>CAKJTW010000005.1:62880000-67880000 GCA_917880005.1 Nanger dama | reverse complement strand
TGGGAGCCAGCGTGAGGAACTCCACCCATGGCAAAGCTCATGAGGAAGGAGGCTTGGCATATGCAAATGCATAATCAAGCCTCAGGAAACCCCCTTGTTCCCAAGCATCTACCCCCAAAACCAGAGTCTGTTTTATGCTCTCACCTATACCTCTGACTTTACGGGGTTCTCCCCCATCACCATTTTTCTCGGAGAAGCGGTTAACTTGCAGCTCCAAGTCAATAAGAATTCCTGGGCATGACAAGAGTATTTCAACTTAAGAACTCCTCTGAAGGTTATCTAGCCCGCCTGTATAGGTTCGTCGGCCACATGTGATTGTTTACAGCCTCCAGACGGTGAGAGGCACAGATGTTTTAGACTTACTAAAGGCAAATTCTTTCAGGAAGTTAGAAATTATTGGTATAGTGGATTGGTTAGGAATTATATTGTTGAAGGGTTTTCTTTTGTTGTGCCAGTAATTGCTGCTAGTTCCCTGCCCTGGGTGTGACAAGGGTGTCTCAGGTCAAACCTCTCTGCTGGCAAACTAGCCTGTGTGACAGGATTATCCATACTCCTGCCACTATGAACATGATTGTTTACTACCTCTCAATCATAAACAGCACAGAGAGTTTTAGAGTATTTTGAGAGTCTTAATTAGCATAGGGATTTTCTCATTGTTGAGTCAATGATTGCTGCCAGGCCTCCATATCCTTAGGCACCTGGGAATATATTAATCAATGTATTTGGAATATAGAAAAGGAAATATAGTAGTTTTTGATGTTAGCAATACTAGACTTTTTGGGTTAATGAATTTTCTCTTTTGTTATAAATCACTGTACTTTGTTATAAATCACTATGTCCTTGCTATGTAAAAATGCAACTTTATCACTATCTTAAGACTAAATAGATCTTAAGGGGAACATTGGTGAAGGGTTTTCATTTGTTGGGCTGATATTTGCTGCTAAATCTCCATATTCCCTGCTCTTATAATAAATATAACTAGCATTAGGAGAAATAAGTATTAACCTTTAAGATTGATCATGTTAACCTTAGGTTAAATAAATTCCTTTCTTGGTTGTGACCCATTATATCCTCACCCTATAGGAATGCAACTTTATCTGCTACCTTCAGAGGGTGGCGCCTGGTTTAAGAAAAAACACCCTTGAAAAAATAAGTTTTTTGGTTATCAGAAAGAAAGGGTCGTAAATGTCAGCAGGCCTCATGGCCAGAAGATGATGTAAAACTCCTAAGACCTTTTTAATGTAAAGCACCTGATTTTGATAAAGGTCAGGACTGCTGATCCCCGCATGACTCTGTATTCATCCCTATGTGTAACAAAAGGTATATAAGCAAACCTAAAAATAAGTTTCTGGAAAGACTGATTCCCTCATGTCATTCTTTCTTGCTCCCCGTTTTTTCTGGCTGAATTCCCATCTGGAACATTGATGCCCTCCAAGTCTACTTACTTGTCCTGGCTTTCAAGCCCACGCGAGAAGGACCCCAAGGAGGGGCACCTTCTGATATTCAAGTGGCGCTGGTGGCCCAACGTAGATGGTGCAAATTGCTTGTCTTGGAATTTTATTGGTATCCCACATAAACCAAGTTATTCAGCATCTTTTTCTCTCCTACTATTTTCTGTCGAATTCCCATCTGCTGCATGGGTACTCACCAAGCCTGCTAATTTTGCCTGGGATTCTAAGATCAGACTGGGGAGGCCTCAGTGCCTCCTCTCCTTCGGGAGAATGGGAAGATGCCTGCGGCCTATGTGGTGGTGATTGGTATTCCATGTAAACCAAGTTATTTGGCCTCTTTTTCTCTGCTAATTTTCTAATCCCTCTCTATCTGTAATTAAATAAGTTATCTCCAAGGAGGCTAACTCCATCCCCACCTTCGAATCACCCTGGATCCACCAGGGCTTGACCCCGGCAGAAACATGTATATCATATATGAAATGAATCGCCAGTCCAGGTTTGATGCATGATACTGGATGCTTGGGGCTGGTGCACTGGGACAACCCAGAGGGATGGTACGGGGAGGGGAGGGGGGAGGGGGTTCAGGATGGGGAACACGTGTACACCTGTGGCGGATTCATGTTGATGTATGGCAAAACCAATACAATATTGTAAAGTAATTAACCTCCAATTAAAATAAATAGAAAAAATAAATAAAAAAGAAAAAATCTTATCATTTCAACACTTGCATGTTCAGTTACCATTATCTGAAACCATCATATAGTCCTTCAAATAATTCACACTATCAGGATTATTTGAAGGACTATAACTGTATGATGGTTACTAAATTCAGTTACTTTTTAAGATGTTTGCATATCCTGATAGTGTGATATTGCAAACATCTTAAAAAGTAACTGAATTTACACTAGTACCCTCAAAAGTCAGTTGATACTTTGTACTTTCAACAAATATTTTTCAATGTTTATGTATCAGTAGTCAAACTAGTTAACTGGAAACACAAGCCAAATTAAAAAAAAAAAAAACAAACTGCTGAATTAATCCAACATACAATTTTGAAAATGTAAATTCAAATTTTTCCTGATAAATAATTTTTCAAAAAGTAATCCACCAACAAATGACATTACCAGAAAAGCAGAACTTATTGGGAAATTTTAAGAGCCAAAACATCTGTTTGATTTAAAGCTAGGAGATATAGATGGTGGGGAAAAATTCGGTTTTTGAACAAATACAGTATTGTAATTTTAAAAAAATATAAATAAATAAAAATTAAAAAAAAATAACATCCACAAATATTAAAGTTAGTCTCTCTTGGTTTGGAATACTCATTTACACACCAATATTCAGCTTTAGGAATTTAGGGGCTCATTAACTTTGCTAAACATGGAATTTAGTTTTCTTTAAAGCTAATTATTTCTTTACTATTTTTATATCCATTTATACTCTTCTCCTTACTCACAAAGGACACATCTTCACCAATACCCAGCTCCTGCCATCAGGGAAACAATTTCACTTAAGTTCCTTGAAAGCGATATTTTATGGGCTCCACAAAAATGGTGATAACTTATTTAGTGATCTCATTTACTTTTGTGGAGATTAGAGACTATTTCTAAGATGATTTGGGCATAACTATTTGATTAATATATTTTTAAAAAATAAGGCAAAAGCAAACCACTGACTCCTCCATATATCAGAAATTATTTGTTATAATTTAACTGAACCTTCAGGTGTTCTCAGAGTGTTGTTCTGATATTTAAAAATATCACTTCCCTTCATCTTCAAAATTTTGTGAATCAAATTATTATTCACACAATTGGTTTTATTGAGAAATGTGTTGCTGGTTGTTCTCATAAGATGTTTTCTGAATATACTGTTTTCAATCTATGATAAACACTTTTACATAATTGAAACAACCCTTCTCTGGGTATCTTCCCTACTTGACACTTCTGTGTTCATCTTGGATTAATGTACAATACTATTTTGCCATAATTTCTGCAACACAGTTGTCTCTGGAGTCTCCTTTAAAATCTTCAAGCTTCTCATATTTCAAGTTTCTTTAGAACAGTTAGTTTAACCTTGAGTGCACAGTCCTGAAGTCCAGCCTGTACCTCAGACCAATTACATGAAAAACTCTAGGGGTAGAACCTTGACATCAGTAATTTTTAAAACTCCCAGGTGGTTCCAATGTGCAGTCATGGTTGAAAAACACTATTTAGAGTGAGAAATGACCTCAGGCTCTCCTACAACTTTCCTACTAATAGCCTAACATATCACAAGTGCAAAATGGCATCAGTGAACATGCATAGTTACAAAATAGCACAATTTATTTTGTTCCAACTTTGATGTATTTTTGTTAAGCTTCTATCCGTGCCTATAATTTGAAGTTCGAGGCATCAGGTTCCAAAGCTGGAGCATGCTCCTTCAGATTTAAAAATGGCAGCTCTCAATAAAGTTTGGCCATTTAATTATACATCTAAAAAAATAATCATAATTTTGAAAGAGTGTCACTCTTAAATAATTAATATTTTAACAACTTTCAGGTAAATAATAAGCTATAGAGTTCATTTATTTAGAGCCATTTATTAATATATAAAATTCCTGAGAACATTACTTCTCATTAGTAATCTACATGAACTCTTCCATTAACCTCTTTCTGCTAATCTTTATGGCAACTAAAACTCCTTTATGTAATATCTCCTTTATGTAAGATTTTTAACTATTTATCAGGAAAACTCCTTTTAACGTGTCATTCTTATACAATAAAAGAGAACAATCTGTTTCTATTTTGAGACCACCTTTAAATTTCAACTGCAAGCACTTCAAACTTATTTGAAAATTAATTTTTTTGCTGCAGAGTAAATTTTCAGAACTCTCAGTTTATTTTTCAATATATTTTCCTCAGACCCAAACATGTTAGGAGTAATAAGACATCTTTCATTCATCAATAATAAGGAAATCTTTTCTCAGAAATTTGCTCTCATTTTTATCTATTACCATAAAGGAAATCAGTCCTGAATATTCACTGGAAGGACTAATGATGAAGCTGAAACTCCAATACTTTGCCCACCAGATGCGAACAACTGACTTATTGGAAAAGACTCTGATACTAGGAAAGATTGAAGGCAGGAGAAGGGGATGACAGAAGATGAGACGGTTGGATGGCATCACTGACTTGATGAATACGAGTTTGAGTAAGCTCAGGGAGTTGATGATGGACAGGGAAGCCTGGCGTGTTGCAGTCCATGGGATTGCAAAGAGTCAGACACAATCGAGCAGTTGAACTGAACTGAACAGAACTTAGCAAACTTTGAGATTTTAATTAAAAAAAAAAAAAAACCTTTTAACATGACAATTTAAGTTAACTATGGAATATAATTTGGGGGCTTCCTAGGTAGACCTAGTGGTAAAGAACACCCCTGCCAATGCAGGAGACACAAGAGACTCAGGTTCAATCCCTGGGTCATGAAGATCCCCTAAAGTAGGAAATGGCAACCCAATCCAGTCTTCTTGCCTGGAGAACTCTAGGGACAGAGGAACCTGGCAGGCTGTTGTACATGGGGTCACAAAAAGTTGGACACGACTGAGCAAATGAGCATTACATGGAATATAATTTAAGAGAAGGTGATTATTAAAAACTATATAAACCCAACTGCTTTGGGGATAACAGGGAATCCCCTGATATTGGAGTTGATTTTATGACATTCATTCACAAATCAAACTAGAATATTTAAAACTTGGTTGCTAGAACCTGAGTTGCAATGCAAATTCAGGGGTTTCCTTTTTAAATGAACCTCACTTCTCATGACAATCCATGAAGTGTTAAGGTAGAGTCAGGGCAAAATTATTTTCTCCTATAGTCAGTCTTTCTGGATCTGCTCTTCCCCAAGAGGAACTGATCACCCTCTTGCTATTTCTCCTTCCTGTGAATGTTTAAAGATTTTTTTACCACTTCATGACAAATCACTTTCTTTTGCCTTCCTCTCCATACCTCCAGGGTGGTGATTTGATTTAATTCATAACTGCATTTTTAGCAATTATGGGTTCACACTTGGTGCTCAGTTTGATAAATGAATGATGAGAGAAGTGGGGTAATAGTTTGAGCATTTGCAAAAATTCATCAAATTGAAGCATCACTATGAAAAAAGCTAGTGGAGGTGATGGAATTCCAGATGAACTATTTCAAATCCTAAAAGATGATGCTGTGAAAGTGCTGCCCTCAATATGCCAGCAAATTTGGAAAACTCAGCAGTGGCCACAGGACTGGAAAAAGTCACTTTCATTCCAATACCAAAGAAAGGCAATGACAAAGAATGTTCAAACTACAGCACAATTGCACTCATCTCACACACTAGCAAAGTAATGCTCAAAATTCTCCAAGCTAGGCTTCAACATTACATGAACCAAGAAATCCCAGATGTTCAAGTTGGATTTAGAAAAGGCAGAGGAACCAGAGAACAAATTGCCAGCATACACTGGGTCATAAAAACCAAGAGAATTTCAGAAAAATATCTACTTCTGATTCATTGACTATGCTAAAGCCTTTGACTGTGTGGATGGATCACAACAAACTGTGGAAAATTCTTCAAGAGATGGGAATATCAGACCACCTTACCTGACTCCTGAGAAACCTGCATGCCGGTCAAAAATCAAAAGTCAGAACCAGACATGGAACGATGGACTGGTTCCAAATTAGGAAAGGAGTATGTCAAGGCTGTATATTGTCACCCTTCTTATTTAACTTCTCTGCAGAGTACATCATGAGAAACGCTGGGCTGGAAGAAGCACAAGCTAGAATCAAGATTGCCAGGAGAATTATCAATAACCTCAGATATGCAGATTATACCACCCTTATGGCAGAAAGTGAAGAACTAAAGAGCCTCTTGATGAAGGTGAAAGAAGAGAGCAAAACAACTGGCTTAAATCTCAACCTTCAAAAAACTAAGATCATGGCATACAGTCCCATCACTCCATGGCAAATAGATGGAGAAACAGTGGAAACAGTGACAGACTATTTTCTTGGGGGTCCAAAATCAATGCAGATGGTGACTGCAGCTTTGAAATTAAAAGACGCTTGCTCCTTGGAAGAAAAGCTGTGAGACATTACTTTGCCAACAAGTAGTCATGTATGTATGTGATAGTTGGACTATAAAGAAAGCTGAGAGCTGAAGAATTGATGCTTTTGAACTGTGGTGTTGGAGAAGACTCTTGAGAGTCCCTTGGACTGCAAGGAAGTCAAACCAGTTAATCCTAAAGGAAATCAACCCTGAACATTCATTGGAAGGACTGATCCTCAAGCTGAAGCTCCAATACTCTGGCCACCTGATGTGAAGAACTGACTCATTGGAAGAGACCCTGATGCTGGGAAAGATTGAAGGCAACAGAAGAGGATGACAGAGGATGAGATGGCTGGATGGCATCACTAGCTCAATGGACATGAGTTTGAGTGAACTCTGGGAGATGGTGAAAGACAGGGAGGCCTGGCATGCTGCAGTCCATGTGGTCGCAAAGAGTCAGATGCAACTGAACAACATCAAATTGTATGTTTAAGATTTTATTACACATCAAGTATATTTCAACCACAAAGAATAAAATAAAATATTTCAATTCTCCTTGCAACACTCTGTCAGAATCAGATCATAAACTAATATAGAATTTGAGGATTATTATTTTACCACAAAAGTACAACTTGATAACCCATATTATTCACCAGACTCAAAAGTTCATTATAGTATTTTACAAAACAAAACTCATCCACAAATTTGCACCAGTATGGATATTCAAATCATGTGAAAACATGCATGTCAGATTCAAGGAAGATATCTTAAGTGCTAAGATTTTGACTGAAATAAAATTGAAGTTTTCTGTAGTAAGTATTTTGTAGAATTAAGTGAATTTGGTTGTTACTATACTAAAAATGACATAGTAGCTCAGTTGGTAAAGAATCCACCTGCATTGCAGGAGACCCAGGTTAGATTCCTGAGTTGGGAAGATCTTCTGGAGACAGAAATGGCAACCCACTTCAGCATTTTACCTGGAAAATCCCATGACAGAGGAGCCTGGCAACCTGATACAACTTAGCGACTAAACCACTACCACCACAAAAAATGACAGCATCCCTTAATAGTCAATAGTGTATAAATGAAACACTCTGATTTACTTTTACAATTTATTTATAAGAAACAAAATGTAAAATTTGGATATGGAATAAACCAGGGCAGATGAACAGAGACATCATTTTTCATCTAGTGCTATATAAATACATCTAACAAGTGAAAATCTACCACTTTAGCAACAGTAATCTAGTTAACAGATATTAACAGATATGGCAAAAAAAAAAAAATACCATAAAGAATGGCAGGGGTATAAACTCCCATCAACAAACAAAAACATGCAAAAGTGTTCCTTTCTGAATCATCTTAACATTCATCTTTGTACAACATCACTGTGGTTTTGTAGTCACTAAGTCATGTTTGATTCTTTGTGATCTAATGGACGGTAGCCCACCAGGCTACAGTCTCTCAGGCTACTATGTCTCTGGGATTTCCCAGGCAAAAGTACTGAAGTGGCTTGCCATTTCCTTCTCCAGATGATCTTCTCAACCCAGGGATTGAACCCATGTTTCCCATAGAAGCCCATGACATCATTACATTATCTTTTAGAGATAAGAAACTATGGAAAGAAGAAAAAATACTCAACACGAAAAATGAAGCATGGTTTCACAAATATCAAACTTGAAAACATGCTAGATAGGTTAATAAATTTCTGCCATTCTTGTCAAAATAGAATGAATATTAAGAATAGAAAAGATCTTGTGGTCTAGAGTATTATCTTTTTGCTGGTTTGGAAGAAATTTTCTCTGTAATAAAATATTATGTAACATATGAAGCATGAAAATAAATTAAAAGTAGTAAAAATAGATGATGTCCATAGCCTGATTCGTTGGCTTATTCTTACATTTTAAGTAATGGATCCTCGGGGGCAGCTATGGGAAATGGGGACTTCACAGAAAAAAAAAAAAGTTTTTCACTGACACAGGAAAAATGTCCTATTTCCCAAGAAGGTATGTTTGTCCCTTGGTCAGAGATAGTTTTTATAGCAGAGCATTTTGCATTGCTATCCTTTAATGTAGCTGCTGCTGCTGCTAAGTCACTTCAGTCATGTCCGACTCTGTGCAACCCCACAGACAGCAGCCCACCAGGCTCCTCTGTCCGTGGGATTTTCCAGGCAAGAATACTGGAGTAGGGTGCCATTGCCTTCTCTGTCTTTAATTGTATATGCTTTATCTAACATTTCTAGATTGTATCAAAATCAACATCACTTACAGGATTGATTATTAACTTTTAAAACTTAATTTATATGAATTGACTTATTGCTCTTAAAATATTTTACATTGTGGTTTGAACTCTTTCCGAGGCATGCAGAAGATGCATGTGTAAATGTGCCATACCTTTCAGCATTTATGTACTTTGCAAACGAAGTGTCTAAAACAAATTCTATAACTCAATTTCCGGTTTTGTTGTAAGCCAAATACTAGTTAATAGCTTAGCACACCTGATTTGACTTGGCATTTTCAAAATTGATTTATTGCACTCTTTGCAAAACCTGTTAGTTCTAATCTTGCAAATGCAATAGGTTCCTCTTGCCATGATCATTATTATGAAGGCTATAGGTAGGTTATGTCTTTCCTTAGTTTATATAATTGTGATTTATCACCCATTTCCAAGAGAAATCACATTCCCAAAGCCATGGGTCTGCCATTTTCTATCTGAAGAGTAGCGTGGTTACAGAGAGGGACCTATACAATTTCACCCTATTCCAAGCCCTGAGAAACTGATATGTCTTTTATGCTTTGCAGTAGGTCTGAACAATGTCTTAGAATTTAAACACAATTAACTGAGAGTTTGTGGTTTGTTTCTACTGCTTACAAATAATTGCAATGAATGAGCTAAACTTGATTGACTTCCTTTTAAAGATTTTTAAAACACACTGAATAATTAAGCAGGGTTGGTGAAAATTTAGACTCTATGGAGACAATGATACAATAGTTTTTCTGCTTTCTTTAATAATTTCTGTTCTCAAATGTAATTCATTTTTAAAATTGACAATGGCAAATTGACATGCATTGTATGTAATTACTCATTGCTTTTTATGAGCTGACATGCTGTGCCTTCTGTTGCTTCACACTAGATCTGTATAAATCTGCCATCCTAGATAACTCCTTCCTAGCCAACTGAGCAAACTATTTGGATACATATATTTCTTTTGTGTGTTATCAAGTAACAAAGAGACTTTGGGAATTCTATTAAATACATCTTTTCTCCTCTTGATAAGAAACCAAATTAATTTATAGTCAAAGAGGTTTCAGAAGAATGCTGACATATTTTTTTCCTCTGAGTTTTCTTTTAGATCATCAAGTGGCAAAAAGCAAAGCAGTGGAAGAATCAAGTTAAGAAAAAAATCATCATTCCTTATACTGTATATGAGGATAAAGAAATGAAATAATTTTAGAATAAATAAAAATATTATAGCATTTATTTTAAATTTCAAAGATAGAATGAATTAGATTCAACATATAAGGCATTTACTCCTTTCACAATAACTACATTTGAATAAAAAAATTCATGTGTTTACATTTACATAAAATATATTCATTCTCTCTTCCTTTACTATTACAGGCATCTTTGAGAAAGGCTTTGATTCTTCTAAAGGGCAATACATGAAAAAATTGGGGAATATAATTTAGATCTGAAAAATCACACAAAATTACTTCTTTCTCTCTTCTATCTGCCTATATCAATATTAAATATCTATATTACAATAATAAGAATAATAAAATTCAAGATAAATATTAAAAATTCCCATGTATAAAGTGGGCAACTTATATGAACTTTATTTAAATAAATCTTTATTACTTTATGTGAAAGTGAGTCTTACCACTAAGGGAATGTAATTGATATATATTTCAGTAGTAAACATGGAGAAGGCAATGGCATCCCACTCCAGTACTCTTGCCTGGAAAATCCTATGGACGGAGGAGCCTCATGGGCTGCAGTCCATGGGGTTGCTAAGAGTCGGACAGGACTGAGTGACTTCACTTTCACTTTTCACTTTCATGCATTGGAGAAGCAAATGGCAACCCACCCCAGTGTTCTTGCCTAGAGAATCCCAGGGACGGGGGTGCCTGGTGGGCTGCCGTCTATGGGGGCACACAGAGTTGGACACAACTGAATCGACTTAGCAGCAGCAGTAGTAAACAAATTTATAGGTAAGAAGATTTCTGTCTAAATATTATTACTTAAACATATATATCAATCATGGCTAAAGAAATGAGGGTGCACCTTTATAAATTAAATTACAGTCATTATACATGCTATTATGCTTTGACATGAAAGAGCCTCAATCATATACTTTTGAGTGAACAAAGGAGGTTACAAGCAAAAACATATATAGCATATGCCCTTTTATGTAAAACAATACTAGAAAATATGTGTTCAGAGAGAGGTGTCTATACAAGTGCCTTTAACTCATAAATGATGAGTACTTTTGGACAACTGGATTTGTACTGGTATTTATTTTCTTTCTTATAGCAAAGTAGTAACAGCATTGATGATCTTTCTGCTATGACTTTAAATTCTAATTTACCCTCCAGATGTGCCTCATTATTGAGTCTATTTGTGGTCTTCTCACTGAGGCATTTTAAGATGATATAAATATGAACATATTCTGAAAAGTTATAACCAAACAAGTAATCCTTGCATGATTCTCCCTTAAATCCAGACAGAGAAGGAGTATAATGCAGTTCTGTAATCAACACAGGTGCCAAAGGTAAAGCGTTCTTGCATAAAATGTACAGGTTTTTGAGAGGGGAGCAAGGAAATTCAAAGGTACCTGATGAGCAAAAATGAAGAGAGGTAAGATAATTAGAAAAACGTAAGGAGTACACAAAATTGAAAAGTCAAGGGTTTTCTAATTGAGATGATAGAAAGCCTGAACATTTGCTCCCATCTCTGTAGTGAAGGGATAGAATAGATAGTGTTTTCAATGAAGCTTCATCAGTTGAAACTGATATGGCAACTTGCTGTACTTTCTGCTCAAATTTATTATGAATCTGCCTTAAAAATAAAGTTTATTAATAACAAAACTATAAAGACCCTCAACCAAGGTAGCTGCTGGACCAATGGTCCTCTGGACCATCCCAGAGGCCTCTAACCAAGATTCAGTTCTTAATGCCTCACCAGAATGAACACTCAGAAGCCTGGGGTGGAGTCAATGAGATTATGTTCAATAATTTCAATCATTCTCTCCAATAGAATCTCTGAACCTTCAGCCCTTCATACGGGACTAGCCTACAGTTTCAGACATGTAGGCAAGGAATGTGTCAGCTATCCTATGCAATTCTTCTTTTTCTGTACCCAATAAAACACTATTTCAGAGGCTAGATGTGAAGAGTACAAAATTCGATAGGTTTAAGACTACAAAATTTGTTCAGAGCTATAAGTCTTGCTATCCACATTTCAAATCTGTTTAAGTGTGCTCTTATACTCCAAATAAGCAGCAAAATGCAAATCATTGTACCATTATTCTGAATCAATAGTAGACAAATTAAATTATAGCTTTCAGTAGACAATGATGAGATACATATCCAAAGACAGAAAAAGCCATTATGCCACTGGGACAGGTTGCCTCATATAGATGAGAAACATTTGAAATCTACTAGTCAATGCATCAAGGATTCCCAGGTGGCTCAGTGGTAAAGAATCCAGTTCAGGAGATGCAGGAGACATGGGTTCAGTCCTTGAATTGGAAAGATCCCCTGGAGAAGGAAATGGCAACCCACTCCAGTATTCTTGCCTGTATAATCTCATAGACAGTGGAGCCTGGCAGGCTACAGTCCATGGCATCACAAAAGAGTCAGGGATGACTGTGCACACAGGAACACACCCAATGCATCACAGAAAAGCAAAAGGCTTGGAGTAAATTACTAAATGCAGTTTACAAGATAGGGGATGTAATCACTTATCTGTTGCTAAGTAACAAGCTGCCCCCAAATTCAGAGGTTTAACAAACCACCATTTCACTTGTTCATGATTTTGCAGCTTAGGAATCCAGGCATGACAGACGAGTTTGGCGTTCTGGTTCCATGTTCTGATTCTAGCAGAGGGAATCATTTTTCTGGTTACATACTGATGGTGCTTATTTTGGGCTAGAAGTTTCAAGAACTTTTTCTCCACATTGTTATCATTTCATATGGCCTCTTTCAATTTGGCTAATTTGAAACACCTCTCTAACTGGGGCCGTATTTCTTTTATGTAGTGAGGAATCCAAGAAGGGTAAAGTAGAAGCCTTGAGTCTCTCGACACCAGACATCATTTCTGCTCCATTCTGCTTGAGAAAGCCAGTCACAGAGCTAGCTCCAGTTCAGTGAAGGAGGTAAGGGGACTGACCCTCAGAGAAGGGAATGGGAAAGAATTGATGGTCAAATTTTAGTCAGTCATGGGTAGGAATCTGAATAGAGCACATGGCAAAAGCATAAATTTATATTAGATAATTAAGATTAATCAAATTATGGACTGCTTTATTAGATTTAAACTGCTATATTACCTCTTCATCTGAGCTGAGCTAAGGTCTTGAACTCATTATCTTAGAAAAATAAAGTAGCATGCATTATATTGCTATTATTTTATATCCTAAAAATTACATAAATTATGGTAATGGAATTAAGAGACAAGCAAGCAAAAACAACTGCAGATAAGAAATTAAAAGATGAAAGACTTCTCCTTGGAAGGAAAACTATGATAAACCTAGACAGCATATTAAAAAGCAGAGACATTAATTTGCCGACAAAGGTCCATCTAGTCAAATCTATGATTTTTGCAGTACTCATGTATGCATGTAAGAGTTGGACCAGAAAGAAAACTGAGCACCAAAGAATGGATATTTTTAAACTGTGGTGTTGCAGAAGACTTTTGAGAGTTCCTTGGACTACAAGGAGATCAAACCAGTTGATCCTAAAAGAAATCAGTGCTGAATATTCATTACAAGGACTGATGCTGAGGTTGAAGCTCCAATATTTTGGTCACCTGATATGAAGAACTGACTCATTAGAAAAGATCCTGATGCTGGGAAAGATTGAAGGCAGGAGAAGAAGGGGGAAGACAGATGATGAGATGATTGGATGGCATCATCATCTCGATGGACATGTTTGAGCAAACTCCAGGAGTTGGTGATGGGCAGCGAAGCCTGGCATGCTGCAGTCCCTGAGGTTGCAAATAGTTAGACACGACTGAATGACTGGACTAAATGGAAGCAAAAACAGCAGCCCCAAATTCATGCATTGGTCATTCAAATTTAATTTTCATGGCATGGGACCACTAATTTTTATCAATTAAAACTATTATCATATAGTTATAGAAAAAATATATTGGAGGAAAAATCATTCTATTATATCTGGTGAAGAATATTTTTTCCCAACTTACAAATAAAATTTTGTAGTACAAGGGCTAAAAATAGAAGAAAAAAACCACTACTGTAATAACAGAATAAAGGTCACCCTTCTTGTTACTTAGCTGGTTAAGAATCCGCCTGCAAATGGGGGAGATCTGGGTTCAATTCCTGAGTTGGGAAGAGACCCTGGAGAAGGGAAAGGCTACCCACTCCAGTATTCTGGCCTGGAGAATTCCATGGACTTTATATTCCATGGGGTTGCAAAGAGTTGGACACGACTGAGCGACTTTCACTTTCCTCCACAGAATTCTACACACTGTTCCTCGAAACCTGTGAGTATGTTCCTTGTGAGTATGTGCGTATGTTCCTTCCTCATGGAACTTTGCAGACTCGACTGAAATTAGACATTCTAAGATTAGAATATTAACTTGAATTATCTAGCTGAGTCCAATATAATCTCATGGATCTTGATCAGGGAAGAAGAAAAGCAAGAGTTCATGAGTACCCAAGAAGAGCGGTAATGAGTTTGGAATGATGTGGTGAGGAGCCAATGAATGCAAGCAGCCTCTAGAGGCTGGAAAATGTAGTCTCTCCCTAGAGCCTACAGAAGCATCATCACTTTCATTATCAGTCCCACAAGACCCATTTCAGACTTCTGGTTCCCAGAACTGTAACACCATACATTAAGTCACTAAATTTATAGGAATTCGCTACAGCAGCAATAGGAAACTAATAAAAACTACCAGAATTTTTAATTGGAACTTATAACTACTTCTCTTAAATGACAGCTAACAACCAATAAGCTGTTTAGAAAAAACTTAAACTAATTGTAGTCAACTATATTCATAGTTATCCTACTATGACATCTGGGATTCAGAAACTGCAATTTTTAAGTAATAAAATTGGCTGAAATGATGTAACATATGCTTCCAAAAAGATGTGTCAAATATATATAATTCCTTTTTCTCATATGTTACCAAATCAACTTTAAGATTTTGGAAACACACACAAACAACTGAGGATAAGATAATTATAGTCTTTTAACTGAAGTGACTTAGCAGCAGCAGCAGCAGCAACCTACATATAAGTAAATATATTTTATAAAAATAAAATCTGGATAAAATATTTTATTCTATTCTAACCTGTGCATTAAGACATGGAAGAAAATTTTAATTTCATGAGTTCAGGGTTATCTCCCTTGTTAAGTTATATATACAATGGAATATAATAGAATTTATGAAAATTAAAATATATAATATCCACTTCATTTAGTTGTCACCTTCTAGTTTGTGAATTGTGTATATGTCTACTCCCTCTGTTTCTCTATGTAACTTAAATAGAATACACAAGAGCATCTGGGAGAGGGGGACAATAAGCATTTCTCTATAGATACATAGAATTGTGCTCAGTCACTAAGTCATGCCCAAATCTTTGGGACCCCATGGCATGGACTGTAGCCCACCAGGCTCTTCTGTCCATGAGATTTTCCAGGCAAGAATATTGGAGTGGGTTGTCATTTCCTTCTCCAGGGAATCTTCCTGACCCAAGGATCAAATTCATATCTCTTGTATTGCAGGTGGGTTCTTTACCACCAAGCCACAGGGGAAGCCCAGATATACAGAATTATTTACCATTAGAAATAGCATATGAATTGAATATGCCATAATTTATTATCTTCATTTATGGGAAATCTGAAAACATTTCAACATTACAGTGAAAGGAGAAAGAATGGACAAATATGCATAGCCAAGAAATGTGAAATCTAATCTGTTTCTATTATACTAATTGACCATCATTCTGTCTATTTCTTTATATGATAAACCGACATTGGGTTTATATGATAAAACCCAATGTCATTGGCTTGACACTGTTCTATTCTCCACCTTAATGGTACTGGAGCTCTAATATTATGTATTTTCAATTTATGCTAATGAAAAAGATCACTCCGTTCCTGAAAGCCTTTAGTAGTTCTCTACATTTTACAGAATAAAATAAAGTTCATTAATTAGTCTTTATAAGTTCCTTCCTGGCTTACCTTAATTTAGAGTTTACAGTTCTCCAAATACTTTTGTTAAGGGTGAAAAACACAGCCTGGAATCATGTTCTGAAATTTCCTCTACCTCTTCTAACCTGGTCCACCTCATCCATTTCTGCCTAAGCCTCTTTGGTAAGGTGTTTAGAGGATATTGGTATGAAATGTGAATACATCCCAGATCCAATAAACTTTAAACACTTAGGAAGACATTTCTGAGAACTTAGAATAAACATTTAAAAGATTTGCAATGTGCAAAGGTAGAGATGTGTTTTGTGCCACCAATATCAAGAACAGACTCTAGTACACTGTAGGCATATTATGTATTCATTAAATGAATATTTGTTTAATGAAATAGCATTCATGACATGTTTGGATCAACCACAAAAGTCTAAATACATCCGGTTCAGAACTTTTGATATCTCAAGGAATTTTCTTTGATCTTATGGAAAATATACCAATCCAGAACATTTTGGTGTCAATAAAACTGAAATACGGCTTATGCAATTCTGTCTACTTATATTAATCTGAAGATAAGGTTTGCATCTTGAATTTTATCATAAATGTTTAAATTACTATTTATGAACCTTACAGTTTTAAGAATATAAACCCTTTAATAATCAATTACCACATTCAATTAGTCTGCAATCATGGAAATATACGACTGAGACTAGATCTCATTTCAAACCTCAAAATACAAAGTCACTTAATTCAGAACTCCATCTGTGCCTTAGTCTCTAGAGTCTGACAAACAATTTCCAAACTGTCTTTTGAGTGTCATCAAAACAAGACACCAGTTTGGAATCTATTTTAAAATTACTTGCAATATACAGGGATACACATTACATCTGCTTTGATTTTTCTCTAATGAAAGTTCCTACTTGTTCTGTGTCAGAACGGATGTAAGTATTCCCTAGAAATAGTGCTATTATTTAGAGTGCAACAATAGAGAAAATCGAAGCCCCAGATCTTATATTTCCTATTCATAAAATTATAATTGGCCTTTTTATGTCTGTGCTACCCTTGAGACAGGAAATTAACTTTATGTACATGAACATATATAGGATACCTATAAAACTCAGTATAGTTCAAATCTCATTCCCTCAAAAGAATTAGAAATAAAATCAAAGCATATTTTTTTAATCTTAAGGATTTTATATAGTTTAATGTTACCTCTCAAGATTATATTAAATTTCAGTTATTATAAATAACTGGAAAAGGAAAAACTATGGGTGTAGTCTTTCCAATAGCCTTGTAAATAGAGAACAAATCCTCACAAAATGTATCTTTTACTTGTGGGACTAAGTTAACTCCTGGCAGGTATCAAATGTTTATACTCTTTGTCATAGTGGCTACAAATTCAAGCCTTGTTATAGTTCACTTATTCAAAGTCTGGTTTTACTATTCTGTATAACTTAGGCTATGAGGTAGCCTTGCTAACATACAGTAGCCTCATTTTTACTGCTATCTGTAGGGACAAAAATGTCAGCTTCAGAAATTTTGAAGGTATAGGGATGAAATAAATTAATATATATATATATATAACACACACACATATTTATATATATGATTCTTATATATAAGATACTCAGAATGATTTCTGATTCACAGTAAACGCTCAATAAAAGGTAATCAAGATGAAGGGCAATCATACAGACTGGATGTAATTACATCTTATAAAGAGATGATGGTTCCAGAGGCAAAAACTCACTTTGTCATTTGTCAGAGCAAAGAAAAGCAAGTATATAACTTTGCTAAAAAGAATCAAAAGTCTGTCTCTGTTTATTTTTTGTGTTTGTAGTACACAAAGTCAGGATTTATTCAGGACTTGAATGAGAGTACACCAAAAGAAACCCAAAGTAAATTATTGCTTTTAAGGTATCTATTATGCCGTCTTCATTTCTCCCTCCATAAATGAAGTTTAAAGCTTATCATGGGAAATAGATGGGGAAACAGTGTCAGACTTTATTTTTTTGGGTTCCAAAATCACTGCAGATGGTGATTGCAGCCAGGAAAGTAAAAGACGCTTACTCCTTGGAAGGAAAGTTATTACCAACCTAGATAGCATATTCAAAAGCAGAGATATTTGCCAGCAAAGGTCCATCTAGTCAAGACTATGATTTCTCCAGTAGTCATGTATGGTAGTGAGAGTTGGACTGTGAAGAAAGCTAAACATCAAAGAACTGATGCTTTTGAACTGTGTTGTTGGAGAAGACTCTTGAGAGTCCTTTAGACTGCAAGAAGATCCAACCAGTCCATCCTAAAGGGGACCAGTCCTGGGTGGTCATTGGAAGGACTGATGCTGAGGTTGAAACTCCAATACTTTGGCCACCTCATGTGACGACTGACTCAGTGGAAAAGACTCTGATACTGGGAGGGATTGGGGGCAGGAGGTGGAGGGGACGACAGAGGATGAGATAGCTGGATGGCATCACGGACTCAATGGACATGGGTTTAGGTAGGCTCTGGAAGTTGGTGATGGACAGGGAAGCCTGGCGTGCTGCGATTTATGGGGTTGCAAAGAGTCGGACATGATTGAGCAACTGAACTGAACTGAACTGAAAGCTTAAAGAAAATTCCCTGAAACAATAACAACAAAAAATCAAAGTAATGTAAAAGTAATGTACTAATTATGTATTGATATAGATTAAAATACAACAGCACATTTTGTACATATTTCTACATATTTTGGTAAAAAGCTTTTTTACAAGTGAGATGACAACAATTTGATTAACATCTCAGAAAACAAAAAGAAAAAGAGAACAGTAAAGGAACCAAATAAGAAAGAAGAGAGAAAGAACAAAGAGACAGAGAGAGAGAGAGAGGAAGGGAGAGAGGGAATAAGGGAATGAAGGAAATGAAAGGACATGAAAGGGAGGAGAAGGGAAGATAAATTTTGGGCACAAACATAAATTTTCTTAGTTGAAACTCTTATTTCAAAGAGTTTCTTATTTCACTCAGCTCCAGCACCATGATGGGCCAGATCATTTGCATTCTGAGTGCATTACTGATTAAAAGCAATAAATTAGAGGTGAGTGGCAGAGACATTGACTAATTAAATTTAAAAAAAAAAGTGAGCTCTCTCTCACACACACACACCCCTTAATTGTATCTTCCACAATCCCTGAATTAAAATTTCATTCAATGAGCCTCATTTTCAAATGCTCCTGGATGGACTCTTTGAGATGACCATGGTTTTCCTGCTTATTCTTAATAGAGTCTCTTATAGTTATTTGAGTACAGTTTAAATTTAAGTTCAGAAACCAAGAGGTCCAGTCCAAGACACTAATAATAAAGCAAAAATGTAACTCATTGTTAAATTTGATTTTCCATTTGATCCTACTTTATTATAAACCTAGACAAGTCTGAAGTTTCCTACAGGATTCATCTCTCCTGAAGTTCCTGTGACTCAGGTCACTTCTTGAGCCCAAAGTGCTGAAGCCACTACCGGAAGAGTACACATCTATCCACATCTCAATAATCTCTGTGGATCCACAATGCAGCACAGTTAAACTGTCTGAAATGTGGATTCCAGATCAGCAGCCTAGGCATCACCTGGGACCTAAGTAGAAATGCAGAATCTCATCCACATCCCCAACAAATGCTAAACTGGACCTGAATTCTAGCAAGTTCCCGAGGAGACACATACCCATGTTAAAGTTGGAGAAGCACTAAAATAGAGGATTATTAATGATTCTTTTAAATTAAGGAGACATTACTTTGCCAACTAAGGTCGTCTAGTCAAGTCTATGGTTTTTCCAGGGGTCATGTATGGATGTGAGAGTTGGACTGTGAAGAAGGCTGAGCCATGAAGAACTGATGCTTTTGAACTGTGGTGTTGGAGAAGCCTCTTGAGAGTCCCTTGGACTGCAAGGAGATCCAACCAGTCCATTCTGAAGGAGATCAGCCCTGGGTGTTCTTTGGAAGGAATGATGCTAAAGCTGAAACTCCAGTGCTTTGGCCACCTCATGCGAAGAGTTGACTCACTGGAAAAGACTCTGATGCTGGAGGGATTGGGGGCAGGAGGAGAAGGGGACGACAGAGGACGAGATGGCTGGATGGCATCACCGACTCGATGGACGTGAGTCTGAATAAACTCCGGGAGTTGGTGATGGACAGGGAGGCCTGGCATGCTGTAATTCATGGGGTTGCAAAGAGTCGGACATGACTGAGTGACTGGACTGAACTGAATGATTCTTTTAATTCCCAAACTGGACTCCTGCTCCTTAAAAAATTATCTTACAAAATGGTTTCCATCCAAATGAATTGTATAATCAAATGCACTTTAAAAAATTTATTTTAAGTGAAGGCTAGTTACTTTACAATATTGTATTGGTTTTGCCATACATCAACAGGAATCTGCCACGGGTGTACACATGTTCCCTCTCCTGAACCCCCTCCCACCTCCCATACCATCCCTCTGGGTCATCCCAGTGCACCAGCCCGGAGCATCCTGTATCCTGCATCAAACCTGGACTGGCCATTTGTTTCTTATATGATATTATACATATGAAGTTTAATAGAGTAAAACAAATTTCCACTCTGTGGGACTACTTGGAGTCCAACTGAGAACTGTTACACTTCAAGAGAAAAATGGTATATGCAGTATTTCTCCAAGCTATTTGACCATGAAGCATGTTTTCTTTGGGTGATCTATTAACATTTCTTATAACACTGGAGTTTGTATAACAGAGTTTGGAAAATGGTGCCCTAACTTATGAAGAAATGGTCAAATTATATTTCATAAAGTCTTTTTAATACATCAGGAAAAATGTCTGTTTGAGGTTTAAAATTAAACTTTGGAAAAATTATTACTCTGAAATACCTAGGTCTCTGAATATTAAACTGGAAAATAGATTATGCTTGCTTCTGTTTTCCCGCTGCAATCTCCAGGCCTATTTCACTCATTCTGCCTGCTGGAGTCTAGGAAAAGGCACTCAACCTCAACTAGGAATCACCACACATGTGTTATATTCAGACTCAAGATTTCTCCCTCCTCTTGCCCCTTATCAAAATAAGAGTTTTCATTATATTCCTCCTAAAATAGTGATAACACCATATAAACAACGTGTTAAAGCCATCTGATAAGTAATATCTGAAGTTGCCTGAACATCTTATTCCCTTTTGCTTTTAATTTCTAAATAGAGAAGTGAAAGTGAAAGTCGCTCAGTTGAGTCCAACTCTGCAACCCCATGGACTATAGAGTACACAGAATTCTCCAGGCCAGAATACTGGAATGGGTAGCCTTTCCCTTCTCCAGGGGATCTTCCCAACCCAGGAATCAAACCCAGCTCTCCTGCACTGCAGGCAGATTCTTTACCAGCTGAGCCTCAAGGGAAGCCCAGACAGAGAAGATCTATGCCTTATCCTAATGCAAAAGAATTACATTTGTTTACAATTCAAATATGTTATACCTAAAACAATCTCTATAAATACACACATTTTAATATAGATAGCCAGAATTAAGAAAAGCCATATACTAAGGAAATCTTAGAAATACAGACATGTTAATACATTAGTCCTCATATCCTGTTATAATCATAGTTTCATCATGGGCTCCATGCTCCTTTCTCAGTTACTTCACTATTTATAGGCTTGTAAAATATTTTAAATAATTGTGCATGGCCTAGGAAGGCAAGTTCTATAATCATGAAGAGTTTTATCACCAGCTTTTCCTCCTTGCCACATAGACTTTATCATGGGTAATTTGTAGAAAAAATGAAATCTACCACTGAACTTGTTTTCAAATTCTTCTAGATGTAAAATTTTCTGGCTAAAAATGTCATTTTCAGTCTCTTTATTTATCATCAAAAATAAAGCTTGGGGCTCCCCTGGTGGCTCAGTAGTAAAGAATCCACCTGCCAATGTCGAAGACAGGTTTGATCTCTGATCCAGGAAGACTCCATATGCCATAGAGCAACTAAACCTGTGTGCCACAACTATTGAGCCTGGGCTCTAGCGCCTGGCAGCTGCAACTACTGAGGCCTGAATACCCTGGAGCAAATGTGCAACAAGAAAAGCCACCCAAAGGGAAGCCCGCACACCACAGCTAGAGAGTAGGCCCTGTTCTCTGCAACCAGAGAAAGCTGTGCAGCAACGAAGACCCAGAACAACCAAAAATAAAGAAATAGATATTTTAAAAAGCCAGACTGTGTGTTTTTGCACATTTTTATCATAACAAAATAAACTCAGTTAAGATTTCAGTATGGTTTCATCTAGTACCTAAAACTGTAATTAATCTATAATCTTAAATAGTCTGAGTCAATTAGTAGCTAAAACATTATAAAATGTCATTTTACATAATATTTTGAAGAGTTTCCCCACCCAGCATTTCAAGAAGGGATCATTAACGATCACTATGGTTATTTCTCCAAGAAAACAATTAAGCAGAATTGAGAATATGCAAAGAAGCTCAATGGTACATAAACACCTGTAATTCCTACTTCCCTTATGGCTTTTTATTTGGCAGTCAGATTTTAAAGTCATGCTTGTTTGCTCTCTCCACATCTTTGTTTATTCAATAAATACTAACTTAATGAGTATCAAATGTTCCAGACTGTGGGGACTCAAGCAAACTTAGAGAAATAAACATATATCATAAGTTCAGGAAGTCATAAGTGTTGAGGAGAAAAACAAAGCCACTTAAATAAACAGAAGATGATTTTGGTAGGGGAGCAAGAAGACCATGAAAAATGATAGAAAAGATAATATATATGAGTGTATGCATTTCTAATCAACTGAATGACAGACTGATTCCAAACAGGAAAAGGAGTACATCAAGGCTGTATATTGTTACCCTGCTTATTTAACTTATATGCTGAGTACATCATGAGAAACGCTGGGCTGGAAGAAGCACAAGCTGGAATCAAGATTGCTGGGATAAATATCAGTAACCTCAGATATGCAGATGACACCACCCTTATGGCAGAAAGTGAAGAGGAACTCAAAAGACTCTTGATGAACTTGAAAGAGGAAAGTGAAAAAAGGTGGCTTAAAGCTCAACATTCAGAAAACAAAGATCATGGCATCCAGTCCCATCACTTCATGGGAAATAGATGGAGAAACAGTGGAAACAGTGTCAGACTTTATTTTTTTGGGTTCCAAAATCACTGCAGATGGTGACTGCAGCCATGAAATTAAAAGCCGCTTACTCCTTGGAAGAAAAAGCTATGCCCAACCTAGACAGCATATTCAAAAGCAGAGACACTACTTTGCTGACTAAGGTCCATCTAGTTAAGGCTATGGTTTTTCCAGTGGTCATGTATGGATGTGAGAGTTGGACTGTGAAGAAGGCTGAGCACTGAAGAATTGATGCTTTTGAACTATGGTGCTGGAGAAGCCTCTTGGACTGCAAGGAGATCCAACCAATCCATTCTGAAGATTAGCCCTGGGTGTTCTTTGGAAGGAATGATGCTAAAGCTGAAACTCCAGTACTTTGGCCACCTCATGCGAAGAGTTGACTCACTGGGAAAGACTCTGATGTTGGGAGGGATTGGGGGCAGGAGGAGAAGGGGACGACAGAGGATGAGATGGCTGGATGGCATCACTGACTCGATGGACGTGAGTCTGAGTGAACTCCAGGAGTTGGTGATGGACAGGGAGGCCTGGCGTGCTGCGATTCATGGGGTCACAGAGAGTCGGACACGACTGAGTGACTGAACTGATACTGATACTAGGTATACAGTTTTTAGCAGATTATCCCAATTAGAATCAGTCAATTCATGTGAAAATTGATGCTCTGTTTTAGATGTTCCTGAATTTTCTGTGACCCGTATTTTTCAGACTGTACCAAAACTTTCTTCTAAATTTGCTCACAATCTGCATAGCTATTTTAACTTTACATGATTAGAGCAAGAGAAGAAAGAAATTCATCTTAGTCATATATAAAGAAATCTATTCCAAATGAAGTTTCATTTAATGTCTTAACTATACTAAACATTGTAACAGTGTTTGTTTTTTGAAAAAAATAAAAAATACAATAAAGACCCAGAAATCCGTGGTATATTTGGTCATGCATTTTTGTCATTATGACCAAACAGTTGGTCAGTTTTAATAATGAAATGGAGGAAAAAAATTATTGTAGGCTGTTTGATACTATACAGGAAAAATGTTCAATTAAATGAATTTTGAAATTTTAATCATTTATTCAGGAAATTGTCAAATAAAAATTTAAAAACTCAACACTGAAACGGTCATAAAGTATTGTGATGGTCTGTGCTTTCACACTATCCTATTGAGAATTCAGGTCTGAGGTGATTTAATTAGTAATGCTTTTGTGATATATTTTATTCTATGATAAAAGAAGAAACTGATTCAGTTCAGTTCAGTTGCTCAATCATGTCCGACTCTTTGCAACCCCATGAACTGCAGTGCTCCAGGCCTCCCCTGTCCATCACCAACTCCTGGAGTTCACTCAAACTCATGTCCATCGAATTAGTGATGCCATCCAGCCATCTCATCCTCTGTTCCATTTTCCTCCTGCCCTCAATCCCTCCCAGCATCAGATTCTTTTTCAGTGAGTCAACTCTTTGTATTAGGTGGCCAAAGTACTGGAGTTTCAGCTTTAGCATCATTCCTTCCAAAGAACACCGAGGACTGATCTCCTTCAGAATGGACTGGTTGGATCTCCTTGAAGTCCAAGGGACTCTCAAGAGGCTTCTCCAACACCACAGTTCAAAAGCATCAGTTATTTGGCACTCAGCTTACTTCACAGTCCAACTCTCACACCCATACATGACCACTGGAAAAACCATAGCCTTGACTAGATGGACCTTATTCGGCAAAGTAATGTCTCTGCTTTTGAATATGCTATCTAGGTTGGTCATAACTTTTCTTCCAAGGAGTCTTTTAATTTCATGGCTGCAGTCACCATCTGCAGTGATTTTGGAGCCCCAAAAATAAAGTCTGACACTGTTTCCACTGTTTCTCCATCTATTTCCCATGAAGTGATGGGACTGGATGCCATGATCTTCGTTTTCTGAATGTTGAGCTTTAAGCCAACTTTTTCACTCTCTTCTTTCACTTTCATCAAGAGGCTTTTAGTTCTTCTTCACTTTCTGCCATAAGGGTGGTGTCATCTGCATATCTGAGGTTATTGATATTTCTCCCAGCAATCTTGATTCCAGCTTGTGTTTCTTCCAGCCCAACATTTCTCATGATGTACTCTGCATATAAGTTAAATAAGCAGGGTGACAATATACAGCCTTGACGTACTCCTTTTCCTATTTGGAACAAGTCTGTTATTCCATGTCTAGTTCTAACTGTTGCTTCCTGACCTGCATATAGGTTACTCAAGAGGCAGGTCAGGTGGTTGGTATTCCCATCTCTTTCAGAATTTTCCACAGTTTCTTGTGAACCACACAGTAAAAGTCTTTGGCAAAGTCAATAAAGCAGAAATAGGATGTTTTTCTGGAACTCTCTTGCTTTTTCCATGATCCAGTGGATGTTGGCAATTTGATCTTGGTTCCTCTGCCTTTTCTAAAACCATCTTGAACATCAGGAAGTTCATGGTTCACGTATTGCTGAGCCTGGCTTGGAGAATTTGAGCATTACTTTACTAGCGTGTGAGATGAGTGCAATTGTGCGGGAGTCTGAGCATTCTTTGGCATTGCCCTTCTTTGGGATTAGAATGAAAATTGACCTTTTCCAGTCCTGTGGCTACTGCTGGGTTTTCCAAATTTGCTGGCATATTGAGTGCAGCACTTTCACAGCACTGTCTTTCAGGATTTGAAATAGCTCAACTGGAATTCCATCACCTCCACTAGCTTTGTTTATAGTGATGCTTTCTAAGGCCCACTTGACTTCACATTCCAGGATGTCTGGCTCTAGGTGAATGATCATACCATCGTGGTTATCTTGGTTGTGAAGATCTTTTTGTACAGATCTTCTGTGTATTCTTGCCACCTCTTCTTAATATCTTCTGCTTCTGTTAGGTCCATACCATTTCTGTTCTTTATCGAGCCCATCTTTGCATGAAATGTTCCCTTGGTCTCTAATTTTCTTGAAGAGATCTTGAGTCTTTCCCATTCTGTTATTTTCCTCTATTTCTTTGCATTGATTCACGATGAATGCTTTCTTATCTCTTTTGGCTATTCTTTGAAACTCTGCATTCAGACGCTTATATCTTTCTTTTTCTCCTTTGCTTTTCACTTCTATTCTTAGGGATTATTTAAATTGATTTTACTGAAATTAAATACTTGTTAGCATGGGTTTATAGCCAACCAGGTCCTTAAATGGAAGAAAGAAAAGGAAAAAGGAAGTATTGCATAGATCTAAGGTATCACTGAAGGTTCTCATTTAAAATGGAATTTCCTTTGTTCTAGAGGTAAGTATAAAATCAGTTAACTTCATTGCATGAGATGAGAATAGACCTGAAAAGTGTCTTTAAAAACTATTCCTCCTTGTTTCACAAAATCATCAGTGATTTTAAAAACCATTAAATGGGCATCATAAGGTCATTTAAGAAAATCCATGAAAATATACAAACACATGTTTATTAAAATGACAGCAATCTTCTTCCTGTTATTTGCCACTCAGAGAAAAGACAAATGTATTTTTTTTTTCTTTCCAGTGATATGTGCTTCTTTCTATTTCCATTAACTCTGTGGTTTATTAACAAATAAATGAGGAACATAAAAACATGTTTATATTTGAATAGTTTTCTAATAAAATGCAAAACTGTGTGGCTTATCAGCAGAATAAGTCCAAAAGACTCTTTTTGAAGTAAAATTAAGTGGACTTTTTTGGGGTGAGGTAAACATAGAATGAATTTTTCTCCAGTAAGGAAGTCAATATTTATTTGAAAGATGAACTGACTAGAAATGTGAGATCACTTGTTCCTTTGTTAATATAATCTCAGTTTCACCCTCAAGAGTGCCCAGAATTGGAAGACAGAATATAGTATCCAATTAAAACTCTCAGCATCCATCTTAGTTCCCAAAAGCTAACACAGGCAAGAAAATAAGCACTCAGTATAAAGACTTTGAATGGCAGGGCTGACTTGGCAAATACAAAAACAGGATACCTTTTTCATTTCAACAAAAGTTCATTCTTGAGTTTGCAGTAAACAGAGTGATGACATCTTTTTTGGAAGAGCGCAATGGTATAAAAAGACTAGATTCTAAGAAAGCTTCAGGAAGATTAGTCATTTAGAGCTACATACATCAATAAGCAATTAGGAAATATTGTTTTGAAAGATGACTCCCATTTCCTGAGAGATTGGTGAAATTTTGAGCTGAACATTCATAGCCTTTATAATGAGGCAAATCATGGTTTTTCTCTTGAGTACCTCTTATCTCTGCAGTTGTTGTTATTGTTGTTTAGTCATTAAGTCATGTCCAACTCTTTGTGACCCCATGGACTGCAGCACGCCAGGCCTCCCTGTCCCTCACCATCTCTCGGAGCTTGCTCAAACTCATGTCCACTGAGTTGGTGATGCCATCCAACCATCTCATCCTCTGTCATCCCCTTTTCCTTCTGCCTTCAATTGTTCCCAGCATCAGAGTTTTTTCTAATGAATCAGCTCTTCACATCAGGTTGGGCCAAAGTATTGGAGCTTCAGCTTCAGCATCAATCCTTCCAATGAATATTCAGGACTGATTTCCTTTAGGATTGACTGGTTTGATCTCCTTGCAGTCCAAGGGACTTTCAAGAGTCTTCTCCAACACCACAGTTCAAAAGTATCAATTCTTTGGAGCTCAGCCTTCTCTATCACCACAGTAGGACTATTCTTTGAATACTTATCTTAATATTTCTTCTAAGACACAAATATGACCTACCTCTATGAAGCTTCCTTTAGTTATCCCAGACACATCAATCCTCTCCCCCACTCCAAACTCTGTTCCTCTCAACAACACATCTTCTCTACATTAATTACAAATCCTCTTCAGTTTTCATTCTTAAATTATCCATATGTCATAGATGCTCCACAGCTGTTTGAAATGATGATGTTGGTGGCTCATGGAGATGATCGGGATGGTCACAGTCACTGCCGTGATAGTGACGGTGGTGGTGTGATAGTCATCCTCTCCTCCAGCTTCTCTCAAGCCTATAAAATGACTCAAGTCAATTTTAGCAAAGAGGTACTCTCTTCTCTTTACTGCTCCCTAGCTTTTACCTTTTAGAAGAAGGGTCTGATTGATGAAATGGTAAGAGTCTGATATCTATTGATATTCACTATGTTCTTCAGATGGGAAGGCTGATGTCCAAACTGCAATGCTCATTTTTGTCCCTCTATCTGCCACGCTTGGATCTGTTTTAGAAATTGCTGGCCTGTGCACATGATACTTTCTCCCCTTTAATTTTGCAATTTCCAGTCATTAAACCAAAGATAATAGGCTATGCCTTTTAAAGTTAAGTTTTCAGTTATTCATATTCTCTGTTAGTGATTTTCTTAGTACAAATTCTATGGAAAGAAAAGAGAAACAGATTGTGTTTGAAGTCCAAGCTGTATTTTCTAATCCAGTTTTTCACTTATAGTAAAGCAAATGATTTCTTCTCATTTGAACCCCTGTTATATATTCCCAAACAGGTTCAGAATCATGAGAGAATGAAATGGGGTCGTTAATTAACCGAATAAAATACTGTGAGTGATGATACGGATCATGATAAAATTATTCTCACTAGCTCTTTCAAGCTAGGCAAGTCAAGAGTTTTAATTTTCTGTCAGAAGTGGACGTCTTCAAAGATTTCCTTTATAAAGCTCTCTCAGGAAGATGCTAGAAATTAACATAGCAAGATTTTGGTGAATTATATAAAGTCTTTGTCATGATCAGATTTTGTTAGTGCACTTAATCATCTGACAATACTTAAAGTGACATTAAAGGCCAAAATCATAACCTGGAGTTAATACTCTCAACTTCGTCCTAACAACTTTCTAGCTTGCAGGGGCTGAAAAGCAAACACTATACTTCCAAGAATCCCTTGCTGCTAGGGATTTGGATATAATTTAGGTTTCACCAATCAGGTAATCTTGAGAACGATCTCCATTCAGAACTGAATCATGTGACAAAGCAAAGACACTCTTTTGCTTGGCAGGAACAGCTAACCAGCATCCAGATGAGGCTGTTTCCCGATGGACAGAGGAGGCTGTGGGCTGTAATCCATAGGGTCACAAAGAGTCGAACACAACTGAAGTGATTTAGCATGCATAGTATATCCAGTTTTTGAGGTATCAGCTGTCACAGCTGCTTCTCTGTCATTTGTTCATCATGTAAAGCAGGTATTCCTACAGCAGAATAGTTCTATCCGGTGGGAGGCTACTCCCGGAAGCTCAGCATCTTGTTTTCATAGTCCCACTAATTAATCTCTGATATAGTATTTATTCCTTAAAGAAAAACAAAAACGAAAAAATACAGGCTATTCTGTATGTAGTTAGGTACCTTGGCTAATACACAGGTAAAACCCGTCAGGATGAAGATGATGATTTCAGATAAAGAATGAATTATAAAATATAAATTAAGCTTGTACAGGAAATATTGTATGGGCAGAACTAAGAAAAACACACTCAGAGACATGGGGAAGGTGAAGCTAAAAAGAAGTAAACTAAACACAGCTGCCAACTCTCCAAGGTTCAAGCCATAGGGGACACACTATTTTATGCACCAAGAATTACCATTATAGCTGAAGTCAGATGTTAAGCACATGACCTTTCACAACCATCTGTTTGTTCTCTATACCTATAACTCTGTTTTCTTTGTTCATTTGTTTTTGTTTTCAGATTCTACAAAATAAGTGAAATCACAGAGTATCTGTCTTTTTGTCTTCAACTTATTTCACCTAGCATAATACCCTCTAGGTCCATCCATGTTGTTGCAAATGGCAAGATTTCATTCTTTGTCATGGCTGAGGAATATTCCATTATATTATATCATATCATCCTGATCCCTTCATAATGACACCCACATATTTAGGTTGCTTCCATATATTGGCTATTGCAAATAATGGGTCAGTGAACATGGGAGTGCATGTATCATTTCTAATTAGTATTTTCATTTTCTCCAGATAAATACCCAGGAATGGAATTTCTGGGTCATATTCTATTATTATAGAACTATTTTATAGAACTAAAATATTTTTAAAGTTTTTGAGGAATCTCCATACTGTTTCCCTATTGGCTGAACCAATTTACTTTCCCATAAACAGCATATAAGGGTTTCCTTTCTCCACATCCTTGCCAACATTTCTTATTTATGCTCTTTTCAATAGTAGCCAGTCTTATAGGTACGAGGTGATATCTCACTGTGGTTTTGGTTTGCAGTTCCCTGATGATTAGTAATGCTGCATAGTTTTTCATGTACCTGTTGGCCATCTGAATGTCTTCTTTGGAATAAATGGATATTGAGGTCCTTTGCCCATTTTTAAATTGCCTTTTTTTTTTTAACATTGAATTGTATGAGTTTTTACTTAACTCCTTATCATATATATCATTTGCAAAAATCTCCCATTCAGTAAGTGCCGTCTTCAATTTGTTGATAATTTTTTCTCACTGTGCAAAAGGTTTTAATTTTATGTAGTCCCATTTTATTTTTGCTTCTATTTTCCTTGCCTGGTGAGAGATAGAGTAAAATGCTGCCAAGACCAGTATCAGAGAGCTTAATTTCTGTTTGTTTTTTTTTTTTCCTAAAAGTGTTACGGTTTCATGTCTTACATTTATGTCTTTATTTTGAATTTATTTGTATGGTGTGAGAAAGTGGTCCAGTTTGATTCTTTCACATGTAGCCGTCCAGTTTTCCCACAAGACCATTAGACCATTTATTAAAGACACTGTCTTTTTCCATTGTGTATCCTTTGTTGTAGATTAAATGCCCATATGAGTCCATTTCTGGGTTCTCTATTCTCTTCCATTGACCTATGTGTCTATTTTTGTGCCAGTATCTTACTGTTTGGATATCATAGTTTTTAGTATATCAGAGAGTTATATTGTTCTTTCTCAAAGTTGCTTTGGCTACTCCAGTCTTTGATGGGAGTCTTTGACTGCAGTCTTTTATATTTCCATACAAACTTTAGAATAATTGTTTTAGTTCTATAAAGAAGACCATTGGTGTTTTGATAGGGACTTGCTCCACTGGTTCTTTCAATAATTTTGGATTCTGTACTAATATTCTGTCTTCGAAGAAACATTGTTATAATACATTCATTGAATTCTTTAAGCATGGTTCTTTTAGTTCTCTGAACATATTTTGAATGTATTTATAATAACCCCGTTGATATCTTTGTCAGCTAAGCCCACCAAGTAGGCCCTTTAAGAGCCACCTTATATCATCAGCTTTAATTCTTATGTATGGGTCATATATTGCTGTTTCTTTTCATGTCACACACACACATACAAATATAGTTTTTAATTAGATATTTTAAATAATATATTGTAGCACACATGTTTACTCTTCCTCCTCACCACAGGGTTTCTTGTTGTTGTCTGCTTGGTCATTTGTTTGATTAATGGTTTGACTGAGCTAATTTTGCAAAGCCTATTTTCCCAGCAGTAGGTAACATCTTAGATGTGTTCCTGCTCATGCATTTTTCCATTTGTTTGTAGCTTTTTGCCAGCTCTTTAGGGGTCATGCCTGAGTTATCATAAGCTACTTACAGATGAAAGGTTGGGCTTAAGCACCCTTTAGTCTTGCACGGATGGATGTCTTGGAGGCTGCTCTCACAGTTCCCATGTGGCTTAGTGGTACGAATCCAACTGCCAACCCAGAAGACACAGAATCGATCCCTGGGGCGGGAGGATCCCCTGGAAGATGGCAATGGCAATCCACTCCGCTATTATTGCCTGGAGAATTCCATGGACAGAGGAACCTGTACATTCCACAGGGTCACAAAGAGTAGGACATGACTGAGCAACTGAGCCTACTCACAGTTCTGAGCATTTACATTTTTTATTCCTTCTTTCAGTAAAGGACCAATAGCTAATAGGTTGATAAGTCCCTTTCTTGATCACCTTTAAGGCCAAGGACAGGCAATGAAAAGGCTTTGTCTGGACAAGCCTCGTGGAGGAATGCTGCCCTCCCTGCCCCAGACAGGTTGCACAGCCACTGCGGGACAGTCTGAGGGAGAGTTACTGTCAAGGCCTCAGGCAGCATGTTCTTCTGTGTCTCTGCACTCCAAGACTAAATGCTCCATTTGGAGGACCCTTCATGGGTTACTCTTCCCCGAGCCTCTGCCCAGTTCTCTTTATCAGAAAACAAGTAGGGGGAAGGACTTGTAGACACTTTGCTCTAGTCTGATTCAGCTCTCAGTACCCTTCCACTCCTACTCAGCCCGCTCTTGCTGCCCTCCAGCCCCAGATTCATAAAATGGCAGGAGCTTTTAGTTGAAGCTCCCTCAGCAATGAGATGATTTCTCCACATTTTTGCTGACATTGGGTTGGCCAAAAGTTCATTCAGTTTTGTTTCATAACACCCTAAGGGAAAATCTGAACAAATTTTTGACCAACCTAATACATCTATCAATCCTAAAGGAAATCACTCCTGAATATTCATTAGAAAAACAGATGCTGAAGCTGAAAATCCAATACTTTGGCCACCTGATGCGAAGAACTGACTCCTTGGAAAAGACCCTGATGCTGGGAAAGATGGAAGGCAGGAGGAAAAGGGGACGACAAAGGATAAGATGGTTGATTGGCATCACTGACTCGATGGACGTGAGTTTGAGCAAGCTCTGGGAATTCTTGATGGACAGGGAAGCCTGGCATGCTGCAGTTCATGGGGTCACAAAGAGTCGGGCATGACTGAGCGACTGAACTGAATATATCTATCTCTTGTCCAGTGCCAATCCATGTAGACAAAATAGAACATTCCCGAAGCTGCAGTTTCTACCTAGTCTCTTGCTTATATAATTGTAACAAATGAATAAAGCCTCATCATTACTTTCATCCTGACTTGTCCTAACCAACAATTCCCACATCTGGCAGCTCAGCTCACCTCATGACTTCACTTCCGAGTGGATATAGCTTTGGGCATGAACATAATTTCTTAGAGTTTGCCAGACATGTGTGTAGTTTTATTTTTAAGCTTGTTTTCTTAGGAACCCTGGGTCAGAGCTGTTTATTGTTCACTCAGTATTTTGACAGAGGTTATATTTAAGCCCCATTTGCCAATGTGGCTTCTGCCCTTTGTTGATGGGTCTTGCATGAGACTTGGGAAATACTTTATCTGCCTCACACCTTGTTCTCTTTCCTCCTGGGTTAGCACAGTTCACCTCATGCTTGCAGCCCTCCTGATCCCCCAAGTTAACTGGAATCCCAAGAAGCATCTTCCTCTGATTGTCTTCCATTTTGCTTGTACTACTAGAGCTAAAGGTCTCATATTAGTTGCTCACTACCAACATCTCCATTGTTGTTTTCAACAACACTCTTAGACAAGGAATTCTCCATGCTATGTTCCAAATAAAATCAGCCCCCTAAGATAGAGCTGGAGGGCAGAATGAGGACTAAACATCACTATTATGATCTGAACTGTGTCCTCCCCACCAATTCATATGAAGAAGTCCTCAGTACCTGGAATGTGACTGTATTTGGAGAGAGGGCCATTAAACAGGCGATTAAGATGAAATAAGGCCATACCAGGAGGTGCTGTTCCAATATAACTGATGTCCCTCAGTTCAGTCAGTTCAGTAGCTCAGTTGTGTCCAGTTCTTTGCGACCGCATGGACTACAGCATGCCAGGCCTCCCTGTCCATCACCAACTCCCAGAGTTTACTCAAACTCATGCCCATTGAGTCAGTGACGTCATCCAACCATCTCATCTTCTGTCACCCCCTTCTCCTCCTGCCCTCAGTCTTTCCCAGCATCAGGGTCTTTTCAAATGAGTCAGCTCTTTGCATCAGGTGGCCAAAGTATTGGAGTTTCAGCTTCAACATCAGTCCTTCCAATGAACATTCCGGACTGATTTCCTTTAGGATGGACTGGTTGGATCTCCTTGCAGTCCAAGGGACTCTCAAGAGTCTCCTCCAACACCACAGTTCAAAAGCATCAATTCTTTGGCACTTAAGATGAGATTAAGATGTAGGCATGAGAGTTCACAGAGGAATGACCATGTGAAGACACAGCAAGAAGGTGGCCATTTGCAAACCAAGGAGACAGACCTAAGAAGAAATCAAATCTGCCACCATCTTGGTCTTCAACTTCTAGCCTTCATATCTGTGAGAAAATAAATGTCTGTCATTTAAGCCACCCAGTCTATGGGATTTTGCTATGGCGGCTCCAGCAAACCAATGCAGGCATCAATACTGGCCACATCTACTGGAAATCAGAATTTTTGAATATTTCTCTACTTGTTTATGGCCTTATTAAACTTTATGGAATTTTTACATGATTGATTACTCTTTTATTATTGTTTTATAAATTTCAACAGTGGCATTGTTGTTATACTGGAGAGGAGTTGGTAAATCCTCACTGCACAATCCAAAAGGCCTCTCATCTCTGCTCTCTCTCTTCCATCCTCCATTTTTCATTCTCTACTGATAATTCTCAATGGCACATAAACATGCTGTTATTTTCCCCATCTTAAAAAACATAGCAAAACAAAAGGCTGAAAACAAGAACTACTACAATAACAAGACCGTTTTCTGATCCATTTCCTCTATCAGCCTCCATCCAGTTTCTTACTCCTTTTTGGGCAAAAATCCTCAGGAAAATTGACCAGACTCATAGTCTCTGTTTCCCTTCTCTTTTCCCCCTAAAAACACTGCAATTCATCTCCATTCTCACCATACCTCCTAAACTTATCTGATCAAGTCACCAAATATTTCCTGCTTGTTAAATGAAACAATCTATTTCAGACCTTTTTAAAGTGAATTATTGGCAAGAACTTTAGGCAGCTAATCACTCTTTCCTTTGACACTCTTTTTTTTCCTTTGATTTCAAGGGAAACACACTCACTTGGTCTTCCTCCTAGTTCATGAGTGGATCCTTCTCAAGCTCGTTTGCTTACTTCTCCAATTTTCACCTTCCTTATAACGCTAGAGCTCCCTGCTGTCCTGTTCTCTGCTTTCCACTTCACTTCTCCATTTATACTCACTCCCTTGGTAACCTATTCTTTTTCAAGGTTTTGAAGAACACATGCCAAATGTGTTTTTGTGTCACATGGCAAGTCTGTCTATTTCCATAGATCATACTCATGAACTGCAGTCTTATACACCACCTACACAGTGTGCTCTCTTTAGATACACAATAAACACCTGCATTTTGTCATGTACCGATCTCTGCCAATCCAAAACCTGTTCCACCACAGCATTCCCATCTCATTTGGTGCCAGCACCATCATTTCTGTTGTTCAAACCAAAAATATGAATTAATCCTTAGTTCTTCTTTTTCTCTCATGTCCCATAGCCAATAGATATTTCAATAACAATTCCAGTAGAAATTACTTTGCCACTATTTCTTTCCGTATACTCATTGACATTCCTTTTGCCATTGTCTTTTCAGTATACCCAAAAGCCAATCACCTCTCACCGTTTTCACTGCTAATGTGTAGACCTGTTACCACCTGTCACCTGCATATCATTAATAACTTTCTAAAAGGTCTCTCTGCTTCAACTCTTGACACTCCCACGTCTTATCAAAGTCCGAATTTTATAGTTTGAAAGGTAAGGAGGACTATGTTGCTCTCCTAAATCTGCTCAAAATCGTCCACAGCCTGCCACTTTCATGTAGTCAACTCCAAAGTCCTTCAAAGGCCCCATGGTGCTGTTGAGGCTCTCTGTCTTCACCACCAATCCCACTTTTGATTTCTGCCTCCTCTCCTTACTCTGTTTCAGCCGCACCATATCCTTATACTTCCTTAAACATTCAAGACACATCCCAGCTTTTGCTCCTTTGCTTTCAATGTTACTTCTGCTTGAGGTTCTCTGCCTCAAATGTCAGTCCCTCTTTAGTTTAAATAGAGCTCAAATTTCAGCTTTCTCAGCTAAGACTACTCTGATCACCGTATTTAATACTGCAACCAGCCACAATTTCTACCACTGACACACTTAATATAACCTTTTTGCTTCACATATTTTATATTGAGTCCTTGTCTCCTAAAATATAGTTTATATGTTTATTATATTCACTGTATCACCAAAGAATGTGCTCTCCATGACAGCAACGGTTTTTGTTTTCTTCACTGATGTACCCCCAAACACTTATGATGCTTGATAAAATGTAGCTTTTAAATCAATATACATTAAATAAATGAAAAGAACATAATTAAAGTATAGGACTGGGAAGTGTTAATCACTCAGTCATGTTTGACTCTTTTCAACCCCATGGACTGTAGCCCACCAGGCTCCTCTGTCCGTAGAATTTTCCAGGAAAGATTATTGGAGGGTATTCATCCCTTCTCTAGGGGCTCTTCCTGACCTAGGGATGGAACTCAGGTCTCCTGCATTGCAGGCAGATCCTTTACTGTCTGAACCACAAGGGAATACTGGGAAGCTGGGTGTAAATGAGGATAACCTAAGTTCAGCATCTATTTAGAAAAAAATAATGAAGTTCTATCAGAAAAATAGACACATTTCTGTCTTTATTATAATTTAACGACGTTGCTTTACTTCAACAAGTGTTTGAGATTGGAACTTTCATTTGAGATAACAAGATAGAATTTTTAAGTAGAAAAGTGATCAGACAGCATTTAATCTCACTTCATAAACTAGAGGAGCCACAAACAAAGCTCACTTGTTTACACTTTCAGCAAACAGTATGACTGTAGGTCTTGACTTCATAGATGGGCGGATTCTGAATTTCTATATAAGCAGAAATTTAAACTCCAGGAATTATAGAAGTCCATATTGGACCAAGCAACACTTCTCAAAATTTTCATTATAGAAAAACATTAAAGTAAATACTAATTTCTATATCTTGATTTATATGGCTCTAATTTGTATAATTATGATACATATAGCAAATAATTCATCTGTCATATTATACAACTATTAATACTACTTTAAATATGTATGTATTCAAAATTTCACTTGCCTTAATTATGGGATATTAAAGGGCTAAGATGTCCTCTCAAGGTCACAGATATATCATTGTGTTCAATGTAATTCATGTTCGTATTTTTAGAATTTTTTAAACTAAAGATTAAAAATAAAATTTCACTCAGGGACTTTAAGTAAAGTGTATACAGCTTGAAGCCCTTAGTTAACTATGCAAATGTTTATATTAATTTTTATCTTAATGTTAATCTAGCCTCTGGAGAAATGATTAATCAACTACAGAGCTTCTTAAGGAAACATTTATGGAGAACTACTCTTGATGATAAAGTCATAAATGTTATAGATTCAATGGACACTCCCTGCCCTCTATAGTCTCATTGTGAAACAGAGAAGAGGGATATAAATAGAAAAATCACAATAACATATAGTATTTTCTCAGTTTGGGTTCCTCCAACCATGCACACATACACAAGAAAATCTAGAAAAACGTTTGGTGCCAGTGAGTTGAACTTTGAGTGCAAGCTGTGAGTTGAAGAGGAGCATGAAGCAGACTTCTTTAGGGCATGCTCTGGTGTCATCAGCTGGAGGGGCAGGTGGGGAAGCTGAGGGAGAAGTCATAATGAGGTGTCACCTCAACACAGGTCTCAGAGGACCACTGGGGAGTTCTGAAGAATTGTCGTGAAATGGAGCAAGCATGCTGGACCTTATACCACCAAGTAAACCAGTCATTAGACGGAGGCTACCTTGAGGAGGTAGTCCTTAGCAAGGCAGCTATCTTTAGCCAAGACACTTCCTGGTAAGGTAATACCTCGTCCAGTCAGCTGTGACCAAGCTAATAAAGTCACACACTTACACCAATAGTCAGTTAAAAAAAAAAAAAAAATTACTCCTGAGAAAAGGGCAATGAGTATATTAGGCTTAAAGAGACATCTCAGATAATGTCCATGGACATGGCCTGCATATCACATGCCTGGATTTCTCTGTTCAGGCTGCCATAACATAGTTCCATGGACTGGATGGCTTAAACCACAGACAGCTATCTCTATTCTTATAGACCCCAAGACTAGGAGTCTGAGTGATTAGCATGGTCAGGATCTGGGGAGAGTGCTTCCTGGCTCTCAGAGGGCTACTTGCATGCTGCGTCTTCACATTGCACGGATACAGTTCTGGTGCCTCTTCTTTTATAAGAGCACCACCCCTGTCAGATTTGGGTCTCACCCTCTGACCTCATTCAACTATCATCACTTCCTCACAGGCCTTTTCTCCAAAAGCAGTCACATTGGAGGTTAGGTCTTCAACTAATTAATTTGAGGGAAACAAAATACAGCAATAGCCTGCCTCATCATTTAACCCTATCATAATGATTCAATTCAAGATGACCTCAAGGAAGGGGTAAGTCAGGCAATAGCAGAGGAGGAAATAGCAGGCAGAAAGAAGTGGAGTGGAGAAACAAAGCAGACTGCTAGCTAGCTACTGGTGTCTCTCGGATGATTATAGCTGAGTCCCCCAGAGCAAGGTAGCCTGTAGGAAAACAAGACTGAACAGATGCTATATAGGCATGAATAAATTTAAGGCAATCGGTTTCCAGATCTTCCATTTCTCCATATGTACACTTTCCAAAAATTAATTTGGCTAAAAATGTATCTGTGCTTTCAGAGTTCTCCTTTTCTTAACTCTCCTTTTAATTTCTTCTTTTCCTTTCTTTACTAAAGAAATGCACCCTCGCCACCTTCTATAGTTCATTGTAAAATTACCAAGAGTGAGGCCCATGGGAGCAAAACACCATGGAAGCATTTATATCTCATCTAGCAATGTTTTGAACTACATAGCTTAGAATTAGAAGTCATAACAACTGGTAGGTTAACACACGTGATCAATACAAATATTTATTTGAGACAAAAAATGCAGCTGGACTTTTTCTTACATAAGGTCATCCAGTTTGCTATTGAATTTGATAAACAGCACTGTTTTCCTGTGACACCGTTCATAGAATAGACTTAAAGAGTTAAACTGCTAGTCTAATATTTCAAATGTAAATCAGGCATACAGTAAGAATATACAGAAAATATAGACTTTGCATATATTTAAATTCATAATAAGTTCTGAGGTGTTAATTTTAAATTAGAGGAGAGGATAAATAATTTTTAAAAAATGATTTTGGGGTTTGCATGCAGAGACATCACTTTGCCAACAAAGGTCTGTACAGTCAAAGCTATGGCTTTCCCAGGAGTTACATACAGATGTGAGAGTTGGACCACAAAGAAAGCTGAGCACCAAAGAATTAATGCTTTTGAACTGCAGTGTTAGAGAAGACTCCTTAGGGTCCCTTGGACTGCAAGGAGATCAAACCAGTCCATTCTAAAGGAGATCAGTCCTGAGTGTTCATTGGAGGGACTAATGCTGAAGCTGAAGTTCCAACACTTTGGTCAGCTGATGGGAAGAGCTGATTCTTTGGAAAAGACCTTGATGCTGGGAGAGACTGAGGGCAATAGAAGGAGGTGAAGAGGATCAGATGGTTGGATGGCATCACTGACTCAATGGACATGAGTTTGAGCAAACTTAGGGAGAGAGTGAAGGATAGGAAAGTCTGGTGTGCTGCAGTTCATGGGATGACAAAGAATCAAATACAACTGAGTGACGGAACAACAACAGCAACAAATGAGTAATATCTGGAGACTGGCAGATGTCAGTGAGCCATCTTCAATAGTTTCTGAAGGGTGCTGAAATGGTTTCCCAGTCTCCTCTATTTTCCTATCAACTATAAACTCCTATCACCAGAGGTAACCTGAGCTTTTCTCTGTATATAAAACTGAGCAACATGGATTTGTACCGTGAAGTTTAATGGAAAAGAGAGCCCATTATAGGGTCATCCTGAGACCAGAACCATAGTACTCAGAGGACCTTGGGGAGGGATCCCTGCTCTGAGGATTGTCCTGGGGACATTGGTTCTCCTCATGCTCTTTGAATCCTTGTTCTCTGACTTTCTCCAAGGGTGTCCCTTCTTCCTCTGTCCCTTAAATATCAGGGTGGCTAAGAAATCTCTCTTGAAACACTGTTTTTACACTATATGTGATCCACCTTGGTGATTCCATCTACTCTCCATCTGTGCCAAATAGGGCCAAACATGTATTTGCAACATAGACTTGTCCTTAAATTTCAGACATCCTAAAGCAAAATACTCCAAAGCATGCTCAAAATCGTCCTATCTAAAATGAACTTAGAAGATCTCTACTTCAGGTTTTCTTTCTTTGTGTTTCTTATATGGTTAGTATTTCTACTTTCCCCCAACTTACTAAATTTGAAATCTGGGAATCATTCTTGCATCCTTTCTCTTCATTACTGTTGTATTCAATCAGTCACAAATCTTGCCAAATTAAATATGCTCTAGCTGTCAAACCCTTTTCCTACTACATTCCTGGCAAAGGTTCTCAACACCTCTCTACTGAAACACTATAATAGCTTCTTCCAGAGTCCTTGATATCAAGTTCACTCTAAGGTAATTTATCTAAAACTCCAATATTACTTTTGAGTTCTAATGCTTAAAATCATTTTGCTTCTCAATAGTAAATGACAGTAGTTAAAATTTTAAATGTGCATCAATAGTACCAAATTTTTAAAATAAGTACCACAAATATAATATCAGTTCAGTTCGGTTCAGTTGCTCAGTCGTGTCCGACTTTTTGCGACCCCAGAAATCGCAGTACACGAGGCCTCCCTGTCTATCACCAACTCCCTGAGTTCACTCAGATTCACATCCATTGAGTCAGTGATGCCATCCAGCCATCTCATCCTTGGTCGTCCCCTTCTCCTCCTGCCTCAAACCCCTCCCAGCATCAGAGTCTTTTCCAAGGAGTCACCCCTTCGCATGAGGTGGCCAAAGTACTGGAGTTTCAGCTTTAGCATCATTCCTTCCAAAGAAATCCCAGGGTTGATCTCCTTCAGAATGGACTGGTTGGATCTCCTTGCAGTCCAAGGGACTCTCAAGAGTCTTCTCCAACATCACCATTCAAAAGCATGGATTCTTCGGTGCTCAGCCTTCTTCACAGTCCAACTCTAACATCCAAACATGACTACTGGAAAAACCACAGCCTTGACTAGATGAACTTTAGTCAGCAAGTAATGTCTCTGCTTAAGAATTTCTAGGTTGGTCATAACTTTTCTTCCAAGGAGTGAAGTGAAGTGAAGTGAAGTGGCTCAGTCGTGTCCGACTCTTTGTGACCCCATGGACTGTAGCCTTTCAGGTTCCTCCATCCATGGGATTTTCCAGGCAAGGGTGCTGGAGTGGATTGCCATTTCCTTCTTCAGGGGATCTTCCCGACCTAGGAATCGAACCTGGGTCTCCTGCATTGCAGTCAGATGCTTTACCGTCTGAGCCACCAGGGAAGCCCTTTCAAGGAGTGTCTTTTAATTTCATGGCTATAGCCACCATCTGCAGTGATTTTGGAGCCCCCCAAAATAAAGTCTGACACTGTTTCCCCATCTATTTCCCATGAAGTGATGGGACCGGATGCCATGATCTTCATTTTCTGAATGTTGAGCTTTAATTCAACTTTTTTACTCTCCTTTTTCACTTTCATCAAGAGGCTTTTTAGTTCCTCTTCACTTTCTGCCATAAGGGTGGTGTCATCTGCATATCTGAGGTTATTGATATTTCTCCAGGCAATCTTGATTCCAGCTTTTGCTTCTTCCAGTCCAGCATTTCTCATGATGTACTCTGCATATAAGTTAAATAAGCAGGTTACAATATACAGCCTTGACGTACTCTTTTTCCTATTTGGAAATACCCAGTTCTAGCTATTGCTTCCTGACCTGCATACAGATTTCTCAAGAGGCAGGTCAGATGGTCTGGTATTCCCATCTCTTTCAGAATTTTCCACAGTTTATTGTAATCCACACAGTCAAGGGTTTTGGCATAGTCAATAAAGCAGAAATAGATGTTTTTCTGGAACTCTTTTGCTTTTTCCATGATCCAGTGGATGTTGGCAATTTGATCTCTGGTTCCTCTACCTTTTCTATAACCAGCTTGAACATCAGGAAGTTCACGGTTCACATATTGCTGAAGCCTGGCTTGGAGAATTTTGAGCATTATTTTACTAGCATGTGAGATGAGTGCAATTGTGCAGTAGTTTGAGCATTCTTTGGCATTGCCTTTCTTTGGGATTGGAATGAAAACTGATCTTTTCCAGTCCTGTGGCCACTACTGAGTTTTCCAAATTTGATGGCATATTGAGTACAGCGCTTTCACAGCATCATCTTTCAGGATTTGAAACAGCTCCACTGGAATTCCATCACCTCCACTAGCTTTGCTTGTAGTGATGCTTTCTAAGGCCCACTTGACTTCACATTCCAGGATGTCTGGCTCTAAATGAGTGATCACACCATCGTGATTATCTGGGTCGTGAAGATCTTTTTGTACAGTTCTTCTGTGTATTCTTGCCACTTCTTCTTAATATCTTCTGCTTCTGTTAGGTCCATATCATTTTTGTCATTAATCGAGCCCATCTTTGCATGAAATGTTCCCTTGGTATCTCTAATTTTCTTGAAGAGATCTCTAGTCTTTCCCATTCTGTTGTTTTCCTCTATTTCTTTGCATTAATCGCTGAAGAAGGCTTTCTTATCTCTTCTTGCAATTCTTTGAAACTCTGCATTCACATGCTTATATCTTTCTTTTTCTCCTTTGCTTTTCACTTCTCTTCTTTTCACAGCTATTTGTAAGGCCTCCCCAGATAGCCATTTTGCTTTTTTCATTTCTTTTCCATGGGGATGGTCGTGATTCCTACAATGTCACTAACCTCATTCCATAGTTCATCAGGCACTCTATCTATCAGATCTAGGCCCTTAAATCTATTTCTCACTTCCACTATATAATCATAAGGGATTTGATTTAGGTCATACCTCAATGGTCTAGCGGTTTTCCCTACTTTCTTCAATTTCAGTCTGAATTTGGTAATAAGGAGTTCATGATCTGAGCCACAGTCATCTCCTGGTCTTGTTTTTGTTGACTGTATAGAGCTTCTCCATCTTTGGCTGCAAAGAATATAATCAGTCTGATTTCGGTGTTGACCATCTGGTGATGTCCATATGTAGGGTCTTCTCTTGTGTTGTTGGAAGAGGTTGTTTGCTATGACCACTGCATTTTCTTGGCAAAACTCTATTAGTCTTTGCCCTGCTTCATTCTGCATTCCAAGGCCAAGTTTGTCTGTTACCCCAGGTGTTTCTTGACTTCCTACTTTTGCATTCCAGTCCCCTATAATGAAAAGGACATCTTTTGGGATGTTAGTTCTAAAAGGTCTTGTAGGTCTTCATAGAACCATTCAACTTCAGCTTCTTCAGCATTACTGGTTGGGGCATAGACTTGGGTAACTGTGATATTGAATGGTTTGCCTTGGAGATAAACAGAGATCATTCTGTCACTTTGAGATTGCAACCAAGTACTGCATTTCGGACTCTTTTGTTGACCATAATGACTACTCCATTTCTTCTGAGGGATTCCTGCCTGCAGTAGTAGATATAATGGTCATCTGAGTTAAATTCACCCATTCCAGTCCATTTTAGTTCGCTGATTCCTAGAATGTCTACGTTCACTCTTGCCATCTCTTGTTTGACCACTTCCAATTTGCCTTGATTCATGGACCTGATATTCCAGGTTCCTATGTAATATTGCTCTTTACAGCATCAGACCTTGCTTCTATCACCAGTCCCATCCACAGCTGGGTATTGTTTTTGCTTTGGCTCCATCCCTTCATTCTTTCTGGGGTTATTTGTCCACTGATCTCCAGTAGCATATTGGGCACCTGCTGACCTGGGCAGTTCCTCTTTCAGTATCCTATCATTTTGCCTTTTCATACTGTCCATGAGGTTCTCAAGGCAAGAATACTGAAGGGATTTGCCATTCTCTTCTCAGTTGGCCCACTTTCTGTCAGACCTCTCCACCATGACCCGCCCATCTTGGGTTACCCCGTGGGCATGGCTTAGTTTCACTGAGTTAGACAAGGCTGTGGTCCTAGTGTGATTAGATTGACTAGTTTTCTGTGAGTATGGTTTTAGTGTGTCTGTCTGCCCTCTGATGCCCTCCTTGCAACACTTACCATCTTATTTGAGCTTCTACTTCAGCTCCTTCAGCACTACTGGTTGGGGCATAGACTTGGATTACTGTGATACTGAATGGTTTGCCTTGGAGATGAACATATAATTCTTTACAATAGGCGTCAAAAATAGAACTTTTAAAAATTCTAGAAATTAAAGTGAATGACACTTTTAATGTTTTCTTCCCAGATCCCAACATGGATTGTAAGTACTCCATTCATGTGATTATGGTGAGAGAACTGAAAACAGAGACTACAAATGGTACTTTCAAAATAAATGTCAGAAATCATTCTAACACTTCCTTTTCACACTCTACTAGATCACCTTAAGCATCTGGTGCTAGTCAGATTCCCCAACTGTCTTCTAGAATAAAATCCAAACTTTGTTTTTCACATAATATATAGGTTTCTTCATAATCTGCGTCTTTATGAGGTTTGTAGTTATACTGAAATTATTGTAATTACTTATGTGACTGTTATCTTTACTAAACGGTAAGTCCATTCACAGAAGAAACTGTATCTACCATTGTGTCTCCAGAGGCCGAGACATGGTGGGTGTTTAAAGGCATGTCTATTGGATGAACCTCAAAATTTTTTCTGTGTCTTCCTTTTCTAATTATATTGTTTAATGATCCAGGAATTCATTATATTATTAATTGGGGAAAAGATTTGTAATTATATTGCTTTTGACTGTGTATACCCTGTTGTTTCATTAAAATAATAACCAAAATTAGTGAATATAGATTATAGAAATATATTCATCTGATTCTGCCTAAGAATAGAAGGATGGTAGTTATGAGGCTAATAAAAAAACTTAGTAGTAAACAGCCAGTAAAAGATAATGAAAATGTAGGTCTTAAAGTGCTCTGGGTAAATTATTCTAGTTGATTAATACTTAGATTATTTTGGATCCAGAGGAAGTAGTGTTTTGCCTTATGGTCGCTGGAGTCAGACTTCATATATTTAGTTCTTGTTTTATCACAGACCATTTCAGAGGTTAAATAATTTAACACATGCCCACCTCAACTTCTTTGCAAAAATGTGATGATAAGCATAGTACCTACATTAGAGTTTTCAGATTAGATGAGATTTAGGGCTTCCCTGGTGGCTCAGATGGCAAAGAATCCACCTGCAATGCAGGAGACCCAGGTTTGATCCCTGCTCTGAGAAGATCTCCTGGAGGGTGAGATGGCAACTCACTCCAGAATTCTTGCCTGGAGAATTCCATAGACAGAGGAGCCTGGAGGGCTACAGTCCATAGGGCTGCAAAGAGTCGGACACAGCTGAACAACTAAGCACCAGCACATACAGGTTAATATTCACAATAGTCCAACTTAATACATAAATGTATATAACATATTTACAGTATTAACAGAAAATGTTAATTCTTCAATATGTGTTAACAATAGTTATTTCTGCAATCATCAATATATTTTAAAAAATGCTTGATTTTAAAATCAATTTCTCCCTTAAAAACAAAATTTCAGATTGCACATTCTAGGGATGAAAGACTAGAGGTTCCATGTCCTCCTGCGAGTGCTCAGTCATGACTGACTCTTTGCAACCCCATAGACTAGAGCATTCTAGGCTCCTCTGTCCATGGGATTTCCCAGGCAAGAATATTGGAGTGGGTTGCCATTTCTTCCTCCAGGGTTCATATTCTATATATTAGCAAATGAGGGTTTTAAGTCCACTATGGCAGGAGAAACTTCGATTTTCAATCACATTTTTATGAAAATATTGTTTGTACTGTTAGTTGCTCACTTGTGTTGACTCTGTGAGACCCCCTTGTACTATAGCCCACCAGGCTCCTCTGGCCATGAGATTCCCCTGGCAAGAATAATGGAGTGGGTTGCCTTCCCTTCTCCAGGGTATCTTCCTAAACCAAGGATCAAATTTGGGTTTCACACATTGCAGGCAGATTCTTTACTGTCTGAGCCACCAGGAATTGGAGATGGTTCATACTATGTGCTTTTAAATAATTAGCTTATATATTGTTGATATTTATGTAACCTCTTATCAAATAAATATTAAAAATCCTGAACTTGCCAGTGGGCACTGTTCTAGGCCCTAGAAATTCCATGAAAAGAAAAAAAAAAAATCTAGGTCTCATACCTTATGGAACTTGCATTAAAATGGGGAAGACATAAACTGAAAAAATAAATATCTGCTACAAAGCTGAGAAATAATGCACGCTGTGAAGGAAATAAATCAGGGTTAATGTATGGAAATATGGGGGATGGGCCTTCAAGGGGTGATTTTAATTAGTCAGAGAAGACTTCCTAGAAAGGCAATTTTCAAGTAGGTATCTGAATAAAGTGAGAGACAAAAACCCATGAGTAGCCCAGAAAATAGTCTTACGAGCAGAGGAAACAGCAAGTGCAAAAATAAAATATACTCTAATTTGGAGGAACAGCAAGACAGCCAGGAGACTATAAATAAGTAATCAAGACTTGTTCCTAAATATGTGTGCTTGAGGATGTGTGTGCACACATGCACCTTAAAAGAAGTAGAAGATGAGGTCAGAGTTAGACAATGGCCAGAACCTAAAAGTCCTTACAGAAAAGAGAGTTTGGTTCTATGCTGAGCATAATGGAAAGTCACTGGTACAACTGACCAGAGAAACAGCATGAGCTGACTTACATTTAAAAAAATATCTGACTGATCCTTGAAATATTGACAGCAAAAAGCTGAAAAGGAAGAAGGAAAGTAATTCAGATGCCACTGCAGAACTCCTCTACGAATGCAGGAGACATAGGATCGATCCCTGGGTTGGGAAGATCCCCTAGAAGAGGGCATGGCACCCCACTCCAGTATTCTTGCCTGGAGAATCCCATGGACAGAGGAGCCTGGTGGACTACAGTTCATGGGGTTGCAAAGAGTCCATGGACAGGACTGAGTGACTGAGCATGCATGTGGAATGTTCTAAGTGAGAGATGGTAGAGAATTAGACTAGAGTATTATGGGAAGATTCCTTAGTCTGCTCAAGTTGCTGTAACAAAATATCATAGACTGCATTTGATTAAACAACAGAAATATATTTCCTCAAATTCGCTGACTAGAAATCTGGTTTAATGGGCCAGTGTGAAAGTGTTAGTCACTCTGTTGTGTCTGATTCTTTATGATTGCATGGATTATAGTCCACCAGGCTCCACTGTCCATGGAATACTCCAGGCAAGAACACTGAAAAGTGAAACTGAAAGTTGCTCAGTAGTGTCCAACTCTTTGCAACCCAATGGCCTAGACAGTCCATGGACTTCTCCAGGCCAGAATAATGGAGTAGGTAGCCATTCCCTTCTGCAGGGGATCTTCCCAACCAGGGATCAAACCTGGGTCTCCTGCACTGCTGGTCTCCTGCACTATACTGGCTCCCTGGGCTTCCCTCGTAGCTCAGATGGTAAACCCAGGGAGCCAGTATAGTTGAGTTCTAATGAGAGCTCTCTTCCTGGCTTGCAAGTGGACTGATGGTTTTAACCATGTCTTCATGTCTTCATATGAGAGACATATCTCTCTCTTCTTCTCCTTATAAAGCCACTAATCCCATTAAGAAGCCCTGTTTTATAACTTAATCTAACCCTAATTATCCCCTAAAAGTCTCACCTCTAAATAGCATCACATGAAGAGCTTCAACACTTGAATTTGGGAGGGAGGTGCACATAGTGTAAAACAGTAATGTTGGAGAGAATTGTTAAATATTCAATAAACACTGAACATACTTTTTGATGAACTAATAAAAAGAAATGAGTCTAAAAGTTTTTTGTCTAATATATTTTTGGTTGGAGCAAACTGTAAATACGCATGCAATTTATAGAGAATTTTAAGACCAGTGTAGAAGCAGGTTTCGAGGAAACTCAAGAGTTGTGTTTGAGACACATTGAGTTGAGTTTGTACTTTGATATCCAAATTAAAAAATGGGTAGACAGAAGCTCAATGGGAAGGTTAGTAAATACTGTGTTAAGAACAAAATGAAGTTGAAAGCAAACTCTATTGTACAGTAAGACTGAAGTTTCCCTTAATTTTCTTCTCATGCCTTAATTTAAATAGCATGAAATCAACTTCTGTTTTTATAATGGATGACCTTTACAATGGACAGGGGAGGGAACCAAAATGTCTTTGAAGAATTGTTAATTTTATGATATTCAATATCATATGAACAAGAACATGCTGTTTATTTTGGCCCAATAACTAGACATTTAAAGTACCTTTTGTAAATGCAGAATTGTTCATTTGTAAAACTATCCTATAAAATAAGATCCTTGTCCAGCTCAGTTTCATTTATTTTCCACCAAACTATATAAGGAACATGAAGCAAATAAATATTAATGCTATAAAACCATTCATATGTCAGGTCCACAGAAAGAGAATGCTTGATGTATAAGCAATCAGAGATGAGAAGGCCCTGCTTGATCAAAAATCTCCTGTTAATCAAGACTAATAGAGGACAGAGTCATAAATAATCTCTGACAAAGTAAAAGCAGCCACATTTAACCTGAAGATAGATTTTACATATGGTTGATGTGATAGAACTATCAAGCTAACAAGAACACTTGGGGCCAGTCTGAATATTCATTAATCAGCCCTACTTTGGATTTAACATAGAATGTAACTGTCAATGAACAAATGGTCTTTTGTGGAAAAGGTGATAAACAAAATCCAATGAATTGGCAAATTGGAAAGTCCTGAAAGAATAAATGCTGTAAGATTAAGAACTGAATAGAAGACTTGAGCTCAGCTCTCTGCAGAAAAGCCAAAAGCTTCTCACTAAATCAGGTAACTTTGGAGAACACGGTTTTTTAATGTTTCTTTAGAAAGAAACATCTGCCACGATAAGGATATATTTTCAGAAATTTTTTGAAGAAGACTTAAAGTTTTTAATACTCTTATTCTCTACAGCACATTGAAAAGACTAAATAAATGGATTATTTTTTGGTTCCAAATCACTAAACTCATTTCCTGGATGAGACGATTTATCCAAAATGTACAAATAGATGGTTTTCTCCAAAGGCAGAACAATAAGACTCATGATTAATACAAGTGGCAGAACTGGTACAAAAGAATGCTCAGGGTAGTGATCACAACAAAAATGCCTATTAGAACAAAATAATAACAAATGATCAAATACCTTGTATGTTAAAAAAAAAAAAAAAAGATCTCTACCAACAACTCCACCACAATGTTGAATGGAAACTGACACTTACTCTAAGTGACAGGGAGTGCCAGGAGATTCAGGCTGAAGAGAGTGGAAAGATCCAGGCTCTATTGAAAAGGGAACAGATTTTTATTATCTGGGAAGAGGATTACAGTTTTGGTTCATCTCGAAAAAATGTTTGACACAAAGTCATCTGGATTTTTTAATGCAAAACTTGCCAATTCTTTGAATGTTGGCCATAAATTCAAACTGACTATGATTCTTGCCTGAATTCAGTTGACTGGGCTAATTTAAAAAAAAAAAAAAAAACAGATGTAAGGGGTAAAATTTACCATGACAGAAGAGACATATAATAATTATATGTATTAGTCTACAGAGAGAGTTCAGTTTAGTCACTCAGTCGTGTCAGACAGATTTTTGCTTGTATTATACAATCTACTATGTAAAAACTGGTCCAAACAAATAATTACCAATTTATAGATACATGTAGTGTTTTATATTCAAAGGGTCTTAAATTTAAGATCTATAGAAACTCTAATATTTTATAATTCTTTTCTTACAAAGCATTTCTCTTAAAAAAATGAACATTTTATCTTAAATAAAATCTGAGAACAGGAAGGCACACAACACAAAGTATATAATTTAACATAAATATAAAGTGAGTGTAGGTAATAATCTCTCAGTCCAAGAAATAGAGTGCTTCTGCCCCCAGAAGTCTCCAATTTATCCATTCCCTATTACAACTTCTTTTCTTACAATAGTAGAAACAACTCTCTTAACATTATCATAATTTTGTAAAAATTCCATTGAGTTCATTTTTTTATTTTGCCCCATAAGTATTAATTCTAACATAGTTTAGCTTTGTTATAAAAATTATAAAATTTTACAAATGAAGTTATATTGTATACTGAATTTTGTTCCTTGTTTTGTTAGCTTATCATTACAAATACTAGAATTATCCATGCTAGGTTTTTTTAAGCCACATATAATTCCTTCATCTTCTGTGCTATATAACATTCTATTTTATGAACATATAATTTATTTGTCAATGGATATCTGGGTCATTTAGACTTTTCGGTTATTATAAAGCAAATCAACTTATTTTTCAAATGAAGAAATTAAGGACAGAGATCACAATGATTATTGTCTCACTGAGGTAAAACTCCCTTGTTTCATGTATAACACATGGATACTTTTTTAAGCTCCAGCTAAGAAAATAATTCAATAGCTGGTGAATTTTTGCCTTCCTCAGTTGTTCGATGGGAATGAGCACAGTGCATCATCTGATTGTTCAGAAAAAAATACAGCAAATTTCCTTAGCAGAACATAGCCTATAAAAGGATTTTGTCAAAATTACCAGATACTCTGTATGTGCTAAACCTCATGGTACAGACACTGGGATTCAAGCTTTGAATATGCAGGTGGATTATATGCCTCTAAGATTTCTTCTAACTCAGTGTTCATCCACATATTCTATACATAGTTATTAAGACTCTATGCCAGATGCTCTGGAAAATATTGGGATATGATGTTGAACAAAACAAAGATAAGCAATTGGCTCCTATGAAACTTACAGGTATTTGGAGTAGAGATATAGTAAATAAATAACCCCACTAAGGAACATACAATCCCTGATAAGTGGCCTGAAGGAAACTAATACAATTTAATGAGAGAGACAAAAGAGAGAAAACAACGCAACTGGCCAAAAGGAAAAGAACTGCTTCCCCAAAGAGGTAATACTGGAGGTAGAGTAAACCATGAGTTAACACAGGCAAGTGGTCAGTGCCAGACCAGAGACAAAGATGAGCATGGATAAAGGGGTGTGGCCTGATCACAGAACTGAGTGTGAGAAGAGAGGTGAGCAGAGAATGAGGAGAAAATCATGAATCGCTAAGTTTGCGGGAACAGGACAATGAGGGCCTCCTTGGCCAAGCTGTCTATTTTAGTGCTTGAAAATTGCTGTTTTGGAAGAGGAAACAGAAGCCATCAGATTGTTAAAGTGGACAGATGACACACCAATATGTTTTATCTGCAGTACAGGACTTCAAAGAGAAGCCTCAAAAAAGGAGTAAAGAAATAAGAAGCAAAATCGACACACCCTAATGATGGATCTGCTGTGTGAGATCAGGGAGAGCCAGAGGTCATGTCAGGAGAAGCTGGGCATGAAGAGATACCACTCACTGGGTTGGAGAACACAGAGAGGGACTTAACCCAGAGCAGATAGAAGGCAGAATGCTGGATTTCTTATGCCATCGTGACCTCTTGTCTAGAACTCAAAGCACAATCAAAGTTGGAGTTAGATACTTGGAAATCAAGGACATGCAGTTTACGATTGCAATGAATAATATTGTAGTAAAGCCTATGAGACCTCAGGAAGAGAACATCTAGGTAAAAAAGAAAGAAATTTGAAAGCTAAGCCTTGAGAAAGCACATTATGTAAGGGTTAAGTCGGGTATATGAACCTGCAGTGGGAATGGGTAAGAAGGAAAGCAGTAGACCATGGTGACACAGCAATTAAGGGAAGAAAATGTGTCAAAAGTCAACAAAAGGTCAAAATCTGCTGAGAGGCCATGAGAATTGTATTCTGAGAATGTCTATTAGATTCACAGGTGACCTCACTGAGGATGGTTTTGGTGGAATGATTGCAGAGGGTGTGGGGTCAGGGGGACACGGAGACAAGAGGAGGGACTTTTAGAAACTTTGGGGATGAAGGTGATGCTGTAACTGAACCTGGATGGGCCAGGTCTAGGGGGCCAAAGGAGAGGAATATTTGTTTGTAATTTGGAGAAAGCTTAAGCTTGCCAAGAAAGAGGTAGGATCTAAAACAAGTGGAGAGATGGAGCTGAGAAAGTGCAGAAGGTAAAGAATCTGCTTGCAAGGTGGGAGACCCAGGTTCCATCCCTGAGTCGGGAAGATCTACCGGAGAAGGGAATAGCTACCCACTCTAGTGGTTTTTGCCTGAATAATTTCATGGACAGAGGAACCTGACAGGCTCCAGCTCACGGGGTCACAAAGAGTAGGACATGACTGAGTGACTAACACTTTCACTTTTCACTTCTCACCTCAATTAACGCTTCAGAAGCAAAGGAGAAAATGGTGGAGAATTTAATAGGTCGCTATTTATAATAGGAAATGGATGGGATCCTCAACTGACAGCTTCATTGTCTCCGATCTTATGGTAAAACTACTTTTTATTCTAGTAAAGTCTTGCAAAATATCTTCAATTAAGACTCATTTACTTTCTCTTCAATATGTTTGTTTTCCTGTTCAATCGGCAAAATGATACTGTATGCTTGCCACACAGTGTTTAAATTGGATGCATGCCTAGATTTAGTGAAGTTTCTCAAGAGGTCTGGTATATATTTTGCACTCTGATATGGTCTGTAATCTCTATGGTCCTGGGCAATTTTCCTAGGACTTTTTCTTTCAATTTCTTTCAGTAAGCAATGGATTCACAGTTAATTTTCTATAGATGTACTGGGTGTCTGAAGCTGTCACATTTGATATCTAATGTGAGGGAGTCTGGCATACCTCATTGGTTTTAATATCTCCTTGTGGAAACCTCTAGCTGATTTTTGAGGTTGTATCAGTCAGGATCCATCCAGGAAAACAGAATGGAATTGAGTCCATGGAATTGGTTACACAGGTAAAGGAAACTGGAGAAACCCTACAGGTTAGTAGCATGAGAAACCATGCTCTCCCCTAAACTAGAGAAATTCCCAGAGGAGGCAGAATTACCAGGCCTTAGGAGCTGGGGTCATCTCCCAAGAGCTGCAAACACTGGGCCTGCCCAGAAGAAGCTGGAGCCCTGGACGTGAATCAGATGCAGTGCCATCCCCAGGTAACCAAGGCTTTAGGAGAGAGAGAGAGAGCTAGCCAGGCTCCTCCCCTCCTCTTTTCACAGGAACCTGGGTTATGAAGCCTGCAGAGGACTCTTTCCCTTCCACTCCCTGGCACTGAGAAGGGCAGAAGGTCATGAATGAATTTGACATCATAGGTCAAAATATCACTTTTGAGGACTAGATCCTCACTAACATATGTCCCTCACAGTACAGAAGCTCAACCAAAGGTATTTTCCTTCTTCTTTTCTTTTCCCCCTCCAACCCCCAACCACTGGAGCAATGATTTCCAAATGTTGACACTTATCTGGCTAAGTAAGAATTTGTTGAGTAAATAAACATATAGATTTCTGGATCATATAAGGAAGTTTGGAGTGATGCTCAACAGTTTGATTTTACATAAAAGGACAATAGGTACATAATTCTGATAGAGTTATTTTAGTGAATCCATCTGCAGGAAACAAATATAATCATTCCAGGACATATTCTACCATATATGAATGACATACCATCAACATTATTCAGTGTGATTCCAGAATTCTTTCTGTCTCTGTTAGTATATTTCACACATCTGAAATATTGGAACACAAACTACAGCTCTTCTTATAGGGACCAGCTTTTTATTACAGCTACTTGAAAACTAAGTCATTTTGCTTTGTTTTCCCTTTTCTCCCCATCCCACTCTCAACCACAGATATTTACAGAGGTTACTAACATAACAAGACTATGTCTTAAGTGAAAACTGTTTTAAGGTAAACACTGCTGCTAAGTCGCTTCGGTCGTGTCTGACTCTGTGCGACCCCATAGATGGCAGCCCACCAGGCTCCCATGTCTCTGGGAATCTCCAGGCAAAAAACACTGGAGTGGGTTGCCATTTCCTTCTCCAATGCATGAAAGTGAAAAGTAAAAGTGAAGTCACTCAGTCGTGTCCAACTCCTAGCAATCCCATGAACTGCAGCCCACCAGGCTCCTCCATCCATGGGATTTTCCAGGCAAGAGTACTGGAGTGGGTTGTCATTGCCTTCTCCAAAGGTAAACACCCTAGGTACTAAAAAACATAGCACAAACAAAAAATGTAAAGCAACTATTAAAATTCAAAGCCAAGGAAATGGTGAAATAAGCCAGAATAAGTATATGCTAGGTTTTACTTCAAAGGAAACTCACTGGATTCAACAAGTATATATTAATTGGGGCGATATTCACCCGAAATAGAATATTATTCAGTTCAGCAGCAATTCAAGAACCACTTTGTCCTTCCCCATCCCTGTGGTTCAGACAGTAAAGAATCTGCCCACAAAGCGGGAGACCCAGGTTCGATCCTTCGGTCAGAAAGATCCCATGGAGAAGGTGATAGCAACCCACTCTGGTATTCTTGCCTGGAAAATTCCATGGAAAGAGGAGCCTGTTGGACTGCAGTGCATGGGGTCACAAAGAGTTGGACACAATTGAGCAACTAACACTTTCACTTTCATTTCATAGAAATATAGCACTCTAACACAAGAGTAAATGATTTAGCAGATAGCATTCAAGTCAAATTACTGAGCCCCATATGCCATATGATATTTAAACAGCTGGACCTTCTGCTTCTATATTAAACTATTTCCTTATAGCAGGTTTATGATTTATAATAGTGCTACTGATTTAATGAGTCATAAAAGTTGATTTTTTATCTAATGAGATATCTCCCCAAAATGCAAACAGGTATAAAACATTTCAAAAGTGTCTATCATCACAAAGTGTTTGGTTTTGAAACATGGCTCTTAACAGAAAGTCAGCTAAGTGTCTCTGGTTACTATTAGGAAGCTGCTAGTAGTACCTGGATGTTCTCCTTTCTTATCGACACCTAATATTATTGATGTTAATTATTTTTTTAATCAACATCTACATTTCAAAAGCAATTTGAAGAATGAGTTCAACTAAGCTATCGTTTATTCTAAGGTTTGTCCATGTTGATGACAAAACTTTTGTATATGGGCTCTTCAGGTGAGAGGGTATAAAGGATATTGGCATTTTAAAGTGGAAGGAAAGTCACCCTTCTCAGAAGAGCTGCCCTTATGTATGGTGATAGAACTTCCATCTGCCCCTTACTGGTGATGTCTGGAAGACCATTCATTGTGCTTATGCATTCACTGGGTTGTCAGATGAATGGGAGGATTTAGTACATATGTCATGAGAAACTGTGGATATTCCCTTGAGGAGAGTCTACATAGACATGTGACATGTTACATGTAATGAGAAAAGTGTTAAATAACTAATATCATCCACAGCCACCAATCTTACAGAGACATTTCAATAATAATATGATTATGAGCTCACTCTGAACATCTGAAGCACTAGATTAATATGGTGTGACCAATTTCTGAAGGAATATCATGCAACTGAGCCTCTATGTAAAAAGCAGCATACATAGGAAAACTACCAAAAGTTTTCTCTCTTGATTGTAATTTTATGACTCCATTATTTCATTTTTCTCCTAAAAGGAAATTATGTTTATTAACATCAGAAATAAAATACCAGAGATGATTCTTAATTATCTTCACATAAAAACTACATGATTTCAGTGAAGACATATTCTGCAATTTAATTCACTTCATGATTGCAAAATCATGGCAATTCGCTCAAGTTGTTGAAATGCTTAGAACCAGCTGTGAAGACTATATGGTGAGAGTTCAAATAAATACTTTAAAGATTTAAAATGCTGAGAATAGCCTGTCAGAATTACTACAGACACATTGAATCAAAACAAATCACTTAACCCCTAGCTATTGAAATATTTAGTCACTTATTTATGAACTATTTTAATAGAAGAAATATTGGTTAGGGACATGGAGATAGTTCTACTACTTCAGCTCCAAAAGTATTGTAATCCATAAATCTAACCATCCACGTAATGTATGCTATCTATATTAGCTTTCACCAAAATAATTTTTCATTAGTCCTGATAAAAGTAAAGTATTTTTAAGACAATATATTCTCATTAGATATTAAGTTTGGCTTTGGTTGCCCTTAGAGCAGGAATGCTTATGGAAAGTGAAGTATTAGTATAATTCAATTATAAGATAGAATAATATTTTTGTAAGATAGTTGGACCTCATTAGCTGCATTGCACTATAGCATTCATAACCTGTAGCTTCTATGATTATTTAATCAATTAAGTTTCCACTTGGCTTGATGCTGGCTAAATTAAAGAAAAAGGAAGGAAGAAAATCATTATTTTCTCTATTACCTCTAAGATGGTATTTCTGTTTACCTCAGAGAAAATATTAAGAACTTTCTCTATTACCTCTAAGATGGTATTTCTGTTTACCTCAGAGAAAATATTAAGAACTTTACTTTGCTCAAAGAGTTTACATTTTTAAAAAGCCAATTGGTCTGGTTCTGGACTTAGGTTTTAACTATTTAATACATATACTGTCACAATGTGTGAACACATAAAATATATATATATAAAGAAAATGAAAACTGCATTATTACTGTATATTTGCACAAACATGAGTAAAATATGTGAATGAAAATGTTTCCACAATAACATGCACTTTTTGAGAAAACCAAGGATTCAGAATTCTTTGAGTGAAAGACAGATACATGGGGAAAATATTCTTTTCCTTGTGCCTCTTGCCTTTTTAAAAGCAACATTTTTTGTTGATTCCACCCACCTCCTGCTCAGAAGTGCTGTGAGAATATTGTTTACAATTTGGAATCATTCAAATCTACCTGGGAATTAAGATTTTTATTGCATTGTTTTAAAAAAAATTGGGGGCACCGATTTTGATCCCATAAGCCCCCACCAAAGAAATTCACAGAAATTGATTGGGTGTATCTTTTTCAATGCTGCATGTACAAATGTATATATGCACATACAGACAACATGCTTGTGTGTGTGAAAATATACATATGTAGATAACTAGACAGGTAAACATACATATATATTGCCTAAGGTCTTAACAAAGGCTGGCTTAGCTACACATTAGCTGAAATATCAAACATCTTATGGAACTTTGGTTTTATAAAAATAGATAATTATAATAATTAATAAAAATCAAACAATATGATAGGCACATATATGCTACACAAAAGAAGATGGAAGTGCCCCACAGACAGAAAAAGGGGTATAAGAGACCCTCTCTCTTTCATAGTGTGATCAGCGTGTACTGATACAATGGGTACAATAATTGAAGTTCCTGATTTCCATCTAAGTTAGACTACCTGATCTGCAGCAAGCCAGCCCCAGATTAGCTCCACTGGCTACTTCCAAGTGTGGCATTCTGTGACAATGCTCTCTTGTCACTTCATTTGCCTATCAGCTCCAGACTATGGCTTGGACCTTCTCTACCTGGGCATGAGGAAGGAAAGGAAAGATAAACAAAACTTTTAGGTCGCTAATTTTCCCCTTTGAACTTTGTCATTTTTCTCTGTGTCGACAGTAATGTTTGGGTGGGGGATGAAGCATTGACAGTGGAGAATGAGAGAAAAGAATCACTTTTAGAAGCACTTTTATCCTGGATTTTGTTCTTGGGCCCAATGTCATCTTGGAGAAAATATGAAAAGAATGAACTGTTATGAATCTTAATTAGCATTAATTAAAAAATCAAACATAACACAAAGCATATACAATAAATAACGGAGTGAAGAATGGTCATATTCTGGCCACAAGGGGGCTTCTGGAATAAAAGGAACCATTTAAAGGAGGCAAAGTTATGATAAGTGAGGACAGTACCATAAGACAGGCTGGAGATTTGTTCCCAAATACATTTGCCACTAATGGTTTCATTTTAGAAAGAGTGGGTTCTGATGTATGATGACAGGGAATAGATCTGAGTAAGCATGATGACTTTCAACTCTATTCACAAATTTAATAAAATCCTAAGGGATCATCAACTGGCAGCTGCTTTATGAAAATGAAATGTTAATGCTCATAATTATAATTTTTATACCCATAGCCATAAAATATGTAAAGTTATTAATTTCTTTTCAAATGCAATAGATGTATGATTTATGTAGGTTATAACAGATTAAATCATCTGAGTTAAGAGGAGCAAAAAAAAAAAAAACACTGATAAGCAAGCATTTGGCCATTTGAAATATTCCTACATGGATTTTATCTGGGAAGTACACACATAGATAAATACCTATTTGGGGATGATAATAAAATAAATGTTTTACTCGAAGCAAGAATTTTAATAAATTCTTCCCTAAAAAGTGGGTGGAGGGGAGAGCATGACAATATTATATGCCACTGAAGTTTCAAATAATATTAAGAATGAAAATAACTTTACATTTTAAGGAAATTTATGTTAGATCATAAAAGGAGGAAGCACACTAGTCAGTTAATTTTACAGTTTAAAACCTTAATGGGGGCAAGTGTCTTGTGAGATGAAGCGAGAGAGAGCTGGATGATGGAGCAACAGTTGCTGTGATTGGAAACCATATTCTGATTAGAAATAAATGGCCACAGGACAGAGAATCAGAAATCATCAAGGCTTATCTATGAATCCAGATGAAACAGCACTGAAACTGTTGTTTAAAAACCAAAAAAAAAGAAAATAAATTCAAATAAGTTTATCTATAAGATGTCTAAGGGTTAATACGAGTGTAAACAGATGGGTTCACAGGAGTGTGCCACAAAATCAAAGACAAGAAAACAATCAAAGAAGGAAAGAAACTCTCCTTGAAGCTAAAAATAGTGATTCATTAATTTTTAGGCACTATAACTCGATGCTTATGAGTATGGGCTTTGGAGTCAGACATATATAGACTTCAATTCTGACTCTGCCGTTATATGATCTTGGGTAATCATTTCACTTTATTAAGCCATCTTTTTCACCTGTAAGATGGGTATAATTATGTCACTTCACAGGATGAATGTGGGAATTAAATCAATTTTAAAAACACTTCACAAAGTGCCTGACCATTCTTGTCGATAAGTGATTCAACTCTGTTTTCTAAGTGAATATTATATATGTGTCTTGGAAAATTTGTCAAAGAGTTCATGTAAAATGAAGGCTATGAACCCAAGATTGACGAAAATGATTTGAGGAGATGAGATAAATAGCAGTTTTTGAAGTAGTGTGCAGTAAACCAGTTCTGCCATCACTGGTCAATACCTGACAACTTCAGAATAAGCTATAAATTGTGCTAAGTAACAGTCAGACTAAGTGGAACAAAAGGTTGGACATGAGAAGACTGAAAGCATTCATTAGAGATAAATGATTTTGCTAAGTGTTGTATCCTGTGTATTTTTCTGGTTTTAATATAGAAATGTAGGCCTTTACTCTTAACTTATAACCTACTCAATGGTTTTATTAAGGATACTTCTACGCAAAATCTAAGCCTGTCTTGTCTAAAGTTGAAAGTGTTTGCTCGTTCCTTTGTTGGTGGCAAGCTGAAGGGAAGGCTTTTGATGCATAAATTCACCAGCACAGAACTGAGGGGCCCTGGAGACAGTTCTAAGTGTCCAGGTCACAAAGCAGACCAGCTTACTCACCTATTTCAATTTCATCAGACTAATGGGCCCCAAATAGCTACACCCTGAAAATGGCTGTTCTAGTACTTTGGTAATCTAGAGACAGATCTACAGTATGAAGGTCAAGTAGAGCATTTTTACTCATTTTTGCCCAGATGCAGATGGAATCTCAGCAATGCTAATTCTGGTTTCAAACCCAGGAGTGTCCAGTATTTCATCCTTCTCTTAAATAAAGGCATTAAAGACAGAGATTGTATACATAAATTATTCCTAACAGTACCGAAAGGCCAAGGTGAAAAGGAGTGTGGCATGCACAAAGTGAGCTCTTCCACATCTGTCAAGACCCCAGTTTTCACATGCATCACCAGCTATGTTACCTTCCACCTCTCTGCTAAATGGTCTGGGTACCACAAAGGCTGAAAAAGATGCTGACTCTTCTACTCTCTATGACTAACGTGCTTCTGTGAAGTGTGTGTCCTTCTCTCCTTGACTAAATACACTTGCAGTTTGCTCTGCAGGTATTCTCCAAAAAGCACATTGTTAAGGACAAAGAGATCTATGGTTCAATCAAGATGTCATAGACATAGCAAGCATGAACCCCCAATAATGGCTAAATAACCTCGAAATCATATTAAAACATACACAGTTCTCAACTGCTGGGGATTAAAAACAAGGCAACTTTCTGGTATAAAATGTTCAAGTTTGTATAATGCACTCACAGTAAGTATTTCACGCACTCCTAGTGAACACATACTTGGCCACTGCTTTTCTCATAACAATTTTATATGGATAGCATTGATTTTCCTTGACAGATGAAGAAAATTATATATAAAATGAATAAAATTTTTATTTGGAAAATATTTTTAGGATCCTTTATCTTATCTTCTATTTGTTTTATGGTTTTTTCTGGTCGTTTAGGATATAATTTTATTTGAGATGGCATCAAAAGAGCCCTCAGATCCATACCAGAAGTATCTGAGCAAATAGAAGAAACTGAAAAAGGAATGTGGATATATAATTTTTCCTCCCACGGTACAAACACTTAGAAATACTGTCATCCCTTTGTTTACTCAAGTACAATTCTGAGATGCTATTGGTTGCCAAATAATATGGACACTGGTAGGAGAATCTAAGTTAAGTGAAACACAAGTTAAATATTTTATTGAGTATAATATTAACATTCTATGAGTTCGCAGAATACTATCTTATGAAAGTATATTGCTATTTTCTGAAAAATATAGGCACTAAATTAAAAATTAATTGAAACAAATATAAGAGCATTACTCTTTCTTAATTTATTCTGTAATGCAGCAAACAATGAGTGCCATTTGATTACTCACTATTGTCATATATTTATTTTTAAGACCTCATTTGCCCTATTTATATACAGGGCATATTTTACAACATTCTATAAATGGACAAAAGCTAATAATTAAATGATTATCCTACACCCACAGATATTCATGGGCCTCTTAAATTTATTATTTCATATTTGGAGCTTTCTGATTTTGAACATTCTAGTAGCTGTATTTTAAAAAGTGGTGGAAATTAAAAGATACAAATTAACTGCTGCTTTATTTCTTAGAAAAACTACAGGCTGAAATACTCTATTATTTAATTGTTGATATCAAAACATTTCTTCAAATATTTTAACAGTTGCTTTCACTTATTAAACACATAATTATTAGAATCCATGATATGCTTGCAAGTCTATGGCTAGACAAGTGAATAAGATAGTTTCTGTCTTTGAGGTACCAAGCAAAGAAAGCAAAAACATATTTAGATAGGTTTAACCTCAAACTCAGAGAAGGCAATGGCAACCCACTCCTGTACTCTTGCCTGGAAAATCCCATGGACGGAGGAGCCTGGTGGGCTGCAGTCCATGGGGTCATTGAGAGTTGGACACGACTGCGCGACTTCTCTTTCATTTTTCACTTTCATGCATTGGAGAAGGAAATGGCAACCCACTCCAGTGTTCTTGCCTGGAGAATCCCAGAGACGGAGGAGCCTGGTGGGCTGCTGTCTATGGGGTCGCATGGAGTCGGACACGACTGAAGCAACTTAGCAGCAGCAGCAGCAGCAGCAGCAGCAACCTCAAACTAGGGGCTTCCCAGATGTCACTAATGGTAAAGAACCCACCTGCCAATGCAGGAGACATAAGAGATGCGGGTTCAGTCCCAGGGTGTGGAAGATCCCCTGGAGGAGGGCATGGCAACTCACTCCAGTATTCTTGCCTGGAGAATCCCATGGACAGAGGAGCCTGGCAGGCTCCAGTCCATAGGTTTACAAAGAGTTGGACACCACTGAGGCAAATTAGCATGCATGCATACATATGTCCCCTCTCTCTTAAATCTCCCTCTCAACCCCCACCCCACCCCATCCCTTTAAGTGGTCACAGAGCACCGGGCTGAGCTCCCTGGTCATACAGCAACTTCCCTCTAGCAACCTATTTTACATAAGGTAATGTATATGTTTCAGTGCTGCTTTCTCAATGCTTCCTACCCTCTCCTTCCCCCACTGTCTACAAGTCTGTTCTCTGCCCTGCTAATAGTTATACTTATGTCTGATTCACATTATTGTAAGGCAGAAACCAACACAACGTTGTAAAGCAATTATCCTCCAATTAAAAATAAAAAGAGAAAAAGAAATTAAATAAAAGAACAACAGTCATGGAATGACCTAAATCTTAGAGTTGCAAAATCACTGGCGGTGGAGATGGAGAAAGAAAACCAAGAGACAAGGAACATGGGTGGCCTGAAGAATCTGGAAAAGGCAAGACATGAATTCTCTCACAGAGCTTCCAGAAGAAACATAGCCTCATCAACACCTCGATTGTAACTCAGTAGTGCTCATGTTGAACTTCCTCATCTACAGAACTGTAAGATAATATAGTTTTTGTCATAAGTCACCACGTTTGTGGCAAATTGTTACAGCAGCAATAGAAAATGTACACAATTCAAACTGGAAAATTGTCCCTGGAGAAGTGAGCTCTAGGGCTTCCCTGACAGCTCAGCTGGTAAAGAATTCGCCTGCAATGGAGGAGACCCCAGTTTGATTCCTGGGTTGGAGAGATGCCCTGGAGAAGGGATAAGCTACCCACTCCAGTATTCTTGGGCTCCTCTTGTGGCTCAACTCAGCTGGTAAAGAATCTATCTGCAATGCAGGAGACCTAGGTTCCATCTCTGGGTGGGGAAGATCCCCTGAAGAAGGGAAAGGCTACCCACTCCAGTATTTTGGTAAACAGGTATACTTATGACCTGGAGAATTCCAGGGACTGTATAGTCCATGGGGTCACAGAGTCGGACACAATTTTCACTTTTAGGTGAGGTCTAGTCAAAGAAGAGAAAAGGAGGGGAAAAAATCTAGTTCTATTCTTTAATTTTCTTTAAAGTCCAGAGAATGTCCAAAACTGTTCTCTCTCTTATCTACATGATTTTCCTTTGGCTATTATTGATTTCAGGTAAACCTACTCTATTAGTCATAAACAGGTATCACAGCAATCACTCCATTTTATGACTGAAAAACCTCTAATGGACATTTGCAACCAATCTGATCATAATCATCAGTTAGCCACTGAGAACACAGAGCAACAATCTTCATGTTATACTCTATCTGAATAAGTGTTCCTAATAAGAGGTTCACATGTTATAGTCACATAAAGTTTAGCAAAAAGAAAAGGGAGGATTGAAAAAATTTCCCCTTAGATTGTATACATGCAAACATATGCATGTTTACCTTTACTATACCCAAGAAGGTAAAATCAAATATATAAGCTGTGCATGTGTGTGTACAAGTCACTTCAGTCGTGTCCGACTTTTTGCGACCCCATGGACAGCAATGAGCTAGGCTACTCTGTCCATGGGTTTCTCCAGGCAAGGGTACTGGAGTGGGTTTCACGCCCTCCTCCAAGGCTATAAACTGTACTGAAAGGTTAAAGGCCAATATTTCTAGATTAGTTCACTAAACAAAGATAAGATGAAAGCATTTAAGCTACTATTGAAATCTTTTATAACTTAAGGAAAATATTAATAGCAAAAGATTAATAAAATTAAAGAACTCCTAAAAACATTTGATTCTGTCTATAATTTAATAAATGTAATGTCTACCCTCAGAGAAGGCAGTGGCACCCCACTCCAGTACTCTTGCCTGGAAAATCCCATGGACGGAGGAGCCTAATAGGCTGTAGTCCATGGGGTCATGAAGAATCGGACACTTACTGAGTGACTTCACTTACACTTTTCACTTTCATGCATTGAAGAAGGAAATGGCAACCCCCTCCAGTGTTCTTGCCTGAAGACTCCCAGGGATAGTAGAGCCTGGTGGGCTGCCATCTGTGGGGTTCCACAGAGTTGGACATGACTGAAGTGACTTAGCAGCAGCAGCAGCAGCAATGTCTACCCAAGATAGCATTTGTCTTAATTCTTTCTTCCAATGGAAACAAAATCAAATATACATCAATACTTAACATATAACCAATATTTCATTATTATTTGGTTAAGAACCAAAGAATCTAACAATGTTTTGAAAAACACTGGTGAGATCATTAGCGTGCCTTCAACCAAATCAACCCTGTAAAGTATCAATAGTCTACCCAAGATAGCATTTTTCTTAATTCTTTCTTCCAATGGGAACAAAATCAAATATACATCAATACTTTACATATAACCAATATTTCATCATTATTTGGTTAAGAACCAAAGAATCTAACAATGTTTTGAAAAACACTGGTGAGATCATTAGTGTGCCTTCAACCAAATCAATCCTGTAAAGTATCAATAGTTGCTCTACTTCCTTAGAGTTTTGTATCATGGCTCAAAGAAGAAATACTTTTTGTAAAAATGATTTTGCTACAAAAGTGAATTTTTATTTTCATTTCTACTGTAAAAGAATTAACAGAATTCTTATTTATGATTATAATCAATCATTAAAACACTGCGTAAAGAACATATTAAAGATGTTGAGGAATTCAAAAATCTTAATTTTTAGCTATACATTTTTAATGACATATTTTGAATCCTTCAGAATTCAAGCTTTTCTCTTTGTCTTCTCCAGAATATATAATGTACATGCATGTGCGTGTTAAGTCGCTTCATTCATGTCTGACTCTGTGCAACCCCATGGACTATAGCATGCCAGGCTCCTCTGCCCATGGGATTCTTCAGGTGAGGTTACTGGAGTGTATTGCTGTTTCCTCCTCCTGGGGATCTTCTAGATCCAGGGATCGAACCCATGTCTCTTATATCTCCTGCATTGGCAGGTAGGTTCTTTACCACTAGCACCACCTGGGAAGCCCAATATATCATGTATAATGGTATAAAACTGTCCCTTCCTCAGAGCTTATAGATAATCAAAACATTAAATGTATGGGTTTGATTTTTCCACTTTTCTTTTCTAAAATAATTTAAACATAAATATAGAGAGTATGTTGAATATACTTGAAGGACTTCCCTGGTGGCTCAGATGGTAAAGCGTCTGTCTACAATGCGGGAGACCTGGGTTCGATCCCTGGGTCGGGAAGATCCCCTGGAGGAGGAAATGGCAATCCACTCCAGTACTATTGCCTGGAAAATCCCATGGACAGAGGAGCCTGGTAGGCTACACTCCATGGGGTCACAAAGAGTCAGACACGACTGAGCGACTTCACTTTCACTTTTCATGTTGAATATAAATACAAACTATTTGCTCTCAATACAAAAATCAGACCTCAAATTACAATCAGTTCATACTTAAAGTTTTGGTTCGGTCCTAAGGAGAGTGATAAATAACAGATTCTCTCATTTTGCTTTCTCTCTCATATAGTCAAACTTCCAAGAAGTTCTGTACATATCCACATAAAGTTGGGTTGAAATAAAATTTTAGGTGAACCTGCGTTCATGCTAAGTTACTTAACGACTCTGCGACCCTATGGGCTGTAACCTGCCAGGCTCCTCTGTACATGGGATTCTCTAGGCAAGAATCTGGAGTGGGTTTCCATGCCCTCCTCCAAGGGATCCTCCCGACCCAGGAATTGAACCTGCATCTCCTGCGGCTCCTTCAGCTCCTGCATTGAAGGCAGATGCTTTATTACTGCACCAGCGGGGAAGCTCTTAGGCGAGCCCATCCTTTGATAAATATACATGTTAAATTATCCACCACTGAACAACATAGGTTTGAACTGTGCAGGTCCAATTATATGTGGATTTTTTTTTCAAGAAATATATCTGAAAAAAATTTGGAGATTTCCAACAACTTGAAAAAAACTTGTACTCGAGCCATATAACCTAAAAATGTTGAAAATTTTAAGAAAAAAGATATGTCATGAATGCATAAAATATATGTGGATACTAGTCTATTTTATCTTTTTCTACCATATAATATATACAAATCTATCAGAAAAAGTAAAAAAATTATTAAAACTTACATGAACATACAGGTTGTACATGGCATCAGTCAGTTTGGAGAAATGTAAGCAAGTATAAGGATGTAGTATTAAATCTTAACTACATAAAATCAACTATAGTGCATACTGTACTACTGTCATACTTTTACAGCAACTTCTTATTGCCATTGTGCTGAGCTCAAGTGTTGTGAGTACCCACTTAAGACACCATGTAGATTCATCATCTCCATGTATACAGTTCGTCTCTCCAGTAAATTGCATATCACAGTAAAAAGTAATCTTTTGTAGTTCTCAAGTATCATTCATCATGTTTAGGGCAATACCATAAACCTTGAATAACACCCTGGGACCTATACAAAGTGCCACTACTATGTGGGAAATGCTCCCAAGAAGCAGAGAAAAGGCATAACATTACCAGAAAAAGTTGATTTGCTTGATATGTAATGTAGACTGCAGTTGCCCACAGTTTCAAGATAAATGACTACAGCATAAGAAACATTGTGCTGTTTCCTCCATTCATGAAGAAAGGAAAGGAAATTCATGAAGTTACTATGGCAGCTGCACGAGCAAGGGTGAAAACCTTGCCCATTTCAAGAAATACTTTTTAATATCATATTGAAAAATGGATCTTTTATATGAGTGCAGGATTGCTAAAAGAATGGTATACCTATTGACTGATATCATTTAAGAAAAAGTAATTACATGACAACTTAAAGTATAAGAAGCTGAAAGATCTAAAGCCAGAGAACTTAATTTCAGCATTAGATGGTTTGATAATTTTAGAAAGAGGTTTGGCTTTTTAAAAAATGTCAAGATAACAGGAAAAGCAGTTTCTGCTGACCACAAGGCAGCAGGTGCATTCCCACACACCATTACAAAAATCATTGAGGAGAAAGGTTATCTGCCTGGACAGATTTTAAGCAGACACAAGTCCCTATTCTGGAAAAAAATGCTACAAAGGTTGTTGATCAGTAAAGGAGAGAAGAGTGGATCAGGATTTAAGACAGGAAGGAATAGGCTAACTCTACTGTTTTGTGAAAACGCTGTTTTGATATGCCCAGTTTTGATATGTAATGCCCAGAACCACATGTGTTCAACATTGGCAGCATCAAAGTGGGCTGCATGCATGCATGCTAAGTCGCTTCAGTCGTGTCCGACTCTTTGCGACCCCATGGACTGTATATAGTCTGCCAGGCTCCTCTGTCCATGGGATTCTCCAGGCAAGAATACTGGGGTGAGTTGCCATGCCCTCCTCCAGGGGTTTTCCCGACCCGGGGATTGAACTTGCATCTCTTACGTCTCCTGCACTGGCAGGCAGGTTCTTTACCACTCGTGCTATCAGGGAAGCCCTCAAAGTGGCCTATTTCCCTTTAAACAATGTCTCTCATTCAGCCTCTAGACCACAGGGCCAAAAGGGCCTTCAAGGCTTATTACACGTGGTGTTCCATGGGAAGGACTGCCAACACTATGGAAGAGAACCCGAACAAAAATCATGGAAGCCTGGAAGTCCACACCACTGAAGATGCCATCAGTGTTATAGAAAAAGCCATGAAAGCCAGAAATAATAAGTTCCTTCTGCAGAAAGTTGTGTCCATATGCTGTGAGTGACCTAGCACTGACACGCCACCTTCTCGCTCCAGGGCTATTTAGGAAAGGTCTAGGGGAATCAGGACTTTTGCTACTGTCCAGAAGTAATGAAGCCACCCTGCCCCTTGATGACTATGGAGGCCATAGAGAGGCAAGGCACGGCTTCCCGTCTCAGCCAGGGTGATATTACTGGCAACTCTGTGATATCCAGAACTCCCATCCCTAACACTGAAGGAAGAAGGAGCCCCTTTGTCTCCATCTGCTAAGACTGGATGGCTTAAGCAACAGAAATGTATTTTCTCACAGTCCTGAAGCTGGAATGTCTAAGACCAAGGTGTGGGTAGATTTATTTCTGTTTATAGTAAGGACTCTCTTCTTGTCTTGCAAATGGCAGCCTCCTCGTGATGTCCTCATCTGACTGAGAGAAAGCTGTTCCTGTGTCTTCTTATGAGGACAGCCATCCCACCATGAAGACACCACCCTCATTACCTCATCTCAAGGTAATAATGTTCTAAACTATGTCCAAATGCCATTGTATTGAAGGTTAGGGCTTCAATATAGGAATTTAAAGGGACACAAACATTCATTCTGTATCAGTATCACCCCTCAGAAGACAGTGGAGGCTGAAAGGGAAAACTGTGCTTCCACCAGCACCTTCCCTTAATGAAGAGGCACTTACTACTCTTGACAAAGGAAGTTCAAAGGAGACATACTTAAAAGATCATTCAAGTAAGATATACATAGTATAAAAGTCCCAAAGTCCAGGTTTCTATTGCAGTATCAAAATCTAGAACAGGCTCAAAGTGACTGAAAAAAAAATCAACAGATTCCTATACAGTAATGACAGAGATGACAGAATTATCTAATAAGAATTTTTAAATTAATATGTTTATTTTAATTGGAGGCTAGTCACTTTATAATCTTGTGGTGGTTTTTGCCATAGATTGACATGAATCAGCCACAGGTGTACACGTATCCCCTTTCTCGAACTCCTCTCCCACCTCCTTCCCTATCCCAACCCTTTGCGTTGTCCCAGTGCACTGGCTTTGAGTGTCCTGACAAGAATTTTAATGCAGCCATAATAAGCTGGTTTCAATAAACAATTATGAAGATACCCGTAAAGAGAGAAAGTCTCAGAGAAGAAAGAGAATCTATAAAGAAGAGCTAAAATGATATTTTAGAATGGCATAAAACAGTTCAGTTCAGTTCAGTCACTCAGTTGTGTCTGAGTCTTTGTGACCCCATGAATTGCAGCATGCCAGGCCTTCCTGTCAATCATCAACTCCCGGAGTGCACTCAAACTCATGTCCATCAAGTCGGTGATGCCATCCAGCCATCTCAGCATTAGAGTCTTTTCCAATAGGTCAACTCTTCTCATGAGGTGGCCAAAGTATTGGAGTATATGGAGAAGCTCTATAAAATCAACAAAAACAAGACCAGGAGATGACTGTGGCTCAGATCATGAACTCCTTATTACCAAATTCAGACTGAAATTGAAGAAAGTAGGGAAAACCGCTAGACCATTCAGGTATGACCTAAATCAAACCCCTTATGATTATACAGTAGAAGTGAGAAATAGATTTTAAGGGCCTAGATCTGATAGATAGAGTGCCTGATGAACTGTGGAATGAGGTTTGTGACACTGTACGAGAGAGAGACAGGAATCAAGACCATCCTCATGGAAAAGAAATGCAAAAAAGCAAAATGGCTTTCTGGGGAGGCCTTACAAATACCTGTGAAAAGAAGAGAGGTGAAAAGCAAAGGAGAAAAGGAAAGATATAAGCATCTGAATGCAGAGTTCCAAAGGATAGCAAGAAGAGATAAGAAAGCCTTCCTTAGCGATCAATGCAAAGAAATAGAGGAAAATAACAGAATGGGAAAGAGTAGAAATCTCTTCAAGAAAATTATAGATACCAAGGGAACATTTCATGCAAAGATGGGCTCGATAAAGGACAGACATTGTATGGACCTAACAGAAGCAGAAGATATTAAGAAGAGGTGGCAACAATACACGGAAGAACTGTACAAAAAAGATCTTCATGACCCAGATAATCATGATGATGTGATCACACATCCAGAGCCAGACATCTTGGAATGTGAAGTAAAGTGGGCCTTAGAAAGCATCACTATGAACAAAGCTAGTGGAGGTGATGGAATTCCAGTGAAGCTGTTTCAAATCCTGAAAGATGATGCTGTGAAAGTGCTGCACTCAATATGCCAGCAAATTTGGAAAACTCAGCAGTGGACACAGGACTGGAAAAGGTCAGTTTTCATTCCAATCCCAAAGAAAGGCATTGCCAAAGAATGCTCAAAGTACTGCACAATTGCACTCATTTCACATGCTAGTAAAGTAATGCTCAAAATTCTACAAGCCAGGCTTCAGCAATACGTGATCCGTGAACTCCCTGATGTTCAAGCTGGTTTTAGAAGAGGCAGAGGAACCAGAGATCAAATTGCCAACATCCGCTGGATCATGGAAAAAGCAAGAGAATTCCAGAAAAACATCTATTTCTGCTTTATTGACTATGCCAAAGCCTTTGACTGTGTGGATCACAATAAACTGTGGAAAATTCTGAAATAGGTGGGCATACCAGACCACCTAACCTGCCTCTTGAGAAATCTGTATGCAGGTCAGGAAGCAACAGTTAGAACGGGACATGGAACAACAGACTGGTTCCAAATAGGAAAACGAGTACGTCAAGGCTGTATATTGTCACTCTGCTTATTTAACTTATATGCAGAGTACATCATGAGAAACACTGGGCTGGAACAAATAGAAGCTGGAATCAAGACTTCAGGGAGAAATATCAATCACCTCAGATATGCAGATGACACCATCCTTATGGCAGAAAGTGAAGAGGAACTAAAAGCCTCTTGATGAAAGTGAAAGAGGAGAGTGAAAAAGTTGGCTTAATGCTCAACATTCAGAAAACAAAGATCATGACACCTGGTCCCATCACTTCGTGGGAAATAGATGGAGAAACAGTGGAAACAGTGTCAGACTTTATTTTTTTGGGCTCCAAAATCACTGCAGACGGTGACTGCAGCCACGAAATTAGAAGACACTTACTCCTTGGAAGAAAAGTTATGACCAACCTAGATAGTATATTCAAAAGCAGAGACATTACTTTGCCGACTAAGGTCTGTCTAGTCAAGGCTATGGTTTTCCCTGTGGTCATGTGTGGATGTGAGAGTTGGACTGTGAAGAAGGCTGAGCGCCAAAGAATTGATGCTTTTGAACTGTGGTGTTGGAGAAGACTCTTGAGAGTCACTTGGACTGCAAGGAGATCCAACCAGTCCATTCTGAAGGAGATCAACCCTTAGATTTCTTTGGAAGGAATGATGCTAAAGCTGAAACTCCAATACTTTGGCCACCTCATGTGAAGAGATGACTCATTGGAAAAGACTCTAATGCTGGGAGGGATTGTGGGCAGGAGGAGAAGGGGATGACAGAGGATGAGATGGCTGGATGGCATCATGGACTCGATGGATGTGCTGCTGCTGCTGCTGCTAAGTCGCTTCAGTCATGTCCGACTCTGTGCAACCCCGTAGACGGCAGCCCACCAGGCTCCCCCATCCCTGGGATTCTCCAGGCAAGAACACTGGAGTGGGTTGCCATTTCCTTCTCCAAGGCATGAAAGTGAAAAGTGATAGTAAAGTCGCTCAGTTGTGTCCGACTCTTAGCGACCCCATGGACTGCAGCCTACCAGGCTCCTCCATCCATGGGATTTTCCAGGCAAGAGTACTGGAGTGGGATGCCATTGCCTTCTCCTGGTGGATGTGAGTCTGTGTGAACTCCAGGAGATGGTGATGAACAGGGAGGCCTGGTGTGCTGCGATTCACGGTGTCACAAAGAGTCGGACACAACTGAGCGACTGAACTGAACTGAACTGAATTATTTTTTTACATGTTAATGGCTATAGATTTTTGATCATACACTAATGTATTTATACTCATTGACCAACCCATCTACTGACTAGTTGTGACAAGGGGAAAAGAAGCAAGGAATTTCTAGTCACTGAGTCTATTACATCCTGGAAACAAGGCAATGTTTTCTACATATTCTGCCTTCTAATGATTGGAGATCTTTGTTTCAGTTCAGTTCAGTTCACTCGCTCAGATCTTTGCTTAGAATCTGTATGTATGTATTTAGAGAACAGTATGCTTTGAAATGTGTTTTTATGGTGACAAAAGTTTACCTATATATTGCAAATGAAAAAACTGTTAAAGGGAAATACAATAAAGATCTATGTTTATCTTTTCAGAAAATCAGTAATAACATTTTGGCATTTTTGTTTCTAATATCTTTTAAAAACTAATGTATTACCAGGTTGCATTAATGTGCCAGGCATCTATGACACAACACCATGGGCTGAGTGCCTTCAACCACAGAAATTTATTTTCTCAATGTTCTGGAGGTTAGTTGCCCCAGATCAAGGTATAAGCAGATGCGGTTTCTTCAAGGCCTCTCTCCTTAGTTCACAGATGGCCACCTCCTCACTGGGGCCCGCTGTGGTCTCTCCTCTCTGTCTGCATATATCTTTGCCCTAATCTCCTCTTTGTAAGGACACTAGTCATACTGGATTGGGGCTTATCATATGACCTTGTTTCACTTTATTTACCTCTTTTGAAGGCCCTGTATTCAAATATAGTCTTATTCTGAAGTACTGAGGACTTAAACATATGAACTGGGGAGGGGAGAACAATTCATAACAAAACTCAAGTCACAACAAACAATTCATACAGTTGCAAAATCAAATTAATCATTCTCCAATCATACTTCCTCTTTTCTCATTAGATGAAAGATTTATCTTGATGTTCATTATTTATTTAATCAACTAATAGTTATTCATAATCTATATATAACTTACTATTCCATGTAATATGAGAAAATAACAGTATTTAAAATAAGCAAAAAGCTATACATTTGTGTGAGTTAACATTATTTGGGGAGAGAGATAGAAAAAAAGAAAATAAATATGCATAATACACAGTATGTTAAATTGTGATAAATATTATGGAGATATTTTTAAAGCAGCCAGTTAGGATACAGAATAGACAAGATGAAATCTCAAATGGGGCTATGTGAGTCCTTACCAAGAATGTGGTATTTGATAAATATCTGAAAAATGTGAGTAAATATTCTATGCTTTTAAATACATACATAGATATAGACGTATCTATATCTATATATGTTAGTCACTCAGTCATGTCCGACCCTTTGTGATCTCATGGACTTAGACTGCCAGCTTCTCTGTCTATGGAATTCTCCAGGTAAGAATACTGGAGAATGGGTAGCCATTCCTTCTCCAGGGCATCTTCCAGACCCAGGGATCGAACCTGGGTCTCCTGCATTGCAGGCGGATTCTTTGCCATTCGAGCCACCAGGGATGCCCCTCTATATCTATGTAGGCATGTCTATACATTGTCTGTTACTTTTGCTGACATCTATAAAGCACTCTATGTTTATAAAATTATATAAGGGAATTTCAATTTCTGACCATAAATAAGTTGATCTGGAATTATCCTCTGACATAAATAAAACATCTATGAAATGATTATTTGAAACTTAGAAAATACACATACAGAACTCTGATCGCTAAGAAAAGGCAAACTGAAAACTAACCCATGTGATTGGCTTGGCCATCTGTCTGAAAGAACCTTAGAGAAAGTCGTTCAGGAATGTACTTCCCAAGAGAAGTATGATAACCTAAATGAGTTGAAGAGACAGAGGTGATAGTTTGGGGAGGCAGAGGTTTCTGAAATTTGCAGAGAAGAGTCAGAAAGTTGAGCACTCCAAGGAGAAATAACCTATACAAACCTATACAGGGATCCCCTTGACTCAGGTGCTGAATCCTAAGCACATGTTTACAGGATGAAATCCACCCACCTGGCAAGAATAACTAGGGGAGTGTCAACTGAGCAGTCTTCACATTCTGGCCTGCGTAGAGGAGTGTTCTCATTGAATGATGATAGAGTCCCTTAGTAGCTGAACTAAGCTGACCTCAGGGTAAAGGCTATTTAGAACTCAAAAGAGCAAAGCTTAAAAACAAGCGTAAAGAAAATCAAGCAGTGAACTGCTTCCAAACAAAATCTAACAATAAAAAAGCACAAGACAACTCAGCACTCAATTGTATCAAATACAATTACCTGAATCAAATAAAAATTACTAAACATGCCAAGATGCAAGAAAGTATGACCTTTGATAAAGAGAAAATCATTAAGTATGATCAAAACCACAAACAGAGATAATATTATCAACAGACAGGAAACAAAATAGCTGTTATAAAATTGTTCAAGTAGTTAAAGGAAAACATGAACAAAATTAGGCAAGAAATGGAATATACAAAAAAAGTAATCAGATGAAACATCCACAAATAAAAATAGTATCTGATATAAATAATTCACTAGATTAAAACCATATTAGATACAGAAGAAAATATCTGTGGATTTGAAGGCATAGCAAGAGAAACTATCCAAATGGAATCACAGGGACAAATAAGAAAAAAATAAAATAAAAAGAACATTGATCTGTGAGACAATATAAAACTGTACAGTGTGTGGAAATTGCAGTTTCAGAGGGAGAAGTGGGGTGGGGATAAAAATATTTGAAGAAGTGATGTCAATAAACTGTCCAAATCTGATGAAAACTATAAACTCAGAGATCCAAGAAACTCAGCAGGCTTCCAAGCAAAATAGATGTGAAAACACCTTACTAAGGCACATCACAATCAAATTACTGAAAACAGGTTAGAAAATAAGAGTTTTGTAAACAACCAGAAGAAAAATAAACAGTTTGTAGCATAAAGAACAAAGGCAAGAACTACTGCAGATTTCTTTCCTAGAAAACAATTTAAGCCCGAAGAAAACTGAAGTATTTAATCAAATAGAATTCTATTCCTATCAATTTTTTAAATTTTAAATTCAACTATATCAATAATTACATTAAAATTAATGGTTAAAAATGCTACTTCAAAAGCAGAGATTGGCAAAATGTACTTCAAAAGGCCAAACCATATAGTGCTTAAAATATACAAAATATATTATAGAGACAGAGTTAAAGCCAGTATAAACAATAGTTAAATATCAGTGAAAATGTAATCGAAGGAAAGCTGAGGCAGCTCTTCAGACTTTGAGAAGGGATAAAGAAAGTCTCTTCATAATGATGAAAGGATAAATTCATCAAGAACACAAACCAGTCCTAAGTGAGTATAAACCTAATATTTGAACTTCAAAATGCACAAAACATAAGCTAATGACTGGGTTGGGGGAGAAAGACATAACCACAACTATAATTGGAGATTTCAACATTTCTTTTCTCATTAATTGATAGAAAACATAGAAAATTGTTTAAGAAGATATAAAAAACTTGGCCTCATAGATACTTACAGAATATTCCTCCTGAGGACAGCAGAATACATGTAATTTTCAGGAACGACTACAACAGTCATTGAGATGGATCAGATGCATGGTTATCTGATCAACTTAAAGGATTGATATCATATGGAATATGTTGTATAAGAAGTTTAAAATTAATTGCAGAGAGATTACTAGAACATCTCCAAGTATTTAAAAACAAACAATTCTTTTCTTAAAAAAAAATAAAGAAGAATTATAAAGAACACACACACACACACACAAATTGAAAATAATTCAAAAAGACATCAAAATGTGTAGAATGAAGCCAAAGTCACATCTAGAAGGAAATTAACAGTATTAAATTATTTTATTCAAGAGGAGAAAAGTAGAATATCAGCTAATTCTTCATGCCCCAGTAGAAAGTCAGTCGATATTTTGAAAAATAAGTAAATAAGAGAAAGTTTATAAAAGTTAGTATATACTTTGACTATTTTTCATAGTCATGTATGGATGTGAAAACTGGATCAGAAAGAAGGCTGAGTGCTGAAGAATTGATGCTTTTGAATTGTGGTGCTGGAGAAAGACTCTTGAGAGTCCCTTGGATGGCAAGGAGACTAAACCAATCAATCCTAAAGGAAATCAACCCTGAATATTCACTGGAAGGACTGATGCTAAAGGTGAAGCTCCAATATTTGGCCACCTGATGCAAAGAGCCAACTCATTGGAAAAGACTGCGATGCTGGGAAAGACTGAAGGTAAAAGGAGAAGGAGGAGGCAGAGGATTCAGTTCAGTCGCTCAGTCATGTCCAAGTCTTTGCGACCCCATGAATTGCAGGCCTCCCTGTCTATCATTAACTCCCGGAGTTCACTCAGACTCATGTCCATCAAGTCAGTGATGCCATCCAGCCAGCTTATCCTCTGTCATCCCCTTCTCCTCCTACTCCCAAACCCTCCCACCATCAAAGTCTTTTCCAATGAGTCAACTCTTTGCATCAGGTAGCCAAAGTACTGGAGTTTCAGCTTTAACATCAGTCCTTCCAAAGGACACCCAGGGCTGATCTCCTTTAGAATGGACTGGTTGGATCTCCTTGCAGTCCAAGGAACTCTCAAGAGTCTTTTCCAACACCACAGTTCAAAAGCATAAATTCTTCAGCGCTCAGCTTTCTTCACAGTCCAACTCTCGCATCCATACACAACTACTGGAAAAACAATAGCCTTGACTAGACAGACCTTTGTTGACAAAGTAATGTCTCTGCTTTTGAATATGCTGTCTAGGTTGGTCGTAACTTTCCTTCCAAGGAGTAAGCATCTTTTAATTTCATGGCTGCAATCAATATCTACAGTGATTTTGGAGTACCAAAAATAAAGTCTGATACTATTTCCACTGTTTCCCCATTTATTTCCCATGAAGTGATGGGACCAGATGCCATGATCTTAGTTTTCTGAATGTTGAGCTTTAAGCCAACCTTTTCACTCTCCTCTTTCACTTTCATCAAGAGGACCTTTAGTTCCTCTTCACTTTCTGCCATAAGGGTGGTGTCATCTGCATATCTGAGGTTACTGATATCCCTCCTGGCAATTCTGATTCTAGCTTGTGCTTCATCCAGCCCAGCATTTCTCATGATGTACTCTGGATAAGCAAGGTGACAATATACAGCCTTGACGTACTCCTTTTCCTATTTGGAACCAGTCTGTTGTTCCATGTCCAGCTCTAACTGCTGCTTCCTGACCTGCATACAGGTTTCTCAAGAGGCAGGTCAAGTGGTCTGGTATTCCCACCTCTTTCAGAATTTTCCACAGTTTATTGGATTGGATTGGCAGAGGATTAGATGGTTAGATTGCACCACTGACTCTATGGACACGAATTTGAGCAAATTCCAGGAGACAGAGGGGGACAAAGGAGGCTTGTGTGCTACTGTTCATGAATTTGAAGAGTTGAACACAATTTAGCATCTGAAGAACTACAACATATGAAACATAGCTATCTGTATGAAAAACAGCTTTACATTGTTGAAGCATATACATGAAAAGAAACAATTTTGTTGAAAAATAAGAATACTATTTTATAAGCATGTTAGTATCATTTGAATTTTAAACCATATACACATATTAGTTTAAAAAAACAATGAAAATAATGATTAAAAATTACTTCCCCTTATTACAGAAAGTTTAAGGTTTTTATTTTTACCAGTTAGAAAGTATGTGATGACATGGGGAAAAAGTATAGTGTCAGTGAATATTTCCTTTTCTCTTTAAAATATGTGTGTTAATCTGCAAATTATAAAGTGTAAAGTGTCAGTGAAGTCACTCAGTCGTGTCTGACTCTTTGCGGCGCCATGGACTGTAGCCATCCAGGCTCCTCCGTGCATGGGATTTTCCAGGCAAGAATACTGGAGTGGGTTGCCATTTCCTTCTCCAGGGGATCTTCCCAGGGATCGAACCCAGGTCTCCCGCATTGCAGGTAGATGCTTTAACCTCTGAGCCACCAGGAAAGCCCATTGTAAAGTATATAAATAAATAAAAACCTATCCTAGGGACTTCCCTGGCAGTCCAGTGATTAAGATGCTGCCCATCCAATGCAGAGGGGCATGGGCTAGATCACTGGTCAGGCAACTAAGATCCTTAGGCATGACCAAAAAAAAAAAAGTCTACTCTGGATATATGGACATCCAGAGAAGACTGAGATAACTACTAAGTATAGCTTCTCTGGCATGAAACATACGCATGTTGTAGTGTATGAACATTTATGGCTCAATAGTCCATAGATGGCATAAAATTGCAGGCCAGCATAAAAACAAATTTTTTTATAACATTAAATATGTCAAAAGAAATCAAGACAAATTCAATCAATCAATACTTGATTAAACACTATGTTTAAATGCATTTTATTGAAATACAATTCATAACATTGCAAACTCTACCTGCTATGATAACATAAAAATGTTCTGTGTGAGGGCTTTCCTGGTGCCTCAGTGGTGAAGAATCTGCCTGTCAAAGCAATCAATCCTGCCGGATCCGGGAAGATCCCATATGTCACTGAACAACTAAGCCAGAACTGTTAGGCTGTGCTCTGAAGCCCTGAAGACACAATTGCCGAGCCCACGTGCCACCGCTACTGAAGCTTGCATACCCTAGAGTCCATGCTCCACAGGGAGAGAGGACCCTGCATGCCCACAGCTGGGAAGTGGCCCCTGCTCTCCACAAACGAAAGAAAAGACCACACAGCGATGAGGACTCAGCACAGTCATAAATAAATATATTCTTTAATATTTTGTGTGATGAAGTGAAAGTGAAAGTCAGTCAGTCATGTATGACTCTTTGCAACCCCATGGACTAAACAGTCCATGGAATTCTCCAGGCCAGAATATTGGAGTGTGTGGCCTATCCCTTTTCCAGCAGATCTTTCCAACCCAGGAATCAAACTGGTGCCTCCTGCATTGCAAGTAGATTCTTTACCAACTGAGCTATCAGGGAAGCCCTTTGTGATGAAACAGTCAGTTATCAAATGAGCAGATCATGCAAAGTAAGTCAAAGTAATCATTTGACAAGCCTATATTATACTCATAAATTAATTAAAGGAGGTTGTCTGCTACCTTTGTGAGTGTGTGTGTATGTGTGTGAGAATAGTCTCTGTCTGTGTCAGTCTCTTAATTTTTACAATCTGAAACGGTATAAAGCCCACTGAAAATGCAGGAATTTTTGATAGTAATAATTTTCTAGATCAAGGAAGCTCTCTTCATAAGTAGCTAGGCTTCCCACTACATCTGGCACAAAATCAAGAGCTTACTTGGCTATGAATCTGCAGTAGGGGAGAAATCATAGTCTGGTGGAAGACAAAAATAAGCAGCAACGCACTCTTGTGCTAGACAAATAGAGTTTCAAGAACTCTTCAAGTCAAATGGAAATCAATATTTTTACTTTTTAAAAACACCCAATTTCTTAACCTTAGAGAGTGCTAATTGCTTATCACAGGACAACTTTTCCAAATGAGCCAACTAGAGTTTCCTTAGGAAACATTGTTAGATTTCACAGAAATCAATTTAGAAGGCAAAACTAGCACAAATGTATACTTGTAACAATTCTATATACTTAGTTATCATTTGCCCACTTATATTATTTTGGCATTCTTTTCAACTTTTGTTCTGATGATTACTGCAGAATATGCCATTATTTTGAATACAAAGAAGAGAGAATATCATTCAAAAAAGTGTTTGTACATTGTACATCAGTCAGTCAGTCAGTTCAGTTGCTCAGTTCTGTCCAACTCTTTGAGACCCCGTGGACTGCCCATGCCAAGCATCCCTGTCCATCACCAACTCCTGGAGCTTCCTCAGACTCATGTCCATTGAGTCGGTGATGCCATTCAACCACCTCATCTTCTGTCGTTCCCTTCTCCTCCTGCCTTAAATCTTTCCCAGCATCAACGTCTTTTCTAATGAGTCAGTTTCCCTCAGGTGGCCAAAGTATTGGAGCTTCAGGTTTAGCATCAGTTACTCCAATGAATATGCAGGACCAATTAATTTCCTTTAGGATTGACTAGCTTGATTGCCTTGCAGTCCAAGGGACTCTCAAGAGTGTTATCCAACACCACAGTTCAAAAGCATCAATTCTTTGGCACTCAGCTTTCTCTATGGTCCAACTCTCACAACCATACATGACTACTGGAAAAACCATAGCCTTGACTAGACGGACCTTAGTCAGCAAAGTAATGTCTCTGCTTTTTAATATGCTATCAAGGTTGCTCATAACTTTTCTTCCAAGGAGCAAGCATCTTTTAATTTCATGGCTGTAGTCACAATCTTTAGTGATTTTGGAGCCTCCAAAATAAAGGCTGTCACTGTTTGCATTCTTTTCCCATCAATTTGCCATGAAGTGATGGGACCAGATGCCATGATCTTGGTTTTTTGAATGTTGAGCTTTAAGCCAACTTTTTCACTCTTCTTTCACTTTCATCAAGAGGCTCTTTAGTTCCTCTTCACCTTCTGCCATAAGGGTTATGTTATCTGCATATCTGAGGTTATTGATATTTCTTCTGGCAGTTCTGATTCCAGCTTGTGCTTCATCCAGCCCAGCATTTCTCATGATGTACTCTGCATATAAGTTAAATAAGCAGGGTGACAATATACAGCCTTGACGTACTCCTTTTCCTATTTGGAACCACTCTGTTGATCCATGTCCAATTCTAACTATTGCTTCTGGACCTGCATGCAGATTTCTCAAGTAGGCCAGGTGGTCTGGTATTCCCATCTCTTTCAGAATTTTCCACAGTTTATTGTGATCCACACAGTCAAAGGCTTCAGCATAGTCAATAAAGCAGAAATAGATGTTTTTCTGGAACCCCCTTGCTTTTTTGATGATTCAGCAGATGTTGGCTTGGTATCTCTAATTTTCTTGCAGACATCTCTAGTCTTTCCCATTTTATTGTTTTCCCCATTTTCTTTGCACTGATCACTGAGGAAGGCTTTCTTTTCTCTCCTTGCCATTTGGAACTCTGCATTCAAATGGGTATGTCTTTCCTTTTCTCCTTTGCCTGTAGCTTCTCTTCTTTTCTCAGCTATTTGTAAGGCCTCCTCAGACAACCATTTTGCCTTTTTGCATTTCTTTCTTTTCTTGTGTGGATAGTCTTGATCACTGTCTCCTGTACAAGGTCACGAACTTCTGTCCATAGTTCTTCGGGCACTCAGACACTCTGTCTATCAGATCTAATCCTTTGAATCTACTTGCACTTCCACTGTATAATCATAAGGGATTTGATTTAGGTCATACCTGAATGGTCTAGTGGTTTTCCTACTTTCTTCAAATTAAATCTGAATTTGGCAAGAAGGAGTTCATGATCTGAGCCACAGTCAGCTCCTGATCATTTTTGCTGACTGTGTAGTGCTTCTCCATCTTTGGTTGCAAAGAGTATAATCAATCCTATTTTGTTGTTGACCATCTTGTGACGTCCATGTGTAGAGTTATATCTTGTGCTGTTGGAAGAGTATGACCAGTGCATTCTCTTGGCAAAACTCTATTAGCCTTTGCCCTGCTTCTGCTCAATTTGTGACACTGTTTTTTTGAATAGCAACTTTTAAACCATGACCCCTTGACTGTATACAAACATATATACATTTGTAGATAAGCAGTCATATTTACATGGCCAGCTGTACTGTTATTATTAAGGGAGTACGATATATCAAACATTTGAGAAAATGAAGTCAAAATTATGTTTATATTAAGGCAACCCTCAGAGGCATGTGTTTTTCAAAAAAAAAAAGAATCAGCGAAATTATCAGTTTGTTGTTCAATATTTTAAAGATGTTTATGTTATATACCTCAAGAAACTCCTAGTGAGTTGGCAGAAGAGTGTTTTAATTTTATAATTCACTTCTGACACCAGTAAGAGATTATGAGAGGCTTGTTTTTAAACTTCTCACAAATCAGATTTAGTGATTTTAATTTTCTCTCCTTCTGCGGTCATATTACCTGAATTCTGAGGTGTAACATTTCATCAATATGGATCAAGACTTCTCATGACTTGTTGCTTTATTGTTCACAGTAAATGTGAAAGATGGCTGTTGTTTCTCTCTTTTTTTTCCCCTACATGTCTAATAACCAAGGAAAGGAGGGAATTGAATTATAGTAAAAAGTAACAAAATATAGATTTGTTGTGCACTATTGAAATCAAAATTAAATACCTAACTGACTGAAACAAACTTTTTAATACATCTATTCAATGTAGAATTTAGCCTTGCTGGATTTGAGATACTGATAACCTGTAATTCATCAAATGCCATGTCTGGATACAAATTTCTCTATACAGAATTTCACTCTCTAATTTTTCTATTGAAGTATAGTTGTAGTACAATATTATATAAGTTATAAGTATGCAACATAGTGACTCAATTTTTAAAAGTTATATTCCATTTATAGGAATTATAAAATATTGGCTACATTCCCCATGCTGTGCAATATACCTTTGTAGCTTATATTATATGTAATAATTTTACCTCTTAATCCACTACCGCTTTCTTGCCCCTCCCCTTCCCTCTCCCTACTGGTAACCACTAGCTTGTCCTCTATATCTGTGAGTCCTCTCCTTTTTGTTTTATTCACTAGTTTGTTGTTTTTTTAGACTCCACATGTAAGTGATAGGCTTCTCAGGTGGCGCTAGAGGTAAAGAATCTGCCTGCCAATGCAGGTTCGATCCCTGGGTCAGGAAGATCCCCTGCAGAAGGGATAGGCTACCCATTCTGGTATTCTTGCCCTTCCCTGGTGTCTCAGATGGTAAAGAATATCACCTGTAATGTAGGAGACTTGGCTTCAATCCCTGGCTTGGGAAGATCTGGAGGAGAGCAAAGAAACCCACTCCAGTATTCTTGCCTGGAGAATCCCATGTACATAGGAGCTTGGCAGGCTACAGTTCATGCAAAAATTTAAACCTATGCTTGTTTTATACAAAAGTATAAAATAGATGTCAAAAGTAAGAAGACGAAGTTAATTCAAATTAAGTTGATTAAATACTGGAAATATTTCCATAGAATGGATATATATACACAGATATGTATATATATATATATATATACACACACATAATTTGAATAGTTATATTTTCTTTTTTTTCATATTTTGATATCAGGCCAACCATGTGAATTCAAGATTATCATTATCTAACCTGAATGGTGAGCAACTTTGATAAGATACCTCTGATAGAAAAGTATGTGTCATTAGAATTCAATCTCTAAATGTCCCTATAAATTAATTACACTTTCAACTATTCATTATTGCAATAAGTAAAACTGATTGTTTTAAAAGGTCACATACCTTCATTTAAATGTTTTTATTATGGGTATAAAATACTATCGAATCTAAATTAATTGATTTTTATAATACCTTTTAAATTTAAATTCATTTTTCTTTATATCAAGTATTAAGCACTTTTACCTTCAATTGCCACAATGGCCAATTTTTTTCTGAAAATTTACTGTAAATTGATCTCTCAGCATTTCATTAATGTCAACATATTTATTTTTATGTCCTAGTGGACATAAAATATAGGTCACACAGGAATTTGGGAAAAAATCTAAGAATAATAATATTAAAAAATAATTAGTATTAGAATTCTGACATATTAATTGCAATCATATACTGAATTTTCACTGTCGGCTTTCAAATATTTATTGGCAGAGATACCCTTTAGCACAAAACCAAAATGCATAATAAACTTTACAGGCTAAAACAAAACCTCTCCCTCAGTAATACAAGCATGTAAGGAATTAATTTTCCCAAGACTACTGTTTCCAGAGTAACTCACTAATGTATAATCAAGAAATTCTTTCAAGAAGGGTGAATATGAATCATATAATAGTACTGACAACTTCACTTTGAATGTCTTTGCTTAAAACAGGCAAGCCATGACATGCCTTTAATTCTGGAATTACAAAGCTGAACATGATCAAACAGAAGTTGTATTTTGGTCATCACGGAAGATATGTGTCCTAAACGCACAGCGTGTGGAAGGTGCTGTTCTGGCTGTGGTGAATGCTTACAGAGTTAAAGCAGACTCTTCACCTATTTTGCCTCAGTACTGTACTGTGTAGTTGTCTTCCATTCCCAGGGAACACCATTCTCAGTTCTATGGCTGACCACGTGGTAACCTGAGAATGCCAGGAAATGGTAATAGTATAACGTTGCCTAGCATTAGGTACACTGTTCTTTATTGCTGAAGCCCAAAATGTATGAAATTTGTGATTCCTCTAAGTTTCAGAGGTATGCTAAACATCAGGAAATCCTGCCTCTTAATATTCTTGCTACCTACCAGTGTCTGAAAATGTGCTAAACATCTCCCTTTGGCTATAATCAACAAATCCCCAAAAGAGTCTGGCCAACCAGCAGAGCACTCAAACAGCACTTCTCTCTGTTCTGTTTGTGTTACAAAGGAAAAGAATTATAGCACATTCCATTAGGGAACTAACATGTATTTGAAGCTGTTCTAGAACTAACTAAGCACAATGCCACCAATAATACTGCAAATTCTTACAATCTTTTAAAACAGTGGTCACATTTTTAGGTAAATTAAGCAAAAAGATATTTGAACAATGTACTAATTTGGATAAAACGCCAAAATATGTGAGTCTTACATAAAGGCTTAAAGGATTAAATATTTCTCTTTGAAAAATAGTTGAATCTCAAAAATATAAAGCTAGTAGTCATGTAGTGCCTATTTTTTCTATCCAGATATAATAGTAGATTTTAAAGACTAGCATGTGCACATCAGTGATTGCACACAATGCCTTGGAAAAACCACACCTTTATCTAAGTGCATACTTTGGGGAATTTTATTTTGAGAGTAAAAGAAATGAAAATGACTACACAGGAATAGTAACTGCATACCTAAGCATGTTCCCACCAGATTGGAACAGATGGTTGTTATTATTGTCTTTAAAACTTTTTATTCATGGATTACGTTCTTGAAAATGTTAGGTCTGATTTCATCTTCAAGAATATAAGCTTCTTGAGAATTTAAACCTGTTTTACAAAGTTCACTGGCCAGTAAAAATAACTTACATTTGGATGAATATTCATAGGTCGTATCATTTAATTTTCAAAATAATTCCCGGAATTTTTCTCTTATTCAAATTCAGAAAACAGTGGATAACTAACAAGGACCTACTGTATATAGCACATGGAACTCTCCTTAATGTTATGTGGCAGCCTGGATGGGAGAGGTGTTGGGGAAACAATGGACACATGTATATGTATGGCTGAGTCCCTTTGCTGTTCACCTGAAACTATCACAACATTGTTAATTGGCTATACTCCAAAACAAAATACACAGTTACAATAAATAAATAAATGCCAAAAGTAGGATTTGGGGAAAAAACAAACAAACTATAATTTGTCCGAAGTTGCCCCAATAGAATACAGAGCAGGGATGTAATCTACATGTTTTGGTGCTATGATCATGTCATTTCATTTATACACAATTATAAAATGCAACTAAAATGAAAGAAGTGAATTCTGGCAAACATGATGAGACTGGTAATTTAGGGACTACTCTTACGGATATCTGAATAAGGAGGCTGGGATGGATTTTCACAGCAAATGGCTAAAGAGGAAGCATATTATTTACTGATTCTGTGTCTAAGTATTCATTGTGCTTCTTGTGAAAGTTTCTGTCTATATCTAATCTATTTGAAATAGAAAAACAAAACAGAACTCCAAGTAAGTAACAACTCTGATCTCAGGGGAAAGGGGAAGGTATGAACATACCAACTAAGATGAATATAATTGTGAAGTAACTTTTTAAAGAAATCAAAACAATTATTCCACTTCTCTCTCCTTGAGCTTGAAATTGATAATTGTATTTGTATTCACATTGTATTTGTATTCAATTGTAATTGTATTCACATTAATTTAATTAACTTTAAAATATCTTTTGAAGAGATATTTTTACCTTTATATCTTCTGTTTGAATGTGTTTAGAGGTCATGTGATATTAGGCACTATGAAATTAAACAGTAATTTCCTGAATCAAGCTTGACTAGTTGGATGTTTAATAGCATTACAAATAAAATATCATTTTGATACACTTGAGAAAAATTAGATTCTTCATGAAATTGGATTAGATGGACGTGTCTTTTATTGAAGTTCTTGCTAGCTCTGTGAAAAAAAGTTTCAGAGGAGACTCTATTTGATTCTACTTGGGTCACATGGCCGCTCATCAGACAATCACTTAGGCTGTGCTTAGACTGATGAGCACTTTGAATGGACAGGCCAGTCATATACTCAACTCTGTGGTATTGAGTAGTCTTAGATATTCTCACGCCAGGACCAGAAAAAATAATATGCTCTCATTAAAGAATATAATCTCAGTTATTATCAATATATTATATACCACCAAAATCCAAATCACATTACTCTTTATTTAAAATGAATACAGATCAATAAGAATAGCAAAGAAAATCAAATCAAGTAAAATAAAAGGTAATTTCTATGCCCACCAGAAACTAGAAAGCAAACAAAAAATGTAACAAGTTTCAGTTTCCACACAAGTAGAGAAGCAAACATCTGAAAACAGCAGTAGCTCCAAAGATTACACCAAAACAGAGCTAGGAGTAATACATGAATGAAAGAGACTGCAGCAAGGCCCTACTGGTAAAAGATACAGATAATATCAGCCAGGGTCATTTCCAAAATAAATTGGGGAAAACACTAAGAATACACAGAAGATGCTTAGCAAGTGGGCAGGACTACTGATGGTTGCCTCAGCAATGCACTACTTCTGGGTGAGAAAAGCTATTTGGAAGGGAAAACTGTCCCCTGGGATTTTGGCAGTGAAAGGAAAGAAAGAAACAAGAGGCCAAATTCAAGCTCCTATAAAACAAGATGTCAAACAATCAGAAAACAGACTGATTCATCACCCCCACACTCTCCCCAAAGCACCATATATGAAACTGCATCATACCATAGAGAAAAATGGGCTTCCCAGGTGGGGTTAGTGGCAAAGAACCTGCCTGCCAATGCAGGAGATGCAGGGGACTCAGGTTTGATCCCTGGGTGAGTGAGATTCTCTGGAGAAGGAAATGGCAATCCACTGCAGTATTCTTGCCTGGGAAAACTTCATGGACAGAGGAGTCTGGCTGGCCATGGTGTCACAAAGAGTCAGACACAACTAAAGCAACTTAGCACAGAGAAAAACATGCTCTTGACTAAGGAGGTAAGTACTCCTTACCTTTTCAGTTTTCCCATCCCTAGTATTGTAACCAGGTATAACTCTGTGGGACCTGGGTTCAGTCCCTGGGTTGGGAAGATCCTCTGGAGAAGGGAAAGGCTACCCACTTCAGTATTCTGGCCCAGAGAATCCATGGACTGTATGGTTCATGGAGTCGCAAAGACTCAGACACGACTGAATGAGTTTCGCATAACCCTATGGGTCCTTCCGGGGACAGATCCCTTCCCCCACATTCTCTGCTTTAGTTCCTCTCTGAAGTACTTAAATAACAGTATTCGATGCACATTTCCTGAGGTGTTGTACAGATGCTAAAACCCCCACCAAATGGAAGAAATTACTAGATGACCATGAGCACATAGCCTCCCAGGTCTACTGACATATAGATTCAGTTCGGTTCAGTTCAGTTCAGTTCAGTTCAGTCGCTCAGTCGTGCCCGACTCTTTGCGACCCCGTGAATCGCAGCACACCAGGCCTCCCTGTTCATCACCATCTCCCGGAGTTCACTCAGACTCACATCCATCGAGTCTGTGATGCCATCCAGCCATCTCATCCTCTGTCATCCCCTTCTCCTCCTGCCCCCAGTCCCTCCCAGCATCAAAGTCTTTTCCAATGAGTCAACTCTTCTCATGAGGTGGCCAAAGTACTGGCGTTTCAGCTTTAGCATCATTCCTTCCAAAGAAATCCCAGGGTTGATCTCCTTCACAATGGACTGGTTGGATATCCTTGCAGTCCAAGGGACTTTCAAGAGTCTTCTCCAACACCACAGTGTGGTACATATACACAATGGAGTACTACTCAGCCCTTAAAAAGAATAAATTTGACTCAGTTCTAATGAGATGGATGAAATGGGAACCGATTATACAGAGTGAAATAAGCCAGAAAGAAAAACACCAATACAGTATACTGACACATATATATGGAATTTAGAAGATAGTAATGATGACCCTATATGTGAGACAACAAAAGAGACACAGAGGTATAGAACGGACTTTTGGACTCTGAGGGAGAGGGAAAGGGTGGGATGATTTGGGAGAATGGCATTGAAACATGTATACTTTCTTGTAAGAAACGAAGCGCCAGTCTATGTTCAATGCAGGATGCAGGATGCATGGGGCTGGTGCACAGGATGATTCAGGTAGATGATGTGGGGTGGGAGGTGGGAGGGGGCTTTGGCATTGGGAGATTGTGTTCACCTGTGGCTGATTCATGTCAATGTATGGCAAAACAAATACAGTATTGTAATTTAAAAATAAATAAATAAACAACAACAAAAAAGCATCAATTCTTTGGCACTCAGCCTTCTTCACAGTCCAACTCTCACATCCATACATGACCACAGGAAAAACCATAGCCTTGACTAGACAGACCTTAGTCGGCAAAGTAATGTCTCTGCTTTTGAATATACTATCTAGGTTGGTCATAACTTTTCTTCCAAGGAGTAATCCTCTTTTAATTTCATGGCTGCAATCACTATCTGCAGTGATTTTGCAGCCCCCAAAAATAAAGTCTGACACTGTTTCCACTGTTTCCCCATTTATTTCCCATGAAGTGATGGGACCGGATGCCATGATCTTTGTTTTCTGAATGTTGAGCTTTAAGCCAACTTTTTCACTCTCCTCTTTCACTTTCATCAAGAGGCTTTTTAGCTCCTCTTCACTTTCTGCCATAAGGGTGGTGTCATCTGCATATCTGAGGTGACTGATATTTCTCCCAGAAATTTTGATTCCAGCTTGTGTTTGTTCCAGTCCAGCATTTGTCATGATGTACTCTGCATATAAGTTAAATAAGCAGGGTGACAATATACAGCCTTGACGTACTCCTTTTCCTATTTGGAACCAGTCTGTTGTTCCATGTCCTGTTCTAACTGTTGCTTCCTGACCTGCATACAGATTTCTCAAGAGGCAGGTTAGGTGGTCTGGTATTCCCATCTCTTGAAGAATTTTCCACAGTTTATTGTTAATCATATAGTCAAAGGCTTTGGCATAGTCAAGAAAGCAGAAATAGATGTTTTTCTGGAACTCTCTTGCTTTTTTCATGATCTAGTGGATGTTGGCAATTTGATCTCTGGTTCCTCTGCCTTTTGTAAAACCAGGTTGAACATCAAGGAGTTCACGGTTCATGTACTGCTGAAGCCTGGCTTGGAGAATTTTGAGCATTAAATGTTAATTCCTAGGACAATACCCTGTTTATTAACCAACCACAGAATTGTACATGAGCTGATCACATACACACCCTGGGATGCCCAATCCTCATCCTGCCTTTAAAAATGCCTCTAAAAATCCATCTGGGAATCTGGGTATTTCAAGCACAACAGCCGTTGGACTCCTAACTTGGAGCCTTACAATTCATGCTGCATTTTCATTCACCACACACTGGTGTCAGCAGATTAGTGTTACTATGTGCAAGCAAGTGGACTCAGGTTTTATTTGGTAATAGTATCTTTGCAGATACATCAGGTCCCATTTTTATTACTGATAGTGTGTTTAAAATTTTCTGGAAACTACAAGAACATGTGGTTTTTTAAGAAAAAATACAACTGTATGGCTATGGTGGCTTTAAGAAATTAAAGAAGATCTGAATAAATACAATAGTGAGTAAAGAGTGAAGTTGCTCAGTCGTGTTTGACTCTTTGCAACCCCTTGGGCTGTAGTCCACCAGGCTCCTCCATCCATGGAATTTTCTGGGCAAGAGTACTGGAGTGGATTTTCATTTCCTTCTGCAGGGGATCAAACCTGGGTCTCCAGCATTGCCGGTAGATGCTTTACCATCTGAGCTACCAGGGTATCCCCAAAATACCATGGTATATAACCTTTATAAGTTGAAAGTTTCAAGATACAAAAGGTGTTAATTTTCCTAAAGTTAATCTATAAATTTGGTCTAATCTCCATCATGTTGCCAAGAGGGTGTGTGTTTTAAGTGAGAGGGGAGATTGGCTTGTTTTCTATAAGTTACATATGGGAATGCATGGTCCAAGATAATATTTCACAGCGATGTGAAAGGAATTTTATGATATCAAGAGTTGTTCTATATTTATGACATTTAATACAGTTTGGTAGAAAATCAGAAAAACAGAATGGAACAGTGGGTCTAGAAGTAGATTCAGCCCTATATGAATCTTACCATCTTTGTCGCAGATTAACTGATCACAGGTGCGTGGGTTTATTTTGGGTTTTTATCATTTCCAGATCTATATTTCTGCTTCTGTGCCACTGTTATACTTTTTGATTACTATAGCTTTGTAGTAGAGTCTCGAGTCAGATAACCTTATGCCTCCAGCTCTGTTTTTCTTTCTGAAGATTGCTTTGGCTATTTGAGGTTGCAGGAGCTGGACATGATTTAGCAACTAAACCAAGTGTCTTTCTACAGATTTTAAAGTTGTTTGTTATAGTTCTATGAAAAATGCCACTGGTAATTTGATAGAAGTTGCATTAAATCTGTAGATTGCGTTGGGTAGTATAGTCACTAAAAATAATGAAATATTGCCATTTGTACAACATTGATGGGCCTAGAGATTATCATACTAAGTGAAGTAAGTCAGAAAAAGGCAAATGCATAGGATATCGCTTATATGTGGAATCTATAAAAAATGATACAAATGATTTAATTTATAAAACAGAAACAGACTCACAGACTTAACAAACAAACTTATGTTTACCAAAGGGTAAAGATGGGGGAGAAGGATAAATAAATTGGCAGGTTGAAACTGACATATATACACTACTATAGTTAAAATAGATAACTACCAAGGACCTATGTATAGTACAGGGAAATCTGCTCCATATTCTGTAATAACCTAAATGGGAAAAGAACATGAAAGAGAATAGCTATATGTATATGTATAACTGAATCACTTTATTATACACCTGAAGCTGACATAACATAGTAAATCAGCTATATCCAATGTAAAGTAAAAATTAAAAATAAGAATTAGGGATATGTTTCAATATATACTGAATGATCCCAAACTTAACTCTTACTCTCTTTTCAAAATTTTCAGACCTAGAATAATCATATTCAGGCTTCAAAAAATAGTCAGTCAATATTTATAAAATAAGAAAGAGAAGGAGAAAGAGGAAGAAGAAGAGGCAGAGAAGAACAAGAAGAAATGAAATCCAAAAGCAATATGGAGACTGCAAAGCATTACCAAACTCATTTACAGGAGGCCAAGTTTCTAGATCAAAACACTGTCAACTAAAGACCAAGCAAACAAACAAACAAATGCATAAATTCAAAGCTCTAAAAAAGAATAAAAGAAATTCCAAAAGATCTAGCTTCAGGTTTTTTTAAGTATAGGAGAGACAGTTACTGAAATGGAAATCAAGGCTGATTCAGACAAAATTCTAGAACAGATTGTTAAGCAGGTGCCTTTTATTATATGTACAGATATACCTTGGAGATATTGTGGGATTGGTTCCAGACCACCGTAAGAAAGTGAATACTACAACAAAGTGAGTCATACAGACTGTTTGGCTCCTCGCTGCATATAAAAGTTATGTTTGCACTATAGTCTGTTAAGTGTGCAATAATATTATGTCTAAAAAATAATGTAGATACCTTCATTTAAAAATGCTTTATTGGTTAAAAAAAAAGCTAACTATCATCTGAAACTTCAGTGAGTCATTGTCTTTTGCAACAGTAGCATCAAATATCACTGCTCATAGGTCACCATAGCAAATATATTAATAATGAAAAAATTAGACATATTGTGATAACTACCAACATGTGACACAGAGGCATGAAGCTTCAGTCTGTGAAAAATGCAGTCTGTTGCCTGTAATTAAAAATGTAACTGGTGAGCTCTAGTATAATATGTGCCCTGTTATGCTGATTCCAGTAATCTCCATGAAGTTTGGTGAAGTCCTACAGGCACAACCCTCTGCATTAGAACTTGAACAAGACAATGCCTTGGACTATTTGCTTTATGAGAGATGAGACAGTGTGGGTTTGCCAACAAAGTATTAGGTGGATTTATATGACTGATAGACTATGTTCAGCTTTTAATAAAGAATCATTAACAATTAATAATTCTCAATTAAAGCTGTTATATTGCCTTCTCTGTTTTATCTCAGTACATGAAAGGCATTCAATAAATATTTGCTGGATTTTTAATAAATGTAGACAAATGTAAGACGGCCTAAGCACAAGTTTTTTGTGATGCCCTGAATGACATATTTATTTGTAGCCAGTGAATTAGTAATATGTGAGACACCTTTATGAATAAATGAAGTAGGGACGGGTAAGTGGATGTCTTAGCTGCTGCAGTAAAAAACTTGTCTTTACAAAGACTAGTGTTCAATAGATATAAACGCACATTTACTTTCAGTTTGCAAGTCAGAACCTACTGGCCTTTCATAACTGGTGCTTTTTATTTCCTCTGGATGTACCACTAATTCATGGACAACATCTTGGCAATAGATCCAAAGTGACATATACTGTTGAGAGATTCAGTGAAACATTCTCAACCTGTAGGCATTTCCCTGGTTTCTGTGTAAACACCATACTGACTATAAAATTGCTTCTGGGATTTATGTCATTGCATTTCCTTGTCCCCTTTTATTAAATTGGCTTACTTTCTCTGCACATTCCTGACTGCTCTTGGACTTTTCACTGTATCAACTATCACTTGATGTATTATTATTACAGACATTCTGGTCACTTTCTGATTTCCTAGCTGAGAACTAAGGTGACTTGATTGTTGAGGATCAGCTCTACTACTGACACTCTCAAGTGAGATGGGTACTATTTATTAAGTATATAAGGTATTTTGAAATCAAGCGAATTATTATTAAGTATGTATTTTGAAACCAAGCCTAGAACAAAACTAGGCTTTATTTATTTCACTTTCATGAAAGGAATATTCCATGTGGATATGGGGATAAATCATGTATAAGGATATATATATATACACAAACTTTCACACACAGACAAGTCCAACCTGGTATTTACCAAAGTGATAAGAAAAGTGAAGAGAAAACTTGAATTTTTATTGATACTTTGATAAATCTGAATGAAATTGGAGAAGGCAATGGCACCCCACTCCAGTACGCTTGCCTGGAAAACCCCATGGATTGAGGAGCCTGGTGGGCTGCAGTTCATGGGGTCACGAAGAGTCAGACATGACTGAGCGACTTCACTTTCACTTTTCCTTTCATGCATTGGAGAAGGAAATGGCAACCCACTCCAGTGTTCTTGCCTGGAGAATCCCAGGGATGGGGGAGCCTGGTGGGCTGCCGTCTATGGGGTCGCACAGAGTCAGATATGACTGAAGCGACTTAGCAGCAGCAGCAGCATTCTATTCTCAATAGTTTTGAGCACAGGAATTTTCAAAATCCTTGGCTATTACATGTTCTGTTGAAATCAGGAGTGCCTAATCAATGAGAGGAAATCAAAAGGGGCCATAGTATATGCTTGATTTTATGCAGCAAAAAATTACTCTAACACACATAAGAGGTGACATATTTAAGATATAGAATAGTAGTAAGATGGTTTGAAATGAACCTAAAAGAAAGATCTGCAGGCTGATCTATGTAGGTTAAGGAGAATTCAGAACAAAAGAATGAAGGCATCCAGCAGAGCTGTGGCCTTCAGCAGAAACTGTTCACTTCAAATGAATGTTTGGGAAAATTACAAAGAGCAAAATTACATGAACGATATGTGTTTGTCTCAAACAGAGTGCAAGCAATCAGCACAAGTTATTTTATGGAAATTTTTAAAACTTCCTAAAGTGGAAGGACTATTAAAGAAAAGAGTCTCAAACAATATATTTCCAATGGTTTAAACTTTCACCAGAAACCACATGGTCCCCAAGTTGGCACTAAAGCCAAGATTACATCATGATACTTGCTTTAAAACTAGATAAATATTGGTTAGGTTTTTACCCTATGTCCCAGCTATTGCATTACTTCTGCAACTTTCCCTCTTTAGATGGCCATGAATACATTTCTGATTATAGTCAGAAGTCTATTATTTCACAAATATAATTGTAGTTAATAATTAACAAGATCGAACAACCATTGATTATTAAGGTTTACACATGTGTAATTGCTTTGAACTTTAGTAAAAGGAAAATAACTCCATTAAAATGCTTAAAGGTCCAATTTCTTAAACCACTTTTTTCCATAACAATATAACTAACTTAAAATCTTTTAAAAGAAGGGCAGTAATGGTTTTCACTGGCTACTGATAGAATGATGAATATAACCATAATAGTATCCTGTGTGTGTGCTTAGTTGTTCAGTTGTACCCAACTCTTTGCAACCCCATGGACTGCAGCCCACCAGGCGCCTCTGTCTTCAGAATTTTCCAGGCAAGACTACTGTAGTGAGTTACCATTTCTTCCTCCAGGGCATCTTCCCAACCTAGATATCAAACCCAGGTCTTCCGCATTGTACGCAGATTCTTTACTATCTGAGCCACTAGGAAGCCCCCATAGGATCCTAGCTTATAACATAAACTTACATATATATGTATTATAACACAGTAACTGCACATATGAATATAAAACAGTGTTATAGTTCTCTCTATCAGAAAATAGAAAGAAGGAAAAAACACAATCCTCAACCACACAGCAACATGGACAGAATTTTAGTATGCTTTCGTAGCAAATCTAAGATACAGAGAGTTAATCATCTTGTGTTACCATTCACAGAACGTGGAAGACAAAAATAAAATTCATGATCCAATTCTAACCAAAACAGAACATTATATCAAGTTCACTGATATTTTTCTTGCAGTTCTTTTTTCCTATTTAAAAAAATGTTCACTAAATAATTCTTCTAGGAATTGAAAACATACATGGCACACAAACATATACACCAGTAGAACAAGCTTAGGAAAAAACAAGATAGAGTGAGAGAATAAAGAAGAAAGTCTTCACTTTATCTTTTATTTTTGCACTTAGAATGCATAAAAGTCAATTTTCTGAAAATATCCAAAATAGTAGTCATTCATTCAAATAATCCTATGTGAGTACTACTATTTATTAAGTAAAAATACTATTAAGAGGGACAATCAGATACAGTTTAAATGCCATTAACTTATCATTACTGAGCATTATGAAATGTGCAAAGGTGAACGAAACAGCTTGTGTCTCTGAAACAAGGACACTGAAATCTTTCAGGCAATAAAAATGGAAACTCTAGAAACTCTCTTTTTAGCTGCTTTACCTTAGAGATAAGGAAATTGCAAAAATACAGTCACCAGAAGGAGGAATTTATAAACACAGTGTTTTAAGAGTCAAATGGCCAGCTAAAAGCATTGTTTATGAGGGTCACAAGTGTGTCCTCATTAGACTGCCTTTTCATTGACTGACTAATGTGTCAGACTAGCTCCAGGGCTGTTATTGACACAATGAATGGTAACATAATTTAGGTGTGAAACTATCATTCACAAAACCACACTTTCTCCCACCATTTTTAATAACAATAGCGATAGTGAAAGAGGACAGCGTAATTCTGGTGGACACAATTCTTATTAAGTAAGCTACACTGGGAAAGAGCTTATTAACTCACCAGTACAACTCTGTAAGTGGAAAATTTGAAATTTAAATTATGCATTCATTTGCAGTAAATCTATATTTCTATCTTTTTATTTTGTTGAAACAATTGACCCTTGTGGAAACATTTGAGTTGCCGATGAGTCAATGAAATGCCCGGCCCTGAGAGCTCTGTGAGTGTGGGGAAGCACTGTGCATTCCTCTTCGTCTAGGTGCACAGAACCATGCCTTGTACATAGAGGATATTAGAGGATAATTGCTTTCTGAGGCTCAGTATAAGAAGAAAAAATATTTTGTAAGTGTTAAACATTATAAAAGTTAGCTACAAAAATAGACCTCTAGGTAATAGAACCCTTTCTCTGCCTTTGGCATCTTGTTGCCATCTATTAAGTGCCCACTGTGTGCCAGGCTCGGCAATGCATTATTTAATGACTTTACCACTCCTGATTCTCAGGGCCACTCATTTCACCAGTGAGAAAACTGAGGTCTATTTGTCACATTGCCTGGAAATACGGGGGTTGAGTTTCAAATCTACATTCAGTTCAGTTCAGTAATCATGTCCGACTCTTTGTGACCCTATGGACTGCAGCATGCCAGGCCTCCCTGTCCATCACCAACTCCCAGAGTTCACTCAAACTCATATCCATCGAGTCAGTGATGCCATCCAACCATCTCATCCTCTGTCGTCTCCTTCTCTTCCTGCCTTCAATCTTTCCCAGCATCAAGGTCTTTTCAAATCAGTCAGTTCTTCGCATCAGGTGGCCAAAGTATTAGAGTTTCAGCTTCAGTATCAGTCCTTCCAATGAATATTCAGGACTGATTTCCTTCAGGATGAATTGATTGGATCTCCTTGAAGCCCAAGGGACTCTCAAGAGTCTTCTCCAACACCACAGTTGAAAATTATCAATTCTCTGACACTATGTTTCTTTACAGTCCAACTGTCACATCCAAACATGACTACTGGAAATCACTGATATTGTTAGATGAAAACTCTGATACTATCTTTCCATTACTTTGAGAAAAGAGATACGGTTTACATCTGAGCTATTTTTTAATGACTGATGTTATGTGTATATGAATTGCAAAGGTTATAACTTTATGTGTCACACAAAGAAAGCAAAGAAAGTTGAGTTTTTCCCTCTGTCTTTGCATTTTCTTTGGCATCCATTGTTAACTCAATTCAATATATTAATAATAATTGTGCATTTAATAATGTTAATACTAATTTAATATTAATAAAACCCCATCTATATAGCATTTATAGTTATTACTGTATAGTGGTTATAATTATATTCTTACAAAGTGATGATTGCATGTTATTATATACTAATGGTAATTGTTAATAGCATTTGCTTATAAAACCAAGATACTTACTATGCTTTAAAGCTCTAAAAGAGTAGTTAGCATGCCTTTTATATTTAACATCCTAGTACCAGTACCTAGCATATAATAGGCACAGAAAGGCATTCAAATTATAAATAACCATTGAATCCAAAAATTTCCACCCAAGAAATGACCATACATTTATTAGAAACCCATTAATACACACCTCAGTGTTTTAGCTTGTGATTATATAGTTTAAAATCACCATGAAATATACAAAAATTGATATTTCCGTTGTGCAGATAGTATCAATTCAATTTCTTCTTTTGATTATAACATTGTTTTATATAACAAAAGCAATCATGTCCATCTTATGCAACAGAATTGGACATGGGATATAGAAACCCAATCTACAGAATACAGAGGCTATATTTAAATTACTGCATTTAACAGTTCTTTAACAAATCCTATGATAATGCTGAAAGAACCTACTTGTAACACTATTTCCTAAACCTGCAGGGGGAGGAAGGGGCGTGGCTTTTGAGGGTCAGTGTAACAAGCACCCTAATGGAGGTAGTGAGGCAGCAGAACGTAGAGGAATGATGATTAAAGAGGACACTTGATTTCCTATTTGATTTTCCTCTAACTGTTCTGTGACATGAAGAAAGCCTCTGACTATTGTGAATTTCAACTGTCTTATATACATAATGAGTGTAATTAACTTGCCTTGTCTGCCACCTAGGATTATTACAGATATCAAATGATATAACGCACGTGAGGTCAAATTTTCAAATCTTGTAAGAACTCCAGCACTGAGTCTTCAACCAAGTACTAATTCAGTAAAGAAGGAAACTATCATTTCAGCATTATTAGAGCATTCCACATAAACAGATTTTCCAGATAACAGAGCTAAAAGCTTTGTTAGAAATGTGTCTCTAAAATGAATTACTGTTTATGGGTCTAAATTTTTAATTTTGCTGACATATGGAACATGTGTTAGTTTTTCTATAATAACTAAAATCAAAAGATTAATCATCAGAAATTGTGCTAGCCCAGAGCATAGGATTTGTCTTTCTTGATGTCATGACATCTGAAAGATGATCTGCTACTGGCAAGCCTGCCTCTGGAAGCACTCTTTTCCCAGTTTGCTAGTTCTATTCAGCTTTTGTTTGAGAAATCAGATTAAAATCTTATATGGTCAATAGGTTTCAAGTTAGTATCTGAAGGTCTTTCTGAAAAGTCAAAAGAAAGATTTCATGAAAGGCATCCTGCCTTCCATTTATAGGCATCATGAAGTGAAGTCGCTCAGTCATGTCCGACTCTCTGCAGCCCCCATGGACTGTAGCCTACCAGGCTCCTCTGTCCATGGGATTTTCCAGGCAGTAGTACTGGAGTGGATTGCCATTTCCTTCTCCAGTGGATCTTCCCAACCCAGGGACTGAACCCGGGTCTCCCACATTGTAGACAGACTCTTTACCTTCTGAGCCACCAGGGAAGTCCTTATAGGCATCATAGGAAAAGACTATCTCAAACCAAAATAAAATTTGAATTTGGGTTGAAATGTGAAGGCCTCTGCCTCTCCTTCAAATGCTAGCATAATGATAGGATTGAAAAAAGATATCTCAAAGCTTTTTTGACCTGGTTCATAGCATTGTGTAGAAAAACTGGAAAGTGAATTATTCCTACTGGTCACAAAACAACGCCTAGCAATAAAATGTACCAACACCTCCCAAATATTTCAGTCAACAGTTGCTAGGAAATTATGTTCAATCTCTCTTTATTTATCTTCATTTGTCATAAATATGAATTAGTCATAGGTTATAATAAAAAATAAAACAAGGCAAACTAAAAGCAAATTTAAAAAACAACTTTTCCAAAAAGTAATTTGAAAAGTAGCCCATATTAAACACTTTCAAATCTCCCTTAGAGAAATGAGAATGTTGTCCAACCTGCCTGAGTCTTCTAGCAACAGTGAAATTCATAAAGGTCACCCTGACAAACTAAAACAACATTCTTTTCACAGTCCTTGTTACAGTAGCAGTCAAGCAGCTTATTCATTTTCATTCTAATTATGTTTGTAAATAGTGGGAGAGGCAGGTAAGGAGCCTGTGAGAACTGCCCGCTGAGACTCTGTGGGTGACTGCGGTATTGCAGCCATCAGCCTTGCAAATTTCATTATTTTCAGTAGGTTTTTATTGACTGGGGGTAATATCTTATTAAAATTCTGTTAGTTATAATAATTGTTTAAGGAAAGCCATTCTTTTGCCATAATGTCTTCCCCCTGATTATCAGTTCATTTATATCTTCTTAGCTAACATTTATTCTTCAGACAGTGTAATTTTTCTGTAACCTTGTTATCTAATTTATTTACCAACTGATAATTAATCCCCGATATATCACCACTAGCATGCACCTCCATTGCTTCTTGAAGCATTCAGCCTCAGTCACCTTGTATCTGTATGAGAATCCATTGACAAAGCAGTCTTGAAAATGAGCTTTAGTTTAAAAATGCTACAGCCACACCATCATTTTTATGAATGCACACCATGCAGCCAATGCCATTACAATTGATTATTTTTTACTATGTTTTCACTCCATGTGAGGCATTGCCATAGATAATAATATTGATACTACATAAAGAAACCATATTGGGATCTTACCTCAAGGAACTGTCTAGTGAGGAAGATTATACACATGCATAAATAACTATTATACCAAGTAATGACTGAAAAAAATGGAAAAGAGTTACTCTTAAACTTTAGACAAGAAGGAGAGAGATGTCAGGAGGAGGAATCAGGTAAGTCATGCTGGAGGGAAGAGAACGAGATTCAGGACTTGAAGTAAACATATGGTTCAAACATATGAAAATAAAAGGCTGGGATGAGGAAACAGTAAAAACAAAGGAAAAGCAGACAAGTGCAGTGCATCTAAAGGAATAATTACAGTTGAGCTTCCCTAAAATGTTTAAAGGCAAAAAAATGGGAAATAAATTGAATCTTAGGCTAAGAATAAATTAGAAGAATATATCTGTAAAACTCGATGACTAGGGTAATAAATTTTAGCTTTACAATTGCCAGAATGTGTTCTATATGCCTGTGACTATATTGAAAAGTGACACTGTGTATTTTTTTCATCGTTTTGGCTGTGATTCCAAAGAATTTTCAGAATGCAACTTTACTAATTTATTTTTAAGGAAAAATATGATGTGCTTTTTTAGTGATTACAAGCTGTGCTTCCCCTGTAGCGTTTAAAGCATATGTAGAAATAAAATACATGCTAAAATAGCACAACAGGCAAGAGGGATAGAGAAATAAAGCTAAATAGTAGAAGGTTTCTCCAAGTGTTTGGGAAGCAGTAAAAACAATTTTAAAATATATTATACATAAATCAAAAATATATGTTGATATCAAACTTAACTATAAAAATAATCAAAAATCAGTAACTAAAAAGCCAATTGAGAAGAACAAAAGAAGTCAAGAAATGATGAATAAAGAATGAAAGAAGAGATGGAACAACTAAAAACCAAATAACAAGATGACAGACTTAAAACCAAGCATAACAATTTTTTAAAATATAAGTGAACTAAACACGTAAATCAAAACACAAAAATTATCACACTGATTAAAATATGCTCTTTATTTTATAATAGACACATATCTATGTAAGAATGCAAAAAAAAAAAATAAACTATGAAAAAAATGCACTAGGCAAACAATAACCAAAAGAAAGTTGCTCTATCAATACCAGTTAGAGTAGCTTAAAAAAAAAAAGGAATATTGCAAGAAATAAATCAGCTCTTTTTGATGATAAAAGGGACAATTCAACAGAAAGAAAGCAATTGCTAAGGTGTATGTACCCAATAAGATAACTTCAAAATATAGAAAGCAAAAATTGATGAGTAAATGAAAAAATAGACAAATGAAAAAATTCCTGTAGATTTAACACACCTTCTTAAGTTAAAAAAAAGAGAAGACAAAAAATCAGTAACGATAGAGACAACTTATAAGTGCACAATTTGCCAACTTGCCTTAATTTACTACATTTACAACTGTGGAAATGAATGTATGATACACATTTTTAACTGCATATTTGAATATTTACTAAAATAGACCATATTCTGGACAATAAAGCAAATTTTAAAACATAGATTATTAAAATCATAGAGAACATGGTCTCTATGAAAGCATAAATTCTTCAGCTCTCAGCCTTCTTTATGGTCCAACTCTCACATCTTACATGGCTACTGGAAGAAATCCACAGCTTTGACTATACAGACCTTTATCAGCAAGTGACATCTTTACTTTTTAATAACTATCTAAGTTTGTCATAGCGTTTTTTTTCCAAGGAGCAAGCATCTTTTAAATATATATAAATATGAAATATTATTACAGTTATATCAGTTAAGTTCAGTTTAGTCACTCAGTCACGTCTGACTGTTTGTGACACCATGAACTGCAGCATGCCAGGCCTCCCTGTTCATCACCAGCTCCCAGAGTTTACCCAAACCTGTGTCCATTGAGTCAGTGATGCCATCCAACCATCTCATCCTCTGTTGTCCCCTTCTCCTGCCTTCAGTCTTTCCCAGCATCAGGGTCTTTTCAAATGAGTCAGCTCTTCACATCAGGTGGCCAAAATATTGGCATTTCAGTTTAACATCAGTCCTTCCAGTGAACACCCAGGACTGATCTCCTTCAGGATAGGTTGGTTGGATCCCGCAGTCCAAGGGACTCTCAAGAGTCTTCTCCAACACCAAAGTTCAAAAGCATCAATTCTTCAGTGCTCAGCTTTCTTTACAGTCCAACTCTCACATCTATACATGACTACTGGAAAAACCATAGCCTTGACTAGAGGGACCTTTGTTGGCAAAGTAGAGTGCAATATTATTTTTCATTCCTGTGTATTATGGATGTTTTATTATTTAATTAGCCTTTGGTGTAGTGTTGAAAATACTTGTTTATATTTTCTATAGTTTATATTTTATTATTTCAAAGAGCACTGAACTCTCAACAAACTTGAACATATTTATGGGAAACCTGGAAATGAAATTAATTGGCTTAAGAGAATGAGTATTTTTAACCTCTATGGCTATTGCCACATTATCAAAAAAATGAATCAAAGAAACGAGTGCATAGTGCCTATAGCAGCCTTATAAATGACCCCTTTGCCTCAGAGTCTGGCTCCTCTAATCCAATGATCACAATGCTGAGAGTATGATCCTTTTAAGATGGAGGCCTAACCATTTTCCCGACTGCCTTTCCAGTTCTCTAAATTTAGGATTAAATGTCTATTGCTGTACAAAGCTAGAAAGGGAAGTTATTGAGTAGACTCCTAAATTCTTTTCCATTCCACTTCCTGTCAGCTTGCTTTTGTACCTGCTTCTTTTCCTGCCCAACATGTCCTGTTCCAGTCTCTTATCACTCTCTTTTCATTGAGCAAGTTCTTACCCTTTACAATCCTTCAACATTAACATTTTCATTTTGAGCATCTGGGGTAATTTTTAGAATATAAAAAGCAGTCCAAAACATTTATGAATGAATGAGTGAATGAGCCAAAATGAAATGCCCACCTACAAATTATTTCATCATCTTGATGTCCGTCTGATAACATTTCCTTTTAGTCAATCTTTCTCCTATACTAGTTTTGTAGCTATTAGGACTATATTCAACATAAAATCAAGAGCCAGGTGAATAAATAAGTGATAGAATGTAGTTCCTTTCTTCTTCATTTACAGATGAAATAATTCAAGGTTTCTAGATGCAAAGTATGTTTTCCAGTAATATATAGCTTCCTAATCTATGAGGCAGGTCCAAGCCTAGATATCATATATACTAACTTTTATTCTAGAATTCTAATAAATATGCTACACTTTTAAATAAGTACATTTTTTCTTTCACAGTGTTGTATTTCTGAATAAGATTTGGAATAAATTTGGCAAGTTTGTTTTTTTTTACAAGCATAACTGGACTGTTTAATAAACATGGGATCTGAGTACCTACATTATTCTCATTTAGCTTGTTTCCTCATCTATAAAATCTCTGCCTCCTATCTGACTGCTTTATTGTGAAGGTTAAAAGAAACACTAGGGATGTGTCCTGAAAGTGGAAAGTTTTGTATAAGTGATTTGTCATTACTTAACATAATTATGGGCTTCCCTCTTGGCTAAGACGGTAAAGAATCTGTTTGCAAGGAGGGAGAGCCAGGTTCAGTCCCTGGATTGGGAAGATCCCCTGGAGAAGGTACTGGCAACTACTTCAATATTCGTGCCTGAAGAATTCCATGGATAAAGGAGCTGGGTGGGCTACAGTCTAAGGGGTCACAAAGAGTCGGGCATGACAGAGCGACTAACAACACCATAATTATATTTACCAATTCCTTTATGTAAAACTGTTTTTGATCACAAAGAGCAAGTATCCAAGCTCTGTTGATGTTGATAAAACTTGTGCAGTCATATTACATGTGTGCCTATCGGAATGTCTATAAACATACAGATGTACAGGACAGCTTTACAAAGAAAGAGAACCTTGAATGCGTGTCTCTGGACTGATACATATTTTAACCAAGTTCCTATTAAAGGGCTATAGGATTATGATCATGCTTAACTTTCTCAATGGCTGAGAAACATGAGCTCCTCACAAAGTTTGAAAAGGTTTATCATGCATTACCCAATACAAGAAAACATGACAACTAAACATAGACTTTAGATATGTGTCCATCAAAATCTGTTGAACTGAATTAAATATTGAACAAGTCAGATACTGCAGCATAGTATCTGTTAACATGTTATTTATATTGAAGGGGAAAAACATAATTTCAAAGCAGTTGATATATATAAGAAAGACTACCAGCTGGGCATTTGGGAAATGGGAAAAAATACTCTAAAATAAGCCTGAAATATAAGTTGAACAAGGAATTAAAAAGAAAAAAAAAACTCAAAGAAAAAAGAACAGATTACGATTGCTCGGGAGAGAGGATGGGAGGAGTGGAGAAAATGCGTGAAGGTGGTCAAAGGGTACAAACTTCCGGTTACAAGAGGAGAAAATTCTGAGGGTGTAATGGATAGCATGGAGCTGACAGTTAACAACATTCTACTGTGTATGTGAAAGCCACCAAATAAAGCTGATGGGTGTGTTAACTAACATTATCATTGCAGCAATAATTTTGCAGTAAAAACATGTAACAAATCATTGTGTGATTCAACTTACATGTTTATGTTTCATTAAATTTATGTTTAATGATAAACTTATACATCATTAAACTCACACAATGATATATGTCCATTTTATCTCAATAAAGCTGAGAAAGGAGGAAGATAGAACAGGAAGAAAGAAGACGGGGGAAAAAGGATAATAGAAGAAAATTTAAAAAATAAAATTAAAAGAAGCAGGGTTGATGATAGGAGTTGGCTTAAAATATATTAAAGTACACTCCAACAACAGATATAAAGCTGAGAAAGTTGAAAATCCTGAGATATTGTAATGGAATGCAGTGCAGCATATTGGGATTTGATTCTAGTCCCTATTGCTCACCTACATGCTACCATTAAGGGACCTATCCTGACACACAGCTTTAATACCTCCTTAATGAGGATAATGATAAAGCATTTCTTTAAAAAAATCATTGTTGTTTATGTGCTTTTAAAAAACATCTGGCTTTAACATTCTTTGAGTTAAGATAATACCCAACTATTTGACGAGCAGCTTTGCTTGCATGGCTATATAGGTATTTATAACTAAAAACACTACAGTTAATCTCTTTGATCCAAATCTGTCTCTCTCAGCCTACTCCTTCATAAGTGGCAATACCATCCACATCAACCAAAATATTTATACTTAAGATGCCAATTTTCCAATTTGTTTCATACCATACTTTCATTTTATTAACCAGTTAAGTCAATACTTTCTTCAAAATAGATCTTAAATTTTCAAAGACCTCTTCATTTCCACTGATATCATCTCATTCCAAGTCACCATAATGTCTCACCTGGACTACTATATCACTGAGTCGATCATCATGCTCCTCCATCTATCATTCAATTTCCACAAAGCTATAAAGAAGATTTTTTTCAAACTTAAATAATGTCTTTTTTTTTCTCTCTCTTGAAATCCTGCAATGACTTTGTAATGCATCCGGAGTAAAACCAAACTCCCTTCCATAGCCCACAAGCTTGGTGGAACAGCCTCTAGTTCCCTAACCTCCGTCTCTACTGGGAGGAAATATGATGTCTCTGTACAAGTCACATGGTCACAAGTCACATGCAGACCAGCAAGGTGTTCTTCATCACCTCACGCAAGGACTGTCTTTCTCACTTATTTGCCTTTGTTATTTTTATTACAATGCACACTACAGCTGGTATTGATTTCACATATATGTTACATATGACCAGTCTATCCCCACCCCATCCAACCTCTGCTCATATATCAACCAATGAAAGTGGGGCCTATATCCTAGGTGCATATGAGGCATTCACTAAATATATGTACAACAAGTGAATAAATGAATAATCAAATGAATATTCAGAGCACAGTTAATATCTCGTAATGCAACCTGGAAAAAATAGAAATTATCAGAGCATGCTGTGCACTGCTATTCAAGATGGGCTTTCATTGCAACTGTTGTGCAGCTGTAAAACAGAGATTGAGCTAGAAAAAAGGACAATCTGTTTGCAAAGGGCATTTTCTCAAATGTTTAATTATAATATACTGTTTTCATCCTTCCTTCCAAATTGAAAAAAATCTTTACTATGGAGTCTAGTGTTCATTAGGAAACATTGATTTCTACTCACATGTCCTTACATGTGTAAGAAGTGGTGACTTAGGAAAATATTATCATCTATGGGGATACTCTATTAATAAGGAAATCTCATATTTTTCTTCATCTGAGAAATATAGCATATTTATGTGCATGGTTTCTAAAGTAGATACTGTCAGATATGAAAGGTACTTCACAAATTAAAGACTGTCAAACAGAAGGTAAGTCCTTAAAATAGAGAATGAGAATGAGAACATAAAGCGAAATGAGAAGAGAAGGAGAAAGAGAATGAGGAAAGGAAGAAGGTAGAGCAGGAAGAAAGAGGATGGGGGAAAAGGATAATAGGAGAAAATTTAAAAAATAAAAAGAAGTAGGGTTGATGATAGGAGTTAGCTCAACAATATATTAAAGTACACCCCAACAATACAATATTATTGTCAAAAAATATTTAGGATGATTATTAAAAAATATAGTCTAAAAAGAATATATATTCATTAAAATTCATACATATTTACAATGAAATTGATACCAGTAGGTAAAAAATAACACTCACACAGTATAATACATGTTTGAAAGGGAAATCTTAGATATTTTATCTCATAATACATATAAGTATATCTAGAAAAATTAAAGGATTAAATGTAAAAAAATAGAAACATTTAGAGTGAGAGGAAAAACCATACAAGTGAATGGAATGAGAAAAAAATTTCTAAGTATACAATGCAAATAAATAGAGGAAAACAATAGAATGGGAAAGACTAGAGATCTCTTCATGAACATTAGAGATACCAAAGGAAGATTTTATGCAAAGATGGGCACAACAAAGGACATAAAATATAAGGACCTAACAGAAGAAAAATATATTAAGAAGAGGTGGCAAGAATACACAGAAGAACTATACAAAAAGATCTTCATGACCCAGATAACCACAATAGTGTAACCACTCACCAAGAGCCAGTCATCCTGGAATGCAAAGTCAAGTAGGCCTTAGAAAACATTACTACAAACAAAGCTAGTAGAGATGATGGAATTTCAGTTGAGCTATTTCAAACCCTGAAAGATGATGCTATGAAACTGCTGCACTCAGTATACTAGCAAATTTGGAAAACTCAGCAGTGGCCACAGGACTGGTAAAGGTCAGTTTTCATTCCAATCCCAAAGAAAGACAATGCCATAGAACATTCAAGCTACCACACAATTGTACTCATTTCACACACTAGCAAAGTACCCCTCAAAATGCTACAAGCAGGCTTCAACAGTACGTGAACCGAGAACTTCCAAATGTTCAAGCTGGATTTAGAAAAGTCAGAGAAACCAGAGATCAAATTGCCAACATCTGTTGGATCATCAAAAAGAAATAGATGGAGAAACAGTGGAAACAGTGTCAGACTTTATTTTGGGGGGCTCCAAAATCACTGCAGATGGTGATTGCAGCCATGAAATTTACTTACTCCTTGGAAGAAAATTTATGGCCAACCTAGATAGCATATTCAAAAGCAGAGACATTACTTTTCCGACTAAGTTCCGTCTAGTCAAGGCTATGGTTTTTCCTGTGGTCATGTATGGATGTGAGAGTTGGACTGTGAAGAAGGCTGAGTGCCGAAGAATTGATGCTTTTGAACTGTGGTGTTGGAGAAGACTCTTGAGAGTCCCTTGGACTGCAAGGAGATCCAACCAGTCCATTCTGAAGGAGATCAACCCTGGGATTTCTTTGGAAGCAATGATGCTAAAGCTGAAACTCCAGTGCTTTGGCCACCTCATGCGAAGAGTTGACTCATTGGAAAAGACTCTGATGCTGGGAGGGATTGTGGGCAGGAGGAAAAGGGGATGACAGAGGATGAGATGGCTGGATGGCATCACGGACTCGATGGACACGAGTCTGAGTGAACACCAGGAGTTGGTGATGGACAGGGAGGCCTGGCGTGTTGCGATTCATGAGGTCGCAAAGAGTCGGACACAACTGAGCGTCTGAACTGAACTAAACTTCAGAAAAACATCTACTTCTGCTTATTGACTATGTGCCAAAGTCTTAGACTGTGTGGATCACAACAAACTGGAAAATTCTGAAAGAGATGGGAATACAAGACCACCTGACCTGCCTTTGGAGAAATCTGTATGCAGGTCAAGAAGTAACAGTTAGAACTGGACATGGAACAACAGACTTGTTCCAAATCAGGAAATGAGTACCTCAAGGCTATATATTGTTACCCTGCTTATTTATCTTCTATGCAGAGTATATCATGTGAAATGCTGGGCTAGATGTAGCACAAGCTGGAATCAAGATTGCTGGGAAAAATATCAATAACCTCAAATATACAGATGACATCACCCTCATGGAAGAAAGTGAAAAAGAACTAAAAAGCCTCTTGATGGACGTGAAATAGGAGTGAAAAAGTTGGCTTAAAGCTCAACATTCAGAAAAGTAAGATCATGGCATCCAGTCCAATCACTTTATGGCAAATAAATGGGGAAACAATGGAAACAGTGAGAGACTTTATTTTCAGTTCAGTTCAGTTGCTCAGTCATGTCTGACTCTTTGGGACCTCATGAACTGCAACACGCCAGGCCACCCTTTCCATCTCCAACTCCTGGAGTTTACTAAACTCATGTCCATTTAGTTGGTGATGCCATCCAACCATCTTCATTTTGGGGAGCTCCAAAATCACTGCAGATGCTGACTGCATCCATTAAATTAAAAGACGCTTGTGCTTTGGAAGAAAAGCTATGATCAACCTAGACAGCAGATTATAAAGCAGAGACATTACTTTGCCAACAAAGGTCCATCTAGTCAAAGCTATGTTTTTCCAGTAGTCACGTATGGATGTGAGAATTGGACTATAAAGAAAGCTGAGCACGGAAGAACTGATGCTTTTGAACTGTGGTGTTGGAGAAGCTTCTTGAGAGTCCCTTCAACCCTTCAAGGTTATCCAATCAGTATATCCTAAAGGAAATCAGTCCTGAATATTCATTGAAAGGACTGGTTTTGCTGAAGCTGAAACTCCAATACTTTGGCCACCTGATGCAAAGAACTGACTTACTAGAAAAGACCCTGATGCTGGGAAAGATTGAAGGCAGGAAGAGAAGGAGACGACAGAGGATGAGATAACTGGATGGCATCTCTGACATGATGGACATGTGTTTAGTAAGCTCCGGGAGTTGGTGATGGACAGGTAAGCCTGGTGGACACTACTGAACTGAACTGAGAGAGATAAAGTAGCGCCATTTGCTGCAACATTGATGTACCTAGAGATCATCATATTGAACAAAGTTAGACGGAAAAGGACCAATATCATACGATATTGTTTTTAAATGTGGAATCTTATTTAAAAAGTTACAACTTTTTGTCTTATCTACAAGACAGGACTTATCTACAAGACAGAACTTATCTACAAGACAGGAACAGAGTTACAGACATAGAAAACAACCTTATGGTTACCAGGGGGTAAATGGGGAGAGAGAAACCAATGTGATATATAAAATAGATAACTAATAATGACCTACTGTATAGCAGAGGGAACTCTACTCAGTACTCTGTAATGGCCTATATGGGAAAAGAATCTAAAAAAAAATGGATGTATGTATATGCATAACTGATTTACTTTGCTATATACCTGAAATCTACACAACCTTATAAATCTAATAAACACTTTTTAAATTAAAAACAATAAACAGCAAAGAATAAGCATACCTGGTTGCCAGGAAATGTTTTGGATCACATATATCATACAAATAAAGATGATTCAAAAGTGAATATACATATACCTATCCACGGACTGCCTACAAATCTTCTGTTTGCTATTCAGACTAAAAGACTTCACTAAGAAACAGTTGGTTAGGTTGTCTTCCTCTTAATTTGCTGAAATAAAACAAATATTTCTGAGTCTCTTGATGAAAATGATGTCCCGTGAAAACTGACAATGGATCTCTTTTCTGATCATATACTACTCAAACATATGTTTTAGATTACATAACATATGTTTATTACTTTTTTCTCTGCTTTCCTCACTAATTCTAAAGGGAAACGTTAAAGTAAGTTGTTTTCCATTAATAATTCAGTGAATTTTTGAGTTCACTGTTGTCTAGCTACTGAATGACCTGAAAATGAACCTTTCTAGAAATATACCACTGAGCTTAGAAAACCACTGGCTTTCACTTCTCTGTGAGGAATGATCTTGTAGTTGTGAAATTATTTCTATTTAGATGTTCAGGCAGTTGGGAAGAATGCTGTCCTTCTTTAGGAAATGCTTCCTACCTTTTTACTTTATAATAAACGACAACAAAAAAGCATTCCTCCCATATGGAAACATTTTACAAATTAAAATTATTGAACATTTTAATAAAATATTTCAAAAATTATAACTCAGTGAACTTATTCAATTCTAATTTGCGTTCCAGAGAAAACTTCAAGATAATTATATTAGGGGGAAAAAGGACAAATTTATGAAGGCAGAAAATCTCACACAATGGCAACAGCTCAAGCTCAGATATACTGAATGGGACTCCATAACGACACAGTGATTATTCTGTCACATTCAGCTGTTTAATATCATGCCTGACTGCCCCTTTCTGGCTGATGATTTTCTTTTGTAGGATATGACAGGCCTAAATGAATTTGAACCCTTGTGAATTAAAACTCTCTGATTCATTTACATTGGCTAAAATCCCTTATGCTCTATGCAAATGTGTCTTTTCTTTTTGCAACGCACCTAATATGATCTTCCCTGATAACTCAGTTGGTAAAGAATCTGCCTGCAATGCAGGAGACCTGGTTGGATTCCCTGAGTCGGGAAGATCCACTGGAGAAGGGATAGGCTACTCCCTCCAGTATTCTGGCCTGGAGCTTTCCTTGGAGTATGTAGTCCATAGGGTAGCAAAGAGAGGGACACAACTGAGCGACTTTCACTTGATGCAATATCTGAAATTCCTATAACTGTAAGGGAGAGAACTAGTTAAACAACAGAGTAAGAAGAAGTAGTAATTTTATAGGTATCTAATCATTAACTTATGGTAAAATAAATAAACAAGCAAGGTTAAAATAGTTTCCCAATGAGCACTCATATCTGGCTTCACAACTAAAATGGATTCTGGATCTTAGCAAGTTACACACATGAGTGAATAGCAAACATTACTGAGTATATATGAGCCAGGTAATAGTAAGACTATTTTAAGTGATAACTCATTTAGTCCTCACCACATCTTTTATGAGAAAAATACTATGCGATTCATACTCCCACTTAATTATCTTAATTTCACTGTTGGACCTCAGGTGCAGAGGTATGAACTCAGAATCCTCAGATCATGGCATATCAATATCATTCTCTGTGTCTTATTTATTTATTCCTATTTTTTCTTATACTTCCACTGCTATTGCTTTCTGCCTCCCCCATTTAGAGTTAAGATTCTAATGTGTTTAATCTGTATCTTTTGGTGGGGGGTGATTTGCAACATGTGTATGTGGTACATGTATTTTTCATTCATGTGGATAATGTTATGCTCTAGAATTCACTGTTTCTAACTTTACTTAGTCAGCCTTAGACCTTTAAACTACATCCGCTTTACTATGCACGCATTTAATTTTCTGTGTCTAACTGCTGTAAGTACTCCGTGATGTGGATCTGCTACATTTTACTGTCCACTCCCCTGCGACAGATGTTCAGGTTGCCTTACTGCTGTCACACAAATGCTATAATTCTTGTACCATTTGTTCCCTTTATTCCAAATGTTCCAATAAATTCACTGCTGTATGTTTCTGTATGTACTTATGTTAAAATTTCTTTGAAATAAGTATACACAGAAGCATAAATTTGAGGTCAAAGCATGTACATGTATGTTAAGATTAAATTCTGCCACCATGCTTTCTAGATTGGCTGCACTGACTCAACTGATCCTAGCATCCAGGATTCGGGTCCCTATATCATCACATCACTCCAATTCTAAGACAATCTAGCTCTATAATTTTGGACTTTGTCCCTATATTTAATAAGCACAAAATTTTACTATTCTTAGCTTGAAGATGAGAAACCAGAGATACAGGACTATTCAGTAATGGCTCAAGCTCATGATGAAACTGGGATTCAGAAACCAGGTAGGCTGGCTCCAGAGCCCATGCTTTCATTCACTGTATTATACTTCTATCCTCAAAGGCAGAAATAGTAAAGCACAAAAACTGTGGCAATCAAGAGAGCACAGGCACTGCCTTATTTCAACGTGGAATTTAAAAATAATAACAACAAAAATAAACCCAGGGTTCGATCCCTGGGTTGGGAGGATCCCTGGAGAAGGAAATGGCAACCCACTCCAGTATTTTTGCCTGGAAAATCCCATGGACGGAGGAACCTGGTAGGCTATAGTCCATGAGGTCGCAAAGAGTTGGACACGACTGAGTGACTTCACTTCCACTTTTCGCTTTCAATGGCAAAAACAGTAGCTAAAGAATATGGTAAATGAAATTCATATGTGGGCTGAAGTGAGTCAAAGTCCATCATTATATAATCTCTCTATAATGATTTGGGGATCGGTAGAATCACTCCTAAATCTGCTTGCAGTAGCTACAGCCAATGGTTAATAGACTGCTCACATTGTGATTCAAGAGTTCACTTTACTTTCTGCACAACGAGGAATGTCAACTAAGCACTGGCTATAGCTACAGCTATTGAGAGCACATTAACTTGTGCTGGCTGAGTCACAATGAAAATTTTCAAATATATGTTTGAAGTCATGGGTGGGAACAGATAAGTACATTAAACTGTTACTAAGACATACAAAAATCCTCCCTCAAGTGTGAGTAATTAAAACTATTAGATAAATGGCAAAAAATATGAAAACATTCTATTTTTTAATGACCAGTCTACTCTAGAGCTCACACAGCTATTCTATTAATATATAGCAGGAAAAAATCATTGTGATTAGATTTAAATCAGAAAAAAGTTATACATTTCTCCAATGATTTAAATAAAGTGCTTGTATAAGAAGAGAGCAAGATATTGAAAACAAACAAACAAAATAACCATCTGGGGTCTCTTTAATACAATTGTTTATGCCTTGCAAAAGATCGTAATAGTTTCAGAAGAATAAAGCATTCCCTAACACGCAAAACTCACCCATCTGTTCTTCACCACGTTGCCTTCTGATTTCAACCCCTCACTATTCAATAGAAAATGTTCTGATGAAAGTCAACAATGATCTTCTAATTCAGAAATTTCTCAACTGCCTCTTAATGCTCATTTAAACTTAATTCTGACTTCCTTGGTGGCTCAACCATAAGAAATACAGCTACAATGCAGGAGATGTGAGTTTGATCCCTGGGTTGGGAAGATCTTCTAAAGGAGGAAATGGCAACCCATTGCAGTATTCTTGCCAGGAAAATCCCACGGAGAGCCTGGTGAGCTACATCCTATAGGGTCTCAAAGTCTCAGACACAACTGAGCACAGACTTAATTTTAAAATGAATTTGACCATATTAATTACATTCTCCACAAGGTCATCTCTTTTCAGATTCACTTACTACTTTTACTTTGTCTTTGATGGTAAAAGTTGATTGACTTGTATATAGAAATTTACAGCTAAATGAATTTCCACAAAGTGAACACACCTGAGATACTTCCAACCATATCAAAAACAGATCACCAGCAAATTAGAAGCCTTCTTCATGCCTCTCTTCTCAACACTAACTCCCTTCCTCTACAATTGTTCTCTTATTTTTATCCACTTTGAACTTTTGTAGAACCACAAATAATGCTTCTTTGTGTCTGGTTTCTTTGGCCCAAAATTATATTAGTGAGATCCATCTATCCTGTGTAAAGCAGAGTATATTTATTTTTTCTCATTGATATATAATATTTATGAATATGATTATAAATATTCAATAATTTATGTTCATATTCTACTTTGTGGATATGATGATAGTGAAATGATAGTATTAAAAAAATAATAATATCAATTTCCATATTGGTAATATTAGTAGACAGATGCAGCAGAGTAGACATTCAAAAGTATTATTTTCAATTATGTAATTGCCTACATTATACCTGAAATTATTTAAAGTAAATGATTCATTTAGTCCTAATTTTTAATGAAAACAAGCTCTCTTACTAAAGCAAAGCAACTTTTCTAATTCGTCTTCTAGGACTCAGTTTCATAAAGAAAGGTTATTACATAGAAATCTACCTAGCTAGAAGCAGTAAACATGATACATAAACTTCTAATTAGACAAATGAAATGCTGAGTTGTTGAGACATGGCCCAAATTATTGAGCAAAATATATGTTTCAGTTCAGTTCAGTCGCTCAGTCATGTCCGACTCTTTGTGACCCCATGAATCGCAGCACACCAGGCCTCCCTGTCCATCACCAATGCCCCGAGTTCACTTAGACTCATGTCCATCGAGTCTGTGATGCCATCCAGCCATCTCATCCTCTGTCGTCCCCTTCTCCTCCTTCCCCAATCCCTCCCAGCATCAGAGTCTTTTCCAGTCAGTCAATTCTTCTCATGAGATAGCCAAAGTACTGGAGTTTCAACTTTAGCATCATTCCTTCCAAAGAACACCCAGCGCTGATCTCCTTCAGAATGGACTGGTTGGATCTCCTTGCAGTCCAAGGGACTCTCAAGAGTCTTCTCCAACACCACAGTTCAAAAGCATCAGTTCTTCAGCGCTCAGCCTTCTTTGCAGTCCAACTCTCACATCCATACATGACCACAGGAAAAACCATAGCCTTGACTAGACGGAACTTAGTCGGCAAAGTAATGTCTCTGCTTTGGAATATGCTCTCTAGGTTGGTCATAACTTTTCTTCCAAGGAGTAAGCCTCTTTTAATTTCATGGCTGCGGTCACCATCTGCAGTGATTTTGGAGCCCCCAAAATAAAGTCTGACACTGTTTCCACTGTTTCCCCATCTATTTCCCATGAAGTGATGGGACCGGATGCCATGATCTTCGTTTTCTGAATGTTGAGCTTTAAGCCAACTTTTTCACTCTCCTCTTTCACTTTCATCAAGAGGCTTTTTAGTTCCTCTTCACTTTCTGCCATAAGGGTGGTGTCATCTGCATATCTGAGGTGATTGATATTTCTCCCAGCAATCTTGATTCCAGATTGTGTTTCTTCCAGTCTAGCGTTTCTCATGATGTACTCTGCATATAAGTTAAATAAGCAGAGTAACAATATACAGCCTTGACGTACTCCTTTTCCTATTTGGAACCAGTCTGTTGTTCCATGTCCAGTTCTAACTGTTGCTTCCTGACCTGCATACAGATTTCTCAAGAGGCAGGTCAGATGGTCTGGTATTCCCATTTCTTTCAGAATTTTCCACAGTCTATTGTGATCCACATAGTCAAAGGCTTTGACATAGTCAATAAAGCAGAAATAGATGTTTTTCTGGAACTCTCTTGCTTTTTCCATGATCCAGCGGATGTTGGCAATTTGATCTCTGGTTCCTCTGCCTTTTCAAAAACCAGCTTGAACATCAGAAAATTCATGGTTCATGTATTGCTGAAGCCTGGCTTGGAGAATTTGGAGCATTACTTTACTAGTGTGTGAGATGAGTGCAATTGTGTGGCAGTTTGAGCATTCTTTGGCATTGCCTTTCTTTGGGAGTGGAATGAAAACTGACCTTTTCCAGTCCTGTGGCCACAAGACTCAAATTAATTGTTTCACTATTACAACTATTTTTCTTGTATTTTCCTTTACTTTGAGGATATGCTAAAGAATGCCAAACAAACTAGAAACATCCCCATTTCTTTACTGGGTTAGTGCAATTCTCATCACAGCACTTGAAAATTTTAAGAGAAGAAGCCTAAAATTCATCTCTTAATTTTACCCCTTACGTCTACTGTAGTCAACCATATGGTCTTTTTATAAAAAATAGCCAAAATATTTGTAAACATGTGACTAAAATGGCAGAAACTAATACCTGAAAGAATCCTCTGCTTGTCTGTCATTAATGCTTTAAAATGCCACTAAAATCTGATTTACATATTCAGAAAACTTGTTTCTTCTGACATAACTTTCAGACATGCTAAAATCAAGTAAAATGACCAACTTATTTACACAGTGAAGATTAGCTGTTGGTATTTTCTACTGAGAATTTTCCATCAAAAAGAACAAGGGTTTTTCTGTATCTTTCTCTATATATACATATATACATACCTTTACATATAGATGTACCCACACAGTTTGTCAATAGCAGTTCTTGAAATGTATTGATACATATTCACAATATAAACCCACATCTATACAGTAGTGGAGATCAGTACACAGTTGTGGGAAAAAAAAAAGATCTTCTAAGTCATTTATAATTCTTAAATTTCTTTTCATGTTTATTGGTCTTTGTTAATTCATTTCCCAATAAATTTTTAATGAGTTTTCAGTATGGGCCAGGCGTGCTAGATAGGCAGAAAATATAAATAAATCTCCCTCAAGAAGCTCTTAAACTAGTTGTAGGGCAATGCACATAAATTAATAAAATATAAAGCAATGTGATAAGCACTGAAGCAGAGTGGGAGTTGTCATAATAGTAAGAGGAGTAGCAGTAGATAGAAATGGGAGTATGGCCTTGGAGCCACATCCTTTGAGTCAAATTCTTTCCACTGTTTTCTAACATGTGACCTTGGGAAAGTTTTAAAGTCTCTCTATGCTTCAGTGTACAGTTCTGAAATAGGGATAACAATTAGTGACCATTAAATGAATTATTACACATAAAGTTCACTTAGAGGAATGTTGGACGTACAGCAAGTTCCAAGACTATTCATTAGTACCAGTACCATACAACACAGAGTGTACAGCATCTTCTGGATGCAGATAGAACACTGGGTACTTAATAAACATCATCTCATTTTACCCTTGTAAAGTCCTGTGAGTTTCACATTCTTATTCTAATTTTATAGAAGAGAAAATGAGGTCCAAAGATATTAGTGACTTGTTCAAGGTCACACAATGAAGTAATTTGAAGAAGCGGAATCCAGATACTCACATTCTGAACCAAGTGCTTTGAAAGCACAGACAGTGGAGCAGCATGTGTTTTCCTGGGAATTTGCAAATTACTTTTTGGAGGTGGGTCATTTGGAAATGGAAACTCAAGTATACATTAGCTGGAGTACATAAAGCTAAGAATTTTATTTCTGCCTGGAGGAATAGCAGGGTAGGGACATTCATCCATGAGGAAAAACAAAAAAACTGGCAGCTTTAGTAATGAGAGAACAGTTCTGTGTTTGTGTGACAGGAAATAAGGTTTAGAGTACGAAAGTTGTGGCAAATTGAAATTTTCCGTGAAAAGTTCCAGTATCCCAAATTCAATGCAATTAATGGGGCCTAGCCCTGAGCCTGCTAAAGCCAAGTTTTAGTTTCTTTCCAGGTAGGCTGTTTCCACTGATGCTTACAGATTAAGCAGGTGTATATTTTCAGAGGGGGTGACTCTGCCTCAGCTGGTGATTTTAAACAAAGGCTGGTCCCCTAGCCCAGCCATATTACAAGACATCAGTTTCTCCAAAGGGTGAACCAAAGGGCTCCTGTTATCTGAAGGCAAACTGTATGACTGACAATGAAATGAGAATCTAGTATGCAAAGAATGCACATGTTTATCATAGAATGATAGGAAAAAATGAACCACAAAGAAGAGCATATATATTGCTTACACTGTAGTTCTATTCATTTAACATTAAACACGTCAGTAATTGACCTCTGATTTGTTGGCCTCATACCTGCAGTTTGCCTTAAAGGCTTTCCCATTTTCACAAATCTAATTTAGTAACTTCAGCGCTTATTCCAAACATTTTCTTGCTTGCTATTATTTTTTGGCTGGCTACCATCACATAATGGAGATATTACCGATTTTTTCCATGTTAATTTCTTCTACCACATGCTATGGCAGGCTACCACTCTTAGTGTCTTTTTAGGTTGTTTGCCTTATATGAAGCTACCTCCTAAGCCATACACAGTGGTCCCACCCATTTTGGCACCAGGGACAAATTTCATGGAAGACAAATTTTCCATCGATGAGGGGTGCAAGGAGATGGTTTTGGGATGATTCAAACATACTACATCTATTATGAACTTTATTTCTATTATTATTACAACAGCTCCACCTAAGAGTATCAGGCATTAGATCCCAGAGGCTGAGGACCCCTGCCATGCAGCATAGATCATATTTCTTTTTACAACTAATTTATTTTTCCTGTAAGTCACATTTTGAAGTAGATTTTGTATTTTAGATTTTTGCATTTCCCTTTTTCCTTCTTTACTACTGATTAATGTAATTATGAAAAGCATCCTATGGTAACAGTAAAATATCTATAATAATCAAAGCTTGATTTTGTGCACATACACATCATTTTTTTTTTTTAATTAGAATTCTGGGAACACATGGAGATGGGTGTCTTTTTCTTCTACCTTAAATGTGTTGTTTTACAGTTGGAAATAATGTAGTCAGTTAACACCAAACCTTTGTGCCAAAACATGTAGAGAGATCCTCAAAGATAATATATTGGTATTTTTAAAAGTGTTTCTACAAGTGTTATGAGTTATATATGAATTCAAGGAGAAAAGACAGAAGCAACTACCTGGTAATCATCTGTGCTCTTATGGAGCTAAATACCATCTGGTACACATTCTTAATATTTCTTCCTCAAACACCTTAATAAGCTGTACCAATGATATACCATATGTCTCTCTTAGATGGTAATAACTGTAGAAAAAGGAAAAAAACACAAAACATAACTGACATGTATACTAACAAGGCACGCTAAAACTGCATTTGTGCCCTTGCATGGAGAATTCACTTTGACTTTACAGCATTTCAGCTGTTGGTGTTTGAACGAAAGTTAGAACTCCATTGTAACCCAATCTGTTACAATATGAATTTAAGACCTACCACTTCATATCTGCCAAAACCTAACCACCAGAGAAACTGTGAACTTGAATAAATGATTATATTGTTAAATCATATGGATTTGTCTCCTAACACATATTTCATAAATTTTCTGGAGTATTTTAAATATTTTAAAGTGATCTTTTTGGAAAAATACTTTATCTGATTGCTTTTTATTTTCCAAAACAAAACAAAATTACAAAAATACTCACCAGCTCCTTTGCCAAGTTAGATGGTGAGTTTCACAAGAGAGGAACCCTGGGTAATACTTAGCACACAGTAGGTGCTCAATAAAAATTTATCTAGCAAATGAGTGTATAAATTCCCATCCTACTTATCTTAATTAATCAATATTACTTTCTTCTTCTATTTATGTGCTTCATATTATTAGCCTCAAAATAGTAATGTCAGGAAGAAGCATGACAAGTATTTAATATAGCCTCAATCATTCTTCCATCAGTCCACCAACTAGTGGCTTTCTTCTCTTGGCAAAGTAGTATTGTGCTCAGTGCTGGGGGAAAAAAAGCCTTTATCCTTCCCTATCTAATTCCTAAGTAGCAAAATTTAAATGTAGAATAGGGATCAAAACAAATAATGACAGAAATCCATTCAATAATTTTAACTTCAGTGTGCCCCAAAGACAGATTGTGTCTTCTGTGTTGCTTTTTCTTTTTTTTCTAATTAAATTTATTTATTTTTTTAATTACAATACTGTATTTGTTTTGCCATACATTGACACGAATCAGCCATAGGTGAACACAAAAGAGTGAGAAATAGTCACTCTCTCAACTACTATACCCACACATTAGACAGCAAGAATTATATATACTTGCCAATTAGGAGCTGATGAAATGAAAATTAAAATGTTATGCTACTTTGATTGGTGTTTCTTCTATAAAAGGATTGTGAAACAAAATTAAAATAGAGTAGGAATAAGTTATGAAGTTTAAAATTTAAAACTAACTTGAACTTAATTAATTAGTAACAAACAGTATACTAGTTGGACATAAGTTGTAACTCAGAAGAATTTCTGACCCACTAAGTGAGAAATCACTCAGAAAGTCAGCAGGTAGACAAAGTAAGATAACAGACACAAGTAATAACCTAAATATCTTAGAAATATTTGGGAAACACTGTTTTTTTTTCTATTCTCACAAACAATAAAAGCCATCTGAAAAATAAAAGTACCCAGATTTGAAACATGGGCACCTGCAAAATATAACAGTGCATAGTAAAAGACACTAGGAGATAAATTTTAAGAGATGGATATACTAAAATAAAGCATTCTGACTGTGCTCAGTTCTACATTTTGATTCTAAATTTCTCTGCTGTGTGCCATGATTCCCAATGTCACATACGTTTTAAAAGCACCATGTGAACAGATGGAATGCTGCTAGAGTCAAACCTACAGGTATGTGTTGAAAAAAAATGGAAACAATCGCGCAAAGTAAGACAGAAGAATTTAGAATACTAATATTGCAAGTCATTTTCCACCATGCAGAGTAAACTCTGAAAAAGTATGCTTCATTTAAAATGGAAAAGTTCAGTTAATTGCAAAGCTGGCTTATGTCCCATGCCCTAAGGTGCCAGGCCAAGTTTTGAAACTGACTCAGGGTTCTGAGTTTAATTTTATTTTTTCTCTCTCTCTTTATCAGTAAACCCCAGGATTTGGACCCTGGAAAGGCACTTTCAGATGAGAGACAGTGGGATTAGCAGAATGGCTCATTTCATCCAACAGTGACATCTGCTGTCCATTCACTAGATTTAACAATGCTGCCACGTAGCAGGCAATCTGAGGAGCCAGGGATTATTATGTGCTTATGCAGGTAATAAAGGAAAGTTTATAATACAAGGAAGTACTCAGAAGTGAGGACAAAAAAAAAAAAGAATCTTCAAAATATACCAGTTTTCAGTACTTCCTCGCAAAAGAATGCTATTTTTAATTATTTTCTGAAATTGTTCTAAATTTTGGGGAGTGTTTTAAAAGGTATGAAAACTATATTTCAAAAAAACCTAAATAAAATTATGCTTTAAAAACTTAAAAATAAATTAATTTATATAAACTAAATTTTCTGAAAATTGGTAGATGTAGAAGCATATGAAGTAACGGTAAGTTTAAGTATTACATTTCTGTCACTGAAACATGTGCAAAGATTTGTACATTTCCAAGTAGCAGCTTAGTCATATCACTTCTCCTAGAAACAAGAAGGGAAAAACAAAAACAAAAATAAAAACTATAAACTTTATTTTCAGCAAGTGCATGAAACAAAGCAGACCCTCTAACTCCAAATTTTACAAGTTGTTGTCACAAACCCTACTGACCTGAGTTAAGAAGTACTCGAGGCAAGTCAGGATTTGGGAGAAGAAATAAACTGAAAGGGTGGGGGGCAGCTGATGGTGGCAGATCACTAGAAACCCACAAAGAAGTGTATGAATCCAAAGGAGAAGCCCCAGCCAGAGTCTGAAATGCTGGAGCAAAGTTCAAAGCTAACAGATAGAGTCCTCAGGGAAGTGGAGAGAAAATCCTCAGAGGTGGAAAACCTCAGAAAACAAACTACAAAGTCTGACTTCTAACACTGAATGAATCAGTCTGGACGGCAAGGCTTGTTTCACTCGCGGCAGGGCACTGGGAAACAGGAAAGGATAAGCGTGTGGATGGAAGGTGTCCCAAACTAGTTTGGGTCCTGGGAATCAAAACAGCAGTAGATCCATAATATCTCAAACCAGGAGGAGGTAGTTTATCATTACAGAAAATGATGAGAGAGCCCTGGAGCTGTGGTGCCTGCACAACTCTATAACCTCTTTCCCACTTCCTACAAGAAACTCCTGCTGTTAGCTAGTCAAGAAAATGAAATACTCCGATAAGAGAAACACTAAAGGAACTTGCTTAGCAACCAGGAAAGACACTATAAGAACAAAGATGAAAAGGAAAACATCAACTCTTTTAATCATCAGAAACATGTTGTTATGAAACATAAGAAAAATGTGAACATTTGTACATGCTAATGTAAATTTAAACAATTTAAAATATATAGAGACCAGGAGACGAAACACGAAGTCTCAAGAAGAGATGGCCAGAGAGTGAAATTGAAAATAGCAGGATTCATGAAAGAAATGGGATTAAAAGTAGAAATCATTTTAGAAAAGATTAATACAAAACAAGAAAGACTGGTCTGCAAAGAGAGTAAGAATCATAAAGAGATGTGGAAGAAGTAAACAAAATTAATCCTCTCCTCTTTCCAAAGAAACAGAAACATAGAAAATAAAACAGAATTAGGAAAAGTTATCTTAGGCCAAGGTATAGGTATATATATAATATGAATATGTATACCTATATAGCTTTTATATATATATATATATATAAAATTTATAATATCAGAAGATTCAACCCCAAGACAAATCATTATATAATAATTGAATTTTAATGATTAAGAAAGCATTATTTGGAAGGTTAAGTGCAAAGGTCAAGACATATATAAGAAAGGAAAAACAATGGGGCATCAGAGTTTTTCACAGCAACTTGACACCAAGAATATAGGAGGCAATATGTACAAGTTAATCAAGACGAGAAAGAAGCTAACAGCTTTATCTTTATCCTCCCAAAATATCCATCAGCTGTAAAGTCTACAGTTACGACCATCTATAAATTCAAGGTAGGAAAATCTTTTTACTGGAGGAAACACTCCAGTCAATGTGGTGCTGATCAGGACTACTGTCTTTAACTCAGTCTCCTGCACTGCAGGCAGACTCTATTGTCTGAACCACCAGGTAAGCCCCCATTAAGACTAGTAGTGAGCATCAGATGCATTTGTCTGTAGACTCAAGGGGAAAATTGTGTAGAAAATGTGAAAAACACATTTTATGGACAGTTCTGACAGTGTACAAATGATCCAACCATAAAAGTTAAGAGGAGGGAGTGAGTAAAAGATGTAAAAAGCAGAATTATCTCCCCGATAGTCTCATATGTTACAGCTGAGAGTAACAAAATATTTCTAAGGCTCACAATCCACCTATGTTAAAATATACATATTAAGCAGTACAAGCAAATATTAATAAACGCCCAATTACAAAACCTGAATAGCACAAAATGAGTAGAGAAATTAGAAATAACACCTATTCTAATTTTATTGCCACTCAGTATGAAACCATTAGATATTATCTAAAGAAATGAGAATAAATTTAAGTACAGGCAAAATTATAAAAATAATGACTAGAAAAATATATCTACCCTGTCAACAAAAGTAAATGATCATTTATTTTTTGACATTCTAATAGTATATTTATTAGAAAGCAATACTCAATATTATGATATATACAAGAAATATTCCTTTAAAAAAGAGATCAAGAGTATCTTTGAAAAGAGTTGATCAATACAAACAAGGTAAATGCAAATAAATGAATTATCAGTCTATTTTTACACCATTTTTCCTTACTTATATTTTTATTCCATTTTAAAAATTGGCTAACATATTTAAAAGTCTCTTCTTTAATATTCTTAAATTTAATATTTTTTTCTGATAATTCTAACTTTCTAGTTCTAACTCTGTTTCTTTTTTTCTCCCCACTGCTTCTCTCATAATATTTATTTTCCTGGACTGTCTTCTTGTTCATTTTATTCTCTTTTATTTTGATTGAGAGAAAAACAACAGGAAACTTGTATCAGTGAAGGCTGCCTCTCTAAATTTTGACCATGTTTGATAATCCTCTCCCTTTGTTTACTTTTCAGAGACCTGAATTAGTTGTTTGCTGTAGTTTTTCAAGTTGTCAGTTGCAATCAATGTGAAGGATAGGCTACAGAGAGCTTACCCTGGCACGGAGGGCCAGAAATCCACCTCATTTTCTTAAAAATAAAAAGTTTGTAGAAAGGAATGTAGATTTGGAGACAAAAAGTTTGTATGGCACAGAAAAATCATCTAACAATATAAGGCTCTATTTCAGCTAATACAGAAGAGATATGGTTGAGAAAACAAGAAATTTGACAGTAAAGAACTTGCATGGAAAAGCATTTCGACAGATAATTTAATCCATCCTACTTCCAAGAGGGGAAATTTTGTATTAGTGAAACTTCAAACAGGTATCACTTTCACCTCAGTTAATCCACAAAATTTGAGTCAGCAACATCTTGTGATCAACCATATCAAAAGTAGTTGATAGATGATATGTCATTAACAGAATGAACAGTTATCCATCACTCAGTAAAACTTCATCCATCACTCCTATACCAAACTCAATTCTCTCTAAGACTAAGCACACACACCACATTGAAAACTGTCAACTTCTGATGATCTAGGAACTTTTCTTCCATGACCATTTGATTACATCTAAAGAAAGAATACAGAAAGTTCAGGGACAGTCAGTAAAAAGCTGTAGTGATACAATAATAAATGTAATATATATCAAATTGATAACTTTCATTACCTAACACTCATTTTACCAACATAATCTGATATTAAAATATTCTGTTAAACAAGTTCCTTGTTTTATACATGATTATATAATCGCATACTAGATTGCATACTTTTAAATGAAATAAATCAAAGAGAATACAGAAATTGACTATAATCATGGTCCCTAGTTCAATATTACAAGCATGCATATTACTGGGGAAGGAAATGGCAACCCATCCCAGGATTCTTGCAGTACAGTCCATAGGACTGCAAAGAGTAGGACATGACTGAGCTACTAAAGTGAAAGTGAAGTCGCTCAGTCGTGTCCGACTCTTTCAGACCCCAAGAACTGCAGCCTACCAGGCTCCTCCCTCCGTGGGATTCTCCAGGCAAGAGTATTGGAGTGGGTTGCTATTTCCTTCTCCAGGGGATCTTCCCGACCCAGGGATCGAACCCGAGTCTCCTGCATTCCAGGCAGACGCTTTAACCTCTGGAGCCACTAAACCACTACCTAATTTAATAGATGTACAGATGAATGGTGATTGAAGCATATCAGAAAACACATTCCTGAATACAGATGTACAATCCATGTAATTATTCTCAAATATAAGCCAGAGCTTCTCTATATTCCCTACTAATAAATAATATGATTATCAGTTATACAGCTAGCTGCTTTTAATATCCTCATTAAGAACTTAAAAATTTTGCTAGAGATGCCTTTTTTTAATGTAGAACTATTCACTGTAGCTAGCACTTCATAGAAGAAGCTGATTCATTCAGTGCCTATAATTCAGATGCAAAAGACTTGAGCAAAAATTCATTATGAAGCATTCCATTGTTTTCTCTTAAAATATATGTCAAGCATATATGTATATAAAGTGAAGTCCCTCAGTCGTTTCCGACTCTTTGTGACCCTATGGACTCCTGCCAAGCTCCTCCATCCATGGGATTTTCCAGGCAAGAATACCGGATTGAGTTGCCGTTTCCTTCTCCAGGGATCTTCCTGACCCAGAGATCAAACTCAAGTCTCTCACATGGCAGGTAGACTCTTTACCCTCTGAGCCATCAAGGAGCTTTTTTATTAAAAAGGTAATAAAATAAAATATAAAGCTTGTAATGAATAATTATATATGCAGATACATGTATATATATAAATGTATATGTATATGTGTATATACATATATATATTTATATATATATATATCCGCAGTCAACAATTTTCCAACAACCATGCATTTTTTCAAAAATTTCTACCTCAAGTAAATGGGAATTTTCATTTTATAATATATTGCATATTAAAAATGAACTGTGTCCTTATTGATTTTGAAAGCAACACTTCCAAGTATGAAAGTAATAGCTTTTTGATTGATTCAGTCAGGATGAGTTAGACGTTGAGAAGAAGGGGAGAATTAATCAAAAGGGTTGAGATAGGACCTGTTCCTGGTATAGATTTCCATTTTTTGTGTCATTGTTGTCTTGTTACAGACCTGATGGACTGTTTGCACCAGTTTAAATGATAAAATGACTAGGATGAGAAAAGCAGCAAGTCAGGATATATCAGAATTAAGTCTATTTTGAAATTCAAGTTAGAGACCAAACTTCAGAATAGTCATAATATTCTGAGTAGAAATGGTGATTTTTTTTTTAAAGTCAGGTACAAACTTAAATCAATCCTCATATAATAAGTCAAAACATTCCTAAACAACATTAAGAATTTAACTTTCTCGTGATGTACCAGAAATGTTCTAGAAAATATGCAAGCAAATCACATCTGTAATGAATCAAATTACAAATGAGTACCACTCTCTGGCTTTAACACTGAAATTTATTTTCTTTATTCAAGTGATCCAGGAAAGAGATATCAAGTTCCTACTCAGAGCCAGGCACTGGATACTAGGCAGAAACCTAGATAAAACATAATCCCTCCCCACCCACTAAAATCTGAGCCAATGTTTGAATCCCATGGTAGCTTCACACCAGCTTCTGAAGCACCAATAGAGAGGCTATGGCTCTCAGTCCACCCAGGAGGCCACAGGGAGGAGATTGTTGTTCAGAAATGCCAAACCCCGGGGGAAACTAACAAAAGCAAGATGAACCAACAGCTTAGCTGGGAAGAAGACAGCGGCAGGGTGTAACTGAAGGTACCTAAGACCCGAGGGAAGATTGCACACAGGGCTTAAAGAGAAGTTAAGCCCATATACAGAAAAGCCCAGTATTGGAAAGTATTGATGACCACCCTCTCCCCACCCCCTACAAAAAAAAAAAAAAAACAAACAAACAAAAAAACTGTTAATATGTAAGACCAAGTCAATGTGGAGGTGGATAAACTGGCCTCAGAGAAGAGGAGTGGCCCGTTTAGTATTCAAATCTCAGAGAGAGTTTGTCTTGTAGGAACAAACAGAACAGCAGAATTGACTATTTTTCCAAGAGTTCCTGAATGACAAGCTGAGGCTTCAGGGTTGGAGAGAGAAACATACATAACACAGGCCACACAAGCATTAATGAAGCAGAGGCTTAAGTAGGGCCAGAAATCAATGTAGCGGAACCAGTAAGGTAAAACAGATGTAGAAAGGAAAGTGAAGTGAAGTTGCTCGGTCGTGTCCGACTCTTTGCGTCCCCGTGGACTGTAGCCCGCCAGGCTCCTCTGTCCATGGGATTCTCCAGGCAAGAGTACTGGAGTGGGTTGCCAGTTTGAATTCCTGATTTCAGAGGTAGAGTATTTCTAGCTTCTTTATCTCATGTGGTCCCATAAATCACTAATTCCCATCAGTCCTACTTTCTTTAACCCCTTTTTAGCTCTAGTGGCAAAACCTTGGTGGATGCCCTCAGTTCTCTCTTACACCAGTGGTCTCTTCTGCTGGAGTTTCTGAAAGAACTTTTGACTACAATCCCACTTCCCCTCAAACCAAGAGAGATCCTTAAAAATCCCATAGCAAACTTTCTAAGATATAAACCTAATGAGGTCATTTGCCTGATTAAACCCACAGCTCCTCTACATCAGGCACAATGAAAAACAGCTAAGGGCTGCTTAGAGAATTAAGAGTTAGTATTGGTAAGATGGGTAGTAATGTCAGGCACAAAGATTCGCTCAGTATTATGTGTGATAGAGAATTCAGACATCTGAGTTCTAGTCTTGGCTGTATTCTAGGCTTGACTATGTTCTGAGTTCTAGCCTTGGTGATGTACTAGTCTTGGTTATGTCTTAAAGTCTCAGATAAAGTAAAAAAAAAAAAACTTGGTATCTTCATATATAGAGAGTTAAATTATTTCAAAGTTAGCTTCCAGTTTGTAAATGCAGTGATTTCTTAATTTGCTATCAGTTACGTGTAGATAAAATCCCATAGCTAGTTAAATCTGCATACAAGATGAACATGGAGAAATTTCTCCTGTATAAGACAGCATTCCTTAATAGAATTTTTAAACTTTGAAATATTATATTTATAGAAAAATTACAGTGATATAGAGAATTCTTATATGTACCAGCTTCCCTTGATGTTAACACTTTATATAACTGTAGTTCATTTGCCCAAAGAATTTAGTATAATACTATTGACTAAACTATAGATTTTACTCAAATTTCACCATTTGTTTTTCTAAAGTCCTTTATCCATCTAGGATTTATCCAAATTTAGGATGGAAGTGAAAGTCACTCAGTCTTGTTCGACGCTTTGCGACCCCCATGGACTGTATAGTCCACGGAATTCTCCAGGCCAGAATACTGGAGTGGATAGCTGTTCCCTTCTCCAGGGGATCTTCCCAACCCAGGGACTGAACCCAGGTCTCCTGTATTGTGGGCAGATCCTTTATCAGCTGAGTCACCAGGGAATTCCAATTCTAAATCTAGGATATACACTTTATTTAGTCTTTGCATATTTTGGGACCTCCTATAATCCTTAGCAGGCTTTCCTGGTGGCTCAGTGGTAAAGAATTCAAGTGCCAATGAAGGAGATACAGGAGACATGTGCTCTATCTCTGGGTCAAGAAGAACCCCTGGAGTAGGAAACAGCAATCCACTCCAGTATTCTCGCCTCAGAAATCCCATGGACAAAGGACTGGCGGGCTACAGTACATGGGGTCACAAAAGAGTGACATGATCTAGCAACTAAATAACAACAGATAATCCTTGACAATTTCTCAGTCTTTCCTTATTTTTGTTTTTTGTTTTTGTTATGATCTAGACAGTTTTGATGAATAGCAATTAGATGGTTTGTAGAATTTCTTTCAGTTTGAGTTTGTGTGAGTCATTTCATGCTTAGACTGGAATTACGGGCTTGGGTAAAGAATAATACAGAGGTGAAGTGCCTTTCTGATTGTTTCATATCAAGGGGTGCATAATATCAAGACTATCACTGGTGATATTTACCTTGATCACTTAATTAAAGTAGAATTTACCAAGTTTCTATACTGTAATTTACCATTTTCCATTTTTACTGTCTGAAACAAGCCACTAAGTCCTGCTGTAATATATTTTTTCTATCATTCAATGAATAATGACAGAAATATTTATTGATAGGCATCATCAGAAAGCCAAGAAAAAAAGCAGCTTTTTTTCTAATAGCTATATTTTTAGCTAACTCCTAAAATGTTATAACATCTAAGTAATGACAATAATTAAAAAATTCAAAAAGTTCAGCTGATACAGGTAATATATTTTTGTGTATACATAGTAAATAGAAAACTGAGTACAGTGATATTCTTTTTCACTTTATTTTGAACAGTGACAATGTTCATTGCAAGGATAGGATATTTTACACAGTGTTTGAGATCTTTGACTTTTTGGTCAGTGTTCAGCAACACTAAATTATTAAATTTTATTTGAACATTTTTTACATGTTTATATTAGTCAATGTTTATAGCAAACAAGTAATTAAGAGACAAGTAGTACATAAATAGATAAGATATATCATGGAAGAACTAAGGGTAAGGGCCTCTCAAAAAAATTAAATGAGATGCTCATATCATTACATTCTGTTCCCCAGATTTCTGGTTACAGGATGCTCTTCTAATATGGACCAGCAGGCAGTATAGTTCAGAGGGTAAAGAAACCGCCTGTAAGGCAAGAGACCCGGATATGATCCCTGGATCGGGAAGGTCCCCTGGAGAAGAAACTGGCAACTCCCTCTAGTATTCTTGCCTGGAGAATTCCATGTTCAGAGGAGCCTGGCGGGCTACAGTTGATGGGGTCACAAAGAGTCAGGCATGACTGTGCGACCAGCACACACACACGCTGTTCTGTAAACAAGGCTTACTAGACTTTCAGCTGAAAGGAATTAATCTTAATACAGATCCCTGAGCTCTGAGCTGCTGCAATTCTTGACTGAGCTTGTTCCAGAAGCCCCCAAATATCCTCACTGTGTTTCACAGTGATCTCAAGAATACTCAGTTCATAAAATATTCCCCAAATAGACAGGAGTTATCAGGCCAATATAAGGGAGTTGGGTTATGGCTAATTACCACCATGTTGTCACTCTCGCATACTATAGGGGAGCAGCAGGTGCTTAGACTCTGGGATTCGCTGGACAACAGAATGCCCAGACAACACAAGTGATGCCTGTTTCTCCCATATTTATCTTCCTAGCTTCCATCTACATTTGCTTCTCTTGTTCGGTCTAAATAAACCCATATACAACTCAGACATAAAGTCAGAAATTGAACCTAGTATTTCTGCATATCAAGTCTTAGAAAATACACTTTCTTTCTCCTAATGTATCTTTCAAAACAAATCCAGCAATACTTTTGTAAAACCTTATGGAGAGAAATACAATCTGAAGAAGAATCTGTAAGCTTCACCACAAGCCACTAAGTCAATAGATCTTCATGACAGAATTTCAAACCCATATGAAAAATCAATACTAAGGCATTTACCTGTGAGGTTTTCAACACTGTGCCATAGATTTTAAGTTGTTTTCCCCTTTCTGAACTTGCTGTTCTGTAGAACAGTGCTAAATCTAGTCATATATTTCACATAAAAATAGATCTTTATTTCCCAAAATATTTTTAACATTTTGAAAAAAATACGAGTTGCACTACTTTTTCTATCTCATCAAACAAAACATTTATATTAATCAAAGTGAAGATATTTGAATGAAAATAACAGATGAGGGACTCCTCAACCAATGGAATATCTTTACATGATGTGATTGTCACAGGACTGCTGACTGTATTTGTTAAGGGTCATAATCATGGAAAAGTGGTGATAATCAAAAGTTTGTAATTAATTTAGGGAAGATAAGAAGAACTATTTTTCTTCTGTTGCGGATATCTGGATAAAAACTTGAGCAACAAATAAGCCAGAATGCATTCACATATGCTTAAACAGCCCTGTGTGGTGCAGCTCTCCACCACTGTGTTTAAAAGATAAGTTATCCACAGTGGTCTACCATGTCGTGGTTAAATTTGCATAGTTTTGGGAACCCTCCTGATAAACAGGGAAGAATGGACTATTGTCACGAAAATGTAAAAGCATCAGTGGAATTCATACTTGGCCTGCTAGGTGGTTACTCTCGAGGCCCCATAAAGAGAGCTTGCAAACTCTCAAGTAAATCGATTTCCATGATTTAAATTTGTTCCCTCCCTTCTATTTCCTAAGAAACTTGAGCCAATTATGCAACAGATACTAGGGTACTATTTGAGACCCTGAAGCAAAGAAACTCCTAGAGTAATGAGATGAATATTTGTTTTCTATTTTCACTAGACAGCGGGACATGCTGGGTGCAACTCCTTATGTGGCGGATTGAATTCTGTAATGACTGCATGGTTTAAGGAAAACAGAAACAAATAAACATACTTTTGTTACAAGTTTCTTTGACTAGATTTCTGTGGTAAAAATAATGCTTTGTAGGTATCTGAACCTAATTCCTTTTCCTCCTGGACACATAGTAGGACCACTTCAGCCAGTCTCCTTTGCAGTCAAGTGATCAAGTTGTTGCATTTTTGTTGGTTACTCCCCAGCAGATCCCTTTAAAACCTCCTGTGTGATTAAGCTCCTCCATTCTCTAACAGCATGGATGGTGGGAACTCCATGAACTTGGAGAAGGGAAGAAGCACATGATGGAAGAAGCCTGGATTCCTGCCTCACTGGTCAAGGCAAACTCCTATGACCTACCTTCACTGGCTATTATAGTGAGACATAAACTGACTATGATAAGCCACAGAGATCTGAATATTGCTTATTAGAGTACTTTTACTCATCCCAATTAATACAATTGATATTACATCTACAATATTTATACCTTGATGACTAAAATCTGTTGGTATAGGGAAGTCGAGATAGAAGCAGGAAATGAGGAGGATGTTATTTCAAAATTAAAATAGTAAAGAACAGGAACACAGCCAGGAACATTGTAACCATGGTATAAGTATTTAGAAATACTGATAAGGAGACAGAGAAATGAAACAGTTTCTTGTTTGTTTATTTTGTTGGTATTTTGGGGGTGGGAATTGTTTAATTTCTTCCTGGACATAAAAATCTAAATTCACCAGAATTTTTGGCTGACCTTTCAGCTTTTTTGCAGAGGCTTGCCCTTCTCTAACTGGCCCTAATATGCTGAGTTTCTTCCTCAGTGCTCAGAGAATTTCTACACCCAGTTCTCTAATCACTTTATGTCATTTCCCTAGAAAATATTATCCACACCCATGGAATCTATTATCTCATGATACAGCTTATATCTCAACTTTAGATTTATTCTTTGAAGTTTAAAACAGGAAAGAATTTTCTACATTATTTCAATTTTTAAAACTTTCCAAATGTCACACATACAAGAGTAAACTAATGTTCCTTCTCATATATTAGTTTTATTCCTTTGATTTCTATTTTGGGAAACCTCAACACCATCGATCTAGTTGGGTGGAAGCTGTTGCAGATATCATGCTGCCCCACCCTTTCAGAGCCAAAGGATCAGTTCAGACAAGTGTACCCCTTCCGTGGCTTTTACATTGTTTCTTTTCCTTTTTTTCCACTATCTTGATCCTTAGCACTTGTATAAACTGCTGCTATAATCCACTATACAGTTATACAAGAGGATGATTTTGGAAGGAGTACTAGAAAATACTTTTATTTTGGAATAGGAACTGGAAGACATCACCTAATTCATTTCCCCAGCTGCAGTTAAACCACAGGAAACATAATGACAATATAAGAAGATGGAATGAAATATTTTTCAAGGAATTAAGTGAAAGATCTGTGTTGTTACCTAGGTCAATGGAAGAAACGTATAGCAGTATCACTATGGAAAAGTCTTATTTGAGAGGGCAAAGGCTGATCTACAGCTTTTAAAGATCTGTACAATCACCAGGACAGGTCAGATGCAGTAATAACAGTTTTTAATCTACTGTTGTATTTTCTCAAGATTTTCTATAAATGTCTGGAGACAAGAACCTGGTAGAATAATAGATCTCTTGTGGTCAACACTAGTGGGGCTGGAGATACTACCTCCTTAAGTTGGAACTGAGACGTGACCCCTGAAACTTAAAGGAGTTGAAAATATCTGGGGTTTATTTGCCCCTAGGAAAAATAAGCAAACTCCTAAATATCTTTATTTTACCAAGTAAGTGAATAGAATCAAACATATCATTCAATAAGCTAAGACATATCTGAGACACCCTTAGTGTTTATGCACCAAAAAATGGGTGGGGCTTGTCCAGGAGTCAATATAAATTCTTCAGCTGCCATCTGATCTGTTTTGAAATAAGACTTAAATCCCAAGTTTGAGCTGGGAAGATGACCAAGCCTTTTCAAATAAAAATGAAGTATTGTGAGTCTCAATGATGATCAAGCAGCCAACAGAAGCCACAGAACACACTGAAATATGTATTTAAAAGCAAATATTACTCTCAAGGTGATAACTTAGAGAGCAGTCTGCAGTGTGTAATTGTTTAGGGTCAGGTGTGGACCTACAAAAGAAAGTATCTTGAGCATTTCTTGATACTTAACCCATTCTTCCCAGTACTTCACTTCTGCTCACAGAGCAAGGCACAAGTAAAAATGTTTTCAAGTAACTATTTTAACAGTTCTGGTTCCAGATTACAAGTGATCTCTCTTAGCCTTTCTTTGATTTTGTCCACATTGGAACAGTCCTAGAAAACCTCTTCCTTTTCTGTATATTTACATAGGCAGGATGCATTATTGTCACTTTTAAAATAAATTCCATCATAAGCTTGAAATCCTAAAGCTTATCCCTGAGCAAGGGTGTCAAAAGTTTCTGGGAAGCACGGCATTTGGAGGAAATACAGTATAAGCAACACAGTGTGATCTTGTTCCCAGAGATATTTTAATTCCAATTCGAATGAAAAAGCATGATGCAACATACAGGGAAAAAAAAATATCACAAGGGCAGCTGTCTAATAATATTACAAAATTGTGCTTAGTTGTGTGAAAGGGTCTGACTCTGAGAACCCATGGATTGTAGCCTGCCAGGCTCCTCTGTCCATGGGGATTCTCCAGGCAAGAATACTGGAGTGGGTTGCCATGCCCTCCTCCATGGGATCTTCTCAACCCAGGGATTGAACCCAAGTCTCCCACATCGCAGGCAGATTTTTACCATCTGAGCAATCAGGAAGCCCCCAAAATTGGTCAAGTAAAAGTTAATATTCTGCCCTATAACATGGAATTACAATATATGCCTAATAAGATATAAAATCTGTTTTCAAAGAACTTACATTCTAATGGGAATGACTTCTAGCTACAAATTACATAGAATGTGGTGAAAGTGAAGTCAAGTCGCTCAGTCGTGTCCGACTCTTTGCAACCCTATGGACTGTAGCCTACCAAGCCCCTCTGTCCATGGGATTTTCCAGGCAATAGTACTGGAGTGGGTTGCCATTTCCTTCTCCAGAGGATCTTCCCAACCCAGGGATCGAACCCGGGTTTCCCACATTGTAGACAGACGCTTGACCATCTGAGCCCCCAGGGAAGTGGTAAATGTGGTAGAATACATTCAGTATTAAAAAAATAAAATAAAATAAAAACAAAAGTGGTGGGGAATATAGTATAAGCAACTCAGAGAAGTTTTGAAGACAGTCATAGCTTCTTTAAATCACAACTTCCCCAGCACCTAACTGAGAAGACCTACACATATGGCATTAATCGTGTGTGTTTTAGCACAGTAGGTTGATTAATATTTCTTCATTGGATTGGTGAGATGATTAACCAAAACAGCACATACAAATACCTAGGACTTTGTTGGATATGCAGTTACTATTCCATTAAAATAGAACTCTTCCATCTGTGCTGAAATTACTGTGGTATATGTAAAGGCAAGGAAATCTCCATAGACAAGGAGGGGGATTTTTAAACGAAAAGTTCAGTGTTTCAAAGAGAAACTGATTATCTTGCAAGGAATTCCACACAGAAACAGCAGTAAGAACAAACATATAGAGTAGAAGAGTTGAATAGTACAAACTGGTCTGAGCAAAAACACATGAGAAAAAAGAAAACTTTCTTTAAGTAAGCCTATTGTGGAAAGCCTTGAATAGAATACTAAACCATCTGGATGTGATTCTGCTGATAATGAGAAATCCTTGAAAGTTTAGTCTATGGCATTTCTGAAAGAATACCTCTAAAAAACAGATTCTTTTGTTAAATATATTAGAAAAATTCTGTAGGCACAAAGCCTGTTTAGAAATCTCTAATATACACTAATATAAAAACAACAAAAAGTAAATTCTACTCAACTTTAAGACAGATTTTATAAGCTTACTTACTTAACAAACTCTTTGATCTGTTTCCCCGAATGTAGCACCTATTAAAGACCTTTATTGTCACTGAGGGTTTCCCAGGTGCTTGCTAGTGGTAAAAACATGCCTGCCAGTGCAGGAGACATAAAAGACCCAAGTTCGATCCCTAGATCAGAAAGATCCCCTGGAGAAGGGAATGGCAACCCACTCTAGTATTCTTGCCTGGAGAATCCCATGGACAGAGGAACCTGGCGGGCTACAGTCCATAGGATCACTAAGAGTTGGACATACTGAAGCGACTTAGCACACTGTCACTGGAACCTTCTTAGAAAAATGAGGTTTAAATTCTGCTTTAAGGAGACAATTTCTGACAGAACTCTCAGTTGCAAGAGGAGATTTCAGATGCTAGGAGTAGTTTACTTGCAAGCTAATATGTGAATGGCTTAGATTGGAGAAATAAAATTGAAAGAAAGTCATGAAGCAGAGGCAACAATCCTTAGCATATGATTGACTATATAAAGAATTAAATATGTGCAAGACCCATTAGAGACTAAATGTCAAGCTCAGAAGACTGTATGACAGAAAGTATCTGTAATCAAAATTGGAAACTCTAAAGAGAAACCAAGATTTGAAATAAAAAGAGTGATTCTGGAAGTGCTGAGCTTTAGGGCCTGATTTGGAACTGTCTAGCAAGCAGCTGAGGATTTCATTTCATGTCAACCAAAAGTAATTTAAAACCCAGCAGGTGCCAGGTTCAGGACTAATTGTGCAAGGCCAAAAGATGAATAAGACATGTCTCAACTTTTGGGGTCTTAAATTTTCTGGACTCACCCCTGCACTAGAGCAGACCCAGAAAGCTTTCAGACAGAAAACTGGAATATCTCAGATGTGCCTTGAAGCCTGCTCATCCCATCAGATGTCCCAGAGAGAGCCAACTTTCAAAAAAGGCCATCATCCCTACCTCATACCATGCAGCCTGTCAAATGCAGCTTCATCCTTTTGTTGCTACACAAAATTTGGGTCTTCCCATCTGTTTCAGGAAATAAAATATTGAACTCTTTGCAGCCCATTTTTCATGGCATGTTTGGTATAAGAGAACAATATTTCATGGAGAATTGCTTGAAGACTTGGGAGTAAATAGGAGTTACCAGAGAAAAGTCAGGGGCATATGAGAAGCAAAAGAATCTATGGTAGTTCATGGTCAGTAAATATCTGCATACTTCCGGATATTACAGAGACTTTCAGTTAGGTTGATACTTCAGTTATGAAAATATCTAATAGACAAGTTGAAATAACATGAGGCTTCCCTTTGGGGTTGAGGCGGGAAAATACTCCTGCCTTATGTTAAGCTTCTCTTGGGTACCCCCCAAGGTTGCATGTAATTAGTGCTATAGCTTAAATGTGGAGGTTAGTAGCCTGACTTGAGTTCGGACTTTATGTGAGTAACAGGTATGTTTTGATTTGGTTAAACCACTGAGAATTCAGGTTTACTGTGTGCTTTGTTTCAGATTTGGATTTTTGACAGTGGCTACACAGTGGGATTAATACAGAGCCCAAGTGGAGAAAAAAAGTTCCATTGGGTTAGGGTTTTCTCCTATTGGACTTCTGTATAAAATTTCCTGGTGAAAAATGCTCAGCAGATGAAAATTTTAGAAATCTGGTGCTCTGCAATGTATCAGTGTTATTTTTAAAAGTGAAAGTGAACTCGCTTAGTAGTGTGGGACTCTGTGATCCCAGGGACTGTAGCCCTCCAAGCTCCACCATCCTTGGGATTTTCCAGGCAAGAATACTGGAGTGGGTTGCCATTTCCTTAATGCTATTTTTAGATAATAATAAATAAATTTATCAGGTTAACATGTTTCTTAAAAACAATGTCAGTTGAATTCATCGGAAAATTACACAATTAGGCAATAGTCAATGAGATAATTATTTTTACTGATTTGCTTTTTAATGTTCTACATGAGCCTTATGGAACTCATAATTCTAAACACAATATGAATATTGTTGATTTTATTGTTTATCATGTCAGACAGAATTTATGAGATCCTATTACAAGTACGCCTCCCAGATCTCAGAATTGGAAAGAACCAGGTTTCTCCACAGAAACTGTTTCAGTTTTAACAGAAAAATTTGGGGGGAGGGAATGATAGCAAATGGAAGATGGGACATTATCAATGGGATTCTTTGTTGGCAAAAAGAAATAAAATAAATAAAAGAATGTATATAATTAAAGTTTTTCAGGTTTCACATAGAATTTCACAAGTTTATACTAGTAGACATATTGCTTAGACACTGATAAAAAAAAATGGGGGTTAGGGTTTAGACTTCTTTAGGTCATTAGACTGGTAAACATGTTTCACTATGGGTTCTATTAGTAAATACTTGGATCATTCTTTTCAATAAGAATGTCAAACTATAAGAAGAAAATTAATAAAGTTAGTTGTTAGAGGCACTCAACCAACACGTTGAAGAATCTGAAAAATTTCTCATATGAATAATGGTGAAGGTTCAAATAATAATTAATTTGGATGTGAAAAAGTTGACTTCATTTTTTGAAAAGGATACATGATGTGTGGGTCTTCCCTGGTGGCTCAGATGGTAAAGAATCTGCCTACAATGCAGGAGACCTGGGTTCAATCCCTGCATCGGGAAGATCCCCTGGAGGAAGGCATGGCAACCCACTCCAGTATTCTTGCCTGGAGAATCCCATGGACAGAGGAGCCTGGAGGGCTACAGTCCATGGGGTCACAATGAGTCAGACACAGCGGAAGCGACTAAGCACAACACAACATGAATGTGTTTCATAATGGGGGTGGAGCTTGTATGGCTCCTGACTTCACATATTTAATGAGCTGCTATGTCTTAGGTGGGAACACATAAAACTACCCTTTTGTAAGTCAAAAAAGGCTGAATATTGACAAAGTCATATGGTCCCACATATGACATTAGGAAATACAGTTATCTCTGAATTATTTATTAGGGCAGAATTTGGGATAACAGAACTTAAAAAGTTAGATTTTAGGCAAAAATAAGAAACTATATAGAGATTTATTCAAAAATAGAAATACAGGGGTGAAATATCAGGTTCTAAAGGTAAGTTCTCTCAGAAAGTTCATGTTAGAATTTCATGTTTTGATTTTGAGATTGACTGTGTGATCTTTCTTTATATCTTTTATTTCAAGAGTCAGACACGACTGAGTGACTGAACTGAACTGAATATTCTATAACATTCTGAGAACGATATTAGTTTTCTTAAAATACACAAAGGGCTGTCTTTATGATCATACAACCTGCTTACTAAGACCTTGTGCATGTGCTACTGTGATCATTTTGAAGTTCTTAGAAACTTTTGAACAGGGGAGAATACATTTTCATTTTTCACTGGACCTTGCAAATGATGTAACCAATCCTGAGTACATAGTCATCTTCAATTTGCATGAAGATTAAACTTATACATGTACATTGATTCTACCTTATCAAAAGCCAGTTTATCACTTTTAAGTTACAACTGAGAATTGTACTTATATAACAAAATACATTGCTCCAAAGATCATTTTGTATTAACTATTAAATAATATATGTCAATGTGCATTTGGGAAACTGAAAAATTTATAAAGGAGCTTTGGTGTTATATGTATCAAGTAACCATAAAATGTTTCCAAAGGTAGAAATAAAAATGGAAGAACACTTTGAAGAGGAAAAAACAAATCTATGACAATATACCAATTCCATACCAGTGAACAGCATTGGTTTATAAATGAACAGCAGGAAAATACACCACCATTGTAGCCCCAGCTTCTAGGCAACCCATTAAAATGAAAACCAGACAGGTAGCAACAGATGTAGCTAGTGTCAAAAAAGCTAAATGAAATCAAGTGAAAAATTTTCAAATGAGGTAACTGTTCAGTGAAAAGGAAAAAGAATAAAAATCACATCTGCTTACATGGTGATGAAACATGAAAGGTTCCGCCAAAAGTTTATGTTGAAAATTAAAATATAGGTAAAGCAATCTATGTGCACTCATCCAATGAGGAGAAAAGAATGAATTGGTGGTTCAATGCCAATTTTAATTTTGAAATCCTCAAAAATGAGAAAACTAAGATTGTGCTTGATAAGATTCTCTGCAGTTAAACAATCCAGCAAAAACTTTAGGAAACAAACAAACAAAAAGTACATTCATTTTTAAAGCAAACAGTATGTTTCTGCTTTTTGAAAGTGCTCAGTCACTTCAGTGGTGTCCAACTCTTTGAGACCCCATGGACTGTAGCCCACCATGCTCCTCTGTCTGTGGAATTCTCCAGGCAAGAATACCGGTTGCCATTCCCTCCTCCAGGGATCTTACACTCCGGGGATCAAACTCATGTCTCCTGCATCTCTTGCACTGGCAGGCGATTCTTTACCGCTGAGCCACTGGGGAAGCACCACTCTTTGAAAGGCATATGCGTAAATATTTTTCCTACTTTAGTGACCATTTGACTCAGAATTCTTGAATTTTGGTGAATGCTTCAGAAATGTCAACGAGTAAAATGCACAGTCAATTAAGAATAAAATATCAAGTTATCTACCGTATCATGATTATGAAAATAATAGCACAAGCAGTCCACTAAAAAAGCTCAAGTGATTATGATGTATTAAGGCTGGAAGGAGCTAGATATAAATAGAAACTGCCAGAGCCATCAGAAAGAAATCTGAAGTTTACTCCACTCAAGAAAGATTTCTGAATCCTTCAGAATAGGACTTGGAGGGTAGTTGCGATGGAAACTGAATTCAAGTATTCTCCTCTGGGCTTCACTGTCAAGGAAAGGGATTAAGAGAGGAAAATTTCAAAAATATTTACATTTGTGAAATTGGTATTTAGAAGACAGTCTGTGAATTATTGTTATTCCTTTGAAGTCAAAATTGAAGAAATTAGTATATGCCCCTTTAATATCCTGCTAGTTTTCACTATTCTCTCTCTCTTCATGTTTTGTTCCTCAGACTTCAGACATGTTGTGGCTATAAAGTCCCTTGATCTATCTTTTGTTTACTTTTTCATTTTTTTCCAGAAAGGCTACACTTTTAGTGCTCATACAAATTGCAACTTCTTATCTGAACAGAGAGAAAAACAATAAAAATAAAGCTTCTTATTTGAGCAGAGTGAAAAATAACAAAAATAAAGGTGAAGTGAAGCATGTGACTTGGATGGCTCCCAAAGAATTTAAATGTGATGGCCACTGAATTGCGAGCATTTGACCCTGAGAGCATCAGAGATTTTTAAGGGAACTTTTATGGAAGAATGGGAAGGTATATTATCACCCTGCTTATTGAACTTACATGCAGAGTATATCTTAAAACAGTGGGCTGGATGAAACAGAAGCTAGAATCAAGATTGCAGGGAGAAATACCAACAGTATTTCTGTTGATAGATAACAACATATCTCAGATATGCAGATGATATCATTCTAATGGCAGAAAGTGAAGAGGTACTAAAGAGCTTCTTGATGAGGGTGAAAGAGGAGAGTGAAAAAGCTGCGTTAAAACTCAAAATACTAAGATTATGGCACCTGGTCCCATCACTTATGACAAACAGATGGGGAAAAAGTGGAAACAGTGGCAGATTTTATTTTCTTGAGCTCCAAAATCACTGCGGACAGTGACTACATCCACGGAATTAAGTCACTTGCCCCTTGGAAGAAAAGCTATCTACAAATCTAGATAGTGTATTAAAAAGCAGAGGCATTACCTTACCAGCAAAGTTATGTACAGTCAAAGTTATGGTTTTTCCAGTAGTCATGTACAGATGTGAGAGTCAGACCATAAAGAAGGCTGAGTGCTAAAGAACTGATGTTTTCAAATTGTGGTGTTGGAGAAGACTCTTAAGAATCCCTTGGACTGCAAGATCAAACCAGTCAGTTCTAAAACAAATCAACCCTGAAAATTCATTGGAAGGACTGATGCTGAAGTTGAAGCTCCAATACTTTGGCCACCTAATGTGAAGAGCTGACTCATTGGAAAAGACTCTGATGCTGGGAAAGACTGAGTGCAGGAGGAGAAGTGGGGTATGGAGGATGAGGTGGTTACATGGCATCACCGACTCAATGGATATGAGTTTGAGCAAACTCTGGGAGATAGTGAAAGACAGGGAAGCCTGGCATGTTGCAGTCCATGTGGTCACAGAGAGTTGGATACAACTTAGTGACTGAACAACAAAAATGGGAAGGTAACTTGTTGAGAACTGGTTTACTTAGGTTGTACTGAATCTTTTTCCAATGTATTCTTCCATTCTAATTTCCTTCCAAACTTAAATTCAACAAAAAAATACATATTAAACCATGTATTTGATTCAAAATAATCTGTCTTTACTAATGTACAATAAACATTCTTCATGGTTAAAATCAATCACTTTGTCTTATAATAACTATTTTACACTCCATTTTCCTCTCTAATGTTATTTCATACAAGCAATAATGTTATTTTATACCCATCAAGATCAGCCAAAAAGCTGTATTTTCAAAAAGGCTTTTAGAATTAAAACTTTCTTTCATCTTTTACCTTTAGTTTTTCATTTACCAACTTCTCTCACTCCACAACCCCTGACCACCAATCTGTTCTCCAGATCTATGAACTTGTTTATTTTTTTGTTTTTTTGTATTATCTATTATTAATAAGTTTTTACATTTTTAATTGGAGGATAATTACTCTACAATGTTGTGTTGGTTTTTCCTTACAAACACCTGAAGCAGCTATATGCATATGTATTATCCCCTCCCTCTGGAGCCTCCCTCCCACTACCTCCTTTGTCTTTATTTTTTAATTAATTTTTGATATTGTAACCCCGAGTTACATCTTAGTAAAGGAAAACGGGGTAACAATGTCCGAAATTCCAGGCATATAGGATTTGAAAAATCATTTCTAGAGTCCCCTGGGTGCCCGCTTCCTTCCAGAGGTTGCTTTCCTGATACTGTCAACTTCAGAATCTCTTGCTCTGGCTTCACTTAAAATTCTCCTGAACTGCATTTGTACTATCATGAGGTTCCTTTGTAACTTTGAAATGTGCAATGTGACCAACTGTTGGCTGCCACAACAAATAAACTTTGAGAAGTCTTCACTCTGATCTACCATACTAAAACGTAATGCATGGTTACTTGCTTAAGGACAGTCTATCAATCTATTCACATTATAAACACAACTTTTCTTTCTTTACTTCATGACGGCATGTAAAATACCCATATAAGCCATTTTGCTTGATCCCTGGGGGTATCATATAAAATTACAATAGGATAAAAAGTAGGTAGAGTAAAATGTTTATTAAAGTCATTTACAACAACTAGTGTCTCTGAGTGAAACAGGTGTTTAGAGACTAGTTTTGCCAGAGATTGAGTCGGGGAGAAAGTGACATACAGTGAGAAGTACTGGGAACAACCAAAGTATTTTGTTCTTTTTCTTGTTAAGACCGTCTGTTTATCAGGTTATATTTCTTAAACACAGTGGAGTTATCAGTCAATTCATCTTGACAATTTCGTATCAGATAGATTGAGAATACACAGATATGTGTGTACATACATATGAACACACAATCTCACATACAAAATCAGTTGCACAGAGTTTATTTCACTTAAATGGATCTATTTGTTGAGTTTGCTAGGACTACGTGCTAGGAGGAATATTGTTCCAGATACTTCAAGAACATCTCTTGGACATTTCCATACTCCTGTCCATTAAGGTATTTTCTTAAAGGAAAAGAAATAATTATTAGTAAAGTATGCACTTTCCCAAAGACTTCACTTCCATCTTTATATCGCAGTGATAAATTTCATGGCTTAGGAAGAACAGACTAAGATGTCTATACTAGTTTCCCTATACTATAAGACTGAGTATCTTGTTTTGTTAAATTTTCGGTATGGAATAGAAGAAACAGAAAATAATGCACTATGTTTGGAAACACTGGTACTTTATTAACATAACCTCAGTATATAAGTAGTACTTTCTAGATTGAAAATGGAACTGAGTCCAACTCTAAAATTATCTATGTTTTTCTAAAGATACAAAAATTCTAGTACTGTTGGTAATTGCTAAGGCGAATAGGTTACAATCATTCTAATTACCTATATTTCTGCCTTCTTGCATGTTTTGTAGATAGACATCATGCGTCAATATCAGAATAGCATATTGTTATTAAATGTTAATGCAGAGTTCTAAATTTTCTATCATTTCTAGAAAAGCAAACTTACTGATAATAAATTGTATTTACAGAGAACTCTTATCAGCTTTAATTAATTAAGAAATCTAGCCTATTAAGACATCAAGAAGTGATTATTTAAATGATTTAATTATAGCACAACATGTTTTTCTACTGATAATTTTACTAATTATGTCTTAATAAACCAATCCTAACAAAATAATTAAAGTCCAAATGTTTAACATGAAAATCCAATCTCATTTTCAGTTCAAATAAGTATTTCAAACATAATTTATTTACTTGTAATTTACTCTGATTTGTGTAGTTTGTTAAATCAATATCTGACTTAGACCTAAATTCTATCATTACAAGTATTTTGCTCTCATAATACTACTAACAATCACACAAAACACTAAAAATATTGAGAAATATTTCTCATGTGATGATTTAAGTTATGCCTTTCCTGATCTAATACATTTAAGTATACAGTTTTCAGGTTTGTACAGGAAGAAAGTTCATAAGAATATAATCAGAGTGAAAATATGTAGCACCAAGAATATGAAAAGTGAAAGTAAAGTCGGCTCAGTTGTGTCTGACTCTTTGGGACCCCATGGACTATAGCCTATCAGGCTCCTCTGTTTATGAGATTTTTCAGGCAAGAGTGCTGGAGTGAATTGCCATTTCCTTCTCCAGGGGATCTTCCTGACCCTGGAATCAAACGCAGGTCTCCCGCATTGCGGGCAGACGCTTTACCGACTGAGCCACCAGGGAAGCCCAAAGAATGTGAAGGAAGAGTTCAGATAGGAGCTTTGTATTGTACTATATTTGCTCCTGCTGCTACTGCTAAGTCGCTTCAGTCGTATCCGACTCTGCGACCCCAAGGATTGCAGCCTACCAGGCTCCTCCGTCCATGGGATTTTCCAGGCAAGAGTACTGGAGTGGGGTGCCATCGCCTTCTCTAGGCAAAGCCTATTCAAACAAGTAAAAACATTAGATCGTTCAGGGGCAACTGTCCACTCTCACTCCCATCTCCATCCCTGGCAGAGAGATTGCTGGTGGAGAGGGTTATAGCTCTCACTTTGGTTTTTGCTGTATAACTTTGCTTTGGCCAAAGGTTTATCTTAGAGAATCTACTGCAGCTGAAGGCTAGTATGCTTTTGCATAGAAGTCCTGACTTCTGTCGTAGTATTAACATGCTTCCAGTTCTCTGATCAGAGGAGGATGACCAATATGTGCAACAGATCTGAACTCAAGCACGTCCCAGCTCAACCCAATGTAGATCGGCTGAATCGCAGCTGACCGCAGACACGTGAACAAGAAAAAATGCTTACTAATATATTTCTCTGTGTTTTACATGTTTTTTAAACAGAGAATAGTTTGACTGCTTCAAAGGCATCATTGTCCAACATTTCTTTTATTCAATCATCACATCTATTATGTGCACATCGGATTTTAAAAATGTTATAACTATTCTGATGACACCACCCTTATGGCAGAAAGTGAAGAGGAACTCAAAAGCCTCTTGATGAAAGTAAAAGAAGAGAGTGAAAAAGTTAGCTTAAAGCTCAACATTCAGAAACCGAAGATCATGGCATCCGGTCCCATCACTCCATGGGAAATAGATGGGGAAACAGTGGAAACAGTGTCAGACTTTATTTGGGGGGCTCCAAAATCACTGCAGATGGTTGATTGCAGCCATGAAATAAAAAGACGCTTACTCGTTGGAAGAAAATTCATGACCAACCTAGATAGCATTTTCAAAAGCAGAGACATTACTTTGCTGACTAAGGTCTGTCCAGTCAAGGCTATCGTTTTTCCTGTGGTCATTTATGGATGTGAGAGTTTGGACTGTGAAGAAGGCTGAGCGCTGAAGAATTGATGCTTTTGAACTGTGGTGTTGGAGAAGACTCTTGAGAGTCCCTTGGACTGCAAGGAGATCCAACCAGTCCATTCTGAAGGAGATCAGCCCTGGGATTTCTTTGGAAGGAATGATGCTAAAGCTGAAACTCCAGTCCTTTGGCCACCTCATGCGAAGAGTTGATTCATTGGAAAAGGACTCTGATGCTGGGAGGGATTAGGGGCAGGAGGAGAGGGGGACGACCGAGGATGAGATGGCTGGATAACATCACGGACTCATGGACGCAAGTCTGAGTGAACTCCGGGGAGTTGGTGATGGACAGGAAGGCGTGGCGTGCTGCGATTCATGGGGTAGCAAAGAGTCGGACACTCCTGAGCGACTGAACTGAATTGAACTGAATGGAAGTGAGTGGTACCACAGTATTTTATGAAATATCTTCTCCTTCATTTCATATTCAACCTCAACTGAATGCCTTCTACATTCCTGGAACTGGCATAAATTCTCTGAAGCTAGATTAGAAATCTCACAAAATGAATTTCTTTATCTTTTTTATTATAGCAATGTTTTGCTACAAGTAGGTATAGTCTTGGGAAAAGGCAATGGCACCCCACTCCAGTACTCTTGCCTGAAGAATCCCATGGACGGAGGAGCCTGGAAGGCTGCAGTTCATGGGGTCGCTGAGGGTCGGACACAACTGAGCGACTTCCCTTTCACTTTTCACTTTCATGCATTGGAGAAGGAAATGGCAGCCCACTCCAGTGTTCTTGCCTGGAGAATCCCAGGGATGGGGGAGCCTAGTGGGCTGCCGTCTATGGGGTCGCACAGAGTCGGACACAACTGAAGCGACTTAGCAGCAGCAGCAGCAGCAGCAGGTACAGTCTTATTCAATTTTATATATCTACTACTTAGGAAACCTACTGATCCATAGTACTGCCTCAATAATATTTGTTGAATGAAGTGAAGAAATATGGTCAGACTCCCTTCCCTTACTTGATCAGCAGCAGACTAGTTCTTAAGTGCAATACACATTGTTTCTCATCAACATTCTCATTTAAATCATTTTGTGTGCTCCCTGTATCTATTACTGTACCTGGCTCCTAGGGGCTACTAAACAACTTTATTCAGTGAATAAATGAGTCAACAAATGAGTAAAACAGCACAGGTATTTTGAAATTGTTATCCAAGACTGCAAGTATCTTATTTGTTATTAGAACAATATTAAAAAGTTAGTATTTGATCATTAGGAACATTCACTTTTCTGTTCCATTTAAATTTTAGATGTAGTGATCCATTTAACTATGAATTCCATTCATTCATTCAACAGATATTGAAATTCTTATGTTTGCATGCTCTCTTATAGACACAATGAGTAAATACAAGTATGGCCCATGATATAATGGAGATGATAGTTAAAAGGTATCACAAGCGGCATTATGCATAAAGGTTTGTTTTAAATGGAGACTACTTTGAATATTTTCCCTTGTTACAAACTCAAGAAATGACATGTTGAGATGCAATATATTTTAAAATATCAGAAAAAGAGGTATTTTTAAGATGGAGTTAAAAGATGATGCTATAATGAATTAGCACAGAAACATGAAAAATTTTCTAATTGTGAGAATGTTCATAAAATAGACATTGAAAATAACTTTTATAATAAGGTTATTGTGTCTTGGATGACATAATAATTTTGCTACTCATTTTTTACCAATGAAAGAACACAGTACACAGTCAAAACATAGATACTTCACAATTAAAATGTATAAATAACTCACTTTGATATTATTGAGGTATGTTTCACACTTTTTAAAAATGGGAAAATATAAAATTTAAACTTTGTATAAATTTTAATGGGTGCAAATCAAATGTTTTAAAATCTTTAAGAATTAGGTCTCATTTCAAGATCTATTACATGCCTCAAGAACATTTATTTTGTAGAAATTTTAAACTACTCTTCTGATAATGCAATTCTTTCACAAAAATCTTAAGAGGATTTTCTTATCATTAAATTAAAAATCAATGTGCACAATAGGAAGTCACTAAGATACAGTAAATTTAGCAACTATCTTGGTTTGTTATACATATCTAAAAATTTAAATTACTCTTTTGTAATTAAAAGCTGACAAGCTCAATTGCTTTTATAAGATAAAAAGAAAAAAGAGCGTTAAAGGAAGTTAAATTAGATTTTACCATCTGTTTAATGAGTTTCAGGGTTGGCTTGATAATATATTTCCAGATATAAAATTTCAAAATGATCATTTTCAGAAATACTAAATGATCTGCCTTGTATAAAGGTATATAAGTGCCTCTTTAAACTCATTACTATAAAATTCATGATTTGTTTTATTTCTAATGAAACCAATTAAGTTTCTACCACATCAATGCTAAACACATAACAGAGGCAGAATTTACATTCATAGGATTATCACATTTCTTAAGGTTGTTACAATTCATATTCTAATTTTATCATTTTATCATAAGACTTTTACTTAGCCTAGTTTTTAATGAACCTTTCTACAGTATTTATTTCACTTCTTCAATATTCCTAAGAAACTTTCAACATGCCTAAGAAACTTTCCCATTGATTCCCTTTGACCATTTTCCTCTCATAAGTCAGCCTACTTTCAAAACTATAAGGGGTTCTGTAAAGTAATTAGCCTCCAATTAAATGAATTTAAATTACAAAATATATAAATGAAATGGAAAAAAAACCCCACCCAACTATAGGGGGCCATCTGGTTAAGGTGCTTCCCTAGTGGCTCAGACGGTAAAGCATCTGCCTGCAGTGTGGAAGACCTGGGTTCGATCTCTGGGTCAGGAAGATCCCTTGGAGAATCCTATGGACAGAGGAGCCTGGCGAGCTACAGTAGTCCATGGGGTCTCATAGAGTCGGACACGACTGAGTGACTTCACTTTCACTTTCTGGTTAAGAACCACTTACCTGCAAGATACATCTAGAAACATTCTGCTCTGCCAAATTACATCTTCAAAATACATTCATAAAATGATATTCAAGTGATTATAGACTACATTTATTGAGTCTGCAAAGCATTATGGCCCATAATATGCCTGCTGAAAGCTGAACTATGCATGAGCCAATCATTTGGCAAAGGAATCCTACCAAAGATCATTAGGTGGGTTCATTTTGCATGCCAGACTTTGGGGGTATTGGGAATCAAATTGTGACATTTGCCAGGAGATGACAGCACATGACCCAGAAAACTGAATAATAAGAAGAGCAAAGCTGGGTGGTTTGATTGGGAAGCTTTATGAGCGACTATAACCCCAGCTAACCATAATTCAATGAGTGGTAAAACTATGAACCTGATTTAATATCCAGAAAATAGCTAGAGGAGGAGTTTCTCAGCAATACTTAATCAGAGCAAATATACTGGCCAATTTCAAACTTAAAGATTAGTCAAGTTTGCTAGAGATGGTTCAAAACACTAAAATCAGTGAATAGGAAGACAAACTTTAAGCTCAGAAATAATGAGTGGACTAACCAAGATATTTTGGGTACAGAAAATAGGTACAGAGAAAAAGAGGTCACTGTGGATATGATCAATACCCTGGTTGTTGATTTTTTTTTTTTTAATTTCTCTTCTCTAAAGTGCTCTTCTAGGTCAGTTACAGAGTGCCAAGAAGAATGTAGGAATGCATGTGCTCTTCACTGGGGAAACTGAGACATCATGAGATACAGAAAAAAGAAATGCAGTTTTTCCCAAGTAAAAGTGTTTTTCTTAAAAATAAAGAGAGAGAGAGAATGGAAGACTTAGAATGACCCAGCAATCCCACTGGTGGGCATACACACCGAGGAAACCAGAATTGAAAGAGAGACGTCTACCCCTGTGTTCATCACAGCACTGTTTATAATAGCCACGACATGGAAGCAACCTAGATGTCCATCAGCAGATGAATGGATAAGAAAGCTGTGGTACATATACACAATGGAGTATTACTCAACCATTAAAAAGAATACATTTGGATCAGTTCTAATGAGGTGGATGAAACTGGAGCCTATTATACAGAGTGAAGTAAGCCAGAAAGAAAAACACCAATACAGTATACACATATATATGGAATTTAGAAAGATGGTAATGATAGCCCTCTATGCGAGACAGCAAAAGAGACACAGATGTATAGAACAGACTTTTAGATTCTGTGTGAGAGGGAGAGGGTGGGATGATTTGGGAGAATGGCATTGAAACATGTATACTATGAGGTAAGAAATGAATCGCCAGTCTATGTTCAATACAGGATACAGGATGCTTGGGGTTGGTGCATGGGGATGATCCAGAGAGATTATATGGGGTGAGAGGTGGGAGGGGGGTTCAGGATTGGGAACTCATGTACACCCGTGGCTGATTCATGTCAATGTATGGCAAAACCAATACAGTATTGTAAAGCAAAATAAAGTAAAAATTAAAAAAAAAAAAAAGGAGTAGGAAGGAACCTGGGATATTGAAAGAATTGAAACAATGAGGAGTATAGGGAGAGTAGATATACGAATAGTGTAAAAAGAGGAGGATCATGTTTGAGATATAAAAGACCAAATGTTGCAGTTCCACAAAAACATGATGCAGAGTTTTTCTTTTGTTTTTTAAAATTATATTTATAACGGTCAGGATAATAAATATATTTATTTAAAAATGAGTAGTACCAAATGTCTATTAAAATTAAAAAAAAATATTCCTACATCCAAAGCACTTTATAGACCATGTTTCCTGCCTGTGGGTAGTAATAATCAACCCAACTGATTGTTCTAGCATTAACCTTATGTGTCTAAACCTTTATTCAATAGGTAACGTTTCTGTTTCTTACTATCATCTTAGCAACAACTATTGATTTTCTGTTATACCAATATACTCCACTTTCCTTTGCCCCATCCAGGTAATTTATTAATTTTAGCAAAGTTGTGATTACAGTAATAGTTGTATCTACAAATATCTTATTCAGTTTAGGAAAACAGTGTACTACAATTATATATCTTTTCATGAAAAGGTTTTGGCTTTCCTATAATCTACAATTGCCATTTGCTTGCATGCTCAGTTGCTTCAGTCATGTCCGACTCTTTGCGACCCCATGGACCACAGGCAACCTGGCTCCTCTGTCCAAGGGATTCTCCAGGCAAGAATACTTGAGTGTGTTGCCATTTCTTACTTCAAGGGATCTTCCCAACCCAGGGATTAAACCTGAGTCACTTATGTCTCCTGCATTGGCAGGCACCACCTGGAAAACCCTATAATTGCCATAGGATCTATCAACTTGCAGACTTTGCCTTTTACCTATCTATTTTTTTTCTCAAATACTCTAGCAAATCTGCCAAATACATTCCTCCCTGCCCCCTGCCCTCCAGCATAAATTCCAACACATTGCTTCAAGTTAGTGATTCTTTTTTTTCTTTCTGGCTTGCAAAATTCCCTCCCATAGTCATCCTTTTCCCTAATCTGATGTATTCAACATCATGTTTCCTGGACCCCATATCTTCTCATTTCTTAATTACTGTTTGTCAAAGCTTTACACAGAAGGTATACAATATATAAATTTGTGTATTTTTGCTTATTGGTAAAACTTTTTAATATACCCTTATACTTGATTGCTATTTTAACTACATATAGAATTTCAGGTCAGAAATCATTCGTCCCATGATTTGAAGGTATTGCCTTTCCATTTGCTTCTAGTATTCCTACCAATAAGAAATTACAGATCTGATCCCCTTTCTTTGCACGGATTTGCATGTATTTTGTTCAGTTGTTTTCTTCCACTGGAAGATTTTATCTTCTTTTCAATATTCATAAATTTCATAATTATTTTTGTATGTGTGTATATGTTCATTTATTGTAACGGTTGCTTGGTGGATTCAATCTGCAATCATAACTTTTCATTTCTGGAAAAAATGATTTATTATTTAAATGATAAATTCCTTCTCTGTATTAGTTTGGTTCTTTTCTAAGAAATTCTTATTATAAGGATGTCCTAGAGTAAAATTTTAACATATCATCATTTTACTTCTCTATTTCCTTCTCTCTTTTTTGTGTCATTATTTTACAGAATATTTCTTCAACTTTATCTTTAAAACCCATATATTGAATTGTAAATTTTTACATATTCTTAATTTCCAGCAGCTTTTTCTTATTATTTTATTAATTTTTTAGAAGCAATGTATTATTGTTTTAAGGATACAATTTATTTATGAACTTTTGGAGGATATTCATATAGCTTTTGGACTTCCCAAGTGGTACTAGTGGTAAAGAATCTGCCCACCGATGTCTCCAGGAGATGCAGAAAACATGGGTTTGATCCCAGGGTTGGGAAGATCCCTTGGAGAAGGAAATGGCAACCCACTCCACTATTCTTGCCTGGAAAATCCCATAGACAGAGAAGCCTGGTGGGCTACAGCCCACAGGGTTACAAAGAGTCAGACATGACTGAACACACAGACACCCATATAGCTTTTGTGTATTTGCTTCTTCCTATTTTGTCTGTATTTTCTCATTTCTTTTTGTTAGTATTATGCTTTAGCATGTTTTTTCATACTTTTCTTCAGTGCACCAGTGATCCTTAATTGTCCACTGATATTGGGCATTAGAAACTACCTGGAAATTATTGTATATGTATAAGATATAATAGAGGGTTTCACCAGCAATGGGTGTAGACCCAATTGGCATATGGAATTATTTGCCCTAGAATCGATCAGTTTCTTCAAAGAAGAGTTATCTAATTTTCTACATGAGTGGTTTGTACTTGTATGCTGCTGCTGCTGCTGCTAAGTCGCTTCAGTCGTGTCCGACTCTATGCGACCCCATAGATGGCAGCCCACTAGGCTCCTCTGTCCCTGGGATTCTCCAGGCAAGAAGACTGGAGTGGGTTGCCATTTCCTTCTCCAATGCATGAAAGTGAAAAGTGAAAGTGAAGTCGCTCAGTTGTGCCCAGCTCTTAGCGACCCCATGGACTACAGCCTTCCAGGCTCCTCTGTCCATGGGATTTTCCAGACAAGAGTACTGGAGTGGGGTGCCATTGCCTTCTCCACTTGCATGCTAGCATTCTGCAAATAAGCTGGTCAGTTTGTGACTTTTCACTTAGTTCCTCTGTTTCCTGTCTTGTTATTCACTCTGCTCTGTATTCTGGCAGCAGTTACAAGCCAAGAATCATCCTATCAGAGTTTTCCCCGGAAAATACACCTGCAGACCGCATGGTGGGGGGGAGGGAGTTATTTCTACTTTTGAATATTACAAATAATGCTATTAACATCTGCGTACAAAATTTCGTGTAAACATAGGCTTTCTTTTCCCTTGGATGTGTACATAGCAGTGGGATTTCTGAGCATATAGTAAGTCTATGTTTAATCTTTGGGAAGACTACCTATTTTTCAAAGTAGTTACAAAATTTTATATTCCACCAACAATGTTTGAGGGCTCCACTTCCTTCACATCCTACATTTGTTATTTGTCATTTTTACATACATCAAAATTATTTTGAGACAAAGATTCCAATAAAGTGACTATCAGCACCAACTTAGTGCCTACAAGAACTGGAATTTAGTCATATGCCTTGTGATAACTCAGAAGTCATGTTCTTTAGCACCTAGCTATGCTAGAAGGCTGCAGGCCATGGGGTCACTGCGAGTTGGACACAACTGAGCAACTTCACTTCCACTTTCACTTTCATGCATTGGAGAAGGAAATGGCAACCCACTCCAGTCTTCTTGCCTGGAGAATCCCAGGGATGGCGGAGCCTGATGGGCTGCCGTCTATGGGGTCACACAGAGTCGGACACGACTGAAGCGACTTAGCAGCAGCAGCAGCAGCATACTGTGGCAAGTGAATTTTATTGAACTAAAAGAAAATTTATTTTTAGTTTTTTTAAGTTGCTGAATGGATAGTTACATCTACTAATTGTCAAACATTACTTTTCTTACTTATAAATGAGAACTATTTATAATATAAAACTATAGAAATCTGATTTCAGTGAGAGATGGCTATAATCTCATTTTGTGAAACAAGCCATACTTCACATTACATTTTAAACAGAAAGATTAAATATTTTAATCCTTAAATGGCTATTGTTTGTCCTAATCACCTAAATAAAAGTATAAAAGTTTGTCCAAAATTTTTTCAATATGTTTGACAAACAAAACCTGGCAAATAAATGGCTTAAATCTTACTAGGTAATGATGATGTGCCAGCATCAGAGTAAATAGAGTCAAAATTTTACCCAACACAAAACAGCTACATAATCTTTAAATGATAATATATAAATTACAAATGGCCAATCCAAGTCCCATTACTTTCAAAAGAGATTTTAAACTTGCATTTCTAGTTGATTTTACACTAATTGAAAAGGTTGGGTTTATGCTGACAATTGATTTTTTTAATGAAATGGCCAATAGTGAAGTGAGTGCATTATACTAAACACTTCAGAAAGCAATCTTCCATTGACTTTACTCAGACCAAACAAATTGCTAAATTAGATAACCGTTCAAAATTATTCCGTGCATTTCAAATATTTTCTGCTGACCCAAAAGTTAAATGGGCTTTGGTCACCACTGCATTGCTAATATAAAATCAAGAAGTGACTATCCTTCTGGAATATTAATACAGTGAGCCTGGGGACATGACATTGGTGTGTAGCAGAGATCAGGAGGAAGGAGTCAGGGTGCTGTAGTGATTTTCTGAGCAAGGAAGGAAGTTGGTACAAGTGGAAGAAGTTCACAGTCAGCTGATACTTTGTGGTCAGATAGTTTCTAATTAGGCTGTTTGTAGCAGTGATAAGTTATTAACAGGAAAAGGTTTCCTAAAAGCTTTATAGTAGGTGATTTAATGAAACTAGTTCAGGCAGTTTTCAGGATTCAGAAATTTTGAGCTACTAATATATTTTTTAAATCCTGTGTCATTTTTTGTATTTATAAATGCTAACCTTATCCATTGAGATCTCAATTAGAATTTCATCATAGCCTATCATAGCTCTAAAGTCATTATGTATCATACTGGTATCCTAGGAAAAAATTTGAAATAAAAGCAAAGAGGCAATTTAGCATAGTTTTGTCCCACATAAAAGTCTCTCATCTCTGCTTGAACCCAGCAAGTCATGATTACTGAAATATATATTATAAAATATCTACATATTTTGTAACTTTAAACAAATGGTCATGATCATTGCTTTTCTCACATTTAAAAATCAAATTTATTTTGTACGAGAAGACATTTTTCTAAAGAAGTTATAGTCTCGCTATAAAAATGAATATTTAATAGAAACCAATAGTAACTTATACGTATTAGAATTGTTCAAAGAAATAAAATATGACTTAAATCTACTACTTTTAGCAACACCGTAACATTGATTTTGCAATAAAAGATTTATAGAAAATTACTATGATATTACTTTTTATGTTTCATATTGAAAGCAGGTAAAGTAGCTTCTAAGCAATGGGTCATTATCGTTCACAACTAACAGTGCTTAGCAGTTAGGATTTTAACCACTGATATCATTTTCTTTGAAAAATAATAGATTTTATTTAATGCTTATAGATAAATTGCTGCATAACTATAACTTTTTTGCTGATAACATTTCCTAAATGAAGTTAATAGGAACAAGAAATTTCAGAATAAGTTTACTAGAAGAAAAAGTCTGAATTAAAACATTCATATATTTATTCTCTCAGATGTTCTAAGAGGAATCAAGTGCTATTTCCAATCTATTGTGTTCGCGTGCTCGGTCGTGCCGGACTCTTTGCCACCCCATGGACTGTAGCCCGCCAGGCTCCTCTGTCCATGGGATTTTCCCAGGCAAGAACACTGGAGTGAATTGCCAATCCCTTCCCAGGGGATCTTCCCAAACCAAGGATCAAAACTGCATCTCTATGTCTCCAGCGTTGGCAGGAGGATTCTTTACCTCTAGGGCCCCCTGGGAAGCCCTTCCAAACTATTATCAAAAGGCAGTTTAAGCTGCTGCAAGCATCTGAAGAAAGTTTATATCTTTTATAATTCCTACCTTTAGACAATTCCTCACTGGAAGGTTAATGGCTAAATTACATTTATTGCAGGTAGTTTTCAAAAGCGAAAGCAATGTCCACTTTACATAGTAACTGTGGAACGTAGGAAACTGTCAGATATTCCCTCTGAGGGTTTGTATGGTGGCTTGTCTAGTGAGAGATGCCAGAATCACAGATGAAGGAAAACCGGGATTGACTACCTTCTTGTCTCTAAGGACTTGTTTCCAATTCAGAAGACTCTTCAGAGGCACTGAGTGGACTTTGAAGGGCTTGAGATAGTCCCTGAGGACCATGCTATAACCCAGACTATTCATTTATATTGAATTTTCTTTCATTTTTTTTTCTTGGCAGGAATTAAACATAGGGCTTATTCTAATCAATTAAATAATATTAAGTCTTTTTGCTATGACCTTTCTCTACGAAAACTTGGAAAATCTTATAAACGATTTTCTAATTAAAAATATTCATTTTGGCCATTCTTAGAGTACTCCCAGGTGATGAACTCAGGGTAACATTTCTAAAATGCTGCTACTTTGATCCTACAGCACCATACTATTTCCTAACACTGATGTGTGGTCACTGCCAGGATCTCACATATACCCTCAATATGTAGGGGAAGCTGACACATACACTTTGCTTCACATATACATTCCTATAATTTTCAAGGAGAAAAATTTAGCAAGATTTATCAAAGTACCTAAAATTATTAATGAAAGGACTCTTGGTTACAATACCCAGAAATTAATCGCAAAAGAAAAAAGTTGTGAAAAGATTTATATCTAGCAGATATTCTTATTATTAGGAGTCTCTGGAATATTAGGAGTCTATAGAATGGGTGAATTTAACTCAGATGACCATTATATCTACTACTGTGGGCAAGATTGCAGGCAGATTCTTTACCAGCTGAGCCACAAAAAGTTAATATTACTAGATACCTTGTCTGTCTAAGATCAACTCTCTAAGTATCTACAAGGCACCACATACATTTAAATAAATGATTTCTCCATTTGAAAATTTTCACAGTACACATTTCTCATAGCATTCTGCTGTTTTATATTCTCCTCTAATGGTTTCAGTGTAAATTCTAATAGGAAAGTAGCAACCTCATACAGTCTCATGACTTAAACAATATCTGTATAGTGATGTTCCCAAATGTGCACTTCCAGTCCTGGGAACATCAAAGAACCCTAAGTACACCTCTGGAAGGTCTAACAAGCATTTCAAATTTAAGAGAACCATTCATGACCAACCAAACCCAACAACCAAACCCCGACCTCCTCCATTTCAAGAATTCTTTTTTTCACTTAATGATATTATTACCTCACCAAACTTACTTTTATCATCCTTATACTCTCTTTCCGTTGCTCCAGTTTCCAATTCATCAACAATTCCTGATAATTCCACTCACCATAAATTCATCCAAATCCATCCATTTCTCATATTATTCACTCTTTTTATTCTAGTCCCAATCGCCATGATTTTCTATGTTCCTTTCTTGTTCTATTCTTGCTCCGCAGGGTCAATTTTTCCATTGTAAAGCCAAAATTATCTTTATAAAACATAAATTGCACCATCTTCTGCCTAAAGCCTTTAAATGGCTTCCTTTCCTACTTAGGAGAGATCTGAAATGCCCTACCAGAGCCTGTCAGATTCCCCTTCATTTAATTCATGTTCTTTTTTCCCCTGTACTCGTTTTGCTTCAGTGACATGGTTCTCAGTTTGTTCTCTGAATACAATTAACCTACTCCTGCCACAAGTCCCTGAATGTATTAGTTCCTCTGTCTCAGACACGGTTCTCCCAAATTTTCCTTTGATTTCTTCTTCCTTTCCAGTGACTCCTTGCCACTCAGTTGCAACCCAGCAGTACCCTCCCCACCCCCAGAGAGGCCTCCACTAGCTCTCTCTCAAGTGCCTTTCCGACCTCATCCTGCTCTTTTTGATTTGCCTCTATTTTTAGTTACAGGCACCGCATTCTCTTTTTTCTCAGAATATAAAACTGGCAAGAGCAGGGTTGTGTCTGCTTTATTCACTCATGTAACCTCAGTGCCTTGTATAGAACCAGGTCTACGGTGGGAACTCAGTAAGTATTCATTCAGTTCAGTCGCTCAGTCGTGTCCGACTCTTGGTGACCCCATGAACAGTAGCATGCCAGGCTTCCCTGTCCATCACCAACTCCCAGAGTTCACTCAGACTCACGTCCATCGAGTCCGTGATGCCATCCAGCCATCTCATCCTCTGTCGTCCCCTTCTCCTCCTGCCCCCAATCCCTCCCAGCATCAGAGTCTTTTCCAATGAGTCGACCCTTCTCATGAGGTGGCCAAAGTACTGGAGTTTCAGCTTTAGCATCATTCCTTCCAAAGAAATCCCAGGGTTGATATCCTTCAAAATGGACTGGTTGGATCTCCTTGCAGTCCATGGGACTCTCAAGAGTCTTCTCCAACACCACAGTTCAAAAGCATCAATTCTTCGGTGCTCAGCCTTCTTCACAGTCCAACTCTCACATCCATACATGACCACTGGAAAAACCATAGCCTTGACTAGATGGATCTTAGTCAGCAAAGTAATGTCTCTGCTTTTGAAAATGCTATCTAGGTTGGTCATAACTTTTCTTCCAAGGAGTAAGTGTCTTTTAATTTCATGGCTGCAGTCACCATCTACAGTGATTTTAGAGCGCCCCCAAAATAAAGTCTGACACTGTTTCCACTGTTTCTCCATCTATTTCCCATGAAGTGATGGGACCGGATGCCATGATCTTTGTTTTCTGAATGTTAAGCTTTAAGCCAACTTTTTCGCTCTCCTCTTTCACTTTCATCAAGAGGCTTTTAGCTCCTCTTCACTTTCTGCTATAAGGGTGGTGTCATCTGCATATCTGAGGTTATTGATATTTCTCCCAGCAAAGGTGGGCTCAGTAAAGGACAGAAATGGTATGGACCTAACAGAAGCAGAAGATATTAAGAAGATGTAACAAAAATACATGGAAGAACCATACAAAAAGATCTTCACGACCCAGATAATCATGATGATGTGATCACTCATCTAGAGCCAGACATCTTGGAATGTGAAGTCAAGTGGGCCTTAGAAAGCATCACTATGAACAAAGCTAGTGGAGGTGATGGAATTCCAGTGGAGCTGTTTCAAATCCTGAAAGATGATGCTGTGAAAGTGCTGCACTCAATATGCCAGCAAATTTGGAAAACTTAGCTGTGGCCACAGAACTGGAAAAGGTCAGTTTTCATTCCAATCCCAAAGAAAGGCAATGCCAAAGAATGTTCAAACTACCGCACAATTTCACTCATCTCACATGCTAGTAAAGAAATGCCGCAAATTCTCCAAGCCAGGCTTCAGCAATATTTGAACTGTGAACTCCTGATATTCAAGCTGGTTTTAGAAAAGGCAGAGGAACCAGAGATCAAATTGCCAACATCTGCTGGATCATGGAAAAAGCAAGAGAGTTCCAGAGAAACATCTATTTCTGCTTTATTGACTATGCCAAAGCCTTTGACTGTGTGGATCATAAGAAACTGTGGAAAATTCTTCAAGAGATGGGAATACCAGACCACCTAACCTGCCTCTTGAGAAATCTGTATGCAGGTCAGGAAGCAACAGTTAGAACTGGACATGGAACAACAGACTGGTTCCAAATAGGAAAAGGAGTACATCAAGGCTGTATATTGTAAATATTCATACTTGGCATAAATTAATGATTAAGACATTTACAAAGTGGTTTTTTGCAAAGGAAAATCCCTACCTGCTTGTGATGACTCTAAGTGCAGAGATTACAGTGTGGAAAATGAGGTGTGTTCCATGGCAGACCAAGAAGAAAGGTGTTTGAGGGCTAATATATTAAGAAAAATTTTGCTAAACATATACTTAGATATGCAGAAAAGGACAAGAGGAATAACTGTTTATCCCTATGATGAGAGATGGCATTTTTATAGTACTGTTATTAAGCGCATTTAATATCTATAATGATTTTTAAAAATGAACTACCAAGCACAAATAAGTGATCCCCTAAATCTACAGATTAGATTCTGAAATATGTTCCTATTTCTACTCCTTCCCTTGTGCCATACTTAGTCCCGAATTAATAAATTCTCACTTCCAGAAGATGATTTTCCTAACCTTTTCAAACCTGATCCTGTGCTGGATCCTGTTAACTGCACTGAATATTACAACCCCCCCGCCAGGACACTCACATATGACCAGCAGTCAGAAGTCCAGCAAAAACAAAATTTCTCCTGATCTTTTCAGGAGGGAACATGTTCTAAGACATTAAAGGTGGCTATTGTCGCAAAACCTGTACAAAATATTACTTTCTGCTATCTTCTGTAAAAATCTAAACTTCAGTCATATCATCCTAGTAGACTTTAAAAAGACAGATCTCAAAGGTAGCATTTTATTTGATATCTCTTATAACTCTAGAAGGAAACTTAAGCATGAATCATTGGAGATCTGAATATTAATATAAAGATGAAAGAATGGGACTCAATTTAACATGAGGGCTAAAAAAAAGTAGAATTATTTCCTGCTGCCACTTTGAAAATGATATGGTTTTGAAAATTATAAATCAAGAAGGGGCAAATATTATGCCAAATGGGCAACATATCAGTAAAACCTCCTGTGAAGAACTTTTAATAAACTCTATATTTTGAGAATCTATTTATTTCTTTGTGAATATGTCTTCTTTAATCTGTGTACTCATTTTGTACAGCAGCTCCATTCTTTTACCTACAACAGGATTTCCCATCTTTTTTCTACCATATTTGTTAGGGATGAAGCTTATCCTGAGTCTCATTATTTATTGAAATCCTAAAGCTAAGTTCTCTTTCTACAGATACAAAACTATCTGTTAAATTACTGCTACACACTACATATGAAAATCACTCAGCCAAGTATTTCCAAAATTCTGGATACAAATAATTTCTTCCAATATTGAACTTCAGATAGGATTATCACATAGGATTTAGACTGATCACATCCATCACTCATTCTGTATCATTCAGAATAAAAATATATAGAACATCAGCACTTACCTGAATAACATGCCTCAGTTTATCAATAATCTGATTTATCACAGGATCGGTTCCTTTGACTTTGACTTCAGGATTTCCAGATTGGGCTTTGATTCCATTTCCAACGACACGCTGAGTATAGCTAACAAAGTGAAAAGTGAAAGACACGTGACTTAATAATGTGGTCACAGTATTCTCTGCCACAAATTTTTGAACAGATTTGAGTTCAGAATTTTACTCCTTTAAGCATATATAATAATGTATTTTTCTTGGAATTAAACCTGGCACAGCTGCAATGTTTATTTTCCTGGTTAAAAACTTAGCATGGAACTAGAGACTATTTTATTGTTATCCTCTCAAAAGACCCAACCAAAAATTGGGTTTTTAATGCTACTTACCAATATGCTAGAAGAAGTTAATAGACATCCTAATCTTTGACAATTTCTTGCTGAATTATACATATTCTGAATCCATATTATCTGGGCACTTTATTTCATTTTATACAGCATTTAGATGAATCTAAAATTATTTTACATATTGGACTACAAAAGAAATATATATATGTGTGTGTGTGTGAGAGAGAGAGAGGATATATCTATCTATCTATCTATCTATATATATACACATACATATATATACCTATTTACATAAACATGGGCTTCCCAGGTGGTGTTAGTAGTAGAAAACCCTCATGGCAATTCAGGAGACTTAAGAGACATGGGTTTGATCCCCTGGAGGGTCAGGAAGGTCCCCTGGAGGAGGGCATGGCAACCCCCTCCAGTATTCTTGCCTAGAGAATCCCATGGACAGAGGAGCCTAGAAGGCTACAGTCCACAGGGTCTCACAGAATCAACATGACTAAAGCGACCTAGCGTGCACACACTCACACACACATGCACACAAACACATACACACACACAAACAAATATATTGTTGTTGTTCAGTTGCTAAGTGATGTCTGACTCTTTGCAGCTCCATCACTGCAGCACTCCAGGCCTCCCTGTCCTTCACTGTCTCCCGGAGTTTGCTCAAACTCATGTCCATTGAGTCAGTGATGACATCCAACCATCTCATCCTCTGTCGCCCCCTTCTTCTGCCCTCAATCTTTCCCAGCATCAGGGTACTTTCCTGTGAGTTGGCTCTTTGCAACAGGTGGCCAAAATATTGGTGCTTCAGCATATATATGTGTATATTTGTGTATGTTTGTGTGTGTGTAGGCTCAGAGGTTAAAGTGTCTGCCCCCAATGTGGGAGACCTGGGTTCAATCCCTGGGTCTGGAAGATCCCCTGGAGAAGGAAATGGCAACCCACTCCAGTATTCTTGCCTGGAAAATCCCATGAACTGAGGAGCCTGGTGGGTTTGCAGTCCACGGGATCACAAAGAGTCGGACACGACTGAATGACATTACTTACTTACTTATATATATATAGTTGAAATATAATGTCAACTTATTATTCATGCAAATATTTAGATTCGCCAGTCACAAAGATGTACTAAGTGTCCCTTCCTATATTCCAGTCCTTTGCTACATGACTGGGATTATAAGAAGGTATAAGACTCAATTTGTCTTCTCACAGTGTTCATTGTATACCTGGGAATATAATGTATTAATTAACTTGTTCATTCATGCATTCATTCATTACATTTTATTATTTAAAAAATTTTAATTCAAATTCCAATAATATAACTTATCCTCATTTTCCTGACAGTGTAGTGTAGCATAAAGACAAGTAAACAGCTAAAGCAAAGCACTAAGAATGAAAGAGATGTTCAGTATGTCACAGGATTAGTTAGAAGGAAAAGTACATGCCCGGTGAGAGGTAAGGACAACACAAGTAGAAAACCTTGAACGTATGGAGAAGGACATTTGGACCAAAACACTCAGGGAAAAACTAAAGGAGAAATTATATCTTGAGTTAATCCTTGGAGTATTAGGGAAAAGATAGGTCTCAGATGATGTAGTTAATATGAACTCCAGGGCAAAAAATGACCTCCCAGCAGGGGAAATGGAAAGAGAAGAATATCTAGGCTTTTATTTACAAAGGGAGAGAAAAAATGGGAGACAGTATGATGTGGGGGACATGCCCTGAAGATTCCATCCCCTCTATGCTTAAGACTCTCCTCTGAGTAATATGTCTGCTTCGAGTATCATAATAAAGTGGCCTCAGAGAGTTCTCAGGAAGCATTTTCACATATTTGTAATGTAATGTGCTTTCTCTATATTTGAATAGAGTGTCACAATTATCCATGTGCACCCTCTGAATTTTCTACAGCAATGCAGTCTTTGAAAAGATAAAAGTAGGTTCCACTGTTGAGGATATGGCCAAATAAAAGGAGTTTCAAAGTATACTCAGTTATTTTCAAGATAATGCAAAATCAATGATTAATTTTCAAAAATAATTACAAATCTGGTCGTTCCTATGATAATAAATGATGGAATTCTTTGATATGGATAACATCAATTGGATATGACAAGAATAAAAATATCAATAAATCTTTTTATTTTTAAAACAACCTTGAATCCATTTCTTTATGCAGAATAGGTTTACAGTTAGGTAATCCAGTATAAATTAGGAGCTTGGCAATATCCAGTAATAGTAGAGGGAAAACGATTCTGCATATATTATTAATATCTACTAATGCTAATGCTGTTTAGTTAGGAAGAATCAAGTAAACCATAAAATGAAAGTGAAGTCGCTCAGTTGTGTCCGACTCTCTGCGACCCCATGGACTGTAGCCTATCAGGCTCCTCAGTCCATGGAATTTTCCAGGCAAGAGTACTGGAGTGGGTTGCCATTTCCTTCTCTAGGGCATCTTCCCAACCCAGGGATCAAACCCGGGTCTCCTGCATTGTGGGCGGATGCTTTACCATCTGAGCCACCTTAATGTCATGGTAGCACTGTTATATTTTCCTTTCAAATATTTCAAACTGATTGTGCATGTGGGTCCTTCATTAGTGTGTTGCATAATATGAATAAATAACTAAATCAATGCACATCTGTGATTCCAGGCATCGTCTTAATGACTTCCTTTGGAGTCTGTCAGTTTATCTCCATGCTAATCATTTATTGTAGCCATGAGATCGTGCCTCATAAACCTCAAAGTATAGGAAGTATAATTGACTAGGCTACCTGCTACTTTGCTTGAAATCTTTTTTTTTCTCTTCTCCAACCAATGACTGAGTGCAGCAGAGGTACTAATACAAACCCATTGCTGGAAGACACGGGATTCCCTTGATGGCCCATGTTGGCTCAGGATTCCCTGAGCCCTTGCTGACTACTTCTTAGCCTGCACATCATGCCAGAAAGCTTCCACTCAACCTTCCTTTTGATTCTCTTTCACTCTAGGTCACACTTGCTTCACGGCCAACAGCTCTTTCAGCGTTACTCAGATTCCTCTCCAATCTCTCATAGGCATTTCCCTAATAAAATCCCTCTTGTGTTTAGTCCTCCTTTGGTATCTGCTTCTTGGAGGACCTAGACCAATACACCATATAATATTTGTACTATAATTATCCCCATGCTATAGACGGGGGAACCTAAGATATGAATAGGTTAAGCAACTTTCCCCAAACAGCATTGTTGGTTAAGTATACAGCAAGGATATGAACCCAAGGATGTGAGCTCTAAATACAATCACTCAATAATTATGAATGTAAACTCCTGAAACCAACTAATACAAATTAGAGATATAATCAGCTTGGTGCAAAGTATTTTTTTGTTGTTTTATTTTGATTTTTTTACTGTTAACTACAGCCTTTCAAAGGCTTAACTGCTTATAATTAAAAGAGAAAATGTTATTTTCTTCAAAAGTCTCTTCAAAGAACTATTACTGTAAAGAGTTGCAAGTAACAGTTGCTGTCAGGGTGAGAACAAACTAATAGACTACAAGGTTGCCTTAAGATATTGCTATGTTTCACTTGAAATACAGATATATTGTCATAAAGGAAACTGAGACTTCTCTCTTAATTTTAAATAAATACTTCTTTGATTCACATCTTGCTTTATTTATAAATCATGAAACTTTCTTTTAACACTAAATATGAGGTTTCACATTAGTGTAAAGACTTTATTATTTTTATTTTTAATTTTCATAGTTAGTAACCTAGATTAAACTTATCAGAATTACAATTAATCAAGAATCTTTTTTCAAGCTAGTATATTATTGAATAGTTTGGGATCACTATTATTATGTATTATTTAAACAAGACAAAAGTACTGAAAAGAAGGGCATTTAATATACTTCAAGTTAAGCATGCATGAATAAAATTAGGCATTCTTTTCTATCTATTAAGGCTAAGAAGAACAACAATGCAATAATAATATGTACACACCAGAATGATTTACATGAAAAGAGATGACACTAAGCATTGGCATGGATGGCGGAGGGGGGATGGGCAATTAGAACCCTCTCTCTTTGAGGATGGGAGCTTAAACTGATATAAACCACTATCTGACATGTATCTGGGTATATACTTAACCAGAAAGGTATAAGAATGTTCAGAGAAGTACTATGCAGAATAGCCCCCAATTGGACACAACCCAAATATTCATGAACATTGCATGAGCAAATAAATGGTTGACTATTTATATAATAGCATACTATCGATATATAGCAGTGAGAATGAGTTACAACCGTACTCCAAATTTTATAAGCTAAATATGAAATGAAAGAAGCAATATATAGAATATACTCGATGATTCCATTCCTCAAAAGTTTAAAAACTAATCAATGATATTCCAAATCACCATAAGTGTTACTCTAAGAGATAGTGCACAACAGGTTGAAGGGGTTACTGGGGTTCTAGCAATGCGTTTCTTGATTTGGATCCTAATTAAACAAGAGAGCTCATTTTGTATATTAAAAAGAAAAAAAAAGACATGAAATGCACAGGGCTTCTCAGATGGCACTAGTGGTAAAGAACCCACCTGCCAATGCAAGAGACACAGGAGATGTGTTCAATCCCTGTGCCAGATATATCCTGTGGAGGAGGGCACTGCAACCCACTCCAGCAGTCCTGCCTGGGAAATCCCATGGAACATGGGCGGAGGATCATGGCGGGCTACAGTCCATGAGGTTGCAAAGAGTCGGACACAACTATTATTTGGTTACCTTGGCTACACTTTATGCATGTATTTTCAACCTAAACAAGACATTTACGCTGAAAACTTCTTGTGCTCTTTTTCCTAATATGTATATAACCGACAAATTTGCATGGAACAATGTATAAACAAAAGATCAACATAGGCATTTCTTCACAAGGGCTAAATGGTTTTGTCATCACTAAATGACTAATTTAGTCTGCTAGTTCAACAGAAAAACTCCCTGCGAACTTTAATTTGCATGCAAAAAATAGTTACTAAATCAAATCAAAGTTTTTCCAACGAAGACTGCTTATTTGAGTTTGTAACAAATCATTAATCACTCTTTTTTTCCTCCTAGTTTTACAAGTAATGGATAAAACATTTCAAGGTTCCGTACAGAGGCTTCTTGACTTGAAAACTTACTCACATTGTAGTGAGAAGGAGGGAACAAAAATATACACAAAAACGAGGCAAGTATTTTGTGAAGGGAGTAATAGACCCACCATTTGTGCCTATTTCTTCAAGTCTGGAAATGTATGGCAGCAGTTTAATAATACTCATTCCACAAGTAGGACAGGTTTCTTACTTACATGGGAAAAAGGCAAGTACAGATACATTTACATTCTATAAAAATGTTGAACAAGATTCCAATTCTCTTTCTATTCAACAGGTGAAATATTAGAAGGAAGTGCTAATGCACCTGCACCCAGGACGGTGAAGCCTGGCATGCTGCAGTGCATGGGGTCACAAAGAGCTGGACTTGACTTAGCCAGGGAACAACAGCAACAGATACATCTACACGCAGTGCGTCATTAGGAAGTCATTTCTCCTCACTTTACTAACATTTCTCACTTGAAACATGACATGCCCCATGACATTAATTTCATTTTATTGAGAGTGCAATATAATTTGTTTCAGATTCACATAAAAAGTATGATACTTCTCATGTGTACTTACACCATTTCAGGTGGAAAATGACCTTGTAATTCTTTGAAAAGTATTTAAAGTGGTCCAACATGGACTCTTTTTCTAACTTCACTGGGACAAGATACAAAAATACAATCACTGACAAGAGATGAGGAAAACACCTGACCAAGGGGTTTCTCTTTTTACCATTATTGCCATCTTTCTAAGACCAAGAATGGGAACCATGTTTTTCGTGGTGGCGGTAGGCAGTAACAGTAGCAGGAGTATCAATAGATGCTTTGTTTATTGCTTTTGTGTCTGTCTTGGTTCAGTTGAGTTGAGTTGACTTCAGTTCAGTTGCTCAGTCATGTCTGACTCTTTGAGATCCCATGGACCACAGCACGCCAGGCATCCCTGTCCATCACAAACTCCTGGAGTTCACACAAACCCATGTCCATTGAGTCAGTGATGCCATCCAACCATTTCATCCTCTGTCTTCCCTCTTCCTGCCTTCAATCCCTCCCAGCATCAGAGTCTTTTCAAATGAGTCAGCTCTTCGCATGAGGTAGCCAAACTATTGGAGTTTCAGCTTCAACATCAATCCTTCCAATGAACATCCAAGACTGATCTCCTTTAGGATGGACTGGTTGGATCTCCTCGCAGTCCAAGGGACTCTCAACAGTCTTCTCCAACACCACATTCAAAAGCATCAATTCTTCAGCGCTCAGCTTTCTTTATAGTCCAACTCTCACATCCATACATGATTACTGAAAAAACTATAGCCTTGACTAGATGGACCTTTGTTGGCAAAGTAATGTCTCTGCTTTTTAATATGCTGTCTAGGTTGGTCATAACTTTTCTTCCAAGGAGTAAGCGTCTTTTAATTTTGTGGCTGCAATCAATATCTGCAGCAATTTTGGAGCCCAGAAAAATAAAGTCAGCCACTGTTTCCACTGTTTCCCCATCTATTTGCATGAAGTGATGGGACCAGATGCCATGATCTTAGTTTTCTGAATGTTGAGGTTTCAGCCAACTTTATCACTCTCCTTTCACTTTCATCAAGAGGCTCTTTAGTTCTTCACTTTCTGCCATAAGGGTGGTATCATCTGCATATCTGAGGTTATTGATGTTTCTTCCAGCAATCTTGATTCCACCTTGTGTTTCTTCCAGCCCAGCATTTCTCATGATGTACTCTGCATATAAGTTAAATAAGCAGGATGACAATATACGGCCTAGATGTACTCCTTTTCCTATTTGGAACCACTCTGTTGTTCCATGTCCAGTTCTATTGCTTCTTGACCTGCATACAGGTTTTTCAGGAGGCAGGTCAGATGGTCTGGTATTCCAATCTCTTTCAGAATTTTCCACAGTTTATTGTGATCTGCACAGTCAAAGGCTTTGACATAGTCAATAAAACAGGAATAGATGTTTTTCTGGAACTCTCTTGCTTTTTCTATGATCCAACGGATGTTGGCAATTTGGTCTCTGGTTTCTCTGCCTTTTCTAAAACCAGCTGTTTTGAACATCTGGAAGTTCATGGTTCACATATTGCTGAAGCCTGGCTTGGAGAATTTTGAGCATTACTTTACTAGTGTTTGAGATGAGTGCAATTGTGCGGTAGTTTGAACATTCTTTGGCATTGCCTTTCTTTGGGATTGGAATGAAAATTGACCTTTTCCAGTCCTGTGGCCACAGCTGAGTTTTCCAAATTTGCTGGCATATTGAGTGCAGTACTTTCACAGCATCATCTTTCAGGATTTGAAATACCTCAACTGGAATTCCATCACCTCCACTAGTGTTCATAGTGATGAGGCCCACTTGACTTCACATTCCAGGATCTCTGGCTCTAGGTTAGTGATCACAGCATTGTGATTATCTGGGCCATGAAGCTCTTTTTTGTACAGTTGTTCTATATACTCTTGCTAAGTCTTAATATCTCCTGCTTCTGTTAGGCCTGTACCATTTCTGTCCTTTATTGAGCCCATCTTTGCATGAAATGTTCCCTTGGTATCTCTAATTTTCTTGAAGATATCTCTAGTCTTGCCCATTCTATTGTTTTCCGCTATATCTTGGCATTGATCACTGAGGAAGGCTTTCTTATCTCTCCTTGCTATTCTTTGGAACTGTGCATTCAAATATCTTGGTTCAGTTCAGTTCAGTTCAGTCTCGGTCATGTCCGACTCTTTGCAACCCCATGAATCGCAGAACACCAGGCCTCCCTGTCCATCACCAACTCCCAGAGTTCACTCAGATTCACATCCATCAAGTCAGTGATGCCATCCAGCCATCTTATCCTCTGTTATCCCCTTCTCTTCCTGCCCCCAACCCCTCCCAGCATCAAAGTCTTTTCCAATGAGTCAACTCTTCGCATGAGGTAGCCAGAGTACTGGAGTTTAAGCTTTAGCATCATTCCTTCCAAAGAAATCCCAGGGCTGATCTCCTTCAGAGTGGACTGGTTGTTAGGTAATTATATATTAAAATTCATTCCATTTCCAGAGTTTTGATTTTAGGAGGTGTCTTTTACTCTGGTAGATTCACTGCTATTTCTGGTTTAAAGGTCCAGGAAGCACACTGTAGGTATTCTTCAGTGAATCTCTTCTTCAAGAATCAGTTTTTCTTTTAGAACACTTCTGGGCCTCCCTTCTTGGTACTGACAGCAAATGTGAAATAAGTAGCAGTGATCTGTTTTTGCAACTTTTTCCTCAAAAATTGGGTGGCGCTGGATGCTGCTGCTGAATGTCGTTTTGTGCACACGCAGTTTCTATACAGCCCTTTTCCTTGACAGTAAAGGTCTTGTCTTAATCTTTGAACTCTCAGAGCAGATAGGAGTCATATGATTGATTTTATGTGCCAGGGTAAGAGAATAACATTTCACGATAGGTAAGAGGCTTACAGGGGATTTAGAGAATGGAGACATCTGTAGAATCAATTCCAAGTAATTCAGCCTTTTTGATTCCTCTGTCTCACTTCAATTGTTGAGCCACAAACTATTTTTAAGTTAATCTCTGCCATTTATTTGGCTTCATAATTATAGATAAATAATGTCTAAATTTGAAATCTGTTTCTGACTTCAAATAAATTGAAGTGATAGAGATAAAATTATGGCCTTTATGATTATTTATAACTAAGTCCCTACTGAGGATACCACCTTTTGTGATAGCTTATGGAAAACACTGATTAACATTATTCTAATAAGGTAATGTCATGCTTTGCATAGCAACCAACAAGGAATTTTTAGCAGATCACTACATATAACTTTATATAAATTTCATTCACCAATCTTTTTGGAGACATTATCAAATCCTCAGTTCAGTTCAGTTTAGTCGCTCAGTCGTGTCCGACTCTTTGCGACCCCATGAATCGCAGCACGCCAGGCCTCTCTGTCCATCACCAACTCCCAGAGTTCACTCAGACTCACATCCATCGAGTCAGTGATGCCATCCAGCCATCTCATCCTCTGTTGTCCCCTTCTCCTCCTGCCCCCAATCCCTCCCAGCATCAGAGTTTTTCCCAGTGAGTCAACTCTTCACATGAGGTGGTCAAAGTACTGCAGTTTCAGCTTTAGCATCATTCCTTCCAAAGAAATCCCAGGGCTGATCTCCTTCAGAATGGACTGGTTGGATCTCCTTGCAGTCCAAGGGATTCTCAAGAGTCTTCTCCAACACCACAGTGCAAAAGCATCAATTCTTCAGCGCTCAGCTTTCTTCACAGTCCAACTCTCACAGCCATACATGACCAATGGAAAAACCATAGCCTTGACTAGACGAACCTTTATTGGCAAAGTAACGTCTCTGCTTTTCAATATGCTATCTAGGTTGGTCATAACTTTTCTTCCAACGAGTAAGCGTCTTCTAATTTCATGGCAGCAGTCACCATCTGCAGTGATTTTGGAGCCCCCAAAATAAAGTCTGACACTGTTTCCACTGTTTCCCCATCTATTTCCCATGAAGTGATGGGACCAGATGCCATGATCTTCTTTTTCTGAATGTTGAACTTTAAGCTAACTTTTTCACTTTCCACTTTCACTTTCATCAAGAGGCTCTTTAGTTCTTCTTCACTTTCTGCCATAAGGGTGGTGTCATCTGCATATCTGAGGTGATTGATATTTTTCCCAGCAATCTTGATTTCAGCTTGTTCTTCTTCCAGCCCAGCTTTTCTCATGATGTACACTGCATAGAAGTTAAATAAACAGGGTGACAATATACAGCCTTGACGTACTCCTTTTCCTATTTGGAACCAGTCTGTCATTCGATGTCCAGTTCTAACTGTTGCTTCCTGACCTGCATATAGGTTTCTCAAGAGGCAAGTCCCCACAGAAGTCCCTAAAATCTTATACAGCTTTATTGTATTTTTTGAAATATAATTGACATCAACATTAATTAAATGTCAAATATGAAACTAACAACTGCATCAAAATGTACTATAAAATTAGTTGCAAGACACAACAATAAGAGCATACTTAGAAACAAAAAAAACAAGAATTCATTTAAAAATAAATATTTATCAGTCTTCACTCTAACAATTCAATTGGCAATGCATGTATTTGTGCTTGTCTGTTTAGCAAGGTAAATCACAGATAAGCTCTTTCATGACATAAGATAAGCATCTATGTGAACCTGAAAATAATACTTTCACATCAAATCCTAGAGCCTGTACAAGCCAAATCAGTAGCATTTAAGAAGTTATCATTTCAGCAAATGCTAACTTTAATTTTCTAATAAAAAATTATTAAAAATGAACTTTCCCCTCTGTAAAAAATAATTCTACCTTTAGCCTTCTCCTCACCCCATTCCCTATCTTACCAAGAAAAGATAAATACCTTAGCTATAGCAAAGCTCTGTTTTTCAATCATAAATTTTGAATTAAAAATTCAAAGCAAATGTGTAATAAATATTTTTCTTATTTTATAATTATCCTCATTTGATTCAAAGTAACTGTCAAATTTAAAAGATCAGTTCTAATACAATCAGCTGTGCATACTGTTATACGAGTTATGAAATGCTATACTAACTTCCATTTTCCAAGTCACACATTTCAAAATTAAACTCTTCTCAGTAAGATATACGCTGTCTTTCACGCATTTGTGATGACTGATAATCACCACTTTGCACTGGTTTTTGTCTCATTTCACTGTTCGATGTAAATATGTGGAAGTAGAATGTTATTTAGGAGATAACTATTATGTGAGTACCAATGAGTTAAACACTATTTTGAGCCAAAAGCTTGGTCAAAATGATTTAGAGTATAAATTTCATTTAAGTAAACTTTTATTAGGGACATACCAAAATCCTACAAGTTCCTAGAATCTTGTATAGCTTTTTTAAGATAATTTTGAAATGTAACTGACATCAGCATCAACTAAATCAGATATAAAATTAAAAGCTATTATAAAAATACTTTAAAATTAGTTGTAAAATATAATTTTAGGATTACAAACATACCATGCATAAAGAAGCTACATATTTCCTACATAACAGAATAAAATCAGAGTGTATTTTGTGTCTTAGTGGTAAAGAACCCTCCTGGCCAATGCAGGGCACGGGTTCAATCCCTGCATCAGGAAGATTCCCTGAAGGAGGAAATAGCAACCCATTCATTTCCCACAGAAAAATCCCACAGACAGAGGAGCCTGGTGGGCTACAGTCCACAGAGTCACAGTCAGACACGACTGAGCACCTAGCACCAACATAACAAGATCAGAGAGAAAGAAACTTTGAATGTCAGAGTGTAGTAGTTTCCTAGTGTCACAGCAGCAAACTACCATAGTTGACCTGGGGGCTAGCCTTCTGAAATCAAGGTGTTGAAAGACTATACTCCCTCTGAAGCCCCTAGAGAAGAATTCTCTCCTACCTCTTCCCAGCTTCTAGCAACTCCCAACAGTCCATGTAATTCTCTGGCTTGTAGCTGCCTTATTCCAATTTCTGCCTACATTTTTAGATCACCTTCTTCTCTATGTGTCTGTCTGTCCTTTTCTGTCACATTGGATTTAGGGTCCATGCTAGGGTGATCCCATTTCAATTCTTACTTTACTTATATCTGCAAAGACATATTTCCAAACAGGGCCACTTCCTGAGATTCCAGCCAGGATGAATTTGGGGGATACACTATTACACCAGGGCTTCCCAGGAGGCAATAGGGGTAAAGAACCCACCTGCCAATGCAGGAGACATAAGACATGTGTCGATCCCTGGGTTGGGAAGATCTCCAGCAGAAGAGCATGCCAACCCACTGCAGTATTCTTGCCTGGAGAATCCCATAGACAAAGAAGGCTGGTGGGCTATACAGTCTGTTGCTGCTGGGGGGTTGCAAAGAGGTGAAACACGACTGAAGCAACTTTTACACACTGTTACGCCACTGCACAGAGCTTTGTAAATAAACTGGATGCTGCTTGAATGAAAACAAATTTTCCCTTGAAATTCAGTTAATCAATACTCTTCACATTCAGACCTCTCTCATTGATGTCATATTCTATTTTTCTTCAGGGAAATTTTTATTTATTATAATATTTATATTTCACAAACACATCTCTTAAATTCTACCTTGGGTTTTCTCATTTATTTTTTTGTTATAATTCAGGTGGCCTTAAGGAAATATTTTAATCACCTTTTTGTAAATTTTCAGTACACAGTACCTAGAATTTCCTATATTGTCAGTGGCTTTTCTCTTACTAGCAAAAGAAACAATGATATTGATAATGTCTTATGTTCTAAATTCATACAAACAGAAAATATACCTTAGAAATGATGTGTTCAGCTCTGAGGCAAGGGCCCAACCACCTGCTCTGAATGTAAAAGTTTCCTGAAATCTTTGAAAGGCTAGTTTATTATGAAAGTGTTGACAGCTGATGCTTTAGGGACCCATAAAGGCACACAAAATAAATTTTAATCACACTTAATGCTAATGTTGCAGCAAGATTGTGACAATATTCAAATGTGACTAATTTCATTAAATTAGCTACACTCATCAAGCTAAACTTAGTTATTTAAATTTATAAGATGACTCAAAAGAAATAATTAAACTCTTTTTTTTCTGCTTCTAATTTTTTTTGTTGATGCTTAGAAGTGCAAAGATATTTTAACTGAGTTTTCTGAGCAATCAGTTCACCTGTTTTATCACCATAAAGGAGAGGGCCCTTAGCAGGTTGCTGAATCTAGTGCTCTGTTTTCAAGAAGAAATATACCTATGTCAAGAATATAGTACTTTGCATTCATCTCCTGGCATATAAGTCAATAGATTTTGTGTGTCTTTGTTGATAGTAACATAAATTTAGAGCTGGAAAGGACCTCAGAGGTCATCTAGTCCAACCAAGTATCTTTTAAAGCAAATGAAGAAGTAGTAGGTTTATTTCATCATTCTGTACTTATGAACTGTATTTTTTTTTTTTTTAAGTCTTTGAGACGACCTACAATAAAAGGCACAGACACTGTAAAACAAGGGCAAAGTGACAGAATAATGAAGGGGAACAGGTAAAAATTGTATTAGGAGACATAGGAAGGAAACTACATTTCAGTCTAAAACTTAGCCATAAGACTCTTCTCAGAGAAGGCCAAGGAAAAGTAAAATTCTAATACTAGGTCTTACCACTTAATGACAGTTGTATCTGCCTGTGTTAGCAGGCATTTTTAAAGGTTATCTTTAAACTTTCAAGCAGAATGTATATGTCTCTAAGCAAGAGATAATAAGCAATAAACAAAAGCCAACAAAAGTCCGTCTAGTCAAAGGTCTGGTTTTTCCAATAGTTATGTATGGATGTGAGAGTTGGACCATAAAGAAAGCTGAACATTGAAGAACTGATGCTTTTGAGCTGTGGTGCTGGAGAAGACTCTTGAGAGTCCCTTGGACTGCAGAGAGATCAAACCAGGAAATCCTAAAATAGATCAGTCCTGAATATTCATTGAAAGGACTGATACTGAAGCTCCAATACTTTGGCCACCTGATGTGAAGAACTGAATCATTTGAAAAGACCCTGATGCCAGGAAAGATTGAAGGCAGGAGGGGAAGGGGATGACAGAGGATAAGATGGCTGGATGCCATTACTGACTCGAAGCACATGAGTTTGAGCAAACTCTGGGAGTTGGTGATGGACAGGGAAGCCAGGTGTGCTGCAGTCCACGGGGTCACAAAGATTCTGACATGTCTGGACAACTGAACTGAACTGAACAACAAAAGCTAACATCAATAGCAACGGCAAAGTTTTCAAAGATATAAGTACACATGGCATTTTGTTATATGAATCTTTGTTTAAAACTGCCTGAGTGATACTACAGTTCTGAGTAGGCATTTCTACTGGGACCTGGTTATCTGACTTGGAGAAAAATATAGCCTTGGAGAAATTAGAAGAGCAGATGGCTAATGTTACTCAATTTATTTTTTTTAATTTTTAATTGTTATTTATTTCTCCACTGAAAGAGAATATATTCTCTGGGTAATGGGTTGAACTACTGTGGAAGAATTTCAAGTTCAAAGTGACTTGAAATTAAAGAATCCCTTCTGAAGAACTGTGCTGTTTTCCACAATCCTACACAATAAAAGTGCTGCATTCAACACACCAGCAAATTTGGAAAACTCAGCAGTGGCCACAGGACTGGAAAAGGTCAGTTTTCATTCCAATCCCAAAGAAAGGCAATGCCAAAGTATGTTCAAACTACTGCATAATTGCACTCATCTTACATGCTAGCCAAGTAATGCTCAAAATTCTCCAAGCCAGGCTTCAACAGTATGTGAACCAAGAACTTCCAGGTATTCAAGCTGGATTAGAAAGGCAGAGGAACCAGAGATCAAATTGCCATCATCTGCTGGATCATAGGAAAAGCAAGAGAGTCCCAGAAAAACATCTGCTTCAGCTTTATTGACTATACTGCTGCTGCTGCTGCTAAATGACTTCTGCTTTATTTGACTATGCCAAAGCCTTTGACTTGTGAATCACAACAGTGTAAAATTCTTAAAGAGATGGGAATACCAGATCACGTTACCTGCCTCCTGAGAAATCTCTATGCAGATCAAGAAGCAACAGTTAGAACGGGATATGGGACAATGGACTGGTTCCAAATTGGGAACAGAGTATATCAAGGCTGTAAATTGTCACCTCGCTCATTTAACTTACATGCAGAATAAAACATGGAAAATGTTGGGCTAGATGAAGCACTAGCTGGAATCAAGATTGCCAGGAATAATATCAATAACTTCAGATATGAAGATGACATCATCCTTACAGCAGAAAGTGAAGAGTAACTGAAGAGTCTCTTGATGAAAGTGAAAGAAGAAAGTGCAAAAACTGGCTTAAAACTCAACATTCAAAAAGGCATATCATGGCATCCAGTCCCATCATTTCATGGCAAATAGATGATGAAACAGTGAGAGACTTTATTTTCTTGGGTTCCAAAATCACTGCAGATGGTGACTGCAGCCATGAAATTAAGAGATGCTTGCTCCTTGGAAGAAAAGCTATGACAAACCTAAACAGTATATTAAAAAGCAGAGACATTACGTTATTGACAAAGGTCTGTCTAGTCAAAGCTATGGTTTTTCCAGAAGTCATGTATGAATGTGAGAGTTGGACCATAAAGAAAGCTGAACGCCAAAGAATTAATGCTTTTAAACTGTAGTGTTGGAGAAGACTCTTGAGAGTCCCTTGGACTGCAAAGGACCCAACCTGTCAGTCAGTCCTAAAGGAAATCAATCCTGAATATTCATTGGAAGGACTGATGCTGAAGCTGAAACTCCAAAACTTGGCCAACTGATGCAAAGAACTGACTCATTGGGGAAGACCCTGGTGCTGGGCAAGACTGTAGGCAGCAGGAGAAGGGGACGACAAAGGATGAGATGGTTGGATGGCATCACAATTAAATGGACATGAGTTTCAGTAAGCTCTTGGAGATGGTGAAAGACAGGGAAGCCTGCCATGCTGCTGATCATGGGACTGCAAATAGTTGGACAAGACTGAGTGACTGAACAACGAAAATATACACACACTTACACTACTGTTTCCATATTCATTTTCCCTACCTTCATTTTCAGTAGCAAAAAGGTGGTCTTCGTGGGCCCATAAAAGAGATATGACACGTTTAAAGTTTTGTAAATAATTTTTCTTAAGTAACTGGGGAGTAATTAGTATATAGAAAACAATTCAAATTTGAGTATAACACATTAGTTTGAAAATACAGTTTCAACCATGTCTCCAATCCCAATTTAAAGTTATGTTCAGCAATTCCATTTTTTGGTCTGTTGAATCTCAAAATAAAAATTGATAGGTTTCAAATCATAGTTATTATGAAGAGGAAGCAGGAGTTGGGAAATAACTGAGCTTTCTGTCTGTGCCTCATCTTAACTCCACCATAGCCAAATTCCTGGTGTCAAATAGTCCTGAGAAAACAATAAACTTGTGTGATGGACTCTAATTTGTGTCCACTTGCATATATGAGAAAATTGCTTCTCCAGCTCTTTCTTGGCAAGCCCACTTGTGCTATGCAGAAAACAGCTGGACCTTGTTCCATAGAATTATACACGCCTAGGGACTCTAAGATTCCTACACTTGTGGTTACTCTGGGAACACACTTGGCTAACTGGGTACATGAAAAATATATGCATACACAGAAAGCAAGAGGCTTCCTACAGCCTGCAGAATCCAGATAGAATGGGTGTTCCTGGGTCAGATGACCTGCTGATTCTGTACCTTGAGGCAAATTTGGCAAGCTCTCCCTCACTCTCTATGCTTTCCCTTCTGTTTCCCCTCCTTCAGTCCCTTATATGCTGCTGCTGCTGCTAAGTCGCTTCAGTCGTGTCTGACTCTGTGCGACCCCATAGACGGCAGCTCACCAGGCTCCTCCGTCCCTGGGATTCTCCAGGCAAGAACACTGGAGTGGGTTGCCATTTCCTTCTCCAATGCATGAAAGTGAAAAGTGAAGTCGCTCAGTCATGTCCGACTCTTCATGACCCCATGGACTGCAGCCTGATGTCTGCTTAAAGGAAAAGTCCATCAGGGTTTTCACATTCTGTTACCCCTGCCTAGCAGCTTCTATTCCTTTCCTAGTCATTAAAGCTAAAGCTAAGCTTTAAAAAGAAGCTTTGCTAATGTGACTCAGTTTGAGATTCTGAGATAGATTACCCTAGTTTATCTGTGTGGGCCCTAAACACAACAGCAGGTATCCCTTTAAGAGAAAGATGGAAGGAGACTTAAAAAAAAAAACAAACCAGAAGTAAAAGGAGAAGGCAAAAGTTCCACCAGGCAGGGATTGGAGTAACGCTACCACAAACCTATGGATGCTGGAAGCTTAAAGAGGCAAGGCATGAATTCTTCCCTAGAACCATGGCCTTACTGAAATTTGATTCTGTCTCAGCAATACAAAGTGAGGATTTAACACTTTTGACCTCCAAACTGTTAGCTATAACATTTTTGTGGCTGTAAGTCAGTCACTGGTAATTTCTACAGCAGCCACAGGAAACAAATTTGTCAACTAAGAATCTAAACTATTTACCAACTAGGGTGTCTCAGGTTATATGCTCTTGTTAACTATTGCTTGCTAACAGTTTAGTTTCTGGAATACACGTATCATTATTGTAGTTAAGTAACTAACTGTACAGTGATTTGTTTAGTGCCTCTAACTCCATTCTAAACTGTAAATTCTTGAGGTCAAGTAGTGTTTCTGTCTAAATCATCCTCTAGTTTCAGGCCTTAGCAAAATGCCTGGAATATGAAAGCTCAAAACAGATTTGTTATCTGAGTGAATATATGACTGATACAGAAGTAAACAAACAAAAAATAACTTTCAGGACATATATTTCCTTTTCTAGAGCTGGTTCTTATGACATCTCTCAACATTTCTGAAGTTGGTTACAAATCCCATGAATGTGTAATTTCATCTTAATGCTGTTTCAGTCCAGTATTAAATAGTTTCTGAATGGTAGTTTGAGATGGAATCTCATCCACATTTCTCATTAGAAACAAAAAGGAAGAAATGAATAAAACAGAGCAAATAACATAAACACTAAATCCTAAAACTGACTCTCAATATGTGGATTAACTGTAAAAACAATTAACTTAAACCTTTCTATCCATATGTTACTTCACAGGAGAGAAAAATTTCCTCCAGAAAAATCAGGAAAGATGGCAGTTGTCTCTCCCTAGCTGCCACTGAGCTCCCTCTGCAGGAGCCCTGAGAAAGAGCACTTGTTCTTCTACAGCCCCAGTTCTGTTTTTTGAGGGGCCTAAATCTAGAGCCAGATATCCTGGAATGTGAAGTCAAGTGGGCCTTAGAAAGCATCACTACGAACAAAGCTAGTGGAGGTGATGGAATTCCAGTGGAGCTGTTTCAAATCCTGAAAGATGATGCTGTGAAAGTGCTGCACTCAATATGCCAGCAAATTTGGAAAACTCAGCAGTGGCCACAGGACTGGAAAAGGTCAGTTTTCATTCCAATCCCAAAGAAAGGCAATGCCAAAGAATGCTCAAACTACTGCACAATTACACTCATCTCACATGCTAGTAAAGTAATGCTCAAAATTCTCCAAGCCAGGCTTCAGCAATACGTGAACCGTGAACTCCCTGATGTTCAAGCTGGCTTTAAAAAAGGCAGAGGAACCAGAGATCAAATTGCCAACATCCGCTGGATCATGGAAAAAGCAAGAGAGTTCCAGAAAAACATCTATTTCTGCTTTATTGACTATGCCAAAGCCTTTGACTGTGTGGATCACAATAAACTGGAAAATTTTGAAAGAGATGGGAATACCAGACCACCTAACCTGCCTCTTGAGAAATATGTTTGCAGGTCAGGAAGCAACAGTTAGAACTGGACAGGGAACAACAGACTGGTTCCAAATAGGAAAAGGAGTATGTCAAGGCTGTATATTGTCACCCTGCTTATTTAACTTATATGCAGAGTACATCATGAGAAACGCTGGACTGGAAGAAACACAACCTGAAATCAAGATTGCAGGAAGAAATATCAATCACCTCAGATATGCAGATGACACCACCCTTATGGCAGAAAGTGAAGAGGAACTAAAAGCCTCTTGATGAAAGTGAAAGAGGAGAGTGAAAAAGTTGGCTTAAAGCTCAACATTCAGAAAACGAAGATCATGGCATCCGGTCCCATCACTTCGTGGGAAATAGATGGAGAAACAGTGGAAACAGTGTCAGACTTTATTTTGCGGGGCTCCAAAATCACTGCAGATGGTGACTGCCGCCATGAAATTAGAAGACGCTTACTCCTTGGAAGAAAAGTTATGACCAACCTAGATAGCATATTCAAAAGCAGAGACATTACTTTGCCGACTAAGGGCCGTCTAGTCAAGGCTATGGTTTTTCCAGTAGTCATGTATGGATGTGAGAGTTGGACTGTGAAGAAGGCTGAGCACCAAAGAATTGATGCTTTTGAACTGTGGTGTTGGAGAAGACTCTTGAGAGTCCCTTGGACTGCAAGGAGATCCAACCAGCCCATTTTGAAGGATATCAACCCTGGGATTTCTTTGGAAGGAATGATGCTAAAGCTGAAACTCCAGTACTTTGGGCACCTCATGCGAAGAGTTGACTCATTGGAAAAGACTCTGATGCTGGGAGGGGTTGGGGGCAGGAGGAAAGGGGACAACAGAGGATGAGATGGCTGGATGGCATCACGGACTCAATGGACATGAGTCTAAGTGAACTCTGAGAGATGGTAATGAACAGGGAGGCCCGGCGTGCTGCGATTCATGGGTTCACAAAGAGTCGGACATGACTGAATGACTGAACTGAACTGAGTTGAACTGAATATAGACACCAGGGCTTCCCTGGTGGCACTAGTGGTAAAGAATCCACCTTCAATGCAGGAGACAAGAAATGTGGGTTTGATCTCTGAGTCAGGAAGATCCCCTGGAATAGGGATTGGCAACCTGCTCCAGTATTTTTGCCTGGAGAATCCCATGGACAGAGGAGCCTGGTGGGTGAAAGTCCATGGGGTCACAAAGAGTCAGACACAACTGAGCAATGGAAAACATACACAATAAAGACACCTTGAGAGACAAGCTCCAATAAAAGAGCAAGATGCAGAAAGATCCTGCCAGGTCCTAGAGAGTCCCTCAAGAAAAGGCTTGTTAGGTAAAGCAATAGAGGAACCTAGGTGCCAGAAGCAACTGTACCAGAGTAACTCAGATCTTAATCACACTTCACATAGTCTTAATCACACGGTCTCCCCCAGCATCTTTGTGCCCCACCCCTTCTCTTCCCAGCAAGAACTCAGCCTCTTTTTCCTATCTCCCTTTCTTTTCCCACATTATATCTTTGCTATTTATACACAAAGATTCAATGAAGGTTATGGAACAAGCAAATCAGGAAACTCCTGACAAACAAGTGACTTGCACCAAACCAACAGACAATTTAAAATTAATTTCAGAATAAAATACAGCCTTCCTTTAGAATCTCCAATCAAAATCAGTAAAATATATAATTTACAGAAAGTACTCATTTTTGCCATCAAGTCTGGCCACCCACTATATTTGCAGGCTGAGCACTGTAATATGTCTCATACTTTGGACCAGACAGCATACAACAGGCATTCACCTTAGCTTAGCTGAGCTATGCCAATAAATGTCTGCTGGTTACTGACAGAATATGCATGTCAAATTATTCTACTCCAGTTTTGGTTAACAGAAGCTCAGCCATCATCTCAAAGGTAAACAAACTGTTGGAAAAGTGGCTATTTATTTTTTATTAAAAAACTTGGTTTTGGATAAATGTCACTACCTTCTAGGTAAAGAGATTGGAGAAAATATAACAGAAAACACACATAACTAAAAACTATCCTGCAAAAACAAGAAAGATAATATAATTTTGAAGACTTGAGGAAAGAATATCCCTAAAAATTATTTTACTTTGAACAAGAAGAAAGATTTAGAAAATTGCTTTAAACTACTTAAACTATGAAGAGTATGACAAAGGCAGGTCATTTATGAAAAAGGAGCTGAAAGTTATAACAACAAAATGGGCCCAAATGGCAAAATAGGAGATGGGTGAGATTACGAGGTTTACATGAAAACTAATTTTGCAATAGCAAAATTTTCCACATGGTTTCCATGGAGAACAAAATTGATACCCTGAAAAGCTCAAGCAGCAACTGAATCATGGCCCAGGGCGAGAAGAAAGAGATAAAATAATGACAGAAAAGACAGTTGATGAAATGCCAGAGATAAGAGTTCTGACTCAAGACTAATTTGTGAACCTGACAAAGAAACAGAGTACCTTGATCTGAAACAATAATCAAAGCTGTAACTTAACTATGAAGAAGAAAACAACTAGCCAGATTCTAGTGGTAGTAGTAAGAAGCAGTAGAGACCTATATCTAGACAGAAAAACTAACTAAAATTCCAAAACCTTAAGAATAAAGAAAATATCTTATTAATATATAAAGAGAAAAAGTGATTTAAAAGTGAACTATATCAGGCTTACTTTAGAGCTTTCTTCTGCTGCGTTAATATATTAGAAGACATTGAGCTTTTATAATAAGACTATGACCAAAAATATCTATCAGCTTCCGTATCAAAGTTAAATGAGAAGGGATGACAACTCTGTATATTCCACTGATTTTTCCTACCAATAATAATTTACTCAAGGATATGTGGGAAAATATGGGGAAAATAATTAAAATTAAACTTTCAAGAATTAGAATTTTTAAAATTAATTTATTTTTTAATTGAAGGATAATTGCTTTACAGAATTTTGTTTTCTGCCAAATATCAACATGAATCAGTCATCAGTTCAGTTCAGTTCAGTTCAGTCGCTCAGTCGTATCCAACTCTTTGCGACCCCATGAATCGCAGCACACCAGGCCTCCCTGTCCATCACCATCTCCCGGAGTTCACTCAGACTCACATCCATCGAGTCCGTGATGCCATCCAGCCATCTCATCCTCTGTCGTCCCCTCTCCTGCCCCCAACCCCTCCCAGCATGAAAGTCTTTTCCAATGAGTCAACTCTTCGCATGAGGTGGCCAAAGTACCCAAGTTTCAGCTTTAGCATCGTTCCTTCCAAAGAAAGCCCAGGGTTGATCTCCTTCAGAATGGACTGGTTGGATCTCCTTGCAGCCCAAGGGACTCTCAAGAGTCTTCTCCCACACCACAGTTCAAAAACATCAATTCTTCAGCACTCAGCTTTCTTCACAGACCAACTCTCACATCCATACATGACCACAGGAAAAACCATAGCCTTGACTAGATGGACCTTAGTCGGCAAAGTACTGTCTCTGCTTTTGGATATGCTATCTAGGTTGGTCATAACTTTCCTTCCAAGGAGTAAGCATCTTTTAATTTCATGGCTGCAGTCACCATCTGCAGTGATTTTGGAAACCCCCAAAATAAAGTCTGACACTGTTTCCACTGTTTCTCCATCTATTTCCCATGGAGTGATGGGACTGGATGCCATGATCTTCTTTTTCTGAATGTTGAGCTTTAAGGCAACTTTTTTCACTCTCCTCTTTCACTTTCATCAAGAGGCTTTTGAGTTCCTCTTCACTTTCTGCCATAAGGGTGGTGTCATCTGCATATCTGAGGTGATTGATATTTCTCCCAGCAATCTTGACTCCAGCTTGTGTTTCTTCCAGTCCAGCATTTCTCATGATGTACTCTGCATAGAAGTTAAATAAGCAGGGTGACAATATACAGCCTTGACGCACTCCTTCTCCTGTTTGGAACCAGCCTGTTGTTCCCTGTCCAGCGCTAACATAGGTGTACCTAGATCCCCTGCCGCTTAAACCTCCCTCTCATCTCCCCCACAACCCACCCCTCTGTGTTGTTACAGATCCCCTATTTGAGTTCCTTGAGTCACACAGCAAATTTCCATTGGTTATCCATTTTACATACGTTAATATAAGTTTCCATGCTACTCAATTAAAAAAAAAAGAATCTATTCTTATTTCTTGGGAAATGATTTACCATGTAAAACCAATGATTTTTAAAAAATAAAAATTTCATGAGCTTAAAAAAAAAAGAATTAGGAAGTTTCAAATCCTAAATTTGGAAAGGAAACAATTGATCCAATTAATTATAAAATTCATTTCATATGGTTTATAATTGATTATCACAATAATATCATTAAAGTAAAATTTCAAGAGAAAATAAATATTTAATAAATGTAATTATATTTCACATTCAAAGTCATAATACTAGATATTGAGAATTGTTAGCAGCAAAGACAAGGAAAAACACCCTATATCCCTCATCAAATATTGAGTGAACTCAAGATAGCATTAAAAACTCCTATAGGTTCTACTGAAAGTATCCAGATTCAGACCTGAGGGCCCATTTCCAACATGTTCATTCTAGTCTGGATCATTCTTTTCCCTTATCTGATTAGAACAAAAAGACTCCTACTTGGACCCCAGCTTCTGCCATTGATCCCCTTTACCTTTTCTCATCACAAGAATCAAAGAGATCATATTAAACATAATTTCAGATTGTGCCACTTCTCTGCTCAAAACTTTTCAGTAGATACCATTTCAGTCAGAGGGAAATTCAAAGTCCTTACAACGGCCTAGAAAGCATGTCTCCATAATCTGTGTCCTCTCTTTTATTCCTTTGGCATCATCTATTAATACTACTAATCCATTACATCTGAAGTTTTCCAAATCTCAGTTCTTTTTGAAAATAAGGTAACCTTTTTAACATAGGTATTTAATGGTATTATAAAATGTTAATTACCATGAAAAAGTACCTTATTATGTGCTAAGGGAAGCTACAAAAACAAGGTTACTATTCTTGGAAAATGCAGACCAAGGGAAGGCATGAAATTGTCAAGGCTAATTAAAATCAACTAGGAGAGCAAAGATTCCAGACACAGACTGAATATTTCCACTCTATGCAGACAAAAGGGCATCCAATAAAGGACACACAGCATCCATTACTCAGGAGATCAAACCTTGGAGACACAAGTCTGACATTTTCTATTTCCTTTAAAACAACACTGCAAATCTCTTGGAACCCACAGCAACACCCTCAGAGATTTGAGATTACCTGATAATTTCAGAAATGATGTTTGATATAACACTGACATGTTGAATATTTTCCTTCAGTCACAGGAGATCTCCAGTTCCAGAAATCACAAGTCAAAGGGGCATGGATTCAATTCATTCTTCGTTATTGAGTGGTTTGTTTTTGCTAGATAATTTATGGAAAATTAGCACAAAATGACAGCCATGATACAATGTAGGAATACCAAGAAGATGAGAAACTTGAATATTACTGCCAACACAAGATAAGAAAGGCAGTCAGCAAATAAAGGTCAAATGAAAAAAATCAGCCTAAGTTTCTACGTGATGTCAACCCTGAAATGCAGTTTCAGCAAAGTTTGGGCAAACAGAGTTTGGTTGCCTTTTCCTTGCTTAAGCTATTTTTGAAATTCTCTATGACTGCAGATATATACCATTATCAAAATCCTAACAAATGCTTGTTACTTTTGACTCAATAATTTAAATCTTCCACAGATGAGTAGTCCAAATAGTAGGACAAAGAAATTCTTTATGGCATTATGTTGCTGAGCAAAATTCTTAAAAAATTGAGCAAACATCAGCAAATTATGGCATATTAATTCCAGGCAATCATATACAAACATTAAAAATTATTTTTAAATTATTTGTAAAAATGTCTTGGGAAAATTATGACTATACTATATTAGGTGACAGAAGCAATATTATTTCAGCTATATGAAAACTATGCCTAGAAAATTTAATAAATCATTTTCAAGTACAAGGTGACCATATTTATTGTCCAATCAGGCTATTACTAACAGGGAAAAGGGGGCCGCTAATAAATAGTTTAAGACTAGAAGTCTAAATTGGGAATCTCCTAGAGACTGTACGGGCAAAGCAACTTTGTTGCTTTACTATGTTCAGGTAGCTCTTCAAGTAGTTTGCATATTTAAACTCAATTAATCAAGAAGAGAACACAGGGATGTGGATAACATTAACATTCATAGTTTATAGGTGAAGACACTAAGGCATAGAGGCATTTAATAACTTGCCCCAATTTGGTGATTTTGAATTTAATGCCAGCCTGGCTAAAGAGTCCATGCTTTTAATCAGTGTGCAAAAGGGTTCCTAGAAACACAGGAAGGAGATGCATCAAACCACTGAGAGTGAAGACTGGATTTGGAGAAATAGTAATGCTTTCTTAAATGACTCTAATTTTCTAGATTGTCTATGCCAATTGCATATAATTTCCAAAAGAAAGACATTTTAAATGAATCCATAATTTATCAATATAAAAGAAAATACTGCATCTATTTGCCTCCCCTTTTTGGTATAAAATAAATTACAGAATAAAAGTGATTACAGATTAACAAACCAATATCTTGAAAACTTTTATCATTTTATTTTTTAAATTATTTACTGATTTTATAAGAACAATGATCATTTAGTTTCCTTTTTTGTCCCTCTTTACAAATGAGTGATTTCTCTGGAATTTATAAGAATATCAAGCTAGGAATGGTTTCCACAAAAAATAAAGAAAAAAAAACACCCTAAAACAAAAATGAATTTCTCAGCATCTTACTTTCATAGCTCTTTTTGGAGGGGAGGGGGTATTAAAATCAATTCTTAAAAACAACTTTATTGTGGCATGATATATATGTAAAAATAGTATATATTTAATGTTCAGTTCAGTCTCTCAGTCATGTCTGCTCTTTGCAGTCCCATGGACTGCAGCACACCAGGCTTCCTGTCCATCATCAACTGTCAGAACTTGCTTAAATTCATGTCCATCAAGTTGGTGATGCCATCCAGCTATTTCATCCTTTGTCATCTTCTTCTCCCACCTGCCTTTGATTTTTCCCAGCAGCAGGGTCTTTTCCAGTGAGTCAGTTTTTTGCATTGGGTGGTCAAAGTATTGGAATTTCAGCTTCAGCATCAGTCCTTTCAGTGAATATTCAGAACTGATTTCCTTTAGGACTGACTGGTTTGATCTCCTTGCAGTCCAAAGGACTCTCAAGAGTCTTCTCTACACCCAGTTCAAAAACATCAATGCTTTGTTCCTCAGCTTTCTTTATAGTCTAACTCTCACATCCATACATGACTACTGGAAAAACCTATTTAATGTATACAACTCAATAAGTTTGGTGGTAAGTATACACTCTTGAAACTATTACCACCATCAAGTTATACACATATTCATGACCTCACAACGACCTCCTGCTCCTTACTTGTGTGTATGTGGTAAGAACACAACATAAGACCTGCCATCTTAGAAACTTTTAAGTGTACAATATAGCATTGTATCAAGATTGCCAGGAGAAATACCAGTAACATCAGATATGCAGATGACACCACCCTTATGGTAGAAAGCGAAGAACTAGAGTCTCTTGATGAAAGTGAAAGAGGACAGTAAAAAAGTTGGCTTAAAAATCAACATTCAGAAAACTAAAATCATGGCATCTGGTCCCATCACTTCATGGCAAATAGATGGGGAAACAGTGGAATCAGTGGCTGACTTTATTTTGAGGGGCTCCAAAATCACTGCAGATAGTGACTGCAGCCATGAAATTAAAAGACACTTGCTCCTTGGAAGAAAAGTTATGACCAACCTAGATAGCATATTAAAAAGCAGAGGTGTTACTTTTCCAACAAAGGTCTATCTAGTCAAGGCTATAGTTTTTCCAGTAGTCATGCATGGATGTGACAGTTGGACTATAAAGGGAGCTGAGCACCAAAGAATTGACGGTTTTGAATGGTGGTGTTGGAGAAGACTATTGAGAATTGCTTGGATTGCAAGGAGATCAAACCAGTCCATCCTAAAGGAAATCAGTCCTGAATATTCATTGGAAGGACTGATGCTGAAGATGAAACCCCAATACTTTGGCCACCTAATGCAAAGAACTGACTCATTTGAAAAGACCCTGATGCTAGGAAAGATTGAAGGCAGGAGAAGGGACGACAGAGTATGAGATGGTTGAATGGCACCCCCGACCCAGTGGACATGAGTTTGAATAGACTCTGGGAGTTGGTGATGGACAGACAGACTGGTGTGCTGTAGTCCATGGGGTCACAAAGAGTCAGACACAACTGAGTGACTGAACTAGTAGTATTGTTAGCCATAGGCACTATACTGTAGATTTCAGAACTTATTTATATTGCATAAATAAAACTTTGCACCCTTTGACCATCACCGATATATTTTCTTCTCTCCTATTCCTTGCAAGTCACCATTCTACTCTCAATGTTAATCTGGATGGACATTATTAGACAAGCTATACTATATGTGTTATATGGTTATTGTGAGAAATAAATCAATTTTAACAAGGAACTGCTCATTGACTGATACATATATATGTCATATTTACAATATATACATGCTTACATATGTGCTGATTGATATATATTCATATATATACATATATTAACATTCTCATATTCTTATAATATTTTGAACAAAATTGTGCAGGGTCTATGCCAAAAATAAGAATATATAAATGTTTTCATTTAATGCTAATTAAAAAAGAAAGCTAGCAAAAATGAATGCTTACTTTTCATTTATTGTTTAATGTGATCATTGTCCTAAATGTTTCAAGCCTCTCATAAGGTATGTTTGATTTCTTGAGCTTTATTAATTAATCCTGGTTGTAGAAATCCTTACTAGTATTTATTCCAATAATATGATTTACCAGGCCACTTTTCTCTATATACCTTGAGGTATCTCACATATACTTTGCTAATTCATTCTTAACCAGCTACATGTGGAACCATAGAAAGATACCAACTCCAACCATAGAATTTGAGAGCTAGAAGGGAGGCACCTTAACCATCATCTTGTTTAACTCTTCCATTTGTACTGAAAAGGAAAATGGTTCCTATAGAGCTGAAGTGACGCCATCCACGTCTTGACAACCTCTCTGCTGTGATATTTTCATAGTGTTTTCATCTTACAGGTAGATGGTCACAACAAGCAATTCTCATTTCTTTTTCTGCCATTATCTTACCTTCTCTGATCTGTTTCTTTTTTTACCTATAACACTAGGACTTTACATTCATTCCTTCTTTACCTTTTGTCCTTTCCAGCAAGCACCTTAAGCAAGTCTTCTATTATTGGCAACAAAAAGTTTTTGACCCTATACTAACTCAACAGAATCATGGTAATGCATCTACTACTGCTTCATCCCATTACCATGTAAGAGAGAGAGGACATATTTTCAAAAACAAATCATCTTACACATGTATAATCTAAATGAAAATGACTGAAGAGAAAAAAATGAGTTAAAGATGTGAGACTGCACAAAAATCTATGTAATTAACATATTAAAACCATACAGACTTCAGAACATTTACAATCTTACCATTTGTGACTGAACCAAAAATAAGTTAGAAACTGTACATTCATCATATGTCTTTAAGTTTAAAGGACAGCAGCATATCTATTATTATAAATCCTAACTTAGATAAATGTATATCTCTTTCTAAATTGGTACTTTGGCCAATTTAAATAAATTCATCAAGACTGTTTTCTTCAAACATAACTGGTTAGCAAAAAGCCAAAGGAAAATTCACTCAAATATATTAATATTATGGGCTTCCAAGATGGTGTGGTGGCAAAGAATCCAGTTGCCAATGCAGGAAACACAAAAGACATGGGTTCAGTCCATGGATCAGGAAGATCCCCTGGAGTAGGAAATGGCAACCCACCCCAGTATCCATGCCTGTAAAATTCCATGTAGAGAGGAGACTGGTGGTCTATAATCCATGTGGTCATAATTATTACATACAATTAATATCTTGTATGCATGCAAGATATTAATTTCATCCTGTATATTATGGATAATTGTTTCTTAAACTCTTGATTGTGTGAGCACATTTTATCTTTATTACATAGTTTTCCAGAATATGTATCTCTGGTATGAAGACTCCAAGTGATGATGAACCTTATTCACTGTTTTCTAAAGATTTTTCATTCATGAAAACACTAATAGTATGGGTAAAATTAACTGTACTATACATGTCATGTCTTATGCTTTTCAGTAATACATACACTTCATCATAAAGATAAAAGGCTAGCCCATGAAATGAAACACTATGATAATTTCATAAGGGCTTAGCATGGTTGAGTTTCTCTCCTTACTTTGCAATATTTTAAATACTATTCCATCATCTTTCACTCTTGTAGGAAACTCTCAGGAGTGATAAATTAAGGATCAGGATAGGAATTGCCATCATTGTTTAAGTAGTTTTATCTACTCCTTTGCTAATGAACCAGCATCTTGTTCTTGAAGCATTTCATACTGTATAGTGCATAAGGGAATTCTTTATCTTCAGGAAAGTATGAATAGTGATAGAATGAAAAAGAGAAAACAGATATTCAATCTACTTCAGTAAATGTGAGTATCTAATGTAGTGTTTTAGGCCATATAACTTGTAATATATAGTCTTTATCAATGGAGCATCTAAAAAGGTATAAAACTTTCTCTTAGTAAATCATGATATATTAATATTATGACAATTAAATCAATCCATGGGCTTTAGTTTTGAGAAAGATATTAGAGGTATAAGCTTAAAATCTGAATGGCAATATAGGAGAAAATGTGCAAATTATCAGACTATCAACAATGAAAAAGAAAGGCTTATATATTGAATACAAATAAAAAAATTAAAACCTAAGATGTTAAAGGTAATTTTCACAAGCTATCAGGATATTATGGCACATTTATCTTTCTTCTGGTATACTGGCTTTGTCGAAGAAAATTATTTATAATTTCCAAATAAAGAGATTCTACAGTAGAGAGAAACACTGTCCCTGGACAACTTCACATATATACCTGTAGCCACACTGATCTTTTCTTTCCTCCTTTTTCAGTAAAAAAGATGCCTTTCTGCCTCTCCGAGGCCAGTCCTTCTGGTCTTATGAAGGAACTTGCTTCTTACCTTACAGACTCTCTGTTCTGTGCTGTCCATCTCCTGCTCACTGACCATAGAAACCAACATCAGTATCTTCCACACAAACTAAATAAAAAAAGTAAACAAACACAGATATCCTCCATCTTCTCCAACCTCTTTGGGTTCCATCCAGACAAATTTCCTGTCTCCAATTTTTAATCTCATATTAATACTTTCAATTCCCTTATTAAATTTCTATCACACAAATCCTCCAAAATGGATACTTTCCAAAGTTTCTAATGATCTTCATGTTGTCAAATCCCATGGTCACTTTCCGGCCTCACCTCTCTAGTCACCCATCCTTTCTAATTTGTCGCCTGTGACACAGCATACTTTCTGTCCTCCTTTTTCAGTAACCGCTCTTTTTCAGTCTCCTTTGCAGACTGCTCTTCTACATGACCTCAAAAACCAGAAATTCATTGAAAAAAATCACCCTGATTTAAATATAATAACAAATATGCCATTTTCCTGTATCTATACTTCCATAAAAAGTGCCTTAATGATTCAGTGTGTTCAAGAGTATAAGATTCACCACCAGTGACATTTGGAAACTTAGTTATTTGCTTTTTGAAAACTATGACTTTACTCTGAATATTACAGATACATGAATAATATTTATTAAACTGTATTTCTAACGGGAAAACCATTTATTACAATGCTATACATTTTTCATTTTTTATAATAAAACTAAGAGAAAGGCTACCCACTCCAGTATTCTAGTCTAGAGAATTCCATGGACTGTATAGTCCATGGGGTCACAAAGAGTCAGAGACATGACTGAGTGACTTTCACTTTCACAATGATCTAAACTATCTGAATTTTTTATACTAAGTTTTCAATTATTTTTCCTCACTCAAATGATTTACTTGAACATCTAAGTCTTCCACAACTCATGGAAATTTACACTGTTGAATCACTGAGCAAGCTCCAGAGTTGGTGATGGGACAAGGAAGCCTGGCGTGCTCTCCATGGGGTTGCAGAGTCAGGCACGACTGAGCAACTGAACTGAGATTTAAATCTGATTAAATCATAATGAAACTAAAATAATTAATTTTTGTGATATAAGCAAGGCCACTGAAAATGACACTCTTGATCACTTATGAGAAATCTTGTGTCCTTAAATCTTTATTATAACCAAAATAATTATGTTTAACTCCACCCTCCATCTTTTTATTTTTTTTTAAACTTCATTCTTTTCTTTTACTTTTTCTATTGTGATACAGAGGGAATTGCTGAACAGACAGCATTTCTACACTTGGTAATCTACCCTGAACAGCCACTTCCTTTGTCTTTTCTGTAACAAGCCTGGGGAGATCAAAGTTCATGCAAACGTGGGTTGTAAGGTGAGAAGATGCCCTCTTTCCCCTGGGGCTGAGTAGATCTAGCAGAGAATCAGTTACCTCAGCAGGAGTGTTTCAATGTTGACACCTTTACTCAGTAGTGAAAACTGGCAGTTTCTAAAAATACATCTAAAATAGAAATGCTTCAAGAACATTTAAAGTCAGCTATAGAATGATTTTTCAGAGGAAATGTAGAAAGCAACATCAAATAACATGTGAATTTAGAAATTACATTTTAATTTGAAAGGTGTATATTGTCAATAGTGACAGAAATTTAACATCTGAATTCATGTTTAGTTCCTTATCCTTTTTGAGAAATGCATTCATTTTTATCCTTTAACTAACTGATTATTGTCGATACTTAAATATCTTAATTATTTAAATGATTCTTATTTGTGACTTAAGAGTTTTAGCATAGATTTGAGGTGAATTAAAATTATGTGATATGTGGAGTAGAAATGGAATGAAGAGAAAGAAAGTCTCTGGGGACAGTAAAACAGAAGAGAAAAAATGAGAGTATGGGAGGGTAGAGAACGGAATGGGGAAAGAAAAGATGAAAATTTAAGAAAAAGCAAAAATATCTGAATGAATAACAGGCGTTACCTGATATATTTTTATTTTTTTGCCATGGGGTCCTAAAATAGTTGAACTTTTAGAAAATCCAAAAGTTTTAAAGAAACTGTGATTTTAGTGAAATGAAGTTACAACTCAAAGAGTAACTAGCAGTGATTCTAAGAGCATCTTCTTAAAGGTCTTTCTTTCATCTTTATTTGTTTTTCTATTATCTTCTCTCCAATTTCCTCCCTTTTGCAGGTATTTATATCCAACAGCTAGAGAATTAGCTAAATGAATGTCTGTGTAATTGATGCTCACCTAAGATTTTCATTTAATTGTTTACATTCATAGTACATTTAAAGAAATTAGAAAACAAAACTGAGCAGAAAAAAACTTAAAAAAATTTTTGTGTAGTTTCCATATTTTGCACAGTAATATCCAAAAATTCATTGATATTTTATTTGAAAATTAAGATAAAAATTAACTGTAGAGATGTGTTTGGGCTTCCCTGGTGGCTCAGAAGGTGAATCTGCCTACAATGCGGAAGACATAGGTTAGATCCCTGGCTTGGGAAGATCTCTTGGAAAGGGAATGGCTACTCGTTCCAGTAGTTTGATGTGATTTGTGTTGATAGCTTCAATATCAGAATCCCAGAATCAAACATACGAAACAGTGGTTCCAAGTATCCTTCCCCAATATGCATATGTTTGACTTGAAAATGCTGGATATTTCATCTTTTAATGTTTTATTGTTTAATCAGCATATTGTAAGTGCTTAATTTTAACACATGATCTTTTAACATTGTAATGGCACTTAGTACTACTTAAAAGTAAACTTTAAACAAAATTTTACTCATTTTCAACTATATTTCATAGCACCTGTATTTATTTTGCTAAAGATCTCATATACTACTGTTATGTATAAATAGCATTGAAACGGGAAACTGAGTTCTTGTTCACGGTGCCAAAAATTGAATTCTGCAAACTTGCAAACACTCACAAAGGGAAAGTTTATTTTAAAGGATAGAGATACTGAACAGCAAGAACAAAAGTAGAAGTCATTGTGAAATTCTCCAAATCTTACAAAGAAAGGTAACATCTTAAATTCAACTGGTCAGGTTGCAAATAAAATATTTAAATACAAGTTTTCCCTCAATTCCCAAAATTTTGGAATATAGGTCAGGTCAGTCACTCAGTCATGCCCGACTCTTTACAACCCTAAAGACTGCAAGCATGCCAGGCTTCCCTGTCCATCACCAACTCCCAGAGCTTGCTCAAACTCGTCTATCTAGTCAGTGATGCTATCCAACCATCTCATCCTCTGTCATCCCCTTCTCCTCCTGTCTTCAATCTTTCCCAGCATCAGAGTCATTTCCAAGGAGTTCTTCACATCAGGTGGCCAAAGTATCGAAGCTTCAGCTACAGCATCAATCCTTCCAATGAATATTCAGGACTGATTTCCTTTAGGATGGACTGGCTTGATCTCCTTGCAGTCCAAGGGACTCTCAAGAGTCTTCTCCAACACCACAGTTCAAAAACATCAATTGTTTAGTGCTCAGCTTTCTTTATGGTCTAACTCTCACATCTATACACAGTAGATCAGCTGGTAAAGAATCCACCTGCAATGCAGGAGACCCTGGTTCAATTCCTGGGTTGGGAAGAATCGCTGGGGAAGGAATAGGCTACCCACTCCATTATCCTTGGGCTTCCCTGGTGGCTCAGCTGGTAAAGAATCCACCCTCAATGTGGGAGACGTGGGTTCATTCCCTGGGTTGGGAAGATACCCTGGAGAAGAGAATGTTTACCCGCTCCAGTATTCTGGCATAGAGGTATAACTACACAAATAAATAAGAGAAAAATTTCTATTATCATTCATTCTAATAACCAATAACCTTATAAAATTAAAATAAAATTTAGTAAGAATGAAATTAGTATATTCTTTGGCAAAAGTTTTTGCTCACACATACTTGTGCATACACAAATAATATTTGACAACTTCTAAATGATAAATAGTAATAAAATTGGACTGATTTTAATCAATTATTTTGGTAACTATTTTGCTATTATAAATAATGCAGTGGTTAATATTCATATATCAAAAGCTTTGTTATTGTCTCTGAGTTTTCCTTGAGAAGTTAAATCATGCACTATTATAAAATTATTTTATATTTGAGTGTGACTACAGTCATGCCTTCTATAATTCCTACAAATATTTGTGCAAATGCTTAATATGCAGATATTTTTATATATGTCCAGGGGACATTCCTAGTTATAATGTATGTTTGGAGGATACTGAGTTCACTATTTGTTTAATCAACCCTAATTGCTATATTGTTTAGCTTCTCCATATCCCCTTTGAAATCCCAAACCAGTTTGCCCTCCAGCCTAACATTCTCTTTTGTCTTTGGCTGAATATAGTATGAATTTTGGCCATTTCGGTGAAATATTTAATTTTTCTAAATCTCTATCATGCATACATGTTACTCAAGTTCTGTTTGATTTTCTCCTGGTAATAAGTCACATGTCAATTTAATTCTTGAAGTAGCCAGAACTTAGAAGTCCTCCCTGAGATAGAAGATGTTTGTTTTTAAGTTTTTTTTTAACCAAACACAAGTTCATGTGCTTGATGCATGGCAAGACCAAACAAAATGAAATGTCAGGGTTTAGAGCAGAGAGAGGTTTATTGCAGGGCCAAGCAAGGAGAACAGGTGGCTCATGCTCAAAACCTTAAACTCCCCAATGATTTTAGAGAAGTTCTTATAGGCAAAATTTGGTGTGAGGGCTCCAGGGTGTTTGTTTTTCTTCTAACTGGTTGATGGTGAAGCAACAGGGAAGTGTTCCAGGAATCCTCTGCTCAGCCTGAAGTTGCCAACCTCCACCTGGATGGGGGCCTTAGTTCTTGCAGAAGAACTCAAACATATTATGTATATTCCTTGGGGAAGAATCAGGACCCTGCTCTAAGGCTGCACTACTGTTTCTTGACTGACCTCTTTTCTGTATCCCCTTCCTTCCTTGATTAGTAACTGTTTTTATCTGCCCTCAGAGAAGGTCAAAGAGGTTGAATAAATCTTATTTCCTACAAACAAGAATGGGGGACACAGACAGTATTTGTATCTGAGAGGGCCCCACAGGATTCTGCTCAGTTTTATTATTATTTTTCACTCAAATGAGAGATCAATTTTTTTTTACTCAAATGAGAGATCAATTATCTATCAAAGTTGTTGTCCCAAATGATATATTTAGCTTTACTTTTGTCATCTTATTTTTAATATTTTTGCTCTTACATATTTGCCATATTTTGCTGATCAAATTCTATGCCATTTCTCATGTAATCTAGACTGTGCATGTCCTTTCTTAAATGCCTTAGAAGCTTTGTCTGCTTACTCACTCAGTCATGTCCATCTCTTTGTGACCCCACAGACTGTAGCCCACCAGAATCCTCTGTCCATGGGGATGATCCAGGCAAGAATACTGAAGTGGGTTGCCATTTCCTTCTCCAGGGGATCTTCCCAGGGATCAAACTCAGGTCTCTCCATTGTAGGTGGGTTCTTTACAAATCTGTGCCACCAGGGATATTCAAATGTATCAGTTCAGTTCAGTTCAGTCACTCAGTCATGTCTGACTCTTCGAGACCCCGTGAATCGCAGCATGCCAGGCCTCCCTGTCCATCATCAACTCCCAGAGTTCACTCAGATTCACGTCCATTGAGTCAGTGATGCCATCCAGCCATCTCATCCTCTGTTGTCCCCTTCTCCTCCTGCCCCCAATCCCTCCCAGCATTAGAGTCTTTTCCAATGAGTCAACTCTTCGCATGAGGTGGCCAAAGTACCCAAGTTTCAGCTTTAGCATCATTCCTTCCAAAGAACACCCAGGGTTGATCTCCTTCAGAATGGACTGGTTGGATCTCCTTGCAGTCCAAGGGACTCTCAAGAGTCTTCTCCAACACCACAGTGCAAAAGCATCAATTATTTGGCGCTCAGCCCTCTTCACAGTCCAACTCTCACATCCATACATGACCACTGGAAAAACCATAGCCTTGACTAGACGGACCTTAGTCAGCAAAGTAATACCTCTGCTTTTGAATATGCTATCTAGGTTGGTCATAACTTTTCTTCCAAGGAGTAAGCGTCTTTTAATTTCCTGGCTGCAGTCATCATCTGCAGTGATTTTGTAGCCCCCCAAAATAAAGTCTGACACTGTTTCCACTGTTTCTCCATCTATTTCCCATGAAGTGATGGGAATATTTTCCTAATAATCTAATGAATAATACCAAATCTATCTTATATGGGCTTCCCTTGTGGCTCAGCTGGTAAAGAATCAGCCTGCAATGTGAGAGACCTGGATTTAATCCCCTGGGTTGGGAAGATCCCCTGAGAATGGAAAGGATACCCACTCTAGGATTCTGGTTTGGAGAATTCCATGGACTCCTGTAGTCCATGGGGTTGCAAAGAGTCAGACATGACTGAGCAAGTTTCACTTTCATTATCTTCAGTTCAGTTCAGTTGCTCAGTCATGTCTGACTCTTTGTGACCCCATGAATAGCAGCACGCCAGGCCTCCCTGTTCATCACCATCTCTCGGAGTTCACTCAGACTCATGTCCATCGAGTCCGTGATGTCATCCAGCCATCTCATCCTCGGTCGTCCCCTTCTCCTCCTGCCCCCAATCCCTCCCAGCATCAGAGTCTTTCCCAATGAGTCAACTCTTCGCATGAGGTGGCAAGAGTACTGGAGTTTCAGCTTCAGCATCATTCCTTCCAAAGAAATTCCAGGGTTGATCACCTTCAGAATGGACTGGTGGATCTCCTTGCAGTCCAAGGGACTCTCAAGAGTCTTCTCCAACACCACAGTTCAAAAGCATCAATTCTTCGGCGCTCAGCTTTCTTCACAGTCCAACTCTCACATCCATACATGAACACTGGAGAAACCGTAGCCTTGACTAGACGGTCATCTTATGTACTATATATAAGAAGGGGGATTTAAAAATAATAATTTCTCTCATCTTACCAAATCTTCTTGCCAAATCCTCCCATATTTTAAATTCAGATTTTAATTGTTAAGTTATTCCTTTTAGGTCATACATCTTCTCTTATGGCAATCACATTCTGATTCACATTTAGAGAGTACAATTTTAAAAAATTAGAATTAAATCTTGATTTACATTTATTACTGTGCCATTTTGACAGAACATTTATATTCTTATTCTCCAAAGTTTAGTTTTTGATTCATGTGTTTAATTGGCTTAAGAATGACTTTACATAAATCTTTCAGGAATGGTAACAAAAATGGTTTACTATCCAAGGCTTTTCATATCTGAAAATTCTGCCATTCATTTGTCTTCTCAATGTTCCTTGCTCACTGTGCTTTTTTGGAGAACATCTTACACTGTAATATTTTCATTCCATCTTTGTTTCTGATATTTCTTTAAAAATAAAAGAATGATAGCACAAAGTCAATATCTTCTACACTTCATTTCTGCTTCCTGCAGTTATCTTTATAAAACATGATGTTTTCTCTTCTGTGATATGTGAGCTATAGGCATTTTCCTTTATTATGTGATAGAAACTAACTCTAGCCTAAGATGGAATTCTTCCACTCACTCATAATTAAAAGAGGAGAGATGAATCTAGGCTGGGTCTGTTGCAGAAAAAAACAACAAAAACAACAACAACAACAGATTTCTACCTTGATCCCTCACTGTTCATCTCCTTGCTGTGTGATTCTGACATCCAGCAAGATCCTGGAGGGTACAAACGTCCCTTGGTGCCCTCCATTTCTTATCTGCAAAAAAGCTTTAGTCTCCTAGCCCTTCTCTGAGTTCCAAGGAACACACACAAGCAATTACTAATTAGTGAAGTGAGGGAATTTGGAAGCAAAGGAAAAGCAGTCAAGCAAGAAAAATAATGATAGCTTAAACAATAGCTCAGCCATTAAACAACCCTAGTTCCCCCTCAAAGGATATATATATATAACATCTGACATTTCTCTTTGAGTTATTCTGCAGAAACTGAGACCTGCCTCACCCAGATGGAGGATTGTGACTACATGCTGACCAAAAGCGTATAGACCCTAGACTGGATAGAATCAGAAGGTTGATGATTAAGATTTCTATTATATCACCCTGTTACACCACCAACAACCAATGAGAAAAAAATACACAAGCTGATCACAAACCCTGAAACCCTCACTCTAATGTTGTCTTTAAAGACTTTTCCTTCTCTTAAAGTCAACAGGGATTTTGACTCCTTTTAGCTTTAGCTGCCCCTACTCCTTGATAGGCCTTACAATAACTGCTGAACTTTCCTTCACAACACTCCAGTGTCAGGAGATTGGCTTTGATATGTGGCAGGAAAGTAGACCATCAGATTGGGTCAGTAATCATTTTTCTCTCATATTTTAACCAGAAGGACTAGTTAACCTCTTGCTATATCTCTATTTTGCTAATTTAATAGGCTATGGATAATAAGAGGGTATGCAAAGACCTTAGTCTGTTACAGTGGGAAGTTTCAGTTTGAACAACTAGGTAGTTGGTGGTATCACTACAGAGGAAAACATTATCAGAAGACAACTCAGTGTTAGAAGTACAGACTCACTTGCAGGTAGCAAACATGTTTGAGGGTTGCACCATGTTCTATAAATACAGTAAAGAAAAAAAAAACCCATCTGCTTGACATAGCAGACAAACAGGAAAGAAAAGATACAAAAGATAAAAGAAGAAAGTAGACTGATAGAGACTAACAGCAGAAAAAACTGGTAGATACCATCTTGAACAACCTGTTAAAAGCAGCATCATCAGGAAGGAGATAAACTGAAATCATACACTACATGATAGGTTGCAATGAAAAATTGCATCATCAATTCTGTGATATCCTTGTCAAAATGTAATTTAACTGAAGTTAATCACAAGGAAACATTGGAAAATCTAAACCAAAGTACACAAAAAAGGGGAAAAAATGTAGAAAGGAAGGAAGGAAAGAAGGAAACTGGGGTGGGAAGGGAGGAAAAAAGAAAAGAAAACACTGGCTAGAAAATTTCAAATGTCAAGTTTCAAATGCCATGGTCAAGTTAAGGAAAGTTTGAAGATTTCTTCCTGATAAAAGACACGAAAAACACTTGACTCTTAAAAACTATGCACAATTTTGAACTTGATTTTTTGCTGTTATTAGAACTATTGTTGAAACTTTAATGGAGATCTGAGGTTAGATGGAACAAATGTCTTCATGTTAATTTCCTGGTGTTGATGTTGTATTTCACATATATTGTGCATAAATGCATGTGCATGTGTACAAACTTTTTTTATATATGTGTATTTGTGTATACATATGTAGGAAATACACAGTAAAGCAGGATTTTTCAACCATGGCATTAATAGCATTGACATTTGGGACCAGTTAATCCATCACTTCATGGCAAATGGATGGGCAAACAGTGGAAACAGTGTCAGACTTTATTTTTCTGGGCTCCAAAATCACTGCAGATGATGATTGCAGCCATGAAGTTAAAAGACCCTTACTCCTTGGAAGGAAAGTTATGCCCAACCTAGATAGCATATTAAAAAGCAGAGACATTATTTTGTCAAGAAAGGTCCATCTAGTCAAGGCTATGGTTTTTGCATTAGTCATGTATGGATGTGAGAGTTGGACTATAAAGAAAGCTGAGCAAGGAAGAATCGATGCTTTTGAACTGTGGTGTTGGAGAAGACTCTTGAGAGTCCCTTGGACTGCAAGGAGATCCAAACAGTCCATCCTAAAGGGAGATCAGTCCTGAGTGTTCATTGGAAAGACTGATACTGAAGCTGAAACTCCAATACTTTGGCCACCTGATGTGAAGAACTGACATTTGAAAAGACCCTGATGCTGGGAGGGATTGTGGGCAGGAGGAGAAGGGCATGACAGAGGATGAGATGGTTGGATGCCATCCCCGACTCAGTGGACATAGTTTGGGTAAACTCCGGGAGTTGGTGATGGACAGGGAGGCCTGGGGTACTGTGGTTCATGAGGTTGCAAAGAGTCGGACACAACTGAACGACTGAACTGAACTGAACTCTGTTGTGAGGACTTCCTGTGAATTGTAGGGTATTGAGCAATACGCCTGGCCTCTCATCAAATGCCAGTAGCACTTTTCCCCTTCTCCCCCCACCTTCTAGTTAACACCAAGTTAACAGCCCCCACCACCACCAAGTTAACAACCAAAAATGCTTTCAGATATTATTAAATTTTCTTAGAGGGCAAAATTGCCCTTGGGTTAAGAATTGCTACTGAAGTATTTGGGGATAATGGGTCATCAGGTTGGCAGCTTAGTATTCAATGGTTCAGGAAAAAAATGAATCTCATAAAAGTTTAAGGAGAAAAAGTACAGAGACAACAATTTATAAACAGTACCCTCAATATGGTAAAAAAACAAACATATAGATAAATTTTAACAGAAACATAAGAAATTAAAAAAAAACATACATGGGAGCAATGATACTGATGATGGCTTTTTTCTTATAAAATAAATGAACCTATAAAACCAATAAATCATGAAAGAAAAAGTGTAAAAAGATTTCTATCATAAAACTATCCCTTAAAGAGGAAACTAAAATTAGGACATTTTCAGGAAAAAAGCTTAATTTGTTATCAGCCAACTTGCAATAAAAGAAATGCTAACCAAAGTTTTTCAAGCTGAAGAGAAAAGATATCAAATTAAATTCTAAGCTAGAAGAACAAATGAAGAACACAGAAATAATAAGTACGAGGGCAAATATACAAGACTAGATTTTGTATTCGAAACAGACTATTGTCTGTTTAAAAGAAAAGAAAATATTTCATGATGGGGTTTATGATTATATACATAAAATTATATTGCAAAATATATCACAAAGGACAGAGAAGAAATAAAGGAAATATACTTTTGTCAATTTTCTACATTGTGTTTGAGGTAGTAAATTACTGCTACATAGAATTTAGTGAAATGTACATACTGTTATATTTAAAATAGATAACCAACAAAGATCTACTGTATAGTACAGGGAACTCTGCTCAAGATTCTGTAACAACCTCATTGGGACAAGAATATTAAAAAGAATAGATAAACTGAATCATTTTGCTATACTCTTGAAAATAACAAATTTCAGTTCAGTTCAGTTGCTCAGTCGTGTCTCACTCTTTGTGACCCCATGAATTGCAGCATGCCAGGCCTCCCTGTCCATCACCAACTCCTGGAGCTCACTCAGACTCACGTCCATCGAGTCCGTGATGCCATCCAGCCATCTCACCTCTGTCGTCCCCTTCTCCTCCTGCCCCCAATCCCTCCCAGCATCAGAGTCTTTTCCAATGAGTAAACTCTTCACATGAGGTGGCCAGGGTGCTAAAGTTTCAGCTTCAGCATCATTTCCTGCAAAGAAATCCCAGGGCTGATCTCCTTTGGAATGGACTTGTTGGATCTCCTTGCAGTCCAAGGGACTCTCAAGAGTCTTCTCCAACACCACAGTTCAAAAGCATCAATTATTCGGCGCTCAGCTTTCTTCACAGTCCAACTCTCACATCCATACATGAACACTGGGAAAACCATAGACTTGACTAGACAGATCTTTGTTAGCAAAGTAATGTCTCTGCTTTTCAACAACTTTACTCCAATATAAAATAAAACATATTGTAATTTAAAAAAATGTTTCAGCTATATACAATATAAAATAAAAATAATAATAATTTAGATTCAGTTCAGTTCAGTAACTCAGTCATGTCCAATTCCTTGTGACCCCATGGACTGCAGAACGCCAGGCCTCCCTGTCCATCACCAACTCCCGCAGATTACCCAAACTCATGTCCATTGAGTCAGTGATACCATAAAGCTATCTCATCCTCTGTTGTTGCCTTCTCCTCCTGCCTTCTATCTTTCCCAGCATCAAAGTCTTTTCAAATGAGTCACCTCTTCATGAGGTGGCCAAAGTATTGGAGTTTCAGCTTCAACATCAGTCCTTCCAATGAACACTCAGGACTGATCTCCTTTAGGATGGACTGGTTGGATCTCCTTGTAGCCCAAGGGACTCTCAAGAGTCTTCTCCAGCACCATAGTTCAAAAGCATCAGTTCTTTGGCACTCCGCTTTCTTTATAGTCCAACTCTCACATCCATACATGACCAATGGAAAAACCATAGCCTTGACTAGACGGACCTTTGTTGTAAAAATAATGGCTCTGCTTTTTACTATGCTGTCTAGGTTGATCATAACTTTCCTTCCAAGGAGTAAGTGTCTTTTTATTTCATGGCTGCAGTCACCATCTGCAGTGATTTTGGAGCACAAAAAAATAATCTCTGATACTGTTTTCCCATCTATTTGCCATGAATTGATGGGACTGGATGCCATGATATTAGTTTTCTGAATGATGAGCTTTAAGCCAACTTTTTCACTCTCCTCTTCACTTTCATCAAGAGGCTCTTTAGTTCTTCTTCACTTTCTGCCATAAGGGTGGTGCCATCTGCATATCTGAGGTTATTGATATTCCTCCTGGCAATCTTGATTCCAGCTTGTGCTTCATTCAGCCCAGTGTTTCTCATGATATACTCTTCATATAAGTTAAATAAGCAGGGTGACAATATACAGCCTTGATGTACTCCTTTTCCTATTTAGAACCAGTCTGTTGTTCCATGTCCAGTTCTTTTTTTTTTTTTTTAATTAAATTTATTTATTTTTTTAATTACAATACTGTATTTGTTTGCCATACATTGACACGAATCAGCCATAGGTGAACACAATCGCCCAATGCCGAAGCCCCCTCCCACCTCCCACCCCACATCCTCTACCTGAATCATCCTGTGCATCAGCCCCATGCATCCTGCATCCTACACCAAACATAGATTAGCGCTTCGTTTTACAGGAAAATACACATGCTTCACTGCCATTCTCCCAAACCATCCCACCCTTTCCCTCTCCCTCAGAGTCCAAAAGTCCACTCTATACCTCTGTGTCTCTTGTTGTCTCACATATAGGGTCATCATTACTGTCTTCTAAATTCCATATATATGTGTCAGTATACTGTATTGGTGTTTTTCTTTCTGGCTTACTTCACTCTGTATAATCGGTTCCAATTTCATCCATCTCATTAGAACTGCGTCAAATTTATTCTTTTAAGGGCTGAGTAGTATTCCATAGTGTATATGAACCACAGCTTTCTTATCCATTCATCTGCTGATGGACATCTAGGTTGCTTCCATGTCCTGGCTATTATAAACAGCGCTGCAATGAACATTGGGGTACACGTGTCTCTTTCAATTCTGGTTTCCTCGGTGTGTATGCCCAGCAGTGGGATTGCTGGGTCATAAGGCAGTTCTATTTGCAATTTTAAGGAATCTCCACACTGTTTTCCATAGTGGCTGTACTAGTTTGCATTCCCACCAGCAGTGTAAGAGGGTTCCTTTTCTCCACATCCTCTCCAGCATTTATTGCTTGTAGACTTTTGGATCGCAGCCATTCTGACTGGTGTGAAATGATACCTCATTGTGGTCTTGATTTGCATTTCTCTGATAATGGTGATGTTGAGCATCTTTTCATGTGTTTGTTAGCCATCCGTATGTCTTCTTTGGAGAAATGCCTATTTAGTTCTTTGGCCCATTTTTTATTGGATCATTTATTTTTCTGGAGTTGAGCTGCATAAGTTGCTTATATGTCTTTGAGATTAGTTGTTTGTCAGTTGTTTCATTTGCTATTGTTTTCTCCCATTCAGAAGGCTGTCTTTTCACCTTGCTTATAGTTTCCTTTGTTGTGCAGAAGCTTTTAATTTTAATTAGATCCCATTTGTTTATCTTTGCTTTTATTTCCAGTATACTGGGAGATGGATCATAGAGGATCCTGCTGTGATTTATGTCGGAGAGTGTTTTGCCTATGTTCTCCTCTAGGAGTTTTATAGTTTCTGGTCTTACATTTAGATCTTTAATCCATTTTGAGTTTATTTTTGTGTATGGTGTTAGAGAGGGGTCTAATTTCATTCTTTTACAAGTGGTTGACCAAGTTTCCCAGCACCACCTGTTAAAGAGACTGTCTTTACTCCATTGTATATTCTTGCCTCCTTTGTCGAAGATAAGGTGTCCATAGGTTGTGGGTTAATCTCAGGGCTTTCGATTTTGTTCCATTGATCTATATTTCTGTCTTTGTGCCAGTACCATACTGTCTTAATGACTGTGGCTTTGTAGTAGAGCCTGAAGTCAGGCAAGTTGATTCCTCCAGTTCCATTTTCTTTCTCAAGATTGCTTGGGCTATTCGAGGTTTTTTGTATTTCCATACAAATCTTGAGATTATTTGATCTAGTTCTGAGAAAAATACTGCTGGTAGCTTGATGGGAATTGCATTGAATCTGTAGATTGCTTTGGGTAGTATACTCATTTTCACTATATTGATTCTTCCAACCCATAGCATGGTATATTCCTCCATCTATTAGTGTCTTCTTTGATTTCTTTCATCAGTGTTTTATAGTTTTCGATATATAGGTCTTTAGTTTCTTTAGGTAGGAATATTCCTAAGTATTTTATTCTTTTCGTTGCAATGGTGAATGGAATTGTTTCCTTAACTTCTTTTCTACTTTCTCATTATTAGTGTATAGGAATGCAAGGGATTTCTGGGTGTTGATTTTATATCCTGCAACTTTACTATATTCACTGATTAGCTCTAGTAGTTTTCTGGTCGAGTCTTTAGGATTTTCTATGTAGAGGATCATGTCATCTGCAAACAGTGAGAGTTTTACTTCTTCTTTTCCAATTTGGATTCCTTGTATTTCTTTTTCTGCTCTGATTGCTGTGGCCAAAACTTCCAGTATGATGTTGAAGAGTAGTGGTGAAGCGGACACCCTTGTCTTGTTCCTGACTTTAGGGAAATGGTTTCAATTTTTCACCATTGAGGATAATGTTAGCTGTGGGTTTGTCATATATAGCTTTTATTATGTTGAGGTATGGTCCTTCTATTCCTGCTTTCTGAGAGTTTTTATCATAAATGGATGCTGAATTTTGTCAAAGGCTTTTTCTGCATCTATTGAGATAATCATATGATTTTTATTTCTCAGTTTGTTAATGTGATGAATTACATTGATTGACTTGCGGATATTGAAGAATCCTTGCATCCCTGGGATAAAGCCCACTTGGTCATGGTGTATGATCTTTTAATGTGTTGCTGGATTCTGATTGCTAGGATTTTGTTGAGGATTTTTGCATCTATGTTCATCAGTGATATTGGCCTGTAGTTTTCTTTTTTTGTGGTGTCTTTGTCAGGTTTTGGTATTAGGGTGATGGTGGCCTCATAGAACGAGTTTGGCAGTTTACCTTCCTCTGCAATTTTCTGGAATAGTTTCAGTAAGATGGTGTTAGCTCTTTCTCGAGCTTTTTGGTAGAATTCAGCTGTGAAGCCATCTGGACCTGGGCTTTTATTTGCTGGAAGATTTCTGATTACAGTTTCACTTCCATGCTTGTGATGGGTCTGTTAAGATTTTCTATTTCTTCCTGGTTCAGTTTTGGAAATTGTACTTTTCTGAGAATTTGTCCAGTTCTAACTTTGTTTCCGGACTTTACACAGGTTTCTCAAGAGGCAGGTCAGGTGGTCTTATAGTCCCATCTCCTTCAGAATTTTCCAGTTTATTGTGATCCACACAGTCAAAGGCTTTGGTATAGTCAATGAAACAGAATTAGATGTTATTTATGGAACTCTCTTGTTTTTTCTATGATCCAGTGGATGTTGGCAATTTGATCTCTGGTTCCTCTGCCTTTTCTAAAACCAGCTTGAACATCTAGAAGTTCACAGTTCATGTATTGCTGAAGCCTGGCTTGGAGAATTTTGAGTCTTTTTATGAGTAGTGTGTGAAATGAGTGCAATTGTGCAGTAGTTTGAGCATCTTTGGCATTGCCTTTCTTTGGGATTGGAATGAAAACTGACCTTTTCCAATCCTGTTGTCACTGCTGAGTTTTTCAAATTAGTTAAGGATAAATTGAAAGTTATTCTAATCAATAAAAACAAGTTAATAATAAATATTACAAAGACTTGCAACTAACTATATAACAAATGAATTAAAAATGAATATTGAATTCAATAAAACAAAATGAGGAAAATTAAGAAGAAATTTAAAAAAAAATAATAAACAGACTGAACAAGTAGAAAAATAGGAATATGTTTCATTCAAATCAAATATATACATGTATATTTATAAATATATATTTTGTAAAGATATAAATATATAATATATGTAAATTTGTTAAATACAAATAAAATAAATTATCCAATTAAAAGGAAAAGATTGTCATGCTGAATAAAAATTCAAGACTCAACTTAATGTTGTATTCCAGAGATTTATACTTTGATATAAAACTAGATATGTTGAAAGTCAACAGTAAACATGTGGACAAAGTTAGACTATTCATAAAAAGCAATAATATTACAAAATGTGCACCTACCTAATAATAGAGCTTCAAAATACACAAAACAAAACTAAAGGGAAAATAAGTAAATTGGCAATCACACTTGCACATTATAAAACGTCTTTGTTAATAACTTATTCAATAATTATTTGACTTACTGAAAAATTAGTATGGTTACAGATCCTGAGTTTATTGACATTTATAAACTACATGAAACATGTGCAAAATGCACAATGTATTTTTGTGTAATTAAAATATTCATCATGGGGAAAGGATAGTCTCTTTTTAAATGATTTTGGAAAAATACAAAATGGCAAAATTGGATGCTTATCTTATATCATACACCAGATTCATTTCAAAATGGATTATAGACATAAACATAAAACCTGAAACCGTGAAACTCCTCGGGAAAATAACAAAGCTTTTTTACACAGGTGTTGGTAATGATCTTTTAGGACATGAAACCCAAAGCACTAGCAACAAAGACAAAATAAAGACGTTGATCTGTGTCAAACTGAAAAGCTTCTGCACAGCAAAGGGAGCCATGAACAAAATGAAAAAGCAACTCATGAAATGGGGAGAAATTATATGCAAGCCATATATCAAATAAGGAAGTAAGATATCCAAAATATATAGGAATATAAAGTAACACAACTCAAAAGCATAAAAGTAAATAGCGCAATTAATAAATGGGTAAGACACCAAGTGCAGAAGGTGTGGGGTGAATTGGGAGATTGGAATTGACATATATACACAATCGATACCATATATAAAATAGATAATTAATGAAAGCCTACTGTATAGCTTAGGGAACTCTACTCAATGCTCTATGGTGACCTAAAGAGAAAGGAAATCAAAATCCAGGAGATATATGTATATACATAGCTGATTCATTTTTTCTGTACAGTAGAAACTAACACAACACTGTAAAGCAGTGAATAAACTATACTATATACTATAAATATAAACTAGAAAAATAAAAAACTATAAATATACTATACTCCAATAAAAACTAATTTTTAAAAAATGAAGTAAAAAAATGGGCAAAGGATCTCATCAGACATTTTTCTAAAGACAAATAAATGGCCAAAAGGTATATGAAAAGGTACTCAACACTACTAATCATGAGAGAAAGTCAAATTAAAACCATAGTAGATATTACTTCACATTTATTAGGATAGGTATTACTTTAAAAACTGTGAAAAAAATGTGGAAAAAAAGGAATCTTGAGCTCTACTGGCAGGAATGTAAATTGTGTCAGCCATCATGGAAAATGGAATGAAAATTTCTCAAAATTAAAAATACAACTATCAAATGGTCTGACCATCTCGCTTTTGAATATGTACCCAAAGGAACCGAGATCAGTATCTTAAAGAAATATGTGCAGTACCTGGCTCACTTGGAGGAGGAATGACAACCAACTCACTATTCTTGCCTGGGAAATCCCATGGACAGAGGAGCGTGGTAGGCTGCAGGCCACGGGGTTGCAAGGAGTTGGAGACGAGTTAGCAACTGAACCCATACACACACCATATTCACTGCAGTATTATTCACATTAGTCAAGAAATAGTAACAAACTAAATATCTGTCAGTGGATTAAAAAATTTAAAAAGTAACATATATCCAACAGTGGAATATCATTCAGCCTTAAAAATAAGGAAATTCTATCCTTTGTGAAAACACAGGTGAACATGGAGCACTTTGTGCTAAGTGAAATAAGCAAATGATAAAGAAAAATACTGCTTGATTTCATTTATATGTGAATTAAAAAAATTAAAGCTAAATTCATAGTAACAAAAAGTAAAACAGTGGCTACAAGAAGGTGGGGCTTGAGATTAAATTGAAATAAAGGAAAATAGAATGATGATTGCCAGAGCCTGGGGGAGGGGAGTCATATGAAGTTATTGCCTAATGGGTACAGAGTTTCAGTTATATAAGATGAAAAGAGTTTAAAGATAGACAGAGGTAATGACTGCAAAGCAATATAAATATGCTAAATTCTGTTGAGCTACATATTTAAAAATGGATAAGATGGTTAAGCTTTATGTCACATGCCTTCTATCACAAAAAGAAACAACAATAATGTCCATTATAGGCCATCTGCTGAGCCAAATATTAAGTTCCAAATAAACTGCAGGTGTTGGATCTTACATAACATATTCTCTGACCAGAGTAGCATTTAATATGAAATCAGTACCATAAAAGATACCTAGAAGCTCCCCAATATTTGTAAATTAAATAATTTCTAATTCTCTCATAGTTCATAAAAGATATCAAAAGGGAATTTAGAAAATGATGAAATATCACAATATAATATCATTTATGGAGTGAAATAAATGCATTTTGAGAGGATAGTGTATCATATAAAATGTTTATGATGGAAAAACTTATGTTTAAAAATCAACTGAAGAATAAGAGGAAGGATTATAAACAAATTAAGCAACAAGAAGATGGAAAAAAAAGACAATGGAAGAAATAAATGCAATTGGAAAATACTAGGAAATATTTGCAAAGTGAAGCATTGCTTTTGGAAAAGATTCACAAAATTTTTAAACCTTAGCAAGACTAATTTTTAAAAGTGGTGAAAGATGAAATATTATTTAAGATCCTCCAGGTACTCAGATGAAAATAACTGAATATAATGAACAATTTCATGCTCATATATTTGACAGATTAGATAATGTTCTTCAAATTACCAAAGCTTATTAAGAAGAAAAAGATAACTTGAATTGTTCTACATCTATAAATAAATTAAAGTCATAGTTTGAAAACTTTAGTCATAGATGAATTCTAAAGAACATTTAAGGAAGAAATAATGGCAATTGTATATAACCCCTTTCAGAAAGTTGACAGACTACATACTAAATATACTAACTTGGTTTTCAATTTCAGCACCACTCTTATACCAAAATATGGCAGAGATATTACATGCAAAAGTTCTTTTAAAATATTACAAAATAAAATTCAGCAAATAAGAAAGATAATTAATGTACTGTGAGTGAGTAGGTGGAAACTTACTGTACTAATCAAAGGGCATTTTAACATCCAAAAAAATAAGTCAATGTGTTTGAACTTATTAACAGATCAGCCCTGGGATTTCTTTGGAGGGAATGATGCTGAAGCTGAAACTCTAGTACTTTGGCCACCTCATGTGATGAGTTGACTCATTGGAAAAGACTGATGCTGGGAGGGATTGGGGGCAGGAGGAGAAGGGGACAACAGAGGTGAGATGGCTGGATGGCATCACAGACTCGATGGACGTAAGTCTGAGTGAACTCCGGGAGTTGGTCATGGACAGGGAGGCCTGGCGTGCTGCGATTCATGGGGTCGCAAAGAGCCGGACACGACTGAGCGACTGAACTGAACTGAACTCCATATTCATGAATTAAAATATTAAAGACTCTATTGAGACTCAGTAGGCTCTATTGACGCAATGCGGGAGACCCAGGTTTGATCCCTGGATCAGGAAGATCTTCTGGAGAAGAGAAAGTCCGACCCACTGCAGTATTCTTGCCTGGAGAATCCCATGGACAGAGAAGCCTGGTGGACTGCAGCCCATGGCGTCGCAATAAGTCAGATACAACTGAATGACGAACACTTTCACTTTTAAAAGCAAAGACATCAAGACAGTTCAGACTGGAAAGGATAAATCTTTCCAACAAAAGGGAATAAAATAAGTGCATAAACACAGAGGAAAAAATAAAAAGCTTAAATTCTATATCACACGATGTATGTGCTGTGTGCTCAATCGCAACTTAACTTTCAGGTGTCTAAGAGATTTGAGTGTGAAGTCTAAAGCTATAGAGATTCTACAATAACTCCCTCATCTTAGGAAAGGAGAGGTTTTTATTTATTTTTAAGGATAAATATATATATAGCAATAAGTGTTAAAGAAGAACAATTAACAACAGAATTTCTTTTAAAAAAGTTCTGCTATAAGACTGTTAAAAGGACAAGTCATGGACATACTCAGTACATACCTGACAAAAAGCATGTATTCTACATAGGTAAAGAAATTCTACACATCAATAATAAAAAGACAACCAAATTTATAAATAATCAAAGGACTTAGATACTTCAAAAGAGAAGATATACAAATGACCAAGATACATATGAAAATGTGCTCAGCATCTTTCATCAGGTGGAAATTGCAAATTGACACCACAAAGAGGTATTATCTCCTGCCTTGAAACGGATAAAAATGACAACACTAAATATTGATGAATATATGAAGTAATTCAAGCTCTTTTAATTTGCTGATGGAAGATTAAAATAATGTATAAATTCTTGAAAACTGTTCACATTTTTTATAAAGTTAAATATACAAATATATTATTCAGCAATTCTACTCCTAGGCATTTACACAAAAGAAATGCAAGTATGTTCTCAAAAGACTTTTCACATGTTTTGCAACATTACTAAAAGTAACTGACTTGGAAAAACTAATGTCCAGCCACAGGAAAATGGATAAAATTTGATTAAAAAAATCTTCCAGTACATCCATGTAATGGAATATTACTTGTTAATAAAAATAATAAACTACCAATTTATGCAACATGAATGGATATCAAGAATGTGTGAAATGAAAATAGATGCAAAATACATTAAGTACAAGAACATAGTAACTAATCCTTGAAGACAGACTTCAGAAATGACATTCCCTCTGGGAGTTAGGAGACAACTAGAAAGGGCCAAAGGGAAATTTCTTGGGTGTAGAACTATTCTGTATTTTGATTCAGATTTGGCTACAAGTGTGTGTGGGCTTCCCATGTAACAACTGTGGTAAAGAGCCCACCTGTCAATGCAGGACTTATAAGAGATGCAGATACCATCCCTGCGTCAAGAAGAGCCCCTGCAAGAGGGCATGGCAAACAACTCCAGTATTCTTGCCTGGAGAATACCATGGACAGAGGAGCCTGGCCAGCTCCACTATACATGGGGTCGCAAAGAGTCAGACATGGATGAAGCAACTTGGCACGAACAGACAAGGGTGCATATATTACCTAAAACTCATTGACTTGAACATTTAACATTAAATCTATGCTTTTCAATACATGCAAGTTTTCTTAGTAAGATAATGTTTAAAAAAAGGATATTGTTAAAAAATAATAAAAGCCAAGACTGAAAATTCAGTAGCTAAACTGAATCTTTAAAGAAAGTATAATATCTAAAAAAGTAGTTCAAGTGTATTTAGGGACAGAAGCAACAAAATTTATTTTATGTCTTCAGAGTTAAGGCATGTTAGAATACCACAAAACCTGAGGTTTACATCAAGAAAAACAATCATGTTTTCCCTTTTTCATGTCCTAGTAATAACTGCTTTGGTTCCATTAATCAAGGATTTGATTCTGTATGTTAAAGTTATTAGAGATTATTGGCAATTTTGACTCTTAATCATACATCCAATTGAGAATTGGTTGCATTACTTTACAGTAGAAAGTACCATGATTAGTACAAAGTGAGTAGTCTTTACACCATCAGGATTAATTTTCCATAGCTCTATTATATCAGGAAAGAGTGAATGATTTTATATGCATTTGTGAATGTAGACTGTCATGGTTGTAATGGTTGGTAGCAAAGTACACATTTTACAAATATTTTAAAGGAAGATTAAACAAGACTTCACTGCTTAGATATGACTATAATGTTAAGAGCTGAAAAGTCAATGAAGTTTGAAGCTACATTTTTTTTTTTCGCTTCTTCCATAGTTACTTGAAACTAGTTAGAAAAGCATGTTAAAACTCACCTTATAGAAGATAAAATCTGTCAGCGTTTATTATCTACCTTGTCAATTTTACAACATTTTATGAAATTTAGACTAACGTTTGAAAACAGGATAAAAGAATTCAAATGTATGGTGTTTTTTTTTTTTAACACAGCTGCATGGAATTTCTATGAAATTATGCTTTCACTGTGCAATGTGATTGCTCTTTAATATATTCATATTTATAGGCAATGTACAATATTAACATCTTAGAGATGTTATGGAAATGGCTACCCTCTCCAATATTCTTGGCTGGAGAACTCCATGGACAGAGGATTCTGGTAGGCTACAGTTCATGGGATCTCAAAGGGTTGGACATGACATTTTAGAAAGTAAAGGAAAGTCAAGTGTGCCTTGACATGTGCTTAATTCTTATTTTTATCATTAAATGGTAAGTCAAGAAACTAAATTCCCATCTTTTCAATGAAGCTTGAAAATACATCTATCAATAGTCGCAATAGTATTCTGAAGCTAGAATTTTACATATATTTTTAGAAGTGAAATGAAGTAGTTGAAATATTCCAGTTCTTTATTAAAATGAATTTAACTCAGAAAACATTGAATGGAGAATACTTGCAGTTGTTGCTCTTGTTTGAAATTTTCAGTAAATTTTATTTCTAGTTCAAAAGCTAAATGTATTGTTCCCATTAAACTATTAATAGTATAACTTAATTATTAGTTCATGGAAAAATTTAATTGGTTATCCTGTAACTTTTTTCCTACTTGATACAGAACACTGACACCCATTCTTGGCTCAAGAAGTGGAGGAATTGGAAAGCATCAAAGTAAGTGCATAAATAAACCTTCTAACAGCAGAGATTTCAGGAAAAAAATGACGATAGTGAAATTGGAAGACTTAAGGAAAGCTATTTATGTTACTCTGAGGAATACAAATCAATAAAAGTTCATGGCTGAAAGGTTCTCATTGATTGGAACACACTGGTAGCACAGTAATTTCAAAATCTAATGTAGGGTTTGCCAACCACACCACATTTTCTGATTGTATCCAATAAGACGTTATGACCTCGAAGCTATCTCTAGTCTAAGCTTTCTTGAACGACTTCATTTTTATTCTAACATGACTAAGCTGAAATCAGGACACTTGTAATATGGTTTCAAACAATTATAAAATCTTTTTATAATTTAAAAGTTGACTTCATGAATGTTGTTGTTGGAAAATAGTCACCATTTAGAGGTGTGGTAAAAAATAATACAAATACTTGGTTATATCTATAGAAATTCCTTAAATTTTCTATGAATGCAGTTTGTTACAGGATACAACTTGCTTATTCTCTGTTAATTCTTTTAGCCATACTGAGCCCAGTGGAAGTCGCTGTTAATCTCTTCATAATGCAATGCCCGTGTAGTCTTTCAGCAGTATAAGAGTGTGTGTGCATGCTAAGTTGCTTCAGTCCTGTCCAGCTCTTTGCGATCCTGTCGGCTGGAGCCTGCTCTTCTGCCCATGCGATTCCTGGCAACAATACTGGAGTGGGTTCTGCTGTCCACTTCTGTGGGATCTTTCTGACCCAGGTACTGAACCTGCATCTCCTACGATTCCTGCATTGCGGGCGGATTCTCTACCGCTGAGCCACTGGGGTGGCCCACAGTATAAGAGCAGGGAATCACTTTTCTAAACCGTACTTTAAATTCTATGCTTCTTTATAAAATGTTCCTTCTGTAAGTACTTCTGATCAATATATCCGCCAAATTAATTACAATACTTCCACTGAAAAAAGAATAAAGCCTCTCCATTAGGAAAAATCTCATCTACAACAAGCCTTTTATTCCAAGAGAAAAGAAATACCAAAGGACAGCTTGAGGAATTAGAAACTGGATATTGAACTTTCTTGAATAAATATGTACTGTTTCTCAAATTAACAACTTAGTATTATTTTCATGATTTTTAAAGTATATTCCATTAACTTACCGTGCAATACATTACTGAGCCTACAGATTTATACAGCATTCAAGGGAGAACCGTGTTAATGAAATGTAACCTATATTAAAAAAAATTACACTAATAAGCCACCACAAGAGAATGTCAGCTACATGAGGGCAGGTCCTTTAGTCGCTTGCTTCAGTGCTTTTTTTCCTGATACTAAGAACAGTGTCAGTCCTGGAGTAGACATTCCATAAATGTCGGTTAATGAGTGAATACATATGAAATGAGTTCTTCAAGCTCTACGTTATTTCATAAATGAATTCTAAATCTTATAGGGTATTATCTGGGTCTCATGGCTTAAGTGTTTAAACATATTGTTTCCTTTGCCAGAAACAGTACTTTTTCCCACTTCACTCATCAGGTCTCAGCTCAAATGTCATTTTCCTGATGGCTGAAGCCTGGGTTACATGTCACTATTGCATGCATTCATGGCATTCATAGATTCATGCATTCTTTATCATCACATTCTATGTATAAGTTTATTTATGTATATTCCCCACAAGACTAAGCCCCAAAACGGCAGGTTGGTATTTGGCTTATATTCCCTGGACTCAATAATTTTTTCAGTTGTGCAAAACATTAATAAGCATAGAAACTAAAAGGCAAATAAATAAATACAGGAAGACACAAAAACAGAAAATACAAACTTTACTGTAGTGCAGACCTACAGTAGAACTACAGCTAAAACACAACAGTCAGATTTTTCTATTATCTGGAGATATATCAAACAAATGGACCTTGAAAAAGTCAAAAAGGAAAAGCATTGGCATAGATGGTCAACACTGAAATCAGATTGATTATATTCTTTGCAGCCAAAGATGGAGAAGCTCTATATAGTCGACGAAAATAAGACCAGGAGCTGACTGTGGCTCAGATCATGAACTCCTTATTACCAAATTCAGACTAAAATTGAAGAAAGTAGGGAAAACTGCTAGACCATTTGGGTATGACCTAAATCAAATCCCTTATGATTATACAGTGGAAGTGAGAAATAGATTTAAGGGCCTAGATCTGATAGATAGAGTGCCTGATGAACTATGGAATGAGGTCCGTGACATTGTATGGGAGACAGGGATCAAGACCATCCCCATGGAAAAGAAATGCAAAAAGCAAAATGGCTGTCTGGGGAGGCCTTACAAATAGCTGTGAAAAGAAGAGAGGCAAAAAGCAAAGCAGAAAAGGAAAGATATAAGCATCTGAATGCAGAGTTCCAAAGAATAACAAGAAGAGATAAGAAAGCCTTCTTCAGCGATCAATGCAAAGAAATAGAGGAAAGAAGAGAATGGGAAAGACTAGAGATCTCTTCAAGAAAATTAGAGATATCAAGGGAACATTTCATGCAAAGATGGCCTCAATAAAGGACAGAAATGGTCTGGACCTAACAAAAGCAGAAGATATTAAGAAGAGGTGGCAAGAATACATGGAAGAACTGTACAAAAAAGATCTTCACGACCCAGATAATCATGATGATGTAATCACTTATCTAGAGCCAGACATCTTGGAATGTGAAGTCAAGTGGGCCTTAGAAAGCATCACTATGAACAAAGCTAGTGGAGGTGATGGAATTCCAATGGAGCTGTTTCAAATCCTGAAAGATGATGCTGTCAAAGTGCTGCACTCAATATGCCAGCAAATTTGGAAAACTCAGCAGTGGCCACAGGACTGGAAAAGGTCAGTTTTCATTCCAATTCCAAAGAAAGGCAATGCCAAAGAATGCTCAAACTACCACACAATTGCACTCATCTCACATGCTAGTAAAGTAATGCTCAAAATTCTCCAAGCCAGGCTTCAGCAATACGTGAACCGTGAACTCCCTGATGTTCAAGCTGGTTTTAGAAAAGACAGAGGAACCAGAGATCAAATTGCCAGCATCTGCTGGATCATGGAAAAAGCAAGAGAGTTCCAGAAAAACATCTATTTCTGCTTTATTGACTATGCTAAAGCCTTTGACTGTGTGGATCACAATAAACTGTGGAACATTCTGAAAAAGATGGGAATACCAGACCACCTAACCTGCCTTTTGAGAACTCTGTATGCAGGTCAGGAAGCAACAGTTAGAACTGGACATGGAACAACAGAGTGGTTCCAAATAGGAAAAGGAGTATGTCAAGGCTGTATACTGTCACCCTGTTTATTTAACTTATATGCAGAGTACATCATGAGAAATGCTGGACTAGAAGAAACACAAACTGGAATCAAGATTGCGGGAGAAATATCAGTCACCTCAGATATGCAGATGACACCACCCTTATGGCAGAAAGTGAAGAAGAACTAAAGAGCCTCCTGATGAAAGTGAAAGAGGAGAGTGAAAAAGTTGGCTTAAAGCTCAACATTCAGAAAACGAAGATCATGGTATTTGGTCCCATCACTTCATGGGAAATAGATGGAGAAACAGTGGAAACAGTGTCAGACTATTTTGGGGGCTCCAAAATCACTGCAGATGGTGACTGCAGCCATGAAATTAGAAGACGCTTACTCGTTGGAAGAAAAGTTATGACCAACCTAGATAGCATATTCAAAAGCAGAGACATTACTTTGCCGACCAAGGTCCGTCTAGTCAAGGCTATGGTTTTTCCTATGGTCATGTATGGATGTGAGAGTTGGACTATGAAGAAGGCTGAGCGCCGAAGAACTGATGCTTTTCAACTGTTGTGTTGGAGAAGACTCTTGAGAGTCCGTTGGACTGCAAGGAGATCCAACCAGTCCACTCTAAAGGAGATCAGCCCTGGGATTTCTTTGGAAGGAATGATGCTAAAGCTGAAACTCCAGTACTTTGGCCATCTCATGCGAAGAGTTGACTCATTGGAAAAGACTCTGATGCTGGGAAGGATTGAGGGCAGGAGGAGAAGGGGACGACAGAGGATGAGATGGCTGGATGGCATCACTGACTCGATGAACCTGAGTGTGAGTGAACTCCGGGAGTTGGTGATGGACAGGGAGGCCTAGTGTGCTGCAATTCATGGGGTCGCGAAGAGTCGGACATGACTTAGCGACTGAACTAAACTGAACTGAAGTTAGACTTAAAACAAACAGACAAACAAAAAACTTAGAACAAAAGGAAAGAGGATCAAATTCTATAAAATAAAGATGAGAACATTTTAAACTCTTCATCAGAACATGAAATACTGTAAGGCAGGGACAACCTTACAGTTTGAAAGGCAGTATGATACGGAAGATCAGGCTTGTTTTTAAGTAGTATAGGAAACATGTCATTCATTACATTTAGGTGTTGCAGAGGGCAACATTAAATCCCCCTACAGTAAGCTTATCAACTTTGGCACACTTGACATTTTGAACTGGAAAATTCTTTGTAATGACAAACAAAAATGGCTTCCAGACATTGAAGACTAACACCTGAGGGGTAATATTGCCCACGATTGTTCTACAGAATTAAGGCTTGTGTTCATGCTCAGTTGCTAAGTGGTATCTGACTCTGTGACCTGTGAACCATAGCCCAGCAGGTTCCTCAGTCCGTGGGATTTCCCAGGCAAAAGGAGGGGGCTGCCATTTCCCCCCCCTGGTGATCTTCCTGACCCAGGAATTGAACCTGGACCTCCTGTGTCTTCTGAATTGGCAGTCAGGTTCCTTACCACTAGCACCACGTAGGAAGCCCAGTATTAAGGCAGATTTAAAACTAAAAGCATAGAAGAGAAAGTGATGGGTTTGTAGTCGGTATGATATTTATGTTGCATTGCTAATCTTTGAATATGTTATCCCTACAAATTATTTGTATTGTATATTTCAAACAAATTCTGAGCTGAAACACCTCTGTTGTAAGACAGAAAGCAATAACAATACATAATTAAATGTCCAGCTTGGCATATTGCAAGAGAGAACAAACAAATCTAAATTCTTAACTCATCTTTGTCCCTACCTCATTAGACTTTGAGCAAATCTCTTTAAATTTTGCCCCTCATTTTCCTCATCTTTAAATTGAAGGCATGAATGACGATGTTCTAATCACTTTCAGCTCTAATATTCCATAACTATATGATATCAATTCATGTATATTTGAGAAGCAATTAAATAAAAACAACTACCTCTTCTCGATACATGCATCACAGCTGATATTAAACATAACAAATTTTATAGACTGTGTGATTTTTTTGGAGTTTTCCCTTTATCAAAAGATATTAATTGAAAATGCCTGAAATTCTACTATTAGAAACTGGCATTTTGTTTCTTTGACTTAAGGCAATAATTTTAAAACTATGCTTTATAGATACTCAGAGCTATATGTTAGAGCACAGATAAGTAGGTAATGCTCCAGACCTCCTCCAATAATTCAAATAGAATACAGAAGCATTCATCATTTTATCTATTTAAGGTTCAACAAAATAATTGTTTGAACATAGGATATGGCTAGATATGAAAAACACTGGAAGGCTTTATATCTATATATAAATATATGTATATATATATATATGTATACACACAAACACATACATAATTTTGCAAGTGTCTATAGGATTATTAATCCTACAAATTAATAATCTGAAGTGTGGTACACTGACAATGAATTGCAAATTTCACTCACTCTCCTTTCCAAGGAAGTCTTGTCAAAGAAGATGGTACCTCTATAGAGAGCTTGGAAAGTTAGACAGAAAAACACTGGTAACTCTGACTGTAGGAATACTTTATACCTAAATACAAAAAGTATTTTGCTCAACTAGAATAATGTTCTCAAAAGTGATAGGAAGAGTATAGCTTCCAACACTATATTTTCTACTACAAGTCTATAAAGAATAAACATTTTGTTAAACAATCAGTCCTATGATCAGTAAAGGGCATTTATTTTGAAAATGAGATAAAATTTACTGCCAACATGTCTTTATTTTAAGAGAAATATCTCAGAGCAAATTAAGCCAAAAGATGTAATTTCCAAAAGATGTATATTACCAAGATTATGAGAATTTTTAAAATTCTAACACTAGTTCTAAATATTCTGTTATCTTCCTCCTTTTATATTTATAAAATTTGTTTTAACCAGGGAAAATATTTTCCATTATTCTTTTGATGTTGCCAACTTTTTTCACTTTGAAATTTGAAACCAAAGCAGAAGTATTGCATCTAGTCTTATGGAAAAGAATATTTTCCCCTTCTGAATAGTAAACTAGGAACATATTAGGTTGGTGCAAAATTGCAGTTTTGCATTGCTGAACTCTGTGAATTGATATTGGAATACATTCTTAAAGAAGTGTGGTTATGTTATATATCATTATAATGCACATTTCTCACTTTATTTTTAGGGTTTTTTTTGGCTAATGACTTACTACTCATTGTATATTTTTATGAATTGCAGACATTGGAACTGATGTCAGACCAAAAGCAAATTCAAGCAATTTTCTTATTCAAGTTGAAAATGGGTTGTAAAGCTGTGGAGACAACTTGCAACATCAACAACACTTTAGCCCAGGAACTGCTAATGAATGTAGAGTGTAGAGCTGGTTCAGGAAGTTTTGCAAAGGAGATGAAAGACTTGAAGATGAGTACTGCAGTGGCCAGACATCAAAATTTGACAACGACCAATTGAGAGAAGTAATTGAAGCTGATCTTCTTATAAATACATGAGAAGTTGCCAAAGAACTCAACATTGACCATCCTATAGTCGTTCAGCATTTGAAACAAATTGGAAAGGTGAAAAAGCTCAATAAGTGGGTGCCTTGTGAGCTGACCAAAAATTTGTAAAACTGTGATTTTGAAGTGACATCTTCTCTTATTCTACCAAAAAACAAGATGTACAACAAAAAAGTGGGTTTTATACAACAACTGCAGATGATCAGCTCAGTGGTTGGACCTAAAAGAAGCTCTAAAGCACTTCCTAAAGCCAAACTTGCATCAAAAGAAAGGCAGTGGTCATTGTTTGGTGGACTCCTGCCGGTCAGATCAACTACAGCTTTTTGAACCCCAGAGAAACCATTACATCTAAGCCTGCTCAGCAAATCAGTGAGATGCACCAAAACTGCAGCAACACCTGCAGCCAGCATTGGTCAACAGAAAGGGCTCAGTTCTTCTTGATAATGCCCTGCAGCACATCACACAGCTGCCTCTTCAAAAGTTTAGCAGATTGGGCTATGAAGTTTTGCCTCTTCCACCATATTCACCTGACCTCTCACCAACTGACAACTACTTCTTCAAGCATCTCAACAACATTTTGCAGGGAAACTGCTTCCACAACCATCAAGAAGGAGAAAATGCTTTCCAATAGTTCATCGAATCCCAAGACATGAATTTTTACACTAAAAACAAATTTATTTCTCATTGGAAAAATTGTAATTTTTTAAACTGTAATGGTTTCTATTTTGATTAATCACGATGTGTTTGAGCCTGGTATATTGATTTAAAATTCACAGTCCCAAACTGCAATTATGTTTGAACCAATCTACTAGCTCGCAACAGTCAAAAGCACAGAGATCCTGTCTAATGGTATATAGTTTCTCCTTGAATAGAGCATTTTTCTCCATTAATCTATGACTTGCTTACTGTAAAGGCAATAATCTATTCTAAGTGTTTATGTATATGCATGCACATAAAAATGTCATGCATAAACCTATTTAACTGCCACCAGAAATGTTTTTAAAGAGTTGCTATTAATAATTATAGTAATTATATTTCTAATTATCAATCATACTTTCATACCAATTTCAGCTGCACAAAATTATAATAAAGCATATATCCTTTCATTGAACTCAGTCACCTCTAATGTTTTCTCTAATTTAGGGAAGCCTGAAAGAAAGTGAAAGTGAAGTCACTCAGTCCACGGGATTTTCCAGGCAAGAGTACCGGAGTGGGTTGCCACTTGCTTCTCCAGGGAAACTTCTCAACCCATGGATCGAACATGGGTTTCCCACATTGTGGGTAGAAGCTTTACCCTCTGAGCCATAGGGAAGCCCAGGAAAGCCTAGCCAACGCAAAAGATACAAGAGAGGTGAGTTAGACCCCTGGGTTGGGAAGATCCCCTGGAGGAGGGCAGAGCAACCCACTCCACTATCCTTGCCCAAGAATCCCATGGACAGAGGAGCCTGGCAGGCTATAATTCATAGGGTCACAAAGAGTTGGACACAACTTAGTGACTGAACAACAACAAATACATTTTTCCATTAATATTCTCCATTTTCTCAAAAACCTCTTCGATTCCCATAATCGTTTTTTTTTTTTTTTATAATTTTAGAGGAGGGAAAAAAAACAAAAACAGTTGACCACACTTGCAGAAGTGTTCAAGGGCTTAGAAATTATGCTTCGCTCTCCATTTTGCCCTCAGTAAAGAGCCATTCAAAAGTCAATGAATGGGGAAACCTAAACATCCAGGTACTTCACTCTGTGAACTTACACTTCATAAAAGATACAAGGGTCCAAAAGCTGTTTTACTTATTCTAAAAGTTATTACTTGAACATCACACTCAGTGTTTTTACAAGTTTCCATCTATTCTAAGTACTAATTTACTACCAGCTTCCCTGGTGGCTCATTGGTAAAGAACCCACCTGCCAGTGCAGATGTGAGTTCAATCCCTGGGTTGGGAAGATACCCTGGAGAAGAGTACGGCAACCCACTCCAGTGTTCTTGCCTGGTTAATCCCCAGGGACAGAGGAGCTGGTGGACTACAGTCCGCTGGGTTGCAAAGAGTCAGACACAACTGAACAACTAAACAACTAATTTACTAAACCCATGACTAATGACAGTGAAACCTTCAGTAAAGCCCAACAACTTGAAATTGTTGCTTTAGGTGAACTTAGCATTTGTGTAGACCAGTCGCTCAGTGTTCAACTGTGTGCGACCCCATGGACCGTAGCCCCATAAGACTCTTCTGTGTGTGGGATTCTCCAAGCAAGAATACTGAAATGTGGTGCCATTTCCTCCTCCAGGGGGCCTCCAGATGCGGACTGAATGTGGGTGTTAGTGGTAAAGCACCCGCCTGCCAATGCTGCAAACTTAAGAGATGTGACTTCGATCCCCGGTTGGGAAGATCCCCCGGAGGATGGTTTGGAAATTCGCTCCAGTATTCTTCTGGGAGAATCTTCTGGACAGAGAAGCCTGGCGAACTATAGTCCATGAGGTTGCAAAAAGTTGAAAAGGAGTGTGCATCTGAGCACTAACCACCTGGGAAGCTCCGACCTTCGTATTTAGTGCATTACAAATATGGTTCAATAGATGATGTTTTATTCATCAAAATAAAACATGAAACATGTGGCTATAACTTGAGAGGTTATAAAATAAATCTAATGATATTAGAATTTGGTTTGTTTACATGATTTAATTAATTGAATGTGCATGTCAGGGAAAGACTGGGAATTATGTAGTGTTAAAGTATTAATACACACAACCACATGCATACTTTCCATGGAATGTACAGGGAGCCCCACAAATCCTTCTGTGTAGAAGGAAGACAGTTTTCTACATGCTCGTTTAATTGTGCATAGATTTAACTGTCCACCATGCCTCTCTCAGTCAATAGGGACAGATAATGCAGACTGATGTAATGATGGTGATGAATGCTCCAGTTAAAGTCTTATTAAGCATGATCTAATTTAGCTACCATCTGAGAAACTGCTATGGGGTATCCACTATTGTCTCCATTTTACTGATGAAAAAAACAGAAGCTTAGAGAATTTAAATATTCTTTAAAATCATTCATCTTACAAGTGAAAAATCTTGAATTTTAACCAAGTTTTACTCCTTAAAGGAGAATAATTACAATATCCCCTTACAGGGCCGTTATAACATCAAGTTAGAAAATATAGGAAAAGCACTCAAATATGTTAATAATGTTTAATATTTTGATTAATACTTTGTAGTCTGCTGATGGAATAGTTCCTTTCTTATTAAAAACTTGCAGGTAGTATAGAATTTCAGAAGAAGAGCAAAGGACTTTTATCCATGTCTTCTTGTTTGAGGCAAAGTTGAATTTACTCTTTAAGATTAAATGACAAAAAAAACAAAATCTTAATAATTTTCACAGTTTAAAAATACCTAAAAATTATGTGCTGAGATGTGATATTCAGTTCAGTTCAGTTCAGTTGCTCAGTCGTGTCCGACTCTTTGTGACCCCATGAACTGCAGCACGCCAGGCCTCCCTGTCCATCACCATCTCCCAGAGTTCACTCAAACTCATGTCCATCGAGTTGGTGATGCCACCCAGCTGTCTCATCCTCTGTCGTCCCCTTTTCCTCCTGCCCCTAATCCCCCAGCATCAGAGTCTTTTCCAATGAGTCAACTCTTTGCATGAGGTGGCCAAAGTACTGAAGTTTCAGCTTTAGCATCAGTCCTTCCAAAGAACACCCAGGGCTGATATTAGAAACCAACAAATACGCCTCACTGATTCAAAACAAAGAAACACACAAAAAAATTCTCAAAGGTAAAGCATTAAAGACATCAATTATAGCATCACAGAAATAGAATCCATGAATTTATCACTAGCATTCTTTTGTGTGGAAGATCACTGTATACTAATTGTCAGAGTCACCAGAAAATAAGTTTATATCATGTTTGGCTTTATGAATAAATCCTATGTTCTCCATTTTTCCCAGAGATGAACTACTGCAACGTTTTTCAAAATTAAAGGCAAGAGTTTCAATTAAAGAATCCTTAACTTTTTTCTCACTAAGGTTAATTTCAAAGTTAACACAGTAATCAAAGGTTATTCCAAAGCAGAAGTGATTGCTACATTTTCAGGACTTTTGTAATCCACTTGAGGTCACATTCGTGGCTTAAAATTGGCCATAGTAACAGTATTTATACCTTTATACTACAGAAATTGACAAATGCTACAAACCAGGGCTTTTTAATTCTCTCCAGAGAGACAGTTAAAAATTTACCAACACACTGCAGTTCTAAACTTATCCTAGCTATTAAAATAAAAAGAAAATGAAACAAATAATAACTACCACAACAAAATTTTCATGTCACCCTATTACCAGTTACTCTGTTGACAAGAAGCTAGTGGTCAATTAAAAGAAACTCAACTTTTCCAGGCTCTACATTAATGGCAATTTTGATTACAATTTATATTTGCCCTGATAGGAACCATAGTCCTTTCTCCCTAGTTTACTCTTGGTCCCTCAAAAATAACCAAGTCTTCTTAAAAACACAAGCAGATGTATTTTCCCTTTTAGTTATTGTGCCCCCTTGGTTTCATTTCTCAAATTACTGCAGTCTAGAGGCTGTATCCACAGCTCAAATGAGACTGCTCCCTTTAAGATTATGGAAGATATTGCGTGCATTGTGCATCAAATCCTAGGTCAGGGTCCTACTACTGCTGCTGGGGTGTCATGAAAACACATTTTTCTGGAAGAGTGCCCTTGATTGAAAGAACCCTCCTGCTTATAAACACTGGCCTTTCCAGGATTGGACTGTGCCAGTGGCTGATTGATGTAGGGCTAAAAGGCCCAGGGCATTGTCTCAAGACTCTAGTGCAATCCATTCTCTAGAGCTCTCCCAGGAATGAGGCTGAAGCTAGATTCTATGCACATTTTTCCCCATCCTTACTCCTTTCCCTATCCCAATTCTCTGATAACTTCAGAAGTTTCCTCAGAGAGCATTCTCTCAATAAATTACTCACACTAGAATCTCAACCTCCAGGGAACCTGGTCTTAAACAAAGATCACAGGTAATCTGCTTCTCAAATCCAGATCTTCTCCATCTTCATCCTTCTAAGACTCTATGTAACCTTCAAAATTGTTGATTGCCACTGCCTTTCTTGAAATTCTATTTTTTCCAAAATAATTAAAATAAGATTTATTCATGGCTTTCAGTGAACTCCTTTCATTCTTTCTCACTGTGTTTTTACTGTGTTTTATTAGACCATATGTCCCATTCTCTTATACTTGACATCTTAATCCTGATAAAATCTACCATGGAGCTTCAATATTAGATAAATGTAAAACCCTCAAAGTGGTCTTCCCAGGGGGCTCAGTGGTGAAGAATGTGCCTGCCAATGCAGGTGACTCAGGAGACACCAGTTAGATGCCTGAGTTGGGAACATCCCCTGGAGTAGGAAATGGAAATGGACTCCAATATTCTTGCATGGAAAATTCCATGGACAGAGAAGCCTGGCGGGCTACAGTCCAACAAGTTGGACACAACTGAGTGACTGAGCACACACACACACGCGCACACACACACACACACACACACACACACACACCCTCCAAATGTATATTAATTTCCCATGCCTAAAAGAGTATTCTTCCCCTAAAATAGGTCACCTTTCCCCTGTCCCTTACCTATGGAAGTTATCGCCCTTTCTGAAGCCACTAAAGCTTGAAATCTTGACTTCATTCATTTTTAATCTTTTATCTTTTCTTCTCATATCATCAGTCACCCAGTCATGGCATTAGGAACTGTATATTTTTTTTCAGTTGTTTTCTTCTTTTTAAATATTGCATCTAGAAAGTTTATCTTCCACCAAAAATTATTTCAGCTACATCTAAATGTGTCTCTCTTCCCTCAATATGCTGGGCCAGCCACATATGCTTCATACAGACACTACTGTTGTTTTTCTAAAAATGTGTTGATTCTATCACTTTTTATTTAAGAATTTTGCAGATCTCCACATTTTTATATGAAATTTTAAATTATCTCTTTGTCCCATTTTTGCCAACTTCTCTCAGAAATCCTGTGATCTATCAATACCAGTCTATTTGCCATACCAAAAACACCTCACATATTTGCACATTTCAGTGGCTATGTTCATATTTCTCTCTCTTCCTGTAATGCCCCTGCCTCTTCTCACAGTAGCTCATGTAGCTCCCTATATGGCTAAATTCCAGTGGTTCACCTTTTATTTATTATTTCAACCTAAGGCATTCTGCCTCCCTCCCTCCTGAATCCCAAGATGTATATGAATACATTTTTCAGTTCAGTTCAGTTCAGTCGCTCAGTTGTGTCCGACTCTTGGCGACCCCATGAATCACAGCACGCCAGGCCTCCCTGTCCATCACCAACTCCTGGAGTTCACTCAGACTCAACGTCCATCGAGTCAGTGATACCATCCAGCCATCTCATCCTCTGTTGTCCCCTTTTCCTTCTGCCCCCAATCCCTCCCAGCATCAGAGTCTTTTCCAATGAGTCAACTCTTTGCATGAGGTGGTCAAAGTACTGGAGTTTCAGCTTCAGCATCATTCCCTCCAAAGAAATCCCAGGGCTGATCTCCTTCAGAATGACTGGTTGGATTTTTATATGTTCATTTTTAAGGTTGGACATGCTGGCCTATTTGTGCATATATTTATTCTTCCTAGAAAGCTAAGTGTAAATACTTGGAAACATGAGGATCATTGATCATTATTTTTTATGTTTATCCTGGGTTCTAGCACAGGGCTTTACATAAAATAGTTGCACAATAAATGTTGGAACTCTATTCTAAAATTATGAACTACACAATCAATCAGCAATCATGACTTTAGCAGATTTATGTTTCCTATTCAAAGAAAATCTTAAAAATATAAAAAGGAAAAAGGGATAATAAACATCCAAAATAAAAGTCACTGAAATGCTGTCAGGCAAATTAACATGGCTATCAATAGAAAAGCATAGTTGATACAAGATCATGAAATTCATGTTATATCAATCTCTTTACATGTTAAGGTGTTTAGAGGAGTCCATTAAAGATAATTCCAATTTTAAAGCTCATATCTCAACACTTTTAATATTAGCCTCAACGCAGATTTTCAAAATCTTGAGCAATACTCATAAAATTAAAATACAGGCTGTCACTGAGAATGTGTGCTTAGTTGCTCAACCATGTCTGACTCTCTGCGACCCCATGGACTGTAGCCCACTAGGCTCTACTGTCCATGGGGATTCTCCAAGCAAGAATACTGGAGTAGGTTGCCATGCCCTCCTCCAGGGGATCTTCCCAACCCAGGGATTGAACCCAGGTCTCCCACATTGCAGGTGGATTCTTTATCAGACATCTAGGCCACCAGGGAAGCCCTGAGAATATAAAATAAATACTATTTTTATGAGTCAAACATACCTCAAGAGTTTTCTTTAAAAAAATCAGCATTCTCTATTGACAGTATTATAATTCAAATCACAGAAATTTTATACACTTAAATGATGAACTTTTGAAATAAAATGTTTTTATTCTTCTACTCTTTACTTCCACTTTATTTCCTTTTATAACATCAATTTTTGTTGTTTTTGTTCAGTCGCTAAGTCGTGTACCACTCTTTGAGAACCCATGCACTGCAGCATACCAGGCTGCCCTGTCCTTCACTATCTTCAGGAATTTGCTCAAATTCATGTCTATTGAATCAGTGATGCCATCTAGCCATCTAATCCTCTGCTGCCTTCTCCTTTTGACTTCATTCTTCCCAGCATCAGGGTCTTTCACAATGAGTCGGCCCTTTGCAACAGGTGGCCAAAGTACTGGAGCTTCAGCTTCAGCCTCAGTCCTCTCAATGAATATTCAGGGTTTATTGCTTTAGGATTGACTGGTTTGACCTCTTTGCAGTCCAAGGGGCTCTCAGGAGTCTTCTCTAGCACCACAATTTGAAAGCATAATTTTTTCAGCTCTCAGCCTTCTTTATGGTTCAACTGTCACATTCACACATGACTACTGGAAAACCATAGCTTTGACTATATGGATCTTTGTTGGCAAAGTGACGTGTCTGCTTTTAATATGCTGTCTAGCTTTGTCACAGTTTTTCTTCCAAGGAGCAAACATCTTTTAATTTCATCACAGCAGTAACAATCCACAGTGATTTTGAAGCCTAAGGAAAGAAAATCTGCCATTGCTTCTACTTTTTCTGCTTCTACATGCCATAAAGTGATGGGACCGGACAACATAATCTTAGTTTTTTGAATGCTGAGTTTTCAGCCAGGTTTTTCACTTTCCTCTTTCACTTTCATCAAGAGGCTCTTTAGCTCTTCTTTACCAGGAGAAACATCAATGAGCTCAGATATGTGGATGATACCAACAACTAGATAAATATTAACTGAATTCTTTATTTCTAAATAGGTTAACATTCCTTTGCTCTAAACCTAAATATGTCTAAAGTAAAAAGAAACCCTTTTGAATCTTGGAATGCAATCTGATTTTTTTTAAGGCTTAGAGATGCATGGTATGTACAAAAATCAAAGTGTCAAAATTCTTACACAAAACAAGGTCATGTGTACATGGAGTAGAGAAGAGAATCAGAATTCAAACACTCCTTCAGAATGGTTGATCTTCCTTAGCACAAGCAAACTTTTACGTTCTTAGGAGAGAATTTGTATATTCTTAAGAACTTCTATGTTCTTACGTTCATACTAAGATTCAAACTTGGCATGAATCACTAAATCCAGCTGACAGTATAATATCCCCTGAAAGATCACGTATCTGGACAAATTAAATAGAACCTCAGTCTGCAGATAGGCTCTAAAACCCATCGATGTAGTTTGTCAGTTGTACTTATGCTTATTCTACTTAAGAAAGTTCATTAACTTTCCCTCCTACCTTCTTGCTTTCCTTCCTTAGGGCTTTCTAAAGTTGTTCTAAATTACCAGTATAAATTCAATGCCTTTCAAGTTATTTCTGCAAAAGGTAAATACCATTAGTATTATGCATTGGCCATCTTCTTAAAAGTGACTACTTCTACAATGACAGCATTTCTATCCATAATCTTTAAGTGGGGCAAAGTAATTTAGGTGACATACACAACATTTTGCACAGTATATTACTTTGAAAAACAGATGAATTTTTTATGTAAAATGCTACTGAAGCATACACTTTAACGTTACTATTCAATTTTCTACCTTAAGCCCAAAAGCTCTCTTTGCTGGCATAGGTATTTTTCTTTATCTAGCCTTTTCTCACTCCATATTCTGCAAGACATGCTCAGAGTCTCTTCCCATTCAATTTATGACATGATTCATTGAATGCTACAGCCTACTTGAGAATTTTCTAATATTTTCCATCCCTGCAGTAGAAATCCATTTTTCTGATAAGAAATGTAGTGATGACCCTGTCAGCTAAGTATCCTAATTCATCTGTCTGTGTGAGAAAGCTCTTCCCTCCAGGCTCCTTCTGAATTCATCTATGGATTGTTCTGTATGGATTAGCATCTGCAGAGAGTAGCTTTCACATTTCTTTAAAAATAAAAATATATATATATATATTTTACAGTTCAAGAAGTAGTAGATACTAATCAGTTCAAAATATTATGATCACATTTTTCTGGTTCTTAGGGATTTATCTACACTTATAGGATGAAAGAACTTGTAAAAGAGAGTATGCTACCAGAGAATTAAAAATGAAGTAGATTTCTCTGGACTCACACAGGCTATTACCAGCAGAAATTTTTCTAACCAATAGAATAGTTACTCTTAATTCACAAACATATTCCAAGTATTTAAAATGGATACTTGAACATTGGTCAATACTTAAAAGCATCGAAATATGCTTTCTAAAATCATAAAAATAAGAATATATAAATCATTATGTGACTGGCATTAGAAGTTATCACAATTAGATACATTTTATCCAGTGGAAGTGTATGGGATGGTTTGACTATATAATACACTGTAAGTATGAAATCACATGGTCAAATGTCATTAACCTCAAGAGAGAAGAACAATCAAGGGCAGTTTTGCTTGTAGACCTACATTCTGTTTGTATAATCTGTTAGTCTGTTTTATTCTCGGAGTGTTTAGTGAAAGGCTGTTCTGACCCAGTGCCAGCTCCATTATATCCTGAAGCCCTTATTACAGTGTTCCCAAGGTTTATAACTTGCAGTGGACTTTGACAGTGGCACCTTCCCTAATCTGGTTTAGCTAGCCTATTCCATCAGTTTCACACTCTTTCATTCAGTCTTATTGAGTATCTCCTATGTGTGATGCATTGAGCAAAATGTCAAATAATACAAATAGTTGCTAAATAAAAAGATGAGCAAAACAAAATTTCTAATCTCAAAACTCTTAAGATCTAGCAAAGGAGACAGCAATGTGCAACTATAGTGATAAAATAAAATATAGTATTTAATTGACAAAAGTGGGACTTTTTTTTTTTTAAGTTGGGAAACTCTTCAGGAAAGAATTGCCTTTGAGCTGAATCCTGTCAGTTGAATATGATATTCTCAGGCAGAAATGTGGGAATTGAGTTCTAATTCAATAAAATGGTTTGACTTATTATAAAAATTAAATGAAAGTTATGGCAGATCTCAAGAATTATGAATAATTCACTATTGCTAGCACATAAGGAAAGAAGAATCTAGAAGGAGAGAAATTATAAAAACAAATTCCAGACCATGATAGAGGGCCTTGATTATCATCATCTCTAAATTAAATTTTATTCATGTCATTGAATTGTGTGTGAACTTTCAGCAAATTCTGAGACTTTTCCTGATTACATAAAATACATACCATCTCACAGCCTCTCCTTTTGATGACATAACTCTCTCACTCTCTCATAAACACATCTTAACAAACTGGCAGAAATTTTAAGTGTCCAGGAATACAAAGCATAGACAGTTTGGGTACAGATTCCAAAACTATGGGGTGAAATAATTATGCATTCAAATATTTCTGAAATTCTAATTTCAGTCCAGACCAGTTCAGTAGGCTAATGTGTATGTAGTAGTTTCTAAACAGAAAAACTGGACTATCTTCCTGAAGCACTGGAAGAATGATGAAGGGATTATTTAAACCAACTCATTTCCTTTAGAGTCAGGAGACTTGAAAAAAATTTTGCTTGTTAATATTTAATAAATTTTTATCAACTTCCAATCACATGTAAACAAAAAGGTAGTAGTATCCTCACATTCTACCCACCCCCACAAAAGAGCCCAGTAATAATGTTCAAGGCTGATGTAGACACAAAGAAATGGGAAACAGATTGTCAGTGGTGGTGAAAATTGCCAGAACCCTTTGGAAAATAATGTATTACAATATAAAAACTTAAATCGCTATAAATGTAAATATAAAAACCTGAGCAATCCCTATAGAAGTTCTCTGTGGACCATTCAAAATTCTCAGTTCTCCAAGTGAAGATTCAACCGTACATGAACCAAGAACTTTCAGATATTCAGGCTGTATTTAGAAAAGGCAGAGGAACCAGATCAAATTGCCAACATCCGTTGGAACATAGAAAAAGCAAAAGAGTTCCAGAAAACACATCTACTTACACTTTATTGAATGTGGAAAAGCCTTTGTCTGTGTGGATCACAACAAACTGGGGAAAATTCTTAAAGAGATGGGAATACCAGAAAACCTGCCTGCCTGACTTTTGTGTTAATGGAAAAGCTCTGTTTTAAGTTTCACATAAATAAACAATTATTAAGTAAAATTAAAAAAAAAAAAAAGAACTAGAGGAGAACATAGGCAAAACACTCTCTGACATAAATCACAGCAGGATCCTCTATGATCCACCTCCCAGTATACTGGAAATAAAAGCAAAAATAAACAAATGAGATCTAATTAAAATTAAAAGCTTCTGCACAACAAAGGAAACTACAAGCAAGGTGAAAAGACAGCCTTCTGAATGGGAGAAAACAATAGCAAATGAAGCAATTGACAAACAGCTAATCTCAAAATATACAAGCAACTTATGCAGCTCAACTCCAGAAAAATAAACGACCCAATCAAAAAAATGGGCCAAAGAACTAAATAGGCATTTCTCCAAAGAAGACATACAGATGGCTAACAAACACATGAAAAGATGCTCAACATCACTTATTATCAGAGAAATGCAAATCAAGACCACAATGAGGTACCATTTCACACCAGTCAGAATGGGTGCGATCCAAAAGTCTACAACCAATAAATGCTGGAGAGGATGTGGAGAAAAGGGAACCCTCTTACACTGCTGGTGGGAATGCAAACTAGTACAGCCACTATGGAAAACAGTGTGGAGATTCCTTTAAAAATTGCAAATAGAACTGCCTTATGACTCAGCAATCCCACTGCTGGGCATACACACCGAGGAAACCAGAATTGAAAGAGACACACGTACCCCAATGTTCATTGCAGCACTGTTTATAATAGCCAGGACATGGAAACAACCTAGATGTCCATTAGCAGATGAATGGATAAGAAAGCTGTGGTACATATACACAATGGAGTATTACTCAGCCCTTAAAAATAATAAATTTGAATCAGTTCTAATGAGATGGATGAAACTGGAGCCGATTATACAGAGTGAAGTAAGCCAGAAAGAAAAACACCAATACAGTATACTGACACATATATATGGAATTTAGAAAGATAGTAATGATGACCCAGTACGTGAGACAACAAAAGAGACACAGAGGTATAGAACAGACTTTTGGCCTCTGAGGGAGAGGGAGAGGGTGGGATGATTTGGGAGAATGGCATTGAACCATGTATACTATCACGTAAGATATGAAGCGCTAGTCTATGTTCGATACAGGATACAGGGGATGATTGGGGCTGGTGCACAGGAATGATCCAGAGAGATGATATGGGGTGGGAGGTAGGAGGGGGGCTTCGGCATTGGAAGATCGTGTACACCTGTGGCTGATTCATGTCAATGTATGGCAAAACCAATACAGTATTGTAACGTAGAATAAAGTAAAAATAAAATTTAAAAAAAAAAAAAAGAAATCTCTATGCAGGTTAAGAAGCAACAGAATTGGACATGGAAAAAGGACTGATTCCAAATTGTGAAAGGAGTATGCCAAGGCTCTATATTGTCACCCTGCTTATTTAACTTCTATGCAGAGTACATCATGCAAAATTCCAGGATGGATGAAGCACAAGCTGGAATCAAGATTGCCGGGAGAAAGAGCAATAACCACAGATATGCAGATGACACTACCCTTATGGCAGAAAGTGAAGAGGAACTGAAGAGCATCTTGATGAAAGTAAAAGAAGAGAGTGCAAAAGCTGGCTTAAAACACATGCAAAAAACCAAGATCATGGCATCCGGTACCATCTCTTCATGGCAAATAGATGGGGAAACAATGAAAACAGCGAAAGACTTTATTTTCTTGGGCTCCAAAATCACTGCATATTGTGACTGCAGCCATGAAATTGAAAGACACTTGCTCCGTGGAAGAACAGCTATGACTAACCTAGACAGCATAGACATTACTTTGCCAACAAAGGTCTGTCTAGTCAAAGCTATGGTTTTCCAGTAGTCATGTATAGATGTGAGAATTGGATCATAAAGAAAGCTGAACACTGAAGAATTTATGCTTTTGAACTGTGGTGTTGGAGAAGATTCTTGAGAGTCCCTTGGACTGCAAGGAGATCAAACCAATCAATTCTAAAGGAAATCAGTCCTGAATATTCATTGAAAGGACTGATGCTAAAGCTGAAGCTCCAATACTTGGCCACCTGATGCAAAGACTGACTAATTAGAAAAGACCCTGATGCTGGGAAAAATTGAAGGCGGGAGGAGAAGGGGATAACAGAGGATGAGATGGTTGGATAGCATCACCGACTTCATGGACATGAGTTTGAGTAAGCCCTGGGAGTTGGTGATGGACAGGGAAGCCCCTAGTGTGCTGCAGTCACTGGGATTGCAAAGAGTTGGGCATGACTGAGCGACTGAACTGAACTGAACTGATGCTGTTATTCACCACATTGTGGGGCAAAAACAAAACCAGAAACCTTCAGAAGAGTTTATTTAGAGGACATTGATTGAATCAATTTGGTTCAAGCCAAAATATAATTAAATACTTTGCAAGTATTATCAAATACTATGCAATTACTAAAAATAATTAGCAGACTCTTTACACATCAGCTCTTGAAAAACTACAACATGGTAAAGAGTGAGAAAAATAGTTGAATGTAGGTAGTAAGTATATAATCACATTTTTGTAAATATTATCACTAACAAAAACCTTATTATGAGTATATATATATGTAGGGGCATGGAAACATGGAGAGGTGTTATATTCCTTGCTGTTAGCATGACTGTTATTGAGACACATTTCCAAAAAATTAAGAGAATGAAACACATACCAGAATTGTGTCTTGAGCTCCAAACCTAATCAGTGCTAGGAGGCCTGGGGAAACAGCCTGACAGAAAATAACTGCCAACCTCCTCAAGCTTCTTGACTCACTACCTGATAGTGATGACGCTCTCTCTCAGTCTACACAGAAAATAAAGTTTCCTGACTAGGAAATTCTTCATCTTTTCAACTTCCAATGTAAAAAAAGTGTCCATTATTCACTCTGTTTTTTCCTCCATCCCAGAGGAATGATTGTCTCCTTCTCACCCAAAGGGCTTCCCTGGTGGCTCAGAGGTTAAAGCGTCTGCCTGCAAGGTGGGAGACCCAGGTTCAATCCCTGGGTCGGAAAGATCCCCTGGAGAAGGAAATGGCAACCCACTCCAGTATTCTTGCCTGGAGAATCCCACGGACGGAGGAGCCTGGTAGGTTACAGTCCATGGGGTAGCAAAGAGTCGGACATGACTAAACAACTTCACTTTCACTTTCTTTCCTCACCCAAAGACTGAATCTACTTCTGTGCACCCTGGATTCCTTTCCCACTCTACCTCTAATTTTATCAATTATATCACCATGCAAACCTTCCTGATCTATAAATAAGCGTTAGTCTCTCTTTTCTTAAAAAAAAGGCAAACAAACAACAACAAACACACAAAAAGCAAGCTCCTTTGACCTAATGTCACTCTCCTGATATGTTATAAAAATTATTTAATAATCAATATGGGGGCTTCCTAGGTGGCTCAGGGGTAAAAAAATCTGCCTGCCAATGTAGGAGACACAGGTCCAAGCCCTGTGTCAGGAGGATCCACTGGAGGAAGAAATGGCAACCCACTTCAGTATTCGTGCCTGGAAAATCCCATGGACAGAGGAGCAGGCTACAGTCCCTAGGGTTGCAAAGAGTCAGACATGACTGAGAACACACACACAAATAGCATCAATTATACAAAAGTTTGAATCAGGGTTTGTGGTTCCCATTGAACTAAGAGTTCCTTTTAGTTCCTGGGCCCTGAGATTGTTACTAAGTTCCTGTGCATTGTCCAGAACATCTGGGATGGTAGGGGGCATTACAAAAGCTTGGGCAGCAGCTATCTATCACATTTTCCCATTGTTATTAGCTGCCAGATTTTGAAAGTTAAAATTTCAAAATGTTGACAACAAAGAAGGCATCCCATTGTATATTAGTTGAATCTAACCTTATTTACCTTCCCATTTCTTACTTTTCTTTCACAGCACAATTCTTGAAATAAAAGTCCACCAGACTATAAGGACAACTGTTTGTTAAATTGTTATTTATTGGTTCAGATGGTAAAGAATCTGCCTGCAATGCAGGAGACCTGAGTTTAACCCCTTGGTCGGGGAAGATCCCCTGGAGAAAGGAACAGCTACCCACTCCAGTATTCTTGTCTGGAGAATTCCATGGACAGAGGAGACTGGCAGGCTGCAGTCCATGGGGTCACAAAGAGTCAGATATGACTGAGTGACTAACACTTTTCACACATCTATTAAAATGGCCAAAATCAGGAACAATGACAATGCCCAATGCTGTGCGGATGTGGAGCCAGAAGAACTCTCAGATATTGCTTGTAGGAATGCAAAACAGTTCAGCCTCTTTCAAAGACAGTTCGGCTTTTCTTAGAAAATTAAACATACACTTGCCATTTGATCTAGCAATCACAACCCTCAGAACTTCCCCTTAAAAATTGAAAACTAACGTCCACACAAAACCTACACAAGGATATTTATAGCAGCTTTATTCATAATTCCCAGAACCTGGAAGCTACTAAGATGTCCTTCAGTAGATGTACTGATAAACTATGGCACATACAAGCAAGGAATATACTCACTGCTAAAAAGAAATGAGCGCTCTAGCCACGGAGACACAAGAAGGAAGCATAAACGTATATTACTAAGAAGCCAATCTGAAAAGGTTGTGTATTTTGTGACGCCAACTATGTGACACTCTGGAAAAAGTAAAATGGACAGTAAAAAGATCAGTGGTTGCCAGAAGGTATGGCCAGGGCTGGAATGAATGGGTGGAGCACGGAGGATTTTTAGGGCAGTGAAACTACTCTGAATGAAGCTGTGCAGAAGGATTCTTGTCACTGTACAGATTTCAAACACATAAAATGCACACTACCAACTGTGAACCCCTTTGGTAACCTATGGGCTTTGCGTGATTATGATGCATCAATGTAGATTCACCGGCCATAACAAACATACCACTGTGGTGGGTGGGGTATGGGTGGCACACTGATAATGAGGAAAGCTCTGCAAGTGAAAAAGGACAGAAGGGAAGTCTCTACACAGGTCTCTGAATTTTGCTGTGAACCTAAAATTGTTTTTAAAAATCTTTTTAAAAACCCAAGTTCCTCTTTATCCTTCAGCTCATGTCTATTCAGTGTAATCCACAGATTAGCACCAAAATATTTTTTATTTACAATATCCACCGAATCTTCTAGTTGTCAAAAGAACACTCCTAAATATATCTGATGATTAGTCTCTCTGCTGTGTTTGTCACTTCACTGATACATGTGTACTCTCTTAGTTTCAGCACATTATTCTCTCCAGGTTCACCTCCTACATCTCCTTCTGCTCTGCTTTGGTGATTCAAAGGTCGTATCTTTGGCTTTCTGGATTTCTGATTCTACACACTCTCCCTGGGTGACCTCGTCCATGTTGTTTTCTCACCTCTCATTGTGACATTCAAATTTGTAGCTTTGTCTTTCATTTCTCTCTTGAGAGTCTGACTCATAATCCCTGACCGCCTGCTCATCTGGTTAGAGCCAGTCTCCACTTTGCAGCGAAGGTGAATCTACTTTAGGTTGTGATGAGGATGGCATAATAATTCTCTAACTATACAAAAGTTATTAATATGAAACACTGTCTAACTGATTCAGACAGGTGCAAAAGTTAAATGGCAGAAGAAATTACACTAATTTAACAAGACACAACTCAATGCAGTGTTCCACAGCTAAGTAAAGCAAGAAAGTCAACACACTTTGTTGGCTAGGGTCTCTTTGGGATCATTGACTGGAGATTTTGTTTCTTTCTTTTCCTTTTTGTTAACTTAATGTTTCCCCTGTGGTCTAAAAGGCTAATGAACCTTCAAAAGTTCCCACCGAGGTCCCAGACCGTAACTTATGCAGAAGAAGCTGGGTCATTAAGCTAAAGGTCTCTGGATGAGCATCTTCTTTAACAAGCAGAAAGGTGATCTTGACCTGTATTGTCATTCAGGGAATAACTTTTCTGACTCCCAAGAACAGAACCATAATTGAGTCTCCCACATGAAAGGCAATCAGATCAAGACATTTTGGGTTAATTTTGCTTTTCTGTAGAATGGGATCTTGACAAAAACCTTCTTTTAAAACGGGTTTCAAACAAATGGTAATTTTATCCAGTCATGTTATTTCTTAGAAATTCATGACAGATACAAACAAGGAAATCTTAAATTTGCCTCAAGAGTAAAAGAAATACATATATTTTACTTCAAATGTCAAATTATCATATACAATAGCTCCAGTTTCTGATGTAACTATTAACAAGCCTTCAATTATTTAAAACTGCAAAACTATACAAGTTTGCAAAATATGTGTGAAATTACCCCAGGAAACCTAACAATCCAACTATTAAGGAAGTGGCTTTCTTTTTATTTGAGATTAATATAAATATTTTGAGGTAAATAAAATAGTTGGAATATAAATATTTTGTCCCAGTCCCTAAAGAGTCTAGCATGTGAATAGAAGTATGGTGGCAAATATAAACACAAGAGTCTTTTATAATATAACCTAAGCCGCAAATATATTGAGTGATATTTAAAAACACAATAAAATTTACCATAAGATTAAAGTGTTGTAATTAAAGATTAAGCGCACCATACTTTTATAAATACATTTGTTATATCAAAAGAAATAACTTGTGAATCATTCAGAATAAGAAATTAACAGTAATATAAAGGTATATAACTGGGGGAGAATATTTTTTGCATGTATAGCCAGAAATAAATCTGCAGTGGCACCATGTCAAAATGCAAGCCTCTGTTTCAGAAATAGTGCAAGAAAATGTGCTATACTACGAATGAATAAAATGTTCATAAATTTAATGCAAACCAGTAGGGAATGAAAACTAAAAATTTAAGTGAAAAGGAATAGAGCTGAACTGTATAAAAAGTAATGATTTCTGGAGAAATAACTTCTTGGGTGTTGATGTAGTAATAAAAATGTATTAATAACATCAATTTTTTATATCCCTATCAGTAATAATACCAACTTCCCATATAACAATACCATCATTCAATATTTTCAAATTACAACATTAAAAGAATACTCCTTTATAACATTAAAGGAGTATTTACTTGATCAAAACTTTTCTAATGAGAATATATTAACATTCAATATTTAAGTACTTTTAGCAATTAGCATTTTCTTCCATCTGGCTTCCCCACAACCACTTCCCTGCCATCACTTCAAATGCCTTTGTTTTAATCTTTAAACTACAAAGCGGTATAACTATAGTAGGTTAAAGCATTAGTAAATGTTGTGCTGGACGACTTTTAGATCTAAAACATTCATATGATCAAAGTCTCATTTCCTCTGCTATAATAGATTTGAGCTAATTTCCTCCTTAACATAATTCTTTATTTTTCTTAAAAGGCCAGTATATAAGTGTGTGTATATGTATATGTATATATTATATTATATATATATAATACTATATCATATACATAATATATATTATATGTGTATATGTATATATATACACTATATATTTTATATATAATATATATATACTAAATTATATAATATATAGTATATATATATATATATATATATTCAAATTGTTGGAACTAATACTCAGGAAGAAACAGAACCAATGGGATGTAAATGGTAATGAAGAAGTTTAGTTGTGTGTATTTTTATTTTTCAACTGTTTCTTTCAATAGTATTTCAAATGTATAGAAAAATATACAAACATTCTAGTATACTTTTTAAACAAGATACAGATTATTTACATTTAAACAAGATACAAGATTATTTACATTTAGCTCCATCTGATTTTTGATTCTCATTCTGTCTCCCACATACACACACTTTAGTATATATTTCCTAAAAACAAGATAATTTTCTAATTTAACTGCACAATGATGCTCAAAACCAGGAAACTTAACATTAATATATAACTCTGTCCCAATGACTTTTTCATATCTTGCCTTTATCCTCAGTCCAGAATGGAATCCAGAAGCTTGTATTTAGCTGCCATATCTCTTTAGTCCACTTTGATCTGGAAGGCAGTGTTTTTAGAATCCCCCTAAAGTTGAGTTTAACTGTTATTTAATCATGGTTAGAGAAATGTCCTTATGGCAAGAATGTTGGGGAAGTCATGTGTACACTCTTGGGCTTCCTAGGTGGCTCAGATGGTAAATCCTCCTGCAATGCAGGAGACCTGGGTTCGATCCCTGGGTTGGGAAGATCCCCTAGAAAAAAATGGCTACCCACTGCTGTATTCTTGCCTGGAAAATTCTATGGACACAGGAGCTTGGCAGGATACAGTCCATGGGGTCGCAAAGAGTAGGACATGACCAAGTGACTAATACTCTCTTTCACTTTGATACATCAGGAGGCACATGATGTCACTTTATTCCAGTGTTGATAATAATAACTTTGATGATTGGATTGAAGTGTTTTACTTTGTATTTATCCAGTAAAACTCACATTTGTTTATTATGTAATTAGAAGTTTGACACCATGTCAATATGATGCTTCTCATCAAAACCTTATCTACTACTTTTAGCAAAAACTGATAATTTTTGACTTAATTATTACTCTGATAGCTATAAAATAGTGACTTTCTAATCTCTTCATTTAGTCAGCATTTATTTGTTGATACTCTGTTGCAGGGCTTTCCTGGTTGCTCAGTAGTAAGGAATCTGCCTGCCAGTGCAAGAGATGTGAGTTTGATCACTGGGCTGGGAAGATCCCATGGAGATAAAAATGGCTACCCACTCCAGTATGTTTGTCTAAGAAATTCCATTGACAGAGGAGCCTTAAAGTTCATGGGGTCACAAAAGACTCAGATACGACTTAGTGAGTACACAACATTCTACTTCAAGAAAGAGTCATTCCTCACCTTTTATCCATTCATTTGTGCATTTATATTAGTTTGGATTCATGAACTCTCATTTTATTAAACAAATTTTATCTTTTACTGTTCGTATTTGTTTCTGATATTCAAATTATGCTAGATTTGTCCATCTGGAGCCTCTTCAATCTGGATCCTCGCTGCTGTTAATATGTTCCTATTATCATTTGAGAAATTCTTTACACACCTTCTAACACAGGGAAAGTGTTGCCTGGGAAATCCCATGGACAGAGGAGCCTGTTGGGTTACAGTCCATGGAGTCACAAAGAGTCAGACCTGACTCAGTGACTAAACAACAACTTTCTAACATAAGATAATCTACGCTTATCGTTACTTTCACTCTCCAGACTCTGGAATCCTCCATTTCCCCAAGAAACTCTGGTTACCTTGACTGGAGAATTTTTCTCCAGTCAATAGATATAGTAATTGATATTGATGTGATATTGCTTCTATATATTCAACAGAGCTAGACATTGTGTGTATGTGTGTATCTACCTAAGTAGCATGAATGTATCTGTTCATCTATTTATATTGAAAAGACATGAAATAACATTTATAATTCTAAATCCAATACAATAAAACAAAGGTCATTTTAATATTATCACATTAGTATTACAATATATAACAGCTGGGAACTGGCTCCCATTATCCTCAATGTATTTTTTATTTAATCAATCCTAAAATATCAGGAAATGTTTCTAAAATTACTAACACATGGCACTACCAAAAGATAAATCATACTAATTTTGTTCAATATTTGTTTATAGCTATTGATCATGTGTGTAATGGGGTAGAGGACTTTGGTTAGTGGTTACATACAGTGAAATGCACAAATCTTACATGTATCATTCAGTCAGTTTTAGCAAACATAAACTCTCATAATTCATACTCCTATCAAGATATAAAACATTACCACCACTCTAGAAAGTTCACTTGCCCACTTTCCACCAAGCACCAATGTTCTGGTGTTTTCACCATTAGATTATACTGCTCTTTCAAACACTTCATAAAAATAATATCTTATAGTGGGTGTTCCTGTCTTATTTCACTAGGTATATAATATTTTGAGATTCAGATATGTTGCATGTATCAGCAGTTTATTCCTTTGTATTAGTGTATAGAGTTCATTGCATACCTACACCAAAATTTGTTTATTCTTTTTGTTCTTGATGAATATATGTATTTTTCCACTTTTGTCAATTTTAAATAATGATGATATGAATATTAATGAACAAATCTATCATATGGAGATATATTTCCATTACTCTTGGGTAAATACCTAATGCTATAATTACCAAGTGAATGAGGAGGACTGTTTATAACTCTATGAAAAAATGTCAAAACACAAGCCAAAGTGATTATACCATTCTAAATGTCAATCAGAATGTATGAGTTCATCCACATAAATACTCAACAACAACTGTTTAGGTTAAGTCCCTTTTCAGCTGAGTTATTCAAATGTGTGAAATAGTATATCATTATGGTTTTGATTTACATCTCCCTGATGACTAATCTATAACCTCAGATATGCAGATGACACTACCCTTATGGCAGAAAGTGAAAAGGAACTAAAAAGCCTCTTGATGAAAGTGAAAGTGGAGAGTGAACAAGTTGGTTTAAAGCTCAACATTCAAAAACGAAGATCATGGCATCTGGTCCCATCACTTCATAGGAAATAGATGGGGAAAAAAGGAAACAGTGTCAGACTTTATTTTGGGGGACTCCAAAATCACTGCAGATGGTGACTGCAGCCATGAAATTAAAAGACGCTTACTCTTTGGAAGAAAAGTTGTGACCAACCTAGATAGCATATTCAAAAGCAGAGACATTACTTTGCCGACTAAAGTCCGTCTAGTCAAGGCTATGGTTTTTCCAGTGGTCATGTATGGATGTGAGAGTTGGACTGTGAAGAAGGCTGAGCGCCGAAGAATTGATGCTTTTGAACTGTGGTGTTGGAGAAGACTCTTGAGAGTCCCTTGGACTGCAAGGAGATCCAACCAGTCCATTCTGAAGGAGATCAGCCCTGGGATTTCTTTGGAAGGAATGATGCTAAAGCTGAAACTCCAGTACTCTTGCCACCTCATTCGAAGAGTTGACTCATTGGAAAAGACTCTAATGCTGGGAGGGATTGGGGGCAGGAGGAGAAGGGGATGATAGAGGATGAGATGGCTAGATGGCATCACTGGACTCGACGGACATGAGTTTGAGTGAACTCTGGGAGTTGGTGATGGACAGGGAGGCCTGGTGTGCTGTGATTCATGGGGTCGCAAAGAGTCAGACACAACTGAGCGACTGAACTGAACTGAATTGATGACTAATAATTTTGAGCAACTTTTATGTGCTAATTGACCATTCATATATCTTCCTTTGTGACATGTGTCTATTCAAATTCTTAGCCATTTTGTTGGATTGTCTCCTTTTACAACTAATTCGCAGGCTTTCCTTTTATAGTCTAGATAAAAGACTTTTGTCCAATATAATTTTTTACATATTTATCCCAATGTGTGAATTTGTACCCATTTTATGTGTTTTTTTAAATAAATATACATTAACTTTAGAGGCAACTTAAAAGTTCAATGGCATTTTTAGCAAATAGCAAATTTTAATAGCACTTTAAAGAGCTACAGCTATTGTTTTCTGTCCCCTTAGTCAAGAAGATATAAATCAGTATTCATTTAAAAGTTTTACAAATTTTGTCTATATTTAAGTTGGAGAAGGAAATGGTAACCCACTACAGGACTCTTGCCTGGAAAATCCCATGGGCAGAGAAGCTTGGTAGACTACAGTCCATGGGATTGCAAAGAATCGGACATGACTGAGCGACTTCACTTTCTATGATCCATCCATGAACTGATTTTTATGGATGGTCTGATACATACATATATGCACACAAGAATACATACTCAAGTGAACAGTTTTAAAACCATTTGCTGACAGTACTCTTACTTACCGATTGGATTGCTTTAGCAACTTTGTTGAACATTAACCGAACTTACTCTTTTGTTTCAGTGACCTACTCATCTAATTCAATGCCAATTCCATATGTATTGTATACTATAGCTTTAATTTAAATATCGATGGAAGGTAGTGAAAGCCTTGCCATCATAAGCATTTTTTTCAATTTTTTAAAGCATTTTTTCAATATTTTTGGTTACTCTATGTCCTTTATATGTTCATACAGATTTTCAAATAAATTTGTCTTTTCCATAAAACAGACTGTTGAAATTTTGATTTGTATTTCACAGAATCATGACATTAATTTGGCAGAGCATTGACATCTTAATGACATTGTTAAAATCTATAGACATGGTATTTTTCTCCAGTTATTTAGAAATATTTTACTGGTTATAGAATTCTTATTAGCAGGTAAGACTTTTAAAAATACTTTAAAAATATAATGTCATTGTCTTTTCTTATACTGTTTCGGAAAAAAAAATTCTTGTTACCTAGTTCCTTTCAAAATTGTTTATTCCTGATTAGTTTTTGAACAGTTTGCTCTGATGCCTTTAGGTCATTAAATATTCTTTATATCATGCTTTGAGAGTGCTGATCTAATTTATTCTTAAATTTATTTGATTTCACCAAATTCAGAAATCCCTATATGTTATTTATTCAAATAAATTTTTTGCTCCATATTTTTTCCTGTTCTGCATTTCCAATTAAATGTTTGTCAAACTGTGTCCCACATGTTTCTGAGTTTTGGTTTTTGTTTATTTTCTTTAATCATTCTCTTTCCTTAGGTAAAGATAATTGCTATTGATTTAAATTCAAATTTACTTACTCCTACCAATCTCTCTCCAATAGTGTTAAAATCATCCTAGAAAATGCTTAATTTTAGATATTATATTTTGAATTCTACAGTTTCCATTTTATGTTCTTGATATGTAGATAGTTAAGAAGATATTATTTCATATCTGTTCTCTCAATAGAAACATATTTTCCTTTAGGTCCTTGGGCATATTTAATGTGGCTACTTCAAGGTCTTATGCACTAACTGTAACATGCGTACATCTCAAGTTTATGAGTTCTTTAATACAACCTGTCTTTTGTTTTGACTCTAAGTACAATTTCTCATTTTTCTTGCCCTATATGTCATTTTTAAAACTAAAATTTGTGGATATATTATAAACTTAGATTATACTGTTTTCCTCTAAAGAAAATTTTTAGGTATGGCTGGCAGTTAACTCGGAGAAGGCAATGGCATCCCACACTAGTACTCTTGCCTGGAAAATCCCATGGATGGAGGAGCCTGGTAGGCTGCAGTCCATGGGGTCGCTGAGTCAGACACGACTGAGCACCTTCACTTTCACTTTTCACTTTCATGCATTGGAGAAGGAAATGGAAACCCACTCCAAGTGTTCTTGCCTGGAGAATCCCAGGGATGGCGGAGCCCAATGGGCTGCCATCTGTGGGGTCGCACAGATTCGGACATGACTGAAGCGACTTAGCAGCAGCAGCAGCAGCAGTTAACTTTGGAGAAGGCGATGGCACCCCACTGCAATACTCTTGTCTGGAAAATCCCATGGACGGAGGAGTCTAGTAGGCTCCAGTCCATGAGGTCACGAAAAGTTAGACACGATTGAGTGACTTCACTTTCACGCATTGGAGAAGGGAAATGGCAACCCACTCCAGTGGGTTGGAGAATCCCACTGGAGAATGGGATTGCCTGGAGAATCCCAGGGATGGGGGAGTCTGGTGGGCTGCCGTCTATGGGGTCGCACAGAGTCGGACGTGACTGAAGTGACTTAGCAGCAGCAGCAGCAGTTAACTTCTCAGGACTGACTCCAAGCACTGTCTTCCATACCATAGACAACAGCTAAGCCTCACTCAGTTCTAGCTTCCCATTTGTTTGTTGGGCTGGGATATCTGGAGTAACCCTCATCAAGTACAGTTCAGGGATTAGTCAAACATTTAAGGAGATTTTATATGTAGATTTGAGGTTTCTTTCCTCTGTGGTTTCCTCTCTTACTGGCTTGCCCTCTTGCTTTCAGACCTCTCTTGTACTTTCAAACTTCAATATATGAGTCTTCAGTCTTGGCTTTGGCTTGAGTTCTAGCCATCTGGTGTCATGTGAGATGGGAGTGCCCTCTGACAGAAAGCCTCATAAATATAAATGTCACCCAGCACAATTATCTTCCTTTAAGGGTCAGATCCCCACCAGCCTCTCAGCTTTCCTTTCATTATTTTCTTATGCCTGTTTTTATATTTTTCCAAGTTTATAATCTTTAGTTCCAGCTTTGCTGCTATTCCTGGAATTGTAACCAAGTCGTTCCTTTTTATATGTCATTATGAGGTATTATGATTCAAATATTTTCAGTCTATAAAAACTGCTAGTTCTTTTTCTTACTCTGCCAGGAATAGTGTTATGACTGAAGCGACTTAGCAGCAGCAGCTACACTGTACATACACATACGCCTTGACACCATGCACAAGTATATAACTTTATTTAATCCTGAAAATAACATTGGGGATAAGCATATTTATCCCATTTACATTGCAGAAAGCAATACTGAGAGATATTGCTGCTTAGGCAAGTACAAAAGTTCAGTACAGTAAAGTCAATCACAGTCATATCACATTCTATTACTATTCATTCTCCACCCCCATTTCAAGAATATACGTCTGAAATCTATAATTTGAAAATGTTAACACCTTGATGAGTACCAACTGAACAGTATAACTTAGTGGTTAAGGTCATAGGCTTGAGAATTAGAAAAACTTGGTTTTTAATCCTGCCTTATCACCTACTATCTTTCACTTCACTATCACCTACTATCTTTAGGTAATGAAAAAAATCAATGAAAGGAAATGATATTAATAACATAAAACTGCTGTGAAGATTAAATGTGATATATCATGTGGACTAGCTAATATACACAGAAAGCACCAAGTAGATACTAGGTTTTACAATAACTATTAGAGTTTTATTCTAAGATACCAAGAATTTAATCTTGCAAAAGAATTTTTAAAAAACTGTCTTGCTATATATGTATATCAGACTTGATCTATCACAGCTGGATAAGTAATCCCTATAAAATACAAAGTGAGAAGAAAGGGAATGCAAATTTACTGGCTGTACTATATGCCTAACACCAAGATAGAAAATTTTAAATATGTTATTATATTTTATTTTCACAGCACACTGTAAAGTAAATATGACTTTCCTTTTCACAAATAAAAAGATTTAAAACTTAGAAAACTTAAAGAAATTTATCCATCAACATAAACCATTATCTCAGATACTACTAGAACCTTAGTCTGCATAACACATTTCACTTCCCTATGTTACAAATTTGGACTATAGTGAGTGCTGTGAGTGAGTAGTGAGTACCAAGTCTCATGAAAATAATTAAAACATAGTCTGTTTTTTAAATGCATTCTGCTTCCTTTCCTCAGTCTCTCTCCTACTTCCTTCAACTAACTGTCCTAATTTTCTTTCTTCAAAATTTCATGCCAATGTAATTCAACTATAACTTGATCCTGCTGTCTTTCTCTGTATCGATTTATTTCAGTCTTATTGGATTGGTGCCAAAATGTAGTTTTATGTTCTTCATAAACCTTTTACATAGCACATAATCACATATTATACTGTTTTAGGTGTTGAGAAAGTGAATTAGACTTATACAGTCTTATTCGTTTTCTCTAAAGATTTTAACTGCATTGATTTTATTAACTCTCATATGATCACTTACTGTTTTATCCAGCTAATGCACTCTGTCCTAGTCTATGTTTCCAACAGTTCTGAAGAATGGTCTCAATTAGAACACTGCAGAAGGGTCACCATATTGATACTTCAAAGTGGTTCAGCTATTAGAAAAATGGTCTTAAGAATAGGAGAATAAATGTCAGATAGTATATGTAGGATTGTAAACATTAGTTCTGGAGATACTGAAAGGACTGATTCAACAGAAATGAAACAGCAATAAAGGGGCTGGAGACACAGTTCCATATAATGAAAATAGATGAAGGGTGATTATGACACCAGATTCTACTCAGCACTCATTCTTTTATACTAAAAATGGTTTTACTCAATTTATGACACTTTGTACAGATTAAGTCATAATTTTTAAGAGATTAAATAAAAGATTAGGGAGCAAAATGAACTATCCATCTCAACTTGCAGAAAGTAAAAAAGGTACAAAGAAGATTACATCACAGGTCAGAAATGAGAAGAAATGAGTTTGATTCTCAGCTTTGCCTCTAATATTTAAGGATATTACTTAACAATTCTTTTACCAAGAGGATCATCTGTTTTTTACACTCTTTTAAAAGTTGTTTCCTAATTCAGGATTGGTTATCACAAAACGTATTTGTGAAGCATCAAACAAAAAGGACATGTAACCAAAGGCTGTGACTAGTGCCCCTCTCTGATCTTCGGCATCCCTGCATGATAGTCATTTCCGAGTACCGGCAGTTTAGCAGGCTGCAGCACACCATACGAGGTTTGAGACAAGATGCAGAAAAAGAGTTGAGTGATAGAAAACATTTCCTTAGCTCTCACTTTTTCATAACTCAGTGATTTATAACTTGTGTTAAGTGCTGCTTCAACTAACACATAGTTTGTTGCTGTGTTACATTTTTTTTCTTATTTTTCTACCATTATCTCCTTAAAATACTGACTCCAGTCTCTACATTGGTTTGGTAGATGTCAGAAACTAATATTAAGGAAATTTTATTCTTGTTTACATAACTGACTATGATGCTTGTAAGTGCTAGGAATTCTAAAAGAAACCTAACAAACATAGGAGAATATATGAAGCTGGAAAAGATCTCGGATTGAATCTATGTATCCTAACATGAAGTTTCTAAAACTTTCTATAAAGAAAAAAGGTCTACTTAGTCTTAGGGTGAGAATCAGGTAATTCTGATAAAAGTGGGTGTGGGAACATTAAGGGCTTGAGGTATTTGTGCTTATCATTTTCATTCCCCTTAACAATATTTTTCTCTCTTTTACGTGATCACCGTTTAACAAGAATATACTGTGATAGTTCAGAGCATCAGTATTTGAGGTGAATGCCTGAGATCAACTGTCTGGTATTCCTTAGTACTTGCATGGCCTTTGGCAAGTTTCCCAGAGATATCTGTTCCTCAGTTCAAGTGCTATCAAGATAGTCCTAGAGGAAAACATAGGCAAAACACTCTCCGACATAAATCACAGCAGGAGCCTCTATGATCCACCTCCCAATATACTGGAAATAAAAGCAAAAATAAACAAATGGGATCTAATTAAAATTAAAACCTTCTGCACAACAAAGGAAACTATAAGCAAGGTGAAAAGACAGCCTTCTGAATGGGAGAAAACAATAGCAAATGAAACAACTGACAAACAACTAATCTCAAAGATATACAAGCAACTTATGCAGCTCAACTCCAGAAAAATAAACGAGCCAATCAAAAAATGGGCCAAAGAACTTAATAGGCATTTCTCCAAAGAAGACATACGGATGGCTAACAAACACATGAAAAGATGCTCAACATCACTTATTATCAGAGAAATGCAAATCAAGACCACAATGAGGTACCATTTCACACCAGTCAGAATGGCTGTGATCCAAAAGTCTACAAGCAATAAATGCTGGAGAGGATGTGGAGAAAAGGGAACCCTCTTACACTGCTGGTGGGAATGCAAACTAGTACAGCCACTATGGAAAACAGTGTGGAGATTCCTTTAAAAATTGCAAATAGAACTGCCTTATGACCCAGCAATCCCACTGCTGGGCATACACACCGAGGAAACCAGAATTGAAAGAGACACACGTACCCCAATGTTCATTGCAGCACTGTTTATAATAGCCAGGACATGGAAACAACCTAGATGTCCATCAGCAGATGAATGGATAAGAAAGCTGTGGTACATACACACAATGGAGTACTACTCAGCCCTTAAAAAGAATAAATTTGACTCAGTTCTAATGAGATGGATGAAATTGGAGCCGATTATACAGAGTGAAGTAAGCCAGAAAGAAAAACACCAATACAGTATACTGACACATATATATGGAATTTAGAAGGATAGTAATGAAGACCCTCTATGTGAGACGACAAAAGAGACTCAGAGATATAGAACGGACTTTTGGCCTCTGAGGGAGAGGGAGAGGGTGGGATGATTTGGGAGAACGGCATTGAAACACATATACTATCTTGTAAGAATGAGGCGACAGTCTATGCTCAATACAGGATGCAGGACGCATGGGGCTGGTGCACGGGATGATTCAGGGAGAGGATGTGGGGTGGGAAGTGGGAGGGGGCTTTTTCATTGGGAGATCGTGGACACCCTGTGGCTGATTCATGTCAATGTATGGCAAAACAAATACAGTATTGTAATGTAGAATAAAGTATTTTAAAAAATAAAATAAAAAATTAAAAATTAAAAAAGATAGTCAAATGCTATCTTAAAGGGCTGCTCCAAGGAATAAATGAGATAATATACGTAATGGCTAGAACAGGGCTAGGATAATATCAATTAGTCGATGTATTTGTTACTAGGTAGACTTTCTCTGAAGATTGGGAAAATTAACAATGACAGAGAAAAATACTGTTTATACTATAATCCCTACTTCTACTGTCTTTTTGTATCTTCTTCTCAAACAAATGCAACAAGCCCTAGTTCAAATCTATCATTTACAACAAGTTTTTCACTTTTCTGACTTCTAAAATATTTATTATACAATCTGTTTTAGAAAGAGGTCATGCACTACTTTATGCCAAGTTAAAAATATTTTACATAGGTATCATTTGTCTCCAATACATTTTTAACATTCTTATGAGGAAAAACTTCTTATATTGGTTTTGTACTTTTAGACTTTCTTGGGAAAAAATTAATTCTCCACTGGATCTCTGTCCATACTTCTGAGTATAACTGAATTGGTAGAACACGGACTGGGATTTCATAAATGTCTTTCTCAAACCACAAATGAAGAGTGAGTGTACAGTCTCCAGACATACTAACATTAGAAGTCACTTATGTCACGGTCAACCACAAGGCATCAGTCATAACTTCAGCTACTTTATAGCACCTGAATCCCTGATTCATTTGTCAATAAAAGATGGACAGAGAGTGGAACTTAGATGTCAATGAATTTCAACTGACTTTTTATTTTTGGAGGAGTTGAGGAGGATGAAATTTAATTTGCTTCACTTTCTTCTGAAATCATGCATATAGAAAAGAGACAAGTTGTGGATGAGATGAGAAGTAAAATATTAAACGTCACACATGAATACACTATATGGATATTGCTAGGGAGGCAAGTTATATGAACTTTAGAATTACAAGATAGTATTAAAAGTCCACACAAAGTCTCTTTTTGTTTACTAGGGAAAAATAGAGACCTTCACAACTAAAGAAAAATATTTCCTAATGAAAGTATATGATAAATTATATCTTGATTTTTAATTCCAATATTTTTTGCATATTTAAAAACTTAAGACCAGTTCCCACTAGTAGCCACAGAGGCAAAAATCTCACAAACATATTAACAAATTGATTTCAGTAGTATACATATATAATGTCTAAGTTAAATTTAGTCTAAGAATGGAGATTAGTTAGTATTAAGTAGTATAGTTAATCATATTGATAGACTAGAAGAAATCATATGGTCATAATAATACATTCAGAAAATCCATCTGATAAAATTCAACATTCATTCATTACAAAAATTCTTAGCAAACTAAGCAAAGAAGAGAACTTTATTTGACATTAGATATGTAAAATCTACAGAAAATTTCACATTCATGGATGAATAACTATACCTAGCATCTTGATTTTGGAATCAAGACAAGAAGAATCATTACTTCAACTTATTTCTTAACATTGTAGGAAATTCTAGACAATTCAGCAAGGTAAGAAAAATAAATAAAATGAATAAGGATTGGAAAGGAAGGGGAAAAAAATGATCCTTTCACTGGTAATACCATTATATACAAAAGAACTTACAGGTACATTTATAGAATTAATTAAGGAGTTCTACCAGGTTGCTAGATAGAAAACTGGAATGATAATAAATTACATTTCTACTTACCAGCAACAGTAAGGAAAATAAAATTTTAATACATTATAATAAAATCACTTAATATCAATTTAGATGCTTGGGGATTATGTGTGTCTTGCACTACAAATATATACATCATCCAAGAAAATTATAAATTTTACTGAGAAACATTAAAGATACTTAAAAGAGTTAATCAACCAAGATATATACCATGTTCATCACTTTAAAGTTGAAATATGTGAATACAATGTAAGTACACTCAAAATCCCCATAAATTTGGTAGAATTTGACAAGCTGATTTTAAAATACATATGGAATTTCAAGTATCCAAACACTTGAAGGAGAACAAGGCTCAAGAAGACATATACAGACTTCTTATAAAGATCTACTAATTAGCACGCTATGGTATTCACAAGAGGACAGACACTTGGACCAAGGAAACAAGATATAAAGCTCGGAAACAGACCATTCATTTATGGATGTCTGATGAATGAGATATTTAGCACTACAGGATAGTGGAGAAAAACAGACTATGCAGAAAATTGTTTGGAGCCCAAGTGAAAATCCAATGAAACAAAAAGTAAAATAAATGGAACTTACACAGCCCTGGGTATAAAATTCATGTCAAGGTGCACCTTTAAGTGAAATACATATCTATAATATTTTGAGAAAAAATTTTTGAGAGCATACCTTTATTTCCCCAGGGTAAGGACTAATTTCTAAATCACAAAGCACTAATCATAAAGTAAATGACAGATAAATTCTACTGTACAAAAATCAAGAATACTTATGCATCAAAATTCACCATTAAGACAGTGAAAATGAAAATCACAGTATGGGAAATTTTTTAAATATAATTAAAGAAGGACTAGAAAAACAAACAATAACAACCATAAAAACTCCTGCAACTATTAAGAAAATGACAAGACAACCTAGATGAAAAGTGGGCACTTCACAGAGAGGGAATACAAATAACCAGAAGCCATTAGTAATGAGGGAAATGTAAATTAAAGCAAGCAAGAGTCCACTATAAACTGACTGAATGAAACTTTTGAAGTCTGACAATACAAATGTTCGTGAGCATGTGGACAAGAAGTCTCATTGCATAGGGTGAGAGGATAAATCGGGGCAACCCTACTGAAATGTCAGATGGAATTATCTAGTCAATTCGGGAGTATGAAAAACTTATGATCCAGCAATTTCACTCCTCCGAATACACTGCAGAGATACATATGCTTATGTGACAGTATATATCATGCTCAGTGGCTAACTCATGTCTGAATCTTTTGCACCCTGTGGCCTATAACTCCTCAAGCTCCTCTGTCCATAGGATATCCCAGGCAAGAATACTGGAGTGGGTTGCCATTTCCCCCTTCAGGGGATCTTCAGTACCCACGGATGAACCCAGGCTTCCTGCATTAGTTGGTGGATACTTACCACTGGCTTCCCAGGTGGCACTACTGGTGAAGAACCCACCCGCCAATGCATTAGACGTAAAAGAAGTGGAAGCGGAAGTGAAAGTCGCTCAGTCATGTCTGACTCTTTGCGACCCCATGGCCTGGAATTCTCCAAGCCAGAATACCGGAGTGGGTAAACATTCCCTTCTCCAGCAGATCTTCCCAACCCAGAGATCAAACCCAGGTCTCCCATGTTGTAGGGAGATTATTTACCAGCTGAACCACCAGGGAAGCCCAGATGTAAGAGAGGTGGAATCAATCCCTAGGTTAGGAAGATCCCTGGAGGAGGGCACGGCAAGGAGGGCACAGCAATCTACCCCAGTATTCTTACCTGGAGAATCCCATGGACAGAGATGCCTGGTGGACTACTTTCCATAGGGTTGCAAAGAGTCGAATAACACTGAAGGGACTTAGCCCAGTACTTTCCCACTTAGCCACCAGGGAAGCCCCAACAGTATATAATAAGACATGTATTAATATAGACAAAGATAGCTCTTGACAGCATTGCTCTTAATAGTACTGACGTGGAAACACCCAAATGTCTATCAGCAGAAGAGATGAATAAACTCTCACAGTCATCAAATATTCACAATTAAAGTGATAAACCGGAGCTGTACATGTTAAAATAGATGAAACTTACAAACATAATTTTGAGCATCAGCTGTCAGAACACACACAGAAAAATACACACAGTATGATACTGTTGAAAAACAGACAAAACTTTGTTATTTGCATATATAGATGAAAATATATCTATTTTAAAGTGCAAGGGAATGATTCTCAGTAAAGTTAAGAATATTAGTTACAGCTGGGAAAATGGTCGGGGTTTGTAATCTAGCAAGAGGCCCATGTTTCTTGAAAAGATGTTTCTACAGTACTAGCAAAATTTGACATCTGATTTGATGATGTTTACATGAAGTTTACTTCATATGAACTCATTAAATTGCACATATATGTTTCATGCTATGTGTCATATTTAAGGATATATATAAATAATTCTCATTATATAATTGTAGCTATGATCACATTTATGTAAATTTATGTAAAATTATTAGGATAATATTAACAATATCAATATATAAATATCATTATTCAAAATCAATAGAAAGATTGAGTGTAGCTGCTATTTTTGTCAATGAAATCTGAAGCTATATTTGTCCCACCATAATTTGTTGAAAGTGATGGCCCAGAATTTGGGCTATACAGGCCCACTGGACATACTAGGACACAACAGTGAACAAATAAAAAATTTACAGATCTCAGGAAAAAGCAATATGTGCCTTGTCTTCAAACCTTGTTCCAACAACTGCTATTTAGAATAAAAATAAACAATTTCCTTATGTCATACATCAATTGTGGTTGGGAACAGTGTCCCGCAGATACCAATTTCTACTACAAGACTGCACAGCTTATTGCAATAGCATACCCCAATAATTCAGTTACTCAAACACCCTTTCAGTTGAAATTTCTCTTAATGATTCATAAGCCACAAAAGTAGAAGTAAAAAATGAAATATTAGTACTCTGGCTAGGATTATCAACACATAAATTCAATCACATATCTGTTAAAAAAAAATAAGTAAACTACCTACATAATCCAGAAAGGAAACTAATCAAAAGAAAATTTTGAAAAATATATATTCATAAGAAGTTCTTTTCACATAAAGTATAAGAAATAGAAAAAATAGGGTAGCTACAGAATTTTATTTTGTGTGGCCTAGAACTGACACTGATTACTGTAAGTTCAATTACTTGTGGTCCTCTTTAGTTTAATTAAATGTTTCCAAAAAGTATAAGTTAAAGCTTTCCATCTGGACCTTTATCAAACTCTTTTCTCCTCTAAAATGCTTTTTTTAAAAAAATGAACACAATTTCTATAGAATCCATCAGGTTGTATTTGATTTTTCACTGTTTTTCTCAAAAACATTAATATCGTCTTCCTACACATCATTTTCCTATTCCAAAAACTGGCATTGTGGTTTCCTAAGCATGCGCTTGACACTAAACAGGTTGACCGTTCTAGGAAAGAACTCGCATACTTCACTGTGATTTTATTCCATCTGGTGCAATGGTGCCATCTACAGGCGTGACTGTGCATTTTCATCTGAATGCCTAAAGATACAACAATGTATCTAGCGAGGCTATTAAATATTAACATTTTGAGATAAGTTACCAGACAAAATGGAATACATTTAATATGGACCTTCCTTAAAAATGCTTAAAATCAAGATAAAATTAAAAATCAACACATGTAGAATAATTTGAACTGAATTAATTCCTAAATTGTGTGAGTTGATTTTTCAAAACAGCAAATTTTACACCAGTGACATAGGAGGAAAAAAAGTGCCCTTTCTTCATCTTTTTCTGACTGCCACACCTCCTCTCCTTGTGAGGCAAGTGTTAACTAGGCCACATTCAAACTAGTTTCCTCAGGCCACACTGTTGACGCGTGTGGTAGGGAAAGGAATCAGATCTGTGATCTCTGACCTCAAGGCTAACCTTCTTTCCTTTCTACCACAGTCATTAAGTCTCAGGGGAAATCCTCCCACAGTTTCAAAAAGTGGTGAGAGGGTCTGGCGGCCCCGCTTTTCTAAGATAGATCACAGAAAGTGTTTTCTGTGTAGCTTTAAAATATGCATTATTACCCACCAACTGCTGGGCTCCCTTGCACCGGATGTTTTTCTTGCAGATACACTATAAATAAAAATTGTAATAAAGTACGATCCAGGAAACAGCTGGTTCCTGGGATGAAGGCAAACAAATGACTAAGCAGTTAATTATATTCCCCTTGATTTCAAGCTGGGTGAATTTACCCTTTCTAGAGAGAATAGGAACATTCAATGAGTGACCCAAGTTGACAGCATCTTTTCATGCCTGAAACTAAACTAAACTAAATACTTTTCTTACGCCTCCAACCCATGCTGTCTAGTCACAGCTTTCCTATCACGGGAAGGAAGAAATATCTTGAAACATCATTCCCTACAATTCTCCCATCACTCATCAAGGCTTTCCTTGCATATGCATTCATTCAGTCAACAAATACTTCCCAGTACCCACCTTGTGTCATCGGCAGAGGACACATAAGTTTGAACAAAACAGTCCTTACCCACAAAGGTCTTAGAGTAGTAGAAGGGTTAAGCATGGGAGACAGTACAGTCAGACATAAATAAATTACACATTGTAAGTTATCATTAAATATTTATTAAATAAAGTTATTTCTGGTTAAGAAAGGGGCTTCCCTGGTGGCTCAGACAACCAAGACTGCCTGCAGTACAGGAGACCCAGGTTCAATCCCTGGGTCGGAAAGATCCCCTGAAGGGAATGGCAACCCGCTCCAGTATTCCTGCCTGGAATATGGACAAAGGAGCCTGTGGGCTAGAGTCCATGGGGTCACAAATAGTCAGACATGACTGAATGACTAACACTTTCTTTCTACACTTTTCTGGCTAACTTATCCCTTATTGACCCCTCACTCTGATCTGTCTGACGTCCAGAGCGCTTACACTGTGTAACACTGTCTGGCCAGGTGGGATTCTGGAGGGAATGGGCAGTGGTTTATCCACCTTTGCTATCCTGATATAATCCAGGAAGGACCTGACCCAACAAGTACTTCACTGCGTGCTGGTTGCAATAGAGGACGTGAGAGGGAGGGATCGGATGAGAGAAGAAGGAAGACGCATAGGAAGTAAAAGAACAAAAGAAGGAGAAGAAAGGGGGCATCTCATTTGAACTATTCTTTGCTTTAGGAAAAGAAAGTATTTCTCACTTGTGAAGAAAAAAAATCTTTTCTACCTCAGTGGAACCTGAGTAGAAAACCAGAAATTGAGGTAGAGATAAGTGAGAACTCTGGTCCCCTGCAAGGAGTCGGGGGTGCTGCTGAAGGCAGAGTCCTGTGGGAACAACGGGAGGGGACTTCACATCCTGCTTACTTAGGAATCACAGCCTCCAGATTTTCATTACCATGGGTCCCAGGATTCAGGTGCCTTTGGGTCAGCACATGGCCTGTGATTCCTTCTATATCTTTTTCGTGTGTGTGTGGGAAGGATACTATAAAAATGGGAGTATTAGAAGAATTCAAGGAAAGAAAGGAACACAGGAGAATAAGGAGTCATATTGTTTGTTCTCACTGATCCACCAAGAGCAATGCAAGCTCTGGGCTGTTGTGGTTTCTCCCTTGAATGGGTAGCCTCTCTAGTTATTCTATTGCACACTCATTTCTGCTGGTCTTTTTAAACTAGTGTTGAAGACAATTAGGATAATAAGGATGCAAGTCATGTCTACAATGTTCTTGAAATCTTCCAAATGCTGACATGGAAAGCAGCAGACCCCAGGTGTTTGCCATCCTCACATATAATGGCATTCTGTCAACAGATAAAGTGACAGCAGGATACCAGCTATTAAAAACAATTGCATTCCAACAAGAGCTCTAGAACAAATTCCAATACTACATTTGTAAAATACTGATTATGGTGTCAGACTCCTCGTCCCATATATTCTGTTGAAACTGAACTTACAAAGTCTGTAAGTGGGAGATTAGTAGATATGGATATGGATCTATATATACAGAGACATAAAGAGAAACATATAAATACAGTCATGTATGTGATAGAATGTCAAGAGCACGCTAGGTATCCATGAAAGCTATATTAAACCTTTCAGTTAAGGTTTCAAAACCTAATTTAAAATAAATAGGATTTAACTCTTGACAGGAGCAGGTATTTTAAATGCTAAATTAACTTAGTATCAAAAAATGTACTACTTGTTTTTAAATAAATCTTGATTCCTAAATTAATTAGGTTATTTCTAATCCAAAATGTCTTACTTTCACACGAGGAGGAGTTACTGGAAGAAATTTGAATAGGATCAGTGCTTGGCACCTTTTCTAAATGCCCTGCTTTGTATCCAAGACTTGGCAAACCTCATCTGCCCCTTCCTCCCCACTCTACCATCCCAGAGATGAAAAACACATGTGAGGACCCTTCTGATCCTGACCTTATGTGCTCCTAGATCACCCAGGACTAACATCATCTTGCACCAACCACCTACTAAAGAATATGATGCTGTTCTGTGAAAGTTTTTTTACTTCAGTGAGGTCTGAAAGTTCTCCCTGTCATGCTAAACAAGAGTTTGAGACTTGGCAGCCCTAATGTGCGGTCGCCTGTGTACCACAGCAGCCGAAATCTTGGCAGTCAGTCAAAAGCTAATGAAAATTTCAAAGGTACAAAGCTCTTCTCACAGCGCTGGAGAAGTGAGAGAGCTTTCAGCAGGATCATAACAGGTGCATCAAAGTAATCCAAAAGGGAAAAAAAAAAAGTGGCTTCTTGGACCCAGCAAAAAAATTTTAAAAACTGTAAAAATTAACAATATACACATAAACCCTGTTTTATATATGTCAAAAAAACTCCTTTCAATATTTAGCATGTAATTGTAAGTTAATTCAAACAGATCTGCCTAAACTTTAAGAATTCATAAGTGTATTTTTTTCAGAATTAAAGAACAAATGCACATGTCTATAGCTTGAAATGCCTCACTTTGTTTTTTTTTTTATTTTTCACATCATCTATATGGTGAAATTTTAATTTTTGAACACAAAATGATATTTTAAGGAAAAAAAAAGTTTCTCTTGTTTTAATGTGGCTTCCTGAAGTTCTGAGTACACATGTGGCTCTTGTTAGATGTACACTGGACAGCACTGCTCTTACTAACCCTGCCCAATTCCCAAATATATTTGGTGATAGGTTTACATTACTGGTTTTTAAAAAGAATGACATTTTATAAACACATACTGCTGGCGTGTCCCTGATATGCCATCCAAATTAACTTTGAGTCTTAGTGAGCCACAGAGCTCTAATTATCTGTTTCCTATGAATAGTTACATAATCAACTGTAACTTATCATATTTTTAGAGTATGAAATGTGTATTCTATTAAGCTAAAAATAGGAAAGGCACCACTCATTCAAGGGTTAATTTAAGACTCCAGAAGAGGCAGCTTCACCATGTGGACCCCAAACCAGAGTCAACCATCCAGGGCCAGACGCACTTTCCTCCAGTGAGCCACAGGGTAATAGTGAAAGTTACACCAAGTCAAAACTTTCTTGTACTTCAAGGAAACGGCATTCACCAGTTAACACAAAGGCTGTATACTCCCGAAGATACTCTTGCTACTCTGCTGTACAAAATTCAAAATGACTTAAGGAAGCACCAGAGTCCTCGGAGGCATTTTATTTGTATGTATCACATCCCTAGAAAAAGGATCCAAGGATTTTTCCTCCTGTATGTTTTCGTCTTGCTTCTTCAAGGTCCATGATGCCAGCTGAGGTTGTCAGTACAATGAAACCAAACTGACGGGATGGGAGCAGGTTATTCTGCCATTTTCCTAGATCTTTGAGTTGTACATCAAATCTGGGGCTGATCACTCCACACTTATTTAGCCTGCCTGTGAGGTTCACAACAATTTTCCCAGTCCTGTGATCATCAATGATTTCAAAGTCGCCAATGTAACCATGCTTCATCATCACTGTTAGAAACCTGACGATGACTTTGGAGCATGGCCTAATAAGGACCTGGCATTTGCCTCTCTTCTCGGAATTGTTGATACTTTTGAGAGTATCAGCCAGGACATTCATGCACACCATTATGGTGGCACGGAAAGATGGCAGAAAGAGCGAAATGCCTCACTTTGGAATTTCTGCTTGAAATCATAGAAATGTAGCAGCTATATAACACTTTGGTATAACTGCACAAGATGTAATTTTAATGAGCGAAACATATGTGAGAAACAAGGATTGTAGACTTCATTTAAGCTCTGTATTTCTTGACAGCAATCCAAAGAGGTCAAGATATTTAATACAATATACTGTTGGCAACTGGGAAGAACTAATACAAACAAGAGTTCTCTGATTTTCCAACTCCTGTTTCTCCATATCTGCTACTGGAGTTTACGTTATTCTAAAAATTAAGTCAGTGGTGGTACAGGACTAACAAAAATCAAGAAAGTCATCCTCTCTCTACTGGTGGGTAGGATGAAACAGGGCAATAAGGAAGTACAGAAGAGGAACTCAAACCACACGGCAACCTGTGGGATACTGGACAGTATACCAGACAAAAATGGAAGAAATGCAAGATTAGAACATGACAAATCATAACTTAATGTTGATTCTCAGTCTCTGTTTCTCCACTTGGAAAACGTAAGGAATGATACTTGTGGGCACGCTGTCGTTTACAACTCTGTGACCCCATGGACTGTAGCCTGCCAGGCTCTTCTGTCCGTGGAATCTCCAGGCCAGAATAATGGAGTGGGTAGCCTTTCCCTTCTCCAGGGGATCTTCCCAACCCAGGGATCAAACTCAGGTCTCTGGCATTACAGGCAGATTCTTTACCAGCTGAGCCACAAGGGAAGCCCAGTAAACTCTAAAGCAACAGCATTTTTAAACTGACAACTTGGACTTCTCCAAGCATTATTTGGAGCCTGTGTTAGTCCATTTTCTCTTATGTAGAATGTTCACAATGTTTTCTACATTGAAAGTACAAATCTTTTAAATTCAACACACAAAGCCAGCTTTCAGGTGCTGCGCTTATGCCTTATTCACAGTCTGTCTGCTCCGCTCTGTTTCAGTAGACTCAGCAGACCGCCTGGGAGCGGTCTGCTGGCTCTGGCTCATTACACAGCAGCTCCACACCGTGGCTACGCTGAGAAAACGCCTGAGAGTGAAAGCAGCTGTGTGTACTTAGACGTCTGCTGTGATGCAGTGACGTCACTGAGGGAAGAAGATGTCAGCAGCGTATGACTGTCTTCTATATATGGATTCGAGCGCATAGAACAACATTGGATGCTTCCATTTAGAGAAGAATGATTTAACACAGTCTTTATTTCAGTGAATCATAATAATGATTTTGTTTTGTCCACAGCAGCATTTTATGCAAGGCAATCTGTACCAGAGACATAAACGACCGACAACCACTACGAGAAGAAATCTCTCAAAAAATACTTTAAATATAAAATTGCTTCGTATTGATGATATTATGTTATAAAACTAAAGTAGATAGCAAGTGCATGAATTTTGTAACCACATAGTTGTGGAATTTATAGAAATAACACTGGCTTTGCAGTCAGATTTGGGTTCAAGTCTAGTCTAAGCTTAGCCATTGACTGGCTCTGATAAGCAGATAAAAGTACAATCCAGAAACAAGGGAAGTGAAATGGCCAGTTCTGAGACCACTTAGGAATCAAAGGTAAAAAAAGAAAGAAAGAAAGAAAAAGCAGCAGAAACAAAATTTCTGGTACTTCTTGAATTATTTCCCAAAGTATAATGCTGCTTTATTAATTAATATTTGATTGAAGATGGTTGCAGTCATTTACCTAAAACAGAAATCCTTTCATTGCAATGCATCTTCTATGCATATGTGTGTGTGTCCATTTCCTTTATTGACAAGTTTGTGTTACTTATTAATTTACTATGTAACCTTCTCTTTTCACTTTGAATAAAATATATTGGATTTGAAAAGGAGATTTAGGGTTGTCATAAATCTGTTCAGATAATGTCTATGTGTATTTATATTATGTCAAAAAAGTAAAAGTATTGCTTCTCAAACAGTGGTTAAATCTTGAATACTTTTTGAAAATGAAGATAACTGGGTCAATTTTCAATGACTATGATTAATTAGGTTTTAGAGGAGGACCTAGTAGTCTGTATTCTTAAACTCTAGGTATATCTGATATTGACTGGTCTCCAAGCAGGCTTGGAGAAGCACTGACTTATTAGCAAAAATATACTTCCTTTTGAACACTTGAAAAGATGCATTGAATTTATTGAAACTCTGTTATAAATATTCCCACAAAAACATTGCAAATATAAGCTTTGATGTAATGTAAAATTCTGATCATTGGCAATGCTGATAATATTGCTAAATTAATTAGTTCATTAGCTTGGTTTCTTTCTCCCCATGTCTGCATGCTCAGTCCCTTCAGTCTTGTCTGACTCTTTGTGATCTTATGGAGTATAGCCCACCAGGCTCCTCTTGTCCATGGGATTCTCCAGGCAAGAATACTGGAGTGGGTTGCCATGCTCTCCTCCAGGGGATTTTCCTGACCCAAAAGTGAACTCGCATCTCCTGCGATGCAGGCAGATTCTTTACCCACTGAGCCACCTGGGAAGCCCTTCTTTCTCCCCACTTCCTACCAAATTGTGTACATATACCAACTTAAAAATAACCATTATATTCCCATCCCCCATTCCCAATAAATAATATATGTAAAGCTCCTAGATCATTTTTGGTTAAAATTTCTATGGGATTTTCCCATGCTCAATAGAAACCAGGCATTTAAAAACAAACAAACAAAGGAAGCGCTGTTTTGATCTATTTCTAAAATTTACTACTTAGTCTTGAAGAAGTAACTCAGCTTGTCTGAACTTCATTTCCTGTTCTGTAAAAGTTGGAAAATACATCACAGGATTATTTTAAGGATCCCCAAAGTAATTAATGGGAAAGGTCTTTAAAAAAATAAAGAAGTGTTGCAACACTGTGAAGCATTATCCCCTGTTATGCACTTACTTGAATCATGCTATTTAAGAATTTTTGGTTGTTTTAATGTCAAACTTAAAATAAAGATGAAATTGAATAAAGTGAAATTAAATTAAAAATTAAAAACAGAAACTTATTTCTCCTAATATATGGAAAAAACAATTCACTAAAGAGGAAATGCATCACATTTGTCAATGACTCATACAAGACAAAATATGCAATTTAAACTTCACTAAATACTTCTCCATATACTAGTAAAAAGAACCTTAGTCCACTTTTGAAGAACAAAGTTTTAACAAATTCTCATCTTTAGTTGCAAAGCTGAACAAAACTATGGTACTTAATACAAGAAAAAGATTCCTGGAAACCCTCTGCCACCTAGAGTACAAAAGTCATCCTAAGGATCCTTACTCTAATTGGTCTACATGCTTGTAACTGGTCTTCAGAGAATTATCTTTGAGTGTGTCCAGGTCAGGTTTGAAGTTATAATTTGGAGTGGGAATAATATACATACTGCATTTTCTAAAGAGCATCCAGCCTGAGAATCAATATAGCATTTCATTTTCATTTTAGCAGCACTGTAAATTAAAGTCCCATTTATAAGTGTTTTAATATAGTACTAAGGGACTCTTGGGCACATTTTAGTCTTTCATTAATATATGTCTCTTGTGTGTTGGAAGATACATGTGAACTGAATAAGTCCCTTCGACAGTTCAAAGTGCTAATTAACGATCCAATAAAGCAAAGCCTAGGGTATCTTAACGGCAGGAAAATACAACTCTTTAATTTGGAAAATAAAATATTAAATTATCCTTTCCAATAGCTCTTAAGCAAATGCATAAAATAAGTATCAAGGGATTAAAGGAAATCACAAAGATTCTTTAACTATATATTTACATGTAGAATATTTCCCTGCTGCCCATTTTCAGCCTTAGAGTTAAATACTGTCAGCTCAGATGTGCATGGGGGTTGAGGGTAGACTACGAGGTTGGCACTGAAGGAGTTTGTAAAGTTGTACAATTAAAATATTTTTGAAAGTAAAGAGGCAACCATAACACATCCTCTCTCATGGCCCTACTAATTTTTGAGCCACCCACTTTTCTGACAGTTTGCTAAAGGCAGAAGAGATAGCAAAAGAGAGTGAAGGCTATGCTTTGCCATGTGGTTCAGAGAAGTAATAGTTCCGCCAAATGCTAAAAAGTCCACAGTGAAACAATTCAGCACTCTGCTCTCCCTCTCTGCTCATTCCATGACCTTCCATCTAGGAGAAGAAGCAGGCAGAGCTCTCCTTTCAATGTGGCCTGCAAGGTACTGTACTGAGATCCCATTTCCTTTCCTTTAGCTGCCTCAGCCTGAATCAAAGTTCACACCTGTACATCTCCAGAAAAATTTTAATCTAATTGGCAGGTCTTTCTTGTGCTTCTGCCCTCTTCGGGACTCAAAGTGGGCATAATGACTTGTTATGCCAATGGGCTGTACAATTATTAAATGGTTCTTTGAGATCATTTTCGCACATCAAAAGCTATTAATATGAGCAAGAATTATCAGGCAAAGTCCAAATAAAAAGAATGATTCTCTCTTTTTTTTTAAAATTCAAGTCTTTTGATGGTTCACAGTCACTAGTTGCTGACAGTGCATCAGCTAAATAAAACATTAGCCTTAAGCAAGAGATGTCAAGAAGCTCTTCCAGATTACTTGTCATGATAGGCGGTTGGTGAGCACTGGGATGAAAAATCAATGCCATAACTGCAAAGTGTATGTTGGCACATGGGCATGGCAATGGGACAAAAATACCAATGGCATTATGATTTCATCTTGTAGTGCAAACAAGCAGGCAAACATACTATTCAGAGATTAACTGGACCTTAAAACAGTGACTTTTTTAAATGCCGAAATATGGTAAGAAGTAACATATGTATCGCAAGGCAGTACATAGATATATACATACAACCAAGTATAGGTGGGTATACATGTAAAACCTAATGAAAAGTCTCACAAAATAATATTTATGTTTACGGAACAGTATACTCTGCTTTATTCTGTTTTTTTTTAAATTAATAATTAAAAAGTAAAGGTGGTTTTAAATTGATTTCATAACCTTCTGATGGACCGCAATTCCACAATTTGAAAAATATTCAGCTATCTCTAATTATTAACTTTTATTGCCAGGATGAATCATCTATACTAATATCTCAATACTGACAGTACTAAAAAGATGTATCATTCATAATTCTTATACACAAAATTTTTAAAATTAACATTCTGGTTTCAATTACAATTACCAAAATTATTCAATCCATTGCTAAACACTTTTTGTTTCTAAATACTTCTTACAGATAATTTTAACTACTGTTAAACCATCTGCTTTGTAAGAAGGAAGCAAAAACACTAGCAGTTATTTATTTCCTTTCATATTTTAATTGATTTACTCTTACATTAATGGTTGTTGTTTAGTGGCAAAGAGTCGGACAGGACTGAGTGACTAAGCACGCATGGTGACTACATACATGGTATAATCCACACTCTCAGAGATGGTTTTTGAGACAAAGAGGGGATCTGCACATTTAAGGAACACAGCAAACATCTGTGTCATGGAAAATCATGAATGCTGGATAAAATTTTATATAATTCAAGCTAACAATTATAAACCTAGAATTGTGTTTAAAATGTCAGAGGGCTGAGGTTTTAAAAGAAAAATCATGTGTTTACAATGTCAGATGGATAAGGTTTCAAAAGCAAAATCAAAGAAACAAAACATACTTAATTCTGAAGAAGAAGAAGAAGAGAAAAAAAAAAAAAAACCTGGGCCTGGATGTCTTAGAGATTTACTCTCACTCAAAATCTGGTTTAGATTTAGATAAAACCATAGAGAACTGCTTTCTTACTATTAACAGTCTTGACGTTTTTTTCTTCAATGACCAGGCTATCAAAATCTTCCCCATTACTTCAACACAAGGAAATTCAAACATTAGAGAAAACAGTAGCAAGACTGGCATCTAGACTAAAACCAAACGAGTAAGTAGATTGTCCCAGACTTGAATAGCAAATACTTATATATATATAAAGTTAATGTGGTCATAAAAGATTATTAGGAAAAAAAGTATCATTATAGTTAAGAGCTCCTGATATTTCAGTCCTTTTTATCTTATAAAAGTCCTACAGAAACACAGGAGGTAATTAATTTTGAAATGTATAAAGGAATATATGATGCATAAAAATGAAAAAAAAATCAAATAAAAATATATCTCTAGACTTACAAAGCTAAATATCTGCCAGACCATATCCTGACCACTAGAAACAAGAAAAATTAGTGTACTTTTTAAAATATATAGGAAAAAGAAATTTTGTAATCTACTCTTAAAATCAATCCTATCTCAAAAAATTCTCTTGGCAGAATGTTTGCCATTTACTCACTTATATTCAAATCCCTAAGTGTGACACATGTGGTTTTATTTTATCTCTGTTAACAAAAGAGACTGAGCATAACCTGAACTTTACATGAAAATAGCCACATTAGTGATAAGATGATAGGAAATGCAATCAAGGAAGATATTGTAAGAGGAAATTGGATTGCTGTGAGGTAATGAATAAGGCTGAAAAGGGACGACCCATAGGGGTCCTACAAATTCCTTCCTCTCAATCACACTAGAGTATCATGAATTTGAGTGACATGTGTTTACTATTTTAAACTTCTGACCTTTCAAATTTGAGTGCTTGTTTCCTTACAAGGAAAGAATACACAATGAAAAGCAAGCTAAGTAAGACACTTAAATAGTCACTTAAATGGACTAATCTCATCTCTAATAAATATTTTTTAAAAATTCAGTTTTCAATTACTAAACTTAAAAATATTATATGTTTAGTTTTATTCAAATAATAACAAGGTGTGTATGTCTGAATGATGTTTTCATAGAACCACTTTGTTTTGCTGCTGCTGCTGCTAAATCGCTTCAGTCGTGTCTGACTCTGTGCAACCCCATAGACGGCAGCCCACCTGGTCTGCCATCCTTTGTTTTGGTTTGGTTTTAAAGAGGGTTTTTAAACATAAGTTTATTTTTTTATCAATATAAAAATCATCAGGTTGCTAGTACCATCTCTAAAGCATTCATAAATTATAAATGAAAATGTTGATTTCTTTTCATTTCAAAGACATGTTACTTCATTATATAATAAAATTAGTTCAGAAAATTTTAATTGACCTTAATTACTAAGATGTTGAAGAAATAAAAACCTAGGCTTGGTACTTTCTTTTTATCATTAGTAGAGAATATGAGTGTGGGACTTGTGCTCCCAATATTAACATTTTCCTGTATTTCTTTTCTTTTGAGCTGTTAAAAATAAATTCTCAAATATTAACAGAAGATAGTAATCTTTTGGTACCAATACTATTCATTTTTGTATTTGGCAATTAATAAAACCCTCAATATAAATGAACTAAATTTGCTCTTAAACTCTAATCATGTTGCCGTTACTGTTCCTACACAGAACATATTCTCTTCAATAAATTTATTTAACAAATACTTTTGAAGGACCTACAGTGTTCAAAACACCAGGCTAAATCCTATTTGTATATATATTTAATATAAATAGAATGTGTCATGATCAGTGTAGAATCTATGATATGTCCAGGCCTCAATTATTATAGATTCTGCCATTAAAAGCTTTATAATGGGGTGGAGGGAAAAATATGTACACGTACACAAACACACAAAATATTCATCTATCAAGAGGTGAATAAAACTGGGGAAATTTCCAAAGGAACTCATGTGCAAAGCAAATTTTAAGATAGTAACACATCATCTTTCAATTCCTGAGAAAATGTGCTTATTGTAGTCTATTCAGATTATCCTACACTTTTAAATCATTGCTTTTATAAAAACCCTTCTCTTGTTATTTAGTGGAGAAGGCAGTGGCACCCCACTCCAGTACTCTTGCCTGGAAAATCTCATGGACGGAGGAGCCTGGTGGGCTGCAGTCCATGGGGTCGCTGAGGGTCGGACACAACTGAGCGACTTGACTTTCACTTTTCACTTTCATGCATTGGAGAAGGAAATGGCACCCCACTCCAGTGTTCTTGCCTGGAGAATCCCAGAGACGGGGGAGCCGGGTGGGCTGCCGTCTATGGGGTCACACAGAGTCGGACACGACTGAGGCGACTCAGCAGCAGCTTGTTATTCGGATGAGAAAGATCTCCCTACCACAGACCTTCTTTCCTATTTATTCCTCACCCCCATTATGTGTGCTTAGCTGCCTTCCTAACGCCTAATGTAAATATTTGCAGACTCTGTAACTCTGTGTCAACCAAGCTGTCAATCCAGTGACTCTCCTGGGTACTCTCTTGATGTGAACACAGCCCAATAACAGCACCACAGTGCCGGCTGAGGCACTGGCATGCAGCTCAGCTGCCAGCCTGCCACCTGCTTTCCTCACGGTCACAGTTTTCCTTGTGCTCCATGCTGCTCACCTAGCAGAAAAAGCACTCTGTCACCAGCAGCTGCAGATGAAACACATTCAGTTGCTGACTAATTTCAGGGGCAGATGCAGAACTCTTAATTTTGCCTTTCAAAGATCCTTTTTTTATGTACCAATTGAATGCTAAGCTTTTATCCAAATGTCTTGGCTAAATTTTATCTGCCTTATTTGAGGAATTCTGAAAGAATAGGAATTTATTGAAATGACCACAGATGATTCATTTAAAGAAGAAAAACAACAACTGGGAATTGTGCTTTTATTTATTAATAAAAAGATGGATGAGAAAATGCTTTCCCAATATTAAAAAATAAATTATTCAATATCAATACAAACATCACCATTTGTATAGTAATAAAGTTCATTTTAACAGTGTTTGATGCTATACTATGCTCAAACAAGTGCTCTCTAAATTATAGAATAAAATGAAACACCAGGAAGAGGAACGTAATCTAGAATTGGGGATTCTGGAAGTTAATTATAATTCTTTATCAAAGCTTAATTTTAAAGGAAAAAGTTGAGCATGAATTTTTATTTAGACAAACATCAAAACTGTCTTTTTCAAAATGAGATAATTTATGTGACCCTGTGCTATAAATTTTATCCTACATTAAGAAGTTATAATTATTGTTAAACAGCTTATACACTTTATATGTAAGCAAATCAGTATTTTATTTTATAGCCCAGCTTAGTAAAGTAGAGCAATACTATGACACATGAGATGAAACTGAAGTTTATGAAGCATAGATAATAAACTAAAAGGGCAAATAAATAGGTATGCCATAAGAAAAAAATCAGCAATTAAAGTTTCACACACTTGGAAAAAGATAAAAATCAAGTTGAGAACTACCATTAAAAAAAGAAAATAAAAGTAGACTAAAGAACAAAACCTAAACAAATCTATAAAATATTGAATTAAAAAAACCCTGATACTCTTTTAGCCTGTTCAAATGAAGATATATATTTACTCTCCATCTGATACCTTATTACAACAGAAATAGAGAAATAATCATTTCAACCCACAAATAGAGAGATCAGGAATGCACTAACAGCAAAGACAAAATATCAACACACTTTTGAAAGAAAGCATATGGAAAAGTGGTGTCAGGTGAAGCAGGCGGAGAAAGCCTGAGCGGGAAGAGGACAGGCAACAGCCAAGGGGAGCGTGGTCGACACTCAGAATGTAGAGGGGATGAGGGGGCAGGAGGAGCACCTCATTGACCATGCATACTCACAAGAGGTAGCAAGTCAGGTATGAAAGGAGTGAGCATTTTATTTAAAGCAACTAGGACATTCTAGAAGAACTAAGCAAATCAATATCAGTAGATGGACTATGTTGGGAAAGGCAAATGAGGAGGTTGAGAGCTCCTCATTGGCATCCATCGGAAGGATAATTAGTTAAGAGGTGTCTGGAACAGACATGCCAGAAAAATAGCGATGAAAGTTATCTATTTAGGGATATGAAGATAGAACAGAGGGCTAAGTTTTGCTGTCTTTGGTATAAGGGGGAGGTAATTCAGAGGAACTGTTACTTTTTGTGATAAACCCTTTGATGACATTTCACTTTTTAGTGTATAGCTTACTTGGGAATAATTAAATAATAAATAAACATTATCAACTCATACATTTTCAAAATGAAATAAAATTTATTTCTAAATCTCCAGGTATGTCAACAGTTAATACCTAAACCAAGTCACCAATCAATGTGTTGATTGTTATAAGACATTAAAAAAATAAAACAAAAATAAGTAAATATTTGGTGGCAGAGTTATTGTGAAATCATTCTTGCTCTAATTTAATCCAAGCAGACATCTGTAGTTCATCCATAAAGAGATAGTAGTTTTGGATCTTACCAAATTTCTTCAGTAAAACTAAGACAATTTTTCTTCTTTCCTTACTTCCTCCCTCCCTTCCATCTTGCTTATACACATTTTGTGATTCACCTACTCTGTATCTAGTAGTCTCCTTCTATATGAGATTCCAGAACACACAGATATTTAATATAAACTATAATATAAACTACTAATCCCAATTATCTCACTAGATACTGGGAAAGGTGTACCTACAAACTAGTAATTACAATAAATGCATTAAATAGTAAGAAAGCTTTAGGTTCATGTGCTGAAATGCCTGATGACAAAAAGCTTAAAAACTGTCATTTAAAAGTGGGCAACTTTTCTCTGTTTGAGCAGACCCAGAAATGAACCTTCTCTAAGGAACGACTGCTTCTACCAAAGATACACAAAGATTTTAATGAATTGGTAATAGAGACTGTTGCTTTGCTATTTTGTGTTCTCATACTATTAAGCCAACAGTCATAGAAAGCATGCATTAGTATACTAGATGGAGTGACTGATACTGATTGTCAAGAGATGACTATGTTGTTACACAGTGACGTCAGGGAAGACTCTGTAACCAGAAGTTTCACTGGGTACCTCTTATTCCTTTTATGTTCAATGGTACTGTTTCATGAAAGACTATCAGTCAGTTCAGTTCAGTTGCTCAGTCGTGTCAGACTCTGGGACCCCATGAATTGCAGCACGCCAGGCCTCCCTAATGCTCAAAATCCCCCAAGCCAGGCTTCAGCAATATGTGAACCATGATCTTCCAGATGTTCAAGCTGGTTTTAGAAAAGGCAGAGGAACCAGAGATCAAATTGCCAACATCCGCTGGATCATCAAAAAAGCAAGAGAGTTCCAGAAAAACATCTATCTCTTCTTTATTGACTATGCCAAAGCCTTTGACTGTGTGGATCACAATAATCTGTGGAAAATTCTGAAAGAAATGGGAATACCAGACCACCTGACTTGCCTCTTGAGAAAGCTATATGCAGGTCAGGAAGCAACAGTTAGAACTGGACATGGAACAACAGACTGGTTCCAAATAGGAAAAGGAGTATGTCAAGGCTGTCTATTGTCACCCTGCTTATTTAACTTATAGGCAGAGTATATCATGAGAAATTCTGCACTGGAAGAATCACAAGCTGGAATCAAGACTGCAGGGAGAAATATCAATCATCTCAGATATGCAGATGATACCACCGTTATGGCAGAAAGTGAAGAGGAACTAAAACGCCTCTTGATGAAAGTGAAAGAGGAGAGTGAAAAAGTTGGCTTAAAGCTCAACATTCAGAAAAAGAAGATCATGGCATCTGGTCCCATCACTTCATAGGAAATAGATGGAGAAACAGTGGAAACAGTGTCAGACTTTATTTTGGGGGTTCCAAAATCACTGCAGATGGTGACTGCAGCCATGAAATTAAAAGACGCTTACTCCTTGGAAGAAAAGTTATGACCAACCTAGATAGCATATTGAAAAGCAGAGACATTACTTTGCTGACTAAGGTCCATCTAGTCAAGGCTATGGTTTTTCCAGTGGTCATGTATGGATGTGAGAGTTGGATTATAAAGAGCGGAGCGCTGAAGAATTGATGCTTTTGCACTGTGGTATTGGAGAAGACTCTTGAGAGTCCCTTGGACTGCAAGGAGATCCAACCAGTCCATTCTGAAGGAGATCAGCCCTTGGATTTCTTTGGAGGGAATGATGCTGAAGCTGAAACTCCAGTACTTTGGCCACCTCATGTGAAGAGTTGACTCACTGGAAAAGACTCTGATGCTGGCAGGGATTGGGGGTAGGAGGAGAGGGGATGACAGAGGGATGAGATGGCTCGATGGCATCACTGACTCGATGGACATGAGTCTGAGTGAACTCCGGGGAGTTGGTGATGAACAGGGAGGCCTGCTGTGCTGCGATTCATGGGGTTGCGAAGAGTTGGACACGACTGAGCGACTGAACTGAACTGAGGCCTCCCTGTCTATCACCAACTCCCGGAGTTCACTCAAACTCACGTCCATCAAGTCGGTGATGCCATCCGCTGTCTCATCCTCTGTCGTCCCCTTTTCCTCCTGCCCCTATCCTTCTCAGCATCAGAGTCTTTTCCAATGAGTCAACTCTTTGCATGTGGTGGCCAAAATACTGGAGTTTCAGCGTTAGCAACATTCCTTCCAAAGAACACCCAGGACTGATCTCCTTTAGGATGGACTGCTTGGATCTCCTTGCAGTCTAAAGGATTCTCAAGAGTCTTCTCCAACACCACAGTTCAAAAGCATCAATTCTTCGGTGCTCAGCTTTCTTCACAGTCCAGCTCTCACATCCATACATGAAAGACTCTAGCAGTACAATAAATGCAGGAGTATTGATAATCAGACCTTCAGGAACAAAATTCGAGTCATTCAACCAGAAAAAAATTTACTCTCTGAAGTTCTGTCTAAAAATAAGGAGAACATGAAAGAGAGAAGTGATAGTTAACAAAATAACCTTGTAATCAATTGCAAAACAAGGACTGGAGCCACAAATATGAGTTATGAATATAGCTGCATATACACTATTGCATGCATGTATAAGCTCAGTGGTGTCCAACTCTTTGTGACCTCGTGGGCTATAGCCCACCAGGCTCCCCCTGTCCATAGGATTTTCCAGGCAAGAATACTAGAGTGGGTTGCTATTTCTTCCTCTGTGGGATCTTCCCAACCCATGGATCGAACCATTGTCTCCTGCATTGGCAGGTAGATTCTTTACCACTGAGCCATCAGGGGTGCCCATGTAGCTGAATATTTCAACCAATTATTTTTCCCTTTGACATTCTTCTATCCTATATTGGTTTATAAATTACAGATGCAAGAAACAAAATCCAGATTTGATATACCATCTAGATCAAGGTGCTAGACTTTGTAATATATATGGTGACTGATGGAGCCCTGGATCCCTCCTTTTATGTGAGCCAAGGGTTTAGCAATGGGTATCTAGTGGGTTTAAGCATCCTGAAGTGGACAAGAAAGTCCCACTCAATAAAGAATTAGTGAGGTACATGCAGCAAAATGTCAGTACGGCCATGGATGACAAACACTGGTGCAAGTGGAGAAAAGAATTGTGGCTTGAGCTCCAGTATGAAGTCAGAGCAAGAAAAGGAAGAATTAGCAAAGGAGATGGTGACAGGACAACTTGTGAGGTAGGATGACAACTAAAGCAGGTGGTCTCTTCATAGCCACATGAAGAAGTGGACCAAGCAGAGGGAGAAATGCGAATTCTCAAATACTGCTTATAGACCAATTACAAAGACACTTGAGAAACTGACTCTGAAAGGTGAAAGTGAAAGTTGCTCAGTCCTGTCCAACTCTTTGCAACCTCATGGGCTATACAGTCCATGGAATCTCCAGGACAGAATACTGGAGTGGGTAGCTGTTTCCTTCTCCAGGGGATCTTCCCAACCCAGGGATCGAACCCAGGTCTCCTGTATTGCAGGTGGATTCTTTACCAGCTGAGCAAACAGGGAAGCCCGTGAATACTGGAATGGGTAACCTATCCCTTCTCCAGCAGATGCTGGACTGACTCTAAGACTTAGCAAAGTAAAGATCATTGGTGACAATAGAGAAAGCAATCTTGGTAGAGTAGTAGAAGGTGAAAGGTGCTTCTTAATAACTAGCAACACTATACATCTTCTAACCTGATTATTATTAATCAGTAAACATAAATTTAAATTAAAAATCATACTTGGCATTGTTAATCAGCTACTCTCTGACCTCCTTAGCCAACTAAGCTATTAACATTATTGCTATTATAATTATCTAAATATTTATAAACATCATATTTAATATACATGTTATATATTATTCAATAAAACAGCTTATTACCCAAATAAGCTGCTAAGTGTTAAACAACTAACTCTCTAAGATTATGGGAGTAGGCTTGAATTATAACTACTGCCAGTCACTGTAGTGTAAAAACTTCCTTCATGGTTATTTTAAGCTAACAATGTAAACTAGATCTCAAAATCCGCGAAAACTTAACATCCAGCTCTCTCTAAGACAGTATGAGCCGATTCCTGCACATTTTGTTTTGCTTCTAGTCTCAATCTGAATTCTCCTTTGTCGGCTGTCTATCAGACCACAATCCAGCCCATGGCTCACTCCCTTGGTTCTGACCTGATAGGTAATATTCAGAGAGCTCTGACTCATCCTCTCTACAATTTCTCAACAGACTTTCACTTTGTTCAACAAATATAACTTTCACATAGGATATTTTTGGTAAAATGGGGAAAATCAGAATATGAACTCTATTTTAGATAATATCACAGAAACATTATATTTTTTGTATAGTGTTCTGGTTATGTGTTGGAGTTTTGTTCTTATTCTTAGGTAATTCAGGTATTAAAATTCTTAAATAATAATTATTCAGGATAAAGTATTAAAAGTTAGCAACTTAACTTTCAAGTGGTTCTGCAAGAGAAATTAAGAGTATGAGTACAAGTACATATGTGTGTGCAATATGTGAGAGAGGAGAACAACTATATGTTATATACAATATATAATGTGCATATATAGTGTGTGTATATATATTTATATATATTGTACTTACAGACAGAGAGTAAATACAGTGCAGCAGAATGATAGCAGTTGGTTAATCTAGACAAAGGGGATTTAATATTCACTATAATTCTGAAATGTTTAAACAAATAAGAATTACATTGTTGCTATTAGATCAATGTATTTTTGGAGAGTAAACAAGTAATTAAAAAAATAACTTTTCTTTACCCAACCATTTTCCAATCCACAATTTGTGAAATCAGAATAAAATTGCCCACCCAAAGACACACAACTACTTATTCAGATGAAGGATATTTTTCTAATAATTACTTCGATTCCAAATTTTCTCATCTTTAAACTTAAAAAGAGACAATCTCAAATACAAGTATTCAATGTTATGAACAGATGAACACTGTACTTTTGTTTTTAACTATTGGGAGTGTCCATTTTACTTCCTTATTTTCAGTGTGTGCTTAGTCACTCAGTTGTCTGACTCTTTGCAATCCCATGGACTGCAGCCTACCAGCCCCCTCTGTCCATGGGGATTCTCCAGGCAAGAATACTGTAGCGGGTTGCCATGCCCTCCCTCCTCCAGGGGATCTTCCCTACCCAGGGATCAAACACAGGTCTCCCACATTGGAAGTGGATTCTTTACCATCTGAGCCACCAGGGAAGGCCTTATTTTAAGTGGTTTAAATGTAATCCCATTTTGTTTTATACAAATATTTGTTCCTCATCTCTGTTCTTAGAATTTCTATAATTTTGGAAGCTATTGCTTTAAAGTGTGTGTGGGCTCAGTTGTGTTTAACTGTATGACCTTATGGATTGAAGCCTGCCAGGCTCCTCTGTCTGTGGGATTCTCCAGGCAAGAATATGCAAGGGATCTTCCTGACCTAAGGATTGAACCGACGCCTCCTGTGGCTCCTGCATTGGCAGGCAGATTCTTTACCACTTAGTCACCTGGGAAGTCCATTGCTTTCAAGTACTTCCTATAAACTATATCAGTGCCACAGACTACCAGCTGGCCATCTGGGAAGAAATAATCTAAATGCCACTTTGTTAAATTCTTTATTTGAAGGAGAAAACCTCCCATTGGTGAGACATTACCTTTGAGGAAAATGTTAGAAGTCAGGACTTGAGTTGACTCCATTAATCACTGTTAGAAGAATTTGCTACTTACTGACTTTGGAATATAAAGAAAATTTTAACACAAATACAGATTTTTGAAGGAATAAATGTTGTTTATATATAAATTTTCTGAAAAAAGTAAAATGAATAAATTTCCCTTACCAAGAATTAGTTGCTTTTGACAATATCTCGATATCTAGATAGATTTTTCTTCATTTCTTGTACTCAGTGGTGTCCACGGCTAACACTTTCATTAATTAGCTACACAGAGTTAGCATCAATCAGTTGCTTTTAAATTACAAGAGACGGTCTGCTTGGAAAATAGAGGGGTTTTGTTTTTCTTTACAACAGAAGTATATGACTGCCACCACTGGATGGCAAGCAAAGATACAGAAACATCAAGAATGCTGGATACTTCTCAGCCTGAAGAGTCTCAGCATTTCAAAGGAATTTAAGAGAGTCTGACTAAAAATGCATGTAAATGTAAAGAAAATGTATACTTATAAGCTAATGATTGCATAACTTCAAATGTATTCTTTCAACAAATCATATTTTAACACATTTTCAGGAGAAAATACTGAAGCTAGCAATGAGGATCTCATTTTTATTCATCTGTACTAGCTCAGAATGTAATAAATTTTTAAAGTTTAGCTTTTCAGGTGTTCCTTTGATAGTACCTTGACTTAAGGAAAGACAAAATGAGTAGTGGTGAAGAGTATCATTTATAGAACATTAGCAAACGTGAGATTGCCAAGATAAAAATCACAAACTTTGAAAACAGGCAGAATTAGTTCTAACCCACAGCTCTGAAACTTAATAATTACATGAACTGGGGTGGGGTCTTACATGAAATCTTATACAATCTTATACAAAGTCTTATACAGTTTCCTCATATATAAAATGAGGAAAATACATCTATTTCATAGGGTTGGTAAAAAGAAAAAACTGAACAGCTCAGACAAAGGCCTCAGTTATCGTGGCTGGCATATCACAGACACAAAGCAGATGGTGGCTGTTAATTATTCAGTGATACAAACGGATGTGTTTTATTTATATTTGACTTCATTGCAAGCACAATAATTTGCGTATTACCTTTTACTTATTCTATTTATGTGATGCTTTCCTAAATACCCTATAAATAAAAGGTTACACCTGTGTGAAAGTCTCTCAGTATGGACTATAAAGTCCATGGAATTCTCCAGGCTAGAAAACTGGAGTGGGTAGCTGTTTCCTTCTGTAGGGGATCTTCCCAACCCAGGGATTGAACCCAGGTCTCCTGCCTTGCAGGCGAATTCTTTACCATCTGAACCACCAGGGAGTTTAGTATTAAACTAAGTCAGTGCTGTATCTTTTCTATAAAATGACAACAGCACCAAACTCTCCTCAGTAGAGCATATGCAGCATCTTAAGTCGAGCAGTGCTATGATAGGTTGACTCTGACTTCTTTAAATTGGAAGTCAGTATTGGACAAGGAAATCCAGATTTGAAGTGACAATAATCAGCACCTTGTGACAAGTATATTTTCTTAGGAGATGCTCAGTCATCATGAACAGCAAGCAAGGTCATGACAACAGATAACTATGAAAATGGACCCATCATTCTGCCTTCATTAAGCCTGTGCACAGACACCTAAGCTTGTAGCCACAGTAAATCAAGTGCAGACACCAAAGTGAACAAATTTTATACCCTCAAATATTAGAGAAAGTTCTGTCCCACCTAGACTTACTTCACTTTTCTTCTCATACTTGTCATTTCCAATTTTATAAAGCGCTTCTTGCTCTTAAGGCAGAAAGCGACAGAAGATTACAAGGGCCAAGGAGAAAGTTAGAGGAGGACTAAGAATAAGAAGGCTCGTATGTTCTTTTCATCAGGAAAAGTGGCTTGTTTATCTAACATTCATTATAATTGTGTCATTGACCTGGAAAAAAAGTACTGGATTATAAACATAATAGATAAAATTATATGTAACTGAGTAAAAATAAACATTTTACCAGAAAAAAATGTAAAATTGGATTTGCTATTACTCAACTCCAGAGCCGAATTTTACTAGAAAAAACACTCAATAGCAATTTTGCTCAGTTCAGTTCAGTCGCTCAGTTGTGTCCAACTCTTTGCAACCCCATGAACCACAGCATGCCAGGCCTCCCCTGTCCATCACCAACTCCTGGAGTCCACCCAAACCCATGTCCATTGAATCGGTGATGTCATCCAACCATTTCATCCTCTGCCTTCTCCTCCTGCCCTCAATCTTTCCCAGCATCAGGGTCTTTTCAGATGAGTCAGCTCAGCAAATCCATAATATGTACTAGGAAACAATGATGCATTATAATACAAAGTTTCAGAAATAAGCTTTAAGAAAAAAATGAAATCAATGAAATGTCAAGAAATAGCAATAAAATTTAGCATATAATGAAATATTCTCTGAGAAATCCTCTTGTAAAGTAGGTGCTGAAGGAGAAACAGGATATTCTTAAGACAAACAGGAGGATAAAGGGCACACATGGAAGGAAGAGCTGGGAGTCATGGGGCATGCAATCGGGTAAAGCACACGTGGTGGATGAAGAAGGACAGGGAGTGAGGTTCGAGACACATGTAAGCAGATGCCAGATCTTTGGGGGCCTTTAATGTCAAATGTAGAAGCTTGAAGTTCATCTGGAAAACAGTGGGGAAGTATTCAGTTCAGTTCAGTCGCTCAGTTGTGTTGGACTCTTTGCGACGCTCCCTCATGGACTGTAGCCCACCAGGCTCCTCCATCCATGGAATTTCTAGGCGAGAGTACTGGAGTGGGTTGCCATTTCCTTTTCCAGGGGATCTTCCCGATTTAGGGATTGAGCCCGTGTCTCCCTCATTGCAGGCAGACGCTTTACCATCTAAGCCACCAGGGAATTGGATCACCTTAACAAGAACCAGCTTCCCGAAGCGCCAGTGAGGGTGGAGCTTGGCCACACTTTCCAAGGCACCTATTGCCTTGTAGAGTCAAGCAGAGCCCCAGATCTTGCAAGAGTCAAACGTGTTCCTCTGCAAGATGTTACTCTGAACAGGAAGTCACCTGACCAAAGTCTGACATTGTCTGGAAGGAAATGAGAATTTAGGAAATGTTTTTAGGTAACTAAAGCAGAGTGAGAGTGTTGAGGAAAACAAGAAAGCAAAAAGTGTAGGTCCAAGGTTTAAATAAAAGCACATAGTTTTCATGTTCCTGAGATCTATTTTTTTTTTAATATAGATTTTTATTTCAAGGTAATTTCTTATTTGTGTGTGTGCTCAGTCAGTCATTCATGTCCTACACTTTGTGGCCCCATGAACTATTGCCCTCCAGGCTTCCCAGCCATGGGATTGTCTAGGCAAGAATACTGGAGTGGATTGCCATTTCTGCCTCCAGGGATCTTCCCAACCCAGGGATCCAACCCACCCCTCCTGAGTCTCCCACATTGGCAGGTGGATTCTCTACCACTAGTGCCACCTGGGACACCCCCAAATTTCTTATTTAATACAGAAGAAATACTGTAGAGAATTTGGAAATTTAAGAAATACATTAACAACTTTATGAGGCCATCTCAGAACATAATTGCTCCTATACACTTAAGTAGTTAGTTAACAGAATTAAGTCTGGAATTGGACATCAGTTCAGTTCAGTTCAGTCGCTCAGTCGTGTCCAACTCTTTGCGACCCCATGAATCGCAGCACGCCAGGCCTCCCTGTTCATCACCATCTCCCGGAATTCACTCAGACTCACGACCATCAAGTCCGTGATGCCATCCAGCCATCTCATCCTCAGTCATCCCCTTCTCCTCCTGCCCCCAATCCCTCCCAGCATCAGAGTTTTTCCAGCGAGTCAACTCTTCTCATGAGGTGGCCAAAGTACTGGAGTTTCAGCTTTAGCATAATTCCTTCCAAAAATATCCCAGGGTTGATCTCCTTCAGAATAGACTGGTTGGATCTCCTTGCAGTCCAAGGGACTCTCAAGAGTCTTCTCCAACACCATAGTTCAAAAGCATCAATTCTTCGGTGCTCAGCCTTCTTCACAGTCCAACTCTCACATCCATACATGACTATTAGAAAAACCATAGCCTTGACTAGACGGACCTTAGTCAGCAAAGTAATGTCTCTGCTTTTGAATATATTATCTATTGGACATAGTTAATAATCTTCAGGCACTACCACATAGCATGGATTCACATTTTTTATCTGAATTCATATTAAATATATAGATCCATACCATAAATGAAGATGAAAGGCTTAACTATATTTTGCCTCAGGTCACAATATCCCCAAAACATAATTACATAACTGAGATCAGAAGCAGGAAACTTCTCTTTACAATGGACACCAGTTCAAGGCTGAGAGAGAAATACAAAGAGTACAACAAGAAAAAATACAAGCAATGATTTTTTATAGATAACATACTCCACTTTCATTAAATGCTAATTAAGAGCAGGGAGCATACCTCTTAAATGAAAATGGCAAATAATAAAAATGTCTTAATTCAATATTATCCAGTAAAGAAGCAAAATTGGTGGAGGAGCAGGAAAAAAAATGAAATTTCAAAAAAAAAAAAAGGAAAATATCTGATTGTTTATAGGATAATAAATTATACACAGTCCCAGGGTTAAAGGTTAGCAGGAAGAGGTTTAAAGCAATTTTATTGGGCAGTTACACACTATAATGTTCATGTAGGTGTGTACCGGCAGAGACTAAAGGGAGGTTTGAAGGATTATGGAGAAAGATTTAATTATTTTCTGATGGTTGCAGGAATGGTATTTTTAGCACTGCATTGAGATTTGATCAGTGAACTAGACTTCAACACTGTCCTATTGCTCATGTGGGTCATACCACAGGCATTTGAAAATATTCACACTTTCAGTGTAGACATCTGTGCTGTTACTTGAATGAAAAAAATCTACTAGCTAGAGCACAACAATGGAAATAACATGAGGTCTAGCATCATTTCCAGCTTTAACCCTGCTACTTGCTGCTGACTGGATCTTGTGTTAGTGACTTAAAGTCTCCAATCCTTACTTTCCTCTTCTGAAAATAGATATCATAATAATACCTCCTTAATACATAACTGAAGATAATACAACATACTTAGCTATGGCCTTAATAGCTATGTTTTCTACTGTTATTAACCAGATGTAACTGTAATATTGGTGTATAGGCAGTCTCTTCAGACCTTACACAGCTGTGTAAACAAGGCTACATTAAGTTAATTTTCACCCTAATGATCATTGCCTGTAGAATGCTAGATCCACGCTTTCTAAAGAGCCCTTGAAATCAGGTGTCTCTAAAGTCAGCCCCTGTTTGGGCAGGCATCGAACCCACAGAACCAATGATACTGCAGTGCACAGCATCGTGGTCTCTGCTGGGACCATAGTCTCAGCTCTGGGTTCACCACTGATACTGGTGCTCTCGTGGATAGGACATCATCTATCATGGATGGCTGGCTCATCAGTCCAAATGCTGTCTGACTGTCTGAGGCAGAATGCACAGGTGCACCACACTCCCATATTTCCACTGACTTCACATACAATGGGCACTAAACTGGGAAATAAATTTGACTGACAGACACCAGGGTATATTTGAAATCAGACCACTTCTATGTCCACAGGGCTCACTATGCTCCTTATATTTAGATGATTCTCCCTGTAATTAAAATTTTAGCCACCCATGCTGCCAGTTCCACTTTGCTGGACGTGCCCGAACCTTACTTGGATGAAACCAGGGACTCACTCATGAAATAATCAAGTGAGAGAGACACATGCCCAAGTGAGCAATTAAAGTATGTCTTAGACAAGGGCTATCACAAGAGCATAAACCAACTGTAAGTGTAAGGGCACACACCAGAGAAGCAAAGTGCCCAGTTGATCAAGCTTTATAAAATACTGTCATTTACTCTTGATTTTGAAGGATTGTGAAGAGAAAACTCCAAGAATAAAATGCTTGTTGCCAGCCACAGAGATATGAAAGGTTATTTGGTGTACTTGGACTGAAGATGTATTGGACAGAGTACAAAGAGATGTCTCTGTAGATGTACAAGTCTAGACGTACTAGACTTGCAGAGAAAGTTCATTCTGTGAAAGGGTTCACAAGAAAGGAACTGCATTGTTGATATATTTAAATAATAATCAGCTGCTTAGGAAATGAATCTCTAAGGGAGGTGGCACATAGATGAATTAGGAGTCTACCATAAAAATCTAGGGGACAAAAATGAGGGCCTGATCAGTGTATTTGTGGAAAGATACAAATTATGGCAATTTCATGTCCAAACAGAAATGTGTCATTAGTTACAATTCAAATATTAGAGAGGTGTTGAGTTTGATAAAATAACCTTTAATTTAGTCCCATGTTTGGCAGTCAAATATAACTCACAAGTATTTTTTACCATATTTTATGTACATTTTCAAAATGTGTTTCACTGGAACTATAATATACATCTGTGCTTAGTGCCATATGCAGTAATACATTCCACAGCCACTGAAGAATCACATTCCTAGATAATTGGCAGGTTATGGACTATATCAGAATAAACATGCCTAAAACCTGAGTGACCTATCATGGAAATTGTTAGGCTAAATACATGTTTTCCTCTTGTTTGTTAAATATTATGTCCCATAGACTTATAATATGCTCTTCATACTGCATTTTGAAGCCCTTCCTTTGCAAAAGAGAATGAGAATTTCAACAAGATGCTAACATTGCCCACTGTAGCTTGCTACAGCCTTGGGATCAGCAGCATTGAGCACAGAAGGCAATTTAGAATTCCATGATTACAGCCCCCTCTTTCTTGCAATATATGCAAAAGAAATAATTTGAGAATAATATTTCATAATATTTCATACAGAAGTTTGTTTTCAAGTGTCATAAATTTTATGTAGACTAGAATATAGATGATATTCTGGACTTTCCACAATTGTTGGCATTAACTGTATGTTGATGTAATTTGGCATGCAAAGATTTCTAACCTCTTCAGCTTCCCCTCTGGTTTCCACCTCTTTTCTCCAATCACCTACTGACCCTCTATCCCTGCTTTGTGCTCATTTCACTCTACTCTTTATCTGAGACTTTTTCTCCCATATGCCCTTCATAGTTGGCATTCATCTGCCTGACATTCTCTCTCCTCTCTACCCCTTTCCAAATAGCAAGTTCCTACTTAGCCTGCAGGTCTCTGTGAAAATCACTCTGTTAAATCAGTTTCCTTGGAAGCAGATTTTTGCTCCAGAGGTTATTGGAGAAGTGGTTCAGGTAAAGTGGGAGTGAGGGCTGCAGGATACAGCCAGAGGAAAAAATGAGGTGAGAATAGGGTCTTGGCTGACATCTAGCTCCCTCTATTCCCACAAGGAAAAACGGAAGCACCAACTGCAGCACAGAGTTGGTTCCAAATTGAGGCAATGGTGCCACTCCTGTGGACCTTAGTCTTTGCTTCATGGCTGGGGACTAGGGAAGGGCTGAAGGAGCAAAGCATGGATTCTGAGCCTTTTGGAAGTTTTGTGGAGACAATGCCAGCTGTGAGCTTTTGACCTGCAACATCTCGAGCACTGGAGAGATGGATGAGCTGCCGGTCAAGAGGAGGGCAGAGTATAGTAGAAGCAGCAACGTTCACCAGATCCCTTGACTGCCTGACTTCCAGTTGAATCCCCAGTATACAGTTGACCCTTGAGCAATGCAGGGGCAAGAGGTGCCAACCCTGAGCACAGTTGAAAAATCCACATAGTACTGAGTTGGCCCTCCATACTGGTGGTTCCTTAGAATCCATGGTTCCTCAGTATCCAAGGTTCTGCATCAGAGGATTGAACCAACTCTGAATCACAGATTACTGTTTTGTATTTACTACTGAAAAAGCATCTGTGTATAAGTAGACTCCAGCACTTCAAAGCTGTGCTGATCAAGATCAACTCTAATCCCATAGCACCCTGCACATCACCGTCTCAGCTCCCACTACAGGCCACCACAGGTGCTATAACTCCTAAGGTGGCTGAGGCCACCGCTATGAATGTTAATGCTGTAACCAAGCCTTGCACTCAGCAGGCACCAAACAAATATTTATTAAACACTATTCAACAGTGAGAAAGCTAAAATTCTATAATAGAAAGTCTTAAGTAAAAACTTCTTCTGATGCAGTTTACACTGTTCAAGACATCAAATTATTTAAACTGATTGGTCTGTAACTCGAAATCATCTGCTTGAAATAAAAAGAGAAAGGTCTTGACCTTCACATTCTTTCAGCAGGAACCCTTTGGACAAGGATGATTTTCTTCTGTATTCTACCACCTGTAAGTTCTTCTCCTGATTCTTTTAAATTAAAAACTAAACAGTTTGCTTAGTTGGGGGAATCTTCATGAAGCTGAATAATTTGTCATCTGGCCTGTTACAAAACTTCTAGCAAGAAAAGCAATACATTTGCAAGTAAAATGAACAAGAAACTGCTAATTAGGCATCCCCAAACAACCATGTGTTTTCCCAGGAATGGTATTAAAATTTTTGTAAAGATAAGTAAATAATAATAATAAAGTTTGCTAGAGAATAGTTCCCCAAAGACTCACATTAAAAAGCATGATAAATTAAGCCAATACAAGCACTAATGGATCAAACTTGTGTATGCTTCTTGAGGCTCACTATGTTGATTTGGATCAAGTCCCAAAGAGAAGCTGACTTGCATCTTGCATCAATAAATCCCTAATTAGCTGCCCAGTCCTGAAACTTTTCCAATTCACAAATATCTTGATCTTAAGGTCTGGACGACACAAGGAACTTTTGGCCAAAGAATATTTTAAAATTGTAGAACCAGATAATATTGAAAATATCACATTCCAAACAGAAATCTTTATCCAAAATACATACACTAAAAAATTACATATGTTTAACTTTGTGTAGAGAAGATCATTATTTCATCCATACCATTTTTAAAGGAAATAATACTATCATTAATAAATGATAAATATCCTTTCCAGATTTTTTTTTCTGGAGATGCTATATTAAAAATAGTATGTTTGATATTTACTCCATATTTATTTGCAGTTACTCAGCAGTCCATCATGGTCAGTATTTAGAAATCCCCAAATAGCCATTATTGTGCAAAACTCTATATATTATATCGTGTATATTTGTTTGAAAGATCAGTGATTTTAAATGCCCCACTTCCTGAGTACTGCTACCGATCTAAATGTGACTTAAATAATTAATTTTCATTGGTGATACCAAATATCTAAGGAGGATACCATCGATACTTTTCTTCTGGAAGTATGCAATACTTAAAATTCTGGCTGTGTAAAGGCTTCAGCCACCTGATATGCAAAATTCATTATGTAGAAGGTGCTCTGTATAGCAAGATGGAATTCTATCAGATACCAACTCTGCTCTAAAATCTTTATCCATAAGAATTTTATAATTTCTATAATAAGATTTATCATATCATAACATCTAAACTTCCTTATGAGGGGAAATAGTCCCTTTCCCACTTCTTTAAAAAGTCAAAAGTCTTAGGAAAAAATAATTACTTAAAAGAAAAAAATTGGTAATATCCTAAGGCAGTGGTTTTCATATTGATTGTGCATCAAAATCATCAGGAAGGCAAAGATTCTGGGGCCTTAACCCCATAGTTTCTGATTTAGTAGAGGTTTGGGGTGGAGGCCAGAAAATTTAGGAACCACACTTTGGAAACAGTGACTGTACTAAATGTTTGGAAAATTAAAAAAAAAAATTATGTATCTCAAGGGCATAAGTTCTTTTATGTCTTTTTAGAGTATTACACTGCATTTCTCCTTAACTATGTAGCCCTACATCTTAAAGGTGAGATCTTTATGTAATATAAATTAGTATACCTCTTAAATAAATATCTCTCTTCCTCACTAATGAGTTAGGTGTCATGCATGAAGAAAAAAAAGCTTTCTTCTTGACTAATAAATCAGATGAAATTTAAAGTACATATGTTTTAAGTGAAAAGTAGAGTGCTTAGATGAAAATAAAAATAAGGCAAACCAATACATAAATTTCAAAAAAATAAAAGCAAATGTATAACCAACTATGAATTGGACAATAGCATTCCTAAATGTATAATTTAAATATAAAGAAACGTAGATAACTAAGTTATGATTATACTAGTATCTGGAATTAATTTTTTATCGAACCACTCACATGGTCTCCGTACAAGAATTTCCAATATGATTATGACATAATTATCTTGTATTTTATTTAAAATATAGGAAATTATCCACTGATAAGTTTATTTGCTCTGATATGGGACAACAGGACTTGTAGTAGAATAATGAAACAGGCAAGGAACACCTTCACTACCAATGACCAAGTTCTCTCCTTATCTGAGTCCTCCCTACTTAGTCCACTTGGGTCACTGTAACAGAAACACAACAAACTGGTGTCTTTACAAGCAATCAACACTTATTTCTCAGAGTTTTGGAGGCTGGGAAGTCCAAGATCAAGGTGCAGTAGATTCAGTGTCTAGAGAGGGCCTGATTCCTGGTTTAGAGATGGCTGTCTTTTCACGGGGGAAGTGGCGAGGAGCTCTGTAGAGTCTTTCGTTGTTGTTTTGTTGCTAAGTTGCGTCCGACTTTTTGTGACCCCCATGGTCTGCAGCACACCAGGCTCCTCTGTCCTCCACTATCTCCTGGAGCCTGCTCAAACTCATGTCCACTGAGCTGGCGATGTCATCCAACCATTTCATCCTCTGCTGTCCCGTTTCTCCTTTTGCCTTCAGTCTTTCCCAGGATCAGGGTCTTTTCTGATGAGTCAGCTTTTCCCATCAGGCGGCCAAAGTATTGGAGCTTCAGCTTCAGAATCAGTCAGTGAATATCCATGATTGATTTCCTTTAGGACTGACTGGTTTGATCTCCTTGTAGTCCAAGGGACTCTCAAGAATCTTCTCCAGCACCACAGTTCAAAAGCATCAATTCTTCAGTACTCAGCCTTCATTATGGTCCAACTCTCACATCTGTACATGACTACTGGAGTTTCTCTTACAACAGTACTAACCCCATTAGAGCTCCACCTCATGACCTAATCAACTTCCAAAAGCCCCACATCCTTATACCATCACATCAGAGGTTAGGTCCCAACATACAAATCTGAGGGGAACACAAACCTTCAGTTTATACCACACCTCCTCAGCAAGACATGAGAACCAGGTTGGTTTTGGGTTCTACTCAGTTGGGAAAGCAATGTTCAGGGTGTTCTGATCAGTTCCTTAACACTCTATGATCTCCAAAACACTGTCTACTTCACATGCAGTGCAGCAATTACCATTTTCTGTTTTATGAAGTTCCTATCTCAAATATTTCTAAACCTAACAATGAAAAACTAGAGAACCAACTGCTTCCCTGTGGGCTCAGACAGCAAAGGATCTACCTGCAATCCAGGAGACCTGGGTTCAAACCCTGAGTGAGGAAGATCTCCTGGAGAAGGGAATGGCAATCCACTCCAGCATTCTTACTTGGGAAATCCCATGGACAGAGGAGCCTGGCAAGCTACAATCCATAGGATTGCAAAGAGTCAGACACTACTGAGCCACTAACAAGTTCACTTTTTTTTTTTTTTAATTTATTTTTTTACTTTACAATACTGTATTGGTTTGCCATACATTGACATGAATCCACCACAGGTGTACATGAGTTCCCAACCCTGAAACCCCTTCCCACCACCCTCCCCATATTATCTCTCTGGGTTATCCCAGTGCACCAGCCCCAAGCATCCTGTATCCTGTATTGAACCTAGACTGGCGATTCGTTTCCTGCATGATAGTACACATGTTTCAATGCCATTCTCGGTGTGTATGCCCAGCAGTGGGATTGCTGGGTCATAAAGCAGTTCTATTTGCAGTGTATAGCACAAGGAGCTCAGCTCAGTGCTCTGTGGTGACCTATAAGGATGAGATGAGAGGAGAGAAGGAGGTCCAAGATGGAAAGGATGTATGTATACATATAGCTGATTCTCCAGCACCAATACTTTGGCCACCTGGTGTGAAGATTGACTCTTTATAAGAAAGACCCTGATGCTGGGAAAGATTGAGAGCAGGAAGATAAGGGGATGACAGAGGGTGAGACAGTTTCACGGCATCACCAACTCAAAGGACATGAGTTTGAGTAAGCTCCCGGATGGGAACTTCCCGATGGACAGGGAAGCCTAGCATGCGGCAGTCCATTGAGTTGCAAAGAACTGGACATGAATGAGCGACTGAGCAACAACAAATAGCTAATTCACTTTGTGGCAGAAATGAACACAACACTGTAAAGCAACTATACCCTACTTAAAAAAAAAAAAAAACTTTCATTTGCTCTTGTTTTATTTGACAACTCACTTGTATTTTATTTAAAATGCATGGGCTTTCCAAAATACTGTTCCTCAGCAAGGTAATACTTATATTTCAGAAAAATATATCATAATTTTCCTTTAATGTTTGTACAAATAAATTTATTTTTTTTGGAAAGGGACCAAAAGCACATGGTAAATTATAAAAGCACACAGAATCACAAGCAATCATTTTTTCTTTCTATGCATGTCCTCCAGTTCTCTTTTGCAGCTATGCCCACTACATATCACTACATATACAACTATGACTTTCTCTTTAAAAATCAAAACTATACTCTATTTTTAAACATACCATTACCGTTCACTAGGAGAGGATTGTGATCAGTTGTGTCTGACTCTTTGCGACCCCATGGACCACAGCCTACCAGGCTTCTCTGTCCATGGGATTCTCCATGTAAGAATATTGGAGTGGATTGCCATTTCTTTCTCTGAGGGATCTTCCTGACCCAGGGCTCAACCCTGCATCTCCAGCATCTCCTACACTGCCAGTAGATATTTCCCTAGTAATGGACATTTTGGTTATCCCTACTTTTTCAGCCATAAACTATACATGATGAAAGCTCTTGTTTATGTATCTGGTATGTCTGAGGATGAATTCTTATATGTGAAACTGCTGCTCCATAGGGCATACATTTGAAATATTGATGTGTGTTGTCCAATTGTCCTTCAAAGATGTAGAAGACATAGAAATAATTCTTCTTCTATTGAGGTATTTAAATACCTTTTTCTCCACACTTTGGTCAGTGAAAAAATCACTTGTCTTTTAATTTAACTTGCACTTACTTGTGTTGGAAATTCCTTAACTTGCATAATTGAGATTACTTTTGCACATGTTTAAAAACTTCTGATAAGTTTCTCTGAACTGCTTATTAATGTGCTTTTCTATTATGTTTAATGTTTTTATAATTCATATGAGGAAGAACTATATTAGAGGGGAAAAGTCCCTCTATGATATAGGTTGTGCATGCTTTCTCCTCACTGTGGTCGCATGCTTGTAGCTTCCTTAAGGTATGCACTGCTTGGCAAGAAGACACATCTCTCAGATAACACAAATCTGACAGATTTCATTCACTGTGAATAATAATATTTTATTCTTTAGAGGCGCATCTTCAGTTTCTTTCTCTTTTTTCATTTTCTCTCTCTCATACTGCACACACATCAGCCAGTATGGAATGGTAAGTTTGTTTCCTCCCCAGATTTAAATTCAGTATTACTCTCCATGAAGCATCCAGGTTATATCAGTCCTGGATCGATGCCTCCAGTGACTTCTTAAGGCACCTAGAACAAAGTTCAGACTTCTTCCATGGCCCATGCACTCTGACACTTTCCCATCTACAGTCTCATTCTAGAGAATCCTCACACATCACTCACCTCGCTCTGCTCCATCCATGAGGATTTCCCTCAGACACATGAAGCATCATGATCTTTTTACTTGGAAAAATCAGATCTTCCCACATTTTCAGTTTAAATGTGATTTCTCCAGAGAAACATTCTCTGAAGACTTAACCTAAAATCCACCAACTCTAGAACTTCAGCTCCAGAAGAGCACCAACTTGCCATCTCAGTCATCACCTAGAACACTACTTACTATGCTTAATTTTATGCATCAGTGTGACTAGGCTTTGATATCCAATACTAATGCCAAAGACATCTCTAGATGTTGCTGTGAAGGTGTTTTCTGTATGTGATTAACACTTTTAGATTTTGAGTAAAGCAGATGATTTGCATGATGTGTGTGGGCCTTATCCAATCAGTTGAAAGTCATAAGAGAAAAGACAGAGGTTCCCAGAAAAGGAAAATATTCTACCTCCAGGCTGCCTTGGATTCAAGACTGTAACACTGACTTTCAACAGAATTTCTACTCTGCCTAGAGATCTAAACAGATCTCAGATTTACGAGCCCCCAACAATCCTGTGAGCCAATTCCTTAAAATACCTTTCTAAATATAGATGATGATGATAGCAGAGGAACCAGTAGATCCTATTGATACCACGGGTTCTGCTCCTCTGGATAACCCTAACACAACTAATACATTACTACATATTTATCACATAGAAAGCCCCCTCACTGCAGGTACCATGTTTATACTAACACTTAACTTCTGAAGAAACATGTATGGCAATTTTAGAAACAAGACTTCAAATTAGACAGCAAAGATTCAATTACAAACCAACAGTACAATACATTTTTCTTAATACTTTGTAATAGTTTCTATATTTACTCCATAATCACAAGAAGACATGCATTTTGTTTGATAAAAATAAGTTAAATATATTACTCTAAAATGCTGTTGATTTACTGATTCAGTATACCCAAAATACCTAGATTCTGTTTAGAATAATCTGTAAAGGGACCAATATTTCATTCATGTTTACAACTGTCATTTCATATTTAATTTATGTAAAATTATATGAAATATTTTATAGCTCACATATCATATATTAATGACTTGCATGTGAGCATGCATCATGCTAAGCTGCTTCAGTCATTCTGACTCTTTGCTGCCCTATGGACTATAGACCACCAGGAGCCTCTGTACATGGGGATTCTCCAGGCAAGAATACTGGAGTGGGTCACCATGCCCTCTCCAGGGGATCTTTCCGATCCAGGGATCGAACCTGAGTCTCTTATGTTCCCTGCATTGGCAGATGGGTTCTTTACCACTAGTGCCTACTGGGAATACCCCATATTAATGTCTTGTACTTTATGCTTGTGTTAGTCGCTCAGTCGTGTCTAACTCTTTGCAACTCTATGGACTGCCTACCAGGCTTCTCTGTCAATGGTATTCTCCAAGCAAAAATACTGGAGTGGGTTGCCATTCCCTTCTCCAGGGGATTTCCCTGACCCAGGGATGGAAACCAGGCAGATTCTTTACTGTCTGAGCCACTAGGAAGCCCCATATTAATGCCTTACTGGTTAACAGAGTCTTCACTTTATTAGGAGGAGGCCTTTCTTGCTGTCAGAACTGCATAGAATGGGGCAAAGAAATGAGCAGCTTTGTACAAATTTAGATACAATTTGGTTGATGCTGATAGAGGGAACTCAAAAATTAATGGCATTTCTTAAAATGAAAATATTGTTTTTTATAATATAGAAATGTTATGAAAAATTTAAGCACTAAGTGTCTAAAGAGCAAAATTTTCTTATTTGCTTTTCCCTCCCCCAACCATTGTCCAGAGGCTTTTATTGTTCAGATGAACTGACTTTTAGGCAACTTCCAAAACTTGAGACTCACTTCCTTTATGATTCTAAAACTCTTGAGTTTCTTATTCAATAGCCCAAAGATTTATAACTTGAATTCTTTGTGGTTCCATTACATATAAAGCTGATTAAAGATAGAGCTTTGAAAGTGGATTATACAAAAAAAAATACTCAAAAAAATAATCTGCATTCATTTATCTCCCTAAAGGGAAAAAAAATAAAATATTACCTCATTTTAGTTATGAGTAAATGAAATATTCAGGGCAATGAAATACATAATTATATTAATCATATGAGTCAAACATAAAGGTCAGTAATTAAATGTTACATTAACATGTAAGTAATTTCAAATCAAATTTTAGAAATGCATTTCAACAATATCTAGTAAAATTTACTTATTTGTTTTTAAGAATGCATCAGAAAATAAGGATCTTGATGGCTGAGCAAGAGAATATCCTGATAACTGATGAGCTATTTTCATAAAATAAATGAAACTACACTGAACTCTATTTGAAGAAGAAAGTATTACAAATAAGTGACTGTTCTCTTTCATCTCTTCTGGCATTTTTTCCTAAAATATAATAAATCATTCACTGATTAATTTGTATCCTATGATATGGAAGGAACTAGACTAAGAAAGCATATGTGCCATCTTTATAGATAATTAAACTTACAGCTATTTTACTAAAAAGGGTATAGTTTTTCATTTCTAAGTTCAATATGAAAATGAAGGATAAGTAAGAAACTGCTCAGAGTAATATACGCAATATAAGAATAGGCTTCCCAGAACCCTTGAAGACTGCTGCTGTTTGCAATAACACAATCTGTAGTCACAAGTCTACGGAACTGTGATGAAATCTGTACCCCCTAAAGAGATAACAACTTCTGTGCCAAACAGATGGGAAAAGGTCCTTTAGCTTTCCACGTCAGTGAACTTTTATCTTGTTCTCTCTTCTTTTTTTTCATCTTCCTCTCACATAATCTCTGATGGAAGCAGGTAACATGTTAAAAATAGCTTCCTCGTACCATGTCAATCTGGTGAGAAACTGAGTAGTTAGACACACGGTGATGACTGATGTTCAAGCTCATTTTGTTTTAGTGATTCTGTTTACAACATGTATTTCCTTTGGGGATTCAATGGATGAAGAGAAATGACTTTAAGTGTAGCAGCCTTAAAATTGTCATTTCACCAAAACAATCTGTTGTATGATGTACTTATATTTAGCATGGATTCAGACATTTATTTCCAGCCAACCAGTAGTTTATTACAATCAACTTTAAGACAGTGATTGACTATCTCCAAACAACTGCTTCAGAGTAATATATATTTTTTATCTTTGCAGTGCTTTTATTTTGTATCTTAACTTTTAGTTCTCCCTTGAGAAAACTGATGTATAGTATGGGTACAAGACACATCACAATTTGCCAAAACTGGAGTATTGAAACTGCCTATTATGATATATTTTCTCTACTTCTATCCTCAATGAAATAATCTTTTAAACTATTAATAAGGCATATCTCCCTACTTCAAGCCCAGATCCCTAATTTTAATTTTACTGACCCATAAACTAACCTTCTTTGTTTTCCATTGTTCTCTAAAGTCTTTGTTTTCCAAATGAACATCTTCTGATCCACGATAGAAAACATTCAGTGAAGAGAGATCAGTGCAAAAGTGTTTCATTTGTACTGAAGTAAAGGAATATAAACTGCTCAATAAGAAGATTGAATAGTTTTTGAATGTTTACTATGTGATAACTAGTATGCTAAAGTGTTGTTGTGGATAACATTTAATTCTCAAATATGAGACATGCACTATTTTCAGCCACATTTTAAAGACAGAAAACTGATGCAATTAGAAGTTAATAAGTGAGCTTTTACTGGTTTTCTGAATGAATGGCTATACTATAATGGACATGGGAAAGTTTAATACACAAGTAGTCAGGATACACTTGTGAAGCTTAAATGCAAGTGTTGAGAAGGAGAAGAGATACTCTGAAAGGTTACATGCAAATGTAAATAATGCAGTTTAAGAGCCCACCAAACTTAATGCATTTGCTCCCAACTTTGTCTTGCTTCTAAGTCAGCTGATTAAACTTCCATCCAGGCTTAGAAACACTCTAAACCATTCACACTTGTAATTCTTGGATCAGTGGTGGTGTCCTCTACATCATATTCCAAATGAGAGGGCTCATAGCCGCCTTGTCTATTCACAGTATCTCCATCATCTAGAACAGCATATGTGACAGAATAGACTGTTGACAATATAATTTTTATTATACCTTATGGTGTTTTTATTTACTCTGTGTGTGTGTTCAGTCGTGTCCAACTCTTTGTGGCCTCATGGATTATAGTCTCTCAGGCTCCTCTGCCCGTGGAATTTTCCAGGCAAGAATTCTAGAGTAGGGTGCCATTTCCTACTCCAGGGATCTTCCAGACCCAGGGATTGAATTGCATCCCTTGAGTTTCCTGCACTGGCAGGCAGATTCTTTACCACTAGAGTCACCTGGGAAGCCCAGTTCTATTTATTATGTTTTACTATAAAATTTTCAAACACACAAATACAGAGAACATCCTCTGTAGCCATAATACACCTTCCATGACTATCTACACACATATACAGTACATACATATATGTGTACTTAGTTGCTCAGTCATTTCCAACTCTTTGCAACCCTGTAGACTCTACCATGGGAATTCTCCAGGCAACAATACTGCAGTGGGTTGCCATGCCGTTCCCCAGGGATCTTGCCAACCTAGGGATCAAGCTCAGGTCTCTCACATTACAGGCAGATTCTTTACTGTCTGAACCACCAGAGAGCCCATATACATATATACATTTCATATTTAGTGTGATCTTGCCATGACTCGATTGATTTTAAAGCAAATCTCAGACATCATCTCATCTCATCCATAAATATTTCAGAGGTTATTTCAAATGAATGAATCAAGACCCATATCACATATTACCCCTTTTATTAAATATTGTTCAAATCCTCTCAACCAAATGAGATTTTTCCTTATTTGAAAGTCTGTCAGATTTTTTTGTGTCTCACTTATTTAACAGTATCTGTCTTGTTGGTGTTCATACTGTGAACATATTCTCTACCTGTGTTTGGAATTGAGGTCCCTGACTTGGGGACAAAGTCTTACTTACCTTTGTATCCCATTCAAAGTCAACTACAGTATTGAAAATGGAATCTAGTTTCCTGTCTTCTACCCCTCAGTTCCAAATACATGTAAAAGGATGTCAAAATAGTACTTTTTCTGTTTCCATTTCAGCTGAGAATAAGACAATTGACGGCATTCCAAACTGAAGTGCTAGGCATAAAAACAGATGGCTGAAAACTGTTTTTCAGTCTTTCACCCTGATGTTCACCTTAATTATATTAAAGAATGAGGTTGAAGAGACAAAAGGAGATAACTTTTGAAGGAACTTGTTAGACTGCTGTGTCATCCCCATATTCATTCATGCTAAGTGAGAGAGGCTGAGGGATCCTTGTAAGTTGAAGAATTAAAAGGACTAGTAGTTGATCCATGCCTAAGAAAATGGAAGGTGGCCATGTTTTTAGTAGAAGCTACGTACCTAACAGGAGAGTAAAGAGAAGCAACTCCACTGAATACTGGCTGTACTTCCACCAAAAAGCAGGAGACAGAAACACAAAGTTTCTATGGCCTTGAGTGGATCATGAGGGAGAAAAGACTCCCGCCAGGAGACCTCAGCAGAAAGAAGCCAAAATTGACCATCAGATGGAGAAGACAAGGGGGTAGGCCTTGTCCTGAACACACGGAAGCCCTAGAACATCAGTCTTAATACATGCCAAGCTAGGAATCATTAAGGAGAGAGGTAAAATAATCAGCCAAAAGAATATTCCTTTCTCTTACCCCTTCTCTCTCACTGCTGCCGCAGTGTCCCTCCGGCTCCAAGCTGGGGGAGTCATAAACATGAGCTGGAGGACAAGAAGTCAAGGTGGGCATGTGGACCTGGGGTGGTTCACCTCCATGTCGGTACCTCCAAGACTGAAGCAAAATCTCAAAGGAATGGGGATAGATGGCCACTTTAAGTGAAGCTCCGATGATCAAGTCAACCTAGAACCTTCTTTTGCTGAATTTAGACTTCCTATGGGCTGAATTTAATTACTGAATTTAGCAACTGCTTATGGAACTAATGCCAATTACAAATCCTTCAGACACTGATGACCAAAAAATTCTGAGCATCATTCTAGTGACAGGGAAAAGCAGTCTTCAGAGAGGGTTTAGTGAAAGTTTCTGTTTTCACTTTTGTGTTCCAGCTCCCTAAACGTAACGATTGTGTACTTCATAGGGACAACTTAATTTCTTCCAGCCAGTGAAGAAAGATTCAAAAGAAATGTCTCGGTTTGAAAAATGAGACACCATGCAATTATTGCCACCTTGGTGGAGCATTTCTTAGAAAACAACAAAATGTGTATATTGACTTGAGAAGAATGGGTATTTTCCTAGGCTTTAACCCTAGTTTGAAATGTCAGAACTTGGAGCAAAGTTGATAAAATGAGCATCCTCTTGCTACCTTTTCCTATCTTATTTTCTATAGAATTAAACTGTGGAATAACTATTTCAGGCACTACCATTTAAATGAAAATCATCTGCCAAGCAAGTGTACTGTAGTAAGACGTAAGAAGATTGTACACAGTTAAAAACTCTGCACATTTTATGCTCATTTAGAACCTAATACATCAATCATACTGATTCTTTGTCCATTGGCTCTAAACTGTGCATTCTACAATGAAAAGGATTTGACAGTCTCTTATATCTGCACTTCCTGGGGGCTCAGAGGAAAAAACAAAAATCTGCCTGATAATGCAGGAGAAATAGGAGACACAGGCCTGATCCTTGGGTTAGGAAGATCCTCTGGAGAAGGAAATGGCAACCCACGTCAATATTCTCGCCTGGGAAATTCCATGGACAGAAGAGCCTGGTGGGCTACATACAGTCCATGGGAGTGCAAAGAGGCAGACAGACTGAGCATGTACACATGCACGTATGTACTCTATAATATATTAAAACCACACTTTCTATTCCTGCCACAAAGAGCAAATATGTTTCAGTTCTTCCTATACCGAAGAAAGTAGACTCAGAATTTTGACTTTGGGTGCATCTTGACACTTTCATCCACCACTAGCCCAGGTGCCTCATCTGTGATAAAGACAATCATACCTAATAAATTTCTAAGACAGGAGCTTTCCTGAGTTCTTTAGACTGTGGTTTCATTAACATGTCTATGGGAGTGCACAGAATGACACAGGCATGATACTAAGGTTAAGTTAGAAAAAATCAGTATCCAGAGTCAGTCATAGGTAGGAATTTTTATGATTCATTTCCTTTCTTCTCATTTTTCAGACATTCAGTTTTATTTTGGAAGCAAGTATGACTCACCCAAATGTTATCACCAAGCCACACCCCCAAGTCACCAAATCTCTTCTCATATTAAAGCATTTATCAAAGTTTTTTCCTTAGAGTTCTGTTAGCTTTAAAAATTATTGGTGTGTTCAATGATACTAGTCTTAGCCTCTCAGATAATACAGAAGCTGTGTTATAAAATAAATTTCAGTAGATAAGATATATGGCATATAAATACAAAAATGTATTACAGGAATTACCGTGAATTTAAAGGTTACAATAAAACACAAATGAGGGAGTTCACTTCACTAGGACTCAAAAAAAGTAAGAAATTGTTTGGAATTAGCAGATGCAAACTATTATATATAGACAGGATAAACAACAAGGTCCTACTGTAGAGCAGAAGGAGCCAAATGTAATGTTCTGTGATTAAACTATAATGGAAAAGAAGATGAAAAGAATACATATATATATATAAGTAAATTACTGTATAGCAGAAATTAACACAACATTGCAAATCAACTATACTTGAATAATTTTTAAGTGAGAGTCTGGCAAAACTGTATATAGAGTTGTATGGGAAAAAGTATTTAAAATTATTCCATATTAATGGAATAGTGGAACTATCAAGGTTCATGGCAGATTGTTGTGATGGAGTAGGAGTGGGGACGCCTCATAATCACTCATTTTAAGTGACCTCCAATTCCAAACCAAGTAAGATAAGCCAAAGGTATGATAACAATGATAATTATTACAAAGGTATGCTTCAATATTATCAACCTGATTGAATAGGTAGAAATTTCAAGGGGTTATAAATAGAAAACAGGCTGGTGTTAAGTCATAAAGAACATATTGCCTTTGCATAAGCAACACAGCCAGTTGTTACACTAGTACAATCCTGAGACCTGAGTGGGTTTAAAATGTAGTCTGTGACATTTGGAAACTAAGCTGGGTTTTTTTTTTTTTTAAAAGAACATATAACTGAATGTAGGAAAGTCAGGAAGAAACAGAAAATTTGAAGATGAAGTAATGGGTAAAAAGTGGGGAAAGTGAGATTAAAAAAAAAGCTATGGCCAGGAAAAATGTCATTTGATGGAAAGAAAACTGAGAATAGATAAGTATAAAAATCTCAGATTTTTTTAGGTTTTATATTCTTTTCTGATTTTTAAATTCAATGTTAATATGTTGACATGGGGCACCTTAGCATAAGAGTTCAAAAAGAAAACACTGTGTTAAGAAAGTAGCATTAAAGAACATTAACTACATCAACATGAAGTAGAAATCACATGGATTATTTATTTTAATAGAACACTTAACAGCTACTGGCTAGTTTACGAGTTGCTGGGGAAGTCATAAATTCCTGGAGATCCAAGGAGAGTTACTGGATTATCTATTAATCAGAAAGGAAAAGAAAGCCTGAAAATTAAGCAGCTATCATCTGAACTTCAGTACTCAGAAAGACAAGTGCAAGCCTTCAAACAATCAATTTGCAATCACAGGGAACTAAGCACAGAGTAGGCACTGGCAGGCCTTTCAGAGAATATTTATGTTTCATGATGAAAGAGAGAGAGATAGGAGGCAAGAGATAGAGACAAGAGGATTTTAGTGATACATTTTCATCGTTAATCAGGAACTGCTTGAGCCATGTACCTTGGTGACTTCATAGTGTATACGGTATGTATGCATTCTTCAAAATCATTTGAACTAAAAGAGATTGTTTCATAAATTAATATGCTACAGCTATTTGACATATTTTATCTTCAACCACAAAGGAATTCCACCACTTTTGATGAGCAAAAAGATGATTTGATCCAGTTTATAGGCCTGTCATCATATTGGAACAAGTTGTATGGTTCTCCTATTCTTTGAGGCAGGACGTCTATGCACATAAATAACGTTATCAATCATCTCCTTAAAAATGCCTCCAGGAGAAGATATCTTACCAAAATAATCACTTCACTCTTATAATGAATGATAGCCTCAATCTTGGCCACAAATGTATCCTATTGATGTGTTTGGCATAATTTCTCTAGATTAAATCTGAGAGTATTACAACCCAGCATATAAAAGCAAAATAAAAATCTCTACTATCTCCAAATGTGGTATATGCTGTGTGCTCAGTCGTGTCTGATTCTTTGCGATCCCATGGACCATTGCCCACCAGACTCCCCTGTCCATGGAATTCTCCAGGCAAGAATATTGGAGTGGGTTGTCATTTCCTTCTCCACCGAATGTGGTATACATTCACTTAACATTCATTTCTTCAAAATTTGATGTCATTATTTATTTCAACCAACTTTGGGTCTCTAAAATGAATATTCTATTTGGGGATATTAGTATTTTCACATTATACTTTGTTTTTCTCAAGGAAAAAGCAGCTAATAGTTCAAGATTGTAAAACTCATCAGAACTTGACTTTACATTGAAGCCATTTTAGATAAATTCAGTGGTTCAGCTTTAAAACATATCTATTAATTTTTGAAAAATCCATATCATAAAATTACTATAAAAGTCAAAATCAGTTAGAAACAAAATATAAAAATAGTGCTTTTATCTCAAAAAGGATTATAAAAAGAAGAAAACAATAATGGTCCATAATTCTAACATCACTATAACATATTTTTATTAAATATCAATAAATATAATGCAAATAAAAAATAAAGCCTCCCCAGTACTTTAAGTATATTAGCAGTTTTCACATAACTGTCCAGAAATGTTCTATGTGGAACCAATATTAGTATTTTTATTTATTCAAATCTTCTGGTAAAATACTTAATATCCAACTTTTAACTATCTTTAATAGTTATCTGAACTTATTCTGCTTTAGTAAATATAAACATGAATCATTTTTGACTGCCACATAATATTCAATGGTCAATAAACCATGTTAACCAGATATGATGGATATTTATATTTTAGCATAGACTTTGCATTGAAAAAAAATTCCTGATCTAAATTTATATCAAAAACTAGCAGAGCCATGAATGAAATTACAATTTAAGGTACAGATAAGAGTTTTCTCAAGATCAAGCAGAAAAGAGACATCACAAAATCAGCTTACTCTAAAGCATTAGGAAGAAAATTTTGGGGAGAATTCAATGAGATGATTCTTATGAAACCTTAGTTGAGCGCTGGAAAACAATCAGGCTTGAAAAATGCTCATTTGGGAAGTAGCCTAGAGAGGTGGTAGGGAGCTAGTGTGGGAGGTTCAGAGGCTGGCCTGGTGGGGCAAGGAGTAGATTGGTGACCCATGAGATAGGGAAAAGAGGAGAAACATAAAGGAGAAAAACATCCTGAGGGGAGGGAAAATGTCAGCTAAGGTGATGAGGTAGAAGGGCTATATGAGGGAAAATTAAGTGAAGTGAAAGGTGTTCACAGGAAAGTGGAGAGGTGAAAGGTGTTCACATAGGGCTCTTGGAAGCAAATGACAAACAGGAGCTTGGGTGGTATGGGAAAGGAAGACAGGAGATGGAAGCAGCTGAGAATAATGAGAATTGCTCACTTTCTTTACCAGAAATGTGGATCCTTCCCATGAAGAGTTCTTGCTAAAGATAAGCTTTTTAATTCATAAACCATGAATGAGGTCTTAAAATATATATCATGTAGAAGAAAATATATATTTTTAAAAATTTTTTTTTTTTTTTATTGAAGGATAATTGCTTTACAGAATTTTGTTGTTTTCTGTCAAACCTCAACATGAACCAGTCATAGGTATACATATATCCCCTCCCTCCTGAACACCCCCTGCCATCTCCCTCCCCATCCCACCACTCCAGGCTGACACAGAGCCCCAGTTTGAGTTTCCTGAGCCATACAGCAAATTCCCATTGGCTGTCTGTTTGACATATGGTAATGTAAGTTTCCATGTTACTCTTTCCATGCATGTCACCCTCTCCTTCCCTCTCCCCGTGTCTACAAGTCTATTCTCCATGTCTGTTTCTCCATTGTTGCCCTATAAGTAAATTTTTTAGTACCATTTTTCTAGATTCTGTACATATGTGTTAGAATATGATATTTATCTTTCTCTTTTAGACTTACTTCACTCTGTATAATAGGTTTTAGGTTTATCCACCTCATTAGAACTGACTCAAAGACATTCCTTTTTGTGGCTGAGTAATATTCCATTGTGTATATGTACCACCACTTCTTCATCCATTCATTTGTCGACGGACATGGCTGCTTCCATGTTCTAGCTATGGTAAATAGTGCTGCAAAGAACAATGGGATACATGTGCTTTTTTTCAATTTTGGTTTCCTCAGGGTATATGCCTAGGAGTGGGATTGCTGGGTTATGTGGTGGTTTTATTTCTAGTTCTTTAAGGAATCTCCATGCCGTCTTCCATAGTGGCTGAATCAATTTACATTCCCACCAACAGTGCAAGAGTGTTCCCTTTTTTTCCACACCCTCCTCAGCATTTATTGTTTGTAGACTTTTTGATGATGGCCATTCTGACCAGTGTGAGGTGATATCTCATTGTAGTTTTGATCGGCATTTCTCTAATAATGAGCAACGTGGAGCATCTTTTCATGTGTTTGTTAGCTATCTGTAGGTCTTCTTTGGAGAAATGTAGGTTTATTTTTGAGTTAAAAATACTATCCCTCTGGAAAGTTTTCCCAAATCATTGATTTCTCCAACAGTATTTCCTATTATACACCCCCTGACCAAATAATCAAGAGGAATGGGACAAATTGAAAACAGGGCTCTTGCAGCTCTAGAATCAAATGTATAATATAATGTAATGTTGTATATTAAATATATGCATATTCTGAACTAAATCATTCATTAATTACCATGAAATTCTCATAAGCCCTTGTAGAAAAATTGTTAATACACAAAAATGTTCAATTCTGGTTTGAACAATGGGAAAAAGAAAGTATAAGTCAAAGTAGAATTTAATTACTAGATCTAAGTGGCAGAAATCTTATTAATCTTATTAACATGAATATTGCAAGAACTCAAAATACTATGCATGCTATGACTACTTTCAGTAAAGGCAAGAAAGATATATTTAAGAACACATTTCAACATCCAAGGAGCATGAGGAAAGAGCACTAGCCATGTCAGCTAAATATTTTATTTAAATTTAATTATAGTTCCTACTTTCAGTAATTATTTTCTGTGAAATCAAAGATTTCTTATGAGATATTTGAATATAAACTATAAGTAATCATTTTACTATATCAGGAATGCAGCCTTTAACTATAATGAATATGATCACCCAGAAATAGTTTTTATTACATGAATTTATACTAACATTAATTACAGTATATGTTTATCACAGCAAATTGAATTTGCTAAATGATATTTTAAATGAACTCATCACTTTTGTGGTAACTAACCTACCTATCCTTATATGGAGAAGGCGTGTTTATAAATCAGAAAATTTAACACCCTATTTTTTGGCAGATTTCTCAATATAAAATACACTAAAGCATTCAAATCCAAACACAGCACAGGCCTACATTCTATGATAATCACTAGCACTAGAAAATCAACTAATTTCTTGCCAATTACTTAACACTATGGTTTTAGAGAAAAATAGGACTTTCTCAAGCTCAAGAAATTACTTGAGAGCACGACCAGTTATAGGAAGTGAAGGAAAATAAACTCAAAGAAACTCTACACAGTGAGAAAAAAAAATGATAAAAAAAAAAAAATCACTTCTGAGCTTGAGAACAATTGACAGTATATAAATAAACAATGCCTCCAACAGACATACAAAAAAGTACCAGCTCTCTCTATCACTCTCTCTCTCCCCACCCCCGCTTTCTCACATACACTCAAAGAGATAACTGTAGGGAGGATGTATGAACACTGTGCTGTGTGCTAAGTTGTTTCAGCCACGTCCAACTCTGCAGCTCCATGGACTGTAGCTCACCAGGCTCCTCTGTCCATGGGGATTCTCCAGGCAAGATACTGGAGTGGGTTGCCATGCCCTCCTCCAGGGGATCTTTCTGACCCAGGGATCAAATCCCACATCTGTTATGTGCACTGGCAGGCAGGTTCTTTACCAACAGTACCACCTGGGAAACCCATATCGACACTGTGGTGACATATATAGAGATCAACAAATCTTTGCCCAGGTACTCACATTTCACTAAATGTCCTCACTTTGGACCACATGCAAAAAAAAGATATTTGAGAAATAAGACAGATTGGCTAGATGTTAAATAATACCTAATAGAAAAAGTGAGATTGTTCTGTAAGCCATAGACAGATACCAAAGACAAGAGACCTTTTAGAACGCCACATAATGCTATCCACATTTCTAAAATGTCAAAAGAATCAAATTTTTCTTGGACAAACAAAAGAGAAGGAATTAATGTATCCTCTGACCTGTGGGGCAAAGTTAAAACTGAAGTAACACATTAAAGAACAGGGGGAGGAAAAAAGGATAAAAGTGGCTACTAGGTTTTCATAGATCACTATACATAAAATACCTTTTACTATGTCTTCTCCATTCCAGCATGGTAGTCCATCAGCAGCATCTAATTCATTAGCACAAAGCTGATCAGCCAGGCCTCCATAGAATGTCCTGTACAGTCGAAGGCTGTTGATAAATTCTCTGAAAGGAAAAACAAAGAAATCAGTTAAACCCCAAAGTTCATAAGAAATGCCAATATAAATGGCATAATGTTATGCATAATGTTTAGAAGGCAGCTCTTACAATTCTCTACTTTTTTTTTTAATACTTCTCTAACAATAGAGACACAAAATACATCTTTTTAAAAATGTATTCAAATGTATTCTCTTAAAGAATTTCACTGGGTATGAACTGTATATGAGTATAGGTCCAAGAAATTGTGAATAGTATGTACATACACACAAACACACGTCACTTTATTTAGCTTCCTAAAAGCTCTCACTAGCTACTGGTATTTAAACCAGTAGTTACCAGTAGTTAGTGATACTAACTACTTTCTTTTCCATATAGAAATGTCAGAGGCTTACAACAAGCTGACTGACTGCTTACTAATTAAAAGTTTAGTAGGCTTGGGTGATTCTCCCATCTGGGTCTTCTCTTTGGTGTCTAAGAACATAAAGCAATACATCTTTACTAAATATGAGAGAACTCAGGTATGTAACACACTTCAGTAGCATGAAAATAAAAGTGATTGGAGTGAGTAATGTATAATACATTTGCTAAGTTGTTTTCCCCTCTCATACTGCTTCCCTTTTCAGTATAAATTGTGGAAAGAGGAAATTCAACAAAACGGAGTTTTTCAATTTAGAAATCCAAGACTTTGGAGTTTTAAAGCCAAAGCTTTGAGGTCTCAAAACCTTGAGTTCTAGCATTTCAAAAGACCAAGTCTTAAAGATTTTAGTTTTGAACTTTTTACATACATAACTGTTCTGGGGGAAAAAGAAAACTCACTAGTCTGATCCAGATGGAATGTCCCCTGGACCAAAAGGCAGGGACAGGAGATGGAAATGTTGGAAGGGCAGTAAACTTCAGAAATCTGTAAGATGAGTGTTTAAAATATTGCAATTATGAAACCACATTCCCCATTGATACTTTTGAAAGAATTTCTTTGAAAGTGAAATTAAACAGCAGTGCTGGTTATATTACAGCTGGAATAATCAAATTTTAAAAATTAAATCTAATTTTGAAAGCACTAAGCCTCAAGTTTCAACTTGTAATATTCTCTCACTGGTATTTGAAGAACTAGTGATATAAAACTGCTGGAGTTGTAAAAAACCACCACTCTGTTGGAAGGATAAATACAGCTTTCAAATATGTAAGATTTGCAATCATAGAGAAAATCAGATGTTTCCATGGCAAGTGTCTGGTGAGTATTTAATCAAACTTTTGAGACCCTGGTTCAATTTCTGGGTCAGGAAGATCCTCGGTGATTTTGAAGCCCAAGAAAATAAAGTCTGTCACTATTTCCATTGTTTCCCCATCTATTTGCCATGAAGTGATAGGACCAGATGCCATGATCTTTGTTTCTTGAAGGTTGAGTTTTAAGCCAGCTTTTTCACTCTCCTCTTTCACTTTTATCAAGAAGCTCTTTAGTTCCTCTTCACTTTCTGCCTACCCACTCCAGTATTCTTGGGCTTCCATTGCGGCTCAGCTGGTAAAGAATCCACCTGTAATGCAGGACACCTGGGTTCAGTCCTTAGGGTAGGAAGATCCCCTGGAGAAGAGAAAGGCTACCCACTCCAGTATTCTGGCCTGGAGAATTCCACGGACTGTATAATCATAGTGTCGCAAAGAGTTGGATACAGCTGAGCAACTTTCACTTTCACTTTTCCTTAGCAAAGTTTGACCAGACAAGTAATAACAACACTGTCACCGGAAGCACAAATTTCTCACTCATGCTCAGTCAAAAGGAAAAAAAAAAAAAAAAACTCTATCTTCTCACCAACACAATTAAATGATTGTCCGTATTTTATCAATTTCCTCTACTAGAAAATAAGTCTCTCCTTGATGGCTATGTTTCAGTAATTATAATGCATGAACAAACATCAATTCTCATACTGCAGCTACTAAAATATAATTGATGAAATTGACTGGTTCTTTCTTAGAGAGTGGGGTTTAATGAATGAGAAGATGTGTGACTCCATTCCTGATTTTTTCCAACATAAATGACCACCTGTTTGAAATCAAAGAATCTTCTGGAAATGAAGAGGCCTGCCACAAATGGCTGCAGATATTGTTGCTATTCAGTCACTCAGTCATGTCTCTTTGTGACCCCATGGACTGTGGCATGCCAGGCTTCCCTGTCCTTCATAATCTCCTGGAATTTGTTCAAACTCATGTCCATTGAGTCAGTGATGCCATCCTACAATCTCAACCTGTGTTGTCCCTTTCTCCTCTTGTCCTCAATCTTTCCCAGTATCAGGGTCTTTTCCCATGAGTTGGTAGATGTGGAGATTTTCAAACTGATCATGAATAGATATTTTTATGGCCTCTAAAACTCCAACTTCAATCTTGGTAAATGGTGTCCTTCTTTCATTTCTTCTTTCACACCCAATATATTGTAGTAGGGAAAGTTTACATCTTTATTTTCCAGCCTCTTTTCCAATGCTTCTGTCATTGCCTTAGCTTAAGTCTTAATCTTTTCACTGGAATCACTACATCTAGAGGACATCCCTCCCATTTGTTCCGTAACAATCATCTCGCATCCTCCATGAGATTCATCTATAGAAATTCAAATCTGGTAGTCCACAGACTATGCCATTCATTTGCATAAAGTCATTTATGCCTCTCTATTCTCTACAGCATGAAATCTAGTCTTCTTAGAAAGGTATACGACACTCTCTCAATTTCAGCAACCCAACCCACAGTTTAGGGTTCCACAAAAGTGCGATGCTTATTATTCTCCAAACATACCTCTATGTCTTTGCCCTCATTCTCTCTGAAAGGATCATCTCTTAGAAGACTTCCACTCCTTCCATAAACCATCATCTATCAATTATTTGTCACAAAATACTAAACACTATGGCATACCAAACTCTGTGTTGGTGCCAGGGGTCCACAGCTAAATAAAATAGCTCTGCCTGCTAAGAATATATATTCTGATAAAAATCCACAATAATAATACAGTGTTAGTAAATACGGTCACATTTGAGGACAGAGAGGAATCGGGAAATAAAAAGATAACATTTCCATGTTTCATGGAAAAAAGAAGCAAACAACAAGGATCAGGATGAGCAAGGGTAAAAAGGAAAGAGATCACTGTGTGTTGAGAGAGTCATATGCCGTTAGTTTAGCTAGGAAGGAGTGTGTTCATGGGAATTATAGTTAAAGGGAGAAGGAGGCAAGATTATAATTAGCCATCTTGATCATCATAAGATGTTCCAGTTTTATTAATAAGGTAGTGAGAGCCATCTCTTTCAGAATTGTTCACAGTTTATTGTGATCCACACAGTCAAAGGCTTTGGCATAGTCAATAAAGCAGAAATAGATGTTTCTCTGGAACTCTCTTGCTTTTTCCATGATCCAGCAGATGTTGGCAATTCGATCTCTGGTTCCTCTGCCTTTTCTAAAACCAGCTTGAATATCAGGGAGTTCATGGTTCACGTATTGCTGAAGCCTGGCTTGGAGAATTTTGAGCATTACTTTACTAGCATGTGAGATGAGTGCAATTGTGCGGTAGTCTGAGCATTCTTTGGCATTGCCTTTCTTTGGAATTGGAATCAAAATTGACCTTTTCCAGTCCTGTGGCCACTGCTGAGTTTTCCAAATTTGCTAGCATATTGAGTGCAGCACTTTTACAGCATCATCTTTCAGGATTTGAAACAGCTCAACTGGAATTCCATCACCTCCACTAGTTTTGTTTGCAGTTATGCTTTCTAAGGCACATTTGACTTCACATTCCAAGATGTCTGGCTCTAGATTAGTGATCACATCATCATGATTATTTGGATCATGAAGATGTTTTTTGTACAGTTCTTCTGTGTATTCTTGCCACCTCTTCTTAATATCTTCTGCTTCTGTTAGGTCCAGACCATTTCTGTCCTTTATCGAGTGCATCTTTGCATGAAATGTTCCCTTGATATCTCTAATTTTCTTGAAGATATCTTTAGTCTTTCCCATTCTGTTGTTTTCCTCTATTTCTTTGCATTGATCGCTGAAGAAGGTTTCTTATCTCTTCTTGCTATTCTTTGGAACTCTGCATTCAGATGCTTATATCTGTCCTTTTCTCCTTTGCTTTTTGCCTCTCTTTTCACAGCTATGACTATGCCAAAGACTATGCCAAAGAGTTTGACTGTGTGGATCACAATAAACTGTGGAAAATTCTGAAAGAAATGGGAATACCAGACCACCTAACCTGCCTCTTAAGAAATCTGTATGCAGGTCAGGAAGGAACAGTTAGAACTGGACATGGAACAACAGACTGGTTCCAAATAGGAAAAGGAGTACATCAAGGCTGTATATTGTCATCCTGATTATTTAACTTATATGAAGAGTACATCATGAGAAACACTGGACTGGAAGAAACACAAGCTGGAATCAAGATTGCAAGGAGAAATATCAATAACCTCAGATATGCAGATGACACTACCCTCATAGCAGAAAGTGAAGAGGAGCTAAAAAGCCTCTTGATGAAAGTGAAAGAGGAGAGTGAAAAAGTTGGCTTAAAGCTCAACATTCAGAAAATGAAAATCATGGCATCCAGTCCCATCACTTCATGGGAAATAGATGGGGAAACAGTGTCAGACTTTATTTTTGGGGGCTCCAAAATCACTGCAGATGGTGACTGCAGCCATAAATTAAAAGACGCTTACTCCTTGGAAGGAAAGTTATGACCAACCTAGACAGTATATTCAAAAGCAGAGACATTACTTTGCCAACTAAGGTCCGTCTAGTCAAGGCTATGGTTTTCCAGTGGTCATGTATGGATGTGAGAGTTGGACTGTGAAGAAGGCTGAGCACCGAAGAATTGATGCTTTTGAACTGTGGTGTTGGAGAAGACCCTTGAGAGTCCCTTGGACTGCAAGGAGATCCAACCAGTCCATTCTGAAGGAGAGCAACCCTGGGATTTCTTTGGAAGGACTGATAGTAACGCTGAAACTCCAGTACTTTGGCCACCTCATGCAAGGAGTTGACTCATTGGAAAAGACTCTGATGCTGGGAGGGATTGGGTGCAGGAGGAGAAGGGGACAACCGAGGATGAGATGGCTGGATGGCATCACTGACCTGATGGACGTTGAGTCTGAGTGAACTCCGGGAGATGGTGATGAACAGGGAGGTTTAGTGTGCTGCAATTCATGGGGTTGCAAAGAGTCGGACACGACTGAGCGACTGAACTGAACTGAACTGAGTGAGAGCCATTAAAAGTTTTCCAGCCAGCAAGTGAAAGCCATCATTGTCACTGCAGTAATGTGAAAACAGAAATGCAGTGAGGTCACTTAGGGGCCTGTGTTGTGCTATCGTTGTTCAGTTGCTAAGTCGTGTCTGACTATTTGAGAGCTCATGGACTATAGCACGCCAGGCTCGTCTACTGTCTGCTCTCTCTGGGAATTTGCTCAAATTCAAATCCACTGAGTTGAATCTATCCATATCATCCTCTGCCACCCCCTTCTTCTTTTGCCTTCAGTCTTTCCCAGCATCAGGGCCTATGACCAAGTTGAAAGGGAGAAGTATGAGAATAGGGAGGGAAAAAAAAAAAAAAAAACTTGCCAGTCAACATCAGATAAACATTAGGAACCTAGACTTCACAGGTAAAGTAAAGATGTTAAGATAACTTTTAATTGTCTTCCATCAGGTGACTAATGAAAAGACTATATTCTTTCCTGAGGTAAGAAATAAAGGAAACGTATGGAGGGATAAACTGGGAGATTTGAATTGACATATACATGACATATACACACTACTATAAACAAAATAGATAATAAGATCCTACTCTATAGCACAGGGAACTCTGCTCAGTACTCTGTAATGGCCTATATGAGAAAAGAATCTAAAAAGAGTGGATGCATATACATGATTAACTGAGTCACTTCTCTGTACAGCAGAAACTAACACAACATTATAAATCAACCATTTAAATTTTTTTTTAATTAAAAAAGAAATAAATGAAACATTACCTTCTCAGCATCCCCTACTATATTAATAGTTGCCCTTATTTTGCTCAAGATTTTCATCTCCCCATGGCACATATTACTTTATATTTGAACATATAACATAATTATTTACAATGTTTTATTATTTCTTATCTGTCTTCCATATTCCAATAAAAAATTGAAGTAGGCAGGGATTATTGGTTTGCTTTGTTCACCAATGTAGCAATGGTAAAGGATATAGTACACTCAATAAGTAGTTACCAAATCAATGAATGAGTGAAAACTAATTAATAATTCATTCCATTCTGGACATATTCAGTTCAAGATTTTTAAATCTCCAAAGAAAGTAATCAAGTAGAAACCTACTTTACAAACTTAACATTTATAACATCATCTGGGGATCCGGCCAAAATGTAGATTTGGATTCAAAAGTTTGGGAGGGGAAAGTTCCAAGATTCTACATTTCAAAAAGGCATTGGATGATGCTCATGTTTATAAGAACCATGAATACCATGGAAGGTTGCTGTTGGATATATGGGGCAAAATTGGTGGACTGGACATGCGATGCCAGATTCACCATGTACAGAGGTGGGAACTGAAGTCATGGACATGAATATCTCTCAGGCAAATAATACATAGTCAGAAGAAGCCAAAGGGACTCAAAAGTAGGAGCAAAAGGAAAAAAAAAAAAAACTTCAATGCTGAGAGTTATGAAAGCTAAAGAATGAGAAAATTTTGATTTAGAGAGATTCTCTTCAGTATAAAATGACATTATGAAAAACAGATTAAAATACTAAAAATGTCTTCTGAATGTGGTGACCATAATTGTTTTAGACTGAATTGTGTCCATCCCCAAAATTCAATCTTGAAGCCCTAAACCCCAACACGACTGTATATGGAGTCAGGGCATTTAAACCAGTAATTAAACTTACATAAGATACATAAGATGAGTGGGTCTTAATCCACCGACCAGTGTTCTAATGAGAAAGAGGCACTACAGGTACATGAATTCACAGGAAAGGCCATGGGAGGGCACAACAAGAAGGTGGCAATTTGCAAACTGAGGAGAGAAGTCTCAGAAAGAAACCATACCTGCCAACACCTTGATCTTAGGCTTCTAGTCTCCAGACTTGTCAGAAAATCCATTTCTGTCATTCAATCCAGCCAGCCTGTGTTATTTTGTTATAGTTGTCTTAACAAACTAATAGAATAATTAAAGCATTTGATAAAGAATAATAGACTTCAGATTTGCTGTATGATGAGCATGAAAAAAAGATGAGAAACTGGAATTGAGGAGTCCCAAAAAGGAAAATCGATTTTTTTTTGATTCATGCTTATTTGAATAGGAAAATGGTTTTAGCATATTTGTGTGAAAGTTCAGTTCAGTTCAGTCGCTCAGTCCTGTCCAACTCTTTGTGACCCCGTGAATTGCATGCAGCATGCCAGGCCTCCCCTATCCATCACCAACTCCCAGAGTTCACTCAAATTCACGCCCATCAAGTCTGTGATGCCATCCAGACATCTCATCATCCGTCATCCCCTTCTCCTCCTGCCCCCAATCCCTCCTAGCATCAGAGTCTTTTCCAATGAGTCAGCTCTTCTCATGAGGTAGCCAAAGTAATGGAGTTTCAACGTTAGCATCATTCCTTCCAAAGAACACCCAGGACTGATCTCCTTCAGAATGGACTGGTTGGATCTCCTTGCAGTCCAAGGGACTCTCAAGAGTCTTCTCCAACACCAGAGTTCAAAAGCATCAATTCTTTTGGCACTCAGCTTTCTTCAGTCCAACTCTCACATCCATACATGACCACAGGAAAAACCATAGCCTTGACTAGACGGACCTTTGTTGGCAAAATAATGTCTCTGCTTTTGAATATGCTATCTAGGTTGGTCATAACTTTCCTTCCAAGGAGTAAGCGTCTTTTAATTTCATGGCTGCAGTCATCATCTGCAGTAATTTTGGAACCCAAAAAATAAAGTCTGACACTGTTTCCACTGTTTCTCATCTATTTGCCGTGAAGTGATGGGACCAGATGACATGATCTTAGTTTTCTGAATGTTGAGCTTTAAGCCAACTTCTTCACTGTCCTCTTTCACTTTCATCAAGAGGCTTTTTAGTTCCTCTTCACTTTCTGCCATAAGGGTGGTGTCATCTGCATATCTGAGGTTATTGATATTTCTTCCAGCAATCTTGATTCCAGCTTGTGCTTCTTCCGGTGCAGAATTTCTCATGATGTACTTTGCATATAAGTTAAATAGCAGGGTGACAATATATAGCCTTGACGTACTCCTTTTCCTATTTGGAACCAGTCTATTGTTCCATGTCCAGTTCTAACTGTTGCTTCCTGACCTGCATATAGCTTTCTCAAGAGGCAGGTCAAGTGGTCTGGTATTCTCATTTCTTTCAGAATTTTCCACAGTTTATTGTGATCCACTCAGTCAAAGGCTTTGACATAGTCAACAAAGCAGAAATAGATGGTTTTCTGAAACTACTTGCTTTTTTGATGATCCAGCGGATGTTGGCAATTTGATCTCTGGTTCCTCTGCCTTTTCTAAAACCAGCTGTTTCAAACATCTGCAAGTTCACAGCTCATGTATTGCTGAAGCCTGGCTTGGAGAATTTTGAGCATTACTTTACTAGCATGTGAGATGAATGCAATTGTGTGGTAGTTTGAGCATTCTTTGGCATTGCCTTTCTTTGGGATTGGAATGAAAACTGACCTTTTCCATTCCTGTTGTGTGTGAAAAGAAGATAAAGTTGTGTGATCATTCATTTGTTCCAATTCTCTACCTTCTGGGCACCAAGGTTCTTTGAGGGTAGCTTTGGCTATCTGACTTCTAGACGTATACAAGCAGTGTTTTCCCTCCTCAATTAAGCTTTGTGGATCAATCTGGCTTTGCCAGTTTCTGTTTCCCTTTTCTCTGATGACAGGCAATGCTTCAGATGGCAGCTACTCTGTCATTCTGATGCTTAAAGCCAGGGCAAACACTCTTAGGCATTGCTCGTGCTGATCTGAAGTGGGCATATATGTATGTATGTGTGTGTGCTCAGTTGTGTCTGACTCTTTGAGACTCTATATACGATAGCCCGTCAGGCTCCTCTATCCATGGAATTCTCCAGGTAAGATTACTGAAGTGGGTTTCTACTTCCTCCTCCAAGTGATCTGACTCAGGGATCAAACCCATTTCTCCTGTATCTCCTGCATTGAGGAACCCAAAGGTTTGGAAAAAAACTAATTTTTGCTTCTAAACCCAATAATGGGCTTCTTCCCAGAATGGCCTTCCCTCCTATTTCATTCTCCCCAAACATCTACCCATCCTGCTGCTACTAAGTCACTTCAGTCGTGTCTGACTCTGTGTGACCCCATAGATGGCAGCCCACCAGGCCCCCCATCCCTGGGATTCTCCAGGCAAGAATACTAGAGTGGGTGGCCATTTCCTTCTCCATCCTTTAGGATCCAGCTAATCCTCATCTCCTCTCTAAATCCTGGCCTGACCAGACTGTGAAGCTTTTTATTGGCCCAGTGTATTTCTCATGCTACACTTGGAGTCTGTTCTATACCCCTGGTTATGTCGTATTATAATTCCTCTGTCTGTCTGTCTGCCTCTCTGATTAAAGGGTGTGTTCTCTAAAGACAAGAGCCATGTCTGCTTTATATCCCAAGGGTTTAGACTGCAGTTTGGTATCCCACAGGCACCCAACAAATTCTTGTTAAATTGGCCCCAGGTGCACTGTTAGTTTTTAACAACTTCCAGAATTAGAAGTTTCCATACTAAATACATTTTTAAAATATGATAATGATAGGGCTTCCCTGGTGGCTCATTGGTAAAGAATCTGCTTGCCAATGCAGGAGACGTGGGTTCCCTGGTCTGGGAAGATCCCACATACTGTGGAACACCGCAACTATTGAGCCTGAGCGCTAAAGCCCAGGAGCTGCAACTACTGAGCCTCACGCTGTGACTGCTGAAGCCCTCGCCACCTGAGCCCACGCTCAGGAACAAGAGATGCTACTGCGATGAGAACCTGAGCATTCCAACTAGAGAGTAGCCCCGCGCAGCCAACTAGAGAGAAGCCCAGGCAACAGCAAAGACCCAGCAGAGTCAAATAAATACACACATTTTAAAAAATGATAATGATAATTAAAAGTCCTTAGGGAGCATGGCTGATGGGAAAATGTGAATTAGGAGATCTGCTCCAAGATTGTGGAGAAAGATCAGAAGGACCTTTCTGGTGTGTTGTATTAGAAATTGGAAGAAATCCAGAGGGCAGGGCTACAAACTGTCCCAGATTCTTCCAAACAAGTTCAAGACAGAGTTTCCCTCTATATGTTGTTGTGTTAATCACTCAGTCGTGTCAGGCTCTTTGGGATCCCATGGACGGTAGCTCACCAGGCCTCTCTGTCCATAGCATTTCCCAGGCAAGAATACTCGAGTGGGTTGCCATTCCCTTCTCCAAGGCTCCCTCTATATACACATATACATATATATATGTGTGATGCCAAAATTAACATATAGGGATACATTAATATTTAATCACACTGCTGTGTAAGATACTCATCAAAATTAATACATTATAGATATGCTATATTATAAAGACAAGTGTTAAAAAAAGACTTAGAGATCATTTGACCCAGTAGTGTTCTGCCCTAAATGCACTTTATCATCACCAAGGATGCACAAACTACACCTCAATTTCTCCCTCAGACATTCAGATTTTGTATTTGGGATAGGACCCTGGCATCTGGGTTTGTCTAAAAGCTTTCTACAGGATCCTAATGTATAGTCTCTTACTTTATAACTAAGGAAATTGAAAACCAAAGAAGTGAAAGGACTTATGAAATGTGATGAAATTAGTTATTTGTTAAGTTAGTTATTTCAGTTCTGTTCAGTTACTCAGTCATGTTCGACTCTTTGCATCCGTATGAACTGCAACACACCAGGCCTCCCTGTCCATCGCCAACACCCAGAGTCCACCCAAACCCATGTCCAACGTATATTTTGGTGAGCGGTAAAATAATTAAAAGGCACATGAAGAATAAATTCATAGCTGTCCCTCTGAAGTATTTCCATCATGCCTCCTGAGGTAAGTAATGACAACAGCCCAGGGTGCTTTCTTCAGCTTCCTCTATGTACAACCTAACACATAACAAAAAACAGACACATCAAGATAGAGATGCTTTCATTTTATAAAACTAGGACCAAGCTATACACATAAATGCAACTGACTTTTCTTGCTTGACAATATTTCATAAACGCTTTTCAGGTTAATCTAGATCTTACTTATTTTTATATAGCTATATACTATTCCAAACTCTGGATACAACAATGCCAATATAATTTATCAAAATATCCCACTAAATCAACTTTTACTTCTTAATTTATAAGACTGACATGTTCCTCATATGTAGTATTTGAAGACTGATAACCACACGTTTCAAACTTTGCTGATATTTCAGGGAGCTGTTTTCACTTAAGCATATGGCTCCAATCTACATTTGATTTTGCATTTTGTTTCATGAGACATTGCTGGAAACAGAGCTATGTTCAAAAGGCATACCTCTAATCTTAGGTCTTCATCTAGTGGGCATTTGTTTCCACTTTAAAACGTTTATCAACTGTCACATAGAGCACTTCCTCACTCTTTTCCCCTTGAACACAATATAAAAGAGACTATTTCTTATTTTGAGCAAAGCTAATTATCTGAAAAAGTGTTGGAGAAGAATCTGATTTTTGAGCGGAACTTTTGTCTGCGGAATGTTTCAGAACACACATTTCTGTAGTTAATGACATATATCGATTTTTAGCCCTCACATCAGTCCACACATTAATACAGAACCCAAATTAAAAGCAGTACCTCGCACACTGTTTGAAAATATCTGTAGAACAAAGGTCAAATGTGCAGTTTGCTAGTTAATGGCCTGAGGCAAAGTTAAGGTTAATGTGGCACTAATGAACAGTCTCAAACCTGTGGACGGGTCTGACCACGGTTGTCAAACAGGAGATATTTAAATTGTCAGTCTCCTGTCCTGCAGAGGAAATACATAATCACATGTTTCTAGATAAGGACTATTTTCTCTAGCAATTCTGTATTTCATCATTTGACTTAATTCTCAACAAAGTCATTCTATTTGACAAAATATTTGCATAGATTTTGAGAAGAGATTTCTAAAGAATTCTTTAGATTTCTGTTCTATGGCAATAAGGGGTATTGTTGTAAAGACTTGAAAATAATTAAAGACATGCAGGAAGATTGGCTATCAGGATACTGAGGTCAAATTTGTTGGCCCCTTTTACACAGGCTTTATTCATGATGCTGGCAGAGATGTGGGAAGAGGGTGAATGTAACACAAAGAAACACAGCAACAAATGGCACCAGCGCATCTTATCACAAATGGAAATGTTTCAAGCACATTGCATTCATATTTGATTTTAAAAGAAAATACTACCTTTTCTAAACTAGTAACTCATAAAGTCTGCTCTCTGAACCACACCTGAACCTGCTGCTCATGATGAAAGCTGAGACCTCAGAACTGGCACCATTCTCCAAGAGGAGAGTCTCTTCTGACTAAAAATGATTCCAGGTTTCTCCCTCCTGATAGGAAATCTTCTTGTTCACGAGACAGGATTTCTCTACCTTCTCAAAAGGGCTGAAGGGGTTGAAATAGGTGGTAGGGATGGGGGTACCAGAGAAAATGATGGGAAAGAGCACTGGAAACATGCAACACACTGACATCCTCCCATCTTCTCTGCAGAGGATTCTTTTCTGACAAGTGCTGCGTCTTTAAGGCTCCCTAGTGGTGGTTTTATACCAGCCCTGAACTGGACAATGATAGCCACCTATACAATTGATATGGACATGTCTATTCTCATTTTTCAACATTCCTCAAATCCAACATGTTACCATTTAATGTCCCAGTAAAAAGCATCTTTCTGAAATCCTCCTCCTCTAAAAGAGTGATTTAAACCTGATGTCAAAACTAGGTTTGCAAAACAAGCTCTCATTTTCCCATGTCATAAAAATGCACCTCAGAGAGCACCGACTCTGTTCTCCATTAAAAAAACTTTAAACAAAGACCTTAACTCATTTGTAAAAATAAACACAGGGCCAAACATCCAATATTTAAACAAATTGGATAATGTAAAACTGAGCATCTGTCCCAAAGGAGATATAATTTCTCCTATAACTTTGTGTTCATTTTAATAAAAATATGCCATCATTTACTCACTCAACTAGTTGAAAGAAGCATGCTATTAATTTCACAATAGAAAAAAAAAAGTCTAGGACTTGACTGAACCAATGAGAAGGTTTAGCCAAACAGAATATTTACAAATCTAATGACTCTAGTACAGGTCATTTATACAAAGAAACACTATAACTGCATTTTGAGATTCAGGATTTTATGTCGAAACTTGAATCTTACTTTCTTTTCCAGTAGGATGTTTGTTTCCTGTGCTTGCTAACATTTTAACAATAAACTCCATAACTTAGGGGCCAAAAAAAGAAAAAAAAAACATTCTGGACAATACTTTCCTCTCTCAGCATCAGAACATTAAAACTACTTTCACTTTAATAATCTACCAATAATTTGGCTTCTTCCTATTTTCTTTTCTTTACTTTTTTATTTAATGACTTAAATCAAATATCCCTGGTTACCTCCATCCACAAATTTGACTGAGAGTTAATATATGCACGTACAAATTGTTCTCACTTGCATTTTTACTTACTGTTTACCTCTCAGTGCAAATACTTGTGGTTTCTGGATTCTGATATAAAAATGGGCTTTAAGATCAGGAAATCTATGGTTAACAAGGCTCAAAGAAAAGAAATTATTTTAGTCTTCAATTTTATTCCTACTATTCTAGTAATTCTCATTTTGGAAAAAATTAATTTTGAATATCACATGTAACCCAGATATTGTATTTCCAACTTCTGAAAGTCAGCACAGAATACTGAATAATGTATAATCACATTTACCCAATTATGACATCTAGAATACTGTGCATATGATCAGAGTCAAAGTAATACATCCTTCCATTATGATTATTCATATATATCTTTGCTTACATTTAGCTTACATGGCAAAATATAGGCAAAACAAATACAATAAAATATTATAAGTCCTTTGGATTCACTCAATTTGCAGGTCGCCAAAGTTGCAGTGTTCCATGTCTAACAAGATTCTTACTGAAGGAGAGTCAAACTAACACATCCAAAAAAGTGTCTTAAACTGTTAATCTTCAAAAGTCATCAACCAGAATAAATCATATTATTTGAAAGAAAATTTGATCTGCAAGTCTGTAAGTCTATGAATGTAGGCTTAAACAGAAAGAAACATCCCAGAGCTACCTTCAAGCTTTCATCAGTTGCACCTTTAAACAAAATATTTCACATATGATTCTGGAGACCATGGTGTTTCTGGAAACAGTTGAGATAAATGTGTGTCTTGGAGTGAAGATGAGAAAAAATGAAAAAAGCAAAGCTTCCATTAAATGATAAAATTCACTCTATAAATATGTTTCTTCTATTTTGAGCACTACTATGTAAAAATTGGCAGCTTTATTAATTCTATTCAACATGCAACTGGATAAAAATAAGACTATCTCTCAGGTCTACCTACTCTCCATTTTCCCCTCTTATCTGTATGCATGATTTGGACACTTTAAATGCTGATGATAGATTTAAACCAAGAGAAAGAAAGAGCTCAGTACTCCTGCTGTAGATGGAGCACTCAAAGGACAACTAATTTTGCTACTTTAGTAAAAGAAAGAAGCATCACATTATCCTGATGTATGCCCCATAGATTCTGCTAAAAATTCTGACATATCTTTTATGCACTCCTATAAAAATCATCAATTTCAGTACTACACAAATTTAATTCCTCCTCACCTCTTAAAAAATTGGAGTGAAAAAATGGAAGCTGAATTTGGGATTCTTTTTAACTCCCAGATGTTCCCAGACTTTCCAAAGGAAAATGGATAAAATATTCACCTTTTGTGAAAAGGAAGGAAGTTGCTTTCAGGTATATTAGAGAAGGAAAATTTCATTGACAATTTGGTTTTCTTGGTGGGGGAATAATTTGAGCCACATAAATGAGATAACCCTACAGTCATTATTATAAAACACTACTGAAAAGCCTCTAAGCTCATCTGGCAAAGCTGTTATTTGCTGGGAAATAGAAGTGTTTTGGAGAACCAGTTAGAAAAGTGTCCAACTTAAAGGTCATTTTTTCCTGTAGCTGAGAAATATATTTTATTATTCTTTTGTAGTGAGAAATTTGGAGAGATTTATTTCTACTCACATTAACTTAAATTTGACAGTCTCAGTAATACAGATGTCACAGATTAACTTGAGGCCTAAAGCATTACAGAATATGGATGTAAATAACTTGAAGAATTCAGAATAAATCTCATGTTCCTTGATATAAGCCTATCCTTATCTAAGCAAGCAAGCTATGAGAGTTCTAACTGCAGGCACTGATAACCACATAAGTTTGCTTCCTGTAATTTTCAATAATTGTCACCATCAAAACAAAAAGTGAGCAGCATCCATTGGACACCAAACCTCTAAGACTATCACAATTTCAATTTCTAGTTTATAGCAAGCAGTTCGAGCCATCTCTCCTTTCAGCACATATATTGTTGACAGTTACATATCCTATAGTTTGGAAATAGTTTCCGATATTTCATGAAATGGTCATTAATTTATCCATGAACATCTAAAATGTAGAGCAAACCCAGTTTGAAGTTGTTATTTTTAATACTCAGCTTAACTGGAGCAATTTGCTTTTCAATGCAGCAAAATTTTACATGTATTTGTTTATGAACTTTCTTGTTCTGAGAGCTTTTATCAGGTTCTCAGTGGGATGCAAGACCCACAAAAGGTTAAGCACCACTAGCCTAAACCTCTGCCACATGTTTGCTCTGCCTTCTGGCATTCCTTCTTCCTGTGTGCCTGAGTTTGACCCCAGGGGTCCTGCTCGCCATTACTCACACAGGGCTTGACGCTGGCCTGCCTTGCGCTCCTGTTTTTAAGCCCTGCTCTGGCCTGGCCTCTCGCCCCTCATCTGAAGGCATGCCTTGACCTGCCCTGCTCTGGGTGCCCTCACTGCCACTACTTACTAAGCGCTGTTTTAAATTAAACAGCAATGTTCTCATAGAAAGGAACATGACCTTTATTTTAGTAAATTAAACTTACAGGTAATAAATATCCATGGCACCTCAAAGAAGCACTAACTTCCTTTTAGGAAATAGATTGGAAATTGTTTTCTCCAGTCCTACAAATACTAATAATTTTTTTTTCTCCAAGAGCTGACTTTTTCCTGAACTGGGGATACTTTCATCCACTGATTATGTGTATACACAATTCATTAAGCTCAGTGTGTCAATAATGACTTAGTCATATAAAAGAATACATGGATCCAAACACACATCAAGAATTTTAAAAATTAACTGTGTTTTCACTAATAAAGTATTTGACAATGTAGCTATGAATTCATGAATTTTAAGCTAACTGATCCTATTTAATAAAGCTAGCTAAACCTTCTGAGCTATCTTGCAATCATACTAAATATAATATTGTGTTCCTCATTCAGTATATGTTTAAAATTTTTCTGTTATAATTTAGTTATTTTTAACCATATCACTGTATTCTTTTGAGATGCACAGGGATAAATTAATTTGCTTTCATAGACAGATCCATCCTGAATAAGAATGATGCCCTGATTCATTCCTCTCCTTAAACTATGCAATTTCAAATGCCCTTTATACTTCTCACCCTCAACAAATAAAACTGTCTAATGTTCCAAGTGGTAAAATCCTCACTCAAATCGAGATTTAATAATCACATTAGAATGGAACTTCCTGTTGATACAATATCTCAAATCAGTTCTGAAGAGGAAATTAAGAGAAACAAAAACTCAGAAAACAATTTAAATTATATTTTGTTTCCAACATTAAAAATCCAGGATATCTAAAAATTCTCCTTTCCTCACCTTTAGATCAAAATCATCTATGACATTAAAAATATTTTACATTTACTAAGACCCAACACAGCCTCTATTATCCCTGATACACACTTATGCATGCAGCCCATCCCCTTAATTGGTATATTCTTAAATGAGAAGCTTGGCTAATTGGAATGCTTGCTGTAGAACAGATGGGGCACTGGTGTTGAGACTCTGCCTTAATTTACTGTCCTGGGGTTTTCCTAATTACCCACTTAATTGGCACAGCCACACCGCTTTGAAATAATAATGTACAGCTAATTATCACCGATTTAAGCTTGCTAATAGCTTATTCTTACCAGCTAACTTCAAGAAATCAAGCAGGGAGCAGGAACTGCCATAGCAAAAGCACTCTGCCCGGGCTGGTTTAGATAGTTATATGAGTGTGATGTTCTTTACAGCTGTGTTGACTTGGTTTCTGCCCAAGGAAAGCTAAATAGTGATGCTTTGCCAGATGTTTAAAGGAGTAGTAGCTTTTCCTTACCTTTTGTCAACTTTCAGAGACCTCCAGAGCTGGTATGTGTCACTGATTCCAAGTCTCCAATTAGCTCATTACTTGCACACTACATACATGGGAAAAACTGGATAGCCTAAATAAGTATTGGGTTGGCCAAAAAGTTCACTCAGGTTTGGAAACACCCAAATGAATTTTGACCAACAAAATGCATCTCCAAAACATGATAAAAAAAAAATAATAATGATAAACTGTAGTTCAGTTCCTCTTTTTCCAGACTCCATCACCAAGCTTAGCACAACCCTTAGATCCAGAGACAGAAATTAATAAGTACATTTCTTTCTTCAAATGTTACAAACAGAACAAGAAGGCAGTGCTTTTAACAGAAAGGTTCTGTAGGAATTCAGAGAAAGAAGAGGAAGGAAAAAAAGAAAAAGGTAGGAACGTAGGAACATAGAGAGTAATATCAGTATTTAGGATAGGTGATGATATTTCTTCCTTTGTTGTTGTTCACTTACTAAGTCATATCCAACTAGTTGTGACCCCATGGACTTCAGCACTTGAGGCTTCCCAGTCCTTCACTATTTCCCTTAGTTTGCTCAAACTCATGTCCATTGAGTCAGTGATGCCATCCAATCATTTTATTCTCTGTTATCCTCTTCTCCTGCCTTCAATCTTTCCCAGCATCAGGGTCTTTTCAAATGAGTCAGTTCTTTGTATCACGTGGCCAAGGTATTGGAACTTTAGCTTCAGCATCAGTCCTTTCAATGAATACTCAGGATTGATTTCCTTTAGGATTGACTGGTTTCATCTCCTTGCTGTCCAAGGGAATCTCAAGAGTCTTCAACAACACAGTTTGAAAGCACCAATTCTTTGGTGCTCAACCTTATTATGGTCCAACTCTTAAATCAGTACATGACTACTGGAAAAGCCATAGCTTTGACTATATGGACCTTTGTTAGCAAACTGATGTCTCTGCTTTTGAACATGCTGTCTACTTTTGTCATACCTTTTCTCTCAAGGAGCAGACTTTGCCTTTTAATTTTGTGACTGCAGTCACCATGATAGAGTCATTCCCTAGGCAGGGGTCCCCAAGGAGAGAGGGTCTGGAATTATCAAGGAGGAAGAAAGGATAAATTTTGTTTCCTCTACATTCCTATATATTGTCACCCTGCTTATTTAACTTATATGCAGAGTACATCATGAGAAATTTTGCACTGGAAGAAGCACAAGCTGGAATCAAGATTGCCAGGAGAAATATCAATAACCTCAGATATGCAGATGACACCACCCTTATGGCAGAAAGTGAAGAGGAACTAAAAGGCCTCTTGATGAAAGTGAAAGAGGAGAGTGAAAAAGTTGGCTAAAGCTCAACATCCAGAAAACGAAGATCATGGCATCTGGTCCCATCACTTCATGGGAAATAGATGGGGAAACAGTGGAAACAGTGTCAGACTTTATTTTGGGGGACTCCAGAATCACTGCAGATGGTGACTGCAGCCATGAAATTAGAAGACGCTTACTCCTTGGAAGGAAAGTTATGACCAACCTAGACAGTATATTCAGAAGCAGAGACTTTACTTCGCCGACTAAGGTCCGTCTAGTCAAGGCTATGGATTTTCCTATGGTCATGTATGGATGTGAGAGTTGGGCTGTGAAGAAGGCTGATGCTTTTGAACTGTGGTGTTGGAGAAGACACTTGAGTGTCCCTTGGACTGCAAGGAGGTCCAACCGGTCCATTCTGAAGGAGATCAACCCTGGGATTTCTTTGGAAGGACTGATGCTAAAGCTGAAACTCCAGTACTTTGGACACCTCATGCTAAGAGTTGACTCGCTGGAAAAACTCTGATGCTGGGAGGGATTGGGGGCAGGAGGAAAAAGGGATGACAGAGGATGAGATGGCTGGATGGCATCACGGACTCGATGGACGTGAGTCTGATTGAACTCCGGGGAGATGGTAATGAACAGGGAGGCGTGGTGTGCTGAGATTCATGGGGTTGCAAAGAGTTGGACACGACTGAGCAACTGAACTGAACTACACTCCTTAGGATTATATATCAAAGTATCCTGCCTGAGGACAGTCTCTGGATTAAACCTTCTGGCTAATCCTGTTATCGTAAAATGTAAATTATGGGAGTAGGTCTGATGAGGGCTTTACAACCTCCAGACATTCTTTGGATTCACTGGAGAGTATATAACTCCATTGCTAACACTAGCAAGCTGATACTCTTTCTACCCCCTTCTGATGTCTATTGTCAGAAGCTTTCTCTACTCCTTTATACTTTAATAAAACTTTATTATACAAAAGCTCTGAGCAATCAAGCCTCATCTCTGGCCCCAGATTGAATTCTTCTGCTCCAGAGGCCAAGAATCCTGGCATCTTTGAATGGTTTACCAACAACCTTTCAACCATCCACAGTAATTTTGGAGCCCAAGAAAATAAAGTCTGTCACTTCTGCCTTAGTTCACACTTATTCTGCATTTCGGCCATTCGGGCACTGCAGAAAATGAAGAAAAATTAAAGAGCCTCTTGATGAAGGTGAAAGAAGAGAATGAAAAAACTGGCTTAAAGTCAACATTCAAAAATGAAAATCATGGCATCTGGTCCCATCACTTCACGGCAAAAAGATGAAGAAAATGGAAACAGTGATAGAGTTTATTTTCTTGGGCTCTGAGATCACTGCAGATGGTAACTGCAGCTACAAAATTAAGATGCTTGCTCCTTGGAAGAAAAGCTATGACCAACCTAGACAACATATTCTAAACCAGAGACATCACACTGCTGACAAAGATTCATATAGTCAAAGCTATAGTTTTTACAGTAGTCATGTATGGATATGAGAGTTGGACTATAGAGAATCTCAGTGCTAAAGAATTGATGCTTTTGAAATGTGGTGTTGGAGAAGACTCTTGAGAGCACCTTGGATTGACTGTAAGAAGATCGATCCAACCAGTCAAACTAAAGGAAATCAACTCTGAATATTCACTGGAAGGACTGATGCTCAAGTTGAGGCTCCAATACTTTGGCCACCTGATGATAAGAGCTGACTCACTGAAAAAGACTCTGATCCTGGGAAAAGACTGAAGGCAGGAGGAGAAGGGGATAACATAGGATGAGACAGTTTGATGGTATCACAGACTCAATGGCCATGAGTTTGAACAAACTCTTGGAGATTATGAAGAACAGAGAAACCTGGGGTGCTACAGTCCATGGAGTCACAAAGAGTTGGACACAGATGAGCGACTGAACAACAACATTTCGAATTTATTTTAGGAACTTTTTCAGATGTGTCTAGGTCAGATCTCCTAGAGGCAGCATCTGAGACAGAAATGTGGATGCAGGAGATTTACTGAGGGACTGTTCTTAAGAGAAGGGCAATAGCAGGTAAGCAGTGATGTCAGTTCAGCTTCAGCCAGATCCCACAAGGAGAGCTGCAGCATGAATTTCACCACAGATTTGTTCCCACCACCTTGAGCAAAGGCAAGCCTTGTATCCATCCCCCCGTGTAGATTATTCATTGCCTGCAAGCTGTCATCAAGGGGGTGAGGTAGGTGGGAGTTTACCTCCCTTATCTAGGTGGGTGAGGTGGTATGACAGCCACTCTTCAGGATGATTCCCAGTAATTTTTCCTTCCTGCCTCTATGTAGTCCCCTTCCACACTGATAAAACAGACCTGTAAAACCTTTCAGTTCAGTTTAAACACTCAGTCATCTCCGACTCTTTGCAACCCCATGAATCGCAGCATGCCAGGCCTCTCTGTTCATCATCAATCCAGGAGTTTACTCAAACTCTTGTCCATCAAGTCAGTGATGCCATCCAGCCATCTCATCCTCTGTCATCCCCTTCTCCTCTTGCCCCAATCTCTCCCAGCATGAGTCTTTTCCAACAAGTCAACTCTTCTCATGAGGTGGCCAAAGTATTGGAGTTTCAGCTTTAGCATCAGTCCTTCCAATGAACACCCAGGACTGATCTCCTTTAGAATGGACTCGTTGGATCTCCTTGCAGATCAAGGGACTCTCAAAGTCTTATCCAACACCACAGTACAAAAGCATCAATTCTTCGGTGCTCAGCTTTCTTCACAATCCATCTCTCACATCTAAACATGGCCACTGGAAAAACCATAGCCTTGACTAGATGGACCTTTGTTGGCAAAGTAATGTCTCTGTTTTTTAATATACTATCTAGGTTGGTCATAACTTTCCTTCCAAGCAGTAAGCCTCTTTTAATTTCATGGCTGTGATCACCATCTGCAGTGATTTTGGAGCCCCCAAAATAAAGTCTGACACTGTTTCCACTGTTTCCCCATCTAGTTCCCATGAAGTGATGGGACCAGATGCCATTATCTTTGTTTTCTGAATGTTGAGCTTTAAGCCAACTTTTTCACTCTCCTCTTTCACTTTCATCAAGAGGCCTTTTAGTTCCTCTTAACTTTCTGCCATGAGGGTGGTGTCATCTGCATATCTGAGGTTATTGATATTTCTTCCAGCAATCTTGATTCCAGCTTGTGCTTCTTCCGGTGCAGAATTTCTCATGATGTACTCTGCATATAAGTTAAATAAGCAGGGTGACAATAGACAGCCTTGACATACCTTTTCCTATTTGGAACTAGACTGTTGTTCCATGTCGTTTTAACTGTTGCTTCCTGACCTGCATATAGCTTTCTCTAGAGGCAGGTCAGGTGATCTGGTATTCCCATCTCTTTCAGAATTTTCCACAGTTGATTGTGATCCACACAGTCAAAGGCTTTGGCATAGTCAATAAAGCAGAAATAGATGGTTTTCTGGAACCCTCTTGCTTTTTCCATGATCCAGTGGATGATCACAATTTGATCTCTGGTTCCTCTTCTTTTGTAAAACCAGCTTGAAAATCTGGAAGTTCAAAGTTCACGTATTGCTGAAGCCTGGCTTTGAGAATTTTGAACATTACTTTACTAGCATGTGAGATGAGTGCAATTTTGTGGTAGTTTGAAGATTTTTTTGCATTGCCTTTCTTTGGGATTGGAATGAAAACACCTTTTCCAGTCCTGTGGCCACTGCTGAGTTTTCCAAATTTGCTGGCATATAGAGGGCAGCACATTCACAGCATCATCTTCCAGGATTTGAAATAGCTCAACTGGAATTCCATCACTTCCACTAGCTTTGTTCATAGTGATGGTTTCTAAGGCCCACTGGACTTCACATTACAGGATGTCTGGCTCTGGGTGAGTGATCAGAGCATCTTGATTATCTGGGTCGTGAAGATCCTTTTTGTACTGTTCTTCTGTGTATTCTTGCCACCTTTTATTAATTTCTTCTGTTTCTGTTAGGTCCATACAATTTCTGTCCTTTATCAAGTCTATCTTTGCATGAGATGCTCCCTTGGTAGCTCTAATTTTCCTGAAGAGATCTCTAGTCTTTCCCATTCTGTTGTTTTCCTCTATTTCTTTGCATTGATCACTGAGGAAAGCTTTTTATCTCTCCTTGCTATTCTTTGGAACTCTGCCATCAGATGCTTATATCTTTCCTTTTCTCCTTTGCTTTTCGCTTCTCTTCTTTTCACAGCTATCTGTATGGCCTCTCCAGGCAGTCATTTTGCCTTTTGCATTTCTTTTCCATGGGGATGGTCTTGATCCCTGTCTCCTGTACAATGTCACGAACCTCTGTCCATAGATCATCAGGCACTCTATCTATCAGATTTAGTCCCTTAAATCTATTTCTTACTTCCACTCTATAATCATAAGATATTTGATTTAGGTAATACCTGAATGGGCTAGTGGTTTTCCCTATTTTCTTCAATTTAAGTCTGAATTTGGCAATAAGGATTTCATGATCTGAGCTACAATCAGCTCCCGGTCTTGTTTTTGCTGACTGTATAGTGCTTCTCCATCTTTGGCTGTAAAGAATATAATCAATCTGATTTCGATGTTGACCATCCAGTGATGTCCATGTGTAGAGTCTTCTCTTGTGTTGTTGGAAGAGAGTGTTTCCTATGACCAGTGCATTCTCTTGGCAAAACTCTATTAGCCTTTGCCCTTCTTCATTCTGTACTCCAAGGCCAAATTTGCCTGTTACCGCAGGTGTTTCTCAGAGAAGGCAATGGCATCCCACTCCAGTACTCTTGCCTGGAAACTCCCATGGATGGAGGAGCCTGGTAGGCTGCAGTCCATGGGGTCGCTGAGTCAGACATGACTGAACGACTTCACTTTCACTTTTCACTTTCATGCATTGGAGAAGGAAATGGCAACCCACTCCAGTGTTCTTGCCTGGAGAATCCCAGGGATGGCGGAGCCCACTGGGCTGCCGTCTGTGGGGTCTCACAGAGTCAGACATGACTGAAGCGACTTAGCAGCAGCAGCAGCAGCAGCAGCAGCAGCAGCAGCAGCAGCAGCAGCAGCAGGTGTTTCTTGACTTCCTACTTTTGCATTCCAGTCCTCTATAATGAAAAGGACATCTTTTTTGGGTGTTAGTTCTAAAAGGTTTTGTAGGTCTTCATAGAACTATTCAACTTCAGCTTCTTGAGCATTACTGGTTGGAGCATAGGCTTGGATTACTGTGATATTGAATGGTTTGCCTTGGAAATGAACAGAGATCATTCTGTCGTTTTTGAGACTGCAGCCAAGTACTGCATTTCGGACTCTTGTTGACCATGATGGCTATTCCACTTCTTCTAAGGGATTCCTGCCCACAGTAGTAGATACAATGGTCATCTGAGTTAAATTCACCCATTTTAATCCATTTTAGTTTGGTGAATCCTAGAATGTCGACGTTCACTCTTGCCATCTCCTGTTTGACCACTTCCAATTTTCCTTGATTCATGGACCTGACATTCCAGGTTCTTATGCAATATTGCTCTTTACAGCATCGGACCTTGCTTCTATCACCAGTCACAACCACAGCTCGGTATTGTTTTTGCTTTGGCTCCATCCTTTCATTCTTTCCAGAGTTATTTCTGCACTGATCTCCAGTAGCGTACTGGGCACATAACGACCTGGGGAGTTTCTCTTTCAGTATCCTATCATTTTGCCTTTTCATACCGTTCATGGGGTTCTCAAGGCAAGAATATTGAAGTGGTTTGCCATTCCCTTCTCCAGTGGACCACATTCTGTCAGACCTCTCCACCATGACCCGCCCATCTTGGGTGGCCCCACACAGCATGGCTTAGTTTCATTGAGTTAGAGAAGGCTGTGGTCTGTATGATCAGATTGACTAATTTTCCGTGATTATGGTTTCAGTGTGTCTGCCCTCTGATGTCCTCTCGCAGCACCTTACTTGGGTTTCTCTTACCTTGGATGTAGAACCTTTAGAATATTACAAAAATGACCATGTGGAACTTGGAGGCTATATCATAAAAGACTCAGCAGCTTCTGCCTTTCTCTTAAATTGTTTGCACTGAGGGAAACCAGCCACAACATGGTGAGAAAACTGAAGTGGTTCTGTGCAGAAGTCACTGTGACAAAAAACCAAGTCCTTGGGCTTCCCCTAGTGGCTCAGTGGTAAAGAATTGGCCTGCCAATGCAGAAGACACAGGTTTGATCCTTGGTCCAGGATGATTCCACACGCTGTGAAACAATTAAGTCCATGTAGCATGCATTGGGGAAGGAAACGGCAACCCATTCCAGTGTTCTTGCCTGGAGAATCCCAGGGACGGCAGAGCCTGTTGGGCTGCCGTCTGTGGGGTTGCACAGAGTCGGACACGACTGAAGCAACTTAGCAGCAGCAGCAGCAGCACCACTATTGAGCCCGTGGCTCTAGATCCTGGGCTCCTCAACAAGAGAAGTCACTGCAATAACAGTCCTTGCACCACCAGAAAGTAGGCTTCCCATAGCTAGAGAAAAGCCCGTTCAACAATGAAGACTCAGTGCAGCCTAAAATAAAAAGCTACATTAAAAAAAAAAGAAGCCTCCTGCCAACAGCCATGTGTGAGTGAGCTCTCTTGGGAGATAATCACTCCAGTTCCACTCAAGCCTTCAGACTGACTGCAGCCCCAGCTGACTTCTTGAAAGCAATCTCCAGAGACCCTGAGCCAAAATCCCAGTTAAGCAGCTCCCCAATTGTTGACCCACAGGAAGTTACATAATAAATGCTGATGTTGGTTTAAGCCACTAAGTTTGGAATGATTTGTTAGGTAGCATGACATAACCAATAAAGAAGGCTCATATGTGTTGAGGGAAATGCCCCAGATAATAAGGCAGCTGTGCATTATCAGCAGCCAGGACACAGTGGCCAGGAAGCAGGTAAATGACCAGGCAAATGGACACGAGCAGGGCATCAGCAACATTCACAGCCTTAGTTACCTTTCACGTTAGATGTTTCCATCAAACCCTTCATGCTACTTAATGGAGTACCATGTCATAAATTTAATCATGGCTTGGACATTTACAGTTTTAAAAATGTAGCCGGCAACAACTTGAAGTTCTAGACCTAGTGAAAATATTCTTGAAAAATGAAGGCAGGTTCAAACAACAGCTGAGAGAATTCATCACTAGTAATAAGCAATGAGAGATGAGTACTCAGGCTAAAGCAAAATAACTCTGGATGAACCCATGGAACGTAAAAAAAAAAAGCACCAGAAAGAATATGTGAGTAATTACAGGTAAATATTGACTACTTAGGGCTTCCCTGGTAGCTCAGAGGGTAAAGAATCTGCCTGTAATGCAGGAGACCCCAGTTCAATTCCTGGATTGGAAAGATCCTCTGGAGAAGGGATAGGTCACCCACTCCAGTATTCTTGGGCTTCCCTGGTGGCTCAGATAGTAAAGAATCCACGTGCAATGTGGGAGACCTTGGTTCAATTCCTGGGTTGGGGAAGATGCCCTGGAACAGCTATCCACTCCAGTATTCTGGCCTGGAGAATCCACATGGACCGAGTCAGTGGGCTACAGTCCATGTGTACACAAAGAGTCAGACATGACTGAGTGACTAAGCACAGCACAACACTGACCACTCAAAGACAAAATAACAAAAGGTCTTGGTGGTTGTTAAAATGTTGGTAGAAATAAGATTTGTTGACAAAAATAGCACAAATCCTAGTAAGAGAGTAAATGTTAGTCACTCAGTCATGTCCGGCATTTTACAACCCCATTGACTGCAGCCCACCAGGCTCCTCTGTCCATGAGATTCTCCAGGCAAGGATACTGGAGTGGGATGCTATTTCCTTCCCCAGGGGATCTTCCCAACCCAGGGGTCGAACCGGGTCTCTTGCACTGCAGGCAGATCTTTTACCAACTGAGCTACATGGGAAGCCACAGTAAGAGAGTAATGGAGTAAAACTGCTCTGAGGTGCTTAGATTGTTCAACGAAGTGATAAAACTTTTCATTTAAAGTAGAAGGTAAAAATTAAAAGTGCATACTGTGATTCCTATGACAACCATTAAAAGAAGAATAAAGAAACAAATCTAAAAAGCTATGAAGACAAAAAATAATAAATACCAGCTAAACTCAAAAGAAAACAAGAGAAACCAACACAATATTGTAAAGCAATTATCCTCCATTTAAAAATAAATAAATTTTTAAAGAGAGAAAATAACCAAGACAAGAAGGTACATGTTTACAAAAAAAAAGGAGGAAAGAAAGAAGGAATAAAGAAAAACATAGTGTAAAGGGAAAACAGATAAAAGATGGTAGCCTTAAACCCAACTATTACTTTAGTATATTACATGTCAATGTAAAATGCTATAGAACCAACCTAATATTGAGTCATTTATGTCAAGAACAAAACAGAGATGGTCAAGGCAGATGTATAAAGGAAACTTAACCTAACCTTACAGGAATTGACAGCTCTTTTCATGAACTGGCAGAGCACACCAGCCAATCTCTCAAACACCAAGTCTTTTTATGTCGCCTCTGAACTTCCTGCTCCCCTAATTCAGTTACCCTAATCAAATAAGAAGGAAGACCAGTAGGCAACCAATTAGCTGAAAAAAACAAATAATCTCCATATTTATCCATAAAATCTCTAGTCTGTTAGCAACTCAGAACTCACTGCTCCGATAGCCTTGAGTTTCCAGTTTTGCATGATGCAATTCTTGTAATAAACTCAACTTGTCTTTTTTTCTTAATTCAGTACAGAGTTTGGTTTTGACACCATGCACTAAATGTGCTAAATCGCTTCAGTCAGGGCCAACTCTGTGCAAATCCCATGGACTGTAGCCAGCCAGGCTCCTCTGTCCATGGGTTTCTCCAGGCAAGAATACTGGAGTGGGTTGCCATGCCCTTCTCTATGGGATCGTCCCCACTCAGTCACTCATGGATGATTGAACCCCTGGCTCCTACATCTCCTGCACTGGCAGTCGGATTCCTTACAACTAGCACTGCCTGGGAAGCCCAAGGGCACAAAGGCCAATCTGCAAATCTGAGGCCTGATGGCAGCCTGTCACCTGGGGGCAGAGGATACTGAGAACTTGCCTGTAGGAGGCTGGAGAGCCATTGGTCAAGATCTCACAGGGCCTATCAAGCTTTGGCCGAAACATCCCACTTAAAAAAACAAAAACTTAATCATTGTTTAGTAAATACTGTTGGCTACCTCATCTCAAAGAGATCAAATTAGTTATGTCAAAAATGGTTATATAAATATAACCTCAAAAGAATTATTTAAATAATGGAAAATATATAAATTAGACTCTTACTCTGCCACAAAGACCTCAAAATATACATGTTTTAAGTCCTGTGCCATAAATCTACCATAATTTTAAACAATGGAATCTTATTACAAGATGTGCCAATAAAGAAAGTAAATCTAAATTATAACAATGTAATTTTAAAAGACTATGACTTATTTAGGGCTTCTCTTGTGGCTCAGCAGTTAAGAATATGTCTGCAGTGCAGGAGCCACAGGAAACACGGCTTCAGCCCCTGGGTTGGGAAGATCCCCTGGAGGAGGTCATGGCAACTGCTCCAGTATTCTTGCTTGTAGATTTCCAAGGACAGACGAGCCTGGTGGGCTACAGTCCATGGGGTCGCAAAGAATCAGACATGACTATGGTGACTTAGCAGCAACAGCAGCATGACTTCTTTATACATAAAAAAACATTTAAAGTTTTAGTAAATAAAATAGTGTTTATTTTCATTTACATGGTAAGACAGTGTCAAAGACCCTGCTGCATTTTACAAACTACATCAGATATAAGCAAGTTTCCCAGGGAAACCTCCTAAGAAGGTGGACTCTAGTGTATATGAATTTCACCAGGTACAGCAAGCCTCTTGCCAGAACGGCCATACCAGGGCACCATATGATGACCCACAGAAACAAGCCAGTCCCATGAACAGATTGACCATTAGAAATGGCGTACAAAAAAGTAGCCATATACAGCATTATAAACATATCTTTGACTGAATCAATCTTTGTACTCAATATAACTTTCATCAAAACTCAAGATTAGAAAATATATTTGAAAAAATAAATTCCACAAACATCTAAGAAAATTTTGTAAAAGAATAAATAAGAGAGCTTATAAGATTAAAAAAAATCTTTAAGAGCATAAGGAAAAATAGAAAGTAAAAAGGAAACAGCAATTTCATAGAGAGCTTAAAACAGGTCAGTGTATCTATCTTTGGGAACTTTGAATGAGTCTGAATATTTTTTAAAAATTAGCGAGAAAAGGAAAATGATTGACTGTTTTAGAGCATCCCTTGAAATCTGCCTTAGAACTGAAAACTTAAGTTGGAACTTTTTATCATATATGGCATATATAAAGATGTAGTCTCTACATATATTAATATGAGAAACAAAATTATAGTGTTAGTATGAAAAACAGAATATATATTTTTTAACAGATGCAAAAAAGACATTTTTATACAAGAAAACATATTTTATAAACTTAAGAATTTTTAACAAAGATCACTTTAGACTAAATTACCCATAAACTCATTTTTTTTTACATTTAACTGAAATATCATATTAGATAGAACATGTTTTTACAGTTTAAAACTAATACACAATATACAGAACATAAAAAGAAACTCCTACAAATGGATAAATTAAATTTTCAAAGGAATCTTGTAGGAAATTGAACAAACAGAAAAAAAGGAAATTCAGAGAAGACAGAAAAACAGAATTGTAGGAAATGATTAAAATTTTAAAACTATTTTAGTTTGTGTTAGTTAGCTTATATAATTAAACTTTACTTGTTAACATATGACCAATAAGAAACTAGCTCATCCATGAAATATGAGTGGGATGTGAATTAATAAAAAAAGACAGTACAAGGAAAAAACCCTGGAAATTAAAAATAAAAATGTCACTTTATTTAACATAAAAAAATGGCCATCCTAACCCTCATCTCAGCCTCCACATACCTTCACTATAGTAATAGTAAGGCTGGGTTCTCCTGAGAAGATCTCTGCACAAGTCCAACCTTTAAATAGCATAAATCTTCCTTCATGTCTTCCCTTAAGGGACCTGTGGCCTTTTGCTTCCCAGGAATATATACTGGCTCTCAGTTAACTATAATCCTGCTGCTGCTGCTAAGTTGCTTCAGTCATGTCCGACTCTGTGCAACCCCAGAGATGGCAGCCCACCAGGCTCCCCCGTCCCTGGGATTCTCCAGGCAAGAACACTGGAGTGGGTTGCCATTTCCTTCTCAAAGGCATGAAAGTGAAAAGTGAAAGTGAAGTCGTTCAGTCTTGTCGGACTCCTAGCGACCCATGGACTGCAGCCTACCAGGCTCCTCCATCCATGGGATTTTCCAGGCAAGAGTACTGGAGTGGGGTGCCATTGCCTTCTCCAACTATAATCCTAAAGACCCAGAATGCCATTCTACTCTCTCCATCTGACTGGGGCTTACAGAGGTCAAGGGAGTTTAAATTTTAGGTTCACACTGGGCCAAGTGAGTCCACAGAAGTTTGTCTATTTCACACTTCAGAATATGTTTTTAGAAGACACAAAGTCCCCATACTGGTTCCTCAACTCATGGAGCAAGAGCCAAACTGAAGTCCCTAAAACTACCTCTTGTACAGAAACAAAGGACTATCATACCTGTACTGGTTCTGATACCAATTCCAGCAGAGAACTGTTATAAGAGGATACCAGTTGGTAGAGAGGAAGTAGGGGACTCCACGGCAGCAAAAGTGATTTTTCCACAGCGACAGGGTGTCTGAAAATCCACCTTAATTCTGACACTATATACTCAGAAATGGCATCAGTTTCCACAAGTTAATAGTTCAGTCACACAGGATGGTGCCCCCTACCATCACACACACATACACACGCACTTCAGACGGCAGTCTCAAGTTCAGGTTGTCACCTGTACTTCTGACCAACTGGCTATAAATCACATGTTCCATGACCTCCTCCCCTCTTGGATTTGATTAATTTTCTAGAGCAGCTCACAGAACTCCAAGAAATGTTTTACTTACTAGGTCAGCAGTTTATTATAAAAGGATATGGCTCCGGAACAGCCAGATGGAAGAGCTACATAGGGCAAGGTACCGTAGAGTGGAACATACAGCTTCTTTTCACTCTCTCCTTTAATTATATAGGAGGACACTCACCCAGCAGTTCCAGGTATTCACCAGCCAGGATGCTCTCCAAAGCACCTTCTTTGGGGTTTTACAGAGAGTTCATTACACAGCTGTGACTGATTAACTAATTGGGTACTGGCAATTGAGTCAACCCCGTGCCCCCTTTCCCCTCACCAGAGGCTGGAAAGCGAGACTAAAAGTTTGAACCTTCAGCAATTTCCCTGCTCCATCCAGTGGCTAAGATTCTGTACTTGCACTGCAGAGGGCGTGGGTTCTATCCCTGGTCAGGGACTAAAATCCCACATGCTACTCAGCCAAAAAAATAAAAAAGAGGAGAGAGCTTTGTGTTTTAAAAGTTCCAACCTTCTAATCACATGTTGACTTTGCAGATAACCAGCCCCCATACTTAGGTGGGGTCCAAAAGTCACCTCATTAAGATAACAAAAAACACCATTCTGCTCTCACCACTTAGGACGATTCAAGCATTTTAGTAGTTCTATGTCACAAATGGTGTCAAAGAACAAATATATATTTCTTACCTTATATCACACTATCACAATATGCTTAGGGAATTGCTCAGTTCAGGGTCATGAAGCCAGGAAAAGCGTAATAATAGTGATCCTAACACCTCACCACTGACTTCACTTGCTCGGCCGGTCTGTGAGCATGAGGTGCCATGGAGAAAGGTTGGATTATCATAACCAGAGTCAGACAGTGACTCCAATTACATACTTCTTTGCATGTGTTGTCTGCTAGAGCAAATCAAAACAGGTCCTGCCACCTGCTATCCAGCTAATGATGTGACAAATGCTCTCCTCTCCTTACCAATTAGTAAGGACAATTAGAAACATTTCACTTTCAGCTGGCAAGAACAGTCACTATTAGACCTCAAGGCAATTCTCCCACTCCATGACAGACAAGAGCCACAATCATCCAGACATCCTACAGGACACCAAGCTGATAATCAAATATTGATCACATTATCCTAGATAACTTAGTAGACAAGTGAATGAGTCTGATGGGGAAAATATTGATATTTTGAGTGCTTGACAATTCAGCAGGGTTTCTAAATGTCTAGTAGTCTAAATCTAATTGGGATATTCTTCTAATTTAAAAGGCAAATCTCTGCACAGATAACCTAGAGCACAGGAAGAAGCACTGAAATTTTGGATCCCTTTGCATGTTAGAGAAAACATATTATACACATATTACAACATAGCATGCTGCTTTAACGCATTTATAAAATATCACCAAGCTGCTCAGATGTTCAGTCCAGATGACCTAGTTCATCTATTCAATGGTAAACGAAGTACTGGTGGCAAATAAACATGTTCTGCAGAGACTCCTGAAAGCCCCATCAGAAAAATCAAAGTATAGACATCAAGAGTTTTGGAGTAAAGTCATTCTTTCTTTTATTGAACACTATTTTTGGTTAGTTGATTGACTAGTCAGTTTGTGGATCTGTCACTCAAGTATGCTGGTCAACTGGTTGGTTTACAACTGGACTAACCGAAACTGCACTTTTGACCATAAGCCAGCAACTGACTTTGCGACCTGAGATGCCCATGAGGAGCCAAGTGCTATCTGATCTGCCAGGCTATAAGATCAGGCTTGTACTGAAGCAACATAACATCAAGGGAACTTATCTACTGGAAATCAAGCTCAAGCAGATGGAAAACGCACAAGATGCCTGGAAGGTAGCCCAGACTCAGTAAGCACCTATTCCTATGCTGCCCCATCTACTTCAATCAAAATTTATGAACTCATGGGGAAAGATCCGTTGATGAAAGGTAAATAAAATTCAGGTTGGGAAAGGAAAATCAAAATGGTATTTCCAAGAGAGCTTTCTAAAACGGAGCGAGGAGTCTGCTGAGGAAGTGTGATGTATGCATATTTCAGTCTGGATGGAATCTGACCTTTGACCACATATTGTCTTAATACAGGCACCCAAAATATCTGCCCAATGATACTCATCTCATCCTTAGCCCAAGTAACTCGTGACAGGCTATCCACTTATTGAACCCTAAAATAAAATAGAATTGAATCCTGAAATAGCCCTTAAGGATAAATACTTCCTTTCTTTCATCAGAATCAATCATAATTATTTCCAGACAACTTTAACAACCTTGGTGGCTTTTGTCTTTATAAGCCCCTGACTCTTTGCCCACCTTCAACAGTTTCATTTGAATCTGTGTCTCTGGAATTGCAATTCCTAAGAGCAAAATGAGCTCTTTTCTTATTTTCAGCCTTCTGCATTGTTTAGTTTAAAAAGTCTACCTTACGATAAGAAAGGATAAATAAAACTCATGTCTAGTTAATAGATGCTGCTCTCTGCTAAGTCACTCAGTTGTGTCAGACCCCTGGCAACCCAATGAACTACATAGCCCACCAGGCTCCTCTGTCCACAGGATTCTCCAGGCAATAATACTGAAGTGGGTTGCCAAGCATTCCTCCAAGGGATCTTCCCAACCCAGGGATCAAACCCACTTCTCTTATGTATCTTCCATTGGTCAGAGGGTTCTTTACCACCAGCGCCACCTGGGAAGCCCTGTTTATGGAAAAGTCTGCACAGTATATAGGCCTCAAGAAGAAATATACTATCACAGCAATTAAGCTCCATTCAGGAGTGGCAATAAAAAATGTGTAAAAATCAAATGCTAAGGAGGCTCAAGTGCAGGACTTCTGGTTGTTCAAGAAATTAACCTATGATGAGTTTATGCTTATTCACAGGAAGTGGCTAATGGTGACTGGCCAGTCAAGAGCATAGGAATAGAGAGTTTGCAAGACTGGTGACATAGAGATCTACTCAATGACCAGGACAGATTTTTATAAAACTTTCCATTTAGGTAAGTCCCTCACTGCTCTTGAGTCATTTTGTAACATTTCACCTGCATGGTCTTGGTTTGCAAGGGAATAAACCATGTTAAGTATTGGGTTTTGTCTTGGTTTTCCAGTATCAAGGTCTTTTTGGTGGTGAAACTGCCATAACTTTTAGGAACTTAAGATCTTCCTTATGTGGGTTTTACTATAAGAACCACTATAGCCAAAGCATGTGGTGCTGGTGGTTTAGCTGCTAAGTAGTGTTCAACTCTTTGCAATCCCATGGATTGTAGCCTACCATACTCCTCTGTCCATGGGATTTCCCAGGCAAGAATACTGGAGTGGGTTATCACTTCCCTCTCCAGGGGTTATTCTCAATCCAGGGATCGAACCTGTGTCTCCTGCTTGGCAGGTGGGTTCTTTACTACTGAGCCACCTGGAAGCCCAACCAATGCATACCAATTTCTCAAATGCAAGAAATGACTACTGATCACTATAGATGCTTAAACTGAAAAAAGAAAACTACCCCTCCTCCAAAAAAATCACAGCTACTTTACATGCAAACATTGTGCTCACTGTATTGCTAGTGTAGCACATAGCCAGCAATAGCTCAGTTCTTTATCCCTTGCTTATAACCCAACTGACGAGAAGATGAGGCAAGTAAGAGCACTATCCCAAAAGGAAAGAAACCTTTTTTAAATTATAGAGAGTAAGTCTATGTAAAATACTGAATTCTCCAAAAGGCATTGTTAGAAATAATTGTTTGAATTAATAAACAAATACTTAATTCTGAATTTCAGTTCAATTAAAAACTACTGAGAAACTAATATTTGCCATTTTACTGGTCAATTGAATACCAAAACAAATGTTCCCTCCAGTATTAAATAAATTTTAGTTTAATTACCAATTAACCAAAAGGATACTAATGAAGGCTTTAATTTAACAAGTGAAATAATGATGGGCACAGTATGGAAATGTGACTACAGAAGTAAGCCACTAAATCAATGCTTATAATTTTGAGTCAACAGATAGCAATTTTCAGCATTCAAGATAAAAGGTATTGACATTATTTTCTTTTAACAGATACCTAACATTCAGTAACATTTATCACATCATTTATATAAACACTCTTTGTCTTGCCTTCTGTCAAATATAGTAGTCATTAGTTACATGTAACACTTTAACTAAAATTAATTGAAATTATGTAACATTAAAAATTCAATCCTCAGTCACACAATTTTTTTTTTTTTTTTTTTTGGTGATAAGAGCACTTACCTACCATGAAATCTGCTCTCTTTATAAATTCTGAAGTATATAACTCAATATTATTTACCACAAGGAGGGCGAAATAAGGAGTTACTATTCAATGGGCATAGTTTCAATTAAGCAAGATGACTAAGTGTTACAGATTGCTGTCTAACACCGTACACCAGCCACGTTTGAAGTGTATCATGATCATATGTTGGAGAAGGCAATGGCACCCCACTCCAGTACTCCTGCCTGGAAAATCCCATGGATGGAGGAGCCTGGTAGGCTGCAGTACATGAGGTCGTGAAGAGTCGGACATGACTGAGGACTTCACTTTCACTTTTCACTTTCATGCATTGGAGAAGAAAATGGCAACACACTCTAGTATTCTTGCCTAGAGAATGCCCGGGATGAGGGAGCCTGGTAGGCTGCCGTCTCTGGGGTAGCACAGAGTCGGATACGACTGAAGCGACTTAGCACCAGCAGCAGCATGATCATATATGTGTAAGGCAGGCTATATTGCATTACAAAAAAAAAAAAAAATCCCTCATCTTAGGTATTTTGGTCTTCTGAATTTAACCTGTCTTCCTAGTCAATAGAATAGGAGGAAGCACTGAATTTTAAAGGTAATTAACGTTGATCTTCTGTTTCTTCATTAGTGTATTTTGTTCTACTTAATTGAAAACATTCTATTCTGTTGTAAAATTAATGGCTTACTTTCTTTCTCTTTCTGGTTGTAAAACAAATGTCTTACTTTCTTCTGTTGGCAAGTGTCTCTTCACCATTTTTACAGAGATCTTCATTCCATGCTTCTCTTTGTTTCCATCGAAAGAACAACGGGGGCTTTGTGTGGGTGTTCTGACTGGACGGCCACAAATCTTATTTACCTTTTAAATAGAAAATATTAAACACAGTTAGAAACCATGCTCCAGTCTTTCCGAGAATGTAATGTTTGCTAGAGTTTAAAGCAAAGACATGTTGTTACTTACACCACAGTATTAACCTTCAAGACTTACAAAGTTTGCTAATTTTTAAAGTAGAGGGAATCAAATTATCTATATAAAATGGCAATCACAATAAATTAATGCTATACATATTTATACAGTTTGAATGTATGCAAATGCAAAATACATGAATAAAAATATATATGCAATATCAGAGAACTGCATTAATAAACTAGCCTTCTAATATAAATAAAACTATTTAACCAAAGTTGGTATTATTTATGGTTTATATTCATATCACTGACTAATCACATACCTGTACTAAGTTTCTTAATAAAGTAATTCGCTGTTGAACATGTGGTCCAGTTCTATGTGAGTTCTAAGGGTAGTTTTCTTCTTAAAATCTTTCTTAGAAAAGGCAGTAAATATGCTTATATGAGATTTCATTTTGTAATAGTTGTATATCTTCTTTCTCATTCTAGTTTGCATTCAAGGGAGTTATTCATGGTTTCTTTTTAAAAATTATTTATAGAACTGAAAATTTTACTTTTTAATATTATTTATTTAACAAAGATCTTCATATAACTTATGAAATTATCACTGAAAATTAATTAGACACATTATCATGTAAAGCATCAAAAAGATTCACAAGATATCTTATACATTCAAAAAGGCACAGTAGTATAGTTAAAAATACATAAAAGCATTGCCTCTGAATCAAGAGACTTTGGTTCTTGTCCTAATATATCCTTCTTAATTGCTGAGATCTTGATAACAGTGACAGGCCTTTATAGAACTTTATTCTCTTATATGTAATATGAAGAACTTAGAATAAATTATTCTAAAGTTCCCTTAAAGTATGAATTTTAAAAAAATTTCCATTAATGAGCATTAAAGTAGTTATGCATCATCTCTTTTATTTAAACAATAATTATTTTATTTCAATATGTGCAAAGAACATGTATTAGATGTTGTAGGAGATAAAAGATTAGAAATTGAATTTTTCCTAAAAGAGCTGACAATTTAGAAGGAAAGAAAAAAATCCTCCCATACATCAAAATGCACATGTACCTTAGAACAAGTCCTTGCCTTAACAGGCTCCAGCCCACCCTGCCAATGCAAAAACTTCAGAAAACTCTGAAAAAGCCCTTGCCCCTGCTTGTTTTGGCTCCAGTCCTCCTGTCAAAGCCACTGGGCACACATGGTCAGCATAGGGACACTCCAAGACAAGACCTTACCTTCAAGAGCAGGAGAGGCAATTATTTCACCTAAATTATAGAGACAAACAAGAAAAGCCAAACAAAATGAGAATACAGAGAAATATATTCCAAATGAAAGCACAAGATAAAACCCCAGAACAACAACAAAAACCTCTCATAAAATGGAAACAAGTAATTTACTTAATAGAATGTTTGAAGTTACATTCCTGAAAAAGCCACCAAACTCAGGAGAGGGCTAGAGGAACACAGAATTTCAGCAAAGAAATCGAAAATGTAAAACAAATATTATATGTAATATACATATATATACATACACACACACACACACACACCTCATGGTAAGCAAAAATCTGAAATAGATCTGTTCAGTTCAGTCACTCATTCATGTCTGACTCTTTGTGACCCCATGGACTGCAGCATACCAAGCCTCCCTGTCCATCACCATCTCCCCGGAGTTTATTCAAACTCATGTCCATTGAGTCAGTGAGCCATCCAACCAGCTCATCCTCTGCCATCCCCTTCTCCTCCTGGCTTCAATCTTTCCCAGCATCAGGATCTTTTCAAATGAGTCATTTCTTCACATCAGGTGGACAAAGTATTGGACTGTCACCTTCAGCATCAGTCCTTCCAGTGAATATGCAGGACTAATTTCTTTTAGGATGGACTGGTTGGATCTCATTGCAGTCTAAGGGACTCTCAAGAGTCTTCTCCAACATTACAGTACAAAAGCATCAGTTCTTTGGTGCTCAGCTTTCTTTACAGCCCAACTCCCACATCCATACATGACTACAGAAAAAACATAGTTTTGTAAAGATGGACCTTTGTCTGCAAAGTAATGTCTCTGCTTTTTAATATGCTGTCTGGGTTGGTTATTACTTTCCTTGCATGGAGTGTCTTTTAATCTCTCATGTTTCCACTGTTTCCCCATCTCCTTGCCACGATCTTAGTTTTCTGACTGTTGAGTTTTAAGCCAACTTTTTCACTCTCCTCTCACTTTCATCAAGAGGCTCTTTAGTTCTTCTTCAATTTCTGCCATAAGGGTGATGTCATCTGCATATCTGAGGTTATTGATATTTCTCCTGGTGATCTTGATTTCAGCTTGTGATTCACGCAGCCCAGCTTTTCACATGATGTACTCTGCATATAAATTAAATAAGCAGGGTAACGATATACAGACTTGATGTACTCCTTTTCCTATTTGGAACCAGACTGTTGTTCCATGTTCAGTCCTAACTCTTGCTTCCTGCCTTGCATACAAATTTCTCAAGAGGTAGGTCAGGTTGTCTGGTATTCCCATCTCTTTCAGAATTTTCCACAGTTTATTGTGATCCACACAGTCAAAGGCTTTGGCATAGTCAATAAAGCAGAAATATATGTATTTCTGGAACTCTCTTGCTTTTTCCATGATCCAACATATGTTGACAACATGATCTCAGGTTCCTCTGCCTTTTCTAAATCCAGCTTGAACATCTGGAAGTTCACAGTTCACATATCTTTGAAGACTGGCTTGGAGAATTTTGTGCATTACTTTGCTAGCACATGAGATGAGAGCAATTGTGTGGTAGTTTGAGCATTCTTTGGCATTGCCTTTCTTTGGGATTGGAATGAAAACTGATCTTTTCCAGTCCTGTGGCCACTGCGGAGTTTTCTAAATTTGCTGGCACATTGAGTACAGCACTTTCACAGCATCATCGTTTAGGATTTGAAACAGCTCGACTGGGATTCTATCACCTCCACTAGCTTTGTTCATAGTAATACTTCCTAAGGCCCACTTGACTTCGCGTTCCAGGATGTCTGGCTCTAGGTGAGTGATCATACTATCTTGATTAATTGGGTTGTGAAGATCTTTTTGTATAGCTCTTCTTTTTGTGTGTATCCTTACCACCTCTTCTTAATATCTTCTGCTTCTGTTAGGCTTATACCATTTATGTCCTTTATTTAGCCCATCTTTGCATGAAATATTCCCTTGGTATCCTTGATTTTTCTGACAAGATCTCTGCTCTTTTCCATTCTATTGCTTTCCTCTATTTCTTTGCACTGATCACTGAGGAATGCTTTCTTATCTCTCCTTGCAATTCTTTGGAACTCTGCATTCAAATAGGTATATCTTTCCTTTTTCCATTGCTTTTTGTTTCTCTTCTTTTCATATCCTCAGACAGCCATTTTGCTTTTTGGCATTTCTTTTTCTTAGGGATAATCTTGATCCCTACTTCCTGTACTATGCCATGAACCTCTGTCCGTAGTTCTTCAGGCACTCCATCTATCAGATCTAATCCCTTGACTTGATTTGTCACTTCCACTGTATAGTCATATGGGATTTGATTTAGATCAAACCTGAATGGTCTAGTGGTTTTCCCTATTTTCTTCAATTTAAGTCTGAATTTGGCAATAAAGAGTTCATGATCAGAGCCACAGTCAGCTCCCTGTCATGTTTTTGCTGACTGCATAGAGCTTCTCCATCTTCGGCTGGAAAGAATATACTCAGTCTGATTTTGGTGTTGACCATCTGGTGATGTCCTCGTGTAGAGCCTTCTCTTATGTTGTGGGAAGAGTCTGTTTGCTATGACCAGTGTGTGTTCTTAGAAAAACTCTATTAGCCTTTGCCCTGCTTCATTCTGTACTCCAAGGTCAAATTTGCCTTTTACTGCAGGTGTTTCTTGACTTCCTACTTTTGCATTCCAGTCCCCTATAATGAAAAGGACATCTTTTTTTGGATGTAAGTTCTAGAAGGTCTTGTAGGTCTTCATAGAACTGTTCAACTTCCACTTCTTCAGCATTACTGGTTGGGGCATAGACTTGGATTATTGTGATATCGAAGATAAAGACACAGAATAGAGAAAGGAACCCAAACATATCACTAAAGTAAATCATCAAACCACAGGAAAAGGGACTAAAAGAAGAAAATTAAAAGGAAGAACTAAAAATACATTCAGAAAATAATGAACAAAATGCCAAAGTGCCTTAATCAAAGAACACAGGTGTTTAAATGAGTAAAAATAACAAGATCCATCCACATAATGCTTAGAAGATAATTCACTTAAATCCTAAAGACACACACAGATGAAAGTCAGGGGTGGGAAATGTATTCCATGCAAATGGAAACAAAAGAGCAATACTCATATCAGACAAAATAGAACTGAAAACAAAGTCTATAATGAAAGACAAAATAAAATATTCAGTGCAGTTCAATCACTCAGTTGTGTCTGACTCTTTGTGACCCTATGAACTGCAGCACACCAGGCCTTCCTGTCCATCACCAACACTTGAAGTTCACTCAGACTTATGTCCATCGAGTCGGTGATGCCATCCAGCCATCTCATCCTCGGTCATCCCCTTCTCCTCCTGCCCTCAATCCCTCCCAGCATCAGGGTCTTTTCCAATAAGTCAACTCTTTACATGAGGTGGCCAAAGTATTGGAGTTTCAACTTTATCATCAGTCCTCCCAAAGAATACCCAGGACTGATCTCTTTTAGAATGGACTGGTTGGAGCTCCTTGAAGTCCAAGGGATTCTCAAGAGTCTTCTCCAACACCACAACTCAAAAGCATCAATTCTTCAGCTCTCAGCTTTCTTCACAGTCCAACTCTCACATCCATACATGACTGTGGGATAAACTATGTGGGGCCCTAAACGGGAAACCTCAAAAAAAAGGGGGTCTAGCTTTACAGTTGGAAGTGGTTGGAAACTAAGATGGTGCCTGGCAGAAGTGATGGGGTGGGGTCTATGTTTGTCAAAGTTTTTGATTGGCTCTCTTGATTTCCATGAACGTGACGATTTGACCTTCAACGTGATTGGTGCAACTATGGAAAGTCCCTCCTAAACCCCCCTGCTTGCCTATATAAGCTGGGAGTTTGCAGCAATAAAGTGGAACTGCTTCAATGGAAACTCTGTCGCGTCTGATTGTCTCTCGCTCGCCGAGGGGCTGGGTTGGTGGACAGCAGGCTCACTTCTCCTCGGGACCCCTCGGCTTTGCTGAGGGAGGTTCCACTGCCTCTACTCTTTCTGCAGAGCGCCCCCCGGAGAAACTGGCGCCCAACGTGGGGCGTGAAGCGGATGGACGGAGGTGGTGTCACCGTGCGGCTCTGAAAGAAGGAGCAACGAAGGACCTTAGGCTGGTCGCAGCACGGAGCTCCCTTTAGAGGAGCATCGCCCGAGGTAAGTCGGACTTCAAGGTGGGCCCCCTCTGTTTTGAGGGAAGTGACAAAAACTCTCTTGACTTATTTTCCTTCTTTTCTTTTCTGATCTGTCCTTAAATCTTTTTCGGGAGTTTCAGTGAACAGGCGAACGTTGTAGAGGCAATTGATAAGTCCTGGCTAGGGCCACTTTCTGGCGCACTTTGAAGGCCTCGCAACACGTAATTAGAGCCTCAGTAACTAGAGCCCGACTGGGTGAAACTCCCCTTTAATCTTTCTTAACTGAGGATGTGGCCTAAAATCTTCCCTGTGGGCATGCGTCAGGCACTTAAAGGCCATTAGGGCGCCTGCCACTTGAAGACTCCTGTGACAGGATAAGGGGGTCACGGAATGGGCTAGAAAACTCTAGGGTGCCCGCCCCCAGCAAGAAAACTTCATGCAATGATGCAGGCACATAAACAGTTCCAAAAGCATACCATAAGCCCAACTTTCTGGCTGCCACCACTCCCGGTAGGATTTTTGGTGGTTGTCCTCAGTGACTTTTCTTTCTATTCTCTCTCGGCAGCATGGGAAATAACATCAGCAAGTCTGATGAGCCTGCACTCAAGGCGCTGAGATATATGCTCATAAGCAGGGGACTTGAGATTTCTGACGCTCAGGCCATTAAGGTCTGGGGGACCATTGTACAGTTGGCCCCCTGGGTTGCTTCGGCCAATCTGTTCTCTTGGGATACTTGGGATCGAGTGCAAACCCTTGCTAGGCAGCGAGAGGCTTGATACGGTGAGGAGCCCCCCTTAGGGTTCTGTCTGATCATTTCGGCCTTCAAGCTCTGCTTTTCATGGAGCGAGGAGCATGTCACTGATACGGGTGCCCCCAATTCAAAATCAGAAAAACAGTGGGAAAGGTTTGACAAGGAACGAGTCATATCGGACCAAAATATAGCAAAAGAAACTGTAGGGAATAAACACACTAGAGCGAGTAGTGGGCCATGGGAGCCTTTCGGGGATGGTAAAGGGCAGAAGAGAATAGAGACCCCTTTGATGCCTCGGGACCTGGAGACCAGGGGAGAGATCTGTGCCCCTCCCTGCCTCCCCCATTTGAGGAAGTTTCAGGAGCACCTTGGGTGCGAGAGACAATGAGGTCACCTTGGAAAGGGAGAACCTATCTCGGGGACCCTTGGGGATCCCCGCTGCCCTTTACCGGGCCGACTCAAGCCTTTCCTGTAAATGTTAACCCAGGGGGAATAGGCCGGCAGCCTGGTACCCCTGGGAGGCCAATGATTTAAAAGAGTTTAAAAAGGCAGTGGCAGAGGATGGCCCAAACTCCTCATGGGCAGAAACTATTCTCCAGGGCCTGGCTCATCAACCTTGTATGACCCAAGACTGGAAGATGCTATGTAAGGCAGTGTTCCCCAGCAACACCTATATCAAATGGTGTGCCTTTTTCAAGGAAGAGTGTCATGCTCATGCACAAAGAAATCAAGCTGCCAACCCTGCTATCCCAGTGACTTTTGGGATGTTGTCAGGGACGGCAGATCAATGGAGTACAGGACCTCAACAGGCCACCATTCCTGCTCCTTATACAGATCAGGTACGGGCCTATGCCTGGCCACCTGGAAAAAGCTTGCAGAGGGCCCCAGTGAGCCCCCTATATCAGGCATCACTCAAAAAAATAATGAAGACTTCTTCACCTTCATAGATCGGGTGGAAAAGAGTATACAGAGAAAATTCCCTCCGGGGCCCCTGAGAGATCAATTTGTTAAGCTATTAGTCTGGGAAGGGATGAACTCAGACCATAAGTTGGCTTGCGCACGACAAAAAGACCACTCTATGGAGCAATGGATTATAGCCACCAAAGACGTGGGGACAGAAAGCCATCAGACCCGCTCTATTTCGACTGCCCTTCAGGCTCAGACTGAAGCCCTTACCCAGGCGATGACCAAGGCCCTCTCTGCTATGATGGCCTCTGGGAGGACCACATCCAAGGGATCCTTAGCCCCCTCCCCCCAAATCGAGTCGATGCTTTGGCTACAGACAAGAGGGACACTTTAAGAAGGAGTGCCCTCAAGGCGGGGGAAGGCCTACCGGTTGGAGACCTACTATCCCATTTATGTACACCATCTTAGGAGTCAACAAAATTTACCTGGATTGCTTTCAATGGGAAATTCCCTGGCTGATAGAGCCGCCTCCCTTACAATCCAAGCTTTTAACTTACGAGATGCCTATGATCTTCACGATCTTACTCATATAAATTGGAGAGGGCTACATAAAAGGTTCCCACAGATCCCTATTAGAGAATTAAAGAAAATTATACATACTTGTAAATCCTGTCTTCCTTAATTACAAGTACCGCCTTTACAGCCCCCAGAAGTTAACCCTCAAGGGCTAAAACCCAATGTGCTGTGGCAAACTGATGTAACCCATTATTCCCCTTTTGGAAAACTTAAGTATGTCTTTGTGTCTATTGACACTTACTCTCATGCCTGCTGGGCTACTTCCCACACAGGAGAAAAAGCAAAACATGCTCAAAGCCATTTTTTACAATGTTTTGTGAAGTTGGGCCTTCCCCATCAAATAAAAACAGATAATGGCCCTTGTTTCATCCGCCAGAGCTTACAGAAATTCTTCCAACAATGGCACATTCGTCATAACACCGGAATCCCACATAACCCCCAGGGAAAAGCCATAATTGAGAGCCATCATCAAAATTTAAAGGCTCAATCACAAAAACAAAAAGGGGGAATAAGCCCTCACCAGCAACTTGGAATGGCACCCTTTACTCTAACCACTTTAAATTTTTCGAAAAATGAACCGATACCATGTTTTCAAAAACATTGGTCTAATCAAGAAATAAAACCTGAAATACAAGTGAGATGGAAAGACCCCTTCACTGATCAGTGGAGGGGCCCGATCCACTCCTTACAATGGGGAGAGGATTCGGATGCATATTCCCCATTGGGGACCCCAGCGCTATACGGGTGCCAGCAAGGAATCTTAATTTACACCACATTCACACCACAAGAAAGAGGTCAAATCTCAAAATCTGACACAGATTAAAGAGACATTCACATACTGAGCCCAAGAACAAAAAGTTCTTGAGGCGATCTTTTCTTCCTTTACAGATCATCAATGCGGCGACCCTGGTGGACACTGCTCCTGGTGATTGTCAGATTACCTATCCTCTCCTTGCTGACCTTCGTCATTGCCATGGCTGTTCAACAGTTTTTAAAATCTTTGAAGCCTGGGTTTAACAACACACAAGGTCATCAACCATGAGGGTACAACAGTGTCAGCATCCGTGCTGGGAGTTCAACAAGCTCAGACCATTGAGGTTATAAACAACATATCCACTGCCTCTGCTCAAGGATCTCAAACCAGCTTGAACACCTGAGATCTGCCATAATGGGACTTCCAACAACAGTTGGACTTTTACGCAAGAGCACTAGAGACTTTGACTGTCTTAAGGTTAAATTGTGATGTTAGATATCATAATTTCTGTTTTATGGCTTTTCCGGTTCTTAGTGAAACGTTAAAAAGGCACAAAATCTTTTGAACAATATGAAAACATGGGATTTAACATTTTGGAATAATCAAGATGTGTTAACAAACATCATCTTAAATCTAAATGTGTCTAAGGTGAATCAAATTGTACCCCAGACATTTTGGGAATAGGTGAAAAAGGGAGTAACAGATTTATGGGACTGGATACAAAGTCCATTCACCTAGTTTAAAAATGCCTTCTAATTGCTTGTTTTTGTTGTTCTGCTTGTTGTAGTGTTATGCTTGCCCAGGTCATGGAAGAGGAGCCCCACACTGGGGACCCATAAAACCCCTGGATTAATTTAGCCCTTCAAGAGATTAACCGAAACAGATAAATAAAAGAGTTCTAGATGCCCATCATATAGAGAGATTCCGCCTAGCCACCAAGAGGTGGCTGGATAGCCAATGACGGGTAAGATCCTCAGAGGAGGGCAAACTAAGACAGGTACAGCCGCGAGAGGGGCTGGCAAGGCTGGCCGCCTACAGGTTTACGCCTTGCTCTACAGAACATCAATACAAATGTCTCAAGGGCTTAAATCAAATAAAAAGGAAGGAGATGTGGGGTCCTAAATGGGAAACCTCAAAAAAAAAGGGGGGTTTAGCTTTACACTGGAAGCGGTTGGAAACTAAGATGGCACCTAGCAGAAGTGATAGAGGTGGGGTCTATGTTTGTCAGAGTTTTTGATTGGCTCTCTTGATTTCCAGGCACGTGAGGATTTGACCTTTAACGTGATTGGTGCAACTGAAGGCACATAACAATTTGACCTTTAACATGATTGGTGCAACTATGGAAGGTCCCTCCTAAACCACCCCTGCTTGCCTATATAAGCTGGGAGGTTGCAGCAATTAAGTGGAACTGCTTTGACGGAACCCCTGTAGAGTCTGATTGTCTCTCGCTCGCCAACGGATGGGTTGGCGGACAGCAGGCTCACCTCTCCTCGGGACACCTTGGCTTTGCTGAGGGAAGTTCCACTGCCTCTACTCTTTCTATGGTCCACCCCTCGCAAAACTATAGCTTTGATTAGAAGAACCTTTGTTGGCAAAGTAATGTCTCTGCTTTTGCATATGCTATCTAGGTTGGTCATAACTTTCCTTCCAAGCAGTAAGTGTCTTTTAATTTCATGGCTGCAAAAACCATCTGCAGTGATTTTGGAGGCCCCAAAATAAAGTCTGACACTGTTTCCACTGTTTCTCATCTATTTCCATGAAGTGATGGGACCAGATGCCATTATCTTCATTTTCTGAATGTTGAGCTTTAAGCCAACTTTTCAATCTCTACTTTCAATTTCATCAAAGAGGCTTTTTAGTTCCTCTTCACTTTCTGCATAAGGGTGTTGTCATCTGCATATCTGAGGTTATTGATATTTCACCTGGCAAACTTGATTCCAGTTTGTGCTTCTTCTAGCCCAGCATTTCTCTTGATGTACTCTGCATATAAGTTAAATAAGCAGGGTGACAATATACAGCCTTGATGTACTCCTTTTCCTATTTAGAATTAGTCTGTTGTTCCATGTCCAGTTCTAACTGTTGTTTCCTGACCTGTATATAGTTTTCTCAAGAGGCAGGTTAGGTAGTCTGGTATTCCCATCTCTTTCAGAATTTTCCACAGTTTATTGTGATCCACAGTCAAAACTTTGGCATAGTCAATAAAGCAGAAATAGATGTCCTTCTGGAACTCTCTGGCTTTTTTGATGATCCAGCAGATGTTGGCAATTTGATCTCTGGTTCCTCTGCCTTTCCTAAATCCAGCTTGAACATCTGTAAGTTCACAGTTCACTTATTGCTGAAGTGTGGCTTGGAGAATTTGGAGCATTACTTTACTAGTGTGTGAGATAAGTACTCAAAATTCTCCAAGCCAGGCTTCAGCAATACATAAACCGTGAACTCCTGATGTTCAAGCTGGTTTTAGAAAAGGTAGAGGAACCAGAGATCAAATTGCCAACATCTGCTGGATCATTGAAAAGCAAGAGAGTTCCAGAAAAACATCTACTTCTGCTTTATTGACTACGCCAAAGCCTTTGACTGTGTGGATCACAATAAACTGTAGAAGATTCTGAAAGAGATGGGAATACCAGACCACCTAACCTGCCTCTTAAGAAATCTGTCTGCAGGTCAGGAAGCAACAATTACAACTGGACATGGAACAACAGACTGGTTCCAAATAGGAAAAGGAGTACGTCAAGACTGTATATTGTCACCCTGCTTATTTAACTTATATGCAGAGTACATCATGAGAAACACTGGACTGGGAGAAACATAAGCTGGAATCAAGATCACCGGGAGAAATATCAAGAACCTCAGATATGCAGATGACACCACCCTTATGGCAGAAAGTGAAGAGGAGCTAAAAAGCCTCTTGTTGAAAGTGAAAGAAGAGAGTGGAAAAGTTGGCTTAAAGCTCAACATGCATAAAATGAAGATCATGGCATCTGGTCCCATCACTTGGGAAATAGATGGGGAAACAGTGGAATCAGTGTTAGACTTTATTTTGGGGTCTCCCAAATCACTGCAGATGGTGACTGCAGCCATGAAATTAAAAGACGCTTACTCCTTGGAAGAAAAGTTATGACCAACCTAGATAGTATATTCAGAAGCAGAGACATTACTTTGCCAACTAAGGTCCGTCTAGTCAAGGCTATGGTTTTTCCAGTGGTCATGTATGGATGTGAGAGTTGTACTGTGAAGAAGGCTGAGCACCGAAAAATTGATGCTTTTGAACTGTAGTGTTGGAGAAGACTCTTGAGAGTCCCTTGGACTGCGAGGAGATCCCACCAGTCCATTCTGAAGAGCAACCCCGGAATTTCTTTGGAAGGAATAATGCTAAAATTGAAACTCCAGTACTTTGGCCACCTCATGAGAAGAGTTGACTCGCTGGAAAAGACTCTGATGCTGGGAGGGATTGGGGGCAGGAGGAGAGGAGGACGACAGAAGATTAGATGGCTGGATGGCATCATGGACTCGATGGACGTGAGTCTGAGTGAACTCTGGGAGATGGTGATGAACAGGGAGGCCTGGCATGCTGCGATTGATGGCGTCACAAAGAGTTGGACACGACTGAGTGACTGAACTGAACTGAGATGAGTGCAATTGTGCAGTAGTTTGAGCATTCTTTAGCATTGCCTTTCTTTGGGATTGGAATTAAAACTGACCTTTTCCAGTCCTGTGGCCACCGCTGAGTTTTCCAAATTTGCTGGTATATTGATGGCAGCACTTTCACAGCATCATCTTTCAGGATTTGAAATAGCTCAATTGGAATTCCATCACCTCCACTAGTTTTGTTCGTAGTGATGCTTTCTAAGGCCCACTTGACTTCACATTCCAGGATATCTGGCTCTAGGTGAGTGATCACACCATCGTGATTATCCAGGTCTTGGAAGATCTTCTTGGTACAGTTCTTCTATGTATTCTTGCTACCTCTTCTTAATATCTTCTGCTTCTGTTAGGTCCATACCATTTCTGTCCTTTATCGAACCCATCTTTGCATGAAATGTTCTCTTGGTATCTCTAATTTTCTTGAAGAGTTCTCTAGTCTTTCCCATTCTGTTCTTTTCCTCTATTTGTTTGCATTGATTGCTGAGGAAGGCTTTCTTATCTCTCCTTTCTATTCTTTGGAATTCTGCATTCAGATGCTTATATCTGTCCTTTTCTCCTTTGCTTCTCACTTCTCTTCTTTTCACAGCTGTTTGTAAGGCCTCCCCAGGCAGCCATTTTGCTTTTTGCATTTCTTTTCCATGGGGATGGTCTTGATCCCTGTCTCCTGTACAGTGTCACTAACCTCGGTCTACAGTTCAACAGGTACTCTATCTATCAGATCTAGTCCCTTAAATCTATTTCTCACTTCCACTGTATAATCATAAGGGATTTCACATAATGCTAAAAGTGTTAATCCAAAATGAATTATTAAACACATACTAACCTATGTATCCCTAAATACATAAGGAAAATATTAAAAAAACATAAAGGGAGAAAGTGACAGTAATGCAGCAACAGTAGGGGTCTTCTAATACACTACCGACAGCAATGGACATACCACCTGGATAGAAAATCAGTAAGCAAAAATTGGACTTAAATGACACATTAGACTAAATGTACTTAATATACATCCATAGAACATTCCACCCCCAAATAGTGGAATACATATTCTTCTCAAGGTCACATGGAATACCCCCAGGATATATCACATGCTAGGTCACTAAATAAATCTCAATAAATTAGAGAAAATTGAAGTCATATCAAGCATCTTCTCTGACCACAAAGTATGAAATGAGAAAACAAATACGGGGGGTGGGGGGGGACTTGAATAAACACAAACACCTGGAGACTGAATAACATGCTCTGCTGCTGCTGCTAAGTAGCTTCAGTCATGGCTGACTCTATGTGACCCTATAGATGGCAGCCCACCAGGCTCCCCATCCCTGGGAATCTCCAGGCAAGAGTACTGGAGTGGGGTGTTACTGCCTTCTCCAATAATATGCTACTAACAACAAAAAATAAAAAGGTCAATAGAGAAATCTAAAAATTTCCAGAGACTAATCAAAACAAAGTCTCAACTTTCCAAAATCTATAGGATATGGCAAAACAGTTTTAAGAGGGATTAGGACTATAGTGAGACAGGATAGTGAGACAGGATAGTGTCAGAGGCCTATCTCAGGAAAAAAGGGAAATCAGCAATCTAGCATGACACTCAAAAGAACTAGAAAAAGAAGAAAAAAACAAAGTCTAAAGTTAATAAAAGTGAAGTGGCTTAGTCTTGTCCGACTCTTTGTGACCCCGTGGACTGTAGCCTGCCAGTCTCCCCTGTCCATGGGATTTTCCAGGCAAGAATACTGGAGTGGGTTGCCATTTCCTTCTCCAGTGGATCTTCCCAACCCAGGGATAGAACCCAGGTCTCCCACGTTGTAAGCAGATGCTTTTACTGTCTGAGCCAACAGGGAAGTCTAGGAAATAATAAAGATCAGAGTAGAAATGAATGAGGTAGAGAACAGAAAGAACATATCAATGAAACTAAGAGCTGTTCTTTTTTTTTTTTTTTTTTAACTATGAACTAATCTAGTGGAGGTGATGGAATTCCAGTGGAGCTGTTTCAAATCCTGAAAGATGATGCTGTGAAAGTGCTGCCCTCAATATGCCAGCAAATTTGGAAAACTCAGCAGTGGCCACAGGACTGGAAAAGGTCAGTTTTAATTCCAATCCCAAAGAAAGGCAATGCCAAAGAATGCTCAAACTACTGCGCAATTGCACTCATCTCACACGCTAGTAAAGTAATGCTCAAAATTCTCCAAGCCAGGCTTCAGCGATACCTGAACCGTGAACTTCCTGATGTTCAAGCTGGCTTTAGAAAAGGCAAAGGAACCAGAGATCAAATTGCCAACATCCACTGGATCATGGAAAAAGCAAGAGAGTTCCAGAGAAAGATCTATTTCTGCTTTATTGACTACGCCAAAGCCTTTGACTGTGTGGATCAGAATAAACTGTGGAAAATCGTGAAAGAGATGGGAATACCAGACCACCTCACCTGCCTCTTGAGAAAGCTATATGCAGGTCATGAAGCAACAGTTAGAACTGGATTGGATATGGAACAACAGACTAATTCCAAATAGGAAAAGGAGTACATCAAGGCTGTATATTGTCACTCTGCTTATTTAACTTATATGCAGAGTACATCATGAGAAATGCAAGGCTGGAGGAAGCACAAGCTGGAATCAAGAGCCAGGAGAAATATCAATAACCTCAGATATGAAGGTGACACCACCCTTATGGCAGAAAGTGAAGAGAAACTAAAAAGTCTCTTGATGAAAGTGAAAGAGGACAGTGAAAAAGTTGGCTTAAAGCTCAACATTCAGAAAATGAATATAATGGCATCTGGTCCCATCACTTCATGGGAAATAGATGGGGAAACAGTGGAAACAGCGTCAGACTTTATTTTTGGTGTCAAAAATCACTGCAGATGGTTTTTGCAGCCATGAAATTAAAAGACACTTACTTCTTGGAAGGAAAGTTATGACCAACCTAGATAGCATATGCAAAAGCAGAGACATTACTTTGCCAACAAAGGTCAATCTAGTCAAAGCTATAGTTTATCCCATAGTCATGTATGGATGTGAGAGTTGGACTGTGAAGAAAGCTGAGTGCTGAAGAATTGATGCTTTTGAACTGTGGTGTTGGTGAAGACTCTTGAGAGTCCCTTGGACTTCAAAGAGATCCAACCAGTCCATTCTAAAAGAGATCAGTCCTGTGTGTTCTTTGGAAGGAATGATGCTAAAGCTGAAACTCCAATACTTTGTCCACCTCATGTGAAGAGTTGACTCATTTGAAAAGACTCTGATGCTTGGAGGTATTGTGGTATGAGGAAAAGGGGATGACAGAAGATGAGATGGCTGGATGGCATCACTGACTCAATGGACATGAGTTTGAGTGAACTCCAGGATTTGGTGATGGATAGGGAGACCTGGTTTGCTGCAATTCATGGAGTTGCAAAGAGTTGGACGCGACTGAGTGACTGAATTGAACTGAACCTACTGATATAAAATTGATAAACCCTTAGCCAGACTCATAATAAAAGCAGATGGCCCAAATAAATAAAACTAGAAATGTAGAAAGTACAACTGATATCATAGAAATACATACAATTGTATGAGAATACTACATTTATAAGCCAAAATGTGGGCAATGTACAAGAACTGGATAAATTCCTAGATACATATAATCTTCCAAGACTGAATCAGGAAGAAACAAAAATATGTATAGAACCATTAATAGTAATTAAATTAAATCAACAATAAAATACTTTCCACCAAAGTTCAGAACAGATAGCTTCATTGGGGAATTTTCCAAAACATTAAAAAAAAGTTAATACCCATTCTTCTCAAATTATTCTGAAACATGGAAGAGAAAGGAATACATTCAGTATCATTCTACAAGACCAGCAATATCCTGATATCAAAACCAGAGACATTACCAAAAAGAAAATTTACAGGCCAACATCCCTGACAAACACAGAAGCAAAATCCTCAAAAAATATTAACAGACTTCATTCAACACTACCATAAGATCATAGGTCATGATCAAGTGGGATTTACTGAAAGGATACAGGGCTCCCCTGGTGCCTCAGATGGTAAAGAATCCGCCTGCAATGCAAGAGACCTGGGTTTGATCCCTGGGTTGGGAAGATCCCCTGGAGAAGGGAATGGCTACCCACTCCAGTATTCTTTCCTGGAGAATCCCATGGACAGAGGAGCCTGGCAGGCTACAGCCCATGGAGTCACAAAGAGTCAGACATGACTGAGTGACTAAGCACAGCAGAGATGCAGTATGATTCAGTATCCACAAATCTATTAATCTCATATACCAGGTTAACAAAGGATAAAAATCACATGATCATCTCAATAGATACAGAAAAAGCATTTGACAAAATTCAACATCCATTCATGACAAAAACTCTCAATAATGTTGGTATAGGGGAAATATTTAGCTAGGCATAGTCAGTCAGTCTCAGATGTGTCCAACTCTGCAACCCCATGGGCTATAGCCCAACAGGTTCCTTTGGCCATGGAATTCTCCAGGTAAGAATATTGGAGTGGGTTGCCATTCCCTTCTCCAGGGTATCTTCCAGACTCAGGGATCAAACCTGGGCATCCCACATTGCAGGCAGATTCTTTACCATCTATAGAGGAAACATACTTCAACATAATAAAAGCCATTTATGATAAACACACAGCTAACAGTATACTCACCAGTGAAAATCTGAAAGCTTTTGGAAGTCCTAGTGACAGTAATCAGACAACAACAACAGAAATAAATAAAAAGTCATCAAAGTGGAAGAGAAGTAAAAATGGCTGCAATCCAAAAGTCTACAAGCAATAAATGCTGGAGAGGATGTGGAGAAAAGGGAACCCTCTTACACTGCTGGTGGGAATGCAAACTAGTACAGCCACTATGGAGAACATTGTAGAGGTCCCTTAAAAACTTGAAATAGAACTGCCTTATGACCCAGCAATCCCACTGCTGGGCATACACACCAAGGAAACCAGAATTGAAAGAGACACGTGTACCCTAATGTTCATCACAGCACAGTTTATAATAGCCAGGACATGGAAGCAAGCTAGATGTCCATCAGCAGATGAATGGATAAGAAAGCTGTGGTACATATACACAATGGAGTATTACTCAGCTATTAAAAAGAATACATTTGAATCAATTCTAATGTGGTGGATGAAACTGGAGCCGATTATACAGAGTGAAGTAAGCCAGAAAGAAAAACACCAATACAGTATACTGACACATATATATGGAATTTAGAAAGATGGTAACAAAAACCCTGTGTGTGAGACAGCAAAAGAGACAGATTATAGAACAGACTTTTGGACTCTGTGGGAGAGAGAGAGGGTGGGATGATTTGGGAGAATGGCATTGAAACATGTAATATCATGTAAGAAACAAATCGCCAGTCTAGGTTTGATGCAAGATATAAGATGCTTGGGGCTGGTGCACTGGGATGACCCAGAGAGATGGTATAGGGATGAAGGTGGGAGGGAAGCTCAGGATTGGGAACTCATGTACACCTGTGGCAAATTCATGTTGATGTATGGCAAAACCAATACAGTATTGTAAAATAAAATAAAATTTTGAAAAAAGATAAATTAAAAAAAAACTCTATTTGCAGATGACATTACACATATCAAACTCTAAAGACTCTATCTAAAAGCTATCAAAATAAATGAATTCAGTAATGTTACATGATACCAAATAAATATACAGAAATCTGTTGCATTTCTATACATTTATACTGAACTATCAGAAAGAGAAATCAAGAAAACAATCCCATTTGTAATGACATCAAAAAGAATAAAACACCTAGGAATAAATTTAACCAAAATGATGAACGACTTGCATTCTGAAAACTATAAGACACTGATGAAAGAAACTGAAGACAACACAAATAAATGAAAACTCTTCTGTGTTCATGAATTAGAAGCATTAAAATAATTAAAGACTCAAATATTTACAATATCCAAGACATTAAAGCAACCTAAATAAGTAGCCATCAACAGAAGAAAGGATAAAGAAGATACAGTATATAGAGGTGATCTTCAAAAATATGGGTGTTAGGGGCACCAAACCATATGGTCAAACATCCACATGTAACTTTAAAGTTCACTCTGTGTATCCACATTCATGGATTCAACCAATTGTGGATATTGTGGTGCTGAAGTACATATTTATCAAAAGAAAAAAAAAAGCCTCACATGTTTGGATAAAATCCACATATACGTTCAAACCTATGTTGTCCAAGAACTAGGTGTACAACAACTGTATATACGATGGACTATTACCTAGCCATTTTAAAAAAGAATGAAATCTTGCCATTTGCAACAACATGAATGGATCAGGAGGGTATTATACTAAGTGAAATAAGACAGAAAGAGATAAATACTATGCTTTCACTTATATTGACATATAAAAAACAGAACAAACAAATATAACAAAATAGGAACAGACTGAGATATAGAGAACAAACTGGTGGTTGCCACAGGGGAGGCAGTTGGGGGTGATGGGTGGATTAGATGAAGGGGATCCTGAGGTACAAACTGTCTGTTACTACATGACTGTAACTGCATATTAGGTCAAAGGCTGTGATGTAGAGCACAGGAAATATAGTCAATAATATTAACTTCGCATGGTATGTAGTCTATAAAAATATTGAAACCACTATATTGTACACCTGAAACTAATATGACATTGTAAGTCAATTATACGTCAATAAAAAAGAAAATGAAATAAAACTGTAACATGTAGAAAATGAACAGAATAATTCTGGGGTGTTTAGGGAAGAGATTCAGTAGGTGATGTCTAAATAACAGATTAAAAGATAAAACTAGAAGCTGGTCAGGTGGACAAAGTGGGAAAGCTCCATAAGAGAGTAGAAAAGCAGAGGTGTATAACAACATGTTTCAGAGAACAAAGGTGACACCTAAAAGATGAAATAAAACACAAAAATGTAAGGTAAGACCTTAGAAATGAAGGAAGACATAAAAATGCCACATATGTGGTGATGGGTATTAATCAGACTTATTGTGGTAATCATTTCATAATATATACTAATATCAAGTCATATGTCATATACCTGAAAATAATATAAAGTTATAGATCAATTATATCTCACTTCTTCAAGATGCCATAATATGTCTTAGATATCAAGCTAAAAATCTTACTTTAGCAAATGGAAATCAGGCAATAGTTTCAAGGTAGGAAAAGGTAGCTTAATGATCTACACAATAAAAATCTTTATGACAGCAGTTTGTAGGTAAGGAGACCAAGGTCCTCCCATAGAACACTAGAGAAAGGCTGGGACCCAAGGTCAGCAACAGAAGTGCTGAAAAGAAGCAACAGATATAAGAAGTAGACAGGAGGGACAGATTGTAGCTTGGAGATATATAATAATTAGACATAGAATGTTTCTAAACAAAGAAAAATGGTGGAAGGTGCAAGGAAAATCTTGATAGAGCTAAGTGCAAGGAAATATCAGGCTGACATCAAAAATGGATAAAAATTTGGTTTGCCTGCAAAGTAGAAAATATTAAGGATTGTAGCAAAGGGAAATTAAGTTTGAAGAGTAGGTTGGAGTCATATCTTGGAGGTTCAAAATGACAACATAAGTTTCATTTATTAAACTAAACCTCTGATAGCTATTGAATGGAAAAGTAAAATGCTAGAGCTGATACTTAGCAATGAATCTGACAGTTGGACTAGAGAGATAGACCTATTAAAGGCAAGTGACCTGTTAATAGATTCTAAAGTTTGAAGGATCCTAAAGTTCCATCCTAAAGGAAATCAATCCTGAATATTCATTGGAAGGGCTGATGCTGAAGCTGAAACTCCAATACTCTGACCACCTGATGTGAAGAACTAACTCATTGGAAAAGACCCCGATGCTGGAAAAGATCGAAGGCAGGAAGTGAAGGGGAAGACAGAGGATGAGATGATTGGATGGCATCACCAACTCAATGGACATGATTTTGAGTAAGCTCTGGGAATTGGTGATGGACAGGGAAGCCTGGCGTACTGCAATCCATGGAGTTGCAAAGAGTCAGACATGACTGAGCAACTGAACTGAAAGTTCGAAGGAAAGATAATTTTATTCTGAACTACAGTAATGACAGTATCCATAACAAGAAGGATTCATGAATCATATACAGACAGACGAGAAGAAAAATCAACAGGGTTAAATCTAGAACACTGACAATACCGAATGATAGCAGGGATGTGGAGCAACAGAAACTCTCATTCTTTGCTGTTGAGGAAGCAGAAGGGCACAGCCCAGTTTGGAAAATAGTTTGGCAGCTTCTTACAAACAAACAAACAAACAAAAACACTTTTATCATACAATCCAGCAATCACACTCCTTGGAATTTACATTAAAAACTTATATCCACACAAAAACGTGCAGCTTTATTGTTTATAGCAGCTTTATTGACATTGCCAAAATTTGGAAGCAACCAAGTTGCCCTTCTGTAGCCAGACAACAGAACATTATCCAGTGTGAAAAAGAAATGAGCTATCAAACTGTGAAGACACGGAGAAAACATAAATGCTCATCACTGAGTGAAAGAAGTTATATAGAAAATGCTATATACTGTATGATTCCAATTATACGGCATTCTGGAAAAGGCAAAATTATGGACTCAGTAAAAAGATCAGTGGTTGCCAGAAGTGGGGATCAGCAGGGGCCAGGGGGCAGGGGGCAGGTGGTGAATGGAGAAACATAGGATTTATAAGGCAGTGAAAATTACTCTGTATGATACTGTAATGGGAGCTACATGTCACTATGTGTGTGTGCCTAGTAGTTCAGTTGTGTTCGAGTCTTTGAGACCTCATGGACTGTAGCCCGCCAGGCTCCTCTGTCCATGGGGATTCTCCAGACAAGAATATTGGAGTGGGTTGCCATGCCCTCCTCCAGGGGATCTTTCCAACCCAGAAATCAAACTCAGGTCTCCTACATTGCAGGCAAATTCTTTACCATCTGAGCCACCAGGGAAGCCCACATGTCACTGTGTATTTGTCCAGACCCATAAAATGTAGAACACCAAGAGTGAACTCAAAACTATAGATTTGGGGAGATAGCGATATGTCGATGTAGGTTCATCAGTTGTAGCAAATGTATCACGGGTAGACGATGCTAACAATGGGAGAGGTTCTGCATGTGTGGGGGCAAAGGGCTACATGGGATATCTTTTTACTTTGTATTCAGTTTTGATGTAAGACTAAAATTGCTCTAAAAAAAAAAACCAGAAAAAAATGGTACAGATAAACCTAATTACAGGGCAAGAATAGAGACACAGATGTAAAAGAATGGATGGGTGGACATGGCAAGGGGCTGGGAAGAAGGGAATAAATTGGGAGATTAGGACTGACATATATACACTACCATGTGTAAAATAGATGGCTAGTGGGAAGCTGCTACATTGCACAGGGATCTCAGCAAAGTGCTACGTGGTCACCTAGAGGGGTAGGACGTGGCGGGGTGGGGTGGGGTGGGGAGGGAGAGCTAAGAGGAAAGGGATATATGTGTACAAATCATGATTCACTTCATTGTATAGCAGAAACTAACAAAACATTGTAAAGCAACTGTATCCCAATAAAAGAAATAAGGATTATTTTGAAAAAAATTCAACAGGACTTAACAAATTACTGAAAGTGAGGAGTTAAGGCTAGGTAAGGTCAAGGTATTGAAAAGCTCAGAGTAAATTTTCCATCACTGAAGCTGAAAAACAGTGATAGTGGAGTGTAAATATATTAACAAGGTGCTAAAATATCCATTTTTAAGGGAGAAAGTATCTTCACTGTCGTCAACAACTCGTAACAAGAATCAAGGGAAGGCAGTATAAGTTGATGTTGGAAATGTCAAGAGTAACATCATTTGGTAGCACTACAGAGAATTTGACATAAAAGAAAAGAGTAAAAGGGAAACAGATTGCAATCATGATCCCATATGATAAGCCACAGAGCTCTAGACAAGTTATGAAACTTCTACAAATCACATTTTTTCATTCTTGAAACTTAAGAAAATTAAACCACTTTGCAGTTATCAGTTAAGGAAAATCTTATCTTTCTTGTCCCTTTCATGTTGGACCTAAGGGGCATAACTGCTATTGAACATATTTTCTAGGAAGGCAGATGGGGACATGAAACTATCAGCCTCAGAAGACTTTTATTCTCATTACCATCTTTGCAATTTTTTACAAGTTAGAAGATGCTTACTCCTTGGAAGAAAAGTTATGACCAACCTAGATAGTATATTCAAATGCAGAGACATTACTTTGCCAACTAAGGTCCATCTAGTCAAGGCTATGGTTTTTCCTGTGGTCATGTATGGATGTGAGAGTTGGACTGTGAAGAAGGCTGAGCACCGAAGAATTGATGCTTTTGAACTGTGGTGTTGAAGACTCTTGAGAGTCCCTTGGACTGCAAGGAGATCCAACCAGTCCATTCTGAAGGAGATCAGCCCTGGGATTTCTTTGGAAGGAATGATGCTGAAGCTGAAACTCCAGTACTTTAGCCACCTCATGCGAAGAGTTGATTCATTGGAAAAAACTCTGATGCTGGGAGGGATTGGGGGCAGGAGGAGAAGGGGACGACCGAGGAAGAGATCGCTCGATGGCATCACGGATTCAATGGACGTGAGTCTGAGTGAACTCCGAGAGATGGTAATGAACAGGGAGGCCTGGCGTGCTGCGATTCATGGGGTCGCAAAGAGTCGAACACGACTGAGTGACTGAACTGAACTGAACAAGTATAAAAGAAAATATGCAAGTCATAGACCTGTAAGTCAGTTTTATTTGGATCCAAAGTCTTCCCCAGTGGCTCAGCAGGTAAAGAATCTGCCTACAGTGCAGACACAAGAGACGTGGGCTCAATCCCTGGGTCAGGAAGATCCCCTGGAGAAGGAAATGGCAACCTATTCCAGCATTCTTACTTGGAAAATCCCATGGACAGAGAAGCCCAGTGGCTACTGTCCATGGGGGTTGCAAAGAGTTGGACACGACTGAGTGACTAACACTACACATCAAAGGCACAAGCGTATGGAGCAGATTCCAATACATATAAATAAATTTCAGAGCCCTTATATGTGTTGACTTACTCTCAGGGAGTTCCACTCCACACTTTACTGAAAGGGAATGGAAAACCATCTGTTACTAGCACATTAGCCTGTCACCTTAGCTCCCCTGAGTAAGCCGACTGGGGTAGACAATTTTAATACTAGAACCTTCTCGCTTTTGAGAAAAAAAAAAATTGTTCACACTTACTTTGACAATTTTTCAACTTTGACTTATACTGCAATTTCCTCATTTTCCCCACTGGTCTCTACTGTTCTCCTCTGCAATCAGTCTGAACTGTCTTGGAATTAAAAAAAAAAAAGTTTCTGCTCCTAATGCTTATATACTCCTACTTTGAGTTCCATCTCTGGTTTCCCACAGATTGTCAAATTCTCATCTCACCTTGAAATGACCATTTTAGTTGCTTCTAATCCATATCACTTCTCCCACTCTCAAGTATTTGCTTCAGCAACTCCTTGTCACTTATCTGACTTCCTCCATTCTTTCTGTTCACTGTCTTACTCAAATCATCAAGCTTTTTTTTTTTTCTGAGTTTTAGAAATGTAAATTTATTTATTTTAATTGGAGGCTAATTACTTTACAATATTGTAGCGGCTTTGCCATACATTGACATGGATCCGCCATGGGTGTGCATGTATTCCCCATTCTGAACCCCCTCCCCGATCCCTCCCCATGCCATCCCTCTGGGTCATCCCAGTGCACAATCCCCCAGCACCCTGTCTCGTGCATCGAACCTGGACTGGCGATCCTTTTCACACATGATAACATACATGTTTCAATGCCATTCTCCCTAATCATCTCACCCTCGACATCAAAGCTTTTAACCAATAAACTAAAAGGTTGCAAGAAACAAATTGTTCATTTTCATTTGACTTCCATCAGCAGAGCCTCCATTCATTCTGCAGTGATCTTTAAAAATGTTTTTTAATAACAATAAAATTAAAAAGCAAAAATGTTTAGCATATTTTAAATTGAAAAGCAATGAACATGGAGATACTCTGAGTATTTATTAAGCAATCTGTTTTGGAGGGTGATACAAAGGTGGATTCTACACCACTGGGTAGCCAATAGGTGACAAAATATTTTTCTTCAGGCCACATCTAGGATGGCTGGTGTTAAATGAGAACTGACTAAAAGAAATTACATAATGTGTAACTCTTCAAGTATACTTGAAAACAGCAATAATAATAGTAGATAAAAATGAGAAACAGGGTTGTGCATTGTGCTCTATTAAATTAAAAGCTACTTTTAAACTATTTGAAGGAAATGTACTATTGGCAATTTTTTCCAGTTTTAACAACAAATGTGAATTTATTAATTTTTCCTTGCCCAGTTCCCTATGATTCTCAGAAATAGTTTGCCAAAGTAGTGGCTGGTGTTAAGGGTAAAATCTGCTACCACAAATCAGGATGAGGCTAACTTTTCAAGACAGGAATGAACTCCATGATTTTTGCTTTATTCCAATGAGAAAAACTGAGAAAATATTTTTTCCAGATCACAAGGAGTTGAGAGGGGGACTTAATGCAAAGTTCATGAAGTCTGGATTTCATTTGAATTCACAACGAATTCAAATATCATAATGAATTCACAATTAGCAAGCAAAGGGAGAGCATTATCATAGCCTCATCTTAGAAAGATTTGGCAGATGAGAAGACCTTTAGCATAGGTAAGGCAAGAAAATATTAGAATCAACTTAATAAAAGTCCATGAAATCTGAGAAGAGGAGAAAGGGAAAACTCTTTTTTAGAACAATGGATGGGATTTGGCTACTGGTTGATTCACTATAAGAGATTTTTTAAAAGAAGAAATAAAGTTGTTAGCCACTTTGAATCTGGCAACAAAGGTGAATGAAGATCCAATAACCAACATATGGAAACTAGATGGTAGAATAAGTTAATTGTTCCTTAGAGCTGGAGGTGAATTCTAATTTAGAACTTTGATTCGGGATAATTCTAAAAGGTGGTTCTAAATAGCATACTAGAGATAAAGAGAAAGTTAATGATTAGAATTATCTGCATAGAGCCAATAAAGCCATGAAAACTGACAAAATTATGAAATGTATATAGAATATAAAGATGGTCAGAAAGAAAATCTTTCAAAGGCAGGAGAAAAAGAACTCAAATAATAGCTACCTGCCCACCCCCAATAAAAAAGAGAAGAGAAAGAAGAGGAACTGGAAAGAAGAGGAGAAGAAGGGGTTAAAGGTGGGGGAGAAGGAGGGAAGGAGGTGAAAGGAGAAAGCAAGGAAGGAAGAACAGGAGGGAGGGAGGAACTGAGGAACAAGGACTTTAGACTAATAGGTCTGGGAAGCCCATAGAAGATATCTAACCTGAACCATCTGCAGTGATTTTGGAGCCCCCAAAATAAAGTCTGACACTGTTTCCACTGATTCTCCATCTATTTGCCATGAAGTGATAGGACCAGATGATCTTAGGCTGTGATCTTAGTTTTCTGAATGTTGAGCTTTAAGCCAGCTTTTTCACTCTCCACTTTCACTTTTATCGAGGCTCTTTAGTTCCTCTTCATTTTCAGCCATAAGGGTAGTGTCATCTGCATATCTGAGGTTATTGATATTTGCTTCTTGATTCCAGCTTGTGCTTCCTCCGCTCACTGTTTCTCATGATGTACTCTGCATATAAGTTAAATAAACAGGATGACAATATACAGCCTTGACGTACTTTTTCCCAATTTGTCATCAGTTTGCTGTTCCATGTCCAGTTCTAACTGTTGCTTCGTGACCTGCATACAGGTTTCTCAAGAGGCAGGTCAGGTGCTCTGGTATGCACATCTCTTTCACAATTTTCCAGTTTATTGTGATCCATACAGTCAAAGGCTTTGGCATAGTCAATAGAGCAGAAATAGATCTTTTCTGGAAGTCTCTTGCTTTTTCGATGATCCAGCGGTTCCTGTGCTTGATGATGATCTTTCGATGACCTCTGGTTCTCTGCCTTTCTCAAAACCAGCTTGAAAATCTGGAAGTTCACGGTTCACGTATTGCTGAAGCCTGGCTTGGAGAATTTTGAGCATTGCTTTACTAGCATGTGAGATGAGCGCAATTGTGCAGTAGTTTGAGCATTCTTTGGCATTGCCTTTCTTTGGGATTGGAATTAAAACTGACCTTTTCCAGTCCTGTGGCCACTGCTGAGTTTTCCAAATTTGCTGGCATATTGAGGGCAGCACTTTCACAGCATCATCTTTCAGGATTTGAAACAGCTCCACTGGAATTCCATCACCTCCACTAGCTTTGTTCGTAGTGATGCTTTCTAAGGCCCACTTGACTTCACATTCCAAGATGTCTGGCTCTAGATGAGTGATCACACCATCGTGATTATCTGGGTCTTGAAGATCTTTTTTGTACAGTTCTTCCATGTATTCTTTCCACCTCTTCTTAATATCTTCTGCTGCTGTTACATCCATACCATTTCTGTCTTTTATCGAGCCCATCTTTACATGAAATGTTCCCTTAGTATCTCTAATTTTCTTGAAGAGATCTCTAGTCTTTCCCATTCTGTTCTTTTTCTCTATTTCTTTGCATTGATCACTGAGGAAGGCTTTCTTATCTCTCTTTGCTCTTCTTTAGAACTCTGCATTCAGATGCTTATATCTTTCCTTTTTTCCTTTGCTTTTCACTTCTCTTTTTTTCACAGCTATTTGTAAGGCCTCCCCTATTGATTTTTGCATTTCTTTTCCATGGGGATGGTCTTGATCCCTGTTTCCTGTACAATGTCATGAACCTCTGTCCATAGATCATCAGGCACTCTATCTATCAGATCAAGTCCCTTAAATCTATTTCTCACTTTTACTGTATAATCATAAGGGATTTGATTTTGGTCCTATCTGAATGGTCTAGTGGTTTTCGCTACTTTCATAAATTTAAGTCTGAATTTGGCAATAAGCATTTCATGATATGAGCCACAGTCAGCTCCCTGTCTTGTTTTTTCTGACTGTATAGAGCTTCTTCATCTTTGGCTGTAAAGAATATAATCAGTCTGATTCAGTGTTGACCATCTGGTGCTGTCCATCTGTAGAGTCTTCTCTTGTGTTGTTGGAAGAGGGTGTTTGCTATGACCAGCGCATTCTCTTAGCAAACTCCATTAGACTTTGCCCTGCTTCATCCTGTATTCCAAGGCCAAATTTGCCTGTTACTCCAGGTGTTTCTTGACTTTCTACTTTTACATTCCAGTCCTCTATAATGAAAAGGACACCTTTTTTGAGCGTTAGTTCTTAAAGGTCTAGTCTCAAGGCCATGGTTTTTCCAGTAGTAGTATGGATGTGAAAGTTGGACTGTGAAGAAGGCTGAGTGCCGAAGAATTAATGCTTCTGAACTGTGGTGTTGGAGAAGACTCTTGAGAGTCCCTTGGACTGCAAGGAGATACAGCTAGTCCATTCTAAAGGAGATCATTCCTGTCTGTTCTTTAGAAGGAATGATGCTAAAGCTGAAACTCCAGTACTTTGGCCACCTCATGGGAAGAGTTGACTCATTGGAAAAGATTCTGATGCTGGGAGGGATTGGGGGCAGGAGGAGAAGGGGATGATAGAGGATGAGATGGCTGGATGGCATCACCGACTTGATGGACATGAGTCTGAGTGAACTCCGGGATTTGGTGATGGACAGGGAGGCCTGGCGTACTGCAATTCATGTTGTCGCTAAGAGTTGGACACGATTGAGCGACTGAACTGAACTGAACTGAACTTTAACCAGCAGATGAGAAAACTGAATCTCAAAGCAGGACAATAATTTGCTAAGACTGAATCTAGTTCGTGGAAGAGTGTTGATTACAGAACCAATGGCCTCTTCTACATCATTGGCGAGCATACTATTTATCTTTATACCTATAGTGCAGGAGTCACATTATGTAAAATCTAGTTCTTAACCATTCTACAGAAGTAAAATAATTTGGTTTGAAAATGATCTAGATACATGAATAGATAAGAGGATCCCATTTTTCCTATGTATGTGGAAGTGGGTGAGAGGAAACATAAAGTTACTTCCCTTTAAGATTCCTAGGAATGAATAGAGGTGAGGAAAAGGAGGAACTACAAGGATGTTAGACAACTTGATTTCTCACCCAGGTTTAGGAGGAAAACCAGAATACCTGATTTATGAAAAGAAGTCTTCCCATGATACACAACCCCTAAATTCCAATTTTATGAGACAGTAATGTAAGATTTTCCTCTCTTTCACAGAAGTCAAGATAATGTCATAAAAAAATAGTCAGTAACTTCCTGATCTACAAACTATCACAATGAAATAATCTGGTCTGATCAAATACCTGGTCAACAGTTAGAAAAGCAGATTACCTTATAACTGTCACACTTAACATATATGTTCTCACATTTATGAATCCTGAATCCTCAATATTTTCTTAAAAGTTACATTTGTTTGCAATATAAAAATGCTTTTCTGTTGATATTGATCTGTAGTTGCCCCTGAAACCCATGTTTCACATCAAAACCTTTCTAATCCACATTTATTTTTTAAAAAACATATGAAAGTACCTTTACTAAATACCAGTAACTTTTGGTATTGTAAATACTTTTGTAAGTTACCAAACATTTAATGTCACTTTCTTCAGTGTTTTTCACCTGGGAGGCAATTGACAAACACTGGTGTTAATCATGGATGATCTTATAACTGCATGTTGAATGCCTGTGATGGTTAATTTTTATATGTCAACATTGTCTCTGGCTATGACCCTGAAGGTATTTACAGATCAGATTAGCATTTGAATCAGTGGACTCAGTAAAGTAGATTGCATTCCCTTAAAAAGGAAAGGCATCATCCAATTCCTGAGGGTCTGATTAGAAAAGGAAGGAGTAACTCTCCCCTCACCTAGCACACCCCAGCCTTACTGCTTGAACTAGGACAAGTGATCGCATCTCCTCCTGTTCTCAGACTATGATTCACACTGTGGGTTCCCCTCATTCTTAGGCCTTTGGACTCAGACTGAATCATACCACCAGTGTTTTGAGTCTCCAGCTTGCAGAAAGTGAACTGTGGAACTTCTCAGCTTCCATAATCACAGGAGCCAATCAGTTCCTCAAAATAAATACCTTTCTAGCATATTCATCTTATATATAAGTTCTGTTTCTCTGGAGGACCCAGACTAATACAATGACAAAATCACTAAATAACATATCTTTTCATGATTTTTTAAACTGCTGTTAATATCATAAATATTTTATTGCAGTTTAATTCTGCTTTGATACATGTAATTCAGTTCAGTTCGGTTCAGTTGCTCAGTTGTGTCTGACTCTTTGCAACCCCATGGACTGCAGCACCCCAGGCCTCCCTATCCATCACCAATTCCTGGAGTTTACTCAAACTTATGTCATTTGAGGCAGTGATGCCATCCAACCGTCTCATCCTCTGTCAGCCCCTCCTCCTCCTGCCCAGCACCAGGGTTTCTCCATTGAGTCAATTCTTCACATCAAGTGGCCAAAGTATTGGAGCTTCAGCTTCAGCATCAGCCCTTCTAATGAATATTCAGGATAGATTTCCTTTAGGATTGACTGGTTTGATCTCCTTGCTGTCCAAGGGACTCTCAAGAGTCTTCTCCAACACCACAGTTCAAAAGCATCAGTTCTTCAGCGCTCAGCTTTCTTTATGGTCCAACTCTCACATCCATACATGACTACTGGAAAGAACATAGCTTTGACTAGATGGACTTCTGTTGGTAAAGTAATGTCTCTGTTTTTTAATATGCTGTCTAGGTTGGTCATAGCTTTTCTTCTAAGGAGCAAGTCTTTTTAATTTCATGGCTGCAGTGTCACCATCTGCAGTGATTTTAGAGCCCCAGAAAATAGTCTGTCACTGTTTCCAATGTCTCCCCGTCTATTGGCCATGAAGTGATGAGGCTGATGCCATGATCTTCACTTTTTGAATGCTGAGTCTTAAGCCAGCTTTTTCACTCTCCTCTTTCACTTTCATCAAGAGGCTCTTTAGTTCCTCTTCATTTTCTGCCATAAGGGTGGTGTCATCTGCATAACTGAGGTTACTGATATTTCTCCTGGCAATCTTGATTCCAGCTTGTGATTCATCCAGTCCAGTGTTTCACATGATGCCCTTTGCATTTGCATATAAGTTAAATAAACAGAGTGACAGTATACAGCTTTGATGTACTCCTTTCGGAATTTGGAACCAATTCATTGTTCCAGGTCCAATTCTAACTGTTGCTTCTTGACCTGCATACATATTTCTCAGGAGGCAGGTAAAGTGGTCCGGTATTCCCATATCTTGAAGAATTTTCCACAGTTTGTTGTGATCCACGCAGTCAAAGGCTTTGGCATAGTCTATAAAGCAGAAGTAAATGTTTTTCTGGAACTCTCTTGCTTTTTTGATGATCCAATGGATAATAGCAATTTGATCTCTGGTTCCTCTGCCTTTTCTAAATCCAGCTTGAACATCTGGAAGTTCTCGGTTCACATACTGTTGAGCATTACTTTGCTATTGTGTGAGATGAGTGCAATTGCATGGTAGTTTGAACATTCTTTGGCATTGCCTTTCTTTGAGATACATGAAGTTAAGTGACTGCAATTACATGCAATTAATAAAAAGAGAAAGCAGATATGTAGAGGTTAAAACATAATACATAGTAGGTGCCCAGTCATATCTGACTCGTTGTGACCTGATAGATTGTAGCCTGCCAGACTCCTCTGTCCATGGAGTTCTCCAGGCAGGAATACTGGAGAGGGCAGCTATTCCCTTCTATAAGGAATATTCCCAACCCAGGGATCAAACCCCAGATCTCACACATTGCAAGCAGATCCTTTATCGTCTGAGCTCCCAGGGAAGCCTAAAACATAATAAGAATACCTGTTTAATTTTTCTTTAAATTATCAAATATATTAATTTCCTTCCTATTTGATTGTATTTTGCCTGAAGAGGTGTATACATCTTCTCATCTTATAGATACATATCATAGTATTCCCATACATCACAATATAATTTATGAATTCAACCTTTAAATCAGATAGTTCTATCCAAAACATGATTCTGTTTTATTTTTCAAAATAATGCAGTACTTACTTAAATGAAAGTATAAAATTATGCTGGGAGAATATTAATAAATCTTTAAACAACATTAAACAATATTAATAATATCAGTTCAGTTTAGTCACTCAGTCGTGTCCGACTCTTTGCAATCCCATGAATTGCAGCACGCCAGGTCTCCCTGTCCATCACCAACTCCTGGAGTTTACCCAGACTTATTTCCATTGAGTCAGTGATGCCATCCAGCCATCTCATCCTCTGTTGTCCCCTTCTCCTCCTGCCCCTAATCCTTCCCAGAATCAGGGTCTTTTCCAATCAAAAGTAAATTTCAGAGAAGTTGAACCTGAATTATAAAACACATTGTACTTTCCTTATAATTTCCATTTGTTAGCAGGATATTTTCCCAGCCAAAGTTACATTTGGTGAAAAAAACTAACTTCATGATGATTATAATTACTGCATGGTGATAGCATATTATTATAAGAGCTTTTGCTAAATTTGCATTAATGGAAAAAAACCACACACATGATTATGGACCATCAACACCTTAAAACTATGGAAACAATATCACCTGAATAATACACATTTTACTTAGAAGTTCAAGGTACAAATAATTCCAGAAGCCAGCTATGGAAAAGATACAAATGTTATAACTATCATATCACTTTTAAGATACCAGTATATTTTAGTATTGCAACAAGGAATATTTATAGCAAGTTATATATTATCAAGGCTCTACAAAGAACTGCCCTTAAATATGTTACCCATAAGATTTCTACATTTATACAAGCTGCCCAGTTTCCAGGAAAAGGCAAATAAAATATCATTAAAGTTGAAGAAGGGTGAAAACACCTACAGTCTCTGCTTTGCAAAGGCTAGAGATATGTTTATTCTATAGTTAGCACAGAGAAAACAAGGCCCTTTTTAAAGTATTTACTTGGACTCACAGAAAGTCTGGTATTGGGTGATTGCATTCTCTGTGTCTTTTTTAACTTTCCAGAAGTTGCTTCTCCATATGGATTTTTTGTAGCTATTATCATAAGGTTGCCACCCAAACTCCTTTTACATTTAAAATTAAAAGGGAAGAAGGAAGAGGAGAGAGAGGAGGAAGAGGAGGCTGGGGAGCAGCAGAACAACATTTCTTCACTTGGTCCATTGTGAGAAGCTCTATTCTGGACTATTACTTTTGTATACCTACAAATCAAACCACCAGAGGGAGCTTCTGCATTTCAGTCCTATTCATAATCATTAATTAAACTAGTAGGGATCCATTTAAAATCATTTAGTTCAGTATTCACAGAGAAAATCCAAACTGTAGACCAAAGTGACAAATACTTAAAAATATGAAATCTTCATAAAAATCCAGTCTCTTATGGAAAATTACTAACTGATACTGCAGTATCAATGTGATCAAACAAGAAAAAGGAAAACCAACTCAGGATTGTGGATTACCTTCTCCTAACTGAGCTGTCTTGGAGTCAGGAAGAGGAAGATGCTGAAAATTGGCCAAGACAGTCAATTATTTCCCCTCTTTCTCTTTCCTTCCCTCCTTTACTTCCTCCTCACCTCTGTCCTTTCTTTCTTCCTTCCATTTATAAGGACACATTAGTTTATAAAGTTCCCAGAACTGAGAGTCATATATGTGCATTTTAGTGCATGTTTAGCTACAGATTGCAATGACAATTAAAAACTGAGCACCTATTATCTATATGGCATTATTCTAAGAGCTGGGAATAAAGTGATGAACTTTCTCCCAAGATACTTATATTCTAGCAGGGGAAACTAAAAATAAATCATTACTTGATTACTTTTATGTATTGCGAAGTGTTACTCAGAAAAAAATGGATATTTGACTGAGAGCTGGGAAGGAATGAGGATGGACAGCTTCAATTAGGTGGTCAAAAGACTTTATAAAAAGTAGTTCTAAATGAAGTAAAGAGGCAGTTGTGGAAAAATGATAGGAAAGAGCTTCACATCCAGAGAGAACAGTAATTAAAATAGCCCCTGGGAAGAGAATAAAAGGAGGCTGCTGCAGCTGCAAATACTGTATAGTAGAGTAGTGAATAATGAAGTGGAAGAGAGCAGAGGCTGGCTGGCCAGATGATAAGATTTCAGATATCCTCTGCCAAAGGGTGAGTTTGTGTTGTAAGTGGGTGTTGAAGTCAGTGGAGAGTTTAATGATAACACAGTCTGTCTCATGTTTTAAAAATATCATGCTGATTGTTAGCCAGAGAGAAGTGTAAGCAAGACATTAAAAAAAAAAAATGTGATAGACAAGATGGAATGAGTGAATCCAGTTCACTGGATTTCACAAGATTTTTGGTTTCACAAGGTTTTCGGTGTGGTTCAGGGAGAAGACGGTGCTGAGCCTTGCTCAGGATGGTCTATGAGGACTGAGATCTAGCTGAAAGATGTATATATTTTGATGGTAGAGAAAGCAGGACTTGAGGATGGATTAAACATGACCAGTGAAGGACAGCAGATTCAAGAGTGACTCCTGGTACTGTTTGGCTGAATTAGTTGGCCAAACAGAGACAGAGAAGAATGGATTTGGGAAGAAAAAGAAAAGACTGTTTTGGACATGTTTGGCTTTTTGTGACTATTAGTCATGCTAGAGGAGCTACCCAATAGGCTGTTAGTTATATTAGTTGAAAAATTAAAGGTGAAGTCAGGCAAGATGTATAAACATGGTTGTCAATAACATGTACTTGGGTTGAGGACAGATGGAGGAAAGGGCTGAAGACTGAGCCCAAGGGCACAGTGACATTTGCAGGTGGAGAGAAAGAGAAATTGAAAGAGATTCAGTTTTCACACAAGTTGAAGGATTCCCAGGAGAGTGAGCTATCTCAAAATATAAATGAATTTTTTTAAAATGAAGAATTGATCAGATATGTTCAAAGTGATTGATACTCCTATCTAATGAAGATGGAAATTAACCATTGGATCTTATGAGAAAAAGATCATTGGTGACTTGTGAATATGGGTTTCTGTGGACAACTGTGGCAGAAAGCATGATGATCAACTTGAGAATAGGCATAGGGGGAAAAAAAAAACAGAGACGGTGAAAATACATGAATCTTCCATGAAGTTTTGTAGCAAAAGTGAGTAGATTTATTGAGCCTAGAGAAAGCATGGAGTCAAGTAAGTTTGTTTTTTAGTTTGTTTCAGGACAGTAGTTATTAAAACATGATTGCATGTTTAATGGTAGAGACTCTGTTTCATATAATTTGATCCTAGATAATTCTATTTCAAAAGTGAGTTATTTTTAAAAGTGTATGAGTGTCAGGGGAAAATATAGTTTAAACAAATAACCTGAACTTGGAATGCCTTTACTTCTGTGAACATCCATAGTTGCTTAGAATTGTGTTCACATGCTTTGGAGGTGTTAGATCATAGAATGTATATGGATCATATAATGGGTAAGGAGAGAAATAACGGAGAAATGGGAGAGGAGAGAAAACATACTGAATATTTCTGCAAGACAAAATATTTTTGGATGAGAAATACAAGAGTAAGTGAACTTCAATGGTAGGAAATGATGTTATAATGTGAGAATTGCTGATTTCAGAGATAATAGGTTTGGGAAGGCAGGGGTAATTAGGGGCAGGGTTAGATTACAAGTTATGCAGGTTGGACTAATGATTTTAGATAATCAAGAGTCTTGAATTTCTGATGGTCACTGATGTGACTGGGGAAAAGAGGCATAATGGATTTGATCCTGAAGCCAGAGCCCCACTTTGAATGATCTGGGAGTGGTTAAAGGATTAGACAGCTGGGAGCACCTGAGAACGATGAACATATGATGAAGGCCATCAGGATGTTGATATAACAGAGTAATTACCAACTGCAGGTCTTAGGAGAAAATGTACAATCCGACTTTAAACAAATAACTTACAAGCTCTGTTCATCTTTTGACATCAGAAAAATAGACATATTCAAGTCACAGTGCAGCTACCATGATACTGTAAAATTTTCTAAATGTAGAGATTTCTATCTCTTTTAATTGTATGAAGGAATTTTTTATTGATAAGGGCAATAAAAACTAGAGCTAGAGTGTATTTTGCTAATTTCTCTAAGGAGTTTATAATCTAATTAGAGAGGTGGGGTTTCCAAAGCTGAAACAACTTGATAAATATATAAAGCTAACTTCAATACAATATAAACGATGTTTCAATAGGATATAAACTATGTGTCAAAAGAATGTTATGAGCAATAACTCACGTGGGAGCCCAAGAAAAATCACTAAGAGCCAGAGGTATCAGGAAAGGTTTTAAACAAACTTTGAATTTGTAGGGAAAAGAGAGAGAGAGAGAGAGAGAGAGAGAGAAAATTCCTCCCTGAGGCTGAGAGGATGGAAATGGGAAAAAAGTTCTCAACAGTGGGTAACTTGGTTATACTAAAAAAAAAGATTGATTCAATTATGTTTTTCAATATGATCTCTTGAGACAAAAGTGTATGTTTTCCTTCTGTGATCACTGAGTTTTGTGACATTTAAAACGCTTTTGAGCTATTCAGCCAAATGTTCTACAAATTGCTAGGCTCTGCCACAGAAAGAAGAGGGCCAGCCAGCCAGTACTATCTCACTATTGAGGATTTCCCCAACATGGAAAAGGAAATAGTCAATCAAGTCCAAGAGGCACAGAGAGTCCCATACAGGATACACCCAAAAGAAACACATACGAATCAAACCAACAAAGACTAAACACAAAGAAAAAATATTAAAAGCAACAAGGGAGAAGCAATAAGTAACATACAAGGGAAATCTCATACATTTAACAGCTGATCTTTCAGCAGAAATTCTGCAAGCCACAAGGGAATGGCAGGACATATATACACATACACACACACACACACACACACACACACACACACACACACACACACATATATATATATATCTTTATATACAAGAATACTGGAGTGGATTGCCATTTCCTTCTCCAGGGGATCTTCTCAACCTAGGGATCGAACCTGGGTCTCCCGCATTGGAGGCAGATGCTTTAACCTCTGAGCCACTAGGGAAGACCATATATAAAGTAATGAAAGGGAAAAAAATCTACAACCCAGATTACTGTACCCAGCAAGGATCTCATTCAAAATTGATGGAGATAAAAAAAAGCTTTTCAGACAAGTAAAAGTGAGAGAATTGAGAACCACCAAACCAGCTCTACAACAAATGTTCAGTCACTCAGTCGTGTCCGACTCTTTGCAACCCCATGAATCACAGCACGCCAGGCCTCCCTGTTCGTCACCATCTCCCGGAGTTTGCCCAAACTCACGTCCATCAAGTTGGTGATGCCATCCAGCCATCTCATCCTCTGTCGTCCCCTTCTCCTCTTGCCCCCAATCCCTCCCAGATTCAGTCTTTTCCAATGAGTCAACTCTTTTCATGAGATGGCCAAAGTATTGAGTTTCAGCTTCAGCATCAGTCCTGCCAATGAACACCCAGGACTGATCTCCTTTAGGATGGACTGGTTGGATCTCCTTGCAGTCCAAGGGACTCTTAAGAGTCTTCTCCAACACCACAGTTCAAAAGTATCAATTCTTTGGCGCTCAGCTTTCTTCATAGTCCAACTCTCACATCCACACATGACCACTGGAAAAACCATAGCCTTGACTAGACAGACCTTTGTTGGCATAGTAATGTCTCTGCTTTTGAATATGCTATCTAGGTTGGTCATAACTTTCCTTCCAAGGAGTAAGCGTCTTTTAATTTCATGGCTGCAATAACCATCTGCAGTGATTTTGGAGCCCTGCAAAAATAAGAGAAGTGAAAAGCAAAAGAGAAAAGGAAAGATATAAGCATCTGAATGCAGAGTTCCAAAGAGTAGCAAGGATAGATAAAGCCTTCCTCAGTGATCAATGCAAAGAAATAGAAGAAAACAACAGAATGGGAAACACTAGAGATCTCTTCAAGAAAATTAGAGATACCAAGGGAAAATTTCATGCAAAGACGGGCTCGATAAAGGACAGAAATGATATGGACCTAACAGAAGCAGAAGACATTAAGAAGAGGCAAGAATACCTAGAACTGTACAAAAAGATCTTCAAGACCCAGATAATCATGATAGTGTGATCACTCACCTAGAGTCAGATATCCTGGAATGTGAAGTCAAGTGGGCCATAGGAAGCATTGCTATGAACAAAGCTAGTGAAGGTGATGGAATTCCAGTTGAGCCATTTGAAATCCTGAAGGATGATGCTGTGAAAGTGCTGCACTCAATATGCCAGCAAACTTGGAAAACTCTGCAGTGGCCACAGGACTGGAAAAGGTCAGTTTTCATTCCAATCCCAAAGAAAGGCAATGCCAAAGAATGCTCAAACTACCACACAATTGTATTCATCTCACACGCTAGTAAAGGAATGCTCAAAACTCTCCAAGCCAGGCTTCAGCAATATGTGAACCGTGAACTTCCAGATGTTCAAGCTGGATTTAGAAAAGGCAGAGGAACCAGAGATCAAATTGCCAACATCCGCTGGATCATGGAAAAAGGAAGAGAGTTCCAGAAAAACATATATTTCTGCTTTATTGACTATGACAAACCTTTGACTGTGTGGATCACAACAAATGTTAAAGGGACTTATATAGTCAAGAAATAGAGAAGGTAAAAGATCTACAAAATCAACCTCAAACAATTAGGAAAATGGAAATAGGAACATATATATCAATAATTACTTTAAATGTAAATGAATTAAATGTTGCAACCAAGAGACACAGACTAGCTGAATGGATACAAAAACATTATATATGCTGTCTGCAAGAAACCCACTTCAGACCTAAAGACACATATAGACAGAAAGTGATAGGATGGAAAACTATATTCCATGCAAATAGGAAGTAAAAGAAAGCTGGAGTAACTCCTTATATCAGACAAAAAAAAGACCTTAAAATAAAGAAGATTACAAGAGATAAGGAAGGACACTACATAATGATCAAGGGATCAATCCAAGAGGAAGACATAGCAATTACAAATATCTATGCACCAAATACAGGAGCATCTCAATACATAAACACTAACAGACATAAAAGGAGAAATTAACAGTAACACAATAATAGTAAGAGACTTTAACACCAATGGACAGATCATCAAAACAGAAAATTAATAAGGAAACACAAGTCTTAAATGATACATTAGATGAGATGAGTCTCATGAATATCTTCAGGACATTCCATCCAAATGCAAAAGAATATATCTTCTTTTCAAGTCACATGGAACATTCTCCAGTATAGATCACATCTTGGGTCACAAATCAAACCTCAGTAAATTTAAGTTGAAATTATATCAAGCATCTACTCCAACCACAACACTATGAGACTAGATACCATTTACAAGAAAAAAAAACTGTAAGAAACACAAACACATGAAGATTAAACAATACATTTCTAAACAACAAACAGGTTACTGAATAAATCAATGGGAAATGAAAAAAATTCTAGAAATAAATGACAATGAAAACATGACAACTCAAAACCTATGGGATGCAGCAGAAGAAGTTCTAAGAGGAAAGTTTATAGCAATACAATCCTACCTCAAGAAATAAGGAAAACAGAATAGACAATTTAACTTTACACCTAAAACAACTGGAAAAAGAAGAACAAAATGCCCAAAATTAGTAGACAGAAAGAAATCATAAAGGTTAGAACAGAAATAAATGAAAACGAAATGAAAGAAACAATGGTAAAACTAAAAGCTGGTTCTTTGAGAAGATAAACAAAATTGACAAACCTTTGGCCAGACTCATAAAGAAAAAAATAAGGAAGAATCAAATCAACAAAATTAGAAATGAAAAAGGAGAGGTTACAACAGACAATGCAGAAATACAAAGGATTATAAGAGACTATTATGAACAACTATATGACAATAAAATGGGTAACCTGGAAGAAATGGTCAGATTCTTAGAAAAGTTCAATCGTCCAAGACTGAAGCTGGAAGAAATAGAAATTAGGAACAACCCAGTTACAAGCACTGAAATTGAAGCTGTGATCAAAAATCTCCCAAAATACAAAAGCCCAGGGCCAGATGGCTTCACAGGAGCATTCTATCAAACATTTAGATAAGAGGTAATGCCTATCCTTCTAAAACTCTTTCCAAAAATTGCAGAGGAAGGAACACTTTGAAACTCATTCTATGGGGCCACCATCACCCTGATACCAAAATCAGACAAAGACAAACAAAAAAGAAAAATATAAGACTGATGAATATCACCGATGAAGATAGATGCAAAAATCTTCAACAAAATTTTATCAAACAGAATTCAGCACACATCAAAAAGCTCATACACCATCCAGGGATTCAAGGATTCTTCAATATATGCAAATCAATCAATGTGATACACCATATTAACAAATTGAAAGATACAAACCATATTATAATCTCAATAGATGCAGAAAAAGCCTTTGACAAAATTCAGCACTAATTTATAATTAAAGCTCTTCAAAAAATGGGCACAGAAGGAACCTACCTCAACATAGTAAAGGCCATATATGATAAGCCTACAGCAAACATTATTCTTAATGGTGAAAAACTGAAATCATTCCCCCTAAGATCAAGAACAAGGGTGTCCATTTTCACCACTGTTATTCAATATAGTTCTTGAGCTACAGCAATCAGAGAAGAAAAAGAAATTAAAGGAATCCAGATTGGAAAAGAAGTAAAGCTCTCACTGTTTGCAGATGACATGATACTATACATAGAAAACTCTAAAGATTGTATCAGAAAATTACTAGAGCTAATTAGTGAATTTAGCAAAGTTTCAGGGTACAAAATCAATATACAGAAATCACTTGCATTTCTGTATGCTCATGACAAAAAATCAGAAAGAGAAATTAAGGAATCAATCCCATTCACCATTGTAACAAAAATAATTAAATATCTAGGAATAAACTTACCTAAGGAGACAAAAGAATGGTGCAGAGAAAGTTCAGAAAGTTATAAGACACTAATGAAAGAAATCAAAGATGACATAAATGGAGAGATATCCCATGTTTCTGGGTAGGAAGAATCAATATTGTGAAAATGACTATACTACCAAATGCAATCTACAGATTCAGTGCGATCCCTATCAAATTACCAATGACATTTTTCACAGAACTAGAACAAAAAATTTCACAATTCATATGGAAACACAAAAGACCCTGAATAACCAAAGCAGTTTTGAGATAGAATAATGGAGCTGGAGGAATCAACCTTCCTGACTTCAGATTATATTTACAACAAAGTTACAGTCATTGAGACAATATGGTACTAGCACAAAAACAGAAACATAGGCCAATGGAACAAGTTAGAAAGCCCAGAATAAACCCATGAACCTATCAGTTCAGTTCAGTTCAGTCACTCAGTCATGTCTGACTCTTTGTGACCCCATAGACTGCAGCACACCAGGCTTCCCTGTCCATCACCAACTCTCAGAGCCTAATCAAACTCATGTCCATTTCTTCAGTGATGCCATCCAATCATCTCATCCTCTATTGTCCCCTTATCCCTCCTTCAATCTTTTCCAGGGTCTTTTCCAATGAGACAGTTCTTCGCATCAGGTGGCCAAAATATTGGAGTTTTAGCTTCAGCATCAGTCCTTCCAAAGAATATTCACGACTGATTTCCTTTAGGATTGACTGGTTGGATCTCATTGCAGTCCAAGGGACTTTCAAAAGTCTACCCTTCTGTTTGACAAAGAAAGCAAGAATATACAATGGAGCAAAGACAGTCTCTTCAATAAATGGTGCTGGGAAAACTGGACAGCTATATGTAAAAGAATGAAATTAGAGCACTTCCTAACACCATACACAAAGACAGATTCAAAATGGTTTAAAGACCTAAATGTAAGACCAGAAACTATAAAACTCTTAGAGGAAAACAGAGGCAGAACACTCGATGACATAAATCAAAATAAGATCCTCTATGACCTACTTCCTAGAGTAATGAAAACAAAAACAAAAGTAAAGAAGTGGGACCTGATTAAATTTAAAAACTTTTCCACAGCAAAGAAAACTATAAGCAAAGTGAAAAGACAACCTTCAGAATGGGAGAAAATAATAGCACATGAAACAACTAACAAAGGGTTAACTTACAAAATACGCAAGCAGCTCATACAACTCAATACCAGAAAAACAAACAACCCAATCAAAAAGTGAGAAAAAGACCTAAACAGACATTTCTCCAAAGACATACAGATGGGTAATGAGCACATGAAAAGATGCTCAACATCACTCATTATTCAGTTCAGTTCAGTCGCTGTCGTATCCTACTCTTCGCAACCCCATGAATTGCAGCATGCCAGGCCTTCCTGTCCATCACCATCTCCCAGAGTTCACTCAGACTCACGTTCATCGAGTCAGGGATGCCATCCAGCCATGGAAATGCAGATCAAATCTACAATGAGATATCACCTCACACCGGTCAGAATCACCATCATCAAAAAGTCTACAAAAAATAAATGCTGGAGAGGGTGGGGGAAAAAAGGGAACACTCTTGCACTGTTGGTGGGAATGTGAATTGATACAGCCACTATGGAAAATGTTATGGTGATTCCTTTAAAAACTAGGAGTAAAACCACCACATGACCAGGCAATCCCACTCCTAGGTATACACCCTGAGGAAATCAAAATTGAAAAAGACACATTATCCCATTGTTCTTTGCAGCACTATTTACAACAGCTAGAACATGGAAGCAGCCTAGATGTCCATCGACAAATGAATGGGTAAAGAAGTGGTGCTACCTATACACAATGGAATATTTAGTTCAGTTCAGTCACTCAGTCGTGTGCGACTCTTTGCGACCCCATGAATCGCAGCACGCCAGGTCTCCTGTCCATCACCAACTCTTGGAGTTCACTCAGACTCACGTCCATCAAGTCAGTGATGCCATCCAGCCATCTTATCCTCGGTCATCCCCTTCTCCTCCTGCCCCCAGTCCCTCCCAGCATCAGAGTCTTTTCCAGTGAGTCAGCTCTTCACATGAGGTGGCCAAAGTACTAGAGTTTCAGCATTAGCATCATTCCTTCCAAAGAAATCCCAGGGCTGATCTCCTCCAGAATGGACAGGTTGGATCTCCTTGCAGTCCAACGGACTCTCAAGAGTCTTCTCCAACACCACTCAGCCATAAAAAGAAAGCCTTTGAGTCAGTTCTAATGAGGTGGATGAACCTAGAACCTATCATACAGAGTGAAATAAGTCAGAAAGAGAAAGATAAATATCATATTCTAACACATGTATACAGAATCTAGAAAAATGGTACTGAAAATTTTACTTACAGGGCAGCAATGGAGAGACAGACATGGAAAATAGACTTGTGGACATGGGGAGGCGATAGAATAGGGTGTGATGAATGGAAAGAGTAACATGAAAACTTACATTGCCTTATGTAAAATAGGTAGCCAACAGGAATTTTTGCATGGCTAAGAAACTCAAACAGGGGCTCTGTATCAACCTGGATGTGTGGGATGAGGAGGGAGATTGGAGGGGGTTCAAAAGGGAAGGGATATACGTATAGCTATATTCAGGTTGATTCAGGTTGAACTTTGACAGAAAATAACAAAATTCTGTAAAGCAATTATCCTTCAATTAAAAAAGAAAGGAGATATTGTAAGGCGAATAATTAATATCTCTAGTTGTTGTTGCTGTTGTTCAGTTGCTAAGTTGTGTCTGACTCTTTGTGACCCCATGGACTGAAGCACGACAGGCTTCCTTGTCCTTCACTATCTCCTGGAGTTTGCTCAAACTCATGTTCATTGAGTCGGTGATATTTAACCATCTCATCCTCTATCCTGAGAGACAAAATTTAACAAAAGAGAAAGAATCCTACATTGTGAAAGTAAATATTTTTAAATATAATAACTAAACAATAAAAAAAGATATGTCACTAAGACCATATTTCCCCGCTTCTTCCAGGCTGAAGATGTTTGAAGTGATGCTTCAGAAATGTGATCAGCTAGAGGTGTAAAATGTTCACAGGCTATTTCTTCTACTTTCACTGAGTCATTTGCATTTTCATTTCTCCCTTGCACTGGAAATTCTATCCTCCTAGAATGGGCTTCCATTATCTCTTCCTTGGATATATGCAAGAGCTTCCTTGCTAACTTTCCCTCCAAATCTCCCAGCCCTCATCCTTCTCCCCAGGCTCTTAGATTCATCTTCCTAAAGCACAGTTTTGATCATATTGCTCTGATCCAAAGCCTTTGAAGGTTCTTCTCATTTCTTAATGAGTACAAACTAAAGCGTTTCATGTGAGTTTACAACAGAAACTCAACATTTCCCAGCACTCTACTTTAAACACTATACACTTTAGGTAAACTGTATTACTCATAGTCTCTAAAGTTACCCTGTACCTTTCAGCCTTTGAACTTATCTGTTTGTTTTTTTTTTTTTAATGTTACCATCTTTTAAGATTCAGTTAAACTATCACCTGTCTTGCAAGCATTTAGTTTGTGCATCTCAATAGGATTTTTGTTGGGAGTAGCACGGAAAAATATTTTGCTCAGTTGTTTTCTGTTGTTTCTAATTGCTAGCAATACCTACTTCCAGTTCCTAAAACAAAGCTAACACATTTATACACATGAATTAGTAGTTTCTTCTCAACTATCTTTATTGGGAATAGTCAATCAATAATTCTGGAGACAATTTAAATATCCTCTTTATGAAATTCTCAAAGTATAGCATTGTGTCTTCCTGTTTACCGCACTAAACAATTACAGGATTTTTACCTTTCTTATTTTTCATAGATACTGACCACCTATAACACTCCATGTAACATTCAGATTTCAGAAAATTGTTATAAAGTACTTGGAAGAAACACCGCTGACTGGGAAAATAATTTCAATATGTTTAATAGAAAAATTTGGGCCAAAGAACTAAATAGGCATTTCTCCAAAGAAGACATACGGATGGCTAACAAACACATGAAAAGATGCTCAACATCACTCATTATCAGAGAAATGCAAATCAAGACCACAATGAGGTACCATTTCACACCAGTCAGAATGGCTGCAATCCAAAAGTCTACAAGCAATAAATGCTGGAGAGGGTGTGGAGAAAAGGGAACCCTCTTACACTGCTGGTGGGAATGCAAACTAGTACAGCCATTATGGAAAACAGTGTGGAGATTCCTTAAAAAATTGCAAATAGAACTGCCTTATGACCCAGCAATCCCACTGCTGGGCATACACACCCAGGAAACCAGAATTCAAAGAGACACATGTACCCCAATGTTCATTGCAGCGCTGTTTATAATAGCCAGGACATGGAAGCAACCTAGATGTCCATCAGCAGATGAACGGATAAGAAAGCTGTGGTTCATATACACTATGGAATACTACTCAGCCCTTAAAAAGAATAAATTTGACTCAGTTCTAATGAGATGGATGAAATTGGAACCGATTATACAGAGTGAAGTAAGCCAGAAAGAAAAACACCAATACAGTATACTGACACATATATATGGAATTTAGAAGACAGTAATGATGACCCTATATGTGAGACAACAAGAGACACAGAGGTATAGAGTGGACTTTTGGACTCTGAGGGAGAGGGAAAGGGTGAGATGGTTTGGGAGAATGGCAGTGAAGCATGTGTATTTTCCTGTAAGAAACGAAGCGCTAATCTATGTTTGGTGTAGGATGCAGGATGCATGGGGCTGATGCACAGGATGATTCAGGTAGAGGATATGGGGTGAGAGTTGGGAGGGGGCTTCGGCATTGGGCGATTGTGTTCACCTATGGCTGATTCGTGTCAATGTATGGCAAAACAAATACAGTATTGTAATTAAAAAAATAAATAAATTTAATTATTAAAAAAGAAGAAGAAAAAAAAAAAGAAAAATTTGTATTATTTTGAAAAGTTGAAGACAAATAACCCAATAGAAAAAAGCAAATGGACAAAAGATATGAATACCTAAGTCATAGGAAAAAGGCAAATAGTAAAAATCATATGAAAGCTGATTACCTTAGCACTTATCTATGAAATTAAAAATATTATTTTCATCCACCCCAATAGAAGACATTTTAAAGATGGGCAATATCAACTGCTGGCCAAGGTATTGGGAAGACGATCAGTTACCTTGTTAGAGTCCCTCTTGTTGGGGGGATCTGGCTGTTTTTATTAAGTTTTCTAGTCTATACTCTCTAACAGCCAGCAATTCTACTTAAGTATATCTCACCTAGAGAAACAATGACACTTAAGACCAAAGAAGCATGCACAAAAATGCTTAATAATGCATTTATTTTTAATGATGAAAATTAGAAATTAATGTCCAGGATTCTGTCACACATGCTGACTACATAATCACAGTATAATATAGAATTCAATGTAATGGTAAAAGTAAACTATCAGAACATATTATGGGCTCAAATATATGAGTTTTAAAAAATTGAAAAAATGATAAGTAAAATAGGATACAATCTGATAGGATAGGATTTGATAGGACACAATTTGATAAAATAGGATATTTCAAATTAAAATACCACATATTTCTGTTGTTATATTCATTTATATATATATGAATATAAATGAGTGTTAAAAGTCTGGAAGGCTACCTAACCAGCTTCCCTTCCAAAGAAGGAAAAGCAAATTGGCTGAAACCTAACTGTCTACAATTCTCCTCAACTTGACAAACATATACAAGCAGATATTCTGTTCTTCTCTGAGCTGATTTTACTAAATTAGGTTTATATTGTATACATCTCTGCAACGCTCTTTTTTATTTTTGCCATGTCACTTGCAGGATATTAGTTTCCCAACCAGGGATTGAACACATACATGCCCTCTGCAGTGGAAGTGGATTCTTAATCACTGGATCGCCAGGGAATTCCCTGCAAAGCTTTTACTGCAACTGAAATGTTACTTATTTCATGAACTTACCAGAAATCACTAGTTAATATACAAATGCCAGTTTTATGCTTTCTAACTTATGCACATCTACACAGAGATACACACATACATGTGTCATAAATAAGGAGGTAACATAATGTTGGGTTCTATTTTTTAATGTCACAGATTTTTCTTATTAATTTGCTGACTTCTCCAACTCCCACTCCCTTATTATGGCTACTCACATATTTTCCTTCCCAGACAATCAAGTGCAGCAAACCATTATTCATTGTTTCCTATTGTTCTCAACATTCACATGTCCATGTACATTGCTCATAAACATACTCACACATAAATACAAATACATACATATTTATAAACATAGTCTATGCACATAGAGTATCTAATCAAATGCCTATAAGAATAGCATACCATGTGCTTCTATCACTTCACTTTCTCAGCCCTATAATATCACATACAAAATCCATTCACATCTATTGATACAGCTTAAAAATTCATTATCTATGATGCTTACATAATCCTCCTTAGTGTGGCTGTATTCTAATTTATTCCACAGTCTTCAAATGAGGGATATTTGTTGTGGTTGTGGTTAGAAGTCACTGAAAATATACACAACTATGTCTTTGAATACTCTTAGTACTTTTATTTCAATACAATAGTGTCTCTAGAAATTGAACATCTATTAAAAAAAAATTCTCCAGGATAACCAAGGACAGATGGGAGCCACCCCGAGAGAATAGGATTGAAAGATGTTTGGGAATCAGACACACAACATTTTCATGGTTGTATTGTCAAGTCTACCACAGAAGGGCTTTGAATCTGGAAAAAAAAAGTTATGGGTGAGTTTTCCAAGTGTTATGCTTATCCCCTATTGATGAGGTAGGTAGTTGGGACATAGAAAAACTGGGTAAGATTAAGGAGACATTTCATGCAGAGATAGGCACAATAAAGGACAGAAATGGTATGGACCTAACAGAAGCAGAAGATATTAAGAAGAGGTAGCAAGAATACACAGAACTATACAAACAAGATCTTAATGACCCAGATAACCACAATGGTGTGATCACCCACCTAGAGCCAGACATCCCAGAATGTGAAGTCAAATGAGCCTTAGGAAGCATCACTGCAAAAAAGCTAGTGGAGATAATGGAATTGCAGCTGAGCTATTTCAAGTCTTAAAAGATGATGCTGTGATGCTCTCAACATGCCAGCAAATTTGGAAAACTCAGCAGTGGTCACAAGACTGGAAAAGGTTAATTTTTCATTCCAATCCCAAAGAACAATGCCAGTGAAAGTGAAAGTCACACAGCTGTGTCCATGGAATACTCTAGGCCAGAATACTGGAGTGGGTAGCTGTTCCCTTCTCCAGGGGATCTTCCCAACCCAGGAATTGAACCGGGCTCTCCTGCACTGCAGGCAGATTCTTTACCAACTGAGCTATCAGGGAAGCCATTGGGAGGTAAAGAATGTGATTTTTCTGCAGCCTGACCATCCACAGACAAGCCTTATAACAGAGGGATGTCAGCTGTTTCCTAATGTTTTTTATCCAGGACAAGGCTTACCATGTTCAGAGACAAGAGACACTCCTGCCTTGAGAAACAAATATTAAAAAAAAAAAATCATATTATTACAAGATGGGTAAACAAAAACAAAAATGAAAACAAATTCATTTTAACCTACAAGTAAGAGGGATTTAAAAAATAAAATAAAATAAAACAAAACAAAATTCATTTTATGTTTATGAAGAATTTGAAATAAATTAGAGAGCTTGACAAGTGATGATTCTTAGGTTTCTAGGCAGATATATGGAGGAGACAAGATGATGAGTTCAGTTCTTGATTCATGGGTTTTGAATAGTTAGTTTGGGGACACTCTAAGGAAAAGTATCAAGTAGAAAACTGGATATATAGGTCTGGTGCTCAAAGATTGTCTTGGATATACACAAATAAGGTGGTAATTTAACCCAAGAATCAATTTCTAGTTGGCAGATGTGCCAAGAGTCTCTAAAGTGGCTGCAGGGATAAACAACTTTTTATGTGTCAGAAATCTGAAATCATCAGTGGTAGAGAAGGGGAGATTAAACAAAGGGAGAAAAGACATTACTGTTAATTACACTTCTTTTTATATTTGAAACTGCAGCAAGTGGTGAAAAGGTAAAACAATGAAAAAAAAATACAGTTACTTTCATTACCCAGCCATGTCTGATGATTTAGACATTAAAGGAAGCATTTTAAAGGTGTGGGTGCTGCTCTCTGATTTATTTCAAATTCTTCATAAACATAAAATTAGTTTTGTCTTATTTTAAAAATCCCTCTTGCTTGTAGGTTAAAATGATTGCATGTGTTTTATTTATATTTCTATTTGCCCATCTTGTAATAGTATGCCTTTTCCCCCACTAATATTAATATTTGTTTCTCAAGGCAGGAGTGTCCTTTGTCTTTGAACACAGTAAGACTTGTCCTGGATGAAACACATTAGGAAACAGCTGACATCCCTCTGTTCTAAGGCTAGTCAGCAGATGGGTCAGGCTATAGAAAAACCAACAGTAAAAGAGAGGAGGCCAAACAGTGGGGTGAAAGGATTCTATGCATTATCTTCTGGGCTGGGACTCAACAGTGGGACTTTTGTATATCCCAGTGTAGAAATAAGAACTCGCTGTCGAGGACATTGATGATCATGGTGTGTATTTTAATTGCATAAAAATTAGTTGTTGATAAATAAGTAAGGAAAATATCACATTCTATTGGTCTATTATGAATTTTTAATATATCTATGAAGCATTCATATCTATATCCAAGTTAGTGAGGGAACTCCAATCTGTCCCAACAATACATATTTTTAAACCAGAAGTATTTCACTGCTTTTGGCGTATGCTCTGAACTGGAGAATTCATCCTAGTAGTCCTTATGAATATTATAACTCTCAGTATATAGACATAAAGGATTGAATAAAAATAGTGAAAAGCAAGAAGAATGGCATACAGCTAAAGGTAGTTAACTCATATCTGTTTACTCTCATCTCTCCATGGACATAAATCAATTTTAGAAGGTCTAGAGAATTTTTAGTGTACCATTTTCACCTTGCTATACCTGGAAAAATACAATTCAAGCAAATTCATATAGGGTTTTCAAAGTAATTCATTTTATAGACTATGTTGCCAGAGCCCACAGTGAATTTTAGGGTGACTTAACCCTTCTGTGATGTGAGGGGATAAATCTGAGGGTCACATCTGCCAGTGGTTTAGCTCTAAATTTAAAACTGTCTGGCCAGGTATTAGGCTACATTACCTTCAGCTCCACCCAGTGTAACTTAGTGTGGCCAAAGCCCCAAATAAATCATTAAACTTACCTCTGAGCAGCATTTTCCAAAGTGTTTTGAGCAGAAAATCCATATTTGTCCAGGTAAATATAGCCTCTTGGTTAGATATATATTGGAAATGCTCTCCTTAATATAGTGAATGACTATTCTTAAATTGTAGGATTTATTAGAGCTTTTGGTGCACTAATACACGAAGATAACCCACAATGATCTCTAGGAGATAAATATTTTATATAACTTTTCTCCACCCACTTAAGATCATACAACACTTTTGAAACAACATCTACTGCTGATACCTAAGAGAATATGAGTAAACAGCAGAAAACCATTTTTAAAACTTCCTTATATGAACCATGAGTGATTCAGTAAATCAGAAATAGGTCTAAAGGACATGTGGGTTGACAGTCTGTCTCAGTTCTGCTCCAGATCCCTAAGCAGCTCCCGATTGTCCACCCGTGAAATGGAAATGCCTTAATGCCTGATGTTTGCCTTCCTGGACTGAGGATTGCAAGGTGGAGGGCCTGGTATAGGATCACTTGCCGAACTATGGAAATTACTTGCATGTCTATCAAGATTTTAATGTTTATTATTTTTGCTTTGCCTTTATTTCTAGTAATTTGATAAATGGAGTTTTTGATTGGGCTTAAGATAAATGCAGATATAATGTTAATAATGCCAGAGTATTTATCCACATAAAAGTTTAATGGAAGTGTTTTATGCATTCATTAAAGAATCATAGATTATCACAATTGTCCTGCTGTGCTCTCATGGGAGATATGAAATGTTAGTAATTTAAGATTCACTGAAAAATTATAAATGCTTAAAATTAAATCTAATTCAGCGCATTAGTCAAGAAGTTTGTGCTGTAGAGTCTGGAGGTCATTTCAGGTTACTGAAAACTTCCAGACACTTTAACAGGCACTGAAGATAGAGAGATAAAAAGACCCAGTGAATTCTCTGGTGAAGTGGTCAGAGTGGAAGAATAATCTGGTCCACGTGGGGTTGAGGGAAGGGGTGAAATACTTGGAAGAGCTTCCAGTTTTGCTGGAGAAGTGGTCAGAGTGAAAGAGTAATCCAGTTGATGCAGGCTGAGGGGAAAGGGTGATGTACTTTAATCAGAAACATGGATGCAAGGAGGGCAGGTCAGGGGACAAGGGATAAGACCGATGAAGGAAGAAGAGTGGTATCAAGACGCAGGGGACCTTGTACACCATGCTGAAGAGTCTGGATTTTTTCATACAGACACAAAGAAAGTCAAAGTGGAGCAGACAGGTCAACTGGGAGACAATTCCAACAGTCCAGGCAATGCAGCAGAAAGGCCAGATTTACCACTGAACATCAGGTGTTCATCAAAGAACTCATGTGTCCATCAACACTTGGACTCTAGAGATACTGTGATGAACACAACAGCTAGTCTTTGCCCTCTGGGCACATACAACTCAATGTAAAATATGTGAATAATTAAATAACTGCATGTATGCAAAAAGCTACACAGTCCATGGAAATCTCCAGGCCAGAATACTGGAGTGGGTAGCCTTTCCTTTCTCCAGGGAATCTTCCCAACCTAAGGATCGATCCCTAGTTTCCCACATTGCAGGCAGATTCTTTACCAGCTGACCCACCAGTGAAGCCTAAGAATACTGGAGTAGGTAGCCTATGCCTTCTCCAGCAGATCTTCCCAACCCAGGAGTCAAACCAGGGTCTCCCGCATTGCAGGCAGATTCTTTACCAACTGAGCTATGAGGGAAGCCCAATATAAAATATGTGAATAATTAAATAACTGCATGCATGCAAAAAGCTGTAAAGGAAAATTTAATGGTGTTACTAAAACATAATACAGAATCACCTAACCTTTTCCACAAAGGCCAGAGAACACTTCCCAGGGTTAGCAGGATCGAAGATGAGACAAAAATGAGCAGCAGCCCTAGCATCAGTCAGATAAACGTGTTGGGGAGCATGGTTGGGAAATAGCCTACTTCCAGAAAAATGTAACTGACAAGAGTCAAGGGAGAGGACTGTATGCTAAGAAAATCAAAGAGAATTCCAGCATGGCTAGAGCGAAGAAGGGTTAAAAGTGGTTCGAGATGAGGGTAAAGTGATGGTAAAGGCCAGATATGCAAAGCATTAAAGGTAAATATAAATGCTTTTAGAGTCTATTCTAAGGTTAAAAGGAAGCCACCAAAAGATTTTACGTATAATATAGTTTACATTTGGAAACAGTATCCTGACTTTTGTCTAGAGGATAGAGTTGCGATTCTAACATGGTTATGGAAAAATTAGTTAGTTCATTGCAAGCTCTAACAAGGCAGCTGCAGGCGCAGTTGGCTAAACCCAGTGTCCAGCTGTGTCTGGTACATTGAAAGCACTCAACATATATTTGTTGCATGTTTAGATAAATGAATGAGATATCTGTTATTTTTGTCCATTTTTATCCAACCCAAAATTTTCTTAAATGATAAAAACTGGTTTTCAAGGTCTAAAGTTTTTTGGTTTTGGGAAACGTCTTCACTGTAAGGCAGACATTTTCATTTTCTCTGAATGACCTTGAGGCATTAATTCTAAAATGTCTAGAAATATTTTTAGTGTGTCATTTGGATGACAAATGAAAAGGCACATTGCTCCTCTGAGTTCCCACAGTCTCAAGAAGCATAGGCCAATAAAAAGAACAAACATGTAAATGGAAATTATTCACTAGTATATACTAGTTCTCAATTTGTATGAGTCAATTTTCAAAAGTACACATTATAACTTTTTATAACAGCTTTATTGTTATATAATTCAGGTACCATAAAATATACTCTTTTGAAATGTGCAACCCAGTGAATTTTACTGTGTTAACAGAGATGTGCAACTATCACTTCTATTTAATTTTACAATATTTTTATCTCTCCCCTGCAAAAATCCTATACACATTAGCAGTAATTCCCTGTTCTTTCATCCCCTCTCCAAATCCCTGGTAGTCACTAATCTGTTATCTCTCTCAGTGATTTTGCTATTCTAAATATTTCATATAACTAGAGTAGCATAGTATGTGGTCTTATGTTATCATTTCTTTCATATAGCATATTTTCAAGGTCCAATCATTGTAGCATAAGTCATGTAACAGGTATCAGCATTCTTTTTTATTGCCAAATAACATTCCATTGTATATACATAAAACATGTTATTTCTCCATTCATCAGTTGATAAGCATTTAGGTCATTTCCACTTTTTGACTCTTATGAATAAAGCTGCCACGAATATCCATGCATAAGTTTTTCAAACATATGTATTCAATTATTTTGGGTATATTCCTCAGCATGAAATCGTCGCGTTATATGGTGGCTTAGTGGGTAAAGAATCTGCCTGTCAATGAAGGAGACTACCTGCAATACAAGGAGACATCAGTTCTATCCATAGGGCAGGAAGATCCCCTGGAGAAGGAAAGAGCCGCCTACTCCAGTATTCTTGCCTGGAAATCCCATGGACAGAGGAACTTGGCGGGTTACAGTCCACGGGATCACAAGAGTCAACCACGACCATGGTAACTCTATGTTTTGTGTTATGAGGAACTGCCGAACTGTTTACCAAAGTGGCTGCAGAATTTCAGAATTCTTCTAGCAATGTGTGAGTGTCCAAATTTCTCCACAGTCTCAACAACACTCGTTATTGTCGGTCACTTCCATTAAAGCCTTCCTAGGGGCTGTGAAGCGCCACTGCTTCCTTGCGATTTTGATTTGCATGTCTTTAAGAGCTAGTGATGTAGGACATGTGTTCATATGTTTACTAGTCATTTGTATACCTTCTTTGGAGAATGATTCTCTAAATCCTTTGCCCACTTTTATCAGGTTATTTTTCTTGATATATTGTTTAATTATATTAACTAGTAACTCCATGTAAACATTAACTTGAAGAGTACTATATATGACAGGGATGTCTTATTCCTGATTTTAAACCAAATGCTTCTAGTAATTCCATTCTGCTCTGGAATTATATAACAGTTCTAACACTTTTTTAGTTTTCTGTTTCTATTATGCTTAACCTTTAATTTGAATGTATATTTCTATTATGTTTGTATCTTACTTCATGGTTACATGCATGCTGATGCTATTTGGCACCATCCTTAAAGATATTCAGTATGAAGTGCATCCTTTATTATTATATTGTATACTTCATTTCTTGTTTTTCTTTTTATTTTCTATTTATTCTTGGGAACACCTACTCTAACTCTCTACTAATCTGTTAAATCAGCTGACCCCATACATGGCTCCAGGCTGGGGAAATGATCCAAAGATTTCTAGCCAGAGTATCAGCAGACAGATGAGGGAGATGAACAGGCTCCAAAGCAGAGCAATAAGCAAGTGTTTAAGAGATTTTCATCCATGGGAAATAAGTTCTATTTTTTTTCTTGCTAAACTATACAAGGATAAGCCTAGAGGTTGCATAGCCTACCTTGTTACCTCTTGAGGACAGTCTGCCTGAAAAACAAACCAAGACAGACCAAAGCTTCACTGAGAAGTAGAGAAGCATGCTGATAACATTTATAAGGATCTAGATCAAGTTAGATCTTCAGTAATTTGTATATTTCAACTTAGAGTTGTATGATTTAATAATTACCCCACCTTAGGAAGGTTTAAATGAATTTGACTTTCTGTCACTTTCAAAAATCTCATCCATTATTACAACTTACCTAGAATACTTTTTTTCCTCAATGTGTTATATCCAAGTATAATTTTTAAGAAGATAAAAACATGTGACTCTAAAACTAATATATGATGAGTAGTTGTGAAATATTTGTTCAATTCCTTAATGAGGGAATAAGAGCACAGTAAAACTCTTCGAAATTATCTACCAGTTTTATAGTCAGTGAAAGAAGGAACTCTAAGATTAGTTGTAGAAGGTGATTAATATTTTTCAGGTAACTAAAACAATAACTTTCCAGTTTGTCTTCTCAATAATAACTTCTCAAAAATAACTTGTGATTCAATAGGAGAAAAATTATTTGCAATATGTAAATCTTATGTTAAATAACATCTAACATTACAGAGCATAGTATGACCCTTACATTAAGCAAAAGACTAAATAAAAAGGAAAAATTACATATACCTAGAGACAACTCAGGCTTCCCTGTTGGCTCAGACAGTAAAGAATCTACCTGCAATGCCGAAGACTTGGGTTGGATCTCTGGATTGGGAAGATTCTCTGGAGGAGGGCATGGCAAGCCACTCCAGTATGCTTGCCTGGAGAATCCCCATGGACAGAGGATACTTGCTGGCTACAGTCCATGGGGTTGCAAAGAGTTGGACACAGCTGAGCAACTAATCACATAGCACAGCGATGAGTCAGTAGTGGCCCTATTAAATCATAGAAACACCATTGAGTAATATCTGCCTTCTTATCTTTTTTGGATAATTTTTCTCCATACTACTTTATTAAAGGAAGTTATAACTGCCTATCATTTGACAATATGGTAGATTGTTTTTAGAATGCTTCTTTATCCAATTCAAGGATAAAAGCTTTCTAATCCTAGATTAAAACCTGGAGGTTACCTTGAAGTGTGACCTTTTCCCAACTGTGATATCCAGCATCACACATCTACTATTGGTTGATGGGATGAAGTGGGATCTCCTTCAAATAAGACTATTCATATTATGTAGACAAATACAACTCAAGATCATTGATGAGTTTAGTACATAGCCTAACACTGAGTCTCTTATACCCTACCATGCCCTATCCCTGGCTATCTTTATCACTATATTTCCCTTGAGTGGTTTTGCCACCAAGAATGCTCCATCTACTTATTCTAGGCTCAAAATGAACACAGAGATGGCTGAAATGGAATAAGGAGAGAGCAAGCTTCAGTTTTATGAGCTGGGACAGTCTGCCTGTCCCTGCTATTGAAGTGTTGTCAGCCACCAGCCCTGGGGTCCACTCAGGTCCCGTGGGCTCAAAGAGAGAAGAAAAGCAGAGGGGCAAAGATCACAGATATACTTCACATTCTTGACATGTAAAGATTTTGAAAATTCCTATGATTTCTTCCTTAGTTGTCAAATGTCAAAACAAAGAAGTGAGTTGAAACCCTACCCAGGACCCATCATAAGGCTGCCCACACATTTGCCCCCCACACACTCAAGGCCAGCCAGTCACAGACTAAGGGGACACTGAGAGTCAGAACCTTCTCTGATCATCATGGATTGGGCTAGGTCTCCAAAGTCACAAAATGAGGAGTTTATTAAAGAAGAGGATCAGCAGTCACTGTTGGGGACCTGCAGCACTTCACCTGGGAGCTTCCCAAACAGGAGTAACTGCAGACAGAGGAAGACATTGCCCTGCTTAGTTCTTGGGGCAGCCAGGAAAACACAGAGCTGCTGGCCACCCCCCTCGACCTATGGAGCCTAGTCCCTACCCTAGTATCACGCGATGTGACCACTGACATTGTGGGTTCGGACATGGGGGGCACATCTTGAGAGGCACTGTTTTTCTTGTCACTTCCACCACTTCTGATGTGAAATGTTCTGCTTTCTAGGCACCAGCAAGGCTCTTTAGGAAGAATTCTCAATGCAGCGCTGTATGGTCTCTTTGGCCATAGGAATTTAGCCCGCTGAGATGAGTCATCAGCGGTCTTGGGTGCCATGGGGATTCCACTGATGATGCTCTGTGTGCTGCTAATCCTGGAGACTCCATGCCCAGGCGTGGGAATGCTGCCAAGGGAGCTTAGCTTAGACCCAGATCCCTAAGAGAGGCTGAGAGAAATGATGACTTTTATAATCAGTTTGGAGGTTGTGTGCTTAAAACTTTGCAATTCTGTGCATGGAGATACAAAGACTTGCCATTCCAAGGGGGAAATATAAAATTACTGAGAAGTTTTGCTACTTTGAAAAGACTCTGGATACGTTAAATAAACCAGACTGGAAGCCAAATTTGAGAACTTACTGTAAGACATGGGAAAGGGGAAGGCTGTGGATAAAGAGCTGAGAAGCTACATTTCTTTACTTGGGCTTAAACCAGATACTTACAGAAAGCATAGGAAGGAGAAAAATCTAAATGTTTACAAGTTCAGCTGATGGCTGACATAAGCAAGACTAAATTTTTTTTAGGAAATGCATCAAAGTAAATGTAACAAGACTACAACCAAAACAGCCTTCAAAACCCATCAGAAAAATGGAGAACAGCTTTAGATAGCAGCAACAGAAACTTTGGAGGTAAATTCCAATCTTCAGAGAAGCATAAAGCTGTTTTCATAAGACTCAAAAATGGAAGGGAAGAATGGGTAAATATAATTCAGAAGCAGAGAAAAAAAGACTCTCATAAAACTTCACCTTTGGAGTGAGTTCTTAAAACTAAACACAGTCTGATCAAGCCTCTAAGTGAACACTTGCTAGAGGTGAGTGATTGGGCTGCTGTTCTTGTGGAAAGACAACATGAACTGTGGAAACCTGGAGCAGCATATTCCAAGGGCATGGAGAATGCAGACTTCTTAATTCATAAAGCCAAAAGACTGCTGATTTATGAGACTGATTTAATATTATTTCATACTCTCAAAACCAGGCAGCAGATGTACACAATATTACCTGCAGAATCTAAAGTTATCAATGTACTTAAAAATTATCTGCATTAAAAATCAATTCATTGCAAATCTCCAACCAATAAGGCTTTGCTGCTTTAAGAAAACACTCAAGTAGAAAAGGAACAGCAAAAACTCCAACAGAAATAACACATCCTTGCTGAACTTCACCAAGGGAAAAAAAATTTCATGCAGTATTCAATTTAAAGAGAATTTATTTCATTTAAGGTAGACTAGAAGTGTCCAAACCAGCTGAAAACATCAGTGCTACCTACATATGAACTGCTATATACTTATAAAATTCAAGCAAAAATTATTTCAGAAAAATCAAAAGAATAGCTGGGTATTATTAAAACCTTTTTATTCCAAGAAGTCGAAAGCTTATATTACAGGAAAAAGAGTTCTGTTAGCTCAGAGAAAATAACGTAACAAAGCAGATGTATACATGATGCAAAAACTGAGCAAGAAATCTTTAAATTTCTTCAGAACCTTTAATTCTGAAAATTATCCTTCCATTCCCAATTTCATAAAAAGCACATTTGATAGGGGCCTGAGACTACAACCAGGAACCCTCCAGACAACAGATCCCTGAGGAAGGAGAAGCATCTGGCTTTGATGGTGAGGGAATGGAAAGGACCATGCCAGAGGACCATGCCAGATATCTACCAGTTGTCAACCCCAGGCTCCCTCTAGTCTGGCCAACTCGATCCTGGCTCAGTAAATCCTCCAGGAGACAAAGACAGAGCTGAATAGTTAAAATCATGATCTTAACAAGAAAGCATGTAAATAAATGCTGAATAATAAAGGGAGCCAAAAGCCTAGAAAGAAGGCAAGGAGTCAGAATAAAAGCCTTCACATAGCTGACAGCTAAGATGGCCAAGACTAGTTCCTATCTTCAACATATTCCATTCCACAATACCAGGCATGGCAACTGAAGATGCAGACAGTCATTCACCATAAGGGTGACCTGTCCAACAACTAGAGCTGTCCATAAACCTGACGGACAACTCTTCCTGGAAATCTTTGTCCAGATTTCCCTTTAAAGGACTTTAAGCCTTCATAAGACATTTAACAATGTTTTTCTTTCTCAAGAAATTAAGTAGAAATAAAGAACTATGGTTATCAGTACTTAATCTTGAGTAATTCATACCATAGTCTTTTTCAGAAAGGTAAAAATCACAAGTTAATCATGCAACATTCTCAAAGTCTTATGAAAAAGCTATCCTTAAACTATGAAAGTTTGTTATCTAATGTGTTCCTAAAAGAAATGTAGACTTATAAGGTACCTGAGTCTTGATTGGCCCCAATGACTGCCAATCATTTCAAGAGAGGTTATCAAAAGGCCAAAGTGACCACCCTTCCTCCCACAATTCACAAGTGTAGGGGCAAGTCTTCAAAAGAAGAAAGATTCAGATCTAATCAGACATGTAAAGAAAATTCTTACCAGCAGAAGTTAAAATATTATAGAACTATCTCAGTATATCATAAAATTTGAGTAGGCAATCAATGGACAATAGAACTTGCCTCTAGAGAAGGAAATAGCAATCCACTCCAATATTCTTGCCTGGAGAATTCCATGGGCTGAGGAGACTGGGGCTCTGGTCCATGGGGTCCAAAGAGTCACAACTGAGCAACTAACACTTTGACTTGCCTCTAGTCAGAAAATTCTACCTCGTTCAACATTTGAAAAGAACGAAATGGGCTTAGTATTGAGAAGAAAACCCACTAATTATTGTTATATGCTTTTCAGCTACCAATTCTGTAATAGCAAGCTCCCTGTAACTATTTAGCATCCAGAATTAAGTGTGCAAAAACCTTTCAGAGATCTCTCTATGTTAATAGAATTATGAGTTGGACCAAATGACCTTCTCATGGTCTAATGAATCTTCCTTTTCTCCTTTCCTTTTCTGTTAACTTATAGATTTTCCTATTTCCAGTTTAGCCCACTATCATTGGATTCTGTCTGAGCTGCCTTTTACCCTAAAAACTTATATCTTCCCCTTTCAATTGCTTCTAATTTAATTCTTATGCCATTGCCTTTTTTTCTTAAGTTCCTGTCTTATTTCTCAAAAGAAATAACTCATTTGAACAACTGCAATAATTTGAACAATAATTTGAGAAATAGTAATTACAAGTTCAACATTAGGTCACCCCATTAGTTAAACAAAAATTAGGAAAAGGTGAACTAGATATCTTGTTGAAAACATCATCAGGATATATCAGATGACATTATGCTGGTATTTTCAATGAAGTCTTGTCTAGCTACTCATAAATTTTATCCACAGGTAGCTTATTTTTTAACCTATGGTCACAGCCCTTCATTCTCTGGTAGCCAAATACAAGGACTTCCCTGGTGGCTCAAGTGGTAAAGAATTAACCTGCGTGGTAGGAGCTGTAGGTTCAATCCCTGGGTCAGGAAGATCCACTGGAAGGGGAATTGGCAACCCATTCCAGTATTCTTGCCTGGAGAATCCCATGGACAGAGGAACTTGGTGTGTATGCTACACTCCATGCATCACAGAGAGTCGGACATGACTGAATTGACTTAACACGCATGCACACAGCCCAGTACAAAAATATACATGAATGAAAGCTCCTAAACAAAATTAACTTTGCTTCAGAAATAATGCCTTCTTGGCTTTGTGTAGAATGTTGGAGGAGATCACTGAGAGGATGTGACTGCTGGCTCACCCAAGAGCAGGACTCAGGCAATCAGAGGCTCCTCATCCATCTACCACATCCTTGAAATATATAGGTCACTCACCATTCCCACACTAGGAGTGGTTTCAGGGACACAGCCTCGAGAGACTAATGTGTTGCCTTAGTTTGTGCCATAATCTCTATTATGTAAAATTGAATATACATGATTTTTAGGAAAATATATACCACATTATTGAAAAAACAGAACAAAATTTAGTGTTTTACTATAAATAATCCAGGCTATTATTTAAATTTTCTTTTCAATTTATATATAAAGATATCAATGAGATACCTAAAAATACACATCAACTTATTAGGCTTTCATTTTACAGATTCAGATAAATATAGATGTATAGAGAAGTAGTGATCAGATATCCCTTTTCTCAACAACATAGTTTAATTAGAGTGCGTTAGTGTGTACAATGCAGACACTTAAACACAATTTTGATAGGTTTTAAAACTGAAGTACATTGCCATCCTGAAGTAATTTGGATGCAACCAGCTGAAACTGTACTAATGGTGCAAAGGTAAGAGAAGTGGAAAATTGGTTTTCTATTTAAAAATACAGAGTGTGACTTTTATTGTTAAAAATTATGCTTTGGAACCCAGTTCATTTCAGTTCAGTCACTCAGTTGTGTCTGACTCTTTGTGACCCCATGAACTGTAGCATGCCAGGCGCCGCCGTCCATCACCAACTCCCAGAGTTCACTCAGACTCACATCCATCGAATCCATGATGCCATCCAGCCATCTCATCCTCTGTCATCCCCTTCTCCTCCTGCCCTCAATCCCTCCCAGCATCAGGATCTTTTCCAATGAGTCAACCCTTTGCATGAGGTGGCCAAAGTATTGGAGTTTCAGCTTCAGCATCATTCCTTCCAATGAACACACAGGACTGATCTTTAGAATGGACTGGTTGGATCTCCTTGCAGTCCAAGGGACTCTCAAGAGTCTTCTCCAACACCACAATTCAAAAGCATCAATTCTTTGGCGCTCAGCTTTCTTCACAGTCCAACTCTCACATCCATACACGACCACAGGGAAAACCATAGCCTTGACTAGACGGACCTTAGTCAGCAAAGTAATGTCTCTGCTTTTTAAGATGCTATCTAGGTTGGTCATAACTTTCCTTCCAAGGAGTAAGTGTCTTTTAATTTCATGGCTGCAATCACCATCTGCAGTGATTTTGGAACCCCCAAAATAAAGTCTGACACTGTTTCCATTGTTTCCCCATCTATTTCCCATGAAGTAATGGGACCAGATGCCATGATCTTAGTTTTCTGAATGTTGAGCTTTAAGCCAACTTTTTCACTCTCCTCTTTCACTTTCATCAAGAGGCTTTTTAGTTCCTCTTCACTTTCTGCCATAAGGGTGGTGTCATCTGCTTTGGAACCCAGTGCAGGCTTAAAAACACACACTTTTTGTGGCAGCAGTCCCCATGATGGTAACACAGGAGCCTCCTAGTTTCCCTAGGAAGGTCCCTCTTTCCAAAGAAATGCAGATATGTGCAACAACACACAGCTATTTTAGAAACTAGCTGAGTACTTATTACACATCAAGCAAATGAAAAAAATACCCACATGGAAACAGGTAGCACAGGCTGAGACACACACTTGCTATAAACTCCACTGTCAACACAGTGCCAGACTTTCTTAGAGGGGTATCCTCAACCCCCAGCTGTGGAGAAACAGCATACTGAAATTTATGAAATGCAGCAAAAGCAGAAAAGTTTATAGTGATAAACACCAACGTTAAGGAAAAAGAAAGAACTAAAATAAACAACCTAACTTTATACCTCAAGGAAGGAGATAAAGCACAAACTAAGCCCAATATTACCAGAAAGAAGGGAATAACAAAGATCAGACAGAAATAAATGAAACAGAGATCAGAATAAAACAAGAAAATATCAACAAAATTAACAGCTAATTTTTGAAAGAGAAGAAAAATGACTAATCTTTAGCTAGAATAAAGAAAAATGAGAGAAGACTAAAGTAAATGAAATTATAAATGAAAGAGGAGATATTACAACTGACACTATAGAAATGTAAAAGGACCATATAAGATTATTATGAAAAATTATAGGTCAACAAATTGGATAACCTGAAAGAAATGGATAAATTCCTACAATTAAGATCCTACCAAGACCAAGACATGAAAAAACAGAAAACTTGAACAGCACCAATAATGAATAAGGAGATTTAATCAATAATTACAAAGAAAAAAAAACTCTTACCAAAGCTCAGAACTAAATGGTTTCACTACTGAATTCTTTCAAATATCAAGTTTTATTTTTGTCAACTGTATTTCAATAAAGCTGAAGAAAACCTTTTATTTCTAAAATGGTATAGAATCAACATTCAATTGAGCCTCTTGGTAACATTTATTCCATTTAGAAAATATTGAAACATTGAAATTAACCCAGATGCTGCATTCTTGTTTCTTTAATAAATTAAAGCATTCAATTATAGAAATACATAATATTCTAAATTTAATCAATAGCAAGTATACTTTTAAAATACTGTTTTTATTTACAGAATGAATACATAATTTCCTATCAAGTATCATGTAATCATTTAATCACTTCCTACCAAAAAAATCATTCAGCCATTTCCTCATAATTAAATTATTTTTATCAAAGAATTAGCAATTAAAATAATCAATATTAAAACTCATTGTAGATTTCAAAATAATGCTCTTTAAAACTTTTAGATTTTTCTTTTCCTTCAGGAAAATCTTTACAATTGTCTGCCTACATTGAATGCCCATTTATAACATTTTTTGATTTCTATATCACAGTTTAAGAAAGAGGTGTTCATTTTAAAAGTATTTAAAACATCAGAGAAATCAATAATATATTTATAAAGAATATAACATAATAATAATTAGTAGGCTTTAAACAGTTATCTCATAGAAAACCTAAACTCATTTTAATCTCAAAAGAACCCTGTGATGTAGGTACAGTTATTGTTCCATTTTACCAAAGAGAGCTTCCCTGGTAGCTCAGACAGTAAAGCATCTGCCTACAATGCGGGAGATCCAGCTTCAGTCCCTGGGTCAAGAAGATCTCCTGGAGAAGGCAATAGCAACCCACTCCAGTATTCTTGCCTGGAAAATCTCATGGACAGAGGAACCTGGTAGGCTACAGTCCATGGGGTTGCAAAGAGTCGGACATGACTGAGCGACTTTACTTTTTATCAAGTGAAACTCAAGAAAGATTAAACAACCAAGTTCCCAAACTCACAGCTAGTAAATGGTAGAACAGATGGGAAATGTACTCAGAGATTAGGTCCTGTGTTTTTAATCTTCATACTTCAATGGTTCTCTGTTAATACTTTATTGGATTTTTGTCTTAATCCCCAGACAATTACAAAATTAAAACATTCTCTTATAAGTTAGATTTTGCTTCTTTAATGGTTTTATAAATAGAAGATATTTATGATTTCCTCAGGAAACCAATAATTTTTTTCCAGTTGAAATTCATCCAGCAGAAGTAAGATGCATCAGGTACCCCTATAGATTTCTTAAAGTGGATGGATACAAGTATTTACTGAAGACAAGATTTGAAAGTACTAGATCTCAGAGATTGCTCTGGGAATGTGAGAAAGTCATTATTTTCTGGCTCACCAGTAATTTATTTTGAATTTATTAAATTCACTGATGTGTGAACTGGTTATCAAAACTTGATAAACAGCTTATAAATCACTTTGAAGTTGGCAGAAATAAATATTAATGAGTCAATTTTCAAGGAATTTAAAGTCAGTTTCTCCTTCTGTCACCATAAGTGAAAGAATCTCAGTTGTTTTATTTGGAAAAGAATCTACAATTCATTAGTAATAACTGATGTCTTTCAAGATAGTTATAGGACCATTTATTATATGAAAATAGAATTAATTGCTTCAAAGAAAGGAATGCTCTTTGAAAATCCACCAAGGAGTTTCATATAACAAAAGTGTCACTTAAAATGTATTTATAGAACACGAATTCGATGATGATTTTAATCCTTTAAGATGGTAAAGTAACCTGCTTGACCAAGGTTGATCAGGGTTGGCCCCAGAATTGGAAAAGAGAGAAAGCAAATTTCTCAGGAACCAAGTAGCTGCCAATGTCAGAGCCATATCGTATCGCGCTTAAACCATCATTTCCTTCTTTACACAGGATGAAACAGACTCAGAGGGCTTTAGGAACTTGTTCAGGCCACATTAATGATGAGTAGCAAACTCAGGATTTGAAAGCAGGCTGTGTTTGACTCTTCACGATCCCATGTTCTGTAGCATACCAGGGTCCTCTGTCCATGGAATTCTCCAGGCAATAATACTGGAGTGGGTAGCCATTCCCTTCTCCAGGGAATCTTCTGACCCAGGGATCGAACTCAGGTCTCCTGAATTACAGACAGATTCTTTACCATCTGAGCCACCAGGGAATTCTGAAAACATGTCTGTCTAACTACAAACTTACAGTAGTTTAGCCTTTGAAATTGAAAAAAAATTAGATATATAATAATATACAATAATTTTCTACGTGGTAGATTTTAAGGATACAAAAAGGCACACCAAGGCTCCAAAAGACAAAATAAAAGAATCTTAAAAATCTGTGTATCTATCTATCTATCTATCTATCTATCTATCTATCTATCTATCTATAAGAAAACTCTGGCCCCAAGAGGTTAGATGGCTTGTCCCAAATTAATAATTCAAATCTGGGCTTCATTTCAGATTTCCTGTACTTGTTTTCCTTCTGGAGATATGCAATATCATAATATTGATAATTTGTTTCCTAGACCTAAATGCTCATTCCTCATTAACTATGAAGTACATGAAATCTTAGAAGTCTTTTGAGTTGGCTTAATATATCTCTTGCAAAAGTTCTGGTACATGTATGATCTCCCTAAAGGGCTGAGAGATTGCAAAACAACCAGGACAACTGTATATGGTTGGGAACCTTATTGGCTGTGTAAGGATACCCAGGTGAGTGGATTGGGAGTGAGAGCTGAATTCCAGCTCACACTCTACCTGCGAGTCCCATCGACCTAAAGAGGGTACCATTTCTAAATTGCATGAAGGTACCATATTGGCTCATAGGGTGCCAGGAGGACCTTGAAAGTTAGGAAGGAAGTGGGGTGTATATCCCTGTACATTAAGGTTTTCATATCAAATTTCTATTGAAAATTAATGAAAGTAGCAGACTTAAAAGTCAATAATGAGAGCGTTCATTAATTCAGTAAATAAGGGCCAGGGTGGGAAGATGTATTCTGTTATTGCGAAGGAGCATAATTTTATTTCAGGATAAAATATTTAGGATAAAGAGCAGCAGCATGTCTTACTTCACTGTATGGGATATGAGAACTATTACTAAAGGTTCCTGAGAATATTTCTACAGATTGTGAGAGAAATAGGAAATCTTATGTCCTTTGACTTGATTATTTTGCTTATTAAAGCCTTCTTGGAATAAAACACCATGATGTCATATACATCATGGTTTAAAAATCATCACACCATCACTGTCCCAGGTTCTGGAAAGTCTCCAAAGAAACACTTTTGATAACAAGTCTTCATTTAATGACTACATACATAATTGGTGTTTTCTATTTTGAAAGCTGAATACTTTTGAAATACCAACAATATCCATTTTTGGAGTACCAGGCAGTTATACTAGGTAGTATGCCTAAATGGTTCCCCAAAAAGAATACTCCAAAAGTTATTTGTTACTATTTTCTTGTCAATGAGAAAACTGGAGCTCAAAGAAGCTAAGGGTCTTGAGAATTAATGGAAGAGTGCAGAATCAAATTTATTCTGGTCCTGATTTTAAAACCAAGCCCTTTTACCTCACTGAACTAACCCAATAAGAAGACCACTACTTAGAGGAGAAACTGGTATTTTAGCTAACCAAAATTTTGATATGTCATGTAAAATATATTTAGAATTGAATATGACAATATGACAACCCATGCGTTCTCCCACTATTTCATAAAGTATTATTAAGCTGTCATAATTTAAAGTATATAATGCTGCGATGAACATTGGGGTACACATGTCTCTTTCAATTCTGGTTTCTTCGGTGTGTGTGCCCAGCAGTGGGATTGCTGGGTCATAAGGCAGTTCTATTTCCAGATTTTTAAGGAATCTCCGCATTGTTCTCCATAGTGGCTGTACTAGTTTGCATTCCCACCAACAGTGTAAGAGGGTTCCCTTTTCTTCACACCCTCTCCAGCATTTATTGCTTGTACACTTTTGGATAGCAAACATTCTGACTGGTGTGAAATGGTACCTCATTGTGGTCTTGATTTGCATTTCTCTGATAATGAGTGATGTTGAGCATCTTTTCATGTGTTTGTTAGCCGTCTGGCATTGAAACATGTATAATATCATGTAAGAAATGAATCACCAGTCTAGGTTCGATGTAGGATACAGGATGCTTGGGGCTGGTGCACTGGGATGACCCAGAGAGATGGTATGGGGAGGGAGGTGGGAGGGGGGTTCAGGATTGGGAACTCATGTACACCCATGGCAGATTCATGTTGATGTATGGCAAAACCAATACAGTTAAGTAAAGTAAAGTAAAATAATAATAATAAGGTATATAATGATGTGCTTATAATCAACTCATTTTATGTATATAGCTAACTGTTGCACTCTAAGAAAGCAGGAAGTTTTGAGTGGATGCTTACCTGTTCCGATAACTTCTGTCCATCAAGGTGAGCCTGAATCACAGCATCATTAACGAGCAAGTGGAAGTTCAGAAGCACGTGTTCAATGTCATAGGTCCCATGCATGGCATCCGACAGCTCTTCCAGTGACTGGATGTACACATGCCAGTGTGGGTTAAGCTCTGCCACATGTGCCAAGCAGCCTCTCACGACGTTGAGGCAATACCCCATGCAAGGCTTCGTGAGAGCCAGGCCTTGGCAGTGTGGGCAGTACTGCATCCTCAGCAGGGCTCTGCCACACTCTTTGGAGAAGTGCAGATGGTCTGTGGTATTGATGACTTCAATGCCCAGGTTCAGCGCCTGCAGAAACGTGCGAGTGGGCAGCAGCGACCGCCCCATCTGTCCCAGCACTCTTTTGGGAATATTACCAAATGGGCTAATGTCCCGGCGGGCCATCCGGATGCATTCTGAGTATTCCAGGGAACTGTCAGTCACACCAGGGTTAATGAGATGATTGTAGACCAGAGGGAAAAGACTGTCAAAGAATCTGTTTACAAATTCTTCAGGATTAACATCCGCACCAAATAAATAGAGCCCTACATCGGTGAAGAGCTCCTGGGTGGAAGTGGCGGCCTCTAGGGCCATGTTCCTGTAGGTGTTGCAGAAAAGTATGCTGGTGTAATTTTCTGCTTGTCTGATGAGAGTTTCAAGGGTTTCTGTAACAAAAGCAGAAGTAAAGGATGAAAAGGCTTAGTATTCATATTAAAACTGGTCATCCATCTGCTCCACACAGTAAACGAGCTCAATGCAGCAAAACTAACCTAAGGATCTAAATGATCAGCCTACTAAACCCAATTGTGCTTTCCCAGGAAAATGACTGGTGGAAGGTGGGCATCATGCACAACACACACATTTTATAGATAGGTATTTCCTAGGATCAAACACAAAAAGTATAGAAATCAAAAAGAAGTTATGGGTAATAGTAATTTCTTATTAACTTTATTCATAATTGTTTATAACCCACAAATGATAAAAAAGTGTCACTAAGAAAACAATTTATATTCATGAGTTCAATCTTTACTAAAGAAAATGTCATTAAAATTTGATTTAACATCTACTATATTTTTTATGGTTTCTCTCTTTTTCTTTTTTTTTTCAGAATGAAAGCTAGTAGATCATAAACTAGTTACTGTAAACAGAGGTTAAATTTCCAAATGGAAACCTGAACATCATCATGCCTCCTAGAAGGTTCAGATTAAAAGAAAATAAGCATTTCATGACTAAACCATCCTTAAAATTGTCAAATCTTGTTAAGAAGTGAGAAAGTCATGAGTCATATTAACTGATGGAAATAAGTGTGTGACCACCTTCTGAACTGTCTTGTGATCTTTTGTTTTTATCATCTTATCTTCAGACTTTACTGTGGGATATTTTATTATCTTATTTCTTTAACAAATGCTTCCAAGTCAATTTTTCCACAGAAAGAACGGAGAATATCATCCACAAATTAAAGGAGGCTGTAGTAATCAGCAGGGCTCCCCTGGTGGCTCAGAGGTGAAGAATCCACCCGCCAATGCATGAGATGTGGGTTCAGCCCCTGGCTTAGGAAGATCCCCTGGAGAACCGACTCCAGTATTCTTGCCTCAGAAATCCCATGGAGTCTGATGGCCTAGAGTCCATGAGGTCACAAAAAGTCAGACACAACTTAGTGACTAAAGAGCAGCAGCAGCAGCAGTAGTAATTAGCAAGTAAAAGCTGTATTTCAAAAATGATAGCTTTAGGCAACAGCCAATCACCTTCGATATCCTAGCAATTATATTTCAAAATTAGCCTAAATATGATACTAGACCGTGTCAATATATAATTAGCTATAAAATACATCAATAAAATTATCTCCCATAACCACAAAATCTTACAGTAATTTTAAATTAGGTTGTAAAGACCACACCAAACCATTGATATATTACAAAAGAGATGAAATAACAGTAGAATAAAGTGAAATGACCAAAAAAAAAAAAGTTACTGGGAGAGCTATTAATGAAGTGAAACTTTGTCATTAATACGCCATAATATCCTAAAAACCAGCCCAAAAAAACAAACAAACTTTTTTTTCACAGAGAATACATATAAGACACAATATACTATGTATTCTGATTCTAATTCTGAGGTGGATTCATATTGAGTCCCTGGCTTGAGTGTGATATATCAAGGTGCAGGCTATGGACTAAATGACTAAAAACTTCTTATGTTGAAAGTTAATTTCCAATCGAATGGTATTTGGAAATAGAGGCTTTGGGAGAGTGATTCGGCCTGGGGAGCAGACCCCTAGCGGATGGGATTAGTGACCCTACACAAAGAGACCCCCGAGTGTCCTCTTGCCCTTTCTAACAAATGAGGACACTGCCAGAAAATGTCCATTTGTGAACCAGGAAGTGAGCTTTCACCAGACATGGAAACTGCCAGTACCCTGCTAAATTCCTGTTGATAAACCACCCAGTCTATGGTATTCTGTTATAGCAGCTGAAACTGAGACAGTGCCTCTACACTACAATCTAAGGCAAGCAACACTTTCAAAGAAGTTGCAACTCTATTACAGCACAGACATTTCAAATAAGAATTTTTTTAAATTTGATGTTTAATGCACTTTGATAAGCCTCTATTCTATTTTTATGGCAGTTAAGTAACATATAACTAGGCAGGACTCCTGTGCTTACCCACGCCTCTCCAGCACCTACTATAGTATAACCTATGTATAAACTACACACTGTACATGTGTGCTAAGTCGCTTTAGTCATGCCTGACTCTTCGCGACCATATGGACTGTAGCCGGGCAGGCTCCTGTGTCCCTGGAATTCTCCAAGCAAGCATACTAGAGTGGGTTGCCATGACCTTCTCCCAAGGATGTTCCCAATCCACGATCTAACCCGTGTGTCTTGCGGTTACGGCATTGCAGGCAGATTCTTTACTGTCTGAGCCACCAAGGAAGGGTTCAGCTGGGGTTAGCTACTCTGCCAGTTGAGATTGTATTAAACATAAGGTTCTCCGACTGCCCTGATCAGCTAGGTTGTATGGGGAAACTACAAATCACGGGGTCTCTGCACTGGAATTCGGGAGTCTCTATGTGGCAGTCAGCCTGGGTTAGTCTTTTGGCTTCACCTGGTTTTGAAACTGCAGTTACAGGTTATCTATGACATGTCCTCTCTGCAAGCATTCCACCACAGCAGTCTGACCTCAGAGCTGCAGTCTCTACCACTACCCTGTTTCTAAAGATCCACAGGAGTAAATGTGAAAGGAAATTAAACCTTTGTGGTTGGAACTAAAATAAAACTGCTAAGATTATATTTTTTCAATAATACTGGATCATTTTTCTCAGCAATTTATGGCTATGAATTGTGAGACTCCAAATGATTTTATTTACCAAAAAAGGTTAAATAGTAATGCTTGCAAATAATTTAAGCTTTTTTAAAAGATAAAATAAGGATAGATGTAAAGAAACACATATATCACAATCACCTTTACATGCATTCCACCCAGTTTTCTAAGGCATATACTCTAGAGGTATGTATTTGTGTTTGATACCTGCCATATGCCCTGTATGGTGAATGTAGAATGCTAGCCCAAGCAATACAAGTGTGACATCTGATTTCTGCTAATTCTTAATGATGAACAAACACGTGATTTTTTATTAAAAAAATTTAAGTAAAAAATAAAACCTTATAAATTCCAGTCCCATTCAGTTATAACCTACAATGATTCAGGTATATATGGAATTTATCTTTTTGGTTGCATAATTAGTAGGTTTAGCAAGTTAATTTACTTTATAAAAGCAATATTGGGAATATATTTAATATTTAGGAGCATTCATTCAAAATGAAAATGAAGATATTAGTTTTAAATATTGATGTTTCTTTATAGCACTGCACTATTGGCAGTACACTAAGCTGACTACTGTTTGAGTTAGTAATTAAAAATAAATTTCTATTGAAAAGTCTACAATCTTTATTTCAGACTTGTTTTCCTCTGATTTAGCTTTATTATTTAAACAAAATGATTAAAATCTGGGAAAAAGTTTAAAATCATATTACAGCAACATTTAAAATTTTCCCTTACTATTATATACATTAAAATTTTCGTTTTCTTAACTATATATTAATTTTACTACCCCTTTGAATAAGAGGTTGCACACTCTGAAATATCAACATTCTAATTAAATACTGAACACAAAATGGCTTTTAAAAATAGACTTATTTTACAATATTCTTCACTATGCAATTAACTCATCACAATATAAGGATTTTTCTTTCAACCTGTGTTGAATCTAATATTGACATATTCTAGTTAACTGAGTTCCCTAAACACATACTAGGCATGCATTTTTGAATGTGTTCTTTGAAATGTTCTTAAATCGAATCATTGATGATAATTGTTGCTCTGTATACACTTCTTCTTTAATGCCTAGAGATAAATATACTTTGTGAATCTTTGGACCTAATAAATTCATAAATTTTAATTTATAAACATCAGAAACTGAACAATCTATAAGTCAATAATTTGGATGATTTTGTTAGTGATTTTTCTGAAAAGTTCATAAAGTCAAAGTCAAATTTACTAAAATTATTTGTTTGTATTAACTCTGAATTTGTAAGAACTATCACTTTGTTCTACTGTTTACTATGAAGCTGTGTCCTTCTGTTTTATGGAATTAACATTATGATTTTAACAAGAATTTAAACTTGTCAAAATAATTGTCAAATGAACAAAGTATTTTGCATCTCTGTAAAAGAATAACCAACATTTAAATCAGCATTTATAAATCCAAAGGTAGGATGGGTACTGACTAATTAATCAAATCTACTTATTTATTAAGAAAAACTATACATTGTTTTGACTATAAAATTTTAATAAATAAAACATATTCCTTACTCAAGCTATATAAATAATAGCTTTTTATTGATGTGCCAAAACATCTGAAACATTTCTTTAAAGAGTTTAAGAAATAGCCTAGAAAAAATTATCTTCTTGCTGTTTTCCACTGAGAATTTCAATAAGCTCTTCTTTGCAATGACACCAGATTAAGTCTACCAAGACAGCAAATTTTCCACTTTCCTTTTAATGCCTAAGAATGGATGATGGAATTGAAAACTGCAATTTAATAATTGAATAAAAACCAATTTCTCCCAGCTTTATAAGAAAATTAATTTATATATTATCTCATTAAGTAGAAACTGAATTTGGAATGCATGAAGTTTTTCTTCATCTACTTCAGTTTTCAACATTAACATTGTGAAAACTTAATAACAAAACACTATAACTAGAAACTTTATATTAACTTTTTCAGCACACATTCCCTTTAGAGACATTTTATTATAGGTACAAAGAATGACTGACATTTAAATAAACAATTTAAATTTAAATAAAGCTGGTAGAGAAAGAAAAGTCAAATTATTTGAAATTGAATTTGACAAATTGCAAAATGAGTGAAGATTTACACTCAGGTAGGTTTTTTGCAATGTGAGAATATTTATGAGGCTTTTACTGCTTTAAATATTATGTTGATTTCAAAACTAATGATCATGAATAACTGCTATAATAACCTCCCCAGCATGACATGAACAGACATTTTATGACCCTTTTCATATTTCATATTTTTATCATTTCTATATATGAACATTTTAAGATACGAAATTTGAAGAGACTTTTATAATTTAAGACCACAGACATCCTCAAATATTGCAATGAAAAAGATGAAGAAATATTAAGTCATATCAACCATGGATGATCAGATGATCTTACAATGTATATCTGGGTTGAAGAGAAATTTTTAGAGTTAATTTACGTATTTGTGCATTACAATTCTCAAGTCACAGATTTTGTTACTGTAATAGATAATTCATTACTATTCTGCTATATTAGAGCTAGTTTATGCAAGAGAACTACGTATCCCTCTGTACTGCATTATAGATAGATGAATAGATAGCTAGATCATTTAAAGAGCAATTTCTTGACCAGTTTTTATCACAGACATATTACAATGAATTGTAGTTCTCCTGCTCTTCTTTCTTTGCAAAAAGGCCTTCCAATGATTTTAAAATAGTCACATGTTATAATTCATTTAATTATCAGAAGGTCACAAAAACTACTCTGAAGATATAATAAAAGAAGCAATTACTTATTTCTCTAGTCTGTGTTTATATTGTTTATCCCTGTGATATTTGCAAATTTATTTTTTCATATAATAATAAACTATAATAAAATATATAGTTTTCCAGAATATTAATTTAATGACATATTTTAATCATAATTTATAATATAACTCTTTAGAAATTATCATTTATACAAATAAATAGTGAGTGCTATATTAAATTATATCACCAAGAATTAACATGTTGGTAAGTAATCCTCAACTTTTCTCCTTCCTCATTTTCCTCCCCATCAATTTGGTATATCATGGTGCTTCATATTTATTTCTTATATCATCTTGTAATCATTTATTTTCTAAACATTAATTTATGGTATTAGCAAGAATTTAAACTCTATTAAGCATTTGTGTAACCAATAAAATCAGTGCCCTAAACAATGCACAGCAGATTGTTTCATAAATTATTGTGGGTTGAAGATTTTAAATCTAGTCTAAGCCTTCTAAGAATCTTAAAATAAGCCCAGAAACACAATCTTGAAACAAACACAAAACAATCATAAGGAACAGCATCTCATTCTCTAATACATATGACCTTCAACTTTTACACAGAACAATAAGTTGATGGTCTTTTTGGTGTTTCCTCTCCCTCTTTTGCTTTTTGGTTAGTTTAATAATCTAACACACTGATCTCCTTTATTTCAATAAACAAAACCCTTTATAGAGGTCACTCTCTCATAATCTTTACTCTCATTTTCTTTTTGACATCTCAAAAATGAGATGTTCTGTATTTTCATCTTATTCTGGTATATTGTCTATTCTGTCTTTGATACACTCACATCTAGTTTATTTTGCCACATAGTACTTGATTCATCCATTCAATCAACATTTTTGAGCAACTTCTGTAGACCTCAAAGCTACAGCTAAAAACCATACAAATTTTTGTCCTCATGTGGCTTAGAATCTAAAAGGTAGAAGAATATTATTAATGCAAATAAATAAATATGACTTGTGTGTGAAGTTAAGTACTAAAAGAAAAAAACGGTAAAGGACAAGACGTGATGTGGCGGTATCTTGGATGGCTTTAGGTCAATTTGTCCATACCCAGTTCAATAAAAGAATTAACCATAAGTAAATCATCTGATTGATCTATTACCAATGGCAAGCTTTCTGAATTACCAAATATCTCTAAACTGTTCAAACTATATATAATGATTCATCATTTGGCAAATTAAAAAAAAAAACGATGCTGTCAAACTGGTTTGGACAAATTGACTTTTTAGTGACTGACCATTTTATGTAAGGTGAACAGGAAAACCTTCTCTGAGGCGGTAATGTCTGAGCAGTGACCTCAGTAATGAAACAGAACCAGTCATGAGGAGAGGGGGCGTGGTTTGTAGATTCCGAGAAACTGGACTGTGAGGTTCTGAGCTGTGAAGAAGCTTGTTGACTTTGGAAAAAACAGAGGCATGTCAGTGTTACCGGAGACCAGTGAGTGAGTGGAAAGAAAGGTCAGAGAAGCAGGCAGGAATCACGGCAGTCTCATAGAACCGTGGAAAGGGGTTTGGGGTTTAATATGTATAATAAGAAGCTACAGACTAATTTTAAACATGGAGGAATATGATGTGGTTTGCATATTAAAGGATCTGGTTTGTACATTAAAGGAGAACCAACTGTTGGAGCAGGGGCATGATTGAAAGCAGGAAGTCCAGGGAATGGACTTCAGTAACACAAGTATAAAAATAATATGAGTGACAAGCACTGGGGGTTGTCCTATAGCAGTCGTGGGGCAAGATGCAAGAAGTGATAGCACTGACCATATGTACTGCATGTGAGCTAAATCGCTTCAGTTGTGTCCAGCTCTTTGCAACCCTATGGACTATAGCCCGCCAGGCTTCCTTATCGAAGGGATTCTCCAGGAAAGAATACTGGAGTGGGTTGCCATGCTCTCTTCCAGGGGATCTTCCTGAGCCAGGGATTCAACCTGGGCCTCATGTCTCCTGCATTGGCAGGCAGGTTCTTTACCACCAGCGCCACCTGGGAAGCCCCATATGTACTGAGGAATAGCCAAAAGGACTTACTGTCATATGGCAAGTGTAGGATGCAGAGGAAACGAAGGAAAATTCTGAAGACTGTACCTCGGCACCTGGATGTGCACTGAGGCCATTAACTCAGATAAGTAAGACCATGGCTACATCATGTTTGAGGTGTGAGTGAGAAATTAAAATTTCTCTATTGGACATGTTAAGACTGGTATGGCACCCCCCTCCAGTACTCTTGCCTGGAAAATCCCATGGAAGAAGGAGCCTGGAAGGCTGCAGTCCATGGGGTCGCTGAGGGTCGGACACGACTGCGCGACTTCACTTTCACTTTTCACTTTCATGCATTGGAGAAGGAAATGGCAACCCACTCCAGTGTTCTTGCCTGGAGAATCGCAGGGACAGGGGAGCCTGGTGGGCTGCCGTCTATGGGGTTGCACAGAGTCGGACATGACTAGCAGCAGCAGCAGCAGGGCTGGTATAATGCCAATTAAAAATTCAAATGATGGGGAAACTTGAGGTTGGTGATATAGATCTGAGAAGGAGGAGTCACAGTGCTGGATGAAATAACCTGAAGAGAAAAGATGAGGAAGAGTGCAAAGATTGAGGAAAAGGAGAGCAGCCAGCAGGAAGCATGAGAATGAGAAAGCAGTGAAGGAAAGGGAAAATGAGGAAAGTGGAGTTTGCAAGAAACCACGGGAAGAAAGTGATTCAAGAAGAAAAAAAATATTCCATCATCTATGTGGGGTGGGAGGTGGGAGGGGGCTTTGACATTGGGAGATCGTGTACACCCGTGGCTGATTCGTGTAAATGTATGGCAAAACAAATACAGTATTGTAATGTAGAATAAAGTATTAAAAAAAGAAAACAAAAAAAAATTCCATCATCTCAATGCTATTAAGAGATCAGTTGAGATGGGACTCACAATTGAGCATGGGAGCTGACAAGAGAGAGGCCAAAAGCTGCCTCAGCAGAATGTGAGCACAGAAGAGAATAGGAATTGAAGCAAGTATGGACAACTTTCTTGCAAATGTTTGCTTTAGTGGAAGTAGAGAACCCAGGCAAATGCCCAAGGAATATTCACGGTCAAAGTGTTTTATGTTTTTTGAAGAAGGAGAATTTACTGGATATTCCTACACTAATAGGAGTAATTTGATAGATAAATGAAAACTGATGACTAAGGAGAGTGCATGGGAACTATGTGAGAAAATCCTTTGAGTAAGAAAAACAATGTGATCTAGGGACATGGGTCTCCTGCATTGCATTGCATGTACATTCGTTACTGTCTGAGCCACTAGGGGAGCTAACTATAATTATTCTTCTTTTTGAAAACTAACTAATATTATTGCTGTAGCAAAAATTAATGAAAAGTGAGCCCTAATGTGTTGTGCTAGAATCAAATAAGCTGAGTATTTCCTAACATTTGGAATTAACCGAAAATGTCATCTTTATGTCTGAAAAATATATGTGAGATCTTTATCACCAAACACATATGGAGAAGGAAATAAGAACTCTTGCTCTTTTACCATATGCAACCCGTTTTTAAGTTTATATTTGAAGAGACTGCAAAGGAAGATGCACTAGGATTTAGTTAGAATGAGAAAGTCAAGTTCCATACAAGATAAAGCCTGAGAAAATGGGAATTGTTGCTGGTGATGGTCTGCAAATCCCATTAAGGAAGGGCAAAAGGTTTGAGCAGACAGAGATGACTGACAGGGGCTTTCCTGAGCCACTGACGTGGTTCAGCGGTCCCCCGCAACTTCTTCCTAAACAAGCACAATGCTCTTCTAAGGCTCACACTCTCTTGGTTACTCTAGTCCCTACATTTGGTGATAGTCTCTTCCATGTGAGTGATTTTTTTCCCCTTTCACTCATTCTTCTACATCCTAGACCAACTTTTCCAAAGCCACGGTTCTTGTTCCATATGACCTCACTCAAACAGTAGCAAACAATAAACTCCCAAGCTAATGACTTCCAAATCTACATACATTGCTCAGTGATTCCCTAAGTTTTCATTGCAGGATCCTTTATATTCTTACAAATTATTGAGAAACATAGAGAGCTTTTTACCTTGATGGGTTACATTTATTAATATATATTATTTTAAAACTAAAACTTGATTATTTAAAAATATTTACTAATTACACCTAAAAATAAGCAGAACAAATTTATCACATTGGAATAAATTATATATTTTGTTACAAAATGACATGTTTTCCAAAACAAAATGTTGGTGTGAAGCATGGCATTATTTTATATTATTGCAAATTTCATTACTGACTGCCTTAATAATCAAGAAGAGCTGTATTCTCATATCTGCTTCTGAATTGAATTTGTTATAAGATGCTGTTTTGGTTGAGATATATGACAAAAATCCAGCCATTTACATATATGCAGTTGCCAAAAGAAGGTATATTTAATTGTCTTTTCAAATAATTATTAGCTTTTTTTCTTTGATGTTATACCAAAATTTGACAAGTGCTTAATTGTAATGTCCCATTGGTCTTTATTTCACTATAAATGGTTTGGTCATTTATGCATAATTTTTCAATTTATGCACTGACATTTGAAAAGTTTTGGTTCATGCATTATTCAAAATTTCCCAGTGCTGACACACATCATCATATCTGTAGGTATTAGGGAATTTTCAAGTTTATGATGACTGCTATACGTTCTCTAAAATTCCAATTTTCTCTTGAAAGATCAAATGCTATATCACTGGGAACAAAACTCTAAGTTGTTTTTCTTGAAGTGGCAGGTTCATCTTGTCCAAATTTGAGAAAATGTCTGCCAGGTATTCAAGTCTGAACCATCATATTTTGTCTGTCAATCATTTTTTTCCCACAAAAATGAAATATGTTCAGGAAAAAAAGTGACTAACTCAGCTTGCAATTCAAACAATTGCATAAACGCCTTTCATCAAGACCCATTACAGTTCAGTATGCAGAAGGTGCACTTCATGTATTCTCTTACCTCACAGAATACAGAAAACATATATAATTGTGGGTTGACATTTTAAAATATTAATAATTTTTACAGCTTCCTCAGGACATTCTTCAGTGAAACTGGGTGTTATTTTTTCCTGTGAGTCTGTAGATGTAAAGAATACAATGACTACAAGTACAGTTTAGTGGTGCTAATTTAACGTGTGCTAAAGCTCTAAATGTTTTGCTCACTATTGTGTTTGCACTAACAGTGCAAAAGCCAGTAACTGAAACATGTATAATATCATATAAGAAATGAATCGCCAGCCTAGGTTTGATGCAGGATACAGAATGCTGGGGTCTGGTGCACTGGTATGACCCAGAGAGATGGTTTGGGAAGGGAGGTGGGAGGGGGTTCAGAATTGGGAACACGTGTACATCCATGGCAGATTCATGATGTTGATGTATGGCAAACCAATACAGTATTACAAAGAAAAATAAAGTAAAAAAATAATTAAAACAAAAACAAACAAAAAAAAAAAGAGAAAAAAAAAGAGCCAGTACAGAGAAATACGCAAAGCAAGTCTTAGTACTATAAAATTGTTTTGACCTCCTATACATACTAAAAGATTGTGGGAACCTCAGAATACACTCTGAGAATTGATATTGGAGCAAAAGTTATCTACCTAGATATCTATTATTCAATGCCTAACATCAACCTGAATCTCTCTTTGCCTCCTATTCCCTTCTACTTTTCTCAGTATCTCTCTGACTTATCTCATAATCAGGATACATATACGAGCCTTGGAAGCATGCAGTCCTGAAACATTTACTTTCTATTTCATCTTGCAGTTCACCTATTTATTTAAACACAATGTTCACTTAAGAACCATGTCCAAATATCATCAGTTCAGTTCAGTCACTCAGTCGTGTCCCACTCTTTGCAACCCCATGAATCACAGCACGCCAGGCCTCCCTATCCATCACCAGCTCCCAAAGTTTACCCAAACTCATGTCCATCGAGTCAGTTATGCCACCCAGCCATCTCATCCTCTGTCATCCCCTTCTCCTCTTGCCCCCAGTCCCTCCCAGCATCAGGGCATTTTTCAATGAGTCAACTCTTCGTATGAGGTGGCCAAAGTATTGGAGTTTCAGCCTCAGCATCAGTCCTTCCAATGAACACCCAGGACTGATCTCCTTTAGAATGGACTGGTTGGATCTCCTTGCAGTCCAAGGGACTCTCAAGAGTTTTCTCCAACACCACAATTCAAAAACATCAGTTCTTCAGTGCTCAGCTTTCTTCACAGTCCAACTCTCACATCCATACATGACCACTGGAAAAACCATAGCCTTGACTAGATGGACCTTTGTTGGCAAAGTAATGTCTCTGCTTTTGAATATGCTATCTAGGTTGGTCATAACTTTTCTTCCAAGGAATAAGCGTCGTTTACTTTCATGGCTGCAATCACCATCTGCAGCGATTCTGGAGCCAAGAAAAATAAAGTCTGACACTGTTTACACTGTTTGCCCATTATTTCCCATGAAGTGATGGGACCAGATGCCATGATCTTTGTTTTCTGAATGTTGAGCTTTAAGCCAACTTTTTCACTCTCCACTTTCACTTTCATCAAGAGGCTTTTTAGTTCCTTTTCACTTTCTGCCATAAGAGTGGTGTCATCTGCATATCTGAGGTTACTGATATTTCTCCCACAATCTTGATTCCAGCTTGTGCTTCTTCCAGTCCAGCGTTTCTCATGATGTACTCTGCATTTAAGTTCAATAAGCAGGGTGACAGTATATAGCTTTGACGTACTCCTTTTCCTATTTGGAACCAGTCTGTTGTTCCATGTCCAGTTCTAACTGTTGCTTCCTGACCTGCATATAGGTTTCTCAAGAGGCAGGTCAGGTAGTCTGGTATTCCCATCTCTTTCAGAATTTTCCAGTTTGTTGTGGTCCATACAGTCAAAGGCTTTGGCATAGTCAATAAAGCAGAAATAGATGTTTTTTGGAACTCTTGCTTTTTCGATGATCCAGCAGATGTTGGCAATTTGATCTCTGGTTCCTCTGCCTTTTCTAAAACCAGCTTGAACATCTGGAAGTTCACGGTTCATGTATTGCTGAAGCTTGGCTTGGAGAATTTTGAACATTACTTTACTAGCTGTGAAAGTGAAGTAGCTCAGTCATGTCCGACTCTTTGCGACCCCATGGACTGTAGCCTACAAACTCTTCCCTCCATGAGATTTTCCAGGCAAGAGTACTGGAATGGGTTGACATTTCCTTCTCCAGGGGATCTTCCCAACCCAGGGATCGAACCCAGGTCTACCACATTGCAGGCAGACGCTTTAACCTCTGAGCCACCAGGGAAGCCCCTTTACTAGTATGTGAGATGAGTGCAATTGTGCAGTAGTTTGAGCATTCTTTGGCATTGCCTTTCTTCGGAATTGGAATGAAAACTGACCTTTTCCAGTCCTGTGGCCACTGTTGAGTTTTCCAAATTTGCTGGCATACTGAGTGCAGCACTTTGACAGCATCATCTTTCAGGATTTGAAATAGCTTAACTGGAATTCCATCACTTCCACTAACTTTGTTCATAGTGATGCTTTCTAAGGCCCACTTGATTTCACATTCCAGGATATCTGGCTCTAGGTGAGTGTTCACACAATCGTGATTATCTGGGTCGTGAAGATCTTTTTTTTAGTTCTTCCATGTATTCTTGCCACCTCTTCTTGATATCTTCTGCTTTTGTTAGATCCATACCATTTCTGTCCTTTATTGAGACCATCTTTGCATGAAATGTTCCTTTGGTATCTATAATTTTCTTGAAGAGATTTCTAGTCTTTCCCATTCCCAAATCCCATAAACCTAAGTAAAGCAACACTATTTATATTATAGGGTCTCTGAAACATGCCAATATCTGAGTGCTAGAAAAGCCATGTTATCAAGTAGTATGTGACTTTTTAAATTAAGATGAATCAGTTGAATTTATACTCCAAATACATAATTATACTAATCTCAATCTTTCCTTCTAAAGTCAGCTCCATACAATCCACAAGCTCGCAAAAGCAAAGGATTCCCAGCTAATACTGCTGGTATCCTCTAAATGGCTATGGAGGCTCTATTTACTTTATCATTGTATTTAATTATATATATTTATCTCATTGGGGCTTACCTGGTAGCTCAGCTGGTAAAGAATCTGTCTGTAGTACAGGAGATCCCAGTTCAATTCCTGAGTCAGGAAGATCCCCTGGAAAAAGGGATAAGCTACCCACTCTAGTATTCTTGGGCTCCTTGGTGGCTCACATGGTAAAGAATCCATCTGCAATGCAGGAGACCTGGGTTTGATCCCTGGGTTGGGAAGATCTCCTGGAGCAGGACATGGCAACACACTCCAGTATTCTTGCCTGGAGAATCTCCATGGACAGAAGAGCCTGGTTGGCTACAGTCCACTGGGTAGCAGAGTCAGGCACAACTGAGCAACTAAGTACATGACATTTAACTCATTATGTTAAATCACTAAAAGTCATTGATCATACTTATTACTGCTTGACCATACTTACCTAAGAGATGTCTTTATTTATATCCACTTCTAGAACATTTTCATGGATTCCTTCTCCCCAAATAGCAAAGTATTAATAAATACATATGTGTATCTAAGCATTTTATATCTTCCCCATTTTATAGTTTCTGGGATATTATACATTTTTTTGTTTCTATTAGATTTAAAGTAATGGGTAAGGAATGTCACTGTGCAATATAAGAATAGTCATATAAATTCACACTAAAGTAAAATATTAAAGTCTAACAGTTAAGCTCTAAAATTAGGAAACTAGAAAAAAATGAGGCTTTAATTGCACTCTGTAATCTCTTGATTTTAGAATATCTTAGCCATGGTCCTCTAGAACAGCTGGATCTCATTGCCAAGCATCATGTTGAATGCTTCCTATAGTTACAGACTAGCAAACAGAAAGAAAGAGATTGAAAACATTCACTCCGAAGTTACAGGCAGTTTAATAAATATACTGTTTCTAACTTGACAAGAGAGCAACTCCCTCAGAAAGTAGGCAATCTTTTAGACCATTACTTTCTTTTCAAATAGAAGGAGGAAAAATTGCAATACCTTCTGATAACTGAAATGGGTTATAAAGCACAAAATCAATCAGACCAAGAAGAGTCTGTTTTGCTACAGCATCCATGCCTACTTTCATCGATGTTATCAGAAAATTATTCCAATAGTAACAAAATAAAAATCAGAAAGCATGGTATGTAACTGTTATGTGATTCACCTATAGGATGCTAGCTGTCCTTTATGAATTTGCTGAAAATCTAATTTTTAATTGTGCTCAAAAGGCATCTTTAAGAAATCTAAAATTTAAATAATTACAATTTCAAAGGTACAACTTTAGACATAATATGGATTTTCTTTTGAAAAGAAATCAAATCCCTCTTCAACAAATACTTGTTAAATAAAACTGATCAAGCATATTGGCACAATTTTATTGAACAAGGTCAAACACTTGAAATTTAAGTGTATCAAGAATGCAAAAAAACAAAATACTAAATTTCATCTCCCAAATGCCCCATGATAAGTTCAGGAATTTTAAGCTCTCTTCTTTTACCCTATGACTGATTCATGTTAATATTTGGCAAAAACCAACAAGATTCTTTAAAGCAATTATCCTTCAATTAAAAAAATAAAAGAAAAACAAATACAAATAAGTCCTTCAGATAAAGAGGTTCTAGAACTTTTCTCATGTCCCACTGCTATGTTTAATTAATCAAAATATAGTATCTTGTAGCTAATGCATCAAATGACATAAAGTTGGAATTAAAATATATTTCTTTTTTTCTTTCATTTGTTTTTATTGGAAATTGATTTTAGCTTCTGTGTGGACATATAGTCATGCATCTGAAAATAATTAAAAATAGAACTTATCATTTAGGAAGATACTAATAAATATTGAGTCTTAAAAGGATTGCATCATATTTTACTAACTCATGACTCATTCATTTCATTGTATTGCACTCATCCTTATAAATACTATTATATTTCTTTCATAGTGAATCTATTATCCATGATGTTTCTTATATCTTTTAAAAACAAACTCTAGTACAGTCATTAGCATTATTTATTGCAACAGCTTTTCCTGCTTTGCTCACGTTGCAGTTTACACTTGTCATTGTGTGCTGGTGGTGGTGATGGTTTAGTTGCAAAGTCATATGTGACCCCTGCGACCCCATGGACTGTAGTCGGCCAGGCACCTCTGTCCATAGGATTATCCAGGCAAGAATGCTGTCATTGTGTGCTGTGTGCCAAGTCGCTTCAGTCATATCAGACTCTTCGCAACCCTATGGACTGTGGTCTGCCAGGTTCCTTGGGATTCTCCAGGCAAGGATACTGGAAGGGTTTGCCATGCCTTCCTCCAGGGGATCTTACCCATTCAAGTATCAAACCCACATGTCTCATGTCTCCTGCATCGGCAGGTAGTTTCTTTACCACTAGCGCCACCTGGGAAGCCCACACCTGTCATTACTGCACTTCATTTTGTTCTCTGTTCAATTTTACTTCAGATTTCATTCCCACATTCTCAACCTGTTCCCTGTCCATCCATGCTGAACTGTTTTAGATGAATACACATTGTGTTCTTGACTCCATCAACAGCTGAAAGAGTACCACTCACTCCTAGACCTCAGGAGACTAAGGGCCAGCAAACTCCCTGCTCTAACCAGACCACAGGACATGGTTATCAAAACCATTAACACTAGCTTGGAAGTTTCAATAAAGTCACATTTCCCCGACATATATTTTGTAGCACAACATTTTCAAAAGCCTCATTATAGTTAAGAAAATTGTTCATTATCCTCAAAGCACAAAGCCTGTTTTAATGTTCCAGAATGAGTAAATTATTCAGACAGGATTTATTGTGCATGAGGGATGGAATAAAAGAGGAAGAAAAAGAAGCACTTGGTAAAGTTTTACCAATGATATTTTAGTAAGACACTTATATAATTCATCTAGTTAAGCTACTCCAAGTTGCTACCCAGGGTACTGTACAGCTTTCAAGCTATACAAGAACTAATTTTTTTTCATTATGTTTCTAAATATTAATACACATACAGTATTCTCTCCAATATATGGGTCTATAAAGCCAGGTATGGCCTGGCATTCTGTAACATTAAATTAGCCAAAGGCTCTCATTGCCTATAGCACAGTTTCTTAAACTAAAATAGGCATAAAAATTTCTTCTGGCTTTTGATTCATTCAAGACATTTAGATTCAGTAGGTTGGGATGGAGTCCAGAAATCTGTTTTTAACAAGCATTGTAAAACCTGGCCTTGGTGTTTCTAGAAGTCTGGAGAGTGGGATATATAATGTTCTTTCTTGCATGGAGCCTGACCTATTTTTCACTGTTATCGTGGCCACTCAGCTTCCTCTCCCCTCATACTCCCTTCGGCTTTCAACACACACAAAGTTGATGCTCACAACAGGGATGTGATTGTGTTTCACTCTTCCAAGCATTTACACATTCCCTTTCCGCTATCCTTTTCTCCATGGAATACTTAAACACTCATGCTCCAGAATCAATGTCTTCTCATGCATTAATTTCCGTGACCCATCAGGCTGCCAGCTGCATACTCTACTGTTACACCACTGTGTACATGTCATTGTGTGTCATTGTGATACATAATGCACTATTTTCTAATTATGTGCTTATGTTCCCATGTGATCCACATGGATTATGAGGTTGAGCACCATACTTTATTCACCATATACCTCTCCTTCTGAGTACCAGGCCTGAAACATAATAGGTATAGAACAATTGTTTATTGAGCAAAAATTAAATGTTACTATGGTGGTCCTTTCTCCAATATAGCCAACCACTCTAAACCCTTAGTTAAGTCAGAGAATTGTGAATTAAATGTGTCAAAGGTATATTTTATGGTTTCTTTTTTTAAATCATTGTGCTTACTGCAAATTTAGTTATGTTCAACTTGCTTAAGGAGACACCTCGTGTTTTACTGTATTTTGGTTTCTATATGTCCATTAGTTTTTCTCCCTACCTAACAATTCTCTTAATGTAATAAAAATAATTCCTGGAAAAAAGTCAGCAGTCATTGACTGTTCTGATTCACCATGCAGATGTTCAGATATATACAGTTAGTGAAAGCACAATTATGTTGTTTTATTTTTTAATTGTGAAGGGCAAGTTTGCCTGGATTAGTCTAGACAGAAAAACAAGTAAAATAAGTATTAGAAAATTTTATGTGAGAAAGGGGGATAGGAATTTGGGGTGGCCTTTGCTTGCTCCAGTTAGGAAACAGTATGTGAAAAGAAATGATCTGGACAAATGGCAGGGTGCTGAAAGAGGCTATGAAAAGACTTGGTAAGAAATTCCAACAGACAGGAAGGATTCTTAAATGTCTAGAAACCAAAGCTTCTGCTTTACGCTCGGATTCACCCCCACTATCTTCAACCTTTCAGTAAGTTTCTGTTATATACAACAAATGTGGGTTAATGATGTACTGGGAGATCTGAAGGAGAAAGTCTCTGCTTCTCTGCTCCTGCGATGTGGAAGTGAAGAAGGAGCAGTAACGTCAGGAAGGAAGAAAGGTGGCAAGTGCCAAGATGTCAGCAGGGGTTGGAACCTGGAGTCGGAAGCAGTGATATGAATGTAAGTTCTCTGGGAATACTTGCAAACAGTGGGGTGAGTCTTGAGTTTATTACAAGAAATTGTATAATATTTAAAATATTTCATCTGGACATTAAAAAGAAGTGTGAGCCCAGGAAGCGCTATCAATCTCCAGTTTACATGTCTACACAGATGTGCAGAAGCCAGCCATCTACACCTCCAGCCACTGTCTTGCTTCCAGTTCTGGCTTTGCCGTCTATCACCTGGACTTTGGGCAAGTTATTTAGCTTTTCCATACCCCCATTTCCTTCTTTATAAAACAGGAACAGTGCCTACATCATAGCATCAACATTAGGATTGTATCAGCTAATTTTTTGAAGAAACTTTGAATAGTACCTATCAGACAGCCTTCTAATTTCTCTTTAAAAAAAAAAATATATATATATAAAGCTCTGAATGAAACTCTCATCTGCTTTCAGATTTTCTTCCCCATGTCCTGTACATAAATCACATTTATACTTGTATAATTACACAATCACAAAGCTGATGAAGTGATTCTTTAGAGATTTGCGTATAAAATCTGTGGAATAAAATGTTATGATTGTATTACTTAATGTAAAGTGCTTTTATTTCTTCATAAAATACTCCTAATGTTCAGTCTTATGGTTGGGAGCAGGAAAATGGTAAAATTCAGGTCATAAACTCTGGTACAGGGAAAAGTCAAACTTGTCTCTTTGGAGCCTGGAAGGGGAGATGCAGGGGGTGGAGCTGTCACTTGGTACAGAAACTCATCCCCTGTTAGAATTGTGCACACAGGAGGCAACACCTCCCAGGAGCACTTTTTATCACATCATATCCTTTGTTCATCCTTTGGTCTTCCCCTATCAGCTGTAAGCTTCTTAGGAGCAGGGGGATGGTATCCTTAGTATCTCTGGGTTCATTATGATGCTTTCTGCAAGTGTTTGTTTAATCGATCTGCACTGTCTTCCATTTTTCTTTTGGCTAATCTCAGTGGTAAAGAATTCACCCACCAAGCAGGAGACATGGGTTCGATCCCTGGGCCGGGAAGATCCCCTGCAGAAGGAAATGGCCACCCACTCTAGTATTCTTGCCCTGGAAATACTAAGCACAGAGGAGCCTGGCAGGCTACAGTCCATAGCATCACAAAGAGTTGGACATGAACTAATTGTTTAGTGACTAAATAATAACAATGTTACCCAAAGGGATGTCTAAACACAGATTTTTCAATAGTATATTCCACGAAGCAGAGGATATGGGGAGGGGGGGGATGATTTTGAAAAACATTTCATATATTATGTTCTTTCCCTAAAAGGAGATTATCAAAATGAAAAAGCAGAGAAAATAAGATTATTCTAACATTTTTAGACATATTTCAATTTAGTTCATTATTTTTTAAACTGCCTACAAGAAAGTAATAGTTTCATTTATCATAATATCTAAAAATCTAGATCCTACTTGAATCCCTCTATCTGGTGCTGAACAGAGATTTTTATGAGCCAGATCTTTATTTTTGTGCTTCATTATTATACTTTGCAGATGCTGTGGTTGTTTTACAAATTGAAGTTTTGTGGCAATCCTGGATGAATCAACTCTATCAGAACCATTTTTTTTTTCCAATAGCATTTGCTCATTTTCTGTCTCTGTGTCACATTTTGGGAATTCTTACATTATTTCAGTTTTGTTTCGTTAGTTGTTATGGTGATCTGTGATCAGTGATCTTTGATTTTACTATTCAGTTCAGTTCAGTTCAGTTCAGTCGCTCAGTCGTGTCCGACTCTTCGCAACCCCGTGAATTGCAGCACGCCAGGCTTCCCGGTCCATCACCATCTCCCAGAGTTCACTCAGACTCACGTTCATCGAGTCCGTGATGCCATCCAGCCATCTCATCCTCTGTCATCCCCTTCTCCTCCTGCCCCCAATCCCTCCCAGCATCAGAGTCTTTTCCAATGAGTCAACTCTTCGCATGAGGTGGCCAAAGGACTGGAGTTTCAGCTTCAGTACCATTCCTTCCAAAGAAATCCCAGGGCTGATCTCCTTCAGAATGGACTGGTTGGATCTCCTTGCAGTCCAAGGGACTCTCAAGAGTCTTCTCCAACACCACAGTTCAAAAGCATCAATTCTTCGGTGCTCAGCCTTCTTCACAGTCCAACTCTCACATCCATACATGACCACTGGAAAAACCACAGCCTTGACTAGATGGACCTTAGTCGGCAAAGTAATGTCTCTGCTTTTGAATATGCTATCTAGGTTGGTCATAACTTTTCTTCCAAGGACTAAGCCTCTTTTAATTTCATGGCTGCAGTCACCATTTGCAGTGATTCTGGAGCCCCCCAGAAATAAAGTCTGACACTGTTTCCACTGTTTCTCCATCTATTTCCCATGAAGTGATGGGACCGGATGCCATGATTTTACTATTAGGTTGGTGCGAATGTAATTGCGGTTTGGGACTGTGCATTTTAAATCATTATAACTAGACTCAAATACATCTTTATTAACCAAAATAGGAACCATTACAATGAACACATTTTTCCCAATGAGAAATAAGTTTGTTTATTCCTGTAGCATAAAAATTCATGCTTTGGGATTCGATAAACTCTTGGAAAGCATTCTTCCTCCTGCTGGTTGTAGAAGCATTTTCCCTGAAAAAAGTAGCTGAGTTGCTTGAAGAAGTGATTGGCAAGAGGTCAGATAAATATGACAGATAAGGTAAAACTTCATAGCCAAATTCATTCAACTTTTGAAGCACTGGTTGTTTCCATGAGGCCATGAATAGTCATGGAGAAGAATTGGGCCCTTTTGCTGATCAATGCCAGCAATGGTATTGCAATGGCATTGCAATTTTCGGTGAATCTTATCGACTTTCTGTGCATACTTCTCAGATGTAATGGTTTCTCTGGGATTCAAAAAGCTATAGTAGATCAGACCAGCAAGCAGACCACCAAACAGCGACGAGGACCATTTTTTGCTGCAAGATTGGCTTTGGGGAGTGCTTTGAAGCGTCTTCTCAGTCTAACCACTGAGCTGGTCATCTCCAGTTGTCATATAAAATCCACCTTTTGTCACACGTCACAATTCAGTGGAGAAATAGTTTGTTGTTGGGTAGAACAAGAGGAGATAATACATCAAAATGATGATTATTTTGAGTTTCGGTCATCTCATGAGGCATCCACTTATCAAGCTTTTTCACCTGTCCAATTTGCCTCAAATGCCAAAAGACTACAGAATGATCAACACTGAGTTCTTTGGTAAGTTGTCCTGTAGTTGTATTGGAGAAGGAAATGGCAACCCGCTCCAGTGTTCTTGCCTGGAGAATCCCAGGGACAGCGAGCCTGTGGGCTGCCATCTATGGGGTTGCACAGAGTAGAACATGACTGAAGAGACTTAGCAGCAGCAGCAGCCTGTAGTTGTAAGAGGATCAGCTTCAATAATCCTCTCAATTGGTCATTGTCAATTTCTAATTGATGCCCACAGCGTTCCTCATCTACAAGGCTCATTTTCTTAGCAAAACTTCTTGAACCACTGCACTGTATGTTTGTTAGCAATTCCTGGGCCAGATACATTCTTGATGTTGCAAGTTGTCTCCACTGATTTACACCCCTTTTTAACTCAAGAAAATCACTTGAATTTGCTTTTTGTCTAACATCACATCCCTAGTCTAAAATAAACATAAAACAATCAGCATGTAATTAGCAAAAAATAAAATAAAGCATAAAATGTGCATTAAAAGGATATACAACATAACTACATTTATTTAATAATGTATTACAACATCAAATGGCAAAGTTCCACAATGCACCAACCTAATAATTTTTGCACCAACCTAATAATTGCTTTGGGGTGCTATGAACTGTACCCACACATGCCAGCCAACTTAATAAATGTTGCTCACATTCTGACTACTCCACTGACAAGCTTTTTTCACATATCTCTCCCTCTCCTCTGGCCTTCTTATTCCCTGAGATACAAGAATGTTGAAATTAGGCCAATTAACAACTCTATAATGGCTTCTAAGTGTTCAACTGTACGAAAGAGTTTCATGTCTCTCGCTTTAAACCAAAAGCTAAAAATGATTAAGGTTAGTGAGAAAGGCATGTCAAAAGCCAAGATAAACTTAAATTTTAACTGACAAACAACTAATCTCAAAAATACACAAGCAACTTATGCAGCTCAACTCCAGAAAAATAAATGATCCAATCAAAAAATGGGCCAAAGAACTAAATAGGCATTTCTCCAAAGAAGATACACAGATGGCTAACAAATATATGAAAAGATGCTCAACATCACTCATTTTCAGAGAAATGCAAATCAAGACCACAATGAGGTACCATTTCACACCAGTCAGAATGGCTGCAATCCAAAAGTCTACAAGCAATAAATGCTGGAGAGGGTGTGGAGAAAGGGAACCCTCTTACACTGTTGGTGGGAATGCAAACTAGTACAAGCCATTATGGAAAACAGTGTGGAGATTCCTTTAAAAATTGCAAATAGAACTGCCTTATGACCCAGCAATCCCACTGCTGGGCATACACACCAAGGAAACCAGAATGAAAAAGACACATGTACCCCAGTGTTCATTGCAGCATTGTTTATAATAGCCAGGACATGGAAACAACCTAGATGTCCATCAACAGATGAATGGATAAGAAAGCTGTGGTACATAAATACAATGGAGTATTACTCAGCCCTTAAAAAGAATAAATTTGAATCCATTCTATGAGATGGATGACACTGGAGCCGATTATACAGAGTGAAGAAAGCCAGAAAGAAAAACACCAATACAGTATACTGACACATATATATGGAATTTAGAAAGATAGTAATGATGACCCTGTATGTGAGACAACAAAAGAGACACAGAGGTATAGAATGGACTATTGGCCTCTGAAAGAGAGGGAGAGGGTGGGATGATTTGGGAGAATGGCATTGAAGCATGTATACTATCATATAAGAAACGAAGCGCCAGTCTATGTTCAATACAGGATACAGGATGCTTGGGGCTGGTGCACAGGATGATCCAGAGAGATGATATGGGGTGGGAGGTGGGAAGAGGCTTCAGCATTGGGAGATCGTGTACACCTGTGGCTGATTCATGTCAATGTATGGCAAAACCAATACAGTATTGTAACATAGAATAAAGTATTTAAAAAATTTTTAAAATAAAAAACAAACAAACAAAAAATTCCTCTAAGTTAGCCAAGTCACGGATGCCAAGGAAAGGATCTTGAAGAAAATAAAATGTACTGTTTCAATGAAATGAATGATATTAATAAAAATGTGAAATATCCTTTTTGCTGATATGGAGAAAGTTTTCGTGATCTGGGTAGATGATCAAACCAGCTACAACATTCTCTTAAACCAATGCTTAATCCAGAGCAAGCCCCCAACTCTCTTCAATTCTATAAAGGCTGAGAGAGGTGAGGAAGCTGCAGAAGATAAGCTCGAAGCTTTTCTTGTCGGTTCAAGAAGTTTAAGGAAAGAAGTTATTGCCATAACATAAAAGTACAAGGTGAAGCAGCAACTATTGACGTAGAAACTACAGCAAATCACCTGGAAGATCTAGCTGAGATAATTAATGAAGGGGACTACACTGAATAAGATATTTCTGATGCAGACAAAACAGCCTTCTATTGGAAGAAAATGGAACCTACGGCTTTCATACCTAGAGAAGAGAAGTCAATGCATGGCCTCAAAGCTTCAAAGGGCAAGCAGACTGTCTTGTTAGGGGCTAATGCAGCGGGTGACTTTAGAAGCCAATGCCCATTTACTCTTGAAAACCTTAGGGCCTTTAAGAATTGTGCTAAATCTACCCTGCCTGTGCTCTACAAATGGAACAACAAAGTCTTGAGTGTCGGCACATCTGTTTACAACATGGTTTACTTAAGATTTTAAGGCCTCCATTGAAAACTACTGTTCAGAAAAACAGAATCCCTTCAAAATATTACTGCTCATTGACAATCCGGGTAGTGACCCAAGAGCTCTGATAGAAACATATAAGGAAATTAATGTCATTTTTATGCCTGCTAATATAACACTCATTCTATAGCCCATGGATTAGGAAGTCTTTTTAAATTTAAAGTCTTATTGTTTAAAAAATACATTTCTTAACACTATAGCTGCCACAGATAGTGATTCCTCTGATGGATCGGGGCAGTCAATTGGAAACTTTGTGGAAAGGGTTCACCATTTTAAATGTCATTAGGAACATGTGTGATTCATGAGAAGAGGCCAAAATTTCAACATTAGTAGAGTTTGGAGGAAGTTGATTCCAACCCTCATAAATGACTTGGAGTGGTTCAAGATTTCAGGGAGGAAGTAGCTACAGATGTGATGGAAACAGCAAGAGACCTAGTATCTGAAGAGGAGCCTGAAGATGTGACTGAACTGCTGCAATCTCATGATCAGACTTTAGTGGATGAGGAGTTACTTTGTATGGATGAGCCAAGAAAGTGGTTTCTTGAGGTGGAATCTACTCCTGGTGAGGTGCTATGAAGATTGTTGAAAAGACAACGGAGTTTGACTACTAAATAAAAGTTAGCTGACAGAGCAGCAGCAAAGTTTAGGAGAATTGACTTCAATGTTGAAAGAAGTTCTATTGTGGGATATATGCTATCAAACCACCCTACACACTACAGAGAAATTGTCCATGAAAGAAAGAGTCAATTCATGTGGCAAAGTTCATTGTTTCCTTATATTAAGAAAATGTCAGGGTCACCTTCTGCAACCACTACCCTGAGTCAACAGCCATCAACACTGAGGCAAGACTCTCTACCAAGCAAAATATTAGGACTTCTTGACAGTCACGTGATCAGTGGTATTTAATAACAGACAGGCATTTTTAGTTAAGGTATATACATTTTTAGATATAATACTATTGTACACTTAATAGACTACAGTATAGTGTAAATCTAACTTTATTACTGGGAAACCAAAACATTCATGTGACTTGTCTTATTGCGTTATTTGCTTAAGTGCAGTGGTCTGGAATGAAACCCACAGTATCTCCAAGGTATGCCTGTATTATCTTCCCTTTCGTCACACTCCTGCCTCTCCCTTTCATCTTTCTCTTTCTTAATTTGTTCAAACGTTATCTCTTTCAAAATCTCTCTCCAGACTGAAATATTTTGCTGTTGTGCTATCTTATCATCTCTGGCACTTGATTTTGACATTCCTCTTTTACTCATCTGTTTATTCTTCTTCTGTCTCTCTTTTTCCTTGACCACCACTGAATCACCAGCACTTGGAAAACAAAGTCTTATTCAACTGCAATATCTAATATTTTCTAGGATGTTTGACACAACAATACTCTCAGGGGGAAAAAAAATTCTGTTAACAATTTAATCCAATTGAAGATTTTGTTTCTTCTTAAGGAAAATATACTCTTTTATTTTTGTATCTAGGCTTTTTTAAGAAGCTGGTTTACCATATTCTTTATTTAAATGAACATTTCTATCTTTTCAGCAACTTCTTTGTAGGGAAAGTTTGAACACAGTGTAGAGGATTATTGACTCTTACCTACTATGGAATCATGTTCTATTGATGACTGTCATATTAAACTAAATGTCATATAGAAGGAAGCAATACAGGTAGGAAGGAGGGAAGGAAGAAGAAGGGGAAGATATTTAAACTTTCAGTTCTCTGATGGAAATGAAATAGTTTCTAATATTTCCTACAACTTGAAAATGCAACATGTTTGTATGTATGTGAACATACAATTGAAATTGTCAGAAAAGTATAAAACTTGCATAACTATCCAGAAACGTCTAGTATTGACTTCACTAATTTATACCTCTGTTTCACACTAATGCTGAAAACATCATCATTGGACTTCAAGAAGATCAAACCAGCCAATCCTAAAGAAAATAAGCCCTGAATATTCATTGCAAGGACTGATACTGAAGCTGAAGCTCCAATACTTCACCTGATGCGAAGAGCCAACTCACTAGTAAAGAATTTGATGCTGGGAAAGATTGAAGGCAAAAGGAGAAGGGGATGACAGAGAATAAGATGGTTAGATAGCATTACTGACTCAAGGGACATGAATTTGACCAAATTCTGAGGTGGCGAAGGACAGAGGATCTTGGTGTGCTGCAGTCCATGGAATTGCAAAGAGTTGGACATGACCCGGTGACTAAACAAATGTTGAAAAATCTCAGCTCATATAATGACCAGTTTTAGAATGACAATACCAAAATATCCAGGTCAAAATTTTAAAAATTCCTGACATTGGCTGTTCTGGTTTGTTGCTTTCCCATATAATGTCAAATACCTGAAACCACAAATAAAGGTTCTGCTTTTCATAAATATGAAATTCAGTGATATCTATAGAGGTTCAACCACAAAGTTAAACGTACAATGTCTACTACAATTAATTTTAAATGTCACTGTCTGGCTTGCCCTGTAAGACAAGAAATATTAGTCTGGGACACCTGTCTAGTAGATGAATGGATTTTATTTTGTTGTTTCTAAGTCAGTGCAATAATGGGAAAGAAAAATTGCAAATAAATTTTATAAAACTGATGATGCTAATACTTCTTTGGTTATGACAATATCAACACCCACTTCTATCTTTTTGTCTTTTTTTTTCTTCCAGTCTCATTGGGACACAATTGACATACAGTGCTGAATAAATTTAAGGTGTACAGCCTAAAGATTTGACTTAACATAAATCATGAAATGACTCTTGCAATAAAGTTTAGTGAAAAGCCATCATCTTATAGATATAAAATTAAAGAAATAGAAGAAAAATTTTCCTTGTGATGACAATGCTTAGGATTTACTCTTAATGACTTTCATATATAACATGCAGCAGTGTTAATTATAATAAACAATTTGTTTTACATTACATCTGTAGTACTTATTTACCTCATAATTGGAAGTTTGTACCTTCATCCAATTCCCCCTACCACAACCATTTGCCTCTGGTAACCACAAATCTGATCTCTTTCTGCTAATTTGTTTGTTTCATTTGTTTTGAAATAAAATTGACCTACAATACTGAGTTTGTTTCTGGTGCACAATACAGTGATTTGATATTTCCATATATTTCAAGATGATCACCATGATAGCCATAATTATTGGCTACATTCCCAACACTGTACATTTCATATTTGTGACTCATTTATTCTGTAGCTGGAAGTCTGTACCTCTTAATCTACCTATTCATCTCCACTCCCCAGATCCCTCTCCTCTGACAACCATCTATATGTTCTCTGTATCCAAGACTATTTCTATTTAGCTGTTTGTTAATCTGTATTGTCTTATAGATTCCACATATAAATGAAATCATACAGTATTTATCTTTGTCTGAATTATTTCACTTGTCATAATACCCTCTATGTCCATCCATGTTGTCACACTGGCAAGATTTCATTACTTTTTATAGCTGAGTAATATTCCATCACATGTATATATATATATATACCACATCTTCTTTATCCATTCATCAATTAGTCTTGGCTATTGTGAATAATGCTGCAATGAACATTGGAATATATATATATATATATATATATATATATATATATATTCAAATTAGTGATTTTTCCCTTTGGAAATTCCAGGAGTGAAACTGCTGGATCATATGGTAATTCTAATTTTAATATTTTGAGGAAACTTCATACTGTTTCCATAGTAGCTGCACAAATTTAGATTGTGACCAACAGTTCATGAGGGTTCCTATTTCTCTGTACTGTTACCAACACTTGTCTTTTTATTCATTTTGGTACAGCCATTCTGACAGGTGTGAAGTGATATTATGATTTTTGAGTTGCATTTATCTGATGACTAATTGTTGGCAGTTAGAATAGAAAATGGCAACTCACTCCAGTACTCTTGCCTGGAAAAATCCCATGGACTGAGGAGCCTGGTAGGCTGCAGTCCACGGGGGTCACACAGAGTCGGACACGACTGAAGCAACTTAGCAGCAGCAGCAGAAGAATAGAAAAAGGAGTCCAAGATGGGGAATAATAACAGGGGAAGTTGAGGATCTGTGTGAGAACCTTTGGTCCCGGGCATAACCAATCAGGTGACTGCTGGTACCATCACCTATTTTTCATAGGTCATAACCAGTCAGACTCCACAGAGATGAGACAAAAAGTATAAAATGGGAAACCAAGCAGAATCGAGGTGGCTTCAGGGGTCAGCCTGTCCTTGCTTCCTGTTTCCTGCTGCCTGCTTCCCATTTGAGCTGTAACTGAACTGTAACTAGCTTGTCATTATGAATTCAGCCTGTTGTCTGCTTAATAAAATTCTGCCTGTTTGAGCTACAAGTGGTCATCATTCCAAATCTTTGTTATGACGAGACCAGAACTGAGGAAGAGGAGCATACCAGCCAGGCAGTAATGATGTTGAGCATCTTTATGCGTCTATTGGCCATCTGTAGCTCATGGCAACCCACTCCAGTAGAAGGCAATGGCAACCCACTCCAGTACTCTTGCCTGGAAAATCCAGTGGACGGAGGAGCCTGGTAGGCTGCAGTCCATGAGATCGCTAAGAGTCGGACACGACTGAGTGACTTCACTTTCACTTTTCACTTTCATGCACTGGAGAAGGAAACGGCAGCCCACTCCAGTGTTCTTGCCTGGAGAATCCCAGGGACGGGGGGAGACTGGTGGGCTGCCGTCTATAGGGTCACACAGAGTCGGATACGACTGAAGTGATTTAGCAGCAGCTGTAGCAGCAGCTCTTTTAGAAAAATGTCCATCCAGAACCTCTGCCTATTTTTAATAGAATTTTTTTGATGTTGAGTTGTATGAATTCTTTGCATATTTTGGATATTAATCCCTTATGGGATACATCCGGAAAAGGCAATGGCATCCCAGTCCAGTACTCTTGCCTGGAAACTCCTGTGAACGGAGGAGCCTGGTAGGCTGCAGTCCATGCGGTCGCTGAGTCAGACACGACTTCACTTTCACTTTTCACTTTCATGCATTGGAGAAGGAAATGGCAACCCACTCCAGTGTTCTTGCCTGGAGAATCCCAGGGATGGCGGAGCCCAATGGGCTCCTGTCTGTGGGGTTGCACAGAGTCGGACACGACTGAAGAGACTTAGCAGCAGCAGCAGCAGCATGGGATACATCGCTTGCAAATATCAATATCTTCTCCCATTCAGCAAGGGGACTGGACTTTTCATTCTGTTGACAGTTTCTTTTGCTGTCCAAAAGTTTTTTATTTTGATGTAGTACCATTTATTTTTACTTTTGTTTCCCATATAAGTTGTCTATTTGTATAGGACAACAAAGGAGGATTAGAAGTTTTTTAACGCTATCATTTTAATCAAAGAAGGAAACATATTGGCAATTTCATATCAAGTTAGTTCATTTTTCAGAACTGTCTGCTGCCTCTGGGAGATAAATAATTATGCTGAAGTTATTCATCTTCCACATCTTAACCCACAACTTCAAGTGGGCATCCTCTCAGGTACTGAAAAAATATGAGGTTCTAAACATTCCAAATTATTAGTTGAAGCAGATCAGATGAGAAAACACAAGGACTAGTGGTAGGGAGTTAGGGAAACTACACCACCAATGCTTCTCATTGACAATCACTGATTTTTTTTTAATTAGATATAAATACCATGTGTTCTTTTTCAGTAAGATTTTGTTTTGCTTTAATCTTCCAAAATGAACTTTCTGATTTTGATCTCCCAAGCCTAACATTAGAGCTGTCTCTGATTCCTTCTCCTAGTTCACACTATTTTATCATATTTATTATCTTTTGTGTGGCCACCACCCTGTCTCCACATCCATCTCCTCAATAACTGCAATGGACTCAACACTGAACTCTCTCCTATTTCGAACCCATGTAGAACACTAACAGATTAATAATAACCAAAAGGCTATGCACAGTCACTCCTCAAAATACAGGATGCCCCTCTGTCGACAAAGAGCAAACAAAAGTGATTTCCTGGCATTTAAAGCTTTCTATCTAGGGTCCCCCTTGTATCATTCATCAAGTGTCAACATGAGATGCAACATTCATTAAATGAGTCTCTATTCAAGGTCCTTAAAACTCTAGCTCATATCCTAATTCTCCCAAGAAATTAATTCTAATCTAATTACCTCACAGTGATCCTCTGTTTATCCTGGTTTCATTCAGTATCCAGTAATACAACTAATCTACATGATACCTGGACATCTAACAAGGCAGGCTTAAGATGAATTACGAACAAAATCAGAATTCAGATTTTCAAAAACGTACTAATCATTAAATTCCATGCAAGACTCTTACCTTCAAACACATACACAAGCAAATATATCTCTTCCCATTTGTCTCAGGTCACAGTAAACTAATGATCCTTCAGTGACAGTGGCTGGCCTTGAAAGGAAACCAGAGCTGTAGTTTTGATGGAAGCCTTACTTCTACAGACACTTAATAGAGAATCCAGAGGTAATGAAAAAAATCCTTCTCTGACCTAACTTGCTCCTTAGAAAAATCACCTTTCTTTCAGTTTGGATGAGCCTCTCTCCTCATTTCACTCTGCCATTTCATCTATTAACACCTCAGTAGAGTGCTGCTAATTCCTTCACTAGTTCTCCCTGTAGTACAGAGAATGGAGGGTTTTTTCAGCTGGTCAGTGAAAGACATGTTAATTAACCATCAGGCCTGTTGAAATCCTCTTCCGGACAAAGTTCCCATTTTAGTGCTGCTCACTGTCACCTAATCATGCCTTAAAAACTTCCATTCACAATTCTGTCATGAATTGCTTTCCCTGATTTTTCTAGGAATTGAAATCACACACTGCCTCACTTCACTATTCTGAATGAATTACTACTCAGAATTATATCATGCAATCACTGTTCAGAATTGTGTCATGGTCTTCTGAATTAACTGCATGTTAGTCTCACTGTTGTTTTAGTGTGGTTGCTATGCATATTTTTATACCATCAAAATATGACTGTGAGTGGCTGCTGGGGGACACAAGTTTGTCCCCAACTCAATGCACACACATTCTAATGAGGACACTGGAACCATAAGTCACAGTTCTTCCTGGTTCCTATTTCAAGCACAGTCGTCAAATTTTCTAATGCATTTGTAATTATTATGCATAATACTATTTCTGCTTTTATTTAAGCATTATCATTTGAAAGTACTCTCCTGTTAAGCCTTGTAAAGCCAATGGCATATTAAATAGTTAATCGGTGTGTGTATTTTACCCTGACGCCTATTTTCACTTAATAAAAATGGGTTTGTTGCATCCTCTTTGTTAGAAATGCAACTGCAATTACTGCATTATTTACAAAGAGATAGAATAATAACTAGGTTGTATTTATTAACCATTTCCCATCTTATTGCTTATGTTAGGAGTTGTCCAGATGTTAAAGATTTTTCCATAAAAAATAAATTAATGATTACTGAGAAACAAGGGGACTTTTAAATTGCTCATATGATCTAGAATTATTTTTATTTCTGATGAGGGTAATTCATTTTCCTGACATTCCAGTGTTTTCTTTTTTCCCTCTTTAGAAAGCATATCAAAAAAGGTAGAAATAATAGGAAATAATATATTTGAAATATCTCCATGGCTCCATGGACAGGCTCCTCTGCCCATGGGATTTCCCAGGCAAGAGTACTGAAGTGGATTGCCATTTACTCCTACAGGGAATCTTCCCCAATCCAAGGATTAAACCCATTTCTCTTATGCCTCCTGCATTGGCAGACAGATTCTTTACTACTAGTGCCATGTGGGAGGCCCAAATATGTGAATAATAATAAAATATTATTATTTAGTGTGAAAAACATAACAAAATAATGTTAAATATCCCAGCAACTGTTACACCTGTATTTGATAATAATGAGAAGTAGGCAGTACCTAACAATTCATTTAAGAGATAAGGAAACAGGCTCAGAGAGATGAAAGAATTTGCAGAATTTCATTTAACTCTGGCCTATGTGCTGCTAGCTGATACTATAGCTTTCTGTGAAACAGGAAAACATGCATGCTGATTCATACCAGAGGCGGGATCCTGCAGAGCAAAGCCCCAGATAAATGTAGCACCCACTCAACCCTTAGAGCAGGCACCTTCGTGAAATGTTTAGACTGCACTCCTATATACAGTGAACCATATGAGTTAACAAATGCCAGAGTCTAGATTCAGACAGTTTCATGTGGAAAAGAAAAAGGAGGAAGAATCCAGAACCAGCAGACTTCACACATGAGTTCTATAACATCTAAATAGCAGATATTTCATTCTCAACTACTGTAAAAGTTGGAAGCTTTCACAGTTCATTTATAAAAGCCATCAAATATTAATAACAAAGCTGGACACAAAAGAGGAAACAACAGAACAAAGAACAAAAGGAACATTCTTTGTACTCAGGAGTCCCTGTCTTGCTGTAGCAGCTTCCACAGCCCAAAACTATGCCTTCCCTCCCCCATTTGGTGCCCATCCTATAGCTTACCCAGTAGGTGTAACACATGAGATTCTGCAAGGCATGCTGGGATTCCCAAGTTCTCTAGGCTTCACTGCAGTGAATTCTTCTGTGGAGCAGATTTGGATTACCCCAGGACAAACACAACCTCAGGACAAACACAACCTCACACGGCTCACTGAGCATGAACTCCATTCTCTGCAGGTCCCAGACAAGCTCCCTTACCTGAAGCTGGCCCTCGATGTGCAGAACCTGACTGAACAGGAAGTTGAGATCCTGTGTGCCTTGATACATATACACTTCATCCTCAACAACTGCAGCATTGATTAGAAGTTAGAATGCATGAGGAAGAAGACTTTGGCTATTGATCCCATTGGACCATGCCTCCCACCACCTCTAAGTGCCACCTACTTATCTGGCAGCAACTCTTGCCACCAATAACTTCACTAATCTAGTTAAGACCAAGCAGGGCTTCTCTCATCTATCACATTCTTGTTTCTCCCTTCATAAACCTGTTATAGTTTTTTTGTTTTGAGAGGAATCATTATCATGAGGAAAATGTGAAATAAAATGAAAGAAAAGATATAAATATATAAGTAACCAGTTGTTATTTAGTCACTGAGTCATGTCCAACTCTTTTGCAACCCTATGGACAGTAGCCTGCCAGACTCCTTCTTTGCCTGTTTAACTCCTAGGCAAAAATACTGGAGTGCGTTGCCATTTCCTTTTCCAGGGGATCTTCTTGACCAGGGATCAAACACTCATTTCCTGCACTGACAGACAGAGTCTTTACCATTAAGCCACCAGGGAATCCCAGTTACTTACAGCTAATTCATAACTAGAATTAGCATGATACAAAACAATTATCACACTGAGAACAAATATTTACTCCACAGAGGCAAAGATGGCTAAATTTAAAAAAAAAAAAAACATAATCAATGATGTCAACAACTTCAATTGATTAAAAAAAGCTTTTGATAAAATTCCACTATTGTATATTATTTAAAATCTAAGTTAGGAATCAAAGAACTCTATTTTTAATAATCTGCTGCTGCTAAGTTGTCTCAGTTGTGTCCAACTCTGTGCTACCCCATAGACGGAAGCCCACCTGGCTCCCTCATCCCTGGGATTCTCCAGGCAAGAACATTGGAGTGGGTTGCCATTGCCTTCTCCAATGCATGAAAGTGAAAAGTGAAAGTGAAGTCTCTCAGTCGTGTCTGACTCAGTGACCGCACAGACTGCAGCCTACCAGGCTCCTCCGTCCGTGGGATTTTCCAGGCAAGAATACTGGAGTGGGTTGCCATTGCCTTCTCCAATTTAAATATGACAGACTCTTAAATATGACAGACTAGTTCTTGAAAAACAAAACAGCAAGCATAATTCTACGTGGTAGGATATTAAAATCAGGAACAAAACAATGTCTATCATCGCCATTTACATCCAAAACTGTTTTCAATAGTGTAGTAAAATGAATTGGAAAAGAAATGAAAAAATATTATATATAAAAAAACAAGAGGCCCAGGTCAAAAATCTAAGATATATTGGGAGCATGAGAGAGAGAAGTTAAAGAGAGAGATGACAGCTTTTCTCTAATAGAGCACTAACTCGAACCAGAAGATGAAAAACATACATTTTACTTCTTTGTCTTCTTGGATAAAATACTAGAATATTTAGGAAAAAAATAAGTAAGCTTTACATAAAAAATGATTTTTCAAGCTATGGTTATATAGAATCTGAATAAATGCAAAGACACATTGTGTTATTGAGTGGGGATATTTAATACCATAAAAATCAATTCTTCTGAAAGTAATAGATAAATGAAATACAATCTCAATTAAAATTACATTGTTTTAATTATCTAAAAATAGATGCTGAGAGGGGTTAACCTTACAAAATGTTAAAATATTACAAAACATAAACCACATGATATTAGCATAAGCCTGGATCGATAAATTGGGAAAATAATGGAGAGCCCAGAAAAGAGGTTCTGACATATAAGGGATAATAAATGATAATCTGATAGCCATTTCAAACATAATGATCATACAATTGACTATACATCTATAAGAAAATTAAGTTGGATGTCTACCCCATGTCAAAACAATAATCATTTTCAATGACATTAAAATCTAATAATGTGAAAAGAAATAAAACACATTTTTATAAGAAGATTTAAGATATCATATAATTGACTAGAAATTGAAAGACTTTTTTAGTCTAGATGGTTGTTGTTTAATTGCTAAAGTCATGTCTGACTCTTTGTGACCCCATGGACAGTAGCCTGCCAGGCTCCTCCATGGGATTTCCCAGGCAAGAATACTAGAGTAGGCTGCCATTTCCTTCCCCAGGGGAACTTCCTAATCCAGGGAGTGAACCTGGGTCTCCTGCATTGGCAGGAGGATTCTTTGTCACTGAACCACCAGGGAAGATTTTCTAGTCTAGATAAAAATTCAAAAGTTTCCAAGAAATACATATTTGCTTATAAAAACGTTAAGTGCTTTTGTATAACAGAACATACCCTAATTCAGTTAAATGATCATCAGTAAATCGGGAAACACCATTTGTAGAGGAGGCAGAAAATGGTTAATACTAAGAATATTCAGAAGACACTTCACAATTGTTAAGGATAAAAACAATACAGGCAAAGGTTTTGAAGGGAAAACTCACAAAAGGGTATATTTAAATAGCCAGGAAAAACATGAGTCATAGAAATATAAATGAAAATAATGATGAAATATCACTCTACATCCAATGGGTTGCCAAAAAATAAGGAATTATATGATCTGTTGCTGGCAGTATTTCAAAAGAAAGTGTGCCTTTTTCTACTGTTAGTGAAAATAGAAAACTCTTCATCATTTTTTAAAACCACCATCAAAAACAAAACAAACAAACAAAAACCAATACTTTTTAAACAGGCAAAAACAGTCCTGGGAATACACTCCATAGAAATAGATAAACACAAGCATATTTTTTGTGAAATAAAAATTTAAGTTATAAATGAACTGAGGATTTGAGGAATGGTGGTTTCGTTCTTTTTCATTGCTACCATTCTGACTAGGGTCTTATAATTTCCTGCCTGGATATACTTTCAGTAAATTTCTTTCCCTTATTTTCTTATTTTCCAATATAGTCTAATCTGTACAGAGTTCCTAATTTACCACATCAAATAGAAATAGAAAAAAAGTAGTTTGTTTCAAGATTCTTTAGCCTCATGTAATATTTTGGTTTTTTGTTTTTCTGTTGTGGCCACACCAAGCAACACCTTGGATCTTACTTTCCAGACCAGGGTGGAACTTGCACCTTCTTAAATAGTAGTATGGAGTGTTAACCACTGAATCACCAGGGAAGTCCCTTATGTACTTCTATTCACTAACAGGTATCCTTCAGACTACATGAGGTCAGTCTCTTCAATGTCCCAGGTAATTTCTACTTCGAGGTATTTGCACTTACTAGTCCTCCAAAAAGGAATGATTCTTAACCCCTTCCTCTCCTACCGTGGTCCCCACATTCTGAAGAATAGTTTCTTAACCACTTTCTGAACTTTCTATTTTCTGACTTTCTATTACTGGTCTCTAATATATGCCAGTGCTTGTGTATGAATCACATTATGCTCTTGTTACATGAAGCCTGTGATTCAGTAGATCTAGGGTAGGGTCTGAAAATCTGTTTGCCTAACACGTTCCCAGTGGAGACTGCTACTGCCAGTCCATGCATTCATTGAGTAACAATAATCTATGTCAGTTCATTCATAGTTAATTATACCCTCTGTTATGCTTAAGCCTATGTCTATTTATTTAAAAAATGGTTTACTGTGACTTTATTCAAGATATTTTCAGTGCTTTCAGTATAAAATCTTTTAAAGTTTTCCTAATTTATTAAAAATATTATCCACAATTAGAGATGGTTTAAAAAATAGCCCCTCACCGCTTGTAAATACTGAGTGGAGTTCTTACCCTAGTATTTGATCAAATCTCATACTGTTTCAATTTATTCTAATATATTTTCTTGACAGGCAATGGTGTCACTGTTTAACTCCCCTCAAGATTTCTTATAGTACTGTGCACATACCACTTAAAAATATTTAGGAGGTATGCGAAAGCCAACTTCGAAATGTAAAGGCCTCTATATAGAAGATAGGTTTGAAGAGTTTTCTAGATCTGGAAATAAAATACAGAAACAGAAGCCATATCTCAATCTGATAAAAAGCTTTCTGAAAATGGAATGGGTTTCCTTGAAAACTAGTGGGTGTCCTGTTAGAGTAGCTCTTGAAATAGTTGATCTGAAATGATGGTGAGACCAAAGGATAAGATGGCCTCTAAAATTTCTTCCAACTTTAAGGTCCATTGATGTTTAATTTTAATGCTTCAATAACATAATAACTCAGTTAGCTCAAATGTAGGGTGATAGCAGGTTTACACATGGGTGCCTGGCAAACACATGAGCTCAAATGACAGTCTTTTTCTCAGTGTCCACTTCCACAGCTCATTTATCTCAGCCCTTGGAGCTCAATCTTCCCACTAATTAATATGAAAAATTGTGCACGTGAATCCAGCACAGGAAGACTCTCGCATCCCACACATGGGCTTGAACGAATTCCATTTTTTAATATTTCTAACCTTCAAGGGACTACAACTTCTATATAACATTTATAATGTGATGCCTTTAAAGAAATACTGAGTAAGAAACAATCTAATTGGAGAACTGTGAGACAGAGATAAGTTAAAATGAAGAAAAATATTGAGAAGTCTTGAAAGCATTTTGTGACATGAAGCAACTTAATTCATCCCAAATGTTATGCTACAGTAAATTATATGATTCTGCCAGATGCTTCTCTTTAGAAGAATTTTATTATACCAGAGAGAGCAATTTCTTTTTAATGAGAATATTTTTGAATAATATTTGTTCTCAAAACCACTGCTTTCTTTGTTTCATATCTAATGAGAATAATTTCCTTTGATTCATGGACATTTTTATTCTTCTGCTGGCTCAATCAAAATACCAATTAACTACAGGCATAATATGAGGATGAAATGGGGACCTTCCAGTTTAGTTTCAGGAAAATGTGCATCAATTAGGGAAAGGATATGATTCGCATCTTGGAGGATCCATAGGTGATGATAAGCAAACAGTGTGGTTAATGTCCCAGTTTAATATCATCTCTGGATAGCTAGCTAATGTAAAATCTGAACAGTGAAAAAACTGAAAAACACTAAAGAATATATGTTTCAGTCTTCATAAAATCTAAAGTAATATACAGATAATAATCTCAATGCAAAGCATGGAATGTTAGGTCCTAGCTCTCATAAAAACTTATGTGAAATGTTTGGTGATGCAAGTCGTATGTATATAAAATGATTGAATCTGTTTAGAGAGAGGATTTAAATTTATAAAAACACTATCACTTAAAATATGGAATAGGTAAACGAGAGAGTAATTTTCCCCATGAGTAGTAAGTAAACCAAATATAACTCAAAACAGAAAAATAAAACTCTTCTCTAAGAGACAGTCATGGAGGTGACGTATAGAAAAAAACGCAAGGGATGAAGCCACTACTAAAAGATACGTGCTTTAAATAGAGTAATCACAGGAGTGAGCAGAGACATTGCACAGAGGTGAATCACATGATTTTACAGGAAACTTCTGAACACTTTTCCTCTGGCTGAAACAGGAGCTGAGCAATCAGCATGTAATTAGGAACATCTGATATTTCCCGAGTATGATTAACCTGCCTGGTGTGAGCTACAATTTTTTAAAATGTCATCAAACATTATAAAAAGTCATGAGTTATACTATATTATGGAACACACACTTTAGAAAGTGTGATATTATTGCATGAAGCTATTTCTGATCATAAGACATGAGATTTAAAAAATAAACAGGGTATCTTTTTCATCAAATTACAGTGATTATACAATCAGTTCCCTGGTTCACAAAAATATATTTGGAATCAGGAAAGGTTAACAATGTTATTTCAGGAGCAATAACAAATTTGCATCAACAAATTTAATGACTTTATATTACTGGAAGCTGAAACTCCAATACTTTGGCCACCTTATGCGAAGAACTGACTCATTGGAAAAGACCCTGATGCTGGGAAAGATTTAAGGTGGGAGGAGAAGGGGACAACAGAGGATGAGATGATTGGATAGCATCACTGACGCAATGGACATGAGTTTGAACAAGCTCCAGTAGTTGGTGATGGACAGGGAAACTTGACGTGCTGCAGTCTATGGGGTCGCAAAGAGTCGGACACAACTGAGCGACTGAACTGAACTTAAAACAAAATAAAATTAGTTTCAAAATTAGGAGAAAGAAGGAAAAGCTAAAAAGGTTAGCGAATATACAGACATATTTACAGAAAAAATATATAAGTATATTCATAATGTAGAGGAGCATATCTTGGTACATTTATGAAATGAAATAACAAATGTCAGCTGTTTGGCCTGAAAACCATACATCTACAAGTGAAATCTAAACCAGTGAGAACTAAACCTGTCAGAAATTTAGGAATCTCATGTTCCTAAAACATGGGTCTTTAAAATCATCTGTAGTCCTAAATACAACACTTTGCATAATAATGAGGCTAAACTATACAAGGGAAAGTCTTTTTATTTCCTTGACTTTTTCCTAAAAAGTCAAGAGCTTTCATCTTCTGACCTATAAAACCAGGCCTCCTGACAGTTCTTGAGGGGAAATGCTCTCCATAATTTGGACACTGTTAAGTCTTACAATAGCGGCCCCACCTGGCAGGCTAGCCCCACCGCACAATCGAGATCTAGTTGCTCTTCTGGCTTGCTTTTTGCCTTTTTCTCTGTGTTGCTGAAGTGCCAGCCCGCTTACAAGCTACAGCCAATCTGTATTGGGGAAGCCGTTTAAAGACTTAAACTAACTTAGGGCAATGATATCATAAATGGAACGTATTGGGGAGAGAATCCAAGTGGGCATAACGAAGCAGGAAGCTGCTATGGAGATAGTGGGATGGTAATATGGTATTATAATTATTCTGGCGCGATGTGAGGTCATAGGCCAGGTGAGAGAGAACAGAGAACCAGATGAAAATCTCCAGGACAAAATCATGGACACAAAGGAAAATCATGTTAAAAGATAAGATTAGAGTTGGAAACAAGACATGATATCCCATTATCCACAGGGGATGAGAGAGATGTTGCTAACTTTGCCTCTGGCTACTGCTCCAATTCTCTGAAACTCTGTATCACAATTACTCAAGATCTATATATTATCATTCTCTCTAATTCCCTTTTCCATTTTTCTGAAAAACTTACTTCTATCAGGCTTTGCCTCTACTATTCCTCCAAAACATATTCTGTACGCTTCACTGATGACATCCACTCAGTTGCCAAATTCTTTAGTGAATTTCAGTCCCCATCACAGGTGACATATCAACAGCATTTGACAGTTTCTTACTCCCTCCTCCTTAATACATTTAGTTCCTTTACCAGATTTCCAGCACACTATAATTCCTTGGACTTCCTCCTGTCTCACTGGTCATTCTTTTTGGTTTCCTATGCTGTTTCCCCTCCTCCTCCATCCTTCTAATTTTAGAATTCCCAGGGCCCAGGCTTCAGCCCTCTTCTCTTCTCTGTGCAGATTCACGTTTTGGTAATCTCATCCGGTTTCGTGGCTTTAAATATTCTGTGTGAGCAAGTGACTCCCAGCTGCATATCTCCAGTCTAGACCTCTTTCCTGAATTCCAGACATGTCTAGACTATACTCTAAACAACAGCACAGTGAAGTTTCTAAAACACAGGACTCCGTCAATTTGCTCACAAATCTCTGATTGCTTCCCACTTCATAGTAAAAGCAAGGTTCATTAAAAAACAAAAACAAAAACACAAGGCCCTGTGTGATCTAACCCCACTTTACTTTTCTCACTTCCTCTCTTACTCCTCTCTCCTCACAATCTACTCAGCTGAGTTGGCCTCCTTACCATTCTTCAGATACATCCAGTGTACTCTTTACAACCCACCCTCCACTCCACATTCTCTAGCCTACATAGCATGCTTTATTTTTACTTTTTTCTTTTTCCATAGCACATATCACATAATGCATTGCATAGATGACATATTTATCATGCCACTGCAGTAAGCAGAACTGTCAGAAAATGACTCTAAGAAATCTGTGACAAAGCTTGGGGAGCCTCCTAATCCTGGATGGAGGAGTTACTCCTGAACTCAGGTGCCTTGGAAATTCACAGGCACATCGGCTTCTTCTAGAACAAAGGCCTGGAACTATCCAAGGTTTCCACATGCTGGCTAGCTGCCTTTCCTAGCCAACAATTCTAAACTGCTGTCCAGGTACTCAAGTAGTCCCTCCAAGAACAAACCAGCTGTCCACATGCTCTCACAGAATGAAGGAAGAGCAAGGAAGACAGCGTCCCTTCACTGGCGCACAGAACCATTTTACATCCGGCAGTCATCACTTTCAGACTATCAAGAATTGGGAGGCCTGTACTTCTCTTCTTGACCTGATGCTTGACTCCGATTGTGCCTCAACACAGCTGATTCTTTTTTAATTTACCTATTCATGGCTGTGCTGGGTCTTCGTTGCTGCATGGGCTTTCTCTAGTTGCAGTAAGTAGAGGCTACTCTTCCTTGTAGCGCACAGGCTTTTCACTGCGGTGGCTTCTCTTGTTGAGGATCACGGGCTCTAGGGCACACAGGCTTCATTCAGTAGTTGCAGTATGGGGGCTCGGTAGTTGTGACGCACGCACTCTGGAGCTCAGGCTCCATAGTTGTGGCTCACAGACTTAGTTGCTCCACAGCATGTGGCGTCTTCCTGGATCAGGGATCGAATCTGTATCTCCTGCATTGACAGGTGGATTCTTTACCACTGAGCCACCAGAGATACCCAACACAACTTATTCTCTATTGCATACCATGTGATGATGTAAAACTTGCCCTTACTCTTCCCATAAGAGTTATGCTTTCTCTTTATTTTCTCCTTTTTTTCACTAGAATGTGAGCTCCACAAGGGCAGGTAATTTTACCATATTCTAAGTGATCGAATAGTACCTAGTACATAGTAGAGACTCAATAAATATTTAGTTAAAGAATCAGATGACTCAACATTTTCTTGGCTACTAGACTGGGTATATGATATTGTTATTAAACAAAACAGAAAAGGAAAGGAGGTTCAACAAGGAAGTGACTTAACTTGACCTAAAAAGTTAAAGTGACTTAAGTTAAAGTCACTAAAGTGTCTTAACTTTTGACCTAGTTTCCATATTTCTTGGAGAGATATTATGCCTTCTGAGAAATACTGCAATGGCCTATAAAAATCTTAGTTCTTGAGCTAAATTTCTCAGTGCTATGATTGACAGAAGATGATCTGTATTAGTTAATGATTGCTGCATTAAAAAGTATCCCATAATTTAGTGGCAGACAACAATAAGCATTTATTATGGCAGTTTCTATTCACCAGGAATCAGATGGCAACTTAGCTAAGGAGTCTCAGCAGAGGCTCTTCCACAAGACTGCAGTCAAGGCTCTTCCAGGGTTACAGTCACCCCAAAGCTCCACTCAGTGAAGCTCTACTTCCAAGCTCAGTCATATAGCTATTGGAGGCTTTTGAAAATCTGCTTCTAGGCTCACTTATATGGGTCTCTCATGAGGGTCACCTCACAAGAGACTTAATATAAAATGAACAATGACCAGATTATACATAAAATTAAAACTCTGACCACCAACAACAGCAACCAGTCCAGGAAGCCCACTTGTAACCTCTGCAGCAAACTATCTGCAAAGTCAAACCACAACCTCTGTTGCAGCGGTCCAAATGGCCAAGATGGTCAGCTTCCCTAATTTTTACCCCCTACATCCAATTTAGGACCAACCAGAGAAAGTCAAATGTGCTCGCTAACCAATCACCGAGGATGCCCCACTTCTGCTTAGTCTGCCTTCAGCTCCCCCAGGCCAACAGCCTCCTAAAGGGTGCACCTTCAGGGCTTTAGCTCTTCCTTTTCTCTTACTCCTCTGACTGTCTTTGAGTTTCTGCCAAACTCAAGTGACAGTGACTGACCCTCATGGTGCAGTGAGCTCTGAATAAACAAGGTTTTTTCTCATTGGATAGTCTTCCACTGTTGATACATTCACAACATGGTAGCTGGCTCCCCCACAGTAAATGATATGAGATGCAACCAGAGAGAAGACACAGATTGAAGCCATAGTCTTTTAGCCAAATTTCAGTGCCTTCCATGCCTTTTGTCATATTATCTTTATTAGAACTGAAACAATACGTCCAACCTAGACTCAAATGCAGGGCATTACACAAGGGTGTGAATCCCAGGAGGCAGGGTTACTGGAGGCCACATTGGAGGTTGTCTTCACATTTCCCTTAGTGGCACAGTGATAAAGAATCTGCCTGCAAAGCAGGAGATCTGCATTTGACCTCTGGGTCAGGAAGATCCCCTGGAGAAGGGAATGGCTACCCACCCCAGTATTCTTGCTTGGAGAATTCCATGGGACAGAGGAGCCTGGCGGGCTACAGTTCATGGGGTCACAAAGAATCAGACACAATGAGCGACTAACATGTTCACTTTCACTTTTCTACATGGCCCTACCTAACTCTGATAAACCCTAGATCCAAGTTTATTTTAGGCCTTAATTATAATTTTTCATTGAGATTCCTTGAACAAAACTATCTTACACTTCTTCTATTTTCATACATACTGTAAATCAACACTGTTTAAATAAATGATAAAATTTCAGAGCATAACTGAGTGAATATTCTTGAATATTCATATACACATTTGGGTCTTTGGCTTGGTGACATCTAAGCAGAGCTATGCTATGTGACCATAAGCAACCATCTGCCTAACATTCATGTTCTAAGGCTGCCACTGCTCCCAGCATCTGAGAACTAACATACTGAAATTCATGAGTTTATTATTCATTGGCATGCAGAGTGTTAAAATTATTGAATCTGAATACCAATGGCATAGGTAATCCACTTCATCATTGTCCTGAAAGTCCTCTCCTATCCAGCTCCTTACTGACTTATATCTGACACTTCACTAATTTCTTTTACCTTCTGGTTTATATATGCATTTGTATTTTCAATCGCTGTGACAGTGAAATGGCTTCAGAGACCCATAAGCATAAAGTATTCACAATTAAAAATGAATCTTTTAATTTTGTGGTTGACTGAGTCATTCATTCATTCATTCATATTCATATATTTATTCAACAAATTCATATATTTATTCAACAATACATTGGTGAATTACTATGCAGAGCTTGTGACACAAAATTAAACAAACACAGCTTACAAATGAAAACAATTGCAGTACCTGGTGTAAAGGAAAATTGCACAATGATATGCTAACATTAAAAGGGAGTGGGCCTATGAAGGGAGTATTCTGGAAAGCCAGAGAAGATATTGTTCTTCAGATGGTGTCAGGAGCTGAGATGTAAAGACCAGAGCAGAAGGAAGGAGGATTAACAAGTGTGAAGGGCCCAAAGTAGGAAGCAGCTTTGCTCATTGAAGGAGCTAAGAGAAAGCCTGGGACTGGCACTCAGTGCACAAAAGGGACACACGAAGCAAGACAAACCTGCAAAATCAGGCTGAGAACAGACCCACAGAGCTTATACTGCTTATCTGATAATGACAGAGATTACTTCAGAGTGATTACGTTAGTCAGAAAGAGTAATTAAACATGGGAGCTCATTAACCATTATTCAGATACAATAATTGAACATAGTGTAATTAAACATAAGCTGAGTATAGCAATTCAAATAGTATTACATCAGAAAGGTCAATTGCGGTGGATCATTGGTTCAAATTTTTCAACTACAGAAATAATTATATGAATTAGTTGGTCTTATTAATTAAATCTTGGAAACCATCATATCTTTGAAAGGAATAGATAAGAACTTTTTCCCAAAAATATCATCCTATAGAACATAAAACAAACCAATTTGAGAAAAGAAATATTCTGTAGTTAAGATCAGAGCACCAGAGTTGGTTTTTTATTTACTATTGGAATTTAGCTGAATTTTACTAATATTGCATAACCTGTAAAAAGTTGGCACTTTAGGAAGAACAAGTGTATGGTGGTATAATTTTGTAAATGGGAATTGAAATAAGTTTTGCTTTTCTATCTCTTTCTCTACTCCAGCCCATTATCAACTTAAATACATATTTACCATTTAGATTTTTAAGAGCATTTTATAAAGAGAGAAATTCTTGAAGACAATGATATGTATCTTACATTGTTTTTTAGAATATTAAAACATAGTGTATTCCTCTATTTCATAAAATACAACTAAATAATTTGTTAATTCCAAAGTAGCCACAGCCCATATTATTATTCAGATAATACTATTCAAATTATACTCCTACATAATATACATACATATACTTATTTTATGTTCAAAAGGAACCATAATTTCTGCCTATATATATAACTGAATCTTTCTATATTATTTGTGGGCTTTCCAGGCGGTGCAGTGGTAAAGAATCTGCTTGTCAAATCAAGAGAGGCAAGAGACATAGGTTCGATCCCTGGGTTGGGAAGATCCCCTGGAATAGGAAAAGGCAACCCACTTCAGTATTCTTGCCTAGAGAATCCCATGGAAAGAGGAGCCTGATGAATCAAAGAAAACTGAGCATGCACTCATGCAAAAAATTTTTCAAATTTAATGCAACACAGTACCAGTTGATTTTTAACAAGTCATGTGAATTAAGCAGAATGATAATATTGAATGGGCACTTTAAATTCAAGATGTTCAAACTTGAGTTTAACATCTTATTTCTCTACCAAAGTGGTTAAATCTTGCTTCCATTTTCCTCAACCTGGCTGACAAGGGTGGGATAATCCTTTGTTGTAGGGGCTTTTTGTATGCATGGTGCGACACCGAGCAGCCTTCTCAGCCTCTACTTGAGAGATGCCAATACAATTCCCATCCCAGTCCAAACTGTGACAACCAAAAATATCTTCAGACATTGCCAAATGTCTCCTGGGAGGCAAAATCACCCACATGTGAGATCCACACACCTAATCCAATTCTTTGAGGTTACTAGCACCAGCATCTATTTAGTTTCACAACAAACTGTGACCATCATACTGAATTCCTTCCATTCCTTTATTCTTCTCCTTCCTTGAAAACCCCTCACCCTGGATATTTTTCCAGTACAAGCCTTTATTACCTCTTATCAATTACAGCAGTCAACTAACCCATCTCCCTGCATCCAAGCTCACCTCTTTTTCTTTTTCTTTTTGGCAAATAAATTGAGAAATGTAATTTTATTTATTTTTCTGTGTTTTTTTGTATTTTTTAAATACTTTATTCTATGTTACAATACTGTAATGGTTTTGCCATACATTGACATGAATCAGCCACAGGTGTACACGATCTCCCAATGCCAAAGTCCCCTCCCAGCTCCTACCCCATATCATCTCTCTGGATCATCCTGTGCACCAGCCCCAAGCATCCTGTATCCTGTATTGAACATAGACTGGCACTTCGTTTCTTATATGATAGTATACATGTTTCAATGCCATTCTCCCAAATCATCCCACCCTCTCCCTCTCCCTCAGAGGCCAAAAGTCCGTTCTATACCTCTGTGTCTCTTTTGTTGTCTCACATTCAGGGTCATCATTACTATCTTTCTAAATTCCATATATATGTGTCAGTATACTGTATTGGTGTTTTTCTTTCTGGCTTACTTCACTCTGTATAATCGGCTCCAGTTTCATCCATCTCATTTGAACTGAATCAAATTTATTCTTTTTAAGGGCTGAGTAATACTCCATTGTGTATATGGAGTATTATCTTTCTTATCCATTCATCTGTTGATGGACATCTAGGTTGTTTCCATGTCCTGGCTATTATAAACAGTGCTGCAGTGAACACTGGGGTACATGTGTCTCTTTCAATTCTGGTTTCCTTGGTGTGTATGCCCAGCAGCGGGATTGCTGGGTCATGAGGCAGTTCTATTTGCAATTTTTTAAGGAATCTCCACACTGTTTTCCATAATGGCTGTACTAGTTTGCATTCCCACCAACAGTGTAAGAGGGTTCCCTTTTCTCCACATCCTCTCCAGCATTTATTGCTTATAGACTTTTGGATCGCAGCCATTCTGACTGGTGTGAAATGGTACCTCATTGTGGTCTTGATTTGCATTTCTCTGATAATGAGTGATGTTGAGCATTTTTTCATGTGTTTGTTAGCCATCCGTATGTCTTCTTTGGAGAAATGCCTATTTAGTTCTTTGGCCCATTTTTTGATTGGATCGTTTATTTTTCTGGAGTTGAGCTGCATAAGTTGCTTGTATATTTTTGAGATTAGTTGTTTGTCAGTTGTTTCATTTGCTATTGTTTTCCCCCATTCAGAAGGCAATCTCTATCAAGCTACCAGCAGTATTTTTCACAGAACTAGAACAAATAATCTCAAGATTTGTATGGAAATACAAAAAACCTCGAATAGCAAAAGCAATCTTGAGAAAGAAGAATGGAACTTGCCTGAGGAATCAACTTGCCTTACTTCAGGCTCTACTACAAAGACACAGTCATTAAGACAGTATGGTACTGGCACAAAGACAGAAATATAGATCAGTGAAACAAAATAGAAAGCCCTGAGATGAATCCACACACCTATGGACACCTTATCTTTGACAAAGGAGGCAAGAATATACAATGGAGTAAAGACAATCTCTTTAACAAGTGGTGCTGGGAAAACTGGTCAACCACTTGTAAAAGAGTGAAACTAGATCACTTTCTAACACCACACACAAAAATGGATTAAAGATCTAAACATAAGACCAGAAACTATAAAACTCCTAGAGGAGAACATAGGCAAAACACTCTCTGACATAAATCACAGCAGGATCCTCTATGATCCACCTCCCAGTATACTGGAAATAAAAGCAAAAATAAACAAATGGGATCTAATTAAAATTAAAAGCTTCTGCACAACAAAGGAAACTATAAGTAAGGTGAAAAGACAGCCAAGCTCACCTCTTTAACCTACCTTTCTTTCTCCTGCCAGGGTGATTTTTCAAAAATGCAAATCTAATATTGTCATGCTGCTGCTGCTGCTGCTAAGTCGCTTCAGTCGTGTCTGACTCTGTGCGACCCCAGAGACTGCAGCCCACCAGGCTTCTCCCTCCCTGGGATTCTCCAGGCAAGAACACTGGAGTGGGTTGTCATTTCTTTCTCCAATGCACGAAAGTGAAAAGTGAAAATGAGGTTGCTCAGTCGTGCCCGACTCTTAGTGACCCCATGGACTGCAGCCTTCCAGGCTCCTCCCTCCATGGGATTTTCCAGGCAAGAGTACTGGAGTGGGTTGCCACTGTCATGACCTTGCTTAAAATGTTCAGTGGCCCCCTGCAGTATCTGCAGTGATGAGTACAGGGGTATTATATATAAGGTACTATATGTTAATCACTATATGAATTTATATATATATATATTTGTATATTCATATAATGTGTTAATATATTTACATATAATGTGTTTCTGTACAACCTGAGTTCTTTCTTTCCAGACCTCCTTGGTTTTCTTTGTTATTACTTGCATCTAGCACTATTTCTAGAATATAACAGGTACTCAGGAAATATTTGTTGAATAAATAAACTAAATTGGTATGAAAGGAAAGACAAAGATTAAATGATCTTTGACATTATCCAAAAGTTGGTACAAAGAAGGGAGAGTTTGGGTCCAGGCATATGTCACTTAGGGCAAAAGACACAAACAGAGGTTTTGAGATTTCACCTGCATCTTTACCAGATAATAGACACAAGTTTCACAATACGGAGTTTCTCTGCTATACATATTTTTGCTGTTTTTTAAATATTTTTCAATACCCCACAATTATTATTAAATCATTAATAATAATTTTTGAAGTAAATCTCACTCTCTTCAACACATATTTCTCCTACTCTTACAGTGATACATGTTATTACAATTAATCAAGTATTAGGCCACCGTTCATTGCATATATAGCTATATAGCATACAGCCATCCTTACTAGCAAGTCTATACTTCACTGATGATTGTTTCCATTTCCATGATTGGATACATTCTTGAACAGCATTGCTTTCAGTAAATTGTTGCTTGCCATTTAATTTTAGTTAATACCATGAAGTGAAAGTGAAAGTCTCTCAGTCATGTCAGACTCTTTTTGACCCCATGAACTAGGAATTCTCCAGGCCAGAATACTGAAGTGGTTAGCCTTTCCCTTCTCCAGAGGATCTTCCCAATCCAGAGATCAAACCCAGGTTTCCCGCATTGCAGACTGGTTCCTTACCAGCTGAGCCATAGGGAAAGCCCAGGTGATACATGATGCCAATAAGGCTGTTCCCCAAAATTACATGTGCGCCCACAGACAGCACACAGAGCTAAAACAGATAATGGAACATTAAATTCAGTTGTCAACTTTAGTGTCCTAATTATTCCACACTGCTTCTATTACTGCTATTTTTGGGGGAAAGTGCAAAAGATAATACTGCCTTTTATATTGGTTAGTAAAAATACTGAGAGATAATAAAGATGGTGAATTTTTAAAGGGGCAGAATAAAGCATGGAGGCTGAGCCCATGGAGTGCATTTCTTAACTGACACAACAATCTCTAAAAGGTATTTCAGATATATAGAAATTGACTTAGTTATGCTTTGTATTCATTTGGTGCACAAGGAAATAATATGGTACTGTGCTGCTTAGTTAGCAGACTTTATAATTTCTTTCACCTGAAAAGAGATTCCTCTGGGAGTTGAATGCCAGCTAATTTTCTCTCCTGACAAACCAGCAGGCATCTCAATCAGGCAAGTAACTCTATAATTTTTTAAAAATTATCTTTTGCTGACAGATTTTAAAAGGATTTTTTTCTCAGGTCAAACATATTGAAATGTTTGATTATGTTTCAGAGTTCCTATTTAGTGATATATTAAACAATGTTTTCTACTCTATATGGTGATAAATGTGGCTCAGATGGTAAAGAATCTGCCTGCAATGTAGGAGACCTGGATTTTATCTCTGGGTCGGGAAGATGCCCGGAGAAAGGAATGGCTACCTATTCCAGTATTCTTGCTTAGAGAATTCCATGGACAGAGGAGCCTGGTGAGCTTCAGTCCACAGGGTTGCAAAGAGTCAGATACAACTGACCAACTAACATTTCACTTTCACTTAGTATTCTGCATGGTGATAAACATAAAAACCAAAATATATTTTGCATTCCTTTTAGCAAAGTACACATAATGAAATGAGCCTAGTACTCAATGTTTATTGGTTTTGATGTTTATCAATATTTTAATAGAGATATGTAACCTTTGTTATGTAATTTTCAAGTTATTTTTGCTATAAAATGGATATATTAAACTGAAAATCCCTTTCAACTATATATTAATGATGACTGTTACAGTTTGACTAATCATAACTTATGCATAGCCCCATATATTTTCAGAGTGCTCCAAACTGAAGGGTCAAGATTGCTCACAAACTTTAGGATGTACCAGTATATGTTTTCTAAGAATTGGCCTAGGAAATAACAGTTATTGTATACGCCATTTCATTTTAAATTCTTAGACCTTTTTAAGTTAGTAAATGTTATGATGATTTTAAAATGACAAGAGAATGAATGCAAACTTCAATATCACACAATCTGAAACAATATAAATCTATGTATAAATATTGCCACTTAGTTGGGATCACATACTCATTTGCACCTGACACATGGATCAGCCATTCAGGCTGCCAGTCTCTGAATCAGTATTTATTAAATACCCTGAAGCAAAGGAAAATCATCAAGACTCATCTGGTGCTGTCAACTGCATTTCAGTTCCACAGAGTGAAATATGTAAAGAAATCATTGCAAAATTCTGTTATAGATACAATTATAGACCTATAAGCACTGCTTTGAGACTATAATAAAGAAAGCAATTGACTCCCTCTGTGTGAATATGTATGAGAAAGAATATCAAAAACAGACCAAGAATTAACTGGGTTTAAGTTTTAATACTGGGGTAAAAGCACATTTAAAAAGCCATAAAAATAAAGAAGAAAGAAATAACCCTGAAAAAGTGAAGAGTCAGTCATTATGCTCAGTTTATTACATGAAATATAATTTGAAATAATATTTTTTCCAAAACATTAGTTCACTGTAGAAAAATTAGAAAATACAAGCAAAAGATGAAAAACTATTAAAATACTCAGAGTTCAACAAAAGACAAAGTCGATCTAAAATGCATTCTTCTTGATATTTTTATATATTTTTTCATAGTTCATATTGGATAAATATACTTGTGCCTAGTGATTTACTTTCATGAGTAATATATTATAAATACCTTTTACAACAAATAGCAATAATCTACAAAGTAACTTTAATAGCTGAATATTACCTCACTACACAGATATTCCAGTTTTAACTTTAATCCATTGTTTGAGGATATTTATGATTGTTTTTAAATTATAAAGATCTATTTAATGAAGATCATATAATATCTTTAAGTACATGCCTAAGTTCTTCAAGGTAGAACTCTTAGGTAAAAGTACATGGACATTTTTAACAATATAAACACATATCATGTTTCCCTACAGAAAGGTGATATCAATTTTCACTATGTGATCAGAAATCCAGCAGCTCTCATTAGAAAGTTATTATGCCCTGATAAATATCCAACCCAAATCTTTGGGTGCCTGTAAAATCTCAACAAGTTGGTAATGCCTTCTTAGGTCATGTCAGAAAGAGATCCATTTAACCTATGAAGCAGAGCAATGGCTACTGAAAGTTAGGGGGTGAGAATGGGGAGGAGGGAGGAAGTACAAAGGGACACAAGAAAACTGCGGGCTTTTTTTTTTATGAACATATTCACTATTTTGAGGTTGATGATGACTCCATTCCTATATACATTTGTCAAAAAGTATCAAATTTACATGTAATAGATACAATTTACTATATGTCAATTATACCTTTAAAGCCTTAAAAATGTAGGATCTACAACATAATTGGGGCTTTCCTTGGTAGCTCAGACAGTAAAGAATCTGTCTGCAATGTAGGAGACCCAGGTTCAATTCCTGGGTCAGGAAGATCCCCTAGAGAAGGGAATGGCAACCCACTCTAGTATACTTGCCCTGAGAATTCCATGGACAGAGGAGCCTCGTGGGCCTCTGGGGTTCATGGGGTCACAAAGAGTAAGACACAACTGAGCAACTAACACTTGAACTTTCACTTGAAATATGATTTCATTAATTGTAAATTGTCCATGATATTTTAACTTTGGAAATATATGAGAAGTATTTTAAAAAGAGTGTGAGGAGATAGGGAAAAGGGGAAAAAGGAATTTGTTTTCAACACTGTTCCAGAAAAGCAGGCTTTGACTAATATGAACAATGCTGCATATAAATACCCTTTCAGTTGACCAGAAAGCTACAACAGATTGGTGGACATACTACTTACAGCTGTATTTTTCTTCTTAATGACAGGAATAACCTTGATATACTTATAGATATATTTTGGAGACAAGATCTCCTTAGTAAGTATCTCTGGTGTAAGAAACACACCTATTATCTCTCTAGTTCCCAAGTTCTCAGAAACTTCCAAATTATACTTTAATTCACTGTCCAATAAGCAACCTTCTTCTCCAAAACTTCGTCCTCTGAGAAAACAACTTCCCACCTGTCACAGGAAAGTGTGACATTTGAAAACATATGTTTAGAATTCCATAATTAATGATACATTTATTTTATTAATCAGTTTCTCTAAAGTCTGACACCCAACTGATTGATTCTGGAGAAACTAAGGCTGTGGGCTTAAACATGCAAATTAAAAATCAAATCTCAGACAGTGAAACATCCAAATTTAATCATCCTCTGAGACTCTTGCCTGTGCCCTCTGAATTACAATAATATCTACACTGATAAGTTTTCAAAGTGGATAGTTTACAAATAAATGAATCGTTTTATAAGTTGAAATGCCCAAAGTACATATATAGCTATAGTCAGGGTGTTTGGTAGAGTTATCAGGGCAGGGTGGGTGGTGCTTAGAAACCAATGTGGATTCCAGGATTCACTACAACACTATCAAGACTGCTATCAGACGCTTTCATTCTAAATGAGAAAAAGAGTACATGTACCATTTAATGAGAAAAAAAAGGGTGTCCATAATTTGAGAAGCCAAATCACTTGACCATTTCTGCACAAGTCTTAAATCCACATGCATTCTTCTGGGTATTTATATTTGCCTAGTGCTATGCTAAAAATCATAACTGTTGGATAAAATTCCTTTTATAACCTTTATATATGAAGGCAGCCAGCAAACTAATAATGCACTCTCATAAAACTCTTGCTCATGTAAATCACTACTGAGAACTCAGCCTGACATTTGAATTACTTGAATTTATATCAATGACTTCCTGAATATTCAATAATCTTAGAAATATACTCGATGTTAATAATGACTTTGAAGAGAAAGTCTTTGCTGCAAATTGCTGGATAGAAGGCATCAACTTAAATAAAAGCTTATTTCAATTTCATTATGGAATTTTATAATTTCATTAAAATTAAGAAAACTTTTTCTAGTATAGAGCAAATGGATTTCCGCCTTCTATGTTAAATAGCTTATGAGAATTTTGTGTCACTGGCATTCATAGTTCTTTTTCTATCTGCTTTCCCTGGAGTCTCATATGGAGTTGTCAGGCGTAGGAATATCTGCCTCTACTTTCAGATTAAATAAAAATTGCTTTATTGGTGTTACTTAAGTCAAGTTTGAAAACCAAGTGGCTTTCATTATATTTTACATTCTCTGAACAATTTTGTTTTCCTTTAAGAGTTTTATCACCTTAACTTGTACTAATTTAGTTTTCATTGTTTTCCTATCTAAAATAACACATGAAAATAGATGGGAAAGTAAGCTTAATGGAAAAATGTTCACAGTATAGAGTCAAGAAAAAAAGATTATGGTTCTTGAAGAAGTCCATTTCCAAAAGTTACATGCTGCATCACTGCATTTAACATTCTAAAGGGACAAAATTGTAAAGACAGAGAATACAAGGGTGCTAGAGGACAGGAACTCAGTGGGGAGATGAGTGCACCTAGAAGTGACAGTGAGAGGGAACTCCCTGGTGATGATGGAGCAGTGGTGGTGCTTATACAGATCTAAACAGGCAATGAAACTGCATAAAACCACACACACACACACACACACACACACACACACACACACACAGAGTCCATGTGAAAACTGAACATGATCGTAGGCCAGCAAACTTTTTAATGGTGATTTTCTGGCTTGGTATGTGGAATATCTCCTTTGAAGGAAGCCAGATGGAGGGGTTGAAGAGCCTCTATGTACTAGCCTGTGAGTCTATAATTATTTCCAAATAAAGTTTGTTGGGTTTTTTTTTTTAAAGCTATCTGATTTATGTGTGTAGCACAAAGAATGGGCTAACCATCAGACAACTGCACTCATCTCCTATGCTAGTAAGGTCATGTTCAAAATCTTGCATGTGAGGCTTCTGCATTATGTGAACCGAAACTTTCAGATGTTCAAGCTGGCTTTAGAAAAGGAAGAGGAACCAGAGATCAAACTGCCAACGTTCTCTGGATCACAGAGAAAGCAAGGGTAATTCCCAGAAAAACATCTACCTCTGTTTCATCAGCTATGCTAAAGCCTTTAACTGTGTGGATCATAACAAACTGTGGAAAGCTGCTAAAGAGATAGGAATACCAGACCATCTTATCTGTCTCCTAAGAAAACTATGGGTCAAGAAGCAATGAAACCTTGTATGAAGAACTGATTGGAAGTTTGAGAAAGGAGTACGATAGGGCTCTCTGCTGTCATCCTGTTTGTTTAATCTATATGCTGAGCAAATCATGAGGAATGCCCAGCTGGGTGAATTACAAGATAGGAACAAGGAACCCTGTATAGAATCAAGATAGGCAGGAGAACATCAGCAGGCTAAGATATGAGGATGATACCACTCTAATGGCAGAAAGCAAAGAGAACTAAAGACTCTCTTGAGGAGAGTGAAGGAGGAGAGTGAAAGAGCTGGCATAAAACTAAATATTAAAAAACTAAGATAATGGCATCCAGTCTCATTACTTTAGGGCAAATAGAATGGGAAAAGGTGGAAGTAATGACAGATCTCCTCTTGGGCTCTAAAATCACTGCGGATGGTGACTGCAGCCATGAAATCAGAAGAGGATTGCCTCTTGGCAGGAAAGCTATGACAAACCTAGACAGTATGTTGAAAAGCAGAGACATTACTCTACCAACAAAGGTCCATATAGTCAAGGCTATGGTCTTCCCTAGTGGTCATCTATGGTGTGAGAGCGGGACCGTAAAGAAGGCAGAACACCAAAGAATTGATGCCTTCGAACTGTGGTGCTGGAGAAGACTCCTGAAAGTCCCTTGGACAGCAAGGAGATCAAACCAGTCAATCTTAAGGAAATCAGCCCTGTATACTCATTGGAAGGACTGATGCTGAAGCTGAAGCTGCAGTAATTGAGCATCTTATGTGAACAGCCAGCTCATTGGAAAAGTCCCTGATGCTGGGAAAGTTTGAGGGCAGAAGGAAAAGAGGGCATCAGAGGATAGATGGCTGGATGGCATCACCGAGCCAATGGGCGTGAACTTGGGGCAAACTTCAGGAGGTGGTGAGGGACAGGGAGGCCTGATGTGCTGCAGTCCGTGGGGTCGCAAAGAGTTGGACATGACTTAGAAACTGAACAATTAAATAATATCAGGAAGGGGCAACTAGTGGTATAATAATAATAGCAATGGCTCAGCACCTTCTATAAACTGACACTGTTCTGAATGAAAGCTTGTTGCATATTCACTAGGATCTTTGTGATAGTTATAATTATCACCCCCATTTTAAAGATATAAAATCAGTCTCAGTTGTGTAACATGGCATGTCCACTGATAAACAGTAGTACAAGACAGAGAGAGAGACAGACAGACAGAGATGGCACCCATGTAACTTTGCTCCAGAGATGCTACAGTGAACTGAAACTCAAGTTCCAGGATAGTGGAAACCTGGATATATGAATGGATAGATGTTTGGTAACTGTATGGAAAAAATGACTGATGGTTCTATAGCTGTGTGTGTTTTATGACAAGACATATGGAAGGATGTATAGCACAAATTCAAGAGTGATTATTTCTGGATGGTGGTGTTATAAAGAATTTAAGGGTTTTTTGTTGTCCATATTTTCTACTTTTATAATAAACGCTTTTGTGAAATAAAAGAATAAAAATGAGTTGAACTTTAAGAGGCCTTCTGAACTGTTTTCTGCTCCAGAAAAAACAATTATATATATATATATCAAGAATTAGAACTGATTTCTCATTGTTTAACATATAACAGAATAAAAATTTCATATTTTACTTTACTTTACTTTAGTGTTTATGGTACTTTTGTCTCTCCACTAAAAAAAAAAACTATCTTAATGCAACTGAAGACAATTTTATTTTGCTTTTATATGAGGAGAAAAACCATGCACTTATTGTAATCTATATGCCAAACACATAGCACTTGTGTCCCAGTGTCTAGGATCATACCTGACATAAAATCAATTTGCAATAAATGTTGGATAAATGAATGAAAAGACCAAAGGGAAGGATCCTGGAATCAAGATGGCACTGTGCACACGAAGGCAATTTTCCATACAGTATATATTAAGAAGTTCAAAAGAAAAAGGATCACCCTTGAGTGAATCAAAAGTTAAGGAAAGCTTCACAGAGAAGGCTTCTTGAGCTGGATGGGTTCCAACATTGAGTAAGCACCTTTTGGATTTCATGATCACCATTGTATTCAGAGAACAAGATTAAAGGCTGACATTATTGGCCTCAGGTTTGTCTGAGTGTATGTCTCTTTGGCATATGGTTGTATAATCCCTGATATAATATGTTAGCGTGATGATTAGTTTTATGTGCAGCTTGACTAAGTGTTACCCAGATATCTGGTTAAACAGTATCTCTGGTTGTACATGTGAGGGTGTTTCCAGAAGAGATTAACATACAAGTCAGCAGACTGAGTAAAGATGGCCCTCTTCAATGTGGGTAGGCATTGTCCCACCTGCTGAGTCTGAGCAGTACAATAAGGCCAACGAAGGAAGATTTCGCTCTCCCTCATGGCTGCTTGACTCGAACATCAGTCTTCTCTGGTCCTAAGGCTGGAAGTTACACCATCAGCTCATTTGGTTTTCAGGCCTTTGGACTTGACCTATAACTACATCACTGGCTCTTCCGATTCCCCAGCCTGCAGACAGCAGGCCATGGGATTTCTCAGCCTTCTAATCACGTAAACCAGATCTATATACATATACATACGTCAGTTCTGTTCAGTTCAGTCACTCAGTCGTGTCTCTTTGCAACCCCCTGGACTGCAGCATACCAGGCTTCCCTGTCCATCACCAACTCCAAGGGTTTACTCAAACTCATGACCATTGAGTTGGTGATGCCAAGCAACCATCTCATCCTCTGTCATTCCCTTTTCCTCCTGCCCCCAATCTTTCCCAGCATCAGGGTCTTTTCAAATGAGTCAGCTCTTTGCATCAGGTGGCCAAAGTACTGGAGTTTCAGCTTCAGCATCAGTCCTTCCAATGAATATTCAGGACTGATTTCCTTTAGGATGGACTGGTTAGATCTCCTTGCAATCCAAGGGACTCTCAAGACTCTTCTTCAACACCACAGCTCAAAAGCATCAATTCTTCAGCACTCAGCTTTCTTCACAGTCCAATTCTCACATCCATACATGACTACTGGAAAAACCATAGCCTTGACTAGATGGACCTTTGTTGACAAAGTAATGTCCCTGCTTTTTAATATGCTGTCTAGGTTGGTCATAGCTTTTCTTCCAAGGAGCAAGAGTCTTTTAATTTTATAGCTACAGTCACCATCAGCAGTGATTCTGGAGCCCCCAAAATGCATACATATACACATTTATACTATTGGTTCTGTTTCTCTGGAGAACTCACCAACAGAGTTAGGAAGAGTCTTTTAAGAGGCAGATGCCAATATATGATTGACTTGCAAATATCCTATTTGGAATGTGCCCATAAGAGAAAACTGGGAGGGAGCCAGGAAACACTGGGAGAGTTATCAGATCACCATGCAAGTCTAATCAGGAGTGAAGGAAGGAAGAGAAGTTTGGAGGGGGCAGTGCCCCAGTCGACAGCAGTCTAAAGAAGATTCAGCAAGGCAGTCAGGGCAGTCAGAAATCAAAGTCAGCAGTCACAGAAGTCCCTCCCATGTATCCAAAGAACAGGCCTAACATAATTTCCCTGCCCCCTTCATTCATGAATGACGGGGAGCAGAACTGAGGGTGTGGCCTCAGCAGGATGCAGTTAAGGATGTCACAGCTCAGCACTTGGGCCCCTGATCAGGCCAGATCCCTATAGCTGGAAGACCTATGAAGCCAATTCCCATGGTCACTACATATACAATGCTAATCTAAAATGTTCTATGAAATAATACACTTGAAGATAAATACTTCATTTCAATAATGACATGAAACACTAATTTTAACAAAAGAGACAAATGTAGAATATAAAACTCTTGCTGTCAATGGAGTTAACCATGTTAACCTACAGGGTAGATTTTCTCGAAGATGCTCCAGCATCTTTCATGGATGACTGACACAGAAATATCTATTCTATTTATTCCTGATATGTTTGCCAAATGTATACCTTGCACAAGGCACAGGGTAACCACTTGTAAATCACATGAATGAACATCATAGACAAATCTAAGCTGCACACATACACTCATACCCATTGTCCTATGTTCCTTAGTATTCTACTATTCTCATAAATATTTCCTTAATTGCCCTGTTTGAACATCCTCAGTTTTAATGGATAAAAATAATTTTGTCAGGAAGTTATGAAAGATTAAAAGAAACAGTATTTTCCAAATGTATGATATGATCTGTAGTTTGAATTGCAAATGCTACCCAATTCCTCTTTACTTCTGTATCCACCTACCCACTCTCATTTACATACATGTACACATAATTTCATGAATTTTACACCTCTTTTTAGCCTGCTTTCAAGTCACACATCTATCCTTTTTCAAATACCTAAAGTATACTGCCTTGTAGAATAAATTTGGGAGGCTTCATATGCTAGCCCCTGAGCATGGGCTAAAGGTAGAATTGAGGCCTTCTGTCTCCTTCATGCCTATGATTACCTAACCAACTGCTGGACTAATAGTGTATACTCAAGAACTACTCTATTGATTCAGAAAATAAACAAGAAGTCATTTATGAAGTGTTAGATCAAGAATTTTGAGTCTGCTTATATCATTAAAAAATCTAATTTATATTTTCATTGTTTACAATAAAGTTTTTTGATAACTATAATCTAAAGGTAGATAACCATACCTAAACACCATTACATTACTTGATTTTCTGACACTAGAAATTACAGTGATAGTGGAAGTACAGAGTTTACCTCAATGATGCTGAAGCTGAAACTCCAGTCCTTTGGCCACCTCATGCAGAGAGTTGACTCATTGGAAAAGACTCTGATGCTGGGAGGGATTGGGGGCAGGAGGAGAAGGGGACGACCGAGGATGAGATGGCTGGATGGCATCACCAACTTGATGGACGCGAGTCTGGGTGAACTCCAGGAGTTGGTGATGGACAGGGAGGCCTGGCGTGCTGCAATTCATGGGGTCACAAAGAGTCGGACACGACTGAGCGACTGAACTGAACTGAATGTTAAATATAACAAATGTAAAAGCACATTTCCCTAAATGTAAAAAAAAAAAAATTGTCTTCATCCAACCATAAAGATTTATTTGCTATACCAGGAAGCTTTAAAGTAGGTTTAAATTCATGTTGAAGTACATATTTGCTGAAGAAAACTAGTTACATATTGTAGGGAAAAATAGTTTTTAACATACCTTGCCTTAAATAATCTGAGCCATCATTTCCCCTAATTTAGGATTTCTGGGATATAGCTTTTACCAGATCTACTGCTGAGTTTAGCCACTCTTCTTTCATTATACATATGCACTTTAAAACATTTGAAAATCAAAACAATTACCAATATTCTAATTTCATTTTTCCTTAGATGAATGAAGTTGACATATTACCTACTGCTGATACGTTACCAAGTGATCTGGGTCAAAAGATAGCCTAGCGATGTGGTCTGTGTCAAAGTGTGGTCCTCAGAAGCATATCATCAACATCACCAGGGCTCTTGTCAGAAGTGTAGATCTGTGGGTCCCACACAAATTTACTGAGTCATACTTTTGGGGATGTGCCTCTGAAGTAAATATTATAACAAGATCTCTGGGTGAACTGTGGCAAATTCTAGCATGTTTGCTCTAAACGTGCTAGCTTACTTCAACTGACTCAACCCCTAGAGCCTGTTATACAAAGTGAAGTAAGTCAGAAAAAGAAAAGCAAATATCATATATTAAAGTACATATATGGAATTGAGGAAAATGGTACTGATGAACCTATTTGCAGGGCTGGAATAGAGACACAGACATAGAGTACAAACTTGTGGACACAGCAGGGGAAGGGGAAGGTAGGATGAACTGAGAGAGTGGCACTGACATATATAAACTATCATGTACCACCCAGAGAGCCAGTGAGGAGCTGCTGCATAGCACAGGGAGGGGGTCCAGTCTGGTGCTCTGTCATGACCTAGAGGGTGGGATGGAGAGCAGAGGGAGGGGATACACGTATACTTTCTGACTTATTCACATTGTTGTACAGCAGAAACTAACACAGCATTGTAAAGCAATTATCCTCCAATTAAAAATAAATAAAATTTTAAAAATACTGGCACACATGTCAACACTGATGTTCCACAGATACAGGAAACTAAATTTGGGTGATTTGCTACATTTTTCATGTAAAACTTTCAGCAATAGGTAAACAAAATCACAGGATATAGAAACACTTTATTATAAAAGTGTCACGCTATCATACACAAATTTCTAAAAATCACTTTTGTCATAAATTCTCAGGAAATAGCTATAAACAATGGGGCTTCCCAGGTAGCTCAGTGGTAAAGAACCTGCCTGCCATTGCAGGAGACATAAGAGACACGGGCTTGACCCCTGGGTCAGGAATATCCCCTGGAAGAGGGCATGGCAACCGAATCCAGTATTCTTGCCTGGAGAATCCCAAGGAAAGAAGAGTCTGGCAGGTCCATAGGGCTTCAAAGAGTCAGGCACGACTGAAACAACTTAGCCCACACCCACACACACAGCACAGCTATTAACAAAGAAATTAAAAGATCCAAACCAATTGTCAGGAGGGGCAGTATCTGAGTCTTCCTAATGAGTAATACTGGTGGGATTAACTGGAATTTTAGCTATAGTTAAGACGGTTAGCCTTATGGAGTTAGAGTATAAAATACTCATCAGGAAAAAACATGATGAAAGTCAAGACCAAACTACCATGCCCAAGTGACAGACAGAGGTCACATCCAAAGGGCAACATTTAGGTCAGTAAAGGCAAGATAGAATACAAGTTTCAAAATCAAGATAAAGATTACTGAGGCTAAAGATGAAGCTCTAGAGAAGGTAGGAAAATAGGATACTGTACTAATATCAGAAGAAAGAACTTGAATCCCAAAGTAGTTGTTGAAAGAACTTCCTTTAGTCTCCTACTCAATTTGTCTAGATTTTCTTTGTCGATCTAAAAGTAAGGTCATGGAACAAGTGATTAAAGCCAGACAAAGAATGCAAATCCTTCCATTCAGTCATATTTCAATATATAAATACACAGCTTTATGAGAATGAAACTTTATGTTTAATTAAACTTATTTAAATCTACCATTGCCCATCCATCAAATACATTTTTAAATGTCTTTCTCACTTTCAGTAAAAGTTTGTTATTATTCCCTTAATCAACAGGATAGTTTGAATTTTCATCTCATTCTATTGTCTTGTGCTATGATCTTTCAAAGAGTGTGTGATATAAATACAAATATAAACATTAATTTAATGCATATGATGTGTTATTTTTCTCAAGAGAATTCCACAAATACAGATGTTTGTATCCTAATAACAGCTAGCGGTTCTAAATTAAAAGAAAAATTAAAATAGCAAAAATATATAGCTCAACTGCAAAAGTATTTAAGTACATAAAGCACATAACACATATTGAGTAACAAAAAGATATTTATTAGTAAAGGATAATAGAAGTAAATAGCTATCAAAAAAACTGAAGCAGAGTCCAAAGAAAAGTGGAAATAAAGCAGAAGTTTAGGACTGATTACTCTGGACCAAGTAGTATGATGGGATCATGTCTTTAAAATTCATAAGACTGACAAAATATATTAATTTATCTATAAAGATGTACAATTTTAGAGCTGGTCAGTGTGCAGATTCTGGAGCCAGGACACCTGCAGTCACATGCTGGTCCTGCTATTCACTGTCTACATGGCCTTGGGCAGACTCCTTCACCCATTATAATGAGTGGCAAACAATACCACATACCAAATAGATTTAAGGGTAAAATGACATAATATATGTAGATCTTAGAACAGTGCCCATATATACCAAATGCATAATTAGCCTTAGCCATTTTTAGACCACATTGAGGAAGGCATGGTAACCCATTTCCAATATTCTTGCCTGGAGAATCCCCATGGACAGAGAAGCCTAGCGGGCTACAGTCCATGTGGTCACAAAGAATTGGACATGACTGAGCAACTGAGCACAAACACAGCACAGACCACATTACCTGTCTCCTGAGAAACCTGTATGTAGATGAAGAAGCAACAATTAGAACTGGACAGGGAACAATGGAATGGTTCAAAATCGGGAAAGGAGTACATCAAGGCTGTATATTGTCACCCTGTTTATTTAACTTATATACAGAGTACATCATCTGAAATGCCAGGTTAGATGAATCACATACTGGAATCAAGATTGTGGGGAGAAAATCAACAACCTTAGATATGCTAGTGATACCACTCTATGGCAGAAAGCAAAAAGGAACTAAAGAGCCTCTTAATGAAGGTGAAAGGGGAGAATGAAAAAGCTGACTTAAAACTCAAGATTCAAAAACTAAGATCATGGCATCTGGTCCCATAATTTCATGGCAAATAGATGGGGGAAAAAGCAGAGGCAGTGACAGACTTTATTTTCTTGGACTTCAAAATCACTGTGGATGGTGACAGCAGCCATGAAATTAAAAGATATTTGCTTCATGGAAGAAAAATTACGACAAACCTAGACCACATATTAAAAAGCAGAGACTTCATTTTGCTGACAAAGGTCCGTCTAGTCAAATCTATAATTTTTCCAGTAATCATGCACAGATGTGAGAGGTGGACCATTACAGAAGGCTGAGCACCGAAGAGTTGATGCTTTTGAATTGTGGTGCTGGAGAAGACTTATGAGTATCCCTTGGACCACAAGGAGATCAAATCAGTCAATCCTAAAGGAAATCAATCCTGAATTTTCATTGGAAGAACTTATGCTGAAGCTGAAACTCCAATACTCTGGCTACCTGATGTAAAAAGCTAAGTCACTGGAAAATGTTCTGATGCTGGGAAAGATTGAGGGCAGGAGGAGAAAGGGGTGGCAGAGGATGAGATTGTTAGATAGCATCACCAACTCAATGGATATGAATTTGAACAAATTTTGGGAAATAGTGAAGGACAAGGAACCCTGGCATGCTGCAGTCCATGGGGTTACCAAGAATTGGACACAGCTTAGCCAGTGAACAATACAACAAATATTATAAAGAAGTATAAAGAGAAGTACAATGTGGGTCACATGAATGATTTTAGTTTCTAGTAGTCACAATAAAAGAGTGAAAAGAAACAGATTAAGTTAATTTTACTAGTAGGTTTTATATCATCCTTCTTGGGTTAAATTGTGTTCACCCAAAATTCACATGTTTAATTCCTAACTCTCAGTAGCTTAGAATGTGACCGTGTTTGGAAACAGGGCTCTTGAACACATAAGTAAGTAAGTAAGTGTTAGTCGCTCAGTCGTGCCCAACTCTTTGCGACCCCATGGACCGCAGCCCACCAGGCTCCTCTGTCCATGAGATTTTCCAGGCAAGGATACTGGAGTGGGTTGCCACTTCCTTCTCCAGGGGATCTTCTCAACCCAGGGATCGAACCCTGGTCTCCTGCACTGCAGGCAGATACTTTACCCACTGAGCTACAAGGGAAGATCTTTGAAGACATAAATTAGTTAAATTAAGATGAGGTTATATGGACACAGAGTAGTCCCTGATCAATATGATTGATGCCCTTATAAGTTTTAGAAGTTTGAACACAGATAAGGGCACAGGAAGAATGCTATATGAAGATGAAGGCAGACACTAGATGATGCTTCCACAAAGCCCAGGGATGCCAAGGACTGCCAGCAAACCACCTTCCTTCTCCACCAGAAGCCAGGAGAGAGAGGTGGGACAGATTCCTCCTGTGAGCCTGTAGAAGGAACCAACCTTGTCAACAATCTGACCTCAGATTTCTAGACTCCAGAAATGTGAGGCAATGAATTTCTGAGCCCTCAGTTTGTGGTACAGAAGCCCTGAAAAGCTAAAACAGTACAATATAGCCAAAACATCATAATTGTAGTATGTAATCAATGTAAAGTATCATAAATGAAACGTTTTACACTTTTTTATCATACAAATTCTTCAACATCTGGTATATAGTTTACCCAACAGCACATCTCGGTCCATACTAGTTACATTTCAAGTGGTCAATATCAACTCATGACCAGTGGTTCCCAGATTGGACAGTGATGCCTTAAACAATCCATGGTGTTAAAATTCAAATTCCACTCTTTAACCACAGAGTCAAAGACCACGCAATTTCTTAAACTGATAACAAACATGTTAGTTGATGTTGAGATTACTGTTTTCCTGATTACCAGTCTCCAGGTCTGTTCATCGAATCTGTTTTTACCTTTTTTCTAGCCAGCCTATCATGCAAAACTTTCTTACTCCCACTGCTTTTCTGTCACATCTGTCTATAAAAGCCCTATCACTGAATCCATTCAATCATCGTTCTCCTCCAATCCCATTCTCAAGTTATAGTACACTGCAAGGAGAAAAAAAAAATCATACAACGTAAGAACTGGCATTCTAAACATTCAGTCTTTTTTCTTGGTTTGGTCTTCAATATCAAGATCTCATGGGCCAACCAAGAGCAACTCTTCATCTACAACCATGATTCCAGCTCCCTTCCTGTCTCTGGAGAAGCGAGACTTGCTCTTTTGTCCTAGATTCAGCAATCTACTCAGTCTCCACCCACATCTGCAGGATCTACATTACAGCAATAGCTTCTCTGGGCTTTTATCTTCAATCAATGGCTCCCCTTCTAATGCTGCTATGCTAGGAGCCAGCACGGGAGATCCCACCCATGACAAGGTCATGTGGAAGAGATCTGATAAGCAAGGCTTCAGGCCTCGAGAGACCCCACTGCCCAGACCTGCTCGAGTATCTACCCCAAAACCAGAATCTGTCTGTCTTATAATTTGATGTCTTTCACCAACTCTTCTGACATTAACAGGGGACTATCCCTGACCACCTTTCTCTGGAAAAATCAACTTAGGGCTCTAGCTAATAAGTCTCCTGGACATGATAGGAGTATTTCGATTCAAACCCCTCTGATGGCTTTCTAGCTTGCCTGATAGGTTTATCCAGACTCTTTCAGCTACGCATATGATTGTTCACAGCCTCCCAACTGTGAGAGGCACGGGACGCCTAAAACATAGAGCCTTTCAAAGAGTTCAAAACTATCAGAGTAGTGCTGGTGTAAGATTTCATTACTGGGCCAATGCTTGTTGCTAAGTTCCCATATCTCTTATCCACTGTGCACCTGGGAGTATATTAGTTAACATAGTTGGAATGTAAGAAAAACAAGTGTAGCCTTGAAATTAACCACATCAGACCTTTGAGCTAATTGGTTCTTTCTTGTAACTCATTGCACCTTTGCTCCATGAGAAATGTAACTCTGTTTAGCATTTTCTGAGGCTGACATAGATTGGGGGGGGACATTTCAAGGGAAAATAAGTTTTCTGGTTGAACAGCCTTTATCAAAAGAGGGCCATAAAATGTTCACAGGCCTCCAAGGCCAGAAGATAATGTACACAACATCGTTTGTGGGAAAGGTATGCAGAAAAAATCCTGGTTTCAATAAGGGCAAAACTGCTGGAATGTTTGGGCTGATTCTGCATGACCTTACATCTTTCATTTCCCTCTATGTACAAGTCAAGGTATAAAAGTCCCTTTTGAAAATAAAGTTATAGGCCTTGCTCATCGAAGAAGCTTGGTCTCCCCGTGTTTTTTTTTCTCTCTCTTTTTCTTTCTCTCTCTTACTCTCTTTTTCAGGCTGATCCCTTGGAGCATAGAGGCTCTCTGTGTTCACTTATTTGCCTGGGCTTCTAAGACCTGAATGGGGAGGCGCTCTGCATCTTCACTCCCTCGGGAGACCGGGAGGGCGCCTATGGCCTCCGTGAACAGAACAAGTTCCTTGTCTCGGGGCTTTATTGGCTTTCTGTGTAAAACAAAGAATATCAGCATCTTTCTCTCCTCCATTCCTCTCTCATTCATTCATTTGCCAACGCCCGTTTCTCTTGAGGGTTCCCCTAGATCCTGCGGGGCTGGACCCTGGCACTGCTATATCCTCATAATAGAACATGGTGAAAATCAAACTCTTCCTATAACCTGATGTCCTGTCTAATTGCTCTTCCCTTGCCACTTCCACTCTGACTGTCATCTGGTTTTCATTTCTATCCTTTTCTCTCTGGTATCACCAACCACCTCCATATCACCAAGTTCCACAGATGCTCACTGTATGTATCTTTATAGAACTTTCTGCAGTGGTTGATCACATCATCATTCTTGGAACTCTTTTTCCTGGGCTTCTGTGCCATTTCACCTATCTCTGGCTACCCTTCTTGGTCTCTTCATGTATTGTTTTTCTTCTACTGGATCCCAAACCAGGTGTGTGTTTTTGTTGGTTTTATTTATCCTCCAGCTTATGGTTTCTTCACTATATTTACTTTCCTCCTTTCCTTAATGAACTTTTTTTTTAACTTTACTTATTCTCATACACTTTATAATACTCCAAATACCTGTAGTGTGAAGGTATTAAGACTGGGGTGTTAAGGAAAAAATGAGATAAATTTCTTAAACTTAACATGCCACCTAATATAAAGTTTATAGTAGTTTTTAAAAAATATACTTGCTAATGGAAAGACTTTAAAAAGTGCCATTTGTACTCACCTCTGATATAAGATGGACTCAAACTTAGTATTTCTTCAGTTTTTTTTTTTTTACTTTCTTGAATTACCATATTTTTTATTTCTCAAAGAATAAAAGACCTGCAATTTAAGTCATTCATTCATTTTCTTTGCTGAGTCTCAATTTATCTGTGGACTAATAACCTAAAAGTGGATTTATGGTTTTTCAGAAAAATGAAAACTAAGGAAATAGGAACATTTAGGTATAGATATTATGTTTTTCCTTTTTAAGGCATCACTTACTTTCAAAAAATAATACAGTCTCTGTTTACAAAAAGATTTTTAAACTCGCTCATTTTAAATTTTAAAACTCATTCTACATTTAGGCAATAACTAACAAATTTAGAAATGTCCATTGTAAATCAAATAAAAAGAATAAAAGAGCTTGGAAATAGATGAATAAGGAAAAATACAAATATTCAAAATTAGAGGAACAGATAAGACACATCACATTTTGTTTACTTGTCAGGCTAGTCCTGAAGTTGGAGAAACGAAGCTCCAGAAGTTGAAAGCCTGGTCCCTAGGTGAGCGCCTCCTCCTCATACTTGCTCTAATACATTTGAACTTTGCTTTTGACTCTATCTAAAGGCAAATGAAATTGCTTCTGGGCCCTGGTATTTTCCTGCTTTCTCCTCTTGTCATGAAATATTCCTTTCTTTCTCTGCCTATTGATTTATTGGAAGGCTACAGTCTACTAAGGCAGGAGGTGAGCCCATCTTCTCAGCTGTCAGCTATCAGTCATCACTAGTAGGAGTGCATCACAGAAGGAGGAGAGAGAGAGCTCTCCTCACAGAGGAATTCTGTGACTCCCGCCCTTGCCCCAGTCCAAGGTGTGCTTATTCCTTCATGGTCTCTGGAATACAAAATCCAATTTAGGGACCAGAACTAAATTGGACTTTTGGAGTCAAAATTGTTTCCTTCACCAGAGCAGCAAAGGTCTTCTGAATTCTCTTGACTAGCAGGTACTTTTTTTTCACCACCTCCATTTCATCTTCATCTCAGCAGTGAGGTCTGGGGTCATGATGTTCTAATACTCTTCCATCTATATCAGTATTTCCTGGCCCTTTTCTGGTTTTTCCTTTTGTTCTGGGCTATTTTCAGGCTGTTATAGCTTGTCTTGAACTATACCACCAATTCTTTCTCTTTCCAGAATCATAAACTCTTATGGTTTCTGCATCTTTTCATTCTGTAAGATTATACTTGTCCATAGTCACCAGGCACAATGGAAAAAAAAAAAAAGTTTCACTGTTCCTTGAGAATTTCTTCTTTCAAAAACACTGAATATTTTAAGGTCACCCATTCGCACTTAATACATAAATTTCAAGTCTCAAGCATGAATTTATCCCTTATTCTTTTAGAGGAAGAGTTATCTAAGCATGAACCTACATAGAAATCTAAATATACTTTATGAAAAGCACAAATTTCTTACTCCAAAATCCAGTCTTAAAATTTTCTTAATCCTTTGATATTCTCCTTTCACCCTCAGGTTCCAAGAAAGAGGTAAGAGAATTTTCTACATTATAACTGTCCCATTACCTTGCCCATACAGACCTCAACTCTCCCACAACAGATTCAAGATGTGGTTTTCTGAATAATTCACTCCATCAATTTAAATTAATGAATAAGTCTTTACTATAAGACATACTCATTAATTTAAAAAGAAATCTTTTCAGTCTGAATTTTAACAGCAAAACATGACAGTGAGAAATATACTTGGTATACTATTAGAGATCATCCTACCACAACCCACACATTTCTACTTATCTATATTATACTCATGATAATAAAATGCTATCATGTATTTATTATAATCACAGAACATGAAGAATTATTTCATGGCAATCAGAATTTGTTTTAAAAGGATAGACACACATATATGTATGTGCACATATGTATATATACAAAAACACACGTGAAGTGAAGTGAAGTGAATTTACTCAGTTGTGTCTGACTCTTTGCGACCCCGTGGACTGTAGGCTCCTCCGTCCATGGGATTCTCCAGGTAAGAATACTGGAGTGGGTTGCCATTTCCTTCTCCAGGGGATCTTCCCGACCCAGGGATTGAACCCAGGTCTCCTGCACTGCAGGCAGACGCTTTAACCTCTGAGCCACTAAAAACACATAGATATACCTATATACATGCATACATACATAGTGTATATATAGTGTATATATACATGTAAGTATATACACACATAGTTATCTATGTTTTAAATGAAAATAGAACTTCCATATTACAAGGTTTATATATCATATACTTAGTTGACATATTTGGCACAGTCATCACATTAAATAATAAAACTATAGTAAAACTATTTCTATCAAAATTATAAAGAAGGCAAATACTTGTAAACAATAGGATCACTTGCATTGTAAATGCTAACCAATGCAATTTAAAAAAGAATAAAATCAAAGTATAAATATTGACAAAATTGAAAACAAAATTATTTTAAGGTATGTTATTGTGCTGTTTGAAAATCCCAAATGCCTAAAAATACAGGATCTCTAACACTGTTAAATGTAAATATAAGTAACTTGTATAAATCTAACAGCAACAATAACCAAAAAATGAAATAAGTAATAAAAATGTGCAGACACTATAATGAAGAAAACTATAAAACTACTGAGGGAAGATAAAGAAGACTCACATAAAGGCAGAGATATCATCTTCTTCTTGAATAGGAAGACTACATTGTAAAGATGTCAGTTTCTTCCCTAAATGAAACCTATAAATTTAATACAATCCCCAAGGGGGGTGGAAAATATGAAATTAATACAATAATTCTAAAGTGTATCTGCAAGTATAAAAGTCTGAATACCTGCATCAATGCATCAGTGTGGAGGGAAAAAACACAGGGAATTCAGTAGGTACCATTGGGAGAGTATTAAGTTACTAACTTGGAAAATACAAAGCCGAAACTCCACTCTACAGCCTTCACAATAATACACTGCAGATAAATAAAATACATAAAATAAGCATAATGCTACTGCTGCTGCTAAGTCACTTCAGTCATGTCTGACTCTGTGCGACCCCATAGATGGCACCCCACCAGGCTCCCCTGTCCCTGGGATTTGCCAAGCAAGAACACTGGAGTGGGTTAACATTTCCTTCTCCAATGCATGAAAGCGAAAAGCGAAAGTGAAGTCCGTCAGTCTTGTCTGACTCTTTGCTATCCCATGGACTACAGTCTACCAGGGTCCTCCCGCCATGGGATTTTTCAAGCAAGAGTAATGGAGTGGGGTGCCATTGCCTTCTCCGAAGCATAATGTAATTATATAATAAAGGTATTAAAGCAAATACTCAGTGGCGTTTTAATTGCCAGAAAAATAAAAAAAGATAACATAATGAAACAATCTTGACTGGACAAACATGTCAAGCAACAGGTGGATATTTAAATATAATAAGACATAACTCTGAAATGTATTATCAAATTGATAGCTTAAAAGTCATGCACAGGTATTTACATTAACTAGGATAAATCTTTAGGGTAACAGGAGTAAATAAGCAGAGGGAGATTACTGGAGAGAGAAATACCAAAGGTCAATATCTCTGATTCATAATTATATACAATTTATATTTTCATTTTTACATTTCTATTGCTGCAAGTTTCTAAATGGATTTATATTAGGCTTATATGCAAAAGAATAAAATTCTTTCTTTTTGCCAAAATGAAAAGTTAAGCATTCAAGTCTTGTTTCTCCTATTAGTGGAAATCAACTCTGGGCAAGCCACTTTTCCTCTGTCTCAATATATTCATCTTTTAATCTAACTCAAAGTCTTAATTAACTCTAAAATTCTAACTTGAGGGATTAGTATCATATGCACACAAAGGGACATAAACAAACTACACATTCTGTTACAGAAAGACATGGGGAATGAGGGAGAACCAGTACCAAGGTTCTTGCAGGCACTGAAGCAAACGTTGGTGCCCCAAGGTTTGTAAAGTGGCAAGACTGCTGTTGTGACCAAACCATTCTTTGTCTCTCCAACCTAATCATATGCATCTGTTAAATGGAACACTCTTCGTAACAATGCAATCTACCCCTATACTACTCTTCAACATTATTTAAGCCCTACAGCCATCATTATGTTCATATAATCGGTAATACTGGTAAAGAAAACTATATTAATTTCAAGCTCCAGCAAAAACACAGAAAGAGATCAGTATTTATCAAGTGAAATAAAGAAAGTAGAGAAAAAATTATTACTCTCAAAAGGGTAAAGAAGGTATCATAAACAACAGTGTACCTGATTGGAAGAGTGAGCTAAATTAGGTGATTTGTTTTAAAAGAAGTTCCTAGATTTATAGGACTTTGGTAAACATTTATTTTCTATCTAATTCAACTACAGGTATAAACTCTGTTCATGTCAAAGTTTTAGAAGGAAAAAGGAAATGATTCTGCCACAAATCAGGTGTACGACATAAGCTAGTATCTTATCCTCTCTCTCAGTCTTAGTTTCTTTAACCACTAAGGAAAAGTGAAAAAACGCATTGGGATAGACAACTTCAAAGATAACTTGCCATTTGATTCTGTGTTGCTGTGTCTTTTTCAAAACCAGATCTTTTTTAATACTTCCTAAAGTATCTTATGCCTAGTTGACCTTAGAAATTTTAGAAATAGATTACAATTGAATAATAATAAGACATTTGCTTTAAAACATTAACAAAATATACCATTAGGAGATATCATGATTCCAAAAGTGAGGTCTGAAGGAGCCCAATAAATGATGTCTTCATTCCTTACCCAAATTTGACACTAATCAGATACAGACATAGGGGTCAGGCAGATGGAGAACACGTGCCAGTTAATTATTGATAAAAGAAAGGACGTATATGGCTTAGGTGTTCAGATGACAAGACTCATTAACTCCATCTGCCTAATTCCCTGTGGGTATATCCAACCAGTCATGGGTACAGCTGCACTCTCAGAGGCCTCTCCGTGGGAAGCTGCCTCAGTAAATCTTAGTCCACGAAGGCCCAGAACAGAACGTGAGCTCTCTGAAGGCTGCCAAACCCAAAGAAAAGGAAAGAGGAAGGACCTGAGCTAAGTAGGCTCAATTCTGTCTCCAACTCCACTGACCAGATAAGTCATTTCCTTCCTCTGAAGGGAAGAAGAAAGGCAGAGAATAGACAGAGATTCAAGTTGTTACGGTAACAGATCTCCCTCTACATGGGTAAGAGATGTCAAGGGGAAGGTAATCCCTTCACCCTGAAAGTGCTCACAAGTCTTCATTTACTCAATTGTGAAGCATCAGCACTGTCACTCTCCCAAATGCATAGAGACACTGTCCCCAAGTCAATAGCTATATATATAATATATATACACACATACAAACACACATACACACACACACACACACACACACATATTTTTTACTGTGTTGTGACTGCTGAAAGCCTCTGAAAGGGCATGTAATTTCTCTGTCTCTGTCTCTCTTTCTCTCTGCTGCCGTTACTGCTGCTAAGTCGCTTCAGTCGTGTCCGACTCTGTGCGACCCCATAGATGGCAGCCCACTAGGTTCCTCTGTCCCTGGGATTCTCTGGGCAAGAATACTGGAGTGGGTTGCCATTTCCTTCTCCAATGCATGAAAGTGAAGTCGCTCAGTCGTGCCCGACTCTTAGCAACCCCATGGACTGCAGCCTACCAGGCTCCTTCATCCATGGGATTTTCCAAGCAAGAGTACTGGAGTGTGTTGCCATTGCCTTCTCCCCCTCTCTCACACACACACTTAATTAAATACAATGCCAGATTTGAACATAACCTCCACTACCAAGTTCTCAGGAAAAAGAAATTGTCAAAATATTTAAAGTTCAAGGTCAAATTTTCTTGCTCTTAAGAATTGGTGTTGAAATTTCAAATGTAAAGTACATAATGTGTGCTGTGTACTCAGTCATGTCACACTCTTTGCAGCCTCATGGACTGTAGCCCACAGGGCTCCTCTGTCCATGGAATTTCCCAGGCAAGAATACTGGAGTGGGTTGCCATTTTCCTTCTCCAGGGGATCTTCCTGACCTAGGGATCAAACCCACATCTCTTGTGTTACATTGGCAGGCAGACTCTTTACCACTGAGCCGCCAAGGAAGCCCTAAAATACACTGGAAGACCAAATACAAGTTAACATGCTCCAATTTCCCCTTCTCAGTCTCAACCAGAGAAGCTCTTGATGACTCAGTTAAACCAGATTTCCTTCAAGTCCATCAAACCAAACCGTCTTCCACAAAAGCATCTCCAAATGTAAATTAGTTCACCACCAAAACCACTTATGGCTCACTTTTAGAGAGTCTGAAGAGTTAATAGACCCCCACAACACTGTCAAGGCAGTGACTCCACACTCACAAAATTTAGAAATCAAGGCTATCCCAAACCATTAGAGCAGTTGTTCCAAAAAAATGAATTCTTAGAACCCAGGACTTCGGCCAAAGATTAGAGCAACACCCTTAGGGTGGTGTCTGAGGGAGGAGGAGAATATTCTCAGCTTCAACAGGATGCCATCCATCTATTCCAGATAAACAGAGGAGATATGTATGTACACATACACATACACACATATTGAGAACTGAAACCCAATTGAGAGCAATTTTGCATCAGGAGGTTAAAGTTGGCTGGTTCCAAATTGGGAAAGGAGTACGTGAAGGTTGTATATTGTCACCCTATTTATTTAACTTATATGCAGAGAACATTATGTGAAATGCTGGGCTGGGTGAATCACAAGCTGGAATCAAGACTGCAGGAGGAAATACCAATAACCTCATAAATGACACCTCATTTATGGCAGAAAGCCAAGAGGAACTGAAGAGCCTTTTGATGAAAGTGAAAGAGGAGAGTGAAAAAGTTGGCTTAAAACTCAACATTCAAAAAATGAAGATCATGGCATCTGGTCCCATCACTTCATGGAAATAGATGGGGAAATAATGGAAACAGTGACAGACTTCTTTTCTTGGGCTCCAAAATCACTGTGGATGGTGACTGCAGTCTTGAAATTAACATACTTTTGCTCCTTGAAAGAAAAGTCATGACCAACCTAGACAGCATATTAAAAAGCAGAGATATTACTTTGCAACAAAGGTCCATCTAGTCCAGTAGTCAAGTATGGATGTGAGAATTGGACCATAAAGAATACTGAGCACCAAAGAACTGATGCTTTTGAACTGTGATGTTGAAGACGACTCTTGAGAGTCCCTTAGACTGCAAGGAGATCCAACCAGTCAACTCTAAAGGAAATCAGTCCTGAATATTCATTGGAACGACTGATGCTGAAGATGAAGCTTCAACACTTTGGCCACCTAATGTAAAGAACTGACTCATTGGAAAAGACCCTGATGCTGGAAAAGATTGAAGACAAGAGGAGAAGTGGACAACAGAGGATAATATGGTTGGATGGCATCACTGACATGAATTTGAGCAAGCTCTGGGAGTTGGTGATGGACAGGGAGATCTGGTGTGCTGGAGTCCATGGGATTGCAAAGAGTTGGACATGACTGAGCAACTGAACTGTTACTGATACTATTGTCTCTCAGAGAGTGGCATTCTTATTTTCCTACAAAATTGAGAGATACACATTGGCAGCAAATCCAGTTACAAATTCTCATTTACAGCACTTTTCCTTCCTGCATAATCAAAACTTATTAACCTTCTTTTGTATTTGAACTCCATATTTCTAGCACTTAGGATTAGTTGAATGTAATTTCCATGCTAGACCATGGTAGCTGTAATCACTAACTTTTCTCAGGACACTAGTAAAAAAGAAACCCGTTTCTGTTTGTTTGTTTGCTTGCTTTTTGTGTATTTTGCTATACAGTTGATCATTTTTGGTTATCTATTTTAAATACAGCAGTGTGTAACTGTCAAACTCCCAGCCTATCCCTCACTGTAACCAGAAATGTGTTCTCTAAGTCTGTGAATCTGTTTTTGTTTTGTAAATAAGATCAGTTATTTCATTTCTTTTAGATTCCACATATAATGATTCCATGTGACTTTTGTCTTTCTCTGTGTGATTTACTTCACTTACTATTTTAATCTCCAGTTCTAACCATGTTGCGGCAAACAGCATTATTCAATTATTTTTCATGGCTGAATAATACTCCACTGTAAACATGTACCACATCTCCTTTACCCTTTTACCTGTTGATGGACATTTAAATTGCTTCCAAGTCTTGGCTATTGTAAACAGTGCTGCAGTGAACACTGGTGTGCATGTATCCAGAAACCTACCTTTGAAAATATTATCACACACGTACCAACCACAGAAATGCCTCTTCAGACCCCCAAGCAAGAGATGTAGATGGTCTTTCTCAAGCTTGTGACCCTGGGTGCTAAGTGAGGATAAAGCCCTCTGCCATGATCCTCCAATGATCCCTATTTTAAAAGTGCTGCATTGTTCCAGGAGTTAAGTAGCTTTCCCTTTTACTACATATTTTCCTACAATCTGGACTATGCCTCTAAAATTTTCTTTCTCTGTGCTGTTTTTTACTTTTTCAAGATGACTCACCTAAGTTTTAAATGATTTTCTTTGCTTTGAGGTTGGCCCCTTTCCTTCTCTAACTCAGGTAGGGCAGCACTGCTTGCTGTGTTCAAGAGCCTTCTTTCCATTTTATTTCCCTTTGTTTTCTGGCCCAGATATTTTATTTTCTAATATAACCCTCTTGTTTTCATCTTCTATAATGAGATTAAGTCAAGAAGTACTGAGAATAACAAAAGTATTCTTTGAACAGCTAACCCAAGGTTGGATTCAAACTATCATTATCTTGCCTAGATCCCCTCTAATGAGCCTATCTCTCTTGCTGCTTCCCTTAGAATCCTAATTCTGTGTATCTCTTGGGTTTGTTCCCTAAAGACATAGAAGATTCCTAGCATGACTTACAATGACTCTGTCACCTTGCACATGAATCATCTAACACCTCTCTGATCATTTCACACCACTATTGTCTTCCTCTCTTCAACATGCCGAGATTTTTATACTTATTTAACACAGCCGACATAATTTCAGGAGTCCTACTATGATCTTTTAAGCTTCAGCTTTTTCCTCACATTGTAAAGATTTTTCATTTTCTATTTGTGTTCTTATGTTCTCTGCTGAGTAAATATTTAAAAAACTCCATCTCTGAAGTAAAATTGAAAATTTCTTAAGGAAAAAAAAATCTGTGGTTACAAAGTCCAGGGTGAGAGAGAACGACAGCACAAAGCTTTTGGTCAACAGTCGAAAGTATAAGGACAGATGCCACTTCACAGATGAAAGTATAAGCACCAATAAGGTACAGTTGACAAATTAAAATGTATAGACTGAAGATGTATAATTAATGTTCTGATATGTCTATAAATTGTGAAGTAATCACCACAGTATTAATCACCTCATATACTTAATACGTTTTTGGGGTGAGAACACTTAAAACCTACTCTACCAACAAGGTTAACTGTACAATACCATACTACCAACCATGGTTACACTGCCATAGACCCCCAGAACTTATTCATCTTGCATATCTGAAATCTGTACCCCCAGGCCCCAGGCCCTGGGCAACCACTTTTACTCTCTTTCGAGGTTTAGCTTTAAAAGGCCACCTCTCAAATGCTCCTTTACCCTTTTAGATTAATTGCTCCAGTTGGCTCTCTGAAATTTTGTCTTAGACTTTATTATGCTTAGTGTTGGTAATTTTAAAAAACCTAATGGATCATCATTTCCTAGTACCCCCTGGATGAACTTTTAAGAGGTTAGTTTTACCTCCTTTGCTTTTCTCACCATCTCAATTCCCTTTCATCACTTTCCAATTGGTTCTCTAAGCTGCCAGCAGTTCTCTTTAACAAACTCTCTCTCTCCTTCCAGCTGAATCAGCCTATCTTATCCCCTTTCATTCTATTCTCTCACTATTATTTCCCTGATAATAAAACTGATGTGAGTTTTCCAAACTCTCTGATTCCTCCTTGAATCCCTCAACAATTCTCATGTATCTAGAAACAATCACAGGAGTTTTTAATTACCAGCTCCTTCATGTTGTCCTAAATTTAGCAAAAGGACTTGAGACTTCTCCCTTAGCATTGCCCATCCTCAAAGAGTTTACAGCTAGCACTGCTCTGTTTTGCTCAGTGACACATGTAGTTCCTGGTTGCCTTCAGATTTTTTTATTTACTGATGCACTATTTGTTTTGAGGACTAAAACACACATTTTTAGTGTGTTCATGCCTGTTTGCCACTTGACTTGCAATACCAGGCTTGAATTGAGCCTGTGTATTCAGTTCACACCAGCAGCCCACGTTCTCTAGCCTCCTAAATAGCTGCTGCTAAGTCACTTCAGCCGTGTCCAACTCTGTGCGACCCCAGAGACGGCAGCCCACCAGGCTCCCCCATCCCTGGGATTCTCTAGGCAAGAACACTGGAGTAGGTTGCCATTTCATTCTCCAAAGTATGAAAGTGAAAAGTGAAAGCAAAGTTGCTCAGTCATGTCTGACTCTTTGCTATCCCATGGACTGCAGCCTACCAGGCTCCTCCGTCGATGGGTTTTTCCAGGCAAGAGTACCGGAGTGGGTGCCATTGCCTTCTCCTAAATGGCTAGTGCTTTTTAAAAGACATATCCTGCTTACCCGCCAGAATAGAAACAGTCACATATATTTAAGCAAAAACCACAAAGCAGAGCATTAAGCTCTACCAGGCAGCTGCTGCTGCTGCTGCTGCTGCTGCCCCCTTAGTCTCTAAAGTGAAAGTGAGGTGAGTTGTGTTGTTTTCGGTTGGCTGCAGCCTACTAGGCTCGTCTGTCTAGGTTTTTTTCAGACGAATAATATAGTGGGGGGTGCCTTTTCTTTTCTGACGTTTTTGGTCATTCAATAAGTTTTTTTTAATCTTATTTGTTTTGCCACTCATTGACACGAATCAGCCATAGGTGAACACAATCTCCCAATGCCGGCCCCCTCCCACCTCCCACCCCACATCCTCTACCTGAATCATCCTGTGCGGCAGCCCACCAGGCATCCCTTCCTGTCCCTGGGATTCTCCAAGCAAAAACATTGGTCCACTCTATGCCTCTGTGGCTCTTGTTGTCCCACATATAGGGTCTTCTTTTCTCTCTTCTAAATTCCATATATATGTGTCGTTACTGTTTGGTGTTTTTCTTTCTGGCTTACTTCACTCTGTATAATCGGTTCCATTCATTTCCTTCTCCATTGCATGAATGAGTGAATTATTGTTAAGGGTGAAGTCCCTCAGTCGTGTCTGGAGTTCTGTGGCACAGCCATTCTGACTGGTGTGAAATGATACCTCATTGTGGTCTTGATTGCATGGTTTTTTTTTCCCCTTGTTTTTGGGTGCCTACTCATTGGCCCCTCTTTTTATTGGATCATTTATTTTTCTGGAGTTGAGCGCAAAGTTGCTTATATGTCTTTGAGATTAGTTGTTGTCAGTTGTTTCATTTGCTATTGTTTCTCCCATCAGAAATATAGATCAATGGAACAAAATCGAGCCCTGAGATTACCCACATCCCTGGGCCCCCCTTCTCCCGGCCAAGGAGGGAGGATATACATGGGTAAAGACGTCTCTTTAACAGGTGGTGCTGGGAAACTGGTCAACCACTTGTAAAAGTGAATTAGACCCTCTCTAACACCATACACAAAAATAACTCAATGGATTAAAGATCTAATGTAGACCAGAAACTATAAAACTCCTAGAGGGGAACATAGGCAAACACTCTCGGACATAAATCACAGCGGTCCTCTTGATCCATTTCCAGTTTCTGGAAATAACAGAAGATAAACAAATGGGATCTAATTAAAATTGCTCTGCACAACAAGGGACACTAAGCAAGGTAAAGTAACTTCTTGACCTCCTTTCTTCTCTCAAATCTCCCCCAGAGGAGGAAATGTGGATTTTTTGATTAGAAAATTTCAGAGCAGGTAGTACTGGTCACGGATGACTCAGTTCTTTTTTTCCTCACCCACTGTTTGGCAGCAGGTCTGCCCACAAAAAGCATGCTCTTCCATTCTGTGAAGTAGAGAAGGAGGTGCTCCTATGGGGAGATCTGATACTGTTCAGAGCAATCATTGCAACTGGAACTAAATGTGCTGAGTCTTTCCACTGAGAGGGCAAACTGGTAGCAAACCTACTTGGGTAAAAGACCCAAAGTTCCTAAATTCATCTGTATCAGTAATAAGACTATGTTATAATTTTGTGGCTTTATCTCTAAATTGCTTCTAAACCTGTGTAGAATGAGAAGAGAAAGATGAAGTGTTATTATTTATTGAGCACCTTAGACCTAATTCTGTTTTCTCTAATCACCGACAAATAACAAGCAAGCTTACATCCACTATTTAAGTACTCCATGAAATCTTATCTGAAAAATAATCCTTAGAGGTTGCCTTTCAATGTTACTATAAATTCTGAGTAGATGGTAGGCTTCCAAAGAGGCTGAGCAATTTCTATAATATCAATAATATTGAAAAGAAGCCCTAAAAAATGAACCTGAACACATTTTCTAATTTTTAAAGTGTCTATTGTTATTTATTTTTTAATACAAATATACCTACAAGGAGTCACTAATGGATTCCTAATGCTTGAATGAGTATATTGGATCAAGATCTCCTTAGAGAGGGCAAAACTATCTGGCAAGATAGGTGGTCATTAAAAAGGGTCACAGAAAGGTAAAAATGCGGTGAGGAAATACACATCCCAAACTTTATAATGTGGTTCACCAGATACCACAGGATTTTCCTTAATATGTACTATAGCTTCAAAGTCATTTTTGCATAAATGTACTGTTTTCCAACTCAAATGCCAAAAAAAAAAAAAAATGATTCAAAACAATAAGCACAGGTAACACGAGGAAGATGGTAGGTGTTGCAAGAGGGCATCAGAGGGCAGACACACTGAAACCATACTCACAGGAAACTAGGCAATCTAATCACACTCGGTCCACAGCCTTGTCTAACTCAATGAAACTAAGCCATGCCCGCAGGGCAACCCAAGAAGGGCAACTCATGGTGGAGAGGGCTGACAGATGTGGTCCACTGGAGAAGGGAATGGCAAACCACTTCAGTGTTCTTGCCTTGAGAACCTCATGAACAGTATGAAAAGACAAAATGATAGGATACTGAAAGAGGAACTCCCCAGGCCATTAGGTGCCCAATATGCTACTGAAGATCAGTGGAGAAATAATTCCAGAAGGAATGAAGGAATGGAGGCAAAGCCATTCTGAAGGAGATCAGCCCTGGGATTTCTTTGGAAGGAATGATGCTAAAGCTGAAACTCCAGTACTTTGGCCACCTCATGCAAAGAGTTGACTCATTGGAAAAGACCGATGCTGGGAGTGATTGGGGGCAGAGAAGGGGATGACAGAGAATGAGATGGCTGATGGCATCACTGACTTGATGGACATGAATCTGAGTGAACTCCAGGAGTTGGTGATGGACAGGGAGGCCTGGCATGCTGCGATTCGTGGGGTCTCAAAGAGTCAGACACGACTGAGTGACTGAACTGAACTGAACTGAACACAAGGAGGTCTGGGTTCCGACTGACATTTTTTAACTTTCTTGGAATTTCTTTCTGTTTGAACAGCTTCTAAGGCCTAGTTTCCTTTGAAAAATTATATATTCCTTCCTGGATGTTTTAGATATCAAACGTATTTGGCCTTTCTTACAAGGAAGACACTATGATGGGATGAAAAGGAGAGGTAAGTTCACAATCATGAGGTCTGAGTTTCTATCCTATAGGAACTTTCTATTTAGAAATCTTAGTTTCCTCCTCTATAAACAGGGGTCTGCACAAAATGATTCCAATAATATTCCCAGCTGTGACCTGCTTTACTGCCAAATTAATGATTTATTTACAAGAAGATATAATACCTAAGTGAAAGTGAAAGTGAAGTCGCTCAGTTGTGTCCAACTCTTTGTGACCCCGTAGACTGTAGCCTACCAGGCTTCTCTGTCCATGGGATTCTTTAGGAAAGACTACTGGAATGGGTTACCATTTCCTTCCCCAGGGGATCTTCCTGACCCAGAAGACCACAAAAACAACAGAACAAAACAACAAAACCACCTGAGCTCATAGATGCAGAAAATGGATTTGTAGTTTCCAGAAGTGGGACAGCAAGGGGCAGGGAGTGGTGAATGAATGTGTGAAGGAGGTCTAAAGGTACAAACAAAGTTATAAAATAAGTCAAGGTGATGTAATGTATTTACAGTATGGTGACTGTGGTTATAATAACACCACACTGCATATTTGAAAGATGCCAAGAGAATAAACCTTCCAAGTCCTTATCACAAGGAAAAAGTGTTATAACTACCTGTGGTGACAGATGTTAAACTAAACTTATTGTGGTGAATATTTTATAATATATACAAATATTGAATCATTATGTTTTACATTTGAAACTAACATAATTTTTGTGGTAATTATAACCACATCTTAAAAAGAAAGAAAAATAGGGTTCCAAGAGGAACTCTATCAAAAAAAAAAAAAAACGACAATGATGATGCAATGATGATGTTTCTTGAGCTCCTCTCTTGTTAGAAGCCAGGAAAGTCATTTTATACATCTCTTATTCCTAACTGCCACAATAACTCTCCATTTTAGGTGTTAGAAGAGCACTTCAGCAAACAAACCTTCTGCTTCCCAGTGTATATTACAACCTTGCCACTCAAACCGAGGCAGGTAGACAATGTATTAATACTTCATAGAAATGCAAAATCTGGGCTCCACTGCAGACCTACTGAATCAGAATCTACTTTCGAATAAGTTCTCTATAGCACTGATTTGCATGTTAAGGTTTGACAACCAACCAGTAGGTAGAAAATGCTATGAAAGGTAGAGAGATGAACCTACCCACTGTGTTACTTACTAAAGCAACTAAGACAGAGAAATTTGGCAACTTGAAAGTTATCACAAAACTGTAAGTGACAGAGTTGAAATCTTGTCTCATTTCAAAGTCCATGTAGTTTCCCCACTTGATATTACTTTCCAATTGGAATTAAATATCCTATTTTACTTCAAGTGATATGTAGGTAGGTAGATACATAGTAGACAAATAAAAATGATAGTAGATATAGACAGATACAGCTACCTAATAAGTACAACCTAATTGCAAAAATGTGAATTCTGACACATTAGTCTTCACTGTCATTCATTTGAGACAAATTAAAACTTCAGTTAATACGATTTTTGGTTTATTCTTATTAATAAAGTACGAAGATCATGGCATCCGGTCCCATCACTTCATGGGAAATAGATGTGGAAACAGTGTCAGACTTTATTTTGGGGGGCTCCAAAATCACTGCAGATGGTGACTGCAGCCATGAAATTAGAAGATGCTTACTCCTTGGAAGAAAAGTTATGACCAACCTAGATGGTATATTCAAAAGCAGAGACATTACTTTGCCGACTAAGGTCCATCTAGTCAAGGCTATGGTTTTTCTAATTGTCAAGTATGGATGTGAGAGTTGGACTGTGAAGGCTGAGCGGTGAAGAATTGATGCTTTTGAACTGTGGTGTTGGAGAAGACTCTTGAGAGTCCCTTGGGCTGCAAGGAGATCCAACCAGTCCATTCTGAAGGAGATCAGCCCTGGGATTTCTTTGGAAGGAATGATGCTAAAGCTGAAACTCCAGTACTTTGGCCACCTCATGAGAAGAGTTGACTCATTGGAAAAGACTCTGATGCTGGGAGGGATTGGGGACAGGAGGAGAAGGGGTGACAGAGGATGAGATGGCTGGATGGCATCACTGACTTGATGAATGTGAGTTTGAGTGAACTCTGGGAGTTGGTGATGGACAGGGAGGCCTGGCGTGCTGCGATTCATAGGGTTGCAAAGAGTCAGACACGACTGAGTGACTGAACTGAACTGAACAATAGCTACTGTAAATTACTGTGATGATCTAATAAAAAAATTAAGCCCACAACTAAGACCAAGAAATTAAACAGGCTAAAAACACTTTAATAACTTACATTATAAAAAGATTAGGCTATGGTAAAGTTCAGAATGCTGAAATATAGCATTGGGGGAGCTGTGAGATAATATCACATAGAAACCACCACAGAAAATAATTAACTACTTTCATCAAGAGAAAATTATCCTATTAACATGGTCTCTTGTTGATTATACAAAAATATAAAAATTGAATTATCTTATTTGAATTTATTAAACTTCTATAAATTGTAATTAAAGAAGGAATTCCAAGACATAATGTTGGAGTGCTGAGTACAAGTACTTTCCTTTATAACAAAAATAGAATTTCTGTACTACCAGTAAACATCTACTTGTAGTAATCACTTAGAATTACATAATATATTGAGGTTGAAAAATATCATTAGGAAGAACGTAATATTTTATTACACCTTTACATCATCTCCTCCAGAAGGCTATATGGCGTCTATTGCTACATGAAAATTATGTCCTTAGTCATTACATGAAATCACATTTTCAAAAATTTAAATGGTTCCAAGTAGACTAACTTCATTTTGTATTTTAAGTACATGTTTCAGGATTCAATCTAATTATAGATCTCCCTAATATGGTACTTCTATTATGCTAAGGACAAGAATAAAATAATCTTTTTGTATTATTATTCAAACATCATCTCTGGAGATTCAGATTTTGTACCACAGAAAAATTTCTTCCTGCATGCATCCAGAGAAGGACAGGCAGTCAGTTCAGTCACTCAGTTGTGTCCAGCTTATTGCAACCTCACGGGCTGCAGCATGCCAGGCTTCCTTGTCCACCACCAACTTCTGGAGCTTGTTCAAACTCATGTCCATCGAGCTGGTGATGCCATCAAACCATCTCATCCTCTGTCATCCCCTTCTCCTGCCTTTAATCTTTCACAGCATTAGAGTCTTTTCCAGTGACAAAACATGATCTGCTGGAGAAAGGAATGGCAAATCACTTCATTATTCTTGCCTTGAGAACCCCATGAACAGTATGAGAAAAGGGCAAATAAAATCTAATATCTAACAGAAGAGACTGAACAAAATCCTTCCACAAAGGAAAAAAAAAGCTATTCGCTACATACTTCATGTGTTCTTGCTTACAGAGCCCTTTTACATAAAGTAGTCATTGGGTTGTCACAACAAAAACCCTCTAGGTAGGTGGAACAACCGTGATGATTCTGTTGTGTAAATTGAGACTCAGAGAAATTCAGTAATATATCCTAGACCTCAGTTCAGTAGGTGAGGGAGTCAGGACCAAGTTAGGTTTTCTGTGCCTCTACTAATACACAGTGTCTCTACTTTAGAAATGTGCCATTGACTTTATATGTCAAACTGATATATGATGTTGATTTATGTTCATCGTAACAAATGCTGCTCTATGCTACTAACCCTGAAATACAAATTTGAAAAGATTCTTTCCCACAAAAAGATAAGTCAAGGTTTCTTCTATCCCAAGATTTAGCTGTAATATCATGATTTTTCTTAAGAAACCCATTATTGCTTGATAGCAAAATATGTTCAGTTTGATATTAGCTGGGCTCTTAAGCAGTTAATGGGGCCACTACCACTTCAAAAGACACCATTAGTGAAACTGTAAAACCTGCGTACACCTGTGGCTGATTCATGTCAACATATAGCAAAACCAATACAGTATTGTAATGTAGAATAAAGTTAAAAAATAAATAAATAAATAAATAAATAAAAGTCAAACAAACAAACAAAAAAACCTGCCTAAAATTTGATAAGAGAATAGCTTCATGGAAAGTAAAATTGAGGTTTCAAGAGAAAGGAAACTGGTTATTAAGTTCATAGGCTATACAAGGCACTTTTGGAGGACTGATCAATGAATTATTATTTTCAATGACAATTTTATACAAATATATATTTTACAAAGAATTCACAATGAGTTGTGATTAGAGGTTCCAATAAATTTCCCCCAAAACAATGTGGCTAAAGAAGTAATTTTAGGTTTTAAATAGTTTTTCTCATACTTGTTCTCCCCAGTTTTTGCTAGGGTAGGTATTAATACTTGCTGGGCTTTCCTGGTGGCTCAGTGGTAAAGAATCCACCTGTTAATGAGATGAGACAGTTAGATAGCATCACTGATTCAATGGACATAATTTGAGCAAACTTCCAGAGACAGTGGAGAACAGGGAAGCCTGGTGTGCTACAGTCCACAGAGTCACAAAGAGTCAGACAAGACTTAGCGACTGGACAAGATACTTGTTTGAATCAAGGACTTCATTGTTTAGAATTCACAGGTTTTAAATTAAACCTATAGTCTGTTGTTGTTGCTGCATATATTGGCATTTTACTTTTTTTTTTTTTTTCCTTTCTTTTTACTCTTGCATGTGTGCTAAGTCACTTCAGTTGTGTCCGACTTTGTGACCCCATGGACAGTAGCTTGCCAGGCTCCTCTACCGATGCGATTTCCAAGGCAAGAATACTGGAGTGTTGCCATTTCCCTTCTCCAGGGGATCTTCCAGACCCAGGAATCCAACCCCTGTCTCTTATGTCTCCTGCATTGGCAGGCAGATTCTTTACCACTAGCGCTACCTGGGAAGGCTTCAACTTTCCCATCCCCTGAATGCAACCCACCTTTTCCCTATCAGCATGTGACCAGTAGTAATAGCCTGGGATATATATCCTTCCACGCTTTCCTCATGCTCAAAAATGTTTTTGTAAGAAAAAAAAGTTATACAAATCTATATTTCCCCCTTTGAGTTCATTTACAATACTTTTTTGCCATAAAATTTTGTTTTATACCCAAGTGTGTCTTTTTTATATCTTCCAAGTTTCCTATCTTACTTCATCAGGTCTTTGCAACTGTGTCTCTATACGTATATAGAAGTCTAAATTTTTCTCGGGATTGTTATTTTTTTATATTGCATAGAGTGTTCCTTAAGTCATTAATCTCTTCTGTCTGGGTAGATTTATTTACATATTTCTAAGTATGTATAATGCCATTCTTTTTTTTCTTTTCTTCAATAGGGTTTTATTGATTTTCTTGAAAACTCAAAGAAAACTACTTTTGCTTTTTTTTATGCTTCTTATTTCATTTTTATCATAGGACTTAAGGTTAGTATTTCCTCCTACCAATTTTACTTTTGTTGTTGTTGCTTTTCTTTTAGTTTAAAAAACATTATAAAGTTCCCATTTTTGGATTGCTGACTGAAGTTATTCCCTAAACAGAGTTTTACTGAGGCTATTTGGTTTTGAAAGTATTCAACTTCACAACATTTTCAAAATTATCTGTAACATTATTTTAGTCTTCGTTTCTAATTTGATCTCTAATTAATTTAGTACTGCAGTTAATTTCCCATCAGAGAGGAGACTCTGGTCTCCTTTTCATCATTAATTTTATTTTAACCCAATACAAAATGTATCGTGTAAAGTTCTACCATTTTACTAATTTTCCTCATTGTCAAGTATATGGTTAATTATAAATATTCCATAGATAAAACAATATTTCTATTTGAAAGTATGAGTTTGTATATATAGCTTTTATATGACGTTTATTGATATAATTCAGATCCTCTATGTCCTCAATTATTTTTCTATTAAATCTGACTCCAAAAGAGGCATATTAATACCTCCCACATAACTATATTTTTCTCAAGGTCTCCTTGGAGTTTTAATAGCTGTATGTGTATTTAACAGCTATCCTGTTTGATGTATCCAGATTTGTGACAACTATATTTAAAAAAAAAAATAGGCATTTTACTACGACATAATGGTAGTGCTAGTGGTAAAAAGCCTGCCTGCCAATTGAGATGTAAGAGACATGGGTCAGATCCCTGGGTCAGGAAGATTCCCTGGAGAAGGGCACGGCAACCCCACTCCAGTATTCTTGCCTGGAGAATCCCATGGACAGAGGAGCTTGGTGGGCTACAGAGTTGGACACGACTGAAATGACTTAGCACAGAAGTTTCTCTATCAGTATATATAATGTTTCTTATACATCAGTTACGTGCTTTTGACCACTTTATCTGATAATCATACTGCTTATTCTTGTGTTTCTCATAAACAGCATACATTGGGGGTAGATTTTTGACAGTCTCCCCATTTTCATAAGAGACAGATTTCAGCCATTTCACCTTTAGTACAACAATCAATAGAATTATTTACTTATTATTTCAGTTTATATTTCCTTTAAAAAATGTTTCCCTGTGCCAATATTTTGCTGATATGATCAAACTGCAAATCTTTGATTCTTGCTTGCTTATTGATTTGAAAATTCCACTCCACTTTATTAATTTAGTATATTTTTTCCTTTACTGCCATTTAAAATACAATATTTATCAATTATAAAAAAGCATGATGCTTTTAATCTATTAGGACAATATATTCCCCTGTTGCTATCAAATCCAACCCGTATAAGGTAAAACATTTATAATACTTTTACCTCCCATTCTTCCTCCTCCCAGATTAGACAGTATAGGCTCCTCATTACCAGTAAGTTATAAAAATGAACCAAAGGTGGCCCCAGTGATTGGTGCTAGATTATTTACTTCTGCACAGCAGGCTAGTTCTGTTAGCTCAAAAGTCTACCAATGCCCGAACTCAAATTTTTACACAACAAATTGTTTTAAATGTAAACCAAATATGCAGACATTCACAACATGCCTCTGGTGCATACTCCATGACACTATAACCAACATCTGCTAGCCAAAGATAAGACAAATCTTGGGGGCTAGAAAAGACTCCAAACTGCTACTTTCCAGTGGGCTTCTCTAACCCAGAAACTCTCTGCCAACCTCTCTGGTGATATCACCCACATATTATAACTCCCCTTTCCCACAGGGGATCCCTTGCCCTCTTCCCCTTCTGGGTGTTGCCCTGCACCATTGTCTCAGAAGATCTCCTGCTCTGAGGGACATTCCATTACTTGTAAATCAGTCCAACTGCCACCCATATAGAGCTTGCTGTGTGCTACTGCCACATCATGGTCATATATTTTTCTTGATCATCTCCCAAAGCCCTGAACTCATTACAAAACTCTCACATTTAGCTTACTCATTACCAGTTCAGCTCAGTTCAGTAGCTCAGTGGTGTCCGACTCTTTCAGACCCCATGAATCACAGCACGCCAGGCCTCCCTGTTCATCACCATCTCTCGGAGTTCACTCAACTCAAATCCATAGAGTCCGTGATGCCATCCAGCAATCTCATCCTCAGTCGTCCCCTTCTCCTCCTGCCCCCAATCCTTCCAGCATCAAAGTCTTTTCCAGTGAGTCAACACTTTGCATGAGGTGGCCAAAGTACTGGAGTTTCAGCTTTAACCTCATTCCTTCCAAAGAAATCCCAGGGTTGATCTCCTTCAGAATGGAATGGTTGGATCTCCTTGCAGTCCAAGGGACTCTCAAGAGTCTTCACCAACACCACAATTCAAAGACATCAATTCTTTGGCGCTCAGCCTTCTTCACAGTCCAACTCTCACATCCAAACATGACCACAGGAAAAACCATAGCCTTGACTAGATGGACCTTAGTCGGCAAAGTAATGTCTCTGCTTTTGAATATGCTATCTAGGTTGGTCATAACTTTTCTTCCAAGGAGTAAGCGTCTTTAATTTCATGGCTGCAGTCACCATCAGCAGTGATTTTGGAGCCCCCCAAAATAAAGTCTGACACTGTTTAAACTGTTTCCCATCTATTTCCCATGAAGTGATGGGACAAGATGCCATGATCTTCATTTTCTGAATATTGAGTTTTAAGCCAATTTTTTTGCTCTCCTCTTTCACTTTCATCAAGAGGCTTTTTAGTTCCTCTTCACTTTCCGCCATAAGGGTGGCATCATCTGCATATCTGAGGTTATAGATATTTCTCCCGGCAATCTTGGTTCCAGTTTGTGTTTCTTCTAGTCCAGCGTTTCTCATGATGTACTCTGCATATAATTTAAATAAGCAGGGTGACAATATACAGCCTTGACGTACTTCTTTTCCTATTTGGAACCAGACTGTTGTTCCATGTCCAGTTCTAACTGTTGCTTCCTGACCTGCATACAGATTTCTCAAGAGGCAGGTCAGGTGGTCTGGTATTCCCATCTCTTTCAGAATTTTCCACAGTTTATTGTGATCCACACAGTCAAAGGCTTTGGCATAGTCAATAAAGCAGAAATAGATGTTTTTCTGGAACTCTCTTGCTTTTTCCATGATCCAGCAGATGTTGGCAATTTGATCTCTGGTTCATCTGCCTTTTCTAAAACCAGCTTGAACATCTGGACGTTCAATGTTCATGTATTGCTGAAGCCTGGCTTGGAGAATTTTGAGCATTGCTTTACTAGCATGTGAGATGAGTGCAATTGTGCGGTAGTTTGAGCATTCTTTGGCATTGCTTTTCTTTGGGATTGGAATAAAACTGACCTTTTCCAGTCCTGTGGCCACTGCTGAGTTTTCCAAATTTGCTGGCATATTGAGGGCAGCACTTTTACAGCATCATCTTTCAGGATTTGAAACAGCTCAACTGGAATTCCATCACCTCCACTAGCTTTGTTCATAGTGATGCTTTCTAAGGCCCATTTGACTTCACCTTCCAAGATGTCTGGTTCTAGGTTAGTGATCACATCATCATGATTATCTGGGTCTTGAAGATCTTTTTGTACAGTTCTGTGTATTCTTGCCACCTCTTCTTAATATCTTCTGCTTCTGTTAGGTCCATACCATTTCTGTCCTTTATCGAGCCCATCTTTGCATGAAATGTTCCCTTGATATCTCTAATTTTCTTGAAGAGATCTCTAGTCTTTCCCATTCTGTTCTATTCCTCTATTTCTTTGCACTGATCTCTGAAGAAGGCTTTCTTATCTCTTCTTGCTATTCTTTGGAACTCTGCATTCAAATGAGGAGGGCTCATTCAAATGAGGAGCTCATTCAAATGAGGGCTCATTCAAATGAGGAGCAGCGGCTCTGCTTTGCTGGAGCAGCCGTGAAGAGATACCCCACACTCAAGGTAAGAGAAACCCAAGTAGGATGGTAGGTGTTGCAAGAGGGCATCAGAGGGCAGATACACTGAAACCATACTCACAGAAAACTAGTCAATCTAATCACACTAGGACCACAGCCTTGTCTAACTCAATGAAACCAAGTCATGCCTGCAGGGCAACCCAAGACGGGCGGGTCATGGTGGAGAGGGCTGACAGAACATGGTCCACTGGAGAAGGGAATGGCAAGCCACTTCAGTATTCTTGCCTTGAGAACCCCATGAACGGTATGAAAAGGCGAAATGATAGGATACCAAAAGAGGAATTCCCCAGGTCATTGGGTGCCCAATATGCTAATCTCCATCAGTGGAGAAATAACTCCAGAAAGAATGAAGGGATGGAGCCAAGCTGTGCATGTGACTGGTGATAGAAGCAAGATCCAATGCTGTAAAGAGCCATACTGCATAGGAACCTGGAATGTCAGGTCCATGAATCAAGGCAAATTAGCAGTGGTCAAACAGGAGATGGCAAGGGTGAACGTTGACATTCTAGGAATCAGCGAACTAAAATGGACTGGAATGGGTGAATTTAACTCAGATGACTGTTATATCAACTACTGCGGGCAGGAATCCCTCAGAAGAAATGGAGTAGCCATCATGGTCAACAAAAGAGTCTGAAATGCAGTACTTGGATGCAATCTCAAAAGTGACAGAATGATCTCTATTCGTTTCCAAGGCAAACCATTCAATATCACAGTTATCCAAGTCTATGCCCCAACCAGTAATGCTGAAGAAGCTGAAGTTGAACGGTCTTATGAAGACCTACAAGACCTTTTAGAATTAACACCCAAAAAAGATGTCCTTTTCATTTTAGGGGACTGGAATGCTAAAGTCGGAAGTCAAGAAACACCTGGAGTAACAGGCAAATTTGGCCTTGGAATGCAGAATGAAGCAGGGCAAAGACTAATAGAGTTGTGCCAAGAAAATGCACTGGTCATAGCAAACATCCTCTTCCAACAACACAAGAGAAGACTCTACACATGGACATCACCAGATGGTCAACATCGAAATCAGATTGATTGTATTTTATGCAGCCAAAGATGGAGAAGCTCTATACAGTCAACAAAAACAAGACCAGGAGCTGACTATGGCTCAGATCATGAACTCCTTATTCAGACTCAAATTGAAGAAAGTAGGGAAAACCGCTAGACCATTCAGGTATGACCTAAATCAAATCCCTTATGATTATACAGTGGAATTGAGAAATAGATTTAAGGGCCTAGATCTGATAGATAAAGTGCCTGATGAGCTATGGAATGAGGTTCGTGACATTGTATGGGAGACAGGGATCAAGACCATCCCCATGGAAAAGAAATGCAATAAAGCAAAATGGCTGTCTGAGGAGGCCATACTCATTATAGTAAATATAATAACTTTCTTTTATGTATTTTCCTTTTCAATAATCAATATCTAGCCTTGATATAACACACATCCCTTCATCCTATTAAGTATACATAGAGGTAGATGATAAATAGATATCATCTGTTTAGGTACACAAACAGATGATAGACAGATGGAAAGATAGATTAATTTGGTTACTCACCATTATGTATTCTCATCTCCTTCTTTTCCTATTTGAAGGTCTGACATATTATATTTTGTTGGAGTACATGCTCAAGCAATTATCCCCCATGAATGACATAAGTGATACAGTCTAGAATTATTGAATATTCATAACACTTTATCCTATTCACCATGAACCCTGAACTTTAAGAGATCAGTTTATATCTTAAGGGGGTATTAAAGTCCTATACAACTGTGCTTTTATCTCTGTAACTTATAATAGTCTTTCAAACTTCAATATTGAAGACTGAAATCTCTACAGTCCTTTCTCATTTTGTAAATATATTCTTTCAACCTACAAGATCGTATGATTTATCCTAAGCATTCAAGTTCAGGAATTTTATCAGAATTTACCGAGGTGTGTGTCTGTTTTCCTCAATCATACCTAAAATTTGTGAAGATTTTCCTCTAGCTTTATTGACATACAATTGCCAAATGAAATTGGACATATTAAAGGTTACAACATGATGTTTTTGTATACATATACATTATGCAATGTGTACGCGCAATCAAGCTAATTAGCACTTCTATTACCTCTTTGTGTGTGTGTGTAGTGAGAATATTTAAGATCTACTCTTACAGCAAATTTCAATTATGCAGTAGAGTATTAATAACCATAATAGTCATCATGCTCTATCTTAGGTCTCCAGAACATATTCATTATATATCTATAACTCTGAACCCTTTGATTAACATCCCCCATTTTATCCAGGCCCTGTTCCCTAAGTAAGTAAGCATAGTCACTCAGTCATATCTAACTCTTTGCTATCCCATGCATAGTAGCCTACCAGGCTCCCTTTGTCAACGAGATTTTCCAGGCAAGAGTACTGGAATGGGTTGCCATTTCTTTCTCCAGGGGATCTTCCTGACCCAGAGATCATCAAGCCCAGGTCTCCAGCATTGCAGGCAGACACTTTACAGTCTCAGCCACCAGGGAAGCCTAGACTCCTGTTAACTACTCTTGTACTATCTGATTCTATGGGTTTGATGTTTTTAGACTCCACATATAAAATATACAGTATGTGTCTTTCTGTGTCCAGCTTATTTCACTCTAACATAATGTCCTTCACGTTCATTCCTATTATCACAAATTGCAGGCTTTCCTTCTTTTTATCTCTGAATAATATTGCATTGTATGTGTATACCACATTTTCTTTTCTAATTTATCTATCAATAGATTCTTAGGTTGTTTCCGTATCTTGGTTATTGTGAATAATACCAAAATTAACATGAAAGCAGTTATCTGTTAAGAACAGTGATTTTGTTTCCTTTGGATATACACCCAGAAATGGGATTTTAAATCTACAGACTCAAGAATTCAAATCAGGGACTTTCCTGGCCATCCAGTGATTGGGTCACCTATTTCCATTTCTGGTCAGGGAACTACGATTACACATGCGACCATGATGCAGCCAAAAACAAAACAAAACTATTTCAAAAAATTATTGATTCCCATATATCTAAATTTTTCTCTTTTCTATGACTGCTAATATTTATACATTCAGTTCAGTTCAGTCACTCAGTTGTGTCTGACTCTTCACAAACCCATGGACTGCAGCATGCCAGGCCTCCCTGTCCATCACCAACTTCTAGAGTTTACTTAAACTCATGTCCACTGAGTTGGTGATGCCACCCAACCATCTCATCCTCTGTTGTCCCCTTCTCCTCCCGCCTTCAATCTTTCCCAGCATCAGGGTCTTTTCAAATGTTAGCTCTTCGCATCAGGAGGCTAGAGTATTATTGGCATTTCACCTTCAACATCAGTCCTTCCAATGAATATTCAGGACTGATTTCCTTTAGGATTCACTGGTTGGATCTCCTTGCAGTCCAAGGGACTCTCAAGAGTCTTCTCCAACACCACAGTTCAAAAGCATCAGTTCTTTGGTGCTCAGCCTTCTTCACAGTCCAACTCTCACATCCAAACATGACCACTGGAAAAAACATAGCCTTGACTACATGGGCCTTTGTTGGCAAAGTAACGTCTCTGCTTTTTAATATGCTGTCTACATTGGTAATAACTTTCCTTCCAAGAAGTAAGCATCTTCTGATTTCATGGCTGCAGTCACCACCTGCGGTGATTTTGAAACCCCCAAAATAAAGTTTGCCACTGTTTTCACATCTATTTGCCATAAGAGATTGGACCAGATGCCATGATCTTAGTTTACTGAACGTTGAACTTCAGGCCAACTTTTTAACTCTCCTCTTTCACTTTCATCACGAGATTCTTTAGTTCTACTTTGATTTCTACCATAAGGGTGATGTCATCTGTATATCTGAGGTCACTGATATTTCTCCCGGCAATCTTGATTCCAGCTTGTGCTTCCTCCAGCCCAGCGTTTCACAAGATGTACTCTGCATATAATTTAAATAAGCAGGGTGACAATATACAACCTGATGTACTCCTTTTCCTATTTGGAACCAATCTGTTATTCTATGTCCAGTTCTAACTGTTGCTTCCTAACCTGCATACAGATTTCTCAAGAGACAGGTCAGGTGGTCTGGTATTCCCATCTCTTTCAGAATTTTCCACTTGTTGTGATCCACACAGTCAAAGGCTTTGGCATAGTCAATAAAGCAGAAGTAGATGTTTTTCTGGAACTCTCTTTCTTTTTCCATGATCCACCAGATGTTGGCAATTTGGTCTCTGGTTCCTCTGCCTTTTCTAAAACCAGCTTGAATATCTGGAAGTTCATGGTTCTCATACTGCTGAAGCCTGGCTTGGAGAATTTTGAGCATTACTTTACTAGTGTGTGAGATGAGTGCAACTGTGTGGCCGTTTGAGCATTTTTGGCATTGCCTTTCTTTGGAATTTGAATGGAAACTGGCTTTTTCCATACCTGGGGCCACTGCTGAGTTTTCCAAATTTGCTGGCATATTGAGTGCAGCACTTTCACAGCATCATCTTTTAGGATTTGAAACAGCTCAACTGGAATTCCATCATCTCCACTAGCTTTGTTCATAGTGATGTTTCTTAAGCCCACTTGACTTCACATTCCAGGATGTCTGATTCTAGGTGAATGATCATACCATCATGATTATCTGGGTTGTGAAGATCTTTTTTGTATAGCTCTTCTGTGTATTCTTGCCACCTCTTCTTTAATATCTCATGCTTCTGTTAGACACATACCAGTTCTGTCCTTTACTGAGTCCATCTTTGCATGAGATGTTCCCTTGGTATCTCTGATTTTCTTTAAGAGATCTCAAGTGTTTCCCATTCTATTGTTTTCCTCTATTTCTTCACATTGATCACTGAGAAAGGCTTTCTTATCTCTCCTTGCTATTCTTTGGAACTCTGCATTCAAATGGGTATATCTTTCCTTTTCTCCTTTGCTTTTCACTTCTCTTCTTTTCACAGATATTTGTAAGGCCTTCTCAGTCATTTTGCTTTTTTACATTTCTTTTTCTTGGAGATGGTCTTGATCCCTGTCTCCTGTAAAATGTTACGAACCTCTGTCCATAGTTCATCAGGCACTCTGTCTATCAGATCTAGTCCTTTAAATCTATTTCTCACATCCACTGTATAATCATAAGAGATTTGATTTAGGTCATACCTGAATGGTCTAGTGGTTTCCCCTACTTTCTTTCATAGTCTCCAAAGGAGTTCAAAATGCAATACTTGGATGCAATCTCAAAAATGACAGAATAATCTCTGTTCATTTCCAAGGCAAACCATTCAATATCACAGTAATCCAAGTCTATGCCCCAACCAGTAATGTTGAAGAAGCTGAAGTTGAATGTTTCTATGAGGACCTATAAGGCTTTCTAAAACTAACACCCAAAAAAGATGTCCTTTTCATTATAAGGGACTGGAATGCAAAAGTAGTAAGTCAAGAAACACCTGGAGTAACAGGCAAATTTGGCCTTTGAGTACAGAATGAAACAGGGGGAAAAGCTAATAGAGTGTTGCCAAGAAAATACACTCATCATAGCAAATACCATCTTCCAACACAAGAGAACACTCTACACATGGACATCACCAGATAGTCAACACCAAAATCAGATTGATTATATTCTTTGCAGCCAAATGTGGAGAAACTCTATACAGTCAGCAAAAACAAGACCAGGAGCTGATGGTGGCTCAGATCATGAACTCCTTATTGTCAAATTCAGACTTAAATGCATACATTAGTTCTCCTAATCTACCCTTCATGTTTGTTTTATTTAGCTTCCTAATTCTCAACATTTTATATTTTTGTTAAGAGTTGTAAGTTATTTATTCCACTTTGTCATGATGGCCATTAATTATGATATCAAACTGGCCATCTTCCTCTTCAATTTATCTCCTGAATTTTTTTTTTAAATTTCGGGACTTTTGGGGGTTTTTGTCTATATGATTTTACTTAAATCCTCATGCAGAGAAAGAGGTAGTAATGAAAATACAGAGGAATATAATGAAAAGAGTACTTCTATTCCAGCATATCTATTTTGTTAGGATTGTCACCTTGGGCTGTTCGAACTTTTCTCTGTATTCTCGAATCCCTTCTGCACTGATGTTTCTTTTCCCCAGCCTACTCATGGGCCTCAGGGCATGTAAAGAACAGCAATAATCTGATGCATTTGCTATTGGAAAATCAATACCCTTTCTAGGTATCTGAAAGAAGCTTCTTTCTCTGCTGGTCTCCTTCATCGCAAAAGCTGACAAAGACTTGGGAAGTATTAAGTAATTCAACAAAGATCTTACAGATAGTATATGGGACAGCTATGGTAAGAACAAGCTTTCTTTTCTTTCCTTTTCTTTTCTTTTTTTTTTTTTGCAAAGTTATTGTAATTTCCTCTACTAAAACATCCATTTTTACATTTTTTGCAATTAGATGGTATCAACAATAATGAGCCTTTTTCCATACTTATATAAATGCAATTAGCATTGCCTCTCCAACTAGGAGTTGGTTAGCTTTGCAAGGGAATAGTTCAGGATGTGAGTAGGTGACAGAGAGGCAAGAGCTATGAACTTAGAAAGGGGAGAGGCTGAGGGGAAGAAATGAAATTGTCATAGGGAGGCCTCCCTGAGAGCCAGGTTAGTGAAACTCAAAATGACAGCAGGTAGGGCTAAGTCTCATCATACTATGAGCATATGTGTTGGGAAAGGTGGTGGTTACATGTATCTTGAGCTTTATTGACATCACCTCTCTACTCTTGGGCTTCCCAGGTAACACAGTGGTAAAGAATCTACTTGCCAATGCAGGAGACACAAGAGACAGTTTCGATCCCTGGCTCAGGAACATCCTCTGAAGAAGGAAATGGCAAACCACTCCAGTATTCTTGCCTGGGTAATCCCACCGACAGAGGAGCCTGGTGGGCTATAGTCCACATGGTCACAAAGAGTCTGACAGGACTGAGCACATGTGCACACGTGCATGCACATGCGCGTGCACACACACACACCCTCCACTCTTAGGGGAAAAGGAGTGCAGTGATCAAGAGGGTGGAGTCAGACAGGCTGGTAGACTCAGACAAGGCTAGCAGGCTTTTTCACTCTCAAGGGCCAATAACTCGTAATATACACTATGTAAACACGCTCAGGTTGTCCACTGTGCTGAGAGCTTTCTAAAGCACAAAAGCCTATCACACAAGACAGAGATGCCTGAAGATCCCACTTAGCCCACATGCTGCTGTGCAACACATCAGCTTTTTGGATTATTTAACACTACATTAAAATCAATTCCTGTTTCTTAAGATTTATAAGAAAAAAATTCATTCAATCTATGTTTAAACTTATTCATAACAGTTTGTCAACATTCTGACCAGGGAACATACATCAAAATCCTAAAACAGAATGCCTGAGCAAAAACGAACATAGTAAATGTAAGGTGCATGCATGATCGTTGGACTCTTTGTGGCCCCATGAACTATATAGCCCACGAGGCTTCTCTGATCACAGGATTTCCCGGGGAAGATTACTGGACTGGGTTGCCATTTCCTCCTCCAGAGGATCTTCCCAACACAGCAATTGAACCCATGTCTCCTGCATTGCAGGTGGATTCTTTACCGTGAGCCACCTGGGAAGTCCACAGTAAATGCACTGCCTACCATATGAAGAGTCTTAGAAAATTTTTACATACTTTGAATAACCAATGCCACCTGTCTATCTTTTGAAAGTACCAAACACTTATACACATGATGGTTATTCTCAGACAATATATTAAATAATAGGCAATTGATAAATTATGGCACATCAATATGATAAGAGGCCACTTCCCAATTAAAATGAACATTAGGACACTTAATTAGATGTGAAAATACCAGGCATGGGAAAATCCACAGATTCACATACATCTTGCTTTCTCCTCTGTTCACTCCATTCTCAGACAAGCTCTCTCCTACTAATGGCAAGTTGGTAAAGATAATGGTCAACAACCACAGAATTTCATTTTACTCTATCAGACACAACCATGGAAAGAGAGCTTCTCTATTCAAAGAATAATTGAAAAAAAATCCAGGAAGTTCTCTCATTAGCTCTAATGTGTCTCCCTGTAGCTGAACGAAAGGACCATGAACTTGGCCAAGCTTTATGACGTGCTCATGCCTAGCATCAAGGTTATATACTGAAATGAATGTGCTGTTATCCAGTGAAAAGGATAAAGGATTGCTAGATCATATGGTAATTCTATTTAAAATTTTTTAAGAATCTCCACATTGTTTTCTGAAGTAAATACATCATTTTATAATTCCATTCACAGTGTAAAATGATTCAAATTTCTGCATATCCTTGAAAACACTGGTCTTTTTTTTCAATAACAGTCTGATTTGAAATCAGAATCTCAAAGAGATATTAGCACTCCCATGTTCACTGTAGCATTATTCAGAGTAGCCAAGATGTGAAAACAACTTAAATGTCCATTAAAGGATGAATCAATAAAGAAAATGTGGCATCAACAAAGAAATATTATTCAGCCATAGAAAGAAGGAAATCTTGCCATTTACAATAAGGCTGAATCTGGAGGACAATCTGCTAAGTGAAATAAACCAGTCACAAAAAGATCAATACTGTCTGATTACACATATAAATTATCCAAAATAGTCAAACTCAATAGAAGCAGAGAGTAGAATGATGCTTGCCAGGGATGGGGCACAGAACATGGGGAGCTGCTACTGAAGATCAAGTTTCAGTAATGCAAGACAAATTCTAAAGATCGGCTGTACAACATCGTGTCTGTGGTTAACAATATTGTACTGTATTCTTTAAAAGCTATTAAGAGGGTAGATTTTGTGTTATGTGTTCTTACCACAATAAAATAAAAGTTTTAAAGATATAGCCAAAAGCCAATAAATGAAATGGAATATAAAAGCAATGGGCTTCTCTGGTAGCTCAGCTGATAAAGAATCCACCTGCAATGCAGGAGACTCTAGTTCAGTTCCTTGGCTGGGAAGATCCCTCCAGAAGGATAGGCTACCCACTCCAATCTTGGGCTTCCCTGGTGGCTCATGCAGTAAAGAACCTGCCTGCAATGCTGGAGACCTGGGTTTAATCCCTGGGTTGGGAAGATGCCCTAGAGGAGGGCATGGCAACTGACTCCAGTATTCTTGCCTGGAGAATCCCCATGGACAGAAGAGCCTGGCGAACTGCAGTCCATGGGGTCACAAAGAGTCAGACACGACTGAGCAGTTAAGCACACACACATGTAAAAGCAATATGGATGTGGGACAAATAGCAGATTTTCAATACTGTAAGGAGAAAATGCTTATATTCAGCCCAGAAAAACTTCCTATTGGACAAACTACAATTTATGTTTGCTGGTTTTAACTGAGGTTCCTTCTAACTAACGTGGTAAGTCAGATATGGCGGAATTACGTGAACTGCTTCTTCACACAGACCTGTTTCAGATGTCACGGCAATGCTGGATGAAGACGACCCCAGCTACAGACATCTCTGCTATGTCCAACTTTTAGTCCCAGACCTGTTATTTGCCTGGAGGAGATTTCCCAGAAATGTCCAACTATAAAGTTTATTATTGCAAAGATTTTAAGCATATATTGTCTGCCCTCTAACAATTCAGCAGACGAACTGTGGGATTCAATATAGCAAAAGCCTCAAAGCAAACTAAAGTTTAGCATATCAGTAGCCATGCCCAGTAGCCATGCCTAAGTGAAACCAATTTTAAGCTCTAGACCAATTTCATCAGCTTTAGCTACAAATAATTCCAAACATTAAGTACAAAGCAAAAAGTCTTGGAAGACAAGGAAAAGTCTACAGGGCCTGACAGCCAACAGAGTTGAGACATGCAATAAAGTCTTCATATTTTTGAAGAACATAGGGATTGTAACAAAGACCATCTTACTATACCGGAGATGTGAATAGAGATAAATGAACATGACAACTTAGAAAAGAGAGAAGCAGAACATAAAGGTCTCCACATGACAGTAGTTTAAGTAAAAGTTGTAGCCCATCTTCATCAGTGTCCAAAGAAGAAATACCATGAAGTTATTTGTTATTTTAGCAAAACTCTCATCCATTAATATACATGATATGTATACTATTTTCATAAATGCAATAAAAATGAACATAAAAATATGTTCATTTCATAATTTCATTTTTATATTGACATTAATGCCTATCTTTAGGGTGAAAGTGAAAGTAGCTCAGTCCTATCTGACTCTTGGCAACACCATGGACTATTCAGTCCATAGAATTCTCCAGGACAGAATACTGGGGTGGGTAGACTTTCCCTTCTCCAGAGAACCTTCCCAATCCAGGGATCAAACCCAGGTCTCCTGCACTGCAGGTGGATTCTTTACCAGCTAAGCCACAAGGAAGTCCAAGAACACTGCAGTGGGTAGCCTATTCCTTCTCCAGGGAATCTTCCTGACCCAGGAATTGAACGGGGGTCTCCTGCATTGCAGGAGGATTCTTTACCAACTGAGCTATCAGGGAAGCCCAAAATATTTATGTATTTAACTGCATCAGGTCTTCCTTGGGTCACACAGGATATTTTGTTGAGGCACATGGACTCTCTAGTTATGCTACCTGGGCTTTCCTAGTTGCAGCAGGCTGGTTTTGTTGCTTTGCTGTATGTGGGATCTTAGTCTCCCAACTGGGGATTGAACCCATGTCCTCTGCATTGCAAGGCAGATTCTTAACCACTGCCCCACCAGGGAAGTTATCTTTAGGGCAGCTCATCATGTTCACAACTGGAAAATCTCAGAAACTGTATTATGAAATTTACTTGTCTGCTTTTGATTAAAAGTGAGAATAAATTACATGGTGATTTTAGAAATGAAAGAAGCAATGCCATGGTAGTTTAAGCATGATTTGGGCCAGAAGTTTTGTAAAAGTAAAGGCATAGGAAAGATGGAAAGGAAAAATCAAGCCATTATTAAGCACCTACTCACTCAGGCACTAACTAGGTATTTTATACCTGTTACCTCAGTTAGTCCTGCTGATAACCCCTTTCAAGATATAAGCTTTAGCTCTTCCAAGAGAAAATTAGGGCCAAGAGAACTCACTTAAAAATGTGTTGTAGATTTTATAGCTACATATGAATCAGTGTGATTTGAACAAAGAAATAAATTCCACGGGCATAAAGTCCTAATTGTACATATTCATACATACACATGCAAACTTTTTAAACATGCATTTATGTTAATATATACATATACAACATTTAGGAAATATTACAGTAAATTGGAAAGCCTTCTCTCTTGGTTGGAGAAAACCTCTGAAGCAGAATACTTATAAGGTATTAAACTAGTAGAATTTCACTCTTTTTATGAAGGTCAGCACAACCTTGTAAAATGTTTGTGTATGTGTGACATTCCCAGGTCTTAGATTTTCCTGCAGTGAAATAATGAGATGATTCCCACAAGTCTGCATTGTTTGCTGAAAAATAAAGTGATACTTGACTAAAAGCCATGGAACCAACTGAAATCCTTCCCTACAGTAGAAAGTAAGTAGAAAGCCTCTTATTGGTTTCAGAACAAGGCAAATTCTAATATAACAGGGAGAAGTTGAAAATAGCAGACTCTAATTTTAGCACCTGAAGTCAATAGTGGCTGTGGTGAGCTTTAAATTTAAGATATAATATAGTGGGTTTTACTCATTGTACAGAAGTTGAGGGTCCACTACACATAGTATTAAATTAAACAAATATGTTTTGAACATGTTTTTGAAAGGATTAAAAGTCCTTCATTTAAAAATGTGTTGGCAAAAGTAAGGTAATTAACCTTACTCAAATTTTTGAATTATTTTAATGGTTGATTGTGTTCTTTCAAAACAATATAGCTTATAATTAATTTCCCTTATACTAAGTTACCTGTAATATTCTAATGGTCTTCTAGAAGTTTAAGTATTTTTTTCCTAAGTAAGTTACTTCTCTCCTCTTTATACTACTCATTGAATATTAAAAATAATAGCTAAAACTCTCAGGAGAAGAATGCTGAATTTGTTCTCTTATTTTCTGTAATCACAGTATTAGTAATAAGTTTTTACTTATTTGTTTTATTACATACCAGATACTTTTCTATGTACTTGATAAAGATTATTAGGACAACTTCATTTAAAGCTGTAACCCTGTAAATTATGCAAGAGTATCATTCTTTACAAAGGAGGAAACTGAGGCTGGAAAAATTTCTGTAATTTGCCTAGTGTCACATAGCTGGATGTCAAGCAGTAATGACTTCAGAACTTCAACAATGAAATTACTGTTGAAATAAAATTCTAATTGAATGAAAATAATACTGTGAGAAGATGGAAAGTATGCTATTAAAATATGTAGGTAAGGTCTTGAATATGATTGTTAAAAAGCAATAAATACTCAATGTCATATACAGATATCATATACTGAGAAATTACCAAAAGCTGCCAAATTTAAGTGAATCATAATGCTGATGTTCTGAATTTATATAGTATTTCATAAAATATCACTTAAAAGGAAAAAAAGCTTAAATGACTGGCAATTAAATATATAATCTGTTATTTTCAGTGCTCTAATGATCATCTTACACCTAGGGATAGACAAAATTATTAAGCTTAAATGCTTGAAAAAATGACTCAGAAATTTTTAAAAATGTGCAGAGAAACAATTTAATTCAGCAGGGAAAATTAGAAGTCATAAAAATCCTTAATGAATACAAGATGGCAAAATAACTAGGTAGATACAGTGAGACAGAAATCAAATTATCTTTCTTAATGAGATAATCTGCATTTATAGTGTTATTGTTAATCTCAGATTTCCCGAGGCTTTCCCATAGTTTATCAAGCCCAGAGACATCTTTGTTGAGAAACACCAGGAAGCTCCCTATGTTTCTACACCTAATAGATTCTCTTTCTAGAATCATTTTACCAAGGCTTGATCTGTTTAGTTTGAAGAAAGGTAATCTTAAGTAACTCATGAGTTTTCATTTTTCAAAATTAAACCAATCTGATAGAAATATTTGTTGTCAAGATGCGCAGCTCCACGATGAGCTAATATAAGCCATTAGTTCTAGGAACTTGCTTGCCTAGAAATTGTTTTCTACTTTCTTCCAAGGTATTATACCACCTTCACTACAAGATTATTTTAATGATCAGGAAATTAGTGCAATTTTTTTTTGTCTTTATCAGTACACATCCATATGACTGATGGATTAATTTTAGTTTAACATTTCAATCAGTTCTTTCTTGGAAGCTTCAAATCTTAGCAATGAACTTGCTTTTAGATTAGCTAGATCTGTCTGAAAATATCTTTCCAGGTCAACCTACAAACCCACTAGTTAAATACATGAAGACATTCTAGAATTATAAAGACAAGGGGAAGCGGGGAAAGTGATTAGTAATAGACATTTTAGGATGAATTAATTATTGACATTTTTCTTCAAAATGTAGTTACTCTGAAGAAATGATAAATGTCAAAAATAAAGGACAGAAAACACTGATACAGGAAACTCTCCAAGGCTCATTTTGAGAGAAGAGACCTTCTTCTACAGTGGAAAACCTAAGAATACCCATCACATCCTACAGCTGTAACCTCCATAATTTATGGTAATTGTCAATTCACTTGACTGTAACTCCAACCGGAACATACACTCTGTATGTGAAGAATTACAGTTCAACATATGTCTTCTCCTTTCCTCCATAAATTGTGCAGCTGGTCTTATGGCCATGTAAAATAAGACTCCATTTTGAATCTCCTTGAAAACTAAATGAAACAAAGTGTGATTTTTTTTTCCTGGTTATTAGGATATGAGTGAAAGTAATATGGTAAACTTCCAAGTTATACCATTTCCTATCTTTCTCCATCCCCAGATTAGAATGTGAACATGTGGATATAAAGTCAACTATCTTCCAAGTTATACCATTTCCTATCTTTCTCCATCCCCAGATTAGAATGTGAACATGTGGATATAAAGTCAACTACCTTCCAAGTTATACCATTTCCTATCTTTCTCCATCCCCAGATTAGAATGTGAACATGTGGATATAAAGTCAACTATCTTCCAAGCTATACCATTTCCTATCTTTCTCCATCCCCAGATTAGAATGTGAACATGTGGATATAAAGTCAACTATCTTGTGCCATATGCATGAAGTCTGCAACCTAGGGTTATGAGATGGTAAAGAGACTGAAAGAACACACATTCCTTAAAGTATTTACTCATAATCTTATGAAAGAGACAAATAAACATGTCTTAGATGAGCCGAACTTGTATTTCAGTTAAAATCCGATGGGAGAACAGAGTGCTGATCAGTGTGCTGAGTTTCATATCTCCAGTGCTTCATGGTGGGTCAATAAATTAATGAAAAAATGCCTGACAAATTTAGGATGGATGCATGGATAAAAAGATCAATGAGTGGTTGGATTCTGTCCTCCCCTCTCTCTCAACACTCTAGATGATGTCACCTACTCTCATAGTTCTAGATACAATGAATCATGTTGATCATTCCCACTTGAATTTGTCCGATCCCATAGATACCATACATCACAAATCCTTATATCCAAAACCTGACTGGAAATTTGGATGTCATGGTTCAAAGGTCTGCAGACTCAATATGTCAAAGCTGATTTTTCTTCCTCCTCCTTCTCTTGTAGTTCTTTCTGTGAAGTTGTCATAATATATTTCCCCAAATTTTCCATTTTTCAAAGATTTTAGGATTTTATAATTCTACGTAAGAGACTATATTACATAATTTCCCAACAAATATCCCTGCCCTAAATGCCAAGTGAAGTGGAGAGATTAGTATATCTTGAAGACAGTGTATTAGACTTGAACTTAATGTAGCCCACACAACTGTCCAGGTACAATTATCATGTCCATTTTATAAACAAACAAAGAAAGAAAGTGAAGTTGCTCAGTCATGTCTGACTCTTGACAACCCCACGGACTGTAGCCTACCAGCTTCCTCCATCCATGGGATTTTCCAGGCAAGAAGTGGGTTGCCATTTCCTTTTCCAGGAGATCTTCCCAACCCAGGGATTGAACCCAGCTCTCTTGCATTATAGGCAGATGCTTTACCATCTGAGCCACCAGGGAAGCTCATAGACAAAGAAATTAAGATCAATAGAGAGTAAATAATTTGTCCAAAGTAACCCTGTTAGTATGTGGTGGAGATGAGATTTGAACCCAGGATTGTCTGAATACAAAGTCCACTTTGTGCTACTGCACTTGCCATTCTGCATTGTAACTGCCTGCTTCCTCATCCACATCATCCAGACTGTCGTTTCCATGAGGGGTGAGCTATTATAAACATTCCCATTATTTTTTTCATGTTCATTACTAACACATCAGTACACATTGTTAGAATCCTTTTGAAAATAACAAAGAAAATAAATGAGAATAAAATATGATCAGTTTAACATGTAAGACTATTATAAGTATCTCATTATATTGGACTGCATTTGTCTCCTCTTTTTACCCTGACAGGAGAGGTATTTGTGTTTACAACTCTCTAATATCCTGGGTTTTGTTTTCCTGTTTTAACCCATGGGTGTTACCATCTACTAACATCCTAGGTGACCTTTTATATTTGGACATTTCACTTTCATCTCAGTACTGTTGATAGAATTAGGTAGAGCTGTACACATTTCCTTCTTCATATTTACTCGTAGAATTTGTACAATTGTAACATTTACTTTTTCTCCCAAAGCTGAATGCTGGCAATGCTCAGATGTGAGGATACACTCAAATGACATACAGCTTAGTGAAATCTAAAAGCTTGGACTGTCCTATTGCACTTTAATGTGATGCTGCCTCCCTTCTGTTGATGGTAGATTTTGTAATCTACTGTATGTATATTAATACCCAAAAAGTACTTAGAAAAGAATCAGGCATATATTGAGGGCTGCTGCTACTGCTGCTGCTAAGTCTCTTCAGTCGTGTCCGACTCTGTGCGACCCCATAGACGGCAGCCCACCAGGCTCCCCCGTCCCTGGGATTCTCCAGGCAAGAACACTGGAGTGGGGTGCCATTGCCTTCTCCAACAGTGAGGACTAGATAAGTGTAATGTATCATTCATGTTATCACAGTCATCTGGGTAAATTCTAACAACTCATGAAAGGAGATGGGCTGTCCCAGCCAGACAAGACTGTCACTGAGCTCTTGTTTAGTGCTCTCCACCTGTGTATGAAATAAGTTTCCAAAGTTGTAAAAAAAAAAAAAAAAAATACAATAGTAAAAGCTAGAGGCAAAATGGCTAAACAACAGGTAGGCTTATGCTGCCAGTGCAACAGCTGGCATTTAAATAGGGCTCACTAGGTGTGGCCAGAGCTTAGAGAGCTTTAACAGGCAAGAGATGGTCAGAGTGGGCTCCCACTGCAGGCCGTGTAAGAAGCCCAGGCAGGTGGACAGGCAGCAGCCCAGAGCCCAGTGGAACCATCAGGAAGGACACACAGAGCATCAGAGAAGTCAGCAGAAAACAGTAAAGCGGACCACCTGGTGAGGGGATGGGTGCTGAGACAGCCGTGGAGTATTAATCAGCATGGTTGCCACACGGCCTACAGACTTGGGTGACAGTCAGGATCACAGTTCTCAAGGAATTAGATCCGGTAAGAAACCACCCCATGGATATAGACACACGAGAATAATCCAGGTGCCCAGAAACTGACACTGACACATAAACCAGGAGCTTAGACCTAAACAATGAAGAAATATCCTGATTGGAGTTTGTAATTAAAGCAGAGATCGCAGTAGGCTGACTTCCTGATGAACCGATAACCGAAGATTCTTTAAGTTTCTTTGATTGGAGGTAAGACTGGTGAGGAATTGAACCCAGCTATAGGCCGCTAAAAGGACCTGGAGACTGAGAGGAAGGCAGGCCACACATTATCTCCCATCCTTTCAAATCATGACCTTGGGTAAAGAATATGTGTTGTCATATGAGCCGAACAGCTTAGACCTCTCAGGGAGTTATCATAAGGACCTCACACAAACAAAGATGTTTTATAACTGCTTAGCAAAAAGTTTTTACTTTCTTCTACTTATTTTCATTTGTCAAATCTCCTCATCTACATAAATCTAAAGGTCTTCAGGCTATCACTTTAAAACGTAATGTTAATATGCCCTCATTAAGGAAGCAATTTAGTTAACTAATGTCATTATATTACTGAACAGTCTAACCAATTTAACAGATTTTTCATAATCACCCAGTGGGATCTAGACTCCCCGGTAATTTCCAACAGACATGCTGATAGAGGGAAAAAAACAAATTTTATCAATATTGTCACTTTGAAAATCTCAATTTCTGGAAACTAGAATAAAACCCCTCATCCCGTCACAGACTCTACCCTTCAACTGGATGAAAAATCTCAAGATGACTCAAACTTTATGCAATCCCTTTAACTCCAAAGGTAAAACTCTCCACGTGCAAGAACTCCTAGCCACTTATAAGCCATTAAACAGAAAAGGCAGAAATAATTTAACTGCCATTATTCTTTCAATTTTGAAATTTAGCATTAGAATACTTATTCATATCTAGAGTAGCTAGGGGATGACTCCACTAATAGCAGCTTTTGTTTTTATTTCATAGATGAATAAGTTAAAGAAGAATTAAATGAAATCTAACAAAAGAATAAAGCTGTGCCTGTAGCAAGATGATTTAGGAGACAAAAGCAACCAAAAGATGAGTGATTCAGACCCAGAACCACACTCACTAATGACCCCCTGATGGGAAGCTGGCGTGACTATAGAAGCGCTGTTAGTTCTAGAGTTTCTGCCTTTTCCTTAACAGCCTACCCCCTTTATTTGTCAGCAACTCCAAATATAAGATATAAGGAAAAAAATGAACCTAAAATTTAAGGAATGTTGCTAAATTGAATTATGGAAGAAAAGTGTACAAAAATAAAATAAGCTACCTTCACAGGCAAAAAAAAAAAAGAAAGAAAAAATAATCCTCATGCTTATAGTTTTTCAGAATGACAGGAAGTTAATAATATTTATATCTGCGGGATGTAAAATATTGGGGAATTTAGCAATTAGATGTGCCGAGGTTTTATAATCAATTTAAAACCTGTCTTCTTACTGTTCTGAGACAATTAGACTGTATATACTGTCATTAGGTGCTGAATAAAAGTCAAACACCTTGATAAATATCCCAAATGGTGCCTTTGTAAATAAGTATTTGCTCAGTCAGTCAGTCAGTTCAGTGACTCAGTCATGTCCGACTCGTTGCGACCCCATGAATCGCAGCACGCCAGGCCTCCCTGTCCATCACCATCTCTCGGAGTTCACTCAGACTCACGTCCATCAAGTCCGTGATGCCATCCAGCCATCTCATCCTCAGTTGTCCCCTTCTATTCTTGCCCCTAATCCCTCCCAGCATCAGAGTCTTTTCCAATGAGTCAGCTCTTTTCATGAGGTGGCCAAAGGACTGGAGTTTCAGCTTTAGCATCATTCCTTCCAAAGAAATCCCAGGGTTGATCTCCTTCAGAATGGACTGGCTGGATCTCCTTGCAGTCCAAGGGACTCTCAAGACTCTTCTTCAACACCACAGTTCAAAAGTATCAATTCTTCGGCACTCAGCCTTCTTCACAGTCCAACTCTCACATCCATACATGACCACTGGAAAAACCATAGCCTTGACTAGATGGACCTTCGTTGGCAAAGTAATTTCTCTGCTTTTGAATATGCTATCTAGGTTGGTCATAACTTTTCTTCCAAGGAGTAAGCGTCTTTTAATTTCATGGCTGCAATCACCATCTGCAGTGATTTTGGAGCCCCCAAAATAAAGTCTGACACTGTTTCCACTGTTTTCCCATCTATTTCCCATGAAGTGATGGGACCGGATGCCATGATCTTCATTTTCTGAATGTTGAGCTTTAAGACAACTTTTTCACTCTCTTCTTTCACTTTCATCAAGAGGCTTTTTAGTTCCGCTTCACTTTCTGCCATAAGGGTGGTGTCATCTGCATATCTGAGGTTCTTGATATTTCTCCCAGAAATCTTGATTCCAGCTTGTGCTTCTTCCAGCCCAGCGTTTCTCATGATATATTCTGCATATAAGTTAAATAAGCAGGGTGACAATATACAGCCTTGACATACTCCTTTTCCTATTTGGAACCAGTCTATTGTTCCATGTCCAGTTCTAACTATTGCTTCCTTAATAATAATCACCATCAGCTGACACCATTCAATAAACATTTGCTGAATAAATGAATTCCACATATGAATGCATATAAATATGTAGCTTTGAAGAATTTTGAAAAATAAAGAAATATCTTCTAATAAAGTTACAAAAAGATTCATGTTAAATTTAAAAGAATGTTCTAGTCTTTTTAATTTAGAAAAGAGGATCTAGCATATAGTCAGCATTCAATAAATGATCTTTATTTGATGCATTATTTTTTGATAAGGAAAATGAAGAAATTAAGGTTGTTTTATACGAGAATTCTTGCTTATAAGTTCTGGAATACATATATTAGCTCACTAGAAGCTTTTGGTTTCTGAAATATGATGAGCTCTGCATAGCCCTCACACAGAACTCCAGAAGTCAATGCCATAGTGAGAAAGGACAATCACAGAAAACAAGGAAAAATAAAAACAGGTGGAGTTTAGATTGACTATTGTTATTAATCAATATAGAACAGGGCTTGAAATATTTATAATATTTATAATACCAGGGGCTCCCTGTTCTCCCATAGACAATGTAACAACAGTAGTAATGTTGTGTGGACATATGGTATTTTTGCCTGGCTACCATCCCTTCATTTAGGAAGCCTTGTTTCCCCAATTCCATTATCTCACCTCCTTGCCTCAAGAACTAGCATTTGACACAGAGCTGGCCATTCCACATAATACCATTTCTTTGGTAATATTTGTTCCAATTGGCAAGCCCTTCACATTGGGTTAGGATATTGATATATCTTGATATGAGTTATTAAATATAATAGTTATTTTTCTAACAAGAGGTTTAGCTGGAAGAAAATGACCATGTCTGGCATCTTCTCTGATATTTGGAGAGACATTCAGTCTGTGGAATAAAGTCAAACAAACATGGGAAAGGGGGAAAGGAATTAGAGAAGGAGAGAGGCAGAAAAGGGAGAAGGGGAAGTGGTGAGGGAATGACAGAGGGAAAGAATGAGAATGAATGTGTCCTGAGGAAATTAAGACCTAGTTCTGCTTCCTAAACCTCAGCTACTGTCTCCCCTATCTTTGATTCCAATGAGTTAAACCAAATTAATTTCCTCTCAGGTCAATGTTCCAATGCATTCCCTCCTCTGCTTAAGTTAATTTGAGTTGAAATTCTTTCACTTACAACTGGAAAAAAACTCAATAAAGATTACTTCTGCTGAGTGTGTTAATCTCAGAGTTATATCTTCCCATTTTTGCTCTTCCAGGTTTCACCACCTATGGAAATAATTTTCTACATTAAATTTCCTCTTTTGAAATAGTACTCTTTCTGTACTCCTGGCTGGACTCCATCTGATACAGTATCTGAAACTGGAGCCTGGGAAAGTGGTCTTAGAAATGTACCTTTATAATTGTCAAAACAGAGATGGCAAATGAATCTACTGAGTTGTGTGACATTCCTCAGAAAGAACATGGAAAGTAACATTCAGGTGGAGAGAGAATTTTAAAATAGAAAATCGATGTGGGCTCATTGGGTGGAGTACAGGTTTCTTTTCATCTTGAATTCTCATTGATTTTGGCCTAAATAATGTCCAAGACCAGAGGTAGAACTATCTGATGAATGATCAAGTGGATGTGGTCTTAATCTATATAACGCCATAGTCCAGTAAAAAGAGAAGTTAAGATTGATTAAGACTGAGACTGAGGTAATTCACCAGGTGGCGCTAGCAGTAAAGAACTTACCTGCCAGTGCAGGAGACATAAAACCGTGGGTTGGATACCTGGGTCAGGAAGATCCCCTGGAGGAGGGCCTGGCAACCTACTCCAGATTTTTGCATGGAGAATTCTATGGACAGAGGACCAAGGAAGGCTGCAGTCCACGGGGTTGCAAAGAGTTGGACATTACTGAGTAACTTAGCATGCCCGGACACATACGTGGTGGTAAGGCTGTCCTTAAGCCACGTTCTACACCTCCCTGGGTCTAAATGCTTATCTGTAAAAAGACTTAAATAATAATACAAGCATATGCTGTTTTGAACAATTTATATGATGTGATGTATGAAAAAGTCAGTCTCACGATAAATGATCAGTCCAAAGCAGCTGCTACTGTTGTTAATAATGCTATAACATGAAAAAAGAAAATTGTAAGACTAAAATTTTTCCTATGTATACATCATATATACACACATATATCTGTATATGTATATACTTAAACACACCTATATATATATATATATATATATAATTTTATTTACAGTTAGGTTAGTTTCCATTTAAAAACAAACTGTTTTAAATGATATTATGAAAGCTTAGAATAAATAAAATCCCAAATCCTTTGGATAAGCTAAGTTTGCTGCCAAATGAACTGTTTCTGATCTCTGTCTCTCATATCTTTGGCTGTTTCACAGTTCTTATCCTGTTAGCTCTCTGCTTCAATTTATTCCAAGATGCTGTCAGAAAGAAGCTAATTGGTCATGTTAACATCCGTTATTACTCCTGGCTCTCAGAGCTTTGGCCACTGCCGCCTAATACGATACAGTACTTTGGATCTTAACGGATACAGAATTACATGGTCTGCTCATTTCTGAGAAATGGCTCCATAAACTGGCATTGTGGTTGTAGAATCTCTTCAACAAAATATTTACCTCACTTATATGTTTGAAAGATTGATCTCCCCTTGACACAGACGCACTTGTGTTCAAGTTTGCTGGTCAGATCTAAATTTTACATCTGGATGTAAAATTCAAAGCTGTCACACTGAATTCGGTTTTTTATTAACAATCTGAATAAATAACTTTAAATAAAATCTTTCTTGGACATAAATCCCAAACAAATTTAACATGCTGATTCCATATCTGTGGTCAAAGGAAAGTAAATACCCAGGATTGATGGTCAGTCATTAATACCAAATGCCACTGAAACCAGATCAGCTCATCCCAATATGGAGAGTTTTCTAAATTTTATTAGGCAAAACTAAATATGATTAAAATGAACAAATATTGGTTTCCATTCACCCACATCTGTTCAGTTCTAACATTTTCTCTTGGCTCACCACTCAAATCCCCTCAAATAGCCCCAGGTAACTACAGGCATTTAAGATGGTAGAAGTTGCTTGGTGTGTATGTGTGATCCCCTGAAACTGGGTCCAGGTCCCGACATAACATGTCCAACTGCTACAGCTGCAGTCATGAAACATCCACAAGGCACAAACAAGCATGTGAGCATATACTGTGGGTCTATATGCAACAACCTATATATAAAATATTCAAAAGGTTAAGCAGCACATCATAGCCTAAAGGCATAACAAATTTTTAAAAGATGTAAAATACTGTATAGCATTTTGTCCCAGGAAAATGAGATCAAATTTCCTTTTTCCTGTTCTATTATAGCAGAATCTATTCTTGTCTTGTTCCCTCTATTGCATTCCAGTCCTGGCACTTGTTAGGAACATAATATGTGTGTTCAGTTCCTTAGTCATGCCCAACTCTTTGTAACCCCATAGACTCTAGACCACCAGGCTCTTCTGTCCATGGGATTCTCCAGGCAAGAATACTGGAGTGGGTTGGCATTCCCTTCTCCAGGGGATCTTCCTGACCCAGAGATTGAATCCAGGTCTCTTATGTCTCCTAAACTGGCAGGCAGATTCTTACCACCAACACCACCTGGGAAGCCCCAAGAACATAACGGAACAAAAATGACTGCTGAATAATCAATGAATTTCCTGGAGTTTATCACACCTTACCACTTTATTTCCACCTACCCTGCAGAAGTCAATTGAAAAACAGTTTTATAATAACTTATAATTTCCTTGAAAAACTAAGTCACACAGAACAATTAAATTTGTTCAATAACATTAAAACTATTGAAATTTCCCATATAGCACCATGATAATAAATACAGTATTTGGGGATAATGCATGTTGAGCTAAAGATGGCCTTCTTCAAAAGAACCTTGGAGAACCAATAAACTCAGAAAGAAAATTCTAAAGCAACATTAAATATTATTTCCAACTCCACTTTTTGCCCCTGTCGACTTTATTCCACCTGGGAGTTAATGAAAGCCCTCTCTCTTAGTTTATTACATACTCTTAGGATATAGATGATAGGAAATGTGAAATGTAGATTTTCTCTGTGTGGTTGTCTTTAGGGGAAAACCTTTCACTGTTTTAAAGAGTGGCCATGAATACTAAATAGCTCTCATATTAGCCAAGGAATAAGCCAGGGAATAAAACTTTGTCTATGCAATTATTCCATCTTCTGCTAAAAACTTTGGCTTACGTTTAGATATGTAACATAAACAAAAGGTGTTGGTTTCATTTGCCCCTCAGTCTAAGAGGCTGGATAGTGAGCTGTTATTATTATCTGTGTACTGCCCATGTGTCCTGCTGGATCACAGGAAAGAGAGCTTTCTTATTTCCATTGTCATCTGTAAAGCACATTAAGCAGGTGGGAACTTCTTCCCCAGCATGTGTAAAAGTAAAAGTCAAATGTTCAATTTACTTGAAAAAAAATTCTATCACACTCCAAAATCTAAGAATAGTAGGACTTATGAAATTATGGCTTTAGCAAACACTCACCCAAGCACAGAATGATACAATTCTCAGAGCCAACACCTGCCAAAACATCAAGGTATGCTGGTAGTTTTCAGGGCTGCACACTTGACATTATTCCCAACAGGGTAAAAGAGAACTCTGTATTTACTATCTGTTTGATATTTCAAATATTTCCTCATAATGTCTAATTCAAAGTGAAGAATAAATGACTTTTAAGTGATCATTAACTTCCAATCAAGGAAAGTCCCACAAACTCCAGAAATTATTAAAGAATAGATATTAATAAAATCTACAAAGGTTAGTAGTTAAGTCTGATATATATACACACACACACACACATACATATAGTTAACATTATAAATATGAACAACAGGAAGATATTTCACAAAATCAGGAGAGAGAAAAGAAAATAATTATAATAACATTTTAAAATCCCCCAAATGTGTGACAATGAAAGGATTCTAAGCTTCAGGTTATTATTTCAACTCATTCAATAAAAGACCTGTCTAGAAAAACAGTGAGTTTGTTCAAATACATATTTCGACATAAGTCATAAATAAATTGTGATGAGCAGACCCTAGGGTGCCCCTATAACCCCCATATCCTGGGATCCATGCCTTCATATCATTCCCTTCCCTTGACAGTGGAAAAGATCTATGACTTCCTTCTAATCAAAGAACATGGAAAAAGTGATGGGATCTCACTCCTGTGGTTATGTTAAATTGTATAAGACTGTCTTTCTATCACACTCACTCTAAAAACTGTCTTTGTTGGCTTGATGAAGTAAGTGACCAGGCTGGAAAAGAATACACAGTAAAGAAATAAGGAATGTGGGCAATCTTCAGGAAGAGAAAGTGTCCTCTAAGAATCTGAGGCTCTGGAGGGTAGCCTCTAGGCCCTGAGGGTGGCCTCTAGCTGAAAGCCAGCAAGAAGTGTTATTCATCCTACAACCATGAGGAAAGGAGTTCTCAACAACTGAGATAAGAAGTAGATCCTTTCCTAACAAAGTAGCCAGATGAGATTGCAGCCCAGCCTATACCTAGACTGCAGCCTTCAGAGACGCTGAGCTGAGGACCCGTTTAGACTGTTCCCATTCTCCTGATCCACAAAATTTTTGAGATTATGAATATGTTTTTTAGGCTGTTAGGTTTCAGTAATTTGTTGTACAGTAACAGCAACTAATACAGAAATGGCAAAATGTCTGCAGTTTGAGGCAATATTTAGTTATCTATATTTCTGTCCTCAAATGGTACTATGCATAAAGGTTTAATTACAATCAGTAAGATTAATATTTTACCGCCAATATCTTTTTTACATCAGAAAATGGTACAAAAATAGAAGATGCTTTGCCAAAAGATATGTCACATTAAAGTAATCTTAGTCTAGTAGTCTGGTTGCTCCTTTGCTTATATGATAAAAAAACTGAAACATCTTTATACATGTATATTCATTCCTCTTCATAATAGCTGGATTTTTGTTTTGCTTCATTAAAGAGATACATATAAAGTAAAATGTTCTTACACTTGATCTTAATCTTCCCTGCCAAAAATATGTCCTTCAAAGGGGCTTTACATTAAAATCAAAATTATATATGTGACCACCCCATGTTTAGTAATTAGATCACATTAAACTTTACATATAAATTTCAGCAAGCTCACGAACAACACCTGCATCATTCTGGCCTCAGCAACCTTCAAAGATACCCCCTCAGCCATAGTGCCCCTGCAAGTCCGACTGAGAATGTTGGGAGAATTCATGATATGCCATAGACCACTTCTGCCACCAGCTATTTACTGTATCTTGATGTTCCACACCTACTAACACCTTGAGAAACAAATAGGCATTTCTGAGCCACTACTTAATGCTCTACCCTCAAGCAAGCTGGCTAGCTGCTGTCATTCATGACTGAAGCAACTCTTCTCACCTTCGAGAAGCCCCAGAGCCAAGCTGCAGGAATCAGAGGCATTGCAACATTCATGGTGAGGGTTCTTCAAAATTTCACACATATCCTTTCTTCCTTTCCAGGTGGTCTGGATGTGAACTAGTTCAAACAAAAGTGATCCTGTGGCTGATTCATGTCAATGTATGGCAAAATCAATACAGTATTGTAACATAGAATAAAGTAAAACTAAAATTTAAAAAAAAAAAAAGTGATCTCACTCTGCCTTGAAATGGGATGGTGCTCTGGCTCCCAGACATAGGCCCTGTCACTCTTTGTTTCCCTTTGTAGTACAATCTCAGAAGCCTTTCTTTTGTAACCCCCACCCACTATTGCAGGCCTATCCAAATATTGGTTTGGCCAAAAATTCATTTGTGTTTACCTGTAAGATATTATGGAAAAACTCAAATGAATTTTTTGGCCAAACTAATATTTTGATACTCATATTATAGTGGTTCCTTTTCAGAGAGAATCATTATTTCCCATGTAGATTCAAACAGTTATGGATTGAGGAGGATTATGGAAGCACACTGAACCTCACATTCCAGAAATACCTTGGTTCCCCACTACAGGTAAGATAAAACCTATTCAGCAACACCCTTCTGACTACTATACTTCAAGTAGTAAATGAGGAAATAAGATTGTTTCTTTTAATAATTACAAAGACTAATTGCTTAAACTATGCTTTACAAATGTTGTCCTGAAATCAATTAAGAAATATCCGGTGTCATAGAAAATAGCTAGTCTCACGCACATCGATCTGAGTGAATCAGAACAAAGTATTTAGGAAGTGGAAAACAATAGCATCAATCACACTGAATTTGTCAGCTTACCAATCATGATACAGATGCTAAAATTACTAAAGAGCTATAACTTTTTAGAACATGGCATTTTAGATTGGCATTAACTGTGATGTATGACTTCTAGTGCAGTGGGTAATGATAAAAATAGAGAAGCTATTATATTATAAATAAATATCTGGATGTACAAATGAATCCTCACTAAAATATTTATTTGAAGTTAATTAAATTCCATTATATAGCCATCACTACAAATTATCTCCTGCATTCTAATCATTGGTTAACTGCTTATTACCTCACAAAGATGAAAAAATATAAGTCAAATCACTAAGATGACTATATTTGATTTCAGTATGGGCAATGATTTAGTTTATCTGAAACAACTGCCAAAATAAATTTGTTACATACATCACACTCTCACAAATAGACTCCAATGTATCTGATCAGGTACTTTCCAAACCTAGAACAATGCTGAACACTCAAATATTTTCTGAATAAAGAAAATATCCCATTACCCATGAGTATTGTGAATGCATCTACATCCTCTCACAGACAATCTGAGAAAAAGCTAAAGGGGACAACAGAACCAAGATCGCACCACTTTACTACTACCATGTAGCATGTTGCCTGGATAGTGAAGAGGAGTTGGTTAGGAAGATCTGATGTATTTCCTCTTCACCCTACCTCTTTAATGACCTTCAGCTTCCATCTTTCTCCATTCTTTTATCCCCAGTTTCTTGCCTACTGATACATGTTGAACATCTACTTGTATACTTTGCAAGGAAAACAGAGGTATAGAATTGGAAAGTAAGTCATGAGGTATTTACTTCATACTATCAGTGGCAAAGAGTCATAGATTTTTTGTTAAACACTCTTCTCCCATGGAGTGCACATTTCCTATTTTTATTATTTTATTGTTGGCTGCACAGCAGAGCATGTGGGGTCCCTGACCAGGGATTGAACTCATATCCCCTGCATTAGAAGCATAGAGTCTTAACCATTGGACCACCAGGGCAACCCAAAGAGTCATATATTTTCAGTATGTTGTGGTATACCATGCACAGAGTTAAGTATACATTTCTATTGTTGTTGTTTGGTTGCTTTAAAATAGTAACTGTCAACCTATTTACTGTATATTCATTTTTGTTTCAAAGAACTTCAATAAATCTTAGTGATGCCCTTAAAATGAAAATTCCATTGAGAATAGTCCTCTTGGCCATGTTCATTTCTATTCATTCTTTCTTCAGGGCCTGACAAAATGTCTGGAACATTCAGTCACATCTGAATTTCACATATATTAGTAAATGAAGACCTTAACTATACAGGCTAAGACAAAGGTAAGTAGAACTCTTTCTCTTGTTTTTAGTATATATTTCCCAGTGAGTTGACTGAAGTCAGTTATAGAAGAAAACACCAGGATCTTCCAAAAGCATACACATCTTCCTGTGATGAGATTAAAATCAAACATTAAATCAGTCCTGTAATACTAAAGTAGACAGAGAACACAAAATTTTAAAAGTATATAATTATATCCCAATCTGTTGCATTATATTATTTTACTGTACTAGCTATAGAAACTGTTGGCAAAAGCTAACTTAAAAATTGTTAAATAAATAATTTCCTATATTTTGGTTAGATCAATTAGCTATATTTATTTATAAGAAGGAAAAATTTTAAAGAAAAAAAAACAGTACTTAAGCTTTTAGTGTGTATTCTGCTTATATTATCCATGTAGATTTCTGGAACATTTCCACTAATTAGATGACTCTCAAAATATTTTCACTTTTAACAAACCACATCACCATTTTACTTTAGGTGCTGAAGGATCTCAATATATTTAAATATAGCTTATCTAATTTATAAAGCATTTTCATGAATGAACACATAATTATCACTCCTCCACATCCTACCACTAAAGGGAGAACTACATAATTATGAATTAATGAGATGGATTTTCTTTTGTAACTTATGTAAACTAATTTCATTACTTTATTAAAATGTATGGTTCCTATAATGACTGAATTTAATGTTTTTACTAATTTATTTTTCCTCATAATATTGAATTTTAAATATGTATATTATTATTTTGCTTAATAATTTATATAAGGCACTAAATTCTTATGTGAATCAATTATGTAAATAAATATTTTGATGATTATGTTTACATAAGGCTACTCTGTGTCCAAGTACTCAAAGATAATTATGCTAATAAATTACCAAGCTTGGTTTATGCTGACATGAAAATGTACTGAAGCATTATTTATAAAGGTAGGGACTCGAGCATATTGAACTTGGAAATTTAAGATCAGCTATATTTTCAGTAACTATATAAAAAGTTATAAGGCGCAACAACATGGGGGAAAGTCTCATATTGAGCGGAATGAGAAAACAAGTTCAATTACTGAACAGTATCCCTGCAAGGAAAATTACATGTATGGAAAATGGTCCATAGTGAAAGTGAAGTCACTCAGTCGGTCGGACTCTTTGCGACTCGTGGACTGTAGCTCACCAAGCTCCTCCATCCATGGGATTCTCCAGGCAAGAATACTGGAGTGGGGTGCCATTTCCTTCTCCAGGGGATCTTCCCAACCCAGGGATCGAACCCAGGTCCCCCACATTGCAGGCAGATGCTTTAACCTCTGAACCACCAGGGAAGCCCTTAATACAAGAATACATTCTCTCAGAAAACCTCCCATAGAGACACAGAACTTCAGGTCCAAGTACTAACATCAAAGATTTCAAGGGAGGAAAGGAAGCCAGGTTGAAAGAAGAAGGGGGAGGAGGTGGGGGGGCAAAAGCGGTGGCCTTACAGACATCTCCTGCCACCTACAGATACCCAGGCGTTATGGGACTTTTCCCTGGGCCTCCAGGGAAGGGAGGACTGGAACTCAGCCCTACCAGAAATCAGACCAGAGCAGAACCAGAATTCGAGTTCTCTGCCAAGAGGAGGTGATCAATCTCCAATACTCAGCTCAGGCTGAGGGCCCTTCGACCAGATTCCTGACTAGAAAAACAAGGAAAGATAGGAAAGGTTAAGGAGAGGAAAGAGAGAGGGAAGGGGGAGAGAGGTCAATAAAGTCTTTTATTCCTTACGGGTCGGGGCACTCTGGCCAGTTGTCCACATCAGGAGGAGATCAGGGACAAAAGGGTCCCAGTTGCGGCCACTGGGTCTGGTCCATTGTCAGGCAAGCTGGCCCCTGAGTACCCCAAGTGGTCGAGATGTCAGTCTCAGTGAAGAAGAGTTCCTGCCAGAGTCGCCATATGTTGCAGGAAGGAGGACCCCTTCCAGGGCTCAAAACTGGGCTCTAGTCTAACACTCGGAAATGAATTGTCCAAGGAGACACGTGCTGACAAAGCAAGAGACTTTATTGGGAAAGGGCACCCAGGTTGAGAGCAGTAGGGTGAGGGAACCCAAGAAAATGGTCGATAGGAGATTTTTAATCATTAGGCATTAAGAAAAATGGGTAAAACATGATACTGAGAATGACTCAGCAATTATGGGGCATTTTAAAATATTATTGAAAAATATCAACTAGTATATTCAACTGAGGGAAATATCTTTAAACAAAATTATTGCCTATGTTTAAAACAATGGACTACAAAACACATCACAGTGCAAATGGACCAAGGGAAGTAAGAACTTTGGGAATCTGGACTGTCAGTCTGATTGGCAAAGAAAGAATAATGAAATACAAGGTGAGGCACAGATTGACCAAAACCAGAATCTTTTCATTTTCAGACATTCTAATCAGATACTCATTTCCCATATTCCATATGAACAAGTTTTAGTGAAATAGTTTTACATATAACATATTCATAAAAATCTATATCATTTAAAGGATTTTTTTCCATTTTTCAAGATGACAACTCTCATGCTGTACAATATTAAAAGCAGATTATTACCAATGTTCTACCAGCTAATTGTTACCCTTTCCAGTAATTACCTGAATTTTGAAAAACACTAGAATAGCAGTAGCTTCAGCAAAATCTTTACTATCTCTCATGATTTAGATTCTGAATTTCCTAAAATCTTGAACTGGAATCTTTGCCAACATAATACCAAAGCTATATCTTTTAAAGTAAACAAATGTAAACTGATGAGAATTTCAAAGACAGAATCAGAGTTACTGAAATTACTGTTATCTTCCTCATGGTCTCCATATCTGCCACTTTGTCAAGTTTTTTTGTTTGTTTTTGTTTTTTTGTTTTCATTCTGGGTGAAATAGTAGACTAACCACAAATGGAACTACCTCTCTTTCTTCTCCCAAAACAAAGACTTAATATAAAACATTTCATGTTTGAAAGATCCAAGTAAAGAAAATCTCCATAAAGCAGAAATGAATAGGAAACTCAGAGCAGTAAAAAGCAGCTGAAATCAATAGCTCACAGAGAAGCCAGACTGGGCCTTAAAGGTGAGCCCATCAGGAATATGCCTCATTTTGGACCCGAGGCAAGAACTAGAAGTGAGGTTTCTTCCATAAAAGAGGATAGGAACAGTGTCTACTCCTTACCCCTTAACAAAACAAACTGTTCCCTGCGGCCAGGATATAGTTAGTCTGATTTGAATAGGCTTATATTCTTTTGTGAAGTAGAGGGCTAAATCTGTGAGTCAAAACACAGATACAAACTGAGTTTGGGTACTCCGAAATGCCAGGCTACTGGCATGCTCAAACATAACGCACTAGAAGGACATATAAGAGAAAATGTCCTTCAGAAGACGAGTTCAAAACAAGATCTTCCAAGTGTAATTTCAATTCTGCCATTAAAATGAGGCAGTAAATATTAGGATATTTTGCTCTATCACGCTTTTTTGTTTTTAGTTAATTATGATATTAAATGAAACAGTCAACTTATGCCACACATGGGAAAATGGATTTTGAGTTTTGCTTCTGGTCAAAAGTGAGTAACAGGATGACAGTGAGTAAACGGATTTGCCATTCTATCAGAAGTGAACAGCAATAAAAAACAAAATAGACAAAATCTGTGGACCAAAGATTTCCAAGATGCTGGATGCCAGGCAATGAAGCAAAATAATCCTTGAGACAGGGGAACAGGGGTCAAGGAGCAGGATAAGCCCTAGTTTACCACTTGCTCCTTGAAAGAAAAGCTATGACCAACCTAGGCAGCATATTAAAAAGCCAACATTAGTTTGCCAACAAAGGTCCATCTAGTCAAAGCTATGGTTTTTCCAGTAGCTATGTATGGATGTGAGAGCTGGACTATAAAGAAAGCTGAGCGCTTAAGAATCGATGCTTTTCAATATCACTGAGGAACATAGATGCAAAAATCCTCAACAAAATTCTAGCAATCAGAATCCAACAACACATTAAAAAGATCATACATTATGACCAAGTGGGCTTTATTCCAGGGATGCAAGGATTCTTCAATATCTGCAAATCAATCAATGTAATTCACCACGTTAACAAATTGAAAAATAAAAGACATATGATTATCTCAATAGATGCAGAAAAAGCCTTTGACAAAATGCAACATCCATTTATGATAAAAACTCTCCAGAAAGCAGGAATAGAAGGAACATACCTCAACATAATAAAAGCTATATATGACAAACCCACAGCAAACATTATCCTCAACGGTGAAAAATTGAAAGCACTTCCCTAAAGTCAGGAACAAGACAAGGTGCCCACTTTCACCACTAATATTCAACATAGGTTTGGAACTTTTGGCCACAGCAGTCAGAGCAGAAAAAGAAATAAAAGGAATCCAAATTGGAAAAGAAGTAAAACTCTCACTGTTTGCAGATGACATGACCCTCTACATGGAAAACCCTAAAGACTCCACCAGAAAATTACTAGAGCTAACCAATGAATATAGTAAAGTTGCAGGATATAAAATCAACACACAGAAATCCCTTGCATTCCTATACACTAATAATGAGAAAATAGAAAGAGAAATTTAGGAAATAATTCCACTCACCATTGCAATGAAAAGAATAAAATACTTAGGAATATATCTACCTAAAGAAACAAAAGACCTATATATAGAAAACTATAAAACACTGATGAAAGAAATCAAAGAGGACACTAATAGATGGAGAAATATACTGTGTTCATGGATAGGAAGAATCAATATAGTGAAAATGAGTATACTATCCAAAGCAATCCCTATTAAGCTACCAACAGTATTTTTCACAGAGCTAGAACAAATAAGTTCACAATTTGTATGGAAATGCAAAAAACCTCAAATAGCCAAAGCAATCTTGAGAAAGAAGAATGGAACTGGAGGAATCAACCTGCCTGACTTCAGGCTCTACTACAAAGCCACAGTCATCAAGACAGTATGGTACTGGCACAAAGACAGAAATACAGATCAATGGAACAAAATAGAAAGCCCAGAGATAAACCCACGTATCTACGGACAACATATCTTTGACAAAGGAGGCAAGAATAAACAATGGAAAAAGACAATCTCTTTAACAAGTGGTGCTGGGAAAACTGGTCAACTACTTGTTAAAGAATGAAACTAGAACACTTTCTAACACCATAGACAAAAATAAACTCAAAATGGATTAGAGCTCTAAACATAAGACCAGAAACTATAAAACTCCTAGAGGAGAACATAGGCAAAACACTCTCTGAAATAAATCACAGAAGGATCCTCTATGACCCACTTCCCAGAATATTGGAAATAAAAGCAAAAATAAACAAATGGGATCTAATTAAAATTAAAAGCTTCTTCACAACAAAGGAAACTATAAGCAAGGTGAAAAGACAGCCTTCAGAATGGGAGAAAATAATAGCAAATGAAGCAACTGACAAAGAATTAATCTCAAAAATATAGAAGCAACTCCTGCAGCTCAATTACAGAAAAATAAACGAACCAATCAAAAAATGGGCCAAAGAACTAAACAGACATTTCTCCAAAGAAGACATACAGATGGCTAACAAACACATGAAAAGATGTTCAACATTACTCATTATCAGAGAAATGCAAATCAAAACCAAAATGAGGTGCCATTTCACACCAGTCAGAATGGCTGCAATCCAAAAGTATACAAGCAATAAATGCTGGAGAAGGTGTGGAGAAAAGGGAACCCTCTTATACTATTGGTGGGAATGCAAACTTGTACAGCCACTATGAAGAACAATGTGGAGATTCCTTAAAAAAAAAAAAAAAAAACAAACTGGAAATAGAACTGCCATACAACACAGCAATCCCACTGCTGGGCATACACACTGAGGAAACCAGAATTGAAAGAGACACGTGTACCCCAATATTCATCACAGCACTGTTTATAATAGCCAGGACATGGAAGCAACCTAGATGTCCAACAGCAGATGAATGGATAAGAGAGCTGTGGTACATATACAGAGTGGAGTATTACTCAGCCATTAAAAAGAATATATTTGAATCAGTTCTAATGAGGTGGATGAAACTGGAGCCTATTATACAGAGTGAAGTAAGCCAGAAAGAAAAACACCAATATAGTATACTAATGCATATATATGGAATTTAGAAAGATGGTAATGATAACCCTGGATGCAAGACAGCAAAAGAGACACAGATGTATTGAACAGTCTTTTGGACTCTGTGGGAGAGGGAGAGGGTGGGATGATTTGGGAGAATGGCATTGAAACATGTATATTATCATTTGTGAAACAAATCACTGGTCCAGGTTCAATGCATGATACAGGATGCTTGGCGCTGGTGCACTGGGATGACCCAGAGGGACAGTATGGGGAGGGAGGTGGGAGACGGGTTCAAGATGAGGAACACGTGTACACCTGTGGTGGATTCATGTTAATGTAGGGCAAAACCACTACAATATTATAAAGTAATTAGCCTCCAATTAAAATAAATTTATATTAAAATAAATAAATAAATTCAATACTATTCAAAAAAATAAAGAATTGATGCTTTTGAACTATAGTGTTGGAGAAGATTCTTGAGAGTCCCTTGGACAGCAAGGAGATCAAACCAGTGAGTCCTAAAGAAAATCAGTTCTGAATATTCATTGGAAGGACTGATGTTGTAACTGAAACTCCAATACTTTGGCCACCTGATGTGAAGAACTGACTCATTGGAAAAGACCTTGATGCTGGGAAAGATTGAAGGCAGGAGGAGAAGGGTACGACAGAGGATGAGATGGTTGGATGGCATCATAAACTCGATGCACATGAGTTTGAGTAAGCTCAGGGAGTTGGTGATGAACAGGGAAGTCTGGCGTGCTGCAGTCCATGGGGTCACAAAGAGTCAGACATGAATGAGTGATTGAATTGCTTTCAGAGTTTCCAGAACTTATACTAGGAAGTGAAACTCAAGCACAGCCAGGAAGATTTGCTGAGTTAAAGAGACATTGCTGAGAGTCCAGAGAAATCAAAGCAGTTTGAATGTCTAATAAAGAGTAACAAAGAGGAGAAAGCTGCACAGAGAGAAAACCAAGATTCTACAGAGTTTTCCTGGAGTATTCATCAGAATTCTGATCAGTCTGTGCATATAAAGTTACTACCAAAAGCAATGAAACAAACCCTCAGAGAGTTAGAAGGAACACCCAGCACTCATGCAAAAGATATCATTGGAAAGCATAATTCACCCAGTGCTGGGTAGAGTACACAGAAAGGTTTTGCTTAACAATGAAAGATAATTAACTCTAGACTAAACATCACTCTTATTCCATGTATAAATCTGAAAAGGAAGACTCAGAAAGAGTCTTTACCTCTATCCCAGGAAAAATCTCAAGAATATTTATAGAAATGTAAAAATATCCTGCACCAAAAAAGTAAAAATTCATAATGTCTGGTATCTAACTAAAAACTATCAGGCAAGCAAAGAATCAGGAAAGCACAACTAACTCATAATCAAAAAAATTAGCAAATCAAAACAAAGGCAGAATATAATATATTATAATTAACAGAAAAGACTTTAAAACTGACAATAGATTTAAACCTAATCATGTGTTTAATCACATAAAATGTAAGTGAAACACACTAATTTAAATGCTGAGATGATCATGTTGGATAAAAGAGTGAGACCCTATCTCATGCTGCCAAAAAGAAACATGCTTTAAATACAAGGACAACAACAGATTAAAAATATGAAGATGGAAAAAGATATATCACACTAACACTAATCAAAAGAAAACTAGAATGGACATATCAATATCAGACAAGGCAGATTTCAGAGCAAAGAATGTTATCAAGTAGAAAATCATTTCATAATAATAAAGGGGTCAATTCATCAGGAGGATATAATAATTACTAATGCTTATGCACTTAAATACCACAATTCAAAGTACCTAAAGAGGAAAAAGAAAAAAATTATAGTTCAGTTCAGTCGCTCAGTCGTGTCTGACTCTGCAGCCCCATGAACCACAGCACCCCAGGCCTCCTTGTCCATCATCAACTCCCAGAGTCTACCCAAACCCATGTCCATTGAGTCGGTGATGCCATCCAACCATCTTATCCTCTGTCGTCCCCTTCTCCTCCTGCCGTCAATCTTTCCCAGTATCAGGGTCTTTTCCAATGAGTCAGCTCTTCGCATCAATAGCTCAGCTGGTAAAGAATCTGCTTGTAATGCAGGAGACCCCTGTTGGGGTCTGGCGATGGGATAGGCTACCCACTCCAGTATTCTTGGGCTTCCCTTGTGGCTCAGCTGGTAAAGAATTTGTCTGCAATGCTGGAGACCTGGGTTTGATCCCTGGGTTGGGAAGATCCCCTGAAGAAGGGAAAGGTTACCGACTCCAGTATTCTGGCCTGGAGAATTCCATGGACTGTATTGTCCATGGGATCACAAAGAATTGGACATGACTGAGCGACCAAACATGCAAGCGCGTGCACGCGCGCGCGCACACACACACACACACACACACACACGCACACGCACACGCACACACGCACATAGATCCCGGCCAAAATGGGTTCAGAGAACTGGGAGATGACAAAGCTGGGAACAGCAACTCTAAGGGTTTCTTCAAAAATTGATTCTGTAAAGGAAGGTAAGAAATGATTTTTACAAAGGGTAATATGGGGTCAAAAGTGTCATTTGCTTTTTGAAATAGAATACAAATTAGAACAAACATATATGCTTAAAGTGAACTTCAGACAGTACAGGAGAAAGTTATGTACAGTATAGATGAGAATGGGGATAACTACAAGCAACAATTTGGAAAAGGTAAGAGGAAGAAGAAGCCAATAACAAGAAAAAAACATTAAAACTTCTCATGTTTGAAACTCAAAAATGCATGTCTAAACAACTCAGAAATTAACAAATCATAATAAAATCTTTATATCAAAATGAACAAAAATTAAAGTAATACTAGAGACAAAAAATTGTGATGAGGCAGCTAAAGCAGTATTAAAGGGATATTTATAACCCTAAAATTTTATATTACAAAAATTTTAAAGATTAACTTAATTCAAAAGAAATTTTAAAGGGTAACTATTTAATAAAAATTCCAAAAGAGTTTTCACTTAGGAAATAAGAAAAAGAAACAGAAAATAGCTCTCCCATAGGTTTGTTTCCATGTCTGGACCATTTAAGCAACAGAAGACATAAGATAAGCAACATAACAATAAATTACCAAACCTACCTGACACTCAGGCTTATCAACCCTATAACAGATCAATGCTGAAAGGCTAAGCCTACAAAGTTCAAGGAGAAACAGGCTAAGTACATTCCCATTTACATTGACAATTCTGTCAGTTCTGTTTTCATTCAAAGACAAACAAATATAGACAAGATCAATGGAACAACAAATTCTTATTACTAAACCATATGCTCAATAGCTTGAAAATGCATAAACTACCAAAAACCTTTGAAAACATCCACATACTATTGACATATATCCAGACGTCGAGTCACAGAAACTAATAACTCTTAAGAACATTTTTTTCCTGTAATAAGGTGACATAACATTATTTTTTTAATCCATCACCTCTGGCTATAGAATATAATCTGCACTGACTTCAAGAGAAAATTAATTCCCAGAAAAAGCTATGAAGACAGATGATGCCATGGAGTATATTAAATTATTGGGCATTCTAAAACATAAAAGAGTTGATTATATAATAAATAGAATATGAGACTCTCTCAAATAAGAATTTGTTTGAAAATAAAGCTGTTATCCTTATTATCTGGAGCCAAGTAACACTTTGATTTTTTAAATTCTTGGTGAGAGTACATTTCTTGGTTAATCATGCTGGACACAGAATCTCTGCTAGTTGTCAAATCACACATTATTTTATTGAAATGAATTCATATGACAGTAAACTGAAAATAAGGTGCTTATCAAATTCAAACAGTCAACTATTCACTAACCGTAAGAACATATAACTTGGGCCAATCCTTCTGTTGTGATCATCATCTCTCTCAGAGAATACTCATTTCTGCTAGGGACCTTGGCAAGTAAAGCAAACATGTATAAGGCAGGAGGGCAAAGGCTGTGATGGAAGTATGCAACTGGGATTCTGACATAGACAAGGTTAAAGATGTGAGACTCAAACAATTCAAATGAGTCAAACCAGACCAAGCATACAAGGTAGGAAAAACAGTTCTGTGCAAAGGGAAATCATATATAAAGGACCAGAAATGTCATACTACAAATATTGCATAGGAGCATGGTGTCTGGTCCCCAAAAAAATTTGGAGATAATTCATGAAGCCAAGAAGAAATTGAGAAGAGGCATTGAGAATTAGAGTTCAGGTTAAAGATTTAGCCTCAGAGAGGAAAAGAAGTATTTCTACTTAGAAAGAATGCAAGAATAGGAAGCAGCAAATGAAAATCATGCATATATCTTAGACACTTATGAGGTGTTCAGGAAGTTCTCACACTGTTCTCAGAACCTTAGTAATATCAACAATATAATGCTCATAAGGACTCCCTGAAGTGGGTTGCATATCATCCCTATCCTACAGACGAGAAAAGCACAGAGAAAGGTTGGTAAATTGCACAAGTCACACCGTTATGTAGGATTTGATTTCAGGCAGTTGGTTCCAAAGTTCATGCATGTAACCACTAGGAGGTCTTGTGTCTCACTTCTGTGCATATGTGCATGGTAAATCGCAGTCGTGTCCAATTCTGTGTGAACCTATGCATTGCAGCCCACCAGGCTCCTCTGTCCATGGGATTATCCAGGCAAGAATACTGGAGTGGGTCGCCATGCCCTCCTCAAGGGAATCTTCCCAATTCAGGGATGGAACCCACATCTCTCAGGTCTCTTGCATTGGCAAGCGGATTCTTTACCACTAACATCACCTGGGAAGCCCATGTCACTTTCAGGGTAGTTAAATCAGAGTTAAACTATTTCCATAAATAATTGCTAACCTAACGAATTGCACACTAATGAGTAGTACAAAGACTTGGAGGAAAAAGGAAAAAAAAAAAAAGAATCCAAAGGGAAATTAGTTAAAATTTCAAAGAGGGGAAAAGGAATCATCCTGTAAAATTAAAATAATGGGAAGGGCAGTAATGAATGGTTTAATGGATAGGAATCCAAAGTATGCTATTAAATTTTATTCAGCTACTGTTAGTATCTTGTTCCCATTCTATCCATCTATTTTTTGAAGACTTTTTCTTTTTCAGAGAAGTTTTAGGTTCACAGCAAAATTGAGAGGAAGAGACAGAGATTTCCCATATACCTACTGCCCCACTCATGCATAGCCTCTTCCATTGATAACATCCCCCACCAGAGTACCACATTAATACAACTGATGTACCTACATTGATGTATCATAATCATTCAAAGTTCATATTCTATCTTAGGGTTCAATATTGTGTTGTATATCCTACAGATTTGGATAAGTGTATATTACCATGTACCCATCATTAGAGTGTCAAACAGAGTAGTTTCACTGCCCTAAAAATCCTCTGGGCTCTACCTATTTGTCTCCCCACCCCTACCCCCACCCCCCCGCCTCTACTCCTACCACCCAAGGATCATTTTCCTGTCTCCACAGTTTTGCCTTTTCCAGAATATGACATAATTGGAATCATACAATAAATTGCCTTTTCAGCTTGGCTTTTTCACTTAGTAATAAGCATTTAAAATTTTTCCATGTGTTTTTATGGCTTGATAGCTCATTTCTTTTTAGCAGTAAATAATATTCTATTGCCTGGATGTACCACAGTTTATTTATCTATTCACCTACTGAAGGCAATCTTCATTGCTTCCAAGTTCTGGCAGTTACAAACGAAGCTGCTATAGACATCCATGTGCAAGTTTTCGTGTGAACATAAGTTTTCATCACCTATGGGAAAATTCTAAGGAGGGTGATATGCTGATCATATGGTGAGCGTATGTTTTGTAAGAACTCATCAAACTCTCTCCCAAAGTGGCTGTACCATTTTTTTGTATTTCCACCAATAATAAATGAAGCTACCTTTGCTCCACACCACATCCTCACCAGTGTTTGGTGTTATTAGTGTTTTGGATTTGGACATTCTAACAGGTGTGTATCATTGTTCTAATTTGCATTTTTCTGATGATATATGTAGAGCATCACTTCAAATGCTTAAATGCCATCTGTACATCTTCTTTGGTGAGGCATATGTTAAGACCTTTGGTTAGTTTTTAATTGGGCTATTTTCTCCTTGTTGCATTTTAAGAGTTCTTTGTGTATCAATAACAGTTCTTCATCAGATTTATCATATTTTATTCCAGTTTGTAGCTTGACTTATTCTCTTCACATTGACTTTTACAGAGCATTAATTTTTCAATTTTAATGAAGTCTGGCTATTATTTATTTCATGGATCATGTCATTGGTGGTGTATCTAAAAATTCATCACCATACCCAAAGTTTTCTTCTGTTACCCTCTAGAAGTTTTGAAGTTTTGTATTTCACATTTGGTGTATGGTCCATTTTGAGTTAATGCTTGTGAAAGGTGTAAGGTCTATATTGGAATTCCCTTTTTTTCATATGATGTCCAGCTGATCCAGCATCATTTGCTGAAAAGACTATCTTTGTTAAATTATATTGTTTTTTATTCTTTTCCAAAGACCAACTGACCATGTGAATCTGTTGCAGCAGTCCCCATTCTGTTCCATTGATCTCTTTGTCTATTCTTTCACTGATATTACAGTCTCGATTACTATAGCTTTATAGTAAGTCTTGAAATCAGATAGTGTTCATTCTCTAATCTTGTTTTTCTCTTTCATTATTGTGTGAGCTATTCTGGGTCTTTAGACCCCATATAAACAGTAGAATCAGTTTGGACTCAAAACAATTTTGTATCACTCATGTTTAAGTTCAGAATTTAAAAAGTGTACACAGTACAAAGAAATGAATTATTTACAGAGTCTAAAAGTAATTAAACAAACGATGATATATAAAAAAGCATCCTTGAGAGAAAAAAATAACAAAATGCAGGATGCTTTGAGGTATAATGTTTTTTCTCACTGAACAGTAAAATATGATAGTGCAAAATATCAAAACCTCAAAAAAGATCAGTGAAAAAATCATAAGCCACAGAAAGGTACTTAAGAGAAAACATTAGCATTTTATCTAACAGTGTCTTAATTTATCACACAAGTCAAAACAAGCAAACAAAAAAACTATAGAAAAAATGTAATTTTGTTTCATTGTTCTGAAGATAACTAGCACAGGACAAAACATATTGATATTTATAGCTTTTTGTTTCTAATGTGATCAAATTATCTCATTTTATAGATAAAAATGAAACCTTTAGAGTACAAATAAGATTATTCTGGCAACATATCTACTTAAATTCCTTTAAATAGGAACTGGAAATGTTTTTGAAATAAAGGAGATGAATATTTCATCCATTAGTTATAATAATCTTTATAGTCATGATAAAATGGTTACAAATAACAAAAAAATGTCAACAAACCACATTTTTGTTTTAAAATTTCAATGTTCTTTCTTGAGAAAAAATATAATTTTTATAGTTAATATACCAGAAAAGACTACTAAATTTATGAATATACAAAAGGGGACAGAATAATTTAATTAAATAAACTTTTATGCTTATAAATGGTAGGTGAAAAAAACCCAAATAAACTTGCTCAATTCTTGTTGCTGTGACATATGCACACAGATACAACTATATAGCAATGGACATATTTTCCTAAGAGAAAATATAGGAAACAATATTACATTTGTTCACTTTTCCAGTTAGATTTGTAAATTGTTATTAAACAAGTGGGGAAATCAAATGTTATTAAAGGGATTTACAATGGTCTGAATATTTACTTTCCCATAAATTTCATATGTTGAAATCTAATCTTGAATATGATAGTATCTGGAGATGAGACTTATGAGGGTGATTAGATCATGAGGGCAGAGCCCTTAATAGGATAAGTGACCTTATAAGAGAAGCCCCAGAGAGATCTCTCACCACTTCTACCAAGTGAGGACATAGTAAGAAGACAAAAGCCATCCTCATTAAACAGTCTACCAATTGCTTATTCTTGAACTTTCCAGCCACAAGTACTATGAGAAATAAATTTCTGTTTATAAATCACCTGGTCAACAGTATTTTGTTTTTTGCAGCCCAAATGGACAGAGACAGGAATAGTTCAAAGGCTTTATTAATCACAAACATTTCTTGAAATCAGTCTTTATAATAGAAAAGAAAAAGGTAAACAAAACATTCTTTATATTAGAAATATTATTTTATATTTTGTATTTATTTGATATAAGAATAACTTGATCATTAAATTTCATATCAAGAACATTTTCTTCTCCTTTTCTGAGTACATCCATGGCTCATAATAATAAATAGCAGTTTGAAATATTAAGGATCAAACATATTTACAAAATATAATATATTAAACAGTGAACTATAAATAAACCACATAAATTCAGTAGCATATTGCCTCACTTTTAAAAGTAAGCTTTGATTTTCAACATAATTTATATGATTACTAAATTATCAGACCCCAAGGTAACACACTAATGGACTAAAGAATATTTAATGCTTAATATAGTCTCTTCATAAAAGATACCCATAAATAGCCATAAACTTAGCAAGGAAAAATATTAAAATTTCTAATATTCATTGTGGATCTCTTCATCTCTGAGTCTATCCATGAACTAGTGATATACATATATAAATTACTTAAAGTACCTAATAGAGTATTATTTCCAGTCATACAGCCACATGGGGATCTATGTAAAACAACTCACAAACTTGCTTATACTTAAAATGAAAAAGCTGATTTTCAGAAAGAGGGACTAAAAATCCCATTCTTGTCCCTTCGGCTTTGTTAGTCAGTACTAACTGGTAACTTTCTGCATGTTGGGGAGATTATACTAGAATTCTCAGCTATGCACTTATAGACCTCTCCTTTCATGTCCTTCTCACTACTTGAAATAGTGAGACTATATCAAAGATAACTGCAATGGTCCAAACTAAAAGGGATGAAGGCCTGATCCAGAAAAGTGGAATGGAGGAGGCAAGATTGATTTACCATCTTGGGGATATTCTCTTTGAGATGATTATGGGACATACAACAGCCTGTTTTCATCCTGGCTTTGGAGTTGTATATAGTTGACAAGATTTCAAAATTCAGACTGTAAAGTCATTGGAACATTGATGAGTGTTAAAAGACTAGAAGTAAATGAAACCATTGAGGGGTTGGTGAGTAAAAAAAGACAAGAATAAGAAAAGGTAAGGGGTGAAACCCTGGAAATACACAATACTTATAATTAAGAGGATAAATAAGAGTCAAAAGAAGAGGGAATTTTTTTTTTAAGGAAGGAGGATTAGAAAAGTGTTAAACTAAGAGTGAAAAAGAAGTAAGGAGTTGTCAACAGTAGGAAGAGATAATGATAGAGATAAAATATTGCATAGATGTTAGTCACTGGAAAATGGGTTCTTCCAATGGTCATGGGTGATCTCTGACAAAGCCATTTCAATAAAATGGGCAAAAAAGTCAGGTCAGTGAGTTGAAGAGGTAATGAGAAAAATTCTACAAGTTTGAATTATTAATATTAATACATTATTGAAAAAGTTGATAATATCCATACAGTAAGTAGAAATAATTCTAATTTTGCTGAAAAGGTTGAGGGAGAAACAATGAAGGATCAATTCAAATGACTCTCAAATTAAACATAACTTAAAACTTATTTTGCAGGCTGAAAAGAAAGAGAAACTGGAATGAGAAAAACTGAAAACACATGAAACAAGGGATAAAGGACACTGAAGTGAAGTCGCATTGCTCAGTTGTGTCCAACTCTTTGCGACCCCATGGACTGTAACCTACCAGGTTCCTCACTCCATGGGATTCTCCAGGCAAGAACACTGGAGCGGGTTGCCATTTCCTTCTCCAGGGGATCTTCCTGACTCAGGGATTGAACCCTGGTCTCCCACCTTGCAGGCAGACGCTTTAACCTCTGAGCCACCAGTAAAGGACACTAGAAGGTGATAAAGGCGAAGAGGGAAAGATCAAGGGTATAGGTCTAACATTTGACTTGTCAAGGAAGACAGGTCCTCATGTTTGGAGATGGATGAATATTGATATCATAAATTGAAATGTGGGGTCAGAATTCTTAAAAGTTAGGATGTTCTCACCTACTTTTTTTTTTTTTAATATGAGAGTACAGTATATATCACCTGTGGAGAGAGAAGGAAAAATGGTTTAGAGTTTTATCTCTTCAATTGCTCACAATTTTCCCATTAAAAAGACATCATTATCACCACTTACATATGTAACATGAGGCTCAGAGAAGTTTAGAAACCCTCCCAAGTCCACACAATCAATACTGTACTTGTTTTTAAATAGTATGTTCTTCAGAACAATCTGATATCCCTACTTGTGGCTAGAAAGTGAGGGAGTGAATCTTAAAGGTCATATTTAAACTTGAAGCTTAAGAATATTTGCCATGGTTGTGTGTGTGGGTTTCGGATGTATGAACACTACTAGTCACTCTCTGGAAATGCAAGATAACTCTGGTTGAAAGGATGTTTCTCCAACTCCCAGTAAAAAGAACATCACACCAGTGCTTTCAGTATCTCCTGGGTGACTCACTCTTGCAAACACACTCCATTTGTGTAAAGTAGCATAGTAAATTTGTCCTGGTTTAAATTCAAAACCAGCACTGAAGCTGACTTGAAACTTTTCTTTATTATTTCTTACTGTGAGGTTCCATATTATGAGTACTGAACCAGAAATCTCATTACTTTAATAGCGCTATAGCAGAGATAACACACAATGCAAAAAAAATTTTATCAACAATGATCTCCTCAAAATGTTGGACTTTACTAATGACACAAGCTTAAATCTTTAACAATACAACTATATTCAGTGAAGCTGTCCTGAGTACATTGTGTTCCTTGATATGTGGGAGAACAAGAACACACAGTTCCTGCTTTCAGAAATGTATAAACTCATTAGAAAAAGAACATTCATACAAAAGCTAATAGTGAAAACAAAATGATGACATTTCAAAAATGTGATGTAATGATTAAACTAGAAACATTAGTGTACTATCATAGTCAGTAAAAGGTTTCATAAGAAAGCAAGCTAAGGATACACACACAAAAAATACTCATTGCATGATTATCTAAATGAAGAAAGAAAGAAGCAAGAGATGTAGATTTCAAGGTTAAGTAAAAAGGACTGTTCCTTAGACAAACTGTTCTACTATTAAGTAAAAATGCATTTTGTACAAGGATGCCAACACACATATTCCTTACTTTTAATATTTTCTTTTACTATGCAAAAATACACACTTGAAAAACACATGATTAGATCACTTATCAGATACTGAGGAACTCTATTGTCTATAAGAAGATATTTTAAAAATTTATCAACAGTTTAGTTGCATATTTATGCAATACAGTTAAAGACTCTGAAGCAAGATCTATCTGTAAATAACAGATGAAATGGCAATGCACTCCAGTATTCTCACCTGGAGAATCCCATGGACAGAGGAACCTGGCAGGCTACAGCCCATGGGATTCCAAGAGTCGGACAGAACTTAGTGACTAAACCACCAACCACCACCATTCAAATAGTACTAGAATAGCCTAAAATGAAAATTAAATAATATTTAATAGACAATAGCTTAACAAAATTAAATACAATTTAATAGTAAATAAATTTTTTCATTATCAGCAAATAAATGTACCATCCTAAAAACTCATAGAAGATAAGAAGTTTAAGTGAGCTGTACAGTAAAACAATGGGTTACTGTAGCAGGTTGAAAATCAGCTTGAAAATCAAATTTCTTACACAAATTCTACTAAAAACTATTACAAATTCTTATGGCCATTCCATAATTTTAGCATGTCACTAAGAAAGACACTAATTTGGATTTTTATTCATATGAAAGTTCTTTTTTCCTACATATTTAAATATACCTAGCCCGTTCCACTAAATTTATTTAACATATATCTAAATTAATTTCCATTTTCCCTTGTTAGGTTACTTATCTACCAAATGTTTCCATTTTAAAACCTGAAACTAATCAAAACCCATATTGTCCAAATAAAGCTGGCTCTATTGTGAGTAGGAAACAGTCTGACTATCATGTTTAAAGGAGAGACATATAATTAATTAAAGCCTGAAGGAGAGCCAGTACAAAGACAATCTTGGATAAGACTGAGAAGTTTATTTTTTAAAGAATGTAACTTCTTATTTTCCTTTTTCAAAATTCCCCTCAGTTTTTCCTGTTTTAATATATTAATATGATAAAGTATGACACCACCCTTATGGCAGAAAGTGGAAAAGAACTAAAGAGGCTCTTGATGAAAGTGAAAGAAGAAAGTGAAAAAGTTGGCTTAAAGCTCAACATTCAGAAAACTAAGATCATGGCATCCAGTCCCATCACTTCATGGCAAATAGATGGGGAAACAGTGGCTGACTATATTTTTCTGGGCTACATTGTACGGGAGACAGGGATCAAGACCATCCCCATGGAAAAGAAATGCAAAAAAGCAAAATGGCTGTCTGGGGAGGCCTTACAAATAGCTGTGAAAAGAAGAGAGGAGAAAAGCAAAGAAGGAAAGATATAAGCATCTGAATGCAGAGTTCCAAAGAATAGCAAGAAGAGATAAGAAAGCCTTCTTCAACGATTAATGCAAAGAAATAGAGGAAAAGAACACAATGGGAAAGACTAGAGATCTCTTCAAGAAAATTAGAGATATCAAGAAAACATTTCATGCAAAGATGGGCTCGATAAAGGACAGAAATGGTCTGGACCTAACAGAAGCAGAAGATATTAAGAAGAGGTGGCAAGAATACACGGAAGAACTGTACAAAAAGATCTTCAAGACCCAGATCATCATGATGATGTGATCACTCACCTAGAGCTAGACATCTTGGAATGTGAAGTCAAGTGGGCCTTAGAAAGCATCACTACGAACAAAGCTAGTGGAGGTGATGGAATTCCAGTTGAGCTATTTCAAATCCTGAAAGATGATGCTGTGAAAGTGCTGCACTCAATATGCCAGCAAATTTGGAAAACTCAGCAGTTGCCACAGGACTGGAAAAGGTCAGTTTTCATTCCAATCCCAAAGAAAGGCAATGCCAAAGAATGCTCAAATTACTGCACAGTTGCACTCATCTCACATGCTAGTAAAGTAATGCTCAAAATTCTGCAAGCCAGGCTTCAGCAATACGTGAACCGTGAACTTCCTGATGTTCAAGCTGGTTTTAGAAAAGGCCAGAGGAACAAGAGATCAAATTGCCAACATCCACTGGATCACGGAAAAAGCAAGAGAGTTCCAGAAAAACATCTATTTCTGCTTTATTGACTATGCCAAAGCCTTTGACTGTGTGGATCACAATAAACTGTGGACAATTCTGAAAGAGATAGGAATATCAGACCACCTGACCTGCCTCTTCAGAAATCTGTATGCAGGTCAGGAAGCAACAGTTAGAACTGGACATGGAACAACAGACTGGTTCCAAATAGGAAAAGGAGTACGTCAAGGCTGTATATTGTCACCCTGCTTATTGAACTTATATGCAGAGTACATCATGAGAAATGCTGGGCTGGAAGAAACACAAGCTGGAATCAAGATTGCCAGGAGAAATATCAAGAACCTCAGATATGCAGATGACACCACCCTCATGGCAGAAAGTGAAGAGGAGCTAAAGGGCCTCTTGATGAAGGTGAAAGAGGAGAGTGAAAAAGTTGGCTTAAAGCTCAACATTCAGAAAATGAAGATCATGGCATCCGGTCCCATCACTTCATGGGAAATAGATGGGGAAACAGTGGAAACAGTGTCAGACTTTATTTTGGGGGGCTCCAAACTCACTGCAGATGGTGACTGCAGCCATGAAATTAAAAGACGCTTACTCTGTGGAAGAAAAGTTATGACCAACCTAGATAGCATATTCAAAAGCAGACACATTACTTTGCCGATTAAGGTCCGTCTAGTCAAGGCTATGGTTTTTCCTGTGGTCATGTATGGATATGAGAGTTGGACTGTAAAGAAGGCTGAGCGCCGAAGAATTGATGCTTTTGAACTGTGGTGTTGGAGAAGACTCTTGAGAGTCCCTTGGACTGCAAGGAGATCCGATCCAACCAGTCCATTCTGAAGGAGATGAGCCCTGGGATTTCTTTGGAAGGAATGATGCTAAAGCTGAAACTTCAGTACTTTGGCCACCTCATGCGAAGAGTTGACTCACTGGAAAAGACTCTGATGCTGGGAGGGATTGGGAGCAGGAGGAGAAGGGGATGGCAGAGGATGAGATGGCTGGATAGCATCACTGACTCGATAGATGTGAGTTTGAGTGAACTCCGAGAGATGGGGATGAACAGGGAGGCCTGGCGTGCAGTGATTCATGGGGTCGCAAAGAGTTGGACACGACTGAGCGACTGAACTGACTGACCAAAATCACTGCAGATGATTGCCGCCATGAAATTAGAAGACCCTTACTCCTTAGAAGGAAAGTTATGACCCACCTGCTGCTGCTGCTGCTAAGTCACTTCAGTTGTGTCCGACTCTGTGCGACCCCATAGACGGTAGCCCACCAGGCTCCCCCATCCCTGGGATTCTCCAGGCAAGACACTGGAGTGGGTTGCCATTTCCTTCTCCAATGCATTAAAGTGAAAAGTGGAAGTGAAATCACCTAGTTGTGTCCGACTCTTAGCGACCCACCTAAACAACATATTAAAAAGCAGAGACATCACTTTGTCAACAAAGGTCTGTCTATTCAAGGCTATGGTTTTTTCCAGTGGTCATGTGTGGATGTGAGAGTTGACTGTACAGAAAGCTGAGCCCCAAAGAACTGATGCTTTTGAAGTGTGGTGTTGGAGAAGACTCTTGAGAGTCCCTTGGACTGCAATAAGATCCAACCAGTCCACCCTAAAGATCAATCCTGCATGTTCATTGGAAGGACTGATGTTGAAGCTGCAACTCCAATACTTTGGCCTCCTGATGCAAAGAACTGACTCATTTGAAAATACCCCAATGCTGGGAAAGATTGAGGGCCAGAAGAGAAGGGGACGACAAAGGATGAGGTGGTTGGATGGCATCACTGACTCAATGGACACGAGTTTGGGTAGGCTCTGGGAGTTGGTGATGGACAGGAAGGCCTGACTTGCTGTAGTTCATGAGTCGCAAAGAGTCAGACACAACTGAGCAACTGAACTGAACTGATGACAAAGTAATCTTTGTATAAAATAATAAAATATTACAATTAAAAAAAATCATCTCAGAAAAGATGTAGTAGAAATAGAACTATGAGGCCACCATCACCCTAATACCAAAACCTGACAAAGATGCCACAAAAAAGAAAACTACAGGCCTATGTTCACTGATGAACATAGATGCAAAAATTCTTAGAACTCAACTCTGAATTCTGTGTGTATTCCTTTTGAATTTTAAAAATATAACACACACCAGTAGTGTACAACTCAGCACAAACATTTCTGAAAAGTGCATTACCAGTATCCAATAACCTCTCTCTGTGCTGTGCTGTGATTAGTCACTCAGTCATGTATGACTCTGCAACTCCATGGACTGTAGCCTGCCAGGCTCCTCTGTCCATGGGATTCTCCAGGCAAGAATACTGGAGTGGGTTACTATTCACTTCTCTGGGGAATCTTCCTAACCCAGGGGTCGAACCCAGGTCTCCCTCATTGCAGCTGGATTCTTTACGGACTAAGCCTCCAAGGAAGCTCTCTCTATCGAACTTATCACCCTCCTTCATCCCCAGACATAACTACTGTTCTGAGTCAAACACAAACTACTATATATAAAATAAATAATTTATAAGCATGTAATGTATAATATGGGAATATAGTTAATATTTTATAGTAAATTTGTTTGGAGTATAATCTATAAAGATATTGAATAACTATGCTTTTCTGGCGGCTCAGCGGTTCTGGGTCAGCTGCCATCTATGGGGTCGCACAAAGTTGGACATGACTGAAGCAACTTAACAGCAGCAGCAAAGAGTCAGAAAAGCCCTAGTGACTAAATACCACCACCAGCTGGAACTAGTATCATTCATTGTTGTTCAGTCACTCAGTCGTGTCCCACTCTTTGGGACCCCATGGATTGCAGCATGCCAGACTTCCCTGTCCTTTATCATCTCTAAGAGCTTGCTCAAACTCATGTCCATTGAGTTGGTGATGCGATCCAACCATCTCATCCTTTCTTGTGCCCTTCTCCTCCTGCCTTCAATCTTTCCCAGCATCAGGGTCTTTTCTAATGAATTGGCTCTTCGCATCAGGTGGCCAAAGTATTGGAGGTTCAGCTTCAACATCAGTTCTTCTAATGAATACTCAGGATTGATTTCCTTTAGGATGGGCTGGTTGGATCTCCTTGCATTCCAAGGGACTATCAAGAGTCTTCTCCAACACCACATCTAAAAATTCAATGTCCAACTCTCACATCCATACATGATGACCGGAAAAACCATAGCTTTGACTAGACAGACCTTTGTTGGCAAAGACTGTCTCAGCTTTTTAATATGCTGTCTAGGTTTGTCATAGTTTTTCTTTCAATAAGCAAGTGTCTTTTCCTGGCTGCAGTCACCATCTGCAATGATTTTGGCGCCCAAGAGAGTAAACTATTTCCATTGTTTCCACATCTTGCCATTAAGTGATGGAACCGAATGCCATGATCTTAGTTTTTTGAATGTTGAGTTTCAAGCCAACTTTTTCACTCTCTTCTTTCACTTTCATCAAGAGGCTCTTTAGTTCTTCACTTTCTGCCATACGAGCGGTGTCATCTGTGTATCTGAAGTTATTGATATTTCTCCCTGCAATCTTGATTCCAGCTTGGGCTTCATCCAGCCTGGCATTTCACATGATATACTCTGCATGTAAGTTAAATAAGCGGGGTGACAGTATAAAGCCTTGATGTACTCCTTTCGAGATCTGGAACCAGTCTGTTGTTCTATGTCCAGTTCTAACTGTTGATTCTTGATCTGCATACAGGTTTCACAGGAGGCAGGTAGGGTGGTCTGGAATTCCCATTTCTTTAAGAATTTTCCACAGTGTGTTGTGATCCATACAAAGACTTTAGCATAATCAATGAAGCAGATGTTTTTCTGGAATTCTTTTGCTTTTTTATTATCCAACAGATTTTGGCAATTTGATCTCTGGTTCCTCTGACTTTTCTATATCCAGCTTAAACTACTGGAAATTCTCGTTCACGTACTGTTGCAGCCTGGCTTGGAGAATTTTGAGCATTAGATCACAAGCATGTGAAATGAGTGCAATTGTGCAGTAGTTTGAACATTCTTTGAACTCTTCTTCAAAAAAAGTCAATTATCTATTAGGAGCTTCAAAAAAGAACTACATATATCCTATTAACATAAAGTTCAAGAACATGTAAAACTTACCATTAGTGATGTCAAGGATCATTTCATGTGCCTGTTGGCCATCTGTATGTCTTCACTGGAAAAATGTCTATTTAGACCATTTTTAATCAGGTTGCTCTTCTGTCCACCTTTAAACAGGTTGTTTCATTTTACTATTGTTGAGTTGTATGAATTTGGTGTTTATTTTTAATATTAACTCATCAGACATATTGTTTGCAAATATCTTCTCCTCTTCAGTAGGTTGCTTTTCCATTTTGTTGATGGTTTTCTTCACTCTGCTTTTAAGTTTGATTAAATCCCATATACCCAGTTCCTTTTTCTCAGCATTATGACTATAAGAGTCATCCATGTTAGTTTCAGTTCATTCATATTCACAGCTGCATAATATTTCACTGAATGAGTAGACTACAAACTAGTCATTCATTTTAGTATTGATGGACATATGAGTAGTCTATTATGTTACTATTATAATAATGTCATTATGAACATTCCTCTATACCCTGTTGGTTTTCATGCATATGCATAAGTTGGGTAAACACTCAGAAGTAGAATTGCTGGGTTAGAATATGCATGTGTACTATATTAGTAAACGGTTTCCAAAACGACTGTGCTCATTTTCTTTCTCTCTAGTAGTGCATGAGAGTTCACCATCTTTACCAACATTTAGTATTGTCAGTCTTTTATAACATTTGAGCCACTGTTTTACATTTCTCTGCTACTAATTGAGGCTGAATAACTTTCTTATTGGCCTTTTGGATATTCTGCTTTGTAAAGTGACTACTCAAGATTTTTTACTATTTTTAAATATATGTGTTACAAATATCTTCCAACTCTAATTTACCTTCCATTCTCTATGTAGTTTTGTTTTAATGTAGCCCACATTTTCAGTCTTCTCAAATAATATGGTTAATGATTTTTATGTCTTGCTTAAGAAATTATTCCTTATTCCAATGAAAATCTTCACAGTATTTTTCCTTTAAGTCAACATTTCACAAAAAATTTATATTTTTGTGTAAATGGTATTAGGGGTCAGGTTTCACTTTTCCCCTTTGGATTGTCCAACTGGATCAGCAATATTTATTAATATTTATTCTAATGAAATAATCTTAAATTTTCATATATTTGTGGATATGTTTCTACATTTTGTGAACCCCATATTACAGACTGTTGTTGTTCAGTTGCTAAGTCATGTCCAACTCTTTGTGACCCCATGGACTGCAGCACATCAAGCTTGTGAACTTTATTAAAAAGTCTTGATTTCAGAAAGCATAAGCCATCTCACCTCCTCCTTCAAGAGTGCTAATGTTACATATAAATTTTAAAATCAGCATTTCAATTTCTACCAGAAAAAAAAAACTAACACAAATTTTATTCAGATTGCTTTGAGTTTATAAATCAGTCTTTTCTCAACAGTATTTCACTATCATTTGGAGCTGTTTTGTCTGTCGTAGGTATGTGATATTGTTGGTTCTACTGTGAATGGCATCTATTTTGAATTTTGTTTTATTTTTATTTCATTTTTGATTTATATTGCTGTTAAGTTTTAACTTACTGTTAGTACATTGAAATGGTGTTTTAATCTTGACTTATGATGTCCATGACTTCAGTAAACTTCACATAATAATTTTATTAATTCAAGTATGTAATAATTATGGAATTTTAAAAAATCATAATATTGATGAAATTAACATTTTTTCCCTTCCCAATGAAAGCAATGTTTCTTTTGCTTGCCTTATTATACTAACACATACAATAGCATTTTTGGATGTATTAGTGGGCATCACTATTTCCTTTCCAGTGTAAGAGAAAGCATTATCTGCTTCCCAGGTGGTGCTAGTGGTAAGAATCTGCCGGCCAATGCAGAAGACAGAAGAGATGTGGGTTCAGTCCCTGGGTTGGTAAGATACCCTGGAGGAGGGCATGGCAACCAACTCCAGTATTCTTGCCTGGAGAAACCCATGAACAGAGGAGCCTTGCATGCTACAGTCCATAGGGTCATGCAGAGTCAGACATGACTGAAGCAACTTACCACATGATGTTTGATATAGAACATATTTTCTAGCTATCTTTATCAAATTCATTTCTATTTGTAGGTGCTATGCACATACCAAGATTTTCTGGCATAGAGAGGGAGAGAAGGAATAATAAATGAGGAGTTCCTTGCACAGGGATGCATTCAACAACAGTAGAAAGATGTAATAGTAGCTCATCAAAGAGAAAGTCCACAGGAACATGGAACTTTTCTTCAAGGGAAATTTTCTTCAAGGGAACTTTTTTTCCAAAGTGGCCAAAGTATTCCTGAGCCTGTGGGGTGGAGGAGTGGTAGAAAGACCATTTATAATTTAATAGTTCTCTCTTCTAGGGTAGTATATTCTTTTTAGTTGGCTGAGCTCAGATTCATTGGCACTATTTCAACAAATATATGGAGAAAATAAACCCCACCTCTCAAGTTTTATTTCCCAAGGATTTAACTACTTCCACAACCTTCAAGGGATAGCTAATTGGCTAAAGTGAAACTCACATCACACAGTCTTTCAGTCAGTTTACATCAGGACAATCCATCTAGTACCAAGAGAGATAGGAAGAGCCAAGAATCTTCTCAAACTATTTTAGGGAAAACACAAGCCTGTGCAGTAGAGACCCCATACCAAAATGAGTCAGGAATGGGGAGCAAGTGGGATAGAGAATCTATGCAAAAATTCTAATACAAGAAAAGGAGGGAAATCTATAAAGTCTATCTTTTCACATGCAAAAGAGAAAAAAAATCAAATGGATTAGAGGCTAAAACTGTATGCAATCAATTGTGAAGCTGCAAAATGATATTAAGAGTTACATGTGTTTCATACTTATCATCTATAACGGCAGTGAGTGGTTAGCCAGGTTGTCAGCCACCCTTTCCAGTAGGGCAGTCATAGGTGGTTCCTTACACAATAGCACCAGCTGCAGGTCCAAGTCCCCCTGAGGAGCAGGCCCTTTTCCAAGAGGCCAACACATATCACTCCCCTCAGGGTTCTAGTCATGCGCTTTGTCTTCTTCTTCCTGACCACTTCTTTTGCTTTCGTCCTTCTTGGGCATATCTATGTTCTCAGACATATCTATGTTCTCAGACTCAGCATGATTGCCACTGCCTTCCTCCTGCTCAGCGATCCAGTGGGACATGACTTTAAGAGTCCACTCCCTGTGGGACACCACATTCTGGACTGCCTCTGTGTCCTCTTGTGCTGGATAAATGGAAGGATGCTCTGCCATTATATGGCGATCATTGTTCACAAAAATTCCCACTGGACACATTTTTTGAGGCAACTCAATAACCACTGCTATAATCAATTCTATAGGAATAGAGGGCATTCTGCAATGCCGGTGGTGACTCTTCCGGTTACAGTTCCTACTACCAAGCTGACTACAACTCACCATCACCCCCAAAACACTCCAGAAAGAAACAGCTGTCTGGGAGTGAGTGAGTAGAAGCCCTCCCACAACTCAGGCCACCAGTTCCACCAAGGCCAGCACAGTCCTACGACCAGAGCCATCGCAGTGACTACGGTCCCTCGGGCCAATCAGACAGGTTGCAGTCAAGGAGGAGGCAGCTACTTCCCCTATTCAGCCTCCTACAGCTCCTGGAGGTGCAGATCAGACCACAGCTACAGCTAGAAGAAAAAATCCAACCACAGTGAGAGTGGAGGCCAGAGCGGAGGAATAGCTATGGCTCAGGCAGGCCGATCCTACAATCTAGGGTCACAGGGGTTATGCAGAGCACACCAAGGCAAAAAAGGAGACTACTCAGCACAGTGGAACTTTAACTCCCAGGTCTAGCCAGGAAGCCAGCTGCCCTCCCAGCTCCTAAAGGGCATCATGGAGAACACTGCACAAAGGCAGATCACAGCGTGAGCTCCCAACACAGATAAAGCCCTCTGGGGTACAGATCTATACCTTCTGTGTCTACCCGCCACCCCCTGTAGCAGTGGTCCCAGATGTGACCCAAGGCACGAGGGGCCTTTCCCTCCCTGGCTCCACTGAGACAGACACTAGGTGTACCATCCTACTCAGCCAGTTGATCCCACACCCTATTGGGCTTCTCCTCCCCACCAAGTGAGCAACTGTCAATCAGCAACCAGTTAACAGTCCTGCTCTGCCATTGGTCGGGACCACTGAAAGCCCCTTCCCCCTCCCAATTGAATATAAAAGGACCCTGAATCCTGAGAGAGAAGAGATGGTTCTCAGAGAGGCTAGTCTGCCATCTCCTCAATATGCTGGCCTTCCAATTAAAGTCATCATTCCTTGCTCCAACAACTTGTCTCCCAATTTATCGACCTGTCATGCAGTGAGCAGGAAGACCTTGGGCCCGGTAACACACTAACCATGTAAGAGTCAGTTTCATGCATCACAGTTAACATGTCAAACTGTTACCAAAAACGCAAGTCAGTTTTGATGTCCAATGAGGCCAAATAACACCAAAACAAGAGAGTGTGGAGCAGAGAAAGGTTTACTATAGGTCCCTGCTAGGAGACGGGTGGCTCCTGCCTTAAAAACCTCCAACTCCTCAAATGTTTTCACAAAGCCCTTTTATACAAAGGAAAGGTGAGGGAGGGGGTGGGGTCAGTCTTGCAAACTTCATGGTGTCAGAGCCTGTGTTCTTGAGGACAGGTAAGAATGCTCATGTAAATCTTTACCAAAGGAATGTCATTCTCTGTCCTGATAAGAAAGGGCCAGGTGCCAAGGCACAACTCTCATCCTCTGAGGTCCCAGTTCTGACTCGGAGGAGGTAGATCTCAGCTGGCGGCTCCCTCAGAGCCAAAACCTCAGACCCTGACGGGCTGTCACCGCTGAGGGAGTCAGGCATCCAGGAGCCAGCTAGCCCTCAGGCTCCTCAGGACCCCCAAGTGGGGACAGATCCCACAGACCCCGTCCCACTGCAGATGGCTGCGGCCTTTAGGTCACAGAGGCAGAGAAGAGAAATAGGTTCACTGCCGCCTTAAGGGCTGGGTCCTGCCAGTGGGTGGCCTTGGTGAGGGCTCTGGAGCCCTGCAGGACACACCCCCAGCCTGTTCCCTGGGTCTCCCAACTCACCTGCCAGTCGGAGGCCAGGTGAGCTGGAGAGCCCATAAAAATGCCTGAACCCACTTCTTATCTCACTCTCCACCTGACGGCCACCAATGATCACTGACCACCACTCTGGGGACCGTTGGGTGAGATGGGTCGGCTAACGGTTCCTCACTGACAGTTGCACGCTTGGGGGAGGGGCCAACTGCAGCGCCAACCAATGGCTAAACAGGATCTCTAACGGCGGCTTTCTAACGGCTGCTCTAACCTGGTAACCATTGCCTGGCAGAGTTGCTAGATAACGGTGCCCTGTAAAGGCCACATGCTAAGGGCTGCACACTGCCCCTATTACAAACCAGTGTCTCCAAATCCCTCCACCCTACCCAATCCAAGCTGTCACGTTGTGCGGTGCAGCTGGTCTCTCTATCCTGACCCATCCTGTGACCCATTATTTAACCATGTTTGGGACTTCGTATCTTCAACGGTTTATCAGTTGCCATTACAACACTGAATAGAGTTTTTGGGTTCTTGCAGTTAAGCATCCCTGTGTCTATGTACAACTGGTGTCTGTGTTAACTCAGTTTGTCTTTAAATAGTTACAAAAGTGATACATCATCTGTTAATTCTTTGTGAAGTGGGTTAAACGAGTTTTCTGTATTTTAATGCTTTAGTGTTTCAGTTTTAGAAGCAAAGATTTTATTTTAAAAACCAGAGGGAAAGAGTGGGGCTTTCCAGGAGGCACCTGTGGTAAAGAACCCACCTGCCAATTCTGGAGACTTAAGAGACAGGGGTTTGATCCCTGGATTGGGAAGATCCCCTGGAGCAGGGCACGGCAACCCACTCCAGTATCCTTGCCTGAAGAGTCCCCATGGACAGAGGATCCTGACAGGCTACAGTCCATAGGGTCACAAAGAGTTGGACATGACTGAAGGGACTTAGCACCCACACATGACAAAGAGTGGTGGTGGGAGACAACATATGTCTGGATCATTCAGACAGTACATCTGAACTGAGCTGAAGGTAGGCAAATAAAAACAAAACTGAAAAAGAAATTACACGTAAATTCAAACCATCTAGAACTTTGTCTCAGTTGGTGCCTTTTGGTTGAGTGTGTCCAGTGAGATGTACCAACAGGAAATTTCTGCTTCCTCTCTCTTCTGTGCTATTCTGACTGGACCATGTACCTTTAGGACCACAGTTTCAGGCAGAAGGGGGCCCTCCCCTATTCTACATCTCAGCAGGATCTACTAACACCTACGGGCGTGATGTCTTTTGGATGTTGCTAATCCGAGTGCCTTCACAACCCCTGTGGTTCCTTTAATTTAGCAGCCACCTTTGTGAACTAAGTATACTCAAAAATCCCAACCCTCCATGCTGTTACCTGCTGGGAACCTGACTGATACATGAGCATTTTCCTTCCCACTAGTTATTTTAACATAGCTTTAATTCATTACATTTCTTTCACTTTTCCCTATTTATTCTTAGTGTCTGGCTTTGCCTACATTAGTTTTGACAGTCAAAAGTCAGGGCATTCCTACTTACCTCTTCATTGATATTTTTATATTATTGGTTTTATACTGTAAATTACTGGATTATTGACATTTAAATAATCTTAATATTGCTGTAGTTTTGTTATTCCTTTTATTCTCTTAGGATTCTGTTTTGACACTGAAAGTAATGTGGCAACTAGAAAGTAGGAAAATCATAACGGATATAGAACAACAAAAAAGTTTTTTAAATGAACAGCCACTTATAAGCATGCTCTTAAAGAAAATAACCCCATTATTCAAAATATTAGTAATGGGAAAAGTCACTGCTTTCTCATTTTATAGCCACCAAAATTGGCTCAAACATTTTCTACTTCAACAAAACTAGGGGAAAAAAATCTTCTAAAGGAATGACAGCAGTGGCCACAGGACTGGAAAAGGTCAGTTTTCATTCCAATCCCAAAGAAAAGCAATGCCAAAGAATGCTCAAACTACTGCACAATTGCACTCATCTCACATGCTAGTAAAGTAATGCTCAAAATTCTCCAAGCCAGGCTCCAGCAGTACGTGAACTGTGAACTTCAAGCTGGTTTTAGAAAAGGCAGAGGGACCAGAGATCAAATTGCCAACATCCTCTGGATCATTGAAAAAGCAAGAGTTCCAGAAAAACATCTATTTCTACTTTATTTACTATGCTAAAGCCTTTGCCTGTGTAGATCGCAATAAATGGTGGAAAATTCTTCAAGAGATGGGAATACTAGACCACCTGACCTGCCTCTTGAGAAACCTGTATGGAAGGAAGCAAAAGTTATAACTAGACATGGAACAACAGACTGGTTCCAAATAGGAAAAGGAGTACATCAAGGCTGTATATTGTCACCTGCTTATTGAACTTCTTTGCAGAGTACATCATGAGAAACGCTGAGAAGAAACACAAGCTGGAATCAAGATTGCCGGGAGAATTAGCAGATGAATGGATAAGAAAGCTGTGGTACATATACACAATGGAGTACTACTCAGCCCTTAAAAAGAATAAATTCGACTCAGTTCTAATGAGATGGATGAAATTGGAGCCGATTATACAGAGTGAAGTAAGTCAGAAAGAAAAACACCAATACAGTATACTGACACATGTATATGGAATTTAGAAGGATAGTAATGAAGACCCTCTATGTGAGACAACAAAAGAGACTCAGAGGTATAGAATGGACTTTTGGACTCTGAGGGAGAGGAAGAGGGTGGGATGATTTGGGAGAACGGCATTGAAACATGTATACTATCTTGTAAGAATGAAGCACCAGTCTATGTTCAATACAGGATGCAGGACGCATGGGGCTGGTGCACGGATGATTCAGGGAGAGGATGTGGGGTGGGAGGTGGGAGGGGGCTTTGGCATTGGGAGATCGTGGACACCTGTGGCTGATTCATGTCAATGTATGGCAAAACAAATACAGTATTGTAATTTAAAAAATAAATAAATTTAAAAAAAAAAAAAAAAGATTGCCGGGAGAAATATCAGTCACCTCAGATATGCAGATGACACCATCCTTATGGCAGAAAGTGAAGAAGAACTAAAAAGCCTCTTGATGAAGGTTAAAGAGGAGAGTGAAAAAGTTGGCTTAATGCTCAACATTCAGCAAACTAAGATCATGGCATCTGATCCCATCACTTCACAACAAATAAATTGGGAAACAGTGGCTGACTTTATTTTGGGGGGCTCCAAAATCACTGCAGATGATGATTGCAGCCATGAAATTAAAAGAAAGTTATGACCCACCTAGACAGGATATTGAAAAGCAGAGGCATTACTTTGCCAACAAAGGTCTGTCTAGTCACAGCTGTGGTTTTTCCAGTAGTCGTGTATGGATGTGAGAGTTAGACTATAAAGAAAGCTGAGTGTTGATGAATTGATGCTTTTGAACTGTGGTGTTGGAGAAGACTCTTGAGAGTCCCTTGGACTGCAAGGAGATCCAACCAGTCCATCCTAAAGGAGATCAGTCTTGGGTGTTCATTGGAAGGACTGATGTTGAAGGTGAAACGCCAGTACTTTGGCCACCTGATGAGAAGAACTGACTCATCTGAAAAGACCCTGATGCTGGGAAAGATTGAGGGTAGGAGGAGAAGGGGAAAACAGAGGGTGAGATGTTTGGATGGCATCACCGACTCAATGGACATGAGTTTGGGTAAACTCCGGGAGTTGGTGATGGACACAGAGGCCTGGTGTGCTGCGGTTCATGGGGTCGCAAACAGTCAGATATGACTGAGCAACTGAACTGAACTGAACTCAAAGGAATGACTAATAATTAACATATAGAGGGTAACAAAAACCTGCAGGTTGTTTAAGCATCATATAGCTGGTCAATAGAACTTTTCTGCTAATGGGTATAATTTTAACATGGACATAAAATGCTGTTTTCTCCTTAGGAAAAAAGATATATGCTAGCTAAAGGCTAAGTATTTTCTTGTAAAGGTCTGTTAGTCTCAACATCCCTATTTTCCAGTTGCAATAGCGCTTCTAAAAATGCATTTTCAATGTATCCTATCTTTAAATGGGCAAGACTTTTCAAAGTGTCAATTAGCAATAATGTTCAAAGTCTTGGAACAAACACAACTGGATTTATGTAGGGTTTATATTTTATTTATTTCAATGAGTATAGTTAGAAATTTAACTATTTTATACTATAATTTGAGTCTTTCTTACCAGAAAGGAAGATAATAACATTTTTTTAATTTTGGTATTTAAATACTTACTAACAAATTTTATGTAGTAAAATGGTTGGAGGAAGAAGGATTATAGGGTTTGAGATGGATAGAATTAGGATGTCATAGAAGTAAAACTTCAGAAGTGGTGGTTGAAAACTGTCTCAATAATTAAATATGTCAGATTCTGCAGTACATATTACTTCTGTTCCTCAGTCCTCTTTCCCTTCTATATGGACTTGAGACTGCCATCTTTCTCAAACCAAGCTGTTAGCAAAGTTCTTTTGAGAGCTCTCTAGCTAAACAGATTCCATGGCCTTGTGCCCAGAGTTTTGATTCCAGAAGTCTGGGATGATGTCTAGCAATTTGTACTTTTAAACTGCACCTGGGAAACCTAAGGTCCAACTAGGTTTGGCGGTCACTGTCATAACTAGTCAGCTGTGTATTAGAAGACATCCAGAGCCCAGATCCTAATTTATCCTAATTTTGATACTAGGCCAGTTATGTAACCTTCATGGTTCAGATAATGTACTTAAGTTGGGGAAAAACCCTTTTATTCTCAGGGCAGTTGAAAAGAAAAATAACATCACTGGTTGATACATGGTAGGCATGCCCATATGACATCCTTCCTCTTACTAATGCATCTCTACGGCTTTCTAATATTTTAGGTATGATTTTTGAGAGACAAACTATCTTCTGACAGCATATTCTGTCATGGTTGAACAGACTTTTAATATCAATGCTTGAATTATAGGCCCTATTGCTGACTCTGATGGTATCAAGTTCCAGGAAACCATCTATGTCCTCTCTCTGTCTGTTAATATGTCACCTGATTCTGACACTTACTACTGCCTGAGGTAGCTGCTCCTGGCTACGTCTACCTGTTAAAATTACAAAGTATGTTAAAGTTAAATACCATCTTATTTTACAGCTTGGAAGCTAAAGCCCAAACAGTTTAAATGACATACCTAAAGTCACACAGTGCCTAATAGACTGGAAACCAAATGCCCCTTTTTCCCATATTGCATTCTTGAGCTGCATAGTGTCAAATGAGTCGCAGAAAACAAAATGATTCTGACTATTCGAAATGTAAACAGACTTTTGAAATTTATTTTTCTTAGATTATGGTTATCAATTTAAAATTTCTAAGCTTAAAAAAAGAGGAGAATATTTACCTTTGAAGATAGTGTCATTTTTCTTGCAAATTTTGAGACAACTTTGATCAGTGTCCTTCCTTTACCTGTTTTCTAGAGCTGACACCACGTGGCAGGATGTAGTGACAAAGCAGAGAAATATATGTATATAAACACACACACACACATAAGTGATAAGATTCTGAGGAAAAACAAGTTGTTATTTTTTCTTGGAATACTTACTTTGTCATTAGGGACCATTTTAACTTCATCTCACCACATTTATCTATTCAGAAGATTATCTGTAGCCAAGTCTTACTTACATCTTAACTAGTGTTCACAGATATAAATTGATTTTAATATGTTTATAGAATGTGTAATTAGGAAATTAGTCTCACACTGCTACTAGAAAGAATTATCAATATATAATCTTACATATTCAAGTATGAGAGTAAAGAGGATTGAACACACAGCTACATTTTAAGCTCTTAAAAGGCATTTCATATGATGATGACTCAAATATGGTTTTGAATTAAAATGCTAAATAGCTCTTATTCACTTTATTACTTTTTAGCACACATGCATGATACCAGAAATTAATCTAAAAAAATTTTCTTAACTGTAGTTATCTTCCCTGAATTGTCCTAATAACTAGATAAGAAATGATCTGTATTGTGGCATGATGCTTGTATACATGTGCAATATAAAGCACTTTAGATTAAACAGCATTCAGGGACTTCCCTTGTGGTCCAGTGGTTAAGAGCTCACCTGCCAACTTGAGGAAAAGGGGTTCCATCTCTGGCCCAGAAAGATCCCACATGCCATGGAGCAACTAAGCCTATGCATCACAACTACTGAGCCCGTGGGCCTACAGCCTGTGCTCTGCAACAGGAGAAGCCACCACAGTGGGAAGCCTGCATGCTGCAACGAAGACCCCACCAAGCCAAAAAAATAAATACATAATTTAAAACAACAACAACATTCAGGCAGATGTGGTACACCACCGATTTCAAGGGAGCCAGCACACAAGAACCTGTCCCACGAATCTACCTCATTATTCTCAGATGAGCTCCTGACAGCTCTGCCTTCCAAACCAGAGACCAAGCTGTACATCACTGAACCAAAATTGGGTAAAATTTGGCTCACATCTTTAAAGTTAACCTGGTTTGTCAACACCCATTTTTCTTCCCGGAACATTAAGATTCATGGGGGAATCGAAAAATAGTGGGGACCATTGTTGCTCAGCTTCTCTCAGTCCTGCCAGAATATTCTAACGAAGTGAAATCATGTTGACTGTTGCCTTAATTTTCACCAATATACCATAACGACTCCAGATTTTTGGAAATAAGTGTAATAAAACAAAGAATTGGGAGTGAATGCAGGTGCCCAGATTGACAAGTGGATGAAAAGAGCTAACATACCATGAGAACAGATAAGGTGAATATTTCTATTCAAGTACAGAAAAAAGGTGTTAGTTATACTTGTATGCTAATAATTAATTAAAAGTTGACAGTGACTCTGGATAATATTAATAAACTCTGACTTACTATCTAAGAAGGACCCCCATCGTTTAGAAAGATGGTAATGATAACCCTGTATGTGAGACAGTAAAAGAGACACAGATGTATAGAACAGTCTTTTGGACTCTGTGGGAGAGGGAGAGAGTGGGATGATTTGGGAGAATGGCATTGAAACATGTATAATATATGAAACGAGTCCCCAGCCCAGGTTCAATGCATGATACTGGATGCTTGGGGCTGGTGCACTGGGACAACCCAGAGGGATGGTACAGGGAGAGATGAAGGACGGGGGTTCAGGATGAGGAACACGTGTATACCTGTGGCGGATACATGTTGATGTATGGCAAAACCAATACAACATTGTAAAGTAATTAACCTCCAATTAAAAAAATAAATTTATTTAAAAAAATTTGCTTGTGAGTAGTGCAAAAGACTAGAAGTATTAAAAATAAAGCTAAGTACAATGAGAACTGGGGACATTTTATACAGTTCTAAACATCAAACAGACAAGGGAAGCAAGATAAAGAGGAATCAATTAGGAAAACTAAAGTTAACTGCTGAGCAATTTATATGTGTTTTAATAGGTTGCTGCCTTTATGTATAATAGAAACTAATTAAAGGGTTATATGTTTTTCTAATTAAGACTTTATGTGGCTAAGAAACTTAACTCTTTCTAAATGTCATTTCCAGAGAAAACCAGATTTTTGAGTGCCAAATTCACCAGAGCACACATCCCACTTAATGGTCAATCAAGTCACATCCACAGTGGAGGCAAAATTATTTCAAAACTGGGATTGATGAGTTTAAAAATCACAGACCATGGCTAAACCTTAAAAAATAACTTGGAGAAAATCACATAATATAGGAATTTCAAATCCTTTATAAAGTACATGTTTACAGGAAACAGCCCTGGGCAGGAAGCCCCTTTTCCTGACACTTCAGCAAGGCTGTATTGTAACTAACTTTTAAACCAGGCACCCCCATGCTCTGCTCATCTCAGCCTAAGCACACCTTTCACATCTTTTAATCACACCATTCCTTGCCTAACTTGTCGGTTCTTTCCATAGATCAAAGAAGTGGAAACAAAGAATAAATAATTAACAGATGACCAGATCTCTTCCCCTGCTTTCCCTTCAGTAATCTACTGAACAAGCTGTGGGACCAATCTGTGGGAACAAGATCTTATCTTAAGGAGTCGAGAAGCCTGCACACAAGCCAGCTCACAGCAGGGGCTGGTGATGATTACAACTTCCTATCTCAGTGATTAACTGAGATAATTTCTCTGTTTCTCTTGAGAACTTTCATGGCCAAGAAGAATCTTCAGAGTGGTTTTGGGGAGATGCTAAATCCACCATCTCCCCAGACTGCTGGCATTCTGATTAAAGGCACCTTTCCCCTCTGCCATTTCTGAGTATGTAACTGATTTTGTAAGCAGCAAGCAGCAGGACCTGATTTATTCAGCAACAGTCTTAAAGTCAGAGATTACTGGGTTCAAATGTAAGCTCTAACATTTCCTCACTTTAAAAGCTGGAGCTTGAGTAACCACTCTAAACCATGTATTATCAAAATCAAATATCAAGTGGAAATTAAAGCAAGACCTAATGAGGTAGGTGAGTGGTTTAAACAACAGGTTTTCCACTAAAAAGCTATACATTTTCAATATTTTCTGATTATGATAGTAATGCTCACTGTACCAAACATGTGTAAGAACATTTTCACATACCTAATAACCTCAATAAGAAGAAATGACTGCTAACTTTCTGGTGCTCTTTTTGTCAAGACGGATCTAGAAATACAGTTTAAAGATTTGGCTATGATAATTTTTATAGTTCAGAACCTTTTTCAACTGGTATCAAGAGAGACCAATACCTCTTCTGTGCACTTTGTCTTTTATTATTTTCCTTTGAAAGGAGTTAATAACCATGAAGTTATAAACATTTAAGTTATTTTATTCTTTAATTATTTTGTTACATTAAAACTTTACTTTTTCTAGATTCATGGACATGTACTCTCACCATGGCCATATCACCCTATGAGGCAAAATTGTTTGTTGAGGGAAAAAGGACAGAAAATGTAGATATTAAAGTCATTCATGACCCTCCAAAGGGCTGCAGTACATAGAAAGACTACATCTGTGTCATTAAATTTTCAAGGAGGGAGACTGAATTTGGAAAAACATATGTATCTAAAAAGGCTCTTTACAGAGGTTAATAAAAACAATGTTTAGAAACACTGACTGAGATGATCTCGTGTGGCCTCAGGCTTGCAGCAGCTTGAAGCAGGAATTTAGTTCCCACCCAGAGACTGAAGTCAGGCCGCAGTAGTAAGAAAACTGAATCCTAACCACTGGGCTTCCCAGGTGGCACTAACAGTAAGGAACCCACCTGCCAATGCAGGAAATGCCAAGTGACGTTTGTTCGATCCCTGGGTCAGGAAGATCTCCTGGAGGAGGGCATGGCAACCCACTCCAGTCTTCTCACCTGAAGAATGCCCACAGACAGAGGAGCCTGGTGAGCTACAAGTCCACAATGTTCACAAAGAGTCTGATAGGACCAAAGTGACTTAGCACGCACGTGATCACTAGAACACCTGGGAGCAGTGCCCATCGACAAGGGCCTGGTCCATCAGCTGAATAGGAATGAATTTTCACATAGTGATGAAAAGCAAAGGAAAAATAAACGATTAAGAGGAAAAAAGAGTACACGTGAATAGACACACAGGTGGGCTCAGAAAGTCATGCCCTCGTGGTAGTATGAATCACTTTTATGGGGCATTTCTCCCAGGTTTCCTTTGGCCAGTGATCTTGCTTTGCCTGGTTCCAAGTCTGTATTTGGTATATTTCAGGAAACTTCTATGACGGCATGCACATCTCTTAGCCATGCTGGATTCTAGTGAATAGTCCGATGGGTAGGCTGACCTCATCTGTTATGAGGTGGTACCGTCTTCCTTCTTGACCTTCAAGGAACTCTTCTGCATGAGTGTAGTTAGAAAGGTCTTCTTGATTTCAAGAATGAGGAATATAGGTTCTTTATCGCTTATCTGGGAAGGGCTCTGCTCTTGTCTCACTCCTCATCTTGGAGTATCTTCAACAGAGGACAAATCGCAGCTGTTCAGACTGGGGCCCACCTATCTCCTGCCCCATACAAACTATCTTAGGGAATAATACAAGATGCAAAAAACTGAATTCTTCATAAATGTTTATCTGGTTCCCTAATATTATTATTGAACAAAATATCTTTCCCCACTAATTTGAAATGATACTTTTAAGTCCTAAATTTTTATCTATTCTTGGTCTGTTGCTCAGCTTTCTATTCTGCCTCAGCTTTCATTCATATTTGTCATTGCTTACAATGTGTATTTTCTATGCTATAAAAGTATATGGGGGTACCTTACCTTGAAGAAATAAAATATCACACATGATTTTCTATGTAAAATTGATTTTAAGAAAAGCCCTGGTGAACTTTCTGGTTCATATTTATCTTTACCATACCTATGCCATTTTTGAAAATTTAATTGGAGGATAACTGCTTTACAATGTTGTATTTGTTTCTGCTGTACAACAGTGTGAACCAGCCCTATGTATACACATGTCATCTCCATTTTGAACCTCCCTCCCCCACCCCGTCCTCCTGCTCTAGGTCATCACAGAGCACCAGGATGATCCACTTGTGTTACATAGCAACTTTCCATGAGCCATCTATTTTACATATGGGAATGTATATATGTTAATGCTATTTACAATTTGCCCCACCCTCCCCTTCCCCTACTGTGTCCACAATTCCATTCTCCACGTCTGTGTCTCTATTTCTGTCCTGCAAATAGGTTTATCAGCACTATTTTTCTAGATTCTACATACATGAATTAATATATGATATTTGTTTTTCTCCTTCTGACTTACTTCACTCTGTACAACAGGCTGTTGGTTCATCCACCTCAGTTTAACTGACTTAAACTCATTACTTTTTTGTGGCTGAGTAATAGTCCATTGTTTTTGTACCACAGCTTCTTTATCCATTGACCTGTCAATGGACATCTAGGTTGCTTCCATGTCCTGGTGATTGCAAATACTCCTGCAATAAACATTGGGATACACGTGTCTCTTTGAATTATGGTTTTCTCAGGGAATATGCCCAGTAGAGAGGTTGCTGGGTCATATGGTAGCTTTATTCCTAGTTTTTAAAGGAATCTCCATGCTGTTCTCCATAGTGACTGTATCAATTTATATTCTCACCAACAGAAACCTGCACAATTTTAAAGGCAAAATATTCAGAAAATTTTTAGAAAGAACATTTTTATACTGTTGCAAAACATCAAAGCTACATTCCATTGTTCAATAAAAGCGCTACTCTGTTCCTAGCAATGTGATATATGACTTGGGACTTTATATATAGACATATCTTGCTACAGCCTACCTGCACACCACTAGGAATCATATCTTGATTTTTAGTATTTCTAAAATTCTGATGTATGTTTTTGTTCCCTGTAAAATATAATTTCCCCCAATTTTCATAAGTTTCTTAACACAAGATTACATGAGACACTACAGAAAAGAATAACTCAGTATCATTTCAATAGAGTTCTGGAAATCACTTCGGAAAGGTTACCTTGGGAACCATCACAAGGATTGTCTCCTGTATTAAAAGGGGCTACTGATCTGTCGAAGCACTGCATAGGTTTGTTCAGCTTCTAAACTTTAATGAACACAGGAATCCTTTGGGAAAATATGCTGAAATATGAATTCTGATTCAGAAGTTCTGAAAGATGCCTGAGACTCTGTGTTTGTAAAAAGCTCCAGATTCACAGTCATGGTGCTCATCATGGATCACACTCTGAGAAGTGAGGAGTTAGTTGGCATCTATAATCCCATGTTAAATTAGCTACATGAAAGGCTCAGAAAATATACTAAGGGTAAAGGGTATCTAAACAAAAGATCACAACATTAGCTTTTAAAACACATCAACACACACATACCCCCCCACACACCAACTTGATCCATTCTTCCCCCGAAAAGAAATTTCCAAGGTTCCTTTGCTGCTACTGCTAAGTCACACCAGTCGTGTCCGACTCTGTGTGACCCCATAGACGGCAGCCCACCAGGCTCCTCCGTCCCTGGGATTCTCCAGGCAAGAACACTGGAGTGGGTTGCCATTTCCTTCTCCAGTACATGAAAGTGGAAAGTGAAAGGAAGTCGCTCAGTCGTGCCCGACTCCTAGCGACCCCATGGACTGCAGCCTACCAGGCTCCTCCATCCATGGGATCTTCCAGGCAAGAGTACTGCAGTGGGGTGCCATTGCCTTAAAATGACTTTAATTCTGATAATCTGATTTTTAAGTCTCTAAAGACGAAGTAGTATACTTAACGGACAGTACTGGCTCTGAGAAAAGTCCCAACACAGGATCTAAAACAAAAGAGTGATGAGAGGAGCCAGTGGTATGCTGAAGGTAAACACTATCCCAAATTCTGTTCCCTAATATTAATACATTTGCCTCTCATTTCCCAGTTGCTGCTAAATGCTTTCAAGATTTATTTTGCTAGCTAAACACTGGAAGAAAAAATTCCAATTAATTCTGTCATATAACCTCTCAAACTGTTCACTTTGAAGAATATCCAGTTAATTTTTGGTTGACTGATTAGTATTCAAAATTTAAAAAAAAAAAACCTTAAATCCCTCTCAACAAGTTTTTAACAAATACTGAAATATAATGTCATATGGATCTAGGATGTGCTTTCTTTTTAATTATGACCACATTTCAGGTAAATATATTATTTTGCCTCTCCTAGGATTAGTCCACCCTAAGCATGTTTCTCAAGAAGCTTCTAAGGCTTACTTGCATCAGAAATATCCATGTGCTTCCTGAATATGCATATACCTATAGTAATTCAATCAGATCTCTGGAAAATGGCTCAGAAATATGCATTTCTACTAAGTGGTCTAAGTCATTCTCTTTCATGTGAGAATTTTACATCCCTTTTGCTAACAATTCAAAATGAACATTAACACACTTTTGAATCTGCAGTAAGTTGAATGATGACTCCCCAGAAGATACATCCTCCCAGGACCTGTGAATGATACTCTATTTGGATCTTCCAGGCAAGAGTACTGGAGTGGGGTGCCATTGCCTTCTCCACACTCAGTCATTAAAAAGAATGAAATAATGCCATTTGCTGAAATATGGATGGACCTAGTGATTGCCAAACTGAGTGAAGTAAGTCAGACAGAGAAGGAGAAATATTGTATAAGATCCCTTACATGTGCAATCTAAAATGAAATTATACAAAGGAACTTACTTACAAAACAGAAAACGACTCACAGACTTATGAATGAACTTAACAGTTGCCGAAGGTAGGACGGGGGAAGGGATAGTTGAGAGTTTGCAATAGACACGTACAGACTGCTATATTTTAAGTGGATCACAAACAAGGACCTACTGTACATCACATGGAACTCTGCTCAATGTTATGGGGCAGCCTAGATGAGAGGGAAGTCTGGGGGAGAATGGATCCATGTAGATGTATGGCTGAGTCCCTTTGTTGTTCACTTGAAACTATCACAACACTGTTAATCGGCTATACCTCAAAACAAAATTGAAAGTATAAAAAAAAATAGTCTTTGCAGATTAAGTTAAAGATCGTGATATGAGATCATCCTGCATTAGTGGGTGAGTTCCAAATCTATTCACAAATGACCTTGTAATAAGACAAACATAAAATATAACGAGATATGAAGGCAGAGACAGGGACTGGAATGGCAGATTTACAAGCCAATGAAAACAAAGAACTGCCAATAGCCACTGGAAGCTGTAAGAGATCCATGCAACAGATTCATCCAGAAGGAACGCACCCTGCTTACACCTTGATTTTGGACTTCCACCTTTAAGAACTATGAAAAAATAATTCCTGTTTTAGAGCCATACACTTTGTGGTAATTTGCAGTTCTAGGACAGGAATAGAATCCCTCAAAATACATATGCATATACATGTGGTGTGTTCAGTCACTCAGTCATGTCTGATTCTTTGCGGCCTCATGAACTGTAGCCTGCCAGACTCCTCTGACCATGGGATTTCCCAGGCAAGGAATACTGGAGTGGTTGCCATTTCCCTCTTCAGGGGATCTTCCGGTTCCAAGGATCAAACCTGCATCTCTTGCATCTTCTGATTCTTTACCACTAGTGCCTCCTGGAAAGCTCATGCATACACACACACACATATATATATGCCATTAATAATATAAATAATAATAGGTGATATTTGTCTCTGTGCAGGCATAGAGTCTAGGAAAATCAAGACTAAGGTGATGCCTGGTTAATCTTAACACTCACAATCTATTCTACCTTCATAACTCCTATATCTTGAGTAGGATTCCTTGCCAATAACCAACCCTCTACAAACTGCTCTCCCTACTAGCCTCTTCTTCTGGAGCAATAAGTTGAAAATTATTTTTACTATCTGCCTAAGAACTTTGTGTGCCTTGCTGAGGTATGTGAAGTAGAAGTGAGTCAACTTCCAAACACATAGGTAGCTGAGGATTCATTTACAAAATTGTATTACATTCTTGGAAATATAAAACACTGTCATAAATAGTTTCTTTTAAATATCATATAGAACAATGTTTTGATCCTCGCATTAAATATTATTGGAAATTTTACTTTCAGTTTGAGAAAAATAATTTTTGTTACAAGCTGAAAAACTATCTTTCAAAAATTCAGTGATATATAGATGCTTTAAGTATAAACTCATAGCAGAATTAATATAATGTTTTTTAAAAACTTGAGTAAAATATACACAAAATCTAAGAATCTTCTTGTTATATATATGAGAATATATATTTCTATTTCTCTGTAATTAACCAGTTGATTAATGAATCAATAATATTCACCCTATGTCTGGGTATGCAGCATTTACAAAGTTACAACAAGGACTATGATATAATAAGTCCAGAGAACATGGATTCTGAATTTAGAATGACCAGACATTGAATCCACATCCATCACTTTTCAGGCATGAGAACACTGGAATTTTCTTCAGATCCCCTTCAGTTCAGTTCAGTCACTCAGTCGTGTCCAACTCTTTGGGACTCCATGAATCGCAGCACACCAGGCCTCCCTGTCCATCACCAACTCCCAGAGTTCACTCAGTCCCATGTCCATCGAGTCAGTGATGCCATCCAGCCATCCCATCCTATGTCGTCCCCTTCTCCTCCTGCCCCCAATCCCTTCCAGCATCAGAGTCTTTTCCACTGAGTCAACTCTTTGCATGAGGTGGCCAAAGTACTGGAGTTTCAGCTTTAGCATCATTCCTTCCAAAGAAATCCCAGGGCTCATCTCCTTCAGAATGGATTGGTTGGATCTCCTTGCAGTCCAACGGACTCTCAAGAGTCTTTTCCAACACCACAGTTCAAAAATATCAATTCTTTGGCGCTCAGCTTTCTTCACAGTCAAACTCTCACATCCATACATGACCACAGGAAAAACCATACCCTTGACTAGATGGACCTTTGTTGGCAAAGTAATATCTCTGCTTTTTAATATCCTATCTAGGTTGGTCATAACTTTCCTTCCAAGGAGTAAGTGTCTTTTAATTTCATGGCTAGTCATTAGTAAAAGTATAGGAATAGCTGTCATTAATTAAGCACATACTGTTTTAAACATAATGTTATATCAATTAATTAATCTTTTCATGATCTCTGAGTTAGATTTTATATAATTCCCAGTTTTACAGTTGTGAAACAGACTCAGAAAGAGGTTAAATAAATTTCCCAAGAACACAGAGCTAGTTAGTAGTAATTACAAAATTAAAACTCAAGGAGATCTGGGATCAAAGCTTGCACTTTTAAACATTACTCTATGCTCTCTTACTTTAGCGTTACTAAACTTTTATGGTTAATTATGGCTTATATCTATAAAAATCTATTTCTGATACATCAACCAAATTAATGGTTCACACTTTAAATAGGGTTCCCTGGACAGGTCTAGTATCATTGTCCCTAATGATTTCAGAACAGAAATGATAAATAATATCAGTTTCCAGGAAAAATAATAATAACATTGTAAGATGCAGTGGGAAGCCTGCTGAAGAAACTTTTGCAAAGGTTCTCCTCTCTGATGAAAGAAATGCTTGAGAGGACACTGCACTTTCTGTCTCAGCTGTGGTTATAAAAGAATGAAGCACCAGCAGCTGCAGCATCCACACTGTGACTACGCAGGGGGCAGCCAGAGGCAGAGCGCCCAGGTGAACAGGAATGCAGGGAAGAAAGATGGAAAGTAATGAGTTATTTGATAGGTGGCACAGCTTAAACTCTAAACTTATAATAATGAAGTAATGTGTTCCCATTATTTAACAGTCAGTGGTTTAAAACCCTGTTACTGCTTGAATCCCAAAGCATCCTAAATGATAAAAGCAACAATTCAAACTTTCTCTAATCGTATGTTATTTAAGAAGTATAAACTTGAAGCTTTCATGAAAATACAGATATTTAAAAATCAAATGGAACATGACCCTGGGGGAGGGGGGCGGGAATCAACCTTTAATCTGTTTCTTTTATTTAATTTCATTTTTAAAATGCAAGAATTTGAATTTTATTTGTGTTATAGTATAATTTGAAGGTAACATATTGGGAAGGTTAGTAAATAAATTACTTAAAGATTAAGCAAAAATCCATAGTATAGCTTATAAGTTTTAGAATGCAATAGCTCACATTTGATGCCTGGAAAGAAACTCAAATATATCATTAATCTCCATTTACTCCCATATCTCAGGGATACATATAAGTAAACCTGCTATTCTATTAAGATGGTAGAGATTAAAAAGCAGTCTGTTGATGATTTATTCTGCCACATGCTATTTGGAATTACATGCACGTGAGATTGCTCTGCAAGTACCTTAAAATTCATTCATGTCTTCCAATTATTTTTTTGGAGTAGTAGATCTTTATCTAAATTATTCATATCTGTCTATATCCCAGGGATGTTAGATGAAATGGTAGAAAATATAAGTCTATTAAAGAATACAGTACCAACCTTCTAAACAGAATTAATGGCACAAGGCTGTGCATCCAGATGCAACAAGACCCTGCCAGGATGTCCCAAGGGCCAAAGCGATCAACATATTAACATACATGTTAATGTATGTTAACATAATATTAACATAATGTACGTTAACCCTCTCCATGATATACCAGTATAGCCCATGCCTGACATTTAACTAACACAATTTACTGTGGCTTAAGGATGGAATTTTCTAAGAGTAGAAGTTACCATAAGATGATGGTAGGCAGGGGTGAATGAGGAGGTGGAAAAGGGATAAAGAATTCATTCAAGGGTAGAAAGCACCAAAAGCAAGTCTCTTGACTTAAAACAAAGTCTTAGTGTTGGCAAGCAACAGATTTTAGCAAGGAATTGGGTGTTGTCACTTAAATGCTTTTAAAATCTACTCTTGTGGAACTTTTCCCAGATTCCAAGACAATTCTGTAGAAACCCAATAGAAGAGTTGGCTAGGACTGGGGAGAGAAGGAAATGGCAACCCACTTCAGCATTGTAGCCTGAAAAATCCCATAGATGGAGGAGACTGGTGGGCTACAGTCCATGGAGTCATGAAGAGTAGGACATGACTTAACCACTAAGCAGTGGGAGAGAGGAGAGGGAGAACCAGAGACAAAACACTCCCAATTCTGGTTCCAAAGGCATTAAGCATAGTCCACATGAGAGAATCCAGCCAAAACCTGTGAAATCCCCAAGAGGAGGTAAGTGATAATGCAGAGGAGGGGACTGGCCAGAGGGAAGGAGACAGCCTGCCAAGGGCAGAAAGACACAGATGTTTGCTGGTATTGTCAACAGAAACAAGGAGTACATGGTTTGGTGCTTCCCTAGTGATAGATGTATCCGAGAGAGTATATATTGGGTTAGCCAAAAACTTCATGCAGATTTTCCATAAGATGTTACGGGAAATTCCAAACAGACTCATTGGCCAACTCAACAAGTGTATTTCTCAATATGTCAGTTTCCTCTGCTTATGCACCATGACTGAAGAAATGTACAGCAATTGAGTCATTCCACTCCTAAGTTAGAGCACCACTTAACCTTCCATGAAGGTCTTCAAAGTTTCATTTAATGAACTGTACCATCTTGATTAGTGTCAGCACTGAAAGATGCCTGAGATATGAGATATATATCAGCATCCAAAACACTTAGGTTCGCATGAAACCATTTTCAGTTTCTGACACGCATTAGTTGTTGCAGAACGTGCTTCTTAACTTGCTACTACAAACAGCAGCAAACCATACTTCAAATATTATATTCTCCTCTTTTATGCATTAATTAGCAGGCAGTCTGTATGTGTGGATGTACATACATTTGTGTATGTAAATTCAGTTACTAACAAATTGATCTGCAGTTTCTTAATGTAGCATCCATGATATAATACCATATATTAACTTGCCAGTTTACATGATTTTAAAATAGTTACTGGCAATTTTTAGCACAGAGTAAAATTAGAAACAAGGATTCGATCAAATTTGACAGGAGAATCACTGTTAGATAAAACTGTCCAGGGTCAATGAACACTAAATCTAAGCATAATTTATTATACTGCATGGGTGAATGTGAGGTTGATTCAGTTGTATCTGACTCTTTGTGACCCTATAGACTGTAGCCCACTAGGCTTCTCTGTTCATGGGGATTCTCCAGGCAAGAAATACTGAAGTAGATTGCCATGGTTTCCTCTAGGGGATCTTCCTGATCCAGGGATCAAACCCTTGTCTTCGACATCTACATGCATTGGCAGGCAGGTTCTTTACCACTAGCACCACCTGGAAAGCCCCAATTTATTATAGTAAATTATATTTAAATATAAAAAGGCAATATAGAGAATTACTTTAAATGAAGAACTTGGGAGGGCAGGGAGGCTCCAGAGGGAGGGGATATAAATATATATAATTATGACTGATTCACATTGAGGTATGGCAGAGACCACAACAATCAGTTCCGTTCAGTTCAGTTGCTCAGTTGTGTCTAACTCTTTGCGACCCCATGAATCGCAGCACGCCAAGGCGTCCCTGTCCATCACCAAATCCCTGAGTTCATTCAGACTCACCTTCATCCAGTCCGTGATGCCATCCACCCATCTCATCCTCTGTCCTCCCCTTCTCCTCCTGCTGCCAATCCTTCCCAGCATCAGAGTCTTTTCCAGTGAGTCAACTCTTCTCATGAGGTGGCCAAAGTACTGGAGTTTCAGCTTTAGCATCATTCCTTCCAAAGAAATCCCAGGGCTGATCTCCTTCAGAATGGACTGGTTGGATCTCCGTGCAGTCCAAGGGACTCTCAAGAGTCTTCTCTGACACCACAGTTCAAAAGCATCAATTATTTGGCGCTCAGCCTTCTTCACAGTCCAACTCTCACATCCATACATGACCACTGGAAAAACCATAGCCTTGACTAGACGGACCTTAGTCGGCAAAGTAATGTCTCTGCTTTTGAATATCCTATCTAGGTTGGTCATAACTTTTCTTCCAAGGAGTAAGCCTCTTTTAATTTCATGGCTGCGATCACCATCTGTAGTGATTTTGGAGCCCCCAAAATAAAGTCTGACTCTGTTTCCACTGTTTCCCCATCTATTTCCCATGAAGTGATGGGACCGGATGCCATGATCTTCATTTTCTGAATGTTGAGCTTTAAGCCAACTTTTTGCTTTCCTCTTTCACTTTCATCAAGAGGTTTTTTAGCTCCTCTTCACTTTCTGCCATAAGGGTGGTGTCATCTGCATATCTGAGGTTCTTGATATTTCTCCTGGCAATCTTGATTCCAGCTTGGGTTTCTTCCAGTCCAGCGTTTCTCATGATGTACTCTGCATAGAAGTTAAATAAGCAGGGTGATAATATACAGCCCTGATATACTCCTTTTCCTATTTGGAACCAGTCTGTTGTTCCATGTCCAGTTCTAACTGTTGCTTCCTGGCCTGCATACAGATTTCTGAAGAGGCAGGTTAGGTGGTCTGGTATTCCCATCTCTTTCAGAATTTTCCACAGTTTATTGTGATCCACACAGTCAAAGGCCTTGACATAGTCAATAAAGCAGAAATAGATGTTTTTCCGGAACTCTCTTGCTTTTTCCATGATCCAGCAGATGATGGAAATTTGATCTCTTGTTCCTCTGGTCTTTTCTAAAACCAGCTTGAACATCAGGAGTTCACAGTTCACACATTGCTGAAGCCTGGCTTGCAGAATTTTGAGCATTACTTTACTAGCATGTGAGATGAGTGCAATTGTACGACACTTTGAGCATTCTTTGGCATTGCCTTTCTTTGGAACTGGAATTAAAACTGACCTTTTCCAGTCCTGTGGCCACTGCTGAGTTTTCCAAATTTGCTGGCATATTGAGTGTAGCACTTTCACAGCATCATCTTTCAGGATTTGAAATAGCTCAACTGGAATTCCATCACCTCCACTAGCTTTGTTCGTAGTGATGCTTTCTAAGGCCCACTTGACTTCACATTCCAAGATGTCTGGCTCTAGATTAGTGATCACATCATCATGATTATCTGGGTCATGAAGATCTTTTTGTACAGTTCTTCTGTGTATTTTTGCTACCTCTTCTTAATATCTTCTGCTTCTGTTAAGTCTGTAAAGCAATTATCTTCCAATAAAAATAATAAATGGAGAAACTGAATTTGTATTCTTTCATGAATAATAATATATGCTTCCTAGCAAAATTTTCTCATATGTGGTCTTCATCTTTTAATTAAAGATGGTTTAGAGACAAATTTGATTCCAGGAATAGCGATCTCATACACATAGTCCTATCCACAGAAACCTTTTAAGTTTCTAGGTTATTTCCAGGAACATAACTGCCTGGCTTTCTGGTATTTTTATTCACTTAAGAAAATAGTAATAAATGTGAGAAGTAACAGTCAATCATAAGCTGTATGACACCTAGAAACAAATTTTTGTTGGATTTCTTTTTCTAAATGTTTAGTGAAAAATGTCCCCATGTAATTGTAATGGTGATTATGTATAAATTACTGTGTGGATTGTCATAGTATAGATAATTTTTTCCACATTTTAATGATCTGTAAATCAATAAATATTTTGAGTTGGCTGTGATCTCTTTTACCCTACTTACTTTAGTGTGAATTCTCATTTATTTACCTCTATTATTCTTTTCTCTTTTGATAATACATTTAGATTTAGAGGTCAGGTACTGAGATTTCAAGTAAATACTTATTGAGTTACTATGTGGAAGACAATTTTGAAGGCTCTTGTAATGGGTACAAAGTAGATATCATTAGACCTTAAAGCTGAATATGTTCCTGGTGGTTTCCCAAGCTAACACATTAAATCTGAACTTTTTAGTAAGTACATTTATATAACAATAAATTCAGTCTTATTTATTGTTATATGCTGTACTCTTTGGCCTAAAACAATTTGGATCCACTCTTATGCAGATTCCCCAGTTCAGTATACTTCCCCAATAACAGTATACTTCCCCACTGACAGTATTATTGCAGAGTTCTGAACATGTGCAATAATAAAGTCTCATGCATTGTTTTGGTATGTAAATTATTTATGCCTGGGTCATAGTATACACTTGCCTCCCTGGAATATTCTAAGATCCTCCCCTTTACAGTGAACCTAGAAATTATCAGGACTGGTTGTGGTGTGTCTTGAAGAGAATGAATACTCACTTGTAAATCATGATTCCCAGGTGAAGAAATCACAAATTTTTCTAGCAAAGAAAAGCCAGTCTCCTCAGACACAGAAAGGTAAGCTACCTCAGTTATAAAGTAAAAATAAAATTTAAAAATAAAATAAAATAAAATTTTTTAATTAAAAAAATAAGAAAGGCTCAGAGTGACTTGGAGCTCAAGACAGTCATTCTCCTGTGGGTCCAGCCACATGTTCCCGTGCCAAGTTCAGCACTCCATTTTTTCCCAATAATCCCCTAACGTTCAAATGAGAAATATGGGAAGACTGTAGATGAATGGGCATTGAAGTTCAAAAACAGATATAATACAATTTTACATTTAATTTTAGCAATATCAGCCCTGTTGTTGCTGTTTAGTCACTCAGTCCTGCCCGACCCTTTTGCAACCCCATAAATCGTAGCCTGCCAGGTTCCTCTGTTCAGAGATTCTTCAGGCATGCCATTTCCTTCTCCAGGGATCTTCCAGACCCAGGTATTGAAACCACGTCTCCTGCACTGCAGGCAGATTCTTTACCACCGAGCCACTAGGGGAGCCCTTATCAACTCTGTAGATATAATAAATAAGAGTATACTTAAGGCTGCCATGGATGCTCTGTTTCTCAGACCATGACTTCAGCTGAGAGTTCAAGGCCTTGAGCTCATTGTTTTCTTTCTGTTAGCACTCCAACATGCCCAGTAGAATCCAGACCACCAACAGCCCTTGTAGCTACTCAAATAGTGCACTCAAGTGGGCAGCCAAAGCACTTAATGCAGTTGGCCCTTATCACAATCAACTATAAATGGTAACTTGATTAATTATGATGCCACTGCATGAAACAGACACTGGCATCTCATTTTCTGCTGGCAAAGCATTCAACATTGTGTTCAAATCCTAGAGCAGGTTCAAATCAATCCCAAATTCCAATGTCTGTGGGTCTGTCTCCTAAGACCAATTTCTGTGATGCATTTCTCTAATGGTAAAGAATCTGCCTGCAATGCAGGAGACCCAGGTTCAATCCTTGGATCAGGAAGATCCCCTGGAGAAGGAAATAGCAACCCACTCCAGTATTCTTACCTGGAGAATCCCATGGACAGAGGAGCTTGATGGGCTACAGTCCATGGGAATCAAAAAGAGTCAGAAATGACTTAGTGACTGAACAACAACAAACCAGTTAGGGTCCAATCAGAAGACAAAACCACATAGCAACTTGAGCTGAAAGAGGCCAATATAAAGAATTTATCAGAGATGAACTAGAAAGGGGCAAAGAGAATTCTAAAGGATATACGAATAGCTGATAAAGGACTGAGGCAAAACGCTCAAAGAAGGAAAAAAAAATGTGAAAGACTCCTACTCATGCCAAGATTGAAATCCAGAATCGAGACATCACTGGTGAGTGAATGGCTATAGCCTTCTAGATTATGGGAAAGTCTATGAAGGTCCTAAAACAGGTGAGCAAGAAGAAAACCACCTTTTAAGGGAACAAGAGAACTCATGGAAGTCTGTAAGACTCTCTAGGTATCAATGAGAAACTGTTCTCAGAATTGCCAGAGAAACTCTCCAGGGAGCTTCTGACAAGGGTGCTGCCACTGAGTGCTCTCTGAGGATGAGTGTCACTGGATGTGCTCCATGCTGACTAAGCACCATGGCACCAAGCACAGAGACTCACAATGGAACCAGGAACAGAAAGACCGGACACTTCCTACAGTGCCCTCTGAGACCTTCTATTTAAAATGCTTAACGTGTTAGCAGACAAAGGAGAAGTGGTCAGAAGGTCCAGCCCCAGTATCACAAGCTAGGCAGTGATGGGTGAATTTGGAAGTGAGAGGCAATCTATTCATAACTGTTCAGTACAGTTCAGTTCAGTTCAGTCCTTCAGACATGTCCAACTCTCTGTGACTCCATGAACTGCACCACACCAGGCCTCCCCTGTCCATCACCAACTCCCAGAGTCCACCCAAACCCATGTCCATTGAGTCAGTGATGCCATCCAACCATCTCATCCTCTGTCATCCCCTTCTCCTCCTGCCCTCAATCTTTCCCAATATCGGGGTCTTTTCAAATGAGTCAGCTCTTCTCATGAGGTGGTCAAAGTACTGGAGTTTCAGCTTTAGCATCATTCCTTCCAAAGAACACCCAGGACTGATCTCCTTTAGAATAGACTGGTTGGATCTCCTTGCAGTCCAAGGGACTCAAGAGTCTTCTCCAACACCACAGTTCAAAAGCATCAATTCTTTGGTGCTCAGCTTTCTTTATAGTCCAACTCTCACATCCAAACATGACCACTGGAAAAACTACAGCCTTGACTAGATGAACCTTTGTTGGCAAAATAATGTCTTTGCTTTTGAATATGCTGTCTAGGTTGGTCATACCTTTCCTTCCAAGGAGTAAGCGTCTTTTAATTTCATGGCTGCAATCACCATCTGCAGTGATTTTGGAGCCCAGAAAAATAAAGTCAGCCACTGTTTCCACTGTTTCCTCATCTATTTTCCATGAAGTGATGGGACTGGATGCCATGATTTATAACTGGCACAGTGCAGTTCCTTTATTATGGATCTTCAAAGTCCCAGCATAATTCCTTTTCCCTGTAGTAACAGTACTGGGACCAAGGACAGTGTCCTGAATTTAAGTAAACCAATACTGAGACCAAGCAAAATAACCTAGTAGGTGCACTATAAATTACCTGACCCTGGATGCTAAGACCATGGGAAACAAACATGTTCCTTACCAAGAGTAAGAGCTTTCTCATTAAGACTTGTTTCCATAGCCTCACCTCTCAGAATCCACTGATTCCAAAGTTAGAGCCTTAAGTAACAACTCTGTCAATTCCCACATTTCCTACTCTGCAAGGTCATCTTAGAACCTAAACCCAGTCTAGGGTCTAAAGCCCTAACAATAGGCTCCCGTGTCTCCTCTTTCCTGAGACTCTAAGCCTTGTATCAGAGTAGTGTTCCCGCTTACTGGAAGCCTCTTAAGTGAGGCCTCTTAACTTGCCTCAGTCCTAGGATTTTTCTGGTTGTATTTTGAGGAGTTTAGAATCAACAAGAGAATTTATAACCCAATCAGGAAAAGCTGTAGAACTTGCTTGCGGAGTAATAGAAAAGCCTGTTTAGCTGAAGGAAGAAATGTCTCTTTTCATATTATGCTTGCCTTCCAAGAACATCTTTTTCTTGCAATGATCACTTACTCCCATGTTCTTATTCAAGTAGTTGTGAGAGCAAATGAAGAATCTGTTTAAATGAGAAGGTTCACTGCAACCGTGGGTTCAGATAGTGCCTTTTCAGGACCTAAATGCAGCATGCAGTAGAGGTTTGGAGTCAAGAAAATTCTATACTTTTTGCCTCAAGGACTGACAGCTATGAGGCCAGTAGAGGAGACACAGTCCTGCGGCTGGACACTGGCGCTCTCAGGGTGGGAAGTCATCATCCCTAAGAGGGTGCAGGAGGCCTTTTATGTAGCTTCTCAGGAACCAAAAGTGGACATGAAATAGATCACCGAATTACAGATTTGCTGATTAGGGTAACAGGAAATGGAGAGTAAGTAGAAAAGGTAAATTAACATATATTAAAAAGGCACAGAAAAGCATATGAAAATGATGTTCAACATTATTAGCTGTAAGGGAAGTGCAAATTAAAACCACAGTGAGAAATCAGTGCATCCCTATCAGAACAGCTAAACTAAAATATAACAATGGCATGAAAGGCTGGCTAGGACACAGAAAAAGTGAATCAGTCATTCACTGATGGTGGGAATGTAAAAATGATACAGCCACTCTGAAAAACGATTTGATAGTTTTTTCTACAGCTAAACACACAATTACTGTTCAGTTCAGTTCAGTTGCTCAGTCGTGTCCAACTCTTTGCAACCCCATGAACTGCAGCACGCCAGGCCTCCCTGTCTATCACCAACTCCCAGAGCTCACTCAAACTCATGTCCATTCAGTCAGTGATGCCATCCAGCCATCTCACCCTCTGTTGTCCCCTTCTCCTCCTGTCCCCAATCCTTCCCAGCATCAGAGTTTTTTCCAATGAGTCAACTCTTCGCATGAGGTGGCCAAAGTATTGGAGTTTCAGCTTTAGTATCAGTCCTTCCAATAAACACCCAGGACTGATCTCCTTTAGGATGGACTGGTTGGATCTCCTTGCAGTCCAAGGGACTCTCAAGAGTCTTTTCCAACACCACAGTTCAAAAGCATCAATTCTGCGGCAATTATCATAAGACCCAGCAATTATATTCTTTGGTATTTATCTTAGAATAGTGAAAAAATATGTTCTCCCAATAATCTAACACAATGTTCATAGCAAATTTACTTCCTTTTTTTTTAACTTTTCTCTTCAGATTTATTTCTAATAGATTAAAAAAAAATCAACTGGAATCAAGCCAGATTTTCTTCAGTGACTGACTGGCTAAACAAAGTGGAATATCCATACTATGGAAAGCTACTCAGCAAGAGTAATGAATAAATTACTGATACAACTTGGATAAATCTCAAGGGGATTATGCTGCAAAAAAAAAAAAAAAAATTATGTGGTCTCATAGGTCACATACTATATGATTCCACTTACACAGAATTCTTGAAATAACAAAATTGTAGAAATGAAGAACAGACTCGTGGTTGCCAAAGGGCAAAGATGGAGGAAGGGAAGTGAGTATGGCTATGAAAGGCCAACATGAGGTCTGTGGGTGATAAACTGTTCTGTGTCTTAGCTTTATCAGTGTCAATATTCTAGCTGTGACATGGTGCCATAGTTTCATTAAATGTCACCATTGGGAAATTGGTTATAGGGTCATTGGATCTGGCTGTGTGATTTCTTACAATTGCATGTGAATTTTCAATTAACTCAAAATTAAAAGTTTGATTAGAAAAGAAAAGACAGGGAAGTACCAGAAGAAAGGAAGATACAGCTTGCTCCTTGGCTGTCTTTCTCTCAAAAAAAAAAAAAAAGAGCCTTTATGGGCTAAAACTTTGTTGTTTCCTTGTTTCTTATTCGAGGACATGAAAAGGAGATGGGTTAAAGAGAATTAGAAGAGAAGTGTTAGGATTTCTGCTCTTATGTTAAGTCTCTGCCCTTCGGTGATTTCAAATGGCTTATTTTTCATGGCTTTCTGGATTTAGATGTGAGTTTCTTTTCAGTTCAACACCATGAAAAGGTGATATGAAAACTGAATGCTCTGCTTCACTATAGCAGGTTCTAACAAGCTAAAGCTGTAAATCGACCCAGAACTTGAATGCACCAGACCCTCAATGGACTTAAAGGGAGACTCTTTCTTGACAAGAGAATAAAAGGATTTGTTGTGAACAATAAGATTTGTTTTAGCCAACCATATACAGACTCACAGATTCATCTGTCTTATTTGAGAGCAAACTTTCAATCTTTAATTAGCATATCCACCATAAATTCTACTTTTTTAAAACCACTGAAAACCCCCTAGCTTTGCCCCCTTAGCAAATTATTTAACAAATTTCTTCACTGAGAATGTGTGTGTGCATGGGTATGCACAGGAAAGCAGTCATGCATGCACATTCTTGCCTGGCAGGTAAGCAAACTCAGCTTTAAAAAAAAAAATAGCTCTTATCTTTTTTTCTTTCTTTATTCTTTGCCAAGTCTTAGGATTCAAGCAAGAAGGCCCAGTGTTATCATGGTTAAATATTTATTTACTAGACAAAAAGCAGTGGTTAAAGGAACTGATAATCAGCAGTAAGAAATGGGCTGTATTAAATTTGAATTCAGAGGAAAATTTAATGAATATTTAAGAAATCCCAAACCCCATTAAAATCTAAAGTTTCAAAACAATAAAATCTCTATTATAATGAATGATAGCATCACTATAGATTATATCTCATTAATTTCTAATTTCTTTGGCTATATTGAATAAATACTCCTTAACTTCATTCTTAAAAATCAAACTGGTCCCAGCTGCAGTTAACAAGAGAATTTCTAATTCTTTTTGCAGTTTGCATAAAATCTTTTCATGAGAACACATAATTACTGTTAAAACATATCATTAGAAACACATAATTTTTACTTAATGAAAGAAATGTCAAAATATTTATTCTACCTTGAATCTTCTAAAATGAAATGACAGTCAAATATAAAATAATGCCATACAAAATACAGAATGCAAAAATCCATCTATTAAATTTATAGATGAACTAACGCCATATCAGAATATTCCCTGACATTTTTGACAGCGATTTACCTCGTGCACTTATTGAACTAGGTGACAGAAGACTCACTTTATTTCAAAGAGCAAGCTGCACTGGCTTCTGCTCTATAGGCATTTACTATGCACTATATTTTTAAAAGGGTGAGATCCAACCAGTCCATTCTGAAGGAGATCAGCCCTGGGTGTTCCTTGAAGGACTGATGCTGAAGCTGAAGCTCCAGTACTTTGGCCACCTCACGCAAAGAGTTGACTCATTGGAAAAGACTCTGATGCTGGGAGGGATTGAGGGCAGGAGGAGAAGGGGATGACAGAGGATGACATGGCTGGATGGCATCACTGACCTGATGGATGTGAGTCTGAGTGAACTCTGGGAGTTGGTGATGGACATGGAGGCCTGGTGTGTTGTGATTCATGGGGTTGCAAAGAGTCGGACACGACTAAGCAACTGAACTGAACTGAACTGAAAAATGGTATACAGAGTTTCCGCCTGAAAGAGGTTTGAAAAAGTGAAAGTGTTAGTCATTCAGTCATGTCCAACTTTTTGCTATCCCATAGACTACAGCCTACCAGGCTCCTTCATCCATGAGATTCTCCAGGCAAGAATACTGGAGTGAGTAGTTATCCCATTCTCCAGGACATCTTCCCAACCCAGGGATGGAACCCATGCCTCTCACATGACAGGCAGATTATTTTCCATCTAAGTCACCATGCAAGGTGTTTACATGTTAGTTAAACTTTGCTAAAATTACCTAAGACTGCTATTTCTGACTTCCAAAAAAAAAAAAAACAGGACATACACTGTCTTCCTTCTCTTTATAGACATGATATAGGAAAACAATGATGGCTGAATTGAACTAAACCTTTAATTTGTATCACAATCTTCTGAGTGTAAAACAAAAGATGAAAGGAAAAGATGTCATCTACTTCCAAGTCATTTCCCCAGACAGACCCAGATTATCATGTTCCCCTCATATTTATCATCCAGATCAATTACATCTATTCTTCAAGACACATGTAAGATACTATCATATTTTACCAAATCCAAGGCTGCAATATTCATCACTATTTTGTGTTCTGTTTAGAAAGTGAAAATTCTGCCAACTAACCTACGATATACCACCAACTTTAATCTAACACATCAATCTTAAGATACATTCTGATTTCAGAGACGGCAAAATATTTTAAAGAAAATGTGTGCATTGGAATTGATGAAATGCAATATTCCTTCCATGCTAGAACTGTAAAGAGGTGCTAATCCACAGATCTGTGTCCATCACCTACAGTACTGTGCCATAAAGCAACCTTTTCAAGTACTGTTTAACTTAGGAAAGAAAAAGAATAAATGACATGGGCAAAATCTCACCTATACCACTGAGGCAACCAACAATCTTCCTCTAAACTCCTCTCACAACTAAGACAAGAATATTTATCATTAAAACAATGAGACTATAATACAATAAATCATGTTTATAATGACTGTATTAGAACAATAACTAGCCAGTTTTTTTTGTATCAAGTTCAGTTCAGTTCAGTCGCTCCAGTCGTGACCGACTCTTTGTGACCCCATGAATCGCAGCATGCCAGGCCTCCTTGTTCATCATCATCTCTGGGAGTTCACTCAGACTCACGTCCATCGAGTCCGTGATGCCATCCAGCCATCTCATCCTTGGTTGTCCCCTTCTCCTCCTGTCCCCAATCCCGCCCAGCATCAGAGTCTTTTCCAATGAGTCAACTCTTCACATGAGGTGGCCAAAGTACTGAAGTTTCAGCTTTAGCATCATTCCTTCCAAAGAAATCCCAGGGCTCATCTCCTTCAGAATGGACTGGTTGGATCTCCTTGCAGTCCAAGGGACTCTCAAGAGTCTTCTCCAACACTACAGTTCAAGAGCATCAATTCTTCGGTGCTCAGCCTTCTTCACAGTCCAACTCTCACATCCATACATGACCACAAGAAAAACCATAGCCTTGACTAGACAGACCTTAGTCGGCAAAGTAATGTCTCTGCTTTTGAATATGCTATCTAGGTTGGTCATAACTTTCCTTCCACGGAGTAAGCATCTTTTAATTTCATGGCTGCAGTTACCATCTGCAGTGATTTTGGAGCCCCCAAAAATAAAGTCTGACACTGTTTCCACTGTTTCCCCATCTATTTCCCATGAAGTAATGGGACCGGATGCCATGATCTTCTTTTTCTGAATGTTGAGCTTTAAGCCAACTTTTTCACTCTCCTCTTTCACTTTCATCAAGAGGCCCTTTAACTCCTCTTCACTTTCTGCCATAAGGGTGGTGTCATCTGCATATCTGAGGTGATTGATATTTCTCCCGGCAATCTTGATTCCAGCTTGTAAAGTGTAGTTGATTTAGGGCTTCTCTGCTGACTTAGCAGAAAAGAATCCACCTGCAATGCAGGAGACACAGGTTCAATCCCTGAATTAGGAAGATTCCATGGAGAAGGAAATGGCAACCCACTTCAGTATTCTTGCCCTGGAAATCTCATGGACAGAGGAGTCTGGTGGGGTACAGTCTATGGGATCGTGAAAGAGTCAGACACAACTTAGTGACTAAACAATAGCTGATTTAAATACTGTGTTTGTTTCAGGAATTCGGCATAATGAGTCTGTATTTTGCATATTATATTTCATTATAGGTTAATACAAGATAATGGTCCAGTACATTTTTGGATTAAAATAAAATTAGATTCTTAAATTCACTTCATCTCTCAAGATTACTTTCTGTTAATATTTGTCTTCATATTTTATACTTAATTTGTTGGTCTGAAACATTTATCAGCATATGAATAGATTGCTGTTGTTCATTCAAGAAGTTGTGTCAGACACTTTGTGACTCCATGGACTGCAGCATGCCAGGCTTCCCTGTGCTCCACTATGAATAGATATGTGACAACAAGTAATGGATGTTCAAATTTAAACTATTCTATGTTGAACAGACTGTCTCAGCATAAATAGCTCTTCTACCAAAAGAAACACCACATGTCTTCAGTTCAGTTCAGTTCAGTCATTCTGTCGTGTCTGACTCTTTGCGACCCCGTGAATCCCAGCACACCAGGCCTCCCTGTCCATCACCAACTCCTGGAGTTCACTCAGACTCACATCCATCAAGTCGGTGATGCCATCCAGCCATCTCATCCTCTGTCATCCCCTTCTCCTCCTGCCCTCAATCCCTCCCAGCATCAGAGTCTTTTCCAATGAGTCAACTCTTCTCATGAGGTGGCCAAAGTACTGGAGTTTCAGCTTTAGCGTCATTTTATCGACGGAACACCCAGGATTGATCTCCATTAGAATGGATTGATTGGATCTCCTTGAAGTCCAAGGGACTCTCAAGAGTCTTCTCCAACACAAGTTCAAAAGCATCAATTCTTCGGCGCTCAGCCTTCTTCACAGTCCAACTCTCACATCCATACATGACTACTGGAGAAACCATAGCCTTGACTAGACGGACCTTTGTTGGCAAAGTAATGTCTTTGCTTTTAAATATGCTATCTAGGTTAGTCATAACTTCTCTTCCAAGGAGTAAGCATCTTTTAATTTCATGGCTGCTGTCACCATCTGCAGTGATTTTGGAGCCCCAAAAATAAAGTCTGACACTGTTTCCACTGATTCCCCATCTATTTCCCATGAAGTGGTGGGACCAGATGCCATGATCTTCGTTTTCCGAATGTTGAGCTTTAAGACAACTTTTTCACTCTCTTCTTTCACTTTCATCAAGAGGCTTTTTAGTTCCTCTTCACTTTCTGCCATAAGGGTGGTGTCATCTGCATATCTGAGGTGATTGATATTTCTCCCGGCAATCTTGATTCCAGCTTGTGCTTCTTCCAGCCCAGCGTTTCTCATGATGTACTCTGCATATAAGTTCAATAAGCAGGGTGACAATATACAGCCTTGATGTACTTCTTTTCCTATGCACTCAATATGCCAGCAAATTTGGAAAACTCAGCAGTGGCCACAGGACTGGAAAAGGTCAGTTTTTCATTCCAATCCCAAAGAAAGGCAATGCCAAAGAATGCTCAAACTACCGCACAGTTGCACTCATCTCACATGTTAGTAAAAAAAGTAATGCTCAAAATTCTCCAAGCCAGGCTTCAGTAATACACAAACCATAAACTTCCAGATGTTCACGCTAGTTTTAGAAAAGGCAGAGGAACCAGAGATCAAATTGCCAACATCTGCTGGATCATCAAAAAAGCAAGAGAGTTCCCGAGAAACATCTATTTCTGCTTTATTGACTATGCCAAAGCCTTTGATTGTGTGGATCAAAATAAACTGTGGGAAATTCTGAAAGAAATGGGAATACCAGACCACCTAACTTGCCTCTTGAGAAACCTATATGCAGGTCAGGAAGCAACAGTTAGAACTGGACATGGAACAACAGACTGTTTCCACATGCCTTAACCATATTTTTTTCCATGAATGAAGTTTCTTGTTACACTGTTCAAAAAAAATGTTTAATCATTCATTTCAAATTCAAAATTTTACTTTTCACATCTTTGCAGAAGGACCAGAAAATAAATGAAGTTAGCTCTTGCTTCACTGCACATGAACCTAGAATTCTCAGGGCTACTCTTTGATATCCCCATTTTATTATACCTTTTCTTTAATCTCCCTTCTAAAATTAACATATTTGTGATTCAGTTATCATATTGATTCCTAACATGCCATGGAATTAAACTATCCCAGGTATTTGCACATATATTGCCTTTTGATGACACATGCTGCTTAACTCTTGTCATTTTATTTTATGAATGCTCTGTGAAACTCTGCTTTATCTCCTTTTCTCTGAAAGATTAAACAGAGATTATTCTTTTATGATTTCTATGAAATATAATGGATGATTAGACAATAAATATATCATAATGACAATAATAATTTTTCAACTCTGAACAACTTTCCATTTTCCTCTCATTTCCTGGACTAAAGATTTTACTCTCTAATCACTGAACCACAGAACTTAGAGCCCAAAGGCACTCAAGAATCAACCCATTCATTTTATAGATGATTATCATCCCACGGACAGAAGAGCCTGATGGGCTACAGTCCATTGAGTCACAAAGAGTCAGACACAACTGAAGTGACTTAGCAGAGCACAACACATTATTCCTCAATAATTATAATTTCCATATAGATGGCCAATATGCACATGAAAATATGCTCAATATCATTAATCATGAGGGGAATACACATCAAGACCACAATGAGATGTCACTCCACATCTGTTAGAACGTCTAATATTGAAAAGATAAGAAATAGCAAGTGTTGTCAAAGATGCAGAGAAATGGAAACCCTTGTACACTGTTGGTGCAGCCACTGTGGAAAACAGTAGAAAGGTTTCTCAGAATTAGAAATACCAGTGACCCAGCAATTCAGCTTCTAGGTATTTATCCGAAGAAAACAAAAACATAAGCTAAAAAGATATATGCATCCCTATGTTCGTTGGCTCAGACGTTAAAGAATCTGCTAGTCAATGCAGGAGAACTGGATTCAATCTCTAGGTTGGGAAGATCCCCTGGAGAAGGGAATGGCAACCAACTCCAGTATTCTTGCTTGGAGAATCCCATGGACAGAGGAGCTTGGAGGGCTACAGTCCATGGGTTGCAAAGAGTCAGACACGACAGAGCAAGTAACACACATATTCACTGCAACAGTATTCACAATAGCCAAGATATGGAAGCAACCTCAGTGCCCATCGGAGGATGAATGGATAAAGAAAGTGTGAGATAGATACACACACACACACACACACACACACACACACACACACACACTACCATGGAATACCATTCAGTCATTTAAAAAGAAGGAAATTTTGCCATTTGCAATGATGTGGATGGCCCTCAAAGGCATTACACTAAGTAAAGTAAGTAAAGTAAGTCAGACGGGGGGATAACATATGATCTCATTTATATGTGGAATCTAAGCAAAAGACAACAACAAAAGCCTAAGTTCATAGATTTAGAGAACAAATTGGTAGTTTCCAGAAGTGGAGGGGTTTAGGAATAGGAGAACTGGGTGAAGGGAGTCAAAACACTAAAAAAATTTTAATTTAAAAAAATGAGTTTTCTGGGGGAAACAAGTGCCAAATGCAAAGGACTGAATACTCCTTTCTTTAAAAAAAAAAAAAACACAGATACAGGGAATTTTCTGGGTCCAGTGGTCAGGACTCCATGCGTTCACTGCTAAAGTCATACATTTGACCCCTGGTCAGAAAATGGCACCCTACTCCAATACTCTTGCCTGGAAAATCCCACGGACGGGGGGAGCCTGGTAGGCTGCAGTCCATGAAGTCGCAAAGAGTCGGACATGACTGAGCGACTGCACTTTACTTTCATGCACTGGAGAAGGCAACGGCAACCCACTCCAGTGTTCTTGCCTGGAGAACTCCAGGGATGGCGGAGCCTGGTAGGCTGCTGTCTGTGGGGTTGCACAGAGTCGGACACGACTGAAGCGACTTAACAGCAGCAGCAGCAGCAGGAAACTAAGACTCTACAAGCTACACAGCACAAACAAAAATCTAAAAAATAAATAAAAATTAAGATATAATTGACATATAATACTGCATAAGTTTAATGGGTACAACACGCTGATTTGATACCAGTATATACTGCTGTATGATTACCACTAGCAGCATATTAGCTAACACCTTCATCACCTACGTAATTATCATTTCCTTTTTTGGTAAGAATAATTAGCATCTAGTCTCTTAACAGCTTTTAAGCAAATAATATTGAAAAATTAACTACTATAATCACGTACTGAGCATTATATGAAATGCTGGACTCAAGTGAGTCCTCACAATGACCAAGAATGTAATTAGCCCCAATAACAGATTTTTTAAAAACCCCAAAACCCTAGATCTGAGAGAAGTTAAGAAATAGATCCAAGGTCACCTAATAGTAGACCCTATAACTATGTTTCTGATTTGCCCATTGATACTAGTATGTGTATTCTTTTCACAATACTTCCTGTCAACAAAAACATCCACAATTAATGTTTCAGTGTATCCTAAATATGGATGTGAGAGTTGGACCATAGAGAAGGCTGACCACCGAAGAATGGATGCTTTCGAACTGTGGTGCTGGAGAAGACTCTTGAGAGACACTTGGACAACAAAGAGATCAAACCAGTCAATCCTAAAGGAAATCAACTTTGAATATTCATTGGAAGAACAGCTGCTGAAGCAGAAGCTCCAATACTGTGGCCACCTGATGCAAAGAACTGACTCATTTGAAAAGACCTGATGCTGGGAAAGATTGAAGGCAGGAGCAGAAGGGGATGACAGAGGATGAGATGGTTGGATAGCATCACCGACTTGATGGACATGAGTTGGAGCAAATTCTGGGAGATAGTAAAGGATAGGGAAGCCTGGCATGCTATATTTCATGGGGTCGCAAAGAGTCAGACACGACTGAACAACAAAAACTCTTATACCAATATTTTTAATGATATTTACTCCTTGTTTCTCCTTTATTCCTTTTCAGTTTCTTCTGAATTAAAGAAAGATTACTGTCTCTTTCCTTAACATAAAAAACAAATCTTAAGAGTTCACCATCAACCATTAAAACATGTTTCCCTTGAAAACAGCAGGCTTAATTCAATATCAATAAGTCACATTCTTTGAGTTCTTTAAATCCACTTATCTAATCAGGTTGCCTGTTTTCCAGGTTGTCTGATAATATCTGACGAGATCTCTCTAACTTTGACTTTATTAAGCTCTGCCTAATTAATTTCATATTTTAATTCAAAAGGTATTGATGCATCAATTCATGAAGTAATGCTAACAGAAAACTCCTAACTGCATTTAACATTTAGGAAGCTAAAATGGTAAATAATAATAGTAATAATAATAAACCTTAAGACCCTGATGCTGGGAAAGATTGAAGGCAGGAACAGAAGGGGATGACAGAGTATGAGATTGCTGGATGGCATCACCGACTCAAAGGACATGAGTCCAAGTAAGCTCCGAGAGATGGTAAAGAACAGGAAACCTGGCCTGCTACAGTACATGGGGTTACAAAGCACTGGACACAATTTAATAACTAAACAACAGAGTTACAGTACTGTTGCATTTGTTTCTATGCACTTTCCATATCCAGCTGCCTACTTTAAAGAGTAAAAGCTGTTAACAGTGTGTTAGTGATTCATATGTTTGGTTTCAATGGTTCTGTCTCAGTCTCTTTTCTATTTCTCTTTTTTTTTTAATTTATAAATGCTTTATTGAAAAATACACTTATTTTCATATAAAATTACAGTAGCAGTATCTTGAGAGGTTTTATAAATATTTTTGCAGAACACTATTCTAATTGAACAGTGTAAGTTCCATATTTCTTTCAGAGCAATATGAAGTTACCTAGTATCTTTGTTTATACTGATTCAATTTACAATTGAACTTTCTCCCTAATAAGATTATTCATTCAACTTTAAAACTGCTGGAACAATAGTGATTAATACAGGTATATATAGATAATCTATACTCTACCCTAGATGATATCATAGATTCAAATGATTTCAGATCAAATTTTATGCATATACTGTCTCTGCTATCTGGGCTTCCCAGGTGGCACTAGTAGTAAAGAACCTTCCTGCCAATGCAGGAGACATAAGAGACGTAGGTTCGATCCTTGGGTTGGGAAGATCCCCTGGAGATGGGAATGGCAATTCACTCCAGTACTCTTGCCTGGAGAATCCCGTGGACAGAGGAGCCTGGCTGGCTACAGTACACAGTGCCACACAGAGTCGGACACAACTGAAACGACTTAGCACACAACACACATCTCTGCTATCTATCTCCATTCCAGGATGTCATCCTGAGTTCAGACCAACCAAAACATCTCTATGGGATATTTCACAATCCATGGGGATTCTCCAGGCAAGAATACTTGTGTAGGTTGGTAGAGTCCTCCTCCAGGGGATCTTCCTGCCCAGGGATCAAACCAGTGTCTCTTATGTCTTCTGCATTAGCAGGCAGTTGTATCACTAATGCCACCTGGCAAGCCCTCTGCAATGCATTTCCAAATCCCCTCAATAATTCTCTACCAAGCTATCATTCTTTATCTACAAAGACACGTTCTAATACATAGAGTACTTAATTTCAGCAATCTGATTTTTAACAAAACCAACTCTCTCAATATGCACTGTCATAAAAACAGGTGACATTTCTTGACTCTTAAATGCATGCCGGCACTGCTTCAAATGCTTTACCTTGTTAAATCACGCAGTCTCCATTTTACAGATGTGAAAACTGACGTATCAACAGTTTAACTCTCCAAGGTTTGCATAGGCAGTAAACAGCAAAGATAAAAACAATATGTGGGAAAATGTACATAAACATGCCATTACATCATAAGCTTATTGTTACTATATGTGCGTATGTAAGTGTGCACACACAGGGTTTTTATCAATAATGAGGGAGGGAGAGATTAAGGGAGAGGGAAGGAACATGCCCTGTTGGGTTTTCAACTTTAATAACAGAAAGTTATTTCTGCTCTTTCACAGTTAATTTATACTTAAATCATAATATATAACCATAAAGGATCCCAATGTTAGGTGAGCAATATATAACCTATAATAGCTTCTCAGGACAAAAGCTGGTTTGTTTTCTCAGCAGGGCAGACTACTCTTTTTTCCCACAAGAATAATTGTATTACTGTGCTTCAATGCAAATTCTCAGAGGGGACCAGCTTCTTTAAAAATGCTGCTTCTTATTTCATTAAAAATAATAAAGCACAGAGAATATTTCATCTGAAATATCCCCATGCCCAATTTCATTAGCTGCACTATTCTAGATGTCAGCTCAGATTCAGAATTAGAAGGAATACATTACAGGGAGCTCTAAATCTTTGGTTTCAGAATCACATACATGATTCAAGTCCCTAATTACCTCTAAATTAATACCTACTATACTAAGCAGGTACTTGGTAAAAGATTTATAGACGTTACTCAGTTGCATTCATAACCCTGTTTTAAGTTTCAGTTTGCTGGGGAAGTCTTTGCTGACCATGACTTCTCATCGTGTTCCCAGACCTTCTGTAAGTTCGCTTGTATTCTTCATCATTGTGTAATATGTCTTCCCTTTCACTATTTGTTTCACAAGGTCATTGGCTGAGATTGTCTTATTTTCTCATCCGGCCCCAAATTGTAGCTCACAGATGGAAACTAAGGACACTTGTATTTATAGATTACTATGCGGGGTTTTTATTCCAGAATATAAACTGACCCATAGAGAAAATTAAAAAATAGAGCTACTAATGACAATTCCAGGCTTTCCTGATGGCTCAGTGGTAGACTCCACCTGCCAATTCAGGAGACAGGTTCGATCGCTGGGTTGAGAAGATCCCTGGAGAAGAAAATGGCAACCCACTCCAGTATTCTTGCCTAGGAAATCCCACAGACAGAGGAGCCTGGGAGGCTACAGTCCATGAGGTTGCAAAAGAGTTGGACACAACTTAGCAACTAAACAATAACAATGACAATTCCTGCACTTCAATAAATTTTCTCTTGCCTGATGATTATAACACTTCTTTGAAAATCACTGGAAATATATTGGAAAGAAGAAGGACTTGGGACACACAGTAGGTTGGAGAAATCATCTGCTACTCTCACCTCACAGCCAGTCGCTATCTAGCTTTTCCTGCTGTCACCATGGCAATTCCTGATTTTAAATCTGCCTCTTTGGTTCTTTTCTCCACTTCCAAGTCTCAAGTCAAAGTTCAAGGATCTTAATCTTTCCCATAAATTCACAGACTAAACATCTAAATCTGGATTCTTATAATTTCCTGTCTTCTAGAATATGTGAGTTCTAACTAACCACACATTTCAATTTCCCTTCTCTATTAGTAATTTATCAGTCATATATATGTTATATATATACACACATATGTATTTTCTGTTCTTCTCATTATATTACCAGCCTTTTAATAAGAGTGTAATTTTATAATTTGTTTTTTCATTTTAATAATATTTTTTATTTAACCCAATGTATCTAGAACATTATTTTAACATGTGAGCAATGTGAAAAGTTGACTATGTGATATTTTACTTTGTTTTTTTCATGCAAAATATTCAAAACTCAGTGTGTATTTTGCACTTAGAGCTCATCCCAAGTAGGACCAAGTGCCCAATAGTCACAATTTCTTTTTTCTTACCTACTAATTTCATCAAACCCTAAAATGACTCATAATGGAGTTGAGAAAATTGGCAAAAAAATTATGTAAATGAATATACAGAGCTATGCAGAAAAAAAAAACTTGCTCAAGTTTCTAATCATTAGAAACTTTATTGACCAAAAAAAAAAAAAATGCATATATGCACCTGAATAAGTTAGACAGAGGATGCAATTAGCAACACAATTCATATACTTTTGACCTTAAGTCAGTTTGGTACTTGTCTCCATTAGAATCATTTGGTTGGTTGAATTTAGAGAGTCTTCCTGCATTTGGATTATACAAATGCTGAATTATTACCCTTTCAGGACCATTTGCAATTTAATTGTTCTCAGGCAGAGTTTTAATAATAGCTTGTATAAGATGAATATTCAGGATTTTTGTCAAAATCATATTAAACTCTTCACTCAAGTGTCAATTTCCTTAATCTGCCCCTCTTCATATTTTTCCTGTAAGGAGTTAATTGAATTTCTAACAATCACTTACCTAATTCCCATGCCAAATCATTAAATGCTCAATAACTGCTTGAATAGATTAGAAAAATGCAGTTAGCTGGATCCTCACAAAAATGTTTTTGTGACAAAATCCTGCTTCTGCAAGTAAAACACTTAGTCTTCTTAGCGAAATAAGTCTTTCTAAAACACTCAGGAAAAGAATGAGACAAAGTGTTTCCACCACTGTCCCAAATCTGGAAGTATGAGAAAAACATCAAGCTGAATGACATAGTATAAAGAAACAGTAAAAATGAAAGGTCTGATCCAAGGTATTTACCCTCTAAAGTTTAATCACACAGACCAGCTCCTATTTAGAGTACACTCTTGCACAGCCTCTATTCAAGCTGCTACTTTTGTATAATGAACGTGGAGAAAGAGAAGTACATAAACACAGCTATGCTTTGAATAAGGACTGAGTATAAAGACATCTGTCCTCTAACATTTTACAAGTGTACCAAGTAATGACACATCTCCCTTTGTTTTCTTCCACATGTGAAGGATGAGTTCCTAAAAGCCTAGGGTAACAGCTTTCAAACAACACTAACAAGCACCATGCCTTTGTGAGTTTTAAAAGAGAGAACAAGAATTATTTTCTAATAGCCAGTTTCCCCCAGTAGTACAGAGAAAGTCACTAGGTTAGCACTGAACTTTTGTTGGAAAAAGAAAATCTTAGGATCTTTGCTTTATTGGAAATGACTTCTATAAAGTCATTTCAGGGTTTTAGACTCACTAGGATAAATGGAGCTATTCAGTAAGTATCAAGCTGTCTTTTAGAGTGAAACAAGGAACCACTATTTGTAAATCATTTTTGTGCAGACTTCAATACCACAAAGTAAGACTTAAAATACAATGTGCTGCGATTACATTTAAGCTCTAAATCAAATCATCGTTTGTCAAAGATATGGTGGTGCTTACTTCAGTCAGACCACTCTTTCAGGGGCATTCTTCAGAGTTGGAGCAAACAGTCACTGAAGAACCAAAGATAAATGTTCTACAATCACTGCGTAAATGTACACAACTTGGAGAATTAAATATCAGCAGAAAGAAAGAGCTACTGTTGGAATGAGAACCCACAAACCAGGATCATTCAAAGACCTATCCATACCATGGTTCCAAAGAACTAGCCAACATTATACTCAAAATAAATGCTAACATGATCAATGAACAGGAAAAAAAGTGTATGGCCTATTTGGAGGTTATATTCACAAACTTTAAACGTTTTCATATGAATGAAATGAACTCTTTGCTGCAAAGTTTATCTTTACTTAAAAAAGCCATCTTAAAAAAAAAAAGCCATCTATATATTACAGTACCTTGGTGACTCACGTCCTGTGAGGACCAGAACAATCATGGTCTGGTTTGTACTGCAGTAAATTGCTTCCAAAGGGGCTCAGATGGTAAAGAATCTGCCTCTAATACAGGAGACTAGGGTCTGATGACTGGGTTGGGAAGATCCACTGGAAAAGGAAATGGCAACCCTCTCCAGTGTTCTTGCCTGGAAAATACCATGGACAGCAGAGCCTGGTGGGCCATGGCCCATGAGGTCACAAAGAGTTGGACACAACTGAGCAGCTAACACACACACACACAAATTAAATACACAGGATTTCACAAATGCTAGTGTGCACTGAGTCTGTTATTAAATAGAACAATGAAATATAATAAAGGATGGTGTCTCTATATCATGGAAGTGGCTAATAAAGCTAAAAGTGAAATCACCAGAGAGAAAATACAGGACTTTCACCAAGTTTTTTTCATAATGAGGGAGGCTGGGACTTCCCTGGTGGTCCAGTGGTTAAGATCACCTTCCAAGGCAGAGGATACAGGTTTGATCCCTGGTCAGTGAGCTAAGATACCACATGCTTTCCAGCCAAAAACCCAAAACATTAAAACAAAAACATAAAAACAAAAACATACACAATATTGTAACAAATTCAATAAAGACCTTAAAAATGGTCCACATCAAAAAAAAAAAATCTTCAAAGAAATAAAAATAAAGTGTTGGAAGCATATGAAGCATGCATACTGTGTGCTCAGTTGTTTCAGTCATGTCTGACTGTGTGGCACTATGGCCTGTAGCCCTCCAGGCTCCCCTGCCCACGGGATTTTCCAGGCAAGACTACTGGAATGGGTTGCCATTTCCTTCTCCAGGGGATTCTCCTGACCAAGGGATCAAACCTAGTCTCCTCCTTGGCAGGCAGATTCTTTACCATTGAGCCACTAGGGAAATCCACTACTATCATCACTATCATTAAAAACTAGCTGCATGATTACTTTTGATGGACACAGAGGCAAACAAGACTTTGATTCTCCTTTAACAGCCTTATAACGTATAGATTTTTAGTATTCCATTTTATAAATTAACAAACGGAAATACAGAGAAATGAATTTTCTCAGAGCAAAGAACTAGGAAATAAAGGCAGCCACAGCTTTAGTCTGGGTATCTCTCCAAAGCTTGTCCTTTTAATGATTCTACTTCTTTATTTTCCCTTAGAGATAAATTTGGTAAAACAGAAAAATCAAATAATGTATACAATTTAATATGTTACTTCTTGAGTAAATTTAAAAGTAATTTTAACTAGCATGAAGCTCAATGGTTAAGAAAAACAGGAGAGGCATGAAAAAATATATAGCTATACAAATGTCTAAGTTGGCTGACAAGTTAAACATGGAAAACCAAAACAAAATGTCTCAGTCTGTGACCCAAAAGTCAGTTTCATTCTCTGTGAACTAATTACTAATTAGTAATTAAACTAAATTACTAAAGTAATTGAACTAAATTACTAATTACTAATATTTTATACCTAAAATATAATGATAATAATAATATCAGCTTTGATTCATTATTCTCAAAATTCCTGCATCAAGTGAAGAAAAACAGCTCTGAAACTGACAAGTGTCATAGCCACAGACATCAAGACTTGCTTTTATTTGACAAGTTTTCAGTTCCCTTTATAAAGGCAAAACTCGTCCATCATATAAAGCTAAGATACAGGCAAAAAATAAGACCTACGCTTCTGGGCTCTAAATCTTCTACTTTAGCTTCTTTTAGCCGGTTTCTGGGACAATATCACATTTCTGACTTCCAGTTATCCTTATGTTGAAAGAAATAAGTGTTGCCCTCTCTGTATTTCAATACACCAATACTCATGTTGGTGCCCTAATATGTGAGGTTATGATTACCTCTTGTCTCACCACTCTCCTTGAAAGTAGCAAGCTTTTTCAATTCAGAGCAAATAAAATTCATCATTCTGTTCCCTATGCTTAGCATACTGAGTTTAACAAATGTTTGTAAAACTAATGACTGTTTTAGATAGTCTTAAATGATGCACAAGCATACCTCACATATACATGCATAAAACTCTTCTTTGCCCTTACTCCAAAGGAATGAATTCACATAGGACTTTTAATATCTGAATGAAATTTTTATCATTTAAAATTTTCATATTAACTGGGAAATAATTTTCCAGCTCATTGTCCCCTCAGTACCATACTCTCAACTCTTACTCTCTCTTCTCCGCTAATTCTTTCCTCTGCAGAAGACCCTACTTCTTACTACAGTAATTCAGCTTTTTGCATCTTGTGGTACAGAGGACAAATGTTTGGAGTTCCCCTTTTCCTGATCCCCAAAACAGTTTAGGTTATTAACGTAAGAAGGACTGTAAGCCATATATTCACACTGTTTATTTTCCCTTACCTAAACTGCTGATCGAAGGTTCAATTTTGTTAACTGCTAAGTGCAACATTATTGTTAGAAAACACTATGGTAATTGCAGTGAAATTAGAATTTCACTGTAAATTGAAAAATGGACCCAGAGCTCTATTCATATTGAATCAAGAGTAGTTCATACATTGAGAACAAATTGAGGCAACACCAACTAAATAACTCAACTTCTGGGCATACATGCCATTACTCCTTTCCACTCTAATTACTGCAGTTACCTTACTTATTTTGTCCCATATCTCGGTGAAAATACCAGAAAGAATTTTCAGAGATAGGCAGCATATAAAAAGTAAATATAAAATTATTTCTTAAGCTTACAGTTCTGTAATAACCACAATTTTTAAAAAATAAGGCAGAAATCAAGCCAGTTTCAGAAGCATAGATTTTGCTGATGCTAAAATTTAATATAGCTAATTATTATTTGACAAGCTCCTAAAGTTTATAAATGACTTGAAGAACGGTACATACCCCCAATGGATTTTAATATTCAGTACCAAATAACATTTAAGATTCTTTAAGACATGCAAAACACTAACATATGAAAAGCATCCTTTAAGTTTTCTATTGATTGCACAATTATCTTTACTAAATCCTTCAAGTTGCTCTAGAAAGAATACTTGGTGATAGAATATTAATGTCTCTGAAGGAAAAAAGTAAAATCGCTTTAAATCTGTGGACTTTTCATTTCCAAGTGAAAGACATATAGTTCCTTTGGATACACAAACAAGCTGTACACATCCAAGAAGGGAAAGAAAGATGCAGAATCAAGATGACGTTAATTATGCACATAAATATTAATACATATGTTTCTGACACTCAACATACTGTGTTTCAGAGCTTCAATATCTTCATTTGCATACTGGACTTTGACAGCAACAGTAAAATTACATCTTTTCATCAGTAATACAACAGTGAATGTTTTTAAAGATAAGTAATGTGGTGGACTTGCATGTTATTTCCATTGTTTTGACACTTTTTAAAAAAAAAACAGAAAGAGGTATTTAACTAAACAAATAGTCATTTACATATTTTACTAAGTGTAAAATATCACTCCATATAAAATAGATGGAGAAATAATGGAAACAGTGTCAGACTTTATTTTGGGGGCTCCAAAATCACTGCAGATGGTGATTGCAGCCATGAAATTAAAAACGCTTACTCCTTGGAAGAAAAGTTATGACCAACCTAGATAACATATTCAAAAGCAGAGACATTACTTTGCCGACTAAGGTCTGTCTAGTCAAGGCTATGGTTTTCCAGTAGTCATGTATGGATGTGAGAGTTGGACTGTGAAGAAGGCTGAGCGCCAAAGAATTGATGCTTTTGAACTGTGGTGTTGGAGAAGACTCTTGAGAGTCCCTTGGACTGCAAGGAGATCCAACCAGTCCATTCTGAAGATTAGCCCTGGGATTTCTTTGGAAGGAATGATGCTAAAGCTGAAACTCCAGTACTTTGGCCACCTCATGAGAAGAGTTGACTCATTGGAAAAGACTCTGATGCTGGGCGGGATTGGGGGCAGGAGGAGAAGGGGACGACTGAAGATGAGATGGCTGGATGGCATCACGGACTTGATGGACGTGAGTCTGAGTGAACTCCAGGAATTGGTGATGGACAGGGAGGCCTGGCGTGCTGCGATTCATGGGGTCATAAAGAGTCAGACACAACTGAGCAACTGAACTGAAACTGAAGATACCATGGTAAGCCAATATCAAAGGATGAATATATGTTCTTGCCTCTAAAATCTGACACTAGTCCTCAGGTCTGTGAGCTAGTAGCAATGGTGGATTCAGGAATGGTCCTGAATATTCATTGGCAGGACTGATGCTGAAGCTGAAACTCCAATATTTTGGCCATCTGATGTGAAGAACTGACTCACTGGAAAAGACCCTGATGCTGGGAAAGATAGAAAGTAGGAGGAGAAGGGGACAATAGAGGATGAGATGGTTGGATGGCCTCACTGACTTGATGTACATGAGTTTGACCAAGCTCTTGGAGTTAGTGATGGATTGGGAAGTCTGGCGTGCCACAGTCGATGGGTTCACAAAGAGTCAGACACAACTGAGCAATTGAACTCAACTGAACCTGAAGGGAACATTTCATGCAAAGATGGGTACAATAAAGGATAAAAAAAGTATGGACCTAAAAGAAGCAGAAGATATTAAGAAGAGGTGGCAAGAATACAAAGAAGAACTATACAAAAAGATCTTTATGACCCAGATAACCACAATGGTGTGATCACTCACCTAGAGCCAGACATCGTGGAGTGCAAAGTCAAGTCAGCCTTAGGAAACATCACTATGAACAAAGCTAGTAACAGTGATGGAATTCCAATTGAGCTATTTCAAATCCTAAAAGATAATGCTGTCAAAATGCTGCACTCAATATGCCAGCAAATTTGAGAAACTCAGCAGTAGCCACAGGACTGGAAAAGGTCAGTTTCCATTCTAAATCCAAAAAAGGTAATGCCAAAGAATGACCATACTACTGCACAATTGTACTCATCTCACACACTAGCAAAGTAATGCTCAAACTTCTCCAAGTTACTCTTCAACAAGACATAACCCAAGAACTTCCAGATGTTCAAGTTGGAACAAATAGTTGGCTCTTTGCATCAGATGGCCAAAGTATTATAGCTTCAGCAACAGTCCTTCCAATGAATATTCATGACTGATTTCCTTTAGGATAGACCAGTTGGATCTCCTTGCAGTCCAAGGGACTCTCAAGAGTCTTCTCCAACAGCACAGTTCAAAAGCATCAATTTTTTGGCACTCAGCTTTCTTTATGGTCCAACTCTCACATCCATACATGACTACTGGAAAAACCATAGCTTTGACTAGATGGACTTTTGTTGGCAAAGTAATGTCTCTGCTGTTGTCTAGGTTAGCCATAGCTTTTCTTCCAAGGAGCAAGTGTCTTTTAATTTCATGGTTGCAGTCACCATCTGCAGTGATTTTGGAGAAAACTGCCCAAATTTCTCACGGTTTCCATTGTATCCCTATCTATTTGCCATGAAGTGATGGGACTGGCTACCATAGTCTTGAGTTTTCTGAATGTTGAGTTTTAAGCCAACTTTTTCACTCTCCTCTTTCACTTTCATAGTTGACACATAAAATTAACCATCACATATGTAACTTTTTATTAAAATATTTGTTACTGCAGGAAATCCACCTAATGTAGTCATCATTTATACTACCATGGGCCTTCCAATTTTGCAGGAACTTATTTAACATTTTAAAAGTTGATTTGTATTTTACCCTTTAGCAATTGTGACAGTAAAGCTTTCTGGAATTTGAGAGTCTATCATACAAAATGTGTTCTTTTATTGGTTCCACTCTTTTCAGTATTTCTGCATTGTGTGATCAAACCTCTAGCTCCTACCTACCCAGGCTCAGTCAACTCATCTTGCCTCTCCTTAGCAATTTCTATTACTGCATTTCCAGATCCCAAATTCTCCTGTTCTGATGATATTAACTTTTTTTTTTTACAGTCTTTTAATTGAAGGATAATTACTTTACATTTGTGATAGTTTCCACCGTACATCAACATGAATCAGGCATACATATGGCCCCTCCCTCTCAAACCTCTCACCAATCTTCCCTCCAACCTCTCTTCCAATCCCACCCCACTTTGGGTTCCCTGAGTCATACAGCAATTCCCACTGGCTATCTACTTTATACATAGTAATGCATATGTTTCAATGCTATTCTCTCAAATCATTCTACTATCTCTCTCCTCCACTGTGTCATTAAATTTTGATAAATTCTCTATCATTGTTTCTTTCTTTCTTTTTTTTTTTTTGGATACTTTCTTTTTCCTTGGAACTTCTTTTCAACCTAATGTACTTTAACCCCAAACTAGCTTGCAATTACAAAATAATTATCTTCCTGTGGAAATCATTCAAGATTTAGCTACACAAACAAACACACCAACCTTCTTCATCTACAAATCCTCATTATCATTCTATCTTTGATGATTGTGTAATTCTCATATCATGAAAGTATAAATGGTTAATTCAAAAGTAAAAAATGCACAAAAGAATAAAGGAAGAGAGTGGTCATGAGTCAGTTTTCTTTTATGTTTCATTGGTGCAGGGGTAAGGAACAGAGGGATATACAGGGCACAAAGACTGGACATAACCTATCCACCACAAGACACCCCTACGTAGGATATTCGAACATGAGTTACTAAGAATTTCAACAGATCAGTACCTTCCAGAAGAAAATTAAAATATTCCATTTTAACTACTACATTGAAAAGGTTATGAAAATTAATGAACTCATTTTAAGAGATTCCATATTACAAACTCAATCTCCAGAATATTAGAGTGCTAACAAAATATTTTTAAGAGCATGACACAGTGTGAAAATTATCAAGACTATAAGTCAGATGGTGTGAGCACAATTTGCAGTTCTGCAATTTGCTCATTGTGTGGCCTAAGAATGTCACTGTCCCTTTAGGAATCTGAAACTGTACATCTATTAAAATGAGATATAAAGTTCTACTAGAATCAATATGTAGCTCTAAAATATCATATTATTTTTTCATTTTTAAAAAATGAACTTAAAAATTATATTCAATTTCTTTTTCTGATTTTTCATTGTTAGTATATAGGAATGCAAGTGATTTCTGGTCATTGATTTTGTATCCTACATACGTGAAGCTGCTCAGTCATGTCCAACTCTTTGCAACCCCATTGACTCCTCTGAGGACCAGGCTCCTCAGTCCATGGAATTTTCCAGGCAAAAGTACTGGAGTGGTTTGTCATTTCCTTCTCAAGGGGGATCTTCCCAACCCAGGGACTGAACCTGGGTCTCCTGTATCACAGGCAGACGCTTTACTGTCTGAACCACCAGGAAAGCCCTTTGTCTCCTACAACTTTGCTAAATTCATTGATTTGCTCTAGTAATTTGCTGATAGGATCTTTAGGGTTTACTATGTGTAGTATTATGTCATCTGCAAACAGTGAGAGCTTTACCTCTTGTTTTCCAATCTGGATTCCTTTTATTTCTTTTTCTTCTCTGACTGCTGTAGCTAGGACTTCCAGAACTATGTTGAATAATAGTGGTGAGAGTGGACACCTTTGTTTTGTTCCTGATCTTCGGGGGAATGCTTGCAGTTTTTTACCACTCAGAATAATGTTTGCTGTGGGCTTATCATATACGGCCTTTACTATGTTGAGGTAGATTCCTTCTATGCACAATTTTGAAGAAGTTTAACCATAAATGGGTGCTGAATTTTGTCAAAGGCTTTTTCTGCATCTATTGAGATGATCATATGGTTTTTATCTTTCAGTTTGTTAATATGGTGTACCACATTGATTGATATGCACATATTGAAGAATTAGCCTCCAATTAAAATAAATAAATTTAAAGTAAAAAAAAAAAGAATCCTTGCATCCCTGGAATAAACCCAACTTGATCACTTGATCACAGTGTATGAGCTATTTAATGGGTTGCTGAATTTTGTTTGCTAGAATTTTGTTGAGGATTTTTTAATCTATGTTCATCAGCGACATTGGCCTGAAGTTTTCTTTGTGTGTGTGTGTGTTTTCTTTGTCTGTTTTGGTATCAGGGTGATGGTGGCCTTGTAGAATGAGTTTGGAAGTGTTCCTTCTGCAATTTTTTGAGTTTTAAAAGGATAGGCATTAACGCTTCTCTAAATGTTTGACAGAATTCACCTGTGAAGCCTTCTAGTCCTGGGCTTTGTTCCGGAGGAGACTTTTGATCACAGTTTCGATTTCAGTGTTTATAAGTGGGTTGTTCATAATTTCTATTTCTTCTTGGTTCAGTCTTGGAAGATTTAACTTTTCTGAGAATCTGTCCATTTTTTCCAGGTTATCCATTGTATTGCCATATAGTTGTTTATAATAGTCTCTTATAATACTTCGTATTTCTGCATTGTCTGTTGTAACCTCTCCTTTTTCACTTCTGCTTTTGTTGATTCTTCTTTTTTTTCTGATGAATCTGGCTAAAGGTTTGTCAATTCTGTTTATCTTCTCAAGGAACCAGCTTTTAGTTTTATTAATCTTTACTACTTTTTTTTTTTTTTCATTTATTTCTGCTCAGATCTTATGATTTCTTTCCTTCTGATAATTTTGGGGGTTTTGTTCTTCTTTTTCTAGTTGTTTTAGGTGTAAAGTTAAGTTGTCTATTTGATGTTTTTCTTGTTTCTTGAGATAGGATTGTATTGCTATAAACTTTCCTCTTAAAACTGCTTTTGCTGCATCACATAGGTTGTGAGTTGTGTTTTAATTGCCATTGTTTTTAGGAATTTTTATTTCTCTTTTGATTTCTTCAGTAACCTGTTCATTATTTAAATACATATTGTTTAATCTCCATGTGTTTCTATTTTTCACATTTTTTTTCTTGTAATTGATACCTAGTCTTATAGCATTGTGGTCAGGAAAGATGCCTGATATGATTTCAACTTTCTTACATTTACTGAGGTTTGATTTGTGACCCAAGATGTGGTCACAGGGAGAAGAGAGGAGACACTGAGATGTATGGAAAGAGTAGCATGGAAACTTACATTATTATGTAATGTAAAATAGGCAGTCAGTGGGAATTTGCTATATGTCTCAGGGAACTCAAACAGGGGCTCTGTATCAACCTAGAGGGGTGGGATGGGGAGGGAGAAGGGAGGGAGGCTCAAGAGGGAGGGGACATACGTATACCTATGGCTGATTCATGTTTAGGTTTGACAGAAAACAAAATTCATAAAGCCATTATTCAATTAAAAATTATTTTTAAAAATTATATTTAAGTCATGTTGTCACATGATCTTAAAACTCATCTAACTGAGGTATGATTGACATACAAAAAGCTGCACATATTCAATGTATACAACTTGATGTATTTGGAGATAAGCTTATACCTATGAAACCATCAAGACTCTCAATGCCACACACCTATCCATCACCTCCAAAAGTTTCCTCCCACCAGCTTTGCCTTCTTTTCCTTTTGTGATAAGAGCACTTAACCTATGATTTATCCTCATGGAAAAATTTTAAGCATACAATACTTAATCAAAGGACCAAGATCAACAATAGGTCAGCAACACTTACTTACTTTGCCTAATTGAAAGTCTTTGTCCAACATCTCCCCAGTGCCCCCTCCACTCAGTCCCTGGCAACTATTATTTTACTGTGTTTCCATGAGTTGGCTATTTTAGATTCATATAAATGAAATCATACACTGTGCCTGGATTATTTCACTTAGCACGATGCCCTCCAAGTTCATGCATGTTGTCACAAACAGCGTGTGTGTGTGTGTGTGTGTGTATCTATATATGAGAAATGCATGCACACCCATTCATCAGCTGTTTCCCACAGACTTCCACTTGGGGTTCAAGAGAAAAACTGGAGACAAGAAAAATTTCCCACTGTCAAGACATAAAGTAGGCAACAAAACTGAACTAGAAATGGCCCCGGTGTTGAAGATATCAGACAGAGATTTCAAAATAACTGGGACTAGGATGCCAAAGGATCTAGAGGAAAAGATCAATAAAATTAATGGACAGACAATTTTAGTGGAGAAATGGAAACACATACAGTATAAAGATGAGGATTCCTACGATGGGCTTCAGCAAAGTGACTGTTCTGTGCTTAGTTGCTCAGCCATGTCAGACTCTTTGAGACTTCATGGACTGTAGCCTTCCAGGCTCCTCTGTCTGTGGGGATTCTCCAGGCAAGAATACTGAAGTGGGTTGCCATGCCCTCCTCCAGGGGATCTTCCCAACCCAGGGATCGAACCTACATCTCATCCATTGGCAGGCAGATTCTTTACCATCTGAGCCACCAGGGAAGCCCATTAGGATAGTAAATAATGAGTGAATTTCAAGATTAATCAAGGAGAATGTGAGAAAATAAAGAATTTACAAACATAAAAATAAAAGAAATGGGATCGCCACAGATCCTGCAGAATTAAAGGTTCAGTTCAGTTCAGTTCAGTTCAGTCACTCAGTAATGTCTGACTCTGCGACACCATGAACTGCAGCATGCCAGGCCTCCATGTCCATCAGCAACTCCCGGAGTTCACTCAAACTCACGTCCATTGAGTTGGTGATGCCATCCGGCCATCTCATCCTCTGTCGTGCCCTTCTCCTCCTGCTCCCAATCCCTCACAATATCAGAGTCTTTTCCACTCAATCTTCACATGAGGTGGCCAAAATATTGGAGTTTCAGCTTCAACATCAGTCCTTCCAATGAATATTCAGGACTGATATCCTTTAGGATGGACAGACTGGATCTCCTTGCAGTCCAAGGGACTCTCAAGAGTCTTCTCCAACACCACAGTTCAAAGGCATCAATTCTTCAGTGCTCAGCCTTCTTCACAGTCCAACTCTCACATCCATACATGACTACTGGAAAAACCATAGCCTTGACTAGATGAACCTTTGTTGGCAAAGAAATGTCTCTGCTTCTGAACATGCAATCTAGGTTGGTCATAACTTTCCTTCCAAGGAGTAAGGGTCTTTTAATTTCATGGCTGCAGTCACCATCTGCAGTGATTTTGGAGCTCAAAAAAATAAAGTCTGACACTGTTTCCACTGTTCCCCCATCTATTTCTCATGAAGTGATGGGACCAGATGCCATGATCTGGGTTTTCTGAATGTTGAGCTTTAAACCAACTTTTTCACTCTCCTCTTTCACTTTCATCAAGAGGATTTTTAGTTCCTTTTCACTTTCTGCCATAAGGGTGGTGTCATCTGCATATCTGAGGTTATTGATATTTCTTCCGGCAATCTTGATTCCAGCTTGTGTTTCTTCCAGCCCATCATTTCTCATGGTGTACTCTACATATAAGTTCAATAAGCAGGGTGACAGTATGCAGCCTTGACGTACTCCTTTGGAACCAGTCTGTTGTTCCATGTCCAGTTCTAACTGTTGCTTCCTGACCTGCATATAGGCTTATCAAGAGGCAAGTCAGGTGGTCTGGTATTCCCATCTCTCTCAGAATTTTCCACGGTTTATTGTGATCCACACAGTCAAAGGCTTTGGCATAGTCAATAAAGCAGAAATAGATGTTTTTCTGGAACTCTCTTGCTTTTTCCATGATCCAGTGGATGTTGGCAATTTGATCTCTGGTTCCTCTGCCTTTTATAAAACCAGCTTGAACATCAGGAGTTCACGATTAACATGTTGCTGAGGCCTGACTTGGAGAATTTTGAGCATTACTTTACTAGCGTGTGAGATGAGAGCAATTGTGCGATACTTTGAGCATTCCTTTGCATTGCCTTTCTTTGGGATTGGAATGAAAACTGACCTCTTCCAGTCCTGTGGCTGGAGTTTTCCAAATTTGCTGGCATACTGAGTGCAGAACTTTCACAGCATCATCTTTCAGGATTTGAAACAGCTCCACTGGAATTCCATCACCTCCACTAGCTTTGTTCATAGTGATGCTTCTAAGGCCCACTTGACTTTCATAATGGAATATTATAAACAATTAGGTGGGAAATACTCAACAACCTTGACAAATTGCAATTCTTGGAAAACATAAACTATTAAAACTTACTGCAGAATATAAAATACAATATATCCATTAAATAAACTAAAATGGCTTTTTTGATTAAAAGACATCACACACACATATACACATACACACACACATACACACACACATGCACACACAATGCATGTCTAGTTTTACTGCTGCTGCTGCTGCTAATTTGCTTCATTCATGTCCAACTCTGTGCAACCCCAAAGACGGCAGCCCACCAGGCTCCCCCGTCCCTGAGATTCTCCAGGAAAGAACACTGGAGTAGGTTGCTATTTCCTTCTCCAATGCATGAAAGTGAAACTAAATTGAATCAAATATATTGTATCAAAAATTAAAGAAAAATAACAATAATACACAAAAACTTGTGAAGGCGATGGCACCCCCACTCCAGTACTCTTGCCTGGAAAATGCCATGAATGAAGGAGCCTGGTAGGCTGCAGTTCATGGGGTCGCGAAGAGTCAGACATGACTGAGCGACTTCACTTTCACTTTTCACTTTCATGCATTGGAAAAGGAAATGGCAACCCACTCCACTGTTCTTGCCTGGAGAATCCCAGGGACGGGGAGCCTGGTGGGCTGCCGTCTATGGAGTCGCACAGGGTTGGACACAACTGAAGCCACTTAGCAGCAGCAGCAATTTCTATAAGTTTTATACCACTTATATGTGCTAGTCATCATTATAAGTGCTTTCCATAGATTAATTTATTAATCTTCATAAGAACCCAGTTAGGTGGGCACTATTATCTCAGTTTAATAAATAAGAGAATACTATTGGCAATATTAGTGAGGCTAATGAATATTGGATTTGGACTTGAACACAGGAAGTTCTGGTTCTGGTGACCATTTCTTTTTCAATATGTTATACTGAATTCTAAGCAAATAAAATAGCAAAGAAATGTGCATGTGTGTGAATGAGTGAGTGTGTGTGTATGGCTTCTGTATTTCATATATTGGAAAAGTTAACATCATAAAAGAAAGGGGAAAGGAAATGCTTCTGAGACAGGAGGCTTATTACAAACTCAAATATAACCTAAATGGATGAAAATGATACATGCTGTCTTAAAAATCAATATAAATGTCTTAGAAAAGATCATACTGAAATAAATAACTAATCCCAGAGGAGAGAAAGTGTTTCTATGCATAAAATCAGCACATCATGAAAAAATCTCAAAAGAAAAAAATTGTGTCTACTTATAGAATATGTAATCTATAAAGGATGAGGATAAACTTTTTAGTCACTAACTCTTCAATAGGAAAAAATAACAGAATGAATTAATAATTCACAAAAGAAATACAGTTGGCTAATAAAAGAGGTAAAAAGTTAATATCCTCCTAAGTTAGCAACAAATGAATTAGTATAATTCCTTTCAGTAAAACTAACAACAAAAAAACTGATAGATTCATTTCCTGTATCAGGAAAAAGGAATTTGTGGAATAATATTGAAAGGGTATACATTCGTGCAATGTTCCTGGGAAAACAACTTGGCAATACATGCCAAGTTCTTTTAAAATGTTTGTAAGTTTTTAGTAAAAAAAAAAATGCCAAGATATGGGTAAAAACTGTACATCTCTGGATGTTTATCACACTTCACATTTCAAGGCAAAAATGAGGGTTACCACTAGGATTCTGAAACCAGACATCTGGTTTCAAAGTCAAGCTCTAACTTCCCAGCTGATGGCTTGGAGCAAATTGTATAGCCTTGCCGTGTTTTGGTTTTTAACATCTGTATAATGGGGATAATAACAGTACCTACCTATGTATCTGTTCAAGATGATGTCTCTAAAGCCTTAGAACAGCTCCCAGCACAAAATAAGCACAATAGAGATAATAGCTATAACCATTGTGTTTACAATTCAGCCTTAGGAAAAGCATGACTTTATAATAAAATATGCATGTAATCCTCTGTAGCTATAAAATATCACTTTTGCAAAGAATATTTAATAACAGAGAAGTAACAATAAAATGTATATAGAGAAAATTTTATATATATAAGAAAATGTAAACAGAAGAAAATGGTAAGAGGTAAATACTTCAAATATCATCAGAAATTTTGTAGGAATGGTGATGTTACAAGTAATAAAGATGAACATAAGCTTGGTGATAATGATATTTACCACCATCTGGGATCATAAATACTGCAACTAAATTATTAATTTATCTTATATCCAAAGAGGTAGTCTCTTGTACTCAAGTCTCTTTCAATACAGCTGATGTAAGTACCAGAAATTCTTATAAATTATACATTAATTATTAAATGAATACTACTTGGCTTTATGTTCAATGTAAGGTAAATACACGAATAAACTAAAATCTATCACAGCTAATTTTAAGCATTCTTATGTAATTAAATATGGCTTTGAATTAAAATGCTACGGGAAGAAAGAGAATAAAGAAATCTGAGCAGGAAATATCTTAACATAAAGTTTTTCTTGAGCATTTAATGTTATATTACTGTTACCCTCATGTAATATGAACAGTCTCAAAGTGAAACATCACTTTTCTGGGATTCAAAGATGAGGTTATTAATCACATCTACCTTTCATGAATATATATTGTAGCATAATTTCTTAAACAGTAACACTTTTCATAAGAATGCCTATGAAAATATGAATATCTCACTATTTGATCTCTTAAAAATATGAACACGTTTAAACCTTCTTTTGAACATTTTTAAAGACCTACCAAAGCAACTTGTTAAAATATATTGAGATGGTCATCACTTTGAAGCCAAGTTTGTTTGTATGTGGGGTCAGGGAGTAATGTGGGCATTTTCATAGCTCTGAGCATTGCATACTTTTGAGTGTCACTTTAATAATAAAGTATTTTAGAAGTTCTCCTTATTGTACCTTTATTTCTTTGAGCATGAAAACAACAATATTTTAGACTTGTAGGGACTATGAGTGATCAGCTCACAGAGTCTCCTACTTCCACTGGAATCACTTCAACAACTTAGAAGATACTTCCGATTTTGTCTCAGTCCTCAAGGCTCAGAAAGCTCTTACATCATCTTGCTAGACTGCTTATAATAGTGTTGTATCGGCTTAACTGGGCTACCCTGGTGGCTCAGTGGTAAAGGATCTGCCTGCCAATGCAGGAGACGCAGGCTTGATCCCTGGGTAGGGAAGATGCCCTGGAGGAGGGCATGGCAACCAACTTCAGTATTCTTGCTTTGAAAATCCCATGGAGAGAGGAGCCTGATGGGCTATAGGCTATGGGGGTTGCAAAAGGTCTGACAGGACTGAATGACTAAACAACAGCAACAACACTGGGTTAATTGTTACGTTGCAGATTATAGAATGGAATTTGGAACATAGGCTTTAGGGTCAGAGCAGGGTTAATCTGATGTTTCCTAACCTTATAATGCAGGTTGTTAGCCTTTCAGGTATTCAGCTGCTTTATCTTTAAAATGAGCTTAATTTATGGGATAGCTGTAATTTTACATTAATTATATATTTACATAGAATTTTCTTATATTTAATTCCTTAGTATTTTATACTTTTTACATTTCTTTCATAGTAAAATATGGAGTAATGAATTAAATTTCTTTTCCAGTCAGTTGTCTGAAGGCTATTTTTGGTGACTGCTCCATCTTTTTGAAAACTCATTCTCAATTCCACCTTGATCAAATATGCATACCATATCTCTTAAGTTACCTGACACAGGGTAGCCACTCAATTAAGTGAAAAGTCTTATCTTCTTTCAATTGAATTTAAACCTGCTTTTCTATAAATTCCATTGCCCTTATTTTATCTGTAGCCATATGAACAAAACTTATTCAACAAACTAAACACCCTGAATTCCTTCCATCAGTTTTCCTGTGGCATAGTTTGAATGCCACTAGAATGCCATTAGAATGCCTCATTTTTTGTAAACCCTAATTGCCAATGTTCATCTAACAAGGTAGCTTCGTGGACAGACCATTTTCTACCAGGCATGTTTTGTCAATTACAATTCATTATGAAATAACACCTTCCCTTGTTACCAATTTCACTTCTATGAATGCAGCCTAATTTTTATATCAGTACTTTTCATATTTAATTCACAATATGTTGAACTAATAAGTTCTGTCATTAGCTAAAGCCATGATTATTTTTGTATGCAGACTGTTTTTAGATCAATTTTCTCCATTTTGAAACTATTAAAGTGGTCTTGGCTATCTGATAATAATCTTTAAAAATGGCGACCATCTAATCACAAGAAAGAAAAGATCACTTATCCTTTACCTTATACTATCTCTTTCCTTCAAGATACTTTTCTTTAAATTTTCTTTAAATACATGTTGTGTTAGAGTCATAGAGTAAGCTTTAACACTGAAAAAAATATCTTAAAGAGAGTAACAGTCTATTCCAATTAAGAAAATTCCCAGTATTTTCAGTATTTGTCTCACTTTAAAACTTTTTTCATATGCTAAAAATGTTTCAGAAAAGTTCAGTTCAGTTGCTCAGTCATGTCTGACACCTTGTGACCCCATGAACTGTAGCATGCCAGGCCTCCCTGTCCATCACCAACTCCCGGAGTTTACTCAAACTCATGTTCATTGAGTTGGTGATGCCATACAGCCATCTCATCTTCTGTCATCCTCTTCTCCTCCTGCCCCCAATCCCTCCCAGCATCCGAGTCTTTTCCAGCGAGTCAACTCTTCACATGAGGTGGCCAAAGTATTGGAGTTTCAGCTTTAGCATCAGTCCTTCCAAGGAACACTCAGAACTAATCTCCTTTAGAACAGACTGGTTGGATCTCCTTGCAGTCCAAGGGACTCTCAAGAGTCTTCTCCAACACTACAGTTCAAAAGCATCAATTCTTCAGCGCTCAGCCTTCCTCACAGTCTAACTCTCACATCCATACAAGACCACTGGAAAAATCATAGCCTTGATTAGACGGACCTTTGTTGGCAAAATAATGTCTTTGCTTTTCAATATGCTATCTAGGTTGCTCATAACTTTTCTTCCAAGGAGTAAGCGTCTTTTAATTTCATGGCTGCAATCACCATCTGCAGTGATTTTGGAGCCCCCCCAAAATAAAGTTTGACACTGTTTCCACTGTTTCCCCATCTATTTCCCATGAAGTGATGGGACCAGATGCCATGATCTTCGTTTTCTGAATGTTGAGCTTTAAGCCAACTTTTTCACTCTCCTCTTTCACTTTCATCAAGAGGCCTTTTAGTTCCTCTTCACTTTCTGCCATAAGGGTGGTGTCATCTGCATATCTGAGGTTATTGGTATTTCTCCCGGCAATCTTGATTCCAGCTTGTGCTTCTTCCAGTCCAGCGTTTCTCATGATGTACTCTGCATATAAGTTCAATAAGCAGGGTGACAAGATACAGCCTTGACGTACTTCTTTTCTATTTGGAACTAGTCTGTTGTTCTATGTCCAGTTCTAACTGTTGCTTCCTGACCTGCATATAGGCTTATCAAGAGGCAGGTCAGGTGGTCTGGTATTCCCATCTCTTTCAGAATTTTCCACAGAAAAGCATATACAACATAATTTCATTTTGATATATGAGTGCTTGCTCGTATTTCAGTTAAATATATGCATATTTGGTATATACAACAATGTATATAGCAAAATATTAATTACATTTAGCTTGGGACTAAAGTGGGACTTAAGGGACAATGATATTCATTCTGTTTTTTAATTTTTTCTTACAGTGAACAAATTTCACTTTTATAATAGTACTTAAGCTCTCATTTGGTGAATAGCAGTAATAAGCAAATATCAGTCAGTGTAATAAGTATGAAAAACTCAGAACATCATGTTTTATGATCTAAGTTATTACTAAAAGTCTCCCATGGATAATCCACTATATTTTAAAATTTATTATGACATTTATGCACTTTCATTTTAAATATGCTTAAAAATATTTTATTCATTCTTTCTGTAACTTGACTTAAATCTATTGCCTTTCTCAAACACTCTGGTTTTAGAGTGCTTTCCACTTCATCATATGGAAGTAAATTTTACTTTTTCTCTGTTAACTACTTTGCTTCTATATTATCCATAAACTCAAAGTGCTTATTGGCATATAGCTCTTTCATGCTTTCAGAATTTTATGAAATTTTGTGACATCTTCCAGTATCCTGTTAATAGGATGAGCAACAGATATCAAGATAAAATATTGGGAAACCAGACTACACTGCAATAGAACAGGGAAACTCATTACTAAAACCCATAGAAACAAGAGAGCAAGATTAATGGTCTTAAACATTAAGTAAAGAGGCTGATGCTGGAAGGATAACAAAAGCGTTGCTCTGTTTTCTACTCTCTTCTCAATCTTAAATGCATCTGTTTAGAATTACTTTTATGAAACTCTAGTTAAACTAATAAAATAATTACTCATCTTTAAAGAGTAACAACTTTATTCCTAAGGGGAAAAATGGTATGCAGTGAAGAGCACGGACTTGGGAGCCAGAAGCCTTGACTTAAATATGCTACTTATTTACTCTCCAATCTCAAGCAAAGAAATATACTTCTTTGATCCTCAATTTTCTCTTCTATAGAGATATACGGATGTATGCGCAATGGAGCTGCCAAGAACTGTTAAATCAGGAAACCTATACAAAGTCTATATCACCAAATAGGAACACACAAATTCCATTTTACAAAGAGAAAGCTAAATAAAATTATATATCAGTACTTTTAAACTGCCTAATACCTTGGTGTTATCAGAGATTTCATTAAAAGACTATACTGGAGAGGATAAGAGTATCTAGGAAGTTATTATCACTTTTTTCTTTTAAGTTAAAGGACATGAATATCCCCCTATCAAAACTCTAGGAAAATGACGTGTGTGAAACAAAACAGCTTAAAGGGCAAAGAAGAAGAAAAAGACAAGGATGGTTAACAAAATGTTGAAAGATGGAAACAGCAAGAAAGTATTGTAACTTACTTAGAGGAGCGGTGATTGGTTGGTTTACTTTAGTTTCTATTTTGTGAAACTTGAACAAGCCGTTGAATTTCACATCTGGGTTGATGTAGCACAGTACAGAGTTATACACAGAGAGTTCAAAGTCTAGAAGGTAGAGGGGACATAAGACCCTCACTACCAGCATGCGGGTTTATGGAAATCTAGAAAAGGATCTTGAAGTTCCAAGGATGGTGAAAGTGTATTCAGCGCAGTTGTATTTAAACAACTCAGTGTTTAAATACAAGGGTGACCATCCAATTATGATGCTATTTCTTTTTAGGTCTGCTTGTATACAATCTTAGGTACTGCTCCTTGTGAGTGAATCCTCTTCAATACCAATCTCATGTGCAAGTGAAAGTTGCTCAGTCTTGTCCAGTTCTTTGTGACATCATGGACAACATAGTTCATGGAATTCTCCAGGCCAGAATACTGGAGTGGGTAGCCTTTCCCTTCTCCAGGGGATTTTCCCAACCCATGGATCGGACCCAAGTCTCCCACATTGCAGGTGGGTTCTTTACCAGCTAAGCCAACAAGGAATCCCAAAAATATTGAGTAGGTAGCTTATCCCTTCTTGCGCGGATCTTCCTAACCCAGAAATTGAACTGGGCCCTCCTGAATTGCAGGTGGATTCTTTATCAACTGAGCTATCAGTGAATCTTCTATCTCATGTGGATCACAAGAAAAAGGTAGGATTCACCAACAGGAAGAATCAGATGATCAGACTGGCTGACCAAAGCTCCTGCCTGGCAAAAGACTTTTCTACTTCTCTCCATTCAGTTATATATATATATATATGCATGGGTACTCAGTCTTGTCCAACTCTTTGCAACCCTTTGGACGGTAGTACACCAGGCTCCTCTGCCCATGGGATTTTTCAGGTAAGCATACTGGAGTGGGTTGCCATTTCCTTCTCCAGGGGATCTTCCCGACCCAGGGATCAAACCCACCTCCTGTGTCTCCTGCATTGCAGGTGCATTCTTTACCTGTTGAGCCATCCACTTTCACTCATCAAATATTGGTAAATGCTATGTGCCAGGAATCATCCTGATGTCTAAGGACAGAGCAGTGCAGGAAACAAAGTCCCTATCCTTGAGAACATACATACTAGTGGTAAGATACAGACAATCAAGCACATTAAAAAACCATCAATGCTGTTAAGAAAAATCAGGGTCTAAATGGTGGTGAACGTGGAAATGGGGTCTATTTGATATAAGAGAGACAGAAAGCTTGCCTGAGAAGCCTGTGTGTGAGTAAAGAACAAAAGGGAAGCAACAGCATGATCCAAGAGGTTAGCTAAGAGTTTATGGAAGAGAAAGTATTAAGCACAAAGGAATACTGAATACAGAACCCAGGACTGCTCTCATGGCGAATGCTGCCCACAGATACAGACAGACACTAAAGAAACAAATTGGAAAAGACCCTGATGCTGGGAAAGACTGACGGCAGGAGGAGAAGAGGCGGTAGAGGATGAGATGGTTGGATGGCATCACCGACTCAATGGATATGGGTTTGGGTGGACTCCGGGAGTTGATGATGGACAGGGAGGCCTGGCATGTTGTGGTTCACGGTGTCTCAAAGAGTCGGACATGACTGGGTGACTGAACTGAATTTGCCTTAATTCATGAACCTAACATTCCAGGTTCCTATGCAAGATTGCTCTTACAGCATTGGACTTTGCTTCTATCACCAGTCACATCCACAACTGGGTGTTGTTTTTACTTTCGCTCCATCTCTTAATTTTTTCTGGGGTTAGTTCTCCATTGATCTCCAACAGCATATTGGGCACCTTACCAACCTGGGAGTTTATCTTTCAGTATCCTATCTTTTTGCCTTTTCATACTGTTCATGGGGTTCTCAAGGCAAGAATACTGAAGTGGTTTGCCATTCCCTTCTCTAGTGGACCACATTTTGTCCACTAAAATGTTAACATCAAAAAAATGTTAAAGAAATGTTAACATGAAAATAAACACACGTTACAATTAAAACAAAGAGAATGATGTAAACGATTGCTAATGCAGTTTAGTCACTGCGTTGTATTCGACTCCTTTGAGACCCCATGGACTGTAGCCCACCAGGTTCCTTTTTCCATGGAATTCTCCAGGCAAGAATACTGGAGTAGGTAGCCAATTCCCTTCGTTAGGGGATCTTCCCGACCCAGGAATCAAACCCAAGCCCCCTGCATTGGCAGGTAGATTCTTTACCACTAAGCCACCAGGATAGTAAGATCTAAATAATGCCAGAAAATGGTGATAGATGGAATAGTCACCAGAGGGTTCAGAAATTTATGTCTAAATAGCAGAATTGCAAATTATTTTATGGCCTTTTTTGTTTCATCATTTATTTAGTAAGTTCCTACCATAAGCATGCTTTAAAAAGAAGAAAAGTTTACATCTCAGAACTAAGTTCTCAGAGTAGTCTGTTTCCCTTTTCTTCCAGGTTTCTATAGGACATACTAGTTATCCAGAACCACAGGTTTGCAAAACTCCTGGTTTGCATAGAACTAAGAGATTTCTCAAGATGCAGGTATTTCATTGCTAAAACTAGGACAGCCCTGAGCAAACTGATTGCTGGTCACCCTACAACTAGAACTGTTAATGGAAATATAAGAAAACATGGAAAATTGAGATGAACATTGGATTTTATTCTTCTAAATATGTAAAAACAATAAAAATCTGTTAACTCTGCACAGAAAAAAAAGTCACTGGAGAGCATCAGACAGATCAAAAGCTTACATATTAAAATAAAAATTGAGGGAAACAGAGGAAATAATGTATTCCCATTTCTACTTTATATATTAAATTTACATCTTTAAAATTATCACCATTAATATCATCAAACACAATTACAAAATGGTTGCCTGCATTTCAGGCAGAGCAATATTTCCAGGTTTTTACCTTCAACTCTTCAACACAGTGCTTAATTATATGCTACTTAATGAAGAATGGTATTGATTTTTATGAACTAATTTGTGCAGATTAATGTGTACATAGTTATGAAATGACTGCATGCTACAATTATGAAATGAAGCTAAATGCAATAAATATATGAATTTAGAGCATGAAGGGAAGAAAGAAATATTTAAAACAACTAAAAAAATTATTGTGTCATCTTTTCTAAAGGATTAGAACAAGTAGAGAAATAATGAGCCATTATTCAGAGAATAGCACAGGAACTAACAAAGTTGCCAGGCCAGACTGATTTGATGGCTTTTTTTTTTTTCCCCTTTATAGCAGAGAATTTGCTGGTTGAAAAAAAAAAAGATCAGAAGCATAAACTATATCTGACTTCAGTAAGATATCTGACACATAATAACCTACAGAAAGATTTTAAATCAGGTTTGTTTGGACAGAAATACGATTAAAAATGACTCAAAGCTAGATATATGTATAAAACTGTAAGGTGTAATTATAAATGGCCATACATCTTTCTTAGTAGTTATAGCAAGTATTGTTTCATAAAGGGCCATTATTGGTTTTAAATAGCTTTTAAAAAACCTAGAGGACAGAAAAAATATATTAAATGTTTATATAAATAAAACATATATATATATACATTATATATGTATGAAGAAAACAATCAGAGAAGCAGTAAGTATGTAAGAAAAAGGGAGAGTAAAGGATGAAGGAGACTGATTATTAAGGAAATTTAGAACCAGAAGACCCAACTTAAAGAACATAGCAGTTACTAAGTATTCCTAGAATGCATATGCTGATAGTTTGTAGTTTTAGTTTCAAGTTTGCATTTTTACTGCTTAACAGAATGCAACTTTAAGAATTGGTTCTTACTATTAATACCGTTTCCCATTCACATTATTATTCTCCATTTAGATTTAGCTGAAAAAGAGTACAAGTCATTCATTACCAGTGTTTCTTTGTTTTCCCACTTCGGAAGGGAGTTTTGGGGAACACAATTTAAAATAGAGAAGTCAGAAAAGACATTACAATAAAAAGCAAAGCTATGCAAGCTACCTTGGGAAAAAGCAAAGAAAAGAGCAAATGTCAAAGCCCTGAAGTAAGCAGCTAATATGCTGGAGAAAAAAAAAGTCAGGAGGCCACTATGGCCGGAGCAGAGGAGAACACAGGAGACAAGTCACAGATGATGTCAGAGAGATGCCTGGATTGAGCAGAGCCTTGTAAGGCTCACTGACCCTAGTGAAATGGGAGCTGCTGAAAGGATCTGAGCAGAGGAGTAACATAAGCTCATACATAAAAGCCCCTCCCCACCCTCCCCCAGGCTGCTGTACAAAGACTAGCCTACACTGGGGACTTCCCTGGTGGTCCAGTGATTAAGAGTTCATTTTCCAATGCAGGGGTTGTTCTCCTGAAAAATTTCCCTCTCTTAGATAATGGAACTTCAGTTCTAGAATAATCCTTGATTCTGTTCTTTCTCTGATACCTCTACCTAACCTGTACATATGTTCTCGGCTCTAGCCAAAATGTATCTATCATTTGACTGTGTCTTATCCCTCCCACTGCTACCAGACTAGTGCACGCCATTATTATTTTTGAGAGTCTTATGCTGTGTTGACTGTCTCCCCTTTCCTCTCCTCAGATCCCTGAAGTCTGTCTTTTTCTTTTAGGATTTTTTTCTGAAGTGGAGCATTTCCTGGTTGGGGAGCTAAGATCGCACATGCTTCATGGCCAAAAAAAAAAAAAAAAAAAAAAAGACCATAAACAATAAAAGCAATATTGTAACAAATTAAATAAAGACTTTTAAAATGCTCCACTTCAGAGAAAAGATCTTGAAAAAAAAAAAAAAAAGACTGCAGGGATCTGAGGACAGAAAAGGGGAGATAGTCAACACAGCATAAGACTCTCAAAAATAATGATGGCTTGCACTACTCTGGTAGCAGTGGGAGGGATAAGACAAAGTCAAACGATAGGTTTTGACTACAGCCAAGAACATATGTACAGTTTAGGTAGAGGTGTAAGAGAAAGAGCAGAATTAAGGATTACTCTAGAACAGATTTGATTTAGGTCATACCCTGAATTTGGCAATAAGCAGTTCATGATCTGAGCCACAGTCTGCTCCTGGTCTTGTTTTTCTTGACTATACAGAGCTTCTCCATCTTTGGCTGCAAAGAATATAACCAATCTGATTTCGGTGTTGACCATCTGGTGATGTCCATGTGTAGAGTCTTCTCTGGTGTTGTTGGAAGAGGGTGTTTGCTATGACCAATGTGTTCTCTTGGCAAAACTCTATTAGTCTTTGCCCTGCTTCATTCCATATTCCAAGGCCAAATTTGCCTGTTACTCCAGGTGTTTCTTGACTTCCTACTTTTGCATTCCAGTCCCTTTAATGAAAAGGACATCTTCTTTGGGTGTTAGTTCTAAAAGATCTTGGAGGTCTTCATAGAACCTTTCAACTTCAGCTTCTTCAGCATTACTGGTTGGGGCATAGACTTGGATTACTGTGATATTGAATAGCTTGCCTTGGAAACGAACAGAGATCATTCTGTCGTTTTTGGAGACTGAATCCAAGTACTGCATTTCAGAATCTTTTGTTGACCATGATGGCTACTCCATTTCTTCTGAGGGATTCCTGCCCCCAGTAGTAGATATAATGGTCATCTGAGTTAAATTCACCCATTCCAGTCCATTTTAGTTCGCTGATTCCTAGAATGTCGACATTCACTCTTGCTATCACTTGTATGACCACTTCCAATTTGCCTTGATTCATGGACCTGACATTATAGGTTCCTATGCAATATTGCTCTTTACAGCATCGGACCTTGCTTCTATCACCAGTCACATCCATAACTGGGTATCGTTTTTGCTTTGGCTCCATCCCTTCATTCTTTCTAGAGTTATTTCTCCACTGATCTCCAGTAGTGTGTTGGGCATCTACTGACCTGGGGAGTTCCTCTTTCAGTATCCTATCATTTTGCCTTTCCATACTGTTCATGGGGTTCTCAAGGCAAGAATACTGAAGTGGTTTGCCATTCCCTTCTCCAGTGGGCCACATTCTGTCAGACCTCTCCACACTGACCTGCCCTTCTTGGGTTGCCCCTTGGGCATGGCTTAGTTTCATTGAGTTAGACAAGGCTGTGGTCCTAGTGTGATTAGATTGACAAGTTTTCTGTGAGTATGGTTTCAGTATGTCTGCGCTCTGATGCCCACTTGCAACACCTACCATCTTACTTGGGTTTCTCTTACCTTGGATGTGGGGTATCTCTTCACGGCTGCTCCAGCAAAGTGCAGCTGCTGCTGCTTACCTTGGACGAAGGGTATCTCCTCACTGCCACCCTTCCTGACCTTCAATGGGGGATAGCTCCTCTAGGCCAGACTTAAATTGAAGAAAGTAGGGAAAACCACCAGACCATTCAGGTATGACCTAAATCAAATCCCTTATGATTATACAGTGGAAGTGAGAAATAGATTTAAGGGCCTAGATCTGATAGATAGACAGCCTGATGAACTATGGAATGAGGTTTGTGACATTGTACAGGAGACAGGGATCAAGACCATCCCCATGGAAAAGAAATGCAAAAAAGCAAAACAGCTGTCTGGGGAGGCCTTACAAATACCTGTGAAAACAAGAGAGGCGAAAAACAAAAGAGAAAAGGAAAGATATAAGCAACTGAATGCAGAGTTCCAAGGAACAGCAAGAAGAGATAAGAAAGCCTTCTTCAGCGATCAATGCAAAGAAATAGAGGAAAAGAACAGAATGGGAAAGACTAGAGAGCTCTTCCAGAGAAGGCAATAGCACCCCACTCCAGTACTCTCGCCTGGAAAATCACATGGACGGAGGAGCCTGGTGGGCTGCAGTCCATGGAGTCGCCACGAGTTGGACATGACTGAGGGACTTCACTTTCACTTTTCACTTTCATGCATTGGAGAAGGAAATGGCAACCACTCCAGTGTTCTTTCCTGGAGAATCTCAGGGACGGTGGAGCCTGGTGGGTTGCTGTCTATGGGGTTGCACAGAGTCAGACACGACTGAAGTGACTTAGCAGCAACAGCAGCAGCAGAGATCTCAAGAAAATTAGAGATACCAAGGGAACATTTCATGCAAAGATGGGCTCGATAAAGGACAGAAATGGTATGGACCTAACAGAAGCAGAAGATATTAAGAAGAGGTTGCAAGAAAACACTGAAGAACTGTACAAAAAAGATCTTTACGACCCAGATAATCATGATGCTGTGATCACTCATCTAGAACCAGACATCTTGGAAGGTGAAGTCAAATGGGCCTTAGAAAGCATCATTATGAACAAAGCTAGTGGAGGTGATGGCATTCCAGTTGAGCTATTTCAAATCCTGAAAGATGATGCTGTGAAAGTGCTGCACTCAATATGCCAGCAAATATGGAAAACTCAGCAGTGCCCACAGGATGGGAAAAGGTCAGTTTTCATTCCAATTCCAAAGAAAGGCAATGCCAAAGAATGCTCAAAGTATCACACAATTGCACTCATCTCACATGCTAGTAAAGTAATGCTCAAAATACTCCAAGTCAGGCTTCAGCAATACGTGAACCGTGAACTTCCTGATGTTCAAGCCGGCTTTAGAAAAGGCAGAGGAACCAGAGATCAAATTGCCAACATCCACTGAATCATGGAAAAAGCAAGAGAGTTCCAGAAAAACATCTATTTCTGCTTTATTGACAATGCCAATGCCTTTGACTGTGTGGATCACAATATACTGTGGAAAATTCTGAAAGAGATGGGAATACCAGACCACCTGACCTGCCTCTTGAGAAATCTGTATGCAGACCAGGAAGCAACAGTTAGAACTGGACATGGAACAACAGACTGGTTCCAAATAAGAAAACGAGTACGTCTAGGCTGTATACTGTCACCCTGCTTATTGAACTTATATGCAGAGTACATCATGAGAAACGCTGGACTAGAAGAAGCACAAGCTGGAATCAAGATTGCTGGGAGAAATATCAATAGCCTCAGATATGCAGATGACACAACCCTTATGGCAGAAAGTGAAGAGGAACTAAAAAGCTGCTTGATGAAAGTGAAAGTGGAGAGTGAAAAAGTTGGCTTAAAGCTCAACATTCAGAAAACGAAGATCATGGCATCCAGTCCCATCACTTCATGGGAAATAGATGGGGAAACAGTGTCAGACTTTATTTTGGGGGCTCCAAAATCACTGCAGGTGGTGATTGCAGCCATGAAATTAAAAGACGCTTACTCCTTGGAAGGAAAGGTATGACTAACCTAGACAGCATATTGAAAAGCAGAGTCATTACTTTGCCAACTAAGGTCCGTCTAGTCAAAGCTATGGTTTTTCATGTGGTCATGTATGAATGTGAGAGTTGGACTGGGAAAAGGCTGAGCACCGAAGAATTGATGCTTTTGAACTGTGGTGTTGGAGAAGACTCTTGAGAGTCCCTTGGACTGCAAGGAGATCCAACCAGTCCATTCTAAAGGAGATCATTCCTGGCTGTTCTTTGGAAGGAATGATGCTAAAGCTGAAACTCCAGTACTTTGGCCACCTCATGCAAAGAGTTGACTCATCGGAAAAGACTCTGATGCTGGGAGGGATTGGGGGCGGAGAAGGGGAAGACAGAGGATGAGATGGCTGGATGGCATCACTGATTTGATGGACGTGAGTCTGAGTGAACTCTGGGAGTTGGTGATGGACAGGGAGGCCTGGCGTGGGGTCTCACATGACTGAGCGACTGAACTGACTATACTGAACTAGAACAGAATTTCTATTATCTAAGAGACGGAAAATTTTCAGGGAAGCAACTTGAGGAGTAAGATAGGGAGCTCAGCTCAGAGTGTAAGATACCTCTTAGAAATTCAAGTGGGGATGTCAAGTATTCGGTTGGACACAAGAGTTGGCAGTTCAGGACAGAAGTTCAGGATGAAGAGAGATATTTCATTGTTGAAACACACGATTTGGCTTCTGCTGGTGGTTCAGATGGTAAAGAATCTACCTACAATGCAGGAGACCCAGGTTCAATATCTGGGTCAGGAAGATCCCCTGGAGAAGGGAATGGCATCCCACTCCAATATTCTTGTCTGGGAAACCATGGACAGAGGAGCCAGGTGGGCTACAGTTCACGGGGTTGCAAAGAGTTGGACACAACTGAACGACTAACACTTGAATTTGCACCCTAAAAAGTGAGTATACGTGGAAAGAGGAGGAGAAATAAGAATTGAGCCTTGGTGCAATTTAGAGATAACACTGCAACAGATGAGGAGGAACCAGCAAAGGAGACAAAGGAAGGTCAGCCAGGCAGGAAGAGAAGAGAAAAACCAAGGAAAGGTGCTGGAAAGTAAGTGAGAAAAGAAATTTCAAAGAGAAGGGAGTAATCACCCTGTCATGTGCTGCTGCTGCTGCTAAGTCACTTCAGTCGTGTCCCACTCTGTGAGACCCTATAGATGGAAGCCCACCAGGCTCCCCCATCCCTGGGATTCTCCAGGCAAGAACACTGGAGTGGGTTGCCATTTCCTTCTCCAATGCATGAAAGTGAAAAGTGAAAGTGAAGTCACTCAGTCGTGTCTGACTCTTCGCGATCCCATGGACTGCAGCCTACCAGGCTCCTCCATCCATGGGATTTTTCAGGCAAGAGTACTGGAGTGGGGGTGCCATTGGCTTCTCTCCATGTGCTGCTGACAAATCATTTAAGATGAAGACAGAAAAATGAAGTTATCAATGCCTTCAACAACGTGGAGATCTTGGGGATGTTGATAAGAAGTGTTTCCTTTAAGTGGCACAGGTGAAAGTCTGTTGCAACATAGATTCAAAAGAGAGTAGAACAGAGAGAAATGAAGGATGCAGACAGTCTTTTTAAAGATATCTTGCAAAGTTTGGTGGGGTGGGTGGCAGGGGGCAAATCTCTCCAAAAGATATTTTGTTTTAACAGGAGAAATAAGAACCTGTTAGTATATTGATGGGTCTAAGAAAAGAAAAAAAAATGGTGCAAAGAGAAATGAAACATGACAAAGTAAAAGAAGATACTGTGAGAGAGTGACTATAATGGCAGAAAATCTGCTTAGATAAGGAAAAGCACGAGGGCTGAGAGCAATGGTGAAAGGAGGGTTGGATCAATGATGCTAAGGAATTAAGAAGTTATGAACAAAGAAGGGGATTCCCTGGTGGTTTAGACAGTAAAGAGTCTGCCTGCAATGCAGAAGACCTGAAATCAATGCCTGGGGTGAGAAGATCCCCTGGAGAAAGAAATGGCAACCCACTCTAGTATTCTTGCCTGGATAATCCCATGGACTGAGAAGCATGGTAAGCTATAGTCCATAGGATGGCAAAGAGTCAGACATGACCGAGTGACTTCACTTTCACTTTTCACAAAAAAAGCATCTGGGGAAAATAGCAGGTGATGATCATAAGAGATGCAATACTTGAATCTGAAATTTTGAAATCATCATAGCTATTTGTAATAAGGACAGGGTTTATGTCCGTGGAGTAAATGGTTGAGAGAACACAGAGCCAAAGATCACTGGATGAAAGGACATTCAGTGGCCAAAAGATTAGCATATTGGAAGTTATTTAAATTACCAAAACTTATGGTCACCAAGAAGAAGTGTCTGGAAACAATGACAACGAACCAGAGCTTTCGATTTTCAAACAATGAGAAAAGATACACCAAATATTATTCTTCATGAGACTTCCCAACAAAGAAAGTATCAGTCATTCAGTCATGTTTGGAACTCTTTGCAACCCCATGGACTATACCCTGCTAGGCTCCTCTGTCCATGAGATTCCTCAGGCAAGAATACTGGAGTAGGTTGCCATGCCCTCCCCCAGGGAATCTTCCTGACCAAGGAATTAAACCCAGATCTCCTACATTAGAGGCAGATTCTTTACCATCTGAGTCACCAGGGAAGCCTCCCCCACCAACCTAGTGGGACAGAAGTAAATATATAAATTTAATGTAATATAAATGACGTAAGTGCTAAAGTACAAAGATGAACCGAGTCACGTGGGATAAGGAGGAATTGATCACTAGGTACTCAACACACAATGATTGGAAGAATGAATGAACACATGAACTGTGGGTTTGGTGAATGTAGGAGGTTGAATAATGGTCTCTGTAAAGACATGTCCACCTAGAACTTGTGAAAGCAACCTTATTTGGGGGAAAGGATCTTTGTGGAACATCCTGGATCACTCAGTTGGCCCTAAATGCAATGACGTAAAGGAGATAGAAGAGGCAAAGACACTAAGACTCACAACATGTGACAAGGAGGCAGAAACTGGAGTTATGCAGTTACAGCCAAGAAGCACCTGGAGCAACCAGAAGAAATAGACTCTCTTTAGAATACAGCCCTATTGACATCTTGAATTTGGATCGTGGCCTCTGAAATTGTGAGAAAATAAATTTCCGTTAGGTTAAGCTGCTCAGTTTATAATAATTTGTTGCAGAAATGAATACAGTGAGGAAAACCTGACAGGAACATTTGAACTGAATCTTGAAAGAAGAGAAGTTTGAAAAGGTAAGACGTTACAGTGAGTAATGAAATATTATTCTAACCAGTATGTGCAAAGGCAAGGAATAATGAAGGCACAAGCACATTTCAGGAAAAGTGGAAAGCTCAGGGCAGCAGGCCACTGTTCTAGAATGGAAAACTAGGTTACATGGCCCATAAGTTTTCACCGTGTCTCCTGCATTGGCAGGCTAATTTTTTTACCACTGAGCCACCAGGGAAGCTCATGACATCTCCTTTAAGACTTACCAAAAGGACTCTTACCTTAATGGCTATAACTTGCAAAAAAAAGGAATCTCCAAACTTTGGATTTATATTAGTCCATAGATGTATGTTAAAACAAATTCCTTTGAATCTTTTATTGCTGTGTTTCAATTCAATAACTACACTACAGGACAATGCTAACTGGACTAAATAAAAATTATTATTGTGATTATAACAAACACAATCAGAAGGTGACTTCAGTTCAGCTACAATCAATCCTAGATGTGGTTTTCTAATTGAAGCAAATTCATAGATGCTCCCAGTATTTTATACAGCAAACTTTTTGTCCATCTTCATATACAGGAATCATGAAAAATAGCTGTCAATTACTTGAAAAAGAGCAGTATTTCTCTGACCTTAGGGCACCACATAGATCTATCACATCCATGTTGCCATGCTGGTAAGATCAAAGAGCAGAAAGGAGCTTGGCAGCGGTAGAGATAAATCCCAGGGAATTAAGGAGGTTCCCATTTCCATGAACTCCCTGTACTCAAATTATCTAAGGCAGTGCTTTCCTTACTGAGTACAAATCACCTGCTGTTGTTCAGTTACTAACTCATGTCTGACTCTTTGTGACTCCATGGACTATGGCACACCACGCTTTCCTGTTCTTCACTATCTCCTGGAGTTCGCTCAGACTCATGTCCATTGAATCAGTGATGCTCTCAAACCATCTCATCCTCTGTCGCCCCCTTCTCCTCCTGCCTTCAATCTTTCCCAGCATCAGGGTCTTTTCCAATGACTCGGCTCTTCACATCAGGTGGCCAAAGAATTATAGTTTCAGCTTCAACAAGAGTCCTTCCAATGAATATTCAGGGTTGATTTCTTTTAGGAATGATTGGTGTGATCTTCTTGCAGTCCAGGGAACTCTCAAGAGTCTTCTCCAGCACCACAATTCAAAGGAATCAGTTCTTCAAAACCTAGCCTTCTTTACAGTCTAACTCTCCCATCCATACATGACTACTGGAAAAACCATAGCTTTGACTCTACTGACCTTTGTCAGCAAAGTGATATCTCTGCATTTTAAAATGCTGTCTACGTTTGTCATAGCTTTTCTTCCAAGGAACAAGCATCTTTTAATTTCATGGCTTCCGTCACTGACCACAGTGATTTTGGAGCCCAAAATCATAAAACCTGTCACTGTTTCCACTTTTTCCCCTTCTATTTGCCATGAAGTGATGGGACCAGATGCCATGATTTTAAGGTTGAGTTTTAAGCCAGCTTTTTCACTCTCCTCTTTCATCCTCATCAAGAGGTTCTTTAGTTCCTCAAATCACGTGATCATATTAAAATACAGATTCTGATGCAGTAACCTGGAGTGGATCTGCATTCTTAACAGTTCCCTAAATGATACATTGTTAGTTCCTGTGTCACACTTTGAGAAGCAAAGCTGACATAGGGTATTTCTTCCAGAATGAGTTAGTTTTGCCATAGAGTCATAGCGACAGATGAGCTCTCGGAGTTTGGATATTCTGCTCTCTTAGCCTTCTACTGTGTCGTTTAAGAGGTTATCAAACTTGAGGCAGGTATATAACCAAAGCGAGGTCTCTAGCTGACCCATGTTCCAGTACAAAATCGTTTTGCCTTTAGGCCTGGATGATGTATGAAGTTTTAGCAAACCCTAACAGAAGAAATTACAAGAGGTACTTAGGGTTTAGAATTAATTAAGGCCAAGTATCCTTCAGGAGGTATTATTTTTGGTTTAATACTTGGCCCCAATGTTGGACATCAGATAACCAACCATTCAACCCAGACTCCCATCATAAACTAGGTGCTTTCAGATCAACTTAGCTGTAAAGTCAGGGCTACTCAGTAGCTTTCCATGATTAAGTAAAAGTGGTTTATGCACTCAAGCCTGAAAGAGCCCCCAAAGGCATGAGTAAGTTATAAGAGACTGTTCACATCACCAGGAACATGACTCCAGCATTATGCTGGCACAGCAAAAATCATATTTTAAGATTATAGCACATCTCAGAGATGATACCGAAGAAAAAATGAAGGCGGCAAATAATCTCTGTTGCGAAACTTTGAGCAGTCACTTAAGACTTTCCACTTTGCCTGCAAGGAACAATGGGTTGGAGTCAGGAGAGTCGGGATTTACATAAGATGCTTAACGTTTGATTAGATACTACAAAGATATTTGGGGACCCAAATACTGCACATGAATGTTCACCAGAAGACAGTCTCTGCATAAAGGCTGTTAGGGTGGCTCAGAGGTTAAAGCGTCTGCCTCTAATGCAAGAGACCTGGGTTCGATCCCGGGTTGGGAAGATCCCCTGGAGAAGGAAATGGCAACCCACTCCAGGAGTCTTGCCTGGAGAATCCCATGGACGGAGGAGCCTGGTGGGCTACAGTCCATGGGGTTGCAAAGAGTCAAACACGACTGAGCAACTTAACCATGTGGCAGGATAATGCACTGAGGTTATTTTTCACATTGCAAAGAGAGCAAAGGACAAAGCAAAGGACATGTGCTTCGTGAGGTTAGGAAGAAAGAAGCCATGGTGCTTAGGCACAAACATGGACTCTCCTTCACTAAGGCACCACCCATGGTTTCAGCAGCCACCGGGACTCTTGGAACATGTCTTCCACGGATAAGGGAGACTACTGTTTTCTTTCACCTTCTCTTACTATCACTCATTTTTATAAATATTCAAAAGAAGATCACAATATAATGAAATAAAAATCACCAAGTGATCCTGGACTCAGAGAACAGTAATCTCATGATTCTAACTCACAATACAGTAGCTGAAGAGACTGTGGGTTGTCTCCAACAAGGAACGGCTGGTGTAAACACACTTGCCTTGGAGAGTCAAGGGTTAAAGAACAGTGAACACAAAATGTGTGACTGTCCAATTACTCTGGTGGTCACATATGTACAGCGTAGTCTTGGCTACTGGCTAATTTGTCCAATAAAACAGATACTTGATTCAAACTGAGCCCATATGATTTTCTCCGGGAATTTGAAATTTTAACAAAACAGAGACCAGAAGTGGTTGGTGCTGTCAAGGTTAGGACAAGGTTCTAAAGAAAATGTCTACAAACTTTGGCTAACGAGGTCCTTGACACTGTCTTATTCTTTTCTTTCTTAAGGCTCAGCTCAACATTTTCTCCTAAATTGAGAGCACCTCAAAATTTTTCCAACTGATCCTGCTTTATAACAGTCAGATATAGTTGTTTACCAATAGAAACTATAGACTTGAAAACTATTATGATACTTTTATCATTTTTATCTATAATTACTATCTATAATAATCTATAATTAAAAAGCTTTTTCCCCAAGTTGTTCCTCAATTCTAAAATATTCTATTTTCCACCCTAGCCTGACTTTTCAAGAAAGAGCTTAACAGAATTTCTACTCAATGTGTCTAACGGCAATATTCCCTAAGGCTCTAGAGAATTATTTAGAAAGTTTTACAAAAGAGCCTTTTAGGAGTAAGTAACAGATAGTCTTGCTGGATTTGGCAATGGATTATAGCAAGTGGTTTTCCTACGCATCCAAGCAATAGCGGCTCAACTATCTCTTACCACACATTGCTCTTTATAGACATACATGTCTTTGTGGTGAAGGACTTAAAACTGAGTGAAACCCACAGCGGGAGAAATTGAGAGAACTAATTGATTAGTGTTCTGTTTCTCTCTGTGTACTATAAAAGTGATCATCTGTTTTAGGAGAGATATCCTGTCCACAGTATAGCTATTTCTGGTTCTATAAATGAAGGTGTTTTTATAGTTTACACAAAAACATATTTCACACCCAAAGTCTGAAATTGCCAAATGTATACAGACTGTCAGGTTGAAGTAAATAAAACTCCTTTCTTTGACAAAATGTCTCTAATATTTTCTGTTTAGAACATATTTAACTCTGATACATATACAGCCAACATATACAAAGATACTCCAATTCATAGATTAATATATTAGGATTACAGTCTTCATATAAGTAGTCTAAAGTTAAAGTCTAAAGTCTATGAGGAGAGCATGGCAACCCACACCAGTGTTCTTGCCTGGAGAATTCCAAGGACAGAGGAGCCTGGAAGGCTACAGTCCGTGGAATCACAAAGAGTTGGACACAACTGAAGTGATTTAGGACACACACACACACACAGTCTAAAGTCTGCTGTTTTTCAGTTGCCAAGTCATGTCTGACTCTTCATAACACCAGGGACTACAGCATGCCAGGCCTCCCTGTCCCTCACTAAGGTCTATGTTCATTTCTAACTCTGCACATTTATACAGGCCAAAATATTCCAGCAGGTATTTATGTTGAAATTTCACCTTCTACTGAAAATGTGAGCCACACACAAATAGAAATTCTGTTCTACTTCCTCTCACTATGTAATCTAAGTCTACCCTACACATTTACATATACTATAAGCTTACCATTAATCAGTATTGGCTGAATTCAGACAAGTGTGCTGAATCCATAAAATGAAGCCACACTCTGCTTAGTCCCAGTGCAGGGCTAGGGCTCTGCTCACCTGCATTCTTTCATTCTCCACAACCATAGACCTGTTCTCCCGTTTTGAAATGTCACTCCTTTAACGAAAGTTTAGACGCTCTCAAAAGATCTTTCGAATGATTTGAATTTCAGCCTAGTAGTGGTGACTAATAGTGCTACAATCTCAAAAATTTGGCTCTTAAAAAGTGAAACATTAATTCAAGTAAAGAATAAAGAACTTGACCAAAGTCACCATGTTAGTGAGGAAACTCAGTGACCCACATCCATCCAATACTCCTGGTTCATCATATACACATCAATTACTTTAAGGGAAGAAAAATCAAATAATTAGCTTAAAATAATATTTCTAAGCGGAGAAGGCAATGGCACCCCCACTCCGGTACTCTTGCCTGGAAAATCCCATGGATGGAGGAGCCTGGTGGGCTGCAGTCCATGGGGTCGCTGAGGGTCAGACACGACTGAGTGACTTCACTTTCACTTTTCACTTTCATGCCTTGGAGAAGAAAATGGCAACCCACTCCAGTGTTCTTGCCTGGAGAATCCCAGCAGGAGCCTGGTGGGCTGCCGTCTATGGGGTCGCACAGAGTCGGACATGACTGAAGTGATTTAGCAGTAGCAGCATATTTCTAAGAGCATTCAAAAATCCAAGTAAAGATTTCAAAATACATCTGTAAGCAATTGAAAAAATACATTTAGTAGAGAAAAATTTGGATGATAAAATTACAACAAAAACACTTATTAATAACCATCACTATAAAATGTCCTAACCTAAATCTTAAATGATGATTATATTTATTTCTCCATCATTTTGTCAGCATCAGAAAAAATTTTAATAAGAAGGAAAGAAAAAATACTCCGAGAGAAAAGAAGAAAAGTGAAATAAAATTTGTAGGAAGTTGCTCATTTTAATAACATTTTAAAGTGATTCTTTGGAGATAAAAAATAAATTCATAAATGCAAGCAGCAAAAAGGTCAACCCTTCAAAAGGATACTTGTCTTCTCATTTTAGTGAATTGAGTCCCTTCTTTTATGAAAAGAGTGATGCTAAGCTTCAAGTACAAAGATTAACTTTTTTTTCAAGTTATAGTGACTTTTTAAAGTATAGATAAATTTAACTGTGGGCCAAATTTTTTAAATGCTCACAAAATGCAATTTTCAAATTAAAAATTCCTTTAACAATGAATTAGTCATCTGAATATGAATCTTTTTTTTCCTTCAAATATTCTCAAGAAATTTTTCTCTATGAAAGAAACATGAATAACATGGAGAGTCTTTTTATGCATCAAAAGACCATCTACTTTCCCACTTTCTTTGTAAAGCAAATGTCTGAAAGAATGCCTCTCTCTCTCATGACCTCTAGTTTGGTACCAAAATCACTGCTATTTAATTTCCAGCTGTAACCTCCAGTCCCCCTTTTGTCCTGGTTACTGCAGACCTAAAGGCTAAATATAAAACAATGTGCAGCCTCACATCTGGCCTCTCTGTTAGTTTCTAGTTTCCTTCCTTATCCTTTGAGAATTTGTTTTCACTTCCTTGATGCTGCCTTCCCTAGACACTCACCAAGCTCCTTGCATGCCTCACTTTTACCACCAGCAATCCATGCAACCAGACCTTTACGTTTCCCAATATGTACATTCTTCCTGGACAATTTCACCCAAAAAGCTAACTTTATCTTTTGGCTATTCCTCAAATCTGTCTCTCCACTAAAACCTTTCTATTGAACTCCTCTCTAATGGACAATTTGGTACCTCCTCCAACTAGATTCCCCGGAAGCACTTCCTGTGCACCAATACAAAACAGAACGGATCTTCTCCCTTTAAACTGCCTCTCCATCTTCTTAAATCCCTTCTCTGTCAATTCCCAAAGCCAGAAACCAAAGGAGCCTCTTGAACTCTTCCTTTTCTCTCAGCAATGACCCCAGAACACATCATCTCTGAACCCTGATAGTTTTACTTCCTAAGTCACTCTCAAATAAATCACTTACACTGTCCTATTTTTCATAATGAAATGTATTACTTACTACTGTGCAAAGCAAGATTTCTTTCCACTGTAGAAAAATTCAAAATAAAGATAATAAAAAGGAAAATTAAAACCATAATCTTCACCCAAAGATAAACATTCTTAATACTTCAATATATATCTTTCCACATAATTTTCTTGCTTCTATAGCACATTTTCCTATCATCTATAATCCCCTTTCTAATCCATTCTTCACAGGAGGACAGAGCAATGTTATAAAATTCAAGTATGATTCTGTAATTTCCCTGTTTAAAATTCCTGTGTGTGTACCTAACATTGCCTTTGGGATTAAAGTTCAGAATACATAGCTCAGCAAAAGTCACTGTTGACTTTGCCTCTGCCTTCATTTCCAGCCATTTTCTCAACTACATTCTTGGCTTCAGCTATCTCCACTGTCTTGCATTCTCTGTCTATGCTCTATATATACTATGACCACTACTCAATGAGACTCATTGTGTCCCCCTTCATCTGGTTAAATATCATTTGTCCTACTAGTTCATCAAATCCTTCAGTGGTTTGCCTCAGTTATTATTGAGTAGAATGATCCTGCTCTGTTCTCACCATTCTCACAGTTCCTCGAGCATATCTTTTACAGATCCTATTGTCTACATACTGTAATTGCCTTTTCTGCCCCACTGCTGAAGGAAAACCCAAGGAAAAGGCATTTTACTTATCAGTCTTCAGGAATATGGTTTAAATCCATATAGTTTGGAATTAAAGAGAGCTGGGTGTTACCCACAAATCTGTTATTTACCTCAATGTTACCCTGGGTAAAGTAGCCTGTCTCAGCCTCAATTTCTCCATCTGTTAAATGAAGAGAGCCCCTAGTTAAGAGATTACAAAACAAGATAAGTCAGTGGTAATCAATGAAGGTGATTCTGCTCCCATGAAGACATCTGGCAACATGTGGAGACATTTTCAGCTGTTATCACTGGAGAGGGAAAGATGATGAGATATCTAATGGGTAAACACCAATGATGCTTCTTCACATCCTACAAGGCACAGGACAGCCCTCTTCCCTGCCCCCCAAGAAGGGGACATCAGAATCCCAGTGTCAGCAGCACCGTAGTTGAGAAAGCCGAAAGGCAATGCAGGTGTATTTTAGCCTGGCACATGCCCAGTCAGTGCTTGGTGAATGGCAGTGATTGTTCATATCAAAACACTCATGTATTTCCAGTCTCTTCTAGAATTTTAATTTGTGCTGCTTCATTTATTACATTTTACATGTGGTAGATTAGCTCATTTTTTTGTTACATACCAGACTGGAAATCAGAAGTTTCTTCATTTATTAAATTTTTTTTCTTCCTAGTTTTATGGAAATATAATTGACACACTGTACTGTGTAAGTCTAAGGCTTCCCAGGAGATGCTAGTGGTAAGGAACCCATCTGCCAATGCAGGAGACATAAGAGACACGAGTTCGATCCCTGAGTTGGGAAGATCCCCTGGAGGAGGGCATGGCAACCCACCCCAGTATTCTTGCCCAGAGATTCCCATGGACAGAGGAGCCTGGTGGGCTACAGTCCATAGAGTCGCAAAGAGTCAGACATGACTGAAAGGTTTTAGCTCGTACACACACTGTGTAAGTTTAAAGTGTACAATATGATTTGACTTACAGACATCATGATTATTACAGTCAGTAAGATGAGCTCATTGTTCTGCAAGTATTCGCTCCCTATAACCTCCTACCTCATGGGAGAAACATACTCCCTCATCATTTGACTTGCTGTGACCAATGGAATATCAACATAAGTGACAGTGGGCCGGTTCTGAGCCTTACCTTTCAGAGGCACAGTCTGTGTTCACTTGCTCTCTAACTCCTGCCAATAACCAAAAGAACAGCTTTCCCCTGAGCACTTACTTTCCCCTCATGAGTGAATGAGTGAGTGAAAGTCGCTCGGTCATGTCCAATTCTTTGCGACCCGTGGACTGTAGCCCACCAGGCTCCTCCGTCCATGGGATTCTCCAGGCAAGAATACTGGAGTGGGTTGCCATTTCCTTCTGCAGGGGATCTTCCCGACCCAGGGATCGAACCCAGATCTCCCGCATTGCAGGCAGACGCTTAACCTCTGAGCCACCAGGGAAGCTTCTTCCCCTCATCTGAGCCCCCAGATAAACATGCAGGAAACAGATCTAAGCTCATGCCCACAAGCCGAAGCCTGGAACAGACCTGAGCGGACCCAGCCCACAGCGTGGAGCTAAGCTAAGCTCCATCAAACCGTAACTCATCTGCAGAAGTGCAAGCATAAAATACATGCTGCTGCTTTGAATCTGAGATTCTGTGGTTGCTACTTATACAGGGATAATTGACTGATAAACAATGCCTTTTTATCTTTATTTTTACACACTTCTCCCCACACTAAAAAAAGAAAACATCAAGACATCTTTCTTACTGGAATGGAATCTCTCACAGAGGAACAGTGACAGCCAACTCTTACTTACTAAACGCATTTTTTTTCACTTCACGCTAAAGCTTATATACTTATATAGAAAGGTTTTCATTCTAAAGGAAAGTGCAAGTTTTAGTTGCTCAGTCATGTTCGACTCTTTGTGACCCCATGGTCCGTCGTCTGCCAGGCTCCTCTGTCCATGGGGATTCTCCAGGCAAGAATACTGGAGTGGGTTGCCATTCACTTCTTCAGGGGATCTTCTTTACCCAGGGATGGAACCCTTGTCTCTAGCATCTACGTGGATCAGCAGGCAGATTTTTTACCGTTTGAGCTACCGGGGAAAATGGGTCCCAAAAGAGACCAAAATTTAGCTATTTATTAAGAAAGTATTTAGAAAAAGCACAAGAGAAGGAGAAGAAACAAAGCGACAGCTGGGATGTATTTTTGCTACCTCGTGCAATTAGGAAGAGAAGATGTAAATTAAGAGGAAGTTTTCTAGAGAGGAAACTTAAAGGGACTCAGAATATCTTGCTACTGTAATCCTCCTTATATTTAATATTCTTTTGCCCTGTGTGCTGCTTCTTTGGGTCCTGATTTTCTGTTGTTCATATGTTATAAATTAAGGACATTAATTAGAGGATTGGTATATTACCCTTCCCATTGCCTTCAACGCTATAAACTTTAGTAGTAATTATTCAATAAGTGGTTTAGCAGTGAAAAATACCTTGTCAATCACATGAATACTGTCTTTACTTCCTACTACTTCTGTTATCCTTTTTATTTTCCTTAATGCAAAAATTCTTTGACTATATCGAAAAACTGGCCACACTAATCTAACAATGCTTGTCAATTATTCTTTCCCCTTACCCTTTTTTTTTCAGCCTACAAAAGAATTGTTAGAAATGGTCTTCTCAGAAATAGAGACACAGACACAGAGAAAAGATACATGGACATGGGGGGTGTGCAGAGGAAGAGGGCGGGGTGAATGGGAAGGTTAGGACTGACAATATACACTGCCATGTGCAAAACAGAGAGCTAGTGGGAAGCTGCTATATATAGTACAGAGTTCAGCTCGGTGCTCTGTGGTGACCTAGAGGGGTAGAGTGGAAGGGTGGGAGGGAGGTCTCAGAAGAAGGGGGCGTATGTATACATATAGCTGATTCAGGTTGTTATACAGCAGAAACTAACACAATATTATAAGGCAATTATACTTTGAATTTTTTTTTAAAGTGGAGAAAAAGAAAAACAAATGGCCACCCTAATTACCTACAAACAATTTTTGCCTGTAAGTCAGAAACTGGCACAAGTGCTTTCTTATGTTATTTTCATTGTTTACATGACAGTAAACATATGACTCAAGCTCTCAAAGGTAGCTGTGAACAGAGACTAAGAAATTGACAGTTTTCGACACAACTATAAAGGAAAAGCTACTCATGTAACTGCATACAAAAATCCTTATCTCTCATCCGTATATATGAAAGAAAAAATTGCATGTTACTATTCTAGTTTTCTTTCAGATGGATATTGATAAACCAAGTTAGTTAATATTCTGATTAATAGTTAATAGTTAATATTCTGTAAAGACAGGGAATTGATTTGAGTTCAAGGACAAGCACATTTTTGGTACTGTATTCTTCCGATATCTTCCAAATGTACACACTGACCAAGGACTCTTGCCAAGAAGAAAACAGATTTATAAAGTACAAGATAACACAAAATACCACCATCACAAATGAGTTATTATATAAATTCTTCAGTTGAGAAATCTAGTTTATTTTACTGAAAAATCACAAGGGCATCAAGCAAAGCTTTCAACAATGCCTGCCCTACCCACAGCTCACCCCTAGTATCTCAACTTCCAACTTCCTCAAATACATTTCAGTTTTAATATAAGCAACACAGTTTTTAGAATGATGGGAAAAACTGCAACATTCTTTCATGCAGAGTGAAGATCCAGTTAACGAGCAATAATTAATCATAACAGCTTGCTTCAAACTACATTCTTGTCAAAAATTATGCAGAGTCTATAAAATTGATAGCCTAGAGAGCTCTCAGGAAAAAGAAAGATTTCTCCATGGTATTCTTGCTCAACTAACACTGCTAAAAGATGAAGCATCTTACCCTGAGAGGAGAGAAATAGCTGTCATAAACAGGTTCCTTACTATTCCTGGAGTATAAATAAAATTTTGAACTGCCTATTTAAGCTCCTTTTCTTTCCTGGTAATATTCTGTTTTGAAGCTTTGTTGATGGATGCCAAACTCTAAGTATCACCTGTGAAGGAGATAAAACTCAAGTTTACAGTGAGGAATATGACTGCGTCATGGCTGAGAAGATTTGGTACGACAATTTTGCAACAGCCAGAAAGATATATTCTTGCTTAATATCAAATATATGGAAATAAAAAGAAATATACCAACCAAACTGCAATTACACTGAAACAAAGTGAACCTTGTACTGTACTCCTATGAGGAAGCATTCTATAACCAATTCTGTTTGTATTTCTCCTTCTAATAGAGGCAGTCCCTCCGCTCTCTGAACCAGGCTTCTATTGCTGGGCTGACCCCACTCTATTGTGATTGTTATTGAGTCGCTAAGTCGTGTCTGACTCTTGCAACCCCATGAACGTAGCCCACCAGGCTCCTCTGTCCATGGGATCTCCCCAACAAGAATACTGGAGTGGGTTGCCATCTTCTTCTCCAGGGGATCTTCCTGACCCAGGGACTGAATGATCAAACCCATGTCTCCTGCATTTCCAGGTGGATTCTTCATTGTTGAACCACCAGGGAAGCCCCTGTTGTGATTACTCATTATTTTCCTTAATAGAATATGAGAGCTGGGGAGGAAGGACCAATGTCAGTGTGCTCCCTTGTACTTTTAACACCTTGTATAATCTCAGATCTGCAGAAAATATTCAACAGGTGCTCACGCAAATGAATTCTTTAATCTCCCAACTCTTCTCTGTGGTGAGATCAATCATCAAGGCACCTGAAGTCACCCTGCAGGGCACAGTTTCCATTTTACTAAAGAGCAGCAAAACTAAGATTCTTATCCTTAGAAAGGGATGATATTTTTCAAAGTAGTTCAAAATATTTTCAAAAATGTTACAGATTCTAGGAAAAGCCACTTAAAATTTGAAGTATTTTAAACATTAGCATTCAGATAGTAAAGGTGAAGGATGAATAAAACTTAGAACTCTAAAGAATAATTCCAGCAAGTTCTACACTTAATAGACAAAAATATTTGAGATAATGGTGAGAAGGGAAATAGAGAAAGCTTAAGAAGTATGAATAAAATGCAAAATAGGTGACCTTCCCACCAGATACTTTTAAAAGGACAATTCTAATTCTTTATCATTTGGCATGTATATACTGTTATGGTAATAAGTTATATATGCAAATCTTATAATACATTTTTGCCCAGTGTTTAGTGGAGCAATTGTGGTTTACTAAGAAAATTCAAATGACAATGTGCTCAATAAATGATTGTGGTACAGTTGTGGTTGGAGCAGACACAACAGTATTAATAAGTAGTGTTATCAATCTTACAAACACCCAGTAAATTCAATATTCCTTGGAGAAAGCAATGGCACCCCACTCCAGTGTTCTTGCCTGGAGAATCCCAGGGACGGAGAAACCTGGTGGACTGCCGTCTATGGGGTTGCACAGAGTCGGACACAACTGAAGCGACTTAGCAGCAGCAGCAGCAGGAATAAAATAAAAATTGAGCTCCCTCAAGTAAGATTTTCCCTCTACCTAATTTGCCAAGCCACTAGAAATGTTCTTAGTGACATCAGCTTAGAAAGATTTGTTACATATGCAAAATTTTATCAATTCCTAAATGAGCACTTAGTATATATATCACACTTCAAAGCTCTGTACATGTATTCCTTATCAAGTTCTCATAACAACCCTTTTTGGTTAATAGAGATTTTATCTCCACTTTACAGATGAGGAAACTTGAGAGGTGTAGACATTAGGCCAATTACCTAAGGTCACAAAACAAGAGTTATAGTTAAATTCAGATAATGCAACTCAAGAGACCATGTCTTAAGGTCTAAAATGCAAAATAAAAGAAAAATCACCATCCCAGGGTTTCTAAAGAAAATCCTGATGGACACTGAAACACAAACAACAGTCACATTAATTGAACATCTACCACAGATTAGATACTATGCTGAATAAACGTGTCAGTCCATTTAGACAGCTATGCAAAGAGTCACACACGACTGAGTGACTGAGCTGAACTGAATATAGTAGCATAAACTGAATGACTGATAAACTGAAGAAATTCATTTCTTACAGCACTGGAGGCTAAGAAGTCCAGAGATCAAAGAGCTGGCAAATTTGACCTTTAGTGAGGATTCACTTCCTGGATCAAAAATGGCCATCTTCATGCTGCATCCTCACATGGCAGAAGGGATGAGGGAGCTCCCTGGGGCCTCTTTTATAAGGGCACTAATCTCATTCATCATGAGAATGAGCTCCATCCTCATGACCTCGTTGTGTAATCACTCAGTCATGACCTACTCTTTTGCGACCCTATGGACCACAACCCACCAGGCTCCTCTGTCCATAGAATTCTCCAGGCATGAATACTGAAGTGAGTAGTCATTCTTTTCTTCAGGGGATCTTCTCAACCCAGGGATAGAACTTGCATCTCCTATATTGGCAGCTGGATTCTTTACCACAGAGCCACCTGGAAAGCTCATCCTCCTGACCTTATAATCTCCCAAAGGCCCAACTTCCTAATACTCTCTCACTGGGGATGAGGTTTAAACATGAATTCAGAGGAGACACAAAATATTCAGTCTATAGAAACGTAGTTAGCAATATAAGATAAATTCTGTTCTTCAGAAAGTAACAGTACTGAATGAATGGAGAATTCTGGGAATAGGATCTGCTGGTGAAGAAAAGATGCTGTGAAATGACTAAGAACTAATTTTGAATAGCTGTAACAGAGATTATAGTGGACATTTAAAGCTATGAATATTAGATAACATTTTAAGTAGCAAGAAACTGCAAAGCACTGAAGAATTTTAAAGTGCAGAATGACACATGAATACTATATTAATCTTAAACTGTTAAGTTACTGGGGATCAGCAGTTAGTCCAGCCAAGAGGTTGTTGCAGTGAAAAAAAAAAAAGTGTCAAGAAGAATAGGAAGAAAAAAGTAAATTTGAAAAGAAAAGCTCATTTTCAGTTGAATTGGAAAAGATAAACAAGAAACTTGAATCACTGGCGACACTGAAATTCTCAGTGTAAGACTCAGGGTAAAAATGATGAAACAGAAAAAAGGAAAGACAGGATGAAAGGTTGTTTTTGAGCAAAGGATGAGAAATTTATGTCCAAGCATAACATTTAAGGTGTCAGCAAGATATTCAGGTAGAAATATATACAGCAGGCAGCCAAGAGACAGGACTATGTTAAGAATGAAACATTCAAACAAAAATAGAAAGAAGAAAGATAAAAAGTGTGAGGAAAACATGATCTTAGAGGCAGGATAAGGGGCTGCAACAAGGTGCCAGACACAAGGTGATGACAGGACAGTTCTGAGTATGGAGAGGCAAATTGAACGAATTACTAGTATTTCTTTTTCCCTAAGAGTACTCTTCATCAAACTGTTGGGCAGCATGAGAAAATGAAGTGCCATGCTATTACCATCTGACATCATCTCTCTTAACTTCCAGACGTGCCCTGAAAAAGTATACCCCAGTAAGAGAGCAACACAGTTAAATAAACCAGAGTGAACTAAATTAATGTTCCTAAGCTTTCCACCAAAGGTCTATTAATCTGTTTCACAGTAAGGATTAAATGTATTAAATGCATGAAAAGCCTATATTTAAAGCTGAAATTATAATAAATACTCAGAGAGACAGTATCTTCAAGCGAAAAAACAGCAGGTGGTTTGTGATCACCAGAGTAAGAGGCAACTCAAAATTACACATAAAGCAGGAATGTTTCATGTAAAACCAGTTCTTGCCCCAAGGGAATGATTGCTACAGAATTTTCTTCTGCAAACACTCAAATGAAGGATCAGTAAAGAAGAAATGTCCAAGCATACAGTCTCACAAACACTCCAAAACTAGCACCTCTAATTGAAAGCGGATCTGTTAAATATCACAACACTCCTTCAGTTTGTGTTTTTTTAATGTAAGGTCAAAGTTATCACCATCTCATGGTAGTGATCAAAATAGGATTTGCAGACTTCTACAGTATGTTGATGATCGCTTACAATAAAAATCAGAATGAGGAGGGGAAATTGTCTGAGAGGACCATTGAGCCAGGTAATAGATTCAGTCTAATATATCCACACAGCAGGAACCAAATTAAAATGTAGATGGAATTCTAATATAGCCCAACTGGAAAGACTTGCTCCAGTTTCCTACAGAAGCTTGTTTGCTGTTTGCAAACAACTAATCCTGAAAATACAAAATTGGTTATATTAATTATTTTAGACATTTCTACAAGTATAAACATGTAAGTTAAAAATAGCATCAAGGTCACAGTGTTTGAGACAAAGGGGGCAAAACACATGTAAGTTAGAACCACTTTCTTGATGCAAAATCCGGTCTTAAAATAATACTTACATGATTCAAAATCATGCAGATGATTTTGGTGGATCACAAATTATGTACTTAAATTCAATATGCCTTCTGTATATGTGTGCACTCTGTCACTCAGTCATGTCTGACTCTGTGTGACGCCATGGACCGTAGCCCACCAGGATTCTCAGTCCATGCAATTTCCCAGGCAAGAATACTGGAATGAGTTGCTAGTTTCCTCTCCAGGGGGTCTTTCGACCCAGGGGTCAAACCCACATCTCCTGCGTCTCCTGCATTAACAGGTGGATTCCTCACCACTGCACAACCCAGGAAGCCCAAATATGCCTTCCAATGACATCTAAACTTCTGAGAACAAAGCAGGATATAATCTATTACTGTCCATCTTCCGTCTCCTGTCCAATTCTTTTTCCCCATTTCCTTTCCCAGCTGAGCTGTGATATCCCTGTCAATATCAGCCCCATTAGTAAGGAAAGTGATTGTGTGCTAAGTCACTTCAGTCATGTCACACTCTGAGCGATCCTATGGACTGGAGCCTGCCAAGCTCCTCTGTCCATGGGATTCTCCAGGCAAGAATACTGGAGTGGGTTGCCATGCCCTCTTCCAGAGAATCTTCCTGACCCAGGGATCAAACCTGTGTCTCTTAAGTCTATCTGCATTGACAGACAGGTTCTTTACTAGTAGCACCACCTGCAAAGCCCCAAAGGGAAGGAAGATTTCAGCAGTAATGGGGCAATTTTTGTAACTTCTAAGGGGGTGATGAAGCACAAGCTGCAATTAAGATTGCTGGACAAATATCAATAACTTCAGATATCCAGATGACACCACCCTTATGGCAGAAAGCAAACAGGAACACTGGGCTGGATGAAGCACAAACTGGAATCAAGATTACTGGGGAAATATCAATAGCCTCTGATATGCAGATGACATCATCCTTAGAGCAGAAAGTGATGAAGAACTAAAGATCCTCTTGATGAAGGTAAAAGAGGAGAGTGAAAAGGTGGCTTAAAGCTCAACATTCAGAAAACGAAGATCATGGATCTGGTCCAATCACTTCATGACAAATAGATGGGGAAACAGTGAAAACAGTGGCAGACTCTATTTTGAGGGGCTCCAAAATCACTGCAGATGGTGACTGCAGCCATGAAATTAAAAGACACTTACTCCTTGGAAGGAAAGCTATGACAAACCTAGATAGCATATTAAAAAGCAGAGACATCACTTTGCCAACAAAGGTCTGTCTATGGTTTTTCCAGGGGTCATGTATGGATGTGAGAGTTGGACTACAAAGAAAGCTGAGTGACAAAGAATTGACGCTTTTGAACTGTGATGTTGGAAAAGACTCTTGAGAGTCCCTTGGTCTGTGAGGAGATCCAACCAGTCTATTCTAAAAGACATCAGTCCTGGGTGTTCATTGGAAGGACTGATGCTGAAGCTGAAACTCCAATATTTTGCAACCTGCTGTGAAGAGCTGATTCATTTAAAAAGGCCCTGATTCTGGGAAACATTGAGGGCAGGCAGAGAAGGGGATGGTTGGATGGCATTATCGACTCAATGGACATGAGTTTGAGTAGACTCCAGGAGTTAGTGATGGACAGGGAGGCCTGGCGTGCTGCAGCCCATGGGGTCGCAAAGAGTCGGACATGACTACCAAACTAAACTGAACTGAACTGAACTGAACTGCTCCTTGGAAGAAAAGCTATGACCAACCTAGTTCAGTTCAGTTCAGTCATTCAGTCATGTCCAACTCTTTGCTACCCCATGAATCACAGCATGCCAGGCCTCCCTGTCCATCACCAACTCCCGGAGTTTACTTGAACTCATTTCCATTGAGTTGGTGATGCCATCCAGCCATCTCATCCTCTGTTGTCCCCTTCTCCTCCTGCCTCCAATCCCTTCCAGCATCAGAGTCTTTTCCAATGAGTCAACTCTTTGCATGAGGTGGCCAAAGTATTGGAGTTTCAGCTTTAGCATCATTCCTTCCAAAGAACACCCAGGGCTGATCTCCTTCAGATGGAATGGTTGGATCTCCTTGCAGGCCAAGCGACTCTCAAGAGTCTTCTCCAACACCACAGTTCAAAAGCATCAGTTTTTCGGTGCTCAGCTTTTTCACAGTCCAACTCTCACATCCATACATGACCACAGGAAAAACCATAGCCTTGACTAGATGGACCTTTGTTGGCAAAGTAATGTCTCTGCTTTTCAATATGCTCTCTAGGTTGGTCATAACTTTCCTTCCAAGGAGTAAGTGTCTTTTAATTTCATGGCTGCAGTCACTATCTGCAGTGATTTTGGAGCCCAGAAAAATAAAGTCTGCCAAAGTCTGCCACCATTTCCACTGTTTCCCCATCTATTTCCCATGAAGTGATACGACCAGATGACCAAGCTAGAGAGCATATTAAAAAGCATAGACATTACTTTGCTGACAAAGGTCCGTCTAGTAAAGGCTATGGTTTGAAGAATTGATGCTTTTGAACTGTGGTGTTGGAGAAGACTCTTGAGAGTCCCTTGGACTGCAAGGAGATCCAACCAGTCAATCCTTAAGGAAATTACTCTTGAATATTCATTGGATATGAATGAATATGATACTAAAGCTGAAGCTTAAATATTTTGGCCACCTGATGCAAAGAACTGACTCATTGGAAAAGACTCTGATGCTGGGAAAGATTGCAGGCAGGAGGAGAAGTGTATGACAGAGGACGAGATGGTTGGATGGCATCACCAACTTGATGGACATGAGTTTGAGCAAGCTCAGGAAGTTGGTGATGGACAGGGAAGCCTGTTGTGCTGCAGTCTATGGGGTCATAATGAGTCGAATACAACTGAGTGACTAAACTGAACTGAACTGAAAGGGTTGTATGACAGAGATGAAGGGATTTTACAGACAAGTGTTGCAGACAGCTGTTTGAAGGAAATCATTGTCCAGTTTCAGTTTTATAAAAAGGAAAATAAAAAAGAAGAAAAATAAGGAAGAAAAGAAGGCATATCCATGGATAAAGCCCTAAGAGAAAACATTTACAATGATTTAATCAACTCCAGTTCAGTTCAGTTCAGTTGCTCAGTTGTGTCTGACTCACCCCATGAACTGCAGCATGCCAGGCTTCCCCATCCATCACCAACTCCTGAAGACTTCTCAAACTCACGTCCATCAAGTTGGTGATTCCATACATCCATCTCATCCTCTGTCATCCCTTTCTCCTCTTGCCTTCAATCTTTCCCAGAATCAGGGTCTTTTCCAATGAGTCAGTTCTTCGCATCAGATAGCCAAAGTATTAAGCATACTGTTAAACATCCTGGTCACAGCAACATCATAATAAAACAATTGAAAAAATTAACATAAGGGTAGGCTTTCAAACCTAGAGTATTTATTTATTTTTTCGGTAAAGATGAATCTGAATTTTTATATAAATAAGGCTTACAAAACCCTGAATGTAGTAAATTAGAAAGGGATAACAGAGATATTTAAATTTCTGAATAGGAAAGATATAAACTTTGAAATCTGAGTGAAAATGTTCAAGTAGAGAATTTGCTACTTGAAACAAATTTTTTAAACTGATCATAATTCTAACCATGGGAGAAAAGCTTAACTAGCAGAGATTCTACCTGCTAAATTTTCTAATAAAAGCTTTAATAAAGCTAGAAATAAATAAGAATCTCGTCAAGAATATCTTGGAAACTTTGAAAGATATCTGTGTTGGTTTCTTAAGGCTGAAATAACAAAGCACCAAAAACTGGGTGACTTAAACAGTGGAAATTGATCGTCTCGCAGTCTGAAGACTTAGAAGTGTGAGATCAAGAAGGGCTGGATCCTTCTACGGGCTGTGAGGTAGTGAGGGATATTTTGTTTCATGCATCTCCTCTAGCTCCTGGGAGGTTCAGACAGTCCTTGGCTTGCAGGTGGTGTACATGTCTGTCTCTTTGTCCAAAGTTTCCCTTTTCTTTTTTAATCTTTTTTTTTCTTTTTCTTTTTTAATTTAAATTTATTTAATTGGAGGCTAATTACTTTACAATATTGTATTGGTTTTGCCATACATAAATATGAATCCACCACGGGTATACACGTGTTCCCAATCCTGAACCCCCCTCCCACCTCTCTCCCCTTACCATCCCTCTGGGTCATCCCAGTGCACCAGCCCCAAGCAATGGATTAAAGACAATCTCTTTAACAAGTGGTGCTGGGAAAACTGGTCAACCACTTGTAAAAGAATGAAACTAGAACACTTTCTAACACCATACATAAAAATAAACTCAAAATGTATTAAAGTTCTAAACATAAGACCAGAAACTATAAAACTCCTAGAGGAGAACATAGGCAAAACACTCTCCGACATAAATCACAGCAGGATCCTCTATGAACCACCTCCCAGAATACTGGAAATAAAAGCAAAAATAAACAAATTGGACCTAATTAAAATTAAAAGCTTCTGCACAACAAAGGAAACTATAAGCAAGGTGAAAAGACAGCCTTTGGAATGGGAGAAAATAATAGCAAATGAAGCAACTGACAAACAACTAATCTCAAATATATACAAGCCATACATTGACATGAATCAGCCACAGGTGTACATGAGTTCCCAATCCTGAACCCCCTCCCACCTCCCACTCCATATCATCTCTCTGGATCATCCCCCTGCACCAGCCCCAAGCATCCTGTATCCTGTATTGAACACAGACTGGTGATTCATTTCTTACCTGATAGTATGCATGTTTCAATGTCAATGTATGGCAAAACCAATACAGTACTGTAAAGCAAAACAAAAATTTAAAAAAAAATATATATATATATATATATATATATAAAGCAACTCCTGCAGCTCAATTCCAGAAAAAATAACCCAAAGAACTAAATAGACATTTCTCCAAAGAAGACATAGAGATGGCTAACAAACACATGAAAAGATGCTCAACATCGCTCATTATCTGAGAAATGCAAATCAAGACCACAGTGAGGTACCATTTCATGCCAGTCAGAATGGCTGCAATCCAAAAGTCTACAAGCAAAGTTTCCTTTTTTATAGGACATTAGTAATATAGCACTGGGCTTCCCAGGTGGTGCTACTGGTAAAGAATCCACCTGCAAATGCAGGAGAGGTAAAAGACATAGGTTACATTCCCGGGTTGGGAAGATCCCCTGGAGGAGAAAATGGCAACCCACTCCAGTATTCTTGCCTGGAGAATCCCATGGACAGAGGAGCCTGGCGGGTCCATAAGTTCACAAAGAGTCAGACACAACTGAAGTGGCTTAGCACACCTGCATGCAGGCATATAGCATTAGGGTCCACACTGTCGAACGCTTTTTAACTTGATAACCTCTACAAAGACTGTATTTCCAAATACAGTCACATTCTGAAATTAGGATTCTAACATGTCTTTATAGATGGAAGGCAATTCAACCCATATCAACATTTGTTAAAGTAGATTAAATTTTCATACAAAATACATTCTGCCCTCCCTTGAGAGCAGCAGTGAGCACAATATCTTGATATCAGGACTTGCCTCAGGACTTGTTTTGACAGATGAGAGGTGAGTGGAACAACTTATGCCCCTTCCCAGCAGAGACATGAAGAGTCAAGACACATTCTGGTCACATGGCAACACCATCCAATGGGGCTGCCCCTTCAGCCAGGCAGGACATATCACCTACATATAAAGGACATGGAACCTCCTTCTGGGTGTAAGCCACTGATATCTCATGGGTAATTTAAACTACAAACTTAGTCAAATCTAACCAAAAAACTTTCTAGATTACCTCAAAGAAGAAAATCAAAATGAAATTTCAGACTGTCTAAAACAAAATGAAAAGAGTACTTCATAATAAAATCCCGGCACTAGATACAACAAAACTGTAATCAAAGGAAAATGTATACCCTAAAATACTTTCATTTCCAAAGAAAACTAAAAGTTCAAAGAAAGGGATAATCATCTTATGGAAACCAGAAACATATGAAAGAAAACATTTAAAGTAGTGAGAGCATTTTAAAAGATTAAAACAGACATTATTAAAAACAAAAGGGTAAAGGATGCTGCTGCTGCTAAGTCACTTCAGTCGTGTCCGACTCTGCACAACCCCATAGATGCCAGCCCATAAATAAATCTAAAAGAATGTCCTAGAAAAACAGCATCAACACAGACAAAACCACTTATTAGGACTGAGGTCATGAGATAACGAAAGGAAACTAGAGAAAACGGAAAGTGGGAGAGAGGTGAGAGCATAAAGAGGAAGGAAAATAAAGAAAAAGAGAAAGCAAAATTAGGAATGAAAAAGGAAACAGACATAGATTTTGGGGAAATTAAATACATTTCAAGCTTACTTTCCAACACTGCCCACACTTGACTGTGGCCTCAGGGGTCCTTTAAGTCTCCAAACCTTCTTCTCTAGGCACCTGATCTGTTTTTCTTCCCTGGTATCACCCTTTTCAGAATTTCTTCCCCAACTGTCTTCCCCAGAAATCCACATTAAAGTCTTCTTTGTGAGATCTTACCTTAAATTTGAAAGATATCTTAAATCCTTAAAGTACAACGAAAGATAATCATTTGTCTGCTTTCTGCTACATATTTTAAGCTTCTCAAAAGCAGCCAAAATTTTCAGTCCTGTCTCTAGATGAAATATGGGCGGTCCTCGTTTTGCACAGTTCTCTGATAACAAAGATCAATGAATCCATGTTAGGCAAGGACCCAGTTCAGATGGGCATGAGTTTCAGGTACACAAAATTATGCAAATCAAGGACTGCCTGAATATAGCAAGTGCCTAGCATTTGACATATACTAAATAAAATATCAATGAAGGAATGGATGAGTTTTCTAGAGTAGCTTACCAACAGACTTGGAATTGAACGGAATTTTCAAAATAAACTTTATGAAAAAAATAGCATAGAAAAAGGAAAATCAGTCAAAACCATCATAAAATCATCATAAATCATCCCTGAAAGTAATCTATTGCAAGGCTCGACATTGATCCTAGCTAGGTTCCTTCTCTTCCTAATCCTACTGGATAGTTCTTCAGTTACAGTTCTGTTATCGATAAATTTTTCTTTTAAATATACTTAGAATTTCTTCCTCCCCTATTTTCTATCATTATTAACAAGAAGTACTCCTTTCTTTTCTCTCAATCAGATTATTAGATAAACTAACTGGTCATTTTATAGCCAAAAGAAAGTAGCTGAAATCTGAAATCAAAATATTTAACCATATCCACTAAAAAAGCTTTTAAAACTATTAACATATTTCAATTATTGACTGCATTTTAAACAGACACTGAAATATATCCATACTGAAAAAGGCAAGAGAAAAACCATGTAAATTAAACAGTGAGATCCCCCTAAAATGTTCATGATTTAAATTTTATTTAGTTTAACCCAAATTCTGGGAGGAAGCTTTTAATGAAGCTACCACTTATTTGAATAAATGTATACTGTCTACTAGAATGTACTGAAATCAAAAAGTAGATAACAGCTCTTAGAGTTGGTAAAATAATAAAAAGATTCACAGAGATAACTTTTTAGTGACCATTGATTCAGTTCAGCTCAGCTGCACAGTCCTGTCCAACTCTTTGCAACCCATGGACTGCAGCATGCCTGACCTCCCTGTCCATTACCAACTCCCACAGATTGCTCAAGTTCATGCCCACTGAGTAGGTGATACCATCCAACCATCTCATCCTCCAGTGTTCCCTTCTCCTCCTGCCTTCCATCATTCCTACCATCCGGGTCTTTTCCAATGAGTCAGTTTTTCACATCAGGTGGCCAAAATATTGGAGTTTCAGCTTCAACATCAGTCCTTCCAATGAATATTCAGGACTGATTTCCTTTAGGATGGACTGGTTGGATCTCCTTCAAGTCCAAGGGACTCTCAAGAGTCTTCTCCAACACCACAGTTCAAAAGCATCAATTCTTCAGTGCTCAGCCTTCTTCACAGTCCAACTCTCACATCCATACCTGACTACTGGAAAAACCATAGCCTTGACTAGATGAACCTTTGTTGGCAAAGTAATGTCTCTGCTTTTTTGAATATGCTGTCTAGGTTGGTCATAACTTTCCTTCCAAGGAGTAAGCGTCTTTTAATTTCATGGCTGCAATCACCATCTGCAGTGATTTTGGAGCCCAAAAAATAAAGTCTGACACTGTTTCCACTGTTTCCCCATCTAGTTCCCATGAAGTGATGGGACCAGATGCCATGATCCTAGTTTTCTGAATGTTGAGCTTTAAGTCAACTTTTTCACTCTCCTCTTTCACTTTCATCTAGTGTATCCAGGTTGGTACATGTATTTTTAAGATACATATATGGCATTGTGCTACATATATTCTCTTTCTGCCCTTCTTCACTCTAACTTATGTTTTTAAAGTCTATTCCTTGTCACTAGTTATGTATCCAGTTGATTATTTCTCGTGATGCATACTATTCCATAATGCATTTTCTATGCATTTTTTTTACTTTTCCTCAAACACCCATACTGACTCAACTCCCAGATATTACAACAAACACTGCAATTAATATGTGTTTATGTGTCCCTAAGTGTCTAGTCAAGGCTATGGTTTTTCCAGTGGTCATGTATGGATGTGAGAGTTGGACTGTGAAGAAAGCTGAGTGCCGAAGAACTGATGCTTTTGAACTGTGGTATTGGAGAAGACTTGAGAGTCCCTTGGACTACAAGGAGATCCAACGAGTCCATTCTAAAGGAGATCAGTCCTGGATGTTCTTTGGAAGGAATGATGCTGAAGCTGAAACTTCAGTACTTTGGCCACCTCATGCGAAGAGCTGACTCATTGGAAAAGACTCTGATGCTGGGAGGGACTGGGGGCAGGAGGAGAAGGGGATGACAGAGAATGAGATGGCTGGATGGCATCACCGACTCAATGGACGTGAGTTTGAGTAAACTTCAGGAGGTGGTGATGGACAAGGAGGCCTGGTGTGCGGTGATTCATGGGGTCGCAAAGAGTCAGACACGACTGAGCGACTGAACTGAACTGAACTGAAAGTGTCATCTAAAACTTTTCCAATATATATAACCAGTAGAAAGGTCAGAAAGAAGAAAAAGAGAGCACATATTTTTGCTGTGTTGTCAAGCTGCACCAGTGTAGGCTTATGACTGTTAAATATATTCTTAATTTGCATTCAAAATATATGATCCCATTATAATAACACGTACACTAAATATATTGAGTAAGAGTTGCCAAATACATAGATAATTTAATTTAAACCTACTTTGAAGGTTTGTAATAAAAACAAATTAAGCAGCTGGCCTAGATCATCCTAAAGTACTGCCTTGAGACTACAATTAGAAAGTAAGCGTATTAAACCCAGATTTTAAAAATCATAACATGAACAAGGCATTTATTGTTCCTTTTAAACCACTGGACACCTTTATTCAGTCATCTGACCCTTTTCATAAATCACACTTTCCATCTCTCTCCATACTGTCTTTCCTGATATCGAGAGAAAACCCTCTAAAATGTTTCCCAGACAAGCAATAATATTATTTCACATTTCTAGCAGGTAGGAAGTACAGCTATCAAACTGTTACAAACTTTTATGGAACAATAATTAGCAAACATTTGGACAAAAATAGAAATTATCTTAATGAATAGTACCCTCTAAATTAGTTCAGTGAAGCTTTTTGCCACATTCTCTGGCCACAAAAGCCTTTCACATTGCTCTATAGACTATGCGTTTATTTATGTATTCTTTGCTATTGTGAAAGAACCAATTTAAATTTGGTGGCTCTATCTAAAAACTCACAAATGCATAATCTAAAGAAATGCCAAAGTAAACTACAAAAACCCTGAAAGTGGCTAGAATGAATCCAGTGATATGGAAAATGCAAACCCTTTAACATGTGAAGTTACTCTCTTTTGGAGAAGGACACTAAGAAGATTAAAGCTTTTGTTAAGCTACCGAATAGTTTTCCATGGACTCTATCCCTTTGTATCAAATCTTAGATTTTGGTGTTCATATTAATTTCTACTACAGTGAAAGTCAAAATACTACACTTTAATACCATTTAATTAAATTTGAAATTTAATTTGATTAGCAGCCAGGTAGTGAAAAGAGCTTGCCTTAAAGTGTACAGTTGAGTTCATTTTAGTTGCTCAGTCATGTCCGACTCTTTGCGACCCCATGAGAGATAGTATCATCTATATGATACTACACAGAACACCAGGCCTCCCTGTCCATCACCAACTCCCGGAGTTCACCCAAACCCATGTCCATTGTGTCAGTGATGCCATCCAACCATCTCATCCTCTGTCGTCCCCTTCTCCTCTTGCCCTCAATCTTTCCCATCATGAGGGTCTTTTCAAATGAGTCAGCTCTTCGTATCAGGTGGCCAAAGTACTGGAGTTTCAGCTTCAACATCAGTCCCTCTGATGAACACCCAGGACTGATCTCCTTTAGGATGGACTGGTTGGATCTCCTTGCAGTCCACGGGATGCTCAAGAGTCTTCTCCAACACCACAGTTCAAAAGCATCAATTCTTCTGTGCTCAGCTTTCTTTATATTCCAACTCACATCCATATATGATCACTGGAAAAACCATAGCCTTGACAAGACAGACCTTTGTTGGCAAAGTAATGTCTCTGCTTTTCAATATGCTGTCTGGGTTGGTCATAACTTTCCTTCCAAGGAGCAAGCAGCTTTTAATTTCATCTGCAGTGATTTTGGAGCCCAGAAAAATAAAATCAGCCACTATTTATTTCCCCATCTATTTGCCATGAAGTGATGGGACCAGATGCCATGATCTTCGTTTTCTGAATATTGAGCTTTAAGCCAACTTTTTCACTCTCCTCTTTCACTTTCATCAAGAGGCTTTTTAGTTCTTCTTCACTTTCTGCCATACGGGTGGTATCATCTGCATATCTGAGGTTCTTGATATTTCTCCCAGCAATCTTGATTCCAGCTTGTGCTTCTTCCAGCCCAGCATTTCTCATGATGTACTCTGCATATAAGTTCAATAAGCAGGGTGACAATATATAGCCTTGACGTACTCCTTTTCCTATTTGGAAAGAGTCGTTGTTCCATGTCCAGTTCTACCTGTTGCTTCCTAACTTGCATAAAGGTTTCTCAAGAGGCAGGTCAGGTGGTCTGGTATTCCCATCTCTTTCAGAATTTTCCACAGTTTATTGTGATCCACACAGTCAAAGGTGTTGGCATAGTCAATAAAACAGAAATAGATGTTTTTCTGGAACTCTCTTGCTTTTTCGATGATCCAGAGGATATTGGCAATTTGATCTCTGATTCCTCTGCCTTTTCTAAAACCAGCTTGAACACTGGGAAGTTCTCGGTTCACGTATTGCTGAAGCCTGGCTTGGAGAATTTTGAGCATTACTTTACTAGCATGTGAGATGAGTGCAATTGTGCAGTAGTTTGAGCATTCTTTGGCATTGCCTTTCTTTGGGATTGGAATGAAAACTGACCTTTTCCAGTCCTGTGGCCACTGCTGAGTTTTCCAAATTTGTTGACATATTGAGTGTAGCACTTTCACGGCACTGCCTTTTAGGCTTTGAAATAGATCAACTGGAATTCCATCACCTCCACTAGTTTTGTTCATAGTGATGTTTCCTAAGGCCCACCTGACTTCACATTCTAGGATGTCTGGCTCTAGGTGAGTGTGAATGATCATACCTTTGTGATTATTGGGGCCATGAAGATCTTTTTGTACAGTTCTGTGTATTCTTGCCACCTCTTCCTAATATCTTCTGCTTGTATGGTTCATACCATACAAGTTAGAGTATTATCCTCTACAAGTTAAAGTGTACAAGTTTTTATTATTCACCAAATAATTTCTCTCAGTGACTTGTATTTGGCAATATAGAGAGGATGTTTGGCCATAACCCCATGCACTTGCAACCTAACTCTTGCGAAGGCCATCAGGCGCAGATCCAAGTAGGGATACAAGAATCTGAGTATCAGAGCCCTTTTGCCTGGCCACAGAGGCATTTCTGATAATGTGTCCATTGACTTTATGCAATTTTTCCATTTATAGAAACTCCATTAGACAATTTCTACCCTGTGATATTTTGCTTCCAATCAAATATTGGGAAAAAACATACATTATAAATAAAGGAAGAATAGCTAACATCTACTGAGTGCCTATTACATACCACACATGATACTAGTTACCTTACAGGGATTACGATGACCAATTCACATTAACTGTAACCAAGAAGAAGGTACTTTTATCCTACCTTGCTGCTGCTACTGCTGCTAAGTTGCTTCAGTCATGCCTGACTCTGTGCGATCCCATAGGCGCCAGCCCACCAGGCTCCCCTGTCCCTGGGACTCTGTAGGCAAGAACACTGGAGTGGGTTGCCATTTCCTTCTCCAATGCATGAAAGTGAAAAGTGAAAGTGAAGTCGCACAGTCATGTCCGACTCTTTGTGACCCCATGGACTGCAGCCCACCAGGCTCCGCCATCCATGGGATTTTCCAGGCAAGAGTACTGGAGTGGGGTGCCATTGCCTCCTCTGTTATCCTACTCTACAACTGAGGAAATGAAAGCCTAGATGCAGGTCTTAAGATAGGATTCCAGCCCAGGTTCTATAATTCTAGAACCCTGTTCTAAATGCTTACTCATATTGCCTATCTAAAAACAATAACAAATGTTTTCCCACAACAAAGGCTGATGTTTATTCTATTATAAAGTAGCTTCAATTTATTCCTATTTATGGGGAAAAAATGAATATGTTTCATAAGTTAGCATTCAAGTCAGGTTTATACCCTGGGGAGATGGAGCCAAAGAAATAGTACAAGAGGATAATACTCTTTAAGGTGCAAAAGTTCAATTATCTTTGTTTATACAAAAGTTAGCCTACAGGCAGAATTACTCTGGCATAAAAGAAGTATAGCATAGCTATCCAACAATTACCCTTTATTTACTGTTATGACTTTCTGGATCTTGTGATGCCATTTCAAGCCCTTTGCCTCCTGCCTAAAAGCTATACCATATATATCCCATTTAATGCTAGATATATTTTATGCTAAAAGCATGAAGATATGCATAGATAATTTCCCATCATGAATAGCTACATTGAGAAATGGCTATAAAATTTAAGTCCTCTATTTGTCTGAAGAAAGAGAGGTATCTTATTTTCTATTATACCTTACCAATTTACCAATTAAATATTATGGATAATTGTCCAATATTTTAATCTTAATCTGCTCTCCCACTAAGGCTATAAGGAAAAAAAAACCTTAACTATTAACAACATTTCCACAGTTTTAATAAACTGCATTTTATAATTTACAATGAATTACTATATTATTTAAATTTTTAAATTAGATAATAATGCCAACTATATGAATTGAAAGTATTTCTTATTCAACAAAAGATGATATAATAAAAAGATGGTTTTGAAATGACTGATAATTATTAATACTGTTGGGCAAACAAAACTTAGCTCGTTTTTATTTATATAAAAATGTCAAATATGTTCTCAGTGTTATGAAAATAACCACCAAGACTTAAAATTTGAGACTTATGAGACTTCAGTTCATCATGGAACCTTACTTGCTAACTGTGTTATGGACAAATAAAAGATTTTTACTTTCAATTTTATATAAATATGTGACATCTTTTATAATTAAAATAAGTTTGAAATAAATTTTTCACATACAAACTAATGATTTTGCCCATAATTACTATTATGCAACTTTATTCTACTTTGTTTCATTACACATTTTCTCTGGTCAATTCTCCAAGTTTTTTTTTACAAATTTCATTCAAGTCAATTTTATTTGTGTGTTAATCATTCCTTTATAATCCCTTTCACTTTAAATGAGGATGGTAAAGAATATGTCTGCAATGCAGGAGACCCAGGTTTGATCCCCGGTCAGGAAGATTCCCTGGAAAAGGAAATGGCAACCCACCCCAGTATTCTTCTCTGAAGAATTCCAAGGACAGAGGAGCCTGGTGGGCTACAGTCCCTGGGGTCGCAAAGAGTCAAAAACAACTAAGCTACTAACACTTTCACTCACTTTTCAAATACTGATAAGAGGTTTCATTATATAGAACCGTGAGTTATTCTATCAAAACAATTTTATTTTCATACTTAGATATATGTAAGAAACAGCATCCCTCCCACTTTACAGAGCTTGGCCACAGGAAGGAGTTGGACTGGAGTTGGAAGGAGTTGCTTGGCTCTTTCAGATCATTATGTTTCTAACCTTGTATAGATGATTAGCCTCCTCCAATATGTTTATGGCATAGACTGTGGTGATAAGTTTCACAGATGTACACTTATCTCTAAATGCATCAAGTTTTAAACATAAAATACATTGATTTGTTGGTCAATCATACCTCAATAAAGTGGTTTTATTAACCTCCATCAAATAATCAACCACCATCCCTGTTACACCCAACAGCATCTTCCTTCTACTGAGAAATTTAGAACCAGGTGGTAATTTGTCTCTGACTCCAGCTCTGTCAACAGATTCCAGTCAGGCTGTGTGGAAACCCATCCTTCAGGCTCAGTTTCTTCAGCTCGCCTCCATACACGCAGGTCTTCACCTCATAAACCAACCCTTGGTGTATTTTACCACAGTCAGTCCCTTTTCTTGGCCACAGTCTTTTCCTGCTACACCCTGGACCCATCGATACTCATTCTATATCTAGAATCTGACCACTTCCTATGCCGTCTCTTCTGAAATATCATAATCATCTCCTAAGTGGGCTTCTACATCTACCCTAGCCCCATGACAGGCCCTTGAAGAATTAGATACAGGCTTTTTGTTTTGCTTTGTATTGTTCTTTAAATCAAGCCATATCTACAGTTAAAAACTCCTGTTTCAGGAAATTTCACTGGTGGTCCAGTGGCTAAGACTCTGAGCCCCCAGTGCAGGGGGCTCAGGTTTGATCCCTAGTCAGGCAACTAGATCCTAAATGCCACAAGGAAAACCCAGCACAGCCAAATAACTCAATAAACTTAAAACAAAAAACAAGAAGCCTCCTATTTCAGAAGAAAAGCCTAAGAGACCCCACATGAAGGTAGGAACCCTCTGTTGTTGTCTTTCCAATCTTCCCCACTTCATCCATTGCACTCCAGCCAAAAGTAGCCTCCCTGTAGCTATTCCTGTGACATATGAGGCACACACTCTCCTATCTTTGGGTTATTTGTTTTGCAAAGAATGTTTTCCTACCGGACATCCACAGAACCAGCACATACATGCACTTTCCTCAAATGACAACTTTTCTTTGTCTATCCAGTTTAAAACGGTGACCCTTCCAGTCCCCTTTCCCCTGATCCACACTGTATTATCTCAAAGCATTTAACACATTCTAACATAGCTGGGACTTCCCTGGTAGCTCAGAAGGTAAAGAATCTGTCTACAATACAGGAAACCTAGGTTGGATCCCTGGGTTGGGAAGATCCCCTGAAGAAGAAAATGGTTACCCACTCCAGTATTCTTGCCTGGAGAATTCCATGGACGGAGGAGCCTGGCTATACTGTGTTTGCTTATTTGCTGAAATGCAGAGTGTGAGGATGGGGCTCTTTTGTTCATTCTCTGAGACATATACTGAGAACTAAACTAAACTGAGGGGTTGCCTCAGGAATATTTGTGAGAGAATGAATGAATCTCCTAACACCCATGCTCAACCATGCATCAGAACTTCTCTATTGGAACCTCATCCATAAGCAAGAACTAAAAAGGGCTAAAACACAGCCATACTATCATGCATAATGATTTTACTATTATTAATTAGTTGTCTCCAATGTTATCCTGGAAAGGTCACTTTTCATTCCAATCCCAAAGAAAGGTAATGCCAAAGAATGTTCAAACCACCACGCAATTACCCTCATCTCACTCCAGCAAAATAATACTCAAAATTCTCCAAGCCAAGATTCAACAGTACATGAACCAAGAACTTTCAGATGTTCAAGTGGGGATTACAAAAGGCAGAGGAATCAAAGATCAAACTGCCAACATCTGTTGGATCACAGAAAAATCAAGAGAGTTCCAGAAAAGCATCTATTTCTGTTTTCTTGACTACGCCAAAGCCTTTTACTGTGTGGATCACAACAAACTGGAAAATTCTTCAAGAGATGGGAATACCAGACCACCTCATCTGCCTCCACATGCAGGTCAAGAAACAACATTAGAACCGGACATGGAACAATGGACTGGTTCAAAATTGGAAAGGGAAAACATCAAGTCTGTATATTGTTACCCAGCTTATTTAACTTATATGCAGACATCACGTGAAATGCCGGGCTGGATGAAGCATAAGCTGGAAACAAGATTGCCAGGAGAAATACCAATAACCTCAGATATGCAGATGACACCACCCTTGTGGCAGAAAGTGAAAAGGAACTGAAAGGGCCAAGGTATAGAGGAGAGTGAAAAAGCTGGCCTAAAACTCAACATTCAAAAAACAAAGATCAGGGCATTCAGTTCCATCATTTCATAGCAAATAGATGGGGAAACAATGGAAACAGTGACAGACTTTATTTTTCTGGGCTCCAAAAATCACTGCAGATGGTGATTCAGCCATGAAATTAAAAGATGCCTACTCCTTAGAAGAAAGCTATGACCAACCTAGACAGCATATTAAAAAGCAGAGATATTACTTTGCCAACAAAGGTCCGTCTAGTTGAGGCTACAGTTTTTCGAGTGGTCATGTATGGATGTGAGAGTTGTACTATAAAGAGAGTTGAGCACCAAAGAATTGATGCTTTTGAATTGTGGTGTCGGAGAAGACTCCTGAGAGTCCCCTGGACTGCAAGGAGTTCCAACCAGGCCATCCTAAAGGAGACCAGTCCTGGAAGGACTGATGCTGAGGCTGAAACTCCAATACTTCGGCCACCTGATGCAAAAAGTTGACTCATTTGAAAAGACCCTGATGCTGTGAGGGATTGGGGGCAGGAGGAGAAGGGGATGACAGAGGATGAGATGGCTGGATGGCATCATCGACGCGATGCACGAGTTTGGGTGAACTCCAGGAGTTGGTGACGGATAGGGAGGCCTGGCGTGCTGCGATTCATGGGGCCGCAACGAGTCGGAGACGATTGAGCGACTGAACTGAACTGGTAGCTCAACTAGTAAAAAATCCGATTGCAATGCAGGATACCCTGGTTCAATTCCTGGGTCAGGAAGAGCCCCTGGAGAAGGAAATGGCAACCTACTCCAGTATTCTTGCCTGGAGTATCCCCACGGACAGAGGAGCCTGGCAGACTATAGCCCATGGTGTCACAAAGATTCAGACATGACTGAGCGACACAGCACATAAAAATAATTTAAATAAATTGATCATTAAATCATAGCATAATCCAGCTTAGATAAAATTTGTAGGGCCTTAAAATATATTGGATATTTAATAGAGACAAGTCACTCTCCATAAAACTAAATATGTTGACTCAAAAACAGCTATTAAGAAAATGACCTATCAAAAGGGCTGGTAAGTGCATCAGGATATATTTCAACAAAATTTGTTAACAAAATTTATAATCAGTAAAAACATCCAATGAACTTATTACTTTTACTATGGACTGCAAGGAGATCCAACCAGTCCATTCTAAAGGAGACCAGTCCTGGGTGTTCATTGGAAGGACTGATGTTGAAACTGAAACTCCAATACTTTGGCCACCTGATGTGGAGAGCTGACTCATTTGAAAAGAATCTGATGCTGGGAAAGATTGAGGCAGAAGGAGAAGGGGGCGACAGAAGATGAGATGGTTGGATGGCATCACCAACTCAACGGACATGGGTTTGGGTGGACTTCGGGAGTTGGTGATGGAAAGGGAGGCCTGGTGTGCTGCGGTTCATGAGGTCGCAAAGAGACGGACACAACTGAGGAATTGAACTGAACTATAGTTTGTTTTTCATAAAATAAATTTACATATATTCAATTGATCCCTCAATTTTTATCTTTCTCCAGCCTTTTATAAATAGGAAAATATTAACATGTTGTGCTGCTAGAAACATTAATTCTAAGACACATATTGATAAAATATATTAGCTGACATGACCAAAAATCCATATTCAGATGTTAAATGTACAAAGCTAACCTGGACAAGGGAAAGTATGAATTTCACTTTTTATAGCATGTACATTTTGTATTGCATTATCAATATAATGAAAAAGTTTGTTCATGGAGTAAAAGGTTTTAAAAAGAATTCATAAATATTACATTACAAAGTGAATGTCAACCACATATTAGTGACATCATAAGCTTGAAGTTTACTGTCATACAATATTTAGGAAAATGTGATATTAATATAGCCCATTTTTTTCTTTATTTGCTGCTGCTGCTGCTAAGTCGTGTCTATAAGGAAAATGAGAAAACTTGTTTAAAGAAAATATATTCTGGATCTTCCAAAATTCCTGATTAACTTTAATAGCCTATTATTACTTCTGAAAATAAACATCTCTAAGATAAATGAGCTCTGTTACAAAAGTAGTTAATAATTGTTTATCTCTTTCCATAGAATATTAATGTTCTCAACATTAATTTTTTTAAATATAAAATAGGCTCAATTTAAATACTAGGGGGAAAAATGATTATATACCTTGTCAGCACTTTAAAAAGGTCACTGTACTTTGTATGAATGTGAGATTTAGGAAATTCATTGTTCCTAAAACATCTAATGGAAAATAGGATAACTAATCAATTCTAAGTTTAGAGAGTAGAATGGTGTTTAACCTGGGCAGGAGGGTAGGAGAAATGATACTAGTCAAAGATCACAAACTTCCAGTTATACAATGAGTAAGTTCTGGGGATATAATGAACATCATTGTGACTGGTTAACAACACTGTAACACATACTTGAAAGCTACTAAAAGAGTAGATCTTAAATGCTCTTACTATAAAAAATGACATGATGGAGGTATTACCACCACCGTGGTAACTATTCTGCAATACATTAGAGTATCAAACCAATGCACTGTCCATCTTAAATTTATACAGTGTCAATGGTACCTCAATAAAGCTGGGGAAATTTCTAAAATAAAAAAGATAAAAGGGTTTTTTTAACTGAAGAAAAAAAGGATTTCTTTTAAATGGACCCTCAGAGACATGTTATGGTTACTATTTCTAGGTTCATATAATAAATGTAAAGAACCAGGAGATCCCTAATCTCCCCATCTGAGAAGGCCTGAGTATCAGACAAGGAAGCGGAAGATGAGAGGGCCAAAGAGAAGGAGGGTGGCAGCTTCATGGACTGATGGTGGAAGGAGGGCTGAAAAACACTTGCAAGCACAGGAATCAGTGCTCAATTTTGAAATTATTTGTGATTTTTAGATTTTTATCTTTTTATCACCACCATCTCATAAATTTTATTTTATACATACAACTGAGGTTAATGTGTGTACATGTATGTGTGTGTATGGAAGTGGTAATTAAGAAAAAATTTTCATACTGAATTAATATGATAGAAAAGAGACACAAAAACAAATGAAAAAAAAGCAGTGAAACAGAGTTAGGAAACTGCCTGCAAACCATGGAAATGTGCGGAAAACTTCTGAAGAGTTTGGATTTCCCTAGAACTGGAAAGAAATCTGAATTATTTAAGCTAAACCTTTAAGAAGTGGCATTCCTAGCTGACATTTGTACCTAGGAAAAAAATTTTAATATATACAAAAACACTCACAACATGATACACATCCTCCAAGTGTATATACAGGTTCACAAGGTAAGTTAATACAGGAAAATAAAGGCTACACCAAATAAAGGAGTATTTTTGAAAAGATATTCAGATACTCCTGTCGTTAAGGAACTGCACATTTTGAATACAAGATACCATTTCTCATGCATTAGTTCATCAAATTTTATTCTAAACTTCTTTTAAATTTAAAATAACTATTTTTAGAATTTTTTTAAATTGTGACAATAATTTCTGAATTATTGGAAAGAGTTGGGAAGGATGCAGAATAAAGACAAAGCACACCAACTACCTGTGGGAGTTTAAAGTGGTTCACCTCCTTAGAAGAGTAATTCTATAATATCTGGTCAAGTTGACAAGGTCACAGCCACAATTTCATTTCTCTATATAAACACTAGAGAAACACGTGCCCTTGAAGACAGAAACAAGAAGGTTCACTGCAGCACCACCAGTACAAATATAAGCTGGGAATTACTGAAATGTCCATCACGGAGGGGGGTGAATAAAGCCACATATCTACAGATAGTAATTTTATAAATCAGTTAATATGTATGAATAAGAAATAGAGGGACAGATGAATCTCAAAAACATAGCTAATTGTAACCTCCCACACCTCCTGGTCTTTACTCAATACACAGTAACCATTTAAGAACTATCTATTGTGATCCCTTATACAAAAGTAAGATTGAACGAATATGAAGATAACAAAATGATAAAAATGTCAATTCATCCTCCAGGCAATAAATGTACAGTTCTCACATTAAAAAGATTTAATGAATGTGTTTCATATAAAATCAAGAAAGCATTGTTTAGCCTATTATAAGCAGGTTACTGTTGTTTCTAGGTAAGATTATCATAGCAATAGGTTATATGACCATAACTTTCATCAGTCAGAATTTTAAAAACTAAAAGTTAACTTCTTAAAATTTAAAAAAGAATTCTGGCACAGTAAACCTATTCTTAGTTCTACACTTCAAATTTTTTCCCACAATCGATAATGCTTCATGCAAAGCAAGCTCAATGCTTCATGCAATTTCCAGCTGAAAACTAATTTAAGCTCTTGCAACTTTTATCTACAATATATGAAAATTAGTCATTTTCTTAATTAATAGAAGCTTGCTCACAGATTCAAAAGAAACAATTTTTAACATTTCAGAGATACAGGACAGTTAGATAAAGACAAATTGCATTGGGAGCTGCTATGTGAGATAACATACTAAACCATGCACTGCTTCAAAAGAAAAGGAAAAGTACAATCACATTCAGAATATGCTATTGACAGAAACATTGTGAACGTGCTCTTTCTTAGTCTTTTCTGGGGTTTTTCTGGGGGACGGGGAGGGCATGCCACACAGCTTGTGAGATCTTGAACCCCGGCCCTCAGCAGTGAAAACGCAGAGTCCTAACCACTGGACTGCCAAGGAAATCCCTCCTTCCTAGTTTATAAAATCAGTAAACAGACGTTGGCAGATCAGAAGTCTGAATGAGCCAATAAAAGTAAAAATAGACTGAAAATTTGGGCAAGGTACAATCCAATCCCCTCGCAGTGCTGGCACTTAGTAGGTGCTCAAGAGGGATATTACATGCATGAAGGGAAGAGAAGGCTGAAGGGGGGAGAAGAAGAGATGAAATCTTTCATTTTATTTCAGAATCATCTTCTTGCTAAGCATCATTCATTCATTTATTCATATATTGATGCAGTTCATTTAATTACATTAACTGAGTCCCTGCTCTAAGTTCCAGAGAAAGAGAAAAGCCAACATATTTCATCAATACTGCCAGCCTAAGGCTACCTGTTCTCTTACCCTTGGGATGTTGATCAGATAATTCTCAGTGTTAGAAATAGCATCTTTCCTATATCCCTGCACACAATGTTCTTCCAAGGAATAATTTTAAATAGTATCACTTCTGCAAAGCATAATAGAAGTGAATATAATAAGAATAATGTACTTCAGGCTTACTACTGTAACATTTATACAAATGTACTCATCTCATATATCAAGATAGTCAAATATTCACTATATCCTGTGCCTTTGACTGTATGTATATGGATACATACATATATTTTACACTAGTTTTACAATGGCCGTACACTAGCTATTCATCTCACAGTAGCTAATACCTGTTAGTGTGAAAGGGGAAAATACATGAATTATATTCACATTCTCATTCTTAAGTTACTTGCTTTTTAAACAGATATTTAATTTTGAAATATTCTAATATTTTATTGAAAACAGGAATGCAATTTTAATAAAGGTCCTAAATGTAACATCTCAACCCAAGAGGACAAGCTTATCAATCTTTCAAGTACTTTTAATCAAGAAATGAAAATGTACTTAGCCCAGAGAATGAAATCAACAAAAACGTTAACTCTTTCTTATTTATCACTCATTCTTTTGTGATAATGCATACTTTTTAAAGGATATATATAAAACTAGAAACTTCCAGAGTAAAGATTTAGTTTACACAATAAATTTTAGAAATATGTGAGCTTTTTGAAGAAGATGAGAGGAATAGGAAAAGCTCTATCTCCAAGGGAAAGTTTAAACTTTTAAACTTATCTTCCAATGTTTCAACAAAACATAAGCTTCTAACAGTGTTCTTACAAATATGCCTTCATCGTATTTTTGAAAAATTATGCTGAAATTTTTGTATTGTTTTAAATTTAAAAAACAAACTAAGCCTTATTCTCTTATTTGAGTTGTGATTTAAAACCTGACAAATTTGAAAGCTGGATAGGAGTTACTTTTCTACAGTAGATGACATATTCTCTGTCAAGTTCTTTTATTTTTTCAAGAGTCACACCATACTTTAGCGTATAAATAAATAAAACATTTATGAAAATATTTCCAAAATATTTTTAAAGCAGGCAATCCCACACTCATAAAACAGCTGAAGGGAAACAAATTCGTGCGCATTATTTCAGGCTCCCCTGCTTTATTCATGAACATTATTAAGTCCCGGAAAATAAAGAACAGTTATTGTCTGCACTGTGTCGGAGCCAGCAATCTCTTTGCAAACAAGACCACTAATTTATGAACAGCAACAGACACAAGGAAAACCACTTCATCTTGTAAAACGCCACAAGCTACATGAATAAGGACCTTTAGGATATAGTGAAGCCCCAGGTCATAATTATGGACCCTTCCAAAAACATATTTTTGTTTGTCTGCTTTATTTTAAGGAAACCTGTAACAAATACCATTAGATTCCTTAAATGAAAAAGGAGAAGTGTTGTCCCAGTAAGGAGGTGGATTCTAACCCATTGATAATATATTCCACCCCGTTGGTAATATATTACCTTCCAATGCTGAATTCCAGAAGTGTGGACTGTACATTGGAATAATCTTACATCTTCTGAGATCAGTGGCTGGCAGTTTCCTCACTTCAGAGCAACACCAATCTCCCAGCGTTTATCTCACTGTCATGTGGGGCTCACTACATCCATGGACCCAAGTGATTACCCCCATTGATGATATCCAAAGGCTTATTTCAGAAACATGCTTCCGTGGAACTCCAAGAGATCCATGAGAGAAGGGATCATACTACACCCTGATCCAAAGTCTTTTATAACATACATAAAGGCTTTAAAAAAAGGGTAATATTATTGAAGTAGGAAATACATATGAAATATTAAAAAATCAAAAGATCAAAATGTAGCACATCTACTTACATGATTTAAGAAGTAAATTGAGAGTAATTTGCTCTCAAGCCAAGTAAGTTTCCCAACAAAATGTACTGGCTTGTTTCTTCTTAAGGAAAAAAAAAAAAAAAGGCTGATTTGTTTGCAGATATTTTCATTACATGGAAACTAGACAGAGGGCATTTTACCTTTCGATAAAGTGCCTTGTTTGGTTCTAATATAGCAAATGTGATCTCTCAAATTGCTTATAGCACATATATTTAGCTTGTTTTTATGGAACTAAGTCTATAGCTGCTTATTCTATTCATTAAATTAAAAGCAAGTATTCTTCCTGTAAGAGAATTTGTTCCAGTAAAGTTAGCCTTTAGGCAAATCTCTTCTAAATCTGCCTTGCCTTCTCATGATTCTTAAATAAAACTGATGTGTCACAAAGGGAGAACATAAAAATTTACTATAACAAATCATATTTAAGAAAGAACCATTCTTTTTCACTTTCATAATTGATATTTTTTAAAAAAGCAAAACTCACCCTAGTGAAAATACAGGTATAATACTAAACAGAAAAATTGTTTAAGTTGTACATAATATTACCAGACACTCCAGTAGAGACAATCTCATGTCATTATACTAATGATAAAAGTGAAAGTATTAGTCACCCATTCATGTCCAACTCTTTGTCCACCAGGCTCCTCTGTCCATGGAATTATCCAGGCAAGAATACTGGAGAAGGATGTAGTCCCTTCTCCAGGGGCTCTTCCCGACCCAGGGATTGAACCCAGGTCTCCTGCATTGCAGGCAGATTCTTTACCATCTGAGCAACCAGGAACACTTTCACACCAAAAGTTTTCACCAGCCCAAACCCATGTTAAAAGTCTAAATACTCCAGGTTTTGTACTTTTCTCAATCTTTTGAATTCAATGCACTCTATCTTGATCAATTTACCAAACAATATGTGAAAAGTTTGTTAGAGTATATTTGAAGACAGAAGAAAATGTTCAGCTACCATTCATTGAGTCCCTAAGTGTTAATAACTGCTGGCATTTTCTTTCACCTGTATGGTTAACACTGTTATCCAAAAAAGTAGATTTTATTTATCATGGTTTTCTTCGGCCATATCTTCTTACTTGGAATGATTTAGTTTTGACGTTAAACAACAAATCATAATGAAGCTTCAAGAAATCATAATGAAGCTTCACTGTTGAAAAATCTTTAATGACTCTCTGAAATTCAAATTGATGTTTTAAGTCTTCTTCCACATGAGTCCAACTTAACTCTTTTTAAGCATATGCTCCACAGTCCTCATCCACAGCTCCTCTGCTCTGGTAATGTTGATCACTGCCCCTTTTATCTCTAAAATGTATTTTCCATATCACACACACTATCATTTTCATAAGAAAAAATCATTACATCACTTTCAGTGGATGGTTAATATCTTCTAGCTCAGCTAATTCAAGTCACAAATCTTTGTTTAAAATGCCCATCAATATATTTTCCTCCAACAATTTCTCATGAACAAATTCCATAATAGAAATGAGGCTTTTTCTAAGACATATAAAAATATTACTAGATTAAAACATCTTAAAATCTGACATTTCAATGTTTCTATTTAAAAATCATCAGTTCATCAGGAATTACATTTTAACTCAACTTAAATTTTGTCCTGATTTATTATATTCATTTTATTTGATAAGAAGAGGTTTTAAAAATCCGTTTTATGATTTAGTTCTGTATGTAAACAAAGCACAAACTATTTAAACAGATTGACATTAATACACTTCTTAAAAAGGAATACCAAAAGAAGTTATATTTTGTGTTGAACAAAAGCAATAAACTTGTTTGAGAGCAGTGTATTCTAAATATCTTCATTCTAATCATATACAAAATAGCTAATGCTTTATAAAAGAAAAAATAAACTGTTTTATTATAGTAAAAAGGAATTTTACAGACAAGACGACTAAAACAATGAAAAGATCATATATTTGCCAATGTGTGTCAAAATTTTATAACCCATTAATTTTATTTCTCAGCACATTGTTTGAATTAAGGTTGCGTTCTGGTCATAGATGATCCTTAAACATCCAACTAATATTTCCTATTTTACTATTTATCAGACTTGTCTACACTTTGACATATCACAATGATGTTCCTAGAAAAGCCACATGAGGAGGTAGAGGAAAAGTTAGGAAAATATTTCTCAAAATTTTATTTTTGAAAATGAACCTATAATTACCCAGTTAAAAGCAATGGGATTTTGTTTTATAGACTATTTTCATAAAATCTCATAAGTATGTCTGTTCATACTGAAGTAAACCATGGGTCAGAATACTGGGGGATCTGGCAGAAACCCCAGAAAGGCATATATTTCACTAACAAAACAGACCGCCTACTCCAACTCAATTTATAAGCTTGATGATGACCTCAGAGACAAGTCATGAAAGTTAGTGGTGGTTTAGTTGCTATAAAGGTTAGAATAAAGCTAAAATTTCATTTTATACCAGTATAATACACAAAGACAAAGAAGTACACCTAGATAAATTTACCAGGATAACAATAACAGGTAAATTACATAGCAAGATTTGTCCTCAGTTTCAGAAATCAAGATATATTTACCTTGAAAGGCAGCTGCATTTCGAGATATCAAAAACTTTAATGTAGAGCTGGATGTTTGAAGCACCTGCTGCATATCCTGGCGAGCCACGACTTGGTATCTCTCCTCCATCTTCTTGGTGCAACATGTAGGTTTTTTGGCTGTGCAAACCTGAAGATCAGGCCCTGTAATACACAGAATATTTTTCAGAATAATTACTTATTCATTTATCAACATTACATGTTATGCATCAACCATTAATGATCAGCACTGCATATAACAGGTTCATGTTCTGGATATCTTCCAGCAAAATGACACCAGTGGGTTGACACCAACCTAAGGATACACTGGATCCCACAGCAAGCTGTGTCAGGAACTGCCCCTAACACCAGGAGGCAAAAACACAAACATGTGGAGGCTAAAAGATACACTGCTAAACAAGCAATGGATCACTAGAAAAATCAAGGAAGAAATAAATTTTTCAAAAACCTAGAGACAAATGAAAATGAAAACGCAACAATCTAAAATCTACAGGATGCAGCAGAAGAAATTCTAAGAGGGAAGTTTATAGCGATACAAACTTACCTTAGGAAATAAACAAACAAAAAGAACCTCAAAAGAATAACCTAAACTTATACTTAAAGGAATTAGAAAAATAAGAACAACAACAAAACAATGTTAGAAGAAGGAAAGAAATCATAAAGATCAGAGAAGAAATAGATGAAACAGAGAATTTGGGGGAAAAAACAGAAAAGATCAATTAAACTAAGAACTGAGTCTTTGAAACAAAATTGATAATCCAAATGCCAGACTCAGCAAGGGGAAAAGTAAGAGGGCCGAAATCAACAAAACTAGAAATGAAAAAGAAGTTACAATTGACACCACAGACATACAAAGGGTCTTAAGAGATTACCACAAAGAATTATAGTCCAGTATCATGGGAAAAGCAAGAGAGTTCCAGAAAAACATCTATTTCTGTTTTATTGACTATGCCAACGCCTTTGACTGTGTGGATCACAATAAACTGTGGACAATTCTGACAGAGATGGGAATACCAGACCACCTGACCTGCCTCTTGAGAAATCTGTACGCAGGTCAGGAAGCAACAGTTAGAACTGGACATGGAACAACAGACTGGTTCCAAATAGGAAAAAGAGAACGTCAAAGCTGTATATTGTCACCCTGCTTATTGAACTTATATGCAGAGTACATCATGAGAAACGCTGGGCTGGAAGAAGCACAAGAAGGAATCAAGATTGCCGGGAGAAATAGCAATAACCTCAGATATGCAGATGACACCGCCCTTATGGCAGAAAGTGAAGAGGAGCTACAAACCCTCTTGATGACAGTGAAAGAGGAGAGTGAAAAGGTTGGCTTAAAGCTCAATATTCAGAAAACTAAGATCATGGCATCTGGTCCCATCACTTCATGGGAAATAGATGGGGAAACAGTGGAAACAGTGTCAGGCTTTATTTTGGGGGGTTCCAAAATCACTGCAGATGGTGACTGCAGCCAGGAAATTAAAAGACAGTTACTCCTTGGAAGAAAAGCTATGACCAACCTAGATAGCATGTTGAAAAGCAGAGACATTACTTTGCCGACTAAGGTCCTTCTAGTCAAGTCTATGGTTTTTCCTGTGGTCATGTATGGATGTGAGAGTTGGACTGTGAAGAAAGCTGAGCGCCGAAGAATTGATGCTTTTGAACTGTGGTGTTGAAGAAGACTCTTGAGAGTCCCTTGGACTGCAAGGAGATCCAGCCAGTCCATTCTGAAGGAGATCAACCCTGGGTGTTCACTGGAAGGACTGATGCTAAAGCTGAAACTCCAGTACTTTGGCCACCTCATGCAAAGAGTTGACTCACTGGAAAAGACTCTGATGTGGGAGGGATTGGGGGCAGAAAGAGAAGGGGATGACAGAGGATGAGATCGTTGGATGGCATCACCGACTCAACAGACATGAGTTTAAGTGAACTCCGGGAGCTGGTGATGGACAGGGAGGCCTGGCGTGCTGTGATTCATGGTGTCGCAGAGTTGGACACGACTGAGCAACTGAACTGAACAACCTAAAAGAAGTAGACATGGGACTTGACTAGTGGTCCAGTGGTTAAGACTCTGTGCTTCCAATGTAGGAGTGCAGGTTCAACTCTTGGTTGGAGAACTAAGATCCCCTCATAATCAAAAATTAAAAAATAAATAAAAGAAGTAGACAAATTTCTATAAACACACAATCTTCTAAGACTGGATCAGAAAGAAACAAAAAATATGAGCAGACTAGCTACCAGTAATAAAATTGAATCAGTAATTAAAAAACAACAAACAAAAGTCCAAGACAAGATGGCTTCACAGGTGAACTCTTCCAAACATTTAGAGAAGAATTAACATCTATCCTTCTCAAACTATTCCAGAATATTAGAGGAAGGAAGTTTCAGAGCTCATTCTACAAACCAAGTATCACATTGATATTAAAATCAGACAAAAATATCACAAAAAGAAAATTATAGGCCAAAATCATTGATGAGAATAGAAAATCCTCAACAAAATATTAGCAAACCAAATTTTCAACACCATATTTAAAACTCATGATGCATGGATAGTTCAATATCCCCAACCAATCAGTCTGTGTGATACCCCACACTAACAAATTGAAGAATAAAAACTGTGTGATCATACCAATAGATGCAGAAAAAGCTTTTGACAAAATTCAACATTCATTTATGATTTTTAAAAAAAATCTAGAAAGTGGGCAGAGAGGGAACATACTTCAACATAATTAAAGTTGTATATGACAGACCCACAGCTAACATAAGACTCAGTGGTGAAGACCTGAAATCATTTCCTCTAAGACCAGTACAAGAAAAGAATACTTTCTTACCACTTTTCTTCAACATAGTATTTTAAGCTTAGCCCCTGCACTCAAGCAAGAAAAAGAAACAAAAGGAATCCAAATTGGAAAGGAAGAAGTACAACTATCATTTTGCAAATGACATGATTCTACACATATAAATCCTCAAGACATCAGAGGATCATCAACTAGATGATCATCTAGAGCTCATCAACAAATTCAGTATACAAAATTAATATAAAGAAATCTGCTGCATTTCTATACACGAACAATGAACTATCAGGAAGAGAAATTCAGCAATCTCATTTACAGTTACATCTGAAAGAATAAAATATCTAGGAATAAACCTACTTAAACAGATAAGAGACCTGTACTCAGAAAATTGTAAGACTAATGAAAGAAACTGAAGACAACATAACATACAGAAAGATATATCATATTCATGGATTAGAAGAATTAATATTGTTAAAATGATCATACTACTCAAGGCTATCTACAGATTTAATGCAATCCTTATAAAAATACCAAGAGCATTTTTCACAAAAGCAGAACAAATTATTTTAAAATTTGCATGGAAATATAAAAGTCCCCAAATGCCATATGAAGTTCTTAGAGTCACCAAAATCATAGAGATGGAAAGTAGAATGGTGGCTGGGTAGGGCAGAGCAGAAGAAGGAGATTGTGGAGTTAATGTTTAATGGGGATAGAATTCCAATTTTGCAAGATACAAGTAATACTGGAGGGATATGGTAACAATGGTTGTACAACATAAATGTATTTAGTACCACCAAACTAGACACTATAAAATGGTTAAAATGGTACATTTCATATTTTACAACAGAAAAAATCAGAAACAATTTCTGATTATTTATATCAAAAATATGATATATGATTAAAAACTCTTATCCTGGATAGGAGCCCAAGGCATACATATTTATCCATAGCAGGCAAGATAGAGAATACAGAAAAGTACAAGGTATGCATTAGAAGGAATGAATTTGAGTCAGTTCTAGTGAGGGAGATGAACCTAGAATCTGTTATACAGAAGTGAAGTAAGTCAGGAAGAAAAAAACAAATATCGTATATTAACACATACATATGGGCTTCCCTGATGGCTCAGATGGTAAAGAATCTGCCTGCAGTGCAGGAGACGGGTTTGATCCCTGGGTCAGGAAGATTCCCTGGAGAAGGAAATGGCAACCAACTCCAGTTTTCTTGCTAGAGACTCCATGGACAGAGGAGCCTAGTGGGCCACAGTCCCTGGGGTCACAAAGAGTTGGACACGACTGAGTGACTCACATACACATGGCTGATTCACACTGTTGTAGGGCAGAAACTAACACAACATTGTAAAGCAGTTATCCCCCAACCAAAAAAAAGTGGGAGGCTTGGCAAAGTGCCTGAAGAAGACAAACCTGAGGGTGCCTCAACAGGTGGGCCTTGAGCCATCCCAAGGATACGCAGGTTTTATGTAAAGCTCAGGACATTGTATCTATATGGCCTAACCCAATAGAGTTACTCCCTTATTTGGGAGTAAGAGGAAGAATTATGGCCTTTGATCTCTGCGTTGCATAGCTCCTACCTTGGCTGTTCATTGACCAACTGTAGATCAGTAAATACAAAATACTTGAATGTGCACACAGACACATCAGCCTCTTTTCAAACTCCACATTTTCCACACAGATTCAGCCTCAGGTTTTAGCCTGTGTAAGTTAGACAAAGAAACAGCAGTGTGTTTAAGGATTTCACAAAGGCTGAGATGCATAAAATGTATCACAGTAGGTAACATTTTGGCAATTGTTTTTTATTTATGATGCATAAAAGTTATAGAAAAGCAAATTACACTTTAAATAGTAAAACTGATTGAAAGAAAACAAAGCTATCTTCTCAGCTTTCTTTCTAAATGCAAAGATAAAGGGATTAAAAGTTTAGAGAAAAACCATAATAGAGACTGGGGAAGACAACCAATGAATAAACATTAAAGGATATAAACATATTTGGCATGGGAAAGACTGCTACGGAATAAAAATAATGACAACAGTACAATAACAACAACAATAATAATAGATCATTGCAAACATCTCTCCGGAATTTAAAGACCTAACATCACTTTGCAAGGTCACATTTCTAAACACAGCTGAAAAAGGCCCCAAGTTCCACCATGTCTTCTTTCCCTCCAGCTCCAGGTGCATCTCAAACAACACTGGCTATGGTTCTCTTCCCTTCACACACTGCCTTATTTAATTCCATTATAGTCACCAAGTACACACTGGCCACAGAGCCATCCTCCACGCTCTTCCCTCTGTCTTGGACAGTCTTGCAGTCAACACACACCTTCCTCTACTTCATTCTCATCTAGTTTTCTTTAGATCTCTCAGTCTTCCCATGGGAATTTTCTTTAACACCACTGCTGCTGCTAAGCCACTTCAGTCGTGTCTGACTCTGTGCAGCCCCATAGACGGCAGCCCACCAGGCTCCCCTGTCCCTGGGATTCTCCAGGCAAGAACACTGGAGTGGGTTGCCATTTCCTTCTCCTTAACCCTACAGACAGCTCCAATACCTATACTATGCCTTAGCGTTGACTCATTGTGGCTTTAATGTTATATTCCTGAATGTGATTACTAATTAATTCGTTCCCTCATCTGTACTACTGAGCTCTAAGTGGAGGGATTTTTTATTCTTCATCATATGCCACTTATCCAGCTCAGAGCGTTGTACATCATAAACACTCAATTTTCCTTCATTAAACCAACAGTCAAGGATCCACTATGCATATGCATGATCTCATTTAATCCTCACATGGACCCTACGACATAGGTACCATCACTACATTTTACTTGTGAGGATCAGATGTAAAGAGGCTTTGACCACTGCCCAGTGGCACATACCTACATAATACAAAAAAGTGGAGCTGGGGTTCCGAAACAGGCAGAGTGATTCTCAAGCTGTCATATTGGCCACCAGTCCACTGAGAGGAAAGCCATGGTCCTCAATCTATAAATGGCTTATATACAGACACACCTGACCATTTTCAATTTCTTTTTATAAAGAAGTCATCTGTTTGGAAAACTTTAAGAAAATAAAGTTCAGGTTAGAATCATCCAGGGAGTTTTACTGAAAAATAAAAATTAGCTGAAGTATAAAATTACAGAGCTCCCATTCGCCTTGTGCCCAATTTTACCTGGTGGAAAGTAGACTTAGAAAAATGCTACAAATTACCCTGCTTTCTAAACATAAAGTGGGAGAACAACCATCATGTCTTGGCATACTGAATACGTATGGTTAGCAATTTAGACCACTTAGAGCAAACAGATTCCTCAAGTTGATGAGGATCTGCATTGATTAAATCAGACTTTAATTCAGAAACGTGGAAGTTGGTAATGCCAGCATGAAACTAAACTCCAAGTCAAACCAAGACTATAATTCAAAGACCTAGTTATGTCTAATTGGCACAATATTTTTATCAGTAGTAACTTAAGGTCTCAATGAGGGGGAAAGAGACCACAGGAAACTAGCTGCCTTGCTTTCTGTGTCAGTTCAAAGGATAGGCAAGATGAACTGATCTGGCAGTTAGCAGTGGCGTGAAGCAAGATCTTAATTCCCTACCCAGGAATTGAACCTGGGCAGCCCAGATGAAAATCAGGAATCCTAGTCCCCAGAGCAGCAAGGGCTAGAAGCTATTTTTCCCTGAATCTTTGCCCCCAGTGAAAAATGCAACTATCAACAGAGGCTAGAACTGTAAACACAAAGTTCATTGTTCGAGACACAGCACAGCAAGGAGAGGGAGAGCACACAGAGAAGCAGTTGCAGAGATGCATACCTGCAGAGAAAGGGTGCAGGTGCCTCCCTAATGAGGAGGAACCCAGTGAAGAGGCAGTTAAGCCATTTATATAAGTCAGCTCTTCCGGGTCTGTGTTTACCTTTAGCCAATAATCTGGTTTCTTTTACTACACTTGACCTATCCTGGGACCCTCCGCTGGGACCCTCCTCCAGGTGCACATGCACTCCTCAGCCAAGATGGATTTAGACGTGAAGGCTTCTGGGAGCAAAATTCATTATACTTTGGTGTTAGTCTCTGACTTTTGACCCCCAAGGAGATTTTCTGCATATATGTAGTGTCTCCCTTGTTCCAAAAGGGGTTGGTGGGGAGGAGTGAAGATCCCTTAATCCTTTACCCACACAGGGTTTTGCCCTCTTTGTCCTTGCCATTGACTATTACCTTGACTACTGCCGTGACTATTGCTTTAAGGTGTTTGTGGAGTATGCTCAGTTGCTTCAGTCGTGTCCAGCTCTTTGTGACCCCATGGACTGCAGCCCACCAGGCTCCTCTGTCCATGGGATTCTCCAGGCAAGAATACTGGAGTGGGTTGCCATGCCCACTCCGACCCAGGGCTTGAGCCTGCGTCTCCTACATTGCAGGTGGATTCTTTCCCCACCAAGCTACCTGGGACAAGAGACAAAGACTGGCTACTAACCCTGTTTCTGTTACTTCCATTTCAAAGGGAAAACAGGAGGCTGATTGAAAATGCCTTAACCGGAGCCCACCTACCTCATGTCTCTAGAAATATAAACAGGAGGCTAGTACTAAGTATCCAGCCTGAAGCTCACTTCTTCCTGCCCCATGAAATACAAACAGGAGGCCAACTGTAACGGTCTAACCTGGAGCCCATATATCTCCTATCTCAGAACTACACATCCTCAGGGAAAGGACTATATCTTAATTCTATTCACAGTATAAGCATAGAGATCACAGAGGATAAGATGATTGGATGGCATCACCAACTCAATGGACATGAATTTGAGCAAGCTCTGGGAGTTGGTGATGGCCAGGGAAGCCTGGCGTGATGCGGTCCATGGGATCACAAAGAGTCAGACACGACTGAGCGACTGAACTGAACTGATAAGCACAAAGGACATAATAAGATGCTTGTTGATAAAATGCCCAGAATGCAGTTATCTCCTTGTAAATAGAAACCAGAATCATAAGAAAGTAAAGTCAGATAAAACCCAAACAGATCCCACATGGTAACAAGATATATTTTTAAAATGTCAAAGCCTGACTTCTAAGAACAGGGAATCACTGAGGTTGCTTATGAAAGAAGAAGAGTGCACAACCCAAGGTCAGGAGCAGCAGCTGGGTTTCTGATCTGTAAAACCACATTCTGCAAGAATTAAAGTGTTGACAACAAAATGAAATTAAAAATAAAACAGCAGCCTCCCTATTGAAGTGACCCTCAACCAGAATCGTGGGGGCTTTTTCTGGATTTCTTACCCAGAAGCAGCAGTACTAGTTAATATGTTTTCCTTTCTGTTCCCCAGCTTAAGCAGCTGTTACAACCATCTACCTGCTCGTGAACACTTTTTAATATGTTAAAATGGGATCACTGGGAGGCATTCCAGAAAGACGGTGGCATTGGCAGCATCATTTCACAATATCCCAGTCCCCACACAGACCAGATAGGGCAACTTGAAATTAAATCCAAAAATATAACAAAACTGAGTGATGGAATATCCCCACAAATTTCAAAATATACACATGATAGGGGGAAAACCAGCAACAGTCAACAGAGCTGCACAGTATCAGAGGCAGGGCAGGAGAGAGACAAATGAAGCAGAGGGCTAATGTCTGGAGAATCTGACAACAGATGAAGCCCAAAGAGCCAAGAGGCATTCACAGAGAAGCACCGTGAGCCGATCTGCAGCAGCAGCTGAGACTGGGAAAGTTTCGCCCTCTCCATTACTGGATGTGCACAAAGGAGTCAAGATGAGAAGGAATGAATTAGCAGGAGCAATCCAGACCCCTAGGAATGCTCCAGATTCAGCAGGTGCCTTTCCAAGGAACAACCCCACACAGAAGAGAAACATCTGGAAGAGGAATTAAAATTTAACAGCAGAAGAATTTAAAAGACACAGAGAACACCTAGACCAAAGTGGGAAGGGAAACGAATCCAGGAAATTTCAGAAAACAAGCAGCCATACTTTCAAACACTACACAAAAACCAACAGAAGAGAAACTTGGAAAGCCACAGAAACTGTTCTGAAGTCTATCTCAATCTAAATTTTCAAGGAAAAAAACTAACTTCACATAAAATGAATCTCAAAACATACTGAGGTCAAATCTCACACAGAGTTATTATAATATAAAAAGGAATAAAGAACAGAGTAACATCCCCACAGACAAAGAAAACATGCCAGAAAGACATGCCCTCCCCCAAAAAGAAATTAAAAATCAGCCAAGTTATTTCAAAACAAGCTAAAAGATGACACAAAGCATAAGAGAACAACACAAATCATAATTTCAAAAATTCAGATGTGAGGTGACAGTACTCAGGAAAGAATTACAGATGAAAGAAAAAACATTCCAAAGAAAAGAATAAACTACAAGAGCAAAGGAGCCAATCACACAAAAGTAGTACCCAAGAGAAACAAAGGGTGGAAAATAAGGGATTGTGAAAAATCAGAAAGAACAAAAGGGTTTAAAAGATCTATGGCTGATACATGTTGATGTCTGGTAGAAACCAACACAATACTGTAAAGCAATTATCCTTCAATTAAAAATAAATTAATTAAAAGAAAACTGACAAAATACATTGTTTATAATGTAAGCACACTGAAGGAAAAAACAGGACAAATTCTAAAACCTATATTTTATGCTATGCTGAAACTGCTGTGAGACTGGAATAGGATATAAAAATAAGCAATTATGGAATATCCAAATTCTGTTCTCTAATTCTATTCTGTATCCTTGAAAATCAGGATGTTTTTAATAAAGATGAAAAGAAATACAGGCATAGTAAAGAGGAGCTTAAGTAAAACTCTGCAATCTTGATTTAAACTATCATTATGAAAGCATCAAGGAAATTACCTTTAAAATATATATTCCCTAGTTTCACTGAAAAGGCCTAGGAACTATGACAAATCATGTGGCAAAGGGTCCCTCTTGTGCCCAGATTATAATCTGGAAACACCACACCTCTCAAGAAGTCAGTGCTTTTGAAGAAATGCCTCCCTCTGGGTCTGGGGCAGGAAACACATAAGATGACAGACTAGCTAAAGCATCGTCCACCAGATAGCAAAGAAGCTATCAAATAACTACCAGGATCATATCAAGAAAGACTCAGGAGTCATATCATTCTGCCAGGGCTGCCAGAGCAGAAAACCACAGACAGGTGGCCTCCAAACAAATGTATTTTCTCTCAGCTCTGGAGGCTGGAAGCCCAGGACCAGGGTGCTAGCAGGTTTCGCATGGTTTCTCCGGGAGGCCCCTCAAATCCTTGACTTACAGATGCCATCTTTCCTGTATGTGCTCAGGTGGCCTTCTCTTTGTACATGTGCACGCTCCACGTCTTTCTTCTTATAAAGACACCAGTAACATCAGATTAGGAGCCATCCTTATGACTGCATTTAAATTTCATTATTGCCCCTCTCCAAATACAGCCATACTGGGGGCTAGAGTCTCAACTTAGGAATTTAGGGGAGCACAATTAAGCCCACAACAGAAGCTAACTTCAAGTATCATACTAAGTGAAGTAAGTCAGAAATAGAAGGACAAATACTGTATGAGATCACTTATATGTAGAATCAAAAATGTGATACAAATGAACTAATTTATGAAACAGAATAATCACATAGAGAACAGGCCGGTGGGTGCCAAAGGGGGTTGGGGTGGGGGGAGGGACGGAGTTAGCTCAGATATAAGCTTTAATGTAGAGAACAGACAACAAGGTCCTACTGTATAGCACAGAGAACCATAGTCAGTATCCTATGATAAACCATAATGGAAAAGAATATTTTTTAAAAGATTTGTGTGTGTGTATATAACTGAGTCACTTTGCTGTAAAGCAGAAATCAACATAACATTGCAAATCAGCTACACTTTAATAAAAAAAAAGTAGAAAACTGAAAAAAGTTAACTTCAAAACGTTCTTGCTGACCAAACATGGTACAATTTAAGCATCCTTAATAATAATTACAATGGAGTACAGGAAATAAAATAAGCTTAAATACAAAGGTTTTCTGTATCCATGCTTTCTTTTACAAAAAAAAAAAAAAAGACTTAAAATAGTACTGCTGGTTGATAATATACATTTTCTTTTTATTTTAAACATGTATTTCTCCCCTAGTCAACTTACAGGAATTTTATATTTGTGACACATATCAACTTTGTTGATAGCTGACATAGGAAAGGGCCTTGGTGTCAAGATATATTTTAGGTTCACCAGAATGGATTTTCCATGTCATAAAATACCAGATTCTCACCAGATGAAAACAGGGCCTTAGAAATCAGAATAGTAAGGTGATACTGGTAAATTTTCTCTTTTGTCTTTTCTGAGAGTATCTTCTTACCATACATTGTGAAAATGATAATTTGTAAATGTTATCAGGATGAGGGTGAAAAGATTTTGACTGAGTCAAATGTATTCCTTCATCCAGGTAAAATAAAAAGTACTTAAGTCCACGTATCTAGCAAGAATCATGACAATGTCACTGGATTTGCTGAGAGCTGCCTAGCATCTGTTTCTTCTCTTGAAATTTCTTTTGAAGCTCTGTCTCTTCCTCACTTACATATATGTTATTTAGATAAAACTGATACACACAAAAGGATGAAAACACAGCATTCTATCCTGTCAGCACAATGATTGATTCAGCAATAGTCAGCCAGTCACAAGAAAGAAATGCAAAGAGATATTTGCTGAGGCCTCCAGGAAAGCAAAGCTTTCTCACTTCTGCTGAAACTGAATTTAATTATGCAAGCAGGCAAGGTCTGCAGATGCCAGAGTTATTTTCCAGCTCAGAGTGAAGGCTGGTCTACCACAGGTTCTTTTGTTACCTACCTGATCAAGATATCTAGCCAATACAACAGTAATAATATTTTCAAGGGTTACGGCAGGTCAAACCACTCCACTCTTTTATGGTTTATTCCTGAAGGTGGCTCAGTCGGTAAAGAACCTGTCTGCAATGCAGGCGACACAGGTTAGATCCCTGAGTCGGGAAGATCCCTGGAGAAGGAAATGGCAACCCACCCCAGTATTCTTGCCTGGAAAATCCCGCAGACAGAGGAGCCTTGTGGGCTACAGTTCATGGGGTCACAAGAGTCGGACACAACTTAGCGACTAAACCACCACCAGAACATTAAAGGACCTGACACTAAATGCAGAGTCTGATAACACCCATTTAGTGGCTGTTCCAGTCCTCTGCTCTAAAGTGGAAATACAATTTGTATGTCCAAGAAATAACCAGAAGGATTCCACTTGCCATAGGGCAGTGCTAGCCTCAGAGAGCCACCATGAACTGAGTAAAACACAACAGTTATTGACCTGAGAGCCCTAGAGAGTGAATGAAAGAAGGATTCTAGAAAGAGTCAACAGTTGGAGGAAAGGAACAGCATGAGGTTAGTTTTTCATCCCTGTAGCTTTAAGCCTGTGGGCAGTCCACATACATAAGCTGACAAAATTCCAATAGAAAACTCATGGTCTTTGTGGACTGCAAAACTAGAAGATAGAGATCAGGGCAGTCACAGCTGAACTCAACCTACTAGAAGCCAGATATGGCTTCACAATGTCCCCCTGGAGCACACCTTCCTCTTGGTGAGAACCACCTGCCAGGGCAAAGGCATGGCAGTATGAACTGGAACAGAAGAGGAGACCTTCCCACAATCCTGAGAAAGAGCCATCAATGAGGTAGAGGGATAAAGATGAGAGAAGAGGCCGAGGAAAACAGGATGGTGTCTTGGAAGAATTTTAAGAAGGGAGAAATCAGCTATGTTGGAAGAAGTAGCCACATTCAAGAAGGCTGTAGTTTTCAAAGATCTGCAATCATCTGGGCTACCATGTTGGTTGTTCTCTTGCCTCTAGATAGCAATTACATGCACAATCATGCTGCATTTGGGATCCTATTCATTACAAGGCATAATTATAAGGTCATGCCAGCTCATTGAATGCTGTTGTGTAAACCCTGTTTAACACTTTTAAAGTTCATTCCTTTCTGACATCAGCCAACTGTGACCAGAGGACTGTCTAATAGTTTCTGATGTCACCCTGAATCCTGGTGCTTTCCTGAATATCTGCTCTGTGTAGTTGATTGATTCCATTCAATTTGCTTCTCTCCCAAGACTGAAAGCTCCAATAGGATAAGGACCACCTTTGCCTTGTTTCCCAGTGTATTGTATGTAACTAGCACAGTACCGGGAACAAAAGCTCTTCAGGAAAGTATTGGTCTCCTTCCCTTTCTCCCTTGTGTGTTGTGTGTTAGTTACTCAGTCATGTTCAACTCTTTGAGAACCCATGAGCTGTAGCCCACCAGGCTCCTCTGTCCATGGGATTCCTCAGGCAAGAATACTGGAGTGGGTTGCCATTCCCTTTTTCAGGGGATCTTCCTGACCCAGGGGTCAAACCCAGGTCTCCTGCATTGCAGATGGACTCTTTACTGTCTGAGCTACCAGGAAATTCCTTCCTTTCTCCTACTTGCACATAAATATTTTGGAAGAAGCCTATGAAAGCACTTTCATGACTTAAAATTAATGACAGGGTTTTAAATATAGATCCAGGATGAACATATTGCTGAAGACATTAAAAAGTGGTTCAATAAACCTTTGAAATAGTTTTTATGATGATTGTATTTACATTTCTACAAATATTCCTCAATAATGCGTCATTGTAATTTACAGATTCATCATTTTTCTTTTATGGAATATAGGCAATGTCCTCATAAAGGATATACTGATATTATTCTTTGAAATAATTTTTTTTTCAGAACAGTATTAAGTATTTCCACTATTAAGGGCTTTTTTATGGTTCTGGATTCAATTTTTAAAAATGTTAACATTTGCCAGTCCACAAAGTTAAACAAATATGGTCAACATAATGACCACTGGTAGAACAGTAATGCTGTCCCTCGTATATATAAATGGCATCATTGATCCTTCAATGTATAATGTACTTGGTTGTTTTTCCAGTCACAGTTGATGAATGTTCTCAGAAAATTACATATTTAAACCCTTACTTTTATAACCCATAACAAAGCAATTCTAACATGAAAGCATTTCCTGAAGCAGAGAGAAGCTCTGCTAAATGGAACGCTCTCTCAAACCTGAAGTCATAAACCTGGAGTCAAAATTCTGTGACATGTTAACCACCTCAGCAGACAGAAAGGCTAAACATGAACTAATACAAATATCTGTTAAGAAACAGCAGCAGTAGAGCCTGCTCCTTGAAGGATGAAAAAATCAATTGCCATCTCATCCCCTCAATTTTAATGAGCCCCAAATTATTCTACAGCCAATAATCCACACTGTTTCTCTAAGCGAAATCGAGCCCTTGCATCACAGCTACCCCAAGCCCAGCTGAAGCTGAGATTCTCAACTATTTGGTACAGGAAACAGAACTACTTCTCCATTTTCAAGGATGTATTTGCATGCATGGATGTATATAGACTTGAGACCTTGTCACTGGTGGGATTAAGGATGGGGAAAGAGATGAAGTTCCCAACAATAAATGGAGCCCAGACCAAAATCTCTTCCCCCAGTGACTCAGACAATAAAGAATGTGCTTGCAATGCAGATGTACTGGGTTCAATCCCCCGGATTGGGAAGATCCCCTGGAGAAGGGAATGGCTACCCATTCCAGTATTTCTGCCTGGAGAATTCCATGCAGAGAAGAGCCTGCTGGGCTACAGTCCATGGAATCACAAGGAGTCAGACATGACTGAAATTCAGATACCTTTATTTGCCTTCCCTGGTGGCTCAGTTGGTAAAGAATCCACCTGCAATGTGGGAGACCTGGATTTGATCCCTGGATTGGGAAGATCCCCTGGAGAAGGGAATGGCAACCCACTGCAGTATTCTTACCTGGAAAATTTCATGGACAGGGGAGCCTGGAGGGTTATCATCCTTGGGGTCTCAGAGTTGGATGTGACCCAATGACTAAGGAAACAGTGGACACAGTGTCAGACTTTATTTTTAGGGGGCTCCAAAGTCACTGCAGATGGTGATTGCAGCCATGAAATTAAAAGACGCTTACTCCTTGGAAGAAAAGTTATAACCAACCTAGATAGAATATTGAAAAGCGGAGACATTACTTTGCCAACAAAAGTTTGTCTAGTCAAGGCTATGGTTTTTCCTGTGGTCATGTATGGATGGAGAGTTGCACTGTGAAGAAAGCTGAGCGCCAAAGAATTGATGCTTTTGAACTGTAGTGTTGGAGAAGACTCTTGAGAGTCCCTTGTACTGCAAGGAGATCCAACCAGTCCATTCTGAAGGAGATCAGCCCTGGGATTTCTTTGGAAGGAATGATGCTAAAGCTTAAATTCCAGTACTTTGGCCACCTCATGCGAAGAGTTGACTCATTGGAAAAGACTCTGATGCTGGGAGGGATTGGGGGGCAGGAGGAGAAGGGGATGACAGGGGGTGAGATGGCTGGATGGCATCACTGACTCGATGGACGTTGAGTCTGGAGTGAACTCCAGGAGTTGGTGATGGACAGGGAAGCCTGGCGTGCTGCGATTCATGGGGTCGCAAAGAGTCAGACATGACTGAGCGACTGAACTGAACTGAACTGAACTGAATGACTAACATATACACACAGACCAAAATGAATTATCCACCACAATTCTCAACACCTCCACTGAAGAGGCCTCGGCCAGCCTCAGGTGTGTCAGGTGACCTCACATCTGATTAGAGTTTGTTGAACTGAAAGCAAATAAGTGATTGAAACAGAATCAACTGGACTGTTTCATCTGAGAATTTTGCATTGAAACACAGAAAAAGTCCAGTCTGTTTTCCAGAGACTGTTTTATATATAATTTAGGAGTGAGGCACCCGTGCTATTTCACCATGGAGACAAAAAAGCAGTGTGCAGAGTAGAGGAATGAAGGGGACACCATCAGACTTCTCTGTAGTACCTAAGTAAACCTTTTCTGGACCAAGTTACTTCCTCTATCTTGGGGCTTCATTAGATAGAGCTAAACCCTTATAATAAATTATTTTTGTATTGGTGGTTTAGTCACTATGTCTGACTCTTGAAACCCCATGGACAGCAGCCCACCAGGCTCTTCTGCCCATGGGATTTTCTAGGTAAGAATACTTGATTGGGTTGCCATTTCCTTTTCCAGGGGATATTCCTGACCCTGAGATCGAACTCTGGTCTCCTGCACTGCAGGCAGATTCTTTATCAACTGAGTTACCAGGGAATTAGACCAAATTAGTCTGTGTTTCTTACAACCAAAGTATTCAAGCTAATACTCTAGGGAAGAGGGTAGCAAGACAGAATGAACTGATCCATGTTATATAGAAAAATCTTAGGAAGTGTAAAATATCAACACATGGCAGTGGAAAAGCCAAATAAGCCAGACTTAGAAATCATGGGTGGGCAGGCAGAGTGCTTTAGGGTAGAGAATGACACACTCAAACTGTCCCAACCCAATCACCAGGACTTTCTTGTGTGCCTAGAAATAAGTAACAATATATTTAAAAATAACTCTACCTTAAAAATAATTCTGTCTTTAAAAGTTTCTCTCTTAAAAGTTGAAATCTTTCTTTATGTGCTGCTGCTTTTTTTTTTTTCATTAGAACAGAATTTCTGAAGAGGCATGCTATACAGCACCCAACTGTGAAAAATGACCATCACATCCGAAAATAGCTTATGACCTTTGAGAATACACAAGGAAATAAACTAGCAGATTCTTTGAATACAAGCTCAGAGGAAAAGGTGGATGATTTTTAAATGCTTGTTCACACCCTGGATGATCATGGGAGGTGATGTTCATTTGGACTCACTGGTAGGAATGTGCTTATGACAGAATCGTAATGATGCTTGGCAGAGTGAAAGCATGAGCTGCATTCCAAGATCGACCCTTGCATTTTCTCCATTTTAAGACACTAAAAGACGCATCATAAATTTACTTATACATTATTTGGGGAAGGAGGAACTATTTTATTAAATGTATACCTCAAGGAGTTATTTCACAAAACATCAAAAGGTAGACAGAAAAAAATAATAGAAAGGAAGATATCATTAGTTCGGTTTAGTTGCTCAGTCGTGTCCAACTCTTTGTGACCCCGTGAATCGCAGCACGCCAGGCCTCCCTGTCCATCACCATCTCCCGGAGTTCACTCAGACTCACATCCATCGAGTCAGTGATGCCATCCAGCCATCTCATCCTCTGTCGTCCCCTTCTCCTCCTGTCCCCAATCCTCCCAGCATCAGAGTCTTTTCCAATGAGTCAACTCTTCACATGAGGAGGCCAGAGTACTGGAGTTTCAGCTTTAGCATCATGCTTTTAGCACTGGGGGGCAGGCAAATAAAAAGAAACAGCTTAACATGCAGAAAGACAAGTGTCCCTTAATCTCTCAAAGAGATGTACAGGGGAGGTAGGTTATTCCATAAGGATTGTAGCGATTTCTCATCAAATATAAGATGGACACATATATATCTTTGATTATATGCAGATGACACCACCCTTATGGCAGAGAGTGAAGAGGAGCTAAAAAGTCTCTTGATGAAAGTGAAAGAGGAGAGTGAAAAAGTTGACTTAAAGCTCAACATTCAGAAAATGAAGATCATGGCATCCGGTCCCATCACTTCTTGGGACATAGATGGAGAAACAGTGGAAACAGTGTCAGACTTTATTTTTAGGGCTCCAAAATCACTGCAGATGGTGACTGCAGCCATGAAATTAAAAGACACTTACTCCTTGGAAGAAAAGTTATGACCAACTTAGATAGTATATTCAAAAGCAGAGACATTACTTTGCCGACTAAGGTCCGTCTAGTCAAGGCTACGGTTTTTCCTGTGGTCATGTATGGATGTGAGAGTTGAACTGTGAAGAAGGCTGAGCACCGAAGAACTGATGCTTTTGAACTGTGGTATTGGAGAAGACTCTTGAGAGTTCCTTGGACTGCAAGGAGATCCAACCAGTCCATTCTGAAGGAGATCAGCCCTGGGATTTCTTTGGAAGGAATGATGCTAAAGCTTTAACTCGAGTACTTTGGCCACCTCATGCAAAGAGTTGACTCACTGGAAAAGACTCTGATGCTGGGAGGGATTGGGGGCAGGAGGAGAAGGGGACGACCGAGGATGAGATGGCTGGATGGCATCACGGACTTGATGGACGTGAGTCTGAATGAACTCCGAGAGATGGAGATGAACAGGGAGGCCTGGCATGCTGCGATTAATGGGGTCGCAAAGAGTTGGACTCAGCTGAGCGATTGAACTGAACTGATATTATTATTTCCCTGACCAAGTAAATTTTTTTCATTTATCTACTTTTAATTGAAGAATAATTGATTTACAGTATTGCATTGGTTTCTAATGTTTGATAAAATAAAATTTTAATGTATAAAATGCTGAAAAATTTTAAGACCTGCAAAGGAAACCCACAAATCTGAATGTTCACTAGACTAGAAAGTGGGATAACAAAAAGAGCTGGATGACCAAATTCAACCCCCGGAACCAGTGACTCACAGAATCATAAGCCTTACTAATAGTTCTAAGGATACAGGAAATTGTGAGACACAGACATCAATGAAGGTCTCATCACATTAGGATAAACTCGGGCCCAAAGGGAACACATAAGTTTACTAAACAGTTGATCAAACAAGGAAAGCTATTTGTTCATGAGTTATGTCCATTCTGGGCTTGCCTGGTGGCTCAGATGATAAAGAATCTGCCTGTAACGCAGGAGACCCAAGTTCAACCCATGAGTTGGGAAGATCGCCTAGAGTAGGAAAGGGCAAGCCACTCCAATATAACTTGCCTGGAAAATCCAACGGACAGAGGAAACTGGAGAGCTACAGTCTATAGGGTTGCAAAGAGTTGGACACAACAGAGCAACCAACACTTTCACCTTTTTTTTTAATCTCCATTTTATACTCTGATAATTACATAACTAACAGTGACATTTTCCTATGGCCTGTGCTGCATAAATTCATAAGTAAGTATAAGTAAGTATGAGATATGTTTACCATAAGCAGCCAAGACAGGCTTGGTATATTCTGCTAAAAGCATTCCATAGGTAACATTTATCAGAAGGATCTATTAACATCTTTAAAATTTTGATCTGATCATTTCCTCTCTTCTAACAATATATTTAATTTCAATCTAACACCTTATTGTCAGGCATCACAATAATTCTCACTACAAGAAAAAAGTCTCTGACTGTTTTTTCCTGGCCAGGAAGACCACTATCCTAACATTCCACATATATTTCTTCTATTAGATATTAAAAAAAAAAAACTCATCTACTGGCTTAAATTGTTTAGATCATCACATAATCTATTCTGAAAGGACCCATAGAAAATTTACTCATTACTTGTTCCTCCTTTCTCATAACTGCTCTGACTCATTTAATTACTTGCTTTATTCTTTGTAGTGCCTAACAGGAAACTCAGAGCCAAAATTTTCAGATCAACTCACAAGCACTGATGCCTTAGTCTACTTAAAAGTATGCTATTTCAAGTCTTAATCTTATAATTGATTTCATATTATTTTCCTTATTTTTTCTATCATTTCTATACTTAGATTCGCATTGCCTTTCCCATGATTATTTTTAGATTATATAAACCTCTGTGCATTGGTTTAAACTAATATTGGAAAAGCTACAATACAAGTAGAGATCTATGGCTAATTGAAAACACTAAAGACACCGAATGGCTTGACTCCTTTTGGCTCAAACTATAATCTCCTTTAGAAGTTTTATAACTCACTCACAAATAGATAGTTAGAAGGGGCCTGTGAGAAGCATATGTCATCTCAACAGCCAGACACAAGGTGCAATGTAACTAAGGATACTCAAATAGCCATGAATTCAAGGTCAATACGTTCCTCTTTCTTTCAGGACTGATTTCAGCTGGATATACAATTTTTAAAGTATACAGGGAGCACCTTAATAGGTTCCCATTGCAAGGTAAGTAGAAGGAATCAAAATCATATTGATTCTACCTCTTAAATAATTTTTTTAAGTTTACTTCTTTCCATCTATTCCACCCCCTCTCTAATCTTAAACCTAAAAAGAAGCTTTAAATGGATATCCTACCAACAAGAAAAGTCCTTTTAAATTGTAAATCTGATCCTGGCACTTATGAGAAAAGATTTCCTGTGGTGATCTATTGCTCTTGGGATAAAGTTGAAAATTCTTAACACAGCCAAAAGGGCCTTCACTAACTGACAGTTGCCTCTCTGTCAACCTCTTCTGTGCTCATTCCATTACTTTCTTAACCAGTAGACAGGTTCATAAAGTGTGCACTTTGCAAAACACATACACACAAAAACTACCAAGTATACTCTAGCTTCTCTCTTCTTATCTGCAGAATTTAGTTTCTTGAAAGAGTGGTCTGCATCGATGGTGTTCACCTCATTCTCATGCCAGCCTTGCACTCTCTAGTCTGACCTGACCCTTGGTGAATGCACACAGCCGGGTAACTGGTGGACTCCATGTTGTCAAGTCCAAGAGACACATACACATTTCTAATCACACCTGACCTCTTTGTGTAATCTGACCATATTTAACCCCAGTTCTCAAAACCCTTCCTTTCTTTGATTTCCAGAACATCACTGGATTATTTGCTTTCTCCTAGCCCTTATTTGTGTTGATCCACATTCTGCCTCTCAGTTCTGTCCCCAAATATCCTTCTACTCCCAAAAATTAACCCACATAACTAATGATCTCCACATCATTATCAACTTTCTCTTAAGTGTATTTGGACTCATACTTCCAACTGTCTAATGAACATTATCACCAAGAAATATCAGAGTACTGACATGGAGGTTACATTGCATCCTGAACATGTTTCTTTAAGAGTCAGACAACACATGTCAAGATATTAACACTCTGGGAGGTACTACACTTGACAGAATCTATTTATCTGATTATTAAGAAAAAATGTATTTGCATAGGGAAAGAGTGTTTCCCTGTGTTTTGTATATTTGCAAAAAAATTAATGTAACTTCTTCCCTGCAGATTGTCTTCTACTCTCTGAAAGTCACTTTAAAAACTGAAAATCAAGGACCTCCATGGTGGTCCAGTGGTTAAGAGTTCACCTGCCAATGCAGGGGAAATGGGTTCAGTCTCTATTTTGAGAATATACCACATGTTGCAGAGCAACCAAACCTGTGCACCACAACTATTGACGCCCATGGACCTACAGACTACACAGTCAAAAATAAATATATTTTTAAAAAGATTGTGTTCACCTATGGCTGATTCGTGTCAATGTATGGCAAAACAAATACAGTATTGTAATTAAAAAAAATAAAAATAAAAATAAAAATAAAAATAAAAACCCTTTAAATCGTACTAGACTCATCCTTCCACTCAAATTCCCTAACAGTTCTGCCCTCTAAGTCTCTCCATCTGCTCCATCCCTTTTTCATGAAGAGCTTCCCTAACTGGTATTGAGTTAAAAATGTCCCAGAAGAATGGTAAAAAGTGTCAGTTCAGTTCAGTTTAGTCACTCAGTCACATCTGACTCTTTGCAACCCCTAGACTGCAGCATGCCAAGCTTCCCTGTGGATCACCAACTCCCAGAGCCTGCTCAAACTCATGTCCACTAAGCTGGTGATGTCATCCAACCAGCTCATGCTCTGTCGTCCACTTCTCCTCCTGCCTTCAATCTTTCCCAGCATCAGGGTCTTTTCAAATGAGCTGGTTCTTCACATCAGGTGGCCAAAGTACTGGCATTTCAGCTTCAGCATCAGCCATTCAAATGAATATTCGGGCCTGATTTCCTTTAGGATGGACTGGTTGGATCTCCTTGCAGTCCAAGGGACTCTCAAGAATCTTCACCAACACCACAGTTCAAAAGCATCAATTCTTTGGCACTCAGCTCTCTTTATAATCCAACTCTCACATCCATCCATACATGATTACTGGAAAAACGATAGCTTTGACTAGACAGACTTTTGTTGGCAAAGTAATGTCTCTGCTTTTGAATATGCTGTCTAGGTTGGCCATAAGTTTTTTCCAAGGAGCAAGTGTCTCTTAATTTTATGACTGCAGTCACCATCTGCTGTGATTTTGGAGCCAAAAAAAAATAAAGTTTGCCACTATTTCCACTGTTTCCCCACCTATTTGCCATGAAATGATGGGACCAGATGCCATGATCTTAGTTTTCTGAATGTTGAGTTTTAAGCCAACTTTTTCACTCTCCTCTTTCACCTTCATCAAAGGCTCTTTAGTTCTTCTTCACTTCTTGCCATAAGGGTGGTGTCATCTGCATATCTGAGGTGACTGATATTTCTCCCAGCAATCTTGATTCCAGCTCATGCTTCAACCAGCTCAGCATGTCTCAAGATGTGCTCTGCATATAAGTTAAATAAGTAGGGTGACAATATATAGCCTTGACGTACTCCTTTCCCAATCTGGAACCAGTCTGTTGTTTCATGTCCAGTTTTAACTGTTGCTTCTTGACCTGCATACAGATTTCTCAGGAGGCAGGTCAGGTGGTTTGGTATTCCCATCTCTTGAAGAATTTTCCACAGTTTGTTATAATCCACACAGTCAAGGGCTTTGGCATAGTCAATAAAGCAGAAATAGAAGATTTTCTGGAACTTCCTTGCTTTTCAATGATCTAACTGATGTTGGCAATTTGATCTCTGGTTTCTCTGCTTTTTCTAAATCCAGCTTGAACATCTGGAATGTTCACGGTTCACATACTGTTGAAGCCTTGCTTGGAGATTTTTGAGCATTAGTTTACTAGTGTATGATGTGAGTGCAATTGTGTGATAGTTTGAGCATTCCTTGGCACTGCCTTTCTTTAGGATTGGAATAAAAATTGCCCTTTTCCAGTTCTGTGGCCACTGCTGAGTTTTCCAAATTTGCTGGCATACTGAGTGCAGCACTTTCACAACATCATCTTTCAGGATTTGAAATAGCTCAACTGGATTTCCATCAACTCCACTAGCTTTGTTCATAGTGACGCTTCCTAAGGCCCACTTGACTTCCCATTTCAGGATGTCTGGCTCTAGGTGAGTGATCAAACCATCGTGATTATCTGGGTTGTGAAGATCTTTTTGTATGGTTCTTCTGTGTATTCTTGCCACCTCTTCTTTATATCTTCTGCTTCTGTTAGGTCCATACCATTTCTGTCCTCTATGGAGCACATCTGAGCATAAAATGTTCCCTTGGTATTTCTAATTTTCTTGAAGAAATCTCAAGTTCTTTCCATTCTACTGTTTTCCTCTATTTCTTTGCATTAATCGCTGAGGAAGGCTTTCTTATCTCTCCTTGCTATTCTTTGGAACTTTGCATTCAAAAGAGTATATCTTTCCTTTTCTCCTCTGCCTTTCGCTTCTTTTCTTTTCACAGCTATTTGTAAGGCCTCTTCAGACAACCATTGCTTTCTTGCACTTCTTTTTCTTGGGATGGTCTTGATCTCTGCCTCCTGTACAATGTCAGAAACCTCCATCCATACCTCTTCAGGCACTCTATCAGATCTAATCCCTTGAATCTATTTGTCACTTCCACTGTATAATTGTTAAGGGATGTGATTTAGGTTATACCTGAATAGTCTAGTGGTTTTCCCTAATTTCTTCAGTGTAAGTCTGAATTTGGCAAAAATGAGTTCATGATCTGAGCCACAGTCAGCTCCCAGTCTTGTTTTTGCTGACTATATAGAGCTTCTCCATCTTTGGCTGCAAAGAATATAATAAATCTGATTTCGGCATTGACCAGCTAGTTAAAAAAAAAGTAAGAATGAGAAAAAGCACTCCTTCCGCTATGCAAAATAAATTTTTTTCTTAAAAATCAAATAAGCAGATTCTTTAAAGTGTAGTAAGGAGAAGGCAATGGCAACCCATTCCAGTACTCTTGCCTGGAAAATCCCATGGGCAGAGGAGCCTGTAGGCTGCAGTTCATGGGGTCGCTAAGAGTCGGGCACGACTGAGCGATTTCGCTTTCGCTTTTCACTTTAATGCATTGGAGAAGGAAATGGCAACCCACTCCAGTGGTCTTGCCTGGAGAATCCCAGGGACGGAGGAGCCTGGTGGGCTGCCGTCTATGGGGTCGCATAGAGTCAGACACGACAGAAGCAACTTAGCAGCAACAGCAAGTGTAGTAATTCCCAGAGCTTTAATATCCTGACATGTTTGGGGACTCTTGAAGAAACATGTTCAAGATGCAATGTTGCTCCCAAGCTAATGAAACTTTCTAAGAACACTAATGACTCAGCTGATAGAAATAATATGCAACAGAACATAGGTTGGGTTTTGCTGGCTATTCCTTTGAGGTCAGTTAACCATCATTCTTAAAATGGTATCTTCAAGGCTGATCAATATATAAGCTTCTGAGTAGTGAGTGTGAGTGGGCAACCCTACAGTGTCAATGGGCTCTTAACCCCCCTTCTTAGGGGACTATTCAAGAGATGCTAAGCCTTCCTTCCACCTGTGCTAAATTGTAGAGTAATTTCCTGTTCCTTATTTTGATTAATAAATCAAATGAATTCATTAAATATTGATTAAACACCTGTTCTGTACAAGATGCTGTGATAGTTATTAAGGATACCAAGAAGGAGAGAATACAGTTTTATCCCCACAGGGCTCAATCCAGGGGGAGACACATTCGCAAAAAATTTAATTAATGTGACAAAGTGCTATGAAAGAAGTATGTACCAGGTTCTATGGGAACACAGAGGAAAAACTGATTTCCTCTTCTTGGAGAGTAAGACAGGAGGGTCAGAGGAGATTTGGAGCTTTATCTTGAATAATTTTTAATAGATGCCTTATAGTATCCTTACCAAAAAAATAATAATACATGGTGAAAAATATTCCTGTTTAAGAAAGACACTCACAGATTATAGAATAAAATTATGGTTGCAGGTGGGTGGGGGGACAGAAAAAAAGAGATAGTTACAGAGTTTGGGATAGACATGTACACACGGCCATATTTAAAATGAATAACCTAGAAGGGCCTACTGTATAGCACGTGAAATTGTGCTTGATGTGGCAGCCTGGAGGAGGGGAGCCTGGGGGAGAATGGATACATGTATGTGTATGACTGAGTCCCTGTACTGTTCACCTGAAACTGGCACAACATTGTTCATCAGCTATATCCCCAAACAAAATACAAAATTTTTAAAAAGGAAAATATTGCCATTTAATAAACGAAAAGTGAGCTTATCATACTTAAATTTGTCTAAGTCTACAACACTGATGAGTAGCAAAACAAATCTGAACTCTGATTGGTCAGATAAGATTGGAGGCAAAGAAGCAGGGGGAATGATATTCCACAGAGAGGTAACAAAAGGCAAGATGGATGAAAAGATATGGTCCATTGGGGGAATAAAGCATTGAGGTGTGGCTGAAATGAAATACCAGGTCAGTCTATGTATGTCATATGCAAGGTGAAGTTGCATGGTTGTGTGAAGGGTCTGGTAGTTTTTCCTATTTGCAAGTTAACAAGCTAGCATGTATTTGTGAAAACAACAAATAGAAACAAATTAAACAGGGTCAGGATGCCAGAAAAGGGAGTTCTTATGCCCTGACCCTCTCTCTTATCTCTTTAAGAAGAAAAGTTGAACTGCAAGCCATAGTTGGTCTTCCCAAAGTGACCAATGATCTTCACAGATTTACTGAGACATTTAATGCAGTCGTTCAAGCTTATCAACCTGGTTATATTAGCTAGCTCATATGTTTGTTCATGAAGACCAGGACCAGCACTGTATGAAAAACACCAATTAGCAAAATCCTGAAAGGTCTCTAGAATTACAACCAGGAGACCCCTAACTTATTACATTATCAGACTCAAGCAATCAGAAGGCAACCTCAGAGAGAAATTCCTTGGACTTTTCCAAACACTACTGGACTAGAGCAAAAATCAGTCTGCACACAGAGATCTGATGAACCTGTGTATTAACATTATGATTGACTTAAAGATTGTTTTTTTTTAAAATTCTGGTTTTCCTTCATATGTTGATTTCACCCAGGTAGCTTTTAACTCTATTAATGGGCCAAACCAAGACCTTTCTATTGTAGTGAACAGGACCAGGATGGAATGGGAAACTATGTCCATTTCAGATCAAGTTAATTTGGTGAACCAGCTCTCTCACAATCTAAATGAATCACCTCAAAGGAAGACCACCAAAATTCTTAATCTTCAACTCCAGTAAATGAAGGCTTTTGAACAGAACCAAAACCCTTCCAGTTTATCCTATTATCTGCAAAAAGCCAGGACATTGGAAAAGAGCCTGTTAAAAATGTAAGCACTTTAGGCACCTTCATCTCTCTAACCAGCTCTCCAACATCCTCCCAATTTTCAGCGATGGGCTCTGAGGAGCTATGGAGGCTCCTCCCAATACTGCTTCCTAATTGGCTTAGGGAAACATTTCTCCAGATTGGGCCCTATTAGAAATTATTAGATGCCTTATTTTTACCTGACTCTCGGAAACCTAAGGGAAATCAACTTGTTGATATTTCCTCAAGGAATGATGCCCTCAAAGGGACCACTGGTAGCCAAACCTTTGTCATGGTCCAACATGATAGTTCCCCAAATTATAATTAGAAAAACTGACTAGAGAAGCCCAACAATTGTCCACAGGTGGAAATAAAAAACAAGACTTAAAATTCCACAATTTTTGGTTTGATTAAAAGCAAAAGCTCTGGTTTGGATGAAATAACAACCCAATCTTACCAAAGACTCTAAAATTCACTCTCACCACTATACATGCATTAAACCATTGCTCTACTGATAAAATAATAGCTTTCATGAATCAATTTTGATGGGAAAACATTAATAAGGCCACAAAAGTGCCTACTTTATTTGTACCACTTGTCTCAAGTACAACCCAGGAAGCCTGTTAGCACTGCTCCCAGGCATTTTAAACAAGCTAATGGACCATCTGAGATCTGACAAATGGGTTCCACACAACTCCTTCCAACCAATGGATAAAGACTTGTTTCAGTCATGGTCTGTATGTTCTATCACTGGACTGAACAGTTCTCACACTAATCCTTGTAGACAGGTTACTACCTCTTCTGTGGTTAAAGTCTTTTTGGAAAGGATTACCTCTACCTGGAGAACTCTTCTTGAACTTTTTAAAATTATTTTTAGTAGCTTAGTCACATCTAACTTTTTGCTGCCCCCATGGACTGTAGCTCACTAGGCTCCTCTGTCAATGGGATTTCCCCAATAAGAATACTGGAGTGGGTTGCCATTTCCTTGTCTAGGGATCTTGCCAACCCAAGGATCAAACCCTCTTCTCTTGCACCCTCTGCCCTGGCAGGGGATTCTTTACCACTGAGCTACCTGGGAAGCTCACAGTGACCCAGTAACCCATTTTACTGGTCAGGCACTTCAACATGTCTGCATAGTTTGTCCACTTTTATGCTTTCACTGTGCTTACCACTCTCAATTTTCTGGTTTGGTCGAATGCAATAATGGCAATGTACGACTCGGCTGGGAAAATGTGTAGAGGCCCTCCAAATACCCTGACCAAAAGCAAACTCACTGGTCCTCCTAAGTCGCAGACTAACCTTTTTCGAACTCATAAACTCTCACCCTTTGAGATAGTCACAGGATGCTCAATGCACTTGACTCTTGCTTCTTTCGACTCACAACCAATAAAAGGGTAGATACCAAAAAGAGTTGGGCAGTTTCTCTCCTTTGGGAGAAGCTATATGGCAGCCATATTTTCTACTATATGAATACAGCTGCTTTACAACAGGAAAACAGCCTGTAACCTCAAAGAGTAAGACATTTGTAAACATTCTCGTCTCAATTTTCATTTCTTTAGCTCATGTGAATCCTTGCTCTTCCTTTGTCTTCACTGTCCGTTGAGATGCCTCAATATACTAATACTTCCAATGCATTCCTTTTTAATTTCAAACAGCTTTGGTTGGGCTTCTGCCACTTAAATCTGAACATTTAATTTAGAAGGGAATGTTCTCAGGTTCTATCATTTAGAAATATCACCTTTAAGTGGTATGGAAAATTACTGCCAATGAAGACAAACTGGACCAATAAACCAACTGACTGTCACAATAGTGCAAGAGAAATGTTGCTTCTATTTGCCTTTAAAATCATGGCCATAACCAAGTACCCTGATTCAGAGATAACTTCAGAGACAATTTCTGGCTCTGAAGTTAATTTAGACCACCTCAGTACTTCCAGAAATAACTGATGAGGAACAACATTATTTATGGTAGCTCAGGATCAAAAGCCAACCTTTCCAAATGGAGAGAAAAAACAGCATACAAAGCTAAAGGAGAAGAAGCCAGATCATGAAGGGTATTATAAGCTATACCAAAGAAATCAAGATCATTAAGATAGAGAGCAATGGGACCACCTGTTTTCATTGCTGTCGTTGGCTGGACCCAGGAACCCTGAAGTTATTATTAAACAGAGATATTCAGATCGTGGAATTGCAAAGCTTCACCTCAATGTTCCCATAAATGTGAGTCACATACATTCATAAATATTACTAACCATGGGGTAAATTAAAAATCTGTATCACTGAAAAAAATCTCTTTCAAGAATTTAAAGGACACAGAAATTTGTAAAGTACATTTTTACTTCTAAACTTTTCTCATCCTAACCCTACCTTCCAATGTTATTTACTACTAATGGTATTTTTTTTGCATATTGTTTAGGGTATGTTTGTACATAAATTGATATGCAAATAGGTTCCTTCTATTTTTTTTTAAGTCAAGGCAAAATTTGCTTTTTCCTATCAATAGGGCCATAGATCACTTGTTCTTCTTTAGATACATAGCTTTACCTGTCTGGGTTTAATGTTCACATGATTTTTAATAATTTATCATTTAATAGGCACTAATTAGCTGTGGATTTTCAGCACAATAAACCAGCTTATTATACATATATGTATATGTTTTAATTTGTCCAATTATTTTGTTAGAACACTTTCCTATAAGTTGGAATTGATAGGCAAAAGGTATACAGAATTCAAATTTTGAGTAATATATGCAAAATTCCCCCTGAATGTAGAGATGATCTTCTTCAATCTCCTTTTTCAGTATTTGTAGGTGAGAGTGCTATATCTGCTACTAATATAATCACAAGAATGTTACATATCAGTATTTTCAATCTTTGACAATGTAATATTTATAAGAAATTGTTTTTCCTACATCATGACTTAATCATCTACATATTAGTCATTTAATCATTTGAATTGCCTCTTTATGTTCTTTTTTCATATTAGTATCCTTGTAACCAATTTGTGACAGCTCATTCGTGATTAAGTATGCTAACCTTTTGGTTGCTGTGTCTTACAGATGAAATGTCATAGAGTTTTCCCCCATTTATTTCACTGAGATGTTTATTTTTTTAATTACACAGAAGTTACACATTAAAACAGAATCACTTTTTTGTTGTTTTTGCTTTTTTTTTTTTTTAAGAGAAAGGCAATGGGAAATCTTTGAAGGATTTAACATGAGAAATAAAGATAACATTTACGTTCATAGAGAATCAATTGGGAAATGAACTGGCAAGGACCAAGTGTAGATGTGGGCTGACTGAATGATCCAGCCATGAGAAGGTACTAGGTTAAAGCATGGTGGTGGCAACAGTTGTGGGTAGAGAAATTACGGGAACATTCGTGCAACAGATTCTATGAGATTTGGTTGTTGGTTGAATTACGGGAGTTAGTGTGGATTAAACTATCGTTTTATTTCGGAGTGTTATCTATTTAGTTATATTTGCAACTGAAACCTAAAGATTTAACCAGCATTAGTGTTCTTCATAAAAGGAGTGAGGGAAAGGAGAGGGTAAGAAACAATTAACTGAAACAGGATCACGAGACACCTGAATATGAATAAAGAGATCACCATTGATTAGAACTTCTAAAAGCATTTATAAATCAACTCTAGATCAGATTTTTGTTTCTGTACATTTTAATTACAAATCAAATGATCTTTGAAAGCTGTGGGTTTAAATATCTAATGTATGTAAAGTTTTGTCACACAGGAAGGACCTTGAAATAAATTGGTATCTCAATAGAATTATCTAATAAATTTGTTATAAAGGGTAGGGTATAGAAAAACTTTAAGGGACACTGCAACACTCTAGCTAATAACTGTAGAGAAGGAGTTTTTCCTACCTCAGAGGGGATGAGAGGAGAAAGTACTGAGGTGGCCAAAAAGTTCATTCTGCAGCAGCTTACCAATCCGAACAAACTTTTGGCCAACCCAAGTTAGCCAACTCCAAAGAGCTGTGAGGTCACCTGAAGGGAGCTGTGTGCTTAAGTAAAGGGACTTAGGCTTCAGGGACCTCACCAGCTGAGACCTAAAACACACCACAATCCACTTGCCCAGTCTTCTCTAGCCACTGCTGCCCATGGGCTGCCAGAGGCCAGAATGCCTTTGATGTCATCCAGGAACAGAGCAAAGTGAAAAGTCCCTCTAAAGGAGCAAGCAGAGACTTTACAGCATGCTACACCTTTGCATCTTTTCTATGGGAAAAACGTTCTCATCCCCAACACAGGAGACACACAAAGACCACCCAGCAGCACTACTAAACATGCAAGCAAATGACAAAATGCAGTAGAGAGCTAACTCCTACTCCCCTGATGCTTCTGAACTGTGGTGCTGGAGAAGACTCTTGAGAGTCCCATGGTCAGCGAGGAAATCAAACTAATCAATCCTAAAGGAAATCAACCCTGAATATTCATTGGAAGGACTGATGCTGAAGCTGAAGCTCCAATACTTTGGCCACCTGATGCAAACTGCCAACTCATTAGAAAAGACACTGATGCTTTAAAGATCGAGGGCAGGAAGAGAAGGGGATGGCAGAGGATGAGACGGTTGGATGGCATCACCAACTCAATCGACATGAGTTTGAATAAACTCTGGGAGATAGTGAAGGACAGGAAAGCCTAGCGTGCTGCAGTCCATGGGATCACAGTCAGACAGGACTTAGCAGTTGAACAATAGCAATGACCCCATGTCAATCACAGGCTGTAGAGCCTCTCCTGACTGCATTTAATCAGCATGTTTCCAGGCAAAGCACCTCCTTCTTGATCTTAACAGAAGTAATTTCAGTGACATCACTTTACAAAAGATCAGTCTTTGCTTTTTAAACTACATAATATGAATAAACAAATTTGATTCTAACATAGAATTAAACTATAAATAATAAATTAATTTATTAACTAAAGAATGAAAGGACAGACTATGTTTCTGTGAGTATAAGATCAATACTTTGAGAGTGAATGATGGGAGAAAATTATCTGAAAGTTCATCATTTTATTTGCATGAAGAAAAGAATTTCTACTTTGCCTGCTCCCTGATTTCATATAAAGAATTTTTTTAAGTGTACAGAGAAGACTCTTGAGAGTCCCTTGGACTGCAAGGAGATCCAACCAGTCCATACTAAAGGAGACCAATCCTGGGATTTCACTGGAAGGACTGATGCTGAGGCTGAAACTCCAATACTTTGGCCACCTCATGCGAAGAGTTGACTCATTGGAAAAGACTCTGATGCTGGGAGGGATTGGGGGCAGGAGGAAAAGGGGACGACAGAGGATGAGATGGCCGGATGGCATTACCGACTCAATGGACATAAGTTTGAGTGAACTCCGGGAGTTGGTGATGGACAGGGAGGCCTGGCGTGCTGCGATTCATGGGGTCACAAAGAGTTGGACACGACTGAGCAACTGAACTAAACTGACCTGAAGAATTACAATTGTAATACTGTGGATTATATTATAGTTTACAAAGCTTTGACACCATACCACGTGGTTGTCAACTACTGAAAAGTTGTTGTTTAGTTGCTAAATCCTGTCCGACTCTTTTGCAACCCCAGGGACTATAGCCCACCGGGCTCCTCTGTTCATGCAGTTTCCCAGGCAAGAATGCTGGACCGGTTGCCACCTCCTTCTTCAGGGTATCCTCCCAACCCAGGGATCAAACCTGAATCTCCTGCATTAGCAGGTGAGTTCTTTACCACTGAGCCAGGAGGGGAACATGAAAGGGAAAAGGAACAGACTATATACTATCCTTGAGAAGTTGAGTTGTTTGCTAAAGTTAATAAGTGATGTAGTCAAGATAAAGTGATTTCAGAACTAAATTCACTAGTATTCACTAAAATATGTGACCATAACATGGGACAAATTCTAAGTTAAAATGTCTTGATTTCCCTTTTATTTATCCCATGCCAACTTTTCAATGTTCCATCATACCTATCATTTTCTTTGTTTTCTTTGTAAGATATGTCCAAAGATAAATTAAATATTAAATATTTAACAACCTCAAATCCAGATCCAGGTGTCTTCGCCTGATAAATGAAGACGGCTCTGATAAACTCATGGATTCCTCAGCTTTTTGACTCTGTCAATGCTATTTCAATTTCCTTTACCTTTTAAGGTGATCAAAATATCTTTTTAGAAATGACTTTTCCCCCAGAGTAAAATGTATTCCAAGCCTGGTGGAGAACAGACTATTAATCTCTTCACTTTATTGACCTACTTCAGTTTCAGCTCATTAAACACAGGCAGCTTCAATGATCAAAAGAAAACGAACAAAATGTAACTTGGTCTAAACCTTACCAAATAAGAGAGTTGTTCAAAAAGCAAATAAATCTGAACAGGTAATTTAATATTGATAGTCTCCCATTTAAAGAGTATATATGCAATGAATAAGGACATCCAGAAATAATTCCTATGTTCATTTGATCAATGAAGTCAGATTCTAGTTATGCTTTTATCCAACTCTCTTCTCAGTTCTTAGCTTCCCCCAAAATGAATACTATACTGAAGGACTTATGCCAGCTAAAGTCCCTTGAAACTATTAGACAAGGAAAAAGAAAAGACTATGAGCTCTAAAAAGATAGCTACCAAAGATCATTTCATTATATTGCCATACAGGATCATTAAAAAGGTAAGTAAATCTAGTTATTATGGAACAGGTAATTACCCCAAAATTACCTCTTTAGGGTAATTCAAAACCATTACCCTAAAAAGAGCAATAAACAATTTAAATTATAAAATAAGAAATGTTTACTAGCTTTTAAATATGACTGTATTTGAAACATATTTAAGTTAATAGCTAGACCATATCAAAATGTGCATGTCTCATCAGCACTGATTTAAGTAATCCTTCTAGTGAAGTCACTCAGTCGTGTCTGACTCTTTGCGACCCCATGGACTGTAGCCTACCAGGCTCCTTTGTCTATGGGATTTTTCAAGCAATAGTACTGGAGTGGATTACCATTTCCTTCTCCAGGGGATCTTCCCAACCCAGGGATCAAACTCAGGTCTCCTGCATTGTAGACAGACGCTTTACCATCTGAGCCACCAGGGAAGTGATAAAGTAAAATTTCATAAAACTAATTCTAAGAAATATCCTAAATACATAACCAACCACAATTTATACAGAAAAAAAAAAATTCCAAGATATCATTAAAAAGTCTTGGAGCCTAGATGGGTAGTTCTAAAATTAGAATTGCTAAAATATTTTAGAGACAAGTTATACCTCTACCATATATCATGTTTTGTGATTTAACAGCATTTATTTTCTTGCTTCTTCTGAAAGCCTTTTGTCACTCAACTTAGTCAAATGGAATCTGGACCCCAAGTCAGTGTCCTTTAGTAAACGATCTTCCTAGTTTAGGAATAATTTCATAGTCAAGTCATCTGTACTTTCTCCCAGTGTGGAATTAACAAGGGTAAGAGATGGAAAAACTGAATCATTTTCTATTTCCTTACTATCAATTTTCTTGTGGAAAGAAACAATTTCGCAAAACATACATTCCAATAAAACACAAATCAGCTAATCCACAGCCAGATATAAAGTATAATTGGTCACTTTAATTTTTCTCCATTCTCCCGGTAATAAATCATTTACTGTTTTAAGAGATCAGTCACACTGTCTACATGCTGATATCAATTGCAAATTAACCCCTTAAAGGTTAAATAATTTTCCTTCCCTTTCAGAGCATTTAAGGAATTCTAGACATTTGTTTGGCAATTCATTTACTCTATTTCAAAAATGTTAGCTAAGATAGATTAAAATGTCTTTAAATGTAAACAAAAGCATTAGGTCACTTTTTGTGCTAGAGTTACATAAGAAGATATTAACTCTATGTAAACAATTTATCCAACAACACAACTAAGCCCAGATCAGAATATATTCTTAAAAACTTCACTTTCTATTTTTCTCAGTCTATTAATACCAGGCATAAAATAATAATTAAACACAATAAATTGAGCCTATTGAGTAACTAGGAATATAAGATTATTTCTAAAAATCAAAATCAACTTATTAAGTTTGGCCTAATCACAGAACAACAACAACAAAAATCAATCACAGTTCCTGCTCTCAAGTAGCCTGTAGTCTAGCAGAAGGCAAGACATACATTTAAAATTGGTATTGCTACTTCGAGTCCCAACCTTACACTGGAAATAACTAAATACTAATGTGTATGTGGTGAATGAGGATTTTAGGGTTGGTCAAGGAAAAGAAGGACCTCAAGACAACAATGAGCTTTATTTGGGTCCCACTTTAACAGGCTGCATGAGAAGAGATGCAGCAAGACAGGGATATAGGACTACCACACAGAAGAGGAAGAAAGAAAGCAAGAAAAATCCCAGAGAGACAGAAATTGCAGGAGGAGAAGCGGGTGACAGAGGATGAGATGGTTGGATGGCATCACTGACTCAATGGACATGAGTTTGAGCAAACTCCAGGAAAGAATGAAGGACAGGGAAGCCCAGCATGTTGCAGTCATTGAGGTCACAAAAAGCCAGACATGACTGAGCGACTGAACAGCAACAACTCCCGTGTCCAGGTGATGTTGCTTTGCACAACATGTAAAGTCTGAGTAAAGAGCTTTGAAGAGTAACAGCAACCTGGGATTGTTTTCAGCCCCAGAATTTGTTTTATGAATGGCCAGCAAATGAGTTCAGCTTTGTGGGGTATACAAGACAGGCAGGCACTAAGGACTAAAAATACGTTTCAGTTCAGTTCAGTTGATCAGTTGTGTGTGATTCTTTGCGACCTGTAATCGCAGCATGCCAAGCCTCCCTGTCCATCACCAACTCCCAGAGTTCATTCAAATTCATGTCCATCGAGTCAGTGATCCCATCCAGCCATCTCATCCTCTGTCGTCCCCTTCTTCTCCTGCCCTCAATCCCTCCCAGCAACAGAGTCTTTTCCAATGAGTCAACCCTTCACATGAGGTGGCCAAAGTATTGGAGTTTCAGCTTTAGCATCATTCCTTCCAAAAAACACTCAGGGCTGATCTCCTTTAGAATGGACTGGTTGGATGTCCTTGCGGTCCAATGCACTCTCAGGAGTCTTCTCCAACACCACAGTTCAAAAGCATCAATTCTTCGGCACTCAGCTTTCTTCACAGTCCAACTCTCATATCCATATATGAGTACTGGAAAAACCATAGCCTTGACTAGATGGACCTTTGTTGGCAAAGTAATGTCTCTGCTTTTCAATATGCTATCTAGGTTGGTCATAACTTTCCTTCCAAGGAGTGTCTTTTAACTTCATGGCTACCGTCACCATCTGCAGTGATTTTGGAGCCCCCAAAAATAAAGTCTGACACTGTTTCCACTGTTTCCCCATCTATTTCCCATGAAGTGATGGGACCGGATGCCATGATCTTCGTTTTCTGATTGTTGAGCTTTAAGCCAACTTTTTCACTCTCCTCTTTCACTTTCATCAACAGGCTTTTAGTTCCTCTTCACTTTCTGCTATAAGGGTGGTGTCATCTGCATATCTGAGGTTATTGATATTTCTCCCGGCAATCTTGATTCCAGCTTGTGCTTCTTCCAGCCCAGTGTTTCTCATGATGTACTTACTCTGCATATAAGCTAAATAAGCAAGGTAACAATATACAGCCTTGACATACTCCTTTTTCTATTTGGAACCAGTCTGTTGTTCCACATCCAGTTCTAACTGTTGCTTCCTAACCTGCATATAGCTTTCTCAAGAGGCAGGTTAGTTTACTTTTGTTATATTTAAAACAATTGGATATGTAAAATTTTGAATTTGGCACTAGTAGGCATTGGAGGAGGAAATGGCAACCCACTCCAGTGTTCTTGCCTGGAGAATTCCAGGGACGGGGGAGCCTGGTGGGATGCCATCTATGGGGTCGCACAGAGTCAGACACGACTGAAGCGACTTAGCAGCAGTAGCAGCAGCAGGCTTTGGACTGTTGGTCCCAACAAGTTAGGAAGAAGTAAAACACATAGGGGCCTGTTTTCAGCCTATATATATAACACCATAAAACATTTTTAAAAAATCACTGTATCAATAGAATCTTGAATGTTATGAACTGACTTCTAGAGTTTAACTTAAGAATTAGAGAGGTTTAAAAGATTAAATAAGAAGCTCCTTGAAGCTTTGGGCTTCCCTGGTGGCTCAGCTGGTAAAGAATCTACCTGCAATGCAGAAGACCTGGGTTTAGTCCCTGGGTTGGGAAGATCCCCTGGAGAAGGGAAAGGCTACCCACTCCAGTATTCTGACCTGGAGAATTCTACGGACTATTCCACGAGGTCACAAAGAATCAGACACGACTAAGTGACTTTTACTTACTTACTTACTTGAAGCTTTACTAAAGTATTCAACAAGCATTTCAACTCCTATTCTGTGTCAGGCATGTTCTGAACACCAGATATTCTATAGTGAACAAGGTACGCAACTGGACTGCCTACATAATCAGCAGGGCCCAACACAAAAGGAAACCCGGGACCCTTTATCCCAACCCCAAGATGGAAACAGCAGAGCATTAAACCAAGCATGGGGCCCGTCTGAGTGTGGGATGCTGTGTGACTGCACAGGTTTCATATCCATACACCCAGCCCCAGAAGACATTTTCTAGCCTCGTCATGCACACAGTCTAGTGGTAAAAGATCAACAATAAAAAGAAAAGAAATACGGCACCATGACAAGTGCCATGAAGGAAACAGAGGAACAGAGTTCAGTGAGCCCTGAGAAGGAAATGCGTGTGTTCCACATGCTCAGTCGTGTTTGACTCTTTGTGACCCCAGGGAGTGTAGCCCACCAGGCTCCAGTATCCATGGGATTTTTCAGTCAAGAATACTAGAATGGGTTGCCATTTCCTCCTTTAGGCGATCTTCCTGACCCAGGGGTTGAATCCAGGTCTCCTGAATCTCCTGCATTTGTAGATGGACTCTTTACCACTGAGGCCCCAGGGAAGCCCCCCAAACCAGAGCTTCTCTAGGAGCTGACACTTAAGCTGAGACCTGAGGCTTGCAAACCAACCAGCTATATAATGCATTTGTGTAACAGATCCATAGGTTGGACATTTATGCCAATGGTTCTCAACCAGGATGATTCTGCTTCTTCTAGGTCATTTGGCAATGTCTAGAGACATCTCTGATTATTCAAACTGGAGAGGGCAAGGCATTGCTACTGGCATCCAGGAGGTAAAGGTCAGGGAAGTTTCTAAGCACCTGATAATCCACAGGACAACACCTCCCTCCATGGCCAACAACAAAGAATTATCCAGTCCCACAGGTCAATGGTGCTGACACTAAAAACACTAAAGCTGAATGAATGCAGATGATACGATCGCAAAACTGCGAGTAAGGAAGGAGTTTGGCACATTTGCCTTCATGTCCTTAGCCATGTGATTTGGTGATAGCAAATACTAGAAACCTATATTTTCAATAGCAATAGAGAATTCAATTACGTATACAGTAGAATCTTAGTCACTACAGAATATGTGTTTGGAAGGATATTTACCATTGGAAAAGGTGTGTTACAAAGAAAAGATAAAGTGATCCTATGCTCATTCAAAAATTATGTATGTGCTAAGCAAAGGATTGATGAGGGTGTTGAAAGATAATTCAAAGGGGTTTTGGTGGTTATTTCTGGATGATATAATTATTTTTGCTTTCTTTCTACTTTTCAATATTTTAAATTTTCAAAAGAATGTAGATTATTTCATAAAACCATGCAAAGTACAAAAATCTCATTTTCTTTCTCTAAAGGTGCATTATAAATTCAACTTGCATGGTAGCTGTATGTGAGCCTGATAAGGCTAATCAAAAGCTGTGTTAATTTTCTGTGATCCACAGAAGAATGACTAATTATTTAAGGATGATTTTAGCAGTATAATTGATGAAATTTGAGATTTCTAACGCTGAAAAATAGAAGAATTGAGAGCACAATTGCTTTTGTCTTTTCTTCTAACTGGAGGGCAGGCTTTTATAAAAGAAAGGTAGATATGGACAATGGGTACTCTCTATTAAAATGAATTGCTCTTGTTAGTTAACTGAGTACACTGGATTTCATGTTTGTAATACATTTCAACAAAGCATATGAATGAAGTTGCTCATGATTCTATTTTAACAAAATGGATTTGTGGTTTCTTGAATAGTTATATCAAGAGGCCACTGATTTATAAATCATGCCTGTTTAGAAGTAGCATCTGGTTGTTTAAATGTTCCTCTTGGTCTTACACTAGTTAATAATAAAAGAAATGCTATATAAACCAAGAAGGTGTTCTTATCAGACAAGCCAAATTTCATGTTCTAGAAAGTCCTAGCAAGCTGATGTCATGGCTGGGGGAGCATATAGTAATAAAATGCCATTCTCACGTTCCTAAACTGCACCCCTCCATAAGGCCAATTACACAAATATGGAATGTTAGACACTTGGCATAAAGGGGGTAGAGAGGGGCCGGGGTGCACACAACATTTACATTTGCTAGTTAATGGACTATGAGAGAAGAGGATGTAATTAGTACAATTCAGGCTCTGACGGACAGTCATGATCTATGGTCCTAAAGTAGAAAATCGTACTTGCTTCCCCATTATTAAGCTTCACTAAAAGCCAAATTAAAACAAAAAAATGAAACATATCATTTTCTTAGACATCAAGGCACGTACTAGATTTTCTAGAGGAGAAAGTGACAAGTTCCCCTGACACTGGAACTAAGCCTTGATGTTTACAACTCAAAAGAGACAACCTGCTCAGATAAGATAGCAATGATGGGACAAAGCCACCTGAGACCTCTGATGCGGTAGGATGGCCACAAGGAGACTCTACAACCACAAAACGACTGAACATCCTCTCTTCCCGACCAACAATCGTGACTACTGCTTCTTCATTAAAGACAACTACTCTCATCTTTTTGTTTAAATTGGGGTTTAGTTGTTTATAATGTTGTGTTGGTTTTTGCTATACAATGAAGTGAATCAGCTTTATGTATACATATATTCCCTCCCTCCTGACCTCCTTCCCACTCCCCTATTTCACCCCTTTAAGTCATCACAGAGCACCGAGCTGAGTTTCCTGGGCAATACAGGAGGTTCCCACTAGCTATCTATTTTACCCATCCACCCCCGTCATCTTAATCTTCCTAACACCTAGGTAAGTTATGAAGACGCCCAATTCCTGAATTGCCCTGCTTCCTTAAACCCTTGTAATCACCCAGCACAAGGCCAGATCCTGTAAAAGGTCCCTCTCAACTGCCTCTTACCAAGGTACCCACAGTTCCTGAGCTGCATGATCTCCCTTGCTGCAGCAAGTAAAACCTAGTTTGTTTGACTCTCATCTTGTTTCTTGCAGTTCTTGGCTGGTAAGTTTCAGCACAGGGCAATCCTGATATTAATAATCTGCCTTGCTGTCAGCCTGTGGGTCCCTTTCATGGCTTTGTATCACCATAACCATGCTGCCCAAGCACCAAAAGAAGGTGTTAGTTCACAAAAAACAAGAGTCCCAGTTTGAGATTACTGTCAATGAGTGACTGTGGCCACCAGCCGTCTAATTGTGTGATGACCTAAGCCACCTCACCCACACTCCTCCGCCTCTCTGAATATATACCCCAGGTGGCTCTGGGTGTTACGGTGAGCAGTGGCACAGTGCAGCCTGTTTTCTTTCTTAGAGTTCCCCTTAGTCCACAGAAAGAAACAGAATACTCCCCATAACCTAACAAACACCATGACCATTTCAGATAGCTTTCTTTCTTATAGTTTCCATTAGTTCACAAAAAGAAACAAAACATTCACCATAATCCAATAACTACCATCTCAGATAGGTTTCTTTGGGTTTCCATTAGTTCATGAAAAGAAACAAAATTTTCACCATAACCTAATAATTTCAGATTGAGACATTTCCAAATTTTAGAGACAATCATGTGATTTTTTTTTTCATGTGTGACTTTTAAAAAACTATTTCTTTTTTTTTTTTTAAGTTCTGATTTATAGACATCCAAAACTAAAATTTCACCCGTAAAGCTCAAGTCCAGTTACAATCAGGACATTAAATAAAAACTGTAATAACAGCAACGCATTTTTGAGCACTTACTATGTGCCTGGATTTGTGTTATTTTATATGCATATATTATTTCATTCCATCTATGTAACAAGCCTTTAAGAACCAATATTCCCATTTTACAGGTGAGAAAACAGAGGTTCAAAAGGCTAACTGATGTACCTCGGTCACAGAGCTACAGGTGCCAGGGCCTAGTTTTGAATCCAAATGTCTGTAATTCCAGACTCTAAAATCACCAGATAGATTGTTTTTTCTTGGGCATGACTATGCAACAATACTGACCTCAAAGACAATATAAGATTGGATTATAATGAAAGCAGTTAAAAACTACAAACTATTGAGCACTATTTAAAGTATCTGATAATATTAAAATTTAATATTGCCACATCAAGTTTATTTTTACTATCCCATTTACAGGCAAAGCTACCAAGAAAAAGTCACCTTGCACAAGCTACTCTCACATTTTAAAAACTAGTTGGGATATAAATTATCTGAAGTTAGCCTTGGATTTTTATAAGCTTCTCCTTTCTGAATTATCTTCTTTAAAAAATGGATAATAATGCCTGTGTGAAGAGAATTTCAATGGGAAAACATGATCCCTCCTCCCCAATAAATAAAATAAAAATAAAAGGACCTTTAAAAGACACTTTCACTAACAGTTCTTTTCTGAACAAAACAAACAAGAGCAAAGGGCACTTTGACTACTTACTTAGGAAATAAAATCAGAACACAGGGAAATCTGTAATTCTAATCACATTTACACCTTCTCTCCTTTTTACATTTCTCATCCAAACATCCTTAGGAGCTCAATAGGCTTAAAAGAATTGGAGCAGGGTAGAGAACAAAGGTGAGTGGAATCTGAGAAACAGCTGAAATGGCTGTTCTCACCCTTTTAGTAATTTCAAGTTGGGTAACATAGTCTTCAGAAGATTTAAAAGTCACAAATATAGGATGAAACTGTAAGAAGTTATTCTACCTGCTTATACTTTTTAAATGGCATTTTGGCCAGGCATCTCAGGAATTAACCACTTGTAGACAAGAAATGCAAGAAAGCACTAAAAAAAAAAAAAAAAAACAACTAACCTTCAAGGAAAACAAATATCAAATTTAAATGAACTAGCTTTAGTCAATGAAAGACTATGTGCTAAATACATGTACTTGCTAACAAAAATATTAGTATTTCTATCCTTATGTGAGAATGACTATGTAGATATTAACTGTTTTCTCTTGAGATTGAGGGTAATTTGAGAAAATAAGATTCAACTACTATACTCAATCAAATTAAATGTTATAGATCATATATAAATACAAAAATAAAGAAAAGCACTTATGAGCCATGTGGTATGTGTGATTCACTCAAATGGGGAAATGAAAAAAAATTTATTAGAAAGATAAGAGACATCGATGTTTAAAGAAACAGTTTAACGTAATTATTCAAATAAAAAGTAATCAATACTAGAGAAAAAAATTCAGAATTATATCAAATTCAGATGTGAGTGCTTGTTATTGGGTGATTCTGATTCAGAATAATACTTTCATGTGACTTTTTCTTACTGTAAATGTCAAAGGAATTCAGCACTTCTTTTCAGCAGCACCACTGATGTCCCTAAGAGTTCAGCCCTGCATGGGCCCCTCAGTAGGTGCTTCTATGATCCCTCCATCGCCTTAAGTCACAGATAAAGGAAAGTACTAGCAATGGGGAAACAATGTCTTAGAAAAGAAGATGCCTGCCATCCTGGCTCTTTTTGTGCCATGTGTAGCAAACACAAATAAGTATGATTTCCTTCTCTGTAGGGCCCAGCTTCAGTTTCAGTAAAATGTTATGCCAGTGATAGATACTCTGCAAAGTTCTTCTTCTAAAGAGATGAAACACACACAGGATTCTAGAATTGCAATACCTTCTAGTCACTGTACTACATTTAGCAAGTACGGGAAACACTGAAATATGAGAGGGGGAGAAATCAAGTCCTAAACTGTCCACATTTGTGAACATATCAACCAAAATTATGGGATGGGGGGCAAAATCTAATTATTCAGCGGAGGATTTCACAGCTCAATGCCACGCCCCGACCCCCCGCTGCCCTAACATACAAAGTCACTTAAGCTGCTTTAGCTACTGGCAAGTGAGGTTTTGTTTTGTTTTTGTTTTTTTAATGAAACAAATGCACTGAAATAAAACGACAGGTTTACAAGGGGTGATGGTATCCTTTGAAGGCAGAACTGCCCTAAGCTGAGAGCATCTATGCTGTTTCAACTAGTAGAAATGCCTAGTACCAAACAGGTATCCAAATATATATTCGTGTGTTAAAAAAACAAACAAACAAACAAACAAACTAGTCATATAAACTAAAATGAATTCACTGTGCCCAAATGCTCAGATTTTCCTTGTGGGATGACTCTAGAACGGAGTTGGTAACCAGAAAAGAAATCAACGAAAGAGCTACGGCTCCCCAGTGCTAGCAGAAAGTCTCCTCACCCTACACAGGCAGAGGAGAACAGATTTAGACCCAAGCATCTTCCACAAGTTCACTGTCCAGCCAATAAGCTCACAGCATTTGGCAATTAGCCTAGTAATTAGGTGCACTGCTCCAGTGAGATCTTAACTCCAGACACCTGCTGTTGCGTTTAACAACTAAGATCTATTCTTCCAGACCGAATGTTACTGGAAATCCGCCCGCAAAAGCACGGAGGGGGCGCCGAATAGCTGGTAAAGGTGCAGGCGCACTCAAGAAGCAGAATCCACACTGGCCACACTCACTGTATTCCTTCCCCTTTAATCTCTGTCTGGTAGATCTCACCCGTGTTAAGTGGCTCCCCGGTGCACTCTTTTTGATCGCCTGTTGCCAGCACATCGTTCAGGCGTTGCAACTACGCAGTGGTTCTGATAGGCACATTGAGTTGGTTCCTGCAAGGAGGGACTTGATGCACGGGCGTAAAGAGCGGGGCTCAGAGTTACACCAGGGTGAGTGCACAGGGTCCGAGTCCTCATAACAAAGGACACCGGCCGCCCTGGTCAGTACCCCCATTCTCCAGCAAAGGAGGATAATGCAGGTTTGTGGTTTTAGTATCAAACTTGGAGCGACCAACCCAATTCCATCCACTGTGGGAGAAAGCAGCAAACCGAGGCCCCCGGCGGGGCACTGGGGAAGTTCCCACTCGTAACAGAATCGCGGTCAGGCAGCGCTGTCCCCCGCTGTCAGCTCTGCTGGCCTCTTGCAACGCATCAGTGAGACTAAGGGAGCCGGGCGGGTAGCGAACGCCCGGTGCTCGGCTCAGCAGCAAGCAGAGTCCTGGGCTCCCGGAGCTGCGCTGCACTCGGGATGGTCACACCGCCCTTCTCCGGGAGGCACCTTGTGCGGTCGGAGGACCTGAAAGGTCAACTTCTCCCACGAAAGGCCATTCCGAGAGCTTGAGCAGTGCAGGGTCCGCGCTCCGGACGCCCCAGCCCGCGCCCAGGCGCCCAGCCCTCTCCCACGGTCCGCGCCTTACCTGCCCGCGGCGAATCCGGCAGCCCCTTGACAGGTCCCACCAGGCCCGCCCTGGAAAAGTTTCCGAACTTCTTCGCAGCTCTGCACGCCCTCGCTTCGGATAGACCCCACGAGAGCCAGCAGGAGGAGACAGCGAGAGCCCACGCGCCAGGTCTGCGCGCCCATCCTCGGTGTCCCGGTCACTCCTTCCCGCGCCGCGGACCCCACTCTTCCCGCGCGCCCCGCGCTGCAGACGCTGGAAAAGCCTCGGCGGTGCGATCCGGCGGCGGGCGGGAGTCCGGCCGCTCTGGGACCCCGGCTTCACCTTCTCCTAAGGTGCCCCGAGACAGACCGCGGTGTTCTCGGGCAGAGCGCCGCCGGTCTCCCTCTCCGGCGGGAGCGAGATGGCGCGGCGCGAGCGAGGACAACGTCTGGAGCCGCACGGAGCCCGCGAGCATTCGGCTCTGGCCACCGCCGCCGTCGCCGAGGGCTGCACTGCTAGCTGCCAACCTGAGACTCGCCCGCGGGTCGCGCTCCGCGGAAAGCCCCGCCCCGGCTCCGTGGACAGTCCCCGCCCCGTGGTTAAGCCACGCCCCCGCGCGACGCCACGGCCGCACCCGCCCTGCGGCTAAGCCGCTGTCCACGCGGCCCTGGCTGGAGAAGCACCCGAGCGGCGTTGCCTGGAGCAAGGAAACAAAACGAAACCCAACCTCTATCTCCCCATCCATTCCTGGGACCAGCAGTCTGATGAAAAGAGCTCAGAGAAGACAAGATCTGAGAAATACCAGAACTAAGATGAAATACTTCCCTATAAATCAAGGTCTTCGATGCATAGGAATTTGTATTTGAATTGCATGAAATGGTATTTGGGCACAATACAAAATACAAAATATATATATATATATCCTTAAAGATATCAGTTGTGAGGCTCGATAGCACTTAGTTTTAAAAGAGTGTACAGGAGAAGCTACTTTTTAAAAATTGTTTTATGTTGCCACTTTGGAATATTTTTTGTATTACGATTTTCTGAAAGACTTTAGAAGTCATAAAAATTACATGTAAACAGTATAACGTCCTTGCTTTGACAGTAAAATCCAGTTTCTTCTCTTATTACCTTTTAGCATCATATTTTGCTTCCATACTTTTTATCTATAAGGGCCCTTCTGAGCTTTACCACTTCTCTAATTTTAAAAACATTTCTCAAAGATTTACTAAGGCAAAAGTGCTCAGGTGAGTTTCTCACAAGGAAGAGAAGAAAATGAAGACTTGAAACGATTTTAAAATGACAAAGGAATTTTGTCAGTTTACAAAAAGAATGCATTAGAAACCAAAAGCCAAAGGCCAGGTGTATTTCTGAAATGTGATTGACTGAACACTAAGCCTGTGAATAACAAGTGTTTCATCTTCTATAGATACCTGAGGAAAGTCCTCCTCCAGTAAAACAAAACTACTTAAAAGCATCAGGCCAGGGGAACTATAAATACTCTAACCACTTAAAGGGAATTTATTCTCATATTTGAACCTTTGCCAAGAAATAGAGATGAATAATTTTGTCTTAGTGAAGTGTCATGAGACTTTTAATGACCAGTGATATCAAAGGCAGAGCTTTCAGCAGTAGATCGCTTGTTCTAAAACTATCCCAGGGCAATGGCTGAGATACTTCTTCAGGGAAATAGTGCTTACTTGGCTTTTGACATCAGTTCCATGAATACTAGATATTTTTTAAGATGCTTTCTCAATAATTGAGAATTAAAAAATAGCTTAATTCAAGGACTTCAACCAAAGCTTTATTTATGTATTCTGATGGGGGAAAGGGTGGATACTACCCCCTGAATCTTCTTCCCTAGCCACCAAGTGTGGAAAGACTACTTGGAAGTCAGCTCTACCTACAAGAAAAAAAAAGAATGACCATGAGAATGTGTACTGTGCTTAAATGCCAGACAGTATTCTAAGTGCTTTTTAAGGATACTAAGACTGCAAAGAGATCCAACCAATCCATTCTGAAGGAGATCAGCCCTTGGATTTCTTTGGAAGGAATGATGCTAAAGCTGAAACTCCAGTACTTTGGCCACCTCATGCGAAGAGTTCACTCATTGGAAAAGACTGATGCTGGGAGGGGTTGGGGGCAGGAGGAGAAGGGGACGACAGAGGATGAGATGGCTGGATGGCATCACGGACTCGATGGACGTGAGTCTGAGTGAACTCCAGGAGTTGGTGACGGACAGGGAGGCCTGACGTGCTGTGATTCATGGGGTCGCAAAGAGTCAGACATGACTGAGCAACTGAACTGAACTGAACTGAAGTCATTCATTTAATCTTTACAACAACCCTATAAAGTAGTTACCACTATTGTAACTCTTTTACAGATGAGGTAACAGGCTCAGAGATGTGAAGTGCTTTGCCCAAGGCCAACAAAGCTATTAAATGGTAGAACCAGAAATCAAACCCAGGCCTTGAAATCCAGAATGTTTGCTTTTAACCATGGGCTCTCCTCAACCACTCCATGCCATACCAAAGAACCTATTGGGTTACATTCAGTAAAATATGTTACTTATATGTTAAGTCCTTATGTGTTAATATTAAGGCTAATAAGTCCCTAGATTTTCTCTTTTTAATATTTATTTGATTTTGGCTGTGTTGCGTCTTTGTGGCTGTGCACTGGCTTTCTCTAGTTGCCCCAAGCGGGGGCCACTCTCTGGTTGCTGTCGTGGGCTTCTCATTGAAGTGGCTTCTCGTTGCATGAGCTCTAGGGCACAAGGGCTTCAGTAGTTGTGACACATGGGCCCAGTTGCCCCACAGTATGTGGGATCTTCCCCAGAACAGGGATCAAACCCACATCCCCTGCATTGGCAGGCAGACTCTCAACCACTGAACCACACAGAAGTCCAAAATCCCTAGGTTTTTCCAGAACTTCTTTTTCTTGTTAACCAAGCTTTCTCCTTGATTGATTTGATCATCACAGAGTAGCACTAAAAGGATCTCAGCGTTTACTTGGTACAATTCATTCACTTGGAATCTCTAAAACAATCTGTCTTACGAGGGGAAAAATCACAAACATTGAAAATTATTGGTGGTTCAGTAAAAACTAATCAACTTAGAAGTATTGATTGAACATATACTGTATTTTTAAGAAAGTATACGCTAGGCATAATAGGAATTACAGAGCCATGTAAGCAAGCTCTCTTCTCCATGTTTTTGCAATTTATTTCAGCAGAATAATCAAATGGAAAGTTAAATATAGAAATGGAGTAGGGTCTAATGAGAAAATAAATACGTTTAGTCCATGTAAAATGCCCCCACTTACAAAAAATAATTATTTTATTTCTACCTGTTTATTCTCTAGTGCTACCAACCATGCACGAACTTGAAGACAAACTTGCTTTTCCCAACCAGAATACAATACCAGAGTGCCTTTTACATGAACAGCCTAGAGCAAAACCTCTACACACTGTACTATAATCTTTTGATCAATTTACCTGTAAAGATTACTGATGAAGCAAAGAATTTCTATAATTTGATAGTGATAATGCCTCATTTTTCAAAGGTTATTCAATAAACATTTATTGAATACCTTTTATATAATAGGCACTGTGTTTTGGTTTTGAAATACTCTTAGAAGAATCTCTCAGTTCAGTTCAGTTCAGTTCAGTCGCTCAGTCGTGTCCACCTCTTTGTGACCTCATAAACTGCAGCACGCCAGGCCACCCTATCCATCACCAATTCCCAGAGTTCACTGACTCATGTTCATCGAGTCAGTGATGCCATCCAGCCACTCATCCTCTGTCGTCCCCTTCTCCTCCTGCCCCCAATCCCTCCCAGCATCAGAGTCTTTTCCAAAGAGTCAACTCTTCCCATGTACTGGAGTTTCAGCTTTAGCATCATTCCTTCCAAAGAAATCCCAGGGCTGATCTCCTTCAGAATGGACTGGTTGGATCTCCTTGCAGTCCAAGGGACTCTCAAGAGTCTTCTCCAACACCACAGTTCAAAAGCATCAATTCTTTGGTGCTCAGCTTTCTTCACAGTCCAACTCTCAAATCCATACATGACCACAGGAAAACCATAGCCTTGACTAGACGGACCTTAGTCGGCAAAGTAATGTCTCTGCTTTGGAATATGCTATCTGGGTTGGTCATAACTTTTCTTCCAAGGAGTAAGCGTCTTTTAATTTCATGGCTGCAGTCGCCATCTGCAGTGATTTTGGAGCCCAAAAAAATAAAGTCTGACACTGTTTCCACTGTTTCCCCATCTAGTTCCCATGAAGTGATGGGACCAGATGCCATGATCTTCGTTTTCTGAATGTTGAGCTTTAAGCCAACTTTTTCACTCTCCTCTTTCACTTTCACCAAGAGGCTTTTTAGTTCCTCTTCACTTTCTGCCATATGGGTGGTGTCATCTGCATATCTGAGGTTCTTGATATTTCTCCTGGCAATCTTGATCCCAGCTTGTGCTTCTTCCAGTCCAGCATTTCTCATGATGTACTCTGCATATAAATTAAATAAGCAGGGTGACAATATACAGCCTTGACGTACTCCTTTTCCTATTTGGAACCAGTCTGTTGTTCCATGTCCATTTCTAACTAGTGCTTCCTGACCTGCATTACAGATTTCTCAAGAGGCAGGTCAAGTGGTCTGGTATTCCCATCTCTTTCAGAATTTTCCACAGTTTATTGTGATCCACACAGTCAAAGGCTTTGGCATAGTCAATAAAGCAGAAATAGATGTTTTTCTGGAACTCCCCTTGCTTTTTCAATGATCCAGCGGATGTTGGCAATTTAATCTCTGGTTTCTCTGCCTTTTCTAAAACCAGCTTGAACATCAGGAAGTTCACGGTTCATGTATTGTTGAAGCCTGGCTTGGAGAATTTTGAGCACTACTCTCTAAATGGTCATTATTTAAAATACACGTTAGTATTCTTCTAAATGTGAAGCTTCTAAGTAACCATTTACAGTGTGTCAACTCAACACCTCATAAAGAGAAATAAAGAAACTCCAACAAGGCTTAGGAGATCTCATGATACCACATTGACCTCCAATATGACTGTCAATCTAGGCTAATACTGGCCACTAAAGCTCACCCTCAGAAATTGGTTGCAGTTAAATCCTGTACCCAATCAAAATTAATGGTTAATATTTTTAAAGGGGTTACAGGTATTATTATCTCATTTACTGTTTCAGCCACCTCATGAGACAGTTACTATTATACAACTCATGAGGAAACAGAAGTATGAAGAGATTAAATGGAAGTTAGGCACGCTAGCTTCTGCACTCCCTCAGCTACCACCTCTCCTGCTCTGCACACCAGACACCTGTTTTGTGGCCCCTGACTCAATCTATATCATATATGGGTAGAAACCCTGGTACTCCCCTGCTTTTCCTTTGGTATAATCAGCAGACCTCATCTCCGTAGCGGTCCGGAGACCTGCAGTGGCTCCAACGCTAGCTCAGCAGTATCTTCCTCCATAGCCGCCTGAGGTCCTACTTGCTTCTGGCTTCTCCCTCCGGTACATTTTCAATCATGAGAACTATATTGTAAGGGCTAAAATACCATGTGCTGCCTTGACATCTTGGAGCCTCCTGGGGTCCCAAAGGTCTACAGGTGTGTTCTGCACTTACCAGATATGACCCCTACCCTACCTAGCAGGAAAAGATTCCTCCCAGACCAGCTTCCCTATCAGCCAGACCAGCTCCATCCTACCTTATCTCCAACCCAACTGGTTTCTCTTCCCTACAGTCCAGTGAAATTATCAAACAAGTCAAACACATCCTCCATGAGAATCAAGGGTCACCTAACCCTCTCGTCATTACAAAGCCTGCCTGTCACAGCCCTACTGGTTCACTTTGCTTCTGAGTGGACCCCTGTGTGGCCCTGCATGGCATGTGGTGTCTTCTTTCCTTGGACTGAGTGTGTGTGGTTAATATAAACTGCTGTCTCATCTGCCCATCATGTGTTTGGCCATCTCATATTAATTAAGGAGAGGGACACTTCCTTCATCAATGAGGTAAGTAGAAGGCAATACAAGTGCTTCCAGCTAGCTGTTTCCCCTCAAAATCCTGACTTTTGCCTTGTCCTACCTTCTCACTCTTCTAAACACTGTCCTATTAAAGGGAGCCAAATTGGAGGTCAGCGCCAGTTGACCCTAGAAATGAATTTCTGTCACCAAACAATCAGAAGGAAATTGAGAGATCCTCTCCTTAGGTCAAGAAAGCAATGGTTGAGAAAAAGCTGCCTGCAGGCAAGAACTGGTGGCAAATTACAACATTCCATAAAATCCTCAAAACCAGACCCTAAGTTGACATGTACATGGGAGTCAGTGGGAAACTGACTTTGTGATCAGCAAACACATTTTCAAGCAAACCCTTCTTAAAACGATCTACTGCTAATGTACATTTCCTATTTGAAAAATCTCCTCTTCTAATCACCAGTACATGTTTATCAGTGGTTTTGAAATATTTTAGATGCACATGTCATTATCTCACAGTTTATATGCTTCAAGGCAATGACAATGTAACTATTTCTCAAAAAGCATTAGATAAACCAACTGTTCCTGTATGGAAGTCTCAAAAGTATTTCATACTGTATTTAATTTTACATGTTTTTTGCTTGCAATTTCTAGTGAAAGACAGTTTATTTTCTTTCAGAGAATTTACTAAGAAAGAAATATATTAGCTGCTCTAAAAGAGAATGAAAGCCTTAGAAAAGACACAAAAGGAAGGAACCCAGGAACACTCAATGAGCTTATAAAACTAAGTTCCTTCAAATAATTTTCTTCTAGTCTATATCTAGAAAGAAAGAAAGTGAAGTTGCTCAGTTGTGTCCAACTCTTTGTGAGCCTACGGACTATACAGTCCGTGGGATTCTCCAGGCCAGAATAATGGAATGGGAGCCATTCCCTTCTTCAAGGGATCTTCCCAACACAGAGATCAAACCCAGGTCTCCGGCATTGCAGACAGATTCTTTACCAGCTGAGCCACTAGGGAAGCCCTAGTCTATATCTAAGAATGTAAAAACTGTTTCCCAAAGTTATGATACACATTACATGTATAAACTATAGTACATTATAGGGGCTTCCCTTGTGGCTCAGCTGGTAAAAATCCACCTACAATGTGGGAGACCTGGGTTCAATTCCTGGGTTGGGAAGATCCCCTGGATAAGGCAAAGGCTAACCACTCAGTATTCTGGACTGGAGAATTCCATGGACTGTATAGTCCTTGGAGTTGCAAAGAGTCGGGAGCGAGTTTCACTTCTACTTCTGTAGTACATTATGATGAAAAGGAATATAGTACAAATTTCCCTCATTTGCAAATGTAGATATTTGCACCAACTAATATATATGATCCCAACTATTTTTGATTAACAAATGAGTAAAATCCACATTTAAAATTCAATTTCATCATTAATTATGCCAATATTTTTAAAAAAAGACAATTTCATTAAATAAATTCACTTATGTTGATATACTATCCCATATAAAACAAAAAACATTTTTCAGAAATTAAACTAGGCTAAAAAAATGTATACCTGGTTGCTGCTGGTTGTTTAATGTGAAAACTAAAGGGCTGCAAAACTGTATCTGCTGGGCTATAAGCCTTGTGAGGTCCAGAGAACCTGCCATGCCCACCTCTACCCTCTGATTAGTAGCTGACTATGTTTTGTGCACATCCTTAACTTTACTGAATGAATTTGGCCCGTATGAGTCTGATGTTCTCAAGTGCCCTGTAGTAGATTTCTGTGATTATTTTTAAGCAGCAGTCAGCCTTAATTTCAATTCAACTGCTTCATTCTGTATTACCTTCAAAGAGGAAAATATCACTATCTGATAGAATAGTATCAATAAACACTTTTAAAACCAGGTTATAACTTCTGGACTAAAATTATGTGTGGATATTGCGTCATCTGGTATTTGACTTTCAATAAATCTCTGATGTCTGTTTCACTTCTTCTCATTTCCTTTTCTGTGATAAAAATGTGAGGTCAATGTCTTAAACATTTAATGTTACTATCAAAGTAATTATTTAGTTCAGAGTTAAAGAACTGGTTTTCTAACTGTTTTCCTGCAGCTTCAGATATTATAATATCTTAAATATTAATCTCTTCAGATATGATGAATTTTAATACTACACATCAAGTATTTTCCAGAATGATTATTCATTATCTGTGTCATTTTGGACAAGTTGTTAAACCACTCTGATACTCTTTCCTTATTGTTGTTGTTGTTTAGTCACTAAGTCATGTCCAACTGTTTTGTGACCCCATGGACAATATAGCCTGCCAGTCTCCTCTGTCCATGGGATTTTCCAGGCAAGAATACTGGAATGGGTTGCCATTTCCTTCTTCAGGGGATCTTCCCAACCCAGGGATCAAACAGGAGTCTGCTGCATTGGCAGGTGGATTCTTTACCACCAAGCCACCTGGGATGGCCTCTATCCTTATTACCTATGTAAAACAAGGAGTAAATATAATACCTGTGTTATAAAGTTATTGATAGGGTTAACTGAGATAACATATGTGAGATATGTTTTTCAATTCTTGATTCATATAAATACTTAATAAACAGACATTATATTTCTTCTTCATTGGAAAAATACTGTCATGAATTCCTGATCTGTTAGTTACATCTTGGATATAATTAGGACAATAAACTCATCCTCTGAACTCAGTAACTATTCAAATTAAAATCTTTTGCTTGCTTCATATTCATAATACTGTTTCTTCATATTATTTAGCATTTATGTACCTCTCAAATTATCTTGTGGTGGGGGGCAGGTAATGGCAAAAGGAGCTTGATTTCAACTCAGTGTAGGGACACAAGAGTCTAAGTCACTCAAGGTCATGACCTAAAAGTCATTTTTAAAAGGAAACAGTACACCTCTCAGAACATAATGAGCATTTACAGCAAGAACTGGGAACTAATTATCATCAGCTTTTAAGATGCAAAGTGTAGATACTACTAATGATAAAGCCTCATAATTGATAATTATCTTTGATTAACGAGGAGGCAAGCTCTTCCAGAGGCTTTCACTGCCATGTACCATTGTCATAATTGATCTTTAATTGTTCCAGCTAAAAATTCCTTTTATCATATGTTTAATCTTTGCTATTTATAAATAAGGTCCATGAACAGGCCTTATTAACTACCCCTAAATGTGACATCACTTTACAAATTCTTTGCAGTTTAATTAGCATTCAGTCTAATTCCTTATATTTGCATATGAAAAGGTACTAGCAGTTCATGCTCTCAGGCAGAAAGGAGAAATCCCTTGCTCTGACCACTTTTGAATTCTCTTCTTGATCCAGATTTTGTGAGAAGAGAGAACAACCCTCCCTCTGGTTTTGCCTGGTGAGATTTTACATAATTGCCAACTTTGTGCTCCTGGAAGAGAACTGTATTCTGGTCTTTCCTATCTTGGGGGAGGGAAACTCCATCAGATCTACTGAATTTCCTATAATATATTTCATCCCAATTTTCCCTCACTCTTCTTTTTCTGTCCATATTCTCAAATGATCTTGGAACTGTTTTCTTGATGTTCATAAATCACATTTGTCCAATTTTTTTGCATGATCTGCCAAACCTGAGGTTGCTATGCCCTCTCTGAAACTCTCTAACTCTCCAGCTTTCTTGGCAGTACCATCCTAATGCTCCTAGCTCTCCGTTTCCTTTTCTATTCTTTTGCCTCTTTCTCCCCCTTTCCTAATGGTTGTATGTCCCAGAGCTTAGACGTTATGACTTGCTCTTCCTTTACTACATATTTCTAGGAGGATGTGCGGGGTTGATTAATGTTCCCCTCAAAAATTCATGTCCACCCACAACCTCAGAATGTGAAATTATTTGGAAACAGGGCTTTTGCAGATGTAATCAATTAAGGATATCGAGATGAAATTATCCTAGATTTATTTAGCCTAAGTCCTAAATCCAGTGACTAGTGTCCTTTTAAGAAGAGGAAAGGACACAGAGAGGGAGAGGGGAAAGCAATGTGAAGAGGGAGGCTGAGACTGAGTGAGGCTGCTACACTCTGAGGAATGCCAAGGATTGCTACAACCACCTGAAGCTGGAAGAGAGGCATGAAGGATTTCTTCCTCAGAGTCTCCAGGAGAAACCATACCTGCTGACATCCTGATTTCAGACTTCTGGCCTTTTGAACTGCGTGAGGAAAAACATTCTATTGTGTTAAGCCACAGAGTTCGTGGCTATTGTGGGTAACAAGTTATGGCAGTCCTAGGCAATGAATACCCAGAACCTAACTGGTTCTCACGGAGAAGGCAATGGCACTCCACTCCAGAACTCTTGCCTGGAAAATCCCATGGATGGAGGAGCCTGGTAGGCTGCAGTCTGTGGGGTCACTAAGAGTCGGGCACAACTGAGCGATTTCGCTTTCGCTTTTCACTTTAATGCATTGGAGAAGGAAATGGCAACCCACTCCAGTGTTCTTGTCTGGAGAATCCCAGAGACAGAGGAGCCTGGTGGGCTGCCATCTATGAGGTTGCACAGAGTCTGACATGACTGAAGCGACTTAGCAGCAGCAGCAGCAACTGGTTCTCATACCTTCACTTTTGGCACCTGTGCTCAGTATTCACAGGCCTTTCCCTCCTGGTCTGCCCTCTCCTCTACCTCCTCTGCTTTTTAATGTGGGTATCCTACCATCAGGGCTTCCCTGGTAGCTCAGCTGGTAAAGAATCTGCCTGCAATGCAGGAGACCCTGGTTCGATTCCTGGGTTGGGAAGATCCCCTTGGGGGAAGGCATGGCAACCCACTCAGTATTCTTGCCTGGAGAATCCTATGGACAGAGAAGCCTGGCAGGCTACAGCCCATGGGGTCACAAAGAGTCAGATATGACTGAGTGACTAAGCACAGCACAGCACATCCTATCATTATCTCAAACTTGATTTTCACAAAAGGGACCTTAGGGTTTTCCCTGAAGTTTACACACTCCCTCATCCGTGGGTTTCTTAATTAATTAACACAGCACCCTGAAATCTGTTCTTTTTATTAATAAAATCATTCTTGCCAATCCTGAATGTTCATAACTTCTCTCTCCTCTAACGTCTTTGTGTAATATAAATTATAAGACTTGGCAATTTATCCATCTTTCTCCTATAGTCATCTTTTTCATTCCAACTATCTCACTCTTTCTCATTAAGTTAGCAGCTGATTGCATTATATTCCAGGGAGCTTATTGCCTAAAAATCTCTTCCTGGTCTGAATCATCCTCCTGGGCTCAGGTCATTCAGTTTGTATCAGACCTGTACTCTATTTTTAAAAATTAAAATATTATTGAATTGAATTTTTTTTTTTTAAATATTGGCTGCAGTGCACAGCATGTGGGACCTTAGTTCCCTGACCAGCAATCAAATGAGTGTCCCTTGCATTGGAAGGATGGAGTCTTAACCACTAGACTACCAAGGAAGTCCCTTGAATTGAATTATTAATTGATGGCAGACTCCAGCCTCTAACTAACTCTGTGTTTCTTCAAATATAGTTCAGGGAATACCAGATCATATTATAGATTCCTGGGCTTCATCCAAAAATAGATTCTTGGTTTGGGATCCAGAGTAATTTTCAAAACACACTTAAGCAAGCTCAATATTTAGACTGAATGAAAACCCTTTACTTTGCTTTAAATCCACTCTCTTTCCTACATGAACTGATTGTTTCTTCCAGAGGGAGAGAAATTCATTATTTGCCACCCTCCGCAATATACCTTGTTCATTTCTACTTGTAAGCATCAGTTGAACCTAGAATTACTTCTTTCTTTCTCTCTTTCTTTAAAAGCTCAAGTTTCCTACGTTATTGTGCCAATCATTATTTGCTGTTCAGTTATATATCATTATTTAAGTTATTATGTGGTTATGTTTTGCTTCCCTAAGAAAATCTTAAGGTGCCCCACATTGTTCAAAGGATCTAGGAACTCAGTAAGTGTTTGTTGAATCAATTCCTGAAAGAAAGGCTTGGTGCAGCATCTTAAAGGCTAACCAATTATCATAGGAGACTTAGATGTATACTGCCCTATTACAAAGTAAACTAATGGGAATAGATGCTAATATCTCTACTCATTCCATTTGAATATGATTAAGAAGGCTGGCTGATGAAAATTTAATAATGATAACACATTTGATATTTGCTCTTCAGAAGTTTGAGTGTAGATAACTAGACAAACTATTAATTTTAAGTCATATTGTCTACTGGTCTAATAGCCATTGAATTCATCATAATACAATAAAATTTAATTTGTAATCTAGGAAAACATTAATGTTTATAAAAGTATAATTTTAAAACTAAAATCATACCAATATTCATTGCTTATTTTCAAATATAAGTTATTTCATTGACTGACAAATATCTGTTGAACATAACACGTACTATACAAGTCAAAATACTGATTATTTGGCCCATGACATATTAACCATGGAAACTAAATACAGAATGATCTCTGTTGCTCTTTATGAAGAGGAAAATATAAGTATTCTGCAGACAGACTTCTACAATATACAGATTATATCACCTGCTTTATCTTTTTAAATCCAAATAACTAATCACAAATAATCCTTTAAGGAACTTTCTCTACAATCATAAAGCAACATGATTTTTAACTGTGCCTTGGCATTCACTAATTAGCTTATGCCTCTCCAGAAGAGAAAAAAAAAAGTTCACGGATTTCAAAATTCAAAACACATTCCCTGCATTCTGTATTCCTCATTCTCACTTCAGATATTACCTAGAGAAAAACTGGAGAAATCATCACACTAGATCTGCAAGACCACCCTGGTCCAGACATTTAACATAGTGACGCTCCCTCGGAATCTCAAAAGCATTACCTAAACCACTCATTCAGACCAAACCCCCTGACTTCTTTATCAACACCAGTGTGCCCTGAATCATTTCACTGATTCATTCCAACATCAAAGCACCTACAGGCCAGGCTCTGTTTCAAGACAGAACTAGAGATGCAGAGCTGAATCACATGCCATCTCTTCCTCAAAAAGTGTACAATTCAGAAGGACAGGTAAGCACATAAAACAAGGACGGACCATAAAATGTTATAGCGGCCCTGATCAGTGTGCAAAGCAAGGCTGCAATGGATTCACTAGACAGAAGGCTCAAGAAGCAAGTTGTTTGTCTTGCATAATTGCTTAATACATGTTCTTTTGAATATTTCAAACTGCACTTGAATCAAATTGAAACTTTATAATAAAGTACAAATATCTCCTTAGGATAAGTCATTGTATCTAAGGGGATATCTATGTAACTATGTTGAGAATCATACGGTTTTGAAAGCATAGATTCATGCTCTCAGAGAACTAATAAAACATAATCCACGTATCACATCATCAATATGATAGAATGTAATGTTGTCAGTAAAATTTATACTTTAAAAGTTATAGATAACTTGAGGAATATTGAATAAGAAAACTAAGATTAAAATGTAGACAGATCATGATTACAGCCACAATAAAAGCTGCAAAGAAAACAAGATGCTAAAAATACACCAACTTGTTATTTCTGGTTTATTACTTTCATTTTTATAGAATCAGATTTTTCCAATTCATACTTGTAATCCAAAAATAAGCAAATAAAATTCCACAATGTCCTCATAAAAGAAATCTACATTCTCCCACATTAGAGGAAGATAAACTAAAAGATGAGTGGAAGCAAAGAGCCCTATGAGAAGATGCTTAAAGATCTTCATGAACCAGATAACCATGATGGTGTGATCACTCACCTAAAGCAAGACATCCTGGAATGGGAAGTCAAGTGGGCCTCAGGAAGCATCACCACGACAAAGCTAGCAGAAGTGATGGAATTCCAATTGAGCTGTTTCAAACCCTAAAAGATGATGCTGTGAAAGTGCTGCACTCAATATGCCAGCAAATTTGGAAAACTCAGCAGTGGCCACAGAACTGGAAAACAGTTTTCATTCCAGTCGCAAAGAAAGGTAATGCCAAGAATGTTCAAACTATCACACAATTGCACTCATCTCACATGCTAGCAAAGGAATGCTCAAAATTCTCCAAGCTAGGCTTCAAAAGTACATGAACATTGAACGTCCAGATGTTCAAGCTGGATTTAGAAAAGGCAGAGGAACCAGAGATCAAAATGCCAACATCTGCTAGATCATGGAAAAAGCAAGAAAGTTCCAGAAAAAATCTATTTCTGCTTTATTGACTATGCCAAAGCCTTTGACTGTGTGGATCACAACAAACTGTGGAAAATTCTGAAAGAGATGGGAATACCAGACCACCTGACCTGTCTCCTGAGAAATCTGTACACAGGTCAGGAAGCAACAGTTAGAACTGGACATGGAACAACAGACTGGTTCCAGATCAGGAAAGTAATACATCAAGGCTATATATTGTCACCCTTCCTACTGAACTTATATGCAGAGTATATCATGTGAAATGCCAGGCTGGATGAAGCACAAGCTGGAATCAAGATTGCCGGGAGAAATATCAATAGCCTCAGATATGCAGATGACACCACCCTTATGGCAGAAAGAAAAGAGCTAAAGAGCCTCTTGATGAAAGTGAAAGAGGAGAGTGAAAAAAATTGGCTTAAAGCTCAACATTCAAAAAGCTAAGATCATGGCATCTGGTCACATCACTTCATGGCAAATAGAGGAGGAAACAATGGAAACAGTGTCAGACTTTATTTTTCTGGGCTCCAAAATCACTGCAGATGGTGACTGCAGCCATGAAATTAAAAGATGCTTTCCCCTTGGAAGAAAAGCTATGACCAACCTAGACAGCATATTCAAAAGCAGAGACATTTCTTTGCCAACAAAGGTCCATCTAGTCACAGCTATGGTTTTTCCAGTAGTCATGTATGGACGTGAGAGTTGGACTATAAAGCTGAGCGCCAAAGAATTGATGCTTTTGAGCTGTGTTGTTGAAGAAGACTGTTGAGAGTTCCTTGGACGGCAAGGAGATCCAACCAGTCCATTGTAAAGGAGATCAGTCCTGGGTGTGCTTTGGAAGGATTGATGTTGAAGCTGAAACTCCAGTACTCTGGCCACCTGATGTGAAGAACTGACTCACTGGAAAAGACTCTGATGCTGGGAAAGATTGAAGGCAGGAGGAGAAGGGGATGATAGAGAACGAGATGGTTGGATGGCATCACCAACTTGATGGATATGAGTTTGAGCAAGCTTGGGGAGTTGGTGTTGGCCAGGGAAGCCTGGTGTGCTGTGGTCCCTGGCTTTGCATAGAGTCTGACACAACCGAGAGACTGAACTGAACTGAACATTGCTATCACAAGAGATTTTCAGATTTTTTTTTAATTTTTGATATTCGATAGGAGTTTATGACTGCTCATTTTGCAGCTCAGTAAATTTTTATTAAGCATGATTCTTTATGTCCAAGTTAATTAATTTTCCTGAATACAATTTGAGAAGTCTGAGCCAGTGGGTTGAAGCAGTTAAGTGGAAGCAAACCAGGCCCTTCAAGTTATTCAGGAGGTACTGAGTTCCCCTCAGCCCTCCTCCTGCTCTTTGTGCTCCTGCCCACGTGGCCTCAGCATTCCCCCTCTCCTCCAATAACTTCTTTGGAGGGGAATCAGAGAGGCTACAGAGAGGAGGCAAAACCAAGACATTCTGAACAGTCAGTAGTGAAAATATAAACAGTAAATCTCAATAAGTACCTAAAAGAGTCAAAGGGACCAAAAATGTGATACTGACATGTTTGTGCTGTGTGTATGTTCATTTGGAAAGTGCTGTAAATAAAATAATGTTGCTGTTACCATATTATTACTTGACCAAAAGTATCCTTGTAAGTTTCTCTGCGGTATTTTTTGTGTTCAGTTCAGTTCAATTCAGTCACTCAGTCATGTCCGACTTTTTGTGACCCCATGAATTGCAGCACTCCAGGCCTCCCTGTCCATAACCAACTCCCAGAGTTCATCCAACCTCACATCCATTGAGTCGGTGATGCCATCCAGCCATCTCATCCTCTGTTGTCCCCTTCTCCTCCTGCCCCCAATCCCTCCCAGCATCAGAGTCTTTTCCAATGAGTCAACTCTTCACATGAGGTGGCTAAAGTACTGGAATTTCAGCTTGGGCATCATTCCTTCCAAAGAACACCCAGGACTGATCTCTTTAGAATGGACTGGTTGGATCTCCTTGAAGTCCAAGTAACTCTCGAGAGTCTTCTCCAACACCACAAATCAAAAGAATCAGTTCTTAGGCACTCAGCTTTCTTCACAGTCCAACTCTCACATCTGTACATAACTACTGGTAAAACCATAGCCTTGACTAGACAGGCCTTTGTTGGCATAGTAATGTCTCTATTTTTTAATATGCTATCTAGGTTGATCATAACTTTCCTTCCAAGGAGTAAACTGAAAGTGAAAGAAAGTCACTCAATCGTGTCCGACTCTTTGCAACCCCATGGACTGTAGCCTACCAGGCTCTTCCGTCCATGGGATTTTCCAGGCAAGAATACTGGAGTGGGTTGCTATTTCCTTCTCCAGGAGTTCTTCCCAACCCAGGGATTGAACCTGGGTCTCCCCCATTGCAGGCAGATGCTTCACTATCTGAGCCACCAGAAAAGTCCCCTCCAAGGAGCAAGTGTCTTTTAATTTCATGGCTGAAATCACCATCTGCAGTGATTTTGGAGCCCAAAAAAATAAAGTCTGACACTGTTTCCACTGATTCCCCATCTAGTTCCCATGAAGTGATGGGACCAGATGCCATGATCTTCGTTTTCTGGAATGTTGAGCTTTAAGCCAACTTTTTCACTCTCCTCTTTCACTTTCATCAAGAGAACTTTTAGTTCCTCTTCACTTTCTGCCATAAGGGTGGTGTCATCTGCATATGTGAGGTTACTGATATTTCTCCCAGCAATCTTGATTCCAGCTTGTGCTTCTTCCAGCCCACTGTTTCTCATGATGTACTTGGCATATAAGTTCAATAAGCAGGGTGACAATATACAGCCTTGACGTACTCCTTTTCCTATTTGGAACCAGTCTGTAGTTCCATGTCCAGTTCTAACTGTTGCTTCCTGACCTGCATATAGGTTTCTCAAGAGGCAGGTCAGGTGGTCTGGTATTCCCATCTCTTTCAGAATTTTCCACAGTTTATTGTGATCCACACAATCAAAAGCTTTGGCATAGTCAAGAAAGCAGAAATAGATGTTTTTCTGGAACTCTCTTGCTTTTTCCATGATCCAGTGGATGTTGGCAATTTGATCCCTGGTTCCTCTGCATTTTCTAAAACCAGCTTGAACATCAGGGAGTTCACGGTTCACGTATTGCTAAAGCCTGGCTTGGACAATTTTGAGCATTACTTTACTAGCATGTGAGATGAGTACAATTGTGCGGTAGTTTGAGCATTCTTTGGCATTGTCTTTCTTTGGGATTGGAATGAAAATTGACCTTTTCCAGTCCTGTGGCCACTGCTGAGTTTTCCAAATTTGCTGGCATATTGAGTGCAGCACTTTCACAGCATCATCTTTCAGGATCTGAAATAGCTCAACTGGAATTCCATCACCTCCACTAGCTTTGTTCGTAGTGGTGCTTTCTAAGGCCCACTTGACTTCCCATTCCAGGATATCTGGCTCCAGGTGAGTGATCACACCATCATGATTATCTTGGTCTTGATCTCTGGTTCCTCTGCCTTTTCTAATACCTGCTTGAACATCTGGAAGTTCACAGTTCACATATTGCTGAAACCTGGTAAGCATCACTTTACTAGCATAATAACATAGAAAATAAGTGCGGCTTCAAGAAAGGTGGTAGGTGGCCTTGTCTCATGATTTGGGTAACTCAGGATTTAAAACAGTTTCACATAATGCAATGGAGAAGGCAATGGCACTCCACTCCAGTGCTCTTGCCTGGAAAATCCCATGGATGGAGGAGCCTGGAAGGCTGCAGTCCATGGGGTCGCTGAGGGTCAAACACAACTGAGTGACTTCACTTTCACTTTTCACTTTCATGCACTGAAGAAGGAAATGGCAATCCACTCCAGTGTTCCTGCCTGGAGAATCCCAGGGGGAGCCTGGTGGGCTGCCGTCTATGAGGTCGCACAGAGTCAGACATGACTGAAGTGACTTAGCAGCAGCAGCAGCACATAATGCAAAAGTCAAGGTTATCTTATTATATTTATTAGCACTAATGATATTAGCAGTAGCCTTTTTTTACTACATGCCAGGCTCTGTGGTAAACGTTTAATGCTCACTTTTTCATTAATCCATGCTATACCCTGTAGGTACAATTATAGTTCCTATTACATACATGAAAGAATTTAAGGCTCAGAGAAGTTATGTAACTTGAGGAGGTCACAAAGCCAGTGAACAGCAGAAATGGATTTGGAACACAGGTCTGCCTGATCTGACTGTGGTCTTAACCACCGCCCTCGCACTGTCACTCTGCTCATTAAAGGCCTCAACAACACACCATTGTTCATTACAGTGTGCCATTCCAGGTCCGTTTTGAGCTGAAACCCAACCTCCCTCTTCAGAATTGTTTTTCACTGTTCTTTTGTAAAACATACTTCATTGAAGTCGAATCACACCACTTCTTTTCCCATCTTTGTGCCTTTGACTAAGTTGTTGGTTCCTAGACCTTTATTCCCAGTCCCTAAACATGTCTCAAATTATACTCATTGGTCATGAAACCACTTTGTCTTATATGGCAGCTATGATCCCCTCCTCCATTCTTGTATTACTTCATTTTGTCCTCTCCTACAGCATTTATCACCTCATTATCACATATGATATTTCATATGTCTTGATTTCTCACCTCCACTAGAGTGAAGGACTTGTGTACAGAATCAATGAAGAATTCATTTTTGTAGCCTCAGAGCACTCATGTGACTCAGCTGGCAAAGAATCTGCCTGCAATGTGGGAAACATGGGTTTGATCCCTGGGTTGGGAAGATTCCTTGGAGAAGGGAAAGGCTACCCACTCCAGTATTCTGGTCTGGAGAATTCCATGGACTGTACAGAGTCCAAAGAGTCAGACATAACTGAGCAAGTTTCACTTCACAGAACATTAGTATTTGTTCTCAAACAATCAGAAAATTTCAAAATGAATATTTTAAGGTCCTGTAACATGCATTACAAACTTGAACTGCTCTAATCAAGAAATCGTTGAAGAAGGAAAGACACACAGACTTACCCATTAGATACGCACATACACAGACACACTTAAAGAAGTTAAGTTAAAGTAAATAAAAGAAGTAAAAGTAGAAATGTAAAGAGCTGAGATGGCTTTTTCGTTATGGTTAATTTTCACTGAAATATGAAAAAGAGAATCATCCTTGCCCACTGAACACTAAGGCTTCCTTCATGTTACACTTCTTTTCTGATTCTCACAACAATTACTAATTCCTTGAACAAAATATTATATCTCATAATTTTTAAATTTTATCAAAGAAAAATAATTTTAATATATTACTCTTATTTTTCTTTCTAGCTTATCTGTAAGACCCAAAATAAAACCTGTAGCAGAGTTTGCACAATAAAACATCTACACATTTACAGTTAAAGCTAAAACTTTTTTTTTTCTTGCTATGAAATTTTAATCAGAAGCAGAAAACACGGAACAAATAAACTTTTAATGTGCTCACTGAGTTTTTTCTGCCCTGGCAGACTATGGAGCTCTGTTTCAGGGAGCTCCGCAGCCAACTATTTATGGTTCATAACAAAATGTTTGCCATCAAACAATGTCTTGGCTCTGTTTTCTGCTTACAATATGTCTGTTTGTCCTCAACTGCCTTCCTGCTTTCACTTCCCTAGAAATTTTTCAAGAACTGCATCCATCAGCCTTCTACTCTCAAATTATAACACTCCCATCATTAAATAAAAGAAAAAAAATCTTATCCAAGTGCCTTAGTTTCATCAGTTTTCATCACATTTCAGACTGAATTGCTAATTGTTTTTTTAATTAAATTTATTTATTTTTTTAATTACAATACTGTATTTGTTTTGCCATACATTGACACGAATCAGCCATAGGTGAACACAATCGCCCAATGCCAAATTAGGCTGCACAGACCTTTAGCATGCAAGACCTTATTTCCCAACCAGGAATCGATTCTGCACCCTCTGCACTGGAAGCACCAAGTCTTAACCACTGGACACCAGGGAAGCCCCATTCATATTATTGTGTTATGTCACGGGTGTTCCTTTCTCTTTAAACAAATATCTGTGGTCAATCATTATATTATCAATTCTCCATTAGGAAAATTTCTGGGATTTACTCTTCATCATTACTACTTACCAGCCCAATCCAAGCTTCAACTTCCCATACTTAGCTATTCTGCAAAAGCCTCTGTGAGTTCAAATGTGAAAGTCGGTCCCTTCAAAAAGCAATGTAGTTAAATACAAAAAAGAGCTGAACATAAAATAAGTTAGTTACAAAGATCTCAAGTGCTTACAAATTGCAAATGCAGATAAATCTATCCATGAATATTAAAAGAATGGAGAATCAAAATGTGAATATAACATATTCTTACTGTAAAATTTCATCAAATTATTCTACATGATGTCTTTCATAGTAAGTTTCCAGTTCCTGACTTATCCCAGATTTTTACTATCTAGAAATAGATCTAACAGTTGTGGCCACAGATGGCAAATGCCCATCAATTGAAAAATCCAAGATACTAATCATTACACAAATATTTTTCTAGTAGCTGTTTTTGGAATTGTTACCAGCTTACTGGTTTTTGTTTCCTTTTCCTCCCTAAATGATTATTTTGAATTAGATTATACCAAATGGTACAGATGACTTGTTTTTCCAGAGGTTCTAGATTTTTTTATGTAAAAACCTCAATTTACAATTGAGGAACTAATAAACATTCTTGACTAGCTTGAAAAGCATGTTCAATCTCTACATGGTTAAGTAGCAAGTCAAGTTTATTCACCAAAGTTCAGAACTAATTTACTATTCTCAGTCTTTTTAATGATTTATTTTCTCCATGTAATCCCAATATAACAATAATAGCTAGCAAACCATGATCACCTAGCTGATATGTTGTATAGATGTACAGACTAATTACACTTAAAAAGCTAAATTTCTGCCTTCCTTTTAGCAACGAAATAGATCCTATATAATAAAGAATAAGCAGCACAAGGGAGAAATGAGAAAATCATATATTTACTTTGAAATAAGTTCAGTCACTCAGTAGTGTCTGACTCTTTGTGACCCCATGAATTGCAGCACGCCAGGCCTTCCTTTCCATCACCAACTCCCAGAGTCCACCCAAACCCATGTCCATCAAGTTGATGATGCCATTCAACCTTCTGATCTTCTGTCGTCCCCTTCTCCTCCTGCCCTCAATCTTTCTCAGCATCAGGGTCTTTTCCAGTGAGTCAGCTCTTCACATCAGGTGGCCAAAGTACTGGAGTTTCAGCCTCAACATCAGTCCTTCCAATGAACACTCAGGACTGATCTTTGAAATCATACTTTCCAAAATGCTATCCAGAGTCATGCACTTCAGTCACTATGCTTCCTTAGCACTTACCTTGTGAAATATTCAAAAGAGCCTCTCTTGAATTCTGAGGAAGACTGATCTAGATAAATGAGAAACATCTTCCAATGAAATTCCTCACTTTATGATTAAAAAGTAAAGGTCTAGGGCTTCCCTGGTGGTTCAGGGGTTAAGACTCCATACTTTCAACATAAGGATCACAGTTTGATACCTGACTGGGCAACTAAGATGCCACATGTGCACAGCTATATGGAGAAGGAAATGGCAACCCACTCCAGTATTCTGGCCTAGAAAATCCTGTGGACAGAGGAGCCTGGTGGGCTACTGTCCATAGGGTCACATAGAGTCAGCCACGACTGAAGCGACTTAGCATGCATGTATGCGTTGGAGAAGGAAATGGCAACCCACTCCAGTATTCTTGCCTGGAGAATCCCAGGGACGGAGGAGCCTGGTAGGCCACCGTCTATGGGGTTGCACAGAGTAGGACATGACTGAAGCGACATAGCAGCAGCAGCAGCACAGCCATAAATCAATCAGTCAATAAATGTATGTTGTTGTTTAGTCACTAAGTCATGTCTCACTCTTTTGCAACCCCATGAACTGTAGCCTGCCAGGCTCCTCTGTCCATGGGACTCTCCAGGCAAGAATACAGGAGTGGGTTGCAACTTCCTTCTCCAGGTGATCTTCCTAACCCAGGGATCAAACCTGCATCTCCTGCATTAACAGGCAGATTCTTTTACCACTGAACCACCAGAGAAACCCAAATGTATGCTTAGTGCCAATTTACTTTATTTTGTTAAATATTATAGAATTGATAAGAGAGGACAATGATACCTCTTACAAGATCTAAGACACAGGCAAGTTGAGGTTTGTTGTGTATTAGATATCTAGCACTAACATATCTTATTTAATCTTCACAACTCAAGAGCCAAGCATTATCATTTTCTGCATTTTTTAGATGTCAACTGAAGCACAAAGAGTATGTAGTTGGCTCAAGATCACACAACGAATTAGTGGTGAAGCCAGGACTCCAAACCCAGCTAGTTGGACTTGAGAGGCTATGCTCTTTATAATGTAGACAATAACAGCAGCCTGTAGTGGGTGACCCAACAACTGAATCTGAATAGACTTTGTAAATGCCACATGAAAGAACGTGGTGAGTGAGCTAAATTCTGGAAATGTGAAAGAAGAGAACCAGAAGTCAAAGAGAAACATGGAGGAAATTTTACAATCTGTCTAAAATATTAAGGCACCAATAGCTCTAGAGAAATCCAGAAATCTTTTAGTCATGAAAATCCCTAAAAATGCCAATAATATAAGCTCAAGTGCTACTAGCTAAACCACACATTTCTTTTGCATCTCATTAAAACTGAGAAGTCTCGTGGGTGATTTTCTCTACGAAGAGCTTCAACCTTAGAACTAAAACCAGGGCAAAAATAATATTTCCTTTACAGAATTTCATTCATAAAAATGAATTTCCATCCAATATTTCATAGATTGCATCTAACCTGAATAGCAGGGTTGCTGTCAGTTACTTTAGACCCAAACTCACCAACAGGGTAGGCACTAGCCACAGGCAGCTGTCAAACGCTTGAAAAGTGGCTAGTCCAAACTAAGAGATTCTGTAAGTACAAAACACACATTGGATGCTGAGGAAAACAGAAGCATGCAAAGTACCTCAGTATTTTTCCTATTAATTACATGGTGAAATTATAATATTTTTGATATATTGGATTAAATATATTATTAATTTCACCAAATTAATATTAATTCCTCTTTGTGGGACTACTGGAAAATCTTTAAATTACATTTGCGGCTTACATTATGTTTCTGGTGGAACACTTTTAAGTGCACTTAGTGAATGTACTAATGTGTATTCACACTATATTACACAGGCTGAATCACATGTTAGTTTTAAAACTTTCCTTCTGAATTCATAACTGATATGACATTCAGTTTCTGGTTAAATGCACAGTATTCATTCAAATGCATTTTTGTTTTCAAATTCTGCATTGAACACTTAAAAGAGAGCTTGTCTATTTTGGTGCAGCACTTACAAGACACTTGCAAAGCATGGGAGCCACCAACTGTTCAAAAGTGGCAATACCCGGCTAATTCACTCTTGCAGATCAAGACATAAACATCTGTGAGAAACACAATCCTATAAAGGGAAAAAAATGCTGAAAATAATAAATAGAAACTATGTATGGCTTCTGTTTTAAACTAATGTACTTTCTCTTTGCATGGAAAATATATTGTCTCACATTTTCAGTAAATTCTATTTGGAAAATAGAAGGAAATAGTTCAAGAAAACAGAATACTGATAAGTATATAGAAAACTGTACACAGACTAAAAGATTTCAAGTCAGTATTAATGAGTCACTATTAGCTATGCTATTTGACAATTTTAATTGGCAAGAAATCAGAGAATAATAATAAATCCTTCATGTAACAGAAAACAAAACAGATTATACATCATTTTTTAATAGATGCTTTATAATTTTTCTTGACTTTTAGAAAAAGGTACCCAGAACTGGGGTGGGACATGGTTCTGCTGGGGCCTCTCTCTGCCTGCAGTGGTGGACGCTGATGTCATTAATGACCATTACAGTGGCTATCCATCCTCCATATGCCGGCGGTGCTTCATACAGGGCCAGGGCCTCACTAAAGGGCAGCTGATGGGCTGCCTTTGCTCCCATCAGAGTCCCAGAGTTCCGTGGCTGGTTTAGCGGAAAGTTTTTCAGGCTTGCGTGTCCATGTCTTCTGCCTGGGGCTGGAAATACAGGCAAAATAGCCAACTTAGCAAACTTAAACCTTTGAATGCCCAACCTCTGGCCCTGTAATAGAGCCCATGACAGAATTCATTCCATCCAGTTTGTCTTTCTTGGGTGTTTGAGAAGTCCAGCAGTGGACATGCCAATAACTCTAAGTGAAGTTTAGAGATCTGGTGGCATCTGAAAGAAATGTTGCAGTGCTGTGGTCAGAGGACATTCGAATGAATCAGGGTGTATTTGTCCTGGTGACAATGTTAGAAGAGGAATGTAAGAAGACAGAGCCAGGCTTAACAAGCCATTTGGGAAGAGAGACAGGAAAACTGTGTTTGGAGACAACTGTGCTGTGTGCTAGGCTATGCTGTGCTAAGTTGCTTCAGTCATGTCCAGTTCTTTGCTATCCGAGGGACCATAGCCCACCAGGCTCCTCTGTCCATGATATTCTCCAGGCAAACATATTGGAGTGGATTGCCATGCCCTCCTCCAGGGGATTTTCCCAACCCAGGGATCAAACCTGCCTGTCTCCTGTCTCCTGCACTGGCAGGCAGGTTCTTTACCACTAGCTCTGCCTGGGAAGCCCTACATATAGATCTAAGGTGTGGAAAGAATGGTAGAAGACCATCTGGAAGAGAAATTCACCTGTCTGTCTGACTGAGTCAAGGGTTCTGTGGGAGAGAGAGCTTATACATTAAGGAATTTCTGAAGAGAGGAAAAGTAAAGGCTGAGAGCAGAGGGACACTTTTTCTGTCCCCTCACTATCTCCCACTGCCACTTCCCCCATGACACGTCTCCAGAGAAAGCACATCTCAGTTTAGGATAAAAAGAATGTTTGATGCTAAATGAAATTAAAAATTCTGTTTCATATTTTATACTGGGCCATTCTAATTTTTAAATTAAACTGCTTACCACTGCCATACCTGAAAGACTTTTATTTTCTGTAACTGTAAAACTCATGAGTCTGCTCAAGGATTCTTGTGAAACAGAGAGATGACCTCAACTGAATACATTTCAAAGCCAAGGAAGGAGACATATCTTAATTGTCACTGTAATCACACTCTTTACATCACACTTGTGCAGCACACCCAGTTTACATCTGTGGGGTCAAGAGTGTATTTTTCCTAGATAGACAATGAATAGTTCTCCGTGTATCCTACTATGCTACTGGTGAGAAAAGTCCGTTTTCCTGTGGGGAGTAGTTACTCCACCTACTTTACTCACAAAAGAGGATACTTGAATCAGTTTCAGTGAGACTGAGGGGGAGCAGGTAGCTTTTCACCTCAAAGTTCACAGGATTCTGCTTTCATAGCTATCATGGAAGAGCTGTATCTTTCAGTTGGGGTTCCTAAGTTGTGGGGGCCATTTTTCCCCCACAATGTGGAAGAAAAGAGAGGAAGATAGTGCAAGCCTGTATCATTTTAATCCCAGATCCATGAAGATTTACCATGAAAAATCTCACTTATGTTAGCCCATTAAATTTACATTTTTACTTAAGCAAGTTTGAGTTGTCACTTGCATCAACAGTTTTGACCAATGTTATAATGTTATTATTTGACCAAAGAATTATATCTTCCTCTCACTTTTTCACAAACTGAAAATGAATAAAAATTATCAAATAAATAAAGCATAAAATCAATTCAAGAAGGCTGCTGATGCTTGGCTAGAATTCAAACTGAACACAGTGGGGTGGTTTTTGATCTGGTCCTCTTCAGCAAGTTAGGAATCCTTATTTATGATCATGCAGAAGCATCTTCAGATGTGGTTTGCAGGGCATACAGGTTATCTGTAGATTTCTGTTTAGAGTGAAATTTTCAGACTTCTGTTATTGTCATTTAGTCTGAAGAATTTTCTCCAGTGCTGGACAATTCACAAAGATGTCTGCTTTTGGTATTCCTTTTCCAGTAACTGGTGCCTAAAAATAAGCAAATTTTCATCAGCATCTATAGCGTCACTTCAAGGCCTTCAGTCTAAGGATTTACCTTATTCATGTGGCTGAAAATACCTGTCAGATGACCCAATCCATGAATCAACTCTTCCTTGTCAAACTGACCAGGAATTTGGGGTTGTTTTCCTTCTCCATCTAATATAAGTAAAAATCTCTCAAAAGGTAGCAATTCAAGGCCCTATTTAGCTGTCGACTGCTAACACGCCAACTTGTGATCTTGTGTTCCACTCACATGTGACACTTCCTTCACAAAACCAGACAAGTTCCACTCCTTGGGGGTTCATCTGTGCTTGGAGTGGCAGGACATTTCTTCCACTTGAAGTTTTCTTTGGCAAAGTCTATCGTGAAGATACTGACACCACCAGTTTGGTAATTCTGTTTTAATGATATCAGTGGAAAGACAAAAAAAAAACAGGAGCTGGCTGCACTGGCCTTAACAATTCTTTCATCCTATAGTAAACTGATGGGGAAAATAACAATAACTAACATGAACTCAAATTCAACTTATGCAAACATTAGAATTTGTTGTGATGATTAAGTGCATGTGCACAACTTGACTGAATTTGACTAAACCATTTTAATAACATTTCATCTAGTAATGGGCTCCTCAGGTGGCATTTGTGGTAAGAATCTGCCTATCAGTGCAGGAGATACAAGAGATGCAAATTCAGTCCCTAGGTCAGGAAGATAACCAGAAGGAGGAAAATGGCAGCCCACTCCAGTATTCTTGCCTGGAGAATTCCATGGACAGAGGAGTCTGGTGGGCTACAGTCCAAGGGGTTGCAGAGTCGGACACGACTGCAGCAACTTAGTATGCACACAACCTTATGCATGAACTGGTCATAAGATGACAATGGTTTTAAATCAGATAGTTTGAAAGATAGTATCATTATTTCTTCTCTTAGCTTGTATCTACAAGGATTTTTCAATATATATTCATGTAAATATAAGAGGATGCCCAATTTGTTTGAGATACAAGGCAGATCTCCTTCCAGATACCAAAAAGGTAAACATGTACTCTTATCATTTTGGAGTGGTTGCTAATTTTACCTAGCTAAATATTAAATTGTCAGACTTTCAGAACAAATATTACTCTTGAATATGAGCCATGCTTTCGAGTTTATAAATATTACATGGTACATAGTACATTACATATCTTTACTATTGACTCAAGTGTAGTAAATATCTTTCTTAATCATTAACTTAGTGTTGTTCATGTTACTTGTATATACTAAAGCATAATACTTAAGAAAATTGGTCTTCTAACAGTATCTGCATAGACGAAAGACTTGGGTGATAAAGAAATAAACAATGACTTCTGAGGATAATATTTATCCTTTAGTAATAATAATATCTCTTCAGAAGCATTCTAATTTTGGCTTAACTGTCATATTCTCAAATTTACACCAGGTCATTACAAAATATAACTGCCTGAAAAACTGCTTTTACATTTATTGTATTAAACATTTTGTTAATACATTGTCTTTCCTGCAACTTGATATACCAATTGAGACAAGTATTGAGAATAGAGAAGGAATGGGAAAGGCAAAAAGGAAGAAAGGAAGGGAGAGAGGAAGAAAGGAAGAAAGATAAGTAGGAAAGAACTTAGCCTCTTAAGGAAGTTGCTATTGTTTAGTCACTCAGTCATGTCTGACTCTTTTGCGATCACATGAACTGTAGCCTGCCAGGTTCCTCTGTCCATGGGATTTCCCAAACAAGAATACTGGAGTGTGTTGCTATTTCCTTCTCCAGCAGATCTTCCTGATCCATGGATCAAACCTAGGTCTCCTGCATTGCAAGCTGATTCTTTACGGCTGAGCCATCAGGGAAGGAAGGAAGTGGTAGTATTCTCAGAAAATGAAACATTGCCTATTTACTTGTCTTTCTCCTTGACTGGGCTGTGAATTCCCTAAGGATGGAAAGTTTATCTTTTCCATTTGTGTAGAAGCTTTTAATTTTAGATCCCATTTGTTTATTTTTGCTTTTATTTCCAGTATTCTGGGATGTGGATCATAGAGGATCCTGCTGTGATTTATGTCGGAGAATGTTTTGCCTATGTTCTCCTCTAGGAGTTTTATAGTTTCCGATCTTACATTTAGAACTTTAATCTATTTTGAGTTTATTTTTGTGTGTGGTGTTAGAAAGTGGTCTAGTTTCATTCTTCTACAAGTGGTTGACCAGTTTTCCCAGCACCACTTGTTAAAGAGATTGTCTTTATTCCGCTGGATACTCTTGCCTCCTTTGTCGAAGATAAAGTGTCCCTAGGTGTGTGGATTTATCTCTGGGCTTTCTATTTTGTTCCATTGATCTATATTTCTGTCTTTGTGCCAGTACCATACTAGAACTGAAAGAGAAACATGTACCCCAATGTTCATTGCAGCATTGTTTATAATAGCCAGGACATGGAAGCAACCTAGATGTCCATCAGCAGATAAATGGATAAGAAAGCTGTGGTACATATACACAATGGAGTATTACTCAGCCCTTAAAAAGAATAAATTTGAATCAGTTCTAATGAGATGGATGAAACTGGAGCCAATTATACAGAGTGAGGTAAGCCAGAAAGAAAAACACCAGTACAGTATACTGACACATATATATGGAATTTAGAAAGATAGTAATGATGACCCTCTATGTGAGACAACAAAAGAGACACAGATGTATAAAATGGACTTTTGGCCTCTAAGGGAGAGGGAGAGGGTGGGATGATTTGGGAGAATGGCATTGAAACATGTATACTATCATGTAAGAAACGAAGCGCCAGTTTATGTTCAACACAGGATACAGGATGCTTGGGGCTGGTGCATAGGGATGATCCAGAGAGATGAAATGGGGTGGGAAGTGGGAGGGGGTTTCAGGATTGGGAGCTCGTGTACACCTGTGGCTGATTCATGTCAATGTATGGCAAAACCAATACAGTATTGTAAAGTAGAATAAAGTAAAAATAAGATTAAATAAATAAATATACCTGCCAAAAAAAAAAAAAAAAGACAGTTTATCTTTTCCATTTGTATTTTTCTAGTGTGTAGCATGGAAGTTTGTACATGGTGGATGCTCAAGAATATTTGGTACTTAAACAAATGGACAAATAGCATTTCTTTTTTGTTGTTCTAGTAGAAAAGTTAACACTTTTGCTTTCTGTTCCTCTTTGGGGGCTGATTTTCTATCTAGACCGTTTCAACATATTTGTTATATATTTAATGTGGTAGAAAGTACAGAGGCTCTGAGGCCAGGTTGCTTGGGTTCAGATTCTGACTCTATTTAAGGTGCTCATCAATATGATTGCTATTGTTTAATTCTTTTGAAGGAGTTCTTCCTGGGTGCGCCAGTTGTTAAGGACTCACCTGCCAGCGTAGGGGATAGGAGGAAACAAATTTTCTTCCTTGGTCAGGAAGCTCCTCTGAAGGTGGACACGGCAGGCTATGTATGGTCCACAGGGTCCCAGAGAGTCGGACACAACTGAAGCAACTTAGCCCAGCACAGCACAGACCTATATGTGTTCATCTTCATCCTTTGCCTGCTGAGGTTTCTGGCCCTTATGCAACAAGATCTATGACATCTTACACGTGTCTGACATCTGACTCATCTGTGCAAATTTGTTACCATAACATAACTTGGTCTCTCCTGACCAATATACATGCCAACAGCTTTCAATAACGTCTCTAAACCAAACTCCTCTTTACCTTGACCCCATTTTATATTCCTTAATGAACAGATCTTTAGAGTCACTTCCTTTCTAATCCTGCACATATATGCTTCATGTGGGCAGACAATTTTAATGGCTTTGTTCAGTGCTCTAGCTCCAGCACTTAGAATAACAAGTGGCTCATTATGGGCACTCCACGTTGAATAAATCCATATGAAGCTGAGATCTGTCCCCCTCTCATTCAGTTAATCTGATATCTATCACTGGTAAGTTATTCAAAAGGGAGATAGGAAAGTTCTGGTTGCAATGTAACTTTAGATATGCACAGATAATTCTCACATTTTCTGTATCTAGTAAATACAGTTATCCCATTTACAACTGAAAATGTATTTACACTTCCCAAGAAGCAGAAAACAAAATCAAATCTAGTTACTAAGTAAAATGGTACACCCAGGATTGTTTGAGAAGCACATTTTTTCCTAGTCGAATGTGATGTATTATGTCTAGCAATATTTGACTAACTTCTAAGTTTTGTATGTTTAATCAGCTTGTGTTCTGGTCATCTACTATTGAGTCATAAACCACTCCAAAACTCAGTGGCTTAAAACAATGACATTTATTTGGCTCTGAAGTTTAGCAAGAGCTTGGTGGGGCATGTCATCTCTGCTCCTCTTGGAGTTAGTGGAAATGGCGTAAAGGCTGGTGGCTGGAGTCATCTGAAGACTCAGTTACTCATACTTGGTTTATTCTGACTTTCAGCTGAATTGGTGGCCAGGATACCTACACATAGATTCTTCCCATGGATAATTAGTTTTCTCAAAGTATGGTGGTTTGGACCCAAAGGTGAGCCTCTCAAGAAGACTAGGCAGAAGTTGTACCTCTCTCTGACTTTTGAGAAAGCAGCCTCAAAAGTCATAGTGCCGGCTCTATTTAAAATTGATAACCAACAAAGTCCTACTGTATAGCACAGGGAACTCTGCTCAGTGTTATGTGGCAGCCTGGGTGGGACTGGAGTTTAGAGAAGAAAGGATACATGTGTCTATGTATATATAACTGAGTCCTTCTGCTGTCCACCTGAAACTATCACAACACTGTAAACTGGCTACACTTCAATATAAATTAAAGTTTAAAAAAAGATAAGAGATAACTAAACAATTAGTCAATCTCACAACAAGGTTTATTTTTATTTTCAATTTGATGAAAGAACCAGATAGGGATGATCAATCAAATATAAAAATTCTAAAAGGCGAAAAAGGTCACAGTATCTTTTTTTTCCCATGGTCCCAGACTCTCTCAGAGAGAGAGAACACAAAGAAAGAAAACACAGACCTTCTACACACCTAAACAGACATGTTAAAATCGCCTCATACTAAAAGTATGAAAGATAGGATACATATTATTGAGATCCCATTTAAAAGACATGCTCTTCTCCATCTCAAAATACCAAATATAATGATGAAGGTGGGTAGAATTGCCACATTTGGGGGAAAAAAAGAAAAAGTAAGACAACAAGAAGTGAGGCCTTATATCATCTCCTGTGACTGGGAAGGGTAAGGCCCACAGTCCTAATCATAGTTCCTCAGGCCCCCACAGCCTTACCTGAGAGAGGTTTAGGGAATAAATCTCCATCTTTGACAACTCTCTTTTGTTAGTGATGGTTCTGAAGCTCTGAGAAAATACAATTAAGATAATTGATCATCACAATATTTTCAGGATTCAGGCTTATCTTGAATTACCTTAAATCTGACTTGCTAGTCAATTATATTTCCCTTAGTTCCACCAATTAGAATGCTGGTCCAGAGTTTGATGATCTCAGATGCACTCATTGCCTTTTGCACTTCTCCAACCCCATGGGCTATTTATTTCTCAAGCTCACCTGTGGCCTGCCTTTGTTAGAAGAAAGAGACCAGGGTATTTCTCCCTCTGCCTTGGTGGCACCTCTGGCTGATTTCTTTTGTAATACCAGCCCTGAGTTTCAGGAACACTGCATCCTCCATTTGTTCTATAAGGAGATAGTACCCCTGCTGCTGTTTGTCCATGGGCTGATGTATATCACCCACTTGACTTCTCTAAACCATTCCATCATCAAACTAGTTCCACCATTAAATGTTCTTTGTTTCAAATACTTAAAAGCACTTTAGTATCATTTAAGCCACTGTTGGGCTTTCCAGGTGGCTCAGTGGTAAAGAATCCACCTGTCAATGCAGGAGAGTCAGGAGACAAGGGTTTGACATCTGGGTTGGGAAGATCCCCTGGAGGAGGAAATAGCACCCAACCAACGGCAACCCACTCCAGTATTCTTGCCTGGGGAGTCCTGTGGAACGGAGGAGCCTGGTGGGCTGCCATCTATGGGGTCGCACAGAGTCAGACAAGACTGAAGTGACTTAACATTAGCATACAGTATTCTTGCCTGAAAAATTCCATGGACAGAGGAGTCTACAGTCCATGGGGTCGCAAAGAATTGGACATGACTGAGCCCCTGAGCACACACGAGCCACTGCTACTCTGTTTCCGCAGCTGAATCAAATTCGTGCAAACAGAACTATGTCTTTGGAGTGTTCTCTGTTTCAACTATGGCTTCTCTCACTTTAAAGTTTATTATTCCTTTCAGAGAAGGAAAGTATTTATTGAATGTTTATTAAAGGCTATATATTTGATACCTCATTCAATTCTCACAATTCAATAAAGTTGGAAGATCACCCTGCTTTTATAATGAAAACTCTGAGACTCAAGATTAAGTTAATCAAGTATCTTTTCCAGCATCTGACTCTTCATTATTCTTAACACCCTGCTAAACCATTGCATACTTCATTTTCTATCATTGGTCTTTACCCTGGCTTGAGACTAGCCACTTGATACTTAATAATACATTTTAGTGTTTGAGGGGCTTCACGGGTGGCACAGTGGATATGACTGAGTGTTTTAGTGAGCTCCTCTAAATCAGGCATTTTCATTCTTAGCAAGTACCTTTTCATCAATACTTGATAAATCAAAGGTTTTGGTTGAGAGTTAGTTACTATAAGAATCCAATTAATAATCAGATGTGGAGTGGGAGATAAGGCATTTCAGGATAGGTGGACATGACAAAATCACCAATAAATAATTTTTATTGATCTCCTAGATCCTAAAAATGCATTTTTGTAGGAAAACATAAATAAATCAGTATTGATATTTAAATAAATCTGTTATTTTGCATATACAGTAGGACTGACATAAGTTAGAAAGAAACCATACTGAGTTAATACGTCATTATTATAACTGTATTGCCAGTTACTATGCTGTCACAAAAGTGCTTCACCATAAGTGATGGTTTAGTTGAAGCCACGTCTGTAATAAGAATGATGAATAGCATCTAAGCTTATTTGGTGTCACCTTGAAACATGTTTGCAAGCACAGGAACACACTTCTTTTATGTATATTTTATTACATGTACGCTAGTCTAGTGACAATTTGAGTTTTTATGAGTTTATTTTGGGGAACAAAATTTTTAAAAACAGACCTGAGTGTAGACAGAAGTCAAAGACTGTAAACATGAGTGTGAAAGTGACAAAAGCCTCAAAGGCAGGCAATTTTCTAAGATGTCCCCCAGTATTTCTTGTCCTGGTGAACACATCCTGCCCAGTCCCCAGGACTGGGAATTGGAAAGTTTTACTCCTGGGATTAGGTTATGTTATATAAGGTCATTAACCTTGAGATGGGGAGACCACCTTGGAGGGCTTGATTTAATCATCCAAGTCCTTTAAAGCAGAGAAGTTTCTCTGGCTGCTCACAGAAGAGGAAGTTAGAGAAATTTAACAGATCGTTCTCCATTGCTGAGATGGTGGGGACCTCATGGTAAGAATTGAGACCAGCCTCTAAACGTTTAGAGCTACACAAGCAAGGAAACAGAAACTTCCGTTTTAGGACAGCAAAGAAACGTATTCTGCCAATGAGAAAAATTAACTAGGCAAAACCTAGCTCCGTATGAGAACGTGGCTGACGGACATCTGGATTTTAGCCTGAGCAGAACATGGGCACAGCGTGCAAGTATTCTGACCCATACAAATGTGAGCTAGTCAGTGGGTGTTGTTACAAACTGCTCAATTTGTGGGGCTCTGTTCCCCAGCAACAGAAAAGAAGATGGCCTGACAGATCAGGTTCAGCACACCCGGAAAGCACGGGGTTGATGGAACACAGAGGGATGATTTTGCACAGCCTTGCTCTACATGGCCATGCTAGGGCTCCCCACTGTACTCTGAACAACTGGAGTGGGTTTATGGAGTACTGAAGTTTCCTTACTCAGCTGTAGTCCATCAAAAGCATGTATGGTGTCCCAGCTTACCAAGCACATTTGATCTGGGCACAATTCCAAGAATTAAGCAGGGTTGAAGCTTGACTCCATCCAGCGTTTTAGTCCACAACCACATTTGTAAACTGAATAATACAAGACACTGGGTGACAGAAGACATCTGTTATATATACAGTGAGTCCAGTGCAATTGCTCTGCCCTTCAGAAAGATGTGTCAGAGTCGATGAAAACAGTGCACTGAATTAGTAGAATACTGACTTTCTTACTGCTTTATTTCTCACCCAATAAACATAATTTGAACTTTTGAAAGGTCTTACCTGCACACTAGCAATTTACCTGCACACTAGCATTTATTTACAATTAAAACCACAGAAAAAGCTAAAACGTTGTTCACTGTTATACGGACAATTATTTTCTAACCTCAAAGATAATTATAAAGCATATCATTCAAATGTTTTGAACAAATGAAATATTTCTGAAAAACGGGACATAAACAAGTTTCTTTTAATAACATAATTGCTACTGGAACATATTTAATTTTAGAGATATAATTCATGGGCAGTCCTTATCCCTTTAACAATGGTGAATGTGAAGTCAGAGCAGCTCAATTAGGGAGTGAAGTTACCCTTATTAATAATAATACCAGTTGTTCTATGTCACACTTCTCTATAAAATGCATTCTAAGTTTCATTGGTTTGTTCAACAGTTTTAGTATCTTCAAGTGATGGAATTATTATTATCCATTTTTACCACTAGTGCTGGCTGATTAGAGCAGGGATACACTTTTACCACAATGACATTTTAAACCTAGCAGATTTTTTTTTTAATAAAGTTTTATTAAAGTATAAAGGAGATAGAGAAAGCTTCTGACATAGGCATCAGAAGGGGGCAGAAAGAGTACCCCTAAACCTAGCAGATTTTTGTATTGTAGTTATGCCCTGAATCCTAGAAGAATTTTATATACATCAACAAAAGCATGACATGTGGGTCATGTGAGATGACTTTGGACAGCACTTCCAACAACAGTTTTACTTAAGTCAGTAGTTATAACATATTGGGTTGGCCAAAAAGGTTGTTTTAAGAAACCTGAACAAACTTTTTGGCCAACCGAAAAGTGCTAAGCATAATATTTATGACAAGTAAAACTCTGACGCTGATTTTTTAAATTAAATATATGTAAGTAAAATTAAATATATGTTAAGTAAAACACGCACAGTCATGTCCAACTTTTGTGACCCCATGGCCCGCCAGGCTCCTCTATCCATGGGGCTTCTCCCGGCAAGAACACTGGAATGGGCGGCCAATTCCTCCTCCAAGGGATCTTCCCGACATGGGGATTAAACCGAGGTCTCCCACATTGCTGGCAAATTCTTTACTGTCTAAGCCACCAGGGAAGCCCAAGTAAAAATGAAAGAAATATGATTAAATGATAAGGTAAATATTATTTTTAAGTGCTATGTGACTATGTCAAGAATTATGAAAATAGCTTAATGAATAAAATTTGGGAAATACTACATCATTTCTAAACCTTTTACTTCTATTTGATTCCCAATTCTGAAATTAGCTTTATCCCTTTACTTTTTGCAATATATTTTCAAAAGTATCAAGTTAGTCTTAGCAATTAACATTCATTTATTTTAGAAACTGAAGGCATTTATTTTTGAGTATTTTTATTAAATAATTCACAAAATACTTTCTCTTACACAAAGGTCCTAGATTCAAACTTCTCTGAACCTTGTGATATGTGTTCAAAATCCAATCAAAATAATGGATTTATTTATAAACTTATTTACTTATGAAACTTTGCTTCATATGAGAGTGTGTGTTTTGAGCCAAGTATATTTGAATTTAGTCAATGAAAGAGTTGGTCATCAATAGTAATCATTTTTACAATGACTGCTCTTGTGTGTGTGTTTTAAAGTTTTCATGTATATGTAATACATACTTTTAAAATATTTTAGTGCATTTATATACTAAATATATATATATACATGCTTGTACTTATACATATATATTTAGTTCTTATAAATTATACCAGTACACTGGTATAATACTGATCTACACTGATCAGTATTTGTTATTTGATAACAGAAATCACTAACAATGTTTTGTTAATCATCACCTTGTGTTCAGGATAAAGCAATCAAGTCATTTAGTGCTTTTGAAGATGAACAAAAGATACTACTTTGTTGTGAAATATTCTGCACACCTTCGAAATAAATTAGAATTCCCTGATCCCATCCCTAGGGCCTCGAAATTATTTGAATCTTCCCCAGATCATCAGCAGTGAAAATGGATAATGTTTTATATTGTGGTCTGCCTCATTTAATGTTACTACGGCTATTGCCTCTGTCTCTATCTCACTGTGTGATTGACACTAAAAGCCATCTAAGGTTGGAGAAACAGATTCTTCTTATTTAGGTGCACCCTGGAATGTGTTATAATTACATACTCAAGGGAACTTATGCTGAACACAATTTTGCATTTCCATTGTGGGCTCTGCCTGCAGGCAGTGACAGTAAAGAGCAATGAGATGAAGACAAAGATGGCTGCAGACACTTATTTGCAAAAAAACTGGGATGGGTGTACTCAAGGGAAAAAAGACTGCAAAAGTTCCACGTCAGATGGAAGGAAAATAATACACTTAATTTGAAAGGAATATGAAGGGACTGTGTTAGTTAAGGAGCAGGCTAAGCTGATGCAAACAGATAGCAAGAATGCCACAGCTCACAAAACAATATTTTTTTGTTTAACTTTTCTCTCACATATCAGTCCAGAGGTAAGTATGTGTGAAACTCTGTTTCATAAGGACATTCAGGAGCTTAGGTTTCCTATGTGGGGCTTTTTGAAACCTGTGAGAATTTCCCCTTGATTACATCTTCAGAACTGGCTTACCAGCACTGTCTTTTTTTTTTTTTTTTGGTCATCACCATTATCATTTTAATTAAAAAATTTTAAATATTGAAATGTTACTGTTAGTATTTTGTGAGATTAATGTCTTTACTTACCTTTTTAAAAATTTATTTTAATTGGAGGCTAATTACTTTACAATATTGTAGTAGGTTTTGCCATACATTGACATGAAGTCAACCATGGTTGTACATGTATTCTCCATCCTGAACCCCCCTCCCACCGCCCTCCCCATCCTATCCCTCAGTGTCATCCCAGTGCACCAACCCTGAGCACCCTGTCTCATGCATCGAACCTGGACTGGCAATCTATTTCATATATGATAATACACATGATTCAGTGCTATTCTCTCAAATCATCCCACCTTCGCCTTCTCTCAGAGTCCAAAAGTCTGTTCTTTACATCTGTGTCTCTTTTGCTGTCTTGCGTATAGGGTCATCGTTGCCATCTTTCTAAATTCCATATATATGTCTTCATATACTGTATTGGTGTTTTTCTTTCTGACTTACTTCACTCTGTATAATAGGTTCCAGTTTCATCCACACCTCATTAGAACTGATTCAAATGCATTCTTTTAACAGCTGAGTAATATTCCATTATGTATATGTAGCACAGCTTTCTTATGCATTCATCTGCTAATGGACATCTAGGTTGCTTCCAAGTCCTGGCTATTGTAACCAGTGCTCCAATGAACATTGGGGTACACGTGTCTCTTTCATTTCTGCTTTCTTTGGTGTATATAACCAGTGGTGGGATTGCTGGCTTGTATGGCAGTTCTATTTCCAGTTTTTAAGGAATCTCCACACTGTTCTCCATAGTGGCTCCACTAGTTTGTATTCCCACCAACAGTGTAAGAGGGTTCCCTTTTCTCCACATCCTCTCCAGCATTTATTGTTTGCAGACATTTTGATAGCAGCCATTTTGACTGGCATGAGATGGTACCTCATTGTGGTTTTGATTTGCATTTCTCTGATAATGAATGATGTTGAGTATCTTTTCATGTGTTTGTTAGCCATCTATATGTTTTCTTTGGAGAAATGTCTGTTTAGTTCTTTGGCCCATTTTTTGATTGGGTTGTTTATTTTTCTGGAATTGAACTGCAGGAGCTACTTGTATATTTTTGAGATTAATTCTTTGTCAGTTGCTTCCTTTGCTATTATTTTCTCCCATTCTAGGGGCTATCTGTTCACCTTGCTTATAGTTTCCTTCATTGTGCAAAAGCTTTTAAGTTTAATTAGGTCCCACTTGTTTATTTTTGCTTTTATTTCCATTACTCTGGGAGGTGGGTCATAGAGGATCCTGCTGTGATTTATGTCAGAGAGTGTTTTGCCTATGTTTTCCTTTTAGGAGTTTTATAGTTTCTGGTCTAACATTTAGATCTTTAATCCATTTTCAGTTTATTTTTGTGGATGGTGTTAGAAAGTGTTCTAGTTTCATTCGTTCACAAGTGGTTGACCAGTTTTCCTAGCATCACTTGTTACAGAGATTGTCTTTTCTCCATTGTATATTCTTATCTCCTTTGTCAAAGATAAGATGTCTATAGGTGCGTGGATTTATCTCTGGGCTTTCTATTTTGTTCCATTGATCTATATTTCTGTCTTTGTGCCAGTACTGCACTGTCTTGATGACTGTAGCTTTGTAGTATAGTCTGAAGTCAGGCACATTGATTCCTCCAGTTCCATTCTTCTTTCTCAAGATTGCTTTGGCTATTTGAGGTTTTTTGTATTTACATACAAATTGTGAAATTATTTGTTCAGTTCTCTGAAAAATACCATTGGTAGCTTGATAGGGATTGCACTGAATCTATAGATTGCTTTGGATAGTATATTCATTTTCACTATATTGATTCTTTTGACCCATGAACATAGTATATTTCTCCATCTATTTGTGTCATCTTGGATTTCTTTCATCAGTGTTTTATAGTTTTCTATATATAGGTCTTTTGGTTTTTGCTGCTGCTGCTGCTAAGTCACTTCAGTCATGCCCGACTCTGTGTGACCCCATAGATGGCAGCCCACCAGGGTCCCCCGTTCCTGGGATTCTCCAGGCAAGAACACTGGAGTGGGTTGCCATTTCCTTCTCCAATGCATGAAAGTTAAAAGTGAAAGGGAAGTTGCTCAGTCGTGTCTGACTCTTAGTGACGCCATGGACTGCAGCCTACCAGGCTCCTCCGTCCATGGGATTTTCCAGGCAAGAGTACTGGAGTGGGGTGCCATAGGTAGATTTATTCCTACATATTTTGTTCTTTTTAATGCAATGGTGAATGGAATTGTTTCCTTAATTTCTCTTTCTGTTCTCTCATTGCTAGTGTATAGGAATGCAAGGGATTTCTGTGTATTGACTTTATATCCTGCAACTTTACTATATTCACCTAAAGCAACTAGAAAAGAAGAAATTAAGAACCCCAGGGTTAGTAGAAGGAAAGAAATCATAAAAATTAGGGCAGAAACAAATGAAAAAGAAACAAAGGTAACTATAACAAAAATCAACAAAGCTAAAAGCTGGCTCTTTGAGAAGATAAATAAAATAGACAAACCATTAGCCAGATTCAAGAAAACAAGGGAGAAGAATCAAACCAACAAATTAGAAATGAAAATGGAGAAATCACAACAGACAACATAGAAATACAAACGATCATAAGAGACTACTATCAGCAACTATATAGCAATAAAATGGACAACTTGGAAGAGATAGACAAATTCCTAGAAAAATATAACTTTCCAAAACTGAACCAGGAAGAAATAGAAAATCTTAACAGACCCATCACAAGCCTGGAAATCTACACTGTAATCAGAAATCTTCCAACAAACAAAAGCCCAGGACCAGACGGCTTCACAGCTGAATTCTACCAAAACCTTAGAGAAGAGCTAACACCTATCCTACTCAAACTCTTCCAGAAAATTGCAGAGGAAGGTAAACTTCCAAACTCATTCTATGAGGCCACTATCACCCTAAAACCAAAACCAGACAAAGATGCCACAAAAAGAAAACTATAGGCCAATATCACTGATGAACATAGATGCAAAAACCCTTAACAAAATTCTAGCAATCAGAATCCAACAACATATTAAAAAGATCATGCATCGTGACCAAGTGGGCTTCATCCCAGGGATGCTAGGATTCTTCAATATTCACAAATCAATCAATATGATACACCACATTAACAAATTGAAAGATAAAAACCATATGATTATCTCAATAGATGCAGAAAAAGCCTTTGACAAAATTCAACATCCATTTATGATAAAAACTCTCCAGAAAGCAGGCATAGAAGGAACATACCTCAACATAATAAAAGCCATATACGATAAACCCACAGCAATTATCCTCAGTGGTGAAAAACTGAAAGCATTTCCCCTAAAGTCAGGTACAAGACAAGGGTGCCCACTCTCGTCACTACTATTCAACATAGTTTTGGAAGTTTTAGCCACAGAAATCAAAGAAGAAAAAGAAATAAAAGGAATCCAGATTGGAAAAGAAGTAAAACTCTCATTGTTTGCAGATGACATGATCCTCTACATAGAAAGTCCTAAAGACTCCACCAGAAAATTGCTACAGCACTGTGTCTTTACTTAGGACCAAGGGAGAGAAAGAGAGGAGCAGACACTTACTTGTGTAGAGAGCAAGCCTGGTTATGTTACATGTATAACTTAACACACTCTGTTGTTAAGAACCCTGTCTTACATATGGGAAAACTGAATCTCTGGCTGGAGTACTCACTAAAAACTTGAGGAATTTTAACCTCAAAGTAAAATGGATAAAGAATCCTGAAAAACAGAAGTTTCTTCCCTTGGGCTCTAGCCCCCAAAATCCATGCACACAAATTTTTTAATGAAGAAAACATAGGGTCTCCCCAGGGAATGCAGCTTTAAGTTCATCAAGTTATCATTCTCAGTTCAAAACCTAGACTTGCCTAGTAATGTTTGTTTCTTTCTAGCTGACCTAAAGGTGGATCTTCAAGGACAATCAATCCATTATCTAATAGATGAGCTGCACTTCCATACAGCATAGAGGATCTTGATTTAGGTTAAAGAGCTGCAATAAAAACTACCATTCTAAAAATGAAGAGCAGGAAATAGCACTTACTATGATAACCTGTTTGGCAGGAATTGAGAAGGCTTCCCTCCCAGGCAATAAAGTAAATCCTTTGGTCAGGCTCTGATTCTGATCTCTGGAATTTCTAGAAAGAATCTGTTTGTCTACTGTACTCGTGGGCACTGGTCTTACTCACCCCCTGCCCACCAGGGAGATTCATTCTTTTCCATTATTTGGAAAAGATATCAGTGGTGTTATCCTGTATCAGTCTGAGTCCAATCAAGAGAGAGAAACCATGTGGCAACTTGAGCAGGGAAAAGTTTAATATCATTAATAACTAAACAAGCTTTTGAGGCTTCCCTGGTGGCTCAGATGGTATGAAATCTGCCTGCAATGCAGGAGACCCAGGTTCGATTCCTGGTGGGGAAGATGTCCTGGAGTCGGGAATGGGTACCCACTCCAGTATTTTTGCCTGGAGAATTCCATGGAAGAGAGGCCTGGCAGGCTACAGTCCACGGGATCACAAAAAGTCAGACATAATTGAGTGACTTTCACTTTCACTTTAGAAAAATGAGGAACTGGCTTCTAAAAAAGTAACGAAAACCCTTTTTAAAAATGTAGGATTAGCAAATAAAAGGAAAAACCACTACCTCTAAACCAAGATAGAACATGAAGGAAGAAATTCCCTAAGGACTGAGATCTTGAACTTGTTGGAGGGTCAGAATGGCTCACTGAATGGCAGAGAAGAGAAGTCACTGTGGGCTTATGTCAGGGGAACTGACCAGTAACCTACCCTCTAGGGTGCTTGGGACAGCTACTCAGGGTGCAGTGTCTAGCCACTGGTGCTCAGTGGCGACAATCCCTGAGGAAACACTGCTGACCATTAACACACTGAAGGAGGGGTGGGTCATGGAGAAGAGCCCACCAGTAAGCACACCAGCACAGGAGGGAAACCCTTCCCTTCTACAATCTGCCTCCAGAGCCTTCTGTTGACAAAACTTCAGAGTTGTGAAGATGCGTGTATTCCCTTCTTGATGACTGTGTAACTTCTGCAGATTTTTACAGGTACAGGTTCCAGTTGGGGATTTCTGGAGACGGACATGGGGTTTGTGGGGTTTTTTAATTTTTTGGACAAACTGTTTTCCTCAAAATATAGTAGATTCCTAGTCTAATTGGTTTCAGTTGTGTTCATATAAAGGCGTACTGGTCAAAGATCATAACTGGTTATAGTTCTTAAGCTTTCATATTCTAGTTTGCTTTCCAGTTGTTGTGTTCAGTCTATCCAGCTTTTGCTGAGTTTTGTACTGTTACCTGGAGCCACCTCAAAAAATACTTAGGTCGGAAAGCAATGCTCTTAATTCATATTGCAAGGCTGACTTCCACTTTCTGGCTAATATACGTGGAGGCTCTTGAGAAATAATCTGAAGGACAATGTTGTCTCCTGTGGTTTAGAGTACTGAAGATGTTAATGTTGCCAAACCTGTCAAACTTTGTCAAATCAATCAATTCAGATTTTATACTACAGGATGAGAAAGTCTCACTGAGAACTATATTCCCTTTCACTTCTGCTTACAAAGCTGCTACTCTTACCTGACAATCATTTTCCAGGCTGCCATGTTTGTTTCTTTGCTATTCGCTCCCAATCAATAAGCCATAACCACACCTTTAAAGCAGCTGATTACTGATGGCTGCACTGGGTCCTCATTGCTGCACTGCGTTTCCTCTAGTTGTGGTGAGCAGGGGCTCTTCTCTAGCTGTGGTGCACAGGCTCTTCACTGTGGCGGCTTCTCTCGCTGCAGAGCACAGGCTCTGCGGCGCACGGGCTCAGCAGCTGCGGCCACAGGCCTGTCTGCTCCTCAGCATGGGGAATCTTCCCAGATCAAGATCAAGCCTGGGTTCCCTGCACTGGCAGGTAGATTCCCAACCACTAGACCACTAGGAAGTCTCAGATAACGTTTTTAAAGTGTTTATTAAAGCAGCCTATTTCTAGGTATTAATGTTTGTATTGAGTACAGGTTAAAATATCATAACAGAAAAATCTGTATTTCTCTCACATAACAATCTGTGCCATGCTTAGCCACTCAGTCATGTCAGACTCTTTGTGACCTCATGGACTGTAGCCTGCCAGGCTCCTCTGTCCATGGGGATTCCCCCAGGAAAGAATGCTGGAGTGGGTTGCCATGCCCTCCTCCAGGGGAATCTTTCCAACCCAGGGACTGAACCCAAGTCACCTACATTGCAGGCAGATTCTTTACTGTCAGAGCCACCAGGGAAGCCCCCAAATACGGGAATGGGTAGCCTATCCCTTTTCCAGGGGAACTTCCCAACCCAGAAATCGAACCAGGGTCTCTTGCATTGCAAGTGGATTCTTTACCAGCTGAACTAGCTGGGAAGCCCCTAACAGTCTGAAGCAGGCAACTGTTTAGAATGGGTGTATTGGTCATCTCTCACATATAAAGAGACTAACCAATCACTTGGAGACAAGTTGATTACCCTCAAACATAAACTCTGGGAGCAAAAATTTGTCCTCACTAGAATAGAAATCTCTAGGTACTGGTTTGGTATCTCTGTCCACAGTTCCTCTTTTGCCAGCATCATTATCTGAAGACTTACAGAATACCTGATTCAGTATGATAGCATATCATTGTAACAAAGACACTTGCTTCAAAACAAAGGAATTGGGGCCACTGACACACTGATGACGGTATTATTTTTCCTCACACAGAAACTTAATAATGATAAAAAGAGTAACAAAAGGAATAGATAAGCCCCATATCAAGAATGATCACTGCTAAGCTGGAGTGCTCCAAGCATGAAGTATGTACCCTAAATCAATGGCCAATGTATTAGGTATTAGAATTTTCCAGAGAAACATAACTAATTTATACACACACACACACACACACACACACACACACACACACACATACGGATGCTTACTTAGTTGCTAAGTCATGTCCAACTCTTTTGCAACCCCAAGGACTATAGCCTGCCAGGCTCCTCTGTCCATGGGATTCTCCAGGCAAGAATACTGGAGTGGGTTGCCATTTCCTCCTCCAGGGAATCTTTCCAACCCAGGGATCAAACCCATGTCTCCTGCATCTCCTGTACTGGCAAGAAGATTCCTTACCACTGAGCTACCTGAGAAGCCCCTATATGCATACATATACATACATATATATTTTATTTACTTATTATATGCACCCGTATGTTCACTGTAGCATTGTTTAAAATTGCAAAATATGGTCAACCTAGGTGTAGGTTGACAGATGAATGGATAAAGATGTGGTATATATAATATATACACAACAGAATATTACTCTGTCATCATAAAGAATGAAATCTTGCAATCTGTGACAAAACAGATGGGCCTAGAGAGTATTATGCTTATTGAAATAAGTCAGAGAGAAAAAGACAAATACTGTATGACTTCACTTATCTGTGGAATCTAAAAAGAGAAAACAAATGAACAAGCATAACAAAACAGAAACAGAGTCACAGATTCAGAGAACAAATAGGTGGCTACCAGGGGAGGGTGTGAGGAGATAAGTGAAATAGGTGGGGGAGATAAAGAGGCATAGGCTTCCCATTATAAAGTAAACGAGTCAAGGGGTGAAATGTAGAGCAAACAGGATAGAGTCAATAGTACTGTACATCTGACCTTTGAACAACACAAGTTGGAACTGCCCGGGTCCACTTCCACATGAATTTGTTTCATTGGTAAATACTATACAGTGATATATGATCTATAGCTGCTTCAATTTGCAGATGTGGAACTGAAAGTACAGGTGAACTGGAAAATGGAGGAAGCATGTTACACATGGATTTTTGAGTGCAGGAGGATCAATGTCCCTAGCCCCCAAGTTCAAGGGTCAACTGCAAAAACTCTGTAAAAGCTCCAGATAGTAAGTGGGCTTACCATGGTGATCATTTTGTAATACTGAGAAATATCAAGTTAGTATGTTTGTAACTAGAATTGACATAATGTTGTAGGTCAATTATACCTCAAAAAGAAAAGAAAAGAAAAGAAAACATGGTGGGAGGAAGGATATGGTAAATAACAGTAACTAAGGACTAGCTGCAGTAACAGGACCATAACTTTTCCATAACCCTCTTATATCAAGTGCTTGCTGAAGCTGTGGCCAGCCATAATTTTAAAGGAACTCTGTGATTAACCGGGATTAATGCAGGACATAAGTGGATCTGAGTGGTGCAAGGAGTGTGTTGTGTTGGCCATCTTTTGTGAACCATTTTTATCTCCAAAACTTACCTCTTACTGCAGCTACTTCTGAGGCAGGGAGTTTTACACAAACTAATCAACTTCGTAAAGCACACAGACAATACTTCACCTCAAACCTGTGCTATGTTTCTCTTAATTTCTACCCAGACAAATCTAATAGCTATCAGTGTCTATGTGCTTTCCAGAGAATGGGATGGTTAACCATTGGAGCTGTTTTAATCAGTAGGAATTGAGAACCAATAAGAAAGATGACCCTCCCTTTTATCCCAGACAGACAGTTTTGGAATGCATTTCATAAGGGTCTCCAGAGGGTTTCAAGGAATGAAATACCAGGTATTCTTAATAGTGACCCACTTGATAACTCCTTTCTTATTTCATTCCCCTCTTCCTGTTGCTGCCCTTGGGAGCATTTTAAAATAAATGACTTGCAACCCTGTCTTTGTCCAACTCTACTATTAGGGTAATTCCAGTTAAGGTAGAAAACTCTGCACCCAAAGGTTACCTAGGAATCCAGGTTCAATCTGTTGCTCTCTCAACCCTAGAGTTTCTGTCTGCTTCTCTGCATAGTCAAAGCAGCCTCACCAGCACCAAGCCCATATTTCATCCCAAAGATGCACAGAGAGAGTGGAAGATAAGCACGTGGCTTTAATGAAAATGATCTGGAAGCTGCACAGGTCCCTACTCTTTACTTACTAGCAAGAACTTAGCCCATAGCCACTCCTATTGCAAAGGATCCAGGACTCTCTAGCTGGGCAACCACATATGCGCCCAGCAGAAACTTTTCTGAGCCTGTTCCTAACCCAGAGATCAAACCTGGGCCTCCACATAGGGATAATTGGGTCTTAGCCACTGGACCATCAGAGAAGTTCCTCCTAGGTATTTTATACTGTTACTATTTTGCAGTGTTTATTTTGCAATTTTTGTGTGCTAGAATCTAGGAAAACTATTGTTTTTCATACCTTAATTTTATGTTAAACAACTTCAATGAAGTCTCATATGAGTCTTAATTTTTCTATTAATTTTCTTTGGGTTTCCAAGGAAGGCAAGCAGCTTGAATGCTAGTAGTGATCATTTTGCCTCCACTTTCCCAATAGTTATGTCAATCATTTCTGTGTTCTGTTTCAGTGAGTTTATTAGTACTACCAAAGCAGAGCTAAGTAAGTCATAGTTGTGACAGCAGCTGTTGTAAGACACGATTAAGTTTGTTATGATGCTATTTGCATTGTATTTAGGTAGTTCTTTTCCATCTGTCATCAGTGAGATTGTACTCTATTTTCGTTATTTTTTGCAGGTATCATTGCTAACCTGAAGAAACACATTAGGAAGCGTCTCCCTTTTTCTTCTAGTCTTTAAAAGATTATAACAGCATTAGAATTGTCTCATCCTCAGATATTTAAAATAACTTAAAATGACTCAATACCTCCAAATTCTCCAGCCTCAAAAGCTGTGATGAGAGTGATTATTCAGTTATAGTTTAAAGTATGTCTTGGTTATTGATCAATTTCTACATCACTTTTAGTAACATGTTTTCTCCAGAAAATCAGTGATCACATCAAGATTATTTTTAGCATAGAATCTACACATACTTTTTACCTTATTTTTAAAAATGAAAGTTTAAAACCAAATATTAAAACACATGAAAGTACAGAAACAGAAAAAAGAATCACTGAAAAATCTCACTGTTCAGATAATATTGCAATGGACATTTTTGTGTATATTTCTAAGTCTTTCTGGTGAGAGTCCTTCATGTATTTGTAATTGTTTCCATGGTTTTCATAAAAGAATACTCACTTTTAAGTATTTTTCCTGACTGTAACAGAAATGTGGTTAATTCCACAAAGCTTGGGAAAGGTATAAACTCAGATACTAAATCCCTTCAAATCTTTCTGTTCATCAATAAGTAACGCTAATATTTTACTGTTTAAATTTTGAGAGCCTAATTTTCATAATCTTAAGATGTTTTAAAAGGCAGTATAGCAGTTAAGAAAGTGAAAGTGAAGTCGCTCAGTTGTGTCCGACTCTTTGCAACCCCACAGACTGTAGCCCACCAGGCTCCTCCATCCATGGAATTTTCTAGGCAAGCGTACTGGAGTGGGTTGCCATTTCCTTCTCCAAGGAAAAGGAAAACTGGTTCTAAAACCAGACTGCTCAGATTTAAATTCTGGTTTTGCCACTTATCACCCCCCGGCTGATATCAGTAAACTGGCTAAGCTGTATATCTCAGTTTCCTCATCTGTAAAATGGGAACAGTGATTACAGCAGTTACTTCATAGTGTTGCAGTTAGGATTAAATGAATACCCAGGGTCTGACACTGAGTCAATAATTGTTAACTACTATTAACTTTAAGTAATGTTAAGATAAAGTGAAAGTGAAGTCGCTCAGTCGTGTCTCTCTTTGCGACCCCATGGGATTTTCCAGGCTAGAGTACTGGAGTGGGTTGCCATTTCCTTAATGTTAACATAAGGACAGTCACAAATCCTGGATGAAAGACTGAATAAATTGCCTGTAACAAAATGACGCTCAAGACACTCAACATTAAGGGTACAAATATAATAATCCTTCAAGCTTTGATGTGATGAAACTGCCATTTGCTGCCCTATGCAGCTCTGCAGCAGGGCAGAGGATGGGTCTCTTACTGCAGTGCATCTGCTAACAAACTAAACAAGTAATTAGGCAGTAGGGAGAGATGCTAAGGACTCTCTGCCTGTGCTTGGGGGTCAAGGTTCAGAGTGCAAGGAGGCAGAATCGCTCATTTTGTTGTTAGCAGAATCTACTCTTACCTACCAGTGGGGCTCAGCCATGGTCTCCTCTTACTTTATTGTGGGCTCAGAAGTTAGCATTCACGTTGGTCACCAAGACTGTCTCTGAATCACATCTCATTTCTCCTGAGATTGCCTCATCTACAGTCCTTTTGCTGTATTACTGATTCTCAATGAAATTCTTCTAAAAATATTTTCTTGATATCCTCCAGTGTTCACACCTAGAATAAATTTCAGCCACAAATTTGGGGTGGGGAGAGGCTTTTTCCACTTGGTCTTTAGATGTTTGTCACATTTGGGGGCATGTTTGTCACTGCTGGATTATCTCCTGCTCATGACTGAAGGCTTTTTCAAGCACAACTCTCTTCCAGGTGTACAAGGATCCTCTTGGCATTTGCTCACACCTCCTGAAATGTACCAGAACCCTTTTCCTTCTCTCCCCAGCCATAGTGAGTGGCAAGAAATCTGGTGAGTTTTTCTAAGGCCTGTCACCTGAGCAAACTGTTGAGGCCAGCTGTCAAACTCAGTGTAACTGGGATTTCTGTTACCTCCTGGCTGCGCCCAACCCCCACAAGACAGGAAAGAGCCACGAAGTTTCTTGCTCCCCGCAGACCCCAGCAGTCCACATTCCAGGGAAACTTTTATGGTCTTGAAAGATAAGCAGCTTTTCTTTGACATCATTACACAATCTTTTAAACTCACTGTTTTGTGGGTATGCACTCATGAAATTGAAAAGTCTTCAGGAGACCTTTATCTAACTCTCAGATTAAAAGGACATCAAGACAGACTGGACACTGTAAAATTCCAGGCACTTTGAAGCTGAGATGACTGGGAAATATGAAATATTATTATGACTATGGTCCAATACATAGGCAGTTCATTCAGGTGATAGTTAAGAATCCAACAGAAAATAATTTTGGTCTTCATCATCTGTTTCAAAATATACCGTTGTTTTAAGTAACAGTCTTGCCTCTGAGTTTTCCATGTGAATGAAAAGATCCAACTGAAACTAAAAATGTGTTCTGTTTGCCATGATAGGCCCCTAAATACTTAAAATTTTCTAAGGATAGGTTAATGATTACTAGGCAAAATCCTTAACCATGTGCCTATCATTGATGATTGATAAGTGAGTAAACAGATAAAGAGAGGCAGGGAGGGGAAAAAGAAGGGAAGGCAGGACAGGGGAGGGAAGAGATTAGAAAACACAGTGGTGGAGAAAGAAAGGAAAGAATGCAGGGCTGTAACTCCAATAACTCCTGCAACATACAAACAGTCCTCTCAAGATTTAGCGAGAGTAAAATTCTGCTGTCATTAAGTACATTTTCTAAAAATCATTTTATTCACTTCATCCTGTATGGTAGGCAATTGCTTAACTCCACTTCAGTTTACCTCTGCAAACAAAGTTACTGGGTCAACATAAAAGACTCAAACAATTTCAAAAGTGGAACATTTTGAAAGCATTTAGCTTTTGAATACAAATATACCTTATGGTTAACTATTTAGTAGAGACTGATTTCCTCAAACTGGGCTCCAATTATTTGATGAGTTTAAGACAAAACAGTTATCAGCATTACTTAAGACTATTAAACCATGGTTAAAATGTAAAAATCAATATTAATCTCTAAATTCTCTTCAGCCTCTTAGTAGCATGGGCTTCGTGTTTAGCTAGCACTGTATTTTTTTAAAAGTGGGCAAAGATGATAGTTTATTCATTCTGAGCTATTTAAAATAATGGCATTACATAACATGCTTATTTAATGTCTACACTGTAACCTCATTGAATTATCGAACTATGACTACTGTTTTCCTGGTACACTTTTTCTAAAAGCTCATGAGGACTTCCTTATTCTAGATCCTATCATTATCCAAAACCAGATGTGTGTAAGAAACCTCTAATTTAAAGTTGAATTACAGAACTGTCTAAATGTTTCACTGTCCCTTCGTTTTTTTCTAATATATCAAATGAATACAAAGTAATAACCCTATTCAAAAAATGCAAATTACTTTTGGGTGGCATCTTTTGGACAAACCTACGATTAAAATATTATACCGGGCTTTAATCAGCAGGGTTGAGTAAGTCTTTACAATGAACACAATGTGTTTAGGGTCTCTGAAATTTTAATATTCCATGAGTACTTTTAATTAGGTAAAGCACTTCTACAGCGGTGGGATGTCTCATATTCAATGTAAGCAGGAAAACCAAGAATTCATTTTCTGACAAGTAGCATCAACTTAGCAGCAGCAGCATCAATCAACCATGATCGAATGGTTTCATTTGGTGTTAAACTGCACATTCCACTTTTGACTGGAAAAAAGTCTGTGAAATACTGGATTCTTCATATTAAACAAGGATCAACATAATAACTAAATCATTTTTCAAAAGAAATTTGATTACTGTATTCATGCATGTTAAATTAGACTTGAGTTAAAATCTGCCGTTGTAATTACCTGTATGTTATGTGTGCCAAACGCACACACTGTGTTAGTCATTTCTCCTCTGAACCCCAGGAGCACTTACTTTCTGGCCTTTTATTTTTTATTTTACTAATCCTGATTCACGAAAATGAGACTGATCACCAAACCACCTACAATCATTTTAAGCACACAAAGCCTTTTGTATAACATTATTCATATATATTTTCACAAATATTTGCCAGTTTATTAAGCAGCTTACATCCAAGTACAACAGTGATTTTGTTGCAAAATCAGAGAAGAGCAATGGCCAAAAGTAAAAACAAAGTAACAGTGGTCCTGAGGTCATCCACTCGGATCCCATTGCCAATTACACTAAAGGAAAACTGGTTGAATTACTTCTGCACGATCTGTTCTGAATCCTTTCTATCACACTCACAAACTAATAATGCTACCAGAATCCACCAGGATCAGTAATCCACACCACCCAGTCAACGCTGTCATCTCTGCAAATCACAAACAGATGTGAGCAGATGAAGTTTATATCCTGTGCCCTCGACCCCCCACCATTCATGATCTTCTTCTATCCTTTCCATCAGAGAAAGCATAACCTTCAGCTTTGATCTCTGGACAAAATTTGGCATCAGATACAAAACTTTAAGAACAGTGTGGAAATATACTGCAGTACACCAGAGAATACACTAATTGTAAAATTGTATTTGAGATGTGAGTGATCTTCAACTCACTCAACAGATATTTACTGAATGCTTATTTTGCAGTCATTTGAAGGAATACAATAAACTAAGATCTGTTTCTTGTTTTCAAGATCCTGGAAATAGATGGAGAACCAGTGGAAAGTGTCAGACTTTATTTTGGGGGCTCCAAAATCACTGCAGATGGTGACTGCAGCCATGAAATTAAAAGATGCTTACTCCTTGGAAGAAAAGTTATGACCAACCTAGATAGCATATTCAAAAGCAGAGACATTACTCTGCCGACTAAGGTCCATCTAGTCAAGGCTATGGTTTTTCCTGTGGTCATGTATGGATGTGAGAGTTGGACTGTGAAGAAGGCTGAGCGCCGAAGAATTGATGCTTTTGAACTGTGGTGTTGGAGAAGACTCTTGAGAGTCCCTTGGACTGCAAGATCCAACCAGTCCATTCTGGAAGATCAGACCTGATCCACAAACTTCTAGAGGCAGCACTCTTACCAAACAAAGCCGCCATCCTCCACTGTGAAAAGTGAAGTCGCTCAGTCGTGTCCAACTCTTTGTGACCCCATAGCCTACCAAGCTCCTCTGTCCATGGGATTTTCCAGCCAATAGTACTGGAGTGGATTGCCATTTCCTCTCCAGAGGATCTTCCCGAACCAGGGATCAAACCCAGGTTTCCCACATTGTAGACAGACGCTTGACCATCAACCCTGGGATTTCTTTGGAAGGAATAATGCTAAAGCTGAAGCTCCAGTACTCTGCCCACCTCATGCGAAGAGTTGACTAATCATTGGAAAAGACTCTGATGCTGGCAGGGATTGGGGGCAGGAGGAGAAGGGAATGACTGAGGATGAGATGGCTGGAAGATATCACTGACTCGATGGACGCGAGTCTGAGTGAACTCCAGGAGTTGGTGACGGTGCTGCGATTCATGGGTTTGCAAAGAATTGGACACAACTGAGCGACTGAACTGAACTGAACTGAGGGCAACCATGTTTCATTGCTGGGCCAATAGCACCAAAGTAGGCATTAAGACTTAAGTTTGAGCCTGGCCAAACTATCACTGACCTATATTGACCATGGCTACAAAAAATAACGGAGGCTTGCAGATTTTAAAACTAATTAAAACACAAAATAATTAAAATTATTTTCTGTGCTAAACTTCCATAATTCTTCGTTTCTTTGCCTTTTGCTTTGTGTTTTCTCAGCTCTTTCTAGTAAAGTGAAAGTGAAGTTAATCAGTTGTGTCTGAATCTTTGCGACCTCATGGACTGTAGCGCACCAGGCTCTTCCATCAATGGAATTTTCTAGGCAAGCGTACTGGAGTGGGTTGCCATTTCCTTCTCCAGAGGATCCTCCCAACCTAGGGATTGAACCCAGTCTCCTACACTGCAGGCAGATGCTTTACCGTCTGAGCACCAGGGAATGTTTTATTCTGCTAGTGGTTGCTTTGAAATAAAAATAACATTTAAACCATCTCTGTACTTAGCAGCAGCAGCTGTATCCTAAGTAACAAAGCAAGTCAGACTGTATATTTACCTTCTGGTTGTTGCATGCTAAGTCACTTCAGCCACGTCTGACTCTCTGCACCCCTCTGGACCACAGCCTGTCAAGCTCCACAGTCCATGGGATCCTCCAGGTAAGAATATTGGTGTGGGTTTCCATGCTCTCCTCCAGGAGAATCTCCTAACCCAGGAATCAAACCCAAATCTCAAGTCTTCTTCATTGTCAAGTGGGTTATCAAGATCACCGCCTAGGAAGTCCATTTATTTTCTATGCATCACCAAAGGCTAACTTCTCAGTTTTTGTTTGAGGTTTTAGATGCTCAGTCTCTATCTTCACTTCTTAATCCAGTTCCTTAATGTTCACATTTTATTAGCTAACATGGCAAATATTTATTCAATGGCTTCCCCATTCTGGAGGTCTTTAACTTACTGATATGGTTCTGTGCTTTTCCTAAAACGAGTTCAAGTGTACTACCAGCCCTTGCTGTCTTACTCAGACAAGAATGACAACTGGGTCCTTAACTGAATCAATGAGAAACCACTTTCTTTTTCAACCTCTGTAAGCTGGCATCTAAATAGTGTAGAGAAGAATCTTAAAGATAGTCTTGAGTTCATTTTTTTCTAACTAAATGGTTAGAAAATATTATTTCCCTTAATTATTTTCTGAAAAAGTCTCAAGTTTATGAAGGCCTGCCTGGGCCTCTCACAATGTCTGAGCCTGACATAGTTCTGTGAGAAGAGGGGAGACATGGGAGACAGAATAATGGCCCCCATCCCTGGAGTATCTACATCCTAATCTCTGGAACCCCCAACAGTTTACATAGTAAAGGGCAGTTAGGTGGCAGAGGGAATCAAACTGACCTTAAAGTAAGATTATTTGGAAATATCTGGGTGAGCTCAGTGTCATCACAAGGACCCTTAAAAGTGGAAAGGGGAGATAAGAAGTCAGAGTAATGACGTGTGCAGACTCCACTCAGTCCTTGGATCCATAGATGGAGAAAGAAGTAGTGAGCTGGGGAATGCTGAAATCTCCAGAAGCAGAGGAGGCAGAGTCCCCCTTAAAGCCTCCAGAAACACTACTTTGCAACACTTGAACCCCAACCCATGAAACCTGTCAAGACTCCTGACCTACAGAACTGCAACGTAACACGTTTGTCCTGTGCATGAAACGAACAGCAGAGATGAAGACCTGAGTTGAGTAGTAGTACCTGAAAATCCTCCATTCCATCTGCCTGGCCACCCCTCTCCTTACTGAAATCAAATTGTTTGGTGCCAGCCAAGATGTATTCACCAACCCTTTGCCCTGTGCAGGCATTCAGTGCTTCTGCAAGGGGTAGCCTACTCAGCCACTGGCAAGAGATTGTGTACAGACTCAGGCCTGAACAGACTCTGAATCCTCAGGTTAGTTCAGCTGGGTTGACTTAACATGTGCCCAACCTGAGTGAAGCTGAAACACTCTGCCTCTTAAAACGAAACACAAGAAAACTCCTTAAGTAGTTCTTTAAACTTCTCAATCAAGTAGCCAAGTTTTATCACATGGTGACTTAAAACAAGTCTTGCAACTGGAGTTTACATATTCAGATGAACTGACATGAAGGCATGTGCAGTTTTGAGGAAATTAACTGCCATACAAATTTCTGTATGTTGTTTCCCCAAATTAATCTGATACCTAGTTTTCAATTCCCCTTCCTTGTATCACAGAGTACTCAAACATACTGCTTTGTCTCAAGGTGCTGGAGACTACTCAAAATTTAATCAAGGCACTCCACACATCAAAAGACACTTGCTCCTTGGAAGAAAAGTTGTAACCAACCTAGACAGCATATTAAAAAGCGAGACATTACTTTGCCAACAAAGGTCCATCTAGTCAAGGCTATGGTTTTTCCAGTAGTCATATATAGATGTGAGAGTTGGACTGTGAAGAAAGCTGAGCACTGAAGAATTGATGCTTTTGAACTGTGGTGCTGGAGAAGACTCTTGAGTCCCTTGGACTGCAAGGAGGTCCAACCAGCCCATCCTAAAGACCAGTCCTGGGTGTTCACTGGAAGGACTGATGCAAAGAACTGACTCCTTGGAATGACCCTGATGCTGGGAAAGATTGAAGGCAGGAAGAGACAGTAACGAGAATGAGATGGTTGGATGGCATCACTGATTCGATGCACAGGAGTCTGAGCAAGCTCTGGGAGTTGGCAAAGGGCAGGGGAGCCTAGCATGCTACAGTTGGACATGACTGAGCAACTGAACTAATCGACCCCACACTGATGTAGGATTATCCCTGAAACCTGCTAGGAGTAAAGTCAACCGTGATAGGACCATATAGTACGCCAACACTGTTCTAAGAACACCAAGTGGTTTCATAACCAAAACAGTTAAGGCTCCAGAGGACAAGCCACAACTGTGATTAGGCCAACTTCACCCAGGCAGCAATGGCCACATCCCGCACACTGACCCCTCCTCTTCCTTGGTTTGGCAAGGGCTCTCCTTCAACCTGGATGTCTAAAGATCAGCTGCTTGTTTTTGTGATTCATGAAGCTCAGCATCTACATTCTCCATCACAGGGCCACACACTGCAACATAGAAGGCAAGGTCTTTACTTGCTTTACCCTTTGCTTAGGTTTTCATTTTTTCCCCATGGGATTACTAGGCACCGTAAATCTTCACTCACCAAATGTCCCAACACTAATCCACCAGACACCTGCTAAAACCAGTAACACATTTTACAATTAAACCTTTCAAGTTCCAAATGAACTAGTAGGTTGGTCTTTTCATGTTTGGCATGAACTTCCATGGACTCTGACAGGCACATTCACCCCTGAGAACCTGCACTCACTTATGCACAAACTACAAGTTACCCTCTACATGCTGGGTACCATTTTACTTGTTGAATATGCATCACTGAACATCTTCAAACCCCTGACCTCATGGAGAATCCTAGAAGAGAGTGAAGAAGGGTATTTTACACGAAGACCCCAATTCTGGCCTGGGAAAAGGCCTCAGATCCTGCATTTCTAACAAGATCTCTAATGACACCATTAAAGAAAAACCACCCAGGGAGAGGGTACAAATAGGAGAGGTTTGACATTTGTGCAAAGACTAGAAGCAGAGAGGATTGAATCAGTTATTGAAGAAAATTTTTTCCAATCTCAGGGGAAAACCACGTACAAAGTCCGTGGAGAAAAAGCCTGGAGAGTTTGGTGGTGATGAGAAGACGCAGAAGAAAAGGTTAGTGTATAAAGGCAGTGTGGGTGAGCTGGAGGCTCAAGCAACATTAGGACTAACAGTACAGTCAAGAGCAGAATCAGATTATCAGAAATGCTCAGAACATAGCACAAACTAGAATTTTAGAAATCAAAAGTGTGAGAAGGTACAAGTCTTGACAATTTTCTTGAGGAAGAGAGGGTAGAAAATCACTTGCCTTTACAATGACCCTGCAGAACAGGGTCAAACCTCAAGGAAATCCAGTCCAGCACAAAAGCTGCTATTATACACGTGGTGCATGCTGTTACCAAAAACAAGTATCACTGGAGAAGAGACACTATTACTTCAAGTTGGGAGACAAAAAGCTTGTGGATTCAGAAGCAGATTTAAGGCTGGTGCTAGCTGAAAGGCATCATGCCAAGCAGTCAGCTATAAAACTAAGTACACAAAACATAAAATGGTGATCTCCTAGTCTTAAAAGTAGTCCCTTACCTTCATACAGAGGTGCTGCTTTGATGTTCTGCATTCCTCTGGCTCATCATTTCAGACAATTCAGGGAAATGGTTAATTCTTAAACATAAGAATTTGTGTTTGTCCTCCGAGCAACCAACCCTACCTAACTCCCCCAGATTCTGATGCATCTGGACTATAATTCCAGCAGTGATCTTGAGGTGGCCTCAGCCTAGCCTAAGGTCGCCTAGTGGCTTAAGGGCTTCACACACTTGAACAAGCAGATCATTTTCATCTACCCTCACAAGGTTCTGAAGTCCCAGCTCCCCAAAATCTGCTGAACAGTAGAAATCCTACACAACTACTTCCATCTGAATTAGGTAGAGAGAATGATTCCTTTTAAGTTTAATCAATGAAATTTCAGAAGAGCTTTCAATGTCTTAGTCTACATAAGTTAAAGTCAGCATTATTCTTAACAATCCTCATAGTACATACACTTCTTAAAAGCAAATGTAAAATGAATATATGTTAATCACAGTTATTAAGAATGGGGATACTACACTGACCATGTAATTTGATGTCATTTGGCTGCCAACTTTGGGTTTTTGTTACCTCCATACCATGTTACTTAACCTGTTAAGGAGGAAATCTGTTGGCAATTACATTCAAAAGTATTCAAAAGCATGTGACTGGAATTCTAACTTTACTGTCTTTTTCATAGTTTATCAACAAGGGTTTAAAGTCAGGGCCTATTTACCAGCTTCATATCCTTGCAAATAAACTTTGCTCATCATATTCCCTTATCTGTAAAATCAGGATACAAACAGATGCCACTGATACCAAAGTTAAGGTATACCTGTTCCCACTTCCCCAATTACCTCAATTAATAAGGAAAGGTGTTTGGATGTTTTATAGTAACAAAAACGCCAGAAAAATTACAACCAAGCATAACCTTAGAATTTTTATTTCAAAATTCTCATTTTGGTAAATTTAACAAGTAGTTTTAAAATGCATAAATTTATTTACATTGAAAGCACCAAAACAATTCCAACAGCATGACTTAGTTGCAAATACATAAGCATCTCTGAATGCTATATACACTAAAGTAGAAAACTAAGCCTTCACTGATTTTTCTATGGCCTTAAAATTTACAGGGTATGCCCAACTTTGTTACCCCTTAAAACTCAGTAAGACTATTACATCCTGAATTTACCTTAACAAAACAGAAAACTGTATTCAGTCTTTAAGCACAGCGAAAGCTCAACAGCCTCCAAGGCAAAGAGGAATGTGCTGCCTTCAAGCAGGCACGGTAGGTTTTCCAGTTGGACAACAAAAACTGACCTTGTACACTGAGCCCTCCTTACCTTTACTGCTCAGCTCGGAGGCTCCTAATTCTGATGCTAGACAAATCACCCCAAGGTTATCAACTCAGAAGAGTACTTCATTAAATACACAGCAAACTTTAAAGTGACACCAAATTTTTCTCCAGACAGTTGTAGGTTGCTTTTTATCACGAATCATTCTGTAGGGCTCAATCATTTGTAGGGCTCTTCAAAATACAGGGAAAACCCTCAAGTCTGGTTTGCTCTGCTTAGACAGGTTTGCCTGTAAAACGAAGATCTCAGAAGTTTTTAGTAAAATCACCACTACTTTGCAAGCAGCTTTGACAAAGAATAACTTGTAAAACTGTACTTTCCTTTTTAAACACACAAACTGGAGAATCAGATATGAATCACATGCAAAAGATTGTTAGATTTTTTTTTTTCTCTGAAAATAGTCTTAAGGCTATCAAACTTGAAACTTTAAGGAATTTCAAGGTTTTCTCAACATTGAGAAAAGATGGCCAGAGCAGTTCTCCTCAGGTCAATTATATACGAGGCAATCATTAGCTATCATCAACTTGTTCCCTAACTGATATCTCAAAATGGCTAAATGTTAACCTTTGTTATTTGTATGTCTTTTCTTTACAGTGTTATTTGAAGAGTATGTTGTCCACACCTAAGAAATCTTTAGACACAAGCATACAGAATTGGCCAGGTATTTCACCCAGAATCAGATGCGATTCCTACTAAATCTTACTAAACCCTAAACCACCACAGCCCCACTGCCAATGCCCACATAAAACGTTCTCACTGATTAACAGTTCAACTAAGTTCTGAACGTAAGTACTACACAAATTCAGGATCTAGGAAGACTTATCTTTTAACCTAAGAATTCTTTCATTTAGTTACTTGACTTATGGTTTAGCACATTTAAGAATCATCTGACATGCTTATCATTGTTTCACTTTGAACAGTAACCCTAGTGTATTTTCCCCAAAGCTTTAAAAATAAAATTATATGATCTGGTACATGTAAACATCCCCTTTCCCCTTTTAACCTATAGCACACCATTTTGTACAGTACTGTAAGCCATGCTAACATTATGGGACTTTTAAAGCACAGTTTAAAGCAGTGTTTGTCATTAAACACGAAAACAATTTTTAGGTTTCCTTCCAATTCAAAAGGTTTAAGAACTCAAACTAATGGACAGTTAGATTTCCATTTTGTAAGCACTACATCATTCTTAGCAGTATTCTCTCATTCTGGAAATTATTTACCTTATAATGAACTCCAGAACCGTGAAATTCTTACCTTTTCTATGCAGGGATCCTTAATTAAGCTCTTTATATTTCTTAAAGAAGGGACATGCAAGGAGTTAAACTTTTGTTCAACTTCACACAATGCATTTTGAAAGGATGTTCTCAAAATGTATTGGGTGGCACACTGAGGTTACATGTTAATTTATTCCATATTACTAAGACAGCATCCTTCTTACAAAATTTAACTTGGGTCCAATTTCAACAACTGATCATTTAAAACACAATCATTCTTAAGTTAACCCACAGTTTTCTACCACATATGAAACCCAAGCTGGAGACAAAACACACAGGAAAAGAGGCAGAGATGTTGCTCTGCCTGCCTCTGCTTTGGTTCCACTTGTCAACTGTCACTGTTGCTAAAGTCTGCTTTATGAAGGTAGTAGTTAACAGAAAGGTTAACTACAGACTTTAAACAAAAACTAGTTTCAGATCCCCACTCACTCTTGGCATTAAGACCTACAGACACACATACTTGTCAACTCCATTCAGCATTAGCACATCTTGTTTTCTTTTCAATTACTCTTAAGTTCCAGAAAGCAAAGAACAATCTAAGGATCACTGATAGTTTATACATCATTAACAATTACTAAAAAACTTACAATCACCAGTCTACAGCTACACATAAAGAACACCAGTACTGACAAAATAGTATTTGTTTACTAGCAACAAGACAACCCACCCCTCCCAAATTTAAATTTCATGCTTAAAAAATAACAGAACTTTCTTTACACAAGCTTTAAACAGAATGGCATTTTTACCAAATTTAAATATTTGACTGTTAAGCAACAAAAGTTATTTTGCCTTTTAGGTTAAGTAAAATGTCCTGAATTCCAGGTCCAAAGTAAGCAAAAGGCATATATCTTCACTTTACAGATTATCAAAATAAATTTCCTTTACAAATTGTTAATTTGTTAACTAAGTAAATCAAATTTGACCAAAAAAATATCATATACAACATGCAATCTTAGAAGAATGTTTTAGTACAAAAATATGATAAAACAAGGAAAAGCTGTATGCGGTTAATATATATACACACAGATATGTATGTGAACTTTTACACAGAATGACAGAATGATTACACATCTTCTTTTTCGATACTTTCTCTATTTCTGGAACGGTTAAAAGTGGAAGTTGAATCTTCAGCAATATTTAATTTTCAAAATCTTCTGGTCACAATCCCCACCAAACTCAACAGGCCGGGACAAGTGCAATACCATACAGAAACACAGCATTGCAACTGATCCCAACCTGTGTAGAAAGGGGTTTGATTTTCCCTTACTTTTCTACAGACTTTTCACTACCACAGTCAGTTTTGCATGGATTTGCACAGCAGAATATCACACAGCTGGATGCAAACCTGCAAAACTAACCATAGAACAGTGTTCAGTATACTGGACAGTTTGACTGGGCGACAGGCCGGAGCTGGAGTTCTACAGCTAGCAGCACTTTAAGTGCTCACAATGCAGTAGATGACTAAACACTACCTGCACTATAAGCACTTTAGTGCTACAGGAGCTGTCAGGTCACACGCCAGGCAGATTCTACATCGACACAATAAAAGTACACAAAATTAGTTAAGGATCACTTGAAGGAAATAGCAGGCCACCATCAGTTTTGCATAGATTTGCACAACTACATTCTTCTTGTAGTGCAACTATGCAAAACTAACAGAGGACTGCACACACAAAGTATTAGCACACCTCTATGCTTGCTTGGCTGGCTCACTGGATGGAAGCATAACTTCTTATGCCAGAAGGAGCACTTAGGGCAGTAGATGCTAATCTACTTCACTATCTGCACTAGATGCACCTTAGAACAAAAAGCGCTCGACACCAGCAGGCCCTGCGCGCCCAGCCCGCCTGGGCTGCTCCAGCCCGCCTTGGCTCCCGAGGCAGCTGTCACCATAATGCTACAAGTGCCTTCACTGCAGTAGATGCACATATCACTACCTGCACTGTAAGCACTTTGACATTATTCTGACTCGTCACAATCTTCAGTTTTACAAGATGATGTTCTCTTTATTCCTGCTAAATTTGAAATAAATAAATAGATGAAATAACACCTCAAACTCTAACATTTATATAAAGCAAACAACATTGAGCATAAACCCTAATAGGGAAGAGAAAATGAGTTAAATCATCTCAAACCTTCCAGTTGCATTTAAAAGCAAATTTAGACCTCAAAACTAGAAATGGTCTAGTAAGACACTTATAATTAATCACCATTTTTATACGAAAGTGGTAGCTCTTCTTTTCCTTTGCCATTCCCACATGCATACTTAAGAAAAACCAAATCATACTGCGATCACCAGGGTAATTTGAGTCATATACCTTTCATCAGAGGAAATCTTCAGATCCACGTGGCAAAACATTTTTCTTTTCTTCTGGCTTCCAATTAGCAATTACTTGGTAAACTGATTAATAAAATTACCGTTCAGACTACATTTCAAGTATATCAGCTAGTTTTAGAAGTTAAATGTCTTAGATAACTTATTTTAAGCTTGAAAACTTACTCCAGTGAACATCTATTTTGTCATTCAATTTAAAGCAGTTCTAAATTTTTTGTATCACTTTGCAAAGATTTACAATGGTATTTGCGTTATATTCTTACTAACTTACACATTAGCTATAACCCAAACTAAGTTTTCGAAAAACAAAAGACAATGAACAGAGGACAAAATACCTACTTCACTATTTGAAAACCCAATCCCATATTATTTCTTTAAATCAAGGAGTAAAGCCAAGAGAAACCGGTTTTTAAAAAGTTAACAAGTAAAATTCAAATATACACTTACCCACTCAGGAAAACTTCCTTCTCAGCAAATACCCTTAGAAAAGCTTTTGGTGCAGTTAGGTCCACGTGTATGACTGGAAAGGGTGGGTGGGTGGGTGGGTAGGGAAAAAAGACAAACATTTGCTCAAAATTACTACCACCCTCCAAATCCGTATTTTAAACTTGTTCTTTCCCACTCCCTCCTTTTACCAACCACATCTATTTGTAAAACTAAGGCCAGAGTAGTCTGGCAATACTGCTAGGGTTTAAAAGACCAACGATATATGGGTGAAAAGGTGTAAAAGTTGAAAACTCACATGCGTTAAATTCATGTTTTATCGAAATACCCGAGGATGATCAACAGCAATCGGTAACTACTGCACGGCTCCAGTGAGAGGGAACGGCAGTAAGAGACTATTCTTCACCACCCCTCCCCCAATCAAGACCTCGTGGCTGCAAGCCGGGATAAAGAGTTGTTTCCCCAACTGATGTGGTGTAGATAGCACTATGCTAATTTTTCCTCTCGGTGATATTGCAAAAATAAGCCTGCTTTACCCCAGTTACCGTCCCCTTTAGTCCAACTTAGGAATAAAAAGGAGGCAGGAGCACCCGGGACTGCAAACTGCCCGCCACGCTCATGGAGCCCGGGCCGGCAGCACATGTCGCACAAGGGGGCGCGCGGCCCTGCAATTCCCCGCGCGGCCGCCAGGGGGGCGGCGGGTCAGAGTCGGGGCCTGCCGGACACGGCAACCCCCACCCGTTTCCCGGCGGCAGCCGCGCGGCGACCGGCGGCGCCGAGGCCCGAGCGCGGCGGGGACGCGGGCGCGCCGCCCCTCCTTTGTGTCCCCCAGCCCTCCCCCGAGCCCGGCCCAGAGGGGCGGGGGCTCCGCGACTGCGGTGCCCGTCGCACGCGGCCCGAGGCCTAAGCCAGGAACAATCGGCGGCGGCGCGCAGTCGCCGCCATGTCCCCCGCCCTCACCCCCACGCAGCCCGCCCCGCAGGAACATGGCGGCGCGGCCGCCGCTCCCGCCGAGCCGGGTTGGCCTCCCGCGCCGCGTTCCCCGCCAGCGGGCGACCGAAGAGGGTTCCACGCCGCCACCAAGGCCGGCCCGGGCCTGCTCCACCGGCCACGACCCGGGAAGTTGAGAGCCCCGCCCAGGGGCTGCCCACGCGGGTTAACAAAGCCCACACGGAGTGGGGGTGGCGTCCAGGCCGCGCCGCCCCGAGCACCCGCGCCCTCCGCCCACCCTCGCGCGCACAAAGTTTGGGGGCCCGCGGGCTCCGGGCCGGGCCACGCCGCCCTCCGGCGCGCAGGTACCTCGTGGGCGCGCCCCCTCCCGGTCCGCGGCCTGCCCCATGTGCCGCTGCCGCCGCCGCTTTGTTCTGGCGGCGCTTTAACTCTCGCCCCCGAGAGAAACTTTCCTTGCCCGGGGACCCCGCGGCCCGCGTGAGCCCGGAGCCTGGAAGCGGGGGGTGCAGGCCTCGCGCGTCCCTTCCCCGAGGGGCCATTGTGTGCGCCGCGCGCCCGTCCGCCTGCCCCGCCGGCTGGCCCAGGCAGGGTCCGCGCGGGTCCCGGGCGCGGCCGCCGCGCGCACGCCGCCCCTCCCGCCCTCCCGTCCGCGGCCCTGCCCTGCCCCTCCGCCAGCCCGCGTGCGAGCGAGGCAGCAGCGAGTGGCTGCTGCCACACGCCGGGGCGGCCAACGGCCCGAGACCCGCCCCGGTTCCCGGCCACGCCGCGGCCGCCACGCTGCCCCGGGGCCCGCCCGCCCGCCCGCCCGCCGCCCGCCGCCCGCCGGACCCGGGCCGCACACAACAGGTTTCACTCACTCGGCGGAGGGGGCGGGCAGACTCACCAGGAGGAGTAGCCGCCACCATCTTCGCCTCGCCCGCCGCGGGCTCTCGCTCCCGCCTCCCCACCCGCCTCCGCTTTACTACGACCGGAGGCCCCAGGCCGGGGGTGCGGCCAGCCGGCCGGCCCGCCCCGCGGAGGGGGCTTCGCGAGGGGGGCGCAAGCCGCGGCGGCGCGGCGGGGGTCGTCCCCACCCCCCTCGGCCTCGCCCGAGGGCGCGAAGTGGCGCGAAGGCGCAGGTCGGGCAGCAGCGGCAGCACCTCGAAGGACCATGTGGGTGAATGAAGGGCGGCGGCTCCCGCCTCAACGTAAATACGGACAAGCCCCACTCCCTCATTAGCATAAAAAACAAAGTACTTCCGACCTCCCCGCCCGCCCGCCAATCACCGCAGGCCCCGCCCACGGCGGCTCGGGCTAGGCGGCCGGGAAAGCGGGAGCCGAGAGCCGCTCGCGGCGCCGCGCTGCTTTCCCCCGGCCGCGCTTCCCCGCCGCCCGCCCACTGCCGCCCGCCTCGCAGAGCGCCTCGCCCGGACACCTCGCGCCACGCCTCCGGCACGCCCTCCGTTAACTAGCTCCGCGCGCGTGCAGACCCCCGCGCGGCGCACACCCTCCTGGAAGCGCACGCTTCCTGCGGCTTCCTGGGAGCTCGGCTTCCTGGGGGCTCTGCTCCCGCGGGCGTTCGACGTATACGCGATGTGGTTAGTTTCTTACTTTTCCTGCCCGAGTCGGGTCTCGGTGATAATTAGGGGCCTGCTTCATAACACCGTGAACCAAAGATAAGTAAAAGCCAGTGACTTACACACTCACGTCGAAACGGGCTTCCTCAGTGCAAAGATCGTTTTAGACACAGAGGTAGATGCCTAACACCCAAGACTTGTGAATGCACAGATTGCTGCAATGTGTTTCCTTAACCCGGCCGTGTGTAAACCAAAACGCATGCCTGAGCAGAGGTTTTACAGCTGCAGTACCTGGTCTTTCTCCCATACCCCGCTGCATTTAATAAGAATACTTAGCTCTCCTGTAGAAACAGTAGGTCTCGGAAAGAACCTCATAAACCACCACAAAGCAAAGCTGAGAAAAAGAGCCCACTCAGGAGTGCACCTCCTTCTACATGCTGTGGTTTAGGAAATTCCAGAATTCTCAGAAACATAATTGTTAAAAGAAGTGAGGATTCATAGCACTGACTACAAATACAGTAATTTTAAATTGGTTTTAAATAATACGGTATTTATTGGAAAGCACATGCCACTAGTTCGTGATTTTACAAGTCAACACAACAGAAAAAAAAAAAAAACATATTGCCAGAAGACGCCTATAATGTCCAAATGTGAAAATTTTCGACCTTCACATCTTGATGATACTGCTATTTACTATCTTTGTGACTCCTTTTTATCATGCTTTGGTTAAGTTCATTGCCAAATTAGTGATGAAATAAAAGTTGTTTTTGCTACCTTTATATCAAGGATCTATTTTCTAGATAATTTCTGCTTTACAAATCAAAATAGATGGCCAAATCTGAAATTTTACAATATTTACTCTTGTTAAAACGGTCATTTATGAGTCTTTCAAAGGGGAAAACTGCTAATTTTATTAAAAGCCTAGTTTACATTACTTTTGGCCAGCATTGATAGGTCAAATTCTTTTCATTAAAACTTTATCTTCTGCTGTAAAGTAGAAAGGCTAGGAGGAGGGGTGCAATGAGTAAGTGTTCATCACACACTCTGAATCATGGGAAATCCCACCTATATACAGGTTTCTTAGCAGGAGAGTTACTTATCTCTTAGCTTATTTCCAGTGAAAGTCAACACTGCAGTACTCCTAGTTTGGAAAAGGTGTTTTTTGACGCCTAACAGTATTTCTGCAGAAACCTAACATGTAATCAACTGTTTTCTATGACTATAGTTTGAGATTTAATTGTTACTGTATACATTTTTTTTTACCGTAATCAAGATTTTGGAATATGTAAATTCACTTAAACCTACTTACTTGGAAATCCCAGTAAGTTTCATAATTAGTAGATTACACTTTATTTTTAAGGGTTCACTCACACTTCCTTTCAGAATTAATAAATTGTTGTAAGTATAATTAGAATAATTGAAAACTTTCCCATCCCAATGAGTTTAAAGATTAGCCAACTTATATATTTTTGAAATCACTACTAACTAACTAGAAACTCATCTCCTCAATCGTTGCTAAGTATACTTTAAAAGTAAAGATTTCGTGGTTATGATTTGGAAGATCAGGAAAATATCTAAACTGCTAACAAGTGCTTTCTGCAACCAAGGAATGTAAAAATAAAGCTATCTGAAATGCCAAAGTAGACACACAGCCTTCTCAAGCTAGCTAAAACACACAGTACTGTTTTACACAATCCAGAACATTTCAGGTAAAATGAAAAGCTCAGTTCAATATCAGAACAGTTGCATATAAGTTAAATACATTATATTTAACAAGTACTAGAGAACTCTGTATTTTTCACTTTTCACCCAAATGTTTCAGTCCAATAGACACATATATTATGAATTGAGAGTGTAAAAATGTCTGCCCTTATTAATAAAATTTAGAATTTTATTCCCTAGATTGTGCTGTTTGTATCAATTGACTTAATTGATATGTTAGTATCCATTGACCTAATTGTATTGAAATTTTGAAAGATATATTCGCTTAAAGTATTCTTGTTTCATAGTATCCTTATAGATTTTAACAAGCTAGTGAAGCAATAATCACATCCACATTGTAGACTGGAAAGCTTAAGGACAGTGAAAGAATATAAGAGAATACAACCATCAGTGTATTTTAAAACTGTATCTATGGATAATTTGAATACTAACTTGGAGATAACCTACAAGTTGGCTGTTGGTATTAAGTATATTTCATATTTTGACAATTTGGCATTGTTAACATGGATTTCTATGGTAATTTATCATTTTCTCACACTTATTTGAATTTTATGGGAAAGAAAAATAAATTTAAACACCACTTTGACTTTGGAAAGCTAACTGGTTATAAATCCAGAACATTTTGAACTCTTTTTTGTAATGTAGCAAACAGGGATCAATGAGACATATTCAATAATGATATTTTGAATTTTCTATAAAATATATTTGTAAATGTCTGAAAATACATAACCTAGTCTTACCATATGATTTGTGCTTTCAATCAAACTAACAATCAGCGCCTGTTATTCTTCTGGCACTGGTGGAAGTTAAAACAAGAATGTAACAGAGCCTGTGCTTTTGAAAAGTTTAAGAGTTACAGAATATTATGGATTATTGTGAATGTTTCATGAATAAATCAAACACTTCAGGTCCTTCCTCAAGTTTTTATTTTATTTATTCCTTCTACTGTCTAATAAAATAATCCCCCAATATCAAATTATTTTATTTTCTTGGTTAAGAATTTCGAACAGTTACATTTCATATGTGTTATTTGATAATCATGCATGAATGTATGGATTATTTGCTACAAATGCATTCTAAGGTGCTATTAGTCACAATAAATTTATAGGGGACACAAATGCCATGCTCATTTAACCTAATAATCCCATCTGTGGTTTTGAGATTAAGAAAATAAAAATTATAAAGGGATATGTGTCTGTGGTTTTGAATAAAGAAGCAATTTAAAGAAAGTTCTTTCCATTCTTTTTTTCTATCTTTGAAACTGTCCCTGTGGTACTCTGTAGAACCAGATGAGGGTCACTGACAATTATTTAATTAAGAAAGTTAGACATATTAGGTACTGTTTGTCACAATAATGAGATAATCTCCATCCTCAAAGAAATTCAGTATACATTGATGTTTATCAGTGTATGTGAAATAGTACAGCTTTTATAAAACAGTACATTTTTAATTAAACATTTAAGGGCGTGTATCATGATAGTACATGACAGTGAAGTGTTTCATTTGCTTTCACTGGAAGAGTGTAACATCAAAGTTAGAAGGAGCTTATTTTAAATTTCTTGTTCTTAACTTAAGGCAGGTTCTCAATTTGGTTGTACTTTATAATCACCCAAGGAGCCTTTAAAACATGCAAACGTCTGGCCCTTATTTTGCAGATATTCTTATTTAATTATTTAGAAGAGGAACCTGAATCTCGTTTTTAAAAAACCTTAGCTTATGTTAAGTCTGTATTGACCAGCTCAGATACTTAGTTCTTGCATGAAGTACTTGGTAGGATACTGACTTTAGCTGCTTAATCTTGATTAGTGCTTTGCCAGTATCCATCGGCACTGCATGTGTGTATTATTTATTCACACAGAGAAACCATCAGAAACTGACCCAGGATATTTCACATCTTTTACCAAAGGTTTATGGGCATAAAAGTACCACCCCCACACAAGAGACAAAACCTTCAGAAATAATTTTGAAAAATGTGTGTATGTTAACTGTAGCAACCTCTGTTTATGAGACACTTTAGAACTACAGTATACTGTTGTATTTTTCACTATCTGGGGTTTGCAGTTTAATGCAACTAACAATCTGCTTAACGATAGAAAATCATTCCAAATGTAGATTGTATTGTATTTGATAAAATTCAATGTAGCAGACATGTAGGTTAAACCTGAATTTATTTTTTCTCAGTCACTTATCTGTGAGAAAGGGGTACACATGACCATTTTGGTCATCTCTACAATTTTTAAAATCCTGAAAGACACACAGCAAGAAGACAGGTCCCAAGCAGGAGTAATTACCAAATTCTGATGCTTTTCATCAATTTTATTGAATTTCCTAAAAGCCTCGTAGGTTTCCTTTATGGTTTTGCTTTCTAAATATAGGCTTTAACTTCAATTTATGTTAGAGGAAACACGTTGATTCAGCCTGTCATCTAGGTATATTTTGCTAGTTAGTAGTTCCAGAAACAAGGTGTTGTTTACCTAATTACTTCAATAAGATTAGTTAAAATAACACAGATTTCATAATTGTTACATTATTTCACAAAACTATACTTGAATACTTATATATTGACCTTAACATTCAGGCCTAATACATTCTATGTATGCAAGGTGATAAAAATTATTTTTATTTGCTGTAAATTGCATTTGGTAATGTGAATTATAATTGCAAATAATTTTTTTTTCTGAAATGACTTCAAAGGTTGGATGACAATGTGTTCAGATTGAAGATTTGTGATGGTTCAATTGCTGTAGTTCTATAAGCGCCCACCAAATAATTAAACTTATACAAGTATAAAAACACAGAAGTATGCTTTACATGAAACTTCCAATAAAGTGGGTACATTTTTGAAAAACCCTACAAGCCAATGTACCCTTGCTCCCTTAAATTAAGTATTTTCCAAACACAGGTGGTAAGCTTCAGTATAGTAGCTTATTTTTTACATACAAGTATTCAAGAGGTATATGACAAAGTTTGGACTGAATTGGAACAAAAGCTGACATTTCTAGATCCAAAATTATGAAAGTGTGAGGGCCAATTAAAAACATTGCAGAGCAGGGCTCAGAGCTCTACACTACTATCATTCAAAGAAAAGTCAGAACCCAAGATCCTCAAGAATTGTTTTGGGAATCTGAATGACTTTCTTTGTTTTCTGGGAATACGTGCATGACGGCATTGTGGTAGTCGGAGGAACGGCTATGTCTGACATATCTGCTTTTAGGGATTTCCCCAAATTATGTGGGAATACATTTAAAAGCGAATGATATTAGATTTAGCCATACATACTTAGATATGCCCGGTATTAAACTTGCTTGCAAAATGTTTGGATCAGATTGCTTTCCTTCTCTGGCTGAGAAGTCATGGTAGCTGTAAGTTTACAGGGAGCTGCAAGTAAAATTATTCCGAGAGAATGTTTAAAGTCAAGTCAAGATAGGAAGGGATGTAGGAAGCTGATGTTTATGAGCCATAAAAGTCCACCAAGGATAGCAAAATAAGGATAAAGCAGAGCTTAGAGGATGGGAACAGGGTGCAGAAAATAGCCTAGGAAATGTTCTATGTTTTTGATCTAAGGGTGGTTACATGGGTGTAAAAATAGTTATCGTTACACACTTACAATTAGTGTATTTTATGTTCTTTGTTCTCTGCATATTATCTTGCAATTTCAAAACAACAATACAGAGAGCAAAAACAACAACAAAGAGGAAGGAATCGGTATAAAAACTCAAGACAAAAAAAAGTATGGATTAATGACATATGTAGAAGGATGGTGTAGTTAAATACCTGCATAGTGCCTGTTGCTGGCTGTTGTGTGTCCTCCAAATGATCATATATGGATGAGCTAGTTGCAAGGAAAGAGTTATGGAGAGGAGAGATAAATCAGTCACAGGTAATGTTTAAGAAACTACTATTGCCTAACAGTAGCCAGATGATATCAAATAATCCAGAAAAGGCTAACATTAGCCAAGAGAATTCCGTTTTCAACATGAAATGTTTAAGAGATGACTAATATTTTACATTGTCTAAGTGGGCTTGCTGTTCCAGTAGGCACTGTTATATTCACATCTCACATTAGCTATAGAAACTGGTTATTTCAAAATCCAGTGTTCAAGATTAATGCTTACTTGGAATAGGAAACAGCAACCCACTCCAGTACTCTTGCCTGAAAACTTCCAAGGACAGAGGAGCCTGGTGGGCTACCGTCCATGGGGTCCCAAAGAGTTGGATATGACTGAGATACACTTTGGCAAACAAATGAGGTATTTTGAAGTTTAATGTATGTTCATCTAAAATCACATATTATGTGCTCAAAAAAATTTTTTGTTAATCAGTGAACTTGAAAGTCCTATCTACAGAACCATGAATGTAATTCTTGTTTTATGAAAGTATTTTAGAGACATATTTAGTGGGTAAATCTTGTAATTCTGAAAAGAGAGACTGACATTTTTTGGTTTTATTTTTATGTACATAGTGTTATATGGAAATGGCAACCCACCCCAGTATTCTTGCCTAGAGAATCCCATGGACAGAGGAGCCTGATGGGCTGCTGTCCACGGGGTTGCGCAGAGTCTGACATGACTGAAGCGACTTAGCATGCATGCATGCATGCATTGAAGAAGAGAATGGCAACCACTCCAGTGTTCTTGCCTGCAGAATCCCAGGGATGGAGGAGCCTGGGTGGCTGCCGTCTATGGGGCTGCACAGAGTGTGACATGACTGAAGCAACTCAGCAGCAGCAGCAGCAGAAGTAGAGCTATAGAGCTTACCCGGAGGCTCGGCAGTAAAGAATTCGCGTGCGATGCAGGAGACGTGGGTTCGATCCCCTGGAGTAGGGCAGCAACCCACTCCAGTATTCTTGCCTGGGAAATCCCACAGACAGAGGAGCCTGGTGGGTTACAGTCCATACAGGAGCAGAGTTGGACAGGACTGAAGCAACTGAGCAAACATGCCTCATATAGTATTATACAAAGAGATCGTTGAAGTCTGTAGGAACTGGTGGGAGGCTAGAGAATGGAAGAGGCCAGAATTTAAGAAGAGCAGAGATACTGATACTAGAATCTGACAAGATTATTAAGCTTTTGAACTATGAAATCAGAAGTAAGTTGGAACTAAGGGATAAAATGTTGATAATGGCTATGGAGTTGGGGTGTAATCAAAATGTCAGGGAGGCAGACTGATAAGAAGATGAAAGCTGATCATGGTTAAACAGCTGACTCAGAGAAGCAGAAACAGGAGAGGCACTGAGTCAGCGGCTGGTATTATGAATGGATTTTGGGAAGACATCTTTTGTCTGAAATGGCTCAGTGATTCCCAGGGTGTCCATGGGCCCCAGATGAAAGTTCTCGGTCTTAAATCGCACTGGGCACTGCCTTCTTCCACTGTCTGGGAGTCATTAGATATTGTTTGATATCATTCTCTAATGTCAAAATTAATTCTTGGTAAGTGAACTCGTGGGGAAGTTCAGCAGTGAGCTAGATATAGGTTGGTGGTGATTTAGTTGCTAAGTCGTATCCAACTCTTGCAACCCTATACACTATACACTGTAGCCTGCCAGGCTCCTCTGTCCATGGGATTCTCCAGGCAAGAATACTAGAGTGGGTTGCCATTTCATTCTCCAGGGGATCTTCCCAACTTAAGAGTCAAACTCAGGTCTCCTGCACTGAAGGAAGATTCTTTACTGACTGAGCTATGAATTAAGCCCAAACATGTCCAGTTTCATGGAAACTCCATACTGTATCACATATCCCTGGCATAAAACCAAAGTAGACATGGGACAGAAATGAGTGTTCCTAACAGAACAAGTTTTGACTGGAACTCTGAAAGAACTGTAATAGATTATAGTAGATTGTATATTCAACTGAATATAATATTGGTATAGCCACTCATTCATTGGGTGTGTGTATGTAAAGCGAAGTGACCGAATTCTCTGTTTGGGAAAACTGATACAATTAGTTTGACAGTGATAACAAATTGACACATGAATTTTCCTACATCAGTTCAGTTCAGTCGCTGAGTTGTGTCCGACTCTTTATGACCCCATGAATCGCAGCACACCAGGCCTCCCTGTCCATCACCAACTTCCAGAGTTCACTCAGACTCACGTCCATTGAGTCAGTGATGCCATCCAGCCATCTCATCCTCTGTCGTCCTCTTCTCCTCCTGCCCCCAATCCCTGCCAGCATCAGAGTCTTTTCCAATGAATCAACTCTTCGCATGAGGTGGCCAAAGTACTGGAGTTTCAGCTTTAGCATCATTCCTTCCAAAGAAACCTCAGGGTTGATCTCCTTCAGAATGGACTGGTTGGATCTCCTTGCAGTCCAAGGGACTCTCAAGAGGCTTCTCCAACACCACAGTTCAAAAGCATTGTAAAAATAGTCAAATGATCAGTAACCATTATCCATGAATATGATCTCTAGCTCACCCAGCTGGGGACATGGGAAATGCAAAGAAAATACAGGCAGACCCCTTTTTATCATGCTTCACTTTGTTGCCCTTCGCAAATATTGCATTATTTACAAACTGAAGTTACTGGCAACCCTCAGTGAGCAAGTCTAAAGGAAGTCTTTTTTCCAACATTTGCTGTGTCACATTGTGGTCATTCTTGTAATATTTCAAAAAGTTTCAATAATGTTAAATATATCATGATGATCAGTGATATTTGACATTACTATTGAAAAAAATTGTGACTCAGTGTAAGCTCAGATGATGATTAGGATTTTTAGCAATAACATATTTTTTACGTGTAACGTATACCTTAATTATATATACACATTTTTTAAGACAATACTATTGCACACTTAATAGACTTCAGTATAGTGTAGATTTAACTTTCATATATGCACAGGGAAACCAAAAAATGTGTGTGACTTACTCTTTTGCATTATTTACTGCAGTGCTCTGGAACCGAACCTGCAACATTTCTGGGGTATAACTGTATTAGGATTAAAAGGGCTTCCTACTCTTCCTCCAGAGTCTGCAGTTGCCTATGGAACTGTGGAAAGCAGATCAGAACTACAGCAAGAGATCCAGTGTAAAGCAACAGCAATAATCACACTACCTGGTAAATCTGAAATGGCAACAAAACTCTGTCCCAACTAAGGGTTCTATTTTATTTATTATTATTATTTTTTAATACTTCCTTTTCAGAAAGTGTACTAACCACTGGCAGTCCTGAATCAAGAGGAGAGAACAGGTAAATAAAGTTTAGACTGCCAAAGTAACAAGAAACTAACTGTAGGTTGATGCTAAGACAGGTCACCAAGAGCCACCATCTATAGTTCTCTCCTCTGTGTGCTGCCCCTGTCCCTGATCCTGAAGGCAGGACCCTCTCTGGCTTCTTATAGTCTTAGATAAGATTGTACTTAGTCACTCAGTTGCATCTGATTCTCTACGACCCCATGGACTATAGCCTGCTGGGCTCCTCTGTCCATGGGGATTCTCCAGGCAAGAATACTGGAGTTTGTTGCCATGCCCTCCTCCAGGGGTTCTTCCAGACCCAGGGATTGAACCCACGTCTCTCATATTGTGGGTGGATTCTTTACCTTCTGAGCCACCAGGGAAGCCCTTAGACAAGATTAACTGCTGCAGTTTTGTGGTTCTTCATAGCTATGCTATCACATTGGATATATTTTAGAGTACACTCAAACGATATCAACTAAACTAGATTAAAACACTCCATGTATTTTTCATTTTTGTTTTGAGTCCTAAAAAATAGCCTTTGTTTTTCTTCCCTGCTGCTGCTGCTGCTAAGTCACTTTAGTCATGTCCGACTCTGTGCAACCCCATAGACGGCAGCCCACCAGGCTCCCCCGTCTCTGGGATTCTCCAGGCAAGAACACTGAGGTGGGTTGCCATTTCCTTCTCCAATGCGTGAAAGTGCAAAGTGAAAGTGAAGTCGTTCAGTCGTGTCCGACTCTTCACGACCCCATGGACTAGCCTACCAGGCTCCTCCATCCATGGGATTTTCCAGGCAAGAGTACTGGAGTGGGTTGCCATTGCCTTCTCCAGGCTTTCTTTCCTAAAAATACCTAAATAGAACAGTATTGCTGATTTTATATGGCATTACTTGTTGTTTAGTCGCCAAGTTGTGTCAGACTTTGCGAACCCATGGACTGTAGCCTATCAGACTCCTCTGTCCGTGGGATTCTTCAGTGAATCTTCCCGACCCAGGGATTGAACTCTCGTCTCCTGCACGTATCCTGCATTGCAGGCAGATTCATCCAGGAAACCCATATAGCATTATTAATCATTAGGAATCAGCATGAATGTTTTGAAGAAAATTAAAGAATTCGAATCTGGACATTTCCAAGGCATCAAATCCTTCTTCAGAAAATCTTTAAAGGAAATAAGAAAAGTGACTCTTTAAAAAAAAAAAAAACAACTCACTTTCTTTAGTTCCCACAGACATTCAGTGAAGAGCAAAGCTGCCATTGTTCTGAAGGCTATAAGAAACAAAAGTCAAGAAGTATTCTTGTATGGTTAGTTCTAGCTAATAGAAAATTGAGATTAAATGATATAGATTAACGTAATCCCTTTCAACTTCTCCTGAAGTCTCAAGGGCATCTCAAAACCCTCTCAGGTGGTTCATAAAGCATCTGGCATTTCCATGGCTATGTATTAAAGTAGGAATGACATACACCAATATTTAAAGAATGGAATTTAGAGCAATGAGGATTTGTGTAGGGGTTCTAACTGTTTCATTCACTAGCATTTAATCATGGATAACTTTCTACCTCTCAATTTCCTCATCTTTAAAATAAGAATATTAATAGTATCTACTTCATTGCTGTTAAGAATTTAATGAAATAATCTATATAAATGGTTGAAGGTCATAAATAGTATACAAAAATAATAAATATTAACTATTATTAACAATAATCTAAAGTTAAAATATAAGAGACTATTTGACGACATCTATTTAGGTTCTTTTTATTGTTGAAAAGATAGTAAATTACAATATTCTACATATTGAGCCAGTTTCTCAAAGCATTCTATTCTAAAAAATTAAATTATAATTGAAGATGCTGTAGTAATTTTTCACCAAGAAAATGTCCATTTTACTATCATAGTATCCAAAAATAGCTCTACATAGACTCTTCTATACACTCACACACATATTCACATATGCAGGGCATGCAGAATTGGATAGGTTGGTTGTGTGTTCATGAAGTAAGATAAATAATACATTTGAACCTACTCATGCATTTAGTAGAAAGGGGAGGAAAAACATTTTCTTCCAAAGTCTGCTGTCCATAGTTTAAGATTAATGGAAATGAAAACTAACTTTTAAATCACCTCTAAATTGATACATTTGCTCTAAATGGAACATAACAGTTGCTTCCTTTAGTACATGGTAAAACTAACCTTTCCCATCCCCCCAACCCCCCACCCCTGTTGTGGTCAAATCCAGTGTTCAGTAATGAATGAATGAATGAATGAATTCATTTATTCAGTCAACAAATAATCCTTGAGTAAGATACAGAAGTGTATAACACAGAGAGCTTGTTTTCAAGGAGAAATATCTGTAGGATGGACATGTGTTTAAGTATTGTGTGGGAGAAGCAGCCAGTACAATGCCTCGCAGTGAGAAGATGCTGGACACAGAGTTTCTTTGTATGTGTCCATACGTTTTAAAAATAAGTATACAAAAGTGGATCTTCACTGAAACGCCTGTACCATTTCAGTATTGTTTGTTTGGAGAAGTGAGATTAAGAATCTTGCCAGCATTTGCTGGATGGATGAACAGAAAGCAGGTAGAAGGGAGGGATTGGTGATTTCTCTCCTTATTTATTTAAAAGCAAGAGCTCATCCAAAAATCTCTAAGGCCTTTCTGCCAGGGTTATCTTCTATCCCCCTACCTTAGAATTAGAGCCAAGTATTTTTCCCTTTTCTTTGTTGAATGCATTTAAAATTGCAAGTCTCCCCAACATTTTCCTTGCTCTACTTTTTCAGCACCTCCTATCTTAAAGAAAAGATTCTATTTATTTTCTTATTACATCTATTGTTTACTTTCTGCCTGTCTCTGCTCAAACAAAAGGTCTATAAGGACATCTTTTTTTTTTTTTTTCAGTTTCTTCACAACTCAGACATTTTGTTTCTTTGATCTATCTTTTTCTTAATTGTTATTCTGTTCTATTCAAAATTGTTTCCATCCAGTCCTCCCATCACCCTTTAAACCTGTTCCTCCCTCTGCCAGATTAAAGTGAAAGTGAAAATCGTTCAGTCGGGTCTGACTCTTTGAGACCCCCATAGATTATACAGTCCATGGAATTCTCTAGGCCAGAATGTGGAGTGGGTAGCCTTTCCCTTCTCCAGGGGATCTTCCCAACCCAGGGATCAAACCCAGGTTTCCTGCATTGCAGGCGGATTCTTTACCAGCTGAGCCACAAGGAAAGTCCCTCTGCCAGATTGGGAACAGAAAAAAAGACATGAGAGAACAATAACAGAGAACCAAAATTCTAAATGTTATTTGTTAACACTTAAATGCAATTATTTTAATAGGGTATGTGTGTGCATAAAAAGACTCTACTATTTCTAAGATTCCAGCCTCAATGTGAGAGATGTTAATTTATTATAACTCATACTGGTTACAGAAAAATGGCAACATCTCAGTTAATTGGCATAATTGCATGCCATGTTGTCCCATTGGCTGAGATTCTCTAGTTTTCCAAGGATTCATCTATTTATGCAATCAAACAATGAGAGACAGGCCAATCCTGATAGGATGCAGGAATCTAGATCAGTGAAACTCTTTAACTTACCTTTTTGTATTGATAGATTCTCTAATTAAATATTTTTAGAAATAAACCACTTTTACCAACACAAAGCCTTTAAATAGTCTTCTAAAATGAACTGTGTATACAGTCAATTCTCTTTGCAAACCTTGCTTACAAACTATTAGTAATGCAGGCTATCAACCTCAGTGTCAATATATTTTCAAAGAGGCTTTAGAAAAACACCAGTTTTATAATTTCCTTTAGTGGTTTACCCTGAAGGAAATATGTAATCTTTCTCTAAGGCTTCAAAACCATAGAAACGAAGATAGTTCAGAAGCATACTTTGGTAGACACCTAATCATTAGTGCTGACTCCTAATTGCTTGCATGGAAGACAGACCACAAAACTATCCCACCAAAAAGCAGGGCAAATTCAGGAATTACATTTAAAACTAGGAAAAACCTTTATTTTATTTTGATCTTAAAAGCCTGTATATATACACATGTGTGTATTTCGGGCATGCTTGTTACATTACAATTCTTAGATGAGTAAGGACAAACAACACATATTTAAAAAATAAACCAGGTTTGATAATGCAAGAAGTTGTAGTAAATTATGTTATGAAAAACACTGAACAACTGAAGAGAATTTTTTAAAAAGAATTCCACTTTAAGGAGGTGGTGATAAATTTGTATAAGTACCATTGTTTCACTCAGATCTTTAGATCTCACTCAGATCTGAAGACAGAAAACTTCAGAAATAGTTGTGAATTATTGGAAAATGGGATGAGATGTGTACCACTCCATTAACCTACATTTTATCTCCAAAATAACACAGATTTAACTGTGCTTGTTCTAAACTGGCATGGCCTGAGACAAGATTTGTTACTCCCAATTTATGGAGTTTGGGGGAAAGAAAGAGCCTGCGAGAAGAGATTCTGCCAAGCTGTGCAAGAGTGGAGAGCTTTACATTTGAGGGAGAGGCTGTTTGCTTTAATTTTTGCCTCTAAGTTTTGGGGAAAACTTGGCACCAATGGATTGTGCTTTACAGTTGACTAGATGTCTGTTAATAAGGACTGGCTCTAGCTATATTATTAGGAGTAACTCCTCTAAAGTGATGTCAATATTCCTCTAGGAATTATATATAACATGTTCTTTTTCCACTGGACATTTACACTTTAACAAGAATGCCCAAAATACACACACACACACACACGTGCACACACACACACACACACACACACACACCCCTGACTGACTTTCTGGATCAAAACAAAATAAAGGTATTTTTTAGTTTAGATGCAACTTCTGAATTTGCCCTTCTTTGGTAAAGATAGTTGTTCGTCTTTGGAGCAAGGAATTAAGAGTTAGCCCTAGTGATTAGTATAATGAGGTGGTTTCCATAGTATTAATTTTTAAAGAGGGCTTAGAAGTACAGTCACTGAAAATTCTCTCCCAATTCCTAAGTCTTCCATAACACCTATTAAAATCTTACCCTTAACTACATCTTTTAGAGTAAGAGATTATCTCCATAAGATTTCTATTAAAACCCATAAGCCATCTCAGTAGGGTGATACACTAACTCATGGACGTGTTAGATATTCATGTTTATTAAACCCCATTAATATATTCATGTTGGTTTAACTTATTAATTGTTAACCCACTAACCTAGCAAAAACAGAATTTGATGGACTGCCATAGGGAAGAGCTAAGATGTGGAAAAATTTTGAAGGAAGAGGATTATGGATTTCAAAAATGAAGGGTATTTGACCAGCTAAAAATACTTAAAATGGGACTGGAAGAAGCAGTAAGTGAAAAAAAGAGTGAGACAGATAAAGAATGTTTGAAAAAGGACACACAGATGAAACAGTGTTTGTCTGTGTTCTGGTTTGTCTATGGTCAGCTTGAAAATTTAAGTAGGAAACAGGGTAGATCTAATATTGCTGCCCCAGAACATAGTCTCTTTTATTCAAAGCCAAGATATTCCAGGTACAGTTTTGCTTTTAAAAAATTGTAAGGTGAGGTGAGGTGAAGTCGCTCAGTCGTGTCCGACTCTTTGCGACCCCGTGGACTGTAACCTATAACTCTATTTCATTTAATAATGTGGAAATGTTAAAATGTTAGTATTCTATTCATGATTAACTACTAGCTATTCTAGTAGTCAATGGAAATTAAATGAGAAAATAGTTAACTCAAACATATGTTTTGTTTTTTATATTTAATACATTAATCAAAACTCTCTCTTTCTTCTGTGAAACATACCGACCCAAGGCCACTAGCATTCTTTGGAGCTAGCAGGCTTCCTTTCAGTAAGTTATAGGTTTTTGCTTCCACTAGTCACAGCTGGGGGTTTGCCAAAAATCAGTTGTGTTTGTTTCTAAACAGATTTATGCTGGTTGTTTATTATAATTATGTAATTGCATTAAATGTTACACAAATTAATGAAATAGGAGTTGGATGGGAAAATTGTTTCTAAGAAAAGCTAGTTGAATACTTTAGAAAGACTCCTTATAGACAATATGATTTAAAAAAATACTGTTAGCTTTCATATGCATGAAAACTGTAAAAGGTTATGAAGAAAATAAGCCAAAATCCTAAAACATTCTCATATTATTTTCCTGATGTTTTGTTATTTTTCTTTTTTATTAAACCAATATTAGAAATCTCAGATGTACAGAAATATAGGTTCTATACAAAGGACACGATCTAATCAATAAAATTCTAACTGCGGAAATTGTACTTAAGAGAAAAGACATGGGCTCTTCATGGAGGAGATTTCAGAATAAAAGGTTCACTTAGATGCTATGTTAATTTGTTTATAGTATGTAATGTTAACACAATTAGAATGCCAGTTAACTATTTTCCATTCACTTGTATATGAATGCAACTATTTGTGTCAAGTTGCTAATTTACATGTCACAATTTTTATGAAGCCTAATTCTAAACATGCAGTGTAAAACACTGATTACTGTAGCATTTAGCAGCTTTGGTTTTGATATGTGGTGTTTTAGAGGGAGCTAGATTGACTTAGGTTTATAAAACAATATAGAGTAACTCCTTTTATTTTGTTGTTGTTTAGTGGCTGAGTTGTGTCCAACTCTTTGTGATAACATGGACTGCAGCCTTCCAGGCTCCTCTGTCCCTGGAATTTTCCAAGAATACTGGAGTGAGTTGCCACTTCCTTCTCCAGGGGATCTTCCCAACCCAGGTATCGAACTCATGGCTCCTGCATTGGCAGGTGGATTCTTTACTGCTGAGCCATCAGGGAAGCCCATTCCCTATTTGTAAAATCAAGGTCTATTTATAAGACCTAGTACATACTTCAGTTTGATGGGATGAAGACAGACTGCTCAGAAAGTATGGATTTTTGTGTGCAGAAACTATTGTTATGGACTGAATGTTTGTGTCCTCAGAAAATTCGTGTGTTAAAATCCTAACCCTAACGTGACGATCTCAGGAGATAGGTTTTGGGGAGATGGTTAGATCATGAGAGCGAAGCCCCCATGAGTAGGATTGGTGCCCTTAGAAAAGAGAGCTCACAGAGCTCTCTCATCCCTTCTTCCATGTGAGGAACCAGCAAGAAGATGGCTAAGAATCAGGAAGTGAGCTCTCACCACATATCAAACCTGCTGGCACCTTGATCTTGGACTTCTCAGCCTCCAGAACTGTAAGAAGTGAATGCTGTTTCAGCCTCTCAGTCTATGATATTTTTGTTAAAACCACCTGAACGGACTGAGACAACTGTATTACATATAATGTGATCCACAGCAGTATCTCTCACAGTGGTCTCTCAACAGATGATACAAGGTTCGTTAACCTATGATGAAAAAAGGAAAATAAGGACAATGTAGTTGTTTGTATAATCCTAAATGCATTCTATATTCAGTTCAGTTCAGTTCAGTCCAGTCGCTCAGTCATGATCGACTTTTTGCGACACCATGAATCGCGGCACGCCAGGCTTCCTTGTCCATCACCAACTCCCGGAGTTCACTCAGACTCATGTCTATCAAGTCAGCGATGCCATCCAGCCATCTCATCCTTGGTTGTCCCCTTCTCCTCCTGCCCCCAATCCCTCCCAGCATCAGAGTCTTTCCCAATGAGTCAACTCTTCGCATGAGGTGGCCAAAGTACTGGAGTTTCAGCTTTAGTATCATTCCTTCCAAAGAAATCCCAGGGCTGATCTCCTTCAGTTGGATCTCCTTGCAGTCAAGGGACTCTCAAGAGTCTTCTCCAACACCACAGTTCAAAAGCACCAATTCTTCAGTGCTCAGCTTTCTTCACAGTCCAACTCTCACATCCATACATGACTACTGGAAAAACCATAGCCTTGACTTAGATGGACCTTTGTTTTCAAAGTAATGTCTCTGCTTTTGAATATGCTATCTAGGTTGGTCATAACTTTCCTTGCAAGAAGTAAGCGTCTTTTCATTTCATGGCTGCAGTCACCATCTGCAGTGATTTTGGAGCTCCCAAAAATAAAGTCTGACACGGTTTCCACTGTTTCCCCATCTATTTCCCACGAAGTGATAGGACCAGATGCCATGATCTTCGTTTTCTGAATGTTGAGCTTTAAGACAACTTTTTCACTCTCCTTTCACTTTCATCAAGAGGCGTTTTAGTTCCTCTTCACTTTCTGCCATAAGGGTGGTGTCATCTGCATATCTGAGGTTCTTGATATTTCTCCTGGCAATCTTGATTCCAGCTTGTGCTTCTTCCAGCCCAGCGTTTCTCATGATAGTGAAGTCGCTCAGTCGTGTCCAACTCTTTGGACCCTGTGGACTATAAGCCCACCAGGCTCCTCCGTCCACGGGATTCTCTAGGCAAGAATACTGGAGTGAGTAGCCATTTCCTTCTCCAGGGGGATCTTCCCAACACAGTGATCGAACCCAGGTCTCCTGCATTGCAGGCAGACTCTAACCTCTGAGTCACCAGGGAAGCAGCCTTCTCATGATAAGGAATGCCATTTACTCTTCAATGTTCTACTTTATTGTTCTGTGTTAAAATTTTATTTTTAAAAAGAAATTAAGATAATGGGAAATTTAGGGCTAATGTCCTTAATGGACAAAATAAAATTTTGGATACTCTGCATATCCTAAGTTGGAGTCTTCCTTTTATCTGTGAGGGGTAGTTAGTACTTAGTGTTAGACGCAAGAGGTAGAGAAACTACAGCTTGCTTGGAATTGCACATAACCTGTTTTATTTATTTACACTGGTTTTATAAAAAATATGAATATGGGCCCATAGGCAAAACTTGATTAACCATTGTTCTACAGTCTACAAAAATAGAAACATCAAGGGCACTCTGAACAGCTTTAGAGAGCACAACCACAGTAAGTTTTTGGTAAGGTTTAAATTCAAGCAATTCAGTGTTTTTATAGCCTTCTCAGTTCGGTGGGATTGAAACGCCCTTTTTGAAAGGATAGTAATGGTAGTGTTCAGGGAGTGGCCTTTATTTCTATTAAATGAATAGAATTACAATACAAATTAAAAACACAACTAAAAGACAAGGCTGAAATCCACATGTCTCGACTTGTGAAGAACAGTGATTCTAAACCTTGTCTGTTTGGTTTTTTCCTCCAAACCTTGATTTTTACCTCAACACAAATATTTCTCTAGTTATCCCATTGAATGCTGTGACATTCTCAAAACTCAATTATTAGTAAAGTTTATTTCAAACGGAAACCGAACTCTATGCCAATCAACCTATTTAAAAGTTCAGGGAGGAAATCACTGGATCAGCCTGGCGAAGGTATCCTGACGCACATTTCTCATGGCAGGTGTGCGATGGGCGAGTTTCCATTTCAAATCCGAGCCTGCGCACAGCTGTCACGGGGCGAGAGACCCTCGCTGTCGGACTGGGCATGCGCAGGAAGGCAGGTCCCACTGCCTAGAGTTCTGCCTCTTCTTCCACCGCTGGTGACCACTAGTGTATCGCAAACTCCTGCGGGTGGGGAGCGGGGTGCGGTGCGGGGAAGCAAAATGAAGGTGAGCTTTGGTAGAGGTATACAAACCCCCGAGGGAGTCAGCCTGCAGGGTGAGGTGTGTGAGTACCAGCATGTGCGCCACGAGGTGGCTGGAATGGACTAGAAGGAGAGGAATAGTGAGAGGAAGCGACACGCTTAAAAAAAAAAAAAATTCTGGGTTCAGGAGCTAGTGGAATAATATTCCAACAACCTAAAGTAGGTCCACGAGAGAAAGTTCAGCGGGGAAGGAGGAGTGGAGCGGGGTTGGAGAGGCCGCCTGCTCCCACCTTGCTGGAAATCGGGTGGCCTGAACACCGTGAGTGTCCGGCGCCGCTCTGACACCAGCAGTGGCCCTTTTCTTCCGCAGGAACGAGTAGGAGGACAGGCTTGAAGCCTTCACTTCTGCGCCAAGTTTCCTTAGAGGGAAAGACTAAACCTCGAGGTGGGCTCAGTCCTGTGCCTCCGCGGCCTTGGCCTCTAGGCTCCAGACCACCAAAAGGTGGGGATGGTACAGGGAAGCCAAGGAAGCGGGTGGACGGGATGCACGTATCAGGCTTGCTTTATTTTTCAAATTTCATAGATGTGTTTTTAAATTTAATTACAATGTATTCGTTTCTGTTATTTTGTTCTTGCATGTTTATGTTTTTGTTCTTTCACTCCTTTCAAAGTGACTTCTTTATGGAGACAGCACGGCCCTGACGGGCACAGGTCCACACATAGCCTCCAGCTTTGGCTTGCAGCTCGCCTGCAAGGCTTCCGGCCCTGCTTATCCTATTACTAGGAGAGGGTGGTTTCCCCGAAGTGGGGCGCCCAGAGCCCTTCCCCTCCGGCTTCTGCTGGGTTGCTGGGGCCCCTTTATGCTACAGTCTTGCGTTTTCCTCTCTGGAGGGATATTGGAAAACTCAGAGACCTGTCAGCTGTTTATTTCATTCAGTTTGCAGAGTGAGATCTATGGCCATGTAGGTTTTCACTCTTATAAACAGGCTTTGATAGGGTGATGCCAATAGGTTGCAGTCAGTCACTAATCTGAATTGTCTGTTCTTCTTTGAGGACTCATCATCAGAAACACAGCCTTCTTCTTGCTAATTGTAATCAGTGCCTTTTGTCTTATCATTTCTCTCTATATATTTTTACACTGTAATAAGTGGTAGTGGGAGGATAAGAAGGTCTTGGGTATTTATTTTGCACCTGTTACCTGATTCACAGACTAAAACCCCCATGTGTTTTAGGGCAGAACTTAAGTCCTCCCCAAACTGCCTATCAATTTGATCTTATAGGGTAAAATCTTCCTCTTAGGAGCCTTCTTTCCACAGTATTTTCCAGGTGGCAAGTTCCCTTGCTCATCACCCCTTGTTGTGGATTTGATTCTATAAATTCTCTCAACCAGCCTACCACTAACTGACGCTGGGTGAACAGAACTTCTCCATTTTCTTCGTGACTGATGCCAAAGACAACTGTGTTAAGGCTAGTAGGTTCCTCTCTGATAAGTAAGTCAGCTCATCTCTGCTTCCAGCAGCTGAGTTATGTAGTGGTGGTTTAGTCGCTAATTCTAATTCGTGTCCCACTCTTTGTTGTCGTAATCCTGAGTTATGTGCTTATCAGCAATCTGAGAGTTAAAACTCAAAAGGTGTCAGTTCTGAAATTTATGTCAGTTGCAGTTATTATGTTAATGATGTAACAATTAAAAATTCATAGAGATATGAGATAAGTTTGCAAAGAAATTTCTAGAGAAGCTAAATTGAATGTTTTAGAATGCTTCACCAAAGACAAATGATACAACTGTTAAGGGACTTCCTGGGTGGTCCAGTGGTTTAGACTTCAGCTTCCTCTGCAGGGGGTGCAGGTTTGATCCCTGGTGGGCTAATTAAGGTCTCACATGCCTAGTAGTCAAAAAAAAAAAAACACAAAACATAAAACAGAAGCAATATTGTAACAAATTCAACAAAGACTTTAAAAAGGTCCAAACCAAAAAGTCTAAAAACAAGAGCTACCGATAAATTGTGGAAAATTGAGGATGGGAGGAAAAAAAATTACAAGATCCCCCAAAGTTTACTCTCAGCTGAAGTGTCTTTATAACTTTTAGCCTGTCCTGAATCTTGTTCTACTTGAAAGAAACTAAACCTGGAAATGGTATACAATTCATTGTGTATAAAGAAGGAAGATGATGTAGAATTTCAATCAATGGGTCCTTAGGTAAAGAAATAGACCAAACTCTTTATGAAATGATCGGTGAATGAAACCTGGGTGTGTATGTATATGCACAAACTTCAGGCATTTTAATTTAAAACAAATAAATTTGTTTTCCCAGGAGCAGACTAACCATGGTATTGCATCCTATCAGGTAAGTGGCTTCTGTTTTATATTTTGAATTTTTGAACTTTGGATTTTTGTTTTGTGCACCTCTCTATTGGAAGGGTAGTGCCTGCCACATTGTAGGTGCTCAAAAAATAAGTTGTTCAAGGTGTGAGTGAATTATGATGACTGGACTCTTCAAAAACCTGTAAACGTGTATATATTTAAGGTGGCCTTGTATTGTCCTAGGGAGTGAGAGTGAGGGACTGGTGGAGAAGGTGGGATGGAAGAAGACAGTCTTGCAGGGGTCGGGGGTGGGGCGGTGGGAAGCTTTTTCATACTCTCCACACCACCATCCTGACACTTATTTTCTGAGTGTATTGTCCACCTGCTGCATTGTCCTTCCTTTTCCTGGCTAAAATCCACTGCAGTTTTGTTGAGAACCACTGCTGAAACTCTCTTCTGTATTGTAACATAGCTCTGACAAATTTAGTGTTAGCATCACGCACGTTAGAAATGATGCTGCTCCTGGTTTTGCACATTTGTCTGCTAGTTTATTGGTTAGGGGAAGACAAACAGTCCATAGGCTACTCTGAGATCAATCAGAATTGTTACTAGCAATTTGCTAATCAGTTATATGGTTAAATTCAGTTTCCTTTCCATTTTCTTTGTTTTATTGTGAGATACAATATACATTACAAAAAGTGAGACCTGCTGTAAAACACAAAAACAAAACCCACCAAAAACTTGAGAACGTGTGTGCCCATTATACAACTTGAGAAATAAAACATTTCAGGCACCTTTGAATTTCACATTATGCTATCTTGTACCCTCTTCCCTCATTCAAAACAGTTTTCCCCCTGAGTTTGGGGTTAATAATTGCTTTGGTTTTCTTTATAATTTTACTACATTTAGCTGTATTCCTAAACAATGTATGTTTAGTTTGCCTGTTTTTGACATTGAAATCAGTGGGAAGAATAATATTTTTCATTTAACATTTGTTTGTAAAAATCTTCCTTGTTGATGTCAATTACTGTAGTTCATTGATTTTTCCGTCTAATAAAATGTTCCAGTATATAAGTACCCCACGAATGGTTTAGCGTATCCCCGGTTGTTGGTCTTTTGAATTATTTACAGTTTTTCTGCTATTGTGAACAACAGAGCTATGAACTTGGATATGCCTCCCAGGGAGGAGGAGGAGAAGTTTTTCTAGTCTATATGGTATTGTACATAGGAGTGGTCATACGGTATGCATATATTAAACTTTACCAAGCAAAATAAAATGATTTTTCTGTGTTTTAGTAGTTTCCACTTGTAGCAGCTGTGTATGAATGTTTAAATTCAACTTTTCAAAACAAGACAGGCATGTATAGATTTATCTATATCCTGAATTGCTATGGAATAGCTACAGTTGGAAGAAAGAAGCAGCTTGGTGTTCATTTCCTTTAAATCTTACATGCTCTGGAAGAAGAGAAAAGACAAAGAATACATATGATTCTGTTTATGCTAATCTAAGATATGTTGGTTAAATAAGGAAAAATTAACTAGTAGACCTGAAAAAGAAAGGAGAACATTTTCTTCTTCCTCTTAATTAAATCTTTGAACTTAATTGCTTAGTGTGAAGGTACTTCAGCATATATTGTACACCAGATGTAGGAAAACACATCCCAAAGTCATTTTGTCTTGATTTTGTAAGAACTGTAGTAGCGCAGAAGTGACAGTTGACTACAGATTTGGGGGAAAATCTTTTTGTTAATTTCATTAGTATTTTTCTTTGATGCTATAAGACCATCAAACATTTTCTAATTTAAAGGTATGTTGAAATAATATGCCCTCTATCCTAAGGAATTGCTTTTGATGTTTTGTGCTTTAAGAAATGAAAATATATATGTATTTTACATTCTTAAACACTGAACAGTTTTTATTTCCTGATTATTCCAAATTACGTTAATGAAGTATTTTTGAAAGAGTTTGAGATAAAGTGACCTATTTGTCAATTGTGAAAAAGGAACTTTGTTCAAAATAGTCTGTATTTAATTGCCCTCTCAAATGCTTCTAATTTCAAATTTCCAATATATTTTAAGTATATAACATTTTCATCTTAGTTTCCAAAGTAGCGAACATGGATTTTTTTTTTTTTCAAGAAATTCAGAAACTACAAAAAAATGACAAAATATTTTATGTGGCAAAGTTGAAGTTAACAAAATGTATTATCTTAGAAACATATCCTAATTGTTTCTGCCATACATAATTAAATGATGCCCTTTCTAAAAGTAGCCCTTGAAAAAGTATTTAGCAAATCATACTTAATTTGGAAACAAGTATTAATTACTAGCTATGAAAAGATGATTTAAGCAATTCAGCCGTTCCCTCCAAATATTTCATCTACATGTGTAAATCTAAAATTAAACGTGAATTTGTGTTTGCTGCTGAATTTTGTCAAAAGTGATGCTAATAATGAAAGAGAACACTCTTATATTTATTAACTTGTACATAATCTCTCAATAAATGTTATTTTAGTAATTAAATTTTGTTCTTTATACCATTTTTGATGGTGAAAAGAAAACATATTCAGTTTACAATTTCTTAGTAAGATTCAGGCTCACATTGTGACAATGAATCAAGACATAAGATCCTATTTAACGACTGTCCTTCACAAGGGAACAATGGATTTACTACTAATTTTCTTTTACTTTTGCATTCTGCCCTTAGCTACAGCATGCACAGTTTGACTATTTTAAGTAATTGAACAGCTGCTAATTAGCGGTTTTAATAGTCAAGGAGAGGGAGAAGCATGTTGTGCATATAAACTGTACCTAAATGTTTTTTTTCTGAATCGGGTTGCACAGCAAAAGCCTTTAAAATTGCATTTTCTCCATGATCTTAACGATTCATATCTGAATCTCCATGTGTGTCCTAATTCATCTCTCACAATGACTCACAATATACATACTTTGAAGGAATTATTTTAAATTTACACACTTTAAAATATTTAGTAGTAGGCACATAGAAACGAAGGTAACAATTTCACTACTCACCAGGAAAGAATGCTAGATTTTAACAGAATCATTTTATCCCTATGCATAGGAATTATAATCCTAACAATTTTTCATGAAAAAAATTCTGCTTTAAGTAATGCTAATGAAAACATATAGTTGAAAAGTTTGTTTCCCCAGAATAGTCAGAACTGATTTATTCAGAATTAAGTATTAATTCTGAAGTCTAGGTAACTAAAAAGTTAAAAAAATTTAGTTTCAAGGTGTGGTTCACATCAGATGCAGCACATGGCACTAAATATACCCATTTAAAAATTCTAGATACCTTAGAAAACTGCTATGCAAATAGCTGAGGGACTGTGTTATTTGTTGTCATTTTGTGTCAGTTGCAAATATTGGGGGTTTACCTGAAACCAGAAAAAAAAATTAAGTAAAATGCTATAGATTTCATAATTTAAGATGAGAAAATATTGTTTCAGCGAAATCATATTTTTCAATGTTAAACATTTGGAAAATTTTTAAAATAGTTAAAAAAAGGAAGATATCATCCAGCAATAATAAATATGTCAATGCTTTTTTTTTAACCTGAAAATGTGTTTTTATTCAGAGCAGAGTGGGGCAAATTCCCCTGCTTGTCAGGTTGGGTGGAGAAGCATCTGAAAAAAACAGAATAGATGATGATTGAAAAGCTTTCTTTGTAGAGATCCATCTGTATCCTAGGATTAGATTACTCTTGTAAACTTTATATTTTCAAATATCTTTTGTTTTAAGACTGAATACGTGGAGTTATTTTCTTCCACTGAGTAATAATAACCTTTGTTATATTAAATGTTTTCTAAAAATATATTTAATATTCCCTAACAGAGCTTTTTTCATTCTATCATTTCTAACCTGTACCATTCATTCCATAGAAAACAGTTTGGCTCTCCTTGCTGTTACCAGTATAGCTTTTGCAGCTTTACAGACACATCAGGAAATTCTCCTTCTAATGTTAAAACAGCTTTTAAAAAAGAACATAACACCTATTAAAAAAAATCCTGTCCCCAGAGCTCCATGTTAAAATTCCCCAATTTAAAAAAAAAGAACTATTTTATTTCAAATAATTTAGAATTCTTAGGTTTTATATTGAATTTTGCTATTTTGTAAATTGCTTTAAGTATGAGATTTATGCAGATATGAAAAAGTTATGCAGAAGAAAGGGGAGCAACACAAATAGATGTTCTTTGCTCCTGTCTCTTCACTGTCATAACTGTGTTCACTCACTTGAAAGATTCTGAAGACTGCACATTTTAAATTATTTCTGCTGTTGATCACTAGATAATCAGAACTCTAATTATAAATTAGTTGACTTCAGCTTTTTTTAGAAATTTTTACCACAGACAGTCTTTAGTTTCACTGACTTACCTTCATCCTGCCTAACTCTCTGGTAGTGATATTTAGTAATAATGAAATGCCTGTGGAGGAAACCAAAGAACGAGAAAGCTCCGGAAAACACCAGTGGGCAGTGAGTGCCATAAGAGTTACAATTTAATTGTACCATAAATACCCGAAGAAAGAGGGGAAAAAAGAGAACAACCTTACAGTTGATGGTATTCATTTAAAAAATATATAAAGGGATTTGGATGGTACAGGAAGTTATCTATGTTATTCAAACAGAATAGAGTTTTCCTTTTTAGTATCTGGATATTTTAGACAAGAGAGATTTGGGGCTTTTTTTGCCCTTAACACTCAATGTTCAACCCTCAGATATAATTTAAATACTTAGAGCAGGATGTAGTAATAGAACTAAAGATGTGAGTAAAGTTGAAGGCTACAGATTGAAACTGAGGTGAATTACATGACATTAAAATTATATAAATAAGGAAAGAACTCACTGAGTCAAGGAAAATAGCTGGCATATTAATACCTAGCAGATCTAATGAACATTTTTGAGTTGACTTTTTTCTTTGTGTAATCTGTTACTTCTTCCTAGAATGGATGCACATTAATATTTTTTTTTTGAAAAACCAAAAATAAAGGCAGCTGGGGATTATTTTGATAAGGTTTAATGCTAGATCTTTGAAAGTTTCCAGGACAGGCATTATCATTGTGCCCATCGAGTGTGTGAGGGTGTATTTGTATGTATTTGTGTGTGTGTGTGTGTGTGTGTGTGTGTGTGTGTGTGTGTGTAGTTGGGGTACTGAAAGAAGATGAGGATTACCCAGAACAACTGCAGAAGAGAAAAGTAGATGCTCTCTTGTAAAGATGGCTAGATTAGTAGAGTACACTCTTAATTGTTTGCTGCTAGACTCCTTTGTAACTTGCAGCACGTTTCTGGGTAGCAGGACCCTGGGGCAGTCTAGTCTAATTTCGCTATTAAAGCCCACAATGCTATACATGCACTTTTCAGAATTTAAGATCAAATCCTTTGCTATTCACTAGCTTTGGCACTTTGGTGAGTCTGTTAATGACTCTGGGGCACAGTTTTCTCATTTAAAAATTGGTAATAATAGTACGGGCTTCCCTGGTGGCGCAGTGGTAAAGAACCCTCCTGCCAGTGCAAGAGACTTGGTTTTGATCCCTGAGTTGAGAAGATGCCCTGGAGAAGGAAATGGCAACCCAACCCAGTATTCCTGCCTGAGAAATCTCATGGGCATAGGAGCCTGGTGGGCTACATACAGTCCATGGGGTCACAAAAAGAGTCGGGCATGATTTAGGGACTAAATATCCACAACAACAGTCCTAACACAACTAATCTCAGCGGATGAATGTGAGGATCAAAATGAAATAATATGTAGCATTTTATAACATTTTTAAAATATTAAACAAATGAAGGGTATTTGTACTCTTAACTACCTGGGGCTCTGGCTTTCTAGAACTATTCTCCCTGTGCATAATTTCTATCTGTTTCTCTCTTTTTTATTCTCGTCTTTCTGGTATACCATATAGCTTCCCAGTGATAGTGTTTTCCCCAGTATCTAACTCAGGGCTTAAAACACCTTGCCTAGAGCAGACACTTCAAGGGCTACCAGTTATCAATGGGTACTATCAGTTATCAATGTATTGCCTTTCAGCACCCTTCATTACCTGTTCTGAGAGCCCATACTGAACTCTGTAAGCATTTTTTGTTTTCAGTGAACATGATGCCAATTTAGCCTGTAGAGGGAATGGGAGGGACATTGCAGAGGAAGGGAATAAGTCTCTGTGGTTCCTGTGTGGGTGGTTTTCCTTCGCTTGCTCGGGCTGCAGGGGTACTCAAGTGTTGTGGGTTTGTGAGGTCACGCAATGCAACTCGCCCCACTCTGCACCCTGAAGCAAGTTCCTAAGGAACCTTGTGTCCCCAGCCCGGGCAAGGTGAGCATCTCTCTGCACTCCTCCGCATGTTAACATTGGCACTCCAGGCTTCTCTCCTGCCGCAGCGTCCTTAACTCCCTTAGCACATTCTCCCAGAGCTGCGGCTGTCCTGCCCGCCGAAGGGTTCTATCTTGCATTTCTGGCAACAGTGGACCACCTGTAGGGCAGCCCTGCAGCCAGTCTCTCTGCCCTCCGCTGGGCTCCCATCATACCTCTTTGAATTAGGTCTGAACCTCAGCCTCAGAAGAGGGCCAGTCTTCCAAGTTTGTCCTTCCTTAAGTACATCCCCTGTCTCAGCATACTTTTTAGTACGTCATACCTTGATAATTCTTTATATTAAACATTTCCTATTTAAATTACAACTTAGTGACTAAACAACAATATTTGTGGGCTTACCTGATGGGTCAGTGGTAAAGAACCCGCTTGCTAATGCAGGAGACTCAGGTTCAATCCCTGGGTTGGGAAGATCCCACAGAGAAGGAGATGGCAACCCACTTCAGTGTTCTAGCCTGGGAAATCCCATGGATAGAGAAGCCTGGGGTCCATGGGGTCCAAAAAGAGTCAGACATGGCTTAATGACTAAACAACAACAACATATGTATATTACTATGTGACTTTTGTTTCTTGATTCAGTTCAGTTTAGTTGCTCAGTTGTGTCCGACTCTTTGCGACCCCATGAATTGCAGCACGCCAGGCCTCCCTGTCCATCACCAACTCCCAGAGTTCATCCAACCTCATGTCCATCGAGTCGGTGATGCCATCCAGCCATCTCATCCTCTGTCGTCCCCTTTTCCTCTTGCCCCTAATCCCTCCCAGCATCAGTGTCTTTTCCAGTGAGTCAGCTGTTTGCATGAGGTGGCCAAAGTACTGGAGTTTCAGCTTTAGCATCATTCCTTCCAAAGAAATCCCAGGGTTGATCTCCTTCAGAATGGACTGGTTAGTTCTAGACTAATACATTGGCTGATAAAATATCACATAATTATATAAAAAATCATGACAGTCATAACAGTACCCTAAGTTACAATTTCTAGTTATATTATTTGTAGTTAATGTATTAACTGTGGTGTTGAAGAAGACTTCTTGAGAGTCCCTTGGACTGCAAGGAGATCCAAACAGTCCATCCAGAGGAGATCAGTCCTGGATGTTCATTGGAAGGACTGATGCTGAAGTTGAAACTCCAGTACTTTGGCCACCTCATGCAAAGAGTTGACTCATTGGAAAAGACCCTGATGCTGGGAGGGATTGTGGGCAGGAGGAAAAGGGAATGATGGAGGATGGGATGGCTGGATGGCATCACTGATTCAATGAATGTGAGTTTGAGTGACCTCTGGGAGTTGGTGATGGACAGGGAGGCCTTGTGTACTGTGATTCATTGGGTTGCAAAGAATTGGACACAATTGAGCGACTGAACTGAGCTGAACTGAACTGGTGGCTCAGAGGTTAAAGAGTCTGCCTGCAATGTGGGAGACCTGGGTTTGATCCCTGGGTCAGGAAGATCCCCTGGAGAAGGAAATGGCAACCCACTCCAGTATTCTTGCCTGGAGAATCCCATGGACGGAGGAACCTGTGGGCTGCAGTCCGTGGGGTTTATGGGGTCCCAAAGAGATGGCGACTTCGCTTTCTTCTTTTCTTTCTTTCTTTCAGTTAAATAGAGTTGAGAGACCAGAAGGGGGAGCTCTCACACCCTGGGACAACAGTAGAGCCCAACAGGAAGAATAAAGACTCCTTTTCTTTCCTGGCAAGGACTCGACCAATGAAAAGTCGTGGACTCTGTTTACTGCAAGCCTCCCAATTTCCTTTTCCTCTCAATAAAAATGTTCCTTCCCTTGGTGTGGGGAAGACTTGGCAGTGACTGGCCACGGTTGCAGACCTTAACTGCGATTCTTTGTTGATCCCCAGTAAATCCGTCTTTGCAGGAGATGTATCTGGCAGTCTGTTTGTCTCAGGTCAACAAAGCCCATTCCTTTCCCCTCCACTTCCTGTCACTCTGATGCTGATTCTCTCTGGATCGTGCAAGTCTTTGTGGCTGTCCATGTGTGCCCACATGGTGAGGTCTGTGAGTTTTTTTATAACTGTCTGGAGGTTTTTGAGTTTGCTATCATTATTTTCCTGTCTGAATTATGGACGAATTAAGGGAGATTCATCCACTACTCCAAAACTATACCACCACTGCCAGAATTTTGCCATATCTGCCCCCCCGCCCCTGCTCTTTTTTTTTAAATCACAATTTCCAGCCCATTAAGTTAATTAGTAAGCTTCTGATGGGTGGAGATATGTCATTTGGAAAGCAATAGTCTGTGTAGTCTGTGGCTGTGTATCGTGGAATTACTGTATTGAAATACTGTACCTACATACTGTACCTGTGTGTAAATGACTGTTCTTCTGTATATCTCTCTTTGGAGGTGTTCTATTCACTCCCTCCCTCTCCCCATTCTCATCAATCTGATTTTCAAAAAAATCTAGAAAACTTGCTTTAATATGTGTCCATAGATTAAACAAGACCAACAGCAATGTATACCTCAACTATTTAAACCCACTAATCTCCACAGTGTCTCTTTTATAGAACATTTTTGTTTTTATTGAATAAACATTGCTTTACTTTGAGGGATGTTAAAAATGTTAAAAGAAATACTCTATTTGTTATTGTTGTATTTATTTTAAGAATTTTATATTATATCCTCTTAAAAAATATCCATAGGAAAAATTTCTGTTGTGTCTCAGTATCAAGAATTGTCAAGTGTTACTATTATCTGAACAACTCATAATTTATGAGTATTTTTAGGATATAAATTTTTAAGATGCATGCCTGATTCTTAAGCTTTGACACTTTGATTAAAGTCAGATATTTTAATATCATTGTATTAACATGAATACTCCTATAAATTTGCCAGCTTTTATAGTACTATTCAGCAATGTTCATTCTTCATTTATTCTTTTTCTCATCTACTTGTGAGATTTTTCTGTCTGATGCTGATAATAAAAACCTTCAATGAAGTACTAGATAATGTACTTGCTTCTTGACTTGATGAAATATCTTCATATTTCCAGTTATAAAAATCTTGGCTCTTCATAGTTTCAAACAATAGAACATACCTTCACTTTTATTCATTGCAGTATTTCCTAGAAATAGGAATATTTCTTAGAGATGCTTGACTATTTCTTAACATCCTTTACAGGGCAATGTTTCTATCTCACTTTCTGTAAGATGCTGAGATTTCAAATTGTTTGGATCCCCCTTTCTGTTTTGAGTAGAAATACTTCTCCATTGATTTTAACTTGAACCAGTCAAAGTATTATTCCAGTAAATATAAACAAAGTCAAAACTTTGTATCCTTTTAAGAATATTATTACAATCTTCATTACTGATTTCATCTTTTAAAGAACAAGTACTTCAGTTTTAAAGAAAAAATATTTTATGAGGTGTTTGACTCCTAGAGTAAAAAATTCATGAGATGTTTTGATTTGAAAATGTACTCTCTTAATTCAGACGTACAAAATTTCCAGAAAGCAAACTTTGGTGATGAAGCTAGTTTTAGAAGTACAATATTATAATCATATAATTCTCCATTTGTCTGAGTCCTCTGAATGCCTACTGAAATGTACTAACTATTCTATGGACAGCAATGATCCAGACACTGGTAAGAAATTTAGGGAGAAATTTCCAGATGCTGGGACAGGAATTGGTAGGAGCTTGGAAAGCTTTTAGTTCTAGGGGACACTGAGTATTTAGTAGAACAATAACTCAGAAACAGAGGCAAGGCAGGTCCTAGTCTCTCATGTTGGCACTAGACTAGTACCCACAATCATGAGTCTCAGAAAGTATGACTGGGACTGAATTAATATCCACTGTCACAGGTTATCTACTAGATCCTCAGAATCTTGAGCTGGGGTGTAATCTAGAAGCAGACATCCAATGAATTCAACTATGGGACAAGACACAAATAAGTCAGGAAATATGTGGGTTGAATAATTGGTATATTTGAAGTAGGGTGCCTTCACTACATTTCTACAAATTGAGAAAAGATGAAATTATCATAGAAAGCACAAGTAGCATTAAAATGATCATGATTCAAGAATAATAAAGACAACTGTTTTCTTTTTTCTCTTTTAAAAACTTGCCTATTTCTCATTTAAGTGGCCTCGACTTGACTCCTAAATTTGGCTCCAGGAGCTGGCTTAGTGACATGTTTTATTTAGTTCCTGGGAGGAGAACAAAAGATCCTTCTTCATGGAAACTCAAACTATCCAACTTTAGGACTGTCCTGAGTATTCTTCCTGTGTGAGGGCCTAAACTGAGGGATTTGGCTGATTTTCAGGGCACTGGAAATCGAATAAATCTCAAGTCTGGGATTAAGCATACCATAAGATTACTCATAACAGTCAAGAGAATGTATTGGCAAATAGACTAATTGTGAGAAGAAATCTAAAATAGTTGGGTATGAGGACTTTCCTGGTGGTCCAGTAGTTAAGACTTTGCTGACAAAGTTTTGTCTAGTCGAAGCTGTGGTTTTTCCAGTAGTTATGTATGGATATAAGGTTGGATCTTAAAGAAAACTGAGTGCCAAAGAACTGATGCTTTGTTTTTGAACTGTGGTGTTGGAGAAGACTCTTGAGAGTCCCTTGGACTGGAAGGAGATCCAACCAGTCCATCCTAAAGGAGATTAGTCCTGAATATTCATTGGAAGGACTGATGCTGAAGCTCCAATACTTTGGCCGTCTGATGTGAAGAATTGACTCTTTGGAAAAGACCCTGATGCTGGGAAAATTGAAGGCAGGAGGAGAAGAGGATGACAGAGAATGAGATGGCATCCTTGACTTGATGGACATGACCTTGAACAAGCTCTGGGAGTTGATGATGGACAGGGAAGCCAGGTGTGCCGCAGTCCATGGGATGGCAAAGAGTCAGACACGACTGAGTGACTGAACTGAACTTTCAATGCAGGGGGTGCAGGTTCCATTTCTGGTCAGGGAGCTAAGATCTCCCATGCATTGTGGCCAAAAAGCCAAACATAAAAAAGAAGAAATATTGTAACAAATTCAATAAAGGCTTTAAAAAAATGGTCTGAATCACAAAATCTTTAAAAATAAAATAATAGAGTGAAGTCTCAGAACAATTTGGGGGCCAGTCCTGCAGGTAACAAAAATCGCTGTAAGGGGGAAAATTGGAAACAGTGTCAAATTTTATTTTCCTAGGCTCCAGAATCATTGTGCATGGTGACTGCCATCATGAAAGTAAAAGACGCTTACTCCTTGGAAGTAAAGTTAAGACAAACCTAGATGATGTATTAAAAAACAGAGACATCACTTTGCTGACAAAGGTCTGTATAGTCAAAGCTATGGTTTTTCCATTAGTCATGTGCAGATGTGAGAGCTGGACAATAAAAAGAAAACCAAGCGAGCATGGAAGAATTTATGCTTTTGAATTGTAGGGCTGTAGAAGACTCTTGAGAGTCCCTTTACAGCAAGGAGATCAAACTAGTCAATCCTAAAGGAAATCACCCCTGAATATTCATTGGAAGGACTGATGCTGGAGCTGAAGCTCTTACTTTGACTACCTGATGTGAAGAGCTGACTCATTGAAAAGACCCTGATTCTGGGAAAGATTAAAGGCAGCAGGAGAAGGGGGCTGCAGAGAATGAGGTGGTTAGATAGCATCACTGACTCAATGGACATGAATTTGAGCAAAACTGGGAACAGTGAAGGACAGAGGAGCCTGGCATGACGTGGTTTATGGGGTTGCAAAGAGTCGGACATGACTTAGTGACAACAACAACAGCTGTTAGCAACACCTAAAAGTAGCAGAACAAGGCTTATCTGACAGTAGCATTTTACCTCTCTGAAATAAATATTTTATGGCAGATGAAACTATACCTGCTGCTTACCTTGACTCACTTAAGAAAAAGCTATATATTTATATTCATTGACATACAGTTAAGTTCTCCTGGTAAGCTGTTTCTGAGTACAGAGGGAGTATCCCAGGAAGCCTGGCATTTATAGGATATAGAGGCTGAATGGCTTAATCCTTCTCCTTACAGAAAACTTGATTAACAAGAGTTTCCGCAAAACTGATTTCACAAGTCTGTAATTTAAATAGAACCATAAACCATACAAAGTGTTTCCTTTCTCTCAGCAAATGAAATTTAGAAAATTATACTATAGAGAAGGACTCAGGAGTATATAATCACATCTTACCTTCTCTTGATAGCAGAGTAATGGTATATAGTCTTACCACTGTCTTTCCTGTTGCAATTCAGTTTTACATTCAAATTATGAGAGAAATAATTATATTGATTTCTTTTTTAGTGTATTTATAAAAACTTGGCATTGAAGTCCATATTTTTATGTGTTACTGTCTTTATGATTGCACTGGGATGTTATTCTGTTGGGACACAGGATTTTTGTAACTGAGTCCCCAAAGTGTCTGAAATATTGCATGATGCATAGGAGGTGTTAAATAAAAGAACGGACGAGTGAATGAATGTTCTAAGGAACATTTACAATCTGATGAAGGAAAATACATGGTACAGCACAGTGATGAGAAGGCAGAGAAGGCTCAAAAAGCTGATGCTCTTTCTTTTCCCCACAGATTCATGTCCTATAAAGTTAGAAACAGTATGCTATTTCATGCCTCTGTCTCTTATTTTTGGCTTATAATTAGCTTGTAATTTTAATGCTAAAAGTGTATTAGGGGGTGATATTAAAATTACAATGTTTTTAATAGGATATTGGTATAAAGAATTCTAAATAGAAATATTTTATTCACTAGATTGCAAAACAGATATTTCTCCGAATACTTATGAAATCACTATAGAAAACTCAATTTCCCTCTGGGAAATTTCTATAAGCAGGGAATAGTGTATCATATGGGAACTCTAATAAATTCATTTTGATGATATTATTTCCTGTTTTTCCCAGGGTTATTTAATTAGTAAAGCAGACTTAATACAGTTAAAAAAAAAACACCAAAAACCTTTCTGAATTTATATCCATATGTGGTAAAAGTACACATATTTTTAATACTGAAATAAATATTTATCATGGATAACCATGAAATTTGAGTAAAGGTACACAATGAAATTAAAAGACACTTATTCCTTGGTAGAAAAGTTATGACCCTAGACAGCATATTAAAAGCAGAGACGTTACTTTGTCAACAAAGGTCCGTCTAGTCAAGGCTATAGTTTTTCCAGTAGTCATGTATGGATGTGAGAGTTGGACTGTAAAGAAAGCTGAGTGCTGAAGAATTGATGCTTTTAAACTATGATGTTGGAGAAGACTTTTGAGAGTCTCTTGAATTGAAAAGAGATCCAACCAGTCAATCCTAAAGGAAATCAGTCCTGAATATTCATTGGAAGGACTGATGCTGAAGCTGAAACTCCAATACTTTGGCCACCTGATGCGAAGAGCTGACTCATTTGAAAAGACCCTGATACTGGGAAAGATTAAAGGTGGGAGGAGAAGGGGACAACAGAGGATGAGATGTTTGGATGGCATCACCGACTCAATGGACATGAGTTTGAGTAAAGTCTTTGAGTTGGTGATAGACAGGGAGGCCTTGTGTGTTGCGATTCATGGGGTCGCAAAGAATCAGACACAGCTGAGTAACTGAATTGAACTGAACTGAACACATTGGAACAGTGTTTGATATATTGTAAGCACCATTTAACTCAGATATATAATTATTATTATTTGGAAGACATTATTCACTCACCTGAGTAAATATTCAGTAAAGAATTGATTTTTAAAAATAGCCAGAGTTTGATATAGAGCATGATGTGGGAGAAATTTTTCACTGTAGAAATGTAAGTTGCAAATTGCTTAGATATCTAGAATCTACACTGTTAATTGAAAGGAGTCCATTAGCTTTGGAGTAAGAAGTTTAAATGTTGTTTCTTTCACTTACTGTCTTTTCTTCACTTGCCTCAGTACCATCCTCTATCACATGGGGATAGTATTATCTACTTCACAATCATTATAAAACAAAAAGATTCATTTAAATAAGACTGTGCATGTTTGCATATCATTGTGTATGTGGTATGTGCTAAAATATTGTTGCTGTTATTGCATAGTCATTGTTAATACATTGTTACCATCTGGTCTGTCCAGATACAACTGCATGAATTCTCTGTATACATCTATCTTTTGTAAACAGTCAATTGGATTTTAAAAATATGTCTCTGGTATCTCATGTTCTTGACTTTGGCTGTACCTACTATCAGCAGATAGTAGAGAAGATAATGAAAAGAAAGGAGAAGATAATTCTTCATTACTTCCATAAAATGATAATGCTGATTACCAAAAGTTTTACCTTATAATGGTCTCCACTGACTTTTCTTTAACACCTGCTCCTTAGTCCTAATACTGTTGCTTTGGTTCCTGGCTCAGTTTTCTTTTTAAACAAGTAGAAAAGGTGACATGCTGTTCAAAATCAAGAACTCAGAGTCAATCTACATAGTGTTTTCTAAAATCTAAGAGAGAGAGATATTTGCGTTTTGAATTTGAAATAGCATTCCTAGCAAGACCATGCTAATTCCACCACCAAGAGCAAAAAGTCATTACAATGCCAGATTATGTTATTATCTAATTACTAAAAAACAAAGCTGCTTTATTAACTAGGATTTAAACATTTAAAATTTTGTGCTTCTCTGGTGGCTCAGATGGTAAATAATCTGCCTGCAGTGTGAGATACCTGGCTTCAGTCCCTGTGTTGGGACTATCCCCTGGAGAAGGGAGGCGGTACCCACTCCAGTATTCTTGCCTGGAGAATTCCATGGATAGAGGAGCCTGGCAAGCTACAGTCCATGGGGTCCCAAAGAGTTAGACACTACTGAGCAACTTTCACTCATCTCACAGACAAATTTTAAATCCCATTGGATTTACACTCCGAACAGTGTAAATTTGGAGATTTACACTAATCTCCAGCCCTTTATTACATGCATTGCCTAGGTGGTTGTGGGTATGATAAGGCTTGTGCTGCATAGCATTGTCTGTTAGCTGTGAGTAGAAAGGAATCTGAGACAAGGATGAATTTTTGAGCAAATCAGAAACTTCACCAGTCAAAATACTGGAAACCCACAAAGTCATAAAACACTACGGTGAAGCAACTTATAATTTACCCTACAAAATTTTCTTTAGTTTCCCCAACTCTTCCACTGAAATTCCAGCGTGGTCTTTGGTTTTGGCTGACACGTACACCTGCACACTCACAATTTGTAATAATGCTGTCTACATATTCAATGTTGGATCACAGTCCCTTTAAACAGTTAGCAAATCTTTCTTTGAGTTCTGCAGTGTAATAGCCCTGGTGACATGCTGGCCTCTGAACTCAGGAGTCTCCTCTCTAACAGGCAAAGTTGTTATCATTCAAGAAATCACAAATCTCATGAGTATTAAAATGGAGCCATATTCTAGGCTTGACAAAACTGGGGGTCACATTTGTTAAGAAAAGCAGGTTTTCTCAAGAAAATGGAAAAATTTGTAATGAAGCCTCATTACTAAATAGCTTACCTTGGAGAGAATGCAACAGATTCTTATATTTAATTGCACACCTTGATGAGACATACTACAGTGAAACTTGTATGGATATGTGTAGATATGTAAATGTGAAGTTTCAATTTCTTTTTGAGGTGGGTTGGGGCATTAGGAGAAATTTAGGGCATGAAAATATTGAATAATTTATTCCTTCATCAGAAGAGTTACAGGAATTTCCCATTCTGTCAAAGAATGCATTTTCCTTTTGGATTGATCTGAACCCTGTAAAGAGAGATCGTGAAAAGTCTGATGATCTCTGTGTACCTCTGAAGAGAGCCATCATGGTGTCAGCATAAATATCTTTGTTTTTATCCTCCAGTTTTATTGAGATATAATTGACATCTGCTGCTGCTACTGCTGCTGCTAAGTCTTGTCAGTCTAGTGCTGTGTAAATTTAAGGTGTATAGCACAATGAGTTTATGTAAATACATCATAAAATGATTATTATAATAAATTTAATGAATATTCATCATCTTGTATAGAAACAAAATTAAAGAAAGAGAAAAAAAACTTTATGATGAGAGCTCTTAGGATTTACTGCCTTTACGTTTGTATGTAACATACTGCTGTATCAATTATATTTATCATGTTGTACATTACATCTCTAGTACTTATTTATCTTGTAACTGAAAGTGATTGCCTTCATCTGGTTCACCTTTCCCCCACCTCTACCTCTGGTAACCACAAATCTGCATAAATATCTTTAAAAGTTTTTTTAAGGGAGTCAGAAGACCACACCCAGAATCCATATATTGACTTTTTAATACCTTTCCGCACCATAATGGCATTTTGGAGGAATGGCTGATTCCAAGAAGGAAACATGGTAAGTGTAAGATGAGCCTGTAATAAAGTCTTTATGCTGTAAGGTAAGAAAGAACAACAACAAAAAAGAGAGATGAAGAAGAGGAGGGAGGAATGGATAGAGGGAGGGAGGAAGGAAAAAATATGTTGCGTGTGTTACAATGGTGAGAGAAATAGGTGAGAGAGATTAAGCAGTACAAATTTCCAGTTGCAAAATAATTGATTCATGGGTATGAATGTACAGGCTGGGGAACACAGTCAATAACTGTATAATATCTTTGGGTAGTGACATATTGCAACTAGACTGATCCTTGTGATCATTTTGAAATGCATAGAAATATCAAAACATTATGTTTTGTACCAGGAACTAACATAATGTTGTAGGTCAACTATCCTTCACAAACAAAAATCTCATAGAAAAAGAAATTGGATCTGTGGTGACCAGAGCTGAGGGTCTAGTGGCCAGGAATGGAGGAGGGCATTGGATAAAGGCAGTCAAAAGGTACATACTTCCAGTTACAAGATATGTAAGTAGTAGGGATATAATGTGCAACATGATAAGTATAATTAATACTGCTGGAAGTTGAAAATATGAAGGTTGAATACTCATTACAAAAGGTTTTTCTACTGATATTTCTTTAATTTTATATTTGTGTGAGGTGATTGATGTTCACTAAACTTATGGTGCTAGTTATTTCACGATGTAGTTAAGTCAAATAATTGTGCTTAAGTTTATGCAGTGCTATGTATCAATTACATCTCAATAAAAATAGAAGAAAATTTTGTTAAATAGCTAAAAGTACCGCGAGTTCCTTTTACTGGAATATATGTTCAATGTTCTTATTTTGTGCTACTGTAATAAAATAATAAGATATATAACACCGAAAAAAGAAATACATGTGTTACAGGACATAGGATCCTGTTTGAAAGGGCTCCTACTGCCTAAATATGGGAAAATTTGAACACCAGAATAATTAGAGTCAGTAATTCTAATCTTGTGCAAAAAGCAATAGAATGCACAAGTACACCCAGATGATCAGTTGATGAATGAATGCTAGAGAAAGGAGGTTCTAGCAGTAGAATACTGAGGATGGAGTTGTAAATGTGGAGGGAATGATGGGGTTGGAAAATTGGCCTTTGCAACCATTACAGTAATGGTCTGAAGAGGAAAGAATTTTAAGTGGATACTAAGTCTAGAGGATCAGTATATATACATAGTTCTAAAGAGTCACATGCTAGTAAAGTAATGCTCAAAATTCTCCAAGCCAGGCTTCAGCAGTACGTGAACCATGAACTTCCAGATGTTCAAGCTGGTTTTAGAAAAGGCAGAGGAACTAGAGATCAAATTGCCAACATCTGCTGGATCATGGAAAAAACAAGAGAGTTCCAGAAAAACATCTATTTCTGCTTTATTGACAATGCCAAAGCCTTTGACTGTGTGGATCACAAACAAACTGTGGAAAATTCTGAAAGAGATGGGACTACCAGACAACCTAACCTGCTTCTTGAGAAACCTACATGCTGGTCAGGAAGCAACAGTTAGAACTGGACATGGAACAACAGACTGGTTCCAAATAGGAAAAGGAGTATGTCAAGGCTGTATATTGTCACCCTGCTTATTTAACTTCTATGCAGAGTACATCATGTGAAATGCTGGACTGGAAGAAGCACAAGCTGGAATCAAGATTGCCGGAAGAAATATCAATAACCTGAGATATGCAGATGACACGTCCCTTATGGCAGAAAGTGAAGAGGAGCTAAAGGGCCTCTTGATGAAAGTGAAAGAGGAGAGTGAAAAAGTTGCCTTAAAGCTCAACATTCAGAAAACGAAGATCATGGCGTCCGGTCCCATCCACTTCATGGGAAATAGATGGGAAAACAGTAGAAACAGTGTCAGACTTTATTTTGGGGGCTCCAAAATCACTACAGATGGTGATTGCAGCCATGAAATTAAAAGATGCTTACTCCTTGGAAGGAAAGTTATGACCAACCTAGATAGCATAATGAAAAACAGAGACATTACTTAGCCAACAAAGGTTCGTCTAGTCAAGGCTATGGTTTTTCCAGTAGTCATGTATGGATGTGAGAGTTGGACTGTGAAGAAAGCTGAGTGCCAAAGAATTGGTGCTTTTGAACTGTGGTATTGGAGAAGACTCTTGAGTCCCTTGGACTGCAAGGAGATCCAACCAGTCCATTCTAAAGAGATCAGTCCTGGGTGTTCTTTGGAAGGACTGATGCTAAAGCTAAAACTCCAATACTTTGGCCACCTCATGCAAAGAGTTGATTCATTAGAAAAGACTCTGATGCTGGGAGGGATTGGGGGCGGGGGAGAAGGGGACGACAGAGGATGAGAGGACTGGATGGCATCACCGACTTGAGGACATGATGTGAACTCCGGGAGTTGATGATGGACAGGGAGGCCTGGCGTGCTGCGATTCATGGGGTCACAGAGTCAGACACGACTGAGCAACTGAACTGAACTAAAAGAGTTTCCCCAGAATTGTTCTTACTTACAAGGGAAAAAATGGTTATTATTCAGTCAGGAAATCAGAGGACACCTTGGCTAGTGACCATAATTATTATCACCAGTGAGGAGCAGATGGACATTGAATGCCTCCCTAATAGGGCACATCATCAGCAATGTAGTATTCTAACTGGAAATGCATACCCTGAGTCTTATCATGCGAAAATAGACAAATCTAAAATGAGAAATGGTCTGTTGGAAAAAGAAGACTCTAATCTAATTCTTTTATTTATTTATTTATTATTATTTTTATTATTATTAAATTTATTTATTTTTTTAAAAGTATGTTATAAGAAACAAAGGAAAGCTAAGGAAATGTTCCATTCCCAGCCTACCTAAAGACGGCTAATGAGGCTTAACAATTAAATGCTGTATCTAACCTTAGTCTGGATACTACTAAAGAAGAAAATATTGTAAAGGACATTATTGTGTCACCAAAACTGAAAGAATGATGGTTGATTAAACAAAATAACTTATCTGTTAATAGCTGAAGTTAATAAGTGTACTGGGGTTCAGTAAAACAATACTCTATTCAGTGTAGGAATATACACTGGGACATTTAAGGGAAAGTGTCATGAAGTATATTACTTACCCTCAGATATTTCAAAAAACACACACATGCACAGATACTTAAATATATGCATATATGAATCTAATAAACAAATGGGGATGAAATTTTAACAACATATGTAAAGTTATCTAGATTTTTTTCACTATTCTCATTTTTGAAATTTTCATAGGTTTAAAATTATTTCCAAATGAGAAGCTAAAAATCTATTTCTATCATACATTTATTTTAAAAGTTAAAGTGTGAAAATGTATTTCAGTGATATTAAAGTTGAGACAAAATTGAAGCTTCCTATATTAAATAATTCAAAATTTGAAAATAGCATGTAACATTCTTCTTAGGAAGGATTAAACTTTATTGCTTTAAAAATGTTATCTTTAATATTATGTAGACACATAATACTAGTATATGTATTAATAATATTGTGTATTTACATACTGTCTGGAAAACACTGATTTAAGAATAGATGGATCAATAGTTTAATTGATGTTTACTATTTTATGGAAATTAATAAAATATTTAATTATAGTTTCTCTTGGAGAACTAGTAGTAAGATGATATTTTTAAAGACAATTTAAAAAATCAATAAAAGCTCCTCTTTTATTTCAGTATTTCAGTATTTATTTCACCTTTTCAAGTTATTTACTGCTGCCTCTGATGAATATAGTTAACCAAACACAGGGCTGATAGTTATAAAGATATTGAAACACAACGTTTTTCTGCCATAGACACAAGATTCCCTTATCTGTTGTAACAAATACCTCTTCTGTTCATTGTTATTAAGTTAATAAGTGAATGTTTCTCTTCCATAATTTACATAAGATTTCAGTTAACTTAGCTAAATAACACACTGTACTGAACCAAAGATGAAAGTCTTGATGTTGCTCTTGCTTGAAGAATGTAAAAATGATGAGCAGTTCTAAAATATTTCCATTTACTTTTCAGCAGACATCTAAAGTATTGTTAACCGTGAGATTCTTGAAACTATATCAACAGTGGATGAGTGGATGAGTTCTTTAAATTTTAAGTTAGCCTACTTCACCAAAATCATGTTTTAAACGGCAGCCATCTGACTGTATAATTGGTAAGCAAAATAATGGATTCATAACTTTGTATTATTTATTTCCAGTTGTCATCAATCTGTAATCTGTTAACAAAAGCAATAAGCACACATTTGTAGTAACCAAAACCTTTTATTTATGGAATTATATAATGAAAAGACCCTTAACACTGTACATACACATAGTGAGCTTTGTGCAAAATTGCTCATTGAGTTTGATTAGATTATCATAAACAAATTAGAAATGGTTGAAGTTACTTAGTAACTGATTCCTTGAATATATCTTGAGACCAAATCTGCCTTGTATAGCTAAAATTTGAAGTTGCTTCTGTATAATCCAGAGTCAGATACTTCGATAAATAACTCAGGTATGTAAATTGCTGTCTGCTTTGTTCTAAACAACTAGAGTCAGTATTTATAAATATTTGAATAATTGGCAGTCATTTTCAATTTTCTTCAGTACATTAGATCCTCAGATCTTGTCATCTTATAATTGAGTGTTTGTTCTCTTTGATCAACATCTACCCATTTTCTCTTCCTACCACTTGTTGACAACCACCATTCTACACTCTGTTTGACAGATTTTTCCCTTAGATTCCAAATATAAGCAATACTGCTTTTCTGTATGGCTTATCTCAATTAGCCTAATGCCTTCCAGGCACAAATAGCAGGATTTCTTTCTTTTTATGGCTGAGTAATGTTTCTTTACATATATGATGAAATATAATGTGATATATAGGCTGCCCTCATAGCTCAGTTGGTAAAGAATCCACCTGCAGTTCAGGACAACCCAGTTCAATTCCTAGGTTGGGAAGATCCCCTGGAGAAGGGATAGGCTACTCACTCCAGTATTCTTGGGCTTTCTTGTAGCTCACCTGGTAAAGAATCCACCTGCAGTGTGGGAGGTCTGAGTTCGATCCATGGGTTGGGAAGATCCCTTGGAGAAGGGAAAGACTAGTCATTCCAGTATTCTGGCCTGGAGAATTCCATGGACTGTGTAGTCCAGGGGGTCGCAAAGAATCGGACACGACTGACTTTCACTTCACTTCACTTCAGTGTGATATATGTACCATATTTTCTTTATCCATTCATCTGCCAATAAGCTTAGATTGTTTCCACGTCATGGTTATTGTGAATAATGCTGCATTGATCATAGTGAAGGTATTTTTTTATATACTGATTTTATTTCCTTCATACACACACACACACACACACACACACACACACACACACACACACACATATATATATATATATATATATATCCAGAAATGAGATTGCTGTATCCTTTGGTAGTTCTTGTTTAATTTTTTGAAAACTCTCCATGCTGTCTGCACAGTGACCATACCCGTTTACATTTTCACCAACAGTGCATAAAGGTTCCCTTTTTCTGCACATCCTTATCAATATTTGTTTCCTTGACTTTTTGATAACAACCATCCTAACAGGTGTGAGGAGATATCTCACTGTGGTTTTGATTTTTATTTCCCTGATGAGTAATGATTTTGAGCATCTTTCTGTGTACCTGTTAGCCATTTACTTATCTTTTTTGAAAAATGTCTATTCAGGTCCTCTGCCTATTTTCAATCAGATTATTATTTTGTTTTGCTACTGAGTCGTATGAGTTCCTCAAAAGGGAAGTAAAAATCAAAACCACAGTGAGATATCACCTTCTAGCAGTTTTATGGTTTCAGGTCTTACATAATTCTTCAACCTATATCACGTTAATTTTTCCCCCTTTAAACAATTTTACTTACTTTTGGCTGCCCTGGGTCTTCATTACTGTGCAAAGGCTTTCTCTAGTTGCAAAGAACAGGATCTACTCTCTAGTTGCTGGGTGTGGGCTTCCCATCACCATGGCTTCTCTTATTGTGGAACACAGGCTTAGCAGTTGTTTCACACAGGCTTAGTTGCCCAGAAGCATGTGGAATCTTCCCAGACCAGATTCAAACCAGTATCCCTTGCATTGGTAGGCAGGTTCTTTATATCACATTAATTTTTTTAGTGGTGTAAGATAGGGGTCCAGCTTTATTTTTTTGCATGTGAATACCCAGTTTTCCCAGTATCATTTATTGAAGAGACTGTCCTTTCCTCATTGTGTGTTCTTGCACCCTTTTCAAAATTAGTTGACCATATAATGTGTAAATTTAATAATAGTTCTGGGCTCTCTGTTCTGCTCCATTGGTCTCTGTGTCTGTTTTTTTGCCATTACCATACTGTTTGGATTACTATGGCACTGTGGTATAGTCTGAAATCCACAATTATGACGCCTACAGTTTTGTTCTTTTTCAAGATTTCTCTGACTGTTTGGATCAATCTTCTCTGAGATCTGATCCTTTCTGTGTAGTTATTCTCCATTCTTTTTGCCTCCACTGTGTTTTAGTAGGTCCTTAGCTGCTCCTTCCCACAGTTATTTTTGTTTGTGGATAGCTATTTAAGTTTTTCTTTTTCTTTTTTGACAGAGAGGATGAAGGCTAATATAACCTACTCTACCATCTCACTGAAGTCACTGCTGAGTAATGTTGTAAACACCAGATAGGTGCTAAAAGTCCCAAAGATAAATAGATATTATTTTATTACAGCATCTAGTATAGTTATTGCATGTAAAACATTGAGATATATGTATGTGTGTGAACCTGTTACACATACACAAACACACACACGTCAGTGTTTGATAGATTGACCTAAACAAACAGAAATGCCCTCTAATGGAGGGTGTAGGCTTACTATGTCTGGACTAAGTCTGGCCTGTTTCCATAGGGCACTCCTCAGTGCTGAGGTTTGACATGGGGAGAATGCAGTTTAGGGGTGGCAAGTGAGGATGAATATGACAAAGGCAGAAGGAAGCAGTTTTTTAAGGAACCATTTACATTGTTTCTCTGTAACTTTATCCCTAAATCACAGTTACATTTTGTAAATTTTTCTAACTTCTGAATACTTTGTTTTCACTTTTTGGAGATAGAGAATAATGAGAAATTTCAGACTGAATTGGAAGAATGTGAACCTTTGACCAAAAGTTTCCATCAGTGCATGAAAGTTTTGCATATTTCTATTTCTGCTGCTTTCTATTTAGGCATTAACTTAATATTCACAGAAAAGTCAGATCATTTACTTCCTGTTTGGATCACTCATTCATTCATTCAGTGTTTAGAAAGCAAAAGAATTGCAGTCAGCACAGTTAATCAGTTTCCTTGTCAATCTGTACTTGTGAGGAAAGTCAGTCAGTATGTTATTTTTCATCTTTTCTTATTTTTGACTCTGTTTATTAAAAAAATATTTCCAGACCGCCTACTATTTGCTGCTTGGAGTAGAGGACAGAAAGAGGAATAAGCTAAACTCTGTATATAACAGTTCATTATCTGTCAATGCAACTTCCTGGCTCAATTTGTATCATAATACTAGAAAAACACTATATAGTTCTTATAAATTTGGAAATAATCACTGTTTTTAATAGTTTACAGTGTTACATGAGCAAAGCTGTGATACGTTGGTGAAAATCTGTATTAACATATGCGCTGCTGCTGCTGCTGCTGCTGCTAAGTCGCTTCAGTCATTTTCAACTCTGTGCGACCCCATAGACAGCAACCCACCAGGCTCCCCTGTCCCTTGTTAAAACACAGATTGTTTACACCCAGAGTTTCTGATTCAGTGTTCTAGGGTGAGATCTAAGACTGTGGTTCAAACAAGTTCCCAGATGCTGCTGGTGCTGCTGGTACCAGAAACACACTTTGATTTAAATCAGGGCCTCATAAACTAAAGGCATAAGCTAAATCTAGTCACCACTTGGGTTTATTTTTATAAATAAAGCTTTATTGAAACACAGCCACAACCACAGCAATTGTGTACAGCTGTTCTTGTGCTTCTGTGTCAGTGATACATAACTGTGAGAGATTTATAACCTGCAAAGTCCAAAATATTTACTATCTGACCTTTTACAGGCAAAAAACTGAAAATGCTGAACTCTGATTTAAAGGATCACTGTATTATTGTCTGGGATTCTAATATGGCACTATTCCTGTAATTTTTAGTTGAACATTATCTTAGTAAGCACAAATCCAAAGCAAGGATTATTTGCTTAAAGATTTTTTATGGTTCATCCTGCAAACAGGTTCCAGAAAGTGTGGACTGAAGAGTAAAGCAGAAATTCCTTTCCCCACCCCTAGAGAGACTATGCCAGTAAGAAAAAGAGAACAAACTGCAGTTAAAAGAGCAAATTAGTTTGGAGACCAGACCTAATTTTTATTCTCATTTGGTTCCCATAGTGAACATGTTCATTTTATTTACTAACAAAATTTATTTTATTGTAAATTATGAAAGGAATATCATTTAAAATATAATTTTTAAATGTCACTTTTTGCTTATTTTTTCAGAACAATGAGTTTTTCAGTAGATCTTCCACTGGAACATAAATACAAATGTGAAAGCAATAAAATAACAAAAGATAAAAATGGCATCAATAGAACTGATCACTAAAAATTGAAAGAGATGTCAGACTGTCTCTACAATTCTCCCCCAGTGAACCTGATAGTAAATAGTATCAGAACTATAAATGAGCCCAATATATGCATGCCTATTTGAAGCATGCCTGCATACAAAGTCTCTTTAGTCGTGCCTGACTCTTTGCGACCCTATAGACTGTAGCCTGCCAGGCTCCTCGGTCTATTAGATTTTCCAGGCAAGAATACTGGAGTGGGTTGCCATTTCCTTCTCCAGGGGAATCTTCCTGACCCATGGATCGAACCCACGTCTCTTACGTCTTGAAGCATAACTGTTATTATTTGAGATGAAAATAGGACTAGACCTTATTGCCCTGTTATGGACTGAATGGTGTCACCTCAAAATTTATATGTTGCAGCCTTAACCTCAAATATAATTGCACTTAGATACAGGGTTATTAAGGAGATTAAGGTTAAATTAGATCATAAAAGTAGGCTCCTAATCTGACACAGCTGGTACAAGTAGAGGAAGAGACAGCAAAGATCTCTCTTTTCTTTGAGCTGATGGACATAGAAAAGGCCATGTGAAGACACAGTGAGGAGACGGTTATCTATAAGCCAGTAAGAAGAATCTCACCAGAAACCAAGCTTGATGTACCTTAATCTTGGAGTTCTCACCTTTAGAACTGTGTAAGAACAAATGCCTGTTCAAACCATCAGTCTGTGGTATTCTGTTATGTCATACTGAACAGACTAATACATGTCCCTATCACAAAAGGACCTCAGCAATAAATAAACGTCACCATTTTTATAAATATATTTGAACCATACATCTTGCAAAGGTATTTGAAAAGAAATTGCAAGTATTTTCCAGGAAAGGTACTAGAATTTCTATACCAAAATTGGAAAAAACATAGATGAGAAACTTTAGGAGGAGTAGAAGAAATCGACAAATAAGAAACTAAGAAAATGACAAAGATATCCTTCTTTCCTTAAGTGATGGGAATTAACTAGAGGAGACAAGTATAAAGAATTAATTGTAATGCAGTAGAATAGTGTATTAACATTCTGTTGTTGCCATAACAAGTTACCACAAACTTTGCAGCTTAAAATTTATTATCTCACAGTTTGAAAGGTCAGAAGTCCAGTGTGGAATTCACTAGACTAAAATCAAGACATTGGAAAGCTGCATTCCTTACTGGAGACTCTGGGAAAGAATTTGCTTCCAAACTGATTACAGTTGTTGAGAATATTCAGTTCTACGTGGCCAGAGGACTGACATTCTTTTCCTTGTTGACTAGCAATGGGGGCCATTCTTAGCTTCTAGATACCATATACATGCCCTGTCTCACAGCCCCCTTCACTGCAAAAGCCAGGTCAGGTCCTTCTCATACTTTGATTCTCTCTGACCTTTCTGTTTCATCTCTCCTGGTTCTTCTTTTCCATTTATTCCCCCTTTGGCTTTTAGAATCTCAGAAATGATTATCTTTGGGCTCACTCTGTCTTAAAGTCAGCTGATTAGTAACCTTAATTCCATCTGCAGCATTCCTTCACAGCAGAACCTAAAACAGTGAATGAATAACCTGATGAGGGGACATCCTTGGAGACAGTGATCATGTTACCTGTAAGGTACATTTAGAACTCTTAATACCAGTTTTTGTTTTGTTTTGTTTTGTTTTTTGCCACCACTGCAGTGATTAACTTCGGCACCATCACTCCTGTCGTAGGAAGGTATTTATGGAAAGCTAATTTTTGTGTCACTCTTTCCTTTGCAGCCTCCTTGTCCTAGGACACAGGCAGAAGTCTTTGGGCATTTGGCCAGAGAGCAATCTAAGGTAAAAAAAAACTGTGTAGAACCTTTCTTTCTGCTGATAGATTTTAAGCCTTGAAACAGTCTCACACACACCTATCTTTTCTCCCCTAAGAATGAATTCTTCTCCAGAAAGATACTTGGAGTCTCATTGAAATAGACTCCTGTTCTTCCTGCCTGTTAGGACCTATAGGTTTGCCCAGATTCGCCCAAATCTTAGGATAAATATAGATTAGGTTAAAACTGAAATTCTTGCTAGATCATGATGCAAAAATGTACAGTGGAACCTCCATTTTCCTTAGGTTTGGGGTATAATTTGTTCAGACTCTCCAGGTTCATGGTCTGTGAGAATTCAAACCCTTCCCCAGGGTTTCCACACACTCCCCTCCAGCATACTTCCTCATGATCCTGTTTCCCCTTTCTGTGTGTGTGTGCGCGCACGTGTGTGTGCGTGTATGTGTGTGCATGTGTGTGTGTGTGTATATGTGTGCACATGTGCATGCTCAGTCACATCTAACTCTTTGTGACCCCATGGACTATAGCCTGCCAGGCTCCTCTGTCCATGGGATTTTCCAGGTGAGAATACTAGAATGGGTTGTAATTTCCTACTCCAAGACATCTTCCCAGCCCAGGGATCCACCCTGCGACTCTTGAGCCTCCTACATTGGCAGGCAGATTCTCTACCACTGCCCCACCTGGGGAGCTGCCTTGTCCTATGTTTGCAGGAGTTAGGATTTGCTTTTAGCAGCAGTGTAACAGGAATGCAACAATGGCTCAAACAAACAGCTGGTTACTTTTCTCAGCCTGGCTTTACAATGTCCTCATTGCCCTGGGCTCTTTCCTTCTTTCTGTTCTGCCTGCTCAGTTTTGGGCCGGACTCTTACCCTCCTGGGTGCAAGACAGCTGTTTTACCATCATTCCTCTGAACACACTTCAAGCAGGAAAAAGGAAAATGAGGAGTCAGAGAGTCATCTTCATAAGGAGACACAGCTGTTATCCAGCTGCATTTCAGTGGTGAGAATTGTGTACCTGGACACATTCATCTGAAAAAGAAAAATAAAGAAGCTCTGTTAATTAATTAAGAAAAACGAGGGTAGGAATTACTGGACAGGTATTAGCAGTGGCGGCTACAGTGAGTGTGTCCTGTGTGCTAAGTTGCTTCGATTGTCTCTGACTCTGTGAGACCCCACGGAATGGAGCCCGTCAGGCTCCTCTGTAGACGGGAATTCTCCAGGCAAGAATACTGGAGTGGGTTGCTATGCCCTCCTCTTGGGGATCTTCCTAGATTAGGGGTTTCTAGATTGTAAACGAGCAACGCTACTCATCCAGTGCCACTTGTAGGATCTTCGATTCTGACCCAGGGATCGAACTTGTATCTCTTATGTCTCCTGCACCGACAGGCAGGTTTTTGTTTTGTTTTTACCACGAGCACCACTTGGGAAGCCCTTCTAAAGCAAACAGTCCTGCTTCTCATCAATCCCTACCAAGGATTACTCCACAGCAAGTCTTTTCAGGAGTTTAAGGACTTCCCTGAAGAGCTGAGACGCTGGGAATGGTGCAGTTTCTCAAGTGTCTCGCAGGCTCCACCTGTTACTGCTTTTCACTCCTCATTTCGTATGAACTGGTCTGGCCATCAGTGCAGAATTCCTAAGACACATGCCTATGCCAGCCATTAATACAGTAATTTCCCACTCTGCTGCATACATGATGCTTTGATGGAAAAAAATACATATTGTAACAAGAAGAAAACTTTCATGCTCTACATTTATATTGTCAAAATAATTCTGTTTCCCACCTTCACACAATTGCAATCTCCAGGAAGTCAATATCACAGCCCAGGTGGAGAGAAACTGCTGGGAGAAACCAGTGTTTCTAAACTGTTCTTCTGAGCTTAAATAAATTGTTAAAATTCAGTAGGGTTGTAGCAGCATGACTGAGTCTGAAGCTATTTCATTAGGAGTTGGGAGACTGGGTCTTGCTTCTTTGCTGTGACACTAAGAATGACTGCTGCAAGAGGCTGTAAGAGTCTTTTTTTTTTTTTTTTTTTAATCCCGTGTTCCCATCTGTAAAATGGAGCTGGTCAGAATGATCTTTAAGGTCCCCAAATATTCTGAATTGTCAGGGGGAGCAAAAAGCTTGTAATCAGCTATTGTTTTAACAGAAAGGAGGAATATAAGAAAAGGAAGGTGGGAATGAAAGGAGAAAGCCACGGAGAAGAGGCAGGGAAGGGAGGAGAGAAAGGGGGATGTGGAGAATGTCTAACCTGGTCAGGCAGACAGTTACAATCTAAGAGAAAGTAGAACCCAGGGAACACGTAATTACCGTCCTCTACGCTTGGCTGTGGCAAAGCGGTTAGTTCTGTCTTGTTTTGTAAAGCAACAGTGAAAGGTCACTTCCCCTGGGAGACTGGGACACACTGGCTTTCATTTCTGCGACGCGCTGTGTGATGTTCCCTCAGCATGAAGACACTAGTTTGTATCAAAGCACTCCTTTTTCCATCCTGGCTTATTTCCAGCCACCCTTCCAAAGTTAACATAGGAAATATCTTTGCTTTTGAGCTTTTTGTCCATTTCCCTAATTGTGTTGTTTCTATGTGCTCTTATACTTCCTATGTGTTCTACCAGATGTATGTTTATATAGAGGTGTAATTATTCATATTAAAAATTTTTTAAAGAAAATATTTAATTGGTAGTTTTTTAGAAAGAAAGGTTTTCATCTAGTACAAATATTTGCAGTCAGAGCACTGAGAAAACCTAGGCAATACAAGTTGTCTTTCAAATTAACACATAGTTGTTGTTGTTTAACCACTAAGTCATGTCTGACTCTTTGCAACCTCATGGACTGTAGCCTGTCAGGCTCCTCTGTCCGTGGGATTTCCCAGGCAAGAATTATTTATTCATTTTTGTAGAGCACTAAGTCAACAGGATTTATTGAGTAGATACTATGAAAGAAAGCACTGTGATAGGTAATAGGGTCAAAGATGAGTAAGATAGTGATGCTTTCAAGGACTGAATAAGGGTACCAGGGGAAATCTCTTAAAAGGGAAAGATAAATGTTATAAAATAAACACACAAATCCGTGGGAGCAGAGAGGAGAGGTATCTAAATAAAGCTGAAGGAACTGGGAGATGGATTTTCCGGAAAGACTCCTAAATTCAGACCTAAAGATGAAGAACATATGCCAAGCAGAGGAAGAGAGTGGGGCTGTGAGAGATCAGTGTGACTGCAGGAGAGGGCTGTCCTGGAGATGGTGAGCAAAGGATGTTCAGGACTGTCCTGGGTACCGAGTTCAAGTCCAAGCCTGTGAAAGCCATGGAGAGGTTTGAAATAGGGGTTTGACATGATCATTCACACATGCCATTTTCTCCATTTATACCCTCTGCTTGGCATGCATGCTTGTACATCTGTTTTGACTAGGTAATTCTTTGTCTTTAGATCTGAACTTAGGAGTCTTACCCGGAAAGCCATCTCCCAGTTCCTTCAGTTTTATTTATATACCTCTCCTCTCTGTTCCCATGGACTTGTGTGCATATTTTATAACATTTATCTTTTCCTTTTAAGTGATTTCCCTGGCACCCTTATTCAGTCCTAGAAAGCATCACTGTCTTACTCATCTTTGACCCTATTAGCTATCACAGTGCTTTCTTCTGAACTGTTAATTTAAAAAAGTACTGAATTTTGAATTGTAACCAAGTATTTCTTCTGTTTTGCCTAGTAGACTATGGATTTTTTTGAGGGCAGGGGTGCTGTTTCATTGGCATCTCATCACTTAGCAAAGCTTTCACATAGTAGATAGGCATGTAATAGATATCTGTTAGATGATGAATAAGTGAGTGAAAAAAGTGAACAGGGGAAGAAGTTGTACTGAAAGAAAAGTGAGCTTGTTAAATGCATCCTGAGACACTGTTAAATCACAAACTGAACAGAAAATACTTCAATCTCTCTAAAAGCTAGGCTAATGCCTCCTGACCCTGAGGCTACAGTAACTTGAGACCCAGAGTTATTTTTCAGTGTCTTAAATTTTGAAAATAAAAATACCTTTACGTATGATACATTGATATTGTTAACAGATTTAGAGACGGATATGAATTGTTAAAAGGTATTTACTTCCTCATGCCAGTATAATATGTAAATAGTAAGTAAGCAGTATTTAACCGTAAGCTGTAATGTTAATGACATGATTTTTAATAAAGAAAAAAAAATCCTTGGCTAGGTCACATGCATGTTTTGATATAAATTTTATGCCTACTTTTAATTTTACATTTAGATTTCTAGATTGTAAACCAGTAGCACTACTTACTCATCCAGTGCCACTTGTAGGATGGTGTCTAGGATTAAGTATTAATAGTAACCAGCTTTGATATTTATAGTTTCAACCACATTTCAGGAAGAGTAAACGCATACAAAAATAGTGGAAAATTACCGTTGTCTTTCTTAAATAGCCACATCAATGAGAAGCCTAGTTATTCAAGACCGTGAATCTATAAGATCAAACCACATATTTGGTGTCATAGAATCTTAAACTATAGCTAATTCTTCGAAAATAAATTCTTTCAAGGTAACTGGTCTTGCCAACTCACACCTATGAAATATAACAATTTTATATACGGTTTTAATCTTTATTGCAAGGACCTTCAAATGCTTTATGGACAGATTAATCCTCATAACCTCTGTTTGGGAGATAGCAAGTACTGTCTTCATCTTACAGAGTGAAAAATTGAGTCATCTAATGATCTTGGCTTGTTTCCAGTAAGCAAACTGGAACGTGAAGGGGAAGAAGAAAAGCACCTTAAGTTGGCTGCCTATTGGTTTAGAGCTTCAGTCACTGAAGGTTGGCAGCCATGGAGATGGTAAATTAAAAAATTTATTTCCTAGTGAAATTCATTTTTGGCAGGTGCTTCCTCATTGGTAGATTTCAAAATGTATACTGCCTATGGAAGAAGCACATTTTCTCCTAAGATTTGCCCTAGTAGACTTTGAAAATGCTGTTGGCGAAAGAGCAACTTTGTTGTTTTTTTAAGTTAAATAAGTCTATCATTTAATAAAGCTTACATTTTAAAAACCCACTTTTCCTGTTAAAAACTAATGTTTTTAAGTTAAAAATTAACTACATTTGTTGAAATGTCCAATAAATTTATCATTCATTCATGTAAAACTACATGTATGATATATGTGTGATGTAAAGATAAATGTATGACATAACAAAATAATAAAACTAACACCAGTGTACCCACAACCCAGTTTAAGGAATACACTACCAATATTTTTGAAGCTCTCTTTCTTCATCACCAGGAGTAAACACTGAACGATGTGCTTTTTATTTATTTGGCTTCATTTATAGCCTTACTAGATATGAATATATTTTTTATCCAAAAACAAAATATTGTTGAGTTCTGTCTGTTTTTGAGCTCTATATAAATGGAATTATACTGTGTATTCTTTTGTGACTTATTTCTTATATCGTTTTGACTCTAGTATTCAATTCCATTCTGAAGGTACCACAATTTATTATTCCATTCATGTGTCAATTGACTTTTCTGATTTATACACACACATATATATAAAACACTTTTTTTTTGCCCTCACAGATAATGCTGCTGTGGAAATTCCTGGTGGCAATTCTTAGCTTGAGATCCTCTGAGAGCAGAACTTGATCTACAGTATACAGATTGTTTATTTGAAAAGTTATCTTAAGAAGCAAGAATAGAGATAAGTTTGTGAAGGATGATCATTAATTCTTACTTAATGATTTGGTAGAATGTGAATTGTGAACAGATCTCATTTGAAGTCTCTGTCTTTTGATAATTCAGTTGTGATTGTGTATAGTAAGTGTGGGTCTTGGAGTTTATCCTCCTGTGCATTTGTTGAGGTTTTATAAATAATGTACTTACTTACTAGTATATTTTCTCCACCAAAATGTGAGCTCTTAAGAGAAGAGATGTGGCCGTATCACTTATCTCTAGCATTTGCTGTCTAGAACGTAGTAAGTATTTTGTTACATTTGAATCAATTAATATGAAGAAGGTTCATATCCCAATACTATGTAGCCACAGCTAGACAAAGTAGATCCTCTAGGAGATTTTTATGCCATTTAAAGAAATGGATACTTTTTGTTGTATGGAATTAGTTTTAGAATAAACAGAAATATCATGAGTTTCTTGATTTATTCTACAATAAATCTTATCCTATAAGACAGCCTAGTGTAGTGGTCAAAGCACCAGCTTCTGAATGTGCCAGCCTGAGTTCAAATTGTTGCTCTGCCTCTTGTTACTTGAGTAGCTTTGGACCATTGGTCCCCTATACGCTTATATTTCATCTTCTGTAAATGAGAAGGGGTTGCTATGAGTATGAAATGACATACAAGTGGATAGAAAACAATTGGCATAGTCAATATAGCAAACACTCTATAAATTATATATCATTAATAAAATGATTAGGATTCCACTATAGAGAAAACCAGGCTTCCCCGGTGCCCAGATGGTAAAGAGTCTGCCTGCAATGCTGGACACCTGGGTTCAGTCCCTGGGTTGGGAAGATCCCCTGGAGGGGGCATGGCAACTCACTCCAGTATTCTTGCTGGAGAATCCCTATGGACAGAGGGCCTGGCGGGTTATAGTCTATGGGGTCTCAAAAAGTTAGACACAGTTGAGCAGCTAAGCATAGCACAGCACATAGAGAAAACCATAGATGAGTCTCATCAATATACATAGACATAAGATATTTTAAATAAAATGCCACTTCATATGATTTAGTAAGTAAAAATATTTTCTTATGACCAAATAAAATGTTCCCAGAACTAAAGAATGCCTCAACATATGGGATTCTAATAATAGAACAAATTTTTTTGCTTCTGATCTTTCCTCTATATTTGATATGCTGTTGGTAGAACTACCAGATTACTTCTCCTAAAACATAGTATTTATTTGTTTCATTAATCTCTAAGGATTTTTTCCCACTGGATTTGCATTATCTGTAGAATAAAATGCTTAACTTGTATTCAAGCCCTAAATCTATCTAAAGTCTGGTCCTCATCATTTAAGTTTTTCTTCTGATATATCCCCTTCCTAGCATTAGGCTAGAAATAAAGTGAATCACCCTTATCTTTCCAAACGTCTCATACTTTTCTGTCTCTGCTTTTGTTCATGTCGTACTGTGACTGTGTGCATCTTAAGTCACTTCAGCCGTGTCTGACTCTTTGTGACGCCATGGACTGTAGCTCACCAGGCTCCTCTGTCCACGGAATTCTCCAGGCAAGAATACTGAAATGGCCTGTCTTGCCCTCCTCCAGGGGATCTTCCTGACACAGGGATCAAACCAGAAACTCCTGCATTGGCGCCACCGGTTAAGTCCCTCATGCCATGAATACCATCCACCCCCAAAACTGTAACTTATACTCTCTCTCGGATCATTCTTCTAGATCTGTGAATAGTCCTATAACAATCATATATTTTGTGTGAATTTTTCTTACTTTTGTAGTCATGAGTTGAATGCTATTGTTAAAGTACCTTTCTTTCTTTCTTTCTTTCTTTTTTTTTTTTTAAACTAGACTTCAGTCTTCTAAAGGAGAAGAGTCTAGTTACTTTTGTGTGGACTCTTATGTGTGATGCTTTTGGTTACTAAGGAAATATGTGTTGACTTTAAAACCTTCTTTCCAAATCACACTTTGTAAAAGTTCAGTCTTAGCTTGTAATCTTTTCTAATTATGGAGAAACCACTTCAAGTTACTTTTCAGGAAACTTGATGTGCTCTGATCAAACGCATCTGTTTGATGTTCTATTCTAACATCAACTTAAAATTTAAATTGTGTGTTGATTCACAAAGTGAGTTTATCAGGGAACAGATATATCTGTTTCACAGTGTGATGGTTGCTGTAGAAACAAATGGATGGGGCTAAATTATTAATTTGGTGATTTTTAGGGTGAGAAAATGACCTTTAGAGTGAGAATATTCTATATAATACAAATATAGAACAGCACTTCCACAAGGGAAAATTTTATTGGAGGAGAACAATTGTTGAGATTCATGATCTTTATCTTCTGGCCAGTGGAGGCAGGGTGGAGAGAGGGGCCTGCAGATGAGGTTCTGTTTTTGGTATCAACTAACTGTTCTCCATGAGGAACTGTTTTTGTTTGTATTATGCAGGACTGGAAAAGAAAAAGGAAATGGGAAAACATTGACTATTGCTTTTGAGAAGGGAAAAAAAAACAACACTGCTTTTGTAGCCATAGTTCTCTATGTAACCTGATAACAGAGAGAGAATAGAAAAACCTGTCCTGTCTTTAGCAAGGATAAAACAAGGATTCAGTAAAGCATCAATAATAATCGAGGCTAAGTATAACGGATGGCTAGTGTTACCTCCTGTTTCTTTTAAAATTACTTCTTTAAAATATACTTCGCTCAGTAATGGCTACATTTCTCTGACATTATAAAGAATTATTGAATGTAGACATATATCACTTTCACCCTCTCTCAGTTACCTTATGGCTCAGAAATATGGATATTAGATCTTGAAGATTTTAGAAGCTACCACTTATCTCATGGCATTATATTTTAAACAGAGGCAAAGTAGCTAAAAAGAAATAAACAGCTTCTTGAATATTGAATTCATGTGTCCATATTTATTAAGTCATAATGTCGACGCTGAGCAGCCATGTCAGGAAGTCTATCTTATATTTAACCAGAAGCCTTATATTTCAACTTTCATTTCTCAGTCTGTCGGTAAAGAATGTATCCTTTGTTGCAGTGGGATTTACCATGAAACTAGTCAAGTTTAGCTTCATGGTTTCTTACTTGCATAGATCCCTTCCTGAGTCCTGGAAGGGATTCTAGCATTGTGCCCCATGATTATATATATTTTTTGTGAAATTGGAAAAAAGATATTTTAATTGTACTTAGTTAAACTGCTGCTGCTGCTGCTAAGTCACTGCAGTCGTGTCTGACTCTGTGCAACCCCACAGACGGCAGCCCACCAGGCTCCCCCATCCCTGGGATTCTCCAGGCAAGAACATTGGAGTGGGTTGCCATTTCCTTCTCCAATGCATGAAAGGGAAAAGTGAAAGTGAAGTCGCTCAGTCGTGTGTGTGACTCTTAGTGACCCCATGGACTGCAGCCTTCCAGGATTCTCCATCCATGGGATTTTCCAGGCAAGAGTGCTGGAGTGGGGGTGCCACTGCCTTCTCCGTTAAACTGCTATCACTTTATATTCATATGTACTCCCTGTCCTGCTTGCCTTTGGTGATAAATGGTGGTAGAATGGCCAGGGGCATTTTGGGGATTCAACTGAAGGGAGGTTGTGTTGGATACATTATTTTGAATGTAGGGAACATACTTTCTTCCTGGTTCATAGTCATGTCTAAATGTAGTTCAGTTGTTGCTTGTTACCTTTAAGAACTGTTTCTAAGACTATTCCTCCATGTTTCCCAGATGCCTTAACTAGTCCTGAGAGATGAAGATTTAGGACCAGATATTGTAAAATAACATGAGCCTTTTGCTTGGACCTATGTGAGAGCTGAGGAAAATTAAGAATTGAAGTGTATGGAGCTAAATCTAATGTGTGGGAATTGCATCTATTTTTCAGGCATGTAAAATTATAAACAAAGAATTGGTTCTCACTGTCTAATCAAAATGGAAATTGTCCTTTATCAGGGATACTTGATAATGTTGCATATAAAATTATCCAACATTGGAAAGACAGTCTCTTCAACAAAGTGCTGGTGCTGGGAAAACTGGACAGCTACATGTAAGAAAATGAAATTAGGTAATTCTTTAACACCATACACAAAAATAAGCTCTAAATGAGTTAAAGACCTAAACGTGAGACCAAACACTACAAAACTTCTAGAGGAAAACAGGCAGAACACTCTCAGACATAAATTGCAGTAATATCTGTTTAGACCCATCTCCCAGACTAATGGAAATCACAAAAATAAACAAACGGAACAAGGTTTTGCACAGCAAAGGGAACAATAAAACAAAAGACAATCCATAGGTTGGGAGAAAATATTTGAAAATGATGTGACCCACAAGGGATTTGTCTCCAAAATTTACAAGCAGCTCGTGATGCTTAACAGCATCAAAACAAACAACCCAATCAACAAATGGTCAGAAGACCAAATAGACATTTCTCCAAAGAAAACATACAGAGGGCCAAGAGGCACATGGAAAGATGTTCAACATTGCTAATTATTAGAGAAAGGCAAGTCAAAACTGCAATGAGATATCACTTCACACTGACCAGAGTGGCTTTCATCAAAAAATCCACAAATAATAAGAGGGTGTGGAGAGAAGGGACCCTTCCTACACTGTTAGTGGGAATGTAAATTGGTACAGCCACTATGGAGAACAAGATGGAGGTTCCTTAAAAAGCAGACTCTGCAATCCCACTTCTGGGCATATATCCAGAGAAAACCATTCTCTGAAAGGATATATGCACCTCAATATTCATTGCAGCACTGTTTACAGTAGCCAAGACATGGAAGCAGCAGCCGAAGTGTCCATTGACAGAGGAATGGATAAAGATGTGGTAGAATATGCAGTTGGGATTGAAAGGAATGAAACAATGCCATTTGCAGCAAGATTGATGGACCTAGAGATTGTCATACTGAGCGAAGCAAGTCAGACAGAAGGAGAAACAGTATATGACCTCCCTTATATGTGGAATCTAAAAAGAAATGATACAAATGAACTTACAAAATAGAAAGAGACTCACAGACTTAAAAGAATGAACTTATGGTTTCTGCAGATAGGATGGGGGAGTGGGATACTTAGGGAGTTTGGACATGTACACACTGCTATACTTATAATGGATAACAAACCAGGTCCTACTGTATAGCACAGGGAACTCTGCTCAATGTTATGTGGCAGCCTGGATGGGAGGGGAGTGTGGGTAGAATGGTTACATGTATATGTATGGCTGAATCCTTTTGCTGTTCACCTGAAATTATCACAATATTGTTAATTGGCTATATTCCAATACAAAATAAAAAGTAAAAAAATAGAATTATTAATTTATCATCATCTATAATTTTCTTTTCTATTGGGAATCACACAAATGGAGAATTTATAGAATATCTATTTGTAGGGCACAAACTTACAAATACTAAAGGAAAAAGTGTGTGTCTGTGTGAAGTCACATGTTTTTATGCACCCTAACTTCAATGATAAAAAACAAATTTTAACTGACAATTAACCACACTATTTTGTCGACTAAGGTCCGTCTAGTCAAGGCTATGGTTTTTCCTGTGGTCATGTATGGATATGAGAGTTGGACTGGGAAGAAAGCTGAGCACCGAAGAATTGATGCTTTTGAGCTGTGGTGTTGGAGAAGACTCTTGAGAGTCCTTTGGACTACAAGGAGATCCAACCAGTCCATTCTGAAGGAGATCAGCCCTGGGATTTCTTTGGAAAGAATGATGCTAAAGCTGAAACTCCAGTACTTTGGCCACCTCATGTGAAGAGTTGACTCATTGTAAAAGACTTTGATGCTGGGAGGGATTGGGGGCAGGAGGAGAAGGGGACGACAGAGGATGAGATGGCTGGATGGCATCCCTGCCTCGATGGACATGAATCTGAGAGAACTCCAAGAGATGGTGATGTACAGGGAGGCCTGGGGTGGTGCGATTCATGGGGTCGCAAAGAGTCAGACATGACTGAGCAACTGAACTGAACTGAACTGAACCACACTATAATTGTCTCTATATTCTCTCTCTATAAAATGTTGTCAGAATATTGTCATATGAAGAAACAAAATCTAGGGGATATAAAGATGTGTTAGACAGTCACTAAAAATGCTAGTTTTGAATTTCTATTGTCAGCTTTTAAAAATTATAATTTGCTGTGATTTCTTTTATCTTTCTGTAAAAATTTTCTAAGTACCTATTTAAAAAAAAAATATGCCCCAAATTAAATACAGTTAAAATCCATAAAATCCAGTTTTGTTATGTAATGATAGTTAGAACTTTTAATCAATTTAGTTTTAAAAAAGCTGACTCACCCAAATTTTTTAAATGTTTAGAAATAGCAGAAAAATTCTTCATGTGGTGCAAGTCACCCATTCCTTTCTTTTTTCCCCTGAGTGCAAAAAACCTGAGTTACTTTCATCCTTCTTTAAGTGTTGTATTTTGTACACTGTCCAATAGAACCCTGGCCAATAGAACTTTCTGTGATGCTAGAAACACTCTATATGTTTGCTGTATACTATTACAACCACTAGCCATATGTGGTTATTAAGCATTTGAAATGTGTGGTTGGTGAGACCGAGCAATTGAAGTATTTATTCTATTTTAATTAATTTGCATTCACGTTGATATGGCCACACATGTCTGGTAGTCCTCGTATTGGACAACTCACCTGACACTCTTAATCAACTTTGGGACTAACTCTGTCTCATATGCATTTCTATCTAGTCATTGAGTATAGCTTTTAGGTCGTCATGCAGTACAGTCCTAAGTCCTGACTAACGTAATATATTATTCAGAAAGTTGTGTTTCATTTTTTGAGCAATTTCTCAAATATCCTCATATTCTGATGATGCTGTGGGCATTTTTATAGGCAGGACCTTATTTATTATTACGTTTATTGTTGGCAGATGCTAGAAAGCATAAAACTCTTATGGATATCCTCCTTTCAAACACACTTCTCAATATGGTGAAACAATCAATCAAAGAGTGTTTTATTTGGAGGAAAAGATGCATAGACTCCTATCAATAAAGCATTCTGCTTTCCTAAAAGTAATGATCACTAGAATGAGCCTGACAAGGGTTTGACATATTCAGCAACTGGAGATGTCCTACTCTATAGAATGAATTTAACAGCGATAGCCAGATTATGCTCTACAGTTGAGAGTGATACCCAAGGCCTGTCCCTGGAAGATGATTGTTTACACCCAAGAGCAATTCCTGGAATGTAACAGGAAGCTGTGCATGACCACAGAGCTGAGCTGGATGTTTCTCCAGGCTTCCTGTTGGAGGGATGACTGTTTTCATTCCCCTTCAGGAACACATGAAAATCACTCTGAAAACCATACAGAAGAAAATGCTTGTTTAAAACAAGTATGACTTTCCCCAGATATATGATTCTGTATAGAATAATCTCAAGATAACTATGACAGCAGAAGAAGTTGGAAACCTAAATAAAACTTCAGAAAAATCAAGAGCAGTCTAGACACTGAGGGACAGGATACTGCAAAGTACACTGAAGCTGAATATTAGTATTGAAATGATTTCTCAGTCTTTAGGCCCACAAAAATTTACAAAGCCTACAAATTTGAGTCAACACATTTTTCATTTTTACTTTCTCTGTAATTTGATGATATCCTTATGTTTTTGTCCACCCTTTCCTTGTCACTGGATTAAAAGAAAACAGTGAATTTTCTATTGAGTATAGTATTCAGTGTGGATATAGTGCTAGATATAGGATTAAAACTAATATAAACCATAATCAGGATTTCTTTTTATTTAGTTTATTGTTTTCTTAAGGCAAATGGATGATGGCATTTTTTTGTTTTGTTTTAGTTTTTATTTAGAATGAATCGGTGCTGGATGTATACAAATTCAATTTGTTTAAAAACAAAAAGCCATAAAAACACAAAATAGTAACAGCTTTTTTGGAGGCCTAGTTTTATTTATTCTTATATTTTTAATTTTTAGATTCTCAATGTATATACACTTGCTAATTTCTGTGGCAGAATTAGGAGTTTATGTAGAAATATAATCACTTTCATTAAACTGATATTATCTAGGGACTTCCCTGGTGGTTCAGTGGTTAAGGCTCTGGTGTTTCCAGTGCAGGGGATGCGGGTTCAATCCCTGGTCAGAGAACTAAGATCCCACATGCCGCACACACACTCAAAAAAAAAAATTGGTAAATCTATATATGAAATCCTGGAGATGACAACAGTGTCCATCAACAGGTGAGAATATGAACAATCGTGGTATGTTCATACAATGAAACACAACACAGACTAAAGGAATACATACCACAGTATGGATAAATCTCCAGAATACTTAGGGCAAGTGAAAGAAACCAGGAAAAAAACACATGGACTATTTATATAAATTGACAAATGTATTTACTTGTAAATATAAATATATAAAGATTATATACATTTCTTCAAATTACATCCTACTGTATAGTGACAGAAAGCAGGTAGTTGTTGCCTGGGTCTGGAGTAGGGAGGGCTGTGGGAAGGGGTGTGTGATGGAGGGATTACAAAAGCCAACAGGAAACTTTGAGTGGTTGTGTATATGTTAATTATTTTGCTTGTAGTGATGGTTCACAAGTATGCATATGTCAAAGCTTAACATCTTGTATGCTTGAAAAAACATAGTTTATGTCAATTTTATTTCAATAGAGATGTTTAAAATTCTTTTTAATTAAAATATAGTGCTCTAATTTTTAACTAGGCTTACCAGCTGGCTCAGTGGTAAAGAATCTGGCTGCCCATGCAAGAGACACAGGTTTGATGCCTGGTCTGGGAAAATCCCCAGGAGAAGGAAATGGCAACCACTTCCGTATTCTTGCCTGGAAAATCCCATGGGCAAAGGAGTCTGGTCGACTCACAAAAGGATTGGACACAACTTAGTGACTAAACAACAACAACAATTTTTGACTACTCAAAAATAAAGCCATATACCCAAATAATTTTCACAGTCCAATAAAGGAGAGTAGTTGGGATTCTAGTAAGTGCTGAATAAAATATGAGATACCTCAAAGAAGCAAGCAGTCCATTTCCCAGTGAGTGATAATAGAAATTAAGGGAAAAAGCAAATCAGAAAGTATCACTTTCCATCTCTGTGAATAGCATCAATCTTCATATGTTAGCTAAAGCAAGATCCCTGTGAGTCCTTCTGGACTGACTCTCTCCACTGCTCTTTCATCCAGTGAGTTACAATTTCTTTTCCATCCTATACTAGATATATTCTAAGTGCATGTTATTTCTGTCTTGTTTTCTCTGGCCCACCTTCCACTGATTTGATCAGATCCTCATTATTTCCTGTCTGCAAGTATTTTCTAGTAATCTCCCCACTTGCCATCTTCTTCCCTTCCAATCCATCCTCCATGCAACAACAGGGAGCTGTTACTGTAAGGGCCAGGGAAAGAATCACCTCCCACTAGCAGGAGAAAGAGAGAGAGTCCTAGTGGTAGGAAGTCAGATCACAAGAGCTATGGCCTTTGGTAGAGAAACATGAAATTCCCAGGTGGCTCAGTGGTAAAGAATCTGCCTACCAATGCAGGAGACACGCGTTCAGTCCCTGGGTAGGTAAGATCCCCTGGTGAAGCACTAAATAGCAGCAGCTGAGAAATACAGTCGTTGCTGATCCACAGCCTAGAGGGAAATAGGTACTAACTTCATACCCCCTTCCTTTCGGTGCCTTGCCCATGACTTTTACTGGTCAAACTGAAAGTCAGGGAGCCCAATGGATGTAGTCCATAATGGTTGGCCTATCAGGGCACAGAGCAGTATGGAGACGGGAAAGAAGAGATCTGGAAACACCAACAGCAAGTATATTAGCACATCCTTCTAAAACATGAGATGGAACATACTGTTCCCTTAAGAAAATAGCATTGTTGGGGGCTATTTGTGTTTGGAGGTTGGAAGACCTTTGCCTCTACCTTCAAAGTTGAAAAGTAATATTTTGCTCATGTATTTGCTGAATAAAAGAAACTGTAATTTATTACATGTGATTGGCACGTCCCTAAGTATTTTACATATATTATCTCATTTGCATGCGCGTGTGCTAAGTCACTTCAGTCATGTCCAACTCTTTGTGACCCTGTGAACCAGGCTTCTCTGTCCATGGGATTCTCCAGGCAAGAATACTGAGGTGGGTAGCCATTCCCTGCCCCAGGGAGTCTTCCCAACCCAGAGGTCAGAACCCGCATCTCCTGAGGCTCCTGCATTGCAGGCAGATTCATTACCCTTGAGTCACTGGGGAAGCCTGTAATCTCATTTACTTCCCTCATTATATCTGAGAAAGAGATGTTAGTTTCATTGTCTTAATAATATAGAAGCATATCAATGTTTACAATACCATCACATTATACATGCATACTAAAAATCTTATGTGAATTCCCTAATACTTGTAGGGAAGAAGATAGGAAGCAAAATGACAATTTAAATAATATGGATGAACCCACCTGCTAGTCCAGTTAATGTTAGCGAGGTCTAGAGTTTACTTGGAGAAGGAAATGACAACCCACTCAAGTACTCTTGCCTGGAAATCCCATGGATGGAGGAGCCTGGTAGGCTACAGTCCGTGGGGTCATGAAGAGTCGGACAAAACTGAGTGACTTCACTTTCACTTTTCACTTTCATGCATTGGAGAAGGAAATGGCAACCCACTCCAGTGTTCTTGCCTGCAGGATCCCAGGGATGGGGGAGCCTGGTGGGCTGCCGTCTATGGGGTTGCACAGAGTCAGACATGACTGAAGTGACTTAGCAGCAGCAGCAGCAGAGTTTACTTATTTTTGTACAATGTGATCCTTAAACATACACTGGCTAGTTTATCAGGTACTTAATGAAAGAACTAGGGGAATACTCAATGCAAAGAAATAGAGGAAAACAATAAAATGGGAAAGACTAAGAGATCTCTTCAAGAAACTTAGAGATACCAAGGGAACATTTCATTGGATACAATAAAGGACAAAAACAGTATGGACCTAACAGAAGCAGAAGATATTAAGAAGAGGTGGCAAGAATACACAGAAGAACTATTAAAAAAAACCTTAATGACCTATATAACCACGATGGTGTGATCACTTACCTGAACCAGACATCCTGGAGTGTGAAGTCAAGTGGTCCTGGCCTTAAGAAGCAGCACTACGAACAAAGCTAGTGGAGGTGATGGAATTCTAGCTGAGCTATTTCAAGTCCTAAAAGATGATGTTGTTAAAGTGCTGCATTCAATATGCCAGCAGATTTGGAAAACTCAGCAGTGGCCACAGGACTGGAAAAGGTCAGTTTTCATTCCAATCCTGAAGAAAGGCAATGCCAAAAATTGTTAAAAATATTGCACAATTGGACTCATCTCACATGCTAGCAAAGCAATGCTCAAAATTCTCCAAGCTAGGCTTCAACAGTACATGAACTGTGAACTTCCAGATATTCAGGCTTGATTTAGAAAAGGCAGAGGAAACAGAGATCAAATTGCCAACATCTGTTGGATCATGGAAAAAGCAAGAGAGTTCCACAAAAACATCTATTTCTGCTGTATTGACTATGCCAAAGCCTTTGACTGTGTGGATCACAATAAACTGGGAAAATTCTTAAAGATATCCTTGCCTGCCTCCTGAGAAATCTGTGTGCAGGTCCAGAAGCAACAGTTAAAACTGGACATGGAACAACAGACTGGTTCCAAATTGAGAAAGGAGTATGTCAAGGCTGTATATTGTCACCCTGCTAATTTAACCTATAAGAAGGGCATGTCATGCAAAATGCTGACCTGGATGAAGAACAAGCTGGAATCACAATTGCCAGGAGAAATATAATAACCTCAGATATGCAGATGATACCACTCCTATGGCAGAAAGTGAAGAGGAACTAAAGAGGCTCTTGATGAAAGTGAAAGAGGAGAGTGAAAAAGCTGGCTTAAAACTCAGTATTCAAAAAACGAAGGTCGTGGCATTGGATTCCATCACTTCATGGCAAATAGATGGGGAAACAAGGGAAACAGTGACAGACTGTATTTTCTTGGGCTCCAAAATCACTGCAGATGGTGACTGCAGCCATGAAATTAAAAGATGCTTGCTCCTTAGGAAAAAAACTACGACCAACCTAGACAGCATATTAAAAAGCATATTAAGCCAACAAATTAGTTTGCCAACAAAGGTCCATCTAGTCAAGTCTGTGGTTTTCCCAGTAGTCATGTATGGATGTGAGAGTTGGATCATAAAGAAAGCTGAGTGCCAAAGTATTGATGCTTTTGAACTGTGGTGTTGGAGAAGACTCTTGAGAGTTCCTTGGATTGCAAGGAGATCAAACCAATCAATCCTCAAGGAAATTGGTCCTGAATATCCACTGGAAGGACTGATGCTGAAGCTGAAGCTCCAATACTTTGGCTACCTGATGCAAAGAGCTGACTCTTTAGAAAAGACCCTGATGCTGGGAAAGACTGAAGGCAGGATAAGAAGGGGATGACAGAGGATGAGATGGTTGGATAGCATCACTGACTAGATGGACATGAATTTGAATAAGCTCCAGGAGTTGGTGATGGACAGGGAAGCCTGGCGTGCTGCAGTCCATTGGGTTGCAAAGAGTCAGACACAACTGAGTGACTCAATTGAAGTCAATGAAAAGAACAAAGCACAAAGAAAGCTGGTGATTATGACTTACAAAGAGATGATATGTTGTTTTCCAAGGGGGCCCAATTGTCAAAGGGTTTTCAAAGGTAAATTTTACCTTTGTTTACCTTATTTTCATCTCCTTGACTGACTTTAAAACCTAACCCTTAGATAAAATTAAACCCTTGATTGAGACTTGAGAATTAAACCCTGGATTAAAACACAGCCAGTTTATAAAATGTCTGTCTGATTATAAACTCTTTGCTCTTAAGCATTATCATGTCATTTATAGTCTCAAAAAAGATAAACATTACTAGTTCTTTCTTTCTCTCTGCAAAATTGAAAGCTTGAGATTATTTTTCTTTTTCTCAGTTTGCTGTTACTTAGTATTTTGGGGTGCCTGCAACTTGAAAGGCAATGGACATTTTATATATGCTACCATTGCTTTTTATTAGCCTGGTTTTTATGAAAGGGTATGCTTATAAAGTAGGATTCATATTTTAGTGTGTAAAAAAATGTCAAATTTTCTATTGGATATAAAAAGTTTATTTCCATACTTTATAAAATATATGTTAGAAAAATTTTTAAATGTTTTTACAACCGAAACAATTGTTTTCTCTTACTATTAGAGTTCTTTGTGTAAATATTGTGCATTGAATATTCAATGTTCATAATCTAACATTGTTGGAAATCCAAATACATCCATTTTTAGAGCAGAAGTTAGTTTTTTTAAGGAAAAAAATGTATTTATTTGGTGACTTTGCATCTTAGTGCCAAATGCAGGCGCACTAGTTGTGGGTGTGGACTTAATTGTGCCATGTCCCCTATATTAAAAGGCAGATTCTTAACCACTGGACCACCAGGAAGTCCCCCAAAGAATCTTTTAATGAATAATATATACTGGTTGAAGCAGTCGTATATTTTTCTTTGAGTCCACACTCTTGCTTTAAAATGTCTTTCTAACTCCCAGCGTGCATTCATTTATATCATTGTTACACATTTGCAGGCTTTATCTTAATATTAACTTGAAGTGAAATGAAGTGAAAGTCACTCAGTCATGTCCGACTCTTTGCAACCCCATGGACTACACAGTCCATGGACTTCTTCAGGCCAGAATACTGGAGTGGCTAGCCTTTCCCTTCTCCAGGGAATCTTCCCAACCCAGGGATCAAACCCAGGTCTCCTGCATTGCAGGCAAATTCTTTGCCAGCTGAGCCACCAGGGAAGCCTGATATTAACTTGGAAGTGCATTTTTCTTACTTGTATTTTGAGGATACCTAAAATGTACCTGCAAATAACAGACATTTAGTAAATGTCTGGTGAATAAAATAAATGAATGTCCTCAATGTCAGCTGCCAAGATTTATTAGAATTTTCATTAATTCTGTTTATAATTGATCTACAAAATTAAACTTTTTATCAAGAGGTAATGTGTGTGTGTGCATGCTTAGTTGCTTAGTCATGTCCAACTCTCTGAGATTTCATGGACATAGCCCATCAGGCTCTTCCATCTGTGGAATTTTCCAGACAAGAATACTGGAGTGGGTTGCCATTTCTTCCTCCAGGAGATCTTCCTTACCCAGGGATCAAACCCTGTCTCCCGTGTCTCTTGCATTGCAGATGGATTCTTTACCCACTGAACCAAATGGGAAGTCGAGTTCACAATAACCCAGGTTACTGAAATACCTTCTCACCCAAAGCTAACCATGGAGTAATGCTCTGGGACATAAAACCCAGGGTGCTTGAAGCAAAATACAAGGCCCCCTTAATGATTAACCACAGTTCTGCAAGACCTCAAGGGCTGCCTCTCTTACCTTCTTGTACATATTCAAGTTCCCAGTGAAGCTTGTCTTCAGAAACAGGGTCTGTTTGTGATGCTTGAAATTCAGATAAATTCTAGAAGAGGATGGTGATAATAATGACCATTTCAATTTCAATTATTTGTCTGTTAATTTAATTAATTGAACAAGTGGCTCTTGAGGAAAAGCTCTTTATTATGCAGCTAGGGAGGTTTTATAAGAAACGCTGAATTTTTTTTTAAGAAAAAGTTTTTATTTATTCAGATTTTGGATTTAAATGTAAAACTATTTTGAGTCAACTTCTCATCTTATTTCATACTGCTACCTGGGACCGATTTTAGCAAAATAAACAGAAGGCAAATTAATCATAAAGTCCAACAAAATCGATGGCTTTAGTTCTGATTTTGCTAGTTCTCATTTTTAATTATTCTCCAGAACTGAACACCACAGTTCAGTGTGTATATAACCACATATTAATTAGAGAAATACTAAATAATGATTGTGAAGTTTTTCCTACACAGATAGTAAGGTAAAAATTAGATAATGACTCACATAGTTGACAAAAGCCCCCTTTTTCTTTAAGGGTACATTTGGAGTTTGAGTTGCCTCTATTCTTCATTCACTAATTCCTAGCCTAGTGAATATTTTTTTAATCAGGTTATTTTCTTAATTAACTATACAAGAGTCCAGTCTCACAAAATATGATAACTTACAGTATTAAAAAGGATTACAGCCTAAAATTACAGAATAGAAAATTAAAAATAACTTAAGTATATTATTTTTGCAAGTTGTTAATAACCAGTTTGTATAAACTGACAATGAAAAAAATCCCATTGTATAACAGATTTTTAAAATATTTTGTCTTTTCTGTCCCTTTTCTCTTTTACCACATAAACTGCTTAAAAAATAAAACTTGTTTGTCATGTTAAAATAGCTGTTGATTAAAAAAAAATTTTTTTGTCCTAACTGTCAGAATATCCAGTGGAAATAGTGGCTGGCATGTTAGAGTGTGAATAATGCAGTAATCCGTAACTGTCTGCCCTTTCAGTCCAAGATAAGAGCCATTGATTAGAAATAGAACTCATGATTTTGAGTTCAGACAAACTGCTTCCAAAATCTCTGCAAGAACATTTTTAGTGATCCAAAAGTCTTATGAATTTCTTTGAGAGTAGTATCTAGCAAGCAAAGTCCTAAAATTCATCACAAATTACCTCATATTTATTTAGCTCCATTCTCAACTACAATCACTTTTTTGGAGGTTACCTTAAAAAAAAGAAAAAGCATGCCCTGCATCTCCATGAACAGCTACTCATCTCAACCTCATCATCTTTTTCCCACTCTGGAGTTTTTAATTTTTCTCAAATGAACAAACTCTATTCCCTTAGTCAACCTGTCTTGAAATTTTTCCTTTATGCCTTTTTCTCCGTCTTCTCCAAATCCAGTAATAAGAAGCTGACAATTATTTCTTCTTGTCATTGATACCTCATTTTAATTCCCACTGTCATTATCTTGGTCCCAGAACTCATTACTTCACAGTGAGACTGTTTTAATAATTTCTTAGCTGATCTTTCTTGATCGTATTTCTGGCCTCTTCAATATTTTTATATACCACTGCTTTCTTTATGCAGTTTATCTTTGATGCTCAAAATCCTTCAAGACTTCCCCTTCACCAACAAAATAAATTTAAAATTCCCTTGTCTATGATCTCAGACCCTTCACTTCTGACTCCAATCTATTTATCTAACCTCATGTACTCATTTGGAGAAGGCAATGGTACCCCACTCCAGTACTCTTGCCTGGCAAATCCCATGGATGGAGGAGCCTGGTGGGCTCCCCCTCCATGGGGTCGCTAAGAGTTGAACACGGCTGAGCGACTTCATTCACTTTTCACTTTCATGTATTGGAGGAAATGGCAGCCCACTCCAGTGTTCTTGCCTGGAGAATCCTAGGGACGGGGGAGCCTGGCGGGCTGCCGTCTATGGGGTCACACAGAGCTGGACACGACTGAAGCGACTCAGCAGCAGCAGCAGCCAGTATTCATTTGGGCTTCCCTGTGACTCAGATGGTAAAGAATCTCCCTAGAATGCAGGAGACTCAGGTTCCATCCCTGGATCAGGAAGATCCCCTGGAGAAGGGAATGGCTACCCACCCCCGTATTCTTGCCTGGAGAATTCCATGGACAGAGGAGCCTGGAGGGCCACAGTCCATGGGATCACAGAGAATCAGTCATGACTGAGTGAATAACATGAACTCATTCAACAGATATTTTTGAGAGTTACTGTGTGCCAACGACTGTGTTTAGGACGTTGACACATAAAGATGAACAAGGTGTATCAGGACTTACCTGCCAGTCCAGTGGTTAAGACTGCTTGCTTCTACTCTAGGGTTGTAGGTTTGATCCCTGGTCAGAGAACTAAGGTTTCGTGTACCACGAAGTGTGGCCTAAGTAAACAAAATTTAAAAAAATGCATAAATAAAAGGATAAATAAGGTATGGTTCTTGGTCTTCACACGTGCACAGTGCCTCTCAGTAAGAAGACGTTAGTACTCTTTCCATGGCCTCCTCCACAATTCCAAGTGCTATATTCTCATCTAGTGACATTTTATTTCCTCCATGAAAACTTCTTTCACCATCCCAGTCCATTTTGGTTTCTTTCTCCTCTGTGCCATCAGATTTGTCTGATGACACCATCAAGAATGTCTGTGCCATAAGATTTGTTAATGATAATGTAGAGGACTTGCTGTTCCCTCTACCTAAGCTTTATTGAGAGATAATTGACATGTAACATTACATAAGTCTAAGGTGTACAATGTGATGATTTGACGCATGTATATATTGCAAAATGATTTAGTAAGGTTGCTAATAATAAGGTTAGTTAAGACATCCATCTCCTCACATAATTATGCTTTTTCTTATATCTGTGGTGAGAATATTTAAGATCTACTTATTAGAAACTTTCAAGTAAATAATATACTGTTAACTACAGTCACCATTCTGAATAACAGATGCCCAGACCGTACTCATCTGATGCCTAGAAGTCTGTACCGTTGACATCCGTTTTCCTCTAACCCCAAGCCCTGGTAATCACCATTCTGCTCTGTGTCTATGAATTTCAAGCCCTGGCAATCACCATTCTGCTCTGTGTCTATGAATTTGGCTTTTTTTTTTTTTTTTGTAGATTCCAAATGCAAGTGAGATCATGCAGCATTTGTCTTTCTCTGCCTGACTTAATTCACTTAGCTTAATGTTCTCAAGGTCTGTCTGTGTTGTTGCAAATGCGAGGATTTCATTTCTCTCAGGTCTGAATAATATTCCATTGTATTTATAACCACATTTTCTTCATCCATTCATCCGCTGAGGTTCTTTCCGTATCTTGGCTACTGTGAATAGAGCTACAGTAAACATGGGGGTACAGATAGATCTTCAAGATAATGACTTCATTCCCTTCAGATGTACATCCTGTACAGACTGCTAGCCGTTTGTGTATCTCTGAAAACAAAAACAAAAACAAAAAAAAGTCTATTTAGGTTCTCTGTCCATTTATTGGTTAGATTACTTTTTTATTGCTATTGATTACATGAGTTCTGCATACGTTTTGAACATCAACCCTTACTCTGATATATACTTTGCAAATATTTTTCCATCCCTGTGTTGGGAAGATCTCCTACAGGAGGAAATGGCAACCTACTCCAGTATTCTTGGCTGGGAAATCCCATGGACAGAGGAGCCTGGCAGGCTATGGCCCATAGGGTTGCAAGGCATCATACACGACTGAGCAACTAAGTATGGAAGCATGTGTGGCATGCAGGATCTTAATTCCCCAACCAGGACTGAACACAGACCCCGGCTGTGAAAGTGCCAAGTCCTAATCACTGAACTTCCAGGGAATTCCCTAGATGACTTGTTCTTAACGAGGGCTGTTTCACTCCACACAGAGCAGTTAGCAATGTCTGGAGACAATGTCCATTTATAGTAGTCATGACTAAGACGGTGCTACTGGCATCTGATGGGTAGAAGTTAGGAATGCTAAGCATTTGAAAAATGCGTTGGACAGCCCCCGCAACAAAAAGTTATCTCGTCCCAAATGTCAATATTGAGAAGCCCTGATCTGGGAGATTGTTTATCTATGCATGCAAGCTTTTTTCTGATTGTGCTATAAGCTTATTGAAGTAGAAGCCATTTACCTCTCTATTTCCTTTCCTTTCTTTAAAAGACATAGTATATTGGATTGAATGATGGTTCCCCCAAAGATATATCAAATGTCTGGACTGTGTGAATGTTTCCCTATTTGGAAAAAGGGGGATCTCTGGAGATGGAGTTAAAAATCTTGAGATGAGGGGACTGCCCTGGATTGTTGAAATGAGCCCTAAATCCAATGAGAAGTGTCTTTAAAATAGACCCACAGGAGAAACGCACAGAGAGAAGACACACAGACAGAACAGCAGGTGGAAATGTGAATCCCCAAAGCAGAGACTGGAGAGGCTGGACTGTTGAGGCCACAGCAAGACACACTAAGGAGAAGGTGATGGGAAGATGGAGGCAAAAGTTGGAGTGATGTTGCCACAAGCCAAGGAATCCAGGGAGTTCTGACAGCTCCCCGAAGCGTAGGGGCAAGGAAGGTTGCTTCCTAGAGCTCCAGAGGGAGCACAGCCTCCCTACTCCTTGATTTCAAACTTCTGGCCTTTAAAACTGTGATAGAATTCATTTCTGTTATTTTAAGCCACAGTTGGGAAAGACCCTGATTCTGGAAAAGGGGCGACAGAGGATGGATGAAATGATTGGATGACATCACCGACTCAATGGACATGAGTTTCTGCAAATTCTGGGAAATAATGAAAGACAAGGGAAGCCTGGCATGCTGCATCCGTGGTGTCACAGAATGGGACGTGACTGAGTGACTGAACAACAACAGGCCATCAAATGTGTGGTAATTTGCTATAGCAGCCTCAGGAAATTTATACATATAGTAAGTACAATGCCTGACCCATAGTAAATACTCAGTACAATTTCATATTTATGGTAGAACTGTCTTGCTTCTTTGAAGAAATGCAATTATGTTTTCTTACAGAAAAAAAGAAAGTGAAGTCGCTCAGTCATGTCCGACTCTTTGAGACCCTCTGGACTGTAGCCTACCAGGCTCCTCCCTCCATCCATAGGATTTTCCAGGCAAGAGTACTGGAGTGGGTTGCCATTTCCTTCTCCAGGGGATCTTCTCAACCCAGGGAATGAACCCGGGTCTCCCGCATTTTATGCAGTCGCTTTACCGTCCTTCTGAGCCACCAGGGAGACATCTAATCAAATGCATATTCTTATAGCCCCATGTAACTTTCCTCAGTGCTACAGTGTGTCAAAAACTAGACTCGTTAGACATATTAGCACATGAATAGACTATCACCCAGAGAGGCCACTCAATGCAATTAGCAGATGTCAGTGTACCAGCTAAAAATTTGTTCGTGTATGCATGGGTGTGTGTTAAGTCACTTCGGTTGCGTCTTACTCTGTGACCCTATGGACTGTAGCCTGCCAGGCTCCTCTGTCCATGGAATTGTCCAGGCAAAAATACTGGAGTGGGTTGCCATGTCCTCCTCCAGGGCATCTTCCTGACCCAGGGATCAAATTTGCATCTCTTATGTCTCCTGCATTGGCAGGCAGAGTCTTTACCACTAGCACAATCTGAGAAGCCCTCGTTTGTGTATATGCTCATTAATTTATTTCAAATGTACACCGTATAGATGTACCATACTGAACTTATCAGCTATAAAATGTAATGTCGTTTATTAATAGAAGCTAGCTGTGGTTAATGTAGCTTGTAGCAACATCAGCTTTAATCTCTAGATGGCACTATGTTATAAGGAATCAGCCTAAGATCTGCTACTGCAATTTTCATATAACTGTTTCTAGAAATGAAGAATGTCTTCCTACTAAAATCTTCCAAGAAATTTTATATAACACTATGAAAATTCTATTTTACTAAATGTGGCTTTCATATTACTCTAGGATAAAGAAAGATAATAGAGGAATTGGGTTCTAAAGCATGCTAGCCAAAATAATCTATCAGAAAAGGTTGTTTTCATTAAAGGTTTTTGATTATTCTGCAGACATTTTGTTGGAAAATGTACAAACAAAAACTGAGATAGCTCTGTTTTCTTATGTGAGAACATTCACATAGTCTGGAACTTTATCTTTGATTTTTATAGATGAGGATTAACAACCTACTCTTCATTTTAGCTTAAAATATAAATAAGATGACATGTATGTATTCTTTATCCTTATTGAAATTCCACCTTCAGCTTCAGAAGGGATGAGATAAACCACTGGTATCATCTTTTCTTTAATTCTTTTTACATTCATGACTTTCATTTTTGAAGAATATTTTTGCCTTGAGTCTCCAGTGACTTCTAGGAATTAAAGAATATCTATATTCCTGAAGTCTTTAGTAATTAGATCTTGCTCCATTTGCTTAGGTGGTAAATTCATTTAGTCAGGGAGGGAGGAGAGAGGGGGGTTCAGGATGGGGAACACGTGTATACCCGTGGCGGATTCATATTGATGTATGACAAAACCATTACAATATTGTAAAGTAATTAACCTCCAGTTTAAATAAATAAATTTATATTAAAAAATAAAAAATAAAAATTTCCCCCTCACACAAAAATAATCTCTTATCTTTGTCTTCTCCACTTTCCAAGCATCTTGAACCATTATTAAGGTTCCTTTTTCATTTACTGTTCTGTATTTTAATTATTTGCATGCAGATATTATTTTCTTTGCACGCCTATGGGGAAGGCATCCTGACTTATTTACCTTTATGCAGATGATATATGCTTAGTTCCTGTCTTTTAAATTAGATGGGTGTGATCTGATTCAAAGAAAAAAATAGCACATTTGTTATTGCCACTTGTGGCTACATGGATGGACCTAACATTATCACACTAAATGAAGTAAGCTAGACAGAGAAAGAGAAATATCATATAATACCACTAATAGGTGGAATCTTAAAAAAAATGGTACAAATTAAATTACTTTCAAAACAGAAATAATCTCATAGAAAATGAACTGATATTTACCAAAGGGGAGAGGGAGGGATAAATTAGGAGTTTAGGATTACCAGATACAAATATATATATTTGTAGATATATTTGTTGTAGATATATTTGTAGCAGATATATAGTATATATATACTAAATATAAAGTAGATGAATAGAAGGTCCTACTGTATAGCACATATCATATCACAGAACTATATTTAAAATAATATTTGTATATGAATCACTTTGCTGTACACCAGAAACTAACACAACATTGTAAAATGAATTACATTTCAATTTAAAAAATGGCTTGTTTGTAAATTGCTTCTTTTTCTGAACATTAAAAAAACTCTAGATGTCTTTGATTTGAAGTACAAAATGAGGTTACCAAGTAAAAACAGATTTTCTAGATCAGATAAATGATGTGGGATTAAATTTGTTATTGAGTAAAATTTAAGGGTATTCCAAACAAATGTATTTGAATTTTTCATTTCCCACATGCAAATGGTAAACAAATCTATCACTAGCCCTACTAACTCCAACCCTTAGTTTTTATTCTTTCTTCAGATCTCAATTTATCTCCCAAATCTTGCAGGCATAGTTATTTAATTTTTAGAGAGAAGTTACTCTTTTATGTTCCTAGACCGCACTGCCCTTTCTATATTATAGCTGCTACGTTGGATTTTCACTATTCATTTGTCTATGTCTTTTTAAAATTATTTATTTATTTATTTATTTTTAATACTTTATTCTACATTACAATACTGTATTTGTTTTTTTAAATACAAATTAATTTTAATTGGAGGCTAATTATTTTACAATATTGTATTGGTTTTGCCATACATCAGTATGAATCTGCCATGGGTGTACATGTGTTCCCCATCCTGAACCCCCCTTCCCACCTCCCTCCCCGTGCCATCCCTCTGGGTCGTCTCAGTGCACCAGCCCCAAGCATCCAGTATCATGCATCGAACCTGGACTGGTGATTCATTTCATATATTATACATGTTTCAATGCCATTCTCCCACCCTCACCCTCTCTCTCAGAGTCCAAAAGACTGTTCTATACATCTGTGTCTCTTTTGCTGTCTCACATACAGGGTTGTTGTTACTATCTTTCTAAATTCCATATATATGCATTAGTAATGGCAACCCACTCCAGCGTCCTTGCCTGGAGAATCTCATGGACAGAGGAACCTGGTGTATTGCAGTCCATGGGGTCTCAAAGAGTCGGGCATGACTGAGTGACTAACACACACACAGACACACACACACACATACTGTATTGGTGTTTTTCTTTCTGGCTTACTTCACTCTGTATAATAGGCTACAGTTTCATCCACTTCATTAGAACTGATTCAAATATATTCTTTTTAATGGCTGAGTAATACTCCATTGTGTATATGTACCACAGCTTTCTTATCCATTCATCTGCTGATGGACATCTAAGTTGCTTCCATATCCTGGCTATTATAAACAGTGCTGAGATGAATATTGGAGTACACGTGTCTCTTTCAATTCTGGTTTCCTCAGTGTGTGTGCCCAGCAGTGGGATTGCTGGGTCATAAGGCAGTTCTTTTTTTAAAATATAAATTTATTTATTTTAATTGGAAGCTAATTAATTTACAATATTGTATTGGTTTTGCCATACATCAACATGAATACACCATGGGTGTACATGTGTTCCCCATCCTGAACCCATCTCCCACCTCCTTCCTTATCCCATCCCTCTGGGTCATCCCAGTGCACCAGCCCTGAGCATCCTGTATCCTGCATCAAACCTGGACTGGGTTTTAGCATTCTTTAAATTTCAAAGGGGCAAGAACCATGTATACCCAATAGACCCTTACATACCCAGTACCCAGCACAGAGCCTGTTGCATCATGACCACAGTGCTCATTGTGTGAACAAGAACTGGAAAACTGATTTAAGGATGAAAGGAAACCTTTACATCATTAACTTTACAAATGTTAGATACATGTTAATGTGTCAAGAACTATGCTAAACCCAGTAGATAAAACAGTAAGTGTACTAGATGAATCCTCCTGCCTTCATGGAGCTGCATTTTCATGGCTTGAAGACAGGCAAGTCAGTCAGTAAATATATAGCACACAAGCATGTAGACAAGTGAATACAAAATAAAAGATAGTTAAAAATAGCTATGGCTATTAGTAAATACATATTGATATATAACATATAAAATGAGGCAGGCAAATGCATTAAAGAATGTTTGAGGTGGTTCGATGAAGGCTTTTCTAAGGAGATACAATGAGGTGAAGTGGGGGGAGGTATCTATGTGTATTTATGGCAGAACATGTTTCTCAGAGGACAGTTAATGCAAAGAGCATGAAGCAGAAACTGGCATCGCACTTTCCAGGAACACAGAGACTGGTGTGAGTGAACTAGAGAAACAAGATGTGGTTGGAGATGTAACTGAAGAGGAAACCTGGTGTCAGATAATAAAAGATCTTGTAAAAGCCAACAAGTTCTTTGGATTTCATTGAGAGATGTCTTTGCAGGGGGGGCGGGGTAGGGATGGTGGGGCTGAGGGTAGAAAGACGTGGTCAGATTTGGTTTCTATTTGAGTTAGAGTTCTCAGACTTTGCTAAGGGAATAGACTTTGCTGTGGGGTAGGAGGGGAAGGGGGACATCCGTGGTGGCTCAGGGGTAAAGAATTCACTTGCCAACACAGATGTGGGTTCAAATCCCTGAGTTGGGAAGATCCCCAGGAGAAGGCAATGGCAACTCATTCCAGTATTCTTTCCTGGGAAATCCCATGGACAGCGGAGGCTGGTGAGCTGCAGTCCATGGGGTTGCAAACAGTCGGGCACAACTGAGCAACTAACACTTACCTCCTTTTTTTTTTTGTTCCTATGCAATAAGAAGTGAGATTATCAGTGGAGAGGATAAATGTTAGAGGTTGGAAAAGCTATAGATGGTAGATTTTTAATATGAGATGAATAATGTACCATATGTGATATTACTCCAAATGGCTAAAAAGACTCAATAGTGTTACAGCCTTTGTGAAGTGGTTACATCTCAAATCCACATTTTTATTTATTTATTTTCATTATTTTGAATGTGCTGAGTCTTTGTTGTGGTGCTCAGGGTTCCTCTAGATATGGCACACAGGCTTCTTTTGTTGTGGCACATGGTCTGTAGGGCACACAGGCTCAGTCAATTCAGCAGGTTTAGTTGCCCCGTAACAGGTAGGATCTTAGTTCCATCCCAGGGATGGAACCGGTATCTCCTGCATTGGATGACCACTGGACTGCCAAAGGAGTCCCTCAAGTCTATATTTTTAGACTAACAGAATCCAGTGGAACAACAAATAGTTTCCCAAGAACTATCATGGTTCTATATTTAACTGCAGTAGAAACCAGATGATTTAAATATAATACTAAAAATGAAAGTGAAAGTCACTCAATCGTGCCCAGCTCTTGGCAATCCCATGGACTATACGGTCGTTAGAATTCTTCAGGCCAGAATGCTGGAATGGGTAGCCTTTCCCTTCTCCAGGGGATCTTCCCAACTCAAGGATCAAACCCAGGTCTCCTGCATTGCAGGTGGATTCTGTACCAGGTGAGCCACAAGGGAAGACCAAGAAAACTGGAGTGGGTAGCCTATACATTCTTCAGTGCATCTTTCCAATCCAGGAATTTAACCAGGGTCTCCTGCACTGCAGATGGATTCTGTATCAGCTGAGCTATCAGGAATCCCACTCACAAAGTCACTAGAAACTGCAGGTATTTTGAATAGCATAAGAATATGGTAGGCTGAATTTGGGTCCGCCTCTTTTTCCCACCTGTTCTCCTTTGAGCTGCTTCAGTTACCCAGATGTCACACTAAAGTAATGCTTAAACTTCTCCAAGCCAGGCTTCAGCAATATGTGAACCATGAACTTGCAGATGTTCAAGCTGATTTTAGAAAAGGCAGAGAAACCAGAGATCAAATTGCCAATATCCGCTGGATCACTGAAAAGGAAGAGTTCCAGAAAAACATCTATTTCTGTTTTATTGACTATGCCAAAGCTTTTGACTGTGTGGTTCACAATAAACTGTGGAAAATTCTGAAAGAGATGGGAATACCAGGCCACCTGAACTGCCTCTTGAGAAACCTATATGCAGGTCAGGAAGCAACAGTTAGAACTGGACATGGGACAGCAGACTGGTTCCAAATAGGAAAAGGAGTACATCAAGGCTGTATATTGTCACCCTGCTTATTTAACTTGTATGCAGAGCACATCATGAGAAACGCTGGACTGGAAGAAACACAAGCTGGAATCAAGATTGCTGGGAGAAATATCAATAACCTCAGATATGCAGATGACACCACCCTTATGGCAGAAAGTGAAGAGGAGCTAAAGGGCCTCTTGATGAAGGTGAAAGAGGAGAGTGAAAAAGTTGGCTTAAAGCTCAACATTCAGAAAACTAAGATCATGCTATCTGGTCCCATCACTTCATGGGAACTAGATGAGGAAACAGTGGAAACAGTGTCAGACTTTATTTTTTGGACTCCAAAATCACTGCAGATGGTGACTGCAGCCATGAAATTAAAAGATGTTTACTCCTTGGAAGGAAAGTTATGACCAACCTAGATAGTATATTCAAAAGCAGAGACATCACTTTGCCAACTAAGGTCCATCTAGTCAAGGCTATGGTTTTCCCAGTAGTCATGTATGGATGTGAAAGTTGGACTGTGAAGAAGGCAGAGTGCCTTCTGTGGTGTTGGAGAAGACTCTTGAGAGTCCCTTGGACTGCAAGGAGATCCAACCAGTCCATTCTGAAGGAGATCAACCCTGGGATTTCTTTGGAAGGAATGATGCTAAAGCTGAAACTTCAGTACTTTGGCCACCTCATGCGAAGAGTTGACTCATTGGAAAAGACTCTGATGCTGGGAGGGATTGGGGGCAGGAGGAGAAGGGGACTACCGAGGATGAGATGGCTGGATGGCATCATGGACTTGATGGATGTGAGTCTGAGTGAACTCCGAGAGATGGTGATGAACAGAGAGGCCTGGCGTGCTGTGATTCATGGGGTCACAGAGAGTCGGACACAACTGAGCCACTGAACTGAATTGAACTGAGTGGTAAAAACCCACCAGCCAATGCAGGAGACATAAAAGATTCAAGTTCAGTCCCTGAGTGGGGAAAATCTCCTTGAGGAGGGCATGGCACCCCACTCCAGTTTTCTTGTCTGGAGGATCCCATGAACAGAAAAGCCTGGCAGGCCATAGTCCATGGAGTTGCAAGGAGTCGGATATGACTGAGCAACTGAGCATGCACAGGTAAACTAATGTCATTTTCTTGGTACAGCCTTTTCAGTCAGATTGTAATAACTTGAGAAGGGAGAATTGATATAAGAAGACTCAAAACAACAAGTGGTATGGGAAGCTGAACCACCTGGAAGAAGGCCCAGTGTAATTAACACAGGAAAGTGTGTTAGTTGCTCAGTCATATCTGACTCTTTGCAACCGCATGGACTGTAGCTCACCAGGCTTATCTGTCCATGGGATTTCCCAGGCATGAATACTGGAGTGGGTTGCCATTCCCTTCTCCAGGGGATCTTCGTAATCCAGGGATCAAACCAGGGTCTTCCCACATTGCGGGCAGATTCTTTACCATCTGAGCTACCAAGGAAGCCCTAATCAGCACAGAAGGAAGCACTCAAATGAGCTGGGAGATCTAGGAGTGGGTATTGAAGGGTCCTTAGCAAGTTCAAGTTCTAGGGTTCCTTATGGTAGAAATTAAGGATGAAACCAAACAGCAATTCCTGCAGTGGACTGGAGGTATTTAGGGTAGACAGCACCCAAGCAAAGTTGTATTTGATTTTTCTCACATTGATTCTGCCCTTAATATAGATTTATTTTAATTAGACTCTAATATCTGACACCTCAATTCAAAATAATGACATTATTTTCAAATCAGTGCTTACTACAGGTCATCAAGTCTGGCTGATACTGTCTTCTAAGTTTCCGCTATATTTCTATTTCTTTTGCTAGCCCCTTATTCCAGAGCTTCAGTCTCTGCTGACTGTTTCCTACTACAAACCTTTACTCAGCCATCTGCAAGGCTGTTTCTGTGTTTCTTTGGGTAAGACACACCCTGCCCAAACCTTTCTTTCCTCATGTCCTTCCCACACTCCTGACTTCTCAGAATTCTATCTTGCCAAGACCTTTGGTTTTTCGGCTTCCTTCATTTTACGCAGGAGGAAACTGAAGCCAGAATCTTAACTCAATGTCAGAGCAATCAAGGGGTGAGATAACCTAGACACTATCTCCTGATCTAGTTCAGTGCTTTTTCTATGACACTTTTCAACTTCTCAGAATGGCTTCAAGGCTTTTCACCTGTTATTTCCAACCTCACTTCTCCACTCTTACTCTCTTTAATTCTCACTGTGAATCAACCACTCCAGACAGCCTGTTTCTCAACTGCCCTTGGAATATGTAACTCATTGTATTCCACCTAGTCGATGCCCCCTCTTTTCTTCTTTGCTTTTCATAGTTAAGGTGTTTGTGCTTGCTGGTCACTTGAACTTACACATTTCTCCTTTCTGAATTCCGTCAGCATCTACTGTGTATATCACTCACTAACACATGAAGTTCACAAGCCACCTTATTTAGATGTTGATGATTCTGAACAACTGGATAACTGTCTTCACTTTCAAAGAAGATTATACATTCCTGGCTGATACCTGTAGTTTCTCTTTCATTTGCAGCCTGCTTCATGTACAGCATAAATAAGTAATATGTTGAATTAAATTAGTCTTAGTGTTCTTCTGTACCATTTACATTCTAAATCAACTAATATCTGTTGAGGGCTATTAGCTATTAGGCAGGGAGCTGGCAGCAAGGTGTGGTAGGCTAAACTTCTGTCTCAAATGAGTTCACATTCTTTAATCATTTTTTTAAAGTATAGTTGATATACAGTGCTGTCTTAATTTCTGCTATACAACATAGTGACTCAGTTATACATACATACATACATATATATATTCTTCTTTTGTATTCTTTTCCATTATGGCTTATCACAGGGTATTGAATGTAGTTCTCTGTGCTATACAGTAGGACCTTGTTTATCTATTCTATATATAAAAGCTTATATCTGCTAACTCCAGCCTCCCACCATCCCACCCCCAAACTCTCTTCCTTGGCAACCATCAGTCTGGTCTTTGTGAAATGAGCTCACATGCTGGGGAATTTGGGCAAGTGAATTGCTCTGAGATATTATGATAAATACATTGTATAGTAAGTTTGGAGGTTTCACTATTCCTATTACCAATCCATTGATTATAGGAAGTAGGGTCTCATGGTTGGTTTTGATCATGGTGTGGCTTTTCTCAGATGAGGCTATTGGATAATACAGGTATTTTACCATGATACATGTTACACTGGTGCCATGCATTAGCCAGTCCACTATACTCAGTTAACTAGAAAATACTACAGCAAAGCCACATTTTAAAGGGCTTGCTACAGCATGGATCTAATTATTTGAGTAAATAACCTATCCACTTAGATGCCCTATTGTATTTTCATTTGAAAGATGCTCTGGTCCAGAGCCAGTTAATTAAAAAATCTATTTTCAAAATTCCAAACACATATGCCTTTACCTTATTGTGAGCAATGTAAAGTTTAGAATATTGGCCCTTCAGAAACATGCTGTAATTTAATTATAATAAATTCTGTTTATGATGATAAATTATAATAAATTATGTTGCTTTGACAATGGTTGCAAATGAAAGCAAATCTTTTCTGCACAATACTTTCTAAAAAGGCAAAAAGAAAAAAAAAGAGAGAGAAAGACTGCAGAGTCCAGTTGACAAATTGCAATCACTCTGAACTAGGGTACTTTAGTACATCATTCAGTATCACTGAAATGTAAAGGCGCTTTGTTAGGATTTAAAAATCAAGGCCTTGGATTTCTACCCAGTTGCAATAACACAGTGTAGCATTGTTAGCTCTGATTCAAGTGCAACTGATCAAAGGTTATTGAATATTCCTTGTCTCTCAGCCAACCCTGAATGTCTTCTCCCTGACTGGAATATTTGGATCCTGTTGTTCATGAATGCTTATCTTACATTCCATTCACTATCATTATCTACCTTTCTCAGTAATTAGCTAATTACATTTCAAGATAATTAGTTTAATGAAAGTGTGGGAAGTATGCAGTAAGACTAAGTGATATTGTCATGACCTCTACATGTTGATTAAGTGAAAAATAAGCAACACCAAAAAAAAATTTTTAAGAAGGATTTACAATATTATGTATGTTCAAAACATACTGTGTGTTTTACTGAATTATTTCAAATTAGTGTTAGCCTCCTTAGGGTACTATTGCTCCTTGGGGGTATGTTGAGTGTCACAAATGTGAATAATTCAAGCCACTGGGGCAGCTTTTGGCCCTTACAGATATAGTGCTTGCTGCTGCTTGTCCTGTTTATGGATTTCTCAAGTACAAATAGAAAAATATAGATATGTTTAGATTAGTAAAGCAACTATTTAAATAGAGGGACTAGAGCCATACTTGTAGTATATGTCTATTTTAAGACCATACAAATACATTGAACCTAAATGCTTATATATTATCTGATGCTTTATTTCTTTCAACATAGAGATGTATGTATGTACATATGTGTGCCTTTATTTCCATAGCACTCTTTTAATTTCTGTATAAGAAAAAAAAAACTATGTTGGAGATTCTTTCTATCTATAAAGAGATTGCATGTGTGTGCTAAGTCGCTTCAGTCATGTCTCACTCTTTGCAGTCCTATGGCCCACAGCCCTCCAGGCTCCTCTGTTCATGAGATTCTTCAGGCAAGAATACTGGAGTGGGCTGCCATGCCCTGCTCCATGGGATCTTTCTGACCCAGGGACTGAACTCACGTCTTTTGCATTTCTTGCATTGACAGATGGGTTCCTTACCACTAGCACCACTTCAAAGCCCATAAAGATGTTATTATGCCCTTAATGGCAGTCACAAGCATGTACCTCTCAGGTTCTCCAACTACACAGAGCATCATTGACCGAGGACTACTGCTTGTTTGCACTGAGTCCATGCTTCCTAGAGGCTGCTTCCAGCCAAGGAGCAGAGAGGCTGAGCCTAGACTTGCTGAGATTCTGAGGCAGATCTGTTCCTGGGAGACATGGGACTGCTGGACCAGCTCTACCTTTGGTTTATAACCTTCTCTTGAGTATTTCTGAACCCTCCTTTGACAGCACAGCCATCTAGGATGATTTCACCCGAACTTTCTTTCCATTTTCCTTCGGGATCAGCTTTTGGATGGTTCTCCCAGCCTTCTCCAGTTTTCTCCCTGTTCTCTTTCTCAGGCATTTCTCCCAATAAAAAAATCTTTGCACATTTAATCTAGTCTTGACATCTTATTCTTGGAGGACACAGCCTAGTAATTAAATCAGATACTCGGGGAAAATGAAAAGCTATGTTTTCAGGCAGTATAAAATAAGAGGCAACAAGCAGTACCATTGAAAAGGTTACAGAAATGACAAAGTGCTTGATTCAGGTAGGTAAAGGGAAGCTGATATGGAAATGAGGTTGCATAATATATTTGAATGCTGTGAGCATTCTAATTGAGTGGAGTACAGAAGAATTGAAGATGGGTTTGAAAGATTTATTGAAATCCAATTATAGAGGACCTCAAATATCCTTCTGAAGGATTTGGATTGTCTTTTTCCTCTATATTCCTTCCTGAAAATATGACAGCAGAAGGGCTTCAAAGGTTTAAGGATGCTGGGTACCAGCTGATGTTTCTCTTTCCGGCTCTTAGAACAGAGGCGTGGAGTTCAGTGGCCCAAGTCCAAGAAGAAAACTATGAAGAGGAACCCTAAACCACCTGGGATTTGGGATTCTGACACCCCGGTAGTTTCCTGCTGAAGAGCTTAAGTATTGCACACATACGGGCAACAAAGACTGTTTTTTAAGCTTAAGTCTTAATTCTGTATCAAGAACAGGCTAATTGGCTTCTATCTCTTCCTCCTTCTAAAAATTGGGTTACCCTTGGCATTGTGTGAATCAGAGTTGAAGAGTTTTGTTTGGCACCCCAACACAGGCTTTGTTTGGCAATGAGGCAACAATTGTGCTTGAGGGAAACCAGAAATTTAACACCAAAATCAAAATATATGACTGTTTTTGAATGATCAGTTTACTTGGCTGGATTTTCGTTTCTGTATGACTACAAAGCTGGAGTTGAGTAGCAACTGCTCCATTTGGAGAGGGCAGGGGTTCAACGCGCCATGGCACCCGCTCCAGCCCAGAGTGCAGCATCTGCTCCAGGCTGTTCATCTGCAATCCTGTCTAGTGTTTGTTGGCTTTTGAGAGTGTGACCCCACCCACGTTTCAGCCTCACTTTCTAGATCTTGTCACACTAGTGTTGAAAAGCTCTATTGTCTCAGCCACATGGGCAGCATGTTTTTGCTTTTGGGCAATAGTTTTGTGCATATGGAAGAAAACAGCTGAAATGCATTGAATCTCAGAGAACTTTGCTTTGAGATCCTTCTTACCTGACTAAGACCTAGAAAGGGTTCAACTGGGCACCAAGAAGATTAAGTTAACAATAGAGGCAACTGGGTGTTCATGCAGTTGACACTGAGAACAATGGTTGCAGACGTTTGCTTTGAAGAGTAGGCCAGATCCTGTCCTCCTCTACAGATGATGAGGGAGATCAGGGCTTATTTGAGGATGTATGTAATAGAAAGTACTGTGCAGTATATCATCATGATTTTTAAGAAACTATCATGTGAGTTTCAGGTATACAACAAAGTGATTCAGTTATATGCACATAAATTTTTCTTTTTCAGATTCTTTTCTCGTTATAGCTTATTGCAAGATATTGAATATAGTCCCCTGTTCTAGATAGTAAATCCTTGTTGCTTATCTATTTAATGTATAGTAGCTTGTATCTGTTAATCCCATATTCCCAATTTATCCTTCCCCTCCTCTCTCTTTTGGTAACCATAAGCTTGCTTTCTATGTTTGTGGGTCTGTTTCTGTTTCATCTATAGATGCATTTGTATTATATTTTAGATTCAGCATATAAGTGATGTCCTATAGTACTTGTTTTCCTCTCTCCGACTTATTTCACTAAGCATAATATTCTCTAGGTTCATCCATGTTGCTACAAATGGTAATATTTCATTCTTTTTGTGGTTGAGTAATATTCCATTTTATATATGCATTACATCTTCTTAAGCCAATCATCCATTGATGGGCACTTAGATTGTTTCTTCACTATGGTTATCATCATGTTATATGAGATTTTGTCTTGGTTATATGAGTACATGCATAATCTTCCTTCAAAAGTCCAAAAGCATGCATCAAAAAGCCACAGGAGCCACCTCCTCTGCATCCCAGACCACAAGGCTTATATTTTATTTCCTTGGTCATTGGTCCCATGCTACAGCCCCATAGATTAGAAATCAGAAAACCTTTTCCATGAAGTGCTGGATAATAAATATTTCAAATCTATAAATTTGACTTTGTGGGCCAGATGATCTTTGTCAAAGCTATTCACCTTTGCTATGGGAGTGCAAAAGCAGCCATAGGCATTATGTCAACAAAGAGGGATGATCATGCTGCAATGATTTTATTTATAAAAACAAGTGGTGGGTAGGATGTGACCAGCAAGTGTAACTTACTGACCCTGCCAAATAAGAAAAGGATGCACTTGTCAACAGCCTTCAAATCTGCAGCTAAATTCTCTAAGAATTTAAGGAAGTGTCAGAACTCCAACCACCACTCTCCATATTCCAGATTTTCTCATTCTTTGTTTAAATTTCAAGCTTCTCCATATTTCTATAATCAGCTTTTTTTTTCTTCAACTCTCTCACTGAACTCTCCATCAGTTTTGTCCTTCCTGAGTCGCCATAATTTTTGGTCTTAAACTCTTGACTATTGCTGGAGCATACTGGCTCTACAGTCTGCACGAGTGATAAGAATACTCAAAACATGGACTCTTTATTTCACTGACATGTTCATGTCCTCAAAACTCAGCATCACTTAAGCTTCCCACTCTTCTTGCTATTCTCATCACCTCCTCTGACATTTCTATGCCCATTATTTCCAAATCTTTTTTCCTGACAAGAATTTCAACTTGCGTGTCCTCCTGAATAACTAATATCCATTCAAAGGACTAACAAACAGCTCAAACTTAATATTGCCCACACTTAGTTCTTTATTTCTGTCCTTAAACTTGTTTCTTCTTTGCCTTCCATCCTTAGAAAATGACCCCACTTATCCTCTGTTGCTTCCATCCCAAGGTTGTATTCTTCTTTACTTATTCCCCACATTCAAGCCCTGGTATGGGGAGGGAGGTGGGAGGGGGTTCAGGACTGGGAGCTCATGTACACCTGTGGCGGATTCATGTTGATGTATGGCAAAACCAATACAGTACTGTAAAGTAAAATAAAGTAAAAAAAAAAAAACAGATTGCAGCTCTCCCCTTTTCATTATTAGACTTTGGACTATTGCACCTTCATTTTTCCCTGGATCCCTGAAGTGACTACCAACAACATCACCTCCCAACTCTCATTGTTTGTAGACTACACATATTCATAGTAGCCATAGGCATCTTTGGAAACAAAGCAGATCACCCTTCCTCCTTAAACGTTTGATTTTAAAAAGAACAAGCTCCTTCTCTTTGTTCTGTTAAACTTTAGCCAGAGCGGACTGTATCACTTGGGTTTCATTTTTAGCATTTTCTCCTGGCTCACTCACCACAGTGTGGTGACCTTCTTTTCACTCAAGCTCATTCCTATCTTAGTGCATTTGCACTTGCTCTGTCATCTTTTTGGATGCTTCTTTCCCTTCATTATCAAAACTGGATGTTTCTTGTCATAGAGATTCTAGCTTACATGTTGTCTGCCCAGACACCCTGGCTATCCAATATGAAACAGTCACCCTGTCACTGTGTATCACGTCACCATATTATAATTCTCTCCATAGTACTTACCCTATCATGGCTGCTTTGTTGATCTTCCTTTTTTGTGGCTCGTCTGGTAGAATGAAAGGAACAAGAACTGCTTGCTCAATGACCTTGACTGTCTGATCAGCTGATTGTTTTGCATACTCCCTTTTCTCCAGCCTCTTCTGGCTTCCCCTCCGTGGTTTTGGTGAGAAATTACCTTGACTATCATTTTAGCAATGCTCCTGCCAATGGCTCTGGCATCTGTTCTTTTCATCACACCATCCTGGCAAAGTCATCATTCCTGGATGAATCCAACTTCTATGCCATTATTCTGCTTGATAAGACTTGCTGGAGAAAATTACATCACTGAGAAGATTGGTACCATTATAAACTTAGAGTCATCACCTCACCCGGGCTGTCAGTACTTCCTGGTAATCTTTGTATATTTCCCAATCAGACTCATGCTCCCGTGTGCCACACAATTATTTCAACTCTCCACCCCCTCAATCATGGCAAATGAGCTCACTCGTGACTCAACAGAAAAAACGTTTAAGTCCTGAGAGAGACGCTTCCTCAGCTTTCCACCCCCAAACCTACAAACCCTTCTTCCTTCCCTCCCTCCTGCCACACTGTCAGAGTGCTCCTTTACTGGATAAGGCCATGTCCTCTCTTGTCACTTGGAGACTATCCTTTCCCCCTTTACCAGGATCTGGCGCTGTTCAGTTATTTTCAACTCTATACCTGATGCTTCTCCCTTCCTGGGTCTCCCTCACTCATTGCTCTTGCTAAGTGGAATTTCTTTCCGTTCTTTGCATCCATCTACCTTTTCATGCTCACTCTATTTTCTTCCCTCTTTGGGGATTTTCAGCATCTTCCCCTGTCTGCAATAGTCCTCCCAGCTCCCACCACATCATCTGGTTGATCTGTGTTCCTATCAAAGTTCAACTTAGATATCAGCTCTTCCAAGTGCCCTTTTCTTCCTGAAGACTCTATTATGGCTTCTATCACATTTTTATCTTTCTTCTCTGTACCATGATAGTTATAATATATTACTTGATATTTTCCTTGATCCACTGAAAGCTTTAGGAGGACATGGTAAGCACAAGTGTCTTGTGAACCACCTTATGCACCAAGTCACTTTAGTCATGCACAACTCCTTGAAGTCCTGTCTACCATAGCCCACCAGGCTCCTCTGTCCATGGCATTCTCCAGGCAAGAATACTGGAGTGGGTTTCCACGCCCTCCTCCAGGGGATCTTCCCACCCCAGGGACTGAACCCATGACGCATGTCTCCTGCATTGATAGGTGAGTTGTTTACCACTAGCACCGCTTGGGATGCCCCGGACCACCTTACATTTGTACCTAATACAGGGCCTGACACAGCAGTGACATTCACTCATGGATATTTGTTAAATGAATGAATGAATGCATAAATGAGTAGAAGGAGAAACAAGTCAAGGAAGAGAAGTAGGGGTAGAGGAGGAAGAAGGAAGGAGAAAGGACCACCAAGAAAGAAGGATGTGTTGAAGAAAAGCACACCTTAAGCCTGGAGAGGCTTTGGCAAATGTGTTTATTTCACACCTCCTTTCACTAGGTTGCCTCATGACTTGGCAATAAATGGGAGTCCCCTTTCCACCAGAAGATGCGCCACACTACTCACGGCATTATCCATAATGCTTGGGTAACAAGCACTCTGATGAAGCCCATCAAAGATGGAATGACTCCAATGGAGTGAGTGTGGCTCACATTTCATTTCCTAGTATACCTGTCGCCCAGCGACTCTGCTACTGATCCCACCTCCTTGAGGGTGGGTCTGGGCAGGAGGAGGAGAGATTATTGCATTCTTCCTGCTGCTGCTGCTGCTAAGTCGCTTCAGTCGTGTCCAACTCTGTGTGACCCCAGAGATGGCAGCCCACCAGGCTCCCCTGTCCCTGGGATTCTCCAGGCAAGAACACGGGAGTGGATTGCCATTTCCTTCTCCAATGCATGAAAATGAAAAGTGAAAGTGAAGTCGCTCAGTCTTGTCTGACTCCTAGTGACCCCGTGGACTGCAGCCCACCAGGCTCCTCCACCCATGGGATTTTCCAGGCAAGAGTACTGGAGTGGGGAGCCATTACATTCCTCCTACTGGTCATAATATACCCCTTACAATTAAGTTTTGGTTTGGGTTGAAAAGATTAGAGTTTGAGGGTTGTAGTCTAGGGTAGCAGTTAATAAGATACTACAATGGATGCACAAAGTGATAGGATCTAAATTACAGTGGTGAGAACTCTAACTTTACATTATTAGATCATGGGTATGCTATTGAATGTTAACATACAGCTTAAAAACAACTAGAGACAGAGGACTGATTCAAACAGGTGTTCTTATGTGTTTCCACAGAGTGATAGGCTGAGAAATTGGTTATATATATATATATATATATATTTTTTTTGAAAAGCTAATTTGAAGGCATTAAATTGGGTTGTATGTGTGTGTGCTCAGTTGTGTCTGAACTTTTGTGGCTCCATGAACTGTAGCCTGCCAGGCTCCTCTGTCCATACATAGAATTTCCCACGCAAGAATACTGAAGGGTGTTGCCATTTCCGTCTCCACGGAATCTTCCTGACCCAGGGATCAAACTCAAGTCTCTTTACTACAGTGGATCTTTACCACCGTGCCACCTGGGAAGCCCCCAAATTGGATTAGTGTGTAACAATTACATTGATTTAAACAAAAGGGAGCATATAAAAACTATCAGTTTACTAGTTTAATTAGTAACTTGAGGTTTAAGAAAAAGGAGAAAAGAAATTCTTGAATCCTTATTAAGAATTCAATTATAGAAACCTCTTAGATAAATGCTATATGAATTTGATTTTCCTTTTATAATCTTTACTGTGTCATATAAAGAGTAGCAGATGACATAAACAGATGGACTTGTCTTATCTGCTACAGCTTAAAGCCTTCTCTAGCATTTTTTGGGCCATATTCATAAACATAGGATATGGTAGAACTAACTTGCATCTGCTTAACAATCTTTGGGAACTTCTGTTAAAGTTTATTTTAGTAAGTTATGATATGGCAAGGCTTTTTAAAATTATGGACAATATTATATCCACTTCAGAAATAAGGTCTGAAGTGTATTTCAATACTTCCAAGTAACTTCAAGTTTGAAAAAGAAAACATGACTTTACTTGAGTTTTCTTATTGGTGAGCATTCTTAAGGGAGTGATTTTTCAATGATGATTTCAATTCATGAAAGAAATGGGAGATAGACATGCAAAGATTCTTTTTCTATGTAATAATTTCTGTAGATTTTTACATTTTCAAAGCGTTTTAGGACCACCAGTTTCATTCTTTCCCTATGTTTTGCTATTTTGATAAGTAGGAGGTTTTTCAACTGAACCACAAAGGAAGCTGTTCTGTCTTCAGTAACTTTATGAACTCTGAGAAAAGGAATTACCCACGTCCACTCTACTTGGCAAGATTTTGCCTGATGATTGTCAACGAACCCTCGAATATTATACCCATATCAATAAATTGACAAGAAATGTCACATAGGGTCTCAAGGAATTTTAAAATAATTAACCTTAATTAAAAGAACAGACTTGTATTTAAAAGTTATTGTTTGGATTATGAAAGAAAATATTTCAAACGTCATGAAATTCACATCCAGTCCAATTTTTATAGAAAAATATTTTCATAGGCATTTAATAAATCAATACAACTGTGTAAACAGCAGGAAGAAACAAGGTTTCTGAGATAATAATCATAACTTTCAAATTCTGGTTATTTGTTGACTACTTCATGGTTTTAGAATACATTTAATAACTTTAAAAAAGTTTTAAAAAGCTAAATTTAAAAGCTGAAAACTGTAAGCCTCAAAGAAACTAGGTCAGGTAATTATATACAGGTCAGAAAGTTATAACATTAGTGCGGTTATATACAGAAAAATACACATTCACTTTTCAAGCAACTGTATGTAAAAGACTATCTTTTAAGTAGGAGTCATTGAGTAAGGACATCTTGCTAAATTATGTCCTGAACATAGAGCTTGAAAAATGTGGCTGTTCAGCATTCCCATAATCCATGGTTGCAGATGTTTAGAACTGGATCTGAGAGAAAAAGTACAAGTTTATGAGCCAAACATAAAAATATAGTTTAAAAGATTTAAAAGTAGGAGTTTCTTAACCAAAAATAGAAAAGAAATGTTGAGACATGAAAATCATACATTCACGTGTATTAAATGTTTTTGGTTTCTGGGAGCCAAGGCTAGAAAACAGCCTTGATACTCATGGGCATCTCTTCTTATATTCCACACCAATGTATTTACTTTTGGCTCTTAATGATGGGGCTGAAACCCTGGAATTCAGTAGTGTCATCAGATTAACACTGTCACCCAGAGAATCCGTTAATGTCAAGTTCTGTTTCTCTGCAGTGAAACCTCCTCTTTCTGAATTCCTTCGAAGCACCTTTCCTCTTTGCAGGGTGCTTGGTTTTGAAATATTCAGTTCAGAATGGAAAAAGATTAAAAACTTTGACATTCTCCATTTTGTTCAGGCCAAAGAGAAATAAACATGAATGTCTCTCAAGCCTGTGATAGGTGACCTTTGTTGTCTTGACAGGAAAATGAAAAACCACCCATTTTTATATTTGGCTTAATAAGATACGTGAGGTAGCAATGTTCAATAGCCAAAACTGACTGGTGATTTTCTTTCTAGATGACCCATTAAAATTGGCTGAAGATAATGAATTCATCCATCACTTATGACTAAGTGTACTGTCCCCTGCATGCACTCAGGATAATAGCGTTTTAGAATGAAGGGTATTAAAATCAGCAGATAAATCTGGCATTACTGGGGAAAGACATTTCATGATGATCATTCAGAGGTCATCATTATGCACATTCATACCAGTTTCCAACTGGTGGAGGCCCAAAATTGGAGAAGAGGGCAGGAAAGAAGCAATTTCTTTCCGATGACATTAGTATTTTTAGCTACTAGGTTGCCCAACCTTCTGCAGGGGAAAAAAATAAAAGAGAAAAGAGAGACAGCAATTGAAATGTTTCCAACTTCCAGTTCTCTAGACTTTTTTCTGCTTTCACAAAGTCGAGCCTTTATATATTGAATTAATATTAAGCAACATGAGCGAATAATCTTCACACGGAATAAGACTAAAAGGGGTTTACACAGTTCCAGGAAAATCTGTCTAGAGTAAGGCTTCCGCAGCTTCATTCCATTTACTGCTGGCATCAACTCTGCACAAGTTATTTAACCATTCTCTCCCTTGGTATCCTCACCGTAAATGGGGATAATGGTTACTGGTGAACTTGAAGTGAAAATTAAGTGTATTTGTATACACAAAATGGGGCTTCCTAGATGGTGCTAGTTGTAAAGAACCTGCCTGCCAATGTAGGCAGACATAACACACCCAGGTTCGATCCCTGGGTTGGGACAGTCCCCTGGAGGAGGCACAGCAACCCACTCCAGTATCCTTGCCTGGAGAATCCCATGGACAGAGGAGCCTGTGGGCTACAGTCCATAGGTCAAAAAGAGTCGGACACGACTGAAGTGACTTGGCACACATAAACATAAAATATTTGTCAGTGTCTGACACATACTTACCCCTCAACAGAGGTTACTCATTATTATTATTATTACTATTTTTTCTGGTTTTGACTAGAAAGGTGAAAAACATAAAAGGTGCTGAGCAGATGTATTTTATGTGATAACTTGTCTTGCTTTTCATTGTTTCTCAACTAATTGCTATAGAATACTCTCCAAGGCAGTTTGCATTTTTCTCTCAGCAGGTTTTGTAGCCCTCTTGATCAGAAACTACTCTTGTTTAATCCAGTTAGCACATACACTTTCTAAAGCCTGATGTCTTCAAAGTATAATATTGGACTTAGTATATAGTCAGGATAGGGGGAAGGGGAGGGGCAAGTCTGGAATCATCAGAAGCCTCTGGAATATGAATGGTCTGCTTTGTGGTTCTGAGGCTTCCCAAGTGGCACTAGTGGTAAAGAACCCTCCTGCCATCGCAGTACATGTAAGAGGCAAGGATTCGATCCCTGGGTCTGGAAGATCCCCAGGAGGAGAGCGTGGCAACCTACTGCAGTATTCTTGCCTGGAGAATCCCATGGACAGGAGTGTGGTGGGCTACAGTCCATAGGGTCACAAACAGTTGGACATGACTGAAGCGACTTAGCACACAGTACAGGATGGAAGGTCATAAACAGACAGGATTCTGAGTGTCATTCACCTGAAACTTTCTGTCTACTGTTCATTATGCATGACCCTTGATACGGTAAAGGACCATGGTGAAGGGGAATGGATGTGGGAGGAGATATTATAGCCAGTTTATAACACAGGGAATTCCTCCCTGTGAAGTAGATTCTCGCTAGGACACCTGGTTGCAACTTTGGCTAAAGAATACCAGGCAAATCAGGCAAAGTGGCTCCTGTGGAGCCTGAGAAACATCCCAAAGTCCCTAAGAGATGTCAAATTCCCTGATGTGCCTTCTCTTTACCCTAGGACCCTTTAGGAGAGTGCTATGAATGTATGGCGGAGGAGGCAATGGCACCCCACTCCAGTACTCTCGCCTGGAAAATCCTATGGACGGAGGAGCCTGGTAGGCTGCGGTCCAAGGGGTCGCTAAGAGTCGGACACGACTGAGCGACTTCACTTTCACCTTTCACTTTCATGCACTGGAGAAGGAAATGGCAACCCACTCCAGTGTTCTTGCCTGGAGAATCCCAGGGACGGTGGAGCCTGGTGGGCTGCCGTCTCTGGGGTTGCACAGAGTCAGACATGACTGAAGTGACTTAGCAGTAGCATGCATGTATGGAATATATTCAATTTCCTTATCATTGGATTTAGAAACCATAACTGACCACTGTGTTTATGGGAGATATGCTGATTGACAGTTTTGCTTACTTGCAGCCCATCTTTATCAAGAAACTTTTATTTAATGCTAACTGACTCTGTGGTTAGAACCTGGGATGACTAGTACAAGTAAGACATTGCCCTCAGGGATCTCACAGCCAATGTGGGAGGAAGACCCTATGATACCCTCACTCTGGCCATCTGAGCATAAACATTGCTCCAGAAACAGAGGAGGAAGAAGCCAGTTACCCAGATAATCCTTGCTGCTGACCATTTTTTTTTAGCCTTCATTCATTTAAATAAAACTCATTTAAAGAGACAGATGGTCTCAAAAATGAAAATATCCCAAGACTGTTTCTCAAGTTAACATATCTTGATAGAATTGAATAAAAATGGAGCTTCCTTAGGCTTTACTGTTTCTTACATTGTTGCACCGAAGGAGGTACTCCTCATTCAACAAGGACTTCTTCCTTCCAGGCAGTCTTGGTCTCCATGTTTGCATTTTGATTTTATTAATATTTATGGACAGCCACAGGGTTCTCTGCACAATCACCAGTTATATAAATTTTGTTAAATTTCATTGTTAGAAAAGCAACATTGGAGCATCCCACAGGGATAAATATTTATCAGTGGAATTATGTATCAGAAGAAATCATTTAAATTCATTACTGACCATGCCCCTGAGCTACTATGCTGTTGTATAGAAGGCACAACTAAGAATAAGCCCCCAATGCTGTCACTTGGGTTTAGCATTCAAAACAATTAATGCACTTATTTAAATTCTGTATTTCACAAGAAAGATAATTATTCCTTATCATGGTAAATTGAAATGTAAAAGACAGGGAAAACATGTTGTTAAGTCTCTTGACCTGATAGCTCATTTAATTGCATGCTGCAAGCTTTATTGGTCATTTCTACTAAATTATATATGTTTGAATATTTTTAAAAATCATGAGATTTTGATTGGACACTAAAACACAGAGGTCGAATAGAAATTTGATGTCATTTAAGTATCTATTTCTTTTAGATACACTAGACCTATGTCTCCTTATTGCTCACTTATGATCACCTCCCCACGCACCCCCCCACCATCCTTGGAATGGGTTTCATGTCCCCAACTTAAAAATTCATTCTCAATTGTGTGAATCATCTCTTTTTTGGTAATAAGATCCACATAACATAAAATTCACTACTTTAGCCATTTTAAACTGTACAATTCAGTGACATTAGTTCTAGAACTTGTTCACCACCTTAAGAAGAAACCTCATATCCATGAAGCAGTCACTCTTCACTCCCTGCCAGACCCTGGCAACCTTGAATATACTTCTGTGTCTATGTATTGATAGCTTCTGGATTGTGTAGATAATTCTGACAACCAGCACTATTCAAGACACAAGCACTCTAGGTCAACCTAGAGGTCTGACCTTACTCTTACTTTGGGAAACTCTCAAAATTTCGGGTTACCCAGATGGCACTAGTGGTGAAGAACCCACCTGCCCATGTCAGAGAACTAAGAGATATGTGTGAGTTCTTTCTGTTAAAAATAGTTATATTGAGACCAACAAAGATTCAACAGATCCTATATGCCCTATCTCACTAAATTCTTGGATTTTTCTCATTCTTATCACTGCTGACTTTCTGAAAAGGTTTTCAGAAAAAAAGCTTAACTGTATTTTTCTCCTTTATTTAATAGAGTCTTAAGAGGTTTAGCCTGACTTGGTAAAAGAAATTATTATATTTTTAATAAAACATTCATCACATTGATAAAAAAAAATATTTGAAGTGGGGTGATGTATTGTTTCTCGGCAAGTTATGGTGGCTCAGATGGTAAAGAATCTGCCTGCAGTGCTGGAGACCTGGGTTCGATCCTTGGGTTGAGAAGGTCCCCTGGAGAAGGGAAAGGCTACCCACTCCAGTATTCTTGGGCTTCCCTGTAGCTCAGCTGGTAAAGAATCTGCCTGCAATGTGGGAGATCTGGGTTTGATCCCTGGGTTGGGATGATCCCCTGGAGGAGGACATGGCAACCCACTCCAGTATTCTTGCCTGGAGAATCCCATGGACAGAGGAGCCTGGTGGGCTACAATCCATGGGGTCACAAAGAGTCAGACACGACTGAGTGACTAAGCACAGCACAAGAGACACGGGCTCCATCCCTGGGTCAGGAAGATCCCCTGGAGGAGGACATGGCCATCCATTCTACTACTTTTGCCTGGAGAATCCCATGGACAGAGGAACCTTGTGGGCTACAGCCCATGTATGCATGACTGAAGCAACTTAGCATAGCACAGCACTCAAAATTTCACCTCTCTTCAGATTTGGCATATATGTCCCAATACTTACCTATAAGATACTGATGGCCTAAAGTTTAGTCCTGTTTTGTCTTCTCACAAACGTTTTGTTATATTGGACATTCAACTTGTTAAGAATGTCATCTGTAGCTATGGCTGGATGAGTGTGAAGAGCATGGGACTGTACAATGAGCAGTTCATTCAGTGGAAGAGAGCTACTACTTGGGGTTTACTTTACACAGTGATCTTGAAGTCAGCCAGTGTTTATTGATTAGTTTCTAAGTGCAGAGTGCCAAGAGTGTATGCAGGTAATATTTTTAGAGATCATGCAGCTCCAGGAGTTTGGGCAAAAGTATTGTCTCATCAGGCTTCTCCACCAAAGAGGAGGCCAAATGACTTACTGGATTCCTTGGTTACTGGCCCACACTTGGATATTCTCCTTGTTCCTTTAAATCAGTTACTTGGTACAGAGGCATCCTTTGAGTAGGGCCTGAATCAACAGTTATCCCTGGAAGCTACAAAAAGCTTTGACTGATGTCAGTCTATGTAAATGACAGTTTTCCCTATTGGAGTCTCTGGCTAAGGGAGGCAGCCTCCATTTGGAGGCTATTTTTTAAAATTAATTAATTTTTTATTGAGGGATACTTGCTTTACAGAATTTTTCTGTCAAACCTCAACATGAATCAGCCATGGGTATACCTATATCCCCTCTCTTTTGAAACTCCCCTCCCATCTCCCTTCCCATCCCACCCCTCTAGGTGGACACAGAGCAGTTGAGGCTATCTGATAGACCTTCTATGCTCCAAACCATCCACCACCTTCCAGTATTTTGAACATTGGAATGGCCATCTCAAATATTAACTCAAGAACAACTCTCTTCCCTCACCATCTCCTGATCCACACACCTTAGTAAAAACATTTGATCATAGAATGCACTGTCTTTGGAAAGGGATTATCTCTTCTCAACTGCTTCCTGGGTTATGATGAAAGGAAAAGTGTCAAATAGGAGAATTAGACTCATTTGGCAAATTCTAGATTCTGTCCTGGCCATCCTGGGTGTGATGCTTCTTTCTTCTCTTTAATGGCATCCCCACTCTCCTCTGGTTTATACACACTTTGGGTGGCAGCCTAGCCTAGGAGAATCAAGCTTCTCTTGCTTCAGTCACAGGGACTCTCTTGGGTTGACACGGTTAAAGGTCACATGGCTAGTGACCACTTGGCTGAATACACTAATCACTGAGTTTCCCCAAATAGCTCATATGACCAAAAAAGGGAACTTAATAGGTCTCTTGACAATTTATAAAAATGCAGTTGTCTCTCTTCTGCCTGATATTTTTTGGTCACACTGCACAGCAGGCAGGATCTTAGTTCCTTGACCAGAGATCTAACTTGTGTCCTCTGCAGTGGAAGCTTGAAGTCTTAACCACTGGATCTCCAAGGAGGATCTTGCCTGATTCTTCCTGATGAAAGATCTGGATGTGGGGAGTGGATGATTAGAAAAAGTTGAAGTTACAGCTACTGAAATAGGACACGCTCCTTTTTCTTGGGCAGGTGCTGCAGTAGAAAGAGAGCAGCAGCCTTTGGAGGGAACATGGTAGACCTTGAAATGTACAGAGGAACAAGGGACACTATTGATCTCTGTTTTTCAGAATCAGTCCTGGAGCTTTCCTCACCCAGGAAAACATTATGGTGTGTTTCTCCCCAACTGTTGTAAATACTTTAAAACAAACCAACTGCTGACTCTTTTCATCTCTTGCTGCTAATACAGCAAAGAAAGGAAGGAAAGAAAGTGAGGTTGCTTAGTTGTGTCCGACTCTTTGTGATCCTGTGGACTGTAGCCTACCAGGCTCCTCCATCCATGGGATTCTCCAGGCAAGAATACTGGAGTGGGTTCCCATTTCCTTCTCCAGGTATCTTCCCGACCCAAGGATCAAACCCGAACCCGGGTCCCCTACATTGCAGGCAAATGCTCTACCCTCTGAGCCACCAGGGTAGACTGCTAATACATGACTGGTTATAATTTGATCTCTGTTCCCTAAAGGCTTATCTGGGATTCTGTTAGAAGCACCAAAGATGACCCAAGATCCTGAACTTCCCATGCAAAATACCTGTCAATACTTTGTGATGTCTTTTCAAGCCCTATTCCTATAACCATTATGGTGATGTGGAGAAACAGGCAGGTTGGACTAATAGCCCTGAGGCAGCTCCATGGACTGAATGTTGGTGTCTGATCAAAATTCATGTGTTGAAGCTGTACTTCGTAATGTGAGAAGGTAATTAGGTCATGAGAGTGGCAACCTCATGAATGGGATGAGTGCCTTTATAAGACGAGATAGGAGAGAGATCTCTACATCATGTGAGAATACAGCAAAGAGACTGCTGTCTACAAACTCTCAAGAGGAATCCTGATATCAGGTGATCCTGATTCTAGAACTATGAGAAATATTTTTACTTTGTTTAAGTTGCCCAGTATGTGGTATTTTATTAGTCTGAGCAGACTAAGATAGACAGCGTCTCCAAAAATAATAGATTGAATTATTTGAATTGAACTGTGAACACTGAGGCTTACCAGTCACCGCTGTTACCTTGCATTCCCTGATAGATGTATATCCCATTTGGAGACACCAGTAATTGATTCGGTCCCAGTCTCTGTGGATTAGATTAATTACTGTGGTTGACAAAATAGTGGGCTTGAGAAAATTCCCCAGAAAAGACAAAACAGAAATGAGAAATCAATGTTGGGAGACAATTCACCATAGAATTTTTTCTCTTTCTACACATCTTGTGACTGGAAGGACTAACTGCTTTTAATCAGGACTATCTCTTAAATGATGTTCTTTTAGCAAATATTGTCTCTCTCTGGAGCAATGGGCAGTTCTTCTTCCTGCCTGTTTTAAAAGGTTTGGAACCTCAGTATTACTTCCGTTTGCAAGGCGATCCTCTTGGTGTACAGCTCTCACCCGGTCCTCTTTTCACTATCTTTTGAGAGTTGAGGTTTAGGAGCCAGCATAAGAAAATTGAAACCCTGACTAGTGCTCTTTCTGTGAGTAATAAACAGCTTTGTCTCTCATCCAGGAGAGTTTTGGTTTTTTTGCCAGCGTACAAGAAACTGGCAAGATCTTAACTTGCAAGAAGGGTAAAATTTCAGAGTCTTCACAGTTCTTGACAAGCCTAGCCTGGAACTGGGTCTAAACTGTGATGTGGATGGAGAAGTTGTTTGTGAAAACATACATTTCAAGGACTGAAGCCAGAACCACCAGCCAGAACTGCTAATGGAAGTGAAGATTATGCCAATATGCTCTGAGGAATCAGAGGCGTGAATTTGAGGTTCTGTGATAGGTTTTGCTTAGAACGTATGGATTTTGGGTGGGCTAATGAAGTGACTTTCTAATTTAGCTAAATTGATTGAATAATCTGAACCCATGGAAGTTATTTCTTAACTGCACATTAAATTTTTCTCGATTATAGCAACAAAACAAGGCTATCTGCTCATCCCGAGATAACTTAGGCGAGTTACTGGAACACAGTTCTCATAATAAGAACCAAGAAAGCAGTTCAGTTTTGCAAACTGGGTTACAGTTTTGAAAGTGAAGGAAGGTCAAGATCAGATCCCCCATTATCAAAAAGGGGATCACCATTGTACGAGTCAATTGATTGGGGAAATAATACTGAAAGTCAGTGAAAGTAATGAAGCACTGTGTCTTGGTCTGGGTGATTAAACAAATTATTCAGGGTAAAAATGAGGGCGGGGGTTGGCTAGGGTCAAAGAAAAGACAATATTTCATGGTGAATAGTTAATAGAGAGGGTGACTTAAAGCTAAAGCCCACCTTTGGTAGATGCCAGACAACTTCCACATATCCTGTCCAGCTCCTGCTAGAAGGGTGTGTGGCTAAATCTGAAGATGTGATGACTCAGAGCTGGAGGTGAGGTGTATTCTGCAGTCAATGGTCTGTGGAATCACCAGTGAAGTCAGGGCAAAGGCAAGGGAGGCAGGGAGCTATGGCACCTGGAGTTTACTGTCTGTGAGAACGCCGTACCCTAAGAAGCTGAGGGAGCTGGAAATGGGAAACTGTGCTCCCAGAACCAGGAATGATTACCTAAAGGGGATCAAGATGGTGTCCTCAGTGTGCTTACTTTGACTTTATAATTTTTTTCCTAGAGCTTCCAGCAGGCGTAGTTAGGGGACTCATCTCCACATGCAAAGGACAGACACTTACTGTTATTATGTTACCATTGTTCCATGAATATTTATGATTATGTCATAATAAAATATATCTTTGAATCAGAAACTAATGAAACTCTCTTATGTTATTACCTTACTTTTTGTGTTGAAAGTGACATAAATTAGTTTTATTTCCATTTAGCTCTGATGAATAAATTTGCATGCTTTGTTTTAGTAAAAATACTTTTAGTCTTTCCATCCAAAGATGGGAGAAAAGATCATGTTGGAAGAATGGATTTAACTAAGTATATAGCTTTATTTTCAAAGTCTACAATATGCATTTGCTTTATCAAAATATGATAGGTAGAAAACATGGTTGTAACTTCCTAAATTACACTAACCTGGGGTAAGGAGATGAAGATAAAATGTGGGTAGCATTCATGGTGTGGTCCCTCGGCTCAAACCTTCAATTTTGGATTGTGTACTTTATTATTCCTCGTATTTTGGAGGTTGGCAGGGGAAATACTTTATAGAGAAAAGCGTAACAAATGCTGCATCAGTTCATCAGTGCCAAAGAACAGATGCCTTCAAATTGTGGTGCTGGAGAAGACTCTTGAGAGTCCCTTGGACTGCAGGAAGATAAAATCAGTCAATTCTAAAAGAATCCAACCTTGAATATTCATTGGAAAGACTGATGCTGAAGCTCCAGTACTTTGGCCATCTGATGTGAAGAGCTGACTTATTGGAAAAGACTTTGATGCTGGGAAAGATTGAAGGCAGGAGGAAGAGGGGACAACAGAGGATGAGATGGTTGGATGGTATCATCAACTCAATGGACATGAGTTTGAGCAAGCTCTGGGAGATGGTGAAGGACAGGGAGTCTAGTGTGCTGCAGTCCATGAGACCACAGAGTCAGACAAGACTTAGCAACTGAACAACAACAATACTGAATCAAATTCAAACTGGGAATTGATTAGAAAAGAGCAGAGATCAGGAGTTCTGTCACCAGAATAAAAGCCAAATTGGGTCTTGGTTCCTCCCACTTTCATGTCTCCATGATTCACACCTTATACATGCAGTGTACATCCAATGTAGATAACAGCTTGAAGGCAATGCAATAACCTCCAAATGAGGTATCATCCCTTAAAATTTTCAAATAAAATGACTCAGTCATTGCAAGAATGACTTCCTTTCCTTCTTTGGGATTCTCCTATCTTATTAATAGTAGTGCCAAGACCCAAAATGCTGCAAAAGAGTCAGTCTGTATGACTGCTACTAATGAGGAGGTGGGTGGGGAAACAAAAACAAAAACAGGAAAACTGGCTCAGTCATCCAAGATCAAGGCTAAAGAGTTTTTATTTTTTTCTAATTTATGTATCTGCCATATTTGAGAAATCTCTCACATTATGGTACATCAAAGGGTGATCAAGCAGTACCAGGAGCAGAATTTCTGCCCACCGGCCTGGTGCCAGTTGGGATAGTGATGGTTGAGGTCTTGCTGTACACAGCATCTCTCCTCAAGTTAAGAAAGGACCACACATTTGACATTGAGCTTTCCATCTTTGGATCTTGAGCATCATTTTCTCTTTAATAACCCAATATGAAGTTTTAAATATACCTTCAGGTAATGCTTAGCATAAGAGACTAACAGTCTCAAGGCTGCCATGGTCCCTGAGGGAAAAGAGGGAAATTATTCTCACAATAAGAGGAACATTTTTTGTCTCATATCTCTTACTGCCTTATTTGTTGGCATTGACTTGTTTGTATTCCTTAAGTAATTCTTAGCTAGCATCTTAATAAAGGTCATCAGAAGAAGGAGTGTGATCATTAAAGGGAGACGAGAAAAGCTTTCAATACAAACTTGGTCTGCTTCTCAGTTTTGCCTAAGGTTGGATCAGCTCCAAGGATTGGAGAGGGTCTTGGTTCCTTCCCACCCCCAGATCTCCATTGCGCGCATCTCTTGGACTCTTTGTGCCCCCAACAAGGATACACAGCAGTCACAAGGCTATTCTGCCCAAGTCTCCTATGGAGCTTATTTTTATTATGCCAAGAACTTTCTGCTTTCTATGAAGGTAATTCTTTTGGCAAACACTTTGTCTATTCCTTCTAAATTCTTAGCATCAAGTGAAAACCTGCTTTGAAAACTACAGAAAGTCTATGTAGAGAACAGGACTGAGATAAGAACAGATACAGTAGCCATCTGTTGATTTGGCTATCCTAATGCAAATTGGAAACACTTCCTTTTTCTTTTTAAAAAGGATTTGTTTAATTTTGAAATTATATAAATGCATAAAGTAGTTAAAAAGCCCAAGATTAAACTAATAATTTCTATCCCTAAATTTAGAAAGTGATGCGGTTGACTTTATTCATCTTCTAGTATATAAAAATCCAGATAAATGCTTTCCTTCTTTCTTTCTGCCATGCCACGTGGCATCTTATTTCCCTGACCAGAGATCCAACCTGTGCCCTCCACATGGACGACTAGGGAAGTTCCCCAAATAAATATTTTCAAAATCAGAATACATAATAGGAAGCTTTATTCTTATTCAATTGATAGTATCATTTTCTGAAACTTTTAAAATGTATGCTTCTGCAGTTGTCTTCAGAAATGAATTAAGACTAGACCAGAAATGACCTTCACTACATAGCATATTTTCTTGCCTTTTTCAACTTTTAATCAGAGTTGGAGCCACATATCTCCTGGCTGTTTTCAAAATTCAAATCTGTTATCAACAAAGACACAGTTTGTCATCTCTGCACTTTTCAAGTTATTTTCTTTTAGTTTTTAGTATGACCTTAGGGTATAGTGGCAGCAATGGGAAAATGTCAAAGTCTTCAATGAAAACAAGGATTGTAAAAAGACAATACTCATTTAGATTTTTGGAATGTGGCAGGTTTGTTTTTAAAAAGTCACTTTGCTGATTGTCCAACCCCATGTATTTATCTGTTTTCAAAGCCAGTGGGATTGATGGATATTAACTTTGGATGTTAGAAGAACCTCATGACTTTTTGTTTGTTTGCTTGTTTATTGTGAGTTTATCACTGGCAGTGAACCATCTCCCTCCCCTCCTATAAAGACGCCCGTGCTAGGAGCTTGGCAGAAAGGCAGTCAGCAGTTGTTAAGAGTCTTAACTAAAAGAAATAGACTCATATTCCTCTTCTAACATCTCTGCAGCTATTTTGAAAATGGATTTCTAGGTTATTTTTGTAAGTGGATGGTGTACAACTGTCACATTGGTTAAGGATTTGGAATCTATGGTAAGCTCTCAAGAATTTGAAAACAAAATCAGAAGTGGATCCTTATAATGAAATTGTTACTAATAGTCAATATATACTGGAAGATAGCCAACTGAAGAAATAACCCACTGACATGAATGCTATTAAATTAACCCATTTAAGTGGGCATTTGTAAATATATTAATAATACAAATTATGTTGTTGTTATATTAATATTCAAACCCTAGCAAGCTGATCACAGTGGTTGAATGCAGAAGGTCCCAATGCCCGTCCTGGATAAGCTGCGTCAGAATGATCTGTGGAATTTTAAAATTGCTATTTAAAATGTTTAATGTAGTCCCTGCATGCAGGCATGCTAAGTTACTTCAGTCCTGTCCGACTCTGTGCAACCCCATGGACTGTAGCCCACCAGGTTTCTCTGTCCATGGGATTCTCCAGATAAGAATACTGGAAAGGGTTGCCATTTTCCTTCTTCAGGGGATCTTCTCCACCAAGGGATCTAACCTGCGTCTCTTGCATTGGCAGGCAGGTTCTTTACCACGAGTAGGAATGGTAGGAAGCTCCAGTGTATTCCCTAGAGACTCTTAATTAATAACAATTGAATCAAAATTGCAGAGACCAAAAAAAAAAAAATCTTTAAATTTAAAAAATATTCCAGGTCATTCTGATGCAGTTAGGCTACAGACTACTTTTGAGACTTCCTGGTGCAAAGTAAAGTATCCTTAACAATCGTCTCAGAAAAGCTACAGAACAGAATAGACTTTAGAGAACAGAAATGAACAACACACAATCCTGGCTTTATGGAGCTCTGTGTAAGGGAACAGGGTTGTGGTTGGGGGTTACCAAGAATGAGTGTTCTGCAGGCACCAAAGAGAGAGGAACATGAACAATTCTAGAGAATCCAGAATGAACTTTGGCAATTGATGTTTGAACTAAGAATTATAGGATGTTGGGCTTCCCAGATGGCTCGGTGGTGAAGAATCTGCCTGCCAGTGTAGGACATGCAGGGGCTGTGGGTTCAATCCCTGGCTTGAAAAGATCCCCTGGTGGAGGAAAAGACAACCCACTATAATGTTCTTGCCTGGAGAATCCCATGGACAGAGAAACCTGGTGGGCCCCAGTTCGTGGGATCACAGACTCAGACACAACTGAACGACTGAGCATGCATGTGCCAATGATTATAGGATGTTAGACTCATCAGGTGAATGGAAGAAACAGGGGAGACAATTGAGGTGCAGACTCTCCTGTCTGTGAGAAGGCGTGGAGTTAGCGACCTGCTGGTAATTCCTGGGATGAAGAAAAGAGGAAAAAGCTGAGAACACTGAGGAGGCAGGGGCCAGATCTGAAGAGCATCAGATGTCATACTAAGGAGTTTTCATTTTATTTTGTATGAAGTAGGTGCTACTGAATGATTTCATACAGAGAAAGGATGGGGTCAATTCAACATTTGCACGTGCCTTTCTGAAGGCAGTGTGAGGAGTAATCCGGAGCTGAGTGAGGTGAGAGCTGGAGCAATCAGGAGGCTATCACAGTAGCCCCGGTGAGAAAAGAAGGACTCCGGCAGCATGAAAGGAGAGGAGGAAACATCCTGATCCAGTAGTGAGCAATCCTTAAAGAAGTAAGAACTACTTCTGCCAGAGCATACCAGTAACCCAGGGGAGTAAGGGCGTGACCTTTGAGGCTGTAGTGACTGAGCTCTGAGATCCCACCGTAGACCTGCATTTCTTTGAACTGTTAGAGTCTTTAAAATACATGCTTATTTTGTATTCCACATACTTCATGCATTTCTTTTCATAAAATGTGATGTGTTACATTACTGATTATCATGAAGATGACAGAAAGAGAAGGGTACTCCCGGAAGATTCATTATGTTTACTCTGCACCTTCATGTATCACCCTGTGTAATGATACTGTCCATGCATTCTCAGTCGCTGTCGTGTTCGGCTCCTTGTGATCCCATGGGACAAGCATTAAAAAGAAAATTTGGGTGTGAAAACTTGGGGGATGGAAGCATAGGACGATATCCAAGTTTCTGACCTGGGTTTTGTTTAGATGACAATGTCCCTGGTCCCTACTGGCTGGCCAGGGGCATGCAAAGAGTCCTCTTTCTTTAGGAGAAAGGGGAGCAAGGCGGAACAACTTTTTCTGGAGTGGTGAGGGAATGATGGGTTCCGTTTTGGCGTGGTGATTTTGTGCTGTTTGTAATAGTTAAAGTGGAGATAAACAGGTAGATTCATGGCTCTGGGTGCTGGAGAGACTCGATCCAGAGATACAGGACATTAGTTGAAGCATCATTATGCTTTGATATCATCTTTACTGATACTAGAGATGGATTTAATGTTTGCCTGCTGAGTGTGTGTTTTAACCTCACCAGTTTCCCAACTTAGTACTTGAAAAATTAAACAGTTTTGCTTTGAGACACTAGGGGTCAGAGGAGGTGACTACAGGGTTAATCGGAAGGGAAAACATTCAATCTCCTTGGTGAAGTCAGGCAATTCTTGAGGAAGCAATCCTCTGCTTTGGTCTTGCCATATTCAGTAAAAGATAGGAAATGCAAAATACAAGTGACGATGATGAAAAGTATAACAAATGGTGATGACACACATGACAAGCTAAGAGGACTCAAAAGAAAATGCAGATCAAAAGCAGTAAGAGAAACAGGTGAAGTAAATAAAAGAAAGTAAAAATGATGTAAAGGTAGATTGAAACAGAAACAAAAGCAATTAAAATTCATCACATTTTTTATACATAAAAGATAAAACAGACCGAACTAATATGAGCTATACATTTTAATCAGAAAAATTTTTGTGACTTTTTATTCTAAGGAAACTTATTTTCAAAGGAAACACCTGAAAAACAGAAATAAGCAAAAAAGAAAATTAAGGCATTCATGATTTCATCTTTCAGGAGATAAACATTGTTAACATTTTGTTTTTTTTTCTATATATGCCTCCCACCCACATGTTATAGGATGCATATATATGGTTCTATAGTATATATATGTACGCTTAGAACAACTGTATACATGGTAAAATATATCTTAGGGTTAGGGTTAGGGTTAGTATATATTACAGATATTCATATATGCATTAAATATAAACCATTTTAGATTCTAGCAGATAGAGGATAAAATTAAATTAATTAAAAGTAATATAAAGTAAGTAAAATAAGTTTGAATTCAACGCTAACGGCCTCCAGGAGGTTAGGATCCCTTGAAATAGTCCCTGAACCTCCCTCCTTGGAGTTATACTTCCCTGTAGGGGATCTTTAGCAGATGGCCTTTGAGCTGAAAGCAGGAGGGCAAAGGGCATGCCCTTTGCCCTCTCACTGGGTCCCAGTATTCTCTTCTGCAGCTGTTGGAGATGCTTATCAGCCTTCAAAGGCCACCTGGAGGGAATCCCTGCTGGGTGCCTACTGGCACGTAGAAATCCTCTTTCTTTCGAGAGTCTCTCCCTCCAGAAGCCTGTCTAACCAACCTGTGTTTAGCCCAAGACAGTCTGTAAAACTCATCTCATCTGATCTTCACAACAATCCTGTGAGGCAGGTATTATTTTCTTAACCTTTTTTTTTTTTTTGGCTGGGGGTAGGGGGAGGGGTGAGGGGGCAGGGGATTAGGTCATTTTGCTTAAGAACACAAAGAGCTAATAAGCAGTGCAGCCAAGGTGCAAACCTACATCTCTGACTGCAAATCCTGTGATTTTTGCTCTTCGTTTACAGAGCCCTCTGCTTCTGAGTAAATGGATACAATCGCGATTCTGGGTTTTTAAGACTGAAAGCCATGCCTGCACCAGTGAGGCCTCTACCTTGAGATTTTGAGTCTCCTTGGAATGTTACTTAAAAGACCTCTGTGGCTGTCTTCTCGGTGGCTCAGTGATAAAGAATGAGGCTGCTGATGTAGGAGACATGAATTTGATCCCTGGGTCAGGAAGATCTCCTGGAGAAGGAAATGGTAACCCGCTCCAGTATTCTTGCCTGGAGAATTCCATGGACAGAGGAGCCTGGCAGGCCACAGTCCATTGGGTCACAAAGAGTTAGGACACAACTAAATGACTTAGCCCAGCACTGCACTGGCTGATCTCAGTCAAGGCGCAATAAATATTTGTTGGAAAATAAGCAGATATACTTTGAGAGTCTTTGCAAAGTTTATCAAAGTCCATCTTTCTTAGACATTTGATTCTCTTTTAGATCTCAAAATCATGATGTTATGATTTTAATTAATGGGACAATATATTTTTAAAAAGGTTTTCCCAATGCAAACAGCAACTTACCCACTTAAACTGAAATGAAGTAAGCTATCGAGATAAGGGTACAAATGTTGACATGGAAAGAGAAAATGCCAGATATTGGGCATCAAAAGGCATGTGAGTAACAGAAGAATAAACATACAAAAGTGAGAAGGGGGCAATTTCTTTTATAATTATGCCCAGGGCTTCCCTCATCTCCACTTGCTATTTGGGGGCTTTCTTTATGAAATGATTAAGTGGAGTTACTTAGCTTACTAAAGACTATCAGACTCTTTCATTTGGTCTCTTGCCTTCTGCTGACCATCTATCATCTACTCTTTCCCTTGGTATATTAATATATATAGAAATGAGGCATCCGACCAAAGGAGTTTAAATGTAGACACCAAAGTCTCTAGCATAGTGTCATTTACTTCTTTATTATTTGTATTTTGGCTGTGCTCTGGGTCTTTGTCATGGTGTGCCAGCTGCTTTAGTTTTGGAGCGTGGTCCCAGTAGTTGTGACCCTCAGGCTTAGTTGCCCTGTGGCATGTGGGATCTTAGTTCCCCACCCAGGGATCGAACCCAGGCCCTTTACATTGGAGGGGGATTCTTCACCTCTAGACCACCAGGGAAGTCCCAGACAGTGCCTTTTAAATCTGTGAAGCAGCTGAATCCCATCTTTACACAAGCACTCGTGTGAAAGCCCAATAAATAAAACAAAAACAGAGCTGGTGCCGTGGGAGTCAGGGCAGGAGAGAAGTTGTCTTCTCCCCAGGCCCTTGCAACCTCTGTTGAGGGGTCTGACTCCTAGGATTTGAAGCAGGTTGAATCCTCCGATTTTATTCTCTATCATATGATAAAACACTGAAAAGGAAGGCATTCTGAGTGTCTCACTTGGCTTTCAGAAAAAGCAGAGCTTGGGGTGGTAGGGATTTGGGTGGTACATAAACTCAGTGCCATAAAACTGGGAACTGGTAAAACCAACCTGTGTCTAGTAACATTTCTCTATTTTTCTTAGGAAGGTGTTCATTTTGAACATAATTTTATGAGAGAATAAATGTTCTGTCATTTTCAGAATTTAAAGAATGGGATTTTAAAAATGCTGAAAATTGCATTGTGTCTCTTTGATTTGTGGTTTAGCTCTACCACCCATCATAATGTTGGGAGATAAAGGAGACTCTTGATCATCAATCTAGCCTCCCAATCTTGTCAATGTTTGTGTCCTCAGACAAACATAATCTGTTTTCATTATTTGTTTTTCTGAAAAGGTTTGAATATATCAAAATATATTCAGTACTGAGATGCTTTTGTTTCATGCACATACTTTGTAGAAGTGCATGATTTTGGAACTTCTTGTGGTTAAAGTTTAGCCAATCAGAAATGGAGAAAACAAATTATATATATATATACATATATATATATACAGGTGTTACAAGATAACCCCTGAGGCTGTTTGCTTTCTACTGGACTGGAGAATATTGGATTCTTTTGTACTTTCATAAATCACATTGTGAGATATTTATGAAGCTTTTGTGAAAATTATGTAATTTCTAAAGTGCTCTTTCTATTAAGAATACAGTTTTTCCCCCCATTGAGTAATGTTTCATACTCAGCATTCTTCTGCCTATGTGTAATAACTAGAAATCTTGCAAGGTGTTTTAATCAAACTTGAGCCTGGCATTGCTTTCTCTTTGTCATTTATAAATAGTTTTTAGATTTACCCTCATATATTTCGTAGATTCTCTCTATACCCAATCACATCCTTCAGTCACCTTATGGTATTTCCCCAATCTTGACCTTTTAGGTACACAAGTTTTCCAAAACTTGACATCAATGAAACATCTCAACATATTCACAGATACACAGCCACCATCCCTGCCTGCATCCTAGAGAAACTTGGGAGGTGAGGTGCTGACCTCATTCTTTCTCCATCATGATCTCACTGGAAATCAGAAGTATCCTTAAATTATTTTTATCCCAAACTGTATTAAAAGACCTTTATATGCACAAGAGAAGGTGGGATAGAGTTATACAATAGAAAATGTCTAGCTTTTGAGTTTTTAAACAATATTATGAGAGGAATTTGTTTAGAGAGATTGTGGGTTGGAACACTGCAGATGAGAGCATGGATTTAGAAGCAAACAATTCCTGTGCACCAGGCAACTTCTTTGAAGCAACTTATCCTCTAAAGAATATACAGAGTTTTAAACTGATCACGTAAGAAAGAGTTTCTGTGTTTCTTATATACATGGCGACAAGATTAGTTTTACCATGAATTTTTATTCTCCAGTATATTCCTTTGCCATTAGAGGGCCTGAGTGATCTTGTGGCGAAGACTACATTGAAGGATTCTTGTTTCCACGTCTTTTCATTTTAAAAAATCATTTGGCCACACCACAATGCTGGAGGGGTCTAAATTCCTGACCATGGATCAAACCTCCTTGCATTGGAGGAGTGGAGTCTAAATCACTGGACCACAAGGGAAGTCCCAAGGAGTCTTATTAAAATAAGTTTAAAAATGGATATGAAAGTTTCAAAAAAAAAAGGAACAAAAATTGTGAGTTTGTTCCATGGGAAGGCATTAATCAAGTTTGCCATTCCTTTCCAAGTACAGGTGAGTGTGACATTAGCACACACATTCTGAGATGCTTGGACATTTGAAATACCAGGCTTTTTAAGGCTTTTAAAGTTCTGGCTTCTCAGAGCAAGATTAAAGAGAGGAACTGATTGAACACCATTGAAAAAGGAATAGATTCAAACTTGAACTCAAAAGTTCTGTTTTCAGCGGAGAAGGTCTTATTGCTAAAGCTTGGTTCTGTTCACAAGCTGGACACACTGATCAGGCCCACTTCTTTTGTAACTTCTTATAACTGAACATGTGTAGATAATCATGTGTAACCCTTTATAATGCTTCTGTTTTGCATGCAATCAGATGGCTATGGGTTTTTGTACAAGAATTTCCGTTTGAGGCTAACCTTTATGTCTGGTGTCATATATAGTTCCTCTTAAGATATTTATTGCAATTACTTATGATTCTTTAATGAGAAGTTTTGCAGAGCAGTAACTGCCATTTCTTGCTTTGTCTCAACTATGCTTTTTTTTTTTTAACAGACTTTACTTTTAGAACAGTTTCCAGTTCACAGCAAGTTGGAGCTGAAAGTACAGTTTCCATAGACACTGGTCCCTACAAATGCACAGTTTCAATATCCTGCGCCTGAGTGGTATTGGTTTATTGCAGCTGATAAACCTACATGGATCCACTGTCATCACTCTAAGTCTACAGTTTACATTAGGGTTCACTTTTGGTGTTGTACATTCTATGGATTTGACAAACGTAGAATGACATTAATTTACTGTTAAAATATCATATAATACTGCTCTGTAATTCCTCTGTGCACTACCTATTCATGCTTCCCTTTTCCAAAGTCCCTTAGAACAACTGATCATTTTATTGTCTCCATAGTTTTGCCTTTCCCCAAACATCATATACTCAGAATCATACAGTATGTAGCCTTTTCAGAGCAACTGTACTTTTTAAAACAGAAAATATTTATTTGCAAGCCATGGGATTCATTTCTGGATTGATGATTATTTTTTAGGATTAAAAATTGTAAAGATTGTAAAAAAAAAAAAAGCAAAAACCCTATACTTTTCAAGAACTGTGAAGATTGTATTTTTGCACGGTGACTGCATCCACGTTCAGGGGCCATTTTTAGGACCTAAAAAGGTGATTTTTTGTCTTAACTCTTTGGATATGGTGTTTGCCTACCTCCTGTTTCTATATTCCTGGATAAGATACCTGAGGAAAAAAAGAGAGAAATAAAACTAAAATACTCCTATTTTCATCCATTTTTCTGTTCAGAAAGGAAATCCTTCATTATATCAGGGGCATAACTCACATAAATCCTGCTTTACTAGAATTTAGAACATTTGAAAATTTCAAAATGGGTTGCTTTGGGCTGAATTTTTAATTACTCATTTTAGGCAAGCCTTTCTGTTCTTCCAGCCTAAATCTTGAATAGTTTGAGGCTATGACTACTCTGGTGTCTGTGAAATAAGGTAACAGGCAGGTCTCACTTTTTGTCAGAAGTAACTATTACAGACCTTGTTAGGGTGTGGTAATCTCGCCCTTCCTATATGGATGGTATTTAAGACTGCACATAGCCTTAAAATCTCATAAGAAAACCATTTTCCTTTGAGCCACCAGCCAAGCTTCTATGTCACAATTTGTAAACATCATTACATCGAAAAACTGCTATGAAGAGTCCTAGAGAACCAAGGCAAAAATAGTTATATGTGTGAGTTTTGCTAGCTGTCAATTCCCAAGTGTTAAGTCCAGAAGCCTCAGGCAAGGCAGTGAAAATATTTAAAGAGGGGTGAGATCCTGAAGCAACAAGAGCATTCATTTCAACATCATTGTTTAGAGTCGAATTCGGCTCTACTGTAACGCTAAAAGTGCCTTGCGTTTTGTTCCAAGTATTTATGATACTCATATTTTAAAATTTTGATTGAAGTGTGTTGTGTGTGCTTGCTTCTGTCAATGGGATGTCATTTGGTTTTGAGAATAATTTTAACTGTGTGTGGAATGAGGAAGTCACAGGACCAAGGGGCATTATTACCTGAAGAGGAAGTGGTTTAGGAAACTTGTCAATCACAGTCATGACTAAGGGACCACTTTGGCCACCGCTTCCGATCCTTACCAGCCGTTATCTGGAGGAGGGCAGATGGTGGCACCCAAGCTAGATACCACACTGCTGAAAACTGCTTGGGGTTGGGGATGAGGGAGATGGATCAAAGATAGGTGTCCATGTAGTGTGTTTAATTTTTAAAAATCAAGTTTAAAATTACTTGTAAAATACCACAGTGATCAGTCTACCCTGAAATGTAGGTATTCTTCAATAGAAAAAAAAAGCTTTATAGAGTTCACATAAAAAGTCAATAATGTTAAACTATCTTATAAAGAAAAGTAGATCTTTAAATTAAGTCACCTAGAGTAATATGATAAATAGGTATATTGATAAAATTTAAAAGAAGGAATAGATAGAACATTAAACACACAAAAAAACATGTCTAGATAAATAACAATTTGCCAGAGTATGGTCAAAGGTTTAGGCATGTGGAGATGTAGTCTACCATAGCTCACCTTGCAAATTGATTTCTAACATATTTTGAGTGTTCTCAAATACTTCAAGTACAGAAAATGTAATGTAAAAATGATTAATGTAATTAACAGTACTGAATATTACATATAAGAGTTAAGAGAATAAATCCTAGGAATTCTCATCACAAGGAGAATTTTCATTTCTTTTTCTTTTCTATCTATATGTGATGATGGATGTTCACTAAAGTTACTGATAATGATTTCATGACGATGCAAGTCAAATCGTTATGTTGGACTCCTTAAACTTATACAGTGCTGCATGCCAATTGTATCTCAATAAAACTGGAAGAGAAAAAAATTCAAAGTATAGGATATCTTCATAAGGATCAATACTTGCTACAGGTCCCGGCACTGGTTGTGATTCTTTCTTTTAACTGCAGCAGGGAGAAAATATGTTATCTTAACAGCTAGCTTCAGAATTCCTTGTTGGGATGTTTATGCAACTTTTACTGAGGCAGGTAAGACCCTGAGGGTCTGAGTATTGACAGGGGTAAAAATAAAGAAGGAATTGTTTTACTTCTGTGAGTCAAATGCAGAGAGAGAAGGAACAGAGTGAGGATGGTGATGGTGAAATAGGAAATACAAAAATTAGAAAGGTTCGAAGCTGTGGTAGGATAGAATCACTTTTAGTGGAAAACTGCTTCTCAAGACTCACAGACCTCCAGTGAAAGTTCTGCTGTGATAAACACCTTTGACTGTGTTGCTGCGTTTGAGAAAGGGACTAGTAGAGAGACCTTCATTTCACATTTAAGATATATAAAGAGCCATAAGACAGAGAGAATGCTAAGCTAGTAGATCTTAAAAGTTCTTATCACAAGAAAAAAAAATTAACTGTGTATGTGATCAGTGTTAACTAAACTTATTGTAGTAATTATTTCACAACGTATGTAAATATCGAATCATGATGTTGTACATCGGAAACTAATGTGTTATATGTCAACTACATTTCTTAAACAAAAATGAGACAGAGAATATGGAAACAATTCAACTGGAGTTAGAAAATCATATCAGAAGAGTTTGTGAGAATTCAAGACACACCCTTACCTGCTCCATTACTAGAAATTTGGATATTATAATAGAAGATTTTGAATTTCCCCAATTTCTAGAACGGGAGTTTGAATAGATCTCATTGAGATTTTTAAGGGGCTGGAGACTAGATTGCATTGTAGTTACATAATAAAGTATGAACTCTTTCATCATTGTGTGTAAAAAGAAGAGGTCTCTCTGTTCATGTTTTTATTGAATTTTCTTTTCATATTGATATGTAGCAGTGTTTTATATATTATGGATATAGATGCTAATCCTTGGTCAGTTATATATGCAGCAAATATTTTTCTATTTTTTTGTTCTTTATTACTTACAGTAACTTTTGATGAACAGAAGTGTGAAAATTTAATGAGGTTCAATTTATCAATATTTTTCTATATAGTTTGAAATCTTAGAGTTTTAAGAAATCCGCAGTCTAAAGTCATAAAGGTGTGTTCCCATACTATTTTCAAAAATAACAAATTTTAGCTTTTAGTCTACCTAAAATTGATTTCTGTGTATGATGTTAAATATGGATGCAATTTTATCTTACCGGTGATAAGGTGATAATAAAGTTTATCTTTGCTTTGTCTTAAAGAGAATATATTCAACATTTCACCATTATATGTGATGTTTGTTCTGATCTTTTTGTAGATGTGTTTTTTTCAGGTTAAGGAAATTCCTCTTTCTGTTTTCTTGTTTGTCAGTTTATATTTCTTATGAAAGACACTGAATTTTATTGTATGCTCTTTTGAATTAATTGAGTTGATACTGTGATTTTCCTTATTTAATTCTATCAGTGAAATGAATAATGTTTATTTTTCTTCATTAATAATTTTGTATTATTAACTCGATCCTACATTTCTGGAATAATTCCAGCTGGGTCAGGAGAGGGGCTGCCTGTATTCAAATTGCCTACTTTTAAGACAAAAGAACCTCAGGCAAGTAAATCAATGTTGCTCTGTCTTTGTTTTCTCATCTTGCAAGTAGAGAGAATTTTTCCCTCATAAGTTTCTTATGAGGGCTGAATGAGTTAGTATATGTAAAATCTTTTAAGTATTTTTCCTATCCATAGTCACCTTTCAGTGAGCATTAGGTACTATTATTTTTCTTTTTGCCTCTTTAGAAAGATTTTTATCCCAGGATAAGAGTAGGAACACAAATCTAGGAGAGGCATGTAACTCACCCAGACTTTAAATACAATGTTATGACTGAAAGTCTACACTTCTCCCCTGGAAATCATGGCTGTGCATCCAATGATTTTTTTTACCTAATTCTGTCTCAGTTTCTATTTTTCTGCCATGTTCAGAGATATGAGCTTGTAACGTGACAACTATTATTTTTCTTCATGTATTTGCTTGCTTGGTATCTGTGACTTTATTTAATGCCATCGTTTAAAAAACAAGTTTCTGTCATTTAATAATTTAGTGTTTAAGGTGGTTTATGAAATAAATGTCTTCATGCTGTGAGAGTAACTGTCATACTGTTTCAAGTTAGCATTATGGTACTTGAGTACTTGTCAGAAAACAAACACATCTTTGGCTGACTTTCAGTTTTCACTATAGCCTGAAGGCACTTGTGAAGATGACACTTTTAGCTGGTTTTTTGTATTTGTTTGTAGTTCTGAACAAAGGAATGTATTTATCCTGGATTTAAAGGCCCAGTCTATTTCTATTCTTTTAAAAATCTTTGTTTTCTTTGATGTGAAAATATATCACTGTAGTGGATGAAGAAAAATAATAGAAAGTTATGTACTGTAAACTTATCTAGTTTCTTAATCTGTAGATCTTTGGGGAAAAGAGCATATATTTTGAATACAATTGGTAATTCATAATGTTTTTTTCAATATAAATAATATTCCTGCTGTGCTGAGCTCTGTATGTCTGACTGTGACCCCATGGACTATAGCCCACCAAGTTCCTCTGTCCATGGAGTTTTCCCAGTAAGAATACAGGAGTGGGTTGCCATTTCCTCCTCCAGGGGTCTTCGCAGCCTAAGAATCAAACCCACGTATCTTGCATCTCCTGCATTTGCAGGCAGACTCTTTACCACTGAGCCACCTGGGAAGACCATAACTAATATTATTCCATTAAAAAAAATATATATATTCAATTTCAGTTACTGAAATTGTTAACACTATTTATCAGGCACTCCAAGTATTTTTTAAAGGTATATAGAATGTTGAAAATACTTATTATATATAAACCGCAAATATTTTATAAGGTTCATGAGAGTTTCCCAATTTTTGGTTTGGAAAAAAATTTAATTCTGCCTAATCATATTTTGGAGAAGGAAATGTCAACCCACTCCAATGTTCTTGCCTGGGGAATCTTGGAGCCTGATGGGCTTCTGTCTATGGGGTCGCACAGAGTCGGACACGACTAGAGTGACTTAGCAGCAGCAATCATATTTTTAAAGTGACACTTATAGTAGGGACAGAAAGTAACATAGTTGATTAGGTCAGAACCCATCAACAGAGACTGTCCAAGTGTTCACTGAGAAAATAAACTTCAGACAATGACACAAATAAAACGTCAACATTTTCAAAAAATAAGAAGTGTACTAATCACATGTTTTAAACACAATAAAGCTAAAAATGTACAGCAAAGTTTTAAACAGTTTAAAAAATAGTTTAAAATGCATGTGTAAAAACTCTCCTAGGTTTTATGCAGAGTGAAAATTAGAAAGACAAAATAATTTATTTAGAAAATAGATTTAGATACTGAAATAAATGGATGGTAGCCAGGTTTATAATTCAAACAAAATCATAGCCGCAATGCTTCAATTATTGGAAATTAATGAAAGTAAATAAAAGTTCAATGCAAGAAGTCAGAAAAGCACAAGTTAGTAATAAGGAATAAAGGAGACTAAAAATGAAAAAGATAATGCAGCAAGAGTAGATAAATAGAAATAATAAACAAATCCAAAACTAAGTTTGTCCAACCTCTTGCAAATCTAATAAGGAAAGAGAAAATTAAAATGCAGAGAATCTAGAATACTACAAAATATATTAGGAAATAACTATTTTATTATTATTTTATAATAATAGTAAATTTTTGGATAACTGTATTATTACGTTAATATAAAAGTGGCCTTTTGTATTCTAGAAAAATATAAGTAATCAAAATGAGCACATCAATGAGAAAAACTAAGTAAAACTTAAATGTTAATAAAAGAATATTCACTGATCAAATTACAACACAGGTTATAGCAGTAGTTTTCAAATTTTATATCATAAGTTTTTGTATAAACACAGTTATATGTATATAACCAGAACACAAAAGGCAAGCTATGGAATGGGAGAAAGTATTTGCAAACTGTATATCTGATGAAGGGTTAATCTTCAAAAAGAGAAGTTCTATAACTCAATAGTAAATAAAATAAAACTAATAACCTAATTAAAACTTGGGCTCCTGAAATAGGATATGGCAACCCACTCCAGTCTTCTTTCCTGAAAAATTCCATGGACAAAGGAGCCTGGCAGGCTACAGTCCATGGGGTCACAAAGAGTCGGACATTATTGAGCACAGCACAGCAACAGTAAAACATGGGCTAAAGCCTTGAATAGACATTTCTCTGAAGAAGGAAAACACAAACCAAAACCACAATGAGATATTATCTCACATTTGTCAGGATGGCTATTATCAAAAAAACAAATGACAAGTATTGGTAAGGGTGTGAAGAATTCTTCACACTGTTGATGGGAATGTAAAATGATGCAGCCGCTGTGGAACAGTATGGCAGTTTCTCAAAAAATGAAACAGAACAAACATCTGTTTCAGCATTTCCACTTCTGAGCATTTTCCTGAAGACTGGAAATCAGGATCTCAGAGATACTAACACCTCTGTTTTCATTGCAGTATTATTCACAAGATGTGGAAAAATGTAAATGTCCATCAACCAGTTCCAGTTCCAGTTAAGTCGCTCAGTCATGTCTGACTCTTTGCGACCCCATGAATCACAGCACGCCAGGCCTCCCTGTGCATCACCAACTCCCGGAGTTCACTCAAACTCATGTCCATCGAGTAGGTGATGCCATCCAGCCATCTCATGCTCTGTCGTCCTCTTCTCCTCCTGCCCCCAATCCCTCCCAGCATCAGGGTCTTTTCCAATGAGTCAACTCTTCACATCAAGTGGCCAAAGTATTGGAGTTTCAGCTTCAGCATCAGTCTTTCTAACGAACACCCAGGACTGATCTCTTTTAGAATGGACTGGTTGGATCTCCTTGCAGTCCAAGGTACTCTCAAGAGTCTTCTCCGACACCACAATACAAAAACATCAATTCTTCGGCGTTCAGCTTTCTTCACAGTTCAACTCTCACATCCATATATGACCATTGGAAAAACCATAGCCTTGACTAGACGGACATTTGTTGGCAAAGTAATGTCTCTGCTTTTCAACATGCTATCTAGGTTGGTCATAACTTTCCTTCCAAGAAGTAGTTCAGTTCAGTTCAGTTCAGTCACTCAGTCATGTCCAACTTGTTGCGACCCCATGAATTGCAGCACGCCAGGCCTCTCTGTCCATCATCATCTCCCGGAGCTCACTCAGACTCACCTTCATCGAGTCAGTGATGCCATCCAGCCATCTCATCCTCTGTCGTCCCCTTCTCCTCCTGCTGCCAATCCTTCCCAGCATCAGAGTCTTTTCCAATGAGACAACTCTTTGCATGAGGTGGCTAAAGTACTGGAGTTTCAGCTTTAGCATCATTCCTTCCAAAGAAATCCCAGGGCTGATCTCCTTTACAATGGACTGGTTGGATCTCCTTGCAGTCCAAGGGACTCTCAAGAGTCTTCTCCAACACCACAGTTCAAAATCATCAATTCTTTGGCACTCAGCCTTCTTCACAGTCCAACTCTCACATCCATACGTGACCACAGGAAAAACCATAGCCTTGACTAGACGGACCTTAGTCGACAAAGTAATGTCTCTGCTTTTGAATATACTGTCTAGGTTGGTCATAACTTTTCTTCCAAGGAGTAAGCGTCTTTTAATTTATGGCTGCAATCACCATCTGCAGTGATTTTGGAGCCCATAAAAATAAAGTCTGACACTGTTTCCACTGTTTCTCCATCTATTTCCCATGAAGTGATGGGACCGAATGCTATGATCTTCATTTTCTGAATGTTGAGCTTTAAACCAACTTTTTTCGCTTTCCTCTTTCATCAAGAGGCTCTTTAGTTCTTCTTCACTTTCTGCCATAAGGGTGGTATCACCTGCATATTTGAGGTTCTTGATATTTCTCCCGGCAATCTTGATTCCAGCTTGTGTTTCTTCTAGTCCAGCATTTCTCATGATGTACTCTGCATATAAGTTAAATAAACAGGGTGACAGTATACAGCTTTGATGTACTCCTTTTCCTATTTGGAACCAGTCTGTTGTTCCATGTCCAGTTCTAACTGTTGCTTCCTGACCTGCATACAGATTTCTCAAAAGGCAGGTTAGGTGGTCTGGTATTCCCATCTCTTTGAGAACTTTCCACAGTTTACTGTGATCCACATAGTCAAAGGCTTTGGCATAGTCAATAAAGCAGAAGTAGATGTTTTTCTGGAACTCTCTTGCTTTTTCCGTGATCCAGCGGATGTTGACAATTTGATCTCTGGTTCCTCTGCCTTTTCTAAAACCAGCTTGAACATCAGGGAGTTCACGGTTTACGTGTTGCTGAAGCCTGGCTTGGAGAATTTTGAGGATTACTTTACTAGCATGTGAGATGAGTGCAATTGTGCAGTAGTTTGAGCATTCTTTGGCATTGCCTTTCTTTGGAATTGGAATGAAAACTGACTTTTCCAGTCCTGTGGCCAATGCTGAGTTTTCCAAATTTGCTGGCATATTGAGTACAACACTTTCACAGCATCATCTTTCAGAATTTGAAACAGCTCCACTGGAATTCCATCACCCCCGCTAGCTTTGTTCGTAGTGATGCTTTCTAAGGCCCACTTGACTTCACATTCCAAGATGTCTGGCTCTAGATTAGTGATCACATCATCATGATTATCTGGGTCGTGAAGATCTTTTTGTACACTTCTTCAGTGTATTCTTGCCACCTCTTCTTAATATCTTCTGCTTCTGTTAGGTCCAGACCATTTCTGTTCTTTATCGAGGCCATCTTTGCATAAAATGTTCCCTTGGTATCTCCAATTTTCTTGAAGAGATCTCTAGTCTTTCTCATTCTGTTCTTTCCTCTATTTCTTTGCATTGATTGCTGAGGAAGGCTTTCTTATCTCTTCTTGCTGTTCTTTGGAACTCTGCATTCAGATGCTTGTATCTTTCCTTTTCTCCTCCCAAGAAGTAAGCGTCTTTTAATTTCATGGCTGCAATCACCATCTGCTGTGATTTTGGAGGCCAAAAAAATAAAGTCAGCCACTGTTTCCCTTGTTTCCCCATCTATTTGCCATGCTGTGATGGGACCAGATGCCATGATCTTCGTTTTCTGAATGTTGAGCTTTAAGCCAACTTTTTCACTCTCTTTCACTTTCATCAAGAGGCTTTTTAGTTCCTCTTCACTTTCTTCCATAAGGGTGGTGTCATCTGCATATCTGAGGTTCTTGATATTTCTCCCAGCAGTCTTGATTCCAGCTTGTGTTTCTTTCAGCCCAGCGTTTATCATGATGTACTCTGCATTTGAGTTCAATAAGCAGGGTGACACTATACAGCCTTGACATACTCCTTTCCCAATTTGGAAACAGTCTGTTGTTCCATGTCCAGTTCTAACTGTTGCTTCCTGCCCTGTGTATAGGTTTCTCAAGGGGCAAGTCAGGTGGTCTGGTATTCCCATCTCTTTCAGAAATTTCCACAGTTTATTGTGATCCACACAGTCAAAGGCTTTGGCATAGTCAATAAAGCAGAAATAGATGTTTTTCTGGAACTCTCTTGCTTTTTCCATGATCCAGTGGATGTTGGTTCCTCTGCCTTTTCTAAAACCAGCTTGAACATCTGGAAGTTCACGGTTCAGGTACTGCTGAAGCCTGGCTTGGAGAATTTTGAGCATTACTTTACTAGTGTGTGCTGCTGCTGCTGCTGCTAAGTCGCTTCAGTCGTGTCCGACTCTGAGCGACCCCATAGACGGCAGCCCACCAGGCTCCACCGTCCCTGGGATTCTCCAGGCAAGAACACTGGAGTGGGTTGCCATTTCCTTGTCCAATGCATGAAAGTGAAAAGTGAAAGTGAAGTCACTCAGTTGTGTCCGACTCTTAGCGACCCCATGGACTTCAGCCTACCTGGCTCCTCTGTCTATGGGATTTTCCAGGCAAGAGTACTGGAGTGGGGTGCCATTGCTTTTTCTGTACTAGTGTGTGAGATGAAAGCAATTGTGTGGTAGTCTGAGCATTCTTTGGCTTTGCTTTTCTTTGGGATTGGAATGAAAACGGACCGTTTCCAGTCCTGTGGCCCCTGCTTTCAGCCTAAGTATTGAAGCCATGTAAACAATCTGTCTTTTCTCCTGGCTGCTTTAAATGTCTTGTCTGTGATGGTTACCGTGTAGCTTTACTGTTATCTTTCATCTGTCTATCATCTATCATTCATTTCTTAATCTTGAATGGATCTTTTGCTCTTTGGGACATAAATTACATTCTGAATATCTTATTACTTCAGGAACAAGGTCCACCATAATCTTTTCACATACTTGTCCCAGGTTCTTTCTGTTATCACCATCTACAGCTTCCACTAGCTGTATATGGGAATTTCTCATTTTGTCTTCTTTGCTTTTAAATGCTCTTTCACGTTCCTAAACTCTTTATTTCTCTGTGATTCTAGGTAATTTTCTCATGTCGGCCTGAGGGACAGTCAAGTGGAGATGTCTAGGAGGCAGTTTGGTTCTGGAGAAAAGGAGAAAGAGCCTCGGGCTCCATCTTCTCAATTACAGTGAACTTCCTGAGTACCAGGAACTGCATTTGTATTTTATAATGTCCCTACTTGGTGCCTTGTTCAGTGGGTGTTCTCTGCCTAGCATCAGAATCTTCAGAATTATTTCCATTTTACTTCCACATATTTCCAAAACACCCTGCTTACCCGTGCCTCAGCACTTATTGCATTGTATACCTTAGCTGCTTTCACAGTCTACTGAAATATCCTGCGTAATTTTCTGCTCTCCCCACTGGACTCTACATTTCTGGAAAGCAGGGACAGCAGTTTTATTTTTAAAAGGCACCAGGCATTAAATACATACTTGTGGAACAGATTGGTAGGTACTTCCTAATTATATTTCTAATTCACTATGATATTATGAAAGCACATGAGGTAAGGAAGTACGTCAGGCAACTGTTACAGAGAGATGACTAGCAAGAAATAAAGGCATTCTCCCCTGCCTAGCCCAGGAAGAAAGTGGCCGTGAAAGTTCAAGCCCTCATGAAATGTACTTGTTTGGAACTATTTCTTACTCTCTAGACTGAGGATGAACTGGCGTAAACTCACTTCTTTCTGCTCTTATTATGCTTTAGTGCTCTATACACACCAGTTCCTTATTCATTTTTCACAAGGTTAAAAGGGTTATTTGGAATTGTACACAGTGTTCTTCCATTGCTATGAATGGAATGCGTGTTGGTAACTCCCATTAGCATTTATCAACGTTTATATGTACCCAACTGAATGTAAACAAAATGCTTCAAATTCACATTTCTTATAAACCTTGTTTATATTAGTTCCACTATTTAAATGATACGAAATGTACATGCTTTAAAACTCTATTAGTTGCTTTAAAATGTCAAGAAAGGTAAAGTTTATGTAGCCTGCCACCTGCTGATGCCTGTAAACTCATTCCTGCTGGAGATACTGAATTGTTTTCCATTATATTAACGTTGCATGAATAAAAATCCAAGCCTTTTAAATCACAAGTTTCATAAGGTGTTGATTGGCCTGGAGCAGGATAAAATCTGACAAATATTTATGGTGCCAAGAGTTGTGTATATAAATATTCTCCCTTGAAAATGTTTCCAGTACACTGTTAAACTGCCAAGGTGATATAATTTAACAGGAAGAGCAATGACTAGAGAGCCAAGGGTCAGTGAGTTTGAATTCTTTCTCCATTCCCACTTTAATATATGATCCGGAACCATTTGGATCTTTTGAAAGTCAAATTCCTAATTTGTGAATTGGGGAAGAATTAGCCATACAGCTGTTGGGGCAAGAGGGCAGAGTCCATGGTTATAAAAACTTCTGAAGTGTTGCATTATTATTAAAATTCAGAAATGCATAACATTGCCATTTATGAAGAAACTGATTTGCCTTTATCATTAATCTTCACAATATATTTGCAAACTGCAAGTTATAATAATACCAATTACCATCAACTGAATGTTTGCTGTTATCCAGACATTGTTCTGAGTGCTGTACACACTACATTTACTTCTCGTAACAAGCCTTTGAAGCAGGAATATTATTTCCGTGTAAGGGAATTAACATTGCAGGATGTGCTGTGCTTAAGATCGCTCAGTTTGAGGTTAGGAGAAACAGAATTCTAACCCATGTTGATTCTGGGTTCTTACCCTCCATGCCATGTTGCCTTCTTTCTTTTCAGGAGAAGTCTCTGAAGCTTAGAAAGGTCAAACTGTTCAATGAAAATCACAAATTAACCTGCTGGATGAAGTGAAAACCCAGAGGTTTTGAGGGAGCCTTAGCTGTCTTTATTAATGCTTCTCTAATACTAATATGACCGGTTTCTTTCCAGCCCTTGCTCTATTGGATTACCGGGGTAATTGGAGTCAATATTCTCCTGAATGCTCTGATCTCTCTAATCTCAAAAATCCAATCTTGCTAATGAATTCTACTTTAGTGGATGTGAAAATTGAACCAGTTGCCTTTAAATCTCTTTGGAATTCAGTTTCTTGTGGCTTACATGAAAAGCTAGAACGGTAGTCTCTAGGGTTTCAACCTTCATTACTGTCTAGGCTCTTTGAGAGAACGTTGATTTTATCTGTTGAGGCTCTGGTGCCTAACTTAGTGTCTGGAATTTTGTAGATATAACAAAACTATTTGTAAACTTTTAATGAAGTTGCATTCAATTCTTTAAGTCAAATAGATTTCCCATTCTACTTTCAGTTCAGTTCAGTTCAGTTCAGTCAGTCATGTCCGACTCTGCAACCCCATGAATCGCAGCACACCAAGCCTCCCTGTCCATCACCAACTCCCGGAGTTCACTCAGACTCATGTCCATCGAATCAGTGATGCCATCCAGCCATCTCATCCTCTGTCGTGCCCTTCTCCTCCTGTCCCCAGTCCCTCCCAGCATCAGAGTCTTTTCCAATGAGTCAACTCTTCGCATGAGGTGGCCAAAGTACTGGAGTTTCAGCTTCAGCATCATTCTCTTCAAAGAAATCCCAGGTCTGATCTTCTTCAGAATGGACTGGTTGGGTCTCCTTGCAGTCCAAGGGACTCTCAAGAGTCTTCTCCAACACCACAGTTCAAAAGCATCAATTCTTCGGTGCTCAGCTTTCTTTACATTTCAACTCTTATGTCTATACATGACCACTGGAAAAGCCATAGCCTTGACTAGACAGACCTTTGTTGGCAAAGTAATGTCTGTGCTTTTGAGTATACTGTCTAGGTTGGTCATAACTTTCCTTCCAAGGAGTAAGCTTCTTCTAATTTCATGGTTGCAGTAACCATCTGCAGTGATTTTGGAGCTCAAATGGCAAATATTTATTTCCTTTATAAGATGAAGGGAATTAATCATAGCACCCAAATGATTTCCTTGAATTGTTGATTACATGTTTGCTCATAAGCCAGAAAATGTGAGATAGTGGCATGACCTCACGACTTAGGTAGATCCACTTAGAATCATCCATTTACTTTATCCAGATGTAGCTGTTGGAACCAGTCCATGCCATCTTGCATCTTTTTGTTTGTTTGTTTGTTTGTTTTAAAGATATTATTAGTCACTTATGCCTGAGAGTGAATGAGAAGAACACACAGTGTGATATTCTCAGACAGCATAAAGTGATTAAACAGTAAAACTCCAGATAGTTGCATCCATGGGCTATAGTGATTCTGGTAGGAAGGTAGTTCCAGAGACCTTGAGGATTTTAGCATAAATGGACTGATTTTTAGTTCTGATTCCACTTGTATACTGCTTTCTTATAGGTAGTCAAAGAGTGTTATGATTGCTTCTAATTTAATACACTATATTCTAAACGTGTTTTCATGTAGGTTGAAGAAAAATTGAAAGCTTCTTTATGATCAATTTACATGTTACCACGGATGCCTAGGTTGAGCAGCAGTTATATCTGACTTCTTGCCGCTTGTGCCACAATAAGATAGCCCCCAGTTGGTCCTTGTGTGACTGCCATAAACTAAGTAATGGGTCAGAAAGATGTCCAGTCTCAAACCTCCAGAAACTGTTACCTTACAGGGAAAAAGGGATTTCGCAGATGTGATTCAGGTTACAGACCTTGAGTTAGGGGAGATTGTCTTGAATTACCTAATAGGGGTCCAATCTAATCATGCTTCCCAGGCAGCATCAGTGGTAAAGAACCCACCTCCCAGTGCAGGTAAGCACAAGAGACGCTGGTTTGATCCTAGGTAAGGAAGAAACTCTGGAGCAGGGAATGGCAACCCACTCCAGAGGAGCCTGGCGGGCTGTAGTCCATAGGGTCACGCAGAGTCAGACACGACTGAAGTGACTCAGCACAAATCTAATGACGTGAGTCTTAAAAGCAAAGATCCTTTTCTGGTTGTGAACAGAAAGAGGGATGAGAGAGGGGCTTAATCCACTATCACTGTCTTTTTAAAGGGATAACAGGCCAAGGAATGAAGATGCCTTGTGAAGCTGAAAACGGCAATAAACAGATTTTTCTTCCCTGAGCCTCCAATAAGCAAGGTAGTGCCTTTGATTTTTAGCCTGGTATAACCTGTATTGGATTTGTGATCCATGGAACTGTAAGATCATAAATTTGTGTTGTTTGCTCTGGTAAATTTGTGGTAATTTGTTACTACAGAAAGAGGAAACTAATACAGTGTCCCTGTACATGGTCTTTCCTGAATCACAGTATTGAGATTTATTAAAAGCTACCTTTTGAGGAGTATTTATGATGTGTTCAGTGTTATGCTAAACAATGTGTGTGTTTGTGTGTGTCTAATCATCATGCAACCACAACCCTATAAAAGCCCAACTATATTATCATTTATAATTAACACATGAGAAAATGAGGCTTGAAAAGTTCTAAGTAACTTACCTAAATCACATATCCAGTAAGTAATGTAACTATCATTTGAAAACAAGTCAGTCTGATGTCAAAACCCATCCTTGGTTTACTATACCATGATGCATATACAAAATGTAAAGATTAATTGTCTTCATTAGAAGTTCAAAGACAATGAAGTTATAAAAACAGACTTAGTCATATCAGATCTTTAGTTATCTTAGGTGTCAAATAATTTTTCCTGGTACAGTGACTAGTATATTGTGGGCACTCAATATGATGTAATTAAATAAGTGAAAGATCATTGTTGAATAAAAATAAGGATTATACATATATATTATTACATTTGTTGTAATTCCCATGTGTATGACATTGTACTGTCCATGTAAATGTATAGGAATCAACATTTATCTTTGTACAAGTAGTGTAAAGTAGATACTATTTGCCACAAAAGTCAAGGATTCAAATAGCTTTCTCTGCATTTATAACATTTTAAGTTATACTTATTTTTAAAGAAGTGATATGTAGGTCATTTGCAGTTTATTTTTATATTTAATACCAGTAATGAGTATATTTAGTATGGTAAAGAGATCAAAGTGGGGAAAATCTACATAAATTTGGCATGAATGTTCTCATTAAAGTATTAAACAAATATTACTGAACAATGCAAAGGAAATTAAATGACCGTTTGTTTTTCAGCCAGTTTTTCATTTTCTTCCTTAAACTGCCAGTAAAATTATAAAGATAATATCATCTAATGAAACCACGTTCTTTTCATTCACAGAAAATGTCCATTAATATTTAAATAATAACTTATGAATAATAGTGCGACTGATTTATTAGTTTGGATTCACTCTACATTATTCCATTTTAAATGATTCCTAGATGCCCTAAGGAAGAATGTGGATGCTACAGAAACTTCAATTTCATAAAGTCAGTTCCAATTAAATTGTCCCAGAGAATGGCAAATAAGAAACAAACTCTTCATGTAACTAAAATAATATTTTATTGTTTATTCCTTCCCAAATCTTTTATGTCTGTTTCAATAAGGACTCCTAAATTATAGTTACTCATCTTATTAAGTAGAAAACTAGTCCTCATCTTTTTATTGAAGTAACAGTGGTTAATATTTGGCAACAAAATAATCAGAGGAAATGGAGAATGTTATCCTTCATTTAGTAGAAATCTACTGAGTAGCTTCATGTAAGATATTCAACCATGAGCTAATTTTCAAATATTTAGTTTTGATGTTAATAACATGCAAACTTATTTTAAACCTGTGTTACTAATTTAATTACACATATATTCATCTAATAATTCCTAATTTTTAAGAATTAATTAAATATAATATAATATATTGATCCCTAAGTAATAAGCAATCTAAATACAAATACTTATATTTGAAGACTTAGCTAATACCACTACTTCATGTGAATTTTATATCACAACAATCTAGACTGTTCAGTTCAGTTCAGTCACTCAGTCGTGTCCGACTCTTTGCAACCCCATGAATTGCAGCATGCCAGGCCTCCCTGTCCATCACCATCTCCCGGAGCTCACTCAGACTCACCTTCATTGAGTGAGTGATGCCATCCAGCCATCTCATCCTATGTCGTCCCCTTCTCCTCCTGCCCCCAATCCCTCCCAGCATCAGAGTCTTTTCCAATGAGTCAACTCTTTACATGAGGTGGCCAAAGTACTGGAGTTTCAGCTTTAGCATCATTCCTTCCAAAGAAATCCCAGGGTTGATCTCCTTCAGAATGGATTGATTGGATCTCCTTGCAGTCCAAGGGACTCTCAAGAGTCTTCTCCAACACCACAGTTCAAAAGCATCAGTTCTTCAGCGCTCAGCCTTCTTCACAGTCCAACTCTCACATCCATATGTGACCACAGGAAAAACCATAGCCTTGACTAGACGGACCTTAGTTGGCAAAGTAATGTCTCTGCTTTTGAATATACTGTCTAGGTTGGTCATAACTTTTCTTTTTTTTTTTTAAATTAAATTTATTTATTTTTTTAATTACAATACTGTATTTGTTTTGCCATACATTGACACGAATCAGCCACAGGTGAACACAATCTCCCAATGCCGAATCCCCTCCCACCTCTTTTAATTTCATGGCTGCAGTCACCATCTACAGTGATTTTGGAGCCCATAAAAATAAAGTCTGACACTGTTTCCACTGTTTCTCCATCTATTTCCCATGAAGTGATGGGACCGAATGCCATGATCTTCGTTTTCTGAATGTTGAGCTTTAAACCAACTTTTTCACTTTCCTCTTTCACTTTCATCAAGAGGCTCTTTAGTTCTTCTTCACTTTCTGCCATAAGGGTGGTATCATCTGCATATCTGAGGTTCTTGATATTTCTCCTGGCAATCTTGATTCCAGCTTGTGTTTCTTCTAGTCCAGCATTTCTCATGATGTACTCTGCATATAAGTTAAATAAACAGGGTGACAGTATACAGCTTTGATGTACTCCTTTTCCTATTTGGAACCAGTCTGTTGTTCCATGTCCAGTTCTAACTGTTGCTTCCTGACCTGCATACAGATTTCTCAAGAGGCAGGTCTGGTGGTCTGGTATTCCCATCTCTTTCAGAATTTTCCACAGTTTACTGTGATCCACATAGTCAAAGGCTTTGGTATAGTCAATAAAGCAGAAGTAGATGTTTTTCTGGAACTCTCTTGCTTTTTCCATGATCCAGTGGATGTTGGCAATTTGATCTCTGGTTCCTCTGCCTTTTCTAAAACCAGCTTGAACATCAGGGCGTTCACGGTTCACGTGTTGCTGAAGCCTGGCTTGGAGAATTTTGAGGATTACTTTACTAGCATGTGAGATGAGTGCAATTGTGCGGTAGTTTGGGCATTCTTTGGCATTGCCTTTCTTTAGTATATATCAAATAACCAATTCATTAGACCATTCAAACATTTTGTAATGACTAAATAGTCCCCACCTTGGGAATGAAATTGTGTAGTTTTAAGAAATTGAAAAATAGAGAAAATTTCAGATGTGAACATCCATGGTGATTTGGGAAGTTGAGTCAGAAATCAATCATGGAATCCAATCAGATCCATAAATTACCAGTGTCCAGAGAGTAGTTATCAAAATGGAAATAGGGCTTGGGACACAGGGTTGAGTACAAGAGGCCTAAAAGCACTTTGCAGGCTGGTGGCCCCGGGAGGAGCGGCTTAGAGCCAGAGAAGAGGGCCTTTCCTGGCAGTCCAGCGGCTGCCTCTGAGCTCCCAGTGCAGAAACTATATTTCCAGTTCAAGAACCATATTCTACATGCCGCAACTGAAGATTCCACATGCCTCGACGAAGACAACTAAGACCGATTCCCTGGTGGCTCAGATGGTAAAGAATCCTCCTGCAATGCGGGAAACCTGGGTTCCATCCTGGGTTGGGAAAAGATCCCCTGAGGAGGGCATGGCACCCTACTCCAGAATTCTTGTCTGGAGAATCCCCATGGACAGAGAAGCCTGGTGGGTTACAATCCACCGGGTCTCAAAGAGTTGGACACGACTGAGCCACTAAGCTCACACAAGACCTGTGCAGCCAAATAAACAAATATTAAAAAAATAAATAAATCTGCTCAGTTGTGCCCAACTCTTTTCAGTGGACTGCAAGTGAACTGTAGCCCATCAGGCTCCTCTGTCCATGGGATTTCCCAGGCAAGCATACTGGAACAGGTTGCCGTTTTCTTCTCCAGGGGACTTTCCCCATGCAGGTTTGGAACCCACATCTCCTTCATCTCTTGCATTGGTAGACAGGTTCTTTTCCACTAACACCACCTGGGGAGCCCTAAATCCAAAGAAGGAAGATCACATTTGGAGCCTATGAAAACCGAATGTCTTGACACCTGGTAACTAATTACGTTTGCACTCCCTTCCCCCTTCCCTCCTGTCTCTGAAGAACAATTGTTTCCCTGCATTTATTTCCAGGGTGATACCTCTCAGGGTTCTCACTGTTTTTGTCTTCTACAGCTGGACCACTGCTTCTTGTCTCTTTTGCCATCTTTATCCTCATTCTCCTGTTTACCTCCTTCCTCTTGATTATGACAAGGTCAGGCCTATCCATGAAAACACTTCCTAAGCTTTCATAATTTTAAAGGATGTCTAGTTGATTCTTATTTCAACCTTGTATTCTTGTTCATTCCCTGTAAATATTCACACACATGTTACTCAAAATGCTTTATTATTTTCTGTAATTCCCAGTTTGCATAAACACTAACATGAAGTAATGTGTACATTAATTATGCCTTGCCATTTACTTAGCTCTGGTTTCTGTGAAGGAAAATACCATCATTTTTAGTTTCTGATCTTAAAATAACTCACTTTGAAATGCTATAAAACCTTAATGAACATTCAAATTCATATAAATTATTTAAGCTATAATTTCCTACCCTAAACAGTCATTAGATTAACATGCATCCTTAGATTTCTTTCCAGCTGTACCAAATTAGTTTTTTCTGAGTCCTTCTAGTTTATGATTTCAGGCAACGCAGACAGTATTGCTTTCCTAAGTTGTATTCTAAGGTTACAAACAGCAATCTGACTTTAAAATGCCATTTAGCATATTTCCTCCAGTTAGCATTCATGTAATAAAAACTCAGTTTTAGCCAAAGAATTACAGAATGTATAACATCGCCTGATTTTCTTATTTAGAGACGGGGAAACTGAAATATAGAAAATTGGATGAAGTGCTCAGGGTTTCAAAAGGAAATCTGTATTTTAGAATGTTCTCTCTGTTTTCTTCATTCCTTTTAGAAAGCAAGGATAACAGAATGGTTTGTTTGACTAGTAATGAAGAAGTAAAGAAATCAAGCATTTGAAATGATAGCATTTTAAAATTAAATATTAACCTTAAATTTTCATTTTTAAAAACTATGTAGTATCTATGAATCTATACATTCTAGTAAATATTTTTCAGGGCATCCTTGATTTTATTTTTCACTACATTCTTTTTCTGAGTGTTTCAATCTCCAGAAGACAGCAAGGAAGAATCATTGTCATCCGTTCTAATAAATGTATTTTCTTGTTCTTAAATTTCTTTTCTAGCCTTTAGATTTGAGCTCTTTCTGTTTCTCTCACATTTCTTAGCAATTCATTCCACACACCTCACTCTGCTAGTTATTAACGTTTCCTCCCTGACAATTCTTTATGTCTTCTCTTGAAAGGGACACCCTGCTGCTCTCATTACTTGTTCTTTAGATTTCCTTCAGATGTTCCCTTTGTCAGCTACCCAGTTCCCAGTTTGCAGGGAACCTGTGGATGGCAATATTTCTGTCTTCTTTTTTAATTTTTACTCAAAATACTCAGAATGCTGTTTGCATAATAATGGTGATAGGTATATTGCATTTATAAATTACCCTTCATTAGGTGGATTCAATTAATTTATGTGCATAAGTTCATTAGTAGTCTCAATTTTCTGTGAGATGGTGGATCAGTGTGCTTTTTTTCTCTGTGAGTGAAAAGGAGGGGAATTAGGGAGATAGGATTAGGAAGCACTGTTCATCTAGAAACGTGATGCCGGGGCAAAGTCAAATAGGACCGATTTTAGGGGAACAATGAAAAAACTGTGTCAAAACCACACTCCACTACCTTTAAGAAAATGATACGAAGTGGAATAAAATAACCAGAAAATTGATTTTGTTTCAAAAGACTCTACTTTCAGTTTCCTTTCCCCTAGTAGCATGTTTGGCTCTTTGCAGATGAAATTTGTTGATCCCCGATCCAGCAGGATGGGTTGTGCAGTGGGGGAAGCAATCTCAGAGCCAAAGTAGAAGCCCCCAAGTTGGGACCTGCACAAAGATGCCTCTGCTCAATTCTCCACATCAGAGGAAGTCACAGGGCCAATATGGACTCCAAGAGCAGGGAAACAGACTTCACCTCTGGAGGGAAGGATGTGAGGAAGCACGAGACCACTGTCTAGCACAGTGGCGTTCCAGTAGCATCCACTATAGAAGTTAGCTCCAAGTATTAGCTTACATTTTGCAGATGAGGAAATACAGACAGGTGATATATGTATATCAGATATCACACAACTTGTTAGAAGAATAAACCACACCAGAATCTAGGTCTCCTGATTGATATTCTGCTACTATTTGAGCTCTGCTATGGTGTTTTGGGGCTTCCCTGATGGCTCAGATGGTAAAGAATCTGTCTGCAATGCCGGAGACCTGGGTTCCATCCCGGGGTTGTGAAGATCCCCTGTAGAAGGGCGTGGCAACCCACCCCAGTATTTTTGCTTGGAGAATCCCCATGGACAGAGGAGCTTGCCAGGCTACAGTCCATGGGGTTGAAGAGAGTTGGACACAACTGAGCAACTTAGCATGCATGCATGGTATTTTTACTCTGTAGTTGCCTGTTAGAAGTAACTTTTCTTGGCTATTGAATGTTAGTCCTCAGGACGTTTAACACATTTGGTATGAATTCCATTACATACTAAAGAAAAACACAATCATATGTTAACTGATCACTGAAATTTTGACTTTCCCATTTAAAATCAGTTTTAATATGAAGTTAACAAATGGAAAGCTTTGTTTCTTACATGTTCTGTGAAGCGCCATGACATAAAAGCATTCTTTGATCAGATAAAGACTCCATAGGTAGACAAACTAAAACCTTAATAATGAAAAATTAAACATGGAAGACTCTCATAGTCAGACTAACTATTTACTATTAGTCTTACTAAGATACATTAGTAGAAGAAACATATGAAAATAAAAGTATGTGATATCTTCGATATGTTTCTTTTTAAAATTTATATGGCTTTGTTTTATTTTTTTAACTTTATTTAGTTAGTTAGTTAGTTTTGGCTGTGCTGCTGATTTTCTCCAGTTGCGGTGAATGGGGTTTACTCTCCAGATGTGGTACCCTGGCTTCCCATTGCAGTGGCTTCGCTTGGTGTGGCTCATAGGCTCTAGAGTGCAGGTTCAGTAATTGTTCCACACCAGCTTACTTGCAGCATGTGGGCTCTTAGTTCCTAGACCAGGATTGAACCCATGGCCCCTGCATTGGCAGGCAGGTTTTTAACCACTGAACCACCAGGGAAGTCCCTCCTGGATATTTCTTAAACATTATCTTATGTTGATGTATGGCAAAACCAATACAATATTTTAAAGTAATTAGCCTCCAATTAAAATAAATAAATTTAAATTAAAAAAATTTTTGTGATTGAAAATGCTAATATAGGATCTGGAACACAACATTTTGACATCATAATAACACAATAATTTTGTTGAACATTTACTATATGCCTGCCGCTGTTCAAATTTCTGTATATACATTATTTAATTTAATCCTCAAAAATCCATGATGTGCTATTATTATATCCATTTTACTGATGATGAAATTGGGACAAAAAGTCACACAAATAGTGAGTGATTGAGGTAGGATTTGAACCAGGGCAGGTGAAATCCACTATCTGTTCCTTCAGCTACTACACAAAAATCCTGTCCCAACCTCATTGCTTACCAATTCTGTGACTTTGTTCAGGTCACACAAATTCACTAAGCCTCAGTTCTACCACTGATTAATGGAACAGTACCCATTTCCATGAGCTGTTTGGACAATCCACTGGAGTGCTGTATAAGAATATGGATTTCTTGGGGAGAGCATCAGATTCTCAAAGGGATATGTAGCATCAACCATAAGGGTCTGGGATATGTAACACTGAAAACCATAGGGATATGTGATATCAAGAACCATAAGAGTCGGGCCACTACACAAAATAGCCAGCTTTAATTACTGGATGGAGATTTCTGTTTTTTAGGGTGAAAAATCAAGGTAAGAAAATAAGAGGTAGTTTTCTCAAAACATGGAAAATCATTATTTACATAAAACTCAAACATTCATTTTGGCTCCCTTGTGATTCGAGGGCACAGACCTTTCTGGGGGCTTGTACTTTGGTTTCTATCTTTCATGGAGTCTAGAGAGAGACTGTGTAAACACAATCCCTGATGGCCAATGAAATTCACTAACTTGAATTGTCACCCTGCTTATTTAACTTCTATGCAGAGTACATCAACCCTGGGCTGGAGGAAGCACAAGCTGGAATCAAGATTGCTGGGAGAAATATCAATAACCTCAGATATGCAGATGACACCACCCTTATTGCAGAAAGGGAAGAGGAACTAAAAAGCCTCTTGATGAAAGTGAAAGAGGAGAGTGAAAAGTTGGCTTAAAGCTCAACATTCAGAAAACTAAGATCATGGCATCTGGTCCCATCACTTCATGGCAAATAGATGGGGAAACAAGGGAAACAGTGGCTGACTTTATTTTTCTGGGCTCCAAAATCACTGCAGATGGTGACTGAAGCCATGAAATTAAAAGATGCTTCTCCTTGGAAGAAAAGTTATGACCAACCTAGGCAGCATATTAAAAGCAGAGACATTACTTTGCCAACAAAGGTCCATCTAGTCAAGGCTATGGTTTTTCCTGTGGTCATGTATGGATGTGAGTTGGACTGTAACGAAAGCTGAGCACTGAAGAACTGATGCTTTTGAACTGTGGTGTTGGAGAAGACTCTTGAGAGTCCCTTGGACTGCAAGGAGATCCAACCAGTCCAACCTAAAGGAGATCAGTCCTAAGTGTTAATTGGAAGGACTGATGCTGAAGCTGAAACTCCAGTACTTTGGCCACCTGATGCGAAGAGCTGACTCATTTGAAAAGACCCTGATGCTGGGAAAGATTGAGGGCAGGAGGAGAAGGGGACGACAGAGGATGAGATGGTTGGATGACATCAATGACTCAATGGACATGGGTTTGGGTGGACTCTGGGAGTTGGTGATGGACAGAGAGGCCTGGCGTGCTGCGGTTCATGAGGTCACAAAGAGTTAGACATGAATGAGTGACTGAACTGAACTGAATAGGCAGAAAATCAGTACAAGTGGTTTCCCCACTTTATTCTTTTTATATTTCCCCATTTTTTAAAGTTGTTTTGAGGAATGCAATGCTGATTTTTTTTCTTTTTCCCTGTGTGTGTATCTTCAGTATCCAAAACACAAAGTGAAATGATCTGGAGATGATAAACACATCAGCTTGCAAGTTTTTTTGCACACTTCACATTAAGCCTATGATAAAAGGTCCACTGGAGGGCTGTGTTCAGTGTCCAAAGTGAATGCTTTAAATTTAATGATATAATCAAAATCATTTTCCCCTGGTAACTACTATTCTCATTTGAGTGGGTTCCAGTGTAGTTGTTTTTCCTTTACATTACGCTTTGTGCATAAATATAAGTGAGATCGTTAGTTCATGTATAACAGGTATATAGCTAATAATTTACTTTGCCCACTATTTGTCTCTGTCAATATAAATGTCTGCCTTTTCCCATTCTTGGTTCATAGCCATTATTCTAATAATGTTAGTTCTGCATTGTAAGAATTCCCACGTGGAGCTGCTGAAAATTGCTTAGAAGTACTTCATACCAGAAAGGTTAAATCTCAAAGAATTTTGGTCTTGGATCTAGCAGGCTAAATTGCTCCTAACAACATTATATTAATTAATGTCAGGTCAAGCTATTTCCTTTCCTTTGTGCTCAGTTCCAAGTACCCCAGCAAGTGATCTTGGCTGTGCCAACCACAAACTGATTTGAACCGCAGAGGTTGAATGGATTCAAACTACTTGCTATTCTAAAAATAGATATTTAGTTACAGATTTGATGATGTTTTATCTTCTTTCAGAATCATTTTTAACAGTAAATCAATTCTTTTAAAAACTGGTTTGAAGTTGCCTAGATACCATCTTTTCCTCCCTTCCCTAGATACTTGTGTAAATGTCAGAGGATGGAATTAGTCTAGATCTAGCCCTGGATGTTTTTGCCTTTTGGAAACTGTGATTGTATTTTTCATTTTTTTTGAAGACTGATTTTATTTTAGATTTTTAATTGGAGGAAAATTGCTTTACAATTTTGTGTTGGTTTCTGCCATACAACAACATGACTCAGTCATAGGAATACATATGTTCCGTCCCTCTTGAACCTCCCTCCCTCCCACTCTGTGTCATTCCAGAGCACTAGGTTGAGCTCCCTATGTTATACAGCAACTTCCCACTAGATATCTAAATTACATATGGTAATGTGTATATTTCAATGCGACTCTCTCAATTTGTCCCAGCCTCTTTCCTGCACTGTGTTCAAAGTCTGTTCTGTATGTCTGCGTCTCTATTCATGCTCTGCAAGTAGGTTCATCAGTACCATTTTTCTAGTTTCCACATATATATGCATTAATATACTAATTTAATATTTATTTTTCTCTTTCTGACATACTTCACTCTGTATAGCAGACACTAGGTTCATCATGCTTTTCTTGTCAGCTTCAGCAGGACAGCATGGGCGTCAGAACTGAAGGCAAGAGGGGAGGTGTGCATGCGTGCTAAGTCTCTTTGGACTCTTGTGACCCCATGGACTGTAACCAACAAGGCTCCTCTGTCCATAGGATGCACAGGCAAGAATGCTGGAGTGGGTTGCCGTGTCCTCCTCCAGGGGATCTTTCAGACCCAGGGATCAAACCTGCGTCTCTTATGTCTCCAGCATTGGCAGGCAGGCAGGATCTTTACCACTAGCATCACCTGTGTGCTTAGTCGCTTAGTTATGTTGGACTCTTTGCGACCCCATGGTCTGTAGACCACTTGACTTCTCTGCCCATGGGGATTCTCCAGGCAAGAATACTGGAGTGGCTGGCCATTTCCTTTTCCAAGGTATTATAGCTCTTCTTGAACATCTACTTGAACATCTTCTATTTTGTACCCTACCTAATGGTTTTTGGACCACATTGTTTATAATGGGAATGGAAAGAACAGGAAATCAAAGAAATTTCTAATTATCCATGGAATTCTCCAGCTAAGAATACTGGAGTGGGTAGCTTTTCCCTTCTCCAGGGATCTTCCCAACCTAGGGATCAAACCCAGGTCTCCCCCAATTGCAGGAAGATTATTTACCAGCTGAGCCACAAGGGAAGCCCCTAAAGGGGAGAGGAGGATGCTAATTGGATGAATAATGGTAAGTTCACTGCCCACTTAGGCATCCCCTGTTCTGATCATCAGATTCTCCCCAGCACACTGCTCAAGGCGTCCTGCCATAAGCCCCTTGGGCTTTGAGTGGAGCCCTGTTTCAGGCCCATTCACAGTGTGAGAACGGTCCTTGTGTAACTGAGTAACCAACTGATGGTCTACTTGTGGTTTAGTACACTAACCGAAGCATTCTTACTTTCAGGAAGTTGGAAGTTCAAGTGAGCTTTAACAAATGAAAATTCTTCTAGGCGTGATATATACCTGCCTATTATAGCCATAGTTATCTAAGAGTTTCTCAACCAAGTGGATAAGAATGAGGTCATAATTTGAGAAAGTCTTATTAGGAGAATATCATTAGCTAAGCCTTAGATGATAAAAATTCAATAATGTAGAGAATATTTCAAATTTACTTATGGTATATTTCTAAAGAAATATTTTACCCAAGGGGAGAAAGGTTTTATGAATACACTTTTCAAGAAGAAGAAATAGAGGATAAATGTGAAAACTTTGAAGAGATTTAAATAGAAACCAGATTAAATATCGATTTTATCAACAAGTCTATTCTGTCACCACTGAGCGATGTTTTGCCTTGTACCTTGTAGATTATAATAAAATCAGCTTTATAGTGAGTCACCATATCTACATCAAAGGGCCTGAAACTGGACTGCAGTGTTAGAACCTGAGCTTTCTAAAATGTATCTTAAAATGATGGCTGCAGTTAAAGGGTCCTAGTCGATAATACAATTTGTGCTGCCATTTCTGTTAGTGATTTTGGAGGACAGCACTAGGACATATTCGGAGTCTAAACTAAATTTGGATTTCTCCACTGGGCATTAGATGGCAGTATTAATCAAGACATGCAGAGCTGACTTGTGTTATAGCTATTTCTAAAGGTACTCATAATTCTCCTAAGAGCGTTTCATGAAATAGTTATTTATCCTGCATTTTCTGCTTCTGCAAAGGAAAGCATAAAATGTACTGCAAGTCTAGCTTTGTAATCTTTTGCCTCTTCTATTTACTTTTATTTTAGGAAGCTGCTATGACAAGTGACTCTATTTCCAGTTGGTTATTCCTGATGTTAAGTGGCCAAAATGCTCCTTTGGTAATTTTTAAATAGCTTTTCTCTTCCTGTGGATACAACTGCATATACGTAAATTATTGAAATTTCAAGGTTGGAGAATGACCCATATTAAGCATTATGTATAATGATCACATGTAATCTTATTCCGGGCACACCATTTAAAGGAGATAGAGTGCCACCTCTGACTGGAATCCCTGGTGGTGGTGATGGTGTAGTTGCTAAGTCATGTCTGACTCTTGCAACCCCATGGACTGTAGCCTGCCAAGCTCTTCTGTCCATGGGATTTTCCAGGCAAGAATTCTGGAGTGGGTTGCTATTTTTTCTGTGTGCACGGGCAACCGATTTAACCCCCTGTGCCTCAAACTGCCCACCTGTAAAGTGGTAATACTAGTTTTATACTAGTTTCTATCTCACAGTCTTATTGTCAAGGAGGAAGTAAATTCATATACGTAAAGTGGTTAGAGCAGTATCTTGCACATGGGAAGCACTATGTAAGTGTTTGCTGGTGATAGAGATGGTGATGAGATGTCATGGTAATTCTAACACCTGCCCCCGGAGTATCTTTTATGTTTTATGTATCTTTTACGTCTGGTGTTTTCTGTCTCAAGCATTTTGCAGTAGACACCAATCAGGAATGACATTTGTAAAAGTGAGCTGTCTTGGCTGCTCTCTCCAAGCAGATTGACGTTCAGTGGAGCCAAACAGACGGCATCATGGTTTGGGTATCACACAACTGGGGGATTCTTTTCAGCAGTGACCAAACTCAGAGGCGACTCTTCCTACCGGAAATGTCATGGCATCAGGTTCCCCCTGTGCCCGCAGCAGAACTGAGTGCGGGACACAGATCTGGGAGCACAGGGGAGGGGTCAGGCATGCAGCCATCAGGGAGGATGGGGTGGCGACAGGAAGCACAGAGAGAGAAGCCATTTTCAGGGACATGAGTAATCCTTGGCAGGCATTCAGAGGGGCACTTTGGAAGAGAGTTGGAAGATCATTTACCGTGGGAGACAAAGACTGGGATATTGAATGGGAACTGCTAAGATATTGCAGATAACATCTGAGACTTCTCAGCCCCGGTGCTGGGAGGCATCCTACCCCCAGGAGAAGAACACTGTGAAGGACTGCAAACATGGGAAGCAGAACCCAGAGATTAAAAAGAGAACCATAAATCAGATGCTTCGTATTCTATCCAGCTAATGGTTTTCACCAATTCTCAATGAGGAGAAAGTTTATTTTCCATGATATGGATGATGAAAAAAAATAGCTAGTATTTTAAAAAGCTAGTCCTTTATTTGTATTATTTTTGTCATCCACCATATAACAGTAAGGCATTCTTTCCTATTATGATCCTCGGGAGTAAACTGAAATTGAGAGATGTTAAGTAACTTGTCTAAGGTAATTCAGTGTCAGTGTATCTGTTTATTGATTAGTAAAACTGAACATAAGGTTTTACTATGCTGGTTCAATCATTCTCCACGAAGTCTTTTATTGTTTCCCAAAGCTCTAAGTTATGGAACTCTTATAGGCAATTTTATAGATACTCTTGTATTGTTGCAGACACAGAAGGACTGAAAGGATTCTACCTGATGATTTCAGTAAACGTACTGGGTCCAAAGGCAGGAAAACAAAATAAGTAGTTGTCTTTAGAGAATATTGCCTTCATAGGACTGACTGTGGTCTGGGTGTGTTACATGTAAGTGTGTCTGTACTTCCCCCAACAAACATATACATACATTTAGGTTTATATTTGTATTTATGTATTTATATGAACTTTATATCCATTATATGGATCTTGCCTTCATTGTGCCTTCTATGTCATTCAGTCAAAATTAAATATAGGATAGTTTTCATCATTCCAGGACTGGGATCTCAGGAACTTTAGACGTGACTTGATGTTTTATATCTTTTAATTTTCTAAGATATAACATTCATTTCAATGTTTAAATTTCACCTTATCTTATTCCTCCCATTCATATATATTATCAAACGGAACAACCCCAGATTCTAATGTGAATATCTATTCATGGCATGGATGGGATCACCAACTCAATGGATATGATTCTGAGCAAGCTTTGGGAGATAGGGAAGAATAGGGAAGCCTGGCATGCTGCAGTCCATGGAGGTGCAAAGAGTCGGACCCAACTGAGTGAATGAACAACAACAAATTCATGGAAATCAGGTTTGTCATTTAAACGTTTCCTAAAATAACCTAATAGGGAGTTAAACCTCATTTAAAAGATTTTTCTTTAACTTGAAGTAATCTGAATGCAAGTATCATTTTAAGTCTCCTGACATCCCCTTCCCTCTTATATTCCATAAAATTTATCATTCGTGTTCAGTGAAGCTCCTAGTGACATTTTGTAGGGCTTGCAACTGACATGAAAGAAAAAAAAAGACTCATCACCACAGTGGTGGGATATAATGTCTGAAACCACTGTTTACAAGGTCCGATAGTGTTTACAGCTCTGCCACTTTCCTTCATGGTCTGCAAAGCATTTTAGTTCAGACTGACTTATTCTTTCATAGCAATCAATTTTCTATAGTGTGGATATCTCTTCAATTTGGAAAACTCCAAAGGGAGTTCTGAGGTCTTCCATGTGAAGGCCAGGTAATTCTTCAGCGATGCCAGGCAGGGAGCTCTTGTACATGGTGATTTGTTTGCGATGCCCAGGGAGACACACATCCTGTCCAAATGGTATCACGATGACAGTGTCTGCTTTCTACTCAACAGTTCAAAAGCTTGTTTCATTAATTCTATCAGACAGTTCTGTTTCCCTGTAACAATATTTGGCACCCTTGCCTCTTTAGATCCTCCATACCTACAAACAATTCATGAGTGAATATATATGCATATTGGAAAATGCGGTTTGGATGGAATCAGCACTTGGGCTAAAAACATCTACACAATTTATCTATAAAGTGAGCCAATAAAAGAAAGTGAAAGTGTTAGTCACTCAGTTGTGTCTGACTGTTTGCGACCTCATGGACTGTACTCCTCCAGGCTCCTCTGTTCATGGGATTCTCCAGGTAAGACTACTGGAGTGGGTTGCCATTTCCCTCTCCAGGGCATCTTCCCAGGTACAGAAACCAGGTTTCCCACACTGCAGGCAGACTCTTTACCATCTGAGCCAATAGGGGAAACCCTAAAGTGAGTCAGTCAGTTCGGTTCAGTTCAGTTCAGTCACTTATTCGTGTCTGACCCTTTGCAACCCCATGAACTGCAGCACACCAGGCCTTCCTGTCCATCACCAACTCCTGGAGTTTTCCCAAACCCATGTCCACTGAGTTGGTGAAGCCGTCTAACCATCTCATCCTCTGTTGTCCCCTTCTCCTCCTGTTCTCAATCTTTTCCAGCATCAGGGTCTTTTCAAATGAGTCAGCTCTTTGCATCAGGTGGGCAAAGTATGGAGTTTCAGCTTCAACATCAGTCGTTCCAGTTAATGCCCAGGACTGATCTCCTTTAGGATGGACTGGTTGGATCTCTTTGCAGTCCAAGGGACTCTCAAGAGTCTTCTACAACACTACAGTTCAAAAGCATCAATTCTTCAGGGCTCAGCTTTCTTTATAGTCCAACTCTCACATCCATACATGACCACTGGAAAAACCATAGCCTTGACTAGATGGATCTTTGTTGACAAAGTAATGTCTCTACTTTTTAATATGCTGTCTAGGTTGGTCATAACTTTCTTTCCAAGGAGTAAGCATCTTTTAATTTCATGGATTCAGTCACCATCTGCATTTTGGATTTTGGATCCCGAAAAATAAAGTCACCCACTGATTCCACTGTTTCCCCATCTATTTGCCATGAAGTGATGGGACCAGATGCCATGATCTTCGTTTTCTGAATGTTGAGCTTGAAGCCAACTTTTTCACTCTCCTCTTTCACTTTCATCAAGAGGCTCTTTAGTTCCTCTTCACTTTCTGCCATAAAAGTGAGTCAGTACTTACTCATTAAAATACTTACTGCACAAGATGTCAAGCAAAGCCAGTAATACAGTAAGTTAAGGAAGATGCCTGCACAGAAGGCCCTTGCAGTGTCCTGAGAGGGAATGCCTCCTTCAAGTTCATGCCTGAGAAGTCTCTCTTGCTTTACCCTGATCCCATCCCTCACCTTCCCAGGCAGCTTCAACCTATACCATCATACATTCAGATCATTTTCATGAAGTGATATTGTCATTTTATAGATTTTTAAAAATTAATTCTGCTAAAAACACAAGCTGAAGTTGTATCTTTACAGTTACATGCATAAATGAAACTTAATAAGATGGCTGCCTCCAACTGGATTTACCTAGGTGCTCTGTGCTTGACAATGCTTAATTTCTAGATCTTAAAAATATCAGGGTTTCAGTGTAGTAGATGATGCAGGTGTTGGCTACACCTATTCTTAATTCAGTAGCAAATAAGGTATCTGGATGGCAGGAAGAAACTTTGAAATAGGACCATTAATTCTAGTGGGATAAAGTTTGAGGAAACAGACATATGCTTTTGAATCAGTGGCTTCTTTTTGCTTTATCAGAAAAAAGGCTACCAAATCTCAAAATAATTCCTTCCCAAAGTACAATATGACTTTTGCGGGGGTGGGGTGGGGTGGGAAACTTACACACACAGACAACAGAAAACTTAGTTTCTTGTTAAAATACCTAAGACTGTGCTGAAATGCAAATAAATTTATATTTTATATTAATTCTGGATTAAAAGAATCACATATTTTAAAACAGATTGCATACTAAATGGAGAGCAACTTGTGAACATATCTGTTATTTAGGATTTTTTTCCCTTTTAGTAGGATTCCTCTTAGCTTCACCGCAGCCAAGTAGTATTAGTCATGGCTGTCAGCCAGCACACAGAAACAACATCATTCAGTAAAAATGGATGCTGTGGTTCTGGTCTTTAGAACTGAAATCTAAGCATATATGCTTAGTTTGCTAAACTTATGAAGAATAGTGAATACGGAGGTGACTCAGGTGAAGAAATAACACTAGCAACATTAACCAACATTAAGCTTCTCCAATGAAATATTGATTTTGAGTGGGTAAAGATAGGCCCTGCTGTATGCAGGGAAACACTGTTTAATCAAAGACAGACATTACAAGCTTCCCCTCATACCAAAGAGAGTGTTCCTATGAAAACTTTTGGGAGCCGAAGTGGCTTAAATCAAAGAAACACATATCTTAGGATACATCTTGTTAATGGATGCACAAAATAAATCAAGATAAAGCACAGATGCTCAGTTCAAAGCTATGGTGGCTGGGTGTTGAGGTGCTGAGTGTAGGTTCTCGGGGAGGAGCTTGGCAGGGCCACTCTTGTTCCTGGGGGAAGCAGTTCAGCAGGTGCTGAACACAATTTTCATTTTTTTCTGTAAAAATGAAAATCCTTTTCTGATTTATTTCAGCCATGAAAAACGTGCAGAACTTTCATAAAAATAAAATTTGAAAAGCAAGCTATAACTTTCTTTTAAAAATACTTTATATACATATACATAAAATGTTCACTATCTCAGAGGTCCCAAAGCCTTTACTTTATTCAGTCTCTTATTTGACAGTTGGTATAGGCTAGGTGCTAAGTCGCTTCAGTCATGTCCAACTCTTTGCAACCCCATGGACTGTAGCCCTCCAGGATCCTCTGTCCATGGGATTGTCCAAGCAGCTTCTTAAAATACCTAACCTAGCACTTATGTGGAAAGTTGCCATTACATCTTGGAGAACCACATATAAGCATTAAAAAAATATATCGAGTAATACACATTTAAGGACCTACTGGCTGCCTGTCACAGTAGGTCCTTAAATGTGATAAATACAAAGATAAACACAGCCTCTATTTTCTGTCTTCAAGGAGCTTAAGGAGAGCAAACCACCACATAAACAGCCGTGTGCAGAGGTAGAAGTGCCAGTTGAGAGCTGAGTATGGACCTAGCTGATGTCATAGTCCACTTAGAAGACTGTTGTGGCTCCTATGTGCCACATGTAGACTTGTCTTGTATATCTGTTTGTTTGATACTAATAATGTGCATCTACAAAAGAGAGAAAATGTACTTTGAGCTCAAGAGATTATAGCACATCTTTAAAGCAAGGCTGATCTTTCATATGAATGAGAATCAAACATATTTCTCTCTCTCTGTTTTTTATATCTTCCTATCCTGTCTTGCCCTGCACTTCCCAGCAACTCACTGCTTCACAGGATTTCTCAGTGTTCTCCTATCTCCAATGTCTGGAGGGCTAACAGTCTCCACCATAAGACCTTCTTCTCTAGAACTGGGTCTTTTTCTCTAAGAGGCCACAGGGGTAAATATTTTGGGCCTTGTAGGCCACCCTAGGTTGTGTATACAGTCTTGTTTGTTTATAGCCCTTTAAAAATACTCAAATGGTTCTCTGCTTGCTTTCTGAGCAGCAAAGGCCAGCCAATCCCCCTGCAGTTCTTGAATCTCAGCACGCACCCAAGTAACTTGGAAGGCTTGCTGACACACACACTGCTAGGCTTCACCCCCACAGTTCCTGATCCAGTGACCTGGGAAGTTGCTTTTGTAACATACTTCCATGTGACAGGGTCACTGGCTGGTCTTGAAGTCACACTCTAAACTGTTCTAAAGCAGTGATTCTGGATCATGGCAGCCTCTTAGCGTCACCCCAGGAACTAAAAATCAAACAAAACGAAAAATCCCAAATATGTGCAGATCCATCTCAGAGCATAAGAATAGCTTTTTATATTTTTAAATGGTTGCGATGTGTATGTGTGTATATATATATATATATATATATATATATATATATGTATATATATCCCAGCGCCAACTCTGGTACTTTGTGCGCGTGCGTGTACACACATACTCAGGCCAGCACCTCTCCATCACCTCTCCTTGTCTCCTAGGTAATTACTACGTTTAGTCAGGACTGAACACTAGTGTTCCAAGCCTTACGGGGACCCCCCACCCCAACCTCCATGCTAGAAAGCCATGTCCTGGGCACCTATTTCGTCTGCTTGATAATTGTGCTCAGCAGCAGTGATTCTCCTGGACTGTGTTTTCAGTTGTGCTTGTAGGGATGGGTGGGGAGATGCCCCAAATCACTTCTGTTGATTCTCTCCAGCCGCTCTATCCTTTGCTATTTCTTTTTCAACCCTACTTGGAAGGCGCTTCCAGGAAAGTGCAAGCTCAGGAGTCCAGCAGGGCAGCGGCTCGCTCCTACCATTACCCGTGTCTGGGAGGAGGGCTGCAGAAAGATGCAGAAAAGGAGGAACTAGCGAAGGGAAGCCGCGGAAGAAGGGGGCCGGGGACGGAGATGGTGCAAGAAAAGGAGGCGAGCCCCGGAGGCCGAGAGGTGCCCGCTGCCCTGAGCCCGTACCCCGCGCAGCGCATCCGGGCCACCAAGGAGAGACCGAGCGGGGCCGACTCTGGCTGCCGGGGCCGCCAGCAAGGGGCTCGCTGTTCCCCGGGCAGGCCCGGTTTATCAGACCCCACTGACTGTCCGAGCCGGGGCGAAGGCCGGCCCCTGCGTTTCCCGGGCGCCCGCTGCTGGGCACCGCACCCTGGCGAGTACGCGCCGGGCAGCGGCGGAGATCGAGGTGCGCCCCCGGCCCGGAGGCCCCGGCCAAACAGCCCGGAAAGTGGCGGCGTCGTCCGTCCCGGAAGCTTGTTCCTGCAAAGCAGTGGCAGATCAGCCCCTTGACTTCTTCTTGCTTCTGGTTGGCTCCTTTCCTTCCTGCTGGGTCGCGCGGGAGGAGCTGGGCTTGGCTGTTGCAGGCCCTGGACCGGAAGTAACGGAGCACACCAGAATGTGTGTGTGTGTGTGTGTGTGTGTGACCGGAAGTAACGGATCACACCAGAATGTGTGTGTGAGTGTGTGTGAGCGCGCGCGCGCGCGCGTGTGTGTAGCGCGCGCGCGCGCGTGTTTCTGTCGAAATCCAGTCTCATTTGGGCCCTAGTCACTTGCTCAGTGCTGAACATGCTGGGTCAGAACCTTTAAATTCAGCAAACCTTGACCAGCTGACTTCTGAGGAGGAGGCTGGCGTAGCTGTGGCGTCCAGCAGATAAGGCAAGCAATTCTTAAGGCAAGAACACGAGTGGGTAACCATTCCCTTCTCCAGGGGATTTTCCCAAACTAGGGATTTGAATCCCGGTCTCTGAAGCGACGCAGCAGCAGCAGCAGGAGGAAATGGCAACTCACTCCAGTGTTCTTGCCTGGAGAATCCCAGGGACGCGGAGTCTAGTGGGCTGCCGTCTATGGAGTTGCACAGAGTCGGACACGACTGAAGCGACTTAGCAGAGCAGCTCCTGCACTGCAGGCGGATTCTTTACCCTCTTAGCCACCAGGGAAGCCTCCGTAAGGCAATTCAGTCTGCCATTTCTTCCTCTCAATCTCCGGCTCACTCTGTGTAACTGAGGTAGCAGATCTCTCATCAGAAGATACAAAGTAAATAGATATTTGGTCACCAGCCTGTGGTTTGTGATGACTCCTCAAGACATGATTTTGTCAACGTCAAATATTGGTCACCTGGTCTGAGAGACTGATGAAAGGGCTGCTCAAAAGCCTTCTTACGTTTAGTTTTAATAGTTTCTTCCTCTGGGCTTTTATATTGCATTGTCTCTCTTTTCTAATGGTACTTATCACAGTAAAATTACTTTTTAAAATGTCAGTGACTGTCCTGGTGCAGTAGTTTTCAGTAGTTTTCAAATTTGAGCCTGTGTGTCAGAATCACCTGGAGGTATTGCTAACAAAGTCTTCCACCCTGCCTTTGGGGTTTCAGATTCTGTAGGTTTGGGGGCCTACAGGAGTCTCAGAAGCCTGAGAATCTGCATTTCTGACAAGTTCGCAGGTGATCTTTATGCTGATCTGGGGACCACACTTTGAGAACCACTGTTGTAGGGACTGTTTACTCAGTCCGTGTTGAATATTAGCATTAAATTACTCTCTGGTACTTTAAGACACTAAATAACAAAAGCAAAAGAAAAGTATGGCCCAGCCCCAGGGCCAGGTTGGCATGACATCTGGCCATTTTGATATGTTTTAAAATATGCTCTGATGTCATTCTTAGGTGATTCTCATCTGCAGCTAAGGCTGAACCTCAGGCCACACTGCTGGAAATACAGCCATTCAGTTCAGTTCAGTTCAGTTCAGTCGCTCAGTCGTGTCTGACTCTTTGCGACCCCAGGAATCGCAGCACGCCAGGCCTCCCTGTCCAAAGCAACTCCCGGAGTTCACTCAGACTCACGTCCATCAAGTCAGTGATGCCATCCAGCCATCTCATCCTCTGTCATCCCCTTCTCCTCCTGCCCCCAATCCCTCCCAGCCTCAGAATCTTTTCCAGTGAGTCAACTCTTCTCATGAGGTGGCCAAAGTACTAGAGTTTCAGCTTCAGCATCATGCCCTCCAAAGAAATCCCAGGGCTAATCTTCAGAATGGATTGGTTGGATCTCCTTGCAGTCCAAGGGACTCTCAAGAGTCTTCTCCAACACCACAATTCAAAAGTATGAATTCTTCAGCACTCAGTCTTCTTCACAGTCCAACTCTCACATCCATACATGACCACAGGAAAAACCATAGCCTTGACTAGACGGACCTTTGTTAGCAAAGTAATGTCTCTGCTTTTGAATATGCTATCTAGGTTGGTCATAACTTTTCTTCGAAGGAGTAAGCATGTTTTAATTTCATGGCTACAATCACCATCTGCAGTGATTTGGGAGCCCCCAAAATAAAATCTGACACTGTTTCCACTGTTTCCCCATCTATTTCCCATGAAGTGATGCGACCGGATACCATGATCTTCATTTTCTGAATGTTGAGCTTTAAGCCAACTTTCTCAGTCTCCACTTTCAGTTTCATCAAGAGGCTTTTTAGTTCCTCTTCACTTTCTGCAATAAGGGTGGTGTTATCTGCATATCTGAGGTTATTGATATTTCTCTCAGCAATCTTGATTCCAGCTTGTGTTTCATCCAGTCCAGCATTTCTCATGATGTTCTCTGCATACAGCCATTGGAACCACCTATTTAGAATGACACTTTTCCCCAACGGTGTAAAGGGTACGTCCAGAGCCTTATTCATTACAGGGTCAGTTTGATTGATTTGCTTATCAATCAATGAGAAATGGGACATATGTAGTCTCACATGGGGAAATACTCTGGAAAGGAGGGTCTGTCTTATAGGCAGATGATCCAGAGAGAAGATAAAGCAGAGGGAAAGATATTCTATCAGGGTGATCCCATTAATAGTCATGCTGTCATGTGGACCTGAACTTTATCCCTCCTGCGTCCCCACTTATCCAGCTTTCTTCTCCCTAATTAGCTGAGAAACCTTCTTTTGGGAGTTTGTCATTTAGATTTTAGCAAAAGGAAGTCATTATTTAATAAAGGTATTTTTTATGGACATGATCATATTTACGGGTATGAGCACCAGAAAGGATCTTCTAGAATCTTGACATGAACAGAAAAAGTGATCAGGACCTATAGGTGTGAATAAAGACACAACTGCTGAACCCCTGAGAATCAGAACACAGAGGGGATTAGAGATCCTGTCAGTCTGGAAGCCATGCTCCTGGTGAGGTACAGGTGGTCCAAGTGGGAGGCGAGATTTCATAAACCTTATTCACACCTACTCTCCAATCTGTGTATTCTCTTCCTAGTGGAATGAGCTTCCCTACCTACCAATCTAATAGTTGAAATATAGCCTCTCATTTTTGTTTTGATTTGAAATTTTGAGTTGTTAGTGAAGCTGAACATTTTTACATGTTTGCAGTCAATTTTAATTTACTATCCCAAGACTTGATTAAAATCTTGTATTCATTTTCCATTGAAATGTTTTGCCTAGTAACTCTTAGTTTTATGTGTTTCAAAGACATTGATTTCCGTTGTATACACTTTCATATTTTGTCAGTTTCCTTTGAATTAAAAATTTTAAATATTTGCAGAATCAAATCTATTACTGATTTTTCCTTCTGAAGCTTCTGCTTGTCATTATCAAAAATTCTTTTCTATTTGTTGGATAAGTTAGATAAATATTCACTGTGAAGTTTGTATATTTATTTTTCATTTAAACTTCTATTACTAATTGGTGTGGAAATAATTTTGCTCTAAGACATGAGGTAGAGATTCATTTTTTGCTGTATTTTTCAAATTGAGATTTAGACCCAATACAATCTTTATTAATAAACTTTTTGATTTGAGATGCTACCTTTATCTATAATCATACTTAATATTATATATATTCCAGTACATATATATGTATATTTAAAATATAAAAGTTATTGTACTTTTTTGTGGCTTAGACAGTAAAGAATTCTTCTGCAGTGCAGGAAACCCGGATTTGATCCCTGGGTTGGGAAGATCCTGTGGAGAAGGGAATTCCAAGATACTCTAGTATTGTTGCCTGGAGAATTCCAAGGACAGAGGAGCCTGGTGGACTACAGCCCATGGTATCATAAAGAGTCAGACATGACTGAGCAACTAACACTTCAATATTTTAAAAAACAAGAGCCTCCTTAGTTTTTAAAAACATTTTGGTGAATTCTATCTCGTGTATTCTTAAAAAATAAAATAAGAATTTGCTTTGTTGACTTCCTCAGCTCAAAAATTATAATTGTGACAATTTGGAACAGCTAAAGAATGTTCAAGAATGTCATCAGATAGAGGGAACAACATCAACATATAGCCCATGTCACTGGGAGAACACTGCTAAGGTACATTTATTAACAGATCCATAAGAGACTCGCTTTATTCTGCTCAGGAATGGCAAGACTGAATATTCAAAAGTGGCTTTGATTAATAAATTGGTTTTAAAATAATTAACTAACAAAAAGTATGACTAGATAGACTATAGAATGTCTTAGGAGATATATTATTTAAGATAAGCTAGACTGCAAGGGATGGAGGGCTTAAAGAATATGGGAAATGATTTCTTTCTCAGACAATATTTGCAGGTCAATAGGGCAACTATACTCCTCAAAGTTATTTGGTACCCAGTTTTCTGCCAATTTCGTGTGCTGGCATCCTGCATGGCAATCAAGAAACGAGGTTTCCTCAATGTCTGAGTTAACAGCAAGCAAGAAAGAGAAAGAACTCATGGAAGAGATATGCTCAGGGTTTTAAGGTATAGCCTTATTTTATTAAGAGGCTGAAAAGGCATTCACCACTTCTGTTTATATTCCTTTGCTGAAAGTGTAGTCATGTGGCCACACCTAACAGTAAGTAAACTTAGAATATTCAGTTCTAATTGGGAGGGGACATGCCCAGGACAACTGTCTGTACACTGGGTGAGAGAGAAAGATTAGATCTTGATGGTCAGTCTGCACCCACAGTTTAGGGGAAATGAGGCTGTTGCGGTTAATCTCATCTGACTTCCTAAAATAAATCCCACTTCACACACAAGGGGTGTAAATGCACCTTTTCCTTTTAATTTTTATTATTCTTGGCTGTATGCATGGTGTGCAGGATCTTCATTCCCCTACCAGGAACTGAACCTGTACCCCCTGCAGTGGAACCGCAGCACCTGAACCACTGGACCACCAGGAGAGTCCCTGTAAATGAATCTTGATTCATGTAAATGAAGGATGAGTCTTGGCCAGACCGCATCCCCCTTTCCACTTCTGCCTTTTCTCTCTGTTGTTCCCCTTGCTGTTTGCCTTGAATTGTTCTGACACAGAATCTAGCATTTCCCACTTAGCCCTTGGGTAGTATAACATGATCCGTATCAATACTTGGCAGAGAACCTGGTGGCTCTTCACTCATTTCCCACTCTGGTCATGGCTTCCAGGTCTAACCCTCGGGTTCACATTGGTGAGAGAAACCAAGAGCTGCCCCTCTCCTGCTTTTGTCTCTCCAGCTGGCTTGTTGATTATTTCTACAACCGCACCTTGACAGGTAAGGGGAGCTGAAAGCTGGTGTGGTACTTTGATGGTAAATGAAATACTCTTGCCATTTGCTATTCAAAAATAAGATGGAGTGAAAAAAAATGTAATTCAAACTTGGGGTATTCAGGTAATAGTACCACTTTTGTAACAGTGGGAGAAACTGATAGTTCAGTGGGGGCTTGGGGAAGAGAAGAAAATTAACACGACATTTGATTTGCTCTGCTAAAACTTTTGTTTCTGTGTGGCATGCATGCATGCTGACTGTAGCCCACCAGGCTCCTCTGTCCATGGGATTCTCCAGGCCACAGTACTGGAGTGGGTTGCCATTTCCTTCTCCAGGGGATCTTCCCCACCCCCGCTGGTTAGGGATTGAAACTTTATCTCTTAGATGTGCTGCATTGACAGGTGGATTCTTTACCACTACTACCACCTTTTGGAAACCCATTTCTGTGTGGAGGACTAGCCTATTCGTGGTGGGTAATAGAAGGATATCAGTGTAATGCGTCAATCACATAGGTCAGTGCATGTGTGACTTGCCCCAGTGGATTACTGTTTTACGCCATCAAGTGATACACAAATACTATGTATTCATGCTATAGAGGAAAAGAGTCCATGCATGGCATTCATTACACTACACTCTTCCTGCCGAGTCAGTGTGGCCATGGGCTGTGTCTTAGAAGTCCTGATTTTGCGACTTTCCCCAACATTTGGCCGTTTTGATCTTTTTTCCACAACTCAACAGCCTCAGCTCTTCCTTATATCTTCTTCCACCAATGTGTTCACTTAGTGTTTCTCTATTTATTGGGAATGTCAGTGTCTTTTAAATGAAACTAGTATTTTTCTTAAGATCATCGTTTTTGCTAGCACATGTTCTTGTTATGGACTGAATTGACTGTGAGTGGTCTGTCCATAATCTCATTTTTTTTGCATAATCTCTGGTTATTTTTCATATATGATTTTGCTGAATGTGAGGTTTTTAAGGAGTGAATATACTGCCTCATGACACAAATTATATTTTGTAAATGCAATATGACCTCAGAAAGTCAGTTGGTGATCTTGCTGTAGCATTGTATTTTGTGTAGATAGATTTTGTTTTTTTTTAATAAGAGTCCCCAAATCTTAAGGGATATTAAAAAATTTATTCCTCATGAAGCCCAGCTTAAGGCTGTGTATTATATGGCCTCTAATGTTATTTACATCTTGTCCACCTGCCTTTCTGGGTGTGGGGAACTGAGATTCTCACCTTTGGCTCAGAACATGCCTCCATGTGGGACACTGAAACCACTTTTATTGAGGACCAGTGGCATAGAAAACTTACTAAATGGACTGTGTGTGACCTAGGTACAGTGACTTCATGTGAACAGTTGATGTGCACCTTTTCCTTTATAGATAATCTAATAGACATATATACACCACCATGTGTAAAATGGATAGCTGATGAGAAGCTTCTATATAACACTGGGAGCCCAGCTTGGTGCCCCCTGATGACCTAGAGGGGGGTGGGATGAGGGCATGGGAGGGATGCTCAAGAGGAAAGTGATACATGTATAATCATGGCTGATTTGTGTTGTTGTATGGCAGAAACCATTGCAACATTGTAAATCAATTTTCCTCCAATTAAAAAAATAAAATAAAAAGATAGATTAAACATCCTAGGTCAATGTGGGCATCTCCCATTGCACATGGGTAGGTTGGCATAGGCTCTCTACTTTGTGGGGTTTTTTTTTTTTAGGCTGGGTTAATATTTTAAAACTCATTAGACACTATTAAATTCAAGAGGTAAATCATAGTAAAATGTTATCTTTTTGAATAAAACTAATATTGACTTAAATGAGAATTGTATAAGCATTTGCTTATTAGTGATTACAAATGCTTAAGCAGAATAGTATCTTAAGCCAGACAGAGCAAAGGAAATTCTTTATATATATGTGTGTATGTGTGTGTGTGTGTGTGTGTGTGTGTGTGTGGCTAAGTCACTTCAATCATGTGTTACTCTTTGCGACCCTATGAACTGCAGCCTGCCAGGCTCCTCTGTCCATGGGATTCTCCAGGCAAGAATACTGGAGTGGGTTGCCATGCCCTCCTCCTGGGGATCTTCCTGACACAGGGATCAAACCTATGTCTCCTGAGGCTTCTGCATTGCAGCCTAATTCTTTATTGCTGAGCAACTGGGGAAGCCCCATATGTGTATATGCATGTGTATATAAATGCCCATATAGTCAAAGCTATGGGTTTTTTTCCCAGTAGTCATGTATCGGTATGAGAGTTGGACCATAAAGAAGGCTGAGTCCTGAAGAACTGATGGCTCTCTAATTGTGCTGGAGAAGACTCTTGAAAGCCCTTTGGACAGCAAGAAGATCAAACTAGTCAATCCTAAAGGAAATCAACCCTGAATATTCATTGGAAGGACTGATACTGAAACTCCAATAGTTTGGCCACCTGATGCAAAGAGCTGACTCATTGGAAAAGACCCTGATTCTGGGAAAGACTGAAAGCCAAAGGAGAGGGGGATGGCCAAGGATGAACTGGTTAGATAGCATCACTGACTCAATGTACATGAATTTGAGTAAATTCTGAGAGATAGTGAAGGATAGAGGAGCCTGGTGTGCTGCCGTCCATGGGGTCACAAAGACTCAGACATGATTTAGCGACTGAACAACAACTATATATGTGTGTGTGTGTGTGTGTGTGTGTGTGTGTGTGTGTTCCAATAATATTATTAATTTCCTTTCTGCCTTTGAAATGAGAGAGATATTAGTAGCTGTGTATTTCAAGATGCAGGGCCAGTCAGTGTATCACTACTAGAAAAAGCAAGCAGGTACAGCATTGCTCTAATCACTCTAGTATCTGATCATTTAAACTCCTTACTTCCCATTCCTGTTAATGTGACAAAAGCAAAAGCCAGCTCCTTTCTTCACAATCCGTAGCTGACTTTGCCGGTACCTTCTTATCTGAGCAATTGAAGGGCAACAGTATAGGAAGCTTGAGTGACTAAAAATTGTCAGGAGTCATTGGGAGCAATAGCTTTCGTTTCTCCAGAAACCGTTGAACCAAACTAGTGATATTGTTGGAGACTGGCTACAGCAGGTTTGTCTGTCAGCTGTTTCTGCTTCTGTTCTTTTGGCTGATTCCCTTGTCTGCTGATGTCAGTACAGCAGTAGGAAAGCGTAGAGTGGTCTCCGTGACATCATTCATATTGTGAATACTCAGGCCACTTTTGTCTCTGTGAAAGCTCCTGGTGTACCCATAGACATCCTAGGTTGAGTAATATGGATACATCTCCTTTTGCTTGACTGACTGGTGTTTGGGATGGTTGCACCCATATTTACTAAACTCACAATGGGAAAAAAGCAAACCCATGCAGTCTGGAGCTAAGGCAGAAGGACATCAACTGAGATTTAGACCAAAGCTGTTAGCTGCCAAGCCAATACTTGATATAAATTTAAACTTCATTCTTATTCATTAGAAGTCCCACGTTTACTGTTATTTTTACAGGCAGAGCTTTGTAGCTATTTAGGTATATAATGGTTTCATATGGTTTGAGTGGAATTGTGTTTGCTGCTGTGTGAAATTCTTCGCGGGATTCTAAAATGAAAGCCATTCTTTGGCAATTTTCACATCCTTCCCCGCTAAGAGAGTCATTCTAAAATGTTTTTCTGTCATTTAATGAAGCCAATTGCCATTTAAGGCAGATTTATACTAATTAACTTGGGTGTCATGGAATTTTTATAAGAATTAGACCCAAGTTCTGACAACAGGAAAATAAGATTTGATCTCTGTGCCTTTTTAGTAGCTGTGAAGCACATGAAACTGTTTGAATTTGTTTAATTTTATTGAAAAGATTTTGCATTCACACCTCATTGCCTTATATCTCTTCAGAGGAAAAGTCCTTCTTTAACTAAATACATAGATTTCTGAGTACAGATGAAAATTTCCTCATAGTTTCTGTATACCAGTAATGGAAGAACAAACCTGTGTTAAGCAGGGTGGTGTCAGAACATTTCCTAAAGGAGCTAGACCATGGCTACTCGATTTCCAACTGAAAACCAGAATTGAGGATTACTGATTTGTTTTTGCCTTCAAGAGTATCCATTGCCAACAATATTTTTCTTGAATATTTAGCATGGCCAAATCAAGTAGGCAAAAGGATTCTCAGCCTCTCCCTGTGTATATACATATGAACACGGGTAGTGTGTTCAGGTGTTTGTGTCTTAGCTTGGCACCAAGTAACCAGAGCCTTGGTCCTCTATAGGTTTTCCTCTTACCCCACTTTCACTGTATCTTTTTTTCTCCTCCTCAGTAGTTCAGAGCAGTTTCTCATGGGTCATCCCAGCTCTATCTCTCTGCATGTGCAGAATTTCATCCCAGCCAATCTCTGTGTCCTTTTCCTCGAGAGCTCCCATCAAAGTCTCTGTTCTCTCATGTAGCTTCTTTGTTGTCCGTCATATACAACATGCTGATTTCTCTTTTTATTAGAAGTCTGACATATACTAGGTTTACATGGTAGATGAATTAATAATTAAATGAATTCCTGACCTCAGTGCTTTGCTTAGGCTGATTCCTAACAGGCTTGGGATGAAAGGGAAGGACACTCACCCCTTTTCTCTATTTGGCTTTAAATCCTCAGTGTTCATCTCTCACCTCTTCCTTCATGAAGCCTTCCTTTGTAAAGGTACAACTCTTTTCTTTCCCTGATTCATCCTGAAGGTAGTTATTACACATTTTAGTACTTAAATTTATGTTTAGTTGGACACTTTAATGAACAGTTCCTTATATTGTTGAATTCCCTATTTCACAGAGGGTTTTAACCACATGACAATTTCTGAGTGCCGGGATACTGCCATTTTTTTCATTTATGTCCTCCATGGAATTTAGTGCACACTTTCAAGCACATAATATGCCCTTGATAATAAATAGAGAATTGAAATGAATGATATTGATTAATATCTGAATATAATCAATTTGTATCATGGCCACTATTCAATCCAATTCATCACCTATCTCTTTCTCCTATTACCATTAAGCCAATAAATCACATTGTCTATGTGTGCATACCCATGTGTGATTTACACACATACACACCAAAGAAGCAATAGTCTACTGGAGGATTATTGTTTAGGTGATTTGTGATGCTGCGCAAAAGACTTGGAAGTATTTTATTGCAGTGTCTATGAAACCTTCTTCCCAACTACGGGAAACTACCATAAGTGGTCACAAATGTACTGTGCACTCCATCTTGGGCAAGGTTCTATTGATAAAAGATTCCCCTGCATTTAATGACTGCCCTTCAACTGATGAACTGTGCAACCTTGAACAAGTGATGGAACCTTTCTAAACATTGATTTCATCCTTGTAAAATGAGAATAATCATGTCACCCTTTTAAGGCCACTTTCAGGATTGGTAATAACGCCAATACCAGTCACCATTTATTGAGATGACTCTGTTCCTGGCAGTGTGTTCCGTCTATAAGTTTTCTCTAATTCTTACAACATCTTTGGCATAGTTTAGATGCTCAGTAACAGTGGCTATTGTATTTTATTCCTTGGCGTAAATGCACACTGAGTCAGACTGAAGATTGCCAAAGACTCGTTTTTCATTTCCCAGGATTGGCAGAAAGGTTTAATAAAGTCAGGCTGCTGTCAAGGGCTTGCAGCCACAAGCCAGTTTAATGGTTGGTCTGAGTGGAGGCCAGATGCTGGGCCTGCCATACCGCTGCCTTGGTGCCCTTCAGGCCCAGACAGCTGGCTCTTACAGCAAAATCTGGCTTAGGGAAGCAAGAAGGTGCTGCCCTGAGTTGCTTGAGAGCTGATTCACACTGCAGTTCAGTAGAAATGGCAAATCAATTTCATTAAACACAAGAAGAATTCACTTACATAAAATGAGATGACACTTCAAGGATGGAGAAGGGTAAACGTCATGAGCGGGTCTGGTTTCCTCTGAGCTAAACACTGGAGTAATGGGACTTAGCTTTCAACAGGAAGGGGGATTTAGTTTAGACTTTGGTAAGAGTTTCTTGATGGTGAAAGTCTGAGCTATTCAAGCTCATCAACAACATCAGATACAGGAATTTATCAAGAGCTTTTTTATCTTTTCCTCACAGATTTCAGGGCACTTCCAGGAAGCACGTGATCTAGATGATCTCAAACTGTAACTTCCCAGGTCAGCAATTCTTTCCTCTCTCCTTCCCTCTGCCTTTCTTTCTAAAACAGAATTTTTATATTTTGAATTTTATTTCTTCCTCTGTTCCATCAGTTAAACATTAGACTTTTAGGGTGGGACCTGAAGACTGGTGCTTTTGAAAAACTCTACAAATGATTCCATGGTGCACACAAGGTTGGCACCTGTTCCTTGGGTCGAATGAGTCCCAGAAACTTGGAGGGACTGATCTCCAATCCTGTGATGGGACCCAATACTAGAATGCTGTCCTGTTTCTTGGCACCTGTGGTTGCATCTCCCATTATGATCCACAGGGATGCAGTGAATGGAAAACGTCTCTCTCTCTCCATCAGTTATAGGATCATTTTATAAAGTTCCCTAGTGGAATAATCTTAGTCTTAGTTTCGATACTCTGGCTATCACATCTTCTGTGAATTTCTGACTGTAACCCCTCATGAGAAAATCAGTTGTAGAGCTTTTTTCTGTTATAGTATCCCACCAGAGGCTTCCCTGGTGGCTCAGTGGTAAAGAATTTGCCTGCAGTGCAGGAGACACAAGAGTCATGCGTTCGATTCCTGGGTCAGAAAGATCCTGTGGAGGAGGAAATAGCAACTCACTCCAGGATTCTTGCCTGGAAAATCCCATGGACAGAGTAGCCTGGTGGGCTACAGTCCATAGTGTTGCAAAGAGTTGGACATGACTGAGCATGCATTCACATATCCTACCAGAAGCTTTGCCTATTCATAATGAAGAACACTCGTTGAGATATTAATCAACGGTATTTTTATGTGCCAAGCTCATTAACATCCTCTTTATACAAATAATGCAGATAAGGTCCAGAGAGGTTAAGTAACTTATCTAAGGTCACACCACTTATGAATGATAGAACATGATTGAGAGTCAAGACCATTGACTTGCAAGTTCATGTTCATGGTAGTGGGATCGATTGATGGTCAGGTGACTAGCAAGAGAAGAGCAGGAGAGTAGTTCCAGAAAGAGCTGTTGGCATAGTTAGTATTTTTAAGTAAACACGAAACTCAAGAATGCAGACAAAGGTGCAATACCTTTAATTCTTAAGGTAGCAGTCTCAGGAGACTGAGGCTCAGAATCAAGGGAGCCAAGTAAGAAAAACTCAGAAAAGCAGTCAAGATCACTGCATGCAGAAGGCTTACATCAGGATTCTCCTTAGCTCTGGGAGGAAGAGAAATCAGAAGATAGGGAATCTGTTCCGAGTCGATGCATGTGTCGGCTGCCCTGTGAGAGCAGGGTGGAGCTACACAGCTTACGTGGCTAGAGTGGCTGACGTTTTATGAGCACTTGCTCCTGTTCAGGCAAACAATAAGCAAGTGAGATGCATTTTTAAATTTTTATCCTCAGAATAATTCTAAGAGAAGGATAATAGTCTTTTCACTTCTATTTTAACTATCACCCATCTGACGCTGTAACAGATTTACCCAAGTTCAAAGATAGTAAATGTTATAACTGAGATTTAAATCCTGGACTTCAAAACCTTTGCTCTTCACCCCCACACATGATTGTCCCCCACTGCAGCCTGGGGACTCCGTCCTCCTCTTCCTTCCTTCTTTTGTGAGGGGCAGGCCAGTCAGGAAAACTGAATTCTATTTCCATTTATTAATCCAACTAAGCTAAATTGCTAGCACTGTCAAACATTCAGTATTTATAGAGGGCATTTGATGTGTCTTATTTGGTGGGAGGGTAAGAAGAGACTTCTCTTTTTAGGAAATCCCCACAGTGTGCATGGTGAGAGATGCAGCAATTTCTCTCTCTCTCCCGTGTCCTAGAAGTGGCCATATGACACCGGCCCAGTCAGCAAGGAGAGGTGCATGCCTGGGGCTTTGAACTTTCTTTCTTTCTTTTTCTGATGACCTTAATCTTTATCGTGTCCTTAAAGTTGCTCAATGATGCTATTCCCCCCCACACCCCCACCGCCCCTAGCTTGGTTTCTTTTTGTCTCTGTTACTCTTTTTATTTTATATTTATTTATTTTACTTGAGTATAGTTGCTTTGCAAGGTTGCTTTAATCTCTGCTGTGCAGTAAAGTCAATGAGTGTATACCTCCATCTAGGGTTTCCTTCCCATCTAGGTCATCGCAGAGTGCTGAGTAGAGTTCCCTGTGCTGTACAGTCAGTTCTCATTAGTTATCTATTTTATACATAGTAGTGTAGATCTCGGAGAAAGCAATGGCACCCCACTTCAGTACTCTTGCCTGGAAAATCCCATGGACGGAGGAACCTGGAAGGCTGCAGTCCATGGGCTCGCTGAGGGTCAGACACGACTGAGTGACTTCACTTTCACTTTTCACTTTCATGCATTGGAGAAGGAAATGGCAACCTACTCCAGTGTTCTTGCCTGGAGAATCCCAGGGACGGGGGAGCCTGGTGGGCTGCCGTCTATGGGGTAGCAGAGTCGGACACGACGTAAGCGACTTAGCAGCAGCAGCAGTGTAGATATGTGTCAATCCCAATCTCCCGATCCATCCCACCCCTTCCCACCTTGGTGTCCATAGGTTTGTTCTCTGCTTCTATGTCTCTATTTCTGCTTCATAAATAAGTTCATGCAGTTTTGAATCTTAAGGGGAAAAGTGGCCACTGAGGAATTTCCCACAGCAATGATGGAAACATTAGAGGAGATGAAGCTTGAGTGCCCACTGGGAGGGCTATTAATAACAGAGCATCCTAATCGGCCTCAGTGTGGGGATGGAGGCCATCTCCTCTCCTTTGGGTGCTGTCCACTTCTGAGACTCATTCTCTAGTTGCCCCCAACCTCCCTCAAGTCAAGACTCTGAGATACTAGACATATATCTTTTAGCAATTTATTGTTTTGCTTAAACTTGAATTGATTTCTGTTGTCTGCCACTAAGGACCCTTCCTGATACTGACTGCTACACTTTAGAACAATTTGTAAACAGACTAATCATATACATGAAATATACAGACTCTTGATCTTTATTTCCCTTAATTGTTATCTTATATTTTAGCTTCCTCAAAATCTTGGTCATATTATGAAACAGTTTTCTCCCTTTCTTCTAATTCACTTACATTTATCTCACTCTCCAGCTTTCTTTGATCTACTTTCCTGATTTATTCATTTCACTGCGTCTCCAGATTTCTTTTGCAGCCAGGTGGGCCACAGATGGAGGCTTTAATACTTCCGACAGCTCTCTCTCTGGGTGTTCTGCACCTTGGCTTCCCCTAATCATAACCATGATCGCCTTGTACTTTTACAAGGCGTTTGCTTATTTCAGTTACTTAGTGTACTGTTCAGTTAATGACTTAGTCACCATCAGCCTAAAGTTTCTGCACTGCTTCAACTTGGAAACAGAAAAAGAGAAGTGTTGCTTTGCCTTTTTTTTTTTTTTTAAATCCCTGAGAGGATTTGTATTGAAACAGAAAATGAATATTTTAATTCTTTCATCACTGTTGTATCTTCTGTGACCTCAAGTTAGAGTATTATAAATTCTTTCTCTTGTAACAGCTCTTTTAAGCCTCAAGGGTATTCACGGACTACCTTTAGTTATTATGACCCTGACATAAAGACCATATGAGCTGTTTTTGAGAAAAATCAAGTAGCAAGGAGGGGGAAACAAGCTTGTTAAAAACTACAAATAACATAGCTGCTTTGTCCTTAGGGGAAGTAGCATAATTTTTCTCTGGAGACTTCACTTAGGAAAAATTTTAAAGGCGTAAGTATTGGGAGTTAATGCTTAAATGATTCTGAAGGAGACAGCAAAATAGAAGATTGATAAATTTGCTCCAAATAAAATGAACAGAAATTGAGTAGTGGGATCTTCCTAGAAGTGAGAGGGACAGAACGGGATTTGCAGTATGCTAGAAGATCACCACCTTAGAAGGGTGAATCTTCTCTAGTGATGGAGATACTTGGGGCCTTCTAAGTGTGGAATGCTTAATATTTAATTGTAAGGAGTTTGTTCCAAATCTCCATTGAAGAATGCTACATGTCCCCTTGATTTAATGACCTTCAGGGGTGTGAATAGGTGGGGGTGATTGCTATCCAAGAAAGTAGAGGTCTCAAGGGGTATATGGAAATAGCACAGAGGGAAAGCGACTTAGGAATAGACATGAACCAGCTCTTCTTTCCCCAGATAGACCAAAGGAAGGAGAACCCTGGAGGATAAGGGTGACCTGGAAGTACACCAGTTGTAGTCGTTACTACATAGCCAACATTTTGGAGAAAGAAATTGACCAAAAAGGAAAGTAGAAAAAGAGACCTTAGAACAGTAATAGCAAAGAGAAGATTGGCTTGAAGGATAAAAGCAGAAAGAATTGGAACTTCTCCTGTTTTCCTTGTGTCTTGCAGTCCTACAGTGTGTCACGTCTATCGATCCTCAGTAAGTATAGCTCCTAAGTATGTAACCAAGTGGCATTAACTCTGTTTAGCACCATCTAAAATGAGATGAGCAGGTTCAAGTTAGTTTAATACTCTTCTCCAAAAACAATAGTCAAAAGCTGAAAATATAAAAGAATATTTGAATATCTAACAAAAACGTAACTAAGCACTTGTAGAACATGAATTTCCTAGTAGGAATGTTTGTGTAGTGGAAATTATCTCCTTATAAATGAAGGGAGGAGAATTTGTCATCTGCTACTTTATATTCATGTTTACAATTTCAAATATGTGATTTATATGATTGTACTCACACATTCTTAAAAATTTTTTTTTCTTGGGGTGTAATTGACATATTGTATTGGTTTCAGGTACATAACATAATGATTTGATATTTCTATACTAAATATTATGAAAGAATACTGACATTATTTGATTGATATAAAACAATACTGTTTAATAATCAACGTAATAAATCTAGTTATCATCTGTCACTATATTGAGTTAGCCTTTAGGATTTAATCTCTCAGCAGCTTTCAAGTCTCCTGTACAAAATTAGTGCCTATTGACAATAGGCATGTTGACATCATGCCACATATGACATCCTTATGACCTTTGTTTTATGAGTTTGTACCTCTTGATCGCCTTCATCTGTCTTGCCCATTTCTCAGATCTCCTCCCTTCTGGCAGCCACCATTCTGATCTCTGTATCTACGCTTTCGTTTTGTTTATTTTTTGTTGTTGCCTTTAGATTCCATATATTAATGAAATCATACCGTATTTGTATTTTTATGACTTATTTCACTTGAAATTCCCTCAAGATCCATCTATGTTGTTGCAGATGGTGAGATTTCATTTTTCATGGCTGAGTAACATTCCCTTATATATATTCTCCACATCTTTATCATTCATTCATAGAAAGTCACAGGTTATTTCTGTATCTTGGCTACTGTAAATACTACTACGGTGAACAGGGGGTGCATATATATTTTCAAATTAGTATGTTTATTTTTTCAGATGTACCCAAAAGTGAAATTGCAGGATTGTAGGGTAGTTCTATTTTAAATTTCTTAATTCAGTAGGTCTTGTTAATCTCTTTATGACTGAGAAATAACTCTCCAAATTAAAAATGTAATTAAACTCCATGGAAATGAAAAATTCTCCAGATCGGACTTCTAGTATCTGGGCTAGAGAAATTTGATGGTTAGGAGGAAGAGGTAAGGGTCTCTTAGATAATTAGAATAGAGATTTAGGGTAGAAGGAAAATGAGGAAGGTATGATAGAGAAGGTAAAGGTGTTGAAAAACATAAAGTTGGTAAGAATTACTTTTTGGAGGCATTCAAAATACTTTTTCCAACTTGTATTGTGATTGGGATAAATTCTTCCATTTAGGAGGTACCAGAAATAAAATTTCTACTTGAGAAATAAGAAAGTCTGTTTTATTCTTATCTAACTGAATGGGTTAGGAATTATCTTATCTAACCCATTCAGTTAGATAAGAATAAAACAGACTGGTTCCAAGTAGGAAAAGGAGTACGTCAAGGCTGTATATTGTCACCCTGCTTATTTAACTTATATGCAGAGTACATCATGAGAAACGCTGGGCTGGAAGAAGCACAAGCTGGAATCAAGATTGCCGGGAGAAATATCAATAACCTCAGATATGCAGATGATACCACCCTTATGGCAGAAAGTGAAGAGAAACTAAAAGTCTCCTGATGAAAGTGAAAGAGGAGAGTGAAATAGTTGGCTTAAAGCTCAAGATTCAGAAAACGAAGATCATGGCATCCGCTCCCATCACTTCATGGGAAATAGATGGGGAAACAGTGGAAACAGTGTCAGACTTTATTTTGGGGGCTCCAAAATCACTGCAGATGGTGATTGCAGCCATGAAATTAAAAGACACTTACTCCTTGGAAGGAAAGTTATGACCAACCTAGAAAGCATATTAAAAACCAGAGACATCACTATGCCAACAAAGGTCCGTCTAGTGAAGGCTATGGTTTTTCCAGTACTCACGTATGGATGTGAGAGTTGTACTGTGAAGAAAGCTGAGTGCCAAAGAATTGATGCTTTTGAACTGTGGTGTTAGAGAAGACTCTTGAGATTCCCTTGGACTGCAAGGAGATCCAACCAGTCCATCTTTGGGGAGATCAGTTGTGGGTGTTCATTGAAGGACTGATGCTGAAGCTGAAACTTCAATACTTTAGCCACCTCATGCGAAGAATTGACTCATTAGAAAAGACTTTGATGCTGGGAGGGATTGGGGGCAGGAAGAGAAGGGGAAGACAGAGGATGAGATGGCTGGATGGCATCACCGACTCGATTGACACGAGTTTGGGTAAACTCCGGGAGTTGGTGACAGACAGGGAGGCCTGGTGTACTGTGATTCATGGGGTCGCAAGGAGTCGGACATGACTGAGCGACTGAAGTGAACCCATTAGATGATGCTGAAGCTGAAGCTCCAATATTTTGGCCACCTGATGCTAAGAACTGACTCATTGGAAAAGATCCTGAGGCAGAAAGATTGAGGGAAAGGGGAGAAGGGGGTGACAGAGGATGAAATGGTTGGATAGCATCACTGACTCAATGGACATGAGTTTGAGCAAATTCAGAGAGACAGTGAAGGACATGGAAGACTGGTGTGCTGCAGTTCATGGGGTCGCAAAGAGTCAGATACAACTTGGCTACCGAATGACAACAACAACCCATTACATTATGCAGCAGCTGATCAATAATCATGAAAGTTTGTGCTATAGTAACAGTATATTGCTACCATCACAGGGAGTCAACAGGTAGCTTACAGTAGTTTTGAAATAAATATTTCAGTTGAATGTTTTATATTTGAATACTGGAAGCTTATAAAGCAATTCAGAATGAAGCATTCCTTATTCAGTTAGAATTTTATCATACCTTTAAAAACGTGTATGTTCCTGGAGAATAATTGTGGCTATTTAAATCTGAATCTCCCTGTACTCTCTCTGAAGAACCGTACATATCAAAAATGATGACAAATAAACCAACCATAATCCACAGGCAGAACATAAGTAAGAGATGGTGATTATCACCAACTTAAAGGATTTAGGTTCAGTCCCTGGGTTGGAAAGATCCTCTGGAGAAAAAAATGGCATTCCACTCTAGTATTCTTGCCTGGGAAATCCCATGGACAGAGGAGCCGGGTAGGCTACAGTTCATGGGGTCTCAAAAGAGTTAGACACGGCTTAGAGCCTAAACAACAACAAAATAAGGAAATAAATAAATGTATAGTTAATATCACAAAAGCCAGTTCCATAGCCCACAAGTGGAATACAGAGTTAGATGAATACTGAGTGAAAAAGCTGTTAGAAATCTGACATGGATAAAGCGCCTGCCAGAAAGAGTCACTTGAGTATCTTTCTAAATGAAGGCATTTAGATAGTTTAAACAGAACATTTTTTCCCCTAATGTAGATTGCTCTGCTGACAGGTAACTCTGTGAAAGAAAAAGCCCCAACTTTTAGACATGAAATAATTAATTTGTCTGAACTGAAATCTGTTTATCAATTCAACATATCACTTTGCTTCCTGTTCCTCTCGTATCTTCCTGTTCCTTTTATATTAAAAAGTAAAATATAAAATATTTTAAAATGCAAAAGCATTATTTATTAAATAAAAACATTAAAAGCAAGCCAATATGGTAAAACAATAGAAACCTATCCTTTTGGTGGACAGAATCACCAAAAGGGACTAGAATAAAAATTTGACATCATTAGACAATATAGGAAATGAGTGTGAATTAGAGTATGCATCAGGGAGAATTTTTAAAAAAACATTTCCAGCTGAACTGATGTATAATTAATACATAAAAATTGCATATTTGTTTGATGACTTACTCTTACATATATATATATGTATGTGGTTGCGTTAGTCACTCAGTTGTGTCCAACTCTTTACGACCCCATGGGCTGTAGCCCACTAGGTTCTTCTGTCCAAGGGTTTCTCCAGGAAGAATACTGGAGTGAGTTGCCATTCCCTTCTATAGGGAGCGACCAGGGTTCAATCCTTGGGTTGGGAAGATCACCTGGAGAAGGAAATGGCAACCCACTCCAGTACTCTTAGCTGGAAAATTCCATGGACTGAGAGGCTCCTCAAGCCTGGTAGGCTACTGTCCATGGGGTTGCAAAGAGTCGGACACGACTGAGCAACTTCACTTCTCTAGGGGGATCTTACTGACTCAGGAATCGAAACCAGGTCTCCTGCATTGTAGACAAGTTCTTTACCATCTAAGCTTTTGTCAAATGATTACCACAGTCAAGTTAATTAACACATCCATCACCTCACATAGTTACCATTGTTTTGGGTGTGCTATAAGAACAGTTAGGTTTTATTCTCTTAGCAAATTCCAAGTATAGTTGGTCTTTGGTATCTAAGGCACAGTGGTTCCAGGACTGCCCTTGGATACTAAAATCTGAGGATGTTCAAGTCCCTTATATAAACTAGCTTAGTATTTGCATATAGCCTGCGCACATCCTCCTGTATACTTTAAATCAGCTCTTGATTATTTATGATACCTGTTAACAATGCAAATGCTATGTAAATAGTTTTAAATACAATGTAAATGGTATGTAAATATTTGCCTGCTCACAGCAATTCAAGTTCTGCTTTTTGGAACTTTCTGGATTTTTTTCCCAAATATTTTTGTTCTGCAGTTGGTTGAATCTGCAGATGATGAACCCAAACGAAATAGAGAGCTGATGGTATATAACACAGTAGTATTAACTGTAGTCACCAGCTGTACATTGAGATGCTCAGAACTTATTCATCTTATAATTGCAAGTTGGTACCCTTTGACCTCCTAGGAGTTCAACATTTTTAGTTTACACATGTAAGTGAGGCCATTCAGTATGCCTTTCCCCATCTGGCTTATTTCACTTAGCATAATGCCCTTCAGGCCCTTCCAGGTTGTTGCAACTGGCAAGATTCTGTTCTTTCTATGGTTGAGTAATATTCCACTGTAAGGAGGATCCTGTCTTGTACCCATGTTGAGAGTCCAAGGGCAATTATAGAGCCTGAAGGTGGAGGACTAGCACCTTAGTTGACGTGATGATAACTTCTGTCACCTGCAAGATAGATCCTGCCCATCAATTTTTATGTAAAATGCATCATTTCCTTCCCCACTGGTAGTAAGCTCATTGTTATAGAAACACTCCTCTCACTAATTCTCAGGTAGTGAACAGATGCCTTTGTGGTTCCTTTGGGCATAACCCTGCCCTTCTCAGTTGAGTAGGTCTTTATTGGTCTCATCTGGGACTTCTTCCAAGGAAGCCTTCCTGAAGTTCAACCCCATCTTCACCACATCATCATCCCACTGCCCATTATCCGACTGCCCATCATCCCACCGCCCATCATCCCACCTGTTACAGGTGACATTTCCCCATGTCTGGTGTTGGCTGAACTTATCGTCATCCTCACCTTTTAACTCCATTATTATTTCGTGTTTAGTTCCTTTTCACTTGACTGTAAACTCAACTTGTTCACCTTTGTGAACTCACTGTCTAGCATTGTTCCTGGCAGATTGAATAGACTCAATAAACATTTGCTAAGTGAGAACCTGTGGTCATCTTCTCGAGAGAACACACAGAGTGTGAGTGATTGAAACTTGCTGACAGACGCACTCCTGTTTGGGGCTTCCCTTGTGGCGCTAGTGGTAAAGAATCTGCCTGCCAATGCAGGAGACATAAGAGATGTGGGTTCGATCCCTGGGTTGGGAAGATCCCCTGGAGGAGTCTATGGCAACCTATTCCAGTATTCTTACCTGGAGAATCTCCATGGACAGAGGAGTCTGGCAGGCTACAGTCCATAGGGTTGAAAAGAATTGGACATGACTGAAGCAACATAGCATGCACGCACTCCTGTATAATTATGCTTATGACTGCTTTTTCATATGCCTTGTGCACATGAATGAATTCAGTAATGTCTGTACTGCTCTGTAATCTGAGCTGCTGCCCTTGTATTTTTCGGTCAGTTTAGTCAATATCATTCAATTATGGGGAAGACAATTGGAACTATTCTCTGCAAATTTTACCCCCACAGTAGATGCATTAGATGAAATGGCCTGAGTATATCATATTAATTTCTTAATATCTTACATCTAATCTGACATTTCCATGCCTGTTGCAGCCACCAGCATAGTTTGGACTTTTCACAGACTCCTATAGAACTGAGACAAGAAGCAGGCAGGGCCCAACCTTGAAAAGACTGACATAGTCATTGAGAATATGGCATAAACTCTTTAGAACCAATTATGTCCAAGATGGCAGAAGATTCAGCTTCCAGTAGGCCTTAAACCTCATTATATACTCATTGTAATACATTAGTGTGTAAATGACATACCCACAGGTACTGCAGTTCCCGGACCAACCATAAATGGTCAAAAAGTGGGCTGTATCCCAATGCCTGGAAATCCTTGCCCTTGCCCAAAACAGTTGGACTACTGTAATCCTTCCATTCATTAGCCAATGAAATTACCCAGCCCTTAAAAGCTAACTACCCCATATTTTGGGCTTTCTAACCTTTTGAAAGGAACTTCCCAGGTGGCTCAGATATTAACCATTAAACAATCTCAAGCAGATGTGGATTCAGTTCCTGGGCCAGGAAAATGCCCTGGAGAAGGGAATGGCAACCCGCTCCAATATTCTTGCCTGGAGCATCCCATGGACAGAGGAACCTGGTGGGCTACAGTCCCTGGGGTCACAAAAGAGTCGAACATCAGCAGCAGCACTTTGTCTGTGGAATATATATGTCCTTGAATAAACCTTCTTTCACTTTACTATGGCTTATGCTAAAATTCTTTCCTGGGCAAAGCCAAGAATCCACACTGGGTGACCATCTCAGGGACTTGCCTAAGACCTGGGATGGTTCTTCCTGCAACAGGACTAGTTTTAAAATTATGAACAGGTAGTTTCCCCCTGTCACTCTGTCCAGTGTCTGTCTCACGCTGCAGCTACTTCATTTGTCCCTCAGCATGGAGATGGTCACGTTGCTTTTCTAACCAAGAACTTAACAAAGAGTAATTCTTCCCTGTGCATGCATTTGTTTGGCAGCAAATAACAATTGTTTAGCTTACATTTCTATGTTATATCCTGCTCTCATTTTTCCTTAATGATATTTAAAAAAAAATTTGGTGAAATCCGGGAAAAATAATAGCTAAAATTAGCTATTTTAAAGTGAATGATTCAGTGGCATTTGGTACATTCACAATGTTGTACAACAACCGTCTCTTTCCATACTTCCAAAACATTTTTTCACTCCGAAAGGAAACTCCAAACTCATTGAGCAGTAACTCCTCATTTTCTCCCTCCCCCAGCCTTTGGAAAGCATCAATCTGCTTTTTGTCAGAAAATGGATTTGACTCTTCTGGATACTTCATATATTTGGAATTACACAATATGTGACCTTTTATGTCTAGCAGCTTCTTTCACTCAGCATAGCGTTTTTATGTTTCATCACTCTTAGAGCAAGTGTGAACTCTTCATTCTTTTTCATGGCCAAATAATATTCCATGGTATGGATATGCCACATTTATCTGTTCACCAATGGCTGGATCTTAGGATTGTTTTTGGATGCTGTGAATAGTGCTGCTGTGAATTTGCATGTACATATAGTTGTTTGAGTACCTGCTTTTCTATCTTTTGGATATATACCCAGGAGTGAAATTTCTGGGTTATAAGGAAATTTTCTATGTAATTTTTAAGGAACTGCCAAACTGTTTGCCACAGTGGTTAAACCATTTAACATTGCCACCAGCAACAATTGAGGAATCCAGTTTCTCCACATACTTGCCAATACCTCTTTGCAGCTTCAATTTACAGTCCTTTATTGGCTAATAATGTACTTTTCTTCATATGCTTTGGAGACATGTCTATTTAAGTCCTTTGTGTGCTCTGTGTGTGTGCTCAGTCATGTCTGACTCTTTGCAATCCCCCTGGACTATAGCCCATCAGGTTTCTCTGTCCATGGGATTCTTCCAGCAAGAATATTGGAGTGGAGTGCCATTTCCTTTCCAGGGGGTCTTCCCAGATCAGAGATTGAACCTGCGTCTCTTATGCCTCTTGCACTGGTAGGCAGATTCTTTATTATTAGAACCGCCTGGAAGAACTAAGTCCTTCTTCCCTTAATTGTGTTGATTTTCCTTTTGCTTTTGAGTTCCAAGCATTCTTTGTAAATTCTGATTATCAGACCCTTGTCAGATGTCTGAATTACAAGCATTTTTCTTCCATTCTGTTGGTTGCCCTTTCACTTTCTTGATAATATCATTTGATTCACAGAAACTTTTAATTTCTGCTGAAGTCCAATTTATTTATAATTTTTTCGTGTGCTTTTGTTGTCATATCTAAGAACCCATTGTCATGAAGATTTACCTCTGTGCTTTCTTCTTACGTTTAAGTCATTTTTACATCATTGATCGATTTTGAGCTGATTTTTGAATATGGTGTGAGGTAACAGTTTTCCCCACAATTTTATATTGTCTATCATTCAGGCAAACAGAAATAAATTCATGCAGAATAAATTCTTGTCTCCAAACCTTTATTATTTCTTCTGCCTAGGGCATATTATCAGCCTTTCAGTGTGCTGCACAAATCCCAACTACATTTCACATTTATATTTATTGTAGTGTTAAACGCCTGTGTCTTTTCTCCATCCCAGCTTACCAAAATAACAGAAACAATTTGTCTTTTCAAGAAATCCCATCACCTCTCTTCTGACACTAATTCATAGATCCATGTATTCATTTATCCAAGTAATTACACATTCAATAATATAATTATTGGGTATCTACTCTGCTAGTTATTAAAATCCTTTCAAATATACTATGTATTTGTGTCCCATATTATGTCATATATTATGTATGTATGAATATATCATGTCATGTATATTTACATAAGATGTATACTTTTAATATATGCACATATTACATATTTATGAAGATATCTTCTTTCTCCTCATCTGTTCCATCATTTTTCTCTGTAGGAGAGATCCGGTGAGCCCAGGTCTGTCTGGAAAATTCTTGGATCCCTTGGGGACACACCCTAAGTGTGAACCTGGATACCAGACCTTGGTGGCAAAATTCATTTTTCTCTCACTGGGGTGTAATTTTTAAAATACAGTAACATCATCTCGTTGATCTCTCCATCTGTCTTTGGTCTCAGCTCAGCAAACTGAATGAATGAAGCTTAAGTGCAATCATTTTCTAACCATTTTACCTCTGTCAGTATAAACAACTGCCTTGACCCTCACGTATCTTTCACTACCACGAAGGATCCATGTCAGCTGAAGTTTACAGCAGCATGCTTTCCCCAAACTTATCATGTTTACTGCACCCTCTCTCCTCTGGCCTGCTACTCATCCTTCCTTGGTAAATGTGATTTTCAGTTTCTTCAAGGTGGGAATTGTTGCAGCAAGATAACCATCGACTATTTCCTGGCAAAGAAACCTAAGAATACACGATTATTTCAACTTACTTGCTCATAGAATTTATATAAATGATGTGGCAGACTCATTTAAAGTTTTAGTAAAGCCTTTTACAAACTTCTAATATTAGAAGTCATTGATACATCTTTCAGTATTTTTTCCCCAAATATTCCTTTACAAGAGTAGTGGAAGTTACATTAGTTTTGTTATATATGTGTGTGTGTGTGTGTGTGTGTGTGTTATGTGTCTTGTGTGTGTGCATGGTATGCTTCTTTTACCTCATCCATGGTGAACAGTTTTTCAAAAACTTTTTTCTAAGGTGTCTTGGAGCAACGAAAATGGCCATAGTGGATACAGGATTGATAGCTTCTAAAAACAGCATCTGACATTTTAATCACATCCTACATTGAATAAAGACAGGTTATTGGATCTGTTTTAGGTTTTTGGATTTTTTTCTATTGATAGATTTTGATGACCTGTTTTGTCCAAGCTACAAAGTAATCCTCAGATAGAAAAAGTTCTTAATGCAAATACTTTTTGCTACACAGCACTTGTAAAATAAAAAATCTATCTTTTGAAAATGAGAAAGGAGAGATGGCACATATTTAGAAACTAAATACCCCTGGTGTGCTGAAAAATAAGGCAAAAGAACCGTGAGTTATTTAAATACAGTATTCAATTTAAAGTAAAATCCTGATAATAGCGTTCCTAATTAGGTGGTCATTTTCTGTTTCTCTTGCTTCCCAGCATAACTTTCCAAAGCCCTTGCTGCTTTTTAGTGATGCATTAGATGGCAGTGTTCACATAGTTTACAATAGCACTTTCTATTACAGTTTCATTGCACAGAACCAAATATACACCTTCATTTTGAAGTTTACACCATTTCATCTCGGTCTCCAAAGCTGTTCTTTTCTTGGACTCTTTATGCCTTTGACGCAATGAGGGAAAAAAACCCAAAAACATTTATAAGAATGTTAGTACTTGTGGATGTTCCAGACAGACGTAAAAGCATGAATCGTGGTGCCTTACTTAAGCCATAAGGAAATATGGCATTTCCTACTTGTTTTTCACTCCTGAGTATTTCAAGTTCACAGAAATACACATTGCAGTAATTTGCTGATATGAAGCCACCGTACACACCTGAAAGTAAAGGCAGGTCTTTTTTAAAATAAGAAACGTATAAGGTTTGAATCACAGTTTTATTAAAAATTGTTTCCAATTTAAAAGTCTTAATTTCACTGTTATTTTTTCTTACTCCTTTTCTGTTGACTTTTGCCATTTATCTTTTGAAAAGAAAAGCTCTCTTCTAGCCCTCCTTGTGTTTCTATTTTTTTATCCTCAAATCCAATAAAGGTAATTTACCAAAGCCAAGCCTGAGTAACTCCCTTAGAGCCAAGTCCATTTTGCACATGGACCAAATACCAAATAATTTAATATGTCTTAGATGCCATCAGGGAAATATCTCCAAGGCCTAAATCAAGATGCCTTTTTAGCATTGGGGCATAGCTTTCTTTTAGAAATTTAGTTTAAAGCAATCCCATATCCTCAAGTCACTGTTTTTCTCCAAATAGTTGAATGATCTTCCTTCTCCAATTTCTCCCACCCAGCAAAATCTGTCTTCCAGTTTTCTAGAAACACAGAGACCTCTTGACCCAGGAAGGTATGATGCCATATGTTAAATCCACTTAGACTAAATTTAGAAGCATCTCTTTCCCTACCCCAAGTGAGATCAAGCAGTCTGCATGGGGAGGAGAGGCAGGACTTCCAGAACTAAGGGTTTAGAGGTCAGAGGAATAAAGAGAGCTTTGTGATACCTGAGATTTAACCCTTCTTATCCTTTTCAGAAGCACCAGAGAGTTTGGCTACCCCCAATGATAATAAACATTCAAATGGAATAAAATCCTTTTGGAAGGTGAAACTCTCAAAAGAAGTTTGTTAAATGAATAGTGTCTAACTGTGAGGATAACATGTATCTGATTATGGTTGTGAAATCCTTTCTCACATAAAGATTGGCCCAATGGATTTTCTTGTCCTATTTTGCCGGTGAAGAAAATGAGAACCAGACAGGTGTTGTTCAAGTTTGCATAAGGCTAACACCCATATCTTCTGATTCCTGTCTGATCTAGTCTTCTCATCACACTCTGAAAGCTCAACCAAATACAATGCAATTTATTTTTTCTGTATAACAATCTGGATTATATATGTCCTCTTTAAGCACTGGCTCAAATTTCTCTTGACTTATTAGCTCAGGGTGAAGCTAGAAGTTATATTGTCTTCTGGTCAGGAAATCATCATGACGAATAGCCAGAAAAACTCAATTGGGGTCTTTTTTTTTTTTAAGATCTATTCATTTATTTTTGACTGTGCTGGATCTTTGTTGCTGCATGTGGACTTTCTCTAGTTGCAGCAAGCGGGGGCTGCTCTTCATTGCTGTGTACAAGTTGCTTCTTAAGGTGGCTTCTCTTGTTGTGGAGCATGGACTCTAAGCACTCAGGCTTCAGTCGTTGGGGCATGTGGGCTTTAGAGCACTGGCTCAGTACTTGCACTCACAGACTTAGTTGCTCCGCACGTGGGATCTTCCCAGACCAAGGACTGAACCTGGGCCTCTTGCATTAACAGGAGGATTAACCATTTGATCACGAGGGAAGCCCAACCCACTCAATTCTTAGCTGGCTAAATTACTGTGTTATTTCCACAGTAATCTGAATACTTTTTAAGAGCCACTTTTCTCTGGATTTAAGGATCTTGAAAGCGGTGGGTAGTGTTTTAGAGAAGTCATCTCTTAAAGGAAGACTGAAGAAGAAAAATTCCCTTTAAGTGAGAGTTTCTGTGACAGAACAAACAGAAATTTATAAAGTTGCGATAGACTACATTTGCTTTTTAATACCCACCATATGTTGGGTTTTATTCAGGGACTGGAGGAGTGGGTTATTGCTTATTTTCACAGATTATATAAATAACAGCCCCTGCTATTGCTTATTTTTTCTAGGTGATAACATTTTGATTGTACTAAATAAAGTGCTAGGGAAAAACTTAAAACCATCCGTAATTATTAGTAGTGACAGTCCACTGATAGGTCTTTGTTTAGTGTCTGTAATACTTAGGACTTGACTTTTTAGAATGTGGACTGTTTTACAGCTAGAGATAAAGGTGATGGCTTTTAAGGGTTTCAGTATTAATGTTTTCATTTCCTGTTGTCTTTTCTCCCTGTAATTTTGTTTTTAGGCTTTGCTTAATGACTTATCAGTCTAAAACTGAATTTTAAGATGAGAGTCCAGCAACATTCTCTCATAGTTTTCTTTTTTCCTCCATCTATCCCCTCTTAGGACACCAAACACCGGCTTTTCTCTGTCTCAGGGTAGAAATGCAACTAGACCGGCCTAGGGTAGTGCCCAGAGGGAAAGAAGGCGCTCCCATTCGTGTCCAGGCACTGTGCTAACCTGTTACATATGTGCTGGGATAATATTTCAAAGTGCTAATTGTCCGATATAACTGCCAATTCTCCCAGCTTGGCAGCTAAATGGAAAAGCAGCATGGCCATGCGGACGATTTACAGTGGGGAACAAAGGTCTTTAGCTTTTAAGTTCAAAGGGCACCATCTGGGTATGAGAAAGGAAAATTTTTGAAAAGGAATGCAGTCAAGGAAAACAGGTTTTACTTCCTAATTTGAGATGGAAGAGATAAAGGAGCTGGGAGCTGGCAACCAAGTCGTCTCCAAAGTCGTCCAGTTCCCCAAACACCCGACTTGATGTTCCATTTTTACTTTCTTTTCTCAAAATGCCTGTGCTGGTGCTTTGTTTCTGAAGCCACCCAGAATCAGCAGTTTTCGCAAAGGATAACAGACTGAGGTTGCTTCTCTGGGACTGGTCACAAAAGGGAACAATTGAATACAATGGACATTGACCAGAGAATTGATTAAACATTTGGGTTGAAGTGTTTACAGAAATTCTGTTTGATAGTGGACTTAAATCTTCCTGTTCTTCGTCATTTGTGAGTTAGTAACCACAGGTCTGGCCTAAGCCCTCCCCTCCCTGAGCCCTCTTTCTTTTGATTTGAATTACTTCCCTGATGGCTCAGAGGGTGAAGAATCCATCTACAATGAGGCAGACACAAGAGATGGGGGTTGGTCCCTGGGTCAGGATAATCCCCTGGAGGAGGAAATGGCAACCCACTCCAGTATTCTTGCCCAGAAAATCCCATGAACAGAGGAGCCTCATGGCTTTCAGTTCATGGGGTCTCAAAGAGTCGGACACAACTGAGCGACTAAACATGCACACATGACTTCATCGTCGGGGAGCAGCACTGGGTGGGCTTTCTAGCCTTTGTGGACAATCTTGTAAGTTCCCCATTTTCTTTAAACTGCATGCTTTTCTTACCCAACCCTGGCTGCTCATCACCTACCATCTGCTTTTTTGTCTCTCCCAGCCCTTTCTCTCCTTCCCACCCTTTGTCCCAGGGAATCCAGCCTTTGGGCAACTTCTTAGGTCCCACCTCTTTTTCCTAGGAGTTCCCTGGCAATATGCAGGATGTTAAATGAGTCCATGTTAGTTGTTCAGTCATTTCTGACTCCTTGTGATCCCATGGACTATAGCCCACCAGGCTCCTCTGTCCATGTAATTCTCTAGGAAAGAAAACTGGAGTAGGTAGCCATTTCCTTCTCCAGGAGATCTTCCTGACCCAAGGATTGAATCCTGGTCTCCTGCATCACAGGCAGATTCTTTACCATCTGAACCACCAGGATGGGAGGGGTTATTTATTTCCTTTAGAAAGCTGTCATTTTGGGATAAAAGTTTGACTTCCAGGAGTGATCACTTTAGCATTTCTCTGAGAGTTCTGACTTTCTCCTTCCTCAGAAAACAAAACCCAAACCCTTTGTCGTGATTTCCTGAGTTTCTAATTTTAAAGAGTGCCCACAGCAGCCATCTTCAGCAAGGCAGTGACCACTGCTGTTGAGATTGCAGAGGGAGACAGGAGCTTTTATCCCCTGTTCCTCCTGTAGTGTTGGTTTCTGTGAGCACGGGGTGCTGGATGGGAGGGGCTTAAGTTCATGCACGCCAGCCTCTTGTGCAAATGTCACTTCAGACAATAAATCATTTGTCTCCGCCTCAATTCTTCATCTGCAAGATGGATTCTACAGCCCCTGAAAGAGGATACGAGATGAAAGATATGCCAACTTTTTCAAGATAAAGATGCTTTTTTAAAATGCAGAGTAGTTGTATTATCCTGCAGAGACACTGTGATAAAAATATTCACTATCTGTTATTAAAGACTAATAGACTCAAAATGTATGTACTTGTTAGACTGGATTTCAAAGCAAATCTGTTTTAGAAGATAAAAATCTGAAGTGTTTTTGACATCTTCATGCTGCATAAATTATTTGAGCCAAACAATTTTTGTAAAGCTGAGCTAATTGTGTTGCTTTTAAGTCAGTCTTCCTTTTACATCAAAAGTAACTGTGGGACAAATTAGAAGTCATTGTATAAGAAAAGTGAGCACAAAAAACCATGGCTGTTGAATTTTGGTACTCAGTGAGAGACATTGTTTACTTCTAGCCATTGGGGAAACTCATCACTCTTTATGTTTGCTGGTGACAGTCAAATGCAAGAAAACACCGTTTTAAAGAAAAAAATCTAAATAAATATTTTAGAGGCGATGCGATCCTTTTACATTTCCTCATATGTAAATACTGCAAAGTTGGTTATAGGATATTTATTTCACTTGTGACAACCCAAGTTGGGTTTTTCCTTCTATTCAAATAATTGGAATTTAAATGAAAAACATGCCTTCACGTCACAGTAATGTCCTATGTGGCCTACATTTCAAAATTCATAATGATCTACATAATCTCTTTTCTCTTGTTAAAAATGATGATCATATTGTAAGTTTGCTTCTCTTCAAAGGTTGTGATGTGCCTGGAAAACAGGAGAAGATTTGGTCGGGTATTGAGTCCAGAAGGTTGCAACATGAGACGGGAAGAAGGACAAGGTGATTTCGGCAAAAACCATCTTGAGTTTCCTAGGAAAATGATGAAGACTGGAAGAAAGCCTAATTTGCCTCAGAAATGCAAAGGCATCTCAGGACTGGGCTAATGATTTTTTTGGGATGAGATTCCAAAGCATTGTAGCTCTTATTTCATCCCTCCCCCCACCACAAACACTTGCATGACTCACTATGGAAATATAAAGTTCCGTGCCTAATGATGTCAGTCAGTCAGTCAGTCAGTCAGTTCAGTCGTTCAGTTGTGTTCGACTCTTTGTGACCTCATGAACTGCAGCATGCCAGGCCTCCCTGTCCATCACCAACTCCCAGAGTTCACTCAGACTTACTTCCATTGAGTCTGTGATGCCATCCAGCCATCTCATCCTCCGACGTCCCCTTCTCCTCCTGCCCCCAATCCCTCCCAGCATCAGAGTCTTTTCCAGTGAGTCAACTCTTCCGCATGAGGTGGCCAAAGTACTGGAGTTTCAGCTTTAGCATCATTCCTTCCAAAGAGATCCCAGGGCTGATCTCCTTTAGAATGGATGGTTGGATCTCCTTGCAGTCCAAGGGACTCTCAAGAGCCTTCTCCAACACCACAGTTCAAAAGCATCAATTCTTTGGCGCTCAGCCTTCTTCACAGTCCAACTCTCACATCCATACATGACCACAGGAAAAACCATAGCCTTGACTAGATGGACCTTTGTTAGCAAAGTAATGTCTCTGCTTTTTAATATGCTATCTAAGCTGGTCATAACCCTCCTTCCAAGGAGTAAGCGTCTTTTAATTTCATGGCTGCAATGATGTCAGTATTTCAATTTAGAATTTTATACCTGATTAAAGACTCAGTATTCTCTCCCTTTCAGTTTGTTCTGGTATTGGTGGGGGGTTTTTGGTACATATTTCTATCTTCTGCACAGAACATCTTTCAATTGTACCCCTGGCAAGACTCATCACAGTAGCTTGCTCATTGTGAGAGCTTAATAAATACTCTTAATTTACAAAATGAAATTATCTGGTGTACAAGGTGTTTTACTAGACAAAAACTTTAAATAAGTGTTTACAACAAATAGAATGGTTTGGATCCTAGGGCCAGCCAGGTGGAAAGGTGCATAGACAACTGAAAAAATGTAGTGAAATTTCAGAAACATAAATGTTACTTTTAAAAGAAAATTTTCACTCTGGGAAATATTATACCAGAAGGAAGCATTCAAATGTAGCAGAGGCATGCAAGTTTCTCTGTTTATGCCCTGCTTCCTGGCCCTCAGGTCAAATCTCTGCCTTTCTCTGCCTTACTCTGTGCTCTAGGAATGTAGCTTCTATGAACATAAGTTTTTATTCTCTAAGATAAATGCCCAAAAGTACAATTGCTGAGTTGTATGTTCAGTGCATGTTTTATTTTGTAGGACAGCTCCATTTAAACTTTTCCTATAGTTCTGTAAATACTCTCTTTTTAATCTTTTGAGTTAGCTATCTCTTTCCCATTTGAGTTGATATGCTAAAATTGGAGGGGAAAAGTGCTGGAAATATAAAAAGTCTCTAATTTTGTAAATGTTTTTAGTCATGTACTCTTTTCATATACATGTATATGCCACCATTAAAAAAAACCTCGTATCTATAAATATAAGACAAGAAAGTTGAACAAAGAATTATCATTGGCTGATTTTCCCATGATTAAGAATGCAGGGGACATAGGTTTGGTCCCTTGTCCAGGAAAATCCTAAATGCCACAGAGTTACTAAACCCATGTGCCACAACTACCAAGCCCCGAACCTATGCTCAAGAGCCTGCGAGCCACAATTGCTGAACCCATGTACCTGAACTATTGAAGCCTGCACACTCTAATCCTGTACTCTGCAACAAGAGAAACCACTGCAGTGAGAAGCCTGTGCACCACATTGAAGAGTAACCCCTGCTCCAACTAGAGAAAGCCCACTTGCAGCAACAAAGATAAAGCTCAGAAGAGCCTAAAATAAAGAAGAAAGAGAAAAGAAAAGAATAATCATTGTCTTTCCCCTTCTTTCACAAGAAATCCAGAATAACATCATTTTTAAAACTACATCAACTAAATTTTAATTTGGCTCTGGTTATGCCTATTAGTTATTATTTCCATAGGTCTTGTAGATTCTCCACAATGAAAAATAAAAACACCAAAAAGCTATAAAACTCAACAGAAAAAAATGAGAATCACCCACCTACATGTGAGTGTATGGTATCAAGTGCATACCTAGCATTGCCTAGCACCATTGCATAAGTTTTTAAAAAAGCAGAAAAAACACAGCATGTCCAAGGTACAATCCTGAAATAGTGGGATGCTCTGAGTTTCTCTTCTCTTTAAAGTGCTATGTCTCATTAATCATCCATCCATTCATTCTACAAATATTTTTTGGTCATCTACTATGTAAAATGCATTACATGTAAAAAGAAGTTATCTTTCTATGCTTCAAGTTAATTCTCTGAGGACAGAGTAATTCATCAGAAGTAGCTTGAGCTAACTTCCAAACATGAATAAATGTGTTAGTAAACTTGAAAGAGAAGCTCTGTACTTAGATTTAAATAGTGACCCAGTTCTGCATGAGAAAATAGTTGAATCAATCAATTCACCCCCAAAGAAAGGCTTGATTAATTAGGGTATTGGTGGTAATGGTACAAGAAAAAATATTGATTTAAAAAATTTTCTTACTAACTTTATCATGCCTGGATGACACTAACCTAGATACAAAACTGCTAGATCTTACATTAAAATTATTGCCTTACAAATGCTATAAATGGTATGTGAACTTTATAAGCTGGGCTTCCCAGGCAGCTCAGTGGTTAAAGAATCTACCTGCAATGCAGGAGACTTGGGTTCGATCCCTGGGGTGGGAAAATCCCCTGAGAAGGTCATGGTAACTCACTCCAGTGTTATTGCCTGGAGAATCCCTTGGAAAGAGAGAGGAGTCTGGAGGTGGGGTGGGGTGCTACAGTTCATAAGGTCCTATAGAGTCTGACACAACTGAAGTGGTAACATGCATGCATGTTGCTTACTAAGATCAGAAAGTGAAAAGTGAAAGTGAAGTCGCTCAGTCATGTCCGACTCTTTGTGACCCCGTGGACTGCAGCCCACCAGGTTCCTCTGTCCATGGGATTCTCCAGGCAAGAATACTGGAGTGGGTTGCCATTTCCTTCTCCAGGGGATCTTCCCGGCCCAGGGATCGAACCCTGGTCTCTTGCATTGCAGGCAGACGCTTTACCCTCTGAGCCACCAGGAAAGCCTTTAATAAGATCAGAAGCTTAGCATAATATATTGCTCAAAACAGTAGATAAGGGAACAGCTCAAAGATAAAAAGAGATACAAATATTATTACTCTCAAGAATTTGTGGCACTAGAAAGTGGACAGGAATCAGAAGATGCTAGACAAATTCAGCCTGAAGCACTTTCCCACAGTGTGTAATGCTGGGTGATTCACTGACTGGGGAGCTTACTTCTCTCTCTCTCTGTATGTCTGTCTCTCTTTCTCTTCAGTTCTAGTATTTTTTCCCAGTTTTATTGAGGAACAGATGAACATACATCACTGTATACTTTTAAGGTGTACAGTATGATGATTTGATTTACGTATTTTGTAAAATGATTACTGCAGCAGGTTTGGTTAACATCCATCATCTTATATATTTTAGATGCATGCATGTGCAGCCACTAAGTCATATCTGACTCTTTGCAATCCCATGAAGCCTGTCACCTTCCTCTGTCCATGGGATTTCCTAGCAAGACTACCGGAGTCAGTTGCCATTTCCTTCTCTAGGGATCTTCCCAACCCAGGGATCAAACTGGCATCTCCTTTGTCTCCTGCGTTGACAGTCACATTCTTTACCACTGAGTCATCTGGAAAGCCCATATTTTAGATGCGAAAAGAAAAGAAAACAAATTTTTCTTTGTGATGAGTGCCGAGGATCTACCCTTTTAACAATTTTCCCATACAACATCCAGCAGTGTTAACTACAGTCCTCATGGTGTCTATTACAACTTATCTGGAAGTCCTTTCCTTTTGACCACCTTCCTAAAATTCCTCCTCATCTCTCTCTTTCAAAAATTTTTAAACTCATGGAATATTAACGCGTGTCTTCCCAAAGTGATTATAACCCTTACTTCACCAGGCTTTTGGAGTGGTCAAAATGAGAAGCTATATACCAAAATACAGTTAAAAGCATGCCTTCATGGTCAAATAGCATGATTTCATACAAACAGTACAGTAATTCCTCCCAGTTTAATCCATTGATTAAAATTCTTAGAAATCCTCTTTTGGATGATATTATTGTGGTCACTTTCCATGCTTCACAACAAAATCAATCTCATTAAATTATAGCCACATTTCCTTTTGGGTTAGAACATCTTTCCTCAGTTTAATCACCTACTTTATTCATCAGCTTCAAAATTACCTTTGACTTTTTAAAAAAAGTTTACTTACATCCTCAGCGAAATGAACATTTGCCATTACTGAAGATATTCATAAGAAATTCCCTCACATTTTAACTTTTTACTGTAAATAATATTTACATATAGGATGTTCCATAAATCCTAAGTGTAAAGCTCAATGAATTTTCACAAAATGGACATGCCAGTTCTTTGCTACCCAGTTGCCATGTCAGAAAACAGAGCACTGCTAGCACCCCCAACCCCCTTTCTGCCTTCTTACAATATTTATCAGTTCTTTTCTTCCTTAAAGTTATCTACTATCCTGATACCATTAACATAATTTATATAGATGAACTTTATATAGACAGAGTCACGAAGTATGTATACTTTTGTGTTATTTACTCAAAATTGATAATTATACAAACTGTTGCATATGTCTATAGTTCATTCATTTTTACATGATGATATATATCAAATGAATATTAGGAGTATAGCCCATTGTCCATGTAATGGTTTGATGATCATTTGAAGGGAATGTCAACCAATTTGGGGCTATTTGAAATAGTGTTTCTGTAAACATTTCTGTGCTTGTGTTTTTATGTATGCATTTCCCTTGAGTACCTTCTTGGAAGTGGAATTGCCTCTGTATTTTTTCAGTTTTGTTTGTTACTGTGTGTGTGTGTGCTAAATCACTTCAGTTGTGTCCAATTCTCTGCAACCCTTATGGACTGCAGCCTGCCAGGCTCCTCCATCCATGGGATTCTCCAGGCAAGAATACTGGAGTGGGTTGTCACGCCCTCCTCCCGGGGATCTTCCTGACCCAGGGATCAATCCTGCATCTCTTCCATTTAAGCTGCATTGACAGGCAGGTTCTTTACTATTAGCGCCACCTGGGAAGCCCTTCACTTGTTACTGCTGCGTTCTCAGAAGTGATAATGCCAATTTGGACTCTTCTCATTAGGATGTAAGTAAGAATTCCAGTTTCTTCCTTCTTCCCTCCTCTCCTTTCATTCTTTCTTCTCCTTCTCTCCTTCCTTTCCGAATTACTTAAATTTCAAACATAAGGTAGATTTACAGTGATTTGACCATTAGTGATTTCTGGCTTTTCTTATAGTGGAGAAGATACTCTATCTGATTAAGTTCCTTTGAAAGTTGTTGCAGCTTGCTTTCTAAAAATGCATATAGACAGTTTTGGTAACTACTCTGCTTATCTGAAAGAGAATGTACATTCGTCTGTTCTTGATGTTTTGTTATATATTAAGTCAATCTGGTGAAGAGGATTAGAATAATTGTTCAAATCTTTTAGAACTTTAATGATTTTTTTGTCTGGTTTCTCTTTCCATTACTGAGGTAGATGTTTAAAATTTCTCACAATGACCTTTCTACTTCTCTTTATACTCTGGCAATTTTTACAGTAAATATTTTATGGATATATATTATTAGATGCATACAAATTTAGAGTTGTTTTATTTTCTTTGTGGAGGAACATGAGAGATTATCACTTTCTATGTCTAGCAGGCTTTTTTCCTTAAATTTTACTTTGATTTTAATTTACACATGCTAGCTTTCTTCAAATTGATATTTGCATAAAATGTCTTTTATGCTTTTGCTTTCAATCTTTGTCTTTTTATGTGTTTTGTTAATGTGTATTTTAAGCAGCATTTATCTTGGATTTTAAAAACTCCAGTCTGGTAGCTTATTTTTTTTTAAAAAAGAGTATTTAGTCTACCTATTTTTAATGCATGGATTTTTGTTGTTTTTTGAATGCCGAGTTTTAAGCCAGCTTTTTCACTTTCATCAAGAGGCTCTTTAGTTCCTCTTCGCTTTAAGGGTAGTTCATCTGCATGTCTGAGGTTATTGATATTTCTCCCGGATATCTTGATTCTAGTTTGTGCTTCATCCAGGGTGACGACATACAGCTTTGACATACTTCTTTCCCAATTTGAAACAAGTCCACTGTTTCATTGTTGGGTTCTAACTGTTACATTTTGACCTGCATACAGATTTCTCAAGAGGCAGGTAAAGTGGTCTGGTATTCCCATCTCTTGAATAATTTTCCAGTTTGTTGTGATCCACACAGTCAAAGCCTTTGGTATAGTCAATGAAGCAAAAGTAGATGTTTTTCTGGAATTCTCTTGCCTTTTCTATGATCCAAGGGATATTGGCAATTTGATTTCTGATTGCTCTGCCTTTTGTAAATCCAGCTTGAACATCTGGAAGTTCTGTGTTCACATACTGTTGAAGCCTAGCTTGGAGAATTTTGAGAATTACTTTGCTAGCTTGTGATATGAGTACAACTGTGCAGTAGTCTGAACATTCTTTGGCATTGTCTTTCTTTGCCTTTCTTTGGAATTGGAATGAAAACTGACTTTTTCTAGTCACATATTCTTTCTTATGGCTGAGCAGTATAACACTGTATGATTGTTTTTCTGTCGATATGGAATTGTTTCCAGTTCTTGCATATTATGTATAAAGTTATGAAAAGCATGTGTATGTGCATACGTTTCCATTTTTCTTGGGAGAAATAAAAAGGTTGAAATTTTGGGGTCATAGGATAGAGGTACTTTTAGTTTTGTAAGAAACTATCAAAAAGTTTTTCAAAGCTGTTGAACTGCCTTAGACTTCTACTAGACCATTTAAATACTTGTGATGTAATCATTGATACATTTGATGTTAAGTCTATTATCTCATTCTGTTTTTCATTTGCTCTTCTTGTTCCATTTTCTTTCCTTTAGGTTTTTACTTGCACGTTAATTAACTGTATTAGAAATCATAATATGAATCCTTGACCTATGAGTTTAGTATAATGGAATCTTGGACTCTATGAGGATCTTGCTAAGTTGCTTCAGTCATGTCCGACTCTTTGCGACCCTACGAACTGTAGCCCACCAGGCTTCTCTGTCCATGGGATTCTCCAGGCAAGAATACTGGAGTGGGTTGCCATTTCCTTCTCCAGGGGATCTTCCCAACCCAGGGATCGGACCTGAATCTCTTGTGTCTCCTGCATTGGCAAGTGGATTCTTTACTACTACACCACCTGGGAAGCCCATATGAGGATCTTCCACAGTTTGTTTTAATAGCATTTATTGCCACCACTTGCCTTTCGAATTTCTGTCATGCATTTTAATTCTCTGAATACTTTTTACCACACAGTGTGAAAATATGATTGTTTTCAGTTAATATTTATTTATTTATACTTACATACCTATTTAAGATTTCATTGTGTTTTTCTTTCCTGCATTTCTGTGCTTCCACTATTACAAGTTTCCTTTTGCTTGAAAAAAATATATATAATATTTTTATATGCAAATCTGTTGGCAACAATTGTTATAATTTTAGTTTGTATAAAAATGCATTCATTTGTCTTCATTTTAGAAGAATATTTTTAGTTATCATAGATTTCTAAGTTGGCAGTTTTTTTTAAATTAGATGTTTTCTGGCTTCACTTATTTCTATTATTTGTTATAGGGATTATTTTGCTCCTTGAAAGTAAAAGCCTGTAATTTTTCTCTAGATGCTTTGAAAGTTATCTCTTTTCTCTTTAAAAAAATTATTTATTTATTATTTTTGGCTGTGCTGCGGATGTGGGCTTTGGATACAGGCTTTCCTCTAGTTGTGGCGAGTGGGGGTGAGGCGTGTGGTCTTCTCATCATGGTGGCTTCTCTTGTTGCAGACCACGGGCTCCAGGGCGTGTGGGCTTCAGGAGTAGCACATGGGCTCAGTATTTGCGGCTCCCAGGCTCTAGAGCGCAAGCTCAGTAGTTGTGGCTCCCAGGCTTAGTAACTGTGTAGCATGTGGAATCTTCCCAGATCAGGGACTGAACTTGTGTCTCCTGCATTGGCAGGTGGCTTCTTTACCACTGAGCCACCAGGTAAGTCACTTCTTTTCAACACATTTTGGTAATTCGCCTAGGTCTGTTTTTCTTTGTATTTATCATGCTTGATGTTCATGTTGCTTTTAAATTTGTGATGATTTTTAAATTTATTTTCTAGAATTCTAGACCATTATATCTTCAAATATTAATTCTCTCTCTTCTGCTCTTGTATTCCCTTTTGGGACTGTAATCTGCATATATTAGAGTTCACATGCCTGCCTGCTCAGTCACACAATCGTGTCTGACTCTTTGTGACCCCATGGACTGTAGCCTTCCAGGCTCCTCTGTCCATAGGATTTTCCAGGCAAGAAATACTGGAGTGGGTTGCCATTTCCTGTTCCAGGAGATCTTCCCGTCCCAGGGACTGAACCTGCTTCTCCTGAGTCTCCTGCATTGGCAGGAGGATTTTTACCACTAAGCTACCTGAGAAACCATGTTACAGATTTTGACATCTTGTCCAATATTCTCTTAGTCTCTTTTCTAGCTTTGTTTCCTCTCTATATGTCAAACTGGATATTTTGTCCTTGGATCCATTTTTCAGGTCGTTTTCTTTTCTTCAGTTGTATCTTATCTTTTATTATGCTTATCTAGTGTATCCTTAGTTTCAGTTGATCATAATTTTCTGTTCTAGAGAGCTTGTTTCATTCCTTCTTTGAATAAATTTCAATTTTCTTAGTCTTAGTCTGTTCAGGCTGCTATAACAAAATAATATACACTGGGTGACTTGTATACAACAGTGATTTATTTCTTATAGTTTGTGACACTGGGAAGTCCAAAACTCAGAGAAAAATCAAAGAAGCAGGTCCTCAGCAATCCCAACCCCTTTAGAAAAAGTAGATATTTGATAGTCTGCTCTGAGGAGCAGCTCTAATCTGTGCTTGAAAGTTTCAAAACATGTATGATTTTTCACAATAGTTTTTGTCTGATTGTATACTATAAAAATATTATAAAACATGAAGCAATACTCTCACTTACAGAAAGAAGTGGAGAGTAATAAAATCATTCCATTAACCTGGGCTATGTCTATGCTATTAGTTGAATAGTATAAAATCCCCTGTATCTTTTCCAAATACGCACACACACACACACACACACACACACACACACACACCCTCTGAAACTTTCTAAAATTTTTATGTGTAAATTTTAATATAGGATACATGAAGAGGAATACCACGAATACTAATTTGAAAAGATACATGCACCCCAATGATCAAAGCAGCATTATAGCTCAGACATTGAAGTAACCTAAACGTTACTTTGCCAACTAAGGTCCATCTAGTCAAGGCTATGGTTTTTCCAGTAGTCATGTATGGATGTGAGAGTTGGACTGTGAAGAAGGCTGAACACCGAGGAATTGATGCTTTTGAACTGTGGTGTTGGAGAAGACTCTTGAGAGTCCCTTGGACTGCAAGGAGATCCAACCAGTCCATTCTGAAGGAGATCAGCCCTGGGATTTCTTTGGAAGGAATGATGCTGAAGCTGAAACTCCAGTACTTTGGCCACCTCATGCGAAGAGTTGACTCACTGGAAAAGACTTTGATGCTGGGAGGGATTGGGGGCAGGAGGAGAAGGGGATGACAGAGGATGAGATGGCTGGATGACATCACTGACTCAATGGACGTGAGTCTGAGTGAACTCTGGGAGTTGGTGATGGACAGGGAGGTCTGGCGTGCTGCGGTTCATGGGGTCGCAAAGAGTTGGACATGACTGAGCGACTGAACTGAATTGAACAGATGAATGAATAAAAATGTGTTGTATGTATATATATGTACACGTGTACATATGTACACGTGTACATGTATATGTACACATATATATGAAATATTCCTCAGCCATAAAAAGAATGAAATTTTGTCATTTTAGCAATGTAGATGGACCCAGAGAATATTATGCTTAGTGAAATGACAGAGAAAGACAAATGTTGTATGATACCACTTATATATGGAATCAAAAAAAAAAAAAGAAATGAATGCATATGCAAAACAGAAGCAGATTCACAGATACAGAAAACAAGCTTACAGTTACCAAAGGGGAGAGGGAAAGGGGGAAGGATAAATTAGGGATATGAGGTTAATAGATACAGACAACTATGGATAAAGTAGTGAGCAGCAAGGATAGACTGTATGGCACAGGGAATTATAGCCATTATCTTGTAATACCTTATAATGGAATATAATCCACAAAATCATTATGGAGTGCACCTGAAACAAGTATAATATTGTAAATCAACTATATTTCAATTTTCAAAAAGAGAAATACCGCAAACTTCTGTTTCAACTTTAATTGGACTAAAATATTTCAAGAATTACTTTTTATTTTCTGAGTGTTCAGTTTTTTAAAATGAAAACAGAAATTGAATGACTAAACAGCAAATGTACAATTAACAAAACAGTTGATTAATTGCTGTAATAAATCAGAGTAACCAAATTAGAAAATAAATTTATGAAGACAAATATGGTTCATTCATTTCCTTTCAGATATAATGAATTCCTACCCTTACTATCTTAATGTATTTTAACTTCTGGATTTTTCATTTGCTGGATTATTGAGATTAACCTCAAAATCCTTAGAAAGAGAAAATGAATAGCAAAACAAAATTTTAAATAAACCATTAAATTTACCCTTGAAACAAGCATTTACCAACACTTCAGTGTCTACTGCTTACATAATAAGTATATTATAATGCATTTCTGCCAAAGTAATTTTATCCCTTCCTTCTTTTTAAAATCAAGTCCTATTTTAATGGTGGTAGAGGATTTTACTATTTAAAAACACTGTAATAAATGCATGAGGAAGAAGAACTTCTTTGGTAAAGTCAGCTCTTCCTTTCTGTTTATGCTTTTCCAAGTTTGGAGTCATTGTTATTCAGTCAGTAGGTCATGTCTGACTCTTTGCCACCCCAGGGACTGCAGCACAGCCAGTCTTCCCTGCCCTTCACTATCTTATGGAGTTAACTCTAACTCATGTCTATTGAGTCAGTGATACCAAAGTATCTCATCCTTAATCACCCCCTTCTCCTCTTTCCCTCATCCTTTCCCAGCATGAGGGTCTTTTCCAACGAGTTGGCTCATCACATCAGGTGGCCAAAGTATTGGAACTTCAGCATCAGTCCTTTCAATGAATATTCAGTGTTGATTTCCTTTAGGATTGACTGGTTTGATCTCCTTGCTGTCCTCGAGAGTCCTCTCCAGCACCACAGTTCAAAAGCATCAACTGTTTGGTGCTCAGCCTTCTTTGTGGTCCAACTCTCACATCCGTACATGCCTACTGGAAAAACCATAGCTTTGACTACACTGACCTTTGTCAGTAAGGTGATGTCTTTTCTTTTTAATATGCTGTCTGGGTTTGTCATAGAATATCCAAATTTGAAATAACCATTACTAAATTTGAAAAAGAATGAAGCAGAGCTATTTTTTTGAGCAGATATAAACAATTCTGACATCTTATTCAAGAAATCAACTGTATTTGAGGTAATAGAACAGATTTTGAAAACACAATTAGACCCTTTGATATTAATAAATGTATATTTAGCTAAATTGACATTTACCAGTTGGTTGTCTAGAGACTTACTTCCTAGGAGGGACATCTGTCTCCCTATGGCCCCCGCTATTGAGAGGCCATCTTCAAGACTCAACATTTTCCCTTATAGCTTGCAGTAACATGAATTCCTTTTTAATCATAAGGTTAAATGTAGTCTTATGTGTTCTTTAAGTTCTCATTCTCTTTATTTGCTTTCCTTTGCTAGTTCTCTATAGCCAGAACCCTGAAGTTTATTCTGCTCAGAAGTGTTTAAGCCAGACTGCCAAACATCTCTTCCTGCAGCTTTTGAAAAACCATTTCTCAGATGTATAGGGATTCTTATTTGTCGAAAATCTGCATGAATCTAAAATTAAACACAACAACAGCAATTCATGTTGAAAAGAATTTATAAAGAAGGAAACCATGGCAACAGAATCATTTATTTTTAAACTGTACCAGCCCTTATCTCTATCTTCACCCCAAAACTAAGCACACTTAAGCCATAGATTTCTCCATGCCACTTAATTCTCACTGTCATTCGGCCAGAGTAAAAAATAGCCATGATAATTGTCATATGTATGTTACTAAGTATTGTGCAAGCCTGTCTTCATGTTTGCTCACTCACATTATCCGGCAAATGGCCTTGGAGGAACCTGTGTGGTTGTCAGGGGGACGGAAGCTCAGGTAATGCATTTAACGAGGCAACACCACTGTTCATGCCAAGGACAGGCTCTCTAGTGGGAGATTACAGCTCTGATTTAATTACTCCAGGATTCCATATCTTATCAGAAATGGGCAAGAGCAGATGGAACTGCAGCAAATTCCAGCATGGCTTCCCCAGGCTTTCAGGGACCCTGTCTGTGCACAGCATCTAGAAAGCTCTTTTTCTGCACTGCTTTTTATATCACTGCCCAACATTACATCGCCAAGCCAGGAGAACTCCCACTTCCACTGTGCGTGCTTTCATTAAGCATACAGTTACAAACTTCAGGCGAAGTGTCTGAAATGTCTTAAAAGTCTTAAAATGTCTTAAAAGTGTTCATCAGAAAATTTCAGGTAACTGATAACACTGGAAAGCATAAGCATAGTTTTCTATGAATAATTTCAAAAACACATTTTTCAGATTGGTATATATTTGAAAATCTACTAAGGCTGAGCACCGAAGAACGGATGCTTTTGAACTGTGGTGCTGGAGAAGACTCCTGAGATTTCTTCAGACTGCAAGGAGATCAAACCAGTCAGTCCTAAAGGATATCAACCCTAAATATTCATCGGAAGGACTGATGCTAAAGCTGAGGCTGCAATACTTTGGCCACCTAATGTGAAGAGCCGATTCATTGGAAAAGACCCTGATGCTAGGAAAGATTGAAGGCAGGAGGAGAAGGAGGTGACAGAGGATGAGATGGTTGAATGGCATCACCATCTCAATGGATCTGATTTTGAGAAAACTCTAGGAGATAGTGAAGGACAGGAAAGTCTGGCATGCTACAGTCCATGCATGGAGTCGCAAAGAGTTAGACACAACTGAGCAACTGAACAACAACTAATGTTAATGTTTCTTTTTTTTTAAATAAATATCAACTGAAAGGACATGGTATTTGAAATGTGTCTTTCCTAATTCCTTTGTCTATTCTAATATCCGTTAGTTCAGTCATGTGAAGAACTTAGGGTGTCCAAAGATAAAGATTCATTCATCATTGACTCAGTCAAGCTATTTACCCCCAGAAGAGCCTTGAGAGGAACACAGACTTTAGTTTTGAAGATCAAAGCCTTGGGTAATAGAATTAGGCACAAGAAGATATTTGAAGCCGTGAAGGGCATTAACCCAATGAGCTGATTGAATTACTTGGAAAATTGATCTTATATTTTCTGAAATAAACCAGAAATCTGAAGTTAAAAGGATAGGGGCCCACTATCTACGAGCCATACTCAGAGTTAAGTCAGAAATGGCAGAAAGCCTCTGTCTTACAATACACTCCTAACATAAGAGGAAAGCAGAGGCACTGCCTCCTTAGCGCTTCATTCTACCTTTTACCTTCTTAGCCCACTTGCTTCTGTGGCCTATTTCCCAGGATTCCCTCTGTTAGGTTGGTCTGTAGGTCAATGTGCCTGACTTTGTTTCACTGAAGGCTTTCTGGGTATGAATGAGCCAAAGGTTATCAGGTGTATTTGCACAAAAGCTTTGGCAAATTCTCACAGAGATACTGAATGAAAAGAATGACTCTTTACCAAGGGCATGAAGTGCCTGGGTTTCTCTAAAGTGGAGGAAAATAAGAAAAACATTGGTTAGAAAAATGTCTTTGAAATCAGACAAAACCAAAGGTATATGGCTTTTCAGCTTCAGTACAGAGAGAAACAAAAAGATACCTTTCCCATTTGGGGGAATTATGAGGAGAGGAGCAGGAATTTCATGCAGTTTCTGTATTTCCAGCTGCAGCTACTTTATATCAGAGATTGTTTCTTTGTCTCCAGTACTTTCCATTTTTGGTAGCAGCTCTGAGGATTTATTCAGCAAATATTTATTTTGCCCTTACAAAGTCTTAGTCACTGCCCATGATAAATAGCAGGTGGAGAGCTGGGCTACCAAAGCACAGAAACATGAGGGGACCTGGGTGTAAATAAGGTTCCGAATAGCCATCTCTCACAATCCCAGAGATGCTCACAAAAAGAAAGGGGCTTATTCAGCAAGAAAAAATACTAAGATCATAAAAATAAAGAAAAAAGACAGAGAAGAGATTTTTTTCCCTCTGTATTTTAAGGAACATGGCTAAATGACCATCCTTGAAACAAACCGAATTTTGACACTATAATTCAATGAACTGGTAAGAAAAAGATAATAGATTATCTTTGCTGAACCTATGGCCAGCTTTGCTACAGTCAGGCTTTACCAGCTTGGATGTCTTTGCACTGATGGAACAGCTAAGAAGCTGATAAATATTTCTATTATTTGGATAATTTATTGAGCATATTAATTAGGTAAGCAAATGACAGATGATTTTATTTATTTTTAATTGGAGGATAATTGCTTTACAATGTTGTCTTGGTTTCTGCCACACATTAACATGAACCAGCCATAGGTTATACATATATCCCCCTTCTCAAACCTCTCTCCCACCTCACACCCCATCCACCATTCTAGGTTGTCACAGAGGACCAGGTTGAGCTCCTTGCAACATACAGCAAATTCAACAGGGCATGTTTTGAAATGTTTGAACACATTGCTTTTAGGCGTTCAAGGTGCACCCATTTTGGGGAGTATGTAAGTTTCTAAACTCCTTTCCATTGTCAGCAAACACAATGTAATGAAAAGAATGCTGAAGTGAGCATAAGGAAAACTGAAGGTTTGTACTTGAATATTTTTATAGCTAACCTATCCATTTAAAAAAATTTTATTTTATTTTGGTGTAGAGCTGATTAGTGAGCCTATTCTTAAATCATTGTTTTAAAGGGTCTGATGTGTAATAAGATAATGTGGGTTCATATGTGAAGCAATCAAGGGAAAGGGGAACACGCAGTAGAAAAGAGCTGAGATTAAGTGGGAGGAGGGCGGGAATGCAAAAGGTATGTGTGTCCTGAGGTGCCGTCCCTTGGCCAGGAGCTTCCTGGCCACCGTCCTAAATGGAAGATGAGCATTTACATAATTCACATTGTCTGTGAGCTAAATCTGGAGCAGTTGTTAAGAAGAAGTATAATTATTTCTGGTACTTAGAAATGAGAGAAATCTCTCCCTCCCATGAGTCCTCATAAAAGAGCCAGTGAGTCATCTTGTGAAGGTCCAGAGAGCATCTTCCCTGGAAGGGGGTGGGGCACGGAGTGGGGGAACATTTCATGGAGGAGCTGCCTCCTATCAGGTCCCCAGGGTCTTACATCCACTCAGTATATGAAGTCACTTAACCTCTTGTGACCGTGATGCTTCCACTGAAAAAAAGGGGCTGAGTGGCCGGTTGGACTCCATCCAGCTGTAAAATTGTTTCTTGGATACTGATCATTATAGAATGTCCTTAAAAAGCTGTTACAGTGTTTCATCTTAGAAAGGCATATTTCAATATTCTTGAAATAAAACTACATGTATGAGTTCATATGTGTATACTCAGACTTTTTAATTAATTGATCTGCTGTTTCAGAGTCCTAGAAAACAGAATTCACACCAGTAATTTGAAAAGAGATCATTTAATAGAAAGAATTATTAACTGTATAGCAAGTATTATTATTATTATTATTATTAACTGTATAGCAAAGTATTATTAACTGGTAGCAAGTATATAGCCTTGAAGAGGGCATAAAGGAGAACTCGAGCAATCGCCTAGCACTGAGAGACAGTACCTGATGAAGGAAGACAATTGGAGTGAGGGTTGGGCACCCTCTCCAGTGCAGATTTGGAACTCACTGCGGAGAGTGTGACTGGGCCCATCAGGTGGCAGAATAGTTCACTGAATAGCCCTAGGACAAAACTGGTCATGGCCAGCTGGAAGGGGCTGGTGAGGAGGAACTGATTTGGCGCCCTGGCAAAACTTGCCAGAGGGCTGTGCGACTGGACCTGCTGCACACACACCTCTAGCAGCTGCATCTGAGGAACAAGATGAGAGGATGCAATCCAGTCAAATGAAGTCTCTCTGGCACTGTCCCTCCTGTGACACACTCTGTTGACAAAGCTTAATATGGTACCAACTGGCAAAGGAGATGTCTTCATGTGTGCCAACTCCAATATCACAAAGCAAGGAGCTGAGGGGTGAATTTGGAGCCCAGAGACAATCCATTGATCACTGATACCTACCTTTCCTTAAGGTGTTAAATTCCAAAATGGATCGAGTGTATTTACAAAGGCTCACGACATGAGACTTCGCTGGTGGTCCAGTGGTTGAGTCTTCTGGACAATGCAGCAGACGTGGGTTCAATCCCTGTTCGGGGAACTAAGATCCCACATGCCACAGGGCAACTAAGCCTGTGTGCCACAACTACTGAGCCCATGCTCTAGAGCCCGCAGGCTGCAACTCCCGAAGCCCACGTGCCCAAGAGCCTGTGCTCTGCAACACCTGAAGCCACCACAGTGAGGAGCCGGCACTGCCAAGAAAGCCCCGTTTGGCTCCGACGGTAAAGCGCCTGTCTACAGTGTGAGAGACCTGGGTTTGATCCCTGGGTTGGGAAGATTCCTGGGGAAGGAAATGGCAATCCACTCCAGTACTCCTTGCCTTGAAAATCCCATGGACGGAGGAGCTTGGTGCAGGCTACTATCCACGGGGTTGCAAAGGGTCAGGCATGACTGAGCGACTTCACTTCACTTTGCAAATAAACAAACAACAACAAAAAACAAGACAAATGCTCCTGTAGTATAAAAAAAGTGATGTGTTTTACAGTGTTCAAAAGGATTAGAATAAGAAACAGTGGGAATGAGGCCTAGCGTATCAGTAATTTCGCCAATGATCACTTGGAAGCCAGTAATCATCTGAAAAATATTTAGGGTAAATGTTCATTCATTTGCTCAGGCGGTCAACAAATATTCAGCTCTGTATCTGTGGGTTCCACATCTATGGATTTGACCAGAATTGAGAATACTCTGAAAAAGAATTCTAGAAAGTTCTCCCAAACTGGTTTCCTGTATCCTGGCAAATATTTACATAGCGTTTACATTGTATGAGGTATCATAAGTAGTCTAGAGATGATTTAAGTATCTGAGACCATGTGTATAGACTATATGCAAATGCTATGCCCTTTTATGAAGGACCTGAGCATCCACGGATTTTGGTATTCACGGGGCTCCTGGAGTCAACCCTCTGTGGATACCAAGGGACGTACTTACTATAGACCAGGTACTGGGGCTACAGAGCAAAATAAAAATTAAAGGGCCCCAAGAACTTTGCAGTGCTAAGTGCTTTGAAGAAGCTGCATAAGTGCTGTGGAAGCAAAATTAGAGAAGAGGTTACCTACCCAAGAAGGCTGGGGAAAAATGTCATCAGGAAGCACAAGAGAATGTTAATGGAAGGGAGTTAGTTGCCCAATGACAGGATGTGGTGGGAAAAATTGCCGCAGGACTGGGCATATCAGGTGCAAAGACCCAAGACGGGCAAGAATATATGTTCACGGAACTGAAGGAAGGTCTGTGTCCCTGAAGCCTGAGGATCTCTTCTTGGGAAGGGATCACTGAGGGAGGTGAACTCTCCAGTGGACCGCCTTTAACTTCACCTGTTCCATCCATTCTCCTGGGTCTCCCACCTGCTGGACCACGCTGTGGATTTGGACGTGCCAGCCTCCCTATTTGTGTGATGGGATTCCTTATAATAAATCTCTTTCTATTGATATCACACTATCTATAAGGACTTTCCAGGTGGCTTAGTAGTAAAGAATCTGCCTGCCATGCAGGAAACCTGAGTTCAATCCCTGAGTCGGAAAGATCCCCTGGAGAAGGAAATGACAATTCACTCCAGTGTTCTTGCCTGGGAAATCCCACGGACAGAGGAGCTTGGTAGGCTATAGTCCATGGGGTTGCAAAGAGCCAGACAGGACTTAGTGAATAAAAACACACATATTGTTGGCTTTTGTTTCTCTGGAGAACTCGGAATAATACAGGATTTTATAGGTAGGAAAAGAACATGCAGATTTTTTTTTTTTGACCATTTAATTTCTGTCTCAGTGATTCATGACCGACAGGAATTTGGGGGCATTTGGAAATATTTGAAGATTCTTTGGTCCATGGGGTTGCAAAGAGTCGGACATGATTGAAGTGACTTAGCACAGCAGCATGGCACGGAAGACATTTTTGGTTCTTACCACTTCGGGATGGTGACATTAGTATCTGGGGACAGAGACCAGTCTGTATCTTCTAAAATGAGAAGTGACAATCCCCACAACCAGGAATCATCCCATCCATATTGTCAGTGTTAGCCATGTTGGGAAACTCTGCTCTATCTGAATGGATAGTGACTGACATGTGTTAAGCAGAATTGTGCCTGTGGTCATTGGGATGAGGTGATGGGAGGCAAGAGCAGTGTGACTGATGTTTTAATTTCAAAAACACCTTGCTCTAGAGGTGTACACTGAGATCAAAGGGGTCTTAAGAAATACTGCTGTCAGAATTACCCTTCTAAAACTCTAAGTAAAATTTATTTATTATCTTTCATGTATTATTACTTAAAAATCACAGTTGTAAAAATTCTAGACCCTGTTTTTCAGGAAGAAGGAGAAAAATCCAGAGACAGCATTATTTGAATGACTTGAAGTAGGGGAAACATTTAAAACATGGATAACGTCCATCATTTAGTTATCATCCAAATGATGTATCAGATTTCTGTGAAATTAAGGGGTCAATTTACCTTCTATTGAGTCAACTTTCAGACTCAAAACACTTTCAGAACTCAACAAATTCCCTCCAATTTCCATATGGTTAATTAAATTTTATTGAAGACTAGCTCTACAGGAAGTCATAAATATTCCAATGGGAAAGTAATGAAGAGTAAATTCTGAGATTTCTAATTTGAAACCACAGGGCCCTTAGCTGAGATCTGAGGGGAGAAAGATTCTGGTTGCTGCAGGAAGTTTTTGGTGTTGTGGTGATAGATGTGAAAATTAGGAAAAAATACATTCAAATAGCACAGAATGTCACATGGTATCCCACAGACTTTCAGAGAGCATAGTATACCTGCCACTCCACAGTTTGCAGCCCATTCAATTTTTCCTACCTTGACCTCAGGAAGGATGACATTTTACCAACTGGACAACTTTCTATTGAAATCTGTCTGGAGATTACAAAATCTATAGACTACAGATATACTTCTATAAACAGATTTGTATTGAGATTTTAAAAAGAGATTCCATTTTCAACTATTTAAAATGAATGAAAAATACTGAATAATCTTTGTTGCCAAGATTTTAACTAGACTTGTTTGAGTACTTGTTAAACCCTTCATCTTCCTTCTAAATTATAATTAAACCAGGTTACTGTCCATCTAGAACTAACTTCATCAATGTGCCAGTTTGGACTGTATTTTCAAAGCAGCAAGCACTTCTTTTGATATTTAGAGAAAGAGAAGCTGTGAGGAAAAAAAAATTTGGTGGATTTCAACTATAAAGCCAGTAAAAATAGCTAAAAATAAAACTGTCCCCCAAATAAATATTAAAATGGTCTATCTTAGTGCAAAAAGAAAAAATAAGAATCTTCATGGGGGCTGGGAAATAAGTAACCATGAGTATTCCGTATGCATTTAATTCTCAGCTTGGTGAAAAAGCATATATCACTCTTTGCTGTACTGAGCCTTTACTCTTTTATTAATCTATAACTTCAAGCTTCCTCTTCCCTAATATTTGCTTTAAATAAATAAGCAAATGAACAAACTTGAGTATTAGAAAGGAAAACTCGCAAAAGGTCAAATCAATTGATAGTTACCAATCAGTAGTCTGTATTAGCCTTGGAAGATCCCCTGGAGAAAGAAATGGCAACCCACCTTAGTATTCTTGCCTGGAAAATTCCATGGACAGAGGAGCCTGGTGGGCTACAGTATTTGGGATGACAAAGAGTCAGACACAGCTGGGCAACCAAGTATGAACGTACACATGTGTAACGGTTGTTACCATAGAGACTAAATTTAGGATTGACATGTACATACTGCTAGATTTACAATAAATAACCAACAGGGACCTACTGTAAAAATAAATAAATAATAAAATAAAAAATAAAATTACTGTTAAAGACCGAGTAATATTTGGTACTGACCATTTTATATACTGAGTAACTGTTCGATGCAGAGGGCTCCTACACACATTTTTATTTTTATTTTTATAAATTTTATTTTTACTTTATTCTGCATTACAATACTGTATTGGTTTTGCCATACATTGACATGCACACATTTTTAAAATGAACTGTCTTGGTTCCTCATCTATACTTGAGTTGGTTCCAGTTCTATGTTTCAGTCCAAATGTTTACACATATTCACCTTTCACTCACAATCCTGATAAGGGGAACTGCATTTCTTTGGACATGGAAGCAATTTAGATAGTGGTTAAAAGGAAGTGTTGATGAACACACAGCTGCAGGGGTGATGTCTGCAAGTTTTAATGACCAGCCTGCAAAGAATCAGAAGCACAATTTATAACAGCACAAATTCCCACCTCTTGTTACATCACATTTTAAATCAAAGAAAACAAAGATTTTAAGAGAGAGAACATGTGGCCAACTGTTCACACTGTAGTCCCTGAAATCAATCTATTCAACCAGAGGACACTTTAAATGTTAGACATTTTCCTTCATGCTTTGTGATTTTTTTTTTTTTTTTTGTTTATGATACTTATCTTCTCTTGGCCAGGTTGTTGGCTGACAAACTGTTTTTAAACATTTATATGACTTCTGCTTATGCATTCCAGAGGGGGAAAGAGCTTTTGTTATAGGTAGTAAAAATCAAGAGAAACAGATAGTCAGGGTTGTGATTTGCCAAAGGTCAAAGGTCATGACAAATGAATGACTCCAGAGGCTTTGAGGTCAAAGGTGCAACTGGGATCCCATAACCTCCAAGCAGCCTTTTACATCACAAAGGAAAGCAAAGCTTTTCTAGGGTTCAAGAAGGAATTTGTAGGCACATTCACACTTTTCTTTGAAAAATTATTTCAGAATGATTCTGCCCATGATAATTTTTCCTCTCGAAGCCAACTGGCATGAAATAAGCTTTTATATAAATTGAATGTCTCCTTAGCATTTTATTAGTATTCTATATTGACAACCTAGAGGAAGAACTAACAAAGATGAATACGTGTTTTTTAAGTGGAAAATAAGCACATTTTTTAGAAGATCAAATCCCACACTAAAGAAGTACATTTATCTTCTTTGTTATTTTTTCCAATTCCATGTGTATTTAGAGTATACCTAAAAATTTGTTTTTCTTGAAAAACTGGGAGAAATAGTGATCTCTTGTGCTTTCTCTTTGGCATATAACTTTATGCTAAATTCTGAATACAGGTCCTAAATAAGGTTTTGTAATGCGACCAGTCTGATACTAATATGTACTTTTTCTTTTTTAATTCTTTTTTTTAATTTAAAGCAAAAACAAAAACAAAAACAAAACACTTCAGTGATACCAGGGCCACTGTTTAGATCAGAATGTCTGTGGTAGTTCTCACAATATATTAGTACATATTAGCTGGAGCTATATCTATACCATGTAAATGGGAGAAAAAAATGCAAAATCTTACTTTTCAACTCCATTGGTTTCTAACCTCTCACGAGCACTTAATTCCTCATAGAGAAGGAAATAGTCACGCTGTAGAATCCTGTGGCCCATGAAGGGTAATTGGATAACATCTTTTGAAAGATTTACAAGGCTGCCAAGGATTTTGCCAGCTTTAAACCTGATTGATTCAGTGTGAAAAGATCTGAACAATTCTGACCTAAAAGTTTAAAGGCAGACCTTTCCTGTGAAAGTATAATTTAAAGCCTGTAATAAAATTGTATTGGAAAACACCACATTGAAGAACACAGCTATAAATTGCAAAATAGCATTATGTTAAAGGACATTTTTTTTCCCTGAAGTCCTCTGAAAGAACCCTAATTGTTCACCAGATACTTTAATAATGAGGTGTTTTTGGTTTGGCCTTTTTTTTCCCTCCTGGAAAAAGTCCCGAAACAAAGACAAAATGAGCCAACTATTTTGCTTCCCTCACCAAAAAGTTTGACTTCTTGCTTATGCACACAGATGGAATTTCTACAACTTTTTTCTTATTAGGTAAAATAAAGAAAAGTGAAATTTCGTTTATCTTGAACAAACAAAGAGGAGACCAAATAGACTTGTTTCATATTTTAATTTCTCAAAGTGCTGATTCTCATCATATATTAATTTCCATCTTGACAAAATATATACACTCATAATGAGTGCAATACTTTGTGAGTGGGCGCAAATGCTTGTGATGACTCAGACAAATTAATGATTAAACATCTTCCAGCTAATTACTCCAGGCCATTAATTATTTATCCAAGTCCATAAGTCTATCATCTATTTTAGCCTCTCCTATGTCCCGTTTTAGAAGAGGTGGGTGTAGAAAAACTAGAAGCATAAAAATTTCAAATGAAATTAAGTGCTGTTACACACATTTTTTCCTTTGTCTTTAGAATCAGGGAAAAATTGAGACTGTGGTATTTAGACAGAGTCTGTGTATCTTTAACAAAGCCTCCTTTGTAACATGTTCACTAACTTTGTATTTCCTCCTCAAATTTCAGCTTGAAGGATTTAGGGGAAAATTCCATGTGCCCACTTAACCTGTGATGATTTGGGCTCTCTGCCATTTGCCTTTTGATTTTTTGAACCATATGAACTGGTCTTAGGATGTTTAAAACAGGAATCTTGATTTATGGGTACTTCATCACCACATACAAATTTACCTGTGACTAGAAATGAGTGCTTTCTGTGTCAATTTGTGATCACGCTTACTTTCCAACAAATTGAAAGCCTACCTTCCTCCCGTCCTTTAAAAAGACAGAATAAGACCTGTGGCACTAAAGGAAAAAGTTCAATTAATAAATACCTAAAGAGCAGCTCTCTTTTGTGTAAAATAGTTTGTACCGAGAAAAAGCATTCAGAAAGGAGGGAGGGACGATGTTCTGGAAGCTATTTCTTTCCTTAAGAATTAGGTAATGAGTTAGCTCAGGTTTGCTCCTCCTTTCCATCCTCTAACTAGAGTTCAGTGTCTAGGAGGTAATTCAACCAGCCACCTGAAAATCCTCCATGGTCCCCCTTATTGCATCAAGAGTCGAATAATTTCCACTGTATCAGCTTCCAGCTGGCTGTTAGCTCATTCTTCAGGATGCATTACTTGGTCTATTCTAGTGCTCTAAACTGGCAGGGTCCCCAGAAGCTCTTCTTTAGAATGTTACAGTCAGTTAAGCTGAAAATTGTTAACTATTGGGAAATATACCCCAGGGTGAAGGAAAAAGCAAATTAGGAACTGGCTATAAAAATATTTTTGCTGTGTTCACATCACATCAATTTTCCCTATACAAAGTAATCCTACAAAAAGAACAGAGGGACAGCCTTTTCTGGTGGCCTGATTTTGAGTTCTGGTGCCACCTAGTGGGAAGGGGAGGAATAGAGCATGCTGAAGAGGCCTGACCCGAGTCACCACTCGCAGATCAAGACAATTGATTCATTTCCTTCTTGTCACCATGTGTGTGTGTATATCTATCTATCTATCTATCTATCTATATATATATTTAAAAACTTCATCACTTTCCTGATCCAATACTTTTCAGCACTCCATATCAAAGGATTGAGGTCAAATCCCTCTTTGCTGACATTCAAGGCTTCCTGCAATCTGATTCCAGTTTATATTTGAAACCTTACTTGGCAACCATTCTTCGTGAAGTTTTTCATAACAGCCAGGCTGGTCTGCTTCAGACAACATTCCTTACCTTTGCTTGTGTCGCCTTTCCACTCAATATAGATTCTCTTATCCTTTTAGAATCTCATATTTAGAGAGATCTTATGGTTAGATTAGATGTCTTCAATACTAGTGCCTCCCAGAAAATTCCCTTTTAAGAAGTCCTCCAAACCTCTTTTTGAGACAGTGAATTTAATCTTATCTGAGATGACTTGTTATATTTTCAGCTACTTCTGGTAAAAAGTACTTTCTAATATGGAACCCACACCTCCAGTTCAAGAGGAGAGTGAGTGCTCGAAGTAGATGGTTCAGTGCAGACTCGGAAACAAGGTGGGTTACAGCTTTGTAACCTTCCTAGCATGTGAAATTGGTCACATGCTAAGTTCACTAGATCTTAGTTACTTTACTTGTAAAGTTGGGATAAGAATAGTGCCTCTTATCATTCAGAATCATGTATTGGCTTATATGTGCGAAAGCACTTAGAACAGTATGTAACATGCAGTGTGTGCTTGGTAGGTGTCTGATATTATGTTTATAGCTTTTGGAAGTCATTAACATAAAGATATGCATGATAGTTGTGGTAATGAAAAGAGTGTATTGAACAATACGTGTTGTTCAGCGGCTTACTTGGAGCACCCCACCTGTAAGACTCTGTCTTCACTAAGGTTCTGTGGGGACATAAGTTGGGGAGATGCCACATGCCATTTGCAGCTACATCCTACATTATATGATATATAATAATTAGCATAATTAAGGCTGTCAACTTCTGTCATATAACAGCGTACTTTTGTCTATCTTGGCATTTCCTAAACCTATTTGACTCAAGAATTCTTTTAAATATAACATCTTGCGTGTGTGCTATGTCACTTCAGTTATGTCCAACTCTTTGCAACCCTATGGACCACAACTTGCCCGTCTTATCTGTCCATGGGGTTCTCCAGGCAAGAATACTGGAGAGGGTTGCCATGCCCTCCTCTAGGGCATCTTCCCAACCCAGGGATCAAACCCACATCTCTTATGTCTCCAGCATTGGCAGGCAGGTTCTTCACCACTAGCCCCACCTGGGAAGCCCAGTATATAACATCTCAACAGCTCATTATCTATTTACGTTTTGGGAGAGGGGGGCTTCAACTCAAAACCTTAAAGGACTTTCCTTAGTTTAAGCCAGGGAAGTAGGCTGGGTGAAATACAATATGGAGGAGGGTGAGTTATGAAAAACCAGAGGACACATGTCTTGCCTAAGTACATTTCAATTTGGCTTGTGATAAAAAACACTGCAAGGTCAATGCAAACAGCTATAGGCTGAATCTGGACCATGTTCAGCAAATCTGTGATTCCTGAAGAGCAGGAAAAGAAAAGTAACTGTGTAAAGAACCAGGGAAAGAACCTGTGTAAAGAACCTGTGTAAAGAACCTGGGAAAGAACCACATTTTAGATATATTCAAGAGATGGTAACAAGAAGTTGCAAAGGAACAGTAAGAGATGTGGAACCTGGAAACAAAAAGAGGCAAAATAGGGATGTCTTTTGGGGTCAGAGAGAAAGTGTGTTGGTTTCCTTTGCTGCTGTTACAAATCACTACAAACGTAGTGGCTTAAACCAATGCACATATATTATTTTTCAGTTCTCCTAAGCAGAGGTCTGACCTGGGTCTCACCGGGCTACCAGGAAGGGATCAATTGGCAGGACTGTGTTCCTCCTGGAGACTGGGGGAACAATCTGCTGCTTACCCTTTCTAGCTTCTAGAAGAGGGCTGCCTACCACCCTTGGCTGGTGGTCCCTTCCTCCAGTGAAGATATATCCAGTCCTCTTTACATCACATCACTCCAACCTCCTTTCTTGTCTCCCTTTTCCACTTTTAAGGAATCTTGTGATTACATGAGACTTTCCTAAATATTCCAAGATACTCTCTATTTAAGGTCAACCAGTTAACACTAATTTTATCTATAACCATTAATTCCCCTTTGCCATGTTACGCGTTTTCACAGATTTTGGGGAATGTAGATATGTAGATATCTTGGGGGATATTATTTTATCTGAAGCAGAGGGTAAATTGGAAGAATACTGAAGAGAGAAAAGATTCAAGCTCCCCTCACCCCAGTAATGCATATCTGTACTTATAACAATGGGAGAGAAATTTGGGAAAGAAGAAGGAAATTGAAACCCACTTGGTGAGTAGTTAGACTCATCATCATGGCACAAGTGGTAAAGAATCCACCTGCCAATGCAGAAGATGTGGGAGCCTCGGGTTGAATCCCTGAGTTGGGAAGATCCCCTGGAGGAAGAAATGGCAACCCACTCCAGTATTCTTTCCTGGGAAATCCCTGGCTGGCTACAATCCACAGGGTTTCAAAGAGTTGGACATGACGGAGCACACACACGTTTTCACACTGTATGGCTCTAATCAAGCTGCATGGTGGTGTCTGTGCAAATTAGAATAAAGATGCCCCTCCAGGAAGATGGTGGCTCAGCTGGGAAGGAATCCACCTGCAACGCGGAAGACCTGGGTTTGATCCCTGGGTTGGGAAGATCCCCTGGACAAGGGAACGGCTACCCACTCCAGTATTCCAGCCTGGAGAATTCCATGGACTGTATAGTCCATGGCGGGGTCATAATAATTCAGACATGACTGAGTGACTTTCACTTTCCAGGAAGATGAGTTAGAAAAGGAGGCTTTTCCAGCAGGTAAATTTCTCCCAACCCATCCTCCCTCACCTGGGGACAGACGACGGCACAAAGATGGCCCTCATCCAGGCTGATGCAGGTCTATGTCGGGTGAAGCACCTGGGCAGCCCCCCCCGGCTGGACTCCTCTGTTGGGACACAGTCTTCACTAGCACAGCGATGGCCTGCATCCTGGCCTCCGCTGGGAAAGCTTCGCCTTGTTCTCTCTCATGCCCAGAGTTGTGCTTCTGGCTCGGTTTTCCCCAAACTTCCTGGGTTCTCTCAGAACAATTTGTGCAGAGTTCTAGAACAGCCCACAGCACATGTCAGCTTGGTTTCTTCCTCTTTAACAATGAGTTTGCCGAAAGAAAGGACACTTGAAATATTTTTTTTCAACTGCAGCAGAATGTTTGCATTTATATCGTTAGATTTACCACGGGTGGGGTGTGTGAGACGATTTTACACAATATTAGAATAAATTTTGAAACACTGCTGGGAGACCTGGGTTCGATCCCTGGGTTGGGAAGATCCCCTGGAGGAGAGTATGGCTCCCACTCCAGTATTCTGGCCTGGAGAATGCCATGGACTAGTCCAAGGCGTTGCAAAGAGTCGGGCATGACTGAGCGACTTTCACTTAATGCATTGTGATACTGACTTTCCAGTGGCGCCCGTGGTAAAGAATTTGCTCGCCAGTGCAGGTCAAGCAAGAGATGTGGGTTCCATCCCTGGGTGGGGGAAGATGCCCTGGAGCAGGAAATGACAACCCACTCCAATATTTTTGCCTGGAAAATTCCATGGAGAGGAACCTGGCAGGCTACAGTCTATGGGGTCGCAAAGAGTCGGACATGACTGAGCGTGTACACACGTGACAATACATCGTCATACCAGTCTCGTAAGTACCTGGTTCTTTCTTCCTTTCCACCTGTACCCTGGATGTTCTTTTCCTTTTTCCTGCCCTAGTCACTGATTTCAAGGCTTTATCTTATTCATTTCTTTACTCGATCAGTTAATAGATATTTACTGAGGACTTGACTATATTCTCAGTATTGCTACATGAGTCAGAAGTCCCTGCTCTAGTAGATAAGATAATATATAGGTATTATATAAATATTTTATAGGTATCTACTGTGTAAATATTATACCACAATACCTATGGTCTCTGAAATTCAGGTAGGCACCTGAAGTACTGCCTTTATCACTGACTTACCTAAAAACAAAGAAAGTTGCTCAGGTTTGTGTGAATCAGGTGGCCCAGGGAACACACGCAGCTGTCCCATACCTTAACTGTAAGTGAAAGTCTCCATCCTTAAGTGACAGAGTTCCTGCTGCACAAGAAGCAAGACCAGCAGAGCAACAGTATCAATGCCAAGCTCCACCCAGATTCTATAGGCCCTAGGAATGGAATCCGCCCTATCTCCATTCCTTAAGATGAAGGAGACATGGGCCCCTGAAGGCAGTGGACAGTCAAGGGTTATAAATAGTCAAACAGCCCTTTGCTCTGAATGGCTAATTGCTAGCTGCTACTTTGAGGTTGCTCCTGGGGCAATACAGCTTTACTCTTGAAATCCTGGGTGTTTAATTGTTCAACTGTATCATCCTTAATCTAGCCTGCATGAAGCTAGGAATTTGGGAGGAAAAACTTAACTATAAAGCCTTTTAATTTTCACACTTTCAAGATAGCCAGACTTCACGATGCAGAAAAGGAAAATGCTTTTCATGATTCTATTGTCTGTTGACCAGTAAATCTTTTATAGGGTCACACTGGGAACATTGTTGGAGAAGGCGATGGCACCCCACTCCGGCACTCTTGCCTGGAAAATCCCATGGATGGAGGAGCCTGATAGGCTGTAGTTCATGGGGTTGCTAAGAGTTGGACACGACTGAGCAACTTCAATTTCACTTTTCACTTTCATGCATTGGAGAAGGAAATGGCAACCCACTCCAGTGTTTTTGCCTGGAGAATCACAGGGATGGGGGAGTCTGGTGGGCTGCCATCTAAGGGGTTGCAAAGAATAGGACACAACCGTGGCGACTTAGCAGCAGCAGCAGCAGCAGCAGCAGCAGCAGCAGCAGCAGGGAACATTATAAGGCTGTGTTATGCTGATTTGGATTTTTCAGATGCCTAAATGAAGTGATTCCTGAGTGACTTGGAGTGTAGTTTTAAGATAAAAAGGGATGGGGCATTTGTACCTATGGAATATCCTTCACCTTTGAAAGTATTACTCACTCAGTCAAGTCCGACTCTTTGTGACCCCATGGACTGTAGCCTGCCAGGTTTCTCTGTCCATGGGGATTCTCCAGATGAGAGTACTGGCGTGGGTTGCCTTTGCCTTCTCCAGGGCATCTTCCTGACTCAGGGATTGAACCTGGTTCTTCCGCATTACGGGCAGATTCTTTACCATCTGAGCCACCAGAGAAGCCCGTGGAATATCCTTCACCTTTAAGGAAAGCTTATCATTTGAAGATTTAAGGAAACTGGCAATCAATGCTGTATTCACTAGAAAACTGATTCAATATTCTAGTTAATTTCTAGTATGAATTGTTGACACCTGAAGCCATTTTATTGATGTAAGAGCTATAATTTAATATTCATTTGATATCTCAAGTGCTTTTATTTGTACCTTCTCATTTAATCTTCACAACTTCCATTTTACAGGAGGGAGAACTGAGGGATAGTTGATTTGAATCCAGGGCAATCTGAAAATCAAGTTCAAACTCTTAAGCCTCTCATTCCTTTCTCAATATGAACTTTTAAGCATTATTTTTCTTTTTAAATAGTGTCTGTGAAGCATGAGTGTGTAATATTAGGAAAGAAACTGGCCAGCTTTAAGTGAAAATGAAATGGAAAGCAATTAATTTCTCTTAACATGAATGAAGGTTGATCTCAATGCGTACAGAGGGGATTTCATGTATGAAAACTTATCAGAAAAATAAATCCTCTTCTCTAAATAAGCAATCATAGTGTTAATCCTGTCTTTTCAATGTTTATATTTTTAAACATTTGTTCTTAAAATTGGTATTTTCTACCATTGTATATGATCTACCATGGTATATTATATTCTCTCTGCTTCTCCTCTCTCTATGTATATGTGCTAAGTCGTTTCAGTCCTGTCCAACTCTTCATGACCCCGTGGACTGCAACCTTCCAGGCACCTCTGAACATAAGATTCTACAGGCAAGAATACTGGAGTGGGTTGTCATGGCCTGCTCCAGGAGTTTTTTCCAATCTAGGGATTGAAGCCGTGTCTCTTATGTCTCCTGCATCTACAAGCAGGTTCTCTACCACTAGCAACATATATGGGCTACAGATATGTTGTAGCTCAACAGGAGACCCTGGTTCAATTCCTGGGTCAGGAAGTTTCCTGGAGAAGGGATACGCTACCCACTCCAGTATTCTTGGGCTTTTCTTGTGACTCAGACAGTAAAGAATCTGCCTGCAATGTGGGAAACCTGGGTTTGATCCCTGGTTTGGGGAAATCCCCTGGAGGAGGACATGGCAACCCACTCCCGTATTCTTGAGTGGAGAATCCCCATGGACAGAGGAGCCTGGCTGGCTACAGTCCATGCGGTCACAAAGAGTTGGACATGACTGAGCGACCAAGCACACACATATATACACATATACATAAAACATTATTTATTCATAAACTGACTGAGAATCACTGCCCTGAACCCTCTTTACTTGCCTATAAATCTTTCAGTTCTCCAGCGTTTGGAAAGGAAGTATAAGCAGTAGAATAACGTGCAACCAAAGAGGCTTTAGTGAAAGCCTAGCCAAAGCCTTGCCTAAGCCTGACTGGCTGTTTGCGCCTCAGTATCTTCTCTCTGTAGTGTGGGAACCATAGCAGAACCTGAAAGACAGGGCATTGGGAGGATTACTTGCAATGAGAAATGTCAGTATCACTCTCCCTATGGAGGAACTTTAGGATTTGAGCCTTCTAAATCAGTCCCTTTGCTGATGTTTGGGTAAAAGACAGTCTGTTTTGAGGAAGTGAAAGTCGCTCAGTTGTGTCTGTCTCTTTATGACCCCATGGACTATAAACTCTATGGGATTCTCCAGGCCAGAATACTGGAGTGGGTGACCTTTCTCCTCTCCAGGGGATCTTCGAAACCCAAGGATCAAACCCAAGTCTCCGGCATTGCAGGTGCATTCTTTACCAGCTGGGTCTCAAGGGAAGCCCCTTTTTGGTTAAATTCCAACGCTCTCTCTGAGTCAGTAAGCTAGGGCTTGACATAAACCCTGCTCAGCTGACCCCCCTGTTCTGTGTCAGGTAAAAACTGCACCTCTCACAAAGACAGTTTTGCCTCCGGTGTGTGCTAGCAATGAGAGAGACTGAGAAAGAGTCAAACAGAGATCTAGTAAATGAAGTTACTGAAAAATCGCTGAAGTGATGTACATCGGAAAATGCATGATGGCACCATGTGCAATACAATTTTCAAGTTCAATTTTTTTCCCTCTGTCGTTATTGTTACCAAGGCAGTTGCCCCAGGACCATACCTCTCCCTCACACTGTTGTTTATCGTTCAGTTGTGATCATTCCAGGACTGCAGCAAGTCAGGCTTCCCTGTCCTTCACCATCTCCCGGAATTTGCTCAAACTAATGCCCACTGGGTCCGTGATGCCATCCAACCATTTCATCCTCTGTCACCCCCTTCTCTTCCTGTTCTCAATCTTTCCTGCATCAGGGTCTTTTCCAATGAGTTGGCTCTTTGCATCTGGTTCCAAAGTATTGGAGCTTCAACTTCAGCATCAGTCCTTCCAATGAATATTCACAGTTGATTTCCTTTAGGATTGACTGGTTTGATCTCCTTGCTGTCCAAGGGACTCTCAAAGAGTCTTCTCCAACGCCACAGTTCAAAAGAATCAATTCTTTGGTCCTCAGCCTTCTTTACTGTCCAACTCTCACATCTATACATGATTACTGGAAAAACCATAGCTTTACTATACTTTGACTCAAGGTCAAAGTAGACCTTTGTCTTATTATACACTCATTGTGATACACTAGCTAAACGACACACCTAGAGTGCCATGACAGTTAATGAGTGCCATGAAAACAACCAGAAAAGTCCATCCATACAAGGACAGAAAAGGAGAGATGCATCAGTTATGTGTCCAGTATACACACCTGTTCTTGAAATACTCATGAATATTCTGCTCACTCTTTCCAATGTTTCCCTTTTATCTTGATCCTCCTTTATATTTGGTGTCTCCACCCAAATTGAGTTGAGAAGTTGATTTATGAATTAGGTTCTCACTTCTCTATTTTTTGGCCTTTTAATAAAGCCTATGCTGTTCCAGTCTCGGCACTGATTTTGCTGTTGGCTGGGTAAATTCAACCAAAAAAGCTCTCCAGGACAGGGGGCCTCAGCCTGAGCTAGAACCCCAGTTGGAGGTACGGTTGACAAATTTAGTAACATTACAACCATGGGCAGTCCTTTTTATGTGGCCATGAGACTGATATATGGATTGTTTAGATTTCTCCCTGTTGTGTCTTTTAGGAAATCAACTTTTTAGACATCAGATGGACATGAGTTTGAGCAAGCTCCAGAAGTTGGTGATGGACAGGGAAGCCTGACGTGCTACAGTCCATGGGGTCACAAAGTGTTGGACACGACTGAGTGACTGAACTGACTGACTGGAAGCATAATTAAAGAAATTGGAAAAGAAACACGCAAATGTTTTAAATAAATATTCTGCCATCTTAAATTTTCTATACTTAGCATGTATTGGAGTATTTATAGTTTTAAAATTATCTTTATTTTAAAATTATCTTTATTTTAAAATTACTTTAGGTAATGTTTTTTGAAATGGTTTTTAAAAATTTGCTTTGGGGATGATTATAGCCATTGGGTGGAGCCAGCAATTAAAGAGGATTTGACAGTTCAAAAACTAAAACACTTTTGGCATGTGAAAAGTCATTTACAACCACATCTCGAACTTTAGCTGTTAATATTAACAGCCAAAAGGGTCGTTACACACTTATAAAGGAAGTTTCACTAAATATAGTCAGCATTACGGAGACGTGTTGACAAGAAGAATTGAAAATAAAACCTCAAGACAACTTTTTGATTTAAAATTCTATTTTTTGAGAGTGAATGTCATTTTTGAGGAAACTTACACTTTCTTGCAACATAATAAAGAAATGAGAAAATAAGCTAAAGAAAATGCTATTTAGCTAAAGCAGCTGGATAGTCTTAAATAGGCACATAAGCTTCATCTTGTTCACCCTGTTCATCTATTCAGGAGACTTCCTTACCCCAGTTGATTGTAATATATTATGTTTTTAATTGAATTACAAGAAAATGATTTTGTCCTGATAAATAATTTGAATTTTCTTTACTATAACACAAAGGGTTAATATTATTATAAATATTAAACGAAAACATTTACATTTCTTACTGAAAACACGTCTCCCTTCAGGTCAAGGACATAGGGGAAGGCAGCTTTGGTCTCTTTACTGAAACTGATAGCCTTGCAAATCCAGTTATTTTCATGAGAGGGTTTTCCTAATTTATTTATATCTTCTATAAGCATATTAAACCTGGAGGCCTTGAACTTGGGTTTTCCACAGAGAAGATAATCTTTCCAACATAGAGATACAGTAAGCTCTCCTAAACATCATACTTTTCAAGGCCCATAGGAGTCAAATAACCATTATTTTTTCCATTGTGCTATAGAATAGCAATATTCTCACCATGACATTTGAATCTTTAAAAGAAATTTAAATTCATCGCAATATAAATTGAGTGATTACATTCCTTTCCTGAGGTCTGTGCACTGAGGAATCTGGGAATCAACTCCAGTGCCATTGGATTTTAGATTCGAGACTTTGGACAAGTCACTTAAACTTCTCAGCATTGATGGAAGCATAAAATGATGCCAAAGTATAGTAAACATGACATTAAGAGCCTTGGCTTAAAGTAGTAGCTGTGGAGATGGGGAGAGTGGATATTATAGGCCCTAGAACATATATGCTCCAGAAAGGCATGTTCTGGCAGTAGAGTATGACAGGAGGAGAAATAGGAAAATCAAGAACAGCTATAAGTTTTCCAGCATGCAGTTGGGTAGTCTGTGATACCATTTGCTGAACTGAGAAAATTTAAGGAGGAAGAAAATGATGCCATGAGGAAAATGTTCAGAGCCACCTGGCCAACCTCAAGTGCTGATGGCGTCCATTTCTTCAAATGTGATGACTTAGGAACCTGCCTCTTCCTTCCTCCTTTCAAGATCTCATTCATCTTCTAGTTCATGCCTAGAATTTTATGCAAAAACTTAAATCTTGATGCTTAACATATGTCTACAACTCCATATCTGCAATTCTAAGATCCATTAACTTGAAAAACTAGAAGGTTTTCATAACTCGCCTGGTGACAAAACTCATCTGATGTGATCTCATCTGGTGGCAGATTCAAGCTTGAATTTAATTGAGGCTGTTTTATAACTTTTATTCCTGTTGGTACTGCAATTCTTACATTTTAATGCAGAAATATTGGGGCTTCCCTGGTGGCTCAGATGGTAGAAAATCCACCTGTAATGCAGGAGACCCAGGTTTGATCCCTGGGTAGGAAAGATCTCCTAGAGAACGGAATGGCTGCCCTCCCCCAGTATTCTTGCCTGGAGAGTTCCATGAACAGAGGAGCCTTGCAGGCTACAGTCAATGGGATTGCAAAGAGTCAGGTATGACTGAGTGACTGAGTACAGAAGCTAAAAATAAATAATCTCTATAAGGGTACTTAGGGATTCCCTGGTAGCTCAGATGATAATCTACCTGCAATGCAGGAGACCCAGGTTCAATCCCTGGGTCAGAAAGAGCCCCTGGAGAAGGAATGGCAACCCACTCCATTTTTCTTGCCTGGAGAATTCCGTGGACAGAGGAGCCTAGAAGGCTACAGTCCATGGGGTCACAAAAAGTTGGACACAACTGAACAGAAGTACTAAAACATCTGATTACAGGGTGCTGCTCTAGATCCTATTGGATTACACAGGATATGATACAACTAAGGCATTATCTTTATAAAATTAAAAAGAAATTGAGAATTCTGAAACACATCTGTCCCAAGGTGTTAGGGAATGGATTGTAGAGCTGGTATTCCTAAACTTAAAATTGGATAGTACTTTATTATGTTTTATTACCTGATTAAAAAAATGTTGGATCCTCTCCTGAGAGAAGAAGGTATTTACAAGGTACACTCTGCTCAGGGAAGAAGTTGAGAGAAAAACCTTGCTGACATTATAATCTCTTTAGATCCAAGCATGAAGAACAATGTAGGGGGCTCCAAAATAATGGATTTTGAGGGCAGAAAGGTCAGTATTCTTATGAAAGAAAAAGTATTTCTTATGAAGAAAAAAGACATGTTAAACAGGTTGCATTAATCAGTGGTTGTTTCACTGTAATAAATAAAGAAGTCTGTCAAAACTCACATTGTTTTGCTCACATTAACAAGGAACAGCTTGGACACGTAATGTCATTAATTCTAAATTATGCATTTTCCACCTTTTAGCTTTTATGAAATGGGCATGTATCTTACAATGGATGTAATCTCAAAATGGACCCTGCTCAGGTAGAAGGGATGATGTATTATTGCTTGAGTGTACTTAACCTTGATTGTTGTTTCTGGCAGCATGATGGGAAAAATAAACCCTCAGTGTCTCAACATAAACTATCTAGGGGCTTTAATATGACAGTATTTGGTCCACTCTGTCTGCTGTAACAAAAATACCATAGGCTGAGTGTCTTATAAGCAACAGAAACTTATTTCTCAGAGCTCTGGAGCCTGCCAAGTCCATGATCAAGGCATGAGAAGATTTGGTGTTGGGTGAAGAAAGCATTCCTGACTCATAAATGGTCTCCTTCTTGCTGTCTTCACATGGTGGAAGAGGCAAGGGAGCTCAGGTCTGTTTTCTAAGAGCACTAATTTTATTCACAAGGGTGCCACCCTCATGACCTACTCATGAGGTCCCCACCTTCAAATACCACCACATTAAGGATTAGGCTTCAATATATGGATTGTGAGCAGATACAAACATTCAGTTTTAGAATAAGGTCATAATTGTTACCTGAAATCCTTCATGGTCAGTATTCAGTTGGGATCAAGAAAGCACCATCATCAAAACTTGCAGGATGTCAGAAACTTGAAAGAAAACCCCAAAGACAATTATTGGGACATATTTTAAGAGTATCACCAGTTTTCTGGATGGCACAGAGGTTAATAGTTCATAGTTAGTTAGTTCAGTCACTCAGTCGTGCCCGAGTTTTTGCGACTCGGAAGACTGCAGGATGCCAAGCTTCCCTGTCTATCACTAACTCCTGGAGCTTGCTCAAACTCATGTCCATTGAGTCAGTGATGTTATCCATCACCTCATCCTCTGTCATCCCCTTCTCCTGCCTTCAATCTTTCCCAGCATCAGGGTCTTTTCCAGTGAGTCAGTTCTTCGCATCAGGTGGCCAAAGTATCGGATTTTGAGCTTCAGCATCAGTCCTTCCAATGAATATTCAGGACTGATTTCCTTTAGGATGAAATGGTTGGATCTTCTTGCAGTCCAAGGGGCTTTCAAGAGTCTTCTCCAACACCACAGTTCAAAAGCATCAATTCTTCTGTGCTCAGCTTTAATAGTCCAACTCTCACATCCATGCATGACTACTTGAAAACTCATGGTTTTGACTAGACCTTTGACAGCAAAATAATGTCTCGGCTTTTCAGTATGCTGTCTAGGTTGGTCATAGCTTTCTTCCAAGGTGCAAGCGTCTTTTAATTTCATGACTGCAATCATCATCTGCAGGTGATTTTAGAGCCCACGAAAATAAAATCTGTCACTGTTTCCATTGTTTCCCCATCTATTTGCCATGAAGTGATGGGACCAGATGCCATGATCTTAGTTTCTTGAATGCTGAGTTTTAAGCCAGCTTTTTCACTCTCCTCTTTCACTTTCATCAAGAGGCTCTTTAGTTCCTCTTCACTTTCTGCCTTAAAGGTGGTATCATTTGCATATCTGAGATTATTGATATTTCTCCTAGCAAACTTGATTCCAGCTTCTGCTTCATCCAGCCTGGCATTTTGCATAATGTACTCTGCATAGAAGTAAAATAAGCAGGGTGACAATATGCAGCCTTGACGTAATCCTTTCTCAATTTGGAACCAGTCCATTGTTCCATGTCTGGTTCTAATGGTTGCTTCTTGACCTGCATACAGATTTCTCATGAGGCAGGTAAGTTCAGTTCAGTTCAGTTCAGTTCAGTTCAGTCACTCAGTCGTGTCCGACTCTTTATGACCCCATGAATTGCAGCACGCCAGTAAAGAATGCTCAAACTACCACACAATTGCACTCATCTCACATGCTAGTAAAGTAATGCTCAAAATTCTCCAAGCCAGGCTTCAGCAATACGTGAACCGTGAATTCCCTGATGTTCAAGCTGGCTTTAGAAAAGGCAGAGGAACCAGAGATCAAATTGCCAACATCTGCTGGATCATGGAAAAAGCAACAGAGTTCCAGAAAAACATCTATTTCTGCTTTATTGACTATGCCAAAGCTTTTGATTGTGTGGATCACAATAAACTGTGGAAAATTCTGAAAGAGATGGGAATACCAGACCACCTGACCTGCCTCTTGAGAAATCTGCATGCAGGCAAGGAAGCAACAGTTAGAACTGGACATGGAACAACAGACTGGTTCCAAATAGGAAAAGGAGTATGTCAAGGCTGTATATTGTCACCCTGCTTATTTAACTTCTATGCAGAATACATCATGAGAAATGCTGGACTGGAAGAAACACAAGCTGGAATCAAGTTTGCTAGGAGAAATATCAATAATCTCAGATAAGCAGATGACACCACCCTTATGGCAGAAAGTGAAGAAGAACTAAAAAGCCTCTTGATGAAAGTGAAAGAAGAGAGTAAAAAGTTGGCTTAAAGCTCAACATTCAGAAAATGAAGATCATGGCATCCGGTCCCATCACTTCATGGGAAATAGATGGGGAAACAGTGGAAACTTTATTTTTGGGACTCCAAAATCAGTGCAGATGGTGACTGCAGCCATGAAATTAAAAGACGCTTACTCCTTGGAAGAAAAGTTATGACCAACCTAGATAGCATATTCAAAAGCAGAGACATTACTCTGCTGACTAAGGTCCATCTAGTCAAGGCTATGCTTTTTCCTGTGGTCATGTATGGATGTGAGAGTTGGACTGTGAAGAAGGCTGAGCGCCGAAGAATTGATGCTTTTGAACTGTGATGTTGGAGAAGACTCTTGAGAGTTCCTTGGACTGCAAGGAGATCCAACCAGTCCATTCTAAAGGAGATCAGCCCTGGAATTTCTTTGGAAGGAATGATGCTAAAGCTGAAACTCCAGTACTTTGGCCACCTCATGAGAAGAGTTGACTCATTGGAAAAGACTTTGATCCTGGGAGGGATTGGGGGCAGGAGATGAAGGGGACGACAGAGGATGAGATGGCTGGATGGCATCACTGACTCGATGGACGCGAGTCTGAGTGAACTCCAGGAGGCAGGTAAGGTGGTCTGGTATTCCCATCTCTTATTTTCCACAGTTTGTTGTGATCTACAGAGTCAAAGGCTTTGGCATAATTAATAAGTCAGAAATAGATGGTTTTCTGGTTTTCTCCTGCTTTTTGATGATCCAACGGATGTTGGCAATTTGATCTCTGGTTTGGTTCCTCTGCTTTTTCTAAAACCATCTTGAACATCTGGAAGTTCACGGTTCATGTACTGTTGAAGCCTGGCTTGGAGGATTGTGGGCATTACGTTACTAGCTTGTGAGATGAGTGCAATGAAGTGGTAGTTTGAGCATTCTTTGGCATTGCCTTTCTTTGGGATTGGAATGAAAGCTGACCTTTTCCAGTCCTGTGGCCACTGCTGAGTTTTCCAAATTTGCTGGCATATTGAGTGCAGCACTTTCACAGCATCATCTTTTAGGATTTGAAATAGCTTAACTGAAATTTCATCACCTCCACTAGCTTTGTAGTGATGCTTCTTAAGGTCCACTTGACTTCACACTCCAGGATGTCTGGCTCTAGATGAGTGATCACACCATCGTGATTATCTTGGTACTGAAGATCTTTTTTGTACAGTTCTTTTGTGTATTCTTGCCACCTCTTCTTAATATCTTTTGCTTCTCTTAGGTCCATAGCATTTCTGTCCTTTATCGAGCCCATCTTTGCATGAAATGTTCCCTTGGTATCTCTAATTTTCTTGAAGAGATCTCTAGTCTTTCCCATTCTGTTGGTTTCCTCTATTTCTTTGCATTGATCTCTGAGGAAGGCTTTCTTTTCTCTCCTTGCTATTCTTTGGAACTCTGCATTCAAATGGGTATATCTTTCCTTTTCTCCTTTTCCTTTTGCTTCTCCTCTCTTCACAGCTATTTCTACGGCCTCCTCCAACAACCATTTTGCTTTTTTGCATTTTTTCTCCTTGGGGATAATCTTGATCCCTGTCTCCTGTACAGTGTCACAAACCTCCGTCCATAGTTCTTCAGGCACTCTGTCTATCAGATCTAGTCTCTTGAATCTATTTGTCACTTCCACTGTATAATCATGAGGGATTTGATTTAAGTCATACCTTAGTAGTCTAGTGGTTTTCCCTACTTTCTTCAATTTCAGTTTGAATTTCCCAATAAGGAGTTCATGGTCTGTGCCACAGTCAGCTCCTGGTTTTGTTTTTGCTGACTGTATAGATCTTTTCCATCTTTAGCTGCAAAGAATATGATCAATCTGATTTCAGTGTTGACCATCTGGCGATGTCCACGTGTAGAGTCTTCTCTTGTGTTGTTAGAAGAGGGTCTTTGCTAAGACTAGTGTGTTCTCTTGGCAAAGCTCTATTAGCCTTTGCCCTGCTTCATTCTGTACTCCACGGCCAAATTTGCCTGTTACTCCAGGTATTTCTTTAATATTAGCAAAATAACTATATTGGTATATTCATTCTTTTACCATGTTATATAAATTACCACAAAGTTTTTGAGGTAAAAGCATATAAACATTCAGTATTAGGTGTAATAATGAAGTAATACTTTGTCTTTAAATACAGTAAAAAGATCCGTAGATTGATTATATTGAAATATTCTGCAACAGTAAGTATTTAGACAGGTAGCATGCAATATACAACTTAAATCTCTGAAAATAATTTGAATCTTTTTGAACCATGTGTTCTTTTGTTTGAATATATTGTATGAAATGTTAAACAATGCATATTAAGAAAATGATAAAATCCTTGACAGATGCTGTTAATAAGCACAGAAATATGGTAAGAGAGAATATAGTAAAAGGTGAAAGTGAAACAAAGTTCTCACTGACCTCTAGTCTTTCCCATTCTATTGTTTCCTCTATTTTATGACAAAACAGAAGTTATCTATAACTCTTTGTGGGAAGTGATCCAAAAGAGTAAATTCTGGTGAAGAAGTTATGGTCCCTTTACCAATTCTTTTTATTCAGTTTTCCTTTTTATGAGTGCAAAAGAGACTGATGTGAAAAAAATTATATGCATATATAATAATTTACATTTTTATGTGAAGCATTTCCAAAGTTTCATTTGAATTTGTTACAATACTGCTTCTGCTTTATATTTTGTTGCTTTTTGCCCCAGGGCATGTGGGATCTTAGTGCCCTGATCAGGGATAGAACCCACATCCCTGCATTAGAAGTCAAGGTGGACTGCCAGGGAAGTCTCAGCATATTATTTCAACAAATATAAAATAAAAATTCTAGTTATAAGAAAGCATTGTCAGGTTGATTCACATTTGTTGTACAGCAGAAACTAACACAACATTTTAAAGCAATTACATTAAAGAAAACTCGATTTAATTGGCTGATTAAAAAAAATAGCTCTATGAAGCAGGGGCACATTTCAAAATTTATGTCTTTTATTTGATGAAATACTAATCTCCTTTAGAGGAAAAAGCTAAAAGGACTTGGAGATAGACAGATGACTGTGCAAAAGGCAAAGATTTCAGTCTCAGGTTATACTTCTACCCTGCTTTTTTTCTGAACTCAGGTTCATGTCTTACTTTCCCTCTGGCCTTTTCCTGGCACTCTGCTGCTAATGCTTAAAAGGAGTATCTACTTCATTCATTTCCAGCATTTTCAGCACATAAACCTTTCAGTACCGGTCAAAGACCGGACTTACGGCCACAAACAACTTAAGTGCATGTTTTTCTCAATGATGGCATATGCCTCAAAAGGTTAGGCTTCATTTTCATGAATCTTCACCTAATGCAAAATAAAATTTGAATTTGTATGCCTTGAGTCTATCCCACCTACCAGCTTTTTCTTGTAAATTCTCATTACTAAAGAAGAGTATGAGCTCATTTGTAAAGGTTTTTAAAAATTTATTTATTCTTTAATTGAAGGATAATTGCTTCACAGAATTTTGTTGTTTTCTGCCAAATATCAACATGAATCAGCCATAGGTATACATATGTGCCCTTGTAAAGGTTTTTGATATGCAAAATTGTATACCTATGCAAATAAAACATGCACATTGCAAGAAATATTGTCAAATTTTCAGCTTTTAGCCAAAACAAATTAAATGACAAAATTTATTTTACATTTACTCTTCCTAGAATGTCACAGTGATTGCTAGGATATTGGTTTTCAGACCCTTCCAATTTGTCTTTTATGGTCCAAATGAAATTGTACCCATTGAGGCCAGTTCAAATGTGCTAATATGATTAAAAGAAACACAAATATTAATTCCAAAAGTATTGGAAAGTAAAGTCTTTGTTGATATTTTCTGTGAGTATTTTTGATGTTGCTATAAAGCATATTATGTTAGTAAACTATGTGCAGTCTAGTGGCTGAGTGAATATGCTAAGAACCAGACTATCTGGGTATGAATGCCAACTCTACTACTGTTAAACTCATTTTAGCAAGGTACTTTTCAAAGTTCCAGAGTATTTTTATGTGCAAATTGGAGGATGATAAGATGATGTTACTATTTTATAGTGTTGTTATGAGGATCAAGTTGAATTCGTACATGTGAGCTCCTTAGAATGGTACTTGTTACATAATTAATAATCAATGAATATTACTGCTACTCATTTTTAAAAATGTCTTTTATATCTTGCTCTCTCTCATAGTGACAATTATTTCTCAAATTTCTTTCCCTTGAGTCTTTTAAGTCTTTAGCTTATTTCATTATGACACTTTCTTTCAGGTCAATTGTTTTCTTATTTTCTAAGTGTAGCTCTTTTCTTTCTTACATGAACCAGCTTAGCTTTTGTAGGCACAGTTCTCTACCCATTATTGCAGATAGCCCAGTAAAAGGCTAGAGCCCAGTAAAATTTGGAGCAGGTAAATAAAGTATCTTTCTAAGAAAGAGAAGTGATGGGTACAGGAGTATCTATGGTGGGGAGGAAGAAGACTTATATAGAAGACTTATAAAAATATAGAGGACTACATATTTTATTTTATAATGTGTCCATTTTGTGTGCATATTGTGTGTATGTTCTTGTGGGAATTTTAAAAATTCTATTTGTGAAAGTTGTATAAATATATAAAATAGAACATGAAGTAATTTAGTATCTCAGCCAACAATGGAAAATATATGCTGACATTTATTTTTAACAATTAATGGAATGAAATTTAATGGGTCAAGTCTGGACTGGAAAGCAGGGTGTGTTATTGACTTCTCATTGAGCCTGCCAAAGCACTCTTTTTTTTTCCTTGAGTGAAGTGGGGTAACATATTTAGAAATGACCTACAGGAACATTTTGAAGGTTCATTGTCCTAAAATTAATTTCTGTACTTTAAGAACATGACAAAAATATTCATATCTTTTGGTAATGTATCACACCCTATATACAATGGTGTGCTGGTAAATGCTTAACTGTTGCACCCCAACACCCATCCTCCCCCAACCCAAAAAAGGAAGATTTTGGGAGAGATTAGTAGGATATCATTATAGGATATTTCCACCGTAAACATTGTAAATAACCTCAAGAGCATAGATAGTAGGAAAATCCATTAAAGTGATGAGTTTAAGTATTTACTGCCTTTGATTTTGATGTAATTTATTTAATTTTAAATTTATACGATTAAATATTTGATAATGGCTATGTTTAGTTACTGACTTTCAAGCTTCCTAAAAATTAAAGAATTGATTCTTATAATCTTATAGGAGCAGGCTTTAAGAATGGCACTTCCCTGTGTATACATGTTAGTTGATGTTGCCCTTATAACATAATGCTGCTGCTGCTAAGTCGCTTCAGTCATATCCGACTCTGTGCGACCCCAGAGATGGCAGCCCACCAGGTTCCCCCGTCCCTGGGATTCTCCAGGCAAGAACACTGAAGTGGGTTGTCATTCCCTTCTCCAATGCATGAAAGTGAAAAGTGAAAGTGAAGTTGCTCAGCCATGTCTGACCCTCAGCAACCCCATGGACTGCAGCCTTCCAGCCTCCTCCATCCATGGGATTTTCCAGGCAAGAACACTGGAGTGGGGTGTCATTGCCTTCTCCATTATAACATAATAACATAGGTTAAAAATATTGGTACTTAACCTCCTGTCATATCCCTTCCTTCCTTCTTTTTATAGGTTTTTGCAGATTTGCTGCAGACATGAAGGACTTAAATGGGCAGATATCAGTTTGGACAAATTATCAAGTTACTTATTTATGGTGTTGACATGGGGACTGAAATAAGAAGGCTATTATTTCATTAGGATTTTACAATATATACTTTCATTGTATATCATGACATAGCATATCTGCCAATGTATCTAGACTGAGTAGAAGACCTAGTTTTGTTTCTATAAAAACCATGTTGAATGCTATGGAAAGAAGTAAGAAAGGTGAGTCACTGGAAAAGGGTCTCTAGGACTTTGCTGATGGTCCAGTGGTTAAGAATGCACTTCCAATGTAGGGGCCTGGGTTCAATCCCTGGTTGGAGATTCCACATGTCTTGAAGCGTGGCCAAAAAATAAAACAAAAAAATTTAAAAAGGTTTCTAGGGATGAGCAAAAGCTGTGAAGGAGAGATATAAGGAGGACCAGATGACGGTTTCTGTATCTGATTGGTCTGCTAGCTGCTTCTTTAAGTTCTTGGACCCCTTTATAGAAATAAAACTGGAAATTTTAGATAATGAGCTTCTGATTATGGAGAATACTAATCTGTTTATAATCAAAGCAAATAGCCATATGTAAAGAGAGGAAAACCAATGTGCTTTTATGTTAAAATAAAATTACTTTTAATTACTTCTAATGATTACTTGCTTGAACTGTTTTTTTTCTCTCTCTCTCCTTTTTTTTTTGCCACTAACTGACAAACTACTGCTCTAAACAGTGAATAACATGGCTTCAATTATATTTACACTTATCATTTCCAAAATTTATAAACAAAGAGTAAGAATGTTGTAAATCAACCAGATAATTAACAGCTTCAGATGTTTCTCTCCATACAATTAAATTTGACTAAATTCAATAGGAAAAAAAAAATCAGCATAGCTAATTCATCTCTTTTGTTGAAATTATTACACAATTTATTTACTTTAGAATCAATTTTCTAATTCCTAACAGTTCTTGTTGACTTTTTGTTATGTAGTCCAGGCATTAAAGGTACTTCTAAAAGGGAAAAAAAAATCCAAACTCTCTTTTATCACAAAAGTCTTTGTACAGAAACAAACACACAGACTTAGAGAATGGACTTATGGCTTCCAGAGAGGAATAACAGGGGAAGAAATTGTCAGGGACTTTGGAATCGACCTGTACATACTGCTGTATTTAAAATGGGTAACCAACAGGGACCTTCTATACAGCACAGGGGGCTCTGCTCAATGTTATGTGGCTGCCTGGGTGGGAGGGGAGTTGGGGGAGAATGGATCCATGTATATGTATGGCAGAGTCCCTTTGCTGTCCACCTGAAACTATCACAACATTGTTAGTTGGCTATAATCCAATGTAAAATTAAAAGTTAAAAAAGGAATAAAAATTAAATTTCTCTAGACCTGCAATGATATTTTATAATAATTGACATTTCCTGGGTTACTATGTAAACTATAGCATTATTAAAAATAACTTCTTTCAAAAAAACCCAACTAAAGTCTTTGTAATGAATGTGACTTTATAGATGCTTCTAAGATAAGTGTGTGTATGTGTTTGCACAAAATAATTATTCAAGGATTCTTGTGAAAATTAATATTAAATTTGCTAAAGTCAGAAATTCTAAAATTTAGTTCTTTGTTTAGTTGTAAATCAATCTATAGAGTTAAAATTAGAGGAGTTTAATGATACTTTAAAGACATCTTTAAGATTGGTGCTATTTATAACTTAAAGACGAGTAAATGTTTTAAACCACATTTTCACTTGACATAGTCAAACATACTTTTAAAGTAATTTGATTTTTTGACTGACCAACATTCAAATGCTCAACTAGTACATTTACTTATTAAAATGATTAAAATCGTTATTTGTAAGTTCCATTAAATGTCCAATACTTTTCATTATTATTTCATTTACACTTCCAACTTTAAATTATGAGTTGAAATAAATTATTCAGCAAGGCATATTAAATTGAAATCATAAAGCTGTTCCTCTAATAGGGAAAATTCTCTGGAACATTACAAATTATAGAAACTAAAAGCCCAGATATCTTAGTGTGTGCGTGCTAAGTCACTTCAGTCATGTACAACTCTTTGTGACCCCATGGACTGCAGCCCGACAGTCTCCTCAGTCTTTAGGGTTCTCCAGGCAATAATACTGGAGTGGGTTGCTATGCCCTCCTCTAGGGGATCTTTCTGACCCAGGGATCCAACCTGTATCTCTTATGTCCCCTGCATTGGGAGGTGGGTTCTTTACCACTGAGCTACTTGGGAAACCCAGATATCTTAGTACAAAGAAATTGTCTCCTGAGAAATCTGTATGCGGGTCAAGAAGTGATAGTTAGAACCCTGTATGGAACAGCTGATTGGTTCGAGATAGAGAAAGGAGTACGGTAGGACTGTCTGCTGTCACCCTGTTTGTTTAATCTATATGCTGAGCATATCATCAGAAATGCTGGGCTGGATGAGTTACAAGCTTGAATCAAGATAGGCAGGAGAAATATCAACAACCTCAGATATGCAGATGATATTAGTCTAATGGGCAGAAAGCAAAGAGGAACTAAAGAGCAGAATGAAGGGAAGGAAGGAAGGGAGTAAAAGAGCCAGATTAAAACTAAATATTAAAAAGTTAGTATCATGGCATCTGGCCCCATTACTTCATGGCAAATAGAAGGGGTAAAGGTGGAAGTGGTGACAGATTTCCTCTTCTTGGGCTCGAAAATCACTGCAGATGGTGACTGCAGCCATGAAGTCAGATTATTGCTTCTTGGCAGGAAAGTGATGACAAACCTAGATAGTGTGTTGAAAAGCAGAGACATCCTTTTGCCAACAAAGGTCTGTATAGTTAACGCTATGGTCTTCGCAGTGGTCAGGTACAGTTGTGAGAGCTGGACTGTAAAGAAAGCAGAACATCAAAGAATTGATGCCTTCAAACTGTGGTGCTGGAAAAGACTCCTGAAAGTCCTTTGGACTGTAAGGAGAGCAAACCAGTCAATCTTAAGGGAAATCAACCCTGATGTGAACGGCCGACTCACTGGCAAAGTTCCTGATGCTGGGAAAAATAGAGGGTGGAAGGAGAAGAGGGCGTCAGAAGATGAGATGGCTGGATGGCATCACCGATGCAATGGACATGAACTTGGGCAAACACTGGGAGATGATGAGGGACAGGGAGGCCTAACATGCTGCAATCCATGGGGTCGCAGAGTCAGACAAAACTGGGTGACTGAACAACAACAACTTTAACATCACATGCTTGCTTCTCTTAGGCCTTTTTACACTGATTTTTAAAACCTCCCTGGGTTTAAGGAATCTTGTTTGTTAAAGAGACACATTTATCATGCCAAGCAATTTGGGGGTATATATGCTTAGCTGGTTATGATTGCACAATGACCAGAAGCATTTGACAGAATATCCACTGGCCTATTTATAATCTCTCATATTTTAATGTCTAAACCTATAGCCCCCAAAGTCTATTTTCCAGGGCTACTCATGAAAATCTGAAATTCCCACCCATAATGCTATATTATTTGATTTGTCTTTGCATTTCTTTGGCTCTTAATATTTAAATGGGGTAGCCCAGTGGTTAAGAATCTGCCCACAATGCAGGGAATAGGAGTTCCATCCTTGATGTAGGAAGGTCTCACATGGTGTGGGGCAGCTAGGCCGGTGCGCCACAACTGCTCAGCCTCACAACTACTGAGCCCACATGCCCTAGAGCCTGGGCTCCATAAACGAAGTTCCCACAATGAGAAGCCCATGCACCATAACTAGAGAGTAGCCCCTGTTGCTGCAACCAGAGAAAGCCCATGCACAACAACGAAGACCATAAATAAATAAATAATATTTAAATGACTTGCTTTGCAAATTGAAAAGACCTTAAAAATTGAGGGGATCATGCACTCATTTCATATTCATTTTATCTCTTTGGGGCCATACAATGTTTCAAATATAATAATGTTGTATGATTAAATTTTAAACATATCTCATGGCTTTAACTTGAAAAGGAAATGGCAAGCCACTCCAGTAATCTTGCCTGGAGAATTCCATAGACAGAGGAACCTGGTAGGCTACAGTCCATGGGGTTACAAAGAGTCAGGCATGACTGAGCAACTATCACTCACTCATGGCTTTAGTTGGTCTTCCAAGATCTTTTGATGGTCAGAAAAGCATTCAAGCCTTCTCCTTAGTTCAAACAAGATCAGAGTGGTTGTTCTATGACTTTACCACCAAAAGAATGGAACAGAGGTATGGTGAAGAGAATGGACATCTGTTCAGTCCTCACCTTTTGGTTAACATCTTTATGAAGAAATTGGGCTTTCTGGGTGGCATTAGTGGTAAAGAACCCACCTGCCAATGTGGGAGATGTAAGTGACCTGGGTTCAATCCCTGGGTTGGAAAGATCCCTGGAGGAGGGTATGGAAATCCACTCCAGTCTTAATGCTGGCAGAACCCCATGGACAGAGGAACCTAGCAGGCTACAGTCCATAGGGTTGCACAGGGTCAGACACAACTGAAGCAACTTAGCACATGAAGAAATTATGCTTATGACATGAGAATATAAAGAGCCCTTGTAAAAATTTAAACTTCTCTAATTATAAACACTGTCAAGTTGAACTATAACCTCCCTAAAACCCTTGGCCTCCTGGAACCCTTCAGAAAAAAGAGAAATCAGCACCATTGATTTCTTATGAAAATATATGGAACATAAACACAGTAGGTACATAGATCAGAGATATTGCAGCAGTAGCTTTAGTAAGAGCATAATATGCCTTTAGGACAGACTCCAACACACCCCCATGCACAGAGGGGAATGTGGGGTGTGAAAAAGAGGAGAGGCAAGTCGGGGAGCAGTATAAATGTAGCATTATTTCAATCCCACCATCATATCTTTCTGCATTTTGACGGAAATGATTGGAAAATAGTATATGTTTTGCTTCTGAGTGCCTGTACCCTGCCTGTTACTGGAAAATTCACTACATACATCATAAATCAAATGACCATCATAAAATCTCAAAATACACTCATAAATCTTAAAAATGTTCTTCTTTAGATGAGACATAGTATGGATTAGTCAACTTTTCACAATATGAGGCAAGGAGGCATTGGGTGTAGTAGTAAATCTGTTCAAAAAAGTTATGTCGGAAGCTACCAGTCCACTGGCTTTTTTTTTTTTTCCTTTATCTGGATTTCAAGAAGTTATGCTTTGTGGCTATCCTTGCCTGCTACATAAGTTTTCCTATTTATTGCTCAATGTCTTGAAAGTATTTTCCAACTATAAAATGTGATTTTTCTCATGGGGACAGCTTGTATATTCTGAGACCATGTTTATATGCATAAATTGAAGTAGAAAATGGAGAAGTTTAACTCAAATGCTTTTGACCTTTGCTTGCAGCAAATCAGTCTTTGGATCTGAATGATCATGATTCCAATTATGGGTCTTCCCTGTAGCTGCAATGCAGCTGCAATGCAGGAGATGCTGGTTTGATTCCCAGGTTGGAAAGATCCTCTGGAGAAGGCATTGGCTACCCACTCCAGTATTCTTGGGCTTCCCCTAGTGGCTCAGATGGTAAAGAATCTGTCTGCAATGTGGGAGACCTAGGTTCAATCCCTGGGTTGGGAAGATCCTCTGGAGGACGGCAAGGCAACCCACTCCAGTATTCTTGCCTGGAGAATCCCGATGGACAGAGGAGCCTGGGAAATAGTTTCCCTTGGAATAAGCTTTTAAAAATACTCCTCAGTAACAATTAGCTTTGAAGGACATGCAACATTTTTTAAACGAGTCTTTTAACTTTTTTTCTTTTTGGTTGTTAATATCTGTGTTAACATCCACTCATCTGATAGATGGAGCACAGCTGTAGGTATTAGCTCAGGAAAGAGGATGTGGATCTAGACTAGAATATATGTTTCCTTGTACAAAGAAAGTGAAATGCTAAGTGACCATGAGTCCATTACTCATGTCTAATTCAAGCCACCAAGAGATCTCATTGATGGGTTTGAAACAGATGCAGGGCTTAAGACAAAAGCAGGAACAAAAAATAAATGCAGGAATGTGTGTGTGTGTAAAGTGTTAGGTTTTACATTGATAAAAGTCAGATGAAATTCTTAACATAAAAGTTACTTCGGAAAACATATTAATTCTCTTTCATTTGGCAAGCAAATATTTTTTCTGTGTTATCTCTCCTTTTCTTTTTTCACTATACCTTTTTCTAAGCCAGTACTACTCCAAACTCGTATTGTCCATTTATTTAACAGTTCAATCAATGAAGGTATTTATACTGATTTATACTGATGAGTTTCCTGGTGGCTCAGTGGTAAAGAATCTGCCTGTAATGGAGGAGAAGTGGATTTGATCCCTGAGTCAGGAAAATCCCCTGGAGAAAGAGCTGGCAACCCACTCGAGTATTCTTGCCTGGGAAATCCCATGGATGGAGGAGCATGGCGGGCTACAGTCTGTGGGGTCACAAATGAGTTGGACAGGATTTAGCTACTAAAACAACAACAACAACAACACATTTTTTGTAGGTAAAAGAGAAAGCAAACAACAACAAAATTTATATTGATACTTATTCATAATGCAGATCACTATTCCCTGGTGATCTCCTGGGCTGTGTTCAATGTTTTATATAGCCTTTCTAAGGATCACAAAATTATTTGAGAAATTTGGTAATGGTAAGAGATGTGCATTATCAAAGTGAAGAATTGAGCAAATGGTAAAAATAACTGACAATTACAGATAGAAAAATAAAGGGAGTATATTTCCCTAATTCAGATTCCAGGCAAGAAGAATAGTCATTTATAGAACTCTCTGGAAAATTACGGCTGTACTTTAATTCATTCATATAGTATCAGCTTTGACCTCATTGATAGTTCATACTACATACCTATCAATTATGATCAAATTCAATAAGTACATATTTCAGTAAAAGTGACTCTTTGTGCTAAAAAGCCTGGTATACTGTAGTTTTCATCTTTTTTTTTGTTTGTTTTTAATCAGCTTTCACTGAATCCAGCTGTCTGCTGTGGCTTGAATTCAGGCAGTGCGTGCTTAACTGTGTGGTTCTACTCAAGTGTGAAATTAATAACGCTGCTGGGTTTCTTGTGTGGCCTCTGACTCACTTCCCACAGTTCGAGGAGGTGTCAGAATTATGGCTTCTATTAACATTTCTTGGTGAGGGATTTGTGCACCAATCAGCTTTGTTCCCAGAGGGAATCAGCAGAAATACAGCAATAGTATTTGCTGTCCTTCATTTCAAAACTAGGATGACACGTTGGTCTCACCTTGTCAAATCATTTCAAACCACTCACTGATCTGAACGTGTCCAACTTGCTAGCCCTGCACATCTGCTGTGATTGTGGCTAAAGTGGTCAAGAGCTTAAAAAACAAAATAGAGTCCCTGAAAGATACCTCACTAGGAAGAAAATCACAGCCTCAACTTCCAGAGAAAATGTGTTCCATTTCCCAAGAAGCACAAGCTAACGTTGTGTTTACTGTGACTCTTTACTTCATGAGGAATGTTCCCTCGTGGATTCAACCCTGAAGGTAGGTCCGTGACATAGACAGTAGATGCATTAGAGCAAATCATAAATATCCTTTGTGCCTCAAAAATATAGCCTTTTATTTAAGTATCAGAGATTTTAATATAAGAGATATCTAAAATCTGGTGAAGAGTTTACAATGACTGAGTAAACTGATAACAAGAGTGAGGAATAACAAAATTTTTGTCCATAGGACTTGTTTTACGTACAAAGAAATCCTCTCATCTATGGTATCCTTTGAAGTAGCAAAAATACAGCTCAACAATCTACTTACCACAACTGTAGCGGTTTTATATAGTTGTTGTTTTTGTTTTAGCTTATGTTTCCCCAGGGAGAGCAATTTCAGTAGGTTTTACTCTTAAAGCAGTTCGATATAGAGCTCTTCCTCCTGTGACAGGGAAGCGTTTTGACTGAAGGTCTCTTTCAGCCTTGAAAAGGTCAGTTAAATTTTACCCCAGCCAATGGCTTTATTGTTAGTGTTGCCTTGAACTGTGTTTCAAATAATGGGGCTTCTGCTCTACTTTTAGATCTAGTACTTTTTAGTGTGTGTAGCTTTTGCTTCTCCTGAGTAAGGGTGCTGGAGGCATTTTTAAAAAGAATAATCTTATTCTTTTTAGGCATGAGAAAAATAAATACATAAATACAAAACAAACTTTAAACATGGTTAGTATTATTTTTACCCTATGAGAGAAGACTTTTCAGTTCTTTATGACAAAAATTTTGTTGGGGAAAAAAACTTGATGCTTCAATTTTTAAAGATTTTTTTTTTTTGATGTGAACATTTTTAAAAATTTTAAGACTTTATTGATTTTATTACAGTGCTGTTTCTGTATTATGTTTTTGGTTTTTTGCCCTAGAGGCATGTGGGATCTTAGTTCCCTGACCAGGGATTGAACCCATACCCTCTGCTTTGGAAGGCAAAGTCTTAACCACTGAACTGCCGGGAAGTTTTAATGTCTACACAGCGTTCAGTTGTCTCAGGGTACCAATGCTTTGTAATCAATAAAGGGGATGTTTTATCTAAGATATGCATTTTAAACTAAATCTATTAATATACTCTCTTCTTTCTAAATGGGTATTTCATTGCATATGCTAATACTTCCAATAGTAGCAAAAATCCCACCCTCCTTCCTTCACCTTCCCAAATCTCTTGTGAATGCAGTCCCCTGAAATTCCACCACTGAAGGCTTTATTTCTGCCTTTGATGTTTTCAGTGCCACCACAATTTTCCAAAATCTTTGTTGAAAAGAAAATTTCTCAGGGAAATGTAATATTTTTAAAGTCATCAGTCATTCTTCCCTGTGTCAGAATTAACTTTGGTTCCATTCCTGAGATTCGATGTCGATCGAGGAAGGAAAACCACGTGTAGCGGGGAGTGGAAAAGACAGAGGATGTGACTTAGGGCACAGAAGATTAACAGTTCATGAATAATTTTAATCGCATGCAGCCAGGAATCTTAAGGCTTTTTGCAGGATTGGCATATAGCTTGAACATTTATTTGGAAGAAAGCTTTCCTTGTGCCCAGGTTGCAGACTAGGTTTTGGATTTAGAGTTAGATCACATGGTGTTTCTTAAAAGTTGTGTTGCTGACATTAAAAAGAAACTTGAAATTATTAATCCCTGACGTTATCTCCCCCAGTTGTTGAATATTGGAAGACCCTATGAAGATTATGTCCTGCTTCATGTAGCTGACCTTAGTTGGAAAGGTCTTGGGGATCTGCCAAGTGCAGAAACAGAGTAAGCTGAAGAAATCTCATGACATTTCTGACTGTCAGTGGTACTTGTGTATCTTCTCTATCTTTGTCTCTTCTCCTCTCCAGATGATCTCATACATTTTCACTGCTTTAAATACTATGTTGTGCTGATAATTTCCAAATTAATATCTCAGCCAAGATGTGTCCTTTGATCTTCAAACTCACATATACAGACATGTCTGCTAATAAGCATTTCCACATGAACATAACTAAGCATGGACTCCTGGTTAATACTTCTACCCAACCGTGATTATCTCTCGTTTTCGTGGTGAAGGGAAGACCAAATCAGTTTGCCCTAAGTTCACTCATTTCTTCTAAATCAGTCCTGGTTCCTCACTTTGCTCACTCCCGTCTCCACCATCTAATCCTTCAGCAAATGCTCTTCAATCAGAGCCCAACTTTTCCCTGTCATTACCATAATTGCCCCCAATGAGGCTGCCATCACCTCGCATCAGAAATGCTTCTATTGCCTTTAAATAGCCTTCCTACTCAGAGAAGGCAATGGCACCCCACTCCAGTACTCTTGCCTGGAAAATCCCATGGATGGAGGAGCCTGTGACTTAGCAGTAGCAGCAGCAGCCTTCCTGCTTCCACTCTGGTTTCCCTTAAAATCTAATCTTCACCTGGCAACCAGAAAAGTGTTTTTTTTTTTTTTAATTAAATTAGATCATGACCTTGGCCGTACTTGGAACAGGTGTGAAACTCTCATTGTACTTGGAATAAGATTTTTATCTTGGTTTTCAATGCTCTGCATTATCTGGCCACTGCCTTTTTCTCTGACTTCATCTTCTGCCAATCTCCCTCTTGCTAACTCTACTGGCATCACTAGGTTTTATTTCCAGTTTCTTAGACTTTCTGTTTGCCCTTTCTCAGGAAACTGGTACACGTTCACGCTGTTGGGAATATATTTCTTCCTACTTTTTGGATGGTCGTTCTTTTTCCTACACATTTTAGGTCTCAGAATAGAAGTCATTTATTTCCAGAAATCCTGGCTGACTCCACCCTTTGTCCATACATTACTGTTTACCCAAGAACATTGTTTATTTCCTTCATTATGCTTTCCACTAGGCAACAACTACAGGAGGCTGGAGAAGATGCTTGTCTTATTTATTGCTCTCACCCGGGCTTGCCATTCAGCCTGGCACTTGACTAATATTTGCCTATTGAATGAAATGAATTCTCACTTTGTCTTGATTCTCCAGTTGCTGTAACCATCCGTAAGCCTGTCTGCTTGCTTCTTTTTCATTTGTTGGAGCCTCTCCTGCTTCTCATTTGTTTTCCCTATTTCTTTCTATATACCTTCTTTCTTGTTGGTTTCCATGCATTATTTTGAACTGAATCCATGTGTGTTCATCTGATAAATTCATTTAAATGTATTTGTGAACCCTTTAAACGAAAGATGATCTGTTGTACATGGGAGGATGTAACTATGAGAAAAACAAAAGCCTACTCTTATTGGCACATTTTTAGATAGAGACATTAGGCAGAGATCAAGAAAGGAAAAGTACGTAAACAACTACTACATTAGAGTAAAGTAAAAACTACAGGGACTTCTAAATGCCACGCTCTTTGTTGCTGACATACTACATAATCTAAATCCTAAATTTTCTGGCTTCTAGGACTCAGCTTCATTTTTTTTTTTTAATGCTTTAGAAGTTATCACAATTCTAGAACTGAATATAATAGTCTTTTTTTTGTTACTCACATGCATCTTTATATTTCTATAAACTTCACTAAGCATTTCAGCTCTTGGGCCAATGGGCTGTTACTTTAATGACAAAAGATTTAGAGGAGCTTGTTTTGTAATTTCAATGACACAGATAGTGGAAAAATCAACAGATTACAATATATTATTAAATATGCTGTGACCAGATTCACCACTTCAAAATGCTGATGTTACCCTGAAGACATATCCTTGACAGTTATCCATATCAGCAGCAACAGTAGAATTTTCCATTACATTATTATACTCACTCTCTTATAAACAAAATTTTACTAAGATTTTAGAATCTGCAAGTGAAGTAGCTGCTTATAGTATAGAAAAAGTTCAACAAAACTTTAAGAAATGTTTAGAAACAGTTAAACCAAAACTATTTCCTTTAACAGTTAATATAATTCTTTTCTTTTTCCTTCTTCATAAGGAGAACATTCAGTACATAAAAATTCATCATTACTTCACATTGTCTCTTTGATTATTCTGATATTAATCTGCAAGGGAACCAGCCAGAAAGTGTTCATGTTGATCAAAACTTGCATCCAAATTCAACAGGCCAGTGGTTATTAAAAACTAGTGGAAGCTTAATTGCATAGCAACCTCACTCCAGCCAAAACCAAACACACAAACAAAAACAAAAGAAAAAACCCACAGAATTAAATGATAAGCATTTGAATCCTGCAGTATCAAAATAATAAGAAAAGATGACTGTTTTCTTTAAATCTGTCCAGGTAGAAACAAAACTTTTCTGATCACTAATAAGAAATTAATGTCTAGTATCTTGTATCTAATCAGTTTAACATTGTTGTTTATTTAGTCAGCCATCAAACATATATAAAAACAGAAGGTTTTCCAAAGTTGCATAAAAATGGTGAGATCAATTCTCGTAGTAGTTTATTGGCTCAAATATATTGCTACTTCAGTTTTCAGTTCACATGTTTGCCAGAACTAGCAACCACTGGCCAACATGACTGGAACTCACAGGAGAGGGTAATGACTTAGAGAGGTGTGAAAAAGAAATTTTTAATTTATAAAAACAAAACATCATCAACAAAAACCTCACTGAATAAACCCAAGTCCCTGCCACCAAAGAATGCATGTTCTTGTAAATGAATGACTGGAATCATTGTCTTTCATTGTTGTTGTTTAGTTGCTAAGTTGTGTCAGACTCTTTTGCACCAGATGGACTGAAGCCTGCCAGGCTCCTCTGCCCATGGGATTTCCCAGGCAAGACTACTGGAGTGGGTTGCCATTTTCTTATCCAGGGGATCTTCCCGACCCAAGGATTGAACCTGAGTCTTCTGCCTTGGCAGGCAGATTCTTTATCACTGAGCCACCAGGGAAGACCTTTTTCAAGGGAGAGGGAAAGGGTGGGATGGTTTGGGAGAATGGCATTGAAACATGTATACTTTTTGTAAGAAACGAAGCACGTCTATGTTCAATGCAGGATGCAGGATGCATGGGGCTGGTGCACAGGATGATTCAGGTAGATGATGTGGGTTGGGAGGTGGGAGGGGGCTTCGGCATTGGGAGATTGTGTTCACCTGTGGCTGATTCATGTCAATGTGTGGCAAAACAAATACAGTATTGTAATTTTAATAAATAAATAAATAAATAAAAATTAAAAAAAAAAGAAATAGCATAGGCAGCCATAAATATGATCACATCTGTGTTCTGACATTTTTTCCTTTCTGCTTTATGCTTTTTGTTGTACAAGAGGATGTTAATTAATTAGATGGTATTGAAAGAAACAAAAATTTCATTTGAGAATAACTATAAAGATGCTGAAGCTGAAGCTCTAATACTTTGGCTACCTGATTGCGAAGAGCCAACTCATTGGAAAAGACTCTGATGATGGGAAAGATTGAAGGCAGGAGAAGGGGACAATAGAGGATGTGATGGTTGAATGGCATCACTGACTCAATGGACATGAGTTTGAGCAAACTCTGGGAGATGGTGAAGAATAGGGAAGTCTGCATGCTGCAGTCCAGGGGGTCGTAAGGAGTCAGACATGACTTAGCAACTGAACAACAACAAAGCAATCTCGCTTTCTTTCCTTTGTTTCCTAAAGGTCAGCGTGATTCTAACCAAATATAACAGTCCTTATCCAAGTCCTTATGCAAGTCCCGTCCTTGTCCAAGAGTATGCCCATCATTTTTATAGAGTTACTTGAAATACAGTTCATTGCTCTGTGTTGAATACAATAACACTTTGATAAAACTACACTATCAGCATAAAAAGGTGTTTGGAACAAGGGAACTTGAAACATAACTTATTTCTTTCAAAATGTCATCATTTTGAAATTAATGCAGCCTAATGCAATTAGAGTATTGTCTTAAAATGATTATTGAGCTAACTGATCAATTTAATGAAGAAAATTGAGAAATTTCACAAATAATCAGCTAATGTGCTGAGACTTGAAGCCACAAAATTATAGCAAATGATTTGAGTAATAGTGTTTTATTTTATAAAATAGGTGTCAATATCATCGATTTGAGTTACAATGTTACGTAGAATAGGTGTCAATGTCATTGATTTGAGTTGTAGTGTTTTATGCAAGACAGGTGTTAATGTCATTATTTCTTCACTTTCTGGATACTTTATAAGCTTGTCCTAATAGAATTTAGCTTTGTGGAGGGCACAGCAAAACAAGTAGTATTCTTTGTTACAATACAACTAATCTTTGCAACAGCTGTGCATTTACCATCCTCAGCTGCTCCAGTTATAACAATCAGCCTTTTCACGGCCTGACACCTGTCTCTTATTATATTTGAGAACAATTGTTAATTTCCTTAAATTTCCCATCCCTCTTAGTGCCCTTGTGTCGCTTTATTTCTCTGATGCACATTTACATGGTCTATTATATTAATTCTCTCATTTAATCTTGAGAACTTAAAAATTACTGGGAAGTTAATTGTGCAGGGATCAGAGGTTTTTTTCACTTACAGCATAACTCTGTTAAATGACACAGTTTGTTCAAGCTTCTTGCTGACACTGCAAAGGATTGTCTAGAACGAAGAGTTCAATTACTTTCACAGTGCTAATCATATATCATTATGTACAGGCATGAATCCTTAATTCCCAAGCCAGCGCCCAGAGCAGTGTGGTGGCGATAAAGGACCCAGCCCAAATTCGCCTGTCCACTGCAGCAAGCGGGGCATAACTGAAGAATAAAATAACTGTGTCTCCTCGGCTATGCTCTTTGTTCATTTGAATATTTGATGTCCACAGTGAATCATGTTCCATTAATTTTTATTCATCCACACAAGATTTTTGTCAGAATTGATTTAAGATGCATCATTCAAGGCCAAGGATATATTTACACTTTTTTTGGAGAACTTTTACTGCACAATTCAGGAAACGCTTGCTTTCTGGTCCTTTGTAACTTTTTAAAGATACAAATAAAAGGCAGGAAATAACTGACTTTGGAGTCTCACAGGTAAAGAATTCCAAATAAAGCCTGATTGTTCCTTCTTGCCACACATCTTAGACCCAGAGGTTAATGTATAACCCGGACCATTCCCTTATTCAGCTATCCCAAGGTCAATGAAAAAACGGAATCCGAGAGAATATTTTGTTTGTTTCAGAGGCAGGAAAATGGCTTATGAAATCTCAGAGCAGGGTGTAACCTCATTAAGTTAAATGTAAAAATAACTCGCCAATCACAAGTTATGAAACAGGAAATCAACGCCCCTGTTGTATAACAAAGGCACGCTTACATTTTTGGCATTAATTTAAAAAAAATTTCTGTTACCATTTTCTTTTCTCTCTTCCTCCTCTCCTGTTATCCTCTCTGCCTGGGCAGGAAACTTGGCCGCCTCTGCTCACGTTTGTCTGCTGCCCTTTGTTCTATCATCTGCCCAGCCAGTGGTGGGAGGAGGCTGATAAATTTCCGCTGTTAGTTGTATGAGAAACTTCCATATCTGGGAGAATTATAATCAGATTGCCTTTTGGAAGAGAAACATGGGCAGTGAACGCAGTCCTTGCTATCATTTTTTTTCTTGCCAGGCTGATCAAGATCTTACTACCTATTTTTTTACCTGATGTTTTGTAGACTATACGTAACTGTAAAAACTAAATGTTCTGATTGCAAGCATATCATTTTATTTACAGAAAGTAACTCCAAAAGGAGTTTTCTATTGTAATCACTTCAATCAAGTAGCAAGGTTGGCAAGTTGTAAGTTTGAAATTGTTCCATTGTTTTTATTTGCTTGATTTTCCCCTAATTTGATTTTCCTTTTTCTTTCTCTCCTTCTTTCATTCTTTCTTCCCCTTTGGTAAAGCCACTCTTCTGCTCTATTGTATTTCATTTATCTAGCTCCTACACCTGGAGTTTGTCAATATTCAGCTAATATCTCTTCTGTGTCTCTTTTATAAATCACCTGTAAATATAGCTCAATGTTATGTTACCTATATTTAAAATGTATTGGATTTTTTCATAAGTTGAACCTAAGATGTCAGAGTGCTTTTCTGTTTTCCAGTCTTTTCCATAGCATAATGTTGAAACTCAACATGTACTCTGCTTCATATTGGAGAAGGAAATGGCTTCCCAATCCAGTATTCTTGCCTGGAGAATTCCACGGACAGAGGAGCCTAGCAAGCTACAGTCCATGGGGTCACAGAGTTGGACAAGACTGAATGATAACACCACACACACTGCTTCGTATAACTGAGAACTAGTATTTTTTGCATATACAGCATTTCTATAGGTGTAGCAGATTCTTTGGGGGTTAATTGGTAATCTGTTGCCTTTTTCTGTTATATAATCTACTTTGGTGACTGAGAGACACAGTTTACCAAAGTATCACTGTGTTACTTTGTAAATATTTAATAACCTGACAGTTCCTCCAGGTTATGATAATCAGAGTACATGACCCAATCAGGTTGAATGCAGTGAAATGGGGAACAGCCTGCGACTGGCTAGTTGGCAACTGTAATTAATCATTAATTGACATGTATTCTGGGGATGGGTGAAAGTTGTGATGCTTCTTAACCTTGGTTACAATTTAAATGGCCTAGAGATCTTTTAAATAACAAATACCAATGTCAGACTAAGAAATCTGAGGTGGGACCTGGGTACCTGTATTTTAAAAGGCATCCTAAGTGATTCTGTTGCAAATGAAGCTGAGAATCCTTGTGTCTGAATCACTTAATACCATCAAAGAAAATGCAAAACTGCTTGGGATCACTTTGACCAGGCCACCAACTATTGATCCTACATGCATCTAATCCTCTTATTACTGTTTATTTGCTTTCACCCTTTCCTATTTATGAACATATAAAAGTTTGGTTGGATTTATAATCCCACCAAATCAATATTTGCTTTGTGTATATTAGCTAGGGTCTGGCTAACCTCTTGACATCAGTCTCCATCTCAGAACGTATTTCAAGTTAGCTTTCTTAAATATTTCATGATCTCATTTGAAAAATTGTCATTCTGAAGTTTACTTTGAAAAATTTATCTGCTTTTTAATGTATTTTTAAGTCACTGAATTCCATGGTTTTACCCTTTGAACTAATGCTTTCTCATTTTTCCAAAAGTCACTGCCTTAAAGACTCAGACATCTGTTTAATGCTAATACAATAGATTTTTAAAATAAACATTATGTTCAAGTCTATAATTTTATGGACTGATTATTAATGGCATTCATGTATATTATTGGGTCTGTTGCAGTTTCATTTCTCCCTGATTTTTAAATAAAATCATGTCATATATAAAAATGTCATATTTTCTTAACTTTGAAGTTTTTGTGTAAATATAGTCACAAACCACAACACACACTCTTAGTTCATATATCTTGCTTATTAAGAAAATAGTCACATTATATATAATCATTTTTATTTTTCTTTCCTAATCCTCAGAAATGCTTTCTTTTTTCTTTGTGGGGCAATCTCCCAACCTTTTTGCTTTCTAGATTCTGTGTTTTTTTGTTTTTTTTTTCTTTTTCATCCATTGTAATTTATGAATGGCCAGTGGTTGGCACATGTACCATATATTGATTAGTTCTTTCTGCAGGACAAAATTACCCAGAAGTTCCATGGCTTAAAACAACAATCGTTTGTAACTGTTCTTGTCTCTATGAAGGCTGGCAGAAGTCCAGCTGATGTAGGTTGGGCTCAGCTTTGTGACTTTGGTTCTCTGTGCAGTTTTATGGGATGCTTGGGGAGCTCTGTTCAGACTGTGAGGACAAGGATGGTTTCCTGTCATGTATCTCTCATCCTTCTGATGTGACCACAGAACCAGTTGAGGGATGTCTGCATGAAAATGATACAGAGCAAGTGGACAGAGGAGGGCATGATGGGCTTGACTCAGAAGTCCACTCTGTCCTTCCCCAGGTCATGCAAAAGTATGGATACAGAAAAAGGGTTGGATTTGGGGCAATAAGTCAATCTATGACATGGTAATGCTCTTCATTCTCGTGCTCTTGGGTGATGTCATTTACCTGTTAAATCTCTCTTTCTTATAGAACTAAGGTTGGTCTCAGAATTGTTTTCAAGTCAGTGTCCTATGAAGTGATCCAAAATTGATTCCCTGTTAAAGTAGGGACCATTTTCTCTTCTCTATCTAGTGTTTACTTTCTTCATGTTGATTATTTCTTTCTCCTTTATATTATTAGAACATTAAAATTTGGTCTAGATTGAGTGACTATTATAAAACATTAGTTACTCAATATATTTTTATTTAACCAATGGTTAATTTTTGCCTCTATTAGGACAAGACCGCAGGGCGGGATGATGCTTCTCTTAAGGTGATGTGTCACCATTGACTTTCGTTTCCAATGGGGTGTGAGCAGAAGAGATCCTCGTTTCTTCCAGAATAAATTCTTTAATTTTGAGAATTTTCAGTGCTTTTACCCTTGCCATATAGTCATGGAAGCAAACACTGAACTGGAGGTGTGACCCTGGGCCGTTACGTAGAAGACACATCCCCTGAAGCATCAGCGAGACTCATCAACAATTTGCTTAAATGAGGAATAAAACTTTTTTTAAGCCACTGAGATCTGAGGACTTTCTGTTATCCCAAAACTTACCCTACCATGGATAAACTGTGTTTTCTCAACACTGAAGGTGAAGGTAAAGATATATGTACTCACTGTAGTCAGTTCACAGTTTTAAACGAACAAGTATAATCATAGATATCTAGGAAAGGAAGCCCTCAGCAGACAAATAGATTTTCACTCTTTCTTAGTTCTTTTTCTTATCACTGGTCACAATTCAAACTGATGGCCTTTGGAAGATTTCTCATGCTGATCACTACCTCTAGCCAAATAGCAGAAAAAATAGACTAAGAAAAGAGAGACTTAAAAACACCAGTCAAAGTGGGCATCCTTAGCAGATTTTCCTTTTCGGCTGTCACTCACACCTTACTGAACTGACACTCGAATATGGTGGCATTGATTGGGATGGTATCTTTGAAGGAGTCTATGCAGTCTTTGTTTTACATCAGGCAAATCTTGGACAGAAGTTTTAAGATGTGGCTCTTACAACTCTGCATCGATTTATTTCTTGCCTGGCTACAAAATTGATTTATCTCTTACCTGCCTACAAAATTGACACTTTTGGCATCTTGGGAAGTACAAAATTGAGACTTCAATATACTAATACTTGTGGGCAGAGACAGAGAGTAATTTTGGTGAGGAGGGGGGAGCATTTGGCAGAGAAGTGTCCTTCAGTCGTATCTGACTCTTTGCAGCCCTATGGACTGTAGCCCGCCAGGCTCCTCTATCCATGGGATTCTCCAGGCAACAATACTGGAGTGGGTTGCCATGTCCTTCTCCAGGAATCTTCCTGATCCAGGGATTGAACTGGATCTCTTTTGTTTCCTGCATTGGCAGATGGGTTCTTCACCACTAGTGCCACCCGGGAAGCCCACAGAGAAATGTCCTAAGTCATTCAAAATATTAAAACGTTCTTTTAAGAATGTTCAGGAACATTGCTTGATTCATAGAGATCCCACCAGTCCCTTGAGAAAGAATTTAAACTGTATACAATTGGGATTCAGATATATAGAAATTTATAGACTGACAGACCTGGGGATAAGGATTCCTAATGGAAAGTCACTGGTGAATGAGAAAGAAATCTTGTGGGCTAGATCAGAATGAACAGATATCGATGGATGTTAAGGATGGTGAAAGTTCTAGGTACAGAATGACGCTGTGCTGTAACTCTCAAACCCAGAAGTTTATCAGTGCTTAGGGGCTTTGAGAAGGGCTTCCCTGGTAGCTCAGCTGATAAAGAATCTGCCTGCAATGCAGGGACCTGGGTTCAATCTCTGGGTTAGGAAGAACCCCTGGAGAAGAAAACGGCTACCCATTTCAGTATTCTAGCTTGGAGAATACCATGGACAGAGGAACCTGGCAGGCTACAGTCCATGGGGTAGCAAAGAGTTGGATATGACGGACTGGCTTTTACTTTCACTTTATGGGCTTTGAGAAGAAAAAGGCTGAGATGAAAACAAAAGCCTAGGGAACTGGAGGCATGTTTTTCCTGTGACTAACCACCACCAGCATCCCTCAGAGACCTGAAGGTAAGATGTGGGAATTGCTTCCTTATTTCCTGAAACAGAAAAAAATTTCCAGAAGTGTGATGATCAGCAGCAGCATTAATATGGAACAAGGAACTATCCCAGTTTGTGGATAGCAAGAACTCAGAAATCTCAAAGTGCAGAGCAATTGGTGGAAACTCTGATCATATGTGAGACACATGCCTCATGTCAGGACTCCCCATAGGAAAAAGACTGTGCCTAGTTGGAGAAGGCAATGGCAACCCACTCCAGTACTCTTGCCTGGAAAATCTCATGGATGGAGGAGCCTGGTAGGCTGCAGTCCATGGGGTTGCAAAGAGTCGGACACAACTAAGAGACTTCACTTTCACGCACTGGAGAAGGAAATGGCAACCCACGCCAGTTCTATTGGGTCACACAGTCGGACACGACTGAAGCGACTTAGCAGCAGCAGCAGTAGCAGCAACAAAAATTGTTTAAGATTGGGGTGCATAGAATATAATTGAAACTATCTCTGGAAGATGCTTAAATCTGCAATATATATCTCAATCTTATATGATATATGTCTTCAGTTTCAGTCCAAGACTAGCTTGATTATAAAAGGTTGAATGGACAACTTCTTTAAACATACCTTTCCAATCAATACCTCCATATTCAAACCTCAGTGCAAACATTTTAGTGAAATATACATATGTACACAAAGCAGACTAAAGGTGAATGTAGAACTCAAAGAACTCCCACAAAATGAACACATGGGTAACACCATAACCCAGGTCAAGAAATAGAATATGACCAGCATCACAGAGCCTCCTCATTCACCCTTCTAGTCAAAATATATTCAAGACTGACATAGCTTAGTGTTGCTTGATCTTGAACTTTATATACCTGGAATCACACAGTAGACATTTTTTGAATCTGGCTTCTTTGACTCAACATATTATGTCTGAGATTTATTCTTGCTGCCTGGTATTTTAGTGTGTTACTTTCTTCTTGCCCTGTAGTAATCATGAGTGAGTGAGTGAAGTCGCTCAGTCATGTCCGACTCTTTGCGACCCCCATGGACTGTAGCCTACCAGGCTCCTCTGTCCATGGGATTTTCCAGGCAATAGTCCTGGAGTGGATTGCCATTTCCTTCTCCAGGGGATCTTCCCAACCCAGGGCGCAAACCCAGGTTTCCCATATTGTAGACAGACGCTTTACCGTCTGAGCCACCAGGGAAGTCCATAGCATGAATGTAATGCAGCGCATTTCTTCATTCTACTGATGATGGATTTTTTTTTTCCCAGCTTGACTTTACTAGGAATAGTACTAATGTGAACATTATAGCATAAGTGTTTTGATGAGCATTTGTACATATTTCTGTTCTTTGTATAACTAGGAATAAAATTACAGAGTCATATGAGGTTATTGTACTGAACAGTTTTATGTAGGTTATATGTAGGTTATTGTACTGAACAGTTTTCCACACTGGTTGTATCAATTTACATTTCCATTGGTAGTATATAAAAGTTACACTTGTTCCAAGTCATTGCTAACACAATATTATCTTTTATTTTTTAAATTTAGCCATTCCTGTGTAATTGTAATAGACTCTCATGTGGTTTCAAATTGTATTTCTCTGATGACTAGTGATGTTGAGCACTTTTTCATACATTAGTAGAAATTTTGATATATTTAAAAATTAAATGTCTTTAATTTTTCTGATGGCTTTTTCTTTTTCTTTTTTTTTCTTTTGTTATTGTTTAGTCACTAAGTTGTGTCCAACCCTTTGTGACCCCCTGCCAGTCTCCTCTGTCTATAGGATTCCCTAGGCAAGAATACTGAATTGGGTTGCCATTTCCCTCTTAAGGGAATCTTCCCAGTCCAAGGATGGAACCTAGTCTTCTGCATTGGCAAGTGAATTCTTTACCACATTCAGTTCAGTTCAGTCGCTCAGTCGTGTCTGACTCTTTGCGACCCCATGAATCGCAGCACGCCAGGCCTCCCTGTTCATCACCATCTCTCGGAGTTCACTCAGACTCACATCCATCGAGTCAGTGATGCCATCCAGCCATCTCATCCTCTGTTGTCCCCTTCATCTCCTGCCCCCAATCCCTCCCAGCATCAGAGTCTTTTCCAATGAGTCAACTCTTCCCATGAGGTGGCCAAAGTACTGGAGCTTCAGCTTCAGCATCATTCCTTCCAAAGAAATCCCAAGGCTGATCTCCTTCAGATTTCCTTACTTTGTCTTCTTCTCATTGATGTGTCTTTGATAATCATTTCTTATGTTAGAACATACTCTGAATTATTTCAATATTTTAAAGTTTGTTGTCTTTCATTATGGCCCAAATTATGATCAATTTTGGTGAATAGCCCATAAGTATTTGAAACAAATATTAATTCTATCACCCTATTAGTCCTTTGTGGGAGCACTGTAGCATGAATACCTCAATTCTTCTCTTGGTTTAGATTTTCTAGATTTGATTTCTGTTTAAGCTAGATTTTTGGAGCATGGAGATTAATATAAATATGGCATATGCTTAAGCATAGAGTTAATATTTATAAAATTACTTTCAGAAATAAGAACAACATTATGAAACTCTCCATATAACCCTGAAATGTGAAAAATTTTTAATTTTTTGTTTTTCCTCACTTTTTATGGTAAGATTTTACAGTGCCTTATACAGCACTGTGTGTGTATTCCAGCATATTGATGCTATGTGCCTATCATTTTTAGTCGAAATAAAATGTACTTTGTTGTAATAGAGTGAGTTCATTAAGACCATAAGTGCAAAAGAACAATTATTTTTGCAGTTTTCTTAATGTTGTTTTACTAACTTTCTTATTTAGATACTTTGAACTTGCACAGTTTCTGCCAAGGGGAACCTGTTCTCCAGCTTTGATACTTTGTCTTCATTATCCTCAGTTTTCTGCCTAGTAACAGAGTTTATTAGTTAATTTAAGCTAATAGCCATGAATTGTGGTTCATTAATTGAAACTTCAGATTCACTGGTTTTAATAAAAAGCCTACAGTCACTTCTTAAATCACTTTCAGATGTTGTTAATCTCCTCTAATCGTTTTTGTTGTTGTTGCTTCTTTTTCTATCTTTGTGTGAAAATAATTACTAGAGATTGATTCATTAAAGATAACTAAATGGTTCAGTTTGGACAATGAGCAGCCTAGAAAACATAAAATCCTGATATCCTTTTCAGGTGATATCATGTCAACATGATCTGATAACGAGGATGAAAAAAACTGAAAAAGATTTTTATAATCTTTTTCTCAGTTTTTGGGATTAAATGGTAAAAAATGTTCAAATTAGTTACTTAATTTTATGAAAACCTTAATGTGGCAAGTTTCAATTAACTTTCTTGGTGTTATCACAACGTGTTTTGTCTCAAGACAGCATTGCATTAGAGTTTGGACTATTTTTTATCTCTCTTTCCTAAAATAATAATTTCAGTAAAAATTCAAAATATCTAAGAAAAATGTTTTGCTTATAACACAAATTTAATATACAAGATTATATACACATGCATACATAATTTATATATGTATGTGAGTGTGTGTGTGTATATATAAAACACATGCATACAAACATACACACACACATTGCAAACAGAAATACTATTCTGTTGAATCTGTAATGGTAGAAAATAACATAACTTTCAATTGTCCAATGTCTTATCACCTCTTGGGAAAAAAGTGATCTTCATTATGTGGTCAGCTTGCAAAGTTGAGTGAAAGTTTACTTACTAGTTATAGTGTTTGAACTTCCGTAATAGTAAATTAAGTTCTACAAAGCGCCCATGTATTTACTGGAGTTTAACAAAAACTGCATAATTCTGTACTCCTTGGGTAGCAGCAGGAAGCAACCCCTGGGAGCAGAAATCACAGCTGGGAGCAATTAAGACTGATTAGTTCGCGGCTGAGGAAATCAAAATGGAAAGAAACTTCTCTTCGGGGGAATTAGGAGCCGCATTCCCAAGCATTTCCGAGCTAAGCGCAATTCTCAGAGGAACTGAAGACTGAGGGAAAAATGTGAATTTCAAATATTTGGAGGTTTTCTCAGCTTATTTAACGTCTGCATAACCACTATGGGTTGACTCTATTGGACACTTGAAGGAAAAGTTCAAGTAAATTGACTGTTTACTGTTTTATATAAAACTGTTTTATATATTTCTCCACTTTTTCCACATAGCCCAAGGTTTCCTTAATATTTTCATTTGCCCTTACAGATAGACTATAGATGGTTTTCATAACGATTTACTAATTATTTTATACAGGGGGAGAGTTGTGGTTTTGGAGAAATTGCCATAGCACATAAATGTCAGTCCTCTTGAAAAAAAAACCCAAAACCCATTATTGTGTATGAGATTGGTCTGAATTATCTTTTAGAAACTGTAAAATAGTGCAGTCGAAATTTTATGCAAGAAATATGCAGAAATTTTTTATATAATACCTGAAACTGTCATCCTGGATAAAGAATTGGTTTCTAAACAGATAGATAAGGATGTGCTTAATAAAGCAAAAGCAATTAAATAAAATGATAATAGAATGCATAGTTTATACTGGTTTCTTTTACTTTTTATTTGAATTATGGATATCCATTAGAAACATATTTCTTTTGAATAGGCTGAATTGGGTGGTTAACAATTTATAAATATAAATTAAATAGAAAGTTGTTTCTCTAGATTTTTAAAAACAATCCATCAGAGATTCACTTATTCTCAATTCTACTTGTGAGTTAGTACTAACCATGTTTTATGTGGATACCTTTGTTCCTGTATTGAACCTTCTTCAGCAGAAAAATTATAATCATCATACTAGGATGTTGGTAAACAATTGTTATTCTGTTTTTCTTCACTTAACAGATAAAATGGATTATTTTCATATGTAATCATCTATGTGATATAATGTTCATCTGGATCCAGATTTTTGAAATAATCTTAAAAAAAATTTTCCTCTTGCCTGTCCCCTACTTTTGAGTGTGTTGAAAATATCAAATGAGAGGAACAAACTGAAGGCCAATATTTGAAAATATGTTCCAAACAATCACTTTGAAGGACTATAATTATTAACTACAAAAGATAAGGCTTGGTAGACTGATAAATTACTGAATCAAAACTCTTGAATTTAATTTCTAGATATACCACTGTGTTACCTCAATTAGTTTCCTTTAATTTATTTTACTACTTTAGCCACTTTAGCTCCTCTGTCCATGGAATTCTCCAGACAAGAATACTAGAGTGGGTAGACATTCCCTTCTCCAGGGAATCTTCCTAACCTAGAGAATTGAACCTGGGTCTTCTGCATTGCAGACAGATTCTTTACTGTCTGAGCCACCAGGGAAGCCTACTTTAGAGAAGGACCATGCTGATTTTTGATGCCAGGTGATTGGATAATCTTAATGTTACACTTTTAGAAAAAACTTTCTAAAAATATATGGAAAGGGATTTCCCTGGTGGTCCAGAGGTTAAGACTTCACCTTCTAATACTGGGGGTGCCAGTTGAATCCCTGGTTGAGGAGTTAAGATCCCACATGCCTTATGACCAAAAAACCAAAATGTAAAACAGAAACAATACTGTAACAAATTCAATAAAGACTTTAAAAATGGCCCACATTAAAAAAATATCTTTAAAAGACATGTTGAGAATCATACATGTTATTTCTAGTTTGGGAGAATTATTGACTAAATTTTAAGAAATCATGGTTCAAAGTTGAGCAATTGCTGACCAGAGATTATATGAAAGGGGATGGTTATGCCCTCAGTTGACTTTCTATGTCCCAAACCAATAGTTCTTAACTTTTTATGTTTTAAGTCCCATGAATTCTTCTGTAAAAGAACCGAAGTTGCAACATGGTGCATGCATGCTCAGTGATGTCTGAGTCTTCACAACTCCAGGACTGTAGCCTAACAGGCTCCTCTGCCCATGGGATTCTCCATGCAAGAATATTGGAATGAGTTGTGATTTCCCCCTCCAGGGCATCTTCCAAGCCCATGGATACAACCAGTGTCTGCCTCGTCTCCTGCATTGCAAGCAGATTCTTTACCACTGTGCCACCTGGGAAACTCCAAGTTTCAACATAAGAAACACAAAAGCTCATTTCCAAGGTGGAAATGTTTGTATCTGCCTACATTATAATGACATTCACAGTAAGATCTACCAATAACTAACTGTGTTAATGTTGGGGGTATATATTTTTGCATTGGAAATTTTATATCTGATAATACTGTATCTTTGGGGAAGGACAAATTAAATTACTATCATCACTAGTTTATAAGAGCTGCTACCTAGGCTGACAAAACACAGTTATTAAGTCTAGCACATTGGGAGTGAAGTGGTGAGGAGTCTACCAAGAACTTCAGAAACCAATAGAAAGCAAGCCCAGGAAATGAGTTAAGCACATGGCTCAGTTTCCAAGTTTATCCTATACGATCCATAATGGGCCAGGTCAGCAATATGGTCTCACTTGCAATTGTATGTGGGAGTTAAGTTAGAAAGACTTTTTGGAACATTTAGGAAAGTACTTCTTGTCACCAGTAATTTTCAAATTGGGATACATAAAATCTAGCAGTGTAAGAAAACTGTTTTCTGGAACTCTCTTGCTTTTTCCATGATCCAGCGGATGTTGGCAATTTGATCTCTCATTCCTCTGCCTTTTCTAAAACCAGCTTGAACATCAAGGGAGTTCACAGTTCACATATTGCTGAAGCCTGGCTTGGAGAATTTTGGGCATTAATTTACTAGCATGTGAGATGAGTGCAATTGTGTGGTAGTTTGAGCATTCTTTGGCATTGCCTTTCTTTGGGATTGGAAGGAAAACTGACCTTTTCAAGTCCTGTGTCCACTGCTGAGTTTTCCAAATTTGCTGGCATACTGAGTGCAGCGCTTTCATAGCATCATCTGTCAGGATTTGGAACAGCTCAACTGGAATTCCATCACCTCCACTAGCTTTGTTCATAGTGATGCTTTCTAGGGCCCACTTGACTTCACATTCCAAGATATCTGGCTCTAGATTAGTGATCACATCATCATGATTATCTGGGTCATTAAGATCTTTTTTGTACAGTTCTTCCTTGTATTCTTGCCACCTTTTCTTAATATCTTCTGCTTCTGTTAGGTCCACACCTTTTCTGTCCTTTATTGAGCCCATCGTTACATGGAATGTTCCCTTGTTATCTCTAATTTTCTTGAAGAGATCTCTAGTCTTTCCCATTCTGTTCTTTTCCTCTATTTCTTTGCATTGATTGCTGAAGAAGGCTTTCTTATCTCTTCTTGCTATTCTTTCCCTACTTTCTTCAATTTAAGTCTGAATTTGGTAATGAGGAGTTCATGATCTGAGCCACAGTCAGCTCCTGGTCTTGTTTTTGTTGACTGTATAGAGCTTCTCCATCTTTGGCTGCAAAGAATATAATCAATCTGATTTCGGTGTTGACTACTGGGTGATGTCCATGTGTAGAGTCTTCTCTTGTGTTGTTAGAAGAGGGTGTTTGCTATGACCAGTGCATTTTCTTGGCACAACTCTATTAGTCTCTGCCCTGCTTCAAGCCAAATTTGCCTGTTACTCCAGGTGTTTCTTGACTTCCTACTTTTGCATTCCAGTCCCCTATAATGAAAAGGACATCTTTTTTGGGTGTTAGTTCTAAAAGGTCTTGGAGGTCTTCATAAAACCGTTCAACTTCAGCTTCTTCACCATTACTGGTTGGGGCATAGACTTGGATTACTGTGATATTGAATGGCTTGACTTGGAGACAAACAGAGATCATTCTGTCGTTTTTGAGACTGCATCCAAGTACTGCATTTCAGACTCTTTTGTTGACCATGATGGCTACTCCATTTCTTCTGAGGGATTCCTGCCCGCAGTAGTAGATATAATGGTCATCTGAGTTAAATTCACCCATTTTAGTCCATTTTAGTTTACTGATTCCTAGGATGTTGATGTTCACCCTTGCCATCTCTTGTTTGACCACTTCCAGTTTGCCTTGATTCATGGACCTGACATTCCAGGTTCCTATGCACTATTGCTCTTTACAGCATCAGATCTTGCTTCTATCACCAGTCACATCCACAACTGGGTATTGTTTTTGCTTTGCTTAGAACTGGATGTGGAAGAACAGACTGGTTCCAAATAGGAAAAGGAGTACATCAAGGCTATATTTTGTCACCCTGCTTATTTAACTTATATGCAGAGTACATCATGAGAAATGCTGGACTGGAAGAAACGCAAGCTGGAATCAAGATTGCTGGGAGAAATATCAATAACCTCAGATATGCAGATGACACCACCCTTATGGCAGAAAGTGAAGAGGAACTAAAGAGCCTCTTGATGAAAGTGAAAGTGGAGACTGAAAAAGTTGGCTTAAAGCTCAACATTCAGAAAACGAAGATCATGGCATCTGGTCCCATCACTTCACGGGAACTAGATGGGGAAACAGTGGAAACAGTGTCAGACTTTATTTTTTTTGGGGGGCTCTAAAATCACTGCAGATGGTGATTGCAGCCATGAAATTAGAAGACACTTACTCCTGGAAGAAAAGTTATGACCAACCTAGATAACATATTCAAAAGCAGAGACATTACTTTGCCAACAAAGGTCTGTCTAGTCAAGGCTATGGTTTTTCCTGTGGTCATGTATGGATGTGCGAGTTGGACTGTGAAGAAAGCTGAGCACTGAAGAATTGATGCTTTTGAATGTGGTGTTGGAGAAGACTCTTGAGAGTCCCTTGGACTGCAAGGAGATCCAACCAGTCCATTCTGAAGGAGATCAGCCCTGGGATTTCTTTAGAAGGAATGATGCTAAAGCTGAAACTCCAGTACTTTGGCCACCTCATGTGAAGAGTTGACTCATAGGAAAAGACTCTTATGCTGGGAGGGATTGGGGGCAGGAGGAGAAGGGAATGACAGAGGCTGAGATTGTTGGATGGCATCACGGATTCAATGAACGTGAGTCTGAGTGGTCTAGGGGATGGTGATGGACAAGGAGGCCTGGCGTGCTGTGATCCATGGATCGCAAAGAGTGGGACACGACTGAGTGACTGAACTGAACTGAACTGAAGAAAACTTTCCAAGTATTAAGAAAGCCAAAATGTTTTAAGGGCCAGTTTTCAGATCTTCCACTTTCCTATGAACTCTTTGCTAAAAATTAGTCTGTGACTGCTTTCACAGTGACATTTCTTCCATTTCATTAAAGAGAGTATCCCTCCTCACTCCAAATCTCACTATGAAGATTTAAACCCCTTTGACTACTTCTGTGAAAGCTTTAAGGGCTAACAAAGGAGAAAACCCCTCAGAGATTTCCATTTTACCCCGCCATGTACATATTCTCTTAAGCATACAGTGTGACACTAGAAAGCAGGGTGTTTTGCCCTATGTGGGATCTTCATGAGGTCTTCTGAGTTCAAGCATTTGGTAGAACTGCACTATGGGATTAATGGCCATCTTTATTCAAAGGTTTTATTTTCTTTTCATCTTCTGTCCTCTTACAAAAAATGTAGCAGGGCAGTCTCATGAAGCACATCTAAACAAATGTCAGTAGACAATACTGAACAATAAAAATGATTTTCCCACACGTGTAAAAATAAGCCATTCTTTTCCACTATACTCAATATTTATCGTAGGGAAGTTTTTAAACAAATGCCTTCAAATAAAGCAAAGATAGATTATTCACATTGACTTTTAAGCTCTAACTGAAATATTTTCAAGTGCTACCAATTTTTCCATGATTCACTGACTAAAAATCTAAGGGTAGGGTTCTGTTATGATTTCTTTGAGATTCATAACAACTTATATTATAAAATATTTATTCCAATTATGGTAGCTCAGGGATGGATGCATTTTAACAGTATATGATTCTCCACTTCATTGAATACATTTAAAAAGTTTAGTCATGATATATACAGTTAATTTAGTTGTTTCTGATTTTGATACTTCATTTTTGTTTAATTATTCCACAAAGTTGAATCTTTGGACATAAACGTTTTCAAAGAATACATATAAGTTTAATTTAGCTATTAGAATATATTCATTTATATTATATCTCATTACAAATTAAAAAGAAACTGTAAATTTTTCTACTCATTTTCTAAAGTTATAAATATCAGTAAAATAAATACATTTTGACCTCTACCAGTTTAATTTTAATAAGACAAACTTTAGTAATCTGTGTTATAAAATAATTTTATTTCTTGTTGAAAAGAAGTTAGATTTTGCCATTCAGGCTATTTTGCAAACATTTTTTCAGAGTAATCAAAATATACCTGTTCAAGGTTTGGATGGAAATATGCCTATATTTTAGAAAAATTGATATTATTAAAAGTTGTTAAGAATATTGTATTGGAAAATGTATATTGAAGTTAACTCTATCCTTACTTTTTCCAGCCCTTTCTGAGTATTCCAGGGTGTTTTGAGGGGGTCATCAAGACCACCCATGGGTTTGGTGATTTAGGAGACAGACGTGCAGAACTTAGTATATAAGTAAAAAGAGGTGTCCCCAACTGAAACAGTTACGGTCATAATTAATAGTCACTTGTTAAGTTGTGGTAAAGTTTTCTGATATACTTCTTACACACTCAGAAATTAAATTCTAATGTCTGAGCAACAAATGCTTTTGCAGATTGGGTGGTTTTAAATTTTCTGCTTTCAAAGCAATTAAGGGTCAAAATATTTGAGTTGGTAGCTTATATATTATTTAAATTATTTTTGATGATATGTCACATAAAAGAGCCCTTCCATTCTTTGGTCATTCATTTCTTCAAACATTTATTCAATAAATAGTAATTAACACCCTATATGCTTCACTTATAGCTGTGCCTTAGATGGAAATATTAAACAGGATGCCACACCTACCCCAATGAGTCTGAAGTCTATTAGGAAAAATTGACAATTACAACATAGTAAGTGATTTGATGGTAGTATGTATGAGAAATCTGAGTTCAGAAAGTGGGTTCATCCAAATCAGAATGGTGTTTGGGGGAGATGGTAGAAAATATCTGAAGGGATACAGCAAGTTCAGGTTAGGATTTGGCTTTTAAAAGATCTATATTTTACTAGCAATCTCAATCTGTAAAGGTTAAAACTTTACACAAAATGCCCTTCAACTGGAGAATGGATAAAGAAACTGTGGTTAATCCTCACAGTGGAATATTACTGAGCAATGAACAGGAACAGACACTGATCCGTACAACAACATGAATGGGTCTCAAATGGACTATCCTTAGTGAAAGAAGCCAGATTCAAAGGGATACTTCCCTTTTATGGTATTTTGGAAAAGGCAAAATTATGGGGACAGAAAACAGATTGGTAGCTTTCAGGGGCTTGGGATAGGAAGGGGTGACAGCAAAAGGCATGGGGGGATTTCTGGAAGTGATAAAATTATTCTGTATCTCAGTGGCAGTGATGTCTCAGAACTGTACACTAAAAGGGTGACAATTGCTGAATGTAAATATATGCAGAGTACATCATGTGAAATGCTGGGCTAGATGAATCACAAGCTGGGATCAAGATTGCCAGGAGAAATATCAACAACCTTGGATAGATAGATGATACCAGCCTAATGGCAGAAAGCGAAGAGGAACTAAAGAATCTCTTGATAAGGGTGAAAGAGAAGAGTGAAAAACCTGACTTAAAACCCAACATTCAAAAAAAGAAGATCATCCCATCACTTCATGGAAAATAGGGGAAAAAAATGGAAGCAGTGGCAGATTTTATTTTCTTGGGCTCTAAAATCACTGTGGACAGTGACTTCAGCCATGAAATAAAAAGATGCTTGCTCCTTGGAAGAAAATCTGTGACCAACCTAGACAGAGTATTCAAAAGCTGAGACATCACTTGGCTGACAAAAGTCCATCTAGTCAAAGCTATGGTTTTCCAATGTAGTCATGTACAGATGTGAGAGTTGGACCATAAAGAAGGCTAAGTGCCAAAGAATTGATGCTTTTGAACTATGGTGTTGGAGAGGACTCTTGAGAGTCCCTTGGACAGCAAGGAGATCTTACCAGTCAATCCTAAAGAAAACCAACCCTGGATAGTCATTGGAAAGATTGCTGCTGAAGATGAAACTCCAATACCTTTGCCACCTGATGCAAAGAGACAACTCACTGGGAAAAGACCCTGATGCTGTGAAAGATTGAAGGTAAAAGGAGAATGCAGTGGCAGAAGATGAGAAAGGTTAGATAGCATTACCGACTTAATGGACAAGAGTTTGAGTAAACTCCGGGAGATGGTGAAGTACAGAGAAGCCTGATGTGCTGCTGTCCATGGGACTGTGAAGAATCAAGACATGACTTAGCAACTGAAAAGCAACAGCAACAACAACAAAATTATACCTTAATTTTTAAAAAAGCAAGTAAGAATTCACATGAACTTAGCTGTGTTCCCAGAGGTGCAGCTGTGCTCCTGCACACATATGTCTACTCACAAGGCTATGGGCCACTCATTCCTTGCTCTTCCTGTTTCCCTGTGGAAGGCTCCCCAGTGGTGCGTCTTGACTGGAGTGCTGTTGGATTTGGGGCGGGATGGTTGTTTTTTGCTTGGGAATGCATTGTATTTTGTAGGATGTTCAGGAACTCTGGCACTCACTTGCTGAATGCCAGGAGTGCCTACATACATTTCTTAAAGTCCTTGGTAATATATCTGCACCTCTGCTGCAATCCACATGCTGGACATGTCTTCCCTTTGAAGCACAGAATCATGTCTTTCTGAACTTTCTCTGTATAGAAAGAAGTAGTTCTCAGTCCATCAGTGAAAAGGAAAGAACTGGCATGTTTGCCTCACTTTTTTTTTTTTTTTTTTTTAGTGGGAGGGAACTGCCTACCTGTAGAGAAAATATGCTCTTCCATGAGTAATAAAGTTGATTTTGCTTCTGCCACACCTTGGGTTTGAGACATGTGAAAAGGAATTTCACATGGGTGATGGCAAGCCATCTGCCAGCACACCTGCCTCGTATCTCGTGAACTAGCTGTTCTAAGACAACTGGCATTTTATTCTCCATCAGTCTGATTTCTATTCCTATCTTATCAGAGTTTTGGAAGAAAGGAGAAGAATGCTCTCTATAGACTCTCACCCCCAACCCCAACCTCAAGTTTATGTAATGTTCATTAGTAGAAGTATCAAGGGCTTACTATATAACTTCCACTTCTCATTGTTGTAATTGTTCAGCTGCTAAGTCATGTCTGACTCTTTGCAAACCCATGGCCTATGGCACGCCAGGCTTCCCTGTCCTTCACTAGATCCTGGAGTTTGTTCAGACTCATGTTCATTGAGTCCATGATGTCATCCAACCAACTCATCCTCTGTCACCCCCTTCTCCTCTTGCCCTCCATCTTTCCCAGCATCAGTGTCTTTTCCAGTGATTTGGCTTTTTGCATCAAGTGGTTCAAGTTCCACTCTTTAGTTCCTATTATCATATTAACCCAGATCTTAGAACTCAAAGTAGTACTAAACCATTGAACTTTCTGGATTTAGTTCAATAGGCGTGTACTAGAAACTAGCGCCATTTGCATCTCACAGTTGTTTCTAAGTTCTTCTACCACCTTTGAATGTTTCAGATTAAGGTTCTAAAGCAACAGTGTCTGCCATGGTAACTGAATGTCAGGTGGTCTGATTGTGACACTAACTGATCTACGTTAACCTCTGCACTGCGATTTCTGCTCTGTACGTAGTATAGACGAAACCTCCAGTGCTAGGTGGAGACAAGCTTTCCCTTTGAAGCACAGAATCACATTTTTTTTAAGCAAGAAATTCTTTATTTTGTGGGGTAATGGAAGTGTCATGACATGAAACATTATCAGATCTTTTTGTCAGTGACTTCAAAAACTAGATACACTACCATATACCTCCTGAGGTTGAAAATTCTTGTTTTAAAATAGTATCAATGGCATTCTGAGATGATAGAGGTGTACTAGCTTCTGAAAAAAATAAATAAGCAGGCAATTTATCACAGCATCCTTCCAGCACTCTGTAAGCTTCTTTGTTTTCTCTGATAGAAACTTACTCTTTGTAATTAGTTGACTTAATCTAATAAACTATAAAGTTGAAGTACTATTAGGTATTATTTAAATTCTCCACTTTATTCTAAGATGTATGTCACCCCTTTCCAGTCTTTAACCTTTGTTTTTTAACTGGAATTTCAGTGGTTTGGCTAAAGTCTTCCTGGCTGGGCTTCAGGCACTAGAGTAGGGTTTGTGGGAATGACATGGAGTTCTTAGTCCTTCTGGTAGCACTGCCTAAGTTACACCTGGCCATGCAAATAACTACTGGAACAAAGTTTCTGAACTTCTTATTGTCTTCCAACTTGCATATTTATCAAATGTGAGAATACTTTGTGTCATCCAATTAGGGCCGTCAAACATTATTTTCTTTTAGAGGAACATTTAACTCAACGAATATTTATTGAGCACCTATAATGGGAATAATAATGATGAAACACATATAGTGTGGATTTCTCTGATGGCTCAAATGGTAAAGAAATCTGCCTGCAATGCATAAGACCCAACCTCAATCTCTGGGTTGGGAAGGTCCCCTGGAGAAGGGAACAGAAACCCACTCCAGGATTCTTGCCTGGAGAATCTCGTGGACAGAGGAGCCTGGCAGGCTACATTCCAAGAGGTGGCAAAAAGTCGGACATGACTGAACAACTAAGCACACGCACACACACATATATTATAACTCTGTGCCAGGCCTTCTTCTAAGTATTTCTGTGTATTGATTCATTTTAATCCTCCCAGTGGGCTTCCCTGGTGGCTCAGTGGTAAAGAATTCTTCTGCCAAGCAGAAGACGCAGGTTTGATCTCTGAGTCATGAAGATCTCCTGCAAATGTATGGCGAAACCAATACAGAATTGTAAAGTAAAATAAAAAAAAAAAAAAAAAAAAGGAAATGGCAACCCCTCTAGTATTCTTGCCTAGGAAATCCCACAGACAGAGGAGCCTGGCGGGCTATAGTCCATGGGGTTGCAAAAAGAGTGGGACATGTCTTAGAGACTATACAACAAAAAGAACAATCCTCAGAGCAATGGTGTGAGGTAATTCCTATTAAAAACATCTTCATTCAGTTGATGAGGAAACACGCTCAGAGGGGTTAATTATGTAACTTACCCAAGGTCACACAGCTGGTGGGTGTTGATTTGAGTCTGAACTCTCACCTTAGGCTCAGATCTCTGCTGTAGAGGTTAATGTTGGTGAATACTAAGAAAGACTCCATTTCAAAGACAATTTTCTATCTGCATATAACAAAAAACAACAAACATATGATCAAAATTTCTCCAGAATGGCTCTAATTATGAGGTTATTGTTTTCTAGGGGGTATTGTTTAGTTCACATTTATAGTTCTTTTTTCTCAAAGTTCTTCTTTCCATAACCTCCTTTAACAAGTAATGTTGGTTTTGCATGTAGGTAGAAGCACACTTTACAGAAATAGAATGTGTAAGTTTATCAAAGACAGTACAATGCTTCTGAGTTTTACTTTGTAAATGACTAAAAATCTCCTATTTAGTAGTGGTCTCTTTTCTCTTGGAAAGGAAGCTTTACAAACTAATTGAAAACCTGCATTGAGACTATATACGCTATTCAAACTGATTAAAAATCACAAGCAAAATTTGATAACTTTAACTGCATTTGTAAAATAGTTAACTTTCTCATTAACATTTGCTTGTAAACAGTCTATCAGAGTCTATCATGTCCTATATGTTGTTTTAACTTACAGCCTTTGATGTGCATGTACACTTTGTAGAATAACTTTTATAAATACATCAAAATTCACCAGGCCTAAAACCAAAACCCAACCATAGCCACATACACTATTTACTGCAACGGATACCGATGTGCAAGTAGAATTCACTTTTAGATCGTATGTTTGCTTATTATTAGGTTTTGAAAAATGTATGAATGGTGTACCAGTGGAAATAATTTAGGTACATGAATTTATCAAACTATCTTTTTTCAAAATCTATTTACATCAGTCCTCTCTTCTGTAGGTATAGAAAGATTATAGCTATTCTTTCAGCAATTCATTCTGAATTGACAAATAACTTAGAAATTAAAGGACAGAAAATCATCTTTTAACTCTATAAATAAACACAGAAAAGAATAGGGAGCAAATGCGTTATTTCAATATTTTATGTTTCTTTTGTTGTCTTGAATATACGTCTTCCATTTTGGCTATGAAACATGGCTTCTTATGTTAAGCAATCTCCTCAAAGTGGTTGGTTTGTTGGTGACACATGGCTCCCTTCCTGGGGGGTGAGCCACTGCGGCACTGCCTGCATCCTGCGAGGAGAGGGAGGGTGGCCCACACTCACCCATGATTCACTTTTTAGTCAGGCTTATGCTGAAGAAGGTAAACTTTCTAATGACTTCATAAGTAATTAACCTCAGTCAACTTTGGTAATTAAATTGAACAAATCATTTAATTTTCTGATATAATGTCCCTAACTAAAAAAAAAAAAAAAAAATCAAAAGGCAGTGAAAGAGTAAATTGGTATCTCTCAGAATCTTGGAGAATATTTCAGTAGTTTTCAAAGTGAAAAAGATAGTATCAGCAGCTGAAATGTTCTTAACTAGGACTTTGGACACCTGAGTCTACATCCTTACCTTCTCACTAACCAGCTGAATAGTTTTGTATAAGCTACTTAAACTCTAGGGGTTTGGTCACCTCATTTATCAAGTTAAAGGCTGAAATAGGAAAATAATGAATCATTTCTTTTTAATCTCTTCCCCATCCTTCACTCTGATTTTACAAAGATATCTGTTCTCCTCTAGAGAGGTTAACAATGTCATGTCTGGGAGGCCTGGATATGGAAAAATGGGGCTGGGGAACTCTCCAAGTGAAATTGGTTCAGTGAGCACCCAGTACTTTTTTCCAGTCCTGTTGTTCTATGAAAACCCAGTAGAATGCTTCCTCCTTACCCCTCATAGTGCCACACCCACACATAACAGTCTAATCGTTCTCATCAGAGGCCACGCTCTTAGAATTTAGCATCTCAACATTAAAAGATATCAGACACAGTGCAATTCTCCCTTGAGCACTGCTTTTTAGAAAATTCTGTCACTGCTCAAAATTATCTTTATCATTTATTAAAAATATGAGTTTACCTGATATAGATTTATTTCAGACATATGTCCATTTTCCTGTCCTAGTTTTAAAGGAATTATTATTTTTTATAATTTTATATTTGTAGAATGTATTTTCTGATGCATATCATGAAGTTCTGATTGAAGTTGCCTGAAGGAGACCCTGAGATGAAGATGTAAGTGAAAGTAATTTATTAGGAAATATATCCAGGAAAAATATATAGAATGGGGACCTGAAACAGGGAAGGGCTGGGTGGGGAGGAGAAGGGAGAAATCAAAGCAAGATTGTGATATCAACTTCAGTTCAGTTCAGTTCAGTCACTCAGTAGTGTCTAACTCTTTGCAACCTCATGAACCACAGCACATCAGGCCTCCCTGTCCATCACCAACTGCCAGAGTCTACCCAAACCCATGTCCATTGAGTCGGTGATGCCATCCAACTATCCCATCCTCTGTCATCCCCTTCTCCTCCTGCCCCCAATCTTTCCCAGCATCAGGGTCTTTTCAGATGAGTCATCTCTTCACATCAGGTGGCCAAAGTATTGGAGTTTCAGCTTCAACATCAGTTTTTCAATGAACATCCAGGACTGATCTCCTTTAGGATGGACTGGTTGGATCTCCTTGTAGTCCAAGGAACTCTCAAGTGTCTTCTCCAACACCACAGTTCAAAAGCATCAATTTTTCAGCGCTCAGCTTTCTTTATAGTCCAACTCTCACATCCATACATGACTTCTGGAAAAACCATAGCCTTGATTAGACAAAGTGATGTCTCTGCTTTTGAATATGCTGTCTAGGTTGGTCATAACTTTCCTTTCAAGGAGTAAGCATCTTTTAATTTCATGGCTGCAATCACCATCTGCAGTGATTTTGGAGCTCAAAAAATAAAGTCAGCTACTCTTTCCACTGTTTCTCCATCTATTTGCCATGAAGTGATGGGACTGGATGCCATGACCTTGGTTTGCTGAATGTTGAGCTTTAAGCCAACTTTTTCACTCTCCTCTTTCTTTTTCATCAAGAGGCTCTTTAGTTCTTCACTTCCTGCCATAAGGGTGGTTCATCTGCATATCTGAGGTTATTGATATTTCTCTCAGCAATCTTAATTTCAGCTTGTACTTCCTCCAGCTCAGCGTTTCTCATGATGTACTCTGCATATAAGTTAAATAAGCAGGGTGACAATATACAGCCTTAAATCCTACCAAGAGCAGCTGTGGCTGAATCCAGCAAGGTGCATCTGGAGAGAGGGTATGTCAGCCTCAGATTTGCCCCAGGCAATGATGAAGAAACTGAAGTATTTCTACACCACACCCACTGTCATTGATTGGCCCCTGTTGGGTAAGGGTGGGGCATGTACTTTTCCGGGCACTTCCGTCTTTTTCTGGGTACAGGCAGAGGGTTTTGGCAATCAGGGAGAGCAGGTGTTAGCTTAGGGAATAAAAATGAAAGAAACCAGCAGAGAGATGTGGGGGATATGAGTTCAGTGCTGACAAGGTCTGCTGCGGACCCTTCCGTAATTGCTCCAGAAGCAACCATAAAGCTGATGAAATATGATCTAATGAAGTAGTTTCTTATAGAGAACAGAGGGATAGATCCTGCTAATCTGTTTTACAGAAAAGGTTTTGTATAAGGGAGAGTCCTGCAGGAAACAGATGGCGCATCCTGCTGTGTAATTTGAGGAATTTAATAAAGGAGCTCTTTACAGAGGTGAGGGCGAAGAGCAGGGAACCCCAGAGGCTAAGTGCAGGATGGAAGTGTCAGAAGAGAAGCTGCGTCCCGCATCAGGTGGAGGGAAGGCCGGTCCAGGGAGGGAGCCCTCTCTCTGGTGTCACTCTCCGTCCTCTTTCCTGCCCTTCTAGTGGTCCCTGTGAGCCCAACCAAAAGTCAGAGGGCTGTGGAAGCCCTGGCTTTGGTTCAGACTGGAACTCACAGATCAGAGCGGGTGGAGACAAGTGCAGGGGGGCACCAAGGGATAAATTTGCTCAGGGTGAAAGGAAATCATCAAATTAACTTGAAGCAATTTATAAGTCGAAGTTCCCAGGCATTCCTATTATTATTTTTTTTAATTCCTGGAAGATATGCTAAAAATTTTTTTCAGGATCTTTAGGATACAAATCTATTCATCAAACTTGAACTTCTTTCCTATCTCTCACCATTTCTAGAGTTACTGAAAAACAAATAACCCAATCTTAAGGTATTTCACACTGCGTGGATGGGGGCCTTTTCTCAGTGCCTTAAGATTTGGACTTTGACTCCATTTTGTTTTATCTTTTAACATTTGAGTTTCTGTGGTTTTCTTTTCAGGAAAAAAAAAAGCACAAACTTCTATGGTTCATACATTTATTTCTTCTTTTTTTTTTTCTCAAAATGAAAATAGCTTTATTGGGCTTCTCTGGTGGTCCAGTGGCTAAGACCCCCTTGCTCCCAACGCGCAGGGCTTGCTTGGGTTCAGCCCCTGGTCGGGGAACTAGATCCCTCATGCTGAACTGAGAGGCCACCTGAGACAACTAAAAGACCCTGTGTGCTGCAACTAAGACCCAGTGCAGTCAAATAAATAAATATTTTTTTAAAAATAGCTTTATTTCCTCTGTGTGTGTGTTAGTAGCTCAGTCGTGTCCAACTCTTTGTGACCCCATGGACTGTAGCCTGTCAAGGCTCCTCTGTGCCTGGAATTCTGTAATTATATAATATATGCTTATTATAAATAATACAGACAACATTAATTTTTGAACAGTTTAATGCAAATTTTCCCTTTGGTTCACTAACCAGGGGAGAATAATTGTTAACACATTGCTGTCTATCCACCCAATATTCTTCATTATACACACACACACTTGCAAACAAGTGTGAGATAAATACTTACTGTCAAATGGGGTTATTTATAAAATTATTTGGATTCCTTCCTCTAATAGGCCACAGAAATTCTTTCATATATTATTTAGGTAGAAAGATCTTTATAATTTTATAATCATATATATATTTTGTTTTATGAAAACCAAGTAATTTATAATATATAATAAATTCCTCACTGTGAAACATATATTTTCTGACTTTTTTACTTTCTTTATTTTTATAAACAATGTGACTGTGTTCTACTTGTTCATATATGTTTTTGTTTTATCTCTGATTTTTCTTAGGCTAACTTTCTAGATTTAAATCATTTTATTAAATTTCTTTAATAAAGAAATTCTTCCATTTTCTACAATAGGTATTCTTTTTGGAATGGCAGTTCCAGGTGATATTTTCAGCTTGGCCCACATTTTATCAACTGAACAGTTCATTAATACAATAAGAATGCTTCCACTATATATTTATTGCTCTATTTTGGGTACAAATACATAAAAACCTCTTGAGACTACTGTATATGAAAATAGGACATGCGTTATGATTCTATGGTATAGAGGTTTTTGATATGATCCAAGTTCAGAATTACAGAGGGCCTTAAAAACAGATTGAGTTAGAGAATGGATGGTTAAAAAAGGAGAAATCTCTTGTGTACAGGTGCTTACTCTCTCCTTCTGTATCTGTATATTAACCTGATTAAAGCCCCAGTCTTTCTTAGTTTCCCATTTCTTGTAAAAGTCATTATTTGTTCCATTGAAGCATAATGTTGGTCCAATTCCTAATTTCTTTAGGAAAGTGGCTAGTTAACTGGGCCAGTCTGGATTTGAACGCTTACTCCTGATCTCTCTCAGTCTATGAGTGGTGAGTAGGACATGGTAGCGTTTATAAACATGGTCACTAGAAGCCTGATTGCTGTCACCATGTGAATTGCGATGCACAGTGTGATAGGCCGTCTTGAGACAGAAGTGGCTGGGCAGGCAAGGCAAAAGTTAGAAGCGCTAACTGGAGACTTCAGTGACCGGCTTCTAATAATGGCTCAAACAGCCCAGCAGAAAGTCAACAGGAAACAAAAGACTGGAACATCACTCTGCACCAACTAGACCTCACAGGTACCCTTGGAACATTCCACCCAACAACTGTAGAATACACATTCCTCCCAAGGATACATGGAAGATATGCCACATGCTAGTCCATAAACCAAACTTTGATAAATTTAGAATAATTGAAGTCATACAAAGTTTTTTCTTTGACTACAATGGAATGAGATTAGAAATAAATCAACAATAAAGAAACCTGGAAATTCACAGCTACTTAGAAATTAAGCAAAGTACTCCAGAATACCCAGTGGGTCAAAGAAGAAATCACAAGGAAAATTATAAATTACTTTGAAATAAAGATATATAGATATACACACACACACACACACACACAAAACATATGGCCTGTTGCTAAAACAGAGCTTAAAGGGACATTTACAGCTGTAGATGCCTATATTTACTATCATCCAAATGGAAGCATATTACCTGTTCCTGGGAGGATATACATCTTCCCAAGTTCTTGATAATACATATAGACTTGTGAGAATATGAAAAAGGTGCCACAGTATGATGCATTAAAGGCGAGAGGTATCGGTCACTTAAGGCAAAATTTTCAGTAAATGCATTTTTGGTGAGTTAAAATGGATTAAGATGCACACTATTGAAAAATACAGCTGATATTCTGACTTAACTGGATAAACTTTTTGACTATTTTCTTTAACCAAATTTTACAAAGATATGTAATATTAACCTGATAACCAGAGGATGAGCTCCCACTATATAGAAATAAACCTTGAGTTTAAATGTATTCACTTTTATTACTAACAAACAGGACAAATAATAATTTTGTTCTCTGTGGGCCACAATGTCACTTCACGTTTGTAGTTTTCCAATTGTATTATAGCAACAAGTTCTTCCTGTTTCATTTGTTTGTTAAAAAGAATATCATACATCTACATACATACATATATATATTTTTAAATGTCTGTTGTGTGTCAGAAACTGTATTAAGCATTTTAATACAAATTTGTTTAGGTTTTTGTCTCATTATCTCTCTTGAGACATTTATTATTATCACTTCAGAGATTAAGAAATTGAGGCTGTGAGAAATTAAATTATTCACCAGTCATGGCCTGTATTTGGGGAGGTAGATTTAAAAAGGTCTGACACAAGCCTGAGCTTCTACTTTTCTATTACTCCAGGCTGTCAGCACTCTGCCAACCTCCATTTCTGCATTTTGCTGGCAGAATCCTATCTCGAGTCCTTTTAGCGTGTACTTTCCTTTCGAATTATCTCAATGGGAGCACATAAGAAAAACCTTTGAATTGCTCTTTTATTACTTCAATTGCTAGAGAAATTTTGTGTTCTACCTCTCGTCTTAGCAGAATGATCATTGAAAGATCAATCTTACTGAATTTGAGAAATAAAAGTAATGACAGTTCCTCAAATATATTATTTCATCTATTTATATGTGCCTGTTCAAACCTCAACAAGATTCAAGACATTTAATTCACATTTCTGAAGGCTTTAAACTAGTTCAAGTAATTTTGATCACATTATCTTATTCTGAATTTGATTTTATTTGCTTAAACCTCAATTTAGTCTCAACAAAGCAACCACCCACACTTATAATAAACCTTATCAATTTCTTGTACTTTCCATTTTTAGAACATACAAATTCTTTATTATCACTATAGTAGTCAAAATTTAGCTTTGTAATTTGACTTATATAGATACAAAACCCAAAACGCATTTGTTTGTTTTCTATATTTTTAGACAATTGATGTTCCTTCAAAAAGTGCCACAATTGTTTATGTGCTATTGGTTGACTGATGATAATATCAGTGCACTCTATTTTATAAATTCCAGGACTTTTACTGATTCATGGTGACTGGTTCACTTTGAATGTATGATGAAATTTCCTGGCCTACATGAGCTAGTACAAAAAACTCTGTAAGTTAAAAGGGAGATTCAGTTGAGGAATATGATAGCACTGATTTAAGAGCAAACATATCCCTCTTCAGTCTTTAATATCCCATAGCCAGTAAGAAACTATTAGACCTTGCAACCTTTCCACTCTCCCTTCTCTGTCTCCTTTGGCCTAAGATAAATTTCAATTACACAAACCATTTCCTGTTGCTAATCACCTACTCTAGTCAGTATTCTTTAAATAGTCATTTAAGGGTGGGATGAGATCTCTGTCATTTCTGAAAGTAAGAGAAAATTTGGAGCAACCCATTAACAGAACAGGAAATTCCCTAATATCCTCAGGATATGTATAGAAACCCATCATAGTTAAATACAAGAGGGACTAACATCTCCCGGGGATATTTATTAAATAAACTTGCCTAAATATGTCTGACAAATGCATTATCTTTCCAAAATGTCTAATTACCAAGATCCATTTATCTAATTAAGTGACCTGCAAATGCCCTAATTTTTCTTTTGAAACTCCTCTATAATAATGAATTTCCTGATAATGAAACCAGCTTACTAAAATGGGTACCAAGATAATCAACTTATTTGTGCATTTTTTGTATTTCCTTTATTAGATAAAAGCATTCAGAGGAAAAGAAAAACATCGTTTCATTCTGTAAGAATAAAGTTACTTTTCAATGAAAAACATTTAGTTACTTGTTATTTGTGACAGGGTCCAATATGATAAAGGAAATAGATATTAAACAACATGAATTATATTTCTAAAAGAGAAAATTTCAACTTTTTTCTTTAAAATTGTAAAAACTATAGCACGTCATTATTTCACATAGTCAAACAATACTTATCTTATAAAAGAAAGAAGGCGAGCATTAAAATACCTCTCCATAAAATGAAGGCTTGTTACAGGACAACGCTTTTTGTACTGAATTCAGCAAAATGAAGGCTCATTCAAAGAGATTTAGTCATCAGACACTCAAAATACCTTTTGATGTTGGGGTCTCTTCAATTTCATCTGTGATTAGTTTCTTCTTCTCAGTGCAAAATCACTTTCCTCCCATCCAGACTGATATATAGGTTGATACATACCTAAATTTTTTCCATTCTTCTTTTTTTTTCCTTTGATGTTATGTGCTCGTGGCTTGTTTCTCTGTTTAGAATACTCTTCCCTAAGTGCCCTAGAGAATGAGAAAAGCAAAGATTTCAAAATTTGGAACTAGTAGGTTTGAATCCAAGCTCCACCTCTCGCTAACTATGCAACAGTGAGAAGTGTAAGACAATAGGACCAAAATGGAGTCATTTATGCTAAGCCCATGCCACCAAACCCAGATTTAACTTTATAATTTCTGATCTTCCAGAAATGGAATCGTAAGCCCATCAGTCAGGAATCACCTTAGTGGCACTAGTTAGGCCATCTGCTTGATAGAACCCTGCCATCTCCTAAAGGAAAGTAAGCTTGCAAGAATCAACCCACTTTTTCTACCAAATATAGCTTCCTTGTTCTAGCTCCCTCTGCCTATAAAGTCCTTTACTTTGTATAACTCCTTAGAGTTAATTTCTTTTCTACATTGGATACTGTCTGATTCATGAATCACTGAATAAAGCCAATAAGATCATTAAACTGTTATCAGTTGAATGTTTTTTTTAACAGAAGGAAACTTTAAAATTTGACTTTTGTCATTTGAAAACTGGCAATGTATTATTCATCTCACAGGACTGATTTCAAAATTAAGTGACAAAAAAGATGTAGAGTAGAAATTTCTCCATAAAACCTACCCTACCATAGGATTTTTACAGAATTACAGCCACAGTGATCTCTCCCTTAGAGATGCTTCACTAAGCCTGCCTCTTATTTGACCCTTCTCATAGGCTTTGTGTAGTTAGCTTTTTAAAGTTCACTGAAAAATAGCTACTGGACACTTGCTAAGAGTCATACTCAGTGTTACATGGTGATGAAGACAGGAAAAATAGCCACAAGAATCTTGTGATCTGTGTTGAATGAGAGTCTAGTAATTTGGACACTGCAGAGCTAAAAAACCCAACTACATCTTACCCTAAATTGAGGCAGTTATAAAGGGTAGCTCTGAGGAGGTAGCTTCAGTAGGAAATAAGACTGTGACCCCAGTATTTTCTCCTGTTATATATTTTTGTCTGTTAACAACAAAGATCAGATTATAGAGACTGCCTTCTTTCTAAAGCCTGTCCTTTCAAATTCTAAAGGAAGCCACAATTAAGCTGAGAGAAGAGGGAGACTGGAAGGGTAAGAGGCCAGGAAGTAAAAGTCTTCATACTGAAAACTAGAAATCTTTCTAATGGTAACTAGTGCCAGAAATGTACTATAATCAAAGAAGCCATAAGGCTGACCTAGAAAAGCCTCTGATTACTTCAGATCTACAGAGGCTCTCAGAACCCCAACAGGAACCAGGCTGTGGAAGGGTAGTTCCTAGGAAGGGCAACTTCCGTTTCTTTCCCACTTTGATGTGGCCATAGAGAATTAAAAGTCAGATGAAATTTCTGGAAGTAGAATTAGGGGTACAGGAACCACGGGGTGCCAGAAGGAACTGACTTAGAGACTGAGCCCCTGTCTGGGCAGGAGTCTTCCCAGTTTCTGTCTAGCATGAGCTAATTTCTGTGAATCAGAGATAACGGTACAGTTCCTCTTCTTCTTTGGAGGAAAGTTGTTCTTAAATCATTAAAAAAAAAATCCCATTCTCTTATGATATGATCAAGTGTTGAGTTTGTAAGCATCTGTGTGTATATAGTGCTGGGGAACATGTTACTTTTATTTGACTTCATGGTTACAGAAGTTACTTTTCTTTTACTTCAGAGTTTCTTCATACTTTTACTTTACTGATCAAGAGAAGCATCATATGGAGATTATGGAGAAAGCTGTCTCTCAGAGAGCCCGAACTTTGATATGGGTGCAGGAACTGGCTGAAATTTTTGTGGCTGTTTTCTTTGGGCAAAAATGTGAATGTATTATTTTAAGAAAAGAAAGGTGAACATCTGTTATTTTGGTGATCAAGAAGGCAGGTTTTAGCAAAAACTGCTGATTGCTCCGTGATATGCATTCTTCCCACTTTATTTTTTCATTTATTTATATATTATTAATAATATTATTTTTGCAATGGAAATTCAATTTTTACATTTTCCAGTTGCTTCAGTCTTGTCTGAATCTGTGTGACCCCATAGACGGTAGCCCACCAGGCTCCCCCATCCCTGGGATTGTCCAGGCCAGAAGACTGGAGTGGGTCGCCATGTCCTTCTCCAATGCATGAAAGTGAAAAGTGAATGTGAACTCGCTCAGTCGTGTCCGACTCTTAGCAACCCCGTGGACTGCAGCCTACCAGGCTCCTCCATCCATGGGATTGTCCAGGCAAGAGTACTGGAGTGGGGTGCCATTGCCTTCTCCGTCTTTGAAGCTAGTAGGGGTGATATATGCAGGTGGTTCAGTGGTAAAGATTCTGCCTGCTAAGGCAGGAGATGCTGGTTCAACCTCTGGGTCAGGAAGATCCCCTGGAGAAGGAAATGGCAGCCTATCCCAGTATTCTTGCCTGGAGAATTCCATGTTCAGAGGAGGCTTGAGGGTTACAGTCCATAAAGTTGCGAAGAGTTGGGCATGACTGAGTGACTGAGCATACACACACACAGAGGAAAGAACTCTCATATTTTTGGTTTGATTCTTCTTGTTAGTTAGAATGTGAACACAATGGTAGTGAATTGTTTTAAGTCTTGTGGATGAGGAATATACTCTTAATTTGATGAAGTAAAAAAACAAAACAAAACAAAAACAAAAAAAAAACAAAGCTGGATTCCCAACAATATTGGATTTGCACAACTTTGCTCCTGGATTGCCATGAAAGAAAAAGAGGGTAAAAGAGGGGGAGGGGAGAGGGAAAGAGAGATGGGGGAAAGGGAGAAATAGAACAGGAGACACAGGAGATGGAGGGGATAGGAGGGAGGAAATAAATCTATCTTGTGAAATTCTGCCATATTTGATATATAAAATCATGGATTGAGTTAGTTCACTAGGGCGATGATTCTCAAGAGGAGATGGTGTTGGCTTCTACGATATTTGACAGATATATTTGACAAGATCTGGAGACATTTTTGGTTGATTGGGGACTGGGGACTGCTGTCATCCAGTGGGTAGAGGCTGACGATGCTGGTAAAAAAATCTACACTGCACAGGACTGTTCCCACAACAGCCATGCCAGCCCAAATGTCAGAAGCTCCAAGTTTCAGAAACCTTGACCTAGAGAAAGGGTTAATAAAAGTAAAAGAAGACCTAGATTGAAATAAAGCATTATTTTCCTTAGGACATGAAGCAATGGAAGAAAGTACCAGAAAGAACTGGAAAGTTAAGCAAGTTCAAATTGTTAACATTCTCATAAGCTACTGAAGAAGTTTAGACTTTATAGTGAGGGCAAATAAAAACTGGGACTAAAAAGGGACTTAACATAATAGGATTTGCATCTTAATGAAATGAATTTGGCTGCAGCATGCAGAATGACCTGGAATGAACAGGCCTGGAGACCGTTTAGCCCAAGCTTAAGATATAGCACCCCAGGCAAGCATAATGCAGTAGGAAAAGAGCAGGCAGCAGGCAGATTCAGGAGACATTTGGAGGTGGAAGCAAAGTTATTTGGTGATGTTTTAACAGGTTGGTTAAGGAGAGAGAGTTTTAGTTTGGACAGGAGGCATACAGGTAAATCTCCTGGAGAAAAGATCACCTCTTTGCCTTGTATATTTTCTCCAGGATTTTGGAGAAAGCAGTGGTAAGGCAAGAGGCTTAACAATAAAATCATTGAAGTCATCACCAGAGTCTTATAGGTATTTAAGATTGGGGAAGAAGGCATTCTGTCTCACATATAGTGAAACAAGAAAATGGATGTCCTCTCTGAGGAACAGTCAGGAACTAGGGTTCTGATAAATCAGTGCTGGTTAGCTTTTTCACTGAAGGTGACCATTTTCTATCCTAGCAGGTATCTTCTATCATGTTGAGGGATGGTGTCAGACTGGAATATTTAACTAGGGTTATGTGAACTTCTCTCCCATTCTCATAATTAAAATTGAAGTCAGAAGTACTACTAGTGTTTCAGGCTGTTTGCATCTAAGTTGCTATGATTAAACATATCTTACCAATGGTAGGTAACTTTCTTAAGGTCTCCAAATGCCTCCATATCATAATAGAAACAAAGTCAAATTTGAAGATTGTCCTTAAAATGATTTATTATAAAGTTAGAAATATATAAAATTAAATTACAATTAAATTACAGCAAAAAATAAAATAAAAAAATATATAAAATACTTGGATCAGTTGACCCAAGAAATTGAACATATCACTCTCCAGTTCCAGGATACATATTAAGAAGTTGTAAATGCTAAATGCAGTAGGTACACATAAAAAATGTTCTCCTTGCTTAAAGTCTACAGTAAAATTTTGAGTCTTATTAGGATCACCCAGAATGAATAGCCCAAAAATTTGGAAAACTCAGCAGTGGCCACAGGACTGGCAAAGGTCAGTTTTCATTACAACCCCAAAGAAAGGCAATGCCAAAGAATGTTCAAACTACTGCACAATTGCACTCATCTCACACACTAGCAAAGTAATGCTCAAAATTCTCCAAGCCACGTTTCAAGCTGGACTTAGAAAAGGCAGAGGAACTAGAGATCAAATTGCCAAAATCCACTGGATCATCAAAAAAAAAAAAAAAAAAAAAAAAGACAGTTCCAGAAAAAAATCTACTTTTGCTTTATTGACTATGCCAAAGCCTTTGACTATGTGAATCACAACAAACTGTGGAAAATTCTAAGAAATGGAAATACCAGATCATCTGACCTGCCTTCTGAGAAATGTGTATTCAGGTCAAGAAGCAACAGTTAGAACTGGACATAGAACAACAGACTGGTTCCAAATAGGAAAAGGAATACATCAAGGCTGTATATTGTCACCCTGCTTATTTAACTTATATGCAGAGTACATCATGAGAAACTCTGTACTGGATGAAGCACAAGCTGGAATCAAGATTGCCAGGGAAATATTAATAACCTCAGATATGTAGATGACACCACCCTTATGGCAGAAAGTTGAGAACTAAAGAGCCTTTTGATGAAAGTGAAAGAGGAGAGTGAAAAAGTTGGCTTAAAGCTCAACATTCAGAAAACTAAGATCATGGCATCTGGTCCCATCACTTCATGGGAAATAGATGGGGAAACAGTGGAAACAGTGTCAGACTTTATTTTGGGGGGCTCCAAAATCACTGCAGATGGTGATTGCAGCCATGAAATTAAAAGATGCTTGTTCCTTGGAAGAAAAACTATGACCAACCTAGACAACATATTAAAAAGCAGAGACTTTGCAGATGAAGGTCCATTTAGTCAAAGCTATGGTTTTCCAGTAGTCATGTATGAATGTGAGAGTTGGACTATAAAGAAAGCTGAGAGCTGAAGAATTGATGCTTTTGAACTGTGGTGTTGGAGAAGATGCTTGAGAATTCCTTGGACTGTAGGGAGATCAAACCAGTCAATCTTAAAGAAAATCAGTCCTTAATATTCACCAGAAGAACTGATGGTGAAGCTGAAACTCCAGTACTTTGGCCACCTGATGAGAAGAACTGACTCACCGGAAAAAAGCCTGATACTGGGAAAGACTGGATGGCATCACCAACGCGATGGACATGAATTTGAGTAGGCTCCGGGAGTTGGTGATGGACAGGGAAGCTTGGTGTGCTGCAGTCCATAGGGTTGCAAAGATTGCACACAACTGAGCTACTGAATTGAACTGAATTTATTATTTATAAGCTTATGAAAGAAAAATTAGATAATATAGGATTCTTAAAGCCTACTAAATAACTTTTATTTTATCAAATAAAAATTTAAGTCATTAAAATTGTTCAAATGATTTGATATTAACTCTGATAAATCATAACCTAACAATTGTGATTTTGAAGCCTAACTAGTAAGATCATGATATTCCAATGTGAATTTAATATCACACAATTAATTCACAAACAGTTTATCTCAGAATGTATAACATTTTCCATGTTGTTTATTTGGCATATTTTTACTTCTAATTTTCCAAAACACACACACACAATCAAAAAACTCTAGAACAGGTTATTGTTAAAAATGCACTATATATACTTCAGTATTTCAAGAGCTTAAAAATATTTTTTCTTTGGCTAATATTTTGAATTAAATTTTTAGATACAGTGCTTGTAGAAAAATGAAATCTTAGACCTGTACATATAAATATTTTATGAACATTTAATATATGCTATGGAGATTACCTGAATACATTTTCATTACAAATTTGTTCTTCAATATAATCTCTTATTCAACAGATTTTAATCCAATAATACACTGGAATTCACAGATGTTCTATTTGGTGGAAATGAAAATGCAAAACTTATTTGCTCCCTCTGCTGGAGAGATGCGTGTTAGTTGCTCAGTCATGTCTGACTCTTTGTGACCCCATGGACTGTAGCCCATCAGGCTCCTCTGTCCATGGAATTCTCCAGGCAAGAATACTGGTGTGGGAGAGATGGGTGTTAATTAAAAGAGATAATGTGGTTTTGAACTCCCGGGAAAGCAGTATACATATGTTTTATCTCTCAAACCCAAGAGGTATCTCAGTAAGCAAATATAATGGTATGGAGAGAGGTAGAAATAGAGCTCATTAAGTAAGGCACATTCTATTTTAAAGACTAAAACAAAAAAAAAAATGCACTTCTGGAAAGTGTGAACTTGAGAATACAGATTTAAATGTTTGTTTCTAAATGTTCCTTTAGTATTTGTTATACAGACTCACTTCCTAGAATTACCAGTCTATTTATAAAGATGGAAAGACTGTTTAGTATTCCTTTACGGATGTTGTGGACTCTTGAGTATCATATTTGTATAACATCAATACCCAAAGAAATAAAACAAGAGATCCTGCATAACTTTTAGCACTAGAATATTTTTATTTTCTCTTTTCCTCCTTCCTCAAGGAATCTTTGACTACATATTCTGGTGCAATTACTGTGCAAGTATAGCAGCAAATCTGATAGTATATCAGGTTATAGATATAATAACAATAATATTTAATATTTACTGTGCCCCGATTGAGTGCTAATAATTCTAAACTCTTCATGTAAATTGTTTTATTCAGTAATTTCTCAAATATGTGAGAGTTGGTATCAAAACTAGATTAGACTTTCTATAGAGGTTGGCAAAGCTGATTGTGCAGAAGAAGGGGACTGATTCTGACTTGGTGAACTGCTTATCCGGGGATTCCTTCACATACTGAAAGACTGTTGCTGAACCATGCAAAGATGCTGGGATTCTTGCCCTCTGGAGAAGAATTCAATCCAGGGCCAGAGACGAGGTTTGATCGCTCAGAGCTTTGTGTAATAAAGTTTTATTAAAGTATAAAGGAGATAGAGAAATCTTCTGACATAGACATCAAAAGTGGGTAGAAAGAGTACCCACTTGCTAATGTTAGCAATGGAGTTATATACTCTCCAGTGAATCCAAAGAACTGAAACAGTGCACAGAGCGTGGGCGGCTGTGACGGCTTGCAGATCACAGCCAAGAGGAGCAAGCCCATGTCTGAGGTCAGGGGCAGAAGCCGGTAGGACCCCATGCCTGAGGGGCAGCGGCTGAGAGGAGCTACCCCACATCCGAGGTCAGGGGCAGCAGCCGAGAGGAGCTAACTCATGTCCAAGGTCAGGGGCAGCAGCCTATGCCATGTTAGAGGTCAGGGGTGTGGCCAAGAGTGCAGGCTGTGACAGCGCAGGCGCAGCCGAGAGGAGCTACCCCGCCAAGGAGCAGTGGCTGTGAGGGCGCCGGAGGGCCTAGAGGAACTGTTCGACGTTCAAGGTAGGGAGGGGCGGCGGGGAGGAGATACACCTTGTCCAAGGTGAGGAGCAATGGCTGAGCATTGATGGAGCAACTGTGAAGAGATATTCCACGTCCAAGGTAAGAGAAACCCAAGTAAGACGGTAGGTATTGCAAGAGGACAGCAGAGGGCAGACACACTGAAACTATACTCACAGAAAACTAGTCAATCTAATCACACTAGGACTACAGCCTTGTCTAACACAATGAAACTAAGCCATGCCTTGTGAGGCCACACAAAATTGGCAGGCATGGTGGAGAGGTCTGACACAGTGTGGTCCACTGGCGAAGGAAATGGCAAAACCACTTCAGTATTCTTGCCTTGAGAACCCCATGAACAGTATCAAAAGGCAAAATAATAGGATACTGAAAGAGGAACTCCCCAGGTCAGAAGGAGCCCAATATGCTCCTGGAGATAAGTGGAGAAATAACTCCAGAAAGAATGAAGGGATGGAGCCAAAGCAGAAACAATACCCAGCTGTGGATGTGACTGGTGATAGAAACAAGGTCTGAAGCTGTAAAGAGCAGTATTGCATACGAACCTGGAATGTCAGGTGAATGAATCAAGGCAAATTGGAAGTGATCAAACAGGAGATGGCAAGAGTAAACATTGACATTCTAGGAATCAGTGAACTAAAATGGACTGGAATGGGTGAATTTAACTCAGATGACCATTATTATATTCACTACCCTCAGAAGAAATGGAGGAGCCATCATGGTCAACAAAAGAGTCTGAAATGCAGTACTTGGATGCAATATAAAAAAAGACAGAATGATCTGTGTACGTTTCCAAGGCAAACCATTCAATATCACAGTAATCCAAGTATATGCCTCAACCAGTAATGCTGAAGAAGCTGAAGTTGAACGGTTCTATGAAGACCTACAAGACCTTTTAGAACTAACACCCAAAACAAAGATGTCCTTTTCATTACAGGGTACTGGAATGCAAAAGTAAGAAGTCAAGAAACACCTGGAGTAACAGGCAAATTTGGCCTTGGAATGCAGAATGAAGCAGGGCAAAGACTAATAAAGTTGTGCCAAGAAAATGCACTGGTCATAGCAAACACCCTCTTCTAACAACACAAGAGAAGACTCTACACATGGACATCGTCAGATGGTCAACACCAAAATCAGACTGATTATATTCTTTGCAGCCAAAGATGGAGACGCTCTAGACAGTCAGCAAAAACAACACTAGGAGCTGACTGTGGCTCAGATCATGAGCTCCTTATTGCCAAATTCAGACTGAAATTGAAGAAAGTAGGGAAAACCACTAGACCATTCAGGTATGACCTAAATCAAATCCCTTGTGATTATACGGTGGAAGTGAGAATTAGATTTAAGGGACTAGATCTGATAGATAGAATGCCTGATGAACTATGGACTGAGGTTTGTGACACTGTACAGGAGACAGGGATCAAGACCATCCCCATGGAAAAGAAATGCAAAAAGCAAAATGGCTGTCTGGGGAGGCCTTACAAATGGCTGTGAAAGAAGAGAAGTGAAAAACAAAGGAGAAAAGAAAATATATAAGCATCTGAATGCAGAGTTCCAAAGAAGAGCAAGAAGAGATAACAAAGCCTTCGTCAGTGATCAGTGCAAAGAAATAGAGGAAAAGAACAGAATGGGAAAGACTAGAGATCTCTTCAGGAAAATTAGAGATACCAAGGGGACATTGCATGAAAAGATGGGCTTGGTAAAGAACAGAAATGGTCTGGACCTAACAGAGCAGAGGATATTAAGAAGAGGTGGCAAGAATACAGAGAGTTCAGTTCAGTCGCTCAGTCGTGTCTGACTTTGCGACCCCATGAATCCGAGGACGCCAGGCCTCCATGTCCATCACCATCTCCCGGAGTTCACTCAGACTCATGTTCATCAAGTCAGTGATGCCATCCAGCCATCTCATCCTCAGTTGTCCCCTTCTCCTCCTGAACCCAATCCTTCCCAGCATCAGAGTCTTTTCCAATGAGTCAACTCTTCGCATGAGGTGGCCAAGGTACTAGACTTTCAGTTTTAGCATTGTTCCTTCCAAAGAAATCCCAGGGCTGGTCTCCTTGAGAATGGATTGGTTGGATCTCCTTGCAGTCCGAGGGACTTTCAAGAGTCTTCTCCAGCACCACAGTTCAAAAGCATTAATTCTTCAGCGCTCAGCTTTCTTTATAGTCCAACCTCATATCCATACATGACAACAGGAAAACCCATAGTCTTGACTAGTCAGACCTTAGTTGGCAAAGTAATGTCTCTGCTTTTGAATATGATATCTAGGTTGGTCATAACTTTCCTTCCAAGGAGTAAGGGTCTTTTAATTTCATGGCTGCAGTCACCATCTGCAGTGATTTTGGAGCCAAAAAAAAAAAAAAAAGTCTGACACTGTTTCAACTAAATCCCCATCTATTTCCCATGAAGCAATGAGACTGGATGCCATGATCTTTGTTTTCTGAATGTTGAGCTTTAAGCCAACTTTTTCACTCTCTACTTTCACTTTCATCAAGAGGCTTTTAGTTCCTCTTCACTTTCTGCCATAAGGGTGGTGTCATCTGCATATCTGAGGTTATTAATATTTCTCCGGTATCTTAATTCCAGCTTGTGTTTCATCCAGTCCACTGTTTCTCATGATGTACTCTGTATATAAGTTAAATAAGCAGGGTGACAATATACAGCCTTGACATACTCCTTTTCCTATTTGGAACCAATCTGTTGTTCCATGTCTAGTTCTAATTGTTGATTCCTGACTGAATACAGATTTCTCAAGAGGCAGGTCAGGTGCTCTGGTATTCCCATCTCTTTCAGAATTTTCCACAGTTTATTGTGATCCTCACAGTCAAAGCCTTTAGCATAGTCAATAAAGCAGAAAGAGATGTTTTTCTGGAACTCTCTTGCTTTTTCCACGATCCAGTGGATGTTGGCAATTTGATCTCTGGTTCCTCTGCCTTTTCTAAAACCAGCTTGAACATCTGGAGTTCACGGTTCACATATTGCTGAAGCCTGGCTTGGAGAATTTTGAGCATTACTTTACTAGCATGTGAGATGAGTGCAGTTGTGCGGTAGTTTGAGTATTCTTTGGCATTGCCTTTCTTTGGGATTGGAATGAAAACGGACCTTTTCCAGTCCTGTGGCCACTGCTGAGTTTTCCAAATTTGCTGGCATACTGAGTGCAGCACTTTTACAGCATCATCTTTCAGGATTTGACATAGCTCCACTGGAATTACATCACCTCCACTAGCTTTGTTCATAGTGATGCTTTCTAAGGCCCACTTGACTTCACATTTCAAGATGTCTGGCTCTAGATGAGTGATCACACCATCGTGATTATCCAGGTCTTGAAGGTCATTTTTGTCCAGTTCTTCTGTTTATTCTTGCCACCTCTTCTTAATATCTTCTGCTCTGTTAGGTCCATACCATTTCTGTCCTTTACTAAGCCCATCTTTGCATGAAATGTTCCCTTGGTATCTCTAATTTCCTTGAAGAGCTCTCTAGTCTTTCCCATTCTGTTCTTTTCCTCTATTTCTTTGCATTGATTGCTGAAGAAGGCTTTCTTTTCTCTTCTTGCTATTCTTCAGAACTCTGCCTTCAGATGCTTATATCTTTCCTTTTCTCCTTTGCTTTTCACTTCTCTTCTTTTCACAGCTATTTGTAAAGCATCCCCAGGAAGCCATTTTGCTTTTTTTTCATTTCTTTTCCTTGGGGATGGTCTTGATCCCTGTCTCCTGTACAGTGTCACAAACCTCAGTCCATAGTTCATCGGGCACTCTATCTATCAGATCTAGGCCCTTAAATCTAATTCTCACTTCCACCGTATAATCACAAGGGATTTGATTTAGGTCATACCTGAATGGTCTAGTGGTTTTCCCTACTTTCTTCAATTTCAGTCTGAATTTGGCAATAAGGAGCTCATGATCTGAGCCACAGTCAGCTCCTAGTGTTGTTTTTGCTGACTGTCTAGAGCGTCTCCATCTTTGGCTGCAAAGAATATAATCAGTCTGATTTTGGTGTTGACCATCTGACGATGTCCATGTGTAGAGTCTTCTCTTGTGTTGTTAGAAGAGGGTGTTTGCTATGACCAGTGCATTTTCTTGGCACAACTTTATTAGTCTTTGCCCTGCTTCATTCTGCATTCCAAGGCCAAATTTGCCTGTTACTCCAGGTGTTTCTTGACTTCTTACTTTTGCATTCCAGTACCCTGTAATGAAAAGGACATCTTTGTTTTGGGTGTTAGTTCTAAAAGGTCTTGTAGGTCTTCATAGAACCGTTCAACTTCAGCTTCTTCAGCATTACTGGTTGAGGCATATACTTGGATTACTGTGATATTGAATGGTTTGCCTTGGAAACGTACACAGATCATTCTGTCTTTTTTATATTGCATCCAAGTACTGCATTTCAGACTCTTTTGTTGACCATGATGGCTCCTCCATTTCTTCTGAGGGTAGTGAATATAATAATGGTCATCTGAGTTAAATTCACCCATTCCAGTCCATTTTAGTTCACTGATTCCTAGAATGTCAATGTTTACTCTTGCCATCTCCTGTTTGATCACTTCCAATTTGCCTTGATTCATTCACCTGACATTCCAGGTTCGTATGCAATACTGCTCTTTACAGCTTCAGACCTTGTTTCTATCACCAGTCACATCCACAGCTGGGTATTGTTTCTGCTTTGGCTCCATCCCTTCATTCTTTCTGGAGTTTTTTCTCCACTGATCTCCAGTAGAGTGTTGGGCACTTACTGACCTGGGGAGTTCCTCTTTCAGTATCCTATTATTTTGCCTTTTGATACTGTTCATGGGGTTCTCAAGGCAAGAATACTGAAGTGGTTTTGCCATTTCCTTCGCCAGTGGACCACATTGTGTCAAACCTCTCCACCGTGACCCGACTGTCTTGGGTTGCCCGGCGGGCATGGCTTAGTTTCATTGAGTTAGACAAGGCTGTGGTCCTAGTGTGATTAGATTGACTAGTTTTCGGTGAGTATGGTTTCAGTGTGTCTGCCCTCTGATGCCCTCTTACAACACCTACCATCTTATTTGGGTTTCTCTTATCTTGGACATGGGGTATATCTTCACAGCTGCTCCAGCAAAGCCCAGCCACTGCTCCTTATGTTGGACGAAGTGTATCTCCTCACTGCCACCCTTCCTGACCTTCAACGTGGGGATAGCTCATCTAGGCCCTCCTGCACTCCTGCAGCCTCCCCTCCTTGGACGTGGTGTTGCTTCTCCCAGCTGCCGCCCCTGGCCTCGACGCAGGGTAGCTACTCTTGGCCGTTCTTGTGCCGTCGCAGCCTGGTACTGTCCGCTACTGCCCCTGACCTCGGATATGTGGTAACTCCTCTTGACCGCCGCCCTTCAGGCATGGGGTCCTCCTTGCTTCTGCCCCTGACCTCGGACTTCAGTAGCTCCTCTTGGCCATGCTTAATGCACTGGTCACAGCCACCTTAGCTTAGAATACACAGAAGAAGTGAAGTGAAGTCGCTCAGTCGTGTCTGACTCTTTGCAACCCCGTGGACTGTAACCTAGTAGGCTTCTCTGTCCATGGGATTCTCCAGGCAAGAATCCTGGAGTGGGTTGCCATTTCCTTCTCCAGGGGATCTTCGTGATCCAAGGATTGAACCCAGGTCTCCCACATTGCTGGCAGATGCTTTAACCTACTGTACAAAAAGATCTTCATGACCAAGATAATCATGATGGTGTAATCACTCACCTAGAGCCAGACATCCTGGAATGTGAAGTCAAGTGGGCCTTAGAAAGCATCACTACGAACAAAGCTAGTGGAGGTGATGGAATTCCAGTGGAGCTATGTCAAATCCTGAAAGATGATGCTGTGAAAGTGCTATACTCAATATGCCAGCAAATTTGGAAAACTCAGCAGTGGCCACAGGACTGGAAAAGGTCTGTTTTCATTCCAATCCCAAAGAAAGGCAATGCCAAAGAATACTCAAACTACCGCACAACTGCACTCATCTCACATGCTAGTAAAGTAATGCTCAAAATTCTCAAGCCAGGCTTCAGCAATATGTGAACCGTGAACTCCAGATGTTCAAGCTGGTTTTAGAAAAGGCAGAGGAACCAGAGATCAAATTGCCAACATCCACTGGATCGTGGAAAAAGCAAGAGAGTTCCAGAAAAACATCTCTTTCTGCTTTATTGACTATGCTAAAGGCTTTGACTGTGAGGATCACAATAAACTGTGGAAAATTCTGAAAGAGATGGGAATACCAGAGCACCTGACCTGCCTCTTGAGAAATCTGTATTCAGTCAGGAAGCAACAATTAGAAGTGGACATGCAACAAAAAGACTGGTTCCAAATAGGAAAAATAGTACGTCAAGGCTGTATATTGTCACCTTGCTTATTTAACTTATATGCAGAGTGCATCACGAGAAACGCTGGACTGGATGAAACACAAGAAGAGGAGCTAAAAGCCTCTTGATGAAAGTGAAAGCAGAGAGTGAAAAGGTTGGCTTAAAGCTCAACATTCAGAAAACAAAAATCATGGCATTGGTCCCATCACTTCATGAGCAATAGATGGGGATTCAGTGGAAACAGTGTCAGACTTTTTTTTTTTGGCTCCAAAATCAGTGCAGATGGTGACTGCAGCCATGAAATTAAAAGACCCTTACTCCTTGGAAGGAAAGTTATGACCAACCTAGACAGCATATTCAAAAGCGGAGACATTACCATTGTTGAAAGGTCTGACTAGTCAAGGCTATGGTTTTTCCTGTGGTCATGTATGGATGTGAGAGTTGGACTGTGAAGAAGGCTGAGCACTGAAGAATTGATACTTTTGAATTATGGTGTTGGAGAAGACTCTTGAGAGTCCCTTGGACTGCAAAGAGATCCAACCAGTACATTCTGAAAGAGATCAGCCCTGGGATTTCTCTGGAAGGAATGATGCTGAAGCTGAAACTTTCGTACTTTGGCCACCTCATGCCAAGAGTTGACTCATTGGAAAAGACTCTGATGTTGGGAGGGATTGGGAGCAGGAGGAGAAGGGGATGACAGAGGATGAGATGGCTGGATGGCATCACTGACTCTATGGACATGAGTCTGAGTGAACTCCGGGAGTTGGTGTTGGACAGGGAGGCCTGGCGTGCTGCAATTCATGGGGTCACAAAGAGTTAGACAGGACTGAAGGACTGAACTGAACTGAACTGTAAAGGCCTCCTCAGACCTACTTCCATAATTTACATTTTAAGATAACAGAATTAGCCAGAAGGTTTGCTCCAGAGCCTGTCCTCAGGCAGGATACATTATTGTTATATAATCCTAAGGAATGTTGAGGGGGAAAAAAAGTTTGTCCTCTCTCTCCTCCTTGAGAATTCCAGACCCCTGTGTCCCTCGGGATTGCTAGACTTCTTATCAATTTGCCTAGGAAATGACTCTCTCACTACTGCACTCCTCAAATTCTGAGAACTAGATTTATACCCTCCTAAGAAGGATATCAGAGGATTTCTTTCTTGGGAAATAAGCCTAAGAAATAAGAGGCTGACATTTGAGTTTCCCTCAATGAAAATCTCAGTTCACCCCTACCCCTACTTACCTCATAAACATGAATTCAGGTAGCAATCATCAGATTTCCACGGAAAACTTTTAGTATGTAAAATACTGATACCAAAATAAACAAACAAATACAAAAACTATGCCTATTTTACAGGTGATGAAACTGAGTTCTAATAAATAAGGAACTTGCCTAAGTTCAAACACCTAATAATTTGCCAAGGTAGAATTTTAAACCAGACTGTCTGAGTGCAGACTGGAGCTGACATGTGTAACTATTTTAAGAAGGTCTGAATGATATCTAGGGTGAAATGTCACTTACACATTGTATGGCTATTTTTTAAACCAATAAATACTTAGATATGTGTTCACCTATGGCTGATTCGTGTCAATGTATGGCAAAACAAATACAGTATTGTAATTAAAAAGAAAAAAAAATAAATTAAAAAAATACTTAGATATGTCTCCACAAAGCTGTCATTTCTTCCTGCCAGGCATTATGTTAATGTCATAAGTCATAATTCACTCAGTTGTGTCAGACTCTTTGTGACCCCCGTGGACTATAGCCCACCAGGCTCCTCCATCCATAGAATTTTCTAGGCAAGAGTACTGAAGTGGGTTGCCATAAATTGCCATAAAATATAAGCTTGTAGGAGACTCCTTGTTCTTTGAGACAGAAGCAGTGAAGACAACCTGACCAGGCTGTCTGAGAAATGAATGGGACAATGGAGTTCTTGATTAAGAAGTCTACCTTTGTGTGCTGATCCTCTGGGTCAAAAGGCCACCATTTGCTCAGGCTTTCTTCTTGTTAAAATGGATATGCTCTTGCAGGGAAGTCATAATGATAAAGTTGAAAAGATTTGCATGACGTACTGGGCCTTACAACATGGGAAAATATACTCTATAAATACTCAGTAAAAAAATATCAGCCCAAAAGATGACTTGATGCGTAGCTGTACTCTTGTGCATAACATATGGTAATGAAATAGAAAATTACCTGGAAAAAAATCTTTAACACTGTCAAATCAATGCCCTAAAGCTCGAGAGTTTTGAATTAGAATGGTTTGAATTATTAAACCCTTATTTAATGGTTTGAATACTGACTTCTCACCAATTTAAAGGAAATGTTATAATGCATCTGCTGCTTTTTTGATGATGTGGTCAAACTGTATTGCAAGGCCATGGAACTCATTGCTACTTAAATGAGTCAATATTTTCAAAATTTCTTAGCTGAAGATAGCTGACTTAATCAACTGATTTGGCCAATTATGTATCTGATTCTCATAGGCCTGCTATATTGAATAAAACCAATGGTATGGAAATTTTAATTGTGACTATGTAACACATAGCTTAAGATATAGAAAAAATAATAGTTAAATTAATTAATTAGTGAAGTATAAACTTTTGAAGTCTATACTTTAAAAGTCACCAGGGTAACAAAAAACTGGGTAACAAAAAACTGAATTTTGTACTCCCTAGACATCCTTGAAAAACATAAAACCAACTCCTCAACCAGAACATAGTAATTCTATTTCTAATACCAAAAATATCTCCAACACAGTGTGATAACATTGCACAGAAAAACCTCTTTAGGAGAAAGTGCACTAGCAGTAATAAGACTCCTTCAAATGGCCCAATGGGCATCAGATATATGTGTCACATCAATTCAGGAAACTTGAGCTAAAAACAAGATAAAAATAGTTTTTGCCACATTATTGCAGAAAGGGCTGTGTGAAAGGATACAAGAGGCATGCTCAAGGCCATTGAGAAAAATATATGTAGAGAGTATTTCAGAAGTCCCATTATAGAGGCTGCTGTCAGAGGCAGAACAGTCTGTATGCTATTAATACAATTTTATTTTGGTTTTTACAACCATCATAGCTTGAGAAAATACAATTGTATTTATCCATGTTATATTGCACTTGAGAAAATGAGGCCTAAGGATGCTGTAACTTTTTCAATAATATCACCACTCTTATTGGTAAAAATAAGCTGTAAATACTATTTCACAAGAGAAACTCCTTGATTATAGTATCACAGTTGACAAAAGTCTAGAGTTACAGGTATGAGATCAATTCAAAGAGGCTACATTTGTGAAGAATAAAGGAACCAGGAGTTTATTAAATAAATTATGGTACATCCATACAATGGAATTCTATGCAGCTGTTAAAAATAATGTGGTAGATACATTAAAAAAACACTATAGATATGTCAAAGTGAAATTCTAAAATATTTATGGAAGAAAAGCTATGACAAACTAGACAGCATATTAAAAGCAAAGACATTACTTTGCAGACGAAGGTCCATCTAGTCAAAGCTATGGTTTTTCCAGGAGTCATGTATGGATGTGAGAGTTGGACTATAAAGAAAACTGAGTGCCAAAGAACTGATGCTTTTGAATTGTGATGCTGGAAGGACTCTTGAGTGTTCCTTGGACTGCAAGGAGATCAAACCAGTCAATCCGAAAGGAAATTGGTACTGAATATTCATTGTAAGGACTGATGCTGAACCTGAAACTCCAATACTTTGGCCACCTGATGTGAAGAACTGACTCACTGGAAAAGACCCTGATGCTGGGCAAGATTGAACGCAGGAAGAGAGGGGGAACAAGAGAGAATGAGATGGTTGAATGGCATCACTGACTCGATGGACATGAGTTTGAGCAAGCTCTGGGAGTTGGTGATGAACAGGAAGCCTGGTATGCTGCAGTCCATGGGGTCACAAAGAGTCAGACATGAATGAGTGACCGAACTGAAGACACAGGAAGGCAGGCAAAAGATGAGAGAAAATAAATAGAAAATTTAAAAATAAAACAAAATGGAATAATAAATCCTAATTTATCAGTAATTTCACTAAATATAAATGGTCTAAGTACACATTAAAAAACTTAGTCTGACAGAGTAAATAAAAAATTAACTATATTTGTCTATAAGAAATTTACTTCAAACATAATGAGACAGGTAAATTGAAAATAAGACAATGGGAGAAATATACATCATGCAAACATTAATCAGAAGAAAGCAAGAGTACCAATATTAATATCAAATAAAATAGATTTAAGAGCAATGAAAATTACCAGAGACAGAAAGGAACTTTGCATAAAGATAAAAGGACTAATCCACCAAGAAAGCCTAACAATGATGAATGTGTATGCAGCAAACAACAAACTTCATATCCTAAACCCTATTCAATTTTCAGCAATGTTTTTGTTCAACTAGTAACATCTATTTAGAATATCTTACTGATGATCTATTCTATGTATTTGTAATAACAATTCTGTATTTTCTTTGGCCTTTCATAGTTTTAAATATTGACATTTTTCCATTACAGGACAACTTTACCAATACTTTTTTCTCTGGTACAGTTCGTTGTTCAACTAATAACATCTATTTAGAATATCTTACTGATGAATGATTCTATGTATTTGTAATAACAATTTTATATTTTCTTTGGCCTTTCATAGTTTTAAATATTGACATTTTTTCATTATAGGACAATTTTACCAACACTTCCTTCTTTGGTATAGTCACCAGTTAGGCAGCTAGACACTTTCATCGGTAAAGCTATTAAAAGTTTAAATTAGCAGTTGCAAGGGCATGTGTATAGTATATTTTGAGAAGCTATATGAGAGAAACAGATTTTCTTGTGACACCTTTGCCCAGTGTACACCCCAATAATGCTATGTAACAAAATACCCTAATACTTGATAACATAAAACAGCAATCAATTATTTGGAAAGGTCTGTGGGTTGATTTGGGCTGGCTCAGGTGAGTGGTTTTTTTTTTTTTTTTTCATGCTGAGACAGCCTGAGTAGTTTTGCTTCTAAACACTGAGCTGTAGGTTGTCTGGAGGTGGCTCTGCTCACATATCTTTCAGCCCTCTGGGAACTATTGGCTAGTTAGAGTATGTTTTTCACATGGAATTGGCAGAGACACAACAGAGGAGAAAAAGACATGAGATATCTTAGTCTAGTCTTGAAACTGGCACACTTTCTCTTCTGCTCATATGGCATTAGGTAAAGCCAGTTACAGATAGGGGCTTCCCTGGTGGCTCAGTGGTAATCTGCCTGCAATGATGGAGATGAAGGAGGTGTGGGTTCAGTCCTTGGATCAGGATGATCCTCTGGAAGAGGGCATGGCAACTCACTCCAGGATTCTTGCCTGGAGAAGCTCATGGACAGAGGAGTCTGGCTAGCTGTAGTTCACAGTGTCACAGAGTCACCCTGACCAAAGTGACTGAGCATAGCACAAAGCAAGTTACATGGTCAAACTCAAATGTAAGGGGCAGGTGAATATACAACACTTTTAGAAGAACTGCAAACTCTCTAGGCAAAGGATGTCGATACAGGGAAAGAAGAACTGGGTCCAATGGTGAAATTAAGCAACTGTGTTATCAATCCTGCTCACAAAACAACACACACACACACACACACCTGATGATGTCTTGCCACTGAGTTTGCATGGACTTGTGATTAGCTTGTTTTTAAAAGAAAATAAAATACATCTCATTTGAAATATATTTTATTTGAAATTTTAAATTATGAAAGACAATTTTAAACTCCCATATTTTTGCTACCTACTTGAGAGAAACAGTCTGTTGTTCCATGTCCAGTTCTAACTGTTGCTTCCTGACCTTCATATTTTTTTCTCAAGAGGCAGGTCAAAGGTCTGGTATTCCCATCTTTTTCAGAATTTTCCATAGTTTATTGTGATCCACACAGTCAAAGCCTTTGGCATAGTCAATAAAGCAGAAATAGATGTTTTTTCTGGAACTCTCTTGCTTTTTCCACGATCCAGCAGATGTTGGCAATTTGATCTCTGGTTTCTCTGCTTTTTCTAAAACAAACTTGAACATCTGGAAGTTCACGGTTCACATATTGCTGAAGCCTGGCTTGGAGAATTTTGAGCACTACTTTACTAGCATGTGAGATGAGTTCAAGGGTGCGGTAGTCTGAGCATTCTTTGGCATTGCCTTCCTTTGGGACTGGAATGAAAACTGACCTTTTCCAGTCCTGTGGCCACTGCTGAGTTTTCCAAATTTGCTGGCATATTGAGTGCAGCACTTTCATAGCATCATCTTTCAGGATTTGAAACAGCTCAACTGGAATTCCATCACCTCCACTGGCTTTGTTCGTAGTGATGCTTTCTAAGGCCCACTTGACTTCACATTCCAGGATGTCTGGCTCTAGGTTAGTGATCACACCATCATGGTTATCTTGGTCATGATCTTTTTGTACAGTTCTGTGTATTCTTGCCACCTCTTCTTAATATCTTCTGCTTCTGTTAGGTCCAGACCATTTCTGTCCTTTATTGAGTCCATCTTTGCATGAAATGTTTCCTTGGTGTCTCTAATTTTCTTGAAGAGATATCTAGTCTTTCCCATTCTGTTTTTTTTCCTCTATTTCTTTTGCATTGATCACTGAAGAAGGCTTTCTTATCTTTTCTTGCTATTCTTTGGAACTCTGCATTCAGATGCTTATATCTTTCCTTTTCTCCTTTGCTTTTTACCTCTCTTCTTTTCACAGATATTTGTAAGGCCTCTCCAGACAGCCATTTTGCTTTTTGCATTTCTTTTCCTTGGGGATGGTCTTGATCCTTGTCTCCTGTACAATGTCACGAACCTCTGTCCACAGTGCATCAGGCATTCTATCTATCAGATCTAGTCCCTTCAATCTATTCCTCACTTCCACTGCATAATCATAAGGGATTTGATTTAGGCCATACCTGAATGGTCTAGTGATTTTCCCTACTTTCTTCAATTTCAGTCTGAATTTGTCAATAAGGAGCTCATGATCTGAGCCACAGTCAGCTCCCGATCTTGTCTTTGCTGACTGTATAGAGCTTCTCCATCTTTGGCTGCAAAAATATAATCAATCTGATTTCTGTGTTGACCATCTGCTGATATCCATGTGTAGAGTCTTCTCTTATATTGTTGGAAGAGAGTGTTTGCTGTGACCAAATAGGAAGAGGAGTACGTCAAGGCTGTATATTGTCACCCTGCTTATTTAACTGATATGCAGAATACATCAATAGAAATGCTGGGCTGGAGGAAGCACAAGCTGAAATCAAGATTGCCAGGAGAAATATTAATAACTTCAGATATGCATTGACACCACCCATATGGCAGAAAGTGAAGAGGAACTAAAAAGCCTTTTGATGAAAGTGAAAAAGCAGAGTGAAAAAGTTGGTTTACAGCTCAACATTCAGAAAACTAAGATCATGGCATCTGGTCCCATCACTTCATGGGAAATAGATGGGGAAACAGTGGAAACAGTGTCAGACTTTATTTTTTGGGGCTCCAAAATCACTGCTGATTGCAGCTATGAAATTAAAAGACCCTTACTCCTTGGAAGGAAAGTTATGACCAACCTAGATAGCATACTCAAAAGCAGAGAAGTTACTTTGCCAACAAGGTCTGTCTAGTCAAGGCTGTGGTTTTTCCAGTGGTCATGTATGAATGTGAGAGTTGGCCTCTGAAGAAAGCTGATTTCTGAAGAATTGATGCTTTTCAACTGTGGTGTTGGAGACGACTCTTGAGAGTCCCGTGGGTTGCAAGAAGATCCAACCAATCCATTCTAAAGGAGATCAGTCCTGGGTGTTCCTTGGAAGGAATGATGCTAAAGCTGAAACTCCAGTACTTTGGCCACCTCATGCGCAGAGTTGACTCACTGGAAATGACTCTGATGCTCGGAGGGATTGGGGCAGGAGGAGAAGGGGACAACAGAGGATGAGATGGCTGGATGGCATCACTGACTCGATGGATGTGAGTTTGAGTGAACTCCAGGAGTTGGTAATGGACCGGGAGGTCTGGCATGCTGCAGTTCATGGGGTCACAAAGAGTTAGACACGACTGAGAGACTGAACTGAACTGAACTTGAGAGCAATAGAAATAATTAGGAGTGCAGTAGTAAGAGGTTATTTAGTGGTAAAATAAATTTCATACTAGCTGCCCGGCATTTCTCTTGTCCACTTAGTCACTGAGTGTATGTAATTCATCACTGCTTTGCTTTCTCTTTTGAAGCTGTCATAAAATCATGGCATGATTAAGCTAGAGGAATCCAGAGAGTTTAAAACTGATCCAGTCCAAAAATATTCAATATATGTTCCTCATAACTCTTGGGTTATAAAGTGAGAGGGTAGCTATTTGAAGACCCCTTCCCTAATTAATAAGAGGAGATCTCTTTTAGCTGTTTGTCTCCTGAACTCTCATATAATGTTTCATGACATAAAATGGTTAGAGCATATTTGATCTTGCTAAATTCACCCCTTTTTATTAACAGATGGGGAAAATCAGGCCCTGAGTTTTGAAGCAGCTTATTTCTACAAGATTGTTGCTGTTTACTCACTAAGTCATGTCCAGCTCTTTTGTGACTGCATGAGCTGTAGCTGCTAGTCTCCTCTGTCCATGGGATTTCCCAAACAAGAATACTAGAGGGAGTTGCCCAACACCTTCCTCTAGGGGATCTTCTTGACCTTGGAATCAAACCCGCATCTCCTGAATTGGCCGATGGATTCTTTACCACTGAGCCACTAGGGAAGCCTGTTTCTACAAGGTACTATGTCTTAAAACACTAAAAAAAAAAAAAAAAAAAGATTAGATTTGGGTTTACTGACTTCAGTACTTGAATAGTTTTCCTTTTTAAGACTTCGCTGCAGACTTAGTGGCTTAAAGAAACATACATTATCTCAAAGTGTCTGTGGGTCAGAGGTTCAGGAATGACTTAGCTGGATCCTCTGCAAGACTACAATCAAAATGCTATCTAAGACTGCAGTCTCATCTGAAGGCTTAATTGGAGAAAGGTCTGCTTTCAGGATCCCTTTGATTATGGCAAAATTCATTTCTTTATGGCAGTAAGATTCAGATCAGTTGCTTCTTCAAGGCCAACAGCATACAGAGGGGGATTTAAGCAAGACAGATAAGGTAAGGTAAGGTAAGGTGAAGTCGCTCAGTCGTGTCCGACTCTTTGCAACCCCATGGACTGTAACCTACTAGGCTTCTCTGTCCATGGGATTCTCCAGGCAAGAATATTGGAGTGGATTGCCATTTCCTTCTCCAGGGGATCTTCCCAACCCAGGTGTCAAACCCGGGTCTACTGCATTGGAGGCAGACGCTTTAACCTCTGAGCCACCAGGGAAGCAGCAAGACAGATGCTTGGAAGTCACCTTAAAATCTGTCCATTAACAGTACAATAACTGTTTCAGCTGTCAAAATATTAGTGGGTGAGAAGGACACTGTAGTGGTTTAAAATCTGTCTAATGTTCAAAAAGGGGTTCTCTTCTTTTTCTCCACTCCCCTAAATCTGAAATGGACTTAGACATTTATTTCTAATAAACTAGAAGCATGGTGGAAATGATGGTGTGTGACTTCTAAGACAGAAGTCATTGTGATTTTCTCTTCACTTTCTTTCTTGGATATCTCACTCTGGGGAAATCAGCTGCTATGCCACAAGGACCAGAAAGCAAGCTGGTGGAATGATCCTTGCAGCAAGTAATTGAGGAACCTTGTCAAAGGTCAGAAAGAGGTTTCTGCCAACAGCTATGCGAAAGTTGGCCCTCTGTTGACAGTTCACATGAGTCAGCCATTTCAGAACAGGATTCTTGTTCCCTAGTCAAGCAGTCAGATTTCTGCAAGTCCTGGCCAATATATCATCCTGAGAGAAGCAAAGTCAGACTGCTCAGCTGAGACACTCCCAAATTCCTGACCCACCAAAACTGTAAGATCCATAATTTTTTTCCTTTAAATTACTAAGTTTTGGGGTAATTTGTTACTCAGTAATAGAAAATTAATATAGACACAAAGTGCTTTATTGTCTGGTTTCACATCTATCAGGGAATCCCCTACTGTTGTATGACAGGAAACTGTTTCTGGTAGATTTTTTTTTAAAAATATTTATGAAAATCCTTTAAAATCTTCTGCTTATTTTCCCCTGTGAAGGGACACCAAGCCAAGACAGAAATGTCCATTTTTGTTAGAATCCAAGAATTATTTGTAGAAAAAAAAAAGAAATGTTCATGCTATGACCTAAGGCATTGATTGAAAGGGTAATGTACCCTGAAAAAGGCTGTGCTTTAGTTAATACTCATGTCTCAGAGCTGATGTAAACCTCTCCCACTTCATATTCTAGAGTGTGTCCCTAAACTAGATGAGCACTTTTTCTGCAGAGAAATGTTCCAAAGATCAAGCAAGAAAGAAGAGGACACTTGTTCTTGGCTGTTCCAGGTGAGTGAAGTCTCAGCGTGGATGCAAATGAATGTGCTCAGAGAAGAAAACCAGAAGATCAGATCTTCATAGGGAATTATAACCTTCACAAACTTTAAAGAAGTGAGGTGCTATTGTGAAAGAGCCTGCAGATTTCCCCTCTCTCCAGCTGTAAGTTAGTTGCTCAGTTGTGTCTGACTCTTAGTGACCCTGTGGAATGTGGCCCACCAGGCTTCTCTGTTCATGGAATTCTCCAGGCAAGAATACTGGCATGGGTAGCGATTCCCTTCTTCAGGAGATCTTCCAGACTCAGGGGTTGAACCCAAGTCTTCTGCACTGCAGACAGATTCTTTACCATCTGAGCCACCAAGGAGGCCTGCCAGCTGTGAGCACAGGAGTAAAGCCACAGAGAAGTTCATCAAATTGGATTGATTTTCTTCATGGGATTGAAATAATCTGGTCTGAGTGGAAAAAATAGACTTAAAAAAATAGATTTGAAACTAAAAGGGCAGAATCTGTGATGATCAAAATAACTGGCTTTATAATTGGATGCTAGTGCTGTGTAGCAATTATTCTTTACTACTCTGATCCTTCTTGCTCTCGCTTTTATCTGCCATGCATTGCACTTTTGTAATTAGGAGCTGATTAAGCCATGGTAGAACGTTTTTAGTTTTTCACTTCAAAAATTATTCTAGAATGCTTTTTCTCCCCTGTGCATATGTTTCACAAATAGCCTGATTACTTCTTTGGTACTGGTGTTCCAGTGGTCAAACTGAAGTCAACTAATGTGTACTCCGTGGTGGAAGAAGCAAAATTCTTATCGGTTTAATTTAATCCATATTAAATTGTGATATTTGTGCCTTAAAAGGGTAAATTTAAGAAGGCCTGGATTTAATTTATCAAGTATACTGAAGTAAGTAAATAACAGCATGCAGCCCAATGCATCAGTGTTGGAAATGTAATGAGATCAGTAGGCAAGCCCTCCATAAAATTACTTGGGGTGTAGGAGAATCCAGACATAGTAATTATACTTAGCAAGAAGAAGCAGTTCTAGAGAGTGTGAAGCAATTAGTCAGATTTACAATCTCAGAGGAAAGAAGGGAAAATTACTTAAGTTAAACTCAGAAGCATCTTAAATCATCATTACACTGTATTGATCTCAGTTGAAAGTGACTGGCTAGAAATGCTTGATTTCTCTTTACCATTAAGTATTTCCATAGTGTTTGACTAACACCAAGAAAATACAGCCCGGCATTTGAACCACAGTAAATTATAAGCACATAGGCTTTCACAATGTGTGCGTGTCTTTTGGAAGAAAAGTCTCAGAACATTTAGGAAGTCGATGTTGATCTATAAGCTAGTTGTATTTTTTTTTAAACATTCCTGCCAATATCCCAAAGTAAAGGGTGGGCAAGTACATTTAAAGAAAATGAAGACGTACAAATGGCAGTGGTTTTAAGTGAGATATATGCTGCACTATTTTAACTGATTTTATATCAAAAACATGTCATTGTCCATTTACTTATTGGATGGTCCTAATTATTTCTGACCAAGCTTATTTTTTTAGAAAGACTTAAGAAATTTTGAAATATGCATTGCTATTTTGAAACATCTACTGCATAGTCAGTGGAACAACTGAGAAATATCTTCCACTGATTTGTATAAATACACTTTGAAAATGTCAAACTGTTCATACAGGAGGTATCTACCCATCCAATTAAAATTTGGGGTTGGGGAGAGAAACATAAAATTACCCTGCTTGCCAGTAAAATCTATCCTTGAATTTGTCTTAGCACTGTTTGGAAAATTAAATATTCACATATACTATCTGCGTATTTTTAGCAATGGGGCTAAAATTAGAGATAGTGTCACTTTCACAAAAAGAGGAACAAGCCAGTTATTGTTTCTACCAATTCCCTATCAAGCATGTCTTGAAGAGAAAAGAAAAAAAGAAAGAAACAAGATGGTCTAACAGTATCAGTAGGCAGATGCAGTGCGTGTGTGTGTATGTGTGTGTGTGTGTGTATGGTGTGTGTGTGTGTGCTAGTATGTGTTTGCTCACATGCACTATGTTCTTTATGATCTTAGCGATCAGAATTGATTGAACATATACACACACAGAGAATGACTAAAACCACAGACTAAACTGAATTTCACTTTCTGAAACAGAGCGAAACCCTATGGTTTATGCCGACCATGTCCTCAGCCTGCCTTTTGTCTGTGGAAAAACTTTAGCCAAAGGATCAGTTTAATCAGAGAACTGAGAAAATGCAGGAACAAAGGAAAACAGTCCACCAAGACTAATAATAGTTCAGTCATTAAGCATAGTTAAGAACCTTTAGTTCTTCCTCAAGGGCTATAGATAGTATTCTGAGACATAAACTAGGAGTGGTCTTGTATATACTGAAATTCCCACCAAGTGGAAGAAGTTAACTATATGATGACCAAACTGTAGCCATGACATCAGCTTCCACAATTCTGAGAATTGGCCTCAAGGAAATGGGAACAAATCAACTCTGGAATTGAAGAGTAACTGTATTTATAATAATTAAATGATGCTGATCAGACAAGCGTATGATCAATTTTAAGATGATAGTCAGCTGACTGTGTATGTAGCCTCCTCCCTCCATCCTTAAAAGCTTTTTGCCCCGTGGCTGAAGAGTGGTTCAGCTTTTGGACAAGAGTCCTCCCCTCCCCTCCATTGCTGGCATCCAAAATAAAGCAAAATTTCCACCAACCTGTCTCTTCACCGGCTTTTGAGTGGCAGGTAGCCAGATCTGACTTTTCACTGCATTTCTAGACTTAAACATAGGAATCCTCCTGTAAAGGAAAGAGGTAACTAGTCTTAGACCAGTTAAGAGGTATTAACTGAACCAAAGGCTGTGATGATAGCTTTTACACATTAGTTATTTAATTCTGAGCAACTAATAAATTATAATGCAGCTTCTTATTTACCAGGACAATCAATTCTTCTAATACTGAAGCTCTGGGAAAAAGACAATGTGAAATAAAGGGTAGTGTTTATTGGTCCTATCATGGATCAGTCAAAGAACTACTTGCTTTAATCCTATGAATTAAGTGTAAGAAGAATGATTTTTAAATAGCCACAGCTCCTATAGAATCTTTCTCTCTCCCTTTATTAGTTCCCATAAGGAGGTGATTGGCTGGAAAGGAAAACTTGAGTTTAAAAACATACAAGATTTGGTTATTTATATTGCTAAAGGTGGACACCAGTGTTTAGATATTTTTGTTTTATTTTCATGCTTGGGAAACACTTTAATGTGTCCTTATTTATGTAAATAGATGGTATCAGAAAAAAATAAGAAATATACAAAGCTACATTTTTTTAAAAACACATATTGATGCAAAAATCCTTAAAGTTAACTAATAGCATCCAGGATCACATGAAAAAGCAATGCACAAAGTGAGGTTCTTTCTAGAAATCTAAGGATGGTTCAGTTTTAGGCAGCTTTGACCATTTTAATAGACCAAATGTGAATCCAAAAGATCATTGTCTGTGGATGTTGAGCTAACTTTATATAAAAGCCAACACCCATTCTTCATGGTGTGCTGGACACATTGCATTTGCTCTTCCAGATCATCCTTCACTCTGCTCTGTGCCCCAAGAGGCTGGCCTGTATGGATTTCATCAAAGGACTGTTTCAAGCTCTGAGGTCTAGCTGGGTTCAGGAAGAGAGAGTGAGGTCACAGTATTAAGGTCCTATTTCCTTCTCTGAAGCATAGTTTCCAACTAATTTTGTGCCTCAGAAAAAAGTCACTGCTACCTTGAAGTTGGCTTTTCTATTTAACTTTCTCCCACTAAGTTCTGGACACTGTTTCAGTTCCTTGTCCTTTCTATCCTTGCTATCATTTCAGTTTTCTAAATAGCCTTTGAGGTTCCTTGATACTCCAGCCTCACCTTAAAAATACTCCCTTTGTTAAACTAAAACTAATCGAATTTTAGTTGTGTCTGACTCTGTGATCCCATGGACTGTAGCCCACCAGGCTCCTCTGGCCATGGAATTCTCCAGACAAGAATACTGGAGTGGTTAGCCATTCCTTTCTTCAGGGGATTTTCCCAACCCAGGAATTGAACCCCTTTCTCCTTCAGCTCCTGCACTGTAGGCAGATTCTTTATGTTTGAGGGTTCCTCTGATAGTTCAGATGGTAAGAATTTTCCTGCAATTCAGGAAACCCTGGTTCAATTCCTGGGTTGGGAAGATCCCCTGGAGAAATCCATGGGCTATACAGTCCATGGGATCGCAACAAGCTGGACACAACTAAGCTGCTTTCACTTTCTTTACTGTCTGAGCCACCAGGAAGTCCTTAATTTCAGTATGCCTTCTGTTTTCCTTCTGTGACCTTGATTGGTTCATATGAGAAGCTTCATTCAGTAGATCTAACATTGTGGTATATCAATACAGTATATAGACAAAGACTGTCTCTAGTCTTTTGTTGGAGGTTCCTGGTACAGAGCTGTAAAAACCTTTGGAATGACAAGAGTGTCTTTGTCATGCTAATGAGGTGACTCAAGTGGGTCCATAGGTAGCTTCAGGATGGGGTCTGATCCCAAGAAGAACAAGCACATGATTAAAGTGTTGGGGACTTTGAGGTATGACCTCTAGGAAGCAGAGAGGGGCTGGAGATTGAGTTCAGTCACATGGTCATCTTGATTTAGTCATTCATGCCTGTTATGAAACCCTGATTAGAAGATCAGTGAAGCCTTCTGGTTGGAAAGTCCATTAATGTGCCTGGAGGGTGACATGCCCCTAACTCCATGTGGAGATGGCATGAGGACTCTGCATTCCGTTCCAGAACTTCACCCCAGGAGCATCCTTTTTAACAAAACTGTGATCTTAAGTGTAGAACTCTCCTAAGTTTTGTTGAGTCATTCCAGTGAATTATCAAAGCTGAGGGGGTTATAGGAACCATCCAATATGCAGTCAGCTAGTTGAAAGTCCAGGTTGTCTGGAAACCCCCTCCAAAAATGCAGCTGGCATCTGATGCAAGCACAGTCCGGGGGAGAGTTAAGGCCTTAAATTTGTGCTAACTCCTGACAGTTAGGGTCAGAATTGTATTGCCGTACATCCAGTTGAGAAGTGAAACAGAACAAACATATACCAAATCAGGAGGCAGCATCATATTTAATGGTAAAACTTTAAAAATATGTCTACTAGAATCAGGAAAACAATTATCATATTGCTATTTTTCATTTTCAGTAGTACAGTTTATTAAGGTTATGAATTTTCACGGAGTAAAAAATTGGTTTGCTGAATCTCGTAAGTTCTAAAGACTTCATACTTGTTTTTATAAAATATTCTTTCTCTTCTCCTATACACTCTTATTTTTGCCAGAATCTGTGTATCTAAAAGTGTAATTTCTAAGACCCTACCCCCACATCCCCCAATACACTCTTTCCTTATTTGTAGCCTTCTGTGTTTCTTCTTAGTCAACAATAGTTTATCTTAGGGTTTGCTCTTGTTGTTTTATAGTCTATGGTATTGTACTAACGTATAAGGAATCTGCTTGCCTATTCAGGAGATACAGGAGACGCGAGTTTGATTCCTGGGTCAGAAAGATCCCCTGGAGGAGAAAATAGCAGCCCACTCCAGTATTCTTGCCTGGAAAATCCCATGGATAGAGGAGCCTGATGGGCTACAGTCCATGGGGTTGCAAAGAGTTGGACATGACTTAGCATCTGAGCACACATAATGACATCTGTTATAGTATCACACAGTATGTTTTCATTGCCTTAAATATCCTTTGTGCTCTGCTTATTCGTCCTTCCATCTAACCACAATCCTGCTAACTACTGATCTTTGCTGACTGTACAGTATTTTTTGCTTTTGTTTTATTTAGTGTTTGTTTGTTTGTTTTTGATTAGGGTTAAATGAAATGAAGAAATGTTTATAAAATTCAAAACACTGAGCCAGGTATATAGCATATGCTCAGGAGATTTTAGCTTCTTTCCTTTTCTTAATTTCCTAAATGAACTCTGAGGTCTGGCTTTTAATTATAGACATTTGAAGACCACTCTTTTTAAAATTCTCCCTTGGATAGCAAGAAGATCAAACCAGTCAATCCTGATGGAAATCAGTCCTGAATACTCATTGGAAGGAAAGATGCTGAAGCTGAAACTCCAATACTTTGGCCACCTGGTGCGAAGAACTGACTCATTGGAAAAGACCTCGATGCTGGGAAAGATGAAGGCAGAAGGAGAAAGGGACAACAGAGGATGAGATGTTTGGATGTCCTCAGTGATTCTATGGATATAGGTTTGAGGCTAGCTCTGGGAGTTGATGATGGACAGGGAAGCGTGGAGTGCTGCAGTCCATGAGGTTGCAAAGAGTTAGACATGACTGAGTGAACTGAACTGAAAGACTACTCTTTTTAAAATTTTCTTTTATATAAGAACTAAATTATGGACAATTATTTTTATTATATTTAGCCTATACGTATTAGTTGTTCAATCGTGTCCAACTCTTTGACTCCATGGACAGAGATCCATGGGATTCTCCAGGCAAGAATACCAAAGTAGGTTGCCATGCCCTCCTCCCGGGGATCTTCCTCACCCAGGAATTGAACCTGTTTCTCCTGAGTCTCTTGCATTTCAGGTGGATTCTTTACCCACGGAGCCACAATTTACTTGATTGTAAATCAAGTTTATTTCTGAATAGCTATTAGTGCTGCTAAAAAACAAAAATTCAACTGAGTGAATTTGAAGATCTAATTAACTGTATTATATGCTATATGAATCAGGCAGCATTCCATCTAACAACTGGTGAGCCCTCAACGGTTATATGAAGTGAAAACTTTTTATACAATGGAGGGTGGGGCAAAGAAGTCACTAACAAATAAATATAAAATGTTATTTGGGGCAAAAAAATGTTTTCAAAGAAGAAAAGGTGAGGGTTTTATCATGCAGATTCTTCCTCTTGGAGGAGATAGAGAGAGCCAATATGACAGATTCTCATTGGCTCTGATCAGAAATTTCTAGATAGGTTAATTAAGATTATATTTCTGGTGAAGGTCAAAACTGCAATCAGATACGGTATTAAATCTAGACTTGGCATCATGGGCTTCGGCACAAGTGACGTTATTTCAGGTCAGTGATTTTTCTCCTTAACAGTGTTATTCTTCAGTATGAGAAGTATGTTTACAGAATTTCTACACTTAGAGGACAAATACATTGTTATAAATTCACTGTTAGATATAATGCTTCGCATATTCTAAAGAGTAGGCTTTTTTTCTTTTTGGTCACCATCAAGTCTTTGTTTTTGCTGTTAGTGAAATGGCCTGGATTATCATACCTAAAACTGTATAGATAAGCCCTAAACACTGCTGGTAAAGCAAGCGGTGAGTGCTTTTTAAGAATTTGATGCCCTGATAGCCACAGTTGGTCCTTGGCAAAAGGCAAAATTTGTTTCGGCTTCTTGGTTCCTTTTGTACTTTATTCTTTTTGGTAGCAAACCTTACCCTCTTTTTCAAACAGGTTTATTTTGCTTTATTCTTACTTTCATTGTGATTAAACATGTTTTTCTTAAGCATAAATTTACTTGGCAATGCATACAAAGAAAGACTCATTTTATTCCTATGTAAATCTTTTTGGCAAAATAAGAGTTCTTTCTGGTTTGGGGACCATGTAGGCCAAGTATTATATTGTTCTTCTAGAGTGAAAACAGATGTGCATATTTTTTTATGGTAAATTTTCATTGAGTTCACTGAAGTCAACTGCTGTTCATTTCTGTTTAGTACTTTGGAATTTTAAAAGTGCTTTCATGCTTTATCTTCTTAATAATTGTATAAGATAGACAGGGTAGGCAGTTTCCGTTGCTACTGTATAAAGAAATTGCAAATTAAAGATTTTAAATGATTTGTCTAGACTCTAGTAGTTAGAAGATTGGTTGAAAACCAAAGCATTGGCCTTTTGCTCAATGATTTTTCTGCTATTTCACCATGCCTTTGTATTTATAACTTAACTAAACTTAGTGACTGCTTATGTCAGAGAAGTTGGAGATATGTGGTTACTTACATTAATTCTGACATGTCAACTCATAGGGTCATTTGGTTTTTTCTGTCAGTAATCGTAGAGAATTGTGAGAATTGAGCTTATAATGTTAGATTTTGTTATCATAGTAATTGATGACTATTAAATAATAGTTGGGTTCATTTGCTTAGAATTATTTATCTGGTTAGTGGACTTGACATGGGCCACGTGGGCAGAATCAGGCAATGCAAATGTCTGGAATTGAATGCATCAGAACTTTGTAATTAGAGCTTGTCTAAACGAAAATAATGAAGCACTCAAAGTTAAAATGTTAGGTCTACTGAAAAGCCAGAAGTTAAAAGAAATATTTCTCTAAAATAAAATTGTGGACCTAAGTCAAGTCTTGTCAAACTTTCATGGCACATACATTGATAGCAAAAGACTTGTTATTCATTGAATAGCATGTGCTTGTTCCTTTAGGTGAACAGCTCTTTCAAGCCTATCAAATGGACAAAAATCTGTATTACTGTCCCATTTAACGGATGAGAACATTGAGACTTGGGGTGATCAATTGCCAGTAATAACAAAACTCAAAATTGAATAAACTGTTCTCAAACCAAAGTTTATGCTTTCTTGATTCTCCCAACATCCCCCTCTCACAAATAAACATCTAAAATTTCTATAATCTCAAAATGTTTGTATTTTCAGATCTTAAGCCTAATAGAAAATCATTTCTTAAGCAAATTAAACAGCATTTTTATTTGAGTAATCAGAAGAATTTGTTCAAAGGGAGATGAATTGTAGAGTTAAAATACATTCACTAAACCATTTTGATAATGTCACACCACATAACTGCAGATAATTTAAACCCCATGGTTAACCTAAGTTTGATTTGGAGGTAAGGAATTCCTTTGATACACTACAGTAATTTTCCCTGGAAAATAAAAAATTATTTTGCATAGAAGAGGAAATTCGCAGGGTTAGTGAAAATTTGCCAGCATAAAAATTTAGAGAGCATTGACCTATGTAGCTACATATGAAGTAGATTTAGTATGTGAAACATTTGTGTGTTCTATTTAAAAATTTTAATTACCATGGCACATGATAAAAGGTTTATACTATAGTTTAAACCTACCTAGATTTATTCTCCTAGAAAAAGTCTTTATGATTAATTGCATGTAACAACCCTAAGAGATCGTCAGTACTTTGCTTCAGTGTACAGTTTCTGTTAAAAAAAAAAAAAAGTATAATAACTCATTAAGGATTCATTCTGAATATTGTTTTGCATTTTAACTACTGTTTGGTAAATTCTAGTTCTGACAGTAGTGAAATGTTTTAGTCTGGAGTGGGCTCTTGGTCATGCTGAAGGACTGTAATAAATCAGTTTGATGAAAAAAACTTGAGTGTATGTCAGTGAATTAGCTCTAGGACATTCAAAAGGAGCTAAGCTTTTGTTTTACCCCAAAAAGAATGTTTAATTCATTAGAGCAGGTAGAAAAAAACATGCATATACTTTTACTTGGTATTTTACTTGAAGATTAATCTTTTGTTCACCACTGGATCTGTACAACAACAAATTTATTTGAAAGGAATTAACTGTCACGCAGTATGTGGGTCTTAGTTTTCCTAAAGTGAATAGGAAATGGCTGGGACCTAAACAATATTTCAGTTTGAGGGTAATGTGTTTTCTGGTTTCTACTCTGTCAGATTCTCACCTGGGTCTCCAGGGAGGCAAGAAAAGATTGCCTATATGACATATTTTGCCTAAAGCAAGTCCTGAAACTAAGATTCATATCGTTCATTTGACTGAGTGTTGATTTCCATAGATTTGCCAAGGCTCAGAATATAATGTATTTTCTCAAAAAACAAAATACCTCTCTTTACAAATGAAGCTATACTTTGTAGAAAATAATGAGGGAAAGTGGAGAAATGATGTTTGGCTTTGAAACATTTTTTACACATTACATTGGGTAGAATCAGACTTTTAAATCAGTTTGATTTTTCTTAAACTAATTTATTTTTGGGGATACTGAAAAATCCAGGACACTGAACACTCTTTTCTGGACAGATGGAAAGAAAAAAACATCATTATCATCAACAACAAAATCAAACTACATATAGAGAAAAATTACTTAGAAATCATGAGATCTTATCTCTCATCAATATCTGAATAACAATAGTAAAATATAAACTTAGTTTAATACAGTAAATGAAATGTGACATATTACATGCTGTATGTTAGTTTCCACTGATAAATACTTTTAGAATGCTGATCTATCTTGCAGAGATACAAAATCAATGAACTCAGTTGATAAAGATGAATGATGGTATTATAGCCCTCAAAGATTAATGGAACATAATCATATTTTGCTATATGGGGAAGCTTTTTAAAATAGGAACTATCCTATAATAGCATCCCAAACATGGTTAAGTTTATGAACACGCAATTTTTATTGTTGTAATTCTTCACATCCAGGGATAAAATAATAGAAAAGTTCTATAAGGTCATGGAAAATCTTCTATTCTAGAATTAGATAAAAAGATAAAATAAGTATGAAAAACACATGATTTATCTGTGGTAGAGACAGCAATAACTCTTATGTAATTTATTCTCCAAGGCCTAATCACTATTTTGAAATTTTTCTGTAATGATTGTTGCAATTATAATTGGTCTTTTATATTGAGAAAATTCATGTCATAATCTCTCCAACAACCTCCCAAACCAATTCCTTGACCTGAACTCCCCATAAATGTTAACATCATTGCCAATGACCAACCTTGACATACTGGAATGCTGTTTATATCAGTCCTCATATTTCATCCTCTATATTCTATAAAATGCCAGTTTCTGAATATTCTACCTCCATAACACCTTCTTAATCCACCTTATTTCCCCCAACTTCATTGCCTTACTCTTGCAGACCAGGATAACTTAACTTATATTTTTTTCTTAAAAAATTTCTTCCATCTTTTAGAATTTAAATATCTCATTACCACCATCTCCAAACACCCAAATATTGACTCATTCAGAATTTCAAGATTAAACCCTTCTTGCTGTAGAGCAAAGATAAATAGCTATTTGCTGAACTCATTGTAATGGACTATGCCAAAGTCTTTGATTGTGTGGATCACAATAAATTGTGGAAAATTCTGAAAGAGATGGGAATACCAGACCACCTGACCTGCCTCTTGGAGAAACCTACATGCAGGTCAGGGAAGCAACAGTTAGAACTAGACAGGGAACAACAGGCTGGTTCCAAATAGGAAAAGGAGTATGTCAAGGCTGTATATTGTCACCCTGCTTATTTAACTTAAGTGCAGAGTACATCATGAGAAATGCTGGGCTGAAGAAGCACAGGCTGGAATCCAAGATTGCCAGGAGAAATATCAATAACCTCAGATATGGAGATGACACCACCCTTATGGCAGAAAGTGAAGAGGAACTAAAAAGCCTCTTGATGAAAGTAAAAGAGGAGAGTGAAAAAGTTGCCTTAAAGCTCAATATTCAGAAAACAAAGATCATGGCATCTGGTCCCATCACTTCATGGGAAATAGATGGGGAAACAGTGTCCGACTTTATTTTTGAGGAGCTCCAAGATCACTGCAGATAGTGATTGCAGCCATGAAATTAAAAGACCCTTACTCCTTGGAAGAAAAGTTATGACCAACCTAGATAGCATATTCAAAAGCAGAGACATTACTTTGCCAACAAAGTTCTGTCTAGCCAAGGCTATGGTTTTTCCAGTAGTTATGTATGGATGTGAGAGTTGGACTGTGAAGAAAGCTGAGCACTGAAGAATTGATGCTTTTGAACTGTGGTGCTGGAGAAGACTCTTGAGAGTCCCTTGGACTGCAAGGAGATCCAACTAGTCCATTCTGAAGGAGATCAGTCCTGAGTATTCATTGGAAGGACTAATGCTGAAGCTGAAGCTCCAATACTTTGGCCACCTCTTGTGAAGAGTTGACTCAATGGAAAAGACTCTGATGCTGGGAGGGATTGGGGGCAGGAGGAGAAGGGGACGACAGAGGATGAGATGGCTGGATGGCATCACGGACTCAATGGACTTGAGTTTGAGTGAACTCTGGGAGCTGGTGATAGACAGGAGGCCTGGCGTGGTGCAATTCATGGGGTCGCAAAGAGTAGGACACGACTGAGCTACTGAACTGAACTGAAGAAGAACAAGTGGACAGAGAGGATTTCTGCACAGCAGTTAGAAGAGAGGAAAAAGGAGTGCTTGAATAGGCAAGAAGGAAACCAAAACATTTGAGGGAGGAAGTCATGTCCTAGTATAAAAATGAGATTAGAGGATGAGGGAGGAGCGAGAAGAGGGCTTTCCAGAGGAGACCAACATTTACCCTCTGGGAAGGCTTGGAACTGAAGCCTCTGTGAGGGGCACTGCTGATATACTCAGAGTTCAGGTACAAGATCGGACTCCCATATTGTGCCTCTATTTGCCTCATCTAGGTTTTATGCTATTATTTTTCCTAGGTGAGGTTTCCTTCATCTAGTCCCTCATTATGGAGTATCACTTTCTTATTGGGTAGTATCCTATCCAGTAGAAGCGTTCTGTGTCACAGGACTCTGCTTGGTGTGGTCCTCATCTTAATACTGAGGACACCCTTAGTCTCTAACCTCTATATACACTTGGGGACTTGCTGAACTTAATAGCCAGTGACATCCAGAACTCCATGGTGTTTAAAGATACATTGGAACTCTACAGTGATACATATGTAAATCTTAGAGACAGCTTTGATAGTCTCTGATTTATCATTAATTTTTCTTTTCTCATTGTTAAAAGACACATTTATAAAAATGGCCAGATCCTGACTCTCGTAAAATGAGCGCATGTCAAAGATTTTATTTAACTCATGAATTTACGAGGTAACCAGTTAGATGTTAACAATCAGTTCAAAAAATAAATCAAAGAACAGAGATATAGGCCATGAAATGATTTTATAGATGGAGGCAAAACCAATTCTTTTCCATAAGAATGGGAGTGAGGTGGGGTTAGGGAGGAGAGATAAAATGTCTCTCCATCACATAGGACTATTTTTCATGCTAATTGACAGGAAACCATTTGTAGTGCTATTAGTTATCTATAATTTACAGAATTCTAAAATAGCACAAAAGAAAGGTGCAAACCCCTCAGATTCAGAGCCTGGGAGAATGTCCCTTAGAACAGGGTTGTCAAATTTTTTCTATGAAGAATCAAATAGTAAATAATTTAGGCTTTGTGGGCACACATGAACCTTGTCACTTATTCATCTTGGCTTTGTTCTTCTTTGTTTTACAGCTTAAAAAAAAAAATATAAAAGCCATTCATAGCTCTAATGATGCTCAAAAACAGGCCACTGGCCCAGTTTGGCCCATGGTCCTAGGATACCTGATTCCTGCTCTCAACACCTGTGGTTTAGGATTAAAATCACTTGATAAACTTTTGGTCCATTTCAAAGTCTTTTGCATTTTTCTTTGTAGTATTTGGATCCATCATTCAATTTGTTGCAAAATGATTCTTTTAAGATGCTATTTTGGTCTATTTTCTTTCCAAGAAATTTCATTGGATCCTTGCAGAATTAATTGCAGGCATTTTGGGATCTGGCATTCAGGACTTTTGCTCATGTGGCTGATACAAATATATTTCCCAGTATCTTCTGTGCATGAATGACTCACTCACTCATATGGCCCATTTTCTTCCAGGGCTTCCCTGATGGCTCAGGATGGTAAAGAATACACCTACAATGCTGGAGACCTGGGTTCAATCCCTGGGTTGGGAAGATCCCAGGGAGGAGTGCACGGCAACCCACTCCAGTATTCTTGCTTGGAGAATCCCATGGACAAAGGAGCCTAGCAGGCTACAGTCCATGGGGTCCCAAATTGTTGAACATGACTGAGCTACTGATAACTTTCATTTTCTTACTGTACATTTCTGTATGTTTTAATCATTATTCAGGATTATTTTCATTTTAAAAATACTAAGCTTCCTTACAAGGCCCATTTCAAAAGCTGTCTGCCCACTAGTGTCTTTCCCAGTTGTTACCCATTGGGGATGTTCTTCCTTGAGCTTTCCTAACATTAATGCTATTATTAATATCCTTCAATCTAATTTTCCCTTTATCAATTCATCTTTACCTGTATTACTTCCTTTCTTAGTCTGTTTAGACAACTATAAAACAAACATCATGAACTGGGTGGTTTATAAAGAGGAAAAAAGTATTTTTCATAGTGTTGGAGGTTGGTAAGTCTAAGAAGGTACCAGAAAGATTGGTGAGAGCCTGCTTCTTGGTTCATAGAAGGCTGACTTTTCATTATAATCTCATATGGTGGAACGGGCAAGGGAGCTCCCTGTATTCCTTTTTTGTAAGTGCACTAATTTCATTCATAGGGTTCTGCTGCCATGAATACTCACTTCCCAAAGACCCTACCTTCACATACCATCACACTGGGCTTAAGTTTAAATGTAGGATTTTAGGGGTACACAACATTCAGTACACAACATTCAGTCTGTAGTATTTCTCATTTAATATCGAACGTTTTTCCCCTTCTTTACCTAACCTAGACCTTTCCAAGTTTAGGTGTTCAATAATTTTTGTTACATGGCATCACTTGTTTCTTCTCTCTTGTTTCTGCACAATTTTTAAATTTGCTGACAGGAATTTGTACTGACTTTCTGAGAATAACCTAAACATGGCCTGAAGGCAACATCAGTAGCCAGGCTGGTATTTATGGGGAATCACTGGTCATACTGGTGTTAGTTACCTATTGCTGTATACCAAACTGCCATAACACATGTTAGTTTCACGCTAAAAAATATTTAGGATTTAATGATTTCTATGCATGAGGCAGAAAGAAATGGCAACCCACTCCAGTATTCTTGCCTGGAAAATCCCATGGACAGAGGAGCCTGGTGGGCTACAGTTGATGGGGTCATAAAGGGTCAAACATAACTGAGCGACTGACCACACAGGTGCATGAGACATCCACATATGGCTTAGCTGGGTGATTTGGTTTAGGATTACACATGCTGCTTTGATAAAGACACTACCAGGGCTACAGTAATCTCAAAGTCAACTGAGGAAAGATCCCCTTCCCAGCTAAATTGTGTGATTTTGGAAGGATTCGTTTTCCTATGGGTTGTTGGACTAAGGGCCCTTTTTTCTCACTAGCTGTTGGTCCGAGGCCTCCCCTATTCTTGTGTCTTCTCCGTAGCACAGCTCACAACTTGGTGGTTTGCTTCATCAGAGTCAGCAATTGAGAAGAGCCAGAGTGAGAAGGAAAGAGACAGAGAGGTCAAGTCTTTATAACCTAATCTCAGAAGTGGCATTCCATTCTTTTGCTGTATTTTATTTGTAGGGTGTCAAGTGTCCAGGTCCAGCCCACAGTCCAAGGAGAGACAATTACACCAGAATATGAATACCAGGAGGTGGGGTTGTTAGGGGCGGTTTTAGAGTCTGTCTGCTCCAATTCTCTGTATTTAAGTAACCAAACCACTCAGATGATGGTAATAAGGTGGAAACAAACAAACTCAGAGAATTGTAAAATTAAAATGTTCATTATAAATTCAAAATGCTGTGGAATGCATTCCATGGTTAAGAAGACACCATGGGAACCTTCTCCTGTTAAATAAAAGAGAAACTGTCAGAGTGATTATATTAATGGAAAAATAATCTTCAAGAAAAATTGCTTACCAGAAATGAAAATGATTTAGTATGATTCCAAACTTTTCCCTTTATTGTTGAAGTCGCCAGCTTTTGGAAATCCAGGCTTATGTCTCTTGCTTGGCTATGGCATTGCATTTTCTAGATAGACACACTGGCATCTTAAAAAGCCTTTGGAAAGAGAGAGTAATCATGGAAAAAGTTTCTCAGGCTTCCCGAAGGTCTCTAATTTTGGAAGATTTCTTCCCTAAAAATCTTGAAGGAGATTGTTTACTCTTCCTATATATGTATTAGAGCTCCGAGAAATCATCTTTAAAGTGTCCAGTTAATCAGCTCCTACTGCTGCAGAAATTATTACACCTGCAGTCTATCATTGTTCCAGTAGATGGCAAAAGCATACTATGTAGCGAGTTAGAACAAGTTTAAAAACTTGTGTATTGAAGGCATGAACAAATGGTCTCAACTTGTTTAAAAATCTACCTTTGTTGTGTTTGGGACACCGTGGATGTGAAGGGAATTGTAGCATCCCATCACAGATACCACTGATGCAGACCGATTTTGCTGAAATTCTACAGAATTAAAGAAAAGAAAAAAGTTCTTAGGAACAAATGATCTCATTGGAAATCAGTCATGCCTGTGTGTTAATCTTGTAGTTAATTCAACCAGCCTCCTCCCCTTTTCTCCTTTTGATTTGTTTTAATAAAACAAACTGGATATAATATGGAAATCATTTTAATTAAAGGAAAGGCATATGGCAGTTTGTAATTGCAAGCCATGAAGATCCATTATTTAGATAGTGCCTGCAGTGGGAGTTGAAAGACAGAAAGATGTAAGACATTTGAATTCAATGCTGTTTATTAGTTAGGGATACCGGTATTTTTTAAAAAAGTGTACATAGTATTACATGCATTGTAATTTAGAAAGCATATATGCATAACAATTTCATTACTATTCTTGTCTGTTTATATTCTTGCTAATTTGACAATACTGTAATTTAAACCAAGAACCTTATGCAGCTATGTGATTGTAACCACTGAGAGATAAGGATGGCAAAATTTATATTCATACAAAATAAACATGAATTAGGCAAAATTCAGATAATTTTTTCTGGTGTTGATGCTATCTGGAAAGGCAGCACACAACCGAAATGCAGTGAAGTAAATCTTGATTTTCTGTTTGCTTTCATTATAGAAAGTGAGATGCATTCTCACAAAAGAAAGAGAGAAAGAGAAATCTCCATAATATATCTTGATAGGAATGCCCATTGCTTTATTTGTTCTTCTGGCCACAGTGGAACATTATATCTAGTCCTTCCTGTGAGACATCCTGCCCTTGGTAAGGGGCTCCCTGTGGGGAAAGGCCAGGTAGAGCCAGAAAAGAAATCAGAAGATTTGCTGGTGATGCTTTGCAGTGAGCAGACGGGCAGGCTTTTAGCTGGAGCTAGCTGAGGCTGTCGAATCTGAGAGCTTCAAGCTGCAGCGAACAGGCAAATGCATACTGAGGTTGGTAGCTGGGAAATGAGAGCAAGACTGGATGAGCTGTGAGACTGATTTGGACAGTTCAGGAATTTGTTTGTGAATAGAGGTTATAGGGTGTGACTACTTTTTTTCTGGGTGGTGTTTTGGAGGGTTTTCTGTTTAAAGGCATTAGCTGAAAGGAATGGCGTTACATTGATGACTTTAGGGGCTGCTTATGTACAAAGTCCTCTCCCATGGTCCCCTGGTTTTGCTGATAGCTCAGACCCTTGACTCAGCCAGTAAAGACTCTGCTTGCAATGCAGGAGACCTGGATTTGATCCCTGGGTCAGGGAGATCCCCTGGAAAATGACAACCCACTTCAGTATTCTTGCCTGGAGAATCCCACGGACAGAGGGACCCCTACAGTCCATGGGGTCACAAAGAGCTGGACACGACTGAGCGACTAACACTTTCACTCTTTCAGACCCAATGAGATTGTAAATAGGATTTGGATTACTTTTCTACTTAGAAACATTATTTTACATATGCTTAGAGTAAAGCTGAGCTAGCATTTTTCTATTCACTGTAGACATCTTTTGAGACAACCTATTTGACTAGGCATTTTATTATCTCAAAGTACTTGGTTTTGAACTACAATTTTAGAGGACTTAGTGTCTTCTCGTCTACAGTAGTTGAAACTTGAATCTATTTTAGCACTAATCCTTGGAGGACCTTATGGTTCCCTTTCTTTCTCCAGAGGTGTGGTGACTTCCCTTTACAGATTTGTATGTATCTATGTTGTTTATCCATTTTTCAATCCCATGAAGATTTTTAAATAGCTGTGAAAATTTTATTCAAGGTTTTCTTGGTGACATATACAAAGTATGCGTATCCATCCATTTCTCTTTTACATGCACATTTCCCTTCATTCTAGATACTGTATGAAATCAGTTTTGCAAATGCATCATTGTTAATCACAACACAAACAGGCTGAAAATAAGGATGTCTTAAAAATTAGAATCTTGAAAAAATCAACAAAAGGAGAAATGAGGCTTGAAGAACTTAAGACCTTATAGTAAAAATGGCATTAGAGAACTTACCTATATGGTTTTCACATCTGATATTATTAGAAAAGGTAGCTTTATTAATAATATGGTAATATTTTATTTACTGTATTTTACATGGAGAAAATTGTTAGGGTTTCTATCCCCATCAGTTTCAGTGATATATTTATACTTTGCTTTCTTTGTTGGAGAACGCTTTTGGGAAGAGAAGCTCTTTGATGCTTGTTTCTGTGTCTTGGCCTCAATATAGTTGTGACTTTTGTGATTTTGTTACTTAGAGCTGCTGACAACAGGGTTCTGATACTGATTCCTACCTCCATGTTCTTTGATCCTTTTCTCACTTCTTTAGTGATGTCATTGCTTGGATATTTGACTTTTAAAAATCTTTGGGTGCCTTTTTTTTAACCATACTAAGGTGTTTTTACCCCTTCCCAATTCCCAGGGTTTTATGCTCTTAGCTCTGCTTTATGTCACAATATACACTGCCAACCTATCTTACTTACGCCATAACTTCCCCATCTCAAATACAAACACCACCAGTGTGTGATTCCAAAGCACAGTATTGTAGTCTTTTATTTTCACTTGCTTCTAAAGGACTTCTTGAAAAGCCACTCATTATTTCTATGCTACTCATTTAGCTTCTTTTTTTAGTTTTTGAACACCAAGGTCCTATTTCTTTATCTCTCACAGAATTGCATTTAATTATTTCACAATTGTATCCAATAATATTTATTGAATATCTACACTGTGAATATAGTATTGACAAGAGCTGATAAAATTCATGTCCTTATCAAACTTCCAAGGTAGCTGTGCATGTGACTGGTGATAGAAGCAAGATCCGATGCTGTAAAGAGCAATATTGCATAGGAACCTGGAATGTCAGGTGAATGAATCAAGGCAAATTGGAAGTGGTCAAACAGGAGATGGCAGGGGTGAACGTCAACATTGTAGGTATCAGCGAACTAAAATAGACTAGAATGGGTGAATTTAACTCAGATGACCATTATTTAACTCAGATGTCCACTACTGTGGACAGGAATCCCCTCAGAAGAAATGGAGTAACCACCATGGTCAACAAAAAAGTCTGAAATGCAGTACTTGGATGCAATCTCAAAAACGACAGAATGATCTCTGTTCATTTCCAAGGCAAGCCATTCAATATCACAGAAATCCAACTCTATGCCCCAACCAGTAATGCTGAAGAAGCTGAAGTTGAATGGTTTTATGAAGACCTACAAGACCTTTTAGAACTAACACCCAAAAAAGATGCCCTTTTCATTATAGGAGACTGGAATGCTAAAGTAGAAAGTCAAGAAACACCTGGAGTAACAGGCAAATTTGGCCTTGGAATGCGGAATGAAGCAGGGCAAAGACTAATAGAATTTTGCCAAGAAAATGCACTGGTCATAGCAAACACCCTTTTCCAACAACACAAGAGAAGACTCTACACATGGACATCACCAGATGGTCAACACCAAAATCAGATTGATTATATTCTTTGCAGCCAAAGATGGAGAAGCTCTATACAGTCAACAAAAACAAGACCAGGAGCTGACTGTGGCTCAGATCATGAGCTCTTCATTACCAAATTCACACTTAATTTGAAGAGAGTAGGGAAAACCACTAGACCATTCAGGTATGACCTAAATCAAATCCCTTATGATTATACAGTGGAAGTGAGAAATAGATTGAAGGGACTAGATCTGATAGATACAGTGCCTGATGAACTATGGAATGAGGTTCGTGACACTGTACAGGAGACAGGGATCAAGACTTTCCCAATGGAAAAGAAATGCAAAAAAGCAAAATGGCTGTCTGGAGAGGCCTTACAAATAGCTGTGAAAAGAAGAGAAGCGAAAAGCAAAGGAGAAAAGGAAAGATATAAGCATCTGAATGCAGAGTTCCAAAGAATAGCAAGAAGAGATCAGAAAACCTTCTTTAGTAATCAATGCAAAGAAATAGAGGAAAAGAACAGAATGGGAAAGACTAGAGATCTCTTCAAGAAAATTAGAGATACCAAGGGAACATTTCATGCAAAGATGGGCTCGATAAAGGACAGAAATGGTATGGACCTAACAGAAGCAGAAGATATTAAGAAGAGGTGGCAAGAATACACAGAAGAACTGTACAAAAAGATCTTCACGACCCAGATAATCATTATGATGTGATCACTCATCTAGAGACAGACATCTTGGAATGTGAAGTCAAGTGGGCCTTAGAAAACATCACTACGAACAAAACTAGTGGAGGACATAGAATTCCAGTTGAGCTGTTTCAAATCCTGAAAGATGATGCTGTGAAAATGTTGCACTCAGTATGCCAGCAAATTTGGAAAACTCAGCAATGGCCACAGGGCTGGAAAAGGTCAGTTTTCATTCCAATCCCAAAGAAAGGCAATGCCAAAGAATGTTAAAACTACTGCACAATTGCAGTCATCTCACATGCTAGTAAAGTAATGCTCAAAATTCTCCAAGCCAGGCTTCAGCAATATGTGAACCGTGAACTCCCTGATGTTCAAGCTGGTTTTAGAAAAGGCAGAGGAACCAAGATCAAATTGCCAACATCCACTGGATCATGGAGAAAGCAAGAGAGTTCCAGAAAAACACCTATTTCTGCTTTATTGACTATGCCAACACCTTTGACTGTGTGGATCACAATAAACTGTGGAAAATTCTGAAAGAGATGGGAATACCAGAGCACCTGACCTGCCTCTTGAGAAATCTGTATGCAGGTCAGGAAGCAACAGTTAGAACTGGACAGGGAACAACAGGCTGATTCCAAATAGGAAAGGGAGTATGTCAAGGCTGTATATTGTCACCCTGCTTATTTAACTTCTATGCAGAGTACATCATGAGAAACGCTGGACTGGATGAAACACAGCTGGAATGAAGATTGCCAGGAGAAATATCAAGAACCTCAGATATGCAGATGACACCACCCTTATGGCAGAAAGTGAAGAAAACCTAGAAAGTCTGTTGATGAAAGTGAAAGAGGAGAGTGGAAAAGTTGGCTTAAAGCTCAACATTCAGAAAACGAAGATCATGGCATCTGTTGCCATCACTTCACGGCAAATAGAGGAGGAAACAGTGGGAAACAATGTCAGATTTTATTTTTTTCACTCCAAAATCACTGCAGATGGTGACTGCAGCCAAGAAATTAAAAGGCCCTTACTCCTTGGACGGAAAGTTATGACCAACCTAGATAGTATATCCAAAAGTGGAGATATTACTTTGCCGACTAAGGTCCGTCTAGTCAAGGCTATGGTTTTTCCAGTGGTCATGTATGGATGTGAGAGTTGGACTAGGAAGAAAGCTGAGCACTGAAGAACTGATGCTTTTGAACTATGGTGTTGGAGAAGACTCTTGAGAGTCCCTTGTACTGCAAGGAGATCCAACCAGTCCATTCTGAAGGAGGTCAGTCCTGGGTGTTCTTTGTGGAAGGAATGATGCTAAAGCTGAAACTCCAGTACTTTGGCCACCTCATGAGAAGAGTTGACTCACTGGAAAAAAACTCTGATGCTGGGAGGGATTGGGGGCAGAAGGAGAAGGGGGACGACAGAGGATGAGATGGCTGGATGGCATCACGGACTCGATGGACATGAGTCTGAGTGAACTCCGGGTGATGGTGATGGATAGAGATTTCTGGCATGCCATGATTCATGGGGTCGTAAGGAGTCAGACACGACTGAGCGACTGAACTGAACTGAACTGAAAGACATAGTTAAAGGAGCATAAGAGCTATGAATGTTGATGACAACCAGACCAAGTCTCAGAGAAGAACCAGGGAAGGCATCTCTTCCAGTTACTAGAAAGCATAACATATTAACCTCAAACTGAGTGCAGCAAGCAAGTACTGTTACACATTCTATTCAGTGACTCAAGCATTTAAACAGAGTACAGTGGTCTGTGCACCTTGGTATCTATGGATTCAGCTGGAAGACTCAGAGCAAAGAAACTGGAAGCATCTGAAGGACACTGAATCCTACATCTGGTAGTTGATGATGGCTGTTGGGTAAAAATCTTAGCTATGACTGGTGGCCAGAATACCCCATAAGGCCATGTGCTTGGACTTCCTCACAGCACCTTGGATGAGTTCCAAAGGCTAGTCTCCAAAGAAAGAGGCAGGCAGAAGCTATATCCCATTTAAGATCTAGCCCCAGAAGCCACACTATATCAATTCTGCCTTACTTTGTTGGTTGGGGAAGTCACAAGCCAGCCTAAGTTCAAGGCAAGGGAAAGCAGACTTCAGCTCTTATTGGACAAGGGACAAGCCTCCAGGAAAGCACATAAGATGAGAATTACTGCTCTGCTGTAAACATTTTCAGAAAAATAAACCTGATGCAGTATCACTGAGAAAGTGATATTTATGTTGAAGCTGTGTGCAAAGGAATAAATACAGAAAGGCATTATGGTCAGAGGAAGCTGCCTGAGTAAGGCTCCTGAGGTAGGACAAACAAGTGACTTAACTGAGAAAATGAGAGCCAGTTTGGCTGGGTCATAGACAGTGAAGAGGTAATCGACTAGCAGGAGATAAAGCTGGACAGATAAGGCCACACAGGCCTTGGCAAAGAGTTTAGATTTCAAGCAAGGCCTTACAGATCATGTTAAAGATATGCAGGCCTCACCATGAAGACTATAGGAGACTGTGGGCAGGTTATAGCTTGAGATAACATGATCAGGTCTGTAGTTATAGTTGTTAGGCTGCTGGATTGCAAGGTACAAGTGTGGGTGGTGGGGAAAGTTCAAGGACAACTGCAGTGAGCCAGACTGAAGACAAAAATGGCTTGGACTAGAGTGGTGGCCATGGAGTTCAAGTCAAGTAGATGGATTTGAGATCTAATTAGTTGGAATGGGCAAGATTTGGGAAATGGTTTAGCTGTAAAGATAAGAGGGCAGTCTGATTTGAGGATATATTTCTGGAGTTCTGCTTCGAAACTATATATGGAAAGACTTGAGTAGTAGGAATGACTTTTGGGGATAGAGATAATGAGTTAAATTTTAGAGATATTGAATTTGAAGTGTTAGAAAAGCTGTATTGAGCTGTCCCATGGTAAGTGAATTATATGTGTCTGGAGCCGTGAAGGGATGAAGTATATGTTTGTAAGTCATCACCATATAGATGGTACCTACAGCCATGGATTAGAATCAGAAGAGGCATCAATGCAAGGGGAAGCAGAGTCACAACTTATGTTACCTAAAGAATAAGCAGAATTTTCATCATGCAGAAAGAGAAAAGCAGCTTGGGAAAAGGAATTTGACTTTTCTTTAATGGAGGACAGGAGCCTGGTGTGCTGCAATCCATGGGGTTGCAAAGACTAGGACACAAGACTTAGTGACTGAACAACAAAAACAACAGTTTAAACTCCTTCAGCGTAGGAGTCATTTCCTTATAAAGTGAACTGAAATATAATTGCTGGCAAATGGGTAAGGTCTGGAAAATAGTTTGATTTAAAAGATCTCTTTGCAGAGTTCATTTACTATAGCACCTGAGAAAATTCATTGACCGAGTTTGGAAAATACTGAATTCATCAATAGTGGAGAGTAATGTTTATAATCAGAAAGACAAGTTTTTACATAAGTTTTGTTCTATGTGTTGTGAAATAAGAAAGATAAAATTGTATTTAGAGTGAAGGTGAACAATCAGAACTATTTGTGCAAATTTGAAAGATTATGTTCTGAAATTATGCTCAATGATGCTGTAGACCCATGAATTTTCTACAGGAATGACTATTTCCTATATTTTGCATCATAGAAAGGTGGTTTTGAGAAGAGTGCGTCCAGTCCTTTTGAAGCGCTGCTCTGTCTTTTGAGTGTGAATAGTTGGGAAGAGTTACAGCAGTGTGTAGTAAATACAGGCATTGCTGTGGTTGACCACATGTAATCAACTAGCTAGTTGATGGAGCTAAGGTGGGTATCTTCACTTCAATCTACAATATATCAATGACCCCCTGGCTATCTCTGGGTAACATCTTGTTTCTTTGTGACCTCAATGAAAAGTGAAAGTCTTAGTCACTCAGTCATGTCTGACTCTTTGAAACAAAATGAACTGTAGCCCACCAGACTCCTTTGTCGATGGAATTTTCCTGACAAGAATACTGGAGTGGGTTGGCATTTCCTTCTCTAGGGGAATCTTTCCAACCCAAGGACTGAACTTAGGTCTCCTGCACTGCAGGCAAATTCTTACCTTCTGAGCTACCAGGGGAGCCTAATAAGCTAAGAACATTGCCAATAAAATTTTACTTCTGTTAGTGTATGTTGCTTTCTGATTCCTGGCCAATGATTTTCAAGTAGCAGGTCATTTTAAAGAGAATGGACATTATGAATAATAATTCTGTTATTAAAATACTTTAAATCCCCAGAACCCCAGACTGTTGTATCGTCTCAGCAGAGAGAAACTGAACACTTTGGTAATAAGCATTATCTGCTGTAAATATGTTTAATGTTTTCCAACCTGCATCAGTTTAGGGAGATCCTGAAGCTCGAACTTATTATTGAAGTATTTACTCATAAATTACAATACTACATAATTGTAAATGGAAGGCTGATTTTCTGTAAGGTGCATTCATTCATTTATTTAATAAATACTAAATGTTTACTACTACTTGCTACGTATCAGTTCAGTCACTCAGTTGTGTCCGACTCATTACAACTCCATGATCGCAGCACGCCAGGCCTCCCTGTCCATCACCAACTCCCGGAGTTCACTCAAACTCATGTCCATCGAGTCGGTGATGACATCCAGCCGTCTTATCCTATGTCATCCCCTTTTCATCCTGCTCCCAACCCCTCCCAGCATCAGAGTCTTTTCCAGTGAGTCAACTCTTCACATGAGGTGGCCAGAGTACTGGAGTTTCAGCTTTAGCATCATTCCTTCCAAGGAACACCCAGGACTGATCTTTAGAATGGACTGGTTGGCTCTCCTTGCAGTCCGAGGGACTCTCAAGAGTCTTCAACACCACAGTTCAAAAGCATCAACTCTTTGGCACTCAGCTTTCTTCACAGTTCAACCTCTCACATACATACATGACCACTGGAAAAACCATAGCTTTGACTAGACAGACCTTTGTTGGCAAAGTAATGTCTCTGCTTTTGAATATGCTGTCTAGGCTAGTCATAACTTTCCTTCCAAGGAGTAAGCGTCTTTTAATTTCATGGCTGCAATCACGACCTGCAGTGATTTTAGAGTCCCCCAAAATAAAATCTGCCACTGTTTCCCATCTATTTCCCATGAAGTGATGGGGACAGATGCCATGATCTTTATTTTCTGAATGTTGAACTTTAAGCCAACTTTTCACTCTCCTATTTTACTTTCATCAAGAGGCTTTTTAGTTCCTCTTCACTTTCTGCCATAAGGGTGGTATCATCTGCATATCTGAGGTTATTGATATTTCTCCTGGCAATCTTGATTCCAGCTTGTGCTTCTTCCAGCCCAGTGTTTCTCATGATGTACTCTGCATAGAAGTTAAATAAGCAGGGTGACAATATACAGCCTTGACGTACTCCTTTTCGTATTTGGAACCAGTCTGTTGTTCCATGTCTAGTTCTAACTGTTGCTTCCTGATCTGCATATAGGTTTCTCAAGAGGCAGGTCAGGTGGTCTGGTATTCCCATCTCTTTCAGAATTTTCCACAGTTTATTGTGATCCACACAGTCAAAGCCTTTGGCATAGTCAATAAAGCACAAATAGATGTTTTCTGGAACTCTCTTGCTTTTTCCATGATCCAGTGGATGTTGGCAATTTGATCACTGGTTCCTCTGCCTTTTCTAAAACCAGCTGGAACATCTGGAAGTTCACGGTTCACGTATTACTGAAGCCTGGCTCGGAAAATTTTCAGCATTTCCTTACTAGCATGTGAGATGACTGCAATTGTGTGGTAGTTTGAGCATTCTTTGGCATTGCCTTTCTTTGGGATTGGAATGAAACCTGACCTTTTCCAGCCCTGTGTCCACTGCTGAGTTTTCCAAATTTGCTGGCATTTTGAGTTGCAGCACTTTCATAGCATCATCTTTCAGGATTTGAAATAGCTCAACTGGAATTTCATCACCTCCACTAGCTTTGCTCGTAGTAATGCTTTCTAAGGCCCACTTGACTTCACATTCCAGGATGTCTGGCTCTAGATTATTGATCATGATCATCTGGGTCGTGATTATCTGGGTCGTGAAGTTTTTTTTTTTGTACAGTTCTTCTGTGTATTCTTGCCACTTCTTCTTAATATCTTCTGCTCTGTTAGGTCCATACCATTTCTGTCCTTTACTGAGCCAATCTTTGCATGAAATGTTCCCTTGGTGTCTCTAATTTTCTTGAAGAGATCTCTAGTCTTTCCCACTCTGTTCTTTTCCTCAATTTCTTTGCATTGATTGCTGAGGAAGGCTTTCTTATCTCTTCTTGCTATTCTTTGGAACTCTGCATTCAGATGCTTATATGTTTCCTTTTTTTCCTTTGTTTTTTGCCTCTCTTCACAGCTATCTGTAAGGCCTCCCCAGACAGCCATTTTGCTTTTTTCATTTCTTTTCTTGGGGATGGTCTTGATCCTTGTCTCCTGTACAATGTCACGAACCTCATTCCATAGTTCATCAGACACTCTATCTATCAGATCTAGTCCCTTCAATCTATTTCTCATTTCCAGTGTATAATCATAAGGGGATTTGATTTAGGTCATACCTGAATGGTCTAGTGGTTTTCCCTACTTTCTTCAACTTAAGTCTGAATTTGGCGATAAGGAGTTCATGATCTGAGCCACAGTCAGCTCCTGGTCTTGTTTTTGTTGACTGTATAGAGCTTTTCCATCTTTGGCTTCAAAGAATATAATCAATCTGATTTTGGTGTTGACCATCTGGTGATGTCCATGTGTAGAGTCTTCTCTTGTGTTATTAGAAGAGGGTGTTTGCTATAACCAGTGTGTTCTCTTGGCAAAACTCTATTAGCTTTTGCCCTGTGTCTTTCTGTATTCCAAGGGTAAATCTGCCTGTTATTCCAGGTGTTTCTTGACTTCCTACTTTTGCATTCCAGTCCCTTATAATGAAAGGACATCTTTTTTGGAGTGTTAGTTCTAAAAGGTCTTGTAGTTCTTCATAGAACCGTTCAACTTTAGCTTCTTCACCATTACTGGTTGGGGCATAGACTTGGATAATTGTGATACTGAATGGTTTGCCTTGGAAACGAACAGAGATCATTCTGTCATTTTTGAGATTGCATCCAGGTACTGCATTTCGGACTCTTTGTTGACCATGATGGCTGCTCCATTTCTTCTGAGGGATTCCTGCCCACAGTAGTAGATATAATGGTCATCTGAGTTCAATTCACCCATTCTAGTCCATTTTAGTTCGCTGATTCCTGCAATGTCGATGTTGACTCTTGCCATGTCCTATTTGACCACTTCCAACTTGCCACATATAGTTCTAGGCTATTGAGGTTTAAGAAATGAGCACAGTAATTGCCATTTAGGAGCACACAGTGAAAGAGAGGAGAAAGTCCAGAGTATTCACTATTGCATGCTGTGTATTATACATTTATTTATTGTAATAAATAAAATAATAAAATTAATTTATTGTAGATTGAAGTGGAGATGCCCACCTTAGCTCCATCAGCTAGTTGGTTACATATAGCCAATCACATGTACAAGGGTACAAAGAATTGTCACCTAAATCAGAAGCTTTTCCTGATGCCCTAGTCTAAAAGGAATCAGACTTGAAAAGAATCCTGCACAAGACAATAGGTGTTACTACCTCTAGTGTTTTTCTTTAATACTTAAAATATTCCAGAAAAAAATTTCCGTCGTTCCATAGTATGAACAGGCAAATACTCATTTTCTTTATGACAAGTGGGATCTAGACAATGAGACACTGAAAATAAGGAGCCTGCCAGAAACAGCAGGAGACAGATTTCCCCACGGGTATAATTTTCCTTTTAGATTTGACACACTGCTGGGTATATTGTGCTCAGAGCCTGACTGTGATTCACCATCAGTGGTTCTCAAAACCCTTAGGAGGACCCCTTAGAGCAGGGATCCTCCACCCCCATGCCATGGACCCATACTGATCCATGGCGTATTACCATCCAGGCCGCACAGCAGGAGGTGAGCTTCGGGTGAGTGAGCAAACTCCACCTGTGTTTACAGCTGCTCCCCATCGCTCATATTACTGCCTGAGCTCCACCTCCCTGTCAGATCAGCAGCTCCATTAGAGTCTCATGGGAGCACCAACCCTCCTGTGAACTGTGTAGTTGAGGGACTGAGCGATATGCTCCTTATGAGAAACATCCTTAAACCATCCTCCCACCCTGTCCATGGGAAAATTGTCTTCCATGACACTGGTCCTGAAAAGATTGGGAACCATGCCTTAGAGCAGAATCCTGGGCTCCAAATCTGAGGTATGGCTCAAGATTTGCATTTCTAACCATTTCTCAGATAATGCTGATGCTGGTACTGCTGGTCCCAGAATCACACTTTGAGAACCACTGCTCTCGATTTACCCTTGTCCTCAATGAGTTTACAGACAAGTGGGGGAAGACAGTAAATAAGCAATACAGTGTAGTAAGTACAAAGAGAAGTGAATATTTAAGCCAAGATTGCTAAGAACAATCAGATTTATGTCAAATAATGACTTAGTGATTTGTAGACAGGCAAAATGTAGTAAACAACTGATGTAATTATTAAGACACTTTGTCTCCAAAGTCTAACCATATAAACCTTATAGTGAGGAAGAAAAGGTGACAAAGCTGCCTTGGTTGCTTGTCCATGCAGATTGGTTTCACTAACTAAATGCTTCCCTTTTTAATTCACCTTATCTTCGTAGATTTAACCTCACATCATTTGGGGACTACTTTTCTCTCCAGTGTCATCAGATAAATAGTGGTTGTATTTGTGTTTCCTGAGAGCCATATAAAAGTGCATTTATAGGCATCTTTTTTCCTTTTTATGTATAGTTGCAAAAATAACAATTTATGTCAAAGCATAAATAAAAGTCCTTTCCTTTTATTTGGCATGGTTTATCTTCTGACCTAATTTAAGAACTATCAACTGAGAGATTATCTCATACAATGAAGAGAATAGAAAAATCCTCAAAGATAGATGTTGTCAGTACAAAGTATGTGAATAGTCTGTAATCATTTCACTTGAATTTTCAGAGGAGAAAAAAGTTATTTCTTTCAAATTTCACTTCAGTGAAAGACTGAAAAGCAGTTTCAAACAATGTAGGTATTTCCCTCAGATGTCAGATATTTAGAATTGTCCCAAAGTAGAGAACAGTGCTTTCTAAAAGCGTATTTTGGAAATTACTGAATACCTTTTTTTTTTTTTTTTTTTCTCTTAGTTCTATCTTCTGTGTTACTTTAAAATAATTTTACTGGCATCTTAACTCTTCTCCAAACCCCACTCCCACTCCCTGCTCTTGCCCTTTGCTTTCTGCTACACTCTTCTTGTAGGGAAAAGAGGTGTTTTTTTTGTTTGTTTTGTTTTTTTGCCAGTTTCAAGGTTATGTCACTGTCTAATCCTGTCTCTGTCTAATCCTATATCTGTCTCATTTTCTTGTCCTTTTACATTCTCCAAATTTTGACCTACTTTTCCAATTTATGTCACTTACTCTTCCCTGTGATTTTGTTTTCTTCTCTAAGACATTGTGGAATAGAACATAGGCTTCTTGATCCCTCTTTCTTTTTTTAAAGTACTCAACTCCTTTTTATTTTATTTTTGAAGAACTTACTTAATATTTCTTAAGTAAGTTAAATATTTATTTAACTTATTTATTTATGGGGCTTCCCTGGTGGCTCAGAAGTTAATGCATCTGCCTCCAACGCGGGAGACCAGGTTTGATCCCTGGGTCGGGAAGATCCCCTGGAGAAGGAAATGGCAATCCACTCCAGTATTCTTGCCTGGAGAATCCCATGGATGGAGAAGCCTAGTAGGTTACAGTCCACGGGGTCGCAGAGAGTCAGACACGACTGAGCAACTTCACCTTCACCTTACTTAATAGTTATAAGGAAGCAAATAGGATTACCAAAGTTAACAAATGATGAGTATGTTATAAATACACAAAGTTAACAAATGATGAGTATGTTATAAATAACAAGAAGTCTTAGAATGTCCTCTTTGTAACTATATCCAGTTTTGTAATGTGAACTAGATTTGTTTTTTTTGTTTTGTTTTGTTTTTGTTTTTGTTTTTGGTTGCACCCCATGGCTTGTGGGATCAGTTCTTCAACCAGGGATTGAACCTGAGCCATGGCAGTGAAAACCTGGAATCCTCACCACTAAGGTAAGCTGGAGCTCCCTCAGATTTGCTTTTAACGTTCCACACCCCCCGGCCCGAATCTTTGATTCATTTGACTCATTGACTTCCTAAGTTTCTGACTCTTCTGGGACATAGGACACAATACTAAACCTTCTTCCTGGACTTACTTTTGTCCTTGGTTTTCTCTGAATGACAGTTCTACATGCTACTGCACTAATGCAAGCCCCTTGCTTTTCACTGTCTACACTCAGCAGGGTCATCTGGAGCTAGAGCAAATGTTTTCTTTAACTAAAACTTGATTTAAGGCCAACAGGAACATATGAATAAACCTCATCTTCTGCCCTAATTATAATTTTGCTGACTTTTTTTTCTTTCAGATTAAGCTATCATTTCTGGGAAAACCTAAGCTTTTTCGTTACCCTCTCATGAGGGCATAATACCTGATGAATCACACTACAAAACAGTCCCAGTCCATCCTATTTTTAAGTAGGGCTTTCTTTCCCTATGGAAGTACTTGCTTCCTTCTTTCCAATATCCCTCAGTATTCAGGGTCTATTCATGGAATATTCTTCCTACACTCTTCATAGCTTGAGTAGAGATAGTTTTTGATAGCCACATATTTACTGCATATGTATATTTTCCCCTCAGTGACCTGGATTGGGCTTCCCCAGTGGCTGAGTGGTAAAGAATTTACCTACCAACTCAGGAGACACAGGATATGCAGGTTTGATCCCTGGGTTGGAAAGATCTCCTGGAGAAGGGAACAGCAACCCACTCCACTATTCTTGCTTGTGGGCAGAGGAGCCTGGCAGGTACAGTCCACGGAGTTGCAAAGAGTTGAACACAACTTAGCAACTAAACAACAACAAAACAATTTGGATTGAACTCATATCTCACCTCCAAATTCAGAAATCAATTGAACACTGGGTTTCTAATTTGTGGAAAATGTTAGAAAACAAATGTGATAGTGTTCCTGTTTTCTGTTGATGCCTCATCATCCAGAATCTTCAGTGAAAGAGATGTTCCATGTGACTGATTTCCTACTTACAAAAACTTATTGTTTTAAGCACCAAGACTTTAGTAAAATCACTTTGAGTTAAAACTTGAAAAAATTGCCTACTTCCTTATCTTAAACAGTCTGCTGACCAGAACTGTACCCCATTTTGTGCCTCAAAATTATGAGAGGATACAAAACAGTGAATTGTAATTCAGTTATATATTTGGAGATGGTGAGTTATATAAAGATATTTTATTTTATACTAAATGACTCAAGAGAGCTATGCTTTTGAGCATCACATGATTTGTGCCACTCATATCAATTGCTTCCCAGTTCAGCTCACCTTGGGATTATGCCCAACTTCAGATATATGGAAAGTTATCATGTGTGAAGAAATAAACAAGTTATATCTATCTATTTACACTGATGAATATTTTTCATTCAAAATCTCAGTGAGATGCAAAATCTCAAGGAAGCAGTTTTATAATTCATTATCTGAGCCTGGTAGGAAAGTGAGGGAAAGATTTTTCCCTCCTTCAGAAAAAACACTTTCAGCAGAGTCATTGATTCATCTTTGGGAGGAATCCACTCTGCCAGCAGCAGCTGTAGTGTGAGAGGCTGTGCCAAGACCAGCACTAGATTTTGCATTCAGCACAGAGTGTCCTGACCTGGTGGAACAACTTGAGGCTAGCCAATCACAAACAGTCAACTAAGCTTTAAACTCCAGCCCATCAATAGTTTACTCATGACAATAATTTTATTTCTTTATATTCTATAAAAAGAAAGCTTATAAGAAAGCAAAATATCCTCTGAAGGATCAAATTTTTTTTTTTTAAAGCAAATTTTGGTGCTTTTCTTGAACAAATCATTGTGACTTCTACTTCTGGGTAGGATTTAACTTTAGGTGGCTATAAGCCATTCTTTTTTTTTCTTGATATGACATAATGTTTTATTTTATTTTTTATAATCCTTTCTTATATTACAATGTAACGATCACATAAATTGAAGTAGTGTAAACAGAATATTACACTAAATAATTAGCATAACTTAGACTTCTAAATGGGGTAGCAGTTTCACCTGCAGGAAAGAAGTCAGCTTTGGGGGATCATGTGAGTTCTTCTAGGAAGTGAGGCATCAAACAAGAGGGTGGTCTAGAGGAGCTCCCCCAATCCCTCCCAATGAATAACATTTATCATCCCCCAAAATCTTGAACTTGCATGGCCTTAGCACCTCTTGTTCATCAGAGCACCAAACTGGAAACGAACATGGATTCCTTCAAGGAATGAGTGGTTAAATAAATTAGTTGGTGGCAGGGGTAGCTGTGAAGTCAAGTGGGCCTTAGGAAGCATTACTAGAAACAAAGCTAGTGGAGGTGATGGAATTCCAGGTGAGCTATTAAAAATCCTAAAAGATGCTGCTGTATTAAGTGCTACACTCAATATTGTCTGCCAAAAGCCAGACACAACTTAGTGATTGAACACAGGGTGGTAGTTGAGGAACTAGAAGTGTTTAGAGATACAAATGAAAGGAAGAATGGACAGGACTGGGCAATGGATTTTCTATATCATATGGAAATACAGGATAAGGGAATGCTTCCAGGGTCTAGAACAGTCACTAGGTGAAGAGTGGTGGAATCCATTCAGACATGGCACAGTCTGTGGCCCATCCAGAATGGGCCCATTTTTCATGAATGCTCCCATGGACACATAAACACTTAATAAAATGTGTATGCCCTACTCCTGTTAATCTGCCTTTTGTCAGTTTCAACTTTGGGCCCAGGCATAGACACTAAGAGGGGAGAGAATTTTTCCTTCCCTACAGCTGTTAGGAAGTCCAATACAATGGTAGATGGCAAGTGAGCATTGTGATGTTCACCAAATAAGTCACTGGTGTCAATGGCAAGAGAAAGCAGTGTTCGGAGCGATATGGGGATTTTAGGTGAAGACACTGAAAGCTGAATCAAGGCAAACTGGAAGTGGTCAAACAAGAGATGGCAAGAGTGAATGTTGACATTCTAGGAATCAGCGAACTAAAATTGACTGGAATGGGTGAATTGAACTCAGATGACCATTATATCTACTACTGTGGGCAGGAATCCCTCAGAAGAAATGGAGTAGCCATCATGGTCAACAAGAGTCCGAAATGCAGTACTTGGATGCAATCTCAAAAACGACAGAATGATCTCTGTTCATTTTCAAGGCAAGCCATTCAGTATCACAATTATCCAAGTCTATGCCCCAACCAGCCCCAACCAGCCCCAATGCTGAAAAAAACTGAAGTTGAACTGTTCTATGAAGACCTACAAGACCTTTTAGAACTAACACCCCAAAAAGATGTTCTTCTCATTATAAGGGACTGGAATGCAAAAGTAGGAAGTCAAGAAACACCTGGAGTAACAGGCAAATTTGGCCTTGGAATACAGAATGACACAGGGCAAAAGCTAATAGAGTTTTGCCAAGAGAACACACTGGTCATAGCAAACACCCTCTTCCAACAACACAAGAGAAGACTCTACACATGGACATCACCAGATGGTCAACACCAAAATCAGATTGATTATATTCTTTGCAGCCAGAGATGGAGAAGCTCTATACAGTCAAGAAAAACAAGACCAGGAGCTGACTGTGGCTCAGATCATGAACTCCTTATCGCCAAATTCAGACTTAAGCTGAAGAAAGTAGGGAAAACCACTAGACCATTCAGGTATGACCTAAATCAAATCCCTTATGATTATACACTGGAAATGAGAAATAGAATGAAGGGACTAGATCTGATAGATAGAGTGTCTGATGAACTATGGAATGAGGTTCGTGACATTGTACAGGAGACAAGGATCAAGACCATCCCCAAGAAAAAGAAATGCAAAAAAGCAAAATGGCTGTCTGGGGAAGCCTTACAGATAGCTGTGAAAAGAAGAGAGGCAAAAAAACAAAGGAAAAAAGGAAAGATATAAGCATCTGAATGCAGAGTTCCAAAGAATAGCAAGAAGAGATCAGAAAGCCTTACTCAGCAATCAATGCAAAGAAATAGAGGAAAAGAACAGAGTGGGAAAGACTAGAGATCTCTTTAAGAAAATTAGAGACACTAAGGGAACACTTCATGCAAAGATGGGCTCAGTAAAGGACAGAAATGGTATGGACCTCAGCAGAAGATATTGAGAAGAGGTGGCAAGAATACACAGAAGAACTGTACAAAAAGATCTTCACGACCCAGATAATCATGATGGTGTGATCACTCATCTAGAGCCAGACATCCTGGAATGTGAAGTCAAGTGGGCCTTAGAAAGCATTACTATGAACAAAGCTAGTGGAAGTGATGGAATTCCAGTTGAGCTGTTTCAAATCCTGAAAGATGATGCTGTGAAAGTGCTGCACTCAATATGCCAGCAAATTTGGAAAACTCAGCAGTGGCCACAGGACTGGAAGAGGTCAGGTTTCATTCCAATCCCAAAGAAAGGCAATGCCAAAGAATGCTCAAACTACTGCACAATTGCACTCATCTCACATGCTAGTAAAGTAATGCTCAAAATTCTCTAAGCCAGGCTTCAGCAATACATGAACCGTGAATTCCCTGATATTCAAGCTGGCTTTAGAAAAGGCAGAGGAACCAGAGATCAAATTGCCAACATCCACTGGATCATGGAAAAAGCAAGAGAGTTCCAGAAAAACATCTATTTGTGCTTTATTGACTATGCCAAAGGCTTTGACTGTGTGGATCACAATAAACTGGAAATTTCTGAAAGAGATGGGAATACCAGATCACATGATCTGCCTCTTGAGAAATCTATATGCAGATCAGGAAGCAACAGTTAGAACCGGACATGGAACCACAGACTGGTTTCAAATAGGAAAAAGAGTATGTCAAGTCTGTATATTGTCACCCTGCTTATTTAACTTCTATGCAGAGTACATCATGAGAAACGCTGGACTGGAAGAAGCACAAGCTGGAATCAAGATTGCCAGGAGAAATATTAAGAACCTCAGATATGCAGATGACACCACCCTTATGGCAGAAAGTGAAGAGGACCTAAAAAGCCTCTTGATGAAAGTGAAAGAGGAGAGTGAAAAAGTTGACTTAAAGCTAAACATTCAGAAAATGAAGATCATGGCATCTGGTCCCATCACTTCATGGCAAATAGATGAGGAAACAGTGGAAACAGTGTCAGACTTTATTTTTTGGGCTCCAAAATCAGTGCAGATGGTGATTGCAGCCATGAAATTAAAAGATGCTTACCCCTTGAAAAAAAAGTTATGACCAACCTAGATAACATATTGAAAAGCAGAGACATTACTTTGCCGACTAAGGTCCGTCTAGTCAAGGCTATGGTTTTTTCCTGTGGTCATGTATGGATGTGAGAGTTGGACTGTGAAGAAAGCTGAGCACCAAAGAATTGATACTTTTGAACTGTGGTGTTGGAGAAGACTCTTGAGAGTCCCTTGGACTGCAAGGAGATCCAACCAATCCATTTTGAAGGAGATCAGCCCTGGGATTTCTTTGGAAGGAATGATGCTAAAGCTGAAACTCCAGTACTTTGGCCACATTATGTGAAAAGTTGACTCATTGGAAAAGACTCTTATGCTGGGAGGGATTGGGGCAGGGGGAGGAGAAGGGAACAACAGAGGATGAGATGGCTCGATGGATGTGAGCCTGAGTGAATTCCAGGAGATGGTGATGGATAGAGAGGGCTGGCGTGCTATGATTCATGAGGTCGCAAGGAGTCGGACATGACTGAGTGACTGAACTGAACTGAGACTTCTAAAAATAAACATGGCAAAACATAATTTGGAAATACTTGGGGTTTTTAAATGGGTTTCCCAGGTGGCACTAGTGGTAAAGAACCTGCCCGCCAATGCATCCTGAGGTGGAAAGAGCCCCTGGAGGAGAGAATGACAACCCACTCCAGTATTCTTGCCTGGAGAATTCCATGGACAGAGGAGCCTGGTGGGCTACAGTCCATGGAGTCTCAAAGAGTCATACACAACCAAACCAACAGCATGCATGCACAGATTTTTAAAATACTGACCAATTTTAATTCTAAATTTCCAAATAAATTTGTTGAAGGTTTCATATATTTAAAAATGGACAGCTCACTTTACTAAAGGTAATGGAATCTCATTGCAAGGTACTTCCATAGGCCACTTCTATTTAAGAGACCTCATTTCTTTACTGTACATATTGTCTTTAAATAAACATTCTTATGTTTTGCATACAACAGAACTATTACTAGGTCTGTATTCTTCCTTGAGATTTAATATTAGAAACTTATCCCTCTATGTAAGGTTTTACAATAGACACACCACTCATGTTGCTGATCAGTGATTTCCAGCTCATTTCCTTGGTATCCTTGTATTTACCTCAGAATGTGGATTGAGGTGGAAGTTCAAATAAGAGCAAGCAGGAGTCCATGCCCCTTAACATGAATGAAATGTGGATTTCTGGTTTTTTCATGATGATATAACATATTGATATCAATGTACAGATCCAGCCAAAGATGACCTCATTGACTGAAGGGCCAAAGAAAGATGTGAGCAGAATTCAACCTTGAGAGTACTGCAGAACTCTGAAATTCCTGTAAATAAGCTTATTCTCATCTCGAATGAAGTGGGATGACAGATTTGCATATAATTTCTTTAACTGACCTTGTGGGTCAGGATAACAGAAATTATTTCTACCAATAAAAAGGGAGAATTGACTTTTGATGCTTTCTCACAGCATTTTAAAAACAGGATTAACATGTAATATTACTTTATTTTAATGATTTGTCTTCCTTCCTTTGCTCATGTTTTTTTTTTTTCCTTTCCTTTCTCACTTTATTTTCTTACGAAATGTATGTTATTCATTTTTTTCCTATGGAAAGCAATATATAATGAAATTATTTTTTTCCGCTTAAATTTTTTTCTATGTATTCTTTTTTTTTTAAATCAGGAGTTCACTTATATGTAAGTCAGGCTTCTTCTTATTTTACATGACTAAAAATTACTACTGAAAGTGAAAGTTGCTCTGTTGTATCTGACTCTTTGGGACCCCATGGATGGACTATACAGTTCATGCAATTCTCCAGGCCAGAATACTGGAGTGGGTAGCCCTTCCCTTCTCCAGGGGATCTTCCCAACCCAGGGATCGAACTCTGTTCTCATGCCTTGCAGGTGGATTCTTTACCAGCTGAACCACCAGGGAAGCCCAAAAATACTGGAGTGGGTAGCCTATCTCTTCTCTAGTGGATCTTTGTGACCCAGAAATCCACCAGGGTCTCCTGCACTGCAGGCTTATTCTTTACCAACTGAGCTATTGGGAAGCCCTAAAATTACACTGCTAACAGGTAAACAGAGAAACTATTGGCAGACATACCATTCTTGGTCTTAGAGATGCTTGAAATTACATCTGAATGCTGCCAGGAATTTGTTTCTTTCCATATCTCTTCAAGGGCTTGAAGGCTCTATTCTTCTTGGTTAAGTCACAGGCAATTAACCAGGCAGCTTCAGAGTTTATAGTCTCATAATCCAGACTTTACAGTCTCATAATCAACAGCCCCTCCTCCCAGTTCCCATTAGGGGAAATAATGGGGAAAACCACTATTTGAACCATGCTGGGCCACAGGACATCTCTGCATTCATCATTGTGACTTAGAGTCTGTGCTTGGACACTTCTCTGCCCTTATCAGTCCTGCATGGTTGGAGAGGAAGAAAAGCAGTTCCCTCCAAGTGGACTCTACTATCTTATGCCATTTAAGCAATGGGTATCAACTAAAAGCACTTTCAAGGAGATTTGTGCTCTGAAAGGAACTACCAAGTGCTGACTTAATGTATCAGAAATAATGCAAATTAGACTACTGTGAATAAATAATCTGTCAAAATGGTGTCATGGAGGAAGTAGGAGTCTTAGAGTTTTCTGCTTAAGAGCTCTGTTGCGTCTGGCAAGTCACTTAAATCATAAGATCCTTTGACTCTCAAGGGCTTCCATCATAGCTCAATTGGTAAAGAATCCACCTGCAATGCAGGAGACCCCTGTTTGATTCCTAGGTTGGGAAGATCTGCTGGATAAGGGATAGGCTACTACTCCAATATTCTTGGGCTTCTCTTGTGGCTTAGATGGTAAAGAATCCATCTACAGTGTGGGAGACCTGGGTTTGATCCCTGGGTTGTGAAGATCCCCTGGAGAAAGGAAAATCTACCAACTCCGGTATTCTGGCCTGAATTCCATGGACTATACAGTACATGGGGTCACAAAGAGTCGGACGGGACTGAGGGACTTTACTTTGACTTTTGTATCTCTATCTGTAAAGTGAGCATAAATAACCACATTATAGTACTCAGATGCTCAGTTGTGTCTAGTGACCCCATGGACTGTAGCCCACCAGGATCCTCTGTCCATGGAGTTTTCCATGCAAGAATACTAGAGTGGGTTGCGACTCCAGGGATCTTCCCAACTCAGGGATCAAACCGCATCTCTTATGTCTCCTGCATTGGCAGGCAGATGTTTTTAACTACTTGCACCATCTGGGAAGCCCATTATAGATTTGTTTTAAAGACTGGAAACTAGGACTTCTCTGACAGTGGTCCAGGAAAGCAGTTAAGCCTGGCCTTCCAATACAGGGGGTGTGGGTTTGATCCCTGGTTGGGGAATTAAGTTCCTACATGCCATGCAGTTCAGGAAAAAAAAAAAAAAAAAAAGACTAGAAACTAGAAAACATGTCTGTATGTCTGTATAGTGCCCTCACTCAGATGGTGGTAGCCTTCATTGTTATATGTTGTCACTGCAGAATTTTGCAAGGAAAGCACTTTTATCCTCAGCTTTCTTATAGCAACATGCCATCTGAACACTCTTCCCAGACTGTGAAAGTTCTCTCCACCTTATAGCACAAAATAAAACATTCTACAATGTGTATAATACACATGTCTCCTGTTTCCTTTTGTTTCACCTTCTACTTGTCTAGGCCCCTACCTTTGTCTTCATATTTTCTTCATATTTCTACTTTATATATTTCATTTTCCATCTATTTTTAAAATTGGAGTATAATTGCTCTACAATGTTGTGTTAGTTCCTGTTGTATAATGAAGTGAATCAAATGTGTGTATACATATATCTCCTCCCTCTTGGACCTTCCTCTCCACCCTCCCATCCTACCTATCTAGGTCATCACAGAGCACCAGGGTGAGATCCCAGTGCTTTAAAGCAGGCTTCCGCTAGCTATCTGTTTTACACATGGTATCAGTCCTGGGTGTTCACTGGAAGGAATGATGCTGAAACTGAAACTCCAATACTTTGGCCACCTAATGTGAAGAGCTGACTCATTGGAAAAGACCCTGATGCTGGGAAAGACTGAGGGCAGGAAGAGAAGGGGACGACAGAGAATGAGATGGTTGGATGGCATCACCGACTCAATGGACATGAGTTTGGGTGGACTCCAGAAGTTGGTGATGGACAGGAGGCCTGGCGTGCTGCAGTCCATGGGGGTCACAAAAAGTTGGACACAACTGAGTGACTGGAATTGACTGACTGACTGAATGTTTATATGTCAGTCCTAATCTCCCAATTCATCCCATCCTCCTCTTTCACCCTGTGTCCACATGTTTGTTCTCCATCTGTCTTTGATCTTTGACTTCCCAGTGCTGACTCCTGCCCCCCAGCAACGGTGGTGTACCTTCAAACTTGTGGGCAGAATTTATCAGAGAATAAGAGGTCCATTAATCATCCCATGCCATGACCAGATCTCGAGGAACAAAGTTTTAGTCCCAGCAACCTATTTCTCTGAGATGCAAGAGGGAAATGATGGTTAACTACTGGACTTAACTACTTTTCCTGTAAATGATTCAAGTTGTTGTAGACAAGAGTTCAGAGCAAGTAGTTTCAAAGGAAAGGTGTAAGTGCATTTTTAACATGAAACCTCAGTGGAAAGGGAGGGGATTCAAGATCCAAATTTTCCAGATTTGTCTGTGTGGGTGTATATGTGTATGTGTTTGTGTGTGTGTGTGTGTGTGTGTGTGTGGTGTGTGAGACACAGTGTCTTGCATATTTGGATGGTGTCAGCATATTGCTAAAACATCTTCCTTTTTAATACACTGTATGTGTTCTGGAAATGCCAACTTCATATTAAAATATAATTAGGAAGGTAATCCTCTTCTCCTTGTAATAATAGTGTGCTTCAAATTCAATATACATATTTTGATACCTGCACCTGTTTCCACGAATTAGTGCTTATAAGCTATTCTATTTTCTGTCATAAACATTGGTGGGCCAGGTCAATAAATGAATGTAAACCTGATATAATAGCATCTACCTGTGAAATCATACTCAGATCTATGTAGGACTAAATACAGGTCTTTTCTGTCATTGAACTTCACCACAATTTCACCTTATTGCCAATACATGTCATTCTCTGTTTCAAAATACACTTTATTCTAACTCACTCTTTAACATCCTCTTGAATTTATACCTTATTTTGTGTTGTTCTCAGGTCATTTCTCTAGTTATTCACAAGTGGGTTACTATATTTGATATGGAAACCCTCTATATAAGAAGCATTTATACAATACCGTTAGCAGAAGTAACTTAAGTACTTTTTGAGGATGAGAATGTTAGTATAAAAATACCCCACATTATGTAATTGAGAGTGTTTGACAGTGATTTTTACATTTGTAACACCTTAAGATTCTGCCATTAACAAGTGTCGTCCATGTCAAAACATCAAAAGATAATTACTTTGTGCAGAGATGTTACCCAAGTAATTCTTCAGAAACATGTTATTTCCAATAGAACTGAAATTGCGTGCCATTGGCAATAACTTCAGTCATCAGTGCATAATCTTAATCTTAATGAGGTCCCAATCACATTTGGCTGTCACAGGCTTCTAAACATCTCCTAGGTCTGTTACTTGGTTCCATTAATTAGTATGTATATTTTCAAAAGCCTAAAATAGGCATCATATTAAGCAGAAAATTCAGAGCTGTTATTGACATCCTGTTTGGTTTTTACACTATTCATAGGCTACAGAGGCTTAAGTATTAATATTAGTGGAATAACCTTTTCTATTCTGACAAGATAGCAAACGTGTTGTAAGCATTTAATAACTTCACAAGAAAGCCCTATTAACATTTTATTTTATTTTTGTGTAATGGCCTTACTAGAAATGAAAAAATAATTGTCGTAAAGATTCAATAAACACATTTTGGGTATATTAGGGAAGGATGATGAGAGTTGGAGAGACTGCTATAGCTATTTGTGAATTTTGCCAATTCTCTGGGTGACGTCATGATTAACAGTAAACTGTGTTATGCATTGAACTGTGTCCCTTACATTTCATAAATGGGAGTCCTCACAGACAATGTGCAGATGTGGCCTTGGAAGGTCATTAGGTCATGAGGGTGGAGCCCTCGTGATGGAATTAGTGCCTTTATTGAGAAGAGACTAAGGGAGCTATCTTAGTCTCTCCCTCTTTCACTCTTCTGCTCTCTCCCCACCATGCAAAGACATAGCAAGAAGCCAGGAGGGGAGACTTCACTAGGAAAAAGAGTCAGCCTATATCTTGACCTTGGCCTTCTGGTCTTGGGAACTGACATATACATGTCTGTTGCCTAAGCCACCCTGTCTATGATATTTTGTTATAACAGCCCAAATAACAAATGCAACTTTTGTAATATAAAAAATCATTCTACTAGGAGAGTTAACAGCTACTTGATAGGCAGTAATAAAGAAAATGTTTCCATTGGATTTTGTGGGGAAGATGCCCTTAAAATTAAAACCATCTCATCTTCAGTCCTTCCTAGTTTAAAAGCCTGACTCAGAGTCTTTATGCTCCAATGGCCTATTTCACTTTTTAAATTTGGCTGAGCATAGAGCATATGAGTGACAATATGTGGTGGAGACATGCCACTATAGGTCATGTCTTAATGGTATTTTTCAAGAGCTAGTAAATGTAATAGAGCTTAGTAAATTTTCTGAAGCATTCAAATCACTATGATAACTTTTCTACATTTCCATCTAAGTCATATAACATGTCGCAAATATTAAAATCAGCTTATCCTTATTTAAAATAAAAGTCAGTGTTTCTGTGATGTGCTTTCAAATAGTTGTCAAATGTTGACTTTGTACTGTATATTTCAACATTTATAAATAGCCCTCTAAATAAATCATGGCTCTCAAACAGCATCTTCATTAGCATCTTCTATCAAGGTTTTATATAACTACATAGCTAATAAAGAAACAAACAATTATTTTAACAGTTTTGAAGATATGTTATTTGATGATAGTGATAATTCTTCCTAATAACATATTTTTGGTTAAAATTCTACATGATACATCATAAGATTCCAGATTGGACAATTTAAAATTAGCAATAATTTCAGCCTCCTGGATATTCATTTCTCTATATTGGGCTTCTAATTTTTCACAATAAAACTGTATTTTCTCTATCAATACATTTTGTACATGAGCCAATGTATTTGAGTAGGGTCAACCAAAAAAAAGAAAAAGGTTAAGATAGTTTCCAACATAGTACAAACTTACATTCTTTTTATAACAAAAACATTTTTCATTATCTTCATTTATAGATTATGGATTTGGCAACTGAAATTAAAAAGAAGTTTTACTGATGTGTCTGAGTGCATTAGAGAAGCTGAAGTCAGGAACATGTTTAATGAAATAAAATAAATTAAAGAACTTCATAAACTATTAAGTGCTGAACAAACCCCTTAAAAATAAAGAGCACAAGGTTTCTTCCTTCTAGTTTAGAGATCCTTCTCTTGGAATCAGCAAAGCATTCTGTGCCTATAATTAGCAAGAACAGTTTTCCCTATGCTAAACACTTAAATAGGAGGCAAGTATCTGCATTGACTCCTTTCTGGGCCAGGAAGGATATTTAATTGTTTCAGTAATCATTTGAAAATCCTAATGGAATTTCACCACAAATAATTCTCTGTGAAGCATTTGTAAGCAAGGAAATTCAAAATGCTTTGTTAAGTTTAGACGATGAAAGTCAAGAGCTTTTTCTTGCGTTCAAGGATTCAGTTGGACGTGTGTGTGCGCTCTGTTGCTTCAGTTGTGTCTGACTCTTTGCAACCCCATGGACCGTAGCCCACCAGGCTCCTCTGTCCATGGATTCTCCAGGCAAGAATACTAGAGTGGGTTGGCATTTCCTCCTCTAGGGGATCTTCCCCATCCAAGATGGCAGAACTCGCATCTCTGGCATCTCCTATGTTGCAATCAGATTCTTTACTGCTGAGCCACTGGAGAGTCCTCAGTTGGATTTACAATTTATCTTTGAAATGATTAAAATGAGAATGATGTTGATATAATGGAAATTGCAAGTGTAGTTGCAAATTACATAAACTGATTTTAAAGGCTAGAAATACCTTTTGTTCACGGGTCTTTTTATCTGAACAATGGTGGTCTGTTATATCATATTAATTCCTCTGGGAAGAATCAATACTTTTAATATATATTAAAGTATAACATTAAAAATGTACAAATGGATCTTTGGGAGAAGTAAGTTAGCATAAACATTTATTGCAGATTGTGACTTGCATCCTTGTGCTTGGAGTATTAAAGAAAATGTTCTCTTACAGGGGAGAAATTAAACTGAGAATAAAGATAAAAGACTTTAATATAAGCAGCATTCAGTATAAACACAGGTTATTTAAGTTCATTTACTGTAACTTTGGAGAGCATTTTCTAAAAACATTTGTACTCTGAATATTAAGTAAAAGAATAAAGCCAATTCACACACACACACACACACGTACCCTACACAAAATTTTGCCTTAATATAACTGAAGAATTGAACATATATAAACGGGAAAAAAATTTTCTGTGTCTCTTGGATCCTGGCTATGAGGAATATTAGTTTTAGAAGGAGGCAGTTGAACAATTTTGTCAAGAGTGAGGGGAAATTTTTCACTTCCTTGGAGGGCTTAAAATATGCCTTGCATTTTTTCATTTTCTTGATTCAGGTTGTTAGTAATGTTATGTTGTATCAGTCATTTTTCAGTTCTCAAGTGAAAATTAGAGGGATTTATAGATTGATGATGAGAATGAAAGATGAAAAGGAAAGAGACTTTTCATGAGGCACAGACCAGCACAGAGAAAGCAAGAACAAATGGGATGTTCAGTAGCTGTACCTCTGGGCAACACAACTATTCACTGTGTTGAAATTAATTACCTAATGAACAATAATCAAACCGGCAGAAACAAGCAAAGTGAAAGAAGCTATGCCTGAACATAGATTTCTGAGAGAGAAATTAAGAGCATCTGGTCATCAACTCTCATGACCAACCAGCAGGTGGGGCCAAAGGCTCAGAAGAATTGGTAATTGTCCAGCTGCAGAGGAAGACTATTTAGTGTGAAAAAGCCCTGAGGAGAAGGGTGGAAGTCAGTAATTTGAGTGGAATATATATTACCCTAGGAGTGGCTGTGTTTTCTCCCTTATGGACAAGTATGGAGTTGATGGATCAGTCTTTATTATTACCAGAATTATTTTTCATCTGTCTGACTTGTTAGTTATGGTCATGTTTTAAAACATTAAGATCAACGAATACAATATTGTAAAGTAATTAACCTCCAATTAAAATAAATTTATTAAAAAAATAAAAAATAAAAGTTCACTCCTGAAAAAAAAAAGAAAATGGAAATTGGTATTATTCCTATTATGAAAGAATAAAAATTGAAAAAGATACACAGTACTTTTCATAGTTATTAAGGTCTGAAGGACTTGAAGCACATAAAAAGCATTATTGCATCCTTACCTTTCATATTTGAAATTGTTTTTGGCATTGACAGTCCATGTCAGAAAAATGGTCAATCATTAAACATCTTCTGACAAAAATTTAATGAACATCTAGTTATAATTAAAAACAAACTGTGAAAACAAGCTGTTCAAAAGTATAACTAATGTATTTTTAAGCTACCTTCTTAAAACATTTTGGGATGTGCCAAAATAGCACTGAAGTTTATGAAAAGAACTGCACTTTTTCAATAAAAAATAATTATGCGCTTTTTGTATTTAAAGTAGTATAGGACGTTAATGTCAGTTCTTTTCTAGGTTATTGTGCAATGTTATCCCTTTCGACATTAAGCGCCATGATTAATCTGAAAATCGGTTTCTTTAGAAGTCATCTGCTCAAATATGTGTTAATATTACCATATAAATGATGAATAGTTACATTTAGTATTAGTAAATGGAAATCCTACTTTTGTACACATTTACCACATCTCTGCAATCTGATCTATTTTAAATGTATTCTTTAACATAATTATTTAAAGACAAATTTAATCTTAATATGTTACAAAGTATTATCATTTTGCAAGCAGTACTCCAAGGTTAATAATGTCTGGGAATATAAAATGTTTTTGACTGCAAGATTAGTCTTCTTATTTGAAAAAGGCTTTACGTTTCATTTCAAAGGAGATTTCACGCCCCATGAAATTTAAACTATGACATTTAGAAAACATTCACTGTATTATAATGCACTGAAAAATCATAGTGCAAATGCTTCTTGTTCCTGTCTATCAAAACTGTTGTTAGAAATGCAAAGCAAGTATTTTCTTAGGTAAAAATTATGCGATATGCTGAAGATCTCCTACTGTTCTTCCCAAAGTCAGATAATTACTGCTTCAGATATGTTACAGAACACTTTGAAATTAGGTCCTATACTTGTTTGGAGTAGAGTTTATGTCTAGATAATCTTTCGGTCATTGAATTTTTCTATTTATCCAAAAGTTTCTAAAAAGTGGTTCATATGCTCTAAAAATAAGTTTTGAGGAAATCTTTCTATGTACTCTTGCTATTACTTCTGTCACAAACTAATACTGAGATCTTAAGGCACATGAATGTGTCACTTTCAAATACTATGTGAAGATTTCGCTTGTTATCACATAGTAATTTTAAATGTCCTTCTCAGAGCTCCATTTTGACTTAAATGTCTTCTTTCTAATGCTTTCTCTTTTCAAAACATTTTTGAATAATCTAAAAAAAAAAAATCTAAGAAATTTACACCAGATTCAGAGATTCAAGATTCCTACTTTTATTATTTTGTAGTATATTTTATCTTGAGTTTTAGAACACAGTCACTGTGACCTAATTACATTTTAATATCTATTTTTATTTTTAAGAAATTTGAAAGTGACCTAATAACTCAATATTCTTAAGTTCCTAAGTGATACAAGCCACATTTTGACTAGTAATGCCAGAGAGCAGACACTTAATAAACATTAATTGAATGAGTACATGGATACTATTAATGCAGGGCAAAACGATGTGAGTTAGACTTATTTTCATATCAAATAATGATGAATAAATTCAGTTCAGTCACTCATTCATGTCCGACTCTTTGTGACCCCATGGACTAGAGCATGCCAGGCTTCCCTGTCCATCACCAAATCCTGGAGCTTACTCAGACTCATGTCCATTGAGTCAGTGATGCCATTCAACCAGCTCATCCTCTGTTGTCCCCTTCTCCTCCCACCTTCAATCTTTCCCAGCATCAGGAGCTTTGCCAGTGAGTCAGTTCTTAGCATCAGGTGGCCAAAATATTGGAGTTTCAGCTTCAGGATCAGTCCTTACAATGAATATTCAGGGTTGATTTCCTTTAGGATTGACTGATTGGATCTTCTTGCAGTCCAAGGGACTCTCAAGAGTCTTCTCCAACATGACAGTTCAAAAGCATCAATTCTTCAGTGCTCGGCTGTCTTTATAGTCCAACTCTGACATCAAAAGTGACTTCTGGAAAAACTATAGCTTTGACTAGACAGACCTTTGTTGGCAAAGTAGTGTCTCTGGTTTTTAATATGCTGTCTAGGTTGGTCACAGCTTTCTTCCAATGATGACTAAATCTTAATCATAATAAAGAAGCTGTGTGCCTACATTCCACATCTGTAAAAATATATATATATTATTGTCTTAAATAAGGACAGCTCACTTAAAAACAAAACGAGAACAAACGAAATAAAACATCAAGTTTATGCCTTCTTTCCTGTCCAAGTTGAGGACCAAATGAAAAATTACTCATTAGGAGAAAGATAAGAAATTAAAATGTCGTCTTGATACTTGTGAAGCCAATTTGTCCATGGACAGAAGTGTTTGCTGAATTTTGATCCTCCAGACTGAAGTATATTCAGAAGGTTTTCAGTAGGAGTTCAGTTCAGTTCAGTCGCTCAGTCATGTCCGACTCTTTGCGACCCCATGAATTGCACAGGACTCCCTGTTCATTACCATCTCTAGGAGTACACTCAGACTCAAGTCCATTGACTCAGTGTTGCCTTCAGCCATCTCATCCTCACCGTCCCCTTCTCCTCCTGCCCCATATCCCTCCCAGCATCAGAGTCTTTTCCAATGAGTCAACTCTTCACATGAGGTGGTCAAAGTAATGGAGTTTCAGCCTTAGCATCATTCTTTACAAAGAAATCCCAGGGTTGATATCCTTCAGAATGGACTGGTTGGATCTCCTTGCAGTCCAAGGGACTCTCAAGAGTCTTCTCCAACACCACAGTTCAAAAGCATCAATTCTTTGGTGTTCAGCTTTCTTCACAGTCCAACTCTCACATCCATACATGACCACAGGAAAAACCATAGCCTTGACTAGACGGACCTTAGTTGACAGAGTAATGTCTCTGCTTTTGAATATACTATCTAGGTTGGTCATAACTTTTCTTCCAACGAGTAAGCGTCTTTTAATTTCATGGCTGCAATCACCATCTGCAGTGATTTTGGAGCCCCCCAAATAAAGTCTGACACTGTTTCCACTATCTCCCCATCTATTACCCATAAAATGATGGAACTGGAAGCCATGATCTTCGTTTTCTGAATGTTGAGCTTTAAGCCAACTTTTTCACTCTCCTCTTTCACTTTCATCAAGAGGCTTTTTAGGTCCTCTTCACTTTCTGCCATAAGGGTGGTGTAATCTGCATATCTGAGGTTATTGATATTTCTCCTGGCAATCTTCATTCTAGCTTGTGTTTCTTCCAGTCCAGTGTTTCTCATGATGTACTCTGCATAGAAGTTAAATAAACAGGGTGACAATATACAGCTTTGATGTACTCCTTTTCCTATTTGGAACCAGTCTGTTGTTCCATGTCCAGTTCTAAATGTTGCTTCCTGATCTGCATACAGATTTCTCAAGAGGCAAGTCAGGTGGTCTGGTATTCCCATCTGTTTCAGAATTTCCCACAGTTTATTGTGATCCACACAGTCAAAGCCTTTGGCATAGTCAATAAAGCAGAAATTAATATTTTTCCGGAACTCTCTTGCTTTTTCCATGATCCAGGAGATGATGGCAATTTGATCTCTTGTTCCTCTGGACTTTTCTAAAACCAGCTTGACCATCAGGGAGTTCACAGTTCACGTATTGCTGAAGCCTGGCTTGGAGAATTTTGAGCATTACTTTACTAGCATGTGAGATGAGTACTATTGTGCAGTAGTTTGAGCATTCTTTGGCATTGCCTTTCTTTGGAATTGGAATGAAAATTGACCTTTTTCAGCCCTGTGGCCACTGCTGAGTTTTCCAAATTTGCTGGCATATTGAGTGGCAGCACTTTCACAGCATCATCTTTCAGGATTGGAAACAGCTCAACTGGAATTCCATCACCTCCACTAGCTTTGTTCATAGTGATGTTTTCTAAGGCCCACTTGACTTCACATTTCAAGATGTCTGGCTCTAGATTAGTGATCACATCATCATGATTATCTGGGTCGTGAAGATCTCTTTTGTATAGTTCTTCTGTGTATTCTTGCCACCTTCTTAATATCTTCTGCTTCTGTTAGGTCCAGACCATTTCTGTCCTTTATCGAGTCCATCTTTGCATGAAATGTTCCGTTGGTATCTTTAATTTTCTTGAAGAGCTCTCTACTCTTTCCCATTCTGTTATTTTCCTCTATTTCTTTTGCACTGATCGCTGAAGAAGGCTTTCTTATCTCTTCTTGCTATTCTTTGGAACTCTGCGTTCAGATGCTTATATCTTTCCTTTTCTCCTTTGCTTTTTACGTCTCTTCTTTTCACAGCTATCTGTAAGGCCTCCCAGACAGCCATTTTCCCTTTTTGCATTTCTTTTCTATGAGGATGGTCTTGATCCCTTTCTCCTGTACAATGTCATGAACCTCATTCCATAGTTCATCAGGCACTCTATCTATCAGATCTAGTCCCTTAAATCTATTTCTCATTTCCACTGTATAATCATAATGGATTTGATTTAGGCCATACCTGAATGGTCTAGCAGTTTTCCCTACTTTCTTCAAGTCAAGTCTGAATTTGGTGATAAGGAACTCTTGATCTGAGCCACAGTCAGCTCCTGGTCTTGTTTTTGTTGACTGTATAGAGCTTCTCTATCTTTGGCTGCAAAGAATATAATCAATCTGATTTTGGTGTTGACCATCTGATGATGTCCATGTGTAGAGTCTTCTCTTGTGTTGTTGGAAGAGGGTGTTTGCTATGACCATTGCATTTTCTTGGCAGAACTCTATTAGTCTTTGCCCTGCTTCATTCCTCATTCCAAGGCCAAATTTGCCTGTTACTCCAGGTGTTTCTTGACTTCCTACTTTAGCATTCCAGTCCCCTGTAATGAAAAGGGCATCTTTTTGGGTGTTAGTTCTAAAAGGTCTTGTAGGTCTTCATAAAACTGTTCAACTTCAGCTTCTTTAGCATTACTGGTTGGGGGCATAGACTTGGATAACTGTGATATTGAATGGTTTGCCTTGCAAATGAACAGAAATCATTCTGTCATTATTGAGATTGCATCCAAGTACTGTTTTCAGACTCTTTTGTTTACCATGATGGCTACTCCATTTATTCTGAGGGATTCCTGCCTGCAGTAGTAGATATAATGGTCATCAGTAAGAGTTAAACAATACTAAAATGTTACACCCAGTACCTATGAGCATACAAAGAAGTTATTTATACCTGTGTGTTGAGCAGATCAGGGGTGAAAATAAGTCCCTGAGAAGTAATCACAATTAGATGGTTGTTAGGCAGTTTTGCAGGCTGAATTCACACTAAAAACCTTGGAATGGAGCCATGAGGTTTTACTGAAAAAGATTCAGACTTGAAGTTTCCCTAGGCTTTTGGTAAAAATAAATAGAATCTTATTTGAAAAATGTTACTTCTGTTATAGGTATCAAAGATTCCCTATAAATAATCTTTTGAAGCAATTAATAAGCAGGACTAGTCAAAGATAAACATACACACATAGAAAAAGGCACAAAGAGAGAATTGGCAGGAAAAATGGAAGCTTAAACGGTCTTCAGAACATTTAATCAATTGTATCAGACTGGCTTATAAACAACTATTATTTTGATGTTCAAAGAAGTAAAAGAAAAGCTTGTATATTTCTGAAAGGAGCATAAAAGTATAAAAATGACTAAGCAGATTTGAAAAATCATGAAATATAAATTCTAGAAATAAAATTTACAATAAGAGATATTGAAAACTCAATGAATAGGTTTAGCAAATGGTTATACACAGCTGAAAAGAAATTAGGTAGAAGAAAAATCAGAAGAAATTACCCAAAGCACATGTTGCAGAGAGACAGGTTAAGCAATATGGGAGGTGTCACTGGATCATGATTAGAAGAATGAATGGATGCGATGGCGGGTTGGTATCTTTCCAGAACTGATGAAAGACACCAATCTATAGATTCAAGTAAGTGCTCAGTGAATCTTACCCAGTGTAAGCACAAAGACTGTTACATTTAGACACATCATAATGAAATTGAAAAACATCAAAAGAAACAAAGAAAAAAATCTTAGAATTCACAAAACAAACAAAACTGAGGATGGGGGAGTAGATATTCCTTTCAAAAGATATTGGACTGATATAGCTTTCTTGTCATCAGGAATAATGGTAGTCAGAAGAAAGGGGGCTGACAAATTTAGTATACTGAAGGAAAAGAATCCTTTTCATCCACTAATACCTAACACCATAAGAAGAATTTGTTTTCAGGTAAAGTAAAACTGAGAGGATTTTTCATCAGCAGGTTTTTGCTAAAGAAAGCAGAACAAAAGTATGAGATCTAAAAAGACATGAAGAACAATAAAGATAGAATGATGAATATGTTTTATCCTTCTGTGTTTCCCTTCCAACAGTTTGGAAGTTATGTACTTTATTCTTTTAGCAGTTTACATATCAATTATCACATACATCTTTTCTAATATTAATAAAATTTGCCTCTTCCTGGGTAATCCAAGGACTTGACTTCACATTAACTCATTTCCAACAGATGCATTATGGTTGTCACACAATTTAATGCTTATCATTTTAATTCACCATGACATTATTATTGGTCATCCTTCCAAACAAAGAACAGATTCAGAAAGAAGCATTTAAGAAACAGGCTAATTACAAAATCCAATATAAAATGGTAGGCTTTAATATAAATAAATCAGTAACTACATTAAATGTAAATTGTCTAATTGACCCAACTTAGACAAAAGCATTGCTAAAATCACTGAACATGTCACATTTAGGATGCTGAAGACTTTAAAAAAAAATGCAGTTTATAAGAATAGAACACAATGGGATTACAATTGCCTGGAAATTTTGCCCTGGATAATAGAGGGTGGGGAAAATACAATGGTTTTTATAATTTTGAGCAGGTTACCAAATGAAATGTCATGTCTTTAATTTGGTCAGTTTGGCGGAAATATTTTTAGTATGCCTTATTTGTTTTGAATTATGACTGATTTGAGGAAGGCAAAAGTTTAAGTTGGGCTGATAGAAGGACAGAGAGCAGACCACATCAATGCATTTAGCTCCCTCAATAAGCCTGGTATGGATATTCAAGAAAATGATTAAGGACTGGCTCAGATTCTACATATGCAATTTTGTCTTTTCAACAACTGCAGTGCCTAGTACAATGCCCTGTACATACTAGGTGCTCAGTAAACTTTTATTGAATGAATAAATTTTATGAGACCAAAATAAATAATCCTCTGAATGAAAAACATTATGAAAGACACATCTAAACTACAAGGCCATATAAAAAGTTAAATGCAAAAGATGAAAAGTAACCATGCAAATAAAATCTAAAACTGGTATACTGGTGTATCTATTTGATGTAGGACAAAATAGAATTTAAGGTTCATAGAGTTACTAGGAGAAGGCAATGGCAACCCACTCCAGTACTTTTGCCTGGAAAATCCCATGGACGGAGGAGCCTGCTAGGCTGCAGTCCATGGGGTCTAAGAGTCGGACACGACTGGGCAACTTCACTTTCTCTCTTCACTTTCACGCATTGGAGAAGGAAATGGCAACCCACACCAGTGTTTTTGCCTGGAGAATCCCAGGTATGGAGGAGCCTGGTGGGCTGCCATCTATGGAGTCACAGAGTTGGACATGACTGAAGCAACTTAGCAGCAGCAGTAGCAGCAGCAGAGTTACTAGAGAAAGAAAAGGTCATTATATAATACTAACAGTTTCAATTTCCAAGAAACATAAAATTTTTAAAATGTGTATATATCTGAAAACATAACCCTAAAATACACAAAGAAAATACTGAAATGAAAACACTGACAAATTCACAGTCATAGTGGTAGAATTTAACAAATGTCTCTCTGTAAATTATGGGAAGCAAAGAAAATCAGTAAAGAATAAGAAAGGCTTATAGGATGTGATTTAAAAAATATGACCCAGTGGATGCAAGTAGATTGCCACATCACAAAACTATAGAACACACCTTTTTAATACACACATAGAATATTTACTAAAGCTGACCATCAAAACTTGACCATATTGAATGTTCCTAAGCATTTCAAAGGATAGCTATTTTAGTAACTATATAATCAATCTAGAATTCAAATAACAATCAATAATGAAATCAAGTAAAATATTTCAATATCTTGGAAATTAAGAAATTAACTAAAAGAATTCATGTCTTAAAGAATACATCCTCACAGGTATACGAATTGATGAAAAATTAAGAAAACTATAAGAAAAATATTACTATGTCTTAAAATATTTGAAAACAGCCAAAACATTTATTTGGAAATGTTGGGGAGTTTGGAATTTCCTCGGTTCTGTCTTGTTGCAACAAAAATTTGAAGCGATGGATGGACCAGCGTTACACCCTTTGGACAGACCAGTGTTCCAGCCCTCAGATGAACCAGTGTTACAGCCCCATGTTACAGCTCAGTTTTATTTAGAAAGTAAAGAAAAATACATCCTCAAGGAGTAAGGGCATGGCGACCCAAAAGACGCAAAGAGAGCCAGGCCCCTGACCCAATTTTGGCTCCACTTTCTATGTTTTTTTCTGCTTCCCCTGGGCCCTGTCCTATGTAAACTGGGCTAGCCAGGAGTGCTGTTTGTTTTACTTGAGGTCCTCACTCCGGTCCTCGGACCTTCCTTTGTTCTACTTTCGCAAGATTTTCCCTCCCTTATCTTTTAGCCACGGCCATTCTGGATTCCTTTTTCCTATTCTAACCACTTAACAGAAACGATGTTGAAAATTAATGAGCTAAACATAAATTTACAAAGTTTTAAGAAGAAACTCAAAACAAATGCAAATAAAAAGGACATAGTAATGTAGATAAAAGCAGAAATTAATGTCATAGAAATAAACACCAGGAAGTTTCTTTCTTTTCCTTTTTTTTTTAAAGTTTTACATGGTGGCTAGGTAGTAAAGAATCTACATGCCAATGCAGGAATTCCATCCCTGGTCCAGGAAGATCTCACATACTGTGAAGCAGCTAAGCCAGTGTGCCACACCTGTTAAGTCTATGCTCTAAAGCCTGGAAATTACAGCCACTGAGCTCATATATTGCAACTCCTGAAGCCCATACACTCTAGAGCCTGTGCTCCACAACAGGAGGAGCCCACCACAGTCTGAAGCCTGCACACCATGACTAGAGAGTAGCCCCACTCTTCACAACTAGAGAAAAGCCCTTACAAAGCAACGAAGACCCAGAGCAGTCAAAAATGAATTTAAAAAGTTGTAAGAAAGGGAAAAATGACGAAAGTTTGTTATGTGGGAAAGTACTAATATAGATAAAATTTGATTAACAATATGGTTCAATGAAGTATAAGGCACAAATAACTAGTATCAAAATAAAGAAAGAGACTAATTCCGGATGTTGCAGAGATTTAAAAAAGGTAATGTGGAGAATTTGTGAACAATTTTTGGATCAATATTTGAAAATTGAGATGAAATGGGCAAGGTCTTAGAAAAGGTAAAACTTAGTGAATCAAAGATATAGGAAGCCTGAACTAGTTGTCAGAAATCTCTCACAGAAAGTTCCAGGCTCTATGGACTTTAAAGTGCTATTATTATAGGAAAAGATAATAATAGTAAAACATAATAAATATGATAAACTGCAAATTAAGACTCTCAAAAGCATTTCCCATGCTTACAGATGGCATGATCATATTGCTATGAAGTTCCAGGGCCTTGGGCTGTAAAGAAGCAGATGCTTGCCGTTGTGTTCATGACCATCTCACCCAAGCATGAACGTCTCCATTCTCAGTATCCTAACCTGCCATCATTCTTCCTTGTTACAGCAATAAAGAACTAAATGTCAGGTCATATGCATATTGGCATGTTTGCCTTTCTTTGAACCTTTACAAGATACAAAGAACAAAAAAAATACTGATGTGTCATACTTAGCATTCAAACCTGGCACTGTGTGGACATTTGGACTATAAAAAGAATAAAATCAGCACATTAGAAGGAACAGTGTGTCCCTCAAATCTTTGAATTTTAAAACTGCTGGAATGATCATGGTGAATCAATTTTAGTTTTAGTGTGTCTGCCTCCAACAAGTTCGACTTTATGAAGAAAAGGCAACCTGAGTTTTTTGGAACTTAAAAATAAGTCTATTGGGCACCTTTCTATGTGTTTTACTTTCAAAAATATATAGCAGTCACTATGTGTAGCCATAAGCTTTCAATTTCTTTTTCTTTACCTTGAACTTGAATGTAAGCATTTTAGTGGAACTTGAACATACTGAAGCATTTTATTACTGGATCCTGTTTCACAATGACATGTAATAATAATAATAGTGATAATTTAGATAATAATCATACTAGTGGTCACTTACTGAGATGCTTAATATAGTCCAGCACTGTCTCAAGTACTTTAATAACAAATATTTATTATTCTGTTTCATAAACTTTGCATGGATTATGGAAATTTGGTAACTTGCCCGTGGATATGTACCAACTAAATGTCCAACCTAGGATTCAGGATTCAAAAACCTAAGGAGCTGAGTCTAGGATTATGTATCTCACCTGAGTTACATTAGAACCACCTGAAGGGCTTCTTAGAACACAAACTGCCAGTCCCACCCTGAATTGGTGTGGAGCAAGTCCTGTGCGTGTGTGTGCTAAGTGCTATGGACTGTTGGCCACCAAGCTTCTCTGTGGAATTCTCCAGGCAAGAATACTGGAGTGGGTTGCCATTTCCTCTTACAGGGGATCTTTTCAACCCAGAGACTGAACCCACCTCTCCTGTTATCTCCTGCACTGGCAGGCAGATTCTTTACTGTCTTAGACACCAGGGAAGTCTGTGGATCAGGTCCTAGGGATTTGTGCTTCTAACATGCATCCAGCTGAAGCTGATGCTCTTGTTGGTCCAGGTACCATATTTAAGGCCCCAGTGTTATAGGACCTGTGTTTTGAAGCATGGTGCTATACTATCTCCCTGCAGCATCTCATTTTTTCCCATCAGTGGCTCTGAGATATGAATATACTCTTATCATCTCCATTTCTAGAGAGGGAAATTGAGAATGTGAAAGATTACATGTATTACTCAACTTCAAACATCTATTCAAGTCAAAATCTGAGTCTGCCTGTCTTGATACAATTTCTAGTTTTTTTTTTTTTTTTTTGTGTGTGTGTGTGTGTGTGTGCATGCACACACGTGTGTATTTGGTTTAAAAACATTTTAAGGTAGATTTTAAATTTTACTTAAAATGTAACCTTTGTGGAATCCATGATTCTCTGTGGAAATCCACCCAGTGGTTTCCTGGAATATAGTTTAAAAACCACTTCAGAGTCCAAAATTTTAACCACTGTTTCTAACATAAGTTAAAAATAACCAGGGTCAATCAATATACTTCTAGCCATCCCTCAGAGAAAAAGCAACCTGCAACTTTGGTTTTATTTCTACTAATTCTGAATATTTATTGCTATTTACAGTGTACAAAATTTTCTACAAGTATTGTTTATTTTGATTAATGTTTTATTAAAATAAATGCTTTTGATTCAAAATTGATAAATGATTAACAATGGTGGAAGGAAGCTTTCTCTCCAGATTATAGTATAATGTTCTCTAGTTTAATGACAACTCAAAACAGTTTACTAAACTAAAACATTCCCAAATTAATATAGGAATTCACAGTAGGGAAAAGGATATCTTGAAATTATATACAGAATTTGAAACACCTATGCACCTAAATTCTGGCATATTTCTTTCTCACTGGATAGCTAGGCCTTGTGGATATCCCACAGGGAATGAATACGAGGATCAAAGGGTTCTGCATTGACCATTGCTATTGCTCATCTTTAGTTTTTAAAGTATTGCGTTACTTTTAAATCAAAGCCTTCTTTTGGGTAGTCTTCCCACTTAAAAGGCAGAGATGTTGTGATGGGGGAATTTTAAAATCCAAGGGATGTCCCATTTGCTACAGTAGAGACTTCAGTAGGATATGGAAAGATTGTAACTTAAGAGTTCACTGTGGCAATGTTTATCTTGGTATTTGAAGACATTAGGAAATAACTTTGACATTAATAGTGCATCCTTTACTCAAATGTACTAGTTCTCATTCTCAGGAACTTCCTTTTAACTCTACTCCAAACCTGCTTTCTTATCTGTGCCGTTTCCATACAGAATGCCTTAGACATTAAACCCTGGGTTAGCTTTGGGCTAGAACAATGAGTTTGCCTGGCTTCTTCCTTTTCCTTTTCTCTTTGAAGCATCTTTAAGAGTGAACTTATTTCAAGGTGAAGCAAACATTACACTGTACTATTAATATTTGCTGCTGCTGCTGCTGAAGTCACTGCAGTCGTGTCCGATTCTGTGCTGTGTGACCCCATAGAAGGCAGCCCCCTGGGTTCCCCCGTCCCTGGGATTCTCCAGGCAAGTACACTGGAGTGGGTTGCCATTTCCTTCTCCAGTGCGTGAAAGTGAAAACGAAAGTGAAGTCGCTCAGTCGTGTCCGACTCTTCGCGACCCTATGGACTGCAGCACACCAGGCTCCTCCGTCCATGGGTATTTAAAATATTTATTAAAATATTTTTCTTTCTTATGTGTACTTTTAAAAGTTCTTTGATTTTCTTAACTGATCCAATAGACTTGCAGGCTCAATTTAAAATCATGTAATTGAAAAGTTTTAAATGAGAAAATATTATAATTCACCTCACCTGTTCTTAATTCCAGGTAAATCCACTTTATTTGTTGAGGATGGTAAGTGGATTGGGAACTCTTGGTGAGGTATTTCTTTGAACTTCATGGAAAAACATGGTTCTTTACCTTTCCTTGGATTAACTCCCAAGAAGACTGCTTTTCATGCAACATAAGATTTCTATCATCACTACATTCACCAGTACCATCATTAATACGGTCTAGGGTTTGATTCTTATAGCAAGAAGGAAATATGTCATTTTGCTCTGAAATTTCTAACAAAGGATGACAAGTCAGTGCGAGAATATAAAGTCCTTGGCTTTGAAAATTCTTAGTCTAACTTTCCTTGATCTTTCCCCCATAAATTATTTCCTGAACTATTAGAGAGCTTTCCCAGTATTTCTATCATCATAAATGCTTTGAGTGGTGATAACCATGGGGAGATACAATTTCCAGTAGCTACCTTGTTTTTAGTGACCAAAGTCGCTCAGGACTTTTGGCCTCATTTCTGAGCTCATGTATCATTTTAAAGACCTTTAACTGCATGTCAAATTGAATAATAAAGATGGCTCATTTTCTATAATGTAAAAATCATTTCCTTACTTTTATCTCATTATTGAAATGTCTGTATTTTCAAAATGATTTGAGTTTATTTCCTTTGCCATATTCTTTTTTCGTTGTGTGTTGGTCAAGTTATCGGCATTTACTCCCTTCAATCTTTCTTCATAAGTCAATCCTTCTAGTTCTGTTGGCCTTTTCATTACTCATTCTTTTTTAAAATTTATTTTTAATTGTAGAATAATTGTTCTAAACATATGTCCTCTCCGTTTTGAACCTCCCTCGCACCTCTTTGAACTCCCTGTATTATACAGCAACTTTCCATTTGCTGTACATTTTATATACATCATTACTCATTCTTGAATTCTCATACAAAGTGCTTGAAGCTCCCTAGTGGTCCAGTATTAACAATTCTGCCTTTCAAAGCAGATGATGCAGGTTCGATCTCTGGTTGGGGACCTAAGATCCCACATGCCTCATGACCAAAAAGCTAAAACATAAAACAGGAGCATTGTTGTAACAAATTCAAGAAAAAAACTTAAAAAAATGGTTTACATCAAAAGTTTTTTTTAATTGCTAACTATAAAATAATATAATCTCAATGAATTTCTGAAATGTAATATGTACGACAAGATGTATATTTCTGGGCATTTTATGGGGAAAAAAAAAGGAGCTCTCCTGGGACTCTTCTACTTGTCTTCCTGCATCAACCTGATACCAGTAAATGTGGAATAATAATATGCTTGGATTGTTACACCCACTTGAACCTCTGGGAATTATGTGATTATTTGGTTAATATCTGTCCTATGGCAGAACTGTAAACAACTTGAAAGCAAGAACTCTATTTCCCAGTTTGTATAGTCTATATATACGAATGAAAGATTAAACTTTGAGTTAAAATCTCTAGTTTATAGTGTAATGGCTTAAAGTAAAAAAAAACAGACTTTCTAAAACTAGGTTTCTAGAATTATTTTTGCAACCCATTAACAGAAGTGCTTGAATTGAAATAATTGAATCACCTGCCCTATCCCTGGTATTACAGTCTGTTGGAAAAAAATGTCAGTCTTTAAGCTAAAAAAGATTTAGGTGTTGACTAGACGTGTTAATATTTAAAATTTTTTATCAGATTGCATTAGTCAGTCAGCTTAGGCTTCCGTAACAGAATATCAAGACTGGGTGGCTTAGACAAAAGAAATTTAATTTTTCACAGTTCAAGAGGCTATAAACCTAAATTCAAGGTGGCAGCAAACTGGGATTTTGGTGAGAACTTTTCTTGCCTTGTAGACAGCAGTCTTCTTGCTGTGTTCTCACATGGCCTTTCCTCTGTGTGCATGTGTGAAGAGAGATCTATCATGTCTCTTTCTCTTCCTATAAGGACACAAGCTTTATGGGATTAGGATCCATTTAACTTTAATTACTTCCTAAAGGTCTTATCTCCAAATATAGTTACATTGGAAGTTCAGGCTTCAACATATCCATTTTACAGGAATACAGTTCAGTTCACAACACAGATTTATTTTCACCTCAAGTAACACTGTTTTCATAGTGTTGCATTCATTGATACTAAAGCATTCATGCTTGGGAAATGAATTGGAGAGGGGCACAGTGATACTAGCAAAAACAATGAAGGCATTGCTTAGTTTTGTTAGTTCGGACTTTCAAAATCACCATGTTCTGTGGTGCTTCCCGACACCAACAGTCAGTTCTCTGATTCTCCAGACACCTAATGGCATCCAATGATTTAACTGAATTTTGAAGCTACTCACAATTAGTGCAGACCTCACAGGTTAAGAACCGAATGCCACAAGCCTTCCTCTACTTCAGGTGCCAGTCGTAAGTCCTGGGCCATGTTTTGACAAATAGCAATAAATAAAGGATCCATACAAACCCTGCTTCAGTTTCAACAATTTGGTAGAATGGCTCAAGAACTCAGGAACACACTTTACTTACCTTTATCGGTTTATTGTGACTTCCCTGGTGGCTCAGACGGTAAAGCGTCTGGCTACAATGCGGGAGACCACGGTTTGATCCCTGGGTTGGGAAGATCCCCTGGAGAAGGAAATGGCAACCCACTCCAGTATTCTTGCCTGGAAAATCTCATGGACGGAGAAGCATTGTTGGCTACTGTCCATGGGCTCAGCAAAGAGTTGGACACGACTGAGCAACTTCACTATCTATCTATCTATTGGTTTATTATAAAGAATACAATACAGGAACAACCAAACTGAAGAGGTGCATAGTTCAAAATATGGGGGAGAAGATGTGTAGAGTTTCTACAACTCCTATGGGTGACTCACTCTCCCTCTTTTTATGAACAAGGGAGTTTTTTTTTTTTTTTTTTAAAGAATATCATTGTTCAGAGTTTTTATAGCATCCCCCTGCCTTCACTCCCCAGAAGTCAGGGATGATACTGGGAGTTCCAACTTGCTATTTAGTTGGTCTTTCTTATGATCTCCATATTGAGGCAAAAACTAAATAGAGTCCCCCTTCTAAGTCACCTCATTATTATAAACTCATATGTGATCCACAGGTGCTAGTTATGAATAAAAAAAGACATTCTTTTGCTTGGGACATTTCAGGGGTTTTGGAGTTCTGTATCAGGATCTCAAGACAAAAACCAAATCTATTAAATTAAACCACACCATGTTTAAAGAGTAAAGCAGAAAGAGTTAGTCCTGAAAGTCCAAGTTTCATTTGTAAGGGTTGGATTAGAGACAAAAGGTCTCTCTGAGTTCCAAAGTCTATTCTATAAATATCAAGATCCAGAATATAGAGGACTCAAGAGTTTTAAGTTATTTGCAGGAATCAGTGGGAGAGCAGTCTTTCAGACAGAAATAAGGTAATTTTTTGATGAGTTGGATCAATGGAGGAGAAGTGGAAAAGACAATAAGAATTAAAAATAAGTGAGTATTTCTGAGAGGACCCTGGCCTTGAATGCTTCTGAAACTGAATCTCTGGGGAGCTGGACACTATCAGTTTTCCCAATAAATCTTAAGATACATGAATAGAAAAGAATTGTATTCTAACTTCTATACAGACCACTGAGTGTGATTGTCTTTATAGAATTTCTTAAACTATGATAGAAATAAAAAAATATTCTTCTCAACTCTATATGACATTTCATGCTTACAGTTAAAATTATGTTCTTGATTAATTTTGAAATAAATGAGCATTTCTATGTTAAGTATCAACCTATTAGGACCTAGAATACAGTATACCTTCTGAATCTGGGCAGTTTTCTCCTGCTTTCAGAAATGCTATATTTCAGGGCCATTCTTGGAATATTAGGCTGTTAATTGCCTGGTAACAGTTCATTTCAGTTCAGTCGCTCAGTCTTGTCCAACTCTTTGCGGCCCCATGAATCGCAGTATGCCAGGCCTCCCTGTCCATCACCAACTCCCAGAGTTCACTCAGACTCATGTCCATTGAGTCAGTGATGCCATCCAGCCATCTCATCCTCTGTTGTCCCCTTCTCCTCCTGCCCCCAATCCCTCCCAGCATCAAAGTCTTTTCCAATGAGTCAACACTTCACATGAGGTGGCCAAAGTACTGGAGTTTCAGCTTTAGCATCATTCCTTCCAAAGAAATCCCACGGCTGATCTCCTTCAGAATGGACTGGTTGAATCTCCTTGCAGTCCAAGGGACTCTCAGTTACTAGAGATGAAAACAGGGGTAATGAATTGAGACAAAATTAGCTGTCCTTCAAGAAAGGTTTTGGATACCTCTAAACTTCTGCTGTGATAGAATTACCACAGTGAGTCTCTAACTCTAAACAAATTAAATGTCAGACAACGTCTTATTGTAATCAGTGGAACTCTGGAGATGGTGAGGTGACCCAGTCACTGTTGTGGTCAAACACATCACATTATGAGTTGTGGTCAAACATCACTTTTGGGAGGAACTATAATCTGACAAAATAGAAGCCACCAGAAACTGTCTTCTGAGTAATTTTTCTTTTTTTTTTTTTTACAAATATAAGCTAGAGGGAGGAAAATTCATGACTCCTAGAGCAAAGAATTATTATTTTTTCTGATATCTGGAATCAACTCCTCTTAGCAGACTCTATGAGTATTGTCTGTACCTTAGATCTATAATTGTAAGATTCCTGAAGTTTTGAAAGACCAAAGGAGTTAATTACCAATTGCTGTAAATAATTCTGCAGAACATTTGTAGAGCCCCTCAGGAAAATACAAATTGGAAAATGCTTGAAAAACATTGATTGGAAAGAAGTTGTGATAATTTATGAAAATTTGTGCCCTCCTGGTTATGAAAAAGAGCTTTCCTTCTCAGATTTTATACTTTTGATCCTTTTATCAAGTGTTATCCATGTTATTTTAGCTGATAATATCAATTGGTAATTCCTGATTCACTCTTTAACTTAGAATTGTTGAATTTTAGATTTTAAAAGGTATCTATAGAGTTAGGAAATGATAATCTCTGCTGAAGCATTCAAAAATGAGCAAAATAACCACATTAGCTTTGGATTCACTTGGTAGAATTACTTCTTGGTAAAACCACTCATAATGAGATCATTATAGTAACTTTAACAGTTATGAGGCCTGAGATAGAATTTCCATATTCAGAATTCCTTACCTTAATAAGATTTTTGTGACAGTTCAAGATACTCTATGAGTATCAGCTATTTTCTGCATGGAACTTTTCCCCACTAGGCTCATGGTAAGTACAGAATAGAAACATATTTTCCTCATAGGGCAGCATCAAGAGGGGCTATTTGTTATAACATTTGCTCTGTCTTGCCAACTCTGCAGAGTGTGCCAACCAAGCTGATTACACAGAAATTTAGGTTCTGGGCACATTTTTCTGCCATTTGAGTAAGGCTAAAGGTAGTGTTCTCTGTAAATAATACCTTGCCTAATATGTCTGAATAGCTCTAAGGCAAGGTCATGGCAGTTTAGATGCTGAGGAAGGGACTTGAAAGACTGGTAAGGACATGTTCACTGCAAAGAGTAATTGTCATCAGTATGTCTAACTGCAGCTATGGCTCAATTTCTTTTCCTGTGTATTTAATTAAATGGAGGCCCTAAATTATCTTATCGTAAAGAAATAATGACATATGTCATAGATCTTTATATGTTATCAGCATTTTATTGTCAAATATGAATGAATGCTGAAAACAGTAAGATGATGGTAATTACAGATGAGGAATACAAAATTAAATCTACCTGAATTCTCACGTTAGTAATAAGCAGAGGGAAGGAAGTTTGCCAAAACACAGTTTTCAGGAAAGTGGCTAAATAATTTAGCACAGAAGTCAACATTTTGACTGTTTTAAGTAAAAGGCCTAAACTTGTATTCTTTTTAATTTGTTGAACATGCTCTAAGTGACAGGCAAGCAAATTATAAAGAAAAACGTTTAAAGAGATTTCACAGTTTGATCATGTCTTCTTGAACCAAAATGAAAGAGGAAATAAATGACTTCCTTAATAAATCTAAATGACACACAATGATAATTTTACTATCAGCAAAAATATAATACTTATTATGGATCAGGTGCTGGTCTAAACATCTTACATATAGTAATTCATTTAATCCTTCAAACAACACTCTGAGGTCGTTAGTATTATCATTCCCGTTTTACAGATGAGAAACTGAGAAAATGAGAGGTAAAGTAAACTGCATGAGTCCCAAAGCTGGAAAGTGGTTAATCTGGGATTCCAGTCCATGCAGCCGCCCACTCTTGTCTCTTGCTAACATAATAGACTACATTGCCACTAAAGTAATACTATAACTAAAACTTGTCTCACGCCTTTCCTATAACAGACACTGCTAACATGATCATAAAACCCCTGCAAAGTAGGCGCTATTACTACCCACATTTCTTGAAACATAATACATAATGAAGCTGTGATTCATACTTAGAAAATCTGGTTGTAGAATTCCTATTAGTGATTATGCTATTCGCCTATTTTTTTTTTTTTTAAGTTGTTGTTTAGTCTCTAAGTCATATCTGACACTTTTTCGAGCCCATGGACTATAGCCCGCCAGGCACCTCTGTCCATAGGATTTCCCAGGCAAGAACACTGGAGTGGGTTGCCATTTCCTTCTCCAGGATTTTTTTAAGTAGGCAATTAATTTAGCTTTCTCAAGTCACCATAATCAAAATTCAGTGATTTGTTAAGGTATCTTCTTTCTAAATTTTGCATCATTTATAAGGCTTGAACTGCTGAGAAAACCTTATGCTGTTCAAGGAGCCATGCTTATCATAGAGGAACTGGTGAATGGATAACTGTTTTGTTAGATTTGGATTTTCTAGGTTGGTCCATTTGGTTAACTAACTTCACTGGATTCTTGAAATTTTTTCTTCTTTCTATTTTTAAAATATAGATATAGTCATAATCAGAATCCACTGATGATTAAAACCACTAAATTACTAGATATACTACAGTAGAATGGTTCTAGGCCTCAGCCATGGGGCCAAACTGCCTGAGTTTGAATTTTTTGCTGATAGTTTTGTGATCTTGAGCAAATTATCTAGCAACCTTTGCCTCAATTTACTCATCTATAAAATGGGGATAACAGTAGTCCCTGTATCATAGGATTGCTATGAAGACTAAATAGGTATTTCTATGTAAAATGACTAGCACACTGCCTTGCATAATTAAGTGCTATATATATGTGTATGGGACGTCCCTGGTGGCTCAGATGGTAAAGAATCTGCCTGCAGTGTGGGAGATCTGGATTTGATCCCTGGGTTGGGAAGCTCCCCTAGAGAAGGAAATGGCAACCCACTCTAGTATTCTTGCCTGGATAATCCCATGGACAGAGGAGCCTGGCAGGATACATTCCATGGGGTGGCAAGAAATTGGACAGGACTGAGCGACTTCCCTTCCCTTCCCTTCCCTTTCCTTCCCTTCCCTTCCCTTCCCTTCCCTTCCCTTCATGTGGGAGTATCTGGTAGTTACTGGTGCTTCCCCAGTGGCTCGGATGCTAAAGAATCTGCCCCCAATGCAGGAGATCAGGATTCGATCCCTAGGTCAGGAAGATCCCCTGGAGAAGGGAGTGGCTACTCACTCTAGTATTCTTGCCTGGAGAATTCCATGGACAGAGGAACCCTGTGGGCTACAGTTCATGGGGCTGCAAAGAACTGGACACAACTGAGTGACTAACACTTTTGCATTAAGTGAACACTGAATCTGGTAGTACTAATTCTCCAACTCATCAGGCATATTCCTGCCTCAGGACGTTTGCACCTGCTCCACTTTCTACCTGGACCACATTTTCCCCCAGACAAGTGCATGACTCATTCTCCATTTCCTTTAGGTTCTTACTCAAATGCTGTCTTAGATGGCCACACTCTCTAAAATTGTAATACCTTCCCCAGTTTCCCCATATTCTCTATCCCTTTTCCTTGCTTTACTTTTTCTTTTCATATCATTTATATAGTTCCTTATACATTTCTCCTTAACATTTCTTCTGCTGCTTTGTGTTTTCTCAATGCTTTATGTTTTATTAATTTATTATAATTTAGAGTCCTATTTGGGCTTCCCTGGTGACTCATTCAGTAAAGAATCCACCTGCAATGTGGGAGACCTGGGTTCGATCCCTGGGTCAATCCCTGGTTGGGAAGATCTACTGAAGGAGGGCACAGCAACGCACTCCAGTATTCTTGCTTGGAGAAGCCCCAAAGGTAGAGGAGCCTGGCAGGCTGCAGTCCGTGGAGTTGCAAAGAGTCAGACATGACTGAACGACGAAGCATTGCATTTCACAGAGTCCTAATTAGAATCTGTCTCTTCTCACTAGAATATGAGCTCCATGGGAGGAGGCATTTCTTTCAGGTCTCCTCTGAGCAACTATGCACTTGTGAATGAATATTTCCTCTCAATATAAGAGGTTATCACATATCACGTGTTATGCCATAGCTTTGATTTTGTACCAAAAATGACATAGATGCTTCAGTTTTTTTTTAAATTAAATTTATTTATTTTTTTAATTACAATACTGTATTTGTTTTGCCATACATTGACACGAATCAGCCATAGATGAACACAATCTCCCAATGCCGAAGCCCCCTCCCACCTCCCACCCCCCCACCCCCCACCTGAATCATCCTGTGCATCAGCCCCATGCCTCCTGCATCCTACATTGAACATAGACTAGCGCCTCGTTTCTTACAGGAAAATATACATGTTTCATTGCCATTCTCCCATACCATCCCACCCTTTCCCTCTCCCTCAGAGTCCAAAAGCCCACTCTATACCTCTGTGCCTCTTGTTGTCTCACATGTAGGGTCATCATTACTGTCTTCTAAATTCCATATATATGTGTCAGTATACTGTATTGGTGTTTTTCTTTCTGGCTTACTTCACTCTGTATAATCGGTTCCAATTCCATCCATCTCATTAGAACTGAGTCAAATTTATTCTTTTTAAGATGCTTCAGTTTTTGAAATCTACTACTAGCTTTGGTGTGAATTAGAAGAAAGATGCTTCTTTCTCTAGGATATAGCCCTAAGCTATGGCAATTAACTTGACTGGGGTAGTTCAGAGAGATTTCAGGCTGCTACTTTTGTATCTGCTAGAAGCACAAGTCCCTTTCAAATCGGAGGATCAACTGAGAAATGAATATGATGAAATTTTTTAAAAACCAACTAAAAACGGTTAGTAAATATTTATCTATCTATCATCAATCTTGTTGTTGTTGGTCAGTCATAGGGTTGTGTCCAACTCTTTGTGACCTTTTGAACTGCAGCAGACCATGCTGCTGTGTCCTTCACTCCCAGAATTCTCTCAAGCTCATGTCCATTATCTCAGTGATGCTACCCAACCATCTCATTCTCTGTCACCTCCTTCTCCTGCCCTCAGTCTTACCCATCATCAGGGTCTTTTCCAGTGAGTCAGCTCTTCACATCAGGTGGCCAAAGTATTAGAGCTTCAGCTTCAGCATCAGTCCTTCCAATGAATATTTAGGGTTGATTTCCTTTAGGATTGACTGGTTTGAACTTGCTATCCAAGGGATTCCTCTAGCTCTCATCTATTTATATCTATGTGTTCATATCTAAGTATCTATCTATCAATTTATACACTTCAGGTTCTAATTTCTTCTCTATCTATCCTGATGAGGTTGATGCTACTCACTTCTCAGTAATATGTTTTATTTTAACCTTTAAAATGTATTTGAACTATTACAAAGAATAATTTCAACAGAGATTGCTTCATTTAAAATCAATGGAAAATTTCCTTTTCAGTGCAAGGAAATTTTGGCCAGGAGAATAAAAGTTGCTTCTTTGGTGTTTTAATTTGAAACTGTCTCCTTGTTGGCTGGATCTGAGGTTTTTACTTTAATGATTTTGAATTTTCCCTGGTGGCTCAGCTGGTAAAGAATTCTCTTGAGATGCAAGAGACCCTGGTTTGATTCCTTGGTTGGGGAGATGCCCTAGAGAAGGAATTGGCTGCCCACTCCAGTATTCCTTGGCTTTCCTGGTGGCTCAGATGGTAAAGAATCTGCCCACAATGCTGTAGACCTGGGTTTGGTCCCTGGGTTGGGAAGATCCACTGGAGGAGAGCATGACAACCCATTCTAGTATACTAGCCTGGAGAATCCTCATGGACAGAGCAGCTTGGCAGGCTACAGTCCATGGGGTCACAAAGAGTCAGACACAACTGAGCAACTAAGCACTACACAAGGAAAAATTATTTAGTCGCTTGGTCTTGTCTAACTCTGTGATCCCATGGATTGCCTTGTGCCAGGCTCTTCTGTCCTCCACTATCTCCTGGAGTTTGCTCAAATTCATGTCCATTGAGTTGTTGATGCTATCTAACTATCTCATCCTCTGCCATCCCCCATTGCCTTTTGCTTCAGTCTTTCTCAGCAACAGGGTCTTTTCCAATGAGTTGGCTCTTTCCATCAAGCAGCCAAGGTACTGGAGCTTCAGCTTCAGCATCAGTCCTTCCAATGAATATTCGGGGTTGATTTCCTTTAGCATTGACTGATTTGATCTCCTCGAAGTATCCAGTTCAGTTCAGACATTCAGTTGTGTCTGACTGTCTGTGATCCTATGGACTCCAGCATGCCCAGCCTTCCTGTTCATAGCCATCTTACAGAGCTTGCTCAAACTCATGTCCATCGAGTCAATGCCATCAATGCATTTCATCCTCTGTCATCCCCTTCTCCTCCTGCCTTCAGTGTTTCCCAGCATCAGGGTCTTTTCCAATGAGTCAGTTCTTCACATCAGGTGACCAAAGTATTGGAGTTTCAGCTTCAGCATCAGTCCTTCCAGTGAATACTCAGGACTGATTTCCTTTAGGATTGACTGGTTTGATCTCCTTGCAGTGTCCAAGGAGCTCTCAAGAGTCTTCTCCAGCATCACAATTTGAAAGCATCAATTGGCATCTTAAAATTAGTTTCTTAATCCTAAAATCCATGGATCCCATTATTTATTTTGATTTCTTTCATTTCTCTCAACAAAGTTTTATAGGTTTCTTGTAGAGATCTTGGGCACATTTTGTAAGATTTACTATTAGATATATTTGATATTTTTGTTGCTAGTGAGGAAGAGCCTCTGGAGAAGGAAATGGCAACCCACTCCAGTATTCTTGCCTGGAGAATTCCATGGATGGAGGAGCCTGGTGGGCTATAATCCACGGGATCACAAAGAGTCGGACACAGCTGAGCGACTTCACTATCATTAATGGTATTAAAAATCATTATTGATTTTTAATAGTTGCTACACCAAACACAAAAAGTAATTCACAGTGAATATATGATATGTGTGAAAGGAAAAACCAAAGAGCTTTCAGAAGATAATATAGAATAGTTTTTTTATTACCTCAGGCTAATGAAGGGTTTTTAAACAAAATAGAAAAATTAAAACCCATATAGAAAAATCAATAAATTTGTTTATATTAAATTCACATTTTAATATCAAATGCACCCAAAAAGCATGAAAGACAAGCAAACATACCACAAGGAACCACTTTCTGTGCTTCTGCATGGTAGGGAATAAAACCTGTCCCTGTTGGCAGACACCTCAAAGAAGAGGACCAGCGGAAGGCAGGGCCTGTGATCCTCACAGCTGTTGACTGAATTGTTACAGAGCTGAGCTGTAATTGGTATTCAATGCAAGCATGCAGCTGCCCATTAAAATGTAGCCTTACTGAATAGCTAAAGTAGATTTGCAGTGTTAAATAAATAATAATATTACATTTGATAAAAGGAAAACATTCAAAGAGAGGATACTAATTAAGCTGAGTGGGAGGATGAAAAAGTGTGAATAAGAAAGGATGCATATGTGTGCGTGTGTTCGACTCTTTGTAACCCCATGGATTGTAGCCTGCCGGGCTCTTCTGTCCATGAATACTGCAATACTGGAGTATATATAGAATACATAGAATACTGGAGTGGGTTACCATTTCCTCCTCTAGGGGATCTTCCTGAGCCAAGGATTGAACCTGAGACTCCTGTGTCTCCTCTACTGATATGTGAATTTTTTACCACTGAGTCGCCAAGGAAGCCCAAGTAAGGATGAGGAAGGGCAAATAAGGCTTAGGAAGCACAGGGAACACCATAGGCTTGGTTTCCAAGAGCTGAGAGGTCAAGTATTGTGGTATAAGATACTTTGGGAAGTGAGTTAAAAGAAAAGAGTACACTAAGAGGTGTCAAAATGAACTTTTGGGCTTAATTTGAATTTTAGGTTGTTGGCTAGTATTACTCGTCCATAATATAGTACCCCCAAAGCTAGTTAAGGTTGAATATGAGATAAAGATCTAGTAATCCTTCTAAAGTTAATTATAAAGTGCCAAAGTTTAAACAATTTTCTCTAAAAGACATAAATTAGAATCACATTAAGATTTTATATAATATATATAATATATAAATATATAACATAATATTTATATAGTAACCTTTGTTCTCATTTGCAACCTGTCCTGTTTGTTTGAGGGACAGATTTACAGTCAGTGGCTGGGGAATTATATTTCCCTCTGAGAATGCCCGTGGGAGTGAGTGACTCTTGTTAGTAGAGACTGAGATCCTCCCTAGAGGACTATAGGGTAGATGAGGCTAGATAGGTGGGTTGGGACTTGATTTTGAAAGTCTTTGAATGACATGTCATGTAAAGCATTTGAGAAGATGGAACAGTTATTTCTAGTTTGCATCTGTGTTGCTGGAGGACATCAGGCAGTGATATGAGGGCAAAAGATTGGAGCCCAGGAAACTCCTTATAGGAACTTGTAGTCGTAGAAGTGATGATGCCTTGAACTCAGGTCCTGTCAGTGGGGATGGATGAAGATGGATTAGTGAGTCACTGTAGAGACCCAGCAGGATGTGGCCAAGTAAGTGGGAAGCAAGGGAGAAGGAAGAATAGCAAAAGGATTCTGTGGGGGCCGCATAATTGGTAGGATGATGATTTTATTCAATACAGTAGAGCTCATAGAGATGAATCATGTATTCGGGGAAAATAACGAATTCATCTTTTGACAGCTTTGTTTTTAAGGTATTCCTGGAACATCTGCATGGATAGGCGTGTGTGTGTGTGTGTGTGTGTGTGTGTGTGTGTGTGTGCGCGCTCAGTTGTGTCCAAGTCTTTGTGATCCCACGGGCTGTAGCTTGCTAGTCTCTCTCTCCACAGGATTTCCCAGGCAAGAATACTGGAGTGGGCTGCCATTCCTACTCTAGGTAATCTTCTCTACCCAGGAATTGAATGCATATCTCCTACCTCTCCTCAATAATTATAGTAAATACAACATTTCTCAAGTGCTGTATTAACAGCACTGAGCAGCACGCATTTTTCTCCATTTAAAGATGATGAAAGTGAGGCTTCTTGAAGATAAATAATTTGACCAATAAGCGGTGGCAGGGGGTTGAACACAGACAGTCTGACTCTAAAGCCTGTGTATGCATCATCAGCCCCTGCGTCATATGGCCTCTGGGGCTTACAAGGGATGTCTGGGATAGAGATGCGGATTTGAGAGCTATTAGTTTACAAGTGATCCCTGTGGTTGTGAAAGGAGACGAGTTTCCCTACGGAGCGATTATAGAGGGAGAACGCTGGCAGAACACATCTGTAAAAGTTAAGCAGAATAAAGTGATTATAGACATTTAATGTCATGCGATGTTGTAAGACTGCTTTACATTGATTTCCTGTTGCAAGCAAATGGCTTTCTGAGTGTAGTGATTTCCTTTTGTTCAGTGCAGTTCATCTCTCATTTATTCTTTGGGGATGAAGCCAATTTAACAATATGTATGACTAATTCTTTTCTTGAGAAATAGAGATGAAGAAGTGACCTTCTGCCCTGCCTTCTGATGGCAGGTTACAATGGGAGGATTGGGGTTAGATGAACTCTCTCTTTTTCCTGTAAGGCTATTATTGTTTTGCTTCCTTAGTTCACTTGGAAGTGGATTTGGTATAGTGGATTTATTTACTATTGATCAGGGTGATAGATTGGGAAAGAAAAACTATAGGAATTATTTTTGATAGAATCATTATTTTAGTGCAATATCAAGAAATAAAAATGCTTTGCTTTTTCTAACACCCTTCAGCACATTTTCAAATTTCTTTTAAAAAATTATTTTCCAGTCATAATGGAAATGACAACAGATTTTAATGGATACAGAAGTATCTAATATGTATCGTTACCACTCCATTTCCAACACATTCACTGGTACAAGTAATCTGCCACCAGACATTCATGCTGAAGCTGAAGCTCTAATACTTTGGCCACCTGATGTGAAGAGCCGACTCACTGGAAAAGACCTTGATGTTGGGAAAGACTGAGGGCAGGAGGAGAAGGAGGTGACAGAGAATGAGATGGTTGGATGGCATCATTTACCCAAAAGACATGGGTCTGAACAAACCCAGGGAGATAGTGAAGGACAGGGAAGCCTGGCATGCTGCAGTACATGGGGTCACAAAGAACTGGACATGACTGAGTGTCTGAACAACAAAACTCATTTTTCAGAAGGTCAAGAATATTTTTGGCCTTTCAGAATAAAGGAACCCTGATTAAAACGATAACCCTAGAAGGAGAACCTCTCTGGGTTTGAGCTTCTCAACCTTGATTACATGCAGAGTTACTGCCTCAGGGGCTTTAAACCACAGCAGTGCCAGGACTTCACTTCCAGAAGATATTGATTTAATTGGATAGGGCTAGAATTTGAGCATTGGCTTATTTTTCTCTTGCTTAAAACAGAAATTCATTGTCTCACAGCTCAGACTGCCAGAAGTCCAAAGTCAAGGCATCAGCAGGGCTGTGCTGCTTCTGACAGCTCTAAGAGAGAATCGGTCTGTCTTCCCCAGCTCTGTTGGCTGCAGGCTCCCTTGCCTTGGGACTGTGTAACTCCACTCTCCGCCTCTGTGTTTTCCTGGGTTTTTCCTCCATGTGCCGAATCCCCCCGCCCCCCCGCCCGCCTTTCTATTATACAAATAACTGGCATTGGATTTATATCCACCTGGGTAATTAGAGAAAGAAATGGCAACCCACTCCAGTATTCTTGCCTGAAGAATTCCATGGATAGAGGAGCCTGGTGGGCTACAGTCCATGGGGTCACAAAGAGTTGGACACAACTGAGTGACTAACATTTAGGTAATCCTGGAGGATCTATTCTCAAGATCCTCAATATCTACGAAGACCTTTTTTCTGTGTAAGTTTACATTCTGCAGGCTCTGTGAGCTGAATCGTGTCCCCCACCTCCCCAGTTCATATGTTGAAATCTTAACCTCTAATGGGATGATATTTGCATGGGAGATGGCCTTTGGGAGGTGATTAAGCTTAGATGAGGCAGAGACTGGAGTCTCTGATAGGTTTAGTGCTCTTATAAGCCGAGATGCCAGAAACTTGCTCCGTCTTTCTTTCTTCACCATATGAAGACACAGAAAGAAGGCAGCCATCTTCAAATCTGAAAGAGGGTTTTCCTCAGGAATTGAATCTGCTGGCACCTTCTTCAATGGTTTCTAGCCCCCAGGCTAGAAATACCTGTTGTTTAAACTACCAACTCTGTGGTGATTTATGGTAGCCTGAGATGACCAGGACAACAGGTTTCTAGAGCCAGGATGTAGACTTGTCTTTTGGGAGTCAGTCTTCAATCCACTGAAACTGGTATCACCTGAAACTCTTTGGTCATGCTTTGACTTCCTCTTTGTTGTTGTTGTTCTTGTTTATTCTCTCAGTCGTGTCTGATTCTTTGCAACCCATGGATGCAAAGCTCATCAGGCTCCTCTGTCCATGGGATTTTTAGGTAAGCATACTGGATTTGGTTGCCATTTTCTCCTTCCAAGGATCTTCCCAACTCAGGGACTGACCCTGTGACTCCTGCATCTCCTGCACTAGCAGGATATTCTCCACCATTGTGTCACCTGAGAGGCCCCTTTACCACTGAGCCATGCAGGCCAGGACTAAATAATAGGGGAAAAAACCCAAAAACACCTTGACAGACTCTTCCTTTCTCCCTTACCACTGAATTTTTAGATGCTAGTGTTAAACTCCCCATGGAATTCTAATTCACAACTGAGTTAACATACATGACTGGATTTTCCAAGCAGATTCTCATAAATCAGAGATCTACTCAGCTCAGATGGAACAAAGAAAGGTATGGGGAATTTGAATCAAATCCACTGGTCCTATTTTCCTTCAATGGACATGCACTTTTTACTCAGAATAATAGATGGAGACATGTACGTAATAAGTGTAGGAGTCATCTCCCATGGTGAAACATTCAAGTTATTAAGCAGATCTATTTTATATGTGATAAAGCATATGTATCATTATTCATGGTTTATAGATGCCAGTTTTCTTTTTACTATGAATAATTCTCAACCAGAGATAGGCTATTAAGGGCATTTCAGAGAGAAAGTCTGTTTTTCTTATGAAGTATTATTGGTCTATTTATCTGACGATCCATTTGACATAAGCATTAAAAAAAAGTCATCTGCTTTCTTTTCATTCCTCCAGGCTGCCCCTTTCCTCCCCTCAGACCTCCCCCTCCTCCCATGGATCAGAGGCTGGCTGCTTTCATTCCTTGCTCCCAGCAACTAAGGCCAAGATTTAGTGGGGAGTAACAACTTACTGGAGAGTTGCTAGATACTAGCAGAAATTGAGGCAGGCAAAATGATACCAGGAGAAAAAAACTTCCTGGATCATTCTTGTTTAGTGCGGTCATTCATGTAACAAACATTCATTGATCATCCATTATGTGCTAGACACTGGGGATATCAGAGTATAGGAACATAGACACAGTCCTAGTGGGTACAGACAACTAAGTGAGCAATTTTATAAGAACATTCACTCTGATAAGAACTCTCTAATAAGAGGGCAACAAGGGAAACGAACTAGAGGGATTTGTATATGGTGTAATCAGGGAGGCCTCTTTGGGAGAGATGTTCCGTGAGCTAAGAACTGAAACATGAAAGCAAGTCTGTTACCGGAAGGCCTGTTAGGCCTGTCTTCTGGGCAGAGGAAGGAAAGGGAGCGGTGTGTTCTTTCAGGAACAGAAAGGAGGCCAGCAGAGCCAGAACACAGCAGCCAATGCCAGAGAGAGTGGCTGAGATGGGTCTGAGGAGACAGGTGGCAGAGACCACGCCAGACTTGTTAGCCAGGGTTCCAGGGTTAGATTTTGTTCTTGATGCAATGGGAAGCTTCAGGGTAGTGAGCGGTATTTAAGTAGAGAAGTAAAGCAGTTCCTGATCCATTTCTCTTTAGTAGGCCCAACTTAAGGGTGCTTTTCTTTTCTTTTTTTTTGTATTTATATATATTTTAAACATTTTATTTTATATTGGTGTATAGCCAGTTAACAATGTTGTGATAGTTTCAGGCAGACAGTAAAGGGACTCAGCTACACATATGCATGTATCCATTCTTCTTCAAACTCCCTTCCCATCCAGGCTGCCACATAACATTAAACAGAGTTCTCTGTGTTCTACAGTGGAACTTTGTTGCTTATGCTTTTAAATATAGCAAACTGTATGTGTCAATCCCAAACTCCCTAACTATCTCATTCCCCCGGTTGCTATCTCATTCTCACGGTTGCTTATACTTTGACAAAGGAACTTATGAGAGAGAATACCAACAGTTCCTTAACTAATGACTATGTCTACTGCCAAAGCTCTGGCTGACTGGAAAAATACTAATTCTTTCAAAGAAAAAAAAAAGTGAAAGTGTTAGTCACTGAGTCATGTTAACTCTTTGTGACTCCATGGACTGTAGCCTGCCAGGCTCCCCTGTCCATGGAGTTCTCCAGGTAAGAATACTGGAGTAGGGTAGCCATTCCCTTTTCCAGGGGATCTTCTTGACCCAGGGATTGAACTCGCGTCTCCTGTATTGTAGGGAGATTCTTTACTGTCTGAGCCACCAGGCAAAGGTCAAAACTTGCTCCTACTGTGGTAGGGCAGGACCTTGGATGGCAATTTGTAAAAGTGGGGTAGATAACAGAGATAGAAACACTCCATGTCAGTGTTGGGTTAGAACACTGAAAATAGAAAATATTTTGAACTATCTCTTATAAATTTGAAAAGAGTTTTAAAACTGACTACTTAAAGGAATGAAATGCATACAGGGATTTGAAAATATCTATTCTTTCATATGCAATACAATATGCTGGTTAAGTTCTTTATTGCAATAGAGGCAAAAAAAAAAAGTGGGATACAGTAGACAAGCCAAAATAATTTACATAAAACACAATGGAAAGTGGCTGAGAAGAGGACAATTTTGGAAAATGATCTCTCCAGGAATGCTGCCAAGGTAAGTGGCAGTAGATATTGATTATATAGACCTGTCATGGATTGGTTTAACCACTCATTCTGAAAATTGAATTGAATTTTTCTTCCTGAAATGATGTTTTTGAAGGTGTGCCAAATGCAATCTCTCTTCCCACCCATTCTGGTTTGTGTCCGCTTTTCAGACTTAATAGTGCTCAGACATTTATAATGTTGGTCACAGGAAAGTCTTTCTGTATGCCCCGAGCAAACTGATTACGTTACATCATTTTACAGGACAATTTCCCTCACTTTAAAAATGCTATATATTCTGCAATAGTGGATGTATAAAATGCAGTGCTGTGTAGGAACAGGTGAAGTACAGATGAGAGGGTAAAGCAGCAAAGCATGGAAGCTGCATTGAATAAGGTGATTATATAGTTCATCCTCCAAAATCAGGAAACTTTGAGAAGTAAAATGGGATACTACTATTACACTTTACAACAGGCTTCTGCTGGAGATGTTCAGTGCAAAATGATGTGTATGTTTATTCTATAAATTAGAGGAGATAGAAGAATCTGAGTGAAAGCAAAATGTGGTGACAGGTAGCTATTTATTTAAGGAACAAGGATTAAAACGAAGCCTCAGAATAGGATGTATGAAATGGTTGTTTGTGGAATGGGGCACATGGGAAATTGGGAGCCAATAAGAAAGACTGATAGTAACACCCTCCTTAGAAAAAAATTGACCCAGCATATGAATGAAGACTAAAAAGCTGATCAATGTTAAACTTTAGCTCTATGCTGAAGAGATATCATATATGTAAGCAAAAGGTGAATGCAACTTAAATGTCCTGTAAGATGAGAGAAAGCAGAAGTAACAGTAACCATACCAAGAGGTAGGTGATTATCATGAAACATAGTCATTACATTCCGGTATGGTTTGGGAAATTTTTGTGGACATTGCCTGAAAGTGTTAGTTGCTCAGTCATGTCGACTGTTTGTGACTCCATGGACTGTAGACTGCCAGGCTCCACTGTCCATGGAGTTCTCCAGACCAGAATACTGGAGTGGGTAGCCATTCTCTTTTTCACGGGATCTTCTTGAATCAGGGACCGAACTCACATCTCCTGTATTGAAATAGTCTCCTAGTATTTCAGGCAGACCTAGAAAGATTCCTAAGTTTAGGGGTAAAAAGCAGATGATAATAAAGACTATTCCAAGGATTGTCAAGATATAAGGTATACATAAGTAATAATTTGTCTTAAATATAGTACATGAATGGGAGTTCAGGAAATGAGCTTTGAAAGATAGATGAGATTGTCCCCAACTCATAGAATGGCCCTGAGATTCAAAATATACCTACTAATTAATGAATATCTCACTAAAACTTAGACCTGATAACAGATCAGCAGAGTCTAAAACCAAAGATTTGACAGCAATAAACTGGTTCAGAATGCAAAATGTTTGCCATCAACTGTATTAAATTCATTTTTTCCCCCCACTTATTTGCGCCTACTATGTAACTAGAAATTAGTTAAGGTTGGCCGGTCACTTGAGATATAAATCAGATCAACTCAAGTCTTGTCACCCTTTCCACCCTTTCTTGTCAGGGGCCCCTCAAGACCCCGCTTAGAGTCCTTGTTACTTCCAGGCATTCTCTCTTCCCCCAACCTGGTGGTCCTCTCCTCTCTGCACTGGCTCAAGTAGAGAGCTCAGCCTCTTTCCCTCTGTGTGTCCGTGAAAGCAGTTTCCCCAGAGAATCTGTGTGGAGTGTGTTGAAAGCAGAGCCATGGATGGGTAAGGCCTTGGGAGTCTATTGGGAAGGTGTTCCTAGGCAGCAAGAGGCACGAAGTAGAGGGAGGTTTAAGGCAGGGAGGGAGAAAAAGCTGTGTGAGGTGTGCCGCTGGGGTCACTGTTGAGAGCAGTGACGTCTGTATCTCACAGGAGCACCCCCTGACAACCACATGGAATGCCTCCCTCCATGGTCAGGAGGTGAACAGCTATTTGCCATCTCTTGCCAACTAACCCCCACCCCCACCATGCCCCATGGCTGAAGGTTCACATGGCCATGTCTCCTGAGCCGGGTTGTACTCGTATGAATAGCTTCAGAGGCACGTGAGAAAGCTCTGGGGCAGGATACCCCAAAAAGGGCGTGCAAGCATGCAGGGGAGCACTGATCTGTATATGTCTGGGCTTGCTCAGAACTGTTCTCCACAGGTGTGTTTGAATTTGGAAGTGGGCTGATGGAGCATGACAAAATCAACCAGCAGGTCCATGGGGGTACTTATATAAAATGAAGCCATCTCCATTTTGAAGAAGGTTTATATTACAGAAAACTTAGGATGTCCTCTTAAAATTGAATATTTGACAACACTGTTTCTAAAGGGCTTTGCACCATTATTCCAGATTTCTTATGGGACATCTTAATTTGTAGGCTCCAAACTCTTTACAAATTGCCCTTCCCAACCTGTGGCCTCATTCCTTCACATCTCGTTTCTCTTTCTTTCAGGTAACCTCCAATGGGGCTTTCTGAAATTAAATGTTTTGATGTTATCAGCCAGAATAATCTCACTTACTTGCTCTAACAAGACTCTGGGCTAACACTTGCTGCTGCTGCTAAGTCGCTTCAGTCGTGTCCAACTGTGCGGCCCCATAGATGGCAGCCCACCAGGCTCCCCGTCCCTGGGATTCTCCAGGCAAGAATACTGGAGTGGGTTGCCATTTCCTTCTCCAGTGCATGAAAGTGAAAAGTGAAAGTGAAGTTGCTCATCCATGTCTTAGCAACCCCATGGACTGTAGCCTGCCAGGCTCCTCCATCCATGTGATTTTCCAGGCAAGAGTACTGGAGTGGGGTGCCATTCCCAAATGCATTTATGTTCTTGCTGAAATATAGTCATCTACACATCTATACTTGGTATCACCCAGGCACATCAGAAAACTGGCCAAGATTTTGAGAAAGTTAGTCTTCTTTTATCCCTTTCCCCGTTAGCTACAGTTTAAAAATTTATTTTCCCTTTAATATGAATGATGCCTCCTACTCCTAGCCTGACAACTTTCTAATAGCACAAAGGCCAAGAGGCAGTTTTGATTCTAAATTGTTTCTTTTCTTCCCCTAAAGCTCAGTGAAGTTAAGTAACTTACAGCTCACACAGATAATGAGTGCCAGAGCTCAGGTTCAGATCCACTTCTGTCTTTTAAACATCAAAGCCTCATACCAAATATGTTCTATCACATTGCCTTTTAAAAATTGTCCTCCTTATATTTCATGGATCTATTAGCTCTTTTTCTTCTAGCTAGGGGCCTTCCCAGGTGGCTCAGTGGTAAAGGATCTGCTTGCCAATGCAGATGTAGGTTCTGCCCTTGAGTTGGGAATATCCCCTGGCAGAGGAAATAGCCACCCACTCCAGTATTCTTGTTTGGATAATTCTATGAACAGAGGAGCCTGGCAGGCTACAGTTCATAGGGTTGCAGAGTTGGACATGACTGAGCAGGCATGCATGCTCCTAGCTAGGACTGATTGGATAGCTCCTGGTTGAAGACAGGAAATAATAATTCTTGAATGTTTCTAGTCTAGCTAATTATCAAACTTTATACTTTGAGACTGAGGAAAACTTTGCTTTTCCTAGGTGGTTTGTCGATTGTTTTCACATCACCTCTGTATTGTATACACCTGTATTTTGCTTTTAAATAAATTTGAGCAAACGGGATAAAGAAAAAATTCCATTAAGATTCCTAAACTAAAAGGATCAAGGGTCTGTGTATTTAGGTCACAAATGTTCAGTGTCAAATTAACATGGAAAAGAAAAGGTTAACCTTAAGTGCGTGTTTTTAGCATAATTTTTCTTGAGCTTCTTGTGATAAAACTCAGGCTAATATTTTTCTAAGTCTCCCTTCTTCAATTGATTTTATATATTAAACTCACAATTATGTGTATGCATACACATGATTTTTATACATATTTATATACACATATTTGCTTATTTATATATTCACACATAAAAGGAGTGATGTATTGATTGTGTTTAAATTTCTTTGGGTATGTTTTCTTTTACTCCAAAAACCAGTTTCCAGCACACAAAAAAAGTACAAACTTTTAAACTAGTATGATTAAAAATTTCAGATTTTTCTTTACTCTTTTGTTTCATCCTATAGCGCCTATGTACTCAAATAGTCGTTAATATAAAGCTTAATACCTTTCAGCTATGTGTTCATATAACTTATGTCTTCGATTATTAGTATGTGTAATTAGTAAATCCAGTTCTATAAACGAGACCTTTCCCTATATATGTATGTGTGCACGTGTCTGTATGTGTGTGTGTCTGCATTATGCTGCAGAGAAATCCTTAAAATGCTCCAAACTAATCCTGAAGTTAAGTCTTGAAGGAAAAAGCCTTTGCCTTTAGAGATTAACTATTTCCAGGCTTTGACATTCTGAAGTCAACTTTTATTTTCTCCAAAGCAAAGTAATTGTGTTGATATTGAACTGTCAATGGAAAAAAATAGGTTTGGGCTCCTCGAAATACAGTTTAATGATTGCCATTCCTGTTATTATATTGACAATAATGTACTCAGGTTTTCTTCCAAAAAGGTTAAGCACGCTGTTACATTATAGCAAGTAGCACTTTCAAAATTGCACAAAATGATACATGTTCTTTTGAAGGCATTTTATCAATGACTATTGATTTAACCCAGAAACCGGATTTAATAATGACTGCTTTACTAAGTATGTGTCACAGTAAAGTCCCGAACCAGCAATCTACAAATGAGTACCCTGTACTTGTATTGATTCCTTTTCTTAAGACTTAGCCTTTAAGACTTTTATCTCGTCAAAATGCTTATTTAAATTGGCAAATGCTAAATTATGCTAATTTTGTTATCTTAGTTCTAACATTCCTTGTTGGCATTTCTTTAAATCTGTACCAGGATGAAGATGTATATTAGTTTAATGAACTTTAACTTCTTTTTTCTCTAAGCTGAAATGTGTGTTCTTGATGTTTAGAAAAACGTACACATTTGAGTTTGAAATTATGCAATAAAGAAATTGATCTAGTTGTGTAAAAGACTGAAAAATTTGGAGTAAATATACAATCTCACTAAGATTTTTGTGCATTTTTTATATTTGTTATTTAATTTTATTATACAGTGACATTTCCCATGCCAAACTTTAATTATAGAAAGTGATACCAAAATAGGAAAGTAAGTACAAATTATTGAGTATAAATTTACTAGGCCCATTTTTTTCCCCCAAATCACTAAATTAAATAATATTGCACAGTTTTAACTCTTTACAAAATAAGTTTAGGCTTTTCTGTTCTGGAATGGGGTTGACAACCAAATAAGGAAGGTTTAAAGCAGACCTGTGTCAAAAACTGTGAGGACTCTGAGATTGTACCTTACTTGAAGCTCGTAAATTGACCCACTACAGTTTCATGAATGCTGGCAGAAGCCACAAGATTCCTGTGACAGAGACAAAAGGATTTATTACTCCCGGAAGAGCAGTTGACAGAGAATCCGCATTTACTCCAATTCTCCAAGTCCCTGATCCCACACAGTGACACCAAGAAGCAAAGCCATTATCTGCACACAGAGCAAGTTGTGTTACAACAGAAAACCCTGAGCTTGGATCTTTAATCTTTTCTTATGGGCAGTAAACAAACCCAGCTTTTGTTCCCAAAAGACACTATCTTCATCTTCCAAGGCTGTTCAGGATCCAAACATACTTGAGAAGATAATCTCTAAACAAAGGACAGCAGTGTCTTGCTGCAAAAAAAACCTCTGAAAGATGGCTGGAGAACTGTCTGCTCGCAAACTGGTTTACATGTTTCTGGATTCCAATAAGTGATGCTGATGATTTTATGAAGTCAAAAATCAATGACTGTGAGAGTGTGGATCTATTTGAGAAATGGATGTATCAATCCTCAATTAGTTCAAATTTTCATTGGTAGATTATATATTGGGAGGTGGCACTGTACTCTTCTGAAGCTTCCTGGACACAGTGGTAAAGAATCTACCTGCCAATGCAGGATACACAGGAGATGCAGGTTTGATCCCTGGATCAGGAAGACCTCTGCAGAAGGAAATGGCAATCCAATCCAGTATTCTTGCCTGGAGAATTCCATGGATAGAGGAGCCTGGCAGGCTATAGTCTATCTGGATGCATAGAGTCAGATACAACTTAGCAGCTGAGCATACACACACTGTACTCATCTGCCTACATCATTTTGTTATGAATTATCATAACTTATCATGGCAGACATCAGTCCTTTTGGGTTAAATTGGACCCTGATTTACCTATTTTCAGCTGTGATTGTTACCATGGTTAAAAACATCTATCAGAGCTGTAACAGGTGGTTCTTAACATATATTTCCTTCAGGTGACTGTTACTGTTAAATCTTTGCTATATCTAAAAGCTCCTGAACGGCGGAGAGGAGCTACCCTGCGTCGGCCGGGAGGAACTACCCCGTCTCTGAGGTCAGTGGCGGGGAGGAGCTACCCCACGTCTGAGGTCAAGGGCGGTGGCTGAGGGGAGCTACCCTGCGTCCCAGGTCAGGGGAGGCCGGGAGAAGCCACCTCCAGCCAGAGGCCAGGGGTGGTGACCCCGAGGAGCCACCTGGAGCCTGAGGCCGGGGGAGGTGGCTGGGAGGCGCCACTCACGCCTGAGGGCTGGGCCAGCAGCTGGGAGGTGCAACCCAAGGAACCCTGGCTGCGCAGGCACAGGAGGGCCTAGAGGAGCTATCCAACACTGAAGGTCAGGAATGGAGGTGGTAAGGTGATACCTCTCATCCAAGATAAGGAGCAGCAGCTGTGCTTTGCTGGAGCAGCCGTGAAGAGATACCCCACGCCCAAGGTAAGAGAAACCCAAGTAGGATGGTAGGTATTGCAAGAGGGCATCAGAGGGCAGACACACTGAAACCATACTCACCGAAAACTAATCAATCTAATCACACTAGGACTACAGCCTTGTCTAACTCAATGAAACCAAGCCATGGCTGTGGGGCAACCCAAGATGGGCTGGTCCTGGTGGAGAGGTTTGACACAATGTGGTCCACTGGAGAAGGGAATGACAAACCAATTCAGTATTCTTGCCTTGAGAACCCCATGAACAGTATAAGAAGGCAAAATGATAGGATACCAAAAGGGGAACTCCCCAGGTTATTAGGTGCCCAATATGCTACTGGAGATCAATGGAGAAATAACTCCAGAAAAAAACGAAGGGATGGAGCCAAAGCAAAAACAGTACCCAGCTGTGGCTGTGACTGGTGATAGAAGCAAGATCCGATGCTGTAAAGAGCAATATTGCATAGGAACCTGGAATGTCAGGTCCATGAATCAAGGCAAATTGGAAGTGGTCAAACAAGAGATGGCAACGACATTCTAGGAATCAGCGAACTAAAATAGACTGGAATGAGTGAATTTAACTCATATGACCATTATATCTACTACTGTGGGCAGGAATCCCTCAGAGGAAATGGAGTAGCCATCATGGTCAACAAAAGAGTCCGAAATGCAGTACTTGGATGCAACCTCAAAAACGACAGAATGAACTCTGTTCATCTCCAAGGCAAACCATTCAATATCACAGTTATCCAAGTCTATGCACCAAACAGTAATGCTGAAGAAGCTGAGGTTGAACGGGTCTATGAGGACCTCCAAGACCTTTTAGAACTAACATCCCCAAAAGATGTCCTTTTCATTATAGGGGACTGGAATGCTAAAGTAGGAAGTCAAGAAACACCTGGAGTAACAGGCAAATTTGGCCTTGGAATGCGGAATGAAGCGGGGCAAAGACTAATAGAGTTTTGCCAAGAAAATGCACTGGTCATAGCAAACACCCTCTTCTAACAACACAAGAGAAGACTCTACACATGGACATCACCAGATGGTCAACACCGAAATCAGATTGATTATATTCTTTGCAGTCAAAGATGGAGAAGCTCTATACAGTCAACAAAAACAAGACCAGGAGCGGACTGTGGCTCAGATCATGAACTCCTTATTACCAAATTCAGACTTAAATTCAAGAAAGTAGGGAAAACTGCTAGCCCATTCAGGTATGACCTAAATCAAATCCCTTATGATTATACAGTGGAAGTGAGAAATAGATTTAGGGCCTAGATCTGATAGACAGAGTGCTTGATGAACCATGGATGGAGGTTTGTGACATTGTACAGGAGACAGGAATCAAGACCATCCCCAGAGAAAAGAAATGCAAAAAAGCAAAATGGCTGTCTGGGGAGGCCTTACAAATAGCTGTGAAAAGAAGAGACATAAAAAGCAAAGGAGAAAAGGAAAGATAAAAGCATCTGAATGCAGAGTTCCAAAGAACAACAAGAAGAGATAAGAAAGCCTTCTTCAGTGATCAATGCAAAGAAATAGAGGAAAAGAACAGAATGGGAAAGACTAGAGATTTCTTCAAGAAAATTAGAGATACCAAGGGAACATTTCATGCAAAGATGGGCTCGATAAAGGACAGAAATGGTATGGACCTAACAGAAGCAGAAGATATTAAGAAGAGGTGGCAGGAATACACAGAAGAACTGTACAACAAAGATGTTCATGATCCAGATAATCATGATGATGTGATCACTAATCTAAAGCCAGACATCTTGGAATGTGAAGTCAAGTGGGCCTTAGAAAGCATCACTATGAACAAAGCTAGTGGAGGTGATACAATTCCAATTGAGCTATTTCAAATCCTGAAAGATGATGCTGTGAAAGTGCTGCACTCAGTATGCCAGCAAATTTGGAAAACTCAGCAGTGGCCACAGGGCTGGAAAAGGTCAGTTTTCATTCCAATCCCAAAGAAAGGCAATGCCAAAGAATGCTCAAACTACCGCACAATTGCACTCATCTCACATGCTAGTAAAGTAATGCTCAAAATTCTCCAAGCCAGGCTTCAGCAATATGTGAACCGTGAACTCCCTGATGTTCAAGCTGGTTTTAGAAAAGGCAGAGGAACCAGAGATCAAATTGCCAATATCTGCTGGATCATGGAAAAAGCAAGAGAGTTCCAGAAAAACATCTATTTCTGCTTTATTGACTATGCCAAAGGCTTTGACTGTATGGATGACAGTAAACTGTGGAAAATTCTGAAAGAGATGGGAATACCAGACCACCTAACCTGCCTTTGAGAAATCTGTATGCAGGTCAGGAAGCAACAGTTAGAACTGGACATGGAACAACAGACTGGTTCCAAATAGGGAAAGGAGTATGTCAAGGCTGTATATTGTCACCCTGCTTATTTAACTTCTATGAAGAGCACATAATGAGCAATGCTGAACTAGAAGAAACACAAGCTGGAATCAAGATTGCTGGGAGAAATATCAATAACCTCAGATATGCAGATGACACCACCCTTATGGCAGAAAGTGAAGAAGAACTAAAGAGCCTCTTGATGAAAGTAAAAGAGGAAAGTGAAAAAGTTGGTTTAAAGCTCAACATTCTGAAAACAAAGATCATGGCATCTGGTCCCATCTCTTCATGGGAAATAGATGGGGAAACAGTGGAACCAGTATCAGACTTTATTTTTTGGGGCCCCAAAATCACTGTAGATGGTGACTGCAGCCATGAAATTAAAAGACACTTAGTCCTTAGTCCTTGGAAGAAAAGGTATGACCAACCTAGATAGTATATTCAAAAGCAGAGACATTACTTTGCCGACTAACGTCCGGTCTAGTCAAGGCTATGGTTTTTCCTGTGGTCATGTATGGATGTGAGAGTTTGACTGTGAAGAAGGCTGAGCACCGGAAGAATTGATGCTTTTGAACTGTGGTGTTGGAAAAGACTCTTGAGAGTCCCTTGGTCTGCAAGGAGATCCAACCAGTCCATTCTAAAGGAGATCAGCCCTGGGATTTCTTTGGAAGGAATGATGCTAAAGCTGAAACTCCAGTACTTTGGCCACCTCATGCAAAGAGTTGACTCATTGGAAAAGACTCATGCTGGGAGGGATTAGGGGCAGGAGGAGAAGGGGGCAACAGAGGATGAGATGGCTGAGTGGCATCACTGACTCGATGAACTTGAGTCTGAGTGAACTCTGGGAGATGGTGATGGACAGGGAGGCCTGGTGTGCTGCGGTTCATGGGGTCGCGAAGAGTCAGACATGACTGAGCAACTGACCTGAACTGAACTGAAAAGCTCCTTCCAGGTATCACTATAATTTAATTTCTGGGTTTTAAATTTAGGATTAATTAAGTAAAAGAGGAAAGTGAAAAAAGTTGGTTTAAAGCTCAACATTCAGAAAACAAAGATCATGGCATCTGGTCCCATCTCTTCATGGTAAATGATGGGGAAACAGTGGAACCAGTATCAGACTGGTTATTAGCATATGTTACTGAACTAATTCAGTGATGTCTCATGGTTTAAAATATGAACCGATTAGAGTATAGAATTAGGGACTGTCCAATATTGATGGATTTTTAATGTGACCCTTCATACATTTGGTCTTCCCAGATGGGGCTAGTGCTAAAGAACCCACCTGCCAGTGCAGGAGATGCAGGAGACCAGGGTTCAATCTCCAAGTCAGGAAGATCCCTGAATGAGGGTGTGGCAACCCACTCCTGTATTCTTGTCTGGAGAATTCCAAGGACAGAGGAGCCAGCAGGCTGTAGTCCATAGGGATGCAAAGAATCAAACACATCTGAGCAACTAAATGCATATTTGCAGTCATACACTGTCACTTGAATTTCCTTGAATTAGTTCTAAAATTATATTATGCTTTGAGATTTTATATAATTTTTAAGTCTTTTATAAGACAAAAACAGAGATTTCCTTGACTTTCATGCCTTACTAAACTTTTAACATTTGTTTCAGTCAGTCAGTTCAGTCGCTCAGTCATGTCCGACTCTTAGCAACCCCATGAATCACGGCATGCCAGGCCTCCCTGTCCATCACCAACACCTGGAGTTCACTCAGACTCATGTCCATCAAGTTGGTGATGCCATCCAGCCATCTCATCCTCTGTTGTCCCCTTCTCCTCCTGCCCCCAATCCCTCCCAGCATCAGGGTCTTTTCCAGTGAGTCAACTCTTCGCATGAAATAGCCAAAGTACTGGAGTTTCAGCTTTAGCATCATTCCTTCCAAAGAAATTCCAGGGCTTATCTTCAGAATGGACTGGTTGCATCTCTATGGAGTCCAAGGGACTCTCAGGAGTCTTCTCCAGCACCACAGGTCAAAAGCATCAATTCTTTGGTGCTCAGCTTTCTTCACAGTCCAACTCTCACATCCAAACATGACTACTGGAAAAAGCATAGCCTTGAATAGATGGACCTTTGTTGGCAAAGTAATATCTCTGTTTTTTAATATGCTATCTAGGTTGGTCATAACTTTCCTTCATAGGAGGAAGCGTCTTTTAATTTCATGGCTGCAGTCACCATCTGCAGTGATTTTGGAGCCCAAAACAAAACAAAGTTTGAGACTGTTTCCACTGTTTCCCCATCTATTTCCCATGAAGTGATGGGACCAGATGCCATGATCTTCATTTTCTGAATGTAAAACATTTGTTTACAAGCATTTAAATAAATTTTCAACCTCACATTTCCTTCTTTCTTTACCTTTACAAAAGTATACATATGGCAGAGAGTTTAAAATATACAAGGTTAAAATATCTCTTGAAAAAAATATACAAGGTTAAAATAGCAAATCTTGAATATAACAGTAGTTAATAAATAGAAGACAAACATAATGTTCTTTAAAATAATAATTAAAATTTCATCATTTTTCTATTGTCTATACTAAGAGACATGAGAACATATACCCCATGGACTATACAGTCCATGGAATTCTCCAGAACACTGGAGTGGGTAGCTTTTCCCTTCTCTAGGGGATCTTCCCAACCCAGGGATTGAACCCAAGTCTCCTGAATTGTAGGTGGATTCTTTACCAGCTGAGCCACAAGGGAAGTCCAATAAACAGAAGAAAACAAACATAACATCCATTAAAATAATAATTAAAATTTCATTATTTTTCTATAGTCTATAATAAGAGACATGAGAACATATGAGTGAGTGAAGTCACTCAGTCGTGTTGGACTCTTTGTGACCCCATGGACTATAGCATACCAGACTCTTCTGTCCATGGGATTTTCCCATGGCAAGGGTTCTGGAGTGGGTTGCCATTTCCTTCTCCAGAACTAAAACTAATATATATTTCTGTTTATGTACATAAAATAGAAATATGTTCAGTCTGTTTCCCAGATTGTTGTCTACATTTCTAAAATGGTTATATTTATCATGTTATTTCTTTGTGTTAAATAAGTCAATGATTACCAAGAGACCAGTAGGTAAAAATCTAAGTTTACTTTCCATGTGCATGCATGCATGCTCAATTGTGTCCGATTCTTTGCTACTCCACGAAACATAGCCCACCAGACTCCCTGTCCATAGAATTTTCCAGGCAAGAATACTGGAGTGACTTGCCATTTCCTTCTCCAGGGAAACTTCCCAACCCAAGGATCAAACCATGGTCTCCTGGATTTGCAGGTAGATTCTTTACCGTCTGAGCCACTAGGGAAGTCCATTTTCTGTGATGTGATGTGTGTATGTGTAGTAGAGTGATTTAATACGAAATACAATGTAATTTATCAATACAATTTTTTTCTGAGGTTTCAGAAAGCAGTTTCTGAGAAAAGTATTTAGTTAGACGATCTTTTGTTTCCCAAAGATACTGTTGGCAGCACTATCAGACCTCATAATAGCAGCACTATATTACTCTATCAAAAAAATCTTCTGATATGACACAAAAATTGCTTTAATTATTTATTAGAACTGTTCTTAAAATTAGTATCTTGAGCCCAAAAAATAACATTGATTATGGGATTCTTTTAGGGTTCTGCTATTTTTGTTAGCAGTCTATTTTCTAAGCTTAGGGAATGCTTTTTGTAATTATCAAGAGTTGTTTTCAAATGAGTTTCTTTGCACTCCTTCCATTTTCTGTGCTGACAGTTGCTGTAGGTTTATTTCCTAATTATTTTGATTTTTCCTAAATAATGCTCCTTTTTCTTTCATACATGTTTTAAGCTTCTTCTGAATAATGGTAAGATACTTAATCTCTAGGTGCTTAAATCTTTTGACATAGACATTGTTATTAGTGCTTTGTTAGATATTCCGTGTATGTGCTTCCTTTTTATACCAGAAGTGGAGGCTACTACTTGTATTGTACAGTCAGTGTCAATGTGGAGGAAACAATTTCTTCCACAGTCCATATTTGAATGTCAAAAAGGGGATGATTGGCATAATCTAGACGTTGAATTTCATATGATGAGAGAAACTCTATTGCTCTAAAAAGTATCATCATCTAGAACATCAGAGATCATCAAGAATATCTTTTAATTTAGAAAACAGGGACTAGAAGAGAAAGTAAAACATTTTACTGTTTATCAGTAGGCATTTAATATGTATTTCCCTTTCTCCCCTTAGGCTGGTTATTTAATATATATAATCTTATTTATTTATTTATTTGTTTTTAGAGTACTAGATCTTCATTGCTGAACAGCTGCGGAACTACAGTTCTCTAGCTGCAGTGCGTGAGTGGTGCGGTGGCTTCTCTTATTGCAGAGCATAGGCACTGGGGTGAGCGGTTTCAGTAGCTGTGGCACATGGGCTTAGTAATTTGGCTTCTGGGCTCTAGAGCACAGGCTCAATATTTGTGGCTTAGTTGCTTCTCAGCATGTGGGATCTTCCTACGTCAGAGTTCCAACTTGTGTCTCCTGTGTTGGCAGGCAGATTCTTTACCACGGAGCTTCCAGGGAAGCCCTAAGCTGGTAATTTTCTAGTGCAATCTTTGTGTGTGGAATAGGCACATAACACATCTAGTAAAATAATTTACTAACATTTTTAGGGATCTCAGGGAAAAAACATGTCTAAATCTCATTTTGTTATTAAAAATATAATAATTTACTATGGGATAAAGAAATGGAGGCCTTACTTGATTTTGAAGAAGCCCTATCAAGAAGGTTTACTAGAGCAGCAGAGGCTCTAAAAATTCCAATTTTGAAGTAGGAGGCTCTACTTATATTTATAGCAAATTGGCTGAACTATTGTAATCATTCTTAAATGTACCCTTAAGGTATTTTTAATAAGAAGATTTCATAACTTAATTTCATAAATTGTCCAAGTGTTTTATTAAAGATAAAATTAGGTAATTTTCCTGTACTATAACCCAAACTTCTTTTCCTATTAATGCTTATGAGTTGCAGCCCTGACTTCGGATAGCAGTGTGAATATGCTATAACTATCACACTCCTTGTTGCTACTCTCACAAAGCATTTCCATTTGTCTATGTCTATAGTTTTAGTATTTCTAACTTTATTATTTTATTTAGATTATTTCACCAACTCATTTTTCTTGATTTATTTTAGTCCTTTCCAATATATATGTAATTATTTTTATTATTTATATTTTAACTCAATCTTCTGATTGACAGTAGTCATGCATATAAAGGTGTTTTCTTATTCTTACACTGGAGTTTGAAAATGAAAACTCAAATACTGGCGACCCACTATTGTCTGTCAGACCTAAATCATTTGTTTGAAAGGGATGAAGAGACCTGTCACTCATAAATATTCTTTATGCTCGTGACATTTTTAAGGTGCAGTTTTGAAAATGGTTATTTAAAACTAGAGAGTCATCTTAGACCAACACCTTTTCAACTTCATGCATTGTTATTTATTGACTGTCTGCTGAGCAGGTGGGTGGCCTCTGATTAGTATGTTTCACAGGCTATCATGGGAAGATTTATCAGTCAACTCTAGATTCCTTGGTTTAGATGATTAAAACTTCCACTGTGGATTTTGAATTTCTAAACTCCAATTTTATATCTCAGAGGAATGTGCTTGAAATGACATCAAAATAAGCCACTTTTTGAGGGGATAATGATAGCAAATAATTTCCAATAAACAAGAGTTTTGATGTTTGGGGAATTTTGTAATATAAAAGGAGTGCAATGAAATGGCAACTGCAAATGCAGAAATATTTAATCTAGTTTAACATTTTTTGAAACTGAACAACACAGAAACATTTGTATTAGTAATTTTGAGCAGAAGATATAAGTGACTATCCACATCTCCAAGGAGTTTTTAGAAAGGAAGGCTCTACCACAAAATTCAGTCTTTAGAGTGTGGCTTCCCTGGTGGCTCAGTAGCAAAACATCCACCTGCAATGCTGGAGACCCAGGTTCGATCCCTGGGTTGGGAAGTTCCCCTGGAGAAGGGAATGGCTACCCACTCCAGTATTCTTACCTGGAGGATTCCATGGAAAGAGGACCCTGGTGCACTACAGTCCATGGTGTCACAAAGGCTGGGACACAACAGAGCTGCTTACAATTTTGCTTTTGCTCAAGAGCACACAGTGGCTCAGATTCACTGCTCTGCACCATCTAATGTTTCTGTGAGACAGTCAGGCATTGGCAGAAATGGGATGAGTAAGCAAACTATGCAATCTTTAAACTAGGTGGAACTCTAGGTGAGAGTGTGAATGACAGGTGGAATAGGGCAGAGATTTCTTTTCCTCTAGGTAAACTGAAAGTAGGACCTATTGTAGTTATCTGGAAACTTTAAGGCTGAACTTTGAGAAAAAGAGAGAATGTAACTCTGATCCTTCCACATCTGGGTCGAATTAAGCAATTCATGAGGAATTATACACCTTCAATGTCCTTAATTCCAGAATTCCCTTCCTGATGCTTTCCTTTCCTATCCATGCAACATAAATATGTTTTAAAACAAAGACGTCAAAGTAACCTCTTTGCTTTGAAAAGATTTCTGATATTCTTTACCTGTTCTCTATTCTTCCTCTTAACTTAGTTCTGAATTAGGATGGAGCCACAGACTTTAAGATTACTTCTAAAAGAGAAGGGAAGGTCATGAAAGGTTACATTTGACCAGAAGAATGTATGCGAGAAGGTGGAAGAATAGGACAGTGTTGGATGTCCTGTCAACTTCGTAACCATCTCCTTCGAGGTGGCATTTTCTTGCTGTTTATGAGCTGAAAGTCTACAGATGAGCTTCCAGGGTAAGAGGGCTGAGGCAAATCCCTGGGGAAAGCGTGGGAGTTGTGAGAGATGGCTGTATGGATGTGAATCTATATTGAGAGACAAGAATAGAGCAGAATAGAGCAGACAAGATTGAAACCAAAACAAAAAAAGGAAATAAGCTTTAAAAAATGTTTTCAGTGGTTGTAGGTTTTGTAGAATGATGCTGTGGGTATTCTGGAAAAGTGGATCCAAGCTTACATTTTCATGATTTATGGCAAGAACAAGATGATTAAAGAGTAAACTAGGAATGACTCGGGGAAAGGGTAAATGGGACTATTTGGCAAATACCCTCCTCAAGTGACACTTAGGGGAGAGCTGAGATGTTCATTGATACAGACTGCACATGCAAAAACAACATTTGAAGTTAAGTTATCCCTGGCCCTCCATCATAAAATGAGTTATAGATCAAGAGCAAAGCTGTGCCTCAGTTTAACATAAACTGTTTGCCAGAAACAAGAGTTTACACGTCATTGCTGAATTTTGATTAAATTCATGGCAGGAGATTACAAGTATCTCTTGAATCTAAAGACCCTTTCTCGATTGGCAAGATTTACTACTTCTGAGGGCAACAGAACAGTCGACAAGTTAGTAATGCTATTGATGGCAGTCAGTGTGTGCTGGGAAAATAAACATCAATCTACTAAGTAGGATGACAGCATGAGGTACTGGAAGACTGTAACAATAGTCTTAACAGTAAGAAAATGCAATTTCCCCTGCTGTGTTTTATGCCTAGTTTTATATGACTACTGCATTATATAAATTAATATTTAATGCAGTTCAACATCAAGCTTGTCAAACAATAGTGCAGGATATAAACCATTGCAAAATCACACATTTCTGTGTTTGATAGAGGGTAAATATCATAATTATTTTTTTCTATTTTTCATCCTGGCTGATTCAAGCCTGGAGTTCTCATCGACAGAGTCTACTTTTTGTAACCAATATTGTTGTGTAAATCACACTGACCTACTGAAAATGAAAGGAAAGCAGATTCTGTATTCAAGTGTTCTGAGAAGTAATACTATAAATTACTGGATAGTATTTTTGTATATGGAAAGATTGAGATAACATATTGAAATTAAAACATTAACATTTATTCTTGTCTCTTATTCAAATTTACATTGAGAAATATGACTTTGGGGGATGGAGTACGATAATGACCCAGAAAGACATTCCTAGGTTTATCTTCACTCCTTTGTTATGTTAATAGTTTGGTCAGGGAAGATGGGCAGATCAATGAAAGATTTAATAAATTCCTTTCGTCTAAAAGGGAAAGATACTCACTGTGGTTCATGGGCTGAGTCACAACAGCCTGTGACTATATCCTGCTACCCTTATGAGGTGGATGGTAGCCCTATCTGCTCTTTGGCTCATGGAGAAAACTGAGAAACTTTTCCCTATTTTTTCTGATTTGAAGTCAATGTAGGTATTTTTCTTGCATTGAAGATAGGTTGGTGCTCAGTGAAACTTTGCTGTCATATGGCAGATGGCCATGGGTACATTACTGACTATGATCAGTCCTAGGCAAAATAATCAGTTCAGTTCAGTGCAGTCTCTCAGTCATATTCGACTCTTTGTGACCCCATGGACTTCAGCATGCCAGGCCTCTCTGTTCATCACCAACTTCCGGAGCTTACTCAAACTCATGTCCATTGAGTCAGTGATGCCATCCAACTGTCTCATCCTCTGTCATCCCCTTCTCCTCCTGCCTTCAATCGTTCCCCATATCAGAGTTTTTTCAAATGAGTCAGCTCTTTGCATCAGGTGTCCAAAGTATTGGAGTTTCAGCTTCAGCCTTAGTCCTTCCAGTGAATATTCAGGACTGATTTCCTTTAGGATTGATTGGTTGGATCTCCTTGCAGTCCAAGGGACTCTCAAGAGTTTTCTCCAACACCACAGTTCAAAAACATCAGTTCTTCAGCACTCAGCTTTCTTTATGGTCCAGTTCTCACAGGTGAAGTCAAGGTGAAGTCACTCAGTTGTGTCCGACTCTTTGCGACCCCGTGGACTGTAACCTACTAGGCTTCTCTGTCCATGGGATTCTCCAGGCAAGAATGTTGGAGTGGATTGCCATTTCCTTCTCCAGGGGATCTTCCCGATCCAGGGATCGAACCCGGGTCTCCCACATTGGAGGCATGATTACTGGAAAAACCATAGCTTTGATTAGATGGACTTTTGTTGGCAAAGTAATATCTCTTCTTTTAAATACGGTGTCCAGATTGGTCATAGGTTTTCTTCCAGGGAGCAATATCTTTTAATTGCATGGCTGTAGTCACCATCTGTAGTGAGTTTGGAGCCTAAGAAAATAAAGTCTGTTACTGTTTCCACTGTTTCCCCATCTCTGTGCCATGAAGTGATGAGACCAGATGCCATGATCTTAATTTTCTGAATGTTGAGTTTTAAGCCAACTTTTTCACTCTCCTCTTTCACTTTCACCAAGAGGCTATTTAGTTCTTCTTCACTTTCTGCCATAACGGTGGTGTCATCTGCATATCTGAGGTTTTGATATTTCTCCTGGCAATCTTGATTCCAGCTTGTGTTTCTTCCAGTTCATAATTTCTCAAGATGTACTCTGTGTATAAGTTAAATAAGCAGGATGACAATATACAGCCTTGATGTACTCCTTTCCTGATTTGGAACCAGTCTGTTGTTCCATGTCCAGTTCTAACTGTTGCTTCTTGACCTGCATACAGATAACTCAGGAGGCAGGTTGGGTGGTCTGTCATTCCCATCTCTTGAAAAATATTCCACAGTTTATTGTGATCCACACAGTCAAAAGCTTTGGCATAATCAATAAAGCAGAAATAGATGTTTTTCCAGAACTTTCTTGCTTTTTTGATGATCTAACGGATATTGGCAATTTGATCTCTGGTTTCTCTGCCTTTTCTAAATCCAGCTTGAACATCTGGAAGTTCACGGTTCACGTACTGTTGAAGCCTGGCTTGGAGAATTTTGAGCATTTCTTTGCTAGCATGGGAGATGAGAGCAATTGTGTCATAGTTTGAGCATTCTTTGGCATTGCCTTTCTTTGGGATTGGAATGAAAACTGACCTTTTCCAGTCCTGTGGCCATTGCTGAGTTTTCCAAATTTGCCGGCATATTGAATGCCTCACTTTCATATCATCGCCTTTTAGGATTTGAAATAGCTCAACTGGAATTGCATCTCCTCCACTAGCTTAGTTTGTAGTGATGCTTCCTAAGGCCCACTTGACTTCACATTCCAAGATGTCTGGCTCTAGGTGAGTGATTCCACCATCATGATTATCTGGGTCGTGAATAATTTTTTTGTATAGTGTAGGCAAAAAAATGAAGCCAGCAAAATTTTTCATCACCCTCCAGCCACTTCTCTTTTCTACATTCCTTTCTACAATCCTCGCCTCACTTTCAGTTTCCATTCTCAGTCTTCATGCACACCTTAAGCAGACTACTTGGTTTTCCTTTAGAAGTATGGATCCAGCAGTTTTATTCTTTACCATTAAAATATGCACTTCCTCGATGTTTTTACTTCTACTAAATATTAAAGAAATGCTATCGTGAAAAAATTTAAATGTAATTTACTCTAATTTAGAAACTTTTTGTCATAATTCTTCGGTACTCAGTGTTCTCACATCTGTACTACTGGAAAAACCACAACTTTGACTATATGGACCTTTGCCTGCAAAGTGATGTCTCTGGTTTTTAACACACTTTCTAGGTTTTCATAGTTTGCCTTCCAAGGAGCAAGTGTGTTTTAATTCTGTGGCTCCAGTCACTGCAGTGATTTTGGAGCCTATGAAAATAAAATCTGTTACTGCTTCCACTTTTCCCCCTTCTATTTGCCACGAAGTGATTGGACCAGATGCCATGATCTTAGTTTTTTGAATACTGAATTTTAAGCAGCTTTTTCACTCTTTTCTTTCACCCTTATCAAGACTCTGTTTTGTTCCTCTTCACTTTCTGCTGTTAGGGTGGTATCATCTGTATATCTGAGGTTGATGATCTTCCTCCTGGCAATCGTGATTCCAGCTTGTGATTCATCCAGCCTGGTGTTTCTCATGATGTACTCTGCATAGAATGAAATAAGCACGGTGACAATATACAGCCTTGTGGTACTCCTTCCCAATTTTGAACCAGTGATTTGTTCCATGTCCAGTTCTAACATCTAATCATTGTCCAATACTGTAATTTCCAACTTTACATCCTGAATCTGCTGCTTATGGCCACTGCAGCGTCTTTTTCATCTGCCTTTGCTGTAGTCTCCTGAGTCAGTGATTCCCAACATGAATAACAGAAAACATCTTGAAACATTTTCAAAACACCTAGAGCCATATTCGTTAGGCAGAGTGATTGAAGGAGACAGTGCTTTAATGGGCAGAGGCCAGTGATGTTAGATGCCCTTCAATGCACAGAACAGCCCTCTAGAAAAAAATTAATGATCCTCCATCCCACTTTCTTTTTAAATGTCTCGCATTCATGGTCATTCCTGAGCCTAGAATTTAATTCCATTGTATTTACAAACTCCAAGTGGGTTTTTGTTTAAATATATAAGAATTTTCCAGGAATGTGCCTGTTGTGTAAATTGAAGGAATGCTATGTTTAGTATTGTTTAAAGTTATTAGGATATTTTTCATCATCTCAGAAAATGACATCATCACTGGCTATGCTGTTCTTGGTCTTTGAATTGCCAGTATAAAGCACTGGACAGCCCTTTCAGCGTTCACATTTATAGCAAGCATACAAATGGGTGTCAAAATCTGATCCCTAGTCACTGTTTTCCAATGTCTTCTTTCAGGAAAAGACATTGATAGAAAATACACAATTTTAAAAATAAATTATTTTCCATTTATTCATGTTTGATATTAAAAATTGGGCATTTGAAATTCTGTATTATTCTAAATTTTGATTTATCTTGGTAATTGGTTGTAGAGGTAGTTTAGATTTATTTAGAATAGTAAAGAAAGCATTTTTACTATCTTTATTTAAAAAGTACCCTGGGCTTGACAGTGTTGAGAACCACTTTCTTCACTGATTTCTTCTTTGCTTCACCATAGCTGCCAGAGTTATCCTGTAACCCTTGAGTAGAGAGAGATTCCCTGGTGGCTCAGAGGTTAAAGCATCTGCCTCCGATGCAGGAGACCCGGGTTCGATCCCTGGGTCGGGAAGATCCCCTGGAGAAGGAAATGGTAACCCACTCCAGTATCCTTGCCTAGAGAATCCCATGGACAAAGAAGCCTGTTAGGCTACAGTCCATGTGGTCGCAAAGAGTTGGACACGACTAAGCGACTTCACTTCACTTCACTCTTGGCTTAGTTCTCCAGTGGCTTCAATATGCTGAAAGATAAAATACAGAGCTGTGTGGTCTTTCCCTGATAACCTCTCCACTTCACCTCCTAACACCCCTTCTCCTGAAACTCCCCCAGAACATTCTTCTGTACTCAGAACTGATCTCCTTGCAGTCTTTCTCATACATCAAGCAAACATCTGTCTGCTTGATGGCAGTATTACACTTCATTCAAGTCTCTGCCCAAATGTCTTCCTTTCCTATAAAAAGATTGTCTTAGACTCCCTGCCTTCAAGAGCTTTTCCCTCACCTTATTTTTATTTTCTAAATCCTATTCATTAGCTGCTGATATATTATACACTTAGAATTTTTGTCTCTTCTTTTGAGGAGAGTATGAACTGTATGAGAATAGAGATTTGGTCTGTTTTGTTTCCTGCTTGGTCTGTGATGCCTAGAATGGAGCTGGCATGTAAGAGTCACCCAACTATATTGAATGAATGAGCAGGTGTCTGTGTTTTCACACTTCAAGGTTAAATGCCACAAGTGCCTTTTCTTAAGAGCAAAATCATGGGCAATTCAGATATAAGCCTCAATTTCCACATCTCAATCAAGATGCCTACTTCATAGATTCCTGTAAAGGTTAAGAAGGATAATTTATGTAAAGCCCTTATTATATTGCATAGATATATAAACATTCAAATTAAAATATCTATCTATCTATCTCATCCATCTATGCACTTACTTTTTCCTGTATTCTCTTTCTTAGCTGATCCTCTTACTCTGCCAGTTCACAGAGTAGTTAGATTAGCCCCAGTGTGCCTTTGGTCAGTTTTTGAGATTTGTGTATGTTGTGGGTATATACGGAGTTTGAAAATGATTCTTCTGAAGACAGAAACTTCTATAATTTCTGGTGTGACTGAAAAATTGATATAGAAAAAGTATTCAGGAGTACATAATATTATTTTAATATTCTAGAAAATGCAGGCACTAGTGGTAAAGAATCTGCCTTCCAATGCAAGTTCAATCCCTGGGTTGGGAAGATCTCCTGGAGTTGGAAATGACAACCCACTCCAGTACCCGTACCTGGAAAATTCCATGGACAGGGGAGCCTGGTTGGGCTACAGTCCATGGGGTTCCAAAGAGTTGGACACTGCTGAGCACACATGCATATCAGACCTGTTTTACTGGATCTCATCTTTTCTTTCTTCCTCTGCAATTATATAAAAGTGTAATCCAAGGAAATGTGGTAAACTTAATTGCCAGATGGGGGATAACCATGATGTTGCTGCATCATAGGGAAAGTCATTCAGTCGTGTCCGACTCTTTGCGACCCCTTGGACTGTAGCCTACCAGGCTTCTCAGTCCATGGGATTTTCCAGGTAAGAGGACTGGAGTGGGTTGCTATTTCCTTCTCCAGGGGATCTTCCCAACCCAGGGATTGAACCTGGGTCTCCCGCATTGCAGGCAGACGCTTTACCCAATGAGCCAGACAACATTCTGACACATCATAGGTACCTTTACAATTTATTGTTTATTCATATGACTAGAAAAGCTGAATTTCAATAAAAACAATAATGAAAATCTCATTTATAACAAATTTAATTAAAGGTTTTTTTGGTCCATTAGAATCATGGAAATCAATCACACAAATGCTTTTTAGTACTTTCACTCTTCAATTTTTCTTTTCCTGTAGATCATCAGGGATTTTTGTCCTATTTCATTTATTAAGAGCAGTAGTGATTTCTAAGTCTACTTCTTGATTATTTGCAGGCAAACTCCTGGTTACTAAGTAACCAACATTATTCAGGACATTTTATTCTTATTACTGGAGTTTAGGGGAGGGATATGCCCTGTTTTGAATATACAATAAATAAAGATTAAACAGAAAGATGCAGTAAGTATTTCATATATAAATTCATTCCTTAGGAGAAGTTTCAAAATCAATCACAGCATTGTTTGAAACAGAAAAAGCTAGAGACAATACAGCTCATAAGGAGATTGGTTAAGGAGGGGAAATAACATGACTATATATTTGTAGTCTTTGTAATATAAACATATACATTTGCCTAAAAGAATATATGTCCAATTGCTGAGTGGTTCGACTTTGGAATTAGAGTTATGAAGTAATTTCACCTTCTATATATATATATATATATATATGAACTTGATAGAGTTTGATCATTATCTAATAATAATTATCATGGTAATAATAAAGCAATGCAGATTAAAGTCCTCTGCATTTAATGTGTAGATTAAATTTTTAGAAGAGAATCATATCTGGTGTTAAGTACATTTTTCTATAATTTAGGGAGTCAGAAGAGCTTATATATTCAGTGCAGAGCTTCTGGGAAGAATCTAATTTGTAACATGCATAGAGTACTTGGACAAGTTATTTAACCTTTCTGAGACTGTTTCCTCACTTGCAAATGAGGTAGTAAGAGTCACTACCTCAAAGATAGTAAAAGTGAATGGGAGAATTACCACTCACAGTAAATGCCATGTCAAAGGAAACTATCGGCCTTACTTTTAAATCAGAACAATGAAGCCCTTCCAGAAAAAGAGAGGACATGGAGAAAAAACTGCCTATTAGTGGCTGTAGCCTTTGCTTTCCTCCAGAATTTTATTCTATTCTTCTTTCACATATTTAAATAGAAATCATTACTTTTCTGTGCCTTCTTTTGGGTTCCTTCCACTCTTAAAAAGGGTATTTTCTCCTCAGAAGCTAAAGACATTTGTCGAATTCTCCAGCAAGAATTTAAAAAGAATAAATACTGTAACTCTATGTCATACTGCAAGAACTTGGTCCCAAATGAGTAACAGAAGGATGTGTGTGGCGTGCCTGTGTCCTCAGTCGTGTCTGACTCTTTGCGACCCCATGGATTGCAGCCTGCCAGGCTCCTCTGGCCACAGGATTCTCCAGGCAGGAATATGAGAGTGGGTAGCCATTCCCTTTTCCAAGGGGATCTTCCTGACCCAGAGATTGACCCTGGGTCTCCTGCATTACAGGCAGATTCTTTATTGTCTAGCCACCAGGAAAGTTCCTCACATGAGGTAATGATAAAATTAGTAAATCTTATAGACACATTCACTGACTGAATTTAAGTTATAATATTCTTTTGCCTGCTCAGACCACTTAACAGTGATTAGCATATATTAGACATTCAACAAATGACAGTTTTAATGTGATATAATCCATCTCTTCTTCCATTAAAAATTATATTGTCAGTCTCATTTTTGGTCTTTATTCATTTGTTTCAGGCATATTAGAAGTGAGTCTTTGTCATTCTGTGAGCTTAATTTGAGTTTTTTAAAAATAATTCTCCATTTCCCTCTTCTACCATCCCCTGGGAACTACCACTGTATTTTCTTTTCTATGAATAAGACTATTTATATACCACATATAAGTGGAATCATACAGTTTTTATCCTTCTGTGATAGATTTATTTCACTCTCTGTAATGCTTTCTAGGTCCATTCATGTTACAAATGGTAGGATTTCCTTTAAATGGCAACCCACTCCAGTATTCTTGTCTGGCGAATCCCATGGACCGAGGAGCCTGGTAGGCTACAGTTCATGGGGGTCGCAAAGAGTCGGACATGATTGCGTGACTTCACTTTCACTTTCTTTCAGTATTCTAATACATGTGTATGTCACATTTCCTTTATCCATTCACGTGTCAGTGGACATTTGGGCATTTCCACATTTTTGCTATTGTGAATAATGTTGCACTGAAGAAGGGGTTGTAGATATATCTATCGGATCCTGATTTTAATTCTTTTGGATATATATCCAGGAATGAGGTTGCTGTATTATATAGTATTAACAGTTCTATTTTTAACTTTTTGAGGAAACTTCATACTGTTTTGCTTAAGGGCTGCTCCAATTTTCCTTCCCATTGATGATGCGCAAAGGTTCGTTTTTCACCACATCTTAGCCAACACATCTTATCTCTTGTATTATTGATGATAGTCATTCTAATGGGCGTGAGGTGGTATCTCATTGATTTGCATTTTTCCTGCCTGATTAGTGATGCTGAGCATCTTTTCATATACCTGATAGTAATTTGTATGTCTTCTTCTTTGTATTTTGGCTGGCCATGCAGCTTGAAGGATCTTAGTTCCCTGACCAGAGATTAAAACTGTGCCCCCTGCAGTGGAAGCGTGAAGTTATAATCACTGGACCACCAGAGAATTATCTGTATGGTTTCTTTTGAGAGATTATATTCAAGTTTTTTTGCCTTGAATTGAATTTTGCAATTATTTTTTTACTTTTGAATTCAAGTCCATTATTTTTTTACTATTAATTTTTTTTTTACTATTGAATTGTGGGAGCTCCTTATATACTTTGGAAATGAATCCCTTATTAGATATACGGTTTGCAAATATTTACTCCTAATCCAAAGGTTGCCTTTTCACTTTGTTGCTTGCTTTCTTGTTTCTAATTTTTGAGCTTAGTTTACAAGAAACATTTTTGATGAATCCATTTCATTTGTCTGTCCGCAAAGTCTTTATCAATATGTATAATGTGTATTCACTAAACTAATATTAATTACTGAGGTTAGTAGATGGCATTAAACTGTTTTACATTTATTACTATTTTTAATATCATTATTCTATTCTTCTATTGTTCTTTCCTCTCAAGGTGGATCACATTTTCTTCTCTCTTTTCTATGCCAAATAAATTTAGATTGTACCCTAAAGATTACAGATGTTTTGGAGGCTGTGGTTTCTGCCTCTTGAGTTGCTGTGCAAATCTCAGCTCAGTCATTTGATTCTCACCCGGAACATTTTGAATCTTCCATGTGCAAGCATAATTCAAAAGTCAGCCACAGATGTTTAGACAAAATTTGTAGCTCCCCATCTTTGTCTCCCTTTCTTCCAAGATTCACCTATCACTTTCCAGAGTTCTGTACTCTGTTATTTTCAGACTGTAAAGATGTGGATTTTCTATGAGGATATTAGCCATCATGAACAGAGTTGACTATGGTACAGTGTCAAGTTAGAGCATGTGGTTTCATGTTGTTTGCTAATTCAGTAGTTGACTCCCTTAAGAGAAGTTTTGTTCACTCTCCAAAGTTTTCAGACAGTGGTTTGTTGTATTTTGTCAGAAGTTTATAGTTTTTTTTTTTTTAATGAGATATATATTCTAGTAGAATATTAGTCCATGATATCAAAATTGAAACATCTTCTTAAATTTAATTATTTTTATTGAAGCATATTTGATTTACAATATTATATTACTTTCAGACCTGCAGCATAGTGATTCAGTATTTTTACAGTTTGGTGGTGGTCCAACCCTTTGCAATCCCATCGACCAACCATAACCCACTATGCTCCTCTATCCATGGGATCTTCCCAGGCAATAATACTGGAGTGGGTTTCTGTTTCCTCCTCCAAGGATCAAACCATCTTCATGACCCAAGGATCAAACCCATGTCTCCTACATTGCAGGCAGATTCTTTACTGCTGAGCCTAGTGATTCAGTATTTTTACAGATTATGCTCTATTAAATCTAATGTGTATAATTCTCTGTGCTATATAATAGATCCCTGTTGCTTATCTATTTTATACATAGTGTTTTGTATCTTTTATTCCCCTACCCCTAACTTTCCAGCCCCCTTTCCTCTGCCAACTGCCAGTATGTTTCCTGTATCTGTGATTCTATTTCTGTTTTGTTATATGCATTTTGCTATATACATTTTTGTGTTATTTTTCACATTACATGTCACATGTAAGCGATAGCATATAGTATTTGTCTTTCTCCATTGGATTTATTTTGTGAAGCATAATATATAATATTCTATAGAATATGTATGGAGCATATTATAGAAACCTATAGAAATGCATATGGAGCACTGCACATGTGAAGTTTTGATGGCCAGGTTGGGAGGTAACACACATCATTTCCACTCACATTCTATTGAGTAGAAGCCAGTCATGAGGCTATATCTAATTTTGATGGATTGTAAAGAATATAGGACCAGAAAGAAGAAGAGTGAGTGACTGAAAGTTGCTCAGTCATGTTCGACTCTTTGCAACCCCATGGATATGCAGTCCATGGAATTGTCCAGACCAGAACACTGCAGTGGATAGCTGGTCTCTTCTCCAAGGGATCTTCCCAACCCAGGGATCGAACCCAGGCCTCTTGCATCGCAGGCAGATTCTTTATCAGCTGAGCCACCAGGGAAGCCCAGGAAGAAGAGGAAATCATTTTCTAATCAGTAGCCCCTGACACATAGCATTTCAATCATTAATAGTTCACAGAATTGCTACAAATTGCATCTTCTGAGGAGAATTTTCAATATGGTCATGACATCTTTCCTTGATATCCATTAATGATTCCCCCAACTGTGACTAATATCTTCTCATTGACTTCATATCCTAACGTTGTCTGAAATATACATCTATGGAAATATTAGTCATGTTAGGATATGACTGTCATACACAGCTATGTGTTCATTTAAAAACATTACGGAACACCTCCTATAGGTTAGATTTATGAGACTCACTACTGTAGAAAAGCTCTTTATGGTCACTTAGGCGGGACCAAAAGAAGAATAACAAAGTCAGTTCTGCCAAATCACTACAATAGAACAATTTACTTTATGTGTTTCCTACTTCAGTGTATAAGGTCATGACTCATTTCTAACAGACAAGAAAAATACTTTTGCTCATTTCCATTTATGAATATGAAGAACATTAATGTGGCAATGAGATGGACTAATAAGAATAGAGATCCTTACTTTGCTATGAGTCAACAGAGCAGGTCTCAGTTTGGAACAGGATGCTAAAGATGAAAGGATAAGTATGAAAAAAACTCCTTCATCTATCTTTATCTATTTATCTTTTTAAAATGATGAGACTTCATTTTTAAAAGTGATAGGACTCTCAGCCTTAGCTGTTTTATTTCTGGGACAGATTCAGATTTTGGGGGTAATGGACACGGTACCTTGTTTCCTGATCTCCTGCTTGCAAATTCCAAAGTCTGTGTGCTTTTGTTTCTATTGAGAAAAATGGAGAACTAGTGTGACTTCTGGATCTTTGGCACCATGACATAAATTTAAGATGTGCTAGTAGATGAGCCAAGGTCAATGAGATTGTCATTTTCTCTCTCAAGAAAGGAAGAAACTTATGCCTATGCACAGGTTTTTCTTTATTTGTAGTAGTTTGCTAACCTCTGTGAGCATAGCAGTTGGGAGCTAGGAAGGGAGTGACTTTTCTTAACGTTTCTAACACAACCCAGAACAATTGTGACTTGAGATACAGAACTACCCATCCCCTTAGCCTTGTGAGGTTTCCATGTTGGCTGGGGCAGCAGTCACCCTTCCCCATGCTTTCAGAGGTATAAGTTCTATACACATTGTTAGATTTTAATTTGCTCTGATGCTAAGTTGCTTCAGTTGTGTCTGACTCTTTGTGACCCTATGGACTGTAGCCTGCCAGGCTCTTCCGTCCATGGAGATTCTCTAGGCAAGAATACTGGAATGGGTTGCCATGATCTCCTCCAGGGGATCTTCCCAACCCAGGGACTGAATCCACATCTCTTATGTCTTCTGGGTGAGTTCTTTACCACCAAAACCAACTGGGGAGCTTTATCAGGCAGTAACTCACAGCAAGCCCATTTCAGGTGGATTTTTGCATCAGGGGACTGTGAATCATAAAACAAACAAGTAAAACTCACCATTTTGTCTATGCCTGCACACAGGAGTACTACCTCCTTGAAGAAAAATATGGAACAGAGTTTCTCTGGTTTATCAGCTGACTGCTCAGAACTAGTGGAGATCAGGCATGAGACCTAAAAGCGCAATATTTACTTTTGTAGGAGGCAAGTAGTCACTCAGTCATGTGTGACTCTGCAGTCTTATGGACTGTAGCCCACCACGGTCCTCTTTCCATGGAATTCTCCAGGAAAGAAAACTGGAGTGTGTTGCCATTCCCTTCTCCAGGGGATCTTCCCGATGCAGGGACTGAACCCAGGTCTTCTGCATTGTGGGCAGATGATTCTCTATTGCTTGAGCCATCAGGGAAGCCCCTATAGGAGGCAGGGAAATGCCTACAACTAATCTCAGAAAGCACCTTAATTATGCAAGTAAAAGCCTACTTGATTATGCAACTAAGGTGATATTTGAGTAGTCATGTCTCATGGTAGTTAACAAATATATTACAATTCACAGAGAAGCCTATGGGAAGGATTTGGTGATGTTTCTATTTCCTCATATGCCATAGGGTCAAATGTCTGCCAGATATTAGAAAATACTGTAATATTTGTTGCTTCCCACTGAATTATCCACCATACTTCCAGTTACTCATAATGCCTTTTATATTTGTTGTCTATATGTTAAATATACATATTATTTTAGGAAAGTACACATTTTAACTATCTTAAATGTCTGGAGTGGTACATAATACATATTTCTAAATTCTTTCATTTTCATCCTATGACACAAGGCAAGGATGTTTGCAGACTCTTGGCAATTGCAATGACTCTGATAGACTCACTTTATTTAGTGAATGACACTGAATTAACCAGAGAAGACATTTATTGGAACTTAGATTAGAATTTTCATTTTCTTTTCTTATGACATTTTCATTTCTTAAGTGATTCTCATTTTAAGATGAAAGACTTTTTTTTTTTCATTAGTCGACTGTGTATTGTGTTAGAAGAGAAAGAGAATAGGACTAATTTTCAAGCTTCATATTTGAAATTGTAAGATCCTTTGTTCATGAAATTAATAATTGTTCTATGTCCAATTTATGACTGGCCAGTTACTTCACCCTCACCATGCTTACAGGCTACCAAGATAATAATACGTTGATACTACTATGTCTTAAACCTTTAGCTGACCTAGTAAAGAAAACAATTTTTTATTTAGGAGCTAGCTTTACAAGACAGTGAATAAAACTTTCTTCTTTATAGGTAAAGATTTGTATGCAAGGATTTTTTTTTCTCCTCAGAAATTAAAGGAAGAAAATTGTGGGCCCAACAAGCTTAACAAAAGCAAACAAATAACAAAACCTAAGGAGTTAGCATAAGTAAGTCCTGGAAGTGTTTCTAGAAATCACTCAGGGGAATTGTGGTTAAGCTAGAAATGAAGTCTTTTGACTGCTATCACAAAAGACTGAGTGGTTAAGAATCTTACTTTCCTTTTCTTTCATGCATTTTATTACTGTTTCTATTCCAGGATCCCTGCAATCTCCATCTAGCCCCTGACTAAGAAGTTTAACATTCAGGTCATATCGCAAGAGCTGCTCACTAACACTGTTTCACAGATATTTTAGTTGTTCCCTCCAGTCCCACACAGGGCGGTGCTTCATTTCCCCTTATAGTTAGTTTCGGTCACATGTATTGCCTTTGGTCCATTAGATACTAGTGGAGATAATATGCTTCTTCTGGGTAAATGTTTAAGAGCCATGTATCTGCCTGCAATGTGGAAGACCGGAGTTTGATCCCTGGGTCAGGAAGATCCCCTGGAGAAGGAACTGGCGACTCACTCCAGTATTCTTGCCTGGAGAATCCCATGGACGGAGGAGCATAGTGGGCTACAGTCCATGGGGTCGCAAAGACTCGGACACGACTGAGCGACTAACAGTTTCAGTTCAGTTTTCATGTATCCTCTATCTCTTTCCTTCTCCCTTTTTCTTAAATAGAGGTTACTCCATCAGCCTGGATCCCAGAGAAAGAAGACATGTAGGAACACCTCTAGACAACATGTATAGGACATACAGCGTGAGATTAAATACATACATACATACACACTTATTATAAGGTGCCTAGATTTTAGAATTGTTAGCATGACCTCACATAACTTGACTAATATTTACCAATGTAGTTGTTGTTTAGCCGCTGTTTCGTCACAATCTTTGCGACCCTACAGACTCTAGCCCGCCAGGCTCCTCTGTCCATGGGATTTCCTAGGCCAGAGTACTGGAATGGATTGTCATTTCCTTCTCCAAGGGAGCTTCCTGACCCAGGGATCGAACCCTCATCTCCTGCATCGCGGATAGATTCTTTACTGCTGAGCCACTGGGGAAGGCCGTATCAATGAAGAGAAGGAGACATTTCAGAATGCATTTTCCCAGAGCAATATTTATTGTTTAAGCACCTCTACTTTCCACAAAATAAAAATAACTAGCCCCAAGAGGGGCAGTCTTTCCCCAGCCAGAAAGGGTTTTTAAGTTGTCAAAACATCATAATATATAGAAAATTAAACATATATACAAATGCAAAATCTCAATCGCAAGGGGGCAGTGTGCACATGCCTTCTGCAGGAGACCCTGAAAAATTGTATTGCATTAGGTGGGGGTATAACCCACATGGGGAGAAGAGGAGCAAATATGTGGAACAAGACATAATCTATTGCCCGAGACACAGACCAGTTACAAAAGCACGTATGAGAATGAACAGCAATGTATACATTTTCAGCTCAAGTAGTAAAATCTGCAAGTTAATAATACAATGGCAATTCTTGGTACAGATGAGAAAGCATTGTTTTAACTTCTCTGATGACAGTTTGACTTTAAATATCAGGACTTTTACTCTCAGAATTTCATCTTGATTAGAATTTAAGAATATAAAACAAATGTTAAAAGTCACTGCAAGATATTCATCACAACGTCACTTATATAGCAGCACACTGGATATCCTTTGAATATCCCATGAAATTGTTGAAATAAGTTATAACACACCCATGTATTAACATATTATAATGCCATTAAAATTACAGTCTGAAATACCATTTATGAATAAGATAAAGAGAACTGAGATTCTCAGTCTGTTTGTGAAGTGACACACTTAAATGAATCAATGTATCCATTACATTACCTGTGATTATTTCTGGTTATTTGGATAATGGAAAATTTTTTCTTTGGACCACTTTACATTTTTCTAATTATTTTATAAGTAAAAGCATTACACATAATTATAATTTTTTTCTAATGCACCCAGGCAAGCCTATATTTTTCAGTAGCTGTTGTCTCTGTGTTCAATCTGAGGAAAGACAAGTTAAAAACAGTTTTCAAAGCTGGCTACTCTGAATAACCTTTTCTACTGCTTTGTCAAGTGAAGCATTTTTAGACATTTCAGACACACACACTGTGCACCATTCAGTTGCTCTCTGTCAGAGCCTTCTGTGTCCTATAATTTTAAACTCTAAAAATACTCAGTGGTGAAATATCGATTTCCTCTCTAACTTCTGCTCTGCCTGCAGTTGGATGCCGGGTAAGGATTCCACTCTGAGAAGATCAGTACTTGACCCTACACTTTGTTCCTTAGTGAAGAGATACCTCGCATCTTCATACTCTCATCTCCCGCTGCCAGTGTCTTTTCTGTGGTGTTTGTATTATGTGCTGTGCTCAGGTGCTCAGTTGTCTCCGGCTCTTTGTGACCCCAGGGACTGTAGCTTTCCTAGCTCCTCTGCCCATGGACTTTTCCAGGCAAGAATACTGGAGTGGGTTGCCATTTCTTCCTCCAGGGAATCTTCCCAACTCAGGAAAATCCAACCAGCATCTCCTGTGTCTCCTGCATCGGCAGGAGGATTCTTTTCCACTGAGCCAGCTGGGAGTTTGTGTTGTTAGAGTAAGTCTGAAAGAGGATAATTCTTTTTCTTGAATCCAGCCAATGATAAAGAATCCAAAGTGTGTATAGGTTTTCCAAGAAGGCAGACACTTATTCACAATAAGCTACATTGATTATTTGTTTGGTGGTAAATGGCAAGCCACCCAGTACTCTTGCCTGGAAAATCCCATGGACGGCAGAGCTTGGTGCAGGCCACTGTCCATGGGGGTCTCAAAGAGTTGGGGGACGACTGAGCGACTTCACTTTAGTCGCTAAGTTATGTTTGACTCTTGCGATACCATGGACTGTAGCCTGCCAGATGCCTCTGTCCATGGGATTTTCCAGGCAAGAATACTGGAGTGGGTTGCCATTTCTTTCTCCAGGTTATTTATTTGTAAATAAACAAATAAATATTTATTAAACTGGATTAAACCCAGCAATGTTTATAAGTTTGTATAATGTCACTAGAATATTAGTTGTAATGAGAAATTAAATTATAATCTCTCTGAAAGCAGAAAGATTTATTTTTAATTTATATCAAAGTAAGTATATAGCTAATGAATCATAGAAGAGATTAGAAAGATCAGTTGCAAACATAAGCATATGTCAGACTTCTGTATGTGATTCACTCATTTATTCATTTATTATCCCAACAAATAATATTAAATTATTATTTGGTAATTATTAATTTATTAAATAGTTTAGTGGATGACTATAAGATAAATTCAATATTGTCAATCAATGAAAAAAATGTTCAATAAGTAATGATACTGGGATAATTTGAATAAATCAAACCCAATACCACTGTGCCAAGGAGGCATATACTTTCTGTAGGAGGTTCTGAAAAGTCATTTAAATTTGGCTAACATATTGAGGCTAAGACTAGTACTGGTGGAATATGTTTTCAATTCTCTATTATAATGAGTCTATACACTTATTTAACCAAAACTTGAATCGATAATGAATAGGAAATTTAAGTTGCTAAGGATTTTGTAATATAATATACTATATTACAATGAATACATTTTTTTATGTGAAAGCATTTTAAGTGGTATAAATGTTAGTTTAATTTAGCTAGCCTTTCAAAAGAATATATGAAATTAATTGAAATTAAGTGCAATATGCAGAAAAAAGGAAATCTATCAAACAGTATAATGTTTATTTTTAAACCATTAAATGACAAGGAATGTGGAAAGGTAAGCACATTATTCGTAGAGTAAAATAAAAAGTGTTAAAAATGCATCATTTTCTTTTTTTCTTTTAAACTCATTATTTTCTTAAGCTTTTTAAACTGTTATACAATTGTTTCAGAAAACAGACCATAATGAAAATATCTTTAAAAATGCCAACAAATTCAGTGTTATAACTTGTATATAACTTGTTTTCATGGAAAAAAGAAAATCATCCTGCTCTATTTGTAGATATTTTATCCATTTTAATATAAATTATTCAGCAAAATATCTAAGCCTAAATGTTTGCTACTGAACATCTTAACAATATCTTTAAAAAGTTACAGATTTTAAATAGTAGTAATCCATGCAAAGACTGCAGTGACACCTATGACTATTGCAGCTGTTTTTGCTTTTTGAGGGGAAGAGGATATCCATTATCAGAATTAGAAGGTTCTATTATATTATATGTAGATTATATTATAATCTATATTCTATACAGATTATATTATATATTATATCTAGGTTCTATTCTATTATATATATATATATATATACTATATATACATACTGCAGAAAAGCAGCAATGAGAACATTATCATGAATCAGTTTTAAATTTTATCAAATAATGTTTTTCTGCATCTGTTGTGGTGATATTATTTTTCTTTTTCCTGTTAATATAGTGAGTTGCATTGATTGAGTTTCACATCTTAGACCAATTTCCATTCCTAAAATAAACTCTACTGGATCTCACAGCATCGGTACTTTCTGTTTTGACACAATCAGTTTACTATAATCTTGGCCAGGATTTTTGCTTCTATAATCACAGAAGAGTTTGCACAATATTTTCCATTCTTACCAAGTCCATGTTGTGTTTTGATATGAGCAGGGAGGAGTGAGCTGATTTGATAAAACACGTTTTCTTTTGGAAGGAGATTATTCCTGGGAAGATTTTAAATTATAAATGTATTAAAATACATTTTATGTCACTTTTAAATTTATGTTTTTGAGAAATTTGTACATTTTATATTATGTTCACATTTATTGGAATGGATTTGTTTGCAATATACTTTTATTATATTTTAAGTTATTTACAATATGTCATGTATCCTCTTTGTATTTCCACTGTTGATAATACTCTCTTTTTTTCATAATTTGTATTGGTAGGATTTTATCAATTGTATGAGTTATTTTAAAACACCAACTTTTCCATTGATCTATATTTCTGTCTTTGTGCCAGTACCATACCGTCTTAATGACTGTGGCTTTGTAGTAGAGCCTGAAGTCAGGCAAGTTGATTCCTCCAGTTCCATTTTTCTTTCTCAAGATTGCTTTGGCTATTCGAGGTTTTTTGTATTTCCATACAAATCTTGAGATTATTTGATCTAGTTCTGAGAAAAATACTGCTGGTAGCTTGATGGGAATTGCATTGAATCTGTAGATTGCTTTGGGTAGTATACTCATTTTCACTATATTGATTCTTCCAAGCCATGAGCATGGTATATTCCTCCATCTATTAGTGTCTTCTTTGATTTCTTTCATCAGTGTTTTATAGTTTTCGATATAAAGGTCTTTAGTTTCTTTAGGTAGGAATATTCCTAAGTATTTTATTCTTTTCGTTGCAATGGTGAATGGAATTGTTTCCTTGACTTCTTTTTCTACTTTCTCGTTATTAGTGTATAGGAATGCAAGGGATTTCTGAGTGTTGATTTTATATCCTGCAACTTTACTATATTCACTGATTAGCTCTAGTAGTTTTCTGGTCGAGTCTTTAGGATTTTCTATGTAGAGGATCATGTCATCTGCAAACAGTGAGAGTTTTACTTCTTCTTTTCCAATTTGGATTCCTTGTATTTCTTTTTCTGCTCTGATTGCTGTGGCCAAAACTTCCAGTACGATGTTGAAGAGTAGTGGTGAAAGTGGACACCCTTGTCTTGTTCCTGACTTTAGGGGAAAGGGTTTCAATTTTTCGCCATTGAGGATAATGTGAGCTGTGGGTTTGTCATATATAGCTTTTATTATGTTGAGGTATGTTCCTTCCAGTCCTGCTTTCTGGAGAGTTTTTATCATAAATGGATGCTGAATTTTGTCAAAGGCTTTTTCTGCATCTATTGAGATAATCATATGATTTTTATTTCTCAGTTTGTTAATGTGATGAATTACATTGATTGACTTACGGATATTGAAGAATCCTTGCATCCCTGGGATAAAGCCCACTTGGTCATGGTGTATGATCTTTTTAATGTGTTGCTGGATTCTGATTGCTAGGATTTTGTTGAGGATTTTTGCATCTATGTTCATCAGTGATATTGGCCTGTAGTTTTCTTTTTTGTGGTGTCTTTGTCAGGTTTTGGTATTAGGGTGATGGAGGCCTCATAGAATGAGTTTGGAAGTTTACCTTCCTCTGCAATTTTCTGGAAGAGTTTCAGTAAGATAGGTGTTAGCTCTTCTCGGAATTTTTGGTAGAATTCAGCTGTGAAGCCGTCTGGACCTGGGCTTTTGTTTGCTGGAAGATTTCTGATTACAGTTTCAATTTCCGTGCTTGTGATGGGTCTGTTAAGATTTTCTATTTCTTCCTGGTTCAGTTTTGGAAAATTGTACTTTTCTAAGAATTTGTCCATTTCTTCCAAGTTGTCCATTTTATTGGCATATAATTGCTGATAGTAGTCTCTTATGATTCTTTGTATTTCTGAGTTGTCTGTCGTGATCTCTCCATTTTCATTTCTAATTTTGTTGATTTGATTTTTTTCTCTTTGTTTCTTGATGAGTCTGGCTAATGGTTTGTCAATTTTATTTATCCTTTCAAAGAACCAGCTTTTGCTTTGTTGATTTTTGCTATGGTCTCTTTTGTTTCTTTTGCATTTATTTCTGCCCTAATTTTTAGGATTTCTTTCCTTCTACTAACTCTGGGGTTCTCTATTTCTTCCTTTTCTAGTTGCTTTAGGTGTAGAGTTAGGTTATTTATTTGACTTTTTTCTTGTTTCTTGAGGTATGCCTGTATTGCTATGAACTTTCCTCTTAGGACTGCTTTTATAGTGTCCCAAGCCCTGAGATTAACCCACATACCTATGGACACCTTATCTTCGACAAAGGAGGCAAGAATATACAATGGAGTAAAGATAGTCTCTTTAACAGGTGGTGCTGGGAAAACTGGTCAACCACTTGTAAAAGAATGAAACTAGACCCCTCTCTAACACCATACACAAAAATAAACTCAAAATGGATTAAAGATCTAAATGTAAGACCAGAAACTATAAAACTCCTAGAGGAGAACATAGGCAAAACACTCTCCGACATAAATCACAGCAGGATCCTCTATGATCCAACTCCCAGTATACTGGAAATAAAAGCAAAGATGAACAAATGGGATCTAATTAAAATTAAAAGCTTCTGCACAACAAAGGAAACTACAAGCAAGGTGAAAAGACAGCCTTCTGAATGGGAGAAAACAATAGCAAATGAAACAACTGACAAACAATTAATCTCAAAGATATATAAGCAACTTATGCAGCTCAACTCCAGAAAAATAAATGATCCAATCAAAAATGGGCCAAAGAACTAAATAGACATTTCTCCAAAGAAGACATACGGATGGCTAACAAACACATGAAAAGATGCTCAACATCACTCATTATCAGAGAAATGCAAATCAAGACCACAATGAGGTACCATTTCACACCAGTCAGAATGGCTGCGATCCAAAAGTCTACAAGCAATAAATGCTGGAGAGGGTGTGGAGAAAAGGGAACCCTCTTACACTGCTGGTGGGACTGCAAACTAGTACAGCCACTATGGAAAACAGTGTGGAGATTCCTTAAAAATTGCAAATAGAACTCCCTTATGACCCAGCAATCCCACTGCTGGGCATACACACTGAGGAAACCAGAAGTGAAAGAGACACATGTACCCCAATGTTCATTGCAGCGCTGTTTATAATAGCCAGGACATGGAAGCAACCTAGATGTCCATCAGCAGATGAATGGATAAGAAAGCTGTGGTACATATACACTATGGAATACTACTCAGCCCTTAAAAAGAATAAATTTGACTCAGTTCTAATGAGATGGATGGAACTGGAACCGATTATACAGAGTGAAGTAAGCCAGAAAGAAAAACACCAATACAGTATACTGACACATATATATGGAATTTAGAAGACAGTAATGATGACCCTATATGTGAGACAACAAGAGACACAGAGGTATAGAGTGGACTTTTGGACTCTGAGGGAGGGGGAAAGGATGGGATGTTATGGGAGAATGGCAATGAAACATGTATATTTTCCTGTAAGAAACGAAAAGCTAATCTATGTTCAATGTAGGATGCAGGAGGCATGGGGCTGATGCACAGGATGATTCAAGTAGAGGATGGGGGTGGGAGATGGTAGGGGATTCAGCATTGGGGGATTGTGTTCACCTATGGCTGATTCATGTCAATGTATGGCAAACAAATACAGTATTGTAATTAAAAAAATAAATAAATTTAATTAAAAAAAAAAACACCAACTTTTGACTTTGCTGAATTTCTCTGTTATATGCTTTTATTGTTATAAATTTTGTTATAAGCAGTGTTTTATTTATATTTGCAAATGCTTCAATGTATTATATTTTCTTTACCATTAAAGTTCAGAGAAGCCTAGCAGGCTACAGTTCATGGGGTTGCAAAGACTCAGACACACTGAGTGACTAACACGTTCACTTTTCAAAAATAAACATTTTACTATTACCAAACTTAGGGTATCGAGGTCTTTCCCAGATTTTTGTCTTTTTAAAAATTCAATTTCTATTTTGGATTATTTAGAAATATGTTAATTTCCAAATATTTGAGCTTTTTAAAGTCATTTTATTATTGATTTCAAATTGTGCTGTTCAAATTCATATTTTTCTGATGTTTTTTCCTTTTGCTGTGTGTGTGTTCTATCAGCCTAAGAGACATATGTTAAAATTTCTAGGTACATATGTAGATTATCTATTAATACAATGCCTGTCCCTTTTTGCTTTATTTATTTTGAGCCCATGAGATTAAATTTAGACAAATTTAGTCTATTGACTATTTCAACATTGTGAAATATTCTTCTTAAAATACATTATAAGTAATACATAGCAAGTATATTTACTTTCTGAAGCCCTATTGCTAAAATATAACTATAGATCCTCACATAATTATAGATCCTTATGTAGTATATAGACTCTGGTTTTTATAAGATAATCGATTATACATATAGCACAGAGCAGCATATATAATGGATTTTAAAAAATAAAATTTGTTCTCATTTTTTTTCTTCAAGTCATGGGGTTTCTTTGTGCCTATATATCATGTTTGATATGGGCCAATATTTATTGTTGAAAAATCTGGGCTGTGTCATGATCTGGAGGGATGATTGTTTGGGGAGAGAGTCTCAAGAGGGAGGAGATAAATGTGTACTTATGGCTGATTCACATTGTTGTTAAGCAGAAACCAACACAACATTATAAAGATATTATCCTTCAATTTAAAAAAAAAAGACAAAAATCTGGGAAAGACCACGATACCCTAAGTTTGGTAATAGTAAAATGTTTATTTTTGAAAAGTGAAAGTGTTATTGGCTCAGTGGTGTCTGAGTCTTTGCAACACCATGGACCGTAGCCTGCTAGGCTTCTCTGTCTATGGAATTCTCCAGGCCAGAATAGTGGAGTGGATAGCCATTCCCTTCTCCAGGGGATTGTCCCAACCCAGGGATCAAATCTGGGTTTCCCTCACTGCAGATGTATTTTTTACTATCTGAGCCACCAGATAATAAAATATTTATTTTTATTCAAAGGTAAAAGTGAACATAGATAACTAGGGGCTTTAAGAGAAAACAGGTGATAAGCCCTGATCTTTTTCTATGCCATTAACAATGGACTCTGGATATGCTGTTAACTTAATGGCTAACGGCAGAAGCAGAGTAAGGAGCTGGAGGTGGCAGAAGAAGTGGAATTACTTAATGAAGGATTTGCTTAAGAAGTCAGGAGCAAACTGGAAACTACAGATTCCTAGGAAGTTATGGAACAGAACCGCTTCCTTTCCCTCTGAAAGTTACTCAGTTCAATTTAGCAAACTTATAATTGATTCTAGGCTTCCCAGGTGGTGCTAGTGGTAAAGAACTCATCTGCCAATGCAGGAGATGTTAAGAGACACTGGTTCAATCCCTGGATCTGGAAGATCCCCTGGAGGAGGGCATGGTAACCCACTCCAGTATTCTTGCCTGGAGAATCCCATGGACAGAGGAGCCTGGTGGGTTACAGTCCATAGGGTCACAAAGACTTGGACATGACTGAAGAGACAAAAATTCTGAAAGAGATGGGAATACCAGACCACCTGACCTGCCTCTTGAGAAATCTGTATGCAGGTCAGAAAGCAACAGTTGGAACTGGACATGGAACAACAGACTGATTCCAAATAGGAAGAGGAGTACGTCAAGGCTGTATATTGTCACCCTGCTTATTTAACTTCTATGCAGAGTACATCATGAGAAACGCTGGACTGGAGAAACACAAGCTGGAATCAAGATTGCTGGGAGAAATATCAATAACCTCAGATATGCAGATGATACCACCCTTATGGCAGAAAATGAAGAGGAACTAAAAAGCCTCTTGATGAAAGTAAAAGAGGAGAGTGAAAAGTTGGCTTAAAGTTCAACATTCAGAAAATGAAGATCATGGCATCCGGTCCCATCACTTCATGGGAAATAGATGGGGAAACAGTGGAAACAGTGTCAGACTTTATTTTTGGGGGCTCCAAAATCACTGCAGGTGGTGATTGCAGCCATGAAATTAAAAGACGCTTACTCTTTGGAAGAAAAGTTATGACCAACCTAGACAGCATATTCAAAAGCAGAGACATTACTTTGCCGACTAAGGTCTGTCTAGTCAAGGCTATGGTTTTTCCTGTGGTCATGTATGGATGTGAGAGTTGGACTGTGAAGAAGGCAGAGCACTGAAGAATTGATGCTTTTGAACTGTGGTGTTGGAGAAGACTCTTGAGAATCCCTTGGACTGCAAGGAGATCCAACCAGTCCATTCTGAAGGAGATCAACCCTGGGATTTCTTTGGAAGGAATGATGCTAAAGCTGAAACTCCAGTACTTTGGCCACCTCATGCAAAGACGACTCATTGGAAAAGACCCTGATGCTGGGAGGGACTGGGGGCAGGAGGAGAAGGGGATGACAGAGGATGAGATGGCTGGATGGCATCACTGACTCAATGGACATGAGTCTGAGTGAACTCCGGGAGGTGGTGATGGACAGGGAGGCCTGGCGTGCTGTGATTCATGGGGTTTGAAAAGAGTCAGACACGACTGAGCGACGGCATTGAATTGAACTGAACTGAAGAGACTTAGTGCTCCTGCACACATATTTGACACTGCTGCTGCTGCTAAGTCGTGTCAGTCGTGTCCGAATCTGTGCGACCCATAGACGGCAGCCCACCAGGCTCCTCTATCCCGGGATTCTCCAGGTAAGAACCCTGGAGTGGGTTGCCATTTCCTTCTCGAATGCATGAAAGTGAAAAGTGAAAGTGGAGTCACTCAGTCGTGTCTGACCACATTCTAATATTTCTAGATGCTGAAGCTCAAAAACAAGTAAGACACAGTAGCAGTTCTTGAGATATTTGTCATTTGATGGATGAGAGAAATACAAACAAACGTTTTGAAGTGGAATAAAAGAGATAGTGAAGTCATATAATTGCCAGACACAAAAGAATGCCTGTGGTGGTGCCCGTTTATGTGGTAGCCACTAACGCAAAGGAGGTGGGCAAAAGGAAGGAAGTGAGTGGAGGGGTGAATAGTTAAAACTAACTCAGTGCTTGTTTATTGGACCTTGAAATTATTGGAGATTTTTTCCAAATGTTATTTTCACATGCAATCCAGAATATTAGTACAATTTTGCATATTGCATTTGGAAAATAGCATGTTTATATGACATGTTAAAATTTTTATAATTTTCCTGTATATTATATGCACAAAAGCCTTGTAAAATATGTCAACTCCTCTTCCAAAAATCAATAATACACTCTGTGGAAGGCACTTGTTTTCTCAAAGTTACATGTAGATAAAATTATATGACCTTTCTTTTCTAATAGGTGATATTTTGATGATAGAAAGTGCATAGCAAGAGACCTCCTATTTATATGAAAGGAAACTAGAATTTGAAATTTCTAACGCTAATGGAGGAAAATTTGACTGAGCTAAACATGTTGAAAATTCAACCTTGACAGCTGGAAAAGATAAATGAAATCTAATTTTGCTGCTTAAGTAATTATTTAAGTTCCTGCTTGGGATTAGGCTAGGCCTTGAAGCCATCACCTGCTATTGATCACCTACCTTGCTCCTAGATGCGTCCATTAATACTGGGTAAATTTGCTCCAGCAGAGATGATTTATAGAAAATGATATTCCTTACATATGGTGTAAATGTCACTAAATTATATCAGGAAATTTTAAAAGCCATTAATTTAGAAAAAAATCAGTATATGAATAATTTTAAAAATCCTAGAAGTTAATAATCAGTTTCTTTTGGAATGTTACAAAAGTGAAAACCCTAGATAACTTTCTGAGCAGAGATTTGACTTTTAAAAACTGCCAAAGAGCAAAGAACTGGAATGGGAATCATATGATGATGCTTTTACTAAAAGAATAAGTTATGTAATTTTTTTGCTCTGGATCAACTTTCATAGAAGTTGCAGTTTTGGTTTCCTATGTAAAGGTATTCAACTCAATTTTGATGCCTAAATACTAAATGAATAGCGCAATTTATTGTGGCTCACTGGAAAACACTCTGCCTGGTATTCAGGAGACCCAGGTTTGATCCCTGGGTTGGGAAGATCCCCTGGAGAAGGGAGTGGTACCCACTCCAGTGTTCTTATCTGGAGACTCCCATGGACAGAGGAGCCTGGCAGGCTACAGTCCATGGGGTTGCAAAGAATCGCAACTGAGCAACTGACACTTTCACAATCAAATTAAACATGAAAATAGACTTGATTTCAACTTAATAATAGCATTTTACATTAGTTGAACACATACCTACTACGTGTAAGGAGCAGAGTAAAATAAACAGATAAAGAATGCATAGGGTCTGCTCTCAAGGAATATTAATCTAGAAGACAGAAAGCAGACACTCAAACAAGATGGAGCACATTCCAAACAGTAAATTGTAGACCTTTAACGAGTAATAAAATCATGCAAGGCATTCAGAAAGCAGAGTATTTCCGGATCTGTTTGTCTGGAGGCTTTTACCGGAGGTCATTTAGGCATTTGTATTTCAACTGTCTCTTGAAGAATGAGTGAGATTTGAATAGATGTAAATGAGGAGCATTAGTAAACATGTAAATAAGAAAACACAATTAAGCTGCCTTGGTAGGCTACAGATGACAATTCATGAAAGACAGTTATAAGAAAAACTGTTAAGGGAGGCTGGGGCCCTGTTTGTAATGGGCACTGAATCTCGTGCCAGGAATGTAGACTCTAATAACCATGGATATCACGAGCCTCCTTTTATAATAAGCGAGGGAGTTGTATGATTGAAACAGTGCACTAATAGTCCTAGAAAGATTGCAGAGGGGAGCAGTGAAGCAAGGAGGCCGTAAAGATGCTGTTAAGTGTCCAGGCACCTCATCTCAAGATAAGGGAAATGGGAACAAAGGATTGTTAATTAGTTCTATTTGTATAAAGCAGGAATAAAATTTGGAGAGTGATTAGATATTGTTGGTCTTAGGAACAAAGAAAAGTAATGACTCCATGAATAAAAATACACAGGTCTGGAGAGACAACTGGGAATGGCAAGACAAATGGGAATTCCTACCATATTGTTTCTTATAAGGAAAGAAATGTTAGACCTCATTCACTGCTGAAAGAAAATGTTTGAAGTCATCAGTATAGCTGGAAAGTTGGAGCCAAGAGGGCGGGCAGGCTTCTTATGGAGTCCATGCAAGATGAGAAGAGTCCTATTGCAAAGGCATGCCCACAATTAATTCCATGAAGAATCCAATAAGGGACAACGGAATGAGTTTTCAGACAATTAGAAGGACTAAAAGAGACAGAGTATAACTGAATCTAATAAAAAGTCCTAAAAAGAAAAGTTGGTAGTTTTGTAAGGTACAACAGAAAGATGGACAAGAGGAAGAAGTGGCAGGCTGCCACGCTAACATGCAGTTATGAGGCACCTGGAGAATATAGAAAAGTGTAGGTTTCAGAAAGTGAAGAAAAAGGGGGAGCACAAGCATAATTCAGGCCTGACAGGTTATCAGTTTTGGTTTCTCTCCATTCTATCATTCACAGCATATTTGTGGAGCACTTCCAATGAGCTTCAGGACTTGGGGATCTAGCAGTGGACAAAACAAATTTTCTCATGCTTCTTACGTTGGAACAAGGAAACAAATATATCTCAAGGGGTGATGATTTAAAGAAGAAATATAGGAAAGGATGGGGATATCTAACGGATTCATAGTCTCCGGCTTAAAAGGAGATCTTCTCTTATTTATCCGTGCTCCAACTGTACATCAGATGCAGGCTTAATTGAAGAATTATTGAAAAACTGCAAAATACCTTTGGAGAATGGAGTCACTTTCTGGCCTTGCCCTTTCTTACAGAATACACTTCACAGAATATATAAGACTCTATCCATATAGTTTATGCAGGAGAAGAAATAGCCCTTCCTGCAAAAAATTTAACAACTTTGTAGAAGCTGTGCTTGGTATTAAGGGCCGTATTAACACAACAGGCGTGTGCCTCCTGTTGCCATGGCTTGAGCATTTTTTTCACCTAAACTCAGTGAAATGAACAAATAGGAAAACTTCTATAATAATTCATGGTTTCAGGTAGGAAGAGTTATAGCCTTCAGCGTGCACAAATAAGAAACACATAGGCAAGTTTTTATTTAATTTAACACTTTTTGCAAGGTCAGGTAGCTTAACTGAATAAGGAAACCATGTTTCACGCAGGAAAGAAATTGATGCTGAGTGCTGGGGAGAAGGCCCTTTCACTATGATTAACCTTGTACTATTTTCTTAAAAGAAATATATTCATAAATGTAGGAAATTTCACTCTTTCCCAAACAGAAGGTAATTAAAATTGTCTTATGTGTCTGTTTAGTGGAGGATATGTGATGATACTCTGCCTTTACTTAAAACCACCTTTGGTATTAAATGTTGTCTTACCTAAAAAGTAATATAGCAGAATGACTTTTATTACAGATGGTAATTTATGAAAAACGTAGCCAATGGAACTGATGTCAAACTTTTTGTCCACAAGCTCTATTTACTTTCATATTGCTCACTATTTACCAAGGTTTGCTACGGCACTAGGCACTATCTCAGCTGGCATTCTGCCTGTTTATATTTTTAAAGTGGTTTTGTTTTTTATTCTCATACAGTATTGCAGCTAATTATAGCTGCTCACTCTCCTATTTCAACCCTCAAAGCTCTCTGTTTTCTTTGGGTTTTGCTTTCACTCACAGGCGTAATATTTTTTTTTTTTCCATTTTCTGTCTGATCCTCTTTCATATACAGCCAGGAGAGAGCATCCTCTGCCACAGAGAATGAAAAGGCTTTTAGAACTAATTTTCATTTGCTGTGCAGTGCCCATGGCGTTCTTGGCGTGTGTGATGTGCTATCATCAGGTTTTGATTATGCAATTGAAATGCAAAAAGTTTAAAAGCTCAGCTTTATTGGCCTTATCAGCAGTTTGCACTCTTCCAAAAGCTCTGTTAGAACAAATACATGATCACTTTTGATTCAAAATTACTATATGTTTTAAGAAAAAGAATCTAATAGATGATGCTTAGAGAGAAACTGGTGTTTTAAAATTTTATACTGTATTTTTATGCCAATTTTGTTCAGTTTTTTTTCTATTAAAATCCTTATTTGAATATGATTGAAATTTGGAAAAAGTACACAACTGTACTTTGTCTTTCAATTTGCTGGCAAAGATCTGGCACGACAGATCTTTATAAAAATATTCTGCATAGCAGGATGTTTAGTTAAAAAACTGGCTGTTGGTATACTTTTCACCTTGCAGGTCTTCCACTTTAAGTCATTCTGAACTGGAGTGGACCTTGGATTATTGTAAATGTGAAACAATCAGTTTTCTTGGGAAGGACTTGAAAAATCTGTGTATTTGCATGTACATGTTTGGGTGTGTGCCCACAAGAAAGGACTTCAATAAACATGCAGAATAAGAGAAACGTCAATTAGGTTTTATGGGTCTTATGGATTAGACTAGAAACACACAATGAGCTCTGCTGTGGGGAATGTGACTAGGTATATTTTCTCTTCCTCCACTGATTCAGATATTGCTTGACTTCTATAGAAGCTGATGTAGGGAGAAAAAGGTTGAACTATAAGAAAGTCCAGTCTTCTTTTTAATTAAAATAAAGTCACCTTAAGATAATTCTGTGGTCATTTCAGAAATAAGAGCAAATGCTCAATTTATAAGACTCTTACCCAGTTTACATTCATGGAAGACATCATGCTCAATGATAGATCAAAAAAGAATCTACACCACATTTGAATTAGATACACTAAACTCCCTTGGAAATAATAGTGATCAAGTTAACCTACTATGAAGCATGATATAAATCTCTATATTGGTTTAGCAGTCCTCATGACATTACATTCTAATCATGAAAATGAGATCTGTATGTGACAATGTACTAGCACCAAGAAACCTGGGTGAAAAAATGAACTTCAGATTCCGCACAGAATCAGAGATCAAAAGATCTGTTCCATTAAACTTTAAACTAGAGAAATTCATCTGTCTGCCCCAAGGCCTAGTGTCAATCAATGACTCAGCTTTAGCTGGATTATGGTTAAGCCTGAATGGTCATGCAAGAGAGAATTTCAGACAACCATTCTCCAAAGACAGTGCTATTCTAAGACTCAACATGAAAGAGAAATATGCTTTTTGCTGTATAGCAAAGAAATCTTATTCACCTTTACAGATATAGTGATGGAAATCTATACCATCTTTGTCATACACGTATGCACACAAAAATGGATATTTTGTTTTGTGTATTTCTTTTTAAGGATTTGGGGCCTTTCCTTGCTCTCTTAATTTGCTTAATATAATTTAAACCAAGATTCCGAAAGGCTATGGTATTAAGTAAACTGGTGAAAATCTAAAGTCTCATTGTATCCTTACAGCTTATATAATTATAGCCAGATAATTATAGTCAGATATATCACTGGGATATCAAGATGTAGCAGTTCCCCACCTGCCTTGTTGAAGCTTTCCTTTCCACTGATGAGTCGATTTCTTTGCATAAACTTAGTGAAATTCTGCAACTTTTCAGTTATATCAGTTATTGGAAAAATCTCCAATTTGTTATTAAAGCCTAGCCTTGCTGCTGCTGCTGCTGCTAAGTCGCTTCAGTCGTGTCCGATTCTGTGCAACCCCATAGATGGCAGCCTACTAGGCTCCTCTGTCCCTGGGATTCTCCAGGCAAGAATACTGGAGTGGGTTGCCATTTCCTTCTCCAATGCATTAAAGTGAAAAGTCAAAGTGAAGTCACTCAGTCGTGCCTGACTCTTAGCGACCCCATGGACTGCAGCCCACCAGGCTCTTCCGCCCATGGGATTTTCCAGGCAAGAGTACTGGAGTGGGGTGCCATTGCCTTCTCCAAGCCTAGCCTTATTGATTATGAAAGTTCAATATTAAATCAGTTTCAGTTCTATGGTTCACTTTTTAAGTATGCAGAATCAGAAGGTCAGGTTGAGATGTAGACATGTTTAATGGCACCACCTGAGCAGTTGGTCACATGGTACAAGCTGAAAATTTACAGATAAAATAAGGTTTGAATTTTAAAATACTTTATATTAATCCTAACATGAAAATGATGAAATAGAGTAAGTCCACAGCTGTCCTGTTGGTTAGGTGTACTATCAGAAGGGAAATTTAATTTAGAGGATACATAGAGTCTAAATGAAATGAGTCATGAGATAATAAATTTTAAGATTTGTGACTCCGTGGCCATAATTACATATGAAATATATGAAACATGAATACATTACTATATTTAAGCAAAGTGCAGGGAGGGTTTAGAATGGTATCTTTTGAATGTGGTGGTGGTGGCTTAGTTGCTAAGTCATCCGACTCTTGTGACCCCCTAGACTATAGCCTGCCGGGCTCCTCTGTCCATGGGATTTCCTAGGTAAGAATACTGGAATGGGTTGCCATTTCTTTCTCCAGGGGATCTTCCTAACCCAGGAATGAACCCTAGTCTCCTGCATTGCAGGCAGAGTCTTTACTGACTGAGCCACCAGGGAAGCCCACCTTTTGAATATACATATATACATATATATATATATATATATACATATATACATATATACATACATACATACATATATATATATAATATGACTGAAGTTTTATTATAAGCATGTAGTGCATCAAATATTAAACTGTATACATACTTAAAAATCTGGGTAACTTTTTCAACTTATTTGAAAGTAGTAAAAATACTTATTTTCTAACTGAATGCCGATCAGATATTAAAACCTTTATCCTAATTGCAAAAACACCCAGGAGATAGAAAGCATGTTGACCTGAGTTCTGGATCATGGGTCAGAAGAGGGAAGCAGATGAAGGAGAACTAGAGATAGTGGTGAACCTGAAGCGCCATCTGTGTATCTCCACAGCGTCTGTCACTGGCGCTGGGCGAGACGGGGAAATAGGCATGTGCACAGCCAGGAGACAGCTTTGAGGTTCAGAGTCCCGGTGACCTCAAATATCTGAGAACTTGGAGTGGTTTGATGGATTTCCCTTTCCAGTCTTTGGCTCAGTTTCTAATATGACTCATTAACACACAGTAATCAAGTAACAGTTTTCACTTTGGTGCTTGTAACAAAATGACCCTCTCCACTTTCCAGCCTGAAAGAGAGAAGTGCTAAATGCCGAAGCAGAAACAATAGCTCCTGTTCATTGCCTTTTTGTGTATAGAGAATGAGATGGTGACTGATGTTTATAGTGCAGAGTTTTCATTAAATCGCAGTCTTTCTCTGAGCAGCAGAATACTTTGAAGGGGAACTTGAGTTCATTAAAGAACTTGCCTCAATTTCCTCTAAGCACTTTCGTGTTCTCTTCTAAAGATGCTGCTTGGAGGCCTTGTCATCTTCATCTGATTCAGCATCCTAATTATTTTACTTTAATGGAAGAAACTCTGATAACATAGTTGTAAGTAAATGCTTATTAAAGCAGCCTGTTTATCAGTGCCTCTTTGTAATCAGTTCAATTGGGTTATGATTTAGGTTATAACACCTGCAGCATGTTAATTTACTTGCTCAAGTGCAATAACCAGGGATGACTTGTGTTTATATTTTGACCTTCTTTCTAAAGATGAATATCACCTTCAAAACCACACTAATTAACACTGCTCAATATTCTGTAATAAACTACATGGGAAAAGAATTTGAAAAAGAATAAATACATATCTATGTATAACTGAATTACTTTGCTGTACACCTGAAACTAATGTAATACTGTTAACAAACTATGCTCCAATAAAAAATGAAAAATTTTTAAAAAGTATATATGAAGGCCATTAGAGCATTGTGTTATGAGAAGAATCTGCGCTTTGACATAGTATTAGGCTAGAATAAAATATTACAAATACAAAGCATGTCTATCTAACCATATTTTTGTTTTTGTGGAATATCTGGTTTGAAAAAGAGATATGGCAACTGTTACCCCTCTTATGTAAGAGTTAATAAACTTCCTTTAGAACTTATTCTGTATTTACATACAGTTTAACAAATGAAAACAAATTGCCTGTGGGAAGGAAATGCCTTGTCACTGAGACACAGAAGGGACAAAGACTTATTTAGCACGATGACTTGTCTGATCTCCCTACTCTAAACTTTTCCTGGTTATTCCAGCATCCTGTATTTAATCCTATTACCTGTATCACTACACAAATTCCTTTTTTTCAGTTCATTTCTTAATGGCTACTTTTAAAATGCCTACAATTTTCATAGCAGTGGGTTAATTTTACTAAATTGTTTCAATTATTTAATATGAATGTTGCTATGAGGATTATATAAAACCATCTATTTACACAATGCTTAGCCCACACACTTAATTTCTCCTTGGTTCCTTTTCCCCATCTCTACACACTGATACATGTCGGAAAAAAATTTTAATTTATCTTTAATTTTTAAAATTTTCTATTTTTAAGGTATAATTGACATGTAATATTGTGTAAATTTAAAGTATACTCATGTTGATTTGATACATTATCAAATAATTACTAGGTCTCATTTTATGTCAACTTTCAATAGCACTTGATAGAATTGGCCATTACATTTATAAAATAATTTTTTTCTTTATGGATATAGTTACCTTTATCACTTGCTTCTTGATTTCTTTTTCAGATTCCTCCTTATTCTTCTGATGTGTTAATTTTGGAGTGCTTCAATGCTCAGTTCTTATACTACTCGTTGACAGTATTAACACTCATCACTTTGGTGAGCCCATTCAGTCTTATTATTTTTTATAACATCCATACACTAATGCTCTCAGATTTATATGTTGCCAGAAACTTTTGTCTGAAATTCAGACTTGCTTGTGATGCCCTCTGCAATCATGTCTTTACTGATGTCTACTGGGCATTTCTAGTATCTCAATTAAATACAACCCAACTGAAACCTGTTTTTACTATCCTTCCAAACTTCACCATCTGAGTGAAAGTCAACAAACAAGTTCTAATTGATCAAACTGAAGACTTTAGAATAATTTCTAACTTTTTTCATGACTTAGACAAATGTATATACACATATTGTTGGCTGTATATTTATGAATATTTCTTACCCCTCTACTACTACCTAATCCAAGTTACTTTCCTCTTAAAAACAGGTAATTGGAAATGCCTCATTAATTATATTCTTTCACCTCTTTACTTTGCCTCCTAAGTCTATTCCCATCTCCACAAACAAATCGGGCTAAATTGTTTCAATCCTGTCTGACTCTTTGCCATCCTATGGACTGTAGCCAGTCAGGCTCCTCTGGGATTCTATGGGATTCTCCAGGTAAGAATACTGGAGTGAGTTGCCATGCCTTTCTCTAGGGAATCTTCCTGACCCAGGAATTGAACCCTGGTCTCCCACATTGCAGGCAGATTCTTTACCATCTGGGCCACCAGCGTAGCCCCCTACAAACAAAGTGAACCTTAAAAATTCAAATCAAACCATATTCTCTATCAAAATCTTCCAGTGAATGTCCATCCCACTCAGCATATAGCCCAACTCTTTATGCACCTATCAGTTCTTCATCCTTACTTTCAATTACTTATCCTCTTACCATTGTGGTTTTCCCACACTCCTAATTCCTAACACACACCAGGCATGTTCTTGCCTCTGAGCTTTTACACCGGCTGTTTACTTCTGAAATCCTTTTCTCAGCTCTCCTCAAGGCTCCTGCATCACATACTTCAGCACTGGCTCTGACTCCTTTCCTACTTACTTAGTATCCCCTTCCTCTCTCATGACTTTTATCAAAGCATTTATTATCACCCGTTGCACTACGTAATTTACTTCTTTCTTGCGTTTCTCCTCTCATTAGAATGTGAACTGCACGAAGACTAGAATTTTGATGGTGTTGCCCACTGTCCGTACATTACAGAGTAAGTACTTAATAAATGTTTGGTGAGATGAATGAATGAATGAGATGAATGAACATCTTATGGCCACCCCTGGACCACTAGGAGAAAGTGAAGAATGACCCTGATTTATTAGGCCAATTGGTCCTTCTCCCTGGGACTGGGTCTTATTTTTGCCTACACAAAATTGAGCTTCTGTTAGTAAGGAAGGCGGATGGGCATGTTGCTGGCAACCAACATAATTGCTGCCCAGAGGAGGAGGGCTAAAGGTGGTGTTTGAAGTGCTTAAATGTCTATGTCTTTAATGGTAAAATGTGAAAATTCATTTTGGTGCATATGAAAAGATTTTGTTATTCCTTGTGCTTCTACATTTTTTTTTAAGTTGGATGTTTAAAAAGCAAGTCTTTGATATATCAAGAATTTTAACTATAATCCCAGGTGTCTCATACTATCAAGCCCCCATAGTACCTTGTAAGGACAGAATTTTCATTGTTGCTGCTGTGTTTTTTTTTTTTTTTCAAAAGTCCCTTTATTTTCCTTGGTATGCTGATAATGCTGACAATAAGGTTTATCTGCATTCTTACACTATCCAGTCAATTGTAGATGACTGAACTAAGGGTGAGAGTCAGAAATAAAAGGGAGAGAGAAAACAGAACAAGGATTCAGAAAAATATATATATATACACTTTTTTTGTCACTTTGAATGATCATTTTGTCTATTTTATACCTTTTAGTTGTCTCAAACCCCCAAATGGGATGGTAGTGTAAATAAGACACCGGTGAATCTATATGTGTGCATATGCCCTAGAGCTCTGCTTAAATAACCTCTGTTATTTAAACACCTGGTTTGTTGTGACAGTCTGTAGCACAAAAAGCTATGCAGGAGGTTTTATTTGAATATATGTAGGAGGTTTCATATAAATTTATAAAAGTATATATACAAATGGAGAAGGGAATGGTAATCCACTCCAGTACTCTTGCCTGGAGAATTCCATGGACAGAGGAGCCTGGTGGGCTGCAGTCCACGGGGTCACACAGAGTCGGACAGGACTGAGAAGCTAACACACACACATATACAAAAGCACAAAAGTAATGGCAAAAGATGTAAAATAGGAGTTTTAATATAATTACATTGGAAATATTCATAAGAAAACCTTCTACTGTGGATCAAACATCATCTACACAGGCCATGAATCAGCAGCAGTGGGTAGCTTCCATCTTTAGCTTCCAGATTTCGACAATAAAATCACTTGCACTACCCTTCAATACAGATTGAATTAAAAACTAAAAATCTCACAGATCTCAGCCTTCAAGTGAGATGTTGACTGAGCATTACCTAGAAGACACCAATGTTCAAATGTCAACATGATTTATAGCTGGAGTTATCTTCAGCTGTTACTGCAAAAGGGTGGGCACGTCATGGAAGAGAGAGATCACAAAATACCCAGATCAGAGAGAAGGATGTTGGTCACCAAATTCCTTGGGAGTGAGTGCCTAGCAGTGAGCACTTGCATGGGACTCCCTGGTGGTTCAGCAGTAAAGAACTTGCCTGCCAATGCTGGAAATGCATGCTCAATCCCTGGGTCAGGAAGATCCCCTGGAGAAGGAAATGCAAACCCACTCCAGTACTTTTGCTTGGGTAGTCCCATGAACAGAGGAGCCTGGAGCACTACTGTCCAAGGATTGCAAAGAGTGAGACACAACTTAGCTACTAGAAGGCAAAAATCACATTTTAAAATTGTCCATACAATAACATATGAATTGTTAATAATCCCAGATCAAGATACTACTACTTCACTTAAATTATTTGTAAATGGCTTGATAAAAGGTTAATATGGAATGGAAAAGTGATTTACAAAAATGTGAGGCACGTGCATAATGCAAAACCCAGACTCTAGAGGGAGAAGTTGGGATTGAAAATTTATACAAATTTATACAAAAATGTTTGAAAGCAAAAATAAAACATATCCCCTAAGATTGCAATGGTAATAGACAGTGATAAATCTAAGAGATTTTCCTTTTTGTCTTCCACAGTGTGGATATACACTTTAAATCTGTGCATGTATATTTCATGTGTGTATGCATGTGATATATATATATATATATATATATATATATATATATATATCGTTTTTCTCCATCTAAAACTTGTCTGTAGGAGATAGGAAGACTGCAGGAACACCTAGAAAGCTTTTATTCTATTCATGTTAGACAACTAGCCTTGTGGGGACCTATCTAGGCCCCTCCAATAGTTTGTACCAGGCAGTACCCAGATATTTCTGCTGAAACCCATGGAATACTGTTTTCGGCACATTAACTCTGACTTTGGAAAATAGACCCCTATGAGTTATTGTATTCTTTGTATTTCCCTGGAAGAATGAAACAAATACCTGTATTTAGAAAAGGACTTTTCTTTAAACTAGAACACTTTCTAAAACCATACACACAAAAAACCACAAAATGGATTTAAAGATCTAAATGTAAGACTAGAAACTATAAAACTCCTAGAGGAAAACATAGGCAAAACACTCTCTGACATAAATCATAGCACGATTCTCTATGACCCACCTCCCAGAGTAATGGAACTAAAAGCAAAAATAAACAAATGGGACCTAATTAAGCTTAAAAGCTTTTGCACAACAAAGGAAGCTATAAGCAAGATGAAAAGACAGCCTTCAGAATGGGAGAAAATAATAGCAAATGAAGCAACTGACAAAGAATTAATCTCAAAAATATACAAGCAACTCCTGAAGCTCAATTCCAGAAAAATAAGTGACCCGATCAAAAAATGGGCCAAAGAACTAAACAGACATTTTCTCCAAAGAAGACATACAAATGGCTAACAAACACATGAAAAAATGCTCAACATCACTCATTATCAGAGAAATGCAAATCAAAGTCACAACGAGCTACCATCTCATGCCGGTCAGAATGGCTGCAATCCAAATGTCTACAAGCAATAAGTGCTGGAGAGGGTTTGGAGAAAAGGGAACCCTCTTATACTGTTGGTGGGAATGCAAACTAGTACAGCCACTATGGAGAATAGTGTGGAGATTCCTTAAAAACTGGAAATAGAACTGCCATACGAGCCAGCAATTCCACTGCTGGGCATACACACCAAAGAAACCAGAAATGAGAGACACATGTACCCCAATGTTCATCGCAACACTGTTTGTAATAGCCAGGACATCGAAGCAACTTAGATGTCCATCGGCAGATGAATGTATAAGAAAGCTGTGGTACATATACACAATGGTATATTACTCAGCCATTAAAATGAATGCATTTGAATCAGTTCTAGTGAGGTGGATGAAACTGGAGTCTATTATACAGAGTGAAGTAAGTCAGAAAGAAAAACACCAATACAGTATATTAATGCATACATACGGGATTTAGAAAGATGGTAACAATAACTCTATATGTGAGACAGCAAAAGAGACACATATATAAATAACTGACTTTTGGACTCTGTGGGAGAAGGCGAGGGTGGGATAATCTGAGAGAATAGCATTGAAACATGTATATCATATGTGAAATAGATTGCCAGTCCAGGTTTGATGTATGAGACAGGGTGCTCAGGGCTGGTGCACTGGGATGACCCAGAGGGATGGGATGGGGAGGGAGGTGGGAGGGGGTATCAGAGTGGGGGACACATGTACAACCATGGCTGTTCATGTCAATGTATGGCAAAAACCACCACAGTACTGTAAAGTAATTAGCCTCTGATTAAAATAAATTAATTTAAAAAAGAAAAAAACATAGATGTACATTTTCATGAAACGAGACTGACAGAAATATATGCAGCAAATGTAATTAACAGTTCAATACTACTAAATATAAATGTTTCCTGAAAACTGAAAAAAAAGATAAAAAGTTGAAAGATTTGCAAAGTGAGATGATGAGAAAAAACTGTTCTCTTTGAGGAGAGGAAAGAGTAAAAGAAAGATGAATCTTGACATAAGGATGTGAGAATGAACATAAGATCATGTGAGGTTTATTTATGGTTGGTACAATTAAAATATTTTTCTCTGTGCTTTGAGAGCAATACTATTTAATTCATATTTTTTTGCCCTATATTGTAATCCCCTCTTGCTTCAGTCTCCAGTGAAATCTTATTGTAATCAAAATAGATTTTTTGTTTTGTGGCATTAAAGAAGGGTGAACTTTTTTGCATCTGTCTTTGCAGAAGCCTTTGTCTTTGGGCTTCACAGGTAAAGAACACTCCTGCCAACGTAGAGGACGTAAGGGACACAGTTTCAATCCCTGGGTTGGGAAGATTCCCTGGAGAAGGAAATGGCTACCCACTCCAGTATTCTTGCCTGGCAACTCCTACAGACAGAGGAACCTAGTGAGTTACAGTCCAGAGGGTGGCAAAGAGTTGGACACGACTGAAGTGACTTAGCACGCTTTGCATAAACCACTGTAACTGCATTATATTGTAAAAGAAAGAGGTGCCAGAATTCGAGAGCGAGGGCCTCAGTGAGGCAAGCAGAGGCTCATGGTAGACTTGAGAGTGGTGGGTAATGGCCACGTCAGATCAGAGAAGGCTACACCATGAACTCTTTTCTCTTTCAGCAGAGGATAAAAGATAAGAGCCCATTCCATCAAATATGCTATGAACCTTTAAAAAGAATGCCAGGCAATAGCATTTGAATGTGTTTATCAGTATTTCTCACTCCTAAAGCAGAAGGGAGTTAATGGACCTTCTCAGGGATTCCACTAAGGAAACTAAGCAGTTTGGAATTTATAGGAAGTCTGTTTTATTTTGAACATTCATTTATCAGAGGAGCACAGAAACAGAACCACATAAAATAAGGGATTTATTATAGGAAGAGACTCTCAGGAGTTGGTATTTGCTAAACAGGCTGTTGAAGGCTGTTGTTTCTGTTTCTAGGGTGAGGTCTGAATGGTCAGCTGAGAAAAAGATAGAGGAGAAATGGGAAAAGCAACTGGCTGACAAGGATGTTTCTCATTGTCTCTGTTCTTAGATGCAAGCCCCAGAAATATGTGGGCACCTTTCACCATGACACTATATTTGCACTTAGTCCAGTTGCTAGAGAAGCTAAAAGAGGGGATGGCAGAAACTAGAGAATTCTAGAGGCCTGGCTGCTTCTGCAACAAGATCAATCAGCAGGCTGGTGACAAAGTACATGAGCTACAATAGCTACCAAACGCACACTCATCTTTAAAGGGTAAACTCAGGTTCCATTTTTGGCCAATTCTAGCTTGTAACCTTCCAAATGTATCTACATGGAATACAAAGGTGGGGAATGTAGTTTCAGTCTAGCTAACTTGATATAGAAAGTCACTGTGTTTTGTTAAATTTTGCAGTTTTTAATGTAATTGTGTTTTAAACTGTGGACTTCAGTTTAATAATAAAACTTCAGGAAGCTGTGGCATGCTATCTCATGTTTTTAGTATATCCTAGAATGTTACTCAGGCTATAAGATACCCAGCAAGAGGGCATGGCAATGCACTCTAGTTTTCTTGCCTGGAGAATCCATGGACAGAGGAACCTGGTGGGCTATAGCCCATAGCATCTCAAAGAGTTGGACACAACTGAAGTGATTTAGCATGCATGCACACACAGGCTATTATATTGTGGTAACTTTATAGACTGGATTTAGTATTCTGAATCATTATTTTTGTCCTTTCAAAAGTTACTATAGTGTCCTTTCAAAAACTAACACTATTGACTGCTTTCTGTATCAAGTAAAAAGATCTCAGTGATAACTGTAATTTAAATTTTGATGGCTAGAATGGGAAGTTCAGTTAACCAAAACTCATTAAAAATAAAAAAAAAGGATATCTTACCAGGGTTGTGTATTGTGCTTTATTTTAGATGAAAACAAAGTGATGATTCATAATTTTCTGAGTCTGAATATTGACTACAATATTCAGTTCAATTCAATTCAGTTCAGTTGCTCAGTTGTGTCTGACTCTTTGCAAACCCATGAATTGCAGCACGCCAGGCCTCCCTGTCCATCACCAACTCCCAGAGTTTACCACACTCATGTCCATCGAGTTGGTGATGCCATCCAGCCATCTCATCCTCTGTTGTCCCCTTCTCCTCCTGCCCCCAATCCCTCCCAGCATCAGAGTCTTTTCCAATGAGTCAACTCTTCGCATGAGGTGGCCAAAGTATTGGTGTTTCAGCTTTAGCATCAGTCCTTCCAATGAACACCCAGGACTGATCTCCTTTAGGATGGACTGGTTGGATCTCCTGCAGTCCAAGGGACTCTCAAGAGTCTTCTCCAACACCACAGTTCAAAAGCATCAATTCTTTGGTGCTCAGCTTTCTTCACAGTCCAACTCTCACATCCATACATGACCACTGGAAAAACCATAGCCTTGACTAGATTGCTGCTGCTGCTAAGTCACTTCAGTCATGTCCGACTATGTGTGACCTCATAGATGGCAGCCCACCAGGCTCCCCCGTCCCTGGGATTCTCCAGGCAAGAACATTGGAGTGGGTTACCATTTCCTTCTCCAATGCATGAAAGTGAAAAGTGAATGTGAAATCTCTCAGTCTTATCCGACTCTTACCAACCCCATGGACTGCAGCCTACCAGGCTCCTCCATCCATGGGATTTTCCAGGCAAGAGTACTGGAGTGGGGTGACAGTGCCTTCTCCGTTGACTAGATTAATTAAATGCAATAAGCAGTTACATTTCATATGCAATACCCGGCACATAGTAAAGACTCCACCAAAAGAAAAAGCAACAAAAACAATGGTGATGTTGATGAAGAAGCAGCAGGATGCTGGATTATGATGGTGATAAATGACTCAAGATATGGTAAATAAAGGAAACTCTTCAACCATTGTTTTCAAGACAATGCAGGCTGTTCTCATAGAAAACTGGATAAATCACTTACCAATTAACAATTCTAGTGACCCACACATCATGATGTTGTACATTCGAAGGTGGTGTTCTCTGAATATCTCTTATTATCCTTAACCCATAAGTAACTCTTATGTGAGCTCATCATAGCCCTTCAAGAGCTCACCAACCGTATCATATGTCATATCATGGTATATGATCTATATCATCTCATATGTCATAACTTCTATACAGTTAGGGAATACTCTGGCTTTCAGGGTCACATGGCAAAAATTATGATGACTTTGGGTAGCAAGAACCACCTTTGCTCAGTAAAGACCTGTAGAAGGAGCAGGCTTTTTGGTTTTATGGACTGTGCAGTGGCTATCTGCTACCTGCTAACCTTACAGCTAATTGTCCTAAACATGAACATTTTTGAAACAGTGAAAAAGGCAAGAAATTTGAAAGATATGATACAAAGATGTTTTGGCTTGAACGTGTGAAAAAGTATAAGACAATTTTTGATGTTTGATTATTAAGCTAAAAACAGTTCTCTTCCTCTCTATTGCTCAGAGAGGCATCCACCTCTACTCCAGTTCTCCTGGACGTGTGTTGTCGCTGTACGGCATCAGCCCCTCCTATCACTTCCCACACTGCAGTTAGGCATGGCCACTGACCAGCTGTGGCCAATGAAATAGCAGAAGAGAAATGCATCAGTTCCATGTTGCTGCTGCTTCGGTTAAGTCGGTTCAGCTGTGTCTGATTCTGTGTGACCACGTAGACGGAAGCCCCCCATGCTCCTCAGTCCCTGGGATTCTCCAAATAAGAACACTGAAATGGGTTGCCATTTCCTTCTCCAATGCAGGAAAGTGAAAAGTGAAAGTGAAGTCACTCAGTCGTGCCCAACTCATAGGGACACCATGGACCGCAGCCCACCAGGCTCCTCCCTCCATGGAATTTTCCAGGCAAGAATACTGGAGTGGGGTGCCATTGCCTTCTCCGCAGTTCCGTGTAGGAGGGATTAATTGTCGAAACCCAGATTTAAGCTTCAATTTCTCCGGTAGTGATCACAGTAGAAAGAGCTGAAAGGGAGCCTCTACCAGCCTGGGCCTCTGGGTGACTGCCGTGAACTGATCCTTATGCTACTCCATTGATAGATTTAGGATGAGTGGAATATAAACATTTGCTGTGTTAAGGCGACAATAGGGTGGTGTTTGTTTCTGCTGCTTGACCTAGCCTGTTCTGACTAGTAAAGATGGTGACCTCTAGGGCTTATATGCTAAAAAAGAACCATCCCAGAATGTACAGTGTAAAGCCACTTAGCTTCTCATCATAAAATTCATACAGCGAGGAGGAGGCTGCAGATCACAGATGGTGGGCCAAACTCCGTGGTGGTTGGTACTGGGAGAACAAGTGTTAAGCCTAGGGAGGATGTGTGGGCAGCCATCTGTCTCTGGCCAAGTGAACATGTGAATGTTCCAGGTCTTTAGGCAAAAGCAGAAAAGGGATGCAGCACTGTGATCAACAGACAGTCTCAAGGTGCAAAACTTTTTGCTGTGTCTTTTTTTTCCTTCTAAGCCTTCAGATCTCTAGTTCTTGATCATCAACAGACAACTATATGAAAGCATGAATTAATTTTTATTCTACTTCTTGCATTAAATAATTTCAGCCTCTTGATAAACTGGCCAGGCATGCACTTGGTGAAACAGTTGCACTGATGATATAATGACACAAAATATTTAACATGTTCAATTCATTTCATGTTAAAAAGGAAATAAAATAGTTTGGGTATTAACTTAAAGCTGTTTAATACAAAGGTAGATATATTCATTCTAAATGTGCATCTTGTCTTTATTATAAACAATATCATTTTACAAATACTTACTAAGTTAAAAGAAAATTAGTGACTAGTGCTTTACAACCATTTCTTGGCGATTTTGAATGTCTGTTAATTCCATGATAACACAGCTTTCTTAGACCAAAATAATGTGTTATGTATAAGAAGTATAACACATTAATTAGTTATGGTCCATAAGTATTTTATTAGCCCACCTGTTTAAAATTACCTTCAAGTTTCATTAGGAAAGAGAGATCTTTTTTCATTTCTTGAAGGATCTAAAGGATTCCATATAATTTTTACTCTAATTCCTATGTCAGAGTCAATAAACATTAGGAGTACTTTAGGTTTCAAAGGACTTCCCAGGTGGCGCTAGTGGTAAAGAATCTGCCTGCCAGTGCAGGAGACCTGGGAGACATGGGTTTGATCCCTGAGTTAGAAAGATTCTTGGGAGTAGAAAATGGCAACCTGCTCCAGTATTCTTGCCTGGAAGATTCTGATAGAGGAGCCTGGTGGGCTACAGTCCATGGGGCCACAAAGAGTCAAACACAATTGACCAACTGAACTACACACCCCCACACACACATTTCAAAGACTGTGTCAAATGCAAAGACACATAGTGAGAAATACAAGGAGGACCTATTTGAATGTACTTTACTATATTAGGATCAATATTAAGCATGCAATTGCACAAATAATTTGTTACGATCAGAGAAGTGTTATAAAGGAGGACATTCAACCTAGTGTGAAGAAGATAATAGAAAGACATAAGTTTATCTGAAGTTCAAGGAAGTTTTTCTAGGAGAATAAGACATAAGCTGAGAGAAACTTGAAACACAGGTAGGAACCAGACAATGGGTCAGAGGGAGAATCTTCCAGATGGTGGGATTAGCTTTGCAAAACCTCAATAACTAGAAGTGATGTGATATATTCAAGGAATAAAATGAAAAACAAAGTAAGTGTACCAAAAAAAAGGAGGGGGGGAGTGGTGGAAACAGACTGGAGCAAATAGATCTGGAAAAAGACCATTGTAGGTTGCTGGTATAGATAGACATAGAGAGAGTTATAAATATATATGTAATAAGTGAATGAGTTTGCCTAGGGAGAGTATTTGGAATGAGCACATAGAACCTTCTTCAGGATTTAGAAATGAATCTCAAATAATTTCTACATTTAAAGTTGGAGGAAGAGAAAAACGATGGGAGAAGAGCTGTTAGTGAATCAGGAGGAAAACAAAATATGGTGTTACTAAAAGCAAAGAAAGAGTCTTTCAAGTTTATGGAGTGGGGCTAGTCCCCGTCTCAAGCTAAATGTTCACAGGAATAGAGACGCTGTGTTGTGAAATCTTCTAATTTTATTAAAAAAGCAAAAATCCAGATTATGTACAATTCTTCAATTTTTAAATCAAGATTGCTAAAATTGTACAACCTCCACCAATAAGCTGGAAATGATGTCATTTTTGAAACTCTGTGTTATACCAAGATTTGTAACCAAGAGTGACATTTATTTGGTTTAATCAGATATATAGAAAATTAGCAAGTCATTTGGCTGTAATATTTATTTCAGCAGATATTGAAACTTTGTACAGTCAGAAACAGGGATGTACTGAAACAAGTAAAAATACCAAAGTTTTCCAACCAATAGTGTTCAGTTCATTTGACCACTAGTAGGGCTTAGCCTATAGATGGCAGTATCAAATGTAGTCATAGTATTAACACCAGGGAAAAAATTGCACATGGGCAAGAACAGGCCCCATTTTATGTTATTTTACTGCTTGTTCCACTTAATGCATAAGAAGAAATCCTCTTTCATCTTCCCTGATTCTAATTTCACCAGACAGACCCTCAAGTACAAGAAAATGTGTTGACATCCTTGATAACATAATTATCTCCACAACTAGGTGGCCAGTACTATTACATTATAGCCTGAATCTCTATCAGGATGCACTTCAGGGAACCTTATATCAATTGACTCTCAGATCCAGGCTTGCAATGTCTCTGGTGGCTGCTGGGTTTGTGCAGTGACCTCAGCCAAAGCATGACTCCTTTTCTAGAAGTCCCAAGTATTCCCTCTTTGCCTTGACACTAGGCTGTGGCTTAGTGTGTACACTGGCTCTTTCCTCCCTGCTAGTATCTGAAATGCACATTAAAAGGAGGGAAGTCTCTCAGTGTGACTTACATTAGACTTTGGAGGAGGCTAACAAAAGAAGCATTTGAATGGAAAACTTGACTAAATCATTTCCTATGTCAAGTTTAAAATAATTTCTCCTCTTCTAAATCTAGATTTTGAAATAGTATTTTTGGTGTTTCAAGCATCTACAAAGAGACTGCTCATCAATTAGGGCTCTAGAAGATGTAATGGTTTTTGAATTTAAAATTACTTCATTTGCATTAGTTTCACAGAGAGAGAGATGATATAAGAACATAACTGAATATTTGATCCTTTTGTTCTATTAGATTCACCCCCTGAAATTATAAACTATAGTTTGGTGAGCACCTCTTTTTTCTTTATTTTTTAATATTTCTAATTTCTTAATATAAATGGAAATACTAAGAATTATGATTACCACAGTCCTCATTTCCATAAGATATAAATGAGTTTCTAAGTAATATTTGATATAAAATAATATTTCTAATGTTTATATTTCAATTATTTCCACATCTATGAAATTTGAAATAACTTCATTAAAGTGAAAAGTAAATAAATTGAATTTGCTGACAAGTCTAAAATGCAGTGATGTATATGCTGAAGTCAGTGGAAGCCAAATTGTTTTTCACATATCATGTACAATTAAAGAGGTGATATGTTATCATGTCATTGACTATAAAATATAACCATTATTTCTACAAGATAAAATGCTGAAGATACAATGCCAGTGGGGTGTGACTGAAATAGGTCACTGTTGGTTTGACCTTTTAAAAGTGGCATCCTATTTCTTTCCTCAAGAAATGGCAGCCCACTCCAGTATTCTTGCCTGAGAAATTCCATGGACAGAGGAGCCTGGTGGGTTATAGTCCATCGAGTCACAAAAGAGTCAGACACGACTTAATGAGTAAACAACAACAACAGATTTCTTTCTTCATGACTCTTTCCTGGTTAAATGTGTTTAAAATCTGAATTTGGAGAAAGAAAGGAACATTTTTGAAAGGCAGTGATTTACAAAGTAACTTCATTACAGATACATTTACCTAAATGTAGTCTGGCTGACTGCAGAGTACCAAGGAGCAAACAAAAAAACTGAAGGCTTCTAGACATGGGATCTGCATTAGGCAGGGGCCCAACTAGAGGAATTTAATTCCAAAAGTTTGAATGAAGATAATTTAATGAAGAAACTGTTTAAAAGAATCATGGGCTGTAATGAAGGAACTGCTTAAGAGGAGCAAAAATAAATCCTGAGTGAGGCATCCATTGAGTAGCATCTTAGGAAGCCATCACCTGTCTCAGTGTTGGAAGGGCAAAGGGAGGAGACAGTGTCACTCCTGGAGGTGACGGTGAGATGAAGCAGCTGAAGAGGGTCATCTGGTAGGAACTGTAGTTGTACAGGAATAGGACCGTGCAGGGAGAGAGCTGTGAGACTAAGAACACTGTATCTCTCTCCTACTCCCTGACCTCCTGCCAAGGCCAACTAGGGGTCAACTCAGCAGAAGTCAACAAGCCTAGGGACCCTGGGTGATGCAGCCAGCAGAGGAGAGAGGTGTGGAGAAAGGATCCGAGTGGAGGGTGCAAACGGTGGATACTCAGCACAGATTCACATACGGAGAGGCTAGGAAGGTCTCCAGGATAACCTCAGGCAGTGTGCATGTGCAGAAACTTGGGGATTCCAAGAAACTCTGCTTGGAGAGGTGACACTCTGAACCTGATGGTGCCAATTGCCTTTGAATATGGTTGTGCCAGGGATAATTCTGTGCCAAGGATGATGCTTCCCACGTGACTCAGTGATAAAGAATCCACCTGCTAATGAAGGAGATGCCAGAGACTCAGTTTTGATCTCTGGATCAGAGAGATCCCCTGGAGTGGGAAATGACAACCCACTCCAGTCTTCTTGCCTGGAGAATCCCCATGGACAGAGGAGCCTGGCAAGTTAGTCTGTGGAGTCACAAAGAGTCAGACACGACTGAGCAACTGGGCATGAGCACAGATATTTCTTGCACACTTACTTGGATGCAGGCACTGCTCTGTTCTTAGAAATTTGTCTTATATTGTATGCACAATACTCAATTGTGAGAGGAATCATTGCCAACGTGTATAAATGTCAAAAAAAAAAAAAAAAAGAGAGAGAGAGAGAAAGAGGAAAAAACCTGATTTTTAAGAGCTTAAATAGCTATTAGGCAGAGAGATGGGTCGTCAGGCTGAATTCTCATTGTATCTTCAGCCTGCGTTTTTTCCCTTTCCTCCATGCTTCCCTTTGACATTTGAAAGTGTTTGCTTCGCTCAAAGAAAAATCAGCAGCAAAACCCCTTCATCTTCCTTCCTGGAGGTAGAAGTGACCACTTTAGTCAGCAGGACTGTCACTGCGGCCTTTTACTTCAGACCTTCCAAGTCTGTTCCTTTTTCAGATCTGGCTTCAACCCAGGTCTGGTCTTCACTTTTACTTTCCTACCATCTGGTCCACTTCTTTCCGATTTTTTTTCCCCTCTGGCTCCAGTCCTTAGACTCTAGTCAACTATCTCGCATTAAAAAAAGAAAAATCTCCTTGGATTTGGGAAAAATTTGGAATCAAAGGTGAAAAGTGAAAGAAAAAGCTGGAAGCAAGCAAAGAGGTTAGCAAGTGTCCACCAAGAGAGCTGGCAGTTCTTCAAAGTGGGCAAATGGAGTTCCAGCTGCCAGGGGGCCTGTCTGGTGGCTCTGGAGCTTTGGGCACACGAGGAGTCCTGCTGAGCGCATGGCTGCTCTAGTTTGTCTTCCTGAGTTGAAACCTCAAAAAGAACTGGAAGAAAGCAGAGCTGCAGTGAACTGGAGTGCAACGGGGAAGAATTACACTTCTGGAAGCCTCTTTTGGTGCACTAGTGTAGGCTATTACCCTTGGCTGTGGTGTGCTTGGTGTATCCATACACAGCTGAATAATATTCTGAGAAAACAGGGAAGATCTCATAGGACCTGACTTGCTTAAGAAGTTAAAGTTGTATGAAAGGCACTTTCCTAATTCAGTATGCTACTAAAATCTGGAAACTTCACAGTTGAGTCTATCATGTTTATGATTTTGCATCGCAAGCTTAATGATGAATCTGGTCACTTCCTTCTCGTTGATGCCTCCATTCTCTCTCTCTTTTCTGTTGAAGCAACAGATGATTTTCTTGGAGCTAATGAAAGTTAGTTTTCAGGGTCCTTCACTCGGTCGCTCAATCGTGTCCGACTCTTTGAGACCCCATGAATCGCAGCACGCCAGGCCTCCCTTTACTTCTTAATAAAAAGACCCCTCAGATTTTATAACCTTCAGGGTCCATACAATCTGCTTGCTGGGTGGGGTTTGGGCTTAGGCTTCAGGAAAGGACATGCTGTGATGAGACTACAATCCTTTTAGCACCAGTTGGCAGATTCTCGACTCCTTGGTGGAAATACTGTCAGAATTGTCACTTCTGACTTCATCTTTCTGCTCCATGACACATCTGCAAAAGAGTTAATCAGTGACAAATTCTTATGTGATAAATTGCCTCCGAGATGGCTTTCACAACACTCAGGCCAAATAAACTTGAGTGGTTTAACATATGCATGAATTAAGTGCTGCAAGCTCTTCAAAGAAGCTTTCAAACCAATGAACTCTAAATTGCATGGAAAGGAAAGTGCAGAGTGAGTGATTGTATCTGGTGCTTTATTGCTCTCCAAAAATATTACTTATCAGTATCTTTGGAATAATACGTCCTGTTATTTTTCCTATGGTTCCACTTTCTCTTTAGGCAACAAGCATATACATACATCAATGAGGAAGCAAGAATAGATGACTGAGGTCTACGAACTTTTTGTAGAGGACAGATAGAAAGAGGACAGATAGAAAATGTTTTGCAGGTCGCATAACCTCTAACTACTCATCCTGATGCTGTAACATGAAAACCAGCATGGACAATAGTTCAATGAATGGATGTGGTTGTGTCCGTTTATTTATGGGCACTGGAATTTGAATTTCATATCATTTTTATGGTCACGAAATATTACTTTTCATTTTTATTTTAAAAATCCTTTAAAAATGTAAAGTCATCCTTAGCTAACAAAAACAGAAGACAGTCTAGATTTGGCTTGTGAGTCATCATTTGCAAACCTCAGTTCTCTTGCCTGGAAAATCCCATGGATGGAAGAGCCTTGGTAGGCTGCAGTGCATGGAGTCGCTTGGAGTCGGACACAACTGAGCGACTTCACTTTCACTTTTCACTTTCATGCACTGGAAAAGGAAATGGCAACCCACTCCAATGTCCTTGCATGGAGAATCCCTGGGACGAGGGAGCCCGGCAGGCTGCCATCTATGGGGTTGCACAGACTAAAGTGACTTAGCAGCAGCAGCAGCAGATGTAGTAATAGTGGATAGAGTATGAGTTGCAGAATACTCAGACTTGATTTCAATGTTGAGTCTATCACTATCAAGTAAATGAACTTGTGCATCAATTCACCAACTTCCCAGAGCCTCTATATTATTATCTATGAAATGGGGTTGTAATACTTATCCTGGAGGGCTGTTGGTAGGATTACATGAGACACAGTATTTCAAAGAATCTATCATAGGTTCTTGAGAGTAGTAGTTAATCAATATATTTGAATTCCTTTCAGTTTTCTAGACTATTTGTTTGACTGACTTGACTAGTCTGTTTTTATACAGCCACAAAAATTGAAAAAAAATTCAAAATTAGACATTAAAGCAATTAAGTTTCAAGTAAAGAAATTAATGAGACAATATGATGAAAATGTCATTTGTATGCAAAATCAAGTTTGAATTGTCATTATTTTAATGTTGCTTTTTGGGATCATGTAGTTTTCTTTGCATTGTTACAATTTTTATTTTTCAATGAAAATATGTATATGTTTTGAATTTGAAATAACTAGTATTATGTTCATTTTGTGCTTCTCCTGTGAGATCTTATTCTTTCTGCACCACTGGGCTTACCGTATATAATTCATGGCCAAGATAACACTCACAGTAGAGGACTACAGATAGTACATGCTGCTTTAGCAGCGTATGTTTATAGACCAATATGTGTGATTTAACTTCACTAGTGAACACTGATGTTTCCCAGGTGGCTCAGTGGTAAACAGTCGACCTGTCAAGTGGGAGATGCAGGGTTGATCCCCGGGTCAGGAAGATCTCAGACAAAAGGAACTGGCAATCCACTCCAATATTCTTGACTGGGAAATCCCAAAGACAGAGGAGCCTGGTAGACTATAGCCCATGGAGTGGCAAAGAGTTGGACATGACTTAGTGACTAAACAGCAACAACAGCAAGTGTATACTGAAAGTGTATATTGTTGACCAAGGTCACAAAGATCCTTGAAAAATGCATCACTTCTAGACTATCTGCATTCAATTAATTCTCCATATGACTTTATTAGTTAAGACAATATTCTAGAGCATTAATTCTTAACAGAGGGAAGAAGTAATGAGCTTTTGAATTATCCAAAAATATTTTCAAAAATATTCCAATTCTTCACCATTTGCCTTGCCTCCCACTCTTTCAACAAACAGAACTGTAGAGTAGGGAAAGTGGTTTTTTTTATTTGTATTTTTAAAATAAAAGCTTCTCAGGTGATTCTGACACCCCTAAACACACACACACACACACCCACCCACCCACACACCCACACATGCACACCCACACAAAATGAAACAGTACTCTTGGAGGTCAGTGGCAGTACTTTTCTATCTGTTAAGATTCTTCCTATTGAAGAAGCTATTTTGCTTCAAAACCTACTCTGAATGTAGAGGATTATTACCAGGGAGTTACATTCAGTTTTCTCTAGGGCAGTAGTCTGAATTTTGATAATTTTCTCCTTCAGTCTTTGATGCTGGAAACAGCTATTGAGCATTCACTGTAGGCTAGACACTGCCTCATGCTGTGAGGCATGAAAAGGATGAATACTACTTCTCATCTTTAAGGAAGTACAATATAATAGAAGAGATAAGACAGGTACACACTTCAAAGTATATTATGACATATAAACGAGAGGTATGAGAAAGAAATGCAACATCCTACTGGAAATTAGAGGATCATGAGATCATTTATGATTGCAGGGACCAGAAAGTCTTCATATGTAATCGGAACTGCTATTCTTTAAGTGTTGCTAATTTCTAAGAAAATGGGTAAGCGGGCCTTTTTTAAAATGATGCAATATTGTTGCTAAATTTAGGATCTGATTTCCTGGTGGCTCAGCTGGTAAAGAATCCACCTGCAATATGAGAGACCTGGGTTCAATCTCTAGGTTGGGAAGATCCGTTGGAGAAGGGAATAGCTATCCACTCTATTATTCTAGCCTGGAGAATTCCAGGGACTATATAGTCCTTGGGATCGCAAAGAGTTGGACACAACTGAGTGACTTTCAGTCAAAGTCACTCAAACTCATGTCCATCGAGTCAGCTGGATGGCATCACTGACTCGATGGGCATGAGTCTAGTGAACTCTGGGAGTTGGTGATGGACAGGGAGGCCTGGTGTGCTTTGATTCATGGAGTCGCAAAGAGTTGGACATGACTGAGCAACTGAACTGAACTGAACTGAGTGACTTTCACTTTTACTTTCAATGGTATTGATGTGTTGGGTACATCTTGATTTAAAAATATTTGAGTCATCCTCTTATGAGTAGTATCTACAAACAGGTTAATGCATTGGACACCGACAGCCTTCCTAAGAGCTCCTTTCACTATATAAGAGCATATAGCTATAAAACCTGAAGTTTCTTCAATGTAACGATTTATAATTCCACAAAAAGTCTCAAATGTGATCAAGCCATATTGATTATATTTGATTTTTCCCTCAAAATGAAGGATTCCATCAGAGTGCATTCTAGCTTTCCTGACTCTTTCATTAGAGAAGAAAGAAAAAATTAATTTAAAAAATTCATCTATATGTCTCAGTATGAAATAAATAATCTTCAGGATTCTTACAAAGCCTGCAGACATAAATGGATAGTTTCCAACAGTTTTTGTTAAATTCTATGCCCCTTGGGAAAAATTGATTTCTGGGTTGCAAACAGTACACATGAAAATTGTAATTTTCACAATAATATTCATTAAATATTAGAAAAATGGGGGCACCAAATGGAGATTTTCAATATGATACTAAAAGTATATTGATTTCTTACCTTCAGGTTTTATTCCTTCAACATCTTCAGCAAAGAATTGCTAAGTCAATTGTTAAAGTGTAGTTTGTTTGACTACATGTGAAAATTAGATAAGATTTAGTTCAATTTGGTCATGAAAAGCTCATGAAATAGTTAATTCATAATAAAATGAATTTGTCTCTCTTCAGATCCTCATTGAAGATTTCACTAGAGACACTGTAGACACAGAGATATAATGAATAGAAATCCAAATAACCATAAGGAAATGCGCCAGTAAGGCCAGGGCTTTTAAAGGTAAATTTTGAGCAATATATATTGAACTTGATTTCAATAACTGCTTGAGCTTAGAATATAAAAGGCATATCACTGGGCACGTTCCCTTATTTTGTAACCTCAAAATTTTTCCTACAATCATAACAATTTTTTAATTAAGAGGAACATAATTTATGTGATGATATTGGGAGCAGTTGCTTTCAAAAGTGTATTTCTAAAAAAGTTAAAAAATTTATTAAATAAACATTTTTATTGTTTTAATTGTCCCATTTTCTCACAGTCAAGAGGATTTCTTTCATCTGGATCATTATCTCACAGCATAGAAGGACACATGCAAGAATCCATTATCCAGAGCAAGAAACCATTACCCGGAGCATTCTAGTGACTCAAGACCATCAAGAACCATCACCATATTTGAGGAGACTTAGACAATAAAATGGAAATTCTAGAAAGGATATATGTTTAGGCTTCAATATTAACATTGCTGTTACATGGTAATTTGAGTAAGCATGGATTATATAGGTTACATTTATTGACTTAAAGAGATGAGGCTATTTTATTTCTTGTACAAATCATTGGGTCCTAGATAGTAGAGAAATGTTATGTTATTAAGTGATGGCCATGTCTATAATATTGCCATTTCCTAGTATTGACAATTTGTGTCAAAATTATCATTTTTATATTTCCTAATCTCCTATACTAATGTTTATTTTTAAAGTGAGTCAAGTACTATTCATAAATTCTTTCAAAAATTTATTAATTCACTGATTCACTTACTTATTTCAAGAAAGCTTTATTCTATTCTGTGCAATTATTATTTGGTAGTGTCAAACGAAGTCCCAGCTTTTCTAAAAGTTGGTGTTTAAGGTAGAATACACGGTTGCTGCTAGGAGATAAAAACTGAAAAGCCTACCTATTGAAAATACATGATTCTAGTTCCCCTAGTTTAAAACCTACCATTAATAGTCTGAAAAGGTTCTATAGTGCAAGATTTTAAAAAATAAAACCATTAAATGAAAACTCATCACCATCTATAAATCACGCTACATACAGCCTACTGATGACTAATCCAAGTCTTCACACTCCTTCTTTAAGCTCCAGTTAACACACAGTCATTTCTAGAGTGTGATTCTAGGATTACTCACGAATACCATCACACTTGTAGACCAGGGAAGTAGTAGCTAGGATAAGTGACATATCTGTCCCTATCCTATTCACTTCTTCATTTATTTGTGAAGTATTCTTTTTACTTGTATAATCCTTCAATGGTCTGTACCCCTGTGCCTTGCTCAGAAAATTCTTTTTATTTATTCAAAACTCAGCCTTTATGGAACAGGCTTTCTGCCTTTGATATATAATGTATATATTATATATACCTGTTTTTATTATTTCTACTTCTTTCCTAACTGCTGTTAAACAACTTACATAATAACAGAAACCACAGGAAGTCAAGTCTCAAGAGGGACTTTCTTCAAGGACCCTAGAATGCCTGCAAATATTTCTGAAAGCTTGCTTTAGTTCCCTTGGAGCATTTTTTTTTTAAAGAACACCCTACTAGACAGGAGAAAGCAGTGTCTTCCAGGCTAAGTAACTCTTCCACTACTCAAGTGCTTTTTCTTTCTTTTTGGCTGTTCCCTGCCTCTCTGCAGTTGTAATGGATGGGGAGAAAATTCAAAGTTAAGCTTATGGCTTGAGGGTTGATATTTAACTCTTTTATATCCACTAGGATTAGGTTACAAGAGGAAGTAATTCTATTCTATAAAAGCAGAGAGGAAATCAAGAAAAAAATGATCTGAACTGACAAATTCATCCAATTTAACATCCAAGTTATATTTTTTAGTGAACATTTGGCACATAGCATTTATAGGATCTTCTGAATGCATACATGAATGATATAATTATTCACCCAGTTCTGTGTTCTCTGACCTGTTACCATTTGGAATAGGTCTGATCTAAAGACATATTTTTATAGTAGTTTCAAGTCATTGGAGAAAATGTCACAGATTACCTCTATAGTAGCATGAAAACAACTACCATCACCACCACCACTACTGATTTTAATCATTACTATCTTAAAACGTTTACATATGTTCTTGGTTATTTTCACAATAACTCTTAACAGAATAGTGAGACAATATTATTATCTTACTTTTACAGATGAAGAAACAGACATTTGGACAGTGTCAGGCAATGGTAGTTAAGGAAACAGCTTTCTAATTAAGAAAGTCTGGCTTCCAAAGTCCGTGCTGTATGACTCCACTATACATTTATTCTGAATTCACTCAACATTCTATAAAAGCACGTGTGTTACCATCAACACAGAGACACAGGCGCTCAGTTATAAAAATGAGTAAGGGATGTCTCCAAGGCACGTTGCAGAATGATGGGTACAAAAGACAGTAAATGCAGCAAAAATTAGTTTGATACCATATACACAGTATACTATGAGAACATAAAGAGCAGTAACCTATTTAGCTTTCGCATGAGAGTATAGATCAGAAAAACCTTCAGAGAGGGCACGGATTTGTGAACTGTTTTAAATGTAGGTTAGTGTTTGCCAGGAGGGCAGGAGAGAGGAATGATACAAATGGAGCTGCCACTTGAAATGAAGCCCAAATAAACCAAAAGAAGCTTCTTATGGCTGTAGAGTTGAGGATAAGTGCGAAGGGCAGAAAGAAGACTCCATGGAGTGATTAGGGGCTGGTCTTGGAGGACTATGCACAGCTGTAGGAAAGAGTTTGATTATTTTTTGTGAAAATTGGATGTTCAGCAGGGGTTTAAGTCAAAAGATCTGGCTTTGAATGCTGGACCCAATAACATGTATGATTATGTTCAAGGCCTTGCATCTAAGTCTCTGTTCTCTCATGTGAGAAGTGCACAGTGTTAAGACTCAACCTTATAACCTGTTGTGAGCAGTGAGACAATTATATGTAACATACATTTGATCCCTTATCCCCCAGTCAAGACAGAGAGGAGATGCAGAAAAAAGTGTGTGTATGTTAGGTGTAGAATGTAGGGTGCCGGTGGCTCTATTGGTTGCGGGGGTTCTTGGGTCTGGCAGTTAATAGGGCTGTTGACAAAATTTGAACTTTCCTCCTCATTATGGGTTATGGCAAGAAGATTACACTTCCTTCCTCTCAAAAACTAGGACTCAGCCATTGGCAGGCTTATCGACGGAGATGTTTGCAGAAGCAATGTGTGTAGTTATAAATGGGAGTATTTAATTATCAGGTTAAGACCTGCAGCACTCTCTCCCTGTGCTCTGCTGTTTATGGAAGCTTCTATGGAGGTAGAATTTCCATATCCTGCTGGGTTCTGCATGGTTATCAGCCCCACTGTCAACTCCTGCTGAGCCTGTACTGTGCCAGACAAATCAATTCTTGTTGAGAGAAACCACTGAGAATTTGAAAGCTGTTACTAAAGCATAATCTATCCAACTCAACTGATGCATGAGTCAGACAGGGTGTAGGCTGTTGATGGGTTTTCATGGTATTGGGGTTGGGTACAAAGTCTCTCATGTGGGGTTACAGGAAAGGTGGGCCAGAAGTCACTGAAAGGTGAGTGACAACTTGACATTCAATAGCCCCCAAACTCACTGGACACAGAACCAGGAATTCTTATTCTGAAAGAAAAGTCACATGAGGCTGGCCCAAACCTGGGCCAGAAATGCTGGAAATCTGTGTGGCCTCCCTGGTATGACTGATGCATAGATCTGAGGATGATTGGGTAAAATTATCTCATTTTAAGATGCAGGGATGGGACTAGCACAGTGCCTGGCATATAACATTGGCTCAACAATTGTTACCTGCCTTGTGTGTGTGTTAGTTGCTCAGTTCTGTCCGACTCTGCTACCCCATGACCTGTAGCCCGCCAGGCTTCTCTGTCCGTGGAATTTTCCAGGCAAGAGTACTGGAGTGGATTGCCATTCCCTTTTCCAGAGGATCTTCCCAACCCAGGGACTGAACCCTGGTCTCCTACATCGCAGGCAGATTCTATGCCATTTGAACTATAGGGAAGTCCTGTTACCTGCCTTAAGCATCCTCTTTTTCCTTCTTCTTTTATAAGATCCTGTGTTTGCTATTTGTTTAGAGGATGGTTGGGATTATTTGAAGTGAGTATTCATAAGGATGCAACCCCTATTGCAACCTCTATTGTAGATTTACTTCTGCAGTTTAGTGTTCCTAAAAATAAGTCCTTCAGATGCAAACATAAATGTACTCCAAATTATTCTCTTGCTTCCATTCATTATTCAGTAGTGAAAAAGGCACGACCTCATAACTTAGAAGAGTAAATGCACTAAACATTTTCTTTATTCTGTAAAGTTTTATTCTTTGTTGCTGCATATCTTAGGGTGACTTAATCAAAGCGGCACTACATTTAATGACTATATGGAGGCCAATACTTTGGCACTACTAACACACCTTACAAATTGACTGTGATGACTACCAGCGAAGAGGTGAACAAAGAAAAGTCTGTGCATGTGAGTGAAATGTGTGCTTGTGACATACTTTGCTTAATATATAATGATAACTTATCAAAATTTTAGGAAACCATAGAGTCAAAAATGGTGGAATAACACCCAGTACTTGAGGATAGACAATCGAAAGAGGAATTACAAGGCAGGGTGAGTAGAGATCCACATGTAAGCCTGCAGGAGAAAGGGTGGAAATCTGAAGTTTTGTCAGTCAGGTATCCAATGATCGAGATAAAATGTAACTCACCAGTAACTGGCACCAGAGTCTCATTATTTCCTTGCCTTTAAGTTTTTCTGGTGGAAAAGGACTGACATGACCAACATTTCTAAGTGTCTGTCTACTGAATGCTCTACCGGGGCTAAAAAGATGAATTAGATATTATCTAGGAGTTCACAGCCTGTAAGCATGACAGTTACAGTAATGTGTGACTACACTGGCAGAGTTTCAGAAAAAAAAAAGGTTGCACTGAGTATTAACAGTTCCAGTTTAAAGTATGTGGAGAGCAATCATAACAACATAGTTAGCAGGCATCTTAGCATTTACCTAGCCCATTCTTTTAGCCAGTCAAGGTCATACAGCCTTCATTTGAATATTTCCAAATGCTGACTTGAGTCTAAATCATATTCCAACTTTGTGGTATGCACACTAGGCAATTTAGTAACCTAAATAAAATTTCCTTTTCCATTTAGCAGTCGTCTTTCTTATACAAAGAAGGTTCTAGATACCTTAATTACATTATTTGAATTCATAAGAAAAAGAAATATTTGTTAATATGAATAAGCTGAATTCATTCAATGTTTACATGCCAAAATGAAAAATAAGAGCTAAAGTCAAAATTGAAATAGATGTTTCACTACCCGCTCCCCCCGCCCCCCCGGCCAGAAGTTAATTTGACAGAAGTCCAGGATAAGAAGACCACTGTAAGAATCTAAAGGCTTGTGTAATAGTAATAGATTTGTATATATTTTATGCTTAGAGTATAAAGTTAGAGCATTACTATCGTAAGCCTGTTATAAACTTGTACTTGGAAGTCTAGATGTCCTAGATATCAACCATGAAGCTCTTTAACACAATACATTGGAAAATAAAGTTTTCGTTGTCTGACTCGTTTATGTGCAGATTTGGGGACTTTCAGTCCAATGCTGATTCTAACATACATGAGCTGATCAAAGAGAAAACCATAACTTACTCTATTTTACTTTTAACCATTGAGTACAATTTGTTGGTATCTCAGTAAACAACATGCAATCTCTGTACCTTAATGTTTTTGGAAAAAAAAAAATTATCTCTTAGATTGATCACTAATTGTACTCAGTTCAGTTCAGTTGCTCAGTCTTGTCTAACTCTTTGCGACCCCATGAATTGCAGCATGCCAGGCCTCCCTGTCCATTACCAACTCCCAGAGTTCACTCAAACTCATGTCCATTGAGTCAGTGATGCCATCCAGACATCTTATCCTCTATCGTCCTCTTCTCCTCCTGCCCCCAACCCCTCCCAGCATCAGAGTCTTTTCCAATGAGTCAGCTCTTTGCATAAGGTGGCCAAAGTATTGGAGTTTCAGCTTCAGCATCAGTCCTTCCAATGAACACCCAGGATTCATCTCCTTTAGAATGGACTGGTTGGATCTCTTTGCAGTCCAAGGGACTCTCAAGAGTCTTCTCCAACACCACAGTTCAAAAGCATCAATTCTTTATTGCTCAGCTTTCATTACAGTCCAACTCTCACATCCATACATGACCACAGGAAAAACCATAGCCTTAACTAGACGGATCTTTGTTGGCAAAGATTGCTTTTTCATATGCTATCTAGGTTGGTCATAACTTACCTTCCAAGGAATAAGCAGCTTTTAATTTCATGGCTGCAGTCACTATCTGCAGTGATTTTGGAGCTCCCCAAAATAAAGTCTGACACTGTTTCCACTGTTTCCCCATCTATTTCCCATGAAGTGATGGGACCGGATGCCATGATCTTTGTTTTCTGAATGTTGAGCTTTAAGCCAACCTTTTCACTCTCCTCTTTTACTTTCATCAAGAGGCTTTTGAGTTCCTCTTCACTTTCTGCCATAAGGATGGTATCATCTGCATATCTGAGGTTCACGACATTTCTCCCGGCTATCTTGATTCTAGCTTGTGCTTCTTCCAGCCCAGCGTTTCTCATGATGTACTTTGCATATATGTTAAATAAGCAGGGTGAAAATATACAGCCTTGATGTACTCCTTTTCCTATTTGGAACCAGTCTGTTGTTCCATGTCCAGTTCTAACTGTTGTTTCCTGACCTGCATACAGATTTCTCAAGAGGCAGGTTAGGTGGTCTGGTACTCCCATCACTTTCAGAATTTTCCACAGTTTATTGTGATCCACACAGTCAAGAGCTTTGTCAATAGAGCAGAAACAGACAGTTTTCTGGATCTCTCTTGCTTTTTCCATGATTCAGTGGATGTTGGCAATTTGACCTCTGGTTCCTCTGGCCTTTTCTAAAACCAGCTTGGACATCAGGGAGTTCACGGTTCACGTATTGCTGAAACCTGGCTTGGAGAGTTTTGAGCATTACTTTACTAGCATGTGAGATGCGTGCAATTGTGCAGTAGTTTGAGCAATCTTTGGCATTGCCTTTCTTTGGGATTGGAATGAAAACTGACCTTTCCAGTCCAGTGACCACTGCTGAGTTTTCCAAATTTTCTGGCATATTGAGTGCAGCACTTTCACAGCATCATCTTTCAGGATTTGAAATATCTCAAGTGGAATTCCATCTCCTCCACTAGCTTTGTTCATAGTGATGCTTTCTAAGGCCCATTTGATTTCACATTCCAGGATGTCTGGCTCTAGGTGAGTGATCACACCATTGTGATTATCTGGGTCATGAAGATCTTTTTTGTACAGTTCTTCTGTGTATTCTTGCAACCTCTTCTTAATATCTTCTGCTTCTGTTAGGTTCATACCATTTCGGTTTTATCAGGCCCATCTTTGCATGAAATGTTCCCTTGGTATCTCTAATTTTCTTGAAGAGATCTCTAGTCTTTCCCATTCTGTTCTTTTCCTCTATTTCTTTGCATTGATCACTGAGGAAGGCTTTCTTATCTCTCTTTGCTCTTCTTTGGAACTCTGCATTCAGATGCTTAAATTTTTCCTTTTCTCCTTTGCTTTTCACTTTTCTTCTTTTCACAGCTATTTGTAAGGCCTCCCCAGACAGCCATTTTGCTATTTTGCATTTCTTTGCCATGGGGATGGTCTTGATTCCTGTCTCCTATACAATGTCACAAACCTCTGTCCGTAGTTCATCAGGCATGATATCTATCAGATCTAGTCCATTAAATCTATTTCTCACTTTCACTGTATAATCATAAGGGATTTTATTTAGGTCATTCCTGAATGGTCTAGTGGTTTTCCCTACTTTCTTCAATTTCAGTCTGAATTTGGCAATAAGGAGTTCATGATCTGAGCCACAGTCAGCTCCCAGTCATGTTTTTGCTGACTGTATAGTGCATCTCCATTTTTGGCGGCAAAGAATATAATCAATCTGATTTCGGTGTTGACCATCTGGTGATGTCCATGTGTAGAGTCTTCTCTTGTATTGTTGCAAGAGGGTGTTTGCTATGATCAGTGCATTCTCTTGGAAAATCTCTGTTAGCCTTTGCCCTGCTTCATTCCGATGGACTGTGCAGAAGCTCCCCGGCTCTGATAGACTGCGCAGAAGCGTGGCCGAGAGGAACTACCCCACGTCCAAGGAGTAGCGGCTGCACAGGCACAGGAGGGCCAAGAGGAGCTGCTCCACGTTCAAGGTCAGGAGGGGTGGCTGTGAAGGGATAACCATCGTCCAAGGTAAGAGATACCCAAGAAAGATGCTCAGTGTTGCGAGAAAGCATCAGAGGGCAGACACACTGAAACAATAATCACAGAAAACTAGTCAATCTGATCACATGGACCATAGCCTTGTCTAACTCAATGAAACGAAGCCATGCTGCGTGGGGCCACCCAAGACGGATGGGTCATGGTGGAGAGGTTTGACAGAATGTGGTCCACTGGAGAAGGGAATGGCAAACCACTTCAATATTCTTGCCTTGAGAGCCCCATGAACAGTATGAAAAGGCAAAATGATAGGATACTGAAAGAGGAACTCCCCAGGTCAGTAGGTGCCCAATATGCTACTGAAGATCAGTGGAGAAATAACTCCAGAAAGAATGAAGTGATGGAGCCAAAGCAAAAACAGTACCCAGTTGTGGATGTGACTGGTGTAGAAGCAAGGTCCCATGCTGTAAACAGCAATATTGCAATGGAACCTGGAATATTAGGTCCATGCATCAAGGCAAATTGGAAGTGGTCAAACAAGAGATGGCAAGAGTGAATGTCAACATTCTAGGAATCAGCGAACTAAAATGGACTGGAATGGGTGAATTTAACTCAGATGACCATTATATCTACTACTGCGAGCAGGAACCCCTTAGAAGAAATGGAGTAGCCATCATGGTCAACAAAAGAGTCCAAAATGCAGTACTTGGATGCAATTTCAAAAATGACAGAATGATCTCTGTTCATTTCCAAGGCAAACCATTCAATATCACAGTAATCCAAGTCTATGCCCCAACTAGTAATGCTGAAGAAGCTGAAGTTGAATGGTTCTATGAAGACCTACAAGACCTTTGAGAACTAACATCCAAAAAAGATGCCCTTTTCATTATAGGGGACTGGAATGCAAAAGTAGGAAGTCAAGAAAGACCTGGAGTAACAGGCAAATTTGGCCTTGGAATTGTACTAGAAATGAAATTAAATTACAGCCATGGAAACAATTTAAAGAAGAACTAAGGAAGATTGCCAAGAGCTGTTAACTACTGGGACAAGTGACATATCTATACCTCAGCGTCTTTTTGATAAGACAGACAAGTGGCAATTTCAGATTATTCAGTAGTGCACAAGCAGTGAAGTGGAATCCTTCCTCAGTATACATGGGGGATTGGTCCCAGGACCCTCCCACACACACCAAAAGCTATGTATGCTTAAGTCCCTTATATAAAATGATGCAGTATTTACATATGACTTATGCATATCCTCTCAAATACTCTAAATCATCTCTAGATGACTTGTAATACCTAATACAATGTAAATGCTATGTAAATAGTTTTAAATACAATGTAAATGACATGTAAATAGCTGCTGGAGCATAGCAAATTCAAGTTTTGCTTGACGAAAGCTGGATATTTTGTCAAATATCTTTCATTTATGGTTGGTTGAACCTGAGGGGTGCAGAACCCAAAATGGGGAGGGTTGGCTGTTATGTCTAAAAATGTGAGGGTGTTTAAGAATTTTAATGAAACTTGAAAATGGGTTCTGCATTTACAATGAGTCACTAGTCTCAGTAAGACAGTTGACAGGTTTGTATAAAAGTCAGAAGCCACAATGATTTGTGTAGATTCAGTAATGCTACTTAAAGATCAGGTTATTTAACATGTGAATGTATAAAGTTTGATTGTATTTATATAAATAATATAATAAACTTACTCAGTAAATGTTTTCCAAAGAAGTCACTTTTTGAAGATGATTAAAATGTAGATTTTTACTTTTAATTTCAAACTTTTAACTTCAAAATTGCCATCACAGTCAGTTTAAAATGTATTTGAGGGAAAATAACTATCACTACTGGATAGTTACATCTTGTTGACATCTGAGCTCTTTCTAAAGAAACACATTTATTGTCAAAGGATAAAGCTTTGCCACCATTGATGTTATTAAAAAGAAAATGCTGCTGGTTCAGAGGGAAGATGAAAGAGAACCTAATAAAATGCTTTGAGCAATGACAGCATCGCTGAAAAAAATGGACATCTTTCCAAGGAAATTCTGTGTAGCTGACAATGTTCATTTGTTCAGGGAAGCAGTGTCTGAGTGGGTGCAAAAGGCAAAAAAAAAAAAAAAAAAAGAGCTTCCATACATTTCATTCTCTTTCACAGCAGCTTTCTTCCCTTGCCAGGTTCTTAAATATGGGTGTTATCTAAGGTTTTGCTATTTGCTCTCTTTTTTTCTTATTTGAAGTGTCTTGTATCATTTCAGTTCTGTTGCTGGCTACAATTATCACTGTTATAACTACCTAATGCATGCTGCCATGGCACATTTTTCTTACTGATTTTGCAATAAATGCATCCAGCCTCTCGTTGGACTTCTCCAACAAATACCTCAAGTTCAACATGACTGGAATGAAACTCATCATTTACCTTCCTACAAGACCCTCAATCTGTTTCTGTCCCAGTTCAGTGAAGAGAATCACCATCTGGCCGTTCATCCAAGCCAAATGCATATGCTTACCCTAGATTCTTCTTTCTATCTCATTCTCTGCATCAACGGGCCATCAAATCCTTTCTTAAAATATCTTCTCATTACTCCCTCCTCTCCATTCCTGCTACTTCTTTTTTAAAATTAATTAATTCATTAATTTGGCTGCACTGGGTCTTTGTTGCAGTATGCAGATCTTCATCATCTTCACTGCGGCATGGGGGACCTAATTGCGGCTTGTAGGATCTACTTCCCCAACCAAGAATCAAACCTGGCACCTCTCTGCATTGGGAGCATGGAGGCTTAGCCACTGGACCACCAGGGAAGTCCCTCCCTATCATTTCTTTATTCAGGTTCTTATTTCTGCTTAGAATGGAGGGCGTGTGGAATAGGTTTCATTGGCTTCTGTTTCTTTCTTATAACCTGTTTTCAAGTGTTGCCCAGGTAACTCTGCTAAGATGAAAATAATATCGTGCCACTTGGTCTGTTACTTTAGAACAAAATGCTCATGCATTTCTTTGAGCTTTGGAAGAAAACTTGTGTTTCTTTTCCTCTGTCTGAAACACCCTTCCTGCACAGCCACTGTGTGTTAGTGTAGGAGTGAGGAGCCAGGGAGCATGCTGTGAGGAGTGCTGTGAACAACAGTGAGGAGCTAGGGAGCACGCTGGGTCAACTTTTCTCTGATTTTTGTTTCCAGCTTTGTTGATACTCAAGTTAGGACCACCTCATGGGCAACAAGGATGAGTCCGAGTTAGTTGACCTTCTGTGCATGGGACTTACTTCATTTCTCTAGTAAACTGGGCTTTTCTTGAGGACAAAGTTGTTGTTGGTTTCCTTTTGAAATCTCTCTACAGCAGAGAGCCTTAGGGTGTTCACTGACTAAATGAATGAAAAAAGCTTTCACATATTCTAGGAAGTATACAACCGACAAGATGAAAGACAAGCCCTTTAGGAAAAGATTATTCACACCCTGCTGTGAGTGGACTAATTACACATTTATTTCAACTGGAGAAGATAGAGTAGAAATTAAAATTCTGTTGTGGTGAAATAGTCTATTATTTTAAATACAGAGGGGATTAAATAGCTTAATTCATTTAAATAATCTACTAGGTAGAATAACTGTCAGAGTATTTAAAAATTGTGGATGGATTTAGGGAGCCTATTAAAGTTAAAAATACAGTGTTTGACCAAAGCATGGAGAAAATCTACATTTTATTGTTTTTAAAGTTTAAAGGGATAAACAGGGCTTATATGCAAACACTAGCATAGCTCAGTATTATTATCTGCCACTGACTATTGACTATAATAAAACATATTTTAAGATAATATTTTATTAGCACAGATCATAAAAACTTATGAAAATGAAAATATAATGGAAACTGATAAATAGTAGAAGAGGAAAATTCCAGATTTACAATCCCTTGTTCCTTCTCAAGTGTTTTCACAATAGCACCAAGATTAACTCAAATCTGAAAACCTGAAGAAAAAAGTTAAGTTTTCTTTTAAAAATACATGGATTTCAGATATGCCTGTATGTTACATTTGTAAATGTATTTACATAGGCATTTTAATAATTTCTCCAAAGTTTAGACAATGAAAAAACTGATTTCAATCAAGTAATTCAGTTTATAAACCCAAACAAACCAAACATCTTAATCAACAGAGTAGTCCTAAAATTTTACCAAAAGAAAAAAAAATCTTTAGGAGTATTTTGTATTTTGGAAATAAACATGTTTACACTGTAACCTTTCCATTTTTACATTAAATTATGAAATCCATAGTGAACTAATAAAATTGGAAACCTTAAAACTATCAGAGTATTTAAAAATTATGGAGGAATTTAGGGAGCCTATTAACATTTAAAATACAATGTTTCAGGATATCTGAAAGTAAATATTAAGATAATATCTCTCACCTATAAATTTCCATAAGTAGGTCTTTATGAAGTATCAGTAGTGAAACTGGGGAAGATGAAAGCTTTATATTTTAAAATTGTTTTACATTAAATAGTTTCTATTTATCTAAATACAGAAAGGTATGAAATTTTAGATAAATTTTAAGACTTCACAGAACTCTGTTTCCTGGGTCTCTTGGGGTTCCATTTACTAAGTCTTATATTAATAAATAAGTGCCCAGCCTCCTCTGCCAATAAAGGTACTTACTTATATGTAGTAGGCAGCTTAAGTGGAATTGCACATTGCAAATATATCCAAGGCTATTTCTCTATTATTCATGAGAACAATGAAGCAGGTGCACAACTCCTCTATTCTTCCTTTCCAAGGTGATTTTAGGTGGAAGTAATTGGTGGCAACTGTACTTGCTTTTGACACAGATTCTTGCTATCTTTCTCCAGCCTCAAGTACCTTGTCTAAGACGAGCAACATAATAGGATTCATTAACAGCATTTATTCCCTGAGTGACAATCCCCTGCTTAACAGATTGGTACTAGATGATTATGGCGGACTCTTTGCGGCCCCATAGACTGTAGCCCTCCAGCTTCGTCTGTCCTTGTGATTTCCTAGGCAAGAATACCTGAGCGGGTTTTCATTACCTTCTCCAAGGATCTCAATAGTAGTGTGTTACTAATATACTTTATAGCTTCTTCTTCCTGAGATTTCAAAATCTTAACTCTCACGTTAAGTTTTCTATTTTTTCCTTGCATGTGTGCTAGGTCTCTTCAGTCGTGTCCGATTCTACGCGACCCTATGAACTATAGCCTGCTAGGCACCTCTGTCCATGGGATTCTCCAGGCAAGAATACTGGAGTGGGTTGCCATGTCCTCCTCCAGGGGATCTTCCCAACCCAGGGATCAAACTCATATCTCTTACATCTGCTGCATTGGCAGGCAGGTTCTTTACCTGGAAAAATAACCACTGGTATTGCTGATGATACCAAATCTAGATTTGATTTTACAGCATGACAATATCTTCAACTAAATCAGTATTATACCGTGGTCATAGTATATCAAACAACAGTTAATAAATTCAACCATTTAAAAATACATATGCAATTTCTGCACATATTAGGAAGAATGTGTTGAAGTTTAGAACTAAATACCCAATAGGTTTCTATAATTCCTAAAATTTGTATTAATTATATATCTGCAGATATGTGTAGATACACATATGTAGTGTTATTCATGTTGTATTTATAATGCCTTTTTAAGAGATTCAAATTATATTTTATTGTATACATTTTCATAGCTAAGAAAATATTAATAATCCATTGTTTCATAGAAAATCTTAGGACCAATTGAGTTATTTTATAATGTAAATTTCTCCTAAAAATACATAGGAAGCATTAAATAACACATTTAAATTAATTTTACTTATTATTCTATATTAATACTTCCAGTATTTTAAAAAGTGATACCATTAGAAATAGCAATACATTTCTCTCAGTCAGTTCCTATAAAAGGTAGAAGTTACTTTTGTAAAACACATAACAAAATCCTTGTGATGTGGGTCTTCAGCTCAGGAATAGGCCTATATGAACTGTTATACCTACATTCAGACAGTAAAGAATCTGCCTGCAATGCAGGAGACCCAGGTTTGATCCTAGGGTTGGGAAGACCCCCTGGAGAAGGAAATGGCAACCCACTCCAGTATTCCTGCCTGGAGAATTCCATGGACAGAGGAGCCTGGTAGGCTACAGACCATGAGGTCTCAAAAAGTTGGACATAACTGAGTGACTAGCACTTTCACTTTATCTTTATGCGTACACATGCCCACATCTATTTGTAGCAGGAACCTAAGGCCATGCCCATAATTTTAAAGCTAAGACAAATGGAGATAACCAATAAAAAGATGTATGATGAAAGAAGCTGAGTTTGAATATAGAAAATTTCACATTCTAATTTCACCCTGTGGCACTTATTCATTAAGGTGTTTTGAGGGTGTCCACATAAGCCATCTGAGTCTCATTCTACTCATTTATAAACTAGGGCTATTATGTGTACTCAATGAAATCAATGGAATTAAAGCTTGTCCTAAGAGTACAGTTGCAAGAACTCAGCAAATTATTATAGTTGTTATAATAATCATGAAGTGCTTAAATAACTTTAAATAACTTTCTATTCATGATTTTTTCCACCTGTGGAAGAGGCAACAATTATTTTCATCTGTCTCAACTGTAGAAAATTTTACAACTTGACATTTTAATCTTTTTATGATGATTCTAAAACTACTTCAGGCTGAAACAAAGACAGTAACAAAAATCATTAGATGAAATATATATGAAAATGTCTTCATATTGTGCCTTACATGATCTCAGTGTTTCCTGGAAATTACGCCTTGTATCAAACAGGCTAGCTTTAAAGAGGAAGTCAAAATTTAGCAATTTGTAAGAGGAAATTAATTTTAAAGACTCCAAAGTGCCATTTAATAACTGCAATCAAATTTTGTGAATTTTATATTCCCTTTGGTCTTGTTTTAAATTTGTTTTTGCGTTTTGAGCTACAAATATTAATTACATTTTTAGGACGCTCTCCCAAGGACACAAGAATGTTTGGTTTAGGTTCACTTTGGGATTGGGCAATATTTGTAAATGCTCTGAATCTGAACAACAACAAATTAATGTAAGCTTGTTTTACCAAGGCTAAATGAACTAATCATGGGCAGCTGGTTCTAATGACTTTAGAAGTTGAGGGGCAGGGAGGCTGTTGGGGGGCAGAAAGAAAAAAAAGCAAAGACATTATGGAATTCTGTTCAGGAGAAAGACAGTAGAAAATGTGTTTTACATTGCTGATATTTGTTTTTACATGTTTGTGGTTTAAATTGTCCTTGTGAAAATTGATGATGCTGCCTTCAGATATAAAAGCTGGTGGAAAAGAATACACTTTAAATTTTACTCACTGATGTTACAAGTTATTGGATGCTATTAGGAGCTCTTTTAGAAAGATTTATGATAATAAGTATTCATCACAAAGCACATCATTCTGAAGAACAAAAAGTGATGCTGCATTCATTTCGTATGATTAATGATTCAGGCGTAATGAGGAAGAAACGCTCAGGACTAATCTACAATTGCAAATGAAAATGAACTTTATAAAGAGATTTTTCTTGTGAATGTCAACAAAAGAAAGAAATCCTGCATATGCACAATATTTGCAAGTATTTACATCAGCTAACAACAAACATTATATCAAGTAATAAGACAATCTGTTAATTTGTATCATAATTAAAAATTCACATTCTGTAGTATCTAAGGACTCAAAGCATGTTTAATAAAATTAAGGTGGTATATTTATTTTGCTACCTCAGATATGATATTAATGAACTGGTGGATTCAAGCCTAATTTGCATAGCAAGTGAATATAATTAAAATCCATTTTTCATTAAAAGCTCACAAGAAATATTTAGTTTTAGCATATTTGCAGGATGGCATGTAACAGAGATTATTTTCAATTCTAGAACATTCCACAAGGTCAACTGTACAAGGAAACAAATTAGGCATATTGTTTGACCATGTCCTTACCACTGTGCTTTGGCATCAGAATCATGTATTTTAGGGGGTGTGATTTAAACTTTATTATGGCTTAAAAACCCTGTAAAACATAAAATGGGAGATGATTGCTTTTACTGCTGCTGTAGACATTTCTTTTCCTTTTTGACCTTTGTGAATGAATTTCCTTGTTTGAACAGCACCCTTGAGATGGGAAAGTATAGGTTACTACTAAATACAGAGCATACCTAAAATATTAGATTCTCATTGAGAAAATCAACCTGTCTATTGAAAGATTATAGTACACTTATTTTTGTTATATAGAACAAAATAATTATTTCATTTGAAATAATTGATGGCACAAATTCATCAGAAAATACAAAAAAAAGCTATACTTTTTCCAATAAAATCATTTTATTTTTCTGACTTCTTTTTGGTAATGGATAAACTCTGGTTGCTTTAACCTTCTTTTGAATATAGCTGGATGATTTTCAGTATGCTGTTTAACTGGGCTGGGTTAAAACAGGGTCATTGATCATCCTCTTTCTCTGATTAATGTTTAAAAGTTGTCTTGCTTTGGGTCACAGGATGAAATCCATATCCTTCATTTATCCAATGTCAAAATACCATCTTTACTTTTTCCTTTCCCCCATTCCTACCTTTTGTGGCTCTGTTTTTCAAGGTTTTGCTTTCTTTCCCTTGAAAACCTTTTTCCTCTTGTTTCAAATTGACTTCTAGTAGATTTGCAACCCTATATAGATTAAATACCTTGGATTACTCAATAGCCTCATTGATTGTCTGACTCCTTCTCCAGTTACATTTTAACCCTTGCTTTCTCTTGATCTAGTCTCTGAAACATGTAATCAATATCTATTTCTTTGCAACCTCAATATTCAAGTTCAGGACATGGGCATTTCTGCTGGTGTGGTAAAAGTGCCATAGCATGTGTGTGTGTGTGTGTGTATGTGTGTAGTGTGTGTGCACAGTTGTTCAGTCGTGTCCAACTCTTTGTGACCCAATGGACTGGCCCCACTGGGCTCCTCTCTCCAAGGAACTTTCCAGGCAAAGATACTGGAGCGGGTTGCCACTTCCTACTCCAGGGGATCTTCCTGACCCAGGGATTGAACCTGTATCTTTTGCATCCCCTGCACCAGCAAGCAGATTCTTCACTAGCGCCACCGGATTAGAACAAAACCAAAAAAACAAAGGTTTTTGTTTTTTGATTACATCCCACTTATCTCTTACACTCTTCACATTATAAGCAAGGGGGGTGAGTTTTCTTCCCCATTTACTTAATCACATGGGTATTCATTCCAATTTCCTGACGTGCACTCACAGATGCTGTGTAGACTAAAGCCTAAGATGGTAAGCTATAAAGCCACCCTCCAAGTTCAAATTCTAGTTCTTCTATCTACGAGATGTGTGTTGTCCAGAAAGGGAGAATGCTTGAAATACTTCAGGCATCATGATCTGCAAGGATCTACCCTATTAAAATTGTGGCATAGAGAAAGAATGTTTGCCGCCTGGGGAGGCAGCTTCTTCTATATTAGGAAGTGGATCTGTAGGTCTAGTTTTCCAAATTCAACACTCAGATCAACCACACCTACCCCAGAAAGGCACAAGTGTGGGGATGGGCAAGAAGTCCTCCAGCTTTACTCTAGAAGAGATCCTTGCAGGAGGAAACACAGAACCGGGTGAAAGAGGACTCACACAAAAATTAAATGCAATGGATACACAAACTATTTTTTTCTTTAACTAATCCGACCAAACTACGGGGGGCTTCCCAGGTGGCACTAGTGATAAAGAACCCACCTGCCAATGAAGGGGACACTCGGGATGTGCGTTTGATTTCTGGGTTGGAAAGATCCCCTGGAGGAAGGCATGGCAACCCACTCCAGTATTCTTGCCTGGAAAATCCCGTGGACAGAAGAGCCCCGAGGGTTACAGTCCACGGGGTCACACAGAATTGCACATGACTGAAGTGACTGAGCTGAGCACACAAGCATGCACACATCAAACTAGTAGTGATATTTTAACCAACTCCCAAAACCTTTTATCAGTCTACTTAGCATCCTAAATAATTTTACTACTAAAGTCTCATAATGATAAAAAGATCTGCCATAACTCAAAGGGTAGAAATAGCCATTTTACATAGACTCTAAAAATGTGAATTGATAAAACTTGTACAACTTGCCACATCTGGAAGTCACCAAACATTGCCACATGAGGAAACCAGGAGGACATATTTGAGGAAATGTTGCTAAATTAAATTTTAATGATTGTTGGGCTTGGGGGCATACTTCCTTTTTCATTTCCTTGTTCTGTTTCACCATCATCCCGTTTCTTCAACTTTCTTCCTCTTCCTCACCCTCCCTTCCACTTTCCCTTAAAAATTTTTTTTGGTAACAACTTATTGAAATATAATTCACGTACCACATAATTAATTAATCAAAGTATAAGATTCAGTAGGTTTAAATATATTCATAGACTGCTCACTTCCTTCTCTAGCAGTTTTCATTCTGAGGTCAATAAAGGCTACCTCTTTTTTTGCATACCCCGTGATTGCTAGGTTCCTCTCTCACTCTGTCATACTCCTTTGGCTAAATTACAACCTAGGTTAAATCCAACTCTTCACCTCTTCAGTCTCTATCCTTGTGTAACTGAATGTGGCTGCAGGAAAACCCACACCAATTTGTCAGCCTCATTTTAAATTCGTAATCACTAGCCTCTAATGAGTCCTTAATGCTGACAGGCAAGGATAACGTTCCAGAATACTCGTAAGCTGTGAGATCATTATTTTGCATTTTGCATTATTTTGTATTCATCCCTCTCTATTCAAGTCTCCAATACCTCTCTTCCATTTCTACTCTCCACTGGTAATCTTATTCCTATTCCTTTGAGTAAAATGGAGCCATCAGAGAATTTCAGAGTATTCTCACAGTGTACCCTCACTTCCCTCCTGTTCCAATGGCTTCTAATACTAACCCGTGTGTACTGTATTCTGTCTTGTTCGTGTACTCATTGCTCTAGCCATTTTCTTCTGTTCCTTGCATATTGTCATATTTCCCATGCAACTTCATCATTACTGGCCACATACAAACAAGCGATTTCTTCAATTATTTACATACAGCAAAAGTAGAAACAAAGCACATATGCTCATGGAGTCAGATTTTTAAATTTTGGAGGGGAAATAGATATTTAGTAGAAAGCTAGATAAAAGATTTTTTTTTCTTCTTGAACTTGTATGTGGTGAATCAAACAGCTACCATGAAATATCAGACAGAACAATGTTTCCTTTCATCTCAGTTGGTTATAGTTTTAGAAGAAAGAAAAAGGAAGGCCACATTCCATATTATATGAGGAAATAGGAATTTCACAAGAGATCATTGACCTGGTTTCTTTGGCTAGCAGAGTAGTATATTAAGCAAAAGTCTGTAGATCTGGCACTTAAGCATTGTTTGTTATTTCACTTGAAATTTCCTAATACATACGCCTTTCTCTTTTGAAAAGAAAAAGAGCTCTACCAAAGTTAATTGCAGTCCTTCAGGACAATGAACTACTCTCTGTTCCCTTCTCATACCCTAAAATTGCTAAAATCTACACTTTTATTTGTACTGTTGCCTTATCCAGAATTTCCATTACCCCATTACATGCTTTATGTGCAAAATAAATGTTCACCATTATAACCTCTCTCAAGTGCCCTACTGTTCTTGTAGCCTTCTCTGAATTTCTAGGTATAAGTCAGAACGAGTGAGGGAGAGAGAAACAGAGAGTAAGCGAGACAGACAAAGACACTAACTCAGTACCTAAAATGCAGACCAGGAGAAAGTGAGCTACAAAATATAGCTTTATTTATGTAGCTTTGAAACAAAAATCAACTACATCCTCATGGATTACTGTTTGTTTGTACTAAACTAGTTTGACTTTACCATTTCACTGACTTCATCAGCATACTTTTATTATTTCTAGAAATCTCTATCTTGGGAAGATAAATGTTCCAAGTAACTTTAATGTTATGGAGAAAATCATTGAGATGAATATCAAACTGTTGAACTCTTAAAAAGATAACTTTGACAGATTGTCTACTTCCCCAACTATTTGGAGCCTCTTGACCTCAAAATCCAAGTCTTTCCATGTTCGCCAACTCCAAACTAGTATTAGTATGACCCTTCCCCAATTCTGATCAATCCTCATCTCATCCCCTGTCTATGACACATACTGAAAGATTAGCCTTAAGCTGGATTCCAAAACCTTATGAATATTATGACTTCTCCTTTCTTTTTGAGAGGCTCTGACATAGTAGTGCCTCTCCTTGCTGAGATAATGCACATCTAGCTTTGTTTGACTAATAAGCTGTTTGAACGATATTTTTGGAGAGCCAAGATTCAACAAGTAATCAATAAAAATCATTTACCTGATTTTCCACTTCGGACACTAGAATACTGAATTTATAAAGAGAAGATTAAAAATATTTGAGAATGAATGAACCACACTATGGACAAGGCAATGGCACCCCACTCCAGTACTCTTGCCTGGCAAATGCCATGGACGGAGGGGCCTGGTAGGCTGCAGTCCATGGGGTCACTAAGGACTGAGTGACTTTACTTTTGCTTTTTACTTTCATGCATTGGAGAAGGAAATGGCAACCCACTTCAGCATTCTTGCCTGGAGAATCCCAGGGACAGGGAAGCCTGGTGGGCTGCTGTCTATGGGGTCGCACAGAGTTGGACACGACTGAAGCGACTTAGCAGCAGCAGCAGAACCACACTATAATTATAATAACTGTAACAACAATAACAATAAATACATAAGAGCTTATGTATAAATACATATAGGTATGTACATAGAAATGCATATACATACATTTATATACATATATACTTACATATAAATATATATAAATACTTAAATAATATATAAATACATGTATTTACATACAAATATGTATACAATAAATACACAGAAGAGCTTAAGCACATTTAACACTGCTGCTGCTGCTAAGTCACTTCAGTTGTGTCTGACTCTGCGACCCCACAGATGGTAGCCCACAGGGCTGCCCTGGGATTCTCCAGGCAAGAATACTGGAGTGGGTTGCATTGCCTTCTCCAATGCATGCATGCATGTTAAGTTGCTTTAGTCATGTCCAATATTTAACACTATAGATGTGCTATTATCTCCCAATTATTCCTCACTAAGGAAAATGAAAATCTTGGCCATGTGTGTCTAAGAAAAAATTTCTGTTGATCAGCATCTATCTAAATCTTAATTAGCAGTGCTGATTTTACACCATTCTTTTGTGGATTTCCTTTCCTTTTCTGTTCACATGCAACACCATGCATGTAAGTGATTGTTTTCTTGTTTTAGTTTTTATTTCTGATACCAGTGTATTCCTCAATAAATTTGCTCCAAGTTTTCCTCAAAGTTCAAAGACTTTATCAACAGTATTTCCAAGGAGATTTGCTTTTGTCTGATATACAATATCCCCTTGCATTTCTCTGCTTTGTTTGCCATCTATATTTTCTTTTTACTTCATCTCTTATCTCTAGATTATGATGGTAGAGTTGGTAAAGTGTAGGAGAGAGGAATCTATCTTTAAAAGCCAATTTCTGTTTAGGAGAGGGAAGCTTTCAGATGAAATATATCCCCAAAATGCAATATCCTTTGGGGAAAAAGGTATTTTATTAAGACACCTGTGTGTAGTATTTATGCACATTCTTCTGGCTTCTTTGCTGGCTCAGACCGTAAGGAATCCTCCTGCAATCCAGGAGACCTGGGTTCAATCCCTGGGTCAAAAAGATTCCCTGGAGAAGAGAATGGCTACCTTCTCCAATAATCTTGCCTGGAGAATTCCATGGACAGAGGAGCCTGGCAGGCTACAGTCCCTGGGATCGCAGAGAGTTGGATATAACTGAGCAACTAAGGCTTCCACTTTTCTTTGATAAAATGTTAAAGCCCTTCAGGCTCCATTGGCAAAGTTTTATTTTCTAGTTAGTCTCTCTGTGTAGCAGGGAATCCAAGATGAGGAAAAAGAAAGTTCTTTCAACCTTCTTCATTAAAATAAACCATTGTTTTGCCCAGTGGGTATTACTAAGGTGCTTAAGAAATTGTGTTGCCAGGTAATCATTCGATACAATCAAATCATAACGATACTGTATGAGCTTCACTTTCTAGAAATGCACTTTGTACAGTTTTCCATCAAATGTTATTAGAAGTGATTACAAAATGGTTACATGGAATTAGTTAAATAAAGGTAGGAAACTACATGGGAAGGTGCAGAATTGACAGAGCACCTAAACTGTTTTAAGCACATGCTGATGAATTAAATAGTCTCAAACAGAGCTCCTAATAGAAACCCGAATTAGCTAAAAGTGATACAGATATAATTGGTTACCTGGCAAGGATCTTTAGAATGCAGGCTGCCCAGAAAAAGAGGAAGTCTAAATGGCAATATAAGTGAAAGTGTGATTCTTTACACAAAAATGACTGATAATTTCTGAAGTCTATTTGTATTTTTGGTACATTTCAAACACAGTCCAAGAAACATTTGGATTAAAAATGTATACAAAATCAGGAACCATATATAAACAGTCACATAACTAAGTTTTAAAAATTATTTTTAACAATTTAACTGTGAAGTAATTACTATAAAGTCAATACATAAAAATTGAGTAATGACATTGATTTATTTATCTCTATGTTGTTCTTAACATATTTTTTGAATGACAGTTCTGTTCTCATCTTATGGCTTAGGGGAGACTGAAGAATATGTAGGAGTGACATGTACATGCCGCTATACTTAAAACAGATAACTAACAAGGACATGCTACAAAAATAATTTTCTTAATGCAAAACAAACAAACAAATGACCCAACATGTACATAAAAATGATTGCTGTCTTGGGAGACTGAGTGGATATGTATGCCCCTGCAAAGTAGGAAACAGAGAATACAGTTGAGGAAAAATAATGAATTCAATTTTGGACATTAGAGATGGTCCTAATTTCTAGGTCAAGATTACATATTAGTATTTAAAAGTGAATTTAGGGATGGAGATATTTGGGGGAGTATGACCAGCATATGGCTTATGGAGTACTCTGGGATGAAGCTGGTCTTCTTGGGATAATGTACAGACTAAGAATAGATGAGGGCTAGAGTAAAGCAAGAAAAGAGTGACATGATGGATCCGGGAGAAAAGAAAAAGACTATACTTCTGAAAGGAATGGAATGTGTTGTTAATCTGTAATGGATACTATACAAATTAACATATTGTATTTAGAAGTCATTCTGGTGAAAATTAATAATGTAGAGAGTTTGGTTCTCCTTTTTATTTACTTCAAAAGTTTCAATTTGCTTCAACTTTTGGGGAATGTATACTCTCAAGTGTGAAGGGCAAAAGATTTGACCTCTTCCCTGACCCTAACACTAACCCTAACAGTTACTTCTGATAAACTTGAAAGGGCCAAATTCATAAAAGAGAGGCCTTGAAGTTTTGGAGAGTTGTATATTGAAGATTATCTGTGAATCCGGCTTGACTGCCAACCTAGTTCTGATAATATAAGAATATTTTCTCTAAATTAAATGAATCAACTCGGAGTCACATTTTATGTCTGTTTTCTATCTATTCCTTTATCAAGTACTATTTTTCTGTGCAGATGAGAGAGGTGGTAGCATAGATCATTTAATATCCAGGGTTTTGTTAATGAAATATTGTTACTATAATAAAAATTTCCTCAACTCATAGCATTCTTCAGTTTAGTTCAGTTCATTTCAGTCTCTCAGTTGGGTCTAACTCTTTGTAACTCCATGAATCACAGCACGCCAGGCCTCCCTGTTTATCACCATCCCTTGGAGTTCACTCAGACTCGTGTCCATCAAGTCCATGATGCCATCCAGCCATCTCATCCTCTGTCGTCCCCTTCTCCTCCTGCCCCCAATCCCTCCCAGCATCAGAATCTTTTCCAATGAGTCAACTCTTCACATGAGGTGGCCAAAGTACTGGAGTTTCAGCTTTAGCATCATTCCTTCCAAAGAGCACACAGGGCTGATCTCCTTTAGAATGGACTGGTTGGATCTCCTTGCAGTCCAAGGGACTCTCAAGAGTCTTCTCCAACACCACAATTCAAAAGCATCAATTCTTCAGCACTCAGCTTTCTTCACAGGCCAACTCTCACATCCACACATGACCACAGGGAAAACCATAGCCTTGACTAGACGGACCTTTGTTGGCAAAGCAATGTCTCTGCTTTTGAATATGCTATCTAGGTTGGTCATAACTTTCCCTCCAAGAGTTAAGCATCTTTTAATTTCATGGGTACAATCACAAAGATTTGGGTAATATAAGATTTCCCAAAGTCTTTAGAATTAGTGTTTTATAGAACAAGAAGAGCATGAGAATTTCCAATTCAACAGTTCAACTCTTTGTGACTGTAGCCCACCAGGCTCCTTCGGAAAAATACTGGAGTGGGTAACCATGCCATCCTCCAGGGAATCTTCCTGACCCAGGGACTGAACCTGGATCTTCTCAATTGCAAGCAGATTCTTTACTGTCTGAGGCCCCAGGGATGCCCAATTCAACTGACTGTCAAGTCCTAATATTTAATTTTTTAATGTTAACATCACTGATATTTAATTCTATTCCTCTGTACTTCATGCTCTGTTAAGTGTCTCACCTTTTAACCAAGAATTTTCATGATTTGCCATAATCCACTATGCTGTGCAAACTCTTTAAAGGATCTTGCAGTTTGTGATGTGAAAGTTTTTCAGTTTTGCATTTGCTTCTTGCATAAATTTTTTGACTTTTACATGTTACCCGTAGTTTCTAAATTGGAAACAGTAAGTTTACAGCCAAATTTTCCATGCATTAATGAGATTCCATGAAGCCTTAGAAACTTTAGAGTACCTAACTTGGTTTTGAATTAATAAATATTTCATAGTTCCTCTGGGTTTATTTTTCAAGCATTATGTTACCAGACCTCAGCTTAGATTGCTTCTTATTTCCTAATATATATAATCATTATTTTGTAATCTCACCCTAAAATGAGTATTCAAGAAATATTTCATAAATATTTTTAAATGAATAACAAACTTTAAAGTGTTTTCAAACACCATATTTTGACTGTGTATAATTGATGCTCACATTATACTAATAGCAAAGTACAATGTTTCATTTTACTTTGCCCCTGGCTTTTGCTTTTATAGGTATTTCAAACTAAAAGTGATGACAGTTTGAAAAGTCCTAGCAAAGAAATTGGAAAAAAACCCAAAGATGCAGTGACTTCTTTGGGGAACAGGTTTTGAATACCACTTGTCTAGATTCTATAGTAATGTCAAAATATATTTAATCAAATCCACTCAAGCCTTCCTATTAATTTAAGCTTTGAAAGAGGTACAAAAGGAGCTCTACATAAGCTCTCTTATTAACATAAAGACAGATCTAGGGTGTGGCAAATGAGATGCTGGTGATTCGGCAACTTCTGATGCAAGAGTTTGTGGACTATACTTTAAAATCATTTTTTTAAAATACGGATTCCTAGGTTTCACCCCAAAGATGCTGGATCAGTACTTAGTCAACAGATATTGTAAGGTAGCTACTTCAGGGGATTCCCAGGTGGTGCTACTGGTAGAGAATCCACTTGCTAATGCAAGAAACAAGAGATGTGAGTTCGATCCCTGGGTTGGGAAAATCCTCTGGAGGAAGGCATGGCAAAAACTCTGGTATTCTTGCCTGGAGAATCCAATGGACAGAAGAGCCTGGTGGGCTACAGTCCCTTGGGTCACAATGAGTTGGATACTACTGAGGCGACTCAGGATCTGCATCAGACACCAAACTGGGAGAATCAAAAAACCTTTAGAAATCAAGGTAAGCAATATTTTAATGTAATATTTTAAAAAATTAAAAAATAACTACAAAATGCAAAACATGATGAACACATTATAAAATTTTTAAATTAAGGTGTGATAAGTATTATTGATTTTTCCTTTTGCCTCAGGCTAGGACATGGCTCAGCAGGGCACTGTGTCTTAAACTAAAAGAAAACAAATATGTGAAATATGACTAAGAATAAGCCAAGCCCCAGGACAAATGTTTCCCTCAGTGGCCTGTAACTGATTCAGTTTCCTTCTTACAGAGAGTTTCTGCGGTTAGGAGCTGCTTATTTGCTATAGCTCCTGAGACCTGTGCTTTCAGACCAGCACTCAAGATCATCCAAGAGGTAGAAAGGGGTTGGTTGGAAGACTGTCACTGTTAGAATTATGACTTCTGGAATTAAGCCCCCATCTCATGAGAGCTTGCTTACAAATATCTCATTCTTGACATTTGCTTACATTTAAATTCATCATTGCTGTAGAAGAACTGCAAGTCTAACAAATGCCTCTAATGTACATGTAACAGAAACAACAAAAGCACAATAAATATACTTATTTCTTCTAAGATTTTGATTCCTTAAACAACTGAAGGTCTTTTACATTTGTATTGAGCAATAATACATCATTTAAATATACTTGCCGAACATTTTGGTAGGAACAAAATAGTTTGCATGCTTTCAATAATCACAATAAATATTTTTAGGAGAATACAAAACTTTAAAATGTGTGCTGTTTACTATGCACATTTTATAAAAATTTTAAAATCATAAATATTTATTATTACTTACCATATACCAGGCATGCAGAGAAGGCAATGGCACCCCACTCCAGTACTCTCGCCTGGAAAATCCCATGGGCAGAAGAGCCTGGTGGGCTACAGTCCATGGGGTCGCTAAGAGTCGGACATGACCGAGCGACTTCACTTTGAATTTTCACTTTAATGCATTGGAGAAGGAAATGGCAACCTACTCCAGTGTTCTTGCCTGGAAAATCCCAGGGACGGGGGAGCCTGGTGGGCTGCCGTCTATGGGGTCGCACAGAGTCAGACATGACTGAAGCGACTTAGCAGCAGCAGCATACCAGGCATGTATATATAAAATGGGAAGAGAATGAGGGAAAATTGTTATAACTTAAATATTTAGATGTCTAAAATAAAATGTACTCTATCATAACATAAACAATATATTACAAGAATCATCTTGTGGACCAATAGAGAGACCCTAAATATTACTAATTCCCATTTTGAGAAATACTAATAGAAAGTAAGCTAAAATGGAGATTTTCCTGTTAGCAGCATTTCCACAATTTGATCAAAAGGATTGGGGTAATATGTATATTTCATTCATTTCTATGATAATCAAAAGAATACATGGAGTTCTGTGATGAGAAAGATTGAAAAAAATCAATTCGTTTGGAGTGGAAAAGATAATCTGTCCTATGTTGTCCTCTGTAACCCTTAATACTATTAATAGTTATATTATAGCCCAAACTGTGCATGATATAGTATAATAGTAATGCCTTGTAGATGCAATTAACCATGAATAGGAATTGTATAAAGCCATGATCTTGACAGCTCATGAACTTTACCTTCAATTCTTCAGGAAAAAAAGATCTAAATACATGAAATTAAGTTAACTGATTTATCAAGTTTAGTTATCCGGATTTCCCTTGGTTAACAGCAAAATAAGCTATTAGCAGGGCTTCCCAGTTGGCTCAGTGGTAAAGAATCTTCCTGCCAATGCAGGTGACATAAGAGTCACAGTTTCGATCCTTGGGTAGGGAAGATCCCTGGAGTAGGAAATGGCAACCCAGTCCAACATTCTTGCTTAGAAAATTCCGTGGACAGAGAAGCTGGCAGGCTACAGTCCATGAGGTCTCAATGAGTTGGTTGAGCACCACCACCACCACAGCAAATAATCATTGGAACCACACTTCTGGTTCATTGTAAGAAGGACAGAGTGTCTCAATAATTCTGTTGAAGAATGTTAAGTATCTATGTTTTCAAATCCTATATCAAAACTGTATAAGGATGTATTTATGTGTGGGTGTATATACATACATTAATTTATTTTTAATTAAGTCAAACAGTTACCTTGAAAATTAATTGTGCTACCTTTTTCCTGCATTATGATACCATATAATGTTGTTTCTCTATCTTGAGTGGTTTTCTTAACAAAATATTAGGAAAATGAGTATCTCCTGGAGGCAATAAAAAATAGTTTCTTTGCCTCTGTCTGTCCAAGAAGCCAGAGTGGTTATGAACAAAACAGGCTAGATTTGATATGAAAATAGCTTGGTGTGAAACCCAGCTCCATAATTTACTTACTCTGTGATTATGAATAGAAGTCACTTAAACTTTCAGACTTACACCTACTGAGAAAAAGAGTATGATGTGTCATGAATAAGGTTGGATAACAAGCTTTTCAAAATTTGTAAATATATAGAATAATATGCTCCACTTAAAATATATATTGCTTTAAAAGCCTGAACAAAACAAAAAAAGGTAGTTCACAGTGAAAACTATCTGAATCTTATTGGGTCATTAGTATGAATTTTCAACAACAAGCTTTATGACTTTGTTTTGAAAACATGGTTTTTATAACTATTCTCAGCATGAGTGAATTTAAACAATGAATCTGTCCAAATTCACTGAGTCTTTGATAAGGAAGCTATAAGGTAATTTTTTTCTAGTACTATCCTAAAAATAAGATTTTAGAAAGATAAATTTTAATACTGTAATGGAAGATACACTGTAAACCCAAATTTACAGGGGTGTTATGCTTATCTAAAATAATACTGACTATTCTTGGCAAGTGTATATCTTGTATTCCAGGTTTCAGTGGGAATACACTTTTATAAAAAGCACAATTGAGAATATTTTGAAATATTTGAGCTATCACCCTAAGAAAAACATGTCATATGAATATTTAATTACTTGTCATATAATTTAGGGATTTATTGCAGTTTTGAAGTCAATCCATGAATCCTAAATTGAGGACATTGGTATATTTCTTTCCAGGCAGAATGTCTGACAGAGTTAAAATAAGGAGATTTTTCATTCAAAATCTGACTTCTTCCCCTGAATTTGCAGCCTGGCATGCTGCAGACCATGGGGTCACAGAGTCGGACATGACTTAGTGACTAAATGACACTGTTAGATGAATGTCATTAACAGATATAAAGTAAGAGGAAGAAATGTGTAGCAGCTGGAGTGAAAGATAATAACGTAGCTAAGGGATGTGAGAGTTGGACTGTGAAGAAAGCTGAGTGCTGAAGAATTGATGCTTTTGAACTGTGGTGTTGGAGAAGACTCTTGAGAGTCCCTTGAACTGCAAGGAGATCCAACCAGTCCATTCTAAAGGAGATCAGTCCCGGGTGTTCATTGGAAAGGCTGATGTTGAAGCTGAAACTCCTGTATTTTGGCCACCTGATGTGAAGAGCTAACTCATTTGAGAAGACCCTGATGCTGGGAAAAATTGAGAGCAGGAAGAGAAGGGGACAACAGAGGGTGAGATAGTTGGATGGCATCACTGGCACTATGGACATGAGTTTGGGTGGACTCTGGGAGTTGGTGATGGGCAGGGAGGCCTGGTGTGCTGCGGCTCATGGGGTTGCAAAGAATCGGACATGACTGAGCAACTGAACTGAACTGAACTGAAGGTGAAAGAGGGGAAAAATTAATGGAGCCAACATAAAAGTGGTTGTATATAATTGGTTGTCATGTTTCATTGTATGCCAAGTATAAAGACTCAAGCAGTATGCCACAGTTCATTTAAAAATAATTTCTGTTCTGGACAAAAAAAGAAAGTCTATTTTTGAGGATTTTTAGATGATTTGGTAGTTCCAAGATGTTTATGAGCATTTGTATTTAGTTTCTCCCTTGGCGTGACTGTCCATCAGAGGAGTGGAACTGTGGGATTCACGACTGCATGGGCGAAATTGTGGGTGAGTGTGAATGAAGAGCCTGGATCAGTACTGAGGCTGTTTGTAGAGACTGGGTGGCTGAGATTTCCTTGACTCAGGAAATCCTTCACCAGACTCAGGAAATCCTTCACCCTCACTCCTATCTTAAGATTCAGTTCATTTCAGTTCAGTCGCTCAGCTGTGTTTGACTTTTTGCGACCCCATGAATTGCAGCATTCCAGGCCTCCCTGTCCATCACCAACTCCTGGAGTTTACTCAAATTCATGTCCATTGAGTTGGTGATGCCATCCAGCCATCTCATCCTCTGTCGTCCCCTTCTCCTCCTGCCCCCAATCCCTCCCAGCATCACAGTCTTTTCCAGTGAGTCAGCTCTTCACATGAAGTGGCCAAAGTATTGGAGTTTCAGCTTCAAAATCAGTCCTTCCAATGAACGACCAGGACTGATCTTTAGGATGGACTGGTTGGATCTCCGTGCAGTCCAAGGGACTCTCAAGAGTCTTTTCCAACACCACAGTTCAAAAGCATCAATTCTTCAACACTCAGCTTTCTTCACAGTCCAACTCTCACATCCATACATGGCCATTGGAAAAACCATAGCCTTGATTAGACGGACCTTTGTTGACGAAGTAATGTCTCTGCTTTTGAATATGCTATCTAGGTTGGTCATAACTTTCCTTGCAAGGAGTCTTTTAATTTCATGGCTGCAATCACCATGTGCAGTGATTTTGGAGTCCCCAGAAATAAAGTCTGACACTGTTTCCACTGTTTCCCCATCTATTTCCCGTGAATTGATGGGACCAGATGCCAGAATCAGCATTGCAGGGAGAAATATCAATAACCTCAGATATGCAAATGACACCACCTTATGGCAGAGGGTGAAGAGGAACTAAAAAGCCTCTTGATGAAAGTGAAAGAGGACAGTGAAAAAGTTGGCTTAAGGCTCAACATTCAGAAAACTAAGATCTTAAGATTGGTTGACTTATTTAAATGTACATGTAGCTTGGGATAACCAGGTATTCATTCTTTCCTGTCGTCTGTTTCCATGCTACTCCTATTGTAAGGCTGACCCTCAGGCTTGTTTAGGTCATAAGGCTAACTCCTATGATATCTCACTGTGATGGAGTGTGGACAAGGGGTAAAGGGGCGGTGAGCTCCGTCTCACCATGGTGGAGAGAGCCTTGACATAAAGCTGAGTGACAAACTTCGGTTGCTCATAAAGAGTGAGATCTAGAATTGATCCTATCCCTTTCCCAAAGGTGAAGAAACAGCAAGAAGGCCAGTCGGGTATTCAAACCTCAACTCCTTTGCCCATGAGCTTGCATAACTTGATGAGACTGGGCTGTAACACAGGACTCAGTGAGGAAGCCCTGAGGTGGAAATACAAACCTTCCTGAAAGTGATAGTGTTAGTTGTGTCTGACTCTTGTGACCCCATGGACTGTAGCCAGCCAGGCTCCTTTGTCCATGGGATTCTCCAGGCAAGAATACTGGAATGGGTTGTCATTCCCTTCTCCAGGGCATCTTCCCAACCCAGGGATCGAAACTTGATCTCCTACATTGCAGGCAGATTCTTTACAATCTGAGCCACCAGGAAAGTCCACAGGCCTTCCTAGGATTCCACATTATTCTCATTGCTGGACCACAGCCATTTTTGGTGGCACTCTTTTTCACAATGAGAATCCATCTGTCTAGGTGAATTTAAATGCTGTTTGTGAGTTGACATCTTGCATTGTGTCACCTTTATCCATCCAGCTTTGAAACTGAGTCACTCTTTGAAATAACTCTTTGGAAAATGAGTCAGAGTTGGACTAGAAAGATTTATTGTGTTTTTTTTTTTTCTATGTGTCTTCAAAGACTTTTAAGCAGGAAAGTTGTATTATCTGATTTTCATTTTGACAATGTATTACATACAATGAATAATGGAAAGAGAGACGCCTAAGTAAGATTTACAAGGTTCTGAGCAGAGTGAATAGTTTTGTTAACAATGATAATATTTGAAGGAAAGATAATAGGTTTATAAAACATTTTTTAAATTTGGGGTTTGAAGTGCATGAGAGTCTAATTGGAGACAGCTTCCTTTGAGCCCACTAAGAGAACTTTTACATAGAAATAAATGTGGGATTCCACACATCATTGACTTTTGGTGAGATATTTAGAACAGTGAGAATATCTAGGGGACACTATGAGGACAGACTATTAGAATCATCTGGAGGGTGGAAGTTTCAAACTGTGTATGCACCTTTCTTCTTAAAAATTATGATGTTGCCCTAAGTAGAACACACCCTATCAATTTCTAAGAATTTTGCTGTAGCAAATTGCTATTTATGATAGAAGTGTGAAGCACATATCAAGCAAAGAGCTTGAGGTATAAAATAAAAGATTAGCAAGTACCAGAACCAGGGATTCTGAAAAAATCAACTCAGCAGATGTGTACTGAATGATTTCTAAAAATCCTCCATAGTTAGTTACTCATAATGATAAAATGTTGAATGACATGGACTACACTACTGAGTAGTTAAGGTCTGTTAGGAAAGTCACATAAGTGGTTAACAATTTTAATGAGAAAGCAACGATAAAAGTATCCCTGTGGTGTTATGGGAGAAGAGAATACAAATATAATATGTGTGTGTGTGTGTAGTGTGTATGTGTGTGTAGGGTAACAATTGTGATGGTGTAGACTTCACAGGAAGAGAGGATTCTAGGCTGAGTTTTGAAGGATGGGACTACTTTACTGGGTTCAGTTCAGTTCAGTTCAGTCACTCAGTTGTGTCTGACTCTTTGTGACCCTATGAATTGCAGCATGCCAGGCCTCCCTGTCCGTCACCAACTCCTGGAGTTTACTCAACTTCATGTCTATTGAGTTGGTGATGCCATCCAGCCATCTCATCCTCTGTCGTCCCCTTCTACTCCTGCCCCCAATCCCTCCCAGCATCAAAGTTTTTCCAATGAGTCAACTCTTCACATGAGGTGGCCAAAGTATTGGAGTTTCAGCTTCAGCATCAGTCTTTCCAAAAACACCCAGGACTGATCTCCTCTAGAATAGACTGGTTGGATCTCCTTGCAGTCCAAGGGACCCTCAAGAGTCTTCTCCAGCACCACAGTTCAAAAGCATCAATTCTTCAGCACTCAGCTTTCTTCACAGTCCAACTCTCACATCCATACATGACCACTGGAAAAACCATAGCTCCTTTAGGCTGATGCAATTTCTCAAATAAGTGTTATCATGTATCATTTAGGGCTTCTCTGGTGGCTCAGATGGTAAAAATCCACCTGCAGCATGGGAGACCAGGGTTCGATCCCTGGGTTGGGAAGATCCCTGCAGGACAGCATGGCAATCTACTCCAGTATTCTTGCCTGGAGAATCCCATGGACAGGGGAGCCTGGTGGGCTCCAATCCAAAGGTCACAAAGAGTCAGACATGACTGAGTGACTAAACACACACACATATATATATCATTTAAGATTTCTTTTGACTGCAAGTAGCAAAAACCTCAGATATCAATGGTGCTAGCAATAGAACCATTTAATTTTACTCTATAACATGGGGGAGATATGAGGTATAAATAATTTTGAACAGTAATACATGACAAAGATTAAAAATCCCAGACATAGCTATATAAGCCTATTTTATGGAAATATGGAAGTAAATAATAAGAGTAGCTAAAAACTAGGAAATGACTGACAGTAAGGAATAGAATTTGGGGATGTTGAGAAGTAATGTGAGGGAGTCATACTTTCCTATATACCTTTCAACATTATTTTTAAAACTAGCTATAGATAGAATATTATAAAAATTAAATTTTAATTTAAATATTTTGAGTATGACTGTTACTATACTCATTATCAGTTCAGTTCAGTCTCTCAGTGGTGCCTGACTCTTTGCAGCCCCATGGACTATAGCACGTCAGGCCTCCCTGTCCATTGCCAACTCCTGGAGTTTACTCAAACTCACGTCCACTGAGTCAGTGATGCCATCCAACCATCTCATCCTCTATTGTTCCCTTCTCCTCCTGCCTTCAATCTTTCCCAGCATCAGTTCAGTTCAGTCGCTCAGTCATGTCTGACTCTTTGCCACCCCATGAATCACAGCACGCCAGGCCTCCCTGTCCATCACCGACTCCTGGAGTTCACTCAGACTCGCATCCATTGAGTCAGTGATGCCATCCAGCCATCTCATCCTTGGTCGTCCCCTTCTCCTCCTGCTCCCAATCCCTCCCAGCATCAGAGTCTTTTCCAATGAGTCAACTCTTCGTGTGAGGTGGCCAAAGTACTAGAGTTTCAGCTTCCCAGCATCAGGGTCTTTTAAAATGAGTCAAATATTCATTAGAGACTTGACTTGTTAATTTTGAAGTTTCAGCTGTATATCTTAGTGGTAATACACACATACTTTTGAAACTCAGAACTTGAGATGTGTTTGAAAATGAGATGCCCTCCAAGAAGAACAAGAGAAGAAATGTCAGAGAAAGTAAAATTAGTAGATCCAAGAAATGTATAAGGAAGTGATCAATAGCCCAAATGAGGGCTTAATATATTATGTATCTTTTATATGTTTAATAATTGGTGAATTTGATAAGAGAAATAGTTTGTAATTTAATGAGCTTATTGGACTACTCAAGAAGCTTGTAAATGTACTTTACTAATGCAATGCAAATAATATTTTTAAAATACATGAATCATATCTCTTTCTTTCTCCCTCTCTCTTTCATTTTTTTTGTTTTGCAATTTTTTTTGCCTCCAAGGCTATGAAGACATATTTTACTAACTTGAAGAGGCTCGAGATTGATAAAAAGAATACGAAGAGAAATAACAAGTTCTTTTTCTGCTGGGTTTTTTTTTTTTTCAGTCCATATAAAGATGACAACCTAACCATCCTCTCCTAAATGAAATATGTATAAAAAGAAAGCTTAGAAATTTATAAATTTTAGTTTGCATTTAAGCAGAGAGTTGAGAAGATTGAGGATATAATGCAGAGGAATTCTCCCGTCACTACCGCTTATCTCCCAACAAATCAAAGCAAGGTCCCTTTATTAGGTTTTGAGAGGAGTCACGAAGGAATGGAAACCTCAGCAAGACAGGGTATGAGAAATGTACGTGTTGACTCTTGGCACCAACTTGTGGTTGAAAGCCACAGTGTCTGAGTGCAGGGTACATGATGACTCTGGGAAGGGCTGGTGATCCAATGGAAAAACGAGTAGTAACAACCCTACTTTTCTGTGGACGTTCAACAACATATACTAGACTTAGAAATTCTTAGTGACACCTTCAAAGGATCAAAAGTAGCTGAGATGAGAGATTTCATGTCTCTCATGAAGCTCTCATCTGGAGGGGTGAGGAGACTCTGAAGCTGAAAAACTGACATTTTAAATGAGGCAACATATGGACCTTATGACCGTGAATCAGAGGGGTATAGTGCTTAAAAATTTAAGGATGGGGTCAATGGACCAGAAAAATAGCTCCGATCCCGGGAGCTACAATCGCATACAGTTAGTGCTAACACTCCACCTCTTTTTCCAGCCTCTGAATTCACCATTAGGAGACCGGGTGGTGTACACAAGACAAGCATACAGCAGAAACGATCAGGAAGCCTGTGAATGGTGTTGTGTTCTACTCTTGAGTCAAATTGCCTTGTTAAAAAGTAGGGAAAGAATGGGAGAAATAACTTTGATAGGGGCTTGAACTTCGAATGGTCTGGATAATAATGCAGAATTCATGCAGAAGAGATTAATTTGAAATATCATTTTAAACAATGATAGTTATCTAGGTCTTATCCTCGCAGGATGGTGGCCTACCATGAAGTTAGTTAGCAGACGATTTTTTAAGCTCTTTTTTTTTTTTCCTGTTAGTAGTTTCAGTTGTAGTTCACATACTTTGATTCTGCTACAAGTACGAGCTCAGCAAATGTAGAAATAAAAGGAAGAACAACTTGTGTCCTTGATTATATATTATCCCCATGCTCTTTGTGCACTTCTTTCAGGATTCAATTTACTTTTGCATTTTAAGGTATTCTTTAAGTCCAAGCCTCCTAAGGCAGATCAGCTGGATAAAAGTGAAGTAATAGGACTAACTATGCAGCTATGAACAGCTGAAGAAATGGGATAAGTGAGTTCTAAGTATCAACTTGATAAAGGTTAAGTAGTTACTCAAGAATGAGGAATTTTTGGATAATTCTTTCATCATTTTAGGACCTACCAGTATCTCATTTCTCAATTTCCTGGCCCTCTGTTGAAGAAATGCTGATGTTCTAGGGGAGAGGACCAAGGGATTTAAAATGCCCAAATAATCCAGTGAAAAGAGGAATTCATTTTTTTTTTTTCCTACAAGAATAACTCCTACCCGCATCTAAATCTGCTCTCTGTTTAACATCGCTGTGTCTTTGTTCACTTCAGGTCTTCCTCCCTCCCTGTCTCTCTCCCTCCTCCCTCTTTCATTAGGAGTGTAATGTTAGTCGGCTCACTTGTGTCTGAGTCTTTGACGGTCGCCCACAAGGCTCCTCTGTCCATGGGATTCTCTAGGCAAGAATTACCTTTTCAGGGGATCTTTCCAACCAGGGATCAAACCCAGGTCTCCCCATTGCAGGCAGACTGTTCACTGTCTGAACGGCAGGCAAGCCCCTCTGTCAATAGGGTCCAAGTCCTGCTTTTGTCATCCAGCTAGTAGCAGGAAGTGTCTAAGGGTAGCTTTTCGCTTTGCCCTTATCTGTCCCCCCTTCTAAAAAAGGAATAATTCTTCCTCAACGCTGACTCTGGAGCTGGGACAGAATATGGTGACAGATTTATCACTTGCTCTGCTGAGTTTCAGAGTGCTGCCTGTAGAGGCCCCTTCATGCCATTGTGTTGAATGGTCAGGAGGCCAAATGTTTACTTGCAATACCATCTGCTGACTGTATCCTTCCTACTGAGTTGGACTTCAACTCATCAGGTATAGTTGACTCCTTCTACCTGGAGCCAGTTTACAGTTCCAAGTGATACCTCTTCCCCTCTAGCCAGCACCACATGCTTTTGGAAGTGATGATTATTCTTTTGGGAAAATCTGTGGATCAATTTGAACGTGTTTGGCTTTTAGATAATGGGAAATCTGGCTCAATTGGCACAATGTAGAAATGTGTTCATTTCTAAAACTTGAGCACAGAGATAAAAATGACTTTAGGGTTGGGATCAACTAATGGCTTCATATCCATATGTATAATTATAGAGATGTGGGTATGATACAGTAAGAAGATACCATGACAATTTTAAGATATCTTTAATTCTGAGGATAGGTCATTAAGGAGGATAGTACCCTGAAGAAATATATTATGATGTCTAGTGTAACTTAAAAACCAGATTTAGATTAGAGTAAGTAAATCCATCTCAAAGTTTCAACTCTTTCCATTTGAATAATTAGAAAAAATCATATTGGTACTTGTAAAGGTAAACACACAGTTCAGTTGCACTTCAGGAACGAAACATACAAGGTTTAGGCTGGGGGTGCTCATGTTTAAGACATTATGTCTTTGATCTTATATTTGTATTTTTATTTCAACATACTATCTATTCAAAAGTGGTGGAAAGGAACTGAAATACATTATTTAAGTAATACTCTGAGGAGAGTAAAGAAATTTGAGAGGTAATATGCATCCACTTATGGTATCAGAGGGCTTCCCTGGTGGCTCAGATGGTAAAGTGTCTGCCTGCAGTGCGGGAGACCTGAGTTCGATCTCTGGGTTGGGAAGATCCCCTGGAGAAGGAAATGGCAACCCACTCCAGTACTCTTGCCTGGAAAATTCCATGGACTGTGGAGCCTGGTGAGCTATACAGTCCATGGGGTCACAGAGTCGGACACGACTGAGCGATTTGGGTTGGATGGTATCTGAGGCTGGCCTAGGGAGCAGCTCTAAGTCTTTACCTGTGATTTGTGAGTCAGAATCAGAGGTCCATGCTTCCTCTTATTTATTTTCACAATCTATATTGTGTATATATATAATATGCATGTATATAATACACGTGTGCTGTGCTTAGTCGCTCAGTCTTGTCTGACTTTGTAACTCCATGGACTGTAGCTGCCAGGCTCCTCTGTCCATGGGGATTCTCCAGGCAAGAATATTGGAGTCGATTGCCATGCCTTCCTCCAGGGCATCTTCCCAACCCAGGGGATCAAATGTAGGACTTCCACATTGCAGATGGAATCTTTACCAGCTGAACCACCAGGGAAGCCCAAGAATACTGGAGTGGGTAGCCTATCCTTTCTCCAGGGAACTTCCTAACCCAGGAATTGAACTGGAGTCTCTTGCATTTCAGGCTGATTCTTTCCAGCTGAGCTGCCAGGGGAAGCCCTATATATATATATATATATATATATATATATATATATATATAGTTGCTAAGTCGCTTCAGGCGTGTCCAACTCTGTGCGGCCCCATAGACAGCAGCCCACCAGGCTCTGCTGTCCCTGGGATTCTCCAGGCAAGAACACTGGAGTGGGTTGCCATTTCCTTCTCCAATGCATGAAAGTGAAAAGTGAAAGTGAGTCACTGAGTTGTGCCCAACTCTCAGTGACCCCATGGACTGCAGCACACCAGGCTCCTCTGTCCATGGGATTTTCCAGGCAGGAGTACTGGAGTGGGGTGCCATTGCCTTCTCACACACACACACACACACACACATATATATATATATATAATTTATTTGTTTATATAAATAAATATATATAAATTCATTTTATACATTTATTTATATAGATACAAGCAAATGCATATATATTTTATACATTTATAAATATATATTGTATAATATATATAAATATATAATATATAGACATATACATAATATATAATATATATACATACATAAATATATATTGTGTGAGTGGATGGGTATGTATTTTTTCACCAATTATTGAATTTTAAGTTATATACTTTTGTTTAAGTTGAATGGTGGTTAAGATAAACTTGGATTATGATACATACAATGGTAAACAGTCACCTGGGTAAAAGATACAGGTATTTTTTTTTTTTTTTGAAGCGTAGAATTTGATTTATTAAATTTGATTTACACATGACCTTTTCAGGAGGACAATCTTAAATGCAAAGTAAGAGCTGCTCTACCAGGATAATTGCTCTCAAAGCCACTCCAGTGTGACTTTCAGGGGCCAGCAAGGGTGGCTCCCCCAAGCACTGGCTTTCTGCCTTACCTCTGGGGTCCAAATTGGATTTCACAGCTCCATGGTTCCCACAACTGTAAAATCAAACCCACCTACATCAGGACCCAATCTAACAGTCATACAGTCTGATCTGATGTACAAGTTGTTCCCAAATATAACCTGATGGTATTTGTATTGTTCTTCTTAGGCTCCCAGTAGAAAAACTCAAAACATGGTTCCTTAATGTATTAATTAATATATTCATTATTCTTTTTATTATATTAATTATGTTATTATTTTTATTTATTGACTTATTTGCTTTTATTTTTTTTTCTCCTTTTTTTTTAAAATACTTTATTCTACATTACAATACTGTATTTGTTTTGCCATACATTGACATGAATCAGCCACAGGTGTACGTGATCTCCCAATGCCGAAGCCCCCTCCCACCTCCCACCCCATATCATCTCCCTGGGTCATCCCGTGTACCAGCCCCAAGCATCCTGTATCCTGTATTGAACATAGACTGGTGCTTCGTTTCTTACATGATAGTATATATGTTTCAGTGCCATTCTCCCAAATCATCCCACCCTCTCCCTCTCCCTCAGAGTCCAAAAGTCCATTCTATACCTCTGTGTCTCCTTTGTTGTCTCACACAGAGGGTCATCATTATTATCTTTCTAAATTCCATATATATGTGTCAGTATACTGTATTGGTGTTTTTCTTTCTGGCTTACTTCACTCTGTATAATCGGCTCCAGTGTCATCCATCTCATTAGAACTGAGTCAAATTTATTCTTTTTAAGGGCTGAGTAATACTCCATTGTGTATATGTACCACTGCTTTCTTATCCATTCATCTGCTGATGGACATCTAGGTTGTTTCCATGTCCTGGCTATTATAAACAGTGCTGCAGTGAACATTGGGGTACATGTGTCTCTTTCAATTCTGGTTTCCTTGGTGTGTATGCCCAGCAGGGGATTGCTGGGTCATAAGGCAGTTCTATTTGCAATTTTTAAGGAATCTCCACACTGTTTTCCATAATGGCTGTACTAGTTTGCATTCCCACCAGCAGTGTAAGAGGGTTCCCTTTTCTCCACATCCTCTCCAGCATTTATCGCTTGTAGACTTTTGGATCGCAGCCATTCTGACTGGTGTGAAATGGTACCTCATTGTGGTCTTGATTTGCATTTCTCTGATAATAAGTGATGTTGAGCATCTTTTCATGTGTTTGTTAGCCATCCATATGTCTTCTTTGGAGAAATGCCTATTTAGTTCTTTGGCCCATTTTTTGATTGGTTCGTTTATTTTTTCTGGAGTTGAGCTGCATAAGTTGCTTGTATATCTTTGAGATTAGTTGTTTGTCAGTTGTTTCATTTGCTATTGTTTTCTCCCATTCAGAAGGCTGTCTTTTCACCTTGCTTATAGTTTCCTTTGTTGTGCAGAAGCTTTTAATTTAATTAGATCCCATTTGTTTATTTTTGCTTTTATTTCCAGTATACTGGGAGGTGGATCATAGAGGATCCTGCTGTGATTTATGTCGGAGAGTGTTTTGCCTATGTTTTCCTCTAGGAGTTTTATAGTTTCTGGTCTTACATTTAGATCTTTAATCCATTTTGAGTTTATTTTTGTGTATGGTGTTAGAAAGAGATCTAGTTTCATTCTTTTACAAGTGGTTGACCAGTTTTCCTAGCACCACCTGTTAAAGAGACTGTCTTTACTCCATTGTATATTCTTGCCTCCTTTGTCGAAGATAAGGTGTCCATAGGTATGTGGATTTATCTCAGGGCTTTCTATTTTGTTCCATTGATCTATATTTCTGTCTTTGTGCCAGTACCATACTGTCTTAATGACTGTGGCTTTGTAGTAGAGCCTGAAGTCAGGCAAATTGATTCCTCCAGTTCCATTCTTCTTTCTCGAGATTGCTTTTGCTATTCGAGGTTTTTTGTATTTCCATACAAATCTTGAGATTATTTGATCTAGTTCTGTGAAAAATACTGCTGGTAGCTTGATAGGAATTGCACTGAATCTGTAGATTGCTTTGGGTAGTATACTCATTTTCACTATACTGACTCTTCTGACCCATGAGCATGGTATATTTCTCCATCTATTAGTATCCTCTTTGATTTCTTTCATCAGTGTTTTATAGTTTTCGATATATAGGTCTTTAGTTTCTTTAGGTAGGTATATTCCTAAGTATTTTATTCTTTTTGTTGTAATGGTGAATGGAATTGTTTCCTTGACTTCTTTTTCTACTTTCTCATTATTGGTGTACAGGAATGCAAGAGATTTCTGAGTGTTGATTTTATATCCTGCAACTTTACTATATTCATTGATTAACTCTAGTAGTTTTCTGGTCGAGTCTTTAGGATTTTCTATGTAGAGGATCATGTCATCTGCAAATAGTGAGAGTTTTACTTCTTTTCCAATTTGAATTCCTTTTATTTCTTTTTCTGCTCTGATTGTTGTGGCCAAAACTTCCAGAACTATATTGAACAGTAGTGGTGAAAGTGGACACCATTGTCTTTTCCTGACTTTAGGGGAAAAGCTTTCAATTTTTCACCAAAGATACAGTTATTTATGCTTTTAAACCTTATAATGTCAGCACCTTAAGGGCTTTCTCCATCTCCTTGACTTTCCCATGCTTAACATAAAGGCTTACACAGGGTACTATGTGCTGATGGAGTAAAAGTTTAAGACTATAAAAAGCCAACATTGATAGCAAAATAAGTACACTTTGTATTTATTATCTTAATTTGACTTGTGAAGGAGTATTTTAAAAGGTAATCAATGGATAACAGATTCTTAAATAAGTTTTCTTGGAAAATATTCAGGAAATTCTTTAAAAGAAGAGATTACTTTTGCCTCAGAAGTTAATCTGTAAAATTCTGTATTGATGTGTATGGCTTTTGATTCAGCATTATTAGATTAATCTGTATCAGTTGACTCTTTTGAAACAGGGCTTTCCAGCATGAGTTTATTTTTGGTATAATTTTATCCTTGCCTTATTCAATTTTCCCTGTAAAAGCACAGGTCTTAAGCCAATATTAATATTTATGGTATCATCATTATCTGATTTCCTATTTTTCTCAATGGTATGTTTTCCTTGTAATACACTCATCCCTCATCTTCCACCTCATCATTTTTTAGGTTATATTTAATGTCATTGTCATATTTTAGCTTACGTACTTTCAAAATAACAGAAAGAAATAAAGTTGTTTCAGTTTTTTTTTAGTTTCATCACAAGCTGTATTTAGGGGTCAGAAGTGAAGGCAAGGGGAAGTACTACACACCTCAAATAGTTTTATGTGGAAATAAACAAACATTTTGACATGTATCACTGCTCTTGATCTTTCCAACAATGCTGCAAACTCAATTTAGAAGTTATGTTCTCTATACAGATGGTAGGGTTAGTGGAAAGTGTGTTGGACTTAAATCCTTAAACCTTCCCTTTCATCCCAGATCTGCCTTTTACCTATATTAAGATCTCAAGTAATTAAAAAAAAATCAGTCTATGATAGAATTACCCCAATGTAAAATCAAAATAGAAATACACATACTATTCAATTTGTAGGAATTGTTGTGTTGAAATAATTAGAGACCTGAACATCTACTAATGCAAATTAGAGATTTAGACAAAGGGAGACTGACACAGATGCTCTAAGTAAATCAAGTATGTTTGCTCATAAAAAGACATAGACGGTAGCAGCTAAGTGAGTGTACACAGCAGGGCAATCCACACTATTTTTAATGATAAGACAGAAGTTTAGTGGATGCACAATTGCAAATCATTAAGTCTGAGTAAGGAGGGCTACATAGACTCCTCCTGAGGCCTCCTTTCCTGATTTATATACACTTTGCATCCCCTGGGGGCAGCCTCATTTTAGGTGGGGGCACCTCATCAATCACAGTGTAATACAACGTACTCTATGAATAGGGAACGCAGCTGAGCTCAGTGCCCTGCACTCAGGAACAAGCGGTCCTCATTTATCACCTCGCATCACTAGCATTGGCTTAAACTCAGAATTCAAGAACTGGAAAGAGAGTTAGTTACCAAGGTGGCCCTACTCCATAGTCTTTTTAGATTAGCTACAGATTACACTTTGCAGATCAATATGCTTAGTTTCTACTTTCTATATAAGGGTTCATAACTCATCTAAAAAATTTGACATACAAATTTTGTTCTAAACATTGTGTTCTCCATGTCATGGAGTCAAATATCCAAATCAGGCAAAACTAGTCTCGAGAAGTTAAAAAAATAAAAAGGTAAGGGATAACCATGTTAATATCCTATTACCTAACTTGTAAGAAGAGAGTTTCTACTAACTTTTAGTAGAATAGGAGAGTTAAATTATAGGTCATTTAGAACTTCCATAATTAGATAGCCTCATTAGACAGCTTAGTTTATACTCATATCCTGTCAACTGGGTCAAATATGATTGAAAGATCAAAGACAATGCAAAGGGTTGTATGGTGCAGCTATGGCTGAAAGATAAAAGATGTTGCAGTGATTAACAGTAACTGAACAAGTCCACCTGAAATGCCTGCTTCATGTGGCAAATAATGAACTTGAAAGCCCAGATGGATACTTGGGCTACAGGTCAAGTAGCCAATAACTAACACTAGGTTATTTGGGAAAGAAGGAGAATTGTGTTTTTGAAAACTGTGATGAGCAATTATGTGTATTGATTTAACCTCCATTCATAGTTTTTTTTTGTGTGTGTGTGTGCAGAACTCCAACTGAAATAAAATTATGAAGGAAGAAAAAATGTATATATTCCATCCAGATGAAGTCATTTCCCTCCCTCATTACTCACAATATAAAGGTTTAACATCTCTCAACAAAATGTTTTCACTGACTGATTTAAATAGCAATGTGTATGGGTGTGTTAGTCACTCCATCGTGTCTGACTCTGTGCGACCCCATGGAGTGTAGTCTGCCAGGCTCCTCTGTCCTTGGGATTCTCCAGGTAATAATACTGGAGTGGGTTGCTATTCCCTTCTCCAGGGGGTCTTTCTGAAACAGGGACTGAACCTAGGTCTCCTGCATTGCAGGCAGATTCTTTACATCTGAGCCACCAGGGAAGCTTAAAATAACGCTTTGACCCAGATGTGATTTGAACACTGCAAACTTCTGATCTGGAGTCAGACGCACTACCCTTGCCAGGAGGCCTTCAGAGCAATTTTTAGGTCTAATCAACTAGAATTAAGAAGTAATATTTTAACTCTAGACCTAAGAGGAAATCAGGTCTAAAAAATGTCTTTATTGTTGATAGGATTAGCCTGCTATGTATAAGCTGGGATCTAAACTTTTCCTCCAAGCCCTTTCCTTGCATAACCGTGCTCTCTAATGATCGTTTTCTCACGTATCTGCATTTTTCGCACATCTGATCATTTTTGGTACTACTAATCATGGTCAGGCCCTTGAACAAATATTTTTTTCTTGGGTTATGATTCTTGAGACAAAAAACATTTACATACAAAATTTTCATAAATTCCTATATTGCTTCCTGTTTATTTTCTCTACAATAATCAAAGCAAGGATTTCACATGTTTCTTTTATTCCCCTACACAGTCTTAGTCAAAGCAGAGCCTTGCTAAATGAAGCACGTGTGTACACCAACCTGAGATGGTCAGTTCATTAATAAACAAGAGTTAGAAGATAAAAAGGGAAGCTAGGCTATGGGATATAATAAGAATTTTTAGAACCTCATATTCCATTTCAAACACTTGTCCAATACCTAACAGTAACAGTGATATTTATTATTTATTCCTACTAAGGCCAGGTGCTATAAATGATTATTTTAAAAAATTCTCATAAAACCCTGTACTATGTGTTATTTTTATTCTTTCCTTCCTGCCTTTCTTGTTTCCTTCCTTCCTTCCCTCTGATCTTTTTCTTTCTTCCTCCCTGTCTCCCTTCCATGTATCCATCCTTCCATCTTTTCTTTATGTCCTTATTTTTCCTTCCTTCTCTTATTCTCTTCCCTTCCCTCTCTCTCTTGCTTCTTTCACTTTGGATAAGAAAACTTTGCCAATCCACACATAGCTTATAAGTAGACCTGAGCTCTCTATACAATTGTTGGATGCAAACTGAGGGACTTAGAAATGACTATGCGGGATTATTATGAAAGGAATGGAAATTCCATTGGAAAGTTTCAAGATCTTCCTGGGGGTGGCTTTAGGAGCTGAAATAAAGGCAGATACATGAATGACTGAGGTTGACATACAGTTATGAAGGAATAATTCAGAAAAATATATTCATATGGCTTTTTAGATTTTTACTTTCAAGGAAATAAATTTTCATTAAACTGAAATGAAACAATCATTGTCATTTTCCTATTACAATTGTATCACGTAGATAATTATATTAATTTTAACAAAGTGATGTGTTTTGGTTCATCACATCCTCTCATGGTTAACAAAGCCAGAAATAACATTGTTCTTTTCTCTTTGAATAATCAAATAAGGGGTGTTAACTAAGTTACAATCATGAAAATGTGTAATGCAGTAATAATAAGAAAATAATAATAATACAAAATAATAAAGTAATATCTGTACTGAAAAAACATTTTTCAATAGAGATATTGAAGTATTTTTCAACAGAGATATCTTACTGCACTATTATAGGGAAATGAATTCAGTAAACAGAATAGAATGCCTCCTGATAACTAGATCCTTTATCTTGTTGAATGCTCAAAACATTGCCACAGAATTTTAATGTCCACAGTTTTTACTACTTCCAAATTTAAAAAAATTACTGATCAAAACCCTGCAGTCAGCCATCTGTAGCTTGAGCCCTTAACAATCTCTTCAGCTGGCAAGAGAACCACATTAATCAATTTATGATTTATACTGGACTTATAATTGATTTTCATTTGAAATCATAAATATAAAATAGTTTCCATTAAAATAGATTCACACTGCTAGCACTGAAATAATGCACTATTCTTCTGACAATATAGAGTTGAAGTTCAAGTTCATAAATGGGAGCGCTGGGTTCAAGTAGCTGACAACATGCAGAATTAGATTTGTAACCTGCTTTCAAAAGTAAGACCAAAGATGAATAGAGACAAATGAAAGTACTTTTCATCCTGAATAAATCATCTTAAGTACAGATCTAAAGCAGAGTTTCTTGAATGATGATTTGTATTATTTAAGCACTATTTGTAACATAATCCTGCTCTGTTAATAAACTTGTCCCTCCCCAGATATCTGAGGCTCGCATGAAGATAGCAAATTTGAAATAACATTTTTCTGTTCTAAATAGTAGCATTTCCCCTCTACTTTCTCTGTCTTAAATATCCTTTGTAAGCATCTTCAATGCACATATAATAGCTGATCAAGAAATGATACTAAATAATTAAATGAAATTTGATGGCATTGTAACAAAAATAGCTTGATATCAGATGCAAATAATAGTCAACTTAAAATATTATCAAAATGATGTGATTGGACCATATAAAAAGAAAGCAGGAAAGGCTTGTTAGTAAATACTACAAGCAAGGGTATTTTGTTAAAAGGAAATGGTCAGTCTAGCAAAGGAATCAGTTATCAAATTGCATTTCTATTCACCTTTGACAGAATAAAAGAAAAAGATGTATTGAACACAGATATGATAATAGTGTCTCAGTTCAGTTCAGTTCAGTTCAGTCGCTCAATGGTGTCTGACTCTTCGTGACCCCATGAATCACAGCATGCCAGGCCTCCCTGTCCATCACCAACTCCTGGAGTTCACTCAGATTCATGTCCATCAAGTCAGAGATGTCATCCAGCCATCTCATCCTCTGTCATCACCTTCCCCTCCTGCCCCTAATCCTTCCCAGCATCAGAGTCTTTTCCAATGACTCAACTCTTCGCATGAGGTGGCCACAGTACTGGAGTTTCAGCCTTAGCATCATTCCTTCCAAAGAAATCCTAGGGCTGATCTCCTTCAGAATGGACTGGTTGGATCTCCTTGCAGTCCAAGGGACACTCAAGAGTCTTCTCCAACACCATAGTCCAAAAGCATCAATTCTTTGGCGCTCAGCCTTCTTCACAGTCCAACTCTCACATCCATACATGACCATAGGAAAAAACCATAGCCTTGACTAGACAGACCTTAGTCAGCAAAGTAATGTCTCTGCTTTTGAATATGCTATCTAGGTTGGTCATAACTTTTCTTCCAAGGAGTAAGCATCTTTTAATTTCATGGCTGCAGTCACCATCTGCAGTGATTTTGGAGCCCAAAATATAAGTTTGACACTGTTTCCACTGTATCCCCATCTATTTCCCATGAAGTTATGGGACCAGATGCCGTGATCTTCATTTTCTGAATGTTGAGCTTGAAGCCAACTTTTCACTCTCCTCTTTCGCTTTCATCAAGAGGCTCTTTAGTTCCTCTTTGCTTTCTGCCATAAGGGTGGTGTCATCTGCATATCTGAGGTTATTGATATTTCTCCTGGCAACCTTGATTCCAGCTTGTGTTTCTTCCAGTCCAGTGTTTCTCATGATGTACTCTGCATAGAAGTTAAATAAGCAGGGTGACAATACACAGCTTTGACGTACTCCTTTTCCTATTTGGAAACCAGTGTGTTGTTCCACGTCCCGTTCTAACTGTTGCTTCCTGACCTGCATACAGATATCTCAAGAGGCAGGTCAGGTGGTCTGGTATTCCCATCTCTCTCAGAACTCTCCACAGTTTATTGTGATCCACACAGTCAAAGCCTTTGGCATAGTCAATAAAGCAGAAATAGATGTTTTTCTGGAACTCTCTTGCTTTTTCCATGATCCACAGGATATTGACAATTTGATCTCTGGTTCCTCTGCCTTTTCTAAAACCAGCTTGAGCATCAGAAAGTTCATGGTTCACATATTGCTGAAGCCTGGCTTGGAGAATTTTGAGCATTACTTTACTAGCATGTGAGATCTGTATTTCAGAAGAATCCTATATCTTTAGAAAAGTTAATAAAGGAAATATTTAAGCCCTATTTCTGTATGAGATCCAGCAGATTTTGAGAGCCCAATTTCCTTCCCTTGCAGGGAACATGTTCTCTTCTGAAAGTCATGGGAGTAGAAGGCTCTCTTTGAGTCATCACCTGCAAACGTTATCCCTTCCTTCTGAAGTCTACTGGAAGCATGTATGAGTAGGCACTTGTCTCCCTTCTCTTCAGACTGAACCCCTGATGCGCTCCTTTATTTTTTTAAGATTATTTTGATGTGGGTCATTTCTTTAAGTTTTTATTGAATTTGTTACAATATTGTTTCTGTTTTTTTTTTTTTTTTTGGCTGAAAGGCATGTGGGACCTTAGTTCTCCAATCAGGGATCAAACCTGCACCCCTTGCATTGAAAGGCAAAGTCCTAACCACTCCACCACCAGGGAAGTCCCATCATTTCTTATTTCCTACACCAGTCCATGCCTGGCTGCCCTTCATATCCTGGAAACCAGGTTTGGATCTAACATAAGAGGACATCTTTGATGCTTCCTTTTACTGACCTCACTTGAAAGAGTTCACCCAGTGTAAAAGAATGAGGGGATGTTTATTCCACAGGTGTGGGTTTCATGCGTATGTCTGTACGTGCATGAGAGAAGTTTCCTTAGAATATCTGTATCCTGGAGAAAAGACAGTTTCTTTAACAAGTGGTTCTGGGAAAATTGGTCAACCACTTGTAAAAGAATGAAACTAGAACACTTTTTAACACCATACACAAAAATAAACTCAAAATGGATTAAAGATCTAAATGTAAGACCAGAAACTATAAAACTCCTAGAGGAAACTGTTTACAATAGCCAAGACATGGAAGCAACCTAGATGTCCATCAGCAGATGAATGGATAAGAAAGCTGTGGTACATATACACAATGGAGTATTACTCAGCCATTAAAAAGAGTGCATTTGAATCAGTTCTAATAAAGTGGATGAAACGAGCCTATTATACAGAATGAAGTAACAGAAAGAAAAACACCAATACAGTATATTAACACATATATGTGGAATTTAGAAAGATGGTAATTTTGACCCTATATGTGAGACAGCAAAAGAGACACAGATGTGAAGAACAGACTGTTAGACTCTGTGGGAGAAGGCGAGGGTGGGATGAATTGAGAGAATAGCATTGAAACATATATATTATCATATGTGAAATAGATCGTCAGTCCAGGTCCGATACATGAGGCAGGGTGCTCAGGGCTGGTGCACTGGAATGACCCTGAGGGATGCGATGGGGAGAGAGGTGGGAGGGAGGGTCAGGATGGGGAACACATATACACCCATGGCTGATTCATGTGAATGTATGGCAAAAACCACCACAATATTGTAAAGTGATTAGCCTCCAATTAAAAGAAAAAAAAAGTATCTGTTTCCTGAAGTAAATATATGGCTTAATAGCTTTTTCAGTGCTCTAGAATCAGTTATAACTATGACTTAAACATTTATCTGGGGACATGGACGTTGTATCCCAAGAAAATAAAAAGTATACAAGTCAAATTCTGATGTTTTGCTACACTTCACATCAGTATATACACCACAAATAGATTACCAAATACAAAATAATCAGAACATATTAAAGATACAGATGTTACATAAATTTATATTTTATTAATGATCTTAAATTATCATTAAAATTGTATTCTTCAGCATTATAAACTCAAAGAGAATAGGAGATTTCTTCACAAATTTTACTAATTTTCTGATGGCTACTGGAATTGCATGTGTGTTTAAATTAACTTTATACTTTACCTTGTTTTATTCTTATATCTCTGTTCCAAAATAGATCAGAGTTGTCTGAGTAGTTCATACATTTCAGTTTTAGGTAAAGATGCTTTGAGAAGTTCATTAAAGAAAAGAAAATAAAAAAGTTATGCAACCAAAAGATGCGGTTTCAATTGGACATAAAATGCATCTCAAAGCTCTGTGTCAGCCTGGGAAAAGAAGGAAATGTTCTGTTAAATGTGGTGAAGCTCTCATCAGAATACAAAGAGCAATATTGTGGGAGATAATATTTTTGCTGGTATTCAAGCTGCAGAGAAAACTCTCATGTGGACAGTGCAAGAGGCCAAGCCAGACTGGCTATGATCATTTCCATTAAAGCCTCCACATAGAGGCATGTGACCACATGAGTCCACAGGCTGGTTCTTGTGAAGCTGCAATGTGACTGGACACACCTGATTCCTAGCCATTGTCACATAATTTGTAGTTCAGGAAATCAGAGGCCAAGTTAGCAGTTGTACCTGACATCTAAATCTTTGATGCAGATCACACGGCTTGCTAAAGGTTGGAGTTCCAGGTGACATGGCTGGAAGTACGAAAGCTTGGTAAGCTTCTTTTGGGAAAGGGATATGACCATTCTTCTCTCAGGACAGACAGAACCCCAGTGCTGCCAACAGAGCATGTCTGCTGTGGGGAAACGGGAGTCCAAAGGAGTCCACTTTGCTGAGAAGTCATTATTTTAGCTCATTCCAATAAACTGTAACATTTATGAGATTTGTATGTGAAAATGCTCATTTCCTCCAGGCCTCCATCTGGGTTCTCTTTGAGACTAGTTTAGACATTACAGTGAATGGAATAAATGGCATAACACAATGATTTTTTGTTAACTGGAGCAAGAATACACATGTAGTTTTTCTTAGGATATTAATAGGTGTTAGATGACAATAATAAATTTATGCGTAAATTCTTTTAAAACTCTTGAACCTGCAAACTGAAACAGATTTTTGTTACTGAAACCCGGGACTTCTGATGTGTTGTTATGCACTGTGATGGTAAACTTCTCAAACGTCTTAGAAACTTCCCTCATCTCACCTTCTATCCTCATAGTTCTACACCAGGGGATTTACTAGGCTTGATATTATGTAGTTTATCACTTTGGAAAATGCTATTTTCAAACAAGCATATTTTATATTTTTTGTGTAATTTGTGTAAAAAAAAATTACATTTTTGTGTACCATGTCACTGCTGGTTGAAAGTAGCCCCATGTGAGATAAGGCATATTATATGGAGAGAAACATGGAGAAGGTGGGTAACTAGGCCTGTGAGAGGCAGACATATGTGGGTACCCATTGAGGAATTTAGGCTGCCAGGGCCTAAGGAAACACTTGTGTGTCTCTGATAGAATCAAGAACAGCAGAGAAGGAGGCAGGAGATGAGGAGAGACCTTTCCTGGAGTCAAAGAAGAGAAGACATTAAAAACAGATGTCTCCGTTTTGCCAGTTTCACTCCGAGCACCACTATTCAACTTAACAAAATAAGACAAGAAAGTCTGAGAAAGTGCTGGGCAATGGATTGACTTTCATCAATGACACTGTAGGAAAGATAAAGCATGAATTTGAGATGGTCAGTGTGGAAGTGACTACAAATGGAGAATACAACCACTAGGATACATTTTCTGTGGAGAAGTAAGGTAACAAATACATGCCTTTTGTAAGCACTCTTTGTTAGATGTTATTTCCAAGGTAAATATGAATTCCTAAGCTATAGACAGAGCTTGGTTGCATGCAAAATGCAAAAGCACTATGTTAGCATTAAACACCTCCAACAGACACACATACATATTTATATTTGTATTTGTACATATATATGAATTGTTTTGCTTTTTCAGTTCAGTTCAGTTTAGTTCAGCCACTCAGTCATGAAGGGACCAACCTTATCTAAGCGCAGACCTCCTTCCTGGGGCAACCAGCAACTCCAGCTCTGATCAACAAAGGGCTATAATCAGTTCAGTTCAATTCAGTCGCTCAGTTGTGTCTGACTCTTTGCAACCCTATGAACTGCAGCACGCCAGGCCTCCTTGTACATCACCAACTCCTGGAATCCACCCAAGCCCATGTCCATCAAGTCAGTGATGCCATCCAACCATCTCATTCTCTGTTCTCCACTTCTCCATATGCCCTCAATCTTTCCAAGCATCAGGGTCTTTCCAAATGAGTCAACTCTTCATATCAGGTGGCCAAAGTATTGGAGTTTCAGTTTCAACATCAGTCCTTCCAATGAACACCCAGGACTGATCTCCTTGCTTTTTAGAATAACATATAACTTTTTCCATTAAAATGCAAAATTAAATGAAAAGTAAACATACAAATTGATTTCACTGAGTAAACTATGAATAATTTATATGTGTGTGTGTGCATTATATATACAGACAACTTAATAAAATTCTAATTTATTAAAATATTGTTTCCCAGAAAAATGAAGTAAGGATTATACACATTGCCTTGTTTAGTAATATATTCTTAATCACACTTATGAAAGAAAAGGAAGAGGAATTAAAGAGCCTCTTGATGAAGGTGAAAGAGCAAAGTGAAAAAGCTGGCTTAAAATTCAATATTCAAAAATGAAGATCATGGCTTCTGGCCCCATGACTTCATGGCAAATAATTGGGGAAAATGGAGACAGTGACAGACTTTATTTTCCTGAGCTCCAAAATTATTGTGGATGGTGACTGCAGCCATGAAATTAAAAGACGCTTGCTCCTTGAAAGAAAAGCAATGGCAAACCTAGACAGTGTATTAAAAGCAGAGATATTACTTTGCCTACAAAGGTCCATATAGTCAAAGCTAGACCATCCCCATGGAAAAGAAATGCAAAAAGCAAAATGGCTGCCTGGGGAGGCCTTACAAATAGCTGTGAAAAGAAGAGAGGTAAAATGCAAAGGAGAAAAGGAAAGATATAAGCATCTGAATGCAGAGTTCCAAAGAATAGCAAGAAGAGATAAGAAAGCCTTCTTCAGCGATCAATGCAAAGAAATAGAGGAAAAGAACAGAATGGGAAAGACTAGAGAGCTCTTCAAGAAAATTAGAGATACCAAGGGAACATTTCATGTAAAGATGGGCTCGATAAAGGACAGAAATGGTATGGACCTAACAGAAGCAGAAGATATTAAGAAGAGGTGGCAAGAATACATGGAAGAACTATACAAAAAAGATCTTCACGACCCAGATAATCATGATGATGTGATCACTAATCTAGAGCCAGACATCTTAGAATGTGAAGTCAAGTGGGCCTTAGAAAACATCACTATGAACAAAGCTAGTGGAGGTGATGGAATTCCAGTTGAGCTGTTTCAAATCCTGAAAGATGATGCTGTGAAAGTGCTGCCCTCAATATGCCAGCAAATTTGGAAAACTCAGCAGTGGCCACAGGACTGGAAAAGGTCAGTTTTCATTCCAATCCCAAAGAAAGGCAATGCCAAAGAATGCTCAAACTACCGCACAATTGCACTCATCTCACATGCTCGTAAAGTAATGCTCAAAATTCTCCAAGTCAGACTTCAGCAATACGTGAACTATGAACTCCCTGATGTTCAAGCTGGTTTTAGAAAAGGCAGAGGAACCAGAGATCAAATGGCCAACATCCACTGGATCATGGAAAAAACAAGAGAGTCCCAGAAAAACATCTATTTCTGCTTTATTGACTATGCCAAAGCCTTTGACTGTGTGGATACAATAAACTGTGGAAAATTCTGAGAGAGATGGGAATACCAGACCACCTAACCTGCCTCTTGAGAAATCTGTATGCAGGTCAGGAAGCAACAGTTAGAAATGGACATGGAACAACAGACTGGTTCCAAATAGGAAAAGGAGTACGTCAAGGCTGTATACTGTCACCCTGTTTATTTAACTTATATGCAGAGTACATCATGAGAAATACTGGACTGGAAGAAACACAAGCTGGAATCAAGGTTGCCAGGAGAAATATCAATAACCTCAGATATGCAGATGAGACCACTCTTATGGCAGAAAGTGAAGAACTAAAGAGCCTCTTGATGAAAGTGAAAGAGGAAAGCGAAAAAGTTGGTTTAAAGCTCAACATTCTGAAAACAAAGATCATGGCATCCGGTCCCATCACTTCATGGGAAATAGATGGAGAAACAGTGGAAACAATATCAGACTTTATTTTTGGGGCTCCAAAATCACTGCAGATGGTGACTGCAGCCATGAAATTAAGAGACGCTTAGTCCTTGGAAGAAAAGTTATGACCAATCTAGATAGTATATTCAAAAGCAGAGGCATTACTTTGCCAACTAAGGTCTGTCTAGTCAAGGTTATGGTTTTTCCAGTGGTCATGTATGGATGTGAGAGGTGGACTGTGAAGAAGGCTGAGCGCAAAGAATTGGTGCTTTTGAACTGTGGTGTTGGAGAAGACTCCTGAGAGTCCCTTGGACTGCAAGGAGATCTAACCAGTATACTCTAAAGGAGATAAGCCCTGGGATTTCTTTGGAGGGAATGATGCTACAGCTGAAACTCCAGTACTTTGGCCACATCATGCAAAGAGTTGACTCATTGGAAAAGACTCTGATGCTGGGAGGGATTAGGGGCAGGAGGAGAAGGGGACGACCGAGGATGAGATGGCTGGATGGCATCACGGACTGGATGGATGTGAGTCTGAGTGAACTCCGGGAGATGGTGATGGACAGGGAGGTCTGACGTGCTGCAATTCATGGGGTCATGAAGAGTAGGACACGACTGAGTGACTGAACTGAACTGATGGTTTTTCAGGTAGTCAAGAACAGATGTGAGAGCTGGACAATAAAAAAAAAGGCTGACCACTGAAGATCTGATGCCTTCAAACTGTGGTGCTGGAGAAGACTCCTGAGAGTCCCTCGCACGGCAAGGAGATCACAACAGTCAATCCTAAAGGAAATCAATCCTGAATATCCGTTGAAAGGAGTGATGCTGAAAATGAACCTTCAATACTTTGGTCACCTAATGTAAAGAGCTGAATCACTGGAAAAGACGGTGATGCTGGGAAAGATAGAAGGCAGGAGCAGAAGGGGACGACAGAGGAAGAGATGGTTGGATGGCATCACTGACTCAACGGACATGAGTTTGAGCAAGCTCTGGGAGACGGTGAAGGACAGGGAAGTCTGGAGTGCTGCAGTCTATGGGATTGCAAAGAGTTGGACATGACTGAGTTACTGAACAATAAAATATGGTTTACATGTTTAACTAAAACATAAGTAAAAGACTAGATGTAAACATAAAATACATAGTCTGAATAAAGATAATAGTTTAAGAAAACTTTGAGGCTAACATCTCTCAAAATGATTAAAAATGAACTGTTGATTTACTGATGCAAATCAACATATAAGCATATTAAAGTTTTTATAATATTTCTGGTTAATTTAACAGTATGTCTTTCTAGTTATAGCATCATTGTTTATTTGATGATTTGGCAAAAAAAGTTTTTGGGAGATAGCAGTTTAAAGATATTAATATACATTCATATGTCTTTAAGAAATTAAAATATAGCCTGTTGCGATAGATAAATAAATCAATATACAGGTATTATTGGAAATGAATTTGAGCAAACTCTGGAAGATAGTGGAGGAAAGAGGAGTCTGGTGTGTTACAGTCCATGGAGTCACAGAGTCAGAGATGACTTAGCGACTGAACAACAACGATAGGTATTAGAGATAGATTATATTCCCCTATTCAAATTTTTTACATTTTAAGGGGAAAACTTTAAATTCAGTTGCTGTAACTAATATGCAATTTTGACATAGTATACAGATTAATCTTTTGTTTTGGCTGAAATCTCATTTACAGTTGACTTATACTTACTTAAAGAATATGGACTATATCTGTGTTAAGTAGTGTGGCATCCTATTTAGCAAGTTTGCAAAGTAATTTTCTCTGGTAACTTTGACCTTATCAAATGGTCTGTGAAGATAACCACTGAGGGAACTACTTTTCCTCTTGTAGGCTCTGAACCAGCTGATGGATTAAGAATGGGATCCCTGTGGAAGTGTAAATAGACTAGATATCATTTTTCTGATTTGTGGCCAAATGTTTCCTCACACTTTTCCCCAAGTCTAGATCTTGGGATGACCCATCCAAGCATTCTTGGGATTTGCAGACAGACAACTGCTGATTTTCAGTCATTCCCCACGTTGGGTAGCAGAGTCGGAAACGTCTGAGGACTCCGCACTTGCAGAGTACAAGGAGAGACTCATGCGTGCTGGAGGAAGACAGGTAAATTTATACATCCTTCTTCCTAGATCTACCTAGGCTATGGTTCTCAACCACCGCTCAACTAATTAAATAAGATATCTGAGAGTAAGTATTTTTTAAACACCTCTTTGATCATATGGGCTTCCCCTCATAGCTCAGTTGGTAAAGAATCTGCCCCTGCAATGTGGAACCCCCAGGTTCGATTCCTGGGTCAGGAAGATCTGCTGGAGAAGATAAAGGCTACCCTCTCCACTATTCTGGCTGGGAGAATTCCATGGACTGTATAGTCCATGGGGTCCCAAAGAGTTGGACATGACTGAATGACTTTCACTTGGTCATATCATTTATGTGCAGCCAGAGAGGAGAAGGCAATGGCACCCGAGTTCAGTACTCTTGCCTGGAAGATCCCATGGACGCAGCCTGGTAGGCTACAGTCCATGAGATCGCAAAGAGTGGGACACAGCTGAGCGACTTCATTTTCACTTTTCACTTTCATGCATTGGAGAAGGAAATGACAACCCATTCCAGTGTTCTTACCTGGAGAATCCCAGAGGCGGGGAAGCCGGATGGGCTGCCATCTATAGAGTCGTACAGAGTCGGACATGGCTGAAGCGACTTAGCAGCCGCTGCAGCAGCAGAGGTAAGAAATTCTGAAAATAGAAACTCTCCTACCAACACCTTATAATTTTTAACTGGTGAATTCCCACTTTAGGGATAAAGATGGAAATCCTGGAAGAAAAGAAAGTTTTTTCTATTTCATGGACTAGATCATCATTCTGTTACTATGTCTAGGCTTCACTTCATGCTGCAGTAGAGAAATCTTGAGCATATTTTCTGTAATAATTCTATGCATTATAACCAGTATTCATCTAAAACAAGCCCAAAGGAGTGTATATGTGTATTTATATATTTCAAGAAAGAATATTTTATATATTTGAATGGTTGCTACACATAGTTGAAAATAACTTTGAACTCAGGAGAAGTCTTGAAGTTCAAGACCATTGCTGAATCTGAGTTCTTATATTACATAGATGCTCACTAAGATTCTTTCTAGCTCTACAACTTCACACCTCTTGTGTTCAGGACCCTCCTAATTCGGTTTCAGTTTCCCTTTTTCTTCAAGCCTCACCTTTTTCTCTCCTTTCAAGATATCCTCTGATCTCCTCCATCTAGGTTTAACTTTTACTGTTATTTTTATTATCTAGATTTCTATCCTTACTGCTGCTGCTGCTCCTAAGTCGCTTCAGCCGTGTCCGACTCTGTGTGACCCCATAGACAGCAGCCCACCAGGCTCCCCCGTCCCTGGGATTCTAACCTTTCCCATTATGCTTTTAAATCACCCTTTAAATGTGTCACTCAGAAAGTAATCTACTCTCAGATAACATTAATAGCTGATACAGTCCCTTTCTTGATCTTTGAGTCAATTAAAATTGGAACAGATTTTATCCAAATTTTATTCCTTTATCCAAATGAATGAGCTTTATATTCTGCAAGATTAGGAGAGAAGAAAATTTTAGAAAAGATGTTCTTCTCCAAACATTAATAAATATGTGCTTAATGCATGTGTAAAATCACCTAGGGCTTTAAATGGAGGTTACCCTCCCATAATTAATCTAGTACTAGGACTCTCTCCATAAATATTCCTATCCTTTTCAGTACTGTAATTCAGTAACATAGATATCTTATTGTTGCCTCTAATCAGTATCTTTATTGCTACCTGTGATTTTTATTTCCCATGGTTAGTTAATAAACATAAAGACAGTTTCAAAAAACAATTTTATACATTATACAGCAATCTAAATTATATAATATTTAACCTACATATAACATCTAAGGGTCATTAGGAAATGAAGATCTAAATCCAGGAACTAAAAGTCCTTATATCTCAGAGTGTGTTGGGAGAAGGCACATAATTCAAAACAAATAAATTGTCTTCTGTGATGTGTGAGCAATTCAATTTATCCAGTCAATAAAGAATAATCTAGAGATGGAGTCAGAAGTATATTTCCTCTCAATTAAATGTTTTCTGGTTATTGGTTTCAGATTGTTTTCTAACAATTTGATGTTTCTAATAAATTGCATGCTACTGTGTTCAATTGTGCCCCTTCTACTCCGCACTGCTGCTGACAGATCTTTCCAAAAGGCAGATCACATCATGTTACTCAGCTAATTGAAGACTTTATGCTGTTTCTCGTCATCTAAAACATGATTTTCAACACTGGCTACACATCAGACCTGGAAAAAGACTTGAAAGATATTGATACCCAGGCCCTTCCCTCTTTAAACCTATTAAATATGAATCTTTAAGGTTAGGGACAGACATAGTCATTTAAAATTTAGGATCCCAGGATGATTCTAAATAAATTGACCCTGTGTACCCATGGCTTTCACATCTGCAGTTGGTTAGATACCAGAACGTGGAATCCACATTTATGCAGAGTTGAACGTGCTATGCCATTTTATATATGGAACTTGAGCATCCGAAGATTTTGGTATCTGTGGGGATGAGGAGAGTGATGAGGGTCTTGAAACCAGTCCCCCTGATAATGATGCATGACTGACAGTCATTCTTGAGAACAGTAGGCTAAATCCTTGAGTCCAGTTTCTCTAGCCTGGGATATATATAGGATGCCCTCATCAGATACTCTCTAGTCTCCTAATTCTCTTCCCAGTTGCACCATGTTCCCCCAAAGCACATAGACACATATATACACGTGCACATGCCATGATACACACACTAGCCTCAGACAGGGTTTTTTTTTTTTTTCAATTTGATACAGTTTCTCAAGATTTTAAGATCACAGTAATAGTAGTAGATTCCTATAAATATTTGCAGCTATCATTATGTTTTTCACACACGAAATGTAGTTGAACCAAACATTTTTGGAATTCACAAATGCTTTGGGCATTGAAGTCTTCTCTATGAATTATTATGGGAACCTACTTGATTTAATAAACATTTTTTAAAGAATAGTTTATGGTTCATAGCAAAATTGAGGGGAAGGTACAGAGATTTCCGATATACCACCTCCTGCCCACATGTATAGATTCTCACGTTATCAAAATCCCCCACCAGAGTGGTGCATTTGTTGCAGTTGATGAACCTACACTGACATATTATTACCCAAAGTTTGTAGTTTATGTTATAGCTTACTCTCAGTTTTGTACATTTTGTGTATTGGGATAAATATATAATGACATGTGTCCATCATTATGGGCTTCCCTGGGGTCTCAGATGGTAAAGAATCTGCCTGCAATGTGGAGACCTGGGTTTGATCCCTGGATCTGAGGCGGGAAGATCCCCTGGATGGCAACCTACTCCAGAATTCTTGCCTGGAAAATCCCATGGACAGAGGAGCTGGTGGGCTACCCATGGAGTTGCAAAGAGTTGGACATGACTGAGCAACTAAGCACAACACAGCACAACACAGCAGAACACATCCATCATTATGGTATCACAGGGTATTTTAATTGCCCCCAAACTCCTCCATGTTCTGCTGTTCAACTCTCTGCTCCCCCATCAGACTCTGGCAATCACTGATGCTTCTTCTGTGTCTATTGTTTTCCTTTTTCATAATGTCATATAGTGGGGACTATACAGTAAATTGCCTTTTCAATTAGCTTCTTTCACTCTTAGTTGCTTTGTAGTTGTTGTTCAGCTGCTAAGTCAACTCTTGGCAACTCTATGGACGATAGCATGCCAGGCTTCTCTGTCCTCCATGGGATCTTCTGAACCCATGTTTCCTGCAGCTCCCACATAGCAGGCATATTCTTTACTGCTGAGACACCAAGGAAGCTGCTTTAAAACCCCTTAATGTTTCACAAATGAGCCTCAGTTGAGAGTTAAAGTCTAGGTGAATGTGGTCAACATAAGTTCTGGATCATCGAGTTATTCCAGGAATCCTCAGAAGGACTCTGATTTGTGCAATTACCTCAGTTTTAGAGAGAAAAGCTGTGCCCCACCCCGCTCCTCCTGCTGCATAGGGTACCACCTGGATCTCACAGGAACAGGTATGCACTAACCAGACCACATACATGTACACTCAAGAAGGACAGCCTACCTGACTCCTGGAGGAAATGACGCCTGCATGGATGAGGAAACGACGCCTGCATGGACGAGGAAAGGACCACATCATGTTTCCTTGCTCTGCCTGCAAATATCTGAGAACCATGAAGGAAGGAAAGATTAGTGTTAGTTTCTACTCCTGGTTGTCTGCTGTGCTCCATGGATCAGTTGGGATGAAATCCTCCAAGACTCACATCCCACTCTGATCTCAAATTAGTAAAGTGCTTTGTTAATAACACGTGCTCAGTTGCTAAGTCGTGTCCAGCTCTTTGAGACCTCATGGACTGCAGCTGGCCAGGTCCTCTTGTCCATATGATTTTCCAGGCAAGACTACTGAAGTGGGTTGTCATTTCCTCCTCCAGGGGATCTTCCTGACCTAGGTATTGAGCTCTCATCTCCTACATTAGCAGGAAGATTCTTTACCACGGTACCATCTGGGAAGCTTTGTTAATAATAGGCATCCAGTACACTTTGTTTAAAGATGGATGATCATAATAATAATAGCTACCATATATCAAGTGCTTCCAATGAGCCGAAACTAAACTCTAATTTTATATGCCACTTTTATATTTTAATCCTTAGAAAATACATAATTGAGTAGTATTATCTACATTATACTGATGAGAAAGTTGGAAAGTAAGGAAGCTATGTAACTTGACCATGAAGATCGTCATTATCATTGTAACTAATATTTATTGGTTCTCCTTCTGCCAATCTTACATATACAAACTTATTTAATTCTTACTACTACCACATAAGTTATGTACTAGTATCATCCAAATTTTTGCAAATGACGAAATTGGGACAGAGAGATATCAACTTGCCCAAGGTCACTCAGCTACTAAGTATCAGGGTCTGGATTTTAACAGAGGTACCTTGACTTCAGAGCAGTGGTCTTTATGATGTATTGAGTTGGCTAAAAAAGGTCATTTGGGTTTTCTGTAAGATGTTATGGAAAAACTTGAATTAATATTTTGGCCACCCAATACTACACTGTTATTTAAGCACAAGCCTGAGATTTTAACTCTCTTATTATCAGCTAATATTTAATGAAAATAATAATTATATGACTTCAAAAATTATTCCTTTTATAAACATTGGAAACAATATTTGTAGCTTGTCTTGTGATACACAAAGTCTTAATAGTGAATATTTATCAAATGGATGTATAGAGAAAGAAGCATATAAAGGATATCACATATTAAAAAAATAAACAATCAAACATGAATTTTACTATGACCTGAGAAATAAAAAGAAATTTAATTAATTAAAAACTTGTAACCACTACATTATACTCGTCCTTTGGAGAATGTTATTCATTTATACATCGGTTCAAGGCTGTCAGCCTATATGGAGGGGATATTTTAAGAAACTATCTCTATGAATCATGGTGCTTTTCTTACTCATGGTTGCTGATGAGGTGGTTGTTTATAATACTTCACAATGTTTTCTTAATTGGAACCATTGGGGAAACATCTCTCTCATCTCATTTTCTTTAAAAGTTGTGCTTCTCCTGAGAAAATGACTTGCTTTAATCTTATGAACCTTGTAACATATTTTAATTACCCTTTTATACTGGCTGCTAAAAATCACAAAGATAAATTTGTAGCAAACATCAAGAAAATACATAGGAAATCATAACTCACATTTGGTATTGTTATGTTAACTTAATTACAAAGTATATTTTGCATTCCTACATTTATTTCATTATGAATGCTAAGCTTTTTTACAAGCTAAGACTGTGTTAATATAATGATTATTGTCCATATCAGCAGAGAAATTTGCCCCACTCTTGTTTGTGCTGGTTCGATAACTATTTTTGGAGACTGAGAGAACAGCAGAGGGTCTAAAATAAAAATAACCAAAATGTGAAGGTTCTTGAATTGGCAGAATATAGGAAAAGGAAATGCTCTTCTGCTTAGAGAGACTAGGTGTGAAAGGACAACACAACTCTATTTAAATAGCAAAAGCTGTGATCCTCACCTAAACGTTAGTTGTTAAGTTCACAGACTCTGGTGACAGAACTTATGGATTCAAACCCTATCTCTCCTTCTTATTAAAGGATCCAAGTGAGTAACTTGACATCTTGTGTTTCAATTTCCACATCCGTGGAGATAATGATAATTATCATTGGAGTTATCAATGGAGATAATGATAGTTTCTACTACATAAATTACTGCAATGATTAAATGACTTTATTAACAGACTTCTTAACTGTGCCCATCATATTGTAAGCATTATTAAAGTGTTAGATGTAATCATTTGGTGGATTTACCATATTTATTCCTATTATCAAGAATGATGTTAAGAGCAGGGATAGAGAGTAAAAAGAACAAATGCTAAAGTCTTCAGCAAATGAAGAGGAATTACTGGGAAATAAGTTTATAATCACCCAGGGAGAAGTAACCAAGAAAAGTCCTTTAAAACAATGGTGTGCCTAGGGACTTCCATGAAGGTCCAGTGGTTAAGGTTTTGCCTTCCAATACACAGGGTGAGGGTTCGACCCCTGGTTGGGGAGCTAAGATCCCATGTGTCTCTTGCAGCCAAGAAATCAAAACATAAAACAGAAGCAATATTGTAGAAAATTCATAATGACTTTAAAAATGGTCCTCATCAAGAAACCAAAAATCTTAAAAAAGAAAGAAAGAAAGAAAGAAAGAAAGAAAGAAAGAAAGGACAATGTGTGCCTTGAAAGACACAGGGGAAAAAAACAAACAAACAGATTGAAAGACGCAATGGGACCAAGCAGGACAATACTCCCACCTCCACGTTCTGCTCTACATAGATGTGATGAAAGTCAAGATTCTACTCTTGACAAATACAGTATTGTAATTTAAAAAAATAATAATAATAAATTTAAATTAAAAAAAAAGATTCTACTCTCTATCCCTGCTCTTAATATCATTCTTGATAATAGGAATAAATGTGGTAAATCCACCAAACAATTACATCTAACACTTTAATAATGCTTGCAATATGATGGGCACAGTTAAGAAGTCTGTTAATAAAGTCCTTTAATTATTGCAGTAATTTATATAGTAGAAAGTCAAGATTCTCAGAGAGAAGTATTCTTTCAGAGTCCAGTTTTCCATTAAGGGAAGAATATAATGAAAACAGTTAAGTAAATTAGAAGGTTACTGGTATTAGCTGTTGCCTAACTATCAACCAAAAGTATTAGTTTCCATCTTTCTCGTAGTCCCTCCATTCTCTGTGCTAAGAGTTTGTATAGATGTTTCTTAATTATTTCAGTTCTTCCTAAATAATATCTTTTCCATTTTCACAAGATTTCAAGCCAGAAAGAAAAACACCAATACAGTATACTGACTCATATATATGGAATTTAGAAGATAGTAATGATGACCCTATATGTGAGACAACAAAAGAGACACAGAGGTATAGAATGGACTTTTGGACTCTGAGGGAGAGGGAAAGGGTGGGATGGTTTGGGAAAATGGCATTGAAACATGTATACTTTCTTGTAAGAAACGAAGCGCCAGTCTATGTTCAATGCAGGATGCAGGATGCATGGGGCTGGTGCACAGGATGATCCAGGTAGATGATGTGGGGTGGGAGGTGGGAGGGGGCTTCGGCATTGGGAGATTGTGTTAACCTGTGGCTGATTCATGTCAATGTGTGGCAAAACAAATACAGTATCGTAATTAAAACAAATAAATAAATAAATAAAAATTTAAAAAATTAATAAATCAAAAAAATAAAAATAAAAATAAAAGAGACAGATAAAAAAACTTAGAGAAAAAAAAAAAAGCCTCTTCTAAATAATGGCTGGATCCTCAAATTCTCCAGGTTCTTAAATCTTATGCCCTGTTGTTACTGTTGTGTTGTGGTGGTGGTTCAGTTGCCCCGGCTCTTTGCAATCCCATTAACTGCAGCACACCAAGCTTCCCTGTCCTTCACCATCTACTAGAGTATGCTGAAATTTATGTCCAATGAATCGGTGATCCATTCAACCATCCAACCATCTCATCCTCTGTTGTGCCCTTCTCCTCCTGCCCTCAATATTTCCTAGCATCAGGGTATTTTCCAATAAGTCAGCTATTCACATCAGATGGTCAAACTATTGGAGCTTCAGCTTCAGTATCAGTCCTTCCAAGGAATATTCAGTGTTGACTGACTGTTTTGATCTCCTTGCAGTCCAAAAGACTCTCAGGAGTCTTCTACAACATCATAATTCAAAGGCGTCAATTCTTTGGTGCTCAGCTTTCTTTATAGTCCAACTCTCATGTATCATCATATATGACTACTGGAAAAACCATAGCTTTGACTAGATGGACCTTTGATGGCAAAGTAATGTCTCTGCCTTTTAGTAAGCTTTCTAGGTTTGTCATAGCTTTTCTTCAAAGAGCAAGCGTCTTTTAGTTTCATGGCTGCAGTCATGGTCTGCAGTGACTTTGGAGCCCAAGAAAATAAAGTCTGTCACTGTTTCCATTTTTCCCCATCTATTTGCCATGAAGTGATGGAACCAGATGTCATGATCTTAGTTTTTTGAATAGAGGCTCCGTATACTTTACTTTCTATACATGAAGTGGAAACCACAGCTTATTTATACAGTCAGTGTCAATGTGGAAGAAACAATCCCTTCCACAGGCTACACTGGAATACTAGCAAGGGAATTATTGACCTTAGCCACTGAGTTTCACCCACTGGAGAAGAAAGGCATTACTATGAAAATGCATTATCATCTAGAATGCCAAACATTATCAATAATACCACTTAATTTAGAAATCATCTTAGAGAAGAAGAGGAACTAGAATATTTTATTAGTGACTGGTTGGCATTCAACATATATAGTATTTTCTCCCCTTCATATAAAAGTAAGTTGAGGCAGAAAACAAATGTGTTCATGTGAATTTTAATTGGTGTTTGGGGGAAAAAAATCAAAGATATTGGAAATAACTCAGATACTTACAGGAGGTCACTACTCAATATCTTCCATTTCACTGTAATGATCATTAAATGGATCCTTGAAAAGTGAAAGTGAAAGTGAAATCGCTCAGCGTGTCCGACTCTTTGCGACCCCATGGACTGTAGCCTACCAGGCTCCTCCCTCCATAAGATTCTCCAAGCAAGAGTACTAGAGCGGGTTGCCATTTCCTTCTCTAGGGGATCTTCTCGACCTAGCAATCAAACCCAGGTCTCCTGCATTCTAGGCAGACTTTAACCTCTGAGCTTGCAATAAAGACCTTCTATAACTCCATCTTAAGTACGGAGTTAAAACAAAGCTCCACCTCAGAGGCTTTCAGGGAACCAGCATTCTCAAAAAAAGCTAGGTTCTATTTGATGCAAGAAGGTATATAAAAGCTAAACAAATTTGAAGATAATAGATGTCTTTGGGTTATTTCACAGGAATTTCAGAGAGTTCAGTGGAAAGACTTTTTAGAGCTCTGAGTAGAGGATATTCACAGAAAAGTCAAATCTGGGTGCTCTGGGGGCTTGGGCCTTCTGGAAATTGGATATGAATGGCCATAAATCATAATGAGATTGGTCTTGAAAACTAAAGGAAGGTAGTATATCAATTCAGGCTAGATGAGTGATTACTTAACTTCGTGAAATGGGGCTTCTAAAGAACTACTTCCTCCAAGGACCTGGATTGGTTTCAGACAAGGGAGAACGACAGTCTAATGGAACATGTGGTAAGATAAAGACCTCTGATGCTGTTTCACAGGCAGCCATAGATAGCTCGGCAGAAAGACGAGAAAGATGCTAAGTGATAATCCTCCAGAAAGCTGTTTCCCTCTTCTGTTCATGTTGTTAAAATGAGAGGTGTAAGTGAAGTGGATTTTTCCAGTGATGGATTAGAGGATATGGCATAAATGGATATGTTACTGAAAAGTTGCCCAATGATGGAACAGATGCCTTGCTTTTAGTGTTTGCTGTCAGCTGGAAAGAAAGCAAGAATGTCATGAAAAGGCTTTTATAAGTCAAGTAACAAAGGGTGCTAATACTCTAGGAATAGCATGGCATGGGTCTGAAATGGAGCTCACATGTTAAGGAAGTTGAGCGGTCAAAGTGGCTGGAGTCCAAAGACAAAGTTGTGAAGGTAAATGTGAAAGAGTTAGAGGTGATAGGCAGAGGCTGTGTCTCAAGAGTGGTTTTAAGCCATGAAAGCATCTTCAACACTGGGTTAAAATAATATTTGTTTTATAGGGGACCAGAGGTTTAGGTAAAACAATTATAGGGCTGTGACAATAGTCTAGATTAGAGGAGTTTGCAATAATTGTGGAATTAGGCTGTCCCCTGTGATGACCCTGCCCAATGACCCATGTCCTGTAGGATGTCTATATAGTCCTCATAATTTCTTTAAATTCTTGAAGACTTAGATTCTGATGGTCATTTTTAGACTTGGGCCCTGATGCTGTAGGAGCTTCCCAGGAGGCACTAGTGGTAAAGAATTTGCCTGCCAATGCAGGAGACATAAGAGACTCAGGTTTGATCCCTTAGTCAGAAAAGTACCTTGGAGGAGGGCATGGTAACCCTCTCCTGTATTCTTGCTCAGAGAATCCCATGAGCAGAGGAGCTTTGTGGGCTACAGTTGATTGGGTTGCAAAGAGTTAGACACGATACGTGACTTAGCACACACACACTACTGCTGTGGGATGTTTAAGTTGTTACACTGCACACCACTGACCCCTCCTCTGCCCCAAGTTTCCATAGCCATGTGGTACAGTTCATTTTCTATGCTTTCTTCAATACAACAGGCACACAAGGCAGTTTTCAGTTGGTAATCTCTGTAGAGGCTTTTTGGTAATGCAAAGAGCAATTCATCATATAGTAAAAAACTTAGAATTAGGTACCATTGTGCCTGAAAGCAGTTGACCACTCAGCCCAATAGCTAGAAATTGTATACTGAGTGGCATTTCCCTATTAGTTTCAGACTATACCTAGTCTCAGCCCCTCAGTATTTCTTGTATCTCCCAGCCCTTTAGATTGCTTCCAAACCCCTGAATTGGATGAATTTCATATGCAGAACATTTTAGTTGTCCCTTATTATCTTTTCCCTTTATAGATATATTTAACTTAACAAAGCAATCTACACCAGGGAAACAATTATGACATTTTGTGCAGAGGGAATTGTGATCATTTGTGTGGTTTTAAACAGCATGATCTTTGTACCTTAAAAAAAAAAAAAAAAAAAAACACAGAGTAGAACAAGATGGCAGAGGAGTAGATGGACATGGAGTTCATCTCTCTCCATGGATACATCAGGAATATACCTTCAGACACAGAAGTGCATCCAGAACACCAGCTGAGAGCAGATAGGAGTACCTGACCAGAGGAAAATAATATATACAACCATGCAAAACTCGGTAGGGTGAAAAAACAGGGGGAGAAAACAGGAATGTTAGTAGGACTGGACCTGCCTTCAGTGGGTGGGGAAAGTGCAGCAGGAGTCCAATCCCCACATCGGGGCAATTGTCTGAGTCAGAGGGGAAACATTTAAGGCTGAGAGTGAAACAGCAGATCTATGGCAGCCTAAGTGGAATAAGAATTAGTCTTTGCCACAGCCATGCATACTGCAGACAGGGACACGGGTCCCCTGGAAGACGTGGAGGCTGGGGGGTTGGAGTTTAGGCATTGTGGAACAATCCCAGTGCAAGGGCTGCTGTTGACTGTGGAGAGGCAGATGAAGGGAATGTGAGGGAGGAGATTGTGGTGGGAAATGCCTGTGGAGGAAAGCTGAGCAGCCACAGAAGCAAGGCGATACTGCTGAGTCATGCTGAGGGGGGTGGGGACATCACCATAGCCTCTTTCTCTCTACATATCAGCTTCAGGCAGCTGAACAATTGAGAGGCTGGTCCATCAAATGCCTGACATGCTAAACTACAGAGTAGGACACCATCCAAGGTGCCCCTTTAAGTGCCTAGTGCACCAATCTACAGGGTAAGACTCCAGTCAGGGAGAGCCCCTCTATGTGGCTGATGCCCAGAACAACAGAGAAGGATCCCAGGCAAGGGAGCCCTGTAAGTGCCTGAACGGGTGGAGTTACTGAGAAAGACTGGCCAAAGACGCCTTCTGATCACCAGCTACAAGAGTCTTGAAAAAGACTGATAGATAGAGCCATAACTCCCACAGCAGAGGCAGTCCGTGTCCCTGCACACTTGGAGCTGCCCGGGTCTCTGCAAGCCAAGCAGCTGCATCACCTTCATGCTCAACTCTCACTGGGGCAGAGCTGCCACAGGCAACAACAACAAAAAGTCTTGCTGCTATGCTGGGAGCCAGCACGAGGAGTCCTGCCCGTGACAAAGGTCATGAGGTTAAGAGGTCCAACAGGCAAAGGTGAGTCTGGCCTTAAAGAAGCCTTGCTGGATTTTCTCGAGCATCTACTCCCCAAACCAGAGTATGCCTGCCATACTGCATTATGCTTTTCACTTACGCTTCTGACATTAACAGGGGCTGATCCCCACCATCTTTTTCTGGAAAAAAGTTAATTTAGAGCTTTTAGATAATAAGTCTCCTGGGCATAATAAGAGTGTTTCAATCCAAAACCCCTCTGATGGCTTTCTAGCCTGCCTACAGGACTCTTACAGCTGTGCATGTGATTGTTTGCTGCCTCCCGACCAGAGAGGCACAGGAAGCTCAAAACATCCTAGGAATGCAGGGGCTTCCCAAGGAGTCAAAATCATTAGAATAGGACTGATTAAGGGTTTCATTTGTTGAGCCAATACTTGCTGCCAAATTTTCATATTTTTTATTTGTTGATATAGTTGGTATATAGAAAAAAAAACAACAAGTAGCAACATAGATCTTTGAGTTAAGTACCTTCTTTGTTATAAGCCACTGCACCTTTGTTCTATAGGGATGTAACTTTAGTGCTTTGAGGGGATGCAGATTAAAGAAAAATACTTTAGGGGAAATGAGATTAACATTCATTAAGGAAGAGAGCCATAAAGTGTTAACAGTCCTCTTGGCCAGAAGATAATGTAAATCACCTGAGACCTTTTGTATACAAAAAGATATACAGAAAGGGTCAGGACTGCTACCCCTGTATGACTCTATCTATATCTTCCATTACGTAAAACTTCAGTTCAGTTCAGTTCAGTCACTCAGTCATGTCTGACTCTTTGCGACCCCATGAATCGCAGCACGCCAGGCCTCCCTGTCCATCACCAACTCCTGGATTTCACTCAGACTCACATCCATCGAGTCAGTGGTGCCATCCAGCCATCTCATCCTCGGTCGTCCCCTTCTTCTCCTGCCCCCAATTCCTCCCAGCATCAAAGTCTTTTCCGATGAGTCAACTCTTCCCATGAGGTGGCCAAAGTACTGGAGTTTCAGTTTTAGCATCATTCCTTCCAAAGAAATCCCAGGATTGATCTCCTTCAGAATGGACTGGTTGGATCAGGGTATATAAACACCTTTTAAAAATAAAGTTATGGGGTTTTTGTACAAGCTTGGCCTCCCCATGTCGACTCTCTCTTTCTTTCTTTCTTTCTCCCTCTCCCTCCCTCTCTTTTTCAAGCTGATCCCTTGGAACGCGGAGGCTCTCCGTGTCTACTTATTTGCCCCAGCTTCTAAGACCCATGCAAGAGGGAGCCCAAGGCGGGGCACCCTCCACTATTCAAGCGGGCGCCTGTGGCTAACATAGATGGTGCAAGTTTCTTGTCTTGAAACCTTATTAGCTTTCCGTGTAAACCAAGGGATATCAGCATCTTTACTCCACTAATTTTTCTACTACATTATTCTTTCCAAATCTCTTTCTATCTCTAATTAAATAAGTTCTTTCCTAAGACGCCGACTCCCTCCCTGCTTCAAATTTCCTGGATCCACCAGGGCTGGACCCTGGCACTGCTCTGCATGCAGAGTTGCCTCAGTAATGTCTGACTCTTTGCAACCCTGTAGACTATGGCCTGCCAGGCTTCTCTGTCAGGGAGGGAGTTCTCCAGGCAAGAATACTGGAGTGTATTGGCCAATACTGTTTGCTATACCCTTCTAGAGCCCTAAATTTCCTGCTATCTTAGCTGCCAACTCCCATGAGTACCTGGTGCTGCCAGAACCCCTGAGACCCAAAGCAGCTGCACCACCTCCACACCTGGCCCTCACAGGGTCAAGTTCTCCAGGGCAGCCTCAGGAGGAAACCCTAGTGGACGACTCACAAGTAGAGGTGGAAAGAAAACCACAGTTGAAATTCAAGGGTCAGTGTGACCAAAGAAGAAGACTCAAAACCTTCCCACCAGCTATAGAAGCTGCAGATTAAATCCACTTGATCAACTAGGCAGATTCTGTGTCTATGAAATGTATAAAGGACCATTGAGAGCTTCCAAAAAGAAAATGCATTCGTTTTGATAGCTGTGGACATTGGAGGCAAGAATACACAGGAGCAGGACTAGATCAGAATCTGAGTTGTCATCACAGCAGGTCCAAAGATCAGCACAGTCTTGGAAAGCATCCTAGGAAGGTGAGGGGGAGTGTGACTCCCAGTGAGGGAAAGGACTCTGACAGCAGTGACTTAAGAAAAACATTTATTATTCTTATATTTTGGCTTCTAGATTCCTTTGGATTTTTCCCCTTATTTTTCCTTTTCTCCCCCCTCTGTTGTAGTTGTTGATTTTATTGGTAATATGAAATATAATTAAGTTTTGAGCTTTTTCCTTTTTTTCCTCAGTCACATTTTTTAATTGTTGCTATAAACCTCTGTCTCTACATTGAGCATTTGCAATTCTGTGGAGTATTCCTTTTTTTTTTTTAATAATTTTTCTCTTTTAATTTTAATTTTTAAGTTTCTAAACTTATTATTATTTTTTCTACAATTATTCCTTTGTTTTCTTTTCCTACTGTTCTTTTCCCCTTGCAGTTAATTTTTAATATATATATATATAAATCTTCTTTATCTACCTCGATTTAATTTTGCATGTCTAGTCTTTCTTTTCTTTCTTTCCTTTCCTGTCAACATTTTTGCTAGTTTCATTTTCATTGCTTTATACCCCAAATGGAACCTTGCTTTAGTTTTGTTTTCCAGTCTGTGCTTTATTTAGTTCTGTTCCAGTAGATAAAATTTTTGGTTTCATTTGTTTGCTGGGTCACTCTATTGTACTTTATTTTTGTTGCACTGTTTGATTTTGCTTATGGGTGTATATGTGTATATTCAGGCATACTTTTTATTGTTGTTACAAACAACTGCCTCTATGTTGGGCTTTTGCAGTTCTGTGGAGTATTCCCTTTTTCCCATTTTTTCCTTTTCTCTTTTTTTATAATTTTACTTTTTAAAACCTATTTTTTTCTACATTTATTCCTTTATTTGCCTTTTGTACTATTCTTTTACCCTTGCAGTTAAACTTTATTGTATAGAAATCTTCTTTATCTACCTCTGCTTAAATTTGCATATCTATACTTTCTTTCTTTCTTTTCCTTCTTTCCTCTCCTCTCAAAATATCTGTTAGTTTTGTTTTCATTGCTTTATTCTCCCCTTGGCACCTTGCTTTAGTTTTCTTTTCCAGTTTGTGCTTTAGTTAGTTTTGTTCTTAAGTGGTAAATATAATTTTTTTATTTCCTTTGCTTCCTGGGTAAATCTACTGTACTTTATTTTCACTGTACTGTTTTGACTTTGCTCATAGGTGTATATGTATATGTGTATATTCCATTAATTTAATTATTATTTGCCTGATTTTGTAATTGCCATTTGTCTGGGGTTCATCTGGTTTCTCGCTTTTGGATATTTGTTTTAATCTCACTTAATGCCATAACAAACCACTTGTGTGATCTTCATTCCTGACCAGAGATCAAGCACTGAGCCTTTGGAGTGAGATCACTGACTCTAAGACCCTAGACCAGAGAACTAACCCTAGGGAGTACCAAATAGAACTCACACAAAGGAAACCACTTGACTACAAGACCCAACATCATCCAGCCACCAGTAGCAGATGGGATTACCATCTCACTCAGTATTGCCCATCAGACGGAAAACAAACAAACAAACAAAAGTTCAACACAAATCTCACCCTATATGAAGCTTATACAAACCACTGGACCAAACTTAGGAGGGAAGAAACCAAAAGGAAGAAAGAATTCAATCTTAAAGCCTGGGAAAAGGAGACTTAAAACACAATAAGTTAAAAAAAAAATAATGAGGGCAGAGAAATACTATACAATTGGAGGAACAAACTAGAAACACAGAAGTCCAAATAAATGTAGAGGAAATAGGCAAATTCCCTGAAAAAGAATTCAGAATAAGGATGGTAAAGATGACCAAAAACCTTGACAACAAAATGGAAAAAATGCAAGAATCAATTAACAAACACCTAGAAGAGTTAAATAATAAGCATGCAGAGACAACACAATTACTGAAATAAAAATACTCTAGGAGGAACCAATAGCAGAATATCTGGAGCAGAAAAATGGATCAGTGTGCTGGAAGATAAAGTAGTGGAAATAAGTTCTGAAGAGTGGAATAAAGTAAAAAGAATGAAAAGAAATGAGAATAGTCTCAGTGACCTCTGGGGCAATATCAAAAGCACCAACATCCAAATTATAGGAGTCCCAGAAGAAGAAGAGAAAAGAAAGGGTATGAGAAAGTTTTTGAAGAGACTATAGTTGAAAATTTCCCCAACATGGAAAAGGAAATAGTTGATCAAGTCCAAAAGGCACAAGAGTCCCATATAGTATAAACCCAAGGAGAAACATGTCAAGACATATACTAATAAAACTAACAAAGACTAAATATAAAGAAATAATATTAAAAGCAGCAAGGGAGAAGCAACAAGTAACATACAAGGAAAGCACTATATGCTTAATAGCTGATCTTTCAGCAGAAACTCTGCAGGCCAGAAGGGAATTGCAGAGTATATTTAAAGTACTGAAAGGCAAAAATCTACAGTCAAGATTACTGCACCCATCAAGGATCTCATTCAAAATTGATGGAGAAATAATAAATTTTTCAAAAGGCAAAAGTTAAGAGAATTCAGTACCACCAGACCAGCTTTACAACAAATGTTAAAGAAACTTATATAGTCAAGAAGTAAAAGAGAAGAAAAAAGACCTACAAAATCAACGAAAAACAATTAAGAAAATGGCAATAGGAACATATATATCAACAATTACTTTAAATGCAAATGGATTAAATGCTCCAACCAAAAGACACAGAGTGGCTCAATGTAAACTAAAACAAGACCCATAGATGTGCCGTCTACAAGAAACTTACTTCAGACTTAAAGACACATATAGATTGAAAGTGAGAGGATGGAAAAATATATTCCATACAAATGGGAAGCAAAAGAAAGCTGGAGTAGCAATCCTTATATCAGACAAAATAGACCTTAAAATAAAGAATATTACAAGAGATAAGGAAGGACACTACATAATGATCAAGAGAGCAATCCAAGAGGAAGACATAACAATTATAAATATCTATGCACCTAACATAGGAGCACTTCAATAAATAAAACAAGCACTAACAGACATAAAATGAGAAATTGACAGTAGCACAATAATAGTAGGAGACTTTAACACCCCACTCACACACCAATGGGCATATAATTTTCAAAGCAGAAAATTAATAGGGAAACACAAGTCTTAAATGATATATTAGAGAGATGGATCTAATTGATATCTTCTGGACATTCCATCCAAATGCAGAAGAATACATCTTTTTCTCAAGTGCACATGGAACATTCTCCAGGATAGACCACATCTTGGGTCAAAAATCAAACCTCAGTAAATTTCAGAAAATTAAAATTGTATCAAGCATCTTCTCTGACCACAATGCTATGAGACTAGGTATCAATTACAAGAAAAAAAAATTATAAGAAACACAAACACATGGAGATTAAACAACATATTACTAAATAACCAACAAGTTTCTGAAGATATCAGAAGGGAAATCAAAAACATTCTAGAAACAAATGACAATAAAAACACAACAACTCAAACCCTAGGGGATGAATCAAAAGCAGTTCTAAGAGGGAAGTTTATAGAAATACAATCCTACCTCAAAAAACAAGGAAAACATCTAATACACAACCTAACTTTACACCTAAAACAACTGGAAAAAGAAGAACAAACCACACCCCCCCAAAAAATTAAGAAAACGAAAGAAATCATAAAGATCTGAGCAGAAATAATTGAAAAGAAATGAAAGAAACAATAGTGAAGAGTAATAAAACTAAAAGCTGGTGTTTTGAGAAGATAAAATTGACAAGTCTTCAGCCAGACTCATCAAGAAAAAAAGAGAGAAGGATCAAATCAGCAAAATTTGAAATGAAAAAGGAGCGGTTACAGCAGACAATGCATAAATACAAAGGATTATAAGAGACTATTATGAATACCTATATGGAAGTAAAATGGATAACCTGGAAGAAATGGACCATGTCTTAGAAAAGTTCAATCTTCCATGACTGAAACAGGAAGAAATAGACATTATGAAAAACCCAATTACAAGAACTAAAATTGAAACTGTGATCAAAAATCTCCCCAAAACCAAAAACCCAGGACCAGATGGCTTCACAGAACTCTATCAAACACTTAGAGAAGAGCTAATACCTATCCTTATAAAACTCTTTCAAAAAATTGCAGAGGAAGGAACACTTCCAAACTCATTCTATGAGGCCACTATCACCCTGATACCAAAACCAGACAAAGACAACACAAAAAAGAAAACTACAGGTCAGTATCACTGATTAACATAGATGTGAAAACTCTCAACAAAATTTTAGCAAACAGAATTCAGCAACACATCAAAAAGCTCATACACCATGAAGCTGGGTTTATTCCAGGAATGCGAGGATTCTACAATATACACAAATCAATCAATTTGATATACTGTATTAACAAATTGAAAGATAAAAACCACATGATAATCCCAATAGATGCAGAAAGAGCCTTTGACAAAATTCAGCACCCATTTATGATTAAAATTCTTGTAAATATGGGCATAGAAGGAACCTACCTTAACATAGTAAAGTCCATATATGATAAGCCTATAGCAAACAGTGGTGAAAAACTGAAATCATTCCCCTTAAGATCAGGAACAAGGCAAGGGTGTCTACTTTTACCACTATTATTCAACATAGTTCTGGAAGTCATAAGTACAGCAAGCAGAGAAGAAAAAAGAAATAAAAGGAATCCAGACTGGAAAAGAAGAAGTAAAACTCTCTCTGCTTGCAGATGATATGATACTGTACACAGGAAATCCTAAAGATAGTATCAGAAAATTACTAAAGCTAGCTAGTTAATTTAGCAAAGTTGCAGGATACAAAAATCAATACACAGAAATCACTTGCATTTCTATATGCTAACAATGAAAAATCAGAAAGAGAAATTAAGGAATAGATCCTATTCACCATGGCAACAAAAAAATTAAATATTTAGGAACAAACTTACCTAAGGAGACAAAAACTGTACACAGAAAGTTATACAAATGAAAGAAATCAAAGATGACATAAATGGAGAGATATTCCATGTTCCTGGGTAGGAAGAATCAATATCAAGAAAATGACTCTATACCAAATGCAATCTATAAATTCAATACAATTCCTATCAAATTACAAATGGCATTTTTCACAGAACTAGAAAAAAAGCTTCACAATTCATATGGAAACACAAAAGACCCTGAATAGCCAAAGCAGTCTTGAGAAAGAAGAGTGGACCTGAGGAATCAACCTTCCTGACTTCAGATTATACTACAAAGCTACAATCATCAAGATAGCATGGTACTGGCACAAAAACAGAAATACAGACCAATGGAATAAGATAGAAAGCCCAGAAATAAACCCATGCACCTATGGGGTATCTTATTTTTGACAAAGGAGGCAAGAATATACAATGGGGCAAAGACAACCTCTTCAATAAATGGTGCTGGGAAAATGGGACAACTACATGTAAAAGAATGAAACTAGAACACTTTATAACACCATATGCAAAGTTAAACTCAAAATGGGTTAGAGACCTAAATGTAAGACCAGAAAATATAAAACTCTTAGAGGAAAACATAGGCAGAACATTTGATGACGTAAATCAAAGCAAGATCCTCTATGACCCAACTTCTGGAGTAATGAAATAAGAACAAAAGTAAATAAGTGGGACTTGATTAAACTTAAAAGCTTTTGGACAGCAAACTGTCCAACTATAGGCAACGTGAAAAGACAACCCTCAGAATGGGAGAAAATAATAGTAAATGAAACAATGGACAAAGGATTAATTTCCAAGATATACAAGCAGTTTATACAACTCAATACCAGAAAAACAAACAACAAAATCAAAGAGTGGGGAAAAGACCTTTGGACAGATATTTGTCCAAAGAAGACATACAGATGGCTAATAAATACATGAAAAGATGCTCAACATCGCTCATTATTCAGTTCAGTTTAGTTCAGTCACTCAGTCGTGTCCAACTCTGCGACCCCATGAATTATAGCATGCCAGGCCTCCCTGTCCATCATCAACTCCTGGAGTTCACTCAGATTCACGTCCATCGAGTCAGTGATGCCATCCAAGCATCTCATCCTCTGTCATCCCCTTCTCCTCCTGCCCCCTATCCCTCCCAGCATCAAAGTCCTTTCCAATGAGTCAACTCTTCGCATGAGGTGGCCAACGTACTGGAGTTTCAGCTTTAGCATCATTCTTTCCAAAGAAATCCCAGGATTGATCTCCTTTAGAATGAACTGTTTGGATCTCCTTGCAGTCCAAGGGACTTTCAAGAGTCTTCTCCAGCACCACAGGTCAAAAGCATCAATTCTTTGGCACTCAGCCTTCTTCACAGTCCAACTCTCACATCCATACATGAGCATGGAGAAACCATAGCCTTGACTGGACGGACCTTAGTCGGCAAAGTAATGTCTCTGCTTTTGAATATACTATCTAGGTTGGTCATAACTTTTCTTCCAAGGAGTAAGCGTCTTCTAATTTCATGGCTGCAGTCACCATCTGCAGTGATTTTGGAGCCCCCCAAAATAAAGTCAGCTACTGTTTCCACTGTTTCCCCATCTATTTCCCATGAAGTGATGGGACCAGATGCCATGATCTTCGTTTTCTGAATGTTGAGCTTGAAGCCAACTTTTTCACTCTCCTCTTTCACTTTCATCAAGAGGCTTTTGAGTTCCTCTTCATTTCTGCCATAAGGGTGGTGTCATCTGCATATCTGAGGTTATTGATATTTCTCTGGGAAATCTTGATTCCAGTTTGTGTTTCTTCCAGTCCACCGTTTCTCATGATGTACTCTGCATATAAGTTAAATAAGCAGGGTGACAATATACAGCCTTGACATACTCCTTTTCCTATTTGGAACCAGTCTGTTCATTATTAGAGAAATGCAAATCAAAACTAAAATGGGATATCACCTCATACCAATCAGAATGGCCATCATCAAAAGTTTACAAACAATAAATGTTGGAGAGGGTGTGGAGAAAAGGGAATGTTCTTGCACTGTTGGTGAGAATGCAAATTGATACAGTCACTATGGAAGACAGTATGGAGATTCCTTAAAAAAACTAGGAATAAAAACCACCATATGTTAGTATATTGTATTGGTGTTTTTCTTTCTGGCTTACTTCACTCTGTATAATCGGATCCAGTTTCATCCACCTCATTAAAACAGTTTCAAATGTATTCTTTTTAATGGCTGAGTAATACTCCATTGTGTATATGTACCATAGCTCTCTTATCCATTCATCTGCTGATGGACATCTAGGTTGCTTCCATGTCCGCATCTAGTGCTGTGATGAACACTGGGGTACAAGTGTCTCTTTCAATTCTGGTTTCCTCGGTGTGTATGCCCAGCAGTAGGATTGCTGGGTCATAAGGCAGTTCTATTTCCAGTTTTTTAAGGAATCTCCCCACTGTTCTCCATAGTGGCTGTACTAGTTTGCATTCCCACCAACAGTGTATGAGGGTTCCCTTTTCTCCACACCCTCTCCAGCATTTATTGCTTGTAGACTATATGGAATTTAGAAAGATGGTAAGACAAGATGTATGCAAGACAGCAAAAGAGACACATATAGAACAGACTTTTGGACTCTGTGGGAGGGGGAGAGGTTGAGATGATTTGTGAGAATGGCATTGAAACATGTATAATATCATGTAAGAAACAAATATCCAGTCTAGGCTCGATGCAGGATACAGGATGCTTGGGGCTGGTGCACTGGGATGACCCAGAGAGATGGTATGGGGAGGGAAGTGGGAGGGGAGTTCAGGATTGGGAACTCATGTACACACGTGGTGGATTCATGTTGATGTATGGCAAAACCAATACAGTATTATAAAGTAAAAACAAAACAAAACAAAACATCATATGACCCATCAATCCCATTCCTAAGCATATACCCTACGGAAACCAAAATTGAAAAAGACACATGTATCTCAGTGTTCACTGCAGTGGTGTTTACAATATCTAGAACATGGAAGCAACCTAGAAGCCCAGCAACAGATGAATGGATAAAGAAGTTGTGGTACATAAACACAATGGAACATTACTCAGCCATTAAAAAAAAAAAAAATTGAGTCACTTCTGATGAGGTGGATGAACCTAAAATCTGTTATACCGAGTGAAATGAGTCAGAAGAGAAAGATGAATATCATATTCTAATGCATATATATGGAATCTAGAAAAATGGTAATGAATAATTTATTTACAAAGCAGCAATGGAGAAACAGACATAAAGAATAGACTTACGGACATTGGAAGAGGGGAGGAGAGGGTGAGATGTATGGAAAGAATAATATGGAAGCTACATTACCATATGTAACATAGATAGCCAACGGGAATTTGCTGTATGGCTCAGGAAACTCAAACAGGTGCTCTGTATCAATCTGGAGGGGTGAAATGGGGTGGGAGGTGGGAGGGAGGTTCAAAATGGAGGGGATTATGTATACCTATGGCTGATCTATATTGAGGTTTGACAGAAAACAACAAAATTCTGTTTTTGTTCATATATCCTGAATTAAAAAAATTTTTTTTTGAGTGCTGAAGAATTGATGTTTTTGAAGTGTGGTGCTAGAGAAGACTCTTGAGAGTCCCTTGGACATCAAGGAGATCCAACCAGTCAATCCTAAAGGAAATCAACCCTGAATACTCATGGAAGGACTGATGCTGAAACTGAAGCCCTAATACTTTGGCTAGTTGATGCAAAGGGCTGGATCATTTGAAAAGACCCTGACGCTGGGAAAGATTGAAGGCAGGATGAGAAGGGAATGAGAGAGGATGAGATTGTTGGATGGCATCACTGACTCAATGGATGTGAGTTTGAGCAATCTCCAGGAGACAGTGAAGGACAGGAAAGCCTAGTGTGCAGCACTCCATGGGATCGCAAGGAGTCAGACACAGCTTATCAACTCAACAAAAACAATAAAATATCACCCATGAAGAAAAAACATCAGAGAAGTTTTCCATCAGAGATCAGTTGTATTCAAGTGGTATAAATCAAACCGCTTTTACCCCTACATGCTAATGTCTGGGCAATTTTCCAATGCCATAAAAATTCAATACATTTATAAACTATTACCAGAACATGCAGCCTTCTTTTTTAAAGTTTGCATGAAATTTTTTAATTGAACATGTGAAAAATTAATAACTGTGATTGCTATTTTTATAATTGCTTACTTTGACTGATTTTTATTCTTTCATCAAAATATAGTGCCATGGGAAAAATAAGGATAGATGGGAAAAATAAAGCTAGACTTTCTTTAAAAAAGTTTGCTTTAAGATCTGCTGCTGAGATGAGAGATAGAGGAGCTTAGCCTAAAGGAAGTGCATTTGTTTCTGTCACTGCTCATAAATCTAGTTATACTTTTCTTTTACTTCATTCTGAACTTTCAAGACTAGAAAAGTTTCACTAAGATAACAGGGTATATTTTATGTATTTTTTTAAAGCAGCTTTCTAGGTAGAAATATTACCAAGTATGTTTATAAATAACAGGGACCCCTTTGTTAAACAGACTGGATTCACCAACAAATTCATTTACCTTTGTCTAAATTCACTGTCTTCTGGAGAAACATATTTGTTTTCCAGCACCAATTATCTTTTGAGGGTTTGAATGAGCCATTCATTCTGGAATAAATCTTTTGGGTGGCTTTGTTGGAGAAACCACTTAGGAATAGAGCAGTTTGTTTTGGGCAAATTCAGGATTCATTCAAGCAGTACTGGTTTTAGGAATTGCCATGCATTTTTGAGTAGGTACCTATCAAAATATATGATAAATAGCTTGTAATCCATTTTTGATAGGATCCACCTGAACATAAATTTTTCTATTCAATCTACTGAATTTATCTCATAAATACTGGTGAAATCATTGATTTAACCTATGTTTTATTGTATATGGCATTAGAATCAGTCCACAAGGGGGCTCCCTTGCTTTAATTTTCAGAATTTTCTTTAAAATGGATTATGATACTTTTGAAGTTTTTTTTTTTTTTTCTTAAATCTTTGCAGAGGAATTTAATCAACCAATTTTGAATGCACCAGAAACTCTGAAATCTATTAATGGGTCACATTAACCTGAAAGAAAGAAGTGCAGCCTCCACACTCTCTGGGGCATCTCACTTTCCTTAGTAAAAACTTTCTTTACCAAATGTCATCTTGTTAGTCAACGAAGACAAAACTGTGCTTCTCTAAGCTGTGCAGAGACAACTGTATCAATAATTACAAAACACTATGAGACAAATAACATAATTTCAGTTGCTTAAACTCTATGAGACTTACATGGTTTCCCTATGTCAGACTGCTGTTTCAAATGGGCAGATAGATACTCCAGATGTATTGTTTTTGTAACATGAGTCTGTAAAAAAGTATCCCTCTTTGTCTCTTCCATAAAACAGGACTCTAGGATCTTTGAAAATATGTACTCACGTGCATTTGTTAGGTTCTTTCTCACAAATCCCACTGTTAATTCAATTTAATTCAAAAGATATTTCTTGAGTGCTGGTTTCATCAAAAATACTGTTTTAAAAGTCAAATGGGTCGTATGGATGGAGAAGAAATTATATCTCCAGGCAGCTTAGAGTTTCCTAGTTAAGAGTGAAATAGAACCATTGTATGGCAAAATGATGGAGGTGAATAGTACAAGGAGGTCTGCATCTTGATAAGGTAGCAACACACAGCATGTGTTTGTTAGGTTTAAATATATCTAATATCACATGATTTCATATTTCTTAATCAAATATTTGTTGCTTATTTGCCTTGTGCCACTCACAATGATGAATACCTTGTGCATCCTCTCAGATAACTGTCGTACTAAGCCACGTGGTGGGATGATCATTAGCTTCAATGGGGCACTGAATGACCCAGTGGTGCCCAGTTTGGCCTCTAGGTGGTGAGCAAGTCTCTTTTTGGTTATGAAGCAAAAGTCACTGTTTTGCTCCATTCCCTGCTTTTCTGTCGCTGTTGTTTAGTCACTCAGTTGTATCCGACTCTTGTGACCCCGTGGACTGTAGCCTCCCAGGCTCCTCTGTCCATGGGATTTCCCAGGCAAGAATACTGGAGTGGGTAGCCATTCCCTGCTCCAGGGGATCTTCCTGACCCAGGGATTGAGCCCGGGTTTCTGGCAGTGCAGATGGATTCTTAACAGTCTGAGTCCACTAAAAATGTATCTGAAAAGCAGTTGGTCATTCCATGGGCTGTAGTTTGTCAGCTCTTAGTGTAGGTTCTTTGACCTCTGTTATGCATCTTCTTTCTTGCTTCTTACCTATTCTAGTATTTAGGAAGTGACACTTCGTGGTTCATAACGAACCAGATACTCTGGGAGTATAAAATCAGGTCTTAATATTTACATTGGGATCTTTTTTGCTTATGTAAGATATTGACAAAGGGGATGAGTTCATTATCCGTTCTTCAGTTTGTTTCTTTTGAAGGCAGTGGTTCATTTATGAGCACCACTCACTGTATGGGAAGAGTTTCTCCAGTCTCACACTCCAAGTTGATAATAAATCTTGAAATGAGTGATAGTTGCGTCTCATGTAGCAAAGATTAAAGCAGAGGTTTTCATTTTAAATATTTATTTGTCCTAGAATACTTTCACTACCAGAACCATTAAAAAATATGACAATAAAAAAATCTGCTTCAAACTCTTATTAACTTATATAGCTTAGCAAGAAAAAGTATTAGCCCAAGTATACATAGTTCTTGAAGAACTAAGGTTTAGTCATCAGAATTGTGTAAATACTGTTACTTTCATTCTCTACTTCCTGATTTCTGCATCCCTTCTATCAGGTCTTTACTGTGCTAAGTGTCCATGCAGCAAAGATAGAATCACAACAACCTGAAGAAGAGAGATATCCTTGAAGAGATATCCCTGTTGTCTAACTGGGTTTTCTAACACCTAGCTCCTCTATTTCCTGTTTTATTAATGTTCGGTCTATCGTGATGATTATTTTTATATATCAACTTGACCAGGCCATGAAGTGGCCAGATATTTGGTCAGACATAATTCTGGTTGCTTCTGTGAAGGTGTTTTTGGATGAGTGTAACATTTAAGTCAGTAGACCACATGAAGCAGATTGCCTTCCTCAGCGTGACTGAGCCTCATTCAATCAGTTAAAAGCTTAAACAGAACAAAAGGCCAGCCCTCCACCAAGCAAGAGAGAATATTTCCTATCTCATGGCCTCCAAACTGGGACATTGGCTTTTTTCTTGCCTTTGGAGTAGAACTAAAACTTCCTGGATCCTGAGCCTGTCATAACTTCAGACTGAAATTACTCCGTCCACTCTCTTGATTCTTAGGCCTTTAGACTTGGACTGGAACTAAACCACTGACTCTCTTGGGTTTCTAACTTGCCAACTTACCCTGTAGATTCTGAGACTGGAAAACATCCATAATTGCATGTGCCAATTCCTTATAATAAATCTCTTTATATATAAGTGTGCAGCATATACCTACATACACATTCTATAAGCATTCTATTGGTTCTCTGGGTGTATGCACGCAAAAGCACTTCAGTCACATCCAATTATGGACTGTCACCCTCCAGGCTCCTCTGTCCATGGGATTTTCCAAGTAAGAATACTGGAATAGGTTGCCATTTCCTACTCCAGGGGATCTTCCTGACCCAGGGATTGAACCTGTGTCTCTTTTGTTTCCTGAATTGGCAGGCGGGTTCTTTACTACTAGCGCCACCTGGGAATCTCACTTGGTTCTCTGAAGAAGCTTGACTAATACACACAGACATATATGGTATATGTGTGTGATATCAGTGAGTACCCAGCTCCCTGAGTTAGCAGTCCAGAAACTTTCCTTTACTCTCGTGTGGCTGGCCTATGAATACTGACAATGGAGGACTCCTTTTGCTTTAACTTTGAATTCAATGAACTGTACTCATCTTTGGCTGGCTGCTGCAACTGAAGCCTTGAGATTCTTGTTCTACTGTAGGAGTATAGGGAGATTTCTGAGTATAGAGAGGGAACACACTTCTTCCACAGCTGAGTTTACAACAGGGGAGGAAGATGTGGCTGACATTTCAAACTGGAATATCATTGAGTTTCCCAAATACATTCTGATAAGCCCGAATGATGAAAATGTTTTATGTGATATTTATGTTTTCATAGAAAACAAACATTATGAAAAACATTTTTCAAATATACAGAGACATTCAATCTTCCACACAATTCACTGATGACTCTTGGAATATGATATCAGTGCAATTTATAAATAAAGAGTTGCTGTGCTTCTTTTTGGCTTGTTACTCAATTTCTTTAGGTTTGGATTGATTTCTTTTTAAGTTTCTGGCTTTTACACATATGCTAATTTGTTTAATTTCTTTAATGGATGAAAAAGAAGACATTAAAATGTGCTGACATTAATGACGAGGTTGAAGAAACCAAGGCATCTGGTTTACATAATGGTCTATTGAAATGTCTGGGATGAAATAAGCAGATTGTATTTCAAGGCTTTTGGAAAACAAGACATAAATCTTTACTTGATAAGAGGAACAAATCAATAGAAAACAAAACACATTTATATGTTTCCGATAACACTACAAATGGGGAACAGAACAATAGGTTTAACCTATTGTTCAAGAAGAGCCATTCAACCTTGTTGTGCAAAGCAAATATAATTCAGGAACTTTGATAATTTTGAAAGTGCTTTTATTTTTTAAATACCTCTAGCCCCTCTTTTATGAGTTGAAAATATGGTACATTTTCTTATTTTTAACACTTTTAAATTCCCTGCAAAGTGCTGAAACAAACAAAAAAAAGAACACAGTGTCTCTACTTAAAACTGAGCGAAATCTACTCTGACATTTATAGTTGCTAGACTAAGTCATCCTTTTTAGAGTAAGAAAACACTAGAAAATATTGAATGGTTACAATGAGGAAAGAAGAAACAATTACTGTGATCCAATATACTGAATATTAAATCAACAGGTCAGGATGAAGAGTTATGGCCCCACAGATTTTATATACAATGAAGTAAATTTCTATCTAATCTTGAACTTGACTTATGTCTTTATTTGTAATGAAAGCTTCTCTCTGTGTTATATTCCCTTTCCCATGTTTAGTGAAGGATTCCTTCCTCACTTTTTTTCCTTTCTTTTTACAGATCTACTAAAAATCCCAGTGATTTGCTGCTTGAAACAGAATCTGGCATCATGAAGGTATGAATCCCTCACTGCAACTCTTTCAGTTCTGTGTTATCAGTAGAAATAGTAAATTTCTGGTTTAGCAAGTAATCACACATAAAAGCAGAGGAAAGCATGGATGGATCCTATATTCCTCCTCTCAGACTCAGTAGCATTTAGCCTTGCTAAATTAGGCTCTATCACCAGATTTTAAAGTGAAACTTGGACATGCCATTTTAAGATAGATTTGGGAAATACTATGTGTCCTTTGCATATTATAATAAGACATAGAATTATTCCTGGTCACATAGCATATGCTTATTTCCTCTGGTCTGACATTGTTGGATATCTCACTGAAAGGTATTTAGAAAATTTTCACAAATGGTATGGCCAACATCTTTGATCATGATTTTGAAAGAATTTTCCTTTGTGCAGTCTGGGACAGCAAGTATGATTAGACTATAAAGTAAGATTTTTAGTGATTCTAATCCAGTGACTTGAAAGAATGAAAGAAAGACAACTTCTTTATTCAGATTTTGCTAAATTTGAAAACTTTTTAATTTCCACTTTTGTCTTGGATCCCTTCACCTCTCTCTGTTTACACTGATATTTAAACTGGTTCCAATCAAATAATTTTTATTAGTGTGCAAACCCTAATTTCCATGAACAAGGATAAAGAAGTATCTCTTTGATAATACGGTGAGGGTGTATTGTACTGGTACATGGAGATTGACTTTCACGAGAAACTCACTTTTCATAAGTGAGACAAAATTTTAAAAGATAATCAAAATCATAGCTATGACCTTCATCCAGCTCAAGATGTTCTCGCCAGAAATCTGAAAAGTGACTGAGAGATTGACTATATGAAGCAGACTGAAGACACTAGAGGGATACCTGAATTATCTCTAACATACTAACTTGGCAATATTATTCTCAGAAAGAATACACTTATGTAATGGATTTTTTTCCTAGTGGGTAAAATATTTTTGTATTCAAATTTTCAATATTGACACATAAAAACATTGCCAATGTTTGTTTTAATATTAATCATTAAATTCCCCATTTAATAGGTTAAATTTATAAGATTAGGAGAACACATAGGCCCACAGTTCACCATTAGTTGGAACAGATAGATATCCATGAGTTCTTTGCCATATATTTAACTGATACATTATTATATCATAGTGTATGCAGATACATGCCCAGGGTTATCAAAACCGTACCACAATTCAAGGTTCTTTGTCCTCAGTCTAATTCTCTTTCCCACGGCATACAATAGGTATCTACCAACAGTTATTCACATAGAGTCAATATAGAAAGTTGGTGATGGATTCTGGGTCACAGAATCCTAAGTCTTTACTGTTGACAAATGTTCATTTTGCAATGGTTTTTATGCAACATTCAATAATATGTTTTCTCTTATTATTATGGCTTCCTTTCTTTATGAAATGTGCCCCTTCTTTACCTTCTTATTCCTGACAATCTTTCAGGATTAATTATCTGCATTTCTGTTCATTTAAGGATTCTATATGCTGTCACAATCTCACAATAATCACATTTCTGTTACTGACTTTATCATAGTATTTTAACTTTATATGGAATTTATCTCTCCAAATTGCACTTATACTCCTTAAAAGAAATGACCATGTCTTAGATATTTGTGTACTCTCTTTAAATCAGATAGTGCTTCAATGAAAGAACAAGCAACATGTGACCAGAGGTCACGGCTATTTAAAATCCTAAACCTGTTACCTGCACCAGTTCCACTTGCTTATTCCTCAGTTTACAGCAAGTGTAAATGATCAGGAGTTGCTTTATTTTTTTAGTTTGAATTCATGAATTCTATCTATAATGTTGGCGATGATGGATGCCAGACTATTCAAGAAAATCATAAATTTTGCCCATTCTGATGCCCATTAAACTTTTATTAATGATTTTAATAAAATTGAAATCAACCACCAGTAAATAACTGGTGGGTTGAGAAATTCCTAACTTCACATTTCTCCAAAGTTATTGATCTTATTTAGTACGGTGCTGGCAATTTGACCAAGTGTCCTGCCAAATCAGTAATCAAAATATAAATCGTTTTTTTGAATCAAGGGGTTTCCCTTCTGTATAAATAAATCCTCAGGGACACCAGCAATTGATATCATACACATTTACAAAGTCAAACAAGAAAAGGTTATTTGCAGCTCAGTTTAAACACTATCCATTGTGATAAAATTTACCAGATAATCTGCACTGTGAAGCATTTAGTTCATACTAATCTCCTTGACAACGCAGATAATCCAGTCTCCTAGTGCCTGTGTTTATTTGTAAATCTCCAATTTTGAACTCTGAAAAATAGACATCTCTCATGATGGTTATGTTTCCTTTCTACCTTCAACAGGCCTATTTCAAACACAAGCAATTCTTGGGGAATATATTATATTAAAAGCATTTAAAGCCCTAATGTCATGTGTAGGATGATATTATAATTTCACTTTACACACACAATATGCAGATTCCACTTGGAACTGGGCTTTTTCTTCCCTCCACGTTGCAGCCTGGCTGAGTAGTGACTGAAACCTGCCCCATGACTTGAGGGTGCAGCACGCTGGGCCCTGGTGATTGTCCCAGTAAGCATGGCCACTGGACATTCTTGGAGCAGGACATACTCTCTGCTTTTTCACTGCCTGCTCCTGCGACCCTCCCCATGGAAACAAAACAAGATGTTCCTGATCAACAGCAGAGCCTTAACTTTACTCCCTCTTTATGGTGCGCGGATCAAACTCTCCAGTAGAGCTATTTCCTAATGATCTCATGTGACTTCTGCCAGTTAAAGTGCAGGCTGAATGGAGCCGTTTCGTCTTCCTGCCATGGACAGCAAGAGAGCCCCCTGACTCCTCGCTTGCCAAATTATGTCTCTGTCTTCTCATTAAGCGTCGACCCCGTTTCAGGTCTCTCTCACCAGCTGGGCTGGACGCGGCACCTCCAGCCTGTTAGACAGTGAGTGGGACTGGGACCATCCTGAGGCATGAGTGACTCTGAGGGAGAAACCAGGGCTGGGGCGGGGGACGTTGCTAGAGAGATGAACTTTTCAAAGGAGCTTGAAGTGGGTATTCTGAGACAGACTCTGGAGATCGGAGGAAAGAGCTGTACCTGAGATCTAATGTGGTACAACACCGCGTGGATATTGCTGCTTCCTTTCCCCGTACGTTTCTCTGCTCTTAACTGAGAACGGAATGATAAGAAAGAAAACATAAGTGGGGCTCTTTCTCACCTTTTCTTTCTTTCCTTTCTTAAATTGGAGCATAGTTGTTTTACAATGCTGTGTTAGTTTCTCCTGCATAGCGAAGTGAATCAGCTATAGGTATATATATATATATATCATCTCTTTTTGGATTTCCTTCCATCTAGGTTACCACAGAGGACTGAGCAGCGTTACCTGCACTAGACAGTAGGTTCTCATTAGTTATCTATTTCATTTGTTGTTGTTTTTGTTGTTTAGTTGCTAGGTCGTGTCTGAGTCTTTATAGCCCGCCATGCTCTGCTGTCCATGGGATTTCCCAGGCAGGAATACTGGAGTGAGTTGCCATTTCTTTTTCCAGGGGCTCTTCCTAACCTGGGGATTGAACTTGCCTCTCCTGCATTGGCAGGTGGTTTCTTTTCACTGAGCTGCCAGGGAAGCCAGTCTATTTCAACCCTACTTTCCCAATTCATCCCCCACTTTCTCTCTTGGTAACCATACTTTTTTTTTTTTAATATATATCTGTGTCTCTTTTTCTGCTTTGTGTTAATAAATAAAATAATTTATACCATTTTTTCAGACCTCACATATATTTGTTAGTACATAATATTTGTTTATCTCTTTCTGACTTACTTTACTCTGTTTGACAGTGTCTAGGTCCATCCATGGCTCTACAGATGACCCAATACCCTCTTTTTCAGGTGTATCCCAGCTAAGGCTGATCTGATTGAGTGTGACTAGGGAGACAAGTACCAGGTCTCCTTATCTGGCCACTTTCCTCCTCAACATGCCACTTAGATCTTACTTTTTCATTGTGGATTTTCTGAAAACGAAGGGACATTTCAATCTCCTCTCTGCTTAAATAAAGAGACTGAAACCCCTCCTTCTGGCCATAATGTCCTCTTATTTCAGTCTGAAGAGGATGTGAGGAAGCAGAAGCTCTGATGGCAAAGAGGTGGGCAGCTGGAGTCCCTGCCCAGAAGATCTCTTTTCCTCTCCTATTGTTTAATCTTTTATAGTTGAGGTAGGACTCTGTGTGCTCAGGCACGCAATCATGTCTGACTCTTTGCAACCCAATGGACTGTAACCCGCCAGGCTCCTCTTCCCATGGAGTTTTCCAAACAAGAATACTAGAGTGGATTACCAGTTCCTACTCCAGAGGATCTTCCTGACCCAGGGATCGAACCTGAGTTTCTTGTGCTTGCTGCATTGGCAGACAGATTCTTTACCACTAGCACCACCTGGGAAGCCCCCTTAGGGGTGACTAGGATTCTCTAATTCAAAGTAACTACTATACATAGTTCATTTGTTCCACATATGTTTTAAAAATGCTTCCTGAATTGTGCAGTAAGGAGACAGTGATGAGGTTAGGTATTAAGTCCAGAAAAACAAGGAGGGAGGCTCCTAGATGGATTACTTTCATGGTCTCATGCCTTGGCATCAGAAATGAACACTGATGGTGAGACATGAACAGTAAAGGATTAATATAATAAAAATATGTCAATTAAAAAAATACATTTCTACTATGCTATATTTACCTCTTGGTGCAAGACCATCCATCTTTTCCCTGTTTACACAGACTAAGGCATCAAGATATGCTTTTCTGATGGCTCAGTAAAGAATCTGCCTGCAATGTGGGAGACCTGGGTTCAATCCCTGGGTCAGGAAGGTTCCCTAGAGAATGGAATGGTAACCCACTACAGTATTCTTGCCTGGAGAATTCCATAGACAGAGGAACCTGGTTGGCTATAGCCCATGGGAACACAAAGAGTCAGATATGACTGAGGGAATAACAGTTTCACTTTCTCAAGGCACCAAGATAGAGACTTATGTGGCTAGGTCACTTCAAGCATTTTAAATGCATGTGCCATTTTTTGTATGTAGGGTTGCATGTGCACACAGGAGCAAACACGTGATAACATTTTAAATAGACTTTGTGCTGTTATAGGAAGAGAGAGAAACAGTTGAGAGAGACCAATGCAGGGATTATAGCCAGGTGATAAACAGATCCAAATATTGCTGAGAGGGAGACAAATGATAGGAGTGTGAAGAGTGCTTTTCTATCTTTTTTCCTCTGCCGATTTAAATTTGTCCTTCTAGCTACATGAATGCTATCATTCAATACTGAAGCTTGGTTAAGGAAACACACACACACACACACACACACACACACACACACACACAGAAGAGATATGGGGCCTAGGGTGTAGCAATGATAGCTAGTGATTTGAACTGCAGGGTTGGTAGACAGCAGGTTAGATATCATTCTGTTTTGAATCCAGAAAGGAAGAATGGGTCGTGAAGCTCCCAGGTAGGAGATGTCATTCTGAGGTAACATATACAGAAAAGAATGGAGGAGACAACTTATATTATCTAAATCAGAAATAGTTTTCAATAGGCACTAATGGTAAAGAACCCACCTGCCAGTGCAGGCGACACAATAGACTTGGGTTTGATTCCTGGATCAGGAAGATACCCTGGAAGAGGGCATGGCAATCTACACCAGTATTCTTGCCTGGAGAATCCCATGGACAGAGGAGCAACTGGAGCAACTTAGCACGCATGATCTAAGGGTGAACAATCTTATTTTTCCCCAATTTTGCATGTAAACTGTATTACTTAAAGAAAAATCATTATTTTTAATAATAACAAATTGAAGTGAAGAAATCAGTATTCTTCAGGAATCCTGTCAAGGACACTATTATATTTGTTCAAAAGAATTTTCTTAGCAAATTCACATAAGGTAAGCTGAAACCTCTGAAACTTTTATTTTCTTGCACTCCCAAATCACTGCAGATGGTGACTGCAGCCATGAAATTAAAAGAGGCTTGCTCCTTTCAAGAAAAGCTATGACCAACCTAGACAGCATATTGAAAAGCAGAGGCATTACTTTGCAGACAAGGGTCTGTCTAGTTAAAGCTATAGTTTTTCCAGTAGTCATGTATGGATGTGAGATTTGGACCATGAAGAAGACTGAACACTGAAGAATTGATGCTTTTGAGCTATGGTGTGGGAGAAGACTCTTGAGAGTCCTTTGGGCTGCAAGGAGATAAAACCAGTCAAATCCTAAAGGAAATCAGTTTTGAATATTCATTGGAAGGACTGATGCTGAAGCTGAAACTCCATGGTCACCTGATACGAAGAACTGACTCACTGGAAAAGACCCTGATGCTGGGAAAGATTGAAGGCAGGAAGAGGAGGGGACGGACAGAGGACGAGATGGTTGGATGGCATCAATGACTCGATGGACATGAATTTGAGCAAGCTCCGGGAATTGGTGATGGACAGGGAAGCCTGATGTGCTGCAGCCCATGGGGTCACAAAGAGTCAGACAAGACTGAGCAACTCTGAACTGAAGCTGAAACCTCTGGGTGTCTCAAAGCGGTAGAACCACCAAGTATAAGAGGGGGAAGTTTTTACTAGTTATTTCAGAAAGGAGGCTAGAGAAGAGGTAGGGATGTAGGTAGTGAAAAGGTTAAAAAAAATTCTTGCAAAGTATGAGACGACCCTACCCTCAGTTCCTTCAAAATTTTAGTAAAATTAATACTCACAAATGTTACAAGCAAGTAATTCTGTTGGAGGAGAGGGCCATGAAAAAGTTGAGCTTCAAATTTAACTCAGTGTAGCAGAAGCTGTCAAATTTGGAAGAGGAGTCCACAGAAAGATAGTGCAAGAGAAGAAATTGTACAGAATTTGACAAATTTCCAGAAGTTGTTTGGAGGGGTAATTTGGACTAGTGTATGATATGACATTGTGAGTTAAAATCACATTTACTTTATCTTAGAGATCTTTCAGCTGACAGGTGGTTTAAAGTATATTAGAGTCTTTTTTTTTTTTGGTCCATATATGTATGTGGATATATACATAGACAGTTGAGATCTTACTATGGATAAAATGTCTCCTCATTTTTATGAGGCTATAATTTGTTCCAAAAAGCCATAAAGATTTGTAAGACAATTTTAATTTATAATATTTCATATAACAAATAGGCCACACTTTACTTTTCAGTTTCTGTATTTGAGTTTTTTCAGATTGATTTGTAATTATATTTGACATTGTAATAAGGAACAATACACTTAAATAGTTTTAAATATGATTATTTCCATCACAGAAATTCCTGGAAATATAACAATATGTAATATCTTTAAAACTGTTAATACTTATAGACAAATTGCTCTTCAGAAATTTACCACTCTCTAATCTCCCCAGAAATTGAAAAATATCCTTTTCATTATCTCTCATTAAAATGGAACACTATCAAATTCTGCTATTTGCTAATTTGGTAGCTGGCAGTGACTTCAAAATTTAAATCTGAATATTAGAAACAGTATGAGTTTTTTCATTTTTTAGAGGGATCTTGTGTCTTTCTAACAGATTTGCATAATTTTGTATAAAATATTAATGAGGGTCAGGAGATCCCCTGGAGAAGGGAATGACAACCTCTCCAGTATTCTTGCCTGGAGAATTCCATGGACAGAGGAACCTGGCAGTCTATAGTCCATGGAGTCGTGAAGAGTCTGACATGACCGAGTGACCAACACTTTCATTAATGAGTATTAAGAATTAATAGAGTTAATAGACTTAATAAAGTTTCAGATCTGTTACCTGGAGGTATAGTAATATAATGGTTTTTAAAATGTTTCTTAGTATATCTAAGTGATTGAACTTTATTTATTTTTTTAAATTTAATTTAATTTTATTTTATTTTTTTAATTAATTTATTTTTTTAATTACAATACTGTATTTGTTTTGCCATACTCAGAAAAGTTCCTGTTGTTTAGAAAGTGCTATATATATTAGTTTTTTATTGCTATTAGTACTTCACTTGTAAATTCATCAAATAGAAAATAACTTAAAAATTTTAGAGCTAAAGAGATCTTGGCAACTATGGAAAAATGGATATTTTTTACTAGCAGATCACTTATTCTAATTTAAAATATACCTTCTAAAAAACAAGATTAATTACTCTGACTCAAACACGCAGGGGACCTGAGTTGCCCCCAACTCAACTTTGCCTTTGTTTCCAGAGCGACTCATCTTCAAGCCACCTCTGAGGAACTTTTAGTGCCACAGAACATTAAAGATAAACCTCATTACCAAAGACCAATTTCTTATTTACAAAAGAAGACTCCACCACATCTGAGAGGCAAATTATCATCCTTGATAATACAACAAGTTAAAGGAAGCGACATCTCTTATATCTTTGCTTCCCAACTGATACAGAGTAAAAGAAAATCAATCTAGTATATACTCTAGGGTTATGAAGTAAAACGGTCCTTATTTCAAAACACTTTGGAGGAAAGAAAACTGGAATGATTTGCATGGTCATTGTTTTATAGAACCAATGAGGAAGCTCATGCGAATTATCTGGAAGCATCTTTATTTAAGCTACTCTAAAATTTTCACTGGCTTCCCTGGTAACTCAGATGGTAAAGAATCTACATGCAATGCAGGAGACCTGGGATGGATCCCTGGGTTGGGAAGATACCCTGGAGGACATGGCAACTCATTCCAGTATTCTTGCCTGGAGAATCCCCATGGACAGAGAGGCTTTGTGGGCTACAGTCCATGGGATGGCAAAGAGTCGGACACAACTGAGTGACTAAGCACACACAAACACACAAAATTTATAATTACACATTGAACTCTAACTGCATATATATAATTAAAATACTATCTAAACTACAATTAACATTTAAAACTCCAGACATATTTCAAAGAAGCAAATATTCTAAGAATTTCCCTGGCATGCATACAAACAAGAGAGTTAGAAGAAATCTCAAAAAGTCAAATGGATGAGAAGAGTTTTCTTTTCCTAAGGGATTAATGAGCATATATTTTATACCTGGGCTTCCAGGATGGTGCTGGTGGTAAAGAACCCGCCTGCCAATGCAGGAGATGCCAGAGACTGCAGTTCGGTCCCTGGGTTGGGAAGATCGCTTAGAGGAAGGCCTGGTAGCCCACTCTAGTATTCTTGCCTGGAGAATCCCACAGACAGAGGAGCCTGGTGGGCTATAGTCCATAGAGTGACAAAGAGTCATACATGACTGAAGTGACTTAAACATATTTTATACCTTATTATTTTATTGCTTAACTTCATCTTTTATTTTCATTGCCAACTTGAAGGATTAGTTGATAAATTAGAATACTTGTACTTATTCTTTTCTTACCAAACCCAGTGTGTCCATAACATTTCCACATTTCTTTTTTTTTTGACTACTTACAATTATATTTATTTATATTTGCATATTTCTTTGTATTTGTCTTTTAGCTCTGACAGCTTCTGTCTGGGTATTGATTTTTTTTTTAATTTTTATTTATTTATTTATTTTTTAATTACAATACTGTATTTGTTTTGCCATACATTGACATGAATCAGCCACAGGTGAACACACTCTCCCAATGCTGAAGCCCCCTCCCACCTCCCACCCCACATCATCTCCCTGAATCATCCTGTGCACCAGCCCCATGCATCCTGCATCCTGCATTGAACATAGACTGGCACTTCGTTTCTTACAAGAGAGTATACATGTTTCAATGCCATTCTCCCAAACCATCCCACCCTTTCCCTCTCCCTCAGAGTCCAAAAGTCCGTTCTATACCTCTGTGTCTCTTTTGTTGTCTCACATATTACAGTATACTGACACATATATATGGAATTTAGAAGATAATAATGATGATCCTATATGTGAGACAAGATTTCCACATTTCTTGCATTAAAAAGATATTTCAGGTGACAAGTTTTTGTTTTGGTGTTTGTGCAATACACCACAAACCAGCTAAAGGTTAATATTCAGCAAGTTTAGCCTGCTTTCTTTTTCCTTCCTCTGTTAAAGTTATTTTGTGGGGTTATTGCATAGTTTATGCTTTTTGAGCCCTGGGAAATCCAAATAGGACTTTATCCTTTCCTTTGAATTTGGGAGTTTAAATACATGCACATAACAATGCACAGTCCATCTTTATGCAAATAGTTTAAAAAGGCAATGTGCCTGAAGAGCTGTTTTATGGCATTATTTGGTTTTATATCTTTGCAATCAACACTATACAGCTAACAGGGCCATGTAAATTCATGAGAGATTTTTCTACTGAAACCCAAACAAGGTCACTTGAGTTTGAAGATCAGAGTGAGATAGAAGTGACACTGTTTCTACAATGCAGGAAAAACAATGTATGCAGTCTCTTTATTTTTAAACTTGATTTCATCTTTGAAAATACATCATTGCTTTTTTTTTCTGTTTTGTCTTTGAATTTTGGATTTCTAATACGAAATCTATTGAAGGAATTTTGGACAAGCTCTGCTACCAGCTATTCATAGCTTATTTCCTTTCACAGAATGTTTTCTAAAGCATTAAGAAAGGTTTCAAAACTTGGTCTGCCTTCAATGACTACACTTAACTTTCTCAGTCACCACATTTATGCACAGGTGAATAGCCATCTTTATGTCTGCTTATGTCCTTAGGATGTATTCTATGATGTATACCACAGGATAGACTTGGAATGTTTTTAAAAATCAACTGGCCAATACATTTAATGAAACTTCATTTTTTCTCTTTAGGGGAACTGACTGCCTCTTTCTCCCTTCTTCTTTCTTTCTATAGTTTCATTTTTTAATCAAATATAAAAAGTTCCTATTCACTTTTTTTTTCTTTTTAGCAGTGCAATGGGTTTGTGCTAATCTATGTTTAGTGTGTCTCACTCCTATCTGCTTTCTGAGACTCTTTATTTGGATGGCTATTTAACATTGAACATAAACTAACTTACTCAGAGATTAGTCCTAGGACTTTCTCCTTACCAGGTTTTACACAATAGAACTCTCCTTGTTACTCTATGTGATTGCAGTTCTAATTCGGCCTATCCTAATACTGTTATGAGTTACAGTCACAACTCATTTCATGGTGCTTCTCAGACGTTGCATTTCTCACACATTGAAGGCTTATGGCAACCCTGCCTCCAGAAAATCTATCAGTACCTTTTTTCCAACAGCATTTGGTAGATACCTGTCCCCTTGTAACATTTTGGTCATTCTCATACATATGTAAAACCTTTTTCACTGTCACATTTGTTACGGTGACCTCTGATCAATATTCTTGGTGTTACTCTTATGACTTGCTCACCTGATGGTTAGCATTTCTTAGCAAGAAAACATTTTTAAATTAAAATAGGTATGATTTCTTTAAATATATAATGTTACTGCACACTTAATAGTGTACAGTTTAGTGTAAACATAACTTTTATATGCACTGCGAAACCAGAGGATTCATGTAACTTAATCTTACTGCAATATTCACTTTATTGCAGAGACTGAGAACTGAATCCACAGTATCTCTAAAGGTACATCTATCTCCATTTAATTGTCAACAACCTCACACCTCGGTACTCTGTTTTTCCCTATGTGCATGCATGCATGCTAAGTAACTTCAGTAGCGTCTGCCTGTTTGCAACCCTATGGACTATAACCGGCCAGGCTCCTCTGTCTGTGGAATTCTCCAGGCAAGAGTACTGGAGTGGGTTGCCATTTCCTCCTCCAGGGGATCTTCATGACCCAGGGATTGAACCCACATCTCTTATGTCTCCTGCACTGGCAGGTAGGTTCTTTACTAGTAATGCCACCTGGGAAGCTCTTTCCCCATGATACTAAAAGGAAACTGAGGCTCAGAGGCAGCCATCGTGATGAACTTGGTTGGTAGCATGTGAGACCTTGTTGGTATACTTTACTGAAAATCTTCCTGTCCATTATTTCGTTGCTTTATGTTTTCAGCAATTCATACAAATGCTGTCAATCCTTATGAAGCAACATAAATGTTCACTCCAGTAATGTTTCTGAGCTCTTTCTTATATATTTCTAAATGTCTGATTTCAGTATATGAACATTTCACCCATATTTACCCATTCTCCTACAGATAGATGTTTTGAGTCCAAATTTGGCTTGGCTTAATAAGCATCTTTGCATACATCTTCTGATTTGCCCATGGAAAAACTCCTCTCCAGGCTGGACGAAAAAAGATGGCGGAGGAATAGGAGGGGGAGAACACTTTCTCCCTCACTACTTCATCAAAAGAACATTTCAAAGCTGAGTAAATTCCACAAAACAACTTCTGACTGCTGGCAGAGGACATCAGGCATCCAGCAAAGAGGATCATCGGCTTCAAAACCAGTAACTCAGCGATCCTCTAGGGACGACTCTCAAAGTGGAGAAACCTATCATCATTAACCGAGATGTTTCAACAATAGTGCTGAATAGATGGAGAAATCATGAGGCTATTGTAAAAATAAATCTGAAAACCAGAATCAGGAGGCGTAAGTCCAAATCCTGAGATCATCAAAGAATTCCTGAATACAGGGAACATTATCCAATAAGAGCTCATCAAACACCTTCATACCTATACTGAAACTGAGCACCACCCAAGGGCCAACAAGCTCCAGAGCAAGACATACCACGCAAGTTCTCCAACAACACAAGAACAAGCCCCTGAGCTTCAATACACAGGCAGCTCAAAATACTCCAAAATCATTGATGTCCCATAATCCATTACCTGACACTTCACAGCACTCCAGAGAGAGGAAATCCAACTCCACCCACCAGAGCCTCAACACAAGGCCTCTCTAATCAAGAAACTTTGACAAGCCACTGATATAACCCCAAACACAGAGAGGAAGCTCTATAATAAAGAGAATTCCACAAATTCTACCCCAAACGCTACCCCAAATGCAGCAATATAACCAGGATGAAGAGACAGAGGAATTCCCAGCAGGTAAAGGAACAGGAGACATGCCCACCAAACCAAACAAAAGAGGAAGAGATAGGGAATCTACATGAGAAAGAATTCCGAATACTGATAGTGAAAATGATCCAAAATCTTGAAATCAAAATGGAATCACAGATAAATAGCCTGGGGTCAAGGATTGAGAAGATGCAAGAAAGGTTTAACAAGGACCTAGAATAAATAAAAAGAGTCAACATATAACGAATAATGCAATAAATGAGATCAGAAACACTCTGGAGGCTACAAATAGTAGAATATCGGAGGCAGAAGATAGGATTAGTGAAATAGAAGATAAAATGGTAGAAATAAATGAATCAGCAAGGGAAAAAGAAAGACTAATTAAAAGAAATGAGGACAACCTCAGAGACCTCCAAGACAATATGAAACGCTCCAGCATCGAATTATAGGAGTCCCAGAAGGAGAAGACAAAAAGAAAGACCATGAGAAAATACTTGAGGAGATAATAGTTGAAAACTTCCCTAAAATAGGGAAGGAAATAATCACCCAAGTCCAAGAAACCCAGAGAGTGCCAAACAGGATAAACCCAAGGCGGAACACCCCAAGACATATACTAATCAAACTAACAAAGACCAAACACAAAGAACAAATATTAAAAGCAGCAAGAGAAAAACAACAAATAACACACAAGGGGATCTCCATAAGAATAACTGCAGATCTTTCAAAGGAAACTCTTCAGGCTAGGAGGGAATGGCAAGACATACTTAAAGTGATGAAAGATAATAACCTTCAGCCAAGACTACTGTACCCAGCAAGAATCTCATTCAAATATGAAGGAGAAATTAAACAGCTTTACAGACAAACAAAAGCTGAGAGAATTCAGCACCACCAAAGCAGCTCTCCAACAAATACTAAAGGATAGACATTAGACAGGAAACACAAAAGGACGAATAAACCTGAACCCAAAACACTAAAGTAAATGGCAACAGGTGCATACTTATCAATAATTACCTTAAATGTAAATGGGTTGAATGCCCCAACCAAAAGGCAAAGACTGGCTGAATGGATACAAAAACAAGATCCCTATATATGCTGCTTACAAGAGACCCACCTCAAAACAACGGACACATACAGACTGAAAGTGAAGGGCTGGAAAAAGATACTCCATGCAAATAAAGACCAAAAGAAAGCAGGAGTAGCAATACTCATATCCGATAAAATAGACTTTAAAACAAAGGCTGTGAAAAGGGACAAAGAAGGCCACTACATAATGATTAAAGGATCAATTCAAGAAGAAGATATAACAATTATAAATATATATGCACCCAACATAGGAGCACCACAATATGTAAGACAATTGCTAACAAGCATGAAAGGGGAAATTAATAATAACACAATAATAGTGGGAGACTTTAATACCCCACTCACACCTATGGACAGATCAACTAAACAGAAAATTAACAAAGAAACGTAAACGCTAAACGATACAATAGACCAGTTAGACCTAATTGATATCTATAGGACATTTCACCCCAAAACAATGAATTTCACCTTTTACTCAAGTGCACAGGAACCTTTTCCAGGATAGATCACATCCTGGGTCATAAATCTAACCTTGATAAATTCAAAAAAATTGAAATTATTCCAAGCATCTTCTCTGACCATAATGCACTAAGGTTAGATCTCAATTACAGGAGAAAAGCTATTAAAAATTCCAACATTTGGAGGCTGAACAACACCCTTCTGAATAATCAACAAATCACAGAAGAAATCAAAAAGAAATCAAATTATGCATCGAAACGAATGAAAATGAAAACACAACTACACAGAACCTATGGGGCACTATAAAAGCAGTGCTAAGAGGAAAGTTCATAGCAATACAGGCATACCTCAAGAAACAAGAAAGAAGCCGAATAAATAACCTAACTCTACACCTAAAGCAACTAGAAAAGGAAGAAATAGAGAACCCCAGAGTTAGTAGAAGGAAAGAAATCCTAAAAATTAGGGCAGAAATAAATGCAAAAGAAACAAAAGAGACGATAGCAAAAATCAACAAAGCCAAAAGCTAGTTCTTTGAAAGGATAAATAAAATTGACAAACCATTAGCCAGACTCATCAAGAAACAAAGAGAAAAAAATCAAATCAATAAAATTAGAAATGAAAATGGAGAGATCATGACAGACAACTCAGAAATACAAAGAATCATAAGAGACTACTATCAGCAATTATATGCCAATAAAATGGACAACTTGGAAGAAATGGACAAATTCTTAGAAAAGTACAACTTTCCAAAACTGAACCAGGAAGAAATAGAAAATCTTAACAGACCCATCACAAGCATGGAGATTGAAACTGTAATCAGAAATCTTCCAGCAAACAAAAGCCCAGGTCCAGACGGCTTCACAGCTGAATTCTTCCAAAAATTTCGAGAAGAGCTAACACCTATCTTACGGAAGCTATTCCACAAAATTGCAGAGGAAGGTAAACTTCCAAACTCATTCTATGAGGCCACCATCACCCTAATACCAAAACCTGACAAAGACACCACAAAAAAAAAAACTACAGGCCAATATCACTGATGAACATAGATGCAAAAATCCTTAACAAAATCCTAGCAATCAGAATCCAGCAACACGTTAAAAAGATCATACACCATGACCAAGTGGGCTTTATCCCAGGGATGCAAGGATTCTTCAATATCCACAAATCAATCAATGTAATTCATCACATTAACAAACTGAGAAATAAAAATCATATGATTATGTCAATAGATGCAGAAAAAGCCTTTGACAAAATTCAACATCCATTTATGATAAAAACGCCCCAGAAAGCAGGAATAGAAGGAATGTACCTCAACATAATAAAAGCTATATATGACAAACCCACAGCTAACATTATCCTCAGTGGTGAAAAATTGAAACCATTTCCCCTAAAGTCAGGAACAAGACAAGGGTGTCCACTCTCACCACTACTATTGAATATTGTACTGGAAGTTTTGGCCACAGCAATCAGAGCAGAAAAAGAAATACAAGGAATCCAAATTGGAAAAGAAGAAGTAAAACTCTCACTGTTTGCGGACGACATGATCCTCTATTTAGAAAATCCTAAAGACTCGACCAGAAAACTACTAGAGCTAATCAATGAATATAGTAAAGTTGCAGGATATAAAATCAACACTCAGAAATCCCTTGCATTCCTATACACTAATAATGAGAAAGTAGAAAAAGAAGTCAAGGAAAAATCCCATTCACCATTGCAACGAAAAGAATAAAATACTTAGGAATATACCTACCTAAGGAAACTAAAGACCTATATATCAAAAACTATAAAACACTGATGAAAGAAATCAAAGAGGATACTAATAGATGGAGAAATATACCATGCTCATGGGTTGGAAGAATCAATATAGTGAAAATGAGTATACTACCCAAAGCAATCTACAGATTCAATGCAATTCCCATTAAGCTACCAGCAGTATTTTTCACAGAACTAGATCAAATAATCTCAAGATTTATATGGAAATACAAAAAACCTGGAATAGCCAAAGCAATCTTGAGAAAGAAGAATGGAACTGGAGGAATCAACTTGCCTGACTTCAGGCTCTACTACAAAGCCACAGTCATTAAGACAGTATGGTACTGTCACAAAGACAGAAATATAGATCAATGGAACAAAATAGAAAGGCCTGAGATAAACCCACACACCTATGGACACCTTATCTTTGACAAAGGAGGCAAGAATATACAATGGAGTAAAGACAGTCTCTTTAACAGGTGGTGCTGGGAAAACTGGTCAACCACTTGTAAAAGAATGAAACTAGACCTCTTTCTAACACCATACACAAAAATAAACTCAAAATGGATTAAAGATCTAAATGTAAGACCAGAAACTTTAAAACTCCTAGAGGAAAACATAGGCAAAACACTCTCCGACATAAATCACAGCAGGATCCTCTACGATCCACCTCCCAATATACTGGAAATAAAAGCAAAAATAAACAAATGGGATCTAATTAAAATTAAAAGCTTCTGCACAACAAAGGAAACTATAAGCAAGGTGAAAAGACAGCCTTCTGAATGGGAGAAAACAATAGCAAATGAAACAACTGACAAACAACTAATCTCAAAGATATACAAGCAACTTATGCAGCTCAACTCCAGAAAAATAAACGAACCAATAAAAAAATGGGCCAATGAACTAAATAGGCATTTCTCCAAAGAAGACATATGGATGGCTAACAAACACATGAAAAGATGCTCAACATCACTTATTATCAGAGAAATGCAAATCAAGACCACAATGAGGTATCATTTCACACCAGTCAGAATGGCTGCGATCCAAAAGTCTACAAGCAATAAATGCTGGAGAGGATGTGGAGAAAAGGGAACCCTCTTACACTGCTGGTGGGAATGCAAACTAGTACAGCCATTATGGAAAACAGTGTGGAGATTCCTTAAAAATTGCAAATAGAACAGCCTTATGACCCAGCAATCCCCCTGCTGGGCATACACACTGAGGAAACCAGAACTGAAAGAGACACATGTACCCCAATGTTCATTGCAGCACTGTTTATAATAGCCAGGACATGGAAACAACCTAGATGTCCATCAGCAGATGAATGGATAAGAAAGCAGTGGTACATATACACAATGGAGTACTACTCAGCCCTTAAAAAGAATAAATTTGACTCAGTTCTAATGAGATGGATGAAATTGGAGCCGATTATACAGAGTGAAGTAAGCCAGAAAGAAAAACACCAATACAGTATACTGACACATATATATGGAATTTAGAAGGATGGTAATGAAGACCCTCTATGTGAGACAACAAAAGAGACTCAGAGGTATAGAACGGACTTTTGGACTCTGAGGGAGAGGGAGAGGGTGGGATGATTTGGGAGAACGGCATTGAAACATGTATACTATCTTGTAAGAATGAAGCGCCAGTCTATGTTCAATACAGGATGCAGGACGCATGGGGCGGGTGCACGGGATGATTCAGGGAGAGGATGTGGGGTGGGAGGTGGGAGGGGGCTTTGGCATTGGGAGATCGTGGACACCTGTGGCTGATTCATGTCAATGTATGGCAAAACAAATACAGTATTGTGGGGTGGGAGGTGGGAGGCGGCTTCGGCATTGGGAGATTGTGTTCACCTATGGCTGATTTATGTCAATGTATGGCAAAACAAATACAGTATTGTAATTAAAAAAAAAATAAATTTAATTAAAAAAAAAAAAAAACTCCTCTCCAGGTGTATCCTAGATCAGAGGCACACCAAGATTCAAGACACAATGCTCTAATGTGATAAGCATACCTCATTTAAAACAGGTTTCATGTTTATTCTTGTTCCCTTTACTGATTCATTTGCCAGCATCACATTTCTAAAGGGCACAATGAAACAAATGTCTTGGATTATAGTACCTTAGTTTAATGGTGTTTTGAAAGATCTTCTCTGAGTATTAAAGAAGAAAGCACTTAAAATAGTCAGTCATCTGGCCATTAGAATTCATTTCCAAAAATGCAAATTTGATTATCAAATTCTTCAGCTTGAACTCTTTCAATTAAATTGACATGCCATGACTACCGAATATGAATGGAATTCTTAGCCTGCTTTTAAGAACCCTTAGTGATCTCAGCCCCTGTTTTTCTCTCTCATCTCTTGATTTGTGCCCTTCCCCTTTGCTTTATCTGTTCTGAATTCCTTGTGAGTCCCCACTTGTACCATATGGTTGACATAGTTGAATACCTTTGTGCTTTGTTAATACTGTTTCCTTGGTCATCCTTGAGAGGACAGGCTTTTTGTGCTTGGTACACAAGCTCAACACCTGTTTGTTGAAACTCTTCATGACCATTTGCTTTTCCCTTTGTGTATTCTAGTGAAGTTGCTCAGTCATGTTCGACTCTTTGGGATCCCATGGACTGTAGCCTACCAGGCTCCTCCATCCATGGAATTTTCCACGCAAGAGTACTGGAGTGGGTTACCATTTCCTTCTCTAGGGAATCTTCCCGATCCAGGGATCAAACCTGGGTCTCCTGCATTGCGGGCAGACATTTTACCACCTGAGCTACCAGGGAAGCCCCAATCTGGCCTTTAATTGAACTCATTATTGACCAGGAGTTTTTGCAGAAAATAAGGCCTGTGGTCAGTGATTTTTATTTTCACTGGCCCAAAATTGTTATTTCACTAACACTTTGTGAATTATTACATTCAGTGGCCACACCTGACACCCGTAAAGTCTAATTGTCATGAAATGCTGTCTTCAATCTACTCTTCTGTAGAAGCAAAGGAGAATTCTCCAGCACCATGAGTTTCACTTATCGATTGGTTTTGTGATCAGAATTGAAAAAATGACCCAAAAAGGCTTACTCTGTTCCCCATCAGAGATTCCACTTGGGGTTGAAGGACTCAAAGCTGGCAGCATTAGCACATACACCCAAACAGCAGCTGCTCCCAGAGGTCTAATCCTCCGGTCCCCGATCCCAGAGGAGATTTCTCAGGCCAGCTCTCCGGCCACTCCATGCAAAGGTGTGATGGCTGCAAGAGTTGCAGCTGAAGTGGCCAGAGACTGAAAGGGAAGTTTCTCAGCTTTACCTTCACCAAGGCTTACTTTATGCTTACCAAGGAGCCTCATCAGGCATGTGTGCCAAACCACATCCCTCCTGGAAGAGCTGCAACTTTAAGAGTTCAAATACATAATTTTGAAAACCAGGAGCTATCGGTGAATTCAGTATAGCAGGGACTAGTTACATGATGTGTCATAACTCATTATGGTTCAGAGAATGGTGCTGCGAGGAGATAAAACCATGATTTAATCCCCAGATGTCTCTCTCCAACTCTAAAGAAAAAGTTATGGGATAAATTGTGTCTCCTCAAATTCATAGAGTCTTAACCCCCAGCACTGCAGAATGTGACTATATTAGGAAATAGGGCTTTTAAGGTTAAAATCAGGCCTTTAAGGTGGGCCCTCATCCAATCTTTCTGATGTCCTTCTAAGCAGGGAAAGAAGGACACACACACAGACATCAGGGCTGTGTCAGCCAGAGGGAAGGCCATGTGAGGACATAGCAAGAAAGCGGGCATCTACAAGCCAAGGAGAGAGGCCTTGGAAGAAACTAATCTGCTAGCTCGTTGATCTTGAGCTTCTAGTCTCCAAAACTGGTAAGAAAATAATCCTACTGTTTGTATCAGTGAGTCTGAGATGCTTAATAATGGCAGCCCTGGCAAAATAATCCAAGAGAACCAATATGCCATCCTGCAGCTTGGCCAATATAGTGCACAATCTCTTTTCAAAGTCTGTTCCTTTAATCAGTTGGTGAACCTCAGTGATGTGTCTCTGACTAGTTAATATAACATTGCTCATATCTTCCCAGACTTTCCTGTCTCTTATCAGCTTCTCATAACTGGTTAGTTTTTCATGTATTTGGTTAATATCAGGGACCCCTATTCTCCCTCCTCCACCCTGTATCCAATCACTTCACTAGAATTTGAGCTGCTGGAGGGCAGACATTTGTGTCTATTGGCTTTGCACACACCAGAATGGCCAATACCCAGAATAGTGCCTGGCAGAGAGTGGCTGTTCAATAACTATTTGTTGTATGAAAGGCAGATCAGTTTCATGATTCGGCCATCTTCATATTTCTATGCAGAACAAAAGCATGATGTGGCATAAAACCCATGTTTTGCAGACATCTAGGGGCTTCCCTGGTGACTCAGCTAGTAAAGAATCTGCCTGCAGTGCAGGAGACTTGGTTTGATCCCTGGGTTGGGAAGATCCCCTAGAGAAGGGAATGGCAACCCACTACAGTATTCTTGCCTGGAAAGTCCCATGGACAGAGGAGCCTGGTGGGCTATGGTCCATGGGGTCGCAAAGAGTTGGACACAACTGAGATTAAACATGCAGTGTTTGTTGAGTGAATAGAGGGAGATTTCAAATATCTCCAGAAACCTAGTAATTGCAGAATTTCTATTCTCTATTCAAATTCAGCAAGATGATCTGGGGAGATGGTGTGGGGTGGGAGGTGGGAGGGGGTTTCGGCATTGGGAGACCGTGTACACATGTGGCTGATTCATGTCAATATATGGCAAAACCAATACAGTATTGTAAAGTAGAATAAAGTATTTAAAAAAAAATAAAAACCCAGATATTCAGAATAAAAAAAATAGTTTTGTGTTTTCTTTAAATTTACCATTAAAGAAATTAAAAGCAATTAAAAATTAATTTAATAATGCTTTAGTTATTGTTCTCAAAGTTTTATAACATTGGTATATTTAGCTCTCATGACAATCCTTTGTTGGATTTTTAAAAATCAAATTGCAGTCTCTTAAAAAGTGATGTTACTGGGTGAATATCAGAAAGAGAGGAACCTGTTTTGAGCTTTGACCTCCTCAGCAATAATCTAGGATAGATTTGGAGATCAACGGAGTCTTCAAAATCCAGATTTCCATCAGACAGTAGAAGACTTGGGAGTCCTCAGTGCTGACTTGATTCAGTGCAAGGAGAATATATGACCCACGGATATATTTAATAAAATAATTCTATCCGATCCATTATTAATGGTTAATTCCATTGGGTTCAACTACATGGGTTCCCCTCCCTTTTACCCTGATATATCAGTTTATACTATGATGGTGTCAAGAACTGTGTAGGTTTGAAAATGTACACAGTTTGCAGGCTAATACATTAGCCTACACAGCCTTGTATATGCTAACAGAAAACACAACTCTGTGTCACAGACAATGGATTTTGTTACTCATGGCCCTGCAGGCAGCATGAATCTCTGGTTTGCCTCAGTTCCTCTTCCCCTACAAGTCCATAGGGAGAAGGTAGAAGATGCTGCATTCCTAGTGGGTCTGTGTCACAGCTGAGGAACTCTGAGGTTAAGCAACTTTGCCCAATCTTATAATGAGCTCTTCTAGCAAACCTTCCCAACTTTTGATTTGCTGGGAGATATTATCTTTATTATCCTTGATAGAAAACAAATCTGCCCTTTGTTCCAAAGAGTAGTAGTTTATCTTCAAGGCTGTTCTTATACAAAAAATCTTGAAAAGATCATCCAGGAAAAAACACACACACACACAACAAGTGTACTTGCCACAATGAGTACAGAAATGCAAACAACCCATGATGCATTGTCTACCAAGATGTTGACATTTTCATTATTATCTTTATGCATTTTCATGAGATGCTGAGAGGCTCCAACTTTGCACCTGAAAACTTCATTCTACTTTTTAAAAACTGTTCTCTATGTGCTTTTTAAAAATTTATATAAACATGTGTACAGTGTCTCCTAAACCTCACTGTGAATTCCACTTTGATTTGATATACTAAATGATTCATTAATTCAACCAATATTTACTGAGTATTTGCTATGTGTCATACACCATATGGCAACAAGGGATACAACAGTGAACAAGACAGACAAAATGCCTCCTTATCTGGAACTGGGGGTTCAGGTAATTAACAAATAATGAAATTAGCAAATAGCACACCAGGCTCCTCTGTCCATGGAATTCTCCAGGCAAGAATACTGCAGTGGTGAGCCCTTCCATTTTCTAGGTGATCTCCCTGACCCAGGGCTTGAACCCAGGCCTCCCACATTGCAGACAGATTCTTCACTGTCTGAGCCACCAAGGAACCCCTAGTAAAATTTTAGAGACTGTTAAAAACTATTTTTAAAAAATTATAAAGACTTAAGTAATAGAGAAGGATTTGACAACTGACACCATTAGGTGAGAGGCACTGGCAAAACCCCCTCTGAGAAGATGATTTTGGAACTGACATTTAACAGATGAAAAGAGGTTTGTGGATGTTGTAGGTGAAGAACATTGCAAGAAGACAGAAAAGCTGGTATGAAGATCCTGGAATGGAAGATGTGTGCTGCGTCATGAACAGGAAGAAGGCATGTGTACCTAAAATATTGTAGTGTTAGGAAATGAGATAACAGGGAGACAGAGGCCAAAATATGTAAGATTCTTATAAAACATGGTGAATAATTTTGATCTTTATACTAAATGCTATGGGAACAATTTTTCTAAAAGTATAGTCAAAGCTATAGTTTTCCAGAAGTCATGTATGGATGTGAGAGTTGGACAATAAAGAAAGCTGAGTGCCAAAGAATTGATGCTTTTGAACTGTGTTGTTGGAGAAGACTCTTGAGAGTCCCTTGGACTGCAAGAAGATCCAACCAGTCCATCCTAAAGGAATCTGTCCTGAACATTCATTGGAAGGATTGATGCTGAAGCTGAAACTCCAATATTTTGGTCACCTGTTGCAAAGAGCCAACTCTTTGGAAAAGACCCTGATGCTGTGAAAAATTGAGGGCAAGAAGGAAAGAGGGCAACAGAGGGTCAGACGTTTGCATGGTATCACTGACTCAACTGACATAAATTTGAGCAAACTCTGGGAGATAATGAAGGACAGGGAAAACTGGCATGCTGCAGTTCATGGGGTTGCAAAGAGTCAGACATGACTTGGTGACTGAACAAAGTGGGCGGGCTTAGTCTAGGTTGGTAGCTCTGAAAATGGTGAAAAATAGACTACTTTGGGAGTTCTAAGACTAGAGATGGTGAAATGATTCATTTTATCAAGTATAATTTTATACTCAAGCTTATTCTATTCTCAGTTTTAACCCTGATGCCTGTTAAGGCCAAAATCTTTCTTAATAATAACAAAAAATCCAATTTTTATTTATTTCATTTCATATAACTGGTAGTATCATCGCTAATGAAAGCATAAATAATTTGGCTCTTTCTGCTTAGTAGCACTATTTTTGTTTCACAGCAGACAAAATGATTAAATTCTATACACATTTCAGTTGAGTCACTCAGTCGTGTCCAACTCTTTGCAACCCCATGAGTTGCAGTACACCAGGCTTCCCTGTCCATCACCAACTCCTGGAGTTCACTCACACTCATGTCCATTGAGTCAGTGATGCCATCCAGCCATCTCATTCTCTGTTGTCCCCTTCTCCTCCTGCCCCCAATCCCTCCGAGCATCAGGGTCTTTTCCAGTGAGTCAACTCTTCGCATTAGGTGGCCAAAGTATTGGAGTTTCAGCTTTAGCATAAGTCCTTCCAAAGAACACCTGGGACTGGTCTCCTTTCGGATGGACTGGTTGTATCTCCTTGCAGTCCAAGGGACTCTCAAGAGTCTTCTCCAACACCACAGTTCAAAAGCATCAATTCTTTGATGCTCAGCTTTCTTCACAGTCCAACTCTCACATCCATACATGACCACTGGAAAAACCATAGCCTTAAATAGACGGACCTTTGTAGACAAAGTAATGTCTCTGCTTTTGACTATGCTATCTAGATTGGACATAACTTTCCTTCCAAGAAGTAAGCATCTTTTTCATGGCTGCAATCACCATCTGCAGTGATTTTGGAGCCCATTCAGAGATCATTCTGTCGTTTTTGAGACTGCATCCAAGTACTGCATTTTGGACTCTTGTTGATGGCCACTCCATTTCTTCTAAGGGGTTCCTGCCTGCAGTAGTAGATATAATGGTCATCTGAGTTAAATTCATCCATTCCAGTCCATTTTAGCTCGCTGATTCCTAGAATGTCGATGTTCACTCTTGCCATCTCCCTGTTTGACCACTTCCAATTTGCCTTGATTCATGGACCTAACATTCTAGGTTCCTATGCAATATTGCTGTTTACAGCATCGGACCTTGCTTCTATCACCAGTCACATCCACAGCTGGGTATTGTTTTTGCTTTGGCTGCATCCGTTCATTTTTTCCGGAGTTATTTCGCTGCTGAATTCCAGTAGCGTGTTGGGCACCTACTGACCTGGGGAGTTCTTCTTTCAGTATCCTATCATTTTGCCTTTTCACACTGTTCATGGGGTTCTCAAGGTAAGAATACTGAAGTGGTTTGCCATTCCCTTCTCCAGTGAACCACATTCTGTCAGATCTTTCCACCATGACCTGCCCATCTTGGGTGGCATGGTTTAGTTTCATTGAGTTAGACAAGGCTGTGGTCCTAGTGTGATTGGACTGACTAGTTTTCTGTCATTATGGTTTCAGTGTGTCTACCCTCTGATGCCCTCTTGCAACACCTACCATCTTACTTGGGTTACTCTTACCTTGGATGTGGGGTATCTCTTCAAGCTGCTCCAGCAAAGCACAGCTGCTGTTCCTTACCATTTAGGATAAAGCAAAGATTCTTTGTAATATGTTTAAGTCTCCAAACCTGTGGAATTTGAAGTATATCTTAAATCTTTTCCATGGGTAGTCAGCTCCCAACTAAGGAAATAAATCTTGTTTTGTAAAACTGATGCAATATTCTCAGGCCAAAATGTGGAATCAGATTAATAGGAATAAGGAAACAAAGAAATCATACAAAGATATCTTCAATGCAAACATGAAACTGCAAGAAAACTCCAGGTTCTTATTAAATATTATTTTAATTTATTTAATGTTGAATTTATTCTGTAACAATTTATTTTCTCTCCATCTTGATTTAAAAACAGATTTATGTTCAGAGAAATAGAAAGCAAAAGCATTTTAGTGAAACTGACTTATTCATTATCTAATTTGGTTCAGCTTCTAAAAGTGACCTTAACAGATCCAAGGTGGTTGCTTGAACTTTAAAGATTAATCATTCTAATGAATCAATTTGATCCTAAGTGACAGAAACATGCAATATAAACATTTGGAGTCATCATTATTATATTCTATCCAAAAGATTTTATCTTGACACACTCATAACTTGTTTAGAATTTATATGCAATTTCTTAAATGTAGTTATAATTTTGATTTACACAAGCCATTTTTTTTGTTTAGTTTATTCTTTTTAAAATGTGACCAGTAGGTGCCTAGATGTAGAATTAGCAGACATTTATTAAAGTTGCTATCTTGAAGAGCTTGCAGATGCTTGATACAGACTTTTAAAAGGAAAGTGTTCATTTGGCTAATTGAATTCACTGCTGCTGCTGCTAAGTAACTTCAGTTGTGTCCGACTCTGTGAGACCTCATAGATGGCAGCCCACCAGGCTCCCCCATCCCTGGGGGAGCTTCAGCTTCAGCATCAGTCCTTCCAATGAATACTCAGGGTTGATTTCCTTTAGGTTTGACTGGTTTGATCTCCTAAGCGACTCTCAAGAGTCTTTCCCAGCACCACAGTTAAGCATCAGTTCTTTGGTGCTCAGCTTTCTTTATGGTCCAACTCTTACATGACTTCTGGAAAAACCATATCTTTGACTGTACGGACCTTTGTTGGGAAGGTAATGTCTCTGCTTTTTAATACATTGTCTAGATTGGTCATAGCTTTTCTTCCAATGATCAAGTGTCTTATAATTTCATGGCTGCAGTAAACATCTGCAGTGATTTTGGAGGCCAAGAAAATAAAATTTGTCGCTCTTTCCAATTTTTCCCCATCTGTTTGCCATGAAGCAATGGGACTGGATGCCATGATCTTGGTTTTTCGAATGTTGAGTGTTAAGCCAGCTTTTTCACTCTCCTCTTTCATTTAGTTACTTTAATGTTGAATAATAAAGCAAACAAGAAGGAAGGAACAAAGAAAGAAGGGGAGGAAGGAAGAAAGGAAAGCGCTATTTGTTTGTAGCTTGAGACTTTCCTGAGGAGAACATTGGAGAATATGATGGTACAATTAGTAAAAAGTATTTCAACTGTGTCTGATATAAGGACGTTCTCAGATGGTACTAGTGGTACAGAACCTGCTTGCCAATGCAGAAGACACAAGAGACACAGGTTCAGTCCCTAGGTTAGGAAGATCCCCTGGTGAAGGGAACGGCAACCCTCTCCAGTATTCTTGCCTAGGAAATCCCATGGACAGAGGAGCCCGGTGGCCTACTGTCCATGGGATCTCAGAGTCTGACATGACAGAGCACACACAGCATAGAGACAAATAACAAGAAATCTAGTTCTATACATCCACACTTTACTGAAATGTAGGGCCAAATCAGATCCTCTTCTCTGGGAGCATTAGAGAGAAAGAAGGGTCTGTGTGCTTCATTTTGGCTTGTTCCTTTCACTTTGTTTGTTTTTATTTTTTAAGAAAGTAGATATTTCTTAGCAAGAATTCCTCTAAATGTAATTTACTCATTGATTTCAAAAAAAGCTACAGTGATACCGTTTTTATAGATATTAAAATGGCTGAGAAACCTGACAAACCAACTGTCCATTCCACATTGTATATGTACAAAGTCAGATTCTTGGTATATTTGAATATACTGTCCATTGGCTCTTTGCCTTGTGGTCCTTTGCCTAATACACAATATCTTGTGTATTATCTGTGCATCTGTTGGATGTCTATTTTCTTTGTGCTCTCTTTTTCTCTTTTACATTACTTAAAGATTTTTATTAAGCTTCCCAGGTAAACAATTCACCTGCTAAAGCAAGAGATATAAGAGATATGGGTTTGATCCCTGGGCCTGGAAAATCCTGTGAAGTAGGAAATGGCAACCTGCCCCAGTATTCTTGTCTGGAAAATTCTATGAACACAGGAACCTGGCAGGCTATTGTCCATAGGATCACAAAGGGTCAGACACAACTGAGCAACTAAGCACACACTCACACAAGATGCTTATTATTATATCCAGAAGGTTTTTCTTGAGGATTCAGCTTGCAGCTCATTATCCCACGTGCTGTATGACATACAATTACTCTCAGCCTCCATGTGCACTCTGTCCCACAGACTTACATTGAATTAATCATCATACTTTGCTTGCAAATTGGCTGAGTTTTAGTAGCTTGTTTTCAATGCTTCTGTTTCCCTATTTAGTGTGAAGCATGACTCATGAGTGACATTACCGAACCTACTTATGAAGACTTTTTATTGTAATGTGTTTTGAGGAACACACTATGAATACTACAGAAACTGCCTTGTTTGCATCTTTAAACCTTGTCCCTTTTATCACCCTATCCTGTTTTATTTGTTAGTATCATAATCTTTTCACCACCCACATAGTTTTTCTTGTCACAGAACATCACCCATCTCTCAAAATTTTCCACCGTTGAATCACTGTTGTTTGTTTTGACCTACAACAGCTTCTGACAAATTCCATTCGTTCTATTCCCTCTTTTATCTAAAATGAATTTTATTTTGCACCAAATTCAACTGAATTGTATTTTTTGGCTTAATCTACAGAATTCCAACTTGCTAATTGTTTTATATATCTTCCTAAAAAGCAATTTTGGGGAACAGATGGCTGTAACTGCCCAGAATCGGCAGCCAAAACCACTAGTCAACTACCAACAATCTTTGGCTCCTATACTAGTTCCTTGTTATTAGATCCCTGAGAACAGGCTGATAGAATTAGGATAATTCTTCTTGCAGTCTCTTGACTCTGATGTTTTCTAAAATAAAGCATAACTACACTGTCCATAGTATAGCTTTAATTTTAACACCACTTTTGACCATTCCCACTGGGAGAGATGTCATGTTCTTGATAAGAACATGGGGATTTTTATTGTTATTTTCCTAATCAGAGATAATTACTGTAGCAGATAAATGTTCACAGGGAATTGCAACCTAGGTTATATCAGACTTCTTTTGGTTTATTGTGATATGCTTCCAGCAGAATAAATTACTTTCCACAGTAGTTGAGATGTAGCAGAATTTCCACAGATGTACCTCCATCTATACTGTCATTAGATTCTATCTTTTAATTGCTTTGTCTATATTGACAGCCAAACTGAATAAATTCCCCCTTATAATCAAACATTTATTGACTGTCTTAAGAAGTGTAATGGCACATTATCTACTATTATTAAAAAAAAAGTCCATTGTGATGTTAAAATATTTCTCTTGGGATTAGTTCTTTAAATTGATATATCACCATGTGGCATATTTTAACTCTAGCTGGGATGTTCTTTAGATTCAATGTTCTCCAATTTGGGGGAATATTATTCATGGGAATTTTCATCTACAGGGTGAAAATGTGAAAATGTGATTGTGATCAAATTTATCAGAAATGTTGAAACAATATGGCAGTACCTACTTGAAATGATACATACATTTCACCAGAATGAAGCAAACTTAATTGACAAGTGACCAAATTCTAAAGTCTTAGATAAGTTTTCCTAAGTATTTCATTGCCCTTCCTTAACACAATCACGGCCAATGCTTATGCCCTCTGCTCCATCACCACATCATCTCAGAAATCAGTGTATTTGAATTGTAAGCCAAAATCAGTTCAGCAATGATCATGTTGTCTCTACTTGGAGAAATTATGCACCCTGCATGAACAGTGGTGAGAACAAACAGGCTTTCACCACCTTTTTCCTGAAGTTGACATTATTCTCTTCATTCCAGGTTGTTCTTTGTTCAGGAAAGGAGATGTATTAGACATTTATTAAATTTTGCCTAAATAGAATCCCTTCTCTTTTTTTCTGGTTAAAAGCACCCATCCCCTATATTACATGGTTCTGGAAGGACTGAAAATAACACAACTCTGCACTCTGATCAGACCTCAACAGTCGGATTATCCCATTACCCAACAAAGAGTAAGCCAAGCAGGTACCTGAGTTCTTCTCTGGTGTTGGCAGATTACTTTGCCAAAAGCTTGCACTTTCATCTCAAGGGTTCAAAGGCTTTGTTAACAAAATAAGCTACTCATTATATACAAATAAATAATACCAATATTTACTAGACAATTGTCTAGCTTGCTTTCAATATACAAACATGAAAAGAAAAGAAAAATAGAAACAGCAAAGGATACATCACCAAATTGGGTTTTGACTAACAACCAGAATTAATGGTACAGGGAAGTCCTGTGTCACAGCACATCTGGAGTCCTAACTGAGAAAAGGTCCCAGGCAGCATGTCCGCTCTGTGAGTGAGACTTCAAAAATTGCAGTTCGATTTCCCCTGTATAATCCCAGTACTCAAACTGAAATCCTCAGCAATCTGTGACCAAACTGCAAGCCTGGATTCATGTTACTGTTGTTTGTTTTGTCTTGTAAAATTTGGAATGTTGGTAAGCCTGGGGCTTTGTTGGCCAGGCTCCCTTCAGGGGCTCAACAATCTCAAAGTTCTTTCCTCATTTTTTCCTATGGAGACACTAGGCTTGCACTCACAGCAGGTAGTCACTTACAGTCAGGGCGGTGTCCAGGCAGGTTAGAAGTGAGGTCAGATGCCGGGGTCCAGCCCCAGTGGATCCAGGGTAATTCGAATGGGAGACAGAGTAGGTGAGGAAAAACTTTTTATTTAGAAATATAAAAAGAGATTAGGAAGAAATAGTATAGTAGGAAATTTTAGTGGAGAAAAGATGCTGAATAACTTGGTTTACACGGAGAACTAATAAAACCTCAGGACAAGAGGTTTGCACCATCTACCTTAGGCCACCAGCGCCCATTTGAATAGCGGAGGATGCCCTGCCTTGGGCTCCCTCTCAAGTGGGTCTTAGAAGCCAGGGCAAGTAAGTAGACATGGTTAGCCTCCACGCCCCAGATGGGAATTCAGCTTGAAAAGGAGAGGGAGGGAGAGGGAGAGGGAGAGAGAGAGAGATTTGACACAGGGGAAACCAGTCTTTCCAGTGACTGGCCCATTCTCTGTTGTCCATAAAGGCTTTTTATACTTTTGGTTGTACATAGAGATCAATGGATAATACAAAATTATGCAGCGTCAGCAGCCTTGACTCTTATCGAGACCAGGCTTTCTCTCTGCATACCTAGCTGTATACACAAGTCTTAGGTGATTTACATCATCTTCTGGCCAGAAGGCCAATTAACATTTTACGGCCCTTTTCTGATAAGGGTCTGTCAATCAGAGAACTTATTTGCCTTGATAGTGTTGTTCTTCCCAAAGTCTGGTGCCACTCTCAGAAAGCACTAAATAAAATTACATTCTTACATAGCAAGGACACAACAATTTATAACAAAGAAAGAGGAGTACAGTGATTTATAACAAAGAGAAAATTCACTAACCGGCAATGGCAACCCACTCCAGTACTCTTGCCTGGAAAATCCCATGGGTGGAGGAGCCTGGTAGGCTAGGAGTCCATGGGGTCGTGAAGAGTCAGACACGACTGAGCAACTTCACTTTCATGCATTGGAGAAGGAAATGGCAACCCACTCCAGTGTTCTTGCCTGGAGAATCCCAGGGATAGGAGAGCCTGGTGGGCTGCCATCTGTGGGGTCACACAGAGTCGGACACGACTGAAGTGACTTAGCAGCAGCAGCGAAAGTCTAATGTTGCTAACATAAAAACTACTATATTCCTATTTCTGCATCCTGATTAATATCAGGATGATATTGATTAATTGATATTGATTAATATTGATTAATATCCTCTCAGGTGACAAAAAGACAAAGGATATGGAGGCCTGGCGGCAAACATTAACTCAACAATGGAACCCTTCACCAAATTAATTCTTAGCTCTAAAAGGCTCTATATCTTTAAGATGTTTTAAGCTTCGTGCCTCTCTTGGTTTGGGGCTGTAAACAATCACAAGTTGTAAAAGTCTCCAACTGTCAGGCAAGTTAGAGGGCCATCAGAGGGATTTAAGCGAGACATTCCTTTCATATGCAGGAGACCAGTTGGAGCTCTAAGTTAACTTTTTCCAGAGCAAGGTGGTTGGGGATAGCCCCCTGTAATGTCAAAGGTATAGTATAGCAGACAGTATACAGACAGATTTTAGTTTCAGGGTAGATGCTCAGGCAGAGGATCCCTTGAGACCTGACTCGCCTTGCCCGTCAGGTCTCTCTGCATGACCTTGTCATGAGTGAGGTCTCCTGCGCTGGCTCCTGGCAGTCAGAGGCCTGCTCTGCTTTGTCAATGAAGCCTAAACAAGACTATTTAATTTCCCTAACAAACGTGGACACGGAGAGGACAAAAACTTAATTTTTACTTCTTTGGTGCAGTCAAGTATGGCTGCCTATGATATATTCTATGATACCAAACAAAAATATATCCACCAATAGCTGAAAATAAGAGCAAGATATAAAATTGGCTTAAAAAAAAGTAAAGCAGATGAAAGGTAGCATATACTGTACTCTGGTAGCATTGAATCTCCAGAGTCTTCCTAGTTTTAGGAATCTCCCCCATTTTAAAAATTTTTATTCAGTTATTCTTGTATAAGATTGCATGTAGACAGTGTTAACAGATTGTTGTCAATAAGATGTTCCTATTTTAAAGCAAATAAGAATAAAATAATAGCTAATACACATCTCAAATTTACTGTGTATCAGAGACTGTTCAAAGTGCTTTATATAGTTTAGTTTCCTTGATGCTGGCAGCAATCCTATGAACAATTTAAAGCATAGAGAGGTTAAATAAATTGTGCAAAGATTCAAGAGCAGAGTTATGATCTATGTCCAGGTAGTCTGACTTCAAAATTGGCCTGATATATATTTATACACTGAAAAGCAGAAATAAAATCTGTAGAGGCTCTAAAGGCATTACTTTTGGTATAATAAGATTGAAAATGTGTTGTACACTTGCTTACCTGCTGTCAGTACTGAAGTTGGGACTTCAGTTTTTTCCAAGCTACTGAAGTATGATTGGCAAATAAAAGTTGTATGTATTTAAGGTGTACAACTTTTTCTATAACTATGGTGCAAATATGATTTACAAAGGAGGGAAGGTGCTTGAGAAGACTGTTGAGAGTCCCTTGGACTGCAAGGAGATCAAACCAGTCAGTCCTGAAGGAAATCAACCCTGAATATTCACTAGAAGGACTGATGCTGAAACTGAATCTCTAATACTTTGAGCACCTGATGCAAAGAGCTGACTCTTTTGAAAAGACCCTGATGCTGGAAAAGATTGAAAGCAGGAAGAGAAGAGGGCAACAGAGAATGAGATGGTTGGATGACATTACTAACTCAAGGGACATGAGTTTGAGCAAACTCTGGGAGATAATGAAGGATAGGGAAGACTGGCATGCTACAATTTGTGGGGGCAGAAAGAATTGGACAGGAGTGAGAGGCTGAACAACAACAACAACCTCTCAAATATTATGTAACATATGCAAGTCACAGTTAGTGAGAAAAGGGGAGGGGATCTTAAAAATCATTTGAATCTGAGATTTATGCTCTTCACTCTGTTTGACTTAACAAGACATGTAAATGTTATTTGTACTTTAGGCCATAAGTCTTTTTAATAAAAAATCTACTTTACGTGAGAAAAGTGGACTCTTTCTGTACATATGGTGCTCATAGTAAATCAGATATAACTCTAAATCCATTTGATGTTATAAAATAGAGATAAATATAAAGTTATATGTAGGGAAGTAAAGAAAGAAATGTTTGGGACATGTTATAGAAAAAGAGATGACAACTGAGTTGGGAAATGAAGTATGGATGGAGTCAGCCAGCAAAAGGAATAGGAAAAGAGACATTTATGACAGATTAGAACAGCTTGAGCAAAGTAAAGTGAGAAAGTTCAAGACAATTGAGTTGTTCACTGTCAATGGATTTTAGAAAGTGTGAAGTGAAGTGACTGTGAAGTTTGAAAAGTTGTCTGGGGCCAGGGTGTTAAGGGCTTTCTTTGCTTTGGTAAGTCAAATGTGGTTGGCAACTTAGAGTCATCCCAGGCTTCTGTACAAAGGAGTGATGAGTTGGGTTCACTTCCCAGTGATTTCCAGAACATCCATCATGTACAAATATTGCACAAATACCGTAGGAACTAGTGGAATAAAGGTATAACTGGAAATTGTCATGAGGGCAGAAAACAATCATGTAAAAACACAAGCCATAGTGAAATGGGTTCTGTGATAGATGTACAAATAAAGTTGAATACTGTGCACTGTGTTTTGTGCTCATGATATGAGCCCCAGAATAAATTAGAATATAGAGGGAATTGACACAGGGTATTGAGATGGATTTTAAAGGAAATAAAAAAGTATGAGACCAGTAACACATAAGACACAGTCGGCAGTAAGCTACCTCCTACTGGCTTTTAACATTGTTTTCATGATTACCCCCATTTTTGAGTATATATCCCATCAATTCATTCTAATGAATATCTGCTCACAAATGTAAAATATCAAAAATAATAGGTAGAAATTTGGAAGAATCACTTACATATTGGCAGTTTTCATTCTCTGAATTAATGCAACTTTTAAAAATCCGGTGAAATAAGATAAAGTACATTGGATGTTATTTTATTTTCCATACTTTGTCCACATATTATATTGTCTAATTTTCACTGGAACCGTGCAAAATGCTTGGATAGGCACTTGGAAACTTCTCAATAAATATTTGTGCGGTGAATGTACTTTATACATCTTTTCTTCTCTAAACAGAAATGTACTCAGAATCATTAATGCACATGCCATCATAAATGTTTACTATAAATATTTAAATTTATTTTTCTTGATCTTATTCTGTGCCCCGAGTTGATTGCTTTCCAGCTCATAAGTGAAAGGTCACCACACATAAGTAGGGAAAATGAAACTGGTGACTCATAAACACACTTATTTAAATGGAATCAGGGCAGCAAAATCTAATTCCATATATAGTATTGTGAATTATTCATGCTTTTTATAGAAGTGGGCCACAAGCATTTGATGACATTTTATAAATTTTAACATTTTTATTATGCTGAGTTCAATTGTGCCACAGATTTTACAGGTGTTCTAAAAACCATAAATACTGAGACATTACCCCTCAGTACTCATTGTTATAATTACAATTGTATTTTCAAATAGCCTAATTAGTTGACACATCTTTGAGTTATTCAAAACCAAGTAGCTGAAATATTTTTGGTTATTGGCCTAGTAGGAACAAACAATGATTATAGAGGCTAAAATGCTAAGAAAAATGAAATGGAGCTGACTTATTTACGATGCCTGATTTATATTCAGACTGAGCTGGAATAGTTAGCGTTACTGAAAGCAGTATCAAGGTCCTACACTGCTCAGAGATTCTTAATTGTTTAATTGACCTTATTCTCCTAATATATATAGAGGTGCTTGCTCCCAAGTACACCTATGAAATTTAAATGTAGAGCAGAGTACAATCAAAGGATAAAGTTGTAGCTTAACCACTCAAAAGTAAGCCCGTGTTTGCATTTATCCAATTTAAATAACCACCTCTATGATTGTCATGATAACTTTTCTTTGTGACAGTCTTTACCTTTATTCCTTCATTCTTACTATCAGTGGTAGAACTTGGAAGAGAAATGATGTAAGAATGGAGGGAGATGCTCGCTAAGGGTAATAAAAAATGAGAAAGAATAAGTATTTGAACTTGAATGGTCTGTAAGTCAAATATCTTTGTACTACTAATGGCTAAAATACCATATATTAGTTTTGCTAGTTTAAAAATAGAAGCAATTTATTTATTTTTTTAAATTTAAAAAATTCCTGGAGTACAATTGTTATAAAATTCTGTGTTCATATGTGGAATCTAGAAAACGGTATAGATGAATTATTTGCAAAGCAGAAATATAGGCATAGAAGTAGAGCATAAAGTTATGGATACCAAGGGCAGAAGGGGCACCAGAATGGATTGAGAGGTTGGAATTGACATACATACATACTCTGTACAAAATAGATAATTAATGAGAACCTTCTGTATAGCTCAGGGAACTCTGCTAGTGCTCTGTACTGACCTAAATAGGATGGAAATCCAAAAAGAGGGGATATATGTATATGAATAGGTGATTCACTTTGCTGTACAGCAGAAACTAATGCAACATTGTAAAGGAACTATAATACAATAAAAAATAAATGAAAGTTATAAAATAAAAATAGAAAAAAAATGTTGCATTAGTTTCTACAGTACAGAAAAATGAATAAGTCATTCAGTTCAGTTCAGTCGCTCAGTTGTGTCCGACTCTTTGCGAGCCCATGAATCACAGCATGCCAGGTCTCCCTGTCCATCACCATCTCTAGGAGTTCACTCAGACTCACATCCATCAAGTCCATGATGCCATCCAGCCATCTCATCCTCTGTCATCCCCTTCTCCTCCTGCCCCCAATCCTTCCCAGCATCAGAGTCTTTTCCAGTGAGTCAACTCTTTGCATGAGGTGGCCAAAGTACTGGAGTTTCAGCTTTAGCATCATTCCTTCCAAAGAAATCCCAGGGCTGATCTCCTTCAGAATGGACTGGTTGGATCTCCTTGCAGTCCAAGGGACTCTCAAGAGTCTTCTCCAACACCACAGTTCAAAAGCATCAATTCTTCGGGCGCTCAGCCTTCTTCACAGTCCAACTCTCACATCCATACATGACCACAGGAAATACCATAGCCTTGACTAGACAGACCTTAGTCAGCAAAGTAATGTCTGCTTTTGAATATGCTATCTAGGTTGGTGATAACTTATCTTTCAAGGAGTAAGCGTCTTTTAATTTCATGGCTGCAAGCACCATCTGCAGTGATTCTGGAGCCCAGAAAAATAAATTCTGACACTGTTTCCACTGTTTCCCCCTCTATTTTCCATGAAGTGATGGGACCAGATGCCATGATCTTCATTTTCTGTATGTTGAGCTTTAAGCCAACTTTTTCACTCTCCTCTTTCAGTTTCATCAAGAGGCGTTTTAGTTCCTCTTCACTTTCTGCCATAAGGGTGGTGTCATCTGCATATCTGAGGTTATTGATATTTCTCCCGACAATCTTGATTCCAGCTTGTGTTCCTTCCAGTCCAGAGTTTCTCATGATGTACTCTGCATATAAGTTAAATAAGCAGGGTGACAACATACAGCCTTGACGTACTCCTTTTCCTGTTTGGAACCAGTCTGTTGTTCCATGTCCAGTTCTAACTGTTGCTTCCTGACCTGCATACAGATTTCTCAAGAGGCAGGTCAGGTGGTCTGGTATTCCCATCACTTTCAGAATTTTCCAGTTTATTGTGATCCACACAGTCAAAGCCTTTGGTATAGTCAATAAAGCAGAAATAGATGTTTTTCTAGAACTCTCTTGCTTTTTCCATGATCCAGCCGATGTTGGCAATTTGATCTCTGGTTCCTCTGCCTTTTCTTAAACCAGCTTGAACATCAGGGAGTTCATGGTTCACGTATTGCTGCCTTGGAGAATTTTGAGCATTGCTTTACTAGCCTGTGAGATGAGTGCAATTATGTGGTAGTTTGAGCATTCTTCGGCATTGCCTTTCTTTGGGATTGGAATGAAAACTGACCTTTTCCAGTCCTGTGGCCACTGCTGAGTTTTCCAAATTTGCTGGCATATTGAGTGCAGCACTTTCACAGCATCATCTTTCAGGATTTGAAATAGCTCAACTGGAATTCTATCACCTCCACTAGCTTTGTTTATAATGATGCTTTCTAAGGCCCACTTGACTTCCCATTCCAAGATGCTTGATTCTAGGTGAGTGATCACACCATCATGATTATCTGGGTTGTGAAGATCTTCTTCTGTTAGTTATGAATTAGTCATATATATACATATATCTACTCCCTTTTAGATTCTTTTCCCATATAGGTCATGACAGAGTATGAAGAAGAGGTCCCTGTGCTATTTGGTAAGTCTTTATAGGTTATCTATTTTACATATAATATATATTTTACATATAATATATAATATAGTGTATAAGACATTTCCAATCTCCCCATTTATCCATCCCCTCCCCATTCCTTCCCTGGTAACCATAAGATTGGTTTCTACTTCTGTGACTCTATATCTGTAGTTAACTTGGAAACTTGAAATTCAATGTTTTCTCTTTCAAGGCTAACTTTTCTTTGTATATTGGTTGGACCCATGATTCATAAATATAGTTTGTTTCCTAATCATGATAAATGCCCATAGTATTCAACATGTGAGCATTATTTTTATACAAAAATAGAGGTATTTTATAAAGAGATTTTAATTCATCAAGTCAGGCTTATCTCTATCACAAACTTACCTTCTTTGAAGCTCAATGTTGTGATCCATAAAAACAGAGCATAATTGCTATGCTCACAGTGTGGCTGTGGATTAATATAGGTGAAAACATTTTAAAACATTTTTATAATATATGCAAATACAAGGTGTTAAGAGACTGTTGTATAAAAATGAAAGACTGGCCTACCAAACTACAGAAATAGTAAAATTTAATGTAAATTTAATGTAAATTATCTTTAGATGCCTAGCAGGCAAAGGTATAATCCATCTGACCCACATAATGCCTTTCTTCATGCTAGCCTAAAATAAACTTAATAAGGCTTATGCAGTTTTTAAGAAAAGTAACTTTGACCTTGCCTTAGCTTATTTACTTGAACTTTAACAGTCACACTACATACCTTTGAAAACAGAGCCAATTGATGCTATTTTGAAATAACCAGGATATAGGACACATTTTCTAAAACATGGCAATATTAGCAGCTCTCATATCAATAGGTGTGCATGCGTGCCAGTCACAGTTGAGTCTGACCCTGCTATGCCAAGGACTGTGGCCTGCTAGGCTCCTCTGTCTTGGGAATTTTCAGTCAAGAATACTGGAGTGGGCTGCCAAATCTACTTGCTAAAGAAGAAAATAGCCTTATGAATCTTGAGCTGATAGAAAAAGAAGAAATCAAGCAGCAAGTACAGTGAATGAAGTGTTATCTCATTAAAAACAAGAGGAAAAGAAAAAAATAGAGAATGGACAACAGTCTTAGGAGCTAGTTAAGAATGGTTAGTTGTATATATACGTCTGAGTCCCTTCACTGTTCACCTGAAAATATCACAACATTGTTAATCGGCTATACCCAAACACAAAATAAGAATCATGATATACTTATATATAGTTAATATAATTATAGCTATAACCAAAAGCAATATTTTTAAGATATCATGTTTTTTTAATGAATCCCAAGACTGATGAAATGATATAGAAGAAATTTTAAATTTAGATTTAAAAGTTGTCAAAATTAGAGCTGCTAATGTGTTTTCTTACAGGTTTAATGAATAATCTTAAAATGTAAATATTGACAAATAAATTTTCAAAGGTGGAAAATGGCTCCCTCCTTCATCGATCACAGTCTTGTCTTGGTGAAGGGGCTTGTGTAACTCAGTGAAGCTCTAAGCCATGCCCTGCAGGGCTGCCCAAGATGGACAGGTCATAGTGAGGAATTCTGACAAAACATGATTCATTAAAGAAGGAAATGGAAACCCACTCCAGTATTCTTGCCTGGAGAAGCCCATGGAGAATATGAAAAGGCAAAGGATATGATGCCAGAAGATGAGCCCCCTGGTCAAAAAGTGTCCAATATGCTACTGGGAGAGAGCTGAGGATTATTACTAATAGCTCCAGAAAGAACGAAGCAGCTGGGCCAAAGAAGGAATGAAACTTGTGAATGTGTCTGGTGGTGAAAGTAAAGTATGATGCTCTAAACAACAGTATTTCATAGGAACCTGGAGTGTTAGATTCATGAATCAAGGTAAATTGGACATGGTCAAGCAGGAGATGGCAAGAGTGAACATCAACCTCTTAGGAATCAGTGAGCGAAAATGGACAGGAATGGGAGAATTTGATTCAGATGACCATTCTTAGGAAGCATTACTACAAACAAAGCTAATGGAGGTGATGGAATTCCAGATGAGCTATTTAAAATCCTAAAAGATGATGCTGTTAAAGTGCTGCATTCATTATGTCAGCAAATTTGGAAAACTCAGCAGTGGCCAAGGAAAGAATATACCTGCAATACAGAGGCCTGGGTTTGATCCCTGGGTCAGGAAGATCCCCTGGAGGGGGATATGACAACCCACTCCAGTATTCTTGCCTGGAGAATCCCATGGACCGAAGAACCTGGCAAGTTTCAGTCCATAGGGTCACAAAGAGTTGGGCATGACTGAAGCAACTTAGCACATACATAGGCATGCCATTCAAGGACAACACACACATACTCATACATACACACTATGGATTTTATATGAAATAAACAAACCTTTATCTTATTTAATTTCCAGGTGATTAACCAGTGATTTGGTTGTTTCTGTTACATACCACTGAACATAATTTTGACTAATAAGGGGCATATGAATAAGTTCACCTCACAGTCTTCAATTAATGTAGTTGTGATTGTTTGGTATAAACTTTCCAGGCACTTTCTTAGGTATTTGCTGTCAATATTGACTTGGGGGCCAATTCCATCAGTGTATTTAAAGACTGCCATTCATCTCAGAATGGTGATGAAAACCAGCTCAGAGTCAGTGTGATCAGTGGAGCCCTGTGCTGATGATATGTCACCATATGAGTGATAGCCTATGGGTTTTGATAACACATCCTGTAATAAGTTTGACCAAGAATGTAACTGATGTCCTGATTCTCTCTGTTATTCATTTCCCCCTTGATCTTTGCAATCACTTCTGCCCATCTTTATGGAACTCTGCAAGGTCTCAAATCAATACCACAAAGAGCAGTCTGGGGTATCACAGCTTTCACTTTTATTCAGGAACTGGGGAGAATGGCCAACTGAGCCATCACACCTAGAAAGTACCTTCCCTACTTAAACCATTGCTTTCTCTGGTTAGTTTAATTTATCCACATCCTTCCCTTGTACTATGCTTTACTTAGTAAACACAGAAAACAAGAGTTGTGCATGAATTATCTTACAGAAAAGGGGACTTTGAGGTTGCCATTTCTCTTGACTCTACCTCTCCCTTAGATAGGGCAGCATGGTACAGTCTCAGGGAGTCCATAGTAGCAATTACTGTAATAAAACCACTAGAATTAAGGACAGTTAGGATAATGATACCCCCAAAATTTTTATCTCCTTTCCAGTCATTATAGTGGCTGCCACTAAGTCCCAGTGAAATTTGGATCCTCTTCCATGTTGGTTTTTATCAACTGTTAACTGAGATAAAGTTTCTAACTAAAAAAAATAAGAAAGAAAGAAAATCTTTGTGCAATTGTTCCTTTAAAAGTTCATCAACCAAGAGACACAGAGGTATAGAGTGGACTTTTGGACTCTGAGGGAGAGGGAAAGGGTGGGATGGTTTGGGAGAATGGCAATGAAACATGTATATTTTCGTGTAAGAAACGAAGCGCCAATCTATGTTCAATGTAGGATGCAGGATGTATGGGGCTGATGCACAGGATGATTCAAGTAGAGGATGTGGGGTGGGAGGTGGGAGGGGGCTTCGGCATTGGGAGATTGTGTTCACCTATGGCTGATTCGTGTCAATGTATGGCAAAACAAATACAGTATTGTAATTAAAAAAAAAAATAAAATGAACTGAACTGAAAAAAATAAAATAAAATAAAATAAAATAAAAAGAAAGAGAGCAAAAAAAAAAAAAGTTCATCAAACACTAAATTATCTCCTCTGTCTAAAGTAAAGAGGTGAAGCTCTAGTCTTAAAGGTATTGTCTTAACATCAATGATGATGAAGTGGGTTTCTTAATCAATAGCAATAGGAGCTTGGATTCAGGGGTACTGGTGTTAAAGAACCCACCTGCCAATGCAAGAAACATAAGAGATGTGGGTACAATCCCTGGGTGGGGAAGATCCCATGGAGGAGGGCATGGCAATTCACTATGGTGTTCTTGCCTGGATAATTCTATGGACAGAGGAGTCTGGCAGGCTACAGTCCGTAGGGTGGCAAAGAGTCAGACCTGACTGAAGAGACTTAGCATGCAAATGCCAAGAACAGATGGTTAATGAGTAATCCAGCAACTCACACATAAGAGATTTCTTTTCTTGGCAATACATCACTGTTTCAGTCCCACTGAAATATCCAGGAATTTACAAAAAATTCATTATTTTCCTATAAAATTGTCCATCAGCAGCACCTGTCCTTACTAGGCTTAGAATACTGTTTCCCCATATATCTCTCATTCTCCTAGAACTTTCTTCTGTGTAGTTGGCATTTATTTACTAGTAGTTATAATGCAAAAAGAGTCTGTATTCTGCAAGAAGAGTTTGTATTCTGCAAGCAGAGTCTAAGGAAGGCTGGGGATGACCTAAGAGAATTATCAGGAGTATTCCTAACAATCCTTTTTAACCAAAATCTCATTAACTTCAGAATATTCTTTACCCTTAGAAGCCCATTCCCCATCTATCCTAGTGGCTTTAATAAAGAACCATTCAGCACCCAGCATAGGAAAGGAGGAGATAGCCACAGCCAAAATCTGAGCCACAGTTCAAACTCCCATTTTCATTTCTTCAACACTCACAGGCCATTAGATGTTAAGAATTCTTTTAGGCAATTCCAGTAGCAGAGCTTCAACTCTTACTCACCATCTCCACTCATGCTCATGTGAAATCTCACCGTCATGACAAATCCTTAGAAATATACCAAATGATATAGTCCAGGCATAAAGTGTTGATCCAGGCTTAGGACTAACTAAAGAATCCTTGGATCCAGCTGAGATTCCTTCTACTTAGCTGTACTGCTCAGCCAGAGAAGAGGCAGTATATATACTGTACGCATGACCAAGGCTATCCGGTACCTTCCTACCCTTCCCCTGTTCCTTACCATGGCACACCTCAAGTTTGGAGGTTTTGACAGTCTCAGTGGAGAGTGAGAAGTCAAGCTGATAAAAGAAGCCCAGACATTTCGGACCGTTGTCTTTTTCCTGGGGCATAACTGGCATTCTAGAGTACATCTTATTATTGGTTTGACCAAAATGTTCATTCAGGTTGTAAGACAGTATGGAAAAACCCAAACGTAATTTTTGGCCAACCCAATACAATAGTAACTGGTACTTGCTGTGTTATAGGAGCATATCTGCTTCATTTCTTGCTTCTCTATTAGAATCACACAAATAAACTGGGTAAGCCTAGCCATGTCTTACCTCAGAGACTACCTATAATTATATATAAAATCATCTGTATAGCATTACATTTTTATTTTTCTGAAGAGAAATGTCATCCTTTTCATCAGATTCTCCAAATGGTCTATGATCCAAAATTTAAAGAAGAAAACAAACAACCCCCCAAAATAAAAACTCCAATATTACAGAAGATGTCATTCAAATGAGGAGACAAGTGATATAATAGCCACAACATTTAATAATTTCATTTATTTAATTGAAATAAAACACCAAATTATTTATGTTCAGAAAATATTCTATTGTAGTTCTAATTTATGAGAACATAAATTTACTGCAGGGCTTAACAGGTAGCCCAGTGGTAAAAATCTACCTGCCAAGCAGGAGATGTGAGTGTGTTCCCTGGGTCTGGAAATATCCTCTAGAGGAAGGCATGGCAATTCACTCCAGTATTTCTGCCTAGGAAATCCCATGGAGAGGGAATCCCAGAGGAGACAGGCTGCATGGTGTCTCAAAGAATTGGACACAACTGAGCTACCAAACCACCAGCATCACCACCGAAGTGATCACATTAGTAAATCTGCAAGACAATTAGATTTTACTTATGTATTCAATTCAACTTTCAACAAGTATTTTTGAGAAACTTTCTGTGTGTTTGTTTCTAAATGAAGTATCTGATGTAGATCAGATAATTTTTTATCCTGAAGAATGTGATTTTTAATTTACTCATTATTATAATCAAGTGCTGTAGTTTTTGGCTTATAGTTTTGGGCTTCCCTCATAGCTCAGTCGGTAAAGAATCTGCCTGCAATGCAGGATACCCAGGTTCAACTCCTGGGTCAGGAAGATTCCCTGGAGAAGGAAAATGGAAACCTACTCCAGTCTTCTTGCCTGGAGAATCCCATAGACAGAGGAGCCTGGTGGGCTACCGCACATGGGGGTAGCAAGAGTAGAATGAGATTTTTGACTAAAACCAGGCTATAGTTTTATAATCATTACTCATTAACTCATGCCATAACAATAAAATTAATTCCCAAGTTTACTGAGGACCTAGCAGTTGTTTATTAAATAAGTATTTATTGAGTACCTACTGAAAGCCAGTTATGCTTCCTTATCTAGGAAATTCAGTGGTAAACAAGGAACTTCTCTGCTCTCCTTGAAAAACAGATAAGGGAGCAGGAGATCTCAGAGACATAAAATTTTCAGAGATAAACAAGTGAAAAAGGTAATTTTAAGCTACTCAGAAAATATAGCATGGAAATGTGGGTAAAAAATACTATAGGGCAGAAGTTTTTCTTTAGATTAGGTAATCAGAAAACTGCATCCTACGACAATATATCTAGACATAAAATGGTAGCTGGTCTAGATTTAAAAGATATTTCATATTTCCTTTTTCCTTAAGAAATCTACTGTCTGGAGATAGACACACATGAAAATAAAATAGAATAATAAAGTTTGGTAAATGCTGCAATTGAAATGTGAGCTGTGGATATATAGAAGAGGAAATGAATTCTGCCAGTGCATGAAGCCCATTTATGTGTTTGTCTACTTATATGTATTAACTTCTTGAAATGACTTTTGAGAATAAATAGTAAGATAAAATGTTCAAATGTGCAATATAATCTTTTAGAATACTGTTGTAATATAATTAGATTGATTATTTGTCATCATTTCAACTTGTCTATAATTATTATTATTATTATTATTTTTTCAATGCCGAAGCCCCCACCCCCTCCCACCCCACATCATCTACCTGGATCATCCTGTGCTCCAGCCCCATGCATCCTGCATCCTGCATTGAACATAGATTGGTGCTTCGTTTCTTACAAGAAAGTATACATGTTTCAATGCCATTCTCCCAAACCATCCCACCCTTTCCCTCTCCCTCAGAGTCCAAAAGTCCGTTGTATACCTCTGTGTCTCTTTTGTTGTCTCACATACAGGGCCATCATTACTATCTTCTAAATTCCGTCTGTAATTAACTCATTCCATAAGTTAGCCTCTTGTGAATGTACTTATCTAAGTTTAGTTGCAGAGAGAAGATTTCTGCATATCAGAAAGATTAAAAGTCATGAAGAAAATTATAATTATTCAGAAACAGGAAGCAAGATTAGTCTAATGGCATCATAAAATTAGATATATTTTGGGCTTGGAGAACATGATAAATGCTGGGAAAATCAAGAGATAGTGATTTGGTTTCAAATAGCTATTGATGGTCATAACTTGAGGAGCACATAAGTCATTCAAATTCAAGCCATACATGTAGTTCAAAATTATTTTAAAAGACTTCTTAAACATTAAATAAATATTGAGGAATTATTTCATACTTAAAAGTGATCATGCCACTTTATGCTTACTCTTAAGCATTCAGCATAATGTTGATAGCACAGGCTCTGGAATCAGGTTCCCTACCTTGGTTAGAACCCAAATTCTATTATGTATAAGTGCTCTGTGTCTTAATCTTTAAATCTTTGTTTTTACAGTAATTTTTAAAGGTTACTGGAGATAAAAATATGAACAAAACACCATGTGTGGAAACTAATAAACAATAATTATGAGCTAGCTTTGCTATAAATAAGCATAATATTACCTCTTAGGAGAGATACTGAATTCTACAGAATTCAGAAAGTGGGGAGATTGCTTTTCATAAAATGGATGTGGAAAGGCTCTTGATGAGGTGGGATGTGAAATGTGACTGGAAAATAAGTAGCATTTTAACATATGGAGATGGAGTCTGGAGTTCAGGCAGAAGGCAAGATCAGAGAGACAGAGATGGAAAAGCAAGATTTTTAAAAAACAATCAGGTAGACTCATTTCTCTGGAGTGATGTTATCTGGCTTAAAGAAGTACAAGTTTTATTTATTCAGTCTTGAATTGGTACATTTATTCACTTATAAAATTTATTTGCCAACTCTGTGTGAGCTATGAGAAAACTTAGAATGAGAAACAAAAGTAATTCAGGATTAAAACCTTTATTCACAGGTTGCAAATTGTCTTCAGCACCTGAGATGTAGTATTATTTATTCTCTGGATGAAGGGGGACTCCCATCTACACGACAGTGAGGTTGAGAATATTAAGCATCGATAGAACCAGGAAAAGTTGGCTAAGAGATGTTTAATCCACAGAAAGTACCATCCCAGTTCTTTTTACTTTGTGTCCAAAAAGATTTTTGGAGCCAAAGAGCATCAGGCACATTCTTATCCTCATAGCATATGGAACATACTAGAATGGTTACAGTAAAGAAATAGATGATTGATTAACTATTTAATAGAATTCAGTATAAAACTCATTATCAGCAGCCAAGATGTGTGTTTGCTATACACGTTTATACAAAAGATTTTCTAGAAAGTTTATGGGAATTAAAGCATTTCCTGATAAGAATCTAAAAGTGAATTTACTACAAAAGTTTGCAAAGGCATGATTCTAAGGAAGACAGTTTATCAAACATTGGAAGGACTTCTATCACAATATTAAGATACTTAAAATGTCAACAAAACATTATATGGTATGATCTAGGCACTACTAATAAAAATCAACGCCTTTCTTATTCCAGAAGAAACCAAAACTATTTTCAAATGTTCAGGAGCATAGAAGAATAGTTGCACATTATTGTATAAGGATTTGTTTTGGAATATTGTAAAAGAATAGATTCGTGACAGAGAAATAAAAATCCAGTTTTTATGTGCACCAAAATAAAATGGCTGGAAATACTTCCACAAGCTATGGATATTTAAACATGATTGTTTCCAAATAAGATGTCTTCAAGAAATTTCTTTAAAGCGCTGTCTTTACATTAAGAATCACTTATAAGGCCTCCAATTCATCCCCAGAGAGCTAATGCACTGAAAGGACAACTGAAGCCGATTTAGTTCCACAGGGACGTAAAAGTACTTCTCTAAGAAAGTTGGGTATTTCTAATAAAAAATAAAGGATTTGCTAAGGGGAAAGATTAGTGAGACAATAAAAATAAGAAGCGACAAGTTACAAATATAAAATGGCAAAAACAGATAGAAATGTCAGCATATTAAAAATACTCTCCCTCAAGCAACAATGTAGTTTCAGATATATTCAAGGAAGCACCACATATACTCATTCTTTCCTTATAAATGACAGTGAGGCAGGGAGAGTGGTTTAGGAAGTCGTAGATTTGACAGGTATCTGGCAGCCATGTATAAAAACACACTGGGTTTTGATAGGAAACCTTGTTTTGGCTTTTGATTCACAGTTTAATGGAATATGAATAGCTTGGTTAACAATAGGGAAAAAAAAAAGAGATAACCTTTTGTCCTACACTGAGCTCTTGCAAGAATCCAGCTCCTACCAAGGAATTAAAAATCAGTGTATGTATATATGTGTATGTATATGTGGGCTTCCCAGGTAGCTCAGCTGGGAATCCACCTGCAATGCAGGAGAACCTGTTTGATTTCTTGGCCAGGAAGATCCCCTGGAGAAGGGTAGGCTTCCTCCTTCAGCATTTTTGGGCTTCCCTGGTGGCTCAGATGGTAAAGAAAGAATCTGTCTGCAATGTGGTAGACCTGGGTTTGATCCCTAGGCTGGAAGATCCCCTGGAGAGGGCATGGCAACCCACTCCAGTATTTCTGCCTGGAGAATCCCCATGGACAGAGGAGCCTGGTGGGCTCAAGGTCACAAAGAGTCGGACATGACTGAGTGATTAAGTACAGGACAGACACATGTACATAAAAAACAGGAAATCTCCAAACACAGATATTTAAAGTATGTAAGCACAGAGGGCCTACATTTCTTATTCATTGTGGCCTTAGAAAATTTACCTTAAGCTAATTTATACAAAGCAGTATAAAACTATATTTAAACATTAAAATTACCAGAGACTCAGTTTTTCAAACTGAGAAAAGTAGACACAAATTTTCTATCAAGATGCTATGTAGTGAGTCATTTGAAATGATGGTTAACGTCTTGTCCATGAGAACTCGAGTACTAAGTGGACCATACATCGATTTACATAATGTAGTGCTGACAGAGACGCTTGTGCACCATACTCGCAGTCCAGTTAGGTAGGTGAGGTAATGTTTGACTACAGATGTAACGCCTTGATTCACTAACCAATTTGAAGATTACTATTTTTTAAAATAGGAGCACATTTTTCAATAAACATAAAGTTGTTAAAGAAAAACACTATTCTGCCGTGCAAATTTTTGACATGATATTGACCAAGTTCGTGGCATGCTATATCTTTTATCTCTTCTTTGTCTATTTTTAATAAGGGAGATTTTATATCTTGCCTCAAAAATGGCACAAAATTGCTTTTACCACTCCATTCATTTCAGGTCTTTAAAACTGACAAAGTTGGTAGGTGTGCATATGAATTACAGCTCAGTACTGAAAAACATCTCATGGTGAGGCTGTTTTTCTTAAAGCCCTCAACAAAATGAAACTTAAGGCAGCATATGGAAAGCCAATCTTAAACCACTTGGCAACTCTAGTTATAAATTCTGAGATCTCTGAAATTAAATGATGCTAATTCTACTATCGGAGAAGACAATGGTAACCCACTCCAGGACTCTCACCTGGAAAATCCCATGGACAGAGGAGCCTGGTAGGCTGCAGTCCATGGGGTTGCTAAGAGTTGGACAAGACTGAGTGACTTCACTTTCACTTTTCACTTTCATGCACTGGAGAAGGAATTGGTAACCCACTCCAGTATTCTTGCCTGGAGAATCCCAGGGACAGGGGAGCCTGGTGGGCTGCCGTCTATGGGGTTGCACGGAGTCGGACACGACTTAAGCGATGTAGCAGAAATTCTACTATTCTTTCATTACCAGTTGAGAATGTTAATAATAAACCAAAACCTATAAAACTTTCTAATGTGGCATCACTGAGTGTTAACAAGACAAAGGGACTCATGTGTCTATCCATCTTTCTTTTGCTCTTGGTCTGGTCATATTCTTCTTGAATTCTTGTGTCATTTCTTTATCAGATATTAAACACTTGTCCATGTAACTGGGCTTCCCATGTGGCTCAGCAGTGAAGAATCCACCTGGAATGCAAGAGCCACAGGAGATGCAGGTTTGATCCCTGGGCCAGGAAGATTCTATGGAGGAAGACGTGGCAACCCACTCCAGTATTCTTCCCTAGAGAATTCCATAGACAGAGGAGCCTGGCGAGCTCTAGTCCATGGAGTCACAGAGTTGAACACAACTGAAGTGACTTAGCATGCATGCACGTTCATGTAATCTCAGCATGTTTTAATATGCAGTGTGACTTAAGGTCCCTTCTACATGAGGCCCCATAATTTTATGATAGACTTTATAAATAAGCCCCAACATGGAGCAAGTGTACACATTTAAATTCATATTTTCTGAGTTATTTTTTACATGTAAGGTTAAATATACAACTTGCTTAAAGCAAATGGTACCCGAATATTTTTTCCTAGTAGTATGCCAAATTTGCCTTTACTTAGGGAAATATAGGTAATGACATTACTTGGGAGATATATGATTTCCATTTTTAAATAGGAATCTAAAGTATTTTATAAAGAGAGGATAACGATGATGTTCATGGATAGGTTATTATTTATAAAGAGCTAACCATGCAGATTTTTTATAGCTCTTACTGTCTCTTATGTTTCTAAATCCAGCATTGTTAAGCTTGACCTGTGAGGCAGTGTAATTAGCAAAACACTGGTAGTATTAAGGAGCAGTAAACTTGGGTTGAAGTCATGATAAGCAACTTATTAACTGTGTGCTTATGGGCACTCTGAGCTTCTCAGAGGCTCTTCTTCTTATCTGTAAAATGAGGATAATAAAGTCTATTTTTTAGAGCTGTTGCTAAAAAGGAAGATGCAATGCTAGTATGCTTTATAATTTATTATACATCAATAGTAGCTTGGATTATTTATTTTATTAATGAGCATAATGAAACTGAATTGGAAAGACAGAGTGGGGAGTTGTGGTTCATTCATTCAACTTGTGTCTAAAAAATTATCTTTTGGTTTGTCTCTTTCATTACCCACATCTATTCCATTATCAGATCCTACTGGTTGTAGGTACAAGATGCATCTTAATTTTATTCTTACCTTCTTATCTTTACTGCCTGTCACTCTTCACTTCTCCCCTCATTCCAAGCCAAAATCATCTTTTCAACTGCAAAACCTTTTAAATAATCTCTCCATCTTTGTTCTTAGTCCCTCTAAAAATCTATCATTTCTTGAGAAACCAAAGTTATTTCTTTGAAATATAAGTCAGAATAGTGCATAGTGCATTCTTTCCTGGAAACCATTCAGGGATTTCTTTCTGTTCTTAGAATAAGACCTAATCTGTAATGGTAGCTCCTGCTTTCCCATCCAGTGTTAGTTCCTGTATTCTTTCCCTCCTTCAACTTATCTCCTTCACTGTATACATTGTGTGTGTATACAATGTGTGTTTAAAATGTACGTGTGTTTGGAAACCTTCTCCTGACTTTTCAAGTGAATGATTTTAGTGATTTTCTATATATGGGAAGAAGCAAGAGTCTGAGCTCACTGAAATTAATCCTTTGATATACATCTTAACTATCCAGGAACAGTATCCTGTTTTTTTCCCCTCCATGCTGAATTCCCCATAGGGTACTTATAGTCAGGAGTGGCTGCAGTGGCCAATGGCTTGATGGTTTGATGGTGGGCAACATTCACAGTGTGCTGGCATGGCAGGTAACATTCTTTGTTTATTGAAATGGCACGCAACAATATTTTTTTCTACAGAGTGGACTGGCCTAATTGATTACTAACAAGGAAAATGCTGCAGAAATGATGGGATACTACTTCTGTAATTAATTAGGTTCAAAAAGACTTGGCTTCTATCATGAGGCTTTCTGGCACAAAGACACACACCCCCTCCCTCTCATCACCAGCTTCCATATTGTGAGGTCACTCAGAGAACCCATGGAGATGCCTGTGTGATAAGAAGTTGAGGCCTTTCCTAAACCATGTGCACAGGTTTGGAAGACTATTATTTCTGTCTCAGAATAGCCAGAAGTCAGTTACCTGAAGTCTTGCCCAACAGGTTGATGGAAATTGCATGAGAGAACTTGAGCCAGAGGCAACCAGCTAAGCTGTACCTAGATTCCTAACTAACATGTAAAAAAAAAAATGAGATGATAAAAATTTATTATTTGAAATCTACAAGTTCGGGTGGTAACTTTGTACACAGGATAACTATTAGAGCTGAACAGAAGTGAAAACTAAGACTCAAGAGTATATCATTATTTTGTCATTCCAAAAATATTGCTTTTGGAAATTAGCTTTTAGAAAAAGGTCAAAATAAATCTGGATTTCCTTTTAAAGACGATCTTGTGTTTGCTTCCCAGAAGCATATTCAAATTTCCATAAACCTTAAGGCCACATGAAGTTTCACATGTGTTTTAAATAACAAAATCACTCAGAAAATTACACTGCCTTTTTTCATCTTCCAATCACCTGGGATAATGGAAGAGAAATTGTTTGCCAGTCCAGCTCCCTCAAGGAAACGCTCCACTGCTAATCAGTGTTCTCACTCTGGAGTTAGAAAGACTCTTAGCAAAGGGTTCTGCTTTACAATGCTAGGAGGCAACCATTTCACCCCTGGTTTAACGCCGTGTAGAGGTGCCATAAGAAATCTAATGAAGAAACCACCAAGGCTAGAGTAGTAATTTCAGGAGAAAGCATGCATGGTCGTTTGAACCGGGCTGACTAATAACTGATAGCTCACGTGACGGACTGTTCTCCAGGTGCTTTATCTCTCATCCTTTGTGCATTTATGCCAGTGTGCTTCCTTCTGTTTTAGCAAGCCATAGGGCATGTTACAACCAGAGCCTTCTCTCTGTGTCAGGCCCTCCTGCAACTATTCCAGCAATACCTTTTTTTACTAAACAACTCTCGACTGAAAAAAAAAAAAGAAAAAGCACAACAGAAAATTTGAGAGTTATGCTTTATTCGGTGGACAAAACTGAGATCTTAAGCCTGGGACTCAGCATCTCTGATAACTCTGAGCAACGGCTCTGAAGACACAAGGGAGGAAGCCAGGGTACATAGGGGTTTTTGCAACAAAGACTGGATAGTCAGAACATCAAAAGATTACTTATTACTTCAAGAACACCAGATAAGCTAAGGAATTTAGTACTTTTCTATGTATGGGAAGCCAGAGGGGCAGGGCTCCCTGAAATTATTCCCCTTGATGGGCACCACAGCTATCTGGGAAGCTGTCTGTGTTTTCTCATCCTGCATTTCCTCAGGGTGCCCTGCTGGATGGTAGCTGCATTGTCTGATGATTTGATGGCAGGCATTCCATTTCCTTCCTGAGTTCCCTCAAGGATCACCGTTGGGGGTGGCTGTAGCAGCTAATGGCTACAACATCCTTTGTTTATTGATATGGCATGTGGCACTTCTAGTTCACACAACAGTCTCTACTATAAGCTGAGGAAGCTTTGCTACTCTTAGGCTGGTCTCTTTTATTTTAATTGTTTTTCTACCAGATAGCCTAACTTAGAAAACATGGGTATATTGAAGGTCTTTTTCCCTTCTAAAGTTGCTTGTCTCTTTTTCTCCTTTAATTGAAATGACTATTCAGACAGTAAAGAATTTGCCTGTAATGCAGGAGACCTTCATTCAGTCCCTGGGTTGGGAAGATCCCCTGGAGAAGGGAACGGTAACCCACTCCATTATATAGTCCTGGAGAATTCTATGGACTGTGCCATCCATGGGGTCACCAAGAGTAGGACCTGACTGAGTGACTTTCACTTCACTTCAGAGTCTTTTACATATTTTGTAAGAGTTGTGATATATCAGTTCAGTTCAGTCACTCAGTCGTGTCCAACTCTTTGCAACCCCATGAACCGCAGCAAGCCAGGCCTCCCTGTTCATCACCCAAATCCCGGAGTTCACTCAAACTCATGTCCATTGAGTCGGTGATGCCATCCAACCATCTCATCCTCTATTGTAACCTTCTCCTCCTGCCCTCTATCTTACCCAGCATCCGGGTCTTTTCAAATCAGTCAGCACTTCGCATCAGCTGGCCAAAGTATTGGAGTTTCAGCTTCAACATCAATCCTTCCAATGAAACCCAGGACTGATCTCCTTTAGGATAGACTGATTGGATCTCCTTGCAGTCCAAGGGACTCTCAAGAGTCTTCTCCAACACCACAGTTCAAAAGCATCAGTTTTTGGTGCTCAGCTTTCTTTAAGTCCAACTCTCACATTCATACATGACTACTGGAAAAACCATAGCCTTGACTAGACGGACCTTTGCTGGCAAAGTAATGTCTCTGCTTTTTAATATGGTGTCGAGATGGGTCATAACTTCCCTTCCAAGGAGTAAGAGTCTTTTAATTTCATGGCTGTAATCACCATCTGCAGTGATTTTGGAGCCCAAAAATATAAAGTCACCCACCGTTTCCCCATTTATTTGCCATGAAGTGATGGGACCGGATGCCATGATCTTAGTTTTCAGAATGTTGAGCATTAAGCCAACTTTTTATCTCTCCTCTTCCACTTTCTTCATTACTTTCTGCCATAAGGGTGGTGTCATCTGCATATCTGAGGTTCTTGATATTTCTCCCGGCAATCTTGATTCCAGCTTGTGCTTCTTCCAGCCCAGCATTTCTCTTAATGTACTCTGCATATAAGTTAAATAAGCAGGGTGATAATATACAGCCTTGATGTACTCCTTTTACTATTTGGAACCAGTCTGTTGTTTCATGTCCAGTTCTAACCACTGCTTCCTGACTTGTATACAGGTTTGTCAAGAAGCAGGTCTGGTGGTCTGTTATTCCCATCTCTTTCAGAATTTTCCACAGTTTATTGTAATTCACACAGTCAAAGGCTTTGGCATAGTCAAGGAAGCAGAAATATATGTTTTTCTGGAAATCTCTTATTTTCCATGATCCAGCAGATGTTGGCAATTTGACCTCTGCCTTTTCTAAAACCCACTTGAACATCTAGAAGTTCATGGTTCACCTATTGCTGAAACCTGGCTTAGAGAATTTTGAGCATTACTTTGCTAGCGTGTGAGATAAGTACAATTGTGCAATAGTTTGAGCATTCTTTGGGATTGCCTTTCTTATGATTGTAATGAAAACTGACCTTTTCCAGACCTATGGCCACTGGTGAGTTTTCCAAATTTGCTGGCATATTGAGTGCAGCACTTTCACAGCATCATCTTTCACGATTTGAAATAGCTCAACTGGAATTCCATCACCTCCACTAGCTTTGTTCATAGTGATACTTCCTAAAGCCCAGTTGACTTCACATTCCAGGATGTCTGGCTCTAGGTGAGTGATCACACCATTGTGATTATCTTGGTCGTGAAGATCTTTTTGTACAGTTCTTCTGTGTATGTGATATATACATACAACTAAATTCTTCTCTTTTATGAAAGGTAATCTCAGACTTGCTGACAAGATTGGAGTAATGTTACTATAAGCACATAAAATTTGCGGTGCATAATTTATGACATCTGTCCTGTTAAAAAATATTTATACTTGAACTTCAAAGGTAATCTAAATACAGAGTAAGTTAAATATTGACTGTTTTGACCTGCCTTTTAAAACACTTTTGTGTTCACAGAAAGGAAATCTATCACATTTATCAAATAAAATATTTTTTTCACCTTTGCAATCTAATAAAAATGGCAATATTCCTCATTACTTTAAAAGATATATTTACAGATGTTATCAATGTATCCTGTTTTATCAAGATAAGGAAGATATTCTTATTTCAGGTGAGTCATTGGCATAATACAGCTGTCTAAATATAAGTGGTTTAATCACCAAGTGGAAATTAGCTTTGCAATCTTTAAAACTGTGATTTATCATCTTGGTTGAAAATCTATACCTGACGTAACTATTATTTATTATTTTCCTCCTTAATCGAGTATTCCAGTTGAATGCTAACATAGATTATTTTTTTAAGTAATATATTTCTGCAGAGAATTTAATCGCAAATCACATACCAAATTAAGACAATCAAATCAAAATTCTCAAATATCTAAAAGCAAAATTATTTCAGTTTTTTAGGATTTTATGTACATCTGATGCAGAAGTTCACATTTAAACTTTAGGCTCTGTTGTCCCCTGGCAAACACTCTCAGGCAGTTCATTCAGCTGATAGGTCTCTAAGAGACCAATTGAAGCTGTTCAGCTCAAATGGTATAAAAGAATTCAATCCATGTGTCTTACTGAGTTATAGCTTAGCTTAATCAAGAGGGCTGCAAATTGAGCCTAGTAGCATTTCATGTTGGATATAATTGTTCAAGAAATTGACTCAAGGGTAGAGATTAAAGATGCACTGACAGAACACTCTAATTTCTTTACTCTCCCATTTAAATAAATAGTTCTCATTGTAGCCTATTTCTATCAATGACTGTAAACTTGTAAGTATTCCCACATTGCTCTTAAGAGTAGTGCTAAATTTAGAATATTGCATATAAAGAATTTGTGCCCAAATTTCAGTAGCCTTCTGAATATAAAGATAAACACTTTCATTTCCCAGCAGTCTCAGGGTTTCCACCTTTCAAAAATAAAGTCTGAATGAAGTCTGTTCTCTTGAACTTCATGTTCTAAAAAATTTCAACATGTTACTGAACAATGCTTGCAGGCTCCACAGCCCTGTCCAGATGATTGCTGACCTCCTTCAGAACTGCCACTGCTAAATTCCCCAGATCCCCCAACTCAACTGCCTATTCTTCTATGGATGTGTATTCCCTCCAAGCCACAGTTAGGTTCCTCTCTCAACTCACCAGACCACACTACGTCCAGCCTGGTCATACATATAATCACAAAAGACAAGGAATGTATGGTAATACATTATGCATGGTACAACTGTATATGAAACAATTGTACACGGTAAAATTAGTCTTACAAGAAGTTCTTCCAAGTTTCAGCTTAATTTGAAACCTCATTCTTCAGCTCAGTTCAGTTGCTCAGTCCTGTCTGACTCTTTGTGACCCCGTGAATTGCAGCACACCAGGCCTCTCTGTCCATCACCAACACATGGAGTTCACCCAAACTCATGTCCATCAAGTCAGTGATACCATCCAGCCATCTCATCCTCTGTCATCCCCTTCTCCTCCTGCCCCCAATCCCTCCCAAAATCACAGTCTTTTCCAATGAGTCAACTCTTCACACGAGGTGGCCAAAGTATTGGAGTTTCAGCTTTAGCATCAGTCTTTCCAAAGAACACCCAGGACTAATCTCCTTTAGAATGGACTAGTTGGATCTCCTTGCCATCCAAGGGACTCTCAAGGGTCTTCTCCAACACCACAGTTCATAAGCTTCAATTCTTTGGCACTCAGCTTTCTTCACAGTCCAACTCTCACATCCATACATGACCACTGGAAAAACCATAGCCTTGACTAGACGACCTTTGTTGGCAAAATAATGTCTCTGCTTTTGAATACGCTATCTAGGTTGGTCCTTCCAAGGAATAAGTGTCTATTAATTTCATGGCTGCATCACCATTTGCAGTGATTTTGGAGCCCCCAAATAAAGTCTGACACTGTTTCCTCTCTTTCCCCATCTATTTCCCATGAAGTGGTGGGACCAGATTCCATGATCTTCATTTTCTGAATGTTGAGCTTTAAGCCAGCTTTTTAATTCTCCTCTTCCACTTTCATCAAGAGGCTTTTTAGTTCCTCTTCACTTTCTGCCATAAGGGTGGTGTCATCTGCATATCTGAGGTTCTTAATATTTCTCCCATCAATCTTGATTCCAGCTTGTGCTTCTTCCAGCCCAGCCTTTCTCATGATGTACTCTGCATATAAGTTAAATAAGCAGGGTGACAATATACAGCCTTGACGTACTCCTTTTCCTATTTGGAACCAGTCTGTTGTTTCATGTCCAGTCCTAACTGTTGCTTCCTGATCTGCATATAGGTTTCTCAAGAGGCAAGTCAGGTGGTCTGGTATTCCCATCTCTTTCAGAATTTTCCACAATTTATTGTGATCCACACAGTCAGAGTCTTTGAGATGGCAAGAGTGAACTTTGACATTCTGGGAATCAGCAAACTAAAATGAACTGGAATGGGTGAATTTAACTCAGATGACCATTATATATACTACTGTGGGTAGGAATCCCTTAGCAGAAATGGAGTAACCATCATGGTCAACAAGAGTCCAAAACCTCATTCTTAAATCCTGCTCATTCCCAAATAGGATAAATAAGTTCCCCTCTACTTATTATAAGACTTAGCAGTTTAGGAGGAAGAACATGGTGGCTCAAACATGGTCTTGTTTCCATAATAGAGAACTGGAATGGTTTGAGGTATATATGGAGTAAGATAACTGGACTTACTGATAGATTGGGTGTGGAGATGATGGGAGAAGATCAAGTTAGCATAGGATTGTAAGAGAATAGATGTGAGGAATAGAGAAGGAAGAAAAACCTTTTTCATGGTTTTGAAAATTGGAAAACCCTTTCTCATCCACAGTCAGTGAAAGGCACTGACCTTCCAGTTTTCACCTAACACTCATGGGCTCATAAAGTGCTGAAAGGAAGTATAACATTCATTACCCACCGTCTCATGGTAGTACTATTCCTCTAAAAGTCCAAATGGTTACATCATAATAATACTTGTTTACTTGGACAGGTTATAATTTGTTTTCTTAGATTAATATTTCACCTAACATAGAGAATATAGAGAATCTAATATATAAAAAGTCAATAGCTGGACACATTTGATGGACACTTAAAGTACAGTATAGAAAATAATGAGTAGTCTATGAAACCACATAGAAACCACATACCCACAATCTGTTACTGCATTTTGTAAAATGCCTGCACAGATTCTCTTTGAATTTAGAGGGTAGAAATAAAAACTCTTTGAGTAGCCTTTAGGATTTCCCCAAAGTTAGGCAGACATTCTTTAGCAAAGCTAAAGCTATGGAAAGGAGAGACCCAGATAATGGATGGCTGATTAAGAAAAATATATCTCTTCTTACCTAGGGACCTTCCTAACCATGATTTGGAAAACTGCACCTCACTCTGGCTTTCCAGGTGGCTCAGTGGTAAAATAATCTGTCTGCCAATGTAGGAGAGGCAGGAGACTCAGGTTCAATCCCTGGGTCAAGCTCTGGAAGAGGAAATGGAAACCAGTATCTTGTCTGGGAAATCCCATGGACAGAGGAGCCAGGTGAGCTACAATTCAGAGGGCTACAAAAAGTCGCCTCTCGGCCTTCTTTCCTTTCTCTACAGTTCTTAACACCATCTAAATTGCATATTTACTTCTTTACTTTTTTACTGCCTGCTTCTCTTTCCCAGATTCAGAATGGAGGATGTGTTTTGCTATATGATTTGTCTGCCACTGTTTCTTTAGCATAGACTAGCACTGTACACACAAGAAGTAAGCACTTAAGATCACTTGTGAAAGTGAAAGTGAAAGTGAAAGTGAAGTTGCTCAGTCATGTCCGACTCTTTGCGACCCCATGGACTCTAACTTATGAGGCTCATCTGTCCATGGGATTTTCCAGGCAATAGTACTGGAGTGGATTGCCGTTTTGAAAGGAATAAATACTCCACATTTGATTCTGGCTGAGGTCACTAGAGAATCTGCCATTTAACATCCATTCCAACTTTAGCCTTTTCAAGACAAAATCAGGAAATGTCAACTTCCTTGTCATTTCTGACATCCCTGAACTAATATGTGACCAATGATTGCATTAGCACATGCTATATCATATTTCATCAGTAGCACAGCATCTTTCATAGGGACATGGACTGAATAAGAAAACATTCACTTAAAAAGTAAGAATTAGAGCTGTAACTTGCAGTGGGAAAAAACATCACCTTACTTGGTTTACTGTTTTGAAATTCTATTAGTCAAAGAAAATAGGATATTCTGAGTAAAAGAGTACAGATTTTATGAAGGTTTCAATATTCATTAAATGTAATAATAAAGCAGTTGAAGTGACGTGAAGTGAAGTGAAGTCCTCAGTCGTGTCTGACTCTTTGCATCCCATGGACTGTAGCCCACCAAGCACCTCCGTCCATGGGATTCTCCAGGCAAGAATACTGGAGTGGGTTGCCATTTCCTTCTCCAGGGGATCTTCCCAACCCAAGGATCAAACCCAGGTCTCCCGCATTGCAGGCAGATGCTTTAACCTGTGCGCCACCAGGGAAGCAGTTATTAAGACCTCCTAAATATTTTAATAATTACCAAATTAGCATGACAGTTAATGTGTGTGTTCAGTTGTGTCTGACTTTTGTGACCCCATGGAATGTAGCTCTCCAGGCTTCTCTGTCTATGGAATTCTCCAGGCAAGAATCCTGGAGTGGGTTTTCACTTTCACTCCAGGAGATCTTCCCAACTCAGGGACCAAACTGGGATCCCTTGCGTATCCTTCATTGACAGCGATTCTTTACCACTAGTGCCACCTGGAAAGCCAGGTGAAAAAAAGAATATAGTTAGCTAAATGATGTATTTTGAACATAATATCCCTTTTATAGGAAAGTATGTTTATAAAGAATTTAAGAGATAATTTTTATCATATTATGACCTAAAAATTAAAAAAAAATAACTTTTAAAACTATATTTTATTTATTTCTGCTTAGACCAAGATTGTTACAAGAAAAAGTTCTATTAAAAATTCTTTATATATCTGAGGATGAAATACAGCTAAAACAGTAAGCTTGCCACCTCAAAGTTTCCTGAGGAGAAAAATCTCCAGAGTGACTTAGGACATTTACAATAAATCATCTCCCATCTAGTCTAAAGAAGAACATAACAAATACAAAGAAAAATGATGTATAAAAGTAAGTGAGGTACTAACAGCATATTTTGTTTTTATAAATCAAACTTTAACAACAGGTTTTCAAAAATGCATTAAGTGTAAGATATGCTTTTTAACAAGAGTAAATTTGTCCTAAATAAGGCAATTTCTTAACGTTGAGTTTACTGAGGCTAAAGATGTAATGAAATTTGCTGAAATGATTGTGCTGGTATATCAAATATTTTGAATAATTGAAAACAAGATGCTTTAAGAGCTATCCAAGGTACAAATGAGAGAAGCAACTTGTTTTCTTTAAAAATATTACTGAAAAACTTTTTTTTTCTGAATCATATTCTTCTGTAAAATACAGTTAGTGGTATTTAGTGAGCCTATTGCAAATAAACATCTATATGGATGCACAAATGTAAAAATTACAGTAGATAGCAAGAGTAAGTTGTGTCTGATAGTATTAAGAATTTAAGTCTTGCATTACTGATTGCCAAACTTTAACAATTTTAAATGTTCTTTAATGTCTAAAGTACACATTAATCAATTTTAAGATGAAAACACCTTTCAGTGAAACGTCTCTCTCATAAACTACTGTTGTGTAAAGCCATTTTAGATACAGAACACTAAGTTGTTTCATGTTTGAGTGCTTAGCTCTTAACATGATGGAGATGCTCCGGATCCCTATGTACTGAGTATTGATGACATAGCCTCCCACCAGGACAGCTCAACTTAATGCATTATGTGGTAAGTAGTGGCACAATGTGTTATTTATTTGACAGTGCTTTAAAATTCTTTATTGCAGCAAAAGGAAAGCCAGCTCAAGAACAATTCTGACTGTCCTCTTAGAAGCATTAGCTTGACCCATGTTATTGCCACAATAAGAAAATTCTTGATATATGACTTGTTTCATATAATTATGCCATGAAATGGCCTTTGAAAATGGCATGGATTCTTTGATAAGAGCACAGGTTTTGAAAAAGGCAGTTCTTGTATTATTTTCATACATACCATGATGCATGGTGAACATAAACATTTTAAGAGTAGAAAATTTGTGTGAGAAAACTTTGAAACTAGCAATTTATCAAGTAGATAAACTTTGCCTAGCTTTCTCTTGGTCATGCTTTTCTTCAGCCTGACCAACAAGAATGATTTTAGTCACCAGTTTAACAATTTCTTCATGTCCATTGACTTCCAACAAAAGAAAAAGAAAAGATCTTGATTAAAATTAGAATTCTTTTTTAAAAGCATTTAGCAAAAATATAATATTTTTGTTGGCTTTTGCTTAATAAGAGCTACAAGATATTGATATAATCAATATCACTTATATTTATTATATAATATAAATATTTTAATTTCTGTATTTCCTATGGAAGTACACTAAACATCTAGAAATTATGTAAGTAAATTAGAACATTTTTATATAAAGTTTTTATAGAAACAATATGCATATTGAAACCTAAAAATATTTCAATACAATGAAAATTTTTTAAGTGTAGTATTGTCTATATCTTTTAATATATCTATATCCCATCAATTTTAGATATTTATGAAAAAGTAAGCCAAATATCTAAATAAGATAATTTAAAATTTTGTTCCTTGTTACAAATCAAATGGAAAAGGTAATTGCAACCCACTCTAGTATTCTTGACAGGAGAATTCCATGGACAGAGGAGCCTAGTGGGCCCCAGTCCATGGGGTCACAAAGAGTCAGACATGCCTAAGCAAAACACACACACACACACACTGATACAGACACACACACACACACACAAATCAAAATGTGTGGAAATCGAAACATACTTTTGAAAACTTCTCATGCTTTTGGTAGAATATGCCCCGGCCATCATTACCACCTACCATCATTACCACCTACAAACATGAAAGTTTTCTCTACTGCAAAGAACGTTGAACTTTATGTCAGTAAACTGTATTAGGCTGGGAGCAAGAAATTTCATGTAGGAATTAGTGTTTTCCCCAGACAACAGGAGAAAAAGCTGAAGTCCTGAGAATCAGGATACTCCACCTTGCTGACTTCACTCTAGCAGCATGAAGTTCTGGAAGGAGAAAGAAAGCCCTGCCTCTTGAGGAAGGCCACAAGCGCCAGCTGGAAGCGCTCTGGTGGCGTGTCCCCTTGGTGGCCCCACTGACATGCTGAAACTGTGGCTTCTGTTTCACTTTATAAATCTCTGTGGGTTCCTGTCCTCAGCAAGTTACCAAGATCATTTCAGAAGAGGAATTTGAGAAATGTAGTTGGCAGCTTTGAAATGACTATTGACGGTGCCAAAGTGACAACGAATCAAGGGTCAAAAATACATTAACACTGTATTTGTTTAGTTTATTGAAGTGTATCAAAAATTGAAGTAAATATGTTAAGTTTCCAACATTACCCAGTCTTTGTAGAGAACAGGAAGGAAGTGGATGTCGCGAGGGTTCACTGGCAAGGGGCAGAGACTCTTGCGCCAGGTGTTTGGGAGTGAAAGTTTGAACTTAAAGTGGATACAGGTAGTGGGGTTGCAAAGACAGTCAAATAACATCCAAGGCCCTTCAAATACTGGCCTGCTGGGCAAATACAGGACCTTAATTCTTTTCATTTAAATGGCTTTATATCTCCTTTAAAATAAAAATCTCTTACAATTTCCTTTAAGGAGGACTTGGCTATACCATTATAATCAAGAATCTGAGAGGAGATTTCAGTTTTAGGAAAAGAGAAATGAGGATAAAAGAGCCCTAGCTCATTGCATGAAGAGCAGAGATAAGATGGACATACACGTGTACCTATTTCACTATACACGCAATGCCCTCAAACTGCAGTGCTGAAAAAGGCTCTTGAGAGTCCCCTGAACTGCAAGGAGATCACACCAGTCAATGCTAAAATAAATCAACCATGAATATTTATTGGAAGGACTGATGCTGAAGCTGAATCTCTAATACTTTGACCACCTGATGCAAAGAGCTGTCTCACTGGAAAAGCCCCTGATGCTGAGAAAGATTGAGGGCAAAGGAAGAAGGGGTAACAGAGGATAAGATTATTAGATACCATCACCGGCTAAAAGGACACGAATTTGAGCAAACTCTGGGCAACAGTGAAGAACAGGGGAGCCTGGCATGCTGCAGTCTATGAGGTTACAAAGAGCAAAAAGAAGGGCACAATTTAGCAACTTAACAACAACAAGAATTCCCTCTGCTTGACAATCATGTTTGAACTGAGTCCGAGGGGTTTTTCCAAACGTTCTGACTTTCAGAATCACTTTTCTATTCTTTTTTTTTTTTTCTGGGGCCGGGGGAATAGTTATAAACTATAAATTCCCAAAATAGCCTTATAATATTATTATAAGCTTTATTATATTATTATGGTTCTGCCTTATTGTATACATACATACATATATATATATACACACACACACACAAATATCTTGATTAGAAAGTGATAATACAAACAGTATTATTTGCCAATGATAAAAAAAAACAAAAACTTGGTTTTAAAACAATAGTAATGATTGCTGTCTTTCAGAGGGGGTTATCAGGTTTTAAACCTCCTTCAGCATAAACTTAAACCTAATAACCTACTTGTGTTAGTCACTTAGTTGTGTCTGACTCTTTGTGAATCCATGGACTACAGCCCACCAAGCTCCTTTGTCCATGGAATTCTCCAGGCAAGAATACTGGAGTGGATTGCCATTTCCTTCTCCAAATAACCTACTTATGAGGCCATAATTGTGTAGTGTTTTCAAATTGGGTGGAAAGTCTGTGGAAACTTTTAGTAATGCCTTTCACTGATACTAAAATTGTATTACCCATTACAACAAACCACACCTGGAGGAGCCATAGAGGACACAGTTAATTGAACTGTATTTTTAAGTGTTGCACATTTATAGAACATTTACTTTCTCAGAACACTGGAAAACACAGGTCTCAAAAAAATAATTCTCCCAGTTATGAGGAAAGATGGAAAAAAATTCCAAAACATATAAAATAGGATCCTGTTACATATATAATTAATGCATTTACATAATTGAATCATCCAGTCCCCAAATTTCATTTCTTCTTGAAACTCATTCCAGAAAAAAAAATAGCCTCAGAGGAAATAGTTATAAATAGGTCTTCTACTAGCATAGGTCTATTTTGTTTTACTGAATAGAAAGTATTTGTTTCTATAATTGCTTTACTGGTCCCAGAAAATGTTCTTTGTCTTGGTGAGTAATTTGAGTCCAGTTAAAAGTTAGGCATTAAAACAGATCTATTAAGTTTGGGCTTTTATAATCATTGTTCTTAAACTTTAAAAAACAAATTTCTATGAAGTGTCCATTTTCACTGTGGCTTTCCTCAGTGCTCCACAAAATGACTAGTGATTTTGTCTTTCAAAATAATTCAAGGATAGAAAAAAATATATATATTGCTCAGTCATGTCCTACTCTTTGCGACCCCAGGGACTGTAGCCTACCAGGCTCCTCTGTCCATGGGATTTCTCAGGCAACAATATTGGAATGGGTTGCTATTTCCTTCTCAAGGGATCTTCTTGACCCAAGGATCGAACCCTGGCTCTCCTCATTACCATCTTTGTTACGTCTGTGCCACCAGGGACAGAAAACTAGCATAAAATTGAAAGTGTGAGGGCAGATTACTTACATGGTGTATGCTGGAAAGTACACAGAATGGAAGTTAGAAAGTAGATGCTTTCTCTTGCTGTTGTGTTATTGGCAAAATATATGACTGTGAGTGTCTCATTTAACTACTTCGGGTTTTGTGTTCCTTGTTTGTAATTGATAAGATTGGACAAGAACACAAGCAATCCCTTCAGTGAAACATTTTAAGACTATCATTTTTTGTTACTGGTGTGAGAAAGGCTTTCAGAAAGACTGTGCTCCTAGGTAGAGAGGAAGGTAAGTCTGATGCTGCCTTTCCTGATGAAGTCTTGAGGAATAAAAGAGAAGTTCTTTTAAAGGTGCTTAAGAGAGGGACTCCTAAGGGTTTACATGGGGCATATAGCATGGCTCCCCCTGGGAACAGAAGAAGCTGTGCATGTGCTTGACGCCCAATAGAAAGACAGAAGTTTACCGATTGGTTAGTCTTTAGTGATGCTCCTCTCCACACATGGTGAAGTAGCACAAAGAAGGAAAACCCAGTAAAGGTTAAGAACATAGACTCTGGAGCTGGATCCTCCAGCTCTGTAGTCCCTTCCAGCTCTGTAATCCCAAGTCTACTGCTTACAAACCAAAAAAATAACCTAGTTTCTCCATCGTATGTGGGGGGTCAGTTTTCCATGGTGCTTTCACATGTCTTGTGGCAGATTTTTCCTGGCCTAACTTTCCGAGGGAGCTAGGCTAGCAAGCAGTCTTGAAAGATAAAGATCAGTTCTCTCTGTGAGTAAGAAGACAGATTTGTTTCCTGGTTAATATAGATAATGACTCTCTCCAGGTTAAAGTGTGCAGGTTTGCTAGCAGTCTCCTTTGTTGATTGAGGTTTTACTAAGCTTGATGTCTCTTACTTGTGACACAAAACCAATGTGTCCCTTTCTCATGGGCGCCAGGGGGACACACGGTATTGATGTGACAATGAAGTTCACGGCACCCGTATACCGTTTGAAAACAGTCCTTTATCTCCAATCCAGCGTCTGCAAAACTGTGGCAGGGTAACCGCTTAGTTAGAAAGCAGGGTACAATCTCGACCCTGCACATTTCCTTACACTGTAAAAGGGGATAAGACGGTATGCATCTTATCTGATTATTACAGAGGTATGTCACAAACATTTATGAAAATCTCCCAAATGGTAACTTGTACAGAATAAGCATCATATAAGTATTAAACAAAAAAATAAAGGATATATCTTCATCATTTCTCAAAAGTATCTCCTCTCAGAAGACTCTTAATGCTTAAATGTATATACCTTTATATTCAAAGGGACTTTAGAAATACACATACATTTTAACTGTTACTGGCACATCTGTATTTTTGTATTCCCATATTAAAGGCTCTATTTTGAAACTCAAAAATTTGCACTAGAAATCCTGCTCCACTACTGATCAGTTTTATGGGCTTAAGGAATTTATTTAATCTCCATAATGAGTACTTCTCTCAGTCCAAACTGTAAATTTAATTTTCTATAGCTGAACTTAATTTCTTTTACAGGATCCATTCCATGGGATATAAAAAATAACTAAGTAAATAAAAACAAAGCAACCTTTCATTAATTCAGGTTCTTTGCTTTGTTTGTCCTGGCTGCTGATCACTGGAGGCCTTTGTGGTGTCTTATTGGGCTTTGAAGAGCAAGGATACTCAATTCTCTGCTGTGCATGCAGACAGACTGAGCTAAGTGTTACCTAGGAGTGGGTCCAGGTTTTGTATATATTGAAAATTGTACATTTAGTGGTGGAGGGAGGAGGCTTGAATGAAAATAATACAAAATTAGGTACAAAAACAAACATCTATTTAGAATGAGAAAATGCATTATAGCTATTTACCACTGTAAAACAGTTGACACCATAAATATTATACACTCTGGAGAAACAATACCTTACACTTTTGTGATATTATTTGCCTACAAATTTGACTGCATTTTAATCCCTTTGTCACATGACAAATTTTAAAGAATACATATAATTATGGGGTAGGAAATAGATAATTTATGTTTTCTTCTTGGAATTTTGTTTTTATTGATAGGATTACAACATATGATTTCACATGAAGACAAATTCATTGTTTATAGTAATATTATAAGTTTGTGACCTAAAATAATGAGGTTCTGAGGAATTCCACATGGTGTAATTCTTATATAGCCATCTTTATGTATTATATTTACAATTACATATACTGTACCATCAACTATATGCCTATATCTCCTGATGGAGATAACTAGAAAACTTTCAAAGAGTATCTTCTAGTTTTCAACATGCAAGTGAGATATTTTAAAGGGGCACAGGGAGTCCACTGAAAAAGCTCAAATGGTTAAATATAAAATAATTTGAGCCAAAAACGAATAAAGTAGGACTGGATTAAAGTCAAACTATAAAATAAACATCCACGAGTCCATACAGATATGAATAAGCTAATAAATTAATGAACAGAGGAGGAGATACCGATATTCCAGGCAGAACTCCATTTTATGTAGATAGTCTTCCATTAAGAATGTGGAATGTAGAACTTCTTGAATAGGCTATGCATAGTAACTTCCTTCCAAAGAGTACAGTATTGAACATGAGAAAGGGAGGGAAGAGTAAGTTTACAATGGAGAAGCTGTAGGTGATGAAGGTCCCCATCAACTGTCATTAAGTCATCATGATCAGCAAGCATCCCGACACAAAGTGATGAAAATGGTGTTTTACCTCCGTGGACTTCCTGTGTCCCTGAAGCCCATAAGCCCAACATAATCCTGAGAAAATCATCAGATAAATTCCAATTGAGGGACATTCTACAAAATGTCTGACAAGTATTCCTCAAAACTGTCAAGGTCATCAAAAACAGGGAGGGTCACAGTCAAAAAGAGTCTAAGAGACATGATGAATAAATGTAATATGGTATACTGGTTGGGATTCTATGCAGAGAAAAAGGATGTAAGGCAAATACTAAGCCAATATTAGTAATGCATGGACTTTGAATAAGAATAACATATCAATATTGACTCATGAATTGTAACAAGTATACCATACTAATTTCAATGCTAGTAATAAGAGAAACTAGGTGTGGGGCATTTGAAAACCTTCTGTACCAGCCTCACAATTTTTCTGTAAACCTAAAACTGTTCTAAAAATTCTGGTTTTGAACATCTCAACTCTTCTCATCTACTATCCATGTATTTCTTGTGTTGGGTAACCTTTGGCGCTACACATTCAAGTTATTATATCTGCTGAGAAAGTGCAACAGGCAATAAGAATATTCTTGGAAGCCCTCCATTCCTAGGATGCTAGCAGTAATATATTTGAGAATCACCTAAATATGTCCCAGGAAATTAAAACTTTATGTCTTGCCAACTCCACTTCTCCTTTACCAGCTCTCTAAAATGACCGCAAATATTTTAATGCCACTCCATCTGAGTGGAAGGGTAGTAGAGTAGAAATCAGGGAGAAAACAGACAGTGTACTTAACCGATTGCAGCTAAAATATATTATTTCTATAAATTTTAAAAAGTAGATGTCAGGTCCAATTTCTGGAAATGACAGAGTATCCTACAGAAAACTAAAGCATCTTCCAAAGACAAATATATCTTCTAACTTAATGAATTATTTTTAAAGTAACTGTGAAGACACTGTAGTGTGATCAAAACTAGGCAGAAGCCAGAGGGGACATAATCCTTGAAAGAATAGGAAGAGACTAGGTGAAATCTGGATCTATTTTGTTTTTCTACTAAACAAAACTCTTTAAATATATTAATAGTTTAAACTAATAGTGAGGTTGAAATGGGCTGAGAAGTCAGAAAGGGAATGTGAAAGTGATAGTCTCTGAGTCGTGTCCGACTATTTGTTTCTCCATGTAGCCCACTAGGGTCCTCTTGTCCATGGAATTTTCCAGGCAAGAATGCTGGAGTGGGCTGCCATTTCCTTTCCAGAGGATCTTCCTCACCCAGGGATTGAACCTGGGTTTCCAGCATTGCAGGCAGAGTCTTTACGGACTGAGCCATCAGGGAAGCTTGAGAAGTCAGAAGCCAGAGTTTAAGAACAAAAGCAACTGAAGAGTGAGAAAGAAAATTCCACAAAAAAGTGAGTCATAAATGGAGGTACCCAAAACTTGAATACCCAATTCCCCTGGACCCTGGGCTGCTTCTTGAACTATCCACTGCTGTTGTTCATTCACTAACCTGTGTTTGACTCCTTGCAACCTCATGAACTGTAGCATGCCAATCTTCCCTGTTGTTCACTATCTCCCAAAGTTTGCTCAGGTTCATGTCCATTGAGTCAGTGACATTGTCTAACCATCTTATCCTCTGCCATTCTCTTCTTTTGACTTCAGTCTTCCACAGCATCAGGGTCTTTTCCAATGAGTAGGCCCTTTGCATTAGGTAGCCAAAGTATTGGAGCCTCAGCTTTAGCATCAGTCCTTCCAATGAATATTCAGGGCCGATTTCCTTTAGGATTGACTGAGTTGATCTTCTTGCACTCCAAAGGACTCTCAAGAGTCTTCTCCAACACCACAGTTCAAAAGCATCAATTCTTTGGCGCTCAGCCTTTTGGTCCAGCTCTCACATCCATACATGACTCCTGGAGAAAATATAGATTTCATTATACAGACCTTTGCCAGCAAAGTGATGTCTACTTTTTAATATGCTGTCTAGGTTTGTCATAGCTTTCTTTCCAAGGAGCATCTTTTAATTTCATGGCTGCAGTCACCATCTGCAGAGCCCAGAGTTTCCTAAAGTCCATCATCAGACCAGAGGAGGAGAAATGTTAGCCTGATACATCCAGGCAGATGGTTGTAACTTGTCAACTTCATACCATATCCATGTGTCCCACTGATTTTTCCTGCTCCAAAGAAAAGCACAGAGAAAGAGCAGATCACAACCCCGCTAAATTTCTTAAAAGCTCCAGAAGAGCACGAGATCAGACGATTCTTCATAGGGTCACTCAGGTGGAGAAGTGCAAACAGTGAAACTAACCAAGTAGCTGCCCAGACCTGAGATGCCTGCCACCTTCCTGCATGGACAGGAATGGGAAGATACTGGAATGACCACAGACAGCTGTCGCTGGGAAACTCTGGGCTCCTGCAGATTCTCCTGTGTCTAGAGACATTGCAAGAATACACGTGTGTGACATCCTGGTATTGCCAAATCTGCTACTTTAAAAAATTATTTCTTCTTTAGATGGGTTTATCTAAAAGACAGAAAAGTACAGGGAATAAGAATCTCTCAAGTCTCTCAGCTCTTTTCCTGGGGAGGAAGCGTACCGAATTCTGAAGCCTCATTCTACTTCTTGATATCTACATGTCTGGGAAAGATAACATATTTCAGGCCTGTGTAAGCTTTTATAAAATCACAGGTAAGGCTCTATAAAATGTGTATAGTCATAACATATCTCTCCTAGTGTTTTTCCGAGTGTTAAATAAAATAATGTAAGATATTTACAAAAATTTCTCTCATACAGTAAAAACCCAAAATAAAATTACTATTGTTAGTTACCTGTTGGAATACAGTTTGAGAAAGAAAGGGGATTATTCTCATTGAAAATTATAAAACTCTGTGGTATCTTACTATTCCTGAGGTATTGGGCATAAAAAAACCTTAGCTACAACTGAATAAAGGACAAGAGAGAAGGGAAAACACACTAATTGAATATGCAAAAATATTACCCTGATTCATTCTCCAGACAGTTTCCTATGCAGAGAAAATAATACACTTATGAAGTTAATATAAGGATTAAATAAGAAAATAATGCATTCAAATTTCTTAGCATGATCCCTAATGTACAGTAAGCACTCAATAATGTTAAGTGAATTGACTTATACAATCATTGTTTCTCATGAATCCAGAGAAGAGAAGTACATAAAGGAACATTTATCAAGAATAAAATGTAACAATGGCTAACTGTATAGTGATTTCCAAAAACTGACCTGAGTAAATTAGCCACCTAATAAGAATATTGATCCACCTACCTTTCTAATGTAATAACTTATACTAACATAGTATAATAACTTATACTACAATCTATCACATAAAGTCCTATGGTGCTAATTGTCTGAGGTAATCCTCAAAAACTGTGAGATAGGTAATACTGTTGTCATTTAGTTGTTAAGTCACGTCTGACTCTTTGCAACCCCACAGACTGTAGCCTGCCAGCCTCCTCTGTCCATGGAATTCTCCAGGCAAGAATACTGGAGTGGGTTGCCATTCCCTTCTCCAGAGGATCTTCCTGACCCAGGGTTCAAACTCATGTCTCCTGCATTGGCAGGCAGATTCTCTACTATGGAACCACCAGGGAAGCCCTGAGAGATAGGTATTATCTCTCTTTAATGAGAGCAGAGGAGACACAGGCTGTGTCAGAGCCAGGGTGAAACCCCATAAATTTTGATTCAAAGCCTCTGGACTTTTCCACCAACCCAGAAATATTCCATATGCAAAAACAGAGACAGCTATTTCTGCCCCTTCCCTACTTTTCCAATTGGGACTCCCCCAAACCTCTTTCTTATCCAAATTCTTTCTGGCTTAGCTTTCAGTGAAAGTTTTTGCTCCTTATCTTTTCTAATTAGTTTTGAAACAGAATGATCATGTATATTCTTTTCACTGAGTCTGAGCTACTGGAGAGCCTGAAAGAAAGGTGACAACATATTGTGGGGATGGGAGGTATGAACACTTAAGAAATAAATGGGATTTAAATGTGTATGTCGGTTCAGAAATGGGCAGGAAAGAACCAAGAAAATGGTTTCCATTTATCTTCCTTTTAATCAAAACCTGCATTTGAGGAGATGAGGTCCATCCCTCAAGGCGGAAGGCTAAGGGCTCTATAATCACCAGATATTAATCTATGGTAGAACAGACTCTGCTCATCTACCTTTTTTCCTAAAATGGGGAAAATTCATCTTTTAAAAGCACATCTTCAGTTTGCCTTCCAGATAGATAAAATTGTATTTTCTGTAACTCAGATATTACTTAATTTGATTGGATTTCATATTTTGCCAGGATTCACTTGTTTTTTTGTTATGCAAACATGTAAAATCATCAAGATGGTAACCAATGAGGAAAGTCTGTATAAAAATAGATAACTTGACCACCAGGGTGATAAGTATAGTACTTAGCAGCATAAGAAAAACTTTTTGTGTTATTATTGGTATATGAAAAGTATTAAATTGATTTGTCTATAATTGCTTCATTGAATTTTAATGTTTTGATCAACTCACTATGATATTGCAATTTTGGGTGAATTTTAATGAGTTCAAGCATTCATTAGGATACAATATAATTAGTTCTATAGAAGCATATGTTTTGGTTCAGTATGTTTTTATTGAATCATGTATTTATGAAATCAAATATGAAGAAGTGAGTATTGCTGTTTAACAGTATCATAAACATTCATAATTTAAGAGATATGTCGCATTATACACTGAAATCCAGGCATTTAAATTCAAAGTTCACTATTAATATCACCTTTGTTGGAGAAGACAATGTAAAGCATTTGTATCATGTCTTGCTGTCACAGGAAAAAAAAATGCATCCCAAATAGATTTTTAATAATTCATGCTTCTAAGTCACATAAGATAAAGTGGTGAAGATATCTACATTTTATTATAAAACAATATTTTCTCAATGGTTAGTATTCTTTTGAAAAAGAGAAAAAGGAAACCTACCCATTATAGGCCTAAATAAAAGATGACTCTGGATGAAGATGTAATTCATAAAAGGTCTAAAATATAATCAACTTCATTGTGCTCTTGATTTGCATTTCTCTGATAATAAGTGATGTTGAGCATCTTTTCATGTGTTTGTTAGCCATCCATATGTCTTCTTTGGAGAAATGCCTATTTAGTTCTTTGGCCCATTTTTTGATTGGTTCGTTTATTTTCCTGGAGTTGAGCTGGATAAGTTGCTTGTATATCTTTGAGATTAGTTGTTTGTCAGTTGTTTCATTTGCTATTGTTTTCTCCCATTCAGAAGGCTGTCCTTTCACCTTGCTTATAGTTTCCTTTGTTGTGCAGAAGCTTTTAATTTTAATTAGATCCCATTTGTTTATTTTTGCTTTCATTTCCAGTATACTGGGAGTTGGATCATAGAGGATCCTGCTGTGATTTATGTCGGAGAGTGTTTTGCCTATGTTTTCCTCTAGGAGTTTTATAGTTTCTGGTCTTACATTTAGATCTTTAATCCATTTTGAGTTTATTTTTGTGTATGGTGTTAGAAAGAGGTCTAGTTTCATTCTTTTACAAGTGGTTGACCAGTTTTCCAAGCACCACCTGTTAAAGAGACTGTCTTTACTCCATTGTATATTCTTGCCTCCTTTGTCAAAGATAAGGTGTCCATAGGTGTGTGGGTTAATCTCAGGGCTTTCTATTTTGTTCCATTGATCTATATTTCTGTCTTTGTGCCAGTACCATACTGTCTTAATGACTGTGGCTTTGTAGTAGAGCCTGAAGTCAGGCAAGTTGATTCCTCCAGTTCCATTCTTCTTTCTCAAGACTGCTTTGGCTATTCGAGGTTTTTTGTATTTCCATATAAATCTTGAGATTATTTGATCTAGTTCTGTGAAAAATACTGCTGGTAGCTTGACAGGAATTGCATTGAATCTGTAGATTGCTTTGGGTAGTATACTCATTTTCATTATATTGATTCTTCCAACCCATGAGCATGGTATATTTCTCCATCTATTAGTGTCCTCTTTGATTTCTTTCATCAGTGTTTTATAGTTTTCGATATATAGGTCTTTAGTTTCTTTAGGTAGGTATATCCCTAAGTATTTTATTCTTTTCGTTGCAATGGTGAATGGGATTGTTTCCTTGACTTCTTTTTCTACTTTCTCATTATTAGTGTATAGGAATGCAAGGGATTTCTGAGTGTTGATTTTATATCCTGCAACTTTACTATATTCATTGATTAGCTCTAGTAGTTTTCTGGTCGAGTCTTTAGGATTTTCTATGTAGAGGATCATGTCGTCTGCAAACAGTGAGAGTTTTACTTCTTCTTTTCCAGTTTGGATTCCTTTTATTTCTTTTTCTGCTCTGATTGCTGTGGCCAAAACTTCCAGTACGATATTGAATAGTAGTGGTGAAAGTGGACATCCTTGTCTTGTTCCTGACTTTAGGGGAAATGGTTACAATTTTTCACCACTGAGGATAATGTTAGCTGTGGGTTTGTCATATATAGCTTTTATTATGTTGAGGTACGTTCCTTCTATTCCTGCTTTCTGGAGCGTTTTTATCATAAATGGATGTTGAATTTTGTCAAAGGCTTTTTCTGCATCTATTGAGATAATCATATGATTTTTATTTTTCAGTTTGTTAATGTGATGAATTACATTGATTGATTTGTGGATACTGAAGAATCCTTGCATCCCTGGGATAAAGCCCACTTGGTCATGGTGTGGTACCATTTCACACCAATCAAAATGGCTGCGATCCAAAAGTCTGCAAGCAATAAATGCTGGAGAGGATGTGAAGAAAAGGGAACCCTCTTACACTGCTGGTGGGAATGCAAACTAGTACAGCCACTATGGAAAACAGTGTGGAGATTCCTTAAAAAATTGCAAATAGAACTGCCTTATGATCCAGCAATCCCACTGCTGGGCATACACACCTACGAAACCAGAATTGAAAGAGACACATGTACCCCAATGTTCATTGCAGCACTGTTTATAATAGCCAGGACATGGAAGCAACCTAGATGTCCATCAGCAGATGAATGGATAAGAAAGCAGTGGTACATATACATAATGGAGTACTACTCAGCCCTTAAAAAGAATAAATTCGACTCAGTTCTAATGAGATGGATGAAACTGGAGCTGATTATACAGAGTGAAGTAAGCCAGAAAGAAAAACACCAATACAGTATACTGACACATATATATGGAATTTAGAAAGAGAGTAATGATGACCCTCTATGTGAGACAACAAAAGAGACTCAGGGGTATAGAACGGACTTTTGGACTCTGAGTGAGAGGGAGAGGGTGGGATGATTTGGGAGAATGGCATTGAAACATGTATACTATCTTGTAAGAATGAAGCACCAGTCTATGTTCAATACAGGATACAGGATGCATGGGGCTGGTGCACAGGATGATTCAGGGAGATGATGTGGGGTGGGAGGTGGGAGGGGCTTTGGCATTGGGAGATTGTGGACACCTGTGGCTGATTCATGTCAATGTATGGCAGAACAAATACAGTATTGTAATGTAGAATAAAGTATTTGAAAAAAATAAAAAGAAAAACAAAAAACAAACAAAAAAATAAAATAAAATATAATCAACTTCAAGTGTAATTAAGAATAAGACCAAAACAACCAGTGGGAATGGCCTAAAAAGTGATTTGGAATAATGTTTAATGTGGCTCCGTCGTACAAAAAAATTAAATCTTATTTAACTCAATTTCAATCAGTTTCTACTAGTATAAGACTGCAATTGGAGCTATTTCTTTACCAAAATGGAACAGAGTTTTCCAGATACTGATGTTACCCTTCGGGTTCTCCCTGGTTCCTATAGTAGAATGGCTGGATTGATCTGAGTCCATTGCTACTGCTAAGTCTCTTCAGTCGTGTCTGACTCTGTGAGACCCCATAAATGGCAGCCCACCAGGCTCCACCGTCCCTGGGATTCTCCAGGCAAGAACACTGGAGTGTGTCGCTTATTCGTGACAATTAAAGCATGACAGGGTCTCGTTGACATTTTGGAATGAAGAGCTTGTATGTGTTGTTGGAATCCACGTCCCAGGTATTTGCCTCTTTGCCCTGCTTCTAAATTTGAGCTACTGGCAATTCTGCATCACCTCACAGGGCACAGGGTCTACTGAGGGTCACATGACAGCCACAGGATGTGACACACACTCACTTCTGGACCTTCTCATGTGTCTCCTACTGCCTCATGGCCTATGTTGGGCAGAAGAGAGGCCTTCTCTAGTGGGAAAATCTTCAGTTTGTTCTCTCGAAGCCTGCTTTTTGATATGTCCTACGGAATTCAGAAAAAAGCATGTTCTTCTTAACAAAGGCTGGCATTCAAGAGCTTTTCTGATGCTCACTCAAAAATCTTGTTCTGGATACCAGAGGTTAAATAATGAGCTCTTTGCTCCAACAATCCTTATGCTCTATCCTTCAATCCTCTTCACTGCTTTTCTCCTCCTCCCCATAGATAAATGCTTCAAGAAACTGTAGAGAAGACTGGTGTGTGAAATTAATTGCAGAAGGAAAGACGCACGCACACGCATTTATTTATATGCTCAGTCACTCAGTCGTGTCTGACTCTTGTGACCCCAGGAACTGCAGCCCACCAGGCTCCTCTGTCCGTATATGCATCTATAAAAATTAATATATATTATTACCTCTGTTACACATGTGTAAGTTAGTCTTTATTAAATCGCTTTGCTGGAAACATTGGTTAGAATTTCTAACTACATTTGTGTTTAGTTATTCATAAGAAAAATTATGTTGCTGATACTGTAGCAAATTTTATATTTTAAAAAGTATTATCAAATTGCATTCCAGAAGGCTTGTGTGAGGGAGCCAAACTGAGCCTCTCCTGACCAACTTTATCTTCGTCAGCTGATGGTGTTCATAAGAGAGAAGGGAAGAGAATGAGCTGTTTTGAGAAGGTGAGGTTTCATTGTATGCACATAAAATAAAGTTGAATACTGGTCTCTGTTTTAAGAATCATTACTCACATTTTTGTCTATTCCTAACTCTGGCAACATTGAAGACTGCTGTTATTGTGCTTTTGTTATTAGCTTTTATGAGCTCTTTATACATTGAGGTATCGAATCTTTGTCTTATTTATTACAAACCATTTCCCTTTAGTTTGATCTTTCTGAAGATATTCTTTATTATAGTTGTAATTTTCATAATCCTTTTACATTTTAAGATCTGTAAGCATATGAACCACAAGTGTTTTATTCTTTAGCTTATCCCAAGTGCTTTAAAACAGTAACTATAAATACTTGCTAATAAATGTAGCTACCTAGGGTGAGTTAAAAATAAGGAAACAAAACATGAAAAATAAAGATTCAATTTTTGCTATATAGGATAATTTAGCTTGAATATTTTTCTTTTAAATTGTGAGAATAATTTTTACTTAAAAATTTATTTATTTACTTAGTTGCATTGGGTCTTAGTTGTGTCACATGGGTCTGTGTTGCAGTGCACAAGCTCGGTATTTGGGGCCGGCTCTAGTGCTCCAGAGCAAGTGGTCTCAGTAGCAGGGGTCAAACCTGAGTCCCCTATGTTGCAAAGCAGATTCTTAACCACTGGACTTCCAAAGAAGTTCTGAAATTAGTACTTTTAATATAAGTTATTAGAAATTTAAAAGAGAAAAAGATAGATTGAATGGTTTCATGAAAAATGTAACTTTTACTGATGATTTTGTGTTATCTCTATTGCTGCAGTCAATATGCCAGCAAATTTGGAAAACTCAAAAGTGGCCACAGGACTGGAAAAGGTCAATTTTCATTCCAATCTCAAAGAAAGGCAATGCCAAAGAATGTTCAAACTACTGCACAACTGCACTCATCTCACACGCTAGCTAAGTAATGATCAAAATTCTCCAAGCCAGGCTTCAGTACGTGAACTTCCAGATGTGCAAGCTGGAATTAGAAAAGGCAGAGGAACCAAGGATCATATTACCAGCATCTGCTGGATCATCAAAAAAGCAAAGAATTCCAGAAAAATATCTATTTCTGCTTTATTGACTACATCCAAGCCTTTGATGTGCGGATCACAACAAACTGTGGAAAATTCTTTGTGAGATGGGATTACCAGACCACCTGACCTGCCTCTTGAGAAACCTATATGTAGACCAGGAAGCAACAGTTAGAACTGGACATGGAACAACAGACTGATTCCAAATCGGGAAAGGAGTGTGTCAAGCCTGTATATTGTCACCCGACTTGTTTAACTTATATGCAGAGTACATCATGCAAAATGCCAGGCTGGATGAAGCACAGCTGGAATCAAGACTGCTGGGAGAAATATCAGTAACCTCAGATATGCAGATACCACCCTTATGGCAGAAAACGAAGAACTAAAGAACCTCTTAATGAAAGTGAAAGAGGAGAGTGAGAAAGCTGGCTTAAAACTCAACATTCAGAAAACTACCATCATGGCATCCGGTCCCATGATTTCATGGCAAATAGATGGGGAAACAATGAAAACAGGGCTGACTATTTTCTTGGGCTCCAAAATCACTGCAGATGGTGACTGCAGCTATGAAGTTAAAAGATGCTCTTGGAAGAAAGTCTATGACCAACCTAGACAGCATATTAAAAAGCAGAGACATTACTTTGCCAACAAAGGTCCGCCTAGTCAAGGCTATGGTTTTTCTAGTAGTCATGTATGGATGTGAGAGTTGGGCTATAAAGAAAGCTGAGCACCGAAGCACTGATGCTTTTGAACTATGGTGCTGGAGGAGACTCTTGAGAGTCCCTTGGACTGCGAGGAGATCCAACCAGTCAATCCTAAAGGAATAGGATTCATTGGAAGAACTGATGCTGAAGGTGAAACTCCAATACTTTGGCCACCTGATGCCAAGAACTGACTCATTAGAAAAGACCCTGATACTGGGAAAGATTGAAGGCGGGAGGAGAAGAGAACATCAGAGAATGGGATGGTTGGATGGCATCACCAACTCAATGGACATGAATTTGAGCAAGCTCCAGGAGTTGGTGATGGACAGAGAGGGCTGGCATGCTGTTTTCCATGGGTTGCAAAGAGCTGGACAGGACTGAGTGACTGAACTGAACTAATTATCTATATTTAGCTCTGAGTGCATTTTGCATTTCACATATATTTTTATGTACCTGTGATCATATTGAATGTGCAAACCATTATCATTTTAAAACTGAATATGTATATATATATATATATATATATATATATAACACACACTGATTTTGGATTGATGTAAGTAACCTTGCTAATGCGTGTTAAGAATGATCAATATGTCTGACTATATTGTGTTTACAAATTTGTATTGCTAACTCCTTCCCCAAGCTCTGTAACCTCTCAGTTCTTAATATTGGGAGCAATTTCAGATAGTAGTGTTAAAAGATAAACTGAGGCATATTAAAATTTTAAAGAGTTTATTTGAGCAAACTTTAATTCAAATTAGGGAGGGCCAAATGGGAAGTGTTTAGGAGTGTTCCACTGACAAGAAGTTTGGGGAGAGATTTTATAGAGAAAAGGCAGAGTGACTGTTAGGAAATGATTGACTGGCAATAGCTCAAGGAGTAGTTAACTCTTTGAGTCAACCAATAGTGACTGGTTGTCTTTATGTTTCAACTTTGTAATCTTAAGGCATTTATAGGCTTAGAATTTGCTTAGTTTACAAAGGTCACCAAAGCAGTAGAACCAGGTCACTCTAAGGACCTCGTTGCTTAATTACTGTAATTGTGGTGGTGGTTGTTATTTAGTTGCTAATTCATGTCTGATTCTTTTGTGACTCCATGGAGTGTAACCCACCAGGCTCTTTTGTCTAAGGGATTTCCCAGGCAAGAATACTGGAATGGGTTGTCATTTTCTTCTCCAAACAGTGGTTATACTTTTCTTAAAAATATGTATTCAACTGATAGCAATTGTAATTCTAATACTAACTGATTAAAGCAATGGATAATGCCAAATGAATTTGATTATATATATCAGCAAATCAACATGTGTATCAGCATACACTTGAAAAATGAGATATTCAGTCTATAGCTGTGGCATATGGATTTCCAGACCAATACCAATTCCCACTTTCAAAACCTCTGGTAAACCTCAGTGTCATTCTCTCACTCAAACCCCTTCGTGTGGTGCATACATTGTGAACCAGTGTTTGAAGAAGATGAATCCGTGTCAGTCATCCCCTCAAATTATAATCCTATGAAAATGACAAGTGAAAAGTGAAAGTGACAGTGTTAGTTGCTCAGTCGTCCTGCCAGCCTCCTCTGTCCATGGAATTCTCCAGGCAAGATTAAACCTAGGTCTCCTGCATTGCATGCAGATTCTTTACCATCTGAGCCACCAGCTATGCTAAGTCGCTTCAGTCGTGTCCGACTCTCTGCTACCCCATGGACTGTAGCCTTCCAGGCTCCTCTGCCCATGGGATTCTCCAGGCAAGAATACTGGAGTGGGTTGCCATTTCCTTCTCCACTGAGCCACCAGAGAAGCCCTAAAATGAACAAACACTTTAAAAACTGTTTGATATGCTTGCTGTTTTTCCTCAAAGCTTAATTTTCTAATTCTCAAAGCAGACATTTTGAAAGTTACTTCCTTCTTGTCAATCTTTCAACATTACAAACGGCTTTATTTATTTGGCAAAACTCAAGGATAATTTGAAGAATTATGTACTGGCTTCTTCACCCCACATCTATGTAAGATACTCTGACATATTTTACTATGGAGAGGAAAGTTGACATTTTTAAAAAACAAAAGAAGAGCCTTTTGTTTTTTTCATCAGGAGACATTTCAATATCTTAAGTGCTCATTTGCAATCCCATAAAATGCTTTTTTTTTCTCTTTAAATGTCAAGGTGATGTTTTCCTGGTAAATGTAAAATCAAATTCTCAGCTTGTTCTTTGCACCATAAGTGACATTAGCAGGTGGGAGACAAACAATTATAAGTAGGTATTCCTGAGGCTAAATCAAAAACACCTTTATTAGAATTTAAATTCATATATATGTGGTAATAATGTATAAAAACATTTTTCTGCTCTAAATATTTTTAAGATGCAAAATACATGCAAAAGCACCTAGAAGGCATGCATACACTCACAGTAAATTTAACTGCATATCAGGTGGTGAAGCCTCTATCTTCAAATATCACTATCATTACTCAAACAGTCAAATTTATTTTGACTGCAAAAATGGCACCTGCAATGTTAGGCCCTACACTTTATCACTTACTGCACGTCTGAATTAGAGCATTAGCAGAATTATTTTGCTCACAATAACTGTAGGAAGTATGTAGACTAAGTATTATTGTCCTCATGAAAATTCCAAGGCAGAAAGAATGAGAGGGCCCAGCTGTAAATCACACAGATAATTAAAGAAAAAGGACCAGAATCGAAATAGCTTCTTTCCCTGCTAAGCTTGTATTCAACTAGAGTATCTCTATTGGCAATAATATAAAATGCTTTATAATATTTAATATTTATAAAGTAAGTCAATTCTATAGTGGATGTTTCACATTAAAAAGGTAAAAACAAACAAAAAGTATATTGTGAACATTCCTGACAGGAAAATAATGTTATATCATATCAGTATTAATATAAATGATAATATTATGCTGCGCAAGGATTCCCGCCCATCCCCTGGTCCCACCCCCCATAGCAATGGCTCCAGCCAAATCTACTTTCACAATTTCAGTTTCAGGTCATCTGGTCTGAAGTGATCACCATAATATACAGTCTTTGTTTCTATCAGCATTCTATACATAATTACTTTTGCATTCTCTAAGAAGGGGGAATATATATTCTCCTTTCCTTTCTGAACTCTCACCAAGATGACTCTGAACAGTTCATGGCCTTTTTCTAACTTGCACTTCAAAACTCTTCCAGCCTCTAACCATTACACAGTTCCAAAACCACTTTCATAGTTTTAGGCTTTTGTTAAGCGACATGCTACTTCTTAGTACCAAAATCTATTTTAGTTCAGGCTGCTATAACAAAATACCATAGACTACGTGACTTAATAAACATTTATTACATCAATAGTTATCAATAGTATGAAATAATAAAAAAGTGTTTTGATCATCAGAACAATTAATTTTGTTCTTTATTTGTTGCCTGCTACATCTGACTTTATATATGTGTTCACACCTAGAGAGGCAAAATTTTACATATCAACTTATAATTAATTTAAGAAATTTATTATACCTTTATAGTTATTTGAGCTCCAAGTTCCTTTTGAGGAAACATCACTGAAAAGATATTGAGGAAAAAAAAAGTGAGAAAGAAAAGTAACTTTAGTAATATCAGAAAAATGTACCATACATTGGAATGTCAGTTTGAAAAATAAGTGTAGCATTTTGTTATTATTGTTCAGTCACTCAGTTGTGTTTCACTCTTTGGGACCCCAAGAATTGCAGCATGCCAGGCTTCCCAGTCCTTCAATACCTCTGAATTTGCTCAAACTCATGTCCATTGAGTCAATAATGCCATCCAACCATTTCATTGTCTGTTGCCCCCTTCTCTTGCTCTCAAGCTTTCCCACAATCAGGGTCTTTTCCAGTGAGTCAGTTCTTCACATCTGGTGGCCAAAGAGTTGGAACTTCACCTTCAGCGTCAGTCCTTCCAATGAATACTCAGGGTTGATTTCTTTTGGGATTGACTGGTTTTATTTCCTTGCTGTCCAAAGGACTCAGCATTAGAGTAATAAAAGGCAGTATGCAAAGCAATATATCTAAAGTTCAGACCTTGAATATTGAATGAATATGCAACTTGATTTAGATAAAAGCAGTTGTGATCTGTTCTGATGAAATGGAAAAGAATTGGATTATAAAATTTTTTAAAAAATGAGTAGAAATGTATGAATTAATCAATTGTATATTTATTTAAAAACTGAATATGTTAACAAGAAATAAAGGAGCACTTTTATGAGAGAGAAAAATGCAAATTGTGAATAATATTGACATTATCTGTGATAAATGTCATGTGGAAATAAATACATGTTAAGAATTGGTACATTATTTTGTTGACGGTACATTCTCTTGCAGAAAAGTCACAGTTACATCTGTTTATGGTTAAATGGGGCTTCACTGGTGGCTCAGATGGTAAAGAATATGCTTGCAATGCAGAAGACCCAGTTTCTATCCCTGGGTCTGGAAGATTCCTGGAGAAGGGAATGGCTACCCATTCCAGTATTCTTGCCTGGAGAATTCCATGGACAGAAGAGCCTGGCAGGCTACAGTCAATGGGATCTCAAAGAGTTGGATATAACTAAGTGACTTTCACATGTTCATGTATTTCTTAAAGTGTCATTTGTGATATCTGAAAATTTTTTTATTAAGGGTTTGAAATGTACCAATTATAATCTTAACTTCCATGATATGAAGTGTTGAGAACACTTAAGTAAAATTATTATTGCATAAATTGGGAAAAGGAGTACACCAAGGCTATATATTGCCACCTTGCTTATTTAGCTTATATGCAGAGTACATCATGAGAAATGCCAGGATAGATGAAGCACAGCTGGAATCAAGGTTGCAGGGAGAAATATTAATAACCTCAGATATGCAGATGACACCACCCTTCTGGCAGAAAATGAAGAACTAAAGAGCCTGTTGATGAAAGTGAAAAGGAGAGTGAAAAAGTTGGCTTAAAGCTCAACATTCAGAAAACTAAGATCATGGCATCCAGTCCCATCACTTCTTGGCAAATAGATGGGGAAACAATGAAAACAGTGGCTGACTTTAATTTTTTGGGCTCCAAAATCACTGCAGATGGTGATTGCAGCCATGAAATTAAAAGACGGTTGCTCTTGGAAGAAAAGCTACGACCAACCTAGACAGCATATTAAAAAGCAGAGACATTACTTTGCCAACAAAGGTCCATCTAGTCAAGGCTACGGTTTTTCCAGTAGTCATCTATGTATGTGATAGTTGGACTGTAAGAAAGCTGAGTGCAGAAGAATTGATGCTTTTGAACTGGGGTGTTGGAAAAGACTCTTGAGAGTCCCTTGGACTGCAAGGAGATCCAACCAGTCCATCCTAGAGCAAATCAATCCTGAATATTCTTTGGAAGGACTGATTCTGAAGCCAAAACTCCAATACTTTGGCCACCTGATGTGAAGAACTGACTCATTTGAAAAGACCTCGATGCTGGGAAAGACTGAAGGCAGAAGGAGAAGGGGACAACAGAGAATGAGATGGTTGGATGGCATCACTGACTCAAGGGACATGAGTTTGAGCAAGCTCTGGCAGTTTGTGAAGGACAGGGAAGCCTAGTGTGCTGAAGTCCACGGGGTCGCAAAGAGTCAGACACGACTGAGTGACTGAATTGAATGACTGAAAGAAATGGAGTTGTCTCAAACAATTTCTACCTCAAAATTTTACATACAAAATATGAATTGTCAATGTTTTCAAAGTAATTATAATAGAACATAATATGGAAATAATATAGACAATGAAAAATAGAAACTGTTTATTCAAAAGCATTTGTGTTTTCTCCACTATTGCCACTTATTTCATCCAAATAAAAATATTTGCCATTTAATAACTGACAGCATCTGAGAAGTCCATTTGGTAAGTTTATTCTGATGCCTACCCTCAAAATCACACTAAACTATCTTATGCACAATTCTTTTGGTGGCCACGTTTTTGCTTTTGTTTTGTTTTGCCATACATTGTCCTATATCACCTTGGTTACAGCTGATTAATCCAAAGCAAAGGGTTTACCCAAGGGCAATGAATATACAATCTGGTCAGATGTTTCTAAAATAAAAGATGAATAAATTACTCTCAAGGAAATTTGGATTAAATCTGAGAGATTGAGTTATCTATGATCACCAGATGAATGGAATAAGGAAGAGTTGCAATTTAAAAAAAATACACAAAAGAAAATATTCATGGAAGTTCTGCAGAAAAGGAATTGTTCTTAAGCAGAAGAATGTTATTAGTAGAGAGTGGTATATGGTAACAATCAGATAAACAGTGAAAGAAAAGGAACTGATGTTACAGTGGAGCACAGCCCTATTGGCATGGGAAGACTTCCACATCTGCTCCATCAACATCTTCATAGTAGCATTCTTTCTTTGACTGAACACACCGTCCTTAACAAAATAGTGCTTTGCCAAAGCTAAAGAACTCAGAGAGTAACTTATAAAACCATATGGGGAAGGAATCTTCTATGTCAACAAAAATTTCTCTGAAGAATTCCTCTAAGGACTCCTTTTATTTACCAAGTCAGCAAACTGGGTTTCAAAAGTTATTTCATATGATCAATATATATCAATACAAGAACCATTAATTCCCTACTTCTTAGGTTAAGAATCCTTAGAGCTAGTGGAATTATCCCCACAGATTTCCAACAAGACAAACAAATATTTTGTGGCTGAATTCTCTAAAGCAGGAGTCCCCAGTCTCTGGGATCTAATGCCTGATGATTTGAGGTAGAGCTGATGTAATAATAATAAAAATAAAGTGTACAGTGAATGTAACATGCTTGCATCATCCTGAAACCATCCCCTCCCCCTCGGTCAATGGAAAAGTTGACTTAATGAAACTGGTCCTTGGTGCCAAAAATTGGAAGCCATTGCTCTAAAGAATCTAAATAAGTTATTTTTAATACACATTGAGGAAAAAACAGGTATTAATCTGCATTCGTGTATTAAAATAAAAACATTTTAAGGACACTAATGAAGACAGCTGTTAGACACAAAATGATAGGCTTGAATATTGATTGTCATAACCATCAGAAGAGGACCACTTTATTTTTAAGGGCCTTCCCTCCATGCCTCCCTCCCCTCGGGTTTGGAATATTAGAAATTGGAACTAGAAATCTCATTGTAATATTTTTGCATTATTACATTATAGCACTTAATTCATCTCATTTTCACGAATTTAATTGTTAGAAATATTCACTTTGCAGAAATCTTAGCCCCATTGACTCTTTATTGAGTCTTTGTTGTGCTCATTCCAATACACTTAGTAATCTGTTGCATTTTAATTTTTACTTTGAGATAGTGAATGTTGAATAAAGTTGAAATCATTTAATATGTTATTTCAATATACAATTCAAAAAAAAAAATTAAAGGACTAAAAGGGCACCTGTCTTAATACTGGATCCACTTAAAAGAGAATGTCTATCTAGTACAGATCCCCAGAGGGACAAAAATTCAAAATGAGTTAACATTTTATTTTTATATTCCCTTCTTCTGTTTAGACTTTAAATTTCTGAGTGAGTTATACTAATCTATATTCAACACTGTTTTCTTGGGGTAAAAGGGCAACGGTTATGTGTTAAAATTCATTTGAGAAAAGAACAAGGTCTACAAAGAAAAAAAAACTTTTAAATAAAAGAGAGCAATATTTATTATAAGAACTACATTTTAAACCTCTTTTCTTTGTTATTGGAAGAAATTTAACTGAAAAGAAATATCACTTATACCTTTTGCTATTCTCCTGAGTTATGTGACAGGATTAGCTGGCAGGAATCTTGGGGCCAACTTGAATAGGAGGTTCCCAAGGGAGAAAAGCAGGTCAAATTCAACCTCCATAAGTTTCTCTGCTACACTGCCTGTCTAGGAGTCTGCCTCATTGTTCTGTGTCTTTTGCGGGTTAAGACCCAGGAATTTTCCCCCTGAATGTGGCTCCACCGTGTCCATGTCTGAATCTTAGGATGTCATAGTGCTTCTTAGACTACGGGAATCATTTGAGAATTATCAAATGCATGAGGATTATAAGTAATGATTTTATAGTTCTCATTTAGGTCCAGCTGGGAGTCAGAAAAATATGATTTATATTTAGCATTTTCAAAGAAATTTTACAAAGCATTCCTGCAGTACTTCTTGCTGATCCCATTGTTTACAAGGTTGCAAGCATGCCAGCTCTCAATTATTCCAGTCAGTGGGTAACTGTCAATGAGCAGAGGGTACTTTCATTTTTAACCAATTATTACAATTTCCTCTTCCAACTCATCTAAAATGTCAACATAATTTCCTGGAAATATATTGAACTATTTTTCCTTTATTTTCTTGTCTGCTGGTACAACTCCCACACTGAAATTGCTCTTGTGTGAGTCACCAAAAGTTTTCATGTTATGAAAGCAAAAGGATGTTTTCTGGTGGTGTTACCTTGCTTAACCTCTTTTCATTCATTCATTTAATGAGTTATTGAACATTTACTGTTGCCAAGCACTGGGGAAACAGAGGTGCACAATGCAAGGTATGGACCATATCCTTATAGTATTTATAATTAAGTTTGAAAGACAGACTGAACAAGTAATTACAGAGGTGTTAAATGTCAGGAAAAGGTGCCACGGGAACATATAATGGAGACCTACTTTAGCTTTGAAGTCAGAAAAGGTCTCTCAGTGGAAGCAATTTTTAGTTGGGGTCTAAGTGTAAGTAAAGAGTTGATTTGTGAAACAGAGATAAGCAAGACTTTTTTTTTTTTTTAACAAAGGGAAAAGCAATTTTCACTTTTTCAATTTTCTTTCAGTTAACACCTACTCAGCTACCAAAGTAGCACTGAATCTAGATAAGAAATAACGAGGATTTAAAATCAGGGACAAAAAGAATGAATATATTCAGGTACATTAGGAATGTGTATTTGGTGATTGCATACATGAGAAGATGTGGGAAAAGGGAAAGTTTAAGAAAGTTCTGAGTTTATGTTGGTGATAGTGTCCCTTACTAAGACTGGTAATGCTGAACACCTGCAGGTTTGGGAAGAGATCATAAATGCAGTATTGCATGTGCTCAATTTGAGGGGTTTGAGAAAAAACTATTGGGAATGTTAAATAGTCAACCCAATGTATCTTGCCCCAGAAGAGAGGCTGAAGATGCATATGCATGCTAAGTCACACGAAGAGTTGACTCACTGGAAAAGACTCTGATGGTGGGAGGGATTGGGGGCAGGAGGAGAAGGGGACGACAGAGGAAGAGATGGCTGGATGGCATCACCGACTCGCTGGATGTGAGTCTGAGTGAACTCCGGGAGTTGGTGATGGACAGGGAGGCCTGGCGTGCTGCGATTCATGGGGTCGCAAAGAGTCGGACACGACTGAGCGACTGAACTGAACTGAACTGAATGTGAGCTCTTTCCTCAGTATCATCATTAAAATGAACATTTATATTACTGTCAGAATGAGCTATGTAAGAAAGAAAAGACACCTATGTTTTCTCTTTCCTCTTCTTCCCTATGTTAACTTAGGTCTAATGCTTTTTGATGTTACCAGCAAGAGTCTTCTCTCTCACTTTTCCCTACTTCTCTTTTTCTAAAGCGTATATGGAGATAAATTTCCTCTAGTAATTTTCTCCTTTGCCAGTTGTTTTGGTTAATTGTAGCACACAGGTCGTAAAGCATTACTTTCATTGTGAAAGCCACAGAGAAGAATAAGACAATGGGTGCCAACACAGTCCATGGAGGAAGACTATTAGCATTCAGAATCCAGCCCCAGTATCTGCCAGCTTGGCGACCTTGGACAGTTAAACTACCGGTGCTTTATTGTTTTCACATTTAATAGTGACTATTTCATAGTATTGTTCTGAGGATTGAGTTTGTTAATACATTAATGTGCTTAGAATGGTACCTGATACAAAGAAAACAGCAAGTCACTTTATTATTAACTACGTAAAGGCTAATTTCTGAATACTAATAAAGGAGGAACTTCATATATTAACTAAATTAACTTGGCTATTAAGACAGTTAAGATTTCATATGTACCTGATGTGTGACAGGCCCTGCCCCAACACTGGTTATGCAGGAGCAAACATAAACAACATGGTTTCTTTCATCATGAAAAATAGTACCTGGAAAAAGAAATGTACAGGACCCATATGTGATGAGTGATGTGTTTATCAACAGCTGATCATTGCATGGATATAGCATATCTAAGATTTCTGAAATAAGATTTATCTTTTTATTCTAAACTTACTTTATCTTTGCTTCTTGGTTTCAATAATGGAAATATTTACTTGTTTCCTCTATTCAGAACTGGGAATTGTCCTCCACAACTGGCCCGCTTATTCATGTATTTAACAAGTATTCATTGGGTGCATTCTTGGGTGATATGACATTAAACATGATAGATACAATCCTCGCACCCTCAAAACCGATGCTATTATGAATACCCGTGTGATTGGGCCACCCAAAATGGCTTTTCTCTTGTTCTCTGCACATCCTCTACTGGACTAGTATCTGCTTCACCTATGCCCTACTCACATGACTGACCTTCCTACATACTTGCCCCTGCCTGATCCAGCTAGTGACTGTTATAACTTTTTGATCAAAACATCACCATCACTATAGCTTATTAGAGGGATGGTGAGGGGCGTGTCCCCTTCCAGTTTCCCTGGCAACTGATGAGCCAACCTGTTGGCCTGTGCTGTGCCATCCAACAATATTTCCCATACATGGCTTATTTTCCTTAAAGAGGTAGTGGTCTTGCTGGTGAAAAGAAATTAAACATTTAAAATACTAAATAACATTAAATAGTTAACTCACTCAAGGAGATAACATAAGAGCTGCTATAAGGTGGCAAGTGATGCTAAAGAGAAGAAAAGAGAATTGCAGAGTTAAAGGTTGCTGTCTTGCTCAGGAAAGATCACTGATGCTTTTTATGTTGGAAGTGAGATTTATGAAACAGAGATCCTTCTAAGGAAGGAGGAACTACAACATTCTAGAGACGTTGAGTCAAATACATTATTTACTCATTAAAATTAATCATTTCCCTTCAGTTTTTGACCAAACACTTGAGTGCTGGGATTCCATCTCAGCCCCAGATTGGAGATCTAGATCCTAGAAGTAGAAAATGACATTGAAGAAGATTCAAAATTACTAAATTTTATTAGCAAGTACCTTGCTAATGTCAGGGAGTGTGTAATTTCCTCAGTTCTCTCTCATCACAAGAAAAATTTGAAGCGGCGGACCAGCGTTAGAGCCCTTGGGCAGACTGTGTCACAGCTCTGGGATAGATCAACGTTACAGCTCTGGGTTACAGCCCCGTGTTACAGCTCAGTTTTATTTAGAAAATAAAGGAAAATATATCCTCAAAGCATGAGGACATGCCAAACCAAAAGACACAAAGAGAAGAGAGAAAGAGAGAACAAGAGACCCCCTGGCCATTTGGCTCCTCTTCTTATATGATTTTTTTTTTCCTCCCCTGGGCCTGCCCTATGTAAATTGGGCTAGCCAGGAGTGCTTGTTTGTTTTACCTGAGGTTCTCACTCCACTCCTTGGACCTTCCTTAGTTCTATTTTCATGGGCTTTCCCTTCCTTGTTTTTCGCCGCACCATTCTGGACTCCTTTGTCCTATTCTAACTACCTAACATTTTCTAGCAAGATGAGAGGCCCAATTCTTTGGGAATAGAGGTGTCGAGGTCTTTCTGGCTACTTCTTGCTGAACTGGGATGGCAAGGGACGTTGAGCGTCCCCCTCTTGCTAGTCTCAGGCCTCAGAGTCCTTATAGCGGTGTCCATCTAAGGGTGAGTGATATTTTCCATGGTCGGCTGTAGTTTTATATATCCTTGTTGAACTGGCACTGCATGTTGTAGCTTGTTGACATGAGCAGAGACAAAATGGGTTAGACAATTGATAATACATGGAGTAATCATAAGCACCATCAATATGGCATAACAAGGACTAGTAGGGGCATTAACCAACTCCAAATTCCCATTGCCAGGATGGCTCAAATCCCTCCTTGTTCAGAGATCAGAAGATCTGTCTTCTGTCTGTTTTGGAGTACAACCGCTGCCAAGCTGTGAAAGAGTTGTCCTGAGAAATCTTATCCCCAGAAAATAGATTTTGGGGGTGTTCATTAGAATGACACTCATTTATAGTTCTGAATAGGTATCTGAGATCTCCCAGGTGCTCACAGGTGTATTGAGTGTCTTCTTCTATTTTCTTCCATGGCTTGACTCGTGAGTAGTGAATCCAGGAGTCATGTCCTAGTACCTTGACTGCTGTGGGGGTAGAAAGTATTACAGGGTAGGGGCCCTCCATGTGAGCTGGAGTTGAGCCTTTAGGGACCCATCGTTCCAGACTTTAATTAAGACTTGAGTCCCTGGAGCATATAGTAGTGACTCCTTAAAATCTTTTGGGTCCTGATTGGCATCTCACAAGCGTATAAGACTGGAGGGTCTGAACCTCTGGATCCAGGAAGAGGTCATTGACATAAACAAAAGGTCTCCCATACAGCATCTCATAAGGACTAAGACCAAGCTGTTCCTTAGGGGCAATACAGGCACAGAGGAGAGCTATTGGTAAAGCCTCCTTCCATCCCAAGGAGGTCTCCTGGGTTATCTTTTTTGTCGCTGATTTTAAGAATTGATTGGCTCTTTCTACTTTTCCTGAAGACTGAGGCCTCCTGGCACAATGGAGATAATAAGTAATGCCCAATGCTTTAAAGACCACTTGGGTGACCTTAGAAGTAAATGATGTCCCATTGTCACTTTGTAATGACCTGTGCAGAACAAATCTCGGAATGATTTCACGAAGCAGTTTTTTTTTTTTTTTACCACCTTCTCAGCCTTCTCAGTCCAGGTGGGAAAGCCTTTAATCCATCCTGCAAATACATCTATCATCACTAACAAGTATTTATACCCTTGAGAAACTGGTATCTGGGTGAAGTCCATCTGCCAGTCCTCTCTTGGGTAGGTCCCTCATCACTGGACAGGCTGGGCCAACTAGGGTCTTCAAGTTCCTTGGGGATTGTTTAATTGGCAAGAGGGACAAGAGGAGACCACTAACCTTATGGTCGTTTGGAGGCCTATTCCTCTGAAGGACCTTTCTAGTAATCTTTAGAGAGCCTTTTCCCCAAATGAGTGGTGGCATGTAAGGAGTTAACCAACTTCCATTGGAGCTTTCCAGGCAGAAAAAGGAGTCCCTCTTTTTGAAACCACCCCATATGATCTTGAAAGCCCTAATTCTTAGTTTGAAGAGTCTCACCTTCAGTATATGAAGGAGTTTCTGACAAATTAGTCTGTGGAACTAAGGTGGCAACCCCTATTAAGTTATTGTTCTATAATGCTGCTCTCTTAGCTGTCTGATCAGTTGCTTGGTTCCCTTGTGCCACTTCCATGCTCCCTTTTTGGTATCTTTACAGTGGGAGACTGAAACCTCCAGCAGGCAGATGGACTGCCTCCAAGAGTCTAAGGATTTGATCACCATATTTGATTGGGGACCCTCGGGTGGTCAAGTGGTCTCTTTCTCTCCAAATAGCAGTATGTGCATGTAGCATCAGAAAGGCATACTTGGAGTCAGTGTAAATGGCTACTCTTTTTCCTTTTCCCATATCTAAAGCCCAAGTCAGGGCTATGAGCTCAGGGAATTGGGCTAAAGTACCTGGTGGCAAAGGTTTAGCCTCTATGGTCTCAAAATTGGCTATTGCTCCATTTTCAGCTATTCTTTTTCAATCCAAGACAAAGCTGCTTCCATCAGTGTAACAGATTTCCTCAGGGTTGGTCAGAGGCTCTTCCAACAATCCCTCTCAGGATTTTGTCCAGTGGTCCAAGGTTTCTAGGCAAGAATGAAAGGGGAGAGAGCCCTTGGGGGTAGGCAAGATGGTTGCTGGGTTAAGAACCTCACAAGGGAATATAGTGAGGCCTGGGCTTTCCATCAGCACTACTTGGTATCTGACAATTCTTTGATCAGATCTCTAAATGGTCTCTCCCATTTAGGAGATGTTTCACTTGGTGGCTGGAAAAATAGTTAGTTTGCCCCCAAAAGAGAGTTTTAAAACATCTATCAAGATTGCAATAGCTGCAAGATTCTGAAGGCAGGGAGGCCAGCCTTGGGCGGTTGGGTTGAGCCTCTTGGATAAGTAAGCTACAGGCTGGGGCTCAGATCCCTACCTTTGAGTTAACACTCCCAAAGCTATTCCTTCTCTTTTGTGGACACAAAGTTGGCATGCTTTTTGTGGGTCTGGCAACCTCAAGGCAGGTTCTTGAGTTAAGGTTTGTTTTAGTGTAGCCTCTGCCTTCTTTTGAGGAGTTCCCCACATCAGAGGGATTGAATCATCCCATCCCTTCAAGCTTTCATATAAGGGCTGAGCAACTAGACCATAGTTGGGTATCCAGATTCTACAGCTCCCAGTTAGCCCCACAATTATTTTCAAGTCATGGAGGAAGGCAACTGGAGAATTCCTTGTACCCGATCAGAGGACTACCTCCTGGACCCGTGTGTAATCTGAACTTCCAGGTAAGTGACCTTTGTCTTGATCATTTGTGCCTTAGCACAGGAGACTTTATATCCCCTCTCTGCCAAAAAGTTTACAACCTGAATTGCATGTTGTTGGGCATTTTTTCATCTGGAGAGCAGATTAATAGGTCATCTACATATTGTAATATTTTCCTATTAGGTCCCAGGTTCAGATCTAAGAGATCCCCACTAAGAGCCTGTCCAAACAGATGGGGGCTATTGCTGAACCCCTGAGGTAATATTGTCCAAGCCATCTGTTGGTGTTTTTCTCCTGGACACTCCCCCTTGAAGGCAAAAAGATACTGAGATTCTTTAGCCAGTGGTATGCAAAAAAAAAAAAAAAAAAAAAAAGCATCTTTGAGATCCAAGACTGTAAACCACTTGGCACTGGGTGGGATTTCTCCCAAGATTACATAGGGATTGGGTACTGTGGGATGGAGGAAGACTATAGCTTTGTTTATGATCTGGAAATCTTGAACCATTAACCAAGTTCCATCCTTTTTCTTTACTGAGAGGATCGGGGTGTTACACAGTGAATTGGTAGGGACCAATAGCCCACAAGAGAGATATTTGTTTATTAGAGGCTGTAGTCCCTCCTGAGCCAATCTTCTGATGGGATATTGTTTCAGGTTAGGCAACTGAGTGGCATCTTGGAGGACAATGATGACCAATTCAGCCTGGTGGGCTCATCCAGGAGTTCCCCGGTCCCACACCTGGGTGTTAATTTTGTACTCCTGTAGTTTTTGATCCCTATCTATTGGAGAGGGTGTAATGGATTCTTCAGTAGTAAGCAGAAGCTGTAGGGCTCCAGGGGCTGAAAAGCTTCGCATCACAAGGGTAGTCCCCAGCTTATTGAGTATATCTCCTCCCAATAAAGGAGTAGGACACTCAGGGACCACCAAAAACTGATGGGAAAATATTTGTCCATCCCAGCAACAAAGAATTGTTCAGGTGAATCTTTTAGTAATTGTTTTTCCTGTAGCACCCCAAATGGTACAGGTTTGGGAAGAGAAGGTTCTGGAGTAGGAGATCAAGACAGAGTAGGTAGCCCCTGTGCCAACCAAGAAATTCTTGGACCTACCTGCCACATCCAGTTGCACCCTTGGCTCTGGTCCCATGATGGCTATCTGTGACAGGCAGACTGGCTGAAGCTGGCCACTTCAGTCCTGTTGAGCCATCATGAGGGAAGGCTTGGCACTTGACCTTGAGGCTCTTGAGTCCCAAGGGCAGAGTGCCACCCAGTGTCCCAGTTGATGGCATTTATGGCAGGCAGTTTTAGGAGACTTGTCACGGTTTGGACACTCTTTGGCCCAATGCCCCTCCTGTCTACAGATTAGGCATTTGCCTCTTGCTTTGTCCTTCAAGGACTCAATGTTTGCCATAGGGCTTCCCTGGAGGGTAGCCAGCATCTGGGCATGCCTTGTCTCTTTCCTTTTCTCCCTCTCCTGGGCCTTGGCCTCCCTCTCCTGCTCTCTGTAATAAAAGGTATTGGTGGCTGTCTGGACCATCTCATCTAAAGAGGCAGCAGAGTTCTGCTGCTGTAGCTGTTGTGACTTTATTCTGATGTCTAATGCACATTGGGACAGGAATTTGTTCTTTAAAATCACCTGTCCCTCTTAAGAGTCAAAGTCTAGATTGCTAAACTTTTGGAGGGCCTCTTTTAGCCTTTCCAGAAAGACAATAGGGTTCTCATTGGGTTCCTGAGTTATTGCTGAGATCCAGGCATAGCTGATTACTTTTTTTTCTGGGCTGCTTTCAGTCCTGCCTTCACACAGATCAGAAAATGAAGGACTTCTTTAGGGGTGAATCTTTTTGAAATTTATCCTACCCAGTTGCGACCTGAAAGCCAGGTGTCCCCAGGTCAAGGTGCAGATCCCCAGGCAAGCGGAGGTGTGACAGCCTTCTGGAGAGCAAACCCCCAGGCAGGTCGAGGTAGGTTGGCCTCCTGAGAATTGGGTCCCTGAGCAGGTTGAGGCATGGTGACCTCCTGGGACCAATGGACTGGTGGATCCCCAAGCAGGTTGAGGAATGACAACCTTTCGAGGACCAGATTCCTAGGCAGGTCGAAGCAGTTCAACCTCCTGTGACCCCCAGACTGGAGTTGGATGACCCCAGGGTCTCCAGCATGATCAGTGCTGGGTAGGATTAAGGGGTTGTAATTTTAACTCATTTCCAGTTTGTTCACCGCAGATGGGAATAGATATCGTGATGTAAAGCAATCCAAGCCTTTGCCCTAAGACTGGGAACTTGGTGAAACAGTCGTAAGCCTTATCCTCTTACTGCTCTAAGGGAATGGAAGTCACTGATTTCCTCCCCTAGTCCTCCATATGTGCAGCTTAGGGTGCGTCCAATGGTAAGCATATTGTTGTCATAGACCCACTTTAGGTAATAAAAGAAGTAATGACAAAGGAGTGGGTTATCTGTCCCTGTTAGGGGCATTAAGAGCATTTTAACAATAGGGGGATGGAGCAATATTGCCTAAAAGGGAGCAGGGTCCTGGTTGTAGGAGTTAGTAATTGACTTAAGAACAAATTGGTAAGAGGCAACAGACCAGATGTTCCATAAAAGTGTAGTGGCAGTTTGATCCAAAGATTTGTTTGTAACTTTAGGAGAAGGGTAGTAAGGATTTGGGCCCAAATGGCCTGCAGGGCTAATTCCCAAAGTGGCAAACATTATCCCTGGAAGCCCAGTTGCCTTTGAAGGGATGCCAACAGATGAACTTCTAGCAGGCATTGTGTGTGTGCCTGTCTCCCACCCTAGAGGGTTCACTGGGAGATGCTGATGTTGCACATGTTGTAGAAAACATGGAAGATGAAGGGCTGAATATCTAGAGGGATTGGATATGATACAGTATTTCCCTCCCAAGAGCCAGCTGTTTTCTTGTTGTCCCTCCAGAAGATTGTAGAGCAACATTGTAGGCCCAGATGGGGCTCAGGAAAGGAGCATGAAACAGGAGGAAAGGGGCAGGGCCCAAACTTTGAAAGAATGACATAGCACAAGGGCATAACATAAACTGACTAAAATCAAATGGGTCCAAGGTGACAAGTCAAATTCAACTAAACCTTGATCCCCAATCTGCAAGCTAAATGATACACCAGGTGTCAAGACAGTTTCAAAACACTGTCAAAAGACAGAGGAGTGGGTGGTTCCCCAATGGTTGGGATGATCCTCCCACTCAGTAGCATATGAGTACACTCAGCAAAACCTAGCCACACCACATTCCATGGCCTAAGCACTTGCCCTCTGTAGTGGCCCACACCCTGCCTAGAGTGCTTCTCTCTGAATCCAAACAAATCCATTTCTTACCTATTGCTGTGTCTTGAACTGAATTTTTGCAATGAGACATCAGAGCCTGAGCTTCATTAGGTCCTCAGGCCAAGCATCATGGGGTTTGACTGGGCTCAAGTCCCGGGAGAGAAGAGCTGAATGATGGGAGGAAAAAGCAGTGGGAAAAGTGTGCCAAGGAATCTCCTTCATAACCTGCCAGAAAAGCTTCTAAATATCTGACCTGTGCTCACAGTTTTCACTGACCTGATCCTTGGCACAAAGAAGACTAAGGACAGAAGAGCCCCCACTGGCTTGGGTAACAGCTACTGGGGCTCAGCAGATAGTGGAGCCTTTGAGACATACTGAGGAGTAGCCTCTCCTCTTGTTTGAGGAAACAAGAAGTGAGAGATTATAAAGGATTTTTTTTTTTTTTTTTTTAAGGCATATGTCCTTCCAGCCACAGGAGTGAGGACTTCCTTTCTTAACCGGAGGTCTTCTGGAATCTGCGACTGAGCTGTGAGAGCTTTCTGCTGAGTTTGTTTTCTGATGTCCCAGTTTCCAGCACACTGGGCTTCTTGTCACCTCCCCTGCGCTGGGCTTTCTTTGCGTTCAGCTTCCACCATAGGCGCTTTCGCTGAATTGCGCTCCTGCTGTGCTTGGCCTCCTCTCCTCGCGGTGGCTGTGCTGAGGTTACTTCAGCCAGGTTAAATCAGAGTCATGGCACCACAGATGTCAAGGGAGTGTGTAATTTCCTCGATTCTGTCTCGTCACAAGAAAAGTTTGAAGCGACGGACCAGGGTTACAGACCTCGGACAGACTGTGCCACAGCTCTTGGACAGATCAGTGTAATAGCTCCGTGTTACAGCTCAGTTTTATTTAGAAGATAAAGGAAAATACATCCTTGAGGAGTGAAGGCGTGCTGACTCAAAAGACGACAAGAGAGAGAGAGAGAGAGAGAGAGAGAGAGAGAGAGAGAGAGAGAGAGAGAGAGCGAGAGCGCATGAGAGAGACAGCGAGAGAGAAAGCCAAAGAGAGAGCGAGAGACCCCCTGGCCCTTGGCTCCCCTTTTTATGTGTTTTCTCCTCCCCCTGGGCCTGTCCTGTGTGAACTGGGCTAGCCAGGAGTTCTGTTTGTTCTACCCAAAGTCCTCACTCCAGTCCTCGGACCTACCTTTGTTCTATTTTCATGGGCTTTTCTCTTCCTTGTCTTTTAGCCACGGCCATTCTGGACTCCTTTGTCCTATTCTAACTACTTAACACTAACATCCACCAGACTCCCAAACCTAGCTCCTGATTTGTCCATTTTCTCCAGAATTGTTTCTGTAAATGGTTATTGAGGATTTTTAAATGACAGAATGGATCCAAAATTATGACCATAGTGTTAGAAGAAATTTTAAGAGAGCTTATCTTGGACATAAAACCCATGCAGAAAATCTGAGAGGCCCAATAGAAAAACAGAATTAGATTTACACCCTTAGAGCTTGCTTTGTCTGCACTTTTCTGAAAACACAGTTAGCCTTACCTATTTTCTCCATGTTTATCTCTGCTGATTCTTGTTCCCATCAGGACTATCTACAGATTTCTTTACTTCCCCTACCCAGTTGACAGAGCCCTTAGCACAGGCTGTGCCAGCAAACATATGTTGTGAGCTCATGATTATTTGTCTAAATTCTGCCTGCTCTATGACCCTGGCTTTCCAGACAAATTTGGGGTTCCCCATTTAATATAATTCCCTGATCTGATACACAGTCATTTAATGAAAGAAAGGTATCTTAATTAAAACATATGATTAACTTTGTCAATTCAAACAAAAATAACTCTAATTAGGCATAGGCATAGACTTTTAAGGTTAGAAGGGGCCTCAAAGATCACCTAGTAAATGAATGGTTTTAGTAATTGTTCTTCCCTGCTGTGTGCATTAGCATCTGCATTTTATTCACTGCTGTCAAATACATACTTTTAAAAGAGATAATAAGACCTTAGGAATATGCAAAGTTCCTAATAGTTGCACTTTTTAACAATCTCGCTAAAGTCTTCTGACCTTACAGTTCATGACATAATTATTTATTAGGCTAGGGATAGAATCATTTATGGCTTAGAGTAGATAATAAAAGGGATTACTACCCAGGCCATTTCTTCCTTAAACTCACAGTTTTCCTAATCTCTTTCCCTATGGCAACGGAGCAATTACTTTCCAGCATGTTGATTCCTTTGTACTTTAAATATAGATAAATGTAATCATGCTGAAAACCTGGAGGTTAGCGAGTGTTCCTGAATTGAAATCCCTTAACTACAGAAAAACATTGATTCATGGCTTAGTCTTCTATAAAACCTGGTTACAAGTGTACGTAAAAAACTAGATGACTCTCAAGTAAATCTGTAACTGTCATCACTATGAATAATAAAGTTTAAAATGTGTAAATCTTGATTAAAATATTATTTCTAGAAAATAGAGTAAGGCTCTTTTTAAGAATTACAAGTAAAACTTAGTTGATATACAAAGAAAATTTATAAAAATAAAAGAATGCTTGGTTTAAGATGAGTGAGAAGGAAAATGATACAGTGACTGAGCATAATCTCTGGAATATGTCAGACAGTGCTTTTTTTTTTCAAGGAATACATATTTGTGTATCTCATAGGGAATGAGTCTTTCAAATATTAGAACTACTGAATCAAGAAAAGAATTTCTGCAAGCCTGGGTGTGAATTTGCCCTCAGTGACAATCAATTACACCAAAAAACAAAAGTCCATCTAAAACACCATGAGAGATTTGTGGATTTCATGTAACCTACCCTATTTTTGCAGGCTTCCCAAGTGGTGACAGAGGTAAAGAACTCACCTACCAATGAAGGAGACATGAGTGATGTAGGTTTTTCCCTGGGTCAGGAAGATCCCTGGAATAGAAAATGGAAACCTACTCCAGTATTCTTGCCTGGAAAATTCCATGGACAGAGGAGCTTGCTGCTAATGCAGGAGACAAAAGATATTGAGTTTGATCCCTGGGTCATGAAGTTCCCGTGGAGAAGGGCATGGCAACCCACTCTAGTCTTCTTGCCTGGAAAATGCCATTGACAGAGGAGCCTGGTGGGCTACAGTCCATAATGTTGCAAAGAGTCAAACACGCCTGAGCATCTAATACTATCCCATTTTTATCAGTTACTGAATAGCTCACAAAATATTTATATCTATCTATCTAACTATATATATCTATATATCTCTCTATCTCATAACTGGGATAGTTAGATTAAAAAAAAAAAAAAAACTATAGCAGGAACTTGTATTCTACACCATTATCAAAGTAAACTGGGTTAAGAAGACTAAAGAGCAGATAGTCAAAGTAACCTATTTTCCTCCCCTTTTCAAGAATAATATTAAAATCTGTCATTGTGTCAAGGGAGCAAGACATTTTTCTCTACTCTTTTAGGATTCCTCTGATTGGCCCAAGGATTAAATTTACATGAGATAGACTAATGCAGAAAATTTCGTAGTATAAATGGGAATTATTGTCTTTGTTTAGTCACTCAGTCATGTCCGACTCTTTGTGATCCCACGGGCTGTAACCCTTCAGGCTCCTCTATCCATGGGATTTCTCAGGCAAGAATAGCAGAATGGGTTACCATTTCCTTCTCCAGAGAACTCAGGAAAAGTGAATAAAACTCACCAATGGCTGAAATCCTCACCTTGAGTACTATCTTCAATTAAAGACAAAACAGGATTTGTTTATTAGTGGTTTGGGACTTCAAAGGAGGAGAAAGGTAATTTAGACAGAGATGGAAAAGCAAATGTTTGGTAAACAGACACTTGCTGGGCCACATGAGACAATGGGACACAGAGTGGACCCTGATCTCCAAGCTCTGTAGTGTCTCCTCCTCCGAACCTCGCCCATCTTCTCTGGCATCTTTGCAAATAACTTATTCTGCTCTCCTATATCATCCTTCAATGCAATAGCTAAAGTAGTATTTCGAATCAGATTCTTAGTTATTAACTGAGTAATCATCACCTCTATCTTTAATGGAATAATCATCTCTATTCATCCCTATCTTGAGGCCTTATACATATTGATACAGATGTTAGTTTGGGTCCTACTGAGGAGAATAGATGAAAGCAAGACAAAAAAGCAGGTTTTAGATCAAGAAAAGTTCTGACTGTGTTGATAAGGTTATGTTTTATTCATTTAGTCAATACTGGTCTAGAGGTAATATTTTTAAGCAAAAAGATTAATTAGATCCATCACTGAAAGGTGATTCAAACAGCATGAGAAGGGATTAACTGGGGCAAGATGGGAAAGTCACCCAGTTCTAATAATCCACATAGGAAAATGTATGGTGTCAGGACAGAAGGCATTAGGAAGAAGATGGAAAGGATTAAAAAATAATCAGGAATTAGAATTGTATGTGCCTTACTTCTGATTTGATATGGGCAGAGAGAGAAAAATAATAATCCAGGATAACAATTGCATTTGTGGCTGGGATATCTGGTGTATAGGGTTTCTCATATGGCTCAGTGGTAAAGAATCCAACTGCTAGGCAGGAGAAGAGGTTCAATCCATGGGTTGGGCAGAGCCCGGAAGGAGGGAATGGCAACTCACCCCAGTATTCTTGCCTGAGAAATGCCATGGACAGAGGAGCCTGGCGGGCTATAGCCTCTGCAGTCGCAAAAGAGTCAGACATGACTTGGCAACTGAACAACTACCATCATTTAGTGAATGACTGTTTCATTCTCTCAGGTAGTGGGGATGAAAACAGAACACATCTGAGACAGGGGCATTTTAGCGGAGCTTGGAATACATAGAGCTTGGAGGTGAGTGGGTGAAAATGGCAAGCAGGTTGAGTGGAGAATTTTTGTTACTTAGACAGTGAAATAACAAGCATGGTTGTGGTAGCCCAGGGAATGAATACAGAAGAGAAAACAACTGCAACTGAAATTCTCAGAAAAATTGCCTTCAGGTTGAGAACCAGTACTCAAAGGTTGAGTGGAAAAAAGGCTGTAAAGCAAAAGGAGGAAAATCAACAAAGAGTATTGTCTAATTAGCTGTTTTGATAGTGCTTTTTGATAAAACTGAAATAATGAATATTGTCAAGTCTAACTTCAGGGGAGGAAAAAGAATGAAAAGATGCCCTTTGATTTGTGCATAAAGATACCATTATTATCCTTAATTCATAAGTGTTATTAAGGAAGAGATAAAATAGACCTAGAAATATTTTAATTTTAAAAGTTAATTTACAGAACTGGAGGAGTTTTATAGAGCAGACAGCTTCAAATTTTGATGAGAAACACTGATTAGTTAACAAAATTAAGCCCACTGTTCATATAAAAGTATAAATTATATACATTTAGTACTCTAATATATTAATATATGACAGCATGATTAAAATGAGTATGTTTAATAAAGTATATAATTAAAATATTTTAAATAAATATATTTCAGCTGATATGTTATACATGTGCTTGCTCTCAGAAAATATGTAAGATGGAGTAAAAACTATAATCTTCAACAGTCTTCTCTGATGGTATGAAAATGTTTAATTAATTGATTAGAACCACTGTGACCAAGTCAAACAGGAACTTATTTTCTCTTTCCAAGATAACCTCAAAGTTTAAAGGCATCCTCTCTAACAGTTGTTATTCTGAATAAAAAGAAAGCCGTTGTTTACTTTTAAAGGGAGAAGGATGCATGCTGAGTATTATTATTCAGATTATTTTGATCAAAACATCTACTGTTTATCACTAAAGAGGAAGGCAATTTCTAAAGTGAATTTGTATCCTAGGAGGGGAAAAATCCCATTATAATTATCTCACTACTCCCCAGCACTTCCACATGTCCCAAGGACAAAGAAATGAAAATCATTTCAAAAGCTTTCAGAGGTGAGCTGATTGTCTTGGCAATAAAGACAGGAGTATTGTAAATCCTCTGAGCATCAACCCCTTCCAGATAGCAGTACACTGATTTCATTTTAGCAATTTTCCCTAAGGATGAGTTTATTTTTACATAGATTATTTAAAAACCTTTTCAATAAACACATATTCTTTTTAAAGAGAGATTGATTTTCATTAGCAATGTGCACACAGGCATTTCACTTGGGAAGTAAACCATGTTACTAAAAGTTTATTTTTACCTGAAAAAGTTATTTGCTTTATTTTTTACTATTAGCTAATACCTTTGACTGTGTGGATCACAATAAACTGTGGAAAATTCTGAAAGAGATGGGAATACCAGACCACCTAACCAGCCTCTTGAGAAATCTGTATGCAGGTCAGGAAGCAACAGTTAGAACTGGACATGGAACAACAGACTGGTTTCAAATAGGAAAAGGAGTATGTCAAGGCTGTATATTGTCACCCTGCTTATTTAACTTCTATGCAGAGCACATCATGAGAAACGCTGGACTGGAAGAAACACAAGCTGAAATCAAGATTGCCAGGAGAAATATCAGTAACCTCAGATATGCAGATGACACCACCCTTATGGTAGAAAGTGAAGAGGGGCTAAAAATCCTCTTGATGAAAGTGAAAGAGGAGAGTGAAAAAGTTGGCTTAAAGCTCAACATTCAGAAAACAAAGACCATGGCATCCGTCCCCATCACTTCATGGAAAACAGATGGGGAAACAGTGGAAACAGTGTCAGACTTTATTTTTTGGGGCTCCAAAATCACTGCAGATGGTGATAGCAGCCATGAAATGAAAAAATGCTTACTACTTGGAAAGAAAGTTAAGACCAATCTAGATAGTGTATTCAAAAGCAGAGACATTGCTTTGTCGACTAAGGTCCATCTAGTCAAGGCTATGGTTTTTCCAGTGGTCATGTATGGATGTGAGAGTTGGACTGTGAAGAAGGCTGAGTAATGAAGAATTGATGCTTTTGAACTGTGGTGTTGGAGAAGACTCTTGAGAGTCCCTTGGGCTGCAAGGAGATCCACCAGTCCATTCTGAAGGAGATCAACCCTGAGATTTCTTTGGAAGGAATGATGCTAAAGCTGAAACTCTAGTACTTTGGCTACCTCATGAGAAGAGTTGACTCATTGGAAAAGACTCTAATGCTGGGAGGGATTGGGGGCAGGAGGAGAAGGGGACGACAGAGGATGAGATGGCTGGGTGGCATCACTGACTCGATGGACTTGAGTCTGAGTGAACTCCAGGAGATGTTGATGAACAGGGAGGCCTGGCGTGCTGCAATTCATGGGGTCACAAAGAGTTGGATACGACTAAGCGACTGAACTGAACTGTACTGAATAGAGCTATGACATCACATTTACCTCTATCAGGTAGCACAAATGTCAAAGACAATGTGTTACCTCTTTCTATACTGAATTCTATTTTTATACATATTGATCATATATTTATTTCACTGTTAGCAGACTCTTGGGCTCCCCTAGTAGCTCAGAGGTTAAAGCATCTGCCTGTAATGCGATCCCTGTCTCGGGAAGATCCCCTGGAGAAGGAAATGGCAACCCACTCCAGTATTCTTGCCTGGATAATCCCATGGACGAAGGAGCTTGGTGGGCTACAGTCCACGGGGTCACAAAGAGTCGGACATGACTGAGAGACTTAACTTTAACTAGCAGACTTTCAATGGGGTAACAGATCTGTTACATAATTTTAGGTCAGAAAATTACATGAATTAAACAAAATAAGATTTAGATAGAATATTAGGATCTTGGTTCACAGATATAAACGTACAATTTTTTTAAGTGAGGCAAAAGATAAGTAAGCTGAACAGTGAACTCTGCCTCATGTTAATCCTTAATTCAGAAGGACGCCGTTGTGGCCTTGACTCATCCGTTAATCATATTCATCTTGAAAAGTGAAGCAAGCAGCCCTATCTCATAGGGATTCCAAGATTCAATGGTAATTAATTACTGATTACAACATATTCTGGAAGAAGCAAACTCTCATTAAGTAACATGCTGTAGGCAAGGTCCTTTCTCCTCCCCTCGTCAGTGAGCTCTGTGTGAGTTTGAACAAACCACATAAAGGCTTGGGGCTTCAGGTTCATCATCAAGACAGGATAAAGTCTAAATTGCCTTGGATGGCATCGTAGGTCCCTGTGGGCTTTCCTTGATTAATTAGTTTAGTCTTATCTTCTGTTCTCCCTCTTATTACCCCGTCTCCCCTTATTCACATCTTATGCTCCAAGAATACTTAATTACTTATAGTTCCCAGAAAATGCTCTATTTCCCCTAGATTCCATGTCTTTGCATGCACTTTTCTTTCGGTGCAGAAAGCTTTTATCTGAGGTGTTGGCCTGAGCAAATTCCCTTCCCTTTCAGCCCATCCTGCAGTGCTTCTCCCTCTGAGAAGCTGAGGTGATCTCTAAGGTCTGTGGTTTCTAACAATGCCCACACCACACTTATTCATTCTACCTACTCTTAAATGAGTCATGTACATCTGCCTGGTATACCATTAAGTAGTAAGTTCCTCAAAGGACTTGAACTTTTTCAAGGATATGAATTTTATCTCCTTATTCATATATGCTGCTGCTGCTGCTAAGTCGCTTCAGTCGTGTCCAACTCTGTACGACTCCATAGATGGCAGCCCATCAGGCTCCACCATCCCTGGGATTCTCCAAGCAAGGACACTGGAGCGGGTTGCCATTTCCTTCTCCAATGCACAAAACTGAAACGTGAAAGTGAAGTTGCTCAGTCGTGTCCGACCCTTAGTGACCCCATGGACTGAAGCCTACCAGGCTCCTCTGTCCATGGGATTCTCCAGGCAAGAGTACTGGAGTGGGGTGCCATTGCCTTCTCCTTATTCATATGTAGGAGATGTTTAACACCTTTACTGAATGTACTTACACAATGGGTTTATTGAATATACTCATTTTTTAAAAAGTAGAAAATTAATCATCCCCTATGAAACAATCAATATTGAACCACATTTGAAAAGTGTTTGCTGAGCAACTGCTGTGTACTAGAACAACTGATAAACACCAAAAATATAAAGTTAAATGATACAGAATCTCTGTCCTAGAGGTGTGTAAGACCAGAGAAGCAGGCAGGATGACGGACAGACCAATAAGGGAACAATCTGGTAAGTTCTACTGAGGGATGAACAGAGTTTTTGCACTATGTGAGGACAGAAAATAGAAAAACTGACCCTGTCTAGAAGACCTAAGGATCACCAAACTGGGAAATTTAAACTGGGTTTAATGTTTTGATAAGAGAAAGCAAGAATGACTGACTATTTTAGAAGGAGTGAGTAGAATATGCAAAGATAAAGAGTAGCAAAATATTTTAAGTCAAATAAAGAATGAATTTCCAAAATATCTCAGAAAGGGTCTCAGAAACTTTTCTTTAGATAGATCAATAATTTTCCAATGTAGAAGAACTTCCAGGGCCATGGAAGAAGACTTGTAGTTCTTTCAGGAAGAACTAAATGATGGTATGAGAACCTTACAATACAGGAATTTGTCTGTAAGCATTTGAATTTCAACCCTCAAGCAGCCAAACAAAGCATGAGTAGTCACTGCCACCATATTGTGATTTCTGCTCTCTCTGCTCTCTTGTGTGGATCTCTTTATTTTCATTAACTTTCAGGGTCATCATGTTTTAAAATTGGGAGGGAATGAAAGGACTCACTCTTCCTGCCAAGTAACACATTAGCATCTTACATTATTTCATAACTGCATCCAATTGCAAATGTCACCAAACAGCTATTAAACAGCAAATTCTCTGCACAAAACTCAATGGTGTGTGACACCTCTGATTAGGTGCAGTTTTTTCTGAAAAGGTGATTATTCTTAGAAGGAATATTTCATTACCCTCAATCTGAGTCCAGTTTATGCAACCATAACCTGAAGCCCCATAAATATATGTAACCAAACTTCAATATAAATCTATCAGTGTTTGTGGGTTATCTTGGTGAAGCATCTGTATGACTGAAATGCGCTATTCCAAGTTATGTGTCAGAGATTATTAAAACTCTCATCAATTGCATTGTTGAAATTTTAAAATGATTCTACTATCTTAATGTATGATTTGTATTACCCTTTGTTTGAAACAAAGCAGTGTTCTCTGCAGTTTCCAAGAAACACATTTTTTTCAATTACTATTTAGCATTAAATTCTGGCCCTAGATTCCTAATGCACTTCCTTCCTCACTATGTGTATATTCACTCTTGCAGAGCAATATTACTACTGCTTTACTTTGACCAAATCTATTGTGTCTCATATATAAACCTTATGTAAATATGATAAATGCACTGCTGCTAAGTAGCTTCAGTCGTATCCGACTCTGTGCGACCCCATAGACAGCAGCCCACTAGGCTCCTGTCTCTGGGATTCTCCAGGCAAGAATATTGGAGTGGGTTGCTATTTCCTTCTCCAATGCATGAAAGTGAAAAGCGAAAGTGAAGTCTCTCAGTCATGCCCGACTCTTAGTGACCCCATGGACTGCAGCCTACCAGGCTCCTCTAATGGGACATTCAAAACTGAATTATATAGTTCAACTTACTTTCAACAACAGAAGAATTCAATTTAGTTAGAACAATTCAAAAATATTTCTATTGATTGGAATTTTCCTCTTATTTCAGAAAATATAGAGTAAAAATTCTGAACCCAGATACCATATTCACTCTTACTTTATAAATTTTCTAAGACTCAACAACTACATAGCAGAAATGAAGTTTGATTAGAATAAGTTCATAAATATAATGATGACAATGATAAAAATGATAGATACGCTTACCTGGGTTTATAATGTGCTTGCCCTTGATCTAAGCCTTCAATGTATTTTAGCTTGATTAATGCTCAAATCAATGTCTAGTTTAATGGATAGGTTCACTACTAGAAAGCAATGGCAGCCCACTCCAGTACTCTTGCCTGGAGAATCCCATGGCTGGAGGAACCTGATGGGCTGCTGTCCATGCGGTCACTAGAGTCAGACATGACTGAACGACTTCACTTTGACTTTTCACTCTCATGCATTGGAGAAGGAAATGGCAACCCACTCCAATGTTCTTGCCTGGAGAATCCCAGGGACAGGGGAGCCTGGTGGGCTGCCGTCTATGGGGTCCCACAGAGTCGGACATGACTGAAGTGACTTAGCAGCAGCAGTATTAGTCTTACTTTATAAATGCAGAAACTAACAAAGAGGGACATTACCTGACATGCCCAACATAAAAATATTAAGTATCAAAAGCATTATTTTAGCATAGATAGCCTGACTTGTAACAAATAGTCAATGTTCTAAAATTAATTGTCGTAATTTATACTCCTAGTTAAAACTAAATCTAATGATCTACTAAAATAAATTACCAAAGAGTTTTAGCACATTCAAAATTACTTTTGAGTTTTATGACAAAAGTTGTATAGTGATGGTTTTGCAAAAAGCAATTATGATTTTGTGATAAACCTTATTGCAGAAAGCATTACTAGAGTAAAATGAGGCATTTCATTTTACAGAAGATTTCCATACTTACTGTTATTCTTCCAAGGGCCTCTCTTAGCTTCTTTCTTCAGGAGTTTCACTGCTGTTTCAAGTAATCACAGTAATCTCCCCTGGAAAAATGACAACATAGGAAAGACTTTTAAAAGTGACTCTTGTTGTAGACAAATGATTGTCTATTGACTGACTCTGGAAAAAAAACATCGTTGGGAATGGAACTTCTTTCTCTCTGTGGATTTCTCTATAGCTCTGTATGTTATTGTTATCTTCTAGACCAGAGGGAAAATCATGATGAATAAAAACATATCCATTCATCATGTGGCATACTCTATTCATTTGCTTCAACAGATATGGTATGGTTTTTCCAGACACACACACGGTAATTTATAAACTTCTTAGCTTCCTAAATAACACATATTGATAAAGTGACACTATCCAGAAGAAAAAAAATTGGCCACTGAAAAATATTTTTAATGTTTGGTCGGACTCTTTACCATCTGAGCCATGGAAGCCCTTTATTTGAGTAGTGGACAAAATTAGTACATAATGAAATGATACCATGAGAGAGATTAAAGGGCTTTGGTATAAGTATCCAGCACAATGATATAAGTGTCTTAGAAACATACACATTCTTTCCCATTATATTTAGGGCCATCTAACAACATTCTTGCCCATATGACTATATTAGCCTCAGAGTTTGTCTTCCCACATTTTCTTTTCCACAGACACTGGTGAAAAGAAAAACCTCTTTAAAACCCTACACATTTAATCATGGCAGATTTCATGTTAATGTTCTCTCAGTGTGCATTGGTCTTAGGAAAGCCAATTCTTTAACCTGACTGACAAAAGCCCACTGTAGTTACCACTGTCTAGCTAATCAGCTTCATTTTAGTGAACTGTGTGTTTTGTCCACCTCTTCTTCATTTCTTCATTGAAACTCTACCCTCACCTTCCCTCCTAAGATCTATACATATCCTTCTATCAAAACATGCTCCCAAATTTTCTAGTCTTAAAAATTTCTAATCTTTTTCAGATTCTTTTCCCTTAATCTCTGTGCTATATGCCTGAAACAAACACAGCATTGCACATCAAAAGTATTGCAATCATACTTCAATTAAAAAAAAAGGAGAACTCTAGGAGGTGATTAGTCTGGTACTCTGAATCAGTGCCTGTTAGAGAGCTACCTGTCAATCAGGAAATCAATCAGGAAAGCACACTTTATACTCAGAAGTAAGGAATATGTTTCTATTGTGTTTGAAAAACAAATTTTAAATCACCTTTCAGGTTTGACGTTAAATTCTACCATTCTGGAAATATGTTTCTGGCTCTCTATGCTATTTTGGGGGTTCCATGTTATAATAGCTCATAACACTTTACCTTTTTTCATGTATCTTAGAGCATTAGTACTGAGATAAATTTATGTAGTTATTTGTTGTAGAATTTCAGTTGAGCTGTTTCAAGTCATAAAAGATGATGCTGTGAAAGTGCTGCATTCAATATGCCAGCAAATTTGGAAAACTCAGCAGTGGCCACAGGTCTGGAAAAGGTCACTTTTCATTCCAATCCCAAAGGAAGGAAATGCCAAAGAATGTTCAAACTATTGTGCAATTGCACTCATCTCACACGCTAGTAAAGTAATGCTTAAAATTCTCCAAAGCAGGCTTCAGCAATACATGAACCATGAACTTCCAGATGTTCAAGCTGGTTTTAGAAAAGGCAGAGGAACCAGAGATCAAATTGCCAACATCCGCTGGATCATGGAAAAAGCAAGAGAGTTCCAGAAAAACACCTATTTCTGCTTTCTTGACTATGACAAAGCCTTTGACTGTGTGGATCACAAGAAACTGTGGAAAATTCTGAAAGAGATAGGAATACCAGACCACCTGACCAGCCTTTTGAGAAATCTGTGTGCAGGTCAGGAAGCAACAGTTAGAACTGGACATGGAACAACAGACTGGTTCCAAATCAGAAAAGGAGTATGTCAAGGCTGTATATTGTCCCCTTGCTTATTTAACTTATATGTAGAGCACATCATGAGACACGCTGGGCTGGAGGAAGCACAAAATGGAATCAAGATTGTCGGGAGAATTATCAATAACTTCAGATATGCAGATGACACCACCCTTATGGCAGAAAGTGAAGAGGAGCTAAAAATCCTCTTGATGAAAGTGAAAGAAGAGAGTGAAAAAGTTGGCTTAAAGCTCAACATTCAGAAAACTAAGATCATGGCATCTGGTCCTATCACTTCATGGCAAATAGATGGGGAAACAGTGGAAACAGTGGCTGACTTTTTTTTGGCTCCAAAATCACTGCAGATGGTGATTGCAGCAATGAGATTAAAAGGCGCTTACTCCTTGGAAGGAACGTTATGACCAACCTAGACAACATATTAAAAAGCAGAGAGATTAAAGGTCCATCTAGTCAAGGCTGTGGTTTTTCCAGTAATCATGTATAGATGTGAGAGTTGGACTATAAAGAAAGTTGAGTGCTGAAGAACTGATGCTTTTGAACTGTGGTGTTGGAGAAAACTCTTGAGAGTCCCTTGGACTGCAAAGAGATGCAACCAGTCCATCCTAAAGGAGATCAGTCCTGGGTGTGTTTTGGAAGGACTAATGTTAAAGCTGAAACTCCAATACTTTGGCTACCTGATGCAAAGAGCTGACTCATTTGAAAAGATCCTGATGTTGGGAAAGATTGAGGGCAGGAGGAGAAGGGGACAATAGAAGATGAGATGATTGGATGGCATCACTGACTCAATGGACATGAGTTTGGGTGAACTCTGGGAATTGGTGATGGACAGGGAGACCTGGCATGCTGTGGTTCATGGGGTCACAAAGCGTTGGACATGACTGAGTGACTGAAATGAACTGAACTGAACTGAACTGTATAACCTACCAGCTATGAACTCCACAGAACCTTGTCTTTATTTTTTTCACTCTTTCCTCAGCCTATACACCCAAAAGAGATCCTAAATGAAAATCTATAAAATAAATCTTGAATAAACTATGCAATCATACTACTAAAGTTTTTTTTTTTCTTTTTTCTCCTGTAGCTATCCCTTAGCTTCAGCAGAATTTGAAGACTCTAGAAGTCAGAGAAATACATCAGCTATAGAGTCTAATGGAGCTCCTGTTTGGTTTCAAATTCCCTGTCCTTTTGTGTTCCACAGGTTTAAAGACTCGGTATTAATGGGTTACTAGACTGGTGGCTCTTCCTATTGTTTAGCATACCTAATATTCTATGTTACTTTGGACTTTGAAAATTACATAAGATTACAGCAATCCATACTTACATGTACAAGCTTTTTAAACTACCATATTTGAGCTTCTGAGGTTTAATTGAATGATTTGAAATTTGTGTATTACCAGTGTCAAGGATAAATATACATTAATTTATTTCATGCTTTATTAAAATGCATGAAGAGACTTGTCAAAATATATCAGGATAAAAAGTCCTCAAAATCTTGTCATTTGACTTTAAATTTTCTTCTTCTATCTAATTGTAGAACAATGAATGTGAAAGATGACCATCTTAAGAGTTTTCACTTTTCAAACATGTTCATCATGCAGTCATCAAATAAACTGTTCCAAAATTTTTCATATTACTTCATTGGATATTTGCTCTTAAGTTGCAAATGTGATATCCTATTTGTATTCATGTACAACTACCATGAAAATTTAATATGTGAAATAGCAGTTGGTCCTTTCAAAAGCCTAGAGTCATTACATAAAATTGAAATAGTGTATATTAAAAATAAAAAAATGGAATTTTATAATTAAGGGTAATATTTTTTCATGTAAATTTGTGTAAGTCTAATAATATCTTACCTCACAAAACATAGTTTATATCACAGTAAATAGAAAGTGAGAGTAATATGAATTCCCTTCATAGTGTATATACCTATTTAATCTCTATCTTCAATCAAAATTTCAATAACCTAAATGAGAATCATTGTCATTACATTTCAGTTGAAACATGAACAAGCAGAAAAACAACACAGCAGAGGACAGGAAGACCTGCAGTAGAATAATCTTGTACTGTTGTGAAAATACTTTGAAATTGCTATGCTCCCAAGGGTACAATGCTCAGATACAGAAACTCAAATACATCTAAACCACTTACATTGAATGATAGTATTCTTGACATATATAGCAATATGCCTGTTTGAAGATATTTATCAACTACCATTTTGTTAAAAATTGTGGACTGAATGACAACTTGTACTGAAAGTATATCTTTACACTCAGAGAGACATGATATGATAAAGCTATAATGGAGTGCAGAGATTAGAAGTCAATGTTTAAAAATGTGTTTTACTCATGTAACTTATTTGTCTTTATAAAACTATTCCCTCAGAGATAGTATGGAATTGACAAACGTAATGTTCTTCTGGGTGGGGCTGAAGCATTTTGTTCCATTCTAGAGCAGTCATAACATGACCATTTGATTTCAGTTAGAGATAGTTCAGTCATTGCTTAAATATTTGCAACCTGAATAAGCAATTTAAAACAGAAAGTTTCAGTTATATTCAAGGACTATTTTAAAACATAAATTCTCATGAACTTGAAGCAGACTATTCAAATAAATAAATGCATATTTTTCTGATTTCATTCAGTGTTTCTTCCCATGGGGACCCAGCCTTTATATAACACAATATATAAGAAGTAGTGAGGCACAGAGAAATGACAAATATCTACATTCAAATACTACTTTCAAAAGTATGAATTCTCTCTGCAAGACAAATCCCTTAGCATGTCTGAGATAATTTTGTCTACCTTGAAGCAAGATCATGAGAATTGGAGATAATAAATATAAATTGACCAACCATACTGACTCCAGACACAAAACATGTGGTGGATGTTTTTATTAGATGATCGAAAAGAACACTAGATATATCTTAAAATATTTTTCATCTCTACAAGATGGCAGAGAATTAAAGAATAAGAGCAGAAATATTTGGCAGAATTATGGAAGAACAGAGAATCTTTCTTAAACAAGAAATTGAAGTAGAGTTGGCCTTTGAACTTCAAAGGTCCACTTAGAGTCAGATTTTTTTTTCCAATGGTAAATACTATAGTACTGCTCCACTAGTGGTTGGCTGAATGTTAAGATTCAGAGGAACCAGGGATGTGGAAAGAGGGCTGACTGTAAATTATATGTGAATTTTGGACAGCTTGGAGGGCAGGGCCTCCTAATCCCCCATTCAATGATCAACTGTAGTAGAAAGGAAAGAAAGATAGAAAGTGAATTACTCAAATCCCATAAAGTAGGTATTTTTAAACTTCAGATCTCTCAGGAGACTCCAGAGTAACCAAGAGCTTAATATAATCCTCTTATTGACTCCAAAGCCCATGTTCATGCTGTCTAAGGCTGGGTTCCAGAATCTCTGTAACTGTTGGCCATTATTCAGGAAAATCATTCCCTGGGAAAAGCCTAGACCTGCCTAGGACCCAGGCAGAGGAAAGTTGGATTTAATGAGCTTATCCACATGTGAATGAAATTGAGGACACATAGACTTTTGTCCAAATTTTCAGGGGGCACAAGATGGCAAACACTGTTTTGTGAGATTTTGATTCTTAATCTGGATAGTTGTTGGTATACAAGTGTGGTAAAACTTCCAGAAAATATATAAATCTATACCCTTTTAATTTTTGCATTTACATATATATTTATGTATACATGCATGCTTAGTCACTCAGTCATGTCCGACTCTTTGCAGCCCCATGGACTGTAGCCTGCCAGGTCTTTGTCCATCAGATTCTCCAGGCAAGAATACTGGCATGGGTTGCCATTTTCTTCTCCAATATATTTATGTATACACACATATTTTTATATATACCCACAATATGTATTTATATATTCATTTCAATCAAGTTAGCAAAAGAAAAAAAAATCAATGTCCAATGAGCACTTAGAATAAAGGAATCTGGAACTAGCAGGAATGGAGTCAGAAACAAGTCACCCAATGAAATGGCACATAAGCTGTGACCTTAAAGACGTATCTAGTGAGTTACATGACATTAAAAATGTGTAGAAAATGATACAGAGGTGAAAAGACTATTCACAAAAGGACAAGGAGATTGAGAGACCAGCCAGAGAATCCCTGGAGTGATTTGGATAAAACAAGTGCTTTATTATTGGTATATTTTGTGAGTAAAGTAAGAACCTTTACTGAAAATATACAAAGTCAATAACTTTTCAGTTCAGTTCAGTCTCTCAGTCGTGTCTGACTCTTTGCATCCCCACGAACTGCAGCAAGCCAGGCCTCCTGTCCATCACCAACTCCCAGAGTCCACCCAAACCCATGTCCATTGACTAGGTGATGCCATCCAACCATCTCATTCTCTGTTCTCCACTTCTCCATATGCCCTCAATCTTTCCCAGCATCAGGGTCTTTTCAAATAAGTCAGCTCTTCACATCAGGAGGCCAGAGTATTGGAGTTTCAGCTTCAGCATCAGTCCTTCCAATGAACACTCAGGACTGATCTCCTTTAGGATGGACTGGCTGCATCTCCTTGGAGCCCAAGGGACAATCAAGAGTCTTCTCCAACACCACAGTTAAAAAGCATCAATTCTTCAGCACTCAACTTTCGTTATAGTCCAACTCTCACATCCATGACCACTGGAAAAACCATAGCCTTGACTAGGTGGACCTTTGTTGGCAAAGTATTGTCTCTGCTTTTTAATATGTTGTCTAGGTTGGTCATAACTTTCCTTCCAAGGAGTAAGCGTCTTTTCATTTCATGGCTGCTATCACTATATGTAGTGATTTTGGAGCCAAGAAAAACAAAGTCAGCCACTGTTTCCACTATTTCCCCATCTATTTGTCATGAACTGATGGGACTGGATGCCATGATCTTAGTTTGCTGAATGTTGAGGTTTAAGCCAACTTTTCAACTCTCTTTTTCACTTTCAGGTGGCTCTTTAGTTCTTCTTCACTTTCTGCCATAGAGGTGGTGTCATCTGCATATCTGAGGTTATTGATATTTCTCTCAGCAATCTTGATTCCAGCTTGTGTTTCTTCCAGTCCAGCGTGTCTCATGATGTACTCTGCATATAAGTTAAATAAGCAAGGTGACAATATATAGCCTCGACATACTCCTTTTCCTATTTGGAACCAGTCTTTTGTTCCATGTCCAGTTCTAACTGTTGCTTCCTGACCTGCATACAGATATCTCAAGAGGCAGGTCAGGTGGTCTGGTATTCCCATCTCTCTCAGAATTTTCCACAGTGTATTGTGATCCACACAGTCAAAGCCTTTGGCATAGTCAATGAAGCACAAATAGATGTTTTTATGGAACTCTCTTGCTTTTTCCATGATCCAGCAGATGTTACCAATTTGATTTCTGGTTCCTCTGCCTTCTCTAAAACCAGCTTGAACATCTGGAAGTACATGGTTCACGTACTGCTGAAGCCTGGCTTGGAGAATTTTGAGCATTACTTTACTAGCATGGGAGATGAGTGCAATTGTGTGGTAGTTTGAGCATTCTTTGGCATTGCCTTCCTTTGGGATTGGAATGAAAACTGACTTTTCCAGTCCTGTGGCCACTGCTGAGTTTTCCAAATTTGCTGGTGCATTGAGTGTAGCACTTTCACAGCATCATCTTTCAGGATTTGAAACAGCTCCACTGGAATTCCATCACCTCCCCTAGCTTTGTTCGTAGTGATGCTTCCTAAGGCTCGCTTGACTTCACATTCCAGGATGTCTGGCTATAGATGAGTGATCACACCATCATGATTATCTTGGTCATGAGGTTCTTTTTGTACAGTTCCTCTGTGTATTCTTGCCACCTCTTCTTAATATCTTTTGCTTTTGTTAGGTCCATACCATTTCTGTCCTTTATTGAGCCCATCTTTGCAAAAAATATTCCCTTGGTATCTCTAATTTTCTTAAAGAGATCTCTAGTCTTTCCCATTCTATTTTTTTCCACTATTTCTTTACATTGATCACTGAGGAAAGCTTTTTATCTCTCTTTGCTATTCTTTAACTCTGCATTCAAATTGGTATACCTTTCCCTTTCTCCTTTGCTTTTTGCTTCCCTTCTTTTCACAGCTATTTTTAAGGCTTCCTCAGACAGTCAATTTGCTTTTTGCATTTCTTTTCCATAGGTGTGGTCTTGATCCCTGTTTCCTGTACAAATGTCATGAACCTCATTCCATAGTTCATCAGGCACTCTTATCTATCAGATCTAGGCCCTTAAATCTATTTCTCACTTCCACTGTATAGTCATAAAGGATTTGATTTAGGTCATACCTGAATGGTCTAGTGATTTCCCTACTTTTTTCAATTTAAGTCTGAACTTGGCAATAAGGAGTTCATGATCTGAGCCACAGCCAGATCCCAGTCTTGTTTTTGCTGACTGTATAGAGCTTCTCCATCTTTGGCTGCAAAGAATATAATCAGTATGATTTTGGTGTCGAACATCTGGTGATGTCCATGTGTAGAGTCATCTCTTGTGTTGTTGGAAGAGGGTGTTTGCTATGACCAGTGCATTCTCTTGGGAGAACTCTGTTAACCTTTGCCCTGCTTCATTCTGTACTCTAAGGCCAAATTTGCCTGTTACTCCAGGTGTTTCTTGACTTCCTACTTTTGCATTCCTTCCTCTATAATTAAAAGGACATCTTTTAGGGAAGGAAGCAAATGTTAAAATCTCACTTCTTAAGTTAATAATAGTCATAACTGAAAACTATTTTTGCAGGAATAAAGGTATTCATTATGATTAGAATACTTAAAGGGAAGTCATGCTGTTAGAAAAGTTTTTAATTGGTTGCTTTTGTATATTCTGTGAAATGCACTTTTAAGAATTTACTCCTTAGCAGCAAAACTGACAATTTGCCATAAGTGTTGTACCTCTATTACAATGAGACTAAGGGACTTTTTTAGGGATAGAGTAAGGCAGAACAGATTTATATTCAGTTTTTAAATAATCAAAGTAAGATGCAGAGGATCTTCACAGGTTCAAGTGGGGGGTTTTAGCTCAAGATCTCTTGCTCTCTGATGGCATGTAAGAAAAAAATAAATATTTATTAGTACTTGAAACCAGGTTTTCTCTTTCTCTTTTTTTGTTGGGACAGAGAGCAAAGTAATGTGATTAAAGTCTGGACTTTTCTGAGAATCTAGGAAGTTTACTCTTATTTAAGGGAATTACTCTCAAGGTATCATCCATCAAGCATCACCCCTAGCATCACCTGGGTACTAGTCAAAAATGAAAATTCTTCGGCCCTAACTCAGATCTGTTGAATTGAAAACTCTTGAAATAGACCCAGCCTTCTGTTTTACAAGCGCTTTAGGTGATTCTAATGAAAGCTACATTTTGAGAACCAATAGTTACAACTTCCTGTTGGAAACTACACAGTAGAAGGAGGCCATGCATATTCAAGAACCCCCTAAAGGTATCCAACCACATCTTTGTATGGTTTCTGTACATGCTGCCAACATTTCCCAGCAACTTTCAGGTTAGATCCTTTCTTCTAACACATAACCCAAAGCAATAACCCATCTTTCCCTTATTCTACTCCAGCATCAGCTCTTCATTTTCCAATTTATGGTTGTCCAACTTTCAATCCAGGGACTCTGCTTCACTTAGGTTACTCCCTTGAGCTCCTCATTGGTGTCAAATCATGGTCATCAGTTGCACAATTGTTTGCTTATTATCTATTTCCTTACCATAATTTAATCTCCATTAGGAAGACAACTTTCCTCTTTTATTCACTGTTACATCTGCAGTGCCTGGAAAAGTACCTGGTACCAATCAGTGGCTCAAAAAAGTTTTTGAATGACTGAAATAACTTGTTCTCATTTCTCATCCTACACTTCTTGAAGCACTTTTCAAGGTTAACACATGTCATTAAAATCAACATTCAAAATCATAAAATCTCTACCCTTGATGTCAAAAATACTTTGATCTTCTGACTTTCTTCATATGCATCTCAGTCTTCTCTCCATTCTCCTTTGCTGGAGATGTTTCTGTTTCTGGGCAAGCCCAGCTGTTTACAGAGAGACAAAAAATGGTAGAAATTAAAGATGGCAAACTTTAAATTCAGAATTGAGGCAAATTGCCCTCTATAAGCTTCACTTTTATCATCCATAAATTTGTATCCTGATACTGTTTATCTTGTAGCATTATTATGAGGACTAGATAGAATGATATTTGTAAATTATTTCACCTGACTCTTACTATATTTTTTGTTCTTTGTGATTGATCTTCTGCATGATAGAAATAAGTAATCTCCAACTTTTAATGACGCTTCAGATCTACATTTGCAATTTCCTATCAACACAGAAATATTACCTGAAATCTTTCTACTCATTTAATTCCAAACTCATTAGTTTTCCTCCTCATTAAAATGATGTGGCTTCTTTGGCTGGATGCTTTTTCTCAACATCCATATCCCTAGCATGCTGTACATAATTCTTTAAAAATTGCTTCTTATTTATCCTTTCACACTCATTTTTCTCCCCACTGCTACACAGATGGTATAAGATGTGTAGAGGTGTGTATTACAATAACCTGCAAAAGTTGCATATATTCTCTAGTTCCTGTGTTCAATATTTTACCATTCTGCAGCCAGAGAACTTCTTCTGAAACACAAATATGGCATTAAAACTGTTAACTGCATTCTCACTTTTTGGGGTCCAGGCATCTCAAGCTTGTTTAGTGCAATTCCAATCCTCTAATGTAACAGGGACTTTCCTCCCTGAAGCATGCCTGTGTCACTGTGCATAAGTGCTCTAGGAGAGCAACAACAGGCAGATGGATATGGCCATGCAAGTCCAGATAAAAATCAAGCGGCCTCACATTTGGTCCTGATCAGTTCAGTTCAGTTCAGTTGCTCAGTCATGTCTGACTCTTTGCCACCCCATGAATCGCAGCACGCCAGGCCTCCCTGTCCATCACCAACTCCCAGAGTTTACTCAGACTCACGTCCATTGAGCCCAGTGATGCCATCCAGCCATCTCATCCTCTGTCGTCCCCTTCTCCTCCTGCCTCCAATCCCTCTCAGCATCAGAGTCTTTTCCAATGAGTCAACTCTTTGCATGAGGTGGCCAAAGTACTAGAGTTTCAGCTTCAGCATCATTCCTTCCAAAGAAATCCCAGGGCTGATCTCCTTCAGAATGGACTGGGTGGATCTCCTTGCATTCCAAGGGACTCTCAAGAGTCTTCTCCAACACCACAGTTCAAAAGCATCAATTCTTCGGTGCTCAGCCTTCTTCACAGTCCAACTTTCACATCCATACATGACCACTTGAGACCCCAAATGCCTATGACGGCCTCACACAAATATGTCTTGCAAGTTTAACTCATTTTCTATTTCCTTTTGGACTTTTTTTTTTTTTAATATACCCTGTTATGATTTTCTGATTTCTCAGTCCTTATAACATCTCCTACCTTCCATCAATTCTAGGGTTGCCAGGAGAGAGGTAGGGAGAAACAAACAGAAAATCTGATTTTTTTTTTTTCTCATTTGTCATTTCATTAAAATTACAATACAATTTTTTTTTCCCCTTGATCCAAAGGACAGAAAGGGTTTTAACTTCAAATACACCTAGGATGAATAGATGGAGAAACAGTGGAAACAGTGTCAGACTTTATTTTGGGGGGGCTTCAAAATCACTGCAGATGGTGACTGCAGCCATGAAATTAAAAGACACTTACTCCTTGGAAGAAAAGTTATGACCAACCTAGACAGTATATTCAAAAGCAGAGATATTACTTTGCCGACTAAGGTCCGTCTAGTCAAGGCTATGGTTTTTCCTGTGGTCATGTATGGATGTCAAAATTGGACTGTGAAGAAAGCTGAGCACTGAAGAATTGATGCTTTTGACTGTGGTGTTGGAGAAGACTCTTGAGAGTCCCTTGGACTGCAAGGAGATCCAGCCAGTCCAGTCTGAAGGAGATCAGTCCTGGGTGTTCTTTGGAAGGAATGATGCTGAAGCTGAAACTCTAGTACTTTGGCCACCTCATGCGAAGAGTTGACTCATTGGAAAAGACTGATGCTGGGAGGGATTGGGGGGGCAGGAGGAAAAGGGGATGACAGAGGATGAGATGGCTGGATGGCATCACTGGCTCAATGGACGTGAGTCTGAGTAAACTCTGGGAGTTGGTGATGGACAGGGAGGCCTGGCGTGCTGCGATTCATGGGGTCGCAAAGAGTCGGACATGACTGAGCAACTGAAGTGAAGTGTGAGGAAATATATTTGCCCTATATCTTTTTAATGTATTTTTGTTGTTCAGTGGCTAAGTCATGTCTGACTCTTTCAGACACCATGGTCATATGCCAAGCTTCTTATGCATTTAAGAAAATAAAACTAATGCAAAAGTGATTGCATGTTTAATTCCTATTATTAAAAGAGACAATTCTTTATATGGTCTGCATTGTCTATCCTCACCCAGCCCTAAGCTGTCCCTTCCGTCTCCTCTCATACCAGGACATTTCTTGATTTATATGAGTTCCTTATACTTGCTATGCCCTGTTTTGCCACCAGAACTGCACATACTGTTTCCATAGTTTGAAATACCCTTCCTTTTCTTCTTTATCCTTACTATTCTTTTCTCATATGTCATCATTTATCTCATCTCCTTGATTATGTAAAAAAAAAAATCACTATTTTACACTATAACTACTTAATAGCACTGTAATCTTAGGTATGAGACATAGTAAGCAACCAATAAACATTAACAAAATCAGAATTAGCAAATATGTTAATACATTGCTTGTATAGGGTCTGTGTAGAATCTATGGTCTACTTTTGCAATCACTTTTTTACTTTTTTTTCTCTCAGTGTTACTGATGCTACCAAGAATGAGTTCTTCAATTTTTGCTCTAACAAAGTCGTTAACTCAAATTTCTTCCCTAGATTGTTTATATTTCCTGCTGAATCCATTGTTATGTTCTCAAATCTCAAATACAGTTACCTTACTTTTCTGCTTAAAATTCTTCATTGTCTCTTCATGTGCATAAGGAATAAATACAAATATCTTGGCATAGTAAGGTGCTCTCAAGTCTGAAGTCCTTATCATTTATCTATTTATGAGAATCTCCACAAAATATCTTCTGTGTTAACTGCTGTGAAATATTTACTATTCCATAGATATTTAGTCCAACTTCCTAAAGACTGATAAGTAAATATATACAAGGGAAACTGAAAATACACTGCAATCAATACAGGTCAGAATCAAAGAATTAAAAGGACTGAGAAAACCTAGTTTCCCTTAATATTTCAAAGAGAATTTCCTACCCTTATGCCAGGCATACATATTTTATTTCTTCATGTTTGTTTCTTTCCTAATGCATTACTTAAATTATTTTAATAGCTGTATCCTATTTTTAAGTAATGTAGATTTATTTGTAAACATATTGCAAATAAACACTATTTATTGAATGACTGATCATTATACTATTAATAATATATGCCAGCCAGAAACAGGGGAAACAGAGTTTATAACTTTATGCATCAAAACAACATTAAAAATGAGAATAACTGGATATTTTTCTTACCAGTTCAACTGGATATGATGGTAGTTAAAAGAACTCCTGCAATATTTAATTAATACTGACTGTGTATATGGAACACTGTTAAGCTTAAAGGAAGAATGCAAATGTGATTAGAAAGAGACCACTGTCCTCATGAAGCTTAGTTTCTCTTGAGTGGGCAGGCACATCATCACATTTAATATAAGGCACATAATATAAAGTGCCAAAAATTCAATAAAAAATGAAGTGTCTTGGCAAGGTCTGGGCATAAAGAGATTAATTTTTACTGAGAAGAGTGCAGCTGACTTATTTGTATACATGACATTTGACCTGAGTCAAAGAAAGAGAAAGATTTCATTAGTCAGAAACAGGGAAAGAGGTCATTCCAGGCTAAGGGGAAACTAGCAGGCATAGCACAGAGCTGCAAAAGGGCACAACCTCTTTGGAGAAAGGTGGCTAAGCAACCAAACTGGAGGTTAGATGGGCCTTCTATATGAAAGTGATTCATAAGGTGAGATGAGGCGTAAGAGATAGATGGGGTCAGGCTGTGAAGTCATGCGTACCCTGAGGGGAAATTTTTATGAGTACAACAAGGGGCAGTGGGAAATACCATTTTAAAAAATTTTGCTTCATTTCTTTACTGCATTCAAATTGGCCAGGATTTAATTTTCAGCTATTCTACCTACTATCTCTATTATATTGGGATGCACAAAGAGCTATCTTAGCCTTCAAGTCTTTGTCTATACAGTGAGATAGAACCAAGTAAATTATGTTTTGTTTTCTGAACGTTTACCCTGTCCAGGCTCTGTTCCAGAGCTGATGCTATATCAGTGAACAACAACAAGAAAAAGCTCCAAGTTTCCATCAAGATTAAATTTTTGAGGAGAGGAAGCACTTAAAGAAATAAATAAATGTATATACAGCATGAAATGTGGAGATGTGTGAGTTAGTCACTCAGTCATGTCTGGCTCTTTGTGACCTCATGGACTATAGCCTGCCAGGCTCCTCTGTCCATGGAATTCTCCAGATGAGAATACTGGAGTGGGTTGCCATTCCCTTCTCTAGGGGGTCTTCCTGACCCAAGGATTGAACCCCAGTCTCCAGAGTGGAAGGCAGATTCTTTAGCACCAGAGTATGAATTGAACTAAAGTAGAGTTAGGGGATAGAGAGTGATGGAGGTCACTATACTATTTTTAAAAATATTTATGTATTTTTATTTGCTTGTTTGGCTGTACCAGATCCTGTGGCACGCAGGATCTTCTATTTTGGTTGGGGCAAGCAGGATATTTAGTTGCGCCATGTGGAATCTCGTTCCCCCACCAGGAATTGAACCTGGGTTCCCTGCACTGGGAGTGCAGAGTCTTAGTCCCTGGACTACCAGGGAAGTCCTTGGAGGCCACTATTTTGAGTGAAGCAGTTAGGGTAGAACTCATTGAGGAGAAAACTGCCTTTAGGTTCTCATTTGGCTTTGTATTGTTGAAAGTCCAGGAAGAAAACTACCAGAGGTAGGAGTATGCTTGGCATATTCACAGAAGAGCGAAGAGGCCAGTAAAGCTGAAGCACAATGAACAGGGATAGAGTGGAAGCGATGAGGTCAGAAGAGTAGACAGGGACCAAATGCAGTGAAGCCTGTTGACCATGCAAAGAACATGGATTTAATTTGGAGTAATTAAAAAACATATTAGAGTTTTAGAGATAGCTGTGATAAGTTCTTTCCTCCATGTTGGTAGGATTACTCTGGTTTATGGAGAATGAATGAGCATCATATAAGTAAAAGAAAATGCAATGAGACTATTGGAAGAATCTGTGTGAATGAGAGTGATGGCTTGAATGAAGGCCATAGTTGCACAATGGTACCAGTGGTTCAGTTCAGTTCAGCGGCTCAGTTGTGTCTGACTCTTTGCGACCCCATGGACTGCAGCACGCCAGTCCTCCCTGTCCATCACCAACTCCCAGGGCCTGTTCAACCTCATGTCCATCGAGTCTGTGATGCCATCCAATCATCTCATCCTTGGTTGCCCCCTTCTTCTTCTGCCTTCAGTCTTTCCCAGGATCAGGGTCTTTTTCAATGAGTCAGTTCTTTGCATCAGGTGGCCAAAGTATTGGAGTTTCAGCTTCAGCATCAGTTCTCCCCATGACTGAGAACATGAGAGTATTCAATGTTAGCAAGTGAGGAGGTATAGCCAGTGAGGAAGGACAACAAAATCAAGAGACAGAGAGTATCACAAGAAATGTAGAGAAAGTGCATTAAGAAAAGAGAAGTGATCAACTGTGTCATATGTTACTAACAATTCAAGTAAGCTGAAAACTCAGAACTTCAGTGACCTGGAGCTCTTGATTAAAGTAATCTAGACATTTTGAGTAGAAGAGTGATAATTTGGTAGGCTAAAAGTCTTTCCTACCAAAAGTTCCAGTACAATATTATAAAAATGTTTCCTACTAAAATACCCAAAATATTTAATGAAATTTGCAACTTTTAAACACTAAAGAAAGAAATCCATTTTTAAAAAAACAAACGCACACAAACATGGTTGGACTAAGTACATAAAGGAAACTTTTGAAGGTCAAAACAAAGAACCGAAAAACAAATGGAACACTGTTTTCAAGGTAAGCCTGTCACGTATATATTTTTGTTGTATTTTTCACTTTGTTTTTATGTTATTCATTTTTATCTGCGGTTATTTCTGGTGAATTCTGATTGAATTCTGGACGTGTATGAAATATTAGAGGGACATTTTGAGGCTCTGAAACATCTTTCCTAGATAGAATTCTTTGCTTTTAGCAAAGAATTTTAGCAGGCAGTTAGTGGAAGGGCAAATCTCCTTAATCCATGTAGAATTTAAGTTGATTCAAACTTAGGTTTATCTGTTTATTGTTCATTCTTTTCCTGGCATTTACAACTAAAATCCCAAAGTTCTACCAAGCCCTCTTCTCTTGGCATGCCTGCAGTCCAGTGTTGTTCCGCATTCCTGTAAGATGCTTAAAAGATTTTCCGTACTGCTAAATGTCCCACTTACCATATTCTTTCTGGCTTCTCAGCCTCCTGGCTTCTGATTAATGCCTAGGAGAAAAGCCTAGAACATTAGGCTCACTTATCTTCAAGAGCACTCTGTCTTGTTAGCATTTTAACTCCATCAAATAGATGCCTTTAAAATATTTTTTCCAATTTACATGATTTATAAGCCAGGTTACTACTGCCATAAATAGAAAGCCCAAAGATGGAATTTTACTTCCAGTTAGACAGCTGGGAATATAATTGTGAACTTATAGGGGACTTCAGATATTTCCTTTGAAACTATGGACTAATCTAGGTGGTGGGCCTTGTGTTACTTTTAGGCTAGATATATGCATATATATCTTGTATATCCTATAGTGTAGATCCTATATCCTTAAAAATTATAGAGAATTGGAAAATGCAATGGAATCAGCAAATACAGAGAAGTTTTTATTTTGTTTCAAAGAGCAAGCTAATAATTTGGAAATTATTTGAAAGAATATGGAGTAGAAGGAGAAACTGATTATTTTTAAAAGTCTACAATTCAGAATATTCTCATGCTGATGTGTGGAAGTGTGGGGATTGCATTAATTCCTTATGTGAGGCACAGAGCAAAGTATGTATACTTATATTAGGAGTATAATGATTTAAGTTTCTTTATAGCCATAATATCATTTTAAAATTCAAGCTGCAGGAAGAGTAGATGGGCAGCAGCAAAAGTAGTGGAAGTCAAAGCAATCATGATGAAGTCTTAGAAAAGGCAGAGTTAAAGATGAGGTTAGGTGTGAAGGAAAGTGAAGAGTTAGATGTAACTCTTAGATTTCTAAACTCCGTAATTCAGAAGCAAGCTAGCGAGCCTTACATGAATTAGCAAATGCAATGATGATGTATTTATATTAACATCTAGTTCCAATTCCAATGAGGGAAGCAATAATATGCTTGGGAAACTATTGTACTTTGATATGGTTTGTAAATTGATATTGATATCAAGTGTGGCTATATGATCCCATGATACAGTGATACAGCAATTTTAATAGGGGCAAGCTGTTGGGTAAAGTTTGTGTCTGTTTGAATTTGATATGACCAACACTTAGCCCTGAGTCAAGCAAGGGTTGAATAGAAGCAACACAGTCCTCATTTTGCCATGCTTAAATGTCATGATTTGTTTCTCTATTAAAGACTCTAATTATCCAAATTAGTGTTCATATAGGGAATAAAATCTCAGAGGAAGATGGATGAAATTCACATAATCCCTAAGGGATGTTATCAACTGGAATTGTTAGTTTGCATTAACTTGCTAATTTTGATTCCCAAGAGCACAACAGATCTGCTTGAGATGAGAGTGTTTGCCAGCTGATTGATTATTCTGTGCCATTTAGAACAGTCCTGTATGTACAGAACTGAAACCACTGTCATTCAGGGAGAGGGTTAAACAGTTATGAAGTGTGAGAATTTATGGGAAGATAATTACAATTTATTTTCATTTCACCTGGCATTAAAACTTATTATCAACTATCAATACTAATATTTTTCTAAAGGGGAGAAACTTTTATGATAAAAATGTTTTTAAGAAAAATTGCCTTCCTATCAAATGTGCCATATCCCATTTGTGGCTCACTGTATTCTAGACCATCGGTCTTATGAAGCAATAAATTTGTGTTGTATACTCCATAAGCTCCTGTGATAACATTTTATATTGCTTGTCTGCTGCCTGAAGGAGGGTAAAATATTATTTCAAGGTGCATTTTGCATCCAAAGAGACAAGTCTAGCTTATTGCAATTGTCCCATTTTTACTCCTGGGCAACAGTGATTAGATATGAATGAGAAAATGAAAAGATTTCTTTCCCTTCTTCAAGTAAAGGAGGAGAGAAGAGATGTAAGAGGAGAGAAAAATGGGAAGGGGAGATAAATTAGTAAAATCTTGGGAGTCAGCTAATAAGTAGGGAATTGTTTCCTGAGGAAATCTATCCCTCAGGGGTGATTGGCTGAAATGTCTTGTAAGAACATCAAGCAAGCATGTTTACATTTTTGCTTTGTGATGAACATTATGATTCTAACTATATCACCCTCAAATCTTCACTATCAGTTTATGAGAGGTAATTTTTGTTTGTTTTATTCATGGTCCCTTAGGAGGAAGTTAGGTATCATGTTTGGTGTTTTGGGTTGAATTGTGTCCCCATAAAATTTATATGTTGAAATCCTAACTTTGATTATCTCAGGATGTAACCTTATTTGGAAACAGTGTCACTGAGGATATAAGTAAGATTCAAGTCATACTGGGGTAGGTGCTTGCTTAGTCACTTCAGTTGTGTTGGACTCTTTGCGACCCATTGGACTGTAGACGGCCAGTCTCCTCTATCAGTGGGATTTTTCAGACAAGAATATGGAGTGGGTTGCCATTTCCTTCTCCAGGGGAATCTTCCCGACCCAGAGATTGAACCTGCATCTCTTGTGTCTCCTGCATCGCGGGTGGGATACTTTTACCTTCTGAGCCATGAGGGACTGGAGTATGGTGGGCCTCTAATTCAATAAGACAGATGTCTTTATAAAAAGAGTGCAGTATGAAGAGAGAGGCATGAACAGAGGGAAGATGGCATGAAGACGAAGGAAGGGACACCCCAAATTGCCAGTAACTCACCAAAAAGTAAAGAGATACATGGAAGAGATTTTTACCAAAATTCCTCTAAAGGAACCAGCTCTTAGACAACTTGATCTTGTACTTTTAGTCTCTAGAGCTGCGGTATAAAACATGTCTGTAGTTTAAACTCCCCAGTTTGCGGTGCTTTGTTGCGGCAGCCGTAGCCTGCTAATATCTTTTAACCTGGTGAAGATGAGAAACAGCATGAAGGCAATTTGTTTTCTCAGAGATGAAAATACTTGGTGTTAGTCTGGGTCCCTGAGAGAGAAACATGAAGTGGGATTCGATGTCGAAGATAGTTTATGGGAGAAAAGCCTGTGGGACATAAGAGGAGGCAGAGGGAGAGTGTTTGACCTACAATGCAAGTCTGAAGCCTGCAAAAATGAAGTATGTCAGACAGAAGGATTAGGTGGGTGGAGACTCAGACTACAGTAAATTTTTCTAAGAAAGGGTAAGCCAGGCTAATGGGGTCTCCTTGACCCCAAGTCACCCATCATAGGAATTCCAAGTCCTGTAGGTGTGGGCTTTTTTGTATCTCTGCCACGCTCACTCACTGGCTGAGAGCGGCCCAGGGGAGGAAGGGCGTCAGCACAGAGGCACTAGTGGGTATGGGGAGTTGCTGCTAGACTGTCTGTAAATCTTGCTCCCCACGGCATGAGATCTGAGGCGGTGTGCCTCCCTCCATAGCTGAAGAATCTTTAAGAGAGTAAAGAATTTATTTCTTGAGAGTCAGTTGGAACATGTTACATGCTTAAGGTACTCTCCAGATATGGTAATAGTGGAAAAAATTGATAAAATTTTTAATAAGACAGCTCTCTATCAGGTGTTGATGGCCCCTATGGACCAAACCCAGCTTTGGCATATTTTTTGTAAGGCCTGTGGGCTTTTACACATTTAAAGAGTTAAAAAAGGAGAAAAAGGTGGAGCTGAAGAAAGAGGAGGAGGAGAATGGCGGGGAGAGAGTCAAGAGAGACTATATGAGGTCTGTAAGGCCTGGTTCTTAAAAAAAAAAAAAAAAAAAAAATGCTTATTGACCACTGTTGTGGAAGATACCTAAAATCGTAAATATTGAGTTTCTATGACACCATGATGCCAGGGTAGCTTGCTTCACAGGATTCATGATCAGTTTCTCCTAAATCTATCCCTATAGGAGCAAGCCAAGCTGAGCTGGGCATGAAGCAGTGAGCTGGGGCCAGGGATGTAGGTCATACTCTGTTTAAAAGAAAGGGACATGGAATCACTACACACAACAGACCTGCCTTCTCCTGGGAGTAACATACAATGTTAGTTCAGGCTTCACTATCTTATTTTCTTCTTTCCAGATGAGTGGAATTTTTTTGCGTTATGTGTGGTAGGTGTGGCCCAGTCATAGCCACTGATCTGATGAAAAGTGGATGATGGCGACCTGTGATCCATCAACCAACCTAACCACTAGGTGTCAGCATATTCTGTTCAAGCTAGCTCATCCTTTGAGGTATTACATCAGTTCAGTTCAGTCGCTCAGTCGTGTCTGACTCTTTGTGACCCCATGAATCGCAGCACGCCTCCCTGTCCATCACCAACTCCTGGAGTTCACTCAGATTCACGTCCATCGAGTCCGTGATGCCATCCTGCCATCTCATCCTCGGTTTGTCCCCTTCTCCTCCTGCTCCCAATCTCTCCCAGCATCAGAGTCTTTTCCAGTGAGTCAACTCTTTGCATGAGGGGCAAAAGTACTGGAGTTTCAGCTTTAGCATCATTCCTTCCAAAGAAATCCCAGGGCTGATCTCCTTCAGAATGGACTGGTTGGATCTCTTTGCAGTCCAAGGGACTCTCAAGAGTCTTCTCCAACACCACAGTTCAAAAGCATCAATTCTTTGGCGCTCAGCCTTCTTCACAGTCCAACTCTCACATCCATACATGACCACAGGAAAAACCATAGCCTTGACTAGGCGCACCTTAGTCGGCAAAGTAATGTCTTTGCTTTTGAATATAGTATCTAGGTTGGTCATAACTTTTCTTCCAAGGAGTAAGCATCTTTTAATTTCATGGCTGCAGTCACCATCTGCAGTGATTTTGGAGTCCCCCAAAAATAAAGTCTGACACTGTTTCCACTGTTTCCCCATCTATTTGCCATGAAGTGATGGGACCTGATGCTATGATCTTCGTTTTCTGAATGTTGAGCTTTAAGCCAACTTTTTCACTCTCTTCTTTCACTTTCCTCAAGAGGCTTTTTAGCTCCTCTTCATTTTCTGCCATAAGGGTGATGTCATCTGCATATTTGAGGTTATTGATATTTCTCCCAGTAATCTTGATTCCAGCTTGTGTTTCTTCCAGTCCAGCATTTCTCATGATGTACTCTGCATATAAGTTAAATAAGCAGGGTGACAATATACAGCCTTGATGTACTCCTTTACTGATTTGGAACGAATCTGTTGTTCCATGTCTGGTTCTAACTGTTGCTTCTTGACCTGCATACAGATTTCTCAGGAGGCAGCTCTGGTGGTCTGGTATTCCCATTTCTTTCAGAATTTTCCACAGTTTATTGTGATCCACACAAAGGCTTTGACATAGACAATAAAGCAGAAATAGATGTTTTTCTGGAACTCTCTTGCTTTTTCCATGATCCAGTGGATGTGATCATGTATTCCGTAGACCTCATGAAAAATTAATTGATATATGTTAGTTAAAATTTAAGACTATGTTAACAAAATAATCTTTGGAACTATGTGCAAAAGAAATAATATGTTTTGAGAAGACTTATATAAAAGTTTATTATAAAATTAATCATTTTAAAGATAAATTACCAGCAAAAGGACAGACATATATGTGGCTTTTACTATGAAAGAAAGGCAGGTTTTTGAGCAAAGAAATGACATCATGTTTTAAAAGAGTCACTCAAGCTTCTGGGTTTGAATAGACTGCATAAAATAAGGGAATACTATAAAAAGTCCAGAAATAAGTACAACACATATATACAGCCTATGTATAAATAAGTTGACTAAATCCAGCTGTTCTCACCCATCACTTACTCACTCTATAGTTTTAGGCCAGTTTATTTTGCTTTCTCCTAATATTTTCTTCCCTTAGATTCCAAGATGGGAAAAGAATTAGCAAATAGTATTAAAACAATTGGCTACTATTATAAAAGATCTTACTCTTTTTACACTAAAATAAATTCCAGATAGAACTTGATTAACATGTAAAATAATATCCTAAGAAAATAAGATCATTTAAAATAAAAATTAGTAGTAAATGAAAGAAAATATTACAAAGAAAATAGAACATAGATTTCATAAATGAAAAGCTCTATCAATGTCCATTATTATATTCAATCATTTGTCCAATACTTATGTCATGTCTATTTTGTTATAAAATATGAATTAGGCTTTTGGGGTTTATCAGTGAATATAAGAGATCACAGAATACACCAATTGTAAAACTTATTTTGGGGAGGTGTCAAACAAGAATCAGTTACAAATAAGTAAAGTATTGATTATTTCAGATGTTAAGAACACAGGGATCATGGGTGCTGGAATAGGAATAGGTACTTATTTGCAGGATTTTTAAGTGTGGTCTGGGTAAATATGGTTGAAAGGGGGAAATTTTAGCAAAGATCAAAGGTGAGAGATTTAAGTGGAAATGGTGTCGTATGCAGAGGGAATAGCAGACAAAGACCCTATAATCAGACCATGTGTGACATGTTGTAGGCAAAGGAGGGTATTCCACGTGACTGGAGCATAATAGGTGGAGAGAAGTCTTGGGGAGACAGTCAGTGGCCTGAATAATGATGGGCCTTTCTGGCCTTGTGGAGAACTATGACCATCACAATGAGACAAACACAGCTCAAGTTTCGCACAGAGGAAAGATATGATTCAACTTGGGTTTTAAAAGGATTATTTCTTCAGTTCAGTTCAGTTTAGTCACTCAGTTGTGTCTGACTTTTGTGACCCCATGAATTGTAGCACGCCAGGCCTCCCTGTCCATCACCAGCTCCCAGAGTTCACTCAGACTCACGTCCATCAAGTCAGTGATGCCATCCAGCCATCTCATCCTCTGTCGTCCCCTTCTCCTCCTGCCTCCAGTCCCTCCCAGCATCAGAGTCTTTTCCAATGAGTCAACTCTTCACATGAAGTGGCCAAAGTACTGGAGTTTCAGCTTTAGCATCACTACTTCCAAAGAAATCCCAGGGCTGATCTCCTTCAGAATGGACTGGTTGGATCTCCTTGCAGTCCAAGGGACTTTCAAGAATCTTCTCCAACACCGCAGTTTATTAAGGATTATTTCTTAGTTTGACTATTTTAAATACATCATATAGTGTTTGTTTAGACTTATTTCGCTTAATGTCTTCCATGTCCACCAGTGCCATTGCAAAAGGCAGAATTTACATCACATTTAAGGCTTAATAATTGTATAAAAAGGTCATCTTGACCCAGATGATCATGATGGTGTGATCACTTACCTAGAGCCAGACATCCTGGAATGTGAAGTCAAGTGGGCCTTAGAAAGCACCACTATGAGAAAAACTAGTGTAGGTGATGGAATTCCAGTAGAGCTATTTCAAATTCTAAAAGATGATGCTGTGAAAGTGCCACACTCAATATGCCAACAAATTCAGAAAATTCAGCAGTGGCCACAGGACTGGAAAAGGTCAGCTTTCATTCCAATCCCAAAGAAAGGCAATGCCAAAGAATGTTCAAACTACTACACAATTGCACTCATCTCACATGCTAGTAAAGTAATGCTCAAAATTCTTCAAGCCAGACTTCAACAATATGTAAATCATGAACTTCCAGATGTTCAAGCTGGTTTTAGAAAAGACAGAGGAACCAGAGATTAAATTGCCAACATCCACTGGATCATGGTAAAAGCAAGAAAGTTCCAGAAAAACATCTATTTCTGCATTATTGACTATGCCAAAGCCTTTGACTGTGTGGATCAAAATAAACTAGAAAATTCTGAAAGAGATGGGAATACCAGACCACCTGACCTGCCTCTTGAGAAATCTGTACTCAGGTCAGGAAGCAACAGTGAGAACTGGACATGGAACAACAGACTGGTTTCAAATAGGAAAAGAAGTACGTCAAGGCTGTGTATTGTCACCCTGCTTATTTAACTTATAAGCAGAGAACATCATGAGACACGATGGTCTGGAGGAAGCACAAGCTGGAATCGAGATTGCCAGGAGAAATATCAATAACCTCAGATATGCAGATGACATCACTCTTATGGCAGAAAGTGAAGAAGAACTAAAGAGCCACTTGATGAAAATGAAAGAGGAGAGTGAAAAATCTGGCTTAAAGCTCAACATTCAGCAAACTAAGATCATGGCATCTGGTCCCATCACTTCATGACAAATAGAGGGGGAAACAGTGGAAATGGTGGAAGACTTTATTTTCTTGGGCTCCAAAATTACTGCAGATGATGATTGCAGCCATGAAATTAAAGATGCTTACTCCTTAGAAGGAAAGTTATGACCAACTTAGCATATTAAAAAGCAGAGACATTATTTTGCCAACAAAGGTCCAACTAGCCAAGGCTATGGTTTTTCCAGTAGTCATGTGTGGATATGAGAGTTGGACTATAAAGAAAGCTGAGCACTGAAGAATTGATGCATTAGAATTGTTGTGTTACAGAAGACTCTTGTGAGTCACTCAGAATGTAAGGAGATCCAACCAGTCCATCCTAAAGGAACTCAGTCCTGAGTGTTCATTGGAAGGACTGATGCTGAAGCTGAAACTCCAGTACTTTGGCCACCTCATGTGAAGAGGTGACTCATTTGAAAAGACCCGGATTGAAGGTGGGAGTAGAAGGGGATGGCAGAGGAGGACATGGTTGGATGGCATCACTGACTCGATGGACATGAGTTTGGGTAAACTCTGGGAGTTGGTGATGGACAGGGAGGCCTGGCTTGCTGCAATCCATGGGGTCACAAAGAGTCAGACATGACTGACCGACTGAACTGAACTGAACTGAACCACCTGTTTATCCGTTCATCTGTCGGTGGACATTTGGATTGTTTCCGTACCTTGGCTATTATGAATAATGATGCCATGGATGACCATGAGAGTGCAGATAATGCTTCAAATCCTGATTTCTATTCTTTAGATATGCTGTCAGGAGTGGGATTGCTAGATCCTATGACAGTTCTAGTTTTAATGTGGAAGGTGAGGAGGAACCTCCATACTGTGCTCCATAGCAGCTGTAACATTTTACTTTCCTAACAGTTTGAGTATGGTGATGCTTTCAGCAGTGTGTGTCTATGTCCAAACTCATTATATTGAATACATGTAGTTTTTGGCATATAAAGTATATCTCAATAAAGCTTTAAGAAAATGAAATTAGTCTGGCTAATGGCATGGAAGTAGATTATATAGGACAAAGACAGAAGCAGGTATTTTTATTTTCTTTATTTTTATAGCAATTCAGGTTAGAAATCGGGGACAAACTCTGACCCAGGCAGGAAGGTAGCAGTGATGATGATGAAAAGTTTTTGTATTCTGGATATGTTTGAAAGAGAAAAGAATTTGACGACATATTGAATTTACATGAGAGAAAAACAAAAGTTGAAGGATGACTTCAATATTTTTTTGATGTGGACTGTATCAAAAGTCTTTATTGAATTTGTTGCAATATTGCTTTTCTTTTATATTTGTTTTGTTTGTTTTTCGGCTGTGAGGTGTTTGTGATTTTAGCTCCCCAAGCAGGGATTAGACTTACACTCCCTGCATTGAAAGGCAGAGACTTAACCACTTGACTGCCAAGGAAGTCCCACTCCAGTGTTTTTTGATCTATGCCACTGGAAGGTGGATTTGCCATCAACTGAGATGGGGAAGAAAGATGGAAGGAGTGGGTGGGTGTGATGGGAGAAAGCAAGCCAAGATAATCAGTTTCAAACCTGCTGAATTTGAGATGTTTATTGGGTACCCAACTGAAAATTTTAATCATCAATTATGTATTTAATTTGGAGATCACAGCAAATTTAGAAATAACTTTGGGGAGTATCTGAGTCAATGAAAATTAATACAGTCCCTAAGAGAGAGAGTACAGATGTAAGAAAACAAGGACTGAGTTTTGAAGTATTAGAATTAAATTCTAGAGGATAAAAGATGAACCCAGTAAAGGAGACTGCAGAGAACCAGCCAATAAGGTAAAAGAAAGCTCAGAAAATTGTGATGTCCTGAAAGATAAATTAAGAAAGGAGATAGGTGTGGGGGAAAGAGAGAGAAGGAACGAGGGAAGTTAACTGGATCTAAGCGACTATTCTTCTGTGTCAAGTAAGAAGAGGACTGAAAGTTAGATTAGTAACAAGTGATCTTTGGCATCTTTGTATGAGAGTGGGTTTGGTGGCTTCCTGGCTTAACTGAGGTAAGAAAGCCTGGGAAGAGAGGAATTAAAACAACACAACTTTTGATGAGTTTGGCTGCAAAGAGAAGAAAGAAATGAAGAGGCAGGCAGGGGAAGTAGGGTCCTGAACAAGCTAATGGACCAAATAGACAATTCAACAAGAATAATCCAGTAGAAAGTAAAAAATCTGACACTATTTCCACTGTTTCCCCATCTATTTCCTATGAAGTTAGAAGCAAGAACAGAGCATCGTTGAGGTGATGGCATAACAGGGTCTAGTACTTGTGTAGAATGGCTGAGTTTAGATAGAAGTTTGGTATGATCATCTGTGGCAACAGATGGGAAAAAACGAGGGCTAAATGCTGGTAGATGGATGGGGCCATTTTGTTGGTAGAAACCTGTGAAGTTCTCTGCTGAAGCTTTCGATTTTCTCAGTGAAGTAGGAAGAAGTGTGAGGATTGAAATAGGTTATACGTGTGAAGCACACAGTGTTCCTAATGTGTATTTTAATAAGTATATTGAAATAGACAATATTCATGGCATATCAATAATTAAAGATGGTTACAAATGGTATACAGTGTATAACCAAACATTTTTTGAGTCTAAAAATGTTTTTAGGATGAATACTCTACATTTAACAGTAGAAAGAACCTTGTATTGAGTTTGAGTCCAAGAGTTAGAGTTGAAGAAAGCAAAGAAGACTTTAAAACCTCAAATGCAAACTACTTTCAGGTGCAAATCAAAAGTCAGACTAGGTGCCAAGCTGGAACAAATCGAACATACATTTGGAAGCTACGTCAGGGAGGGATATTTGGAAGAACCCAAAGAAATGTATCTACACTTACTGGTCTTTATGCTGCCTTTAAGATATGAGTTTGAGGATGGGGTATTGTAGAGTGGAAGCTTTAAAAGGAAAAAATCTATTTCATTCCCTATTTAGGTTTGTAGTGATTATAGTATTGACTGTATAGATTAGAATGTCAGTTCTCCAGTTACTGTGTATTTAATATGTAGCTGAGAAACAGCTACCATCAGATATGACTGGCAATGGTCCTAGAGCTCCTAGTTAATGTTCTTTAATAAACCTTTGGAAATTTATAATTGAGGTCATGACTTAGCCAGAAATTAAGTACAAGAGTGTTTAAGTTTGAAATAATTCCATAACTTGAAAGATGTACGTTATAAAACATTTTTAATAATTTAAGTTACTTGAAGTCAGAAGTATTTTGAATTAGAATAAATTTTAAAAATAGTTAAAATATATTTCATTGTAAATATTTTATCACTAATTTTTTTTGGCAGTATCTTGATCCACATGATCCACAAGATAATTTACTTAAAAGTTTAAATTTTCCCTTGTGACTGCATTTATATTTTATTCTATGTTTTTTTGTTTGTTTGTTTTGATTAGCTATTGAAGATAACCTATTGCTGTTTTACTAATATTACAAACTGAAATTAACACGGTTTTGAAAAACAGAGGCTAATACAAAGCATTTTATTTTTAAATATACTTTTCAATCTCCCTTTGTATTTATTTTCTCTGTGTACCTTATGACCACAAACAAGTCATTTTTCATCTCAGAGACATTCACTCCTCATTTGAAATGTGAGTCCAGACATCCCTGATTTAGGACGATTCAATTTAGGATTATGTAACTTTCAGTTAGGTTCAGTCTCTCAGTCATGTCCGACTCTTTGTGACCCCATGAACCATAGCATTTCAGGCCTCCCTGTCCATCACCAACTCCCAGAGTCTACCCAAACCCATGTCCATCGAGTCAGTGATGCCATCCAACCATCTCATCCTCTGTTGTCCCCTTCTCCTCCTGACCTCAAACTTTCCCAGCATCAGGATCTTTTCTAATGAGTCAGCTCTTCGCATGAGGTGTTTACTCTGCAAAGTTTTGGAGTTTCGTCTTCAACATCAGTCCTTCCAATGAACACCCAGGACTGATCTCCTTTAGGATGGACTGGTTGGATCTCCTTGCAATCCAAGGACTCTCAAGAGTCTTCTCCAACACCACAGTTCAAAAGCATCAACTCTTCAGCACTCAGCTTTCCTTATAGTTCAACTCTCACATCCATACATGACCACTGGAAAAACAATAACCTTGGTTAGACAGACCTTTGTTGGCAAAATAATGTTTCTGCTTTTTAATATGCTGTCTAGTTTGGTCATAACTTTCCAGCCAAGGAGTAAGCATCTTTAAATTTCATAGCTGCAATCACCATCTGCAGTGATTTTGGAGCCCAGAAAAATAAAGCCAGCCATTGTTTCCACTGTTTTCCCATCTATTTCCCATGAAGTGATGGGACCAGATCCCATGATCTTAGTTTTTAAATGTTGAGCTTTATTTTCACTCTTTTCTTTCACTTTCATCAAAAGGCTTTTAGCTCCTCTTCACTGCCATAAGAGTGGTGTCATCTGAATATGTGAGGTTATTGATATTTCTCCTGGCAATCTTGATTCCAGCTTGTGCTTCCCCAGCCCAGCCTTTCTCATGATGCACACTGCATAGAAGTCAAATAAGCAGGGTGACAATATACAGCCTTGACGTACTCCTTTTCCAATTTGGAACCAGTCTGTTGTTCCACGTCCAGTTCTAACTGTTGCTTCCTGACCTGCATATAGGTTTCTCAAGAGGCAGGTCAGGTGATCTGGTATTCCCATCTCTTTCAGAATTTTCCACAGTTGATTGTGATCCACACAGTCAAAGGCTTTGGCATAGTCAGTAGAGCAGAAATAGATGTTTTTCTGGAACTCTCTTGCTTTTTCGATGATCCAGTGGATGTTGGCAATTTGATATCTGGTTCCTCTGCCTTTTCTAAAACCAGCTTGAACATCTGGAAGTTCACGGTTCACGTATTACTGAAGCCTGGCTTGGAGAATTTTAAGCATTACTTTACTAGTGTGTGAGATGAGTGCAATTGTGTAGTAGTTTGAGCATATTTGACATTGCCTTTCTTTGGGATTGGAATGAAAACTGACTTTAAGATGGTGTGAAAGCATTACGCATTCAGTAGGAACTGTCATTTGAATTTTGATTTTTTTTTTTTCTTGGGCCAGCAATGTGAGGTATAATTCTCTCATGATGCTGGGCAGAGGGCAGAGCATAGCTCCCAGTCAGCCATGTGATCACTGAGCAGTACATTGCCAATAAACTCACAACTCCTCTGCACCCAGATATCCATCCTATTTTTCACTTCCAGTACAGTATTCATTAAACTATGTGTGAGATTAAACACTTTATTATAAAATAGGCTTTGTGGTAGATGATTTTGCCAACCTGTAGAGTAATGCCCTGGATAACCCAGGGGTAAAATATCCACTTAACAAGGCAGGAGATGTGGGTTTGATCCCTGGGTCAGGAGTATCCTCTGGAGGAGGAAATGGCAATCCACTCCAGTATTCTTGCCTGGGAAATCCCATGTACAGAGGAATTTGGTATAGTCTATGGAGTCGCAAAAGAGCTGGACACTATCGAGCCATTAAACAATAAGGTAATGTAAGTAAATGTGTAACTTAAACTACTATGTTTAAGATAGGCCACGGCTGAGCGACTTCACTTTCACTTTTCACTTTCATGCATTGGGGAAGGAAATGGCAACCCACTCCAGTGTTCTTGTCTGGAGAATCCCAGGGACAGGGGAGCCTGGTGGGCTGGCATCTATGGGGTCACACAGAGTTGGATATGACTGAAGTGACTTAGCGGCAGCAGTAGCAGGCTAAGCTAAAATGGTAGGTTAGATGCATTAAATGCATTTTTGACTTGATAATTTCCACTTTACTGGGCCATAATCTGATCATAAGGGGAAGATTATCTGAATATCAGACTACTCAGCAGGTATCTTCTTCAGTTCAGTTCAGTCACTCAGTTGTGTCCAACTCTTTGTGACCCCATGAACCGCAGCTTGCCAGGCTTCCCTGTCCATCACCAACTCCCAGAGTTTACCCAAACTCATTGGCACCCCACTCCAGTACTCTTGCCTGGAAAATCCCATGGATGGAGGAGCCTGGTAGGCTGCAGTCCATGGGGTCATGAAGAGTCGGACACGACTGAGTGACTTCACTTTCACTTTTCACTTTCGTGCATTGGAGAAGGAAATGGCAACCCACTCCAGTGTTCTTGCCTGGAGAATCCCAGGGACAGGGGAGCCTGGTGGGCTGCATCTCTGGGGTCGCACAGAGTTGTACATGACTGAAGTGACTTAGCAGTAGCGGCATGTCAGTTGAGTCAGTGAGGCCATCCAACCATCTTTCCTCTGTCATCCCCTTCTCCTCCTGACCTCAATCTTTCCCAGCATCAGGGTCTTTTCAAATCAGTCAGCTCTTCAACTTTCAGAAATGATGATCTATGTATATCTCTTTATAAGTCTTTTTAATCTTTTTCATATTTATGAAAATTAGCATGATCAAGGGACAAATATTTTTCAGTTTACTTCTTTTACTGTAGGGATAATTTAGATTCCTGCTAAGATGACACCCTTTTCAGAATTCTACTCAGTATATTATGGCTTACAAGGTTTTCCAATCTACCTGTAGGACACAAATAACTTCAGTTGTACAGTGAACTTCACAGATGGCCCTCCTTACTTCCAATGGCTATTTCTCTAAGAAATAAAGTGTTCATTGCTTAGTCATGTCCGATTCTATGCGACTCTATGGGCTAGCCCACAGGGCTCCTTTCTCCATGGAATTCTCTAGGCAAGAATAATGGATAGTTTTTCTGTGTATTCTTGCCACCTCTTCTTAATATTTTCTGCTTCTTTTAGGTCTATATCATTTCTGTCCTTTATTGTGCCAATCTTTGCATGAAATGTTTCCTTGTTATCTCTAATTTTCTTGAAGCAATCTCTAGTCTTTCCCATTCTATTGTTTCCCTCTATTTCTTTGCACTGATCACTGAAGAAGGCTTTCTTATCTCTCCTTGCTATTCTTTGGAGCTCTGCATTCAGATGTGTATATCTTTCCTTTTCACCTTTGGCTTTAGCTTCTCTTCTTTACTCAGCTATTTGTAAGGCCTCCTCAGACAACCGCTTTGCCTTTCTTTTTCTTGGGGATGGTCTTTATCCCTGCCTCCTGTACAATGTCACAAACCTCCATCCATAGTGCTTCAGGCACTCTGTCTATCAGACCTAATCCCTTGACTCTATCTGTCTAAGCCACCAGGTAATTTCTTATTATGTACACCCAGATAAGAACAATCAATAATACAAGGGGTGGCTTACCATCTAAGGCACCAGGTAATTTCTTGTTATGCCTACCCAGATAAGGACTTTATCAATAATACAAGGGGTTCTTCATGTAAGTCTGTGGAATCTCTATATTGTTTCCTTCTCCCTAGTATTGTGCCTTATACATTTTAGCTAGTACCTTGGCCTCCTTAAATTCCCATCTCAACCTCCTTAACTCAGCAACATCAAAAGACTCTGGTGGGGTACTGCATCTCAGCTTTGTCTCAACTATTGTCTCCAAGCTAGGGAGTTTTAGGGCTCACTTCAGTGTGTTCTTTCTCTAAGAGACCCCAGTCCTCCTCTGCTCATGTCTGAAATCCTTTTTACAGATACTTTGTCCAATTCCCTAGGTGTTAACATTGGAAACGTTAAAGCAGATCCCTGTTATGTCTTGAAGCTGTAACCTAAAAATAAAATTTAAGTATATTTACTCTATCATGGAAAGTCATCATATGTGTTAAGAATAAATCTAAGGAAGTATTTGGAAATCATTTACAAAAGCCATACAATGTTATTAGGAGCCTTAAGACCTGACTCAGTGGAGGAATACACCATGTTCAAATATTGAAAGATTCAAAACTGTAAAGAGAACAAATCTCTCTGAATTAATTTATGGCCTTAATGCAGTTTTATTTAAAATCCCAGTAGGTTATATAATGGATTTTTACAAGTCATTCTAATCATGTTCATCAAAATACAAAGGGAAAAGTACATCCAAGACAACACTTGGAAAATAAGACAGTATAAAGATTTAGTCCTTCAGAAATCAAGAAAGATTTTAAAGATGCTTAAGTTAATAGAGGATGAAACTGGTACAAGGATAGCAAAGAGAACAATGGAACACAAGAGACCCACATGTGGATACATGATTTATGACAAGCATTGTATTGCAAAATATTACAGACAAGATATTCTTTTCAATAAAAAGTTCTGGATGAATTGAATCTTCTCATGAAAGAAATGAAACTTGACCTTTATGTCACACCGTACATAAAGATCTATTTCCTGTTGACTGAAGATCTAAAATATGAAAGTGATAATATTAAAGATTTTAAAATATCTTTATATTTTTAAATTTATATTTTTAAAATATCTTTATAAATGTGGGCTAGGTAAAGAGGACACAAAAGAAATTGAATCTAGAGGAAAAACAGTAGGTTGGATAATGCTAAAATTAAAGATTTCTGTTTGTGAGGTGGTCCCATTAAGGAAATAGAAAAAAAAAAATCTACTGAGAAAAAAATATTTGAAACAAATATATACAAGGAGTTGCAATGTATCAGTATGAAGAGGCAGACAACTTAGGAGAAAACTGACAAAATACTTGAGGAAGAAATCACCAAAAACTGGCATCCAAGTACACAAAAAGCTTGAAAATCTAATCAAGCATTAATAATGGGAAATGCAAATTAACATGACAATGAGATATTCTGATAGGTATTAGTATGGCTAAAATAAAATAATCTCAAAGGAACCACCGCTATATTCAAATATTGATCTCATAAAGCTAATATTGGATAAAAGAATCCAAAAACATAAGTATATGTATTACATGACTACTCATTAAGGTTAAAAACAAACAAGTAAAATGTGTTTACATATTTAGCAATTGCAGTAAGAGTTACATTGTACAGAATGGGAAGCATAGTAACTAGAAGTCAGCAGATGAAGATCTTGTTTTTATAATCTTTTCTGTTTTTTAGATGGGTCAAGATATGAGAGAGATGTTTACTTTGGGGCCATTCTTTTAAGTCTGTATGTCTATATATTGCTCTATGTGTTTGTTATATTTCAATTGATTAGAGTAAAAAAAGAGGAAAAATGGAGAGAAAGAAATAGACCCAATAAATTTGCTAGACCCAATAAATCATTTAAATCAAAGTGCTCACAAATTGTAAAGCAGAATAAAATTTTAAAGGTCTATGTATAGGCTTCCTTTCTGAAATTTCAATGCACTAGAAAAATGGGGTAAAGTTCTCAAAAACTTCTAGACAGAAGAGGAAAAACATGTCAGCTCCAAAGAAGGAAGAATAACACTTGCATTTAAAAAAAAATCAAGTATGGATTACAGAAGAAAAACGCAGTCAGTCAGTCAGTTCAGTCACTTAGTCGTGTCCAACTCTGTGACCCCATGAATTGCAGCACATCAGGCCTCCGTGTCCATCATCAAATCCCAGAGTTCATTCAAACTTAAGTCCATTGAGTCGGTGATGCCATCCAGCCATCTCATCCTCTATCATCCCCTTTTCCTCCTGCCCCTAATCCCTCCCAGCATCATAGTCTTTTCCAATGAGTCAACTTTTTGCATGAGGTGGCCAAATTACTGGAGTTTCAGTTTTAGCATCATTCGTTCCAAAGAAATCCCAGGACTGATGTCCTTTAGAATGGACTGGTTGGGTCTCCTTGCAGTCCAAGGGATTCTCAAGAGTCTTCTCCAACACCACAGTTCAAAAGCATCAATTCTTCAGCACTCAGCCTTCTTCACAGTCCAACTCTCACATCCATACATGACCACTGGAAAAACCATAGCCTTGACTAGATGGACCTTTGTTGGCAAAGTAACATCTCTGCTTTGCTATCTCTGTCTATGCTATCTAGGTTGGTCATAACTTTTCTTCTAAGAGGTAAGCGACTTTTAATTTCATGGCTGCAGTCACCATCTGCAGTGATTTTAGAGCCCCAAAAGTAATCTGACACTGTTTCCACTGTTTCCCCATCTACTTACCATGAAATGATGGGACCAGATGCCATGATCTTAGTTTTCTGAATGTTGAGCTTTAAGCCAACTTTTTTACTCTCCTCTTTCACTTTCATCAAAAGACTTTTAGTTCCTCTTCACTTTCTGCCATAAGGGGGGTATCATCTGCATATCTGAGGTTATTAATATTTCTCCTGGAAATCTTGATTCCACCTTGTGTTTCTTCCAGTCCAGCATTTCTCATGATGTACTCTGCATAGAAGTCAAATAAGCAGGGTGACAATATACAGCCTTGACATACTCCCTTTCCTATTTGGAACCAGTGTGTTGTTCCATGCCCAGTTCTAACTGTTGCTTCCTGACCTGCATATAGGTTTCTCAAGAGGCAGGTCCTGTGGTCTGGTATTCTCATCTCTTTCAGAATTTTCCAGTTTATTGTGATCTACATAGTCAAAGGCTTTGGCATAGTCAGTAAAGTAGAAATAGATGTTTTTCTGGAACTCTCTGTCTTTTTGATGATCCAGCGGATGTTGGCAATTTGATCTCTGGTTCCTCTGCCTTTTCTAAAACCAGCTTGAGATAAAGGCAGAGTAATCTCAAATTCCTTAGGGAAAATGATATTCAACCTGAAATTTTACGTCAAGATAAACTATCTAATTATATATTCAAGATAAATAGATTTTCTTAAATGACAGAATCTTAAGCAACTATTCTCCATACATCATTTCAGAGGGAGTTGTTCAGTATAGGGGGCTTCCATGGTGGCTCAGATGGTAAAGAATCTGCCTGCAGTGAGGGATAGCCAGATTCAATTCCTGGGTCAGAAAGATCCGCTGAAGAAGGGAATAGCAACTCACTCTAGTTTCTCGCCTGGAAAATTCCATGGAGCGAGGAGTCTGGCAGGCTATAGTCCATGGTGTCCCAAAGAATTGGACATGACTGAGGGACTAACACTGCTCAGTACAGAGGTGAAAAAACAAGTGGGAACAGAGGCTGTAGAATGGTAGAAACAGTGGCCATGACTAAAGAACTCAGGAAATCAAACCCTGGGATGATGCTTCTACAGTGGATCTTGTGTCATAGATCATCTGAGCTGGCACAATGGAATGCCATAGTCCAGTGGCTTATAAACAAACAAGACACATTTCTTACAGTTCTGGAGTCTGAGCAGTCCAAGAGCAACATTCCAGTAGATTCCAGGTCTGGTGACAACTCACTCTTGATTTACTGATGGCTATCATTTCATTGGTAACCTCACATGGCAGAAAGGGCCAGGGAAGTCTTTGGGATCTCTCTCATACGGGGAACTGACCTCGTTCATGAGCTTGGATCTAATCAGCTCCCAAAGTCTCCACTTCCAACTGCTATCACTCTTGGGGAAAAACTTTTAGTATATGAATGGAGGAGCACAGATATTCAATCTACATTGGACCATTGAAAGTAGTTATGCTATGCTAAGTCATACTGGGACTGAAATTGTCAGTGGCTCCAGAATGATCATCCAAAAAGACATTGACTAGGCAATAGTCAAGTAACTGAATGTAAAAAGTTTGCTGGAAGATAGACTAAATGATATATTTAAGGAATTACCTCTTCATTCTCTTGCCATAGAACTGAACATTAGAAAATTCAGGAAAAAAACCAACAAACTGAACATAAGTAATAATCAAGGTCTACATATGAAACAAAGGTAAAATGTGTCATTATGGGAACAAATAAAAGAGTATAAGAAATAGAATCAGTTCTTGATGTAAGGAACATTCCTTTGAATATTACTCTTACCCTGACATTGGGCTTTACAGATGCTAGTAAAGATTGGAATGATTTTACTTCTGCTGTGTATTTTTGCCATGAAAGATATTTATATAGTCAGACTGATGTAAAGCTTGTTTTCAACCTTCAGAAATTATCTCTGGACAAAGGACTAAATGCATAATTATTTTCAAAGTAAAAAAAAAATGCTCACCTTGATAATATAAAAGTATAAGGAGATGTAAATGTTGAAAAGGGAGTGAGGAGTGGGGAAGCGATGTGGAGAAATTAGAGGGATATTAATATTCACACGCAGTCAGTAATTAAGAAATAGAATGTCTAAAGAAGATTAAACAAGAAAGAGAGAATGTGCATCATCTGCATTTACTAAATAATCAATTGAAGCACTAAAAGTGATCTCAAATTTTGATCAAATGGGCATGAGGAGAGATAGGGGAAGTGGCAGAAAAGATGTGGTATAGCTTCATCGTTCAGAGCTGGAGTCAAAGATAATGGAGAAAGCTAATACATTACAAAGCAGCATATGTGCATGCCTTTTTGAATTATGGCCATTACTATCAGAATAACTAATAATAGATAAGCTTCAATGTATCACTAGTTGCCTCTAGAGACTTGAAAAAGTTATGGAGGAAGTGGCAACTACTGGTTTTGAATGTAAATTCCTGGATACTATTAGTTTATATGTTTAAAAAATAATAAAAGTTTATAATTTCAAATAAATGTCTTCCATTTAATTTGAAGCCTTTAATAATACATCAAGTCCTCCTGTCTTTTTCTGTGATTTTTTTTCTTCAAAATGAATAATCTTTACTCTTGGGTAGTAACTAGATCATGTCCTTGGCTGATCCTAACAAGATGCATTCTTTTAGTTTCCTCTACAAATTAGCTAGTTAATGGTCCTCATGATTTGCAAAATTCTGACACCTTTGCCCTGTTAGTCTTTTCAGTGCTCTTCTGGCTCAACTACTAGCATTTCTTTCCTCACTCATCTTCACTGAGTGGATAGGGGCGATTTAGGCAAGGTCGAAAGCTAGGACTTGAAAAAAGTTAGTTGTTATTGTAATTTAATCACTAAGTCCTGTCGAACTTTTTGTTACCCCCATGAACTGCAGCCCTCCAGGCTCCTTTGTCTGTGGGATTTCCCAGGCAAGAATACTGGAGTGGGTTGCTATTTCCTTCTCCAAGGGATCTTCCCGATCCGGGGATCAAACCTGTCTCCTGGATTGTAAGTCTTTACCACGGAGCCACTGGGGAAGTCAACTTGTTTGCCAATTGTTGCTTTGTCACATGATCATGATTCGATTCTCTGCCAGTGCCTGCTGTGATGGCCTATTTTACTAAATGTGATAGTCTAGCTATGAAAAGGGAAACTGAAGAGGATTGTTTGAGATCCTGTCAGGGCAAACTTCTATTCATTATATATATGCTGCTGCTTCCCCACAGTCTGGGATAGCATTCTGGAAAGCATTAAGTGACTACTGTTTCTACTTTACCATTTCATTAGTTAAGTAAACTGAAATAATTTCTCTACAATTGCCCAGTAAATAAGGTGCATTTAGCAGACATCAGATACAATTTACAATTGCAGGAGTAAAACAATATATACAGTGGTTGACCAAATGGATGCCTGACATAGCTCAAGGGCGAAGTGAAGGAAAGTCGCTCAGTCGTGTCTGGCTCTCTGCGACCCCCGTGGACAGCAGCCTACCAGGCTCTGCCATCCATGGGATTTTCCAGGCAAGAATACTGGAGTGGACGCCCATTTCCTTCTCCAGGGGATCTTTTCAACCCAGGGATCGAATCCAGGTCTCCTGCATTGCAGACAGATGCTTTGCCGTCTGAGCCACCAGGGAAGACAAGCTAAAGGGTAAGACAATACAACTGAGCAAAACAGTTGCTTTCCTTTATGTGACGTGAGACATTTTATCGACACATTCATTCAAAGAGATAACATTTTTTTTTCTAAGAAAGAATAGCTGAGGTTTTTTTTTTTTTTTTTAATGTGGATTTTGTTTGAAACTTTCTTTCATATGCCATTTGTCTTCCAAACTGCAGAGGTAATTTTGGGGGTCAAACACAGGGTGACACTGATCAATCAATGACATTTTCTACTAATGCTGTAAAGTGCATTTCTGACACACTTCCAGTTGTTTCCATTTCATATAATGGCATCACACACATTCAGCAGAACAGATTGCTCATTAAATTTAATATCAATCTTTGGTTAGGTACATATAAAAGATGCTGAGGAAATTGCATTCGTAATAATGCAATATTCCAATGTTCTTTTTCTGTGTGCTGCTGTTGTTAACATTGGCAAGCAGACTTTGTATTGTCCAGATAGTATCTCATACTATCAAATCCTTAACACTGAGAAAATTACATATATTACACATTTATAAACTCATGTATGACTCAATGAGAGAGTTCAACATCTACTGTTAATGTTCATTTTATAAAATTACATTAAGGAATCGTTATGTGACATTAAACAGAAAAACTTATTATAGCTAAAGATTTCATAGCAAAATGACTGAAACATGTTGTGTAACTCCAATTATTCCTTTATTGAGCTTAATTCATTCATAGCACAGTGGTTAACAGAAATGACTGTATCACAGTACCTGGGTGTGGTTATTGGTTTTATAATTTACTAACAATGTGGCATTAAAATTGTTTCATCTGTAATAAGATATTTAAATACTCATTTAACTATATCATAAGGTTGTTATAAATATTAAATGAATAATATGTAAAATATGTCAAACCCACAGATCAATGTGATATGTTACATTAACAAAATAAAGAATTGAAATTATATGTCATCTTGAAAAATACAGAAAATGCATTAAAAAATTCAAAATCTATAATAAAAATTCTCAAACTGGGTATTGAGGGTCCATATATCAACTTAGTAAAAGCCATATATGACAAATCAGCAGCTAACAACATACTCATCATTAAAATACTGAATGCTTTTACTCTAAGGTAAGAAATAAGAAAGGACATGCATGCTAACCATTTTTATTCAACATAGTACTGGAAGTCCTAGCCAGAGCAATTAGACAGGAAAAAGAAATAAAGACATTCAAATTGGAAGGGAAGACGTGAACCTGCCACTATTTGCAGATGACCTGATATTATGTATAGAAAAACCTAAAGATTCCACCAAAAGCTATTTTAAAAGTATCAATGAATTTAGTAAATTTGTAGGATACAAAATCAATATACAAATGTGTTCCATTTCTATACACTAGTAACAAACTATCAGAAAGGGACTTAATAAAAAAAAATACCATTTATAATTGCATCTGAAAGAATAAAATTACTGAGACTAAATTTTACCAAGGAGATGAAATATCTGTGTGCTGAAAGCTACAAGACATTAATGAAATAAATTCAAAAGACAAAAATAAATGGAATGATATACTGTGATTATGAATTGGGACACTTAATATTGTTGAAATGTCTACACTATCCAAAATAATCTGCACATTCAGTTCAATCTCTATCAAATTCCAAAGAATTTTTCACATACATAATAATAAAGCAAGCAATTTTCAAATTTGAACGGACTGCAAAAGATTCCAAACAGCCAAAGCAAACTTGAGAAAGAGGAACAAAGTTGGAAGCATCATGCTCCCTAATTTCAAACTAGATGACAGAGAGCCCAGATATAAATCCATGCTGTCTGCTATACCCATCAGGTAGATATTTGCTCTGGCTTTATTGGGAGTCACCTTGTGTCAGCTAGTCCACTCTTTAAGACCAAAGAGGTCATGTAAAGTTCTACTTTCTAAACACCCAGACAGACTGCTTCAAATATCTACTGAGTTTTTGTTCATATTATTCCCTGCTTACAGTATATTCTCATCCATTCAAATCCTAATGTTCTCCAGTTCAGTTCAGTTCAATGGCGCAGTCACACCCAACTCTTTGTGACCCCATGTATTGCTGCATGCAAGGCTTCCCTGTCCATCACCAACTCCTGAAGCTTATTCAAACTCATGTCCACTGAGTCGGTGATGCAGTTCAGACATCTCATCCTCTGTTGTCCCCTTCTCCTTCTGGCTTCAATCTTTCCCAGCATCAGAGCCTCTTCCAATGAGTCAGTTCTTCACATCAGGTGGCCAGAGTGTTGGAGTTTCAGCTTCAGCATCAGTCCTTCCAATGAATATTCAGGATTGATTTTCTTTGATTGACTGGTTTGATCTTGCAGTCCAAGGGACTTTCAAGAGTCTTCTACAACATCACAGTTGAAAAGCATCAATTCTTCAGTGCTCAGTTTTCTTTATAGTTCAACTCTCAAATCCATACATGACTACTGGAAAAACCATAGTTTTCACTAGATGGACCTTTGTTGGCAAAATAATGTCTCTGTTGCTGTCTAGGTTGGTCATAGGTTTTCTTCCAAGGAGCAAGTATCTTTTAATTTCATGGCTGCAGTCATCATGTGCAGTGATTTGGGAGGCCCCCAAAATAAAGTCTGTCACTCTTTCCATTGTTTCCAATCTATTTGCCATGTCAAACAATAGGAAATAACAGAGTCCCACCCATCAACAGAAATTTGGGTTAAAGATTTACTGAGCAGTTGAGCTATTTCAAATCCTAAAAGATGATACTGTGAAAGTGCTGCACTCAATATGTCAGCAAATGTGGAAAATTCAGCAGTGGCCGCAAGACTTGAAAGTCAGTTTTCATTCCAATCCCAAAGAAAGGCAATGCCAAAGAATGTTCAAGCTCCTGCACAATTACACTCATCTCACATGCTAGTAATGTTAAAAATTCTCCAAGCCAGGCTTCAATAGTACATGAACAGTGAACATCCAGATGTTGAAGCTGAATCTAGAAAAGGGAGTGGAATCAAACCAGAGATCAAATTGCCAACACCTGCTGGATCATTGAAAAGGCAAGAGAGTTCCAGAAAAACATCTATTTCTGCTTTATTGGCTATGCCAAAGCCTTTGACTGTGTGGATCACAATAAACTGTGGGAAATTCTGAAAGAGATGGGAATACCAGACCATTTTACTTGCCTCTTGAGAAACCTGTATGCAGGTCAGGAAGCAACCTTTAGAACATGGAACAACATTTAGACATGGAACAACAGACTGGCCCCAAATTGGGAGAGGAGTATGTCAAGGCTGTATATTGTCACCCTGCTTATTTAACTGATATGCAGAGTATATTATGAGAAAGGTTGGGCTGGATAAATCACAAGCTGGAATCAAGACTGCCAGGAGAAATATCAATAACCTCAGATATGCAGATGACACCACCCTTATGGCAGAAAATGAAGAAGAACTAAAGAGCCCCTTGATGAAGGTGAAAGAGGAGAGTGAAAAAGTTGGCTTAAAGCTCAACATTCAGAAAACAAAGATCATGGCATCTGGTCCCATCACTTCCTGGCAAATAGATGGGGGAAACAGTGTCAGATTTTATTTTCTTGGGCTCCAAAATCACTGCAGATGGTGACTGCAGCCATAAAATTAAAAGAGGCTTGCTCCTTGGAAGGAAAGTTATGACCAACTTAGACAGCATATTAAAATGCAGACACATTATTTTTTCCAAAAAGTTCCATCTAGTCAAGGCTATGGTTTTTTTCCAGTAGTCATGTATGGATGTGAGAGTTGGACTATAAAGAAAGCTGAGTGCTGAAGAGCTGATGCTTTTGAACTGTGGTGTTGGAGAAGACTCTGGAGAGTCCTTTGGACTGCAAGGAGATCCAGGCAATGCATCCAAAAGGAAATCAGTCCTGAATATTCATTGGAAGGACTGATGCTGAAGCTGAAACTTGAATACTTTGGCCACCTTATGTGAAGAACTGACTCATTTGAAAACACCCTGATGCTGGGAAAGATTGAGGGCAGGAGGAGAAGCAGGCGACAGAGGATGAGAAGATTGGATGGCATCACTGACTCAATGAACATGAGTTTGAGTAGACACCAGGAGTTGGTGATGGACAAGGAGGCCTGGTATGCTGCAGTCCATGGGGTTATAAACAGTTGGACATGACTGAGTGACTGATCTGAACTGAGCATGGCCTTGCCCATCAGAAGAAGACTCAGTTTCCCCCTTAGTCTTTCTCTCCCATCTGGAACTTTCCATAAGTCTCTTATCCTTCTCCATTAGAGAGCAGACAGAATGAAAACCACAATCACAGAAAACTAACCAATCCGATCTAAATCTGATCACATGAACCACAGCCTTATCTAACTCAGTGCAACTATGAGCCATGATTTTAGGGCCACCCATGATGGATGGGTCATAGTGGAGAGTTCTGACAAGATGTGGTCCATTAGAGAAGGGAATGGCAAACCACTTCAGTATTCTTGCCTTGGGAACCCCATGAATTGTTCTTCAAAATGCTTTTAATTACCTTAACTTCCCCCAAGCCTTTAAAAAATATCATCTGACATAATATCCAGCTTCACTATGTTGCTGTAGCAGAGTTACTATAATAACTAGTATCACTATGATCACTAAGAAAAATCTTTATCTTATTTGCATTATTGTAGCATAACTTGCATCACTTTCATGTCTTATTTGTCAACTAGACAATAGTATATGTTTTGGGAGACTTCAGAATGTGTTGCAGGCTTTGGAACAAAGACATGTGGTGCTTTCACTGAGTGACCTTTAGCAAGTGATTAAATATCTCTGAAACTCAGTGTCTTCTTATTTAAAAGAATGGGCAGGACATTCTTCTTTACATTTAAAAGGTCTAGCTACCCTGAATTATAAGGTTTCAACATGTATCAGTTTCATCATTTTTTGAGATCAGTGACTCTGTCTTGTATTCCTTTCATTCTCTACAGTACTCAGATTAGTGTCGTTCCATTTTTTTGGAACTCAGATGTGTGGAATTGATTTTTCTTAATAAAGAAAAAGGAAATGTGACTCTTTAAGCATGACGAAAGAACTATGTGAATATTTTGATATATAATGTGGAGCAATATCCCATTGCTATTGATCGTAGGGAGGCAGCATCAGTAGCTACATTGTGATGGTGCCTATCAATCAGTAATGGACTGAATTGACTAGATGAAAAACATTAGGCAGCCAATGAGGAAAGAGGCAGAACATTAAACAAATTTAGGTTTTGCTAGCTGTATTTTGAGTCTCCAACTGCAGGACAAATTGCAAGTATGTAGTTGTCATTTAAGCCTCATTTATTCATACAAGTCTTGCAATCAATGATAATGCCATTGTAGGGAGAGAAATGTAGATCTTCAAAGCTGAAATACATTCAAATGCAAACAAAAGTGCAGCTTTGCCTTATGCAAAACAGCTCTCTTGAGTCAGATCATGCTTTTCACTCCCACTTTAGATTATATTTTCTTGTGCTCAACTGAAAGACGAAGGGGGATATTTTGGATGCTCAAGACATTGAGAATTGATATAATTAGGATGTGGAGTGAAATTATTTTGATTTGGGGTTTGGTTGCTACAAGCAGAAGAAGCTGTCCTGGATGCAAATAGGGGAGATTTTTCTCCTCCACTTCACCCACATTGTCTGGGAAAAAAATCAATTGTTTGACAATTAAATGTGGAACCCAGTGCTGATCAACAGCAGGTCTTGACAGGTTGGGATTAGATACCCAACTGCAGCTGTTTTTCTCCTCCCTCCTCTAGCACTGATGTGCTATAGAATTTGATTTAGGTATTTGGGATATAGAAAATTATATGTTAGGTAAGAAAATAAGTAGGAACTTTTTTTTTTTTCAGGTGATTTTTTTTTAAAACATCCCTGATGATGATACTCACTATAAATACTTCATCTTCTTCTCATCCACCCCTGAGGCTAAGTAGAGAATTTTCTTTCAGAAAGATTCTACTTTTCTGAGTAAAACTAAGCTATTTTATGTATCATACATTTCTCTGAAATACATATTTGGCCCTAGATCAACAAGAATAAACTTTCTGATGGGATTGTCAAAAAGGTTAATATGATGTTGGACTGGTGAGTGTTATAGCACAATTGATGGTAGATGAACCAGATGACCTTTGGGGTCCTGTGATTTCCTGGCTGGAGAGGGTGAAGGTGACATCATTGTTATTAATAGGCTAAGACTGGCTAAAAACACCAATGTTCTCTAAGTTGTACATGAATGAAAAATTTCTTTGTTCAGCAAAACTGCCGTGTGCAGCCAGGGGTCTTAAAATACATTACACGAAGATGCTGGAAACCTAGGTTCCGTTCCTTGCTGGTTCTCTAACTAGCAGTGTGACCTCAGCCAGCTCAATTAACCTCTCTGTATTCCTTTCCTTGCATATTAAACAAGCAGAACAATACCTGCCTTTTCTAACTTTCAGGATTGTTTTCCAATTCAACAGAGATAAAACATGCAGAAGTGTTTTGGAATGTATTGTGTAGCATACAAATGGAAGTTAATAATCGTTGCCAGCTCTGTTATGACTCTTTTTCTTTCAAAGGCTGTCCTTGCTCAAAATGAGTCATTCTTCTTGCTTCAATTACTTCAAGCTGATTATGTGCTCATTTCCCCCTCTCTGGCATCCTATAGCCATATCACATGCATTGCAGACTTCTTGACTGTGTCTAAAATTTTAGTTTAGTATACTGCTTTATATCCTCCCAATCAAACTTACCTGTCATTCAAGAGTTGTTTGGAGAGATAGGTGTTGCGCATTACATATGTTTTCTCGACTCAGTAGAATTGAGTTTTAGTAAATGATATATTTACATTTGACAGTGCGTTATGTTCCCAGACCTCGTTCTTAGCTGTATAGTGTCACGAATTCACTAAGGTATACATTCTTCATAGATGATATCAATAAAACTGTTTAAGAAATTGGATATGGTCCTTGTAAAAACTCCAAGTCTGACAAGCTTTAACCTTATTGTTGCTAGTAAGTCAGCATTTTATGATTAGAAGTTGATGACCTATACATTCAGCACTATATAGTTACTTTATCCTACTTGGTCCTCAAAAAAAAAAAAAAAAAAAAGAATACCTCTTTGCCTATTATTCCATACTCACAAGGGCCTCAAACTCCTGTCTCCAGATTTTTTTTTAACTTTTATTTTTTATTTTTTTAATACTTTATTCTTTATTACAATACTGTATTTGTTTTGCCATACATTGACATGAATCAGCCACAGGTGTCCACGATCTCCCAATGCCGAAGCCCCCCACACCTCCCACCCCATATCATCTCCCTGAATCATCACATGCACCAGCCTCATGCATCCTGCCTCCTGTATTGAACATAGACTGGCGCTTCGTTCTTACAAGATAGTATACATGTTTCCATACAATTCTCCCAAATCATCCCCCTCTCCCTCTCCCTCAGAGTCCAAAAGTCCGTTCTATACCTCTGAGTCTCTTTTGTTGTCTCACATAGAGGGTCATCATTACTATCTTTCTAAATTCCATATATATGTGTCAGTATACTGTATTGGTGTTTTTCTCTGGCTTACTTCACTTTGTATAATAGGCTACAATTTCATATATCTCATTAGAACTGAGTCGAATTTATTATTTTTAAGGGCTGAGTAGTACTCCATTGTGTATATGTACCACAGCTTTCTTACCCATTCGTCTGCTGATGGGCATCTAGGTTGCTTCCATGTCTTGGCTATTATAAACAGTGCTGCAATGAACATTGGGGTACATGTGTCTCTTTCAATTCTGGTTTCCTCGGTGTGTATGCCAAGCAGTGGGATTGCTGGATCATAAGACAGTTCTATTTGCAATTTTTAAAGGAATCTCCACACTGTTTACCATAGTGGCTGTACTAGTTTGCATTCCCACCAGCAGTGTAAGAGGGTTCCCCTTTCTCCACATCCTCTCCAGCATGTATTGCTTGTAGACTTTTGGATCGCAGCCATTCTGACTGGTGTGAAATGGTACCTCATTGTGGTCTTGATTTGCATTTCTCTGATAATGAGTGATGTTGAGCATCTTTTCATGTGTTTGTTAGCCATCCGTATGTCTTCTTTGGAGAAATGCCTATTTAGGTCTTTGGTCCATTTTTTTGATTGGTTCGTTTCTTTTTCTGGAGTTGAGCTGCATAAGTTGCTTGTATATCTTTGAGATTAGTTGTTTGTCAGTTGTTTCATTTGCTATTGTTTTCTCCCATTCAGAAGGCTGTCTTTTCACCTTGCTTATAGTTTCCTTTGTTGTGCAGAAGCTTTTAATTTTAATTAGATCCCATTTGTTTATTTTTGCTTTTATTTCCAGTATACTGGGAGGTGGATCTTAGAGGATCCTGCTGTGATTTATGTCGGAGAGTGTTTTGCCTATGTTTTCCTCTAGGAGTTTTATAGTTTCTGGTCTTACATTTAGATCTTTAATCCATTTTGAGTTTATTTTTGTGTATGGTGTTATATAGAGGTCTAGTTTCATTCTTTTACAAGTGGTTGACCAGTTTTCCCAGCACCACCTGTTAAAGAGACTGTCTTTACTCCATTGTATATTCTTGCCTCCTTTGTCGAAGATAAGGTGTCCATAGGCATGTCTGTTTATCTCAGGGCTTTCTATTTTGTTCCATTGATCTATATTTCTGTCTTTGTGCCAGTACCATACTGTCTTAATGACTGTGGCTTTGTAGTAGAGCCTGAAGTCAGGCAAGTTGATTCCTCCAGTTCCATTCTTCTTTCTCAAGATTGCTTTGGCTATTCGAGGTTTTTTGTATTTCCATACAAATCTTGAGATTACTTGATCTAGTTCTGTGAAAAATACTGCTGGTAGCTTGATAGGAATTGCATTGAATCTGTAGATTGCTTTGGGTAGTACACTCATTTTCACTATATTGACTCTTCCGACCCATGAGCATGGTATATTTCTCCATCTATTAGTGTCCTCTTTGATTTCTTTCATCAGTGTTTTATAGTTTTCGATATAAAGGTCTTTAGTTTCTTAAGGGAGGTATATCCCTAAGTATTTTATTCTTTTCGTTGCAATGGTGAATGGGGTTGTTTCCTTGATTTCTTTTTCTACTTTCTCATTATTAGTGTATAGGAATGCAAGGGATTTCTGAGTGTTGATTTTATATCCTGCAACTTTACTATATTCCTTGATTAGCTCTAGTAGTTTTCTGGTGGAGTCTTTAGGATTTTCTATGTAGAGGATCATGTTATCTGCAAACAGTGAGAGTTTTACTTCTTCTTTTCCAGTTTGGATTCCTTTTATTTCTTTTTCTGCTCTGATTGCTGTGGCCAAAACTTCCAGTACGATGTTGAAGAGTAGTGGTGAAAGTGGACACCCTTGTCTTGTTCCTGACTTTAGGGGAAATGGTTTCAATTTTTCACCACTGAGGATAATGTTAGCTGTGGGTTTGTCATATATAGCTTTTATTATGTTGAGGTACGTTCCTTCTATTCCTGCTTTCTGGAGCGTTTTTATCATAAATGGATGTTGAATTTTGTCAAAGGCTTTTTCTGCATCTATTGAGATAATCATATGATTTTTATTTCTCAGTTTGTTAATGGGATGAATTACATTGATTGATTTGCGGATATTGAAGAATCCTTCCATCCCTGAGATAAAGCCCACTTGGTCATGGTGTATGATCTTTTTAATGTGTTGCTGGATTCTGATTGCTAGGATTTTGTTGAGGATTTTTGCATCTAAGTTCATCAGTGATACTGGCCTGCAGTTTTCTTTTTTGTTGGTGTCTTTGTCAGGTTTTGGTATTAGGGTGATGGTGGCCTCATAGAATGAGTTTGGAAGTTTACCTTCTCTGCAATTTTCTGGAATAGTTTCAGTAAGATAGGGGTTAGCTCTTCTCGAAATTTTGGAAGAATTCAGCTGTGAAGCCGTCTGGACCTGGGCTTTTGTTTGCTGGAAGATTTCTGATTACAGTTTCAATCTCCATGCTTGTGATGGGTCTGTTAAGATGTTCTATTTCTTCCTGGTTCAGTTTTGGAAAGTTGTACTTTTCTAAGAATTTGTCCATTTCTTCCAAGTTGTCCATTTTATTGGCATATAATTGCTGATAGTAGTCTCTTATGATTCTTTGTATTTCTGTGTTGTCTGTCGTGATCTCTCCATTTTCATTTCTAATTTTATTGATTTGATTTTTTTCTTTGTTTCTTGATGAGTCTGGCTAATGGTTTGTCAATTTTATTTATCCATTCAAAGAACTAGCTTTTGGCTTTGTTGATTTTTGCTATCGTCTCTTTTGTTTCTTTTGCATTTATTTCTGCCCTAATTTTTAGGATTTCTTTCCTTCTACTAACTCTGGGGTTCTCTATTTCTTCCTTTTCTAGTTGCTTTAGGTGTAGAGTTAGGTTATTTATTCGGCTTCTTTCTTGTTTCTTGAGGTATGCCTGTATGGCTATGAACTTTCCTCTTAGCACTGCTTTTATAGTGTGCCATAGGTTCTGTGTAGTTGTGTTTTCATTTTCATTCGTTTCGATGCATAATTTGATTTCTTTTTGATTTCTTCTGTGATTTGTTGGTTATTCAGAAGGGTGTTGTTCAGCCTCCAAATGTTGGAATTTTTAATAACTTTTCTCCTGTAATTGAGATCTAACCTTAGTGCATTATGGTCAGAGAAGATGCTTGGAATAATTTCGATTTTTTTGAATTTATCAAGGTTAGATTTATGACCCAGGATGTGATCTATCCTGGAAAAGGTTCTGTGTGCACTTGAGTAAAAGGTGAAATTCATTGTTTTGGGGTGAAATGTCCTATAGATATCAATTAGGTCTAACTGGTCTATTGTATCATTTAAAGTTTGCGTTTCTTTGTTAATTTTCTGTTTAGTTGATCTGTCCATAGGTGTGAGTGGGGTATTAAAGTCTCCCACTATTATTGTGTTATTATTAATTTCCCCTTTCATGCTTGTTAGCGTTTGTCTTACATATTGCGGTGCTCCTATGTTGGGTGCATATATATTTATAATTGTTATATCTTCTTCTTGGATTGATCCTTTAATCATTATGTAGTGGCCTTCTTTGTCCCTTTTCACAGCCTTTGTTTTAAAGTCTATTTTATCGGATATGAGTATTGCTACTCCTGCTTTCTTTTGGTCTTTATTTGCATGGAATATCTTTTTCCAGCCCTTCACTTTCAGTCTGTATGTGTCCGTTGTTTTGAGGTGGGTCTCTTGTAAGCAGCATATATAGGGATCTTGTTTTTGTATCCATTCAGCCAGTCTTTGCCTTTTGGTTGGGGCATTCAACCCATTTACATTTAAGGTAATTATTGATAAGTATGCACCTGTTGCCATTTACTTTATTGTTTTGGGTTCAGGTTTATTCGTCCTTTTTGTGTTCAGGTTTATTCGTCCTTTTGTGTTTCCTGTCTAAAGTCTATCCTTTAGTATTTGCTGGAGAGCTGGTTTGGTGATGCTGAATTCTCTCAGCTTTTTCTTGTCTGTAAAGCTTTTGATTTCTCCTTCATATTTGAATGAGATTCTTGCTGGGTACAGTAGTCTTGGCTGAAGGTTATTATCTTTCATCACTTTAAGTATGTCTTGCCATTCCCTCCTGGCCTGAAGAGTTTCTATTGAAAGATCTGCATTTATTCTTATGGGGATCCCCTTATGTGTTATTTGTTGTTTTTCCCTTGCTGCTTTTAATATTTGTTCTCTGTGTTTGGTCTTTGTTAGTTTGATTAGTATATGTCTTGGGGTGTTCCGCCTTGGGTTTATCCTGTTTGGCACTCTCTGGGTTTCTTGGACTTGGGTGATTATTTCCTTCCCCATTTTAGGGAAGTTTTCAACTATTATCTCCTCAAGTATTTTCTCATGATCTTTCTTTTTTGTCTTCTTCTTCTGGGACTCCTATAATTCGAATGTTGGAGCGTTTCATATTGTCTTGGAGGTCTCTGAGGTTGTCCTCATTTCTTTTAATTCGCCTTTCTTTTTCCCTCGCTGATTCATTTATTTCTACCATTCTATCTTCTATTTCACTAATCCTATCTTCTGCCTCCGATATTCTACTATTTGTAGCCTCCAGAGTGTTTCTGATCTCATTTATTGCATTATTCATTATATGTTGACTCTTTTTATTTCTTCTAGGTCCTTGTTAAACCTTTCTTGCATCTTCTCAAACCTTGACCCCAGGCTATTTATCTGTGATTCCATTTTGATTTCAAGATTTTGGATCATTTTCACCATCAGTATTCAGAATTCTTTCTCATGTAGATTCCCTGTCGCTTCATCTTGGTTATATTGCTGCGTTTGGGGTAGCTTTTCTATATTCTGGGAATTTGTGGAATTCTCTTTATTATAGAGCTTCCTCTCTGTGTTTGGGGTTATATCAGTGGCTTGTCAAAGTTTCTTGATTAGAGAGGCTTGTGTTGAAGTTCTGGTGGGTGGAGTTGGATTTCCTCTCTCTGGAGTGTTGTGAAGTGTCAAGTAATGGGTTATGGGACGTCAATGGTTTTGAAGTATTTTGAGCTGCCTGTGTATTGAAGCTCAGGGTCTTGTTCTTGTGTTGCTGGAGAATTTGCATGGTATGTCTTGCTCTGGAACTTGTTTGCCTTTGGGCGGTGCTCAGTTTCAGTATAGGTATGAAGGCGTTTGATGAGCTCTTATTGGATAATGTTCCCTGTATTCAGGAATTCTTTGATGATCTCAGGATTTGGAATTACACCTCCTGATTCTGGTTTTCAGATTTATTTTTACAATAGCCTCATGATTTCTCCATCTATTCAGCACTAATGTTAAAACATCTGGGTTAATGATGATAGGTTTCTCCACTTTGAGGGTCGTCCCTAGAGCATTGCTGAGTTACTTGGAGGAGAGAAGAGGGAGGGGGTAGTTAAAGGTGAGTGGAATGGGATGAGGTGGAATCAAAAAGGAAAAAGCAAGCTAGCCTGTAACCACTTTCTTGTGTGCGCTCCAAAGTCTGGACCTCTCAGAGGTGGTCACAGAGTCATACATGGAAGAGGAGAGGGAGGAAGTAGATAGAGGTGGACAGGAGGATAAAAGAGGGAGATGCAAAGGAAGGATACAGATCCGGCCAGTGACCAGTTCCCTGAGGATTCTCCACCTTCGGGAGCACACAGAGATTCATAGAGTTGGGTAGAGTAGAGGGGGGGAGGGATGAGACAGAAGCCACCTGGTGGAGAAAAGAGAGATTCCAAAGGTGGAGAGAGTGGTCAAGCCAGTAGTCTCGCGCTCATGTAAAATTGGGTACTGAAGATTAGGTTTTTAAAAGTACAAAATTGGCAACAAATACCAAAATGTTGAGATTATAAATCTGGAGTAGAGATTGGATTTTCAAAGATAATATATTAAAGATAAGAAGAAGGAGAGAAAAATTAAAAAAAAAAATGAGAGAATAAAATAAAATAAAATAAAATAAGAGACTGCAGAATTATTAAGAGACAACTTCCATCACCAATAGGACTATATACGGCGTTTGCTTTAAAGATAGGGGTTTTTTTTTGAAAAGTAATAATAGGTTATAAAAATAATAAATAGAAATATAGAAGACTTAAAAATTTAATCAAGTTTAGAAAAAAATGAAAAAGAAGAGAAAACAAATTTAAAAAAGAAAAAAAATTTTAAAGAAAAAATTCTTAAAAAAAAAATCACGCTTCCACATCATCCCCCCAAAAAAAAAAAAAAAAACTGATCATAAAAGTAGTAACGGTATATCTGGTGCTTTCTCTGTTGTTGTGGACTGTGTGGGTTCGCTACCAAGGCAGTTCCCTCTGTTTGACTTCCTCTGTTTGCTGGTCCCTTCCATGTCTGATTTCTGTCTTAACACAGGGAGGGTGGTGGTAGACTCTGCACTGGGCTTGCCCCTTCTCACTCCTTGGGATAACCTTGTGGGGCCTGCCCTATGCTTCATGCACTTCCCCAGACTATGCTGCTCAGGTTTGGCGCTCAGGATTGGCGGTCAGGAAGCCCTCCAAGATTTGGATTTGGTTGAACAGGGGCTTTGTTCCCTTCTCAGGTCCGAGTGGCTAGGGAGTTTGGCGCACACTATTGCGACTTCTGGGCTTCCGGGTTGCTCAATTTTCTGGGAGCTCCACCGGGGGTCTTTCTCAGCAGATGATGACTGTTCAGAGCCCCCAGCAGTCTCAATAGCAAAGAAAGCTGCTTGCAATTTGGTAGGTAATGTCTCTCTTGAGCTGCGATTGCCCCCTTCCAGCACTTAAGGCTCTGGCTGCCTGTCACCGGAGGGGGGATGGTCTGCAGCTGGCTATTGCCCCTCCGTCCTTTGTTCTGTGCACGGGCCTGTTGGTGTCTTATGTTCGAGCATTTTGCGTGTTAGCTATCCCACAGTCTGGTTTGCTAGACCAAGATAGTTCTTTCTAGCCACACGCGGACCAAATTCTGGCCCTGTTACGCCACGATTCTCGAGAAAAGCCCTGCAGCCTACGTCTCCTGCGGCCCAGTTCTTAGAAAGCACTGTCGCGGGCGCGCTCCTCCCTGCCCAACCCCCACTGCTGTTGGATGCAGGCGTTTGCGCTGCTTATTCGCTGGGGGTTATACTGTTGAATTCGTAATCTGTTGGTTTTAATTATTTATTTATTTATTCTTCCTTCCTGTTATGTTGCCCTCTGTGCTTCCAGGGCTCACCCCATACACAGCTGTGAGAATGTTCCCCAATTTTAGGAAACCTCTTTTTAAGAGTCTCTTCCTGGGACAGGATTCCCTTCCCCCGGACAGGATTCCCTTCCCGGGACGGGGCTCCCTCCCTCCTCCTTTGTCTCTATCTTCGTCGTATATTTTAATTCCTACCTGGTTTTGAAGCCAATGATCTGCTTTGCTGGATGCCTGATGTCCTCTGCCAGCAGTCAGAAGTTGTTTTGTGGAATTTACTCAGCGTTGAAATGTTCTTTTGAAGAAGTAGTTACGGAGAAAGTGTTCTCCCCATCCTATTCCTCCACCATCTTTTCCCCATCCTCTGTCTCCAGATTTATTTTCATATTTCTGATTACTGCCCTTGAATGGCAGCAAGGTTATCAACATTTACCTACATACCTTATGACACTAAACATTTATAACATTCACAGAAAATGATGAAATCTTGCCAACAAGATTCTCATCTAGTGGGCCATTTATGCATATGCATGATTTTGGGTCAAGATCTTATCCTGTTCTCAAGTCCATTTCTAAGCCTTTGGGGATTCCATCTACTCTAAACATCCTGTTCCCCCAAATCAAAATGCCCGGCTACAACTTAAGCGGCAGGTCATCCACAATGCAAGCAGCAGCTGAAAGGGCCAAGGACATGACAGGTCCCATGAATGGAATGCACATGAACATGATGTTGCTACCGGTCACACACTAGTTTCACTTCTTGCATGCTAAGTCACTCCAGTTATATGTGACTCTTTGTGACCCTTTGGACTGTAGCCAGTCAGGCTCCTCTGTCCATGGGATTCTCTAGGCAAGAAAACTGCAGAGGGTTGCCATTTCTTCCTTCAGGGGATCTTCCTGACCCAGGGATCAAACCTGCATCTCTGAAGTCTCCTGCATTGGCCGGCAGGTTCTTTACCACTAGCCCCACGTGATTTTGCATCTTCCTTAAACTGTAAAATATGCTTCAGATTATGCTTATCTGGGCTTCCCTGGTGACTCAGGAGGTAAAGAATCTTCCTGCAATGTGGATCTGGGTTCTATTTCTGGATCAGGAAGAACCCCTGGAGAAGGGAATGGCAAACCACTCCAGTATTCTTACTTGGAAAATTCCATGGACAGAGGAGACTGCCAGGCTGCAGTCCATGGGGTCACAGAGAGGTGGACATGACTCTGAAGGAGATCAGCCCTGGGATTTCTTTGTAAGGAATGATGCTACAGCTGAAACTCCAGTACTTTGGCCATCTCATGCGAAGAGTTGACTCATTGGAAAAACTCTGATACTGGGAGGGATTGGGGCAGGAGGAGAAGGGGACGACAGAAGATGAGATGACTGGATGGCATCACTGACTCTATGGACCTGAGTCTGAGTGAACTCCAGGAGTTGGTGATGGACAGGGAGGCCTGGCGTGCTGTGATTCATGGGGTCACAAAGAGTCAGACACGACTGAGCGACTGAATTGAACTGAACTGAGCAACTAACAGTTGCACATTTTTCATGGTTATCTAGTCCACCTTAAAGCTTACCCCCAGGTGACTCTAAGAAATTCTTAGAAACAGGAAGCAGAGGATTCACTGTACACCAGGACTCTGCCTGAGCAACTGAGCTCACACTGGGCTCTTTGTATCCAGGAAGAGGTACAGTTATTTCCAGGTGCTTCCCAGGTGGCTCAGTGGTAAAGAATCTACCTGCAATGCGAGAGATGCAAGAGACACAGCTTTGATCCCTGGGTCAGGAAGATCCCCTGGAGGAGGAGATGGCAACCCACTCCAGTACTCTTGACTGGAGAATCCCATGGACAGAGAAGCCTGGTGGGCTCCAGTCCATGGGATTGCAACAAGTAGGATGCAGCTGACACATACATCACACAGTTGTTTCCAGAGCTTCAGGCCCATGTGCTTTGGAAGGGCTTTTCAACTTCTCAGCCTCACCTGCGATGCCCTGTAAAATGTAAGAACAAGGGATTGATTTGTGCTAAGACTACCATGGCCCAAACTACTGACTGAAAAAGATTTCTACTAGCTCCTCACTACACCCAGTATTTCAATAATAATAATGATATCATTACTACTAGTAGTAACAATACCAGTATTAGCCATTAAGGCCCAACCATTGGCTTGGTGAAAACTCTACACTTTCCACATGAAGGGTATTTTATTTCTTGGATGCTTCCTGGATTTTTTTTTTTTTTTATTGTAAAGGTCATCCTCTCAACTTTTTATAAGGCTCCAAATAGATATTAAGTTCCATGCTACCAGCAAGTTTGAAAGTGGGTCATTGGATTCTAATTCATTCTTCTCAGTGGTAAGAGCTCTGAATAAGCCAGTTCTTTTACTAAATAACCTTTTGGCAAGCACATCTATCCAAATGCAATTTTTTTTTAATTGTCAAAGGGAATTCAGGATAATTGAAAAAGACTATGGAATTAACAGGCTTTGGAGAATGCTTTACAATGAGCAGATCCTCACTACTCAGTTTAGGGAGCACACCCCTGTAAAGAGGACACGCACATGTAGTATAGTAGTGAAAAATGGCCATTTTGTTGCCACAGGGATGGTGCAGAGTGTCATTTTATCTGTTTTTAAAAATATTTATCTGTTTTGTTGCATGAGGTCTTAGTTACAGCATGCAAGATCTGTATTTGCAGCACATGGGATCTAGTATCCTGACCAGGGATTGAACCCAGACATTAGGAACACAGAGTCAGCCACTGAACCACCAGGGAAGTCCCTGTCATTTTATTTTAATTTAATGCTTCCCTGGTGGCTCAGAGGTTAAAGCAGCTGCCTCCAATGCAGGAGACCCGGGTTCAATCCCTGGGTCAGGAAGATCCCCTGGAGAAGGAAATGGCAACCCACTCCAGTATTCTTGCCTAGAGAATCCCATGGACAGAGAAGCCTGGTAGGTTACAGTCCATGATGTTGCAAAGAGTCAGACACGACTGAGCGACTTCACCTCACCTCACCCCTTTGATAAAAGAAAGTTTCTCACTCCATACCTTTCCTCCATTTTGGCTTACTCTTACATATTCTGATACAAGGGTTTTACTAATAAGGATGGCTTATTAGAGGTCACCAGGAAATGGCAACTCATTCCAGTATTCTTGCCTGGAGAATTCCATGGACAGAGGATGGGACAGAGGCTACAGTCCCACAAAGAGCTGGACATGACTGAGCAATTCACATCACTCAGGTACGTAGTGACACACATCTAAGGAGGAATTTAGGTATTTCTCTTCTTTCTTCATTTACATATATACTCTGGATATCAGGGAGGGGATGCTATGACTAATATCAGCATCATAACGCAAATCTGTGTTACTTGACCAGACTGTGTAATGTGCGGTCCATACACTGTAAACATGCTCACATTTGTAGGTTGCTTTTGGGGGTTCTGACCTCAGGTGGTTGGCCTCTGCCTGCCACTGTTTCCCAGCCTTCTAGACAGCATTGCCTAATGAGTTGCAAAGACTCAGTACAATCAGAAATAATCATTGTTCACACACCTCTTCCCCTAGCATGCTTTTCCTCCTCACTACCATTTACCACTGAAAGTTTTATGGTTAATGTAATGCCTTACTTCACACTCTTGAGTGACAAACTTGAGTGATACTGTCACTTCTCCTATGCTCACCCATTTTTGATCATTCAACAATTTCTATTGCTTCCTAGTTCCTACAAGCTCTCAAATATGTCCTTTCTTTACATCTCTACTGCAGTTTTTAACCAAAAAACCTTTATTTTTAGAGCACTTACGTGCTCAGAGCTAAACGAATGAAAAGTACAGAGCATTCTCTTACACCCCTTGTCTCTTAGACACCCACGATCTTCCCCACTATTGACATACTGACCACAGTGCATCAAATGTTACCACTGGTGAACCTACATGGGCACATCGTTATCACTTCAAGTTCACAGCTTACATGAAGTCTCATCCTTGGTGTTTTAAATTCAGCAGATTTGACAAGTTTATAATGACATGCATCCACCATTGTAATACTGAGTAGCTTCAAGCCCTAAAAACACCCAGTGCTTTACCTACTTAACCTTCCCTCCTCCTCAACCCCTGACAACCATTAATCTTGTTACTGTCTGTACAGTTTTGCTTTCCCATGTTTGTTTTCTTTCTTTACTCAGGATATGCATGCCTATTTTAATAAATCTCCCTTCCTATTAATTTTCCATATAGAAAGTTGATTTTCTGATGCACCATTTCATCATCCCAGTGTCATGCTTAAATGACTTTTCACTGCCTCCGGTGTAAAGTCCTATTATTCAGTGATCCAAAGCTCATCAATACTGGACCCTGCCTATCTCTTTTCCTTCATTTCTTATATCCTGCCATACTGAAGGAACTGTAGTTCACAGAATGAACTGTGCTCTGTCTTTATGTGTATTTATAGATTACTTTATTTTTCCTTTTCTAGGAATATATTTGTCCCTCCCATCACCTGGATATATTAAACTTGCTCCTCAAATCTCAGAATAGTATTTCTTTCTTTCAGAGCAAACTAAAATAACCTAAGATTGTGAACTCTTACATAACGTCCTGCATTATGTCCTCCTCATCATGGTACAAAATCCCTATACGAAAGACATCTGCTTCCTAGCTAGTGTTTTCCATGAGGGAATTAGGTCCCTGAAGGCAGGAATTATACTTGTTCCTGTTTTTTCAGTAATTACCTACTTTCATATTTCCATATACACTCATTTTTCTTTGGTCTTAGTGAAATTCAAAGCTACTAATAAAAAGCTGAGGAACTATTACATTGATGTAAATAAACTGTCAAATCTCCTCCATATTTTAGCATTGTCATGCTTGGCACCCAGGTAAAAATATTCCAGACTAGAATATGATTTCCTTCTAGGTATATTATTTTTACTTAGAAAGCAAAGGGAATTTTTCAGCAAATGGATAGAACTATAGATATTTATTACACAGTGAATCTTATCATGTAGGATCCTTTGACATGTTCCTAACCAGGATGAAGATATTCAATGTCCTTAAGTCCTATGGTTACTAAACTTTGTAGTTTTATTTTTAGGGAGAAACACAGCTATTTTAAAATGAATGCACCTAGCTTGTAAAAAGTGGAGAAGACAATGGCACCCCACTCCAGTACTCTTGCCTGGAAAATCCCGTGCGTGGAGGAGTCTGGCAGGCTGCAGTCCGCGGGGTCGCTAAGAGTCGGATACGACTAAGCGACTTGATTTTCACTTTTCACTTTCATGCATTGGAGAAGGAAATGGCAACCCACTCCAGTGTTCTTGCCTGGAGAATCCCAGGGACGGCAGAGTCTGGTGGGCTGCAGTCTATGGGATTGCACAGAGTCAGACACGACTGAAGTGACTTAGCAGCAGCAGCAGCAGCAGCTTGTAAAAAGATATAATGCATACATTACCAGTCTAGTGAACATTTACTAAGGAAACTAAAAAAATCTAACACCTACATCTCTTCATTATGAGTATGCTTGAAAGCTTTGTCAGTCCTTAGATACTGAAATACTTTTTTTTTTTTAAACACTTTAATAAACATTTTATTTTTATTTATTTATTTATTTATTTTTAATACTTTATTCTACATTACAGTACTGTATTTGTTTTGCCACACATTGACATGAATCAGCCACAGGTGTACACGATCTCCCAATGCCGAAGCCCCCTCCCACCTCCCACCCCATATCATCTCCCTGGATCATCCCATGCTCCAGCCCCAAGCATCCTGTATCCTGTATTGAACATAGACTGGCACTTTGTTTCTTACATGATAGTATACATGCTTCAATGCCATTCTCCCAAATCATCCCCCCCTCTCCCTCTCCCTCAGAGCCCAAAAGTCTGTTCTATACCTTTGTGTCTCTTTTGTTGTCTCACATAGAGGGTCATCATTACTATCTTTCTAAATTCCATATATATGTGTCAGTATACTGTATTGGTGTTTTTTTTTCTGACTTACTTCACTCTGTATAATCGGCTCCAACTTCATCCATCTCATTAGAACTGAGTTGAATTTATTCTTTTTAAGGGCTGAGTAGTATTCCATTGTGTATATGTACCACTGCTTTCTTATCCATTCATCTGCTGATGGACATCTAGGTTGCTTCCATGTCCTGGCTATTATAAACAGTGCTGCAATGAACATTGGGGTACATGTGTCTCTTTCAATTCTGGTTTCCTCGGTGTGTATGCCCAGCAGGGGGATTGCTGGGTCATAAAGCAGCTCTATTTGCAAATTTTTAAGGAATCTCCACACTGTTTTCCATAGTGGCTGTACTAGTTTGCATTCCCACCAACAGTGTAAGAGGTTTCCCTTTTCTCCACATCCTCTCCAGCATTTATTGCTTGTAGACTTTTGGATCACAGCCATTCTGACTGGTGTGAAATGGTACCTCATTGTGGTCTTGATTTGCATTTCTCTGATAATGAGTGATGTTGAGCATCTTTTTATGTGTTTGTTAGCCATCCATATGTCTTCTTTGGAAAAATGCCTATTAAGTTCTTTGGCCCATTTTTTGATTGGTTCATTTATTTTTCTGGAGTTGAGCTGCATAAGATGCTTGTATATCTTTGAGATTAGCTGTTTGTCAGTTGTTTCATTTGCTATTGTTTTCTCCCATTCAGAAAGCTGTCTTTTCACCTTGCTTATAGTTTCCTTTGCTATGCAGAAGCTTTTAATTTTAATTAGATCCCACTAGAGCTAATCAATGAATATAGTAAAGTTGCAGGATATAAAATCAACACTCAGAAATCCCTTGCATTCCTATACACTAATAATGAGAAAGTAGGAAAAGAAGTTAAGGAAACAAGTCCATTCATCATTGCAACGAAAAGAATAAAATACTTAGGAATATACCTACCTAAAGAAACTAATGACTATATATCGAAAACTATAAAACACTGATGAAAGAAATCAAAAGGACACTAATAGATGGAGAAATATACCATGCTCATGGGTTGGAAGAGTCAATATAGTGAAAATGAGTATACTACCCAAAGCAATCTACAGATTCAATGCAATTCCTATCAAGCTACCAGCAGTATTTTTCACAGAACTAGATCAAGTAATCTCAAGATTTGTATGGAAATACAAAAAACCTCGAACAGCCAAAGCAATCTTGAGAAAGAAGAATGGAACTGGAGGAATCAACTTGCCTGACTTCAGGCTCTACTACAAAGCCACAGTCATTAAGACAGTATGGTACTGGCACAAAGACAGAAATATAGATCAATGGAACAAAATAGAAAGCCCTGAGATAAATCCACACACCTATGGACACCTTATCTTTGACAAAGGAGGCAAGAATATACAATGGAGTAAAGACAGTCTCTTTAACAGGTGGTGCTGGGAAAACTGGTCAACCACTTGTAAAAGAATGAAACTAGACCTCTATATAACACCATACACAAAAATAAACTCAAAATGGATTAAAGATCTAAATGTAAGACCAGAAACTATAAAACTCCTAGAGGAAAACATAGGCAAAACACTCTCCGACATAAATCACAGCAGGATCCTCTATGAAATACTTCTTTACAATAATTGAGCTTCAAAAATTCAAAAGCACATGTGACATAGTATCACTATTGCATTTTTTCTTTAACTCTACGACAGACAGCTGAGTGGTGACTCAATTAATCTCCTTTGTCATCATTAATAACTTAAAGCCTTCCTTTCCCCTCTATCTCCTCTGCCTACTCAGCCTTTTTCCCATTTAGATTCCTTCCACAATTTTGTCCACAGGTATCTGTACCTTTGTTTATTCTACATAAACGATATTGTGTCATAGAATCATTCTTTTAAATTTCTACTCATAAGGTATTTTTATAAAGCAAAACATGTAACTCCTTATATATAAACTGCTGAAGAGTAAGGCAATTTATTGATACAAACTGATGTAATTTTCAGTAACTTAAGGTTAATAATTTTAAAATATGAGGTTTTAGGAAATAGGATAAATGTGTTACCTGAATTAACTAATGGATTATGTTTTTAAAAGTTGTTGCCAGAAATCACTATAATTTAATAATTATCATTATCAATAGATGATTGGTTTAAGAATGATTACAATGGTTATAGACCTCAGTTTTATGCCTTCAGGTTGTGCTTCCTTTGATCGCTATAGAATTCTCTATAACTTAGCCACTTGCCTGAGATCTTATCATTCCAATTCATCATTACCATAGAAGTGCTGCCTTCATTACCCTTTGGGGGAATTTTAGGGTCATAGGAAATGTGTCTTCTCCATTTTATTAAGAAGTGGCTATATTTGGCTCATATTTGGTTCATAGTCTTATCAAAATAGAACATGGTATCTCCCCACAATGCACTCCAGCATTTGACAGTATAAATACTGTTCTTAGTAACACATTTTACAATGTTTTTGAAAGCTCTGTGACATATGTCTTCAGTTTGATAACTTATCTCCCTTGATCTCTTTTTGTTTCTCTTGGACTGCATTTTTCTTGCTCTCACATTTTAATATCTAATATAGAATGTAACCATGCTTATTTAACTTATATGCAGAGTACATCAGGCAAAATGCTGGGCTGGATGAAGCACAAGCTGGAATCAAGATTGTTGGGAGAAATAACAATAACCTCAGATATGCAGATGACACCACCCTTATAGCAGAAAGTGAAAAAGAACTAAAGAGCCTTTGATGAAAGTGAAAGAGGAGAGTGAAAAAGTTGGCTTAAAGCTCAACATTCAGAAAAGTAAGATCACGGCATCTGGTCCCATCACTTCATGGCAAATAGATGGAGAAACAATGCAAACAGTGACAGACTTTATTTTTCTGGGCTCCAAAATCACTGCAGATGATGATTGCAGCCATGAAATTAAAAGAGGCTTGCCCCTTGGAAGAAAAGCTATGACCAGCATAGATAGCATATTAAAAAGCAGAAACATTATTTTGCCAACAAAGGTCCGTCTAGTCAAGGCTATGGTTTTTCCAGTGGTCATGTATGGATGTGAGAGTTGGACTATAAAGAAAGCTGAGTGCTGAAGAGCTGTTGCTTTTGAACTGTGGTGTTGGAGAAGACTCTTGAGAGTCCCCTGGACTGTAAGGAGATCCAGGCAATCCATCCTAAAGGAGATCAGCCCTGAATATTCATTGAAAGGACTGACACTGAAGCTGAAAACTCCAATACTTTGGTCACCTGATGTGAAGAACTGACTCATTTGGAAACACCCTGATGCTTGGAAAGACTGAAGGTGGGAGGAAAAGGGGACAACAAAGGATGAGATGGTTGCATGGCATCACTGACTGGATGGACATGAGTTTGAGTATGCTCCAGGAATTGGTGATGGACAGGGAAGCCTGGCATGCTGCAGTCCATGGGGTCACAAAGAGTCGGATATGACTGAGCGACTAAACTGAACTGAACTGTTAGGATGCAACTTCATCTTGATTTTTCAAATACAAATTCACAATATTTTGGTTTTTATTCTATAGCACTTAATGATACATTCAAAAGTTCTGTTTTATAATCTTTTAACTTATAAATAATGATTAATAAGAATTCAGCTTTATTTTAATGATTGGAGAAGCAAAATTTTTTTCCCAGGTTTATACTGCAGAAGGTTATCTTTAAAACTCATAGTCTTTCTATCAAACTTACTTTTTCCTATCGATTTACATGGTTTTAAAGTATACTCACGTACACATGGGCACACACACATACACACTGTGTGCTTTATGTCCTTGGAAGGTATAATAGTTTAATACTGTGTTCAAAAATTTCTGTGCACATTTCTCTTTTTATTTTTCCTTTTTGACTTTCACTTCTCTTGTGATGACCTAGGTTAAAAATAATGGAAATGCATGTGTGATTTCTTAACCTTTTGGTCATTCTTTAAATAGTGGATTTGTGTGTAATAATATGCATTTTTCTTTTCCATGGTAACCATAGAAACAAGATTGGTAGTGTACAATAAGCTTTAGAATTTAGATGATTTGAAACAAGAACAAACATATCTGCCACAGTGAGGAGAACACTTTTTCTCCCTCCAGTGAATTACCAAAGTGGGCTTTGCATACATACACAATTTGTTTCCAACTATGGGAAAATGTTGTAAACTCAGTAAGTATGGGAAATTTGATAGGGTGGTTTATTTATGCAAATTGATAAAATTATCAGTAACTTCAGGGGAGTAATTATAAAATGTGAGGTTTTAGGAAACAGGATAAATGTGTTACCTGAATTAACTAATGGATTTACCTTTTAAGAGACTGTTGCCAGAAATCACTGTAATTTAATAAGTTGATATACTATCAATAACTGATTGGTCTAAAAATAATTTTAATGGTGATAAAGCTCAGTCTTACACCTTCAGGATGTGCTGTTCTCCATTTATACCAAGTACTTGCTCTGCTATGTAATGATTTTACCAAGAATTCACAAAAGGAGCCTGGATTATCAACTTTTACTGATCATTAACTCTAACTAGGAGACATTTAAAGTACTGGGTTATTTTTGTTAATGAAAAATGAAAGAGTTAATCACTCATTCATGTTTGACTCTTTGTGACCCCATGGACTGTCCAGGCTCCGCTGTCCATGGAATTCACCAGGTGAGAATACTGGAGTGGGTAGCCATTTCCTTCTTCTGGGGACTGAACTCATGTCTTCTGCATTGGCAGGCAGAGTCTTTAACACTGAGAAACCTGGGAATCCCACTTTGTACTTATCTTGATGTAGTTAAATCATGGCTTATTACTGGAAATTTAATGTTCCTAATTTTTGTCATAAGTAACATTGTGATGAAAAATTTGTGATATACATTTTGAGACATCTAATTATTCCTTACAATAGAATCACAGGAATGAGATTCCTGGAATAATGGTTGACATATGTAAATAATAAGCTTATTATTGAAATAATCTTTTGGATTTATCTGACTCAGGTGTCTAAGTTGCTGTCATGAATGGAATTTTTAAGCTCAAAGACTTTTGCAATCAAAATAAGTAAGTAACCATCCATTGCAAATAATTGCACTCACAGTATAAAAGGAAGACCAAGGCACAGAATAAGACTTCTTTCCTAATTGACAGAGCAAGGAAGTGGAGGACACAAGATGAAGATCTAGATAATTTGACTCTGAGCTACATTGTATTTTTGAGGCCATATTTCACATCTACATGTTTATCTCAGCTGTTTATTGTAGTTATAATTGCTTTTATAATTTTTATCTTTTAATATTTATACTAGCTTATTTAAGTGGTTGACCATCAGCCCTTACTATATATTTGCCTTTCCTAGTGGGATTTATCCTTTTCTATATTTAATTTCTTTTCCACTTAGAGAAGACATTTCAACACTTCTTTTAGGGTAAGTTAGGTGTTGAATGGGCTTCCCAGGTGGCACTAGTGGTAAAGAACCTGCCTGTAAATGCAGGAGACATAAGAGACACGGGTTTGATCCCTGTGACAGGAAGATCCCTAGGAGGAGGGCATGGTAGCCCACTTCAGTATTCTTGCCTGGAGAATCCCATGGGCAGAGGAGCCTGGCAGGCTGAAGTCCACAAGTTCGCACAAAGTCTGACACAACTGAAGCAACTTTGCATGCATGCATGCACATGGGTATTAAACTCTTCTAATTTTTGCTTGTCTGAGTTCTCTCTCTCTCTCTCTCCTCCTTGATCTTAAATGATAATCTTTCTGGGTAGAGAACCCCAGGTTGCAGGTTTTTCCCTTTCAGCAATTTGAATATACCATCTACTCCCTTCTGTTCTGCAATGTTTCAGCAGGAAGACCAGCTGATAGCTTTATGGAGATTCCCTTGTGTAGGAGCTTTTCATTTGCTGCTTTTAGAATTCTCTAACTTTTGTCATTCTGATTAATGGTATGTCTTGGTGTGGGTCTTGGTTTGAGTTCATCTTGTTGAGAACCCTCTTTGTTTCACTAGACCTGGATATGTTTACTCTTTCAGGTCTGGGGAGTTTTAAGCCATGATTTCTTCAGATACATTTTCAATCCCCTACTCCCTTTTTTCCTTCTGGAGCCCCTATAACATGTTGTGTTGTCATGGTTGATGTTGTCAAAGATAATAATGATCTCTTAAACTGTTTTCATTTTGAGGTTTTGTGTTTTGTTTTGTTTTTTTGCTATTCTCACTGAGTGTTAATTCTAGAGGTTCTTGTAGGTCTTCATAGAACCATTCAACTTCAGCTTCTTCAGCATTACTGGTGGGGCATAGACTTGGATTACTGTGATATTGAAAGATTTGCCTTTGAAACAAACAGAGATCATTCTGTTATTTTTGAGATTGCACCCAAGTACTGCATTTCAGACTCTTGTTGACTATGAGGGCTACTCCATTTCTTCTATGGGATTCTTGCCCACAGTCATAGATACAATAGTCATCTGAATTAAATTCATCCATTCCAGTACATTTTAGGTCACTGATTCCTAAAATGTTGATGTTTACTCTTGCCATCTCCTGTTTGAATACTTCTAATTTACCTTGATTCATGGACCTAACATTCCAGGTTCCTATGCAATGTTGCTTTTTACAGCATCAGACTTTACTTCTGTCACCAGTCACATCCACAACTGGGCATTGTTTTAGCTTCAGCTCCATCTCTTCATTCTTTCTGGAGCTATTTCTCCACTCTTCTCCAGTAGCGTATCAGGCACCTACCAACTGGGGAGTTCATCTTTCAGGGTCATATCTTTTGCCTTTTCAGATGGCTTGTGGTATTCTCAAGGCAAAAATACTGAAGTGGTTTGCCATTTCCTTCTTCAGTGGAACGCATTTTATCAGAGTACTCCACCACCTAATGTGGAGTTGACTCATTGGAAAAGACTCTGATGCTGGGAGGGATTGGGGGCAGGAGGAGAAGGGGGACAACAGAGGATGAGATGGCTGGATGGCATCACGGACATGATGGATATGAGTCTGAGTGAACTCCTAGAGATGGTGATGGACAGGGAGCCCTGGCGTGCTGCGATTCATGGGGTCACAAAGAGTTGGACACGACTGAGCGACTGAACTGCTCCACCATGACCCATCTGTCTTGGGTGACCCTACGTGGCATGGCTCATAGCTTCATTGAGTTAGACAAGGCTCTGGTCCATGAGATCAGTTTGATTACTCTTCTGTGATTATGGTTTTCATTCTGTCTGACCTCTGACAGATAAGGACAGGAGGCTTATGGAAGCTTCCAGATGGGAGAGACTGACTGAGGGGGAAATTGGGTCTTGTTCTGATGGGCAGAGCCATGCACTGCTGCTGCTGCTAGGTCACTTCAGTCATGTCTGACTCTGTGTGACCCCATAGACGGCAGCCCACCAGGCTCCCTTGTCCCTGGGATTCTCCAGGCAAGAACACTGGAGTGGGTTGCCATTTTCTTCTCCAATGTATGGAAGTGAAAGTGAAAGGGAAGTCGCTCAGTCGTGTCTGACTCTTTGCGACCCAATGGACTGCAGCCTACCAGGCTCCTCCGTCCATGTGATTTTCCAGGTAAGAGTACTGGAGTGGGATGTCATCGCCTTCTCTGGGAGCCATGTACAATAAACTTTTAATCCAATTTTCTGTTGATGGGTGGGGTTCTCTTCCTTCCCTGTTGTTTGGCCTGACTGTTTGTGACCCCATGGACTGTGGCCCACCCGGCTCCTCTATCCATGGAATTTTCCAGGGAAGAATATTGGAGTAGGTTCCATTTCCTTCCCCAGGGGATCTTACCCACCCAGGGATTGAACCCAGTCTCCCGCATTGCAGGCAGAACCTTTGCATTTGAGCTGCCAGCATGGTAGTATGTGGGGCTGGAGATTTAGGCTCACGGGCTGGAGCTGAGTATGAGGCAGGGCTTCTCCTCCTCTCATTGGTCACTGCCCTATCATGGGCAGGGGCAGATCTCAAGTTGCTGGGACAGAAGCCTTGAGGGTTGGGTTCTATCTGACTCTGTTCTGTTTATGTGTGCACACATTCCAGCACTGGGACACTAGCCTGTGCTGAAGCCAGAGGCAGCCCTGTGGGCTTTTTGCTAAAGATGGAGCATGTGCTATGGTGAGTCAGCTCCAGAGAGAGGTCCAAGCCACCTTTGATGTGCTGCCTGTGTGGATGCCAGCAACTATTGCCCTTGGCCTACTCAGACACAACCTCAGGGTCATATCCTCTTTGTCCCTCACAGTCTGTCAGTACCCCAGCCTCCACCAACTCCACTCCATTGTGGAGCCATAAAACAGAACAAGTGGGGTCTGCGTGGGCTCACACCTCATATCTGACAACAGGCTTTGGTGCAGCAGCCATCGTTAGAGATTCAGGCTGCTGCCATCGCACTGCCCGATCACTCACTGATGATGGCCACCCCCACCCTGCTCAGAGGCCACCTCATATCCAAGTCACCTCAGTATTTGCCAGCAAAGCTCTCTCTGTTGAGGCAGCCCTAGGTCCAGTGCAGAGCTGCGATGTGGAGTAAGTGGGGCGGGAGAGTTCAGCTCAGCTCAGGCTGTGGCACGTGCCAAGAGAGTGGTGGGAAACCCAGCAGCTACTGGAGCAGTTTTTCATCTACCAACGAATCTTATGAGCAGAGTGGAGTCTGGGCTTTCTCTTGCACTCACGCTAGCTCCAGCAACTTTCCAGCCAGCCAAGGTAGCAGCCAATACATGGCTTTCACCACTCACTCCCCAGGATGAGTTTTCACCTATGTGTTGTCCTTTTAGAGTCTCCTGTCCAGGGGCACAGATTTTAACTCAATCACTTCTCTTCCTTTCTGAGCAGTTCCCTGTGGATCTTGCTTATAGCCTTGTTTGCTTAGAAGTCTTTCTGCAGTTTCCAGTAGTTTTCACTGAGGATTGTTCCACATGTAGGAGTATTTTTGATGTATTTGTATGTGTGTGCGTGCACGTGTAGGGGGTGAGTTCCACACCCTTCTATGACACCATTTCCCTGTATTTCCCTTTAATATGCTTATACTACTTAGAATATTGTTTCTCAGTTTTTTCTTACCATAGTAAATGAAAATGTAGCTTTTATAGCTTTGGATGCTTACCTCTCCAGCACTTGTATGTATACATATCTACACACACATATATATATACATATATATATATATATATACACACACACATATATCTATATGTATGCAGAGATACATAGGGGTTTCTCTGGTGTCTCAGACTGTAAAGAATCTGCCTGCAATACAGAAGACCTGGGTTCAATCCCTGGGTTGGAAAGACCCTTTGGAGAAGGGAATGGCAACCCACTCCAGTCTTCTTGCCTAGAGAATTCAGGATTGAGCAATGCTTTCACTTTCATATGCACATATACTTCTGTTTTTATAATGGTTAGCTCATAATATTATTTCTATTGTGATAGCTAAGAAGATTTTTAAGTAGGAGACATTTTATTGAACTCCTCTTATTCACCAGCTTAGCTGTCACTGTAATTCATCACCAATTGTCCCAGTTTCTGAAAGAACTATGGAACATTTCCATCCAGTCAAACACATCATGCTTTCCTCAATGTTCCTTCTTTCTATTTTAATCTGGACTTATTGTTCCATAGGCCTCCTGTCCTGCTTTCATCCTGCAGATTCTTTTAATCTTACATATGGTTTCAGTTCAGTTCAGTTCAGTTGCTCAGTCGTGTCGACTCTTTGCGACCCCGTGAATTGCAGCATACCAGGCCTCCCTGTCCATCACCAACTCCCAGAGTTCACTCAGACTTGTGTCCATTGAGTCAGTGATGCCATCCAGCCATCTCATCCTCGGTCGTCTCCTTCTCCTCCTGCCCCCAATCCCTTAAAGCATCAGAGTCTTTTTCAATGAGTCAGTCTTCGCATGAGGTGGCCAAAGTACTGGAGTTTCCGCTTTAGCATCATTCCTTCCAAAGAAATCCCAGGATTGATCTCCTTCAGAATGGACTGGTTGGATCTCCTTGCAGTCCAAGGGACTCTCAAGAGTCTTCTCCAACACCACAGTTCAAAAGCATCAATTCTTTGGTGCTCAGCCTTCTTCACAGTCCAACTGTCACATCCATATATTACCACTGGAAAAACCATACCCTTGACTAGATGGACATTTGTCCTCAATTCTTTCTGGGCACATGCCTTCATTTTGGTGTAGGTCACCTCAAGTAATAGCCTGAGTAATTGGGAGGTACTTTTGGTAAATTTGTGTCTGAAAGTATTTATCCATCCAAATTTTTCATTAATAATGAGACTGGGTAATTCTTTCAATTTTCTTGTAAGCATCTTCCCAGAGACTTCCAGCTTCTGTTACTCCTTGTAATATTCATGTGTTTCTGGTTCTTAACTCTTTGTATAGCAACTTTTTCTTTCAACTTAAGACTATTTTTTTCTGGTTCCAGTGTTCATAGTAATATTATGGTGTGGTATTTTCTTTGTTTTACTGGGAACTCATGGGTGCTTTCCAGGTAGAATAGGTTATCCTTAAGTTCTAGAAAAAACTTTAGGCATGCATGCTTAGTCACTCAGTCATGTCCCACTCTTTGTGACCCCATGGACTGTAGCCCATCAAGCTCCTCTGTCCATGGGATTCTCCAGGCAAGAATACTGGAGTGGGTAGCCATTTCTTTCTCCAAGGATCTTCCCAACCCAGGGATCGAATCCAGGTCGCCTACATTGCAGGCAGATTCTTTATCGTCTATCACCAGGGAAGTCCAGAAAAGACTTTATACTATTTCCTAATTTTCTGTCCTGTAGCTTCACATGTTTTCAGTAATTCTTATTAGCTTGATACGAATTTCCTTTATTGACCTCCAGTTTTGTTATTTCTTCCCTTCAATTTATTTATCTTTTAATTTGCTGAGCATTGTTAGCATGCTGTTTTCTAAGCATCTACTTTTTTTTTTACAATCCTTCTATTAATTTTTCATGCTACTATTACATTTTCAATTTAAGTGATTTTCCCACAATATTTTTTTTTATTTTTATACTATATTTTTGCATATGTAAACCTTTTTCTACTTCAGGGATATTAATGATAATTTTCTTCCGTTGCTTTGTTTCAGGTTCCATTTATTTCTGATGTTGCTTTGTTTCAGGTTCCATTTATTTCTGATGACTGTTTATCCTCTGGCTTTTATAATCACAAACTGATGATCACGTGATGGAGAACCAACACTGAAAGTGGGAAAGTCTTAGAAGGGCTGAGTTTGGATGGAGGAAGATTACAGATTTGGATTTGGCTAAATTTGAGATAGCATCTTAAGACCTATAGCACTGCTTTACAAGGATGAGTGTAAAAGCTGAAAGCCAACTGTATCCACAGCAGGTGACCTGGTGTACAGCTTTCTAACTGCAGCTGCCAGATAATCCCATGGTTCAAGAGGTGGATGAGAATGCCTAAGATCTATTCTTTTGGAACATTTCAAGTATATGTTATTAACTATAATTACCATTTTGTATATTAGATCTCTAGAATTGATCCATCTCATTGATAGCTTGTACACTTTGACTAACATCTCCCTGTGTCTGTCAGACCCCCACAACTACCATACTGCTCTTCCTCTAAGGTCAACTTTGCTACATTTTATATATTAGTAATATTGCATATTATTTATCTGCATCTAGTTTATCATTAACCTTGTGTAACACATCTCAATTCATTCACATGATCACAAATGACATTTTCTTTAAGGATAAAAATAATGAAATATGTACACACATATTTCACTGTATGTACATATATATGTGTGTAAATGTACATATATATGTATGTGTATGTACATATATATATATATATTATGTGTATTTCTTTATTCTTTTAACTTTTGAGCATTTAGATTATTTCCATATGTTGGCTATTGTGAATAATGCTGCAATGCACATTGGAGTACAAATATCTCACATGTCCCATTTCTATTTTTTTTTAATATAAACCCAGCAGTAAGACTTCTGAATCATATGATAGTTCTATTTTTAATTTTTGAGGATGCTTCATACTGTTTTCCATGATAGCTGTATCAATACCAACAGAGTATAAATGTTCCCTTTTTCCCCACACCCTCTCTAACTTAATTTTTGCTACTTACACTCAAATTGGTAACTCTTTAAGGTGATGTGTATGTTAATTTGCTTGATTGTTGTCATCACGGCACAGGTATACTTAACACTACATTGTATACCTTACATATATAATTTTTAATTTGATATTTATACCTTAATATCGCTGGAGTAAATAAGACTAGAAAAAAAAGACAGAGATAATTGAGAGGACAGTGCATCAAAATTTCTCATAATTATTCTTAAGCATGCAGGTTAATGTATCTCTGATGCTTTTCTTATTTTAAACATTCAAAGTTAGTTGGGTTTTTCTTCTTTTAATCTATGAGTCCAGGAACAGAAGTCAACAGTTGAGATGCACATTCTACTTTCTCGCACCTTGTGAATTCTGTTAAAACAACATGAGGTTGTTTGCAGCTTTTATTGATCTTCCCCAGACTCTGACCCTCAGAGACCACCAATATCTAAGTTGTTTGGTATCAATGGAGACCAGGCAGAAAATGATTCCTATAAAGACCTTAATATTCCCAAGAGCTTCAGAGTCAATAGCAACTATCTTCTGGCAGGTCAAATAACAAATCTGAGAGGACAAATATGTTTTTTAAACTTATGCCTTCATGACTTTATAATTTTAAGTTATTTTATCTGTATATTGTTATAAATGCATAAAATGTATGTGCCTATAAAATGCATACATATGTGCATATGCATATTTTTCTATTTTCAAAGTTGACAAAAGAGAAATATGTATATAGTTTTGTGCTTTTGCCATTTTTAAAACTTAAAGTGGTCTCAATAGTTGATTCTAGTCAATATTTATAGAAACAGTGGTTCATAATCAAATGTTCTAAAATTTTTGAACATAGTCCTCCAAAAGTTAATTGGCTATTAAAATTATAATATATTGCATCAACCAATTTACTTAATGTATGGTTGTAAACACATACACAGATATATGGTTGTCCTTGGTTTGTGAAGTCTTTACTGAATCTTTTTTTCATGGCTATATTAAGCAATTACAATCACCTATTTTTAAAATTTTAAAGAACTAAACTTGGGTCCAGATTTTATGGCATGGAATCATGGTACTTTTATGACCCATGCATTTGTAAAGTGATGAATATCTGATATATTTTCTAATGAAACTCTTAAGTTCAAATCATGTAAGGTTCTTATTTACTCAAATATCCTTATTAGTTCCAAAATATTTTTCTAATTATCAATCCAAATCTCTAATATGTTTAAATTTAAAATGTGCATGTTTACTCTTAATCAGCAAAATGAAATCTCTGTACTCTTGTTTATTGCAGTTGAGCATGATCTCAAGGCCCCTGGTTGACATTTATTGTCAAAAACTGATATCTGTGAAATAAGGATATGGTCACTCTTTCTACATATCAGTTTTTATCAAGTGTTAACAGAAATAATTTATTTTTAAAATTAGAGGCTCTGTTCTAACCCATCAAATCAGGGACTCTAGGATCAAATCCTTGGAAATATCTCTTCTTATAATCACTTCATGTAACTCTTATGCATACTAAATTTTAGATATTCCTGCCTTAGGTAATCCAAATTTTGCCCTCAGATCAAATTAGATGATGAGAAAGCTACACACTGGGATTGCCCTTTTTAGTCTCCATGTTATTTCTGCTGGGCTGAATGCAGATAATTGACAAGGATCTGCTTCTATTGAGGGGTATAGAACACCTTATGAAATTCACTATTAAAATTAACCTGGGGACATTATGGATAACATTGACTCTTTATTCAGTTCCTGAGAAAAAATTTTCTTTGGTCTCATGAGATTTAAGAAGGCTGGGATAATTTTCTACACTTTTCAGACTTGGTGCATAACATTTAGTCATTTGTTCCATGAAACTTTTCTAAATATATATTGTGGCCAAGCACAGTGTTACATGAAACTTAAAATACTTAACATTGTTACAGACTATAATTAAAATGAGTAATAACTGATTCCATTCCGCCTGTTCCCCACATTAGATTGGGAAGAAAAAGTGTTCTGGTGCATCACTACCAATTCTGGAGTTTTTTTCAACACTGAGGTGAAGCAAACATTTGGAATTTCATATACTATTTAGCCTTATGATGAAGTATCACATTGGGAACAGAGATGATGGGACATTTTATTGAAAATTTTTCATAGCACTGTGTTTTCCATCATTTTTAAATGAGGGAAAGCGATACAGACAAAAACTGATTAAGAGACAAAAACTGATTAAATTGGCTTTTTTTTTTTTTCCCCAGTCTTAACCATGGATGGTGTGGTTACTTAAGAAGTTTCTTTAGTGTGATTTTCAGGGAGGGAAGACCTGGAGAAAGTTGTTTATGTCAACCTATAAATAACTATATGTACATCAGGACACATGCACACAATCATGCATATGTGTTTTCTCTGCTTACTTTACAGATCAGAGTAATGCTTTTTTAAGGATAAAGTATAAATCCAATCTCATCCAATGGAAAAAAACAAATCCTAATCATGCCTGATGTTTCCAGGTTTGAATCTGAAACTTAACAAATGAAAGCACATGACTAGAACTTTAAAAACTTGAAACCCAGGTAATTTTTCAACAGGAAATCTGGAGTTTTCGACCCTTTATCAAAAATCATTATGGTGGTGAAGAGTAATCATTTATCAACTATTACTGAGTTTCTTTTGCATACTTCTTGAGTCTATAAATCGTAACTCCTTTTTACTTTTTGTATATTATTTTCCACCTTATGAACATTTTCATTGTTTTTCCTGAGGTTTTAAAAAGATTTATGGTGTTTTCTATCATCTTGAAACAAAACTCACTCACGATCACTCCATCAGCTTCATGGACAGAGTCAGGAAAGAAATATCTTCAGTTTCCATACATGATTCAGTTCAGTTCAGTTCAGTCACTCAGTCGTATCCTACTCTTTGCGACCCCGTGAATCACAGCACACCAGGCCTCCTTGTTCATTACCATCTCTCAGAGTTCACTCAGACTCACGTCCATAGAGTCCTTGATGCCATCCAGCCATCTCATCCTCTGTGGTCCCCTTCTCCTCCTGCCCCCAATCCCTCCCAGCATCAGAGTCTTTTGCAATGAGTCAGCACTTCGCATGAGGTGGCCAAAGTACTGCAGTTTCAGCTTTAGCATCATTCCTTCCAAAGAAATCCCAGGGCTGATCTCCTTCAGAATGGACTGGTTGGATCTCCTTGCAGTCCAAGGGACTCTCAAAAGTCTTCTCCAACACCACAGTTCAAAAGCATCAATTCTTCATTACTCAGCCTTCTTCACAGTCCAACTCTCACATCCATACATGACCACAGGAAAAACCATAGCCTTGACTAGGCGGACCTTAGTCGGCAAAGTAATATCTCTGCTTTTGAATATACTATCTAGGTTGCTCATAACTTTTCTTCCAAGGAGTAAGCATCTTCTAATCTCATGACTGCAATCACCATCTGCAGTGATTTTGGAACCCAAAAATAAAGTCCGACACTGTTTCCACTGTTCCCCATCTATTTGCCATGAAGTGATGGGACCGGATGCCATGATCTTTGTTTTCTGAATGTTGAGCTTGAAGCCAACTTTTTCACTCTCCTCTTTCACTTTCATCAAGAGGCTTTTTAGTTCCTCTTCACTTTCTGCCATTAGGGTGGTGTCATCTGCATATCTGAGGTTATTGATATTTCTCCTGGCAGTCTTGATTCCAGCTTGTGTTTCTTCCAGTCCAGCGTTTCTCATGATGTACTCTGCATAGAAGTTAAATAAGCAGGGTGACAATATACAGCCTTGATGTACTCCTTTTCCTATTTGGAACCAGTCTGTTGTTCCATGTCCAGTTCTAACTGTTGCTTCCTGACCTGCATACAGATTTCTCAAGAGGCAGGTTAGGTAGTCTGGTATTCCTATCTCTTTCAGAATTTTCCACAGTTTATTGTGATCCACACAGTCAAAGCCTTTAGCATAGTCAAGAAAGCAGAAATAGATGTTTTTCTGGAACTCTCTTGCTTTTTCCATGATCCAGCAGATGTTGGCAATTTGATCTCTGGTTCCTCTGCCTTTTCTAAAACCAGCTTGAACATCAGGGAGTTCACGGTTCACTTATTGCTGAAGCCTGGCTTGGAGAATTCTGAGCATTACTTTACTAGCATGTGAGATGAGTGCAATTGTGCAGTAGTTTTAGCATTCTTTGGCGTTGCCTTTATTTGGGGCTGGAATGAAAACTGACCTTTTCTAGTCCTGTGGCCACTGCTGAGTTTTCCAAATTTGCTGGCATCTCTTTCATTTTTCATATATATGTATATGTCTGTTTGTGTGTATCTATCTATCTATCTATCTATATGTATATATAATAGGCTTCCTAGGTGGTTCAGTGGTAAAGAATCCACCTGCCAATTCAAGAAACACAAGAGACATGGGTTCAACCCTGGGTCAGGAAAATCCTCTGGAGTAGGAAACAGCAACCCACTTCAGTATTTTTGCCTGGAGTATTCCATGGACAGAGGAGCCTGGTAGGCTACAGTCCATGGAGTTGCAAAGAGTTAGACATGACTGTGCATGTATATGGAGAAGGCAATGGCACCCCACTCCAGTACTCTTGCCTGGAGAATCCCATGGATGGAGGAGGCTGGTAAGCTGCTGTCCATGGGGTTACTAGGAGTCAGACACGACTGAGTGACTTCACTTTCACTTTTCACTTTCATGCATTGGAGAAGGAAATGGCAACCCACTCCAGTGTTCTTGCCTGAAGAATCCCAGGGACAGGGAGCCTGGTGGGCTGCCATCTCTGGGGTTGCACAGAGTTGGACACAACTGAAGCGACTCAGCAGCAGCAGCAGCAGCAGTGCATGTATATATGTATGTGTATATGTATATATATATATATATATATATATATAACTTTTTTGGCAGCTCCATAACCTTATTTTTTAAAGTAAGCTTTAATTATAAGAACTCTCACATTTTAGTAGAAGGTAAGAGCTCATATAATTACCAAATAAGAGTTTCATAGATGATTTATCTTTTTCTGAGAGATACATCCAAAAATAAAAATAAAATAAAGGCTCAAGATTCACATTGATCTTAGAGCTCTAACATAAAAACTCTACAGAGAAGCACTACTTTTAAAAGATATTCACACTTAAGAAAGACAGAAAATAAAGAAAATACAGTCTTATAGAATGCATTTGTATATTTGCCTCATATGTGAAAATACTTTTGGTCTTATGAATTTAGGTTCTCTGAGGATGCCATTTGCATCTCTTTGAAATTATGTACAGCTTGTACAGATAGTAGCATTTTATATTCAAATTGAAATATATAATACAAACTTAACGCATATGTCAGACTTCTAATAAACAAGCCATTTTCAGTTTATTATCTGGCTTTTGCAGGCCCTCTTTCTTTTAAATGTTCCCAGAACAATTTGTTTAATCATATATATAATAATGTAGGCAAATCTGAATATATATTATTCTTAAGGTAGATTTTAAAGTTTTTCTAAAAAACTTGCTTTATTTATCTTTGTGGGCTCAATACAGCCTGGGCCCCTGCATGATACTCTGGACTATTTAACTTAGGATTGTTCCCTGTTAGAGACAAGAGGGGAATAACCATACCAGTGATAGAAAAACTTCATCCATTTATTTACTCGGGGCTCCTTCTACCAATTTCTGAGCATGCTCAGCATGCCACATGTTGTTCTGGTTGCCAAATGAGTAAGGAATGTTAAAGAAACCTCAACATTTCTCTAATGTTACAGAAATCCCTGCTGCGTTAGGAGAAGTCTCATCTAGGAGTCTGTGGCTGGGACTGCTGGGAACTGGTCAAAAATTCATTATCCCTACTGGCTTCCCTGGTGGCTCAGATGGTAAAGAGTCTGACTGCAATGCAGGAGACCTGGGTTTGATCCCTGGGTTGGGAAGATCCCCTGGAAAAGGAAATGACAACCCACTCTAGTGTTCTTGCTTGGGAAATCTCATGGACAGAGGAGCCTGGCTGGCTAAGGTCCAGGGTTTTGCAAAGAGTCAGACATGACTGAACCACTAGGGCTTTCACTACTGGCTTGCTGTCAGAATCCTGATTTTCCTCAGGACAATAGTGTGTTCAGGTTAAAACACCATATTTCTCACCCTTATTTGTAGCTGGGAATGACCAATTTGATGTAAGCAGAAGTCAAAGGATCAGGAATGCAGGCAATGGCTTTAAGAAGCTGACTCAAAGGGGAAGGCATCATTTCTTCTGTGCAATCCCCTTTCCTCTCCTATGGAATACAGTACATGGAAATAGACTGCAGTATTCACCTTGTCACCTTCAGGATGAAAGAATGCATATGGAAACAATTTGATGACTTGTCGATACATAGCAGAAGCACTGGACAGAAAACCCTTGGGCTGCCTCACATTTTTGTATGAGAAAAGAAGCCCTTATCTAGTTAAGACACTATAACAGATATTTGTTAGTTGCACTCTAACACAACTTCTAAAGGGTACAGGTCCATCTAGTCAAGGCTATGGTTTTTCCTGTGGTCATGTATGGATGTGAGAGTTGAACTGTGAAGAAGGCTGAGTGCCGAAGAATTGATGCTTTTGAACTGTGGTGTTGGAGAAGACTCTCGAGAGTCCCTTGAACTGCAAGGAGATGCAACCAATCCATTCTGAAGGAGATCAGCCCTTGGAAGGAATGGTGCTAAAGCTGTACTTTGGCCACCTGATGCGAAGAGCTGACTCATTGGAAAAGACTCTGATGCTGGGAGGGACTGGAGGCAGGAGGAGAAGGGGACGACAGAGGATGAGATGGCTGGATGGCATCACTGACTCGATGGATGTGAGTCTGAGTGAACTCTGGGAATTGGTGATGGACAGGGAGGCCTGGCGTGCTGCGATTCATGGAGTTGCAAAGAGTCGGACACAACTGAGCGACTGAACGGAACTGAACTGAACGGTGGTTAAAACATAAATGAGCACATCAAAATGGAACAGGTTTGCTGCTACTTAAAAGTAATTCTGAATTTATTCACTGTATTTATTATGCCACAATGCATATTGCACAGGATGGATTGTAATTATTTGCTGTATTATTTATTGCCTTTATTCTTGTTGTACCCTCCCCACCCCCCGACTTAAGTTTTATGAAGGAATAGAAATTTGATTTCCTTTGCCAACACATCTCCAGTACCTAGAAAAATGCATGGCATATAGCCAGAATTTAGTGAATATTCATTGAATTAATGAATGGATGACTTAAAATGAATGTTTTGGTGAACTTATGAATGAAACTTGTTCAGAAGACACAGCATTACTTTTATTTGTCAAGGGATCAAGTGATAATAGAGAAAGATCTTTCTATGCTTGGATAAATTTTGATAGGAGAAAATTTTGGATTTCTAAATAGATGTTTCTCTGGTGTTCCAACCAAGAGTTACACTTCTTGCATATTTTATAAGTCAAAGAATTAATTGAAACAACCAAACTCTGGGATAGTTGCACACTTGTAAGTCACTTAGCAGTTAGATTTGGCAAGACAACAGCCAAGTGTTGTCTGTTGGGAGAAGCAGGCTACCTATAAATGTATGTACCACATAACAATGTTCATAACCACTAGAAAACGTATATGCATCTTTTATATGTATCTAAGTATCATTTCACTAGTCGTCATTCTTTTATAACAAAGATATTTCTGAGAATGCTAAATAAGTGTTTGTATACAGTTCTCTACATGCATATACAATGAGGTATATTAATGATAATCACCGCAAAAAAGAATGCTCCTTGCTTGGTGTATTGAGAACAGTGTTGCATCAGTGAATGCAAGCTTTACAGATTCTGCAGTGTATGTAGAGAAGTATATAAAGCACACCTGTAATAAAGGTGTATCTAAGAAAGACAGTTGCTTACTACCTTGAGAACCATGTCGTAGTAATCATTCTATTTTTACTGAAGACAGAATTTTGTCTTTTAACCATGAGTGCTTAAAAGTAGTGTCAATTATACTCTAAAACCACTTTTATTTCATCATTTATTGAATACCATATGCGCCTGCTGCGGGTTGCTTTCTCAGCTAGTCCCCTGTAAATGTTTCTTGACGTCTCTACACTTGCACCTGAGCCCCATTTCTCTAGTGTTACCCTAAGTACCTCCGTCGCTGGGGTTCATGGTGCTGCTGCTGCTGGATGTTGTCCTGGTTGTTACATCCAGTCCGATCACTTTATGTTGTCACACTTGTTCACGATACTGCTCTCCCAATTTGGGGGCACCTGTGTCAGTTTTAACAGACAACAAAAGCTTATTAACCTTTTAAACTTTAAATGTGGTGTGGAACATTAACGAGGGTGAAGGCAACAGTGAACCATCAAGGAAAGAAGTTTTGTTTTCTTCAGAGAATAATTCTTAACTTGAGCTTCCTTCTAGGAGTTTCTGTTCACACTGATCTCTGATCTTAATCAGAAAGGATTATCTTCTGGAAAAACAACTGTGAGGATGATCAGCCTCTCTGGAAAAATCCAATTATTTTTCTCCATCATCTTTTGCCTCCTCTTAACCTTTTGTATATATGTTTAAATTGTATTTATATTCCTACTTACTCCTTTTCCCCATGATAACAGAACATAATAATTATTATTAAGAAATCTTGGCTAGTATTTCAAAATCTTAGTTTTTCCAGCTATTAGGTATATGTAGTTCTTGTCATATGTATATTAAGGAATGTTCATGTGTATTAATTTGGCGTGTTGTAATCATATGTAACTTCATAGTGTTGATTAATGAAAGCTTACTACCATTGTAGCAAAGTTTGAAATCTAATTTTACATTGAATTTAACAATTTTCCATTAGTAAAATAGTTACCTAGTTTTCCTACCAAATACCACATATTTACATCAATTATCTATCTTTGCCAAGAATAAACTTTAGTTGCTAAAATATGGAATTTTGAATTTTGTTTTTGCCAAAGAGTATAAGTAGAATTTCATATTAACAACAAGAATCATTTCTCTTAAGTAACTGGATTAATATGCTTCCTTCAAAGGAAGATATACAGTGACTTCTACACTAAAAAGGGAGATTTTATTCTACCTTGTTCTATTTTCGTTTAGTGTGACAGAGAAAATAATATGAGCATTTCATTCTTAGACAGCATATTAAAAAGAAGAGATATTACTTTGCCAACAAAGGTCTGTATAGTCAAAGCTATGGTTTTTCCAGTAGTCACATATGGATGTGAGACCTGGACCATAAAAAGGCTGACCATTGAAGGATTGATGCTTTTGAACTGTGGTGTTGGAGAAGACTCTTGCGTGGCCCTTGGATTGCAAGGAGATCAAACCAGTCAATCCTAAAGGAAATCAATTTTGAATGTTCATTGAAAGAACTGATGCTGAAGCTGATGTTCCAGTACTTTGGCCACTTGATGTGAAGAGTCAACTCATTAGAAAAGACTCTGATGCTGGGAAAGATGGAAGGCAGGAGGAGAAGGGGACAACAGAGGATGAGATGGTTGGATGCTGTCACCAACTCACCGGACATGAGTTTGAGCAAGCTCCGGGAGATGATGAAGTACAGGGAAGCCTGTAGTGCTGCAGTCCATGGTGTTACAGTCAGAGACAACTGAGTGACTGAACAACAACACCGCGATGTAATAATTTGCATATCTCCATCAAGAAGCATAATTGAAAAATATGTAAATTTCTATTGAGAACCAGCACTACACCACTATCCAGTTGACAGTGATCTGAAACTGTAGCAAAGCTAAGTGTGAAATTTTATTTAATTGGAAAGAAATCCTGCTTCCTTTTGGCATTGTAAAACACTTAACCAGTGTTTTTTCACTTTTTATCTTGAAAGCAGGGGGATTTTATCAGATGTAATTCTTTTGAAGGCTCAGTGTACAGGCTGGATGATGAGAGATGCTGCTGTAGAAATAAAGTTTCAAACATCCACCAGATTCATCTTTCTCAACCCTCTCTCCTCCAACCAGAGTCTCTGAGAGTCTAAACAGGTACACAAAGTATGACTTGAGAGTTAAACTGCTCTCAACCAGTTTCTGGCTTCCCTGCTAGCTCAGATGGTAAAGAATCCACCTGCAATGCAGAAACCCAGGTTTGATCCCTGGGTTGGGAAGATCCCATGGAGGAGGAAATGCCAACCCACTCCAGTATTCTTGACTGGAAAATCCCATGGACTGAGGAGACTGGTGAATTATAGTCCATGGGGTCACGCAGAGTCAGACACATACAAAGTGACTTGGCACCTACATGCAAACCTGTATCAGATAACTGGGACAAAATGAACTGTCCTCATAAGTCTTTCTAAGATAAATACAGAGCTACAGAGTATACCTAGAGAATATTTGTTTCAGGCCTATGTGTTGTATTTTCTTTATATTTCTTTAACTTATTGAATTTATGTAATTATGTTTATCAAACTATTGTAAAATTTTTCTAGTAGAAGACAATTATTGGGTAAAGATGGCAACATTTGAGATCACTATATCACTTCCATGTTCGATAACCTTTATTACTTATTAAAACTTTGTGATGTGCTTAGTCACTCAGTCATGTCCGACTCTTTGAGACCCCATGGACTGTTGCCTGTCAAGCTACTTTGTCTATGGGGATTCTCCAGGCAGGAATACTGGAGTGGGCTACCAGGCCCTCCTATAGAGGATCTTCCCAACCCAGGGCTTGAATCCAGGTCTCCCACATTGCAGGCAGATTTCTTTCCCATCTGAGCCACCAGGGAAGCCTATTATAACTTTGGTCTTTGAATTAGAGTCTTTGACTCTAGGAGGTTGTATAACAATCCATTTGGGTTCTTAGTCTTAAAATTCTATTTCTATGTATTTTTATAACAGCCTCTAAAACTTTAGATTTGTTTCATATAAACATGCATATTTTGTATTCATATATGAGTGCATGTTTATAATGAATAAATATACACATATGGGGGTATGCTCAATGGGGCATGATAATCTGGGAATGCTGATAAATATTCAAATCTAGACATTTAAGTTTAAATTCAAAGTATACACAAAGTAACCACAAGCCCTCTTTCCAGTCTTATCTCTCAGTACTTTCTTGCATAAATTCCCTGCACCTCTGAACACATGTCACATTTGAAAACTTTCATGTCAAGTTAAAGCTGTTCCCTTGACTTGACTTGCCTCCACTTCCATCTTTTCATGCCAATTTTTCCTATCCATTTTTCAAAATTCACCTCATACCATATGTAATTCCTTTCAGGAAGCTGAAATAGCCTTAGAGAACCTTGGTAAAAATACACATTTTCACACAAACATCTTATGCAAGTTACATCTCACTGTGATTAGCTAAAGGAACTGACTTTCAGCAGCGGGCATTGGAAAATATCTGGCAAGGGCAAGTTTAGTGCTGCAGCTTCTTGAATCTCCCTAGTTCTGGGCTAGAACATTCTTAAATTTGTTGGCTATGAAATTCCGCCTTTCTCAGATGAGAACCTGCCAACTTGAGTAATCTGAGTGGGCACACAATTAGACTTTCCAAGCATTTTCTAAAATATATCTTATAGAGGCACATCAATGCTGAGTTCTAGGCTCCATTTCTTACTTCATCATCAGTAGTGATTTGTGCTACTGAAGTCAAAATAAAACTCCAGATAACAATATGGGTCTATAAGCACACCCTTCTTTTCCTTTTAGCTTTAGACTGAAGTTGGATTAACTCTATACTGTTCCTTTTAAAGTAAAAATATTAATACTTAGGAAATAAGTTGTCCTTTAACAGTATAATTTTTTCTGCTTTTCTTGTCGATTCCATGTCTGAGACTTCCCTGGTGGCTCAGTAGTAAAGAGTCCACCTGCCAGTGCAGGAAAGGCAGGATGTGCAGGTTTGATCCCTGGGATGGGAAGATCCCCTGGAGGAGGAAATGGCAACCCACACCAATATTCTTGCCTGGAAAATCTCATGGATAGAGGAGCCTGGCGGGTTACAGTCCATGGGATTGCAAAGAGTCAGACATGACTTAGTGACTAAACAAAACCGACGACATGTATAAGACAGTACTTATTAACATTTAATATTAACAAGCAATATTCATACAGTCATTCCTTGGTACATACAGGGGAGAAGTTCTAGGACATGCCACAGACACCAAAATATCAGGATATTCAAGAATCAGAGTCAGCCTTCTATATCCACTGGTTTGCACTAGCATATTCAACCAAGCCTGGATCATGTGTTAAGCTTGCATCTGAGGTTGGTTGAATTCCCAGATGTGGAGCCTTCAGATAGGGAGGGTGGGCAGTAGTTTACCAAAAAAATTCATGTGTAAGTGCATCAGCGCCATTCAAACCTGTTTTTCAAGGGTTAATTGTATATATTATAATAACAATTATACAAAATAATTTTAAACCCTGAAAGTAGGAAAATATGGAATATTTAATATTTTCATATGTTTCCTTTAGAATAACTTGTTCAAATATGTTAGAATATCACATATGTTACAAGGGCAGAGACAAAAATGCTAGTTTTAAATAAGGGGAAAAATTATGAAATTTTAAAATCTGCTATTATAAATTTTAATGCTATTAAATTGTTTATATTTCAGTATTTATTAGAACACTGCCTCTACAGAATTACAGGCTTTTGTTTTTGGTATGACTCTTTCATATCTCTGAGTCCAATTCCTGGGTGGGAAAGATCCCCTGGAGTAGGAAATGGCACCCCATTCCAGTATTCTTGCCTGGAAAATTCCATGGACAGAGAAGCCTGGTAGGATAGAGTCCATTGGGTTACAAAGAGTTGAATACGACTGAGCATGCATGTATTCATATCACTAATAAATCACTATTTATTTTTTAAATAGACCTAGCTTTGAGTTTGCAAAAACAAGAAAATCAAAACCTTAAACACTTTCATATTCTGCAAAAGCAAATAAAGGCAAACTATGGAAAACAGTCTAAAACTAGATTAAAAGGCTATTGAGTAAACCTGGGAGGAAAGATTAAAGGAGAAAGTTTTAAATGAGCCTATCATTGTTTATATGTAAATAGATCATAAAGTATATCCAGCTGTTCTCCTGAGTAAATGTGTATTCAGTAGTATTATTTGCATTTTATCAGATTTTGTTTTGAGCTTCAGATGCAGAGTATTTAATCAAAACCTTCAGTCCATGTCACATTATCCATTATGATCATCAACCCATGAAATGTTTCTTGAATACCCCAACCCTATTCCATTCTACCTCATAGGCATCTACTGTTTTTGTTTTTTTTTTTGTTTTTTCATTTAATCTTCACAATATGGTCTTAGTACTGAATTTAATTTTTTCTTAGTAAGACATAAAAACATTTATAAGTGATAAAGCAAGAAATAAAAATACCCATCCCCACATTGCCCCTCCATGGAAGTGATCTGTGACTTTACAGTTGACTCTAAGTTTCTAAAGAAAATTCAAGGACTTCCCATGTATCTCAGTGGTAAAGAATATGACTGACAATGTAGGAGACCCAAGAGATGTGGGTTTGATCCCTTAGTCAGGAAGATCCCCTGGTGAAGGAAATGGCAGCCTACTCTAGTATTCTTGCCTGGAAAATTCCATGGATAAAGTAGACTGGCAGGCTACAGTGCTTGGGGTTGCAAAGAGTAGATTACTGTTTGAGTATACACAGCACACACAGAGAAATTCATATGTATCAGCTGATCTGTTGTCATATGTATGATTTATATATGTTTTCACATAAATCTTGTTTTCTATTCCATTGTTGTTCAATAATATAGTTTTAAGATATAGTCATATTTATTTATGCACATTTGGCACATTTTTTCCAATTATTCAATATATTGAAATATGCATCTATCTTATCCAATCTTTAGTGATGGCAATTTGTGCCCCCAGGCCATTTCTCCCATAAATGCTGCTGAAATAAATGTCCTTACATGTGGTCTTCTTGTCCTTAATGAGAGCAGAGCTTTGTAGTTATACCGGGAGAGGGACCACTGGGTCACATGGCCTTCATGTGCCTAATCTTAGTAAATATAGAGATTACCCTGCAGAAAGAGTATTAAAATACAAACTCTCACCATTACTTATCTATATGATACTCCCACCATCTGATTTTCTCTTCAGATATATTTCAACATTGCTTGATACTAGTTTCTATGATTCATCTCAGAATTACATTAATAGTGCCATTAAAAAAAATTAAAAGACACATTATTCAGAGATCTACTAGGGAAATACAGGGTAGTGGTGGGACAAATAGTAAAACTAAAACATCCTTGCTTTCTAAGTATTTGCCACTTATTTTTGCCTTTTCACACTTAAAATTCCTGAAGAGATAGAAATACCAGAACATCTTGCCTGACTGAGAAAGCTGTATGCAGGTCAAGAAACAACAGTTAGAACTGGATCTCGAACAACTGACTGGTTCCAAATTGGGAAAGACGTATGACAAGGTTGTATATTGTCACCCTGCTTATTTAACTTATATGCAGAGTACATTATGTGAAATGCCAGGCTGGATGAATCACAAATTGGAATCAAGATTACAGGGAGAAATATCAACAACCTCAGATATGCAAAAGATATACCACTATAATGGCAGAAAGTGAAGAGGAACTAAAGAGGCTCATGATGAGGGTGAAAGAGGAGAGTGAAAAAGCTGGCTTAAACCCCAACATTCAGAAAACTAAGATTATGGCATTCAGTCCTATCACTTCATGGCAAATAGAAGGGAAAAGTGGAAGAAGTGACAAATTTAATTTTCTTGGACTCCAAAATCATCACAGCCACAAAATTAAAAGATGCTTACTCTTTGGAAGGAAAGCTGTGACAAACCTAGACAGTATATTAAAAAGCAAAGCCATCACTTTGTTGACAAAGGTACATATAGTCAAAGCTGTGGTTTTTCCAGCAGTCATGTATGGATGTGAGAGGTGGACCATAAAGAAGACTGAGGGCCAAATAATTGATGCTTTTGAATTGTGCTGCTGGAGAAGACTCTTGAGAGTGCCTTGAGCAGCAAGGAGATCCAGTCAAACCTTAAGGAAATCAACCCTGAATATTCATTGGAAGGACTGATGCTCAAGCTTAAGGTCCAATAGTTTGGCCACCTGATATGAAGAGCCACCTCATTGGAAGAAGCTTTCATTCTGGGAAAGATAGAAGGCCAGAGGAGAAGAGCAAGACAGAGGTTAAGATGGTTAGATAGCATCACTGACTCAATGAACGTGAATTTGAGCAAAGTCCAGGAGACAGTGAAGGACAGAGAAGCCTAGCGTACTACAGGCCATGCAGTTGCAGAGTCAGACGTGACTTAGCGACTGAACAGCAACAACAGCCACTTATTTATGATCTGAAATTCACAAACTTACACTTTTCTAGTATAATCACCAGGGTTGCCTTCTTAGGAGAGAACCTGAAATCTGTTAATCGTTTGGTATCTTCCTAGGAACAACCACAGACTTTTTTTTTAAAAGCCCGACCACTGTCAAAGAAAAAAACATTTAAACAATAATTAAATTTTACCATGAAACTCTAGTAACAGCAGCCTTAGTCACTGATTTACTTTTTCAGTGGAATGTGATAAAAAGGACAGCTTAGAGATCTAATTAAACAATCAGCTGTCTTTTGTTACAAGCTGAATGTGATTCATCTCAAATTATCTAAAAAATATTCAAAAACTGAAATAAACTTTTCCCATACATATCAACCATACTTTGATAAAGTTAGCAAACTCAGATGTTCTGACTAAAATAGGTATATACATGAATTAAAGACATGGTACAGAGAAGCATTATTTGAAGTAATAGAAATATGTAAAGCTTCATATCTTAGATAATACAAACTTGATATACAATTAGTTGAATATTGATTTTATAGTTTTCCACTGGTACCTTTATATATGTATGTGTGTGTGTGTGTGTGTGTGTGTGTGTGTGTACGTAACTGAATCTGAATCATACTATTTTTTAAAGGCACTCATTTCAGATTTTTGTGTGTGCCCTTTGACATATAAACTACTTAGAGGTGTCAATTTATTAAATATGTAAAGAATTGTTCATGTATCTAACTTCATACATTTAGTGAGGAATAAGCTTGTTCAAGAAATCACATAGCAAATCTGAAGGATTTTTAAAAACACTTGAAAAGTTATAACTCGCCTTTTAAAGTAGGACAAGAAGCTATTTAAATAGGATGGGAGGCCTTAGGGGCAGTGAACATTTTAATTGCATATTTAATTAGAAATATGCTAGAGAAGTAGTGTTTAGTTTAGCTGAAGCTCATGGGCCTTGGCAAAACATTTTTTCTAGCTAATATTTTCTTTTACCTTTTCAAGAATTAGATCAAGCTGAATAGAATTTAATTTTGTTGCTATTCATTTTGAAAGGATTAGAACCTTTTATTTTCCTATGGAAAATAAGTTGATAGGTTTATTTTGAAGGCTTTCTTTCCTGTTTTAATTATCTTTGAAACTTCATACCTGAACATTTGTTTGCTTGACAGTTCAGTGAAGATTGAAATAACACCTAAATTATATAAAATTCAATGTCTTTTACATGTTTTGCCACTTAACCCAGAGCTTTGATGTCTGGGTGGCTATTGCTATTGGCGGATACATGTCAATGTATGGCAAAGCCCATACAGTATTGTAAAGTAAAATAAAGTAAAAATAAAATTAAAAAAATGAGATATAAGGTATGAAGCCTATAAAAAGATGAGCTGAGTTGTGTTGTTTTATGAGAAGGAGCTGGTTTAAATTTAGTAAAGGAAAAGATTCATATGTGGATATTATTCTGCTGTCCTTGAGAAAGCTTTGTCCTGTGATAATATGTTTAGAGATAGGTTGTACAAACTGCAGAAAAAAAGGGTTGCATTTTTAGGGTTTTGGTGACACAAGGGTCACAAGGCAAGAAATAGAGTGTTATGTGGTGAAGAGAAGTTGAAGTAGAGTCCATCTCTGACTACAGAGGTTTTACTATCACTCCGTTTTCCACTATGGGCAGAATAAGTTGACAGCATAAAATCACTCATGGGGCTTGATACTGCACCCTGCTGCACATTCTTTACGGTATCCACAGACTTAATCATTCACTAAGGCACCTGTGAGCATCAGTGTCTATCGTGATGGTCTTTCAGGAGATGGTATCTCTTCAGATGCATTTCTCATTGTCATGAGATACTGATAGCAGGCTGAGTAAATGAGAGGATACAGTTTGCTTTCATCATTATTGGCATTCCTCTGTCTCTAGAAATGATAAATGTATGGCTGGAGGGTAAAGCAAGCTCCATGGAAGTGGGACGCATCAGAAAGGAAATGCAAGAGTAGAGGGCACAGCCATGACAGAATCTCACATTTTGGCTCATTTTAATGAATTAATATACAGCGGAGCTTCTGAGATGCTGAGAATGTATGTTTATAAGAAGCATGTTGGTTACAATTAAGTGATGTATTATTAATAGTTTTCCACTGCCACACAGATAGCAGCTGAAAACCCATGTTTATTCGATGATAATTCTGTAGATCAAAAGTCCAGGTATGATATGGTGGTAGCTGCTCAGTCTTGTCCAACTGTTTATGACCGCATGGACTGTAACCCGCCAGATTCCTCTGTGCATGGAATGTTCCAGGTAAGAATACTGGAGTGGGTTGCCATTCCCTTCTGCAGGGGATCCTCCCAACCCAGGGACTGAACCTGGGTCTCTCGAATTATGGGCAGATTCTTTACTGCTGAGCCACCAGGAAAGTGTTTGGTTATTTGCCTAGGGCCTCTCACTTCTCTGGTGGCTCAGACGGTAAAGCGTCTGCCTACAATGTGGGGAAACTGGGGTTCGATTCCTGGGTTGGGAGGATCCCCTGGAGAAGGAAATGGCAACCTACTCCAGTATTCTTGCCTGGAAAATCCCATGGATGGAGGAGCCTGGTAGGCTATAAGCACAAGTGCATCAGCTGGATTGCATTCTCATTTACCAGCCAAAAGATTACAACTGGCTGAGGGCTCAGATGATGGTTAGCAGTTCTTAGCAATAAAATATTTTTAAATTGAGGTATACACATTGGTTTTTGAGATATAAAGCCATTGCACAATTAATACACTAAAATATAGTATAAACATAACTTTTATATACACTGGGAAGCCAAAAACTCATGTGACTCACTTTATTGTGATATTCATTTTACTTTGGTGGTCTGAAAACAAACCTGAAATCTCTCTGATGTAACTACATCTCATTAAAAAATGCTAAGATTGTTTTTATAGGAACTAAAACCATACTTCAACAAAAGTCATATCAAACCAAGCCTTAAGGCTCTTTCAGTTCAGTTCAGTTGCTCAGTTGTGTCTGACTCTTTGTGACCCCACGAATTGCAGCACGCCAGGCCTCTGTGTCCATCACCAACTCCCGGAGTTCAATCAGACTCATGTCCATCGAATAAGTGATGCCATCCAGCCATCTCATCCTCGGTCGTCCCCTTCTCCTCCTGCCCTCAATCCCTTCCAGCATCAGAGTCTTTTCCAATGAGTCAACTCTTTGCATGAGGTGGCCAAAGTACTGGAGTTTCAGCTTTAGCATCATTCCTTCCAAAGAAATCCCAGGGCTGAGCTCCTTCAGAATGGACTTGTTGGATCTCCTTGCAGTCCAAGGGACTCTCAAGAGTCTTCTCCAACACCACAGTTCAAAAGCATCAATTCTTCTGCCCTCAGCCTTCTTCACAGTCCAACTCTCACATCCATACATGACCACTGGGAAAACCATAGCCTTGATTAGACGGACCTTAGTTGGCAAAGTAATGTCTCTGCTTTTGAATATGCTATCTAGGTTGGTCATAACTTTCCTTCCAAAGAGTAAGCGTCTTTTAATTTCATGGCTGCAGTCACCATCTGCAGTGAGTTAAGGCTCTTTAAACATACACAAAAGTCAATGTCAAATTTTGGTCATATTTCTGAGTACAAATCCTTAGGAGTTTTATTAACTGTAGTAATGATGAATAATTATGGAACAGTTATAAGATGCAATTCGCTGTTCAGGGTTCTTTACATATATGTTTTGAATCCTTGCAGTAACACCAGAGGAACACCTATTATCATTTCCATTATACAGATTAAGGAACTGAGACAGAGAAGTTAAGCAATTCGTTCAAGTTTATGAGGCCATTAAGCAGAGGAGCCAAGATTTTAACATTTTAGTGTTTTTTTCTTTTTTTACTAATTGACAAATAACATATTAATTGAAGGAAATAAGATATTTTTGTTTTCAAGGAGATGGCTTCATTTGATAGTCACAGACCGATGCTTAGAGACTGAATCCATAAATATGACTCAAAAATTAGAAAATCTTAATTATAATAATTCAGTCTTTTTTTGGCCTAGTCCCAGGGGAGGGACGGGTAATGCCTAGTCTGCCCTGAAAAGAGACAGCTGGCATAATCCGTTGCTCCTGTTTACTGTTATATTCCTCTTTTCCTTCGCCAAAGGAAGGGGACTGCAGTATTATCAAGGTCTGATTGAGGAAGATCTATGGGCGCCAATATCAGAGCATAATAGCCATGGAGATTCTGTCACAGAATAATTTGCCTTCTGGGCTGTATTAAACACACAGAGAGACAGTAATGTCCTCATCACCTTCCCCCGCTCCCCCTATTTCTCAAAGCAGCCATCCAGCCTGAGGGAAACATCCTAGCTCAGAACAACTTCTGCACACAAAGCCCAGCTATATCTGAAGGGTGAATAAAGCCCCCATTTTAAAGTTTTTGCTTAAAAGCAAAGAAGAAAAAGCATGAAAACCTACGTGCTAGCTTTAGCAGTTTATATCGGCCTTTTCATTGTCACCTGTAATAACAAGTGTCAGCTGGTCACCATCCCTAAAACAGGAGTTGATACATTTTCTCCTAAAAATTTAAAAGCCATAGTCTTACCATTTTCCTGAGGTTATTATAGATCAAATTCAGAAATGAAAGTCAAAGTAAACCTCATGATATATCTCTTGTCACCCAGCATTTTAAGCAGAATATACATAAGATACTTTTTGAAAAAATGGAGAAACGACAGCTTGTAAAATTCTGAAAATAGGAAAAGAGTAACTGATGCCAAATAATGACTATCTGCTATAAGAAGTTTAAGACTGTCACTGTTCTCACTTTCATAGTTTGTATTATCATTGGTAAATTTCCCATTATCTTTCAATTCTTTCTAATTCAAGCTAAAAGAATAGCATTCTATTTTCATTTCAAAGTCTGGAGCTTCAAAAACACCCGTTTCTTATTTGAAGGCAAGAGAGTTTTTATATTCAAAATCTATAATTTAGGTCTCCAACAGACCCCAGGCAATAAACATGCTGTTCTTTACTCTGAACTCTTTGTCCCAAATTTGGCTTTAGAAAATTAAGTTTGCCAGTGATGTAGATTGCCCCAGAGAACTTTAAAATAGTACTTCTTTCAGGAAACTCTGAGTGCCTAAGAGAAAACCACACCCCTACCTTCTTCCATCCATTCATTGGGGTTCCAACACAGGTCAGGTCCTGTGTCTATATCTATACCATTACTGTGCTTCTATTTTTAAAGCTTTGTCTTTTGTCCTTTGACCCACTCCAGTCAGTTATGCAGTGAAAAACATGATGTGGTCCTCTCTCTTAGTCTCCAGTTCAGGACTGTAACTTCTAAATTGTTATTATTCTTACATGCCTTGAAGTACAGATGAAAGTCCTTGGGCCATTCTCAATTTCCAAACTACACACTGAGTTCACTCACTCAGATTAAGCCTAAAATGATGATTTCCTTCAGGCAATTATTAGAGGATTTTGTATCCTGAATAAATAATGATAAAATGCAGCATTTCCAAACAGGAATTGATTTTTTTTAACAAAGATAGAATTTACAATAAGCGTGGAATGGTATTAACTGGCATTTTATAAAAGCCATCGGGTGTTTGTTAGAAGGATAAAGAAATGTTTATATGCAACAATATGCAAAGGAGAGCAGCTAACACACAGGCTAAGGCCCTTTAACTTGCCTTTCAAAGTTGCAATGCGGTTGTTCTGTGATGTTGTACAGTTATCAGACCACAGCTGTTTTGACAAATTCTCCTGCTGAGAGAATCAATATTTAGATAGCTAATGGAAGTTACTAGTTGCTAAACTAGCAGAAACAGAAGCTCTCATTTTAAATCAAACTAATCCGCTACCAACCGTTTATAAGGTGTGTTGTGTTAGTCACTCAGTCATGTCAGACTTTTTGCAGCACCATGGACTGTATGTAGCCCACCAGGCTCCTCTGTCTATGGGATTTCCCAGGCAAGAATACTGGAGTGGGTCACTGTTTCCTTCTCCAGGGGATCTTTCTGACCCAGGGATTGAACCCAGGCCTCCTGCACTGCAGGCAGACTCTTTATAATCTGAACCACAAGGGAAGATAGTGAGACAAACCAAACCCCAAATAGCATATGTTGCTGTAGCTAAGCTAGTATGTTGTATGTAAAAGTGTTTTATTGACTGTGAAGTCACGGGAAGGAGTACTCTGTGACAGTTCTGTGAGGAAGTATAAGAGAACCTGGGTTAAATCAATCCTTAGGCTGTGAGTGTACCAAGAAAACCTTTTCTTTATTCCAAATACAAAACAGGATGTAAAGTAAATCTTTAGCAATATTTTGATCAATCTTTTTGACGCAACAAAAAGTTCATTACTTAAATGACAGATTCACATAATAACACTGACTATATTGTATTTAACGTTTAGTTTTGAGGAGAAAGATGCAATAGATGAGGACAAAGACATAAAAGTGTGGCTCATACATTGTCTGTGTTGGTGACGAAAGTGACAGTGTTAGGGGCTGAGTCGTGTCTGACTCTTTGTGACCCCATGGACTGTAGCCTGCTCGGTTCCTCTATCCATGGAATTCTCTAGGCAAGAATATTGGAGTGGGTTGCCATTCCCTTCTCCAGGGGATCTTCTCAGCTAGTGATTGAACCCAGGGCTCTTGCAGTGCAGACAATTTTTTTTTTTTTTTACTATCTGAGCCACCAGGGAAGCTCAGTTAACGATACCTATCCTTTAAAAGCTCTGACTGGGCTAAAGACTGTCTCCCTATTAACTTTAATTCTAAGACATGTAAGGCACTTTTTAATAACATCCAGCTAAACGTCTAACACTAAGGGTTTATCTTATTTTTAGAATTTTGTTAAACTCTAAGAATTAAACAATTAACCTGAATTATTTCTATGCCTCACACTGATAAGGGAATACATGAAATGTGTGATGCCAACAGCTTTGAAACATTTCTCATGCCAGGGTTCATATATTCTCAGTGATGGTGGAGACTTTCTGCTCAGGTCTGTATAGAGGAAAAAAAGTCTCTGGCTTGAAGATCTTTCCAGCAGAAGAAATTTAGCATCATTATTTCTGAAAGATGACCTTCTCCAGCAGCATTTCTAATTATACTCCTAAATTAGAATGAACACACTCTGAAGACCAGACTCATCACTGTGACTTAACATTATTCAGTTCTGAGGAAAAGCAGCCATTTATTGCAGCAAAAAAGGTGTTTAAAAGTTACAGGATTGGAAAAAGGTAGTCTTTCTGTTGTTCAGTCATTCAGTTGTTTCTGACGCATTGTGACCCCATGGACTGCAGCATGCCCAGCTTCCCTGTCCATCACCATCTCCCAGAGCTTGCTCAATCTTATGTCCATGGAATTGGTGATACCATCTAACCATCTCATCCTCTCTCATTCCATTCTCCTCCTGCCTTAAATCTTTCCCAGCATCATGGTCTTTTCCAATGAGTCAGGTCTACGCATCATGTGGCCAAAGAATTGGAGCCTCAGCTTCAGCTTCAGTCCTTCCAGTGAAATTCAGGGTTAGTTTCCTTTAACCAATTTCCCTTGTTAGTAAATAAAAGCAGCAGCAATTATGGACCATATGAGGTCCACTCTCATACACTCTCAATAGGAAAAAAAGAAATATCACCAACTATCAGCACTTCTGGGCTTGGTTATACTTTCTTTAGCATTGAGAGAATGAGTTTGAATAAAAGTCATCTATAGAAGCAAAGCATATGTTTAATAAGTTTCAAGCTGCTGTATAGCTTTTCCAGCTAGCTTTTTCTACAAGGAAAATGAAGGACACCATCTCTGAATTATTTACATCTGTTTTATAAATTGGCAGTCCTTGGTAGCAAACATTTGAAAGGAGATGAATATTAACCAGATGACAGCACACAAATGGCCTTTAGAGTTTTGGCATTTACAAATTCTCTTAATATTATCCCAGAGAATTTGAATTTTTAATTCCTGATGCTTTAAAAGTTTATCTTATCTCTTTTCAAGCCTTTCTTAATTCCTTTAATTCCAGTTCCTTTAATTCATCATACAATTATTTTCTTTCTAGTATTTAAGTAATTTTCACACAGATATGTATTTATTCAGATAATTTACATCTTGGAGGAAAATATCTGTGTCAAAAGAAAACAAAACAAAGGGAAAGGAAAAATCTAGGGTTCCCTTTGGAGGAAATTCTCTGTGCTTCTATGAACTATGTGGCTAGACTTCATTCTAATGGTCTCTGATTTACAACCGTGACCTCATCAGATGGAGTCAGTGCTCAGAACGTTATTTTCATCATGTTGACACAAAGAGCTCATGTTTTGGAGTGACAGAGGTAGATGAGTAACTTCCCTTCTGATATGTCATCCCCTTAGGGTTAATATGTATTTTCAGAATAAGCTACTCAGCTACTGATAGTAACACAGATAATAGTTGACACTTAGCGCTTCCTATATACTCATGCATATTTGTTAATTCATTAAATGTTTACAACCCCGTAAGGTAGGTAGCATTGCTATTGTCATTTTTCAGATGAAGTAAGTCACAAAAAGGTAAAAATGTTGCTAACAACCATGCAGCATTATCATCAGAGGTTGAATATTTAAATCCTTTGTACCTGTATCTTGAACCTCCTCAGATCACACAAATATCTTGCTTGCCTCTGGAACTGCCTTCCTATCCTTTTATGACTAATATTCAAGAAGAGCCTTTTAGTCATAACTCGAAAACATGTTCATTCTGGATGTGATTTGAGCTACTCAACCTCAGGAGCTTGACTTCATTCAGCATTTCTGATATGCAGCAGGTACTCTGTTGGACATAGTGGGTGTGAAAGATAGCTCTTGTTGCCTTATGATCCTTGTCTCAAGGACTGTACGTCAGATTCTCAGCTTTATCTACCACATATCAGAAGCATCTGGGAAGCTCTTAAATATCTGTGAGGCACAGACCACATTCCAAGTTAAATTTGAATCTTTAAGAATGAAGTCTTTGACACTGATAGTTTTTAAAAAGGCTCCGATTTCATGTGCAGTCAAGATTGAGAACTACTAGCTTTCAGTTTATTGGAAATGTAGACAATAAGATATAATCACATACACAAAAATAGATCCAAAACTTTTATGAGCTATAAAAGACAGGAAAGAGTGTGATGAGAGATTATAATAGGTTTAGGATGGATGTCAGAGATATCTCTGGAGAAGCATCAATTAAGCTAATGCCAAAATAATGAAGAGAAATGAATAAGATGAAGTCACTCTTGTGAGCAGTTCCTGGAAGAGGGGGACACGTGGATGCCCAGGATATGCTGTGTTCCAAGAACAGACAAGGGCATCGCTGCTGGAGTGTACTGCATGAGGTCTCAGGTTATGTGAAATGAGTCTGCATAAGTGTTCCCGGTGCCTGTTTTCATCTTCGGGCATACACTTGGGTGCTCAATGCATTTGGTATAAGATGTGTGAAGAATATCAACTTTAGTGTCCTTCTCCTGATAGTTTTAATTCTTTGCTTTCCTATAAACTCTGGCTAGGACTTTGTCCTTCTATGCGCTAAAGGTGGATGTGATATCAATTAGTCCTCCAGATTGGAGAGCATTTGACTGATTCTACTTTCTGTGAAGCGCAGAAGAGGTGTCAGGATGGATTACTGAAAGGGAAAGAGTGCAGCAGTTTAGGGGCTGCTTGAGAGGGTGTATGGTGAATGGTATAAGGTGTGGTATCAAACAGCCCCTGTGTGGACTTGTGTTTCTGTTCTAGTTTTAGTCTTAACCATTTCTATTTATTTAAAATCATCTTCTTGGTAATGGTCATCAGTCTTATTGCTTGATTCCAATGTTGTTATCACTGCCCTCTATCCTTTAAAGAAAAAAAAAAAAAAGCCTTTTTCCAGGAATGATTAAGTCCTTCCTCTAGAGCTTACTTACAGTCAGCTGAGGGTGCTAGTTTCAGTCTCCTCTGCGTCTTGACTACCATGTGACAGAAGACCCCATTCATTCCTTGACAGCAGGAAAAACACATTGCAGAGACTCACTGGCATCTTATAATTGCCTAAACTTTGCTCTAATATATGGTGGGTTTCCCCTAGCGGCTCAGGAGTTAAAGAGTCTGCCTGCAATGCAGGAGATCCAGGTTCGATCCCTGGATTGGGAACATCCCTTGGGAGAAGGAAATGGCTACCCACACCAGTATTCTTGCCTGGAGAATTCCACGGACAAAGAAGCCTGGAGGGCTACAGTATTGGGGGTCACAAAGAGTCAAACATGACTGAGCAACTAACATTATGGTGGGCAATCATAAGTCTTCTTGATGCAATATCACCTTTAACTAAATATACATGATACGAATCATGTAAAAACTAGTATTAAGATATTTAAATTAGAAGTCATCTCTACATTCCTTACTATCTCATGACTAAATATACTATACATATAAATGTGTGGGTATAGAAAGAGAGAAAGGAAGAGAGGCAAATTCAGCTATTTATGAAGTGATATGAGGATACAAACAAGTTTTATTTTCTAAATTATTAAACAGAAAGGAATTAAGCATCAACTCAGTGTAGAATTGACAACATTCTGTGAACTCTCCAGAGACGTAAGGCAACAGTTTATTCAGAAACTGGGCACTGAGTGGACCGGGTACCTCCTCTTTTGCACCCTCACCTGCTCTGCTCCTCTCTAACCAGCATTTCTGTCAATCAGACTTTTTATAGAATTTGCAAATGGACCTTTGCATCAAGTCTACACACAGTGTGAACATTAGGACTGGGTTCTGAGTATTTGGGGATGATTTGACGTCTGGCTGAGGGACTTTGAGAATGTGATCCTTTTGGCTATTGGTCTAATCTCCATTCTGGAGTCTCATCTACTTTCTTGTTTATCTAATGTGGTCTATTTATTGGAGAGGTGCTTTAGATGATGAATAGCTATATCTCCTCAGAGGTTTCAAAGGTCTCAGGGGATAGACATGGGATTCAACTTAAGAGTCAACCTAAGAAACTGCCATTTTAACTCAGTTGGTCAGTTCAGTTGCCCAGTTGTGTCCGACTCTTTGTGACCCCATAAATTGCAGCACACCAGGCCTCCCTGTCCATCACCAGCTCCCGGAGTTCACTCAGACTCATGTCCATCGAGTTGGTGATATTATCCAGCCATCTCATCCTCTGTTGTCCCCCTTCTCCTCCTGCCTCCAGTCCCTCCCAGCATCAGGGTTTTTCTAATGAATCAACTCTTTGCATGAGGTGGACGAAGTATTGGAGTTTCAGCTTTAGTATCAGTCCTTCCAAAGAACACCCAGGACTGATCTCCTTTAGAATGGACTGGTTGGATCTCCTTGCAGTCCAAGGGACTCCAACACCACAGTTCAAAAGCTTCAATTCTTTGGCGCTCAGCCTTCTTCACAGTCCAACTCTCACATCCATACATGACCACAGGAAAAACCATAGCCTTGACTAGACGGACTTTAGTCGGCAAAATAATGTCTCTGCTTTTGAATATGCTATCTAGGTTGGTCATAACTTTTCTTCAAAGGAGTAAGCATCTTTTAATTTCATGGCTGCAATCACCATCTGCAGTGAATCTGGAGCCCCCAGAAATAAAGTCTGACACTATTTCTACGGTTTCCGCATCTATTGCCCATGAAGTGATGGGACCAGATGCCATGATCTTCGTTTTCTGAATGTTGAGCTTGAAGCCAACGTTTTCACTCTCCTCTTTCATTTTCATCAAGAGGCTTTTCTTTTAGCTCAAACAGGATCAAATGACAGTTTTATAACTTCCAATCTATAAACTGCAAAGTAGGAAAATACAGAATTTTTGAAGTTCTCTTCTAGGTTTTGTGGTCCATTTGCTAACATTCATAATTCATGGGATTCAGAACAGCATCTTTCGGTGTCCCTCCTAAAAGCCTAATGAGCTCTGGTCAGGGCACCCTGAGCAAAAGATCAGAACCATCAGCAAAAGTCCCTGTTTTTTTTTTTTTTTTTGGTTTAACAACTATAAATGTTTTAAATAAATATTGAACATGTTTACTTGTTTAGAATACCATTTCTTGTAGAGGTGTTACAACAATTTGAATTTTCAGTGCTCCTTTTCAGATTGCTATCATTGTTTATATTTTAGCAGTAAAATAAGACATTAAATCAGTTAAAATTGCTGAGAAAAGCTTTATCTGTCTAATTGTAACCTGAATGATCTACTTTTAACAGTTTAACATCTCCAGAACAGTGCCTGGAAACAAGAGCCATTTGATATATACTTATGAATACTGGTCTGCTATTCAGACTTATTAAAAAAGAATTTATGCTTGAACATTATGCAAGTGATTCAGAAGTTCTGGGCTCATTTTATCTGTAGGAAATATACATTAAGTAGACTCCCCACTTCACCTCTACCACCTATGCTTCTAGTTTGTTGTCTTGCTCCTGCTCAGTCACTTCACTCTTAGCAGGTATTAAGAAGCTTTCTAATTATTTCTTTTGGCTTTTTTTTTTTTAAAGAGAATGTTAAGTCTTTAAAATTCTTTATAGTCAAAAGAATGGCCTCACCATTTAATGTTTTTATGGATATTATTCATACATTTGTTTGCTTTGAATTTTAAAAACCTTAAATAAAGATCATCCTTTAGCATAATTCAATAGTCCAAAAATATTTGTTGAAAAAAGTGACTTTAGATAAAAATATAGTTTGTGATGTCCAAATAGAGAAAATACATCCATTTAACATAATGTGATCTTGCTATTTTAACACTTAATATTAATTGTAACTTGAGGATACAGACATACATACAGAATGTACCTTCTCCAGAAAAATGTTTATTCTAATGACAAGCAGTATTCTGAGTCATAATAGGAGTACATACACAGATTTATTGTATAAAAACCTACTTAGTAAGAATATTGTTAAAATGTGATATTTCAATATAAACAAGATATTTTCAGGAAGCATAGCAAAATGTGGGCTTCCCTGGTGAGTCAGGGATAAAGAACCCATCCACCAATGCAGGAGATGTGGGTTTGATCCCTGGGTTGGGAAGATCTCCTGAAGGAGGAAATGACAATCCATTTCAGTATTCTTGCCTGGGTAATCTTTTGAACAGAGGAACCTAGCAGGCTACAGTCCATGGGGTCACAAAAGAGTCAGACATGACTTAGCAACCAAACAAAAGCAAAATGTCCTTTATAAAATAAGAACCAGCATGCATTGTTTGAACTGTGGATTAGCATGATGCTTTATTTCTTCACTGTTATGATGCTACCTTCATTTCCTAATCACTTATTTATTTTTGAATTTATAAGAAAATATCTTGGGGATTTTATTTCTATTTATTTATAGTCTTGGAAGACAAGAATCTAAGTTTTACTTACCAAATTTGAGTTGGTAAAACAATGCTTCTCCAGTTACCCAAGTTGTTGACATGTTTGTTTTCTTAGCTCAGAAACAGTTCTCTTTCACACACTGATAAAATTTGTCATTGTCATGAAAGGTATGTACCTCAATTAATCAGGAAAATGTTCAATGAAGGCAAAGCTTCACAATATATTTAAAAATTATTTGCTGTTATTCATGATCTATATAATATTGCATTAATTTATTGAAAACAAACAAGTATGTCAAGCTTTGGAAATGCTTAAAGATACCAAATTTTCTATGTAAAGATGTCTAAAGCTTTCATACATTGTTTCTGACACTGAAAGAATGGTATATGTATGTAGTTTATGACCTTGACATTAGTGCTAATGATATGTGATAGAGGTATTCTGCTATATAACTCAAACTGCTTATTGATAAAAGTCTGCTTGATACTACTTTAATTTGGTTTCCTTGAAATACTCATATTTCAATTGCATTTATTATAAATAAGTATTATGGAATACATACTCATGCACCTATTATAAAATTCTTGGATGACATAGTGGTATAGGGCCTCAAAGTTTGAGGCACCACCCCTGACCTTGGTTTTCTAATACACTGAAGTGACTTGTATATACATTTAAGCTTAAGAAGCACAGACATCAAACTCAATAGCGAAAGACTTAAACCTAACTCTAAGACAAGAACAAGACACTCTCAATACTTCTATTCAGTATAGGATTTGAATTCCTAGCCAAAACAATCAAGTAAGAGAAATAAAAGGCTTCAAAATTGGAAAAGAAGTTACATTAGCTCTATGTGCTGATGACTTTATATATAGAAAATCCCAAGAACACAAGAAAACCTGTTAGATCTAACTAATAAACTCAGCAAGATTTCAGGATACAAAATTAACATACAAAGATCAACAGTGCTTCCATATAGTAATGACTTATTGGGAAAAGAAATAAAGTGTCTCATTTACAATAGCATCAGACTAATATATTTAGGGATAAACTTAACCAAGAGGAGAATGATCTACAAGAATTTAAAACTACAAGATATTGAAAGAAATTGAAGACATAAATAAAAAGGTACCTGTGTCTGTGGGCTGGAAGAATATTTGTAGAATGTCCATACTACCCAAATTCATCTATAGATTCTGTATAATCCCTATCAAGATTCCAATGGCTTTTTAGAAACAGAAGTAGAAAAAACAACTTTAAAATTTATAATAGACCACAGAAGGCTTTGAATACCCAAAGCAATGTCCAAAAAAAAAAAAAAAAAAAACCAAAGTGGAAGGCATCGCATTTCTGATTTTAAACTCTATTATAAAGCTATAATAATCAAAGCACAGAACTACCATAAGATCCAACAATTCCACTTCTGAAAATAGATCCAAAGGAGATAAAAACACTAACTCAGAAAGATATCTTCACCCCCATGTTCACAGCAGCATTATTTACAATAGCCAAGACATGGAAACAACTTAAATGCCCACTGATAGATGATTGGATAAATGTGTAAGATTTTATGTATACATATCTACATGACTGAAAAAAATTTTTCCAATATATATATTTTCAGACACAAAAAATAGAAATTCTTTCATTTGCAACCACGCAGATGGACTGTGAAGGTACTGTGCTAAGTAAACAAAATCAGACAATGATAAATGCAGTTTGATATAGGAATTTTTTAAGCAAATTCATAGTAAAAGATCAGATTTGTGATTATCAGAAGGGAGTGGAGAGGGGGAAATGTATGAAGTTGTTGAAAGGTATGAACTTAAAAGGTAGATAAGTACTTAGGATATAGTATACAACATGGCTACTACAGCTAACACTGCTATATGGCATATTTGAAAGTTGAAAGTCCAAAGAGTTCCCATCACAAGCAAATGCACTTTTCTTTTTCTTTTTTGTACGTGTGAGATGATGGATGTTATTTATTATGGGAATCATTTCACAGTACATGTAAATCAAATCATTCTACTATACACCTCAGATTTATGGTGCTGTACATCAATTATATCCCAATAAAACTTAAAAATAAGTAGCTTGAGAAGCACTGACTTAGAACCCGGGCTCTGGAGTCAGACTTGGATTTCTAAACTCCAATTTCCTCATTTGTAAAGGAAGACTAATGATATGTTCCAGTTTTTTTTTTTTTTCTTGTTTTGGAGATTGAATGAGATTACATGGACAAATCGATATAGCATGGCTGAGTGCTTGAAGATAGCAGTCAGTGCAGAGTAGCAGTTGTATTGGTTCTTAGTAGGTCGGGTAGCATGACAGCCTCACAGGCCTGCAGGACAAATGTGGTTTAATTATTCAGGAGTCCATAAGTATTGAAAAAGACTCAATCGATAGTATCTATGTTTTAGGCATTGATCAATGACCACTCACAGATGAAATAAATTTTCTATTTTATCTTATTCACCTCTTGAAAATGAAAATATTTGGATATTCTCTTAAATTTGGCCTTCAGTAATCTAAGGCTGTTTATTTATATAGACTCTTAGCTTTTGTTCTCTTCATTTTGATAATCTATGTTATTAAATATGTTTTATCTGTCATATTTTCTTTGATTTAATTGAGGATAAATCAAAGCAGTACTGTGTGAAATGCACTGTTTAAACCAACATAGGATAACACTTTCCATCATTCTATTGTTGGACTCTACGGGATATGGTGGAAAGAAAAAAATGATACACACATTCATTAAATTAACACTTTCTGCATATCTACCATGTTCCAAGCACTTATGTAAACAATGCAGCTATAATATGGAATAAAATCATGAAATATCTGCCCACATACTGGCTACATTCTAGTGTGAGAGTTGATATGCTATGATCTGGCTAAATCTAATAAATTATATAGATACTTATAATCTCACATATAATCTTGCAGAGATGATTTTATATATGCATCCTAGCTTACACTTTCTTCAGATTTTTAAATTGGTCATTGTTAAACTTTAGAAGCACTGTTTGGTTACAAGATTAGAAGTAGACCGTGTCTCTTCGTTAAATTGATAGTGTAAAATATAGCACACAGGTAAGTCATACAGTTTTGCCAGTTTTTTTCTCTTATGCCTATCTTTATAGGCCATAATCTAATCTGATAAAAGGGCAGTCTAGGATGGTATCAAATCCTTCTGAGTATCTATAAAAAAGACCCATTTAATATTATAACTCCTGTCTTTAGCACTTTGTAGCTTTTTAACTGTAAGAAATTTAGTTGTCTTTGACTTTGTGTCAATTTTTTTATCATGTGTCTCTAAAATTGAGGAAATAGTACTTATTATGCCTTTTGAACTCTCAAAATTAAATGACAATACATGTATAGTACTTAGAGTATCTATAATACTGACACAAAATAAATATTGCTTAAAATTGTTAATATATATAATGGTAGTGAGGAAGATAAATAGTCTACTGACCCGTGTTTTTCAAATTTCATCATATTTCACATCATACATTGACTTATACTTTATTAGTTCTACAAATGATCCTACTCTGTATGTGGACTCAATCTGATAAATGATACTGCTTTATGTACAGGTTATTCATCATTCACATACGAACATACTCAATTGATTTCTGGTTCTTTCACAGCCCCTCTTCCAAAGTACTAGTTCTAGCAGTAAATTCATGGGGAGGAGGTGTGGATTAAATAACATACAAAGTTAAATAGAATAGTCTGTAGCAAAAGGCAAGTGTCCAACAAACTTCAGACACCTTTAAAATTTGGTATAATTTTAAAGCATAACTGAATGATGTAAAATAGGCAAAATGCTGTCAATGTAATTTTACTAGTAATGCTAAATTTTCGCAATCACTCAATATTCTCTGAATCCAAGGATTATGTAATTGTTTTGCAAGTCAATACTAAAGGAAATCAGTCCTAAATATTCATTGGAAGGACTGATGCTGAAGCTGAAACCAAAACTTGGCCACCTGATGCGAAGAACTGACTCATTTGAAAAGACCCTGATGCTGGGAAAGATTGAGGGCAGAAGGAGAAGAGGGCAACAGAGAATAAGATTAGATGGCATCACCGACTCAATGGACATGAGTTTGAGCAAGCTTCAGAAGTTGGGGGTGGACACGGAAGCTGGGCATGCTGCAGTCCATGGGGTCACAAAAACTGAACTGAAATTATAAATAAAAGTGAAAAGTTAGTAAATAGAAATTAAAAACTGAAGAAGAAATATGACAAACAATTGTATCCACTGTCAAACGATTTAGGTAGAAATACTATCACTATAGCAGTTAACAAGTGGGAGTGAAAGTGTTATTCAGTCGTGTCTCAGCAACCCCACGGGCTGTAGCCTGCCAGGTCCCTCTGTCCATGGGATTTCCCAGGCAAGAGTACTGGAGTGGGTAGCCATTCTTTTCTCCAGAGATCTTCCCAACCAGGTATCAAAACCAGGTCTCCTACATTGCACGCAGATTCTTTACCTTCTGAGCCACTAAAGAAGCTGCAAGCTCTAACAGACAACAAAAGGTAATTCTGAGAAAGTTGGATAAGGTCATATTATTCATTGTCTTGAATGCCCTATGACAATTTGGATTTTAACCTCAGGTAAAATGGCATCACTGAAAGTTTATGGATTTGGAGACAACATTAATAAATTGCCTTTTAAGCACCATCAAAGGTCAAGTGAGCAATGTCTCTTATTTTCTAAGTTTTCCATTCTTGCTTTATTCTGGGGTGAAACATACTTTATTTCTCTGGAACTAAATATACAACTTATTAATTCTTGAGGTATTTACTATCTTCTAGATACAGAATGCCTTGGTGTGACTCTTGATTGAACCACTAACTTGTATGACTTTGGTAAGTTGTCTCAGTTCTAATCTTTAAAATATGGGTAATATATATTTGCAGTATATAGTGTATGTATTATATAATGTACTGACAATATACCTGAACATGTATTCATGTTATTTATTACACAGTATAATGTTTTTCTATTTTTATCAATGTTACTATATTTATGGTATTTATTACAGTTCAGAAAAAGATATAAGATGCCTGTCTGGAAAATGAAATAGCAAAAGAAAAATTGTGGCATATCTGGTAAGAAATTCTAGTAACAGCCATTAATAAATAGACCCTTGCAGCAACTTACCTATAATGTTAAAGTTGTTATAGCCGAGTGAAAGTGAAAGTGAGAGCAAAGTCGCTCAGTCATGTCTGACTCTTTGTGACCCCATGGACTGTAGCCCACCAGGCTCCATAGCCTAGTAGAGCTACCATAAAAATAATGAATTTAATTAATGCTCTTAATGGATGAGATATATGAATAAAATTCCTGGTGGGCAAGTACTGGTTCTATGCTGTTTGTCTTTATACATTACATATTAACTTAAAATTCTTGCAACAGTAAGTAACAGATGTCTTTGGTTATTTGGAAAAATCAAGAGAGTTTGAGTCAAAGTGCATTCGAATAAGTAAAAATCCATGCATTAATTTAAAAAATACATAGAAAGTACATGTAATATCTAATTTTATAAGGGACATTTTGACAATGATGACAAAAATAAATCCAGTATATTTTGGAAGCGAGGAATAGAGAGACCAAATACAAGTGAAGTTAGCGAGGGTTTGTTAGAGACGATCTGGCAGCTGCCAACGTAGCTGTAGAAATGAGCTGGAGAAAAAAGTAGGATCAAGACTGTAAAGTAAAAAAAAAAAAAAAAAAAAAGAGAGTCAAAGCCTGACATGATAAAGGTATGGTTTGGACAGTAACCTAAAAGAAATTCAGGGTTTTAGGGCTATAAATGTGACTAGGAGGATAAAACACTAGACTTTTAATATTCTCTTTTCTGGTTCACTAGAAAGAGTTTGTACCTTAGACTAGCTTGTTCAAAACTGCATAGTGAAAGGAGTGGAAGATGAGAAATAAACTCAGTAAGGGAGAGTTCCTACGATATGTGAAGTAAGTAAGTGAAGTCGCTTAGTTGTGTCCGACTCTGAGACCCCATGGACTGTAGTCTGGCAGGCTCTTCCATCCATGGGATTCTCCAAGCAAGACCACTGGAGTGGGTTGACATTTCCTTCTCCAGGGTAATTTCCTAACCCAGGAATCACATCTGGGTGTCCTGCTTAGCAGGCAGACTCTTTACCATCTGAGCCACCAAGGAAGCTGAGGACAAGTGAAACTGTTGCCAAACTTTTAAAACTTTTGAGAAGAGGATTGGGAAATAATTATTTGTATACCACATATCCATTGCTCCATTTACCAAATAAATTCAACCCCAGGTTTGTTCAGGTGGCAAAATATTCAGGAATCAGGAAAGGTAGTTTTCTCTAGTGCTCCAGGGAATGAATTACAATTAGTCAAAACTGATTAAAGCACTAGAGCTTAAACTGATTACTTCTGGTAATTAGCTGTACTCAGTCAGTCGTGTCCGACTCTGCAACCATGGGGATTGTAGCCCACCAGGCTCCTCTTTCCATGGAATTTCCTAGGCAAGAATACTGAATGGGTTGCCATTTCCTACTCCAGGGATCTTCCCAACCCCAGGATCAAACCCAAGTCTCCTGTATTAGCAGAAGGATTTTTCTTTTTTTTTTTTTTTTTTTTAACCACTAGTGCGAGTAGGTATATAATCCTGTCCTATAGCCAATGAAACCAAAGGGTAGTTCTGCTCGGAGGATGGAGGGCGTGGCTTCCATGAAAGGTTTTCCTTGGATAAGGAGACAGAAAGATACACCGTATCTTCTTCTCTTAGATGGTGTCCTGAAAGAATGTGATGGCTAGGGATGCTGTAGTCTCCCTGTGACCAAGAGCTAAACAGAAAGATCTGGTCACGACTCTGAGCGAAGCAGAGTCCCAGGATTCACCAGTGCTGGCTATTCCACTTTCACCAAGGTTGCATAGCATTCCTGACAGGCTATCCTGGAAGAAAGTAAGGCATTCCCGAGGACCTTTCACGTCATATTAAAAAGTTCGAACATTCTATTGTAACTACGTGGGAATTATGAACTGCTATAATATGTGACGGAGAAGGCAATGGCACCCCCCTCCAGTACTCTTGCCTGGAAAATCCCATGGAGAGAGGAGCCTGGAAGACTGCAGTCCATGGGGTGGTGAAGAGTCGGACACGACTGAGCGACTTCACTTTCACTTTTCACTTTCATGCACTGGAGAAGGAAATGGCAACCCACTCCAGCGTTCTTGCCTGGAGAATCCCAGGGACAGGGGAGCCTGGTGGGCTGGCGTCTTATGGGGTCGCACAGAGTTGGGTACGACTGAAACAACTTAGCAGCAGCAGCATAATATGTGAAGTGATGTGCCCAGGTTGCTTTTTATATGGGATAAGTGGTGACTAGAAGAGATTTGACGGAGACAAGATTTGTGACAAGGAAGCCTACAAAGTCACTATAGTCGTTTCAGAGCAAGAGATGGGATGGGAACAGAGAAATCAGTTTTATAAAATATTTTAACAGTTTCATTAAAAAGCTATTTGTGTTTCTCTGTAACAACTAGAGACCTTATTTTCAGAGTTAAAAATAACATTTTCCTCCTCATATTTAAATACTCTGAATTATTTTCTGGGAGTACTTAGAAAGATTGCCATTTCTTAAAATAAAACTTGAACTAGTGATAGTGTTAAGATAGACACTAAATTATACATGCCAAAATTAAAAAAAAAAATCACTGTTTTAAGAGATGCATTTTTACCAGGAAATCACAGCATGCCATACTGAATGCCTAAACACAAACAAAAGTTTTGTGGAATGAATTTGCTATTCTCTTCTATGTAGACTGAAGAAGAATTGCTTTCTTAAAATTACCTATATTGAAATAGACTTTTAAAATATTGACTTTAATTAGTTAAAACATCTAGGTTTATGCTCTGGATTACAATATCTAGAATTCATTCCAGTGGAATCCCATTACAGCATTTAGCGACAATATTAAGATAATTTTGGTTACTTCAAAGTATTTCCTCATTTTTAATGTGAAAAATTCTTTATTTCACTTATCTTTATACTTTTTCTTTCTTTCTTTCTTTCTTTTCACCATAGGCTAGGATAGAAACATTCTCCAGGCCAGAATACTGGAGTGGGTAGCCTTTCCCTTCTCCAGAGGATCTCCCCAACCCAGGGATCAAACCCAGGTCTCTCGCCCTGCAGGTGGATTCTTTTATCAGCTGAGCCATAAGAGAAGCCCAAGAATAGTGGACTGGGTAGACTATTCCTTCTCCAGCAGATCTTCCTGACCTGGGAATTGAACCAGGGTCTCCTGTATTGCCAGCGGATTCTTTACCAACTGAACTATCTGGGAAGTCTTTCTTTAGTATATTGTAAACAGTTCTATTTATGCTATTAGAAGAAAAAGATTGCACTTTAATATTAAATGAAAGAGTTGAATCTTAAAATTTCCACTGGATTAGGCATCAAAGATATTAATGTTTAAAATTAAGTAAACACAGCCCTTTAAGAAAAATTACTTTAAAGCTTTCTTTAAAATGTATCATATAGAAATTCAGTAAAATATATTTACTATAGTACATATCAATACAGAAGAATTTACAAGAGGTGGAGAGAAACCCAATCCTGTGCTTGCAATTAGAAGATCCTGAAGGATCCTGAATAAAGATAGGGAATCAATCTTCAGGCTACGCAATGTTGAACCTAGTCTTTGAAAATTGGGAGCAACCTTTATTAAGTTGATTTTCTCAGGTCAGTTTGAGGAAATGTCCCATTAACTGGAAATGTCCAATTAAGATTTGTCTCTATTTATCTTCTAGTTGAGTGTTTTATCTACAATAAAGCCATGCTCTAGAAGAAGATAAATTTACTGGATGGTGTAAGCACCCATGTGCTTGAGCATGTATGTGGTTGCATGTGCATGTATTCGTGGATGTTTTCATGTATTACGTGTGTGGGGGGATAGATGTTCCTGTACTTGGTGCTGTGTTAGCAATGACAGGTTTCAAACAAGGTAGACATGGCCCCTGCCCCCAGAATGCTTAGAGTTGAATGGGAAATACTGACACAAGCAATAATGATTGAGTTACTAATAATGATGAGGTTATAGAAACTGAAGAATCTCCAGAAAAATTCCTACATGAAAGTGTTGGAAATGGGATGGAAAGTTGCACATGAAGGGCATAGCACTGTCCTGAAAGAGAAACAGCAACTTTGAGGAATAGAAAGTATTTGCACAGTGTTATCCCTGGTGGCTTAGCGGTAAAGAATTTGCCTGCAGTGCAGGAGATGTAGGAGACACGGATTCGATCCTTGGGTTGGGAAGATCCCCTGCAGAAGGAAATGGCAACCAACCCACTCCAGTATTCTTGCCAGGAAAATCCCATTGTCAGAGGATCCTGGTGGGATACGGTCCATGGGGTTGCAAAGAGCTGGACATGCCTGAAGCAACTGAGCACACAGTATATCATTTAAATTGAAGATTTAGATTCTGGACAGATGATGATGGAGAGGTCTGCAGGAGCCAGGCCCAGTATGCTAAGTCCATTGTGGGCAGTATTAACATAATTCCATCTCATTTGAAGAATATTAGAAGGTTTTTGAATGGGTTTGCTGTAGGAAGAGATAAAATCATCTTTACTTCTTAATCAATATTGGTTGTGATGTAGAAAATACACTGGTAAGGAAGAATACTGGGTAATGGGGCATTAGTTAAGAGTTGCTATAAAAAGAGGATGTTGACTTGGATTCCATTGCTGACAGTTGGCATGGATTAAAAAGGATGGATTCCAAAAAGATTTATAGAATCAAAATATTTTTCAAGTTAACATAGTGATTAGTCTCCACCAGAAGGAATCTTAGTGCCTATGTTTTTATCCGGCTTTACTATTTTCTAGCTATGAGAGGACAGAGAATTTGTCTTGTTTGCTTACCTGAACAACAGGAGAAATAAAGTGCCTAATTATTCTGCTGTAATCATTAAAGCTGATCAATGCAAATAATTTAGGGCAGTCCCAAACATGTAGTAAGTGCTTTAATTATTAGCAATTTTTACATGTCACTGGTTATACTTCAGAAGGTGAGGAAAGAGCAAAATACAGACCTTAGATTACTGGATCAGTCATTGTATAGAAGATTTTACTATACATTCAAATGGTAAACATTAATACTAGGGAAATGATTTTTCAGGGAAAATATCAATAATCAGAGAATAAGTACTGATACATCAGATAGATATTAGGTAGAGCGACCAGTCTGTAGGACATATGTGTTTATAAATCAGAGTAGAAATCAGCAATACATGCACATAGGATTTGCAAGATGATAAATGCCTACTATGCAGAAGGAAAGAGGGCATGTATTAATACATTAGAAACAGACAGACGTGGATTTAAATCTCAGCTCTGTTACTTCCTAGTTGTCCTGGGAAACCCTGAGACTCAGTTTTCTCATTTTCAATGTGTGATTAGGGTAGTTTCAAATGATATAAAATATTTGAAGTGGTATGTACCAATTACTCAGAGGTGATCTCTTTCCAGGAACTTTGCTTATTTGTAGTTGAACTAGGAGCTTCTGCAACCACTAACACTGCACTTATATCAGCCAGTTACTTCAAGCAGAGCCTAACAGTGCTGCTTTTCTTTATGTCTCAATTATGTACCCTTGCTTCCTACCCTAGAGTGACTGAAGTATTGAGAGATAGCAAGACTTGCCTGCATATTCAACCAGAAAGTGCAAGGGAATTGCATTGCTCTTTCTTCCTTCTCCAGATAAACAGTTACTTTCAGGATAGCTTCTCTTCTTATAGGACAATCTGGTGACACCAAGCAGTCATGCTTCATATCCAACAGCAGCCAGTTAAATAACAATCCATCAGATTTGCTTTTCCTCCCACCTGGCCTCAGTCCCCCTTTTGCATGCTTGCTTTCTGCAGTCACACTGAGTAATAAATTTGAAGCACATAAAACTTTTCCTCAGGTTCATATTTTCTGGGAAATCTAAGCACAATAATTTTTGTTCCTTATTGTATGGATCAAATGGAGCAATGCCACTAGATGACTCACTAATCCAATGGCAATCAGGATGCTATTGCTCGTATTGAGAGTTGATTACTGTAGTGACACCATGGCACTGACTTTCACCAGAGATGGTTCCAGTTCAAGATAGTGACATAGGAAGATTCTGAAGTCACCTCTCCCCACAGACACACCAAGCCTATAGCTACTATGGAATAGTTTCCTCTGAAAGAAACCCGAGAACTAACTGAGCAACTGTTATACATAGTCAAACAAGAAAAATCTTGCATTTAAGTGCATTCAACCAAAAAGTACCCAGTTGTTTGGTGAAAGATGCTTACCTGTTTTTCTTAAAGCTTTGGCCCAAGGAGCAGTCATCTAATAAGTTAAAACACATCCAGGTGACTACTGTAATCCTCTACAGAGAGCAGGTATTATGATCATGGCCATTATAACTATAGTCACCATCATAATCACAGCCTTCTCAAAGCCACCAGTTATCTCCTGACAATGTATGCATCTGGTGCCTGGTTTTTATACCTGCTGTCTTATAGACATTCTTTGATTGCCTGATTCTGTGGCCAGTGGAACTTACCATCCTTATAAACTGTAATAAATGGAGAAAGAATTCTTAACTACCAACCCATAGGCACAGTACAGAGACAAGAGAATGAATTACAGCCCAGTCTGTGAAAGAGGCCTGTTTACATTCACAGCTGTGACCCGAAGGACAGGCTCCTTGGTAAACATGTAGCTAAGGACAGACTACAGCCCTTTCTGGAGACTGAAGAGGCCAGTGTGTGCCATATCCACATTCTCCCACTGCTCTGCTGCAGGTTGGCATCTGAGAAAGGAGCTTGTGTACACATCAGGCCCCTTGGTTTCACTCAGAAGACACACCCACTGGTAGCCTGGGTATGCTGGTATATTCATATAAGCTGAATATGTGTTCACAAGTTCAATAGGGTGGGAGCAAACAGACAGCTCTTAACTATCACACCAGGATTCAGGGCAGAGGCAGATAGAAATATCATCTCCCAGTCTTCCCCTGAAAGAGGTTTACATACTTTAAGAGCTGCTGTCTGAGTGTCTGATTTCTAATCTGCCTGTACCTAGACTAAGATCCTCCCTTTTAGGACAGTGACGGGCCTTGGCACACACTCAACTAGTGGAAACCACTAATGATAATGTAGCCTGCGTGGGTAATCAGAAAGGTCTGTGAAACAATCAAGAGCTAGGAAAGGGTTAAACAAAAAGCTCCATCTACTACATGAGGCCACTCTTTCAGGACTGTGAGGTTGCTATTTTACCTAATTCATATAAAGCAACAAAGAAAATGAAGCAAATTGAAGAAACAGACGAGTATGTTCCAAATAAAGGAACACAATATAAAAACTAAGAAAAAAGACCTTAATGGAGATATTTATTAATAACTAAAAAGAGTTCAAAACAAGAGTCATAGACGTGAACCAAACTCAGGAGAAGAACAGATAAACAAGGTGAGGATTTCAAGGATATAAGATGATGCCAAATAGAAGTTCCAAAACTGAAAAACACAGGAACTAAACTGAAATATACAACAGAGGGTTAAACAATAGACTAGATACAGCAGAAGAGAGAAGTCAATGAACTCAAAGACAGGACAGTGGAAATCATCCAGCGAGAATAGCAAAAAGGAAAAAAAAAAATAAGTGAAGACAGCATGAGCAATGTATGTGGCAACATCAAGAAAACCAATATTCACATTATCAGGATCCCAAAAAGAGAAGAAAGAGAGGCAGGAAAGCTATCTTAGGAAATTATATCTGAAAACTTACGTAACCTTGGAAAGGAAAGAAATGAAGATCCAGCAAACCCAGAAATTTCTAGATAAGAGAAATCCAAAGAGAATCACAGCAAAATACTTTATAATTAAAGTGTTAAAAATTAAAGAAAATCTTAAAAACAGCAAGATAAAAACAATTTGTCATGTAGAAAGGAACCGCAAGAAGTTTGTCAGATTTTTCAGTAGGAAATCTGTAGAAAGGAAGGGAGAATAATGATATATTCAAAATGCTGAAAGAAACTACCAACCAAGAATACTCTAACTGGAAAAGTTATCCTACCAAATTGAATGAGAGATAAAGAGCTTTCCAGACAAGTAGAAACTAAAGGAATTTATCACCACTAGACCTGCCTTATAATAAATATTAAGGAAACTTAAGGAAAAAGGCAAGGGTGCTACTTAGTGACAAAAAAATCTCACTGGTAAATGTACATGTAGTAAAATTTACAATAATATAATGTTGAAAAAGTTTTTGGCAATAAGTTATAAAGCATGAAGGTTAAAAGACAAAAGTAAAAGCAACTATAGGTTCAATAATTTGTTAGTGTGTATACAAGATGTATATACAATCTAAATTGTATATGTAAAATGTAAATGTAAATTGTGACATCAAACACAATGTGAAGGAGAGAGCAGTAAAAATGTAAAGCTTTAGAATGTTTTCAAATGTAAGGTATCAACCTAAAATATATTATTATAAACACAAGTTGTTTTATGTGTAACAATCACATCAAATACAAAACAAAACCTATAGTAGACACACAAAAGATAAAAGAATCAAAGTATATCACTACAAAAAAATCATACAGATGGCCAACGTGGTACATAGAAAGGTGCTTAATGTCAGTAATCAGGTAAACACAAATCAAAACCATAATGAGCATTGTTTTACACATGTCAGAATCAGGTTCAGTTCAGTTGCTCAGTCATGTCTGATTCTTTGCGATCCCATGAATCACAACACGCCAGGTCTCCCTGTCCATCACCATCTTCCAGAGTTCACTCAAACTCACCTCCATCGAGTCGGTGATGTCACCCAGATATCTCATCCTCTGTCGTCCCCTTCTCCTCCTGCCCCCAATCCCTCCCAGCATCTGAGTCTTTTCCAGTGAGTCAACTCTTCACATGAGGTGGCCAAAGTACTGGAGTTTCAGCTTTAGCATCATTCCTTCCAAAGAAATCCCAGGGCTAATCTCCTTCAGAATGGACTGGTTGGATCTCCTTTCAGTCCAAGGGACTCTCAAGAGCCTTCTCCAATGCCACAGTTCAAAAGCCCTGGTGGTCTAGTGGCTAGGATTTGGTGCTTTCACTGCCGTGGCCCAGGTTTGATTCCCAGTCAGTGAAGAACCATAGCCTTGACTAAACTGATCTTTGTTGGCAAAGTAATGTCAGTAATGTCTGCTTTTGAATATGCTATCTAGGTTGGTCATAACTTTTCTTCCAAGAAGTAAATGTCTTTTAATTTCATGGCTACAATCATCATCTGCAGTGATTTGGAGCCCCCAAAAATAAAGTCTGCCACTGTTTCCACTGTTTCCCCATCTTTTTCCCATGAAGTAATGGGACCAGTTATCATAATCTTAGTTTTCTGAATGTTGAGCTTTAAGCCAACTTTTTCACTCTCCACTTTCACTTTCATCAAGAAGCATTTTAGTCCCTCTTCACTTTCTGCCATAAGGGTGGTGTCATCTGCATATCTGAAGTTATTGATATTCCTCCCAGCAATCTTGATTCCAGCTTGTGCTTCTCCCATCCCAGCATTGCTCATGGTGTAATCTGCACAGAAGTTAAATAAGCATGGTGACAATATACAACCTTGATGCACTCCTTTTCCTATTTGGAACCACATGTCAGAATAGCTATTATGAAAATGACATGTAGAAAAGAACATTGTCATGTAGAAAGATAACAAATAAACATTGGTGGGGATATGGATAAAGGGAACTCTGTGCACTGCTGGTGGTAATGTAAGTTGGTACAGCCACTGGGGGAAACTGAATGGAGGTCTCACTAAAAAAAAAAAAAAAAAAAGGAACAAACAAACCAACCTAAAGACAGAATTACCCAAGATTCATTTATCCACTTCCGGGTATTTTTCTGAAGGACACAAAGTACTTAAATGGAAACATTACCTACACTCTCTCATTTCATTTCATTTCATTTCAGTTCAGTTCAGTTCATTCTGTTAGTCATGTCCAATTCTTTGCAACTTCATGGACTACAGCATGCCAGGCCTCCCTCCCTGTCTGTCACCAATTCCCGGATTTCACCCAAACTCATGTCCATTGAGTCAGTGATGCCTTCCAACCATCTCATCTTTGGTCGTCCCCTTCTCTTCCTGCCTTCAATCTTCCCTAGCATCAGGATCTTTTCTAATGAGTCAGATCTTCACATCAGGTGGCCAAAGTATTGGAGTTTCAGCTTCCATATTAGTCCTTCCAATGAACACCCAGGACTGATTTCCTTTAGGGTGGACTTGTTGGACCTCCTTGCAGTCCAAGGGACTCTCATGAGTCTTCTCCAACACCACAGTTCAAAAGCATCAATTCTTCAGTGCTCAGCTTTCTTTATATCCAATTGTCACATTCATACATGATTTCTGGAAAAACCATAGCCTTGACTAGACAGACATTTGTTGGCAAAATAATGTCTCTGCTTTTTAGTATGCTCTCTAGGTTAGTCATAACTTTCCTTCCAAGGAGTAACTGTCTTTTAATTTCATGGCTGCAGTCACCATCTGCAGTGATTTTGGAGCCAAAAATAAAGTCTGCTACTGTTTCCACTGTTTCTCCATCTATTTCCCATGAAGTGATGGGACCAAATATCATAATCTTAGTTTTCTGAATGTTGAGCTTGAAGCCAACTTTTCACTCTCCTCTTTCCCTTTCATCAAGAGGCTCTTTAGTTCTTCTTCACTTTCTGATATAAGAGTGGTGTCATCTGTGGTTATTGATATTTCTCCCAGCAGTCTTGATTCCAGCTTGTGCTTCATCAGCCCAGCATTTCTCATGATGTACTCTGCATATAAGTTAAATAAGCAGGGTGACAGTATACAGCCTTGACATACACGTTTTCCTATTTGGAACCAGTCTGTTGTTCCATGTCCAGTTCTAACTGTTGCTTCCTGAGTTGCATACAGATTTCTCAAGAGGCAGGTCAGGTGGTCTGGTATTTCCATCTCTTTCAGAATTTTCCAAAATTTATTGTGATCCACACAGTCTACGAACAAAGCTAGTGGAGGTGATGGAATTCCAGTTGAGCTATTTCAAATCCTGAAAGATGATGCTGTGAAAGTGCTGTACTCAATATGCCAGCAAATTTGGAAAATTCAGCAGTGGCCACAGGACTGGAAAAAGTCACTTTTCATTCCAATCCCAAAGAAAAACAATGCCAAAGAATACTCAAACTACCACACAGTTCCACTCATCTCACATGCTAGTAAACTAATGCTCAAAATTCTCCAAGCCAGGCCTCAGCAGTATGTGAACTGTGAACTTCCTGATGTTCAAGCTGGTTTTAGAAAAGGCAGAGGAACCAGAGATCAAATTGCCAACATCCACTGGATCATGGAAAAAGCAAGAGAGTTCCAGAAAAACATCTATTTCTGCTTTCTTGACTATGCCAAAGCCTTTGACTGTGTGGATCACAGTAAACTGTGGAAAATTCTGAGAGAGATGGGAATACCAAACCACCTGACCTGCCTCTTGAGAAATCTGTATGCAGGTCAGGAAGCAACAGTTAGAAGTGGACATGGAACAACAGACTGGTTCCAAATAGGAAAAGGAGTACATCAAGGCTGTATATTGTCACCCTGCTTATTTAACTTCTATGCAGAGTACATCATGAGAAACACTGGACTGGAAGAAACACAAGCTGGAATCAAGACTGCCAGGAGAAATATCAATAACCTCAGATATGCAGATGACACCACCCTAATGGCAGAAAGTGAAGAGGAACTAAAAAGCCTCTTGATGAAAGTGAAAGAGGAGAGTGAAAAAGTTGGCTTCAAGCTCAACATTCACAAAACAAAGATCATGGCATCCGGTCCCATCACTTCATGGCAAATAGATGGGGAAACAGTGGAAACAGTGTCAGGCTTTATTTTGGGGGGCTCCCAAATCACTGCAGATGGTGACTGCAGCCATGAAATTAAAAGACGCTTACTCCTTGGAAGAAAAGTTATGACCAACCTAGATAGTATATTCAAAAGCAGAGACATTACTTTGCCAACTAAGATCTGTCTAGTCAAGGCTATGGTTTTCCCAGTGGTCATGTATGGATGTGAGAGTTGGACTGTGAAGAAGGCTGAGGGCCAAAGAATTGATGCTTTTGAACTGTGGTGTTGGAGAAGACTCTTGAGAGTCCCTTGGACTGCAAGGATATCCAACCAGTCCATTCTAAAAGAGATCAGCCCGGGATTTCTTTGGAAGGAATGATGCTAAAGCTGAAACTCCAGTACTTTGGCCACCTCATGCAAAGAGCTGACTCTTTGGAAAAGACCCTGATGCTCGGAGGGATTGGGAGCAGGAGGAGAAGAGGATGACCAAGGATGAGATGGGTGGATGACATCACTGACTCGATGAATGTGAGTCTGAGTGAACTCTGGGAGTTGGTGATGGACAGGGAGGCCTGGCATGTTGTGATTCATGGGGTCACAAAGAGTCGGACACAACTGAGCGACTGAACTGAACTGAACTGAACATAGTCAAAGGCTTTGGCATAGGCAATAAAGCAGAAATAGATGTTTTTTGGAACTCTCTTGCTTTTTTGATGATCCAGCAGATGTTCGCAATTTGATATCTGGATCCTCTGACTTTTCTAAAACCAGCTTGAACATATGGAAGTTAATGGCTCACGTATTGTTGAAGTCTGGCTTGGGGAATTTGGGGCATTACTTTGCTAGCATGTGAGATGAGTGCAACTGTGAGGTAGTTTGAGCATTCTTTGGGATTGCCTTTCTTTGGAATTGGAATGAAAAGTGAATTTTTCCAGTCCTGTGGCCACTGCTGAGTTTTCCAAATTTGCTGGCATATTGAGTGAAGCACTTTCCCTGCATCATCTTTTACGATTTGAAGTAGCTCAACTGGAATTCCATCACCTCCACTAACTTTGTTCATAGTGATCCTCCTAAGGCCCCCTTTACTTCACATTCCAGGATGTCTGGCTCTATGTGAGTGATCACACCGTCGTGATTATCTGGGTCATGAAGATCGTTTTTGTATATTTCTGTGTATTCTTGCCACATGTTTGTAATATCTTCTGCTTCTGTTAGGTCCATACTATTTCTCTCCTTTATCAAGCTCATCTTTGAATGAAACATTCCCTTGATATCTCTAATTTTCTTGCAGAGATCTCTAGTCCTTCCCATTCTATTGTTTTCCTCTATTTCTTTCCACTGATCACTAAGCAAGGCTTTCTTATCTCTCCTTGCTCTTCTTTGGGACTCTGCATTCAAATGGGTATACCTTTCCTTTTCTCCTTTGCTTTTCGCTTCTCTTCTTTTCACAGCTATTTATAAGGCCTCCTCAGACAGTCATTTTGCTTTTTTGCATTTCTTTTTCTTGGGAATGGTTTTGATCTCTGTCTCTTGTACAAGTCACTCTCTCATTTATTGCTGCTTTATTTATAATAACCAAGACATGAAAGCAACCTAAGTGGCCTGTGATGGATGAACATATGAATTAGGTTAATGTACAGTGGAATACTGTCATTGTTGCTTAGCCATTAAGTTGTGTTCAACTCTTCTGCAACTGTGTGGACTGTAGCCCACCAGGTTCTTCTTTCCATGGGATTTCCCAGGCAAGAATACTGAAGTGAGTTGCCATTTCCTTTTCCAGGGTATCTTCCTGACCCAGGGATCAAACCTGCAGCTCCTTCATTGGCAGGTGGATTCTTTACCAATGGACTAATAATGGGCTATTATTCAGCAATTAAAGAAGGAAATCCTACCATTTGCAATAGTATGCATGGACCTTGAGGACATGGAGCTAGGTGAAATAAATCAGAAAAGATAAATACTCTAAGATCTCACTTACATGTAGAACTTTATTGAAAAAAAAATAAAGACCTTATAGATACAAAGAATAGGTTGGTGGCTGTTGGGGTTAGAGCTGAGGGTTGGGGAGTTGAAGGTGGTAGAAAAAAAAGTACAATCTTACAGTTAATAAATAAATAAATCCTGGAGATGTAATGTACTGTATGATGAGTATCCTTAACACTGTCTTATGTAATGAATAATACATTTTAATAAATTTTAAAATTCTTGTAAGAAAAAAATATTTAACTGTATGTGGTGATAGATGGTAACTAGACTTACTATGGCATTCACTTGGCAGTATATACAAATATTAAGTACCTGCAACCTGAAACTAACACAATGCCATATGTCAATAATATATAAAATAAAGAACTGCAATACCTTCCTGTGTGGTAAAACATGCCACAGCCAGGAAAACCAACACAAAACTATCATACAGCTATATTTGGGTAGTGGCATTTTGACTGTATCAAAAGTAACAAACCAAATTTATATTTTGTTGGTTATATTCTGACCCCAACATCTTAATTCTAAACCTAGCATGGAAAACCCTTTATGAAGGGAATGGGATTTTCATGCTGTTATTATTGAGATGGCTTTAGCACTTTAAAAAAAAAAATGTGATTCTCAGCATTATTTTCATCCAAAGTGAAGATAAAGACTCAAATCCAAACTATGTAAGGACTCTTTATTTTGGTAATTCAGAACTATTGATAATAGCTGTATATATCTTTCTTTCCCCAAATCAGATTAGATACTTCTATTAGAATATTAGTCTGGTTTGCCATTATATTGAGCTTCCAGGAAGCTTCTTACATGTCTTTAATCTTCTCATACATATGTGATTAGTTTATTTTTATTTTGAAAAATGAAACTAAATATATCAAAAGCCTTTCATTTCACATTTATATGTTGTCAACCAAAATAATAAATCAACATTCTTAATTCATCTGGGGATGGAAATTCAATCAGAATGATACAGTAAAACATATTTTATTTTAACAAAATTGAAAGTTTCTAAATGATGTTACTCATCAAGTTAACATTTAATATTCCACAACCACTTTGCATTTCCTTTTGTCTCTTATTTTCATTTATTTGGTTTTATTTGTACTTTCTTTGTTTAATGTCACTTTTCAGAATAATTTAAATATTTTTGAAAGCTACACAGCTTATTTACAAACATCAAAATATCAAATCACACACATCTGTCATAAGCACAAAATCTGTAACTTACTAATAAGCTATTTCACTTTTTGTATTAAGAGATATTAATATTTTACAAAATAAAATATTATGTTTTATCATATTAAAACCAAATAAGTAGATAGGAGGTCTAACTGATATATTACTTTCACACATACAAGCTGTACAGGTTAATAGTAAAGTCACTGCTCTCAACAAAGTTTATAAGTTTCTTATTGAACATGTTCATGCTATTTACATCCCAAAATACTGTGGAATTTTCTTGACCATACAAAAGATGGTTTTCATTGTAGACTTGTCACAGTATAGAATACTACTATTTTTAAATTACACAAGCATAATAACAAACGACTCTCTTGGAATTGAAAGAATATTGGACAGAAACCAAATCACAAAAATCCAAAATGTTTTTGTACAGATCCAAGTGTCGATGTTTGATATGAATTTTAGCAGCATTTCTGTTACTCAATGCCATTAGCATATACCCCTCCCCCAAAGTATTCATGTTAATGAGTTGGTAATTTTATAACCTCCTCCCATTTGGCAGGCATATAATTAGGGTGATTTTTCACATAGAGATAAAATGGTTGTCCTTGTAAAAGCTATCTGGAAGACTCAATCACTCAAGAACTATTCCCTTTGATGCTTTTAGCTGTTATTAATACTCTCTGAATATGTTTCATTTATTAGGACATTGTTCAGAGTTGTAATACCCATGCTAGCATCTATAGTGCCTTTCTGAGAATTAGGAAAATTACTTATGTCTTTGGGTCTTGGACTTGATGAAAAGATTTAAAATACACAATATCAGTTATTGCTGTTATACAAACCACTCAAAAGCTTATGGGTTAAATTGATACCAATTTATATTTTCCCCTGGTTCTGTGGGTTGGCTGGGAAATTCCTCAGCTGGTTTACCTGGATTTCCTTTTGAGAAATCATTTATTGGCACACCAGCAGAGGTTGAAGGTTCCACATGATCTCTCTCCTTTGTCTAGTAGAAGCCTGAAGGGCGACAGTCCACAGGGTTGCAAAGAATCAGACACACCTGAGTACACAGGCATGTGGTCAACGGCACCTTGCTTCATCCTTCATGTAGCCTCTCTTTCTCCAATAGCCTAGACAGCTTACTTCATTGGTGTCTGAAGAGTAGTGATTCAAGAGGGCTAAGTCAAAAGCACAGAAAACCTCCTGCTGTTGTTGCTGCTGCTGCTAAGTCGCTTCAGTAGAGTCCGACTCTGTGGGACCCCATAGACAACAGCCCACCAGGCTCCCCCATCCCTGGGATTCTCCAGTCAAGAACACTGGAATGGGTTGCCATTTCCTTCTCCAATGCATGAAAGTGGAAAGTGAAAATTGAAAGTGAAATCACTCAATCATATCCGGCTCCTAGTGACCCATGGACTGCAGCCCACCAGGCTCCTCTGTCCATGGGATTTTCCAGGCAAGAGTACTGGAGTGGGGTGCCATTGCCTTTTCTGACACAAAACCTACTGAGGGCCAATTCTATAACTCAAAACATGGTGCTTCTGTCACATCCTAAATTGGTCAAAGCAATATACAAGACCAGTGAAGATTTAAGGTTAGGGAAATAGACTCCACCTTTTGATGACAGCAACTAAAAAATTATGTTGCCCCATTTTAGAATTAAAATGCTCCTTTGGGCTGGCATAGCATTATGGATGATTGCTCATTTCAAAAAATGCTCCCTCCTCAAATGGACCCAGCTATACAGCAGGATACAAGACTGAAAAGCAGAGTAGGGATGAGCAGTCTTGACTATCCACTTGGCTAAACATCTTTGTTCAGTGTACAACTTGAGTGAGTCTAATGACTCAGCATGTCCCCTTATATTAATTCCCAAAAGTTGATGGATAGTATTCAATAAAGACATTTTATGAGAATATGTAGTTAACTGGATAACTCTATTGCCGAACATCTGGGTACAAGTGAGATGATGTTAGTTTTCTTTTGTGCTGATCAAATATTTTGAATACTTTTTATGTTAACATCTATAAGTATCAACTATTTCTTTACATAGTTGAAGCAGAGTAATTAAAAGGGCATTAAAACTATGATATATGATGAACAACTGAGAAAACTGAAGGTTGTTTACAATCTTATAAAATCTCAATTGGCTCTGTACTATATGGCTTTACCTATATGAGATTTGACCATTGGGAGAAAGTCATTAGACTAACTTGCAGTACACAGATTACTACAAAATCAAGGTGCATGTGGATATAGTATTCATGGTACTGGATGCAGGGTAAGTGCTAAATGAGGACTTGAAGACTAAAAAAGAATTAATGAGAAATTCCTTAGGAATACTGATTTTGATTCAGCATTACAAGAGTTAAGCTTTATGAAAATTAATTACTTGACAATGATTTGGGGAAGGTAGTAGCTTCCCAAAGCTATCACAGGAATGGATTCAAACAATAAAGCCATTTTCAATAAGGAAGAGAAGACAACTTATAGTAAACTTTTTCTTCAAACAATAAGCTTCTCTGGAAGAATAAACATGAATCTGTTAGTTGTTAAAGTACAGAGGGAAATAGGTGTCTGAGGGACAAGAAAGAAAAAATGAAATAGTTTTCATGTATACCCTTCAGAAAATTTTGAATTTTGTACCATGAGCATGTATTATATAACATGCAAATTTATCAAAGTAGTGAGATTATACTGTAAACAGTGTACACTTATGAGATTACAAAGTGGGAAGAAAAATAATACACAATTGCACTGAATTTTTCAAGTATGTCAGCTCTTACATTTCCCAATTTATGCTATCGTCAACTCACAAGTAAACCATATGACCTTTCCAAATACTCCCTTTATTGAAAAAAAAAAAAAAAAAAGATAAGTTAACCAATATAGAAGAGGACATGAACTTGAAATGCCCCCTGCTTCAGCTAATGATAGAAAGTTTCTGCTGAGTCATTGCACTCTCCAGTTCTATCGTACACATTTTGGCCTAGGTAGAAACCCAAGGGGGAGTCATGGGATAATATATTTCAATGCAGAAAGCTAATTGGCAAGTATATGGCTTCACTCTGTGACCGTGGCCCTTGTTAGACTCAATCGCTAATCACCTTAGAGACTTGGTTACTCCTTATCAAGTGGAGTTCTGTCTTTTAATGCAGAGAGGCAAAGTAACAAAAATTAGAGTTCTTAACTTTGATGGGAAGAATGGCAATAAGAATAGATTTCCCAATTTAAAAGATTTCCCCATAATTAGCTCAATCACATATTGAAAGAAGAAAACTTAAATCTCTAAAAGACTACCCTGGGGAATTCAGTATTCTCTAGTTAGTACCCACCCTACTGATAAATTAGGCTACTTTATCAATCCAGATTTACTTTTTGATTTTAATTAGCTAGGTCAGTATCTGCTTTCTGGTTAAATAGATGTTATAAACAAACTACCGACAGACAACAATAGGGATAAAATGTCAAGCTAACAAATTACATAACCTACTGTGAATGCTGATAACCACATATCACCAGCCTTTCTAAATGGACAAAGTGTTTTTGTAAAGGCTGAACCAACTCACACATGCATACTATAAATTCTACAGAATAAGTATCAGCTGTCATGTTTATCATAGCCGATATAGAAAGCTTTGTGAAGATCAGAATTTAGAAAGACCATCTTTTCTATAATCAAACAAAATTCAAACCCACTAACTATGAAAGGATGGCAGCTATAATGTAGAACATTAAAGAGTTACAGTGATAGTATTTGGGAGTATTTTATCGTGTCCTTTTTCTGAAGGTGCATGGATATATGTAGGCAGTAGTAGTGGGTGGTGATAGTGATTGTGATGGGAGTGGTAGTAGCAGTTCTGGGTGTGTATTATTTTGGCAACACTCCCTTATAATTCTACCCAATAGTAATAAGTACCTTATTTTCACCACTCACAGAGCTAAGTGTGAAGAGAAATATGTAGCAGTGGGTAATTTAGCTACATCATTTGTCATTGTGGCGATTGCGAAATAGTCACTTACTGTAACAGGAAATTCTTAGAAGAGATATCTCTGTGATGATCACATTAAACTCTAAGCCCAGAAGCAGGAAATAAAGATAACAGGAGAGGGCAACAGTCTAGCGCTCTCAGGCAACAGCCTAGAGCTTTACATCATACCATGTCAATTATAAGATAACCCTGCATTTGAGTATTATTTCTGCCCTTTACCAGCTGTGCGATCTTGAAGCCCCTTTCTTCTGTAAACCTTGGTTACATAATGTGACTAATGGTTTGCTTCAAAAGATTGTTGAGCTAATTAAATGAGATAAAATGATAAAATATCAAGTGCTTGCAGTAGTTTCTGACTCAACAAATACTAGACTTTTTAAAATCTTACTGCATAGTAAGGATAAAGATCATTATAAAAGTAGAAATGAATATTTTATTAAATATAACAGTATGAGGATTCTTATTTGTCCATACCCTTGGCAAGATTCTATAGAACTTTCTAAACACTGCGAAATAGATATGAAGCTGGTTTTAATTTCCATTTTTCCTATTACTTGTGAAATTGAGTATTGTTTATATTTTTCTGATCCATTTAGGATTTGACTGTGAATCAACTTTTCATACCTATTACTTGTTTTTCTGATTTTTTTCCTCTGTTCTTATTGATTCCAAGATACCCTGATATGTTTTAAATATTGAATTCTTACTACTTTCAGATACCAAATGTTTTTTCATTCTCACGTTAAATTTCAAAACATATCAGACTGAAAACAGAATTTTCTTGTAATCACATTTCTTGTAATCAATTATTTGCTTTTATAATATGTACTTGTGTGTGTGCTCAGTCACTAAGTCATATCTGACTCTTGGCAACCCCTCAGACTGTAGCCCACTGGACTTCTCTGTCATGGGATTTCCCAGGCAAGGATACTGGAGGGGGTTGCCATTTCCTTCTCCAGCAGATCTTCCAAACCCAGGGATGGAATCAATGTCTCCTGCATTGCAGGTGGGTTCTGTACCTTGCTGAGCCACAGGGAGCCTTTATAATATGCACTTTTTACAAATTGTTTTAGAAAATACCTCTCATTGTACTTGCTAAAATTTCAAATACAATTTGAATTTATATGTATTATTTATATATTATATATAAATTTATATATTTTATTTATATAATTTATATATAATATATTTATATATATTATTTATATAATTTGTATATATTACATTATTTATATGTAATTATAGTTAAAGTAGAAAAATAGCATCTTAGACTTAATACCATGTAATAATGACATTCTTTTGTTCTCTTAGGTTTCTTATAAGAAAGAATTTTAAGTGTTTCTTAAAAGGCTGATATCTTGGATACAAGGATATCTATTACTTATTTAAGATTAAAGGATATCCTAAAGTATCCATGAAATAACCACTGAGTGGTATTTTATATTTTATAATATTAATAGTTTGTAAAATCCATCAATTATATAATTTAATCTTTATCTAGAAAGCTTCCTGAACTGACTTATTTGAAATATTTGTGTCAAATCTACAGATTTTCTATGTGGGAATGACTATCACTTTTAAAAACAACACTTTGGCTCTTTTCTATAACCTTTCCTGGGTTACTCCAGGGTAATAATTGTCATAATTTTAATGTACTTTATCAATATTTCATTTAGAATTTTCATCTCTAGTTAATAGGGCAATGACCTTATTTTATTATAATATCCTTATCTAGCATTAAAATTACTATCACATAAAATTAAAATGACAATGGCTTAATTTGTGTCTCTGCCCAAAAAAAGCCTGAAGATATATATTTAGCTAGTGTGTTTGGGAAGTGATCCAAGTAGGGGGGGAGGGAGAAGGAAAAGCAAAGCAAACAAACTAAAAAAGAAAGTTTTGTTTCAAAGCTACTGCTGTGGGAATTAGGGACCGGTTCTACTCAAGACCCCTGAGAGGTATGCAGAATGTCTTCCAGAAATATCTGTAATACAGTCAAGTGGAGGGTCTGCCAGATCCCTTCTCTGATGGATCAAATTTTGACTTCAACAGTGCTAAGTATCACACTTGCAGGCTTCATTTGCCTCAGAATCAGGGTTCCAATAGATATTTAATTCTTAGGTGTAAGTCTGAGTCTAGAAAGGATAAAGTTGGCTGGCAAGGGAAGAGGCTGGTGGGTCTGAGCTTGAATATCTGCCACAGATACTATGGGCTGAGTGGAAGGGACATGAGGATACTAAAAACCTTTCCTATCATCTGCTCCTTTCTACTCTGATCCACTTGTGTTCACTCTGGTGTATTTTGTCACTGAGTCTTTAAGCTTGGAGCTTGAATATGTATTAAACCCAAAATGCAAGTCCCTTTGTAAGATGCTACAGTCAATACTTCTGCAACTGACAATAGTTAAGCCTATTAATTATATCAGTCATCTTTTTCTGCTACCCTTTTAGACTTCACCATCACTGGTGCTTCTGTTTGTCCAGCTAACTTTCCATATTGAGGCTATCTTGATCTTCAGCCCTGGTGTCTGAACCCTCTCTGATCAATCCATGATTTCTGTAATTGCCTATCCATCATTACCACCAGATACAAAAGCATCAGAAGCTGCTCCAGACTTTCCTTACTAAAACAGAGTATAAAGTTATTTACAAAGTAAAACAAAATGTCTATATTACCAGATAATTAGTGTTGTGAATATATATGCTAAATATACTATTTTCTTATTATTCTACTTAAAGTATCATGAGAAAGTTGTTATTGTTTAGGTAACATTTAGAGAGCAATGCTATTGTTTTCTAAACTTGTTTAGAAAACAGATTTAATGTCTACTTATCATTTGTGGTTCATACAGTTTAATGACTTGAAAATATTCTTAGATATTTAAACAATTTTTATTATATACATTTTGTTAGTGTCTTGTATGTATTTATTAAAATATTTTATCATAGAAGTATTAGGTCAAAGAGAAAGACCTTATATGATTTCTAATATATACTGTTTATTGCAAATACATATTCTTTAAGGTTTTATGAAAGACCTCTTGATATTTGAGCCCTTCAAAGTATAACATAATAAAGTTGATAAGTTAGAGCAAAGAAAAGTAGTACACACTGTGAAAATTTTAAAATGAGCCAGTTTCCTTATGGAAAGTTGCAGTATATAAAATAAACCAGCTTTTTCTTTCTTTTCAGAATAGGAGGTGGACACAAAACTCAGTTTGGACAACTAGCAAGATCTTACTCTAGTCAGATCAGACAGCATCAGAATGAATCATTGTTAATGAACATCAGTGCATTAACTTTGTATTAAGATTTATTTGACTCTTTTCTAGAGAAGGGAAATGCTACCTACTCCAGTATTCTGGTCTAGAGAATTCTAGACTGTAGTCCATGGGGCTGCAAAGAGTCAGACATGACTGAATGACTTTCACTTACTCCTTTACCACTTTCCATGATTTTCATGTAAAAGAAAACAGAATGATAAGAATTTTACAATAGCTTGCTTTATTAAATTTCCAGATTTAAAAGTTATTTCCTGTTATTTTTTTATTTTTTTAAATTTTTATTTATTTATTTATTATTATTATTATTTTTAATTACAATACTGTATTTGTTTTGCCATACATTGACACGAATCAGCCATAGGTGAACACAATCTTCCCAATGCCGAAGCCCCCTCCCACCTCCCACCCCACATCCTCTACTTGAATCATCCTGTGCATCAGCCCCATGCATCCTGCATCCTACATTGAACATAGATTGGCGCTTCGTTTCTTACAGGAAAATATACATGCTTCATTGCCATTCTCCCAAACCATCCCACCCTTTCCCTCTCCCTCAGAGTCCAAAAGTCCACTCTATACCTCTGTGTCTCTTTGTTGTCTCACATATAGGGTCATCATTACTGTCTTCTAAATTCCATATATATGAAGTAAGCCAGAAAGAAAAACACCAATACAGTATCCTGTTATTTTTTTTTAAAGTTTAGATCCATTTTATGGATGAAAACAAAACATTACAAAGAAAACAAAGTACTGATAATGGAGAAGCCTCTTAGAATGATCAGTGTTCCACTTTGCATCCTTTCCAATTTACTAGCTAAGATAATGCCTATTACATATTCAAATAAGTCATGACAAAAATAAGTGAGTCAAATGTTTCCAAATATTTTTACTTTTTTTTTTTTACCACTTTATTGGAGCACGTTGGAATTTTAGAGGCACACACACCACAAAAACAGAATTAGTTCTGTTGTCAGTCTAAATTTTAATAGTACTTTGAAAAATGTCCCCCTTGACATAATGTTTCAACCAATAACAATTTAAGATAAATCTTCCTAGTTCTTCTCAAAATAGCTAATGGCTCCTTTCTGTCTCATTCAGTAAATCAATACATATTGTCATGTATAAGACATAACCATTTTAAAAAGTGCTTTCCCAGTATTTAAGAAAAATTGTTAGGAAAAAGTTTGAGAGACATACCTATTTTTTATAAAGCTGGATAAATGCTGAAACAAGACTAAAAATATGATCTCATCTTCCATATTTTCCAGAAAACTGTTAAATTTCAAAGCAATACTGTGGTACAGCTATTCCAAACATGCTTGCCCTTAGATGCTGTTGTGCCCCACTCTTTGTGACCCCATGGACCATAGCCTGTCAGGCTCCTCTGTCCGTGGTATTTTCCTGGCATGAATACTGGAGTGGGTTGCCATTTCCTTCTCTAGAGGACCTTCCCAACCCAGGGATCAAACCTGCGTCTCCTGTGTCTCCTGCATTGCAGGGGAATTCTTTACCCACTGAGCCATCAGGGAAGCAGTTTGTTAAAAACAAATCATGCTTGAGACAATCTATAGGACATAAAAATTACTTCTCTCAGATTTTCTAAAATTTTAAGCACACCACATGTTTATCAGAAAAATTATACTTACTAAGTATAAAATTCACTGGTAATTTTCTCATTTGAAGGTTGATTACTGTAAGCTCAATTTTACTGAAGATCTTTATAAAAAATCATGTCAGTAGTATTTTACATATTTCAAATCTACTGGTGATGAGAGTAATTCTACATGTTTTTAAGGATTAACATGACAAATTCCATGAAGACTGTAATGAAGCATTAACCTTCAAAATACTTTAAATCTTCTAATTAACAGATATTCTAAAGGCCATTAATATTCTTTTTTCTTGACTTCTAGGAAGCAATAGAAACTGTCCCTTAGCCCTCTTCTCCAATACCCAAGTGTCCAAATACAAATTTTCCTCAACTACAGGGGTCAGACTATGGCTCTCAAGTCATATCTACCCTTCTGTTTATAAAGAAAGTTTTATTGAAAACCAACCGTGTCCTTTTATGTACTGTAAGTGGCTATTTTAGCGATACCACCATAAAGTGGAAAACCTGAGACAGACCACATGGCTTGAAAAGCAAAATATGTTTACTCTTCATCCTCTTATAGAAAACATTCATGACCACTGCATTTTACTGTATAGCACAGGGAACTCTGCTCCATATTCTGCAATAACCTAAATGAGAAAGTAATTTGAAAAAGAAAAGATACATGTATGTGTATAACTGAATCTCTCCTGTACACCTGAAATTAACACAGCATAGGGATTGAACCTGGATCTTCTGCATTACAAGCAGATTCTTTACATTTGAACCACCAGGAAAGCCTCAATTAAATACTCCAATGTAAAAATTGAAGAAAAATAGTAGATTAACTACTGAGTTTCTGAAAACCACTCTTTACTGCTTCTGATTGAAAGAACCAGTGAATTATATCCAGATGCTGAGATTTACTGCAGTTTCCTGGTAAGCCTGAGGGACCATCTTCATTGATACTTCAGAATAAGGAATCATTATTGACTTCTGCTTTCCTAACGGCTGTTTAACACCCTGATCTATATATTTAAATATCTAGAACATAGCAAATATATAGACTATGTAGAGTAGCTTCTATTCTCCTAAACTGATTTTTAGTAACAGCCCTGTGACTAGGAACAAAGAAATGCAGAAATGAAAACTGGAAGTCATTCACTGATTTGATTAGATTTGAAGCTAATCATGACTTCACAACCAGTACAAGATAGGTCACTGCGGGGTTCGTGGTTTGTAATAGCAAACAGTAATTAAATGATCACTCAATGTTGCCTGAGCACAAATGCACAAAGAAATGATTTGGGAGGCTAAGTGACTACTGAAATAGTGTAATGGGCATAAAACATTCAAGACTATTGTAGGGTGTGGGCCTTCTATAGTAGAACTTGAACAAATGACAATATCTGGGCTTTAAATTCCTAGTTCCATTCACAAGTAGGAAGCTCAAGAATGTCTGTGATTGATAAAAGTTTTATTTTATATGACTAAGGTTCAACATTTTTTCAAAAACAAAATAAGGTTATTTTTCAGGTGGCTAAACTGCAACACAGCTGCAGCTTTGTCAGTTACCTACTGTAGCATTAATGTGTTATTGAGGAAACAGTGGACTCATATGAATTGGAAGCAGGCAACTGAGGCATATTCCAATGAATCTGAGTACTCTGAACCTTCAAATATGGATGAGCTATCACTGCCTACAGAAACAGTCTCTCTCTTTCCAAGGAAGTTGGCCGCCCCTTTGCCAGAGTACTGGATGATGGCTTCTTGACTTAGTTGATGCTCATTGTTAAATACCCACATGAGCTCTTCTTCCTTTTAAGGTGCTTAGCTAAACTCAGAGATCAAGCTGTTTTGAGGTACACGTCTATCTAGGAGGATATTCATACACACAAGACGCAAGGTTTTGCTATTACACATCAGCAGAAACTGTTGTGGGTGATGAATGTGGGAATGGATTTTATGGGAACTAGACTAAAGAAGAAGGGTCATAATGTATAGCAGCATCTGGCCCAGCCCTGCTGCTGCTGCTGCTGCTGCTAAGTCGCTTCACTCGTGTCACAAAACAGAATTCCGGACTCACTTTAGCTCAAGTACCCGGAAGTGCTTCTAAAGTGCTTGCTTAACTAAAACCTCTTCTCATCAGTGAACTAGCTTCGAAGTTGAACGTAACAGGAAGTAGTACAATGTAGAGTCAGGAATCAAAAATCTCAGGAAAACAGAACTATCAAACTTGATTTACTAAAGATATGCTTAAATAATTATGTTTGCTATAACACTGAGAGAACACTCTCTCCATCAAGATCCTGAACAATACATTAGAAATGAGAACATCAGGATGCTTAAATCTCTCATGTGTGACTACCCTCTCGAGGCCAAGGATGACTACTGGAAATGTCAGCTTTGAAAGTCTTCCGGAATTCAGCCTTGGTAATGGGATCCTAGTACTGCAGAGGCCAAGGGGTGACACTTCGTAGTCATGATTACCACAGTGGGCCCTGGGGCTGCAGCAGTAATCACACAAAACCGATCCCACTGCTGTTCTGTTGTGGTGAGTTGATCATGGTCCCTCTGAGCGACAGTTAATTAGGAATCTAAACTTCCTGACTGATCAGTCTAAGTAGAAAAATTATTCAGTCTTGGATTGCAAAGACTCATATTCCTGATATGTGAACTCCTGAATATCAAAAATATCAATATAAAGTGGGAAATGTATTTACAGGCAGTTCACAGCAAAAGAAATGCATTTATAAATCACCTTGTTGATTACAAATCACCAACTGTCTTTTAAAGCTATAAGGGTTTCATAGTATTTTATTTCAATTATAAATCAGAATTACATTCAATCAATTTTATGATTTTTCACAAATTGATCAGTATTTTGATGAAATTCTAGAAATAGTAGACTACATTCACAATTCAAATTATGCTTGCATTCATTTGTATGGAAATATTTGTTCTAATAATGAGTTCTACTTAACTGAAATCATGTTGCTCCTTGGAGTTACAGAACTTAGAAGTCAGGGTGAAGACAGCAATCAATAAGTCATTGCTTCTTTAATAAGTAATTTTCAGTCAATCGTGTTGAAGTTTTTTTTTTTTTTTTTTTTTTAAATTGGCTGCGCTGGGTCTTTGTTGCTGTGTGAGCTTTTCTCTATTTGCAGGGTTACTCTGCATTGCAGTGTGCAGCTTTCATTTTGGTGGCATCTCTTGCGGCAGCACAGGCTCTAGGATGTGCTGGCTTCAGTAGTGGCTGTACATGGGCTCAAAAATTGCGGTCCCTGGACTCGAGAGCACAGGCTCAGTAGTTGCAGCACGTGGGCTTAGTTGCTCTGTGGCATGTGGAATTTTCCTGGATGAGGGACAAACTCCTGTCTCCTGCATTGGCTGGTGGATTCTTTACCACTGAGCCACCAGGGAAGCCCAGGCTGAATTGTTAAGGGAAACCCAATGATAACTTTACTCATGTTTAGAAGAAATAATGCAAGAAGAGTGGTATAAGGAGGCCAGCATACCATGAATACTCAAGAATGGGACAGAAAGTATAGTAATCTGTACAAGAATGACTGAATTTCAGAATCAGAGACTCAGCTTATCTAGTTCTAATGTGGTTGTGACTGCAACATGCCTCTTCACATGGAAAGGAGCCTGATCCTAGACCTATAGAAAGGAAGACAGTGGGCTAAAGAAGAATCCTAGATGAAATGAACGTATGTATGTGTGCTCAGTCAGTCTGACTCTTTGTGACCCCATGAACTGCAGCCCACCAGCCTCTTCTGTCTATGGGATTTTTCAGGCAAAAATTCTGGAGCAGCTTGCCATTTCCTCCTCCAGGGGATCTTCTCAAATCAAGAATCAATCCCACATCTCGTGTATTTGCAGCAGATTCTTTACCACTGAGCTACCTGGGAAGCCTCTTGCTTCTGCCTTCTAAATTTATTACTGAAATAAGTCACTTTTGGAGAAATGTTTATTAAGATCTTCTGCTCATTTTTTGATTGGCTCATTTTTTTGATGTTGAGTGGTATGTACTCTTTGTATATTTTGGATAATAACCCCTTGCTAATGGCTGTCATCAAAAGTCTGAAAAAAATAAATGCTGGAGTGGGTGGGGGAAAATCCTCCTACATCATTGGTGGGAATGTAAATTGGTGCAACCACTGTGAAAACAGTATGGAGGTTCCTTAAAAAAACTGAAAAATAGAACTACCACATGACCCAGTTAGGTCATATTGGGTCATATAACCATTTTCTTGTTATATATCCAGAAAAACAGCTAAAATAACACCAAGTAACCTATATTTAGGGAGTCCAAATGATGAACTGATCCCATTTTCATCTAAATTAGAAAAGCCAACATCAAATTCCTAAAGGTGCTATCTCAGGTTAAATTATGTTTCCATAATATCCAGCTGCTGCTGCTGCTGCTAAGTCGCTTCAGTAGTGTCCAACTCTGTGTGACTCCACAGATGGCAGCCCACCAGGCTCCTCCGTCCCTGGGATTCTCCAGGCAAGAATACTGGAGTGGCTTGCCACTTCCTTCTCCAATGCATGCATGTATGCTAAGTCTCTTCACTCGTGTCTGACTCTGGGCGACTCTATGGACAGCAGCCCACCAAGCTCTTCCGTCCATAGAATTCTCTAGGCAAGAATACTGGAGTGGGTTGCCATTTCCTCCTCCAGCACACTGCCCCAAAGACATGGCCACATTCAGCAGGAAGAGAGAACGTCATCTTGTTTCTAACCTTGTTGGAATGCCTCTCAGTCTAGGTATGCAGAATTTATTCAAAAAGGAGATTCTTTGCAAGAAAGTACTTTGGCATAACTCAATATCATTATTTTGGGGGTGAGGAGATCAAAGTATGATAAGCAATATACCCACATCAACTCTCTTTTCTTTCACTAGATGTCATTTTAAACTGTTTCCTTCTTGGAATGGTCATAGATTCATAGACAGGAGCCCTAGCCCCCAGGACTTGAGATACCTCTTTCTCCATCTATGACATCCAAAACATCTTGTTTCTATCATTTAAGGTATTGCTTCTGGTGCTCAGGAAGTGACTTGTCTAGTAAAACAGCCTTCACAATATCTTGGATTAGAACTAACTAGTAAGGTTAAAACCACTGGAAAGTCACCTGAGGCACTTAAGAAACTAACCCCAGCTTCTAAATACAGAGATTTCTATTAAGTTGGATTGGTTTAGCACCTGGGCAGTTCCTTGGGTGATTTTAGTAGGCAAACATGTTTGAAAACCCCAGGTTTAGTTTCTTAAAACCTGCCTGCTATTGTCCATCGATTCAAGCGCCTGGAAGAATTAACTGGAATGACCTCAACTGGGGAATAAAAGTCACCTCTGCATGGATTCCTGAGATGATGTTGCTGCTACTTCTGAAATTGGTTTCTCAGACCAGTGTGGTTCAATATTTCAGCTCCCCAAGGCAATCTTTCTCCCCTCCATTTTTTTTTCTTTTTGGTAGCAGCAAGCTTTTTATTTAATGAGCTTTGTTGACTGAAAATAAATGCAAAATGTAAAGAGTTATGTTTTATTTGGGGAAAAAGGAGAACTATATTCAGGAAGAAAGCCTCTCAGTAATTCTGAGGAACTGCTCCAAAGGGGTTTGGATGAAATCAGCACATATGTGATGTTGGAGAAAGGGGTACGCACAGTCGAGAACACATTTTGACTGAAGTGATACCGACCAGGGTTCTTAGCCTTCCAAGAAGAAATTGTCTAGAGGCCAGACAAGAAATTCAGGCAAGGCTTCACTAGGGCCCTGCTATAGCAGAGAAAGCAATGATAAGTAGTGAGTTAGTGAGTTCCCTTCTTCACTGGCTTGGTGATGGGGGTGAACTTATTCCTTCTATGGGGTAAGTAGAGGGGGTATGTCCAGGGGTCAGGTCAGTAGAGTGGCTAGGTGGCTTGTCCACACCTCTGGTGGTGTTGAATGCAGAGTGCCTGCTCAGTAGCCTGTTTTTGCTCCCGATACCCAGTTTTTGCCCCGGGTTGCCACACATTTTTAGTTACATTTGTTCAAGACACAGGAAATGCAGGTTTTATATGTGAGTGTATAGATATCACATTGAACCTTAAAATTAGTCACCGTTTTTTACTCTCAGACTCCATACTCCTGCCGTGTAATCCATAGTTCACCACAGATTGCTTCTCTTGTTCTAAGGTCTAAAGTTGAAGGGTAGCTGATTTTATGCTTCTCTGCAGGTCTCAAACTAATGGTTTATAGCTAGAACTCCCTAGTGTTGGGTAATAGACATCATCTTGGCAGCCTAGCAACAAGTGGCAAAATATTTTTCTATTTACCTTTCCTAAAAGATCTATGGGCTGTCATATTTCTCCTCTAAGTAAGGTTTCAATTTAGTCTGCACATTAATATTATCTGAAGCACTTTAAGTGTCTCCATGCCAGGTCACACTTCAACCAATTAAATCAACCTCTGGAAGCTGGAAGAGGTTTCTAAAAGCTCAAATACCTGCTAAAGATCTGGAAAGCTGTGGCTACTTATCAAAGCCAAAGATGCTCTCCTGGCCTCAGGCTAAGCCCTCCTGCAGCCTGTGTTTACTTAGAAGGCTACAAGCAGTCAGTACATCACATTATGAAAACAATTCTGTGGGCAAAAAGGAAACCCCATGAGATTTAGCCAGCTACAGAGTTACACTATTGCCCATGGCAGGCCTAAAGATTTAGTGCAGTAGTTTCCAATCATTGCTATAATGAGTTATCTGAAAATTTGTAGTTTATAACACATTAAATTTATTTGCTTATAGTTCCAGAGATCAAAATCCAAACTGGGTCTCCCTGGGCTAAAATCAAGGTGTTGGCATGGCTGTGTTCCTTTCGGAAGCTCCATGAGAGAATCTCTTCCATCTTTCAGCTTCCCGAGGCCAACTGCATTTCTTGGCCTGTGAGGTTCCCACCATCTTTAAAACCAGCAATTGCATTACTCTAACCTGTTTCTGGCTTTCAGCCCTCCCTCTTTAATTTAGAGGGATGCTTGTGATTACTTACGTTGGGACTACCTGGCTAATCCAGGATACTCTCTCCAATGAGACACCACCTCACACCTCTCAGAATGGCTATTACTAAAAAGACAAGAAACAGCAAGTGTTGGCAAGGATGTAGAGAAAAGAGAACCATACACTATTGGTGGGAATGTAAATAGGTGAAGCCATTTACCAATTTGCCTCCATAGAAAACAATATGGAGGTTCTTTTATCTCTTCAATTATTTAAAATATTACTGTAGTGCACTATGCTTTAGGTTGTTTCATTATTTTATCCTTTGGATATTATCCATCCTGAATGTGGTTCCTACTAACTCATCTCATGGGACATGTTGCTTGATGTGGATTTTATCTTTTATTGTAGGTTCATTTTTAATGTCCTACCACTCATCATGTACACATTTAGGGTGCTAGAAAATTAAGAGAAAACAACTGCATTTATTTCTATTAGGATTTTTAACAATATTACTGAAGCAGGGACAGTCATTATATTACTTTCTGGATTTGGTATATTCTTGCCTGGAAAATCCCATCGATGGAGGAGCCTAGTAGGCTACAGTCCATGGGGTCGCAAAGAGTCGGACACGACTGAGCAACTTCACTTAACATGTGAGGAGTTAAAATCTGTAGTTCACATTCATGCCTTGAGGAAGCTTGAGATTTATATATATAGCATAGAAGACTTTTCCCTATTTTCCAATCAGTCACAGGGAGAGACAAGCTGCATTGTTTTCTTTGAGTCAATAAGTAGAATATTTTGGTTTTCTCTTCTGAGATCACATGCTTTTCAAAATGACAGCTCCAACTTTCATTTCTTATAGTAGAAACTCAGGTGCCCTGCACAGATTCCCTTTAGCACACCAGGAAATCAATTCCCCAGTATGGTGATATCTGCCTCTTTTCCAGAAATTGCCTCTGGCTAAGGAGAACCATTCAATCTGAAAATTTATCTACCTACATCGTGGGCTGCAATAGATGACCCACTGAAGCCAGACCGGAAAAGCATAAACGCTTATTCTCTGCTAGGGGGTAGATTATTCTGCTATGCCTTATGTGCTAGAATTATCACTGTGGTTTGTATCAAGTCTTTCCCTTTCCTAAACTGCTTTATTTGCTCTTTTATAGGATTTTCATTAAGAACTTTGTTGAATAAATATTTGCACATGAATTCCTGACTCCAGCTGTTTCTGGGGAATCCAGAACACAGTCCTATTTCCAAGAAAAATTCTTACTACTCTCTTTCTCTATCTAAAGTTATGGTGGTAGCTAATCAGTAGCTTTTGCAAAATGGGAATTGTTCTTTATTTCAAGCTCAAGATTGTATTTAATTTTATTATTGTTGTTACATTTTTATTTAGCTGCTTGGAATAGGCAAGGAGTTTCATATGAAGTCATGCTGAAATTTAAATAATAATAAAAATTTTCTCTATATCTAACTTCATTCTTAGTTTCTCTGGATAATATAGTTATACTTGACCTGTATAGTTCAAGTCATCTGTAAATTAGGATCGAAACTTATGCATTATGTAAAAGTTTTCTTACACTTAGTGTGACTCTTAGAGCATGGATTGGAGTTATTTGACCACATAAATCACTTCAGATTGAGATAAGGGGACAGAAAAAGAAGCATAATCCCCTCCATACTGGTAATGGAAATTAGCACAGCTTTTTTGGAAAGCAATTTGGCACTATGTACCTATGTACCATGGATATTAAAAATACTCACACAATTGGGCTCAATTCTACTTCTTTGCTAAGGAAACTTTTTAAGGAAAAAAAAAATAGAAGGAAAGCATGCAAAAAATGGCAATGATATTTAGTGTTACCATAGAGAGTAATTAAAAACAAAATGAATGCTACCCAAAAGATGAGTGTAAAATAAATATAAAAATGCATAGTTGAAAATGAACCCAACTGAAATCTCTAAATAATTTATCAGATTTAAATAAAACTCTGAGTTAGGCAGGCTCTGTTCTATACTCAGACACAGAAACAGTTTTTTTTTTTTTTTTTTTTGTAATCAACCTGGTAAACAAATTGAATGAAACATTATAGTTGAAGGCAGCCAAAGGCACTTGAGCAAACAATTTTGATCAGCGCTATAAAAGTATCCACTGAATTGAACTTTTAGGATTGATAAATGTTGCTATTAATATAGTGTTATAAATATCTTTTGAAATTATTGTTTTCTTTTTCTTCAGATAAATACCAGAGGTAGGTATTTCTGATGAATAAGAATAAATTTTTATTTATCCATTAGGTAAGGTATCTGTGAATGTTATTGATCAAATTTTCTAAATCATTACTCTTTTAAGCTAGTTCCCTAACAAGTATTAGTAGAGACAGGTAACTTTCTCACACTCTAAATTAGGATTTGTAAAACCATAATTGTAATTCTGATAATTATTACTTAATAAGCTATTTTTCTAAATTATATATGATAATATTTTTCTGTCTTCTTTGAGAATTGTTTCTGTTTACATTATTTTCAGCTGTGCTTGAGATTTTCTCCATAAGTAATCATACCATATGAAAATGGGAATAGTTTAATTGTTTCCAATATTTTTGCCTGTTATATGTTTTATTTGCTTTTCTTACATTATTGCACTGGAGAGGTATTCCAATAAGATGCTCAGTAAAGAGTGGTAACAGTGAATATCTTTGACTTGGTCATAATGTTACAGGAAACCATTCATTCTTTTACTACTAAGAGGACTATTAGCTGCAGTGTTTCTAATGTTCTAATTAATTTCAGGAAATTTCCATCCATTTCTATTCACTGAGAGGTTTCCTAGATGAATAAATGTTCAGTTTTGTTGAATGTCAAGTACCCTCTACTGTCTTAAATTACTTGCTATGTTAAATTACACTGAAGGGTTTTTGAACATTAAACCATGCTTATATTTTTTGGATAAACTCCATTGGCATTGATGTATTTTCATTTTCTTATATTGTTGGACCCAGTCAATAGTTTGATGGTTTGTATCTTTATTTATACATATAATTTTTTATAGTTTGTATAATATTGGTATAATTTCTTAAATTTTTGGTATAACTGAATAAAGCCCTTGGGTCTGAAGTTTTTTCTGACTGAATGTTTTCAACTATACTTGGCATTTCATTAAAAATTATAGTATTGTTCAGGTTATCATTTCTTGAGTAAGACTTAATGTTTGTGTATTTCAAAGTACTTGGCCAATATATCTAAGTTTTCAAACTTATGGACATAATATTCTGCAATATAGTCTGTAATATCAGACTATCACCTTTTAAATGTCACTAAATCTGTAGTGATGATATAACTGTCATTTCAGATACTTATTTTCAGCATGTTTCCACTTTTTCTTCATTATTCTAGCTGGAAGTTAAATCAACTGAGCTATGTTTTCACCAATTTCAAAATGAAATAAAGTGTCTATTTATTCATATTCTTTAACAATAAAGCCAGATTGGCAGATGGTTTTGGAAGCCTTAGGTAATTCTCTTGGTCTTTAATTATGAATCTGAAGCTTTTAAGTGTTAATGTGCTACAGTTGATAATTGCATCTTAAAAGAGCACTGTTTTTCCATTTTAATGCCTGATGGTTTCATTTTGCAGAGAATAGAATAATACTTGAAAATACTAATGGCAGTAGAGAACCTGCATTAATTCCATTGCGATAGTTTATGTTCTCCAATCATTTCTGATGAGCCAAGAGGAAATGTAAAATACCTATATTGATAGCAAACAATTTAGCTTTCTGATTATTGTGCTCTGCATTCTATTTGCATATTTGCTTTTCAGGGCTAAATTGATACCAACATTAACTATACAAGAATTTCTGGTAATTAAGTTAAAAATAATTAGTCCATCTCCTATTATCCAATGTGTTAGTATGTATTCTCCCTTTTAGGCTGGGGATACAGCACATTTTATAGCTTCTAATACTGTATCTGCATCAGTACACTCTCAATGACGCTAAGGAAATGATAGGGGAAAAACAAACAAACAAATAAAAAAAAACAACATGTCCTTGATCCTCAGTGGACAGCAAATATATAATGTTAGAAAACAGTTTCACATACAATGGCAATTTCTCTCTGCTGTATTATGTTATTTTATAATCAAACTTAGTCTTTATTTCATGTACATGAAAATTCAATAACATGGTAAACTTGTTCTTGAAGGTTTAGCATATCAAAGCCGTAATCCAAGAGAAAAGCAGGCTCTTCAGAGAAAGATATCCAGCCCAATCCACCCACTCATCCAAGCAAAACTTACATCCTCAGGTTTGGTGTTGGTCACATCCTCACATCCTGTCACATAGCCTGTGCTTATTGAATTTTTGAACTTAATGGAAGGGATTATCCACCTCTGAAATCTCCTTCTAATAAGATTACTGTCACATGTATCTGATTTTGAACCTAGCTATCATAAAATTCATCATTCTTTACACTGAACTTAAATTTGTTTCCTCATAACCTTGACCGTTCTGTGCTATTTCTGCCACCTAAAGATGAGCAAAGTCACTCTAATCCCTTTCCAAATCATACACACACACACACATACACACACACACACACACAAGATGTATCCAAAAACAGTTACCAAATGACTTCTGTTCTTTCACTCATTGATTCCTCAGATTTTTCTCCAGATGTGATGCTTTCAAGACAGCCTATTATTTGACTTTTTTTCAGTTAAACTGGAAGTTTTCATTATTCTTCTTTAGCTGTGATTATATTATTGTTGTTGTATAGTTGCTAAGTTGTGTCTGACTCTTTTGTGACCCCATGGACTGTGGCCCACCAGTCTCCTCTGTCCATGGGATTTCCCAGGCAATAATATTGGAGTGGGTTTCCATTTCATTCTCCAGGGGATCTTCACAACATAGGGATTGAACCAGCATCTCTTTCACTGGCAGGTGGATTCCTTACCACTGAGCAACAAGGGAAGCCCTATGGTTCTGTCTGTTTATCTATCTATCTTCAGTAGCCATCCCAAAGTATTACGGTCAGTTCCTGAAAACTCCTCTGAAAGCATGTTATGAACACACATGGCTATGTGATAAAGTATCAAACCCAGAGCAACTTTATTCCAGTGGTTGCATTTTGTAACTCATCCAGAATCATTTATCACCAGACTACAGAGGATGTTTCCTTTAAGCAGTTTTCCCCCAAATTGGAGTCTGTTATGAACTGAATCATGTCCCTTGAAAATAGATATGTTAAAATCTGAACACTGGCACCTGTAAATTTGAACTTAATTGGAAACAGGGTCTTTGCAGATGTAATCGAATTAATGAGATCATTTTGGAAAGGGGGAGCTAATTTAACATGACTGGTATTAAGAGGGAAAGTCGGTCACACGCATACAGGGAAAACATCATGTGAAGACAGGAAAGAAACCGGAGAGAGGCATCTATAGCCAAAAAGCACCCAGGGTTACCGGAAGCTGGAAGAAGTAAGGAAAAAAAACCATAGACTCTTAAGAGGAAGCAGGGGTCTGATGACACCTTGATTTCAGATATCTAGCCTGCATAACTGGAGAAAATAAATTTCTGTTTCCAGCTACCTGGTATGTGGTCATTTGCTATGTCAGCCCTGGGAAACTAACATGGAGTCAAAAGTATTACATAATACCAGTTAAACAACTCAATTGCTATAGTCACCTGGTTTCCTGTCTTTGAAATTAGATTTATGTTGTACTCTGATTCTGGCATCTTCTTGAAGTTGCTGCTTCTGCTACTGAGTTGCTTCAGTCGTGTCCGACTCTGTGTGACCCTATAGACAGCAGCCCACCACGCTCCCCGTCCCTGGGATTCTCCAGGCAAGAACACTGGAGTGGGTTGCCATTTCCTTCTCCAATGCATGAAAGTGAAAAGTGAAAGTGAAGTCGCTAGTCGTGTCTGACTCTTCGCAAACCCATAGACTGCAGCCTTCCTGGCTCCTCTGTCCATGGGATTTTCCAGGCAAGAATACTGGAGTAGGGTGCCATTGTTCTTGAAATTGCTAAGGACATATTCCAACTGGAGCCTTTCCTCTTTTCTAAATTTGGCCATAAATGGCTGTGTCAAATACTGGGGGCAAGACAAGCTTTCAGAGAATAAATCTGGGTGATGGAAGGCAGAGTTGATACTCAAGAGACAGTGTCTCTCTAGGTTTCGATCTCTTTGGACTGACAAACTAGGAATATAACCATGGTTGATGGTAATTCCATCATTTAGGATTAGATATCTCTGGTTTTCTAGGTTATATTTGTTTGTTCATGAGTACTATTAAAAAGGCAGGGAAAAGAAGGACATTGCATAAAATAATGATTTTTTAAAAATTAGGAGATACTCCTTTGGCCATAGATCATAGGATAGAAGAGAGTAAAGAGACATTGGAATCAAGGAAATGAACTCTCAGACTGTTGTTGTAAGAATCTAATTGTGTAAAGTAAGAACCATAATCTATAGGAAAGAAACTATAGGCTACTTAATTTCTAGAGAATAAACTTAGTACTGGAGGATCCATGAAATATTTTCAATATATTAAGGAAAAAAGGAGAAGCTTAACCTTTACTCAAAATAAAACACGCACAGTTTTTTAAATTTTCAGGTTCATGTGGTTTTGTCTTAAATAAACTTAGTTTTTAAACGTTGCATAACTAGTGGGAAAAATAAATTTTTGTAATGCCAGTTCATTTTTAACAAGCAAAACAGTGTGTTAGGGGAAAATTACAACAATGGTTTTGATGCTGGCAGCTCAGGGTCATTGCCTTAGGCCTACTTCATTCTCCACAGTTTGCTCTTATAGGTGGCTTGATATGCTGCTGTCTGCTCATTCAGCAATTTCAATTAGAGAGATAAACAGAACCAAGGTTATTTCTTCTTCTTTTAGAATTGAGAACAATTTTCTTTTCAGAGAAATATAAAACTGCTACTCTCAATTTTATGAGGTTATGTGGATATGAGTTAAAAGAATTCCAAAAGTGATGTACTCTATTTATTGCCAAAATATGAAGCTAATTTATATTCATTTATACTGAAAGTAGGACACACTTGACAGCTATTAATCCATACAGTAATTAACATTAGCTTTGCAAGCTGAAGATAATATAAAAGCTTATGCTGAGATATAAAATGTTTCAATGGATCATAATTAACACACAACTTCAGTTTCTGATTAATCATTTTTCTTACATTGTTTTATAGGTTATGCCTAATTAATGAAAATGAATATAAAATTTTGGTACTATACTCTGGAAGTCCAATAAAGAATTATTTCACTTTGCTATTATTATTCATGTATTGATTAAGGTTTGGCTGGTTTCATATGAAATTATTATTACCACAAAGTCTTAAAATCATTAAAAAATGCAAATTTTTATTCTCTTCCTAGAACTCTAAAGAACATATTAAGTGTGTTGCTTAAGGAAATTATATTTTAAAATCATACTTATTAGCAATTACATTGTTGCAGGACTGTCATTCTCTGATTACTTTTTATATATAATATTTGAATTTGTTATGTTCTCTATCCAAACCTGCAGCAATATTTTAAAAAGGTTACAAATTTAGCAACAATGAAAATAACATCATAATATATAAAATTGAAATCATTAGTACCTGGTTATTTCCTAAATGAAAGATATTTGCTAATGTATTATTGTCAATATTGCTAAAATATTACTCTTGTCTCCAGGATGCTCTTTTCCAATTATTTTAATTGAGGTATTATGAAATAGTGATAATACTGTCTTTGAAAAAGTTAACTCCAGTCTCTTTTACTTGTGGCTCCACAGGTGATAATTAGCCAAAGACTGGATTCCTTTCCACCTCAGATAGATAACATCGCCCTGTGTTATGAGGACAGATTACATTCCTGGTCTATTTAACCACATCAAATGAATACCACTCTTTCAAAGATGAATTTATATAAGGTCATAAACTGTTACTGCAAAACAACTCAAAATCTTAATGATTAGTAATGAATTTGAGATTTTGCATATATTTTCCACTTTTTAATCAAACTAATTTTCAAAGTTCTCAATGATCTATTCATAACTCTTTGACTATCATCACACCAAGGTATTCAACGGTACCTTGGAGTTAATAAATTCCTTAAACATTCACATGAACATTTGTAGGTCAGTTCAGTCGCTCAGTCATCTGATTCTTTGTGACCCCATGGACTGCAGCACGCCAGGCCTCTCTGTCCATCACCAGCTCCTAGAGTTTACTCAGACTCACATCCATTGAGTTGGTGATGCCATCCAAACATCTCATCCTCTGTCATCCTCTTCTCCTCTGGCCTAAATCTTTCTTTCCAATGAGTCGGCTTTTTGCATCAGGTGGCCAAAGTATTGAGTTTCAACTTCAGCATCAGTCTTTCCAATGAATACCCAGGACTGATCTCCTTTAGGATGGACTTGTTGGATCTCCTTGCAGTCCAAGGGACTCTCAAGAGTCTTCTCCAACACCGCAGTTCAAAAGCATCAGTTCTTCAGTGCTCAGCTTTCTTTCTTTATAGTCCAACTCTCACATCCATACACGACAACTGGAAACACAATAGCTTTGACTAGATGGACCTATGTTGGCAAAGCAATGATCTGTAGTCAACGGGCCATTAAATTCATTTTAGCTTGGAGTAAAGGACTACTGCTAAAAGGACACAATGCCTTCTTTGGTTCAAATTTATATCCAGATTTAAACAGCCATAAACATGCAATTTTCTCAAAAGTAATCTTGCTTGAGTAAAAATATCTGTGCATCAATTTATTTGGTAAAATATTTGTAATGGTATTATTCATACAAATTCAGCAAGTCCCAGGATTTATTGGCCATCTCAGTGTGAAATTAAAATCACAAATATACAGACTATGACATTCTTTTACTATCAGTGAGGATTATGTTCCTGGAAATCACAAGAGAACTCATCATTGAAACATGAAAATAAGCTGATTCATTCCAGTTAACCATATGAACAAAGAATCTTCCTGTCCAAATTTGAGGATGTGAAAATAAGACGTGCTCTCAGGCAGCAGTGTGTCCCCTGAAGAAAACTTTCTTACATAAGTTGAGTAACTTTATTTGGTTCTCTGGTGTGAAGCAACCCTACTGGAATATTTGCCTCTTTCCCATTCCCTCCACAGCTTGGATCTTGATAATCTTCACAGTTTGTTTGTGGGACCAGTGAACAAGTGAAGTTGCTTGGTTGTGTCTGACTCTTTGTGATCCCATGCACTGTAGCCTACCAGGCTCCATCATCCATGGAATTTTCCAGGCAAGAGTACTGGATGGGTTGCCATTTCCTTCTCCAGGGGATCTTCCCAACCCAGGGATTGAACCTAGGTCTCCTCCATTGCAGGCAGATGCTTCACTGTTTGAGCCACAAGGGAAGCCCTACACTGTGGGAGATAAACTAAATCTATCCTTTCTCCCATTGATTTTGACCTTGGGATACACCTACGCCTGATTACACATGATATCCCAAAGGGTCCACGTGAACTCTTTCTCATTGATTCAGTCTCCTACCACCCCCTTCCCAATTATAGTTTCTCACTCTATAAAAGAAGTTCAATCCTCTCGGTCTTTCTTCTAAGGGGAATAGGTATAATATACTTCTAGGAAACAAAAAATGTGATTGAGTATAATAAATGGGAAGGAAAACTTTTACATTTTTAATAAAATTGAAAGTAGTGGCAAATGAAATTATCACACAATAAAACAAAAATGTAACTTGTAATGACTGATCACTGATTTCTAGCCTATAAAATAATTCAAATCATTGAATGAAATTATGAAATGCCTTCCAATCTCATTCAGATAAACATGTTTTCTCAGCATTGGCATTTAAAACATATGTTGCTATAAAATTTAATATATACTTGATTCCCTGTCATTAAGGAAAACATTTTCAATAATCAGTCATTAGCAAAATTTATAGCTAATAATTTATATTATTATTAATAAAAATAATTAAAATTAAGAGTTGATATAAAAATTCCATCTGGAAATTTTCTTTAAAATTGGAGACTTCTGATCATAGAAATAAAAATTGCATTTCAAGGGTGATATGGAGTATGTATGAAGGGTTATTAATTTTAGGATGTTTGATACAGTGGTTAGTCAAGATGCTGCCATAAATTTCTCTAGGGAAATTGAGTGGTAATAGAGGTTTTAAACAAAAAGAGACATGAAATAACCACAGTGCTTGTTCACTTATTTTTAAATGGATGGCGATTATTACTATCAAATTATCACTGTCATTTTATTGCATTATAGACATATAAAAGCTAACTGCAATTTTTAAATGGAAATACTATGATATGTAGGGAATTACATACTTTGTAACTATTAAGCTCATGATTAAACTTTTTAGTTGACAGCCTACATTGTTTAACAGTATGTGTGTGTGTGTGTATATATATATTTTTCCATCCTTTTAGTCCCTATCAATAAAGACTGATTGTCAACCACTGTGGTGTTTCACCTATTTGCTCTGTTGGTGAACAAAGAAAAATAATTGCTCTGGATGGCCCATTCTGCCCTCATTCTGAATCTTCTTCTCTTCCTCATTCCCTTTAGTCCCTCATTTCCTTTTTTTTTTTGCTTTCTTTTACCATAGCCTACCATATATTATAAAAATAAAATCAGACACATGGAAATTGCAATAATCTCTTTTCTAACAAACAGCTATTGTGGGATCTACATGAAAGTCTCATTCCACCATAGCTCCAGTATATTTAACCTTATTATGATGTAGAACACTCATCTCTTTCCTGACTTTAAGTTGAACTACAAAACTGATTTTAATTTAGTCTTAAGAAATGTCATGAAAGTTACCAAACCACTCTTTCTCTCTTCTTTAGGGTTTACTTACCTTATTCCTTATACCTTCAATTTTTTTCTATATTTTATTGAGATATAATTGACATAGAATATTACGTTAGTTTTAGGTGTGCAACATAATGATTCAGCATTTGTATGTATTGTGAAATGATTACCACAATAAGTGGAGTTAACATCTATCACTAATTTTAGTTAATTTTTTTTTCTTGTGATGAGAACTTTTAAGATCTATCTTCTTCAGTTCAGTTCAGTTCAGTTGTTCAGTCGTGTCCGACTCTTTGCAACCCCATGATTCGCAGCACAGCAGGCCTCCCTGTCCATCACCAACTCCTGGAGCTCACTCAGACTCACATCCATTGAGTCAGTGATGCCATCCAGCCATCTCATCCTCTGTCGTCCCCTTTTCCTCCTGCCCCCAATCCCTCCTAGCATCAGGGTCTTTTCCAATGAGTCAACTCTTTGTATGAGGTGGCCAGAATATTGGAGTTTCAGCTTCAGCATCAGTCCTTCCAGTGGATTTCCTTGAGAATGGACTGGCTGGATCTCCTTGCAGTCCAAGGGACTCTCAAGAGTCTTCTCCAGCACCACAGTTCAAAAGCATCAATTCTTCGACGCCCAGCCTTCTTCATAGTCCAACTCTCACATCCATACATGACCACTGGATCTATCTTCTTAGTATCTTTCAAATAGGCAATACAGTATTATTATTAACTATAGTACCTCCCCAAGACATTTATTTTTAACTGAAGTTTGTTCCTTCCACCTCCTTCAACCATTTTGCCCACCCCACCCCTTGCCTCTGGCAACCACCAATCTGCTCTCTCTTCCTATGAGTTTGTCCCTTTGTTTTTTAAGATTAAAGTTATAAGGGCAATCATAGTATTTCCCCCTGTCTGACTTATTTGACTCTTCACTGCAAAAGTACAGAGGAGATTTTCTCTCTCTCTGTTTTCCTCTCTCTTTCCCTCCCTCGTCCTTTGTGAACAGGACTCAGCATAGGGAATGCATATGAAACCAATGCACTTTTTTTTTTTTTAATCTTTACTGTTTCTTGTTACAATTCAGTGCAAGTTGATTAGCCATTTATTAGTCTGGATTTCTTTAATTATACTAATAAAACCAGAATGTACAGCAGAGAGTTATTTCCTGAGGTTCTACTTTATTATGAAAATGTGGGCTTTGCGTGGGGGTTGTTGGATTAAATTTAATTATGATGCTGGATTCTGTCCTTAGGCATTTTCTGAACTCTTTAGAAGAAAAGCTTAATGTTAAAATAAAGTCATAAAGGTAGTAATTATTTGTCCTAAAAGCAGATTTGTATCTGTACTTTTGTACTTTATCAAAAGAGATTAGCTTGCCAAGGAGACAATTTGTATGATTATTGTATTTTGAATATGCTTTCCTAACCTGGGTTACTGTATGCAAAGGAGGTGTCAGTAATGAAGCAGTAGAAAAGACCCTTCATATTTATAATCATTGCTTATTATGTGAATTTAGAGCTAAGTTAGGGGCCAAATTAGGATAATTCATTTAATAGAACCACTTAATAAGTACAACTTAAATGCCCATTGCCCTGTTTTATAATTAAGATTTAAACTTTAAATGCTGTATTGTTGTTTTCACCTTGATGTTCTTCTGTGTGAACAATAAGTAGAAATAGAAAGTTTTAATTTTTATCAAAATTTTAAAATACTTTCATTTTCATGTAGCAGTTAAAATAATGAAAAATATGAATAATTAAAAATTTTGAAGTAATTATCCTCATCATATTGAACAGAACACTTCATTCTCTGAAGGCTATTATTTTCTGTTTTTATACTATCAGTTGATTTTACTCAATGGAAAAAAAAATCAAATAGTATAGAAAACTTTAGTTCTTTCCCACTTCAAAGGAAAAAACAAACCATAAACTGAGTCTTTTACTGTTACGCTACACAGTAGTGCTAATCTTATTCTTAGCTCTTGTTGGTTGGTTGCTCAGTCGTGTCTGACTTGCAGCAACACCATGGACTGTAACCAGCCAGGCATCTCTGTCCATGGGATTTTCCAGGCAATAGTATTGAAATGAGTTAACATTTCCTTCTCCATGGGATTGTTCTGACACAGGGATTGAACCCAGGTCTTCTGCATTGCAGGCAGACTCTTTACCATCAGAGCCACCAGAGCCTCTTGCAAGTATCCATGGCATAATTATTAATAATCATACTGTTCGGGGCCCTGTGGGGCTCCTAGGCACAGTTCTTCTGTGTACTGCATTTATTTGATTATAGGAAACAGCTTTCATTCAGCTTCTACGACCTTCCCTGAGTTCCAACGGGCATTTTGAAATAGTTGTTAATTTAGAAAGAGAGGGCATGAAAGACCAGGGACAAATAAACAGTCAAGAGCAGCCTCGGGACAAAGTTCCATTTCCCCATCAAAAGATATGTACATGCGTGCTACTGCTGCTGCTGCTAAGTCGCTTCAGTCATGTCCAACTCTGTGCCACCCCAGAGACGGCAGTCCACCAGGCTCCTTCATCCCTGGGATTCTCTAGGCAAGAACACTGGAGTGGGTTGCCATTTCCTTCTCCAATGCATGAAAGTGAAAAGTCAAAGTGAAGTCACTCAGTCGTGGCCAACTCTTCGCTACTCCATGGACTGCAGCCATCCATGGGATTTTCCAGGCAAGAGTACTGGAGTGGGGTGTCATGCACATACGTGCATGCTCAGTCATATCCAACTCTTTGTAACCCCATGGACTTGTATGCAGCAGGCTTCTCTGTCCATGAGATTATCCAGGCAAGACTAATGGAATAGGTTGCCATTTCCTCCTCTAGAGGATCTCCCTGAATCAGGAATCAAACCTGCGGTTTCTAAATTGGCAGGCAGATCTTTACCCCTGACCCACCTCGGAAGTCCTATCAAACAATATGCACAACAATATCTTTGAGCTATTTTGCAGATACTGAAAATCCCTCCAGATGGGAGAAGTTATGTTATGCTGCTCATAAGCATGCAGACTCCAGTCCAGTGAAATTTGAAGGCTGATTGATGCTGATGATGTTGTCTACTACTGAATTCACCACCAGTCCATTAGAAGAATGTCCACAAGTTGATCATGCCTTCTTTTACTATAAAATTTGTCATTATCTTTCACAAGCTGGGACACTTGCTGTTGAGAGCATGACCCCACTGTCTTCTCCTTTGCTTGGCAAAGCAATAAAGCTATCCTTGTCTACTTCACCCAAACTCTGTCTCTGAGATTTGGTTTGGTACCAGTGTACAGTGAAGCTGAGCTTTCAGCATCAGTAATAATGTTTGCCAAGTGTATGACTAAACATATTATAGACATTTTTGATGGCTCAGATGATAAAGACTCCACCCGCAATGTGGGAAACCTGAGTTTGATCCCTGGGTTGGGAAGATCCCCTGCAGAAAGGAACGGCTACCCACTCCAGTATTCTTGCCTTGAGAATTCAATGGACAGAGGAGTCTGGCAGCCTACAGTCCATGGTGTTGAAAAGAGTTGGACACAACTGAGGGATTTTTACTGGTACTTGCCATTTGATCCAAACAGTATTTCATGAGTTTGATTCTCTCAAACTAAATTAAAGTAAATTTAACATTACACCACATGTAAAAGACATATTCAAGACATGGGAAAATGCCTGAATGCTCTGAAAAGTAGCTTCCTTGTTTCTACTATAATAATTTGAGTTTCAAAAGTCAGACTTTTAAGGTAATTTATTCATAAATACAACAATTTAAACATGGGCTGTTTGTAATCTCCTCATATATTTCAGTGAACACTAATGCGTCCGCCTTGTCAAGGCTATGGTTTTTCTAGTAGTCATGTATGGATGTGACAGTTGGAGTATAAAGAAAGCTGAGTGCAGAAGAATCGATGCTTTCAATTGTGGTATTGAAGAAGACTCTTGAGAGTCCCTTGGACTGTAAGGAGATTCAACCAGTCCATCCTAAAAGAGAACAGTCCTGGGTGTTCATCTGAAGGACTGATGTTGAAGCTGAAACTCCAATACTCTGGCCACCTGATGTGATGAGCTGACTCATTTGAAAAGACCCTGATGCTGGGAAAGGTTGAGGACAGGAGGAGAAGGGAATGACAGAGGATGTGATGGTTGGATGGCATCACCAACTCAATGGACATGGGTTTGGGTAGACTCTGGCAGTTGGTGATGGACAGGGAGGCCTGAAATGCTGCGGTTCATGGGGTTGCAAAGAGTTGGACACAACTGAGTGAAGGAACTGAACTGAATATGATTCAGATATTCAGGGTTGTAAGACAGACATTTTCCTGTTTTTCTTGCATAGTATATTCCATAGGACATTTTAAGAAATTATGGGGGCTTAAATATATAGAAAATTCCTTAATAAAGTCATTATTTCTTCCCTTATCACTCACTTTGTTTTGTTTGGCAAATGCAAACAGTCTTGAACCTTTTTTTTTCTTTCTTCAGATCAGAGAGATTTTTAAGGAAAAATGCACTTTTACAACTATCTTACCCCAAACCCCACAATAACCATCATTGCAGCTTGCCTAGGGCTTCTCATGTGGCACAGGTGGTAAAGAATCCACCTGCCAGTGCAGGAGATGCAAGAGACATGGGTTCGATCCCTGGGTCAGGAAGATCCCCTGGAGAAGGAAATGGTAACCCACTCCAGTCTCCTTGCCTAGGAAATCCCATGGACAGAGGAGTCTGGTAGGCTGCAGTTCATGGGGGTTGCAAACAGTCAGTTGTGACTGAGCACATATACACACAACAATTACAATTTATGTGCAGAAATGTCAATATAATTTAATCAATAGAATGGAATAGAATTGGATAGAATTTTTTTCTTATAGTCACATTATGATTAAAAAAAAAAAGTCTTAATCACTCTGAGAAAAAAATTTCATGTTCTCATTTTCCTCTGGATGCACTGATGAACAGAATCAAATATCACCTGCACTTTGTTCATCCAATGTCCACTAGCATAGTCCCTGTGGCACAGAGCCAGAATTCTTATTTAATGGCTGAGGGCAGATGACAAATTGTTACTGTAGTCTACTGAGGTTAACATGCCAGGATGTGAGAGAGTGTTAATTCTATTTAATTACATTTTGTGGGGCAGAATTTGAGTGTAAGTTGAAATCCAATTGCAAGTTTCTTTCTGTGTTGGGGAAACAAAAGACACATTTTCTTCCTTTTTGTGGTAGAATGCCAGTGAACAAGGTTCTTAAACAAAAGAAGGCTTATCCAGGGGATTAACAGACATTATTAATTTGCCTTCAATACAGGTTAACAGAAAATGGCCCAAAGAGCTTGATCAAATCTACTTAATAAAATCAATCTTAAAATAATCTTAAATCTTTAAAAGGAAACCATAATAATTTGAGGAATGAGTTCATTTTCCCAGCATGCCAATCTACCAATTCACAATCTTTTATAGATTTGGGGAATTTTATTATTTGTTCATTTAGTTAGTTATTTTATTATTCATTTTTGCTGTTATTATTACTATTATTCATTCGTATCATTATTGTGAATAGGAGATCACCTAGAATGTCAAGTACTGTTGATAATTGCCTAGTAAAAATGAAGAAGCGAAGACGGCTGGTGATACAAGAGATGAGACAGAAGAAACATAAAATAATAATTTTAGATATAAAGTCCTTGAGGAGGCCAGAGTGGGTGGAATACAGTAGTATGAAAAGTGGGTTGGTCCATTGGTTGGTAGACCTAGGCAGTAGATGAAAGATTTAAGGGTTAGTGTGATATTTGAACTGGTCCTCATAAAATTATCTCACTCATCAGATCACATTGTAAATCAATAACAAAATATTATTATTAAAAATGTATGATTGTTCAATAAAAGTACATGCTTTGTGGTTAGGATTTTCACAATATTGAAAAGCAGAATAAGAAAAGAAGGTATCACACAAAGGAATATATGTTTCACTAGGTGAATTTTCATTCACTTTAAAAGCTAAATTACTTAATTTTACAATCTAGGTTATAGGTTCTATACATTATTTTAAGACATTACATCATTAGTTTTAATTAAAATGTATGTTATTTGAATATTAGTTTGTTCAGAGATCACACATCTGAAACTCTTTACACATCCCTCAAATATATTAAACTGATCACTGGAATTTCTCTTTTCTGTTTTTGTTACATGTATTTAAATTTATTTCTTCTATTTTGGTAGGTTTGATGTCTTATAATAGTGCTATTAATCCCTAATTTCTTTTTGTGGTTTTTGGGTTTTTGTAAACACCCCTGACAGGGATTAACCCACAGGTAATAACATTCAAGCTATATCTAAAAATTACCATCGAGACACTCAGCTGTTCTCTATATACTGGCAGAGTTGATACATCTCTGAGCTTTCAAGTTTTCAGTCATTCTAATTAGCTCCATTTATGATATTTTATTGTCCCATTGCAAAGACAAAACATACTTATTTGACTGTTAGTTTAAGTGATTAGTAAAAAGTGAATGAGCAGAAGCCAGATACATTCATTCATAAGATCAGCTAAATTTCTGAGGGCTTTTATTTTTATAATCCTTTTGTTCCAGTTAATATGAGAACTTCTACAGCATTCAACTTATCTTCCCCAGATCTGGTATGCTTTCCCTGAAGAGAGTTTTACTAAGTACCTAATAATGCTGGATAGCTATTAAAAAATGCAATTTAAATGCATTTTTAAATTCTCTGTTTAGGAGTGGAGAGTTTTCTGACACCATAACTTTCAGGGCTAAAACTGGATAGTCTTGGGTCACCTGAGATGGATGGTCAATGGATACAGTAATTGTGGGTATTAAGTGTCTTAAAGATGTCTTAGAAGTAATAATCTCAATAATTGATGTATTTGAATTTTACTGAAATAATAAAGTGTGTTTACAACATGGAGAAGCTATATCTCTCTCTGTACTGCAGGAGGCAACATCTGATAAGGTTTGGGGTTTGATTGATATTTTAACAATTCCATCTAATTGAGGAGTCCTAGCCCTTACCGCAGAATTAATGGACATGAATTTGAGCAAGCTCTAGGAGATGAAGGACAGAGGAGCCTGGCATGCTGCAGTTCATGGGGCTGCAAAGAGTCAGACACAACTAACAATTGAACAATAAGAAGTCCTCATCAAATAGGGCAGTCAAAATTTCAGAGGCCCCATTCCTTACACTGTGCCTCTTTTGCTGATAAAATTCTACTTTCTTGGGAAATTTCTGATAAATTTTATAGTTATGATTTTTTGTTTTTTCTTCATAATTTACTACCTATGACTGTATCCCTTACAAAACAGTTTAGTTTTGTTGCTTTTGACATCTATATAAATGGAATGTGGTTATTCTTTTTATGAAGCTATCTTACCTACTTTGCATTTCTCATTTCATCAAATTAATATATTCATTTATTTACCAAATATAAACATTTGTTTTGATTCCTTTTGGGGCTGTTATGAATGCTATAAACATTATTGTTCAAGTATCTTGGAACATGAACACACAATTTTCACCTAAGCTATGTACCTAGGAATGCAGATATTGAGGCATCGTGTTTATACATGTCTAAATCTACTAGGTAAGGCCAGTTTTCCAAAATCTTTTTATCATTCTCACTCTGTCAGTTAAGTAAAATCTCTTTCCTCTACATCTTTGCAAAGCACTTGGTTTTCTTAGGTTTTTAACTTTTTGCCAGTAGGTTGTATCTCATCATGATTTAAAATTTTCCATTCTCTGATTTTAATGAAGTTTATCACAAAGAATATTGGCATATCAACTCATTGTCTACCCTTCATTGCCTCTAAATTAGTATCTAGAGTCAGGTCTCAGAGCAGCTCTGATAGAAACAAACAAAATCACAAACTTGCTTAAGGAGGAAATACTTTATTTACTACATTAATTGTAGGTTCTAGCTAATGTGTATTGGAAGGATAAAAGGAACACACCAAGGGGTGGATTTTGAGGGTGTTGTACTAGAAGGGTAAGAATAAAAAATGCAAGGCTGGTGTAGACGTGTTCTTCATCAACTTGGGGTTTAAGTCCTAGAAAGCTATCTGAACTGGTCCCAATAGTCTCCTAAAATGCCTTCTTGAATGAAGCCCAAATATTAAACATACTTGGCTGGGAGTCAGAGGCTCAGAGAAGTAGAAATGTAATGAAGTGATAGAGATATACCAGATGAATGCATTTCACACCAGGTTCCAGAGAAAACTCCCTTATACATATAATAAGCAAAGTGTTGATGGAACACATTGTTTTTCTTCTCTATTCACAATGTATCTTTAGGTGATTTCACTGCACACCAATATGGCCTGAGATAGTATTCGTGTGCTGATGAGCTGGTACTTTTAGCCTGGATTTATACACCGAGCTCTAGATTCATATATCCCACTTCCTATTTGGCATTGCCTGTATGGAGGTCCAGTCATCAACTTAAATTAAATATGACCAAAACAAAGCAGTTGAGTTATCTCCTAAAGTCTGTCCCCATCTAGTTAAATGGCACCCCTATGCACAAATCACCCCAGGCCAAATAAATATAGGACATACACTCGATTCTTTCCCTCCAACTTTACATCTAATTCTTCAGTATGTTCCATTAGCACAATTTCTAAAATAATACATAAAAATCAATATTTCATCACCATCCATCTTCCTATGCCCTTGATCCAAGGTCACACATTTTCTTGCCTAGATTACAATAGCAGCCCCTAAATAATTTCCTTATTACTATTTTCTTTCTTTCTACAGTTCTACATAATATTTTAAAAGTATTATTGGGTCATATATCACTTCTGCTTTAAAATCCAAGCTTGTCATTAACCTTAGAATAAAAATCACATCTGACCATCGTCTACAACAGTATATATTATTCTGCCCTACCTATCTCTTCAGCTTATCCCTCTTCATGATACTCTTTTCTTTGGTCTGCTTGAAACGTTTCATTCTTTTCCTGGTCTCTATGCACAAGTAGCTGGTTTTCATCTCATTTCTCTGATTCTTGCTGTTCCTTCTACTTAGAACAACATTTTCCTGAACTTTGCATGTCTGCCTCTTTCTCAGTCAGATGCAAAGCCTCTTGTCAATTTCCTAGAGCTCTTTCCTGAAAAATTTAACATGATTGGTATGCTCCTTAATACCAGCCGCTCTGCATCATGTTACATTATTTTTACTTTCTATGTAGTCCTTTTTGATACTTAAAGTTGCCTCAATCATTTATTCATTTGAGTGATTATTGCCTGCATGCCATTAGAGTATTAAGTTTTGGACAGCAGGCACCCTGTCTGTTCTATACACTGCTGTACTTGCTCCATAACAGTGCTTGTTACAGATCAGATACTCAGTGGTCACTGAATTCTCTAATGTGAGCTGCTCAATGGAGTGGACAGTGGAATTATTGTTCCTCTAGACCTACAGATTATATTTTTCTATGTATAGTAGTAATGTTATGTGCTTGTGTGAGCGTATACATGTGTTCTGAAAAAGTTTATGATGCTCTGCAGGGTCAGTCATTCATCAGCCTCTCTTAATGAAATTTTCACATGAATGACTCCTTTCCAGAAAAGTGTATTTGGTAAGTCTTTCAGCTTGTGTGGAATCCAATCTTGGCCTCGGCTGATGTGGCAGAAGTGAACTTCTTCTTCAATGGAAGATAATCTATAATCTAGATTATCTGCCTTCTTTGTGCCTTATGATGTGACCTGGCTCGAAAACCAAAAATGTTATATGGATAGTCCTTCTAGGTGATGCTTAGGAGAAATGACCTTGTCTTTTCTGCTGTCAAGGAGGTGATCAGTTGCTAAGGGGATCAACAGAAAAATTTAGAATGAAACCTACAATATGGTGTGAACTTTCCTGCCTCAACAAATATAAAATACAAAGCTTATACAATGATACACTATAACAAAAAGTAGGATATATGGAAGAAAATAAAGTTTTGAACAAAACATAAAAGTTGATTTTTCAAAAGGAATTCATATTGCACTGTGAACCTGCGTATACAGTCGCTTTAGAAAAAATCTAAATGTTCACAGAAACATAAACTAAACATTAACATATCAAACTAAAGCTTTATCAGATCTGTCTAGTGCATTTTCTTCTTATTTATGTTGTATGTGTAGATCTCACATGTAAGATACTTTGTAAGGAAAGCAATTCCATTAAATTCTACATGTAATCAAATTATATTTTAAAGGATGGAATTTGATTATCTATTACCGGTCACACATTTTGTCAGCTTTATACAAATACATTTTGCTGGTTATTGGATGCATGTTTAATTCAGTTAATCTCCAAAGTAAATTAACTCTACTTCCCAAAGGGTATATCTCCAAATATGCACCAAGACTTCAACATATGAATTCTGGGAGGACACAAACATTCAGTCCATAACAATTCCTTTCCTGGGCACCACCTTGAGCCATCTCTCCAAATCCACAAGGATATACCCTCTCCATTTCAAATGTGCCAACAGAATACATATTACATCACAAAAATAATATACCATTTCTTAATGCATTGAAAAAATTATAATTCTATTATTTTATGTTAAAATCAGGCTTTAAAAGAACCAATAAATCTCTTGTGGTGGAAATTAAAAGCAGAAATTTTGCTTTAAAATACTTTTATAAAATCCTTTATAATATGCCACAATTCATCACAGAAAAGAAGGATGAGAATTCTCACATACTAAAGGCTGGGATCACATTCCAGTTCTTTTTACAACCTAAATCTCTCTTTATCCCCTTCTGATACCAAAGATAATCTAAAAAAGTGCTGATGAAATGCATTAGGAAAAGTTTACAATATTTGGCCAAATGGAATTTTTCTATCAACATATATTGCCATATTAGGAAGATATTGATTTCTTCTTCATTTTCTTCCCTTTGTGGTTATAACCTCACAAAATTGTATTTAAAAAGTGCTTTCCAAAAATAATTGTTAATGCAGCAACCACTGATAAGACATGCAAAATAATTCAAAACTACAGGAGGGATAAGAACAGGTTTTCATGTCTTTACCACAGCTCCTATGAGTAGTTCGTGTACATATTCCTACAATCTCCAGAGATTTAATCCTGGTCCTCAATTTGTTGTAGATTATACAGGGTAATCATTTCCTTTGTGGTCTAAATCCTCCACAAGATGATAGCTTTTACATTCATTTTGCAAGTCCGATTTTTCCATTCATTTCATATGAAATGTATGTTTAATTACCTAAATGTATCTTTCAAATTAAAGTTATGATATTTTCTAAAAGGCCATAATCCTATAAGCAATACAAGCATAAAAATCAGCAAATATAAAAAACTTTCTTCTTAATACAAAAATAGTAATTCTATGGGCTTGATTCTCATAAACATTTCTCTGCTTAGCCCTAAATTCTCTCATGTTTAAAAAATGCTTATCCATTAAGGAATAAATTTATTACCATCCCAGGGAATTGAAGGTACTTACTGTAAGACATTTAGGTTACATGTAGGAACTGGATCGGTCACTTTAAACCATAAGTTTCAGTGATTATGTGAATGATTCCATTACTTCAGGAAGTAGATAATCATTTAACATATGTCATTGGATCTAAGTTACACTCATTTCTTAATCATCTGTCTATTTATGGAAATTTCTGCTCCCACTCTGCTGGAAAAATTGTTACGTAAATGTCCTTCTACTAATTCTGAAGACTTTAAAACTTAATAGATTTCTTAGCTATATAGATTTAATTTAAAAACTTTTAGACTTAATGAGTTCTCACATCCTTTCATATTTGGCTCATGGAACACTTAAAGGAAATTAAAATGATAATCAGTTGATTTTCAGATGTATTGCATGATTTCATTTGACTTACTATTACAACAAATGTTGATTATTTAACTGATATTCTTTCTTGAAGCAGAGACTTTATCCCATCTTTTGTTTATTGTGTTAACTAATTTCTCTATATATAATTAGTAAAACAAATATATCAGAAATACTAGTTGAATAAAAGGGCTCAAATAATCATGTTTTTCTTATACTAATCTCCTCTTAAGATACTTTATGTTAATTTACCCCTTGATTGTTATGAATGTATTTTAATTAAATAATAGCCATGAGCCATTATTTTTTCTACCTTCTTTCATACTAGATAACTTGGTTCCTAATGAAAACAGCAGTTACTTATTTGCTTTATGTGAGAAGGAGATAGAAGACAACAGTTCAGTATTGCTGTGAGTAATGATACCACTGAATATTCTAACTGCATTTTAATTGGTTCTTTGATGTACCTGACTATGTATGTATACAGCTAATTTATTTTTTCTAACATGTCTCATTATCCATCAGTTCGTGTGACTCTATGATTACTTATCTGACAGACCATTTAGTCAGTCATTTTTGTTTTCTTTCCATTTGATGGCATTGTAATTAGAATACCTGACAGTGGTAAGTCCTAACTTAGCAGAGAATCAAAGAGAAATTGAAGACAGAGAATCGAAGAGAAACGGTCTTTCCTGGTGATCATAAGCAGCAACTGGAGGAAAAAGGGCCTACCTTCTAGTCTATTGTGAGACACTGAGGGAATTTCAACATGGTAATTTCTAAAGTTCTGTATAACAGTTTCATTTTGTAGTCATCTGGTTTATCTACATTATGACGTTCAGTTCAGTTCAGTTCAGTCGCTCAGTCGTGTCCGACTCTTTGCGACCCCATGAATCGCAGCACACCAGGCCTCCCTGTCCATCACCAACTCCCAGAGTTCACTCAGATTCACGTCCATCAAGTCAGTGATGCCATCCAGCCATCTCATCCTCCGTTGTCCCCTTCTCCTCCTGGCCCCAATCCCTCCCAGCATCAGAGTCTTTTCCAATGAGTCAACTCTTCATATGAGGTGGCCAAAGTACTGGAGTTTCAGCATTAGCATCATTCCTTCCAAAGAAATCCCGGGGCTGATCTCCTTCAGAATGGACTGGTTGGATCTCCTCACAGTCCAAGGGACTCTCAAGAGTCTTCTCCAACACCACAGTTCAAAAGCATCAATTCTTCAGTGCTCAGCCTTCTTCACAGTCCAACTCTCACATCCATACATGACCACAGGGAAAACCATAGCCTTGACTAGACAGACCTTAGCCAGCAAAGTAACGTCTCTACTTTTGAATGTACTATCTAGGTTGGTCATAACTTTTCTTCCAAGGAGTAAGCGTCTTTTAATTTCATGGCTGCAGTCACCATCTGCAGTGATTTTGGAGCCCCCAAAATAAAGTCTGACACTGTTTCCACTGTTCCCCATCTATTTCCCATGAAGTGATGGGACTGGATGCCATGATCTTCGTTTTCTGAATGTTGAGCTTTAAGCCAACTTTTTCACTCTCCTCTTCCCCTGAGGTATAGATATTTACATATGTAGGTTCTAATTAGATGAAGTTATATCTATGCTATAATTAGACAAATGATTTCTATACATTACTATTTAATATTTAGTAATGTATGACATTACAAATGTCATGTTTTCAATTAGATTTTTACTTAAATTCTACTTTGAGCTAAAGCTTTTAAGTTGTCTTGCTCTTTTTCTCCTTCTTAAGATTTTCTTCCTTTTGTGTAATCCTTATTGAGTGTAATATATTATTCAGTGTTGTGGCAGTAATAACAAGATTTATATTAGATTTATATTTTTAGATTTTAATTTTTATTATATTTATATTTATATTATATTTAATTCACCTAATCTTAATAGTTTATACAGTATCAATTTAAATCTTTTATTGTGTAAATAGAGGTTAAATTCATTTTCTATTATTTTGATATCCTATATTATTATCTGAGAAAAACACATAGGCACAGGTTTTGTGGTTTTGCATCAAATTCTTTTCCGACTCACAAGTAAAAATTATACTTCATTTTATACAACTGTTTGTTTGTAGTATTTTCATTTTGTACATACAGACAATCTTAGTGACAAGTCTCAATTTCTAAGAGATGTTTGAATAATACAATCCATTACTTCATTGCCATGGTGTATAAATTCTCCAAAATCCCACTGAGGATGTTTTTAAGTAATCAGGGTATATGAAAATATTAATTTAGTCTTCAATAATTATCAGAAAAATAAGACAGTCCATGTTTATTTTATCTAGAAAGTTCAAGTCACAACTTTTTGTTTTTATTAACATATCTGATATTTTAGGCTTTTACAAAATCAAATTTATACATACCAGATTTACCAATGTTAACATACTTCATTTTAATAAATTTTTGAAATCCAGTTTATCATGCATTTTCATAAAGCTGTAAATATTTAGGTTTGGGTAGAATTTCAAGTATCTTTTATGAACTTAAATATATGGTTTATCAAGCTTTTAAAAACTCAAATAGTTAGACTAAAATTCAACATCATCATCCATTTTAAAGTAACGTTAAATTTACCAATTTTATTCTATGGCAATATTTTCACTGACTTTTGAAACTTTAAAGGATATCTACTAAGAAATTCCCCATCTTTTTTAAATTTTTATTTTTATTTTATTTTACTTTACAATACTGTATTGGTTTTGCCATACATCAACATGAATCCACCATGAGTGTACACGTGTTCCCAATCCTTAACTCTCCTCCCACATCCCTCCCCATACCATCTCTCTGGATCATCCCAGTGCACCAACCCCAAGCATCCTGTATCCTTCATCAAACCTAGACTGGCGATTCGTTTCTTGTATGATATTATACATGTTTCAATGCTATTCTCCCAAATCATCCCACCCTCTCATTCTTCCACAGAGTCCAAAAGACTGTTCTATACATCTCTGTCTCTTTTGCTGTCTCACATACAGGGTTATTAATACCATTTTGTAAGAAATACCTCAGGAAAACAGCAAAATTCATTCTTACTAGAAGAATGAATGGAGACTATTTAGCAAGAAGATTGGAAACTATTTGTTCAAATCCAACCTCCTAGAACCAGGATTTTAGGACCTTAATCTTAAGGATACATCTTTTTTTCTATCCCATGGCCAGTGACTTGTTTTTATCTGCACATGTTTAAGTTTCTCTCTCTCTAGTTTAACTAACAAAGTGCTCTTTCACTTGGTTAAACCCTGCTTTTCCACTGAAAATCCTCCCACATATTTTTAAATAAATATTCTAATTGAATTCTTCATGTTTTGCCCAACTTATATGTTCTGTTAATATTTTTCTTGGAGGTAGTGAAGGAGGTGTTCTTTTAAACCTCTCCCAGGATATTATCTTAAAGGAACTTGATGAGATGTTACAACCTCTCCTTGGTTTACTTAAGGAAGGCAATTATGTTCTTCGTCTTTCTTTTACAGTCCCTATCTTTCCAAAGTACCTTGCTTCCATCTGGAATTATATTTCTATCAGATATTCCAGGATATCATGGGCTGAGGATTCATCAGGGAAAGTCATCATTTTGTATTGCTAAGGTGGTAAAGAATCCACCTGCAATGCAGGAGACACAGGAGCTTTGGGTTCCATCTCTGGATTGGGAAGATCCCTGGAGAAGGAAATGGCAAGCCACTCCAGTATTCTTGCCTGAAAAATCCCATGGACAGAAGAACCTGATGGGCTATAGTCCATGGGATCCCAAAGAGTTGGGAAGAACTTCCGTGCACACACAACACCCATGGTATGAAAAGGTGTTAGACTACACTTGTAATTAAAGGAAAGTAAACTAAAATCACAGGGAGTCACCGATTTATTTTTGGGAAATCAGATAATACCAAGGATCTGAGAAGTAGGTCAAAGAGAACTGGGAATACCAAACCACCTGACCTGCCTCTTGAGAAACCTGTATGCAGGTCAGGAAGCAAGAGTTAGAACTGGACATGGAACAACAGACTGGTTCCAAATCGTAAATGGAGTACAACAAGGCTGTATATTGTCATCCTGCTTATTTAACTTATATGTAGAGTACATCATGAAACATGCTGGGCTGGAAGAAGCACAAGTTGGAATCAAGATTGCTGGGACAAGTATCTATAACCTCAGATATGGAGATGGCACCACCCTTATGGCAGAAAGTGAAGAGGAACTAAAAGCCTCTTGATGAAAGTGAAAGAGGAGAGCGAAAAAGTTGGACTCAAGCTCAACACTCAGAAAACTAAGATCATGGCATTTGGTCTTGTCACTTCATGGCAAATATATGGGAAACAATGGAAACAGTGGCTGACTATTTTTCGGGGCTCCAAAATTACTGCAGATGGTGATTGCAGCCATGAAATTAAAAGATGCTTACTCCTTGGTAGGAAAGTTATGACCAACCAAGACAGCATTTTAAAAAGCAGAGACATTACTTTGCCAACAAAGGTCTGTCTAGTCAAGGATACAGTTTTTCCAGTAGTCATGAATGGATGTGACATTTGGACTATAAAGAAAGCTGAGCACCAAAGAATTGATGCTTTTGAGCTGTGGTGTTGGAGAAGACTCTTGAGAGTCCCTTGGACTGTGAGGAGATCCAACCAGTCCATCCTAAAGAAGATCAGCCCTGGGATTTCTTTGGAGGGAATGATGCTGAAGCTGAAACTCCAGTATTTTGGCCACGTCATATGAAGAGTTGATTCATTGGAAAAGACTGTGATGCTGGGAGGGATAGGGGGTAGGAGGAGAAGGGGATGACAGAGGATGAGATGGTTGGATGGCATCACTGACTCGATGGGCATGAGTCTGAATAAACTCCAGGAGTTGGTGATGGAAAGGAGGCCTGGTGTGCTGCGATTCATGGGATCACAAAGAGTTGGACACGACTGAGCGACTGAACTGAACTGAGAAGTGGACAACAGAGGATGAGATGTTTGGATGGTGTCACCAACTCAATGGACATGAGTTTGGGTAGACTTTCCAAGTCAGTGATGGACAGGGAGCCCTGGAATGCTGTGGTTCATGGGGTCGCAAAGAGTCAGACATGACTGAGCTACTGAACTGAAATGAACTGAACTGAATTGGAAGTTTAAATGGACACCACTGCTTTGGAAATGTGTTGCATGTTCTTGTAAATTAGACTGTTTTCATATGTTATCCCATAGCAGTTCAACCCTTAGATGCATAGCTGCATGGTACAACTGTTAAAATGAACAGCTACAGTCATGGCCCAATCCTATCCAAGAAGGAAGGTTTAAATTTTGCCACACAGCCAGCTCCTGTCATTAACACCAACGTATAAGGTTGCTTTCGAAGCAGCAGCAAGTCTGGAGTTGACACTGAACACAAAATCAATGTTATATATGTCCAAATTTCCTGGTAAGTATAATTAATGTGCTGCTGCAGAGTATAAATATGGGCCAATGTGAACTAGAGGACCAGGAAGGAAAGCAAAGACTCAGAGAGTTCATCACACTTAGGTTTGGAAATGAAGATACCAAGGGTCAGGAATTCATTTTACAGCAACTAGGCAGTAAGATGACATTCAACCTTATTAAAACATTTGAAGACCTAAACTTAGGTCCTCATAATGGCATGATACACAAGAACCAAGAATGGAAAAGGAAAAGTGCTCTTTCATACTAATAAACACTCCAACTCATGTGTGGAAGGAGAATAAACAGAAAATACCAAGGTTGCTTTTGATAGCTGTTGATGTATAATGGAATGCCACTCTGACTGAACACTGTCAATCTCTGTAACTTACATAAACCACTGCTTGCCGTCAGTATTTAAAAATTGTTTATTTGCAGAGAACAAAATTAAGTTGTATTCTAAAAGTCAAAGCTGAGGATGAACTGTTTTACTAGGCAATCTATTTAACTATTAAATTGCAGAACTCTGTATCCCAGAGATTGATGCCATATAATCGCTGATGAAAGACTGAATGTCAAACTCCCTGATATCATAAATCAGCTTTTAGACTACAAGTCTCATTCAGATGTGCTTTTAATCTAAATTTAGTGACTGAGGTTAATAGTGTGTGAAGAAAAGCAAAGACAAATCCTTTTCACAGAACCATATTATAGTTTCTTTTGCACAATATGAAAATAATGCTTTTTGTTTATACCAAAGAATATGGTTTCTCTAAAACAAAATTAAAGCTAATAATGCAAGGCAAATTTATTATCTTCATATAGCTAATGACCAGAAAAATGATATGCCTGGGAATTTTAGAAAAAGAAAGCAGCTTTAACTCCTTAATTTACAACATTCTCAGAACTGGATTAGCAGTTTCAATCCACATTCAAAAATATTTTTAGAAATCACTAAAATAATAAGCATTTAAGAGTTTTAGCAGTAATACTACGTGGCAAAAATTAGTTTAGTTTAGTCGCTCAGTCGTGTCTGACATTTTGCGACCCCATGGACTGTAGCTCACCAAGCTCCTCCATCCATGGGATTTTCCAGGCAGGAGTACTGGAGTGGGTTGCTATTTCCTTATCCAGAGGTTCTTCCTGATCCAGGGATCAAACAGAAGTCTCCCACATTGTAGGCAGATGCTTTACCATCTGAGCCACCAGGGAAGTCAAAATAAATGGCCAAAAATAAATGGAACTATATTAAAGTTTTGAGTGACTATAAACCAGAATTCTAGTATTCTATTCATACTTAGTCAAACAATTGGAACCAAAAAGTCATAAATTTTTAGCTAAGTAGAAATTCATGTTTCTAAAATAAATATATGTATATATATTACATATATGTAGAGAAAAGCTTTTCTATTATACTTAATAAAGGCTTGAGAAAGAACAGCAAACAAAGGAGAGAAAAAGTGGAAAACATAAGCTAAATGAAATAGGAGCACCAAATAGGAAATAGGAAATAGAAAATGTGAAACAAACTAGAGAAAAATAAAAGATCATTATATAGTCTAAATGTTTTTAAACATTGCTGTTAATAAGAATCATACCTGGAGATTTGGAGAAAAATATCTGGGCAGTTGTATGTTTCAAAAAATTTCCAAGATAAGAAGAACTTTAAAAGTGATTGCAGGTTTTTTTTTTTTTAATTAAATCATAGTTTCAGTGATACAGAATTCTATTATTTTCTGTTGACCAATCACGACACAATGGTATTAGAATGAATAATAGTTACATAATCACAATATGGAAAATTCTGAAAGAAATGGGAATACCAGACCACCTGACCTGCCTCTTGATAAATCTGTATGCAGGTCAGGAAGCAACAGTTAGAACTGGACATGGAACAACAGACTGGTTCCAAATAGGAAAAGGAGTATGTCAAGGCAGTATATTGTTACCCTGCTTATTTAACTTCTATGCAGAGTACATCATGAGAAACGTTGGGCTGGAAGAAGCACAAGTTGGAATCAAGATTGCTGGGAGAAAATATCAATAACCTCAGATATGTAGATGACACCACCCTTATGGCAGAAAGTGAAGAGGAACTAAAAGCCTCTTGATGAAAGTGAAAGAGGAGAGTGAAAAAGTTGGCTTAAAGCTCAACATTCAGAAAACTAAGATCATGGCATCTGGTCCCATCATGTCATGGGAAATAGATGGGGAAACAGTGGAAACTGTCAGGCTTTATTTTTCTGGGCTCCAAAATGACTGCAGATGGTGATTGCAGCCATGAGATTAAGAGATGCTTACTCTTGGAAGGAAAGTTATGACCAACCTAGATAGCATATTCAAAAGCAGAGATATTACCTTGTCAACAAAGATCTGTCTAGTCAAGGCTATGGTTTTCCCTGTGATCATGTATGGATGTGAGAGTTGGACTGTGAGGAAAGCTGATCACCGAAGAATTGATGCTTTTGAACTGTGGTATTGGAGAAGACTCTTGAGAGTCCCTTGGACTGTGAGGAGATCCAACCAGTCCATTCTAAAGGTGATCAGCCCTGTGTGTTCATTGGAAGGACTGATGCTAAAGTTGAAACTCCAGTACTTTGGCCACCTCATGAGAAGAGTTGACTCATTGGAAAAGACTTTGATGCTGGGAGGGATTGGGGGCAGGAGGAGAAGGGGACGACAGAGGATGAGATGGCTGGATGGCATCACTGACTCGATGGACTTGAGTCTGAGTGAACTCCGGGAGTTAGTGATGGACAGGGAGGCCTGGCATGCTGCAGTTCAGGGGGTCGCAAAGAGCTAGACACAGCTGAGCGACTGAACTGAACTGAATCATTATAGTAAAAATGTTTATAAGTTTTCACAATCAACAGCAAGACAAAAAATGAGAGAAAATTACAATCACAAGGCATATTGGAAGCATGATTAACCAAGAATATAAATGAATCATATGCAGTTTGGGAAGTTAAGTAGTGTGATGTGGTAAGCAGAAGTGCATACATGCATATGTTTTCATTGCTCACAGCAATAATACAGTCAATGCTGAATTAATTATATCAGGAAGTGAGGAAGGCGCTTTCTAAAGAATTAAAAGTTTAGAGTTATAAAGATACCCGCTAAAGGAAACACTGCCAATGGTGACTGCAGCCATGACATTAAAAGACGCTTACTCCTTGGAAGAAAAGTTTTGACCAACCTAGATAGTATATTCAAAAACAGAGACATTACTTTGCCGACTAAGGTCCTTCTAGTCAAGGCTATGGTTTTTCCTGTGGTCATGTATGGAAGTGAGAGTTGGACTGTGAAGAAGGCTGAGCACCGAGGAATTGATGCTTTTGAACTGTGGTGTTGGAGAAGACTCTTGAGAGTGCCTTGGACTGCAAGGAGATCCAACCAGTCCATTCTGAAGGAGATCAGCCCTGGGATTTCTTTGGAAGGAATGATGCTAAAGCTGAAACTCCAGTACTCTGGCCACCTCATGCGAAGAGCTGACTCACTGGAAAAGACTCTGATGCTGGGAGGGATTGGGGGCAGGAGGAGAAGGGGACGACAGAGGATGAGATGGCTGGATGGCATCACAGACTCGATGGACATGAGTCTGAGTGTACTCCAGGAAATAGTGATGGACAGGGAGGCCTGGTGTGCTGAGATTCATGGGGTCGCAAAGAGTCAGACACGACTGTGCGACTGAACTGAACTGAACTGAAAGGAAAAAAAATATTAGCAAAACCAAGCAGAATGAAGAGAGGGAGGTATTTGTTTTAATAAAAATGTATATAATCAAGCTTGTCATCAATAATATAAAACTTTAAAAATAACATTTATAAGCAAATCATGGAATATTATATTACTAAAGCATAAGTGAGAAAAGGAAAATATCCTTGGCTGATATTTGCCTTATAGAACCTTAACTGTTGTATAAGGCAATGAACAAGTAGGGGTTTAAAGTGATATTCATAATATTTTATAGTATAATTAATGTTAGAAAGAAATTCAATAGATAATTGAGGTAGCACTTCTGATACTAATCAAGATGAGTAACAGAACAGATATATCTTCCTAACTGAAACAATTAAAAAATTAAAGTATAGGTGGGATTGTTCTCATACACTGGAGAGCAGACAGTGTAAGAAACCCATGATACCCGAGGAAGGAAAACACAGAAGATGAGCTGGAAGTCTGACACAGTTCACTTTCTCCTGGAGAGGAGTAAACCTGGCTTCCTGCTAATTTAGGGGTTAGAATATGCTCTCTCCCTGAGTTGAGAGGTTTTGGGGGGGTGGCTGTAGGGAAAACAAGATGACAAGATTACTGTTGAGGACAGAACTCCCCAGGGGAAAAAAACAAAACACTCTGATTATCTACAGGTATATTCCTCTTGAGTTTTCTGCTGAGCACTGATCAGTGAATGTATGTAGGAAAGTAGCTAAGGCTCAGGCATAAAAACCTTGAAAGAATTTAAGGTAATAAATCCATGCACTCATATGTGACCAAGAATAGTTTTTTATTTTCAATAGCCAGAGCACAAAAATCCTTCCAATTCATTGTGTATAATACCAAGAAGGGCATTGCCTTGATGGTAGGGCAGACTTGGACCTAGATTAATGGCCACTATTATACTGCCTAACAAAGCCTAAAAGCAAGACTCAAAAGGATGAAACTGTTCCCAAGTAATTTAGATGTGTTCCAGTACAATACTCAGGAATATTTAAAGGGATACAAAAGTATCTATCATTTTCAAGTTAAAAATCACAAGACTAAGTATCTATCAGAAATTATCAGGCATGTAAAAAGCAAAATTATATATATATATATATATATATATATATATATGTATGTATGTATGTATGTATGTATGTATGTATGGGGGCTTCCCAGGTGGCGCTAATGGTAAAGAATCCACCTCACTTTCCAACGCAGGAGATATAAGAGACATGAGTTCGATCCCTGGGTCGGGAAGAAACTCCAACCTGACTGAAGCGACTTAGCACGTATGCAACTCCTAGATGTGATTTTTGCTCCAGATCTCCCCATGGGATCCAGCCGAGGCTTATTTTCACTTAAAATCATATCCTTGCTTAGTTTTCCTTTCCTATCCTTTTTCCTAATTTCCTCATTTTTCATGAGATCACTTCTCAAATAAATTGCTGGCTCAAGAACCCCCATCTCTGCTTCTAGGAAACCTAAGATAATGAGTACCAGGAATTGTTCTAAGAAGCAGTGTCTAAAGATGGACTTTTGGACTCTGAGGGAGAGGGAAAGGGTGGGATGGTTTGGGAGAATGGCAATGAAGCATGTATATTTTCCTGTAAGAAACGAAGCGCCAATCTATGTTCAATGTAGGATGCAGGATGCATGGGGCTGATGCACAGGATGATTCAAGTAGAGGATGTGGGGTGGGAGGTGGGAGGGGGCTTCGGCATTGGGAGATTGTGTTCACCTATGGCTGATTCGTGTCAATGTATGGCAAAACAAATACAGTATTGTAATTAAAAAAATAAATAAATTTAATAATAATAAAAAAAAAAGCTAAAAGGTAAAATAAATAAATAAATAAATAAATAAAGATGGTATTCTGGAGAGGAATCATGGGCTGGCCAGATGGTAAAAATTATTCTCTCACTGGTAGGGAGATGGAGCATTAATAATCCAAAGCATGCTGTAGCAATGTGATTGGTTGTTTTTGCCTTTTAGTCACTCAATCATGTCCAACTCTGCCATCCCATGGATTATAGCCCGCCAGGTTCTTCTCTCCATAGATTTCCCAGGCAAGAAAACCAGAGTGGATTGTCATTTTCTTCTCCAGGGATCTTCCCAACCCAGGGATTGATACTGTGGTGGATTCTTTACTGCTGAGCCACCAGGAAAGCCCAAGCCCATATATACATGTATATATCTTGTGCTGTGCTGTGCTAAGATGCTTCAGTCATGTCTGACTGTGCGACTCTATGGACTGCAGCCCACCATGCCCCTCTGTCCATGGGATTCTTCAGGAAAGAACAGTGGAGTGGATTGCCATCACCTCTTCCAGGGCATCTTCCAGACCAAGGGATCAAACCTGGGTGTCCTGAATTGCAGGCAGATTCTTTACTATCTGAGCCACCAGGGAAACCCTATATAATCTTATAAATTCAGATATTTGAATTCTAAGTCATCTGAATTGTTCATATATTTATTGATATATATAACTTACAAACTATAAAACTCTGTAATATAAAAAGTCATTATATAAGATGAAAAATAGGTGGATATGATTGAGCATTAGATGGCACAGAAAAAGAGATGGGTAAACTTGAATACATAGCAGTAGAAACTATCCAAAATTAAATGCAGGTTAAAAATTATAGAAACAAAATAACCAGGAAAAAGATCAAATTCAAATGCTTTCAATGTATATATGATTGAAACTCCTAAAAGAAAGGAAGGTAAAAATATTATGAAGAAATAATGGTGAAAATTTTGCCAACCTCTGCTCTGTAGAGGTCCATTATGAAGATGGACAGAGAGGCCTGGCGTGCTGCAGTCCATGGGGTCGCAGAGTTGGGCAGGACTGAGCAACTGAACTAAACTGAACTGAAGAAGAGAGTTACCTGAGAACATTATATTTGTATTGAGCAAACATTATATTTGTATTGAAACAAAGCTGTTGATTTAAATCTTGAATGGAGGCTAAAGGTGAGGTGAGAGTTTTCTAGCCATGACCTTGCCACTTCTCAGTGAGCTTCCTTACACACATCAAAACCCCGAAGCAATGTATTAAACAACTATTTAAATCACAAACCTCCGACTTCTTTTCCTCTTTATCCCTATTTCCTTGGAGATGCCAAAGGAATAGATAAAATGCAAAATATAGAGAAATTTTCTATCTAAATGAGATGATGGATGATCATCAAACTTGTTGAGGGAATCCTTTCATAATTTATGAGAGTAAAATTATTTTGTTGTACACTTGAAACGTATACTGTGCTGTTTGTCAATTATATAACAATAGGACTGGAAGATAAAAAACAAAAGAAAAAAAGAAAACAGATGTAGATAACAGATCCAGACATCTTACTGAGACAGAGAAACATTAATATTACTGATAAAAATAAAGAAAAAAATATTAAAAGAGAGAGAGAAGGCTTTAAAAAGATTATATTGTTTTTAAATGCATTTATTTATTTATTATTTATTTATTTTAAAAATAAAGGAGAAGAAAGATGACAGGTACCATAAATAACATGGAGGTTGGAGAAAATTTTTAGACAAATTTTTAAGGAAAACATAATGTTTTGGGGACAGATGTTAGGTAAGGAAAATTTTATGGAAACATTTGTTAACCTGTATAACTTTTCAGTGTCCTCAAAATTTTTTTTGTTGTTGCTAAATATCTACATATTGCAAAAACTTTTGAGAATTGAATTAATATAAATGCTACAGTATATGAGGCAATACCTGAAGTCAAGTAAAATAAGGTCAGTTTTTCTCTGGGTTTGTGTTTCCCTGATAGCTCAGTTGGTAAAGAATCCACCTGCAATGCAGGAGACCCTGGTTTGATCCCTTGGGGAAGGGAAAGGCTACCAACTCCAGTATTCTGGCCTGGAGAATTCCATGGACTGTATAGTCCCATGGGATTGCAAAGAGTTAGACACAACTGAGCAACTTTCACTTTCTGTTGTTTTACCTCTTTTGATTATTTAACACGGAAGCCATTCAGCACTAGTCGACTTTTTTGAGAAAAATGTTAAGACTTAGTTTTATCCCTTTATCTTATGTCAGTCTTCTATTTCTCACGCTGAGTTGGTTACCACTTTTGTGGAAACTTTTCCACAAAGTTCTTTTGACTTTTTTTCTAAGAAGATAATTTCTTTTAGATTTTTTTTTTTTTTTTTTAGAGACTCTATGCACAAACTCTACACCCTGGTTACCTCTAGAATATTAATCCTTTCCTAGACATAGTTCTATGACTAAGTTGCTAGCCAGGATTATTGCCATCTATTTACAAGCATAATACACAACTTTAGGCCTGTTCATTAATAGCTAAACTTCTTATTTTCTCAGAGTTATTTTATGTTTAAAAAGTTATTCATTTGCAACAACAACAAAAAAACACACATTTTTTTCCCTTATTTTTAAAATAACAACAGTTTTTTGTACTTTCAACCCTACAGATAATAACAGTACCACAGGGTAGTGATCTTTTATTCATTTAATGGACACACAAATCACTTAAGAGATATTGCTAAAAGGCAGGTTTTGATTTTGTATTCCTATCAACCTCTCAAATGATGTTAATGGAGATGGCTTGCAGGTTCTACTTTCAGTAGCACAACTAGACTGTGGTGTGAAAATGGCAGGAGAAATCTGGTTCCCAGTGTATCAATATAGAGCAAAATTATTTCAGTGTCTTGGATCACTCATCTGACAATTGTTAAGTGAAAGAGAAATTTATACACCTTTAAAACACTGCTTTTTGGGTATTCTCTTTGCTATAGTTATTTTATTGCTGTTGTTGAGCCACTAAGTAGTGTCTGACTGTTTAGCTATTAGAGTTAACCTTAATGAATACATATGGCTTCATTTCTAAAGTGTCTTCATGAAGCAGAATACATCATGTCTGTATTCTATATTGGAATCAAGACTCAGGGGAGCAAAGTGGGTGTCTGTTTTCAAGGAGACTTCCATGAAGTCCCACATACTATTCTCTGTACTTTATTGTCCAGAGCTTTGTCATATGCACTTACTTATCTGAAAGAGAGGCTAAGAAATTGAGTTTTGATTATGATCAACCATGGTTTTATTACAAATAGGGTGATCACAGAGTTTACTGCAGAACTAGCACATATTGATGGCAAAATTAAGTACTATAAAGAATTATCTTGGAACAACATATTTAACCCAACTTGGTTCAGGCAAACTGGAATATATGCCCATCTTTCTTATAAAGTAGAAAAGAAAGAATGTTCGGGTTGAAAACTACTCAACATGGAGTGCTCCCCAAGAATCATCTGGAGAGAGAATGTGAAAGAATGAGACATGAAACACAAATCAGAGACCTTAATAGAGCTTTCTTTAAAATGCTGACTTAACTCCTAGAGGGTTTCATTATACATTTTATTTATAAAGTTCCTTTTTGAGTGCAAAGCTTCTTTTGAATGATCAAAGATTAACTATATAGTAGGGCAGACCCTTAGAGAAACTATGCTTTTTTAACTGAGAAATGGTGTGATGGAAAGCTGGGGCTAGTTCCAGGAAGTGCTACTTATTCATGGTTAAGGAGCACTTCTGAGATGCTGCCAGAATGGAAAATATCAGAGGCTGAAATGTGATAGAGGCTGGTGATGTGCTAAAAGCCCAGCCTATGAGATTATCTGAGTCCTTTAAAAAAAAATAGCCCTATAACGACTGAGACAAAATGTCCAAATATTCATGGGCGGGGAGGATGCAGGGAGCTATAAAGCAGTAAAGTGTGAATAGCTGTCATTGTTTTAGTTGCTAAGTCATGTCTGAGTCTTTTGTGACCCCAGGGACTGTAGCTCACAAGGCTCCCTCTGTCCACGGGATTTCCCAGGAAAGAATACTGGAGTGGGTTGCCATTTCCTTCTCCAGGGGTCTTCCTGACCCAAGGATCGAACCCACATCTCCTGCATTGGCAGGCAGATTCTTTACCCACTGAGATGTGAGGGAGGCCCATGGATATCTACCAAAAAGCTTAAGGCAGATGTCATATATATCCTGTGGCTGGAGACTGTGGTTCAGGGGTCTCTGACCAAAGGGCTTTGAATTCTCATATAGGCCAGCTTAATATAGTTTCGGTAGGCCTTAATAATGAAGTAAAACATTTCATTCTGAGCTCACCTGACACAATGTGACTACTCACAAATAGTTTTCCTAGTTATTTAGACTAGTTGGGCACATGGAAGAATGGCTAGCTCTCACTTTTTAGAGGGGGAACATCAAACTTGGAAAAGGCCCACTGGTCGGTTCCAGCACAGATCCTGACATCAGTAAGGAAGAGGAGAAAATATAAAAGCTAAATGATTTAAAGACATGCCAGCTTAGTTTTGTGAATTTGGGTTATTGCTGCTCTTACTTAAGCTCCCCAGTGCTAGCTAAAAATATAAGAGGAACTGAGTAAACCAAAAGTAGGCACCAACTTAACCTCTTAAAGAAAAGACAGGGGAATGTGATACGAAATTATCTCTATCTTAAGGACTGCGGGCATGAACCTAGAACCTGTTACACAGAGTGAAGTAAGTCGGAAAGAAAAAAACAAAGGTCATATACTAATTCATATACATGGAGTCTGGAAAGATGGTACTGATGAACCTATTTGTAGGGCATAGAGAACAGACTTATGGACACAGTGGGAGAGGGGAGGATGAAATGAATTGATAGAGTGGTATGGAAGCATATACATTACCATATGTAAAAGAGATAGCCAGTGGGAATTTGTTGTTATTTGCAGTGAGCTCAAATCTGGTGCTCTGTGACAACCTAGAGGGGTGGGATGGGGTGGGAGTGGGAGGAGATTTCTTAGGGAGGGGACCTATGTACTTACGGTTGATTCCTGTTGATGTATGGCAGAAACCAACACAACATTGTAACGCAATCATTTTCCATTAAAAATAAATTTTAAAAATATGTGGCAAATAGAAAGTATTCTGAAAATGGGGGCACCTTTCCTCTGCCTTCCTGCAACACCTTCATTTCAGGTCACTCCTCTGATAGTTTCCATTCTTCTCAAAAGAGATAGGGTTTAAAGAGGTGTTGGAGACAGAAGGATTTTGAAAAGCAGTCATCCTAGATAGTACACTACAGATTATCACTATGTTCCAATGATTCTAGACAAATATATAGACTAAATCATACTGTATAATAGCTGTGCCCTCTGGCTCTCTAAACCTGTTCATAAATGGTTGATGCAATCACCCACACAAGTATTTCCTGAAAAGGGAAGGAGCAAGATTGGGTTCAGTTGAAAGGAAACACCACATCTGTATTTTGATCAGATCCAAGCGATCTGAAGGGAGGCACAGTGTAGAATAGATTGTAACTTCTCGAGGCAGCATGCTTGCATCAGATACTGATATGCCTTTCTTTTCATGTTATATGTACAGTTTTTAGACTAACACAAAATCAAATGAAAGTTGAAAATATTTGTCCCTGGTTCTATTCTGAGGCTGTGTGTATCAGATCTTATCTTCAAATATTCCCAAATGAAACATTTGAGATCTTTCATTTTTGCAAAGAGAAATCGGAAAGAAACTCTAAGCCAAGAACAATATTTATTTCATCCATGAATGGGGGTGGGGGGATGGTTAGCCTGAGTTTAGAAAATGGACAATACGAAAAAATGAATGATAGCCTGAATATTTTGAAAAATCAAGTATGATTGCATAATATGAAATCATGAATTTGCCTTTTGAGTGTCAAATTCAAAAACTGATTTTGATTTTGAAGAATATTGAATATTTAACAATTAATGGTATAATCTCTGGGTCTCATTCCCATCCCAGTGGTTCAGTCACTTAGTTGTGTCCAACTCTTTCTGACCCCATGGACTGCAGCATGCCAGGCTTCACTGTCTATCACCAACTCCCAGAGTTTGCTCAAACTCATATCCATCGAGTTGGTGATGCCATCCAACTGTCTTATCTTCTGTCATTCACTTCTCCTCCTGCCTTCAATCTTTCCCAGCCTCAGGGTCTTTCCCAGTGAGTCAGTTCTTCACACCAGGTGGCCAAAGTATTGGAGTTTCAGCTTCAACATAAATTCTTCCAAAAAATATTCAGGACTGATTTCCCTTAAGATTGATTGGTTGGATCTCCTTGAAGTCCAACGGACTCTCAAGACTCTTCTCCAACATCACAGTTAAAAGCATCAATTCTTCAGTGCTCAGCTTTCTTTATAATCCAACTCTTACAACCACACATGACTACTAGGAAAACCAGCAGATGGACCTTTGTTGGCAAAGTAATGTCTTTGCTTTTTAATACGCTGTCTAGGCTGGTCACAGCTTTTCTTCCAAAGAGCAAACCTCTTTTAATTTCATGGCTGTAGTCATCACCTGCAGTGATTTTGGAGCCCAAGAAAATAAAGTCTGTCACTCTTCCCATTGTTTCCCCATCTATTTGCCACGAAGTGATGGGGCTGGATAAAAGCAAGAGAGTTCCAGAAAAACATCTATTTCTGCTTTATTGACTATGCCAAAGCCTTTGACTATGTGGATCACAATAAACTGTAGAAAGTTCTGAAAAAGATGGGAATACCAGACCACCTAACCTGCCTCTTGAGAAATCTGTATGCAGGCCAGGAAGCAACAGTTAGAACTGGACATGGAACAACACAGTGGTTCCAAACAGGAAAAGGAGTACATCAAGGCTGTATATTGTCACCCTGCTTATTTAACTTCTATGCAGAGTACATCATGAGAAATGCTGGGCTGGAAGAAACACAAGCTGGAATCAAGATTGCCAGAAGAAATATCAATAACTTCAGATATGCAGATGACACCACCCTTATGGCAGAAAGTGAAGAGGAACTAAAAAGCCTCTTGATGAAAGTGAGAGAGGAAAGTGAAATAGTTGGCTTAAAGCTCAACATTCAGAAAATGAAGATCATGGAATCCAGTCCCATCACTCCATGGGAAATAGATGGGGAAACAGTGGAAACAGTGTCAGACTTTATTTTGGGGGTTCCAAAATCACTGCAGAGGGTGATTGCAGCCATGAAATTAGAAGATGCTTACTCCTTGGAAGAAAAGTTATGACCAACCTAGATAGCATATTCAAAAGCAGAGACATTACTTTGCCAACTAAGGTCTATCTAGTCAAGGCTATGGTTTTCCAGTAGTCATGTATGGATGTGAGAGCTGGACTGTGAAGAAGGCTGAGCACTGAGGAATTGATGCTTTTGAACTGTGGTGTTGGAGAAGACTCTTGAGAGTCCTTTGGACTGCAAGGAGATCCAACCAGTTCATTCTGAAGGAGATCAGTCCCTGGGATTTCTTTGGAAGGAATGATGCTAAAGCTGAAACTCCAGCACTTTGGCCACCTCATGCGAAGAGTTGACTCATTGGAAAAGACTCTGATGCTGGGAGGGATTGGGGGCAGGAGGAGAAGGGGACGATAGAGGATGAGATGGCTGGATGGCATCACTGACTTGATGGACGTGAGTCTGAGTGAACTCCAGGAGTTGGTGATGGACAGGGAGGCCTGGTGTACTGCAGTTCATGGGGTCACAAAGAGTCGGACACGACTGAGCAGCCGAACTGAACTGAACTGATGGGGCCGGATGCCATGATCTCCGTTTTTTGAATGTTGGATTTTAAGCCAGCTTTTTCACTCTCCTCAATCATCTTCATCAAGAAGCTCTTTAGTTCTTTGCTTTCTGCCATAAGGATGGTGTCATCTTCATATCTGAGGTTATTGATGTTTCTCCTGACAATCTTGATTTCAGCTTCATACGGCCTGGCATTTCACATGATGTACTCTGGATGTAAGTTAAATAAGCAGAGTGACAATATACAGCCTTGATGTACTCCTTTCAGTTTGGAACCAGTCTGTTGTTCCACGTCCGGTTCTAACTGTTGCTTCTTGACCTACATACAAGTTTCTCAAGAAGCAGGTAAGGTGGTCTGGTATTCCTCTCTGTTAAAGAATTTTCCACAGTTTGCTGTGATCTCCCCAGTCAATGGCTTTGGTTTAGTCAATGAAGCAAATGTTTTTCTGAAATTCTCTTGCTTTTTCTATGATCCAGCAGATGTTGGCAATTTGATATCTGGTTCCTGTGCTTTTCTAATTCTAGCTTGTGCATCTGGAAGTTCTCAGTTCACCTACTGTTGAAGTCTAGTTGGAGAAGTTTCAGCATAACATATGAGATGACTGCAATTGTGTGATAGTTTGAACATTCTTTGGCATTGCCTTTCTTTGGGTTTGGAATGAAAACTGACTTTTTCCAGCCCTGTGGTCACTGCTGAGTTTTCCAAATTTGCTGGCATATTGAATGCAGCATTTTCACAGCATCATCTTTTAGGATTTATAATATCCCAATGGTAGTTATTAATAAATCAGACCAAATGGAAGTAGGTAACTGAGTGGCTATATGAAACATATGTGGCTAGTTACACTAATTTTAGATTGTCCATAGGAAACTAGTGATACTTAATACTTCCATGAAGAATGGATATTATGAAAGACTTGTTCACTGTCTTAGCATATTCTGACTGTTCTTTCTTTTGGAATGCATATCACAAGCTACTTGCTGGTCCTTGCTACATTTTAGCATTTAATACAGAAATCTATCTGGATATATAAATTTTCAGGACCTGTTTGTTTATTCAAAATACATAAATGTGCTAGGAAGAACGTTGGAAAAATATGAACAAAGAACATGGTGAAATAATACTGGGTCAAGTAGGCCTAATGCTCCCCCAATTTTTTTCAGTAGTGATAAAATATTTTTTTTACTGGATCACCCTTAGTAAATTTATAAATCACAGAGGATTACAGGAACTCATGCCAGCTTAATCTTCACAATCTTTTGAGAAGTTTTGAAGTGGAGACCTTGGAGAATGAGTAGTACTCTTTACTGTTCTTGTTTGTCTCTACTGAATTCCTGTATCCACATAGCTGTAGTTGTCTACAGGTTATAGTATCATGTTATACAGTTATACATATATAGGTTATATGTATCATATCAAGGAGGAGGCTATAACTGGCAAATAGTTTTTACCAAACAGTATCTACTGAATAATGAATCTAAGAAATATCCTACTTTTAAATGAGAATTCCCAGTATCTATTGATATGATGTGCAGAAAGATGTTTTAGAAGTTGTTTGAAGACTAAGAATAATCCAATGATCAAAGTGTTATAAACTGATTTAGTTACTCTCTTACTACTGGACAACTGTTTCAGGTGTATTACAGAGCAGGTCTTAGCAATAAGGATATTAATTGTCCTTTATAAATGGACCCATTTGCATGCCCCTCAAATGGATTTGTATTAGGAGAACAGAATCATTTGATACTAGAAACTGTAGGGGTAAAATATGATGCTGAGAGAGTTTTGCTCCTTCTTCTCATACCAGGATAGCAATAGAGTCAATTATCTCAGTTGTGATGAAAAGAAAAAAGGGAATGGAAAATGCATAATGGACAGACTTTGAGGGGGAGAAAGATTAAAGAAGAAAACAACAACAACAACAAACTATTCTTGGCCAAAGATTTAGACTATTCACCAAAGACAATTAAATTTTGCCAAATTACAAAGCAAATAAAACTCACTAATGGGGTGCTATGCTAATTAGAAACCTGCAGTTCATCTTACTAATGGAATACTATTTTAATTTGTATCTGCAGAAATAGAGAAATAATTGATGTTTCTCACTGAATTCCAATGACTGACTTTCAAGGCATCACATAACGAATTTGATCTGATTAAAACAGGAATGATTCTAAAACTGATATGGATCCAACTTGTCTGGTCTCAGATGGCATAAGAAGTCAGACCTAAATTTGAGACTCTTTTCTGCAGTAACAGCTTTTCCTCATGTCTGACTCTTTGTGACCCCAGGAATGGCTTGTGCTGTCCTGTGCTTAGTCAGTCAGTCATGTCTGACTCTCTGTGATCCCATGGACTGTAGCTTTCCAGGCTCCTCTTTCCAAGGGGTTTCTCCAGGCAAGAATATTGACGTGGGTTGCCAGGCCCTCCTCCAGGGATCTTCCCAACCCAGGAATGGAACTGGGATCTCCTGCTTCATGAGCAGATTCTTTACCAGCTGAGCTACCAGGCAAGCCCCAGTAACAGCTTACGTTGATGCTCTTTGGAAGTTTCTGGAATTTAAAACATATGGAAAACCTGTGTTAGAACCCTATAGTCAGAATACAGGAATTATTGTGCTGGTATTCAATAATTTCCCCTTATAGTCAGCCTTAATTCATCAGGAACAAAATGCTATGGCAGCTACACATTTGCTTGGGGAAATAGAGAATGCACATCACCTTCTCACATACCTCTAATGCCACCAGAAGTGACGTCACTGACATTTTTAACTTGTTCTTAGGAATTTGAAAAGGAACTAAAAGAAATAAACTCATCTGTCCATTGATTTCCTCTTGCAGATAGGTGTATCCCAGAAGTGAGGTAAGGCATTGAGGAAACTATATGGTGAATTTTGGGAATTCAACCAGTGAAGGGTGCTGAACTGAACAAATTCCAGAGCCCTTAACTAGGAGAAGGCTGAGTCACACTTCATTGTTTAGAATTTAGAGATTTCATTAAATGTTTTAAAGTAAGTTTAGGGAACAGATTATGCAATATAAAAGATTACCTATGAATCTGCTGTATTTTTTGGTTACTTAGGTTTTCCATCATTTTTATTCAAAAGTTTGCCAATAACTCTTCTCATGTAGATATTGATATATTATTTTTTCACTATTTAATTTCCTTAGGGAAAAGAAACTACAGACATAGTAAGTTATATGTGCATTTGGATGAGTGTGAACAATTATACATACATATATATATATATATATAGATAGAGAGATAGATACATACACACACACTAAATTCTAATATCTAGCTTTAAAAGACACAATACTCGAACTTTTTAAAAATAGTATACTTGTGGATCTTCTAATATAAAACTTTTACTTCAAAGGGCATGTTATTGTTTGCATGCTTTACTATTTTACTTGTAACTGAAAATATACAACAAAACAAGGTACTTTTTTTTACACAGGGATACTACAGAATGATTTATGAGATTACTAGGAAAATGTATCATTTGTAAGTAAATTAAGTAATCTCAGTGTGTTATATTTATGTGACTGTGTCAGAAGTTTTGCTTTTCCAAATCTCCTCTTGAAAAATTACCCTATTTTATATTAAACTTTTGGATAGCTGGCAAAATAAAGTATAGGAGAGCAAAACTTGCCACCCTAAATTGTGTCTCTTTGGTATGAGCATTAATTTAGGCTAATTATTTTCAAGGCCCCAAAGACTCCAATTTTCCCTCTAGCTGCATAAAGAAAGTATGTAGATAAAGGACTCAATTCAGGTAGGGAGCCATCACCAGCAATAACTGATTCATATACAGTACAATCTAAGTGTGGTAGAAGGGGAAGAACCTAGGAAATTTTATTTATTAAAATTTCTTTCTGTGCCCATCTTCTCTGCATGACTGAAAACATTTGTTTACCAAATACTTCCTTTTCCAGCTTTATGTAAATTGCCTTCTTCCCTTTTAAAGTCCCAAACCACTAACTATAGCATCTTCTTGGTATTTAAAGTGAGGGCTTCAGCCATTTGGGGAAGTTAGTTTTCCTGGGTCTCTCTGATGTACATGTGTTATTCGACTTTGGTTTTATTTTCTTCTATTAATTTGCCTCATGTCAACTTAATTCTTGGCTTCCCTGGTGTCTCAGTGGTTAAGAATCCACAAGCCAACGCAGACTTGGGTTTGATCTCTGGTTTGGGATCCCTGGAGCAGGAAGTGGCAAGCCACTCCAGTATTCTTGCTTGGTTAATTCCATGGACAGAGGAGTCTGGCAAGTTACAGTCCATAGGGTCGCAAAGAGTCAGATAGGACTGACCCTGCACATGCACATGCACACGCAGACACATACACACACACAACAACAAAAAATTAAAAATAACCCAGGTGCACACTGTCTTTAAATATAGTGTTAATCAATATCTTCAAGAACTACTATTCAACAGAAAGAAATGTACATTGATATGTGGTGCCGAATAACTCTGCCTGTGAAAGTGTTGTTGCTCAATCGTGTCTGCCTGTTTGCGACCCCATGGACTGTAGCCCACCAGGCTTCCCTGTCCATGCAGTTCTTCAGGCAAGAATACTGGAGTGGGTTGCTATTTCCTACTCCAGGGGATCTTCCCAATCGAGGGATCAAACCAGGGTCTTCCACATTACAGGCACATTCTTTATCGTCTGAGCCACTAGAGAAGCCCTAGAAACCTGCCTACCGGCTCATAATTGATAAGAATCCTGTTCCAAGTCCTTTCTCACTTATTTTCTAGAGACCGATCTGAAAAGATGTTTTTCAGCTTCCAAAGTTCAGCAGTTTTCTACAGCTACTAAAATGAAAACAAAAATGTTACCATAAAGAGAATAAAGCTGTGACCTCTAAATAACATAATTTATACAGCTACTAAAAATCAAAACAAAAATGTTACCATAAAGAGAATAAAGCTGTGACCTCTAAATAACATAATTTATTTTACAGACATCATGGACGGAGGAGCCTGGAAGGCTGCAGTCCATGGGGTCGCTGAAGGTCAGACATGACTGAGGGACTTCACTTTCACTTTTCACTTTCATGCATTGGAGAAGGAAATGGCAACCCACTCCAGTGTTCTTGCCTGGAGAATCCCAGGGACGACGGAGCCTGGTGGGCTGCCCTCTATGGGGCTGCACAGAGTCAGACACGCCTGAAGCAGCAGCATCAGGAGCAGCAGTATAAACTTTCATAGCTGCTTTGGCATTTATTTGATAAAAAACCTGTTTATTTGCTCTACATTATTTACATCCAAAATAATTAAAATTTAAAGTACAAACTTCAAGTGCTGTACTAGGGGTAGGCATGGAGTATTATGTGAGTAAAGTGGAGTAGTAACTCTGTATGAGATAACTGGAAATATTGCAGAGCTGATATGAATCATTTTAGTAGAATTTCCTTCCATTCTGAATTATTTTTCACGTTTATCAATGGCAACTTTAGGAAAATGTTGAGTCAATGAAAAGTCAAGGCATAACAAACAAAAACAACAAAAGCAAAAGATACATGTGTTTATTAACTAACATTTTGTCATGGCCTATAGCCAGTCAAGGAGAGTTAAAACAACAGGGATCTTGAAAGATGTCCCTGTAATTTCTGCTAAAGAATGAAGCATAATTGACTATGATGCTCTGAACCTCTGACTAAGAATATAGTGTATAGAAGTTTCATTAACCTAATTTCTAACACGTAGAAATTTAGTAGCATGCTTATCTTAGATAAAATATTTAATTTTATTTATTTATTTTTGCATGGGTCAGGGAGGAAGAAATTTTCCTCTACTCTGCTGAGTTCTTCTGATTGGTCAAAGAATTAACCTGCCATCACACAGATTAAGAGGTAAAAATCAAAACAAAGTTTAATAATGTGTACATGGAAGAAACCCAAGAAAATTAACTCACCAAAATGGCTGAAGCCTTTCCCTTAGACACGATGTATAAATAAAGGCAAAAGAAGATGCCAGAGGTAGTGGTTTGGAACTTCAAAAGGGAGAAAGGCAATTTATATGGAAGTGGAAAAGCAAGTGTTTGGTAACAAATGTAGCTGGGCCATACAGAGACAATGGGACACTGGATAGGACTCTGATCTTTAGGCCCCGCCAAGCCAAGTATCCCCCTCAGGAAACCTAGCCCATAGTCTTTGCAGATATCTGTGTTGTTAACTCTTATCCTGGAACAGACCCTATGTCTACATTCTTCAGTGTTGCAGTGGTAAAGAATCTACCTGGCAATGCAATCCCTGGATCATGAAGATCCCCTGGAGTAGGAAATGACACCCCCGCCCCCCCCGCCCCCCAGGATTCTTGCCTGGAAATGGACAGAGCTACCTAGTGGGCTCCAATCTATGGGGTTGCAGAGTTGGATGCAACTGGGCACACATGCTACATTCTTTTAGACAGCTAGGGGAAGGTCAAAGTTTCTTCCTTTTTTTCTTGTAAATTAAGATGACTTTGAAATTTTTGATTATCAATTCATGGTTAATAGGTAGTCAAAAAACATGAAGCTTTAATGAAACAAGGTGATGCTTTAAGATAGTTAGCGATATATGAAACTATTGCAAAGCAGACAAAACCAGCCTGCAGGAGCCACAGTAACTGCCTATTACATAACCAAGTTACATGATTTTTATGAAAATATGGAAAAAGAAAAGCATTTTAAATTCTTAAGTCACTTTAGAAAGACAAATTGATTTAAATAGATTATGTGTTGCCTCCCTTAAATTACTAAAATACACCAAGGGCTTTGGAACTAAAGAGCATATTATTGGCAGCATTGATACATAATATTTAATGATAAATATATTATATGTTATATATGCTTATATCCTATTAAGTGGGATATCTGTTTTGTTTAATTATCTTTAACATTTTCAATATATTTTTACAGTTTTCTCCATAAAATTTATGAAAATCTTCTGTTATATTTACACCCAGGTACTTTTTAATGTTATCTTTAAAGTAGTTATTTTAATATTTATACATAGACATCAACTTGAGTTTTACATATCATTTAAAAAAATGAAACAACCTTGCTATAATTATTAATTAGGTCCTCTGGGATTTTCCATGTTGATAAGCATCAACTGCATACAAATTTTTGTATCTTTCCTTCTAATTTATGTCTTTGACTTCCCCTTTTTGCATTATTCAGCTTTGTTGTCTGGAAGACATACAGGAGGCTTTGTCATGTAGTTGATTTTAAGCAGATTATATTAACCATTAATAAAAATTACAGTATGATTTTTATAAAGGGTTAAAAATCTACCTTCTATTTCTATTATGATGGCAGATTTTTTAAAATATATAATTAGTATATTATTTTATCAAATTATTTTCTATAGTAATTAAAATTATTAAGTATTATTTTTCTAAGTATGATTATGCTAAATATATTTATTGATTTCTAATATAAAATCAAATTTTATTTTTGAATAAATATGATTTTATCAACAGAAAACAGTATCATTCACATTAACTTCAAAAAATGAAATACCACTTAGGAATGAGTTTAACAAAATGTGTACAGGATCAACATGCTCAAAACACTTTTAGAAGAAATTAAAAGGTTCATGAATTGAAAGATCACGGACATTATTTCTCTCTCAGTTGATCTGCAGATTGAACATAAATCCAAAATACAATCAGTAAAGCCTGTAGATACAGACAACCTGATTGTAAAATTTATATGGAAAAGTAAAAGAATTGAAGTAGTGAAAATATCATGAAGGTTCCTTAAAAAATAAAAATAGAGTTACCATATGATCCAGGGACCTCACATCTGGGCATTTACCCAGGAAAAACTACAATTCAAAAGATATATGCATCCCAATGTTAATTGTGGCTAGTGTCTTCCACAGCCAAGAAATGGAAGCAACCTAAAAGTTCATTGATCGCTGAATGGATAAAGAAGTTGTGATACATGTATACAATGCAATACTACTCAGCCATATAAAAGAATTAAATAATGCCATTTAAAACATGGATAGATCTAAAGATTAGGTCCATAGGCGAACTAAGTGAAGTAAGCCAGACAAAGAAAGACAAATATCATGACATCATTTATATGTGGAATCTTAAAAAAAATTCAAATAGATCTATTTTATAAAGCAGAAATAATCCAGTGAGAAACATGCCATGATTTCTCTGGATTAAATGTTTCTCTGGGGGAAAAAAAAAGTAAAAAAAAAAAAAAAACAAAACAGAAATAGAAATAGACCTATGGACATAGAAAAAAAAAATTATTGTAACCAAAGGGAAGGTGGGGGTAGGGATAAATTAAGAGGATGAGATTAACATATGCATACTACTATATATAGTTTTCCAGGTGGCAATAGTGGTAAACATGCAGGATATGTAAGAAACACGGGTTTGATCCCTGGGTCAGGAAATCCACTAGAGGAGGGCACAGCAACCCACTTCAGTATTCTTGCCTGGAGAATCCCACGGACAAAAGTGTCTGGCAGGCTATTGTCCATAGGGTTCATGGACATGCAACCTATGGTGCAAACCTGAACTAACATAACACTGTAAATCAGCTTCATCTCAATCTAGTTATTTTTAAACTAAAGAAAATTAAAGATGATGAAAATACAAGGCAAAGACTCAGTATGATAGTTTCAGTTTAAATGTCCAAATGGTCTTCTTTCTAGATATATAAAAAAACAACATATTTAAAAATGGTAAAAGGCCAAAATATCTGAAAATGCATTTCACAAAATAAACATGAAAAGATGCTAGACTATTGACAACATTAATAAACTGATAAACTGCTTTTTTTTTCCTTTCTCTCTCATTTCCTTTTGTCTACTTCCTTAATTCATTCTTTCTATGTAATTTTCATGTCTGGCTTGGTCTTTCTTGACAGAAGAATGATTTAATGCATTTTGAATTAATTGAAACCCTTTGAATAGAAACATCTACAGAAGGAAATAATTTTTAATGGCAATACTTTGCAAATAAAAGAATTACAGCCCTTCAAAAGTGAGTTCATATTTATGTAAGAACTGGTAAAAGACTAATACAAGTTACTGATCTTTCTCTTTTGACACTTTGCTCTACATATTCTTCAAGTTTTTATTTCATCTCAAGTAATTATGTTATCTCACCTGTTTCACCTTTGCTTGTCTTTCATCTTTCCTCAGCCAGATCCTTCTAGATGTCCTCTCTCCCAAAGGTAGTAAATATGTTCTTTGTGTAAAAATCAAACATAGCAAAGCAAATTCCATTCTAATTCTTACACTATGTAATTAACCCATGTGGCTCAATGATAAAGGATTCATCTGCAATGCAGGAGACATGGGTTTGAATGCTGAGTTAGGAAGATCTGTTGGGAAAGGAAATGGCAATCCACTCCACTACTAACTCAGTGAAACTAAGCCATGCCGTGTGGGGCCACCCAAGACTGATGGGTCATGGTGGAGAGGTCTGACAGAATGTCAGAAGGTAATGGCAAACCATTTCAGTATTCTTGCCTTGAGAACCCCATGAACTGTATGAAAAGGCAAAAAGATAGGACACTGAAAGGTGAACTCCCCAAGTCAGTAGGTGCCCAATATCCTATGGGAGATCAGTGGAGAAATAACTCCAGAAAGAATGAAGGGATGGAGCCAAAGCAAAAACAACACCCAGTTGTGAATGTGACTGGTGATAGAAGCAAGGTCCGATGCTGTAAAGAGCAATACTGCATAGGGACCTGGAATGTTAGGTCCATGAATCAAAGCTAATTGGAAGTGGTCAAACAGGAGATGGCAAGAGTGAACGTTGATATTCTAGGAATCAGCAAATTAAAATGAGCTGGATTGGATGAATTTAACTCAGATGACTATTATATCTACTACTGTGGGTAAGAATCCCTTAGAAGAATGGAGTAGCCATCATAATCAACAAAGAGAGTTTGAAACACAGTACTTGGATACAGTCTCCAAAATGACAGAATGATCTCTGTTCATTTCCAAGGCAAACCATTCAATATTGTGGTATTCCAAGTCTATGCCCCAACCAATAACGCTGAAGAAGCTGAAATTGAACAGTTCTATGAAGACTTACAATACCTTCTAGAACTAACACGCAAAAAGATGTCCTTTTCATTATAGGGAACTGGAATGAAAAAGTAGGAAGTCAGAAACACCTGGAGTAACAGGCAAATTTGGCCTTGGAATACAGAATGAGGCAGAACAGAGGCTAATAGAGTTCTGCCAAGAGAACGCACTGGTCATAGCAAACACCCTCTTCCAACAACACGAGACTCTACACATGGACATCATCAGATGGTCAACATTGAAATCAGATTGATTATATTCTTTGCAGCCAAAGATGGAGAAGCTCTATACAGTCAGCAAAAACAGGACCAGGAGCTGACTGTGGCTCAAATCATGAACTCCTTATTGCCAAACTCAGACTGAAATTGAAGAAAGTGAGGGAAATCACTAGACCATTCAAGTATGACCTAAATCAAATCCCTTATGATTATACAATGGAAACAAGAAATAGATTTAAGGGACTAGATGTGATAGAGTGCCTGATGAACTATGGACGGAGGTTCATGACATTGTACAGGAGACAGGAATCAAGACCATCCCCAAGAAAAAGAAATGCAAAAAGCAAAACGACTGTCTGAGAAGGCCTTACAAATAGCTGTGAAAAGAAGAGACACAAAATGCAATGGAGAAAGGAAAGATATACATATCTGAATGCAGAGTTCCAAAGAATAGCAAGGAGAGATAAGAAAGCCTTACTAAGTGATCAATGCAAAGAAATAGAGGAAAACAATAGAATGGGAAAGACTAGAGCTCTCTTCAAGAAAATTAGAGATACCAAGGGAACATTTCATGTAAAGAGGGGATTGATAAAGGACAGAAATGATATGGACCTAACAGAAGCAGAGGATATTAAGAAGAGGTGGCAAGAATATACAGAGGAACTGTACAAAAAGATCTTTAAGACCCAGATAATCACCATAGTGTGATCACTCACCTAGAACCAGACATCCTGGAATATGAAGTCAAGTGGACCTTAGGAAACACCAATATGAACAAAGCTAGAGGAGGTGATGGAATTCCAGTTGAGCTATTTCAAATCCTGAAAGATGATGCTGTGAAAGTGCTGTACTCAATATGCCAGCAAATTTGGAAAACTCAGCAGTGGACACAGGACTGGAAAAGGTCAGTGTTCATTCCAGTCCCAAAGAAAGGCAATGACAAAGCATGCTCGAACTATCACACGGTTGCACTCATCTCACGTACTAGTAATGTAATGCTCAAAATTCTCCAAGCCAGGCTTGGGCAATACATGAATTGTGAACTTCCATATGTTCAAGCTGGTTTTAGAAAAGTTGGAGGAACCAGAGATCAAATTGCCAACATCTGCTGAATCATCGAAAAAGTAAGAGAATTCCAGAATAAACTTCTATTTCTGCTTTATTGACTATGCCAAAGCCTTTGACTGTGCAGACCACAGAAAACCGTGGAGAATTCTTAAAGAAATGGGCATAACAGACCACCTAACCTGCCTCTTGAGAAACCTGTATGCAGGTCAGTAAGCAACAGTTAGAACTGGACATGGAACAACAGACTGGTTGCAAATAGGAAAACAGTACGTGAAGGCTGTATATTGTCACCCTGCCTATTTAACTTCTATGCAGAGTACATCATGAGAAACCCTGGGCTGAAAGAAGCACAAGCTGGAATCAAGATTGCCCAGAGAAATTCAATAACCTCAGATATGCAGATGATACCACCCTTGTGGCAGAAAATGAAGAAGAACTAAAGAGCCTCTTGATGAAAGTGAAAGAGGAGAGTGAAAAAGTTGGCTTCAAGCTCAACATTCAGAACACTAAGATCATGGCATCTGATCCTGTCACTTCATGGCCAATAGATGGGGAAACAGTGGAAACGGTGACTGACTTAATTTTTGGGGTTCCAAAATCACTGCAGATGGTGACTGCAGTCATGAAATTAAACGATGCTTATTCCTTGGAAGGACTGAAGCCTACCATGCTCCCTCCTTCCATGGGATTTTCCATGCAGGAGTACTGGAGTGGGATGCCACTGCCTTCTCCGATAACCAATCTAGAAAGCATATTTAAAAGCAAAGACATTACTTTGTCAACAAAAGTCTGTCTAGTCAAGGCTATGGTTTTTCTAGTAGTTATGTATGGATGTGAAAGTTGGACTGTGAAGAAGGCTGAGCGCCAAAGAATTGATGCTTTTGAACTGTGGTGTTGGAGAAGACTCTCGAGAGTCCCTTGGACTGCAAGGAGATCCAACCAGTCCATCCTAAAGGAGATCAGTGTTGGGTGTTCATTGGAAGGACTGATGCTAAAGCTGAAACTCCAATACTTTCACCACCTAACGTGAAGAGCTGACTTACTGGAAAAGACCCTGACGATGGGAAAGATTGAGGGCAGGAGGAGAAGAGGATGATCGAGGATAAGATGGTTGGATGGCATCACCAACTCAGTGGACATGAGTTTGAGTAAACTTTGCGATTTGGTGATGGACAGGGAGGCCTGGCATGCTGCAGTTCGTGGGGTCTCAAAGAGTTGGACACAATTGAGCGACTGAACTGAACTGAACTTATGCCTGGGAAATATCATGGACAGAGGTGTCTGGCATATCTATGTTCCATGAGGTTGCAAAAGAATTGGACATGGCTTAGCGACTAAACAGCAAACAACAGTGTCTTCAAAGATATTTAACTCTCAGTTCTTTAGCTTTCAACCTCTTCCCTCTCCTACTCCCATACCTACTCTACAAGCAGTTTAGTAAACGTAGAGTCCTGGATTTTCATATAAGCTCCTCTTTTTCTAATGGATTGGCTGCCAAAAAATTGTTTTAATGCCTATAGTCTTGATTTTTTCATTTTCAAATTGTCAAAATAATACTTTCTTAAAATGGAATTCATTGAGCTAAAGCATAAATGTATTCAGTTACAGTGTGCAAGTTAGATATGGGTTAAGTGCTCAATCCAAGTAATTATTTTACTATATAATAAGCAATAAAACATAATGCTAAATAATAATGATAAAATATAATAATAATATAAAATAATAATCATAATATCATGATAAATAAATAATAACAATAAATATCAATGTTCCTAACAAACATTGATAAAAATTGATATTTAATAATAAATATCAATGTTCCTGTACATACAATTAAATAAAATTCAATTAAAATTTTAACATTCAATTAAATAAAATTCAGTGATTTGAAAACATGCTTTTTTTTTTAAACTTTATTTTACTTAACAATACTGTATTGGTTTTGCCATACATCATGAATCTGCCATGGGTGTACATGTGTTCTCAGTTTTGAACCCCTCCTCCCACCTCCTTCCCCATACCATCTCTCTGGGTCATCCCAGTGCCCCAGCCCCAAGCATCCTTGTTTTTGGTCCCTGTTTCCTCCTAATTCTCCCAAGTTTCTCTAGACACTACCCTCAGACAAAAATATCTTTTATTTTGAAGTTCATTTCCACTGACCATACCCCTGGTTTTGTTAGTGTGGCCTCGATGTTTTGATCATTCTCTTCCATTTCTTAAGGCCTTTTCTATAAGACATTCTTTCTCTTCTCCAAATTCTTTCCAGAATTTCCAACATCCGCAGAATGCACCAGGCTAACCCATCCTTCCCTATGGTTTCTGAGTAGCGCTATTTTCTTTCTTTTTTTTTTTTTTCTTTTTCACTCAAGATGTTTACTACTCAAAATCACAACAATTACATCTTTAAGAATATGATAAAAAGGGTAGAAAACAGCAATACAATCGACAAAGTGTAGATGTTAAATAAACTAAAGCTTTTTTTTTAAATTTATTTTAAATTACAATACTGTATTTGTTTTGCCATACATTGACACGAATCAGCCATAGGTGAACACAATCTCCCAATGCCGAAGCCCCCTCCCACCTCCCACCCCACATCCTCTACTTGAATCATCCTGTGCATCACTTTCTCGTAGTGGTGTCAACTTTTTTCCCACTCAGCTTTTGTCATAAACATTTATTAATACTTAAGTCTCTGTCATCTTAAAAACTAAACAAATGATATACCTATCAAGCGCTTCACTGAGAGTTAAATTATAGGCCATAGTGCATTTTTCTTTGAATTTTACAAGTAAAGTTTCTAGAAACAATATTTTATGCTCAACAACTTTACTTTCTCACTCTTTGTATCATCCATCTGGCTTCAACATTTATTTTACTCTGAAATGGCTCTTATATAGGCCAACAGGCCAGATGGTTCTGAAAACATGTACTCTGAGCTGGTAATGCTGAGAAAAATCTGAGATCTTTTACATTTTTAAGAGAGGTGTGAAGACTATCAGAATCAGAAACACGATATAAGATCACTTTCTGTTTCACAGACAAGATTCTGGAAAAATCGAACTCTCCAACAAGTGTCAGTTTCATATATCCAATGGCCATTCCATACTGTCTTTTGTTTATTTTTGTACGTCTCGCTACATGATTGAAAACTCCTTTCCTTTATATTATTTCAATGAAAGACATTAAGAGATAGAGCTAACATAAAGCATCAGGTAATATAATCAACAACATTATAAATGACCATAACTTCCTGAATTATGATTCTATGGAAGTCATGCTTATATCACTTTAAATAGCACATGTGTGTAGGTCTGATTTTGATACCAGGACATAGATGTGTGCTTGTACTTAACTCTTTTTACACTTATGTTTAGTAAAATTTTAAGGATAACTGTACAAATATATAGACACAGAACATTTATACATTTTTAAAGGCAAAATAATTTGGTACTGCATTTATTTAAAGAAATTCTGTCAATAAATATCAACTGTTCTACAATTTAGCTTCAATTTTAATAGACTAATCTTAATTTTGGGAGGTATTTTCTATAATAGTGAAAATTGAAAACAATATAAAAATCCATCAGTAGGTAGTGTGCTAAGTAAATGTACATAAATATATCAGCATAATTGTAAGCCCCATTAAATATTCTAGAGCTTCCCAAGTGTCAGAGTGGTAAAGAATATGCCTTGCCAATGCAGGAGACTCAAGTAAGTTTGATCTTACTATTACATGGTAGAGGAAGAATACCATCTTAAACAAGACAGATACAAAAATACATTTTTTTAGATTTTCAATTACAATTTATTTTTAGCTTTCTTCAGAAATTCCCTTCTGTTTTGTCTTTATATTATGCTTATAAAAGTTGCTTCCTTTAACATAGTTGCTTTCTTGTCCATTAGTATTCTATAATATTTATTGTTTCAATTTTGATGATGAAAACAAAGGAAAGAAGGCCTACTTTTAAGTGTGTAATTACCCTAAAGTAACCAGTCTCTTAAAAGTCTATTAATTCATGACATATATAAACAATTTCTTGCATATTTATCTCTAAGGCACCATATGAATTGACTCATCGAAATTACTTTTGGTATCTATTGTTGCAATATAAATATCTCCCTAGTGTAGAATTAGGAAGATAAGTTTTTGATAGATTCAGAGTAAGGAAAATTCAATTAAGACAATCAATTTTTAGCAAATTTCATAAGATAAACTTTTCTTAATATTTTCAAAATATGGCACTATACCCACTTGCTTTGTATTTAACCATTTTAACTCATTAGTTGTGTTGATACTTAACTTTGCCAATGCTGGGGTCAGCATTCAGAATTATTCTCAACTTTGAATTAATATTTTGATGCTGATATTTATGATCTAAGTAAAGTGTCAGGAATAAAAGCATATATAATTCTAATGTTTCTAAAACTTTGCTGTAGCTAAGGTTCTGATAGATACATTGTATCTATTGTATTTATTCTTTGTCACAGAAATTCCTCAGAATAGCACCCATAAAAAATACTATAATCACAAATTTTAGCCAATCTGATTTTGTTCAAAAGTCAATTTTGCAGATTAAAATTGAAAGAATATGTGAGGACTGAATTAAAGTCAGAGAGGTTGGATAATATCCATTACTTCTTTTATGTCACGTTTTCTTTGGGATATGTATCCTAAGAAGGTAAATTCAATTTCAGAGGCATTTCATACTTTTAAATGTTAAAGAAATTTTAACTTACTCAAATTTAATATTTTTTCTCTAATTTCAGTTGCATACAATTGAATGGCATAGTCAATATTATCAATTTTATTTTGTCATTTTAATAATTTTAAGTGTATCTAAAATATTGGCAGAAATCTGAATTCTAGGTATATGAAGACATTATCAATTTTAAGCAGAAAAATACTTTGAAGAATTGCTGTTGTTGTTCAGCTGCCACGTCATGCCTGACTCTTCATGACCCCATGGACTGCAGCACACTAGGCTTCCTTGTCCTTCACCATCTCCTGTAGTTTGCCCAAGTTCATGTCCATTGAGTTGGTGATGCCATTCAACCATCTCATCCTCTATCACCTTCTTCTGCCTTCAGTCTTTCCTAGTATGACAGTCTTTTCCAATGAGCTGGCTGTTTGCATCAGTTGATCACAGTATTGGAGCCTCAGCTTCAGCTTCATCATCTGTCCTTTCAAAGTGTACACAGGGTTGATTTTCTTTGAGATCTGCTATTTTGATCTCCTTGCTGTCCAAGGGACTCTTAAGAGTCATCTTCAGCACCACAGTTTAAAACTGTCAATTCTTTGCTGCTCTGCTTTCTTTATGGTCCAGCTCTCACAGCCATGCACGACTACTGGAAAGACCATAACTTAGACTATATGGAGTTGTTGGCAAAGTGATATCTTTGCTTTTCAGCATACAGTCTAAGTTTGTCATAGCTTTTCTGCCAAGAAGCAATCATCTTCTAATTTCATGGCTGCACTTAAGATAAATCAACTTTTTTTTAAGCTGAAATACTTCGCCTACTCAAGATTCCAGTGACCAGACTTGAAAGTGAAGTAATGCAATATTATCAAGCTGCTAAACAATTTCAGATCTTCATTTGACCTTCTCATTTAAATAGTAGGATAAGACTCAATTTTGAGAAAGATGAGAGAACAGATAGATTCATGGAATAGAGCAAAGATTCATTCACATACTCTGCTAATTTAGAATTAAAAGACTAACAATTGAAATGATCCAATACTTTACAATAAGGTTCAGCATTTTCAATGGGAAGACTTTCAAGTTCTGTGTTAACAGCTTGTCTTGTTTCTAAAATTAATTCTGAGCTGTATTAACAATAGAGCATGATCAAGTAACATGAAAGCTATGGACAGATCAATAGTAAAGGCATCCTAATTTATCTCTTGTTCACCACCATCACCACAAGATTAATAAATTTCAAAAGGGCCAAATGAATGAAGTCTTTAGTGTAAAATGCTACTACAGAGCACAAAGCAGCTCCTCAGAGTTGCCAAATGAATCACCAAACCTAACACAGAAATCAGCACTAGGGGGAAGGGTCATTCGAAAATACTGACAAATGTCTTATGCATCTACCATAAAATACTATAATACATATGAGGCAGAACTATCTTTTGCATATGAAAAAGACAAGGGTAGAGAAAAGAGTGAAATGCATGACTCAATGGCCAAAAGGTCTTTTTGCAAAAAGAGCCATACTGATTTACTTTCAATTTTCTGTCTTTTTCATGTAGTCTTTTATAGTCTGAGCTAATAAGGACCAATGCTATATAAAAGGTTTGATGATGCAAATGATACATTGAAATAATTCAATTAAGTTATATACAAAGAGTATTCTACCAAGCTCCCTATATCCATTGAAGACAAATATATATAAGTTTATGAAAGCTATGGAAATAAAACACTTCTGATAAATTATGGCTTAGATATGCCCTGAGCGTACAAGTGTGTTCAGGTTGTGTCTGACTGTTTGTTACCTTATGGACTGTAGCCCACCAGGCTGCTCTGTCCATGGAATTTTCCAGACAAGAATACTGGAGTGGGTTGCCATTTCCTCCTCCATGGTATCTTCCAGAATCAAACCCAGGTCTCCTGCATTACGGGTGGACTGTTCATCACTGGGCCACCTGGGAAAGCCATGGCTTAGGCACATCTGTTTTAAAAGAAAAATCACTGCACTTATTAGAGTCCAGGAGAGCTATTTCTGTAATCCTACCTTTGCCTAAAATGTTTTCTCATCTTGGGTAAAGAATTTATGCTATATAATTTTTATGGTTAAAATCCTTAATTGTATATTTCTACCTATAATCTGGTCAGAGAATAGGAGGGAAAGCAGACCAATGACAACTGGGTGATTTTTCTAGCATATTCAAGAAAGGATCAAGATCAGATACACTGTTTATTTCTCTCTTCAAATATTTGATTATTTAAATTTAATATACATTGTGTATAGTTATATATATGCACATGCACACACACACACACACACACACACAATATATATATATACAAGGAGATAATTTTATTTTTATTTAAATATGAACATAATTTATTCTGTACAATAAACACTTCTAAAATTATTCTATTTCTTTGTTATAAAATAAATCACACCTATGATCAGAATAGACATCATTTTTGAGAATTTTAGAATATATTATTAAATTTAGCCTTGCTTTGTTATTGAAATATTTTCAATGGTAATTCATTTTAATTATTCTAAAAATATAATTTTCTTATATATAAAATGATATTTTATTGAATTTAGTATTCCAATACTAAATTGTATTTAGAATGCAAAGATTCTAAAAATGATATATGGTCAAAAATAATTAGATATAAAAAAGTTGAATTAGAAACACTTCATTTAAAAAATAACTACAGATTATCTTTTATTTCTAATATTGCTTACTCCCTTGTAATTACTAACGTTATTTTTATATAATTTTGGCTTCCCTGGTGGCTCAGATAGTAAAGAATCTGCTCACAATGAAGAATACCCAAGTTTGATTCTTGGGATAGGTAGATCCCCTGGAGAAAGAAATGGCTACCCACTTCAGTATTCTTGCCTGGAGAATTTCAAGGACAGAGAAGCCTGGCAGGCTACAGTCTTTGTTTATGTAATTAACTGCATTATCTCATCTAGATAGAATCCCCCTATATAATTGCCAATATATTATTAGGCAAGTGAACATAAAGTAATTAATAAAAATTGAATTTATAATTATTCCCTAGAAATACTGAAATATAAATATATTGATACATTGATTTCAACTTAAAAGACACACATTAAAAAAACTTTCAGAAAGATTTATAGAAAACTGGCAATTATTAGTATCAGGATATACTAAAAGGTATTACTATAATATCTTCTTAAGAACATCACCTAGAGGCAAATTCATATTAAAATATATAGAGGTTTGTCTATAATCCAATTGTTCACATAGTACATTAGCCACTCTTATCACGGATACTTCCAACAGCCATCAGAGTGCTATTGAATGACTTTTTCAAAATGTCAATGCTAGGCAAATGATCAAATGAGGAAAGAATGACTTTGACACCCTTCTGCTTCTCCTTCTTAATATCACACAATACTAGGAAAATGGGAACAGACATTCAGGGAGATTACGGGTAAGCAAAGTCAAGTAAGCCTTTGTGACTGAATCGAAAGGACGATTCTGTCAAACAAAAATTCAGTTGAGTCACATGAAGCAATTCCTTTTTAATTCCTTCCACATGATTTGCCGACTAAGGTCCATCTAGTCAAGGCTGTGGTTTTTCCTGTGGTCATGTATGGATGTGAGAGTTGGACTGTGAAGAAGGCTGAGCGCTGAAGAACTGATGCTTTTGAACTGTGGTGTTGTAGAAGACTCTTGAGAGTCCCTTGGACTGCAAGGAGATCCAACCAGTCCATTCTGAAGGAGATCAGCCCTGGGATTTCTTTGGAAGGAATGATGCTAAAGCTGAAACTCCAGTACTTTGGCCACCTCATGCAAAGAGTTGACTTATTGGAAAAGACTCTGGTGCTGGGAAGGATTGGGGCCAGGAGGAGAAGGGGACGACAGAGGATGAGATGGCTGGATGGCATCACGGACTCAGTGAACGTGAGTCTGAGTGAACTCCGGTAGATGGTTATGGACAGGGAGGCCTGGCATGCTGTGATTCATGGGGTCGCAAAGAGTCGGACATGACTGAGCGACTAAACTGAACTGAACATGATTTAAACCTTACAATAAGTTCCATCATCCTAGGTCCAACTCAGGGGCCATTTTCTCCCTTCTATATATTGTTATCTGCCACCAATGCCTTTCTTTGAAACATTTACCAGGAATGCCATTGCCCAGATAGACCATGTTAATACTGAGATTTTTAGTACCCAGAAAGTAACAATACACATATAACTTACTCAAATCATTTTTTGAAAGGCTTCTACCTATTGTTAAAGGTCAGTTGCTCAGTCGTGTCTGACTCTGTGGCTCCATGGACTATAGCCCTCCAGGCTGCTCTGCCCATGGAATTTTCCAGGTAAGAATACTGGAAATGGGTTGCCATTTCCTACTACAGGTAATCTTGCCGACTCAGTGTTCAAACTCACCTCTCCTGTGTCTCCTGTTTTGCAGGCAGATTATTTACCACTAAGGCCACCTAGGAAGCCCTCTACCTAATAGGCTCTGTGATGCATTAGCTTTATTACACAGTTCTTAATGTGTAATGAACACCCAATAGAGAAATCTCAGTAAATATTGCTGCTGCTGCTGCTGCTAAGTCACTTCAGTCACGTCCGACTCTGTGTGACCCCATGGACTGCAGCCCACCAGGCTCCTCCGTCCATGTGATTTTCCAGGCAAGAGTACTGGAGTGGGTTGCCATCGCCTTCTCCGAAATATTGCTACTTATGTTAATGATATCTAAATTTTTCTTGGATGATGAAGCAAGGTGCCACAGCAGATACTGAAAGTCTGATTGATCTAAATCAGGCAAGTCTGAGGAACTATTCATCAAGAGTAGGATTGCATGTGGTATAGTACAAAGCACATAGTCATTTGTTAAAACCAGTTCTTTTTGAAAAGCAGCTTTTCATCATGAAAAGTATTTTCTGAAAAAGTAACTTTTAACTATGTGGATAAGTAGAAGTGATTATGATGAAAATTAGGAAAAAAATAAGGGACAAAAAGGAAAATGAAATGAACAGAAGGTATTCATTCTCCTTTAGTCTGCTGGCCAATTTGAACCAGCTTGATTAGTCTGTGTATTAAGTTACGGGTCTTTGTCTCATTTTGGGGCACTTTGACAATTTCAGTTTCTCTTCTTGGTTGTCAGGTTGTCCCTTAACCTGTCTCCCTCTCTGTAGTCATTATTTAGAGTCACAGTACATCATTTCAGCTTCAAGTCACATTTGTATATAAATACAGATTTTATATTTGTGACTATATTATGTATTGTCTTTCTATAATGTTCTTACCTTTTTCATTGTTTTTAATATTTAAGACTTGCACAACTCAGTGCTTTGACCCCTGTCCCCTCTTTTCCATAAGAATGACCCATAAATACTGACTTAGCCAGCAAAGTCTTTAAAAAGAAATTCTGGTTTTTCAAAGAAATCTGAATATCAAATGTTTTTCTCATAAAAAGTCTGTATAAACATTTTCTCTTAAGTGTCCTTGTAATAGTGACTCTAGGTCAGCTTTCATGCAAGTTAGCAGCATTTGCTCTTTCTGGTTAGGATGTGTGCTTGCCTCTTGCCTCAGTCTCCACCACTCTCTGTTATTTAACATCCTTGGAGGCTCTGGTCATTTTCCTTATTGATTGCTTCCTGAAGACATTTGATATTGTATTCTTGCTATAAGCACAAAAGAACTGTTAAACTGTAAATAGGCGAATGAGCTGATAGTCAGTGAATAATTTTGGGTAATTGCAATAGAAATTGGCCAGTTATTCACCAATATCTTTGATTTCTCTTCTTTGACATACTTCTAGGCTATGTTTCCCAGCCCCTTTGCAGTTAGGTAGGGCCATGTGATTGAGTCCTCACCAGTGATGTTCGAAAGGACATAACTGAACACTTTCCAGGCTGTAATTCCCTGGTAGCTTGGTTGGTAAAGAATCTGCTTCCAGTGAAGGACACCCGGGTTCGATCCCTGGGTTGTGAATATCCCCTGGAGAAGGAAATGGCAACCCACACCAGTATTCTTGTCTGGAAAATTCCATGGACAGAACAGACTGGCAGGCTACAGTCCATGCGACTAACCAACATCACCACCAACTTCCAGGCTTGGCCCTCGATATCCACTCAAAATCTTTAAAGCTCTCCCTTCCCTTATCTGAATGTAAACAATTAAGCAGATAATTCTGAAACCCTAAACATGGCAGTGCTATCAGACAAAAGAGGCTACAGTCTTTGATTGACAGCATGGAACTACTTATCTGCATTTTAATATGACTTAAGAGATGCTCAGTTCTTTATTGTATTAACCCATGGAAATTTGTATAAGATATGGTTAGATTATCCTAATTAATATACTTGCACTTTATGGAAATTCTTATTTGTAACAACTGCTATTGTATTAGACATGATTTTTTACTTATAATTACTAAGAGCTTTTTTTTTTTTTTTTAAGGTCTCTTGGAAATCTTATTTTCCCAAATTTCTCTTTTTCTGTATCTTCAAATCAAGGAGTGGTATTTTGATATGTTATAGTGAAAGTGAAAGTCACTCAGTCATGTTCGACTCTTTCCGACCCCATGGACTCTTCTGTCCATGGAATTCTACAGGCCAGAATACTGGAGTGGGTAGCCTTTCCCTTCTCCAGGGAATCTTTCCAATCCAGGGATCAAACCCAGGTCTCCCTCTTTGCAGGTGGATTCTTTACCAGCTGAGCCACAAGAGAAGCCCTTGATATTTTATGACATTTGTTAAATTAAACATACATATATCTATACATATTATTAATAATCTGACCTTGTAATTTATTATTCAAACAAGGATTCTTTTGAAAGTAAAAAAAATTGCTAAATATAACTGAAATTATATAATCTTTGAAATATTTTGACTAAAAATTGTTTTATTAAACTACTATTTTTAAACCTCATCAAATAAATTAAATATTACAGCCCAATGAACAGCTACTGTCTTTTACCTGTGAATTCTGGAGTGTCTTTGACTAGTATTTAAATGAGAAAAAGCCATCCTATTTGCTCTTCATTAAAAAAAAAAAAAATTAAGTAATTGTACCACTACACTAAAAGCTTTAAACAATTAGATTTTAGTGCTCCATTAAATGAAAATTTTAATTCAAGCTTCTGATATCAAATGCACTTCAATAAAACATGAAGTAGTGTTTTTAAAATACCGAATATCAGATTGTGTTCTATAGGTTGGTTTGTAAAATAGTTTTTTAAGGGTCAGACATTTCTAAAATACAACTGATCCTGGGTATTAGAAGAAACAGAGATGACATCATGGAGAGTTTTATTTTTTTAGTCAGGAGATACATAACTTAAAATTTGTAATTCAGTTTCATTCAATCTTGCATGAGTGCTTGTGCCAACACATATGTGTATTTATTTATGTATATATATGTAAATTTTGGTGGTAAAACTTCCATATAAATTTCTGAATATGAAAATTTATTCAAATGTAACTGTGAATTATATCCATGCCTTGGGACCAATTTCAAGTATACTTTTTTCTTATATGTTAAAATTTATTAAAGTTCTTTTTTATCATGACACTGTGCTCCATCAAACTTTGTCTTCAATATTGAGTTAACAACAGCATTCAGAGTAATGTTTGATGTTTAATTTTTGTCAGAATGAACTTTTAATAGTTTCACTCAGATTTCATAAGCTGGATGAAAAGATGCAACATATATAGGTAACTAACTAATCAGCTTCTTATTTGAAGTATCTGATGACATTGACGTAAAAGTGGAACAATTTCATTATCTATGGAGGTCTTCTGATAATGTAGCACATTGACGATTACTTTATTTTCCATAGTGTGTAAGAAAAGCTGACAATGAAAATGCAAAAAAAAATTAAGAAAGCATTTATGAGTAAATATTTGCTTTCCACAATGATGTGTAAAACCAATTTCTACAGCTTCACTTATTAAGTCCTTATGTTTGTATACTTTTTCACACTTCAACCAGTTCTATACTAGTTCTTCCTCTACAGATTTTATCTCTTCAGTTCAGTTCAGTTCACTTCAGTCGCTCAGTCATGTCCGACTCTTTGCAACCCCATGAATCGCAGCATGCCAGGCCTCCCTGTCCATCACCAACTCCCGGAGCTCACTCAGATTCATGTCCATCAAGTCCATGATGCCATCCAGCCATCTCATCCTCGGTCGTGCCCTGCTCCTCTTGCCCCCAATCCCTCCCAGCATCAGAGTCTTTTCCAGTGAGTCAGCTCTTCACATCAGGTGGCCAAAGTACTGGAGTTTCAGCTTTAGCATCATTCCTTCCAAAGAAATCCCAGGGCTGATCTCCTTCAGAATGGACTGGTTGGATCTCCTTGCAGTCCAAGGGACTCTCAAGAGGCTTCTCCAACACCACAGTTCAAAAGCATCAATTATTCGGCACTCAGCCTTTCTCACAGTCCAACTCTCACATCCATACATGACCACTGGAAAAACCATAGCCTTGACTAGATGGACCTTAGTCGGCAAAGTAATGTCTCTGCTTTTGAATATGCTGTCTAGGTTGGTCATAACTTTTCTTCCAAAGAGTAAGTATCTTTTAATTTCATGGCTGCAGTCACCATCTGCAGTGATTTTGGAGCCCCAGAAAAAAACAGTCTGACACTGTTTCCACTGTTTCCCCATCTATTTCCCATAAAGTGATGGAACCAGATGCCATGATCTTTGTTTTCTGAATGTTGAGCTTTAAGCCAACTTTTTCACTCTTAGACCTCCAGCATTCAATCTTTATTTCTTTATTTTTTAAAAAAATTCACTTTATTTTACTTTATAATAATGTATTGGTTTTGCCATACATCATCATGAATCTGCCAGATTGTCACTATTTGTTGTTGTTGTTCAGTTGCCCAGTTGTGTCAGACACTTTGCGACCCCTCGGACTGCAACATGCCAGGCCTCCCTGTCCCTCGCCATCTCTTGGAATTTGCCCAAGTTTATGTTCATTGCATCAGTGATGCTGTCCATCCATCTCATTCTCTGACACCCTCTTCTCCTTATGCTCTCAATCTTCCCCAGCATCAGGGATTTTTTCAATGAACCAGCAAATTGTATCAGATAACCAAAATACTGAAGCTTCAGCCTCAGCATCAGTCTTTCCAGTGAATATCCAGGGTTGATCTCCTTTCACATTGATTGGTTTGAGCTTCTTGCTGTCCAAGGGACTGTCAGGAGTCTCCTCCAGCACCACAGTTCGAAGGCATCAATTTTTCGGTGGTCTGCCTTCTTTCTAGTCCAGCTTACACAACCATATGTGGCCACTGGGAAGACTATAGCCTTGACTATGTAGAATTTTGTCAGCAGAGTAATGTCTCTGCTTTTCAACACACTGTCTAGGTATGTCATTGTTTTCCTGCCAATAAGCAATGATCTTCTGATCTCATGGTTGCAGTCACCATCCACAGTGATTTTGTAGTCCAAGAAAAAGAAATCTGTCACTGCTTTCACTTTTTCCCCCTTCTATTTCCCATGAAGTAATGGGACTTTTTAGTTCTTCACTTTCTGCCATAAGGGTGGTGTCATCTGCATAGCTGAGTTTATTGATATTTGTTCCAGCAATCTTGATTCCAGCTTGTGCTTCCTCCAGCCCAGTGTGTCTCATGATGTGCTCTGCATATAAGTTAAATAAGCAGGGTGACAATATACAGCCTTGAAGTACTCCTTTTCCTATTTGGAACCAGTCTGTTATTCCATGTCCAGTTCTAACTGTTGCTTCCTGACCTGCATACAGGTTTCTCAAGAGGCAGGTCAGGTGGTCTGGTATTCCCTTCTCTTTCAGAATTTTCCACAGTTTATTGCAGAAGCACTGCGGCAGCAAAGGCGGAGAAGCACTGTGCTGTGATGGCACAGAAGCATGGCCTAGAGGAGCTACCCTGCATCCAAGGTAAGGAGCAACAGCTGCACTTTTCTGGAGCAACTGTGATGAGATACCCCACGTCCAAGGTAAGAGAAACCCAAATAAGACAACAGGCGCTGAGAGAGGGCATCAGGGAGCAGACAGAATGAAACCACATTCACAGACAACTAGGCAATCTGATCATGTTAACCACAACCTTGTCTAACTCAATGAAACTAAGCCAAACCGTGTGGGGCTACCCAAGACAGAAGGGTCATGGTGGAGAGGTCTGATAGAATGCAGTCCACTGGAGAAGGGAATGGCAAACCACTTCAATATTCTTGCCTTGAGAACCCCATGGGCAGTATGAAAAGGCAAAAGATAGGACATTGAAAGATGAACTCCCTAGGTCAGTAGGTGCCCAATATGCTACTGGAGAACAGTGGATAAATAACTCCAGAAAGAATGAAGGGATGCAGCCAAAGCAAAAACAACACCCAGCTGTGGATGGGACTGGTGATAGAAGCAAGGTCTGATGCTGTAAAGAACAATATTGCATAGGAACCTGGAATGTCAGGTACATGAATCAAGGCAAATTGGAAGTGGTCAGACAGGAGATGGCAAGAGTGAACATCGACATTCTAGGAATCAGTGCATTCTAGGAATCGGACTGGAATGGGTGAATTTAACTCAGATGACCATTATATCCACTACTGTGGGCAGGAATCCTTTAGAAGAAGTGGAGTAGCCATCACAGAAATGCAGTACTTGGCTGCAATCTCAAAAACGACAGAATGATCTCTGTTCATTTTCAAGGCAAACCATTCAATATCATGGTATTCCAAGTCTATGCCCCAACCAATAAAATGCTGAAGAAGCTGAACAGTTCTATGAAGACCTACAAGATCTTCTAGAACTAACACTCACAAAAGATGTCCTTTTCGTTATAGGGGACTAGAATGAAAAAGTAGGAAGTTAAGAAACACCTGGAGTAATAGGCAAATTTGGCCTTGGAATATAGACTGAAGCAGGACAAAGGCCAATAAAGTTCTGCCAAGAGAACGCACTAGTCATGGCAAACACCCTCTTCCAACAACACAAGAGAAGACTCTACACATGGACATCACCAGATGGTCAACACCAAAATCAGATTGATTATATTCTTTGCAGCCAAAGATGGAGAAGCTCTATACAGTCAGCAAAAAACAAGAATGGGAGCTGGCTATGGCTCAGATCATGAACTCCTTATTGCCAAATTCAGACTGAAATTGAAGAAAGTGGAGAAAACCACTAGACTATTTAGGTATGACCTAAATCAAATCCCTTATGACTATCTCTCTAAGATCTTTCCATAGTTTGTTAGCATGGACAGTAAATGTGAGCCAATATTTTGTGTACCTACATTATTAATGTCAACTTTCTTTAACAATAGAAATTCAGAACTTAATTATTATTCAGAGCTTATTAATTATATAATTTATTATATATTTATAAATTATATATGTGTGTATATATATATAATTTTATATTATATAGATATATGCTTCCTGGGTGGCTCAGTGGTAAAGAATTTGCCTGCTAATGCAGAAGACATGGGTTTGATTCCTGCATCAGGAATTTCCCCTAGAGAAGAAAATAGCAAGCCACTCCAGTATTCTTGCCTGGGAAATCCCATAAACAGAAGAGGGCAGGCTACATTCCATGGGGTAGCAAGAATCAGACAGGATTTAGTGACTAAACAATAACATAAAAATAATCACAATGTCGAAAGTATTCAGCCAATGCATTTTACCGCAAAGCCCCTCAGTCTCTACATAATAAGTGAAAGTGAAGTGAAGTTTCTCAGTCGTGTCTGACTCTTTGTAGCCTACCAGGCTCCTCCATCCATGGGATTTTCCAGGCAAGAGTACTGGAGTGGGTTGCCATTTCCTTCTCCTGGAGATCTTCCCAACCCAGGGATCGAACTCAGGTCTCCCACATTGCAGGCATATAACTAACATATGACTTTTAGCATTTCTCGTTCTTAGCTCTACGGCTTTTGGTATCTTCTTAGTGCTGTAGCACAACTAGCTGATTATCAAGTGGTCAGCAAGGAAAGCCAAGAAGAAGAAGATACTGATACCTTTTTTTTTTTTTTTTTTTAGTTAGAATGCCAGGCTGTTAGTTCCCTTGATCCTGGGAAATATAAGGAAACAAGAACTGGATTTTTAATTTTTTTCAGATTTAAATATACTTCACTAGCCATAAGTCTCTCACACACTGATCTAGGACCATTACCAATGAAAGTACAAAGTAGGCACATTCCAAAACCATCCTAGTTTAAAGCAACTATTGTTAATGATTTTTGACAAACACGATAAATGAGGATCAAATGCTAAATTAACCAGATGGATTTCAGGAACAGTAAGTATAACCTGAGCATCTCCCCAGGGAGCCACCTGGTCACGCATAATGTTGAAACTTGTTTACCAGAGAGCCACATTTGAAACTGTCACCAAGTGAGAGTTCTGTTGCTTATCCCTATCATATTGGGCAAGTTTCATCATTATCCTTATAAACTAAGAGCTGATACTAACACTGTACTCACAATGAAGTATCAGAAAGAGATTCTCTTTCCATGTATCTACACAATGAAGATGAATAGACAGGGGAAGGCAGTTGTGTACAAATCAGGAAGAGAGCTCTTGCCAGATCCTAAATTGCCTAGCTCTTCGATCTTGGACTTTCCAGATCCAAGATCATGAAAAATAAATTTTGTTTGTTGAAGCCACCCAGTTGATGATATTTTGTTATAGCAGCCTGACCTAAGATATTGTCCATTTTAACTTTTCTTTTTTTTTTTTTTTTTTTTTTTCATTTTAACTTTTAACTTTCACAGCAATTATCTTTTGCAGTGGGTGCTTAAATTCAGTGTATTCAATGGAAATAATTTCCAGAAAATAGTCTTCTCCTTAACCCACATAGGTTTCAATAGGAATCAGAACATAACAGATATCTGTTGCATTTTTATATACCAAAAATGAACTATCAAAAAAGGGAACTTAAGGAAACAACTCCGCTTACCACTACTTCCAAAAGAATAAAATATCTAGGAATAAACCTACTTAACAAGGCAAAATCCTGTACTTGAAAAGTACTAGACATTGATGAAAGAAACTGAATATGAAACAAACAAAGGATGAGATATACCATATACTTGGATTGGAGGAATAAATATTATTATAATGATGATACTACCCAAGGCAATCTACAGATTAAACACAATTCCTATCAAAATATCAATGATGTTTTAAACTAGAACACATAATTTTGAAATCTGTATGGAAACACAAGCTGGAATCAAGATTGCTGGGAGAAATATCAATAACCTCAGATATGCACATGACACCACCCTTATGGCAGAAAGTGAAGAGGAACTAAAAAACCTCTTGATGAAAGTGAAAGAGGAGAGTGAAAAAGTTGGCTTCAAGCTCAACATTCAGAAAACAAAGATCATGGCATCTGGTTCCATCACTTTATGGGAAATAGATGGGGAAACAGTGGAAACGGTGTCTGGCTTCAGACCACACCTTGAAGCTATAGTAAATAAAACAATATGGTACTGCCACGAAAACAGACATGTAGATCAATGGAACAGAATAGACAGTCCAGAAATAAACCCATGTACTTACAGTCATCTAATCCATGACAAGGGAGGCAAGAATATACAATGGACTAAAGACAGTTTCTTCAATAAGTGGTGCTGGGAAAACTGGACACCTAAATGTGAAATGAATAAAATTAGAACATTCTCTAACATCATATTAAAAAAAAAACAAAAACAAAAACAAAACCCTCAAATTGGATTAAAGTCCTAACTATAGGACTATGATAAAACTTCTAGAGGAAAATGAAGGCAGAACATTCTTTAACCTAAATAGAATCAGTATTGAGGGGGATCCATATCCTAAAGGAAATAAGAGCAAAAACAAACAAATGGGACCTAATTCAACTTAAAAGCTTTTTAAAAGCAAAGGAAACTATTGACAAAACCAAAAGAAAAAAAAAATGCTGATTGGAAGAAGATAGCTACAAATGATATTACCTACATGGGATTAATATCCAACACGCAACAGCAATAAAACAAACAACCCATTAAAAAATAGGCAGGGTGACAAAATAAGCATAATTTCAAAGAGAAAATGCAGATGGCCAACAAGCACATGAAAACATGTTCAATACCACTAATCATCAGGAAAATGTAAATCGAAATCATGAGATATTGTCTCACACTTGTCAGAATGGCTATCATCAAAAACGTTGGTAACTATGTGGAGAAAAGGGAACATTTAGACACTATTAGTTTGTAACTGTAAATAGAGTGTAACCTTTAAAAATTGTATATAAAAAGGTGATATGCAGATTTAAGTTGTGTCTGATAGCTACAAATATTGAGTGTAAGCATCTGGATGGATTGCCATCACAATAAAAAGTTACTGACTAGCACATGCCAACAGAACAACGCTGGAATGATGACAGGTAAGTAGTAGAGAAACTGTTTGCATCATACCTCAAAATTGCAATTATGTTCATGAATGCTGAGTCTGTTTAATACATTTAATCTGGACTTGCAGTCATAAATATTCTAATTATACACAATAAAAAAGTTTTTAAAAAGCTGAAGATATTTTAAAGAAAGAAAGCACATTGGAATAAAGAATACTTTAGTATTCAGTTGCTTTTTAGCGAGGGAGATGTGAAAATGAAAACTATAAATAGAAACACAAAGGTCCTGTTGCCATTAAGATCTGTTACAGGCATGGTTATTAATATTAAAACCATTTTTCACAGCAGAAATGGCTTCAACTTCCATTTGATATTACAGCAAATAATTTAGGAAATGATTAATGAGATTTTTAATTATACATTGAGTTTATCATAAAACAATCTGTGCCACTACAGCTGGAAAGGATCAGGCTTTAATTAGATCCAGGGAAAAATTCCACAGAGAAGCAAATCCATCCACGTTAGGTGCCCAGGACTTCTCCATTCTTGGTTCACCTTCATACTTGGCTGCTTAGCTTGTTTCTTAGCACACAGTGCTAATGAGGCCACAGTCATGTTTTCACTCCCTGTATGTGCCAGTTAGCTTCACTATGCTCCAGTGTTACAGACTGTTTTCTTAAATTTGGCCTGCCAACTCAAAGATTGCTCCACTCATTCATCAGGGAAATGTGGCAAAAAGCAGAGAAGATTCATCATAAAATTAAAACTACTGCAGATCACATGGGGATGGGGGCAAGAAGGCTTCTTGGAAAAATCAGTCATTATATTTTTCAGGTTTTCAGACTCCCTCCAGCTTGATTGCTTTTAGTTTAACATTAAAAATTCAATTATAAATGTGGCTCACTTTCCAAAATCATCAGTGTCCCATTAGATTCCCAATCTCCAAAGCATTCTATCCTGGATTTGTTCACCATGGTTACTGACATGGGGAAAGCACTGAATAACATATGCCAACAGAACAAAGCTGGAATGATGACAGGTTAGTAGTTAGAGAAGCTGTTTGCATATTACTTTAAAACTGCAGGCAGAGCCATGTGCCACCCCCTTGAACCTTCCCTAGGGCTTCATACTTCAAAGCACAGTACATTTTTCAACAATTTTTACTGAGTATTAACTAACCACAGGGGATTCCCTGGTGGCTCAGACAGTAAAGAATCTGCCTGGAATGTGGGAGACCTGGGTTCGCTCCCTGGGCCAGGAAGATCCCCTGGAGAAGGGCATGGCCATCCATTCTAGTATTCTTGCCTGGAGAATCCCCATGGACAGAGGAACCTGGCGGGCTACAGTCCATGGAGTCGAACAGAATCAGACACAACTGAGTGATTAAGCACAGCATGAGAGCACAGCAACTAACTATGTGGGATGCAAAGAAATGTGTGGCAAGTGTTCAAGAAACTTACAATGGATTCATTTTTTAAATAAAGCCTCATAGTTTGACCAAGAGGAGTAAGTTCCACTGGCATTGCCAAAAAAAAAAAAAAAAAAGAGCCAAGAGTCATTAGACAACTCAGCCCGGTCAAAATTCTATGAAAGACTTGGATGATGTTATAAAGGCCATACTTATCAAGTTAAACATGACATGAGGATGGAAGGAATAATGAAACAGTACATTGAAGGAAGGGATGGAGATCTAAAAAGATGTTCACAATTTATAATGCTAGACAATCTATCAAAAATCGTATCAAGATTTATTCTGATCACTCTCTTGAAGTAGCTGTATGACCTTGAACTGCTATCTAATTAACTTTTGCTCATTATCCTTATCTGAAAAGTCTGAGTCTTGCCTGAGATAATTTGCCTACCAGGCAAGCCCTAATAGTTTATAATTCTATGAATCAAGACGTTAGACATTGGAAGCTTTACTGGGCATGAGTCTGGAAGCTGGGAAGGGGAACTGATTCGTCTTAAAAATTCAAACTGTGTCTCTGGCAGATGGTTGTCAGTTGTTAGTTGTCAGGATCTCTCATTGAGCAAAAATGTGCTCCCATTGACTTACAGGTGCTTCTGTTTTGTAGCACTGGTTTTACAGTTTGGTTGCTTGTAGGAATCGTGCAACATCAGGCATCAGACCAGGGGGAGAAATACATAATGCTAGTCTTGATGAATTTGCTCACTATCTTCTGTTTATCTCAGCAGACTTCTGCCCCAGGCTTGGAGTGAACACATTCTTCCCGTCAAGTCCTAGGAATCATTTTTCACCATAAGCACGGAGCCCTCTTCAGCTCTGTGTCACTGAGTAACTGTCAGAAGACAAGTGCCATGACAAGAAATGTCCCTCCTTAAAATGGTTTATTTTTACCTGAAGACATCCTATTGAGAGAAGAGGTTCGTTAAGTCTTTATGCTTCATATAAAAACAACAACCACACACAAAGAACAACAAATGTTCTTATTTACTGATCTAAAGAAGAATAAAACTGTCTCACACATAAGTGTCTATCATAAGCTTCCCCAGTGCCTCAGTGGTGAAGAATCTGCCTGCAATGCAGGAGCCACAGGAGATGCAGGTTTGATCCCTGAATTTGGAAGATCCCTTGGAGGAGGGCATAACAACCCACTCTAGTATTTTTGCCTGGAGAATCCTATGGACAGAGGAGCCTGGTGGGCTACTGTCCACAGGGTCGCGAAGAGTCGGATATGACTGAAGTGACTTAACAAGCATGCATGTCTATGATAAGGGTTTAGTTTTAAAAACTATGGGTTGAATAAAAATTGTAACTAAGGCAACTCATGTGAGGAATATACATTATTATACCTAATAAGAAAGAGTACCCACTTTTATTTTATGCACAGTAACTATTATTGGCAGAGGATAAATTGGTGATGTTTTTTATTTATGAATGAATGAGTTTTCAAAGGCTTGGTGTCTGTGGGACATAACTTCGAATACTGTTTGATAGATACATAATATCAATACAAATACACTTGCTTTCATTTACATATACATGCACACTCATGGAACATTAGTGGCCATTTGCTTCATTCTTTTATTTCATTCCAGTTATTCTTGCTCCTGGTGGACATATGAGAGTGAACAACAGGAGGCTTCATACCATGGTCCTTCTGATTCTAAAACCTCTGCTATTCTCTGTATTTCAATATGGTTCTCTGTGTGCAAGGGGAATAATTATATTCTGTCACCAAAACTTTTTCAAGGATCTAGCATACTTGTTTTATATAAAGTTAGGCAGAATGTGGTAAAATGCTTAAAGGAGAAAAAAACCTCTTTGGTGAAAAAAAAGTGTTCATGTTCAACTGGGGGAAAACGCAGACCAGGCTACTTCAGTATATTTATTGTCATTGCCATTGAAATTAACTATGTACAATATTGTGCTAGGAGACTAATTTTGTATTTACAGGAAACAGAAAACTGTGTTATTCTTAGTAGAGGATAATTTTTTACATTTTTTTTGTTGATATGGGAATTAGGGATCATTAAATTATTTTGTCTTGTTTACATAGAATTTAACTGAGTAGGAGAAAAAGAACTAAAACTTTTTGTAGTAGTAGCTACTGAAAGTAAATTAGAAATATAAATACACTCAGATTTTGAAAGAAAATAGAGTTTGGAGAAAATACAAATTCTCAGCAAGAAATCACTTAAAAAGGAACGTTGAGACTTCCCCACCCTCTCATCACAATTTCACCTCAGTTCCCACTTCATGGTGTTGCAAATTGATAAAAACAATATTTCTGAGAACTATCTCAAGTCAGGATCAAAGTTTAATACTAACAAAATGAAAGTACTCTAGGGTTGGGAAACAGACAAGAATGCTTAAAATCACCCTATTATTGCCATTGTTCTTGAACTAAGGGAAAATTACCTTAGAGCCAAGAAATAAGTAATAGATGTAAATATGAAAAGAGGCAGAGCTGGGTTTATTATTCTCAGGTGAATTGATTATGTATATGTAAATTAAAAAATTAGATCAATAATCAAATTAATAAGAGACTATAAATTAATAATTAGGACAATTTTACTATATAAATGATTATAAGTAATACTTTGGAAGAAAATATCCTATTTCAATAGCAAATAAAAATGCTATAAAAATAGCAGTTTTTTCCTTAATGGATCTGTCCAATATAATAACAAATCACTGAAAGTATGCCTTTGGAAACTGGCAAAATATGCTAACTTTCCTATGAAAACTGAATTAGCTTGCCATGACAATCTGAAAAATAAGAATGATGAAGCAACTCAACTATCAGGTAACAAAATATATTTTGAAGAAATAATGTGTAAAATATATTTTCATTGATTTATGGACTTTCATTTTTGTATTTATTTTTTAAATAACAATCTGACAATAGAACATGTTTAGATTATAAGATATTTTTATGTTTGGGGTATTAACATCTGAATATTAAAAAAAAAATTATTTTAAATCTTTATGTTACCAGGTTAGGAAAATCATAGCATGTGAAGCAACAACTTGCTTAAGATCACATTTAGGGACTTCTAGGGACATACACATTGTATGTCTTTTCTTTGGCCTGTAGCCAGTCATGTCATGAAATTAAGAAATGGATTTAAATAATTACAAAAGACTATTCTAAAATTATATCATTATGGTATACCTTGGAAATTCAGCACACATTTTGTTGCACAGTTAGTGGATATTTAGTTTATTTGCCACATTTCTTGAAGCAGTTGCTTGCTAACAGTTTTACATTGTGTTTTCTTTTTCTGTTAATAGTAATTTAGTGCAGATGAATTAGAACATACTGGAAAGGTTCTGTGCTGACATGAGTCACTCCTCTTCTGCCACCTATGCTTCCTGAGTCATTGTAAGGCAGGTGGTACCAATGGCAGAAGATAAATGGATATTAAGGATGAACAATCTTTACTAATACCCAACAGTTCACCTTGTCCTTGATATTTGGAGAAATAAACACAGTCCTAAATATCAGTATAAACAATCATATGTGCTTCCCAAAAAGTGTGTTAGAAGTAATGTACTTTAAAATTAATTCAGTTAATGAGCAATTTGATGGGTTTAAAACCAAAATTAGAGAAATGGAAGGAAGAGTAAAACTATTGGAAAAACACAGTAGGGAATGTAAATAGAGTGTGAAAACTGCTGCGGAACAGATTGCTGTTATAATTAGAGACAGCATTTCACTCTCCTTTAAATATGAGTCCCTGGAAATTGCCGAGTGGAAGAGGGGGGGACACAGCTGTTTCAGCGTACAGCTGGTGGGAATCACAAGAACCAGAGTTAAACGTAAACTAGCTAGCTAAATAAACTAGCTAACTAAGTAACTAAGACACCTGGCTTGAACCTTAGATACAAATGTATAATGCTATCAAAAAATTAAGTATAGTTAGCTCATCAGAGAGTATTGAGGGAGAATAAGAAAGTGCTCACCTGGTACAAAATATATTGCATGCATACTATGGTTTCCTCAGGTCTTCAGCATATAAGGGCTCCATGGTGCCCAGATGGTAAAGAAACTGTCTGCAATGTGGGAGACCTGGGTTTGATCCCTGGGCGGGGGAAGATCCCGTGGAGCAGGAAATGTCAATCTACTCCAGGATTCTTGCCTGGAAAATTAGTATATAAAGAAAAGACAATCTCAAAAGAAAGAGATATTTGAGTATTGATTAATATGGTTAATTGTAGCTTTCACATTAAATTGTGTCCTTTGTTTTATATAAATCTAGAGGAGAATTAACTGAATACTTGGTAATTAATCAAGATTCTCTCTCTCCCATACCCCCTCCCCCACACAGTCAAAAGAACATTCAATGAATGTCCAGGAAGGACATGTCACACACCTGATTACTATCTCACCAGATCTCTATGTACTCTCTGGAGAACCATATTGTCTCAACTCCTCTCTTACTTTGTCTTAGTAAAAACAAATTTTATAAAGTTCCAGACAGATAAAAATAAAGACTGCATACTCTTCTGACTTACAGTTAACCCAAAGCTCAGAAATAGCAGGACTGAGCATTTTGTTTTCTCATCTTTTAGTGTTATCAAATACTGACATATATATTATTTTCTTTCCTTTTTCAAGCTGCATATAGAGACCTGTTCTTACCAGTACATTAGCTGCACAGTTGGACAAGAAGAGCTATCCTCTAGATTTTCTTAGAAAGGATGATCTTTTTTTTTTTTTTAATAAATTATCCCATGAGTGAGAAGATTATTGGAAGAACATCAGTAACCCTGTGAACTGGACTATAAGAATTATCAGGCTGTATGTGTTTGCCCTTCTCCTCATCATATTCAGTGCAACCCAGAAGCCTGGTGGTACTTATCTCTACAATACAGACAGTTTTCACTTTTCTAACCTTTGCTTCATTCCTCCAGGAAAGAGTGGCAAAAAGGAGAAACTCTCTGGTGGCCATCCAAGCACTATGTCATCATCTCTTGTGTGTACTCCAACCTCTTTGATTTTGTTCCATAGAATATTTGTACTTCAGCATCATGAAGGAGCAAAACCTGTTTTTGTATTTTAGAGGAATTTTTGGTCATAATTTACACTATGCTTTACTGAATTTGGTGTACCTAGCAGTTGTGCATAAAGTTACTGTAGAGAAGTAATAGACGTACTGGGCTTATGCGGGTTCAGTCCCTGAGCCAAGAAAATCTCTTGGAGAAGGAAACAGCAACCTGGCCTAGCATTCTTGCCTGGCAAATCCCATGGACAGAGGAGCCTGGGGGCTACACTCCATGGGGTAGCAAATAGTCAGACACGACTGAGCACGCACACACAACACAATGCAACACACGCTCAGAGAATAGAAATTATCTCTGGTGAAATATTGTCAGGAATCCACACTTGTTTTTACTTTATCTTCCCTTCCTAAGTATTTGTATTTTCTAGGATGGCTTTATAGATTACCCATGAATTATTGTCACAGTTATGATGATGGGGATCCAAATACTGTCTTTTGACACCACAGATCTGTCTCCCAATGGACGCAGTCATTCTTTCTGTCTCAAACAACCATGGAGAAAATAGGGCTGAGGCGTAATAGAGCTTAAAATCAACTTTATTAAATTGAATTTCTCCAGAATTGAGAAGATATCTCATTTTTTTCTATAGCCTTCAGGTAAACACTTCCAAAGAGGTATTTTAATAACCATTTAAGCACACAAGGACAGCTGTTCAGGTGGTTTCAGAGAGGATGAAAAATTGCATATGTCATCTGCCAGAGCACATACTAAATTACCTTGCCTACAGAAACTTTTTATTGGCCTAGAAGATATTTATTACCCCACTTGAGTTGTTAGAAAAACAATGTCCTAAACTTCCTATGGCAGAAAATATATCAATGAAAATTCAGCATCACTTTAATCTTTTAATACGTACTCTGTTATTAGTGACCTAAATTTCTTTGACAGAATATCAATAAAAACTCTGTTTCACTTTCATCTTTTACTATACTCTCTGTTACCATATTTCTGTGCTTATTGACAGCATTTGTCAAGGATTTGACCATTTTCTTAATATGTATTATTTAACATTTCATACAATATATTCAAACAAAAGAACACATAGTTCACATAGGTTCAAATTATTTTCAGAGATTTAAGTTGTACATTGCAAGCTACCTTTCTAAGTACTTACTGTTTCAGGACATTTCAATATAATCAATCTATGGATCTTTGTTACTGTACTTAAAATAGTTAATCAAAGTGTTATTTCATTATTACATCTAATGCTGAATATTTATATGCTTTTACCTAGAGAAATTTGTGGTAGTTTATATAACATGGTAAAAGAATGAATTCACCAATATAGATATTTTGTTAATTATTAAAATCCTTTTCAGTGCTAATTCTTATGTATTATTTCACATATATATCAAATTTCCATTTTACATAAAAATATTAATTCATATAGTGACTTTTGAACAAATAATGAAAAAAACACCTCATACTCATAAGAATGGCAACTGTCAAAACAAAGTTTTGATAAGGATGTGGAGAAACTAGAATACTTGTGCACAGTAAAATTGTACAATCACAACAAACAGTATGACCATTCCCCAAAAATTAAAAATAGAAGTACAATAATAGCCAACAATTTCCCTTCCAGGTATATAACTAAAATAATTGAAAGCAGGGTCTCAAACAGGTACTCGTAAACCCACATTCATAACAGCATAATTCACAACAGTCAAAATTAGGACTTGTAAACAGAATTATACATAATAATAGAAGCAACCCTACTGGTCATCACTGAATGAATGATAAGCAAAAGATATATTTTATTTATATATATATTAATATACATATATGACGACTAAGGTCCGTCTAGTCAAGGCTATGGTTTTTCCAGTAGTCATGTATGGATGTGAGAGTTGGACTGTGAAGAAGGCTGAGCACCGAGGAATTGATGCTTTTGAACTGTGGTGTTGGAGAAGACTCTTGAGAGTCCCTTGGACTGCAATGAGATCCAACCAGTCCATTCTAAAGGAGATCAGCCCTGGGATTTCTTTGGAAGGAATGATGCTAAAGCTGAAACTCCAGTACTTTGGCCATGTCATGGGAAGAGTTGACTCATTGGAAAAGACTCTGATGCTGGCAGGGATTGGGGGCAGGAGGAGAAGGGGATGACAGAGGATGAGATGGCTGGATGGCATCACGGACTCGATGGACGTGAGTCTGAGTGAACTCTGAGAGATGGTGATTAACAGGGAGGCCTGGCGTGCTGCAATTCATGGGGTCGCAAAGAGTCGGACACGACTGAGTGACTGAACTGAACTGAATGCACACTATGGGGTATTATTCAAATTTTAAAAGAAAGGACATTCTGACCAGTTGCCACCATAAGGATAAAACTTAAAGACATTATGTTAGTGAATAAAGACAGTGACAAAACTGTCTGAAAAATTTGGCTTGACTACACTTACATGAGGTACACAGTGTAATCAATATCACAGAGACAAAAGATAGAATAATGGTTGTAAGGACCAAGGGGGAAGGAGAATTACTGTCTAACATGTATGCTGCTAAGTCGCTTTAGTCGTGTCCGACTCTGTGCGACCCCATAGGCGGCAGCCCATAAGGCTTCCCTGTCCCTGGGATTCTCTAGGCAAGAACACTGGAGTGCGTTGCCATTTCCTTCTCCAATGCGTGAAAGTGAAAAGTGAAAGTGAAGTCGCTCAGTCGTGTCTGACTCTTAGCGACCCCATACACTGTGGCCTACGAGGCTCCTCTGTCCATGGGATTTTCCAGGCAAGAGTGCTGGAGTGGAGTCCTATTGTCTTCTCCGTCTACCATGTATAGAGTTTCAGTTTTACAGGATGAAACGAATTCTAAAGATACCTGGTGGCGACAGCACAACTTGAATGCATTTAATACCTCTAAAGTGTATACTAAAAATGGCTAAGATGATAAATTTTATGTGAATTTTACCACAGTAAAAATAATTGGAAAGAATGAATCTGTACAAAAGATTTCATATGCTTCTAAGAGATAAATCTGATGGAATTGTAAATGTATTGAGCAAGGTTTACCATATCAATGTTGGGAAATGACAAGAAAAAGAAATTTTTGTCCTCAAATATCTTTATCATGTAGATGAGTTCAGAAACACATGAGGATATCTGTAGTGTGAATATGTGTGTTTGTGTATTTAATTTTCATCAAACTTCACTGTGAAATCATAATTTATGACTAAATTTGGTAAATAATCTGATAAAAAAAAATTGTAGTCATAAGCACCTGGACACTCAAATATCAGACTGTTTTAATTGTTAAAAAAGAGGTGTTATTTAAAATGCATACCTTTTGGAAGCTGAAACTCCAGTACTTTGGCCACCTCATGCGAAGAGTTGACTCATTGGAAAAGACTCTGATGCTGGGAGGGATTGGGGGCAGGAGAAGGAGACAACCGAGGATGAGATGGCTGGATAGCATCATGGACTCGATGGACGTGAGTCTGAGTGAACTCCGGGAGATGGTGATGAACATGGAGGCCTGGCGTGCTGCAATTCATGGGGTCGCAAAGGGTCGGACATGACTGAGCTACTGAACTGAACTGAACTGAACTGAACTGATGTTTAGTAAACCAAAGTCCACTTGAGAGAAAAAGCAGTGGCTAAATATCGTGCTATAGTTTTTCCAGGGAATTTTTCTTGTGACAAATTCTACTTACTGAGCATGATTAAACGGCATAGGTTGTCATCCTTTTACACTTAGGTTCCAAAACCCAGAACTGACAAACTGTCTAATTTGACCATACAAATCCCATTGAATCTCTTTATTCAGCAGAAAGTATGTGACAACTTTGTGTCTCTCTGCCTGTACAGACTGCCTTTCAAGAATTAGGGTAGCTTTGAGCAGATCTGATCCAAACACCACACACAGATTCACTTCTCCCATAATACTTGCACATAAATTTCAAAATTTTCAGAGACAACAAGTGATATCTATACAAATAATACAATGAAAAAGTCCATATAAATATTTATAACTTGAAATATGTTGAATTCATTTTTTCCCCAAAAGGAATAAATAAAGTGAATTAAGGCCAATAATCCAGGTGAGCTGCTTTATTTTGAATATATACTAAATGAACATAGAAAAGTTATTTACCATATTCTGGGTTCATTAAATGAAATAATTTGCTAAATTTATTCTTGGGAAAATATATTTATGTTTCTATAGAATTAATATAATTTAAAAATCAATTGTTTTTTGCACACATGCTTAAACTATATCAGTAATATTAAATAAAAACATTATTTTTCTAACATATTGAACACTGAATATCTACAAATTTAATTAATTTGTATTAATTCATTAATTTGGGAAATTCATAGTAATTCGTGGCAACACAGGAAGAAAAATAAGTATAAATTTTTACCTATGTCACATATCTTTCTTTATCTCAGTTTCTAACATCTGAATAAGTTATAAACACTTGCAGTTGCTATATCAGAATCATGTTAGGCTGCTGCTGCTAAGTCACTTCAGTCGTGTCCGACTCTGTGCGACCTCATAGATGGCAGCCCACCAGGGTCTGCCGTCCCTGGGATTCTCCAAGCAAGAACACTGGAGTGAGTTGCCATTTCCTTCTCCAGTGCATGAAAGTGGAAAGTGAAAACTGAAAAGTGAAAATAAAGTTGCTCAGTCGTATCCGATTCTTAGCGAGCCCATGGAATGCAGCCTACTAGGCTCCTCCATCCATGGGATTTTCCAGACAAGAGTACTGGAGTGGGTTGCCTTTGCCTTTGCCTTCTCCTATCCGAATCATGTTAGGCTGCGTGAACAAGTAATTCGATTTCATCAAACCAGGGCTTTTTTCTGTTACATAAATAGTGCAAAGAAGGGCTGTTCAGACAACGAATAAACAACTCCATCATGTTGCTGGTGATCCTCTTTTCAACCTTCAATTCTACCTTTCTAGTATCCTTACAAGGTGGTTTTCACATCCCTAGCCATCCTGTGTCCCAAAGGGGATGAGGAAAATTAAAGGCAATAGCCAAAAGGTGCAAATGTAGTCTATAGGTCTATCAACTCTAACAAGCTAAAAGAAAGAGATGAAGCAGATTTTAGTATGTGAAGACATATGCACACATAATAAATTTTTTAAAATTGTCTTTAAGCATAAGAGATTGGAATTAGGAGTCAGATGGTTCATGGACAGCAACCTGGAAAAATTAAAAGCCTTTTAATTTTAAGTATAAACAGAGCAAAATACAGACGATTAAAAAAAAAAAAAAACAACTGGGCAGGGCATTTATTATCCAGAATCAGAAACAAATGAAGCAAAGATTAAACCAAAATAACTGAGATTGGAAGGTTAAATGCACAGGAATGTAGATCTTGGGAAATCTAATTTTATCAAGATTGCAGGTGGTTACTGTGATGGCAACTAAAGAAAACAGGACACAGGAAGACCTCCTTTATAATCTGTATAACTAACTTTTAACTCCCTTTCTGGTTAGAAAGCAGAGACTAAATATGAGTGATCCACAACTGTTAAGAGGAAGTGACAGCAATTCATTGCCAATAAGAGATTACTGTAAAATTTTATTTTCATCTTGGCCAGAGTAAACTTGGGTGTTTTAAAATTACAATATCTATACCAGATACTGCATAGCATTGAAGAGCAATTTTAGAAAGTGCAGACTTGCTGACAGGGTCCTATGATAAAGGAATTTCACACGTGTAAATTCAGTAGGTAGACATTATGTTGGTCCCACTAATCCGCTGAGCTTCCTGCAGTTTCAACCAACTGTTGCAAAGCTTCTATGGATTAGTATAGACCAAAATGCTTGACTGAACGAAAATTGTCAAAAGCAAAGCATGTAAAAAGTTCTAAACATGAAACTGAATTGTGAAAGGTATATACATATGTACATATATAATCTTTAGAAAGAATTAAGCTCTTGTTCATATATACATATGTACATATATAATCTTTAGAAAGAATTAAGCCAACTAAGGTCCGTCTAGTCAAGGCTATGGTTTTTCCAGTAGTCATGTATGGATGTGAGAGTTGGACTGTGAAGAAAGCTGAGGGCTGAAGAACTGATGCTTTTGAACTGGGGTGTTGGAGAAGACTCTTTTTTTTTTAAATTTTATTTTTACTTTATTCTATGTTACAATACTATATTGGTTTTGCCATACATTGACATGAATCAGCCACAGGTGTACACGAACTCCCAATCCCGAAGCCCCCTCCCACCTCCCACCCCATATCATGTCTCTGGATCATCCCCGTGCACCAGCCGCAAGGATCCTGTATCCTGTATCGAACATAGACTGGCGCTTCGTTTCTTATACGATAGTATACATGTTTCAATGCCATTCTCCCAAATCATCCCACCCTCTCCCTCTCCCTCAGAGTCCAAAAGTCCGTTCTATACCTCTGTGTCTCTTTTGTTGTCTCACATACAGGATCATCATTACTATCTTTCTAAATTCCATATATATGTGTCAGTATACTGTACTGGTGTTTTTCTTTCTGGCTTACTTCACTCTGTATAATCGGCTCCAGTTTCATCCATCTCATTAGAACTGATTCAAATTTATTCTTTTTAAGGGCTGAGTAATACTCCATTGTGTATATGTACCACTGCTTTCTTATCCATTCATCTGCTGATGGACATCTAGGTTGTTTCCATGTCCTGGCTATTATAAACAGTGCTGCAATGAACATTGGGGTGCATGTGTCTCTTTCAATTCATAAGGCAGTTCTATTTGCAATTTTTAAGGAATCTCCACACTGTTTTCCATAGTGGCTGTACTAGTTTGCATTCCCACCAACAGTGTAAGAGGGTTCCCTTTTCTCCACATCCTCTCCAGCATTTATTGCTTGTAGACTTTTGGATCACAGCCATTCTGACTGGTGTGAAATGGTACCTCATTGTGATCTTGATTTGCATTTCTCTGATAATGAGTGATGTAGAGCATCTTTTCATGTGTTTGTTAGCCATCTGTATGTCTTCATTGGAGAAATGCCTATTTAGTTTTTTGGCCCATTTTTTGACTGGATCGTTTATTTTTCTGGAGTTGAGTTGTATAAGTTGCTTGTATATTTTTGAGATGAGTTGTTTGTCAGTTGCTTCATTTGCTATTGTTTTTCCCCATTCAGAAGGCTGTCTTTTCACCTTACTTATAGTTTCCTTTGTTGTGCAGAAGCTTTTAATTTTAATTAGATCTCATTTGTTTATTTTTGCTTTTATTTCCAGTATACTGGGAGGTGGATCATAGAGGATCCTGCTGTGATTTATGTCGGAGAGTGCTTTGCCTATGTTCTCCTCTAGGAGTTTTATAGTTTCTGGTCTTACATTTAGATCTTTAATCCATTTTGAGTTTATTTTTGTGTGTGGTGTTAGAAAGTGACCTAGTTTCATTCTTTTACAAGTGGTTGACCAGTTTTCCCAGCACCACCTGTTAAAAGAGACTGTCTTTACTCCATTGTATATTCTTGCCTCCTTTGTCGAAGATAAGGTGTCCATAGGTGTGTGGATTTATCTCAGGGCTTTCTATTTTGTTCCATTGATCTATATTTCTGTCTTTGTGCCAGTACCATACTGTCTTAATGACTGTGGCTTTGTAGTAGAGCCTGAAGTCAGGCAAGTTGATTCCTCCAGTTCCATTCTTCTTTCTCAAGATTGCTTTTGCTATTCGAGGTTTTTTTGTATTTCCATACAAAACTTGAAATTATTTGTTCTAGTTCTGTGAAAAATACTGCTGGTGGTTTGATAGGAATTGCATTGAATCTGTAGATTGCTTTGGGTAGTATACTCATTTTCACTATATTGACTCTTCTGATCCATGAACATGGTATATTTCTCCATCTATTAGTGTCCTCTTTGATTTCTTTCATCAGTGTTTTATAGTTTTTGATATATAGGTCTTTAGTTTCTTTAGGTAGGTATATTCCTAAGTATTTTATTCTTTTCATTGCAATGGTGAATGGAATTGTTTCCTTAACTTCTTTTTATACTTTCTCATTATTAGTGTATAGAAATGCAAGGGATTTCTGAGTGTTGATTTTATACCCTGCAACTTTACTATATTCATTCATTAGCTCTAGTAGTTTTCTGGTGGAGTCTTTAGGATTTTCTATGTAGAGGATCATGTCATCTGCAAACAGTGAGAGTTTTACTTCTTCTTTTCCAATTTGAATTCATTTCTTTTTCTGCTTTGATTGCTGTGGCCAAAACTTCCAGAACTATATTGAATAGTAGTGGTGAAAGTGGGCACCCTTGTCTTGTTCCTGACTTTAGGGGAAATGCTTTCAATTTTTCACCATTGAGGATAATATTTGCTGTGGTTTTGTCACATATAGCTTTTATTATGTTGAGGTACATTCCTTCTATTCCTGCTTTCTGGAGAGTATTTATCATAAATGGATGGTGAATTTCATCAAAGACCTTCTCTGCATCTATTGAGATAATCATATGAATTTTATTTTTCAATTTGTTAATGAGAGTCAGCCTGGTGGGCTGCAGTCCATGGGGTTACGAAGAGTCAGACACGACTGAGTGATTTCCATTTTACTTTTCACTTTCATCCATTGGAGAAGAAAATGGCAATCCACTCCAGTGTTCTTGCTTGGAGAATCCCAGGGATGGGAGAGCCTTGTGGGCTGCCATCTATGGGGTCACACAGAGTCAGACATGACTGAAGTGACTTAGCAGCAGCAGCAGCAGCAGCAGCAGAGAATGAGAGTCCCTTGGACTGCAAGGAGATCCAACCAGTGCATTCTGAAGGAGATCAGCCCTGGGATTTCTTTGGAAAGAATGATGCTAAAGCTGAAACTCCAGTACTTTGGCCACCTCATGCAAAGAGTTGACTCTGTGGAAAAGACTCTGATGCTGGAAGGGATTGGGGGCAGGAGTAGAAGGGGATGGGATGACAGAGGATGAGATGGCTGGGTGGCATCACCGACTGGATGGACATGAGTCTGAGTGAACTCCGGGAGTTGGTGATGGACAGGGAGCCTGGCGTGCTGTGATTCATGGGGTCGCAAAGAGTCAGACTCAACTGAGTGACTGAACTGAACTGAAGCTCTTGTTTAAATCAAGGTTATAGAAAGTACGATCAAAATATGTTTCATAGTAAGCATTTGATAAAAAGTATCTCACATGGAAAAAAATTAAAAGTATTTTTCCTGAAACAAAATTTATGCATTTATACTAAGAATTATTTCTTAAGAGCTTAAATAGAAGTCATCATTTCATACATCACTGATTTTCAGAATTTGAAGCATCAAAACCTGTTTGTAAAAATAATTTAATGGCGATCTACAATGTCAAAAATGTAGAAGAATTGCTCTAATTAAAACAGAAGTCATTTAATTTCTACCTCATACTATTAACTGTTTAAGTGCTCCAAATTTTTAATCTAAACAGCATGTATTTTGAAATAGTTTTGAAAACGAATGCTTTTGAAGTATATTTCCATAAAATTTAAAATTTGAAACATGTATTTTGGGCATAAACTTTACTACAAAATTGAGTTCAGTGTACAAAATGTTACACTATATTGCCTGTCCCCACACACTCACCAGAATATTACATTTGTTATAAATGATACACCAGCACTGATACAACTCTATCATCCCAAGTCCACAGTTTCCATTAGGATTTACTCTTCATGTTGCATGTTCTATGATTTTTGACAAATGTATTTGACAAGTTTCCACTGTTACAGTTTCATGCAGGGTAATTTCACCAGTCTAAAAATACCTTATTCCACTATTCATTCCTCCCTGTAAACCATCTGTGGTAACCATTTGCCGGGGTCCATCCCCAGTAGATCCAGGGTAATTTGAAGGGGAGATGGAATCGGCATCCTAGGAAAAAACTTATTTAATTACAGATATATAGAGAGATTAGAAATGGATAGTGTAGTAGGAAAATTAGTGGAGGAAAAGGGGCTGAATAACTTGGTTTATGTGGAATACCAATCACCACCTACGTAGGCCACAGGCGTCTTTCTGTTCTCCCAAAGGAGAGGAGGCATTGAGGCCTCTCCGGTCTGATCTTAGAAGCCCAGGGAAAATTAGCAGCCTTGGCGAGTACCCATATTCCAGATGGGAATTCAGCCAGCAGGGGAAAGAAAGAATGACACGGGGGAATCAGTCTTTCCAGAAACTGATCCAATTTCTTTATTTTTCAGGTTTGCTTATATACTTTTTGTTATACATAGGGTTGAATACAGAGTCACGAGGGGGTCAGCTGACCTGGCCCTTGTCAGGGTCTGTCAAAATTAGGTGTTTCATATAAAATTATACAAAGATCTTCTGTATCTTTGTATGGACTCATCTTCTGTCCATGAGGCCTGCTGACATTTTATGGCCCTTTCTGATAATGGTCAGTCAACCAGAAAACTTATTTTTTCCAGGGGTGACTTTTTCTTAAACCAAGTGCCACCCTCCAAATAAAGTTGCATTCCTATAGGGTGAGGCTGTAGTGGGTTACAATCAAGAAGGGAATTTACTTAGCCTAAGATTTAACATGATTAATCTTAAAGGTTAATACTTATTTTTCCTATATGCTAGTTATATTAATTATAAGGGCAAGGAATATGGAGATTTAGCAGCAAATATTGGCTCAACAAATGAAAAACCCTTCACCAATATAATTTCTAATCAACTCACTATACTATACTAATAATTTTCTAACTTTTCAAAAGAGTCTATATTTAGAAAGTTTTTTTTAAATGCTTTATTCTACATTACAGTATTTGTTTTGCCATACATTGACATGAATCAGCCACAGGTGTACACGATCTCCCAATGCCAAAGCCCCCTCCCACCCTCCCACCCCATATCATCTCCCTGGATCATCCTGCGCACCAGCTCCAAGCATCCTGTATCCTGTATTGAACATAGACTGGTGCTTCGTTTCTTAAATGATAGTATACATGTTTCAGTGCCATTCTCCCAAATCATCCCACCCTCTCCCTCTCCCTCAGAGTCCAAAAAGTCCGTTCTATACCTCTGTGTCTCTTTTGTTGTCTCACATACAGAGTCATCATTACTATCTTTCTAAATTCCATATATATGTATCAGTATACTGTATTGGTGTTTTTCTTTCTGGCTTATTTCAGTCTGTATAATCGGCTCCAGTTTCATCCATCTCATTAGAACTGAGTCAAATTTATTCTTTTTAAGGGCTGAGTAATACTCCATTGTGTATATGTACCACTGCTTTCTTATCCATTCGTCTGCTGACATCTAGGTTGTTTCCATGTCCTGGCTATTATAAACAGTGCTGCAATGAACATTGGGGTACATGTGTCTCTTTCAATTCTGGTTTCCTTGGTGTGTATGCCCAGCAGGGGGATTGCTGGGTCATAAAGCAGTTCTATTTGCAATTTTTAAGGAATCTCCACACTGTTTCCCATAGTGGCTGTACTAGTTTGCATCCCCACCAGCAGTGTAAGAGGGTTCCCTTTTCTCCACATCCTCTCCAGCATTTATTGCTTGTAGACTTTTGGATCACAGCCATTCTGATTGGTGTGAAATGGTACCTCATTGTGATCTTGATTTGCATTTCTCTGATAATGAGTGATGTAGAGCATCTTTTCATGTGTTTGTTAGCCATCTGTATGTCTTCTTTGGAGAAATGCCTATTTAGATCTTTGGCCCATTTTTTGATTGGATCATTTATTTTTCTGGAGTTGAGCTGCATAAGTTGCTTGTATATCTTTGAGATTAGTTGTTTGTATTTAGAAAGTTTTAAAGCATCTTGTGCCTCTCACCGTTAGAAGGCTGTAAACAATCACATGTGGCTGGACGAACCCACTGAGGCAGGCTAGAGAACCTTCAGAGGAGTTTGTAAGTTGAAACACTCTTGTCACACTCAGGAATTTTTATTAACTGGAGCTGCAAGTTAACTCCTTCTCTGAGAGAGGCGGTGGGTGGTCAGCCCCCGTGTAAAATCAGAGGTATAGGTGAGAGCATAAACCAGTAAAGTAGGTAAACTCTGGTTTTGGGGGTAGATGCTCAGGAACAGGGGGTTTCTTGGGGCTTGATCCTACCTTTGCATATGACGAAGGCTCTTTCCTCATGACCTTTGCCAGGGGAAGGGTTCCTCACGCTGGCTCCTGGTAACCATTGATATTTTCTCTATCACCATAGTTTTACCTTTTCCAAAATGTCATGTAGTTGGAATCAGATAAGATATTATGAAGGCTTTTGTGATTGCCTTATTTCATTTAGTCATATGCATTTAAATTTCCCCACATCTTTTCATGGCTTGATAGCTCATTATTTTTTACCAATGAATAATAGTCCACTGCACCGATATCTCATTGTGGCTCAGTGGTAAAGAGTCAGCCTGCAATGCAGGAGATCCGGGTTTGATCCCTGAGTCAGGAAGATTCCCTGGAGTAGGGTATGGCAACTCACACTAGTTTTCTTGGCTAGAGAATCCCCTGGACAGAGGAGCCTGGAGGGCTGCAGTCCATAGGGTCACACAGAGTTGTACACAGCTGAAGCAAGTAAGCAACAGATATAGCCACCAGGGAAAGCTGGGAAAGGTTGAGGGCAGGAGAAGAGGGCATCAGAGGATGAGATGGCTGGATAGCATCGCAGAGGCAGTGAACATGAACTTGGGCAAACTTTGGGAGATGGTGAGGGAAAGGGAGGCCTGGCTGCTGCAGCCAGTGGGGTCACAAAGAGTCGGACACGACTCGGCAACTGAACAACAACAGCAGATACAGCACAACTGATCTATCCATTCAGTTACTGAAAGAGATCTTAGTTTCCTTCAAGTTTTGGTAATTATGAATAAAACTGCTATATACATACATGTGCTGGTTTTTACATAGACTTAAGTTTTCAGTTCATTTGGGTAATACAAGGAGTCTGATGGCTGGATTGTATAGTAAGACCAGGAAGTGCTGCTGCTCTACATCTTCACCAGCATCTGGTATTGCCAGTGTTTGGGATTTTAGCCATTGTAATCTCGTTTGTCTACTTTAAATTATGAAATATGTTTTTCAGATGTCTTGCTATCATGTTCCTGTTATTTCAGTTTGCTATTCATAAGAAAGATGTCCTATAAATAATATATAATCATAAAAAGTATGATAAAAACCTCATTTTTAATGAACATAGAAAAATTTAACAGGGATTGGCCTGAGAAATTCCACAGGGATTATTCCCTTTGAAAGGTCTTAATATTCTTAGTGCTTTTTTCTCTGAAGAGAGTAATCATTGTGGTTTCCTTCTAATCAAATTTACCCAGAGGAAAAGTAGTTTTATTTTCCTTCATCTTATTGAATAATGATTGAATTTATCTTGTAACATTCTAGAAAAAATTTTAAGTTTAGGTATCCTATACTTTAGCATTATATTCTTAATAAATATTTGTATAATACTGAATGATTTTTTCCATTCTTTTCTCCTTAATAGCCATTAAGTTAAAAAACAAAATCAGTCTGTTGGTTTCCATTTTTCTGAAAGCTTGTAGGAGATATACAAACATATCCTTTATTTTTCATTTTTAAAATCTTTAATTCAGTAGAATTGTGTCCGATAGATTATTTTGTCATCTAATCTTTAATAAGAGAAATCACTGCTCTTCTTTACAGGCCTTTTCCCTCTTTCATTTTTTAAAGCTTCATTGATACTCTCTGGTGCTCTGTTGGTCTGTGTGTGTGCACGTGTTCAGTCATTCAGTTGTGTCCAACTCTTTGCAACCCTATGGACTGCAGTCTGCCAAATTCCTCTGTTCATGGAATTTTCCAGGCAAGAATAATGAAGTGTGTTGCCATTTCCTACTCCAGGTGATTTTCTTCTCCAGCAATGCAGGGGACAAAGGGATCAAATCCACATCCCCTGCCTCTCTTGTATTGGTAGTATGATTCTTTACCACTGAGTCATCTGGGAATGCCCATTGGTCTATGTACTCAAATCCCTACTGCCTTCTTTCTCAAACTTTTTGTTTGTCATCCAATTTTCTTAGGTCAGTCTAATCAAGTTGACCACTTACCATCTGCCAAATCTACCCATGCTGTTTAATACAATCGAGAAAAGACAATGACTCTTACTAGGGATCCCAAACTTCTGATCTCAGCTACTCATTCAGGCTGTACTAGACATTCCGAATGGCATATTCTAGAAGCACTTTCTCTCACTGGCTTCAAGTTTGCTTTCAGTTTCAAGCCAATGATCTTTCTTCATAAACCTTGATTATTCACCCTTATATTTATCATTGCTGTTTAAAATTGGATAGCTTAAATAACCCATAGATTGTATTATCTAACTTCACTAAATGCTAGATTAAATGAGGAAAAACTACAGATGCTTACTGATATAATCTGGAGGGAATATTAAATAAAATAATAAAATAATGTCCTTAACACTGTGCCTAATAAATTGAGAGTGCTCAATAAATTTTAGCAATTAATATTATTTAATTATCATAACCATCAACCCTTCCTGAAATGATTTTATTCTTATTAAATAACTATTAATAGTATTGGGAAGTCCTTATCAAATATTATTAAAACAATAGCAATTATAAGGACATGTAATATAAAGTGCATTCTCAGTTCAGTTCAATTGCTCAGTCGTGTCCAACTCTTTGTGACCCCATGGACTGCAGCACCCCAGGCTTCCCTGTCCATCACTAACTCCAGAGCTACTTTCTAGTCACTTAAAATCACATAACAGATGGAAATTATTTAGTATTTTCCTCATTTTAAGATCCTAATTTGTTGGTGAAACTAGAAAGTGTGTGATTTGTCCAAACACCTTCCGCCAAAGCCTCATGGCAATAAAGTTAAAGGATAATAGATTTGATACATGTTACAATAAATGTCCATATTTAATCATTGATCATAAGATTATCAGGCATTCAGTTCAGTTCATTTCAGTCGCTCAGTCATGTCCAACTCTTTGCGACCCCATGAATCACAGCAAGCCAGGCCTCCCTGTCCATCACCAACTCCCGGAATTCACTCAGACTCACGTCCATCCAGTCAGTGATGCCATCCAGCCATCTCATCCTTGATCGTCCCCTTCTCCTCCTGCCCCCAATCCCTCCCAGCATCAGAGTCTTTTCCAATGAGTCAACTCTTCACATGAGGTGGCCAAAGTACTGGAGTTTCAGCTTTAGCATCATTCCTTCCAAAGAAATCCCAGGGCTGATCTCCTTCAGAATGGACTGGTTGGATCTCCTTGCAGTCCAAGGAACTCTCAAGAGTATTCTCCAACACCACAGTTCAAAAGCATCAATTCTTCGGTGCTCAGCCTTCTTCATAGTCCAACTCTCACATCCATACATGACCACTGTAAAAACCATAGCCTTGCCGGCTTCTGCTAAGTCACTTCAGTCATGTCCGACTCTGTGCGATCCCATAGACAGCAGCCCACCAAGCTCCGCCGTCCCTGGGATTCTCCAGGCAAGAACACTGGAATGGGTTGCCATTTCCTTCTCCAATGCATGAAAGTGAAAGTGAAGTCACTCAGTCTTGTCCGACTCTTATCTAGGTGGACCTTAGTCAGCAAAGTATATGTCTCTGCTTTTGAATATGCTATCTAGGTTGGTCATAACTTTTCTTCCAAGGAGTAAGCGTCTTTTAATTTCATGGCTACAGTCACCATCTGCAGTGATTTTGGAGCCCCCAAAATAAAGTCTGACACTGTTTCCCCATCTATTTTCCATTAAGTGATGGGACCGGATGCCATTACAGAATATCAAGCAGTCCCTTATTTCAGTGATCCTTTCTGATATTATTTAAGTGTACATTTTAAAACTGATTTCAACTTGATTCATCATTGACTTATTACTTTTATTTATATTAAAAACAGAGTTTCTAATATGTGTTATCATTATGCCAAGCATTTTATAAATAACACTAAACTTAAGCCTTATATAATCTTAGTAAATAGGGACTGCTATAATTCCCATTTTATAGGAGTGAGTTAAGAAGATGAATTCACTTTTTCAAACAGTCCCGTCTTCTTACAAGTTGAATTTTCTCACAGTTTCCTAATCAGACTATGTTTATCTGGTTGATCAAAGTCTGTACTTCCATATTACTATGAGATAAAATTAGGTACACGGGTTAAAATCAGTTTTCTATCATTTACCTTATAGGTATTTCAAAATGACCAAGTAAATGTGTGTATCAAGGTGTTTGTCAAATAATTTTTGCCAACTTCCATACCCCGTTTTATTAGTAGGCAATATATTAAAAGAAACCTCATATACATTTAATAATTACTCAAATAAGTTAAATAGTTATTGGGCCGCTGCTGCTGCTGCTAAGTCACTTCAGTCTTGTCCGACTCTGTGCGACCCCATATTGGGCTACAGTGTGTTAAAGAGTGAGGGCTTCTCAGGTGGCACGGTGGTAAAGAATTCACCTGCCAACACAGGGGATGCAGGAGATGCAGGAGATCCTCGTTCCATCTCTGGGTTGGGAAGTTCCCCTGGAGTAAGAAATGGCAACCGCACTCCAGTATTCTTGCTTGGGAAATCCCATGGATAGAGGAATCTAGTGGTCTACAGTCTGTGACATCACAAAGAGTTGAGCAACCGAGCTACTGAGCGCACACACATTTTAAAGAGCAGTTTGGTGACAATCTGATTTCTTGATATAACACCAGGCATATTAGTTCCCATAAACATATTATAGTCCTTTAATTCAACTGGCTGATAAACTTCTAAGTATTTTAACCTAAAAGCAAAGTTGTGGTGAGACTCACATATGTTCTTCAAACTTTGATTTCTATTTCTTAAAAATTTTAGTACACTTTTCTATTGATTTCCTTTAACAGAAAGTGTTCGCTCAGCTTTTGAAATATGCAAGAGATTAAGGTTGCTGATTCACTGAGTACCATTTTATTGCAGGATTTATGAAACATGCACTTTGTTGTTATATACACTCCAAATCAGTTTATGTGAAATACTTAAGATTTATTTTTATTTTTTAAATTTATTTATTTTAATTGGAGGCTAATTACTTTACAATATTGTATTGGTTTTGCCCTACATCAACATGAATCCGCCACGGGTGTACATTTGCTCCCCATCCTGAACCCCCCTCCCTCCTCCCTTCCTGTACCATCCCTCTGGGTCATCCCAGTGCACTGTTTATAATATTAAGCTTTATATTTGTTATTCAATAAGAGAATCGCAAGCTGTCTGTAAGAGGAAAGTTACCTATATGATGCTTTCATGAAGGCCTTCAAATATAAACAGTCTGAATCCTTTCTATAATAAAATGTTGGATCTAGAGTTGACTTTGCAAATTAAACAGAATTTAAACACTATTTTCCATGAAAGCAACCCTAGGTTTCCTTTGATTAGTGATAGCATGATATAATTTTTAACTCATTTACTTTTAACTAAATTATTTACTTTAAACTAAATTCAAAGTACATTTTTAGGTAGCAAATAGTTTGGTATTGCCTTTTAAAATTCAGTCTGATTTTTTTTTTTTTTTGCCTTTTCATTGAGTTTTTGCATAATGGAAAACAATTTGGTAGGGTTAGTTAACATAAGTTTGAAAGCATGGCTTAGAAATCTCAGAGGAATTGGGAGTGAGATTTTTATTGTAACACTGTCTGGCAGTAGAAGTAGGTGCAATCTAGGGGGTCCACTATTGAGGACAGGATGAGCAAAGGAGAGCACAAACTATGAAATACTCTGAAGTGTTCAGAAGCCAAGAAACCACCTGTATGATAAGTAGTGTGTCTAAATGTTTAAGCAGTGTTGAGTAAAAGTATGACATATAAAAATGTCGATATTAAAACTCCAATTTTATATATTCACGACCACACCAAACTACATATTTTTAAAGAATTCATAAGAACACAAGGATACATATTAAACACTTAAGACAGGAATATGCAAGACAGAAAATAAACCGATGCATAAATAATGTTACTAAAGTAAAATAAAATAATTCTTTACTCCTAGTATTCAAAAATTTTTAAAATTGAATTAAAATTAAGACTGTAAAACTAAAGTTCTGTGGATTCAGTTATGCCTCATATTTCAATACAATTTACTGCATACCATTTAGGAAATAAACCTGTTTTGAAGCAGGTATTTATAAGACATGAGGTATAGTTGTGAAGTTATTGATTGTTTATTGCCCTCTAGAGTATGCTCACATTAATTAGCATGGAAATCAGCTCAGTAACAATTAATAAAGAAATATATTTAAGTGCCATATGTTTCTGTTAATTCATGCATGCCACTGCAATTATCAAGAAATGTTAAGCAGAGATCAGACAATTACTGATCCTAATCAAAATTACAAAAGTCAGACTTTATAATAAACTAGAGTTAGATTATGAGTTTGGATTTTAGTTATGTCTAGACAGTTTCCAAAACAGCCTTTCTTAATTATCCATACCCTATTCCTCTGATAAGCAATAAAAGGATGGTGGTAGAGCTAAGCCTCAAATACAACATGTTCCCTCAGTTTGAATCAGTCTTCACTAGCCATGTGTTTGATGGATCTGAACTTTAAAAACCATTTCTTTCTGGCTTACTTCACTCTGCATAATGAATTGCCAGTCTAGGTTTGATGCAGGATACAGGATGCTTGGGGCTGGTGCATGGGATGACCCAGAGGGATGGTATGGGGGAGGAAGATGGGAGGGGGGTTCAAGATTGGGAACACGTGTGCACCTGTGGCAGATTCATGTTGATGTGTGGCAAAACCAATACAATATTGTAAAGTAAAAAAACAACAAAACACACACACACACACATTTACACAATGTTTTAGGTCAAATATATTTCAGTTAACACAAGAACAACAACCAAGGCCTTGTCTGAGGAGTAGAACAGCCAGGGCTTCTGCTGACATGGTACAGCTTGCACAATGCAATTTGTAGGGGCACCATTCACCTCTCTGTACCATAGATGTGTATGCATATTATGACTATTTTTAGTAAATGGCAGTAAATTCTCTAGAGAATTGGGTGATTTGTTCTAATACTCACATAAATGACATTCAGCTGAGCTCATAAAGGCAGCATCTCCACTTTAAATGAGGTATTGAGATGCTGTTCCTCTATACTTACTACGTTCCTTAACTCACTTTTCTTTCTGTTCTTGCTTTATTCTGAAAAGTAGATAGACCTTTTCCCATCTCTCCTGGATAATCTGGAACTTTCATGAGACGGTAACTGTTTCTGCTCTTTAAAGCACAGGTTCCACTCCATTATTCTTGGTCATAATAGCAGAATGTGAAATGTAAGACTCTTACATAAAACTAAATATAAATAAATTATAAATTTCACCTATAACCTAAATCAAATGAACAAACAGTTAAGTAAATACCTAAAAGTACATTTGAGATGTCGTTTACATTGAATTTTATGAATTTAATAAATGCTTGCCCAAGACACAGTGCCCTGGTGTGAATGTTTGGGGGTGTGTGTGAGAGTATGTGTCATATGGTTGTATCCAAGTTGCTCTGAGTTCTTCCTCTGCTTTTGCCAAAACACTCATTAGTCATTTTTACTTCACTCCAGAGGAATATTTAGGCTTTGTTTTGAAAGTAACTGTGTTGGGGGCCTCAAAGTCCACTGTCAAGGTGCATGCTTCTCTAGAAGAACTCACAGAATTCAGGAAAGCTGTTACATTTATGATTATGGATTGTTACAGTGAAAGAGTACAGATTAAAATCAGAAAAGTAAAAAAAAATGCTTATGGTAGGTCCACCCGATATGAGGCTCAGGCTTCCAGTCATCCCCTCTCAATGGGGTCTTGCGGATAGCATTCTGTCCTCCCAGCAACGATGTGCCACAACGCATATGATATGCTGCCACTCAGGCAGGATCACTTGAGCTTTGACTTCTAAGATTTTTATAGGAGGTCAGCTACTTAGGTCTGTGGCTCTATGACTGACTTTAGCTACGCCAAAGTCAAAGTGATACAGCATGATCTGTAGCTCCAGAAATACAAAAAAAAAAAAAAAAGCATTCACCATAAATTACAGTGTTAGTATAAACCATCACGCATGCTCCAAGATTTCAAATACACAGACTTTCTTATCAGTCAGGATATGCCAGGGGCTTAGATTATCTCCCAGGAACTGTTCAATGGCCAGTCCTGAAAATCCTTTGGAATGTCAAGTGTTATAGTTTGCAGCAGGAAACTTCCAGAAGAACAGGAACTTGGAAGTGTGATTTTTGTTTTCTCATTGACACAGATAATCTTAAATCTTCCACTACCCAGTGATCTATACTGAGTGCCTACTCTTGGAACCAACCACAACTGTGCTTTCTGGATCTCCTCTCACACTCTGGCATGCCTCCACTAGCAATGTGGATACAATGGTGGAGTGTGCCTGGCTCAATCTGATGGCAAACTTTCAAGTGAGGCTGCTGATTATTACACCATAGTTAACAACTGGTGATAGAGCACATAAACACAGCCTTTCCATTATGCCCATGGCATTTGGCAGGCCACACAGGTGCTGGTAGGCTGTTAACAGAAAGAAGCCATTATCACTCATGGTTGATCCTGAGCACTGAGAGGCCAGGATGAGGTGCAAAACCTCACCTTCCTCTTTGTTCCTGCCTTCTTTTGATCTACATATACTCTACTAACAGGAATACTGAAAGTCCTTGATTTCTTAGACTCCTCCTCTTTTCTTAGACCTCTCTGGCTTCTGCACAGAATCCAAGCTTCACCCTGATCATGGTTAGTTTAGTTGATGGTGCTGAACTAGGATGTCCTCTTATTCTGAAATCAGTATATCAAATGATCCTTCATGGCCTCACAGAGAGATGCGTTCACTTTTATTTTTCCTGTGATCACTATACAGGACTTTAACATTCAAGAAATAACCAGAAAAGAAAATTCACTCCCACTAATATTCTACTGTGAATTCTACTGTGCACCTGTGCCATATCTTTTATGTATTTTATGCTACAAACAATTCCAGAGACTATAATAAGGGACAAGTGAAGGAGAAAAAAAGCACTGTTTTGTTCTATGTATATTTTATTGTCATGTTTCTGCCAGATTTTAAAGCACACGGCATGCCTGTGTTTACAAGCATACTTGTGTATGGTATACATAACACATTCAAATGCACATAAATGGAAAGAGAAAATATTTCATATGAATTACACATTTTCTCCTTCACAGTTCAGAGACTTTCTCCTGCAGTTTATAACCTACAGGCTTAAACATATTGTTCTTCTTGAGGATAGGGGATATAACCATTTTCTTTATAAGTTGTCGTCACGATATGGATTGGATATCCTCACCAGTCTATTTGTCTTTGTTTGTGGAACCATTGGTGTTAACTGAAACTTACTAGAAACACAGACTCTAAGATCTGCATACAGACAAACTGAATTGAAAACCCTGGAGAGAGTCCTTAGCAGCTTTGGTTTTATTGAGTCCTTTAGGTGCTCCTGAAGCACACTCAAATTTGAGAGGCACTGTCTTAGAGAATGAGGAAAAGAAAAGCGAGCATTACTTTAGGAATTTGAAATTGTGGATTAATGTTATGATGGTATTTTATGCTCAAGAAAACTAAACACATATCATAGAGATAATTTATGGTTCCGATAGCAAATACAACTAGAAAACACAATGGATGATAGATACAGATAATATGGTCCCAGTCAAAGAAATGTTCGCTGCTTTCACTAAAATATGTTCCTTGTAATAAATAAGGCAGCTGACTGTAGTAATTTGTGATTTGGGAGCGTAACATCTGGCTGGTGGGTAATGTGATGTGGGAGGGACCTGATCATTGAGCAACTCCTTCTGGTTATCTTCCTGAATGCCATTTATGTTTAAACATGTCGATTGAAATGCAGCTCTACTTCATATGTAACAGATTAGATGGCTTAGAGAGGGTGGAAACTAGCCAAAGTCAAGCTTGTTTCTGACATACAGGGGTTGTGTAAACATGCAGAGGGAGGATAAATTGCACATATAATACAGTTTTGTCCTAGAGAACCATTTAGGTTGCTTATGATATCTCCCATAAAAGGAAATAAAGCAAATGGAGTGGATAGCAGCAGCCAAGGTTCCCTTGGTTCAGATGGTAAAGAATCTGCCTCCAGTGCAGGAGACCTAGGTTTGATTCCTGGATTGGGAAGGTCCCTTGGAGAAGGAAATGACTCCCCACTCCAGTAATCTTTCCTGGAGAATCCCGTGGATAGAGGAGCCTGGCAGGCTACAGTCCATGGAATCATAAACAGTCAGACACAGCTGAGCGACTTTCATTTTCAGACCTTCTTTTAACAATCCAGAGGACATGGACCTGCATCGTAAAATTGTCGAGCTTTAGCCCATTCTGTAGAGGGTTATAAGTATGTGTTGCACTTTTTGTTTAGTTCCCAAGTCCAAGAGAAGTTTATTTGTTTGAAACTCACAAGGATGAGGAAAAATCGGAAAAGATCCAATTCAGTTTTATAATATATTATATTTTATCAATGTAATATAAATGTATGTTGACCCTCTCTGTTCTAATTATAAAAAACAACTCTGGACTCAAAATTCAGAAAATATATATGAGATGGATGAAACTGGAGCCGATTATACAGAGTGAAGTAAGCCAGAAAGAAAAACACCAATACAGTATACTGACACATATATATGGAATTTAGAAAGATACTAATGATGACCCTGTATGTGAGACAACAAAAGAGACACAGAGGTATAGAACGGACTTTTGGACTCTGAGGGAGAGGGAGAGGGTGGGATGATTTGAGAGAATGGCATTGAAACATGTATACTATCATGTAAAAAAAAATAATATATCAAAGAAACTTTATGTCACTGAAATTACAGTACACTGACATCAATTGGTACATAATAATTGTGCAATTACTTTAGTTATGTGCTGTAAATAAAATTTTAGAATTAAAAAAAAAGAAAATATATAGAAGCAGGGCAGAATATTTTCAATAAGCATGTTCCTAATCTTAAAAAGTATCTGAAAACAAGCTAAAATTGCTGTTGGATATATTATACAAAATCTACACATGCCCAGCATATCAACTTGTCTATCTAATTGTCCTTTTATGAGGTGATCAAAAATTATTCCTCTCAAAATCTGACCTTTATTCCTGGAGTTTGTGAATGTATTACCTTATTATGTATGGGTTGGGCTTCCCTGGTGGCTCAGATGGTAAAATGTCTGCCTGCAATGTGGGACACCTGGGTTCGATCCCTGGGTCGGGAAGGTCCCCTGGAGACGGATATGGCAACCCACTCCAGTACTCCTGCCTGGAAAATTCCATGGACAGAGGAGCCTGATAGGCTACAGTCCATGGGGTCTCAAAGAGTCGGATACGGCTGAGCAACTTCACTTTCATGTATGTGTTACCTTATGTGGCAAATAGGGTATTGCAAATGTGATCAAAGCTTTGGACCTTGAGGTACAGAGATTAATATGGATTATCTGCGTGAGCCCAATCTAATAGACGAATCCTTATAAGCAGAGAAACTTTCCTGGGTGTAGTCAGAAAGAAATGTGACTTATGGAAGAAGGTCAGAGAGTTGTTACGTAAGAACCAGCCATACTACCTGTTGTTGGTTCTGAGATGTGTGGACGACATCCAAGGACTGGAGAGAGTCCTTTAGGATCTAAGAGTGGACTCTAACTAATGACCAGTCATGAAATGGGGCCCTCAGACCTTCCCCTACAAGCAATTTAGTTCTGCTAACAGGTGAATGAGCACAGAAACAGATTCTCCCTAGAGCTTGCAGAAAGAAACACAGTCTGGCTGACACATTGATTTTAGTACAGTGAGACCCATACCAGACTTCTGATCTACAACAACTGTAAGACAATAAAGTTGTGTTAGGTCCGGTTTATGGAAGATTGCTATAGCAGCAATAGAAACTTCATATACTTTATATGTAATATTTCAAAAATTTAATTCTAATATTCCTCTTAATCCAGATATTCCCCCAAGTTTTCTGATCTCTATAAATGGAGTCACCATGTACATACCCTTCCATCTGTTGTAGGCATACCCATAAGAGGACAAATAAATGGCACTGCCAGAGTTTTCTTTCTAAGACTGACTAGAGAAAATGGGCAGATCACTGACAGTTCTGCAACAGGAAGAACCTTCAAACCAGCCCCTTGCTGAGAGATGTGCAGCCCTGTGCACAGGTACAAACGCAGGCCCATATATCATATCTGCATATTTAAATAAATGAGTGGAACATATTCCATAAATGAGTGGAACAAAATCTTAAAGTCTTTACCTTCTGATGAGTCAAATTTAGCTTCTTTAAGTCCAGGTATACCAGATATCCATTTAGATATCTCAGGTTTCTGGTGTTTCTATGCTTGTCTGAAGCAGTGGAAGGAGTGCCAGCACCCACCCAAAACCAGCAGCTTGGGGAGGAGCTCTTCTAGGCTGGGTCAAGGATGGGGATAGAAAGGTAAACAAATAAATAAATAAGAAGGAAAAATGCTTAGTTTTCATGATTCCTACACTCTATTGGGAAGACAGAATATAAATAAGAAACATAAGTAAAATATAGTGGTTTGTACTGTATGTCTATACCCAATTTCATTATACACGGTCAAAGCTTTATCAAAGCATTTCTATTAGTTTTTTTTTTTTTATGTTGCTCCACTTTCTTTTTTTTTTTTAATACTTTATTCTACATTACAATACTGTATTTGTTTTGCCATACCTTGACATGAATCAGCCACAGGTGTCCACGATCTCCCAATGCCGAAGCCCCCTCCCACCTCCCACCCCATATCATCTCCCTGGATCATCCTGTGCACCAGCCCAATGCATCCTGCATCCTGTATTGAACATAGACTGACACTTCGTTCTTACAAGATAGTATACATGTTTCAATGCCATTCTCCCAAACCATCCCCGTCTCTCCCTCTCCCTCAGAGTCCAAAAGTCCGTTCTATACCTCTGTGTCTCTTTTGTTGTCTCACATACAGGGTCATCATTACTATCCTTCTAAATTCCATATATATGTGTCAGTATACTGTATTGGTGTTTTTCTTTCTGGCTTACTTCACTCTGTATAATCGGCTCCAGTTTCATCCATCTCATTAGAACTGAGTCAAATTTATTCTTGTTAAGGGCTGAGTAGTACTCCATTATGTATATGTACCACTGCTTTCTTATCCATTCATCTGCTGATGGACATCTAGATTGTTTCCATGTCCTGGCAATTATAAACAGTGCTGCAATGAACATCGGGGTACATGTGTCTCTTTCAATTCTGGTTTCCTTGGTGTGTATGCCCAGCAGGGGATTGCTGGGTCATAAGGCAGTTCTATTTGCAATTTTTAAGGAATCTCCACACTGTTTTCCATAGTGGCTGTACTAGTTTACATTCCCACCAGCAGTGTAAGAGGGTTCCCTTTTCTCCACATCCTCTCCAGCATTTATTGCTTGTAGGCTTTTGGATCACAGCCATTCTGACTGGTGTGAAATGGTACCTCATTGTGGTCTTGATTTGCATTTCTCTGATAATAAGTGATGTTGAGCATCTTTTCATGTGTTTGTTAGCCATCCGTATGTCTTCTTTGGTGAAATGCCTATTTAGTTCTTTGGCCCATTTTTTGATTGGTTCGTTTATTTTTCTGGAGTTGAGCTGCATAAGTTGCTTGCATATCTTTGAGATTAGTTGTTTGTCAGTTGTTTCATTTGCTATTGTTTTCTCCCATTCAGAAGGCTGTCTTTTCACCTTGCTTATAGTTTCCTTTGTTGTGCAGAAGCTTTTAATTTTAATTAGATCCCATTTGTTTATTTTTGCTTTTATTTCCAGTATACTGGGAGGTGGATCATAGAGGATCCTGCTGTGATTTATGTTGGAGAGTGTTTTGCCTATGTTTTCCTCTAGGAGTTTTATAGTTTCTGGTCTTACATTTAGATCTTTAATCCATTTTGAGTTTATTTTTGTGTATGGTGTTAGACAGAGGTCTAGTTTCATTCTTTTACAAGTGGTTGACCAGTTTTCCCAGCTTCCATTAGTTTTTTACTGCATGAGTTCTAAGTTGCTTTAGCTGTGTACAACTCTTTGCGACCCTATGGACAGTAGCCTGCCAGGCTCCTTTGTCCACCAGACTCTCCAGGCAAGAATACTGGAGTGGGTTGCCATGCCCTCCTCCACGGAATCTTCCTGACCCAGGGATCAAACACACATCTTTAAATGTCTCCTGGATTGGCTGGGGGTTCTTTACCACTAGTGCCAGTGCAACAAATCCCCACAAGCTTAGTGATTTAAGATCCACATTAATTATCTTCCAGCTTCTGTATGTCAGGCATTTAGGCATGGCTTAATGGACCTTCTGGTCAGGGTTTCCCAAGACTGCGGTCAGGGAGTTGGCTGGACTGAATCCTCCTCTGAAGGGTCAACTGAAGAAGACTCTGATTTCAATCTTCTTATTGGCAGAATTCATTTTCTTGTACCTGTATGGTAGAGGTTATGGATTGGATTTTGTTTGTCTTGCTGGCAGTAGGTTGGATGTTCCTCTGTTGTTCTAGAGATCACCTAAATGTCCTCAGTTCAGTTCAGTTCAGTTCAGTCACTCAGTCGTGTCCAACTCTTTGCGAACCCATGAATTGCAGCACACCAGGGCTCCCTGTCCATCATCATCTCCCAGAGTTCACTCAGACTCACGTCCATTGAGTTGGTGATGCCATCCAGCCATCTCATCCTCTGTCATACCCTTCTCCTCCTGTCCTCAATCCCTCCCAACATCAGAGTCTTTTCCAGTGAGTCAGCTCTTCGCGTGAGGTGGCCAAAGTACTGGAGTTTCAGCTTTAGCATCAGTCCTTCCAAAGAACATCCAGGGCTGATCTACTTTAGAACAGATTGGTTGGATCTCCTTGCAGTCCAAGGGACTCTCAAGAGTCTTCTCCAACACCACAGTTCAAAAGCATCTATTCTTCGGTGCTCAGCTTTCTTCACAGTCCAAATCTCACATCCATACATGACCACAGGAAAAACCATAGCCTTGACTAAACGGACCTTTGTTGGCAAAGTAATCTCTCTGCTTCTGAATATGCTATCTAGGTTGGTCATAACTTTTCTTCCATGGAGTAAGCATCTTTTAATTTCATGGCTGCAGTCACCATCTTCAGTGATGAGGCTATCAACAGTTTCTTATTATGAGGGCTTCTCCAACAAGGCTGGCTATTACAATAAGATTGCACAGTCTCTCCTACCTTTAATCTCTGACCTTGGAAACATCCAGGCTGTCTTTTGGACATATTCAAATTATTTAAGTCAGGTAAATTCAGGATATTCTCCTTTTGCATTAACTCAAAATAAACAGATTAAATACCTTAGTTATATCTGCAATATTTATTTACTTCTTAACATTCTATAGGATATATAAGGAAATTACAGTTCTTGATTGAACTCAAAGGATTATACACAGAAGGAATACCACAGTACAGGGATCATAGGGCTAACCTACTATCTATCACATGGAATATACAAAGTATTTACATTGTTCTGTATTCTTGAAAACACTTGGTGCTATCAGTTTTTATTCATCTATGGGATATGAATTGCTCAGTTTTAGTGGTTTCAGTTGTCATTAACTTAATTATTAGTCAAATTGCCTTTTTAGTTTCTCAATTTTATATTCTTCATTAAGATTTCATTTTCATTGTTTTGCTTTTTTATGTTTTTATTCTTTCAGATTTTTATTGTGTTTACCTTTTTAGATGGAGAAAATAGACAATTGCATGACATTAAAATGCATTTTCTGCCAATTTTTGCTGTGACTTTTTGTTTCTTTAACATTAATATAAGTAATAAATCCTTTAATTTATGTTCTGTGATTTTTGCATCACTTTAAAGAAATTTCTGTTATACAAATTCATAAAAGATTTCTTATAAGTTTCAAATTTTATGTTACTATTTAGTTTTTTAACCCACCCAGAATGGTTTGCTTGTGAGTACAGGGATTTCTAACTATTTTCCCCATATATATATGCCAATTATCAGATCTATTAATATCTACTAAATAATCATCCTTTCTCAATTTTTTATTTCTGTATTCTATCAGATATCAAAATTCCAATTGTGCCTAGAATTTTCTTTTTGTCAGTGGGCAAATTTCACCAATAACACAATATATCATTTTTACAGTAAATTGTCAATTTTTGATATGTGTATTTTTCATTTTTCCTTCAATTTGACATTTTTGTTCTTAGAATTTCTTTTTAATATTAACTTGTTTGCTTATATCAAGGCTGTTAAAATAAGACAGAGGATTTTTAAAGTGCATTGCCTTTACAGACTGATGTAAGTTTAATTGACTTTTTCATATTGCATTTTCCTATACACAAACAGAGGTTCCCTGGTGACTTGATGGTAAAGAATCTGCCTGTGATGCAGGAGACCCAGGTTTGATCCCTGGGTTGGGAAGATCCTGTGGAGAAGGGAATGCAACACACTCCAGTATCTTTGCTTGTAGAATCTCATGGACAGAGGAGCCCAGTGGGCTACAAGTCTATGGAGTCACAGAGTCAGACATTACTGAGCAACTAAACAACAATAGATGAAGGAATTGTGGGGAAAACAGGTTACTGCCCCAGGTCAAAGCAAATAGGGGGCATAGCTGAATCATACCCTAGTTATTTGAATTCAGCATCTGCACTTTCAGAGGAGCAACTACCCATGTTCCTCTTCATGACTGAACATTATAAAAACATTTTTCTAATGTTTAAAAATCTATTTTTGTATTAACCTCATGCAATTTTTATTACCTCATTTTTTATCTGCACTACGTTTTCAGTGTCTGTGACTTATTGGTGCCTGGAAGAAACACAAACTGGAATCAAGATTGCTGGGAGAAATATCAATAACGTCAGATATGTAGATGACATCACTCTTATGGCAGAAAGTGAAGAGAAACTAAAAAGCCTCTTGATGAAAGTGAAAGAGGAGAGTGAAAAAGTTGGCATAAAGCTCAATATTCAGAAAACAAAGATCATGGCATCTGGTCCCATCCTTCATGGGAAATAGATGGGGAAACAGTGGAAACAGTGTCAGACTTTATTTTGGGGGGCTCTGAAATCACTGCAGATGGTGACTGCAGCCATGAAATTAGAAGACACTTACTCCTTGGAAGAAAAGTTATGACCAACCTAGATAGCATATTCAAAAGCAGAGACATTACTTTGCCAACTAAGGTACGTCTAGTCAAGGCTGTGGTTTTTCCAGTGGTCATGCATGGATGTGAGAGTTGAACTGTGAAGAAGGCTGAGCACCGAAGAATAGTTGCTTTTGAACTGTGGTGTTGGAGAAGACTCTTGAGAGTCCCTTGGACTGCAAGGAGATCCAACTAGTCCATTCTGAAGGAGATCAACCCTGGGATTTCTTTCTTTTTTTTTTTTTTAATACTTTATTCTTTATTACAATACTTATTTGTTTTGCCATACCTTGACATGAATCAGCCACAGGTGTCCACGATCTCCCAATGCCGAAGCCCCCTCCCACCTCCCACCCCATATCATCTCCCTGAATCATCCCGTGCACCAGCCCCATACATCCTGCATCCTGTATTGAACATAGACTGACGCTTCGTTCTTACAAGATAGTATACATGTTTCAATGCCATTCTCTTTAGAATATATATTAAAGTGTACTTACATATTTGGTTGTAAAGTGACTTAAATACATAAATGGACAAATATACAGAGCTTATAAATCATGTTTAAGAAACATGAGACATCTTCATTTAATAAGTGTCAAAAATACATAGTTGCCTATCATAATAACAATTAGCCAATCCATATTATCCAAATAGGTAGTAACAGTGGCTGGATGTGTGTGTATATTTGGGGACCATTAAAGAGATATTAGGTAAATAATTTGCATATCTAGTGGCATATGTTCATTTCAAGTGTAAGATAAACTTCTAAAATGCTCTGGAGAATTATTTTACTATAGTAAATAAGCTGATTGGAATTGATTGAAATGGAAAATTACTGACTGAAAATATATAAAGAAAAACCAGCTTTTGAAGTCAGCTGTTCTGATATAAATAAAACAAGATAAACCATAATAGCAAAATTTTGGAAATTTGGTAATTAATCATGCCTTCTGGAAATAGATTAATGAAAATGCAAATTTAGAGAAAATAAAATTATAAATACTTGGAAAACAATAACAAAATTATATTGTCTTTAGCCTAAACCAAATTTGCTTACAACTTAAAGGATTGCTGTATCTCTTTTTGCAGGTGGCACTAATGGTAAAGAACCCATCTGCCAATGCAGGGGACACAGGGGACATGGTCGATCTCTAGGTTGGGAAGATCCCCTGGAGGAGGGCATGCAACCCACTCCAGTATTCTTGCCTGGAAAACCCCATGGACAGAGGAATCTGGTGGGCTACAGACCAAAGGGTCGCAAAGAGTCATATAACTGAGAGGACTTTGCATGCACACACACTCATCTTTGTTGTACTGTAGCAACTATAACTTTATTAGAACTAATACTTAAAAAAATTACAAGTAGACTGCTGGTAATTTTCTAAACTGCATTTTCCAAGCATACACTAAGTTATCTTTCATTATGTGACCAAGTTTCATTGTCTATAAATCAGCCCCCAGAAATTAAAGTTACTTAGAAACTTTTAACATGGAGATCAGAATGCAATGTACTGAGTGTGTGGGTGTAACATCCAGCCACTGTTACTACCTATTTGGATAATATGGATTGGCTAATTGTTATTATGATAGGCAACTATCATATATGTGTGTGTGTAGTATGGAGAAAGAGACAGACAGATATTAACAGAAAGACTGAGACAGAGACTAAAATATTGAGACAGAGACAGAAAGAGCACAATCTACATTCCTCAGATGGATATCTATAAATCTCTTCAAACTTTAAAAAGTCATATTTCTGTATGTAATTTCAGTATAACATGTTCAGAATTAACTGCCCTTTTCCCTCACTTACAGCAGCTAATGATATACTGTCCTAACTTCTCAACATTTCTATATTCCATACCTGGAGCAGCATTACATAATGCAAAATAAATCACCACATATTAGAAGTTGTATAACTGCTTGTTTTATAAACATTTTTTACACCATTCAATGTTCGGTAACCTATTCTTTTCCACTACATGATCAGAAGAACATTCCACTAGTAAAAACACAGGAAACACATCAATTAGTCTTCTAAAATTCTCATGTAAGGTCCATTTCTTTTCATCAATCATCCACATTTTTCTTTACTAATAATTATAAAGTTAAACACAACTTGATACATGATATATGGGTATAGTAAACATGATTTTAAGAAAATTATGAATAATCCCTTTTGGACACTCGTCATTATTTACTACACACAGATAAGACTGGAAATATACAGGTTTTGAGCAGATAAAAATTAAAATTTTAAATTATATTCTGTTTATATGAGATGGTATTTACCATTCAAAAGATAGAGACAGACCAAGAAACAAGAAAGAGAGAAGAGAGAGTTTGGTTCAAATCTCTAATCATAGTCAAAAATAAGACTGGCATAAACATTTAGAGAAAATTTTGACTTTGAATTAAACCAATAATTACAGTTCTCTCTAATTATTGGGTATGTTAGTCTCTCAGTCATGTCCAACTCTTCGTGACCCCATGGAATGCAGCTCACCAGGCTCCTCTGTCCATGGGATTCTCCAGGCAAGAATGCTGGAGTAGATTGCCATTTCCTTCTCCAGGGGATCTTCCTGACCCAGGGATAGAATCCCAGTCTCCTGAATTGCAGGCCAATTCTTTGCTATTTGAGCCACCAGGGAAGTCAATTTAACCATTGCCTAATCACTGGCTCCCAATGCTTAGATTAGAACCAATCTAATCATTGGCTTCCAATAAATCTCTTCTCCATGAGGTCTCATGTTCAGGTTCAGTAACATTAAAATGCAGAGAGATGATATGTGGTGGGAGGTGGGAGGGGGCTTCAGCATTGGGAAATCGTGTACACCTGTGGCTGATTTATGTCAATGTATGACAAAACCAATACAGTATTGTAATGTAGAATGAAGTAAAAATAAAATTTATTATAAAAAAATAAAATAAAATGCAAAGCTAATGTTTTTTTCAAAGAATATTATTAATACCACTATTTAAGGATACTATTTTCATGCAAGGAAAGAATGTCATTGTTTACATTTGAGAAATGTGGAAAATGAGGTTGATACATGTGAGGTTTCCTGATGCACAATCTAATATTACCAACATTGCTGCACATCTAGCTGTAATATTTTAATGACCTCTGAAAGCAATAGGCATTAAAATAAATTTTTTCTCAGCAAGAATTTATAAATGAAAAACATTACCATGTTATAATATTGATATCTTTGCTAAATCTAATTCAAGTAAATACTATTTTAGTAAGCACCAAACAGATTTATTTCTGCCTTGTAGCCTAGGTTGATTTATATATTTAAGCAAAATCATCCTAAATTAGTTGGGTAGAAAAAAATTCTTGATCAATATTATCAAAATACTGCTTGTTCTCTAGGAAAGTTAGCTCAGGTTAGCATATAATTTTATAAGTTGTGAATCCTATTCTGTAACCATTATTCCTGATAGTATTCTTCTGGGATGCTTTAGGTTCAAATGTTGGACTGAATTAGCAGAAACATGTTTTTCAATGACTAGGTCTATTATATTCACTATATAACATTGTTTCCTTTTTATTATGCAATTCAGAAAAAAACATAAGGTAATATAAAAAGGAGCAAAATAATGGTATAACAATATAGGTACACAAATTACTCTAAATGTAAAAGCTGAGAAAATAAAAGAAGACAGGTATATAAAGGGGTTTGTTTAATTACCAGTGAAAATGGATAGGATTTTGTTTATAAAAGTGAACTATACAGAAAATTTAATTATTATTATTATTTAATTTATTATTAAATTATTATTAAATTATTATTTAATTTAATTATTACTTAAACACTGACTAGGTATCATGCAGTGTGCCAAGGGATTTATGTAAGCACTTGAGTTTCATCCTCACAATGATCCTCAGAGTGTGAGTGGAACATCACAGAAAGAAGACCCTGAGGCTTGACAGGAGGTAGCCTGATAAAAGTCCTGGGTTAGACTTTGGCTAAATGGCACCCCACTCCGGTACTCTTGCCTGGAAAACCCCATGGACAGAGGAACCTGGTAGGCTACAGCCCATGGGGTCGCGAAGTGTCAGACACAACTGAACGACTTCACTTTCACTTTTCACTTTGATGCACTGGAAAAGGAAATAGCAACCTACTCCAGTGTTCTTGCCTGGAAAATCCCAGGAATGGGGGAGCCTGGTGGGCTGCTGTCTATGGGGTTGCACAGAGTCGGACACGACTGAAGCAACTTAGCAGCAGCAGCAGAATTTATGCTAGGAAAGTAGCATTGTATCACTTGAAAGAGTTGTTTGTTTGTTTTGTCTTTTTTTTTTTTTTTTAAAACAAGATAGACTTCAGTTTTAGGAAGGTAGTTGGTCCTTTATAACAACAAACACTAGTGGAATAACTATCAATTACTTCCTGAGAAGCACTGGAGAATTTACCTTTAGAACAGTGCTGTTAGATCAAAGAAGTGCCTCAGGCCACAACAATTATTTCCCTCCAGGAGGTCACAGAAAGCTTTTCTTCCTACAGGAGGCCTTTGAGGAAGAAGGATACTCATGCAGGTGCTTTTCCTACAGTGGCTACTTGAGATTTTACTTCTGGTTCTGTAGAACTTCTTATGCCATACTTATCCACAGACAGATGCTTCTGGATAAACAGAGTCTGTATCTATCACTTCAAAGACTGTAAGAAAAACTGTTTTGAAGAAAATGACCACAAATGATACTACAGTCTTGTTTCTTAGACTAACACCAATAAAATGCTTTAACTTAAAGTGATTTCGAACACTTCAGTTCAGAAGTCTGAACTATTTGTCGATCAGAAAGTGAGACTTAAATCAGGATTTAAGTGTTTGGTTATTTTATACTAAACATTCAAGGACCTGAAGTGGGCAGGAAAAAGTATTCCAGGAAGCAATTTTCTAATAAATTTGAACATAATGATGAGTTGTATGCTTGTGTAAAATGTATCGCATGTAAGCCCCATAAAGGTGAAGCTACAGATTGAAAGGAACACTTTTCTTGGAATTCATGCTTTCTTCAAAGAACTTCCAAAATAATGTGGTAAAAAGCATGAAATTAAAGTAGCTTCTAAATACACATGCACACTGCATCTGTTTCAGATCCTTTTAGCATTTTCATTTTGAAACTATACGTATACAGTAGTTAATTAGAAATGGAAAAACCCAGTCAATCAGCCAGCTGTTTTGATTGTACTCTGCCAGGTAGTTGTTTTCACTGATTTGTTTGTGAGCGCCTGTGTGTGTGGTTCACTGGCAGGTGATTAACAGTATCATCGCAGTCTGAGACTAAACAATTTGTTTCAAAAATTAAACACTATTTCTTAGATTGTATGTTTAAAAATAACCACTCTGATTTTTCTTATCACTCCTGTAGTATTATTATTATTAGCTGACATAATTATTATTGGGTTATACTGTAAAACACAGTTCAGGTTATCGTAGGAGTTACCTTGCTTATATAATTTCAAAAAGAAAGGGGACAATTTATATATCTATATTCCCACCTCATTTCAAAAAAGGTGAAAAATGTGAAAAAATACTGTACAATAAACATGCAGTAATTAAAGGAGCAAAATATATATGCAGCTATGCATATTTATAGGTTATTGTCACCAGCAGAAGGAAAATTTCATTTTTGCTTGTCTGCTCGAAAGAAAGAATTCAGTTGAGTGTCATCAGTCAGTTCAGTCACTCTTTGCGACCCCAAGAACCACAGCATGCCAGGCCTCCCTGTCCATCATCAACTTAAGGAGTTTACCCAATCTCATGTCCATTGAATTGGTAATGCCATCAAACCATCTCATACTCTGTCATCCCCTTCTAGAATTCTCTTGCTTTTTTCCATGATCCAGCAGATGTCGGCAATTTGATCTCTGGTTCCTCTGCCTTTTCTAAAACCAGCTTGAACATCTGGAAGTTAACAGTGCATGTATTGCTGAAGCCTGGCTTGGAGAATTTTAAGCATTACTTTACTAGCATGGGAGATGAGTGCAATTGCGTGTAGTCTGAGCATTCTTTGGCATTGCCTTTCTTTGGGATTAGAATGAAAACTGACCTTTTCCAGTCCTGTGGCCACTGCCGAGTTTTCCAAATTTGCTGGCATATTGAGTGCAGCACTTTCACAGCATCATCTTTGAGGATTTGAAATAGCTCAACTGGAATTCCATCACCTCCACTCCTTTGTTCGTAGTGATGCTTTCTAAGGCCCACTTGACTTCACATTCCAGGATGTCTGGCTCTAGGTGAGTGATTACACTGTCGTGATTATCTGGGGCGTGAAGATCCTTTTTGTATAGTTCTGTGTATTCTTGCTACCTCTTCTTAATATCTTCTGCTTCTGTTGCATCCCTACCATTTCTGTCCTTTATTGAGCCCATCTTTGCAAGAAATTCTCCCTTGGTATCTCTAATTTTCTTGAAGAGATCTCTAGTCTTTCCCATTCTATTGTTTTCCTCTATTTCTTTGCAGTGATCACTGAGGAAGGCTTTCTTATCTCTCCTTGCTATTCTTTCGAACTCTGCATTCACATGGGTATATCTTTCCTTTTCTCCTTTGCTTTTCGCTTCCCTTCTTTTCACAGCTATATGTAAGGCCTCTTCAGACAGCCAGTTTGCTGTTTTGTATTTCTTTTTCTTGGGAATGGTCTTGATTCCTTTCTCCTGTACAATGTCAGGAACCTCAGTCCATAGTTCATCAGGCACTCGGTCTATCAGATCTAGTCCCTTAAATCTATTTCTCACTTCTGCTGTATAGTCATAAGTGATTTGATTTAGGTCATACCTGGAATGGTCTAGTGGTTTTTTCCACTTTCTTCAATTTCAGTCTGAATTTGGCAATGAGGAGTTCATGATCTGAGCCACAGTCAGCTCCCAGTCTTGTTTTTGCTGACTGTATAGAGCTTCTCCATCTTTGGCATCTTTGAGTGTAATAGAGCAGTTTTAAGTAGCAAGAGTTTCACTAAGCAAAGAGAAAGCATGTTCCTGAGAAAGCATGAGAGTGGGCTGTCTGGAAACAAGAAATAGCCCTCAATGCGGTAGAGTTGGATTTTGTTTTAAAGTGGCGGTCCCTCCCTATATCACATGTCATTTACCAATTTGATTGAAAACTTTAAGATATATAACTTTTCTCCTAGTTAGCAGGTATTTACACATAAACACCCAAGTGAAACCCATGGATGGGAGTGAAAACTACAAGCTAATTTATTATAGCTACAGCATATGAACCCTGGTTCACTTTGAGTCACTGTTTAGATCTTGGTGTACTTATGCCAACCTCTGCTGGCGGTTTTATCTTGCATTGTCCTGCCATGGCTGGAAAACTAGCAGCCATGTGTCCTTGACCACACAAGGGCGGATCTCTTGGTATGTTCTGATCACCAATGTCCAAGTGGGGTGGAAAGGACAACACTGATGGACAAGAGGAGCTGTCATTATAAAACAAAGAACTCAAATACATAATCGATTAAGAGCAATGGATAAAGTTAAGTAGATTAAGTTATGAAGGATCATCTAATACTTAATAATGTTTCAAACTCAGTATTATATGTGAATATTGTAGATGGATTTCACACTAGCAATATGCTTCTTTCACTTGAAGTTATTACTTCAGTCACACACTTGACTTGTACTTCCATTCACTTATGTGTCCTGTTTTTCACACAGAGATATTAATAATCCAGAAGTCTGCTCTCCCAGATGATAGACAAGTCACTTTCATTATAGGACAGAACTTCTTTCAAGAAGACTCTCTACATTCTGGAGGGAAGGAAGAGAGGCAGGTAAGAAGGAAGGTTGGTTGCTCAATCTGTGCTCTCAGTCATCTGTCTTCCTCTTCCTTCCTTCCAGATCGTTTAGTGGGCTAAACTAGGTTCATGATGATTTATTAATGCAATTAAAAGTATTTTTCCCTAGCATGGATTATTAAGGATCCCGTCAGTTCACTTCAGTCACTCAGTCATGTCCAACTCTTTGTGACCCCATGATCCGCAGCATGCAAGGCCTCCCTGTCCATCACCAACTCAAGGAGTTTACCCAAACTCATATCCATTGAGTTGGTGATGCCATCCAAACATCTCATCCTCTGTCATCCCCTTCTCCTCTTGCCTTCAATCTTTCCCAGCATCAGAGACTCTTCAAATGAGTCAGCTCTTTTCATCAGGTGGCCAAAGTATTGGAGTTTCAGCTTCAACATCAGTCCTTTCAATGAACACCTAGGACTGATCTCCTTTAGGATAGACTGGCTGGACCTCCTTGCAGTCCAAGGGATTCTCAAGAGTCTTCACCAACAACACAGTTCAAAAGCCTCAATTCTTTGGCACTCAGCTTTCTTTATAGTCCAATTCTCACATCCATACATGACTACTGAAAAAAACATACCCTTGACTAGATAGACCTTTGTTCACGAAGTAATGGATCCTGTATATCTATGCAAAAGATCATCTTAAGTAACCAGTGGAGGGTGAAAAAATTAAAAAACAACAACAACAACAAAAAAGAAACTTGCAGTGATGTATCTGCATTGACGGCAATCATGTAATATCATTGTAATATCATGATATTACATGATTGCTCTCATGTAAAGTGTATGCCAAAATGCATTTGATGTGAAATGGCTCAGTTGTGTCTGACTCTTGGCGACCCCGTAGACTGTAGTCTACCAGGCTCCTCCATCCATGGGATTCTCCAGGCAAGAATACTGGAGTGGGTTGCCATTTCCTTCTCCAGGGGATCTTCCTGACCTAGGGATCGAACACAGGTCTCCTGCATGGCAGGCAGAGGTTTTAACCTCTGAGCCACCGGGGAAGCCCCAAAATGCATTTGGATGGAGTTATATATTTTTCCTTTTAGTTTGCTTTTGATGTCTAAATATTGTGTTTTATGGTTGCCTAATTAAATATACACAAAGACCAAAAATAAATTTTTTTTTAAATCTAGAGTAAACTATTCACTTGACCTGGAACCACTCCTGTGATTATTCTGCTACTTAAAATTTCATTAGCCCATCTGTGTCCAGCTAATTCAAGCAGCTCTTGAAAGTTCAAAGACCTTTTAAATCACCTAAAGTCAAGTAAATGCATCCCTGGCTTAATAGGTAAATAAAGAATACTTGATTGTTGCCCTCACATAGATTTCCTCTTCATTCATATAGGAATGGTCTGTGGCAATAATATAAATATGAACTTATATTCAGTATTTATTTTAACCTAATTTCATTTTGATATGTTACCTTTGGTAACATGGAATAATTTGTTGCCTTCATAGTTTGTTTAGTCACTCAGTCGTGTCTGACTCTGTAACCTCATGGACTACAGCACACCACACTTTCCTGTCCTTAATCATCTCCCTGAGCTTGTTCAAACTCATTTCCATTGAGTAGGTGATGCCATCCAACCATCTTGTCCTCTGTCAGCCCCCTCTCCTGCTTTCTGTCTTTCCCAGCATTAGGGTTTTTCTAACGAGTCACCTCTTCCCATCAGGTAGCCAAAGTATTGGAGCTTCAGCTTCAGCATGAGTCCTTCTGAAGAATATCCAAGGTGGATTTCCTTTATGATTTACTAGTTTGATCCCCTCCCTGTCCAATGAAGAGTCTTCTCTAGCACCACAATTTGAAAGCATCAATTCTTCAGTGCTTAGCCTTCCCTATGGTCCAGTTCTCACATCTGTACATGACTAGTGGAAAATCATAGCTTTGACTAGACAGACCTTTGTTGGCAAAGTGATGTCTCTGCTTTTAATAAGCTGTATAAGTTTGTCATAGCTTCTCTTCCAAGGAACAAGTATCTTTTAATTTCATGGCTGCAGTCACCATCCACAGTAATTTTGGAGTACAAGAAAATAAAATCTGTCACTGTTTCCAATTTTTCCCATCTTTTGCCATGAACAGATGGGACCAAATACCATGATCCTAGTTTTTTGAATGTTGAGTTTTAAGCCAGCTTTTTCAGTCTCCTCTTTCACCTCTTTCATCAAGAGGCTCTTTAGATCCTCTTTGCTTTCTGTCATTACAGTGGTATTATCTACATACCTGAAATTGTTGATACTTCCTCCAGCAATCTCGATCCCAGCTTGTGCTTCATCCAGCCCAGAATTTTCCATGATCTATTCTGCCTTGATGTACTCCTTTTCCAATTTTGAGTCAGTCCCTTGTTCCATGTCCTGTTCTATTACATCCTGACCTGAGTACAGGTTTCTCAGGTAAGGTGGTCTGATAATCCCACCTCTTTCAGAATTTTCTACAGTTCGTTGTGATTCACACAGTCAAAGACTTTAGCATAGTTAATGAAGCAGGAGTAGATATTTTTCTGGAATTCCCTTGCTTTTTCTATGATCCAAAAAATATTGTCAATTTCATCTCTGTTTCCTATGCCTTTTCTAAATCCAGCTTGTACATTTGGAAGTTCTAAGTTCACATACTGTTGAAGCCTTAGCTAAAAGGATTTTGAGCATTACCTTACTAGCATGTGGAATGAGCACAACTGAATTATAGTTTGAACATCCTTTAGCATTGCCTTTATTTGGGATTGGAATGAAAACTGACCTTTTCCATTCCTGAGGCCACTGCTGAATTTTCCAAATTTGTCTGCATATTGGGTGCAGTACTTAAACAGCATCATCTTTTAGGATTTTAAATAGCTCAGCTGGAGTTCCATCACCTCCACTAGCTTTGTTCATGGAAAAGCTTCTTAAGATTGGTGACCATAGTTGCAATCTTTTCACAATCTGTCTGTGTAAGGACCTACTTCCAATGTTGTGTGAACCCTGACAAGTCTCAATCCTTTGGCATGAGTATCTGTCCATAAGCTCACAGAGTATCCTCATAATATGGACATTAGCTTCCCCCAGAGTAAATAACTCATAAGAGAGAGAGAACGAGGGGAGAGAGGGAACATGAGAGGGAAAGAGAGAGAGAGGCAGAGGGAGGGAAAGAAATGATTCAAAATGAGAAGCTTCAGTCACTTCAGAAGGTAATTCAGAAGTGACATTACATAGTTTCTGTCATATTTCATTCTCCACAAATGAATCATTAAAGCCAACCTACACTCAAGTAAAGGGGAATTTAGCTCCACCTCTTGAGGGGAGAGGTATTTAAGAGTTTCTGGATATAGTTTTGAAGTTACAACAGTGTATTTATCTTTAAAATATCTTCCTATGCTAGTTATGAAAAACAAATAAAAATTATGTAGCCATTTTATTAAAACCTATAAAATTTTAAAAGTACATTGCTTTCACTTACAGGACTTCAAGGAATTAAATTAACTTGGATTCAGTGATGTCTTGATCATGAAGCAGTATTTGCGGTGATCCATTTATTTGTCCTGTCCATCCAAACAGCTAAGTTAGACAGTTTGATAAATATCAATACTTCGAGTGTTACGTTTGCCATCTTCACCTATGCAGTGTGTCCAAAGTGTCTGAACCACTAATTCTCCCTTCTCAGCTCAGTTTTTGAGACCAGTGTTTTTAGAAAGCATTAAATCATTTCCCCTGGTTTCATGGTATCAAAATTTCCATAAATTATTTATATAACTGGACAGTCATTAATAGCCAATCTTGCCTTCCATACGGATGAAATGCAAAGAGTGGGAGACCATTTATCCTTTACTTCCCATCTTGGAAAAACTATTCAGGACTAATAGGCATACAGACACTCCTAGTAGCCAAATGCAGGCCTAGGCCCTTCTGCCTTTTGGTACAATGTTTTTTCAATCATTCTGAAGCATTTTTTTGTGCTATATTCTGATGTTTATGAAAAAGAAAAAGGTTTAATATCCTTGGATCTGTTCTATTTGCAACTTCTGAGACTTTCTTTTAGTGAGTCGCTGTACTCTGGCACAAAAGCCAAGCTAATGCTCTTTTTAATGGTTGAGTAAGGCTGAAAGTATTCACATCAATTTCCTATTGCCACAAAATGATCTGGGTCATGACAATCTACAAGCCAAGTTACTAGACCATTACTAAACTAACGTCGCATAAGGATAAGTTAGCAAGTTTGACCTTTTAAACCAAACTGCAAAATGTTCTTTTGATTAAAGTCTATAGCAGTCCCCTGAGAACTCCAGTGCTGAATGTTAGGGATTTAACACAACACTGAGATCTTGGCAGATAAATGTACCTTTACTCATAAGCTTTTCAGCTCACATGCAGCTTTAAATTCCTTGCTCTATAGAATGACTATTCTGTGCTTAGTTTTATTTTGAAGGAGTTACACTCATTTCCAAGGTGAGGACTCATGACCAGGAAGCCAATTTAACCCAAGGAAGTAAAAGCTTTATTCTTTCTGAGAAAATTAGCTATTTAAGGATAAATACTCTAATTTGTCCTTTCAACCTACGTTTATGGGTAATTTCTGGCCACTGTTGAATACTTTTCTGATTTCTCTCTTGAATATTCTTCCTGCCTTTTTGGTATTCTTCCTTTCACTCTTAACTCCTAATTCACCTATACAGAATAAAAGCTCATTAAACCTTTTGTCATTCTAACTTTTGCACACTGCCATACTCAGTAGTTATTTCTAATCTAGTCATATATTTTTGTATATATTATTTATAATGTTGCCTTTGTCATAAATCTAAACTATACATTGTAAAGAGTAGTTTTACTGTTCACGCATGTGAATTTTTTTTTTTCCACAATTTGATGTTTCCTGGTCTAGAAAATATGCTAGTGAGATAGAAAGTATAAATGGATAGCCTTTTAATTAATTAGTCTTCCACAAAAACAACATCAAAGTGTGAATAACTGTTTCCTCTTTTTAACTTGGGAAAGCCAGTTGTGTAAAATCTTATTCATACTTGAATAACGTTAGTTCTTCAGAGTTATGAAAAATCTTTCAGCAATTTTGGTTGATATGTAGGTACAATTACTTTATGGTCTATTCAGTTATGTTGTGTTCCTTTCCCATGAAATATTTGCTTAATTATATGTATTTATATCAAAGAATGCTTTCATGTCGGACAACTATATTAACAACCCACTTCAGTATATTCCTACCTGGAGAATCCCACAGACAGAGGAGCCTGGTGGGCTACAGTCCGTGAGATCATGAAGAGTTGGACACAACTTAATGACTAATACTTTCACTTTTACTACACATCAATTAGGAGATACTTGCTGAATTTGTATTTCATTTTTACTAATATAGATCTTCCTCCACCTAAAAAGGGGCTACATCCCAATAAATCTATCATAAGTTGAAAATACGTTAAATCATAAGGTTTTTTAATATACTTTACCTAACATCACAGTCTAGCATACATTAAACATACTGAGAACACTTATATTAGCCTGTGTTTGTGTGCTAAGTTGCTTCAGTCATGTGTGACTCTTTGAGATCCTATGGACTGTAGTTTTCCAGGTCCTCTCTCCATGGGATCCTCCAGGCAAGAATACTGGAGTGGGTTGCCATGCCCTCCTCCAGGAGATTTTCCTGATCCAGGGACTGAATCCACATCTCCTCTCTCTCCTGCTTTGGCAGGCTAGTTCTTTACCACTGGCATTACCTGGCAGTTAGGTAAAATCATCTAACATAAACATAAAGTCTTTTTATAACAAAATACTGAATATTTCATGTAATTTGTTAAATACTGTACTAAAAGTGAAGAGCAGAATGACCATACTGGTCCAGAATGGTTGTAAGCATATCTGTTGTTGACCCTCATGATCTTGAGGCAGAATGGGAGCTATGGCTTTCTGGCTCTGCCTAGAATCACAAGAGAGGATGAGAGTGAGGTCCCCAACCCAGGAAAAGATCAGAATTCAAAATCCAAAGTGTATTTCTACAGAATATTTAGGTATTGCTTTTGAACAATCATAAAGTTGAAAAATGGTAAGTCAAACAATTCTATGTTGGGGACTGTCTGCAATATTTTTTCTTTCAAAGTCTAGTAGTCCTTTGTGATTTATGCTTCTGCCAAAATTGCCTCTATCATATTTTATTACTTAGTTCATTTTATCTCAAGAGTCTTCCTGCTTCACTGAACTTTACAAATTTTTCAAACTCTGCTATTTGATATGTCAGGAGATGCTAAGAATTTTCTGAGCTACTTCCATGAATAAGGGACAGAAAAGGACAGATAAATAATCAAATTGAAGGATCATATTTAGTATCAATCTTAGTATTTCTTCTTTAATCTGTTTTGGATATGGGGCTATCAGAACAGGTTTTAATTTGCTTTGGAGGTGATGCCTAAATTTGTTTGGTAACCATTGCTCTGTGGGTGATTATACATATTTTGAGCTACTGAATGTTCCAACTTTAAATGGCCCCTATATTTGGACTATTGACTAAGAAAGTTAATGATTATCCTCATAGGTATCATGGTGAACCTAACTTTTCCACTATTTGCATTTATCAATATAAAATATATCATATGCTACAGAGAATGGAACGTATGGACCATGTTCGAGAGAAAGTAAAGGTCCTACTGGCCCATGCATAAGAAATTAATTTTAAAGGGGCTTAGGCAATGTACATGGCCTTCAAGAAGTATAGGTTAGTATCAGTTAAAAATCCTCTAGTAAGTAATATCAGCAAGAATCAGCAGAAATGATGGAACTTACATACTGTGACTGACTACTATTTGACTCTTTCCATCTGTGCTTAATATTCTTTGACCTAGGTAGAGGCAGAGATAGAAGGAGCAATAACATTTGTTCCGTCTTTTACAAATGGGCAGAATTTTTTCGTTTTCAAGGGGGTGAAGCATAGATCAGTCATTAAAGCTGAGACATGATTGATCTTCATATATCACATTATCAATGGAAATACTTCCATATTTGAGAAATTGCTTGACTATCAAACTTAGTTCTCAAGTGTGCTGTTTTTCTATTTGTGTTTTCCATAAAAGAGGATGAACCTAGGACTAAATCAGTTGTTGCTTTATTTAGCTTCTCTAGGACATTTTTCCTTAAATAGAGGTAAGCCAAACCCAACTTTACATTGCAACATAAGACCTGAGGGAGAAGGAGAAGCTGGAAATATTGAAAAGAAAGATAACAAAAGAAGTGAGATCAAAAAGGAAATGTTAGCCTTGAAAAGTAATAGGGATACTTTTAGATGAGACTCCAATAATATTGGAGTTGAGTGTGAAGAGAGATTTAAAGATAGAGAAGATGGCAGATTGGATAGAAGTGTTTGCCTGAGTGGAAGTCAAGGCACTCTATCAAAAGGAAGGTGGAAAGCTGAGCTTGGAAAAAGAAAAGTTAAACTTGTTCTATTCAAAGAAAACTATGAAGTCAACAGAACAAAAACTCAGACACACAAAGATGAATGAAAGGATGAATCAGGTCAGTCAGGAACAACCTGTCTCAGGTCAGGTAAAAAAACATGGTCATTAATTTTCTCTAGCGAGTTAAAATGCAGAGTGGAGATGTTGGGTCATCTGATTCTGCGTATAGATAGAATAGGAGGGAGAGACAAGGTGATTTTCTTTGAAAAAAAAAACAAAACACAATACTTTGGTTACTGCCTGGATAAATCATTGATTCTATTTTTATACTGCTTATTTTAATACTGGAGAGACAGGAATTTGTCTTTGTAGAATGTTAAAATGACACAAACAATAGGGGATTTGACTAGATCTCACAGTTAAGGGAATGATGGTAAAAGAAAAATAAGCTTCTATACTTGTCACTTTTCGTCATATGCAATTATTAATGTCCTTTCATTTTGTGTTATGATGCCCATTTTCAGGGCATTTCTGGTTTCATCTTTTAGTTCTTCATGGATCACAATCATTAACAGCATTGGTCATTTCTCATCACACTTTGAAAACATACAATTTTCAATACTTTGGTTTTCTATATTTTCTAAGTGGAAACAGCAACTCTCTCTCTCTCATATATCTATATCTATATCTATAATTATATATAAATATATATAATTTATATTTATATATAAATATATATAATTTATATTTATATATAAATATATATAATTTATATTTATATATATTATATATACAATACATATAATATATATTGTGTATATATTATATATATAAATATAAATATAAAGATTTATATATATTATAAAATATATAATATATATATATAATATATATATAACATATATATATTTCTAAGTGGAAACAGCAACTCTCTCTCTCTCTCTTATATATATATATATATATATTTATATCACATATGACTTATTATAATAAATAATACTTTTATGAATTTTAAGGTTTTAATTAGCCTGGAATTTCCAGAAGGATCTTTATCTATAAAATGCTCAAGAGAGCTACCAAAAGTAAAACCCTATAGTTACAACGCCAATTAAAGGAAGTAAGTTATTTTTATAATTCTGAATCTGTCTGAGGGAAGAACATTGAGTGTCTGCTTCAACAGCAACAACTCCTTTACTTTGCTGTTGTTTAGTTGCTAAGTAATGCCTGACTCTTTTGTGACGCCATGGACTGCAGCTCTCCAGAATCCTCCATCCATGGGATTCTCCAGGCAAGAATACTGGAGTGTGTTGTCATTTCCTTCTCCAAGGGATCTTCCTGACCCAGGGATCAAACCTGTGTCTCCTACATTGGCAGGTGGATTTTTTACCAATGAGGTACCAGATAAGGCCAACAATTCCTTATGTTTATATATACACACACCATTTTAAAATGTTTTAACTTTCATGATCTTATATGAATGTCACTACAGTCTTTGAGGTTAAGAAAACCAGGTAGTATAAATCTAACTAGGTCATTATTTTATCCTGGTACATGTTCAACAAAAAAAGACCAGATCAGTATATTACCTTGCATTCATTTAGTAATAACACTCCTGCCTCAATTCAGTTCCTTTTCTTCTGTGGTGATTTCCACAGGATGAATCACAATGTGTTCAGGATATATTACTCTGTCATAATATACTGACACTCCTGTTTAATTTTTTAAAGAGTTATGCTTCTTGAATAGTTATTTGCAAGCTCTAAAAACCGATGAGAAACAAACTGCATTCAATTTTTTACCTTACATAATTCTAATGTACTTCTCTTTCATCTCTTTTAGGAGAAAGCTATGCTGGAATAAAGCAAGAAATATTCATCACAGCATCATGGTTATGGCATAGACTTTTTCTCAGAGAACTTATGTGGATCATCCTAATCAATCTCTTCTTATCGTTAGAGATAGTGATTTCACTTGTGATAAGGAATGGAATGTTTCTCCTGCACTGTATTCCTAGCGCCACCCCAATTCTGCACTATTCTTAGCAATTCACCTTTCTAAAAGGCACAGTGCCAGCCTGAATGCAAATATCCATGTTGATAAACTAGACCTGCAACGTCATTTGTCTTATTCTGTCCCTAAAATATTTAAATCAGTAATGTTTCACCATGATGAGTTTATTTTCCTTCAATCTAAATATAGTTAGAACTTTTTCTTCCAACATGCACAAAGATATTAAAATACAAAAGACAAAGCAATCCAAACACCTTTATGCCAGATTTTTCTTAATTGTGTAATTAATCCTAGGTGCAGATGTACTAGCATTGTGTCAAGGTTACCAATCATTGAATGAATATCACTGAAGGGCATGGGCAAGAAACAGGCTTTATAATCAGACAGACCTGGGTCCTAACTGTGCATCATACACTATTTCTGGAGTTGTGTGCAAGCTCAGTGATTGTCGGTTTTCACAAACAAGGAAGCAAATAGCAAAATTATTAATATCTTGTCACGGTTATTTTAAGGATTAAATGTATTGAATGTATTCAGGAGGGTGTTAGAATATTTGTGGAGTGAAATATTAGCATGACTTTTAAAATGTTACTTCAAAGATATGTGTATCTTCATTGTAATTTTCTGCAACAAATCAACCAACTTACTGGTTTGAAACGAAGCTCATTTATTATCTTGTACTTTCTGTAAGGTAGAAGTCTGGGCTGGCTAAGCTGAGCTCTCTGCTCAGGATGTCACGAGGCGGAAATCAAGAAGTTGGCTGGGCTGCAGTCTCACCTGCAGGTCTATCCAGGGAAGGGCCTGCTTCTAAGTTCCCTTAGGTTTCAACAGAATTCATTTATTTGTGGTTACAAAAATCACAGCAGCTGGTTTCTTTATGGATAATGATGAAGACTGAATAGTTCAGTTATTTTGATTCTCTAACTACAGGCAAGGCCTGGGCCCTCTTTATTTTTTTATGTTAATTAATTTATTTTAATTGGAGGCTAATTATTTACAATATTGTAGTGGTTTTTGCCATATACTGACATGAATCAACCATGGGTCTACATGTGTTCCCCATTCCTGAACCCCTCTCTCTTTTAATTAACTCAAAAACAGCAACAACAACAACAGCAATTAGAGGCTTTGCTTCCCCAGTGGCTCAGTGGTAAAGAATCCACCCATGCAGCAGATGTAAGAGATATGGGTTCGATTCCTGGGTGGGGAAGTTCCCCTGGAGGAGAGCATGGCAACCCACTCCAGTATTTCTGCCTGGAGAAGCCCATGGACAAAGAAGCCTGTTAGGCTATGGTCCATGGGGCTCAAAGAGTTGCACATGACTGAAGCAGCTTAGCACACACACAAGTAAAAGACTTTAATTACATCTACAAATCCCTTAATTTTGGCTGTATTTCATAGTTTGGAAGCAATTTATAGTTTCTTCAAACGGACTTCAACAAAGGTGTAACTTCTTGGGAATAACCTTAGGGTTTGTTCACCACGATCTGTTTCAGAAAAAAATGTGTATATTGTAAGTAAGAAGGAAAGGACTAAATGGGAAACTTTGAATTCCTTTCCTTCTCCTAAACTTTAATATCTTCCTTTGTTACACATCATTGAAAATAAAAGTACTCTGCTTGTGCCTTAAAATGCAGAAACAGTGCAGTTAAAGCTTAAAATATGCTCTCAAAATTATTTTCAATATATAGGTTTTAAGAGTTGTATAGAAGATCTTATGCTATTTCAGGCAAGTGATTTCAAGTCATTTTGGAGTCTTATCCTATACAGTGTATCCTGAGACACACTTGGAAGAAGAAGAAAAAGTCCAAGAAATTTATGACTGAATTCAAAGTTTGAAGTCATGTTAAAAATGTATCTTCCCTTTTTGTGCATGATGAAAATTTAAGTCTTGTACAAATTCTTCTAAAAATGAGATCACTGGCAAACGTGTGGCACTGGTTAGATATCTTTAAGCATATGATAACAACATGATGGTTCTTTTTACTTTCATGATAAATTTACTTCTGTTCATTTTGCACTACTTTAGAAATAATTAAAAACAAAACAAAACAAGAAGAATCAAATTCCAAATACATTCCAAACACTTGATGACAAAAAGGATGCACTGGTGTTCTTTATTCAAGTTATTTTTTATGTTTATTTTTGTGGTGATCTTGTTTACTTGTTTTACATATATATGATCTTATTAAGTGTCTGATTAAATTTTGTAGAGCCATTTAATTTGCTTTGAAGGTAGAAACATTTTTATGACACTGAAAACCATTCATTAACCCTTTATTGTACTTAAGTGTGCTACTAGGAAATAGAGACAAATTAATCAGTCATCCGAAATGAGTTTTCTAGAAGTACTAAAATATGCTTACAAATATATAGGATATTTATCATAAATTCTTTAGCTATTACTCTCTTGTCAGAAATACTGGATACTTATTTTCCTACTGTGAATAATTGAATTATAAATCTTTTATCTGCATTATTTTTACCCAAACTATTTTTTCAGATTTAGGACTATTATACAAGAGCCATCATTTTTTATATATCTCATTGAAAACCTCTTATATGACTAATACCATTCTGATATACAATTTCCCTATGGTTCTGTTCTTAAGGTGATTATAATATGGTATAAAAAAGAGCTGTGAGATGTGACAGATAAAGAGATTACGTATGATAATGAAGATCTAGAAAAAGTACAGAAACACAAAGAATAGCATAGTTGTGAATTTCTGAAAACTATTTTTTTCGTGATTTTTCATTGCAGTGTTTCACCATTCCACCAAGACACCAAAGATCTTATGCCATGCAAAACTTTTCTGATAGTACAAGAAAGAGACTAGGAGAGCCTGAATTAAGCATGCGGCAATGCCAGATAAGGGAATGGACATATTTAAGAGGTATTTAAGACATAGAATCAAAGGGGAAAAAAATCTACTGTATACTAATATAGGAAATATAGGGAGGAAAGTGCAAACGTCAAGAACAATGTAATCGTTACCATTTGTTACAGTTTTAACAGTTGCAGTTTATAAGCAAACAAGAAAAGACAACCAACCCTCTGGGTCACCCGTGGCAGATTCATGTTGATGTATGGCAAAACCAATACACTATTGTAAAGTAAAAAATAATAATAAGAAAAAGACAACCAAGAGGCCAGTTGGAAAATAGCAGCGGCTATTTCAAGCCTGGAGAGTAGATATGACCCTTCTGAGTGAGAGAAGGATAGTCTAGAATTGTGCTGTCCCATACCGTACACTAGAATAGAGCTCTGTTGACAGCGCTATTCTAGAAAAGTATAGATTATCAATATTGAAGAGCAGCCTGGAGTGGTCAGAGAGCTGGCCAGAGAAAATCATTAGAGTCCAGCACTATAAAGTAAAAGAGAAGAAATGCATCTTTTAAGTGGTAGTCATCCATCTACCTCAAAGATGTAGAACGGAAATTTTTCAACAGATTTGAAGAGATCCAGCCACCTTGTGGGCATGATTAGAAAGGTCTGCCACTTGTGAATTGCTTGGATTCGCTAGCATATTTTGGAAGCGTAACTATGGTAAGAAGTATTTGGAGGAAACAATTCTAAGGTAGAAGAACTGATCCATAAACTAAGGTTGAGGCTGTAATTTGACAAAGTTTAGTTTTATCTCATAGGTGAGAACTATGCAGGCACTGGTTTTTCAACAGAGGGGAGCACAGACTCAAAACAAAGCATGACCTTACCTGGTAGCTCCATCCCGCCTGAGATGGAGCATGTGAAATAAAAGTGAGTGTGAAGAAACAAAAAAAAAATGTGTGCAGGTTTTAGAAGATATTATAGGCAGTTTACTGAATATCATGCTTAGACTATCATGCCTCTCACAAGTTTGACTCCTCAGAACTGTGGCATATTTAGACAGATTAGAGAGATTTCAGTCCAGTGTTATTTCATAAACGTTATAAATAAACTGGAATAATACCTAAGAAGTCTTGTGCATCCTCACCAGTGGAAAGGCTTCCTCTTATTTCTCAAGTTATAATCTGCTAAGCATCTTCATGGGCTTCCCTGGTGGCTCAGAGGTTAAAGCATCAGCCTGGAATGTGGGAGACCTGGGTTTGATCCTGGGTCGGGAAGATCCCCTGGAGAAGGAAATAGCACCCCACTCCAGTACTCTTGCCTGGAGAATCCCATGGAGGGAGGAGCCTGGTAGGCTACAGTCCATGGGGTCGCAAAGAGTCAGACACGACTGAGCGACTTCACTTCACTTCACTAAGCATCTTCATATACTTTGTTTAATGGAAGATGGTCTGTTGCCTGCTTACTTTGTGAAAGGGGCTGCTCTGATTACTTTCATGAATTACCCACTGGGCCTCAAAGAGATACTAGAATAAATGCCCAAGCCTCAAAACTATAAAGGTTAAGATCAGTATGGAACATGAGCATTTCGACGCCTGAACTCTTGCTTTTATCTACTCTGCTCTTTCTTTGCCATTACATGTGGATGACAGAGCACCTTTTGTACATGTTGACATATTCTTCTTAGGCTCATACAGTTTCCACTATTTTGTAAGAAAGTTTTGATTTACTGGCTCACTTTTCTAAGTCATTCCAAACAAGAAAAAGTTTCTGAGTCTATTACTGGGGCTATGTTTCCACTGGCAGGGATGAAAATAAAGCCTAAGACTCTGCTGTATCATCTGCTAAGGAAATCAATGATTCAAGATGTTCTAATGAAATTTATCACTGACTCAATGGACATGAGTTTGAGCAAGTTCTGAGAGATGGTGAAGCACAGGGAAGCTTGGTGTGCTGCAGTCCATGGAGTTGCAAAGAATTGGATGCAATTAAGTGACTGTACAACAACAAATGAAATTTATTAAGACACTATTATCCCAGTATACCAATAAACAGAAAATGAAGGTTATGTATTGATTTCTACTCCATGTAAACCATGGTGCTACAGACATGAGCTATAGAACAGCCTCATGAGAGAGATTTACAAATTCTGCCAACCAGTGTATCAAATCTCCCCAGCCCCAGTGACTGTTTCATTAATGGCACATGGCTCAAGTTTGTATGGTCAGAATGAATCCTAGAAGTTTTGCAGAAAATATGGAGGAGAAACGTTCTTCACTATACTCGAGTTTGGGAGGACGTAGAGGCAAAGCTGTTGAAATGTCAGGCACATAAAGTATTTAAAAAAAAAAAAAAAAAAGAAGCAAAGACTTTCAATTTGGGTGAAATATCTGAATCTTTAAATAAAGCTAGGCCTTAACCCAGCTTTATTCCTGGACTTTGAGTTGTGAGTGAATATATTTTCTCTGTCTTAAACTTATTTTAATTGAATTCCTTTTCACTAACAAGCAAAGTCTATAACCAATTCACACATGGTCTCCAAATCCCTTATCTTTGCTAACATTACTGTTGTTGAGTTCACTTTTCTTGTTACACTCAGTTCAGTTCAGTCACTCAGTCATGTCTGACTCTTTGCAACCCCATGAATTGCAGCACACCAGGCCTCCTTGTCCATCATCAACTCCCAGAGTTCTCTCAAACTCACGTCCATCGAGTCGGTGATGCCATCCAGCCGTCTCATCCTCTGTTGTCCCCTTTTCCTCCTGCCCCCAATCCCTCCCAGCATCAGAGTCTTTTCCAAAGAGTCAACTCTTCGTATGAGGTGGTCAAAGTACTGGAGTTTCAGCTTTAGCATCGTTCTTTCCAAAGAACACCCAGGGCTTATCTCCTGGTACACTCAAGGTACCTTTAAATGTTACAAGTCTGGGAAGAGGGTGGCTTTGTTCTTGACCCTAAGTCTTTAACACAAAGGCTCTGAGATTGTTGTAGAACAGGAATATGGATCCTTATCCTTTGTGGCTGAAACATTAGTTAGAATGTGCACTTGAATCTTGAGGTATAGACTGAACTGTGTGAGCTTGAATGCTTAGATATAAAGTCTGAGTTATTCATGCAACATTAGACATAATCTCAGAGGGTCAGAGCTGCATAACTCCTCATTCTCAAGACTCTATTCTTATCACACATTGATGAAAGTTTATCAAATCCATATAATTCTAAACATTACCAGTTGTATATGATGAAGTGCTGGTAGATTGAACACTTAGAATGTGAATTCACCAGTATTAATAATAAGAGACAGAGGTAGAAAAATAAATTAAAACTTTTATAGTCTAGAAGTTGCAAATTTTGTGTTATACTTTGGGCCATTGCTTTAAATCAGAAATCCTCAATCACTCTTTATACAAAGAAGCAGCAACAGAAAAATATTCTTTTTACTTCTTGCTGAGTCATATAAATAGCTACTGTTGGATACCATAGTAGGCTAATTCAGCGCTGTTGACGTTAATTTGCTTACCATCATAAGACCTAAAAGAAACACCCAAGGAAAAAAATGTGTGATCAGAGAAGAGAAACAAGGAGATTTTCAGGCCCTGAATTTGTCACTGGCTCTGGATATAGTGTTCCCCGCTCAAAATAATTAAAGAGAAAAAGAGGAAGGAATTATTAATGGACCTTGTAGTAGGATTGCTCCACAGTTCATATAAAATTCAGAGGTTTGGAATTTTTTGATGCTTTGAAAGAAAGGACATAGAAATGTTATTTTAAAGCATTTACTATTTGTTCCCAACAAAAAATTACAAAAATGTGAAACAGGAAATAAACGGCTGCTGACGAAAATGGAACTGGATGAGACAAAATACGATGGTATTAAGAAGTGGAAATCTGATAGAAATTTAAAATGCATTTAAAATTATAAAATGCATTTAATATAAAAAAGAATAGAAATGACAATGAATAAAATGTAATCAGCAACGTGAAAGATAATCTTACAAGTTTCTTCTAGAAAGCAGAAGAAAAAGGATTAAAAAATTAGATTTAAGATAATTGATATATAATAGGAAAACCTGGAAAAGCCATAAACAAAGAGATGCATAAAAAGTACCTGCAACATAAAATGGAATGTACTTTTCTCTGCAAATTAGGTTGGGATGGTCAATATAATTTTTTTTTTTTAGATTAAAAAAATCCTGAATGTGTAAACTTTTATAAAATATAAAGTAGAACTGAAGAAAGCTCTTCCCTGGTAGCTCAGATGGTAAAGCATCTGCCTACAATGTGGGAGACCTGGGTTTGACCCCTAGGTTGGGAAGATTTCCTGGAGAAGGAAATGACAACACACTCCAGTACTCTTGCCTGGAAAATCCTATGGAAAGAGAAGTCTGGTAGGCTACCGTCCATGGGGTCACAAAGAGTCGGACACGACTGAGTGACCAGTCACTCAGTAGTTTCATACCATCTTATTCATTCCCAAAGACAATTGGAAAAAAAAATCAGCTATTTAAGACTCAAAAATTATAACCAAACTTCTGTTTTCTGAAAAACATCACTTTCGAACACTCTATATAAACATATAATAAAATCAAGAACTCTCAGTAATGACTTTATAGCAGGTCATTCTATGTAAAAGAAAATAAGAATAAAATTAATATTTTTAAAATTAAATATGATGCTATGCTTTAATTAAATCTTAAAATATCACTCCAATGAAATATATGTATCATTTATATTTTAGTTATTTCCTGGCCTTTCACAACAGTGAGCTTTAATATCCCAATTTCACTTCCACATGATGCCTTTCCTTTATGACTTATGATAAACCTTCTGATTTCTCAAGAAATTTAATGTAAATTTTCTAAATTTATGGGTATGTAATTGTGATAACAACATGTAAGGCAAGTACTTATTATTGAAATACAAATCAGTTATTAATTTGACTTGGAATTGCTTAATGAAATTGCAATTTAATAAAAAGGTCATTAGTAACTGGATAGATGGTTGTAAAAATTACATTGTTAAAATTTGTCAAAGATCTAATGAATATAAGCAACTGATTTAAGGGTTCTGTTCTCATTGGCAGAACTGAGTAACTTTTAGGTTACTTAATTAAACCATTAATCTGTTTTAATTCTCTTTGCTCATTTTACAAAGATGTTTACCTGGTGACCTGATTGTTATGATTTATTTTCATTAACTGCAACAAAACACTGCTAATTGCATTATATTCATTATCTTTTACCTTCATATTATATACATAACTAGTTTGTGATTATTTTTCTTGCATAATTAAATGAACTAAGAGTTCAGATTAATTTGAAGAAGCACCATGAATCCACGTAAAAAGAATGTTGCAGAAAGAGCCCTCATAATTATAAGACTTATAACCCTGGGCCAATCACTTAACCTCTTTGAAACTAATTTCCTTTTCACCTGTAAAATAGGCTTATGGAGATTTAATGAATGGATTTTGTCAGTGTTATAACTATAATATGTATGAAGTTCTTTTATGAACATAATATACTATTATTATTATTGCACTGACATAAAATTTCAAAATGAGATTGTTCTAGATTGAATGGAGATATCCTTAAAAACTAGGTTAGTAATATATAGAGTATACATAGCAGAAATATGGGCAGCATTTATCTAGAAAGAGCAAGAAAATAATATTAAAGTCTTACTAGGCCAAGAGGCAAATTTGAGATACTATGTGCTTATTAACCATAAAACAAATTTTTAACCAAAATTTAGACCACCCAAACCAATAGGATTGGAAGTGGGTGGGAGAAGATTTGATCTACAGACCATAGTTTGCCAACTCCTGGCTTAAAGCAAAATTTTCTATAATTTTAAAAGTCAGCTCTCCAAAACTTCTTTTGAAAATCATGCTATTGGATCTTTCATATCCTTAAAAGTGATTCTATTGCATTCACTTGATTGGCATGTGAGAAAACATAGTAGTAGCTTTGCATAATGAATACAAGTGGAAATAAGGGATATTGTAATTTTATTCATATTATAATCCAAAATTTTAACAAAGGAAAAAGGTGTATCATGGATCCTGAATTTCCCTTCATGAAGACTTTCCAATATAGAAGTCTAGTTGAATAGTTGTATAAGAGAAAGATTTTCACCTCTGTAACTCTTTCCAAAAGTTATTATCTAAAAGAGATAATGAGCATTTAATTCAACTGGAAAATAAGTCTCAAACTGCTAAAAATATATTTGCTTATAAATATTAATATTTTACCTCTCTGCATGTGAAATACAATTCTGCCATTATACTTTTAATAACCAAGTATTTTTGTCACCCCTACATTCAGTGTGGTATGACCTATGCTTCCAGAGTAATTAAGTCCATCAGATACAATACTGTGGCTGACAGTCTCAAAAGGAAACTTAGATTGTAGGTCTCTGATGAATAGAAATGGTGAGTGGAAGATTTTTTAGAGATTTTAATCTTGTCTTAAAATTTGTTTTATCTTGATAAATACTTGCAAGATTGACCAAAATTATTTTGCTTGGTATGAAGTTTATCTCCCATGCAAACATGTGGGGAGTTAAATACTTCTTACATTTTGCCATTATCTGGGCAATATCACTATTGGATTTTGCCATGTTCAGTCTCCCTCCTAGCAGAAATCTCCTAACTCAGAGCACCATACATACCACCCTATAAGGATGGTACCATTAGGGATGAGAAAACTAACTCAAAGAATAATCTTGTTGCTAGAGAGTGGCCTGATTCGAAAACCTCTGATACATTAGGGCAATAATAGCCATATAAATCAATATGACCCATTTTTAAGTCTTTTAGACTACGAAATATCAAAGACATTGATCTTCTGTGGTTTAGGCACCATGTGAGACTTTGTATCAGTCGTGTCCAACTCTTTGTGACCCATGGACTTCCATGGAATTCTCCAGGCTAGAATGCTGGAGTGCGAAGCCTTTCCCTACTCCAGAGGATCTTTCAACCCAGGAATCGAACCCAGGTCTCCCACATTTCAGGCGGGTTCTTTACCCCCTGAGCCACAAGGGAAGCTTGTAAACTGCACAGGTTTGTTATAATGCCTAATTAACTAATTGATTAAATAAAGAGTTATCACATCCCAGCTATGTTTCAAACACTATACTAGATGTTTAGGGTATCTCTGTAAATCAAGCAGAAACATATTCCTGAGGACAAGCTGACAGTCCAGATGTGGCTGAGCATGGATAGACTTATCACATGGAGAAAGATTAAGAGAGCTTGGCATGCTTATCCTCGTCTTTGACTATTCCAACCTGTTTTCTAATTGATGTGTGATTTTGATTCTCCTTCTCATCTTTAGTCTTTTCTTAGGTTTTCCAGGACTGCTAATGCCCCCACTATATACAAAGATCTTAAAGTGTTCCCCCCTTCCATTCTAATTTTACTAGTTACCATAGCTTCTTGATATTGGGTAAAGAGAGATTATTTCCATAGTAAAAATGGAATTTTCTAAACTGTGTTGTTGTTATGATCTTCCTTTTAGAACTGAGCAAAGAAAAACTGATGAAAAATGCATATTTACATGGCAAACATGACATAACACAAGCATAACAAATGGAAAAACTGATTAATGAGATGTGAACACAAAGAAAATTTATATTTTTCATTACTAACTGTATCATCTCAAGGAAGGAATAGAAGTTGAACAAAAACAATCAGTTTCCTCATTACTCATGAATTGGATTGAGGAAATGAATCAGAATATCTCTTTCTATTAAGAACATTGATCCTGATGAAACAATGAGAAAGAGACATTTCTGATAAGAAGAATAAGCACAGAGGATTAATTCCAGTATGAAGAGATTTTGTTGATGTGTATTTTGCTTATTTGGATAAAAGTGTGAAGAAAATACTTCTCCATGCAATATTAAATATGTGGTTCAGAAACAATCATATTATGGCCCAAGATGGCTCATCTTTTCATATTTTTTCCAGGCACAAATACAGCAATGGAGAAAACTTAGACTGTAAATAATTTCACATACGAGAGTAGGTACAGAATGGTTGTAAAAGTAAAAAAAAAAAAAAAAAAAAAATTAAAATAGAAAACACCAGTGTTTTCCCTGGAGATTATGAGGGGAAAGATGTAGTCTGACAGATGACTGGAGGTAGGATATACCATTTAGAAAAATGTGAACTATAATGCTGCTTTTTAAGTCTTGGTGAGACAGGAAAACTTAATTTGGTTTAAAGATAAGTATGCTGCTGCTAAGTTGCTTCAGTCATGTCTGACTCTGTGCAACACCAGAGAGAGCAGCCCACCAGGCTCCCCCATCCCTGGGATTCTCCAGGCAAGAACACTGGAGTGGGTTGCCATTTAAAGATAAGTATAAGCAATATTAATTAAAAAAATCTTACACAATAAGCTCATGCGTTTTAGTGTAAACTAATCCAGAATTAGGGCTTCAATGGTGGCTCAGCGGTAGAGAATCTGTGTGCAATGCATGAGACTCAGGAGCTGGAGGTTAACTGCCTGGGTTGGGAAGATCTCCTGGTTGCATGGCAACCCACTCCAGTATTCTTGCCTGGAGAATCCCATCGACAGAGGAGCCTGGCAGGCTGCAGACCATGGGGACGCAAAGAGTTAGATACACTGAAGTGACTGAGCACGTACGCACATGCACAGTCCAGAGTTAAGATGAAAAAATTAAGTCTTGATGTAAATGGTTTATGTCATAACAGTATGTTATTTTTTAATTTTATTATTATTATTATTGCTGTTCTGATTTAGAAAGTCCCCAACTTTGCAGTCAGATTCACCTTCAGTGAATTAAAGTTTATTCAAATACTTTGCCACTCCTCCTATTCAAAGATGACATCTATTTCCTCTCTACTTGAAGTTACCCTGAGGTTTGCTGGGCAAGTAAATGTGGCAGAATTCACACTTTTTAAGAGATTTAAAAGATTTACAGCTTAATTTTTCACTGCATGAGTAACTTATTCTTGAAACTTAACCACCATAATATGATGAAGCTCAAGCACCTATATGGAGAGGAGAGCTGAGCAGAGCTGAGACACCCTCCCAATAGTCCCAGCCACACTCCAAACTTCCAACTTTCTTCTTCTTTTCTTAATCTTTCAACTTTTTGTTTTGTACTGGGATATGACCTATAAACACTGCTGTAATAGTTTCAGATGAACAGTGAAGGGATTCAGCCATGCATAAACACGTATCCATCTCCATTCCTCTAAAAAAAAAAAAAAAAATCCTCCCATACAGGCTGCCATATAATATTGAGCAGAGTTCCATGTGCTGTACAGTAGGTCTTTCTTGTTTATCCATTTTAAATCTAGCAGCTTGTACATGACCATCCCAAACTCCCCAACTATCTCTTCCCCCAGCCTTCAACCCAGGGCAACCATAATTTCATTCTCTAAGTTGGTGAGTCTCTTTTTGTTTTGTAAGTAAGTTTATTTGTATCATTTCCTTTAGATTCCACATATAAGGGATGTCATACGACATTTCTCTTTCTCTCTCTGACTTATTTCACTTAGTGTGACGATCTCTAGGTCCATCCATGTTGCTGCAAATGGCATTATTTCATTATTTTTAATGACTGAGTAATATTCTATTGTATATATGTACCTCAGCTTCTTTATTTGTTCTTCTGTCAGAGGACATTTAGGTTGCTTCCATGTCTTGGCTGCTGTAAACAGTGCTCCAGTGAACACTGGGTAGAATGTATCTTTTTGGATCATATTTTTCTATGCATATATGCCCAGGAGTGGGTTGCAGGGTCATATGGTAGCTCTATTTTTAGTTTTTAATGAATATCATACTTTTCTCCATAGTGGATGTAACAATTTACATTCCCACAACAGTGTAGGAGGGTTCACTTCTCCTTCTTACCTTCCATCCTTCTTAGAGAGGCCAGTTTGGAACTCCCATCCATTCTTACAACCCAGTCAACACCAAGTGAAGCAGTAAAACGCATGTGTTTACTACAGAATTATAAAGGGATAATAAACTTTTGTTTCTTGATGAAGATAAGTGTGGGAGAAGGAGTATTGTTACTGATAGGGCAGAAACTGGCAGCTGGGCATAAGATGACGGCAGAACAAAAACACTGACTTGGTGTATGCATGTTAGTTAGAGGTCCAAAAAGCATGAAGAAAGCTGAAAAAGTAGTAAGGAAATTGTTATCAGAGCTTTGATAAAATAGGAACTGAGTTATGTACTGACAGAAAAGAAAATAAGATCTAAAAATTACCTAGTGAACTTTTGAATCTAAGAGAATTTCCAGACCAAAAGTTGAAAGCTATCATTTGCCTTATGTTAGCTGCCTATTGTGAAGTATACATAAAGAAGAATGACCTAAAGAAGGAAATGTTAAGTTTCACAAAAAATCTGCAGAAAAATTTTCCATCATGAGAATAATATAGTTGGAAAATAAAAGCATTTTTTTTTACCCTCAGGTTTTCCATCTGACAAAATGTCCTCAAAGCAAGAAATTTCCTCAAAAGTGAAAGTCTCTCAGTCGTGTCTGACTCTTTGAGACCCCATGGACTACAGTCCATGTGACTCTCCAGGCTAGAATACTGGAGTGAGTAGCCATTCCCTTCTCCAGGGGATCCTCCCAACCCAGGGATCAAACCTAGGTCTCCCACATTGCAGGTGGATTCTTCGCCAGCTGAGCCACAATTGCCTCAAGGAAAGTATAAAATACAGAGTGCTGCCAATAAAAGAAATACTCAAGTTCAAAATAAACTCAGATATGGGCTACACAACCCTTCATGACATGTTCAGAATATTTATTGTGATGGTACATTCTAGAACTTCTTTACTGTATTGATGAGCTTCCATCATTACCATGATGGAAGTACATTCAAAACTTCTCTGAGTCTAAATGGCATTGTCTCACAGTTCTTAACTCTTAGACTATGGTAGAGAAATGTTTAATTCACAGATATTTGTGTTTGCAATGTTCCTGCAATTGAGTGGATTTAAAAGTTGATATACAGAATGCCTACACAACTTTTAGAGAAGCTGGTAACATCTTCAGTAGAGAAAGATAGCAGTGAAAAGTGAAAATAAGTCTTCTGGCTTCAAATTTTAATGGACAAGAAACAGACCGACAAATATGGGGCATTTTCTATATAAAAGGAGAGTGGGTCAGAAGACAGAACTAAGAGACCAGAGGATAGAGCCGAAAGTCACAGATAGCCATTGCCAGAGAGATGAACTGATACCTAATCAGGAAACAATTTCTGCCCTCTGGTTAAAAAGTCATATGATTGGGGAAAAAATTATGTACCAGTGACATCCTTCTAGCTCCTACTCTTCTCCTTTTTTGAACAGGAGTGTATATTGTGGTTATCCTGTGCATATTTCACTATTGTGTTTGATGTGTGGGAAAAAGACACAAGGCCTTTTAAATTCACAGGTTGCTAGAACCATGGAAATAAGCACAAACAGCCTCATTTGCGCTTGTATATGATTACAGTGATAAGGTCCGTGAATTCAGGCCTCATCCTGGAGCCTTCATGAATCAACATTTGGAAGGATCTTGGAAAGAAACAAATGTATATGGCATGTGAGTGAAATATAAATAATTAGCCACTGAGAGCAGACACTGGTAAAATAAAGATGGTTACAAATCTAATTCTTCGCCACTCTTCTCACAGAGCCATGGTATCTATTTTTTCTCCTCTTGAATCTGAGCTGCCTTTGTGACTCATTTTGACTCATAAATGAAGACATGATGCTGTTTAACTTCCAAGGCCAGGCATTATGGGATCCATGAATCTACATTCAGCACTCAGAATACTTCTTTGAAATCATCTAGGATGTCCTGAGGAACAACACAAAGTCACAAGGAAAGACCTGCATAAAGAAACCGTTGAGAAACTGAATGGCAGCCCCAGCTGAGTTCCTGGTCAGCAGGCTGCACCACCCTACCAGGTGTGCAAGTCATGGCATCCCTTTCTGTGTCTAAGATTCAGTTCATTTCAGTTCAGTCGCTCAGTCGTGTCTGACTCTTTGCGACCCCGTGAATCGCAACATGCCAGGCCTCCCTGTCCATCACCATCTCCCGGAGTTCACACAGACTCACGTCCATTGAGTCCGTGAAGTCATCCAGTCATCTCATCCTTGGTCGTCCCCTTTTCCTCCTACCCCCAATCCCTCCCAGCATCAGAGTCCTTTCCAATGAGTCAACTCTTCTCATGAGGTGGCCAAAGTAGTGGAGTTTCAGCTTTAGCATCATTCCTTCCAAAGAAATCCCAGGGCTGATCTCCTTCAGAATGGACTGGGTTGGATCTCCTTGCAGTCCAAGGGACTCTCAAAAGTCTTCTCCAGCACCACGGTTCAAAAGCATCAATTCTTCGGTGCTCTGCCTTCTTCACAGTCCAACTCTCACATCCATACATGACCACAGGAAAAACCATAGCCTTGACTAGATGGACCTTAGTCAGCAAAGTAATGTCTCTGCTTTTGAATATACTACCTAGGTTGGTCATAACTTTTCTTCCAAGGAGTAAGCGTCTTTTAATTTCATGGCTGCAGTCACCATCTGCAGTGATTTTGGAGGCCCCCAGAATAAAGCCTATCACTGTTTCCACTGCTTCCCCATCTATTTCCCATGAAGTAATGGGACCCCAACTAAAGTGGAAGAGCCAATAGGTCAAATGAACGGATCATTAAAAAAAAATCATTCTAATTTTGAACCCCTACATTTTGAAGTGGTTTGTTACAAAGTGATAGATAATTGAAATAAGGACCAAGATAGCTTAGATTAAAATACAATAAAATATAAGTAGTTTAGAACTTCCTGATGTTGAAGCTGGTTTTAGAAAAGGCAGAGGAACCAGTGATCAAATTGCCAACAACCACTGGATCATGGAAAAAGCAAGAGAGTTTCAGAAAAACATCTATTTATGCTTTATTGACTATGCCAAAGCCTTTGACTGTGTGGATCAAAATAAACTGTGGAAAATTCTCAAAGAGATGGGGAATACCAGACCACCTAACTTGCCTCTTGAGAAATCTGTATGCAGGTCAGGAAGCAACAGTTAGAGCTGGACATAGAACAACAGACTGGTTCCAAAAAGGAAAAGGAGTATGTCAAGGCTGTATATTGTCACCCTGCTTATTTAACTTATATGCAGAGTACATCATGAGAAACCCTGGGCTGGAAGAAACACAAGCTGGAATCAACATTGCCAGGAGAAATATCAATAACCTCAGATATGCAGATGACACCACCGTAATGGCAGAAAGTGAAGAGGAACTAAAAAGCCTCTTGAATAAAGTGAAAGAGGAGAGTGAAAAAGTTGGCCTAAATCTCAACATTCAGAAAACAAAGATCATGGCATCTGGTCCCACCACTTCATGGGAAATAGATGGGGAAACAGTGGAAACAGTGTCAGATTTTATTTTGGGGGCTCCAAAATCACTGCAGATGATGACTGCAGCCATGAAATTAGAAGATGCTTACTCCTTGGAAGGAAAGTTATGATCAACCTAGATAGCATATTCAAAAGCAGAAACATTACTTTGCTGACTAAGGTCCATCTATTCAAAGCTATGGTTTTTCAGCAGTCATGTATGCATGCGAGAGTTGGACTGTAAAGAAGGGTGAGAGCCAAAGAATTGATGCTTTTGAACTGTGGTGTTGGAGAAGACTCTTGAGAGTCCCTTGGACTGCAAGGAGATCCAACCAGTCCATTCTGAAGGAGATCAGCCCTGGGATTTCTTTGGAAGGAATGATGCTAAAGCTGAAACTCCAGTACTTTGGCCACCTCATGTGAAGAGTTGACTCATTGGAAAAGACCTTGATGCTGAGAGGGATTGGAGGCAGGAGGAGAAGGGGACGACCAAGGATGAGATGGCTGGATGGCATCACTGATTCGATGGACGTGAATCTGAGTGAACTCTGGGAGTTTTGATGGACAGGATGGCCTGGTGTGCTGCAATTCATGGGGTCACAAAGAGTCAGACACTGTTGAATGACTGAACTGAACTGACCTATATATATATATATATATATATAAACCTTACTTGGTTGTGTGTGTCCTCTTTTCATGCTGATTTATAGGATTTGCTTATTTAACATGTGTTTGTATCACATGTCCACATTTGGAGTGCTGGAAATTATTAGAATAAACTACAAATGATTCCCAAGGGATAATATGCCCTTATGTCAGAAAGCAAAGAAGAACTAAAGAGCCTCTTAATGGAAGTGAAGGAGGACAGTGAAAGAGTTGGCTTAAAGCTCAGCATTCAGAAAACGAAGATCATGGCATCTGGTCCCATTACTTCATGGGAAATAGATGGGGAAATAGTGGAAACAATGGCTGCCTTTATTTTTCTGGGCTCCAAAATAACTGCAGATGGTGATTTCAGACATGAAATTAAAAGATGCTTACTCCTTGGAAGGAAAGTTATGACCAACCTAGATAGCATATTAAAAAGCAGAGACATTACTTTGCCAACAAAGGTCTGTCTAGTCAAAGCTTTAGTTTTTCCAGTAGTCATGTATGTATTTGAGAGTTGGACTATAAAGAAAGCTGCATGCTGAAGAATTGATGCTTTTCATCTGTGTTGCTGGAGAGAACTCTTGAGAATCCCTTGGACTTCAAGGAGATCCAACTAGTCCATATTAAAGTCCATCTTAAAGTCCTGAATATTCATTGAAAGAACTGATGCTGAAGCTGAAACTCCAATACTTTGGCCACCTGACGTGAAGAACTGAGTCACTGGAAAAGACCATGATATTGGGAAAGTTGAAGGCAGGAGAAGAAGGGGAAACAGAGGATGAGATGGTTGGATGGCATCACCGACTCTATGAGCATGAGTTTGAGTAAGCTCCAGGAGTTGGTGATGGACAGGGACGCCTGGGGTGCTGCAGTCCATGGGGTCACAAAGAGTCAGACACAACTGAGCAACTGCACAGTTCAGTTCATGAACTGAGGAATAATATTGCTCCTTTAAATCTTCTATCTTTTTCCTACTATCTCTTCTAGTGAAAAAATGCTTTTGTCCTGTATACCCAATCATGGCTCTCTTAACTTTCCAGCATACTTGAGATAATGTCTCCTCTTCTATCCTTTATTCTCCATGAAAGTAATACATGTTACTTTCCATGTACTTCAGTTCACTTCAGTTCAGTTCAGTCGCTCAGTCGTGTCTGACTCTTTGTGACCCCATGAATCGCAGCACGCCAGGCCTCCCTGTTCATCACCATCTCTTGGAGTTCACTCAGACTCATGTCCATCGAGTCCGTGATGCCATCCAGCCATCTCATCCTCGGTCGTCCCCTTCTCCTCCTGCCCCCAATCCCTCCCAGCATCAGAGTCTTTTCCAATGAGTCAACTCTTCGCATGAGGTGGCCAAAGTACTGGAGCTTCAGCTTCAGCATCATTCCTTCCAAAGAAATCCCCCAAAGTTTATCAAGTGTATTATATATTAAGTTCTTTGACAATTGCTTTTTTGCTCAACATTATGTCTGTGAGATTCATGTACAAATACGACCTGCTTCATTCACTTTCAAAGTGGTGTAATGATATCCATTACTTATCAGTTCACTACTTGAAAGAATGAAGATTATTTCCAAATTGTTCTACTATAAACAATGTTGTGAAGATTCCTGATGCTTTTTACTCCCAGTGGTCATGTGTAAAAGCTTTTCTAGAGTCTATTCACTGGGCTTCCCTGGTAGCTCAGCTGGTAAAGACTCTGTCTACAATGCAGGAGACTAGGAGACTCCAGTTTGATTCCTGGAGTGGGAAGATCCCCTGTAGAAGGGATAGGCTAACCACTCCAGTATTCATAGGCTTCCTAGTGGCTCAGATGGTAAAGAATCTACCTGCAGTGTGGGAGACCTGGGTTCAGTCCCTGGATTGGGAAGATCCCCTGGAAAAGGGCATGGCAACCCATTCCAGTATTCTTGCCTGGAGAATCCTCATGGACGGAGGAGCCTGGCAAGCTTCAGTCCATGGGGGTTGCAAAGAGCTGGACAAGAATGAGTGACTAAGCACAGCACAGCACAGTGTCTATTCACAGAACTAGAATCACAGGCTTTAACTTATGCACATCTTTAATTAATTGTTGCTTTTTTTAGTTGCTCAGTTGTGTCTGACTCTTTGCAACCCCAGGGACTGTAGCCTGTCATGCTCCTCTATCCATGGAATTTCCTAGGTAAGAGTATTAGAGTAGGTTGTCATTTCCTTCTCCAAGGCACCTTCCCCACCCAGAGATTAAACCCAGGTCTCCTGCAATGGCAGGCGGATTCATTACCACTGAGCAAAGAGGGAAAGCTCTCTTTAATTAAAAGATAATGCCAAATTGTTTTCTGAACTAGTTGTACCCATTTACACTCACAACAGAAAGATATGAGTATTCTTTTTCCTGCATATCTTCATCAAACTGGTATTATCAGATTTTATAGTTTTTGCCCAACTGGTGTCTAAGGAATGTATCTTACTGTTTTACTATATTTTCTTGATATATCCACATGCATTTTGTTTGTATTTTAATATATATAGGGTATATTTACATATGTGCATATGTACTTGTTGTGTACATGGTAAAATAGCAGTAAATGAGTTGGACTAGTAAGTATCAAGTTCAAGTAAGTGCTTATCCATGATGAAGATAGAGGAATATTGCTCTGAAAATAGGGTGGTTGGAGGATTTATACATACATGGGTAATATTTTGTTTTTCCTTCTAAGTATGTGTCTAAGGGCATACACTAGCATTACATTATTAATGCAAACTGTTGTATCAATTTTATACCTTTCTATAGTCTGAAATATTTAAAATTTTACTCATAAAAGCAACATATGCATGATCACTATGGCAGACACAGTTGGCCACACTTTGCCTAGATGACAGAAATTGTCACATGTCAGGTCACTTCTTTCCAGGCTCTCTTGCTGACATAGATGATCACATAGCCATGTGTGGCAGTATAGGCATAAGAAGACTGCTGGGAGATTCTGGAAGATAGTTTCTTTGCTAATGAAAGAAAATGATCCATGGAGAAAGGTTTATTGTTATCCTGACTAGCTTTCCTCCCTCGTGGTTGTGAATATAGCTGTGACACTTTGAAATATAACAGTTTTTGTCCTATCAAAGGAAAAAAATACTCAACATTGTGAGAATTCTGGAGATAAAAGCTTGCAGAAATATACTGAACAGCCTTTGGATCATCAATCTTTGATCTTTTGTTTTCTTGTTGATTATAAAATCATAATTATTTGGGGTTTGTTTCTATTCTTTAGGCTAAATGCTTTTAATTTCTGAACATCAAAATGATTGGAAATCAGAATATTATAAAGAAAATAAATATAAATATAATGTTACACCAACATAGCTCTCTACATAGCTTGCCAATATAAGTTATTCCTCTTAGATTTACCTCAGTTGCTGTGACTTCTCTCTCACTTTTAACTTCTTGGAAGACCTTATGTGAATTCCCTCTCTGAACAGAAGTCAAATCATCCATATCAGAAACAACATCATACATTGTGTGGTCAATTGCTCTATCACTGAACTATACCCCCCAGAAGCAGCATTAAAAATTATGATCCTTTTATGAAAACTGGCTCAGATTGTCAGGAAGCCTAAGAGATTTACTAACAACCTTCTATATGTGGATACACACAGTTACACATAAATATCACACCCATTAACTGAGCATTTCTAAGTTGTATTGGATTTAATTTCTTATAAGCTTCTTTCCACAAACATTCTGGTGTCATTCAATTCCTTCCCTAGCTGACAAGAGACTTCTTCTCCCATAGCAATCCCCTTTACTCTTCCAGCCATATACACCTATACCAATTAATCTCTCAACATTTTTTTATCTGACGTCTACTCAACCACAAGACTTTTGGTATTAGCTCAAGTTCTAATCAATTTGAAAAATCCTCTTGAATTATTTGTTATAATTTTGGTCATCAACCACAACATGCAATCTAACATCTACGAAGCACCAGTTTATGTTCGATACAGAATACAGGATGCTTGGGGCTGGTGCACGGGGATGATCCAGAGAGATGATATGGGGTGAGAGGTGGTAGGGGGGTTTCAGGATTGGGAGCTCGTGTACACCTGTGGCTGATTCATGTTAATGTATGGCAAAACCAATACAGTATTATAAAGTAGAATAAAGTAAAAATAAAATAAAATAAAAGTTGAAAGCAAAAATAAATAAATAAAAATACAGAGGTGTCAACATACTATGATAACTGCATTGCAACATAGCCATTGATAAATTTTTCAGTCAATGCTACTGACATCTCATGACCAGTCATGACCCGAAGGAGCTACTACAGTTGATGCAAAAGCACCTCCATGACCCCTTCCAACATACCAAGATTTCCTTTTACTCCATTTGTGTTCACTGAGACATCTTAAGTGATTCTGCCAACTGTAAGCTATGTGCTGCAATATTACTTGTCAATTGACTGCTCATGTTTCCTGCCCGTCAAATTCAGGGAAACATCATCTCTCTTTTATCAAAGGAGAGCTTTGAATGTGGCCTGAAAGGTGATCCAAAGACTTGGCTGTGGGTGTTCCATAAAATGCATCTTCTGTTCAGTTCAGTTCAGTTGCTCAGTTGTGTCCAACTCTTTGCTACCCCATGAATCACAACATGCCAGGCTGCCCTGTTCATCATCAACTCCCTGAGTTTACCCAAACTCACGTCCATTGACTCAGTGATGCCATCCAGCCATCTCATCCTCTGTCGTCCCTTTTTCTTCTTGCCCCCAATCTCTCCCAGCATCAGAATCTTTTCCAATGAGTCAACTCTTTGCATGAGGTGACCAAAGTACTGGAGTTTCAGCTTTAGCATCATTCCTTCCAAAGAACACCCAGGGTTGATCTCCTTCAGAATGGACTGGTTGGATCTCCTTGCAGTCCAAGGGACTCTCAAGAGTCTTCTCCAACACCACAGTTCAAAAGCATCATATCTTCAGCACTCATCTTTCTTCACTGTCTAACTCTCACATCCATACATGACCACTGGAAAAACCATAGCCTTGACTAGAGAGAGCTTTGTTGGCAAAGTAATGTCTCTGCCTTTGAATATGCTATCTAGGTTGGTCATAACTTTCCTTCCAAGGAGTAAGCATCCTTTAATTTCATGCCTGCAGTCATCATCTGCAGTGATATTGGAGCCCCTAAAATAAAGTCTGACACTGTTTCCACTATTTCCCCATCTATTTCCCATGAAGTGGTGGGACCAGATGCCATGATCTTCGTTTTCTGAATGTTGAGCTTGAAGCCAACTTTTTCACTCTCCTCTCTCACTTTCATCTAGAAGCTTTTTAGTTCCTCTTCACTTTCTAGATTCAATTTCCTAAATCCAACTACTTTAGTACTTTTGCCCACTATACACCTAAGCAGATTTTAAATATTATCACCATTATTATTATTTTGATGATGTTAATTGTTTTCTGCATGACCACTTCACTAGGCATCATACATTTATTAATTTTAGGAGTGCCCTCTTCTAGACTGTTTTATACCCTGTAGTATTGGCATTTCCCCAAGCATATTTCACCTTCTGAACTCTCAGACTGGACTGAACTGATTTTATTGATCACTTAACTAGATATAACACAGATTTCTTTAGCTATTCATAGTTTAGTCATTTTCACATTTTTATTATTTGATTAGTAGAATTAATAGAGAAACAGAAAACATTCTAGCTATTTTAATAGAGGGATTTAGGAACTGAGAGAATTATTTTAAGGGCCTGAAGATTCAATTCTAATACGGAACTTGTTGAGTGGTCACTTCACCACTGATGGTCTGGGAGAATAACTTGCTTCTAGGCTATACTGGAACTAAGTCAATATCAGGAAGCCATATGCAGTGACTTCTCATACTCATAGAGAACGGACATCCAAAACCACTGGGCACATTAAAATACTGAAATAGTTGTATCTATCTCTTGAATAAGGAACTGGAGAATGGATATGACTCTGGAATTCTTCCACAGGAAACATTCATTTATGTAAGAAGAGCTAGAACCAGACATGGAACAACAGACTGGTTCCAAATTGGGGAAAGAGTATGTCAAGGCTGTATACTGTCACTATGCTTATTTAACTTATATGCAGAGTACATTATGTGAAATGCTGGGATGGACAAAGTACAAGCTGGAATCAAGATTGCTGGGAGAGATATCAATAACCTCAGACATGCAGATGACACCACCCTTATGGTAGAAAGCTAAGAAGAACTAAAGATCCTCTTGATGAAAGTGAAAGAGGAGAGTAAAAAGTTGGTGTAAAGCTTAACATTCGGAAAACTAAGATCATGGCATCTGGCCTCATCACCTCATGGTAAATAGATGGGGAAACAATGGAAACAGTGAAAGACTATTTTGTGGGGACCCCCAAATCACTGCAGATGGTGACTGCATTCATAAAACTAAAAGATCCTTGCTCCTTGGAAGAAAAGCTATGACCAGCCTAGGCAGCATACTAATAAGCATAGACGTTACTTTGCCAACAAAGGTCTGTCTAGTCAAAGCTTTGGTTTTTCCAGTAGCCATGTAGGAATGCGAGCGTTGGACCATAAAGAAAGCTGAGTACTGAAGAATTAATGCTTTGAACTGTGGTGTTGGAGAAGACTCTTGAGAGTCCCTTGGATTGCAAGGAGATCAACAAGTCAATCCTAAAGGAAATCAGTCTTGAATATTCATTGCAAGGATTGATGCTGAAGTTGAAATTTCAATACTTTGGCCACCTGAAGCGAAGAACTGACTCACTGGAAAAGACCCTGATGCTGGGAAAGAGTGAAGACAGGAGAAGGGGACGACAGAGGATGAGATGATTGGATGGCATCACCGACTCAATGGATATGAGTTTGAGGAAGCTCCAGGATTTGGTGATGGACAGTGATGCCTGGCATGCTACAGTCCATGGGATAGCAAAGAGTTGGACATGAATGAGTGACTGAACTGAAGAAAAGCTAAAACAGAGGATGAAACTCCACTTCTACCTTCCAAATATCTCCAGCCTCCATTGAATTCATACTTGAATTAGATGGACTTAATTCATATTTGGAACTCTGGTTTGAGAGGAAAATATAGTTTTCAATATTTTCAAACTTGCAGAATGAATGAATCACACATGAGACATCCAGTCAAAAGTATCTACCATTAGCATTTATGCCTGTAGTATTTTTTAATAATAAATAATATATTTCAACAGTTAAAATATCATTTTTTGTGAGAATACTGCCAGACACTTCTGATTGTCATTTATATCATTAATCTCTGAATTTAAGCTTTTGGTTTCAAAACAGTTAGTTGGCTGTCAGAGTCACCAGTGAGCTCATATTTGGATGGGATAAGTAGAAGCAATAACTATGTATGTAGCATGTTGAAAGAACATACTGAACAAAATGAAAATGAATGGTGAAGATATTAGCCAGTTTTTAATATTGAAATCATTATCTTATTTTTCTCAGACTGTCAGTGGAATTCACTTCAGGAGATATTTATTTACACAATGATAGGAGATAATTTTTTTATGTATATGATATAAAACATAAGTTGAGTTTCAAAACAGGTTTTGAATTCCATAAAAGAGATAACCCTGACATTCAAGACTTTATCTATTTGCAAGGCAGCATTCATCTCATGGAGAAGCAAATGGCAACCCACTCCAGCACTCTTGCTTAGAAAATTCCATTGACGGGAGAGTCTGGCAGGCTACGGTCTACAGGGTTGCAGGGAGTTGGACATGACTGAGCAACTAAACAACAATAACAACAGTCATTTCATTACACCAGTTTTACAACTTATTTCCAGAAATATTTAATTGGTTCTTTGAAAATAAATTTTACACATGGCCTTAGACAACGTCAAACCTTATTTACCAACAGTGAGCTTTTAAGTCATTGAGAAAAGTGATTGTCATTTTAATTACTGCAAAATTATAGCTTAAGACAAGTGATCCAGATAATAAAAACATTTTTATGAATTTTTATTCATTCTTAAACAAAATGTTTTATTTTTGAAAATATTAGGTCTCTGTGGTATTTGTAAAATAAATTATCTAATTTGGATTTAATTACATATTTCTTTCATATATATTGCCTCATTTCTTGTCTTACTATGGGCAGTAAATTTATATACACATTCCTACAATTATGGTGGTGATTTAGTTGCTCAGTCGTGTCTGACTCTTGTGACCCCATAGACTATAGTCTGCCAGGCTCCTCTGTCCATGAGATTCTCCGGGCAAGAATTCTGGAGTCGGTTGCCACTTCCTTCTCCTACAATTATAGACAGTACATAAAGAAAAAGACAACAAGAAGAAAAATGTCAGTGTCTACAAATTTGCACATACATACAGTGGTCATGTATGGATGTGAGAGTTGGACTGTGAAGAAAGCTGAGCACTGAAGAATTGATGCTTTTGAACTGTGGTGTTGGAAAAGACTCTTGAGAGCCCCTTGGACTGCAAGGAGATCCAACCAGTCCATTCTAAAGGAAATCAGTCCTGGGTGTTCATAGGAAGGACTGATGCTAAAGCTGAAACTCTAATACTTTGGCTACCTCATGATAAGAGTTGACTCATTGGAAAAGACTCTGATGCTGGGAGGGTTTGGGGGCAGGAGGAGAAGAGGATGACAGAGGATGAGATGGCTGGATGGCATCAGTGACTTGATGGACATGAGTTTGAGTGAACTCCAGGAGTTGTTGATGGACAGAGAGGCCTAGCGTGCTATGTTTCATGGGGTTGCAAAAAGTCAGACATGACTGAGGGACTGAACTGAACTGAACTGAACAGATTTGCACAAGTGATTGAAAATTTATGATTCATAATATCTTGGAAAATTCATGAGTATTAATTTAATTAAGTTATTCCTGACGTAACTGTTTTCAGTTAACTTTCAAAATACATAAAATATGTTTGTTTTGAACCTTTGTGATTTGTTATCTTAGCCAACACACGAATTTGAGTCAACTTTTCTGTCAAAAGGAAAAAAATAAAACTGGAGGTCTCACCAATGATCAATTCAAAACAATTGCAATTACCTTTATAAAATATTCACTAATATTGATGTAATTTCCAAAACCTAAGTGTAATTACCGTCATCTTTCAGATTTATGATATATTCCTTTTAGATATTGCTTATGGTTTTTAAAAATGAGAGGTTTTAAATGTTAATACATTTCTTAGCTTCAGTATACACACTGCTCCACAGTTAAATATAATTAAACACATTTGGTTCTCTTTTGTACACTCAGTAGTGGACATGTGTTATTAGCTGCTTGATCATCCATGGTTTTGAGGATGTAAGTGGAAGAGTACAATTATCTCCCTAATTAGAGATAAATTTAAAGGTTTATGATAAATATCATTAGATTCCCATTACTACATTCTTAAGGATGAATTCAATCAACTTTCTTAACTAGAAATTGTGCAATAATTCTCACTAGGTGTATCAATAGTGCCAGGGTGACTAATTCAGAGACCAGGTTATCAGCCACACTCTATACCCAGAAACACTTTCCAGCCTATCCACATGCCAGTGTGAATTCAGAAAACAGATTACACTTCTGGGCTCTTATAAGATTATTCATTTTTGAAAATATATTCCTGAGAATTCATACGATTTTTTCTGTATTTTTACGTTGTTTTCTTTTTCCTCTTGAAAATGTTCAAACATCTTGAATCTGAAAAGTCTCTTGTTCACTTTTTAAAAATTATTAATTGGACATTTAATGACCACTGGTAGTTACAAACAGAAGTGAAGGAACTAGCAATACATCTCATCACTGACCAACAGCATGCAATCTCCAGAAGCTTCTTTGAAAAACTCTTCTTCCCAAAAAATGAATTCAAGTGTACTCTTCCCTACATAAGTTTGGTGAATAACTAAAAGATTCCATTGTTGATGGGTTTGCTCAGATATATTAACATGCTATCTATACTCATTGTTTCCAAACTAAAGGGGAAGTTTAAAATAGTCACTCCATACATATAGCAGATTCTCCACATATCCTATCCTATCATATTGTATATATGGCATAGTTTTATATTGTTAATATAAATGTATTTATTTTGGTGTATATGTACATCTATCTATACTTGTGTTACAGCTATAGTATATATATATTCTTACATATACCAATTTATCTCATTTAGAATGTTGAATTTAACTTGCATATAAACAACAATAGCATTATTGTAATTCAAGTGGAGTCAGGACATTTCTTAATCTCAAAATAAAAGTAAGCTTTATTTCCTTGAGGAAACTGAAATATAGAAAAATTTATGAAATCTAAAGTATAAATGCAAACTATAACCGGTTACTAAGAGACATCCAAATTGGAGATAACATAATTTCCCACTGACAACTATGCCAATATGGAAGACTTCAGACATCTGGGGAAAGGGGATATTTCTGTATGAACAGTGCTGGAAGATTTTTTTTTTTTAATGTTTATTCTTTATTCCTTTTTAGCACCTCCCTCTCACATAAACAAAAATATCTTTGTTAATTAAAATAATATGAAATAAATTTTTTTAAAGTAGACAACTGAGATATATCCTACTAAATTTATTATTTTTTGTTGTTGTTTAGTCACTAAGTCATGTCCAACTCATGATGATCCCATGGACGGCAGCATATCAAGCCTCCTTGTCCCTCATTATCTCCCAGAGTTTGTCCAAGTTAATGTCCACTGAGTTGGTGATGCCATCCAACTACCTAATCCTCTGCTGCTCTCTTCTCCTTTTGCCTTCAGTCTTTCCCAGCATCAGGGTCTTTTCCAGTGAGTCAGCTGTTCTCATCAGGTGGCCAAAGTACTGGAGCTTCAGCTTCAGCATCAGTCTTTCCAATGAGTATTCAGTGTTGATTTCCTCGAGTACTGACTGAGTTGATCTCTATACTGTACAAGGGACTCTCAAGAGTCTTCCCCAGCACCACAATTCAAAATCAAAATTATTATAGGGTATGTTAAAGAAATTAGTCCTGTTAGCTGCAAGGTAGAGTATGCCATCATTACATTTGGGGGAAAAAATATTGAGACAAGTCCCCAAAGGGCCACTAAACTTGGTGAAAATATATACAGAAGTTGTCAAGTCATCAAGCAACAAACTGCATCTCCAAACTCCTCAACTACTGGACCAGACTGACAAGCCATGACCCCATGAGGGATGAGGAAGTCCAGTCAGCTATTTCTTCTCCTGTAAGCTTTCTGCTTCCTTCACATTATAAAGTAGTGCCTTTCTGCTTCACTTCAAGCTGCCCCATGATTCGAGCACCCTGAAGTGTGATGTGCTCCCTTATTTTCAAGAGCTAAATACATTTGCATTAAAAAATAATTATTTTGATCAGAATCAAGTGCCTCTAAAGAACTGGACTTTTTTTTTCTTGGTTTGCTTAAAATATTTTCTATCTGTGGGAAGGTGAGTTTAATATAAATTATTCCACCCTTACTCAAACTGAGACCTTGCTTGATACTTTAGTCAATGAATCTCAAGAAGTAAATTTTGTGGGGACTTCTTGAATGTCTGTGTTTTTCCATTAAAAGACCATAATACTGGGACTGACCTTTCCATTTTCTTTTTCCCTAACTCTCAGACAACATTTGAAGCTGAGGTGGTTATTTCATGACCAAAGAGATATAAGCTTGAATTCAAAAAAGCCAACATGATAATGATAGCAGGAAAGAATTAAAAAACAACAACAATAAACTAAGGTTTTTAAGAGCTTTTTAGACATTCTAGCCCTTAACAGCTTAATGTCAGACTTATGAGATGATAACAATGTATTGATGTGTTTTCAGTCACAATTTTTTGCCTTTGTGTTACCTGTAGATAAACTATCCTTGATGGATCCAACTATTCTTTGAGTGTTACAGGATGCCAAACATCTAGAAAGATTAGATAGAATAATATGTGATGATTACTTTTCAAACGGCTACTGTTTCGTATTTCTTACTAGTGGGCTTCTTTTCCTCTGTTTCCATTCCACTACTACTGTAATCACATACTTACAGGTCTGCACTGTTGTCAAATTATGGTACTGAAGTCAGAATCTAATTTGTCTTTTGTATTTTCTTGTGTATCCCATCATTTTTGTCTCTTTGGAGAATCCAGTCCGACAGATAAATAGATATTGATAGGGAGACAGGTAGATATATAGATAGCTTTTAAGAAATTGGTTCGCATGATTGTGAGGGCTGGCAAGTTTGAAATCTGTAGAACAGGATGGTATTCTGGAGACTATTAGCAGTTATTGTTGCAGTCGTGAGTCTGAAGTCCATCCGAAGGCAGAATTCTTCCCTTTTCAAGAGACTTTGTGCTTGCTTTTGAAGGACGTTAGTTGATTGGGTGCGGAGAAGGCAATGGCACCCCACTCCAGTACTCTTGCCTGGAAAATCTCATGGACAGAGGAGCCTGGTGGGCTGCAGTCCATGGGGCCGCTAAGAGTTGGACACAACTGAGTGACTTCACTTTCACTTTTCACTTTCATGCATTGGAGAAGGAAATGGCAATCCACTCCAGTGTTCTTGCCTGGAGAATTCCAGGGACGAGGGAGCCTGCTGGGCCTCCGTCTATGGGGTCGCACAGAGTCAGACAAGACTGAAGTGACTTAGCAGCAGTTGATTGGGTGAGGCTCACTCACATTATAGAAGGTAAACAGATTTATTAAAAATCTACTAATGCTGATCACATCTAAACTAGCAACATCTAGACTGCTTTTTGATACAGTTGGTTTAAACAAACAGACATCATAGCCTAGCCAAGTTGCTCAGTTCTAAATAAATTCAAATATGTTTGGGGTGTTATGTGTATGTGTATTTTGGTAAATCCTGCAATTTTATTAGATTTAAAGGTAATTTGCTGCAACTCACCGAACATTTGTAAGAACAGCTAATTAAATATCAAATCTTCCTTAGAGAAACCTTTATCTCTGTTGGACATATGAAGTACATCTTGTCGCAAAGAAAGAAGTCATGGAGAATTTTCAGGAGGCCGTTGCCTCTGTCTAGGTGAATGAATTAAGAAGCAGACTATCGAGAATGAATATTAGAATAAAAAATCAGATAAACTAAAATGATTTTTAAAATACATATAATTGAATATATGTGTGTATGGAGTGGAGAAAGATAAACCAAAATCTTACAATCTGGTATAAGGAGACACAGCTGGAGTAATGAGAAAAGTAATAGGAAAAGAAGGAAGATTTTATCATTATTTTACTGTCAGCAATATCTAAATGAATAATTAATTATACTTTTGACAGTCTTCTGTTGTTATAGTAACAAACTGCCAAGCTTGATGGCTAAAAACAATATAGATTTACCATTTTATAGTTTAGGATGTTAGAAGTCCTAAATGGGTCTCCCTGGGCTCAAATCACAGTGTTGGCACAGCTGAGCTTCTTCTGGAGGCCCTACCGGAGAATCTATTTGGTTTTTTTCTGGAGGCTGTACACATTCTTTGGTTTATGACCCCTTCTACAATCAAAAACTGTAACAGCTAACTGGGTCTTTTTCATTTAGCATCTCTGGGACACTGATATTATTTTCTCCCTTTTTGACTTATAAGAACTCTTGTGATTATGTTGGGTCCACCCAGAAACCTGAATATAATCTCCTTATTTTAAGAGATTAGAAACCTCAATTTCATTTCTAACCTTAATTCCCTTTGCCATGTAACATAACACATTTACAGATTCTGGGATTAAGAAGTGAATATTTTTAGGGGCCATTATGCTACCTAAAACAGACATGTCACATATGAAACTATTATTTTGAGCATATCATAAGTTAAAAGGTCATGGTGAAAATGATAGAGCAGAGACAGAAAAATAATATGGGCAGGAGATGAGGGATTAAAGTTGTAGATGCTAGAATACTCAAACCTCTCTGATAAGCCTTAACGATTTATATGGGGAAAAAAAGCATCAATCGACTATCTTAAGGACAGATATATTCAGTAATTTTAATATAAGTAGAAATGTGAAATTTTGTATAGATTTCAAAAAGTTAAATATAAAAATATTACAGCCTTTTCTGAAAATACACCTAAGACATAGCAATTACACCAATAAATAGAATAACCTATAATTGAGTAATAAGGCATTTCATATTTATCTGTTCAGTAAAACTTTGAAAACATTTTTTCAAGATGATTCTGTAGAATAAGTTCAGATACTGTCATATTGTACGGTGACAGGCACTTAATTTTAGGATGCTTCATGGAACTATGTCTCTATATCTCTATTCATTAATCATTATTTATCTATTTTAATTTCTAGCTCTACAAAGAGCATAATTTCAAGTACCAAGACTTAAAACTACGGGATGGGAAATGTATATGTTTATTTTTTTGTACTATGTGTTTTAATGGCACCATTTAAACTCTAATTATGCATGAAATTATATTGGATTCTAAATTCAAAGGGAGAAATGTTTTCTTGATTCATTCTTTCTTTGGTAAACATTTCTAAAGTCATATTGCTGATACAGCTCATCAGCTAAACCCTATGACAAATGAAATGTATGGCAGGAAAACACTAATTAGGGAGGTTTTCTTTCCCAAACACACATGTGAAACTCCCATTAATGTCAATCATGGGGAGATGTCTTTCTGCAGAATACCCCTAGGTAACACCACACATCTTCCCTTGTCTTTCCAGTTAGAAACACAACAGCTTTTCTTTTCTTTTCTTTTCTTTTAATTGTGAACAGGGTGCATTACAGTCTAGGTAAAAACTTAGGCTTTCTTAAAAGAGCATTTTATTTATGCTGTTCAGATGATGTTTAAAAAAGTGATTCTGAATTAATTTGTTTTATATTGGTTTTATATTCACTAAAAAGTATTGTCTTTGCAACTGAATTTTCTTTTGAATATTAGCCAAGATTTACCATTAGTTTTATGTAAAAGTAGCTTATATGATTCTTTATATGTTATTTTTAAATGATTATGTTAGAACTGAGAACTACAATGGTGACTACACAGGTTTTCCCTATAATCTTTAAACACTGCAGTGAACTAATTTAAAATATAATTTACTAAATATTTATGGATTTTACCATGCTGTGGTAATGTGTAAAATCACTCTCAATACTATAAAATCTATCAATATATACTGTTATTCTTGCTCAAGACAAAAAGGAAAAAGGAAAGGAAAAAGACACAAGAAAAGAACAGAAGACAAACAGTATATTCTACCAAAAATACACAAAGCTTTGCTTATAGGCTAACCTTTAAAATATTTGTAAAAATATAAGAATTATCAACAAAGATGAACCTCTCTCCAGACAGTAAAAATTCCCTCCTGTAATTCACACAGACTGCATTGTGCATTGTACGGTGTATTAGAGAAGGTGGACTATCTTTACTCCAACTACTGATTCAAATGTCAATCTGTTCTGGAAATATCTTTACAAACATATCCCAAAACATGTTTATCAGCTATCTGAGCTGATAGTTCAGTCAAGTTGCCTCTTAAGATTTTCCATCAAGCATGGTGACTCCAAAATACTTCAGGCTCATAAATCCCAGGACATTTGCAGTAATCATGATATTATTCATAGTTTTATTGATTTGGGGGATGACAGCTTAAAATTTATTTGATAAGCAGAATGAACTTACTATTGAAGGAGATGGGATGTAGAGTCAAAATGTGGAAATCTAATATTAATTTTCAAATATATTCTGAGCATAGGCAATGTTACTGAATTTTACCTGATTTTAGGTAAATTTAACTTATCACTGAAAAACACAACCAAGGTCTACTTCCCTTCAACACAAGCTGGTGGAAATGTAAATTTATAAAAACTGTGTAAACAAAAAGGAAGTTGCTGGAGGCTGAATGTAGATTAGCCTGAGAATAAAGAATTTCAGAGGTCTGCAATCCTATGGAGTGTACCAGACTTTCACATGTTTTATCCCTAGGAGACTCACCAGGATCTCATGGGTAAGAAAGCCAAGAAGGACTCCTTTACAATTCTGGAAACTCATAGAAATCATGGATGTCAAGGGAAGGAGTAATCTTCGTAAAGTAGGACCACAACTTATTCCACAAAAAGCCTTGTTCTCCAAGAGAAAAGATATTACCAGAACCTGCCCCAGTGATGGCGAGAAGGGCATTCCTTTAATTCAGTTAAAAATAAAGGGGTAGGGAAAGAAATAACATGTTAACAACAGTTAAAATAAGGCTGAAGTAGCTATGACAACTTCAGAAAAAGTAGAACTTTAAGGAAAATAGAGATAAGTGGGATAGCACATAATGATAAGACTGCCAATTCAGCAAGAAGTTATACCAATACTAAATATTTATGCACTTAACAACAGAAGATAATAATACATGAGGCAAAAACTGATAAAACACAAGAAGAACAGATAACACACTCTTATTCTATTGTGTTCAGTTGTTCAGTTGTGTTAGACTCCTTCAGACCCCATGGACTGTAGCCAGCCAGGCTCCTCTGTCTATGGAATTCTCCAGGCTGGTATACTGGAATGGGTTGCATTTCCTGGTCCAGTTATCCTATTAATACACTGTTACTCAGCATGTAAAATTAGCATATCCAGCAGGCACAAAATCAGTAAGGGCGTGAACAATACTACTAACAGACTTGATCTAATTGAAATTTATCAAATATACCATCTAATAATAGTAGAATAGACACAGAAAAAGCATCTGAGGAAACCAACATCCACTCATGATGAAAATTCTCCACAAACTAGAAAAAGAAACAAGCTTCACTTATTTGCTAAAAGAACATCTAAAAACAAGACAAAACACCAGTACGGCTAACTTTATAAGTAATTTTGAGAAGATAAATGCTTCCCCCTTAGATCAGGAACAATTCAAGGATATCCAATTTCATTATTCCAAACTAAATTTCCTGCTGGAATCTTTGTTGGTACAATAGGACGAAAAGGAAATAAAAGTCTAATATTGGAAAAAATTAAAAACTATCCATTTTCTTCACACTTTTTCCAGCATTTGCTATTTGTAGACTTTTTAATGAAGGGAACCCTCCTACACTGTTGGTAAGAATGTAGGTTAGTGCAGCCACTATGGAAGACTGTAGAGTTTTCTCAGAAACCTAAAAACAGAAATTTAGTTTGATTCATATGATCTAGCAATTCCACTAATAGGCACACACCCAGATAAACTATAATTCAAAAAGATACATGCACCCCTATGTTCATAGAAGCACTATTCACAAAGCCAAAATATAAAAACAACTTAAAAGTCCATCAACAGATGAATGGATAAGGAAGATGTGGTACATATATTTTAATGGAATACTTCTTGGCCATAAAAAGAATGAAATGAAATCATTGGAAGAAACATGGATGCACCTAGAAATTATCATATTAAATGAAGTAAGTCAGAAAGAGAAAGACAGATACCATATAATATCACTTATATATGTAATCTAAATATGGCACAAATGAACTTATCTACAAAACAAATGGACAAATAGACACACAGACATAGAAAGTAGACTTGTGGTTGCCAAGGTCAGGGATGGGGGACTGGAAGATTGGGATTAGAAGATGTAAATTATTATATATGGGCTAAATAAGCAATAAGGTCCTACTGTATAGCACAGGGCACTGTGATAAACAATAATGGCAAAGAGTATAAAAAAGACAATGTCTATATGTGTAAAACTGAGTCATTTTGCTGTACCACAGAGATTGGTACAAATAAATCAAATATACTTCAATTAAAAATTAAATTAAATAATTAAAAAACTATCCCTATTAGAAGATGACATGATTGCCTACATAGAAAACCCAAAAGCATAAACAACAAAAGCTCTTGGAAAAGATGAAGAGCTTACAGAATAAAAAGTATGTACAGTATCAATTACTTTCTTATATATCAGTGATAAACAATTAGAATTTTAAAACAAATACATCATATAGAGTAGCACCTTAAAAAACCAAATCCTTGAGTATCAATGTCATAAAATATGCCTGATAACAATATATAAAAAGCTGTATAATACTGATGGAAAATATCAAAGAATATTTAAATATATCTGTGTTCATCAGATATTCTGTGTTCATCGACTGGAAAACTCAGAATTGTTAAGATTACAATTCTTCCTAAGTGATGTTAGACCAAGTGGACTTACTTATGGAAACAACAAAGGAAACTTGACATAGACATTAAGTCTCCCACAAACATTAACTCAAAGTAGATCACAAACTTAAACTGCACAAATATGAAAATTCTTAAGAAAACAGGAAAAAAAACCTATATTATCTTCAGTTTGTTCATAAGATCATAGATGCAATATCAACAACAAAATCCATGAAGGAAAAATTGATAGGCTGAATTTTATTAAAATTTAAACTTCTGCTCTGTAAAAGACAGCATTAATAGAAAGGAAAATCAGCATAGAAATCAGCATAGAAAGGAAAAGACAGCATTAATAGAAAGGGAGAAAATATTGTAAAATATATTTCTAACAAAGGGCATATATTTATAATATTCAGATACAAAAAAACCTAAGGAATGCTAAAAATATTCTAATTAAATGTACCATCCTAATACCATTTTAATGTAATGATGTTAATAGAGGATACTGGATGTATGGTATATGAAGACTATATTATCATTACAGCAATTCTGTAAATCTACAGCAATAATTTAAGAAGCTTCTTGCAAAAGAAATTAATTCAGGGTGCTGAAGGACAAATTAAGACCAACCATCCCCTCTTTCTAACTTCTCACAGATTTTCATGGCAGAACTGGGGCCTGCTTCATGGAATAGATGGATATACTTTTGGACACCAATGCTCAAGCAGTGAAAAGAAGGTGGAGCAATCTCCTTTATCGTAACTGAACCATAAATTGCGCTTCAAATACCTACAGGACTCTATGCAGTGATAAGCAGCCAGAAATATTTTATGGCAATCAGTTCAGTTCAGTTCAGCCACTCAGTCGTGTCCGACTCTTTGTGACCCCATGAATCGCAGCAGGCCAGGCCTCCCTGTCCATCACCAACTCCCGGAGTTCTCTCAGACTCACGTCCATCAAGTCAGTGATGACATCCAGCCATCTCATCCTCTGTCGTCCCCTTCTCCTCCTGCCCCTAATCCCTCCCAGCATCAGAGTCTTTTCCATTGAGTCAACTCTTCTCATGAGGTGGCCAAAGTACTGGAGTTTCAGCTTCAGCATCATTCCCAACAAAGAAATCCCAGGGTTGAGCTCCTTCAGAATGGACTGGTTGGATCTCCTTGCAGTTCAAAGGACTCTCAAGAGTCTTCTCCAACACCACAATTCAATAGCCTCAATTCTTCGGTGCTCACAGTCCAACTCTCCCGTCCATACATGACCACTGGAAAAACCATAGCCTTGACTAGATAGACCTTTGTTGGCAAAGTAATGTCTTTGTTTTTCAATATGCTATCTAGGTTGGTCATAACTTGGTGATAGACACACACATTAATGAAGATTCTGGATCTCTGAAGTAAGAATTCTGAGCTCAGAGTGGGGCAATCAAGATCAAATTCAGATATTTCCTCTCAATGAAGCACACTTTCTTTTACAAAGGTCATCTCTTAACCATAATGTGTAAATACAATAACACATGGATTGCATTTATACAGAATATTATCCAGGAAGGATATTTAATAAACACTGATTGGATGAATAAATAAGTATCATGACTTGTGATTCTAGTTTTATCTATCCACAGATTATTGGGAAATATAACTAAAAGATATTTAAAGCGTATTTGTAACCAGCAAGGGAAGACTAAATGTAAAGAGAAAAACTAAGAGGCTTCTTCACTCAAGAAAATGTGAGGGGTTGAATGATGACATTGAAATCAGGTTCAGGGAAGATGGGAAAGGAGAAAATTACTGGCAACATTTCACAACTTAGTAAATATGGAGAGTGAGAGTGAGAGAAATAATGATATGAAGGAACTGATTTTCTGTCCTTAACTGTTTCCTCACAGGACTTCTACATATAAAGTGATGCTGTTTGATCATAACTCACATATTTAAATTATGTTATGCTTTGGACCTGCTGAAATTGGTCCAGGGGAAATTCAGTGGATCTTTACGATGTGTTCATTAGCCATGACAATAGCTGATTTTAGAGATCATTTGTTTTCTGTGAAAAGAAAATAATATATACAGTGTGTTTAAGAGGCTGTGCTGATATCCAATTTTGACAATAATTACTACACAATTTTGAAGAGAAATTGGTCATTTGCAAACTGTAAGACAAATCTTAACCTAGTAATAACTGCGAATGCAGTTCATTACATGTGTAATTGGCAGTAATCTGTATCCAAGCACTGGTACAGAGAGAAAACACTCGAGGACAAAATTCTCATTTCCTAGATGTATATTGTTCCTTGAAATAAATAGCCTAATAACTCTAGTTATTGAACTACATTTTATTTCAGAACAATATTAATATGCATTTCTTTACTAGGTTCACATTTGCTTTCAACTATCTAAAAAGACTAGGCAGTTGGTTTAATGAAATTCTTGTCATTTACATTGAGATTAAAGACTTGCACTGGTTTATATCTGAGTTTAGTTCAATACTATCTTTCATCAGTAATGGTGTGACTTTAAATCAGTGCAATGTAATGAAGGATTCATGAATATTAAACACATCACCCACTAAAAAGTGTTTAATAACAGAAAAAGCATTACTGGTCAGTGTTATAATCAGCCTCCTGAACACTTTACAAAGGGTGTGATAAAAAATATTCTCAGAAAATAAAATGAGGGAGGAAAAGTTCTGGTGGCAACCATTTAGTTATGATTGGCCAGTTCTCTTTTTTTCTCAAAGTTGGCAAATCTAATATGCCTCAGATAATCATGTTGCTGCTGCTGCTAAGTCGCTTCAGTCGTGTCCGACTCTGTGTGACCCCATAGATGGCAGCCCACCAGGCTCCCCCCGTCCCTGGGATTCTCCAGGCAAGAACACTGAGTGGGTTGCCATTTCCTTTTCCAATGCATGAAAGTGAAAAGAAAGTGAAGTCACTCAGTCGTGTGTGACTCTTAGCGACCCCGTGGACTACAGCCTCCCAGGCTCCTCCGAGGTCCATGGGACTCTCCAGGCAAGAGTACTGGAGTGGGATGCCATTGCCTTCTCCAGATAATCATAGCAACAAGTATTTTGTTATAAATGATTTCATTTTCCTTTAAGAATACAGATGCTTAAAGGCACATTTTTACATCTTATTATCTTTTTAAAAATTATTTTCACCCAGGACAGATTCTTACATAGGCCTACATATATAACAGTAAACTGGGACAAAATTTAGGAAAGTAAATATATATTAGACAAGGCTAAAATCCCTTTGATCACCATTTCTGACAGGATCCCTGACCACCTACCCAGATATAATCATATTTAGTATTTTGGTGGCTGTCTTTTCAGGCTTGCTAGTTTTAAATTGACACGCACATATGAATACATGCATGTGCATGCACACACACATATACACTGTAAACATTTCCTGCAGTTTAAACATTTGTGCATTTCTAAATTTTAGAATATGTGTGTGACATAATCTGGTGAGTCTCTTATAATATACACTCTGGAAGAAGTGTCTTTGTGTTAAACAGACTTGAATTAAGAATTCCATTGCTATATAATTTGCAGTGGTCATGACAGCAACATTCTGGAAGTTATCTAAATGCCTACGATTAAGGGAATGCTCAAAATATATAATGTTTTTATAGAATTTTTAATCAAGGTAGTGACATCATCATGTATAATTTTTTTCAAAGATAATTTGGAATACACATTGAAGAAGGATCACATACAGAAAGACTATAAATGTGGAGGTAATTTAGAAAATAATTGTCACGATATATGTGAGAGATGATGAAGGCCTAGTCCAGGTCCTCTCCTAGTGACACTAAAAATGTGTATGTTGGTCTAGCGAATCTCAAAATTTTGCTGCCTATAATATGTATATCAATAAAAAAACAGATGTTAATATATAATTGCAAGGTGCCTGGCAGTTTACAAGTCAATTTCAAATATGTTATATAAATTGATTGTCTTAGACAAGCTGTGAGTTTGGGTTAGTATGGAATGTAATTGATAAGTTGTTAATGTTTATACAGATATTATCTTGAAATTTGACATGTGATTTCTGGATCCAGACAGGTTATTATCATTTTATCAATAACCGCATCAGCTCCCCATATGACAAAATATTCACAGTATGGTAAATGTGATAGGGGTTTTAGTACTTGAGAACAGGATATGTTCTCATGACAGTTCAAGTGATAAAGTGAAATGTGGTAAATTGGAAATTTTACTGGATGTTTAAGACCAAATAAGAAATCTAGTTATCTAGTTTGCAAAGGAATGATAAATCTTTATTTTTGGATGACATAGTCTTGCTAGAAAATTCAAAAGGAATGCACACACTCATACTATACACACTCACACTAAACTAATAAATAAATAAAGCAAGGTTACAGAAGAAATCATTTTCATGGATTGGGAGACTCATTATCATCAAAATGGCAATTCTCAAATCTATTGCCATTCAACACATTCTTTAAGAAAATTTCAGCAGAATTTTTGTATAAATTAACAAGCTCATCCTAAAATGTATGGTGATGGTGCTTGTTTAGTCACTAAGTCACATCAGACTCCTGTGATCCCATGGACTGTAGCCTGCCAGACTCCTTCGTCCATGGCATTTTCCAGGCAATACTGGAGTGGGTTGCCATTCTCTTCTACAGGGGATCCTTCAGACCCAGGGATCAAACCCAGGTTTCCTGCATTGCAGGCAGATTCTTTACCACCTGAGCCACCAGGGAAGGGAAATCCTGTAAAATGTATATAGTAATTCAAATTCAATTAGAGTAGTCAAAATTATTTTTAAAAATAAGAACAAAGTTGGAGGATGTATATCACCCAATTTCAAAACTTACTATGAAGCCATAGTAGAAAGATATAGTATTGCTATAAGGCTAGTCACGGAGGTCAGAAGAACAGAATTGACAATTCTAAAACAATTTGCTATGTTTATTTTTGACAATAGTGTCAAAATAATCTGATGGAGAAAGGATTAGTTTCTTTTCCTTCAGTTAGTGTTGAGACAACTAGATATCCACATACAAAGAAGAAAACTTAGACTTTCACCTCAGATCATACATAAAAGGTAACTTAAAATATAAGACTAAGTGTAAGATCCAAAACTATTATTAAACATCAATAAAATATTAGATATAATATTTGTGACCATGGGTAGCAAATATTTCTTGAAAAAAAAAAGACAAATGGTACTACCCCAAAATTAAAAATGTCTACTGCAAAAGACACTATTAAGAAAATGAAATGACTAGGAACAGCTTGAGAGCAAATATTTGAGATGATATATGTGATAAGAGCATTTCAGGTGGCACTAATAGTAATAGTTCAGTTGGTAAAGAATCCACCTGCAATGCAGAAGAGACCCCAGTTCAATTTCTGGATTGGCAAATTCTGCTGGAGAATGGATAGGCTACCCACTGTGGTATTTTTGGGCTTCCCTTGTGACTCAGATGGTAAAGAATCCACCTGCAATGCCGGAGATCTGGGTTTGATCCCTGGGTTATAAAGAACCTCTGGAGAAGGTAAAGGATACCCACTCCAGTATTCTGGCCTAGAGAATTCCATGGACTGTATATACCATGGGGTCACAAAGAGTTGGACACAGCTGAGCAACTTTTACTGTCACTTCAGTGGTAAAAATCTCCCTGCCAATGCAGGAGACATAAGAGATGTGGTGGGTCCAATCCATGGGCAGGGAAGATCCCCTGCAGGAGGGCACTCCAGTGCTCTTGCCTGGAGAATCCCATGGACAGAGGAGCCTGGCAGGCTATAGCCCATAGGGTCGCACAGAGTTGGACACGACTGAAGTGACTTAGCTGACACACATATGCTCACTGTAGCATGTCAGGGAGCTAAATGACATATTCATAGGCACAATGACAGTTCCAAGGCCGATCACAGAGGTCACAGTCAACTCAATGGACACAAGTTTGAGCAAACTCCAGGAGTTCGTGAAGGACAGGGAAGCTTGGCTTGCTGCAGTCTATGGGGTCCCAAAGAGTTGCTCATGACTAAGTGACTGAACAACAGCAACATTTGATAAAGATATATTGATAATATATATAGGACACTTACAACTTGATAAGAAAGACAAAAATCCCAATTAAAGATTTGGCAAAGCATTTGTGCAGACATATCAGTAAGTAAGAAATTTAAATGGCCTGTATGTACATGTGCTGCGATGTGTGCTAAGTCATTTCAATAATGTTCGACTCTTTGCGACTCTATGGACTATAGGCCACCAGGCTCCTCTGTCCATGGGATTCTCCAGTGAAGAATACTGGAGTGGTTTATCATGCCCTCCTCCAGGGTATCTTCCTGACCCAGGAACTGAACACAAGTCTGTTACATCTCCTGCATTGGCAAGTGGGTTCTTTAACACTAGTGCCACCTGGGTAGCCTAATATGTACATGAGAAGATGCTAAATATCAGTCATTAGGAAAATGAAAATTAAAACCACAAAGAGGTTTCACTTTAAACCCAGTAGAATGGAAATAATAAAAAAAGATAGACAATAACAAGTGTTGACAATGATAAGGAGAAATGGAAGCACTCATACATTGCTGGTGGGAATGTAAAAGATACCAAATTTTGGAAAAGAGATTGTCACTTCCTCAGTTAAACATGAATTTAACATATGGTTTGTTAACTCCTCTCTTTGTGATCTTTCCAAGATGATGAAAGCATGTTCTCACCAAGATGTGTATGTGAATGTTCATAGTAATATTCATCATAACAGCCCCAAACTGGAAACAATCCAAATGTCCATCAGCTAGTTAATGGATAAACAATACACATGGTATATCCATATAATGGATTACTACTCAGTAGAAGAGAAGATTACTCACTCAATTATGCTGCAACATGCATGAATCTCAAAGAATATGCCAAATGAGAGGGTGGTGACCCCTGAATAAATGACAAAAACAATCTCTGAGATTGTCTTCTATAAACACCTACTCAACCCAAGATTAGCTGATGTCAACTCAGAAAGTATCAATAGGAATTTTCTGCTCTTTATATTTCCTGCATTATTTTCATATTTCCCTTTTGTATTAATATTAATCATTCAAAAAGTATGTATTGCCAGAATTTTATGTATGTAGTTATACTATATGCTGTATTTTAAAAATGGGTTTATATAGTCATAAATTTTTATTTTTATTCAAGAACACATCAAAGACATCCTTCTAATAACAATATATACTTACTTGCACTTTTCTATCATGCTTTTCCTATTTTGATATTTTCATTAATCATTAACTACTTATTGGTTGGATGGCATCACTGATTAGATGGACATGAGTTTGAGTAAGCTCGGGAGTTGGTGAAGGACAGGGAAGCCTGGAGTGCTATAGTCCGTGGGATTACAAAGAGTCATGGACTCAGGAACTGAACTGAACTGATAAAATAATAAGCTACTATTTTACAAAAATAACATAGGCAAATTATATTTATATAAATATAAATGTCTTTAATACAGAAAAGCTGCTGTCTTCACTTTTCTTCCTTACTCAGGCTTTAATCCTGAGAGCATTCTCCAATAAACTCCCCAATAAAAATAAATATGGGTATTTTTAAATCTATTTCTCTGAGAAACCAGTTTGCAACAAGGACATATCTCCAGTCTCACGAGCAATTAAATAAAGTTCCTTTTATCTTATCCTAAAAACAAATAAATGAAGCTCAGCAAAGCAGTTATTATACATATGTCTAATTCTTCTATTTATCGTAATTAGTTTAATTAGTTTTTCTCTCACCATTAACCAAATGGCTCCTCTCAAGGTCACCAATGACGTAATAGATCATCCAATGTCAATCCAAAGTCTTCATTTTCTTTGACCTAGTAGTAATGTGTGACACCATTGATCAATATTTCTTCCTTGAAAGACTGTATTTATTCTTGTTTGGGGGCCTACATTCAAGGAGTTCTCTCCTACCTTTCTAGGCACTTATTTTCAGCTTCCTTTCACAATTCCTTATAATGTTCTCTGCTTCTAAATGTTTGAGTGCTCGGGGCTCAGTCTTGCACTTCTTTTATATGTATATAATTCCCTTGGTGAACATCCAATTCCATGATGAAGTAACTTTCACGATAATAAAAAGAAAACCTGCCTAATTTAAATCTCCAGCAGGACTTTCCTTTGAATTTTTGTTACTGCTATTCATTAATATATAGATTTGGCTGTTTTTCATAATTAGGTGGTAATCATATTATCTACAAAACAATGGCAACTTTTTTTTTCTTTCAATGTTTGCAGTGATTATTTTTCTCTCAGGATACTTATCAAAACCACAAGTGATATACTGAATGGTTATGGTGATAGAAAATATCCTTCTCTTGTTCCAGATTTTAAAAGGAATATATCAAAAAATTTTCCACTAAATATAAGGAATTATCTTCTATTTAGTATCCCATAACAATAACAGAGGGTTTCCCATGTGGCTCAGTGGTAAAGAGTCTGCCTGCCAAGCAAGAGACATAGTTTTGATCCCTGGGTCAGCAAGATCCATGAAGAAGAAAAGGGCAACCCACTCCAGTACTCTTTCCTGGGAAATTCCATGGCTAGAGGAGCCCAATGGGCTATAGTCCAAGGGGTCACAAAGAGATGGACATGACTTTATGACTAAACAGTAGCATCAGAAGTGATAACATAAAGAAAGAAAAAAAAATAAATTAAATAAGTTATTGGGACAGTATGTATCAGATGGAATACAAAAGTTAAAACATAAGAGATCAGCTGGACAAGGTCATAGTGGGTTGTGAAGAACTGGCTATAAACCTGGCTTCCCTGGTGGCTCAGAGGTAAAAAGTCCGCCTGCAATACAGGAGATGTGGGTTAGATTGCTGGGTTGGAAAGTTCCCCTGTAAAGGACATGGCAACTCACTCCAGTACACTTGCCTGAAAAATTATATGGACAGAGGAGCCAGGTAGGCTGCAGTACATGGGGTTGCAAGAGCTGGACATGACAGCGACCAAACTACCTCCATACCTGATAGACCATATAACTAATGAGACTTGCTGATAACTGCATGCTGTTAGAAAACAGGGAAGACAGAGATAACTTGACAGTGTTTTGTCCTAGGAACTGAAGGATGACGATGACGAAACTGCCATTTACTAATATAAAGACTATAGATTGACTATGTTAGTGATGGGAAGTATTAGGAGCATGGTGTTAAACTCGGTTTATTCGAGATGTTAAGTATTTAGCTTTGTGGAAATGATGACTAAGGCTGGATACTGCCTCTTGGAATATTGCCCCATCTGTTCCTTGGATTGGTCTGAAGAGTGAGGGGTTAGAAGTAGAACTTGATAGAAGAATTTTTACAAGAGAATTTAACCTTATAAAAGAAGAGAAAAGAAGGCAAGCTAACAGCATTGGAAAGCAAAACAAACCCATAAGAAAGTATATGTGATAATGGCATAAGAAAATGTAAAAACCCGAATGAAACAAAACAGTGTTTAGAGACAGAGTAATAAGCATATGAAGAGCCATATTCATTAGTAATTAATGACATGAAAGTTATCACTTTGTACCATTAAACTGGAAATAATAGAAATATAGACAATGCTGGGTGTTGGCACAAGTAGAGCAGACATATACAACTTTTATACATTGATACTGAGCATGCAAACTGCTATGGTCATTATTTAGAGCTATTTGATTCAATTCAGTCTATATATATATATATATATATACATACAATTTCAGTCATATATATATATATATATATATACATACACACAGTCATATATATATATACACACACCCCTTTGTTTTTGTCCCAAGGAGAGTCTCCAACATTCTTGAGCAAAGATGTGGAGTGCTGTAGGCAAGCTTCGCATTTATCAGTGGGGTGGCACAGGGAAGGAACACTGTCATGTCATCTTCCTGAACCTGAACGTCTCCACCTGGGCTATGTTCACAGTCTAAACCACAGCCTGATACAAGCCTTGACAGAATGCCTTTTTCAGAACACAGAGAAATAAATAGTACTGTGAACAGTTACAAGTGTCTTGGGTGTGCCAGAGAGGTACTCTATTTTGCAGAAGTCTGGGCTTCCCAGGTGGTTCAGTAGTAAAGAACCCACCTGCCAATGCAGGAGACACAGGCTATCCTGGGTGGGGAAAATCTCCTGGAGTAGGAAACAGCAACCCATTCCAACATTCTTGCTTGGAAAATTTCATGGACCAAGGAGCCTGGTGGGCTACGGTCCACGGGGTGGCAAAAGAGTCAGATATGATTCAGCAGTTGAGTACATACACACACACACACACACACACAAACACATGCACACAGTTTCTTTTGCATTTCTCTGGTTCTAGTGAGGCATTCTAGTAAGGAATGCATCTTATCACTGCTCTTAAGTGTATCTGTAAGCTAACAGAATCACCTAGCTATAATGTAGAATTTAGTACCCATTACAGAATTATCCATGGCTTATGTCACTTAGCATCCTGCCTCTTCACCCCAGTAACATCAGTCCAGTTCAGTTCAGTTCAGTCCCTCAGTCGTGTCCAAATTTTTGAGACTCTGTGAATCGCAGCATGCCATCCCTGTCCATCACCAACTCCCAGAGTTCACTCAAACTCATGTCCATCAAGTCGGTGACTCCATCCAGCCATCTCATCCTCTGTCGCCCCCTTCTCCTCCTGCCCCCAATCCCTCCCAGCATCAGACTCTTTTCTAATGAGTCAACTCTTTGCATGAGGTAGCCAAAGTACTGGAGTTTCAGCTTTAGCATCATTCCTTCCAAAGAACACCAGATCTCCTTTAAAATGGACTGGTTGGATCTCCTTGCAGTTCAAGGGACTCTCAAGAGTCTTCTCCAACACCACAGTTCAAAAGAATCAATTCTTTGACACTCAGCTTTCTTCACAGTCCAACTCTCACATCCATACATGACCACTGGAAAAACCAAGATGCATTATTTTTGAGGGGCTCCAAAATCACTGCAGATGGTGACTGCAGCCATGAAATTAAAAGATGCTTACTCCTTGGAAGGAAAGTTATGACCAACCTAGACAGCATATTCAAAAGCAGAGACATTACTTTGCCAACAAAGCTCTCTCTAGTCAAGGCTATGGTTTTTCCAGTAGTCATGTATGGATGTGAGAGTTGGACTGTGAAGCAAGCTGAGCGCTGAAGTACTGATGCTTTCGAACTGTGGTTTTGGAGAAGACTCTTTAGAGTCTGTTGGACTCAAGGAGATCCAACCAGTCCATCCTAAAGGAAATCAGTCCTGGGTGTTCTTTGGAAGGAATGATGCTAAAGCTGAAATTCCAGTACTTTGGCCACCTCATGCGAAGAGTTGACTCATTGGAAAAGACTCTGATGCTGAGAGGAATTGAGGGCAGGAGGAAAAGGGGACAACAAGAGGATGAGATGGCTGGATGGCATCACCAACTCAATGGACGTGAGTTTGAGTGAACTCTGGGAGTTGGTGATGGACAGGGATGGCATGCTGCAATTCATGGGGTAGCAAAGAGTCGGACATGACTGAGCGACTGAACTGAACTGAATTGACTAGATGGACTTTTGTTGGCAAAGTAATGTCTCTGCTTTTGAATATGCTATCCAGGTTTGTCATAACTTTCGTTCCAAGGAGTAAGCGTCTTTTAATTTCATGGCTGCAATCACCATCTGCAATGATTTTGGAGCCCCTCAAAATAAAGTCTGATACTGTTTCCACTGTTTCCCCATCTATTTGCCATGAAGTGATGGGACCAGATGCCATGATCTTAGTTTTGTGTTCATACTGCCGTGTGTATTTGGGCTTACTGTAACTTCTTCTTACTGAACATATCCATTGCTGACTTGCAGGCCTTCCAAATGGCTGCAGTTTTACTCTAATGCCTGTTTTCTTGATAGGTGGTGGACAGATTAAAAATGGTGGACAAATGAGAAAGTAACACAAAGCAATTAGAAGGAACATGGTAGGATATACACAGGATAACATGGATAGATTTTAAAATGTAGAGTCTTGGGTAAAAATTTAAAAAAAAAGCAATGAAATGAATGCAGAGTAATATTTTGTGAATTAATAAACACAAAAATGGGAGTAAAAAATAAACATCAGCACTAGTGATTAAATAAGAGAGAAGCCAAGCTTGGATTCTGATGATAGTGTGCTAGCTTTGGAATTTAATTAACTCTATACTCTGTGAAGAAGGAAATGGCAACCCACTCCAGTATTCTTGCCTAGAGAATCCCGTGGACAGAGGAGCCTGGTGGGCTGCTGTCCATAGGGTCGCACAGGGTCGGACATGACTGAAGCGACCTAGCAGCAGCAACAGCATACTCCGTATCTGAAATTTACAAACCAAAATGAAGTATGAACAACAACAACCACGAAAACTGAACAATTGCTGTCCCTAAGGTCAGGGCCTAGAGCCTGAATAAATACCTTTAGGAGAAAGAAAGTCTTTTATGCTGCTTTCTTTAGGGAAAATAAAATCAACTTACAGTGTTATACTCAATAGCCGAGATTTTATGTCTCACTTATCCACAACCCAAAGCATTCAAGTTCTAAGAATTTAGATATTCTGCTTTACAGGTTGAGCTAGGTAAATAAACATTTCATTTCACTAAAAGGGTGTCAGTGTCAATTATTTTTAGAGGATAGGTTTCTTTTTCGTTTAAAATCTTGAAATACAATACATAACCTGTTTCCATCTTCCTTCACTGCTGGGTTATTTACCTAAAAGCCTCAATAACAGAGCCTACACAAAGGGACTCTAATGTGATTAACCCTTCTAAAGATAGCTATTCTTGGTTAAGTCCAGGCTGAATTTCTGCCTTGGATTAGGCTGTGTATTAGTTTGCACCTAACTGTGACAGGAAATTTTAAAACTGCTAAGTCGCTTCAGTCGTGTCCGACTCTGTGGAACCCCAGACGGCAGCCCACCAGGCTCCCCCATACATGGGACACTCCAGGCAAGAACATTAGAGTGAGTTGCCATTTCCTTCTCCAGTGCATGAAAGTGAAAAGTCAAAGTGAAGTCGCTCAGTTGTGTCCCACTCTTCACGATACCAGGGACTGCAGCCCACCACGATCCTCCGTCCACGGGATTTTCCAGGCAAAAGTACTGGATTGGGGTGCCATCGCCTCCTCTGAATTTTAAAACAATACCTATTTAATCCATGTAAGTGGAACCCAGTGAGGCGCAACCACCTACACGTTTGAGGATCAGGAAAGATCCCCTTTATTTACCTAGAGAAAGACTGACCTAAAAAGACTGTAAGCAACTTAAGCAATGGAAGTGCTGTATTTTAGTGCAGAAGATAAAAGACTCGGTTTAAGGTCTGAGGCTGGCGCTTGCAACTTGTTTGGATTGGTTTTAATTTGAGGAAGTTGATCTAAGCTCTCAAGATTTTTGTTTCCTCAGCTTTGAGAGAAGTATAATGATATATAAATCACAGAGCTGTTTTAAGGCACAATTAAGAAAATATGTTATAGATATTTTTCATAAATTGGAATAATATTTACATAGATTGATCACATGTATATATAACAGGTATTTTTCTACAGATACCTATTATATGTTGTGTATGAGTAGTATAGCAATGAATTAAAAATAAGCACTTTGAAAGACAGCGGCATTTTTTAAAAAATAAAACCAAATTATGATGTAGGTGAAATAAGGACAAATGTGCAAAACACTGGACCAATAGCATTTTGCCTCAAGACAGTTTGAAAATATGTATGGGCAAATTAGGTAGGAATTGATTTTTCTATCGTGTTAAATTTGTGGTAAGTCTGTTGAATTTAATCTTTCATAAGATCTCAAAGGACAGAGGATGTGTGGGATAAAATGACATGCTTCTTTTCAGCATAAATAAGCAAGGCTATTTTTAAAAAGAGTGTCAGATCACTGAATTGTCCTATAAAATGCAAACAATACTGAATCTGGTCACTCTGTCAATACTATTCTCCTAGATGAAAAGCAGGCCCTCATTGAATGTGTCTCTAATGGAAGCAAACAGATCCTCATCCCTTGACCAGCTGCTGTATACTTCTCTCTTATTCTTTTTTTTTTCATTTAACCTATTTTCCCTCTATATTGATTCATAAAAAACAAAACTAAAATCCTGCCCGCCCATCATTTAAACAGATCAGTAAAATAATCCAGTATATATGCCATATAAAACCAAGCTTTCATAGAGAAGGTATGTGTGTGTGTGTGTGTGCGTGCGTGAACGTGCACACATGTGCATACTTGGGCTAAGTTCAAAACACATCTTTTCCTTTTCAGATCTCACCTGAACCACTTTAGAAATTTCTATCCCATCCCCAAGGTAAGAAATAACAATAATATATGAGGGCAGAAGCACAAGCAAACAAAAATAATTTGGAATTTGATAGGCAAGGGAGTAAGATTCCAAATGAGGAAGAGCAAATAACTTAAAAAAACATTATGAGGTCACAGGGAGAGATATAGTTTGAAAGTATATTATATAAAAGGGAGCCCTACCACTTATGCAATATTTATGAGAAATTCCAAATCAGAAAACTCAAAATTAAAGAATGTTTATTTAACATGTGTTTGAATTATGATTTTTTAATATTTAGATTTTGCCTTTTTATTTATTTCCATGCTGTAATACCATAGCAATTAGTATATTAAAATCTTTAATAATTCCATGAATTAAAATCTCACTTAGAAATATTCCAGTTTAGATGTGTCATTCTTCAGAGTGGAATGATATCTGCTGACATACCTGCTTGTCTCCTGGACTGTTCTATGTTGCTTACGGAAGGAGAGAGATTTGATGGGATTGTGTACATGAGACATTTTCAGTGACTCTGGATCAAAATACATCTCCTGGTGAAAACACACAACCCAGCTGTGGGAAGGATATCCCTTCACCATTCCACAGAGTCTAGTTCTCGTGCTCTGAATGCTAAGCTCTGTGAATCTCCAGATATGGAGTGGTTATCTAAGACACCAGTATTCTCATAAGGTATACTTCTGTGACAGAAGTACAGCTTCTCTAAGGAGGTACGCTGCCTGCAAATGTGCAGAAGAGGAAACGCATATAGACAGAGGAGTCTGGGTTAGGAGAAAATGTGAACATATCTTTGAGAACACCAGGATTAATTTCAAGTGAATGGATTAAACTTCAGATGTGTGATGCGCTTGGCAGGCATTGGGCTGGAGATATATTAGTTGTGTTTCCAATTACTCAGCTGAGAAAGAGCATTTTATTAGTAATTTTATGTGTTTGTAAATGTTATATTGGTACATATTTATTACAATAAACTCAATTTTGTTCTTTTACCAAAAGATAATTTTTCTAGTATTAATTAGAACACAGTATGGTAAAAGAACAAAGCAATTCATAACTCAGTGAAAGGTATAAAATTGCAAATTCTAGTCCCATTTACTATAATAAGATTTTTTATGTCTTATAATATGTAAAGGATGCTTGTATATATGGAAAATTCCTTTATTAATGAGCACTTGCTTCTGTAGCAAACGTCAATACAATACTGTTCTATCCATGTCCAGCTAACCTGCTAATCACACTACACTCCATAGCCACAGTGTTGTTCACAAATTCTGTTTTGATTGGAAGGCTGCTAATTGGATTTTCCTCATACATTTTTCATTTCCCCAATACATGACGTATCTTCCTACTACATGCCATTAGTCACTTCAATTGTTCGTCAGTATGTTTCCTTCAGTTCTACTCACCATGTTTACTCAGATCTCAGCTGTTTGCCTGATGATCCTTTCCATTTTTATATTCTCTCTTAAAGTGATGTTAAATTTAATTTACTAACAGTTAATCTCAGCGCTTTCAAGTTAGTATACTGCAAGAATTTGGGGTAAAAATTATCATATGGTTATGGAAGTGCTTCTCTTACCATCAGTTCATTTCAGTTCAGTTGCTCAGTCGTGTCTGACTCTTTGCGACCCCATGAATCGCAGCACGCCAGGCCTCCCTGTCCATCACCAACTCCCGGAGTTCACCCAAACCTATGTCCATCAAATCGGTGATGCCATACAGACATCTCATCCTCTGTCATCCCCTTCTCCTCCTGCCCCCAATTCCTCCCTGCATCAGAGTCTTTTCCAATGAGTCAACTCTTCGCATGAGGTGGCCAGAGTACTGGAGTTTAAGCTTTAGCATCATTCCTTTCAAAGAACACCCAGGACTGATTTCCTTTAGAATGGACTGGCTGGATCTCCTTTCAGTCCATGGGACTCTCAAGAGTGTTTTCCAACATCACAGTTTAAAAGCATCAGTACTTTGGCGCTCAGCTTGCTTCACAGTCCAACTCTCACATCCATACATGACTACTGGAAAAACCATAGCCTTGACTAGACGGACCCTTGTTGGCAAAGTAATGTCTCTGCTTTTGGTCATAACTTTCCTTCCAAGGACTAAGCGTCTTTTAATTTCATGGCTTCAGTCACCATCTGCAATGATTTTGGAGCCCCCAAAAGTCAAGTCTGACACTGTTTCCACTGTTTCCCCATCTATTTCCCATGAAGTGATGGGACCAGATGCCATGATCTTTGTTTTCTGAATGTTGAGATTTAGGCCAACTTTTTCACTCTCCACTTTCACGTTCATCAAGAGGCTTTTAGTTCCTCTACACTTTCTGCCATAAGGGTGGTGTCATCTGCATATCTGAGGTTCTTTATATTTCTCCCAGAAATCTTGATTCCAGCTTGTGCTTCTTCCAGCCCAGCATTTCTCATGATGTACTCTGCATATAAGTTAAATAAGCAGGGTGACAATATACAGCCTTCATGTACTCCTTTTCCTATTTGGAACCAGTCTGTTGTTCCATGTCCAGTTCTAACTGTTGCTTCCTGATCTGCATACAGATTTCTCAAGAGGCAAGTCAGGTGGTCTGGTATTCCCATCTCTTTCAGAATTTGCCACACCATAGCCACACCATAGAGAATCCTTAAGTACAGACAGGATATGCTACTGCAGCTTCAGTCTAGGTTGAATTGTATTTCACCTCCCTGTTTCTGGTTCTAGATCATAGGCTAGCACCGATTTCTGCATCCTATGTTTATGCAAATGAGAGGGGTTAGTTTTTGGTATCAGTATTTTACTTATCACCATGAAGTATCCATGCAGACTTAGAAATTTCTGCTCGAATCAGGATGAAAGGGTATATGTAATCTGAAATAAGTGAAGTCTCTACCTTCATTTCTATATACACGTTTCACTAAGTTGATTCTACCTATTACATTATCCCTGAGATGACCTCATAGTTTCCGCCAATATCTTCAGTCCCTTTCTTCAAATTCGTGTTTTGTCCATTTTCATCGGTAATTATGAATATCACCTGTATTTTGCATTATCCAAGAGCTTATTCCCTATCAATTTTATTCTGATTGTATTGGACTTATAGAGGGTCTCTTCCAGAAAATAAAATTCATTTGAATTAAAGGAATAGAATGATACCAAATCTGCAGATGAAATATTTTTAAGCAGGTGATCTCATAATGTACTGTCCATATACAAGTGCTTGTTATAGAGACACTGGGTGTGGAGAACCATAGGGAGTGATGAAGGAGTAATGTGGAAGTTGTGGAAAGTAAGGAACTGTGAATGCAGGGAGATACTTCTATTTCTTTGCTCTGGTTTCTAAAGATTAAAGAGTAGTTGAGACTTAAATGTATGTAGATAGAGAAAAGGAAGAACTAGACAGACATTAAGCTTTTCTTTGGTGTTCTTCAATTATATTTTATTCAGATTTTCTGAAAAAAATTGAGTAACAGTGTATTGCATATTCAAAATTGAATGCTATAGAGATAAATAATATAGTTAGTACAGTTCCTGGGTGCTTAGATATTCAACAGACATAATTTTGTTTGTTTCCAAATTTACTTCAAAAACTATTCAGAAAAATCTTGAATATTTAATATTACATGATAAATTATTCCTCAATAGTAAGACTGCATTATGTGTTTGTTGCCTTTTATTCTTATAGCTGTGTTGGATCAGATTCGAGTGTTCAGTTACAAAGATTAAACTGGAAATTTTAATTTTTAATTTACAAGGCTATAAGCCAAATATTTACATTGGTTTGGCTTCTAGGTTTTCTTTTTACAAGATCTGATACATTTAGATTACTGACTTTAAGACATTGGGCACAAGTATCTATTTTGATAAACTCTATTATGAAGTTTTAATTATTTTCCTGACAGGATAATCTTAGATATTATATGTTCTAATATATCTAGTCACTTAAAGATTTTATATGGATGCAAATATTAATTTTAAAACATGAACACAAAAATACAGCTTTATTCACATATGTTGCTAATCTCATAATATTAACAATATAATACAAAAATTGTTGAGTAAATCAAAAGGCAAAAATATGAAAATGTGGAAATTAATATTTTACTATCAGAATTTATCGAAGTATAAGTTATAAACAATTATTAAACTACAAATAATAAATCATTATGTTATAAATATTACAGATAAATATCTTGTTGCTTTTCTATTTTCTCTTGGGCTTAATATATTGACTTTAATTTCTGTAAACTGATGTTTTAACATCTATAAAACAGTCACCAAATCTTCCCAAGTAAACTTGTGAACGCCCTCAAATATCTGGAGACTTTAGACAGTCCCAGACCATATGGTCTAACAGTCTCAGTGAACATGATTTTGCAGGGGTGCCACTTTCAAACACAAATAGCCAAACTTAAACCCACTTACTCTGCCTCACCCTTCCTTTCTATAGATAGCACAGTAAAAGCACTTGCTTATAGTTCCATTCTTTCTACCTTCTGACCAACCAGGGTGCTTCCAAGTGGTTCCATGTGGAATGCCATGCTCTCTCTAGGAACTGTGAGTATAATAACACTCTAAAACTTTTCAGTTTTTCTCTTTTAATCTGCATCTGGCTTTAATACATCTCACTCAAAGGAATATGGTTCAAACATTTTAACTACAGGATATATTATTTTGGAAAGATATGTGTTTAAATGATCACATGAGGAATAAAATTAAATGAATGATATGTAGAATGATAACATTTTCTGAAAAGATATTTTTGCGAGAATGTGTAATTTCCTTGGTTCTGTCTTGCCACAACAAAAATTTGAAGTAATGAATGTTAAATCCCTCAGACAGACAGTGTCTCAGCTCTCAGACAGATCAGTGTTACAGCTCAGTTTTATTTAGAAAATAAAAGAAAATACATCCTTGAGCTGTGAAGGCATACTGACCCAAAAGACATGAAGAGAAGAGAGAGAGAGAGAGAGAGCCCTAGCCCTTTGGCTCCTCTTTTTATATGTTGGTTTTTGTTTTTTTTTCTCCTCCCCCTGGGCCTGCCCTATGTAAATGGGCTAGCCAGGAGTGCTGTCTATTCTTCCTGAGGTCCACACTCAGGTCCTTGGACCCTCCTTTGTTCTATCTTCACAGGCTTCTCCCTTCCTTGTCTTTTAGCCACTGCCATTCTGGACTTCTTTTTCCTATTGTAACTACCGAACATACTGAAACTGCTTGCTCTTTCTTTGGACTAAATTAAGAGAATCTGGTAAAAACAAGTGGTGATCAAAGTGATTTTTTTAAATTGCTAATGACCTCGTGTGTACTACCTCCTGTGGATATACAAGGCATAGTAAAAGGAAGGAAAGTAATTTGCTTGTAATAATTTATGAAATTCATTTCTCTACACTTTGAACAATGAGAATGAATTATACTTGTGAAATTTCAGAAGGGGACAGGTTAAAAGGGAGAGGTGCACTGAAATAAATCACAGAGCATTTCAGGGATCAGTGCCATTAATTTAATCAAATTAACTTCAGATTCTTCCTCTGTCTCCACTTGTATAACTGTGCTGATCCTCATATTATAATACATTTGCCAAAATTAAATTATTGAACACAAAAATAGTTAAAATGGTAAAGTTACATCTGTTATTGCAGTTCAGGCTAGAGAACTGTGAAAGTCAACCATATTATATTGGATAACAGTGGTACACAATGGACTGTCCAAAATAATTTTTAAGGATCAAAATGGGATTAGATGGAATGAATATTCTGTAATTTCTAATTAATTGACAACTTTGCATAAGAGTTTAAAAATAATTCAGTGTGAATATTACATAAGCTTCTTCTTGCATCTTAAATTATTGAGCTGCTAGGGAACAGCTAAGGGTTAAAAGCTATATTAAAGAACTACCTATCATTTATTTTCTTTTATGTACATAGTCTCCTCTGATCTGAGATTACAATTTCTCTGGTTTTAGTTACCTGAGATTAGAAATTAATAAATGGAAAATTATAGAAATAGACAATTCATAAGTTTATTTTTCTTATTAATTTTGGTTTATTTTTTTTCTTCTAGAAATTTTATTTATTTATTTATTATTTTTTTATACTTTATTCTACATTACAATACTGTATTTGTTTTACCATACATTGACATGAATCAGCCACAGGTGTCCACGATCTCCCAATGCCGAAGCCCCCTCCCACCTCCCACCCCCATATCATCTACCTGAATCATCCTGTGCACCAGCCCCATGCATCCTGTATCCTGTATTGAACATAGACTGGTGCTTCATTTCTTACAAGATAGTATACATGTTTCAATGCCATTCTCCCAAATCATCCCACCCTCTCCTTCTCCCTCAGAGTCCAAAAGTCCGTTCTATACCTCTGTGTCTCTTTTGTTGTCTCACATAGAGGGACATCATTACTATCTTTCTAAATTCCATATATATGTGTCAGTATACTGTATTGGTGTTTTTCTTTCTGGCTTACTTCACTCTGTATAATTGGCTCCGATTTCATCCATCTCATTAGAACTGAGTCAAATTTATTCTTTTTAAGGGCTGAGTAGTACTCCATTGTATATATGTACCACTGCTTTCTTATCCATTCATCTGCTGACATCTAGGTTGCTTCCATGTCCTGGCTATTATAAACAGCGCTGCAATGAACATTGGGGCACATGTGTCTCTTTCAGTTCTGGTTTCCTCGGTGTGTATGCTCAGCAGTGGGATTGCTGGATCATAGGCAGTTCTATTTGCAATCTTTAAAGGAATCTCCACACTGTTTTCCATAGTGGCTGTACTAGTTTGCATTCCCACCAGCAGTGTAAGAATACTTTTCTGAATAGTGTGATGAAATCTCACACAATCCTACTTGTCATGGTTTGGTGATCCAGGATCACCTGAAGCAGATGATTCTTCTTTGGACATATTGTTAGAAGATTAAAATTAACACTGCATCACAATGCCTACTTTATCCACTTTACTTTGTCTTATTATGCAGGTATTCTATCACATTACATTATCACAAGAAGAGAGAGTAGAGTACAATAAGATATTTTGAGGGATAAAACACATTCACATAACTTTATTACAGTATACTACTATTAATGTTCAACTTACTAGTCTATGATGTTAATCTCTTTAATACTCCTAATTTATGAATTAGACTTAATCATACATAGGTATGAATAGGAAAAAGGCATAGTACATCTGGGTCATCCACTAGGATGACCATCCTAGGTGTTTAGAGTGGTTAGCCATCCACTAGGGGTTTGGAGTCTTCTCTTGTGTTGTTGGAAGAAGACTCTACACATGGAAATCACCAGATGGTCAACACTGAAATCAGATTGTTTATTTTCTTTGCAGCCAAAGATGGAGAAGCTCTATACAGGCAACAAAAACGAGAGCAGGAGTTGCCTGTGGATCAGATCGTGAGCTCCTTATTACCAAACACAAGAGAAGACTCTACACATGGACATCACCAGATGGAAAACACCAAAATCAGATTGATTATATTCTTTGCAGCTGAAGATGGAGCTCTATACAGTCAACAAAAACAAGACCAGGACCTGACTGTGGCTCAGATCATGAACTCCTTATTACCAAATTCAGACTCAAATTGAAGAAAGTAGGGAAAACTGCTAGAGCATTCAGGTATGACCTAAAACAAATCCCTTATGATTATACAGTGGAAGTGAGATAGATTTAAGGGCCTAGATCTGATAGATAGAGTGTCTGATGAACTATGGAATGAGGTTCGTGACATTGTACAGGAGACAGGGATCAAGACCATCCTCATGGAAAAGAAATGCAAAAAGGAAAAAGGCTGTCTGGGGAGGCCTTACAAATAGCTGTGAAAAGAAGAGAGGTGAAAAGCAAAGGAGAGAAGGAAAGATATAAGCATCTGAATGCAGAGTTCCGAAGAATAGCAAGAAGAGATAAAAAGCCTTCTTCAGCGATCAATGCAAAGAAATAGAGGAAAACAATAGAATGGGAAAGACTAGAGATCTCTTCAAGAAAATTAGAGATACCAAGGGAACATTTCATGCAAAGATGGCTCGATAAAGGACAGAAATGGTATGGACCTAACAGAAGCAGAAGATATTAAGAAGAGGTGGCAAGAATACACAGAAGAACTATACAAAAAAGATCTTCACTACCCAGATAATCATGATGATGTGATCACGAATCTAGAGCCAGACATCGTGGAATGTGAAGTCAAGTGGGACTCAGAAAACATCACTACGAACAAAGCTAGTGAAGGTGATGGAATTCCAGTGGAGCTGTTTCAAATCCTGAAAGATGATGCTGTGAAAGTGCTGCATTCAATATGCCAGCAAATTTGGAAAACTCAGCAGTGGCCACAGGACTGGAAAAGGTCAGTTTTCATTCCATTGCCAAAGAAAGGCAATGCCAAAGAATGCTCAAACTACCACACAATTGCACTCATCTCACATGCTAGTAAAGTAATGCTCAAAATTCTCCAAGCCAGGCTTCAGCAATACATGAACCGTGAACTCCCTGATGTTCAAGCTGGTTTTAGAAAAGGCAGAGGAACCAGTGATCAAATTGCCAACATCAGCTGGATCATGGAAAAAGCAAGAGAGTTCCAGAAAAACATCTATTTCTGCTTTATTGACTATGCCAAAGCCTTTGACTGTGTGGATCACAATAAACTGTGGAAAATTCTTCAAGAGATGGGAATACCAGAGCACCTGACCTGCCTCTTGAGAAATCTGTATGCAGGTCAGGAAGCAACAGTTAGAAGTGGACATGGAACAACAGACTGATTCCAAATAGGAAAAGGAGTATGTCAAGCCTGTATATTGTCAGGCTGCTTTTTTAACTTATATGCAGAGTACATCGGGAGAAACGCTGGACTGGAAGAAACACAAGCTGGAATCAAGATTGCTGGGAGAAATATCAATAACTTCAGAAAAGCAGATGACACCACTCTTATGGCAGAAAGTGAACAGGAGCTGAAAAGCCTCTTGATGAACGTGAAAGAGGAGAGTGAAAATGTTGGCTTAAAGCTCAACATTCAGAAAACGAAGATCATGGCATCCAGTCCCATCACTTCATGGGAAATAGATGGGGAAACAGTGGAAACAGTGTCAGACTTTATTTTGGGGGCTCCAAAATCACTGCATATGGTGATTGCAGCCATGAAATTAAAAGACACTTACTCCTTGGAAGAAAAGTTATGAGCAACCTAGATAGTATATTCAAAAGCAGAGACATTACTTTGCTGACTAAGATCCATCTAGTCAAGGCTATGGTTTTTTTCTGTGGTCATGTATGGATGTGAGAGTTGGACTGTGAAGAAGGCTGAGCACCGAAGAATTGATGCTTTTTAACTGTGATGTTGGAGAAGACTCTTGAGAGTCCCTTGGACTGCAAGGAGATCCAAAAGTCCATTCTGAAGGAGATCAACCCTGAGATTTCTTTGGAGGGAATGATGCTAAATCTGAAACTCCAGTACTTTAGCCACCTCATGTGAAGAGTTGACTCATTGGAAAAGACTCTGATGCTGGGAAGGATTGGGGGCAGGAGGGGAAGGGGACGACCGAGGATGAGATGGCTGGATGGCATCATGGACTCGATGGACATGAGTTTGAGTAAGCTCTAAGAGATGGTGATGAACAGAGAGGCCTGGCATGCTGTGATTCATGGGATCACAAAGAGTCGGACATGACTGAGTGACTGAACTGAACTGAACTGAACTGCTCAGTTGTGTCCAATTCTTTGCAGCCTCATGGGCTAAAGTCCACCAGGCTCCTCTGTCCTTGGAATTCTCCAAGGAAGAATACTGGAGTGGATTGCCATTTCTTTCTCCAGAGGATCTTCCAAACCATGGATTGAACCTGGGTCTTCTGCATTGCAGACAGATTCTTTACCATCTGAGCTAAAGGGAAGTCCCCGGAAAGTAGCATGGTGTTGCAGAAATAGAAAGAGGAAAACTGGAAAAATCTGGTTTTAATTGTTGTGTGGGTGTGCTCTGTCGTGTCTGATTCTTTGTGAGCCCATGGACTCCAGCTCTCAAGGCTCCTCTGTCCATGGATTTCTCCAGGCAAGAACACTGGAGTGGGTTGCTATTTTCTTCTCCAGGGGATCTTTGCAACCCAGGGATCGAACCCATGTCTCCTGCATCTCCTGGACTGCAGGAAGATTCTTTACCTCTTGAGCCATTGGGGTTTCCCAGTTCCTGGAAGGTATACCTCAGCACTAGTAATTTATTTGAAAGTAAATTCCAAAGAGTTGAGTAAAGGAGTTGCTAGAGATAAACACAGAAGGATAATAAAAACTAAAATGAATCCTGACAGAGTACCTATCAAAGTCATCCATGTAAGGGATTGAAAGTTGAGGCCTTTATGAATCCACTGCTTCTCCCCATCTGTTGCAAATTGCTTCCCAGGAGTCGAACTTTGTGTTTTGAAGGGATTATTAGTGTCTTCCTTTTAACTTTAGAGAGAAATCTGAGGTGTGAAAGTGAAGAGACACTGTGGAAGGCACTTGAGCTCAGGTGTGGGTCAAAGTGTTCAAAGTTCTTTACCACAGTTGTACTGAAATTCTAGTGAATTGAGGGGTCATGACATAAAAAATAAAAGGTGTTTGCTACAAATCTAAATCTCACCCACTGTTTCACAAAATCCAGGGGAGACAAAAGGTCAAACAGGAAATAGGCCACCTGAACCTGCTTTTGTCACTATAGATTAATTACAGTCACCTGACATTGTACTGGGAGACCAAAGGGCAGAGGTGGGCAAAACAATAGAAAACAGGCTCACTGAACTTCGCTAGATGTTCTTCAATGCCATGGAGGGTCAGAGCTACAAGAAGATCAGACATAACTACATTTTATTCCTGGAACAGAACTGAGGTCAAACACAAAGCAAGAAGCAGAATGCTCCCCTGGTGCACAGTAGTTTATCAAACAAAGACAGAGCAATATTGAATAATCTGTAACTGGACAAAAATCAAGTTCCCATTCAACATATCTTTTGCATCAATATATGACAAAAGGCAGGGTTGCTAGGAATAAAAGATTTCGAGGAGTAAAGTTTATGACCAATAATTCCATATGATAGTTACTTTTCATGTTCTAAAGTACACATGTATAGTGAATTTCTATTAAATGGTATTGACTGATGGGCAATGCAGGATATATGTGTGTATATACATATGAGTGTACATATATACACAAGTGGCTATTTAATTATAAAACAAAAATTTCAACATGAAAATTTAAAACATGTAATATTATGGGTATTATTATAGGTATCAAATTTTAAACATTTTAAGAAAAAGAAAATTAATATGTAAGTATAAAAACATAGGGATTAGAAATTAAAGAAATAATGAAATGTATATCACACAACTCTGACATTAAAAACAAAGTAGAGATGGAAAAAGGAACATACAGAAGTAGAAGCAAAAGTGAAATATTACATGAACATGTCCCAGCTCTTCTGGGACCCCATGGACTGTAGTCCACCAGGCCCCTCTATCCATGGTATTTATCAGGCAAGAATATTGGAGTGAGTTGCCATTTCCTTCTCCAGGGGATCTTCCTGATTCAAGGATCGAACCCACATCTCCTGCATTGGCAGGTGAGTTCTTCACCCCTGAGTCACCAGAGAAGCCCATCGGAACATATAGGGACCTTTTACTAATTATGTGAAGCTTTTAGGATGAAAAATTCACAGTCATAACTTTGAACCAAAAAGTTTAGAATTAAAGTCTGTAAACAGTTTTCAGGAAAAAGGAGAAAATGAAAGAAACAAAACATGTAACCATAGTCTTTAGCATGCCATTTTAAGACTGCTGCATGTGAAGTAGTTAAAATTAATTCTATATTCATTAATAAATTTAATATGATCAAATAATAGTAATAAGCAACTATTTTAAGTTCTTTCCATGTGCCAAATGAAATTTTGAGGCTGAAGGATCTATCATTTAGCTACACATTATATTCTTCCTTATTATTACTATTTTAATCAAATAAGGGGGTGTATGTCTTCCTTTTGACAAGATCAATGTTTTGGGAAGCATTCATGAGTATACACATATTATTAAACAGCAAAATTATTAAAGTCATTCATCTGAAGCTTGGGAAAGAGTGATGACACACTTTGTGATAAGAGTCAGTATTTTCATCTGAAGAGCTTTCAAGTTAAATAAAGGTAAGTATCCTTTTTAAAAGACCTAATTTTTTGATGTTTATGGGTGGGAGATATTTAGCTTGTAGTTAATACACATTTAGTTCTCTCAGCAACAAAATGAGACATTCATAACACCACTCTCATGCTATTAATAAAGGAACTAAGGTACAGAGAAAAATTAACCTGCCAATTTCATACAGTTAGCAAATGGCAGCAGTAGATGTAAAATTTTGTTCCCTGAACTATGGTGTGTACACTCATAAAAATCCACTGAAATTAATACTTCTCATGTAGAATATTATAATATAATCTAAGAAAAACATCAAAATAAATATATGCAAATCAAGTTCATAAATTAGCCAATCCAAGTACAGATAATTTGTCTACCATGAGAGGAAGCTATTATTTTTGGCTTCTAATTTTGAGAGGTATGGCCTATTTTTAAAGTGAATTTTTGTATTTCCATACAAATCTTGAGATTATTTGATCTAGTTCTGAGAAAAATACTGCTGGTAGCTTGATGGGAATTGCATTGAATCTGTAGATTGCTTTGGGTAGTATACTCATTTTCACTATATTGATTCTTCCAACCCATGAGCATGGTATATTTCTCCATCTATTAGTGTCCTCTTTGATTTCTTTCATCAGTGTTTTATAGTTTTCAATATATAGGTCTTTAGTTTCTTTAGGTAGGAATATTCCTAAGTATTTTATTCTTTTCGTTGCAATGGTGAATGGAATTGTTTCCTTAACTTCTTTTCTACTTTCTCATTATTAGTGTATAGGAATGCAAGGGATTTCTGAGTGTTGATTTTATATCCTGCAACTTTACTATATTCACTGATTAGCTCTAGTACTTTTCTGGTCGAGTCTTTAGGATTTTGTATGGAAATACAAAAAACCTCGAATAGCCAAAGCAATCTTGAGAAAGAAAAATGGAACTGGAGGAATCAACTTGCCTGACTTCAGGCTCTACTACAAAGCCACAGTCATTAAGACAGTATGGTACTGGCACAAAGACAGAAATATAGATCAATGGAACAAAATCGAAAGCCCTGAGATTAACCCACATACCTATGGACACCTTATCTTCGACAAAGGAGGCAAGAATATACAATGGAGTAAAGACAGTCTCTTTAACAGGTGGTGCTGGGAAAACTGGTCAACCACTTGTAAAAGAATGAAATTAGACCCCTCTCTAACACCATACACAAAAATAAACTCAAAATGGATTAAAGATCTAAATGTAAGACCAGAAACTATAAAACTCCTAGAGGAGAACATAGGCAAAACACTCTCCGACATAAATTACAGCAGGATCCTCTATGATCCATCTCCCAGTATACTGGAAATAAAAGCAAAGATAAACAAATGGGATCTAATTAAAATTAAAAGCTTCTGCACAACAAAGGAAACTACAAGCAAGGTGAAAAGACAGCCTTCTGAATGGGAGAAAACAATAGCAAATGAAACAACTGACAAACAACTAATCTCAAAGATATATAAGCAACTTATGCAGCTCAACTCCAGAAAAATAAATGATCCAATAAAAAAATGGGCCAAAGAACTAAATAAGCATTTCTCCAAAGAAGACATACGGATGGCTAACAAACACATGAAAAGATGCTCAACATCATTCATTATCAGAGAAATGCAAATCAAGACCACAATGAGGTACCATTTCACACCAGTCAGAATGGCTGCGATCCAAAAGTCTACAAGCAATAAATGCTGGAGAGGGTGTGGAGAAAAGGGAACCCTCTTACACTGCTGGTGGGACTGCAAACTAGTACAGCCATTATGGAAAACAGTGTGGAGATTCCTTAAAAATTGCAAATAAAACTGCCTTATGACCCAGCAATCCCACTGCTGGGCATACACACTGAGGAAACCAGAACTGAAAGAGACACATGTGCCCCAATGTTCATTGCAGCGCTGTTTATAATAGCCAGGACATGGAAGCAACCTAGATGTCCATCAGCAGATGAATGGATAAGAAAGCTGTGGTTCATATACACTATGGAATACTACTCAGCCCTTAAAAAGAATAAATTTGACTCAGTTCTAATGAGATGGATGAAATTGGAACCGATTATACAGAGTGAAGTAAGCCAGAAAGAAAAACACCAATACAGTATACTGACACATATATATGGAATTTAGAAGACAGTAATGATGACCCTATATGTGAGACAACAAGAGACACAGAGGTATAGAGTGGACTTTTGGACTCTGAGGGAGAGGGAAAGGGTGGGATGGTTTGGGAGAATGGCAGTGGAGCATGTGTATTTTCCTGTAAGAAATGAAGCGCTAATCTATGTTTGGTGTAGGATGCAGGATGCATGGGGCTGATGCACAGGATGATTCAGGCAGAGGATGTGGGGTGGGAGGTGGGAGGGGGCTTCGGCATTGGGCAATTGTGTTCACCTATGGCTGATTCGTGTCAATGTATGGCAAAACAAATACAGTATTGTAATTTAAAAAATAAATAAATTTAATTAAAAATAAAGTGAATTTTTATCATTATTCATAGCAAAATACATAGAGTTATTTCTACTTTCCAAATAATGTCTGTGCTTAGCAGCAATTAGTTTTTAATGCTATTAACAACTATGAAATATCTTGAGCCTCAAACCTTTTCTGAGTGTAGCTGATTCTCTGGTTTCCCAAGTGTTTGCTCTTCTTTTGGAATGAAGGTGTATTCAAATCATTAACCATCTATTACCACACTAACTTATTACTAATATATTACTAATTGCATAGCAATATGTCAATATGTCAATCTGAATTGACACTTCTTCACTTCTCTTTATAATTCATTACTATAAATTAATTCTTCATCAAGAAGAAAATTTTTAAAAACTCAATTAGGGGATGACTGTTTAAATCCAAAAATACTTTCCAAAATGAAATCAATTCTCTCTTTCCTGAAGTTTTTAATCCAGAAAGGGCAGGTAATTTTGATGTATTTAAAACAATATGTGCTGCTGAGGACTATCAAAATTGAGGTGTTCCTCTTCTCTAGTGATTTAAAGGGTTTCTCTTGTAGCTCAGGTGGTAAAGAATCCAACTGCAATGCAGGAAATCCCAGTTCAATTCCTGGGTAGGGAAGATCCACTGGCGAAGGAATGGGCTACCCACTCCAGTATTCTTGGACATTCCTGGCTCAGCTGGTAAAGAATCCATCTACAATGAGAGAGACCTGGGTTCGATCCCTGGATTGGGAAGATCTCCAGGAGAGGGGAAGAGCTACCCACTTCAGTATCCTTGTGTAAAAGATCTGATGATCATATAGACAATTTATTTCTTTTATGGTTATTCTAAGACATTTTGTCCATCTAAGTAAGGAGGAATAGCATCAAGGGTATAATTTTTGCTTAGTTAAGAGTTCTTAAAAGATGAATTTATCAAACTTTAGATGTTAGAGCTTGAAAATTATGCCTGTTTTATGTCTTCTCCAAAACTTTCTCTTCTCCTTTTGAAATAATCTAAACAAACTTCCTTGAATTTTTGGAGGTAAGTCAATTCTACTTCTCATTCACTTTTACACAGTTCAAAGTAAGTCTGTTAGCTTGTGAAAACAGACTCTCAATTAGTTTATTTTATGGCCCAACTCTACTTTTTCTAGTCCCAGTTCTGGTGCTGACCTAGTCCTGAGTGTCAAAAATCATAATCCAATTCCAATGACTTGCTCTGGACTGGCTGTTGTCTTATTTCAGACACTAATCAGCCCTGGGATTTCTTTGGAGGGAATGATGCTAAAGCTGAAACTCCAGTACTTTGGCCACCTCATGGGAAGAGCTGACTCATTGGAATAGACTCTGATGCTGGGAGGGGTTTGGGCCAGGAGAAGAAGGGGATGACAGAGAATGAGATGGCTGGATGGCATCATGAACTTGATGGACGTGAGTCTGAGTGAACTCGGGGAGTTGGTGATGGACAGGGAGACCTGGCATGCTGCAATTCATGGGGTCCCAAAGAGTCGGACACAACTGAGCAACTGAACTGAACTGAACTGAATGCTATATTTTGGAAGGAGCTCAGGCTGCTAGTCTCAGCAGATACAGTTCTTTCACTAAAACTACTGTCAAAAAAGTTAATAGCTGAACATTTAGATCAAGGTGATTTCTTGAAATGTGATTACCCACCCCCTCCCAGAAAATGGATGAAAAACTAAAGACTAAAATTTCTGTTATTTTAACATCTATTTTAGACTCATGCATCAGCGTGGAATGAAAACAAGCATCTTGTCACATTCAGAACTTGAGAAAGATTTCCCTCTGCACTGAGATTTAACTTCATTTTTCATGTTGAGTACTGGCAGCTTTCAAACCCACCACTCTCCTAACTCCTTCTGCCCCACAAAGGGCAAGCTAATAAGAAAGCCTTCACACTTCCTTTGGCACAACCAAGAAGTTAGAGCTATGTAAATCATGGTCCTGTGAGAAAAAGTCTCACTCTGAGCTCACTCAAAAATAAAACCCAATTCCATCACCTCTTCTTGCTTTCTCAAGTCATTTTAGACCTATCTGCCTTCTCCAGAAAGTTTTATTAGATGAGTACTACTATAAAACTTTACCTACTTTCATCATACATGTCTGCTATTATTTATCTCAACATCTGAGCCAGATTTTCAGTGGGCTTTCATTTCATCTCTCCATTCTTCCCAATTTAGAAAAAAAAAAGGCATTTTGGTAAGTGATCTGCCATTTCACTCTGATATTTGTCTCAAGGCTCTCCCTCACTGTACATTTGCTTATAAAACATGAACTGAATATTACTAGATCTAATTCAAGGAGATCAGACTTCCCTGGTGGCTCAGAGGGTAAAGCGCCTGTCTACAATGTGGAAGACCTGGGTTCGATCCCTGGGTTGGGAAGATTCCCTGGAGAAGGAAATGGCAACCCATTCCAGTATGCTTGCTTAGAAAATCCCATGGATGGAGGAGCCTGGTGCAGGCTACTGTGCATGGGGTCACAACGAGTCGGACATGAATGAGCGACTTCACTTTCACTTTCCCTTTCATATCTAATTCATTTCACTCAATAATATATACTCCCTAAACTGCTTTTCTTTCTCTTATCAAGCATATCCTATGAAATGCCTGGTTATATTTTAATAGTTTTAAAACTTTTTATTTGCATGTAGATCTGTTACCAGAATGGAGTGATTTACAGAGGACAAAAGAAAATTCATTTTCTATAGTACAATGCCAACAGGTCCCTGTGTTCCTCATCACAACCAACTTATTGAGCTGTCCTCAGATCCTATCTTTTAATTACTCAGTCTGGCTTTTGCTCACGTAGCTCCCTGAGCTTACTCTTACCAACTTCACTGGACTGTGGGAAGTTCCTTGTAGGTATATGCGGTTCCTTTGTTGTTCATAACTACTCTTCTCCCAGCCTACCTGCTTTGCCATGCTGACTCCTGATTATCCAGTGTCTCAGCTTTCTATGACCTTGTCCCCAAAACTGGCACTAGTAATGATTCTGATTGATTTCATAACATCTTTTACTTTATCTGCTGAATAATTTACCCTGTTCTACTACTATAACCTGTTTACTTTTGTGAACCTTACCAAAGAGGATCTCCACTATGAACTTGGGCTTATGTACAATATCTTCAGTGACAAGGTTTTCAGAGTAGAAAGAACAGTTTTGGTCAATAAATATATGTTGAATGGGTGAAGCATCAAACTTAATGAAATATAGATCATCAAATTAATTGCTTAACAAGTGAATTTAGAAGGAGATAACATGATTAGTGAAAGTGATGTTTGAAAGTTTAACCATTTACCTCTCCTTCCTCAGCAGAATGGAGTTTTCTCCCAAAGGGGGAGAAAAAAAAGTACTCATAATTGGTGGCCTGTCAGAAAGAAGCTAAAGCTAGGGATTAGCTTTCAGGATTGAATTGTCTTAGCATGAGCCCTTCTTCTTCCTGTTTGCCTGTTTCTTATCCACATCCTCAAAGTGAGCATATCAGTTGTATCCCTATTCTAATATAATACAAAAATATGGCTAATTCTTTCATTCATGGGAAAGCTGACAAAAACAGAAAATCCATTGCAGCAATGTTAATCAATTCACTTAGCTCTTCATTCCCAAAAACGAAATGCCATCCAGAGATCATTAGATATGCAAAGAACAGTAGGACAAGATAAACAAATAAAAAATGAACACAGAGAATGACTGACATAGGGAAAAGAAATAACGTTTCAGAGAGAAAAAAAATATTTTAATGGTTTCAGAAAAATAAAATATCAGTGATGGAAGGAAAAATGTATAAATCAGGAGTATATATTTCTGGTGGTACCAATTTAATGCATAGGAAAGATTCAGTAAGTATTAATTATGTAAAGGAGCTGTTGGGATAAACAGGAGAGAGAGAAAAATTAATGTGAGTAGGGGAGAGTACCTATAGCCAGAGACCCTTTGAAAATCCTGCATCTTAAGACAAAGATATTGGCTATCTTCCAGATAAGAATCTTTATCATCTGGAAGATATAGAGCCTGTAAACTTTGCATTAGTCTTCCCAAAATATGCTACTATAGAATCTGAGCCTGAAATAATTTATATTGCTTATAAAAAATGAATTGACAAAAGCATTCACCCACAAATTGTGCATATGTCTCTAAGCAATGAATCATGCTTATTGTTTCCTAATATTTCTCTTGGAAAGAGAAAAAGCCTAAGTATCATTAACCAAAATGGAGGAGACTGGGGAATCATACTTACTTTCACTGGGAAAAAAAAAAAAAAATCAGCTTAATTTAATGATTCAGATAGTGACTAATTTTAGGCTTTATATACATTATGAGCAGGAGAAAACTTTGCACTCTAGATTGATTTTTTAGATGTTTGCCTTGGTAATGTTAAACTTTACCTGATTTTTGGCCCTGGAAAAGTGAAGCAGTTAAGAAATCCTCTATTCATTTGTGTTCAAGGAAATAACTAATCACAGAGGACCACAGTGCTCCTCCAACCCTGCACAATCTGATATACTACTCTCTTCTATCACCTCACGTACTATCCTAAGACTTCTTGATGCCTCTGATGCGGGAGACTGAGGTTCGATCCCTGGGTCGGGAAGATCCCCTGGAGAAGGAAATGGTAACCCACTCCAGTATTCTTGCCTAGAGAATCCCATGGACAGAGAAGCCTGGTAGGCTACAGTCCACGGGGTTGCAACAAGTCGGACATGACTGAGCCACTTCACTTCACTTCACTTGATGACTTCCCTGTTTGCCTGTCTCTGTAGAGCCTTAGGACTCCCTTTTCTTAGAGATGTTCCTTGTTATTGCGGTGGACTGAATAAATGCATCTCTAATCATCCTGTACATTCTCTATGACATCAGATCAAACTAATTTCTTGTGATATTAAAACCAATAATTAGATGATTTCTTCCATTCTTGTGATCAGGTCTTATGTGGAATAAGCCAACAAAAGACACTTTCTGACTTTTGATGAAACAAACTGATAGCATGTGCATGCTCAGTTGCTTCAGTCCTGTCTGACTCTGTGTGATCCTTTGGACTACATCCTGCCAGGTTCCTCTGTTCATGGGGTTCTCCAAGCAATAATACTGGAGTGAGTTGCCATTGCCCTCCTCCAGGGGATCTTCCCGACCCAGGGATCAAACCTGTGTCTCATGTCTACCTGCACTGGCAAGCAGGTTCTTTATCACCAGTGCCACATGCAAAGCTGATAACATGGGTGAGTACTCAAGAAAGTGACACAACATTAACTCCCAGTTGAAAGAACCACAGCAATGTACTACCTACCCCATAAGTACAAGTCAACAACCTACAGTCCACTTGTATGGGACCCAAAATACTCAATTTAGGCTCCTTAAGGGTCTATTAGCACCACATTAATTGTTAGCAACACCCATCATAAGAAAAAGACAAAGCCAAATCACCAGCTGACTAAAAATTATAATAAAATATATAAACAGTAAATCAATGAAAATATACCAAAACATTATTTTAGCAATATTTTAATTATATCTGGCAGCCTTATGTTTACATATGGGGCTTCCCTGGTGGCTCAGAGGTGAAAGCACCTGCCTCCAATGCAGGAGACCCAGGTTTGATCCCTGGGTTGGGAAGATTTCCTGGAGAAGGAAATGGTAACCCACTCCAGTATTCTTGCCTGGAAAATCCCATGGACGGAGAAGCCTGGTAGGCTACAGTCCATGGGGTCACAGAGTCGGACACGACTGAGCGACTTCACTTTCACTTTCTATGTGTACATATAATAATCTAATGGTCATTTACCAGTTAGATGACAGGCCTAAAGTAAACAGAAAAAGAGTTCTCCAAGTTAAATATCTATATATATAAAATAAATAGCAAAAAGAAAACATAAAAATGAGGAAAAATAATCAGAAAACTTTAGACTATTTTAATAATAGAGATTATCTGATCTAACTGAATAAGCTATACTTTTGAAAAGGTTGAAATGCATGAAAATCAAAGAAAACAAAATTATTTCAAGCTAAAAATTATTAGATGTCAAGAGCAATTCAAAATGATAAATCCTGCATGTATATCTCTGAGTAACTTGAATGTTGATTATCTGAAGCACTGTCTCTTTCTATTTCTTCAATGCAGATAGAATAATTAATCAATTTAGAACTCTTGCTCTCTGGTACGCTTGATTTGCAAATTTGGTGATCTCAGAAAAGGAAAGATAGATAAAGACAGATACATTTGCAAATATGCACACTTGCTAAGGAAATTTATTGACATAACTGGTAACATTCCACTTGGAACATTTAAACAGCATATTTCTACTACAATTAGAAAAGGATCTGTACTTGTAGAAACATCATAGCATCAATAGGAATCTTGGGCATGCATTGACTTGCTAATGAAGCAGTCAATCTCAAACTGCCAGGACAGATAAAGTAGTATTATTTAAGAAGGAAAGAGTTCTATTTCACCTTGCTATATGAGTCTCTAGGGTTTCTATGACTATGAAGCAATATGCATAAAGAAATAAGTACTGTATATTTGTGTGCTATACACATAGCATATTGTGGGAAAATTCTGAAATTATTGAAAGGTAAAATCAAATTGCACCAAGCACTATACTGCAAAAATGTTGTGATTTATCATTAAATGGCAGTATACATGTCCATGATTACTCCAATAGAACGTGTCAGCATCTGGGAAGACAAGATTTCTTTTAATAGTGATGAAACAGAGAACATTACTTAAGAATTGTTTATCCTAGACAGATTTTGACTCCCAAAGGATAATGTGCCTCTTCTCTAGCTGACTGTCCCAAGCCAACTTATCACTCTTTTCTAGAAGGCAGGTCAATATTGTGTTTCAAGGAGCACTATTTAGGGAGTTGGCCTACAGCTAATGAAAGCAAGCTAGAGCTCCCTGGGCATAAAGTTGAGTTAGGTGATGTAATAGTACAACTCTCCAGAAGAAAGCAAGGAAAATAAGCAGTTATCAAGTAAAACCTGCACAGGACAAAGATAACCAGGTAAGAAAGATTATTTAAGATTGCTGCAGAGAGGGAAAAAGGCTGAAATGAACTCCTTGAAACAATAGGCTGGAGAGTTTTTAATAGCTGCGTTGGTGGTGATAGGATCATAGGCCGCCTTCATTTGCTAGTTAGGTTTAATCAAAGAAAAAGTAAACTTCCTCAGATCTTCATGACAGGAGATAGTGTGACATGACAACATGGAGCAATGCACCACGGAAGAGCCGCTCCTACTCTCCCACGGAGACAGAGACGGGAGGTTACCTCCTTCAAGGTTTACATTTGAAAAAGATAGTTCTCAGATCTTTGAAAAAGGCATTTCTGGCTCTTAAAGTTGGCAAAAACTTTAATAAGACTTATAACCATTTTTTCAAAGAGGTTAGAGAAAGAATTGGCAATCGCAATTTTCTAAAGTAAATGCTTCAAGAAAAGGAATTTAAAGGGCAGGGAGAAATATCTAAAGTTAAATCAAGCTGAGAAGAACATGAAGGCCATCTTGGCCATAATACATTTGAATTCATTTTCATAGTCCCTTTAACCCATGCCATTTCTCCACAAAATTATATTTTTTTTCAGCACTTACATATGAATCAGAAGTTATTCTTTTGGCCCATGTACATAATCTTCCCTATTCCTCTTAGAACTTCTTCACATACTTTTATGACAGTTTCCTATCATGTCATGGTCTGAATGTTTGTAGCGCCCCAAAATTAATGTTTGGAAATCCTAGCTCCAAACTGATGGCATTCTCCTTCCCAGAAATCAGCCTAAATTCCAGTCAAATCAGCAGTCCTCTGTCTGTTCTCTATTTCTTCCATCCAGTTAGAACAATGTTCTCTGTTTGAGTTCAACTCTCTTTCAACTGTGCTTTGAAAAGTACTTCCCATTTAGAGTATTGGAACGGATATTGTATTGAAGCATTCAATACCTGAAACATCACTTCCTAAAGATTTTCCTGTTCTATAATTATTTATGTTAGAAGACTAAGTCAGATACACATAAGTCATGACCAAAACTCAGCACATTATATTTTATTTAATCTTTATACTGCATCCCCTTTTTATAGTAGGTTAAGGGCAATTAACTTACTTATTAATCCAAATTGTGAAAGGAGTATGTCAAGGCTCTATATTATCACCCTGCTTATTTAACTTATATGTAGAGTATATCATGCAGAATGCTGGGCTGGATGAAACACAAGCTGGAATCAAGATTACTGGAAGAAATATCAATAACCTCAGACATGCGGATAACACCACCCTTATGGCAGAAAATGAAGAAGAACTAAAGAGCCTCTTGATGAAAGTGAAAGAGGAGAATGGAAAAGTTGGCTTAAAACTCAAGATTCAGAGAACAAAGATCATGGCATCCAGTCCCATGACTTCAGGCAAATATATGGTGAAACAATGGAAAAATTGAGAGACTTTATTTTGGGGGCTCTGAAATCACTGCAGATGGTGACTGCAGCCATTAAATTAAAAGATGCTTGCTCCTTGGAAGAAAAACTATGACCGACCTTGATAGCATATTATAAAGCAGAGACATTACTTTGCTAAAAAAAGGTCCATCTAGTCAAAGCTATGGTTTTTCCATAACTTTGGTTTTTCATAAAACCAGCTATGGCTTTTCCATAGATTTGTATGGATAGTAGTCATATATGGATGTGAGAGTTGGACTATAAAAAAGTTGAGCACCAAAAAATTGATGCTTTTCAACTCTGGTGTTGGAGAAGACTCTTGAGAGTCCCTTGGGCTGCAAGGAAATCAAACCAGTCAATTCTAAAGGAAATCAGTCCTAAATATTCATTGCATGGGCTGATGCTGAAGCTGAAGCTCCAAAATTTTGGCCACCTGATGTGAAGAACTGAGTCATTGGAAAAGACCCTGATGCTGGGAAAAATTGAAGGCAGGAGGAGAAGGGGTTGACAGAGGATGCAATGGTTGGGTGGCATCATCAACTAAATGGACATGAGTCTGAGCAAGCTCCGGGAGTTGATGATGGACAGGGACGCCTGGGTTGCTGTAGTCCACGGGGTCACAAAGAGTGGGACGCGACCGAGCAGCTGAACTGAACCAAAGAACAATTAAGAAAGAAGTTATGAAGACGGGTCACAAAGAGTGGGGCGCGCCCGGGCCGCGAACTGAACCAAAGAACAATTAAGAAAGAGTTATGTAAGAGGGTGAGTAGGGCAAGATTTGTTTGATTCTAAAACTTGCGAAGCTTAGCTTTTAGTGAAGTTAATATTAGTTTAGTTTAAAAAAATAAATTTTAGTTATCATTTAGGAACAGTTTCTCATTGAAAAAAAGGAAAAGGTTCCTCTTAGAATGAGGTAATATATCTGGTTCAGCATGAAAAGAGATTCTTAAAGTGCAGTATGCTGTTAATTATTTTCATAACCCTTTAAAAATATTTCTCTGAATCAAGAACTAAATAAAGATGCCCCATAAGCATAGGCCTGTGTTGTGTTTATTTGCTTATGTGTCTGGTCTTGCTGTGGGATTATCCCTTAATTACAAGCTTAGCCTTGGCAGCCAAGATGAATATGAAATCACGTTAAAACTCCAATCTGCCACTTCCTTTGTTCTTCTGCCAGTCAGGGTAGTTCTAATTAAGGAATAAACTTAAAATGCCTTCTTGCAGATACCTTGTTGGAATAACTGCTGCAAATGCAAAATTTACAAAATAAGCAATGCCAAGTGGCTAAAAGAAAATTAAGTAATTTATATTATAAGACTTCAGAATGAGAAATGAGATGATTCTTTTGTAAGCATTCATTATACTCTGGTCAAAATAACACAGAGATGGCAGTGGGAATTTGACAAACACCAATATTTTGAATGATGATCCAAGGATACATATATTATGAACCCAGTTTTCACCCTACATAAAAGTTGATGGTAATTTTTATGACTTTCAGTACAAATATATCTGATATTTTCAGAATTTTCTAGTCAATGTCTATACTTTCCATTAGATCATTTCCCAGAAGAATTAGATAATTCATAGCATGACATGGAAGAGGATGATACTATTCTGCTGCTGCTGCTGCTATTGCTGCTAAGTTGCTTCAGTCGTGTCCGACTCTGTGCGGCCCAATAGACAGCAGCCCATCAGGCTCCCCCGTCCCTGGCATTCTGTAGGCAAGAACACTGGAGTGGGTTGCTGTTTCCTTCTCCAATGCATGAGAGTGAAAAGTGAAAGTGAAGTTGCTCAGTAGTGTCCGACTCTTAGCGACCCCATGGACTGCAGCCTACCAGGTTCCTCCATTCATGGGATTATCCAGGCAAGAGTATTGGAGTGGGGTGCCATTGGATACTATTCTAATAGTCATTAAATGGTGTACTTGATTAGCTGAAATTTAATTTGTGCATAATGAGGCTATGCAGATGACACCACCCTTATGGCAGAAAGTGAAGAGGAACTAAAAAACCTCTTGATGAAAGTGAAAGAGGAGAGTATGAAAGTTGGCTTAAATCTCAACATTCAGAAAACAAAAATCATGACATCTGGTCATCACTTCATGGGAAATAGATGGGGAAACAGTGGAAACAGTGTCAGACTTGATTTTGGGTGGCTCCAAAATCACTGAAGATGGTGATTGCTGCCATGAAATTAAAAGATGTTTAGTCCTTGGAAGGAAAGTTATGACCAACCTAGACAGCATATTTAAAAGCATAGACATTACTTTGCTAACAAAGGTCTGTCTAGTTAAAGCTATGGTTTTTCCAGTGGTCATGTATGGATGTGAGAGCTGGATTGTGAAGAAAACTGAGCACCAAAGAATTGAAGTTTTGAACTGTGGTGTTGGAGAAGACTCTTGAGAGTCCCTTGGACTGCAAGGAGATCCACCCAGTCCATTCTGAAGGAGATCAGCCCTGGGATTTCTTTGGAAGGACTGATGCTAAAGCTGAAACTCCACTATTTTGGCCACCTCAGGGAAGAGTTGATTCATTGGAAAAGACTCTGATGTTGGGAGGGATTGAGGGCAGGAAGAGAAGGGGACGACAGAGGATGAGATGGCTGGATGGCATCACTGACTCGATAGACGTGAGTCTGTTTGAACTCCGGGGAACTGGTGATGGACAGGGAGGCCTGGCATGCTGCGATTCATAGGATCACAGAGTCGGACACGACTGAGTGACTGAACTGAACTGAATGAGGCTGAAAGTGTGAACATATTACTAATTTGTTATACATAATTTATTATTAGAATAATAAAATGATTTTATAATCAAAATATTACCTCTACATTGATCTTGTATGGATATTTCTTCAAAGTGATCATATTTTATATTGTGATATTCATGTTTCTGAACTGAGACTGTTCTGTTTAATAAAATTATTGTCCTACTTTATTATAGTAGGATGATGAATCCAACACTAATCAAATGTCAATGAAACATTAAGATATTCTACCTCATAGCAGACAGGACAAATAGCCGAAATTTGGCAGAGAGACAAGTTTCATAACTACAAGATTTCAGCAAGACTTGAGACTGAAATATGTGTGTGTGTGGGGAGGTCTTTAAATTTATCTCTATAACTACATAAGCATATATTAAATTTTTTATAAAGTATACTTGATTTATAGTTTGTGTTAGTTTCAGTTGTACAATGAAGTGATTCAGTTTTACATATATGTGTAAATATGCTTTTTCAGATTATTTCCAATTATAGGTTATTACAGATATTGAATATAGTTCCCCCAGCATGTGTTTTTGACATGTATTCTGGTCTGATAATGCTACAAACAATTTATATAAATTCTTCACTAATAATAATAATCAGTGAATTCTCCAATTCCAGTGAAGGCCACAGTGGCAACTTGGTCATAGCCTGATGCTCAACTCTAAACCAAAACATCCAGAAAAGTTCCCTAAACTTATGACATGTAGAAATTGTGCAATAAGAAAAAATCTTTTAAACTTCAGAGATTTATAATGATTAATTACTCAGAAATAATGTATCAATATACATTATTTAGGAAATTATAGTATTGTTAATTTTTTATTTAGTTAATGGTGTATTATAAAATAAAGTTTATAATAGTATAAATATTTAAACATAAAGTATTAAATATATACTTTCCTTTTTGCAAATTCATTTGGAAAGCTTGGGGCATGAAGCTGTAAAATTCTGATGAATCAGCCTAATAATAAAATGTGATCCCAGAGGAAAAATGCAGAAAAATATTTTTTTCTTATGGAATCAGCTTGTCTTGGATGAAGAAAAATAGATGATATAGAAAAGTTACCAATTTTTAAATTATGGATTGATAAAGAGGCAAAAAATTTTCATAACATATGAGATATTTTTAAGTATTTAAAACTATACCTATTTAAAATTATAGAAGAGGCTTGTTAAATGTTACTGTGATAATCAAAAAGTGCTATGGAAATGACAATGGACAAAATAAAACTCAAAACCTTTCCATATTTGCATCATGTATATAAACAAAATCACATTCATCTACATCCATATTTCTAAAGAAGTTCAAACAAAATTATATATATTGTAAAGTAATTAGCCTCCAATTAAAATAAATAAATTTGAATTTAAAAAAAAGTTTCAATCTTCTTATAGCAGAATACCAGCTAACTCTTTTCTTATGGCTTAGTAAGAAAAAAATCTGAAAGTCCCAGATGTGAAGATAAAGGTAAAAGCAAGGTATGATGATAGCAAAAGTGAGTTTAAAATATATGTTATACTTTTAAGGGAACAAAGTAGAAACAAAGATGGATATTTTAAAATATTATAAGACCATTTATTTTATATAGTCTCTAAATCACTATTTAACTTCTCACTACAGTATTGTTGATGTTTTACTAGGTATAAATTTTACTTTTTAATTTAAATAATTTAGAGCTTTGTGTACATCATATCTAAATGTTACATAGCTTCCTTTCTAAGTCCATGATAAAAATAAATAAGAAAACTAGAGTTGGATATAAATTAGTAACAGAGTAAGTATATCTGAATATCAAATGATAATCTTTTTCATTAAATAATGATCTAGAAAATGGTGGAATATATCTTATAATTTCCTGAAAGTTTTGAAATAGTTTACCAGTGGAAATTCTTTTAAGATTCATTCTGTTATTAGAGTTCTAAAAATGTTTAAGGAAGATTAAACTAAGCCAAAATAAAAGTTTGGCTTCATTTCTAGCTGATCAGTTCATGCTAAATTAGAAAGATTCATGTTGTTCAATAATGAAAAGAGGCATATGACTGATTAGATAATTGTTGTTATGATTACTGAGTGGTAACAGTTTTAAATATATTTGTATTTCCTTATGTATGGCTCAAACACAGATCATATTTTAGGATACTTATAATTATGCTTAATTATTTATAGAAACTAAAAACTAATAATTGCTGACAGCTAATTCTATCATAAATCTCTCAGTTTATATCACCTAGATATATGAATAAGTGAAAATCGTGATGATCTTGATTTTAAGTGCAGTTTAAAAGTATGACATTAACTTAATTTCTGTTAATAGTTATTGATGGCAAATTTATACTGAGAACTTTTCTTGTAGGTTCTTTACCCATGTTATTATTTTATCATAACTTCAACTATGAAAAAATAAAATGATTGGCTTCCCAGGTGGCACTAGTGATAATGAGCCTGCCTGCCAGTGCAGGAGATTAAGAGACATGAGTTCAATCCCTGGATCAGGAATATCCCCTGGAGAAGACGTGGCAACCTATTCCAGTATTCTTGTGAGAAGAATCATGGACAGAGGGGCCTGGTAGGCTACAGTCTATGGGGTTGCAAAGAGTTGGACATGACTAAAAGGACATAGCACACATGTATTCCTTCATGGAAGTTCTTTAAAAGCAAATTAAACAGTTGAGAGAAATTAGTAGTATAAAATTTTTATTAGTACAAGATATTGTAAGAGAAAATTGTAAATAATAAGATATGAAATATGATCATTTTAAGAAAATAATGCACAGTATTATGCAATACTCCCTTGGCATGGCCACCAGACCATTCAGGTATGACCTAAATCAAATTCCTTACAATTACACAGTGGTAGTGACAAACGGAGTCAAGGGATTAGATACAATAGACAGAGAGCCTGAAGAACTATGGACCAAAATTCCCGACATTGTACAGGAAGCAGGGAACAAGATCATCCCCAAGAAAAAGAAATGCAGAGAGGCAAAATGGTAGTCTGAGGAGGCCTTACAAATAGCTGTGAAATGAAGAGAAGTGAAAAGCAAAGAAGAAAAGTAACCCATTTGAATGCAGAGCTCGAAAGAATAGCAAGGAAAGATAAGAAAGCATTCCTCAGTGATCAGTGTAAAGAAATAGAGGAAAACAATAGAATGGGAAAGACTAGAGATCTCTTCAAGAAAATTAGAGCTATCAAGAGATAATTTCATGCAAAGATGGGCTCAGTAAAGGACAGAAATGGCAGGGACCTAACAGAAACAGAAGATATTAGGAAGAGGTGACAAGAATACACAGAAGAACTGTACAAAAAAGATCTTCATGACTCAGATAATCACAATGCTGTGATAACTCACCTAGAGCCAGACATCTTGGAACATGAAGTCAAATGGGCCTTAGGAAGCACCACTATGAACAAAGCGAGTGGAGGTGATGGAATTCCAGTTGAGCTATTTCAAATCCTAAAAGATTACACTGTGAAAGTGCTGCACTCAATACGCCAGCAAATTTGGAAAACTCAGCAATGGCCACAGGACTGGAAAATTTCAATTTTCATTCCAATCCCAAAGAATGGCAATGCCAAAGAATGTTCAAACTACTGCACAATTGCATTCATCTCACATGCTAGCAAAGTAATGCTCAAACTAATCCAAGTCAAGCTTCAAGAGTATATGAACCATGAAATTCCAGACGTTCAAGCTGGCTTTAGAATAGGCAGAGGAACCAGAGATCAAATTGCCAACATTCACCGGATCATCAAAAAAGCAAGAGTGTTCCAGAAAAACATCTACTTCTGCTTTATTGACTTTGTCAAAGCCTTTGCCTGTGTGGATCACTACAAACTGGAAAATTCTGAAAGAGATGGGAATACCAGGCCACCTGACCTGCCTCCTGATATATCTGTATGCAGGTCAAGAAGCAATAGTTAGAACCAGTCATGGATCAAAAGACTGGTTCCAAATAGGGAAAGGAGTACATCAAGGCTGTATATTGTCACCTGCTTATTTAACTTATATGCAGAGTACATCATGAGAAGTGCTGGACTGGATGAAGCACAAGCTGCAATCAAGATTTCTGGGAGAAATATCAATAACCTCAGATATGGAGATGACATCACACTATGGCATAGAGTGAAGAGGAACTAAAGAGCCTCTTGATGAAAGTGAAAGAGGAGAGTGGAAAAGTTGGTTTAAAACTCAACACTCAGAAAACTAAAATCATGGCATCCGATCCCATGACTTCATGGCAAGTAGATGGGGAAACAATGGAAACCGTGAGAGATTTTATTTTGGGGCGCTCCAAAATCATTGCAGATGGTCACTGGAGCCATGAAATTAAAAGATGCTCCACTGAAGAAAAGCTATGACCAGCCTAAACAGCATATGATAAAGTGGACATTATTTTGCCAGAGAGGTCCATCTAGTCAAAGCTATGGTTTTTCTAGTAGTTGTGTATGGACGTGAGAGTTGGACTATAAAGAAACCTGAGCATTGAAGAATTGATGCTTTTGAACTGTGGTGTTGGAGAAGACTCTTCAGAGTCCCTTGGACTGCAAGGAGATCCAACCAGTCAATCGTAGAGGAAATCAGTCTTAAATATTCGTGGGAAGGACTGATGTTGAAGCTAAAACTCCAATACTTTGGCTACCTGATGTGAAGAACTGAATCAATGGAAAAGACCCTGATGCTGGGAAATATTGAAGGCAGGAGGAGAAGGGAACAACTGCAGATGAGATAGTTGGAATGCATCACCAACTCGATGGACATGAGTTTGAGTAGACTACGGGAGTTTTGTTGATGAACAGGGAAATGGTGTACTGTAGTCTATGGTGTCGCAAAGTCGGACACAACTGATTGACTGAACTGAACTGAACAGATGGCCACTTACTAGACTGAACATTAATTTAGGATGTTGAAAAGTAGAAACAAACACATACAGAAAAAAATCTTATTTTGGGACAAACTGTTTTAAAATTTATTAAACATTGTGAAATCAATCAAAAGTACTCAATGTTTTTGAATGAGACAATACATTTGGAGTCATGCATTTTTGTTTCTGGTATTCCTTCCAAATGTCAATTAGAGCCATAAACTATTAAATACAATTTCTAAAACTCTGGCAAACATGCAAAAATAAGTTTTGTGGAATACAATTTATAGAAATAGTTTAAATTCAGACATATTGGTGAAAATAATGAATCACATGAAATTAAACTCTATTTAAATAGCAAACATAACAAAATCCAATAATATATTCATTAATCTATAAATTATCATTTTCAAAAATATTCTTCCTTTGAAAAATGTCATTTCAATCAATTTATTTTCAATAATTTTCTTCTTTTAAAAATTGTTGAGTATTTGCAAAGATCCCGTGAATCTAAGTATGCACATTCAAAAGCAAATTTTAGCAGGAGTAGTTTTATTCCAGTGGGTTCTTTTCAGATTGAAGGTAAAAAATTTAAGGTTATTAATGTTTTACTTCATTTAAATTTATACATTTAAAGTAAAAGTAACTCTTTTAATTCACATAAATGTTTGAAATTAAAAAAATCATATTGGATTAAGTGAATGTCAAAATCCTGGTTTCAAATTAAGCTATACATTCTAAAATTAGATAGTATTTTTTATACTAAGATTTTTTAAAGCAGGCCTTGAAAATAGCTGTATAAAAAAAAATGAGGGTTCCTTTCCCAGTGCAGATTTGTTTTAGTTCAACAATGAGATATGAACACTTTGTTATATTTTCAGATATCTTCTTCTACATGTAGTTATAAGAAGATAGAAATATAGATAGATAGGCAGGGAGAGAAAATTATGAAGAATTGATAGCCTGATGATCAATTATAATCTATAGATGGTACTTTTTAGTGTGTGTGTGTATATATATATATATATATATATATATATATTTATATAAAATATATTTATTGCATTAAAAAAATCTGATGATTTTGTCCTATTGAAGACCACTGTTTCAGGGAGGGGTAGTGATCATTTGGTGTATCTAGTTGTTTTTGGTTTTTTTTTTTTAATTTGATTATCAAAGTACTTGTCCTACCATATTTGCAAGATCTAAAATAATCTCTTAAATTCTCCCATACATTATTATATCTAAATCATTCTCAAATAACTCTCCTTTGTATGCTTGTGAACATACTGCTTTTAATATTTGCTTATTTTAAGTCATATGTTACTTTTTTTGAAATAAACCATCTAGATATGTTAAGAAGTAGTATTTCTCTTCAAAATAAACATGAAACACTGATCTATAAACTAAACTTCTAATATAGGAATTTGCAGTAAATCTGTTGGGTACCATAGTGTTTCTAATATCACCATATAGACAAGTTTTAATCAAAGTCAACCTTATAAAAATTCTATTAAGTTGCATTAATTATTAAGATATTCAATTATGTGACCTGACAACAGAAAAACAAATAAATATTTTCATACTCAATAGCTACCTGACCAATTTGTAACTTCTATTACTTTAATTAATATGTCTTACCTTAGCACAAAATCAATCTTCTTTTAATATGTCCACTGTACCTATCACTCAAGGCCGCTTCAGTATTTGTTTACTGGTTTGCAGAAGTTAATGTGCTTAAATTATGAAGACATAGGTGAAAAAACAACTAACTTTTGTTCTAAGTTACATTTTGTTTGTTCTGTTGGTTTGTTTTGCTTTGTTCCATCCAAAGAAGTTACATCTTTTAAAATATCTTGTATTTCAAAATGCAGTGTTTGTGAGTATATTTTTTTGTTTACACTTGTAGTTTTAAGCTATAGTGATTTGTAAGTGCATTCATTTTCAACTTAAACTATTACCACAAGCTCCCTGAAACAATAAAAGTTTATTATTTTATAGTTCTATAGATAAGAAATAAGATACAGATGTTACTGGGCTAAAATCAAGATGTCAGCCAGGTGGCATTCCTTGCTGGAGGCTCTGGGGAGGACCCCCCAAGGCACATGCTGGTTGTTGGCAGAATTCAAATCCTTGTTGGTTTTAGTCTAAGGGCTCCTCTTGTCTTCCAAGGATCAAAGCATTGCTTGGTTCATGGCTCACTCCCTCTAACTTTAAAATTTAGGCAGTGTCCCTCTCGTACTTTAACATTTCATGATGATTCTTTCCTCACAGGTCTCTGGCTTTTTTTTTCTCCTCAATTTTTAAGGGCCCATATGACTATATTTTCTCCATCTGGATAATCTAAAATAATCTCCCCATTTTATGGTCCATAATCTTCATTCCATCTGCAAAATCCCTTTGCCATTTAATGCAACATATTGATAGGTTCCATAAATTAGTGTGTCAACATTTTTGAAAAGCCATTATTAGGCTACCATAGTAAGTATAAACATTACATTTTTTCTATGGATGCAGAGAGCTTTGTCAGGGCTACTCAAAATCTTATACATTGCCACCTAAAACCAGGTTAGCATTTCCTTCTATAATTTCTTTTTGGCTCCATGTAACACTGGCCTGTCTATATGATGGAATTGCTTTATAATAAAAATTCTTTCACGTTATTTAGAACTGATCTTCAGGGTGTCTAATTTTTTTCTTTTCTCTTGATTATTCTTGGTGTCCTCTTTTAGTATTCTGAAGCCATGCTGTCATCCATTCTCTACAAGGGTCCATAAAATTATATTTGCTTTATTGCTTTGCTATATATTTGCCTTCATGGCTGATGGCATGATTATATTCCAAACTGAAATGATTTTTGCCCTGTTCTTTAAAGCTTTAGTAGAGCTTAAAACTGGGGTTGTTTTTGTTTTGGATGAACTCGTCTGTAATACATAGTGTGACATTACAAACTTGTACTTAAAACTAGTCTTAAAATTGTACCATAATATGCACCTAGACATTTTTAAAATGACCAAACACTGACTCGCATTCCCCAAAATGGCCTGCTGTTATTCCTGAATATCTTTCTACTGTGATCAATATTTTTCTAGTGCTGTGTTACCTAATTAGCAATAGCTATTCATCTCCCTGTCTTTTTCCTTCCTCCCAACCTCCTCCCTCTCTCACTCCTCCTCCTCAATCTTATCTTTCTCCCCTTTGTCTACCTCCCTTCCTCTCTCTCATTCTCTCTTAACTTCTACATTTCTATGATTTGTAAACATCATCCAGGTCCTATGGGTTCATAATAACTGTTTCTAATATTTCACAAGTGTTCCTTAAGGAAATTGAGAGGGAAATGAGCAAGCAATAACTCCAGATTTTGTTCTCTGCATCTCCAAGCAAATCCTCAATTAATGCTTAATATTAGGAATCTTGTAAGAGCTAAAATGCAGCATGATGGCCAATGTTTAAAAAGTTAAACAAATTGATAAACCATTGCATTTTAAATCTTCTTTTACTATGGATGTAATCAATGAAGTCCAGAAAGATTAAATCTCTTTCCCAACCTCACATCGTTAATCCATTGTCATGCTTCACGTATTTAATTCCTGTGAGTGAGAGCTTCCCAGGTGGCTCAGTGGTAAAGAATATGTCTGCCAATGCAGGAGACACAGGAGACTAAGGTTTGATCCCTGAGTTGGGAAGATCGCCTGGAGGCGGTAAAGGCAACCCACTCCAATATTCCAGTGTGGAAAACTCCATGGACAGAGAAGCCTGGCAAGCTGAAGGCCATGGGGTGGCAACGAGTTGGATGTGACTGAGCACGCACACACGTCTTGCTTGCACCAGATCTCTTGACTACTCTGGCATGTTTTTCAGGTAAACTCATTGCTCCATTTCACCTATAATTTTCAGGTATATTTTTCTTTTCATAAGTGATTCCATCAATCTTCAGTGATTGCCTGTATATTCTTAGGGTTTTCTAGATTGACTTTCTACTTTTGAAGCTTATTAGTTCAGAGAAGCAATATGTTTGATTGATCTTTTTCCTACTAAATTTACTTGATGATAGACTGAATGGTCTATACTGATTTTTGTTTCTGTGTACGTTAATAAAAATTATAGTGTCCAAATTGAGCTGATGTTTTCTATAATTTAAATATAATAAGGATAATTGTAAAAATTAGAAAGTTCAAATAGTTATACATTGTACTCAGTTCAGTTTAGTTCAGGCACTCAGTTGTGTCTGACTCTGAGACCACATGGAGTGCAACACGTCAGGCTTCTCTGTCCATCACCAGTTCTGCAGCTCGCTCAAACTCATGTCCATGGAATCGGAGATGCCATCCAACAATCTCATCCTCTGTCATCCCTTTCTCCTTCTTCCTTCAATCTTTCCCAGCATCAGGGCTTTTTCCAATGAAAGTTCTTCACATCAGGTGGCCAAAGTATTGGAGTTTCAGCTTCAGCATCAGTCCTTCCAGTGAACATTCAGGACTGATTTCCTTTAGGATTGACTGGTTGGATCTCCTTGAAGTCCAAGGGATTCTCAAGAGCCTTCTCCAACAGGACAGTTCAAAAGTACATAGTACTAAGTTATTCTAATTTTCAATTAAATTTTCAACTATTTTGCATCTTTTTCACAATATTATTTAATTCACACCCTTCTGGCAGAAAGTGAAGAGGAACTAAAAAGCCTCTTGATGAAAGTGAAGAGGAGAGTGAAAAGATTAGCTTAAAGCTCAACATTCAGAAAATGAAGATCATGGCGTCTGGTCCCATCACATCATGGGAAATAGATGGGGAAACAGTGGAAACAGTGTCAGACTTTATTTTCAGGGGCTCCAAAATCACTGCAGATGGTGACTGCAGCCATGAAATTAAAAGATGCATGCTTAATCCTTAGAAGAAAAGTTTTGACCAACCTAGACAGCATATTGAAAAGCAGAGACATTACTTTGCCAACAAAGGTCTGTCTAGTCAAGGCTATGCTTTTTCCAGTGGTCATGTATGGATATGAGAGTTGGACTGTGAAGAAGGCTGAGCACTGAAGAATTGATGCTTTTGACCTGTGGTGTTGGAGAAGACTCTTGAGAGTCCCTTGGATTGCAAGGAGATCCAACCAGTCCATTCTGAAGGAGATCAGCCCTGGGCTTTCTTTGGAAGGACTGATGCTGAAGCTGAAACTCCAGTACTTTGGCCACCTCATGAAAAGAGTTGACTCATTGGAAAAGACTCTGATGCTGGGAGGGATTGGGGCATGAGGAGAAGGGGATGACAGATGATGTGATGGCTGGATGGCATCACTGACTTGATGGATGTGAATCTGAGTGAACTTCGGGAGTTGGTGATGGACAGGGAGGCCTGGCGTGCTGTGATTCATGGGGTTGCAAAGAATCCGACAAGACTGAGTGACTGAACTGACTGAATCTTGATTTTTAGTCATAGTAATTGGGAAGGGGAAGAGATGGGATAAGAAAGACATAGATGAGGGATATTAAGAGGTACAAATTTTCAGGTGAAAAATAAGAGGCATGGGTATGAACTGCACAGTGAGGGGAGTGTAGTCAATAACTATGTAGTATCTTTGTATGGTAACATGTATTAACTAGACTTATCTTGGTGATCATTGTGAAACATATGAACATATTGAATCACAATGCTGCATAACAGGAATTAACATAATATTATTGGTCAAGTACACTTCAAAAACAAACTTGTAAGATTTCAGATTTGTGATTCCCAGAGGTCAGGGGTTGAGGGATGAGAAATTGAATGAAGGCAGTTACAACGTACAAACTTCCAGTTATAAGACAAAAAGCACTAAGAATGGAATGTACAACATGATAAATATAATTAAACTTCTGACTGTTTTAATACATAGAAATTGTTAAGAGAGTAAATCCTAAGAGTCTCATCACAAGAGAAGTTATGAAAACTTCTATTTATTTTTATATCTATATGAGATAATGAATGCTCACTAAACTTAATGTGATAATCACTTCATGCTGTAAATAATCAAATCATTATGCTGTACAATCAAATTTATGGAATTTAAGTTGTTGTATGTCAATTATATCTCAATAAAACTGAGAGAAATGTATTAAAATTTTCTATGTAAAATGTAAATGTGACCCGGGTTGAATTTATTTTGTCATGCAAGATGTCATTTTTTAAATACATTCAGAATATTTGATCTGTGTTTCAAGTATTCTGAGATGTACATAGGGCAGAAGATTTCCTTCAGAGAGAAAGGCATACAATGCTTTGTTTTTGTTAATTCCACAATTGCTGTGTTACATTCCAAATTTATTCCACATTTTGAAATACAGAGAATATACAGCATAACCATAATGCTTGCAAATACTTCAGATTTTATAAAATAGATATTAATATATTTTTATCAATTCATTTTGCTGCTTGATTTTACATACAAAGTTTGGCTTATGGATTTTCATTTAACAACACTGAGTAGTTATATCATGAAAAGGATACTACATAACTATGACAGAAGTAGGCAAACTGCAAAATGTCAGGTGTCTCAGGTCAGATCTGGTCCTTAGTTTTTGTAAATATTTATTGAAACACCTATTCAGGAAGCAACAGTTAGAAGTGGACATAGAACAAAAGACTGGTTCCAAATAGGAAAAGGAGTACTTCAAGGCTGTATATTGTCACCCTGCTTATTTAATTTATATGCAGAGAACATCATGAGAAACACTGGGAAGGAGGAAGCGCAAGCTGGAATCAAGATTGCCGGGAGAAATATCAATAACTGCAGATATGCAGATGACACCACCCTTATGGCAGAAAGTGAAGAGGAACTAAAAAGCCTCTTGATGAAAGTGAAAGAGGAGACTGAAAAAGTTGGCTTAAAGCTCAACATTCAGAAAACCAAGATCATGACATCTGGTCCCATCACTTCACAGCAAATAGATGGAGAAACAGTGGGCACAGTGGATAACTTTACTTTTTTGGCTCCAAAATCACTGCAAATGGTGATTGCAGCCATGAAATTAAAAGACACTTTCTCCTTGGAAGGTAAGTTATGACAAACCTCAGTTTTAGTTCAGTTCAGTTCCGTCACTCAGTCGTGTCCAACTCTTTGGATCCCATGAATTGCAGCACACCGGGCCTCCTTGTCCACCACCAACTCCTGGAGTTCACTCAAACTCACGTCCATCGAGTCAGTGATGCCATCCAGCCATCTCATCTTCTGTCATCCCCTTCTCCTCCTGCCTCCAATCCCTCTCAGTAGCAGAGTCTTTTACAAAGAGTCAACTCTTTGCATGAGGTGGCCAAAGTACTGGAGTTTCAGCTTCAGCATCAGTCCTTCCAATGAACACCCAGGACTGATCTCCTTTAGAATGGACTGGTTGGATCCCCTTGCAGTCCAAGGAACTCTCAAGAGTCTTCTCCAACACCACAATTCAAAAGCATCAATTCTTCGGCGCTCAGTTTTCTTCACAGTCCAACTCTCACATCCATACATGACCACTGGGAAAACCATAGCCTTGACTAGATGGACCTTTGTTGGCAAAGTAATGTCTCTGCTTTTTAATATGCTATTTAGGTTGGTCATAACTTTCCTTCCAAGGAGTAAGTGTCTTTTAATTTCTTGGCTGCAATCACCATCTGCAGTGATTTTGGAGCCCCCCAAAATCAAGTCTGATACTGTTTCCACTGTTTCCCCATCTATTTCCCATGAAGTGATGGGACCAGATACCATGGTCTTAGTTTTCTGGATGTTGAGCTTTAAGCCAACTTTTTTAGTCTCCTCTTTCACTTCCATCAAGAGGCTTTTTAGTTCCTCTTCACTTTCTGCCATAAGGGTGGTGTCATCTGCCTATCTGTTGTTATTGATATTTCTCCTAGCAATCTTGATTCCAGCTTGGGCTTCTTCCAGCCCAGCATTTCTCATGATGTACTCTGCATAGAAGTTAAATAAGCAGGGTGCCAACCTAGACAGTATATTAAAAAGCATAGATATTACCTTGTCAAGAAAGTTCCATCTAATCAAGGCTATGGTTTTTCCAGTGTCATGTATGGATGTGAGAGTTGGACTGTAAAGAAGGCTGATAGAGAAGAATTGATACTTTTGACTGTGATGTTGGATAAAACTCTTCAGAGTCCCTTGGACTGCAAGGAGATCCAACCAGTCCATCCTAAAGGAGATAAGTCCTGGGTGTTCATTGGAAGGACTGATGTTGAAGCTGAAACTCCAATACTTTGGCCAATTGATGTGAAGAGCTGACTCATTTGAAAAGACCCTGATGCTTGGAAAGATTGAGGGCAGGAGGAAAGGGGACAACAGAGGATGAGATGGCTGTATGGCATCACCGACTCAATGGACATGAGTCTGAGTAAACTATTGTAGTTGGTGATGGACAGGGAGGCCTGGCATGCTGTGTTTCATGTGGTCCCAAAGAGTTGGACACAACTGAGTACCGAACCAAAGTGATTCAATTTCTTATTGTTTAGGACTGTTTTCATCCTATAAAGACAGAGGTTTGTGATTCTGAAAGGACTGTACAGTTTGAAAACCTGAAATATTTACTATGTGTTTCTCTACAGGAAAAAAATTGCTGACCTCTGCTCTGTGAGAATACTGCAATTATCCCCATTTTACATAAGAGATAATTGAATCTGTGAGAATTAAACAGGTGTTCTAGAGCACAAAACTGGTAAATGGAAAACTGTTTATTGTTCACATGAGTTTAACTTCAAAAGACACATAGGAGTCACTACCAAGGACTGGAGGCAGGCATTCTAAGCAAAGAAAACATGATATTTGATGGAACTGAAGAGCACTGAAATTGCTAAGTGTGATTTTATTTTTGATGTGGGGTGTGATGTCTTCTAAATGGGAAAATCTCATTGTATGAAATTAAAACAGAAGGCAAGAACATGCTACAAATAAAGGGCTCTGTAATTAAGTTACTGTGCTTGATCTGGGTGCGTCAAATACATAAGCAACCTGATCAGATTTGTTATATATATATATATATAGCTGCTTCAGCTCCAGCAATGCTTCTGCTGTCGTGTCTGACTCTGTGCGACCCCAGAGATGGCAGCCCACCAGGCTCCCCTGTCTCTGGGATTCTCCAGGCAAGAACACTGGAGTGGGTTGCCATTTCCTTCTCAAGTGCATGAAAGTGAACAGTGGAAGTCAAGTTGCTCAGTTGTGTCTGACTCTTCGCAACCCCATGGACTGCGTCTTACCAGGCTCCTCTGTCCATGGGATTTTCCAAGCAAGAGTACTGGAGTGGGTTGCCATTGCCTTCTCCACAGCTCCAGCAGTCCTTCCAAATACGGTTCAGGGTTGATTTCCTTTAGGATCGACTGGCTGGATCTCCTTGCTAGCCCAAGGGCTCTCAAGAGTGTTCTCCAGCACCACAATTCAAAAGTATGAATTCTTCCATGCTGAGCCTTCTTTGTGGTCCAACACTCGCATCTGTACAGGGCTACTGGTGAAATCATAGATTTAAGTATGCATATTTTTCTCGGCAAACAGGTGTCTCTGTTTTTAATACACTGTATAGGTCTGTCTCATTGGAAAAGACTTTGGTGCTGGGAGGGATTAGGGGCAGGAGAAGAAGGGGACGACAGAGGATGAGATGGCTGGATGGCATCACTGATTCAATGGACGTGAATCTGAGTGAACTCCGGGAGTTGGTGATGGACAGGGAGGCCTGGCATGCTGTGATTCATGGGGTTGCAAAGAGTCAGACATGACTGAGCAACTGAACTGAACTGAACTGATAGGTTTGTCATAGCTTTTCTTCCAAGCAGCAAGTGTCTTTTAATTTTGTGGCTACAGTCAATGTCCACAGTGATTTTGGAGCCCGAGAAAAAAAATCTGTCACTGCTTCCACTTTTCCCCCTTCTATTTGCCATTAAGAGATGGAACTGAATGCCATGATCTTTGTTTCGGTAATGTGAGTTTTAAGCTGGCCTTTTTACTCTCCTTTTTCATCTTCATCAAGAGGCTTTTTAGTTCCTCTTCACTTTCTGCCATTAAAGTGGTATCATCTGCATATCTGAGGCTGTTTATATTTCTCCTGGTAATCTTGATTCCAGCTTGTGAGTCATCCAACCTGGCATTTTCCATGATGTACACTGTACACAAGTTAAATAAGTAAAATAAACAGTATGACAATATACAGCCTTGACATACTCCTTTCTCAATTTTGAACTAGTCCATTGTTCCATGACCAGTTCTAACTGTTGCTTTCTGTCCTGAATACAGCTTTCTCAGGAGACAGGTAAGGTAGTCTCGTGTTCCCATCTTTTAAGAATTTTCCAGCTTGTTGTGATCCATGCAGTCAAAGGCTTTAGCATACTCAATAAAGCAGAGTTTTTTGGATTTCCCCTGCTTCTTCTATGATGTAGCAGATATTAGAAATTTGATCGGTAGTTCCTCTGCCTTTTCTAAATCCATCTTGTATATCTGGAAGTTCTCAGTTCACATACTGCTGAAGCCTAGCTTGAAGGATTTTGAGCATCACCTTACTAGCATTTGAAATAAGCTCAACTGTGTGGTAATTTGAATATTCTTTGGCATTGCCTTTCTTTGGGACTGGAATGAAAACTGACATTTTCCAGTCCTGTGGCCACTGCTGAGTTTTCCACATTGCTGGTATTGCACTCAGTACAGCGCAGCACTTTAACAGCATCATCATTTAGGATCTGAAATAGTTCAGCTAGAGTTCCATCACCTCTACTAGCTTTGTTCATAGTAATGCTTCCTAAGGCCCACTTGACTTCACAATGAGTGACCACACCACTATGCTTGTCCAGGTCATTACGACCTTTTCTGTATAGCTCTTCTGTGTATTCTTGCCAAGTCTTTTAAATATTTTCTGCTTCTGTTAGATGCTTACCTTTTCTGTACTTTATTGAGCCCATCTTTGCATGAAGTGTTCCCTTGATAACTCCAATTTTCTTGAAGAGACCTCCAGTTTTTTCCATTCTATTGTTTTCCTCTCTTTGCATTCTTCACTTAACAAGGCTTTCTTATCTTTCCTTGTTATTCTCTGGAACTCTGAATTGAGTTGGATAATCTTTCTCTTTCTCCTTTGCCTATGCTTCTCTTCTTTTCTCAGCTATTTTTAAGGCTCCTCAGGCATCTCTTTATATTACAAGAAATCTTTTTACTCTAAACACCTTATTTTTAAAAAATTTCTATACATCAAGACTTAAAAAACTATAGAAAAATTAATACTGTAGCTCACCTCTTCCTTTATGGTAAACTTCTGCTTACTATGTTTGCCATAGAAGCAACTCCAAAACTTTGATTAGTGATAAAAAGAAAAACTTTCCTCCCTTTTTTGATTTTGTATTTATATTTTAACATCTCCAATTTTCCATTATTCAGGGTAATGTCTCAAGTATTAATACATTATTCAGCTTTAATCTTCAAGTATAACATGCTGCTACCACTATTTTCCTAAATATACGGTTAACTCTCAAATATTCACTCAAATATAAAGTGCAGTGAGGTATGCAATGCAATACTGTAAATAATATTGAATACCAGACACAGAAGATTTTTCCATTTACATTTAATTCATGTACATTTCTCTGGTTCTGAATATTCACTTCAAACAAGTAACAAGTAATCTACATTGACTAACCAGCAGAGAATTTATTATACTCTACCATGTTTCCTGGAGAAGGCAATAGCACCCCACTCCTGTACTCTTGCCTGGAATATCCCATGGATGGAGGAGCCTGGTAGGCTGCAGTGCATGGGGTTGCCAAGTCAGGCACTACTGAGCAGCTTCACTTTCACTTTTCACTTTCATGCATTGGAGAAGGAAATGGCAACCCACTCCAGTGTTCTTGCCTGGAGAATCCCAGGGACAGGGGAGCCTGGTGGGCTGCCGTCTATGGGGTCTCACAGAGTTGGACACGACTGAAGTGACTTAGCAGCATCCTGTTTCCTGTTGCTCTGCTTTACTCAGCTCTTATCTGAATGCAGTTTTACAAAGGAAATCAGCTATTTTCTCTCAGTCTAGTACAAAGTTCTCTCTTTTTAGAATGTTCTTTAGAACTAGTTATAAAGACCTGTTAAGTATAGGAAATAAAACAGAGCAAATTAAAAAGTCAAGTTGTTTTCAAAGCATTTAGTGACTAACACAGATAAAAAGAAATTCAATACTTCAGTAGAATTGCTTTGTCATATTTAAAAATAGACCACCTATCCCTAAATGTAGAAACTCCACATGGAAACTTAGCTTCATATTTCCAGATTATTCCAATAGGTAAACTGCAGGAAATGTGCTATGTAGCTTCAAAAGCAAGGTACACGTTTAGTTAAAAACTAGTGAGATTCAACTAGAATATAAAAGATACAGAGCCAAAACACAATAAAATGTATTATACATTTTACTGTTGTGTTTCCTAAGGTACTTTGCTTCAATTATGAATCCACTTCCTGCATCTATAAAAGTCTGCCAGCAGGGCTCTCCCTTGCATTATAATTTAGAAACAAATAATTTAAATTTTTAACAATTTTCTTGAAAGAAAATGTCAACTTTGAAATCCCAAACAAAACTAAATATATTGAATTTCCAAAGCAAATGACTAATGCTTGCAACCAACGTTTGCTTGTGCCATTTCTTTATGATCAAATCATTATTAATCTACTAGTGTTATAAATATGTTAACATTGAAACCTATCATTATTATTTTAGAAAGTATAAATCATGCAAAGATGTACACTACAAAAGTTTGCAGCATTGATTAAATGAACACTGAAGAGAATGCTCATATTTATTTTTAGCTATTTATCTTTTGGACAAATTTTTATTTTTTAGTCACAAAATTGAAAACTTTGCCCCCAATTGTTTGCATTTTGCCTTTTTTACTGTCTTAATTTATTTTTAATTGGATGACAATTGTTTTATAATATTGTGTTCATTTCTGCTGTACAGCAATGTGAATGAGCCAGAAATCAGCAGTAGGGAACGGTGAACTTCCAGATGTTCAAGCTGGTTTTAGAAAAGGCAGAGGAACCAGAGATCAAATTGCCAACATCTGCTGGATCATAGAAAAAGCAAGAGAGTTCCAGGAAAATATCTATTTCTGCTTTCTTGACTATGCCAAAGCCTTTGACTGTGTGGATCACAATAAACTGTAGAAAATTCTGAAAGAGATGGGAATACTAGACCACCTGATCTGCCTCTTGAGAAACCTATATATAGGTCAGGAAACAACAGTTAGAACTGGACATGGAACAACAGACTGGTTCCAAATAGAAAAGGAGTACATCGAGGCTGTATATTGTCACCCTGCTTATTTAACTTCTATGTAGAGTAAATCATGAGGAATGCTGGGCTGGAGGAAACACAAGCTGGAATCAAGATTGCCAGGAGAAATATCAATAACCTCAAATACGCAGATGATACCACCCTTATGGCAGAAAGTGAAGAGGAGCTAAAGGGCCTCTTGATGAAGGTGAAAGAGGAGAGTGAAAAAAGTTGGCTTAAAGCTCAACATTCAGAAAACGAAGATCATGGCATGCTGTCCCATCACTTCATGGGAAATAGATGGGGAAACAGTGGAAACAGTGTCGGACATTATTTTGGGGGCTCCAAAATCACTGCAGATGGTGATTGCAGCCATGAAATTAAAAGACACTTACTCCTTGGAAGGAAAGTTATGACCAACCTAAATAGCATATTAAAAAGCAGAGACATTACTTTGCCAACAAAGGTCTGTCTAGTCAAGGCTATAGTTTTTCCTGTGGTCATGTATGGATGTGAGAGTTGGACTGTGAAGAAAGCTGAGTGCCGAAGAATTGCTTTTGAACTGTGGTGTTGGAGAAGACTCTTGAGAGTCCCTTGGACTGCAAGGAGATCCAATCAATCCATCCTAAGGGAGATCAGCCCTCGGTGTTCATTGGAAGGACTGATGCTGAAGCTGAAACTCCAATACTTTGGCCACCTCATGTGAAGAGTTGACTCATTGGAAAAGACTCTGATGCTGGGAGTGATTGAGGGCAGGAGGAGAAGGGGACTGCAGCAAATGAGATGGCTGGATTGCATCGCTGACTCAGTGGACATGGGTTTGGGTGGACTCCAGGGGTTGGTGATGGAGAGGGAGGCCTGGCGTGCTGCGGTTCATGGGGTTGCAAAGAGTTGGACACCGCTGAGCTACTGAACTCAACTGAAGTGATCCATGTATCTCCTTCCTCTGGAGCCTCCTTCCTACTCCACCCTCCATTTCACTCTTCTAGGTCAACACAGAGCCCAAGTCTGAGCTTGCCTGTTATACTGCAACTTCCTACCAGCTATCTATTTTACACATGGTCAACAACAATGAAACAATGACAAAGTATATATTTCAATGTTACTCTCTCAATTCTTTCCACCCTCTCCTTCCCCTGCTGTGTCCACAAGTCCATTCTCTGCATCTGAGTCTCTATTCCTGCCCTACTGGGATTAATGGTTCCATTATGACATAATGATTACTCATGAGTATGAAGGCAATGGCACCCCCACTCCAGTACTCTTGCCTGAAAAATCTCATGGACGGTGGAGCCTGGTGGGCTGCAGTCCATGGGGTCACTAGGAGTCGGACACGACTGAGCGACTTCACTTTCACTTTTCACTTTCCTGCATTGGAGAAGGAAATGGCAACCCACTCCAGTGTTCTTGCCTGGAGAATCCCAGGGACAGGGTGGGGTGCCTGGTGGGCTGCCATCTCTGGGGTCGCACAGAGTTGGACAACTGAAGTGACTTAGCACCGGCATAGATTCCTATGTTACAATAAAAATAAAAATGTAGACAGGCATGCCTCATTTCTTATGCTTTGCTTAATTGCCCTTTGCAGATAAGTTATTTTTCACAAAGTGAAGTTTTGTGGCAACGCTTCATAGAGAAAATTTATTGGCATCATTTTCCCATCAGCATTTATTCACTTCTTGTCTGTGTGTCATATATTGGTCATTCTCACTGTTTTCAATTTTCCATCAGTATTATATTTGTTACTGTGAACTGTTATCAATGATCTTTGATGTTACTATTGTAACTGTTTTGAGGTGCCAGGCACCTCACCCATGTAAGATGATGAACTTGATTGGTAAGTGTTGTGTGCCTTCTGAGTGCTCCAACAACTAGCTATGTTGTTGGAGCTCATGTCTTTTCGTCTGGCCTCCCTATTTCCTGAGATACAATAATATTAAAATTAGGCCAATTAATAACCATTCAATTTAGCGCCTCTTCACTTTCTGCCATAAGAGTGGTGTCATCTGCATATCTGAGGTTATTGATATTTCTCCCAGTAATCTTGATTCCAGCTTGTGTTTCTTCAAGTCCAGCATTTCTCATGATGTACTCTGCATATAAGTTGAATAAGCAGCCTGACAATATACAGCCTTGATGTACTCCTTTTCCTATTTGGAACCAGTCTGTTGTTCCATGTCCACTTCTAACTGTTGCTTCCTGACCTGCATAAAGATTTCTCAAGAGGCAGATCAGGTGGTCTAGTATTCCCATCTCTTGAAGAATTTTCTACAGTTTATTGTGATCCACACAGTCAAAGGCTTTGGCATAGTCAAGAAAGCAGAAATAGATGTTTTTCTGGAATTCTCTTGCTTTTTCGATGATCCAGCAGATGTTGGCTTTGATCTCTGGTTCCTCTGCTTTTTCTAAAACCAGCTTGAACATCAGGGAGTTCACGGTTCACTTATTGCTGAAATCTGGCTTGGAGAATTTTGAGCATTACTTTATTAGCATGTGAGATGAGTGCAGTTGTGCGGTAGTTTCAGCATTCTTTGGCATTGCCTTTCTTTGGAATTGGAATGAAAACTGACCTTTTCCAGTCCTGTGGCCACTGCTGAGTTTTCCAAATTTGTCTTGAGAAAGTGAAAGAGGAGAGCGAAAAAGTTGGCTTAAAGCTCAACATCCAGAAAACTAAGACCATTGTATCCGGTCCCATCACTTCATGGGAAATAGATGGGCAAACAGTGGAAACAGTGTCAGACTTTATTTTTCGGGCTCCAAAATCACTCCAGATGGTGATTGCAGCCATGAAATTAAAGGACGCTTACTCCTTGGAAGAAAAGTTATGACCAACCTAGATAGTATATTCAAAAGCAGAGACATTACTTTGCCGACTAAGGTCTGTCTAGTCAAGGCTATGGTTTTTTTCTGTGGTCATGTATGGATGTGAGAGTTGGACTGTGAAGAAGGCAGGGCGCTGAAGAATTGATACTTTTGAACTGTGGTGTTGGAGAAGACTCTTGAGAGTCCCTTGGACTGCAAGGAGATCCAACCAGTCCATTCTGAAGGAGAGCTTCCCTGGGTGTTCTTTGGAAGGAATGATGCTAAAGCTGAAACTCCAGTACTCTGATCACCTCACACGAAGAGTTGACTCACTGGAAAAGACTCTGATGCTGGGAAGGATTGGGGGCAGGAGGAGAAGGGGATGACATATGATGGGATGGCTGGATGGCATCACTGACTCGATGGATGTGAGTCTGAGTAAACTCCGGGAGATGGTGATGGACAGGGAGGCCAGGTGTGCCGCGATTCATGGGGTCGCAAAGAGTCGGACATGACTGAGCGACTGAACTGAACTGAATCTCTACATATGCAAGTGAAAGGAAGGGTTGCATATCTCTCAGTTTAAATTAGAATCTAGAAATGATAAAGCTGTGTGAGAAAGGCACATTGAATGATAAGATCGGCTGAAAGCTACCCCTCTTATGCCAAACAGTCAAGTTGTAGATACAAAAGAAAAGTTCTTGAAGGCAATTCAAAATTATGTGCTTCAGTCAGCACATAAATGATAAGAAAACCAACAGCCTAATTGCTGATATGAAAAAAGATTCAAATAGATGCATTCTGGGTAGAAAATCAAACCAGCCATAGCATTCCTTTCAATCAAAGCATAGTCCAGACTGAATTTCTAACTTTCTTCAATTCTTTGAAGCCTGAGACAGGTGAGGAAGCTGCAGACAAAAAGCCTCAAACTAGTAGAAGTTGATTAATGAGGTTTAAGGAGAGAAGTTATCTCCGGATAAAGTGCAAGATGAAGCAACAGTTGCTTATGTAGAAGATTCACTGTTATCCTGAAGATCAAACTAAGCTAATTAATGAAGTGAACTACACTAAACAACAGATTTCCAATGTGGACAAACAGCCTTCTATTTGAAAAAGATGTTATCTAGGACTTTCAAACAAATTACAAAGAGTAACAAAGAAGATGTCAATGCCTGGCTCTCTTGTTAGGGGCTAATACAGCTGGTGACTTTAAGTTGAAACCAATGCTCATATATTATACCATTCTAAAAATCCTAGAGCCCTTAAGAATTATGCTCAGTCTACTCTGCATATGCTTTATAAATGAAACAACAAAGCCTGGATGACAGCTGCTTACAACATGGTTTACTGAATATATGATCCCACTATTGAGACCTATTAATCAAAGGAAAAAAAAAAGAGTCCCTTTCATATTACTCAGAGACAATGAACCCAGTCACCAAAGATCTCTGATGGAGATTGCAATGAGATTAATATTGCTTTTATGTCTACTTACATAATTTCCCTTCTGTAGCCCATGGATCAAGTAGTAATTTTGATTTCAAGTCTTATTTTCTTAGAAATATATTTCATAATGCTACAGCTGAAATAGACAGTGATTACTCTGATGGATCTCACTAAAGTAAATTAAAAACTTTCTAAAACACATTCACCATTTTAGATGTCATTAAGAACATTCATGGTTCGTGGGAAGAGATTAAAATGTCAACTTCAACTGGAATTTGGAAGAAGTGATTCCAATCCTCGGGGTTGACTCTGAGGTGTTCAGGACTTCAGTGGAGTACAGGAAGCAACTGCAGATGTGGCAGAAATATCAAGAGAACTAAAATTACAAGTAGAGCCTGAAGATGTGACTGAATTGCTGCCACCTCACAATGAAACTTTCACAGATAAGGAGTTGCTTCTTGCAGATGAGCAAAGAAAGTGATTTCTTGAGGTGAAATCTATTCCTAGTTAAGATGCTTTCAAGATTGTTGAAATGAGGAAAACTGATATAGAATATTACATAAATTTAGTCGATAAAACAGCAGCAGGGTTTGAAAGTATTGACTCCAATTTTAAAGAAGTTCTACAGTAGGTAAAAATGCTATCAAGCAGTATTTGCATGCCGCAGATAAATCATTTTTCCAAAAGTCAATGGGTGAGGCAAACTTCATTTTCTTATTTTAAGAAATTGCCAAGCCATCATAAACTTTAGCAACTGTCATCTATGATCAGCCAATAGCCATCAAATAAAGGTAAGGCCATACAACAACTAAAAGATTATGATCACTGAAGATTCAGGAGGTTAGCATTTTTAAAAAATATATAATTACAACTTTAATAAACCTATGCAATCTTCTGGTTGCAACAAGCATACCATAGTATTTAAGAAAGAAGACTCTGTGTAAGTAAGTCTGATAGTTTAGGATCTTAACTCATAGGCTTACTTATAATGTGGTTTTGAACAATTTACTTAAACTGTTTCATTTCCTCATTGTCAAAGACAGAAGTAGTTCCTTTCTCAAAATACTTGTCATTAGGAATAAACAAATGTTTATTAAATTAAATGTTTAAACTATTAAATTTATTTTTAAGAAATATTTGTTGATTAGTATTTGAAAATACTTGTACTATAAACAGTGTGATAGATAGGAATATCCCTAACTTCAATGAACTAAGTCTTATATAAAACTATGAGAAACAGAACAAACAGCATCTTATTTTATTTCATGTTCTCACTTAATGTTAAACATATGAGATATTTATTATTATCTAATAATAGCTGAGAAAAAAATTATCTTCTGCTCAGTGACTGATTTACTCAAAATCCCATTTGAGGTGGAAATATGGAAATAGAATTTGAACCTATATGTTCCTTGTTCTAAGTCATATCTCAATAATGTTTTACATGGCTATCCAGGAAGGCAAGGTCTATATATCTACCAGGTAAAAGCATTAAGACATACAACAGGTATTTAGAGTACAACAAGATAAACAAGCACAATGAAAAAGCTATTTGTCCAGAAGGAACAGAGAAAACTTGTACCATGCTGACTGAGGAAGTCTTATGAGTTGCTGACTGGCAAAATGGAAAATGAAGGATAGTTGGAATTTTAACAGGTAAAACTGAAAAACAATCATTTGGGGGACTAAGGAGAAGTGCATGGAAAATAAATATTCCTTCCTTAAAAATACTCCAAACATTCTCTGTGAAGAATGTGTTAATAACAGGTTTCCTTGAGATGGTGATTTTATGCTTAAGTGAAAGTCTTTTGGCTTTTCTATGGTGGTACTGCCTGAGTAATAAATAAATAATACAAAAATCAATGGCTGAAAATTGTACACAATTTTATTTTATATAATTGTTGATCAGACAGAAAGCTAACACCTTCCTGGTGGATTTACATTTTGATACCTGTCATATTCCTCTAAATTTTAAGTTTTGGAAGAAAATTAGTTTAATTTTTGTACGACAAACCTATTGTATTGTAGGTTTGTGTAATATTAATAGAAGTGGATAATCTAGTTTTGGGGTTTTGGAATTTAATATCTAGAATAGTGGAGAAATATGATTAAGTTCATAACAGGGTGCTATTAGAGGTAAAGAAGTAGGCTCATATTAAAGAAATATTCCAGATCTTAAATTCAGTACAAACTTTTGAACTAGATTTTCTCATTTGGTAAGCTATCATGGTCATTCTTTCCAGTTAATTGTATATACGAGCCTTCTATTGGCTCCCCAGTGGCTCAGTGGCAAAGAATCCTCCCGCCAAAGCAGGAAATACACAAGCTTCTGGTTCAGTCCCTGATTTGGGAAGATCTCCTGGAGTAGGAAATGGCAACCAATCCAATATTCTTGACTGGAAAATTCCAGGGACAGAGGAGCCTAGCAGGCTGCAGTCCATGGAGGTTGCAAAGAGTTGAACACAACTGAGCAGTCAGACATGACTGAGCAGTCACTTAGTGAGCACACATGCACACGCACAGACTTCTATACTACCTGAAGGACAATTAACCTTGATATTGGAATATTCTTTATATGTACTAACCTATCTTTGAAAGAGTTATAGAACTCTATAGTCCATTACATTAAAATCTCTCTCTTTTGTAAATAATTATGTTCCCATTTTGGGCTTCAAAATATTTAATTAGACTTGATATCAATGATAATTGGATAACTCTGATGCTTAGAATAAATGTTCAGTTCAGTTCAGTTGCTCAGTCATGTCTGACTCTTTGGAGTCCCATGGACTGCAGCATGCCAGGCCTCTCTGTCCATCACCAACTCCTGGAGTTCACTCAAACTCATGTCCAGTGTGTTGGTGATGCCATCCAACCACCTCATCCTCTTTTGTCCCCTTCTCCTCCTGCCTTCAATCTTTCCCAGCATCAGGATCTTCTCAAATGAGTCAGTTCTTCACATCAGGTGGCCAAAGTATTGGAGTTTCAGCTTCAACATCAGTCCTTCCAATGAATATTCAGGACCAACTTCCTTTAGGATGGACTGGTTGGATCACCTTGCAGTCCAGGGGACTCTCAAGAGTCTTCTCCAACACCACAGTTCAAAAGCATCAATTCTTTGGTGCTCAGCTTTCGTTATAGTCCAACTCTCACATCCATACATGACTACTGGCAAAACCATAGCCTTGACTAGATGGACCTTTATTCATAATAGTAAAATCATCTTTATTCCATATTCTATTTTATATTTCTTAATCTACAGTCAATATTTTACTAAGAATACGTATCTAAAAACAGAAGAATCAACTTTCTTTGAGAAACAGGGTTTTGGGTCTTCAAATACAAGGAATTTGAAGAACTAAAGCTACTTTCACTAACCTTCTGCAGTATATTGGAGAAGGCAATGGCACCCCACTCCAGTACTCTTGCCTGAAAAATCCCATGGATGGAGGAGCCTGGTAGGCTGAAGTCCATGGGGTCGCTAAGAGTTGGACACAACTGAGCGACTTGACTTTCATGTTTCACTTTCATGCATTGGAGAAGGAAATGGCAACCCACTCCAGTGTTCTTGCCTGGAGAATCCCAGGGACCGCGGAGCCTGGTGGGCTGCCGTCTATGGGGTCACACAGAGTCGGACACGACTGAAGTGACTTAGCAGCAGCAGCAGCTGCAGTATATTTCACCATGTAACTTTTAATATCTCTCTTTCATACTTGTGACTTTTCTCTCCCTTATTAATTTTGTGGAAAGATGTATCATATTACACAATACCTTGATTTTATGAGAAATGCAAATATAAAATGTTCTGCTAGATGAGTGGATAAAGGAGTCATGGTACATATAGACATTGGAATATTAGCTATAAAAAAGAATGTATTTGAGTCAGTTCTAGTGAGATGGATGAAACTGGAACCTATTATACAGAATGAAGTAGGTCAGAAAGAGAAACACCAATACAGTATATTAACACATATATGTGGAATTTAGAAAGACAGTAACAATGACCCTGTATGCAAGACAGCAAAAGAGACACAGATGTAAAGAACAGACTTTTGGACTATTTGGGAGAAGTCAAGGGTGGGATGATTTGAGAGAATAGCACTGAAACATGTATATTACCATATGTAAAATACATGACCAGTGCAAGTTTGCTGCATGAAGCAGGGCACTCAAAGCTGGTGCTCAACCCATGCGGATGGGATGGGGAGGGAGGTGGGAGGGGGCTTCAGGATGAGAGGACACATATACGTCTGTGGCTGATTCATGTCAATGTATGGCAAAAACCACCACAACAATGTAACATAATTAGTCTCCAATTAAAATAATTAATTTTAAAAATGAAATAAAATGTTCTGCTAAATAAATAATCTAGTTTTCAATATGTGAGATCCAATTATTAGAACAAGTTTCTCAGTGTAATAACTTCCACATTTGTAATCATCTTCAAGTAATTCAAAGTCATTAAAATTCAAAAGTCTCAAGATCCAAAATTTCTTCTGATCCCAACAGCCTTCCCTTTCATTCAATTATATCTCTGGAACTACTCTTTCATTGCTGCCTTTAAATATTATCTTTGTTCTCATGAGCAAATGTGTTTGCCTTATTTTATAACATATACTCAATTTTCATAATTTTTCAGTGAGATATTTATCTTTTAACTTCTATTAATGCATTTTATCCAATTAAAATAGACAACTGATTATTCACCTTTTTCTCCAAAATCCTCACTCAGTTATCAGTAAAGAAAAAGCAATAAACCCTAAAATTGAAATGGTGTAATAAACAGAAATAGACGATAATGATGATAGATAGATAAACAGATGATGAGTTCTGAAATCAAGCAAATTATTGCCATGCTCTTTGGGAGAAATAAACATTTCTTTTTCAAAAAAATCTTGATTTTTCTTGCAAATATTCCTCTTTAATGTGCAAACAAATATCAGTAGATCTTGTGTAAATGTTCTGAAATTTTTTTTCTGTAAAGTGAAACACATAGTTACATGCTCACATGGTTTAGTTCAGACTCATGTTAATTATGAATGTGTGGTTCTTAAACCAGTATCATCATTACATCCTAGGAATTTAAGAAAATACTCTTTCCTTCACTTAAACAAAAAGAGTAAACATTTAAAGCCTTAAGTGAATTTCACTGGAATCATTATTAATCTGTGCTAAAGTGCTGCTTTCTCTTCTCCATCTTATATATTCTTAATTGTATCAAAATAATTTGTACACATTGCATTTTGTTCCAAAATGTTAAAAAAAAAAAAACCACAAAAACTTCTAACTTGCTTCTTATTGGGTTTCATTTGTGTTATATTCATCTTCCATAATCACATCAACTCTTGCCCAGCAAACTTTCAGTGACTCTCCATTATTTGCTGAATTGAACTGCGAAGATTAAAGAAATCTCATTTACATTGGAGTGGGGAAGCCCTGAAGAGGAAGCTTTCAGGAAGTACTACTCTTGGCAGGCTACATCACCAGCAGGGAGACAGAAGGTAAGAACTAATCTGACAAGGGAAGACATTTCCATCTGGGAATTCTATCTCCTGCTTTTAAGAAAAATAAGAAAGATCCTTCTCTATCCCAGCAATACCCTAACCACTACTTGAAGACAGTGAGAAATGGCAACAATGTCAGTGTTTTGTTCTCCAATAAAATTTGCTTAACAAAACCCTCTCCAGTTTTCTTCTCACACCTTATAAAAGCTGATCTTCTTTCTGATTCTTCAGATTTGTATGCGGTTCACATACAAATTAGTATGTGGTTCACATACGCCAGATTACAATCCTCCACCATTCCTGAATAAACTCAATTTCACTTTTTATAATTTGTCAATTATTTTATTTAGGGTTGACAAAACTCCTTTGTATTCTAGTTAAGGTCTGCCATTATATGCCTCACAGCTTTGCCTTTTAACATTCTCCATTATTATTTGTTCATATAAATTCTACATTTCTTGTAATCTGACTGGTCTCTGTCCCTCAAACATGCGCATAATTTCCAAGCTTATGGTCTAATTGTTCAAAAAATGTTAAAACACACAAAAAGATTTAAAGTTGTATTTAGGTTTGTCTCCTATTCCAGAAAAACAATGTATCTGAAAATACTGAGCTATTTTTCAAATAAAAGTGACTTCCATATAAGGATTGTGAAAAATCAGAAAAATATAGAAAGATAATGGCAAAGAATTTCATTTTTAACTAGAGTTGAATACCTACATGCAAACTTTGGCCAAATTACACTGTATATATTAAGAAAAAAGAGTGGAGCAAGGGAACTGACATATGTAGTACGCATCACAGTTAATATTAATTCATATGAGTGTCTTAATAGTAAACACACATAGTAAATGCAAAAGATAAGAAAATGGGAAGGAAAATGAGTTTTAAACCATTCGGAATTCTTTTATGACATACTGTGTTCTCACATCTACTAATTCAGATTAGCAATTTTTTTGTAAGTGTGAATGTATTTTTTTCTACTTCTTTAAGAGATGGGCTGAGCTTGTTTAGAAAAATATACTTCATTTCCATCTTTTCAACATTCATGCATTGCATATTGGCCTGCTTATCTCCTTTCGTATGCCAGATTCAGATTTTCATACCTCAGCTAGTGAAAGGACATTTCGAGCTATTATATTGCTGCCTGCTGACTGTAACAATTCAGTTTTTTCAAAATCATCAACTTAGTATATCAGTATATGTGCATTTTTGAATGACAGATTTCATTTTGCTCATAACCTTATACGAGTGGAAAATGAAAACAAATATAAATTGTAAAATCAGCTGGAAAAGCATGGTTTACTTATCTTTGATAAAAGTAGAGCAAAAATGAAATCCATTAGGCATGTCTAAAATTGTTAGACTCAAGTGGACAGTATTCGAACTTTAGTCAACTATGCATTTGGTGGTGAAGAAAAATAATTAAATTAAAGAAACTATATGGAGTTCTATAAAGATAGCATTCAAAACAAATTCTAAGGCAGCTGGTGTAATAAGCTTATTGTTTCTATTATTTTTATACTGTGAACTCCCTGGAAACAAAATCACGCTTGGGATATCACTTTAATATCTTGGTTTATTTGGTTTTCTGGAAATTAAGATTTAACAAAATGGGGAGCTATGAAAGTCTCGCTTTGCGATAGAATCATTTTCTGCTAGGAGCTCATTTGGCAGTTTTGGCATTGGTGCCTTTTTCATAACAAGGTTAAGACTTTTATTCATTCATCAGAGTTCACTTCTGTGGATTTACTCTTATGTCCTGATAGAAACCTTTAGGGCCATTTTAGTCTGTCCTCTGCTCTGGATCATAAATGGACTTACCCCTTCAGATCTGCAGCATGCAAACCTTTGGATAGACATTCTAAAACTTTATTAAAGTATAAGAATATAAGTAGCAAGGTATAGTATCTTCTAACAATTTCAGCAACAACAAATACTGCAAAGTGTCAGAATTTATACTAAAAGTTAATTATTATATTATCATTATACTATTTTCATGATATATTTAACACAAAAAGTAAATTTCAAATCACATAATCAATAATATATGTGAAACACACAAAATGGGCAAGATCAATTGAATATATATATATATATATATATATTTACAAGTTAAGGAGCAAATATTTTAATAACATTTTGCTCAGAATGAAAGTAACTGACACCTTTCTTCAGACTGTAGATACTTTGTTTTTCTTTCTACCGTCTAGCAATGGCCAATAAATCTCTTGTGCACTTTTTGGAGCTCCTGAAATTTCTGAGAGCTTAAATTAGCTTTAAGAACTTGCAGAAGAAAAATAATAACATGGAAATATGATAGATTATTTGGAGAATATATCATTCTATATTGTAAAGGAAATTTCAGGAAGACAATGAATTACTTGTTGTTGACACTGCTTATACACTATACACACAAGTGCATACACCATGTACACAAGTGTCAATCTCTCAAGTAATATACTTCCACAGGACACAAATTTGCTTTCGAAATTGTTAAGACTTGAAGAAACTGATTCCTTTTAACAGTTTAAGCATGGTTTTCAAATTTCCTGTCCCATGCTGTGCTGATTTGCTCTGTGTGACTCTTTGTAACCCCATGGACTGTACCTGCCAGGCTCTTCTATCTATGGGATTTTCCAGGCAAGAATACTGGAGGGGGTTGCCATGGCCTCCTCCAGGGGATCTTCCTGATCCAGAGATTGAACCTGTGTCTCCTGCACTGCAGGAGGATTCTTTAGCATTGAGTACCTATTTGGCATAGACTAAAATAATAAAAATATTTCTGCATACAACATAGCTTTTTTCTCACATTTATTTTTTACCTTGAATTTAAGGAAATCTGATTTACTTGCCCTTTTCCTGTGTGCTTTTTAACTGACTAAACACAAATATAATCAAACTTTCAATCATATTATGATTTATTATTTCAAAAATCATTATATAACCTAGTCAGTCATCTGAACATTCTGTTAATATGTAGTCAAAGACATTTTAATATTGTTGAGCCCCCATAAGTATATATTTGCAAATGATGGAAGTTCCTTATGACCTTTGTGAAAATTATAAAAATAATTATAAAAGTCTGAACAGCCTAGACAAAACCAACAGCACCAGGAATTCCAGGAGTGTGATGCATAAGCCACAGAACATCTGTGCTAAGAATGTTTAAATTCCATATGAAATCTGATGTCGTGCAGCAAGGACTTAGTAAGACTAAACAGATAATGATAGTTTTGTGGAATATGTTAGTCCTAATGCAAAGAAATTCTATCTTCATATATAGAATTTATGACAGATTTATAAAGCCTTGATTGGTATATAATGTCATTCGGGAATGGTATAACTGGTTTATGGCTCTGAATAGAGATAACTGTATTTAAGCAAATAAAAATAATCAATATAGTTTTTTAAATTTTATTTTGAATTGGAGAATAATTGCTTTAAAATATTGTAATGGTTTCTGCCACACCAACATGAAATAGCCATGGACTATTTTAAGTTGATCTCAAGTACCTTATGATATATTAAAGAATCTTAAATATATATATATATACACATATATATACACATATTTACATATATATCTGTACCTATATATACATATATATGTCATGTGATTGAAAGCATATATCACTTCAGTTCAGTCACTCAGTCATGTCCAACTCTGCAACGCCAAGGACTGCAGCACACCAGGCCTCCCTGTCCATAATCACCTCCCAGAGTTTACTCAAACTCATGTCCATTGAGTTGGTGATGCCATCCAATCATCTCATCCTCTGTCGTCCCCTTCTCCTCCAGCCTTTAATGTTTCCCAGCATCAGGGTCTTTTCTAACGACTCAGTTCTTCACAACAGGTCTCCAAAGTATTGGAGTTTCAGCTTCAACATCAGTTCTTTCAGTGAATGTTTAGGACTGATTTCCTTTAGGATGGACTGGTTGGATCTCCTTGCAAACCAAGGGACTCTCAGGAGTCTTCTCCAACACCACAGTTCAAAAGCATCAATTCTTCGGCACTCAGCTTTCTTTATAGTCTAACTCTCACATCCATACATGACTACTAGAAAAACATAGCCAAGATGGCCATTTTTGGCAAAACAATGTCTCTGCTTTTTAATATGCTGTCTAGGTTGGTCATAGATTGTGTTTCAAGCAGTAAGTGTCTTTTAATTTCATGGCTGCAGTCACCACCTGCAGTGATTTGGAGCTCCCCACAAAAATAAAGTCTGCCACTGTTTCCACTGTTTCCATGAAGTGGAAGTATTTGCCATGAAGTGAAGGAACAGATTGCAATGGTCTTAATACTCTGAATGTTGAGTTTTAAGCCAACTTTTTCACTCTCTTCTTTCAGTTTCATCGAGGCTTTCTAGTTCTTCTTCACTTTCTGCCATAAGGGTGGTATTATCTGCATATCTGAGGCTACTGTTTTTTCTCCCAGAAATCTTGATTCCAGCATGTGCTTCTTCCAGCCCAACATCTCTCATGATGTACATCGAATATAAGTTAAATAAGCGGGGTGACAACATACAGCCTTGATGTACTCCTTTTTCTATTTGGAACCAGTCTGTTGTTCCATGTCTAGTCCATGTTGCTTCCTGACCTGCACACAGGTTTCTCAAGAGGCAGGTCAGGTGGTCTGGTATTCACATTTCTTTAAGAATTTTTCAGTTTATTGTGATCCACACTGTCAAAGGCTTTGGCATAGTCAATAAAGCAGAAATAGATGTTTTTCTGGAACTCTCTTGCTTTTTTGATGATCCAGCAGATGTTGGCAATCTGATCTCTGGTTCCTCTGCCTTTTCTAAAACCAGCTTGAACATCTGGAAGTTCACAGTTCAGAGATTGTTGAAGCTTGGCTTGGAGAATTTTGAGCATTATTTTACTAGCCTGTGAGATGAGTGCAATTGTTCAGTAGTTTGAGCATTCTTTGGCATTGTCTTTCTTTGGGATCATAATGAAAACTGACTTTTTCAGTCTTGTGGCTACTGCTGAGTTTTCCAAATTTGCTGGCATATTGAGTGCAACACTTTCACAGCATCATCTTTCAGGATTTGAAATAGATCCACAGGAATTTCATCACCTATACTAGTTTTTTTTGTAGTGATGCTTCTTAAGGCCCACTTCACTTCACATTCCAAGATGTCTGGCTCTAAATGAGTGATCACATCACTGTGATTATCTGGGTCATGAAGATCTTTGTTTTATACAATTGTTCTGTATATTCTTGCCACCTCTTCTTAATATCTTCTGCTTCTGTTAGGTCCCTCCCATTTCTGTTCTTTATTGAGCCCATCTTTGCATGAAATATTCCCTTGGTATCTCTAAATTTCTTGAAGAGATCTCTAGTCTTTCCCATTCTATTGTTTTCCTCTGTTTCTTCGCATGGTCACTGAGGAAGGCTTTCATATCTCTCCTTGCTACTCTTTAGAATTCTGCATTCAAATGAGTATATGTTTCCTTTTCTCTTTTGCCTTTTTGCTTCTTAAATACATATACATGTATTCTTAAATACATGTATATGTGTATGTGTATGTACATGTATACACATACACAAACACACACATATATATATAGATTTTAATTGTACCTGAAGTACTCACCATATTAGCTTTTTTTCCTCTCCTGTTTCTTATAAATTACATCTCTGTATACTTTAACATGTTCCTAAATTAAAAAGTTAACTCATAGGAAGTAGGGAGTTTTTCAATGACTCCTGCCACTTTTTTAGCATAACCTAGTTTTTTAGCATAATTTGAAATATTAACTTGTTATATGTTAAAAACATGATACTGGATCTTCAAATTATATATAAATAACAATGTTAATGAGGAGGAAGGATTTTGCTGCTCAGATTTAACTGTTCTCTGTAAACACAGCATTGCTGCTGCTGCTAAGTCGATTCAGTCGTGTCCGACTCTGTGCAACCCCATAGACGGCAGCCCACCAGGCTCCCCCATCCCTAGGATTCTCCAGGCAAGAACACTGGAGTGGGTAAACACAGCATTAGATTTTTCCAAAGGCACCTGACTCTTTCTTGAGGGATTATATAAATTGACAATTACAGATTGACAATTATGAATCTTTATAAGAACTTCTACATATAGACATTCTTAATTATTTATATAAGCATTGAAAAAAAACTCAAAATATAGCTGCATCTAGCCACGAACACTGCTTAAAAAAACATTAAACTTCTATCTTTTAATTTCATGAAATCAAGTTAAAAATAATATTAATTCATTAAAATATGCCAAGTCTGGACTAAGCTTATTACTTATGTTTTAATACATTTTCAAGAAGCACTTAGTATCTAATCTTTATACATCATAAAAGTGAATCTTAAAAAAGTAAGTCACTTGCTGGAGGTGGCAGAGTAGGAGCAGCGAGGCTGTGGGGGAACCTAAGTCATTTCACTCTAATGTTCTAAACCATGTGTTCTGCTAGGCTTCCCTGGTGGCTCACAGGTTAAAGCATCTGCCGGCATTGTGGGAGACCTGGGTTCGATCCCTGGGTCAGGAAGACCCTCTGGAGAAGGAAAGGGCAACACACTCCAGTATCCTTACCTGGAGAATCCCATGGATGGAGGAGCCTGGTGGGCCTCAGTGATGTCGCAAAGCGTCCGACATGAACAAGCGACTTCACTTTCACGTGTTCTGCTGAACATTAGGCAGCTAATAATACCTGTTCTCAGGACTGCATTTACCTTTTTCTTTCAACACATTTTCATGCATAGAAAATGCTGTTCCATTGTTCTGATTTTGAATTGAAACATAAATAACATGGGAGAAATTTTTCACACCATTTCCAATTGTATTTCTCACACAGAGACTGATAGAAGGAAGCATTTTATCACACTGGGATCAGTCACACACACTTGCAAATGCCATTTGAAGTGTCAAAGTGAAAAAGTCGGCTTTCAGTTATTTTCTTAAGATGACTTATTTCTGTCATTTATTTTTAAAAAGCAAATATATTGACCTATACTGGCATTAACTATTTATATATAAGCATGACAGAAAATACTATGATTCGACATCTTTATTCTTCATGATTCAAATTATGCTATCCTCAATTAAAATTTCAAAATCTACAATATATACTGTAATGAACTTGTATAATTTAGTACTCTAATCAATTTTCCATGTAATTTTCTCTTTTATTTGTATGAGTAAAACAAAACTGAAATGAATTTAAAAATAAATAGCTGTAGCTCTGTTTATTTCCTCATTAAAGATATTTTGATAATTTCCCCCTACAGAATAGAATTTAAAATGTGTATAAGCAAAACATTATGATTGTTCCAATAGAAATTAGATTCGTTATAGAAGGGAAAGGTTTTCAAACATCTAAAAGTTCATGATCCTCAGCAACCGCATTAAATTCCTGTGAAAGTTTTAGGAACAAAGAATAAAGAATTAGGGACCACATGCCAAATTCACTGTTCTAGCTGTACACTTGTGTACATGTGCATGTGTGTGCGTGTTTGCTTGCTGGAACCCAGGAACTTTGCTGAATTGTATTCTTCTTTTTCATTCTAAAGGAAGAATAAATTCATTTGGACTCCATAATGGTTGCCATGATATTCTTATAGTTCCCTTGTTTTCATTTCTTACAGCAAAAGGCGCTCACAGTGGTAACTAGAGAACTAGATCACTGTGCTGGTCAGTAAAACTACTTCCAAAATTACCAACAAGGCACAACACTGCTTTTAACTCATAATATTTACTGTTCCAATGTAATTCAATTTAAGAAATATACAGAGTGCTTCCTATGCAAACAGGCTTGATTGTAGCCCAATTTTCTTTCACACAAATAATTAACTTCAAGAAATAAATTAATATATATATATATATATATACTTGTCACCTTGAGATTTTTGTAAATTATTATTTAAATGTGATGTATTGGATTATTCCATTTTGAGGGAATGTAAGACATGTACTAGACTACAATTCTATGCTGTTTTCTATAATTAATGTCCATTTTCTTCAGTTTCTAAACTGTACTAAGTTGGCTCTCCTAACACATTTTATTGATGTTCACCTAGAAAAGAAAACACAAATTGGAATACATTGATTTTTACAACTTCAAAGGAAAGTTTATCCTATTTCAGGTCATTTTTATTTCCTAACTGTGGATAGCTTTAGATTCGGGTCAAACCAATTATCCCGTCTGACTGGAGACATGTACTAGAAAAGCCTCACCATCTAATCCACTCTACACCCACCATATACACATTCTTAATCATTTATCCTTCAGATCCATACATGAATCTTTGATTACTATCACAGTCTTTGGATTTAGACCCTCAAGACAATCATTTCCATGAAACTCATGAGTGGCAATTTTCTGAGATCATTGCATGCAGATGTGAGCAGGGACCTAAAGTAATTTGTCAGAAATTTCTTATGCTTATTGGAGGAGGTTTTTGCTGATAACTGTCTATAAAGCCAGGCCTACCTGGGGAAGTCAGCCGCATATCTGCAGAGGTGTGAGTATTCAGATGAAGAAAGAGTTACTGAAAAGATTATTGGAAATGTAACAGAAAAAGTGAACACAGCTATACTGGGGAGAGGAATGGAGCCATCGGGCAGAAAATACTAAGATACTGAATCCACCCCTGGCTCCCAGTAGCTTTGGGTAATTGACAGTGGCCTCTGGGAATAGTGCACAGGGTGTTTATACATATAAGCCTTAATATCCTTCTCAATTCAGCAATTCTTAGCATTTTATTTTCTAAATATATCTCTGCTTCTGTTTCATTTTAAGAAATAATAGCCAAGAAGGCAGAGAAGGGAGAAAATTATCCATCATTGATCCTGATTATACTATAACTACCAGCACTGAATTTTAATAAAAAGGATGAAAGAAATCACAACAGATGTTGTGGCAGATATAAAGGAGAAAGAAAAAAAGAAAAAGTCCCCTAAACACCCAAATGTAAACATTGCTATATCTCCAGGCACCGACTACAGCATCTTCCTTTTAAATGTCATCATCAGGAAACTCTCATAAGGTTTCTACTTCTCCACACAGTTGGGGATTGAAGAGAAAATATTTGGGCAAAGTTAACTGGACACGTGTGATACCACCTGTCTCTATTCTATGTTTTTTGTTTATTCTGAAATGGCTGTGAAGTTGAGATGGTATCTTCAGTACAGAAGGAAACAAACCACCACTATCCTCTACCACTATTCTGCATTTGCCCTCCTCTTTGATAACCATAGGGTCATAAAGAGATGATCTAGAACAAAAGATCAGAGTGTGATTTTTTAAAATAATTATAATGACACCCCTGCAACGTAAGCACTGCCAGGTTGTCATTCTTTGTTGTGTGGATCCCCAGCCCCAACAATCTGTACTCACTCCTTCAGAAGATGATTTATCCCATCGTTCTTTACTGCCTCTTCCACTCCTGAAACTCACAGATATATCATAATCAGAGTGCTCACTGACTTTATGTGTCAATACAACTGAACTAAAGGATGCTCAGGTAGCTGGTAAAACATAATTTCTAGGTGTGTCTGTGAAGGTGTTTTTGGAAGAGATCAGCATTTGAATCAGTGGACTGAGTAAAGAGATTCCTCTCACCAATGGGGATTCCCCTCATCATCCAATCCACGGAGAGCCAAATGGACAAAAAAGCAAAGGATGGGTGAGATTTCTGAATTGAGACACCCTCTCATATCAGAGTTTCTGTTTCTTTGCCTCCCTGTATCTAGAACTTAACGCCAGTGACCCTCTGGTTCTCAGGCTTTTGAAGTAAGACCAAATTATACCTTCCTGTTTCCTAATTCTCAGCTTACAGGCAGCAGAACCTGGGATTTCTTAGGGTCTATTACTCCAGAAGCCAATTCCTATAATAAATCTGTTACATATTTCTTCATATAATCTATTGGCTTTACTTCTCTGGAAGACATTGCCTAATGCAACTGGGTTATTAAGAAGCTCACCTTTAAAAGTCACATAACAAGCATCTTGATAACAGGATACTGAAAATGGACAGTCTGTTATCTGGAAGAGCATAAACATGAGCTCTTGTGTGCTTATATTAAAACGTCTATGTTCTGTTCTCAAAGCACAATCAGAAACTCTCCAAACCTTGCTTTGTAAGAAATTCTGGATTGACATTTGCTATTGTAGGAGTAATTTACTTCCTTTCATTTAACTTAATCCCACAGTTTAAATATTTGAAGAGATCACATCTGGGGGAAAGAAAAGAGGGTGCCTGGTGAATAACCCAGGGCTGTCTAGCCAGTAAGAAGGGGAGAAAAGTTCTTCTCCAAACAGGGCACAATGAAAAGTCTGGAGGTCTTCAGGTGCCTGGAACCCTTTAAACAGCCAGCACACAAACTTGCATCATCTCTCTTCTGTTGGCAAGGCTGGTGCCCAGTGGAAACCCCGGCTCTAGCCCTCTGAACACAGCTTTCACAACTTGTGCTTACCTTTCTGGGAGATTTCCATCCTGTTCCCTGGGGCCACACACCAGTATTTATTTTTGTGTTTTGGTTGATGACTTTTAAGTATATTACTATTGAATTTGAAGGAGTCTATACTTGTTTATGGAGAAGGAAATGACAACCCATTCCAATACTCTTGCCTGGAGAATCCCATGGATGCAGGAGCCTGGTGGGCTGCAATCCATGAGGTCGCTAAGGGTCAGACATGACTGAAGTGACTTCACTTTCACTTTTCACTTTCATGCATTGGAGAAGGAAATGGCAGCCCACTCCAGTGTTCTTGCCTGGAGAATCCCAGGGACGGGGGAGCCTGGTGGGCTGCCGTCTATGGGGTCACACAGAGTCGGACATGACTGAAGCGACTTAGCAGCAGCAGCAGCATACTTGTTTATAATTATAATTCTTTCCCCTCTTGGAGGAAGCCATAAAAATGTACCACTCAGACTCCATGATGGATAGAATGTGGCTGACTGACAGTACCAGCTGTCACCCTTGGGGATCAAGCACCATATTTCTGCTCAGGTCCTACACCTGAGATGACTCTCAGCCAGTGTTTGGGGGAGGGTCCTCTTGGGAGTGCTGACCCATTCCTATAGCTCACAGAAGTGCTTTAACAGGTGGCACTGGCTGAAGAGTCCTCAATGCTTTGAAAGAAAGCATGCTGAGATGCTGTAATTGCAAGATTCTTCCCCCTGCCCTGCCCTGTCACAGGCCAGTCCTGTGCTGTAGTCTGCAAGCTCTCTCTGCCAAGTCCTGCTTCCTCCACTCTTTCCTTCATAGTCAGTTCCCCCAGTAAGTTGCTTGCATTTCCAGTCTTGTCTTGGCATCTGTTTGTTGGAGAATCCAATCTTAGATTCCCTGATCCTGAAAGCAGTTGATATGGGTCATCAAAAAGGAAAAACAAACAACCAAACAAACATACAGAATCAAAGCTTAAAAAAAGAAAATGTGAAAGACAGATCTGAAAGACCAAGGAGATATAGATACTGATCAAGGACACTCTGGCTAATAAGCAATTGTAAACCAACAAAATATTTTAAGTAATAGCATCATACATATTTTTAAAGAATAATTTTAAAATTTCACTCCAAATTTCCTTGTATTCAGGGAAAATGATAAATATAATAAATTATATAAATGTCACATCTGGTTTAAAAGTTTGGCCAGAGCTGTAGTCACTTGCCGAGTGCCTCCGCTACCTCCTCTACTTCCTTCTCCTTCCACAGAGCTATGTTTGATTAGCAGGTACTTTTTCTTTAATGACTCTACTCCCCCGCCTGCAATAACAGGCTGATATAGAGATATATGCTCACCACTCTGGACCCTGTGGTTCTGCTATACATGTGACTTGAAACTTGCCAAACAGTGATCTTGCCTAAGATTGTTCAGCTATGACTGGAAGAAAAGAGTCCTCTTTGTTCTTTTTCTGGGGCACTGTAGTTGTGAATGAAAATGCTAACAGTCACAGAGAGTGATTAGCTAAAACAATAAGACTGGTAACTTGAAAACAACTGAGGTGATAGATGTAGTGTAGATGGGACTAGAATCATTGATTGGTATAATTCCTAAGGCTCTCTCCACCCCTGCTCTTGCTGTGGTTTGGCTATGCTATTCAATTAATTCAACATTTTGCTTAAGGCATCCTGAGTTGATGCTCCATTGCTTATCGATCAAAAAGCTTTATCTAATGTAGTTTCATTATAATTCCTTGATATTTCTTTCTTCATAGTGTCTCTCTAACTGACATTATGTGTGTTATATCATAATAAGCATTGTAGACATTTGACAGAATATGACTCTTGCACCTTAATGGAATATAACATGAATTTAATTGATTTTAATCATTCTATTTTGTATTTTATTTCATGTATTATTTAAATGTTTAGTAAACTTCATTTTTAGAACAGTTTTAGTTTTACAAAAAATGTTACAAGAATTTCACAAAAAGTTCTCATCCATACCATCACATCACATTTTTCCTATTGTTAACATTACTATGGTATGTTTGTCACAATTAATGAAATGATGTTAGCACACAGTATTACCTAAAGTCTATGTTTAATTCATATTTTCTCACATTTTTCTCCCCTTGATGACTTTATGTGACCTGGAATCACATCTAGATTTTACCACATTACTTTTAGTAATCATAACTCCTTAGGATGGTTCCTTCGTTTTGACAGTTTCTCAAATCTTCCTTCTTTTTGCTGACTTTTGTCATTTTCAGGAATACTGGTCAGATATTTACAAGAATACCCTTACCTGGGATTGGTCTGAAATTTTTCTCTTACTAAAACTATGGATTATGGCATTTGGGTAAGAAGACAAAGAGGAGAAGTGCCATCCTCCTGACATCATATCAAGGGTATACTCTACTGAACTGCTTTACAACTATTGATGTTAAGCTTGACCAGCTCTCTAAGGGAGTCTTTTTCAGGTTTCTCTACTATAAAGTTACCCCTTCTTCTTTGTACACCACACTCTTTAAAAAGAAATCACTATACTCAGCCCATACTTAAAGTCTCTAGAGCTATACTCCACTTTATGGAGTGCAATTCTTCTGCACTGGAAATTTTCATATGCTGCCTCATTTATTTAGCTAATCATTTATTTATGTCAGTTCAGTTCAGCCACTCAATCATGTCCGACTCTTTGTGACCCCATGGACAGCAGCATGCCAGGCTTCCCTGTCCATCACCAACTCCCAGAGCTTGCTCAAACTCATGTCCATTGAGTCGGTGATGTCATCTAACCATCTCATCCTCTGTCAATGCCTTCTCCTTCTGCCTTAAATCTTTTCCAGCATCAGGGTCTTTTCCAATGACTCAGTTCTTTGCATTAGATGGCCAAAGTATTGGAGTTTCAGCTTCAGCATCAATCCTTCCAGTGAATATTCAGGGTTGATTTCCTTTAGGATTGACTTGTTTGATCTTGCAGTCCAAGGGACTCTCCTCAACACCATAGTTCAAAAGCATCAGTTCTTTGGCACTTAGCTTCTTTATGGTCCACCTCTCATATCCATACATGACTACTGCAAAAACCATAGTTTTGACTATAATGACTTTGTCGATAAAGTAGTGTCTCTGCTTTTTAATATGCTGTGGCTGCAGTCATCATCTGTGGTGACTTCGGAGCTGAAAAAAAAATAAAGTCTGTTACTGTTTCCATTGTTTCCACATCTATTTGCTGCCAGAGTCCAACTCCAGCAGCCAGGGATTCAACCTGAAGGTGTGAGCAGTGTCAGTGAGAAACTGAGGCAGCTTCTCAGTCTTCTTGGACTGCCTGTTTATTTCGAGCTTATGATTCTCTTTTATACTTTTACAAAAGTATTAGGTCAGAGGTTTGATATTTTTAGTTCCCATTGACCCAGATTTTTTTTTTTTTTCAAAAATCGTTGTTGCCCCTCAAAAGGAGTTCCTTCCTCAGCGAGTCTCTTATCTACCTTTTCTCATGTGTCCTTGTGAATACACTGTAACTCATACTAATGTCTGGGCTGCATAGCACATTCCTCAGTTTAATTCTTATCTTTCTAAGTCCTGTTTGCCCCTAGTATCCTAAGCTCCTCATTTCTTAGAAAGGGCTTCTAGCTAATACTATCTCTAAAGTCCTTAATTTCTATAAGCTATACTAGAATATTGTTCCATTACAGCAATCCTTAAATCTTTAGCTTCTAACTATTTTAATTATTCCTAAGCCATAAACACTTTTCTCACAAATGGGCTTCAGAAAGCAATCCCTCCCATGGCCTACAGCTGCAGCCTGTGTGCTCACCCTGGAACAGTTTTTTGTAAAAGTCCTTGAACAAATGTCAGTGATTAACTTTATGAATTATTCTTTGAGTACTGCTGCAGAAGGCTTTATGCCTTCTCATGCTCTTGTCAAAAACAATAAGCAACTTAATATTCTCTTCAGTCAACTCAGCCGAGGAAAGAAAAAAAAAAAAAAAACAAGTCAGAATCACAAAGCCTAACTCCTTCATTTCAGGTCTGTGCCTACAGAACAAAGGGAAGGGGTGTAGGGCTCTGTCTCTATATTGTCATTAATGCCTAACACGGCTCCTGACAATTTTCCATCCAGTGATGGGACCAGATGTGATGATCTTCATTTCTTCAATGTTGAGTTTTAAGTCAGCTTTTTCACTCTCCTCTTTAACATTCATCAAGAGACTCTTTAGTTCCTCTTCACTTTCTGTAATTAAGGGTGGTATCATCAGCATATCTGAGGTTATGATATTTCTCCTGGCAATCTTGATTCCAGCTTGTGCTTCATCTAACCCAGCATTTTGCATGATGTATTCCACATATAAATAAGCAAGGTGAGAATATACAACACAGTACTCCTTTCCCAGTTTGGAGCCAGTCCATCATTCCACTTCCGGTTCTAACTGGTGCTTCTTGACCTGCATACAGATTTCTCAGGAGGCAGGTCAGGTGGTCTAGTATTCCCATCTCTTTAAGAATTTTCCACAGTTTGCTGTGATACACATAGTCAAAGTCTTTAGCATAGTCAATGAAGTACATGTTTTCCGGATTTTTCTTGTTTCTTCTGTGATCCAACAGATGTTGTCAATTTGATCTCTGCTTCCTCTGATTTTTCTAAATTCAGCTTGAACATCTGGAAGTTCATGGTTCACATACTGTTGAACTCTGGCTTAGAGAATTTTGAGCATTACTTTGCTAGCATGTGAGATGAGTGCAATTGTGTGGTAGTTTGAACATTTTTGGCATTGCCTTTCTTTGGGATTGGAATGAAAACTGACCTTTTCCAGTCCTGTGGCCACTGCTGTGTTTTCCAAATTTGCTGGCATTTTGAGTGCATAACCTTGGATATGCAGATGACATGATCCTTATGGCAGAAAGTGAAGAGGAACTAAAAAGCTTCTTGATGAAAGTGAAAGAGGAGAGCAAAAAGTTGGCTTAAAGCTCAACATTCAGAAAACGAAGATCATGGCATCTGGTCCCATCACTTCATGGGAGATAGATGGGGAAACAGTGAAACAGTGTCAGACTTCATTTTTGGGGGCTCTAAAATCATTGCAGATGATGACTGCAGCCATCAAATTAAAAGACGCTTACTCCTTGGAAGAAAAGTTATGACCAACCTAGATAGCGTATTAAAAGCAGAGACATTACTTTGCTAAGAAAGGTCCATCTAATCAAGGCTATGGTTTTTCCAGTAGTCATGTATGGATGTGAGAGTTGGACTGTGAAGAAAGCTGAGTGCTGAAGAATGGACGCTTTTGAACTGTGGTGCTGGAGAAGACTTTTGAGAATCCCTTGCACTGTAAGGAAATCCAACCAGTCCATCTGAAGGAGATCAGCCCTGGGCTTTCTTTGGAAGGAATGATGCTAAAGCTGAAACTCCAGTACTTTGGCCACCTCATGCGAAGAGTTGACTCATTGGAAAAGACTCTGATGCTGGGAGGGATTGAGGGCAGGAGAAGAAGGGGACAACAAGAGGATGAGATGGCTGGATGGCATCACTGACTTGATGGACGTGAGTTTGAGTGAACTCCGGGAGTTGGTGATGAACAGGGAGGCCTGGCGTGCTCCAATCATGGGGCCGCAAAGAGTCGGACACAACTCAGTGACTGTACTGAACTGAACTTTCTAGCATCATCTTTTAGAATTTGGAATAGCTCAACTGGAATTCCATCACCTCCACTAGCTTTGTTCCTATGAACAAAGTGTGCTTCCTAAAACACACTTCACTTGACAAGTGATGTCTGGTCCTAGGTTAGTCATCACACCAATTGTTGTTATCTGGTTCATTAAGATCTTTTCTTTATAGTTCTTCTGTGTATTCTTGCCATTTCTTAATATCTTCTGCTTCTGTTAGGTTCATATCATTTCTGCCCTTTATTGTGCCAATGTTTGCATGACATATTCCCTTGGTATCTCTAGTTTTCTTGAAGAGATCTCTAGTTTTACCCATTCTAATTTTTCCCTCTATTTCTTTGCATTGACAGTCTTAGGAAGGCTTTCTTCTCTCTCCTTCCTAGTCTTCAGAACTCTGCATTCCGATGGGTATATCTTCCCTTTTCTCCCTTGCCTTTAGTTTCTCTCTTTTTCTCAGCTATGTAAAGTCTTCCTCAGCCAACCATTTTTCCTCTTTTGCATTTCTTTTTCTTTCATTTATATCAGCATAGACTCACAAATACTAACTGTATGCCCTGGATTATAAGTCAATACTATATTATTTATTTTTTCTCAAAATTATTCCAAGTTGGTCATTGGAATCTCCTTCAGGTTGGCACATGTACCATTTTTACATGCCCCTATCACTTTTTTTTTTTTTTTTTTTTTGAGCACGCCTTTACTTCTTGGTACTTCAAGAAATTCCAGGATCATCTTGTATTTTCCCTGTCCCTGATCTCTAATCAGCTATTGGTTTCCTATTGGTGGAAAATGATAATAGAAAGATCTGGGTGTCTGGGTAGACTCATTTCAATCTAATCTTTTCAATGCAAAGTTCAAAAGTTAGTATAGATATAGATATAGATACATATCTAAACATATTAACAGAAGTGCACACATACATGTTTAATAAATCAGAGGTTATTGAGACAGAATGTGATTGTTGATATATGTGGGAATATTCATTATCAGAATGTAATTACTAATCTAATCTCTCTGTCTTCTCCATTAGTTCTTCCATTTTTATTTCTGGCTCTTCTAAATTACCTCAAATGAAGTTTTTGTTTTTCTCTTAGTTTACAGTAACTCACCTGTAGTAGGTTAATAAACCTTTTGAAAGAAAGATGAGCCCCGTACATGGCAAAGTCCCTTCATAGAACTGAATGTGCATGGCACTGAAGCAGAGATATTTTGGTAATCATTTACCCTGTTCAGAGTTCTTCCTTTTTGCTCCCTTTACTTTGCATTTGTGGGAATTTTAAAAATATTTTATTTTTATTTTTTATTTCATGACTCTTAGCTGTTATTTTCAATTATATTTTTAGTTAGGTTTGATGGCACAATATGTTAATATAAGTACAGGATAAAAATGACAGGGTTTTTGTTTATGTTTTTATTTATTATACTATGTAGTAGCACTTCCAAACTTGGGGTCATCTCATTCCAATCATGATCCCCATAGACGACACAAATTCATTTAGGCATTAAGTATCAAGAAAAGGCATTAAATTCAATTTAAATTTCCCAATCTATTAAGGAAAGCTACATTGTCACAGAATATTGAAAACCCCACTTACTTTGTTCAATAATTTAATATTTACAAGACAAGATAGCTTTATTATAAATCTATGGCTCTGCTGACTATATGCCCATAAAACCCTATTCCTACATTTCTCTAGTTTATTTTCTGACCAAATAAGTCATGACAAGAATTCTTTTCCCCTAAAACATATCGTGTACATTTAAATTTAAATATAACATATATTAGCATTAAATATCAAGAAATCAGATACAGATGTTATACAATATATGTTTGGACTTCGATGCAATCTATGTAACTTCAGTTTTATATAACTTGCCATTAATATTATCTATTATTTTTATACTCAGTTTGTCAAAAGATAATTTGGGTCTTTTCTGTGGTGATCTCATCTAGTTAGAGTAGGAGAACCTCTTTTGTTTCAATCTCTTATCTAGTTAGAGTAGGACAAATGGCTCCTATTGAGATATAAAGAATATTTATACAAATGAAGAAGAGTACTGTTGATATGCAGACTTTCTACCAGCCTCACTCCAAACTGGCCTAAAATCTTACTTGCCCCTTTCTTTTTAAAGTGCTTCAGAGTTCTGCAACCCCACGAGTTGAATCACCTGTAAGTATCCAGAGTTGGTTGGTTCTTATAGGTCCTTATCTTCTCTTACCTTTCTTTTGGGGTTTGTGGGCGAAGAATTCAGAGACTCTCCTTGAGGTTCTAGCGATATAGGAACAGGAAGACAACAAGTCAAATGTGTTATCCAGGGAAGAAGAAATTTACTGTCCCTCATTTCACTTCAGATATTTAAAAGATAATGGCCAATGAGGATATAATGATCTAGGAATGTTTTTGCTTCCATGATATCTGAGTCTCATAAATTTTATCCCTCTTCTGCTGAAATTTACTTAAGAAGGAGATGGAAATATTGCAGTAATTTTTAGAAATTGTTTATTGGCTTCCTTGAAAGAGTGATATTTAATATTATGTAATATTTTTACACTTTTGTAAGTCTAATTTTTACACTTTTGAGGTTTGGTTTTCAAACATATTCAGGACACTTTGACTGCAAATGAGGAAGAGTCTGCATTTGATTGAGAGCATTTTATTTGTTTTCACTTTACTCAGCATCAGTGTTCTTGTACCACGTTATCCAGATAGCATGGTAGCAGGTTATCAATCATTTTTTTTGGTACCTTCTTACTCAAACTTTTTCATGTTACTGTAATCAAACTAATTCATTACCTAACTTTCCTTTGATGTTCCTAGAGGTTTGTATCTCTATGTATAAGCATTACATCTTTTTTGATTGATTTTTTTCCCCCATGTTCAGTATAAGTATTATAACCTCTGATGGGCTTGATCTAGCTATATTCTGTACCTTAAGTTGAATTTTCAGTTATTTCCAGGAGAATTGAGATTTCACACTAATCAGCATTGCTGAGAGTGAAATCAAAGTAAAGAAAATTCATAAAGAATTATGATGAAATGATATATTCATAGACTTTACTGAGTATTGAAAATGTTAAATTTTATTTTATTGCTATGATTTATAGACCTACTTGCACCTTTAATGAAGTGTGGTCACAATTCAGGATGTATCAATTTTATTTGTCAGTTAAATTTATGTGTGTGGGGGTGGGAGTGTGTTAATGGTATCCTAAAACCAACAGTTGCAACATCTTGCCTAAAAGAGCAGGGAAAATGTTAGGGAGACCATCTAGATTTCAGGTAGTGGGAAACAGAGTACAATATAACAGAGGACCCAACATGAAAATGTTCAACATCAAGAAATCTGACACAAGTTAGTGGTGTCTCATCAGACAAGAAATATATGAGAATATATTATTATAAGTGCAGAAAAGCTGTTTGCCACTTATTTTGTCTTCCTACAGATAACTACATGTTAGCATTTGGGAATGAACTTCAAGAGAATGACCTGAAGAAAGCAAGATAGGAAACCAGTTCTGAGAAAAGACCGGGAATTGTATAGGTTACAAGAATCAGGACACTAATGCGAACAAGGGCATGTGGAGATTTACTCATTGTTACTTAGGTGTAAGTGCTTGGTCAACACAACACATGTATTAAATTAAAAGAGGAATCAGTAGTTTGAATGGGCCTTCCTCATGCTGGCTTAGAGATGTGAAAAGGGCATGACTGGGTCCAACTAGAGAACACTGCAGTTATCCTCAGGATGTGGCTTTGATAATGAAATGAACAGAGAATTCTTATCCAGAACAATCCCCAATCATAGCATGGAAGGTCAGTAGCTATCATAAATTGGATTACTCAATTTCTCTCCCTTTTGACAGTGTTGAAAATGGTCCCTTTGACTTCTAAATCCTTGATGAGGAGTAGTCTACAGTCTGTAAGAAAGGGGTTGAGATCTGTACTATTATAAAAATAAATGAAATAGTTCTAATTAGCAAAAGCCAAAACACTAGGGGAAGTTCTAATTAGCAAAAGCCAAATACAATGATGGTCTATCATCTAAAATAGGATATATAACCTGAGTGAACTTTGTAGGAGTGCTTGAAGGTAATGCAAATGATTATCTGGCTTAGAAAAGACATTCTTAATATAAGTGGGTGTTTCTACATGAACAAGTAATCCGTTCTCAGATGCTTTTGAGTCATTTCATGTATAATACAGAAAACTTCTACTTTCTAGATTTTATAAGTCACTTCTTATGCTTTTCTACATAATTTGATTGAAAAAGATAAATTTATGTAAGTGAAAATGGCCCTGAAAAATACTTTTCTCATCCTGTACACCACTTAGTCCTCAAACAAAATTGTAACAGAAGGGAAAATGTTTAAGTGATATCCTGAAGGCCTTGATAATTCATCTGTAGAAGAGCTACGTCTGACATTCACATACCTTGATTTTCTGTGCAGTGCCTGGTACAGTCATTGAGTTGGTCTTTAATTTCCTACCTTTTGTTAGTAATATCAGAATTATGAAATGTTTTGAAAATTTTGGAGTAGTTAAAATAGCAATGATGTTTATTTTAAAGTTATATTTCAATAATTCATGAAAGTAATATTTAAAATAACATCTATAAAGCCATGGCTTCCCTGATAGCTCAGTAGGTAAAGAATCCACCTATAAGCAGGAGATAACCAGTTTGATTCCTGGATTGGGAAGATCCACTGGAGAAGGGATAGGCTACCCACTCTGGTATTCTTGGGCTTTCCTTGTGGCACAGCTGGTAAAGAATCTACATACAATGAAGGAGACCTGGGTTCGATCCCTGGGTTTGGAAGATCCCCTGGAGAAGAGAAAGGCTACCCAGTCCAGTATTCTGGCTGGAGAGTTCCATGGACTGTATAGGCCATGGGGTCGCAAAGAGTTGGACACAACTGATCGACTTTCACACACAATAAAGCCATAAATTACACTGTCCTCTTTAATTCTTTAATCATATTAAGAATACCAAAACACTGCCAACCTAAAGTTGTGCCACTTTAAGCTATATGTTATTTTTGTATATATAAAAATTTTTTTTTCATAAACTGAGCAAGAATTAGTGAGTAGTCCCCAAGACGGCCCTCACTTCTGCCATTAATAGCAAGTTGGGGGTTCCAAATACACCCTCGGTTTTATTTTTTAGAAGGGCTCACAAAACTCACTGATAGCAATTATGTTTGTGGTTACAACATATCTCAGTGAAAATACACAGATATAGATCAGTTAAGGGAGAGACACATGTAGCAGAGGATTGCAAAGTTCAACATTCCGTTTTGCTCCTTCTGTAGAGCTGTGGGCAACATTAACTCCTCCTGTGAGTAATGACGCTTGGCTATATGCACAGTGCACAGCCAACCGTGGAAGCTCTCTCAAGCTTTGATGTCCAAAGTCTTTGTCAGACTCTCTCAGGTAGACATGATGGACAGCCCCCAAAACTGAGCTTAGCCCCCAGCCCCTCTGGAGCTACTGAGCTATTTCGTTCCTCAAATCCTACCACTATAAATCACACTGTTACATTTGGTGGCACAGCCCAAGGATTTGGACAAACAAAGACCCTTTTATAAAGCAGGACATTCCAAGGCTGTCGAGTTCACTTCTCAGGAACCAAGGGCAAGGGTCAGACTTCTCTAATTGTTCAGATTGTTTACTGCAAGGTCAAATTGTTTACTGCACACTGAAAAATTTGCATGTGTGTTTTTTAATGTTCTCCTATACAAAAAATTGCCTATAAACTTTTTTAAAATTAGGGGAATATCGACACTGGAAGAGAAAGAAGGGATTTATCCTATCTGGATCCTAATTAGGGATTCTTCTCAGTTTCTAACTCTTGTGACCATCACTCCAATATAGCTTGTTCACTCTTGCAGCAGGTATTTCTTTCTGAGGCAGCAGCTGAATCCTGTTTTCCCAAAATGTGCCATTCCAGCTTTGCAGTTAGGATGCAAAAACCTAAGCAGAGTCCCTTCCTACAGGGTTCTCATCCAAGTTCAGGTCCATCAACAAGAGGGGAACAGCTACTCTAACCACAAAGGTCTGACTCTCATCTCTGCGACAAACTCTTTAAAGTTTTAATAACTCCAACAACTTCCCTTGGTTCCCTTAGCCCTAGGGATTATAGGTACTTTCTACAGCTGCTTCCTCACACCACACTGGAGCTTAATGTCTATCTTTTTAGCTTTATATCTAGGTATAATTTTTTTACATGGAATTCTCTCTGTTACAGGAACTGGCTGACTTCTGTTCTCTGACAGAACTCTAACTGCTATGGAGGGGAGTTTGTTGTGGAAATAAGTGGAGACTGAATATAGTTTGCTAGAAGTGACTTGACAATAAGAGGAGACTCAGACATGACAGAAAAGAATTGCTATAAGGCACAGGGAAGATTTAAGGATGTGTGGGGAGAGAAAGGAAATGCTAGTGGAAGGAGAAAGCTTGCAAACTGATGAGATAAGAGGGAATGAAGGAAGCTGAAGGCCCCAGAGGCAACAGAAGTCATTTAGTTCAATGGACAAAGAAAATGTCATTAGTCCAAAACAGAGGAAAGTGACATATTCCTTACAAGCAGGCAATAAGAAGAATACAGGCAAGAAGCAGTTTAATGTTATAGAGAAGTTTTCAAGGGAGAAAGAAAAATGCAAGGGTAAAAGAGATTAAGAAATTTAATTCACATTAAAGAAGGTGGTGAACACCTCCCTAAATGAATAAAATAGAGGAATTTGAAAGAGGAGTAAACATCTGGACACCTGACTGTAGTCATCGATAGACAAAATCATAATACAATCACTATCCTGTGCATTTGCTCTCCAGAATTTATTTATCTACTAGCTGCAAGTTTGTACCTTTAAACAATATAACTCAATGACAAATAAACCAATGATCTGACTTTAAAAATTGGCAGAACTGAATAGTCATTTTTCCAGAGAAGATATCTCTGTGGTTAATAGATACACGGGAAAATACTCAACAACATTCATCATCAAGGAAATGCAAATCAAAACAATAAAGCATCACTTCACACCTGTCAGGTCTATCATCAAGAAGGCAGGAAATCACAAGTGTCGGCAAAGATATGGAGAAAAGGGAACCCTTATAGACTCTTCGTGGTAATGTAAATTGGTGCAGACACTATGGAAAACAGTAAGGAAAACAAAAAAAAAAAAAAAATAAGTTACCACAAGGTCAAACTTCTGAGTATATACCCAAAGGAATTGAAAAGATGTCCAAAAGGTATCTGAATTTATTGCAGCATTATTTACCATTCCCAAGACATGGAAACAACCTGTGTCCATCAAAAAATAAAGAAATAAGATATTGTCTATATAGATATGATGGAATTTTATTAAGCCGAAAGCTTACTTTAATTTCATCTTTACTCTGTCTCTTCTATCTAAGCTGGTACTGTTTCTGCTAAAATAAGTTTCTCAAAACTTTCTGGATCTTGTATGAATTTCACCAGGTTTCAGTCCATCGGTCAAAGACATAAGACTTTTTGAGATAATCTCTTCTCTATCTTTGGTTTTTAGTGGATGGTTGAGTGACAATGCCTTAAGCTTCCTAAAGAACCTCTAGTTTGATTGAGAGGATTCAATTCATAAAGCACATCCTTAATCTCTTGAAAAGTCCCTTTGCGTTATTGAATACTTTTGAGTTTGGGTTTTTCTGAGATTGCAGTAAAAGGTTATATAGTGACACATCAGTGACAAACATTTTCTCTATGTCGAGTTTCTAGTAGCCATTCTGAATTTAGAATCTTCTGTCATTCAAAGTAACTGAAAGCTTCAAAATCAGACATCCTCAGCTCCTCTTAAATAGTTCTTCCGTCAGTTTTATCTCCCCCGTGCATTTTATCCTAAGTAGTAATAAGAAAACAGATAACACTATTAAGTTTGGTTATAAATTTCTTTTTTAATGAAAATTATAATTTAATTTTTAATGCTTAATATATTTACTTTTGTCTTTGATGGAAATTTGTAATTTTTTTCAGGTTTATTGAGATATAATTGATATATATAGCACTAAGTTTAAGGTATAGAGCACTGAGTTTAATGTATACAGCACAGATTCAACTTAAACATACATATGTAGTGAAATGATTATAACATTAAGTTTAAAAGCGTCGATTATCTCATATACAAAAAAAAAAGGTTTTCCTTGCCATGAAAACTCTTAGGATTTACTCTCTTAACAGCTTTTAAATATCCCTCACAGTTCTCTTAACTATAGTTACCATGTTTTACACTACATTTCTAGTAGAAACCTCCTTACCCACTTTTGTTCTTCACTTCAAAATTCTTCTTTCAATATGAGTGCAGTTTTGCTGTTTTCTGCCACTACATGATAAGGATGCCCCTTCTTCCAAATTCCAGTAACATATTTTTGACTTCATTTTGAGCCTTCCCAGGCATCATCCTTAGAGTACCAATTTCTACCAGTAGTCTGTCAAAGGCAATTTAGACTTTGTCACTCATTCTCGTCAAAATTATTTCATCCTCCACTTACTGCCTGATTCCAAAGCTGCTCCTATATTAAAAATTTTTCTCCAAAATATGTTTTTAAACATCAGTGGCACCTTACTTCCAAAATACTAATATTTATATTACTTGTATTTTAATGTTATAACAAATTACCACAAATTCATTAGCTTAAATGAAAACAAAACTATAGTCCTAGTTTTTGTAGATCAAAAGTTCCAAGAATGACAAAATTCAGTCATCTTTTTAGGACCTCATAAAACAGAAATTAAAGTGCCAGCTAGGGTACTTTTCTCATCTGGAGCTTCGAATGCTCATCAGATCTCAGTCAGATGAACAGAAGAATTCAGTTCCTTCTGGTATCAGAACTGAGATCCTCATCTTGCTAGCTTTTAGATTCTAGAGGATTCTAGAGGCCTTTTTCAGGTCATAGTCTTAGGGCTTTCTCCATAGGTAGTTTACAACATACATGGCTGTTTGCTTTCTTCCAGGCCTACAAGATAACTTTTCAATGATACACCATCTTCAATGAAAGATCTCACTCAGGGAGGTCAGGGCTATCCTCAAAGCTACCCTGTCATGTAAGTTGTATCCCATTATACTCACTGCTCTCACTCACACCAAAGGGGTGGGGTTATTAGAATGGGAATCTTGGGGGACCTTCTTAGAACTCTTCCAACCACAGATGCAGACAGTAGCAATTATCTGCACCCTCCCTTCCAAGGGCATTACTGTTTCCTTAAATGAGAATTTTACTGTAAAGTCACTATTATTATACCTACTAAATATTTGTTTTTTACCCTAGTACTATTCAAAAAACAAATGACACAATCCAGATTATTGGTCCTAGAATTTATTTTGTCGTCTCCATAAAGAAACCTTCTCTATATGTCCCCAAGTTCTACCCTTACTTTTCAACGTCACCTCTATTCCTACATGACTCAGCTCACTCCTGTACCTGCTGTCTCATTCTATCTCAAGGAGCCAGTGTTTGCTCAGCTGCAGCTCTCAAGACCTCAGTTCTCACGTAAGCTGCCCCTGGCACGAGTTGAACTTTTCAGTCTCCTCTGAGAGAAAGTGGGTAATGATGGTAGTGGTGCAAAATGGTAATGCTAAAATAAAATGCAGGAAAAATTAAATAATGAAATATTAACACTTTTTTTTTTTTGGCTAAAATGCAAACAAAACCTCAGACATGTTATATGGAAGTTGTTTAAGGTTTTATTATTTTTATGACTTTTGTGACCTAGAATTAATTTTATTTTTAGCTGACACTGGTTGTCAAACTTCATTTAATTTGGGGACTTATTTCACATTGCATGTATTTAAATGCACATATTTTATTTACATTGCTAAAATTACCCTTGGCAATATGAAGTAGTTTCAAAATTTATATAAGTAAAGGTTTAGTATTAAATCAGTAAAAATGCTTACTAACTTTTTAAGGTAAATGTATTCAAAAGAATTAAGCAAAGTAATTTACCTTTATTTAAATACACATCGCAAGATCAGTTTTTATTCAAATGGAGAAACACTCTAATAAAATACCTGACCCATAATCCATAAACATTTATGTTACTCAGAGATTTTTAAGATGAATTTAGGAAATGCAGAAGGTATAAGTGGGTATGTGTGGGAGGCTATACATATAAAAGTATACATATAGAGCACAGTGGTTTAAAACAAGCTGATTTTAAGCCTTGTTTTCAAATACAAGTCACAGAGTGTACCAGCAATCTAGCTTCAAAAACATACATATGTTGGGAAAATAGAGTTACTTTCTAGAGGCTCTAGGTAAAAATCTATTTCCTTAATTATTTGAGTTGTTGGCAGAATTAAGTTCACTAAGGCTGTAGGATTGAGGTCTCCATTTCCCTTTCAGTTGAGTATTGCTTTCTGTGTCTAGGAGTTGCCCATATTGGTTCGTGGACTTTGTTCCATCTTCAATCTCTTAACTTCTTCTGTGACACCTCTTTGATTCAGTCTTCTGCCTTCTTCTAATACTTGTAAAGGCTCACATGATCATATTGGGTCTACCCATATATTACATAATATTTTGCATGTTTTAAGGTCTTTAACCTTGATTCCATTTGTAAGGTCTTCCTTGCTGTCCCCCTCCCCCATGCATATTAACATATTCTCAGGTTCCAGGGATTAGAATGTAAACACCTTTCGTTGTTGTTCAGTTGCTAAATCGTGACCAACTCTTTGCGACCCCATGGACTGTAGCCTGACAGGTTCCTCTGCCCATGGGGATTTACAGATAAGAATGTGGGAGTGGGTTACCACTTCTTCCTCCAGGGGGTCTTCCTGGAACAGGGATTGAACCCACATTTCCTGCATTTGCAGGTGGATTCTTTACCACTGTGCCACCAGGGAAACTCATAAACATCTTTAGGTGGGCATTATTCTGCCTGTAATAATCAATATTCTTTAAGAATGCTGCTTAGACTTTTATAGAGAATCTGACTTTTATAGAATCATGTACACATGAGCGTCACTGGAGATTGTGTTAATATTAAGCAATGAACAATATATTATTCAGTATCAGAATATGTAAACACACATACTAGACAATTCACACACAAATACACATATCAATCCATTCATGCCTAAAATTAATACACCATTATAAGTACAATGTGATTTTTAACTCTCAGTCTCATCTAGGAATTGACATTTTTCATCCTGATGGATGTGAGCAAGGGAAACTTCACCATTCTACTTGTATCTGACGTTTATTGTTTTCTTTTGTTTCATGGTTCTAAATTTTGAAACGTTTATGTGTTTCAAATCAGTCTTCATCAGTAATTATCTTCTTTCTACAATATATGTTTTACCAAGTTTTCTCAATTTATTTGTCTATCAGTTCAGTTCAGTTCACTTGCTCAGCCATGTCCGACTCTTTGCGACCCCATGAATCATCACGCCAGGCCTCCCTGTCCATCACCAACTCCCGGAGTTCACTCAGACTCATGTCCATTGAGTCAGTGATGCCATCCAGCCATCTCATCTTCTGTTGTCCCTTTCTCCTCCTGCCCCCAATCTCTCCCAGCATCAGGGTCTTTTCCAGTGAGTCAACTCTTCTCATGAGGTGGCCAAAGTATTGGAGTTTCAGCTTCAGCATCAGTCCTTCCAATGAACACCCAGGACAGATCTCCTTTAGGATGGACTGGATAGATCTCGTTGCAGTCCAAGGGACTCTCAAAAGTCTTCTCCAACACCACAGTTCAAAAGCGTCAGTTCTTCAGTGCTCAGCTTTCTTCACAGATCTCTCACATCCATACATGACCACTGGAAAAACTGTAGCCTTTACGAGATGGACCTGTGTTGGCCAAGTACTGTCTCTGCTTTTCAATATACTAGTACAATCATATTGTACTTATAATGCTAGCTATAATGCTAGGTAGGTCTTAAGTGTCTTTTAATTTCATGGCTGCAATCACCATCTGCAGTGATTTTGGAGCCCCCAAAAATAAAGTCTGACACTGTTTCCACTGTTTCCCCATCTATCTGCCATGAAGTGATGGGACCAGATGGCATGATCTTCGTTTTCTGAATGTTGAGCTTTAAGTCAATTTTTTTTGCTCTCCACTTTCACTTTCATCAAGAGGCTTTTAGTTCCTCTTCACTTTCTGCCATAAGGGTGGTGTCATCTGCATATCTGAGGTTATTGATATTCCTCGGGGCAATCTTGATTCCAGCTTGTGCTTCCTCCAGCCCACGATTTCTCATGATGTACTTTGCATATAAGTTAAATAAACAGGGTGACAATATACAGCCTTGAAGTACTCCTTTTCCTATTTGGAACCAGTCTGTTGTTCCATTCCAGTTTTAACTGTTGCTTCCTGACCTGCATATAGGTTTCTCAAGAGGCAGGTCAGGTGATCTAGTATTCCTATCTCTTTCAGAATTTTCCACAGTTTATTGTGATCCACACAGTCAAAGGCTTTGGCACAGTCATTTTTGTCATTATTTGTCTATAGTTATAAGAAATTCAGGTGCCAAGTATAGGTTTTCCATCCTCTGATTTTCTGGAGTTCAGATTGTATCGTGTTATTTTCTCTGTTATCTGTTGTACAATCTCATATCATCTGAAAACTTAAAGGGGAATATTACTGCCTGTCAAAACTGCCTTTGACCTCAAAGGAGCAATTCTATGTTTGTGCTCCAATGCTAGGAGGGGGTTATAAAGAGTGTCCTAGTTTTACGAGAAAGAAAACAATGTCCAGGCTAGGTCACACCTGGAAATTATTTCCCAAGTGCAGAAAACACTTTTTCTATCTATGCATAACTGTTTTGTCCCAGAATCTGACACTCCTGCTGACTTCAGCCACCTAGGTGTTGCAGTCTTATATACATAGGTCTTATGTACACCTGTCTATAGTTGTGCCCTTCATGGTTCTGGATTTTTTTTTACAAATGTAATCCTGGCCTTGAGAAGCACTGTGTTTCACATTTAACTTTATCAAGCAGCTTCTAATAGCTAGTGATTATAGGGAGAAATAAATAACATGACCTAAGTGCCTTTTTAAAATGACTATTCAATATTTATACTATTTTATTGCTTATAGAGTGGGTCAGTTCAATTAACACATTTACTTAATACTTATTCATCTCAGCTTCTTATGGGCTTATGATTTAACTAAGAACTTGTTATTTTCCTTACTTCTTTTTTTAAATCTCAAAACTGATATGAGCTTTTAAAGTTCTGGGCATATACACTGAGGAAACCAGAACTGAAAGAGACATGTGTACCCCAATGTTCATTGCAGCACTGTTTATAATAGCCAGGACATGGAAACAAACTAGATGTCCATCAGCAGATGAATGGATAAGAAAGTGGTGGTACATATACACAGTGGAGTATTACTCAGCCATCAAAAAGAATACATTTGAATCAGTTCTAATCAGGTGGATTAAACTGGAGTAAGCCAGAAAGAAAAACACCAATACAGTATACTAACACATATATATGGAATTTAGAAAGATGGTAATGATAACCCTATATGCGAGACAGCAAAAGAGACACAGATGTACAGAACAGACTTTTGGACTCTGTGGGAGAAGGAGAGGGTGGGATGATTTGGGAGAATGGCATTGAAACACGTATAATATCATATAAGAAACAAATCTCCAGTCTAGGTTTGATGTAGGACACAGGATGCTTGGGGCTGGTGCACTGGGATAACCCAGAGGGATGGTATGGGGAGGGAGGTGGGAGGGGGCTGCAGGAGTGGGAACTTATGTACACCCTTGGCGGATTCATGTTGCTGTATGCCAAAACCAATACAGCATCGTAAAGTAAAAAAAAAAAAAAAAAAAAAAGTTAAGGAACAGTGCTGAAAAACCTCTCCTTGGAAATCATGCTATTTGATAGTTTCTATTATTTGTTCTTCTGGTGGTCACGTTTATAATTGTAAATAATGTGCTTATACATTATTACCTACTTATCAGCATCAAGCCTATCTTTTTATACTCTACTACAAGAGATGAGACTGATAGTTGTCCTATACAATCTTCCCAGTTGCCCTAAATTACTTCCAATCTTTCTTAATTTTTCCTTTTTTTTTCCTTTTTTATCACTTTATAAATCTGAATACAGAGTTAAAATATAACTTGAATCATCAAATTTATATAGTAGATTTTAATTTTTATATGCATGCTAAAACTAGTACTGCTGTATCTCTCTAATCTCTCCTTCCTCTCAGGTCTTCAATGACATAATATCTTTCACAATATATTTATAACTTTAAAATTTTACTACATGGCTATAATTTTTTCATACTACATCATTGATTTTGAAAAACAAAAGGTCATAAATAATTTTTAATGCAAGATAGTAATGTAAATATTACCTGCAGAACAATCATATCATTGAACTTGCAGAGGACACAAAATCAGCTTTCTCTTAATCTAATATCAGTTTAATCATCAAAAAAAAATTCTATTAACTGCATAAAGTCAATCTTTTAGATTCCTTCACATAGACCACAAGTTATACAGCCAAATTTTCTCCATAAAATGTTTCATTTCTATTGTTGACTAAAGAGCATAAAGCTTTCTTCACTGTATCTCTGAGATCATCAAGTGTCTTTGTTTTACTAATTATTTAACAGTAGATTTTATGTACTATATGCTCAATCATGTCTGAGCCTTTGTGACCCCATGGACTATAAACTGCCAGGCTTCTCTGTCCATGGAATTTTCCAGGCAAGAATACTAAGTGGGTTGCCATTTCCTACTGCAGGAGAGCTTCCCAATCTAGGGATCAAAATTGCATCTCTTGCATGTCCTTCATTGGCAAGCAGATTCTTTACCACTGCGCCACCTGGGAAGTCCAAATGATTGCACTACAAATCTGTTGCAAAATGTCATCCCAAGATTTGTTCTTAAGACACTTCTGGATTGTTTCATTGTGATTATTTATTTTTCAATCTTGGTTGCTAATTTTTTGTCTGTTTCCCACTCTGGAGAATTAGGCATGAGATCTTGAAGGACCAGAAGATGGGTGGGATGGTGTCTGTCATTACAAGGCGTAATGACAGACGCCATTGTATATTCTAGAACTGGTCCTTGAACACAAAGCCCAGTTGCCCAAGGAGAGCTACTGGGGGAGAAGTGGATGAGGCTATCTGAACAGACTGTTTTTAGAAGAGAGTCCCCTGTCTAATTTCGAGATTGGCATAGAAACAGAGCTCTTAAGTGGTGTCGGCATCTCTTTATATAATATCTACCCTTCTGCGTGTAGTGGGTTAGTCATTATATTGTGTCCAACTCTTCACAACCCCATGAACTGTAGCCTGCCAGGTTCTTCTTTCAGTGGGATTTCCCAGGCAAGAATACTGGAGTAGGTTGCTATTTCCTTCTCCAGGGTATCTTCCTGACCCTTCTGTATAAACAAAGGCAAAGAAATATTCACAATTCCAAAACTTTGTGAGTTAATACTTGAAATTTTGAGACTAGCTCTAGTCACATTTGATTATAGCTCAGAAAACTCTCAGATTCTGGAAAGAGTTTTACTTATTATTAGTCTAAATTTTTTTATGTTTCATTAGATACATCTTATCTCTGAGTTGTCATAGATATATTAGCGATAATTTAAGACAAATTTGTTAAGGGCTGAGAACCCCACATCATGTCTTCATTTAAAAATGTTTCCATTTTTAAATTTATATAAAAACATTGTATATATCTTCAAATTTTGAAGGGGGTGGTTATTCTTCTCTAGTGTGAGGTGAATAACTGTAGATGAGGTCCTTTATTATGAAGACTACAAAGTCAGGCATGGTCTATCCCTCTAACAATTATGTGCCATAGCAGAATATTGCCTACAAAGGAGAATTTCATGCTTTTAGATTTCCACTTAAATTAAAAGTAGAACTGTACCTAAGGCTAGAATCTATTATTTAAAAAGAACTAACAAAGGAAAAAAATGCCAGGTGTTAAAATTACTTGTGTGCAAAATGATGTTTGAAGTTTATGCAGAAGTTTATAGCAATGATGCTCCTTTGATTTGAGGACTTTATATATACTGCCTTTTGGATTTAAAATTCTTTAATTCTAATATGTAAAATATTTCTTTAAAATGTTATACTTACTAATTTTTACGTAAAGACTTTATTCCTTACAATGCTAGATTGTATAAACAGTTCCCAACACATACTTTCATTTACTGGACAGAATCTTGGTTCTGAAGTATATGTGTGAAAAACTATTAGCCCACATTATACTGAGCAAAATAAACTGAAATAAACATGTTGAAATAAACATTCAATATGCAGGTCAAGAAGCAACAGTTAGAACTGGACATGGAACAACAGACTGGTTCCAAATAGCAAAAGGAGTCCGTCAAGGCTGTATACAGTCACCCTGTTTATTTAACTTATATGCAGAGTACATCATGAGAAACGCTGGGCTGGAAGAAACACAAGCTGGAATCAAGATTGCTGGGAGAAATATCAATAACCTCAGATATGCAGATGACACCATCCTTATGGCAGAAAGTGAAGAGGAGCTAAAGGGCCTCTTGATGAAGGCGAAAGAGGAGAGTGAAAAAGTTGGCTTAAAGCTCAGCAATCAGAAAACGAAGATCATGGCATCTGGTCCCATCACTTCATGGGAACTAGATGGGGAAACAATGGAAACAGTGTCAGATTTTATTTTTGGGGATCTAAAATCACTGCAGATGGTGACTGCAGCCATGAAATTAAAAGACGCTTACTCCTTGGGAGGAAAGTTATGACCAACCTAGACAGCATATTCAAAAGCAGAGACATTACTTTGCCGACGAAGGTCCGTCTAGTCAAGGCTATGGTTTTTCCTGTGGTCATGTATGGATGTGAGAGTTGGACAGTGAAGAAGGCTGAGTGCCGAAGAATTGATGCTTTTGAACTGTGGTGCTGGAGAAGACTCCTGGGAATCCCTTGGACTGCAAGGAGATGGAAACAGTCCATTCTGAAGGAGATCAACCCTGGGATTTCTTTGGAAGGAATGATGCTAAAGCTGAAACTCCAGTACTTTGGCCACCTCATGTGAAGAGTTGACTCACTGGAAAAGACTCTGATGCTGGGAGGAATTGGGGGCAGGAGGAGAAGGGGACGACTGAGGATGAGATGGCTAGATGGCATCATTTGACTCGATGGACGTGAGTCTGAGTGAACTCTGAGAGATGGTGATGAACAGGGAGGCCTGGCGTGCTGCGATTCATGGGGTCTCAGAGTCAGACACGACTGAGTGACTGAACTGAACTGAACTGAGTGGTTTTTAAATAAATGGTTGTTTCAATTAATTTCATTAATATACTATTAGAGTATCTGTAAGAGACTCAGAACTTAATAATTGCTTTTCCCTTATGCTAATATAAAGAAAAGAAGAAACAGTTTTCATCAGAACAATAAACTCTGACACCATGAAAATAATTTTGCTTCATCCAGTTTTTTCAACTTCAGGCAAAGTAAACATAGCAATAAATCTTTATTCAGTTCATCTAACTGCAAAAACAGAATATTATGTACCCAATAGATCTTAGAAGGAAATTTGTAATGATTTAATAGAACACAGCATGTTTTCTGAGCTGAATCCATAAGAAATAAACTGTAGGAATTTATAGAGTTTGATATTACACACCAAAGTTTTCTTGAGTTAAGAGAAGGTTGAATAGAATAGTGGTAACCTATCATTTATATTCTACTATTTACAACCTAAATATTCTATGCTACATTTGGTGGTTACGCATCATCCTTCTACTGAAATTCTTCTCTCCCCTAAATTATAATAGTTCTCCAAAACAAACTGAAGTGTGATAATGAGTTTGTTATTTGTACCTTACAGTTCAATAGCTGTGGAATAAAAATAAGAAGGATTTCTTGTTTGCTTAATGTAGATTTTTAGAATATATAAAAATACATTTGTGAAATTTAAGAAGACCATTTATATGAACTGCATGGATAGAAATACAATTTACACATAAATTTTCTTAAGATAAATGATCAGTATTTCTTCAAGCGTGTAATGAGATTTCACTTCTGTCTTCGTTTTATGATTAACACATAAGTTGGTTTTAAATATTTAAACTAAATATACAAATTGCTTGTTTATAACTAAACAGTTTGGTAGCTCTTTTTAGTCAAGGCTATTTTTCAAGTAACACAAGTAAATGTTTCTGAGAACTCAAATTCTGGATTGTTGAATAAGCTTCATTTGAATTCAAAGCAAAAGGATTTTCAATTTATAAGGGAGATTATTCTTTTCCATTTTATTTCTGACAAATCAGGAGAAATAACTCTTTTGAAGCAAAATGAATGTTTTAAACTAAGAAGTTTTAACTATAGAAATGACTAATCAATTACTATTTGGACATGATCAAAAGTACTCAGTAATTTAACATGACAAAATGTGCTACTCTGGCATGTTGACTATTTTGAATTAAAGTTATTTAAGAAACATAGGATACAAGGACACTTTGACTTTCCCTTGTCTCTCTGAACACAGGAAATAAATCTTTCCTGTGAAAGATGACCTTCTTGTACCAGGAAGGGAGAAGGAATCCTTTTCAAGATAAGGGAATTTAGGTCTGAGAAGACTGAATAAACAAACATACTATTTCTTCACTAATTTACTCTCTCCAGCCCAATCTTGTCAATTATTCAAAGCTTACTGTTTCTTTGTCTTAAAGGTATAAAAGTCATCTGCTTTGGTCACTTCTTTGAGTCTCATATCTTTGGGGCTTCTATAAACATGAAATTAAATTTGCTTTTCTCTTGTTAATCTGTTTTATGTCAATTTAATTGTTAAGCCAATCAAAGAACCTTGCTTAGAAGAAAGGAAAAATCTTTCTCCCCTACATTTGTAAATATCATAATTTATATTACTTATAAAGTTATGGTTTGAAAACTTGATAATAATATTACATTTTATATAACTTTCCTTTTAAAAAGGAAATTGTTATAGTCTACCAATTTTAAAGGAAAAGAGCTACAAATAGTACTACTGTTCCACCTCTTCAAAAAATAGTGATAATATTTTAGGAAATGGAAAATAGCATGGGGTGTGGCATTTCACTACACATAATAAAGTTCTGCAACAGCTCTCTTTTTTCTTATTTAAAATAAATCAAAAACAGCTTTTTAAAGTACCTTTCTTAAGATATTAGAATGAGAAATGTTTCTAGACTTTTGATAGGGTCAGAAAAGCCCAGATTCACCTTTCCTTTTGAAATCAGTTTAAAAGAGTCAGGAACTCTAGTATTTTTAACTTGTCTCAGCTTAGGCAACAAAAGAAGTTATTATGAGGAAAGCATGAGGGATATTTTATTTATTTTATTAATATAAATTTATTTATTTTAATTGGAGGTTAATTACTTTACAATATTGTATTGGTTTTGCCATACATCAATATGAATCCGCCATAGGTAAACATGTGTTCCCCATCCTGAACTCCCCGCCCTCCACCCTCCCCGTACCATCCCTCTGAGGGATATTTTAAATAGGAAGCTCTCTTTTGATTTTTTACCACTGGTAGCAACCTCACTTGGAGAAGGCAATGGCACCCCACTCCAGTACTCTTGCCTGGAAAATCCCATGGATGGAGGAGCCTGGAGGGCTACAGTCCATGGATGGAGGAGCCTGGCGGGCTACAGCCCATGAGGTCGCTAAGAGTCAGGCACGACTGAGAGACTTCACTTTCACTTTTCACTTCCATACACTGAAGAAGGAAATGGCAACTCACTCCAGTATTCTTGCCTAGAGAATCCCAGGGATGGTGGAGCCTGGTAGGCTGCCGTCTACAGCAGCAGTAGCAGCAGCAACCTCACTATTAAAAGTTTTCCATCTTTATGACTAGAAGCATCAAATTTACTTTTGTTCCTTAGTATAGTTTTTATGAACTTAATGTACCTTTCCTCTCTCATTCTCCTATCCACATTGGAGATCATCACCTAGGGAAATAGCTATTTGTGCAAAAAATGATATCAGAGTTTATCACAGTGTGAAAAATCTCAAGTCACAATCATGATTAAGAGGTTAGCTCTGTGAGCTGTATCATTAACTTCCCTATCTGGTTTTCTGCAACATTTGGATTGCTAGCATTTCTTAGCTGCAAGCCAATCCAATCCTTGATAGTGTTTCTCTTTCTCTCAATGTGTATTTTAATGAAATACTTCCAAGTAAAAAGTAGAAATTTCTCAAATGACAGTTTCTAGTAACCCAAGACTGTAGCTGTACTCCGTGTACTGCACAACTAGAAATCACCTAAGCCTAATTGTATCAATTTTTGTCTCCTCAATTCATTCTTTATTCTCTTAAAATTCTTCCTGTGATAATTTATTTCCACACACAGAAACCTTGTTTTCACCTACATTAAATGATTTAAAATATTTCTGACATCTATCTCTATGCTTCAAAAATTTATATTTAAAACAGATACAATTATTTAAATAAATTATACAATAAACACAAAATACTTAGTTTTTCAATACAAAGGATACATAGAATATAAGTATTTCAATACAAAGGATACGTATAATATAAAAGATGCACTACCTATTATTATTGAAAATTCCACAAATTTCTACCCTTGATAGCATCCTTCACCAACATGACATCATAAGAATATTCTGGGCTTGCTGCATAAAGGTGCCCTCTGTGTAGAGCTGGATAAACTCCAGGTAGTTTATATGCTGTTGTTGGCAGAGTGTATAGATTTATACATCATTCTTTATTTTGACAGTGTGCTGACATGGAATTGAGCCAACGGACAGACCTTGTACTGTACATGTGGCTCTGACCTTTGAGGGGCTAGAACACTCTATGCCAGTGTGCTTGTACTTCAAAAATACAAAGATGCAAAGAGAAAACTGAATAAGTTATAAGCTTTATTGAGGAATATTTCACAGCAGACTAGAGATTCTATAATATTTGAGTCTTCTATCTATTTGAGGTCAAGTTTGACTTTAGTGAAATTCCTGGTGAGATGGAACTCTCAAATAATTTAGCTTTTCCTTTATCTCACTCTAGATAAGGAATAGCTAAACCATTACCATGTAACTCCTGTAACATGCAGATTGCTGTTGAATACTGTTTCCTACAAGCAATTCACATTAACAATGTTGTTAACAAGAACAATGTACATTAATTTTTATAATAGATAATATATAAAAAATAAGAGGAGCTTCTTGTTTGTTTCCACAGGATCCTAGATCACTATTAATAGCGTAGGACATGGCTTTTAGTTTTCTTGTCTGGAATACTGATTCCATTAATGTAGGAATCTAATCCAGAAAATGGATTTCCTGTACGGTAACTCAAAGATGACCACTGAATGACACCTAATAGCAATTTACAGTTTTACAGTGAAAAACAACTCAATGCTGCTGCTGCTGCTAATTTGCTTCAGTAGTGTCCGATTCTGCGACCCCATAGACGGCAGACCGCCAGGCTCCCCCGTCCCTGGGATTCTCCAGGCAAGAATACTGGAGTGGGTTGCCATTTCCTTCTCCAGTGCATGCAAGTGAAAAGTGAAGTTGCTCAGTCATGTCCAACTCTTAGTGACCCCACGGACTGCAGCCCACCAGGCTCCTCTATCCATGGGATTTTCCAAGCAAGAGTACTGGAGTGGGGTGCCATTGCCTTCTCTGAAACAACTCAACATATATGTTTAAAAAAAACAGAAAATTCAGGGTGGAACATTATTTTCCTATACTATGTTGTAAAGTATACTCTCTCAAGATACAAGACAGAAACTCTGCTTTTTACTAAATAAGGCTACTAAATACAAAATTTCTGGTGAATATAAAGCCTTGTTAAAGAGAATTGGATAATCTTAATAAACACTGATAAACTGATCATCCATATATTCTTTTACTATACAAAACTAACTAAGCACCTAAAATGTGGAAGGTACACTGCCAAATGTTAAGAATATACTGGTAAGAAAAAGACTTTTATGAATCCTTAATGGATATTGGCAGATTACAAAATTCTCTCTCCTTTATACTGCTCTAATGATTATGGCGAATTCTAAACACCTTAAGCTTATCAGCCATAAATTATGATCATATAATAAACATATTGTATATTTTTAATCTTCTTATTTGAAATAATTATAGAGTCCCAGGAAGTTTTAAAGATAGTAAAGAGATGGTGTACTAGTAATTCAGTTTTTCCTAATGGTGACATCTTATGTAATTAGAGTTGACAAAGTTCTCTCATTGACCAAACTCTAGCCAGGCTCCTCTGAGCCCTCTTCTCCACTAGGCCTCAACCTTGACCCATTAAGACAAACAAACACTAGATTCTAACAGGGAAAGGCTTCATTGCTAGAATGACCAGAGCTTCTTATAATAAAGTACCTGCCTGAGAAAATTCAAGGTTGTCAAAAGAAAGTATTGTTTCTTCCAGTCAACAGTTGAAGGTGGGGCTCCTGTCTCGCAGTCTCTGTGGCAGGATAGGAACCTAAATTTGAAAAGGGCCAGTCAGCAAACACAGATGGGTTTCACAGAAACTAACCACCCACTTCTCCAAGTCAGGCTTCAGCAATAGGTGAACTGTGAAATTCTAGATGTTCAAGCTGGCTTTAGAAAAGGCAGAGGAATCAGGGATCAAACTGCCAACATCTGCTGGATCATCAAAAAAGCAAGAGAGTTCCAGAAAAACATCTATTTCTGCTTTCTTGACTATGCCAAAGCCTTTGACTGTGTGGATCACAATAAACTGTGGAAAATTCTGAAAGAGATGGAAATATCAGACCACCTGAACTGCCTCTTGAGAAACCTGTATGGAGGTCAGGAAGCAACAGTTAGAACTGGACATGGAACAACAGACTGGTTCCAAATAGGAAAAGGAGTACGTCAAGGCTGTATATTGTCACCCTGCTTATTTAACTTATATGCAGAGCACATCATGAGACACGCTGGGCTGGAGGAAGCACAAGCTGGAATCAAGATTGCTGGGAGAAATATCAATAACCTCAAATATGCAGATGACACCACCTTTATGGCAGAAAGTGAAGAGGAACTCAAAAGCCTCTTGATGAAAGAGGAGAGTGAAAAAGTTGGCTTAAAACTCAACATTCAGAAAATGAAGGTCATGCCACCTGGTCCCATAATTTCATGGGAAATAGATGGGGAAACAATGGCTGACTTTATTTTGGGGGCTCAAAAACCACTGCAGATGGTTACTGAAGCCATGAAATTAAAAGATGCTTACCTCTTGGAAGAAATGTTATGACCAACCTAGAGAGCATATTAAAAGCAGAGACATTACTTTGTCAACAAAGGTCCGTCTAGTCAAGGCTATGGTTTTTCCAATGGTCATGTATGGATGTGAGAGTTGGACTATAAACAAAGCTGAGTGCCAAAGAATTGATGCTTTTGAACTGTAGTGCTGGGGAAGACTCTTGAGAGTCCCTTGGACTGCAAGGAGATCCAACCAGTCCATCCTAAAGGAGATCAGTTCTGGGTATTCTTTGGAGGGACTGATGTTGAATCTGAAGCTCCAATACTTTGGCCACCTGATGCGAAGAGCTGACTCATTTGCAAAGACCCTGATGCTGGGAAAGATTGAGGGCAGGAGGAGAAGGGGATGACAGAGGTTGAGATCGTTGGATGGCATCACCGACTCAATGGACATGGATTTCGGTGGACTCCGGGAGTTGGTAATGGACAGGGAGGCCTGGCATGCTGTGGTTCATGGAGTTGCAAGGAGTAGGACACAACTGAGTGACTGAACTTAACTGAACCACCCACTTCAGATTTTTGCATTTTTCAGTTTCCTAACTCTACTAAGCCTCTGCTCATCTTCTTCCATAACTTCACATCTTCCCTTAAAGTACCCAGTTATTTATGATAAGAATAAAAGTTGAATGCATGCTGTATTCTTTTCTTGCTGCCCTAGTAGAACATGCCCTCACCATCGGTATCTGAATTTGCTTATCTTGACACAGTCAAAACCAGGAAAAGCTATCAGTACAATCCACAGAACTTTTTCAGATTTCACTAATTTTACCTGCACTTGTATGTGTGTGTATGTCTATACATGTGTCTACACTCAAGATATAGAACTGTTTTTTCACCACAAGATCTTTCTTGCTACCTTTTCATAGTTTATGCCTTTCATTAACATCTCCTTCCAGCCTATCCCTATAATTTTGTCATTTAAAGAATGTCAAATAAATGCAAGCACACAATGCATATATTTACATATATATTTTTGTGTGTGTGTGAGTAAGGCTTTTTCTTCCAGCATAAGTTCTTTCAGATTACTCTAAATTGTTCTGAGTATAAGTAGCTAGTTCCTGTTTATTGTCAAATAGTGCTTCATGATATGGATGCACCCCGGTTTGTTTAACCATTAATCTACAGAAGGCCATTTGGGTTGTTTTTAGTTTGGGGCTATTACAAATCAAGTATAACATGCACGTTTTTGTGGCAACATAAGTTTGATTTTCTCTGGGATAAAGGCTAGTAGTAGTGAGGTTGCTGAGTCATATATAAAGAACACTTTTAGTTTTTATCGTTTTCTTAAAAACTGCCAAAATAGTTTTTCAAAGTGGTTGTGCCATTTTACATTCTTACCACCAAAGTATGTGAAATTGTTTCTCTGTATCTTTGGCACCATTAGGTGACATACTGCATTTTAGTCTGGAGTAGTCTTATCTTGGTGATATAGGTCATATTAAGAGCACATTACATTATTGCTATAATGTATTGGAGTAGTTTATTATATAAATGATAAATTTAAGGTACTCAAAATTGCAAATGTAGTATATTTAAGTAAAAATGCTATTTTGACATTTTAATATGTCACTGTTTATGCTTATGACATAATTGACAGTACACAGATAAAATCTGCAGGATTGCATTAGAAGGAATAAAACTGTTTGGAAAGTTTACAATAAAATGTCATAACCTCAGTAATGGAAGGATACTAAGCTAAGACATAATACTAAAGTAAGTTATAAAACTGGTTGGATAGGGAGCATCAGATAATTATTCATCTTTGGCAGTTTACAAATTCCTTAGCTAACAGTCAAGGTGTATTAAGTAGCCCACAATGTGGTTTCCACCAATGACACTTTTCTCTTTCACTTTGACTTTTGGAAGCTGTCAGGTCCTATTGCTTAAACACTTAATTCAATGTTTTGTGGTTCAGTTACTGTGAAATGCTAAAGTATAAGTTATAAACTTACATACTTATATAGCTTAAGTTATATGTAAGTTATATGTATATGTGATAGGCTAATATACAAAAATATATTGGCCTATACTTTTATTAATTTAATGTGGAAAAATAAGTATGTGCACATTTCATATTTTTGCATATTACATATGATAGCATTTATGTGTATATTTATACCTATATGTATAATGCACATACATTTATATATGCATGTGTGTATTTTTTTATTTGATAAAGATAGTCAAGATATATTGGGCACTTTTTATGTACTGGGCATTGTTATATAACTTAATACATGTACTATCTCATTAATTATCGAACCATCATAAAATATAAAGTGAACACTCGGACTTGCTAAGTTTGAACCTAGAGGCTACATTATTATCCAGTATATGATAGTCTATTCACTTCAACAGGGATAGAGAGGGAGGAAAGAAAAAACAGATTTGAATAAATTAGGCACTAAGTTCAAAGTAGTATTAAAATGAACTATTTGAGTAGCTTTGCAGCTTTGATAGATTAGCTGACATCTCCACCACCTCCAAACTCACACATACGTTGAATAATTTCCTAAGCAGAATCTAAAAGACTGTTTCATAGTGTTTCTTGAAGGCATTTACATTTGTAGTTCCTATATATTATTTATCATTATAGATTCTGGTTATTTATAAAAAGTTGATGACAAACATGTATCGCCCCAAATTCCTGATTTGAAGCTTCCTGAATTTCTATGCATAAATCCAGATTAGTACATTATATAATTCTTTATTTTTAAGTGAATAGATTCAGCTTTTCCTTATTTGCTTCCACCTACTCTATTGATTACAAATTATATATTTACATTTATTCATCTGTGTGAAAGACAAATAGAGATATTTTCTTTTAAAATGGCATCTAAGTCAATCACTATTTCCAGTTATTCCATGTACTACTATTTAAACAAAATAATGTTGGCATGTTATATGTGGAAAATAATGTATCTGTTAATTTATTTAGAAGGTCATATTTTTATTCCCTAAACTGGGATCATTGGTTTTAATTGAAAAAAGAGAGAGGTCAAGAAATCTCGAGTTTACACCAAATGTCATTCATTAGGTTTTTTTTTTTTTTCAATATCATGGGAAGTCAATGTAACTAATTTTAAGGTTAAAAAGAAATAGATCAAGAAACATATTAACTATAGTTAATAATCCTGTAGTGCACACTTGAAATTTGCTAAGAAATTTGATCTTCAGTGTTACTTGATTTGAGTTGGAAAAAGGTTTGCCTTTACACTTGTAAGCTCACTCATCCTTTTAATGTCTGCAAGGTTTCTTAACGCAATTCTCAAGGCTTTAAGAAACGCAGTTTGCCTACCTGCGCATGAGAACCTTGGACCCGGGCGCAGAGGCAGTGGCCGTTGCCGGAGGAGCGGGGGTCTTTATCTGGGGTGCGGCGCACAAGGGATGCAGGCGGGCAGTGACCTCTGAGGGCTGCAGGGTGTCCTCTGGCCCCACCGGGTCTCCATGTGTGGCCTGGTGTGTTGGCGCAGGGCGCTTCCCAGCCGGGCCGGACCTGGGCCTCAGGAGTGTCTGCTCCACCTGGGAGCCGACCTGAAGTCCAAGGCGAGGCTGGCCGAGGCCGTGGCGACCAAGTCTGAAGGGTAGCCAGCAGGCCACGCCCTGGAAGAGCATCCCCCGCGGGCCCTCGCTGGCCTGCTGCTCTTCCAGGCTCAGGTCCAGGGAATGGACGTGGTGGCTGGGTGGAAGCAAACGTTCAGCCCTCTGTACTGAGACCTCCAGTCTCACTGCATAGTGGCTCCTAGCTGGCTTCTCAACGGTGGGGTCTAGCAAAGTGATGGATGCTGCTCAATACTAACGTGTGCCTCGGAGGCCTCCTGGTACCAGACTGCTACCAGGAACCATGGGCTGCCTTCGGGAGAGGCTGGTGACCTCCAGGAGCTGAGAGGTCACTAGGGGCCTGAGGTGCCTCCTGTCAGCCGCCAGCAGGAAGCTGGGGCCAACCACCTCCATGAATATGGGAGCCACCTCTTCTAACCCCGAAACCGCCGTCAGGAGGACACCTTGATGACTGCCTCCTGAGACCCAGAGCAGAGGATACAGGTGAGTCTGGCCTGGCTGACTTATGTGCGGAAATTATAAGATTACACATGTCGCAGTTGCTGAGATTTGATGATTTGCTCTGCTATAATGGAAGTGAAAATGAAAGTCTTTCAGTCGTATTCGAATATGTGACCCCATAGACTATACAGTCCCTGGAATTCTCCAGGCCAGAATACTGGAGTGGGTTGCCTTTCCCTTCTCCAGGGGATTTTCCCAACTCAGGGATCGAATCCAGGTCTCCCACATCGTGGGCGGATTCTTTACCAGCTGAGCCACAGGGAAAGCACAAGAATACTGGAGTGGGTAGCCTATACCTTCTCCAGTGGATCTTCTTGACCCAGGAATCGAACTGGTGTTTCCTGCATTGCAGGCGGATTGTTTACCAACTGAACTATCAGGGAAGCCCACCATATGTCACAATAGAGAGCTACTCTATGTGATTTCAGGCGGGAAATGAAAGGGTAATTTGCTAAAATTCTGTGTAGCACATATCCTTAATAACAGATTTGAGTGAAGGGAAACAGGTTTAAAAGAAGTCATGGACACCTTAGTTGCTGTCAAATAGCTCTCATATAAGAGAATTCTGGAAAATCAACCTTTGAGAGATGACTCATCTTCAGCCCCACTGGAAGAATAAGCTGAAGAATAAACTGGAAGCAGGTTTTAATAGCTCAAAAAATAACCGTTTCTTTCCTTAATAAGGAGTTAGTCTCAGAGGCAAGAGGAATTTCTAAATTTGGAAATGGCAAGAGCTGCTTGGTAGCTCTTTAGGAAATTTAATAGAAGTTCCCAGGTGGTGCTAGTGGTAAAGAACCTGCTTGTCAATGCAGGAGACAGGAGAGATGTGGATTTGATCCCTGAGTGAGGAAGATCCCCTGGAATAGGAAATGGCAACCCACTCCGGTATTCTTGCTTGGAGGATCGCATGGACAGAGGAGCCTGGCAGGCTACAATCCAATAGGGTCACAAAGAATCCAACAGGACTGAAGGGAAACAAGCAAGCAATTAGTTAAAATCCCCATTGTGACCAAGAAAAAAACAAATGAGCTGTGGCTAGGATAAATGTTATGCAATTATTATGTCAGGGAGGGGTTATGCTAACTAGGGTGGGTGTGCCCTACTAGGTAGCTTCTGTTCATTCAGTTCATGGCTGGCAGTTACCACGTGGGATTGAATCTGCCTTTAGCTGGGTTTTCCATCTGTTTAGAAGATTTCAGAAGCATGTGTTTGTAAATATCAAATAAAATATATAATTCAAAACATGTTTAAAGTTGTATACCTGGAGACCAGTTGTTTGTAGCTCCTGAAATACCATAAGATTGCTTTATGAAATAGTGATGGTACACCAGAGAATAGACAAGGGAAAGTCAACCACAAGAAAAATCTTCAATTAGAAAAGGAATGAATCATTTTCCTTATGCTGAGAACAGAAGGTCATGACACAGGTTTGGAGAAGACATTCTACCAGGATGATATAATCACCCAACGTGGAGGGATGATGTCAGATCAATGATTTTGCAGAACTGGGAAAAGTACAAGCTGTCCCATTTTTGAAATTTATATACCATTTGGTATTTTACTGTTTGTGTGTATGCGTGTGAAATTCAATCACATTACTGCAGTTTGGGACTATGAAAGTAATGCTTCTATTTATATTGGAGAAGGGAATACGAATGCGCTCCAGTATTCTTGCCCAGAGAATTCCATGCTCAGAGGAGCCTGCAGGGCTACAGTCCATGGAGTCACAAGAGTTGGACACAGCTGAGCAACTAACATACATATACACATATATAATTTTGTCCACATTTTTACATGCATGATTTATACATGCCAGGGAGTGAAACAGCTGGTTTTAGAATGTACAAATCATTAACTACAAATCATTAATGTACAAATCATAAATACTGCTAAATAGTTTTTCATAATGGATATACAAATATACAGCCCATCAATTCAGCATAAATAGTACCGCTATTTCTGTAATTCATTGTCTGTTAGTCTTTGTAATTTTACTGATTTCTGTTGATGTGGTATGTCACTAGGATTGAAATTGAATTTTCCTAATGACTAATGAGTTTGGGCACCTTTTTCATGTCTTAAGGGTATTTACATATTCTTTTTGTCAAGTGCCAATATCACATTGCATCAATTGCTAATACTGCAGCTTTTCAGATGGCTTTGGTTGTTTGGATTTCCATATGAACTTTGGAATCCAAAACAAAATTCTGAAATTTTGTCTGAGGATGCATTACATCTATAGAGTAATTTTGGGAAAACTGACATTATAAATATTGAGCATTCCAATCTATGAACATGGGTAGTGAAAACATATAGGCTTCATTTATTTTCATTATTTTATAGTTTTGTTTTTTTTTAGGTGAATGTTTGAACAGTATTCATTAAGTTTATTTTTAGGTATTGAAGTTTTTGAAGTTATGATAAATGATTTTGTTTATTAATTTCATTTTAAAATATTTTCTGATGGTATATTGAACTACACTTGAATTTTGTATGTTGCTATTTATTTTAGCACACTTCAGGAATTTATTCTAACAGTTTTGAGGGGATATTATTTAAAAATTTTTATGTATACAATCTTGATGTTGTAAAACTGACATTTAATTTTTCCTCTTTAATCTTTGTGATTTCCATTTCTTATTCTTGCTTTATTGAGTTGAATAGGAGTTGGATATTTAAATAGAAGTTGTAAGAATGGACATTCATGTTTCCTTCTCAATCTTAAGGAAAAAAATATTTCACCATTGAATATATTGAATGCTGACAATTTTTATATGTACCAATGATAATTCTAAATTTTATTAATTTTAGAATTCTAAAATGGCTGCAAGATTTCTAACCCCTGATAAGCACACACGTCTTTACAAAAAATAACATAGTTTTAGTGTAGTTTGCTAGCAGCTTTTCACCTTAGTTACCTTATATAAAGAAACCCTATGTCTCATAAACCTTATTAATCCTCTTTGAACCAATGAGAACTATTTTTTTCAATTTATTTAAACTAGTAAAGAGAACAACAAAAAAACAGTTCACCCATTTCCTCCACCTCCTTTGCTTCTGGCAACCACCAATCTTTTCTATGAATCCTTGAATATGGTTTATTTATTTATTAGATTCTACATATGAGAGAGATCATCCAGAATTTGTCTTCTCTGTCTTATTAGTGTAATCCCTTTACTGTTGCCAATGGCAGATTTTTTTTTATCATTAATGAATATTAAATTTTATCAAATTAGTTTTCCATATTTATTGAAGTAAATTAGTCTTTTCCCATTTTTTTGTTTCTATGGTGAATTAAGTGACTTTTGCTCATGTATTCTTTTGGTTGTAACTGCAGTTGGTCATGATGCATATATTATTATTTTTATACATAGATAGATTCAATTTAATAATACATTGGTTAGGATTTTCAAGTATGATTATGAGAGAGGTTGCCATTGCCTCTATTGTCCTTTTGATATCTTAGTAAGATTTTAAAATTGAGAATTTTCTGACCTCATAAAATCAAGCAAAAAATAAATGTATAGGTGTGTGTCTATATGTATAAAAACTCTGATTTTATATATATGTGGAATTTGGCAGAGAAGACATCTGGGATTTGATCATTTATAAATATTTTAATTATATATTTGTATTTTAGTAGATATGGGACTATTTGGTTTTCCTGTTATTTATTCTGTTTGGCATGTTTTCTAATCTAAAATCTGTGACAGCCATAATTTATGATTAGCTTCTTAGCTCATTATTCGATATTTTGTTTGGGACTTTCCAGATTCCATTTAGATTTGTCAAGTGGTTTGAAAGAACTTCTTTGCCACATTCTCTCTTGAGCTCTAAATGAAAAAAAAAAAAAAATCTGCCTTTTATTAAAAGGCTATATCCTTTACAAAGAGTTTTTGGACTTTTGGACTCTGAGGGAGAAGGAGAGGGTGGGATGATTCCAGAGAATGGCATTGAAACATGTATACTATCATGTAAGAAACGAAGCGCCAGTCTATGTTCAATACAGGATACAGGATGCTTGGGGCTGGTGCACCGGAGGATCCAGGGAGATGATATGGGGTGGGAGGTGGGAGGGGGCTTTGGCATCGGGAGATTGTGTACACCTGTGGCTGATTCATGTCAGTGTATGGCAAAACAAATACAGTATTGTAGTGTAGAATTAAAAAAATAAATAAATAAATAAGAAAAAAAAAACAATACAGTATTGTAAAGTAGAATAAAGTAAAAAAAAATTAACAACAACAACAACAACAAAAAACAAATTTAGTTAGAATGTGTCTGTATTTCTACCGTGTCCCCACCTTAGCTTGAACTAATTTTGGCTGATATTAAACTGAGGGAGGAAAGAGTAATTTGTTTTCCCCACCTCAACTTTGTTTTTGTTTTTTAATCCTGTAAGGAGAGTCACTATGGCTATATCCAACACAGATAATTTTGCTGCATAAGCATTCCTGAACTTCCTTACTCAAAAGTTGTTTATTTGTAAGAGCTTTGCTCTCACAGTCCAGGGAACCATAAATTCTAGCCATGTGTAGTGACAGCAGAAGATCAGATAAATGATGAATAAATCCTAGTATACTTCCAGCATGGACACCTGCCAAGGAATAAGGTGTCTTCGCACTATGGAAGATCCCAGGGTTATATGGAAACTGAGGGAGAGTGGTAGGCTAAACAGATTGATGTACTCTCAATTGATTGAGATTAAAGTTTTACCTACTAACAGTGTAAAGATTAAAGTGAATTACAGAAAAGATTTTTAGAATGATATTTTTGAAGCAAGAGTTTGAAGTAGAGATTTGTATTTACTCTACCACATATACACACACACTGTTTTTTTTTTTCTTACAGATATTGAATACAGGCTTCATGTCTTTTTAAAGTATGTCATGTTTCTGTTTGCATTTTAGTACATATATATCTACTCTATTCATTTGAAATGCTTCACAGTATTTTATAGCATAGGTAGTGTATAAATTATATCCACCTCCCCTGGGGTGGGTACTGGGATCTTATTCTGTTTATATTATCAAAAACAATATTGTGAGATCCTTAGTAATTACTCCTTTTCTTTTTGTGTGAAAAGTGAGCAATCTGCCGAAGGGAATATCCTTTTATCACTGTAAGATAGTAGATTCAATAAATAGCTCATGATTGCTTTCCAAAATGTCTTGAGGATACTCATTTTTACTTATTTTTCTGTAGTCAAAAATAAGCTATTTGAAATCTAAACCAAGGTATATATGGGGATAATTGTTTTTAAATTACAGTTTACCTAATTTAAATAAAGGGAATGTTTATGTCTTTAGGTACTGTTCTCTTACTTGATAGCCCTTTTTGCCCTTTTTTAAAAATTCTAGAGTTTTAAAATTAAGGTTACAAATAAGCCCATCAATAGTTGAGTTTCACTAATGACAGATTTCTATTCATAATAATCTTTTTCCCAGGTCATTATACTAATTACATATCTTTTTCTTTTATTCAACTCTTTAGCAACATAAATAATACTTTATAAGGAGATTTATTGACTATAAACAACTTGAACAATAAGTTCTCAGCAAAAGCATTTAATTTTACTTTAGCTGAAAATTTATAGTTTGAAAGGAATACTTATAACTGGCAATTATCTAATGTTTCAAGTGCTCCCTCCTGCATCACTGTGCACATCAAAACTATGACTAACACAAATTTAATTGAATATTTATAAGGTGATGGTATATTGTACCCAAGAATAATTTCAACTTGATTATCAATTTGGCAAGTAAAATATTAGACTGAAAATGAGCATATGTTGATGGTGAAGTGGCCAATAAAAGCGCCTGCGATTAGAGTGGTTAAAATATTTTCACATTTCTTTCAGCATCTTCATGAAATGTTTATATTAAATATATAGTAATTGTCATTATGATATTATGATACTTACATGCAATGTTATAAATGCTTGATTTTGGAATATTTTGCTAAAACTTCCATCTCCTTTTATACACCTCTTTTTTTTTTTCTTCTGTTATTTGCAATATAACTAAACAGTATGAAAATGCCATTCTTGAGGTCTAGTTGTAATATGAATGAAAATAACATTTGCAGAGATGATAAAATGCCTGATTTATTTGTTCTTTCAAAGCTATTCATGGATCACCTACAATAGCTCTAGTTACTATGGTGGATGATTGTGTTAGGATGAAACAGAGGTTATGCTTCATTTTAGTTCAGCAAATACAAGTCACCAAGCTTTGTAAGAAGTAAACCTGCTGTCATGCAACAAATTATGAAAATAAGAATGTATGGTAATGGTTAATATTAAATATAAGAAATAAAAAGCAAATCCTGACTCCTATACCAGCTGAAGTTTTATGTGTTGGTGGCAGATTAATTTCTACATTGGTAGACAAGTGAAATGCTCCATATTGTACAGTAGTGTCACATTCTCTTAGCTTAGATAGTTGCTGTGTAAAATTTTGAGAATGAGACTCAAATATTTGGTAGTAAGATTGGGGGCAGAATGAGGAGAAAACATGGGACCTGTTTGGGACTTACTCTACAGAGGTCTTGGTTAAGGCACCTGAGCAGAAGTCCAGCTAAGACTGGAAGGCAAAAGCATTTCTTATGTGAATATCTGTTTTCTGTAATAGCTCATTTTAGTTTCAAATGGAAAGGAAAACAGTGAAGAAAATCTGTGATGTTTTCTGAAGGATGGAGTGTGTAGAATACGTAAGTTGGACAATGAAGTAAACAAGAGAATTGAAAAGTAAACCTAAGCACAGGAAGTGCTAACGCCCTAATTATACATGTTGACAGCAGAACTCTTTGTTCATAATTCGTTTTCACCAGAAAAGTACAGGCAGTACAAGCAGTAAACCAGAATATGCAAATGGAAGTGTCATGATGAACTCATTTTGGTGGAGATGACCACCATAAAATGCTAGGCTCATAGATGGAAAATTTTGTGAAGATTAGCAATTCAAGACCAAACACCTGGAGAGAACAAAAACCTGAAGCTATTCTTTTTTTTTTTTCCCTTTATTCTTTCTTAAATTTGACCTCATTATTCCTTCACCTTTTCAAAAATTACTTGCAGTTTTCTTAGACTTAGAATAGTCAGTATGTACAGATAGAAACATAAGGCCTTGGGAATGCTTAAGGCCTCAAGGCTCACAAAATAGATGTGTAAAAATTAAACTTTTTCTAAAGTAATGGGAATTAGATGTCTGACCTGTTTCTAAACTTTTTTTTTTTAATAGAGAAAAGAAGTTAGCCAAGGGAACACGATAGAGACCCTGAAAAGAAAAAATTCTTTAATATTTTATTCTCAGTTCCTATGCAGCATGAAAATATGTGACTGGCCATATGGCCTACATGATTAAGGAGATTTTTAAAATCAGATTATTGTATAGAAAGATGATCATTAATAGGGAATGTCTCAAAGAAAAGGAATGGGTTTGGGGTTCTATCGAGGCAGATAAGGCAAATTTGAATTTACAGGAGCTGTGAACAAGAATGGACAGTAAGTCCTATAGAGAAGGGTGTGTCTTCTGAAATGAGCTCATTCTGGAATGCAGAACTGTGTGTGATGGATGGGGGCAGAAGTGTTTAAACATCAGTAATCTCTGGGAACATTGAGCCTGGGTTAAATTCCACATTCAGTTTATATGACCTGAATTCAGGTGCAAAAGTACTTTAAACTTCATTGTCTGTTGTTTTGTTCAGTATCTACTGAATAAGGTCTGAAGCCATAAATTCCTTTTAAAAGTCATTTCTAGGAAATAATGCCAATTATCCTGAGGCATTGATTTTTTTCCTTTATTATATAATGAGAATTATATGAAATTGTTATAGTTTTTCTGTACCTAATCTGAGCTAAAGTGAATACTGAATTTAAGTGACTATACACACCCACACACACACACACACACACACACACACACACTAATAATAGTATGTATTATTCTCCATTATTTCCATAGCATTCTTCATAAGAATTCAATGTTAGTAGTTTTATTACTTGCATCTATTTTTTTACCATCACCCACGTCTTCTTGGAAGGAAACAACATAGAATCAATACTCTTAGCTCAATGAAATCTAGGGCTAATCAGCTTCTTTATATTGCTTTGATAAAGCTTAGTTTGTATTTGTTGTGATTATTCATGAACTATAAACAAACTGAGTTGAAATTGTAGGGAGTGCAAACTAGCAGAACAAGAATTATGTAGCTATTGGTGACAATGACTATATAGGAATAGGAATTATCAGAGTGAAGAGATATTTGGCAAAAGAATATAAGATAAATGGTTAGGGAATAAAATAATAATTCTGAAAACCATATTATCGCAATGATATACTAAGTCAATGCTTAGACCAAAATGCTTCAGAAATATTTGTGAAGTCTCCTTTTACAGTATTGTTTCGATCTGTGCACTCTCATCACTTGACTAAGAGAGACTGGGAATGTCAAAAGTAAAAACTTGAAAATGACTCAGATGCAGTTTACTTGGGTAGTTAGAATTCCTTCTACTAATACACTTATTACAGTTCTTTAGATTTTGATACTTCACCTTTCCTATAATAGCAACAAGTAAATATTCATTGAGAAGAGAAAAGTAACTGATACTTGATTACATGCTGTATAACAAGTAACATTTTTATATATTAACTCTTTAGTTTATGCTATCTGTGAGATAGCCTAGTCCATAGCAGTACTGATAAAATTGTGACCTTACTTTCTTTGGAAACTGGTTGAAAATGTATACTCTGAGGCCCAAACTCAGATTAAAAAAAAATCAGTCTCTGGATTCTCTACTATCCAAATCATTCCTATAAAACTAAAATTTGAAAAACACTGACTTATGCCATTTTATCACAACAAACTGTGGAAAATTCTTAAAGAGATAGGAATGCCAGACCACCTGACCTGCCTCCTGATAAATCTGTATGCAGGTCAGGAAGCAACAGTTAGAACTAGCCATGGAACAACAAACTGGTTCCAAATATGGAAAGGAGTACGTCAAGGCTGTAAATTGTAACCCTGATTATTTATCTTATATGCGGAGTACATCATGAGAAACTCTGGGCTGGAAGAAACACAAGCTGGAGTCAAAATTTCCAGGAGAAATATCAATAACCTCAGATATGCAGATGAGACCACCCTTATGAGTTAAAGCAAAGAAGAACTAAAGAATCTCTTGATGAAAGTGAAAGAGGAGAGTGAACAAGTTGACTTAAAATGCAACATTCAGAAAACTAGGATCATGGCATCTGGTCCCATCACTTCATGGCAAATAAATGGGGAAATAGTGGAAACGGTGTCAGACTTTATTGTTTTGGGCTCCAAAATCACTGCAGATGGTGACTGCAGCCATGAAATTAAAAGATTCTTACTCCTTGGAAGAAAAGTTATGATCAACCTAGACAGCATATTAAAAAGCAGAGACATTACTTTGCCGACAAAGGTCCATCTAATCAAAGCTATGGTTTTTCCAGTAGTCTTGTATGGATGTGAGAGTTCGACTATAGAGAAAGTTGAGTGCCAAAGAATTGATGCTTTTGAACTTTGGTGTTGGAGAATACTCTTGAGAGTCCCTTGGACTGCAAGGAGATCCTTTCAGTCCATCCTAAAGGAAATCAATCCTGAATATTCATTGAAAGGACTGAAGCTGAAACTCCAAGACTTTGGCCACCTCATGCAAAGAACTGACTGATTAGAAAAGATCGTGATGCCAGGAAAGATTGAAGACAGGAGGAGAAGGGGACAACAGAGGATAAGGTGGTTGAGATGGCATCACCAGTTCAATGGACATGAGTTTGAGTAAACTCAGGGAGCTGGTGATATACAGGGAGGCCTGGTGTTCTGCAGTCCGTGGGGTCACAAAGATTCGGACATGGACTGAGCAACTGAACTGATTGACAATGCCATTTTAATGGTGGAGGGGGAAGAGGCGTCAGAGGTATGAAGCAATCCGCTTGATGTCCTGGAGCTGGTGAATTGTAGAATGGGAGTGGGGACTGAAATGAGAAAAAACTCCTCTTTCCATCAGAAACTCGTGTATCTGTATTTCACTAATTTGTAAGTCCTTTCTGTGACCAGCCTGCCTGCTCAGTCTCTCTCATTTCACCTGTTCTTTGACTTCATCAGCCCCATCAATATATTTATCTCCCTACTTTCTCCTACTTTCAGTTTTTGGAAGGGCATCCCTGGAGGCTTAGACGGTAAAGAGTCTGCCTGCAGTACAGGAGACCCGGGTTTGATCCCTGGCTTGGGAACTTCCTCTGGAGAAGGAAATGGCTCACCACTCCAGTATCCTTGCCTGGAAGATTCCATGAACGGAGGAGCCTGGCAGGCTGCAGTCCATGGGGTCGCAAAGAGTTGGACACGACTGAGCAACTTCACTTTCACTTTCTTCCACTTTCTACTTTTACCTTATTGAACAGAACTTCTCATTTCCCTTATTTCTTTGTGAAGTTTAGACCGTGATGAATCATTTCGACTCGTTTGTTTCTAATTTTCTAACCTCACTTACTTGATGTTCTTTTGTGAGGTCTCCATGCTGAAACTCCCAAGTCTTATGTACTTGTGTTGTGACTACACACAGGCAGCTTAAAAATACTGAGAACAATTGCTTTAACTTTTCAGCAGAGGTTCCATAATGATCACCATCCACAACTAGATCTCAGCAACGAATGTCAACTGTTATTTCGCATTTCCCTTGATGATTCTCTATCAAAAATTTCACCATGTCTATTTTGATTTTCTGTAGTTGTGTCAAACTGTGCTGACTCTACCATCTCCTTCCTCTCTCTCCAGGGCATAGCTTTGTCTTCTGTTTCTCAGATGAAATACAAGCAATTATATAGTAACACCTTCACATCTTAAATGTACCAGCCTAATTAAATTTGTACCATACACTCTCTCCCTGCTTTCACAGTGGAAAAGGGATGCAGTCTCTTCATCTTGAACTTTGTATCATATATTCTGTTTTCTTCAGATGAACATTATAGATTATTCCTTCTTCAGTCTTTATTTTTAACTTTTCTCTTTATTTTATATTATCACTATTTATTATATATTGTCACCATTAAATATACTTAAGACTTTCTCGTACCATAAACTCTATCTCAGTAGCTAACACTGCCTGTCATTAAATTGCATAATTCAGAGTTCTAGGATATTTTGAATTATTTATGTTATACTCATTCAATTAATAAATATATATTAATATGTCCAAGATGCTGTTGTTATAAATATCTATTTAGTATTTCTTTTCTGCATGCATGCGTGCTCACTTCAGTCATGTCCAGCTCTTTGTGACTCCATGGACTGTAGCTTGTCAAGTTTCTCTGTCAGTGGGATTCACCAGGCAAGAATACTGGAGTGGGTTGCCCCCCAGGGGATCTTCCCCACCCATGGATCGAACCCACATCTCTTCTGTCTTCTTCATTACAGGTGAATTCTTTACTGTTGAGCCACCAGGGAAGCCCTTTCCTTTTCTACTTACTTCTAATCAGTTTCCATGTATTCACCTGCCACGATTATTTTTTTTTCCTCTATGAGCATCTAGAGTGGGGAAAAAAAAGATATAAATTCATCATTACATTCCATTTTGAATGTCATTTTATTTCCTTTAAGAGCAAGTATGTATCTTGAAAGCTGGAGTGTCTGCTTTTGACTGTTTTTTTTGAAACTCTCTTTTCTTTCTTCCATCCAATTTAGAGTCCGTTCCTTTAATTCAGCACCTTCTTTATTTGCATCTAAGTCTTTAAACTTTCTGTTTCTTCTCTTTGACCCTCTCGTAATTCATCTGGCTAGCTGCCACCAAACTTTCTTATCGTCATCTTTGTACTATCTCCTGAGGAGGAACAAAGGCTTGTGTCCTTGTGGTTTACTAACAAATTAGAGTTGTGGTTCATTTCAAAGGATGTATTATTGTCAGTGTATATTCAGTGGAAAGTGTCCTATGAGTGTAAAAATATATAAGTTTAGGATTTTATGTAATGAATTGTTAAGATGATGTTTTAACGAAGTTAATGGAGACTCCAAAGAACATGTTTACTGTTTAGAAATTTCAAAATAAGTATGGATATGGAAGCAGTGAAGGGTGTTTACATGGTGTCTGATGGAAGTCAATTAAATGGACTGAATTGGAAAGACTTTTAATATCTATTGGCACTAATTATTTTTCACTGCTATCAGATACCTACAACTTACAGAGTTTTTGTAAAACAGATCTAACAAAAGGAAAGATAAGAATTGAATAGCCTTGAAGAGCATGCTGTGCAGTGCACATGGAAGCATCTTTCTCTGCACCTAGTAAATTGCCAACTCAAAGAGAGAACATGCATGTCACCTCTGTTCATAAAATATATTCCTAGAATCTATTAAGGCACCTACCTTAAAATAGATATAAAATTGTTCATTAAAATTATCTCTTCTAAATTAAAAAATATTTTTAATTGGATGAAAGTTGCTTTACAATATTGTGTTGTTTTCTGCCATATAGCAACATGAATCGGCCATAGGTATAAGTATGTCCTCTGCCTCTTGAATCTCCCTCTCACCCCTCTAGGTTGTCAGAGAGCACCAGATTTGAGCTCCCTACATCATACAATAAATTTCCACTGGCCGTAGACAATGCCTATTTTGTGAGAGTTAATTTAAAATACTTAATTCCTCCAGTAGGTAGTCCATCTGCATATACACAGGTACCTCAAACATGACAATATCAAAACTTACATCGTGTTTGCATCTAACTACATATTTCTTCAATATTTCAGATTAGTTAATGATTCTGTGTACTGGATCAAGTTGACAATTCAACAAAATATCTAGATTTCCAATATTTAAGTCTATATGTCATCCTGAAACTATGTACGTGGCATCTAAATCATACAGATACATTTAATTTATAAGTTATTTTCAGTTTTCAAATTTAAGACTTTATATCATATCACCTAACTTTTGTATTTTAATAACTGTGAAAATCCTGTCCATGCATTACATGTGATTTCTCTGCCTTTCACATCTTACAGCATCAAAAAACCTTTTGACCTGTTAAGCTCCATCTCAGTAATCTCTATGAAGACTGTCTTCAATCAACACCAGTTTACAGTCCATGCTTCAGCCCCTTCTGCACCAAGAAGAACTGCTTATTTCAACCTTTGTGCTACCACAGTTTTGGGGGACATGGTACATTCCTCTATTATGATGTTCCGTATGCTTCCCTGGAATTATTTTGATGCAAAGAGTCGGACACGACTGAGCGACTTCACTTCACTTCACTTCACTTCATGTCATATTAATCTATAATATCTGAGGGTATAGAAAATCTACACCTTTTATCTTTGAAACTCAATTTGCTAAGACTAAATCAATAAAATAATGAATAATATGCAGATAAACCAATTCCTCTGATTTTTAATAGAGAAAATACCTAAATTTGCATTCTGTTGCAGAATAAAACTTCTCCTTTGGGATGATATACTAGGGGAAAGATAAAAGTTCAACTAAATTTCTTAAGGTTTTCAAAAGCATTTTCAATCTCAAAAACCATAATGATGAAAGAAGCACATGTATGGGGTTCAGAGTTGTAATTGATGCCAAACCATGGCCCACAAGTTTGTGCTTAAAATGGATATTGTAAATGTTTCAATCACTATGGAATAGAAGACATCAAAGGAGATTTTGTCTGGAAGTACTGCTTTCTAAATAGCACAGTCATGTAATTTGTTTTTCTTTTTCAACAGAAGTGTCAAATTGCAGTGTAATAGCTCAGCATGAAGACATCTCCAATGGTGAATTTCACTAACGGTTATGGAGTCAGAGCTATAAGAACTAGCAGATGACTTTGGCTCCTCCTAACTCACTTCTAGAAACTGGAAAGAGTGCAAAGTATAAAAAAAAATTTTACCGGAAATGAAACATTTTGAGGCAGAATGACAGACTATATTTGTATACTATAAAAAAAGAAACTAGACTCCTCTAACAAGTTGGCTTTTTCTCATAGTTCTGACCACTGACCTGTACAAAGCATAGTTTGATTTTGTTCTTTGTGTCTTTTTCTCCATTATCTTTGCTACTACAGTCAAGAATCTACTCCCCATCCATGTGAGTTTTTAGTAAGAGGATAGGTTTTATACATTCAGAAAGTTTTAGAGTGTCTGGTCAGAGATGGAATAAGATATTCTGTTTCTAACTAGTTTAACATCTTACAGAGTGCTTTGTACAAGACATTAGTTTTGTGACATTTCAATGCTTGGAGGTAAATTCTTTATAAAATTAATCATGTTCCTTTAAAATTTTTTTCCTCAAATTATTTAACATAATGTGCTTTCCAAATTTCCTTGAGAGCAAAGGGCATAACTCTCTTTCCAGTCACATTTGATGATGCTTTCATTTCCTGAAGAAGCAATTGCAGACATATTTTATGGAATGTAATAGGAAATGATACTCTATACATATAAACTATTTTTGAAACAAACATAATCAGAAACCATCTCATCTTTTAGTATCTAATAGTGCTGATTTCTTCTCATTTTTCACCTTCATTAATTTTTATTTTTATAAATGTTTCTAACAAAGGGATAAATATGATATACACCATTCTATTCACATAGACATACACTGATATGTTTTTTTATTGCTCATGTTTTTTTTTTTTTTTTTTAATCTTGGCCAGGCTTATTTTTCTGTAGATTTGCCCAAAGACTTTTGGATTTGCTTTTCATGTGGTCTGAACAATGAACACGTAGTTGTTCATTCATCAAATATGAAGTACACTTTGGTGAGGCTAGGGATGGGATTGGCTAGGCTAGGGATGTTTCTAATAGAGATCATTTATTTTCCAGAAGAACCCTAGGACAAAGATATCACTGTTACCTTTTTGTCATGGATAAGGAGACTTAAAATTCTATGGTTAGGTGATTTGACTGTTGTTTTCCAGCAAGCAACAGGGCAGGGCCAGGACTGAGAAAAACTGGATCTACATTCTCTGGGGATCCATGGCTGTGTTGCTTCACATGTGCCTTCATTATGCAATGTTTATAGGCAGGGACGATTGCTTTAGGACATAGCAATGAATGAGGTTTTGTAGAGGTCCTAGATGGTGGGAAACCACCAAAGAGATGAGACAGGATGGCTGCTGCCAATCCATTACCACTATACTTGGTATGAGGAAAGGAAGCTCTCCTGAGTTACCAGTTTGTTTCCATGCCTGCTGAGGAGGAATACGTGGACTGCAGTTAGGGTGGAGATGAGATTAACTCAGAGTACCAATTCTATGAGACTTGGGCTATCCTGTTAAAAACCTCATCTCTCAGGCCATTGGGACTTTGCCCAAACTTTCAAAGCTTTCTTTCTTTTTCTTTTTTTTTTTTAATCCTTTCTACAGGGCTGTCCTAGTACCGACACAGACACCTAAGGGGTACTTCCTCCACCCCTAAGAGTGAAGAGATAATGGTGTGATAGACATCCCAACCAGTCCTATGAGTTTTGACATACAAACAAATCTCAAGAAAAAAATCAGACCAACATTCAAAATACTTCGTACAGACTGTCCAACTAAGATATACCAATTATCTAACCATTCAAAAAAAAAAAATTGGTTCCTATACAAATTGCCTCTATTTATAACATATGTCTAAAGTTCAGGCTCTTTAAAAAGAAGAAAGACCTATAATGGCTTATTAGTCATGAATACTGAACATTCTCCAATTTGATAGCAAAGTGTCAACCATGGAAATCAGTATTTACCCAGTTTCCATTCTCTCTTTCAGTTTGTTCACTGGAAAAAGTCTCAAAATAGTACTGTTGCCTCTACTGTGTTTTCTTTCAGTCTCAGCTTACTCTCTGTTACATTTTCCTCCTACCAATTTGCTGAAACTACAGTTTTGAGAGCTCAATTCAACAACGACCTACTAATTAATAAATTCAGTGGTCTCTTATAAGTACTTACTTGACTAGACCTCTCTATAGCAATCAAAATCACAGACTACTTATTTCTTCTTGAAAAGCTCTTGTAACTCGAAGAAGAAAATGACTGTCTCTTCCCCGTCTCTTCCCCATAGAGTGGTAGGGGAGAAGAATGGCCCTTGGCTAAGAATTTAATCAAGTACGTATAATAAGTAATTTCAAAGCCTCTGCCTGGTCTTAGTGTAGTTAAGGTAGCATGCTATATAGATTTATGGGTCAGTATTAGCCAATTTATTATTCCAGATAGATCTGAAATAGCACATTTGAAAAGGTAGGGGGGTGGAAAATTGAAGAGGAGGAAGCATCATGGCAGTGCATAATAATAAGGCCATGCTGATTCTATTACAGTTACGTGAACTTGTGAGTCATGAGGCAGTTGGGGAAGTGTTTATTTTTACTTTATAGAGTTGGCACTATTCTAGAAGGGTATGTATACATATAGGCTCAAATGAAAGATTTTCAACATGCAACAGTTGGAAAATTGGAAGAACAGAATATTTATAATGCCATCTGAACTTTGGAAAACAACTTGAAGGTACAAAGTTAAAACATCTAGAGTTGCATGAAGCAATTCCGAGAAAAATAGGTAATTTCTGAGTATTCCATTAAGGCCAACATATTATTTTAATTTGACTATGACTGGGATAGTGACATTTAATATGAAATGAGATCAACCTATAGATTGACTGAGGAAGAGGAAAATTTTGTTAAAACCAATGTAAAAAGCAATGGTCAACAGAGTTGCTGAATGTATTTGATTTATGTATCTGTTTCCTCTCTCAATATTTGAACCCTTGGAACTCCAGTGTGTTGCATTAGTACTTTTTAATATCAGGTTCTTCCAGGGAGCTCTGATATTGTGTAAATGCTAAGTGCCCCAGAAATATTTTAGAATTGAATAGTTGAAGTAACTAAACATATTTAGTTATGTTTATCATATGAAACATCATGTGGGGGAAAATATACGAAATAATATGGAAATATCATATGAAATGATATGAAAATATCATATGAAGGGAAAGGGAAAATATCATATGAAAATGTATTAGTAATAGTGTAGAAGCTGAAGATCAGTCAGCTCTCTACTTCCTTCATTTTTATCAAGACAGATTTCACCATTTCTGTATCTAGTAATCTTTATAAGCTCGACAATAAAAAATTATATAGACATTTTGATGTTGTACCACGACATAATTAGGAACTAAAGAACTAAATTAAGTAATTAAACATATTTAGTTACTTCAACTATTCAATTCTAAAATATTTCTGGGGCACTTAGCATTTATACAATATCAGAACTTCCTGGAAGAGACTGGTGTTAGAAAAGTACTAAGGCAACACACTAGAGTTCCGAGAGTTCAAATATGTGTGTGTGTGTGTGTGTATCTATCTATATATATATGTATAACTCTAGCATATGGTTAATTAGTGATTCAATAAATTTTATGTTAGTTTTGGTAAACTTAATTATGTAAATGAAATAAATGTAAGAGTTATTAATATAAAAACTATTATGTAGTGACATGGTATAGAAGCAATGAGGTGGTTTAAGTAGCTATTTTTTATGGTATTGATGGTTGAAGGAGAAAGTCATTGACATTTATAAAGTGCCTGCAAAATGTCAGACACTTTACATACTTCACTCTTATGAAATATAAGTAAATACTGTTAAAGATAGGTATTCTAATTTCAGTTCATCACCAAAAACCTAGATTTTGAGAAAACTGAGTTACTAGCCCCAAGAAGAAAAGTAAGTTTCACCTCTTTGCAACCTCCAAATTCATTCTGACTACAGAAAATGATGAGAAAAAAATCTTGGGATGCATCTCTATTCAATAAGAACAACTCCTCATGAATCAGTAATATCTGCTTTAATGTTAGAAGGGAAAAGAGGATATTCACTACCAAATACTGCTGTCATTGCACAAACTTAGAGTCAGAAAGAAAGAATAAGAGTTGGTGAACAGGTTTATTTGTGGGTGTTGGGGGAAGGTTTGAAAAAGAGGACTGGTCAGGATTTAATCTTAGATAAATTCTCCTCTCAAATACAATACTATTTCCACTATACTTTTAATTTAACTTCATAATCTGAAAAAACATTAATATAATTTTTTGATGAATATATTATTGCTTCTCTGGTAACTTAGATGGTGAAGGATCTGCCTTCAATGCAGAAGACCTGGGTTCGATCCATGGGTTGGAAAGATCCCCTGGAGGAGGGCATGGCAACCCACTCCAGTATTCTTGCCTGGGGGAGAATTTCCATGGACAGAGGAGCCTGGTGAGCTATAGTCCATGGAGTCACAGAGAGTCAGACATGACTAAGCGACTCAGCATACATATTGTTAATGTCAGACATTGAAAGAGGAGGCTCATTAAACAATTAAAGTTAAAAATCTCATAATACTATCATATGGGTGCTTTCCTTGTGGCTCAGCTGGTAAAGAATCCACCTGCAATGTGGGAAGCATGAATTTGATCCCTGGGTTGGGAAGATCCCCTGGAGAAGGGAAAGGGGAAATAGCATATGAAATGATATAGAAATATCATATGAAGGGAAAGGGTAAATATCATATGAAAATGTATTAAAAATAGGGTGGAAGCTGGAGATAGTTCTTATCTTCCTTTATTTTTGACTTATCAGGACAGATTTCACCATTTCTATATCTAGTAATCTTTATGAGCCTAAAAATAAAAAAATATATATAGACATTTTGATATTGTACCATTATATAATTAAGAAAATAAAATATCTATTCGAGAGATTAGATAGTACTCCTCTTTCAGGAACTGGGCCATACTTTTCAAAATTAAAGTTATATTTAAATTGCCCCCAAAAGGAAAATATATTTAGTTACTTTAAATTTTCCATATATAAGCAAAGGTTTTACAAAATAAAATGTGTTCAGTACAACCTTAAGTAGGACATAAACATGAGCATATTAAATGAAATATGAAATAAAAGATGGTATTCAGTACCAATGAAAGTGAGGAATGTGAAGCAATGTAAATTCCCCAAACAACAGTTTCTTTTGTTTTGAATCAACAGTGCCATTGACAACATGATTCTGTCTTCCAAAGCCTGGACATTGTACTGATGTGTCAGATTGGAAATGGATCTTCTTGACCCATTATAGTTACTAGACACTTGTAGTTACTTAATGAATTTGTAAAAAGTGACTATAAAAGACCAGCAAATGCATCTTTTTCTGTCATTCTGGTAAACCTTGGAAATATGAGCAGTGGAATTATGTGGTGGTTCTTTTCTGCTACCCACCACACATATTTGATTCTTACCACTTAACCATCAGGGGTCAGCCGCTATGGACAGCATCACCAAGGGCCTGTTGCTTTCTGGATTCTTATTAGGTTTAACCAAAAATGAACACGAACATGAGATTAGAAGGAGAGAGAGAGTGAAGAGAGATTCTTCATTCTTTTTTGCCTTGAGTATGCATTTTCTCTGTGCATCTGCTTCTTTCTACAACTGCAGCTGAGTATCCCTTCCTCCACTAGTTCAAGTTCTCACTGAGGAGTTTTAAAATATTTTCTGCCCTCTTCTCTTCATGTGTACAGATTGTAATGGCTTCCTAACATTGCTAGTATCTGAATGCCTGACTATACCTTATTTACTCCTTTAACCCTGCTTATAACTCTTAATCAGTCTCTTTATACTAATCATATGGAGCAATTTTTGTTTCCTTTCTGGGCTTTCCCAGATCCATATTGTGTCCTTGTTTTTGATGGTGTGAGTTTTTATTTTTTAATTCTTGTTATTTTGTTTCATTTTTATGCCCTTGGTTTAGTATCTCTAGCCCAAACTCTGTCCTTGGTTGTGAAGATTATTATATTCAGTTTTTGTGCTTCTCATTACTTTTATCCCACTTCCTCAACTTTAAAGGTGTTTTTGCTGGAAATTATTTTAATTTTATCTGTGATATGAATCTCCCATGGGGTTTAACTGAATGACAATAGCTTATAATAGATCAAAGTACTCCCTCACAGGCAATATCCTCGTACTTTTACTGAGCAGTGGTAAAGTGCTGGGAAGAATCCTGCAATTTAAGAAAAAGATCAGCACCTGATTTGAGTTATAATTTGACTATTTAATATTTCAAAGGCCTTTGGAAAAGTAAGAAGTCAAGAGATATCCAGAATAGCAGGCAAGTTTGGCTTGGAGTCAGACATGACTGAGCGACTAATGCTTTCATTTTTTGCCCTTGGAGTACAAGATGAAGCAGGTCAAAGTCTAACAGAGTTTTGTCAAGGGAACACACTGGCCATAGCAAACATTGTTTTCCAGCAAACCAAAAGATGACTATACACATGGACATCACTGGATGGTCAATATAGAAATCAGATTGATTATGTTCTTTGCAGCCAAAGATGAAGAACATCGATACAGTCAGCAAAAACAAGACATAGGGTTGACTATGGCTCAGATCATTAGCCTCTTATTGCAAAATTCAGGCTTAAATTGAAGAAAGGAGGGGGAAACCACTAGGCCATTCAGAGATGACCTGAATCAAATCCCTTATGATTACAGATTGGAGGTGACAAATAGATTGAAGGGATTAGATCTGGTAAACAAAATGCCAAAAGAACCATGGATGGAAGTTCATAACATTGTATGGAAGGCAGTGACCAAAATCATCCCAAAGAAAAAGAAATGCAACAAGGCAAAGTGCTTGTCTGCTGAGGCATTATAAATAGCTGAGGAAAGAAGAGAAATAAAAGGTAAGGGAGAAAGGGAAGGTTATACCCAACTGAATGTAGAGTTCCAGAAAACAGCAAGGAGAGATAAGAAGACCTTCTTAAGTGAACAGTGCAAAGCAACAGAGGAAAACAACAAAATGGGAAAGGCTAGTGATTTCTTCAAGAAAATTGGAGATATTAAGAGAACATTTCATGCAAGGATAGACACAATAAAGGACAGAAATTATAAAGACCTAACAGAAGCAAAAAAAGATTAAGAAAAGGTGGCAAGAATACACAGAACTGTACAAAACAGATCTTATTAACCTGGATAACCATGATGGTGTCGTCACTCATCTAGAGCCAGACATGTTGGAATGTGAAGTCAAGTGGACCTTAGGAAGCATTACTAGTAACAAAGCTAGTGGAGGTGATGGAATCCCAGCTGAGGTATTTAAAATCCTAAAAGATGATGAAAGTTCTTCACTCAATATGTCCCCAGATTTGGAAAATTCAGCAACGACTACAGTACTGGGCTTTCCTGGTGGCTCTGACGGTAAAGCATCTGCCTGCAGTGTGGGAGACCTGGGTTCAATTCCTGGGTTGGGAAGATCCCCTGGAGAAGGAAATGGCAATCCACTCCAGCACTCTTGCCTGGAAAATCCCATGGACGGAGGAGCCTGGAAGACTGCAATCCATGGGGTCGCTGAGGGTCGGACACGACTGAGCAACTTCACTTCACTTCATAGTACTGGAAAAGATCAATTTTCAGTTAAATCTTGAAGAAGGGCAATGACAAAGAATGTTCCAGCTACTGTACAATTGTGCTTATTTCACACCTCAGCGAGTTTATGCTCAAAATCTTTCCAGCTAGGCTTCAGCAGTATGTAAACTGAGAAATTCTAGACATACAAGCTGGATTTAGAAAAGGCAGAGGAATCAGAGATCAAATTTGCAGCATATATTAGATCATAGAGAAAGCAAGGGAATTCCAGGAAAGCATCTACTACTGCTTCATTGACTACACTAAAGCCTTTGATCACAACAAACTGTGGAAAATTCTTCAAGTGATGGGAGTACCAGACCAACTTACCTGTATCCTGAAAAACCTGTATGCTGATTATGAAGCAAAACGTTAGAACCAGACATGAAACAAGTGATTGACCGTTCTAAATTGAGCCCACTTGCTTCCAAATTGGGAAAGGATTATATCAAGGCTGTTTATTGTCATCCTGTTTATTTAAAACATATATGGTATACATTATGTGAAATGGGGGCTTGATGAATCACAAGTTGGAATCAATATTGCTGGGAGAAATATCAAGAACCTCAGATATGCAGATAATACCTCTCTAATGACAGAGGTGATGAGGAACTGAAGTTCCTCTTGATGAAGGTGAAAGAGCAGAGTGAAAAAGCTGGTTTGAAACTGCATTAAAAAAATTAGATCATGGATCTGTTCTTAACACTTCATGGCAAACAGAAGGGGAAAAAGTGGAAACAGTGACAGATTTTATTTTCTTGGTCTCTGAAATCACTGCATGCAATGACTGCAGTCATAAAATTAAAAGACGTTTGTTCTTTGTAAAAACAGCTATGGCAAACAGCATATTAAAAAGCAGAGACATCACTTTGCTGACAAAGGTCCATGTAGTCAAAGCTATGGTTGTCCAGTAGTCATGTGCAGATGTGAGAGTTTGACCATAAAGAAGGCTGAGCACCGAAGAACTGATGCTTTTGAATTGTGCTGGGGGAAGACTTTCTTGGACAGCAAGGAGATCAAGCTAGTCAATCCTAAAGGAAATCAATCCTGAATATTCATTGAAAGGACCAAAGCTAAAGCTGAATCTCCAATCCTTCGACTACCTGTTGTGAAGAGCCGACTCATTGGAAAAGACCCTGATGCCAGAAAAGATTGAGCACAGGAGGAGAAGGGGGCAGCTAAGGATGAATTTATTAGATAGCATCATTGACTCAATGGACATGAATTTATGCAAACTCCAGGAGATATTGGATGATAGCAGAACCTGTTGTGTTATAGTCCACGGGATTGCAAAGAGTGGGACATGACTTTGTGACTGAACAACAACAATTAAATGCCTACACTTAAAAAAAAAAAATTTATTTATTTTAATTGGAGGCTCATTACTTTACAATACTATGGTGTTTTTTGCCATATATTGACATGAATCAGCCATGGATGTACATATGTCCTACCATCCTGAACCCCTCTAAGGATCAGCACTTGTTTATCCAAGATTTCAGAAATGACTAATCACCTTAATTCAGAGTATACTTTGAGCGGATAATACATAGAATAAAGACGTTGTGAGGAAAAAGCAAGTAGTTTCTACTCACTAAAATACATTTGTGGAAAATTCTAAGGACTCAACAAAAGAATTGTTAGAACTAATAAATGAATTTAGTAAAGTTGCAGTATCCACAATCAATATACAAAAGCCTGGTGTTCTTATGTACAAACAATGACAAATGAGTAAACAATCCCATTGATACATAATAAGAAAAGGAATACAATACCTAGGAATAGACTTAACCAAAGAAGTGAAAGACTTATAACTAAAAATTGTAAGCTCTGATGAAATTAAAGAAGACACTGGAAAATGAAAATATGTTTCATGTTTATGGATTGGAATAATTTGTATTCAAATGTCCTTAACTACCCACAACTATCTACAGATTCAGTACAATCCTTATGAAAATCTGAAACAATGGCATTCTTTGCAGAAATAGGAAAAAATTACCCTAAAGTTCATGTGGAACTACAAGTGACCCAAATAACCATAGCAATCTTAAGCAAGAAAAAACATAGCTGGAGGCATCACACTTCCTGACTTCAGTATATATATATATTACAAAACTAAGTAATAATATGGTACTAGGAAAAAAGACACATAGACCAGTGGAACTGAATAAAGAGCCCAGGGATAAATCCATGAACTTTCTTTTAACTGATAGTCAATAAGGGTGTCAAAGATACGCATGAGGGAAAGATGATCTATTCAGTAAATGGTGCTGGAAAAATAGGACATTTACATGCAAAAGAATTAAATTGGATCATTATCTCACACCATGTTTATAAGCTTTTAAGTAAGTTTATTGGACTTTTCTTTATTGTGCTTTGCAGATAGTTTTTTTTTTTTTTTTTATTTTACAATTGAAGGCTTGTGACAGTCCTCCATGAAGTTAAGTCTGTTGGCTTCATTTCCAACAGTGCTATTTACTTCATATCTCTGTGTCACATTTTAGCAATTCTTGCAGTATTTCAAACTTTTTGTTATAAATGTATTTGTTATGATGCTTTGTGATCAGTGATCTTTTCCCCCCTCCCCCTGGCCTGTAAATGGAGGTAGTTATATTTGTTAAATATGGTTGTTGGAAAGAGCAAACAAGATAACATAGAGAGACGTCTCAGCACAATGTCTGTCCCTTCAGTTCAGTTCTATTCAGTCACTTAGTCTGTACGACTCTTTGCAACCCAATGAACTACAGCACTCCCGGCCTCCCTGCCCATCACCAACTCCCGGAGTTTATCCAAACTCATGTCCATCAAGTCGGTGATGCCATCCAGCCATCTGTGATCAGTGATCTTTGATATTACTACTATGACTTACTGAAGGCTCATGTGTTTCACCAATAAAGTATTTTTAAATTAAGGTATGTACATTGTTTTTTAGACAAAATGCTCTTAGAGCATGGTATTGATTGTGTAGATATAGCTTTTATATGCATGGGAAAGCAAAAAAATTGTGTGACTTGCCTTATTGCCATAGTTTCTTTTCCTGTGGTCATCAGCCTGAAGATGCATTATCTCTGAGGTATGTATGTATAATCGTAAATTAACTCAAAATGGATGAATGATTTTAATGTAAGACCTGAAACCATAAAACTACTAGGAGGAAACATAGGGAAACGCTTCTTGACATTGGTCTGGGCAATTTTGAATATGACCCTCAAATCATAGAGAACAAAAGAAATAATAGACACATAGGGCTATATTAAACTGAAAAAACTTCTGCACAGCAAATAAAACCATCAACAGAGTGAAAAGGCAGCCTATAAAATGATAGGAAATATTTCAAGCCATACATATGATATAGACTTAGTAAGAAAAATATGTAAGGAACTCTCACTACTCAATAGCAAAAAAGAATAATTCAATTAAAAATAGGTTAAAGCTCTGAATAGACTTTTTTAAAAAGGAGACTTACAAATGAACAGCAGATATATGAAAAGGTGCTGTACACTGTTAATCATCAGGGAAATGCAAATCAAAACAATAATGAGCTATCACCTCACACCTGTTAAGACTGTTGTTATCAAAAGGACAAGTGATAAGTGTAAGTGAGAATATGGAGAAAAGGGAACCTTTGTACACTGTTGATGGGGATGTAAATTGCTGTTATGGAAAACAGTACTGCTGCTGCTGCTGCTGCTAAGTTGCTTCAGTCGTGTCCAACTCCGTGCAACCCCACAGATGGCAGCCCACCAGCCTCCCCTGTCCCTGGGATTCTCCAGGCAAGAATACTAGAGTGGGTTGCCATTTCCTTCTCCAGTGCCTGAAAGTGAAAAGTGAAGTCGCTCAGTTGTGTCCGACTCCTAGTGACCCCATGGACTGCGGCCCACCAGGCTCTTCCATCCATGGGATTTTCCAGGAAAGAGGAAAACAGTACTAAGATTCCTCAAAAAATTAAAATAGAAGAACCATCTAAACAGTTAATCCCACTTCTTGGTATACATCAAAAGAAATGAAATCAGTATTTAAGATATCTTCACTCCAAAGATCCTTGCAGTAGTAGCCAGGATGTGGAAGCACTTTAAATGTTTGTTGACAGAAATAAATTTCTACATAAAATCTTTACAGATATTTTTACATTCTTGCCATTGCTCATTAAGTGTTATCACATATGCATATATATATTTATGTGTATTTATCTGTAGTTAGTTGCTCAGTCATGTCTGACTCTTTGTGACCCCATGGACTTAGCCTGCCAGGCTCCTCTGTCCATGGAATTCTCCAGGCAAAACTACTGGAGTAGGTTGCCATTCTCTTCCCCAGGAGATCTTTCTGACCCAGAGATCGAACCCGAGTTTCCTACATTGCAAGCAGATTCTTTACCATATGAGCCACCAGGGAAGCATATTTATATATTTCTAAATGTATACATACATAATAGAATATTTTTCAGTCTTTAAAAAGAAGTAAGAAATGTCCTCCTGAGTTCTCTGTCTTCTTCACACAGTGAGCACCAGCCAATCTGCCTACTCAGGAAGTCCTCCAATATTTCTAGGAAGGTCTCTGGACCTGCTGTGGATGCTATGTGGTTAGCTCAGACTCAGATCTGGCCTTACTCCAGCTTGCTGTTACTTCCAAAATCCACAGTCACCCCCTAAAGTCCACAGACTCAGGCTAAATTGCTGGGTTTTAATCCACTGCACCAGCTACTACAGGAGTGAAATCCCTTCCCCTTTGCTCACACAGCCTCTGGTTCTCCAGTTTGGTTTTGTGCTCACTTCTGCTTGTCTATGGGATCACACAGTGTCGGACACAACTGAAACGACTTAGCAGCAGCAGCTGCTTGTGGGTTGCCTTTGGGTGTCCTTTCCCTGTGGAGACACAAGGGGCTGAACGCAGTGGCTTATGAGGGCTTACTTATTCAGTTGGGCTTTTGGAAGTCTGGCGTCTTCTGCCAGCCTTCAGAAGGTTGTTCCACATGCAGATGTATTTTTGATGTAATTGTGAGGAGGGAGGTGATCTCCCCATCTTGCTTCTCCTCCAATGGCATTGACATTTATTCACTATTGTGTGTAAAATAGATAGCTGGTGAGAAGTTGCTATATAATGCAGCCTAGTTCTTTGTGATGACCTAGAGGGCTAGGGTTGGAGGATGAGAAGGAGGAGGCACAAGTCATGTCGACTCTTGGCGACCCTGTGAACTTTCACCTACCAGGCTCCTCTGTCCATGGGATTTTCCAGGCAGTAGTACTGGAGTGGATTGCCATTTCCTTCCCCAGGGGATTTTCCCGACCCAGGGATTGAACTCAAGTCTCCCGCATTGTAGACAGATGCTTAACCGTCTGAGCCACCAGGGAAGTCTCTGATATATGTATCAGTTCAGTTCAGTCGCTCAGTCGTGTCCGACTCTTTGCGACCCCCATTAATTGCAGCACACCAGGCCTCGCTGTCCATCACCAACTCCCGGAGTTCACTCAGACTTGTGTCCATCGAGTCAAATGATGCCATCCAGCCATCTCATCCTCTGTCGTCCCCTTCTCCTCCTGCCCCCAATCCCTCCCAGCATCAGAGTCTTTTCCAATGAGTCATCTCTTCGCATGAGATGGCCAGAGTACTGGAGTTTCAGCTTTATCATCATTCCCTCCAAAGAAATCCCAGGGCTGATCTCCTTCAGAATGGACTGGTTGGATCTCCTTGCAGTTCAAGGGACTCTCAAGAGTCTTCTTCAACACCACAGTTCAAATGCATCAATTCTTAGTTATGGCTAATTTGTGTTGTTGTATGGCAGAACAAACAGCATTGTAAGCCACTTTCCCTCCAATTAAAAAAATAAATTAAAAAATAAAAGCAGGAACTTCTGCCATTTGTGGCAGCATAAATGAACCTGGAGGATTTTATGCTAAGTGAAATAAGCCAAAAGGCAAATACTGTATGATCTAATTTATGTGGAATGTAATATAGTCACACTCATAAAAGCAGAGAGTGAAGGGTCCCCAGAATGTGGTGAGAGAGGGATATTGGGAGACATTGGCCAAATGATACAGTGATTTAGTTATGTAAGATTAATATAATATGTTCTGGAAATGTATAGAGTGAAAACACTAATAATACTTTATTGGATATTTGATGTTTGCTAAGCGGGTATATGTTTAATGCTGTCACCACACACACACACACACACAACACACACACACACACACAAATAACTATGTGAATTGATGTATATTTAATTAGCTTGCTTGTGATGATGATTTATTTCACAATGTATCTATGTATCAAAATATCAAGTTGTATACCTAAGTATATCTGATGTTTTTGTCATTCTTCAGTCAATCTAGAAAAAAATGAGCATATGATTTTCTTTTATTCTTTTGTACTGCTTTATTTTCATTATATTTCCTTTCATTTGCATGCAATTTTTTTTTGAGAGATTTGACTTAACACAGCTAATACTGCAGAGCCTATTATTTAGTCATTACCTAAATATGTGTGAAATTGAGTGAAATTTTATACAGATTATTTTAAGTTGAAGAACATATGTTCTATAATTCCTAGCATGAAATTCTCAGGGCCAACTGTTTATTTGTGGCACTACTAAATATATTGATAGATTGATACCATATGCTCATATTGAACTCCTTTTAAATAAAACAATAAAGCTTGTTGATATCTCTGGAATTACTGGGAAATTTGGGAATAATGAAAAGCTCATTCATTTCAGATTTTTCATCAATACAGTATAATGTTTAAATGTTAATATTAAAAAAATTTGTATCATGCAGTCATACTAAATCTGTTTTGTGAGAGCTGTGACTTATTTGGCAAATACTAAAGGCCAAATTGTACACATAGGGTTAAACATACTGTATATTGTCATATCTCAAAGAAATTTAAGTGAAGGAAATAAAATTTTATAAATTATAATGAGTTCATATAAAATTGTGTTCTATTAATACTGAAGACATTTTTATATGCTCCCTCAAACATAATTGAAGTATATGAGCATTAGAAAAATAAGCTAGTTTTTATAGTATTGATATTTACTCAGTTATCAAAGTGTAATTTTGTTCTCTCAGAGAGTATATCATTTTTTCATGAGACTACATCTTCCTTGAGACAATGTACTTTATTTTGATGGAAATAATCGTATTTTTACCTAGCTTCTTGTATCTCTTTGCTACTATTGTCGATAAAAGTTGATAATGAAACAGTTAAGTAAACACAAAGTTTCTAAGAAGCACTGAAGTGCATATGATCTAACATAATGTGCTTCACAGAAACTAGAAATTGGATTAATACTGCTTGCTCATGCTTGAAGCACGGAAAATTGCTCAAAGGCAGATGGATGGAGAGTGAAAATCTAAAAATAAAATTCCCAGTGGAAATGAGGATTTTCACAGTTCATATTGGTTTCTTCTAGGATATGAGTCTCAAGACACAGAAAAAACCTTACAAGCAGGACATTTAAGAATAGAATGAATTGTGTGTGTTTGTGTGTATAAAACATATATATATATATATATATATATAATTTGTATATTTGCAATTATGTGTGTGTGTGTGGAGGGCAGAGAAGAGAGAGATTGAGAGAGATGCTATGGGAATTTGAAAAACAATAAAGTTAGAACTATTTTTCATTTTTATGCAAGTGTTATTATTTATCCATCATACCTCTGATTTATTGTATATATTTCTATCAGCATTTTAATTTTAAAAAATTCAGTGTACCTTGGCATCATTTTTGTTATTTTTCTTTAATAAAACCTAGATAGGGGGTATATTCTCTTTATGATTTATATTTATTAACTTCAGGAAAATTCAGGTGTCTAACTGCTGCAGTTACAGTATCTACAGATAAATCAGCTCAACTGTGTGTAATGTGATAAATTATCACAGTAATTATGGAAAAAGGATGAATTATGAATTAAAATATGTCTAAGATATTGCATTGTGCATAGATTGAAATAAATTCCTAACCACAAAATGTTAAATAATAAGATTTAAAATATAACTTTTAACATAAGCAAAAATATATAAAACTAGCAGTTTGTGTTGTTTGCATAATCATATACTGTATAGCAATTTAGTATAATTGAAAAGTAAATATGTCCATTTATTAAAAGTACATGTTATGTTTTCCTCTGTTTATTTCTAGAAATTTTGCCTATGTGACAAACAGATAATGCTTAAAGTGATAAGAATTACCTCAACTATCTCATTTTCTTAGTGAAAACAGAGAAACTGTTTACAAATATTGTGTCCTTCATTACCAATACACAAAATATACATACAATTCCATAATTTCCTGCTAATTTGCTTTATAATGGCTTTATTTCAGTAAACCTTAAATATATGAGCTACAATATCAACACAAACTCTTTATTCTGGAAAGAATTCTTAGATGATATACGATTCTTCCTTTTTAAACTTCGAGGAGGTAACCAACTTCAAAGGGGTTAAACATTTTCTTTCATAGTTTATGAAGTTAGACTACACTGATGTATTTTCTGCTTGTTTATCCAATGGTTCTCTGATTTACAGTAAATCATAAAATCATTTCTTTTTCTTTAAACTGGAAAGAAAAAAAGCTCTGGAGTGATTCACTAATGTACTTAAGCTTTGAAAACTAGAGAAAGCTCAGGCTTGTCAAAAGATTGCTCCTTCAGTCCAATCACACTGTGAATTTACTGGCTGACCTTCACTGTTACCCAACACCATAAGTGGAGAGGATCGATGATCTCCCAAGGCCCTTCCCAGGCTATAAATACATTTTCAGAGAAAGGATTGTGATAGCTGTTCTTCATTTTCACTGATAAGAAAGCAAAAATATAAAAGAGAAAATTGACTCACATTTCAGGAAAGTTTAATATATCAAGAAAAGGTAAGAACTTGAATGAACCCTAGTAATCGGTGTTGGCAGTGCCCTTATTTATAGGTGATGGCAGAATGGCAGGTCCTTCTTTAAAAATAGAAAGTTTTACACATTCATATACCTCATCTCAGTGAGAGTTTAGAATCAAGTTAGTTTTGTCATAGATACATAGGAAAGATTTTAACATTTCAGTTTTTATGAAAGTAATATATAAATATTTCATGCTTATATATATTACATATATTATCTATATTACATATATTATATATATGACATATATTAGAGAGGAACTATCTTTAATATTGACATTATGAATTCATTAAATCATTTCAGGGGCTAATCCAACTTGTTTTCGAGTCCTGACATGAGTTTCTGTATACCAATAAATGAAAGCTGTATACTAATGAATGTATTCTACAAAGTGTATAACCCATGGTCCACATGTTTCCTCATTTATATTTAAAATATTTGTTTGCTTTTCTTTCTCATTCTAATATCTGCTAAATTTGTCAATTTCTAAACACAGCGCTATGCCAGCAAATTTGGAAAACTCAGCAGTGGCCACAGGACTGGTAACGGTCAATTTTCATTCCAATCCCAAAGAAAGGCAATGCCAAAGAATGCTCAAACTACTGCACGATTGCACTCATCTGGCACTCTAGTAAAGTAATGCTCAAAATTCTCCAAGCCAGGCTTCAGCAATATGTGAACCATGAACTTCCAGATGTTCAAGCTGGTTTTAAAAAGGCAGAGGAACCAGAGATCAAATTGCCAACATCTGCTGGATCATCGAAAAAGCAAGAGAGTTCCAGAAAAACATTAATTTCTGTTTTATTGACTATGCCAAAGCCTTTCCAGTTTTCCTTTCTGGAAAACTGGAAAATTCTGAAAGAGATGGGAATACCAGACCACCTGACCTGCCTCTTGAGAAACCTATATGCAGGTCAGGAAGCAACGGTTAGAAGTGGACATGGAATAACAGACTGGTTCCTAATAGGAAAAGGAGTACGTCAAGACTGTATATTGGCATTCTGCTTATTTAACTTTTATGCAGTGTACATCATGAGAAATGCTGGACTGGAAAAAGTACAATCTGGAATCAAGATTGCTAGGAGAAATATCAATAACCTCAGATATGCAGATGACACCACCCTTATGGCAGAAAGTGAAGAAGAACTAAAAAGCCTCTTGATGAAAGTAAAAGAGGAGAGTGAAAAAGTTGGCTTAAAGCTCAACATTCAGAAAATGAAGATCATGGCATCTGGTCCCATCACTTCATGGGAAATAGATGGGGAAACTGGAAACAGTGTCAGAATTTATTTTGGGGGCTCCAAAATCACTGCAGATGGTGATTGCTGCCATGAAATTAAAAGACACTCCTGGAAGAAAACCTATGACCAACCTAGATAGCATATTAAAAACAGAGATATTACTTTGTCAACAAAGGTCTGTCTCGTCAAGGCTATGGTTTTTCCAGTGGTCATGTGTGGATGTGAGAGTTGGACTGTGAAGAAAGCTGAGCACCAAAGAATTGATGCTTTTGAACTGTGGTGTTGGAGAAGACTCTTGAGAGTCCCTTGCACTGCAAGGAGAGCCAACTAGTCCATCCTAAAGGAGACATAAAGGAGACCAGTCCTGGGTGGTCATTGAAAGGACTGATGATGAAGCTGAAACTCTGATACTTTGGCCACCTCATGCGAAAAGTAGACTCATTGGAAAAGACCCTGATGCTGGGAGGGATTGGGGGCAGGAGGAGAAGGGACAACAGAGGGTGAGATGGCTGAATGGCATTACCTACTCGATGCACATGAGTTTGGGTGAACCCTGGGAGTTGGTGATGGACAGGGAGGCCTGGCGTGCTGTGATTCATGGGGTCGCAAAAAGTCGGACACAACTGAGTAACTGAACTGAAGTGAACGGAACAATAAGCTAGAATAGAGAACCACAGTTTGACTGTTAAACATTCTGAATAAATTCCTCTTATTCTTTTAAGGAATTTTCATTTTTCTCCCATTTCGAGAAGTGCAAGTATTTTTGCTTGAGCAGAATAAATCAATTTAAATTATATACATATATATATATATTTAAATTAAATATATGTAAACACAAGAAAAATAAAGGTGTCAATAGAAGTTTCTTGGAATCATCATAGTGTTCAAAACAAACAATATTAATTCTGAAGTAAAACAAAAGAACTTTTACTTTGAAAAATTAAAAGCCTAATTACATGCACATTAAAGTCTTGTAACTATCAGTGAATGTCCTAGTGTGCCAGACTGTTGAGTCAAACTATTCCAGGATTATATCTTTTAGTTTAAACTGTAAATCACCTTAAAAATTTAAAGAAAAATAAGCATTTATTCCGTTAAAAAAATAATTGTATACTTAAAAAGATTTCAAGGCAATTTGTATCAGTAATCATACCTTTCTTTAGGATTTATACACTTTTTTCTTTCTGAATATTACTAGTTTTTTTTTTTTTTAAGATATCAGTGTTCTGCATCTGTATTTTATCTGAATCTGACTTTATCTATTATTATATTTAATTTTAACATTTTACTAGTCCAAAGTTCTCAAAAGCACTTATAAGTTCTCACAAGTATTAAATTATTAATAGGAAAACACTTCAATACCACCATAATTTTATGCTTGAAAATTGTTACAGTGTTTTGCATATTTTAAATGCCTTAAGACTAGTATTTTTAATTTTGCTGATTTGAAAGAATAAAGCAGTGCCTTCCACTCACCCACAACACAAGATTCCCTTTAAACTTGATTTAGAGCATACATACATGGCCCAGAAATTAGGGAAAGTAGCTTGGAAAGGCATTGACTCTCCCTTAGTTTACACACTTGTAAGATTCAGTAACCAGAACTGCCTTAAATATACAGAATTTTAGGGTTTCTCATACAAGTAAGTTTACTTATTTGAATAACTTGGTTAGAAGGGACTATAGATCAGAAGCCTCATGTGGCATTGTCAGGCTGGAAGGAGAAAGAATACTGCCAAGTATAATCTGGAGTTCTTATCCTTTAGAGGGACCTGGAAGAATAGAAATTTTATAGACAACAAGAAAAAACAGAGGTTAAGGAATTATTTAATTCAGGAAGCATATAATTTGCAGCATATAATAATCCTCTGTAGTGATGGTGGTTTAGTTGCTAAGTCATGTCCAACTCTTGTGACGTGATGGATTATATAGCCCTCCAGGCTTCTCTGTCCATGGGATTTCCTATGGTGAGTATATCGGGTGATTTGCCATTTCCAACTCCAAGGATCTTTCCCACCCATCTTTTATTAATGGTCTCCTTTATTGTTGGCCATCTCCTGCATTGCAGGCAGATTCTTTACCGACAGAGCCACCAGGAAAGCCCCAATATCCTCTAAGCATCAGATATTGCTCCAGATATTGTAAAAGAGTAAGCAAGTATTCTTTTGAAAATGTTTCTTAGGATTTTTGGAAATGTTTCTTTCATATTTAGTCAAAGACAAATATTCTTAAGGAATAATGCATATTTAAAAGCACATATTAACTTGAAAAATTTTGTTCCCAAAGTACTACTAATGAATAGATCCATGAGGCAGAATCGTTATCATAATGATAATGGTAATGAAACAAGAAGATCCCCTGGAGGAGAAAATGGCAACCCACTCCAGTATCCTTGCCTGGATAATTCCATGGACAGGGGAACCTGGTGGGAGTCCATAGGATTGCAAAGAGTTGAACATAACTCAGCAACTGAGCACACAGTGAAACAGTAATGATATTAATAATTTATAGTCTGATAAAAATACTTTAAGCAGAAGTAGCAGCAGCAGCAGTCAAATGAGAAAAGAAGAGGCATACTGAAAAATAAATGAATGTATGAAATTCTGTATCTCAAGTTCTATGTTAGAGTTAATGGTATAAAGTAAAGCAAGCAAATCAGTTACCACTCAAACCAACTAATGTACTCATTCGTCAGAAAATAAACACTATGCATGAGGTATTGTGATGAATACAGAGGTTATGGGTAAAAATACAGGTTTTAGGAAAGAAAGAAATCAAGTTTTCCAAAAAATTGTATATAATCTCCTAAAGTTGTGCCAGCTGCAAAGCTGTCATTTCCTTCATTAATAATACTGTGCTTTTTTTCAGAGAAGAAGCTAGCACTGGTTTTTTTTTTAGGCTTTTAATTAAATTATTATTGATTGGAAGATAATTGCTTTACAGAATTTTGCTGTTTTATGGAAGGAATCTGGAAAAATGGTACTGAAGAATTTATTTACAGGGCAACAGTGGAGAGAATAGACTTACAGACATGGAGAGAGGAGGAGAAGTTGAGGTGTATGGAAAGAGTAACATGGAAACTTATATTGCCATATGTAAAATAGATAGCAAATGGGAATTTGCTGTATGGCTAGGAAACTCAAACAGGGGCTCTATATCAACCTTGAAACTAGCACTTTAAATTTTATATTTGATAAATAAGGCATAAACAGACATGCCTGAATTATTTGCCTAATAAATATCTTGATTTTACAAATTTATTAAGGTTTTTATGCTTACAAGAAGCCAATCACACATATTGAATGATTCCAGTTATGTAAAATTTCAGATTAAACAAAATATAATATAGAAAGCATATTAGTGAGGCTGAGTTTGGGAGAGGGGCCTGGAATGGCAAAGATGCAGAATGAGAAGCTAGAATAAAGTATGGCTTCTAATGTTTAGGCTAACATATATATATATATATATATATATATATATATATATATATATCATAATATCCACTAATTTAAAGTGTATAGTTGAGTGATTTTTAATATTTTCAAAGTTTGAAACATCATCAAAGTCTAGTTTTGGAATATTTTCTTAACCTTACCCCCAAATTGCCTAAACGTTAGAAGCCATACTTTATTCTAGCTTCCCATTCTGCATCTTTGCCATTCCAGAACTCTGTCCCAAACTCAGTCTCACTAATATGCTTTCTATGTTATATTTTATTTAATCTGATATTTTACATAAGTGGAATCATTCAATATGTGTGACTGGCTTCTTGTAAGCACAATTAGCATAACTGGCTTCCTAATTAGCATAATACTTTCAAGGTTCATCCATATTATAACATGTATTAGCACTTTATTCTTTTCCTGTGCTAACTAATATTCTATTTTATGGATATATATTTATCCGTGAATAGGTAGTCACTGTTTCTATATTTTCACAATAAATTTATTTATAAGATTTTTGTACACTTTAGTTTTCATTTCTCGTGGCTATATATTTAAAGGTGAGGTTGTTGGGTTATATGATAATTCTATCTTTAACTTTTTGAGGAATTGCCAACAATTCCCCAAAGTGAAAATGCCATACCACATTCTGCCAGCAATATGTGAGTTCAAAAATCTTCACAGCTTCATCAATATTTATTATCATCTGTTTTATTTTAGGCTTCCTAGTGCATAAAAGTAGTGTCTTATTGTAGTTTTGATTTTTCCTTTTCTTGGTGACTAATGATGTTGAGCATCTTTTCATATGTTTACTGGCTAATTTTTATTTTTTTAAGCAGTGTCTATTCATATTCTTTACCTGTTTTGTTACTTAATGTTGAAAGAGGTTATCTAGTGTGTGTGACTGCCTGTTGACCCAGTAACTGGAGGTTTCTTATTCCAGGCATCTGGATGTTTCCTGTTTGTCCCTTGGCCTGGGAATGTACTTTCTGCCCAATGTTCCCATACCAGAAGCTACTTCAAGGATTCAACCTTGAGAGAGAAATGGGTTATTGAGATCATCGGGACCGTATAGTAACTGAACCTCATTATAGTCTCTATAAATCTGTTTAAGATTCTGGCACAGAGATGTGGAGAGCTACTCATCCTACTCTCACCAAAGAGAAGACTCATATGTAAGTTCCCTTGCTTATTAAGATTTCTGTCTTCCAATCTGAAGTGACGTGCCCCCTTCTTTGGATTCTCCTTGCCCTCTGTGTATGGGCCAATTTTGAATCTCATTCATTGAATGCCTGAGGTTGTGAACCAACATTTAACTAATTATTGTTGAGTTGTATGATTGTCTGAATACAAGGACCTTCTCAGATACATGATTTTAAAATGTTTCCTATCTTTAAGCTTGACTTTAAACTTTCTTGTTTGGCGCACAAAGGTTCTAATGTTGATTAAATCCAAATTATCTAGTTTTTAAAAGATTTTATTTATTTGACTGAACGGGGACTCTGTTGCTGTACACGGGCTTTTTCTCTAGTTGTGGCCAGTGGTGGCTACTCTGCACTTGTGTTGCGTGGGCTTCTCCTTGCAGTGGCCTCTCTTGTGGAGCATAGGTTCTAGGGTGCACGGACTTCACTAGTTGCAGCATATGGGCTCTGTAGTTGTGGCTCCTGGACTCCAAAGCACAGGCTGTACTTGTGGCACAGAGGCCTGGTTGCTGCATGGCATGTGGGATCTTCTCAGATCAGGCATCGAACCCATGTCTTCTACATTGACCGGTGGATTCTTTCCCACTGAGTCACCACTAAAGCCCCAAATCATCTATTTTATTTCTGTACTAGTTATGCTTTTAGTGTATGTGGTATTTAAAATACCATTTGCTTAACCCAAGGTCATGAAGATTTGCTTTTATGTTTTCTTCTGTGAACTTTATTTTAACCTTTAGGCTTAGGTCTGTGATCTATTTTTAGTTAATTTTTGTGTATGAGTTGAGGAAGAGATCCAAATTCATTCTTTGAGTGTGGATATTCAGTTGTCCTGTCACTATGTGTGAAAAGACTGTACTTTCCTCTACTGCATAGTTTTGGCACTCTGTTGGCTATCGGTTGACTATAAATATTATAACTTCTAGAACCTCATTTCTAGTCCATCGTTCTATTGTATGTTCTGGTATGATACACCAGTACCATATAGACTTGATAACTATAATTTGTTGTGTTTGTATGACTTTGTGTTCTTGAGAAGCATACATATTTTGCTGTCATAAGGGAAAGAGTTCCACAAATGTGTTAAATTTAGTTGGTTTATAATACTGCTTAAATCTTCTATTTATTTGTTGATCTTTCCCTAGGTATTCCTTTTCTTATTGAAAGTGAAGTATTGAAGTCTCCAATTATTATTGTTTAATGGTCTGTTCATGCAGCCCACCCCCCTAGCTGAGCTCTGCTCACTGAATTACATTTTCAAAAAATCCACAGAGTCTGAACCTAGAGATTTTGTAGGAAATTACAAATTCAGACAAAATGTTGACTGTGTTCTGGGTGTGGTGCTTTTAAGGGAACTCAAAAGAGGCCAAATCTGTCCTTTGTCTGAAATGCTGTTACTTTTAGCTACTGTACCACTGAGCTGGAGAAGGAGGAAGTGTTAGGAATAGCCCTAAGTTAAAACTTACAGACCCTGCTGTGTCACTGATTCAATAGTTTCTCTAGGATAATTTGTTTTGTAGCTTTGTTAATTATTAGTGTTCTTCAGGAGTTAATTTCAGTTGTTTTGCTTTTGTCTTCACTGTTTTATAGAGAGACAGAGAAAGTTCCTAAGGTCTGTACTCTCACTCCAAAACTATGCATAAGATTATTGAACAATACTAATATTTATGAGGAGAAAGTTCTTTTAATTCTTCAGTGGAGTAAATCTATCTTGGTTCCATATTTTCTAGGATTCTTTAGGAGAGATTAAGGTTATAATTAGAGGTTATTATAGTTCCAGTTCAGTTTAGTTCAGTTCAGTCGCTCAGTCGTGTCTGATTCTTTGCGACTCCATGAATCACAGCACGCCAGGCCTCCCTGTTCATTACCATCTCTCGGAGTTCACTCAGATTCATGTCCATCGAGTCCATGATGCCATCCAACCATCTCATCCTCTGTTGTCCCCTTCTCCCCCAATCCCTCCCAGCATCAGAGTCTTTTCCAGTGAGTCTACTCTTCGCATGAGGTGGCCAAAGTACTAGAGTTTCACCTTTAGCATCATTCCTTCCAAAGAAATCCCAGGGCTGATCTCCTTCAGAATGGACTGGTTGGATCTCCTTGCAGTCCAAGGGACTCTCAAGAGTCTTCTACAATACCACAGCTCAAAAGCATCAATTCTTCAGTGCTCAGTCTTCTTCACAGTCCAACTCTCACATCCATACATGACTACTGGAAAAACCGTAGCCTTGACTAGACAGACCTTAGTCAGCAAAGTAATGTCTCTGCTTTTGAATATGCTATCTAGGTTGTGTAAGACCTCACGGCCTTTTCTCAGGACCTGTCACACCAAAGACCACAATGACTCGAATTCGATGCAATAAGCAAGAGGATTTATTAAGCCGGCGCGCCGGGGTTCAGTCTCCTCGGGAGGAGTGAACCCCCAGCGTCAGTAGTGAGGGGTTTTTATACAATAATCACAGGCAGGTGGGGATGAAGTCTGGTTATGGGATACATTGAAGTGGGGGCCATAGGTGCGGGGGATACCGCTTAATTGGTGGGAAAATCTACAGAAAGCAATTGAGTTGAAACAGAGAAAGCTATTTTCCGGGACGGCCTTGCCTCCCGATAAGGAGAAAGCTACCACGGCCTTGCCTCCCGATAAGGAGAAAGCTATTTTCCGGGAGGCATGGCTTGCCTCCCGAGCTTAAATTTTTAATCTAAGTTCTTCATTCCCCTCTTCTTCTTCTTCATGATTTCAATCCTGAAATCACAGATCGAAGTTTCCTTAGGGTATTGCTGCATATATAGGGTACCATAAACAATCAAGTCTACATGGTTTTTAGCATTTACATCATATATTTTAAATCATCAGGAAAACAGTTACCAGGCTTTTATTATTGTGTGCTGCCTCCGAAGTGTAGCGGGTACCAGGCCAAGCAGCTCCCAGGACTTAACCCATTACAGGTTGTCTCCCGCAGCCCTCCCTTCTTCATCTTTTAGAAGCTCCAGAAGATGATGATGCTGTAGCGTGTTGCGGTGAACGAGCATCTTTATGTGCAGAAATTCTTTTACAATGCCCTTAATTAGGCATGGCGCAAGACACATCAGGGCCAGGATAGTAGCTAATATGACACCCACAGCCACCATGTTCTGCCACACAGAATGAAGACTGGGAAAGTGAGAGAACAGATTTTTACGAAATTTTCAGCAGTTTGGGCAATATCTAAATTAGCTTTGGGTGCATTTTTTATACCCAATATTTCATTGTGTAACTGCAATAAATCAAGAGAAATATTAGAGTTATACCACACACCTTGTAAATGTCTTTTGATCTTTTCCCACGGGAAGTCAGATACATTATAAGGCTTTTCGTGACACAGATCCACTTATAATTAGCATGGCATTGAATCTTCATTCTAAGATCTAAGCTTTGAACTTTTTCTCCTATGATTCTGAGGGTATCATATAAAGCAGCCAGCTTATTTTTTATTTTTTGTCAATATCTTCCTGAGTTCCCATAACCCTTGTGACATTATAAGACAGAGAATCAACAACCTCAGCGTCCTGAATAGACTGAGCAAGAGAAACAGAGGCAGTAACAGCTGTCACCATTAAAGTAATCAAAGATATTACTCCCATAACAATTAATCCCAGGCCTCGTTTAGAGCGGCCGAGGGCTGTATTGATTTGTTGTAATAATTGCAGTGCCGTTTCATCATACCAATCTTCTTTTATTTTGACAGGAAGCATAACGAAAGCTGGTTGTTTCACTACCAATATTTGTTGTCCCTTGCTCACGCCTCTGATACAATTAGTGAGAATACAATCAGAACAAGATATGTGATAAACACTTTGAGTGATATTAACAGAAACATTTCCAAGTAAAATCATAAAGGGTAAGGCACACATGATCTAGGATACCTAAATCCAGTAACCCCCACATCCCCATGTTTTGTTTCACTGATATTAGGCTGTTGATACAGCATGTTGCCACGGCCAAAAGCAGCTAAGAGCTTCCAGATCTCGGTTTGAAATATCTGACGATGTCCGAGTGCCAAGATAGAAGGGTGCTGTCCTCTATATTCAGGAAAGTCCAGGATTTCTCTAGGTGCCCAATCCCAAAGATAAACACTAGTATTATTGTTGATGTTATAAACAGTGGCATTACGTCCCCTGCATAAAGTCCATGGCACATCTATTTCCACACCAATACGCATCAAGGGTCGATCACAGTAAGGTATGCTTAGAGGCCCCACACCCTTGCGATGGGAAATAGCCCCAGCGTCGTTAGTAATCCCAGAAATAGTTACACGAGGGTAGGAAGTGACAGGGGAGATATTTACGCAATGAGGCTTAGAAACATTATATGAAAAACACATAGGAAACCATGAAGAAAGTCCATAGAAGGAAATATTAGCTTGTTGGTGTTGAAATGTGTGCATCAGAAATTCCTCCAAGAGCGCAGTATCATTCACGTACACCGGCAACGTATCTTCATCCCATCCTACAGGCTGAAGCATAGGAGGGTCAGGCACATAGGCCCAATACGTATGAGCAGCCCCTTGATGCAGAGTTAGGAGGTTTAGGTAGAGGATGATTGGGAATCCGGTGATTGACAGAGTTTGAGCTTTAAAGGGTGTGGGGTACTGTGTGCCCTCCATTGAGGCGTTGGCTCTGGTGCAGCTTTGACGTGGGAGGCGTGGATCCAGGATGAGATTCCGTCAACCTTGATGGCGGTGGGAGTCGTGAGCAGGACGATGTAGGGTCCTTTTCACCTGGGCTCTAGATTGTGTTGCCGATGTCGACGAACGTATACAGAGTCTCCCACCTGGAACGGATGGGCCTCTTCTGGGGTACCGGGTTGGTAAGCTGCAGCAAGCTGAGTCCACACTTCTTTTTGAACCAGCTGGAGTCCCTTCAGCCTGCTGGGGAATTGTAGTCCCAATTAGGTCTCGTCAGCGGGAAGCCAGCATCTATTTTATTTGGAAGCACTGTGGGACGTCCGTCATCCCCCGGCACATTTTTGCGGGCCTCCAACAGTACTCGCTGTCTTTCTTCTGTAGTGAGCAAGGTCTGCAACAATTGCTGACAATCATCTCAAGTGGGCTGATGTGAGAAAACAAGAGATTTTATCAAAGAGGTCAGCGCCTGGGGGTTATCAGAAAAAGAGGGGTTGTTATTTTTCCAGTTGTAAAGGTCAGAGGCAGAAAATGGCCAATATTGAAGTGGCCGAATCCCATGGTCGTCCAGGGGGCTCATTTTCTCGAAGGGGAAGAGCGGTGGAGTCCGGGGTAGCAGCTCTGCGGCTACGCGTCCCTGCTGCCGGGCCCACCTCTCTCCTTCCCCTAGGCTGTTCAGGCGGGACAGTTGGTTGTGCCACCTGGGCGCAGGAGGCGGGACCAGTGCCGGCGGATAAGGTGGGGGAGAATCTAGGAGCAAGAGATCAGTCTGTGTATCTGGATGTATATTCCTGACAGGAGTCTTTATCTCTTTTTTTTTTGCTGTGGATGTTAAAGCAAGGATTCCTGTAACGGGTTCCGGTGGCTTTCCTGCGGAGAGAACAAGGGTCGAACCCATGCTGGGGGGGTACGGATTAAGTCTTCCCAGACCAGAATGTATGGCACCTGGTCCGGGTGCCCGGCAGTAACAGCAGGTCCAGGAGTGCAAATTGCAGCTTTGACCTGTTTAACCTGTTCTAAAGAGAACGAGCCCTCCGGCGGCCAGCCGGTATTAAGGCCGGGCCAATCTACTACACACAAGCTCTGCCATTTGTTTTTTTTCACTGCCACTGAGAGCCAGTGGGCCCTATTTTTCACTTCTGTCCAATGGTCTATTGTCAGAGACAAAGGGGTTGTTACAGTCTGTCCCATCGTCGGTTTGTCAAAACAGAAAGCAAGAACAAACAAACACAGAAACACAGAGTGAGGCAAGTAAAATTTACCAAGGTGGCTGGAAAGAAAAAAGAAAGAGCAGCTGCTGCAAGTTTCACCCTCGGCAAGCCTTTTAAACAGACAAGCTTCTCAGCTTTACGGACAGGCTTTTCAGAGACTTTACTCAAATCAGATTCAGATGGAGGGGAGTCATCATGACCCCTCCCCCAGATTGCCGATCCCAGCGTCCCGGGACTCGCCGCAGTTCTGACAGCGGTCAGACAGATGCGTACGCACAGAACCTTGCTTCCGCAGCTGGAGGAAACTGAAGGTGAAAGAGAGATTATTGAGGATAGCCACCAAAAATCCTGCCGGGAAAGGTGGCGGCCAGAAAGGTGGACTTGTGGCGTGCTTTAAGATCACTCGTGTGCCTATATCGTTGCACGGAAGTTTTCTTGCTGGGGGCGGGCGCCCCTAACGGCTTCTAGCCCGTTCCGTGACCCCCTTATCCTGTCACGGGAGTCTTCAAGTGGCAGGCGCCCTAACGGCTCTTAAGTGCCTGACCCGTGCCCACAATAATATCAGGCCATATCCTCGAATGAGAGAGATAGGGAAGTTTCACCCAGCCGGGCGGTAGTTACTGAGGCTCACCTGTTGTAAGGCCTTCAAAGTCCACCAGGGAGTGGCCCTGGCCGGGACTAATCAGTTGCCCCACAACCGTTCGCCTGTTCACTGAAACTTCTGAAAAATAGAGTCGAACAGCAGGAGAAGAAAATGACACAACACAGACTGAACACAGAGTAGGCAAACCCACACGGAAAGACAGGACAGAATCGCTCGAGCATACCTCCGAATCCAGAAGCCGAAGAGTCTGAGTGAGCGAGGTAGGATCCCGGACGAGCCCCCAAATGTAAGACCTCACGGCCTTTTCTCAGGACCTGTCACACCAAAGACCACAATGACTCGGGTCGATGCAATAAGCAAGAGGATTTATTAAGCCGGCGCGCCGGGGTTCAGTCTCCTCGGGAGGAGTGAACCCCCAGCGTCAGTAGTGAGGGTTTTTATACAATAATCACAGGCAGGTGGGGATGAAGTCTGGTTATGGGATACATTGAAGTGGGGGCCGTAGGTGCGGGGGATACGCTTAATTGGTGGGAAAATCTACAGAACGCAATTGAGTTGAAACAGAGAAGCTATTTTCCGGGACGGCCTTGCCTCCCGATAAGGAGAAAGCTACCACGGCCTTGCCTCCCGATAAGGAGAAAGCTATTTTCTGGGAGGCATGGCTTGCCTCCCGAGCTTAAATTTTTAATCTAAGTTCTTCAGTTGGTCATAACTTTTCTTCCAAGGAGTAAGTGTCTTTTAATTTCATGGCTGCAGTCACCATCTGCAGTGATTTTGGAGCCCCCAAAATAAAGTCTGACACTGTTTCCCCATCTATTTCCCATGAAGTGATGGGACTGGATGCCATGATCTTCGTTTTCTGAATGTTGAGCTTTAAGCCAACTTTTTGCTCTCCTCTTTCACTTTCATCAAGAGGCTTTTTAGTTCCTCTTCACGTTCTGCCATAAGGGTAGTGTTATCTGCATATCTGATGTTATTGATATTTCTCCCAGCAATCTTGATTCCAGCTTGTGTTTCTTCCAGTCCAGCGTTTCTCATGATGTACTCTGCATAAAAGTTAAATAAGCCGGGTGACAATATACAGTCTTGACGTACTCCTTTTCCTATTTGGAACCAGTCTGTTGCTCCATGTCCAGTTCTAACTGTTGCTTCTTAACCTGCATACAGATTTCTCAAGAGGCAGGTTAGGTGGTCTGGTATTCCCATCTTTTTCAGAATTTTCCACAGTTTGTTGTGATCCACACAGTCGCAGTAAATACATATATCTTTTGAAAAAGCAATTATTTATGATAAAGAACCTAACTTTCAGGGTAATTGTTCCTTGGAGGGTCATCTTACTCCATCTTAGCTTCAAATTATAGTTCTGAAATCCATATTGAGCAGAGTATCTAGAGATAGTTCAACTCAAAGGAATGGTTTCAAACTAAAAATCTGAAGAAATATGTAAAGTGCAAATATTAATATAATTTACACTGGTCAATATTACTTATAAAGAAACCTAAATATTTAAATCATCAATATTGCTTGTTAATTCTTAAAGGCATATTCAAAATTATAGTAATAACCCTGCTTGGTTAACAAGGGAAATAATAACAATATTAAAGATAAAAATTATATCATTTTTTATGGCTAGATACTATATTAATGTTTTTCTGTGTGTTATAATGCTTCATCTTCTCAAATATTCAATAGTGTTCATAGTAATTATTGCCACCTGGAGAAAAAGTGAACTAAAAAGCCAGATTAAAAAGCTTTCCTGTGTAATTAGATATTTGATAACCTTGGTGATTGAAATCCTTATATGCCTTTCTTTGGCTAATAGTATCCATGTCAGTTGGCTCTTTCTAAAGAATGTTGTCTAGCAAATACACACATACTTGTATTAGGAAAACCTTTCTCATGAAAAGAGCTTGTTAAGTATTCAATTCATTTCTAGATATCATTCAATGCCACCAGTGAAACCTTTTTCTCCTTCATATGCTACATTCAGTAAATCATCGAATATTTTAAATTTTGTCACTTAGATATATTTTCCTGGTCCATAGTATATCCATTTAAAAAAAATTTATTACTATCTGACTACAAGCCTTCAACATTTCTTGCCTAGATCACCTTATTAATCCACTAATTGGTTTCCTTTCTAAACACGTTTAATGTAATCCACCCTTTCCATTATAGTCATTGTCATCTTTTTGTGTTAGAAATTTGATGCTTAGATCTCTAGTTGTAATATGTCATTGCCCCGTTGTATCCCCAAAGAGTCATAAATGCGTAGGTTATGGTCTCAGCATCATCCAGGGAGAGTATGTAAGATTTATCAGGGTAATCACCTGAGGAAATGCTCCTTTTGCATTGCCAAATATGTAGAATTAACAAGTAAATGAATGAATGAACACCAAAGGAAGAGGAGATGAGCTAGATGGAAGAAGTAAGTAATGCTCTAGCCCTTTCCCTAGGGAAGTGACAGAATAGTGACATGGTCTTTACACGAAGATGTTATTGGATTTGTTTTCTCCTCTTTTTTCCCCCTGCACTTCCAATTTTTTTTTTTTTTGTCCTCAAAATATTACACAGAAGAGTGGGGAGGAAAAAAAAAAAAAAAAAAGGCTAGGCAAGCAGGTCTTCTACTTCTGACAAGATGAAAATACCATGGGCAAGATCCATACTACTGTATGAATCAACTTTAAAAAAAAATGCAAAAGAAACACTAAATCAACAGTGTTCAAGACACTGAACATCAGGCAACAAAGGGCAGTGTGACCTGATTGATGGAAAGGAAACTAACACGGTGAGTCTTACAGTTGTCCTAGCTGACAGCCTTGAGAGAGCCCAAGGTGTAGTGGGGGAGAATCCTGTAAAGCTTGGCACATTTCCTGAGCTGAGCAGGTGGAGCAAACCAGGGATACTAAGGTGGCTCTGCTTCATAAAACAGAGTTATGAAGAAGAGAGAGCTGTATGAGAGAAAAGTCTGGATCTGTGTAGCATCCTCTTCAAGTATTCAGCAGAGAGCTGGTCAGAGCAGGCAAGTGAGGGAGCTCAGTGATGACTTACTGTCAGGGAATATTTAACAGCAGGATTCCTGTGTGCTGTTTCCTATCTCTCTTGAACCCTCTGTTCCTTATCAGTTTCTGATAGGAGGGAGAGGAGTGAAGCCACTCCCAGGACTGAGGTCAAAGAGATGGGATTCTTGCATAGGATTTCCTTCATTAGCTTTACCACAGGGTGAAAGAGATTATCTAGGACCCTCTTTTGATATGGGTTGCCTTTTGGCCTTATGGCCTTTATTGCTCCTTGTTTCCTTGGTAACTTGTAAAGCCTAGTCTTTTTATCTTTATCTGAAGAAGCTACCTTGTGATATGGTATATATACTCACACAGAATTCAATAAAGCGCCCTTGTTCCACCAGACTTGGGTTCCCGTATCCTTCCTTCTCTCCCCATTTCTGGCTGATTCCCTGGAGCACGAAGGCCGGATGCGTGACCCAGGGAATATTAGCCTCTTTCCTTCTTTCACTTTCTTATTGTTGACTCCAGACCGCCAGGTTCTGGTCCATTAAGGACCCCAACAAGTTACTCCACCAGGGACCTTTAACTTCTTCACTATTAACTTCCTGACTACCCCGGGTAGTGCTAGTAATAAAGAACCTGCCTGGCAGTGCAGCAGACTTGGGATGTGAGTTTGATCTCTGGGTGGGGAAGAGATCCTCCCCCTGGAGGAGGGCAGGGCAACCCATTGGAGTACTCTTGCTGGGAGAATCTCATAAGCAAAGGAGCCTGGCAGGCTACAGTCCATGGAGTCACAAAGAATTGGAAATGACTGAAGTGACTTAGCATGCACACACCCTGATGGGGAATTTTTATAGAAGACTAGAACTTTGCTAAGATATTCCTCTTGGTTATTAATGACTCAATATTTCCTGGTCAGTATTTTTGTTTTTGGCACTGTGGATTCATTTTAAGACTTTAATATTGGCTTATAGAATCTGAAAGTGTGCTAAAGAAAGAAATACCAAACTTTACCTTCCTACCTGGGCTTAAAGCTAATATCCTATGTTTATAAATACCATAATATAAATGTCCAATTGTTTTCTTGTACTACATAAGCAGAATTTTGTGTTTTCTTGAATGAGAAGATAAAACATTATTATTTCATGAAATTAAAAAAAAATTAATAACCAGTCTTACACTACTGAAAATTACATCTAGGGCCACAAGTTAAATGCTAATGTATAAAATTTAATACAAAATGCTCTTTCTTTGATAGCATATTTCATGATTTTAAGCTAAGTTTTTACCTCTATTAAAATGTTTGATACATGTCATCTAAATAAGTGGCCTAAGATAAAATAGATTATAATACCAAACCATAATACAATACCTTACAGTTAGAACTGGACATGAAATGATGGACTGACTGAAAATTGAAAAAGGAGTTCATCAAGTTTACCTGGCGTATTTAGCTTATATACATAGTACATCATGTGAAATCCTGGGCTGGATGAATAGCTAGAGTCAAGATTGCCAAGAGAAATATCAACAGCCTCAGATATGTGGATGATACCACTGTAATGGCAGAAAGCAAAGAGGAGCTAAAGAGCCTCTTGATAAGAGCAGAAGGAGAGAGTGAAAAAGCTGGTTTAGAAGTCAGCATTCAAAAAACTAAGATCATGGCATCTGATCCCATTACTTCATGGCAAATAGAAGGGGAGAAGGTGGAAGCAGTGACAGACTTTATATTCATGGGCTTCAAAATCACTGCAGCAGGTTACTGTAGCCATGAAATTAAAAGCTTGTTCCTTGGAAGGATAGCTGTAACAAACCTAGATAGCGTGTTAAAAAGCAGAGACTTCACTTTGCCAACAGAGGTTCATATAGTCAAAGTTATTGTTTTTCCAGTAGTCATGTATGGATGTGAGATTTGGACCATAAAGAAGGTTAAGTGCTGAAGAATTGATATTCAAATTGTGGTGCTGGAGAAGACTCTTGAGAGTCCCCTGACAACAAGAAAGAGCAAGCTAGTCAATCCTAAAGGAAATCAACCCTGAATATTCATTGGAAGGACTGATGCTGAAGCTGAAACTCCAGTACTTTAGTCATCTGATGCTAACAGCCAATTCATTGGAAAAGACCCTAATGCTGGGAAGGACTGAAGGCAGGAGGAGAGAAGGCAACAGAGAATGAATGAGATGGTAAAATGGCATCACTGACACAGTCAGCATAAGTTGGAGTCAGCAATACTCCAGGAAATAGTGAAGGACAGGGAAGCCTGGTATGCTGCTGCCCATGGGGTAGCAAAGAGTCAGACATGACTTAGCAATTGAACGACAACAACTGATATATAAGATAGTATTTTTTTAAGATAGAAAAACTGGCATTACCATATGCTTTCTCTTTAATGAACAGCATAATATTTCTGAGAGAGATCTGAGATAAATTATATGTGAAATAAATGGAAAATATATAATTTCATTATATGATTTGAATTTAAAATAAAATATTTTCTTAAAATGCAAAATCATAGGAAACTTAATAACATGTTAATTAATTTCTTTTTAACAAATACATTCATGTATGTCAAAAATATTAATGAGATCTTGGTAGCAATGGTAGCTTTCAAATTCAAATTTAAAGAAAATGTACTAATATGTTAAATAAAATATATATGTAAAAAGATATGTTATAGATAATATTCTTTAATCTTCATTTATTATGATGGCATGCTTGCAAGTGTGCTCAGTATTGTCTGACTCTTTGCAACCTCATGGACTGTAGCCCACCAGGCTCTTCTGTCCATAGGATTTTCTTAGGCAAGAATACTGAAGTGGGTTGCCATTTCCTACTCTAGGGGATCTTCCTGACCCAGGGTTCAAACCTGCATCTCCTGAATTGGCAAGTGGGATTCTTTACCACTGATCTACCTGGTGAGCCCACATGTCCAAGTAACATACAACCATCCATTCAGTCCTTTATGGTCTATATACAGAATACATCTGAGGATTGAAATGTTCCTGTTTTCCCATGTAGTTCTCTAAGATACAATTCTGATTTCTGAGAGGAAAAAAATTCAATTTTTAAGTATAGCAATTTAACATTAAATATTAATACTCTATGAAGTCACTATTTCAAGAGGCACACATTAAATTAATTTTTTCATTAAGTTTAATAAGAGGGCTGGAAATAGAATGGGGAAATTTTCTAGAAAATAGGACAACAGTAACAACAAGTGTACAATATTGGAAACATAGGAAGAAAAAGAACTAAACTTCAGAAAAAGAACTAAACATCAGAAGTCTTGGTTAGAGTTTTCCTGACAGTGGGGAAAAAGCAAAAGATAAAGACAGATTAAAATGATGGCCACATTTATCAAAGAAAAAGAGCCAAAATCAAGTTAAAGCAATAGTAAAAACAAAATTAACTTTTGGGGTTCCAGCAATCATTTTCAAATTCCAGGCATTTAGGAAGAATAAAGGAATTTGAGGGCAGGGGTTCACAGCTACTTCCACTGAACTATATTTCTCCGAAAGTTGTTGACCGCTCTTAACTGATTTTTAACCAGCTTGATTGGAATCTTATGGCCAAATCTAATCGCAAGGGAGACAATAACCATGTATTCATTTAAAAGAAATGTCTTAATTCTGAAGAAAAATAGTGTTGTAGAAGAAAGGGGTATACATACATTGTTATGTAAATTATACACTCCATTACTAAAATCTCAGTTATATTTACATGCTCGTAAAATATTAACAATGAATAATGATTTACTGAAAATGTTATATTTGATTTGTGGCGGATTAGCCCTATGTGTTTGAGAAACTGTTAGTGTTAAAGTCTCAGCTCTTGCAATCATAATTATATATCATATATAACATAGAAAGAAAACAATAGTATTTTTAATAATAGCAGAAAATGAAAACAAAATAGGTAAATGAATCAAAATTGATCCTTCTAAGGGAATCATCTAGAAGGAGCTTAAAAGTTTGTTAACTTGCTGTTTATGTGCTTTCTTAAGGCATCGTGAAAAATGTGTTTAAAATTTTTAAAAGATGTAGAATTAAAAGTTTGGTGGTTTCAGAGAGTTTGTGGAGTTGCTGAGGTGCTAATACTATAGTCAGAAAACTTGGGGTACTGGATTGTATGCAATATTACTAACAAAATCATGGGTGACCATGGGAGTTGATAGCTAGGATCAGTTGCAAAAATGCTATTGGATCCAAAATGTTAAGGAACTCAGAAGGCTGGTTTGAGGATAGATCTTTCATGTGAATGAAGATGAAAATCACTAAGATTAATCACAGAAGGAGGGCTAGGTAGAAGAAAAATATATATATAAACAAAATCAATAATGAAGAGTGCCCAGGGAGTAAATGACAACTACAGAGAGAAATGTTGAGTACTATAATATTTTGACTTTAGTGTCAAATGACCTTGAATTTTGAAGAAGAAGGATAGAAAAATATTTTGAAAGGGGTAATGGGGAACAGTGTGAATCCAGGAAAACCTGAATAGGGGAAGTTGGAAGAAGAAAAAAAAAAAGAGTCTCAGCTTAAGAGAGTTGCAGAGAAAACTATTATTTTCAACAGAAACTCAATACTTTAGGGAAAGAATATGAGCATGTAGAGAGCTAAATAAAGCTTAAAGGGAGTTGCTTGTGATAGGCCCAAATGTTTTACACTTGGTGTTTGTAAAGCATTAGAATTTGGTTGATATAAACAGGCGTGGATTTCTGGTACGGACTTCAATGAAAAGTGAAGTGAGGAATTTGTGGATTTTGTATTTAATGTACTAAACTGGATTAGTATTAGAACTGAGTCATTGGAAAAGACCCTGATGCTGGGAAAGATTGAAGGTAGAAAGAGAATGGAACAACAGAGGATGATATGGTTGGATGGCATCACCAACTCAGTGGGCATGAGTTTGAGTAAACTCTGGGAGTTGGTGATAGACAGGGAGGCCTGGCGTGCTGCAGTCCATGGAGTCGCAAAGAGTCAGACAGGACTGAGCATCTGAACTGAACTGATCTGAATATCATTGGCACTCAATACCTTTAAAGTTCATTTACAAATAAAGCTATGGCTGGAGACATGAAAATGGAAAAAAAAATCTGTAAAAGTTGTTGTGAATGAATTACAGCTAAAATTATTGTTGAAAACTTGGAATCGAGAAAAGATGAAAAATAGAAGACTGAACAGACAAGAGAGACTTAGCAATCAAGGGAGAAAGAGATGGAAAAGGCCTACCTAATCACAGGAAGTACCCTTTTTAAGATAGCTTAAGTGTGGTTATCTTCTTGCAATTAATCTAGGCACTTTCAAGAGAAAGGAAGAGAACAGGAAATCATAATGAATATTAAGTATCTCTGAAAGGTAACTCTCATGGTGGCCCTTTTAAAGATCATAATTTTTGTTTTTTTGGTTTATTTTTATTTTTTAATACTTTATTCTACATTACAATACTGTATTTGTTTTGCCATACATTGACATGAATCAGCCACAGGTGTCCACGATCTTCCAATTCCGAAGCCCCCTCCCACCTCCCACCCCACATCCTCTCCCTGAATCATCCCGTGCACCAGCCCCATGCATCCTGCATCCTGTATTGAACATAGACTGGCGCTTCATTCTTACAAGATAGTATACATGTTTCAATGCCGTTCTCCCAAATCATCCCACCCTCTCCCTCTCCCTCTCCCTCAGAGTCCAAAAGTCCGTTCTATACCTCTGAGTCTCTTTTGTTGTCTCACATAGAGGGTCATCATTACTATCCTTCTAAATTAAAAGATCATAATTTTTTGGAGGACCACCTCTGACTTATCTTAGCCCTCTGCTTCTTTTGCTTCCTATTAAATATATACAAGATGCTTGCAAGCCTTTAACACTGTTGATTGATGACATGGAGTCTAGGTAAATCATTGAATTTCAACATACAGAAATAGTTGCTTCTATTAGTTGCCAGCACAGCCTAGAAAAGAGTTTTGGCAGCAGCCAAGTAAATCTCCTGAGTGTATGGAAGCATACTTTTTTCTTTAGTTTCCTAGTAGGAACTTTACCAGTTCCTTTGAAGTCTGGCTAAGAGAATGGAACCCATTATTATCTGACACATCATCTTGTTAAAATTGGTAAAGGTGTTGTATAATTATTTTTACTCCCTAAACTCTTATTGATATCAAAAATTAAATTTTGTCTTCATTTATATATTTCTGAACCGCAGCATGATTAAAATTAGCATTTTCAAATTTCACAGTCCTATGAAGTAAAGACATGTGTTTGCTACCATGAGAATCTGTTTCTCAAAGAAGCATTTCTCACTGGGATAACTTGTGATCTAATGGGAAGTGTACTGGTACATGTTGTTCAGCACCATATAATTCTGATTATAATTCTGTATTCTATTCTAAAATCCAGCTTTATGGAGTTTCTCTTTCTAAAGCCACTATATTAATAGAAGCTTTATTTATTAATTTTTTTAAAAGGAGGAGATACTAGAGCATTGGGTATTCTAATAAAAAACTAATGTGTTTAAACAAAGGCACTAAAGAATATGACTGTCAGTAGGCTGTTTTGCTTCTCTAATTTCACTTGTTAGAAAAAGTACCTAAGAATTACCAAGGTGAAGGTTATGTAATTCTGAGTCTCTGCAGTTCTTTCATTCCAAACTCAAGAAAAAATATTCCTATCTTTGAAATTGTTGTTTAGCTATATTTGGGAGAAAAGGTGTTTTTCAATGGAAGAGTAATATCTTATTTCCCATTCAAATATATCTATGTCATAATCAAAAGATTTTGGCATCTCTCTCAATGAAAGAGAAAAATTGTACAAACTTACCTGAACTAATGGAGATGTGTATGATAGACAGTTGTAAGGTATTTTTCCTGAATGAATAAAATTGCCAGTCAATCATGCAATATACATTATTATTCAGCCTTTTAAAAATATCAAAAAATTAGACTTTATGGTAAAACATTTGTTTCTTTCCTTAATACTAAACTCTTCAAGGCAAATAATGCACAATAATGATCTGACATTTATTGAAAATTATGTGTGTTAAAGAATCTAAAATTCAACAAGGGCCTTGTTTCCAGAAAGTTTGTTTTTAAATAAGAACTGCTATAGTTTATTAATTATAACTTACAGGAAACCTCACTGATTAAGCATGTTCATAAATCCAGTAAACCCTACTTGAGTAAATAGTGCTATGTACAAAAGCTGATGGAAACTATGTGGGAAAATTATGCGAAACAGATAGATTTTCTTAAGAAATTCCTTTCACATAATGCTATTTTGACAGAATGTTACCTACTTCAATCACTTCTAAACCATCTTGAGAAAGAAAGTCAAGGAGAGTTGCAGGAATTTTTAACTGTTTGATGAGAACTTTATCACCTTTCGTTTGATGTGTAACTTTCTCTTGAGAGGCTGAGGGCAACTCTGATGGAGACTGACAGCTGAAGGATCTAAGTGTTGTAACTCTGTGATCCCTCCATTGTATTTATTTGTGGGTAAATATTTTATAAAAGCCTTCAAAAGAAAGGTTCTCCAGCGATGGTTTTAACATTCTTTCTGATATAGCCAACTTCCCTTTCTTCCCTTGTCATAACAGGAAACTAAAATACACAGTTTTTAAATTTCAAAATCAATAAGCTCATAAAAATCTACTTTTTTATTAAAGATTTTAAGTACGAATTTAAGTAATCTTAATCCTAAATAATTTCAGACTAGGCTGCCTGTTATCAGAAAACTTTATTGCAGCTTGTTCTTATTGTTGTTTTCTTAGAATCATTGATATTGGCAATGGCATTGATCGTGTTAGTTGACAATCTCCCAAGACTTACCAGGAAGAAATAGAAAATATGAAGAAACCAATTACCAGTGCTGAAACTGATCAGTTAAACATTTTTAACAGAGATCTGTGAGCTCTCTATAAGTGAATATGACATATAACTAAAAAAGGTGCTATCTTTCTATCTGAAAAAATATATTTTACATCTCCATTAATATAGAATACACCCTTTTTACAAAAGGAAATACGCTGACATAATGTAAGAATGCAGATCAGAAAAATCTTCAAGTTGACCAACAGATTTCAGTAGACCCTTGCACCTAAATCATTTTTAAACTAACATTGCTCTGAAATCTGATATGAAAAAACAAGGATCTGGTTCACACCTAGGAATAAATACCTATAAATGAGAAATTCAGGAAATTATATTTCTATGTGAGTGCCTTTGTATGATACTGTTTAAATCCATATTCAAAATGTTTTACAGTATTATTTATGATAACATGTCATAACATAATAACATATCCTATTCCTTTGTACCAAGACAAACAGGTACAAAGATCATTAAAAAGCAGCCAAATTAAGTGCTAGCCAAAACTAATATGAATGAACTCCAAATATTGTTATTGCTGGAAAAAAAGTTACTGTGACTAATCCTCACTATCTTCTAATGCACATGTATTTTAAAAATGATTCTTGTCTGTGTTTATATAGAGATGTATGGCATGCATTTTGCTTTTAAATTTCCTTACTGAGAATACAAATTTATTAAGCCATAAACTCAGGAAGCACTTAGTGTTATGCTACACAAGGTAGCTTTTGTCCCTTCCATTGAAAATTGTTTAGTGGTTCCATTCACCACTTCTATCTCTTCTTTCCAGCTTCAGCAGACTTAATCCTTTATCATCAGTACCTTAGAAAAAAATATATGCTTCTGTCCTAACACTTTATGCAGTGTGTTGTCGGATTTTACACTTGTGGACCTTAGGGGAAGAATGTTCCTGAAACAGATTTCTTATTATAGTTGACATTTTTCTTTATCATTCATTGCCTGAGCTGAACGTAGTTTCTGACTCTTATTAGAGATCAATGTGTATTTTTAAAATAATTAAATAAACACTTAAATAATGTTAATTTCTGAATACACTTTGCTATTAGAAGTAAATTAACCCATTTTTCCTCATTTATACTTACTGTTGAAAGAGAATGTACAAATTGTTCACATCCAGGAATATTTAAATTAATTTTAAATTTAATTCAAATTAATTTTAAGATATTATTTTAATATTTAATGAAATATTAAATTTAACTTTAATTTTAAGTAGAATAGGCAGTAAAGCAATAAAACTGTGCAGTAACTCAAACTTTGCCATAATAATGGAAGCTGAGTCAATGATTTCTGGGAAGAAAATGCTTTCGATAGTTCTAAGCCTGATTTTATAACTTACAGAGTGCCTGGATATATGCCACTGAAGGTGTCATGACATGAGTAATAGCAGCAATGGCAAGAGGAACCTGTCTACAAAATCAATAGAAAATAATAAAATGCCCACAAATGACATGAAAAAACTTTATAAATATAATGCTAGATGAAAGAACTTAGATATGAAAGAGGACATAATCTGTGATTCTGTGTTCATATGATTTTCAAAAGTAAGTAATCCTAGTCAACATTGCAAGTTATTAAAAGAATGGTTACTTTTAAGGAAAAGGCTATAGAGTGGGAGGAAGCACAAGAGCATCTTTGTAGTTCTTGATTTATGTGAGAGTTATATAGGTGTAAGTCTAGTTGAAACTTTAATCATCAGTAGGTTATCCTTCAATACATTAAAAAATAATCTAGGTAAATATGTATGTTGAGAGGGAGGAGAGGGGAAGTGGGAGGAAAGGGAGAAGGGAAATACTTTATAGCAGGTCTCTTTCATCTTTTGTTGCTTTCTGTGATGTGCCAACACTTTAACCATCATGCAGCTAAAGCCGCTGTTTTCTAGTTTGTCAGTTGACAGTCAACACTTCCTAAGAACCAGGAAGCTGAAGAGATTTTGGTATGCTAGAAGAGACCAAGAAACCCCACAAAGCTTCAGAACACTTCCACTAGAAATATTGAAAAGACTTCAAAATAAGGCATATTATTCACCATCACCACATGAACATCCAGAGGAGTAGTTAATATTTTGCTTAAATAATTACCTGTTGAGAGCCTTAGGTATGATTTTGTTGATGAAACTGGCTTTGTCATCCTCTCAGGCCTGTTTGGGTGTGTCTCACATTGCTTATACTGCAGCCTATCTCTGCAGCCTTGGACTTTCAGCCTCTGGAGACTACCTGTTTTGGCTTGGTCTCTTCAGGGCTTTTTTTTTTTAAATTTTATTTTTACTTTATTCTACGTTACAATACTGTATTGGTTTTGCCATACATTGACATGAATCAGCCATAGGTGTACATGAGCTCCAATCCTGAAACCCCCTCCCACCTCTCACCCCATATCATCTCTCTGGATCATCCTTGTGCACCAGCCCCAAACATCCTGTATCCTGTATTGAACATAAACTGGCGCTTCTTTTCTTACTTGATAGTATACATGTTTCAATGCCATTCTCCCAAATCATCCCATCCTCTCCTTCTCTCTCAGAGTCCAAAAGTCCATTCTTTACATCTGTGTCTCTTTTGTTGTCTCACATACAGGGTCATCATTACTATCTTTCTAAATTCCATATATATGTGTCAGTATACTCTATTGGTGTTTTTCTTTCTGGCTTACTTTACTCTTTATAATCAGCTCCAGTTTCATCCATCTCATTAGAACTGATTCAAATTTATTCTTTTTAAGGGCTGAGTAATACTCCATTGTGTATATGTACCACTGCTTTCTTATCCATTCATCTGCTGATGGACATCTAGGTTGTTTCCATGTCCTGGCTATTATAAACAATACTGCAATGAACATTGGGATACATGTGTTTCTTTCAGTTCTGGTTTCCTCAGTGTGTATGCCCAGCAGTGGGATTGCTGGGTCATAAGGCAGTTCTATTTGTAATTTTTAAAGAATCTCCATACTGTTTTCCATAGTGGCTGTACTAGTTTGCATTCTCACCAACAGTGTAAGAGGGTTCCCTTTTCTCCACACCCTCTCCAGCATTTATTGCTTGTAGACTTTTGGATCGCAGCCATTCTGACTGGTGTGAAATGGTACCTCATTGTGGTCTTTATTTGCATTTCTCTTCAGGGCTTTGTAACAACTGTTGTGTGAAGCTTCAGTTCAGTTCAATTCACTTGCTCAGTCATGTCCGACTCTTTGTGACTCCATGAACCGTAGCATGCCAGGCCTCCCTGTCCATCACCAACTCCCAGAGTTCACCTACACCCATGTCCATCATCCTCTGTCGTCCCCTTCTCCCCCTGTCCTCAATCTTTCCCAGCATCAGGGTCTTTTCCAGTGAGTCAGCTCTATGCATCAGGTGGCCAAAGTATTGGAGTTTCAGCTTCAATATCAGTCCTTCCAATGAATACCTAGGACTGAGCTCCTTGATGGACTGGTTGAATCTCCTTGTAGTCCAAAGGACTCTCAAGAGTCTTCTCCAAATTCACAGTTCAAAAGCATTAATTCCTCTGCACTCAGCTTTCTTTATAGTCCAACTCTCACATCCATTACATGACCACTGGAGAAACCATAGCCTTGACTAGATGGACCTTTGTTGACAAAGTAATGTCTCTGCTTTTTAATACACCATCTAGGTTGGTCATAGCTTTCCTTCCAAAGAGTAAGCACCTTTTAATTTCATTGCTGTGAAGCTTATTGATGCTAATTTGTTAAATTACCAATAATATTAGTATCTTACCTCTTTTCCAGAGTGAACATATATAGTATGCATAATAAAGTTCAGAAAAATTCCTTGACTTATTAAAATACAATGTAGATAGGTATTTGGGAGATAAAGGATGCATTTTCTTTCAGTGTTAAATTATTCCTACCTATTATATATAGAGAGGAATTTCTAAAATATTCGGAAGTCTGGGCCGTATTGGCATCCATGGATTTTGAGATTTGTTTCTATGACACTTGACCACTTAATTATCTGCTCTTTTGATAAATAGGAACAAATAATGTATTCCTTTAAAACAAAACAAAACAAAACAAATCTTTCATTTATAGACCAAATTATTCTTCCACAGCCTTCAGTTTGAATTCTGTTTTGAATAAATTTGATATTCCAATATGTCCGGTTTCCTTGCCTAAAATTTTTACTCTGACATTCATTATTAAGAGCATTATGTAAAATAGGGTAATTTGAAATTATCTGTGGGAGACCAGGTAGATTAAGATAAGTGGTTATACACTTGTTTTCTTAAGAGACTTGTCTTAATTTGTCATATTGACTCCTTATACACACATATCTATGTATGTATATATATAAAACCTCATGGAGAGACTGGGCAAGATTTGCCTGACTGATGTCCACCTGCTTTTCTCATTTCTGACTGTGACACTATCTACAATTTAATCCTTACTCTCAGGGTATCAAGTGATTCTGTTTGGACCAATGACACGTAATTAGACTTCACAGAGTAAGGCTTCCAGGAAGGCCTATAAAGGAATAAATAGTCTGTAAAATTATTTTGTCTTTTGCTCCTCTGACCTGGTCTGACTGATGCTGAAGGTGAAGCAGGCAGTGAAAATCTTTCTATCTTAATCCCCCTATTGGTTATTAAGAAGGTTATCAATCTTGCCTTCTAAAAAACAAGCCAGTAGATTGACCAGAGTGAAAATTATTTGAATTCATAGAGACTATAAATTAAATTTGTAACAAAGGCTCTTAAAATCTAGTCAGACGAATTATTTATTATATTCACAACCAAGAGCCTGATAAACTGGCTTAAACAGTTGGCCATTTTCCTCCATATATCTCAGAGTTCAGAAATCATCCCAGTCTAGTACAAGAGCCCCCAGTTAAGGACTTGGGCATCTCTTAGAATTTTTTCTCTGTTATCTTTGACACTATCTCTATCAGCTTTTTATACTTTGTAAGATCCCTCGGAAATTAAAAGTAACTTCATAGGTTTCAGCCAGTGTTCACATGCCCCATGGTGTCTTTAAGTGATTTGATCATATATTTAAATCCAAATACAAACAATGTCCATATATTGCAATAAATGGTGTCCTCTTGATGTTTTAATCTACATTTTCTGTCATTTGTTTTTTCAAATCAAGTAAAATTTGCATTCAATGAAATACATAGTTACTAAGCGACAATTCTGTGAGTTGAGACTGATGTATACATCTATGTTAACAGTACCCCAGTCAAAATCCATTCCTATTATCCCAGGAACTTCCTTTGTGCCTTCTTCAAACTAAGCACCATCATACCATAGTTCCAATTTTTCCATTGCAAATTAATTTTGTCTTGTATTGAGATTCATATATATGGAACCATACATAATGGCTATGAATGACGTAAATGTTGACAGTGTTGTCCAAAAGCATAAATGCTTCAGATATTTTGTGCACTAGTTTTATCAGCTACTGATTTAAGAAGTGTTAATCTTATTGTGGAAAATTCTGAAAGAGATGGGAATACCAGACCACCTGACCTGACTCCCAGATGGCTCAGACCATAAAGCGTCTGCCTACAATGTGGGAGACCCAGGTTCAATCCCTGGGTCAGGAAGATCTTCTGGAGAAGGAAATGGCAACCCACTCCAGTATTCTTGCCTGGAGAATCTCATGGATGGAGGAGCCTGTTAGGCTACAGTTCATGGAGTCACAAAGAGCCGGACATGACTGAGCAACTTCATTTTCACTTTCACTTTGACCTGCCTCTTGAGAAATCTATATGCAGGTCAGGAAGCAACAGTTAGAATGGGACATGGTGAACAACAGACTAGTTCCAAATAGGAAAAAGAGTACGTCAAGGCTGTATATTGTCACCCTGCTTATTTAACTTATATACAGAGTACATCATGAGAAATGCTGGACTGGAAGAAACACAAGCTGGAATCAAGATTGCTGGGATAAATATCAATAACCTCAAATATGCAGATAACACCACCCTTATGGCAGAACATGAAGAGGAACTAAAAAACCTCTTGATGAAAGTGAAAGAGGAGAGCAAAAAGTTGGCTTCAAGCTCAACATTCAGAAAACAAAGATCATGGCATCCGGTCCCATCACTTCATGGGAAATAGATGGGGAAACAGTGGAAACTGTGTCAGACTTTATTTTGGTGGGCTTCAAAATCACTGCAGATGATGACTGCAGCCGTGAAATTAAAAGACACTTACTCCTTGGAAGAAAAGTTATGACAAACCTAGAGAGCATATTGAAAAGCAGAGGCATTACTTTTCCAACAAAGGTCCGTTTAGTCAAGGCTATAGTTTTTCCAGTGGTCATGTATGGATGTGAAAATTGGACTGTGAAGAAGGGTGAGCGCTGAAGAATTGATGCTTTTGAACTGTGGTGTTGGAGAAGACTCTTGAGAGTCCCTTGGACTCCAAGGAGATCCAACCAGTCCATTCTGTAGGAGCTCAGCCATGGGATTTCTTTGGAAGGAATGATGTTAAAGCTGAAACTCCAGTACTTTAGCCACCTCATGGGAAGTGTTGACTCACTGGAAAAGACTCTGATGCTGGGAGGGCTTGGGGGCAGGAGGAGAAGGGGATGACCGAGGATGAGATGGCTGGATGGCATCACTGACTCAATGGATGTGAGTCTGAGTGAACTCTGGGAGTTGGTGATGGACAAGGAGGTCTGGTGTGCTGCAGTTCATGGGATCTCAAAGAGTTGGGCACGATTGAGTGACTGAACTGAACTGAATCTTACTGTCATTTATTTCATTTCTAAGCATACAATGTACCCTATGCTGCAACTTTTTCTTTAAACAATTCAGTTGCTTTTAATGAATTGAAGGAAAGTTAAAAAATACCTCACATTGTCTCCTAAATAATAAAAAATAAAATATAATTAAGATAATAAACCAGACTATTGACATCAGTTCCCTGATAGCTCAGTTAGTAAAGAATCTGCTTGCAATGCAGGAGATACCTGTCCGATTCCTGGATTGGGAAGAACCTCTGGCAAAGGGATAGGTTACCCACTCCAGTATTCCAGGGTTTTCCTGGTGGCTCAGCTGGTAAAGAATCCACCTGCAGTGCAGGAGACCTGGGTTTGATCCCTGGGCTGGGAAGATCCCTTGGAGAAGTGAAAGGCTACCCAGTCCAGTCTTCTGGCGTGAGGAATTCCATGAACAGTATAGTTCATGGAATAGCAAAGAGGTGGACATGACTGAGCAACTTTCACTTTCAGAAAAAGAATAGTCTGTATTTGCCCATATCTTTATCATTCCTGATATTCTTCCCTTTTCTCTTAGACGTGAATTTTCATCTGGTAAATTTCCCTTTAAATTTGAAGATCTTTATTTAACATTTCTAGGGATCACAGATCCATTATTAATGCATTCACTTATCTTCTCTTAAAATATCTTTATTTTACCCTTATTTTTGTAAGATTGTTTCACTGGATATAGCATTCTGAATTATCATTTTTACCCTCTTCATGAACTTTTGAAAAGTATTCTTTGTTTGCCTTCTGGCATCCAAGGTTATGAGAAGTCAGCCATCATTCCTGTAATTGGTTTCCTTTGTGTGCAACAGGGTTTTAACTGTTACAGTTACCTTTGAAATTTTGCCATTGAGTTTGACAATGTGGTCATGATGAGTGTATTTAGATTTCTTTTGTATTTATCCTACTCTGGATGCCCATAGTTCTTAGATCTGTAGACTGAGGATTTTCACCAACTTTTCTGGGTCATTTATCATATAGAACTTCTCATCATCTTGATATCTTTGATAGCATCTATATAGTGTGATTGGAGAAGGAAATGGAAACCCACTCCAATACTCTTGCCTGGAAAATCCCATGGACAAATGAGCCTGGTAGGCTAGAGTTCATGGGGTCACAAAGAGTCAGACATGTCTGAGTGACTTCACTTCACTTCATATAGTGTGATATAGCATTCCCTTGGAGAAGGAAATGGCAACCCACTCCAGTGTTCTTGCCTGGAGAATCCCAGGGATGGGGGAGCCTGGTGGATTGCCATCTATGGGGTCGCACAGAGTCGGACACGACTGAAGTGACTTAGCAGCAGCAGCAGCAGCAGCAGTTACTTTTATATTTTGTAAATAGTTTAGAATCTTGAGCAAATTAAAGTGTGATTATTATGTGGAAGATTTTGGGTCACAGATACTTAATAGGTGATATATATTTCAGGAGGCAAATAATAATATTCTGTTGTTTATGTTAGGTAGTTAGAATAGGAAAAAGGAGTTCAGAATGGTGGTGGCTAAAAGACAAGGAAGGGAAAAGCCTGCGAAAAGAGAACAAAGAAAGGTCCAAGGACTGGAGTGAGGATCTCAGGTAGAATAAACAGCATTCCTGGCTAGTCCAGTTTACACAGGGCAGGCCTGAGGGCAGGAGAAAAACATATAAAAAGAGGAGCCAAAGGAGTGGAGCTCTTTCTCTTCTTTTCATGTCTTTTGGGTCGGCATGCCCTCAAGACTCTAGAATGTATTTTCCTTTTATTTTCTAAATAAAACTGAGCTGTAGTACTTATCTGTTCGAGAGCTGTAACACGGCCTTTCTGAGAGCAGAGAGCTGTGAACAGTCTGTCCGAGGGCTGTGACATGGTCTGTCTGAGGGCTTTAAGATCCATTGCTTGAAATTTGTGTTGTGACGAGACAGAACCGAGGAAATTACACACTCTCCAACATCTGTCTGTCTGCATTGCTCTTAAATATTAATAATTATTGTATAGATTCATTTCTTCATTTGTGGTTGCAAAATGGTAATAATGTAATTCTATCATACCTTATTCCTTCATCATCTGGGCAACTTATAAAAATTGAAGTATCTCACATCAACTAAGCATATGCCTCCCTGGTGGCACACATGGTACAAGAGTCTGCAGGATGCCTCGGTTCCATCCCTGGGTTTGGAAGATCCCCTGGAGAAGGGCATGACAACCCACTCCAGTATTCTTGCCTAGAGAACCCCAAGGGGTTGCAAAGAGTTGGACATGACTGAGTGACTTTCACATACACAGGTATGTGGTTCCATGAGCTATAATTCATACAGAGAAGGCAGAACATATGCTAGAATTTTTGTCATTTATTTATTAAAAAAAATACTTCCTGTCATTCTCCCAAGTTGAACATTTTTAAGTATAATTAAGAAATCTTTGCTTTAGACATAATTTATACTTGGTCATTGTAGCTCAGATGATGAAGTCTATCTGCAATGCAAGAGACATAGGTTTGATCCCTGGGTTTGGAAGATTCCCTGAACAAGAAAATGGCAACCCACTCCAGTATTCTTGCCTGGAGAACTCCACAGACATAGGAGCCTGGCAGGCTACAGTCTGTGGGATGTCTATTAGTCAGACATGACTGAGCAACTTTGACTTTCATATACGAGTGCTTAAAAACAGAGGAATTAATTTCCTCTTTTACTGAAGCCTAGTTGTCTCAGGTCTGTTTTCTCGTGAGCAGATATTGGTGTCATATGGGTATTACTTGTCACCATTTACTCATGTTGGAGAGTTTATGAGGATACCTTGTTTTCTACTTTACTAGTACCTTTTACCTGTAGGCCTTTGGGTCTTCTCTACTTTCTGATGGTATATGCTGCTGATGCTGCTACTGCTGCTGCTGCTAAGTCGCTACAGTCGTGTCCGACTCTCTGTGACCCCATAGATGGGAGCCCAAAAGTCTCCTCTGTCCCTGGGATTCTCCAGGCAAGAATATTAGAGTGAGTTGCCATTTCCTTTTCCAATGCATGTATGCAGGATAAGTCACTTCAGTCATGTCCAACACTGTGTGACCCCATAGACAGCAGCTCCTCTGTCCACAGGATTCTCTAGGCACGAATACTGGAGTGGGTTGCCATTTCTGTCTCCAGATGGTATATAAAGACATGGAATAACTACCTTGCTGATGTTGTCTTTAAAAATTGTCAATTAATCTTTCTAAATAATTAAATAGTGATATTGCCTACCATCAGTTCAGTTCAGTTCAGGTAGGTCGCTCAGTCATGTCCAACTCTTTACGAGCACATGAATCACAGAATGCCAGGCCTCCCTGTCCATTACCAACCCCCGGGTTTCACCCAAACTCATGTCCATTGAGTCAGTGATGCCATCCAGCCATCTCATCCTCTGTCGTTTCCTTCTCCTCCTGCCTCCAATCTCTCCCAACATTAGAGTCTTTTCCAATGAGTCAACTCTTCACATGAGGTGGCCAAAGTACAGGGGTTTCAGTTTTAGCATCATTCCTTCAAAGAATACCCAGGGCTGATCTCCTTTAGAATGGACTGGTTGGATCTCCTTGCAGTCCAAGTGACTCTCAAGAGTATTCTCCAACACCACATTTCAGAAGCAACAATTCTTAGTCACTCAGCTTTCCTCACAGTCCAATTTTCACATCCATACATGACCACTGGAAAACCATAGCCTTGACTAGACGGACTTTGTTAGCAAAGTAATGTCTCTGCTTTTGAATATGCTATCTAAGTTGATCATAACTTTCCTTCCAAGGAGTAAGCATCTTTTAAATTCATGGCTGCAATCACCATCTTCAGTGATTTTGAAGCCCACCAAAATAAAGTCTGACACTGTTTCCACTGTTTCCCCATCTATTTCCCACAAAGTGAAGTGATGGGACCAGATGCCATGATCTTAGTTTTCTGACTGCTGAGCTTTAAGCCAACTTTTTCACTCTCCACTTTCACTTTCATCAAGAGTCTTTTTAGTTCCTCTTCACTTTCTGCCATAAGGATGGTGTCATCTGCATATCTGAGGTTGTTCGATATTTATCCTGGCAATCTTGATTCCAGCTTGTGCTTCTTCCAGTCCAGCGTTTCTGATGATGTACTCTGCATATAAGTTAAAAAAGCAGCCTGACAATATACAGCCTTGATGTAGTCCTTTTGCTGTTTGGAACCAATCTGTTGTTCCATGTCCAGTTCTAACTGTTGCTTCCTGACCTGCATACAGATTTCTCAAGAGGCAGGTCACATGGTCTGGTATTTCCATCTCTTGAAGAACTTTCCACAGTTTATTGTGATCCACACAGTCAAGGGTTTTGGCATAGTCAGTAAAGCAGAAATAGATGTTTTCCTGGAACTCTCTTACTTTTTCCATGATCCAGTGGATGTTGGCAATTTGATCTCTGGTTCCTCTGCCTTTTCTAAAACCAGCTTGAACATCAGGGAGTTCATGGTTCATGTATTGCTGAAGCCTGGCTTGGAGAATTTTGAGCATTACTTTACTAGCATGTGAGATGAGTGCAATTGTGCAGTAGTTTGAACATTCTTTGGCATTGCCTTTCTTTGGGATTGGAATGAAAACTGACCTTTTCCAGTCCTGTGGCCACTGCTGAGTTTTCCAAATTTGCTGGCATATTGAGTGCAGCACTTTCACAGCATCATCTTTCAGGATTTGAAACAGCTCCACTGGAATTTCATCATGTCCACTAGCTTTGTTTGTAGTGATGCTTTCTAAGGCCCACTTGACTTCACATTCCAGGATGTCTGGCTCTAGATGAATGATCACACCATCATGATTATCTTGATCTGGAAGGTCGTTTTTGTACAGTTCTTCTGTGTATTCTTGCCACCTCTTCTTAATATCTTCTGCTTTTGTTAGGCCCATACAATTTCTGTTCTTTATCGAGCCCATCTTTGCATGAAATGTTCCCTTAGTATCTCTAATTTTCTTGTAGAGATCTCTAGTCTTTCCCATTCTGTTCTTTTCCTCTATTTCTTTGCATCACTAAAGAAGGCTTTCTTATCTCTTCTTGCTATTTTTTAGAACTCTGCATTCAGATGCTTACATTTTTCCTTTTCTCCTTTGCTTTTTGCTTCTCTTCTTTTCACAGCCATTTGTAAGGCCTCTCCAGACAGTCATTTTGCTTTTTTGCATTTCTTTTCCATTGGGATAGTCTTGATCCCTGTCTTCTGTACAGTGTCACAGACCTCATTCCATAGTTCATCAGGCACTCTATCTATCAGACCTAGGCCCTTAAATCTATTTCTCACTTCCACTGTATAATCATAAGGGATTTGATTTAGTCATACCTGAATGGTCTAGTGGTTTTCCCAACTTTCAATTTCAGTCTGAATTTGGCAATAAGAAGTTCATGATGTGAGCCATAGTCAGCTGCTCGTTTTATTTTTGTTGACTGTATAGAGCTTCTCCATCTTTGGCTGCAAAGAATATAATCAATCTGATTTTGGTGTTGACCATCTGGTGATGTCTATGTGTAGAGTCTTCTCTTGTGTTGTTGGAAGAGGGTGTTTGCTATGACCAGTGCATTTTCTTGGCAAAACTCTATATAAGTCTTTGCCTTGCTTCATTCCGTATTCCAAGGCCAAATTTGCCTGTTACTCTAGGTGTTTCTTGACTTCCTACTTTTGCATTCCAGTCCCCTATAATGAAAAGGACATCTTTTCTGGGTGTTAGTTCTAAAAGGTCTTATAGGTCTTCATAAAACCATTCAACTTCAGCTTCTTCAGCGTTACTGGTTGGGGCATAATCTTGGATTACTGTGATATTGAATGGTTTGCCATTCAAGTATTCATTGTTGTGTCATTTTTAAGGTTGCATCGAAGTACTGTATTTTGGACTCTTTTATTGACTACGATGGCTACTTCATTTCTTCCAAGAGATCACTGTCCTCAGTAGTAGATATAATGGTCATCTGAGTTAAATTTACCTATTCCAGTCCATTTTAGTTTGCTGATTCCTAGAATGTCAGCATTCTCTCTTGCCATCTCTTGTTTGATCACTTCCAATTTACCTTGATTCATGGACCTGACATTCCAGGTTCCTATGCAATATTGCTGTTTACAGCATCAGACCTTGCTTCTATCACTAGTCACATCCACAACTGGGTATTGTTTTTGCTTTGGTTCCATCCCTTCATTCTTTCTAGTGTTATTTCTCTACTGATCTCTAGTAGCATACTGGGCACCTACTGACCAGGGGAGTTCCTCTTTTAGTATCCTATCATTTTGCCTTTTAATACTGTCACGGGATTCTCAAGGCAAGAATACTGAAGTGGTTTGCCATTCCCTTCTTCAGTGGACGGTATTCTGTCAGACCTCTCCACCATGACCCGCTCATCTTGGGTGGTCCCACGGGCATAGCTTAGTTTCATTGAGTTAGACAATGCTCTGGTCCTAGTGTGATTAGATTGACTAGTTTTCTGTGATTATGGTTTCAGTGTGTCTGCCCTCTGATGCCCTGTTGCAACACCTACCATCTTACTTGGGTTTCTCTTACCTTAGACATGGGATATCTCTTCACAGCTGCTCCAGCAAAGCACAGCTGCTGCTCCTTACCTTGGACGAGGGGTATCTCCTCACCACTGCCCTTCCTGATCTTGAACGTGGAATAGCTTTCCTGCGCCCACGCAGCACCTGCTCCTTGGATGGGGGTTGCTCTTTTGGCTGTCACCCCTGACCTCGGACATGGGGTAGCTCCTCTAGGGCATTCCTGCTCTTTTACAGCCTGACATTCTCGGCCGCTGCCCCTGACCTTGGACATGGGGTAACTCTTCTTGGCCGCTGCCCCTCGGGCTTGGGGTCCTCCTGGCTTCTGCCCCTCACTTCTCATGTGGAGTAGCTCCTCTCAGCCGCGCTATGTGTGTCGGTTGCAGCTGACCGAGCTAAGAGGCTTTTTAGTTCCTCTTTACTTTCTGCCAAAAGGGTGGTGTCATCTCCATATCTGAGGTTATTGATATTTCTCCTGGAAATCTTGATTCCAGCTTGTGCTTCTTTCAGCCCAGCATTTCTCATGGTGTACTCTGGATGTAAGTTAAATAGTCAGGATGACAGTATACAGCCTGAACCAGTCTGTTGTTCCATGTCCAGTTTAAACTGTTGCTTCCTGAGCTGCATATAGGTTTCTCAAGAGGCAGGTCAGGTGATCTGGTATTCCCATCTCTTTCAGAATTTTCCAAGTTTATTGTGATCCACACAATCCTTTGCTGCATGTCTTTGAAGTTATTTGTTATGTGGACAAAGGTGAAAACTTAAGTGGTATGATAGTGACTGTTAGGACAGTAGTGTGCCATAATTCTCATCATGGTAAGCTTCATCAAAATACACTTTGCTATAAATAATGACCTGGTCATATTCTTCAAATTTCTTTTGAGATAAATGGAGGCTATATTTATCTGTTTTAATAAAGGGATTGTGGTAATGATCTTAGGGGCCCTATGAGTATTGTGTACATTTCCAGTCATAATCGATAGGGAACTATCTTCATGAGAAATGTAACATTTATCACTTTTGAACACTTTTTTTACTACTGTGAAATATTCTTGGGCATTTTTCAATATATCTTCACGTTGACAAACTAGCCAATTTTGTTGCCTCTTCTAGCCTCTGCTAGCATTAAATAAAAATGCACATGAAACAGAAAGTATTAAAGTAGAAGAACCCTGTCTTGTAAACATAAAGTATTTTGCCACTGTGATTAGCATATAATCTCTGACTAGTAGTTTATTTTGAAGAAGAGTATACTTGTTGAAAGATGAATTTGCTTCAGTAGGTCTTTTTGGTTCAGCCACTGACAATCATTAAGACATATTGTTCTAAGGAAGAAATAAACTAAACCACCCTCTTAAAAGCTGGAGATCAACTGTTCTCCTCTGTTTCTACTCTTTAATCACTTAGGCAATTCACTTTGATATATCACAGAGTTTTGGGACTGCAATAAAAATGAACTCAAAATTAAGTTAACCTCTTTTTTCTTATTTTCTGCCAAATGGTATCACCTAGCTTAATAGAGGAAGGATATACTTAGAGCATCCCGTATAACCTGGTTTCCAATAATGTAGCAGAAACTCTTAGAGAAATGCATGGTCATTTTATGCCATTTCTTTCTTTCTTTCTTTTTTTTTAATTAGTTGAAACTGGGTTCCACCTCTATGCACTAGTTAAGTTCTTGTTCCACCAATTCATTGGGAGCATATTTTAATTTGTATGTTTTTTTCACTTCAAAAGGAGCAGTCATTTTAATTCCACATCAACTGCCTTGCTTCTACTTTTCCAATTTAATTTCAGATTCATTTAAATTATGTGAACATGACCTGTTCAGAATAAGAAAACTGATTTGTAAAGAATACTTTTCTCTTAGTTAAAAATAGAATATTTCTGTGTACAGTCTTACCTATACAATAAACTGTTGGTCTTAAGTAGGTCATATATGGCATCCATAGTTAACATAGATTGGAACATTCAACCCATCCTGGCCTTTTTTCCTAGGTGGAGATATCTGTGTTCTAAGAATCCTTTAATAGTTTGCACTTCCATTTGAAGATCTAAATGGAATCTTCTGTAACCAATGGCCTGCCGCAGGAGTTGACTGTTACATACCCTGGTTTTTTCTATGAGAGTTTGGAAAACACGTGTGAATTTTCTGTGTTTATTTGGTATATGGATATGATGGCATCAATAGCAAAAGTATTTACAGTGACAACTTATTAGAGCCTTTCACTCCTTGCATTGGGGTTAGGCTGTCCGTTGTCCGTATTCCTACATGTCAAGATGCAGTTGCTTTGACAGCATTAGGGACAAGGGTGACTTCTTGACTTCAGTCAAGCCACCAAAAGTGGGCTAGAGCCAGTTCTGTATATTGCCAAAAATCTTCTTTGTAGCTTAGCCAAAGATCTAGCCCTTCAAACTTTTCATAATTTTTGTAAGCACCAAGCTTATTGTAATAAATCCCTCATTGGTTAAAGTGACTAATTTCTTCTTGAACTGGATGTTGACTAATCCAGGTACTTAAAAAACAACAACAACAACAACAACTAGGATTTACTTACATATATTTATGCATTTTAACTGTTTGTAATTTCACCTTCAAATACTTATTTGAAGATTATTTTAATTTCTGATAAAGAATATGTGTCAGGATAAAGTTCAATTTGCAATGAACCCCTATTACTCTTAAAGTGATGCTGTGGTCTTTCTGTATTATTTCTTGCTTGTAAGAGTCTGTAAAAAGTAAATCGGAAGGTAACATAGGAATATAGAAAAATAAGACTCTATGTATCAAAATAAGACTCTATCTATCAATCATGTATTTAGTAAATTAGCCATGGCACATCCACCAAATGTGTAATAATTTGGTACAATTTTATGCTGTAAAGCAGAGAGTTTTATGTTCATTTGCCAAATGCCTTGGAGTAAAGCCTTCTTCTCCCTAGTCCAGAGTGGAACCACAAAGAGAGAGTCTTGATTCACCACTAGCAGGAGGGTCATTGTGAAAGCAAGATTCTCTTTGCCTTATGGCCATAAACAAACTTTTACATGACACAGGGTAGATATAGAGTAAAAAGAATAAGGAAACAAGCGTGTGATATGTCAGGAAAGGCAGTTCTCAAAAGTATATAGCCTAAGGGTAAGCCTGACTGGGGAAGTATATTCTACAGGTTAAGATTTAACGAGGAAAACTGACAGTTTAAGCAAGTTTTGTTTTTAGGAAGCACCTTAAGCTTGGAGTATGTGGATAGAGGAGTCACCCAATAAAACCTTAATCTTTACACAAACCTAAAGAGGTTGCCAGTATGTTTTGGGGCACGTTAAATAAATGTATGCCTTTGTCAAAACTGAGGCAATGTGCACTTAAGATCTGTGGATTCAATTGTATGTAAAGCTGATACCAAAATAAAATATATTTTAAGTGATAAATTTTGATGATATGCATGTTATTTATGGAACTGTGCTGACATCTGAAATTTAATTTGTAGTGATAAAAACTAAGATTAAATGGTGGGTAGACAGATAGAAGGATAGATAGATACATAATACATGAAGTATAGTAAAATGTTAAGAGTGGAATCTTGTGGGTGGGTATGTGGATGCATATGGTGAAATTCTTTCAACTCAGTTATATTCTTGAAGATGTCCATAAAATCTTTGGAAAAAGAACAAGCATTTTAAAGGAAGATAGAGACTCAATAGGAGTTTTAAGAATGCTATGAAGGTTGAGATTAAACAAAAACAGAATATGGGTGATTACATTTTCTTAGGAAGTAGGGAAGGCAGATGAGCAGCGTGCATAGGCATGGTATATAAAGAAAATTTGACTCCAGGGTCAGTGTTGCCCTTATCCTTTAAGTAACCTTGGCAAAGTCAAATGAATGACAAAATGAAGATAATAACTTGTTCATATCTTTCTCACAATTGTATTGTGAAGATGAACTATCACATTACTATGCAAATACAAATTTGTATTATTCAAATTAAGTACTCCATTTAATAACACTCCAGGAAAACACAAATCCAAAGCTTGCCTTTGATGCACAGATTGGAAGGTCAGAAAGTGAAGTTTTTCTCTTTAATCCTTGGAGATTTCTTTCTCTTCTATTTTAGTCTACCATTAATTGCTGATAAATGGTGGCAATTTGTTAGAAGCAGACAGTGTTGTATCTAGTCAGTGGAGCAGAGGAAAGCATTGTTAAGCAAAAACTCTGAGATCTGATGAGACCAGTAAAAGACAGCATATACAGTTTGAAGCTAGTATTCATTAGGAAAAGGGAGAAACTATACAATATCACTAAAATCTATTTCACTTCTAACTAAGAAATGTGGAAGTTAAGTACTGTATTAGTAATGTTCATAGGATTGCTGACAGGAGGGAAGACCAGTGCATTCATTACCTATTGTGGTGTAACAGGTTGCCACAAACATAGCTTGTCATGTGCATTTATTGTATGGCAGTATCATGATTCAGGAGTCCAGTCACAAGTTAGCTAGGACTTTTTTGCTCAGAGTCTCTCCTTACATTCACAGTATTGGCAGAGACTACTATGTCATCTTAGAATGAAGTGGGTCCACGTCTAGGTTCAGGTGGATATTGACAAAATTCAGTTCCTTTCAGTTATAGAACTGAGGTTCCACTATTTTCTTGGTGGCTATAGGTTAGAAGTTGTTTTCAGTCCTTAAAGTTTACCTCATGTCCTAGTCATGTACTCTTCTTGAAACATGGAAACTTGTATAATCAAACTTAGCAGAAGAATCTCCTATAGTCTTCTACAATGGATGGAAAGATATGATGGATGGCTGTCGATGTTCTATCCATACTCAAGCAGAGAGAATTGTAGTGTATATAGCAGATGGCAAGAATCCTAGAGATCATCTTGGAATTCTGAGACAATGGCCAAACTTAATATTGTCTTAATTGAGAAAACGTTTTAAAAGAAAGTGGCATTCATCCTGCTTATTAGAGAAGAGAGAACAAGATGAGTTACAAAGAAAACAAAAAGATGACATATTATTTCTTATTCTCATCCTTTCACTCCAGGATGTTATAGAAGGAGATTATGCAGACTTTCACAGAGTTGCAAGATGTTAAAGAAAATGATTGGCAGAACTATGCAGAAACTGCTGACAAGGTACAGGGAGACTGCTCAAGAGTCAAAATGGGAAAGAGACTGTGATTTTGAATTCTGTGGATGTTTGAGCCTTTAAAAACATTCCTTGGCCAAGATTACATGTGGCAGCCAGGATCTTGTAGAGGAATGGAGGCAGACTGTGCCCCGTGAAGCCTGACTAGATAGCATATTATGAAAACTTTCAAAAATATTTGTATGCAGTATGGCACAAGAATAGCCAAGGTAGCCACCTTTGGAGGAACCTGAGACCTCAGACAGTAAACATGTCCTCAGAGCACAGTGTGGCCTGGAGACTATAGGACTCAGTGAGTGTGTATGACAAATTCATTTTCTCCACACTTTCTCAGGCTCTGAGAGAAAGAGAGTTCTCGAAAAGACATTTACTTTTTACACCATAGATAATAGAAATTACTTGATTTAGTAGAAATGTTTTCTTACAATCAGATTTGCAAGGAAAATATAATGGAAATTATTAAATGTGTAATTGTGGGTTGAGATAAAATATGAGAGGAAATGTGAGAGGTAGATGTTGTGAAGATACTGGAATACATATGTGAATGTTATGCTGGGGAAGGCATGTGGGTGGAGATAAACATTTGTGAGTCATCAGCATGTTGCTGAGAAGGGAAGTATTAAGCATAAATAAATTAGATCACCCAAGGTGAAAGAATATAGGTGAGACTTGAAAACAGTGACAGACAGACACCTCAGAAATATCTTTTTTCTATATGTGTGAAAAAGAAGAGTTACCCAAAATTATTACCCTCCACCCTGAGGAAAAAAAAACGAATCTAGCCACTATCCTATACATAACGTTATTGAGGAAGAAAAACAAAACAAAACAAAACAAAGATGCCTTGAGTCCCAGCTGAAATATATTGATTGGATTTAGCAATTAGATGCCAAGTAAAAGAATCTAAGTTTCTCCCACCATTTGAACTGTTGTTATATATCATGTTAGCAGTAAAGTATCACTTCAGGTAACGACTCATATAATTTTCTTCCCAGTTTTAGAAAGTAGGGTTTGTTCCATACCATGTTTATATTTCAGGAACAGAGCCTTGATGGCTCGTGATAATTTTCAAAGTATCTCACAGGTGGCTCTAGTGGTAAAGAACCCACCTGCCAGAGCAGGAGACACAAGAGACATGGGTTTGATCCCTGGGTCAGGACAATCCCCTGGAAAGGGAATGGCTATTCACTCCAGTATTCTTGCCTGGAGAATCCCATGGACAGAGGAGCCTGGAGGATGACAGTCCATAGGGTCCCTCAGAGTCAGACGCTACTGAAGCAACTTAGCATGCACATACCAACTTAGCACACGCATACCATTAATACAAGGCAGATTTTGGATTTGAATCTATTTTGGTAGGGCTTAATTTAGAGAAATGATCAGGCTGCTGTGAAATCTGTTCTGCCGTTTGGGCCCGTATATGTGATAAAAAGAGGTGATAAAAAGGACGGGGATGTTAAGTAGAATCTTTTTTCAGGCCCCAAAAAGAAATTAGCAGAAAGACTCTGTGATGGTTAATTTCAAGTCTCAATCCCACATAATAAATTTCTTTCTATATATCTCTATCCCTATTTTTACTTCTGTCTCTACTGTTGGCTCTGTTGCTCTGGGGAACTCTAACAGAGACCCCTTAATCTCTATAGCAAAATTATGACCTCCCTGACAGAGCTTGAAAACATCTGCTGCTTTCTAGCAGGCTCTGTGAATCAAGTGAAAGTAAAATCTGATTCTATAAAGAACAATGTTGCATAGGAACTTGGAATGTTAGGTCTGTGAATCAGGGTAAATTGGATGTGGTCAAGCAGGAGATGGAAAGACTGAACGTTAACATCTTAAGAATCAGTGAACTAAAATGAAGAGAAATGGGCAAATTTAATTCAGGGGACCATTATATCTACTAGCTAAGAATCCCTTAGAAGAAATGAAGTAGCCCTCAAAGTAAACAAAAGAATCTAAAATACAGTACTCTGGTGCAACCTCAAATATGATAGAATGATCTCAGTTTGTTTCCAAGGCAAACCATTCAACCCTACAGTAATTCAAGTCTATGTTCCAACCACTAATGTCAAAGAAGTTGAAGCTGACAGGTTCTGTGGAGATCTACAAGACCTTCTACAATTCGTTACCAAAGAAAGATGTCTTTTTCATCATAAGGGATTGGAATGCAAAGGGAAGATGGCAAGAGATACCTGGAGTAACAGGCAAGTTTGGCCTTGGAGTACAAAATGAAGCAGGGCAAAGTCTTAACAGAGTTTTTTCAAGAAAACACTGGTCATAGCAAATACCCTTTTTCAACAATGCAAAGGACAACTCTACAGATGGACATCACCAAATGGTCAATACAAAAATCAGATTATGTTCTTTCAGCTGAAGATGGAGAAGCCCTATGCAGTCAGCAAAAACAAGACCTGGAGCTGACTGTGGCTCAGATCATGGGATCCTTGTTGCAAAATTCAGGCTTAAATTGAAGAAAGTAGGTAAAACCACGAGGGCATTCAGATATGACCCCAATCAAATCCTTTATGATTGTACAGTGTGGAGGCGACTAATAGATTGAAGGGATTAGATCTGGTAGAGTGCATTAAGAACTATGGATAGAGGCTTGAAACATTGTGCAGGAGGCAGTGACCAAAACCATCCCAAAGAGAAAGAAATGCAAGAAGGCAAAATAGTTGTCTGAGGAAGCCTTAAGAATAGCTAGAAAGAAGAGATGCCAGAGGCAAAGGAGAAAAAGAAAGATATACCCACCAGAATGCAGCATGTTAGAGAACAGCAAGAAGAGATAAGAAAGCCGTCTTAAGTGAACAATGAAAAAAAAAAAATAGAGGAAAACAACAGAATGAGAAAGACTAAAGATCTCTTCAAGAAAAACATGATGGTGTGGTCACTCATCTAGAGCCAGACATTCTTTAGTGTGAAGTGTAGCTTAGGAAGCATCACTACAAACAAAGCTAGTGGAGGTGATGGAATTCCAGCTGAGCTGTGTCACATCCTAAATGATGATGCTGTTAAACTTATTCACTCAATATGTCAGAAAATTTGGAAAAGTCAGCAGTGGCCATGGGACTGGAAAAGGTCGATTTTCATTCTAATCCCAAAGAAGGGCCAGTGCCAAATAATATTCAAACTATCATACGATTGTGCTCATTTTACATGCTAGCAAGGTAATGTTCAAAATCTTTCAAGCTAGGTTTCAGCAGTACCTGAACTGGGAACTTCCAAATATACAAGCTGGGTTTAGAAAGACAGAGGAACCAGAGATCAGATTGTCAACATTCATTTGGATCATGGAGAAAGCAAGGGAATTCCAGAAAAAAATCTACATCTGCTTCATTGACTACACTAAAGCCTTTGACTGTGTACATCACAACAAACTGTGGAAAATTCTTAAAGAGATTGGAATGCCAGACCACTTTTCCTGTCTCCTGAGAAACATGTATGTGGGTCAAGAAGCAACAGTTAGAACCAGACATGGAGCAACTGACTGGTTCACAACTGGGAAAGGAATATAAAAAGCTGTATATATTTATCCTGATTATTTAACTTATGTGCAGAGCACATCATGCAAAATGCCAGGCTGGATGAATCATAAGTTGGAGTCAAGATTGTCATGAGAAATATCAACAACCTCAGATATGCAGAATATATGACTCTGATGGCAGAAAGTGAAGAGGAACTAAAGATGATGGTAAAAGAGGAGAGTGAAAAAGTTGACTTAAAAAGTTGACTTAAAACTCAACGTGAAAATATCTAAGATCACTGCATCCAGTCCCATCGTTTCATGCCAAACAGAGGGGAAAAAGTGGAAGCATTGACAGATTTTATTTTCTTGGGCTCTAAAATCACTGTGAATGGTGACTACTTCCATGAAATTAAAAGATCCTTGCTCCTTGGAAAGAACACCATGACAAACATAAGATAGTATGTTAAAAAGCAGAGATAGCACTTTGCTAACATAGGTGCAAATAGTCAAAGCTATGGTTTTTCCAGTAGGTGTGGACATGAGAGCTGGAGCATAAAGAAGGCTGCACACTGAAGAATTGATGCTTTCAAACTGTGGTGTTGGAAAAGACTCTTGAGAAGCTCTTGGACTGCATGGAGTTCAAATCCATCAATCCTAAAGGAAATATACCATAAATATTTATTGGAAGATCTGATGCTGTAGCTGAAGCTCCAGTACTTTGGCCATCTGATGCTAAGAGCTGACTCATTGGAAAAGACTCTAGTTTTGGGAAAGATTGAAGGCAAATGGGAAGGAGGTGGCAGAGAATGTGATGGTTAGATAGCATGATTGACACAATGGACATGAATTTGAGCAAACTGAGGATAGTGGAGAACAAAAGAGCCTATCATGCTGCAGTCCATGTGATCGCAAAGAGGTGGACATGACTTAGTGACTGAACAAAAACAGCAAAAATATACATTAGTTACCACACATACCACAGACACATGCACAAACACACACCCTGAAATAAAAAATCAAGTGAGCTTTCTCCACAACTGTTAAAATTATCTGCCTTATTCTTAACAGAAATAGAAAATACAGTCCTAGCATTCATGAATATTAATTAGCCATGAGAAGAGGAATCATGCCATTTGTGACAACATGGATTGATCTTGATGGCATTAGGCTAAGTGAAGTAAGTCAGGAGAAAGACAAGTATTGTATGATATTATTTATAAGTGGAATCTAAAAAGCCAAACTTGCAAAAACAGAGAGCAGGACTGTGACTACCAGGAGTGGAGGGTGGGGAGAAAGGGAGATAGATGCTGGCCAAACAGTGTAAACCTCCAGTTAGAAGATGAATAAGTTCTGGGTAACTCATGTTCACCATTGGCAATTATAGTTAACAGTACTGTATTGTATACTTGAAAGTTGCTAAGAGAGCAGATCTTTAATTTTCTTGCCGTAAAGTTTTTAAAGCTGGTAATTATGTGACGTGATGGAGGTTTTATCTTTAGTGGTGCTTATATTGCAATATATGTGTATCAAGTCAAACCCACTGTCCACTTAAATTATACAAGTTATATGTCAATTTTGGATCATTAAAGCTGAAAAAAAAGATCTACCTTAATTCTAATAGTATTCCATAAAGCAAAATCAATATTCTCTTAATAAAGATAGCATCTGCTGGAAGTTTAAATTAAGTATTTCTTTTTCGTGCATAATGTCTGCTATTAAAACAAAAGTACCAGATATTCCTGGGCACAAGTGCAGATGTTCAAAAGGTTCACTAAAAGCAACAAAGAGATTTATAGATAATTTGAGTATTAAAGTTATCATACATGATATTTAAGTAGCTATGATTTGTCTGTTTAAGAAATAGATAAGAAGATGGAAAATTTCACCAGGAGTTGAAATCAATTCAGCTATTAACTTTAAACTCAAAGGTTGTAAAATACAATGACCCAATTAAACATGCAATAGATGGATTTAACAGAAGACGACTCCCTGCAGAGGACATGTGAACTGGAAATAATATAGGTAGAAAACATCCAAATAGAGAATAAATGGCAGGAACATATGAGACATATGGGAAGCAGTGAAAAGCTCTGAAATACATGTAATTGCATGTAAAAGGAGAGAACTGTAATGGCTGAGAATTTTCTAAAACTACTGAATGATGTCAACCCAAAGATATAACATACCTTACAAATCTTGCTGCTGTTGCTGCTAAGTCACTTCAAATCTTAGGTATAATAAATAAAAGGGAACTCATATCTAGATATATTATATAAAATTAAGCATTTTAAATATTGAGAAAAAGAAAATCTTAATTGTATGTTAGGACTATTACTTTAGAGTATCAACACTGACATTAGGAAGTGATTTTTTATAAGACACAATAGAATTCAGGAGACACTGTAATGATACCTCAAAGTATTGAAAGAATCTATTCCAACCTGGAAATTAAATTTAGTGAGACTATTCCTCAAAGTTAAATAAAGATATTCTCAAGACAAATAAAAACAAATATGTCACCTGTAGAACTACAGTAAAACTTATACCAAAATATTTTCTTCATTCTAAATTATTGACTGAAAATAAAAACAAAAATATAATCATAGTGATTCGATTTTATAGGATTCAAAATACATGTAAGATTTTGGGGCTGCTATAGATACCTAAATCCTAATCTCTCAAACTTTCCTCAAAAACACCATAATGTTTAAATAATGAAAGCAAAATGTTAGATGGAGATGTGATAATTTAGAAATGAATTATTACTGAAGAAGAAAGTTGCAAAAAGCAATTTGGAATGAGGAGATATACTTTGGAACTCAGAAGGAAAGAGCAAAGTAGAAACAAGGACATTGCAGAAACAAAAATGAATTTTAAAATCAAAGGGATATCCTATCCCTCTCTGCTTCGAAAGCAGCTTTATTTAAAGGCACTGTATTAACTTTATTAAAAGCAAAATATACCCATAAACTAAGAACCATAGAATGCTAATTCTAACTTCCATTCTAACTTTCTGGTTCAGGAAAAGTTAAACATTTTAAAGTGAATGGAAAAAAATACAGATAAGGAGCTAGCCAAGCTACTATAATAATGACGTAATGCAAGAATTAGAACATTTTAACTGATAAAATTCTACCTAAAAATTACCTGAAGCATAAAAGAACAGTGCAATGCCCCAACTTGACTTAAATATTCTTTAAATATGTGATTGTACTAGTTCTTTCCATATGAAAGAATTCTCCTTATTTAAATAAAAAAGTTAAAAAAAACACACTGAAACCAAAAAATAAAGTAAAAGAAGTATTAATGGACTTGAATCCTTGCTGATCAAGTGGTTTGCTGTGTATCCGCACCCAGTGGAGAAGATAACTGATTTATTTATGACACCAGGTGTAAGATACGCTAAATAGAGGCAATACATGTGACAAATAGACTGACAAATCTGTGCAGGCTTCTTTTAGTTCTCTTACTATCATATTGTGCAAGTATGGGAATCAAAAATGGATGTAAGAGTGGCTCTGTTTTTCACTAAGTGTTGATTTCTCTTTGGACTCTATATACTTGGCGACTTGGTTCCCAGAGGGAGAGTATTTCTACCAAAGGATACAACTAGGTGCCACTGAACCTGAAGCCAGGAAAGCCATTTGTAGCTTTGAGTGCCCTTATCCCATTGACCAGAGGCTAAGAAGAAGGTTATTTTATTGTGTTGGTTGGTGTGATTGATCCTAATTATTTTTGAAGGATTAGTTTGCATCTATACATTTGGAATGAGACACCTGTAAATACCATGTCCATTAGCAAAAGTTAAAGAAACGTGATAGGGATCAATGAAAATGTGAACAGGCTCACTGAGACTACAGACTTTTTAGAAACTATTGTTCACCCTCAAACTCATACCATTCTCTTCCTTTGCCAGAGAGCTCCCCATTATACTTTATATCCTCCTGGCTTTAGATGGAGACTTGGAGGCCAACATAGAAGAAGGGATTTACTTTTCTGATTGACTCATTATTCCTAGAAACTTCCCTCTGGCAAGAACCTTTCACCTCTTGAGAATTCACTTTTGTGACTCTATTCCTCCAGGCTCCATAGATACCATCATCATCTGAATGGCACCATTTCTCTGAGGCATGGATGCAACAAATTTGTTACCTCTGTTCCAGATTTCTAGGTTCAGATAACCTCAGCTTGTTGTTGCTGTACAGCCTTCAGGTTGGATTTAAACTTGACAACTTAAAAATTATGAAGAACTATTGTGTATTATGCAATACAATTGGTGCCAGTACTAGATGGGGGTGAGAGACCCTCAGGCTTACCAGGTGGCGCTAGTGCTAAAGAACCCTTTTGCCAATACGGGAGATGTACGAGACACGGATTTGATTCCTCAATTAAGAAGATCCCCTGGAGGAGGGCATGGCAACCCACTCTAGTATTCTTGCCTGGAGAATTCTATGGACAAATGAGCCTGGGTGGCTACAGTCCATAGCATTACACAACTGATGCGACTTAGCACACATGCACAAAAGGCCCTCACTTATTCACGTGCCAAGTGTGTTATGGTACGGCCAGACACTGGCTTTTCCACGAGAGGTATCATGGTGATCATGCCATCCTTCCCTGGGTCATACACATATTCTCACTGGAACAGAGAGCAGCAGAGTTCATGAGGTGCTGATAGGGAAAAGGAGCTGCACAGGTATTCTAACACAAGAGGTCAGCAGATTTGTAGCTGAGAAGCAGATTCAGGGCATCAGGGAGGCAGTGGGGAACAGGTCCATGGGTGAAACTGAAGACCCAAACCCAGGCATATGAGTTATTTTCCCATCTGACTTCACATTTAGAGTACAAATTCAAAGATAAAATTATTAAGAATTTTAAGATGGTAACCACAGACCTTAAACTCTTTCTACCTGGGGTTTTGTACAACTCTACTGGTGACATAGGTCTTCCCTGGTGGCTAAGTGATAAAGAATCTACCTGCCAAGGCAGGAGATACAGGATTGATCCCTGGGTTGGGAAGAACTTCTGGAGAAGAAAATGGCAACCCACTCTAATATTCTTGTCTGGAACATTCCATGGACAGGGAGCCTGGTGGGCTACAGTTCATGGGGTCTCAAAAGGGTCATAAATAACTTAGCAACTAAAACAGCAACAAATGGTGGATACGTGGGATACTGACTATAGAGTGACAAAGTAATTGAAAATACTTTACTATCAATTAGTAAGCAAATCAGATTTTGCATTTTCATGTTCTGTGGAATATGAATGAGAGGATGAGGTTTGATTAACTTTCTAATTGTTTCTGTAAATTAAATGCCTATCTTGTAATATGTGATTTTTCCCCAGAAGAAACAGAATCCATTCCTCAAAATATCTGATTCAGTTGCAGTTTTCGAATTGCAGTTTTCTGTTTTCTTGAAATTGTAAGGATTTTATAAGTAAATGATGTTTCCATAGAAGTAAGTTTGCATCATAAATATTGATTAATGTGTTAAATACTAAACATACTTTGGTATAATTTTATTGCATTTAAATTTAAACAAACTTAGGTATCAAATGTGATTTTATTCAATTTTCCTTTGTTGGTTCTGGAACATGCATAGCAGATGGGATCACTTGTCAGAGATGGTAATTTTCTTTGCTCCATGATTGCAAAATTCTTGAAAAGTGGACTTACTGATAGTTGGAGAAAGAAGTAATGTACATGGTCTCTGCTTCATTTTTCTTTGATTACTCTGTGAGGGAAAGGAATGTAGATGAATAACCCAGTTTCTCTGCAAACGTGCTAATGATCATCCTCCTATAAATAGGTAAGGATACTTTTTAGATGAAGAGACCTTGTTATAAAATGCTTTGAGCAGGATGTTCCTGGTTTAGAATTGCTTATGTCAAGAAAACCTAGGATCAATGGATTTATGATGTATAGCTTTCTGTAGAATATCATGTAAGCTGTACAACATCTGTTACAAAAAGATAGAGCTGTTTCCTAACCTCTATACTCCCTGTTGTGTGAGGTAATAACCAGTACACCTTGGTAGACAGAGACGCCATTCATTACCTTGGGCCAAGGATCCCGTGTCTGATATGTGAAGGAAGGAATGGCTCAGGCCTCTCTGTGTTTTACTTGTACCTCCTTACTGACTGGATCATTAAAACTATTAATGAAGTTTGATAATGGGTAAGGTCTCTGTTTTGTTTGTATCTAGTTTGGCAGTACAATCCTTTGTATTAGTAAATGTTTGAGTTTAAACATAAAATGAGCATCTCAAAAACAAGCTTTTAAAGCAATTTACCCAATAAAATTTTTTAGCTTCAAGTTAGTGGTCATTGATATTATTAAACCATTTATCTGGAAAAAGAAGGAAGAAAAATTCTTGATGATTATGCAATTAATGCACTTAAAACATTTTTGAGGCTGTCAGCTTCTTGGTCCATCAACCTTAACAGCAACCAGTAAACATGTTCTTGTTTTGGACATCTTTAATTTGGAAAGCAGAGTAGCATGATGTTCTGCAGCTTCTATAGCATCTGTCACTCACATTAGGGACATGAATTTGTCTCCATAGAGCACCTTATCTCTACTGAAGTTTTTGGTCATAAATCTTGATATTTAATAAGTAAATCTATGAAGCTTATAGTCGGCACAGTATATACAATTGTAATATATGATATAATAGCACCTTCTAACATTGATTTCACTTTAATCTTTAACCTGACATATTGCAGGTTTTACAGTAGCTGTTTTCACATTGAGACTCCATCTGTTAATGGCAGGATACAACATTGCTATACTCCAGGAAGCTGCCAAAAAGTGTAAATAACTTGATGTGCAGCTAACTGTGGAGTTCAAGTATACTCGATGATGCTCTTTTTGCATTTCCTGTTTACATGGGAATAACCTCTGAAGACAGCTGATAATATGAGTCGCTGTATCAGACTTCATAAGACATGATAGAAACAAATTGTATCTGTCCCTATTTATGTGCAAAAAGAATTGTAGCCTCTCTCAAAGAAGTTCCTCAGTATTCTGACAAAACTATTAAACCTATTAGTTCATGTCAGTGAGCTAAGTTAAGATTACCAAATGCTTGCTTGAGCCCTACGAGTCTGTTCATAGTGTAAGTCACCCTACCTTGATTATATTAGTTACAGGGTTTCAAATAATCCTTCCAAGCATGCCAAAATGGAATAATGTGTGCGTTCAAAAGTAATTTATTTCTTGTAAAGTCTTCGGAAAAAGCAAAAACACTTGCCCAGATTAAATAGGGCAGTTCTTCTTGACAAATAGTCTTTTTCTAGGTCAGAAGAATAAATAATCACTTGGCACCTACTGTGTGCCAGGAAATTTGCTGAGTGCTGAATTTACAGATTTTACAAATATGTTTTCTGCCCTCAAATATCACACTGATTAGATACTGAGAAAGATGCATAAGCGTGTAACTTAAAAACAAGGGAGTATAGGTAAGGCAGGGGAGAGCGAAGATAACACAGCAGTTAAGGGTAGTGAAAAGAGCTCAGGATTTTCAGTGAAACTAATTTAAATTAAAACAGTCTTTAATGTATTCTTCAAAGGTTGACTATTTCTTCAGTGAGTGGATTCAAGTTTGGAGACATTTTATCAACACATACAATGGCACTATGATACTTTAAATATAATATTTCCACAGTAATCCATTGTATGAGTAAAATATTAATGGTTACACCATGGGTGGTATTTTGGAGTGGTAATGGCTTTCAACATTGGAGGGTAAACTAGGGACAGATTTAAGCAAGGCTTTCATCAAGCTAATACCTAAAGAGATAGAAACACATCATCTACCTGGTTACCTTTTCTGAAGTTTTGAGATGGTCACTTGAAAACAACATTGAGTCTCACTGGAATAAGTATACTTAGTGTAAGGGCATAACTTGAAATGAACTAGATCTACCATTAAAATGAATGGAAAAGAAACAGAAAAGAAGAAGCACCCTCAATGTTTTGTGTTTATTCAAACACAGGGCAATATGAAGTTTCAATCTGTCCTATAATATGGAGTTTATAAGAATCTTAAGTTCATATTAATAATGTTAAAACTCAATGCATTGATCATGATGAGTTGATAGAAAATTTGCTAATCATGTATATAGATATAATTGTTTAGGAATCCAGTAAACATGCCATTTTATTGTTTCTGTTTGAGGCAAAGCATTAGTTGAAGATATTATGCTACCTGTAAAACTGTGGAGAAATAAGGAATGATAAAGAAGTGATGCTTCAAATTTGACATTACAGTAGTTGGTTGTTTTTCATAATAAAAGAAGCAAAAGTAAAATTCTACATTAGTATCCAGATAATTCATGAAAAAATATCTTTATGAGAATAAAAATAGTGATAAATAGAAGAGCAGGGTAAATGTTTAATTGTGTGCTATTGAATTCAAATTATTTAAACTTGGTTTTTTACTTATTGACTGGTACTACTGAAAGTGAGGTTAAACTATAACCAAAACAGGAAGGTCTAAAATTGTGGTATAAATCCCTAAAAGGAAAAAATTTGTGAAATGATCTTTTGGTACTAGGACATTAAAAATTTTAGTTTAATTGAAGTATAGTTGATTTACAATATTGTTTTAGTTTCTGGTACACAACAAAGTGATTTGTATATATGTATGTGTGTATATATATATGTGTGTGTGTGTGTGTGTGTATGTGTATATATATATATATATATATATATATATGAGCATACACATACACATATATGTCCTTTTCATTCTTTTAATTTTCCATTTTGGTTTATTAAATAATTTTGAATATAGTTCCCTGTGCTATAAAATAGGACTTTGTTGTTTATCCATTCTATATAACTCCCAATCCATCCCTCCCTGCTTCCCTTCCACCTTGGCAACAGAACAAGTCTGTTCTCTATGTCTATGAGTCTGTTTCCATTTTTTAGATAAGTTCACTTGGTCATATTTTGGATTCCACATATTAATGGTATAATATGGTGCTTGTCTTTCTCTTTCTGACTTACTTCACTTAGTATGATAATCTCTCGGTCCATCCATGTAGCTGCAAACAGCATTATTTCATTATTTTTATGACTATTATTCCATTGTATATATCTTTCTTCTCATCTTTATCCATTAGTCTGTTGAAGGACCTTTTTTACACATCTTGGCTATTGTAAATAGTGTTGCTATGAACATACAAGTACATGTATCTTTTCAAATTATACCTTTGTGCAGATACACTCTCAGGCCAGGAATGGGATTTCTGTATCATATGACAACTCTTTATTTAGTTCTCTGGAGGCACCTCCAAATTCATTTCCATAGTGGCTGCACCAATTTGCATGCCCACTAACAATGTAGGAGAGTTCTCTTTCCTCACACCCTCTCTAGCATTTATTATTTTATGCTGTTAAATGATGGCCATTTTGATTGATGGGTGGTACCACAGTGTAGTTTTTATTTGAATTTCTCTAATATTAATAATTAGCCATGTTGAACATCTTCTCATGTGTCTACTGGACATCTATGTATTGTACTAAGACTTTTAGAATGCCATATTTTCTTTCTTCCTTCTTGATTTTTGTCTGTCAGAATGCATTCTCATGTGAATTTTTGTTAAGCAATATTGTGAAAGAAGTAAACTTTCTGAGTCTTTGTGTATCTGAAAATGTCTTTATTCGTATACTTGGTGGATATTTTTATGAACTACTAATTTCTTGACCCAAGATTGTTTTTTGCTCAGAATTTTGTAGCCATTATTTTAGTATCTTGTGTCTAATTGTGTTGTTGATAGGATTAGATACAAATTATATATAATACAATTCTTATTATTTTTCTGGTAGTATATTGTTAACATATTTTTTGTTTGAAACTGCTCAAGAACACATGTTATTCAGACTGCCTGTCTGAATGCTGGATTTACTCCTTCCTGGAACTGTCAGTTTAAACTAATAACTTTTACCACCCCCAAATTAATTGAGGGTATTTTCAACTTACCAGACTTTGTGGGATAACCACACATTTATTTCCTTTTCACTGAGCAATTTCTTCAAGTTGAAAGGATTTACTTGATTCCACACGCTTAGGTGAACTTTTACTCAGAGACACTTTAAAGCTTTTGATATCAGGTATATTGATCATCCTCTTAATTTGTTTCTTAACTCAAGTATGGATTTTAATCTGTTCTTATTGATCAAAGGCTTTCTTAGTTTTATTTTTAACTAATTGGGGATGAGAAAAATGAGAAAGCTGTCTCCTTGAACACTTAAAGTTCTAAATTTTGGACTCTCTCTATTTCTTTTATTCCTTGCTTGCAGAGCGGACAATTATTTTCTGACACTTCCCTGCAATGCCTTGACAAATACAGCACAGTAAGATAAAAATGTTTATGAACACAGCAGTGTATACATTTCCCAAGATGCCTCAGCAAGCAAATTCTATGACAAATGACTATTCTCACGTTCTCTCTCTTGCTCTCTCTCTCCCAACTCAGATCCCTGTAACTATAATGGGAATAGCATGTGGGTTAGGGCTATGGACTGCAGCCATCTGTGAAGCTGGGGCTGGAGTCCTACTTCCACCACATGCCAGCTGCCACCACATGCCAGCTGTGAACCTTAGGCTGATGTTGCCTTCTCTGTGTCTCCCTGTACCTCATATACACTGGAATGTTTTGTAAGGAGTACTGTATAGTTACTACTGCATATAATTATAGGAGACTTCCCCTTGAATAACACAGATTTGAACTGCCTCGAACCACTTATATACAGATCTTTTTCAGTAATAACTTCAGTACTATAAAACCATGACTGATTCAGCTGGTGCAGAATCATGGATATGGAGGGCAGACTGTGGGACTTAAATATTTTCAGATTTTGGTGTCTTATCTGAGCGGACTTCCCTGGTGGCTCAGACAGTAAAGAACCTGCCTACAAGGCAGGAGACCTAGGTTGGATCCCTGGGTTAGGAAGATCCCCTGGAGAAGAGAATGGCAGCTCACTCCAATATCCTTCCCTGGAGAATCCCATGAACAGAGGAGTCTGACAGGCTACATTTCACATTTTATGGTTTCTTAAGTGCAGCAAGGGGGCTTGCTATATAGCTCAGTCGGTAAAGCATCTGCCCACAATATGGGAGACTTGGGTTCAGTTCCTGGGTTGGGAGGTTCCCCTGGAGAAGGAAATAGCAACCCATTCTAGTATTTTTGCCTGGAGAATCCAATTAACTGAGCCTGGCAGGCTACAGTTTATGGGATCACAAGAGCTAGACACAACTTAGCACTGTCTTTTTTTCTTTATTATTATTATTATTTTTTCTTAAATGCAACAAAACATTGGGTGTCTGGGGCAGAGTGTCTGGTTGCAAATACTGATTCACTGCTCAGGAGGTGGGTAGTTCATGTTGGTTTTCTTTCAACTTTAGGCTTTATTGGGTGATTATAAGGCAAACTCATTACTCTTACCATAATTCAAGCCCTACAATATGGCAGGTAGTAAGTAACAATGATTACTTGTTGTTCATTCGCTAGGTCATGTCTGACTCTTTGCAACCCCATGGACTGCAGCAGACCAGGCCTCCCTGTCTCTCACTGTCTCCTGGAGTTTGCCCAAGTTCATGCCCAGCATGCAACCATCTCATCCTATGCTGCCCTCTTCTTTGCATTCAGTCTTTTCCACCATCAGGGGCTTTTCCAGTGAGTTGACTCTTTACATCAGGTGGCCAAAGTATTGGACCTTCAGCTTTAGCATCACTGGTTTTCATTCAACTGCTTTATTGGGAAATTTTAAGGCAAAGTCATTATTCCGCTACCGTAATTCAAGCCCTTCAATATGGCAGGTACTAAGTAACAATGACTTCTTATGAGTTACCAAATGATTGGTCTATGAATTTCTCTAAAAATTTCCACAAACGTGGATATGTATATTTTTTAAAATCAACTAACATCGCTTTCATTATACTTTGTAACAGAACCTCTCCTTACTACAGCAAACCCATTCTGTATAGGCTAGAACAGAAAGCACTCACGTTGCCATGCACCTGCCAATCGAAGACATTTATAACCCTGGCTCCAGAGATTAATTCACAAGGCCTGGTGTAGTCAGGTTATTGAAACAGGGATTGAGAATGAAGTCTTAATTTATATTTTTGAAGTCTTTCCTTCCAAGACAATAATGTACTTTTTGAGAATTTAATAACCATTTGTTGACCCTTTAGCCTGAGAAACTTGATGTAACTACCAAGAAAAAAGTCATTCAAAGATCTATTACAGCATAAATATCTATTGTCTTGATGTTGTAACTAAGTGAATTTATATCTCTAGCATTTATATCCCTTATCCACTTTAAAATCATTATTTCTAAATTTTCCTGAAATTTAGACTTAATTTTGACAATTTTATGGATGGAGCTTTTCAGGTGATTGCTTATATTTACATTACTAGTAAGCAAAAGCAGAACTAAGAAACTAGATTTAAGAAACATTAAATAATTTACTATTCATAATCATACTATTTGCCTGATTATTCTAATATTTTCAATATTTTTTCTATCTTACCTGAGGTAATAACTTACATGTAGCCAGTAACCTAAAGCATGGAAAATTATACAATGTATTACTATATTTGGTAAAAGCTAAATTTCCTGCTTAAAGATTAATAATCCCTTAAAGAATCAAAAAGCAGACTTCTAGTCTTTACCTGTAGATAACAGTGTTCTAAAATATGCAAAATACTTTAAGGAAGAATAAATACTAGACATTAAAATGTAGGGAAATGAGATATGAATAAACTCTGTACTCTATGGAAAAATACTATCAAAATCAAATTAAAGTTGTTGATTCAAAATCTCACTAGTATAAAAAAGTAAATATTTGGCTGAATAGATGTTTATTTGTGTAACTTGTTATGTATATCTTTGAGAAATAACTCTTCCCTATCTTTGTATTTAGAGGAAATTGACATATTATAGAAATTTATATTTTTATTATTTCTATTTGAATTCATTTTTAGTGCTGCATTTTCTTGACCAGTAAACTGAAATATTTTCAAACAAAGATAAATGTTTCCCTAATATTAACAATTACATTTATTGTGTGCTTTCTTATGCTGGGCACCTTTTAAACTATTTTTCATGATTTAACTTATTTAATTTTCAGATCAACTGTGATTTGAATACTGTTATCTGTCAGTCAGTTCAGTTACTCAGTCTTGTCTGACTCTTTGCGACGCCATGGACTGCAGCACTAGGCTTCTCTGTCCTTCACTGTGTCCCGGAGCTTGCTCAAACTCACTTCCATTGAATCAGTGATGTCATCCAACCATCTCATCCTCTGCTGCCCCCTTCTCCTCCTGCCTTCAATCTTTCCTACCACCAGGGTCTTTTCCAATGAGTCAGTTCTTTGCATCAGGTGGCCAAAGTACTAGAGCTTCAGCATCAGTCCTTCCAATGAATAATCAGCACTGATTTCCTCTAGGATGGACTGGTTTGATCTCCTTGCTGTCCAGGGGATTCTCAAGAGTCTTCTCCAACACCGCAGTTCAAAAGCATCAATTCTTTGGCTCTCATCTTTCTGGGACTTCCCTTGTAGCTCAGTTGGTAAAGACTCTGCCTCCAGTGCAAGAGATCTGGGTTTGATTCCTGGGTCAGGAAGATACCCTCAAGAAGAAAATGGCAACCCACTCCAGTATTCTTGCCTGGAGAGTCCCATGCACAAAGGAGCTTGACAGGCTACAGTTCATGGGGTCGCAAGAGTCAGACATGACTTAGTGACTAACCCCCTCCCCCTGCATCTTTCTTTATGGTCCCCTCTCACATCCATACATGACTACTGGAAAAACCATAGCTCTGACTTGACAGACCTTTGTTGGCAAAGTAATGTCTCTGCTTTTTAATATGCCGTCTAGGTTTGTCATAGTTTTTATCTGTTATCTTTATCATCTGTTATCTTTACAGATGGGAAAATGAGGCAAAGAGCATAAGTAATTTACCCCATGTTAGAAATGGTAAGCACCAGAGCTGGATTGGCAACCAGGCAATGCATCTTAAAAGTCTATATGCTTAACCACTGCTTTTTGCTTTCATGCCATAAAAACTAATTGGATGGTTTTTAACATAATTCTTTCTGTTGTTTTGAGAACATTAACTCACACTTCTTTACTTCACCATGCATAGCAAAGTGACTGCAGATAAAAATAATATTTTATCATGTCACTTACTCACATAAAATTTTCTATGCTTTTCGTACAGTAGTAGAAATAGTATAATGTAACACTGTATTTAAAATAATTTTCTGAAAGTGGAGATGCAAAGCAGTGGACAAAACATTATTTTCTTATTTAAATTTAACCATCACATTAAGAAATTATTAGTCTCAAATATATTCCATTTAGATTAGATCTGCAGGCAAAATACCAAGAAATTATCTGTCGTGGTGCTGGTACATCTGATTCAATTAAATTTTGTTCTGTTCTAGGAAATTTGGCCACAGGCCATCAGCTACCTCTGTTAGACACCTCATGTAGACTGTATTATTTTCCAGTTTTCCTAGTAAATGGGAAACTTAGAGTTAAATACTTAGGGAAAAACTTGAAAGAAATAAAGTTTCTGTGCAAGATAAACTGAGCAAAATATTTTTATGAAAAATTTGTATGAGAACTAGTGGTGTTACTAAGGAGAGAAGTGACAGAATTTTATTATCAAGATTCAGAAGAATTTTTATGATGAATTAGTAGAGTTCTTTACAATTTAAGGAACACTTTCTCATACACTATCTGATTTCATCTAGTTTTTATAACAACATACAGAGACTAGCCAAGCAAATTTCAACAATTAACCAAAGCAGTGCTTCTGAAAATTGCAACAATAGGCCTCTCTTCATAAGCCAAACTGCTTAAGACTAAGCAGAGTCCTGATCCCAAATATAATTGAGAAAAAGTGGATTCTTATAGTTAGATGCCAACTTTGCCAATATGAATCTCTTAATCTTGTGCATTTTATGTTTTGTATGAACTCCATATAATTTATTCTTCAGTTAGTATCATCCAACAGCAACTGATTGAACATGCTATTACTATGGAAACAGTAGTATCTTTTTCTATATCTCATACACTTTCTTACAATCTGATATTTCTTCAATGTGTACATTCATTTTGGTATGACAAATATGTGATTAAATTTTTCAACAGTACCAAGTAAGTTAGATAAATTTAGACAACCTTTCATACTTACAGGATAGTAGGGTGTTATAAATGAATATATGCATATACCATTGTAAGCATCTTGGTATTTAATAGTATCAGCTTAGTTTTTGTATATCCTTGGAGACACGACATTTTACAACATGGATGGACATAGACATTGTCATACTGAAAGAATTAAGTCAGACAGAGAAATAAATGTCATATGATATCCCTTATATGTAGAATCTAAAAAGAAATGAAGCAAAATAAATGGCAACCTACTCCAATATTCTTGCGTGGGAAATCCCATGGGTGGAGGTGCCTACTGGGCTATAGTTCATGGGTTCACAAAGAGTGGGACACAACTTAGTCAGTAAACAACAAAAAGAAATTATGCAAATGAACTCATTTCCTAAATGGAAACAGACTTATAGACTTAGAGAACATAGTCATTAGGATTGCTTTATTGACTATGCCAAAGCCTTTGACTGTGGGGATCACAATAAACTGTGGAAAATTCTGAAAGAGATGGGAATACCAGACCGCCTAACCTGCCTCTTGAGAAATCTATATGCAGGTCAGGAAGCAACAGTTAAAACTGGACATGGAACAACGGACTGGTTCCAAATAGGAAAAGGAGTACGTCAACGCTGTATATTGTCACCTTGCTTATTTAACTTATATGCAGAGTACATCATGAGAAACGCTGGACTGGAAGAAACACAAGCTGGAGTCAAGATTGCTGGGAGAAATATCAATAACCTCAGATATGCAGATGACACCACCCTATGGCAGAAAGTGAAGAGGAACTAAAGAGCTTCTTGATGAAAGTGAAGGAGGAGAGTGAAAAAGTTGGTTTAAAGCTCAACATTCAGAAAATGAAGATCATAGCATCTGGTCCCATCACTTCATGGGAAATAGATGGAGAAACAGTGGAAACAGTGTCAGACTTTATTTTTGGGGGATCTAAAATCACTGCAGATGGTGACTACAGCCATGAAATTAAAAGACGCTTACTCCTTGGAAGAAAAGTTATGACCAACCTAGAGAGCATATTCAAAAGCAGAGACATTACTTTGCCGACTAAGGTCCATCTAGTCAAGACTATGGTTTTTCCAGTAGTCATGTGTGGATGTGAGAGTTGGACTGTGAAGAAAGCTGAGCGCCGAAGAATTGATGCTTTTGAACTGTGGTGTTGGAGAAGACTCTTGAGAGTCCCTTGGACTGCAAGGAGATCCAACCAGTCCATTCTGAAGATCAACCCTGGGATTTCTTTGGAAGGAATGATGCTGAAGCTGAAACTCTAGTACTTTGGCCACGTCATGCGAAGAGTTGACTCATTGGAAAAGACTTTGATGCTGGGGGGGATTGGGGGCAGGAGAAGGGGACAACAGAGGATGAGATGGCTGGATGGCATCACTGACTCAATGGACGTGAGTCTGAGTGAACTCCAGGAGTTGGTGATGGACAGGGAGGCCTGGCATGCTGCGATTTATCAGGTTGCAGAGAGTTGGACACGACTGAGCGACTGAACTGAACTGAACTGAGGACAGGGGAGAAGGATAGACTGAGAGTTTGGGAATGTCATATATACAACTGCTGTAATTAAAATGATTAACCAAGAAGAACCTAATATATAGCATAGGGGACTCTGTTCAATATTATGTAACAACCTAAATGGGAAAATAACTTGATAAAAAATAAATATATGCGTAGGTATGACTGAATCATTTCCTGTACACTTAAAACTATTACAACCTTGTTAATCAACTATGCTCCAATATATAATAAAGTAAAATATATATATATATATTTTAATGGATGGGTCAGCACTAAACATTAAGAAAGCCAATGAAAAATATGAATTTTTCAAAAATACAGAACTATATACATTATCGATGGAAAGAATTTCATAAAAGAGATTTTGGTAAAATTTTTATACATGGCCACTATTGTCAGTATGCTTTTAATTATACCAGTTTTGCATTCATAAACTTCCTGCTCTCTCCCACACACACTAGAAGACATGATCTCTCTACAATTATAATCTGTTACTACTTCCAGAGAAAATTTGGACAGAGATAAAAAATTTTATCAAAAATCTCAATATTTGTAGTGAAACTCATTGTCTGTTAAAATGAACCTTTATTGATGCTTATTGCAGTTGGAGGTAGGGAGTAACTGGCAAATTTGGACTTGGAGTACAGAAAGAAGCAGGGCAAAGGCTCATGGAGTTTTGCGAATAAACATACTGGTCATAGCAAAAATCTTCTTTCAACAACACAAAAAAGACTCTACAGATGGACATCACCAGGTGGTCAATGCTGAAATCAGATTGATTATGTTCTTTGTGGCCAAAGATGGAGAAGCTCAATACAGTCAACAAAAACAGGACCGGGAGCTGACTATGGCTCAAATCATGAACTCTTCATTGGCAAATTCAGACTTAAATTGAAGAAAGTAGGGAAAACCACTAGACCATTCAGGTATGACCTAAATCAAATCCCTTACGATTATACAGTGAAAGTGAGAAATAGATTCAAGGGATTAGATCTGATACAATGCCTGGAGAACTATGGACAGAGGTTCGTGACATTGTACAGGAGACAGGGATGAAGACCATCCCCAAGAAAAAGGTTTGCAAAAAGCAAAATGGCTATCTGAGGAGAACTTACAAATAGCTGTGAAAAGAACAGAAGCAAAAGGTAAAGGAGAAAAGATATACCCATTTGAATGCAGAGTTCCAAGGAAGAGCAAGGAGAGATAAGAAAACATTCCTCAGTGATCAGTGCAAAGATATAGAGGAAAACAATAGAGTGGTAAAAACTAGAGCTCTTTTCAAGAAAATTGGAGATATTAAGAGATTATTTCATGCAAAGGGTAAAAATGTTATGGACCTAACAGAAGCAGAAGATATTAAGAATAGGTAAGAATACACAGAAGAACTATACAAAAAAAGATCTTCATGACCCAAATAATCATGAAGGTATGATCACTCACCTAGAGCCAGACATCCTGTAATGCAGAGCTAGTGGAGGTGATGGAATTCCAGTTGAGCCATTTCAAATCCTAAAAGATAATGCTGTGAAAATACTGCACTCAATATGCCAGCAAATTTGGAAAACTCACCAGTGGCCATGGGACTGGAAAAGGTCAGTTTTCATTCTAATCCCTAAGAAAGGCAATGCCAAAGAATGTTCAGACTACCACACAATTGCACTCATCTCACATGCTAGTAAAGTAATGCTCAAAATTCTCCAAGCCAGGCTTCAACAGTATGTGAAACGTGAACATCCAGATGTTCAAGCTGGTTTTAGAAAAGGCAGAAGAACAAGAGGTCAAATTGCCAACATCTGCTGGATCATTGAAAAATCAAGAGAGTTCCAGAAAAACATTTATTTTTGCTTTATTGATTATGCCAACGCATTTGACTGTATGGATCACAACAAACTGTGGAAAATTCTGAAAGAGATGAGAATACCCTACTGCTTGACCTGCCTCCTGAGAAATCTGTATGCAAATCAGGAAGCAACAGTTAGAACTGGACATGGAACAACAGAACAGTTCCAGATAGGGAAAGGAATATATGTCAAGACTGTATATTGTCACCCTGCTTATTTAACTTTTATGCAGAGTACGTCATGAGAAACACTGGGCTGGATGAAGCACAAGCTGGAATGTAGATTGCAGGGAGAAATATCAATAACCTCAGATATGCAGATGACACTATCATTATGGCAGATATTGAAGAATAAAGAGCCTCTTAATGAAAGTGAAAGAGAAGAGTGAAAAAGTTGGTTTAAAACTCAACATTCAGAAAACTAAGATCATGGCATCTGGTCCCATCACTTCATGGCAAATAGATGGGGAAACAGTAGAAACAGTGATAGACTTTATGCTTTGGGGCTCCAAAGTCACTGCAGATGGTTATTTCAGCCATGAAATTAAAAGACACTTGCTCTTGGATGGAAAGTTATGACCATCCTAGACAGCATATTAAAAAGCAGAGACATTTCTTTGCCAACCAAAGTCCATCTAGTCATAACTATGGTTTTTCCCGTAGTCATGTATGGATGTGAAAGTTGACTGTGGAGAAAACTGAGCACCGAAGAATTGATGCTTTTGAACTGTGGTGTTGAGAAGACTCTTGAGAGTCCCTTGGATAGTAAGGAGATCCAACCAGTCCATCGTTAACGGAGATCATACTTTGGCCACCTGATGCAAAGAACTGACTCATTGGAGAAGACCCTGATGCTGGGAAAGATTGAAGGTGGAGGGAGAAGGGTACAACAGAGAATGAGATGGTTGGAAGGCCTAACTGAGTCAATGCACATGAGTTTTGTAGGCTCTGGGAGTTGGTGATGGATAGGAAAACCTCAAGAACTGCTGTCCATGTGGTTATAAAGAATTGGACATGACTGAGTGACTGAACTGAACTGACATACTCACACCTACATACACACTATCAAATATAAATAATATATAATTATGTTGCTTAAATGAAATTATTAGAGGAAAGCAACTTTAAAGGAGTGAAAACTGTGAGAATATATTCCAGAAGTTATTCTGCTTTTATGCATTGTTTATTTTATTTTAAAATAGTAACTTGGGCAGTGATATAATAAATTATTCCATTAAGTATTATTTTAGGTTCCACTTCTCCTTTAAAAAAATCATATTTTGATGCCTGGATAGAATTGCAACTAATGTGGTTTCTGAAAAACCTGTTTAAATAAGACTGACTTCATCCAGGTTGCTAGTTGTAAAGAACCTGCTTGCCAATGCAGAAGACATAAGAGACATGGGCTCAATCCCTGGGTTGGGAAGGTCCCCTGGAGAAGGAAGGGCATGGCAATGAACTCCAGTATTCTTGCTTGGAGAATACCATGGATAGAGGAGCCTGGTGGGCTATAGTTCATATGGTTGAAGAGTCAGATACAATTGAAGTAGCTTAGCATGCACCATAGAATATGTAGTTAAAGTTTTTCATTTAAATATTGTAATGAACTTCAATGAGATGTTAACAAAGAGTCTTCAGTTTTCTCCATTTAAAGTTATTGTCAATAAATTCATAAGGTGAGGTATATTTTTAAGCATTTCCCAATTCTTTTTGACCCCAAACCTTTTGATCAAGACATTTATCATAGGATGCTGTTGTCTAGGGACTCAGGGCAGGCCACCCCAAAATATGCCTTAATAGCAAATGGATTATTTGATTTAGTTACTTAAGAAAGAGCTAATGCAAGAGAGACACCTTAACACCCCTCCAATTCTTCCTGAAAGTAGAAAATAAATCTTTTATATGAAAGGTGCACATGCCGTGTCTGTAGGTAGGAAAGTAATAACATTATTGTGGAGATAGGGAATTTGGGGCCAAGAAGTCTGTATAAAAACCTTGCTATTTTAATCTACTTCCCCAAGTCCTAACTTTGGTTAAATTCTTTGCCAATTAAGCACCCAAATCTAAGTGTGTTTTTTTTTTTTTTTCCCATCAATTCCACACAAATGTATTGTTTCTTTGGCTAAAAAGTATAAAAATTGCTTGCTTTGACACTTCCTAAGATCTCCATGCACATAAAATAAAATTTGTTTCTTTTTATCCCATTAATCTCTCACTTTTGTTGACTTTATTGTGAGTCCAACCACAGAGCTCTAGAGGGATAGAGGGGAAATTTGTCCCCTCCCCAACACAATCAGCTTATTTGCTGGGAAGCATGACTCTGGATAATCTAGTGTTATTAATAATAGCTGGTATTTGTTGGATAGTCTGAGCAGGAAACACAATCTCACCAATATAGGTATAGATCAGTCACTTCCGGAAGCTTGCAGAATATAGAGAATAAATTCAGTGACTTTTTTTTTTTTTTTTTTGGATAGGGTGATATCACCTTCTTGAGCTTGAGCATCATGTGATTAAGGAGAATTGTAAGAATGGGATGCAGTGTTTTTAAGAACTGGGGTATAGGAATCACAGCCCTTCTGCTTTTGCTAATTGGCTCCCTGGTGGCTCAGAGGTTAAAGTGTCTGCCTGGAATGCAGGAGACCTGGGTTCGATCCCTGGGTCGGTAAGATCCGCTGGAGAAGAAAAATGGCAACCCATTCCAGTACTCTTGCCTGGAGAATCCCATGGAGGGAGGAGCCTGGTAGGCTACAGTCCATGGGGTCACAAAGAGTCAGACATGACTGAACGACTTCACTTTCAAAGAAAAGTAAACATTTTTCTGTCTTCACAACAGAAGGCAGTTTTATAAGTTGGAGCAAGGTGCCCACTGAAGATTGGGCATTCCTTCCTGTTTATATTTCAAAGTAATTACTCCCAGGTCCTTGAGAAAGACATTCTTAGTTTATAAAATTGACAACAGGCTTTTAAAAGACTTCCATCTCAAAAAAGCAGAAAAAAGAGTTTACTATTGCCGGTTTGCTAAAGAAAAACAAAATAGTCAGAGCCTAGAATCAGGAAGAAACCTGTAAATTTAGTCAAGCGGAAGGAAACTGAAGATCTGTCTTGGTCAGATCTTCCTGAAAACCCTAAATTCCATGTGATTAAGAAAACTGTCTCTTATGCATATGTTCCACATTATCTTTATGTATCCATTTATTCTGCAGATTTTCTCAGTTTACTCCACAAGATTCCTAACGTTAAGTCAAGAGTTTGTCTGTATCTTGTTCCAGAGGACTTACTGTTTACCAACACTTCTTTTATCTCTCCTTTGCAGTTGCTCAGACTTTACTATAAGCATAAATAGTTTATAAATTATATTAGAAAATACTGCTTCCTCCAAAAATTACACTGATGCTAGTTGTTTATTACCTCAGAAATGGCCTTTCCTGGCTGTGATTAGGCTGCTATAACTCTGCTCTTTGTTGAACTAATAGGAGTACTTTGTATTCTCAGCAGCTCTTCTCTGTTTCCTGGGCTAAACAAACACATTTCTGCTCACCTCTGTTGTGAGGGCTTTTATACTATTTCCTTTGGGTTGTAAAAGTTAATAAGCAGAAACCACCATTAAAATATAGTTGAGAAAGCAGAAAGGAGAGGTCTCATGCCCTACAACGATTTGTTGTGGTTCAGTTGCTCAGTCATGTCCGACTCTGCAACCCCACGGACTGTGGCACGGCCAGGCTTTCCTGTACTTCGCCAACTCCCGGAGCTTGCTCAAACTCAGGTCCATTGAGTTGGTGATGCCATCCAACCATCCCATCCTCTGTCGTCCCCTTCTCCTTCAGCCTTAGATATTTCCCAGTATTCAGGGTCTTGTCTAATAAATCGGCTCTTCACATCAAGTGACCAAAGGATTGATGCATCGTTTCTTCCAATGAATATTCAGCACTAGAGACCAACAGAAGGAAGAAAGAAGAACTAATTCTTGGCGGAGGCTTGGTCAGTTGGTGACTGTCACAACTCAGCCAGTGAGAAAGCCACTGTATTTTCAATACAGTGTCTTAAATTCTTATTTCAAACATCCCTCCCAGCTTCCTTTTCCCCACTTAAAACAGTTCTTCTCTCCATTTTTGTGGGGGCCATGCATTTGGTTTTCCATGCCCAGTAAACCCATTTTTGCTAGACAGATAATTAGCAATGTCTGTTTGTTCAAGATCAACATGCTACATAGAGGGAATTTCAAATTAAAGCCTGGAAAGAAAATGAAACACCGGTGCTGTGATCAGTCCTGAGTTCCCACTAAACCATTTCTCATGGGTAAGACAGTCAGTCTTCATATTTTGATTACACTTGTCTAAAGGCGTGTGGCTATAGTTTCAATAGGAAATGTCATTGAGTGAAGGGAGGCATCACTCTTAAAAAGCAGTGTTACATTAAAGTTCCAGAAATTCCTTAGGATAGTGTATGCATGCTAAGTCGCTTCATTCATGTCAGACTCTTTGTGACCCTAAGGACCGTAGACCACCAGGCTCCACTGTCCCTGGGCTCTCTAGGCAGGAATACTGGAGTGAGTTTTCATGCCCTCCTCCAGATGATTTTCCCGACCCAGGGATGGAACACACGTCTCTTAAGTCTTCTGCACTGGCAGGCGGGTTCTTTACTACTTGCACCATCAGAAAAGCCCCTCCTTAGGATAAGATGATACCTTTTATTCTCTTGAATAGAAAGAATCATTCTAGTTCTGTTTGGAATTTCCAGTTCTGACTGTTATTTCCCTTACCCTTCACCCAAGAATTTTCTTTGGCAACTGGACCAAATCGTGTGGTTTGACCCTATTACCATATTTTACAAAATTGTTTCCTTGTTCTGAGTCTTTGCTTTTGTTCCTTTACTAACCAAATCGTCTTAATCGTCAAGCCTTGCTTCATCTCATCATCTAATTGAAACCTTGTTTTACCACTCCATTATTAATTTTTTCTTCATGAAATATTGGAAACTATTTAACTCATATTTAATTGGATGCATTCATATAGATATGATACTGACTAAATAGCACATGAATGAGATCTGACCCAGTACCTGTTTTTGTTAATCATGTTTTATTGGAGCATCTCAATACCAGAGCCATATCTGCAACTTTAAAATAAATTTACAAGGATAATCTCACATTATTGCAGATATCCTTGTGTGTGTTTCATTTCAGAATCTTCCTAAGCAGAGTAAACATTATTGCAAGTGTGTTTTAAGACAATTAAATTCTGGATATATTAAGCAACTCCAAGTAATATCAGATATTTTTTTCTAAACAGGTAATTTTGCAGCTTTACATTTGGAAATACTTAAGTGTAAATACTTTTAATTTACAGTCACTAATATTACTAATATAGCCATTAATATCACTGCTATTATTTTAAACACTCTCTCTCTCTGTATGTGTGTGTGTATATATATATATATATATATTTGAGACACTATCTTCCAAGCTCTGTTTAAGCACATTATATGATTATATATAATCTATATTTTTATTATTCTTCCTCTCCTTTTATGAGCTTTCTAGCAATTTGTCTATATCCATAGTGGTACAATGGTAAAGAATCTCCCTGTCAAGGCAGGAGATACAAGAGACTCAGATTCAGTCCCTGGGTCAGGAAGATACCCTGGAGTGGAAAATGGCAACCCACTCCAGTATTCTTGCCTGGGAAATCCCAAGGACAGAGGAGCCTGGTGAGCCACAGTCCATGGGGTCGCAGAGTCGGACACACCTGAGGACAGCACATCATTTCAGTGTAATGTTAGAAATTTCACATTGATACGCTGTGGTGAAAGGCAGTTTTCGTCTATTGTGTATGATGGTAATAATACCCTGATGCTTACATTCTGCAGTTTAGGGGCTTTTTTGAATTATTTATTTAATAATTTTCTTATCTCCTCCTCCCTGCCATTTTCTATTATTTTCAGTTTAGACTTCATGGGTTGGCCGTTCTAATGTTCTGATTAAAGACTCAGTTCTAATGAGATGGATGAAATTGGAACCGATTATATAGAGTGAAGTAAGCCAGAAAGAAAAACACCAATACAGTATACTGACACATATATATGGAATTTAGAAGACAGTAATGATGACCCTCTATGTGAGACAACAAAGAGACACGGAGGTATAGAGTGGACTTTTGGACTCTGAGGGAGAGGGAAAGGGTGGGATGGTTTGGGAGAATGGCAATGAAACATGTATATTTTCCTGTAAGAAACGAAGCGCCAATCTATGTTCAATGTAGGATGCAGGATGCATGGGGCTGATGCACAGGATGATTCAAGTAGAGGATGTGGGGTGGAAGGTGGGAGGGGGCTTCGGCATTGGGAGATTGTGTTCACCTATGGCTGATTCGTGTCAATGTATGGCAAAACAAATACAGTATTGTAATTAAAAAAATAAATAAATTTAATGAAATAAAAAAAAAGTTCAAGAATATGATATTTTTCACAGTTTTAGGATTTGAGTGAGGAAAGAGGGCTAAAATGTTTTAACATTCATTATCCAAAATTACAACTTAATTCCCCCTCTCTAGAAAATGCCCTCAGCTTTGCCTTGACCTCACCTTTTCTATGTTCCTGAATTCACGTTCCCTAAAGAATTAATATCTAATCTTCTACTTGACTGAGATAAGATTATTATCCAGTTATGAGGAATTGGAGTAGAATATGGAGGCATTACTACTTCCTTAACAGAATTTCAAAACTAATTTTATTTTCTGTTTTACATTCAGCAATCTAACCACAGTTTCTGATATTGGTATTCTGCAGTGAATCAGCTTTTTTCTTGATTTCTGTGCACAGTTAATATTTATCTATATTTTCTTCAGTGAAAACAGTGAAAATCTAATTCTTTGTTGTCCTGGCAATATTAGGTGAATTTTTAGAAGAAGTATTGTTATATTCAGTTTACCATTTTAGCTGGTCATCTGTATCCGTTCAATTCAGTTCAGTCGCTCAGTTGTGTCCGACTCTGCAACTCCATGAACCACAGCACTCTAGGCCTCCCTGTCCATCACTAACTCCTTGAATCCTCCCAAAACTATGTCCATTGAGTCGGTGATGCCATCCAACCATCTCATCCTCTGTCGTCCCCTTCTCCTGACCTCAGTCTTTCCCAGCATCAAGGTCTTTTCCAGTGAGTCAGCTCTTAACATCAGATGGCCAAAGTATTGGAGTTTCAGCTTCAATATCAGTCCTTCCAGTGAACACCCAGGACTGATCTCCTTTAGGATGGACTGGTTGGATCTTCTTGCAGTCCAAGGGTCTCTCAAGAGTCTTCTCCAACACTACAGTTCAAAAGCATCAATTCTTCTATATTTATTTAATTGGGTCGTCCAACCACATGTCCTCTAAACATGAAATTTGCATTTGCAAGTTCTGTAAGCATCATTAGACTTAGAGTCCAGTGATAGACTTAGAGGCAGTGTTTTTTTCTCTGTTGTAGCTCATGTGTTTCCTTTTTGGGTTTGGTTTGGTTTGCTCCCAACCTCCAATCTGGGCACTGTTTTTCCACTCAGGCTACACCTAGTTTTCATCTGTGCTTACAGTTTCCATGTATATGAAGACCCTCTTCTGTATTCAGATGCAAAGAACTCATTCATTTTAACTTGGTTCTGACCTCAAGGAAATTATGTTTTAATAAAGGAGAAAGACAAAAATGCTTGCAGTACAATGTGATAAGAGTAACACTAAAGAAACTAGATGTAGTAGTAAATTATAAAAGAGAAAAATGGAGTTGTGAATTAAAGAAGTTTTGATGGAAAATTAAAATACATTTTGGATAATAAAAACATGCATATTCAGTAAATTACATGAATGGGTTTTTCATATTTGAAAACAGGAGATTGGCTTTTCATGTATGGGCACTGAGATTTTAGATGAAGAATGTATTTAAGTTGTACAAACAGGTTTATCTGTTGAGAATTAGAAATTCTGGAGATAAGTTTAAGAATATCTTCATCTTCTCTAGTGCAATAATTGGAAACTAAAATCAAAAGTTCTTTAAAAACATATTTTATAGATTATCTTTTATAGAAGTGCCCAAGATGAATACTACTCAATGTATTTTTCAAGAGCACTTTATTTTTGTCAAGCAGTATCTTTTGAATTTCTTCAACCACACTGTAGTAGACAGTTTTTAGCTTAATTAAAGATGAAAATACCAACAAGGGATGTCAGTTTTGTTAATTAGATCAAAAATCATATGCATTAGTCTACTTCTATTATCCTGGGATTCTGAATGTTTAATTCATTGAAAATATTGATAAGTTACTGTAGAGAAGTCAGGAATTTAGGACTCAGGAATTTTCATAATCTCAAGTTGATTAATTTGAAAGTTGTTACTCTAGAAAAAGTGTACCCTAAACTTTCCAAGGTATAAATAGAATAAAAATGTACAAATATTGCTTAAGTAATAAAGCAACATAGTTAATACTGTAAAAATACATAATGAGAAGATAAATATTTAAAATTAGGGAATTCTTACTATGGCAATTCTTACTAGGGCCTCACTGGTGGCTCAATTGGTAAAGAATCTGCCTGCAATGCAGGATACCCAGGTTCAGTCCCTGGGTTGGGAAAATCCCCTGGAGAAGGAAATGGCAACCCACTCAAGTGTTCTTGCGTGGAGAATCCCAGGGACGGGGGAGCCTGGTGGGCTGCCATCTATGGAGTCACACAGAGTCAGACACAACTGAAGTGACTTAGCAGCAGCAGCAGCAGCAGCATATTCTGCTTTTCTGTTATTTTTTATAGCTGCTACATTTTATTTTCCAGACTTTCTTTTTCATTGTTTTCTTGTTTTTTTGTTGTTGTTGTTTTGTTTTGTTTTGTTTTGTTTTTCTGTATTTGAAAGCTGGAAGAGAGAGAGAAGGACTCTGAAATTATTTTTGCATATTTGCATGATTTGATTATTAAGCAATATTTGTACATTTTTATTCTGTTTATACCTTGGAAAGTTTAGGGTACACTTTTTCCAGAGTGCAAAATTTATTTCTATGTTTTGAGCTGAATTGTTTCCACCCAAAATTTATATGATGAAGCCTTAGCCCCTAGTACCTTAGAATGTCAGAACATATATGGAGATGAGGCCTTTAAATTAAATTAAGATCATTAGAGTGGTCCCTCATACAATGATTAGTACCCTTAAAAGAAGAGGAAATTTGAACAAAGAAGAGACACCAGGGATGCACGAGCAAAACGAAAAGACCATTTGAGAGAAAGGCAGCCATCTGCAAGCCAAGGAGAGAGACCACAGGAGAAATCAACCTGACAATACTTTGATCTTGGACTTCTAGCTTCCAAACAAATACATATTGTAACCCATATTAAAAAATAAATTTATTTATAAAGAAAAAAAGAAAATATAAATGTAATTTTTGAATATAAATTTCTGATGTTTAAGCTGCATCACTTCAGTTCATTTGCTCAGTCATTTCTGACTCTTTGTGACTCCAAGAATTATAGCATGCCAGGCCTCCCTGTCCATCACCAACTCCCGGAGTTTACTCAGACTCACGTCCATCGAGTCGGTGATGCCATCCAGCCATCTCATCCTCTGTTGTCCCCTTCTCCTCCTGCCCCCAATCCCTCCCAGAATCAGGGTCGTTTCCAATGAGTCAACTCATCACATGAGGTGGCCAAAGTACTGGAGTTTCAGGTTCAGCATCAGTCCTTGGAATGAACACCCAGGACTGAGCTCCTTGATGGACTGGTTGGATCTCCTTGCAGTCCAAGGGATTCTCAAGAGTCTTCTCCAACACCACAGTTCAAAAGCATCAATTCTTCAGCTCTCAGCTTTCTTCACAGTCCAACTCTTACATCCCTACATGACCACAGGAAAAACGATAGCCTTGACTAGACGGACCTGTGTTGGCAAAGTAATATCTCTGCTTTTGAATATGCTATCTAGGTTAGTCATAACTTTCCTTCCAAGGAGTAAACGTCTTTTAATGTCATGACTGCAATCACCAGCTGCAGTGATTTTAAACTGCATAGTCTATAATAATTTGTATGTCAGCCCTAGCAAGCTAATACAGTTTATTATGTCTGCTACGTGTTTTCTAAATTGCTTCAGGCGTGTCTGACTCTCTTTGACCCCATAGACTGTATCCTGCCAGGCTCATCTGTCTATGGGATTCTGTAATACTGGAGTGGGTTGCTGTGCCCTCCTCCAGGGGATCTTCCCAACCCAGGGATCAAACTTGAATCTCTTATGTCTAACTTGCATTGGCAGGCAAATTCTTTACTATTAGTACCTACTATTTTAATATGAGAAGACTCTTTTTTTTTTTTAATATGAGAAGACTCTTGAGAGTCTTGAGTGATACTGCTAAGTAGTACTACTACCTGGGAAGCCCCCATATCTGCTACAGTCCCAAATATATGCTTTTGAATTGATGGCAGAGTTGGTCATCCATTATTGGTTATACATTAATATGGATCTATTAATACTTTGAGTGCATACCAAAATTATTTATTTTTATGACTTCAACAGATATTCTGTCCTGTGTCTGAAATACTGTGCCTTAAGCTTAAATTGACTAACACTTATTCACACATAATATCTCTTTAAATATCAGACTTATGTTTCTTTACTCTCTAGTGTAAATTTGGCCCTTCTCCTAGTGTCTTTAAACAAAATTTTCTTCTCATTTGTGTAGAGCATGTTAAAGTCTATTACATTTCCTTTTAGCCTCACCCAGTGCTCTTAATAGATTTCTAGTAATATTTTTCATGGTCGTATCAATGAATACATGAATTTTCTATCGTGACATTTTATTACCACAAGTTAAATATGTGCATATAAATCTGTAAGAAGATAGATTACTCTTAATGGATCGCAAATATTTTACTACTCAAAAGAAGGTGCTGAAAGTCAAGGTACATAATATACCATAATTTTATTCTAAATTGTATTCAGGAGAAAGTTTGAAGGAGAAGGCAATGGCAATCCACTCCAGTACTCTTGCCTGGAAAATCCTATGGACGGAGGAGCCTGGTAGGCTGCAGTCCATGGGTTGCGAAGAGTCGGACACAACTGAGCGACTTCACTTTCATTTTTCACTATCATGCATTGGAGAATGAAATGGCAACCCAGTCCAGTGTTCTTGCCTGGAGAATCCCAGCGACGGGCGAGCCTGGTGGGCTGCCGTCTCTAAAGTCGCACAGAGTCAGACACGACTGAAGTAACTTAGCAGCAGCAGCAAGTTTGAAGTGAAGGGAAGTGAAGTGAAAGTCACTCAGTTGTGTCCGAAACTTTGCAACCCCATGGATGGAATTCTCCAGGCCAGAATACCGGAGTGGGTAGCCTATCCCTTCTCCAGGGGAATCTTCCCAACCCAGGAATCGAACCAGGGTCTCTTGCCTTGCAGGTGGATTCTTTACCAACTGAGCTATGAGGGAAGTTTATTGTTAACCAATTAAATTAATGATTTTATTTGTATAAAGAGGTGAACAAAATTAAGAACTCATGTCTGAGGTCATTAAGAAACATCAAATAATGTCATTTGCAGCAACATGGATGGACCTAGCGATTGTTATAGTGAGTGAAGAGACAAGACAGATAGCATGATATTGCATATATGTGGGATCTATAAAAAGAGTACAAATGAACTTACCTGAAAAATAGAGTCACAAATATAGAAAATAAACTTATGGTTACCAGTGAGTAATTAAGTAGAGAGGGATAAACTCAGAGATTGATATTGATATATACATAATACTGTATTACAAATAAGTGACTAATAAAGACCTACTGTATAACACAGTATAAACTCTACTCAGTGCTCTGTAATGGCCTTTATGAGAAAAAAAGAGTCTAAAAAAGAGTGAATATACGTATATGTATAACTGATTCACTTAGCTATATACCTGAAACTAAACATAACATTGTAAATCAACTATATGTCAATAATTTTTTTACAGGGTTGTGGTACAGTGGTTAAGAATCCATGCTTCCATTGCAGGGGGCATGGGTTTGAACCCTTGTCTGGGAACTAAGATCCCATATGCTGCATAATGTAGCAAAATAAATAAATAATAATTAAAATACATTTAGTTATTTGCACCAAGACATTGATAGTCACACTTTAATAATATTTAGGTGTTTTATTTTTTTAATTTGTAAATCTGATAAATTTTAGTAATGACTTAATTGTGCCCCATATAAAGTTTATGGTAGTTCAAGTGAAACAGTTACTAGAACAGTCATTAAAACCTGTTATAGTCACCATCATCTGCCTATAATGTGAATTTTCATTCATGTTCATTGCTGTTCTAGTCTGTGTGCCTGTTCTGTGAATATATACCTTGTTAAATTGTTCATACGATTGACTGCTGCTGACTTAAAGTCACAAACTTGATCAGAGAACTGACTGTTAGGAAAGAACATTGCGTGTGGGAAAGGCAGACCCACGTTGTCAAGAAGGATGAGAAAACTAAGATGAATGCTGACTCATGCTTTCATACATGAACTGTTTTATGTATTTAAAAATCAATAAACAGATACTTCATACATCTCTATCAGAAAGGATTGAAAGAACAGTTGGCTCATTAAATTTTAATTGACTGAGATTTTGTTTCTCTTTTTCTCCAAGTAATACATTTATTTTCAAAGCTGTATGTTGTTTTCCTGCTTAAATTTCAGACTCAGTGAAATCTAGTTTTCTCATTAGCTATGTTTTTGTAAACAACTGCTATTTAAAATAGATCATATAATGCCACATTGATACCAGCTAAGGATTAGGTTGTCATCTTTCTGAGGAAAGAAATATATTTAATGTTTGAAAGTTTCTCCCAAGGTAGTGGTATGTGCTCTGAAATGCAAATTAGATGATGTTAAATTATTCATATATCTTGCCAGTTTTATGGTATGGATGTATACTAAATGACTACTCATATTTATGCTTTCATATTTAATATGTACATGTGTTAGATATATTCATATGGTTCTGGTCATCTCATTATCTAGAGAAATAAAGCACAGCTCAGACTCTTAATATTATACTTTTGCCTCAGAAAAAATACCAGTTTTATCAAACTAGTAAGAGTTATCAAAATATTGTGTAAATTTTACAGAACCTAGATTTACCTCAATTAATGTGCATTATAAGATTTTTATTTTTATTTTTATTTTTTTGATTTTGTCTTTTTAATAAAGAATTACCTTTTTAAAAAAATCAAGGTATAATTTACATGCAATAAAATACACAGGTCTTAAGTATTCAGTTTGGTGAGTTTCAGCAATTGTAAACCCCTAAGTTATTAAAATACAAAATAACATACAGAACATTTCTATTACTCCATATCTCTTCCAGTCCATAGTAAAAGACAACTGATTTTCTTATTCCACAATTCTCATTTTGTTTCCCTTTCCAATGTTAGCTTGTTTCTTTTATGTTAATAACCTATTCTTTGCTGATCAAAGAGTTAATCCCATTTACCTTCACCAAGATCTTAGATTTCTATCAAATTTGTTTTCAGCTATACTTCTCCTTGCCCTAAATTCTCATCCCTTTGGAAATGCATATAGAAATTATATGAAGATATGAATATCAGTAAAATCATAATAAATTCCATTAAACTTTAATCCAGCTATCTATCCATAGCACTACTTACTTTGTTAATTAGTCACCATTTATTTTTTGAGCACCTTTTACATACATGTTGCAGTCAGGTGCTAGAGATAAACCAGAAATAAAAAAGCCAGAAATTCCTACACCTTGGGGAGTATATCCTCAAAATTTTGTCTGTGGATCATAAACTTCCAATTTCTGCTACAAAAAGGATTTATCAAAGTTACTGTTATTCCAAAGTTTTTTCAATTTAATTTTCTAGTTTTATTTAATTTTATAACCCATTATGAAGTTACTGTTTAATTTTAACCTGAATTACTCTTCATTTCAACTACTTAATTTCTCTATTGTCACGTCTCACTGTGAGAAAAAAATAATGTAAATTACAGATCTACAGAAAGTACATTACCAATCAGTGTTCTTAAAAGACAGTTTATCAAGTGGATAATAATGGGCTAAAACATCCAAAATAATTTAAGAGCATTTTTTCCACTAGAATTTTTCACTTTTTCTTTTTACTTAAAATGATGAAAATGAATAAAACTTCATTTTCTAAAAAAGACAGTGGTTATTTACTCTCAGTGATGATTTTTGCAATAACATTGAGTTAGCATATTTTGTTGTGACTCGATAGTAGTTTGAAAAATTGACTGCTTTTCTAGAATTCTTTGGAAGACCAAGAATAAGAATTCCAATACCTAAGGATACATAGGAAAGACAATGAAAATGAAAGATGATGAAAATATTGATATGTTAATTAAAACTGAAAACATGGTTTCTAATTAATGATAAACAAGAATTTCAAGATAAATTCAATGGTGACCACTATGAATTTTTATTCAGATTTCACTGTAGCATCTATTTAGGATAATTGTCCTCATTGGATCTCTGTCGTACATGAAAGGGTGGAATCCAAGTGTATCAAAGACCTAACAATGAAAATCAAAAACAACACATGAAGGGTAAATAGAAGTAAATATGGCAGAATGCCATGTAACATGAAAACAATTTCATTCAGTTTTTAAATTCCAACTATTTAATATTAAACTAAAAACAGAGAATGAAGTGTTAGTCTGACACTACATGATCCCATGGATAGGCACCACTGTCTGTGGAATTCTCCAAGCAAGAATACTGGAGTGAGTAGCCATTCCCTTCTCCATAGGATTGTCTGGACCTGGAGATTGAATCCATGTCTCCTATACTGCAGGCAGACTCTTTAGGTGGACTCTTTACCATCTGAGCCAGCAGGGAAGCCCTCAGAACTGAAAATGGGAATCTTAAACATATTTGTGTCATTTAGTACAGAGGTGTGTTACAATTCTTAAAATTTATGATTGAAGTCTGATCTCCTTTCCATAAGCACAAGTTCATAGTTACGCTTTAGAAACGTAAATATATTGTCCCTTAATGATACAAAGATATACACAAAGTGCACGATCAATGGACATTTGTTCTGATATTCTTTCTGTGGTTTATAGAAACAGTAAAATATATAGATCATGAAACCTGCTGAGAAGCTTGTGCTGTGCTGAATACACAGCAGTATATTTAGTGCACTACTGCCTCAGTGCCATTAATGGCACTCTAGAGTATCTAAGATTTAGAGTGTCTTCTTAAGTCCTTAACTTACTACCAGGCAGTGCCACGGGCCACAGGGAGATCAAAATCCCCTTGGTGTGATACTTCAAAGGTCACTAAGAACCCTCATATTTTAAGAAATTCATTACAAAGTTCCAGATACTTAAGATGAAAATGATAAGAAAGAGAATCAAGGAGAGTAAATGAAATAGTTGGATGCTTTTGGCTAACCTTATATAATGTACACAATACATCCAAATATTATCAGATAAGGAGAAGTGATCAATGATGAAGGGAAAATGAGAGAAAACTAAGAATAATGTCCATGGGTAAAATGCATGCTATTAAGATGAAATAACTGTGCTGATTAAGATGTGGTAATGATTTGATCCTAGCATTTTAAAGACAAAGGCAAAAAATCTACATGGATAGTTCCATAATTCACCATGGAATCATGATTTTCTATTGCTTAAATCATAGAAATTATGGTTTCTATTTTCTATTCTAGAAAATTGTCCATAATTTTCTTTTGCTGCTTTAACAAATTACTACAAACTTAAAATAACATGAATAAAATAACATGGCTTAAAATAACATGAATCTATTGTCTTATCATCATGAAAGCTAGGCTTCAAAAGTATATTAACCAAGAAATTCCAGATGTTCAAGCTGGATTTAGAAAAGGCAGAGGAACAAGAGATCAAATTGCCAACATCCCTTGGATTATATAAAAAGCAAGAGAATTCCAGAAAAACATCTACTTCTGCTTCATTGACTGTGCTAAAGCCTTTGACTGTGTGAATCACAACAAACTGTGGAAAATTCTTAAAGAGATGGGAATACCAGTCCACCTTACCTGCCTCCTGAAAAACCTGTATGCAGATCAAGAAGCAACAGTTAGAACTGTATATGGAACAATGGGCTGGTTCCAAATTGGGAAAGGAGTAAGTCAAGGCTGTATATATTGTCACCCTGTTTATTTAACCTATATGCAGAGTACATCATGTGAAATGGTGCACTGGATGAAGCACAAGCCAGAATCAAGATTGCTGGGAGAAGTATCAATAACCTCAGAAATGCAGGTGATACCACCCTTATGTCAGAAAGCAAAGAGGAATTAAGAGCCTCTTGATGAAGGTAAAGTGAAGTTGCTCAGTCGTGTCCGACTCTTTGCAACCCGTGGACTGTAGCCCACCAGGCTCCTCTGTCCATGGGATTCTCCAGGCAAGGATACTGGAGTGGGTTGCCATTTCCTTCTCCAGGGGATCTTCCCAATCCAGGGATCGAACCCAGGTCTCCTGCATTGCAGGCAGACGCTTTAACCTCTGCACCACCAGGGAAGCCCCTGATGAAGGTAAAGAAGAGACTAAAAAAAAATCTGCTTAAAATTCAACATTCAATAAACAAAGATCATTGCATCTGACCCTGTGATTTCTGGGCAAATAGATGGGGAAACAATGCAAACAGTGAGAGACATTATTTTCTTGGACTTCAGAATCACTGCAGATCATGACTGCAGCCATGAAATTAAAAGATGCTTGCTCCTTGGAGGAAAAGTGATGACAAACCTGGACAGTGTAGTAAAAGCAGGGACATTACTTTGCCAACAAAGGTCCATCTAGTCAAAGCTGTGGTTTTTTTCAGTAGTCATGTATGGATGTGAGAGTTGGACCATAAAGAATGCTGAGCGCTGAAGAACTGATGCTTTTGAACTGTGGTGTTGGAGAAGACTCTTGAGAGTTCCTTGGGCTGCAAGGAGATCAAACCAATCAATCCAAAGGAAATAATTTCTGAATATTCACTGGAAGGACTGCTGCTGAAGCTGAAGCTCCAAGACTTTGGGTACCTGATGTGAAGAGTCAACTCATTAGAAAAGACCCTGATGATGGAAAGATTGAAGGCAGGGGTAGAAGGGGATGACAGAGGATGAGTTGGTTGGATGGCATCAGTGACTCACTGGACATGAGTTTGAGTAAGCTCTGGGAGATGGTGAATGACAGGGAAGCCTGGCATGCTTCATTCCATGCGGTCACAAAGAGCTGGACACGACCGAACAACTGAACAGGGGAAAAAAAAAAAGTCTTCTCATCATGAAAGTCAGACAGTCCCAAATGCGTTTCACTGCTCTGAAACCAACGTGTTGGCAGGGCTGCCGCTCCTTTTAGAGGCTCTAAGCAATAATACACTTCTTTTCATTTTCAGCTTCTAAAGCTATAATCATAGTTCATAGCTCTTCTTCAAAGCCAAGAGTATATCATCTTGAAATCTCTCTGCCCCTTTGTTTCTGGTCTAATCTCTTTTTCTCCTCTTTTGTGATCATAGTTCCTTCTGTCTCTCTTTATAAGGACCCACTGGAATAATGCAGGATAACCTCTTCAACTCAAGATTTTTACTCTTAAAAAAAGATTGTATATTTTTTGTCATTCTGCATAAGGAAGACATTATATATATATATATATATATATATTTTATATATGATCTCTGACATGGAAATCAGCCAAAGAATAAAATCCAAATGATATAATTAACCTCTTTTTTAAGTCACCTTAAGGGACTTCCCTCTTGGCTCAGACTGTAAAAGCATCTTCCTACAATGCGGGAGATCCAGGTTCGATCTCTGGGTTGGGAAGATCCCTAGAGAAGGAAATAGCAACCCACTCCAGTACTCTTGCCTGGAAAATCCCATGGACCAAGGAGCCTGGTAGGCTACAGTCCATAGGGTTGCAAAGAGTCGGACCCGACTGAGTGACTTCACTTCACTTTTATGGTACACTGGGACTTCCCTGGTGGCTCAGGTAGTAAAGCATCTACCCAAAGTGTGGGAGACCTGGGATTTGATGCCTTACTCTGGGAGATCTCCTTGGAGAAGGAACTGGCTACCCACTCCAGTATTCTTGCCTAGAGAACTCGGTGAACAGAGAAGCCTGATTGGTCTACAGTCCATGGGACTAAAAATTGTCAGACACGACTCAGTGACTAACACTTTCACGTTATGGTGCAATGACTAAAATAAATATCAAAGAATAATACAGTTTAAAATATTCTTCCTAACGGTTTCAATCGATACATTATTGTCTTCCATTTTGGATTAATTCAAACAAAGATTTTATGAATTCTTCCAGAAAAATTATTTCTACTGTTTATTTAATAGAGAACATATAAAACGTTCTGTCCCAAACTATGGCCACATACTTTTAACCTTGGGATGATGCTTAGTTAAATCTCACTTAGGGATACTTACTTTTTCTGATTGTCAATATAATAGACATTCTACTGAGGTATGTAAAAAGGAATAGCTGTATTTACTACACCTTTGTAAAAACAAGATTATAGAAAAAAGATAAAAACATTTATCTAATAAGTGAAAATACAGTTAGATATTATACATTATGAATGCATTATACATGTAAAAAGACATTTTTTCCTAGTAAAAATCTGACCTTCATGATCTTAGAAAAACAATAAATGTGGAATATATGCCACATTCAATGCACTTATAAAAATTGCAGAATGTTTCCAAAGCCTGGAAAATAGCAAATTATTCATTTATGGTTTCCTTTCATTGTATGTAGGATTCTTTGACTTTATAAAAGCTGTATTTTTCTGTGATTAATGTGTAAAAATGTCTTGGAACCAACCCATCTTAAGGCCAAATGTATCCCCTCCCCTAAGTCTATAATAATACTGTAATATGCCCACAATTTGAGACTCTTTAGACATGCTATGTATTTTCCACATAGATATCTTACTGTAGAATATCTTTGCTTTGCTTCTTTCTCTGCAATTAAAACCCAGAATTTTAAATTAGACAAAATAGATGAGTTTAATCTTTCAACAAAGATAATACAGAATACCAGTCATATTTCTTTTGTATCTAAGGCTATATTTAAGGAAAAGACCTGTGTCTTCCATACAGATTGACAAACTGAGTTTATAATTGTATGACTTCATTTATTAGGTCATCACTGTTCTAACAACTTGTTATAAAAACTGTAGCTAAATAGGCAAGGATCACTTCATTTCTGCAACTTACATTCTACTGAATGATTAAAGGAAATAAATAGCATTATGTTATTAAAATAAGTACCATGAAGAGAGTGGGTCAAGAAATTAGACATGGGATGAAGACCATAACTTTTGAGTTAAAATTTAAAACACTATGGACAGCATAGATTTCATTGAGAAGTTGACTCTAGCAAAATTATTGCAAATACATTTGAATTATGGGGGAAAAGTGGTATGCCTGTTGTCCTTTAGGTACAATAGGAGACCAGTGTCACTGTACTGAGAGAGAATTGTAGACTATTGTTTAAGTTAAAATGCAAGGTTTACAATAAGTGTATGTCATTTTAAATTTCACTCCTGGAACATGTTATCCTTGTTACCTGCAAGCTATTCAGTTTTAAATGCCATACCTCCTCTGCCTCTCTGCTCAGTTACTTTCAGTTTCTATTGGGTTGACCAAAAGTTCCTTGGATTTTTTCCAAGTAAGATGATAAGACATTTGTAGTATTGTTTAGTTGCCTTTAATTTCATTCAAAACAATTTTTGTTTGATTGTATTGTGACAGATGTCATAACAGCATGCATTTTAAAAAAAGCTATCAAAGTGGGTGAATTTTTGTGTAGCCATTTTAATATGGAAGATGGAAGAAAAAAGCAACATTTTCACCATATTATGCTTTATTAGGTCAAGAAAGGTAAAAATGAAGCTAAAAAACCAAAACACAATATTTTTGCAATTTGTGCAGTGTATGGATTAGTTGCTGTGACTGACTGGCAGAACTGGTCTGTGTATTTTCATATTGCAAGTTTCTTTCTGGATGATGCTCCAATGTCAGATGGGCCAGTTGAAATAGAGAGAACACTCAAGATGTTCTCCCACATGGGAGATGATCAACATACTCCAAATGTCAAAGTCAAGCATTGAAAGTCATTTTTATGAGCTTGGTTATGTTAATTACTTTGATGTGTGGGTTCAACATAAGTTAATAAAAAGAAAAAATCTTCTTGACCATAGTTCTACATGAGATTCTCTACTTAAATGCAACAAAAATTCCATTTTTAAAACAAATTGTGACAGATGATGAAAAGTTTATACTGTACAATATTGTGGAGCAGAAGATATCATAGGGCACATGAAATGAATCACCACATAATAGCCACACCAAAGGCCAGTCTTCATCCAGAGAAGGCAATGTTGTGTATGTAGTGGGACTTGAAGGTAATCCTGTATAATGAGCTCCTTCTGGAAACCAAATGATTAATTCCAGCAAGTACTGCTCCCAGTTAGACCAACTGAAAGCAGCTCTCAGTGAAAAGTATCCAGAATTAGTCAACTGAAAATGCATAATTTTCCATCAGGATAAAGACCACATTTTTCTTTGATGACTGGAATAAAACTGTCACATCTTGATTGTGAAGTTCTGATTCAATCACTGTATTTATTCACCAAGCATTGAATCTTTGGATTTCCATTGATTTGTTTTTTTACAAAATTCTCTTAATGGAAAATATTTCACACTATACATGAGATCATTGCGAGAAGATAAATGGTGTTAAGTGTAAAACTTAAGTGTTTGAACTTAATAGATGTTTGATCTGTTAATTACTAAAAAAATGCAGTTTCCTGAAAGACTGTAAAAGACACCTGGAACAGGTTCAGGTTTTTTTGTTTTTTGTTTTCCTCAAAAGATAAAATAAGTTTGAGAAGATGGAATTATGAAGTTACCTGAAAAATGGCAGAAGGTAATGGAATAAAACAGTGAATAAATTCAATAAAGTTCTTGGTGAACATGAAAAATGGGCCTTTTATTTTTCTAAAAACTGAAGGAACATTTTGGTGAATGCAGTATATGGAAAAAGAGCTGTATCCTTAACGTTTTCATATCTTCAGCATCTAGCATAATGCCTGATAAAAAATACTCTTCAATAAATAAGAGTTGTTGGATGGAATGGATGGATATATGGACACTTACTAAAACTCGAATCAAGATAAATATATATATATATTTTTTTAAATTTGCTTTTGACCAGTGTGTTGTTTAGTAAAAATAGCTATATTTTTATACATCCTAAATCTAAACATAGCCTATGTTTTTTCACATTGGAGTGAAATTTATATAAACTTGAGATTACTTAAATATGTTTAATTTATTGGAACACTTCTGAAAATGAAAGTACAACCAACTGGTTGCCTAAGGGTTAGTGATTATACGTTTACCTCAAAGTATTTACTGCCATGGTTCATCAAAATAAAATCCGCGTTCAGTAACTCATAGGAAAATGGGATCCCTTTCTGAAGCTTCTTTCTTTTGAAGTTTTTATAGATAAAAATAACATCGTTTTCCTTATACCCATTGCCAAGTGCCATTTCTAAGTATTTGTATTCAGTAAGCTTGTTTTTTATAAAATATTTTTATCACATAATAAGTTAGTTGCTCATGTATATTCAACATTGAAAAAATAAAAAAACCTTGAATGTTTATTGGCAACCTCTGGATAGAATATCTGGTAATAATAAGTGAAACAGCAAAATAGTTTATCTCACAATTGCCAGATTTAACTTACTCTTCTAGTTCTTTTGCAAGCTGCTCCAAAGCTGAAATATAAAACATACATTTAAGGCAATCTTGTATAAGCAAAAGAATCAGTAAGTTAAACTCAGAAAAAGTAATATCCTTGTGTTTGCTCTGCTGATATTCCCTGTTTGAAACTGGGGAAATTACTTAATATACCTGTGTTTCTGTTTCCTTAATGAAACATGACAATCATGCTGATCAATATATTGGGAAATTTTGTATACTAGGATGACAAAAGTAATTATGTAGCATGTTTTGAACTTGTATTAATGCATTTTCTGACTGCACTTCTATAAACTAGATCAACTGGAAGCTACTTACATTAACATGAACATCCTAATATATATTAATATATATACTTTTTCTGTATTATATTCATTTAGAGATTTAAGTGTTCATTGGCAATTCACACAACTGCTGTAAAACTTTATGACTGTGCTTTCTTGTTTTGTCCTTTAACAAATCATGTAGTGTTTAGGTATATCATTGCCCACAATAGATGATAATATATTATCTATTAGTTAGGCATATGATGATTAAAATCATAAACATACACAGCAAAACTATAGTATTTTAGAAGGTTTAGAGTACCAAAACAAGGAACTTTCAAATGTAAAGCTAATTGAAATTAAAGTGAAGAAGCACTTCTAGTCTCATGTAGTACAGTTATCCCTCTGACCATTTGCTGGATTAATTTATTTTTGCATGGGAGACTGAGGGACACTGAGTAGGGCAAGTGGAAGATGGGATATTCTGGGCAATCATTTCTGACAACCAAATAGTAAATTCATTTGGGTTATATTGTTTGAGAGTTCATGCATTCAAAGAACCTTTGTGGTATTCATGTCAGGGTAAGTCACTCAGCCGTGTCCTACTTCTTTGAGACCCTTTGGATTGTAGCCCGCCAGGCTCCTCTATCCATGGGATATTTCAGGCAGAAATACTGGAATGGGTTGCCATTTCCTCCTCCAGGGGATCCTCCCGACCCAGAGGTGAAACCCTGCATTGAAGGAGGATTCTTTACCTGCTGAGCCATCAGAGAAGTACCTGGTATGCATGTAAAATATCATTTAATTTTTTATGATAGAGTATATTTTCATAGAATGGTGATTTTGCTCATTTTTTAAAATAAAATAACCTCCTTAGGTTATTTTTTCACCCTTTACCCTTTTGTTTCTACTATTAATGATTAATCAGAGGAACTTCACATACAATGCCATGTGCATAATATAAATGTAGTTCTATAATAATGTTTTTAAAGAGTATTTTCCGAAAATAACAAATAGGATATAGTTACTCAAAAGGCATTATCACTTTACAAGGTAAGAAGCAGATTTTCGAATGCTGAACAAACATATACAGACACAGAAACAAAAAGGAATGAAATTTATAAATAGTGTTACAAAAACATTTAGCATGCATTTATTTGCTTATCAAATGACTCTTTCTGTCATTTAACTCATTTTAATGCCATTTATTACAAATACTTCTCCAAATTCCATGTTGGTTAAATCTCCATTTAATGTATTTTATCAGGAATCTATTCTATTAGCAGATTTTATAAATCCTTTCTGTTTGTTAAACTGTATGCTAAACTCTGGAGGTCAAGAATGTACGCAACAGGTATGGCCTTTGCTCTCCACTAAGTTGCAGATCATGAAGAAGCACAGAGGTATTATAAGAGTTCTGCTGGGGCACATGACTAACTGCTTGTAACTCAGATTTGGAAAGTAATAGGAAGCAACAGTTAGAACTGGACATGGAACAACAGACTGGTTCCAAATAGGAAAAGGAGTCCGTCAAGGCTGTATACAGTCACCCTGCTTATTTAACTTATATACAGAGCACATCATGAGAAATGCTGGACTGGAAGAAACACAAGCTGGCATCAAGATTGCCGGCAGAAATATCAATAACCTCAGATATGCAGATGACACCACCCTTATGGCAGAAAGTGAAGAAGAACTAAAGAGCCTCTTGATGAAAGTGAAAGAGGAAAGCGAAAAAGTTGGCTTAAAGCTCAACATTCAGAAAACAAAGATCATGGCATCTGGTCCCATCACTTCATGGGAAATAGATGGGGAAACAGTGGAAACAGTGTCAGACTTTATTTTTTTGGGCTCCAAAGTCACTGCAGATGGTGACTGCAGCCATGAAATTAAAAGACACTTACTCCCTGGAAGAAAAGTTATGACCAACCTAGATAGTATATTCAAAAGCAGAGACATTACTTTGCCGACTAAGGTCTGTCTAGTCAAGGCTATGGTTTTTCCAGTAGTCATGTATGGATGTGAGAGTGGGACTGTGAAGAAGGCTGAGTGTCAAAGAATTGATGCTTTTGAACTGTGGTGTTGGAGAAGACTCTTGAGAGTCCCTTGGACTGCAAGGAGATCCAACCAGTCCGTTCTAAAGGCGATCAGTCCTGGGATTTCTTTGGAAGGAATGATGCTAAAGCTGAAACTCCAGTACTTTGGCCACCTCATGCGAAGAGTTGACTCATTGGAAAAGACTCTGATGCTGGGAGGGATTGGGGGCAGGAGGAGGAGGGGACGACCGAGGATGAGATGGCTGGATGGCATCATGGACTCGATGAACGTGAGTCTGGGTGAACTCTGGGAGATGGTGATGGACAGGGAGCCCTGGCTTGCTGCGATTCATGGGGTCGCGAAGAGTCAGACATGACTGAGCGACTGAACTGAACTGAGAACGTTTCCAAAATTAAAAACAAAAAAACATCTTGGAAGAAGGACTGAGAGTTAATCAGTTAAGATAAGGAGAAAACTTCCAGGCTGATATGCAAGAGCTATGGACATTTGCAAGGAACATGTGCAAAAGCAAAGAAGCAATATTAATACTGCATGTTTGAGAAACTGGGTGTAGTTCTGGTACCGGAGTATAATATGCATGAAATGACAGGATGAAGTTGGAGAGAAATGGAAGGGCCACATCCTGAAGTGCTGTATTACACAGATCATAGAATTTGAGTTTGAACATTCCAAGCAGTGGGATAAAGTGTCATGTTTTTGCTTTTGTACATTGAAGTGATTTTAGGTATCAATAAAAGCTCTTAGTGGAGAAATAAGGCATTCTGTGTGTGGTGAACAGAATATACACTCTAAAGGCAATTTTAGTGCCTAACATATATGGGCTTCCCTGGTGGCTCAGTTGGTAAAGAATCTACCTGCATTTCAGGAGACATGGTTTCATTCTGTGAGTAAAGAAGATCGCCTGGAGAAGGAAATGAGAACCCACTCCAGTATTCTTGCCTCAGAAATCCCATGGACAGAGGAGTCTGGCAGGCTATAGTCCATAGGGTCACAAAGAGTTGTGTTCAATAAATCACCACCACCAATATTTGGATATATGTTGCAGCAAGATAATGGTAAGTGATTGCCCTGAAGTATGAAACAGAGGCACTATTTGGAAAATACTTCATATGTTTTCTTTTACCCATTTCTGAAAATGCTAGCAAGAACAAGGTAATTTTAAATTATATATAAACATTTCACATGTGATGTGATATATATTTAAGTACTAAGAAAATGTCAATAGGCTTTGTTTTATTTATTTTTAATATAAATTTATTTATTTATATTGGAAGTTAATTACTTTACCAATTGTGTTGGTTTTACCATATATCAACATGAATCTGCCACAGGTATACACGTGTTCCCCATCCTGAACCCCCCTTCCTTCCTCCCTCCCCTTACCATCCCTCTGGGTCATCCCAGTGCACCAGCCCCAAGCATCCAGTATCATGCATTGAGCCTGGACTGGCAATTCCTTTCATATATATGATATACATGTTTCAATGCCATTCTCCCAAATCATCCCACCCTTTCCCTCTACCACAGAGTCCAAAAGACTGTTCTATACATCTGTGTCTCTTTTGCTGTCTCACATACAGCGTTATCATTACCATCTTTCTAAATTCCATATACATGCGTTAGTATACTATACTGGTGTTTTTCTTTCTGGCTTACTTCACTCTGTATAATCGGCTCCAGTTTCATCCACCCCATTAGAACTGATTCAAATGTATTCTTTTTAATGGCTGAGACCACAGCTTTCTTATCCATTCGTCTGCTGATGGACATCTAGGTTGCTTCCATGTCCTGGCTATTATAAACAGTGCTGTGATGAACATTGAGGTACACGTGTCTTTTTCAACTCTGGTTTCCTTGGTGTGTATGCCCAGTAGTGAGATTGCTGGGTCATAAGGCATTTCTATCTCCAGTTTTTAAGGAATCCCCACACTGTTCTCCATAGTGTCTGTGCTAGTTTGCATTCCCACCAACAGTGTAAGAGGGTTCCCTTTTCTCCACACCTTCTCCAGCATTTAGTGCTTGTAGACTTTTGGATCGCAGCCATTCTGACTGGTTTGAAATGTCGTTTTAATTTGCATTTCTCTGATAATGAGTGATGTTGAGCATCTTTCATGTGTTTGTTAGCCATCTGTATGTCTTCTTTGGAGAAATGTTTATTTAGGTCTTTGGCCCATTTTTTGATTGGGTCGTTTATGTTTCTGGAATTGAGCTGCAGGAGTTGCTTGTATATTTTTGAGATTAGTTGTTCGTCAGTTGCTTCATTTGCTATTATTTTCTCCCATTCTGAAGGCTGTCTTTTCACCTTGCTTATAGTTTCCTTTGTTGTGCAGAAGGTTTTTATATTGATTTTACTGATAATTTAAATAACTGTATAAACATATTTAAGCTAGCTACTGTTCTATATAACATATGCACAATCAGTTTGTATTTGAATTTGCTACTGCAATTAATTCATATATTTTCTTGAGTTAGAAGATAAAAAATGTAATTTTATTTTGCTCTAGCAACTAGATGCTAAAAAGCCAAGGTTTAATTGTCACTGGAGGAGGAAATGGCAACCCACTCCAGTATTCTTGCCTGGAGAATCCCATGGACAGAGGAGCCTGGCAGGCTATAGTCCATAGGGTTGCAAAGAGTCAGACATGGCTGAAGCGACTTAACATGACAATAATTTTCATAGAACTTATTGCTATAGTTTGTATTCCTTCAACTGTCTTTAGATGGTCTATTTCTGCCTGTCTTTTTTTAATCCTATATTCTATTAAACCTTTAAATTCTCTTTGATGATTATGACAGAACTTTAGCCATATGTCCTTTTTTGATCAATGTGTTTTGGAATTTTCTAAATGAATTAATAGCAGTTTCCAAAGTACTTTGTGGTAGTTGAAATAAATCTACTATATTAACTTTTTAAAACAACATGGATTATTCCTTTTGTGTTAGTAAGGAAACACATTCAGCACCTTCAAGTGAATAATGAAAATAAATGTGATAAGAAACAGCTGAAAGTTCTCAAATTTCATGCTGTATCAAACGTTTACTTGTTGATTTAATGTACAGATAAGTTAATCATTTCTTTTCCCCAGATCCTTTTGCTCCCTCAAAAGATAGTGTTTGCAGGTATTGAGGAAGTTCAGAAAGCATGGTGCAAGCTTTAAAAAGTCACAATCTGAGAAAGAGTAATATTGTTGAAATGGATATACAGCCTCATAAATTCTACTGCTATTTAAAAAAATAATAAAAATGAATCAGCAGTTATAGGTTATTCTAAATTTAAATAAATGCAAACATTGTTTCAATGCAGATGACAAATTGCCATAGAAGTAAAGTATTAAAGTGTGTAAATTCAATGAATATTGTGAAACCATAGCACAAAACTGAGTTTACAAATGTAAAAGTATGAGAGAAATTTTTATATTTAAAAAATATATTTACTTTAGTAACTTTGAAATAGTTAAAATGTGTATAGCATATTTTAAAATATGTATAGCATAATCTACATATGAGATTTAAATGCAGTATATTAAATTGAAAAGTTATAATATTTTAATTATGCTAAAAATATGAATATACTCTAGTAATTTTCTAGGTAGATTCTAGTTGCCTTTAACAAAAATTAACTTATGCTGTATAATCACAAACTAGTGAAATATATATTTTTTCATCTCATAATTTATAGCAGAGGAAATTCAGGCATTTTTATATATAGTTATAACATATATTTTTATTATTTTAAAAATGTGTGCTGTTTTATTATTATATAATATATGTTCAATATATAGTGTAAAACTTCAATTTAAATTATGTGATGGTTGTGGTGGTTTAGTTGTTGTTGTGTCTGACTCTTGTGACCCCACGGACTGTGTGGCCTGCCAGGCTCCTATGTCCATAGGATTTTTGCATTATGTCCACTGGATTTTCCATTATGTGATACTTAGAATATTTAAAAATGATGTTGGTTTCATGTTAAAATGTGAAAGTCAGAGATTTAAGTTTGCACATTTTGTTGAGAAACTGTCATTTAAATATGTGTCCAGTCTGCAGTTACATTCAAAATAAATTTTAAAATCAGAGACCAAACAGTGGCTCCTAGATGGATTTTTCTTAATGACTCTGCATATCCTAAAGTCACGAATAGCACTATGGACTCTGAACATTACTTTTTAAAAAAAGAAAAATAACAGCATTTCAACCTTTTAATTCACCTATAGCTCCCCTTTCCTCAAAACCTCAAGGATGTTCTTTATTATGGGACATTAAATTCATATACTATTTTTAGTGAGTTATTGGAGCAAGATTTTTTTGTGTGTGTAATTAAAAATTATCGTATTGTTTAGTTACTTTACCGTCTGTCCTTCTGTTTCGACCTACTCTGTTTTTCATTTGGACTCTGTTGAGAATCTTTCAGGAAGCTATCATAGTCCTATCCAGATGGGGGTCAGCTTGAAAATCCCAACTGCAGCTGTGTTCAAATAAACCATGACACATACTGTTGACAAGTCCCTTCTTTTAGAAATTTCATGGCCTGTTGATGACTCTGACTATACCAGCTGCTCTTTGGCTTATACTTTCATGAAAGATAGTAAGCTTCACATTATTCATTATTATCCATGATTTAAAAGTATTCTTCTAGTGTTCTGAATGCTTTTATAAAGCAGGTATCTTAATTACTACAATTATGATTGCCAAAATCTTTATTTTCTAAACATGTTGATGTTATATCATTTATTTTTATAACTTGATAATTTTTACTTAACAAAATATGCCAAAAATAATGTTTTTATTTCTCTCTGAAATTCAAATCTGAGGATATGACTTCATTTTTAAATACTAATATGGTTTAAAAATATTCATTTAATATTTAAGGCTTACCATATTCTCTGGTGAAAAATTGATTCCAAAGTATACACTATATATCATTATCACTTAGTTGTGATGATAAATCAACATGTATATTGAATGTTTCATAGTTATTTAACACTATCTTATATATATAGTTAGGTTAAAAGTCTCATATAATTTATAATTTATTGATAAATTTGAGAGTAACAACAATAACACAAAGAAAAATAACTGTAAGCATTATATATTGTTCTAAATTGCATAGTACAGAGAATAAAAATGGTAATAATTAGTATGGTGATGGCTCAGTAACTTCTAAAAATTTCTTTCACATTCATGTCTTCTTTTAATTATTTTTTATTGGAGTATAGTTGATTTATAATGTGTTAATTTCTGCTGTACAGCAAAGTGAATCAGTTATACAAATATGTATATACAAATACATATATACATATATGCTGCTAAGTCGCTTCAGTCATGTCCGACTCTGTGCGACCCCGTGGACTGCAGCCTACCAGGCTCCTCCATCCGTGGGATTTTCCAGGCAAGAAAATACTGGAGTGGGTTGCCATTGCCTTCTCCTGTATATACCTATATATGTTTACACAAATACATATATAATACATACATGGATATATCTCTTTAGATTTATTTCCATTATGGTCATTACAGAATATTCACTAGAGTTCCCTGTTCTATATGGTAGGTTCTTATTAGTTATCTATTATATATAGTAGAGTGTATATTAAATCACAATCTCCCAATTTATCTCCCTCTCTTTCCCCCTTGGTCACCATAGTTTGTTTTCTGCATCTGAGACACTATTTCTATATTTTAAATAGGTTTGGTTTTACTCCCCCTTTTAAGATTCCACATATAAGCAATATCATACATTATCTGTCTTTCTCTGTCTGACTTAATTCACTCAGTAGGGCAGTCTCGAGGTCCATCTGTGTCATTGAAAATGGCATTATTTCATCCTTTTTATGGCTGAGTAATATTTCATTGTATATGTGTACATCTTTATCTGTTCCTCCATCAATAGACATTTAGGTTTCTTGCATGTTCTAGCTATTGTAAATAGTGTTGCAGTGAATGTTGGGGTACATGTATCCTTTTGAATTATGGTTTTCTCTGTACATATGCCCAGTACTGGGTTTGCTATAGCTCAGTGTCAAAAAATTTTTAAAAATAGGCAAAAGATATATATTTCTTTGAAGAAAACATGTCGATGGCCAAGAGGCATGTGAAAAGGTGCTCAACATCATTAATTATTAGAGAAATACAAATAAAACTACAAGGAAATATCACCTTACATTGGTCAGAATGGCCATCATCTGAAAATCATACAAACAATAAATGCTAGAGAAGGTGTGGAGAAAGGGAACACTCCTATACTTGGTGGAAATGTAAATTGATATACAGCCACTATGGAGAACTCTATTCTGAGGGGCTCTAAAATTACTGCAGATGGTGACTGCAGCCATGAAATTAAAATACACTTGTTCCTTGGAAGAAAAGTTTTGACCACCCTGCTGCTGCTGCTGCTGCTAAGTCGCTTCAGTTGCGTCCGACTCTGTGCTACCCCACAGACAGCAGCCCACCAGGCTCCCCCATCCCTGGGATTCTCCAGGCAAGAACATTGGAGTGGGTTTCCATTTCCTTCTCCAATGCATGAAAGTGAACAATGAAAGTGAAGTTGCTCAGTCATGTCCGACTCTTAGCGACCCCACGAACTGCAGCCTACCAGGCTCCTGCGTCCATGGGATTCTCCAGGCAAGAGTACTGGAGTGGGTTGCCATTGCCTTCTCCAATGACCAACCTAGACAGCATATTAAAAAGAAGAGACATTACTTTACCAATAAAGGTTAGTCTAGTCAGAGCTATGGTTTTTCCAGTAGTCACGTATGGATGTCAGAGTTGGACTATAAAGAAAGCAGAGTGCCGAAGAATTGATGCTTTTGAATATGGTGTTAGAGAAGAAGACTCTTGATAATCCCTTGGAGTGTAAGGAGATCCTAAAGGAAATCAGTCCTAAACGTACATTTGAAGGACTAATGCTGAAGCTGAAACTCCAATACTTTGGTCAAAGATGCAAAGAACTGACTCATTTGAAAAGACCCTGATGCTGAGAAAGGTTGAAGGCAGGAGGAGAAGGGGATGAGAGAGGATGAGATGGTTGGATGGCATCACCGACTCTATGGACATGAGTTTGAATAAATACTGGGAGTTGGTGATGGACAGGGAGACCTGGCATGCTACAGTCCATGAGGTCTCCATGGGTCGGACACAACTGAAGACTGAACTGAACTGAACTATGGAGAATAATATGGAGTTTCCTTTAAAAGCTAAAAATAAAATTACCATATGATCCAGCAATCCCACTCCTAGACATACATCTGGAGAAAATGGTAACATGTGTGTCTTTTAATGCCATCACATTTGCTCCATTATATTGTTTTTGTTTAAAATATCTCCCTTGATAAATTGTGTATTCTTTAAGGTGGTATATTTTCTTTTCTTCGTAGCAAATGTCAAAAATAATCTCTTTGAGCTGATTGTCCCTATGCCTTCACCTGCTTTCATTAGAATTGCATTGCATTGGATGATGGCAGAATGTGGTCTTGGAGTAAGTTAAGTTGCTCAGTCATATCCGACTCTTTGCAGCCCCATGGACTATAGCCCACCAGGCTCCTCCGTCCATGGGATTCTCCAGGCAAGAATCCTGGAGTGGGTTGCCATTTCCTTCTCCAGGGGATCTTCCCGACCCAGGGATCAAACCCAGGTCTCCCGCATTAGAGGCAGATGCTTTAACCTCTGTGCCACCAATGAGCATCAAAAACAAGGTGTGAGGAATAAGGGAGCAGTCTATCCAAGATGCAAACTCAGACAGACTGGTTCCAAATATTTAAATGGGGATCAGACATGAACATAGATGAGAGAGTTACTGTCAAAAATGTTGGAACATATCCAAGATAGAATTAGAGCAGGTGAAAAACGAGGTATTGCACCTGAAATTAACAAGGAATACTGTGGAATGAATCTGTATTGTATCTAATCCCTGCTTTACTTCCTAATTTTTTAATTGCAAGAGAATTGATTTACAATATCAGGTTGGCTTTATGGAATCTAGAAAAATAGTAGTGATGCACCTGCTTTATTTCTTAACAACATTTAGAAAATCACTTCTGAACATATGTTTGCCCATTTCTAAATGAGATTATAATATTCTTTATCAAATAATTTTGATGTGAGAATTAGATATGAATATAATGGGTAGAAACTAAAAGTAAGATTATCAAAGTGAACATATGTTAGCTGGAAATAAAAAAGCAAATTGCAATAGGATGTAATATTCCTATGTGAATGTAGTCGAGGATTTTTAAAAGTCACTGTAATCAGCATAACCATGGAGAATGCATTGAATAATCAAGTACTTGGCACATGATAGTTGGTTAATATTTGTTAAATAACAGCTAAATAAGCGGAGAGTAAGACTATTGGCTGTAAAAGTTTTGGTAATAGAATATTGTCCTGTTTCAAATCACTCCATGCGACTTGCAGATATTGAAAATTCTCCTGATATTCACTTGTTTTGTTGTGTTTATTTTTTAAAATTATCCTCTCCTGTATCTTGTCTATTTCACTGCACTATGTATTAAAGTTCACAGATTATGAGTAATTTTCCATTCCTTAACACCTGATGCACATTGGGTCTCCATGTTAAATTCTCAGAATGTGGTGAAGAATGTCATCAAACTCGTATTTTATGGGCAAAAATTCATCATTTCCAAAACTTGAAATAACCCTAGAAAGTAGAATTTTTTTTCCAGCTGGGTAGAGAACACATATTTATTAAGACAAGAAAGAAATGGACCTCAAGTCTAACTTGCAAGATCTCTATAGTACCTACATACTACCAGGGTATACTTTCTAATATTTTTGATGTGACAGAGATTGTCCTGTATATTTCATGTCAGGATTCATTCATGAATTATGAATTATAAATGTTAAAATATTTTTCCTCTCATGGATTACTTTTGTAAGTTCTTTAGAACTTTGTTGCTGCTGCTGCTGCAGCTGCTAAGTCACTTCAGTCATGTCTGACTCTGTGCGACCCCACAGATGGCAGCCCACTGGGCTCCACCATCCCTGAGATTCTCCAGGCAGGAACACGAGTGGGTTGCCATTTCTTTCTCCAGTGCATGAAAGTGAAAAATGAAAGGGAAGTCGCTCAGTCGTGTCTGACTCAGCAATCCCATGGACTGCAGCCTAACAGGCTTCTCCGTCCATGGGAGTTTCCAGGCAAGAGTACTGGAGTGGGGTGCCATTGCCTTCTCCGAGAACTTTGTTATTGGGAACCAAACTTATTATTTGTTGTTAATTCTCCTGTGGATTATTTATGATTCTCTCATGTCCTGATCTGAGATCAATCTTTCCTTTTGATGTCTCTCTTCCAAAGTCAGTCTTCTTGGCTTGGATTTTTAGAGAAATTTCTAACCCTATTTATTTCCAGAACACCTAGGTTAGCCCTCAGAAAACACATAGCTTTTCCCTGTGTCGGTCATCTCACATTAATTGCCATTTCTCTTGTTACAGGGAGATGAAACTGGCCTCTGATTTTCAGAATTTCCTGGAAAGAATCAATCATAGGATTCTTTAATTTTTCCATATCATGTTTTAGGGAGTTAGAAATTTAGGTAAAAAGAAAAACAAAAACACAATGTTTTGCAACCCACTCACCACAGGCTTTAAGGTCTATAGCTCTTTAAGAAGCATCCTAATCACTTTCTGACCAGTGTCCTATATATACAGGGTAAATGTTGTTATTTGTGTGAGAGATAGAACTGATAATGTTTGAGCAACTTTTAAAAGAAATCTTTCTTTTTTTTTCTTTTATTATTAAATTTATTTATTTTTTTAATTACAATACTGTATTTGTTTTGCCATACATTGACACGAATCAGCCATAGGTGAACACAATCTCAAAGTTTATTTAAAATATATTTGTCATTGACTTCTCTATCTAAGCTGCTTTTTAAATGTTCTTTATGTCTGTCAGCTTCTTTTCACTCAGTGCTTTTGTGGGTTGAATCCTGCCCATACCAAGAAGATATGTTTAAGTCCTAATGTTGTGTACCTATAAATGTAATCTTATTTGAAAAGTAGGGTTTTGCAAATGTAACTGCATTAAGGTGATGCCATCATGGTGGGCTGTAATCCCACCATATGACTGGTATTCTAATAAGAAGAGAGGAGCTTTCCTGGTGGCTCAGTGGTAAAGAATTTGCCTGCCAGTGCAGGAGACGTGGCTTTGATCCCTGGGTGAGGAAATCCCCTGGAGAAGAAAACCACAACTCCAGTATTCTTGCCTGGGAAATCCCATGAACAGAGGAGCCTGGCAGTCTACAATCCATAGGATTACAAAATAATCAGACACAATTTAGTGACTAAACACAAAAAAACAAAAATAAGAAAAGACAAACATATGTTGACACCTAGTGAAGAGGCCATGCGGTTAACAGACGCTGAGATTGAAGTGATATGTCTATAAGCCAAGAAATGCCAAAGATTGCTGGCAACCCTGGAAGCTACATTAAAGGCACGGAACAGATTCTCTGCTAGAGCTTTCATGGATTTTGCCAATACCTTGATTTAATACTTATAGCCTCCGAACTTTGAGACACTAAATTTTTGATGTTTGAGCTACACAGTTTGTGGTACTTTCCTCCAGCAGCTCTAATAAACTAATACACACACTAAACTGCTGCTGTCTCTTATTTGCTGCTGGGTTCACTTTACCCATTTGAGTTCCTGTTTATTTCACATGCTTTCTCTGGACTAGCACTGTCTAGTGGGACCTTCCACAATAGTGAATGTATTCTGTATTTGTGCTGTCCAGTATGGTACCCAACAACCTCATGGAGCTCTTTGAACAGTCAAAAATAACTAGTGCAACTTCTGACAAGCACAGTGGCTAATATATTGGGAACCACAGTTCTAGATAATGTACTTATATTTAAAAAAGTCATAGCATCTAGTTTCTCTTAAAATAATTAAAGCATTTAACTTAACCAATGAGACTCTCCAAGCATTCTTAACAGGTATTCCTCTTTTCAGTATTAATCTATCTCCCTCTCTTTCTACCAGTTTTAGTAAACCATGTTCCATTCCACCCTGGACCTTTGCTCATCCATGTATCCATGCTTGTGGGAATTTCCTCATTCCGGTGATAATTTGCTTCAGTTTATATGTCAGCTTACTTTCTCTATCCTGAGGTCCCAAACTAGACCATCTCCACTCATATAATATGCTAACATACACTCCCCCTTTTTGGGTACTGCTGCTGCTACTGCTGGTAAGTCACTTCAGTTGTGTCCGACTCTGTGCGACCCAATAGACGGAGTTAATTTTTTTCTACTATGAAATTACATTTTATCTGCTTCCCTCAATAAATATCAAATATCATGAAGCTAAAAACATGTGCTCTTCATTCACTGTAAAAATCAAAACATGTCTGGCATATGGTAGGCCTTTAAGCTGTTAATTGGAAGAATAAACAAGTGAAGTTACCTTTATCTCACATGGATTTTTAATTAATAATTTGTACTACATCATTGAGTACATTATTTTCCAACCTTTAAAATATAACAGGCATCCTGCTCAGATTTATAATTGAGTCTAATTCATCCAGTACTGACTTGTTATTTAGAAAAAAAAAAAATCTGTATAAATACAGAAGGCCAACACCCTCAATAGCATTGGAAGCCTGTGCTTATAAGCAATTAATACCAAAATCTAGATGGGATTGACACTAATTAAAAAGCAGATGGAATGAGATGGAGATAAAATCAACCTAGGCATTTGCTTTTGGCATATCCATGCTTTACTCTATGAAAGAGAAACCATATTAAATAGGTAAAAAGGTACTTCATGGCTATCCTACAATCTGGTCCCTGACTCTCAAATCCAGTCTAGTTTTGTATAGAAAATTTGGTCTCCTTCATTACCTTGGAATGGAGAGAACTGCTTTCCTCACCACCTCGGTGTCTTCCATGATATTTGACAATCAAAATATTGAAATAAAAGAAAATAACTTTGCTTAATCAGTTAATAAAACACTGATTAAAACACTATGCATTACATAGGAACTTATAATATCCACATGCCCTATTGCAATGCATGTAAGGCATGTGGATAGTTTTGAGGGAAAGAAATTGCAGATGACCTATGATGTAAGGATTACAGAAAAAGAATAATTCAAAAAGCAATAGAAGAACTGTTTGTTTATGTAAAGTAAAAAGATCCATGAAGTAGGGACAAAAACCAGACACAGGTGAATGAAATAGTGGAGGGAAACTGCTATAATAGGTATTAGTCTAGAAAATATTTAAATCTACTGTCCAGGTGAGAGTCTAAAGAATATACCAGGCAGCATTGCACTGAACTGCTCTTCCTGCATTGATTTAAATGTTCAAATCACATACAATATAAATTTTATAATATGAAAAGTTTAGTAGACTTTTCCTTTCCCACATCTTGCACACAGTTGTCCATTTTTGTAATAATGGCCTTATATCATTGTCCTGAATTAATGTTCTATGATTCAGAAAGAAAAGTGGTTTAATTATTTAGAAATATATCACCATTTCACAGAATTTGTAATGAAGTCAGAAGAAAGCTAATTAAAAAAAAACTTAATACATAAAAGGCAAGGCCAAATAAATCTAAGAGACCCAGAAGAAGCAGATACTCCTAAAACAGAATCATTTGGATGCAAGAAGACATTTCAGGAGACACTCTCAAATCGGTATAAAATAACTCGCCTCTCTAAAAAGACAATAAGCTGAGAAAGCAAGACAAGGAAGTAATGAGGAAGGCTTGCTAGTGAACATAGTAAATAAGACATAGTAGAGGTCAGTGGAAACATCAGAACTGAGAAAACTAGCCTTTCAGTAGAAGAGAGGTAATTTTGTGGAAAAATGAAATCAACAATATGTAGGACAGACTTGACTAGCATTCCCAGAATATATAAGAGAAGCACAAAAGGCTAAAAATATGAGAAAGATAATGAGGTATAAGAATAGGAAACAGGAACCAATATATCAAAATTTTGTAATAGGAGAACTAAAAAAAAAAAGTAAATATTCTCATATATAAAACAAAAACTCTATGCAGATTTCTGTGTCATATCACTATAGTACAAGAAACTTTAATAATTAAGAGGCCAAAAATAGAAACATCCTGGAAATATGACCAAATTATAACCATGACAATAGCAACAATAACTCAGGTATATAAAAATAACATTTATAGTGGTAAAATTTAAGTTAAATGAGAACTGAAGCTACCTACATATAAAATAATTCTGTATTATTTTTATAAAAATATTTACTAGAAAATGCAAAATAGTGAATGCACAGTTCTTTTTAGCTATTTTCCTCTTTATTTGTCAACTAATAATCCTGGGAACAGGGATCTACCCCTTTCTATTCTTTCTTCCTTCACTGTGATCCAGTCTAGGAGAATCCTTGAAGTGCAAGAATGTTTGGGGGCTTTATGAATTAGAATCAGGAAAAGTGGGAGAACTTAGATAGATAAAGGTAAAGTGAAAGGGGGAGAGAAAATAATCTGAGCACATCTGTGATATCTAAGAGAATAATTATACAGGAAATATTGTGGGTACAGAATGAGGATTGGAAAATAATATTGTTCTGGGATATGCATTTTCCTCACATTTTGTATATGATTTTGCATGTGAAACAAAATTAGAAAACTGTTTTTATTATATGTTGGTAGACAGAATATCTTTAGATTTGAGATCTCCTGGGACATAAGAATAAATCCTGGAATAACCACTACCAAAATACAACATGCAAATTAAAGTTTTATTTAAGAAAATACTTAAATAATCAGAACCAGACTATGAAGGGAGGGTAAAGAAAAACAGTAAAAGAAGGAAACAGACAAGGAAATTTGAAAGCAGAGCTAACATAGTAGTCATCAGGCCCAACCATATCAATAATTACACATATGCATGTACATGTGGTGGAGAAGGGCATGGCAACCCACTCCAGTATTCTTGCCAGGAGAGTCCCATGGAGAGGAGCCTGGCCGGCTATAGTCCATAGGGTCACACAGAGTGGGACACGACTTAAGTGATTTAGCATGCACACATGTACATGTTGGGCTTCCCTGGGTTGGGAAGATCCCCTGAAGAAGGGAAAGGATACCTGCTCTAGTATTCTGACCTGGAGAGTTCCATAAACTATATATAGTCCATGGGGTTGCAAAGAGTCAGACATGACTGAGCGACTTTCACTCACATGTACATGCTATCACATACCTATAATGATGGAATACACATTCTGATCAAAGACTGAGGCTTTCAGAGTGGATAAATAAGCTCACTTTTGTATGGTCTATAAAAATTACACTTTATAATTTAATTTTTGAGTACTTTTATTGCAAATTCCATAAAATTATTTGAAGAGTATTTATGAATATTTATTTTTTGCTCTGAATCTGTTTAGATTACAATTTTAAAACTGGCAAAACTGCAACTTATCTTTACATTATAATCATCACATGTAATGCCTAAGCTTACATGATAAAGCTCACAAGACAGTGTTATAATTTTAGTTTTACTCAATTATTTGTTTTATACAAATAGGAAGAAATTATATATATATAAAAAGATTTCTGCATTTATCCATGGATTTACCATTTCTTATGCTCTTTGTTCTTTTCTGGGGATTTAAGCAGTTTGATACAGTTTCACTTTTAGTTGAACAATTTCCTTTAGCTTTCTTTTAGTTCAGTTCTTCTGGTTACAGACTCTCTTGATTTACTTTTTATCAAAAAGGTCTTTATTTTACCTTAAATCATGAGTTGTATTGTCGCTGAAATTAGAATTTGTGATTGACGTTTTTATTTCTTTCCTCAGTTTAAAGACAGGGTGCTCATGGCTGGTGCACTGGGATGACCCAGAGGGATGGGATGGGGAGGGAGATGGGAGGGGGGGTTCAGGATGGGGACCACATGTACACCCATGGTGGATTCCTGTCAATGTATGGCAAAGCCAATACAATATTGTAAGGTAATTAGCCTCCAATTAAATAAATAAAGATGTCTTCTTCCTTCTAAGCTCCATCTTTTTGATTCACTCATTAATTGGATTGTTGTTTCACTGTTTATGTATCTTTAGGTATATATTGTTTTTCTTTTGCTGCTATCACAAGTTATCGTTTCTGACTTTGAACCCCCTGACTACAGTGTCCTTTTTAGGGTTTGTTTGTATTTTTAAAACATTTAGCCGTGACATCTTCACGGTGTTTTGATTTGTTTTTTTCCTTTCCTGTCCCATCTATTCATTCTATGATTCCTTTTCCACACTTGACTACATGATGCCGTCTAACTTGTCTTTGAGGCTCCAGTTACTTTTATTTGCAACATTGTTTTTTTCTGTTATTTATCTTGGATAATTTCTATAGTTCTATCACAAATTATTTATCCTTTCTTCTGTCATGTCCATCTGGCTAATTCTACTCAATAAATTTCTAATTTCAGAAATTCTGTTTCTCACTTCTAGGGTTTCCATTTAGTCTCTTCCTCATATTTATATTTGAGAGAAAATATATAGTACTTTATTTGGTTCAGTGTGTGAAAATATATCTAATTTTTAATTTTTCTATTAAAAAAGAAATATTTAAAACATCATTAAGATATGGTCTCCAGAAGACATCGTGAATAGGTGCTTCTATACATTGATTTGTTTAAATATTGACAAAAAAATAAGTACTTAGTATATAGTCTAGCCTACTAACAAGTATTAATTTTTGAATCTGAATGATTTTATTTTGGTTTTGTTTTATATTGTAGTATGGTTGATTAACAATGTTGTGTTAGTTTCAGGTGTACAGGAAACTGATTCAGTTACACGTATGCATGTATCTATTCTTTTTCAAATTATTTTCCCATTTAGTTTATTATAGAGTATTGAGCAGCATTCCCTGTGCTATACAATAAGTTCTTGTTAGTTATCTGTTTTACATATAGCAGTGTGTACATTACAGTCCAAACTCCCAATCTATTGCTCCCCCTCACCATTCTACATGGCAGTGGTAAGTTTGTTCTATGTGAGTCTGTTTCTGGTTTGTAAATAAGTTCATTTCTATACTTTGTTAAGAGTTCTCATATAAGCAGTATCATATGATATTGATCTTTCTCTCTCTGACTTACTTTACTTACGTTAATCTCTAGGTACATCCATGTTGCCTTCAAATGGAATCATTTTCTTCTCTTAAATAACTGAGTAATATTCCATTGTATATGTGTACCACATTTTCTTTATTCATTCATCTTTGAATAGACATTTGGTTTTAGGACATTTACTAATATATTATCTTCAATCTAGTTATGATTGTCACCAATATGTAATGCAGGGTGCAATGTAATGCAATATTTAGTGACTCATCATCATTATAAGAAAATTTCATATTTACTTCAGTTTTATAGAAGGTTTTATTCATAGAGCAAAGATTATTATTTCATAAATTGAAGGAATATTTTATTAGCAGTTAGCACATACACAAATATACTATTCCTGTGGATTGAAAGTATTAACATATTTACATTAACATTTGCATTAACACTAACATATTTGCATTAACATTAATTGACATATTAACATAGGGCTGCCAGGAGTTCTAAATAGTAAATGTGAATTGCATTTCTCAGTGTCCATTGGGAATGAGGTATTTTCCAGGTGCATTTAGTGGGTTTTGTATAATATTTATTTTTTGAAGAAAACTAGTTTACAAATATTTCTTCTCTCATACAGCAAATGATTTAAAACATATTTTATGAATGTTTGACTTTCTGAAACCCTGCCAATGATTTAAGTACAAATGTTTCTTGATGACTACTACTTTGTTGTTCTAGTTTTGTGGATATCTCAGTTCTTTGAAATGTGGGAATACTGAGCTCTTACTCTAAAGACAAAGCACTTGACATTCAAAACTTTTTAAAATCTAGGATAAAATAACCTTCCTACATACTCCAGGAATAACATTTGATATTTAAAAGAGCATTTAAAAATACCCCTTTTCAATATTTTTTTGGTCAGTGCATGAAGCCTGGCACTTTTGCAGTCATTGTGTGATAATAAGGGTTTGTAAGGCGGGTGAGACATAGAGAAAAAGAGAGAGAGAGAGAGGAAGGAAATATAAAACAGATAAAACAGTTCTATTTTCTCATTCATCAGGAAGATCAACAGACCTGGGTATTACCAGCTTTTCTCACATAGGGCTGTAGCAAATGTCCACTAATTGTAACATTGGATACCCCTGGTGCTTTTTCTTTCTTCTTTTCCTTTTTCTTCTTCCTCCTCCTTCTCTTCTTCCCCTTTAGTCCCTTCTTTTTTTTTTTTTTTTAATACTTTATTCTACATTACAGTACTGTATTTGTTTTGCCATACATTGACATGAATCAGCCACAGGTGTACACAATCTCCCAATGCCAAAGCCCCCTCCCACCTCCCACCCCATATCATCTCCCTGGATCATCCCGTGCACCAGCCCCAAGCATCCTGTATCCTGTACTGAACATAGACTGGTGCTTCGTTTCTTACATGATAGTATGCATGTTTCAATGCCATTCTCCCAAATCATCCCACCCTCTCCCTCTCCCTCAGAGTCCAAAAGTCCATTCTATACCTCTGTATCTCTTTTCTTGTCTCACATAGAGGGTCATCATTACTATCTTTCTAAATTCCATATATATGTGTCAGTATACTGTATTGGTGTTTTTCTTTCTGGCTTACTTCACTCTGTATAATCGGCTCCAGTTTCATCCATCTCATTAGAACTGAGTCAAATTTATTCTTTTAGGGGCTGAGTAATACTCCATTGTGTATATGTACCACTGCTTTCTTATCCATTCATCTGCTGATGGACATCTAGGTTGTTTCCATGTCCTGGCTATTATAAACAGTGCTGCAATGAACATTGGGGTACATGTGTCTCTTTCGATTCTGGTTTCCTCGATGTGTATGCCCAGCAGTGGGATTGCTGGATCATAAGGCAGTTCTATTTGCAATTTTTAAGGAATCCCCACACTGTTCTCCATAGTGGCTGTACTAGTTTGCATTCCCACCAGCAGTATAAGAGGGTTCCCATTTCTCCACATCCTCTCCAGCATGTATTGCTTGTAGACTTTTGGATCGCAGCCATTCTGACTGGTGTGAAATGGTACCTCATTGTGGTCTTGATTTGCATTTCTCTGATAATAAGTGATGTTGAGCATCTTTTCATGTGTTTGTTAGCCATCCGTATGTCTTCTTTGGAGAAATGCCTATTTAGTTCTTTGGCCCATTTTTGGATTGGTTTGTTTATTTTTCTGGAGTTGAGCTGCATAAGTTGCTTGTATATCTTTGAAATTAGTTGTTTGTCAGTTGTTTCATTTGCTATTGTTTTCTCCCATTCAGAAGGCTGTCTTTTCACCTTGCTTATAGTTTCCTTTGTTGTGCAGAAGCTTTTAATTTTAATTAGATCCCATTTGTTTATCTTTGCTTTTATTTCCATTATACTGGGAGGTGGATCATACAAGTTCCTGCTGTGATTTATGTCGGAGAGTGTTTTGCCTATGTTTTCCTCTAGGAGTTTTATAGTTTCTGGTCTTACATTTAGATCTTTAATCCATTTTGAGTTTGTTTTTGTGTATGGTGTTAGAAAGAGGTCTAGTTTCATTCTTTTACAAGTGGTTGATCAGTTTTCCCAGCACCACCTGTTAAAGGGACTGTCTTTACTCCATTGTATATTCTTGCCTCCTTTGTCAAAGATGAGGTGTCCATAGGTGTGTGGGTTTATCTCAGGGCTTTCTATTTTGTTCCATTGATCTATATTTCTGTCTTTGTGCCAGTACCATACTGTCTTAATGACTCCCTTCTTTACTTAAAGCTGTTCTGCTTCATCGTGTATTTAAGCATTGCTTTTCTACAGTCATCAGCACAATAGTTAGATTCTGAGACCCACTTCTATCCTTATTATTATGGGAGTAAAGCAGAGTATTCCATGCTGTTTACACTATTAAAATTTTACTATACTTAATGCATAGTCAATAATGCTCCTATTTCTCTCTGTCTACACTCTTTAACCAGCTAAATCCTTTGCACAAGTATATTATCAGTGTTATTCTTCATTCACTTAGCATTTGGGTTGTTTGATTTTTGATGATGTTTTTTATATCTTCATATCCTTAAATGCACATTTAAAGGACACCATATAGGACTTTTCATTTCCCTAGTGTTTACATCTTTGAGGGCTTTTCATTATGTCAGTGTGATATTAACAGTACATACCATCTTATCCTTTTTAAATTGACAAATGGCTTTTCTTTTCTTTATTTTTTTAACTCTAAATCCTTATACACAATATTGGCAAAGAAGAATGCATAAGAATTTTAATGCTTTATTCATTCAGATCATATCTGTTCTTAGATTTTTCCAGCTCACCATGATACCTGCTTGATATCTCAGTGGAACAAAGGACTGCATTCACCAGTTAGTTAAATATCATAAATAGGATGAATTCATCCTATGTTCAGCAGTAGAGCACACAAAATGAAAATTTTAATCCATAAATTACATTTTACTACAGTTACTCATTTTACAGTGTTAGAGGGTTAGTTTGGATGATCATTTGTGTACATAGCATTGCGGTAAAGCAGCAAATAACAACACTAATTGTTATGTGAGGAAGGCAGAGGGAATTTACATCTTGCATTGAGAATAGAAATACAAGTGCATAATGAGTTTCAGCTCAAAGTTCATAGTCAGTTTTCTTCTTATTGAATCCAAACTGTTCTTCCACATAGAATATTCTAATTTCAATATACTTAAAATTTTTCTTAGAGTGTTCAAAAACATATTTACAATGATAAAATACAGAAGCATATCAAAGCACCAAAGAATACCAAAGTCTGTAGTATCTGTTTACTACAGACTTTGCTCTGGCATCCTATCAGCATAAATTAGTTAACTTGCTTTCAGGAAAATGACAAGAAGATTTGATTATATTATTAATACATTCATGATACACACACATACATTATAAAGTGGCTATAATGTTACTTAGTTATCATTTAAATTGTATCAGCTTTTCTGTTTCTTTAATATGGTCTCTAGAAAATTCGTTAGACTAATTGTTCACCATTATTTCTTTAGGCAAGAACAATGTTTCTTCTATGAATGAAATAAAAAAGCCTTCCACTATGTCCTGAAAAACTGTTTTGGAGAAGTTTTAGAATGTCAGACTAGTATACACTAGGTCTGGAGAAATGGAGAAACTGCTGTCCTAGTTGTATTAAGCAGTCTGATCTATGATGCTAATTAAGAGTGCCAAGAGTTGTGTTTTCTTAAGTCGTATTATGTATAAAAATAAAAGATTGTTCAAGCAAACTCTTTAAGATACATGCTTAAAATATATTATTTTAGAGAAAAAACATATAAAATGTATCATTTTGTATCATTCAAAAAGTTTTGAAACTATGTATAATCATACAACCATTACAGTAATTTCACATCACTATAATTGGACAATTTCCATCAAGTTAAAATGTCCACTCCTGCTTCTTTGCAGTCAGGTCTCCCCTTCCAAATCTGTCCTTTCATATCTGATCTTACTTCATAATGTTTTGTGTTTCTCAGAAGGTAATAAAAATACAGTCAATTTGCAGTCTTTTGTATCTACATTTTTCACTTACCTTAATGTTTTTCAGCATTCACCCATGTTGTTACTTGTATCAGCAGTTCATCTTTTTGTGTTAGACAGTGGTTTAATCTAGATTTTGGCTATTATAGACATGGATTAGTGTTTGGATAAAATGATATTTTAATTCATATTATGATCACCAGGAATATTGTGCTGTAGTTTTTGTTTTCCCTGATGAGGTCTTTCTGTTCATGATATGTTTCTCTGTTAGTGTATTATCAGAATATTATTACTTTTGTAAAAAGATTTGGAAAATAGCTCTACCCCATCTACCTTCTAGTAGATTTTTGCAGAACTGGTATTATTTCTTCTTTAAATAGTTGGTAGAATTAATTGTTGAAGCCATTCATGTCTGCAGTTTTATTTATAGGAAAGATTTTAACAGTAGATTCATTTTCTTAATTGACACGGATATATGTATGATATATAATTTTAATTGAATTTAGCTATATTCCTTATAGATTATAATATTCTTATTGTTCTTTCCTAAGTCTCTAGCATGGGCCATGTGGGCCTTTGCAGTGTTATATTTGTGTATTCTTTTTCCTGAGATACATAGTCTCTATAATCAGTCATCAGATTTCCTAAACATTAAGGGCAAATATTGTTCTGAAACAGAGTCATTTATTTTGTAGTTGGCATAAATGTCTCTGGATTTTAAAGTTCAAAGTTTCTTTTCCTTAAAACAGATTGTAGGGAAAAATTTCACCAGTGAAAGGTATCTGGTTCTGAAATTTGTGAGAAATTTTTAAATTAAGGATGAATATATATATATATATATATATATATATAGAGAATACAGATTTTCAGTTTCTACTTGTGTCAGTTTTAGAAAGATAAGTACATGTATTATTTTAAGGATTATCCATATATCATCTACATTTTCAAACTTTTGGCATGAAGTTGTTTAAAATATCCCCTTTTTACGGTTTCCGATGTCACAAACATCTCTTGGCAGGTACTGATATTCAAAATCCCCCACTCACCAGAACTGTCAGCTTTGTTCCACCTGTCCGACTTGGACCAGCTGCTGCTTCTCAGGTGCACTGAGAATGAAAGAGCTGCTTAAACTTAAGAGGTTCCCTGAGGGTAGAATCAGAGTTTTCTCTGCTCTCTCTGCTTTCCTTCTCTCTGGGATCTTGACCTTATAAGTTCTTTTTGCTTTGAAGATTCTTAGGCTTCCTAATGTATATCTTTATTTTTTCTGCTGTTGCTGCTTCTGGTTGCCATCAACAGTTCTGAGGGCTTCTGATGAGCTAGTCGGCTGCAGTCTCGTGTATCCTACTGTGAGGACAAATATGGATCAATGGGCCCTGCTGCTGTTATCTGAGTTCTTCACTGCAGTGGAGCTTAGAACATGCTTCCCATGATTGATCCAATCAGTGACCTTGCACAACAGGATGGTATAATAGGCCTGTGTCAGCGAGCTGTAGGATTCCTCTGATTTTTGCTCAAGAACTCCTTATAAGCCTTGCCAAATTTTCTTCATATTGTGCTATGTAAGGATGGACTTTCTCTTCTATCCTTTCAGATTCTTTTCGCTGGTCTAACAATCAAATTAACAAGTAATTAGAAGAAAGATAAATAATTTAATTTTGTATCTTCAGAGACCTCATAGGTGTATAGGACCAAAGATGTGACTACAGCAGGCTATTTATATATCTTTTAGGCAAAGAATCAATTGTTTGTGAAGATTTGATAAAAGGTGTGTGTGGGGGGTCCTTAATTAATTAAATTAATGAAGAACTAACAGTATGCATTTATACAGCTTTCTTGCCTTGAATCCCCTCTCTCTGATGATAAGGAAGCCCTCCACCTCCCATAGGGAGGGCACCTTCCCACTGGTATTTGTTTCCTGCTTTCAAGGAGAACAGAGTTGGGGGAGGTGGTCAGAGTATTTCTTATTTTTATTTTTGGTACAAGCTGTTTGTTAAGTAACTTTAATCCAAAATAATCAATATGCCGCCTCAACATATTTTGGGGTGGCCTGCCCCAAGACTTACAAATTTTGCAGTCTAGAAGCTTCTTTTCTTTTTTTCCGTCTCCTTCGCAAAGATCAGATCTTCATTATACTCTCCACAAGTCTCCCAACCTCCTTAAGCCCTCTCTCCTTTCCCCTCATAAGCATTTACCCTAATACATCTCTTACACCTTTTGAGTGTCTAATTCCACCTTGAGACCTGTTTCTTGTACCACCCAACTAAAATAAGTGGTACAAAGGGTGTTCTGAGAAAATCAGTGGTGAAAAGGGATTTGAGAATGGCCTATTCCCTTCCTAGTGTATGAAGAGTATGCCATTTCTATTTTCAGGAGAGACTCAAATCGTTCTTGGTGCAAGGTTGCAGCTCAGTTGCTCTGTCAGTAGATTTTAGCCCAGCTTTGATATCAGTTAAGCCAAAACTGGTCAGTTCTCACATGAATGGCAAAATTCGAGCCTACATTTGGATCCAGCAGCTCTGACTCTTACTTATAATATCTGACCCAGCTAAAGACATCATTTTGCTGACAAAGGCCCTTATAGTCAATACTATGGTTGTTCCAGTAGTCATGCATAAATAAGAACTGATGCTTTCAAACTGTGGTGCTGGAGAAGACTCTCAAGAGTCCCTTGGATTGTAAGCAGATCAAGTCAGTCAATCCTAAAGGAAATTAACCCTGAATATTCAGTAAGGGCTGATGTTGAAGCTGAATCTCCAATATTTTGGCCACCTGATGCAAAGAACTGACTCATTGGAAAAGACCCTGATGCTGGGAAAGATTTGAGGGCAAGAGGAGAAGGTGGTGACAGTATGAGATGCTTGGATGGCATCACTAACTTGATGGATTGGAGTTGGAGCAAATTTCAGGAGATAGTGAAAGACAGAGAAGCCTGGCATTCTGCGATCCATGGGGTAGCAAAGAGTCAAACACTGAACTTAGTGAACTGAAAAATGTTACCTCTGAATGATCAACTAGTCAGACCCTAATACTGCACTATCCCGAAAAAGGGACCAAAAGGCCACTTAGTGGAAAATTTGACTCTAGCGAGCCATTCTCATCTTTGAATGAATGGATGCCTATTCTGGAAACAGGTTTGCTTTCCCTGCCTACAGAGTCTGAGCCAACACATTCTCTGGGGCTTAAGGCATGCATCATTGATTGTTAATTTCAAAATGATAGATGCTGTCCACCTTCCTTCTACTCCACCCATCTCAAAGACAGACTCTTTTTAGGTATGACTCATAAACCACTGCTTCTGCTGCTGCTGCTGCTGCTGCTAAGTTGCTTCAGTTGTGTCCGACCTGTGCGACCCCAGAGACACTAGGCTCCCTCGGCCCTGGGATTCTTCAGGCAAGAACACTGGAGTGGGTTGCTATTTCCTTCTCCAATGCATGAAAGTGAACAGAGAAAGTGAAGTCGCTCAGTCGTGTCCGACTCTTAGCGACCCCATGGACTGCAGCCTACCAGGCTCCTCCATCCATGGGATTTTCCAGGCAAGGGTACTGGAGTGGTGTGCCATTGCCTTCTCCGCATAAACCACTAATAGTTCTCAAATGTATAGTGCCATTATTAGAAAATAATAAAATTCTTGTTAGTGCTACTTACAGAAGATTTGCATAAATAATAGATAATGTCCTACTTATGTTTAATTATGATTGCAAAACTGTTAGTGTTATATCTTAAAGTCCAACAAATTTTGGATTCTTTATCAAACACTATCAACTCTCTATATTTACTGTATTTTTATGTTTCTTCTTTGGATTAGCCTTTTAAAGCATGTTTCCCACAAATAGAACATTAACAAAATGACTTAAGAATACAAAGATAAAACTAGTATCAAGAGTAGGAAGTTTTGAGTAGTATCAACCCTGAAGTTTGGGAGAATTTAAAAACAGTATTTTAATATGTTAAAGGTAATATAAAATAAATTTAGTAAAAAAAAAGGGGGGCGGAAACCAACCATTCATTAGTTTGATTCTTAGTTACTGTCTTCAAAGTGTCTGGTGTTTGAAATGTTGGGAATATTTTAACGAATGAAATTTGAGATGATTCATTTAAAGAACTAACAACTCATTCCAATTGATCTCTTTTGCCATTATTTAAATACATATTGACATATAAAAGCAATAGAAGAAAAGCCAGGTAACACCTGATACAGAAACTTCATACTCTTAATTTTCCTCTCATTCAAAGGCCCTTGTTTTATTTTGAGGGCATATTTCCACATTTTTGGCTTTTGGTAGTTTCAAATTGAAGATATCTTTCCAGATTGGCTTTTGATACTTTCATAAGAGATAAATCCAATATCATATTTTTGTTATTTCAAAAGGTATAGAAATATTTACTAGGCCAGCTATATTTTTTTCTCTCATTTTAATTAGATTTATTTTCTCTTTGTAGTTTTTCCACCAAGTAAAATAAAGATCTGAAATTGTGCCACATTATTCCCAGTTTAAGTTTCATATAGACTCACTTTGTTTCTCGGCAGTTTGCATTTCTAGAATTTTATTTCCACAAAATAACAAATAGCTGTGTTATTATAAACAAGCACATTTCACTTGTTATCTCAGTACAAGAGACATTGTCCAGTTCTGAGAAAGTCCATTTTTAAAAATCAATTCTGATAAGGTATCAGTAAATACACTCAACACTTTCTTCTTGTAAATCTCTGTTACATTATGTCAAGTCATGCTTTCTAACTTTTCACATTACACAGTGCACTGAACTGTACTCCATGTGTTTGTTGAGGACAAACTGATGCATCAGTGTTTGTAAGCAAGAGGTGATAATCTGTTTTCTAAGAACAGTGAAACAATTGGATACTTAGAATTCACCTTGCAATTGATTTGAAATATTGATTTAGCATCCTAGTGTATCTTAATGGTTACCCACATATTCACTTTTCTACATCTTGAATTATAGAAGTAAATATATATTTTCCTGTATGATAAAAGCATTTCCCCACCTTTTCTTTAGCTAGGTACATAGCTTTTCATCACTTCAAATACAGTATTATGCAGTTTTTGTTTTGGCTTCTGTAATTTTTGATTCTAAGTGATATATCTCTACCTTCACTGGGAATCAGTGATAAGATTTTTGTTCCCCTGAATACCTTTTACTGTCTATCTTAATAGTTGAAAGTGTGGCTCCTATGGAATTATCACCAAATAGCATCATCCTCAATTAAATATTATCTTCTGTTGTTCAGTAGCTCAGTCATGTACTACTCTTTACAAACCCATGAACTGTAGAACACTAGGTTTCTCTGTCCTTCACTATCTCCTGGAGTTTGCTCAACTCATGTCCATTGAGTCTGTGATGCCGTCTAACTAAGTATCTCATCATCTGTCACCACCATCTCTTTTGGCCCTCAATCTTTCCCGTCTTCAAAATCTTTTCCAAAGAGTCGGGTCTTCGCAACAGGTGGCCAAAGTATTGGCGCTTCAGTTTCAGCATCAGTTCTTCCAGTGAATATTCAGGACTGATTTCCTTTAGGCTTCACTGGTTTGATCTCCTTGCAGTCCAAGGGACTCTTGAGTCTTCTCCAGCCCCACAGTAGATAAGCAAATGCCCCTACTTATCCCAACTAAACATTTTCCTTTTAAGGAAGAAAAGCTTAGTTTAAGGAGATAGTTTCATGTCTAGCAGAGTTGAAACTCAATATATTTAGCCATGATTATAAGTACATTTTTTCATTTCTTAAAACCAATTTTTTACCAGAAACTCCTACCTAAGTTTCAGTATTAAATTTCATTATTGACGTTGTCATCATTTTTATCACTCAGTGTTCATATAATGTTCTATTTACTCATTAAAATGTATATATTTTTGACAAATGTAAACATATACATTAAGTCTTTATATTGAGATAATTTTAAACTTATAAAGGGTCATAAAAATAGTTCAAGGAGTTTTCAGGTATCTTTAAACCAACTCCATTTATGTTAACATCTTGCTTATCTACAGGTCAATTATAAAAATTAAGAAATTACTTTAGTATAATGCTACAAACTAAACAAGAGGATTTATTCAGTTTGCCAGTTTTTTTTTTTTTTTTTCCATCAATAACCTTTTCTGACCAAAATCCAATCCGGAATCCCCCATTGTGTTTAGTGTGACCCTCCTTTGGCCTCCTCCAGCCTTGCCAGCTTTTGGTCTTCTGTTATCTTATACAGTCCTGAAACTTTTGAAATAATGGGCTAGTTATGAGAAAATGTCCCTCAACTTGAATTTGGCTGATTACTTTCTCATTATTAAATTAAGGCTATAATTTATAAAGAAGATTCCTATGGCAGTTAACATTATTGCATCCTATCAGGGGCTGCATTATCTCTATATATATATTACTGCTGATATTCATATCAATCCTTTGTTGAAGGTGATATCTGCCAGGATATAAACTTACTATTGTCACCTGGAATTTATTAAGTGTTTTGGGTAGATACTTTGAGATAATACAGATACTCTAGTTCTACTTAAATATTCATCCCCTAAATTTGTCATCCAGCTGGATCTTGACTGCAATTTTCTTAAGTTATTATGATGAAGGCTTTCTTTTTCATCTATATCTGTGAGCCAAAATTCTTCTATAACAGTTGCCTTTTCTCCTTGTGTTTTTATTCACTTTTTGTTTTTACAAGTATGGGTTTACATTTTGGGCTCATTCACTTTGGCTATTAATACATTTTATTTATATGTATTCATTCATTCAATTCTATGAATGTATCAGTTTGTATATTCATTTCACTGGTTTTCTCTGATTTTGGATTTGTATTTTGATGTGTGTCATTAACTTGTAGAAGATTCTAGGCATTGTTTCTTCAAATATCTCTTTTACTTCTTTCTTTCTCTCTCTCTCCCCTCACACTTCTGGGATTCAGAAAATGCATATACTACTTGGATTGACAACGCCCCATGACTTTTGGATAGTCTTCTCTGGTACTATTTTGCCTACTTTGCTCCTTGTGTTTCTGTTTGCACAGTTTCTGTTGACTTGACCTATCTTCAAGTTCGCTGAATCTTTTCTCAACTGTGTTTAGAGTTCAAATGAGCACAAGCAAAGCGGCCCTCTAGCACTTCCATTTTATTCCTCACTGTAATTTTTATTTCTCTGGTGAAACTGCACATTTGAGTTTGCATATTTATCACCTTTTACAGTACAGCATTAACATATTATTAATGATAGTTATTTTACATCTTTTTTGGATAATTTCTATATTCTTGTCTTAATTAAATATGATTATAATGATTCCTTTGGCTTTTCAAGATGGGACTTTTCTTGTCTTTTCATATGCCTTGCAATTTTCTTGAATCCAGACATCCTTTTCAGAATAGTACTGATGATATTAAAAACTTATGCCCCACAATGGACATAGCTTTCCTTATGATATTGTGGGTCTTCTTTCCTTTATTGTGGGTCTTTGAGATAATCTAGGTGGATATTAGATTAGAGCTGAGGGTTGCTGTTGCTTTGACTATCATCACTGTGTCCTTATAATATTTATTCTAAAAATTTAAAATATGTTCTGATGTGTCTTATGTTCTTATGAAGCTGAAAAAATACAGTTGATTTTTATTGACAAGAATATTATTAATAATACACAAATTATTTTCTTTCTCCTTAAGAAAAGCCAAACCTAAATCTCAGTAAATGTGCTTTAAATAAACTACAATCTTACAGCATGCATTGTCTTGTTCAGTTTTTTATTTGCATGCCATTGAAAAGTCTTCATAAAATAGACTTGAGAAGATGACTGGTTAGAGAATAAATAAAATAGAATACATATGCATATATATGCATAATAGATTCTATTAACTCAAATTGCATAAATCTCAGTTGTATACCTATATTAACAATTTTTTAAATTGAACATAAAGTAATTCAAATATTATTAATAAAAAAGTCTACTATTACTTAATGTCCTTGCCTTTAAATGTATAATTCTAGTAAATTATTGTTTTCAGTTCAGTTCAGTTCAGTCACTCAGTCGGGTCCAACTCTGTGACCCCATGAATCACAGCACACCAGGCCTCTCTGTCCATCACCAACCTCTGGAGTTCACCCAAACTCATGTCCATCAAGTCAGTGATGCCATCCAGCCATCTCATCCTCGGTCATCCCCTTCTCCTCCTACCTCCAATCCCTCCTTGCATCAGAGTCTTTTCCAGTGTGTCAACTCTTTGCGTGAGGTGGCCAAAGTACTAGAGTTTCAGCTTTAGCATCAGTCCTGCCAAAAAACACCCAGGACTGATCTCCTTTAGAATGGACTAGTTGGATCTCCTTGCAATCCAATGGACTCTCGAGTCTTTTCCAACACCACAGTTGAAAAGCATCAATTCTTCGGTGCTCAGCTTTTTCACAGTCCAACTCTCACGTCCATACATGACCAATGGAAAAACCATAGCTTTGACTAGATGGATCTTTGTTGGCAAAATATTGTCTCTTCCTTTGAATATACTATCTAGGTTGGTCATAACTTTCCTTCCAAGGATTAGATGTCTTTTAATTTCATGGCTGCAGTCACCATCTGCAGTGATTTCGGAGAAATAGAAACAATTTTTGGAAAATTTAAAGATTTTGTAAAAATTAAAGTCTGACACTGTTTCCTCTGTTTCCCCTTCTATTTGCCATTAAGTGATGGGACTAGATGCCATGATCTTAGTTTTCTGAATGTTGAGCTTTAAGCCAACTTTTTCACTCTCCTCTTTCACTTCATCAAGAGGTTTTTAGTTCCTCTTCACTTTCTGCCATAGGGTTGGTGTCATCTGCGTATCTGAGGTTATTGATATTTCTCCCGGCAATCTTGATTCCAGCTTGTACTTCTTCCAGCCCACTGTTTCTTAAGATGTACCCTGCATATAAGTTAAATAAGCAGGCTGACAATATCCAGCCCTGACATACTGCTTTTCCTATTAGGAACCAGTCTGTTGTTCCATTAAAGAATGGTTTTTTACAGTGTATGATTATAATGTATATGTACTTCCAAGGAAATCCCTGAAATAAAAAACAAATTGCAGGAATAACTAAATAAAAGAATTTTACAAGTAACTTAACACAGGCAGAGAGTACTTCTCATATATGTATATATTCACATATATATTTTAATTTTGATATTAAGTCAGCTTGTGTTTTGACTGTAGAATTAGATTGAATGTTCAGAAGAAAAAGAAAAGGAATATACAGGGCATGTGATGATTTAGTATACGCAAAATAAATGAATTGACGTCAGTTCCTTACCAACATAATTTTTAGGATGTTTAATAAATATAGTTTAATTAGTTAATGAAAATAAGCTTTAGCACTTGATTTAAAATACTAAGATATTAAAAACTCATTAAGTCAAGTGGGGCTTAGAAAGCATAACTATGAACAAAGCTAGTGGAGGTGATGGCATTCCAGTTGAGCTATTTCAAATCCTGAAAGATGATGCTGTGAAATACTGCACTCAGTATGCCAGCAAATTTGGAAAACTCAGCAGTGGCCACAGGACTGGAAAAGGTCAGTTTTCATTCCAGTCCCAAAGAAAGGTAATGCCAAAGAATGCTCAGACTACTGCACAGTTGCACTCATCTCACACGCTAGTAAAGTAATGCTCAAAATTCTCCAAGCCAGGCTTCAGCGATACGTGAACTGTGAACTTCCTGATGTTCGGGCTGGTTTTAGAAAAAGCAGAGGAACCAGAGATCAAATTGCCAACATCTGCTGGATCATGGAAAAAGCAAGAGAGTTCCAGAAAGCCATCTATTTGTGCTTTCTTGACTATGCCAAAGCCTTTGACTGTGTGGATCATAATAAACTGTGGCAAACTCTGAAAGAGGTGGGAATACAGACCACCTGACCTGGCTCTTGAGAAATCTGTATGCAGGTCAGGAAGCAACAGTTAGAATGGGACATGGAACAACAGACTGGTTCCAAATAGGAAAAGGAGTATGTCAAGGCTGTATATGGTCACTCTGCTTATTTAACTTATATGCAGAGTATATCATGAGAAACGCTGGGCTGGAGGAAGCACAAGCTGGAATCAAGACTGCCGGGAGAAAAATCAGTCACCTCAGATATACAGATGACACCACCCTTATGGCAGAAAGTGAGGAGGAAATAAAAAGCCTCTTGATGAAAGTGAAAGAGGAGAGTGAAAAAGTTGGCTTAAAGCTTAACATTCAGAAAACAAAGATCATGGCATCCGGTCCCATCACTTCATGGGAAATAGATGGGGAAACAGTGAGAACAGTGTCAGACTTTATGCAGATGACACCACCCTTATGGCAGAAAGTGAAGAGGAGCTAAAGGGTCTCTTGATAAAAGTGAACAAGGAGAGTGAGAAAGTTGGCTTAAAGCTCAACATTCAGAAAACGAAGATCATGGCATCCGGTTCTATCACTTTATGGGAAATAGTTGGGAAAACAGTGGAAACAGTGTCAGACTTTATTTTCCTGGGCTCCAAAATCATTGCAGATGGTGACTGCAACCATGAAATTAAAAGACGCTTACTCCTTAGAAGGAAAATTATGACCAACCTAGATAGCATATTCAAAAGCAGAGATATTACTTTGCCAACTAAGGTCCGTCTAGTCAAGGCTATGGTTTTTCCTGTGGTCATGTATGGATGTGAGAGTTGGACTGTGAAGAAGGCTGAGCACTGAAGAATTGATGCTTTTGAACTGTGGTGTTGGAGAAGACTCTTGAGAGTCCCTTGGACTGCAAGGAGATCCAACCAGTCCATTCTGAAGGAGATCAACCCTGGGATTTCTTTGGAAGGAATGATGCTGAAACTGAAACTTCAGTACTTTCGCCACCTCATGAGAAGAGTTGACTCATTGGAAAAGACTCTGATGCTGGGAGGGCTTGGCAGCAGGAGGAAAAGGGGACGACAGAGGATGAGATGGCTGGATGGCATCACTGACTCAATGGATATGAGTCTGAGTGAACTCCGGGAGATGGTGAAGAACAGGGAGGCCTGGCGTGCTGTGATTCATGGTGTCACAAACAGTCGGACACGACTGAGTGACTGAACTGAGCTGAACTGAACTGAACTGAAAATCACTGCAGTTGTTGATTGCAGCCATGAAATTAAAAGATGCTTACTCCTTGGAAGAAAGGTTATAAGCAACCTAGATAGCATTTTCAAAAGCAGAGACATTACTTTGCCGACTAAGTTCTGTCTAGTCAAGGTATGGTTTTTCCAGTGGTCATGTATGGATGTGAGAGTCAGACTGTGTAGAAAGCTGAGTGCCAAAGAACTGATGCTTTTGAACTGTGGTTTTGGTGAAGACTCTTGAGAGTCTCTTGGACTGCAAGGAGATCCAACCCATCCATTCTGAAAGAGATCAACCCTGGGATTACTTTGGAAGAAATGTTGCTAAAGCTGAAACTCCAGTACTTTGGCCACCCCATGCAAAGAGTTGACTCATTGGAGAAGACTTTGATGCTGGCAGGGATTGAGGGCAGGAGGAGAAGGGGATAACCAAGGATGAGATGGCTGGATGGCATCATGGACTCGATGGATGTGAGTCTGAGTGAACTCTGAGAGTTGGTGATGGACAGGGAGGCCTGGCATGCTGCGATTCACGAGGTTGCAAAGAGTCAGACACGACTTAGCGTCTGAACATAAGCAGGGTGACAATATATAGCCCTGACATACTCCTTTCCCAATTTTGAACCAGTCCATCGTTCCATATCCAGTTCTCTTGCTTCCTGACCTGCATACAGGTTTTGCAGGAGGCTGGTAAGGTATTCCCATCTCTTCAAGAATTTTCCAGAGTTGTTATCCACACAGTCTAAGGCCTTAGTGTAGTCAAGGAAGCAGAAGTAGATGTTTTTCTGAAATTCTCTAGCTTTTTCTATGAGTCAATGGATGTTGACAATTTGATATATGGCTCCCTCTGCCTTTTCTAAATCCAACTTGAACAACTGAGGTTCTCGGTTCACATATTGTTGAAGCTTAGTGTAGGATTTTAAGCATTACTTTGCTAGCATGTGAAATGAATGCAGAGGTGCAGTTGTTTGAACATTCTTTGGCACTGCCCTTCTGTGGGATTGAGATGAAAACTGACTTTTCCAGTCCTGTGGCCACTGCTGTGTTTTCCAAATTGCTGGCATATAGAGTGCAGCACTTTCACAGCATTGTCTTCTAGAATTTGAAATAGCTCAACTGGAATTCCATCACCTCCACTAGCTTTGTTCATTGTGATGCTTCCTGAGGGCCACTTGATTTCACACTCTAGGATGTCTGGGTCTAGATGAGTGATCACACCATTGTGGTTATCTGGGTGATTAAGTTCTATTTTGTATAGTTCTTTTATTCTTGCCACCTCTTCTTAATGTATAATTTTTAAATTTAATTTTATTTGTTTTCAGGAAAATGTTTTTTTTTTTTAATTTTACTTTATTTTGATTGAGTATTTCTGGATTAAAACACTTGGATGATAATATTAACTTTCATTAACATTAATATATAGTCACACAGTATTTGGAACAAAGTTTTGTGTTTGTGTGGTAAAATGTAATGTAGAATTTACACATTTGCCCATTTTTAAGTATACATTACTGTGATAGCAAACACATTCACTTTGTTGCACAATCTACCAAAAGTCATCACCAGAACTTTTTATCTTCCAAGTTGAAACCAGAACTTTTTATCTTCCAAGTTGAAACCATAAGCTATGTCAAACCTAGACAGCATATTAAAAGACAAAGAGCTCTCTTTGCCGACAAAAGATCTTTATAGGCAAAGCTATGGTTTTTTCAGTAGTCATGAATGGATGTGAAAATTTTACCGTAATGAAGTCTGAATGCCAATGATATCAGAAAGAAAGAAACTCGTGAGATGGTTAGCATCACCAACTCAATGGACATGAATCTGAGCAAACTCAGAGATATGGTGAAGGACAGGGAAGTGTGGCATGCTGCAGTCCATGTGGTCACAAATTGTTGGACAGAACTTACTGACTGAACAACAACAACACGTTAGTGAAAACTCCCTATCTCCCTCCACTCCAGGCCTGGGCAATCATCACTCTGTATTCTGTCTTTGAGATTCCAATTCCAATTACCTCATGTAAGTTTAGGTATATTTGTTTGTCCTTTTGTGACATGCTTAATTCACTTATGTGTAAGAGTATGCTCATGTTGTAGTCTGTGTCAGAGTTCTTTTTAAAGCCTATATGATATTCCATTCTCTAATGGAATATTTGTTTGTTTTTGTTTGTTTCTATCTTTATTGAGATATAGTTCACATACAACATGTGTAAGTTTAAGGTGTACCACATAACAATTTGATTTATATACATCATGAAGTGATTGCCACATTAAATTTGTTGGACATCCATTATCTCATATAGGTACAAAGTTAAAGAAATAGAAAAAAATTTCCTTGGATAATTCTTACAATTTACTCTCTTAATAGCTTTCAAATATAATATAAAGCTGTGCTAATTATGTTTATCATTAAATATAATGTAATTCTATTTTATATTAATCTTACAAGTGGCTGCTTTTATCTTTTAACTGCCTTCATCCACTTCTCCCTCACCCTAACACCCTCCCTCTGATAATCAGAAATCTTATCTCTTATTCTATGAGTTTGTTTTTGATATCTCACTCACCTACAACAGTTTATTAGTTTCTATTACATAAGATAGTGATTTGCTATTTATATTTATTCCAAAACGATCACCACAATAATCTGTCACCATACAAAGACATTACATAATTATCTACTGTATGCTCCATTATATATTTTCATATTCAATAGAGATTGAGGTACAAACTTCCATTTGAAAAATAAAAGAAATGATATTCTTATCATTTTCTCCTTAATTCTGGATCAAGACACAATCAATACCCCAGAACAGAATTCTAGCTAATTAAAAATATGAGGAATAGATGGACAAATTTAGTCTAGCCTTTGTTTTTCCAGTATATTTTTACTTTATTAGACTTAGATAACTGGCTCTTAAAATTTGGAACATTCTCAAAACTGTTTACATCCTTTTAAAAGAGACTTCACATTTTAAATTTTATTTAGTGGTTTATATAATTTTTATATAAAATTAAATTTTATATTTTAAATAAAAATTCAGTTTTATTTAAAAAAGGAATTAACAATATTTTTAGAAGATTACAGCCCACAAACTATCTAAAAGATAGTCTTACCGATAAACCTGAAGGTTCTGAGTTACTGAAAAGTTATTCAGTTCAGTTCAGCTCAGTCACTCAGTCGTGTCTGACACTTCACAACACCATGAATTACAGCATGCCAGGCCTCCCTGTCCATCACCTCCTCCCGGAGTTCACTCAGACTCATGTCCATCGAGTCTGTGATGCCATCCAGCCATCTCATCCTCTGTTGTCCCCTTCTCCTCCTGCCTCCAATCCTTCCCAGCATCAGAGTCTTTTCCAATGAGTCCGCTCTTCACATGAGGTGGCCAAAGTACTGGAGTTTCAGCTTTAGCATCATTCCTTCCAAAGAAATCCTAGGGCTGATCTCCTTCAGTATGGACTGGTTGGATCTCCTTGCAGTCCAAGGGACTCTCAAGAGTCTTCTCCAACACCACAGTTCAAAAGCATCAATTCTTTGGCTCTCACCCTTCTTTACAGTCCAACTCTCGCATCCATACATGACCACAGGAAAAACCATAGCCTTGACTAGATGGACTTTAGTCGGCAAAGTAATGTCTCTACTTTTGAATATACTATCTAGGTTGGTCATAACTTTTCTTCCAAGGACTAAGCGTCTTTTAATTTCATGGCTGCAGTCACCATCTGCAGTGATTTTGGAGCCCCCAAAATAAAGTCTGACACTGTTTCCACTGTTTCACCATCTATTTCCCATGAAGTGGTGGGACTGGATGCCATGATCTTTGTTTTCTGAATGTTGACCTTTAAACCAACTTTTTCACGTTCCTCTTTCACTTTCATCAAGAGGCTCTTTAGTTCTTCTTCACTTGCATATCTGAGGTTATTGATATTTCTCCCGGAAATCTTGATTACAGCTTGTGTTTCTTCCAGTCCAGCATTTCTCATGATGTACTCTGCATATAAGTTAAATAAACAGGGTGACAGTATACAGCCTTGACGGACTCCTTTTCCTATTTGGAACCAGTCTGTTGTTCCATGTCCAGTTCTAACTGTTGCTTCCTGACCTGAATACAGATTTCTCAAAAGGCAGGTTAGGTGGTCTGGTATTCTCATCTCTTTCAGAGTTTGCCACAGTTTATTGTGATCCACACAGTCAAAGGCTTTGGCATAGTCAAGAAAGCAGAAATAGATGTTTTTCTTGAACTCTCTCTTTTTCCATGATCCAGCAGATGCTGGCAATTTGATCTCTGGTTCCTCTGCCTTTTCTAAAACCAGCTTGAAAATCAGGGAGTTCACGGTTCACGTATTGCTGAAACCTAGCTTGGAGAATTTTGAGCAGTACTTTACTAGCATGTGAGGTGAGTGCAATTGTGTGGTAGTTTGAGCATTCTTTGGCATTGCCTTTCTTTGGAATTGGAATGAAAACTGACCTTTTCCAGTCCTGTGGCCACTGCTGAGTTTTCCAAATTTGCTGGCATATTGAGTGCAGCACTTTCACAGCATCATCTTTCAGGATTTGAAACAGTTCCACTGGAATTCCATCATCTCCACTAGTTTTGTTCGTAGTGATGCTTTCTAAGGCCCACTTGACTTCCCATTCCAAGATGTCTGGCTCTAGATTAGTGATCACATCGTCATGATTATCTGGGTCGCGAAGATCTTTTTGTACAGTTCTTCTGTGTATTCTTGCCACCTCTTCTTAATATCTTCTGCTTCTGTTAGGTCCAGACTATATCCGTCCTTTATTGAGCCCATCTTTGCACGAAATGTTCCCTTGGTATCTCTAATTTTCTTGAAGGGATCTCTAGTCTTTCTCATTCTGTTGGTTTCCTCTATTTCTTAGGATTGATCGCTGAAGAAGGCTTTCTCATCTCTTCTTGCTATTCTTTGGAACTCTACATTCAGATATTTATATCTTTCCTTTTCTCCTTTGCTTTTCACCTTTTTTTCTTTTCACAGTTATTAGTAAATCCTAAATTATTTCCCATCCTTACCAGGCTGAATAGTAAAAGTAAACATAGATAAAGTTAATGATGTTAAAATGACTTCTCTCTTAAAAAATACTAATTTAAAGATTATGAATATGAATCATAAAAGTTAAACCAAAATTTTATCTCATCAATCATTATTCTCAAATTAGTTTTGTGTATTTATTAATTGTTATGTATTTAATTAACAAAAGCACTTTTCTGTAAGTCACCTCTTCTTCTCTCTGCAATTCTGAAAATATGCTACAGACACATGTAAGGGCCAGGTCTGATTACAGAAGTTTGAACAGATGGTGATTTTCCATTTTATTTTTCCATAAATGAAAGATCTTTCTTTGTTGTTAACATCTCAAGTTGACTTAAGAAGATGCTTACCATGACAGATGAGAAGAAGAAAAGAAACAGGGAAAGGAAAAAAGGGAGGAAATAATATATCAGTTACTCAAGAATCTTTATTTTGTGATAGAATCTTTCCTCATTTCCTTGAATCAAGAGAAAGATTAAATTAAGTCCATCTAAATGCTTAGAAACATCTTTGAATTGGAAAAACCTTTTATTTTCTTGTTAATCAGATTAAAAAATGGAAGAAAAAAAGGACATTGAACAAAAAAGAAGACAAATATGATATGGGCTGAAATTAAGAAATATTTTTAGATTTCCTTTTGCACATTTTATGGCTTATGAAAAATAGATCAATCTTAAAGAACATATAATTTATGTTTGTTACAATTTTTTGTTCTATAATGTTTGGAATGTTGGAAAGGTAGCCTCATGCCTACAGTCTTTCAGTTCAATTCAGTTGCTCAGTCGTGTCTGACTCCTTGCAACCCCATGGACAACCCCATGGACAACCCCATGGACAACCCCATGGAATGCAGCATGCCAGACCTCCGTGTCCATTACCAATTTCCGGAGTTGATTCAAGCTCATGTCCATGGAGTAGGTGATGCCATCCAACAATCTTATCCTCTGTCGACTCCTTTTCCTCCTACCTTCAGTCTTTCCCAGCATCAGAGTCTTTTCCAAGGAGGTGGTTCTTCACATCAGGTGGCCAAAGTATTGGATTTTCAGCTTCAGCATCAGTCCTTCCAAGGAATATTCAAGACTGATTTCCTTTAAGGGTGGACTGGTTGGATCTCCTTGCAGCCAAGACTCTCAAGAGTCTTCTCCAGCACCACAATTCAAAAGCATCATTTCTTTGGCACTCAGCTTTCTTCACAGTCCCAACTCTCACATCCATACATGATTACTGGAAAACCCATAGCTTTGAATAAATGGACCTTTTTGGCAAAGTAATGTCTCTGCTTTTAATATGCTGTCTAGGTTGGTCATAATTTTTCTTCCAAGAAGCAACCGTCTTTTAATTTCATGACTACAGTCACCATCTGCAGTGATTTTAGAAAGTTAAGTCGCTCAATCATGTCCGACTCTTTGTGACCCCATGGACTGTAGCCTACCAGGCTCTTCCATGGGATTTTCCAGGAAAGAGTACTGGAGTGGGTTTCCATTTCCTTCTCCAGGAGATCTTCCCGAACCAGGGATTGAACCTGGGTCTCCCATTGTAGTCATTGTAGGCAGATACTTTACCATCTGAGCCACCAGGAAGTCTTAATTCCCTGGTGGCAGTGATTTTGGAGACCCCCAAATAAAATCTCTTATTCTTTACACTGTTTCCCCATCTATTTGCCATGAAGTCATGGGACTGGATACAATGATCTTAGTTTTCTGAATGTTGAGTTTTAAGCCAACGTTCTCACTCTCTTCTTTCATTTCATCAAGAGGCTCTTTAGTTCTTTTTTGCTTTCTGTCATTTGCATATCTGAGGTTATTGACATTTATCTTGATTCCAGCTTTTCCTTCATCCAGCCCTGCATTTCTCATGATGTACTCTGCATGTAGGTTAAAAAGTAGGCTGACAATATACATCCTTGACGTACTCCTTTCCCTATTTGGAACCAGTCTGTTGTTCCATGTCCATTCTAACTTTTTCTTCCTGACCTGTATACAGATTTCTCAAGAGGCAGGTCAGGTGGTCTGATATTCCCATCTCTTAAAGAATTTTCCACAGTTTGTTGTAAAGATGGCGCATATGTGTGCGTGTATTTGTGTTTGCAGACAGATATCAGATCTTGTGTCAGTTATTAAGAAAACAATGAATAAAGAGATAGCATTCTAAATATTCTGTTCTTAAGTCACAAAACTTAATTATGTAAAACTGAGGTTCTTTGTAGCTGTTTTGTTTCTCTGCATACACATATAAAAGTATACAATTCTTGTTTTTGTATGTATATGGAAACTTCTATCATAACTTCAGTAGACTGGTCTGGATCTAAAGTCAGTGCTTCATTCCATTTTATTTCCTAATGTCTTGTTTATCTCAATACATTTTATGAATATGGTTAGATAATCTGAGCATGTATGATAAAAAAATTGTTTACTGACTGATAATACGTTCAGGTGTTGCCCTTACACAGATAACAGATAAATTGGCTTTCAGTCACAAGGGCAGCATCAGCATGCAATTGATCCCTGAAGGAAATTTATGTTTTTTCCTGCCTGTGAAAGCATATCATATACATAGGCTGAATAATGTTTACCTCCAAGGAAGCTTACAATTAAGATGATTAGGTGACACGCTGAATGTCTTACTAAGTTGGAGTCAAGAAATGAATGCAGATATTCTGAAATCTAATTCTGTATTAAAGGTCACTTTGTTATAGTGACTGTTTATATGCAAATGAGAAACAGATCACATTCTCTCTTTTTTTTTTTTTAGGAGTTCTGAGTAAAAGTATTTGAAATAGAAGAAATAGATGCAATTTATACCTGTGAACATTTTGTTGTTGTTCTTTTGTTTTTGGCAAGAGTTTCCCTTTATCTAGACCTTTAATAAATAACATTCTCAATATATAAATCATTTTCTGTCAAGTTCACATAGCAAACCTGTGAAATTAGGATAGAGAAAAAAATTATTATTTAAAGAAAACTCATTCTGAGGTTTTGTTATGTTTTCAAATTCAATATTATGATAGACCTCATTGCTAAGAGATAACAGACTTCACACTTTTAAAAAGTTTTTATTCATAATCAGTTTCTACCTGTTTAAAAGTGAATAAAGATGGGTGTTTGTTCAGAGATTTACATAATAAACTGTACAAGAGACATTAGCCACACTCAGAACTTTCAAATATTCTGACAGCAAGTGAAGACAGAATAAAAACCTACTTTTGGAGAATAATTATTTTTGTTCCATGATCTTACTCATTGAGTGTAAGACAATGGGAAAGATGATATATTCTAGAACACTTATTAGAAATTATCAGAAAGAATGATGCTAAAGCTGAAACTTCAGCACTTTTGCCACCTCATGCAAAGAGTTGACTCATTGGAAAAGACTCTGATGCTGGGAGGGATTGGGGGCAGGAGGAGAAGGGGATGACAGAGGATGAGATGGCTGGATGGCATCACTGACTCGATGGATGTGAGTCTGAGTGAACTCTGGGAGTTAGTGATGAACAGGGAGGCATAGGGTCGCAAAGAGTTGGACATGACTGAGCGACTGAACTGAACTGAACTGAACTGATGTTACTTTTTCCCATTTTGGAGAATGATCACACATTGTTTTCAGTGATTTTTTTATTTCTTTATTCTTATGCTGTAACATTGTTCTTCATGAAACTACAAAGTTTAGTGAATGTTTCAATTTCAATAAGAAATTATTATTCAGATTATTAGTTTTGATGTAATATTTATTTTTTTACTGAATTATTTGTATTTAAAAAATACAAGCCAATGTGCCACTGTTAATCTTGTTTTATTACTTTATTTCAAGGTATGTTATATGACCTCTGGTCTTCTATGTAATACAGTATTTTGAAATAAGAATGTATTGCAATTTTATACAACCCAACAATTATAATTATTTTTCACATATGAAATGTCTTTAACACCAACTGAACTAGTATTTAGTTGAATTTTTAAAATTTATCTTCTCTTTCAAAGGCTTATTTTTATTAATCCCTACTTTAATTCTTCATCATCTCCTTCTAAAGTACTGAAATATTTGGCACACTGGCCAACATTATTTCTCAATGTGTGTATGTAGATTTAGTTGAAGGAGTGACCTGGTTAAACAGATAAAGTAAGGTCTTGCCCAATATTTAAAATATTTCAATAATGTTCATTGGATTCTCTATAAAATCCCAAACTCTACAAAATGTATAAAGTCTGTTGAACTCTGAGGCCATGTCTCTTCATATACCCGACTTTCCTCCATAAATAAAATGCTTGCAGCCTCCAAGCATTTTTGAAACAACACACAGCATCCTTGAAAGCCTTGCTCTCCCTTCTGTCCTTATTACTTTTGAGTCTACTTTGTCACAGCATTTCCAAATTTAGCAGACTTTAATTACTTCTTCAGGAAATCCTGTATTTACCTACTATGGTATAACAAACTTTCTTCAAACTTATTGGGTTAAAACAACCACTTTTTCTAATTGCCTCTAATTCAGTGTGTTGGCAGTTTGAACTTGAGATAGCCAGGCACTGCTTTGGCTAGTCTGCTCTGAAAACACTTGTGAGGTTGCATTCGTGTGGTGCCTTGAGCTTGATGATCTAGGGTTGTCTCACTCTCATGCCTAAAAGTGGCACTGTCTCAGCTTGGGAACCTTACTTCTCATGAGTCTCCTGTCCTCCAGAAAGCTCAATCACAATTTCTCGTATGGACTTCAAGACTGAGTTCCCAAGGGAAAGTAGAGGCCATGGAGCTTCTTGAGGCCTAAGCTTTGGACTTGCAAGATCTCACTTCTTCCATATTCTGTTAATCAAGACAATACACAAGGCCAGTTCAGAATCAAGGTTGAGAAACTCTCTCTACCATTAATGAGACGAGCAGACAAATTACACTGCAGATGAGCATGCATAGAACCATTTTGCAAATAAATCATATTACCCCTTGCACACTCAGTCTAGTTGAAACATCTTTTATTTTTAAAAATTCTCCATAATTTATAATCTGTGGAAAATTGTTAAAGAGATGGGAATACTAGACAACCTGACCTGCCTCTTGAGAAATCTGTATGCAGGTCAGGAAGCAACAGTTAGAACTGGACGACAAACAACAGACTGGTTCCAAATTTGGAAAGGAGTACATCAAGGCTGTATATTGTCACCCTGCTTATTTAACTTATATGCAGAATATATCATGCAAAATGCTGGGCTGGATGAAGTACAAGTTGGAATCAAGATTGCTGGGAGAAATATCAATAACCTCAGATATGCAGATGACACCACCATTATGGCAGAAAGTGAAGAGGATCTAAAGTGCTTCTCGATGAAGTTAAAAGAGGTGAGTTTTACCTCTTTTTAAACCAAAAAGTTGGCTTAAAAATCAACATTCAAAAAACTAAGATTGTTGCATCTGGTCCCATCACTTCATGGGAAATAGATGGGGAAATAGTGGAAACAGTGAGAGACTTTAATTTTAGGGGTCTACAACAATCACTGCAGATGCTGACTGCAGCCATGAAATTAAAAGACACTGCTTGGAAGAAAAGCTATGACCAACCAAGACAGCATATTAAAAGACAGAGATATTACTTTGCTGACAGAAGTCCATCTAGTCACAGCTATGTTTTTCAAGTAGTCATGTATAGGTGTGAGAGTTGGACTATAAGAAAAGCTGAGCACCGAAGAATTGATGCTTTTAAACTGTGGTGTTGGAGAAGACTCCTGAGTCACTTGGACTGCAAAGAGATCCAACCAATACATCCTAAAAGAAATGTGTCCTGAATATTCATTGGAAAGACTGATGCTCAAGCTGAAATTCCAATATTTGGCTACCTGATGTGAAGAACTGCCTTCTTGGAAAAGACCCTGATGCTGGGAAAGATTGAACGTGGGAGGAGAAGGGGACGACAGAGGATGAGATGGTTGGATGGCATCACCAACTCGATGGACATGAGTTTGAGTAAGCTCCAGGAGTTAGTGATGAACAGAGAAGCCTAGAGTGCTGCAGTCCATGGGGTCACCAAGAGTCGGACATGACTGACCAACTGAACTGAACTGATAATTTTTCTTTTAATAATAAGAATTTATAGTGCTCCATACATTTATAATTCCATTTTCCCTTATATATATTGGGAATTCTGATGTCAAGTTTGCATCAGAATTACTTTTCATATGCAAATAATTTTTATACTAGATATATCACATATATATCATATATCTAATTTATTCACCAAATCTCCAGAGAGATCAAGTTTATTTCAAGGATAATGTTGGATACCAGCTTTTAGTACATTATTTTTGTCTAATCAGTACATGGATTTAAAAGTAGATGCCTCAGTAAAAAAAAGTATCTTTATTAATAAATATATGCAGTTTGCCCCATTTGAAAATGTGCCGTTAACTTTCTCTTTTGCACTTCAGTTCAGTTCAGTTCAGTTGCTCAGTCGTGTCCGACTCTTTGGGACCCCATGAATCACAGCACGCCAGGCCTCCCTGTCCATCACCAACTTCCCGAGTTCACTCTGACTCACATCCATCGAGTCAGTGATGCCATCCAGCCATCTCATCCTCGGTCGTCCCCTTCTCCTCCTGCTGCCAAGCCCTCCCAGCATCAGAGTCTTTTCCAATGAGTCAACTCTTCGGATGAGGTGGCCAAAGTACTGGAGTTTCAGCTTCAGCATCATTCCTTCCAAAGAAATCCCAGGGTTGATCTTCAGAATGGACTGGTTGGATCTCCTTGCAGTCCAAGGGACTCTCAAGAGTCTTCTCCAACACCACAGTTCAAAAGCATCAATTCTTCGGGCGCTCAGCCTTCTTCACAGTCCAACTCTCACATCCATACATGACTACTGGAAAAACCATAGCCTTGACTAGACGGACCTTAGTTGCCAAAGTAATGTCTCTGCTTTTGAATATACTATCTAGGTTGGTCATAACTTTTCTTCCAAGGAGTAAGCGTCTTTTAAATTCATGGCTGCAGTTGTAGTGATTTTGGAGCCCCTCAAAATAAAATCTGACACTGTTTCCACTGTTTCCCCATCTATTTCCCATGAAGTGAAGTTAGCCAATATATTAAAATACTAATAAAATTTAGCTGCGATATAGTAGAAAAAAGCAAGAATCATTCAATCTCAATTTAAAAGACAGTTTTATTTATTATTATTATTTTGCTCTATGGCAATCTTTGATACATCAGTCCAGTTTTTGAAACTAATTTTGTTCATTGATTAAATGCAAGCACTAAGATCCAGCATTCAAATTATGAGGCTGAATTATTTTAATGTACATGACAATGCTTTACAACACCCTCAATACATTTATAGACGTTAGACGTTTTATGGATAGAGTTGTAGTAATAAAATTGTGATAAAAGTATTGCATTTAAATATTTATCTGGAATAAAAATTATGCACTATTATTTTTTAACAACCATTTAACTAGGATGTGAAAGACAGTATACTAAGCATAGGAGATACAAGGCCATGATGTCCCTGTTCCCAAAATATCTTCAATTTACTGAATGACTACTATTTTCCTATTTTGTTCTGCCTTTTTAAAAGAACTCTATTATAATTTCAAGAATGAATACCTTTTGGACACTCAGTGAAGCAGAGTACATTATGGCTTTTAGTACAGCTGGAAGAGAAACTATTAATATTAAAATCATATGTAGCCTCTGAAGCTGTGATAATCATTTTGCATGCAACTGCTTATTGTATGTATTTTATGGACTCTTCTGTTAAAAGGATACACATATTTGAGTTGTTTTACTAAAAATCCTGTCTTGTATATAGCATAATTACGTAAGTGAACATAGCCTGTATTATAACCTATGACTTTACTCCTAATTATCAGCCTATTTAGAAAAAAATGTGCTGAGAAAGTGAAAGAAATGAAACTAGTTTTAACTATTATATGCTTGCATGCATGCTAAGTTGCTTCAGTCATGTCCAATTCTATGCGACCCCATAGACGGCAGCCCACCAGGGTCCTCCATACACAGGATTCTCCAGGCAAGAATACTGGATTGTGTTGTCATTTCCTTCTCCAGTAAATAAATATCATATATTACACAACTCAAATGATTGATTCACTGCTGCTATTTGATGCCTTGTGGAGTGTGAAAATTTTGATACATTTTAGATGCATGCTTATGGGTGTTCTCAGTCATATCCGACTCTCTGTGACCACACGGACTGTAACTCACCAGGCTTCACTGCCCATGGAATTTCCAGGCAAGAATACTGGAGTGGGTTGTCACTTCCTACTCCAAGCGATCTTCCCAACCCAGGGTCTGAAACCGCATCTTCTGCTTTGGCAGGTGAATTCTATACCACTGTGCACCTGGGAGGGAGTTACTTTTATTTTCACATATTTATGTTTTAAAAAAAAGCTAAAATTACATCTAATCAAACTCAGTGACACCAGAAAGTCATTAATTTTAGCTTATTTGTTGGATAAAATAACAGATTGATGTTAATATACAATATCTTTGATGTTTAGCAGTATGTTGGGTGCTAGATGTATTAATTTTTATGATTATAAATACAATATGACTTTTAAAATACACCTTATATTCTGTGTTTGTGTGGTTCAGAAACTTTCTGTGAATATATTCACAGAAAATAGAAAATTTTGGAAAATTTACCCATACACGAGATATGCACAGAATGATTATTCTTTTGTGGTGGAGTGTTAAAGGATATGTTTATTAGCACATAGGCCTCTACCAATTATATGTCAGTAACACTGACCACTTTAAGATAACATCCACAGATATCTCCAGCTATTATCAAATAGCCCTTGGGATGCAAAATCACCCCTGGTTGAAAACCTCTAAGTTAAGATATATCAGATCTTCCTTTTTAATGGCTATAGAACTTCTGTAGCAACTCTGTTTTCTTTTTTTCTCTTTTTTTTTGTTTCTATTTATTTTTTTAATACTTTATTCTGTATTACACTACTGTATTTGTTTTGCCATATATTGACATGAATCACCCACAGGTGTACACGATCTCCCAATGCTGAAGCCCCCTCCCACCTCCCACCCCATATCATCTCCCTGGATCATCCTGTGCACCAGCCCCAAGCATCCTGTATCCTGTATTGAACATAGACTGATGCTTTGTTTCTTACATGATAGTATACATGTTTCAATGCCATTCTCCCAAATCATCCCACCCTCTCCTTCTCCCTCAGAGTCCAAAAGTCTGTTCTTTACATCTGTGTCTCTTTTGTTGTCTCACATTCAGGGTCATCATAACTATCTTTCTCAATTCCATATATATGTGTCAGTATACTGTATTGGTGTTTTTCTTTCTGGCTTACTTCACTCTGTATAATCGGCTCCAGTTTCATCCATCTCATTAGAACTGAGTCAAATTTGTTCTTTTTAAGGGCTAATACTCCATTGTGTATATGTACCACTGCTTTCTTATCCATTCATCTGCTGATGGACATCTAGGTAGTTTCCATGTCCTGGCTATTATAAACAGTGCTGCAATGAACACTGGGGTACATGTGTCTCTTTCAATTCTGGTTTCGTAGGTGTGTATGCCCAGCAGTGGGATTGCTGGATCATAAGGCAGTTCTATTTGCAATTTTTTAAGGAATCTCCACACTGTTTTCCATAATGGCTGTACTAGTTTGCATTCCCACCAGCAGTGTAAGAGGGTTCCCTTTTCTCCACATCCTCTCCAGCATTTATTGCTTGTAGACTTTTGGATCGCAGCCATTCTGACTGGTGTGAAATGGTACCTCATTGTGGTCTTGATTTGCATTTCTCTGATAATGAGTGATGTTGAGCATCTTTTCATATGTTTGTTAGTCATCCGTGTGTCTTCTTTGGAGAAATGCCTATTTAGTTCTTTGGCCCTTTTTTGATTGGATTGTTTATTTTTCTGGAGTTGAGCTGCATAAGTTGCTTGTATATTTTTGAGATTAGTTGTTTGTCAGTTGTTTCATTTGCTATTGTTTTCTCCCATTCAGAAGTCTGTCTTTTCACCTTGCTTATAGTTTCCTTTGTTGTGCAGAGCTTTTAATTTTAATTAGATCCCATTTGTTTATTTTTGCTTTTATTTCCAGTATACTGGGAGGTGGATCACAGAGGATCCTGCTGTGATTTATGTCAGAGAGTGTTTTGCCTATGTTTTCCTCTAGGAGTTTTATAGTTTCTCGTCTTATATTTAGATCTTTAATCCATTTTGAGTTTATTTTTGTGTATGGTGTTAGAAAGACGTCTAGTTTTATTCTTTTACAAGTGGTTGACCAGTTTTCCCAGCACCACCTGTTAAAGGGACTGTCTTTACTCCATTGTATATTCTTGCCTCCTTTGTCGAAGATAAGGTGTCCATAGGTGTGTGGATTTATCTCAGGGCTTTCTATTTTGTTCCATTGATCTATATTTCTGTCTTTGTGCCAGTACCATACTGTCTTAATGACTGTGGCTTTGTAGTAGAGCCTGAAGTCAGGCAAGTTGATTCCTCCAGTTCCAATCTTCTTTCTCAAGATTGCTTTTTGCTATTCAAGGTTTTTGTATTTCCATACAAATCTTGAGATTATTTGATCTAGTTCTGTGAAAAATACTGCTGGTACCTTGATGGGAATTGCATTGAATCTGTAGATTGCTTTGGGTAGTATACTCATTTTCACTGTATTGACTCTTCCGACCCATAAGCATAGTATATTTCTCCATCTATTAGTGTCCTCTTTGATTTCTTTCATCAGTGTTTTACAGTTTTTGATATATAGGTCTTTAGTTTCTTTAGGTAGGTATATTCCTAAGTATTTTATTCTTTTCGTTGCAATGGTGAATGGAATTGTTTCCTTGACTTCTTTTTCTACTTTCTCATTATTAGTGTATAGGAATGCAAGGGATTTCTGAGTGTTGATTTTATATCCTGCAACTTTACTATATTCATTGATTAGCTCTAGTAGTTTTCTGGTCGAGTCTTTAGGATTTTCTATGTAGAGGATCATGTCATCTGCAAACAGTGAGAGTTTTACTTCTTTTCCAATTTGGATTCCTTGTATTTCTTTTTCTGCTCTGATTGCTGTGGCCAAAACTTTCAGAACTATACTGAATAGCAGTGGTGAAAGTGGACACCCTTGTCTTGTTCCTGACTTTAGGGAAAAGCTTTCAATTTTTCACCATTGAGGATAATGTTACCTGTGGGTTTGTCATATATAGCTTTTATTATGTTGAGGTACGTTCCTTCTGTTCCTGCTTTCTGGAGAGTTTTTATCATAAATGGATGTTGAATTTTGTCAAAGGCTTTTTCTGCATCTATTGAGATGATCTTATGATTTTTATTTTTCAATTTGTTAATGTGGTGAATTACACTGATTGATTTGCGGATATTGAAGAATCCTTGCATCCCTGGGATAAAGCCCACTTGGTCATGGTGTATGATCTTTTAATGTGTTGCTGGATTCTGATTGCTAGGATTTTGTTAAGGATTTTTGCATCTATGTTCATCAGTGATATTGGCCTGTAGTTTTCTTTTTTGTGTGTGGTGTCTTTGTCAGGTTTTGGTATTAGGGTGATGGTGGCCTCATAGAATGAGTTTGGAAGTTTACCTTCCTCTGCAATTTTCTGGAATAGTTTCAGTAAGATAGGTGTTAGCTCTTCTCGAAATTATTGGAAGAATTCGGCTGTGAAGCCATCTGGACCTGGGCTTTTGTTTGCTGGAAGATTTCTGATTACAGTTTCAATCTCCATGCTTGTGATGGGTCTGTTAAGATGTTCTATTTCTTCCTGGTTCAGTTTTGGAAAGTTGTACTTTTCTAAGAATTTGTCCATTTCTTCCAAGTTTTCCATTTTATTGGCATATAATTGCTGATAGTAGTCTCTTATGATTCTTTGTATTTCTGTGTTGTCTGTCGTGATCTCTCCATTTTCATTTCTAATTTTATTGATTTTATTTTTTCTCTTTGTTTCTTGATGAGTCTGGCTAATGGTTTGTCAATTTTGTTTATCCTTTCAAAGAACCAGCTTTTGGCTTTGTTGATCTTTGCTATGGTCTCTTTTGTTTCTTTTGCATTTATTTCTGCCCTAATTTTTAGGATTTCTTTCCTTCTACTAACTCTGGGGTTCTCTATTTCTTCCTTTTCTAGTTGCTTTAGGTGTAGAGTTAGGTTATTTATTTGACTTTTTCTTGTTTCTTGAGGTATGCCTGTATTGCTATGAACTTTCCTCTTAGCACTGCTTTTATAGTGTCCCACAGGTTCTGTGTAGTTGTGTTTTCATTTTCATTCATTTTGATGCATAATTTGATTTCTTCTGTGATTTGTTGATTATTCAGAAGGGTGTTGTTCAGCCTCCAAATGTGGGAATTTTTAATAGTTTTTCTCCTATAATTGAGATCTAACCTTAGTGCATTATGGTCAGAGAAGATGCTTGGAATAATTTCCGATTTTTTTGAATTTATCACGGTTAGATTTATGACCCAGGATGTGATCTATCCTGGAAAAGGTTCCGTGTGCACTTGAGAAAAAGGTGAAATTCATTGTTTTGGGGTGAAATGTCCTATAGATATCAATTAGGTTTAACTGGTCTATTGTATCATTTAAAATTTGCATTTCTTTGTTAATTTTCTGTTTAATTGATCTGTCCATAGGTGTGAGTGGGGTATTAAAGTCTCCCACTATTATTGTGTTATTATTAATTTCCCCTTTCATGCTTGTTAGCAATTGTCTTACATATTGCGGTGCTCCTATGTTGGGTGCATATATATTTATAATTGTTATATCTTCTTCTTGGATTGATCCTTTAATCATTATGTAGTGGCCTTCTTTGTCCCTTTTCACAGCCTTTGTTTTAAAGTCTATTTTATCAGATATGAGTATTGCTACTCCTGCTTTCTTTTGGTCTTTATTTGCATGGAATATCTTTTTCCAGCCCTTCACTTTCAGTCTGTATGTGTCCTTTGTTTTGAGGTGGGTCTCTTGTAAGCAGCATATATAGGGATCTTGTTTTTGTATCCATTCAGCCAGTCTTTGCCTTTTGGTTGGGGCATTCAACCCATTTACATTTAAGGTAATTATTGATAAGTATGCTCCTGTTTTACCATTTACTTTATTGTTTTGGTTCGGGTTTATATGCCCTTTTTGTGTTTCCTGTCTAAAGTCTATCTTTTAGTATTTGTTGGAGAGCTGGTTTGGTGGTGCTGAATTCTCTCAGCTTTTGCTTGTCTGTAAAGCTTTTGATTTCTCCTTCATATTTGAATGAGATCCTTGCTGGGTACAGTAGTCTTGGCTGAACGTTGTTATCTTTCATCACTTTAGGTATGTCTTGCCATTCCCTCCTGGCCTGAAGAGTTTCTATTGAGAGATCTGCAGTTATTCTTATGGAGATCCCCTTGTGTGTTATTTGTTGTTTTTCCCTTGCTGCTTTTAATATGTATTCTTTGTGTTTGGTCTTTGTTAGCTTGATTAATATATGTCTTCGGTGTTTCGCCTTGGGTTTATCCTGTTTGGCACTCTCTGGGTTTCTTGAACTTGGGTGATTATTTCCTTCCCCATTTTAGGGAAGTTTTCAACTATTATCTCCTCAAGTATTTTCTCATGGTCTTTCTTTTTGTCTTCTTCTTCTGAGACTCCTATAATCGAATGTTGAAGCGTTTCATATTGTCTTGGAGGTCTCTGAGGTTGTCCTCATTTCTTTTAATTCGTCTTTCTTTTTCCCTCGCTGATTCATTTATTTCTACCATTCTATCTTCTATTTCACTAAACCTATCTTCTGCCTCCAATATTCTACTATTTGTTGCAACTCTGTTAAGGTACTGTGCATTTATATGTAGGTAGGTAGGTAGGTGAAGTTGCTCGTTCGTGTCCCACTCTCTGCGACCCCGTGGACTGTAACCTACTAGGCTTCTCCATCCATGGGATTCTCCAGGCAAGGATACTGGAGTGGATTGCCGTTTCCTTCTCCAGGGATCTTCTCGACTCAGGGATCGAATCTGGGTCTCCCGCATTGGAGGCAGATGCTTTAACCTCTAAGCCACCAGGGAAAATATTACAGTTTCAATTGAGAGATGTTACATAATATCACACGTGTTTCATAAAAACCCCTCAAAGTCTACATATTTTAAGACTGCACTAGCCTTAAAGTAATGACTACTTGACACTTGGATTAGCAGACCTAAATTCAGTTCTCACTCACCATGATAAATCAGTCTGCCAATGAGTTAACTCTTTTCCACAACAAAATTCAACTTTTTTAAGAAAATCATCCATATCCAGGCACATAACATCTGTAACAGGCAGCATTCAATACAAATTAGTAAACATGTCAATAAGCAGGAAGATTAAAAAAAAAAAAAATCACCAGGAAATAAATAGCTAACAGAGAGAGAAAAGGGCACCTAATTTGAAATTGTCAACCAAAGATTTAAAGTATTATTCAAAATGTGTTCAAGAATTTAAAGAAAAATAAATTAGTTAAAACAGACAAAATGAGTGATGAAATAGCAAATCTCAGTGTACTAGAGGAAACTATAAAATAGAAGTTTGAAAACTGAGTATTATAATAAGTAAATTAAAGATCCACTGAATGGGCCCAACATATACTGCAAAAAGAAGAGGAGGAGTGGGACTGGTTAAGAATGAAAAAATGAACAGTTTTTATATGTGATAGACTCAGAATGTGATAACAAAAGGACAACATAGGGAGAGAAAACATACATGTACACTCATAGCTGATTCATGTCAATGTATGGCAAAAATGAGCACAATGGTGTAAAGTAATTAGCCTCCAGTTAAAATAAATTAATTTAAAAATAAAATTAAATATTAAAAACTAAAATATAATTTGAAGAAAGTGTGATTAAAATTCTACATATTATGTCAAAAATATCAAGCTACAAATAAAAGGAGTTTATAAAAGACAATGGCCCCCAGGTGTTACATTCTTGAGGAAAGAAGATGGGAGCAAATAGGATAGAAGGCAACAGGTACTTGTGATATGCTTTGATTTCTCTCCCCTTTCCTAACAAATAAATAATAAAAGCAAAGAAAAAAAAGCATTCTGTCCCATGTTCCTATGAAATCTTCAGTAATGTATCTGTCTATTTGACATATGTAACCCAGTGTATGAATGAGGTCAGTGTTGGAACAGACCAGTAGCTGTACTGTTGTGTTATATATATTCTAACTTGGTTGGACTGTTAGTTCTTGGCTGTAAAGATAGCTTCATATTCTCCAAATGCTTCCTCCTGGAACTCAAAGATACTCAAACAAATAAACATTAAAAAAAAAAAAATTGATGAGGCTTATTTTGCAAGGAAAATAATGTTTTGTACTTGCATTTTAGTAATATTTATTTTCTCATAGTTGTAATTAATACATTTTATTTCTTAAGCCTTATACTTTCTTTACATATCTCATTCTATTTATAAATGGAAAAAGTTTTTGGTGGAATTAAGTACATTTAAGTCTTGTTCTTTGGCTTATGCTCAATTAACTTGTATATTTGACAGATTAAATGTTCCCCAGCCATAAAACACCATTTATAAACTTCATTAAATTCTCATGACACTTCAGATTACAATTATAAATTTAATATATCTAATTATTTCAAGCACATCAAAAACTTAATAAGTGAGATTTTAAGAGCCAATCTGCAGTTTTCTAAATACCATTCATCTGCCAAAGAGGCCAGTGACATGCCACAGAGTAAAGAATTTCTGAGTTTAAAACTCTAAATTGGGATGATAGGATGTTGAGTTTTTGCTGATGCCACTCTCTCTATATGTGCTTTATCTCCCTCTCTTTTATAATCCCCTATTCTCAGTGGTTGCTTTTATTTCTGTTTCTTAAGATATTTTGTGTACCTGTATTAATTTCATTGACTTTTCTCTTTTCTATTTCATTCATCTTTTAATCTTGTAATTAAATAATTCCTTAAGTATATCACTTTGTAAACTTTTAATATATGAGTGAATTGATAGTTGAATGGATGAATTCCCTGGCATACTAATTTACTGTGCAGATTTCTGAGATTATATATTGCAGTTTATTATTTTTTTAAAAAATATATATTATATGGTTCTTAGGAATCATATATATATATATATATATATATATATATATATAAGAGTGAATGATATATATATATGAACTTGAGAATGCATTCAACATTACATTAACTTTACCTAGGAGAGTACATGTACAAAAAACTACCCAGTAACTATTGGTTAAATTGAGTTAGATTTTTTTTGGTTGTCTCTTCAATTATTTGTTTTAATGTCACTGGCAATGGTAAAAAAAAAAAAAAAAATGCACTTTTTTTTTCTAATCATAGATCTTTGCTTATATTTTCTCTTATTGACTTATGTTAAAGTCTCCAGTTATAAAAACAGTATATCTTTTGTTTCTACTAGCATTTCTACTGATTTAGCCCTTTCAATATAATACTTATTTGTGTGTGGTGATTAACAATTTATTCTTTCACTTCTAATAGCTGTCTGTTTTTTTGCCTAGTAAATTTCTTTCCTTCATTCTTGTTAGTAGAAAACTCCATCTCATGCCAGTTTCCCATTTTAGTAATGAACACATAGTCAGGAGTTCTTCCCTAGCACTGTGAATCCTGTATACAGATAAGTTAATAGTATAGTTGTGAGACAGTTGTGTCATTCACCTGATGGAAGTGCCCTAGTGACCTACTTTTTAATGATAAAAGTTATGTGCTCCTTTCAGCAAATAAACTGTAAGAACATACTCCAGATATTCAGTTCAGTTCAATCTCTCAGTCATGTCCAACTCTTTTCAGTCCCATGAACCACAGTACACCCAGCCTCCCTATCCATCACCAACTCCCAGAGTTTACCCAAACGCATGTCCATTGAGTCAGTGATGCCATCTAACCATGTCATCCTCTTTTGTCCCCTTCTCCTCCTGCCTTTAATCTTTCCTAACATAGGGTCTTTTCAAATGAGTCAGCTCTTCACATCAGGTGGCCAAAATATTGGAATTTCAGCTATAAATGTATATTCATATATAAATGATGTAAAGTTTAATATATCCATAAAACATACATAGAAGCAGAAATGTGAATAGATATTTAGGTAACCTTTTGGTTGCTAGGCAGACAGAAATCATATTCTTGAGGGGCTGCTGCTGCTGCTAAGTCATGTCAGTCATGTACGACTTTCTGCAACCCCATAGACGGCAGCCCACCAGGCTCCTCTGTCCATGGGATTTTCCTGGCAAGAGTACTGGAGCGAGTTGCCAAACTAAGATTCAGTTTAGGAGGAGGGAAAGGAGAAGTAAATCACACACCCAGCCCAATATCCACTTAGGACATTTTCTCGTATTCTAAATTAGCATGGGGAAGTATGCTAGGAAGGTATGCTACAAATATTTGAAAACTAAATCAATGTTGATAAGAATGTTGTAGTTCTGAAGAAAAAAAGACCAACTTTGGAAGGAATCAAGCAGGAAGAGCCCCAGTATTTACCCTAGACTCTCAGGTTAAAACACTCCTAGATAAACACATCTAGAGAGTTATTTCCTAGATAATAATAAGACACAGAAACATATGGACCCTTACTTTGTTGAGTATGTGTGTATGTGTGTGTATAAAGTCAAAATCTGGACAGTTAGTTATGTGCTTAGAGTCTATATAGTGATAAAACTACATTCTTTACTCGAATTCACTTAACAAGAAAATGGATGAGTTCTACTAATAGGAAAATATACTATTATGGCACAGTAGGAGAAAATGATGAAACACTACAACTAAAAGCATAAAAATGCGAAAATTTGTAAAAATATGTACACTTAATGAAGTGTAAGAAATGAAGACAGAGAATATACAGAAGTACTAAGTATGAAATAGTAGTGGCTAAGAATTTTTCCAAACTGATGAAAGAGTTAAACCCAAAGATGTGAGATACCATCTAATCCAAGCAACTTGAATTTAAATATAATAACACCAAGATGTGAGATAATGTAAATAACAGTTTTATTTTTTTCTTTTCATTCCACATACACATACCTTCATTTTTTTTTTTTCACTTGTCTTTTGCACTGGCTAGGACATTCACTGTAATATTGAGTAAGAGTGGTGAGTTATCCTTACGTTTATACTGATCTTCAGCAGGCATTTTCTAGTGACTCACCATTAAATGTGATGTTAACCAGAGGTAGAGATGTTCTTTTATCAAGTTGAGATGCCAGGAGCCACCACGGGAGATCCCACCCATGACAAAGGTCATGCGGAGAAGATCTGACGGGCAAAGGCGGATCAGAATTCGAGGGACTCCTGGACCAGCTTGAACATCTACCCCCAAAACCAGAATCTGCCTTTCACCAGCTCCCCTGACCTTAACAGAGGGCTATCCCTGACCACCTTTCTCTGAAAAAATCAACTTAGGGCTCTAGCTAATAAGTCTCCTGGACATGAGAGGAATATTTCAAATCAAACCCTCTCTGTTAGCATTCTAGCTTGCTTGGCAGGTTTATCCAGACTCTTGAAGCTACACATATGATTGTTCACAGCCTGCCAACTGTGAGAGGCACAGGAAGCCTAAAACACAGAACCTTTCAAATAGTTAAAAGCTATTAGAGTAGTGCTGGTGTAGAATTTCATTATTGGGCCAATGCTTGTTGCTAAGTTCCCATATCTCTTATCCACTCTGCACCTGGGAGTGCATTAGTTAACAAAGTTGGAATGTAAGAAAAACAGGTGTAGCCTTGAAATTAACCACATCAGACCTTTGACCTAATTGGTTCTTTCTTGTAACTCACTGCACCTTTGCTCTGGAGAAATGTAACTCTGTTTAGCATTTTCTGAGGCTGACATAGATTAGAAATATAAAGAAAAAAACACTTTGAGGGAAAATAAGTTTTCTGGTTGAGCAGCCTTTATCAAAAGAGGGTCATAAAATGTTCACAGGCCTCCAAGGCTGGAAGATAATGTACACAACATCGTTTGTGGGAAAGGTTTGCAGAAAAAAATCTTGGTTTTGATAAGGGCAAAACTGCTGGAATGTTTGGGCTGACTCTGTATGACCTTGCATCTTTCATTTCCTTCTATGCACAAATTAAGGTATAAAAGTTCCTTTTGAAAATAAAGTTACGGGCCTTGCTCAAAGAAGCTTGGTCACCCCGTGTCTTTTTTTTTTTTTTTTTTCTTTTCTTTTCTTTTTCTCTCTTACTCTTTTTCAGGCTGATCCCTTGGAACATAGAGGCTCTCTGCATTCACCTATCTGCCTGGGTTTCTAAGACCTTAATGGGAAGGCGTTCTGCGTCTTCACTCCCTTGGGAGACTGGGAGGGCACCTGTGGCCTCTGTGAACAGAGCAAACTCCTGTCTCGGGGGTTTATTGGCTTTTAAACCAAGGAATATCAGCCTCTTTCTCTCCTCTATTCCTCTCTCATTCATTCATTTGCCAATGCCATTTCTCCTGAGGGTTCCCCTGGATCCTGTGGGGGCTGGACCCTGGAATTGAGGAAGTTGCTATTTATCGCTAGATTTTTGGAATTTTTATCATGAATGAGTATAATTGTTATCAAATCATTTTCTGCACCTATTGGTTAGATTTTAAGATTTTTCTTTTTAGTCAGGTTGGAGCATTCTCACTATATTTCCTCAAGGCTTGATTCATGTTGACTAAGTTTTTCTTTTCTCCCTTAGGTAGGTTAGGAAAGCTGAAGGATGCTGAAGGATAGAGGAATTCCTTTCTCTGCTGTGCTCTGGCCAGTTGTTTTTTTCTGGAGAGTGAACTTTTAAAAAGTGTAGTCTCTGGGCATGTTGCAAATGCCTACTGACTTTCTGACTCTGCCAGAGTCATTAGGGATCATCCCTGGATCCTCACTGTGAGAAGCTGGTGGGGTTCCTGGAGAGCTCCTCATAATTCTGCAGTCCACAGGAGTGTCTCATTCTCTTAATACTTCACACTCAATCTCCAACAACTTATCAACATTGCTGTTGGATTTTTCCTTTCAGTTCATTGATCCAGATTTTAGTTGCTGCATCTGGCTTGCTGTACCTGTTTCTCTGGGTTTTAGGATGGAGGTTTTCCTTGTGACTTCAATTCTCTAATGAGTACAAGAAAAGTTTGTTGATTTTCAGTATGTCCAGGTTTTCTAGTGGTAAAGGCAGAAGGGATACTTCCAAAGTTTTAGGATGTCTGATCAGAGACTGGAAGTCAACTGATTTTTATAAAATGAGTGTTTCAGTATTTTTCATGTTGTTGAATAGGTGATAGAAAATTATTTCCAATAGCTCAAATCTGACCTACCTACTTGTTCTCATGAATACAGTTTTATTTGAATACAGCTGTGCCTATTAATTTGTGTATTATTTGTGAGTTGCTATTTATTACTCTTGAGTTGTTAGAAGCATTGTTTACTATCTGGATTTTTACATAAAGATTTGCTGACTCCTGCTGTAGAACTCCTGCTGTTCTATCATCTTGTTACAAAACCAAATTTGAGTCTCCTTGCCTGTGTGTAATGAAGTCAGCTTACTGACACATGATTTGGGTGAAGGAAAAATGCAACATTTATTGCAAGGCCAAACAAGGAATACAGATGGCTAATGTTCAAAAGGGGCTTTCCAGGTGGCAGTAGTGGTGAAGAAACCACCTGCCAATGCAGGAGATATAAGAGATGCAGATTTGATGTCTGGGTTGGGAAGATCCCCTGGAGGAGGGCATGGCCACCCACTCTTAATATTCTTGCCTGGATAATCCAGTGGACAGAGGATTCTGGTGTGCTAAAGTCCATAGAGCCACAGAGAGTTGAACATGGCTGAAGCAACCCAGCATGCATTCAATACTCAAAAGACCTGAACTCCGCTATGGACTTCTGGATAGGGTTTTCAAATACAGTATTGGGGAGAGGGACTCAGGGTGTCAGATAAGCTCCTGGACATTCTTCTTATTGGTTGATGATGAGTTATCCGGAGTCAACATCATCAACCTTCTGGTTCCAAACAGTCTAGGGTCTACATGATTGTTGTCAATGCATTTAGCTTTGTTCAACTGGTGGAGATTCCAGTTGTTGAAAAATAAATCAAGGATATGGCTCAGGATATCCCTTGAGTAGGAATTAAAAGCCAGCTTTGTAATAACCCATTGGAAGTTATAGAAGGTATTAAAAAGTCTTAAGAGCAGCAAAATATAATCTTAAAAGGGAGGTTTATATTTGGAATGATAGTGTAATATTTCTAATAAAATATTTGTAAATATCACCATACATAAAAAGCCATTTTTACTTAAAAGTCTTTGTTTTGTAGACTAAATGACATATATACCACCTAGATCAAACACAATTACAAAATAGTAATATAAATAAAATAACAGTAAGTGGTAGTAGTAATAAAAAAAAGTAATTAAAATTCCAGAGATGAATGTGTTTTTCCAGAGTGAGCTGAGAAACTTTGACCTTTATTTTCCTGAGGATATTCGTTAATTCTGAACTCGGTCAAGGCAGAAAGAGAAAACAGTTGTGAGAAAGAGAAAGCAATAGACCTTTCATAGTTCTATGTGGTGTTCATTGCAAATAGAAAGATGAAAGAGACCCTAGATGCACAGCTAGCTTGTCCTACAGGGTACTTACTGCATTCTCAGAAGAGGCAGGAGGCTGGAGAAGAGGACGGAAGGAGGTTCTCCTGGAAGCAGAAATGCTGAGTAACATTTCCTAACATTTCACCAAGCTAAAGAAAGGAACCTGCTAGGGGCAAGCATTGTATTACAAGCTTATGACTGGTCTCTTTTACAATACATTCATCACATTTTCAGTGTGTATGTGGCAGAGGATAAGAACTAGCTACAGAAATTCTGACAGACTGTATTTTTTTTTTCAGTTTATTAGGTTTATGCAAGAGTGTAAGTGAGAGGCAGAGGAGAGATTGAAAAATCAGAGACATATCAGAGACATCTATAGTAATGCTGTAGTGGGTAGCCATTCCTTTCTCCAGGGGATCTTCCTGACCCAAAAATTGAATCCAGGTCTCCTGCATTGCAAGCAAATTCTTTACTATCTGAGCTACAGGGGGATATCTAGTAACATGAAAGCTATAAACCAGTCCAATGCTGGCTCAGTTCTTAGTGGATTAATGTGATCAGGCTTTACCCAGCATACAAGGCCCAGAGTAGGAGAGAAGAGATAATAGATGTGAGAACAGGCAGAAAATTGTTATGGATATTTAAGTGAAAAAAACTAAAACAAACTATAGAAGAAAATTTACAACCATCAAGATACTGAGGTTAGCTGGCAAGACTTCTTAATTACCTGTGATTAATATGCTAAATATGCAAATAAAAAGTGAACATACAATGATGTAAGATAATAAAAACAGACATAAGATACAAAATTTCTAATCTAACAGAAGTGTAGTCTCTAAAAAAGTTAAAAGTGCATCTAGTAATTTTAAAGTACATCTGGAATTAAAATATTTTATGTGTTTAATTACAAAATTGTTCACTGGTGATATCTTGCAAATCTTAACGTAAGAAACATTAATCTTCATATCATTCAGATAAAAGGAATGAAAACATGTTTCTCAATAGAGTGGCATAATCTTCTTACAAATAAATGATAGAGGCATTGCAATAAAAGAAAATTCTAAGCCAATACTTCTCATATTCATAGAGTATATCTAGGGAATGCAGGCATAGTTTTACACTTAAAAATCAACCAATATAAAGCACAAATTTAGAATAAGAGAGAATCATATGATCATCTCAATAAATGCAGAAAAACATCTGCTAAAATTCAGCACATATATGTTATGAAGAAAAACTCTAAAATCTCTCAAAATAAGAATAAATAGGAAGACAGAGAACTTTGTTAGTTGATTGTGGATACTTTTTATTTACAATTGGCATCCTATTTAGGGTGAAATTTTGAACACTGTTCCCTTGATATGAGTAACAATATAATACCCATTTTCCCTACTTTATTCACGTAGTACTAGGAGGTCTTAACAATTGAAATAATGCAAGAAAAAGAATATTAGGGCTTTGAAAATAAAAAAGTAAAATTTTCACTAGTCACAGATTATGTTTTTCGGTATCTAGAACCATTCATCATTAAAAACAACTTCTTAGGTTTAATAAGTATATATAGTAAAGTCACTGGATTGAGTGTAACACTGATGAGTCACTATTTTCTATATGCAAGCCACAAAGATGGAAGAGAAAATAGCACCCAGCAGAAGTAGCAGTCTCCTGAAAGTGAAAGGGCTCAGTGGTAAAGGATCCACTTGCCAATGCAGAAGACTCAGGAGACATGGTTTTGATCCCTAGGTCAGGAATATCCTCTGAAGGAAGAAATGGCAACCCACGCCAGTGTTCTTGCCAGGAAAACCCCATGGACATAGGAGCCTGGCAGGCTAAAGTCCTTGGAGTCACAGAGTCGTATACTACTGAGCAACTGAGTACACACGCAAACAAAAAAGATGTAAGCCCTCAGAACTTTAACTTTCCTTTGGATTCTCTTAACATTAGAGATATTCTATACATTATATATCCTATATATTATATATCCTATATATTATATATTCTACAACTATATAGACTTTCTCTTAACTATATAGATCTGACAGAATTTTCATAAACCTTTTAAAAAATATCACTTATACAGGCACATGAACACAGGAATATGCACACAAAATTCTAAAATTTTGATTAGCATGGCATCACATACAGTTAACTTAATTGAAATCTCAACTGTATTTTGTCTTCCAAACCATGAATGTTTCATATCTGTCCCTTTGCTAGATATTTTATTGTTTTCTATATGCACAAGATAATTTTTTTCAGTAAATGATGTAAGATAAATTTGATATTTGTATGGATAGAAATGAATGTTGTCCCCTACTTAATTCTATACAAAACCCCTCCAAAAACTTGATCTCTTTTGATTTTAGGTTTTCAACTGGGACTCTGTAACAAAATGACAGATTAACAGCAACAGCAGCTAGAAAAATCCAGACTATTAATGTGTACAGCACATCACATGGGAAAAAGACCTTAATAAAAAGTAACTCAAAGTTGTGGTTGAGAATTCCAGCTTATATAGCTTCTTTAGAAAAAGAACAATAAATTCAAAGAGAATTGACAGGACAAGGGAAAGCAGTTCCAGGCTTCTGGGCAGCAAATGGAGGGAGACTCAAGTATATAGAAGGAAACTAATGGAGTAAGTTTTGCTTGCAAATTTTTCTGTTGCCCTCTCTGGGCTGACAGGAATCTATCTCCGCTAGAAGAAAGGTTTCTCCTCTTCCCTTAGGTAGAAGAGGGAAAGCTTTTAATTGCCTTCAGCTCAATGATTTATATATCAAAATATAAAAAATGATTTATATATCAATATGTCAAATTTATGTCATATTTTGGGATGACATTTTATGGATTCCTTCAGGGAAATGGACAGATTTGATATCAGCTCAGTTCAGTTCAGATGCTCAGTCATGTCCGACTCTTTGCAACCCCATGAATTGCAGCATGCCAGGCCTCCTGTCCATAACCAACTCCTGGAGTTCACTCAAACTCACGTCCATCAGTCGGTGATGCCATCCAGCTATCTCATCCTATGTCGTCCCCTTCTCCTGCCCCCAGTCCCACCCAGCATCAGAGTCTTTTCCAATGAGTCAACTTTTCACGTCAAGTGGCCAAAGTACTGGAGTTTCAGCTCTAGCATCATTCCTTCCAAAGAAATCCCAGGGCTGATCTCCTTTAGAATGAACTGGTTGGATCTCCTTGCAGTCCAAGGGACTCTCAAGAGTCTTCTCCAAGACTACAGCTCAAAAGAATCAATTCTTTGGTGCTCAGCTTTCTTCATAGTCCAGCTCTCACATCCATACATGACCACTGGAAAAACCGTCATCTTGACTAGATGGACCTTTGTTGGCAAAGTAATGCTTCTGCTTTTGAATATGTTATATACATTGGTCATAACTTTCCTTCCAAGGAGTAAGTGTCTTTTAATTTCATGGCTGCAATCACCATCTGCAGTGATTTTGGAGCCCCGCAAAATAAAGTTTGACACTGTTTCCACTGTTTCCTCATCTGTTTGCCATGAAGTGATAGGACCAGATGCCATGATCTTAGTTTTCTGAATGTTGAGCTTTAAGCCAACTTTTTCATTCTCCACTTTCACTTTCATCAAGAGGCTTTTAGATCCTCTTCACTCTCTGCCATAAGGGTGGTGTCATCTGCATATCTGAAGTTATTGATATTTCTCCTGGCAATTTTGATTCCAGCTTGTGCTTCCTCCAGCCCAGTGTTTCTCATGATGTACTCTGCATAGCAGTTAAATAAGCAGTGTGACAATATACAGCCTTGACGTACTCCTTTTCCTATTTGGAACCAATCTGTTGTTCCATGTCCAGTTCTAATTGTTGCATCCTGACCTGCATATAGGGTTTTTAAGAGGCTGGTCAGGTGGTCTGGTATTCCCATCTCTTTCAGAATTTTCCACAGTTTATTGTGATCCACACAGTCAAAGGCCTTGGCATAGTCAATTCTGCTGGCCCAGATGGTAAAGAATCTGTTTGCAGTGCAGGAGTCTTGGGTTCAATCCTTGATTTGGAAAGATTCCCTGGAGAAGAAAATAGCAATCCACTCCAGTATTCTTCCCTGGAGAATTTCATGGAGAGAGGAATATGACACAGACTGCAGTCCATAGGGTAGCAAAGAATCACGTATACATTCAAGGGCTGTTTATTTTCCAAAATGTTAATGCAGGGAATAACATGGTACTGATGAAAATATGATTGATGTTCACATAGTATTTTTCATTGTTAAAAGAAATATAATCTAATCAACATGTATGAAATAGATTGTAGAAATAGATTGATTTCCATGATATAGAGCCATGGCATGGGTTCTGACTTTGCCAAGTCTTGACTGTTATGGTCAATTCATAAAAAAATAGCTTCAACATTTGTATTTCAAAATTTACATACATTTTATGTAGTAAGATTGGGTGTGCCAAATAAAAATCTAATCTCGAGTAACTTAGTGTTAAGTATCTCGAGCAACTTAATGACTGATAACCTCAGTTATTTCACATACAGAGCTATTCATCATGCACATCATCATGGGTAACTTTGTGTGTCACCTTGACTGTGTCACAGAATGCCCAGATAGCTGGATAAACATTATTTCCAGGTTTATCTATGAGAGTACTTCTGAAAGAGATTAGCATTTGAATCGGTGGGCTGAATAAAGCAGATGGGTCTCTACAATGTGGGTATCACCCAATCCACTGTGAGGCCTGAATAGAACAAAAGGTGGAGGAAGACTGAATTATCTTTGCCTAACTGCTGAGCTGGACATCAAATATCTCCTGCCTCTGGCTTTCTTATTTATTTGGCCTTTGGATTCAGACTGGAATCCATGCCATCAACTGCCTCTTAGTCTAATTATATCAATAGCTTTCCTGGGTTTCCAGTTTGCAGATGGTGGACTATGGGACTTCTCTGCCTCCATATTCATGTGAGATAATACCTTATGATAGCTATTCTATAGGCTTCTGCTATCTCACAGGAGAGCATGCTTATGAAACTTTCCATAAGTGAAATCTCATAAAGAAAAGAAGCAATTACCTTAGGACACATCTTGTTAATGAATGAATAAAATAAGTAGAGGGCAAGCCAGATGCTTTCAGAGTTTAAAGCTATGGCATCTTGATGCTAAGAGTTTGGCCGTGCCACTTTCACTGCTTGGGGTGTACTGCCTCTATAATCTCTCACTGCAAAACAGATGCTAAACACCATTTCACTCTTCCCTTTTTTATAATAATAATAATAATAAAACTCTCTTCTCATTTCTTTCAGTTAGCAAAAACAAATTCTAATGTAAGCCTTTTATAAAAGCAAAGTGGTATAAAGTAAACTCAAAAAGTATGGGACATTGGTATAGTAACCTATTGACTGTTTCTTTAGAGAACTTTGAGTAATACACAGATGCAGTTTCTATACTTAGGATATTAAATTTTTTTCATATAGGCTTATGTATAATTTGTAAAAAGGGTTCCATGATCAGTTCATGCAAAATTAGAAGCAGAGCAAGCACAAACCTCTAAAGGTAGACCATAGGGCACACAGCTCAAGTGACTTCAAAGAAACACCTATGTTATCAAACGCCAAAGTCTGCCAACCTTAGAGCCCATGCTCCACAATGAGAAAAGCCACCAGAATGAGAAGCCCACACACTGTAACTAGAGAGGAGCCCACACTTGCCACAACTAGAGAAAGCCTGTACATAGCAATGATGACTCAGCACAGCCAAAATATATAAATTAGCATAGCCAAAATATATAAATTAAAGAAATATCATCAGATGCTTTTAATTATGCATAAATATGGTTTCCTTTGTTGTGCAGAAGCTTTTAATTTTAATTAGATCCCATTTGTTTATCTTTGCTTTTATTTCCAGTATACTGGGAGTTGGATCATAGAGGATCCTGCTGTGATTTATGTCAGAGAGTGTTTTGCCTATGTTCTCCTCTAGGAGTTTTATCTTTTCTGGTCTTACATTTAGATCTTTAATCCATTTTGAGTTTATTTTCGTGTATGGTGTTAGAAAGAGGTCTAGTTTCATTCTTTTACAAGTGGTTGACCAGTTTTCCCAGCACCACCTGTTAAAGGGACTGTCTTTACTCCATTGTATATTCTTGACTCCTTTGTCGAAGATAAGGTGTCCATAGGTGTGTGGATTTATCTCAGGGCTTTCTATTTTGTTCCATTGATCTATATTTCTGTCTTTGTTCCAGTACCATACTGTCTTAATGACTGTGGCTTTGTAGTAGAGCCTGAAGTCAGGCAAGTTGATTCCTCCAGTTCCATTCTTCTTTCTCAAGATTGCTTTGGCTATTCGAGGTTTTTTGTATTTCCATACAAATCTTGAGATTATTTGATCTAGTTCTGTGAAAAATACTACTGGTAGTTTGATGGGAATTGCATTGAATCTGTAGATTGCTTTAGGTAGTATACTCATTTTCACTATATTGACTCTTCTGACCCATGAGCATGGTATATTTCTCCATCTATTAGTGTCCTCTTTGATTTCCTTCATCAGTGTTTTATAGTTTTTGATATATAGGTCTTTAGTTTCTTCAAGGTGAAAAGACAGCCTTCTGAATGGGAGAAAACAATAGCAAATGAAACAACTGACAAAAACTAATCTCAAAGATATATAAGCAACTTATGCAGCTCAACTCCAGAAAAATAAACGATCCAATAAAAAAAATGGGCCAAAGAACTAAATAGGCATTTCTCCAAAGAAGACATACGGATGGCTGACAAACACATGAAAAGATGCTCAACATCATTCATTATCAGAAAAATGCAAACAAGACCACAATGAGGTACCATTTCACACCAGTCAGAATGGCTGGAATCCAAAAGCCTACAAGCAATAAATGCTGGAGAGGATGTGGAGAAAAGGGAACCCTCTTACACTGCTGGTGGGAATGCAAACTAGTACAGCCACTATGGAAAACAGTGTGGAGATTCCTTAAAAAATGCAAATAGAACTGCCTTATGACCCAGCAATCCCCTGCTGGGCATACACACCGAGGAAACCAGAATTGAAAGAGACACATGTACCCCAATGTTCATTGCAGCACTGTTTATAATAGCCAGGACATGGAAGCAACCTAGATGTCCATCAGCAGATGAATAGATAAGAAAGTGGTGGTACATATACATGATCGAGTACTACTCAGCCCTTAACAAGAACAAATTTGACTCAGTTCTAATGAGATGGATGAAACTGGAGCCGATTATACAGAGTGAAGTAAGCCAGAAAGAAAAACACCAATACAGTATACTGACACATATATATGGAATTTAGAAGATAGTAATGATGACCCTCTATGTGAGACAACAAAAGAGACACAGAGGTATAGAACTGACTTTTGGACTCTGGGGGAGAGGGAAAGGGTGGGATGGCTTGGGAGAATGGCATTGAAACATTTATACTATCTTGTATGGAACGAAATGCCAGTCTATGTTCAATACAGGATGCAGGATGCATGGGGCTGGTGCACAGGATGATTCAGGTAGATGGTGTGGGGTGGGAGGTGGGAGGGGGCTTTGGCATTGGGAGATTGTGTTCACCTGTGGCTGATTCACATCAATGTATGGCAAAACAAATACAGTATTGTAATTAAAAAGTAAATAAAGAAAAATTAAAAAAATAAATATGCATAAATATGAAAAAGAAAATTTGGCAGTGACAAGAATGATGAGTTTACTTCTGTGCAAACCTAAGCATTGATGCTTTTGAACTGTGGTGTTGGAGAAGACTCTTGAGAGTCCCTTGGACTACAAGGAGATCCAACCAGTCCATTCTAAAGGAGATCAGTCCTCAGTGTTCTTTGGAAGGAATGATGCTAAAGCTGAAACTCCAATACTTTGGCCACCTCATGCGAAGAGTTAACTCATTGAAAAATACTCTGATACTGGGAGGGATTGGGGGCAGGAAGAAAAGGGGACGACAGAGGATGAGATGGCTGGATGGCATCACCGAATCTGTGGACATGAATCTGAATGAACTCCAAGAGTTGGTGATGGACAGGGAGGCCTGGCATGCTGTGATTCATGGGGTTGCAAAGAGTCAGACATGACTGAGCGACTGAACTGAACTGAACTGAAATCTAAGCTACAGTTATTTTCAGACAGGAAATTATTATACAAGTTTTACATATGAAGAAATCAGAGGGTACAAGCAAAACTGAAATGTCAATAAATTATTGAGTTAGCATAAATAATTTTTTTTTTTTTTTGCTGTAAAACATGTAACTAATGCTCTAGAGTATTTGCCCTTGGAAGTGAAGGAAAAAGATTAATAAACCAAAACATATTTTAGTTCAGCTAATTTTAAATATATATTCAGTTTTGTATTTATAGTTTTAGAGTATTTTGCAAACTAGTTAACATATGTATATAGAAACCACACATGGATAGAACTTTATAGCTGTTTGAGATTGTTATGACATAACTTTCTGCAAAGGAAGAAATGTGATTGACATGATTGTTGTTCTTGATTCATATTTTTTGATTTTTAGTTAACAATTAAAAAGGTAGAATTTCCTTTCCCAAATTATATTTCAGAACTTTTGACACTTGTCAAGATTTATATTAAATGAAATAATTTGAATCTACCACTTGTTTAATGAGAATGTTGTACAAAAGATCCTTTATAAAAATAAAATGAAATATTGTTTGTCCAAATAATGAAGCAATATTTAAATATGTTTAATGGGAAAATTATGCTTTTATGTTTTATAAAATATTAATTAAATATTTATAATCAGAAAGATTACCAACAGAAATAAGAATAGCCTTCCTACTATAACTGTGAGACCCTAATATACCTTATACTAAAAGAACAAATGCTTAAAGAATATTAATGCCTACAGGTATAATAAATAACTTATAGAAATAATTCCCCAGCGAGAAAGAAGAGGAGAGGGATGTGTTAACATGAGAAGGGGAAAAGTGTACATATGTTCTTAACCTTCAGTTATCTATTTAGAAAAAACTGAGATAAGAGCACAAACTAAAATATCCATAATGTTTATTTATTTTCCTGTATGTTTTCTTTTATTATCCTTTATTTGAAATCCTCTGATACAAATCCAACATACGTTCTTCATTTCATTTTCTCATTTCTATTCCTTCCTATAGGAAGGAATTCTATTTCTATTCCTTCCTATAGCTATATATTTTTACTTTGTGAATAACTTATGAGCTTCTTAAATAACAGGGTCATGTTCTTTGATTCCCTACCTGGTTTTGTGTATTGTTCAATTATATGTTGTATAGATAGATACAGAGAGATAGATGACATAATAATTTTCATGTCTGTGTTTTATATACCATCATATATATAAGAAGCTAGAAATACACACTTGAGACTTTTATCTCTGAGGAATGGCAAACAAAAAGAAAAGGTATCTTATTGTTGATAAGTCTATTACTGTTACTGCTGCTGTCTGCCCCCATAATCCAATATACACAGAAGTTTTCATGTCCCACAGCAATGAGGACAATTGTAATTTCTAATCAAATTAGTCTAAATTCACAAACGAAAAGCAGAGGTAATTTCTGTAGGCCTCCTTAAATTATTAATGATTAAACATGCACTGAGAATGCTCAAACTACCACACAATTGCACTCATCTCACACGGTAGTAAAGTAATGCTCAAAATTCTCCAATCCAGGTTTCAGCAATACGTGAACCGTGAACTTCCTGATATTCGGGCTGGTTTTAGAAAAGGCAGAGGAATCAGAGATCAAATTGCCAACATCCGCTGGATCATCGAAAAAGCAACAGAGTTCCAGAAAAACATCTATTTCTGCTCCATTGACTATGCCAAAGCCTTTGACTGTGTGGATCACAATAAACTGTGGAAAATTCTGAACGAGATTCAGAAAGGTCTGGAATACCAGACCACCTGACCAGCCTCTTGAGAAACCTATAAGCAGGTCAGGAAGCAACAGTTAGAACTGGGCATGGAACAACAGACTGGTTCCAAATAGGAAAAGGAGTCCGTCAAGGCTGTATACTGTCACCCTGTTTATTTAACTTATATGCAGAGTACATCATGAGAAACGCTGGGCTGGAAGAAGCACAAGCTGGAATAAAGATTGCTGGGAGAAATATCAATAACCTCAGATATGCAGATAATACCACCCTTATGGCAGAAAGTGAAGAGGAACTGAAAAGCCTCTTGATGAAAGTGAAAGAGGAGAGTGAAAAGTTGGCTTAAAGCTCAACATTCAGAAAATGAAGATCATGCCATCTGGTCCCATCACTTCATGGAAAATAGATGGAGAAACAGTAGAAACAGTGTCAGACTATTTTTGGGGCCCCCAAATCACTGCAGATGGTGACTGCAGCCATGAAATTAAAAGATGCTTACTCCTTGGAAGGAAAGCTATAACCAACCTAGATAACATATTAAAAAGCAGAGACATTACTTTGCCAACAAAGGTCTGTGTAGTCAAGGCTATGGTTTTTCCAGTAGTCATGTGTGGATGTGAGAGTTGGACTATGAAGAAAGCTGAGAACCAAAGAATTGTTGCTTTTGAGCTGTGGTGTTGGAGAAGACTCTTGAGAGTCCCTTGGACTGCAAGGAGATCCAACCAGTCCATTCTGGAAGGAGATCAGCCCTGGGATTTCTTTGGAAGGAATGATGTTGAAGCTGAAACTCCAGTACTTTGGCCACCTCATGCAAAGAGTTGACTCACTGGGAAAAACTCTGATGCTGGGAGGGATTGGGGGCAGGAGGAGAAGGGGACGACCCCTCGAGGATGAGATGGCTGGATGGCATCACTGACTCGATGAACGTGAGTCTGAGTGAACTCCTGCAGTCGATGATGGACAGGGAGGCCTGGCGTGCTGCAATTCATGGGATCGCAAAGAGTTGGACACAACTGAGGACTGAACTGAACTGAACTGAAACGTGCACTTCCTGAATGCTTGTGCACAATGTATATTTTCTTGTGAGTCAGATTAAGGTTATTACATTTTTGTTGTGGTAATAAATACAAAATAGGAAATAAGTCTTAAAATGTTTCCCAGAAGAATTAAGATAAGTAGAAGAGTAAGATAAGTTATTCTGAAATAACTATTTGAACCACAAGGAATTAAAAATAAATTTATTCATTAGCTTGCAAGTAGACTCTATATTTCATTAAGCATAGAAAAGTCTTGGATAGTAGAAGGAGATGATTATTTTGGTTAGAATACATATCTGTGGTGTGTGTGTGTGTGTGTGTGTGTGTGTGTGTATGTGTATATATATATATATATATATATATATATATATATATATAATCTCAGGATGCAATAATGCAGTAACTGCTTGTGTCTGTGTAATTATCTACCTGCATATTATATTATCATATAATATTATACATATAAATATATAATTATATATTATATATAATGCATATTAATAACATAGTTGCTGCTTTGTTCATTGTTCAGTCAGTCACTCATGTCTGACTCTTTGCCCATGTAATTAGGTCTCTATACTAGAGTCTTTACTAAATGATGAAGTGTACTTGCTATGATTGCCCTCCTTTAGCATATAAATTTATTCTGCCACATTTGAAAGATATAATTAACATAGTATGTTCATATATATTGGTAGCATAAAAATATCTTCATATGCAAATCTAAAATGCAAGAAAATGGAGCTATGTTTTGTTTATAATCCATTCATCCTCCTTTAAATTTTCTCAACAATGAGAAAGCAATTTCATTCAGTATAGTTCATCATCATCAATGCAATTTATGTTTAAAGCCCTTTAAGTAACATAGTCTTTCTAGGTAAAAATTGTCAGTTTCTTAGTTTCATCCTTACCACTGTGCACAGCTCTTCTCTGTGGAGTTGATAGTCTCTTGATGATAGGGTAAATAAGGACTCATACTGTATCTGACTTAGGAAGGTTTCCTGGGATCTACACAGCACCATGTGCTGCTGCACAATCTTTCTTTTGAATTCTATGTTTTTCTGGTGTTGACAAGTAAAGGATGCTCAGAGTTATTAGTGGTTATTAACCATGATCTGGTTCACTTAGCTGGGTTACAACCCAGTCATCTTTCCTGGCTGATTTAACCAGTTTAACAGCTCTTAGTTTGAGGCTGTTGTCCCGAGAGTGACTCTATTGTCCCAGTCCCAGGTGGTTCACTGTATTCCCTTTGCTGGGTGCTACCTCTGTGTCTCCATGATTTTACACTCTGAAATACCACTCAGTGGGACTTTACACGGTTTGGGGAGAGCTGCACTTAAGAGAGAGAATGGTCAGGAAAGTTAAACCTCAAGGCTTTTCTGTCTCAAGTTGTACTGCAGACTTACTTTGATGTGATTGAAAACTTGATTGTGCAGAATGTTATATATTATGAAAATAAGAAAAACAATTTGATAGACTTGAAGATTATCATTTCACATTAGTTGTCATTGCACACCATCTAAAGACAGAGTGAGAAAAACTAAGGTAGAGGAGAAATAAAATGGGGAAGAAGAAGAACTCTTTATGACAGAGAATTTTAAAATATCTATATTTAAAATGATATTTTATTCTTCAGTTGACAGTAGAAGCATTTCGATACACTAATACCCTGAGAAAAATTAATAGCTCATGATAGTAATTTATTTCATTTTACTTGTAGTAGTAATTGAAAACCATGACTATATTACTTTTCTGTCTCTAGATCCATTTTAAGATAGAGTAAAAATCCCATGGTCCATTTACTATATTTTGGTAATGTAAGAATTTAAAATTTCAAACAGTGCAGTTCTGATGGATGTATTCATCAACTCTGAAGTATTGGTTTAACATAATGTGTTCCTTTCCAATTCTAAACCATTTCCAAGTTACATGATATATACCAAATATACTGTAAATAAATAATGAAATATATTTTAAGGTAGTAAAATAATTTTCTCAAAATATCAATGTGATTTTTTAATTGAATAACCACTGTATTATAGTTTATACTAATAATTGATGATATATATTATATATATATATATATCATAAGGTATATAAGAAAAGTATATTTTAATTTGACCATTTATTCCCTTAGTTGAATGAAAGAGATAAAATTGATCTCAGGTAGCCTCAGCCTATAGCAGCTTGAAGTGGTTTTGGTGTTCCCACCCAGAGATTGAGGCTGGGTTGTGGTGGTGAGAGCACCAAATCCTGGCCACTAGATCAGTGGTCAGTAACAAGGACCCTGGCCCTTCAGCTTTGCAGAAAAGAATTCCCACAGATGGAAAGTAGTGAAACAAGTAAAATGATTATTAGGAGGAAAAGGAGTACATTATGTGTGGATAGACACACAGGAGAGCTCACAGAAAGAGTCCCTGAGTCACAATCTCATTTCAGTTTAAATCACGTATATAGAGGCATTTCTTCTGAGTTTCCTTTATCCAATCATCATGTATCTGGTTCACAGTTCATATATGGTATATCTCAGGATCCTCCATTTGCGGGGCACACATCTCCTAGCCAAGATGGACTATACTGCAAAGGCCTATGGGTAATGAGCATCTCTCTGGCATCATTCCTCTTCAGACGCCAAAGAACTTTCTGTGTGTACGTGATCAGAGGTTTCCTGTCTTGGAGAATGAAAAATATGTGGTCTTGGCAGGGCCCAGCCCCTCTCTTAATTGTTCTGCTATTCTTTTCTTGAAGGGAAAGAATCTCGATACTAGAGAGCAAAGGGACATATAGTATCGACCTCAAGATAGCTGAGGATTAGAAACACTTGTTAATCAAGTCATTTTTACCATCAAATTAGTAACTAAGTAGATAATGTGATATGAAGGAATACTTGAAAAATTACCATTTAGAAAAGTTTTTCTTCTAATTTTCATAGTTCATGAGCTCTAGTGATAAAATTTCAGGTTCCATTTTAAATTTAGGTATCACAAGAAGAGTGAAGGAAAAATCTTTATAATTCACTTTACTGCTCTTTGTGTGTCGATATGTCGTACATATTTAATACGCATTGTATTAATACATATTAATACATACATTTAAACTATGTTTTCCAACCATGAGCCCACTGAAACTGAGATTGAGGTAAACAGAAGGAAAATAAAGAACTGATATAAATAGTGTTTTTACATAATACCCTGGATAATCAGGAAAGAAAATAAGAGTTCCAAATCAAGATAATTATTAAAAATTTGGATAATTTTCTAACACACAAGCATTCAAACTGAGTTTTTATTAGTTCTCATTGTTGTTTGGTGATTATTGTTTTATAAAATATTAAGAAACTTTCAATATAAAGGAATCATAATCAGTAACTGTTATCCAAAAGATTAATCCTTCAACAAAAACACAAGAACAAATCATTATCACAAAGCCAAAGAAAAGTGAATATCTGGCATCATCTTTAAGTGTGAATTAGATAATTTGGTACTAACACCCTCCTTGGATTCTGGCTCAGATTTGAAAATGTCAGCAGGAGTTTATCCATTTGGCCTGGGTAGCTTGCTGTGCTTAAATTCCTTCTCTCAGTAGGACTCTTTTAACATTCACTGTACTAATTCAAATTCTTTGCATTCTCTAACAATTGAAATAATGACATGCTAGACTAGTCTACTGAATATTACTGCACATGTTCTACACATATGTCTCTAAAGAAACTAAAGAAACAAAAAGTGAATTAAATACCATGGCTTTTTTCCAATGAGGTAATTCTATAATCCTTTAAATAAAAATTTTGAAAAGTTCGTAATATCTACTTGTTTTCAATTAGAAAAATGGTATTCATATGACCATATTTGATTGATTGGCACTCTTATTAAAGTCAAATATTGTTTGTAATAATCCATGACTAGTTATGCCAACCATATATTATATTAAATGGTTGCAGTTAAATTCATTTTAGTTTTGTATTACTATTATTAAACACAAATCTATGCTAAACAAGGAAATGAAGGCAATAAGCAGAGCAAAACTAGTGCAGTTAGCACATGTTTGTATTATAAAGTTTGTCAGATTACAACATCCTTCTGTTATTTATAAAGAGTTGTTGCACAGCTAAGTAAAGCATGCATTCATAAATGTCAGGAAACAAGCTTTCACGAAGCTTGTTTGTATCGTGTATACAAGCCATGTCTTGTATTGTGTATATTTCCTATGTTTCCTAATCACAGCATATCATATTGTAATTATAACTGTGATAATGGATTGGAAGGTAACTGCTTTGATTCATTTCTTCACACATTTAATTATTCATTTCAGTTATGATAGCAACTGATTCCTAGAAGCTTAACAATACTGTTCACAAATGAAAATAGTATTTAATGAAGAACATATAGGCATTCAGTTCAGTTCAGTCATTCAGTTATGTCTGACTCTTTGCAACCCCGTGAACTGCAGCACGCCAGGCCTCCCTGTCCATAACCAACTCCCGGATTCCATCTAAACCCATGTCTGTTAGGGCCAGAACAGCACCATGCAGGTTTTAGTAACCATTAGACCTAAGTTTCGGTTTCCTGAAGATGGGAGTCATGATTACGGGAATCATCCCACCACCGGCAGACCAATCAGAACCCGTGGCACGCCCGCAAAATGGGAAATAATCAGGACTCTTGGCCCTCCAGGGAAAATGAGAGCCAGTTAAAACTCAGCTCCTAACCTCTCACCAGAGAGTGACCAACCAGACCCAGAGACTCCCATTTTTTTGCGTGCAAGAATACCCTATATAAGCAATGTAACCCAGAGCTCGAGGCTCTCATCAAGGTTCCACTGCGCTGGATGAGACCGGAGCCCTAGCTCGAGCTAGCGATAAAACCCCTTTATGCTTTTGCATTGCTGTGGACATCTTATTCTCTCAGTTTTGGGGACTCGGACTTCGGGCATAACATTTGGGGGCTCATCCCTTTAACTGGGAAGAATAACACTCTCCCAGTAGAAGGGGTTGGTTTCCTCACTTGGAAGAAAGATATCTGAACACTGGTGTTAAGTTTGGTTAGCCAGTGTAAGACCGAGGCCCAGCATACGCGCTGGAAGGCTGCTGGCTCTGCAGGGAAGAGAACTTCTCTCTCAATCCCGAATCTGGTGGGCAGTGGACGCCTTTTGGAAAGGTAACCTCGAGGGATAGGAGGGCTCAAGGGGCCCAGGAAGACCTAGCACTGTGTTCTCGGCCGAGGCTTGTCTCTCCTCTATTCGTCGCATCTTTGTGTGTGCCGGCCTTGTCACTGCTCTCTGTGTGTTCATCATGTCTCCTGTGTTCTATCCTGTAATCATGGGGCAAGAGACTTCCACTCCATTGTCCCTTATGACTGACCATTTTTTCTGATTTTAAGTCTAGAGCACAGAATCTATCAGTGCCGGTGAAGAACAAATTAGTAACTTTTTGCTCCTCCGAATGGCTTGCTTTTAATGTTGGTTGGCCACAGGAGGGGACTTTCAGCCTGCCAATCCTCTGCGCGGTGAAGGGGAAGGTGCTCGCTCCTAGCCCATATGGACATCCGGATCAGACACCCTACAACCTAGTCTGGCAAGATTTGGTAGAAAATCCACCAGCCTGGCTGAAACCTTTTACTCCCCCATCCCCTACCTTGTTAACCTCGTTAGTCCCACAGGCACTTGTCCTGGAGGCATCCAAAGAGGAAGAGCATAATGATCAAGACCGCTGGACGAAGCTGGTATTCCAGGAATCCTCACTAGATCCTAACCTAATTGACCTGGAAACCGATCTCTTCCCCACCTCCCTATGTGAATACACACTCAGCTCCCAGACTGATCAGGTAAAAGTAATGTTCAATCAGGAGTTGGCTAAGTAGGAGAGGTCTTGGGTTTCCGGGCTATCTTGGGGTTTCCAGCTCTATGTCAGGTGGCCCGGCCCATACCCTGGAGGAATTCTAGTTATTAGCCAGACAATAGAACCCATCAGGACCCAAAGTGTGGGCCCCAATCAGGCCCTGCCCCAAAATGCTGAGGAAGATTCCTCAGTATAACTAAAGACAGGGGGAATGTTAGGGCTAGACCAGCTCCATGACAGGTTTTAGTCACCATTAGACCTAAGTTTCAGTTTTCTGAAGATGAGAGTCACGATTACGGGAATCACCCCACCACCTGCAGGCCAATCAGAACGTGTGGCAAGCCCACGAAACGGGAACCAGTCAGAACCCGTGGTGAGCCGGTGAAATGGGAACTAATCGGGACTCGCGGCCAGCCTGGGAAAATGAGAGCCAGTTAAAACTCAACTCCTAACCTCTCACCAGAGGGTGACCAATCAGACCTAGAGACTCCAATTTTTCAAATTTTGCGTGCAAGAATACCCTATATAAGCAATGTAACCCAGAGCTCGGGGCTCTCATCAAGGTTCCACTGCGCTGGATGAGACCGGAGCCCTAGCTCGAGCTAGCAATAAAACCCCTTTATGCTTTTACATTGCTGTGGACGTCTTATTCTCTCAGTTTTGGAGACTCAGACTTCGGGCATAACAATGTCCATTGAGTCAATGATGCCATCCAACCATCTCATCCTCTGTTGTCCACTTTTCCTCCTGCTCTCAGTCTTTCCTAGCATCAGGGTCTTTTCTAGTGAGTCAGCTCTTTTTATCAGGTGGCCAAAGTATTGGAGCTTCAGCTTCAACACTAGTCTTTCCAATAAACACCCAGGACTGATCTCCTTTAGGATGGACTGGTTGGATCTCCTTGCAGTCCATGGGACTCTCAAGAGTCTTCTTCAACACCACAGTTCAAAAGCATCAGTTCTTCAGTGCTCAGTTTTCTATATATTCCAACTCTCACATCCATATATGACCACTGGAAAAAACATAGCCTTGACTAGACGGACCTTTGTTGACAAAGTAATGTCTCTGCTTTTTAGTATGATATCTAGGTTGGTCATAACTTTCCTTTCAAGGAGTAAGCGTCTTTTAATTTCAAGGCTGCAATCACCATCTGCAGTGATTTTGGAGCCCCCCAAACAAAATCTGACACTGTTTCCACTGTTTCCTGATCTATCTGCCATGAAGTGATGGGACCAGATGGCATGATCTTTGTTTTCTGAATGTTGAGCTTTAAGCTAACTTTTCACACTCCTCTTTCACTTTCATCAAGAGACACGTTAGTTCTTCATTTTCTTCCATAAGGGTGGTGTCATCTGCATATCTGAGGTTACTGATATTTCTCCCAGCAATCTTGTTTCCAGCTTGTGCTTCCTCCAGCCCAGTGTTTCTTATGATGTACTCTGCATATAAGTTAAATAAGCAGGGTGACAATACACAGCCTTGATGTACTCCTTTTCCTATTTGGAAACAGTCTGTTATTCCATGTCCAATTCTAACTGTTGCTTCCTGACCTGCATACAGGTTTTCAAGAGGCAGGTCAGCTGGTCTCGTATTCCCATCTCTTTCAGAATTTTTCAGTTTATTGTGATCCACACAGTCAAAGTCTTTGGCATAATCAAGAAAGCAGAAATAGATGTTTTTCTAGAAGTCTCTTGCTTCTTCTGTGATCCAGCAAATGTTGGCAATTTGATCTCTGGTTCCTCTGCCTTTTCTAAAACCAACTTGAAGTTGGTTCACGGTTCACGTATTGCTGAAGCCTGGTTTGGAGAATTTTAAGCATTTCTTTACTAGCATGTGAGATGAGTGCAATTGTGTGGTAGTTTGGGCCTTCTTTGGCAATGCCTTTCTCTGGGATATAGGCGTTGCAGGGATATAAACAGTCATTGAAAATTAGATGGTTTATATATGTTTTCATTTTAGAGCTCTGTCATATTACCTTTAATTTTTAAGACCCCAAGACTCTGGCTAGCCATGATTTATTAACCCAGTTTTATATCTAGTCTAATAAATCACCTTTAGTGCAAGAAGGGCCTTGAATAATATGTTTTATTATGAAACTCCATAAATCATGTTCTGAATGGACGGACTTTATTATTGTTAACCAAAAAAGGCAAAGTGGAGCTCAATTTATTTTCAAAACAGCAACCCTTCATTTCTTTCTTCCGATTATAAACCTATTGCTTTTTGGATACATTTTCAAAAGCAGCATACAGTGAAGGACACAGGCTGTGGAGTTTGAACCCCTTGAAAGATTGAAATCTTGGCAGGTCCAGAAGCTGATGCCCAGTTCCATTTCACTGGTATCAAAAAATATTTCAACTCTTACACTCTTACAGGGAGAATGAATTGTGTGCTGGCCACATACGGAAGTAATGCTTTGATAGTCTTATACTTCAAGTTAAGGTCTAAAAAACTCGAGCTGTGAAAGCAACATAAACAGATTCTGAACTGTACATTATCTGTTAAGTTCCCATGCCTGAAGAAACTAATGTCAACACATCATGTGATACTCAATTTGTATAATAAATTATGAACCTGGGGGAAAAAAAAAGTACCTTCATTTTCTTTCTAATCAAAAGTTAAAAATATATTCCTTCAGAATTTGGAAATAACTTTTTAAGTAGACCCCTATTAAACATTACATTAAACATTAAACATTATCTTCTGTTATTTAACAAAACCAAGAAAGTAAATCTGAACAGTTTTATCTTAAGTATCATCATATTCTATACAAATTGTGGAACTATATCCAGGCTATTGATATTGTATTAATATCTGATGATAAACATATGCTGAAAAATGCTTAAGCATATAGAAAAATCCTACAGAAAAACAGTATATCACTCTAACTAAACACTCAGCACCCAGGCAAATTACATGACAAGTAAATGTACACTTGAAAATATATTCCAAAATTGTATGTGTGTGTAAATCATACACTTAAAAATATAAAATAATAGTTTAACAACAGTTTATGCCTTATATAGTCCAATAAAATTCATTTCTGCCTTGAATGTCTGCTTATATGGGTCACCACAAGGAAGCCAGTGTCCTCAGTCATTCCCTCTACCACAACCTATGCCTTAATGTAGATCTGTACATCAGTACTTTCCATCCCATGTTCCATTCCTCTCTAGGCCTTAAAGCCTTATCAATATTTTCTCTACAAATGATCATAGTTTATAGTTATATCCTTTTACTTTTTCAGTGTTTCCTCCCTTTTCCTTCTAATTGAAACCAGGATTTCCCTTAAAATGATGCATCCCATACCCATGTTTCAAGTAGTTACTAATTTATCCCCACTGGAGCTCTTCTTAAATATCCAGATCATTCCCTCTTCTCTTCTCTAAAAACGCACAACACTGTGAATTTATCATTAGAATTTACTGTTAAGCATCACCCACTCTAATTCCTTAAAGAATCTAGCTTTTGGCTCACCCATTACTATTTCTAAGAATTAGTCCTGTCATAATTATTTGTGAATTTAATAATCACTTAATTCATTTTTGCAATAGAAGGACATCCTTCCCCTTTATCTTTTCCATGAATATTGTCTTCCACTTATTCACAATCACTGATTCTCCATTAGCACCACCTACTTCTAGATGACCCTTCTGTGTAAGTATATTGATATACACAACACCTATCTCACTTCTTGTGTTAGCGATTTTCATTTTGCCTGTGAATTGTGATATAGAGACATATTCCAGATCAGTTATATCAGAATTGTATAGTTGCACAATGCTGATTTTTTTTTTAAGTTTCCTAGATAATTTCAGTGTGCATTCAAGTTTGAGAAGCACCAATCTAGGCCGTTCACAAACTACAATCTTAGATTAATATTTCATATCATCCTATTCTCTTCAAATTTTTAATGCCTCCTTTCTTTGTAAATAAAAACAATCATTAGGAAAATTCCACCACTGTCTCCCCATATTAACTCACTTATCTAATTTGACTCTTTAGCATTGCCTTCCTCTCTAGGGACATTACTGGTGTTTTTCCTCAAACCATCTCTTCCACTTATATTTCATGTTCATTCCACTGATGCTCTTTGGTGACTTTTGGCTCTAGAAATTCTCTTTTCTCTTTCTGCATAATCAGTTTTATATCTCTTCAGAATCATACATATCAGCATACAAACAACCTAATTTCTTCTCAAAATAAGGCAAAAAGAAGTTGCTCTTGAGTATACATCCCTCTCCACATTCTTACACTTCTCTTTAACCTTTCTTTGTTCTCACCATGCTGGCCTCATTGTTTCTTAAACATGCCAAGCACACACCAAGCACCCTCTCCTCTCACAAACTTTCCATTTCCTGTTTACTCTACCTGGACTGCCCTGTCCATAGATGTTCTCATGGCATGCTGTACAACTCTTCAGGTGTCTGCTCAAGTGGCCAGTGACACTCACACTCCTTTTTCCTTGCTTGGATTACCTTTTTCTGTAACAGTTGTTGCCAAGAAGCAAAAGATATGTTTCATATGTATTTTGCTTGAGCCCCTGGCTTAGAAAGTGTTATTGATGAGTGAACTAGTCCATTCTGAAAGGGATCAGCCCTGGGTGTTCTTTGGAAGGAATGATGCTAAAGCTGAAACTCCAGTACTTTGGCCATCTCATGCAAAGAGTTGACTCGTTGGAAAAGACTCTGATGCTGGGAGGGATTGGGGGCAGGAGGAGAAGGGGATGGCAGAGGATGAGATGGCTGGATGACTCGATGAAAGTGAGTCTGAGTGAACTCCGGGAGTTGGTTATGGACAGGGAGGCCTGGCGTGCTGTGATTCATGGGGTCGCAGAGTCGGACATGACTGAACGACTGAACTGAACTGACCTGATTGATGAGTTTGAGGATTTTTCTGAGTTTTGTTGACATTTGATTCTTCAGCAACTTCATTTCACCTGCTACCACTTTTGTCCATGTAACCATCATATTTCATTTCTAAACACTCCCCGTATTTATATTCTTTGCTCTTTTCTGTTCATTTCACCACGTGACTTCCAGAAAGATGTTTTTAAATTATCAAATTGTATTACATTTCTGTTCAGTAATTATCTGTTCAATGTCTTCCAGGTCATTCACAGTGAAGTCCACAATCTCTACAATATTCTCACCATTTGTTTCATTATTATGATTTTTGAGTCTTTAAAACTCTGCTTTGAGGTCTCGATGTATTAATTCATTGCATTCTGCTTAGTCATAACTATTTTCTCTATAGTAAAATATAAAGATATTCTTTCATTTCTTTCTATTCTTTTACTTTTCTTTTCACATTTTTTCTGGAGTAACATCTTTGTGTAACTTCTAAACAGTTTTCTTTTTATCATTATTTATCTTGAAATGGCAATGGCACCCCACTCCAGTACTCATGCCTGGAAAATCCCATGGAATGAGGAGCCTGGTAGGCTGCAGTCCATGGGATCACTAAGAGTCAGACACGACTGAGCGAGTTCACTTTCAATTTTCACTTTCCTGCATTGGAGAAGAAAATGGCAACCCACTCCAGTGTTCTTGCCTGGAGAATCCCAGGGACAGAGGAGCCTGGTGAGCTGCCGTCTCTGGGGTTACACAGAGTTGGACAAAACTGAAGTGACTTAGTAGCAGCAGCAACAGCATCCTGAAATGATGTTCAATTAATTTGACCACCTATTTCCAGAAATATGTTATGACATGAATATCCAAACCATGATTCAGACTTATAGTACAGAGTTTTCTATGTCGGTGAATTATTTTAGCAGGGAAAATAAGAGTGAAATAGATCCTGCTAGCAGCATATCTGCTCCTTTTTACTCTTTATAATGTGTCATTTATATTATTGTTTTTTTTGCAATATGTGTCTATGCTCTGCAGCTGTTGGTGTTGTGAAAGCCATCATATACATCATGTGAGCTCTTCTCCCATTGTTGACATTACCTTCTCTTAGACTCATTTGAAAAGACCCTGATGCTGGAAAAGATTGAGGGCAGCAGGAGAACAGGACGACAGAGGATGAGATGGTTGGATGGCATCACCAACTCAATGGACATGAGTTTGGGAAAACTCCGGGAGTTGGTGATGGACAAGGAGGCCTGGCATGCTGTGGTTCACAGAGTCACAAAGAGTCGGACACAACTGAGCAACTGAACTGGAACTGGAAAGTCATTCCACCTTAGGTATTCCCTATTTTAATTAAAAACAGAGTTTGCATTCCTGTTTTACATTCTAATATATTTGCATGTTTTCTAAGAGGAGAAAGAAGAAACTATCACTTTTACTAAATCATTTAAAATACAAAATTTCAAATACATTTAAATGGTTTCTTAACATAGGGAAAAATGTTCAGTTAAGTTTTCCTGATGCATTATAATTTACCAACAGTGGATGTCTATTTTTCTATGTATAGAATGCTTATTATATTTGTGTTTCTAAATGTATCATTGGAGTTGCATTTTATATATGCTCTGAAGCTACTCAGGAATAAGAGCATAGAGATTTTAAATCTGAAGACCAGAATATGACTCTCTTTCCAAGAGACAGAGATCTATACTCGTTTTAAGATATTTCATATAAAGAATGAGCCAGAATTTCTTTAAATTTTTTAATGAATATCATGTTGTATTAGACATCAATTCATTCAAATCCATGCCTAGAGAATTAGTGAAATTTGGAGAAGCAATTTAATGTCCTGGATATAAAAATTTATTAATGATATAGCCACAGATTTTTATATCACTTGGAATATTGAAAAGAAACTCACCAAAGTTTTTCATTTATGATATTAAAATTTTGAACAATGAATAAGCCATAACTACTACAAGTACATTCATGCTTCATATGAAAGCATAATTTTCCTCATAATATGATACAAATATTTTACTCTTATTGAAAAGTATAAGTATTTAAAACTCATTTTATAGTGCTTTAGGCAGTAATCTTTTAACCACAGAGTAGAAGTGATTTGATATGCATATATGATTGTGATTTCCGTTCTCACAAATTTCATGAAATATGAAATTTATTTATATCTTAGAATTTTGCATTGCACATTAAGTTGTTTAATTGCATTTGGGAATTACTGGGTTTGTTTTTTATAAGTCAAAATCAATTAGTCATATGAGATAGTAATTAGTGGTATAATATAAGTAAGCTGGAGGGAATAGACCAGAGCTTGAGCTGAAACTCATATGTCTGGACCTATATAGTTAAAAGATGAATAAATCTATTCAACATTTTTTTGAAAGAGGACTTGTTTCTTTTTCCTGAAAATGATAAGTAAGGCAAACAACATATAAACATTTTTGGTTTTACAAAGATTAACTTTGAACACATCCATATATTCATCCCCAATTTATCTCTAGGAACAAATGTAATCAAACCCATGTTTAAGTAAAAGCAGGTTGAGGTGGGTGGGTGTGAATATAAAAATAAACACATTTAAATCTTTGAGATATAAAATTCCTGCTTCTGTCTCTAATATAGTTTGTGGCACAAAAGTATGCAAGATACACTTACGTTTATAATTTTGGCATTTTTACTACTCTTTGGAAACATTTATGGAGAATGAATTTTGTGGTGCCGAAGAAAGGAAGATGGTACCTGGAACAATAGAAGCACAAAATGAGAGAGAAAATAACACCCATTTGAAGTAGCAGTCTCCTGAAAGTGAAAGGGGGAATACAACAGCGCTGGTACTATGATCGAAGACAGTTGAAGTCTTCTGGGCTATACCTCTCAGTATTCACTTCTATATTAAGAATAAGAAAGGGTTGTTGTTCACTTGCTCTGTCGTGTCCAACTCTTTGTGACTCCAGGAAATGCATCACACTAGGTTTCTCTGTCCTTCACCATCTGCTGGAGCCTGCTCAAACTCATGTTCATTGAGTAGGTGATGCCATCCAATTATCTCATCCTCTGTCACCTTCTTCTTCTCCTTCTGCCTTCAATCTTTCCCAGCATCAGGGTCTTTTCTAATGAGTCAGCTCTTCGCATCAGGTGGCCAGAGTATAGAGCTTGTTTCAGCATGAGTCCTTCCAATGAATATTTGGGAGTGATTTCCTTTAGGATTGACTGGTTTGATCTTCTTGCACTCCAAAGGACTCTCAAGAGTCTTCTCCAACACCACAGTTCAAAAGCATCAATTGTTCAGAGCTCAGCCTTCTTTACAGTCTAATTTTCACATACATACATGACTGCTGGAACTAGACAGACCTTTGTTTGCAAAGTAATGTCTCTGCTTTTTAATATGCTGTCTGGGTTGGTCATAGCTTTTCTTCCAAGGAGCAAGCACCTTTTAATATCATGGCTGCAGTCACCATCTGCAGTGATTTGGGAGTCCAAGAAAATAAAGCCTGTCTTTGTTTCCATTGTTTCCCCATCTATTTGCAATGAAGTAAGAAACGATAAATAAAGCTAAATGAGGAAGACTGCCTTTTCTTTGGAGTGTCCTTTCATAGTACTGGCAATAATTGCCTCTGCTGCCTCTAAATGCAGTTTTTTGTGTTTTTTGTTTTTTTGGCCTGGAGCTTACTGTGAGTCTTGCTCATCAACTGTTTGTTGCTTTAAGAGTTCCCTCTTTCTCCAAGAAAATATTATTCCATAAAACCCAAGTACCTAATGAAGAATATTAAATTATTGAACTTGAATCTAAAAGGAAAAATGCTTTACAAAGACAGGTAGACAAATACTTCATAAGAATGCAATGCTAGTGTTATAATTTTAACAAATAACTAAGTCCGTTTTTCTAGGAAATAGAAGAAAATGGAAATGGAAATGAAGAAATTTCACAAATTATATTCATCCCTAAACTAATCTTAAATTTTGAGAAAAGGTTTTATAACAACTATTAGAATGTTGCAGCTATTGATATAACTCTGTGGATCCACAGAGGCTGTGGATCCCACTTAGGAAGTATAAATTTACTGCCTAATAAAGATGAAGGAGATCAGCATTCTTATATGAACTTTTGTTGCTTCATACTTAAATAGGTGACAATATTTACATTGTGTGATGTGAACATAATTTAATTTCTCCAGTCTTATAGGTCTTAGTCTATATTTTATTACATTAAAAAATGTAATGTTCACCGTGATTCCATTTGCTACAACTCTTCTTAATGAACAGCTCTTTATTTTGGTTATTCATTCATGCAACCAGATATTAGTGTTCTTGGTGTGTTCAGTTAATTCAAGAGATTAGAGAAATAGAAGAGGTATTACAGGTTCACAGCTAAATGCACAGTGTACATTTTATTACTGTAGTGCAAAAGCAAGCTTAATAATCATATGTACTTAGTTGTGTCTGAATCTTTGTGACCCCATGGACTATAGGCTGCTGGGCTAATCTGTTCATGGGACTTTCCAGGCAAGAATACTAGAGTGGGTTGCCACTTCCTTCTTCATGGAATTTTCCCAAGCAAATAATTAAACCCACATCTTGAATCTCCTGCATTGGTAGCTGGAATCTTTACCACTGTATCACCCCTTTATAATCATGTACTAATAAAAAGATATTGTTACTAAGTGTTTTTGATTTTGACAAAGACATGGCCCACCTCTTACACAAGAGGGATTATAATGAAAACTCTCAGAATGGCATCTCATTTCTTCTGTAGCTATAGGGAAATAAGCACATGCATGTCATCATTATATCATAAGCAACCAAGGAAACATATTCTAAAACTGAAAAAAGTTGAAGTAAAACCTGTTTTCCCCTCAACAATATTTCTCTTATAGTAACTCATAGAACCATTGAATTTAAGGCCAAAAAAAAAAAAATGTACATTTTCTTCAATATTAAATGTCAGCTCCTTAACCTAGAGCAAGCAGAAGAAAGGAAATAATAAAGACCAAAATAGAAATCAATGAAATTGAAAACAGAAAAAAATAGTAGAGGAAAATCAAGAAAATCAAATGCTGCTTCAGTCCTTGAAAGAATCCATAAAGCAGATAAACGCAAGACAGTCTATCTAAGAACAGAATAAAGAAAATTCAATTTACCAATATCAGGAACAACAGCAACAACAAAAAGAATAGTGTCACAGTCATCAAGAGAATAAAACAAGTAATTCTATGCACATAAAAACTTGGAATCGACACATTTTTCTAAAGACAAAATCTTGCAGAATAAATAACCTAAATATCCCTGTACTTAAGTGTTAAAAAAATTGAAATTCTGCTTAAAAACTTTGCAAAATAGTAAATCCAGACTCAGGTGATTTTACCAATGAGTATAAAGAAGAAATAATATCAATTCTACACAGTTTCTTCCAGAAAATAGAACAAAGGGAAATATTCCCCAATTTTTCCTGAGCTCATATTTATTTTAACATGAGAGACAGACAATGATATTACAAGGGGGAAAAAAAGCAGAAACCAATATAACTTATGGACATAGATAATTTTTTCAGCAAATTATTGGCAAATTGAATTCAGCAATATATAAAAGATCAATACATCTAGACAAAGTAGAGACTTGCCTCAAGAATGAAACACCATTTCACCATTTCAGTCAGTTCGGTTCAGTCACTCAGTCATGTCCAGCTCTTTGCATTTGGAAATCAATTAATCAATTTCACCCTAATTGTATATTAAGGAAAAAAAGTTAATGAACTGAATAATGCAGAAAAAGCCTTTGACAGAATTTAATGTTCAGTCAGGATAAAATCTCTCAAAACAAAACAGGAATAGAAGGGAACTTCCTTCACTTGATAAAGGACTTCTTTCACTTGGTAGAGGACCTCTATGAGAAACCGTAGCACTAACATCATATTCAACAGTGAAATGCTGAAAGTGTTGCCCCTATGATCGGAATATAGGAAAATATCATCTTCTCTTATGGCTTTACCATACTTGAATTCCTATACATAAGGGGGTAGATGGAAAACAGACTGTACACTAAGAACTGAATATCTATACTCGCTCCCACCCCATCACTGATTCACATGTTGATAATATAACCCCCAAGGTGATAGTTAGGAAGTAGGGCTTGGGGGTCATTATGTCATGAGAGTAGAGCTCTCATTAAAATAGGATTGGTGCTCCCACAGGTAACCCTCACCCCTCCCACTATAAGACGATACAGTGAGAAGTCATCTGTGGTTTGCAGTGTGAAAGAGGACACTCACCCAAACTGGACATATCCTGATCTCAGGCTTACAGCCTTCATAATTGTGAAAAGTAAATTTCTGTAGTTTATGAGCCATTCAATCTATTATATTTTTATTATGGCAAAACAAATGGACAGAGGCACTGGGTAAGACAAAAATAAAGTGTTTCTATTTGCATTTGACATAAATGACTATGTAAAAATACTAAAAAGGAAGAAAGTACCACCTGTACAGTATCTGAATCAGTACAAGAGTTTAGAAATATCTCAGGAGACAAAGTCAACCTACAGTTATTACTGCTTTTTTTTAAATTGTGGTAAAAAGAAATACGTAACATGAAATCTAATCTCTTAAATGTTTCAAGTATAGGGTATAATATTGTATAGCAGTTCTCTCTAGCATTTTCAACATGCATGACTGAAACTTTTACACACTGAACAGCAATTGCCCATCTCCCTCTTCCGTCAGGCCCTGGCAATACCATTTCACTTTATGCTTCAGTGAATTTGACTACAGACTTCATATAAGTAGAAGTCATGCAGTTTCTCTCCTTCTGTGGTTGACCAATTTCACTTAGCATAATTTCTTCAATGTTCATTCATTTTGTAGTATATAACAGGATTTCCTTCATTTTTATGACTTAATAATATTCTTTATATGTATGCCATATGTTTTAAATTTTCATCTAAGAAAATTTAGGTTTAGTTTCAGCTTCCTGGGTACTGCAATTAATGCTATAAGGAACATTAAATTGCAGTTATCTCCTTGAGATCCTGTTTTCCATTCTTTTGGATAAATACCCAGAAGTAGGATTGCTAGATAATATCATAGTTCTAATTTTAATATTTTGAAGAATCTCTACAATATTGCATAGGAGTTCCAATTTCTTCACATTCCCATCAACACTTGTTATTATCTTTTCTTTATTTAATAGTTTTTTTTTTTTTCCCCAAGGTTAATATGTTAGTTTTGAGAGATGTTAACACAGGGAAAGCTGAGAAGGATACACAGACTCACTGTAATATTTGTGTACAATTCTTTCTTAAGCCAAAATTGTCTTTAAAAATGATATTTTTAAAATATCATTATGTAAATGTTAAATGAAAGCTGCTGACTTTGGGGTGTAAAACAAATATACACCAAACACTTTTGCTGTAAGCACTGTAGATACATCTTTAAACTTTACTTTTCAGAGATCCTTAATGCTATTTTTATGAAATGTAGCACCCAATATGAGAGGAGAAAAAATTTAAATATTTTCTAATGGTTGTATTTATTTTTAGAGCATTTCAGAAGGGTAACTCTTGTCTTCAGGAAGAGATAAGAACTCAGCCACTGATGAAACTATTTATTTCTTCTAATTCTTCTCCAGTTTGCTTATAATTATAAATCTGTATAAGCTAACATAATTCTACAGGATACAGAGAAATAAATACTGGCTTCAATAACTGAGACCAAAAGAAAACAGATGACCCATAGCCAACTGCAGTTGGGTCATAGTGATTTTTCTGTCATATCATTCATAAAACATTTAATTTTCTGATCAGTTTTACAGTGCCTTTCAACTCAATTTATGGCATGCATGACAGTCTTCCTCCATACCACAGTAGAAGTCTCACATTAGGTTTTCACAGTCAACAAGGATTGTTTAAAAATAATACTTGTTTGACATTTTTCCTGAGGTGTCATTAGTTTTCAGTTTGTCATGTTTTTGTCTAATCTGAGTGTGCCACCTATGAAATAACACAGGTACCATCAGGATTACCAGGAGAGTTAGGTCCTTTCAGCCAGAACAGTGTATTCTTACATGGCAGCTTCCTTTTTCACCCTGGCATTTTCAATTACAGGAGATTTGGCTGTGAGAGAGGGCAGTTTAAATCTATTCGAACTCTGCCTCTCTTAATAAAATACTTGAAAGTGACATGAAACTTTTCAAGTTTGAAGAAATAACCATTAAAAAAAAAAAACACAGTAAAATAGCTTTTCTCCTTCACTGAATGGTTTAAACCTTTTCCCTGCGGGGAGGGGGAGAAAGGCAGGTTTTAAGGAAAAAAAAAAAAATCCCTGCATTATTGAAAATGCATCAGTGTCCCAGGGCTTCATTGTCAGTTTCCACCATTGTGTATCGAAAGACAGTTTTGTCAGATTTGAGGCTTGTGGTTGTCTGGTGCAGGTGATGCAATTGAAAATACCATTTTGATGAAGAATAGACAGATACGATCTCTTCTGATTTGAAGTAAACCGAGCAAAGGCATCAATGTTTATCAATGTTACTTAATTACAAGCTAGGACAGATGATTAGTGTTGTGAATATAATGTTATTATATTGCTTTTCTCAAATGAAGTGAAATATATAAATCAGGTTATCTTACACAGGGATGCTTTAAGTGGAATTTAATCTATGAGACTGTTTTTTTTTCTCTCATGAAGTTGTCAAAATATACTCTAAAATATATTTTTGTGAAGGGTTGAAATTTGTAAGGCCTCCTCAGACAATCATTTTGTCTTTTTGCATTTCTTTTTCTTGGGGATGGTCTTGATCACTGCCTCCTATACAATATCATCAACCTCTGTCCATAGTTCTTCAGGCACTCTGTCTATGAGATCTAATCCCTTGAATCTATTTGTCACTTCCACTGTATAATCATAAGGGATTTGATTTGTGTCATATCTGAGTGGTCTAGTGGTTTTCCCTACTTTCTTCAATTTAATTCTGAATTTTGCAATAAGGAGTTCATGATCTTAGCCACAGTCAGCTCCTGGTCTTGTTTTTGCTGACTGTATAGAGTTTCTCCATCTTTGGCTGCAAAGAATATAATCAACCTGATTTCGGCGTTGACCATCTGGTGATGTCAATGTGTAGAGTCTTCTCTTGTGTGGTTGAAAGAGGGTGTTTGCTATGACCAGTGTGTCTCTTGGCAAAACTCTGTCAGTCTTTGCCCTGCTTTATATTGTACTCCAAGGCCAAATTTGGCTGTTACTCCAGGTGTCTCTTGATTTTCAACTTTTGCATTCCAGTTCCCTATGATGGTAAGGACATCTTTTGGGGGTTTTAGTTCTAGAAGGCCTTGTAAGTCTTCAAAGAGGCACAGAGAGTCAAAGCGGTCGCAAAGTTGGATGCAACTGAACTGAACTGAGGACTGAAATATGTGGTAGATTTTCAATGTACTATTCTTCAGAACATTTAGCTTAGCCTACCTTTGTGTGGTCTCTTACTTCACTTATTCTGGCCTTGGTCTTATTACTTGTTTTGACCACTAGAACAAAAGCTAACATGAAAAAGGCTGAGCACTGAAGAACTGATGGTTTTGAATTGTGGTGTTATTGACGACTCTTGAGAGTCCCTTGGACTGCAAGGAGATCAAACCAGTCAATCTTAAAGGATATCAATCATAAATATTCATTGGAAGGACTGATGCTAAACCTAAACTCAAATACTTTGGCCACCTGATATGAAGAGCTGACTCATTATAAAAGACCCTGATGCTGGGAAAGACTGAAGGCAGGAAGAGAAGGGGACAACAGAGGACGAGATGGTCGGGTGGCATCAATGACTCAATGGGCATGAGTTTGATCAAGCTCCAGATGGTGAAGGACAGGGAAGCCTGGTGTGTTGCAGTCCATGGGGTCGCAGAGTTGGATACAACTGAGTAACTGAACAAAAACAAAATATTGCAAGAGGAAAGGTGAAAAATATTTATATGATGGAAACCCTTCAACTGCCTTTGTTTAACAAAGCCCAAGGCTGTATATTATCACACTGCTTATTTAACTTATATGCAGAGTACATTATGAGAAACTCTGGGCTGGAAGAAACACAAGCTGGAATCAAGATTGCCGGGAGAAATAACAATAACTTCAGATATGCAGATGATACCACCCTTATGGCAGAAAGTGAAGAGGAGCTAAAGGGCCTCTTGATGAAAGTGAAAGAGGAGAGTGAAAAAAGTTGGCTTAAAGCTCAACATTCAGAAAACGAAGATCATGGCATCCGGTCCCATCACTTCATGGGAAATAGATGGGGAAACAGTGGAAACAGTGTCAGACTATTTTTGGGGCCCCCAAATCACTGCAGATGGTGACTGCAGCCATGAAATTAAAAGACGCTTACTCCTTGGAAGAAAAGTTATGACCAACCTAGATAGCATACTCAAAAGCAGAGACATTACTTTGCCGACTAAGGTCCGTCTAGTCAAGGCTATGATTTTTCCAGTGGTCATGTATGGATGTGAGAGTTGGACTGTGAAGAAGGCTGAGTGCCAAAGAATTGATGCTTTTGAACTGCGGTGTTGGAGAAGACTCTTGAGAGTCCCTTGGACTGCAAGGAGATCCAACCAGTCCATTCTGAAGGAGATCAACCCTGGGATTTCTTTGGAAGGAATGATGCTCAAGCTGAAACTTCAGTACTTTAGCCACCTCATCCGAAGAGTTGACTCATTGGAAATGACTCTGATGCTGGGAGGGATTGGGGGCAGGAGGAGAAGTGGACGACCGAGGATGAGATGGCTGGATGGCATCACGGACTCGATGGACACGAGTCTGAGTGAACTCCGAGAGATGGTAATGAACAGGGATGCCTGGCGTGCTGCGATTCATGGGGTCGCAAAGAGTTGGACACAACTGAGCGACTGAACTTGAACTTGAAGCCTGTATGTGTAATGAAAGAGACAAATGGATAACTCATTTCTTTATAATCTTGACTAGTGAAGTCGCTCAGTTTTGCCTCTTTGCAACCCCATGGACAGTAGCCTGCACCAAGGTCCTTCATCCATGGGATTTTCCAGGCAAGAGTACTGGAGTGGGTTACCATTGCCTTCTCCAGGGAATCTTCCTGACTCAGGGGTCGAACCCAGGTCTCCCGCATTGTAGACAGACACTTTACCATCTGAGCCACCAGGGAAGTCCCCTGACTAGTGGCCCGCCAATGTCCAAAAGCATAGGTGTATGAAATAATACAGACACGAGTGATTCCAATTAAAATCAAAAGTAGAGATGCTCAGCTTAGCCCAATATAAAATGGTTCACGCTCTTAATTATAAGCTAAATCGATGTGCATTATTTTAAGCCAAAATATTTGGAATGTTTTAATGCTGCCACATTTTATAGATACAGTGTGAAGTATTTAGCGATCACCTACAGAGTCTGTCTCAGATGACTCATCAATCTGAGGCATGCAGAAGGATGAATATATGGAAAATAACACATTACATTGGAAATAGAACATGTAACTAGACATTTTTTTAATCTGAATTATAAAAAGGAAATAGAATCCTAGGAACAGTTTCCAGGAAAGCAAAATGGCCATGTTTATTGTCTCATGTGGTAGTGGGCTACTGATGCAGTCCTTGGATTATAATGCCAGCTGGTACAATGAGGATTGATGTATAAGTCAGTTGCGATATTTTAGATCACTCTTGAATAGTTTTAATATATATAGTATAAAACAATAACATTTATAACCAGATAGCATTTGGATTTTGATTAGAATAAGCAGATTATAGACATATTTTTTAAAAATTCATTAAATGTGATACCAGTATTATAGAATCACTAAATGGCATGATCTACAAAAGATACCTAGGACTTTCTAGGAAACTCAGTGAAACAATTATACTGCCGATGCAGGCAATGCAGGAGACACCAGTTTGATTCCTGGGTTGGGAAGATCCCCTGGAGAAGGGAATGGCTACCCACCCCAGTATTCTTGCCTAGGAAACCCCATGGACAGAGGAGCTTCATGGGTACCAGTCCATGAGGTCACAAAGAGTCGAACACGACTGAGCAACTGAACACACACACACACACACACACACACACACACACACACACAAAGATATCTAGTGATGTATTTAATAGTTACATGATTTGATATCTTGGATTTACTTTAAAACAGTGTAGACACTTCCCTTCTGAAAAGTGGGAGAGATATGAAATAAGCATGGCAACATAATTATGGGTACACAAATTCTCACCATTCCATTTTCTATACTTTCATATGTGTTTTTAAAATGTTCACATTTCAAAAAGTAAAAACAGTAAAGTAAAATATTACAATTTTCTAATTCTTTTCCAAAATCCATGACATTATCAACCTGATGAAACTTTTCCTCTTCACTCAGAGGTGGCAAACAGACTCTGACCTTTCTCTGAACATTCTAAGCCCCTAGTATCCCTAAGATATTTTGAAGACTTTATAGCCTGAGAGATATGTATTTCTTGTTAATGGGGCAAGTAGAAGCTCAAACAATTAACTGGGGAAAAACTGATGCTACAGTATTTTTCTTGATATATTGAGCAGCTCAGGCTGATTAAATTTCATTGCAATTTTTTTTTTCTCGACTCTCTCTTAAAATTACTTGATATCCTTTTACAATATTAAATCAGAATTGATATTTTCCCTTATTATTCTATAACCCTAAATCAAAGAATTCAACTAATACCTTTATATGACAAGAATGCAATGGAATGTGAAAGAGAAACTGGTAAACTGAAAACAATTTGAATGAGAAAAATATTAAAAAGACCCAAAAATTTTAAATAAAGAGGTATCAGTTAGTGTTCATTCAACAACTAGGACTAAGTGTCAGTACATGTCAGGAAGCATTTAACAGGAAGCTTCCTGTATGCTGTTCTGGATCTCTCAGGAATCCTCTGTCCCTTATTAATTCCTGAATATTCAGGAATTAAGAGGAGAGGCAAGCCTCTCCAGATCCAGGCATTTCCTTTGTTAATTTTTCAATAAGGTGATAAGTACCCTCTTCCTTCTTATGAAGTATATGGTCAAAGTGATGTTTACAACTCTCTCTGTCTTTAATATAGATTGCATATGTTTTTAAGTCTGGAATTTTAATCTTTATCTGAGAATAACTACCTTGAAAGACAATATATATGCCCAAACAATGTTGATTAAATCACCTTTGCTCCATTAGAGCTTTGGTCCCCGTGTCTGTCTGTCTGTCTGTCTTTCTTTCTTTCTCTCTCTCTCTCTCTCTCTCTCTCTATTTCTGGCTGATTTCCTGGAAGGCGAAAGCCAGCTGGGTAACCCAGGAAATAATTAGCCTCTCTCCTTCTTTCACTTTCTCGTCATCGACTCTGTAGCACGAGGTTCCAGTCCATTAAACGACCTCAACAAGTACGTACTATATGGCAAGGACAGTTGGATTCCAAAAATTTGAGAATGTTTAAAATAGGCAAAAGTCTAGATATATTTATGGTTTTTCGTGGAACACAGAAACACAGATGTTAAACTAGCAAACATGGCACATGAAAATGCAAAATAGAGAAACTCAGAATCCATGTATAAATATATATATGGATATATTTTAATGAAATTATTTTTTATCAGAATGGCATAAAAGTCCTAGGAAATCACGTTGTGAAAATTGGGAATTCAATAATGAATGTTAGAGGAGCCATTTTTATGTTTTTAAATTATACTTTAGCTGCAATCTATATGTGATAAACATAAAATATACCATAGTGATAGGTATAATAGTAACATTAGACTATTAAAAGAAAAGATACAGTATAAAAATGTAAAGTTGTAAATGTATATAATTTTAATACAAAAGTACATAATTAGATTTAACATATTATAGAAACTTAAAACTTCACAGTCATAAAAATCCTGCAGTGACATAAAAGGCATGAATTTTTGATCCATTTACATTAAATATAAAGGTCCTAATTATAGGGTTAGTTATCTTTAGTTCTTTTAATTATATCAAAATTTTATAATATATGGTATAACTTATTGATATTTCCAAATATTTATACATTTTGATAAAACTGTTGCTTCAAAAATTGTATAATGCCCTTTACATATTTCCTAATATAATTAATTAGGCACATATTTGATTACATAATTAGTATTAGTAGTGGGCATAACAAAATCTAAAAGCTGATAACAGAGAGCAAGTATAACTAGATTTCGTTGAAAAATTTGTTGTTCCTAAAATGTGTGACCAATGTGTTAATCTTCATAGTCTCAGCTGAGAAACATGAACATTTTGAAAATCTATATTAACTCAATTTTATTATTTTCCAAATATTTTAGACACATATTAAAAATGATATTTTAAAATGCAATCATTTTTATAAATTTTAAATAATAACTTTTGACTTTTTATTTTCATAGCAAAATCTAAGCACAGAAAATTCTTATGCAGTCACATCACAATTCTTACACAGTCTTAAAAATCACATAAAGTAATAAACCTTTGTGTTAGTATCAGGTCCCTCAATGACACCTGCTTGTAGGCATTTGACCTTATTGAGAGAACAGGTGGGAAATCTGCAGAAAAATAGACGAAGAGAAATGTCTACAATGTAGGTAATGTAATGTAAGCAGACAGGGGTTATGAAAACTCCTGTCATTACTGCTGCTGCTGCTGCTAAGTTGCTTCAGTTGTGTACGACTCTGTGCAACTCCATAGATGGCCTCCCCACCAGGCTCCCCCATCCCTGGGATTCTCCAGGCAAGAACACTGGAGTGGGTTGCCATTTCCTTCTCCAATGCATGAAAGTGAAAAGTGAAAGTGAAGTCGCTCAGTTGTGTCTGACTCTTCACGACCCCATGGACTGCACCCTACCAGCTTCCTCCATCCATGGGATTTTCCAAGCAAGAGTACTGGAGTGGGGTGCCATCTCCTTCTCCGAACTCCAGTCATATCAGATACTAAATTCAAGACAAAGAAGGGATACACAATTCATGAAAAAGGAAAACACATGTGGAATGGCAGAATAAGAGCCTTGAAAAATCTGCTCTTCTATAAAACCAATAAAGAACACTTGTTAAAAAAAAAAAAAAACCTGAAAATCATCAAACTTTCTTAACTCAAGAAATTAAGCAAAGTTTTGTAATAATCAGTTGATCATTTATTCAGAAAAAAATGGCTGACCTCTTTAACAATAGCAGAATTTCTGACATTTTACCTTGCCCTGTTTCCTATGGCATTGTCTTAACATCCAGCAACCTCAAAACATGACACCTTGAAACTAGCCACTGGAAGGAGCAGATTGAATTTGGAGTTTCCCAGAGGGCCTTGTTTGCAGAATTTCTCTACTTAACATGTTTGGAAAATTCCTGGGAAAACCCCATTTACAGGGCATGTCTTTATTTAATCTGGCACAGAACACTCTCAGTGAAAGTTCAGTACCCATGATGTTGGTTAAAAGTAGTCACATGAATTACTTAATATTGTTAAATAATTGCTTGAGTCTCTGATATGAACTAGAGTAAAGAATGAGCTACCCAAAAGGTTAAAAGAAAGATTTGTAAATTTTATGTTCATACAGTGTTCTGAAAAATTCTGACATATTCCTGAATATCCACAAAACCACATGTATATACAAAGATGTGAATATGGCAAAGAAGATAAGGAGTAGGTTCTAATATCTCATGTCCAACTTATTTGCAAAGACAAGAAATGAAGTCTAAGACAGAGTTGTAAACAGCCATATAATTAAGGCATACTTCAAAATGTACACAGTACATGTAAAAAGACATTGATTCAATGTAGTTAAGGAAATGCAGTAGTATAAGTTAATATGGTGATAATTTCATTGGCCACATATGACACAGACTATTACAGAAATTAAGTAAAGAAAAAGATTCATTGGCAGTAATAGCAATGGCAAAATTGTCAGCACAACATAAATAACAAATAGAGGGGAGAGGGTTTGATATCCAAAGTTGCTCATTATATTATTTTAAATGTCCAGTTTTAAAACAAAAAATTATGAGACATGAAAAGAAACATGAGCATATGGCTCATACACAGGAAAAAACTGTATTCACAAAACTGCCCCTAAGGAATTTCAAATGTTGCACTTAATAAAGTAGTACATTAAATCAAGTATCATAAATATATAAAATTTAAAATATCTTGTCTAATGAATCACTGTGGACGGTGATTGCAGCCATGAGATTAAAATACGCTTGCTCCTTGGAAGGAAAGTTATGACCAACCTAGACAGCATATTAAAAAGCAGAGACATTACTTTGCCAACAAAGGTCCGTCTAGTCAAGGTTATGGTTTTTCCAGTAGTCATATATGGATGTGAGAGTTGGACTATAAAGAAAGCTGAGCGCAGAATTGATGCTTTTGAACTGTGGTATTGGAGAAGACTCTTGAGAGTCCCTTGGACTGCAAGAGATCCAACCAGGCCATCCTAAAGGAGATTAGCCCTGGGTGTTCATTGGAGGGACTGATGTTGAAGCTGAAACTCCAATACTAGGCCACCTGATGTGGAGAGCTGACTCATTTGAAAAGACCCTGATGCTGGGAAAGATTGAGGGCAGGAAGAGAACAGGACGACAGAGGATGAGATGGTTGGATGGCATTGCTGACTTGATGGACATGGGTTTGGGTGGACTCCAGGAGTTGATGATGGACAGGGAGGCCTGGCATGCTGAGGTTCATGGGGTCACAAAGAGTCGGACACGACTGAGTGACTGAATCAAAATGATGAAAGAAGAGAGTGAAAAAGCTGGCTTAAAACTCAGCATTCCAATAACTAAGGTCCTGGCATGGGGAGCAATGGAAACAGTGTCAGACTTTCTTTCTTCAGCTCCAAAATCACTGCAGATGGTGACTGCAGCCATGAAATTAAAAGACTCTTACTCCTTGGAAGAAAAGCTATGACTAACCTAGACAACATATTAAAATGCAGAGACATTACTTTGATGACTAGCTTCCATCTAGTAAAAGCTATGGTTTGTCTAATAGTCATGTATGGATGTGAGAGTTGGACCATAAAGAAAGATGAGCACCAAATAATTGATGCTTTTGAACTGTGGTGTTGGAGAAGAGTCTTGAGAGTTCCTTGAATTGCAAGAAAATCAAACCAGTCCATCCTAAAGGAAATCAGTCCTGAATATTCACTGGAAAGACCAATGCTGAGCTGAAGCTCCAATACTTAGGCTACCTGATGTGAAGAACAGACTCATTGGTAAGACCCTGATGCTGGGAAAGATTGAAGGCAGGAAGAGATGGGGACAACAGAGGATGAGATGGTTGAATGGCACCACCAACTTGATGCACATGAGTTTGAGCAAGCAACAAGAGTTAGTGATGTCCAGGAGGCCTGGCATGATGCAGTCCATGGGATAACAAAGAGTTGGACATGACTAAACGACTGAACTGAATGAATTAAAGCAAATTTATTAGAGAATGGTATATCTCCAAAACAATATCATAAAAAATTAAAATATGAAACAGATCAAATAGGAATTCTGAAGTGAACAATGTAACCAATGATACAGTATACATGGGCTGAATAAATTTGAACTGACAGAAGAAATAATCAAGCAAACTTGAATATAGTTTCCTGAATGCATCTAGATTGAGGAGGACACACACACACACACATGCAGTTCCAGTGACCAGCTGGTGCCTGTCAAGCATACCAACATACAGTGGAGGTCCCAGAATACAGCTGTGAAAGAGCAGAAGTAATATTTGAATGAATAAGGAATGTGTGTCTATACGAACATGTTATCTGCAGTTTTACTTCTTCCTTTGCAGTTTGGATTCCTTTCATTTGTTTTTCTTCTCTGATTTTTGTGGCTGTGACTTCTTCTGTACTGAAACACAAAAGACCCTCAATGGTCCAAACAATCCTGAGAAAGAAGAACAGAGCTGGAGGAATCATGCTCCGTCATTTCAGACTATATTAAAAAGCTACAAAAATCAAAATAGTATGATGCTAGCATAAAACCAGACACATAGATTGCTCAAACAGGATAGAAATCCCAGAAATAAACCCAAACATTCATGGTCAATTGATCATGGACAGAGGAAGCAAGAATAAACAACAGAGAAAAAAACAGGCCCCTCAATAATTGGTGCTGGGAAAACTGGACAGCTACTTATAAAATAATGAAATGAGAACATTGTCTAATATCATATACATAAACAAAAAGTGAATTAAAGACCTAAATGCAAGACCAGATAATATAAAACTACTAGAAAAACAAAGGAACACACTTTGACATAAATTACAAGAATATTTTTTGGATCTAAAGGAAACCATCAACAAAACAAAAACAACTTACCAAATAGGAGAAGATATTTGCAAATGGTATGAATGATAAGTGGTATCGATAAATGGTAAGATAGCTAACATATGTAAACAGTTCATACAACTCAACATCAAATAATAATAATAACCTAATTTAAAAACAGACAGAAGATCGAATAGACAATTTTACAAAGAGGAAACGCAGATGGGCAACAAGCACGTGCAACAAAAGTCCACAACATTGCTAATCATCAGGAAATGCAAATAAAAACCACAATGAGATATCCACCGCACATCTGTCTGAATGCATGTCATCAAAATGAACACAAATTACAAATGTTGGCCAGGATGTAGAGAAAAAGATACCCTCCTACAACACTGAAGGAATATAAATTTTTGCAGCCACACTGAAAACATTATGGAGGTTTCTCCAGAAACCTCCATATTTAATATTAATCACTATCTATATTTAATCACCATCTGACCCAGCAATTTCACTCCAGAGTATATATCTGAAAAAAAAAATTGGAAAAGATAATATTCACTGCAATGTTACTTATAATTACTAAGGGATGAAAGCAATCTAAATGTCCATTAACAAATAAATGGATAAAGATGTGTTTTATATATATATATATATATATATATATAATGGAATGCTACTCAGCCATAAAAATGAATGAAATGTTGAGATCTATTTGCCACATGGATGGACTTAGAGGGCATTATACTAAGTGAAATCTGTCAGAGACAAACACTGTATGATACCACTTATATGTGACATCTAAAAAATACCACACACTACTGAATAAAACAGCAGACTCACAGATATAGAAAAGAAATTGGTGATTACCAGAGGGAAGGGGGAGGAACTTTGTACGGAAAAAAAGAAAGATTTGTCCAATGGAATTTTAAAAGTGATCCAGTTATATGCTTTCTTCATGATTTATCCTTTACATTCAGACATAATAGGTTGAAGGTTAAAAAAAAAAAGTTACATCATGTCAATATGTATCAAAGAAAGCTACAATGGCAGTAGTAATAATAGCTAAAAAGACTTTAAAATTTTTACTAGCATTGAGGAAGAACATTTTATGATACAAGTGTCCATCAAGAAGACAAAGCAGTTCTAGATAAAAAAGAACCCCAAAATTAAATGAAGCAAAAACTGCCAAAATTTGAAGAAAGAAAAAAATAATAAGTGGAAGTTCAATACCCTATTTTTAATCATTTATAAGAGTTCAGTTCAGTCGCTCAGTTGTGTCCAACTCTTTGCGACCCCATGAATCGCAGCCCCAGGCCTCCCTGTTCATTACCAACACCTGGAGTTCCTCAGTCCATCCATCAAGTCCGTGATGCCATCCAGCCATCTCATTCTCTGTCGTCCCCTTCTCCTCCTGCCCCAATCCTTCCACACATTTTCCCATGAGTCACTCTTTCAGGTCCAAGTACTGGAGTTTCACTTCAACATCATTCCTTCCAAAGAAATCCAGGCGTCTCCTTCAAATGGACGTTGGATCTCCTTGCAGTCAAGGACTCTAAAGTCTTCTCCAACACCACATTCAAAAGCATCAATTCTTCTGCTCAGCCTTCTTCACAGTCCAACTCTCACATCCATACATGACCACAGAAAACCAAGCCTTGACTAGACGCCTAGCGCAAATGTCTCGCTTTTGAATATACTATCTAGGTTGGTCATAACTTTTCTTCCAAGGAATAAGTGTCTTTGAATTTCATGGCTGCAGTCACCATCTCAGTGATTTTGAAGCCACAAAAATAAGTCTGACACTGTTTCCACTGTTTTCCCATCTATTTCCTATGAAGTGATGGACCAGATGCCATGATCTTTGTTTTCTGAATGTTGAACTTAAAGCCAACTTTTTGCTCTCCTCTTCAATTTCATCAGAGGCTTTTAGTTCCTCTTACTTTCTCCATAGGGTGTTGTCATCTGCATATCTGAGCTTATTGTTATTTCTCCCACAATCTTATTCCAGCTTGTGTTTCTTCCAGTCCTCTTTTCTCATGATGTACTCTGCATATAAGTTAAATAAGCCGTGACAATATACAGCCTTGACATACTCCTTTTCCTATTTGGAACCAGTCTGTTGTTCCATATCCATTCTAACTGTTGTTTCCTGATCTGCATACAGATTTCCCAAGAGGCGGTTAGTTGGTCTGGTATTCCCATCTCTTTCAGAATTTTCCATATTTATTGTGATCCACACAGTCAAATGCTTTGACATAGTCAATAAATTTATAAGAGTACTAGTCAGAAATTCCAAAGAAATAGAGACTTGCACAATACTATAATCCAACTTGACCGATCACATATTCTACAGAACATGCCACCCTACAGCAACAGAACTCACACATTCTTAGTGCACTTAAACATTCTCTAGCATGAACTAGTTAGTTCCAAACACCTCAATCAGTTTAAATTCTTGAAATCATGCAAGTATTAAAGGATGAAATTTTGTGGTCATTATTATAAATCAGTAAGAAGAAAATGTGGAATTAAATGCACACTACCAGTAACCAATAGGTCAAATGGGTCAAAGAAGAAATCACAGGAAAACTAGCAAATGTCTTCAGATTTAAAAATACAAACTTTTAGTTAGATTAACTAAAAAGAACCAATGACTCCAATTATGGATATAAATGTGAAATAGATGACATAATTACCAATGTCCACAGAATTTAAAAAAAAAAAGGTAAGAGAACACAATAATTAGATAACATCGATGGAAATTATATATATACATATATATTAAATACTTATTTTGTATACTCTGTTGTCTTCGGAAATAATTCAGTAGCTTTATTGAACTCATGCCCCTGATGATAATTATAAACCAAAGCATAACAAAGAAATTCAACTCTTTAAAAGTATTAGAAAGTGAACAAAGTAGCCAATATTGGACCTCTTGTCACTTGTTAAAAACAATTCACCCTGGGGAGATGCACATTTATATAACTTTTCTAGAGAAAATTTCCGATTGCATTTGCCCACAGGAGCTGGTGGTAGACAACAAGTTACATAGAACTCTTTTCAGTGAGGACTTGCTGCCTAGCTACTCAGATTGTAGACAATGGATAGCTTCAAACTGTTAACTCTTTCAGGTTGTTTTCCCAGGGCAGCTGTATTTGGCTATTTATGAAGGTATGGAAACAAACACCCATCCATTCTGGCCCAAGCAGCATACTTCAGCATACACTATATTCTTCAGCCCCCACCAGGCTTTGCTGGGCTGAAGCTTGCATTTAACTTCTCTGTGTAATCCTATTGCCCTCCCTTCCTTTCACGGTGTCACTTATCCCTTAAAAAAAAAAAAAACATCCGCATCTGCTTCCAGGAAAAAAAAAAACTATACTGCTTCATGCCAGGATCATTGGTCCAAGGAGGCAAGCAATAAGTTAAGTCTAAAGGCTGGAATTTGACTGTCTGAATAATATTGAGATGCATGGGTGGTAGGAAGAGTGCGGACAGCCCTTGGAACCAGTCCACAGTCTAACTGATAAAAAATGTATGTGGGAATGTGAATGAAGTACTGATGGAAGTGAACGCACTAGCAGACACAGTGTATCAGGCATCTGAGAAGCATGGGGGAAATAGCTATGCTATTGGCACTGCCCCGGCATGAGGAGAGGCAGCTGTTAAAGCCGTGGTGGATGATACAGGCTCTGGGGCATCTGATCGTGAAGCCGGCATTTTTCTCTAATTTTGTTTGTCCTCAACCCATACATACTAATTCTATCTCATGGTACATTCTCAATGGTCTGCCACACCTACCATCCCATCTTGAAGGGCAAGTCTGGCCAAGGTGACTTGGTCTTCTATAATCAGAGGTCTTGGGTGTACCAGAACTCAGCCATGCACTAGGTAGTTTTTCAAAAGCTGTGTAATTCCTGCGATAGCATGGCTTTGTTCTACAACCTGTATCTTGTATTGTGATTCTCTCATAAGGGATTGTCGCAGACTCTGTTTCATTCCTTCTCTGATAGCTCCAAAATCGTAGCTCCTGCCAGATCATCTGCTTGTTAACTTCATTCCTTCTTAGAATCTTGTGTAAAGATAGGGTGCCTGGAGCTAAAGTAGCCATCCTGTAAACAAACTGAAGAATGTCACAGTTTTGCAGACCTAGTGCTCTAAAACTTGACCTTTGAATAAGCTTTCACACTCTATTTTCACTAAATTCTAACAATGTTATACTTTTAGCCTTTGTTGTTGTTTTACAATTTCCATTTCTTTGAAAGTTCTCCTATATGATTTGGTAATAGGAAATAAATAAATCTATGCATTTACAAGTTTCCATGTGAAATTTTTGTGTCATTAGGATGTTTATTTATCTCTGATTTATTCATCAGAGATAAATAAATCTTATGAGTGAACTCAGTCAGTTAAGTGGGTGCACTAGTCACCCTTGTTCTCTTCTAAAGCTTCATTTTTCTGGATGGAGTCATTCCCTTTCAACTGAGCATTTTCTCTTTTTCATTTGGGTATTACAGTCTATTTAAGATACTTCAGTATGTACGAACATCTCTGCTGATTTCAGCAATAGCACTGTGCACAATTTGCTTGCCTTATTTTTGTTAAATTACACTGTGTTGTTTCTCAAGAGTTGCCTCAGTTCCTCATGAAACTAAATTTTCTGTAGCTAGAAAGCATAGTTGGCATGATATATTTGGATATGTCTAAATAACATCTATGACCATAGTTTACATTATGTCAGTAAACTCTTACATATTATAGTTTAGGTTTTGGGGCATGACTTTGTAAGAGAAAGATGGCAGTAGCAGAAAATGACCAAGTGCCAGGATTTGTCTAATTTATTTTTCCAAAGAATTAATAGTAAAAGTCTTAGATTTTTAGAATTCCTAAAAAATCGATAGTTTCATATTTTAGATTAATTTTATTAATTTTATTGCATTTTCTTCATCAAACAAAATATTTTAGAATGTAACCTTTTTTTATATCATAGTTATTTGTTTTGTACAAAAATTTATGAAGTAATTAGTTATTATTTACCTATTTACAGGGCTTCCTGTAGGCTCAGATGGTAAAGAATCTGCCTGCAGTGTAAGAGATCACAGTTTAATCCCTGAGTGAGGAAAATTCTCTAGAGAAAGGAATGGCTACCCATCCCAGTATTCTTAACTGGAGAATTCCATGACAGAGGAGACAGACACAAACACTTAGCTCTTCACACTTGATTAAACGTGAAAAAGATTTGTTAACTTTTAATCCAAGTTCAATTATTTTAATATGAGATGGATGATAGTAAGATGATAAATGATTGATTCTATTTATCAATATATGCATAGATGGATAGATGGAAATCTAATATACAGTGAAATGAGGTGTACCAGTTCAGTTCAGTTCAGTTCAGTCGCTCAGTAGTGTCCGACTTTTTGCGACCCCATGAATCGCAGCACGCCAGGCCTCCCTGTCCACCACCATCTCTCAGAGTTCACTCAGACTCATGTCCATTGAGTCAGTGATGCCATCCAGCCATCTCATCCTCGGTCGTTCCCTTCTCCTCCTGCCCCCAATCCCTCCCAACATCAGAGTCTTTTCCAATGAGTCAACTCTTCACATGAGGGGGCCGAAGTATTGGAGTTTCAGCTTTAGCATCATTCCTTCCAAAGAAATCCCAGGGTTGATCTCCTTCAGAATGGACTGGTTGGATCTCCTTGCAGTGAGGTGTATAGAGAATATTAACTTCTTGTTAATATACCACTTTAACATCTACAGTTAATCCAATCAAATTTTGCTGCCTACTTCTCTCATTATTTTTATTTCCACTTATTATGTCTTGTAATGTCTAAGTGATGCAATATACACATCTTTGAACATACTGTTAAACTATAATGTGTCATTAGCATGCTATGAGAGTGAGAAGACAGACACTTGGCAAGTAAAATTATCACTTTAAAGGAAAAATAAGAATTCTAAGAATTATTTTAATAATTATTTTATTATTCTAAGAATAATAATTTGGAGAACACTAATAATACCTGAATATCATAAACAGCTAAAATCCATATCTGGAAAATTAAAATTAATTATTATTTAAAGAGGATACAAATATTCTCAATAGTAAAAGATATATATTTAAAGCTAAATATTCATTAAAGTATACTTGACACACTTTTCTATACATGCAGTTCTGATTCTTTTAAATCATGATATATATTTTTTCTGTACAAAAATATTATTTAACTTTTCATACCATACCACCCCTCACTACTATTTCTTTAATTAAAATTATGATTTATTTTTCAATATTATAACTTCAATATTATTAAATATTAAAGCAATGATTGTGCTCATTAACAATGGACAAACATAACTTACTATAAAAATCAAAATCATACTTGCTCTGTTTCTAGAAAAATAAGGCATTTCTAATTGAGGACACTGAAGATGTATTGTTACAATACACTGATATTTTCATGTGTGATTTTTATATGCTTTCCTGTAAACATTTTAATGTGTTACACATTTTAAGAGTAAAAAATAATTCTGATTAGTAAACACCATTCTCATTTTTGGAAATTTATGAAGAAAATAATAGAAAAGCAAAGATAATCCAATGTAGTTTTAAATTTCCAGTGAAATTTGTAATTTGGCTGGAAATGTCACTTAGTGAAAATGATAGTCACAGATATAGTAATATAGAGGACTAAAGAAATGTATAAAGAGACAGATAAGAAATCTTCTGTGAAAGACATAGAGGACATATCACAATATCAAGTGTAAAGTGAATTTCAGCATATAACTTCATTTGTTGCCACCTTACCCTTGTCATATCACAACCACCATCACTCACACTGAATCATTCTCTATTTGATGTTATAATGGCTTCCATCAATCTGTTCTTGGAAAGAATTCTCATTTAACCCCTCTTCACTGGATAACTGCTTCTGTTCTACTGATACTCTACTCTGAGCAGTTCTGAACAAAATGACCTATCTTAAAAAAAAATCTTATTCTTGGCATATATTTGCAGTACATGCAGGGAAAGTTACTTTGAAATAGATCCTGTTTCTCAAATATCAGTACCTATAAATTATGTAATATATGTGTTAAACTTTCCCCAAGTATTTTTAAATGTTTAATTTTGATAAGAATTTTATGTTTAAAATCTTCAAGGTAGTCAAAATCATTCAAATAAGAGCTGTTTATTTTCTGTGTGGTACTTTTATAAAAGTATGGTATAAAGATTATGTGAATGTTTATGAAAATTCATGAGATAATAATATAGGTTTTTTTCATGGTTAATTCTGTTGATCTTAAGTCATTTTAATTTAACCATTACTGAAAAACCCTATTGTGATTTTTAATAAGCACTATGAAATATATCATGAAGTTCTTTGAATAAGGCAATTCAGGTGAAAAACAAAGTTAATGGTTTTGTTTTGTTTTTCAGAAATAAAGGATGCAATCTCAGTTACATCAAAAATACTAAATCAAACCCTTATTGACTCTCAGTCTGAGCAGATTACTCCAGGATTCTTGGACGCAGGGCACAACAGATTCTCCTTCAAGCTACCCCCTATTTCTTATACATCGGTACATTTCTTATACACCTTAAATTGCATTCTTTGTCATTCCTTGGGGACAGGGTGGTCTCTCTGGGTAATCTTAAAGCCAAAAGAGAATTGAGGTTGTCTCAGAAGTACCTAATTAGTTAGTCTCTTAGCCTACATGTGGAGTTGATGGTTTTCAGCGTTCCCTTTGACCTATCCGAAAGGCCTCTAGCTTTGATACTACAGTCCATGTACAGAATGCCAGGTAGTTGGGTGATCAACTACTTTTCTTATCCCCACAATTCTGCAGTTCTCTAAGAATAGGCTTTGTATATCTTCAATATCATTTCTATTTTTTTGTCTCTCTATTGCAGTGTAGAATTCACACTTTGTGATGTAGTTGACTCTCTATGCCTTCCTCTTAATATACCAGAGCTAAGGGAATTCAAATATCATTTTATCTCTTAATAGGGGAAAATTTTTCGAATAATATCTGTGTTCTAAAAATTCAATATATAAATTCTTTTATTACTACCTTACTTTAGGTTTCAATACATATTGAGTTAACTGCTTTGAAATATCCATACTACAAAATAACAAACAAAATATCATTTCTTTCTCTTGTACATGGCAGTTAAAACAACCTCCTCTCTAGCCCACTCTTCTCAGATGGAGATGGAGAGATGAGAATGATTGCTTTTGAACTGTTGAAGTTGCAATATATAGAAATCAAAGAAGTTAGTATTCACCTTAGTTCACTACTAAAATAGTAATTTGAAGCAAAATCCTTACTTTTAAAAGTAATAGGCTATAGAGGAGGTTATTTTAATTGAAAGGTACAAGAGAAAAACATTATATTTTTGTTATTTTGTAGTATTGGTATTTCAATGCAGTTATCTCAGTATGCGTTAAAACCTAAAATTAATGATAATAAAATTATTTAAATATATAATGTTTATAACACAGAAATCTGGAATATTAAGAGCTTACTTTTCTAGGTCTAGCATAAAGATTGTGCTGTTTAGCGATAAAAATGTTTCTAATAAAAGACATTGTCAATAAATAAATTCTTACACATAGCCAGTAAAAGTAAAGCTTTCTTCTCCTCTCCTAGTTTGAAACGTGACTTTATAAAACAAAATTATTTTAATGTTCTCCTTCTAACTGCCTTTAGTTACTATTAGTCAAGCTGTTTTGTTGCTGATGAACCATTAGGTTCCTCATATTAGACAGATATTCTATTGAAATTTGTTGGATCAATTGAAAACTGTACCTGACAATAAAGGAGCTTCTGCTGCTGCTGCTAAGTCACGTCAGTTGTGACCGACTCTGTGTGACCCCGTAGACGGCAGCCCACCAGGCTCCACCGTCCCTGGGATTCTCCAGGCAAGAACACTGAAGTGGGTTGCCGTTTCCTTCTCCAGTGCAGGAAAGTGAAAAGTGAAAGTGCAGTTGCTCAGTTGTGTCCGACTCTTTGTGACCCCATGGACTGTAGCCTACCAGGCTCCTCTATCCATGGGATTTCCCAGGCAAGAGTACTGGAATGGGGTGCCATTGCCTTCTCCAAAGGAGCTTCTAGGTTTATCATAATGGGAGCAAATCAAATGTTACAAATTCACATGGAAAGAGTTTATCTCATTTGAAATCTATTCTACTCTAATCTTTCAATTGTTCACATTAAAATCACTTGTAATAATATGCTATTTTCCTACCTGCTATAATAAATTTTCATAAGCACAAGTTTTCTAGAGATAAAAAAATCAACTTTTAAGTTTTTGTTTAAGCTTATATTATTTTAAAGAGCTTTATTTTGTTAGTATTATATGTTATGACATTGCATTATTGTTTATATAAATATTATCTTAAGCAAAATAAATTAGAAATTAAAATAAGTCAAATGGGAAATTTGTATTTTAAGAATTTAATATGATTAAATCTAATAATTTAAGATTTAATAAATCTAGTTGAAATATAAATTTTAAAAATCCTTGTTAAAAATCTACCTGAAAGATAAATAAGACAAAGCTGATCAGTGGATCAGAAAAATAGAAAACACAAATCAGTAACTGACTATAAAGAGCATAGAATATTAAGTTAAAAATATTCATGGAATGCATTATAGTACACAATATAACATATATTTCTAGTAATCAAATAAATTCATCAAGACTTGTTTCTTGATCTTGGGACTATCAAGAATATATAATTTTCTCCATTATTATATAAAATGGAGTTAATTTATACAAACCTTTGTGGCACCAAGACATTTTGACTTTCCACTACTGCTACTCCAACTCTCTACATTTCTTTATCAAATGAATTGTTATCTTGCAAAAATAGTTGAGAAAATTTACTATCAAGCTACCAAACTTTAAAAAAAATTACAATAGCTCTTTTTATTCCTTTTGAGCCAATAATCTGAAATTAATATCAATATTAAAGCATTGTGTTCTCATGATACATTTAGATATAACTATAAATATCACATATTGATCACTAATGTTCCCTTTGTCTTTTCTTCTCTTTAAGTTTTGTTCTTACTTTAAGTAATTTTGTGTTTCCTAAAGTTTATAGAAGCCCTTCTGTCTGAATCATTAGACATCTGAACTTGTTATCTTTGTTCCTGTCTAAAGAGGTACATGTAATTCTTAGCTCAAAATCAATTTGCCCTCAATTATCTATAAATGGTGTTCAAATGTCTCTTAGCTTCTAGTGTTGAAAATGAAAAAAGCACAACAGTCTGCACTTTCTATGTAATATGTTCTTACTATATATACATGTATTCTTGTTATATATATATATATGTTCTTTATATATATATATATATAAACACACACACACATACATACACACATGCAAACATATATACACATATACTTGTATTAGATTTTCTGTTTCTTCTTTTGATTCATAAATGTCACCAGAATTCATCTGAGCATATGACTTTTCTACTTAAAATGCAAAGAACTTAGAGATTCACCTAAATACTAACAGTCAAATATTTATTTGCCTAAAATACATTTATTCTATTAATTATTCAGTTTAGTCCAACATCTGTTCATTTTTTCAATTCTAAATTTCTACTTGCACAGTAGTTCTCCAGGATTTTTTCCTTCAAATGCATTTCTTTTCAGGTCTAGATTGTTTCTTCATATAATTGCTTTGTTGTGAGACTTTTTATCTTTATGACATCTGCAACCTTAATTCATTTCCATTTTGTATTTTATTGCTTATATTTAAAGTTTTAAATATAATGTGATATGATTTTTAATTTCATAAAGTCATTTTAGCTCAAAATAATTTTCTCTCTTATTTGACATAATTTCCTGGTTTCCACTTCCACTTATTAAGTACTCTGATTACTAATGTCACAATCTTAGGCATTATCGTGACCACCTTGTCTACAAAAGTGCTTCTCTCTCAGAATCATCCTTTCAATTATTTATGTATAGTAATTTTATTAGTAGCATTATACATATTTCTTACCCTATTAAATATGTATTGATTTGATTTTTAAATTTTGCCTGACAAATATAAGCTACTTACAGCAGAGAATTTTTCAGTCATGGTGGGAACAGTACCAGTGGTCACTCAGGAAATGAGTAGATAAGTTCCTTGGAACTTCTCATTATTTTTATAATTACAGTTATTTTTCTCCTTATTTACTACTCTTGTGCATGCTAAGTCACTTCAGTCGTGTCCTACTCTGTGTGACCGCCTATGGAAGGTAGCCCCCAAGGCTGCTCTGTCCATGGGATTCTCCAGGCAAGAAGAATGGAGTGGGTTACCATTTTCTCCTCCAAGGGATCTTCTCCATCCAGGGACGGAACCTGAGCCTCTTCTGGCTCCTGCATTGGCAGGCAGGTTCTTTACCACTAGGGCCACCTGGGAAGTCGCCACTACCCTTAGTAGAGAGCAAGAAACGGGGCTTTCCACGTGGCCCTAGTGGTAAAGAACCTGTCTGCAAATGCAGGAGACACTAGAGACCTGGGTTTGATCCCTGGATGGGGAAGATCCCTTGGAGAAGACAACCCCTTCTAATGTTCTTGCCTGGAGAATCCCATGAACAGAGGAGCCTGGTGGGCTATCGTCCATAGCGTCCCCAAGAGTTGGACACAATTGAACTGACTTAGCATGGCTGCACACAGAGAACAAGAAAAGCAAATACTGCCCATGCACAGTCTTATTTCACTCAAAAAGGAAGTCTCCTCCCAGCATAAGGGTCCCATAAATTAGTTCAGTGTACTAATAAAGCCAGTAGGTAATGCAGTCCTCCTCAACACACCACTGAAGGAATTCAATACACGTGTCAGATTTCTCTTATCACCTAATAAATATGTATCTTTTCCTTATTGTTTCTGTGTTCCCTGGCTTCTTAGCCAATGAAACAATTCCTGTAATAAATACTCTATAGAACTTGTTGACAAGCTTAAATTCCATCTCACCTAAAATCAAATTTTTATTTGTTGAATCTCTTTATTAATGACTTGGGAAAGAGGGCTTTGGTCTTTCTTGACCTCTCTTCTTGTTGCTTTCAAGGTCACTGTATTTTATTAGATAGCTTTTAAAAAACATTTTAAAGTATTTTGTACACTCATTGTTTATAATTTGAAGAAATATTACCAGCACTCAAAACTTTAAATTTAACTTTGAAAAAAATTTGATTTTACCAGAGTTTTTAACATATCCAATGCAAAGTCCTTATTATACACATGAAGAAACTAAGGCTGGAAGAGGTTACGGGACTATTGCTAGTTCATGACAGATATAAAATTGTAGAACAGGACATCTTGTACTCTGTTTAATACACTAAGATGAATCATAATAAAATTTTACTGTAGATTCACTGGCAATTAATATTGCAATAAATATTAGAATCTCAAATCAATACTTTAAAATACTTTAGTTTTGAAAACTTATTATATTAAAATCTTACCAAAGGAAGGATCACAATTATTTCAAAAAATATGTGTGTGTGTATGTCTGCACACGGGTGAATACAAAATAGCACTCCAACCTCTTTGTCATTTATAACTTCCAGATTTTTCTAAACAGATAACTTGCCTCATCCTACTTTGTCAAAATTGAGTCTAGTGTCCATGTTTCATCCTTTTAACCTCTCATTTTAAGTCTAACTTCATAGCTCCTTAATCATACTACTGAGTTTTCTTCAAAGCCCCTTCCATTTGTCAGCGTCTTTATGACATTAAAGTGTCTCAAACTGAAGACAGTTTAACAGGTGTGTGACCTTATCAACATTCTTGTTTATTGCTTATTTTTCATCTGCCAGAAGAATATAATTGAAACCTGATATGACAGGGAACTTTAAATGTATGGGATGCCATTGCTATATTTAAATGGAGGACCTCTAGTTTTCCATGGAATGTGTAATGATAGCAAATCTTCAAAAATTAATCACTCCGTGTAGTATGATACAAATTTATGACATTTCATATATTATTTAGACGGCTTTTTTTTTTTTCTGAGTTCACAATAGCTGAGTACTCTCAGTTAACAATTAATATAACAGTTTGTAATGGTTACAAATTTCAGTTTTGCAAAGTTACTTTAAAAGGCTTCCAAATGTAAAAACACAGCAATCTACATTTTTGCATTTGAAAATAATTGGTTCTTTAAAGCTGGAGCTTTGGTACAAAGAATAGGTATTAGGTTTGCAAACAGAGCTTTCAAATGATATCTGGAGCTAAATTATCAGCACTCACCAAACACTTGAGTGTTTGATAAAATTAAGAACAGAAATGAAATTATTTTTGTAACTCTTTCCAAAGTATCAAATTTGATGGTTAGCCAGAAGGTAGCTTCAGGGATTTTTGCCAAAAAGGGGAGAACGTATGAAAGACACAGAGAGAGAACATTAAAGTTACCTGTTTTCTTTCTTCTTTAAAGAAAGAAAAGGAGTGTTGCCCATGAAATAAGAGATCACTAAAGATGAGGGGAAGCAGAAGCTTATCAACTGCTTTTTCAAATGTTATGAAAAGGCTGTTTGTGGCATACTTTGGTAAGAAGAGAGTGCCTGGAAACTCCTGGTGTGTAAGAAGAACCCAAAGGTGTGTAAGAGATGGTAAATATAGTTGGGAGTGCACTGAGAAGCAGTCATTGGCCAGGATGCCAAAGGTGCACACAAGCAGGGGAGGTTCTGTGGCCAGTGAGGGAGGAATTCTGCCTGTCATTAGTAGAATAGAACCCTAGACTCCTTGCCCAGGCACTGCTTCTGGAAGCAGACTGTAGGAGCTTCTTCTCATAATCTAAGGATCCTCTCACAATTCCCTCTAATAACCTGCTATCGGGATCTAAAAGGGATCAGGGACCTACTTCCTCATGGGGCTCTTCTAGACTATTACCTGAAGGTAAGTTGCTATAGCCCTACAATGCTTTGGGCACGGTGGCACTGCAAGTAAATCTTTCTAGGGCATCCCAAGATCAGTGGTGGTTTTTACAGGGAAACATGAGCAAGTGGCATCAGAAGAAACCACTCACAAACATACAGATGTACACGTACACTTGTTAAATATGTACATTCTCTTAAGTTGTTTTTATAAACCTTAGAATTTGCATCATAGAGATGACTTCATCAAAGTTAATCACAGATGTTTTATAATTTTATTTATCATTATATTGTCTACCCTGGTCACACTGGTGTAAGCAAAATGGCTAAGTAGTCCTTAATTAATATTTATTATAAGTTGTCACTATGTGGCACATTTGAATAATTCTAATAGCATGTTTCAGTATTATAAAGCAGAGTTGTTAATATTCTTCTTTCTGAGTTTTCAGAATTAGTGTAACTTCTCATTTTGTCTGCCACTTATTCCTAAAGCTTGATAAATTAGCTAGCTGACCTCTCAAGTTGCTTTTTAATGTTAATAATGAATTATAGCTTGGCAGATGATTATGTGCAACATGGAATCTGCACATTATAAACTAAGTAATGTTAATATAAATAATATAGTATGAATAGATTATCTCTAAGATATGCAAACAAGATTGTATAATAATTTGTGAGTTTTTGTAGATCTACAGAATCAACATTAAATTAAAAATTGAAAATTCAGGTCACAATATGTAATTTATTTCTGTCTTCATATCCTACTGAGGACACTTCTGAATTTATTCTGCATATATATTAACATACAGACTTGGGGAAAAAGTCACATTTAAATTACATGACAATTATGAGAAAGATTCCAAAAATAAGCCTATCTAAGTATCAGCAAATTGGTATTTTTGACATGAGTGTGAGGACTGGCAAATTCAAAATCTATAGCACAGGTCAAAGCAGGCTAGAAACTCTCAGGCAGGAGGTGATGCTGTAGTATAAGAGGCAGATTTTCTTTTCCCACAGGGAAACCTTGGTTTTGCTCTGAAGGCCTTCCATTGATTTGATGAGACCTCCTAGATAAAAGTACTGGAGTTTCAGCTTTAGCATCATTCCTTCCAAAGAACACCCAGAATGGACTGGTTGGATCTCCTTGCAGTCCAAGGGACTCTCAAGAGTCTTCTCCAATACCACAGTTCAAAAGCATCAATTCTTTGGCACTCAGCTTTCTTCATAGTCCAACTCTCACATCCATACATGACCACTGGAAAATCCATAGCCTTGACTAGACAGACCTTTATTGACAAAGTAATGTCTCTGCTTTTAAATATACTATCTAGATTGGTCATAACTTTTCTTCCAAGGAATAAGCTTCCTCTAATTTCATGGTTGCAGTCACCATCTGCAGTGATTTTGGAGCCCCCAAAATGAAGTCTGACACTGTTTCCATTCTTCCCCATCTATTTGCCATGAAATAATGGGACCCGATGCCATGATCTTCGTTTTCTGAATGTTGAGCTTGAAGCCAACTTTTTCACTCTCCACTTTCACTTTCATCAAGAGGCTTTTTAGTTCCTCTTCACTTTCACTGAACTGAACTGAACCTAGATAAAAGGGATTCCCTGTTGGTTCCCGGGGTAAAGAATCCTCCTGCCAATGCAGGAGACATAAGAGATGTGGGTTTGATTCCTGGTTGGAGAAGATCTTCTGGAGGAGAGCATGGCAGCACACTCCAGTATTCTTGCCTGGAGAAACCCATGGACAGAGGAGCCTGGTAGCCTACAGTCCATGGGATCACAAAGAGGTGGGCACAACTGACACAACTTAACATGCCTGCACACACCCAGATAAAAGTAGATAATCTCCTTTACATATGGGCTATTGATTGCAGGTATTACCTACATCTACAAATTACCTTCATAGCAATACATTCATTAGCATTAAGTAACTGGATACCATAGCCCACACGAGTTGACACAAAATGCACTGTCCACCCCTTGTCTCCTGGGCACATTTGCACGTCTTTTAAAATCACACTTAAACTCCAGATAAAGACAATAACAAAGTACTATTTCACCTAACATGATACAGGGATTCTGAAACAACAGAAAACCATCTAACAGTTTTCTCAAGAGAGGATTCAAAGTCCTTGTGTGATGTTTACTTCTTACTGATAACCTGTAACTTAAAAAATACCATCATTTACTTTAATTATTAGTAATGAATATTGTGTTAGATTATAAGGGGATGATAAAATAGGGAAGAAATCAGAAATGCTTGCTGTATACACACATATATATTCATAATAGATTTATATTCATAAGGAAGAAATACTCTTTAATAAAACAATTTTCATCCTTCAGCTGCTTAGTTACATGGTTGTAACTTGTATTCATAAAGTATGTTCTTTCAGTACACATTCCATAATTTCTTTGTCCTCAGTGAGTACCTCAGTTGGTCATTGGTCTTTGTGTAGTCCAGTAACCAAAACATTTATTCCTCATAGATATGGGTGATTATGTATTCCTGCCCCAACTGTTTGTTGTAATTCTCCACTGACTTTAATGTCAGAATTTATTGTCAGCATTGGTAATTGAAGTGTGATCACCTGCATCAATTCATAAAACTGTGTCAAGATAAATTATAATTTATCACATAGCAGTTTCATGATAATGTGGTATAGGTACCTGAAGTTTATTTTTAAAATATGTAATGATAAATGTATGTTTATTTGTAGAGACAAAGCTCATTTCATTGCAGTTTGTTTTATTGAGGTTTACAGATTAGTGTTTTTTGACAAATTGATGGTTTGTATCAATCTAGTCTATCAGCATCATTTTTTTCAAAAGCATTTGCTTACTGCATACCTCTGTGTTACATTTTGGTAATTCTCACAGCATTTCAAACATTTTTTATTAGCTATAGTGACCCATGATCAGTGACTGTTGATGTTACTACTATGATTCACTGATGACTTTGATGACAGTTACCATTTTGAAGTAGTAAGATATTGTTAAATTAAGGAATGTACATTGTTTTTTTATACATGATGGTATTGAACACTTAGTAGAATGAGACTTTTATATCTGCTGGGAAACCAGATACGTTATGTGACTGATTTTCACTTTATAGTATTGGAACCAAATGTACAGTATCTTCCATGTATGTCAGTACATGACTTGATTGTAGAAATGAATTATTATCTTGGCATTTTAGAAACAAAATAGATTACCACAGCTTATCACATTAAATATATTAAGGTCCATAGAAGCTTGACAAATTAGGTGGTAACTTTCCATACTAAAATATTCTTATATCACATGCAAGTCTTTATGGGGAGAAAAATAAAACAAAAATATTAACATACTTAATGCAGAGAAATTACTTTGCCAACAAAGGTCTGTATAGTCAAGGCTATGGTTTTTCCAGTGGTCATGTATGGATGTGAGAGTTGGACTGTGAAGAAAGCTGAGCACCAAAGAATTGATGCTTTTGAACTGTGGTGTTGGAGAAGACTCTTGAGAGTGCCTTGGACTGCAAGGAGATCCAACCAGTCCATTCTGAAGGAGATCAACCCTGGGATTTCTTTGGAAGGAATGATGCTAAAGCTGAAGCTCCAGTACTTTGGCCACCTCATGCAAAGAGTTGACTCGTTGGAAAAGACTCTGATGCTGGGAGGGATTGGGGGCAGGAAGAAAAGGGAACGACCGAGGATGAGATGGCTGGATGGCATCACCAACTCGATGGATGTGACTTTGAGTGGGCTCCTGGAGTTGGTAATGGACAGGGAGGCCTGGTGCACTGCAATTCATGAGGTTGCAAAGAGTCAGACACGACTGAGCGACTGAACTGAACTGAATGCTAATTTTGTTAACTTATAACGTATAACCCCTGAAAGTGGAGTTGTGCTGGTTATTTGCCTGTGTCTCTTACAAGATGGATAGTGGCTGCTTGCTGTTTCAGTGTTCTGTCTTACTACTGCTTTCCAACAAAAGTGTAACCAACTCCCTGTATTTGAGTCATTAAAAGGAAAACTAGACATGGACTTATCAATACTAATCATTGCTTGACCAGGGATATTTTATTTTTAAATATAACCTAGTATTTTTTTTTTCTTTATGAAGACATTTTTGTTAATGAGAGATACCTGTTTATATTATATGGCATAGTAATTTTAATATAAAAAGAGATATTTATATGTTTCATCATTAAGATAAATAATAAATTATGTTATCATATATCCACACTTGTATAGATCTCACTAAGCAATTCATCATAGCATTTTAAACATTTCTCTCCTGCCTCCATCAGTGCTGACATCCCGTATGGTAGCTGATCTTGACAGTTCCCTGTGTTCCTCTGGCTGTTCTTGCTTTTCACTCCCTATTGGAATGTCCTTTCTCTTGTACTTATTGACCCTTCTTAAACTTAAAGGAAGCTAGCCTGAGGCCTGAACATGAGGCTTCAAGTCTGATATTATGTTTTGCAAAACTGAAAAGACATTTTAGTACCCTTTCCTGCAAAATGTCCATTTTTCCTTTAATTGTATATATTCCAGAAATGATCGTAATTATTAAATAATACTATACATGTGACAGAAACAAGGACTTATTTATTCATATGTTTTAATCCTTGAAGTGACTTAGCATGGTATTTTATGTATTAATTGAATTTGATTGAATGATACAAATGTATATTAATAAATGTAAAATCTCTCTTTAAAGAAATATTTTAGAAACCAATATGGCCTATATTGCCAACAATACCACATGCAAAATAAAGTATCATTGTACTAAACATGAAAATAAACAAATATTCACTAATTAAGATCAATATATAAGTAAATAATAATGATTTTTAGCTAAATTCTTAGTTTGTTCAGCTTTCTGTAATTATGAAAAGAAGTTGAAAGTCACAAAATACACTGCTAAATAAAAAATGAGGGCTTTATTTAAATATTAAATACCTTTAGTGGATAATTTTATAATCATAAAAGTGTTTTCTACTTATAATCAGTACAAGAAAACCTTAAATAAAATATCATAAGAAAATATCTCTAAAATTTAAGCAAAACAATGTATTTATTTTTTGACCAATTACTATTTTAAGTTTTTATTTATAGGAACCATAGTTTTACCTAAGTCTTTGACTTTGTTTTTGGACTATCACATTTTCTTTTTGTCCAGATAGATGTCATCCAGCACCACCCACTTCTAATGTGTTAAAATGATATTTTAAAATTTCTTAGAGTATGCAATATTTAGAAAATGCCTATCCTCTCATATAAAGACTGTTCTTCTGTAAAGACATCAACTTTAATAATACGTTTAATTAATTTGCTATTTTTCTGTGCGGCTAATTTTCCCCCACAACTTTATTTACTGAGGAGATAGGAGCTCATGCAGTAAGCAGTCTGCCTGCAATGTGGGAGACCTGGATTCGATCACTGATTTGGGAAGATCCCTGGAGAAGGAAATGACAGCCCATGCCATATTCTTGCCCGGAATATCCCATGAATGGAGTAGCCTGGAAGGCTACAGTCCATGAGGTTGCAAAGAGTAGGACACAACTGGGAGACTTCACTTTCTGTTTATTAAGTTTCTAATTCTTTCAACAGATACTAGTAATTACAGACCAGATAGAGCAGAAGTACTAGTATTTCAGTGACAAATTAAAAGAGTCTACTCTCATATTTGCCTTACAAAATTTGGGGAGCTAGATGTTAAACAAATGAATGTGTAGTTAAACATGTAATTTTAACTGTGATAAGTACCAAAAAAATCACATGTAAAAATTTTCAATGCAGAATATTTGCTGCTTGCTTCTGTGTCACATTTAAGAATTAAAGAATAGTGCTTAGCACAACATGCGTAGTCAATAATTATTTTCAAACAAATGATTTTAAAAAGGCAGGATGCTCTTTGACTTCAAAATAGTATTAAACCCAATCTCTTTTCATTAGAGAACACATAGTTCTACCGTGGAAACAATATTTATATAAAATTAAAGAACAGTTAGGGATATTATATATCAAAACAAAATGGGCAAAATGTGCCCATATGACATTTCCCAAAAATCAGTTCCACATGAATTATTTTGAAGGTAATTTCTCTGGCATTTATAAGACGAGGAGCTATTGTTCAAGTGGAAGGGCTGAAGAATTGCTTGATCCAAAATTGGGGTATTTGAGCTAGAAGTTGATGGCAGAGAATTATTTATTATAGTAGAAAGGACGTTACTGTGGCCATTTAGGACCAGTGAAATACAGGGAAGGGAAAGTGAAGATAAATTGAGCAAATAGAGTTAAACCATATAAGTGAGAGAAGTAAAAGGATAATTTTTCATTTTGTTACTCCAGCTTGTAGCTAGATTTTCTAATAAATTAGAAGTATCTATAGAATAAGAAAATTAATCATTTTTACATAGCAGTGAACATTACCTGTGAAAGCATAGTTTTGTGAACTGGAATATTTGGGACTCTCTAAATTCCTTTCTTGAAATCTTAACCCACAATGTGATGATATCAAAATGTGGAGTCTTTGGGAGGTGTAGAGCTCTCATAAGTGGGACCAAAAGATACTTAAAGAACTCTAGCATCTTTCCCACACTGCAAAGACACAGTGATGTCAGACTACATTTGAGAAGTGGATTTCTTCCATTGTTGCTATTCACTTGCTAAATTGAGTCCGACTCCTTGCGACCTGATGGACTGAAGTAGGCAGTCTTCAATTAAGACAAGCTATTAGACAAGCATCAAAGGCAAAAATAATTCATTGGAGAAGAATCATACCTCTTATTTTTATATATAGAGTTCAGTTTAGTCTTTCAGTTGTGTCTGACTCTTTGAGACCCCATGAATCGCAGCATGCCAGGCCTCCCTGTTCATCACCAACTCCCATAGTTTACTCAAACTCATGTCCATCGAGTCGGTGATGCCATCCAGCTATTCATCTTCTGTCGTCCCCTTCTCCTTCTGTCCCCAGTCCCTCCCAGCATCAGAGTCTTTTCCAGTGAGTCGACTGTTTGCATGAGGTGGCCAAAGTATTGGAGTTTCAGCTTTAGCATCAGTCCTTCCAATAAACAGCCAGGACTGATCTCCTTTAGGATGGACTGGTTGGATCTCCTTGCAGTCTAAGGGACTCCCAAGAGTCTTTTCCAACACCACAGTTCAAAAGCAGCAATTCTTTGGCACTCAGCTTTCTTTATAGTCCAACTCCCACATCCATACATGACCACTGGAAAACCATAGCCTTGACTAGATGGACCTTTGTTGGCAAAGTAATGTCTCTGTTTTTTAATATGTGCTCTAGGTTGGTCAGCAAATAGTAAAATAAACTGCTAGACTTAATTAAAATACAATTTATGAATGCCCTGGACTTTAAAGTGTCAATGAATATACAAGACTGAAAAGCACTGAAAATAATCTATCAACTAGAACTAAAAACTCTTGGAGAGCAATGAACAATAAGAATGAGACTGAATAGACAATGGGCAGCTAGGAAGAGAATAGAAGATTTCAACCATAGTTGTTTACAGAACAGTTATAGACAGGTTTTTAAATGTTGGTAATGTAAAAATTGACTCATTGGAAAAGACCCTGATGCTGGGAGAGATTGGGGGCAGGAGGAAGAGGGGATGACAGAGGATGAGATGGCTGGATGGCATCACTGACTCGATGCACATGAATTTGGGTGAACTCCGGGAGTTGGTGATGGACAGGGAGGCCTGGTGTGCTGCGATTCATGGGGTCTCAAAGAGTCGGACACGACTGAGCGACTGAACTGAACTGAATGTAAGAATTACAATATTACTATATTTTCTATATAACCATATATAATTTATTTTGTAAATCCTCAACCTAGGTGAAAAATAATGGTTTTACAAAGTTTCAAATTAAAAATAAATAAGAAAAATGTACTTTAATTTAAAAATATATAAAGGATGGATCACATAGTTTCTAAAACAGTTCCTATTAAGCCATGTACACAGCAACATTTATATTGTGGTTTTTAAAAAGGCAGATTGTACTTTGTAGAGAAGCTACATTTTGGTATAGGGACATACAAGTTTATCCTATGTATGTCATCCTATAAAATTCTTTAGTTTTTGAACCTCAATGTCCTCAAAGTAGAGATTTTTGAAATTAATATCATAACAGATATTCTTCAGAGGATCATATTCCATAGTTTATTTTACCCTGACACTGAGTGTATACTTATATTGAAGTATGATACATTGGGTGCAAAAGCCAAATAAAGGATAAATAGCAAATACTTTTGGAAAGAAACAGAACCTGCTTTAATTTTTGAGTTTAGACTCACTCTTGTGCAAGATTAATATCACTTTCAAAAAGAAAATTGTATTTTTGTCATTCTAGACCACTGCTTCTTGGGGTTAAAGTTAATTTTTAATACATCCTGTTCAGCATTTATAGAAAAGTTAAATAGATAGATAAATAGAGATAGAACACTCAGTGTAGTGTCATTTCTAGGCCCAAGGTCAAACTCAGATGTTCTACCTATCAGATAACACTTGTCAATCATTCTAAGGGAGCATTGGTGTTTTATGCTGCCCAGGTCATGGCTTAACATGTTTTCAGATTTTTAACTTTACTCAATTTTTACAGTATAGTTTTAATTTTCAGAGTTACTAATGACTCTCAGGGAAAAAATAAATATGCTTCTTTCTGATGTTCAAATTTTCAAAACTGTTTTCAAGGAAATGATCTTTAATAATTATATAATAATTATAATTTTATAACCACTATATCTGCCTATTGGTAAACTGCCCTCTACAGGATTGCTTCTCTGGTGGCTCAGACAGTAAAGAAATCATCTGCAGTTCACGGGACCTGGGTTCGATCCCTGAGTTGAGAAGATCCCCTGGAGAAGGGCATGGCAACCCACTCCAGTATCCTTGCCTGGAGAATCTCCATGGACAGAGGAGCCTGGTGAGTTACAGTCCATGGGGTCACAGAGAGTTGGATACTACTGAGAAAATACAGGATTACATGTAAACCATAAACAGCAAAGGAAAATATTTTTCAGTCTTCTTTAATAATTAATATTTGTTCCTAACATTTTAGTGTACCAAAATAATTTTGCTTCTGTTTACATACTTCCAAATTTGAATCATATATTTTTCATATAGGCCTTATGGGAAAACTGCTGAATTAAAATAAAAACAAAATCCATAAAACATAATTAGAAAATAATTACCAAGAATGCAAAGTAAGAAATGTTTCAGGTTTTAAAAATATTTCATATGTACAAATCTTCCATTTGATTATGATTTTTTTTGAGGGATTCAATATGTAACGTGGATTCAGTACATCTAATAAAACTCTGGAGTCCATTTCTTCTTTAAATGAGACTGAGTCTAGTTGCATTCACTTGAGAGTACGCCTTCATTCATAGTCCACTGGGGAAACAGAAGGAAGTCCATCAGAGAGAATCTCTTTTTCTTTATAAAAACTCATGCATTTTGATAATAAACTAGGCAAACCTTTTAATTTTGACAAGCTAAATTCATCTCCATTGCCAAGGAAATTTTATTTCAATTTGTATATGAGGATAACATTATGAAAAACCAATCATACAAAACAATATACAAATAAAAGAAAATATGGTGTCTTACCTTATAAAACACCTGAAGTAGCAAATTCAGAACTGTGGTAATGCCAATCCTTTGGAACATTTTAAAAGACTCTTATATTGAGTGAAAAATAATTTTGATATTTTTTCAGATTTTTAAATGTGAAAAGAATGTATGAGTTGTTCACAGTTTATTCAGAGTTTGAGATTGCCTCACAGAAGATCATGATAAATCTATAAACATTTTAAAGAAAAGCTGACTTCACATGGTCTTTCCTTTCCTACTATGCACAATAGAGGGTGAGAGTGGTAGAGAAAAATCTCTCTCTTTTCATGTTCATAGAGGGCCACTGATCCCATCATGTGAGAATTGGACTGTGAACAAGGCTGAGCGCCAAAGAACTGATGCTTTTGAACTCTGGTGTTGGAGAAGACTCTTGAGAGTCCCTTGGACTGCAAGGAGATCCAACCAGTCCATTCTGAAGGGCATCAACCCTGGGATTTCTTTGGAAGGAATGATGCTAAAGCTGAAGCTCCAGTACTTTGGCCACCTCATGAGAAGAGTTGACTCATTGGAAAAGACTCTGACGCTGGGAGGGATTGGGGGCAGGAGGAGAAGGGGACGACCGAGGATGAGATGGCTGGATGGCATCACGGACTCGATGGACGTGAGTCTGAGTGAACTCCGGGAGATGGTAATGAACAAGGAGGCCTGGCGTGCTGTGATTCATGGGATCGCAAAGAGTGGGATACGACTGAGCGACTGAACTGAACTGAAGTGAATCACATCATGAGGACCTCAACCTCATGATGGGATTAGTGATTTAATGACCAGATTTAACCCTAATGACCTCCCAAAGGCTCCAGCTTGAAATACCATCACACTGATGATTAGGGCTTCCACATAGGAATTTGAGGGGGACATACACAGTCAGCCTATATTAAGACTTCAAAAGATTGATCTAAAAGATGCATGGCAATATCCCTATATTCTGAAATGAAATAGTAGGTACCCTTTTGGGATTTAAGAAAGAAGTGGTCAAACATTTTATATATTTAAACATTATTTTCATAATCATTTCTATCCTTAGTCTGCCTTCCTATTGAGAGTATAAAAGGGTTGCAGTTAAAGAAGAAAAAAATAAAGTATACTTGAAAAGAAAAATTAGGTGTTCCTGTGTCATTTTCCTTCTCATGCCATGGATCAGACAGATAGGGCATGTCTCACCACCTGGCAAATAGCCCTCAGGTGTGGGAAGAGTAAACACTATTCAACTTTTGTATGAGTAACCTGAGGTATTCATACCTTCCTGAGTTTTCAAAGCAGAAAAAAGAAAGACCTCATTGGAAGCTAGCTCCACTTGTATAATTGTGGGTTGTTTCTTATATGCCAGATGTGTGCCTTTCATAGAGAGAGCCAGGCTAAGGACATTTAAAGTGGAAATTCAGAGGGTTGTAAAGAAGAGACAAAGGTGAACTTCCCAGTATCCATGCACTGAGAAAATCATCAGCAGTCAGCCTAAGAAAATATATTGCTTTAGTCAAGAAAATGGAATTTTGATATTCTCTGAGCCAGCATGTTTTAAGTTAAGAAACTTAAAATGTTCCCTAATATGGAGTTATTTTTGGACAGATTCCAAACCCCAAGGGAGCCAAAATTAAATCATTGTACACCTAGGTGAATAAAAATGTTTCTGCCCTTTACACTTTCTAACTCCTCTTTCATTGTTTCCCTAGGGAGGTTTCAAGCTTAATAAGCAAAGGAGAAAAGTAAAAGAGCAAAGTAGAGAAAGAGAAAAAGGACTCCCAAGTATCAATTCCCTATTTATATCTCTAGCTGGAAGTAGGCCCAAGTTAGTGAAATGGAAAATCTTTACTTTAAATAAAATTTAGTTTCACTATTACACAGGATAATTTAATTATTGATAACAAATCTGAGACTGAAAGTGACTAAGGAGTTTTTGTTTAGATATTGAGAAACCACAAAAGTAATGAAAAATTTCTTAAATTTTATCAAGAGAATGGAAACAAATAGCCCCTCAGAATGGGTTAATCAATAATAAGATGATGGATTTATTCAAAAGATAACTTTTTTTTTTTTTATCCTGTAGACTCCCATTCTGTCTAAATCTTGACTTGGCATAAAATGAAGAATATTGCACAGAATATCTGATATAATATGACTGAATGTTATATAATTAAAATTCACCTAAACAGCAAGTAGTGATGTTGTAAATGGAATAATAGTTTGAGTAAATCAAAATTTCCCTTAATTTCTCATACTATCTCTCCCAGAAGCTTAGACATAATTACTGAACTTAACTGAAGTATTATTCATATATATATTTTTTGCTGTTTTGTCACTGAGTTATGTCCAAATATTTTGTGACCATATGGACTACAGCCTGCCAGGCTTTTCTGTCCATGGGATTTTCCAGGCAGGAACATTGGAGTGGGTTGTCATTTCTTTCTCCAGGGGATCTTAAGGACCCATGGATCAAAACCAAGTCTCTTGAGTCTATCCTATTGGCAGTCATTCTTTACCACTGAGCCACAAAGGAAGTCTATTCCTATGTAACACGTTTATTCATTTATATTAAATTTTAGTCTTTAAAACAACTGATATAGTTGAGGAAACAGAGACAAAAATTAGAGGTAATAAGTATCAGCCAGGATCTGAGTGGTGGGTGTATAGATTCATTTCTTAATTTTAAATGCCATGCTTTATTGTTTAATTTGTGATGTCAAATAATAGTGTAGCTGAACAACATATTCCCATTGTTCATGCATGGAAATTACTCATTCAGCCTGCTTAATTTCATCACACAATTTGAATTCAGCTGCACTATGTTAGGAAGATCTCAAACTTATCAGCAATTTCTGACAATGAATAATATTTCACTTATATATAGAAATAATACTTCACTTATATTTCACTTATACTCAGAAAAATATTATATTTTTTAAATTCTCAGTGTCCTCAGACTTTTATTGTTGATCTGGTATAGGTTCAAGTGTTTAGTTCCGTTCAGCTGCTCAGTCATGTCTGACTCTTTGCCATCCCATGAAAAGCAGCAGGCCAAGCCTCCCTGTCTATCACCAGCTCCCAGAGTCCACCCAAACCCATGTCCATCGAGTCGGTGATGCCATCCAACCATCTCATCCTCTGTCATCCCCTTCTCCTCATGCCCTCAATCTTTCCCATCATCAGGGTTTGCAAATGAGTCAGCTCTTTGCATCAGGTGGCCAAAGTATTGGAGTTTCAGCTTCAACATCAGTCCTTTCAATGAACACCCAGGACTGATTTCATTTAGGATGGACTGGTTGAATCTTCTTGCAGTCCAGGGGACTCTCAAGAGTCTTCTCTAACACCACAGTTCAAAAACATCAATTCTTTGGTGATCAGTTTTCTTTAAAGTCCAGCTCTCACATCCATACATGACCACTGGAAAAACCATAGCCTTCTCTAGACAGACCTATGTTGGCAAAGTAATGTCTCTGCTTTTTAATATTCTGTCTAAGTTGGTCATTACTTTCCTTCCAAGGAGTAAGTGTCTTTTAATTTCATGGGTGCAGTCACCATTGGCAGTGATTTTGGAGCCCAGAAAAATAAAGTCAGCCACTGTTTCCACTGTTTCCCCATCTATTTGCCATAGAGTAATGAGACTAGATGCCGTGATCTTAGTTTTCTGAATGTTGAGCTTTAGGCCAACTTTTTCACTCTCCTCTTTCACTTTCATCTTTCACTTTCATCCTCTTTAGTTCTTTTTCACTTTCTGCCATAAAGGTGGAGTCACCTGTGTATCTGAGGTTATTGATATTTTTCCTGGCAATCTTGATTACAGCTTGTGCTTCATCCAGCCTGGTATTTTGTATGATGTAGTCTGCATATAAGTTAAATAAGCAGAGTGACAATATACAGCCTTGACATACTCCTTTTCCTATTTGGAACCAGGCTGTTGTTCCATGTCCGGTTCTAACTATTGCTTCCTGACCTGCATACAGGTTTCTCAAGAGGCAGGTCAGGTGGTCTGGTATTTCCATCTCTTGAAGAATCTTCCATAATTTATTGTGATCCACACAGTCAAAGGCTTTGGCATAGTCAATAAAGCAGAAATAGATGTTTTTCTGGAACTTGCTTGCTTCTTCGATGATCCAGCAGATGTTGGCAATTTGATCTCTGGTTCCTCTGTCTTTTCTAAAACAGCTTGAACATCTGGAAGTTCATGTTTCATGTATTGTTGAACCCTGTCTTGGAGAATTTTAAGCATTACTTTACTAGCATATGAGATGGGTGCAATTGTGCGGTAGTTCGAGCATTCTTAGACATTGCCTTTCTTTGGGATTGGAATGAAACTGACCTTTTCCAGTCCTGTGGCCATTTAGTTAAATTATCCATCAAAAGTGGTGTGATCACTCACCTAGAGCCAGACATCCAGGACTGTGAAGTCAAGTGGGCATGAGGAATTATTACCATGAGCAAAGCTAGTGGAAGTGATGGAATTCCAGTTAAACCATTCAAATCCTAAAAGATGATGCTATTAAAGTGCAGTATGGCAAAACTCATCAGTGGTCACAGGACTGGAAAAAGTCACTTTTCATTACAGTCCGAAAGAAAGGCAGTGCTAAAAATGTTCAAACTGCTGCACAATTGCACTCAGCTCACATGCTAGCAAAGTAATGCTCAAAATCCTTCAAGCTGGACTTCCACAGTATATAAACCAAGAAATTCCAGATATACAAGCTGGATTTGGAAAAGTCAGAGGAACCAGTGATCAAATCACCAACATCTGTTGGATCATATAGAAAGCAAGAGAGTTCCACAAAAACATCTACTTCTGTTTCAATAACTACACTAAAGCCTTTGACTATTTGGGTCACAACAAGCTGTGGAAAATTCTTAAAGAGATGAGAATGCCAGACCACCTTACCTGCTTCCTGAGAAACCTGTTTGCACGTCATGAAGCAACAGTTAGAACCAAACATGAAGCAATGAACTGGTACAAAATTGAGAAAGGAGTACATCAGGTCTGTATATTTTCACCCTGCTTATTTAGCTTATATGTAGAGTACATCATGTGAATTGCCTGGCTGGAAAAGCACAAGCTGGAATCAAGATTGCAGGAGAAATATCAACAACCACATACATGCAGATGACATCCCCTTTATGGCAGAAAGTGAAGAGGTACTAAAGAGCCTCTTGATGAGGGTAAAAGAGGAGAGTGAAGAAGCTGGCTTAAAACTCAACACTTAAAACCAACAATCTTGGCATTCAGTCCCACCACTTTATGGCAAATAGATGGGTAAAGAGTGGAAACAGTGGCTGACTTTATTTTTCTGGGCTCCAAAATCACTGCAGATGGTGACTGCAGTCATGAAATTAAAAGATACTTGCTCCTTGGAAGAAAAGCTGTGACACATTAGCAGATAGTGTATTAAAAAGCAGAGACATCATTTTTTCAACAAAATTCATATAATCAAAGCTATGGTTTTTCCAGTAGTCATGTGCAGATGTGAGAGTTGGACCACGAAGAAGGCCGAGCACTGAAGAATTGATGCTTTTGAACAGCGGCGATGGAGAAGACTTGAGAGACCCTTGGACTGCAGGGAAATCAAACCAGTCAATCCGAAAGGAAATCAACCTGAATATTCTTTGGAAGGACTTATGCTGTAGCTGAAGCTCCAACTTCAGCCACCTGATGCACAGAGCATCTTTGGAAAAGATGCTGATGCTGAAGAAGATTGAAGGCAGGAGAAGAAAGGAGCAACAGAGGATGAGATGTTTGGATGGCATCATTAACTCAGTGGACATGAGTTTGAGCAAACTCTGGAAGATAGAGAAGGGGGGAGAAACCTGGCGTGCTTTAGTCCATGAGTTTACAAAGAGTCAGAACGACTGACTGAACAAACAACAGTCTATCAAAGTAGGTCTTGTCAATTTCCTCATAGTTTTAAAAATTATATAATCATTGAGAAAAGTTATTCATTACTTAAAACTTGAAATATTAAAGCATTATTAAAAATTGTGCCTTTTACATATGAAAGATTTCAGGAAATGCATTTTACTTGAATTCTGGACTGGCTGATATTAAAACTCTTGATTCTTGTTTGAATTTGATGTATCATCAGCATCTTTAAAGATAATGAGATATTCAATGTATGTTTCCAATAGGCCAATGGTCACCAAAGATGTGCAAGTTCTAATATCCAGCATTGTGCCTTCAAATATTTTAGCATCACACAGGAAAATGAAATCAAGTTAAACAAAGAAAAATCCGAAGTGACCACCCACATTTTCCAATATCGGTGCTATCATTGACAGACCTTAGCAGAAGGAAAAAGAGGGGAAGTTTTAACTACTTGTGAAGATTGAGACATGTAGATTTTAATTTTTATATGGAAACTATATTGCAACTTTAGTAATGATGTTTAAAGTTTCTTTAATGACATTTTTACTAAGAGTCAACAAAAACTCATGGAAATTTCTGAGTTTTCAACCAGAAATTTACTACCAGGAATGAAAGGAGGAGAAATTTACTACACATATATTTAAAGGATGACTAGAAAAAAAAAGTTTGCATTATGATTAAATCATTAATTATGTCTGTTCTACATCATACAATGAAGTAAAAATTAGATGAACAAGTAAAAAATAAATTTAAAATAGCTCTCATTCCATTGGATTAAATAGTACTCTGGGTTTTGTTTTCAGCCTTTTCTTACATTTTGTAATAGTCTTAGGTATGTCGGGGGAGTTTGTAATTTCCTTGTTTCTGTCTTGCCACAGCAAAATTTTGAAGCAACAGACAAATCGGTGTTACAACTCAGTTTCATTTAGAAAGTAAAGGAAAATACACCCTCGAGGAGTGAGGATGGGCTGACCAAGAAGTGGGGCCTCAATCCTTCTAGGCTTCCTCCTTTTATACATTTGTCTCCTTCCCCATGAGCCTGCGCTATGCAAATTGGGCTAGCTAGGAGGGCTGTTTGTTTTACCTGAGATCCTCACTCTGTTTCTGGGACTTTCCTTTGTTCTATTTTCACAGGCTTTTCCCTTCTTTGTCTTTTAGCCACCACCATTGTAGACTCCTTTCTTCTATTCCCCTGGTGGCTCAGAGGTTAAAGTGTCTGCCTCCAATGCGGGAGACCCGGGTTTGATCCCTGGGTCGGGAAGATCTTCTGGAGAAGGAAATGGTAACCCACTCCAGTATTCTTGCCTGGAGAATCCCATGGACAGAGGAGCTTGGTAGGCTACAGTCCACAGGATCACAAAGAGTTGGACATGACTGAGTGACTTCATTTTCACTTTCAAAAAGTTTATGAGGACTCTATTGATATTTTTTAGAGGTTGGAAAGGCAAGGATTATCATTTGCTTATAGCCACATAGCTAATCAGAGATAAATTTTAAAAAGTAATTCTTTGTGGGTTTTTTTTTTTCTATTTTCTTTTCTCTGCAGCTAGTAGTTGATTACTGAACAACTACAGTGTAGAAGGACAATCAATATTAAACATTTCTGTGTTAATTGCATTCAGATTTTCTTACTTTGAAATGCAGATATTTTATAAGCTTTTGTTTTTACATCAATGAATGGAAGATAATATCAAAAAAGAATGTATATATATGTAAAACTGATTCACTTCACTGTATAACAAAAATTGACATGGCATTTTTTGAAATCAGCTATATTTCAATAAAACATAAAATCAATAAAAACATTTAATATAATGTTACATATATTGCAGCTTTTATTCAACTGGATTTTAGAATCCAGTTCAACTGGATCTTAGAATCACAGACAATTTTGTTTGTACAATGATGAATTATCAATACAGACTACAAATATAAGTCATGGACTTTTATTATAAAGGAACTTTAAACTATTTGAAAATATATATATTTGAATTTTTTGATTTTGTATATATCTCATGTGTATAAACAATATTTATATATGTATATATGAAATTATAGAATTAAAACAAATAAGAAAGCTATACAATGTTAGAATTAAAAATTTCAAGCTCTGTTCACATTTTAAAGTAAGTCTTTACTAAGAAAAATACCCTGGTAACACATCAATCTGAGTACAAGTAAAAATTCAATCTAATTTGTTAAAGCTGTACATTGTAGTTAAATAAAAGTAGGCAGTGTATTATCACTTGGTTTTATCAGACTCAGTTAAGATTTCTAACAATCCATAAAGATAAATTGAGGGAAAGTTATTTTTTAGAAATTTGAGGATTATTCCTCCTCTAACAAATGTGATGATAATATGCATTTTAATAATATATGTTTATAAATTTCATATAACTGAAGCACTTAATGACTATCTTGAGATATTAACACTGCTTCTAATCCCTTAAGAGTATTTTCACCAGGAAGCAATCAGTATTTGTCAAGCTATCAATTATTTCAGTGTCCCTATGCTTGTAAACATTTAAACATTATATCTAATCTCACTCCATTCAATCAAAAATGTTTAACTATGAAAAGACTTTATAGATATGACATTATGTGTTTGCCACCAAATATTAAAGTGTTGACAACTTTATTTTTATTATTCAGGATATACACTATGATCATTTTAACTGTTCCTTTATAAAAACCTGGGTAGAAAATATCATCATTGGCTATTTAAACTTGCGCTTATTTTCTCTTATTTTCAGCTTAAATTACCATTGAATCTTTTCTGTAAAATATTTCTAAGATTTTTATAAAGCATTGAATGAAAATTTGTGTATATTCATTCATTCACCAAATGTTTTTAGCAATTCTTTCTTCTAAGGACCAGAAAATATGGAAAAACTAAAGTGAAAGTGATGAAAAATGAAATATTGGCTATACTTTTACTAAAACTTAGATGATTTGCTAGTATTAGCACATTAAAGTTGAGTTATTTTATATTCAATAGGAATATTTTTAAGATCAGGATCTTTTCTTTATTCAGCAAAATGAGTTACTGAATTTGAGCATGCACTAAGTACAAAGGTAAAATTATATGTATGAAATCTATTCATTTCCTTTCTCCTGTCTCTAACACAAAGAATAGATTATTCTGTTTCTAGGATGGTTTTAAGTAATGCTCAAATTCTCCAAGCCAGGCTTCAGCAATACTTGAACCATGAACTTCCAGATGTTCAAGCTGGTTTTAGAAAAGGCAGAGGAACCAGTGATCAAATTGCCAACATCCGTTGGATAATGGGAAAAGCAAGAGAATTCCAGAAAAACATCTATTTCTGCTTTATTGACTATGCCAAATTCTTTGACTGTGTGGATCACAACAAGTGGAAAATTCTGAAAGAGATGGGGATACCAGACCACCAAACCTGCCTCTTGAGAAACCTATATGTAGGTCAGGAAGCAACAGTTAGAACTGGATATGGAACAACAGACTGGTTTCAAATAGGAAAAAGAGTACATCAAGGCTGTATATTGTCACCCTGCTTATTTAACTTATATACAGAGTACATAATGAGAAATGCTGGGCTGTGTAAAGCACAAGCTGTAATCAAGATTGCCAGGAGAAATATCAGTAACCTCAGATATGCAGATGACACTACCCTTACGGCAGAAAGCAAAGAGGAACTAAAAAGCCTCTTGATGAAAGTGAAAGAGAGTGAAAAAGTTGGCTTAAAACTCAACATTCAGAAAACGAAGATCATGGAATATGGTCCCAACACTTCATGGCATATAGATGGTGAAACAGTGGAATCAGTGTCAGACTTTATTTTTGGGCTCCAAAATCACTGCAGATGGTGACTGCAGGCATGAAATTAAAAGACACTTACTCCTTGGAAGAAAAGTTATGACCAACCTAGATAGCATATTGATAAGCAGAGACATTACTTTGCCAACAAAGGTCTGTCTAGTCAAGACTATGGTTTTTCCAGTGATCATGTATGGATGTGAGAGTTAGACTGTGAAGAAGAATTGATGCTTTTGAACTGTGGTGTTGGAGAAGACTCTTGAGAGTCCCTTGGACCGCAAGGAGATCCAACCGGTCCATTCTGAATGAGATCAGCCCTGGGATTTCTTTGGAAGGAATGATGCTAAAGTGGAAACTTCAGTACTTTGGCCACCTCTTGCGAAGAGTTGACTCATTACAGAAGGAGAAAGGGACGACAGAGAATGACATGGCTGGATGACATCACGGACTCAATGGACGTGCGTCTGAGTGAACTCTGGGAGTTGATGATGGAAAGGGAGGCCTGGCATGCTGCAATTCATGGGGTCGCAAAGAGTTGGACACGATGAGTGACTGAACTGAACTGAACTGAGGATGGTTTTACTAATTAAAGAATTATGCTGGATGCCAAAATGAGTGCGTATATCATTTGCAGAGAAATAGCATCAGTTCAGTTCAGTTCAATTGCTCAGTTGTGTCCTATTCTTTGTGACCCCATGAATCACAGAATGCCAGGCCTCCCTGTCCATCACCATCTCTCAGAGTTCACTCAGACTCACGTCCATCAAGTCCGTGATACCATCCAGCCATCTCATCCTTGGTTGTCCCCTTCTCCTCCTTCCCCCAATCCTTCCCAGCATCAGAGTCTTTTCCAGTGAGTCAGCTCTTCGCATGAGATGGCCAAAGTACTGGAGTTTCAGCTTTAGCATCATTCCTTCCAAAGAAATCCCAGGGCCGATCCCCTTCAGAATGGACTGGTTGGATCTCCTTGCAGTCCAAGGGACTTTCAAGAGTCTTCTCAAATACCACAGTTTAAAAGCATCAATTCTTTGGTGCTCTGCCTTCTTCACAGTCCAACTCTCACATCCATACATGACCACAGGAAAAACCATAGCCTTGACTAGATGGACCTTAGCCGGCAAAGTGATGTCTCTGCTTTTGAATATACTTTCTAGGTTGGTCATAACTTTTCTTCCAAGGAGTAATAGCTATTCTCAATTCCCTATGATGTACATATTAGTATATAAAAAGACTATGTATTAATATTTTTCAAGAGAGAGTGATTTCATCTAAGCAAAACTTTTAGCATGCTTGCAGCTGTCTATAACTGCAAAACTGTAAAAGGTAACAAGATTCTAACATGATCCTTTGTAGAGATATCATAGCTGACATCACCAGAAACTGGAATATTTTTCAAAATGATCATAGTATATTATGTAATCTATATTTATGAATGTTCCATTTTTCAACTATTGATTCAAACTGACAGGAGTAGCATTTAAAGCATAGTTTTTAAGTTGAAAATCAAGAATTTTCTGACTAAATATTTTCTTCCAAAGATTATGCTTATAATCTCAGAAAAATAATAATATGCTTGTTATTTCTGCATATACAATGGAAAAATTGTGATTATAGTGTGCAATGAGAGTCAAAACTCATTTTTAAATCCCCAGTGGAATTCAGACTTTTTAAAGCAAATTCCAGTAATCAAAACCACATTTGTTTTAATGTTTAATTTATAAAATTATATTTTTAAAGATTTTATTAACTTCCTAAACAGAATACTACTTCATTTAGAATAATTACTATTTGAAAATTATATTATTTGCATATACATATTTTGGCCATTGCTTCTATTGACTTTAGTTCCATTAGTATATTTCAAAGTAGTGTATAAAGTGTATGTGACATATATCATTGTCAAAAGTTATTAAAATTGTAGAACAGAATATTTTCCAATGACACGAATCCATTCATCTTTATCTACATCTGCAGTACGATTTTCAAAATGCATCCCCTGTCTTTTCTTATCTCTAATATATGAAAATCTAGGGTATTTCACTAGTAAGAGTGCGTACGTATCTCTTTGAGTGTGGCATTGCACCAAACCTATTTCAAAATAGGTTAGAATTGAGGCAAATAAAATATGGATAGAGAAGACAAGTAACATAAATTATGGTAGGCATAAACATAAAATTATTGACCACATTTAAATACTTCTAGTTAGTAGATCTAGCTTTGTAAAGTATATCATTTATATAAAATGTACTATATTACAGAATCAGATTAATAAATAATCATGAGTAATGTGGTTAATGCTAGTTAATACTGGCTTATGAAGAACAAAGAATTTGATCATTCTTATTGTATGTAAAGCTACATCATTGCACCTCCACTGTGTACCTTTCAAAACTATAAATCATAAATCTGTGTTTAGAGCTTCAAGGCACCAAATGTGCATCTCTGCACAGTAGTCTTATGTTTGCTTCTATCCTTTAGGGTTTGTGCAGAATCTGGTGGTTTTGCAATACAAATAGAAACCAAGTCACATAGTTTATAAACCTCTATTCTTCTGCTTAGTCCTAACTTAGGGTTCAACAATGCATTTAATCTCTACAGCTCAGTTTATTCATTTGCAAATGGGACTAAAATTAGTGCAATATTGTATAGTATTCTTGTAAAAGATAATCTTGTATAGTATGTCTTAAATTAGATATATACAAATTATTCAGTAGAGCTCATGTAAGTAATCAAAACATAACTCTTAATTTAGTATTTGATTGATTTTATTTTCACTATTTAATATAATTATTTAATAGCATTAGAAAAATTGTTTCATTACAAAATGAATAACTAGGTTTTTATAGTGATACCAATTTTAAAACATACTTAAAAATATTGCCTGCTTCTTCTGCTGCTAAGTCACTTCAGTCATGTCCAGCTCTGTGTGACCCCATAGATGGCAGCCCACCAGTCTCCCCCGTTCCTGGGATTCTCCAGGCAAGAACACTGGAGTGGGTTGCCATTTCCTTCTCCAATGCATGAAAGTGAAAAGTGAAATGAAGTCACTCAGTCGTGTCCGACTCTTTGCAGCCCCATGGACTGCAGCCTACCAAGCTCCTCTGTCCATGGGATTTGCCAGGTGAGAGTACTGGAGTGGTTCTAATCAAGAGAACTGTGACTTTGTGAGTTCAAATGATCGAGGTTCAAGGCAAAGTAAAACCTATTTACTTGTAAATATTTTCTGTACTTAGATATTAAAGATTATACTAATTTCATTTGGCACAGGGAACATAAACATATTTTTATTTATTTTTTTATTTTTTAAATTATTAAATTTATTTATTTTTTTAATTACAATACTGTATTTGTTTTGCCATACATTGACACGAATCAGCCATAGGTGAACACAATCTCCCAATGCCGAAGCCCCTCCCCACCTCCCACCCCACATCCTCTACTTGAATCATCCTGTGCATCAGCCCCATGCGTCCTGCATCCTACATTGAACATAGATTGGCGCTTCATTTCTTACAAGAAAATATACATGTTTCATTGCCATTCTCCCAAACCATCCCACCCTTTCCCTCTCCCTCAGAGTCCAAAAGTCCACTCTGTACCTCTGTGTCTCTTTGTTGTCTCACATATAGGGTCATCATTACTGTCTTCTAAATTCCATATATATGTGTCAGTATTTTTAAAGAATCCTCACTCAATCATGTCTAAACATGTGAAATCAATCTAAAGTGCTTAGAGTAAACCTATGTCTGAAGGAAAGATATGTTTCCCCACTGCATTCACAGTTCACTCCAGGGAAAGCCTGATTCTTTTCATCACAAAGGAGGTAAACTGGGAAAAAATTAATTGTCAGATCCAGTAAGATTGTCTAAAGGTAGAATAGAAGTTAGCTAGCTGGGGTGAGTGAGGGAGAGAAAAAAAAGTTCTTACTTATGAATAATTGCAAATAACCTACTCCAAAGAAGATATAAATATCTCTAGATAAACATGATATATTTTTACTAATGAAATTGAATTTTATGGATCAAAAGTCTTTCTGATCAGTTGTTGCTACAGTCCATCCAACTAGAGTTAAAGCTATAAGAACATGTGTGAACATTTTTAATTCTTAGTGAATTTCACTGTGAATGTTTTACATAATTACTTTTGAACTGACTAAATTAGATTTCTCAGTCCTGAAGTTATCTGTCTTAGTGGCTCAACATAGTTCTTTACTCCTCCAGAGTTTGTAATCTAGGCAACTAAAATTAACAGTTGGCTAATGTGGAAAAATATTCATTTTTATTTATTAATTCAACAGATATGTATTCATCACTCAATGTACCAAACACTAAGATATAGCAAAAGAAAATAATTTTTTTTCATATAACTTACTTTCTTGAAGGAGGTTGAAAGTAATCCAGATAAACATGTAAAATGAACAACATATTATGAGGTCATAAAAACAAAAGAGAAAAGTAAAGCAGGAAAGGGAGAGCAGGAGGGTGTTGCAGAGTTGTCAAAACAGCTCTGGATTTGGAACCTGAGCTACTAGAAAATCAGATTCACCATTTACAAAAACGTAGAAGATTGTGGAAAGAGCAGATGTGTGGGGAATAACAAGATCACTTCCAGATGCATTAAATTTCTTATTGTTGATTGATATTCGTTTGGATTGATGAGTCTGTGATTCAAAGGAGAGATCTAGGCTAGAAATAGAAATGTATGAATCATTAATATAAGTATGTGTATGGTATGTAAAGCCAAGGAAACCGGAAATGATGAAACTGTATGACATCACCAAAGGAGTAATTGGGCTTCTCTGGTGGCTCAGGGGTAAAGAATCTGCCTGTTAATGCAGGAGATGTAGTTTCGATTCTTGGGTAAGGAAGATCCCCTGGAGAAGGAAATTGCAACCCACTCCATTAGACTTACCTGGGAATTCCATGGAAAGAGGAGCCTGACAGTCTATAATCCATGGAATCACAAGCAGTCAGACATGACAGAGACTGAACACACAAAGGAGTAAAAGATACTCAGATTAAGCACTGAGCAGACCCCAGTGTTGAAATGTTAGTATATTTAGATGGAAGGAATCTAGCAAAGTTTACCAAGGAATATTAGCTAGAGACAGAAAGAAAACAAGGTAAAGAATGATAAATATTCACAATGTGGACTAAGTTCAAGGACGCCTGGATAGAGATACAGGGTGTAGTTTATATTGAATTTGGGAACAGTGTATATAGAAATTTCCTTTGAGGAGTCTTATGAAGAAAAGGATTGGGGATATAAATGAATAGGTAGTGGGTAGTATATTTAAATTTATTTATTTATTTATTTGCTGAGAGGAAATTATAGCACATTTAGATGTTTATAGGGACAATCTAGAGGAAAAGATATATTTGATGACAAAAGAAATAAATAGATGACATTGTAAGAATAAATACAAATTGAAAGAAAATGTAATAATTTTCCCCTTGAAAAATGAGAAAGAGCCTCCTTCTCTCTTTTTCTTTCTTAGAACGTTTTCTTTAGATAGCATTTTCTTTGGGTCATTGTAAATTCTTTTCAGCTGCTTTGATATATATGTAAATTATTCTAAAAGCTAAAGAAATCTCTTGCTGGTTTTACAGCCCAAGAATATTTTTCTCAAGGCCCTGGGAGGCATATCTTTGAAAAGTAACCATCAAGGAATATAAAGCCCTCATCTCTCACTTTCTGAGAGAAGATGGGAGCCTACCTTCAGGAGATGCCACATTCCAAATTACAAAACTTCTGTAAGTCAAAAAGATACTTCAAAAAAAAAAAAAAAAAGATATAAGATCCCTCCCCACCAGCTTTGGATAAAGACAGTTATCTAACATCAATTCAGTCCAGTTGCTCAGTCATGTCCGACTCTTGCGACCGATGAATCGCAGCACACCAGGCCTCCCTGTCCATCACCAACTCCCAGAGTTCACTCAGACTCACGTCCATGGAGTCAGTGATGCCATCCAGCCATTTCATCCTCTGTCGTCCCCTTCTCCTCCTGTCCCCAATCTCTCCCAACATCAGAGTCTTTTCCAATGAGTCAACTCTTCTCGCATGAGGTGGTCTAAGTACTGGAGTTCCATAGATCGTCACAATTACCAGGTGAATTTAGAATGAATGATATGCAACCATTGGTGCTATCAAGCTCTCTTACTTGAGGAGTAGCTTGTCTTGAGAGCATGTTTGTGATGGACTGCGTCTGTTTGTCTTATATTAATGGGTGAGATTTCTGTCTGTCTCTAGGTGACTGCCTTTGATGTACATCACTTTCTGGTTTATTGCTTTGCTGTTGTTTCTCAGTCACTACATCATGTCCCAATCTTTGTAACCTCATGCACTGCAGCATGCTAGGTTCTTCTGTCCTCCACCATCCCCCGTGTTTGCTCAAATTCAAGTCCACTGAGTTGGTGATTGCTTATGCAAACACAAAACTGTTTTATTTCTCTTCTGTTGTGAAGTGATTTGGGCGATTCATAGGAAATTTTGTGTTTAATTATATTTCCCTAGGAGTTGGTGATGGACATGGAAGCCTGGCATGCTGAGATTCATGGGGTCGCAAAGAGTTGGACACGACTGAGCGACTGAACTAAACTGAACAGTATCTAGTGACTGAATAGAGAGTTTAGCCTTAGTTAGGAGCTGAGGTAGTTAGTTTTTATAACAAGGAGAAGTTACAGTCTGTGACCACAAATCAGACAAGTATGTATCCGTTATATTAAAAACAAGAGGGCAGTCCCCCAAAAAAAAAAACAACAAAAACCTGTTTATGCTAAGCCCCAAACTGAGAAGTAGCACAGTTACAGTTTTGGCTCTTCCAGATTGGAACGTTAAACCAGTAATCCTCTGATCATCACTAGTCATCTGCTTGCCATTTCCTAAAGGAAGCTTAGGATAAGAGTCAATTAGATCTCCATAAAAATTTTGTGAGAGAGTTGGACCTTAAAGAATGCTGAGCACCAAAGAATTGATGCGGTCAAACTATTGTTGCAGAAGATTCTTGAAAGTCCCTTGGACAGCAGGCGATCAAACCAGTCAATCCTAAAGGGCACCGACTCTGAATATTCATTGGAAGGACTTGTGCTGAAGCTGAAGTTCCAATACTTTGTCCATCTGATACGAAGGGCAAACTCATTGGAAAAGACCCTGATGCTGGGAAAGATTGAGGGCAGGAGGAGAAGAGGGCAACAGAGCATGAGATGGTTGGATGGAATTATCAACTAAATGGACGTGTGTTTGAGCAAACTCCAGGAGATGGTGAAGATGCTGCCGTCCATGGGACCTCAAAGAGTTGGATACGGCTCAGCGACTGAACAACAACCAAAAAAAAATTCATGTTATTTTTTCCTTTCAATTATAAATTTTTAAGACTTAAAAAAATGTTCTCTTTGTCAAACCTTCACCTATAATTTCAGTTGCAGTTCTTGGTATGTTGACCCAAGTCCTACTTCAAGAACGCTCATCTCTTCTCTTCTCCATCTCAGTATTTTTTTTGACAGCTCTAGAAACCCTAATCTTCCAACTAAGAGAATCTTGGAAGTTTAGGGAAAGAAAACTCTTAACGACAGTCTCCACTCAATGGAGCTTAGGAGCGATGGGTAAATATTTCAACTTCCTGTCCTTCAGATGAACAGTCATAAGAGGCCCTCTGAATTCCTCTTGGAGGTCCTGGCACAATTCACTATTCAGTGGCCACATCAGCAATCTTAATAATATATCCTATATTGCCTTTTCCCTTTAAGTCTGTGTTCTCTGCTTCCTTTCTCTTGCTCTCTGGTATCATCTGCTAAATAAACTAATAAACCTAAGACAGGGATTGTGTTTTAATCCCTGGGTTTTACCATTAGTGTAACCTGCAATAAATTACATGTTTTATTAAGGATAAAGAAAAGAGTTAAAAATAAAAAGCCCATCCATTAAAGATAGAAGTAAAATTCTAAAAAAGACTACAGATATTAAAACAGAAAGAAAATAAAATTTGTTTTAGAAAAGTGAGCAGATAAAAGGATTTAAAACCTGTAATTCTATACTTAGCCTGAGAAAACAACTAATATGAAAATAAAGTACATTCTAAGACATGCAATGCCTCAGATATACATCTCTAAAAGATTAATCCAGGGATGCACTCAACAAAATATGAACTAAAATGAATTGAAAAAATATCATGAACAAAAACATCAGCTATTCTGGTGATAATTGTGTGCTGTGTGCTAAATCGCTTCAGGCATCTCCAGCTCTGTGACCCATGGACTGCAGCCTGCCAGAATACTGTCTGGAGATCTTCTCAATCCAGGGCTCGAACAGACATCTCTTACATCGCCTGTCCTGGCAGGTGAGTTCTTTACCCCAAGCACCACCTGGGAAGCCTTGTAGTTGCTCACTACTAAGTTTTTCAGCAGAGTGCTGAGTAACTGAGATATTTTGTTGGCAGTTTAGGATATGTATTTGAGAATCTACTTATAGGAAATTCAGAGAACAAAGAAGTCTGCTTGTAAATACTAAGGCTCAGGTTATGGTCTTGTGTTCAGTACTAAGAGCCAGGAGAAAACATGGTCGTAAAAATATGCTTTTGAGACTCCTAAAGATTTGTCTTTACATATTAGTGTTTTCTAGTAAGAAAAATGTAAACATGTTTCCTCAGAATGCCATTGCAATATACAGTATATGTTACCATACAGACTTTAAAAAGATAACATGACAAGATAAAAACTAAACAGAAATAGCTTTCCTTATTATTAATTTCAATATAGCAATACCCTATCATACTAACCTCACTTTGGATACCACTGCTACACAGTGTTAAAGTGAAAGGCTAATCTCTGATGCAGATGGAGTTCCATTTAACTTTACAATGAAGAAGAATGCTTAGACATGAAATGTGATTCTGTTGTTTGATATCCTTTTTACCTGTTGGGAAGCTCTGTGTTTCTTAACTTTTGAACAAGTTTGTGGGCATGCAAAATATGTTAAAATGCTTTCTCTTCTGTCTTTTATTTTCCTCATTATAAACTTTTTGAGGAGAAGTTTGCCTGAAATGAAAGAGAATATAGCGATTTAAGCAGGCTTCCCAGGTGGCGCTAGTGGTAAAGAACCCACCTGCCAATGCAGGAGACATAAGGGACATGGGTTCAATCCCTGGGTAGGAAAGATCTCCTGGAGTGGAACATGGAAACCCACTCCAGTATTCTTGATGGAGAATCCCATGGAGAGAGGAGCCTGGAAGGCTACAAGCCATAGGGTCACAAAGAGTTGAACATGACTGAAGTAACTAAGGAAACACAGCGTGTAGTGATTTAAGGAAGGAGACTGGTGGAGGATAATGACAAAGAAGAGGAGGGGGCAACAGAGGAAGATAAAGAGATTGTAAGATTGTTTGAGATTTCCTCAGACCAAAATGAAATTTTCCAGAAATACCCCAGAACTCTTTGGGACTCTTCCCTGATTTTTGGCAGTTCTCTGACTATCTGGGCAAGACCTCAAAATGTCTTGTGATGCAAATGAGAGTTCTAGAGTTCTGAACTTTGCCAGTTTGGTAACCCAAATGTAGACTGAAAAGCAGCATGGGGGCTGATATAAAGGGGATGTTATCAGTTACTGTTAAAATTACAATTGAGGGGACCCTCAGACACTTTGATGCCAGAAACCAAGTTCTAACCTCATGGCTAAAGGACCAGTGATAATAGTGCAGATTAAATGTCCCACCTTCCTACTGGAATCATACTTAATATTAAGATCATTTTTATTTATCAACAATATGTAGAGGAAATATTTCTTGTTCTTTCTATTCTGAAACTAAAATTCATAGTAGTTGCATTACTTGCCTCATTCTTAAGCATTCAGTCATGGAGTGGGGAAAATGGAACTGGAGATAGATTAGCATAAAAAAATTAGTCCCGTTTGAGTATTATTGGGCTGATTTGCTTTAGTCTCTTCTGTGAATACAGTTGAGAATGCAATTAAAGACTGCTGGCTGAACCATGTGTGTAGCTCATGATGAAAGGGTAAAGCAAAGATGTAGAAAATGTTGTAAAATGACAGTAAGGAGGTACGTATGTGTTTAATCTTGACCTTTATTGGAGAAGGAAATGGCAACCCACTCCTGTATTCTTGCCTTGAGAATTCCATGGACAGAGGAGCCTGGTGGGCTGCAGTCCATGGGGTCACAAAGAATTGGGCATGACTGAGCTACTAACTTTCTTTATGGGTTTTTGTTTATTTAGTTTAATTTGAATATAGTTAGGTATTTCGGTTTTTAGTTCCAGCAGAAGCGTGTCCCAAGGCAAATATTCAAACGTACGTAGTTGACTGGTGATACTGGAAACTCTCTCTGGCAAGGAATATGGAAGTGAGACAGAGAAGGGAAGAGATCCAACATTTGGATGCATTATCAAGCAAGCTACTGCTCTAGTGAGTGAAGTTGCTCAGCTATGTCCGACTCTTTGCGACCCCGTGGACTGTAGCCCACAAGACTCCTCTGTCCATGGGATTCTCCAGGCAAGAATACTGGAGTGGGTTACCATTTCCTTCTCCAGGGGATCTTCCCAACTCAGGGATCGAACCCAGGTCTCCTGCGTTGCAGGCAGACACTTTAACCTCTGAGCCACCTCTGGTAATTGGAGCTTAATCTTGCTAGTGAATTCTGAGAGCAAGCATATAATAAGTCCCCCAGAGTTATCCCTCCCAAGGGACAAGGGAGCTAGAAGTTGGTATACAAACTCCCATCGTTCATTGTTTGAGGATTTTTCCTTGGGAACTTTAATCTTAGCACATCTGGGTGGCTGTGTACATGCTTCACAGAGCCAGGAAAAGCCCGTAGGCAAAAAGAATCAAATACTGGCATTTGGAACCCAAGCTCAAATATGGTGAAGTGAGGGTAGGGAATTAGGAAAGCATAAACAATATTTTTATCACAGAACCTACTTTCTCATCCCTATTTTCTCTTGTCTGACTGCTTGATTTACTTATACTATTTCCAACATGGCATTAATAGGCCTCTGAATTCACAACTTCTGACATCCCCAAGTCTTTGATAATCCTGTTACAAATTTCTTACTTATTATCTTAAACAGTGCTAAAAATGAGTTTATAGAAGAGTTTTGAAGGTAAAATCGCATCTGTTCAAGTAGCATTCAGGATGTAGTTGCATGAAATTCAAAATTCTCTTGAGAGGGGAAATATGCCACAGAAATTTTATCTGAAAGATGAATAAATAATTAATAACTTAGAACAATATTAATTTTTTCATGTTCTTACATTATGAAGTTATTTGCTTAGATTAATAGAACTCATTTATAAATATTTTTCATATTTAGGCTTTTATGCTAGTAAAATTGAACCAAAATTATAAGTCATTCATAAAGTTAATAGAAGAGATAAGGAAATAATTCAATTTACCAATCCTTTATTTGGTGGTGAATTGATTTGGAACTTTGTAAACCTATGGAAAACAATAGAGTTCTGAAATTACATGCTCATTTTAGTTTTACTTGATTCAATTAATGCTTATATAAGCAAAAGAAATTTGGGTAAAACTTTTAATTATCTAAATCTTGAAAAATGAACAAAAATAATAAAATCATCAACGTGCATTACATGAGTAAATGTTAAATATACTGACTGTTACCCATTTTAAATGTTCATTATTTACCACACATTTATTCAAAACTCATGCATACCTACATTATAGATCTTAAGAATATTGTACACATTTGTTGTAACAGTAGAGGCAGAACCTGGCACTTTCTTTGGCCAGGCCATCTAAGTGCAAGCACAGGTATTTATACTAAAAATCTCTTTGATGTGACAAGCATTTCTAACATTCTAAAAATAATAACCCTGGTGGTGTTCAATCACTCAGTCACATCTGACTCTTTTGTGACCCCATGGACTATGTAACCTGCCAGGCTCCTCTGTCCATGGCATTTTCCAGACAAGTATACTGGAGTGAGTTGCAATTTCCTCCAGGGAATCTTCCTGACACAGGGATTGAACTCATGTCTCCTGCATCTCCTGCATTGGCAGGCAAATTTACCACTGAGCCACCAGGGAAGCCCAATAACTCTGGTTATCTGCTTATTATTTTTTTCTAATGTGTTTATAGTGAATATTATATGTTTTGATACATTAATCATAATGTATGACTAAAATGATAGTATTTTCAGCCTCACTGCTACCAAAAACAGCTGGAAAATATATTAAAAAGATGCTCATTTGAAACTAAAAGTCTTGGCTATAATTCCTTATCTTGAACTTGATCAAAGAAGGCAAATTATATTTTAATTTAATCATATAGTGTTCCCCGATATTTATTAAATTATCTTGAACTTTGAAAGAAAGAATAATTGGGTGCTTTCCAGGTGACTCAGTGGTAAAGAATCTGCCTGCCAACTTAGGAGACATGAATTCCAACATTGATCTGGGAATATCCCCCATGCCACAGAGCAACTGAGTCCATGCACGCACCGCAACTACAGAGTGTGCACTTGAGCTCCGGAGCTGCAACTACTGAAGCCTGCACACTCTAAGGCTGTGCTTCGCAACAAGGAAGCCGCCAGTAAAAAGCCCATGCACTGCAACGAGAGAGCAGCCCCTGCTCACCGCAACTCGAGAAAAGCATGTGCAGCAATGAAGACCCAGCACAGCCAAAAAAACCACAAAACATAAATAAAACCATATAAAGAAAGAAGGATAATTAGAAGCAAATTATTTGACAGTATGCTAAGGATACAGGAAGTTATTGAATTTTAGCATTTGAATGGATTTTATAATATCTTGTTGGACTCGTTCTTTTTGCAACTGAGAAAAATGACACTAAGCCTATCCACATGGCCAAACTGAGACAGTCAGTGTCAGCACCAATATTTGAGAAAAGATTTCCTTTCTCCAAAGTTTATGTACAATGTATCATTGCTTTATTAAGACTGGCAAGGGATCCACTGTTCTGCAAATACCCTTAATTATGTTCTTCACCCATGTTAGAGCCAGTATCTCTGTATTCCCCAAACTGTGCAGCACTAGTGATCCAGCATCTACAGCCCTGATTATAGTCCTATTGTAAATGAAGCAGAATATGTTAAATTTTATTGGGAGCAGAGCAAGGATTTAAGTTGTTTGTAGATATGTGTTAACATGGCAACTTAACCTGCTCAGTCCTCTTAGTGACCTTAAATAAAAAGCCCAGTCATATTTACCAAGCCACTCACTCGATCTATTTGTTAATATTTTGGCTGATAGAATGAGCAGGGGGAAAGTTCTAGCTGTATCATTTACTGAAGTGGTGAAAATGAAAAGGAGGGAAAGCATATCTGTTCAGAGTGAGAAGTATAGTGGATGATTTTGCCACTGAAAACAATTAATGATTAATTCCTTTGCTGAGAGAATTGTCTATTAGGCCTTTGGCAGTTACAATCTTAATATAATACCATACAGAGTCAGTTATTTTCTAAATTCAAGCTGTGGTTTGGTTTAGTTGTTAAATCGTGTTTGACTCTTGGGACCCCTTGAACTGTAACTCACCACCCTCCTCTGTCCTTGGGATTTCCCAGGCAAGAATACTGGAGTGGGTTGCCATTTCCTTCTCCAGGGGATCTTCCCAATCCAGGAATTGAACCTGAGTCTCTTGCATTGCAGGCGGATTCTTTACCAACTGAACTACAAGGGAAGCCGAATTCTCTCTAAAATATATATATTAACTAGTTTAGGGTTCAGTTTGATGGCTCAGGATTTATTGTTTTAAGTTTAGCTTATTCAAGTACTAGTCAGCAACTCTTGTACTACAAAGTTATTACATCCTATGGATGCGATGGATAAATATGAGAATTTTATGGATAAATATAAGGATTTTACACACTTAAGTGTATTACTATAACATTTATAAATATTAAGACATAAAGATCAGTCAGTTCAGTCGCTCAGTCATGTCCAACTCTTTGCGACCCCATGGACTACAGCACGCCAGGCCTCCCTGTTCACCACCAACTCCCAGAATTTACTCAAACTCATGTCCATTGAGTAGGTGATGCCATCCACCTCTGTCATTCACTTCTCCTTCTGCCTTCAATCTTTCCCAGCATCAGAGTCTTTACAAATGAGTCAGCTCTTCGCATCAGGTGGCCAAGTATTGGAGTTTCAGCTTCAACATCAGTCCTTCCAATGAACATTCAGGACTGATTTCCTTTAAGATGGACTGGTTGTATCTCTTTGCAGACTTAAAGATAGTTAGCATAAAATCATTACATATAAACAAAATAATGTCCCATTTAACTGCATTTTTAAAAAGAATTTCAAATTTGTACAGAAAACTGATTATATGATATCTGATATGAATTGTAGAAGTTCATTTTTAGTCAAACTTAATATATTGAGTCTCCCCTCTCGACTCTCCACTGCCCCATGTCCAGATCTAGCCATGAGCTACCCAGATCACCCCCCCACCTGCAGGTGGCTACCCACCAGCTGCACCAAGTGGCAGTGCCTGGGGAGGTGCTGGCTACCCGCCACCCACCATGCCTCCCATCAGGCTGGATAATGTGGCCAACTATGCAGGGCAGTTCAACCAGGACTACCTCTCAGGAGTGGCAGCCAACATGTCCGGGACGTTTGGAGGAGCCAAGGTGCCAAACTTGTACCTGGGGGCCCCTGGGGTGGTTACCCTCCTGTTCCCCTGGGGAGTTTTGGGCAGCCCCCTCCCGCCCAGCAGCCTGTTCCTTCGTATGGAATGTACCGGCACCCTGGAGGAAATCCACCCTCTGGGATGCCTTCATATCCGCCATACCCAGGGGCCCCTGTGCCAGGCCAGCCCATGTTGCCCCCTGGACAGCCGCCCATGACCTACCCCGGACAGTCACCAGTGCCACCTCCTGGGCAGCAGCTGGCACTGAGCTATCCAGGGTACTCGAGTTCTGGGACCGTCACCCCTGCCGTGTCCCCAGCCCAGTTTGGAAACCGAGGCACCATCACAGATGCATCTGGCTTTGACCCTCTGCGAGACGCTATGGTCCTGCGGAAGGCCATGAAGGGCTTTGGGACCGACGAGCAGGCCATTATTAATTGCCTGGGTAGTCGCTCCAACAAGCAACGGCAGCAGATCCTCCTGTCCTTCAAGACAGCATATGGGAAGGATTTGATCAAAGATCTGAAATCTGAACTGTCAGGAATCTTTGAGAAGACAATCTTAGCCCTGATGAAGACCCCTGTCCTCTTTGATGCTTATGAGATAAAGGGCTCAAGGGAGCGGGCACTGATGAAGCCAGCCTGATCGAGATCCTTGCCCCCCGCAGCAACGAGCACATCCGGGAGCTGAACAGACTCTATAAGACAGAATTCAAAAGACCCTGGAGAAGGCCATTCGGAGCGACAGGTCAGGACACTTCCAGCGGCTCCTCATCTCTCTCTCTCAGGGAAACCGGGATGAAAGCACAAACGTGGACATGACCCTCGTCCAAGAGATGTGCAGGGGCTCTGTGCAGCCCGGGAGAACCACTTGGGAACAGATGATTCCAAGTTCAATGCGATTTTTCTGTGCTCCTGGAGCCGGGCCCACCTGGTGGCAGTTTTTAACGAGTATCAGAGAATGACAGGACGTGACACTGAGAAGAGCATCTGCTGGGAGATGTCCAAGGACCTGGAACAGCGCATGCTGGCTGTGGTGAAATGTCTTAAGAATACCCCACCTTCTCTGCTGAAAGGCTCAACAAGGCCATGAGGGGAGCAGGAACCAAAGACCAGCCCCTGATCCGCATCATGGTGTCTCCCAGCGAGATCAACGTCCGGGACATCAGAGCGGAGTATAAGCAGCTGTATGGCAAGTCGCTGTACCACGATATCATGGGAGACATTTCAGGGGATTACAGGAAGATTCTGCTGGAGATCTGTGGGGGCAACGACTGAGCAGTGGCTGGTGGGTCACTTCTGTCCACCCGCTGGCAACAGCAATGCCAGGCAAAGGCCGAAAGAATGTTTGTCTAACAAATCTACAAAGTAGCCCCCAGGTGTCACAGTTCAGACCAACTTTAGAGCCTTAGCGCCATCTCCTCCCCCGCCCTTGATCCGTGCATTGTGCTTGTGCCCAGAACCCAGTCAGTCTTGAACTCTCTCAGGACGCGTCCTCCCCACCCCACCCCTCACAGCCTCTTGCAGCTAAAGTAGATGTTTTGTTTCCTGACTCATGCAATCATTCCCCTTTGCTTATGGCTGAAACTCTTGGCTTCCTTCTAGTCATGTAATTTTGTATGTTCAGAGGGTTTTTTTCTTTGTTTTTAATATATAGTTGCAGACAGTTGCATACCCGTCTTTGCTGCATACAAAGTTTGGTTGTGAAAGAGGTGGGGGTTGGAATGCCATGTCTTCACTAAGGAGTAAAAGGGAAAACCTTTAAGGGTACACTTTCTGCATCTGGTGAAAATGTGTCATGAGCTTTGTTACTGCCAAACTCACTCCTTTTAGAAAAGAAAAGGCCAGAAAGTCATCTGTTCTTTCTTCCACACAAACCACAAGAACAAAGCCAGTTCCCTGCCAGTGACAGGGCTTCTTGTAATTGAGAATGTGCCTTAAACCTGAATGTCGATGGCCAAATGCTGTTTCCAAATTAAAGTCAGCCAGCTCTGGAAAAAAAAAAAAATATATATATATATATATATATATGTATGTATATATAGTCACTACTTAACAAGAAAAAAAATTCATATTGTAATGTTTTTTTGAGAGGAGTTTGCCAGGAGTTATAAAACACACATTTTACCTAAAGATCTTGTACCAAACAACATTGGATAGTTTATATACATCCTTTTAGCATATCAAATTTAGCACCTGCAAAACTGAGTTAATCCTTGTTCAGTTTAATGAAGAGTCTTATAGTAGAATGGTATTAGATAAAATATGTGAGAGCTTTTTGACAATGACAAGTCTATTATTTCTAGCGAAGTGTTTAATGAAAGTAAAAGTGAAGTCACTCAGTCGTGTCCGACTCTTTGTGACCCCATGGACTCTAGCCCACCAGGCTCCTCCTTCCATGGGATTCTCCAAACAATAGTACTGGAGTGGATTGCCATTTCCTTCTCCAGACATAAATATTAAAAATAATTCTAAGTATACATAGCCAATAAACAAACCCTTGTTGAGAAAGATGTTTTTCATCAAAGTAAATGAATGACTGATTTGTGGCTGATAACCTATTTTTGATTCTGGTAACACGATGGTGTTCCCGAGCTCTGAAAAATGTTTACTTTCACTGATCTTGTTAGGGCTTTTCACCCCATAAATGAGTACAACATACTTTCATTACTTACTTGACAAACACTCAATTTTAATACAATTTTGTGTATACCTATAAACAAAGAGAACTATAAAGAAATCAGTATCATTGTTGTATTCTCCCAGAGTTTGACAGGACATGTAAGGTCATGAAACACAAATTGTCTACTTTTATGTGCAGGAAGTACCATTTTAGGTAATTTGTCCTATAATAAATAAAACGGCGAAGGAAATGGCAACCCACTCCAATATCTCTACCTGGAAAATTCCATGGACAGAGGAGCCTGGTGGGCTACAGTCCATGGAGTCCCAAAGAGTCAGATGTGACTTAGCAACTGAACAACAGCATATCAGATAAATAAACTAGAGCAAAGTCAGATGAACAAAGAAAACCACCTGAGAAACATGGATGCTGGATTCAGAAAATGAGTTGGCTCAAAGATCTGCTATCTATTACCTCTGTGATTTAGGATCTTTCTACTTATTACCATCTTGCTCAGATTCTGGATGTGAGAAACTATATAAATAAAAGTAACATCAAATTTAAAGAATTTTATCCCATGCTTTTGATTTGAAAATCAAAATTTCTAAATTGTGAAACAGCTTGGATATTTACTTGTAAAAAGTTTTTATGTTACAATTCAAAGTATATGACCACCTTGTATTGCTTATTTAGAACTTCAAACAAGCAAAAGGTGAATTCTTAAAGATTTTCTTCTAGACTTTTCACTTTCTGGAAATAAAAGTTGGTCCTGGCTGACGTCATAGAAGTCCCATTAGTCTAAACTGTAAAATTCGTATGAATAAAGAAGAAATGTCAACTTTTCACATTGAAGAGAATTGCTAAGTAGTTGATTGGTCAAATAACTATGAGTTTTCAAAACAACTTGCATAATCTATAGCACAGCAGATAATTTTGTTATATGAATAAAGAAAATAAGATGTTTAGAAATATTCTATACTTTTTAATTGAAATAAATCATGAAAGAATCCTAAGGACTAAAACATTTGTAATTTTAATTTTCTGGTCTCCACTTTTACCACTTTGCATATATTTTGTTAAATTTTTATTTATTTATTTATTTATTTTAATTACAATACTGTATTTGTTTTGCCACACATTGACATATGTTAGTTCTAGGTAAATTAAAATTTTAACTCTTCTAATATCTATGTGATAGATGTTTCACTTCTATCCATAAAAATTGCCACTCACTCTATAATTTTTGTTTTTCCAAGTAAGGAAATAATTGTAAAATAAAATTAATTATTAAAAGAAAAACCCAAACTTCTCCTTGTTAATCAGCTTCTCATTTATAGAATTAACTCAGTTTTTCTCAGTGTATTTCAGTTTCCAGAAAATTATTTCTAACATGATGTTGTCTTTTCATTCATTCTTTGAAATCTGCCATCTTAAAGTTTCTGCATTTGCAGTGTAGAGAGCATGTCTGTTTCAAGGGCACTTGTACTATGAAGCTTCTTTGAAGTTATTGATAGTGAAATAAGGCTATGAATATCATTATGCATCACAGTATAGTTGTTATTGTTCAGTCATTAAGTCATGTCCAACTGTTTGCAACCCAATGGACTGCAACACGGCAGGCTTCCCAGTCCTTCACCAACTCCTGAAATTTGCTCAAACTCCATGTCCATTGAGTCAACAGTGCCATCCAACCACCTCATCTTTTCTCATCCCCTTCTCCTCCTGCCTTCAATCTTTCTCAGCATGAGGGTCTTTTCCAGTGAGTTGTTTCTTCACATCAGGTGGCCAAGTATTGGAATTTCAGCTTCAGTATCAGTCCTTCCAATGAATATTCAGGGTTGATTTCCTTTAAGATTGACTGATTTAATCTCCTTGCTGTCCAAGGGACTCTCAAGAGCCTTTTTCAGTCACAATCTTCTCCAGGAGTCTTCTCGAAACTGTGCATTTTGAACAATCACAGTGAAAACATCAATTCTTTGGTGCTCAGCCTTCTTTATGGCCCAACTCTCACATCTGTACAAGACTGCTGGGAAAACCATAGCTTTGACTATACAGACTTTTGTTGGCAAAGTGATATCTCTGCTTTTAAATATTTTGTCTAAGTTGGTCATAGCATTTCTTTCAAGGGGCAAGTGTCTTAATTTCGTGGCTGCAGTCACTGTCTGCCATGATTTTGGAGCCCAATAAAATAAAGTCTGTCACTGTATCCATGTTGTTTTGTTTTGTTTTTTCCTCATCTATTTGCCATGAAGTGATGGGACCAGACATCACTTCATTTCACTCCATCACTTCATGGCAAACAGTACAGTTGAAATCATTATTATTTAAGTACTGAAAAATCTGTGATACAACTAAAGTTTTCTTGTAAGGTCATTTAGTCTTTATTCATATTGGATTGGCAAAAAAAATCTGTTTAGGTTTTACCATCATATGTTACAGAAAAACTTCAGTGAACTTTTTGACCAACCCAATATTTTCATTTGAACATTCCTTCCCTTCGTCATGGGTATAGGCTTCTGATGGAAGTGTGATAAACTGAGTGACAGTACTCTACCCATATGGCACCTTCTCCAGTAATATTTACTAAGTCCCTTTTACAGAAGGAACCCTCTGTCTAATAGACTAATTCCTTACAGTGTGTTATATATGGAAAAATATTTAATCACTTAATCTCTTATTAATTCACCTAATCTTGACTATACTGTAGCACTTCAAGATTATAGCTGGATAATATACTCACAAAAGAATTACAGCATAAAATGATGCATGCAGAAGGGAGTATTTGTTAACATTACTGGCACATTAAAGCCCAGTGCCTGTGTTTCTCTCCATATAACCTTGGAAACGTTATAGAGCTTTACTAAATGTCAGTTATTTTATCTATGCTAATGAGACTAATACTTGTAGTTCACATGGATGAAGTCAGGACTCAATGAATTTTTGCATATGAAACTTACTAGATATGTATTTAATACATACAATACATTTTAATTATTATTATTATTTATTTGTTTCAGTCCCAGTAATATTTAAACCTTGAAAGTGGCATTTCATTTGAGTTTAGGAAAATCATTAAAACTCAGAAAAAAATAGATTCAGAGTGTGAGGGAAGATATATAGAATCAGTGAAGGTAGAAGTAACAGCATTGAGAAAACAATGTATGATTAATAGAAAAAAATAGAAGGAAGGAAAATTAGCTTCCTGCTCTACTTTTGCCTAGTTACTCCAGAGGTCCTTAAAAGAGAAAAGATGGACATGGAATATTTATAGTACTGCAAAGAAAAAAAAAAGTTATATGAATTAGAAGAAAATTATAAAGTTTTAGCTTGATTTACTTAATCTTACAATTGTTGTTTAAAACATTATCTATAACTAGAATATCCTAGAAAACAAGCACAACTTTCAAATTTATACCTGTCAGAAAAGTATTTGGAATTTTAAATGAGCACCCAGCAATTATATATTGAAAAATTGTTAAATCTGACATTATGGCTATTGTCACTGACTTACAAAAATATATTCCACCAAACAAGCCTAAGAAAATTAATGCACCTTTCACAGAATCAAAAATTTTGAATTTTCTTGATTTGTATAAGCATTGTTAAGATTGTCAGGAGAGCACAAATGTATGTATGCATTGATGCAAAATATAACATTTTGACTAAAATTACTTTTAGACCACTCTTAAAAATGCTGCTTTTAGAAGCAAATAAAAGGTTTTATGTGGATCCTTTTCCTTGCAAAATTGCTTGGTGCAGTATTCCTATAATTCTGAAAACAATAAATTATGGCATATTTCAACTTGGGGAATTGTACCCTTAAACAATATTGTATAATCATCAATTTATTTTACATAAAGCCATGAGATGGAATTTGCATAATGTTTCCATTGCTATCCTTCTCAACTAATTCTGGCAAGCAAACCAATCAAGTAACAGGGATGAACAGTTAAAGCAAAGAAGAGAAAAATGGTTTTGCTTCCTCATATGGCTCAGTTCTCCTCTTAGTGAAAAAAAAATACACAGGAAAATTTACATCCAATGATCATAAAGTTAATGACGCTCCCATTTTTAATTAATTTCCAAATTTTTTAGAATGTGGTCTTTAATATAGAATGTGTTCTTTAATATTATTTAAAATAAATTAGGAAACCTGTTATTTTAAAAATAGCTTTCATATTAATTTGAAATCATTAAAACCACATGTCTTAACATACTTGAGCTATTTATTCATTAAAATATTTCATTAATAATTTATTCATTAAATAATTTGTCCATTGAATTAAATTATTTCATTAAAAATGAATTAAAATTGGAAAAACTAAGAAACAGAGCCAGTATACCAAAGATTTTCCTTTTCTACACTTTAATATAAATAGATGCATAGGTTTATAGATGGTAACACAACATTGTAAATCAACTATATTCCAGTAAAACATGTTTAAAATATACACCTGGTCAATAAGACATAGAAAATCTAATACTTTCTAAAGAGTATATATTCTGATGGAGAAAGTGAAGTATGCCAAGAAACACATACATACACATGTATGTCACATACATACTACATATATAAACCTGCAACTGATTTTAGCCCAATCTACGTGATAGAACCATGATAGATTTTACAAAATGAAAGAACAAGGTTTGTTTGTCTGATTTAAATTTGTTTTTTGGAAGCAAAATAGGAATATGCCTTTAATGATACACAATAGCTCTTTCAAAATGTCACTAGTTGCCATTCAGCGTCTCGACTGAGCATAGTCAGCAATGAAAGAAATAAAGGCAATGATCCCTTGCTATATATCATCTGGAAAATCTTAATCCAGTGGGGTAAAAGTCTTGTCTTCCAACTATTGATTTTCATGCCCTTATTCATAGTTTCAATGACATGCATCTTATATCTCGTCCAGTTTTTTCACTGCACAGAAACTGCAGTGAATTCTGCACTAGAAAGCACACTTATATAAAAGATGATTTCGTGAAATATAAAAATACCATGGAGAGAAACTGTGGGCAAGATCAAGTTTAAATCCTCTCACTGAGTTTGACAGAGCTCAGAGTCTTTGATTTTTTAGTACATAACACATTTTTCAAGTGATTTAATGAAAGACATCACTTATTGTCTTCAATATATCATAGATTTCCAATAGAACTATTTCTTTTTAATATTGCATTTAAACAAGTCACACTCCTTATGAATTGTTGATTTCAGTCTCCCCTAAATAAAAAAGCAAAGTAGCAGACTTACATGATTAGAGACTCATTAATCGCTATCATTTGAAGTATTTGAGCTCTTCTATGTTTACTTACTTGTTTTCTTAAAAACTGGTTCTTTTTCTAAAGAAAACCTAGATATTACTGGAAGGCAGCACATGGCAATGCATGGTAATTAAAATCAAACATACACTCAACCGTTTTTTCTGTCGCCTAATAGAGAATGTTTCAAAGTAATTCAATTTGCCAAACTTTAAATTTAAAAATCTGTCAGATGGGGATAATTGTAACTCCTTCTCCAGTTTGCAAGACTTAAAATCGTTTAGTCTATTAAAACAATTACATGTAACAATTAATAATTAACATTACAAATATTATTGAGAGATATTTGTGAACAGTGTGTATCAGACAAGTTTACTAAAGAAGATTGTCTCCTATATATACCTTTTTTTCAGTGAGGTTTTAATGGTCAGTGTTTTGTTTTTGTCTACCATATCTGTTTTAGGAAATTTCATATTATATTAATAAAATTGTTGCCAGCTCATTAAATAATTTACAAGTTCTTAAAGTACCATCAGCCTGTGATTTGTTTTTTCCAACTTTTGTAACTTGCATTTGCAATTTCCTCCAGTATTTGTAAAACTGCAAGCTTAACTGTGATATAAGAAGCTCCATGACACTTGTCAAAATAATAAATATAAGGAGCCAAGTGTCATGAACACAGGATTAACATGTAAGCTAAAAAAATGAAATAATATTAGTCAAACAGGAAGGAGGATAACATAATAGAAAGCAGGGCACAAAACAAAATACTATAACTTGTGTTTATATTAATGTGGGTATGGAAGAAAGGATTTTCCCCATACACATAGATGAGAAAGGTAAATTCAGGGTTTAATTGCCAGAGAAAGGACATGGCTTAGGATGAGGTAGAGCACAACAGAATCAGATATTAAATAAATAGAAAAGATAAAGCCACTCTGTGGGATGAGGTCTGTGCAGGGAGCAAGAGAAGGTGAACGAGCATAGGAAATGACACAGGTTAAAAAAAAAAAAAAAAAGTAAACCTAAAGCAGTAGAAAACAATGAGCTATTTATGTCAATGTATCATAGGAAATGACAGAGTTTTAAAAAAATGCAAACCTAAAGCAATAGAAAACATTGAGCTATTCATGTCAATATATCAAAGGCAGTAGAGTAAAAATGTAGTTTGAACTTTACAGATATTGACTCTATTCTAATGCCAGTTCAGTTATTACCTGTGTCAATAGTATGTCTACAAATTGTATGATAGAAAAGGTAATATTCTTTCAGGCTTTTATCAAATGGTAGTTATTACTGTTGATAATGTGATTTGATACAGGCAGGGATGATTCAGGTGTTGAGATGCCTGAAGCTTATGCTGTGAAACCTTCTTAGGAAAGTAATGCAAGTTACAATTACCAATTTACATAAGAATAGGAGTTTAAAATGAGAAAGTAAATCACAACAAATTATAAATACCACAAGCTTAGAGGGTATAAAAAGCCATCCCAAAACAAAGCAATTTTATTAATGAAAATCTCAACACGGCTGTTAGGATACATTTTTCTAAAATATTAGTGGCATCTGTTATGACCACTTCTTTAGTTCAGTTCAGTCACTCAGTTGTGTCTAACTATTTGCAACCCCATGGACTACAGCACGCCAGGCCTCCCTGTCCTTCACCGACTCCCAGAGTTTGCTCAAACTCATGTCCATCAAGTCGATGATACCATCCAGACATCTCACGCCCTCTTGTCCCCTTCTCCTTTTGCTTTCAATCTTTCCCAGCATCAGGGTCTTTTCCACTGAGTCAGTTTGTCCTATCAGGTGGCCAAACTATTGGAGCTTCAGCTTCAGCATCAGTCCTTCCAATGAATATTCAGGACTAATTTCCTTTAGGATAGACTGGTTGGATCTCCTTTCAGTCCAAGGGACTCTCAAGAGTCTTCTCCAACAACACAGTTCAAAAGCATCAATTCTTTGGCACTCAGCTTTCTTTATGGTTCAGCTTTCTTTATGGTTCTTTTTAGTCACATCCATACATGACTACTGGAAAAACTATAGTTTGATTATACAGACCTTTGTCAGTAAAGTAATATCTCCACTCTTTAACATGCTGTCTAGGTTGGTCATAGCTTTTCTTCCAAGGAGCAAGCATATTTTAGTTTCATGGCTGCAGTCACCATCTGCAGTGATTTTGGAGCCCAAGAAAATAAAGTCTGTCACTGTTTCCATTGTTCCCCCATCTATTTGCCATGAAGTGATGGGACCAGATGCCATTATCTTAGTTTACTGAATGTTGAGTTTTAAGCCAGCGTTTTCACTCTCCTCTTTTACTTTCATCAAGAGGCTCTTTCTTTACTCTTTGCTTTCTGTCATAAGGGTGGTATCATCTCCTTATCTGAAGTTATTGATATTTCTCCCTGCAATCTTGATTCCAACTTGTGATTCACCCACTCTGGCATTTCCCATGATGTACTCTGCATATAAATTAAATAATCAAGTTGACAATATACAGCCTTGCCCAATTTGGAACCAGTCCATTGTTCTATATCTGGTTTTGACTGTTGCTTCTTTACCTGCATACAGATTTCTCAGGAGGCAGGTCAGGTGGTCTGTTATTCCCATCTCTTTAAGAATTTTCCACAGTTTGTTGTGATCCACACAGTCAAAACTCTTTAGCGTAGTTAAGAAAGCAGAAGTAGATGTGTTTCTGGAACCACTTCTTCTTAGGACAGTAATTTCACAATATAATTTTAAAGATAGTTTATTCTTTCTTCTAACATACTTGTTCAAAATTTACTTTTACATCATTATTATTAAAGAAAAGTAGGTTTAGAAAAAATTATTTCAGACTCACAACAATACTGGAAACATTGTTCAGATTAGTGTTAAATCTTGCTAAATCATAACCATGTTTCTTTCACTTAGACCATACAACTATAGGGCACTACAAGTTTTCAATTGCTGTGATATCTTAATATTTGCTGAATTAATGCTGGTTTTGGGTAATAAGCTAGTTTATAAGAGATGACTGTATAATTTTATTCATATAATGGCCTTTATGACATCTTTGTCAATGTCAGTATTTTGTATCAAACCAATAAGAAACAGATCTTTGGCCAGTGAGTTCCTAAAATGCAAAGTTGTAAAGGAAGAAAGATCTAAAGGAAGAAAGATGGGCCTAAGAGTCCATCTCAAAGTTAAGAGAAATAAAACAAGTCCAAAGTCAGTAGAATGAAGAGAATAAAGATAAGAGCCAAAAAGGCACCTCCCAAAATAAAGCTAAAACTTGCTTCATTGAAAAGTTAAAAAGTTTACCAATTAACTTTTGTCACCATTTAAAAGTTCTGTTGCTGGAAAGAGGAAGCTTTATTATCAAGATAATTCAAGGACCTTTGAAGCAAGTTTTTGCTTAACTCTGCTGAAGACATGAGACTGTTTTATGGCAGGTGTGTTTCAGGTGGGAAACGCACCTTGTTGTTGACGTTCAACATTGTGTCGTTGTGGCCCTCTGCACAACTTTGATAGGACAATGAAAAGGAACCCAACGCTTTCCTTCTCCATTCAAGGGAAGGATGCAGTTACCAAGCCTTTCTCTCTATCATTTGCAGAAGATTTCAGTGTGTCAGGCATAGCACTCCATGAGGGAGGTGCTACTACCCCTGAGACAGAGAAGAAACCGAGGATCACAGGATTAAATAACACAACCACCAAAGCACATGATTGGGATTTAGACTTGCTCAACCTCTTGAAAGGTTCTTGCTGGCACCACCAGACCAACTAGGGCGTCCCACATGGATGAGTGAACTGAGGCACGTGCACTAAACATCTTGAACAAGCTGTCAAGAATGACCTGAATCAATGTTTTGTTCTCACTCCACTGGCCTTCTACTAAACCATGGTTTCACTGTTCTGTATAGATTATATGTGTATTACAGGCCACTGTGAATCCATAATTTGCCAAGAATAAATACGTGTACATAAATGTGCATTATAAAAATAAAAAGTTAAAAAAATTATAAGCTCCTAGTTGAAGAGAGAAAACACCAATCATTATTCTAAAAATACATTAAATAATAAGCCCTTACTTTAAGTGAAAACACCAATCAATATAAGGGTTACATATCTTACAGACCTTAATAAGTAATGCAAACATATTATAAGGAATATTAGATCAACAAAACTGGAATCTTAGATGAAATGGAAAAATTCCTTTTAAGACATAAACCATCTAAATTCCCTAAAGAAGGAGATAGCCTGAATAATTCTGTTTCTATTAAATAATTTAAATTTGCAGTTAAGAAGAAATTTTCTTTCCATAAGAAATTCCATGTTTATTTGCTTTCAATATAGAATTCTATCAAATATTTAGGGGAAATAATGCCAAGTCTCCATTAAATAGCAAATTTAAAAAAAGAAGAAAAAACAACTCCTTCAGAAAAATGAAAGATGCCATTTTCCAACTCATTTTATGAAAACAGTGTTATTGATATACCAAAACCTGCTTCCCTGGTGGCTCAGATGGTAAAGCGTCTGCCTGCAATGCAGGAGACCTGGGTTCGAACCCTGGGTCAGGAAGATCCTCTGGAGAAGGAAATGGCAACCCACTCCAGTACTCTTGCCTGGAGAATTCCATGGATGGTGGAGCCTGGTAAGCTACAGTCCATGGGATTGCAAAGAGTCGAACATGACTGAGCAACTTCACTGGTTCACTGGATAAAAAGATTACAAGGAAAGGAAATGACAAACCAATATCCCTTATGAGCACAGTTGCAATATTAGACAGTTGACTCTAACAATATATAGTATGGACAAGATGTCATACAAAAGTGATTTTTATTCCAGAAATGCAGGATTAATTGATATTATAAAAATAGCTTACAGCATAATGAATTAGGGAAAAAAGTAAAAGAAAAAAAATACATTTGATTGTCTGACAGAATCCTATATTGATTAATGATAAGTAAACTAATGCAAAATTAAATTGAATCTGATAATAAATATTTACCAAAATTGCATTTGAACATCTTATTACAGGGTTAAATTGAATCTTTTGATCATAAAATTAGGGAAAATTACTCTCGTCTATTTTTTATTCAACATGAAATAGGTGTGAAAATATCAAAAGCATAAATATCAGAAAGGAATAAATAAAGCTGTTTGTGTCATAATATCCATTTCTTCAGAAGCAAAACGTCTCCAATTCCTTTCACTAATATCCATATTAGTTACACTCTTGTGTCTGTTACTTGAAACACAATGTTTTTGAAGTACTTCACAGTTATGGAATGTGGCAAAGGTTCCTTTTTTTTCTAAAGATTTGTAAATTTAGTTTTCATATTTAGGTCTATGATTCATCATAACTGTAACTTCTGTATGGTGTCATGTTTGAGTTGAAGTTCATAATTTTCCATATAGAAAGCCTGTACAGAAAATAAAGTTAGTTCAGTAATGTGTATCTTAAATTTGTTTCTTTTCTCATCGATTTGATTTGGCCTTTGTGTCGAAATTAACTTGACCATGTAAGTATGAATTTTTTCTGGAATCTATATTCTATTTTATTTGTATTTATTCCAAGTTTATACTGTCTTGAATATCATATTTGTGTTAGCTATTCGTGGCTTCAGTAATGAAGTACCACAAAATTGGTGACTGAAAACAAGAGAAATGTATTCCCTCACAGTTCTAGAGGACAGAAGTCCAAAGCCAGTTGTCTTGAGCTGAATCATGCTTGCTCAAGATGCCAGCAAAGCCGTGTTCCTTCTGGAGTTTTTCAGGGAGAATCCTTTCCTTGTTTTGTGCAGCTTATGGTAATTGCCACAGTTCCTTGACTGGTAGTCTCATCCCTCCAATCTCTGCCTCCGGGGCCACATGGCCTTCTCGTTCTCAATATGTTTGTTACCCACTCTATCAGATCAGAGGGACCATGACTGGATCCTTTCCTTGCCTAGTGCTGAAGGTGGAAATTTTTTCAGTCTACTAAGATAAAAGACTCCCAGTTTAGATCTTTCTTATCAAGAATGTTTTGCTGTTACAGATTTTTGTATTTTAAGATTCATTTTAGAGTCAGCTTTTAATTTTTCCAAAATAATTTGCTGGAATTTTGATGGAGTTGTCTCATATCTATTCTTTGAGAGAGAGAGAGAGAGAGAGAGAGAGAGAGAGAGAGAGAGAGACAGAGTGTGTGTGTGCGTGCATGTGTGTGTGTGTGTGTGTGTGTGTGTTTCAGTTGCTTCAGTCATGTGCTACTCTTTGCAACCCCATGGATTGTAGCTCCTCTGTTGATGGGATTTTCCTGGGAGGAATACTAGAGTGTGTTTCTATGCCCTCTTCCCTGGGATCTTCCTGACTCAGGATTGAACCCATGTCTCCTGTGTGTCTCCTGCATTGCAAGCAGATTCTTTACTGTTGAGTCAACAGGGAAGCCCCATGTATAGATTACATGTATAGAAGCCCCAAGTCATTTAAGATGACAAATTGTCATCTTAAAAGTATTGAATCTTCACATCCATGATCTGTTGACTCAAGAAAAACAATCTGAAATCTTCTGGTTATGTTTTATTCACAAACCTTTCTGAAGACTATAGCCTGGGAGATGGCCTCTCAGGTAGCTCTGAAGAACTGTTTCAAAGAGGCAAGAGAAAAGCCAATATGTATAGAAGCTTTTGCTAAAAAAAAAAAAAAAGTAGTTGAACATCAAAAGATTACTGCTAATCACACACAAAAAATACAGACATCTCAAGTTAGTGATTTTAATGCTTCTTTATGGATGGAAAGATGCAGGACTCTGAGCTCATTGAAAGTATTATTTAGATAAGCACCTTAAGTATTCTTGAGACAAGCATCTTAACTATTTAGGGCCAGTATCCTATTTTTTTTTTTTTCTCCACCCTTAGAGGAATTCCTTTAGGGTGCATCATCTGAGGGGCTGCAGTGAATGAAGGCTTGATGGCAGTCAACATTTTACTGAAATGGCAGGCAACATTTTTTGCCCATATAAACTCTATTTATTTAGGTCTTTAATCTCTCTCAGCAATATTTTGTATTTGTTATTGAACAATACATATTTTACTATATTCATCCTTAGATATTTTAGTATTCTTGATATTTTTGTACATCAGTTTTTTTTGGTTAAAATAGTGCTTTAGATTTCTCAATTTCTGTACAGTTTAAATATTTGAACATATATTTTAAAATAAACATTTATGTAACTAGATAAGTAAGCAGTGTTACTGAAAAAAAAAACTGTTCAACTGTCTTATAGTGTTGTAAATATTATAAAGGTGGCAAAATGAAGAAACTCTTGAATAATCCAGTACTTCTGGGGAAGCTGGAGGTCACGTTACCTAATAAATGACATTTAACTTGATATAATTTTTTTTTTCCTAATGTTGGCTGTTTCCAGTACTCATCTAATTATTTCAATTATTTTTAATTAGCATTCATTTTAGACTTTCTAAATTCTTAAACTTACAGACATGGACTTCTTCATTTCATTTTCTAATACTTAGTGACCAGAACTGAGACTAGGATTCAGATGTACTGCAACTGGGACATAAACATAAGATAGGAATAAATATATGACACCTACTCTCAGAAAATGAAGATCATGGCATCCGGTCCCATCACTTCATGGGAAATAGATAGGGAAACAGTGGAAACAGTGTCAGACTTTATTTTTGGGGGCTCCAAAATCACCGCAGATGGTGACTACAGCCATGAAATTAAAAGAAGCTTACTCCTTGGAAGAAAAGTTATGACCAACCTAGACAGTATATTCAAAAGCAGAGACATTACTTTGTCGACTAAGGTCTATCTAGGCAAGGCTATGGTTTTTTCTGAGGTCATGTATGAATGTGAGAGTTGGACTGTGAAGAAGGCTGAGCACCAAAGAATTGATGCTTTTGAACTGTGGTGTTGGTGAAGACTCTTGAGAGTCCCTTGGACTGCAAGGAGATCCAGCCAGTCCGTTCTGAAGGAGACCAGCCCTGGGATTTCTTTGGAAGGAATGATGCTGAAGCTGAAACTTCAGTACTTTGGCCACCTCATGCGAAGAGCTGAGTCATTGGAAAAGACTCTGATGCTGGGAGGGATTGGGGGCAGGAGGAGAAGGGGATGACAGAGGATGAGATGGCTGGATGGCATCACGGACTCGATGGACGTGGGTCTGGGTGAACTCTGGGAGATGGTGATGAACAGGGAGGCCTGGCGTGCTGCGATTCATGGGGTCACAAAGAGTCGGACACGACTGAGAAACTGAACAGAACTGAACTGAACTCTCAGAATGGGAAGGGGAAGTTAATTGATACTTGTTAGCTTTCTCTAAAGAAATATATTAAAGGTTGTGTTTATTTATTTATCCCCCCCAAAAAATGTTTTCACCCAAAATAAAAAAGGATGTTTTATCAAATAACTAGATAATTCAACCAAATGCCATAACATATGTTCCTGTGACTGAAACTTGGCTAACTGGAGGCATTCTTTCTTTTACTTCGCCCATCTGGATAAAGTCTACTATTTTAGAGCATGTATTTTTTTTTTTTCCAAATGCTTTTTCAGCAGAGAGAAAATAAAATGTAGAATTTTTACTCCATGTTGGTAAGTAAACAATTTTGAGGGGAAATATCATATACCTTAGATATTTAATGCAATATCAAGAGGAAGCAGATGTAATACAGAGTCACTACTTCTATAATAATGGTAACTTCAGGAGAGCATAAGTATGCACTTTGATAAATAAGAGGATGGGGCTGATGCACAGGATGATTCAAGTAGAGGATGGGGGGTGGGAGGTGGGAGGGGATTCGGCATTGGGAGATTGTGTTCACCTATGGCTGATTCGTGTCAATGTATGGCAAAACAAATACAGTATTGTAATTTTAAAAATAAATAAATTTAATTAAAAAAAAAAAAAAGTGATAAGAAAATGATAAGAAATGATAAGAAAATGATAAGAAAGTGTGGGGTGGGAGGTGGGAGGGGGCTTCGGCATTGGGAGATTGTGTTCTCCTATGGCTGATTCGTGTCAGTGTATGGCAAAGCAAATACAGTATTGTAATTAAAAAAATAAATAAATTTAATAAAAAAATTTAAAAAGCAAAAAAAAAAAAAAATAAAAATAAGAGGATTTGGCTCCAAAACCTGAAAGTCAATATTCTATGACAAATAACAGACCTTGTATGTCCGAGCTTCCACAGAGAATTCAACTTCTTCATCTTTGTTACTGAAGATCAATCATATTTTAAAGTATATTATTTCAACATGTAACTGAGTCATGAATTCTATAACATGGTGGTTTTCTACAGGGCTTTTTTCACTGAAACAACTTAAGAAGCTGGCCTATAGTTATTTTCAGTTAGTCACCATTTAGAGAATCATGACAGTTTCTCTAGGAGAATGTTTTAGAAATTTTTGCTGAATTTAGCACTTAGTAATTAGATTTTGTTATTAGAAAAGTGCTAAGTTTCAGTCACTGAAATTTAACAACTTCTGAAACCTCTTGCTGAGGGTACTTGAGTCCATCCCCATGGAAACTGTTGCTGCCTTGACAAATAACCTGTAAGTAGCTTTTGAAAAACTGAGTGTTCCAGTTTTTAAGCCCTGCTGTTGGTGAAAATTTTGAGACTAACAAAGACTTCAAGGGATATTTCCCTTTCCTGAAATTTGTTGTATTACAATTAGTAGAATCTAGGCTTTATATGAAAAATAACTCTTAAAAATTTTGTATAAATAAATACTTGGTATTTTACACTGTATGTGAAATGGTATGATACCATTTCTTCCCAGAATCTAATATTTAAAAGATATTATTTTTTCAAACCTTAGGAAATGAACTAAAGATACAAAAATGAATTTAAAAATACAATATTATAGATTAAATAGAATAGCTATAATATTACATTAATGCAAAAGTAAGAAGAAAAATGAAAGGAGAAAAGAACAGATGGACCAAATAAGAAATAACTAGCAAAATGATAGACTTAAAGTTAAAAATATTTATATTCACATACCTCAATTAAAACAGATACATGGACAGATGGGATGCAAATGTAACAACCAATTATAAGCTGCTTATAAGGCATCACATTAATGGTAACTTCTCTGTTGTAAAAATGGACAGCCCAGAAATATAAAGGATCATAAGAGACTTCTACAAACAACTATATGTTGATAAAATGAACAACTTGAAAGAAACAGGCAAATTCTTAGAAAGGTGCAACCTTCCAAGACTGAACCAGGAAGGTAAAGAAGATATAGACAGACCAATCACAAGTAATGAAGTTGAAACTGTAATTAAAAATCTTTCAACAGAGTCTGGGATCAGACGGCTTCACAGACAAATTCTATCAAACATTTAGAGCAGAACTGACACCTATCCTTCTCAAATTCTTCTGAAAAATGCAGACAAAGGAATACTTCTAAACTTATTCTACAAGGCCACCATCATCCAGATACTTGGCCACCATCACTTTGATACTAAAGCCAGAAAAAGATACCGCACACACAAAAAATTATAGGCCAATATCACTGATGAACATAGACACAAAAGTCTTCAACAAAATACCAGCAAACAGAATCCAATGACATATAGGAAGGATTGTGCACCATGATCAAATGGAATTTATCCTAGGGATTCAAGGATTCTTCAAAATACCCAAATCAATCAATGTGATACAACACATTCACAAATTAAAGAATGAAAATCATGCAATATGTCAATAGATGCAGAAAATGCTTTTAACAAGATGCAACAATCATTTATGATAAAATTTCTCCAGAAAGTGGGCATGGAGTGAACCTACCTTAACATAATAAAGATCATATACAGCAAACCAACAGCAAACGTTCTCAGTGGTGAAGAAACTTACGGGTTTAATGCCTCAGCTAATGATATACAGAAAGACAGCTACAGCAAGGGTCAACAATCGGAATTTATTTGGCGATGTCACTTTCAAATTGTTGTTTCACACTGACCTCTGAAATAAAATCAATTATATAGAGCTTACTGGTTTAGAAAATGTCAATGCAATGCAGTTTAATTCATCATTAAACCTGTACTGACTATTTTACCAGTCTGTTGTTTACTGTGAATAGTAATGCAGAATAAAAACCTTATCTGGAGAATAAGGAAAGGTTTATTTATTGGGATGTCTACTACACATTAGTAACATTCCTACTGAGGTGCTTTCCTATCTTACTGAATACATTTTTTAAAGGTTTAAATGTATTGCATGACACTGAAGCAGAAAATGGAAGAGCTCATTATTCTATGATACCAAATGAAAGAGTGCTATTGTTATAACTTCTGGGATTGCATTAAAATACATAGGGAAATGAGCTTTCACAGTAAAGAACTGCAGTGACAGAAAGAAGTAACTAATTTTCCCAATTCCATACAAGTTACTATCTGAGGGAGAAGTCATATATATTTTGGGGAATGAGAAGCATTTTTTCTTCTGGAACTGCATACAGAAAGGAAGCAGGGGGATTCATCCAGTGAATTCTTTTATAAAGAAGAAAATATTTCGACAAACACAATGCAGTCAACTAAATATACTAAAGACACAAAAATGGTTATCAAATGTATGCTTTTTGAATTGAATATAACAAAATGGAAATCTTAATGTTAACTTGTAATTTACTTAAATGATTTCAGTGGGAACTAAAGTCATTTAAAAGAATGTCTATAAACAGAGTTCTAGGAATTCTTAAGCAGCCATTTTATAGAAGCTGGATTGAAATATTTTTTTAATTTAATTTCTTATACTTCTGGTGCAAATACTGTATTACTTGAGTTAAAATATGTTAGAAAAGCATAGTAGGGAGGGAATGGAAGAGAGTTCTCTACATAAGATCATGTAGGTTGTGCATTGCATGGCTACACATGTCACCCTTTACATATGCTAGAATATGAAATGTGGCCCAGGAAAAATTTGTGTCATGGCTCTGGAAAGGAGGTTACCTTATTTTCTCTAGTTTATTAAAAATGGCTTTTTAAATTTAGGTACTCCAGTGTCACTATGCCCACTATACTTAGTTAAATACTACAGAACCTTCTGTCCATTTTTATCTGCTTTGTTCTAGCCAATTCTTTTAGGTCTGTTTTCTAGAACTGCTGAAAATCTTATTTGCTTAACTTCTCCATTGATTTTTGCTTTTATATTTCAAACATGCCATTTTAAAAATTTAAATATCCTATTTGTTTCTTTTGAAAATGTTGCTCCTTCATATTTATCCTTTATTTTTATTATGGTTTTATTTTTTCTATGTTTGTCTATACTTTGTTGTTGTTGTTCAGTCATGTCCAGCTATTTGTGACCCCATGGACTACAGCACACCAGGCTTTCCTGTCCTTCACCATTTCCCAGAGCTTCATTAAACTGATGTCCACTGAGCTGGTGATGCCATCCAATCATCTCATCCTCTGTTGTCCCCTTCTCCTCCTGCCTTTCAGTCTTTCCCATCATCAGTTTCTTTTCTAATGAGTCAGTTATTCACATCAATATCAGGACTCTTTTCCTTTAGATTGATTGGTTTGATCTCCTTACAGTCCAAGGGACTCTCAAGAGTCTTCTCCAACACCAGGGTTCAAAAGTATCAATTTTTCTATGCTCAGCCTTCTTTATGGTCCAACTCTCACATCTGTATATGACTACTGGAGAAACCATAGCTTTGACTCTACAGATCTTTGTTGGCAAATTAATGTCTCTACTTTTTAATAGGCTGTCTAGTTGGTCATAGCTTTTCTTCCAAAGAGCAAGTGTCTTAATTTCATGGCTGCAGTCACCATCTGCAGTGAATTTGGAGCCCAAGAGAAGAAAGACTGTCTTTGTTTCCATTGTTTCCTCATCTGTTTGCCATGATGCGATGGGACCGAGTACCATGATCTTAGCTTTTTCAATGTTGAGTTTTAAGCCAGCTTTTTCACTCTCCTCTTTCACCTCATCAAAAAAGTCTTTAGTTCCTCTTTGCTTTTTGCGTAAGGGTGGTGTCATCTGCATATCTGAGGTTATTGATATTTCTCCCACCAATCTTGATTCCAGCTCGTGCTTCGTCCAGGGCAGAATTTTGCATGATGTATTCTGCATAGAAGTTAAATAAGCAGGGTGACAATATGCAGCCTTGACGTACTTCTTTCCCAATTTTGAACCAGTCCATTTTTCCATGTCCTATTCTTTGACCCGCATACAGGTTCTCAGGAGGTAGGTTTGTTTACACATTTGATGCAAATAATTTTTTAGACTTTTTCAGCTTGTTCTTTCATGATAAATTGTTTTGTTGTTCTTAGTCTATTATTTATGATGTATCCCCTTATGGATATCTGTGTCTTTTGTAATTTCAGATATTACAGTCATCTTCAGTGGATTGAAGTGTCTTTTGTTACTTTTGGCTCTTGCATTCCCAAGTTCCTTCCAAAGCATTGAGTGCTGTTTTGGAGCTTTTTGAGAGGGAGCAGATCTGCAGTGACTTTACTGTTCATGGGCCAGATTTTGCATTATCTTTTCTCCTTCCTAAATTTCTATAACATGCAGTATAGATTTGCATGCCTCCGTTGTACATAGACTACATTTGGGGATTTTATTTTTCATAAGAGACATCTCTCCAATGCCCCAGCATCAAGACATAAGGCAGATTTTCTGTTACTTTCCTCGATCCCTGTGCAGATTTTTTCTGTAGAGTAATTCTCATAAGAGAACAGTCTGTCTTGGATTATGTTTTGTAGCAATGATTTTGATTCTACTTTCCAACCTCGTTTATCCCCAAGGTCACACATCCCGTTTTTTATAGATACTTTATTAAACCCCAGCTCTATCAAATAGACTCATCGAAAAAGACCCTGATGCTCAGAAAGATTGAGGGCAAAAGAAGTGGCAGAGGTTGAGATGGTTAGATCGTGTCACTGACTCAATGGACATGAATCTGAACAAACTCCAGAATATAGTGAAGGAAAAGGGAGCCTGGCATGCTGCAGTCCATGGGGTTGCAAAGAGTTGGATACAACTTAGTGATTGAACAACATCTGTCAAATAGGTCATAGGGCTTACCTATGATCTTTCCCAACTTAGTCATAGAATCATATTCTTATTTGAATTGCCACAGTTCTATAACATATTCTAGGATTTATTTTTATTTTGGAAGTATATTAAAAATAAGGGAGGATATGTATCTGTATACCCTGGATCTGCATATTTCTAATGCTGAAATATGTTCATATTAATTTTTGTGTTGTTAAGACAACCTGCATACTTCCTCCCTGAATCACATCCTTGTTCAACCCATTGTATTTTCCCTTCCCCCTATGTCATGGTGACCTGGTTATCTGTTTACTTATACATAGGTATTCATGTTGACTATTTATAATGAAACTAAAGTATAATTGTATCTTATAGTAATATTAGAGATAATGTCTGTTTTATTTTTCTATTTTATATACATATTAACATATACATAAAATTTTATAAGTTGTACATTTTCTTTTAAATAATACTCTGTTGCCTCAGTGGTAAAGAATCTGCCTGCCAAGGCAGGAGATTCAGGTTCAATCTCTGGGTCAGGAAGATCCCCTGGAGAAGGAAAGGACAAACTACTCCAGTACATTTGCCTGGGAAATCCTGTGGATGGAGGAGCCTGGGGGCTTCAGTCCATGGAGTCACAAAAGAGTTAGACATGACTTAGTCACTAAAAATAACAGCAAATGTCTTGGCTATTGTAAATGGTGCTGCAGAATATGAGGGTGCAGATATATTCTAGTTAGTGATTTCATTTTCTTTAGATATATGCCCCCAAACAAAGTTGTAGGATGTTCTGGTAGTTCTATTTTTTTTTTTGAGGAATCTCCATGATGTTTTCCATTGTGACTGAGTCAATTTATATTGCTATCAAAAGTGCATGAGCATTCTCTTTCGTCACTTAGTTTTCTTAAGAAACAGAACCACAGGAAAAAAAAATGTTTTAATTAATTTTATTTTATTGAGATATAATTGAAATATATTACTAGCATTACATAAATCTAAAGATTGATGCTGAAACTGACGCTCCAATACTTTGGTCACCTGATATGAAGAGTCAACTCATTGGAAAAGTCCCTAATTCTGGGAAAGATGGAGGGCAGAAGGAGGAAACAGAGGATGAGATGTTTGCATGACATTACTGACTCAGTGGACATGAATGTGAGCAAACTCTGGGAGACAGCAAAGGAGAGGGAAACCTGGCATGCTGCAGTCCATGGGGTCACAAAGAAGTGGACAAGACTTAGTGAATAAACAATGGTAAATTTAAGGTGTATAGCATGTCAATTTGATATACTTATGTATTGCAATATGACTTCCACCATAGCATTAGCTGATATCTATATCTCATCACATAATTATCATTTTTTTGTGGTGAGAACACTTTATGATATAGTTTTGTAGCAATTCAAAAATATATAAGTATTGTTGATTATAGTCACTATGTTATATCTTAAACGTTCATTTTAATCACAAAATATATGGATATTTTAAATGCAATTCAATAATACAGCAACATTTTTAAAAATCCAAAATATGACACACTGAAGGTAAAGTACTGAAATTCTACAGTTTTTGTTCTAGGCAGTATTATCTATAAATGTGTCTTTTAGAAGCACTCATACAATTGCATACTGATGCATTGTAAGAGAAAATAAATAAAAAGAAATAAAAAATGTCTTAAAGATACTGATTGAGTCTTTCTGAGAAGAAAACTATTAGTTGTATTCTAATCCTAATTCCTAAAGTTAGCTGTTAATACTTTCATATGTATTAATCTAATACTCGTATCTATGCAAAACAATTAAAATATATTTTAACAAAAAAGAATCATGTTATAAGTATTACTTTCTAACTCACCTTTGCACTTAACAGGACAGTGTAAACTGTGTTTCTTGCTATTGCAATTTATAGAGATCAACTGTATTATTTTAACAGGCATACTGTTTACCACATTATTTTACAGACTTCAAAAGGTAACTATTTGTTACAGTAGATTTAACTAATGTTTATGATGTATAAATATTGCACACAAGTTTTATATATATATATATATATATATATCTGTCTATTTATCCATCTGTTTATCTAAGCATAAAAACAAGAAAGGGAATATCCAAGTGCTAACAAAAAGAGAATGCAAAGCCACAATGGTAAGCTGGAATTAAAATTGTATTAACGGTTGGATATACTCTGACTTGATATGGGCTTTCCTGCTATTCAGTTGGTACTGTATCCAACTTTTTGTGATGCCATGGACTGCAACATGCCAGGCATCCTTGTCCTTCATAATACCCCAGAGCTTGCCCCAACTCATGTCCATTGAGTTAGTGATGCCATCCAACCATCTCATCCTTTTTCATCACTGTCTCCTCCTGCCTTCATCTTTCCTAGCATGAGGGTCTTTTCCAGGAAGTCAGCTTTTCTAATCAGGTGGCCAAAGTACTGGAGCTTTAGCTAGAGCATCAGTCCTTTCAGTGAATATTCAGGGTTGATTTCCTTTAGAATTGACTGGTTTGATCTCCTTGCTCTTCAAGGGACTCTCTTCACGAGTCTTCTCTAGCACCACAATTTGAAAGCGTCAGTTCTTCAGTGTTCAGCCTTCTTTATGGTACAACTCTCACATTCATACGTGAGTACTGAAAAAAACAACAACAACAACAACAACATAGCTTTGACTATACACAACTTTGCCAGCAAAAGGATATCTCTGCTTTTTAATACACTGTCTAGTTTTCTCAGAGCTTTTCTTTCAAGAAGCAAGTGTCTTTTAACTTCATGGCTACAGTCACTGTCTACAGTAATTTTGGAGCCCAAGAAAGAAAATCTGCCACTGCTTCCACTTTTTCCCCTTCGATTTGCAATGACGTGATGGGACTGAATACCATGTTCTTAGTTTAGTTTTTTTTTTTTCCCTTCTTAACATGAGTTTCAAAACAGCTTTTTCACTCTTCTTTCACCCTCATCAAGAGGCTCTCTAGCTGCTCTTCACTTTCTGCCATTAGAATGGCAATAAATTGAGACACCCATTTTAAGATGTCTATATCTATTCATAAGACCTGGAGAAGCTAACTGTAATCCTACAGAGCCTTTACAGTCCTGAAAAATGGGTTTTATATCTATGTAACATGAAGGGCATATTTTAGTAATGCAGAAGTCATATTGAAAGATTCAGTGTGGTGTAAAGTCTAGTATAAGGATATTTTGAAATATCTGCTTTCTTTTTTTGTATCTTTCTGGTTACTGTATTGAGTTAACTATATTGTAAAGAAAGAATTTTTGCCTCAGGCAATAGGTGTTACAAAATTAAGGACAGTATTTTTGTATTGAGGAAGATGGCAAGCTGAAGAAAACTTAAGGCATGAAATTTTCCTGATGGATACAATGCAACATAAACTTTCCAAATCTGATAATTTTTTTTCCAAGTCGGTAGAGCTAGAGGGTCAAAAGGAGAAAATGAAATCTTCTATGTTTGTAAGTCCCTGAGTGGGTAGAGTTTTGAACACACTACTCATTCATCCAGAGAGGATGAGAAAAGAGAGAAAGTTCATGCCAGCTCCCCATGTTAAAACTTGATAGATGAAAAAAATTCCATTAACACAGAATGTCTCAAAGGCAATACAAAGTAGTAAGTATCTTATGTGCATTTAGACAGTCAAAGAAAGTTTCCTGTGGTACAATGAGATCCTGAATCAAGCTAATAATCCTGGGTTCCAAAATATCCACTGAAGTATGAAGAAAAATTGACATAATTAAATAGGCTAAAATGCACAGAGAAGCCTTGTTTTATAGAGTGAAGAATGGCATGTCTCAGTAACCTGCCCATAGCTATAACTGAATATTCAGGAAAGATGGTCATATCTGGTGATGGCAACATTTAGATAGACAACCATCTAAAATGACACCATTCTACCATTCTACCTTCTCCCCCAAACAACCAAGTGCCTCAATACTCTGTAATATTCAGGACATTGTTTGGAAAAATAGCACCCATTCAACTATATGAAAAAAATTTTTTTAACTTGAGGTGAGTAATTAAAACAGTGCACTCTAGAGAAGATACTTCAAAATAAATGAACATGATAAAAGATTATAATTATGAATATTTTATAGATGACAATAGTAAAGTATGGAAATATTACTTTCTTCCCCCAAAGACAATGAATTTACCAACGTTGTCTAGTCAGTGAGTCATGTCTGACTCTTTTGTGGCCCCATGGACTATAGCCCACCAGGCTTATCTGTCCATAGGATTTGCCAGGCAAGAATATTGGAGGGAGTTGCCATTTCCTTCTCCATGGGATCTTTCCAACCCTGGGAATTGACCAATATATAGACTCTGATCTATCAGAATTATATACCTAATTCTCATCTCTCTATAAATATATTCCAGATAATTTGTATGCATGCATATATGTAATCCAGATCATCTTCTCTTTCTGAAATCAGTATATTTTCTTGTTCTATTCTACCACCGTCAGTTCTGCTACCCTCCCCATAAGAAATTGGCTTTTATTGCTTTTTAAGAAAATGAACTAGTATCTTACATGCAGGATTTTGCTTATTCTTCTTAACACAATTCAGAGTTAATGATCTCAAATATTTATTCAAACTCACAGATCATCTGTCAAAATGAAAGAGATTTTCTGTCCAGTAATAAAAATGTATATTGAATGTATATTGATGAATATGTATGCCTCTTAATGAAATGTTATATGGGAGTTTGGGGCTGGTAACAAAGAACTTTAGTCATATTTTCCAATTTAGGAGTACATTTTTTCTAATTACAGTAAGTATTGCCACCATTTTAGAGTGCATTTCATTGTGTTCTCTGATAACAACTCACTGGGGAAGTATTGCTAGCTTTCTCCTTTAGAAATTCTCCAATTTCTAAATTTAGAAATTTCTTTTAAAATTCTCCAAGCCAGGCTTCAGCAGTATGTGAACCATGAACTTCCAGATGTTCAAGCTGGTTTTAGAAAAGTCAGAGGAACCAGACATCAAATTGCCAACATCTGCTGGATCATCGAAACAGCAAGAGAGTTCCAGAAAACATCTACTTCTGCTTTATTGACTATGCCAAAGCCTTTGACTGTGTGGATCACAGTAAACTGTGGAAAATTCTGAATGAGATGGAAATACCAGACCACCTGACCTGCCTCTTGAGAAACCTATATGCAGGTCAGGAAGCAACAGTTAGAAGTGGACATGGAACAATACACTGGTTCCAAACGGGAAAAGGAATACGTCGAAGCTGTATATTGTCACCTTGCTTATTTAACTTATATGCAGAGTACATCATGAGAAAGGCTGGGCTGGAGGAAGCACAAGCTGGAATCAAGATTGCCAGGAAATATATCAATAACCTCAGATATGCAGATGACACCACCCTTATGGCAGAAAGTAAAGAAGTACTAAAGAGCCTCTTGATGAAAGTGGAAAATGAGAGTGAAAAAGTTGGCTTAAAACTCAAGATTCAGAAAACTAAGATCATGGCATCCAGTACCATCATTTCATGGCAAATAGATGGGGAAACAGTGGCTGACTTTATTTTTCTGGGCTCCAAAATCACTGCAGATGGTGACTGCACCCATGAAATTAAAAAGACGCTTACCCTTTGGAAGGAAAGTTATGACCAACCTAGATAGCATATTAAAAAGCAGAGACATTACTTTGTCAACAAAGGTCCGTCTAGTCAAGGCTATGGTTTTTCCAAGGGTCATGTATGGATCTGAGAGTTGGACTTTAAAGAAAGCTGAGCACAGAAGAATTGATGCTTTTGAACTATGGTGTTGGAGAAGACTCTTGAGAGTCCCTTGGACTGCAAGGAGATCCAACCAGTCCATCCTAAAGGAGATCAGTCCTGAGCGTTCATTGGAAGGACTGATGTAGAAGCTGAAGCTCCAGTATTTTGGCTACCTGATGCAAAGAGCTGACTCATTTGAAAAGATCTTGATGCTGGGAAAGACTGAGGGCATGACAGGATGAGATGGTTGAATGGCATTGCCAACTCAATGGAAATGGATTTGGGTGGACTCTGGGAGTGTATGATGGACAGGGAGGCCTGTTGTGCTGCGGTTCATGGGTTTGCAGAGTCGGACATGACCGAATGACTGAACTGAACTGAACTTAAGAAGAACAATTGTATTTAAAGGTGCTTGATCACTTGCCTAAGATTACTCTGTTAGTAAGTGTCATAGATAGAATAAAAATCAAGAGGGCACCACTAGATTTCATATAACATCAATTCACTGTAATTTAATTCTATGTCTATAGTTCTGTTTTAATGGTATGTACCAGTTTAATTCATTGATGTTTTCCATATTAGTTGAAAACCCCTAATCTTCTAACTCCTTTCTTGAGAATAAAAACTGCAGGGAAGTAAGAGGAGAAGAAGGAAGACCAGCTAAGAGACTGTGACAATAATCAGAATCGAGATAAATTTTAGTAGTCCAGTGTGATGGCAGTGATAAGAACCATTCAGATTCTGTTGTATGTTTAAGTAGGATTTGATAATGACTTAGAAATGGAATGTGTAAAGAAAGATAGTTATCAAGGATAGTTTTAGGATTTGTGGCATGACTGCCTAAACAGGTAAGTCTTCTAGTAACTGGATTGGGAAATATTTGGTGGTCAGCAAAGGGCATTTTATAGCTAAATGAATTTTGGATTCCTGAATTGGTTTGCATTCATTCAGGAAAACAAATTTGATTTAAAAACTAGGGTGTATGGTGTTGTTGGGTGAGATGGAAGTTAGGACACAGTGAATAAGGAAGTCACTACTGAAGGTCAGGCAAGTTTTATTAATAGTTAGGTATGGTGAAAAAAAGAAAGAAAGAAAGTGAAGTCGCTCAGTCCTGTCTGACTCTTTGCGACCCCATGGACTATAGCCTACCAGGCTCCTTGCTCCATGGGATAGATATGGTGAATGGACACTAAAGCACTGAAGCCCATCATTTTTCAAGTATTCACTGGAAAGTTTCAAATCTCATAACTTACTGATAAGCCCCACACTCTCAGTCTGTACCAATAAAGCAGGTTAATCTCGTGTATTTACCAGTCTGGCTGACTCTTACCTGCCCATACCTCTGGCTATCACTCCCACAAGAGAATAATAACTTTCCTTTTTTCTAACATCTAAATATTCTGTGATATTCTCATGGGTAATCCTATCCCAGAAGCATAGAGGGAAATGCATACTGGAAAATATAGTTCTTAACTGTTCCTCACAACACAGAGGGGGCATTAGAAGGGAATTTTGGTGATGCCAACTTGCAAAGGAATAATCCATTACATGTGTGTCTCATAGATATTGCCAGTTCAGTTCCAAATTACTGCTGTGAAGTAGATAGCACAGTAAAAAGAGTAACAAGAATATTTCGGTTTCCCTTCAGTTACAAAAGTTATGTTTACACTTTATGGTAGCCTATCAAGTGTGCAAGTGTGTTATGTCTAAAAATTGTATATATTCTAATTAGAAATAAGATGGAGAGGCTCTATACAGTCAGGAAAAATAAGATGGGGAGCTGATTGTAGCTCAGATCATGAACTCCTTATTGCCAAATTCAGACTGAAATTGAAGACAGTGGGGAAAACCACTGTCTTTAGGTATGCCCTAAATCAAATTCATTATGATTATACAGTGGAAATGAGAAGTAGATTTAAGGGACTACATCTGATAGGGAGAGTACCTGATGAACTATGGATGCAGGTTTATGACATTGTACAGGAGACAGGGATCAAAACCATCCCCAAGAAAAAGAAATGCAAAAAAGCAGAATGGCTGTCTGAGGAGGCCTTAAAATTGTGTGAAAAGAAGAGAAGTGAAAACCAAAGGAGAAAAGGGAAGATATACCCATTTTAATGCAGATTTCCAAAGAATAGCAAGGAGAGATAAGAAAGCCTTCCTCAGCAACCAATGCAAAGAAGTAGAGGAAAACAATAGAATGGGAAAGACTAGACATCTCTTCAAGAAAATTAGAGATACCAAGGGAACATTTCAAGCAAAGATGGGCACATAAAAGACAGAAGTGATATGGACCTAACACAGGTAGAAGATAAAAGAAGAGGTGGCAAGAATACACAGAAGAACTATACAACAAAGATCTTCATGACCAAAATAATCATGATGGTGTGATCACTCACCAAGAGCCAGACATCCTAGAATGGGAAGTCAAGTGGGTCTTATGAAGTATCACTATGAACATAGCTAGTGGAGGTGATGGAACGCCAGATGAGCTATTTCAAATCCTGAAAGATGATGCTGTGAAAGTGCTACACTCACTATGTCAGCAATTTTGGAAAACTCAGCCATGGCCTCAGGAGTGGAAAAAATCAGTTTTTATTCCAAACACACAGAAAGGCAATACCAAAGAATGCTCAGACTACCACACAATTGCACTCATCTCACATGCTAGTAAAGTAATGCTCAAAATTCTCCAAGCCAGGCCTCAGCAATACGTGAACTGTGAACTTCCAGATGCTCCAGCTGGTTTTAGAAAAGGCAGAATAACCAAGATCAAATTGTCAACATCCGGTGGATCATTGAAAAACAAGACAGTTCCAGGAAAAGTATCTATTTCTACTTTATTGACTATTCCAAAGCCTTCAACTGTGTGGATCACAATAAACTGTGGAAATTCTGAAAGAGATGGGAATACCAGACCACCTGACTGATCTCTTAAGAAACCCGTATGCAGGTCAGGAAGCAACAGTTAGAACTGGACATGGAACAACAGACTGGTTCCAAATAGGAAAAGGAGTACGTCAAGGCTGTATATTGCCACCCTGCTTGTTTACCTTGTTTGCAGAGTATGTCATGAGAAACGCTGGGCTGGATGATGCACAAGCTGGAATCAAGATTGTGGCGCAAATATCAATAACCTCAGATATGCAGATGACACCACCCTTATGGCAGAAAGTGAAGAAGAACTAAAGAGCCTCTTGATGGAAGTGAAGAAAGATTGAAAAAATTTGCTTAAAGCTCAGCATTCAAAAACTAAGATCATGGCATCCGGTCCCATAACTTCATGGCAAATAGATGGGGAAACAGTGAAAACAGTGGCTGACTTTATTTTGGGGGCTTCAAAATCACTGGAGGTGGTGGGTGCAGCGATGAAATTAAAAGACGCTTACTCTTTGGAAGGAAAGTTACAATCAACCTAGATAGCATATTAAAAAGCAGAGACATTACTTTACCAACAAAGGTCCATCTAGTCAAGCTATGGTTTTTCTTGTGGTCATGTATGGATGTGAGAGTTGGACTATAAAGAAAGCTGATACAGAAGAATTGATGCTTTTGAACTGTGGTGTTGGAGAAGACTCTTGAAAGTCCCTTGGACATCCAACCAGTTCATCCTAAAGGAGATCAGTCCTGGGTGTCCATTGGAAGGACTGATGTTAAAGCTGAAGCTGCAATATTTTGGCCACCTGATGCAAAGAGCTGACTCATTTGAAAAGGCCCTGCTGTTGGGAAAGATTGAGGGAAGGAGGAGAAGGGAACAACAGAGATTGAGATGGTTTTATGGCATCACTGACTCAATGGACATGGGTTTGGGTAAACTCTGGGAGATGGTGATGGATAGGGAGGCCTGGCATGCTGTGGTTCATGGGGTTGCAAAGAGTTGGACACGACTGAGCAATGGAAGTTAACTGAACTGAACTATTCCTAAAATAATGCCAACCATCTGAGCAAGTCATAGTAGTAAGAAAAAGATTAGTGATCACTGATCATCACAACAAGAGAGTCGGTGAAAATAATCAAAATGTGACACAGGCACAAATACTGTTGGAAAAAAATGATGCCTATAGACTTGTTCAATGCAAGGTTTCTGCAAACTTTGTACTTGTAAAAAAAAAAAGCATTATCTGCAAAGTACAACAAAGCAAAGTGCCATACAATGACTTATGTCTATATAATAATTTTCTGATCAAAATATAAGTAAGAAGTTGGATGGAGGAACCTGTTTTTCAAAGAATGAGTTAGAGTTAATATGAATTTGGTACTTGTGTTGGCTTCCTACATCTGCCATAACAAAACCCTATAAACTGAGATGTTTTAAAAAAGAACAAATTTATTATCTCACATTTCTGTAAGCTGGATGTCTAAAATCAAGGTGTCTTTTTCTACTTTCTTATTATTAGTGTATAGGAATGCAAGGGATTTCTGAGTGTTGATTTTATATCCTGCAACTTTATTATATTCATTGATTAGCTCTAGTAGTTTTCTGGTCGAGTCTTTAGGATTTTCCATGGAAACAACCTAGATGTCCATCAGAAGATGAATGGATAAGACAGCTATGGTACATATACACAATGGAGTATTACTCAGCCCTTAAAAAGAATAAATTTGAATCAGTTCTAATGAGATGGATGAAACTGGAGCCGATTATACAGAGTGAAGTAAGCCAGAAAGAAAAACACCAATACAGTATACTGACACATATATATGGAATTTAGAAAGATAGTAATGATGACCCTCTATGTGAGACAACAAAAGAGACACAGAGGTATAGAACAGTCTTTTGGACTCTGAGGGAGAGGGAGAGGGTGGGATGATTTGGAGAATGGCATTGAAACATGTATACTATCATGTAAGAAACGAAGCGGCAGTCTATGTTCAATACAGGATACAGGATGCTTGGGGCTGGTGCACGGGATGATCCAGGGAGATGATATGGGGTGGGAGGTGGGAGGGGGCTTTGGCATTGGGAGATTGTGTACACCTGTGGCTGATTCATGTCAATGTATGCAAAACAAATACAGCATTGTAATATAGAATAAAGTATTAAAAAATAAAATAAAATAAATAAAAGAGAGAATATTACATAAAAAAATAAAATAAAATCAAGGTGTCATCAAAGCCACACTCCCCTGAGACTGGGTAGGATGCATCCTTGTGTCTCCTTAGTTTTTGCCTGCAGCCTTCAATTGGCATTGCTTGGTTTACAGCTGCATCTTCAATCTCTGTCCGTTTTATCATCAGGGCAGTCTCCCTGTGTGTCTCTGTCTTCATATGGTATTTTCCTCTTGTAAAGATGCCATTGAATGCATACTGGTGGTGGTGGTTTATTCACTAAGTCACGTCCAACTCTTGCAACCCTATGGACTGTAGCCTGCCAGACTCCTCTGTCCATAGGACTTCCAAGTCAAGAATACTGAAGTGGGTTGCCATTTCCTTCTCCAGGGAATCTTTCTGACTCAAAAGTCAAACCCACATCTCCAGCACTGTAGGTGGATTCTTTACCACTGAGCAACCAGGGAAGCCCTCATGTTGGATTAGGATCAATCCTAATGACCTAATCACAATTCTGTTACATTGGCAAAGATCCTGTTTCTGAGTAAGCTCATAGTCAAGAGTTTCAGGGGTTAGGAGTTCAACATATTTAAGGGGAGGGAAACGATTCAGCACATAAAAGTGGTTTTTGAAGTGTTGAGAGTATCCAAAGCCCAAGTCTGGATTAAAACGGAAAGAAAGTTGAAGTAAGGAAGAGGAGTGGTCCACAGATTTTTATTTGACTCACAGAAGGAGAGACAGAAGGAATCACCAAAGGAGACTGGAAAACAGTGGTCGTTAGGGAGAAGGCTCAATTAGTTCTCTATTGCTGCTTTTACAAATTACTACAACTTAGTAGCTCAAACAGTACAACTTTATTATCTTATAGTTGTGAAGGCCAGAGTTTAACATGGATCTTATAAACTACTCTGTCTGCAGGGCTGCATGTTCCTTTTGACAATTTTAAGGCATAATATTTCATTGGCTATTCCAGCTTTCAAAGGCTACCTGAATTCCTTGGCTCATACATAGACTTCTTCCATTTAAAAGCCATTATGATGGCCATCAGTTTTTTTCCACATTGTGCTCTGAATCTGACTCTTCTGCTTTACTCTTCCTCATTTAAAGGACACTTGTGCTTACATTGAGTTAACCTCCATAATTTTGCATAATTTCTCAACTTTAAGATTCCCCTATTAGCAAACAGTTATACTTGCAACTGTAATTCCCCTTTGCCATGTAATGTAATGTAGTCACAGGTTCTAGGAACTAGGAAATGGGTATTCTTAGGGGGCTTCCCAGGTGATACCATGGTAAATAACCCCCTGCCAATGCAACAGACACAAGAAATGTAGGTTTATTCCCTGGGTTCGGAAGATCCCCTCAAGGAGGTAATGGCAACCCACTCCAGTATTCTTGCCTGGTAAATTCTGTGGACAGAGGAGCCTGGAGGGCTACAGCCCATGGGATCACAAAGAGTCAAAAACACACGCATATCCTTAGGGAACCATTATTCTGCTTACCACAGAGGGAAGCTGGAGAGTATAGTTTTCTTACTTAGGTCCAGATGTTACAAAGAGGAGAAAATGATGGTGCATGGTTGAGTTTGTTCCTGGTCTACTTATGTTAATTAGGTTACTTGCTGATGGTTCAGTTAGGTTGTAAAATGAAAACTGAATTTGAATTTAGTCAGGGAGGACCTTGGTAGTGTAATAAAACAAGTTTGTGTGTATTGTATTGAGTGAAAGTTTGGTTCAAATAATGTGAGAAATAATGATAACAAAATATTGATATAGCAAGTGCTAACAACTCTTTTAATGATGAGCTGCAAAACTGCAAGCATATTTACTTATTAAACTGGGTAACATTCATGCAAGACTGAACATAACTTGTATACATTATGCAAATCTATAAAATTTTATTGTTACTTTATTTTAAAATGGCAAACAAGGAATCAAATGGCATTGTCCCATAGTGACTTAAAAACAGCAAAAAAAAATTTTGTGTGGGTGGGATGCATAATCAATTGTTGACACATATGTACAGAATCACATGATTTTCCTACTAGAACACTGCTAAAGATGGCATGAACAGAAAATTTTATACGTTTATTAGTTTTTATATAAATAATTAGAAAATGAATTAATTAAATAGGAAAAAATAGGTCCTTTGAACAAATGTAATATCTGAATGTTGGTGTTGTATTTTGATTATCATACATTATTGCTCTTAAGCGTACACAGATTTCCATATGGGTTGATAAATATTTAGTTATAAAATGTATTTATTTTTCTTTACTTACCTGATCAACTTGACAAACATTTCAAAGATCTGTCAATTAAAAAGAAAACAAAATCACTGCTCTCATACTGCTTACATTCTGTAGGGAAGACAGATTTTTAGTGCAAATTGAATACATATGTATTTATATATTAATATTTGTTGGCACAAATAATTTATAAGCAGTCTGTCATAAGAATAAAAAGAGTTTTATTCAAGCCACAGTGAGGTCTACAGCTCAGGAGACACAGATTCAAAAAGCACTTTAATTATGTTCTACCAGACTACAAAATTGAGGAGGCTTATATAAGGCAAACCCAGAAAGTTACATAAGTTGTTTGTCAAGAATTTGGATTGGAGTTGGCAAGTAAGAGTGTCTGTTAAACAAGGATTGGTTTGGGTCTGAAATGGTTCTCTAGTTACAAAAGGAAACACTGAAACTAACATGTACTTTATTAAAATCTCAAACTTTCACAGCATGTAAATTTGAAGTGCCCCCTAATTTATAATTAAGTGATAATTTTGAAATGAAAATTATTATATATGATTTTAATAAGTATTACAAACAAATTATATTCTGAATAGTTATCTCAGTTTGTTTCATTTAATCTTTTTGGAATATAATTATCATGTGTCCATGGTATTGAATATTTTCCATAAACATGTATAAAATGTTTGAAGTACTTTCCGATAATGTAGTGTTTATTTATCCACTCTACATTGAATTATTATCCACTCTACATTTGAATATTAAATGTAATTTTACTCTTTAGTATTTCCTAATATTTTAAAAATAATTTAAAAGCACTATCTTATGAACTTTTAAGCTACATTATATCACTGTACATTCAAATTTGTATGCATGTAGTTATCATGTAAAGAGCCAGAGCTTTTCACAGAATGTATAAATAACTGGTGTTCAAAATTGTATTTTATTTCTGGACATATTAATAGGATGCAAAACAGTTTGCTACAGAAATTGTCTAAAGATTATTCTGCCATATTTTAGCACTATTTGAGTAATTGAATGCATTGAGCCTAGGAGTTTCAGCAAGAAGCTACATTAATCCCCACCAAGGTTGAGTTAGACTTATAGTAGAAACCCTGAAGGACTCTGTGTTCTTAATTACTACTCCCTTCTTTCTGGAAATAGAACTCCCCTGGTGATGAACAACTGCAGAAAAATCCATCACTAAGCACTGTTAGCCTTTATTATTGTTCCCAATGACCTTTCCATGAACCCAAGCTTAAGGACATGTTAACAAAAAAGCTGTATAACATTTAAGAAACTAAATTAAAATGGTAAACATTAAAATAATCAGATTGCTAGGCATAAAAAGCAATTCATTCTAGATTAACTTGTCAGCATATAAAAGAACAATATTTATTTTTGTTTCTAAGCTGAAATTTGTCATCAGAGACCTTTATTTTATAATATTATAATCAAATAATATTATATTAAAGACATTATTTTAAAGCATTCACAGATGCTTAAATTTGTTTAACAGAAATCAACTTATAAAATACTTAAGATTTAATATGAATATTTTATTTTTAAATTCTGATAGAACCTTTGATAAATATTTATAAACATAGGCAAACAAATATGATTTCATCATCCTTACTTTAGATCCTTTCCATTTTTCATTTCTAGAATGACTTTGAGAGATAATACAGTAATCTTTAAGAACCTCCAAATTTTAAGATTGTAATAGACTTGATATCATTCGATCCAAAGCATCACTTATATCAATTTTTTTCTTTGTCTATCATTCTTTTGAACTGTCAAGAAGTTTGTACTATTGCCTGTATTGGGCACAATGATATTTCAGCTCTTTGTAAACTGCCTCTAGCAGGGTGTTTTTAACTGTTATGAACAACAAATAGAATAAGTAGCAGACATTCCTCAGTTTATTTCAACATTTGTCAAGATTTCTGGTATCTAAAATGTGTTCAAATTTTGTTAAGTTTTTGTGTGATCCAAACTGACTTTATCCTATGGAAAAGAGTAATAAATTTTATTTTATTTTATTTTTTTAATTTTTATTTATTTATTCATTTTTAAAATTACAATACTGTATTTGTTTTGCCATACATTGACATGAATCAGCCACAGGTGAACACAGTCTCCCAATGCCGAAGCCCCCTCCCACCTCCCACCCCACATCATCTACCTGAATCATCCTGTGTACCAACTCCATGCATCCTGCATCGTGCATTGAACATAGACTGGCGCTTCGTTTCTTACAAGAAAGTATACATGTTTCAATGCCATTCTCCCAAACCATCCCACCCTTTCCCTCTCCCTCAGAGTCCAAAAGTTCGTTCTATACCTCTGTGTCTCTTTTGTTGTCTCACATATAGGGTCATCATTACTATCTTTCTAAATTCCATATATATGTGTCAGTAATAAATTTTAAAAGATTTTCCATTTCCTTTTCAGTGAAAATAGAAACTTAATTTCTGGTATTCTTATTGGTTCTTAAAGAGTCACTGACACACACTATTTGCAAATGCCATGACTTTACCTTTCCATCTTGTTTTCCCTCTTTTTCCTTTGGTATTCCAAACTTGCTATGTTGAATTTTGTTAAACTTGCAATGCAAAACTTTCAGGAGATCTCTGTCTTATTATTTAGGATATTAATACTTCTGTCTGTTTAAAAGAGTTGAAAATGAAATCAAATCATCCTAACAAAACAAAAGGGAACGGGAGATTGAATGGCTTAGATTGGTGCACCGGACTACTGGAATTAACTCTATTGGCAGCTGTAGTCAGGTATTTGAACATTGTAGCACTCCATTTTGTATCATGTATATCTCTCAGATTGCCATTCACTTTCTCAGAGTAAATTTTCTACAAAAGCAATAGAGCTGACTGCCTGATAGACCATAGGTTTCTAACTTAAAGTAGAACTTCAGAGAACTCAACAAAAAGTCTAGATTTACAGAGCGTTCACAGCTTAATTCTTGTTATTCACATACCTGCTATAAATAATGAAACAGGTTCAAATTATTTATGTTGATAAAACCAATGATTATAGTAATACATTGTGGTAACTCTGTAGTTTTGATATTACCTTGTTTATAAAATCACCCTGATGAGAGTGAATCTTTGAATTTACCAGCTTGAGGCCTTGTACCTTAGAGCAAAGTAAAATAAAACTTTGACTTGTGTTCATGTCTAAGTTGTTTGGAAAAGATGTTTTAGCTGTTACTATTTCCTAAAGCATATGTTACATATCAGTGTGTTATGGTGATTTCTCTTTTTTGTTCAACAAGCCACCACTATTACTTTATTAATTCTTTGAAGTGATCTTGTATGGCTATTGTAAGAAATTGGGCCAGATGTTATTATTGACCACAACTATAGATTTCAGTTGTCCGAGCAGACAAGATTCTTTCACACCATGGGACCTAGGAAAGGATAATCTCTCATGACTAGAAGATTTCTTTTAATGAGTATCTAATTTATAGATATCTTTTACATCATTTTTGCTCCTACATGTAATAATTATCAGTGGAAATATAATTTTTGATTAAAATATGGCAATTGCTGCTGCTGCTAAGTCACTTCAGTCGTGTCCTACACTGTGCGACCCCATAGGCAGCAGCCCACCAGGCTCCCCCGTCCCTGGGATTCTCCAGGCAAGAACAGGGTTGCCATTTCCTTCTCCAATGCATGAAAGTGAAAAGTGAAAGTGAAGTTGTTCAGTCGTGTCCGACTCTTCGCGATCCCATGGACTGTGCCTCCTCCATCCATGAGATTTTCCAGGCAAGAGTTCTGGAGTGGGTGCTATTGCCTTCTCCAGTGGCAATTGCTACTACATTTCAAATAATACATTTTTATTATTGGTTTTGTGAGACAATTTAGGAATGCAGAACTAATATATCAAAATTCCATAATATAAAAGATACATAGTTAACAATTTATTTTTTCAGATAACTTATAAGAGCAGAATAAGATTACAAACAAAATTATCTAATAGAAAAATTATGTATTTAACACTTTTCTACTCACTCTAGACAAAAATAAAAAACTGAATGAAATACATTCAATAAGTATGAATTGTAAACTCCAAAGGTAGCATACCTTCTCTAAAAGTATTGATATAAAAATGAGTTTCAAAGCTAACATGCTTTATGTCTAAGTTACAGATGATATCCATCATTCTAGAAATCCTTCAAGCTCCCAATCTTTCTGTCAATGTAATCTCTATTATTACCATAACTGGACAATGTTTTATATACTATGTATATATTGCATCACTCAAATTGACTGTAATACCCTTGAGTATAGGATCATATTTTAAAAGTGTCTGTATCTACAAGAGTAACTAGCACTAAGTATATGTCTATTTGAATCTTTCTATTCCTTACTATATTTTAATATGGAGCAGGAGGATCTCCTGAAACGATATTTCATGTTGAAAGTGAAGTCACTCAGTCGTGTCCGACTTTTTGCGACCTCATAGATGGTAGCCCATCAGGCTCCTTCGTCCATGAGATTTTCCAGGCAAGAGTACTGGAGTGGGTTGCCATTTCCTTCTCCAGAGAATCTTCCTAACCCAGGGATCTAACCTGGGTCTCCCGCATTGTAGGCAGATGCTTTACTGTCTGATTCCCCAGGGAAACCTATATATTTCATGTTAACATTATTATATAATACTGACTAATTATTACTTTAAAAACCAAATAATAAATTTCTCAGCAAGAGTATTAGATGTGAGGCATTATCTTAAAAATACTGTATTTTTGGAGGCAACAGTAATCTTTAGATTACATTTGTAAGTATAGGAGTCTACAAAGAATTTTACTGATACTCAAGGCTGAGACTAAGACTGGCAGGGAGTGAGATATTCTGAGTAATACTTCCCAGGTAGCTAAGCTGGTAAAGACTCTGTCTGCAATGTGGAAGACTTGGGTTCGGTCCCTGGGTTGGGAATATCCTCTGGAAGAAAGCATGACAACCCACTCCAGTATTCCTGCCTGGAGAATCCCTGTGGCCAGAGGGGACTGGCAGGCTACAGTCCATGGGGTCACAAAAAGTCACACACATCTGAGTAAGCACAGGCAGCATCATAATATATGCATACAAAATAAATTTTTATCACAGAGTGATTAAAAACCCATATTTCTCTACTATGATTTATTCATTAACATATTCCTTTTGTGGTAAATAACTTAGCAAATAGATTGTGCATGGCTTATCACTTGATTTTATGGGTATTCCTTCTGACAACTGGAGTCCTTGTTGAGACATTTAGTATAATTTTTCAAGTTTTGAGTATCTTTCAGAAATACTATCCTCCTCCCTTTCTTTTATTTAATTTAACAATATGATTCTATTTAACCTTAGAATTTATCTGGCTTCCATGACCATTTTCTTGTGGTGATTTTAAAAATTCTGTCCATTCCAGATAGAAAACATTCACCAAATAAGTTTTCTATCAACAGGAGGCAGTGGAGGGGAACAAAGAATGATTTAATTTAATTTCACTCATCTCAGTGCAACAAACATATTTTGGGTACTTGTTCTGAGTAAGGTACTTGGATAGATATAAAGAAATGTTAAAATATAGACTTATATTTTGAGATGCATGTGTTTTAATTTAATAAGATACATAGTTAAGCAAACCAGTGATTATAAAATAATTCTAGAAGTTCAGTGGGACCTATTAAAAAGACACAACAGTTTCATTGAAAGAACAATCTGACATTTACAGATTCACTGAAGTTAGGAAAATGAAGTCAAGGACTGAAACATTTCAGGCAAAAGAAATAGCACTTAAAATGTCTGAGACATAATACAATATGACACATTATGTAATCAGAAAAGAGTATAGACAGGACTTAAACTTCTGTTAATGATTGAGTAAGATATGACCTGACTGATTCTCCAAAGAAAAGCACTATAAAAATTGGATATAAAACAGAAAAAGCAGCATTGGTGAACACAGAGTGGATTCTGGGGGAGTTGCCTGTTCATTGAAGTGGAATTTGACAAAGTACATCCCAACATTTTGTGGACTTTATCCTGAGATCATACACTGTTAGTGCAGCATGTGAGAGGCAGTGATAGTGGGAAGTCCATTTTGTGGCTAGAAAATTAGAGAGCTGAATATAGGAAGTCCCTGATTGCTGCAATGAAAAGGGAAAATTGCAAAAGGAAGAGTCCCAAATTCTTAGATTCTATACACTATAATTCTATGTGACCACTTAATCACATAGGTCTGCAACAACTACAAGAAAACTTAGCTAAAAACAAATGATCTGAAATGAGACCAAAAATGTAGCCCAATAAACAGTATTTTTTGCTGTTCAATTAAAATAATTGAATGCTAAAGCAGAAGAAACAAGGCTCAAGTGAGAAAAATAAATTAATCTCTCTCAAGTTGATATCCCTCATTTCAAGAATGCCATCTAAAATTACCTGATACATGTATAAACAAGTGAATAGAAGTCATTCTCAAATGAAAAGAACATAAATTGAAATCACTGAAAAAGAAGACCTTGACACTAAAAATATCAGAAAACATGTTAAACTAGTAAATAAAATTCAATGCAATATGCTCCTGATGAAGGGAAAGGAGAGTTCTAAAAAGAAATATAGGTATGAATAGAAGGAAGCAAATGGAAATTCTAGTAGACCTAAAAATAATACTGGAAATAGAAAGTTCACTGGAAGAACTTAGCAGCTTAGAGTAAATGGCAAAGGAAAGATAAAAAGACCTTGAAGGGATTGCAATAGAAGTTGCCCAATGTGAAGGACAAAAAGATAAAGAATGAAGAGAGCAAGGGGACTAGCTAGATAATATCAAATATCTGTATAATTAAAGTGTCAGAAAAGGAAGGGAGAAAGGAAAATTGGGAGGGGAAAATTATATGTAGATATATCTATGCACATAAATATATACACATAGATAAATGTATGTGTGTCATATAATTTGAAGATATAACTTTTAGTATTTTCCCACATTTGATTCAACAAATTTTCATAATCAGCTCATAGAATTTAAGTTTACTCTCAGTTCAGTTCAGTCATTCAGTCATGTTCGACTCTTTGCAACCCCATGAACCGCAGCATGCCAGGCCTCCCCTTTTCATCACCAACTCCCAGAGTCCTCCCAAACACATGAATATTGAGTTGGTGATGCCATCCAACCGTCTCATTCTCTGTCGTCCCCTTCTCCTCCTGCCCTCAATATTTCCCAGTATCACGGCTTTTCAAATGAGTCAGCTCTTCGCATCAGTGGCCAAAGTGTTGGAGTTACAGCTTCAACATCAGTCCTTCCAATGAACACCAGGACTGATCTTTAGGATGGACTGCTTGGATCTCCTTGCAGTCCAAGGGACTCTCAAGAATCTTCTCAAACACGACAGTTCAAAAGCATCAGTTCTTCGGCGCTCAGCTTTCTTTATATTCCAACTCTCACATTCATACATGACCACAGGAAAAACCATACCCTTGGCTAGACAGACCTTTGTTGGCAAAGTAATGTCTCTGCTTTTCAATATACTGTCAAGGTTGGTCATAACTTTCCTTCCAAGGAGTAAGTGTCTTTTAATTTCATGGCTGCAGTCACCATCTGCAGTGATTTTGGAACCCAGAAAAATAAAGTCAGCCACCATTTCCACTGTTTCCCCATCTATTTTACATGAAGTGATGGGACCAGATGCAATGATCTTAGTTTCCTGAATGTTGAGTTTTAAGCCAACTTTTTCACTCTTCTCTTTCACCATCAGCAAGAGGCTCTTTAGTTCTTCTTCACTTTCTGCCATAAGGGTGGTGTCATATGCATATCTGAGGTTATTGATATTTCTCCCAGCAATCTTGGTTCCAGCTTGTGCTTCTTCCAGCCCAGCATTTTTCATGATGTACACTGCATATAAGTTAAATAAGCAGGGTGACAATATACACCTTGACATACTCATTTTCCTATTTGGAACCAGTCTGCTTTTCCATGTCCATTTCTAACTGTTGCCTCTTGACCTGCATACAGGTTTCTCAAGAGGCAGGTCACATGGTCTGGTATTCCCATCTCTTTCAGCATTTTCCACCGTTTATTGTGATCCACACAGTCAAAAGCTTTGGCATAATCAACAAAGTAGAAATAGATGTTTTTCTGGAACTCTTGCTTTTTTGATGATCCAGCGAATGTTAGCAATTTGATCTCAGGTTCCTCTGTGCTTTCTAAAATGAGATTGAGCATGTGGAAGTTCATGGTTCATGTATTGCTGAAGCCTGGCTTGGAGAATTTTGAGCATTACTTTAGTAGCATGTGAGATGAGTACAATTGTGCAATAATTTGAGCATTCTTTGACATTGCCTTTCTTTGGGATTGGAATAAAAACTGACCTTTTCCCATCCTGTGGCTACTGCTGAGTTTTCCAAATTTGCTGGCATATTGAGTGCAGCACTTTCACAGCATCATCTTTCAGGATTTGAAATAGCTCAACTGAATTCCATCACCTCCACTAGCTTTGTTTGTAGTGATGCTTCCTAAGGCCCACTTGACTTCACATTCCAGGATGTCTGGCTCTAGGTGAGTGATCACACCATCGTGATTATCTGGGTTGTGAAGATCTTTTTTGTATATAATTCTTCTGTGTATTCTTGCCACCTCTTAATATCTTCTGCTTCTGTTAGGTACCTACCATTTCTGTCCTTTATTGAGCCCGTCTTTGCATGAAATGTTCCCTTTGTATCTCTAATTTTCTTGAAAAGATCTCTAGTCTTTCCCATTCTGTTGTTTTCCTCTATATCTTTGCATTGATCCCTGAGGAAGGCGTTCTTATCTCTCCTTGCTAGTCTTTGAAACTCTGCATTCAGATGCTTATATCTTTCCTTTTCTCCTTTGCTTTTCACTTCTCTTCTTTTCATAGCTATTTGCAAGGCCTCCTCAGACAGCCATTTTGCTTTTTGCATTTCTTTTTCTTGAGGATGGTCTTGATCCCTGTTTTCTGTACAATGTCACAAACCTCTGTCCAATAATATATGTTATTATGTATGCATGTGTGTATATATAATATTATATGCATTTTATATGTATGCATAATATACATATACATACACACATACATTGGAGAAGGCAATGGCACCCCACTCCAGTACTCTTGCCTGGAAAATCCCATGGACGGAGGGAGCCTGGTAGGTTGCAGTCCATGGGGTCCCTGAGTCAGACACGGCTGAGCAACTTCACTTTCATTTTTCACTTTCATGCATTGGAGAAGGAAATGGCAACCCACTCCAGTGTTCTTGCCTGGAGAATCCCAGGGATGGTGAAGCCCATTCAGCTGCCATCTGTGGGGTCGCATAGCGTCGGACACAACTAAAGTGACTTAGCAGCAGCAGCACACACATACATATGTAAGATTTAAATCTGTTAATCAACTAAACAATATACCTTGAAAAAAATACAGGTAAAAATATGAACTAACTTCATGATTTTATGCCCCATTTGACATTACTTTACTCTAAACTGCCTTCTCTTTACTGGTGGTTGCATAATGGCTGAGAGTGAAGCGTCTGTACCCTCCATTCTTAAAGCTATAAAAGACAACACAGAAACTGAAGCTCCGTTTGGTGGACGTGAATGCTTAAGTGTGTATCCATTATTTAACTTATTTAAAATAATAGCATAATTTCTACAAACTTAAAACTGCCAAAATATTTATTAATTGATCAATTTTCATTATTATTTTTAAATGTTGGTGATGCTAACTTTAAACCCTTCATTGAGGTATTAACTGCCATAATTGTTTCACTGTAGAAACTTATTTTTTTTTTCCCTTTTAAGTATATTATATTTCTCTGGTGGTCCAGACAATAAAGAATCCACCTGCAATGCAGGAGATCTGGGTTCAGTCCTTGGGTTGGGAAGATCCCCTAGAGAAGGGAATGGTTGCCCACTCCAGTATTCTTGCCTGGAGAATCCCATGGATAGAGGAGCCTGGTGGGCAACAGTCCATGGGGTTGCCAAGAATTGGACATGACTGAGTGACTAACATTTCATTTTTGTTTAAAGTATATTATTACCAATGAATTTAAACCTAAATGCTTTTAGGTCAATTTAGCATCCTAGCCTTAGTCAACTTTTACACTGGGGTTGCAAAGTTCAGTTATTCTAGTTCTAGTTTGCTTTCTGCATTTCTACTTTCTTCTACAAAGAAGCAGTTTCCATAAGGTAAATTTTTAATTTACAATAGATCTTGGAGAATTTCTGGGTACCACAGAAATTCAGCAGAGAGAATGAGACAGGGAGAGTCTGTGAACAAACTGAAAAGACTCTCCCAGAAATAGCTCTAATGAATGAAAATCGAGCAGCACTTTTTAAAGCTTCAGTGGCAGACTCAATACTAAGAGTTGTCAGAAAACCACTCCGTACTGATTTGTCTAGATTTGAAAGGATCAGCACAGACTACCTCATGCCTTACTAGGAGATTTAAAATGTATACAATTATTCTAGCTTTGGAAAAATATATGGCAGCTTCATTAATCCACATGCCTGGGAAATTTTTAAAGTTTGAATACTTATGGAAAGAATTAGGAAGATGAGACACTATAGTTAGTTAGGAAGAAAACACACCAAAGATGGATTTCTATTTTGAATTGATAGATTATTTCTTTATTTGGACCACACCTCTGAGTGAGAATAAATTGTAAAAGATTGTTTGAAGAACAGACAATTTGGTAGGCTTGAAATGTAAAGTATAATATATGCAATGAAAGAAGTCCTTATAAAATGGAACAAATAACAACAATAAATAATATAATTTAAATGTAAATAAGAGTTGCACATTTTCCCCTATGAAGTAGAAAGCTGGACAGTGTTACTACTCTCATGAGAGCAATATATATATATATATATATACACACACACACATACATATACATACACATACATATATATATATATATAAAATCTTAAAATTTTTTTAACCCATCTGATATCTAATGAGAAATTGAGATAGCCTAAAATCTTAGAGCTTCCCCAATGGCTCACCAGCTAAAGAATCTGCCTGCAATGCAGAAGATATCACAAAAGGTGCAGGTTTGATCCCTGGATTGGGCAGATCCTCTGAAAAAGGAAATGGTGGCAACCCATTCCAGTATCCTTTCCTGAAAAATCCCATGGACAGTCCAATGGGTCGTGAACAGTCAAATGTGACTAAACACAAACATGAGCAAGACTTCTAGGATATAAGGAGATACAGAACCCAAAGACTAGCTCACTTATGACAGAGGGTAAGGGGGAGATAGTACTGCCTTCCTAGTGAGTAAGAATTTAATTATCATCTTTAATTTATTGTTAAGGACTAATTGGCTTAGCATCAAAGAACTGCAGACATACTGGAGATTTTTAGCCATATTTTGGCTCATCATTGATGAAACACCACAATGAACATTTGAGAGAGTTTGAGAGATGTGAAGTTGACGAGATAGTCATCCACACTGCATGAACTTAGAGGCAGCCACCAGGAAAAGGCAAAAGCCTGGTCAAAACTTTTCTAAGGCCAAAATCTTGAAATTAAAACGAGATAGGCACCAAGCCCTCTGGGCCACAAGGTAGATTTTAGTTGTGCTGGAGATGGAAAATGGGAAATAGTTCTGTTCATCAGGATATGGCCATTTGCAGGCATACATATAATTTCTTTGAACATGACAGCCTCCATTTCTGGTCATCCTTAGCTTTTAAAATACTGTGTTTCCCATGATTTCAGAAAAGGTATTTCTCACTGATTCTGCATTTTCTCCAACAGACTAGTACTCACTCAGTAAAGGCAACAGCCATCTATCACAAGATAAAAGCAATAGCAAAGAGAAAATCAATGTCTGAGGAAATAATACACACAAAAATGTCTTCAAGTTGAGGGTGGCGTAGGAAATTCAGGCAAAACTCCAGCAAACCATGCCGCTCTCCAAGTATAGGTAATGCCAGATGTCTTTGATGTTAAGTGTTAAATACATAGTAAACATTACAGAAACAAAACCAAATACAAGTCTATTACTGACCAGAATAATCCAACCCCTACATTAAATAGCCTAGCAAAAGGGATATTGACATTCAATTTCGTAGAAATGATTTATCTCAGACTCAAATGTTCCTCACATTATTTAGCATCCAAGAAACATATGATACACACAAAAACACAAAGTAAAAATCCATTATAAAGGTACAGATCAGTAAAACAAAACAGAATCAGAGATGAGGTAAAAGTTGGAACCACCATTCATCTAAGGTAGAGAAAAGAACTGAAAACACTTTTGAAATTGAGATTCCAGAAGCATAGTCTCACTAAAGCCCAAGACATAATCACAGGACTATAGAATGGTTTCTCTATCCCAGCAGCTTACCATCACATTACTGAAAACCTATTTACAGCAGTCGCTTTTACCTGGTATAGCACATCCAACTATCAAGAAAAAAATTACAAGGCAAAAACACAGTTTGAAGAGACAAAGCAAGCATCAGAAAAAGACATAGCAGGAATGTTGGAATTATCAGAGCAGGAATTTAAAACAACTATCATTTACTATGCCAAGCATTTTAATGGATAAAATAGACAGCAGGCAAGAGAGGTAGGCTTTGTAAGCAGACAGATGGAAGCTTAAGAAAGAACCAAAAAGAAAGATTAGAGATCAAGCATGCTCTAATAGAATGAAGAATGCATTTGACAGGCTTATTAGTACCCAACATGGCTGAGGAAAGAACTTCTGAGCTTGAGAATATCTCAACAGAAACCTTCAAAGCTGAAGAGCAAAGAGAACAAAGACAGAAAAAGAAATAAATAAAACAGAACAAAATATCCAAGGACTGTGAGACACCTATGAAAAATGTAGCACAGGTATAATGAGAATACCAGAATGCAAAGAGAGAGGAGGAACAGAAGAAATATTTGAATCCATAATAATTGAGAATTTAGTAGCATCAACATGAATCTAATACTAAAAGTAGGAAAATTATAAGAAAAGAAACATAAGAAAAACAGTGAGTCAATATTGGATTGTAAATTGTGAGGAAGGTATGGTATTAATAAAAGATGTTCATTATAGGGAAAATTGGGTGTGAGATATGAAAGAGCTCTATCATATTTTCATATTATAAAATAAGTTTATTAACAGTTCTACAGTTAATATCATGTTTACTGGTCAGTGACTGAACTCTTTTCCTCCGAGTCTCAGAGTTAGTCCTACATACCGTTCTTTCCTGGTTATTTTTAACATCAAACTGGAGTTCCTAACTAGTGCAGTGAGCACATAAATAAAATACAAGCCATAGAATTTAAAACATACCAAATCTCTAATTACAAAAAGTATGATTCAATATATAGAAATTCCCCCAAATCTCAATAAGCTACTAGATCTAATTAGTGAATTTAATGATGTTTCAAGCTATAAGGTAAATATGTAAAAATTCATGATAATAAATATTTGATATCTGATATATTAAAAAATAATACAATTATAACAGCATCACAAAACATGAGATATATAGGTATAAATATAATAAAATATGTTCCAGGTCTAGACTAAAGCTGCACAAGAGCAATCAAAGAAATTAAGAGGAGGCAAATGAAAAAAATCTTTATATCATTGTCTTTATACATGGCAACCCACTCCAGTGTTCTTACCTGGAGAATCCTAGTGACAGAGGAACCTGGTGGGCTGCCGTCTATGGGGTCTCACAGAGTCGGACACGACTGAAGCAGCTTAGCAGCAGCATAGTAACATGTAACATTGTCATTTCCCCAAACTGATGTGATGATTTAACCTACTTCCCCAAAAAGTCCCAATAGTATTTTTAGTAAAAATCAAGATGATTCAAAAAGCACATGGAAATGAAAATGAACTTCAACATACAATACAGTTTTGAAAAGATGGAGTATCATTCTTTGTTGCAGGCTGTGGAGAACAATACCTGTTTCTTTGAATGTTTTCAGCAAAGTGAGAGTGCTGCTCAGCCTTGGGACAACTCTGAGTGAGGCAAAATGAAGGTAAGTCTTCATGCTGGTCCTTGAGGGGCCACCCCACAGGCTGAGGCCACAACCATAGTTCTTTCACCATAGAGTTGGCTTCCTCTGACACTAGCAGCCTGAACCAGGGCTCCAGGCTACCATCCTCACCATCCTTAGCACCTTCATCTTTGTTGCTAAGTTTGTGCATGAGGGACGAGCAGGTGGTCCATTTAAAACACTGCAGCACAGTCTTAACCACAAAGCCACTGCTTCTCTCTTTGTCCAGTCTTCCTTGCTTGTGGCAAGTTTTTTTTAATAGATTTCAGTTTTCTGCAAAATTTATTTCTCTTATTGCCCAATCATTAGTTGCTCTTGTGGAGGGTTAAGCTCTGGAATCAACACACTTAACTCCTTACTGTTTTCCATCTTTTCCTGCAAATGCACTAAATGTGCATTGATTTCTTTATTTATTGCATGCCTTACCTATCCTGCTCATTATTTTCAACTGTTCAGGGTAAGATCAGTTAGGCAAATCCAAAATAAAGAAGAAAATAGGAATGCTAGCACTAAACTCACTTGCTAGTCCAGAGAGAATACTCTTGTTAGGATGTGGCTTTTCTTCCTTCACTGCACAGCAACTGGGTTTCTGAGTGATCCTTAGTTCCCTGGGGACTTGTTACTACATCACTTCAGGGAGATGAAGAAGAGAGCTGCAGAAGGCACGCTGTTCCCAGTGTAGCACACATCACTTCCACTCCCATTCCGCTTGGTTACATGTCCAAGAAGTGCAGTTCAGAAGAAGAATGAATGAATGCTAGTAAGCAACTAGAAACTTCTACCGTGAATAGGAAGAATTGGTTTTATCTAGGGTCACTCCTGAAGAATAATGGGTACAAAGAGTGCCTCCGCTGATGTAAAATAATAAAGAGTAAGTGCACGTGCCAAGTTTGGGAGGCAGGGGAGACCCTGGAATATTTCATATCTAAAGAAATACCATTGTGCCCAACAGAGAAAGTAGTGAGAATCAGTGCTGGAAAAGTATGCAAGGGCCAGATCAACCAGCATATTTGTATGGTATTTTATAAAGGTTTAACATCAAATTAGTATTTCAGTGAAAAGCTGTTTAATTGATGTTAATCAGACAGAAAGTGAATCAATTTTACATGTCTTAAGAATCACTATCCATGTTGAATGAAGAATTAGCATGAAGTTATGGTATATGCAAAGAAAACCAGGCTTTGACTGAGACAATAGCAGTGAAGATAAAAGTAAATACTGTATAGATTTTGGTATATTTGCAAGTGAAATCAATTGGAAATGGTTGCCACATTTGCAAGTTCAGTTCAGTGCAGTCACTCAGTCATGTTTGACCCCATGGACTGCAGCACGCCAGGCTTCTCTGTTCATCATTAACTCCTGGAGCTTACTCAAACTCATGTCCATTGAGTCAGTGATGCCATCCAACTATCTCATTCTCTGTCATCCCCTTCTCCTTCTGCCTTCAATCTTTCCCAGCATCAAGGTCTTTTCAGATGAGTCAGTTCTTCACAACAGGTGGCCAAAGTATTGGAGTTTCAGCTTCAGAATCATTCTTTCCAAATAATATTCAGGATTGATTTCGTTTAGGATCTCTTTGCAGTCCAAGGGACTCTCAAGAGTCTACTCCAACACCACAGTTCAAAAGCATCAATTCTTCAGTGCTCAGCTCTCTTTATAGTCCAACTCTCACATCCATACATGACTACTGGAAAAGCCATACCTTTGACTAGATGGACCTTTGTTGGCAAAGTAATGTCTCTGCTTTTTAATATGTTGTCTAGGATGGTCATAACTTTTCTTCCAAGGAACAAGCGTAGGCATATGTCCTCAAATATTTGAAAAGTTATTGTGTACTAATGTTCTGTGTTATCATTTCAGGTTATTTTTTGTACATTTCCTTGCATAAAGTACATCCTTGCCAAATACATTTGGAATGAAGGAGTGCTTTAATGTACAGAAAAAATGAAACCACTGAGGACAGAGAAAGGAAGAATAGCTGCAGTGGATTAAATAAATTCATTTCAGTATAAGAAAGAATGCTCTGAAAAATAAGGAAATATTCTTAACATTAAACCCAATGCTTTGGAAGTCAGTGCCCTCTTCATAAAACCATCAGCTTGGATTATCTGAAGTTAGACACCAAATCACAGAACAAGAACTCTCTACTTAGCAGAAGCACCAGGAAGCTCTGTTCAGATTTAATGGCTAAGGAGACTTTGTTCTAAAGTTAGGATTTGAGATCAATGTAGTCATAATTGAAGTGCAACACCAGAACAAGTTCTTGCAAGTCATCTTCTTCTCTCTGTTCACCTGGCTTTACATTCAGTGAACAGTGGCAGTGAATTTGTTTTGGTATAAAAGATAGTATGTATATGGAATCTAGAAAAATGATACTGATGAACCTACTTCCAAGGCACAAAGAGAAACTCAGACATAGAGAACGAAATTATGGACACAGTAGGGGAAGCAGTGGGTGGGGCAAATTGAGACTGTAGTTGGAATACACTACCAGGTGCAAAGTAGATAGCTCCTGGGAGGTTGCAGGAATCTCATTCTGGTGCTCTCACCTAGAAGAGGTGAAATGGGGCAGAGCAGAAGGGAAGTTCAAGAGGGAGGGGACTGATAAAGAATCTGCCTGCCAATGCCTGTGCCCAGACACGGGAGACATAGGTTCAATTCCTGGGTCGGGAAGATGTGTTAGTGTAGAAAATGGCAACTCTCTCCAGTATTCTTGCCTAGAAAATTCCATGCACAGAAAAGCCTGTCTGGCTACAGTTGATAGGATCCCAAAAAGTCGGACATGACTGAACAGGAGGAAGGAGGGAATGACTGAGTCACGTTGTTGTACAGCAGAAACCAGCACAACAGTGGGAAGCAATTATCCTCCAATAAAAAAAAAAAAGATAACATGTACAATAACAGGTAGTCCATCTACGGTAAAAATAAATGGCATCTGAGCCTGCATTCTGCGTGCATCATTCACGTATCACTTCATCTAAAAGGCAGTGTTCAGATCCCTCTTAATATGACTCACTTAACGAGCAATACATTTTCCTTAAAAATTATGTGCTTCGTGTGACTAAATCAACCAGAAAATTGATACTTGGTATAAAAACATATTTATATTATAATATTTTTGGAAAAATTATAATCCTGATTGAAAATGTTACTTACTGTGAAAATGGGAAAGATTTTTATTTAACTTCATTGAAACTTTCTAGATAGTGATAAACGATGAAAACTCTTGTTTCTTGTTTTTATTGACAGATTTGTTTAATGGAATTCAGTACATAAGCAATTCACCTCAATTGTTTGATTTTTAAAGTACATTTTACTGAAATATCCTTCATTGGAAAAATTCTACTTTCAAGATAAAAATCCCTTCAAATCCAAATGGCAGTTAAATAAAATAGGTCAAGTTGATCCTCTGACTCAAGGGACATGAAGAGTGGATCTGAGTCAAAATACAATGGAAAGAAAAGGATGTGACACAAAGTGAAGAAGAAGAATGTGATGTGTGCTCTTAAAGTTTTCATTAACAACTTAAAAGTAAATTTCTTGAAGTTGAAGCTCAAGTATTAGTGTTTATTCAAACAGTAGAGTTCACATTATTGTAACTAAAATATATAAATCAACAAAAGACACTGAACATTTTCTATGCTATTCTTTTCCCTCTTTCTGTTGCAACCACCTAAGTAAATTGAGTTTTTATGAACTTTCACTGTTGGGATCAATAATGTGTGTGACAACTGTCAAAGCATAAAGCCCAGGGGTCTGAGGTTTTACTGAAGAGGAGACTGGCCTGAAAATGGAAACAGTGACCCTCAGATGTGATATTTCACTATCTGTTGATAATAGACTTTGGGGAAAACTACAGGACTCCAGTTAACCTCCACTATCACCTTTCTTCTAATATATTTCCACTTAGCTACAAAAAATTATAGACTTAATCCATAAAAGTTTTGAAACACTATGTTATACACTTGAAACTAACATAATGTTTTAATCAGCCGTACTTCAATCTAAAAATATCTTGAAAGGCAATCCACTCCAGTATTCTTGCCTAGGAAATCACGGACAGAGGAGGCTGGCAGGCTACAGTCCATGGAGTTCCAAGAGTCAGACACAACTGAGTGACAAAACAACAACAAAATGTCCGTGAATGAGTGTAAAAATGTAGGTATTTATCTGAAGCATTTCCAGTTTTGACAAATTAGCAAATTTCCAAATACTGAATCTGTGAAAAATGAGGATTAGCTAATTGTCTTGCCATAAATTATGCATATTTAAATACAGAAAAAAAAAATCATAGACTTGTAAGGATCATTCTCACCCTAGAACACTTAGGGAGAGAAAGGATTTTGATTAGTTTCGGAGTAAGATTCATGGTTAGTTTTATGTCAGCCAATAGTAATGCCTAGTTCTCTTGTATTTTCTGGTTCTGATCAAGCTGTATGACTTACTTCTGACTTTGCTGCTCTACATATCTGTATATGGTGCTTAGTGCTTGTGCTCAGTCATTAAGTCATGTCCAGCTCTTTGGAACCCATGGACTGTAGCCTGCCAGGCTCCTCTGTCCATAGGATTTTCCAAGTAAGAATCCTGGAGTGGTTTGCCATTTTCTTCTCCAGGGGATATTCCCGACCCAGGGATGGAGCCCATGTCTCTTGCATGGGCAGGCAGATTCTTTACCAGTAAGCCACCTAGGAAGCCTATATTGTGGTTACCCTTGCCTATAGTTCTGATAATTTCATCCATCTGCAAGCCACATTGGAAAGTTGATGTGGACAAGCCATACTCTTTTAGTACAAACTTTCGCTTCCCTAGAATGCCATCTCCTTTTGACTGTTTAGGTAGTAGGCTTTCAGAAAAGTTTGAACACAATTAATTATAATTTCAGCATCATCCACAATATATTATACCCCATTTTTCTAGTTTCTTGGGCATGTTTGGCTCTACTATCCCTAGGCTCTTGGCCTACAAGCATATCTCTTTAATATTCAGGTGTCCTACTGAACAGTTTGGGCCTTCTGCTTCAGGGGTGCCACCTGAAGAATAAGATTTTCAGTTACAAATTCTCTAAGCTATCAGTGCATCAACCTCTTTGGTATATCTGTTCACTCAGGCCCATAACTAGAGAAGTTGCAACATATTTTCAGGCTTTATCTTGAAATCCTTAGCTTCATCTCTTATGACACACTGTGCTCTCTTTGGACTGCATAAATAGTCTGTGATAGAATCAGATGTCATGTGTTGTTGTGCTTTGTGAGGCAAAGCAGCAGTTTTCAACTGGTGGTGTTAAAACCAGAAATGCTGCTAAACATCTTACAGTGCAAAGCATGTGTGTGCATGCATGCTAAGTTGCTTCAGTCGTGGCTGACTCTTTGCAACCCTGCGTATTGTAGTCTGCTAGGCTCCTCTGTCTATGGGGATTTTCCAGGCAAGAATACTTAGTAGGCCGTCGTGTCCTCCTCCAGAGGATTTTCCTGACCCAGGGGTCAAACACGTGTCTCTTATGTCTCCTGCATTGGCAGGTGGGTTCTTTACCACTGGCACTACTTGGGAAGCCCTCACAGTGCAAAGGACAGAACTCCGCAAAAAGAATCTACTAGCCCAATATGTTAATAGGGTTGAGGTTGAGAAGCTTTTCTGTAATTAACAAGTGATTCCTTCTACTATAATCCTATATGTGAGATGCCCAGTTGTTGGTCTACTGTAATTCATTCATAATCATTAAGTATTATTTATTAGTATAAATTGATGGTGGATATTTTTGTCAAATAATGATTATGCAACTTAGAATAACTTGCATAAGCAGAACAGTTTAGAAATTTAAAAATTTACCTTTCACATTTTTACCTTATTCATCAAGATAAGACTTTAAAAAATACTGTTTTCCCCATATTTAGAGAAGGAGAATACTACAATATTAACCATAACTAAGTCTTAGCGAACATTCAGTGTGTTCCTAGTTCTTCAGATGCAAGACCTAAAAATAAGTAGAGTAGATTTCTCAGACTGGCATTACTAGATAACATATAATAAGTACCAAAAAAAAAAGAATCACTTTTTAAAAGATGCTTGGATTCTCCACCCAGATCCCGTTTAAAGCGCGAACGTGCTAACCCTCCAGCCGCTGTGAAAGTTGGAGACTGTGTGTGTGTGTAAGGCGCTACAGTTATGTCCGACTCTTTGTGACCCCCTGGACTGTAGCCCATCAGGCTCCTTTGTCCTTGGGATTCTCTAGGTAAGAATACTGTAGGGTACTGCCATGCCCTCCTCCAGGGGATCTTCCCAACCCAAAGATCAAGCCTGTGTCTCTATGTCCCCTGCATCACCAGGTGAGTTCTTTACCACTAGTGCCACCAGGGAAGCCCACTACTCATTAAATCTCCTCCTTCTCTTCCTACCTCATGCCAGCTTCTCCAGAAAATTAGCCACAACTTCCAAGAGCCACCTTACCCTGGGAAACTTCATTCACCCAACCCCCACTCCCGGGGTGGTCAGCAACCAGTGGCTCCCTGATGTATTTATGCAAGAGTCAGGCCTTTTTTCACTTATTTGGAGGCAACTGTAGCTAGGTTTTATATGAGACTACATACAGACTGGTTCCAAATAGGAAAAGGAGTATGTCAAGGCTGTATATTGTCACCCTGCTTATTTAACTTATATGCAGAATACATCATGAGAAACGCTGGACTGGAAGAAACACAAGCTGGAATCAAGATTGCCAGGAGAAATATCAATAACCTCAGATATGCAGATGACACCACCCTTATGGCAGAAAGTGAAGAGGAACTAAAAAGCCTCTTGATGAAAGTGAAAGAGGAGAGTGAAAATGTTGGCTTAAAGCTCAACATTCAGAAAACTAAGATCATGGCATCCGGCCCCATGACTTCATGGGAAATAGATGGGGAAACAGTGGAAACAGTGTCAGACTTTATTTTTTTGGGCTCCAAAATCACTGCAGATGGTGATTGCAGCCATGAAATTAGAAGATGCTTACTCCTTGGAAGAAAAGTTATGACCAACCTAGATAGTATATTCAAAAGCAGAGACATTACATTGCCAACTAAGGTCCATCTAGGCAAGGCTATGGTTTTTCCTGTGGTCATGTATGGATGTAAGAGTTGGACTGTGAAGAAAGCTGAGCGCCGAAGAATTGATGCGTTTGAACTGTGCTGTTGGAGAAGACTCTTGAGAGTCCCTTGGACTGCAAGGAGATCCAACCAGTCCATTCTGAAGGAGATCAGCCCTGGGATTTCTTTGGAAGGAATGATGCTGAAGCTGAAACTCCAGTACTTTGGCCACCTCATGCAAAGAGTTGACTCACTGGAAAAGACTCTGATGCTAGAAAGGATTGGAGGCAGGAGGAGAAGGGGACGACCGAGGATGAGATGGCTGGATGGCATCACGGAGTTGATGGGCGTGAGTCTGAGTGAACTCTGGGAGATGGTGATGAACAGGGAGGCCTGGCGTGCTGCGATTCATGGGGTCGCAAAGAGTCGGACACGACTGAGCGACTGAACTGAACTGAACATTGTTGCCCAGCTCTTTTCCCTTCCCTCTTCTTTTCATTCCCTCTGTTGTTGGGTTTTATGAAGCACATTCCATAAATTATGTGCATCTAAAGAATTTTCTCCTTCTTGTTCTTTGAAAACTAAGCTAAAACACTTGGTACTCTGTCTTGCCCTCCACCACACCCATGCCTAGAGCTGCATCTCCATATGAGATAGCTAGGCAAGAACTAGGAGTGCTCCATGCCAATGGAATGGTAAAAACTAGAATATTTATCCAGTATAGGTAGGAATTGAAAGAGTAAGATAGTAGTGGATCCCAAGAATGCTATATAAAAAGAGGAGAAACAGAGTTGGTCCTCAAAAGCTGACTCTGTGGATGGGATTCTAGTGTGGCATTAATTATTGGCCAGTGAAAGTGAAAGTGTTAGTCACTCAGACATGTCCAACTCATTGCCATCCCATCGACTGTAGCCTGCCAGGCTTCTCTTCCCATGAAGAATTCTTCAGGCAATAATACTGGAGTGGGTAGCCATTCCCTTCTCCAGGAGATCTTCCCAACTCAGGAATTGAATTCAGGTCTCCTATACTGTAGACAGATTCTTTGCCATCTGAGCCAATAGGAAACCCAAATAAAAAGAGGAAACGCAGAGTTGGTCCTCAAAAGCAGAGTCCGTGGGTAGTATTCTAGTGTTACATTACTTACTGTCCAATGAATTCCCTCATTATTCATTGCATATCATTGCTGTGCATAGTTGCTATGCCTTTCACCTGTTGCTATCCCTTTCACCAGGAGGGATACAAGTGAAAAGGAATGCCCTAAATCATTCAATAACTCTGGCATTTAAAGAAAGTTTAGAGTATCAGTCAAATAAGCATAGGTATTAGTAAGCTTAAGGTGTCAATAAACTCATGAGTATTAAATCCAGTTTAGATTTATTTGCATAATAATCACAATCATAACATGATATGTAAAGCAAGTCATTCACTTGTCTTTATCCTTAGTTGAAAGGCAGGTTGGAAAGGTAGTTGAATACCTATCTTGCTTTGAAAGTGAAAGGGTTAGTTGTTCAGTCATGTCCAACTCTTTGACATCCTATGATCTGTAGCCCACCAGGCAAGAATACTGGAGTGGGTGTTCATTCCCTTCTTGAATCCTGGTATCCTACATTACAGGAAGATCCCCTGCAGAGTTCCATGGACAGAAGAGTCTGGCGGGCTATAGGCCATGGGTTTGCAAAGAGTAAAACGTGAGTAAGTGAGTAACACATCTTGCTTTAGGGCTGTGCAAAACCCTCAAAGGATAAAATGTCTCACAAAACAGTAATGTTGCTTTCCTCAGAGTGTACCCTCACCTCCTCATACTTCATCAAGAACTAAGGTAAAATCTTTATATGAATTGACCTGAAAAGTTTTGGGTTTGCTAAGGAAAGAGAAAGATTACAAACCAAAGAAGATACAAGACTTGACTACCGTGGACCTGGGAGAGTAGGACTAGGAGTACCTTCTGAGGGGATTGAATTAAAGGGAGTAAAAAGTAAGTCGACTTAAAAAGGGTTTGCTAAAATAGAGTAACTCTTCCATTATACATTTTATCATCATGAAAGTATTTCAGGATACGGTTGTAATTTGCTGGAGCGTCAACTTGTGCAAGTTTAGGGAAAGAATTGACTCACATTAATGGAAGTAGAGATGTAAGATCTGTCATGACAGAGTGTGGAAGGAGAGACCAAAAGGCTCAGGTAATTGTGCATGCTACTATTGAATTGTGCATGCTATAATGGGGTTACTGGAAAAACCACCAACTTTCACTGAGTAGAGATTAAAATCTCCTATGGTGAAAAATTCTATTTATGGATAGTTAAAAGGATCTCAGGAGGGCCTTAGGGATCCTTTATCTAAGATGATAAAGGACACAGCAGTGAGGGAAACATAAGCTTCCTTGAGATCAGCAGTGGCTGTTACTGGGTAGGCTAAAATTGATGTAGAAACTGCTCTTACATAATTTTTTGCTTGTGTGTGTGTTATGACATGTCTCTGTCTCTTTTCTATTAGAAAATTGTACCAGGCTTGTGTTGAATATATTGAATTTCTCAAAAATATTTTTTTGTAATGGAGGTGTAACTGACATATAACATAATGATTTGGCATTTGTATACTTGACAAAATGATCTCCACAATGTCTGTTTAATGTCTGTCACCACTTGTAGTTGCAAAATGCTTTCTTTCTTGTGATAAAAGCTTTTACTCTCTTAGTAAATTCCAAATATACAATGAATTTACCATATTATGCATTACATTCCCATGACTTACAGTCACCAGGTTGTACATTACATCCCCATATCTTTCTTTTAAATTTTAAGCTTTGATTTTATAGCTTTTCAGTTTCATTATTAGTGTTTTTCTCTAATATTTTTATTTCTTTTGTAATCAATTTTCAAACTTTCACATGAGTGTTTTGTAAATGCAGTTCTATTCGGCGATGAAATTGAGACAGGCTGGGAACTGAGACCCATTGCTGTGATGCTGCAGTGCTTGCCCTTGCTCAGATGTCTCCTAGAGCACCAAAAATCTGACAATCCACTCCATTGTTCTTGCCTGGAGAATCCCAGAGACGGGGGAGCCTGGTGGGCTGCCATCTATGCGGTCGCGCAGAGTCAGGCACGACTGAGGTGACTCAGCAGCAGCAGCACCAAAATATAAAAACACTAGAAGGGAGTAAAAATAACTGTGTGCAACTGCAGTCAGGGCAAATTTCTGACAAAAGATACAAAAAGACCAAAAATCTAAACTTCCATTTCTGAAGAGCCAGGAGCAAAAGCAGGGGTTCAAGAGCAAAACGGTGTGCGTGCCTCCTGCACACAGGATCCCAAAGGGGTGGGCAAAACACCTAAGCCACCCCTATGGGCCCACCCCGGAAAAATCCCTACTTTTACCATAGAAGGAACAAGCTCACCTATCCTTCAGGGTTGAGCCAGCAAGGGAAACCGTTACTTGTTTTTGCAGTCCGCTGCTGCACCAGGGTCCCCAGTAAAGCCTTGATTGAATTTCTTGTCCAGCAGCTGATCAGTCTATCTCGATTGAAGTGGCCAAGAAGCCCAATCAGTAACAAATTATTCAATGGTTTTTTTTGTTTGTTTGTTTGTTTTCTCTTGATGAGTTAATTCCTAATCTGTGTATGCTGCTAAGTCACGTCAGTCATGTCCGACTCTGTGCGACCCCATAGACGGCAGCCCACCAGGCTCCGCCATCCCTGGGATTCACCAGGCAAGAGTACTGGAGTGGGTTGCCATTGCCTTCTCCAATGCATGAAAGTGAAAAGTGAAAGTGAAGTCACTCAGTCATGTCTGACTCTTCGCGACCCCATGGACTGTAGCCTACCAGGCTACTCCGACCATGGGATTTTCCAGGCAAGAGTACTGGAGTGGGTTGCCATTGCCTTCTCCAATCTGTGTATAATTACTTTTAAATTTTACTTTTGATTGAGAGGTATTTGAAAGAGTGGTTTCTGTTTTCAGTAATGGTAATACAGATTTTATAAAATTATATGTGTATATTTAATGATGAAATAGTTTCACTGCATTCTAATTATGCATTACAATCTGTATGATTTTTACTTTGTAGCATGTATATTTTCCTATGCGGTAAACTAATACTTAGTTCCTCTAAAGTTTTCATGTTTTACTTTGTTTTGTTTTTGCTGATAGTGTGAAATATATTTTATAGCATAAATGAAATATTTAGATAATGTTGCTGTTGTTCAGTCCCCAAGTCATATCTGATTCTTCGTGACCCCATGGACAATAGCATGATAGGCCTCCCTGTCTCTCACTATCTCCCAGAGTTGACCCAAGTTCATGTCCATTGAGTTGGTAATGCCATCCAACCATCTTATCCTCTGCCTTCTTTCAGAAAACTGCCTTCATCCTTTCCCAACATCAGAGTTTTCCCAATGAGTTGGATATTTGGATCAGGTGGCCAAAGTATTGGCGCTTCACCATCAGTTCTTCCAATGATATTCAGGGTTTATTTCCTTTAAGAATGACTGGTTTGATCTCTTTGCTACCCAAGGGACTCTCAAGAGTCTTCTCCAACACCACAGTCTGAAAGGATCAATTCATCGATGCATTGCCTTCTTTGTGATAGAAGCAAGGTCAGATGCTGTAAAGAGCAATATTGCATAGGAACCTGGAATGTTAGTGGAATGTTAGGTGCACCAATCAAGGCCAATTGGAAGTGGTCAACCAGGAGATAGCAAGAGTGAACATCAACATTTTAGGAATCAGTGGACTAAGATGGACTATAATGGATGAATTTAACTCAGATTACCACTATATCTACTACTGTGGGCAAGAATCCCTTAGAAGAAATGGAGTAGCCATCACAGTCAACAAAAGAGTCCAAAATGCAATACTTGGATGCAGTCTCACAAATAACAGAATGATCTCTGTTTGTTTTCAAGGCAAAGCATTCAATATCATGGCAATCCAAGTCTATGTCCCGACCAATAATGCTGAAGAAGCTGAAGTTGAATGGTTCTATGAAGACCTACAAGACCTTTTAGAAGTAACACTCAAAAAAGATGTCCTTTTCATTATAGGGGACAGGAATGCAACAGTAGGAAGTCAAAAAACACCTAGAGTAACAGGCAAATTTGGCATGGGGGTACAAAACAGAAGCAGGGCAAAGGCTAATAGAGTTCTGCAAAGAGAACACACTGGTCATAGGAAACACCATCTTCCAACAACACAAAAGAAGACTCTATACATGGACATTACCAGATGGTCATTACTGAAATCAGATTGATTATATTCTCTGCAGCTAAAGATAGAGAAGCTCTATACAATCATCAAAGACAAGACTGGGAGCAGACTGTGCCTCAGATCATGAACTTCTTATTGCCAAATTCAGACTTAAATTGAAGAAAGTAGGGAAAACTACTAGACCATTCAGGTATGACCTAAAATAAATCCCTTACGATTGTACAGTGAAAGTGAGAAATAGATTTAAGAGACTAGATCTAATAGACAGAGTGCCTGATGAAGTATGGGCAGAAATTCGTGACATTACAGGAGATAGGGGTCAAGAAAATCCCAAGAAAAAGGAATAGAAAAAGCAAAATGGCTGTCTGAAGAAGCCTTACAAATAGGTGTGAAAAGAAGAGAAGTGAAAAGCAAAGGAGACGAGGAAAGATATACTCATTTGAATGCAGAGTTCCAAAGAATAGCAAGGAGAGATAAGAAAGCCATCCTCAGAGATCAGTACAAAGAAATAGAGGAAAACAATGGGAAAGACTAGAGATCTCTTCAAGAAAATTAGAGATACCAAGGGAACATAAGGACAGAAATGGTATGGACCTAACAGAAGCAGAAGATATTAAGAAGCGGTGGCAAGAATACACAGAAGAACTGTACAAAATAGATCTTCACGACCCATATAATCATGATGATGTGATCACTCACCTAGAGCCAGACATCCTGGAATCTGAAGTCAAGTGGACCTTAGGAAGCATCACTACAAACAAAGCTATTGGAGGTGATGGAATTCCAGTTGAGCTATTTCAAATCCAAAAAGATGATGCTGTGAAAGTGTGGCACTCAATATGCCAGCAAATTTGGAAAACTCAGCAGTAGCCACAGGTCCGGAAAAAGGTCAGTTTTCATTCCAACACTACAGGAAGACAATGCCAAAGAATGCTCAAACTATCGCAAAATTGCACTCATCTCACATGCTAGTAAAGTAATGCTCAAAATTCTCCAAGTTAGGCATCACCAATACATGAGCCGTGAACTTCCAAATGTTCGAGCTGGTCTTAGAAAAGGCAGAAGAACTAGAAATCAAATTGCCAACATCTGCTGGATCATTGAAAAAGCAAGAGAGTTCCAGAAAACATCTACTTCTGCTTTCTTGAATATACCAAAGCCTATGACTGTGTGGATCACAATAAACTGGAAAATTCTGAATGAGATGGGAATACCAGACCATCTAACCTGCCTCTTGAGAAATCTATATGCAGGTCAGGAAGCAACAGTTAGAACTGGACATGGAACAACCGACTGGTTTCAAATAGGAAAAGGAGTACGTCAAGGCTGCATATTGTCACCTTGCTTATTTAACTTATTTGCAGAGTACATCATGAGAAAAGCTGGGCTGGAGGAATCACAAGCTGGAATCAAGATTGCCAGAGTCATATCAATAACCTCAGATATGCAGATGACACCACCCTTATGGCAGAAAATGAAGAACTAAAGAACCTCTTCCTGAAGGTGAAAGAGGAGAGTGAAAAAGTTAGCTTAAAGCTCAACATTCAGAAAACTAAGATCATGGCATCTGGCTCCATCACTTCATGGCAAATAGATGGGGAAACAGTGGAAAGAGTGTCAGATTTTATTTTTGTGGGCTCCAATATCATTGCAGATGGTGATTGCAGCCGTATAATTAAAAGACGCTTACTCCTTGGACGGAAAGTTAGGAGCAACCTAGACAGCATATTCAAAAGCAGAGACATTACTTTGCCAAAAAGTCTGTCTCACCAAGGGTATGGCTTTTCCAGTCATCATGTATGGAATGTGAGTTGGGCTATAAAGAAAGCTGAGCACCAAAGAATTGATGCTTTTGAACTGTGGTGTTAGAGAATACTCTTGAGAATCCCTTGAACTGCAAGGAGATTCAACCAGTCCATCCTAAAGGAGATTAGTCCGGGGTGTTCACTGGAAGGACTACTGTTGAAGCTGAAACTCCTATACTTTAGCCACTTGAAGCCAAGAGCTGATTCATTTGAAAAGTCCCTTTTGTTGGAAGAGGTCGAAGGTGGTAGAAAAAGGAGATGACAGAGTATGAGGTGGTTTAACGGCATCCCGACTCAATGGACATGAGTTTGAGTAAACTCCAGGAGTTGGTGATGGACAGGGAGGCCTGGCGTGCTGTAGTCTATGGGGTCTCAAAGAGTCGGACATGCCTGAGTGAGTGAACTGATGGTCCATCTCTCACATATGTACGTAACTACTGGAAACAATAGTGTTGATTATGCAGACCTTTATCAGCTAAGTAGTGCCTTTTCTTTTCTTTTTTTTTTTTTTTTTTACACACTGTCTAGGTTTGTCAAATCTTTCTTGCTAAGAAGCAATTGTTTTCTGATTTCATGGCTGCAGTCACTATTTGCAGTGATTTTAGAGCACAGGAAGAGGAAATCTCTCACTGCTTTCACATTTCCCCCATTCTATTTGCCATGACGTGATGGGGCCTGATGCCATGATCTTAGTATTTATGTTGAGTTTTAACCCGGCTTTTTCGCTCTCCTCCTTCACCCTTATTAAGAGATTCTTTAGTTCCTCTTTGCTTTTGCCTATTAGAGCAGTATCATCCAAAAATCTGAGGGCTTCCTTGATAGCTCAGTCGGTAAAGAATCTGCCTGCAATGCAGGAGACTCCTGTTGGATTCCTGGGTAGGAAGATCCACTGGAGAAGGGATAGGCTATCCTCTCAGGTGTTCTTGGGTTTCCCTTGTGGCTCAGCTGGTAAAGAATTTGCCTGCAGTGTGGGAGACCTGGGTTCAATCCCTCAGTTGGGAAGATCCCCTGGAGAAGGGAAGGGGTACCCACTCCAGAATTTTGGCCTGGAGAATTTCATGAACTATACAGTCCATGGAGTTTCAAAGAGTCCAACACAACTGAGTGACTTTCACTTTCATATAATACTGGTGTATAAATTGCATTGAAACATGTATATTATCATATGTGAAACAGATCGCCAGTTCAGGTTCGATGCATGAGGCAGGGTGCTCAGGGCTGGTGCACTGGGATGGCCCTGAGAGATGGGATGGGGAGGGAGGTGAGAGGTGATAGTCTGGATGGGGAACACATGTACACCCATGGCTGATTCATGTGAATGTATGGCAAAAAACCACCACAATATTGTAAAGTAATTTGCCTCCAATTAAAAATAAATAAATAAAGATAAAAATAGAAATAAATAAATCAATCAAATACTGGTGTATAAATTAAATTGAGTTTGTTATTTAATGTTAAATTCTACATGCATTTTTACTTTTATGTATTTAATGGGTCAAACTGAGAATAGTGAGCGTGGGTCTTCCTGTTACTATTGTCACTACATTTGGCCTTTATTAACATTGACTCTTTTAGATACCCTTTTCCTTCCTTTCAAATTTTGTGTGTCATTTTATTTTCAGGTGGATTTCTTATAAATAGTAAAAATATAAATTTAACTTTTCTCAATTTATTCTCTAAGGGAAGTAAAAGCATTCTTGTTTAAGATGGCAACTAATATTTTTGTTTATAATCCTCCTATCTCAAAAAATGATTCATTCTTGCTAGCCATTTAATTTTTGTTTATTGTATTTTTTATTTTGTAGAAATTATAACATATTATAAATGTATTCTATTTGCAGATTCTCTAAAATTGTATACGGACATATTTAAAATATGCTCTCATCAGTATCAAGATTTAAATATATTATCCACTTCCAGATAGACACAGCATTTGTTTCTTATTTAGCTCAACTTTCATCTCCAGAGTTGCTGTAGTAAGTTAATGAGGTAATTACCCTTGTTAAATTTTGAATCTCTTGGAACTAGAAATTTGCATCATTTCTATCTCATTCTCTGATATCAGAACATTTCATGCCACATAGGCTGGACTCAAGGGGATAAAATTAAACAGACTATTTTCTAGACCTTATTGCAATAAGTTTCAGATCTGTTTGAGAGTATGTCTTCTTAATACCCATCTTTTACTCATCAGTGAAAGCTTTCCTACTTTAGGTGGTTCTGCTAAAAATGAATCACCACGATTATTAATTCCTTAACCAACTAATCATTTTTCTTATAAAATTTTCCTATTCTAACATCTATTTGAGTTACACTCTGCCTTTCATGTGATTTATAGCTGGTTTCTGTTTACCCATTATCTATTTATTCCCTTCTTTCTTCAAATCTCTCTCAACTCATATCTCCTTAGTATATTTGATAGTTTACTTTCAATTCCATTAAAAGTATGTATACACAAACAATAAAAATGCACAGGATTTGGACTATAGTTATATTCCCAAAGAACATTCAAAGTTTAGAGTTGCCTGCGTTGAAAATAAATGTATGCTCAATCTACTCTAAAAATGTGTTTTCACTTTGAACTAAATTAATTAAAGATTGTTTCCATTCAAAAATATTAGGCCCCACTTGACAATATTAAATTCTCACAGCTTCTCCATAAAGTTGTGCATTTATGGACACCAAATCCTAGAGGATCTTTGATAACTTTCAATATATCTGGAGGAGTGTCCTAAGAAAGTTAATCATATATTTTCAAAAAACAGTTGAAGCAATGGGTGTTGTTTAATCTGGAAAAGAGGAATACTGTAGTCAGGGTGTGTGCTCAGTCGTGTCTGACTCTTTCGGAAACCATGAACTGTATCTGCCAGTCTGCTGTGTTCAGTGGGATTTTCCAGACAAGAATACTGGAGTGAGTTGCCTTTTCCTCCTCCAGGGGATTTTTCCAAGCTGGGGATTGAACCCACATTGCTCACATCGCCTGTATTAGCAGGCAGATTCGTTACCAATGTGCCACCTAGGAAGCCTGGAATATTTAAGCATAATATTATAGCTCTTATAGGTACTATAGCGAAGTGAAGTCGCTCAGTCGTGTCCAACTCTTCATGACCCCATGGACTTCAGCCTACCAGGCTCCTCCATCCATGGGATTTTCCAGGCAAGAGTACTGGAGTGAGGTGCCATTGCCTTCTCCGGGTACTGAGCGAAGTTGCTCAGTCGTGTCCAACTCTTTGCGACCCCATGGACAGTAGCCCACCAGGCTCCTTGGTCCATGGGATTTTCCAGGCATGAATACTGGAGTGGGTTGCCATTTCCTTTTCCAGGGGATCTTCCCAACCCAGGGATCGAACCCAGATCTCCCGTGTTGTAGGCAGATGCTTTACTGTCTGAGCTATATAGGGCCTAAAATAATTAAGCTCAAATATTTGAATAAATTTCCTTGAAAAATTAGGTCATGTTAGCTCAATGAGAATAACTGGTAATAATAATTTAAATCATAAGGAGATGGAAATTAATTCATCATATAGAAGAACTGGGCTTCCCAGGTGGCTCAGTGGTAAAAACCCACCTACCACAGGAGATGCAGATTCGATCAATGGGTCAGGAAGATCCCTTGGAGAAGGATATGGCAACCCACTTCAGTATTACTGCAGGGATAATCCCATAGACTGAGGAGCCATGTGGGCTAGGTAAAGGGGTCACAAAATAACAACAAATGAAATGTCTATTAGTTGACCATAATTGAAATTGGCCAGCTTGGGAGCTTTTGGATCTCTTTTCAGTGGAAATATTGAGGTTGGATGATCATGTAATGATATAATTCAAACATAAATGGGTGGTTTTGGACTGTGTGATAGATTCTTTTGCATCTTTCCAGTCCTAAGATAGCAAGAATCTATGAAATATCTTTAGTCTCCTCTTATTTCTAGACTTGTATCATTTTAAATGTCATTATATGCAACCCATTCCAGTACTCTTGCCTGGAGAATCCCATGAAGGGAGGAGCCTGGTAGGCTACAGTCCATGGGGTCACAAAGAGTTGGACATGACTGAGTGACTTCACTTCACTTCACTTCACTTAATTTCACTTCACTTCACTTCACTTCACTTCACTTCACTTCATAGGTTTATAATAGAATTATAGTATCCTAGTAAGATTACTTCTTTATAAAACTGATGAATTGCCTGAAGGCAATACTACAAGATGACTTGCATATAGAACAATAGAGACTTTCAATAATGGAAAATATGATAGTTTAGAAAATTAAAACTAGTACCAAATGATTAAATTCACTGGCAGTTCAAAACTGAAATATAAAAATGATATAATAGAAAGCTACTTGCTTCACTGAATAAGTAGCAGTGTCAATTTATTGAAAAGAATGCAATTATTATAGGAGAAAACATTTCCTATTGTTTAAGGAGCTAGCCAAGGGACCACCATGCCATGGCATTTTATGAGATTATAATTCTAGGTTATTTTACTATTGTTTTAAAAAATAGGGTTAAGTTTAAAATAGGAGTTATTTATAAATTGATAAATCAAACGATTGGATGGATAAACATTTATTGATATCCTACTCTATCTTTTAGATTGATAACATGGTACAGGGCTTATTTTAACAAAGCACTGAGGAAGAAATTGTTATTCTTATGAAAAAGGGCAAAGATCTATCAGAAACGATCCACTAATGTTTTTATAATGAAAGTAATAAATGCAAGAAAATATGATATATCACATACAGGACAAAGGGACAGTGGGAAGAAAGTTCCCTCTTAGATCAGACAGCAGAAAGAAGGAATTTAATCCCAATTTTGGTCTGTCATATGACATGGGAAACTAAAGGAAGTGGTGGAGAGAGGGGTATTCTTGAAAGAATCACAGAGATAAGAGAGACGAAAGGATGGTAAATATCCTCATAACGGTGGGATTTGGGAAAGAGGCAAGGATGTCTAGAGAGGATTTCCAAGAAGCTTTCTGAGAACCGTGCTCAGTAAGAACTCCTGAAGGCCCATTTAAGGAAGTCTTTTTAAATGCAATTCTTCAGTGTTTCTGGAGTCATATTTGTGTTTTTATTGTTATATTGAATGTATATAAGTTTATATAATATTCAGTTCAGTTCAGTTTAGTCATTTAGTCGTGTCCGACTCTTTGCAACTCCATGAATCGCAGCACGCCAGGCCTCCCTGCCAAATATGAACTCCCGACTTCACTCAAACTAATGTCCATTAAGCCGGTGACACCATTGAGGCATCTCATCCTTTGTCTTCCCCTTCTCCTCCTGCCTCCAACCCCTCTCAGCATTAGAGTCTTTTCCAGTGAGTCAACTCTTCACATGAGGTGACCAAAGTATTGGACTTTCAGCTTTAGCATCATTCCTTCCAAAGAACACCCAGGACTGATCTCCTTTAGAATGGACTGGTTGGCTCTCCTTGCAGTCCAAGGGTCTCTCAAGAGTCTTCTTCAACACCACAGTTCAAGAGCATCAATTCTTCAGCACTTAGCTTTCTTCACAGTCCAACTCTCACATCCATACATGACCACTGAAAAAACCATAGCCTTGACTAGATGGACTTTTGTTGGCAAAGTAATGTCTCTGCTCTTGAATATTCTATGTAGGTTGGTCATAACTTTCCTTCCAAGGAGTAAGTGTCTTTTAATTTCATGACTCCAATATCTGCAGTGATTTTGGAGCCGAAAAAGTCTGTCACTGTTTCCACTGTTTCCCCATCTTTTTCCCATGAAGCAATGGTACCAGATGCCATGATCTTCGTTTTCTGAATGTTGAGATATAAGCCTACTTTTTCACTCTCCTCTTTCACTTTCAACAAGAGGCTTTTAGTTCCTCTTCACTTTGTGCCATAAGGGTGGTGTCATCTGCATATCTGAGGTTATTGATATTTCTCCCCGCAGTCTTGATTCCGGTTTGTGCTTCCTCCAGCCCAGCCTTCTTCACGATGTACTCTCCATATAAGTTAAATAAGCAGGGTGACAATATACACCTTGATGTACTCCTTTTCCTATTTGGAACCAGTCATTGTTGCATGTCCAGTTCTAACTGTTGCTTCCTGACCTTCATATAGGTTTCTCAGGAGGAAGGTCAGATGGTCTGGTATTCCCATCTCTTTCAGAATTTTCCAAAGTTTATTGTGATCCACACAGTCAAAGGCTTTGGCATAGTCAATAAAGCAGAAATACATTTTTTTCTGGAACTCTCTTGCTTTTTTGATGATCCAGCGGATGTTGGCAATTTGATCTCTGGTTCCTCTGCCTTTTCGAAAACCAGCTTGAATATCTGGAAGTTCACATTTTACGTATTGCTGAAGCCTGGCTTGGAGAATTTTAAGCATTACTTTACTAGTGTGTGAGATGAGTGCAATTGTGTGGTAGTTTGAGCATTCTTTGGCATTGCCTTTCTGTGGGATTGCAATGAAAACTGACATTTTCCAGTCCTGTGACCACTGCTGAGTTTTCCAAATTTGCTGGCATATTGAGTGCAGCACTTTCACAGCATCATCTTTCAGGATTTGAAATAGCTCAACTGGAATTCCATCACCTCTAATAGCTTTGTTCATAGTGATGCTTCCTAAGGCCCACTTGACTTCCCATTCTAGGATGTCTGGCTCTAGGTGAGTGATCATACCATCATGATTATCTGGATCGTGAAGGTCTTTGTACAGTTCTTCTGTGTATTCTTGCCACCTCTTCTTAATATCTTCAGCTTCTGTTTGGTCCATACCATTTCTGTCCTCTTTGAGCCCATCTTTGCATGAGATGTTCCCTTGGTATCTCTAATTTTCTTGAAGAGACCTCTAGTCTTTCCCATTCTATTGTTTTCCTCTATTTCTTTGCATTGATCACTGAGGAAGGCTTTGTTATCTCGCCTTGCTATTCTTTGGAACTCTGCATTCAGATGGTATATCTTTCCTTTTCTCCTTGGCATTTCACTTCTTTTCTTTTCACAGCTATTTGTAAGGCCTCCTCAGATAGCCATTTTGCTTTTTTGCATTTCTTTTCCATGGGGATGGTCTTGATCCTTGCCTCCTACATAATGTCATGAGCCTCTTGTCAATGTTTCTTCAGGCACTCTGTCTATCATCTAATCCCTTGAATCTATTTATCACTTTTGTATAATCTAAGAGATCTGATTTAGGTCATACCTGAATGGTCTAGTGGTTTTCCCTAATTTATTCAATTTAAGTCTGAATTTGGCAATAAGGAGTTCCTGATCTGAGCCACAGTCAGATCCTGGTCTTGTTTTTGCTGACTGTATAGAGCTTCTCCATCTTTGGCTGCAAAGAATATAATCAATCTGATTTTGGTGTTGACTATCTGGTAATGTCCATGTGTAGAGTCTTCTCTTGTGTTTGCTGGAAGAGGATGTTTGCTATGACCAGTGATTTCTCTTGGTAAAACTCTATTAGCCTTTTGGCCTGCTTCATTCCATATTCCAAGGTCAAATTTGCCTGTTACCCCAGGTGTTTCTTGACATCCTACTTTTGCATTACAGTCCCCTGTAGTGAAACGGATGTCTTTTTGGGTGTTAGTTCTAAAACGTCTTGTAGGTCTTCATAGAACCATTCAACTTCAGCTTCTTCAGCATTACTGGTTGGGGCATAGATTTGGCTAACTGTGATATTGAATGGTTTGCCTTGGAAACAAACAGAGATCATTCTGTCATTTTTGAGACTGCATCCAAGTACTGCATTTTGGACTCTTTTGTTGACCATGATGGCTACTCCATTTCTTCTAAGGGATTCCTTCCCACAGTAGTAGATATGATGGTCATTGCAGTTAAATTTACCCATTCTAGTCCATTTTAGTTCTCTGATTCCTAGATTGTTGACGTTCACTTTTGCCATCTCCCTTCTTGACCACTTCCAATTTGCCTTGATTCATGGGCCTAACACTCCAGCTTCCTATACAATATTCCTCTTTACAACATTGGACATTGCTTCTATCACCAGTCACATCCACAACTGGATATAGTTTTGCTTTGGCTCCATCCCTTCATTCTTTCTGGAGTTATTTGTCCACTGATCTCCAGTAGCATATTGGGCACCTACTGACCTGGGGAGTTCTTCTTTCAGTATCCTATCATTTTGCCTTTTCATACTGTTCATGGGGTTCTCACGGCAAGAATACTGAACTGGTTTGCCATTTTCTTTTCCAGTGGACCACACTCTGTCAGATCTCTCCACCATGACCTGCCCATTTTGGGTGGCCCCACACGGCATGGCTTAGTTTCATTGAGTTAGACAAGGCTGTGGTCCATTTGATTAGATTGACTAGTTTTCTGTGTTTATGGTTTCAGTGTGTCTGCCCTCTGAGGCCCTGTTGCAACACCTAGCGTTTTGGTTGGGTTTCTCTTATATAATATTACAACATGCAGATATTGAATCAGAGTCCAACATTTATAATTTATTTTCTTCTAATATAATTCTAATTACAAAATCCAAGTTATCTCTGCAGACTTTATTTTATAGTCTATTTTCATCCAGATGTTCTCACACAAAATTTTCCCAAGTAATTACCTTCAGGAAATAATTTGAAGTTTTGTGCCTTTCGACTAGCATAAACATAAAGTGCATTCTGCAACATAAAAAAGCACAGTGTTTAATTATACTTGGTTATGATATTAAAAATCTATTACAATAAACACTATAAAATAACTAAGAATCATGACCTATTATTGAACCTTTAAAAGCAACATAACTTGAAATAGTTGCAGGTAATCAACTTCTATTTGAGAATCATTCCCTTCTTCACACAAAGATATATGCAGAGTTGGAAATAGCTTTGTTTTTCGGTAGTTTACTGACTCCCTGCTGTATATCTTCACCTGAAGAAGCATTTTAGAACAATTAGTAACTGTAGAGATGATTATAATGTCGCAAATGTGGGATTATGACTTTCACTAAAGAATAAACAGCAGGAGGAGAAAGCCTATTAAGGAGTAAATATCCTATTTCCAGAAAAGTATGGTGTACAGTTAGAAAGAAATGGGAGCAAGAGAGAACAGAAAGGCTCAGTTAGAAACACCTATAAATTTTTATAATACTGGTAGTTTTTAGCAGGAAAACATTTCTATTAAGCAGTTCACTGATAATAAAAAATTTGAATAAACACTGTAATTTTGAGATGTTACCCTTTCTTTGGGGAAGGAGAACCAAATGTTTTTAGAATAGCAAAAACAACCAATATCAAAGAGGTAAGACAGTAATAGGGGCTTCCCAGAATGAGCTAGTGGTAAAGAACCTGTCTGCCAATGCAAGAGATGTAAGATACATGGGTTCAATCCCTGGATTGGGAAGAGACCTTGGAGGAGGGCACAGCAACCCACTCCAGTGTTCTTGCCTGGAGAATTCCTTGGACAGAGGAGCTTGATGGGCTAGAGTCCATGGGGTCACAAAGAGTGGGACAAGAATGAAGGAATTTAGCACATATGCAAGACATTACTAAACAAGTCTGAAAAATATTAAATGTATTTGTAACTATTAACTTTGAATCGCTAAGCATATTTAGTAACTTGAGTTAAAAGGTCTGTTGAATCATATGAAAGGCAAAATAGATATCAAGAATCTTGAAATATTTACCTCAGCCATTTCGTAATGTGAACCAGATTAAACAAGGAATGAGTAGAATCAAGATTCAGACTGTGCAAATATTTTTTCTTAATGTAGATCATTATTAGTTTTCAAATAATATGACTAGACAAATATTAACAGACATTTAGATATACACAAAAAGGTGGGGAGCCAGGAGTCAGTTGAGGTCAATTTATAGAAAAGAAAGCAATTAGGTAATGTTTTGGAGGAAGTTGCATCCAAACACAATATTCTCTTAAAGTCCTTTGTCTTTAATTTGCTAAGTCAAATATCCATTCCCAGTGACTGAAAAGGAATTTTTAAACTATCTGAAGGAAAATATCATTGTATCAATCAGGGTTCTCCAGAGAAACAGAACCAACAGGATATGCATGTGTATATGTATGTGTATGCTGCTGCTGCTAAGTCACTTCAGTCGTGTCCGACTCTGTGAGACCCCATAGATGGCAGCCCACCAGGCTCCGCCATCCCTGGGATTCTCCAGGCAAGAACACTGGAGCGGGTTGCCATTTCCTTCTCCAATGCATGAAAGTGAAAAGTGAAAGTTGAAGTCACTCAGTCCTGTCCGACTCTTCGTGACCCCATGGACTGCAGCCTACCAGGCTCCTCTGTCCATGGGATTTTCCAGGCAAGATTACTGGAGTGGGTTGCCATTTACACATATATACATGCACAGAGACTGATTTTAAGAAACTAGCTTATACAGTTGAGGGGACTGGTAATTCCGAAATCTGTAGGACATGTTAGCAGAGTAGAAATTCAGATAGAAATTGATACTGTAGCTATGAGACAGATTTTCTTCTCTAGGACAGCTCAGGTTTTGCTCCTATGGATTTTCAGTGGGGAGTGAAGTCCAGCCACATTGGATAATCACGTTTATTTAATGTCAGCTGATTATACACATTAACCTTCTAGGTTAACAGCAACACTTGCATTGGTGTTTGATTAAATAACTAAGTACTTATCATAACCAAGTTGAGACATAAGACTAAATATCACAGTTGGGTTGAATTTTCTGGACTGTGTGAAGGGATTTGGAGTTTATCCTAAATGCAGTGAGAAACCTCTGCTGGATAGTAGCTAGATGGAAGGAGATGTCATGATTATAAACCTGGAGCTGAACAGCAAGACATTTATCTTTTCTGCTTATGATAGTGGTTTGGAATGGGGATGGGCATTTTTTGACAGTGATCAAGTAAATAGAACATGAACTCATTTACTTAAAAACCTTCCCAAGCATCTGAAGAAAATTATCAGTCACAATAGCATGTCTTCCCAAAACGATAGTTCATATCTAAAATTGTTTATAGGATAATTTACCAAAATACTCAAGTAAAAATGCCTGGACATTTCCTTAGACTGCCTTTTGCTTTGTTGCTTTTTAAATATGCAAATTATTTTTAAAAAAGAAATTCAGATAAACCCAATATACCCCAGCTTTTGAAAATAAATTTACATTGATTTTTTTAGTAAAATTAGATTTATATAATCACTGCAGAGATGCTGTATATGTATTTTAATAGCTAAACATAAATTGAAGTTTACAGATATCAGTAGAATGTCCATTATATTCCAAGTCAATTTATACAATGGACTATCAACACAAGGAAGCTAGCTTTAACAATTATGAAACCCAGGGTTAGAATAAAAATGTAGATGCAATAAAATATTATGCTTTTTATGAAATTCCTATTCTTTTTTATCTTAAGCTGAATACTGTCTGTAATTCTTTCCTAATAAGTATAATTAATACTTTTCTCCCTTTCCTAGCTATACTGAAATTACATACTACTGTCACACTATAATTTTAAAACTAATAAAAATATTCTTTAAATTATAGAAGTTGTTTTCTTCATATGAGTTACCTAGCTTATAAAAATCATAATTCTTTATATTCATATTGAACTCTTTCCCCTAAGAACTCAAAGAACTTTAATTAAACCAAATAATTACATTGTTATAATTTATATAGCACTTTTTCTTCCTTCACTTCTGGGATACTAATCTTTATTCGATTGGAAATATGGTATTTTGATTGCATGTGCTTTTATTATTTGGGATGTCTTAGGTGAAAGTAACACAGTGATTCATTGGTTGTTTTGTTGTTTAGTCACTAATTCATGTCTGACTCTTTGCAACCTCAAGGACTGTAGCCCACCAGACTCAGGCAAGAATACTCGAGTGGATTGCCATTGCCTTCTCCAGGGAATCTTCCTGACCCAGGGATCGAACTTATGTCTCCTGCATTGGCAAATGGGTTCTTTACTACTGAGCCACCAGGGAAGCCGATGATTCATTACATTTATAAAAATAGTTTATTTTCAGATAAAGGAAATGTGGGGCATGTTTCCAGATCCTAGCAGGCCTTTCAATACCAGAATTTTGCTTTTAATTTATAATCGTGATTCTATGGTAGGTGGTTATATAGACAGCAAAGATATATGGAAATAGGCAGTACAGAGTATATACAAAACACATAGGTCGCTGGTAAAGGTATTAAGTCCATCATAACCAATGTACTTTCTTTTGGAATAGATACAGACCTGTATAAATGGACTCAATCATTATAAGGAACTCAATTGCTACTTTAATGGGAACAACTGCTGAAGTCACAGGAAACCTTGGTTTGTGTGGATGGTTGTTTGACATTAACACTGTACTCCAGCCTGACCCAAAGAGACTATCTTCAAAAACTGATTCCCATGGTGTAATTCAACTCATTCTGTGTGGTTGGTTCCCTACTGAGTCCATCTATAGCTTCTCTATTTGCTTTTGGAGACCTTTGACTTCAGAAGGTACTGTGAAGAAAAATCACAAAGAATTTAAGAATTATAGATGCTTCATAAGCTCAGCATTAAAAAGTAAAGTAACTGTGTTAGTATTAGTAAGGTAGGACTCATTGGTCATACAGACTAAAGTAAGAAAAGCCTACAGGCAGAATGTCACAGTAAGTAATAATTCAAATCAGTAAAGTTCTGTTATTTTAAAGATATTTTTCAAAGCATAACTATAGCTTTGAAATGTTCAAAAGTATGTTGTAAACTATTCCTGTACTTAATACAGTATTTGAAATACTGCCCACAAAATTGATAGTAAAATATTTTAATCTTTTAAATTGTATTTGTTTTGAGTTGGACAGTGCAATTATCTCAACATTATAGAAATAATAATTTCCTGATTTATCCAGAGATTTGCAATAGGAAGTTAAAAAAGAAAACTTGCCAAATTCTTTCTATTGTTTTCATAAAACAGCAGAGGCAGATTCATCTATTCACTCATGCATTTAATAAATACTATGAGATTTCTTGTCATGTACCAGGAATACTGCTAGCTGCTTGGAATAAAATATTGAGCAAAAAGAAATACAATCCCTGCTGCTATGGAACTTTTGGTCTAATTTATACATCAGCATTGGGAAAAATATAACAATAAACATATATCTGCAGAAGGATTTTGTTTGTTTTCTGTGACAATGCTTTGCACATAATTAGTGCCCATTGAATATTTTTGAATGAATGAGTGAGTGAACTGGAGGAAAACAGTGAAAGTGAAAGTAACTCAGTCGTGTGTGACTCTTTGCGACCTCATGGACTATACAGCCCATGGAATTCTCCAGGGCCAGAATACTAGAGTGGGTCACTGTTCCCTTCTCTGGGGATCTTCTCAACCCAGGGATAAACCAGGTTTCCCATATTGCAAGCTGATTCTTTACCAGCTGAGCCACCAGAAAAGCCCAATGAGTGAGAGAATTGTAGGAAAACAATGATAGGTTTGACACCATTTAAGGTTTGAGGTAGTGAGATCCTTTGCTGGACAAGAAGTTGGAAATGGTGTCTGAATTCAGTTTATTATTGGACCTTAAAGGTTTTTGCTATTTCAGAATTTTATCACCTAAGTGATTGAAAGCTACTCAATATTTTAAGTGACACAATATCCTATTCACCCACGTATTAAAAAAATTTGTCTCCTCTGGAAAAATCTATACTAGCCTGCATTTAAAGGAGTTCTCTCATCATTATTTATTGTTACATGATTTATATTTATCATATTCATATGTGTGTGTGTGTGTGTGTGTGTGTGTGTGTGTGTGTATATATATATATATATATATATATATATATATATAAAATATCTGGACTTCCCTCGTAGCTCAACTGGTTAAGAATCTGCCTGCAATGCAGAAGATCCCAGCTCGATTCCTGGGTCAGGAAGATATGCTAGACAAGGGATAGGCTACCCACTCCCGTATTCTTGGGCTTCCCTGGTAACTTATTAGTTTACTTTAGTCCTTTTTACTACATAAAATTTGTATTTTGTCTGTCAACTTGAAAAGCTATCAGCTGCAAGTAGCAAAAGTTGAATTAATAAGGGCTTAAACCATGCAAAGATTTATTATTCCATTTAACAAGAAAGCTGTGGGGGTGGAGCAGCTGCTGGCATCAGTTTGTCTGCTCAATAAATCACCCAGAATCTGTTCTGTTATTCTCTTCTATGGTCTCTAGTGTTTGACTTTGTGCTTCTTTTATCACCTAATAATTATAATAGGACCACCACATTTGTAGTATCAAATCTATATTTCAAATAAGATAACATAGCAAAAGCAGCAAGATAAAGCTCTTTTCTTCCATGTGTGTAAGGAAATGAATGTTTTGCCAAAAGCTTCCCAGCACTTTTGCCTTTTAAGTTTTGCTGGCTGAAGCCGGGCATATTGTTCACATGAAGGAAATTGGTGTGGGTGTGGGGAGGAGGAAGCTAGGGGAGGACAGGAGGAGCTGTAAATCACTGTGGCCTTCTGTGTGTATTCTCAGAGAAGGAAATGGCAACCCGCTCCAGTATTCTTGCCTGGAGAGCCCCATGGACAGAGGAGCCCTGCAGGCTGCAGTCCATGGAGGCACAAAAGTCAGACGTGACTTAGCAGCTAAACCGCTAGCACCACCCTGTGTGTTCTAGTATTCCTAGGTCCTTGACTCTGTGAGGACTTTAACACCTTAACTAATTTATCTTGCTGTGAATATGATTGTGCCTAGTTCTGTTGAATAGTCTGAAATGGAATTATATTGGATCATCTTTTCTGTGCTTAAAAGCTACCTCTTGTGGTCTAAGGAATTAACAATGATTGATTTAAAACAGAGGAAGGAGGAAACCACACCATCAGTCCTTCTTAAATGTGCTTCTGAATCATTTGTTGAGTTAAATGATACCTAACAATCTGCTGTTTGTCAGGCTTCCCTACCAGTTGTAGACCCAAATACGAATTATGTTTTATTATTATTACCAATGGATTCATATAGATTTTTAATACTGCCACAGACCCTAAATAAAATACCAGATTTTTACCAGATTTTTTTGAAGTATTAAAACTGACAAGAGTATAGAAAACCAACTTCTTTTGCAAATACAATAATTATAGCACATCTGGCATCGTTTCTGCTAGCCCTGCTGTTTTTCCTCAGTGGGGACTTGGGCTCCAGATGTTGTGGATGCAGTTGGATGGTCACCCACAGTCTATCACCCCAAGGCACATGAGCCAGAGCCAAAACCGAATCAAAATGTCTGATGCCAAAAATGTTCAGAACAGCAGAAGTGCCTCAAAAACAAATGCTCAGGTCCTGAATGATCAAAAGTCAATTTTATAGAAGTATTTCATTAATAAAATTATTCAAATAAAATATACTTACTTATTCTGTTTCTAGAAAATCCTACAATTTTTATTATGTGGTTTATTAGCATTATAAAACATAAGATCATGAATATTATCTCTTATTTTATCATCCAACAGAAAGTTATTTTATTTAAAGTAAAGTTAGTACATATATATATATATGGAAAGTAAATGTGCTTAAATATCATAAAACACATTTTGGTGAATAAAGTTAATTTTACTGTATTGTGTTCCCTCTTCTCTCACAGCTCAAGAAAATTTCATAAATAATTGCCTCTGGAAAACCAAGGTTTAGACTTGTTAGTGGTCCTTTTCCTAATTTGTTACAATACCATAATAAGACATGTCTCTATTTTTTTCTTATTGAAATCACGTTAATTACTATACTTCTCTTTAATCTATTTCCTTCTATACTATCTCTCCTACTAATTACTTCTCATGATATCATGATTAAAAGTAAATTAAGGAAATCCCTCTGGTGATTCCACAGTAAGGACTCTGTGCTTTCATTGCCAAAGGTGCAGGTTCAGTCCCTGGTCTGGACATTAAGATCCATGAAGCCACATGGCAAGGCGAAAAAATGAAGTTTGATTTAAGAAAAAAAAAGTAAATTAATACAGTAATTAATTTAGGTCTGATTAAAAGTGAAATAATCTAATATGTTTACATATTATAATTCATTTCATGTTTAACCCACTCACAACTTCTATATTAGTTTCCCATTGCTGCTATGACAAATTACCACAATCCAACATAATCTCTCCATCTCAAGGTCATTGACTCAGTTACACTCTATATAATTGTGTAGCTTTACAATGAAAAGTTAAATATTCATAAATTTGGAGGATTAAAAGAGGAACAATTTTTGGCCTCCATTATTCTACCCACCCAACCTTTTCATTCAGTTGTTACATAAAATTATCATATAATTAGATGATATTATAGTTAGTTATGTGAGGGAAAACTAATGGAGAATCACATATCTAACTATAACTATAAACTCACATAACTTAACTGTTACCAACTACATGTTGACCATCTACAGATGAGCTGAAAACATATACATTAAAAAATTGAAGAAATAAAGTGTATGCAGTCAATTTTATATACTTTATTTCAGGAAAAATGTATTGATCATTACTTCATTTATAATTTTTTGGTTTGAATTTTTTCTTAACCACAGAGATTTAAATGTAAAAGATTATGAAAAGAAAATGCTGATTTTCACAGAAGCAGTTGTGAGAAGTACAAACTAAGAAACTGATCATCTTCCTGGGGCCAAGGGTTAAATCCCAAAGAGTCAATAATCTCTTAAAGTCATATGTAAATTTTAAGGTCACAGGTAGAAACTTTATTGGAATTTTACCATCTCCCTAAGGGATATGGATTCCCCAAAACAAACTCAGTAACAATGTGAAATGAAGAAAAGCAAAATTACAATAAATGTTAAAATTTACTTAATCCCATTAAAAAAACACAACAGGATGACTGATTTACATTTCATAAATACTTCTATGCAAGATTCTTCAAATAAAGTGATTATTTTGTTTCAAACAAAAAGCACTTGCTATCTGAAATATTTGCTTACATGAAATATGGTACCAGTGATACCAAATGCAGCTTTCTCTTTTCTTAAAGTGGCAACATTCTCTTGGGGACACTAAATAATTTGCTAATAATTTCATAATTTAATGCATAAAAGAGACCATTCTATACACAGTAAGCATTATGAAAAAACATATTAAAAATATATATATTCATGTAGTACAGCTTCAACCTTGAAACTAGAGTGGGGTTTGTGGTTATGCATTCAGTTCAGTTCAGTCGCTCAGTCGTGTCTGACTCCTTGCAAACCCATGAACTGCAGTGTGCCAGGCCTCCCTGTCCATCACAAACTCCGGGGTCCACCCAAACCCATGTCCACAAAGTCAGTGATGTCATCCAACCATCTCATCCTCTGTCGTCCTCTTCTCCTGCCCTCAATCTTTCCCAGCATCAGGATCTTTTAAGTCAGTCAGCTCTTCGCATCAGGTGGCCAAAGTATTGGAATCTCAGCTTCAACATCAGTACTTCCAATGAACACCCAGTACTGATCACCTTTAGGATGGACTGGTTGGATCTCCTCAGAGTCCAAGGGACTCTCAAGAGTCTTCTCCAACACCACATTTCAAAAGTAACAATTCTTCAGCTCTAGCTTTCTTTATAGTCCAACTCTCACATCCAGACACGACCACTGGAACCCCACAGCCTTGATTAGACAGACCTTAGTTGGCAAAGTAATGTATCTGCTTTTTAATATGCTGTTTAGGTTGGTCATAACTTTCCTTCCAAGGAGTAAGCGTCTTTTAATTTCATGGCTACCATCACCATCTGCAGTGATTTTGGAGCCCAGAAAGATAAAGTCAGCCACTGTTTCCACTATTTCCCCATGAAGTGATGGGACCAGATGCCATGATCTTAGTTTTCTGAATTGAGCTTTAAGCCTACCTTTTCACTCTCCTCTCTCACTTTCATCAAGAGGCTTTTTAGTTCTTCTTCATTTTATGCCATAAGGGCGGTGTCATCTGCACATCTGAGGTTACTGAAATTTCTCCTGGCAATCTTGATTCCTGTTTGTGCTTCCTCCAGCCCAGGATTTCTCATGATGTGATCTGCATATAAGTTAAATAAGCAGGGTGACAATATACAGCCTTGATGTACACCTTTTCCTATTTTGAACCAGTCTGTTATTCCATGTCCAGTTTTAACTGTTGCTTCCTGACCTGCGTACAGGTTTCTCAAGAGGCAGGTCAGGTTTTCAGGTATTCCCATCTCTTACAGAATTTTTCACAGTTTATTGTGATCCACACAGTCAAAGTCTTTGGCATAGTCAGCCACACAGTCAAAGTCTTTGGCATAGTCAGTAAAGCAGAAGTAGATGTTTTTCTGGAACTCTTGCTTTTTCCATGATCCAGCGGATGTTGGCAATTTGATCTCTGGTTTCTCTGCCTTTTCTAAAACCAGCTTGAACAGGAAGTTCATGGTTCACGTATTGCTGAAGCCTGGCTTGGAGAATTTTGAGCATTACTTTAGTAGCATATGAGATGAATGCAAATGTGCAGTAGTTTGAGCATTCCTTGGCATTGCCTTTCTTTAGGACTGGGATGAAAACTGACCTTTTCCAGTCCTGTGGCCACTGCTGAGTTTTCCAAATTTGCTGGCATGTTGCCTACAGCACTTTCACAGCATTATCTTTCAGGATTGAAATAGCTCAACTGGAAAACCATCACCTCCCTCTAGCTTTGTTTGTAGTGATGCTTTCTAAGGCCCACTTGACTTCACATTCCAGGATGTTTCGCTCTAGGTGAGTGATCTCACCATCATGATTATCTGGATCGTGAAGGTCTTTTTTTGTACAGTTCTTCCGTGTATTCTTGCCACCTCTTCTTAATATCTTCTGCTTCTGTTAGGTCCCTACCATATCTGTCATTTATTGAGCCCATTGTCGCATGAAATGTTCCCTTGATATCTCTAATTTTCTTGAAAGGATCTCTAGTCTTTCCCATTCTATTGTTTTTCTCTATTTCTTTGCACTGATCCCTGAGAAAGGCTTTCTTATCTCCCCTTGCTATTCTTTGGAACTCTGCATTCAAATGGGGATATCTTTCCCTTTCTCCTTTGCTTTTCATTTCCCTTCTTTTCACAGCTATTTGTAAGGCCTCCTCAGACAGCCATTTTGCTCTTTTGCATTTCTTTAAGGACGTTCTTGATTCCTGTCTCCTGTACAATGTTTGGAACCTCCATCTATAGTTCCTCAGGCACTCTGTCTATCAGATCTAGTCCCTTAAATCTATTTTTCACTTCCATGTAGAGTCATGAGAGATTTGATTTAGGTCATACTTGAATGGTCTAGCGGATTTCCCTACTTTCATCAGTTTCAGTCTGAATTTGTCAATAAGGAGTTCATGATTCAAGCCACAGTCAGCTCTCAGTCTTGTATTTGCTGACTGTATAGAGCTTCTCCATCTTTGGCTGCAAAGAATATAATCAATCTGATTTTTGGTGTCGGCCATCTGGTGACGTCCATGTGTAGAATCTTCTCTTGTGTTGTTCGAAGAGGGTGTTTGCTATGACCAGTGTGTTCTCTTGGCAGAACTCTATTAGCCTTTGCCCTGCCTCATTCTGTACTCCAAGGCCAAATATGCCTGTTACTCCGGGTGTTTCTTGACTTCCTACTTTTGCATTCCAGTCCCCTATAATGAAAAAAGACATCTTTTTGGGGTGTTAGTTCTAGAAGTTCTTGTAGGTCTTCATAGAACCATTCAACTTCAGCTTCTTTAGTGTTACTGGTTGGGGCATAGACTTGGATTACCATGATATTGAATGGTTTGCCTTAGAAACAAAGAGACTATTCTGTCATTTTGAGACTGCATCCAAGTACTGCATTTTGGACTCACTTGTTGACTATGATGGCTACTCCATTTCTTCTAAAGGATACTTGCTGACAGAATGTGGTCCACTGGAGAAGGGAATGGTGAAACATTTCAGTATTCTTGCTTTGATAACCCCATGAATAGTATGAAAAGGCAAAAAGATAGGACACTGAAAGATGTTCATCATTCATCAACTCTCCAGGTCAGTAGGTGCCCAATATGCTACTGGAGACCAGAGGAGAAATAACTCCAGAAAGAATGAAGGGATGGAGCCAAAGCAAAAACAACACCCAGTTGTCAATGGAACTGGTGATGGAAGCAGGGTTTGATGCTGTAAAGAGCAATATTGCATAGGAACCTGGGATGTTAGGTCCATGAATCAAGGCAAATTGAAAGTGGTCAAAAAGGAGATGACAAGAGCGAACATTGACATTCTAGGAATCAGTAAACTAAGATGGACTGGAACGGGTGAATTTAAATCAGATGACCAGTATATCTACTACTGTGGTTATACATTAGGCTGAAGTTAATGCTGTATTTGGGCTGTCAGGAATACACATGTTTGACTAAAGACAATCTGGAGATTCTGTTGATAACTAATTTTTATCTTTCTTGTCTCAAATTATTAACAATGCTTTTTGAATCTAATTGCATCCTGATTTTTATGAGTATATAAATAAATTAAGAATATGGAGTGGATTATTTTATAATGTTAAGTTTTCATTAGCTCTAGAATTTATGGAATCTCCTCTTCTTTACAGAGATAGTCAGTTGTGAACATTATTTTAACTTTTGACTTCATTTTGCATTTATACAGCTTGAGGTATGCTTTCCCTATCTGCTCATCCATGGATCACCACTTATCTTTCTCTATTTACTTTTCTTGGGAGTTAAGTTATGAAAAATTTAATTTGACTATATATTTTTCTTTCTTTGAAATTTGGTATATAAGCAATCAATCTTCACAACCCATTGTGTTGCCATGAATTAAATTAGTTGTCAAGTGAGAAGAATATCAGCTCAAATGCTTGATTTTGCAATATGCCCATTATAATAGAAGAATTACCTTAGTTGCTACTCATCTATCATTTTCGAGCAGTCTTTTTAAAAGACACAAGCAGATGTCAGACACCTGAAAGTTTCAGGTGACAGGTCATTTTTGAAGGAAGTAATTTAAACTTTGAAGGAAGATAGAAAGGAAATGTGTAGTTGCCTTATACTATCATGGAATTCTAAAAATATTAGAAAAAGAATTTCTCTTAAGTTGGCTGTATGTTTTGAACATACAGCTCTATGCTTTATAGCATTTATATGCAAGACCAGGAGAAAAAGAATGAATGAGAGAAAAGATGAACAAACTCTATGAGTGTCAACCTTGTATATCATCTTCAATGACTATTCTAAATTCCCTGAGCCTAGATTAGTAGATCAGGATGCACTGATTTGGGGGAGAAGAACTGGACATAAATCAGGATGCAATGATTCTGGGAGAAGAATTGGACATCTATCAGCATGCATTGATTCAGAAAAACTGGACAGAAGAAAGCAGAATATTTCTCTTTCTATTTATGATATGTGAGGACAATATTAACCACATCTGTAATCAGACACCAGGAAGACGGATAATGTAACATAAGCTAATATTGATTAACTGAGCTAAATACTTTACATGGTTTCTATTATATAATTTTTTTCCATCCCCATAATACTAGGCTCTAGTATTATTTAAATTTCAGATGTAGTATTACTGAGGCCATGCATGTTAAATTACATGTCAAGAGTCAGATAACTAGTAAGTATGTTAAGTTGTAATAGGACACTGAGGATACAGACAGTATACCATCATCACTGATTCTACATTCTATAGGAGAAATCACAGAGTAAACCCATAACAGATAGTAAGGAGAAAAGGGAAAAAGAAAATAAGAAATTAAAGGAACAAGACTTGCATTTACCTGGAGGAAGAAAATTTGCCTGCAGAGAAGTTAGCAAGTATAAGGTTTATTATTTTTTTTCAAGGAAAAAAAAGCTAAGAGGCTAAGAGAACAGCATTAAGAATCTAAATCTACTGGTAATACATGTGAAAATGGATTAGATGGAATACCAGGGAACATTTATGGTTTGGTTTTACAGACCATAGTAGAGTCTTGAAGTATAGCCTGATATAGAAGTGTGCTGATGATTTTGCTCAGAGAAGGGGCATCCTATTGCTTACATTCTAAAGGAGTCGTTCTGCTGGCTACTGAAAGATATGAGAGTAGAAGAGGCAAACCAGATAAGAGGCTAACTCATTGTTTGGAAAGCAAAATATGCTTTCATGGATTAAAAAAAATAGCATTGGTTGAGATGTTTAATACTTGCCACTATTTTGAAAATAATTACAATGTATTCTGTTTTGTTGGCATTGATGGGCAAACAGAGATGCCACATAACGAGTCTGATACTGAAGTCTGCTGCTTCTGCTGCTAAGTTGCTTCAGTCGTGTCTGACTCTGTGCAACCCCATAGATGGCAGCCAACCAGGCTCCCCCGTCCCTGGGATTCTCCAGGCAAGAACACTAGAGTGGGTTGCCATATCTTTCTCCAATGCATGAAAGTGAAAAGTGAGTGAAGCCACTTAGTCATGTCCAACTCACAGTGACCCCATGGACTGTAGCTTACCAGGCCCCTCCATCCATCCAGGGATTTTCCAGGCAAGAGTACTGGAGTGGGGTGCCATTACCTTCTCTGGATACTGAAGTCTAGAGGACTCCAATATATAAATCTGGATGTTAAGGATGGATATTACAATTGGAAAGACCTCAGCTGTGAGTCCAGATAATATAACCTGGAGAAAGAGTACAGATGTAAAATACACCTAAGGACAAAATATTAGAGAATGTTGACATTTAGAGTCAAACCGAAAGGAGGGAAAACCTGGAAAATGATATGGAATAGAGGAGACAGTGAATTCAACTGGAAAGAATTAGGAAGTACTACTTTTAAGTCAAATGACAGAATTTAGTGTATTTTATTTTAATAACATGCAAAAAGATCAATTTTGTTGACTGCAAAATAAACAGTATTAATAGAAAAGTGGGCAGCATAAGCCAGTTAGAGGTGAAGTTAAAGGATGAATGGTAAATAAAGAAGATAAATGGTATGATGTTGGCTTCTTTGTGGAGGGAGGGTTATTTTTATATCCAGTTTTGTAAATGATTGACCAATGCTGAATAAAATGAGGATTGGTGTTGTAAGGAGAATAAAAGTAAGTTAAGGAGCAATGTTCTGAAAATGAGAGGAAAAAGAGATTCAAAGAACAAAGCACAAGTGGAGTGGTGTCTTTGTTTTGATGAATTAAGGCACACTTTTGTTTTTTCAGATAGGAGGGAGGAAGGAGCAATGGTATATGTTGGGAAGAATTGTAGGTACAATGGCTGAACAGTGTTCCCACAAAGTCCCCAAGGTTCTAATCCTTCAAACTTGTGAGTCTGTTATCTTACATATCAAAAAGGAACTTTGATGGTGTGGTTAAGGTTTTAGAGATGGGGAATTATTAAACTGGATTATTTCAGTTGGGCCAAAATGTAACCACAGGGTCCTGAGAGGGAGGCAGGAAGGTCAGGATAAAGAAGGAAATATGCAGAGGGAAGCAAAAGTCACAGTAACCCCTTGTTTTATGGGACCCATGAACCAAGAATACAGACAACATCTAGTGGTTGAAAATGACAAGAAAACAGATTTCCCCCAGAGCCTCCAGAAAGAATGTTGCCCTGCTGACACTAATTTTAAAGGACACATTTTTGGAATCCTGACCTCCAGAACTGTGAAAGAATAAGCATGCTCTTTGTGACCCCATGGACTATAGCCCACCAGGCTCCTCTGTCCATGGAATTCTCCAGCAAGAATGCTGGAGTGGGTAGCCATTCCCTTGGATCTTCCCAACTGGGATCAAACCCAGGTTTCCTGTATTATAGGCAGATTCTTTACCATCTGAGGCACCAGAAAAGCCACTTATGTTAAGCCACTAATGGTGATTTGTTAGCAATAGAGAGCTAATACACTAAAGTTGAGTGTAGGAAGGTAAAAAGATTCCAAACTAAGCACTTTCTTAGAGAAGACAGTATCTCCTGAGATGCATGTAGAGGTTGGGAACTGGGAGGTAAGAGGACAGAAGAGCATGTATAGAAACTTTTTTATTAAAAACTTTCAAATTTAGCCAAAAAGAAATGTAATAGAGTTTCTCATATAATCAAAGAGAAAACAACTTTATCATTTCTGTGGGTTTTCTTAACCAATATTCAAAGGCTTGGATGCATAATAGAGAGGCATTTGTCATAACCAATGTAGAATTATTTTTCAGTGTGGCGAAACAAAATGTAAGATGCAAAAATGATTTGAGAGCATTGGCTGAAGAATAAGTTTTATGATAAGCAATGAATTAAGTCTAGACAAGAAGTGTTGAAGCCAGAAAGGGGATGATGAATAGTGCTTCAGAAAGTGAAGTCAAATGATTTAGACCTGGATAGGTTGATGGTTTGGGGTGGGGTGTGTGTGTGTGTGTAAAAATATATTTAAAGGACACAATAATCAAAGAGTGGGTAGCAATGATGAGCTGAAGAAACAGTTCAGAATTTGGACTGATTTGTCATGCTCATTGTGCTTAGTATAGAATCACTAATAGTGGCACACAATTTTAAAAACCGGAAACACACTTGAGACAGGAACAAAGGTCTTTATTCAACGAGAGTAAATCATCAAGACATCAACGAATGGCAGCAAGAATCCAGATGAAGATTCTTGGTGGGATTTATTGGTGGGGCTGACACTTTTTTTTTAGAAGAAATTTTTCAAAAGCAGAAGTTACTGATTTAGAAATTGACAATGAAAAGTAACATTGATACTACTGCTATGTATTTATTTGAGAATATACACACACACACACACACATATATATATATATATATGTGTGTACACAGATATATATACACACATATATGTATATATACACACATATATATGTACACACACACACACACATATATATATATATACACATGCACATACAGGGCTTCCCTTATGCCTCAGCTTGTAAAGAATCCACCTGCAATGCAGGAGACCTAGATTCGATCCCTGGGTTGGCAAGATCCCCTGGAGAAGGGAAAGGCTACCCACTCCGCATTCTGGCCTTGAGAATTCTATGAACTGTATAGTCCATGGGGTTGCAAAGAGTCGGACACAACAGAGTGGCTTTCATTTTCACTTTTCGTATATATATGTAAGTTTAGAAAAAGCATATGAAACCAGTTGTTTAAAAATGCATTCAGTTCAGTTCAGTCGCTCAGTCGTGTCCAACTCTTTGCAATCCCATGAATCACAGCACGCCAGGCCTCCCTGTTCATCACCATCTCTCAGAGTTCACTCAGACTCACGTCCATCGAGTCTGTGATATCATCCAGTCATCTCATCCTCGGTCGTCCCCTTCTCCTCCTGCCCCCAATCCCTCCCAGCATCAGAGTCTTTTCCAATGAGTCAACTCTTCACATGAGGTGGCCAAAGTACTGGAGTTTCAGCTTGAGCATCATTCCTTCCAAAGAAATCCCAGGGATGATCTCCTTCAGAATGGACTGGTTGGATCTCTTTGCAGTCCAAGGGACTCTCAAGAGTCTTCTCCAACACCACAGTTCTAAAGCATCAATTTTTCAGCGCTCAGCCTTCTTCACAGTCCAACTCTCACATCCGTACATAACCACAGGAAAAACCATAGCCTTGACTAGACGGACCTTAGTCGGCAAAGTAATGTCTCTGCTTTTGAATATGCTATCTAGGTTGGTCATAACTTTTCTTCCAAGGAGTAAGCGTCTTTTAATTTCATGGCTGCAGTCACCATCTGCAGTGATTTTGGAGACCCCAAAATAAAGTCTGACCCTGTTTCCACTGTTTCCCCATCTATTTGCCATGAAGTGATGGGACCGGATGCCATGAGCTTCGTTTTCTGAATGTTGAGCTTTAACCCAACTTTTTCACTCTCCTCTTTCATCTTCATCAAGAGGCCCTTTAACTCCTCTTCACTTTCTGCCATAAAGGTGGTGTCATCTGCATATCTGAGGTTATTGATATTTCTCCTGGCAATCTTGATTCCAGCTTGTGTTTCTTCCAGCCCAGTGTTTCTCATGATGTACTCTGCATAGAAGTTAAATAAGCAGGGTGACAATATACAGCCTTGATGGACTCCTTTTCCTATTTGGAACCAGTCTGTTGTTCCATGTCCAGTTCTAACTGTTGCTTCCTGACCTGCATACAGATTTCTCAAGAAGCAGGTCAGATGGTCTGGTATTCCCATCTCTGTCAGAATTTTCCAAAGTTTATTGTGATCCACACAGTCAAAGGCTTTGGCATAGTCAATAAAGCAGAAGTAGATGTTTTTTCTGGAACTCTCTTGCTTTTTCCATGATCCAGTGGATGTTGGCAATTTGATCTCTGGTTCCTCTGCCTTTTCTAAAAACCAGCTTGAATATCAGGTATTGGATTAGATACCACTAAATTAGTTATCTTATAATCTTTCTGTTTAAACTACACATTTATTTGTAAGGATATATATAGGTTACATTGAGAGCCATGTCAGGGAAGATACTTTCCAAAGTTACTTTCAGAAAGACAAAATAGAGTTAATTCACTTCAATTTAAGAAGCACTATTCTTTTTTCAGGGACAGTTGAGAAAGAATTTATTAAAAATATCAAAGAAGCAGAGTAGGATTAGCTAATTCTAAATTCCACATTTTAAGATTATTCAAAATGTGTAATTCAAAAAATGTCTCGACTTTGATCATAGGAAGGCCCAATATTTAAAAATGGCATTCAATAACATTTATTTTATTAAATTTATCTTAGTTTGTATATGGCTTCCCTAGTGGTTCCGTGGTAAGAATCCACATGCCAATGCATGAAACGTGGGTTTGATCCCTGGGTCAGGAAGATCCCCTTAAGAAGGAAATGCCAACCCACTCCAATACTCCTGCCCAGGGAAATCCCATCGACAGAGGAGCCTGGCGAGGTAGCAAATCGCTGAACTTTACTTAAGAGCATGAGCATGCAGGCATAGCTTATTACCAATGTTGTGATAGTTTCAGATAGATAGCAAAGGGACTCAGGCACACGTATACATGCATCCATTCTCTCTCAAATTCCCTTCCATCTAGACTGCCATATAACATTGAGCAGAGTTCCATGTGCTATACAGTAGGACTTTCCCGGTTATTCATATCAAATATAACAGTGTGTACATGTAAATCTCCAACTCCCTAACTATCCCTTCTCTCCATCCTTCCCTCCTGGTAACCATAAGTTTCTTCTCAAAGTCTGTAAGTCTGTTTCTATTTTGTAAATAAGTTCATTTGTATAATTTCTTTTAGATTTCTCATATAAGGAATGGCATGTGATATTTCTCTGAGAAGGCCCAAGTTTTCTTTTGGGATTTAAGTGAAGACTCATACACATGGTGAGGTGCCTGGGGCATAAACTGATTTTGGAGTGGAAGAATTGGGTGTGGGGCTTTGTTTTGAGAACAAGTGCAATTAAATCAGCTTTTAGAAAAATGGCTCCAAAACAATTTGTTCTTTTGAGCGGTAAATTATTTAGTAGAGGTGCTCCTGCTTTTGAGTTTGATTGGGTGAGCAGAGACATCATTAAGTTCTAAATAAGAAATTGGATAATTATAATAAATCAAAGAGAAATCAATCAGTGCAGAATTAGCTTACAGTATGGCATAAAGACTCAAGTGTATCCATAATTTTCTCCAGTCACATCCCTGATCCTACTGTCCTCTTTCACTAGTCTCCCTGAAGCCTTTAAACTTCTCTGTACTGCTGAGTTTATACCAAAACTTTTATAAAGGATGAAAAGAAGTTTAACGGGGAGGCTCTGTATAACTCATCATCTTACTGTATGAACTTTAGGTGTAAAATTCCAAAATTTTTAAGAAAATCATATTTTTCTTCATCTATCTAGTAGGTACATATCTACTAAGCATCCTTCATAGAGTATTGATAAAGTACTGGTCTTTTTATATCGGCTGCCTTTAACAACCAAGGCAATGATGGCCAGCAGAATGACATGAAGCCAGGAAGTTGTGTGACATATCAGTGGCCTACTAGGAACACTCTATTATTTTACCTGAGTCACAATTTCGAAAATTTTGCTCAACTGAGGTAACTACGATTTTTAGATAGCGTGACACTTTGGTTGTCTGCAAACGTCTCTATCCCTTCACAATTCTATCTCAATTTAAAACTACTTGTTCCCCCAAAGACGTATTTTTTTTCGTGCAATCTACTCAACAGGACATCCTCATTCCCCCAATGCTTAAAGCACCTAAAGTTGTGGAGTGTTTGAATTCCACAGTCTCTTCTTTCTGACAAACGTGTCAGCTTCTCTGAGAAAATACCTTTGGCTTCATAATCTCATCATCACTACTTTTATCTTTTGAGGTGGGGGTTCCTCATCCCCACCTTCATGCACTGATGATTTCAGCTGTGCTATTTAAAATTCTTCAGCAGCTTGCCATTATATTGTGAACAAAACCCAAGTCTCAATGTTGGTATGACCAAGCCCCAGTCCACCTCTGTAATATTCTGTAATTCTTGGTGGTCAAGCATTAATCATACTGGTTGTCTTCCAGAACCTCAAATATGCCCATTTTTTTTCTCACCTCTGAGTTGTTATGCTTACTTTTTTTTCTTTTTGTCACAAGCCAGCTACTTCTCGTTCTTTAGATCTCAAACTAAAAGTCATTTTCTTCTAACTGAGGTATAGAAGAGTCCATTGATTCACTGCAATAAGACTGTTTTCTTCCTAAAACTAAAATGATTTTGTTAGCATTGAGAAATTAAGAAGTTCTTAGATCTCTCAGTAAAGTTGAGCTTATGTAATAAAGTGCAGCACAAACTGCAGTAGTATCCAATTACTCATAGCCTGATTCACCATACTGTAATTTAAAAGAATTTTGTGTTGTTTGATGTCTATCTAATCTTAACATATATTGAGATGCTTGCCTTTTTTTCCTAAGTGTTGGTTTATGGTTTAAAAATTGACTTATACTTTTTCATAGTAGAGGATATTAATTTGAATTCTATGAGGCAATCTACCAGAACCTGAGCCACTGGCATCCCTGAGACAATATTTAAATATTAGTGGCAGGACCAGAAACTGTTTATCAATCTCTTTCTTCTATTTGCCTATAGGAGTGAAACTCCTCTACTGTTCCATATTGAACCAAGCACCATTTAAAACTCTTCCCAATTCTCTTACACTGCACATTCTAAGAATATGGTTGGTTTCTGATTTATTGTAGCCTCTAGAGAAGAAGCACTGCTAAGTTACTTCAGTCTGTCTGACTCTGTGCAACCCCAGTAGCACACCAGGCTCCCCATCCCTGGGATTCTCCAGGCAAGAACGCTGGAGTGGGTTGCCATTTCCTTCTCCAATGTATGAAAGTGAAAAGTGAAAGTGAAGTCGCTCAGTAGTGTCTGACTCTTAACAATCCCATGGACTGCAGCCTTCCAGGAGTGTTTGTATAATCACCACAACATAATGGGATCCATTCTCCAGGTCATTTTATCTTGGCAACTGAAGCAGGTGCGGTTTTCAGACTAGCCTAAGCATGTTTTATATGTACAATATTTTTGCCTCAATAAAATATTGAAAATGTTTATTTAGAAACAGAAATGAATCATATAGTTTTTTTCAAGTTTCTCATATAGTCAAAAGTAAGCATTCTTAGCATTTGGTCTAAAATACTCTCCATGCATAGTCCATAAGCTTATACTGTGTATAACACATGTGTTTCAGTTCAATTCAGTCACTCAGTCATGTCCAACACTTTGTGACCCCATGAACCGCAGCACGCCAGGCCTCCCTGTCCATTACCAACTCCCAGAATCCACCCAAACCCATGTCCATCAAGTCGGGTGATGCCATCCAACCATCTTATCCTCTGTCGTCCCCTTCTCCTCCTGCCCTCAATCTTTCCCAGCATCAGGGTCTTTTCAAATGAATCAGCTCTTTGCATCAGGTGGCCAAAGTATTGGAGTCTCAGCCTCAGCAGCAGCCCTTCCAATGAGCACCCAGGACTGATCTCCTTTAGGATGGACTGGTTGGCTCTCCTTGCAGTCCAAGGGACCCTCAAGAGTCTTCTCCAACACCACAGTTCAAAAGCATCAATTCTTTGGTGCTCAGTTTTCTTTATAATCCAACTCTCACATGCAAAAGTGACCACTGGAAAAACCATAGCCTTGACTAGATGGGCCTTTGTTGACAAAGTAATGACTCTGCTTTTTAATAAGCTGTCTAGGTTGGTCATAACTTTCCTTCCAAGGAATGTCTTTTAATTTCATGGCTGAAGGCACCATCTGCAGTGATTTTGGAGCCCCTAAAAATAAAGTCTGACACTGTTTCCCCATCTATTTGCCACGAAGTGATGGGACCAGATGCCATGATCTTTGTTTTCTGAATGTTGAGCTTTAAGCCAACTTTTTCACTCTCCTCTTCCACTTTCCTCAAGAGGCTCTTTAGTTCTTCACTTTCTGCCACAAGGGTGGTATCATCTGCATATCTGAGGTTATTGATATTTCTCCGGCAATCTTGATTCCAGCTTGTGCTTCTTCTAGCCCAGCTTTTCTCATGATGTACTCTGTGTATAGGTTATATAAGCAGGGTGACAATATACAGCCTTGATGTACTCCTTTTCCCATTTGGAACTAGTCTATTTTAAATCCAGTTCTAACTGTTGCTTCCTGACCTGCATACAAGTTTCTCAAGAGGCAGATCAGGTGGTCTGGTATTTCCATCTTTTCAGAATTTTCCACAGTTTGTTGTGATCCACACAAAGTGTTTGTTAGTGGCCAGTTTAAAATAAATGCTATATCCTACACTATAACTGAGCAAGAGTCAGGGATCCTCATTCTGCCTTTGCTGTGCATTATAGTATCTGTGAAAACAAACCAATCATGTATCAAAGCTAAATTCTATCCTCCCCACTGAAGTTATGTGTCTGATTCAATGTCACAATCCCAAAACTCTGCTATAGGATTCTAGAGAGTTTCATTTGTGCACTTTTCAAGGATCTTGGACCTCTTCTCAGCTAAGAACTGTTCAAGTATTGGTGAAGAGAGTAAATTCTGAGCCTTGTTATAGGGTTTATAGGTGTATAAACCAAAAGTACATTATAAATTTATGTCAGCACTATAAATCTTTAGATCCTTTCTTCCAGATATACAATATTGAATAGTAATACAGTGTTAGCCACTTAAGTATTTTAAATGTTCAGTATCCACATTAAAAATAATAAGGTAGAATAATTTAATAATAAATTTTATTTAATCCAGTATATTCAAAATATCATTACTTTACCATGTAATAAAAATAAAAATGCATTAATGATATTTTACTTTTAAGATATAAAAATGAATTCAAGATATAAGACTTTCAAATCTTCAAAATTTGATGTGTGTTTTTCCACACCACATCTTCATTTGGATAACCGCATTTAAATTGCTTGATAGGCACATTTGTCTACTGGATACTGGATACAGGTTTGTTTGTGTTTTTTTTTTTCACCTTTTATTATATGAAGCATTCACATGTTTAGTTCAGTTCTAGAAACCCATGGATAACATCTTATTTTCCACATACCTATTTTTTTTTAATTGCACCAGATTTATCAGAAGATTTCGGAACTAGCAAAACAATTTGTCATAGTTGAGATTAGCATGCTTTCTGTTGAAACCTACTGGGCTTGAAGCATCAGTTATCCAAGATCCCAAATCAGCTGTGGGCCCTATATTTTCATATTCCCAACAGTTGGTGTAGTCATGGAGAATTACAGAATAACTAAGCTGGAAGGGATGTTTAAAAATCACTTAATTCCCATCTTTGTGGCACATTCCAATGTAACTCTTCTCTAATGCCATCAAACAGTGGTTCTAAATTCTCCTATTTTGATTAAGTATTAAGCAACCAACAAGATTTTATTAAATAAACTATCTATATTCCTCTGGGTCTAATTTTTCCTACTATTCCACTTTAAATGTTTAAAACACATAATGGCTTGCCTTTGCACTTAGCTTGGCATCAGACATTGTTAGAATAGCCTGTGAAGCACTGTGTCATTTGACCCCTACGAGTAAAAGACCTGGTTTGAACAAGCATGTAAAAGCTAAACTTTCAGGAATTTTGTGAGCTGGTTGTTAAATCTAGATGTTATTGTAAAGCTTACAGACATTATTATATAAACTTATAATTAAATGCATTAGATTTGAAACAATGGTTTGAGTTGCTCAGTCATGTCCAGCTCTTTGCAAGCCCATGGACTGTAGCCCACCAGGCTCCTCTGTCCATGGGATTATCCAGGCAAGACTACTGGTAATAAATATTCAAAACTCATCACTTCCTAATTGACTACATTTTACTATTATCTTGAATTTATTTACACCTACTGTGTCTAAATCATGGAAAAAATAATATCATGGAATGCTACTATCCACTTGTCAACTCAGTATTTAGTGATGTAATGTTGAAGCCAGAACTTGGCTTCCCAGGTGGCTCAGTGTTGAAGAATCTGCCTGTGATGTAGAAGACATGTGTTCAATCCCTGGGTGGGGATGATTCCCCTGGAGAAGGAAATGGCAACCCACTCCAATATTCTTGCCTGGGAACTGCCATGGACAATGGAGCCTGGCAGGCTACATTCCATGGGATCACAAAGGGTCAGACATGACTTAGAGACTGATCACACTCATGCCTGCAAAACTTGATACACTGTTTTACTGGCTATCTAAACTTAAGCAAACAACAGAAAAATGTTAAGAAAACAGATGAAATTTAAATAGTGTCTTGTATGTTGCTGTTACATTGAAAATATAAAAAATTAAGTAAATATCATTCTAATTAAAAAATTATTATGATTCAACAAAGAAGTCCCTCATGTCATTGACCAAGTAATATTCATATATAGATTTTCAGTGAATCCCTTTCATCTTCCTTGTTAACATGGATACAGTTTTTTTTTTTTAATATAAATTTATTTGTTTTAATTGGAAGTTAATTACTTTACAATATTGTATTGGTTTTGCCATAGTTTTTAACTAGACTCCTTCTAGTACTTAAATCTCAAAATGAGTATACTAGCATTGAATCTATTTCAAGATCTAACTGAAAGAGAGAAAGAGGAGATAGAAAGAGATAACTAGATGCTAGATGCAATGCTTTGAACTTACATTTTTCTTCTCTTGGTTTGTTAAATTCTTTCAAAAATTACCTATGGTTTTTGAACACATGGATGTGAAAACCATGCACACTTTTGCTATTCCAGGTTCAGTTTCTTGACTGACACCCAGGGATAGGTTGGAATCTGAATATAATTACAGTTCAAGACTCATTGAGGAGTGTTAGGAATGAAGAAAATTGACAGGCCCTTGAAGGATAGGTATCTAAATTAAAGTCTTAATGGATTTCTAATTAATGCAAGATAGATTGCATCAGACAGTGGGAGAGGAGCTGTCTCTGCTGACTAGAAATGTTCAGTGAGATTTGGAGTTTTTGATTCTCAAAATTATCTAAATGTTATCATTCAAACTTCAGGTCTCATTTTTTTCCCAAATGAATAACCAAAGAAATCTGAAAAGTTTGTGAACTCAGCATACATAATAATTTATCACCTACCAGTAACAAATTCTTTTTATGGCTTTTGGCTGTTTGAGTGTTTTGTTTGTGTTTTTGTTTTTGTTTTTTTTTAATTGGCAGTAATAGAAAGTTTACTGGCTCTCCCCATACACCTTCAATGCTGAATTCAAAAAAGCCTGTTGGCTTTGTTTTTCAGGATTTCAGTGCTTCCCAGGTGGTGCTAGTGGTAAAGACCCAACCTGCCAATGCAGGAGATCAAGAGATGCAGGTTTGATCCCTGCATTGGGAAGATCCCCTGGACAAGAAATTGGCAATCTGGTCCAGTATTCATGCCTGGAAAATCCCATGGACAGATGAGCCTGGCAGGCTACAGTCCATGGAGATGGAAAGAGTCAGACAAAACTGAGGGTGTGTGGGCGCCACACACACACACACACTGCTGTTTTTTGCATACCCAGCACAAATAATCTTCCATATCTGTGTCTTTCAGTAGGCATTTTATTCCAGGCAATCACAGGTGATTGTTTAAGTGACAGTTTTGACACTAAGTTCCTTATAGTATTACAGTTCCATTCTCTGGTGTTAGTCTTATCCTCATTGCCTTTAAACCTAAAGCTGGTCAAAAAGCCAATACCAAAATCTTATCCTTGAGATAAGGATAAGTACTGAATGCTGATTCACTCAGGTTTCAGCTGCAATTCAGTGTGTTTTAATCAAAAAGGAAATGAATACAGTGGAATCTTTAAAAAATGATATCTAAAATATTTGAGCTACTCAAGAAAGCAGAAACTAATTATATATAGCATAGTGCAATTTTGAGTTAAATAGATTTCCATTGATATTTCTATTTATGGCTTTTCTCATTGCTTTTTATGAATGATACATTGTTATTTAAATAAATGTAATTGTGTTTATTATTTTCAGTGTGACATGAATCTTAATATTGAGATGCACTTTATTTGCATTATTGCATTGAGCACACAGGAACCATATAAAATTAGTGTTAGTACAGTGACTTATTTGCCAATAAAGGCAGGAGGCACCTAATGGTGAAGCAACCTGACCAAGGTCAAATAACTTGAAGATGACTCTCCAGCCTTTACTGGAAAACCAATATTTTCAACTATTAAGTTAAAGGGCGAGCCGTCCAACACGTGACCAAAACATCCGGCTGGCACCGGAAGTTGGCTGGTGCCCAAACAGGAACCAAAAAGCAGATTAAACCAAAAAGCCGACCCTGAAGCTCCGATCCAATCAGGGGACAACAGGGAAACCATAGACACCAATCACCGCTGTAGCCTACGCTTGCTGCCTTAATGGGAAAAAGACCTTGGCCCGTCCGCAAGCCCTCACTATAAAACCTTCCCGCACCCCTCCCCGCCTCGCAGACTCCCTTTGTTCCCTCGCTCGCTTGCCCCTGGGAGTTCTGCCCAGGAGCGACCACCCAAATAAAGGCCTTTTTACTACCGGTCCCTAGAGGAGGCTTTTTCTTCCCCGCGGCATTTTCTTACATCTGGCGCCCAACGTGGGGGCCCGAGGTGAGGGCCTCCGGCACTTGCCGTTGAGGCCCCCTTGAGCTCCACCGCCACGGTAGCCCTGGACCCAGGCGACTGACCAACCTCCCGGACGGCAGAATACGGGGTAAGTCCCTTCGGCTTTGGGGCCTGCCCTCCCTGGCGACCACTTCCTAGGGCCCCTGTAACGGGTGCGCACTTACTGGGCCCTCCCGGTCACCAGTTCATGAGGGAGACGTCCCGAACGACTGTGTGGACCTCTGGCTTCGGCCTCCGGCTTCGGCCCCCTCCCGGTCATCAGTTCGTGAGGGAGACGTCCCGAACGACTGCATAGACCTCCGGCTTTGGCCTCCTCCGGTCCTGCAGTCCGCGAGGAAGACGTTCCAACTGGCTGCTCAGACCTCCGGCTTCCCTCAGTGTGTCCAAAGACGTTTGGACACTGGGGTTTGCCTCCGCGTCACGTGGTCGCCATGGGATCGACAGCCTCCAAACCCGATCCCCGATATTCTACTCCTTTGGAGTGCCTATTGGCTAATTTACGGACCCTAAGACTGAAAGGATATATCCATCCTAAACAGCTTACCTTTTTGTGCTCTCAGGCCTGGCCACAATATTCTCTGGATAACGGCTCACAGTGGCCGGCCGCAGAGACATTAGACTTTAACGTCCTCCGTGATTTAGACAATTACTGCCGGAGAACGGAAATGGTCTGAGGTCCCTTATGTTCAGGCCTTTTGGGCGTTGCATTCCCGCCCCACCCTGTGCACCACGTGCGCCCCCAGCCAGATTTTGCTCACCATGGCTCCCCCGACCCCCTCCCCCAGGCCAAGCCCATCCCTTCCTCTTCCGAGTCTTCGGCTTTTACTATTCCCCCGGAAGAACTGACTGCTCCTCCTCCATACGCGTCCCGCACGGCTCCTACCTCCTCCGCCCCTTCCACTCCTTCCACCTCATCTACTCCAGCTTCCACACCAGCTCCGGAGGGTCCACCCTAGCTCCGACTCCGGCAACACCTGGTCGTATTCTCTATTCTCCCCTCCCTTCGGTGGCCCCGTCGCCCTCTCCAGTCAGCTCTCACACTCACTCTCACAGCAGCCTGCAGGAACCCTCTTCCTCCGTTCCTCCTTCCTCAGCCCCGGCTTCGCTATTTCCCTTGCGGCAGGTGGCCGGAGCTGAGGGCCTAGCCCAGGTCCATGTTCCCTTTTCTCTCCAGGACTTGGCACAGATTGAAGCCAAACTGGGATCCTTTTCTTCCAATCCTACTCAGTACATTAAACAGTTCACGGGCCTGACTCGCACCTATGCTTTGACCTGGCAGGACATTTATGTCATTTTGGAGTCTTCCACTACCCCAGAGGAGAGGCAGGCCATCTGGACGGCAGCCAAAGCTCAGGCCGATCAGAGGCACATTACATTGCCAGTCCCTCTCCCGAGTGCCCCCCGGGGGCTCAGGCGGTCCCTGACGTTGACCCTGATTGGAACTATCAGGAGGGAGGTGGTGGCCAGCAGTGAGTACGCTATATGATAGAGTGCCTTCTTGATGGGATGGAGGTGTCCTCTCATAAAGTTGTAAATTTCCTTAAATTGGATGAGGTGACTCAGGGGCCTGATGAAAATCCAGCCATTTTCCTCAATCGGCTTACTGAGGCCCTCATTCAATACACCAGGCTGTCCCCTGAGTCCCCCGTAGGGCAGCCACCTTGGCCAGTCGTTTTATCTCTCAGTCTGCCCCTGATATTCAGAAAAAACTGGCCAAGGCTGAGGACGGTCCTCAGACCCCTATCCGAGATCTGGTAAAAACGGCTTTCAAGGTCTACAACGCCCGTGAGGAAACTGCTGAGGCCAGCCGAAAGGCAAGGCTTAAACAAAGGCCAAATTTCAGGCTAGCCTCCTCAACCAGCAGGCGAGTCCTTTAACCAGCAAACCCAAGCCTTGGTGGCGGCCCTGTGGCCGACTGTGGGCTCAGGGTCCCAAAAGCCCCCTCCGGGGGCCTGCTTCAAGTGCGGCCAAGAAGGACACTGGGCCAAGACGTGCCCTAACCTGCGCCCTCCATCCAAGCCGTGTCCATTGTGCAAGCAATGGGGACATTGGGCCAGTGACTGTCCCCAGGCCTCTCGGGCCCCGACCTCTAGGGGCCGGGGACCAGAGCGCCCCAGGGAGAATTCCTGCCCTACTCTGGCTTTGGAGCTGTTGAGCTTCGATGAAGACTGATGCCGCCCAGACTCGGGGACCCCGATCACCCAAGCCGAGCCCAGGGTAATGCTCCAGGTAGCGGGTAAGTCTATCAACTTTCTGGTTGATACAGGGGCTGCCTATTCAGTCCTTCCTTCCTTTGGGGGCATTCTGCATCCTTCCCAGATTTCGGTTATGGGAATTGACGGCCAACCTTCACGTCCTCTCCAAACCCAACCACTGTCCTGTCAGTTGGATTCCTGCATGTTCACTCACTCATTTTTAGTTATTCCTTCCTGCCCTACCCCGCTTTTGGGGGGAGAGATATACTCGTTAAGCTAAAAGCCACCCTCCACCTGACTCCCCGGATTGGCTCCCACGTCGGGGGCCTTCCTGATGCTACTCGTGGACCCCATGACTCCTCCTGTTAGTCCTGAGGTCTGGGATACCCGAGTTCCGGTGGTGGCTCGGCACCACCCTCCAGTCCTCATTCGGCTAAGAGATCCCACCTCTTTTCCAGCTCGATCCCAAGTTCCCTTGTCAGTTCGTAGCCTTAAAGGATTAAAGTCCATCATCGACCGTCTCATGGGACAGGGTCTCCTAATCCCCACGATCTCTCCTTGTAACACGCCCATCCTTCCTATCCGGAAGGCTTCCGGAGACTACCGGCTGGTGCAGGATCTCCGCCTGATTAACGCGGCGGTGGTCCCTGCCCATCCGCTTATCCCTAACCCTTACACCCTCCTTTCCTCTATTCCTCCTCAAACTTCTCATTTCACTGTCATTGACCTCAAAGATGCTTTCTTTACCATCCCGCTTCATCCCAACTGTCAATTCCTCTTTGCTTTCACCTGGACTGATCCAGACACTCAGCTGACCACCCAGCTCATGTGGACTGTACTACCTCAGGGGTTCAGAGACAGCCCCCATTACTTTGGGCAAGCCCTGTCCCGAGATCTGGCTCGGTGCTCTCTTCGCCCTAGCACTCTCATCCAGTACGTAGATGACTTGCTTCTTTGCAGCCCCTCAGAAGAGACCTCCCGACAACGCACTGCGACCCTCCTTAATTTCCTCGGCTTCCAGGGCTATAGGGCCTCAAAATCCAAGGCTCAACTAACCCAGACCTCTGTTGTCTATCTAGGTCTCCAAATCACTCCCACCACTAAAGCCCTGACAGCAGATCGGTGTAGCCTCCTCCGGTCCATCTGTCCTCCAGCCAATGGAGACCAGATATTGTCCTTTTTAGGGCTGACGGGGATTTTTCCGACACTGGGTCCCAAATTACGCCACCTTGGCCAAGCCTCTGTATGCTGCAGCTAAAGAGACCCCTACAGGACCGCTGTCTTCCCCCACTGGAGTAACTCAGGCCTTTCATGCTTTACGTTCCACCTTACTGGCTTCACCTCCTCTCTTTCTTCCAAACCCAAATTATCCACACCATCTATATACTGACGAAAAGGGGGGAATAGCCTTTGGAGCCCTGGTACAACCAGTTGGCCCGGAACTGCTGCCTATTGCTTATGTGTCTAAACAGCTGGACCCCATGGCCAGGGGATGGTTTCCCTGTCTGTGAGCACTAGCAGCAGCAGCCACACTATATGCAGATGCAAAAAGTTAGTCCACGATCAACCTCTGACCATTTTCTCACCTCACCGCTTAAGTGATCTTTTAGCTTCCAGATTTCTCTCTGATCTCAGTGACTCTAGGCTCCAGCAATTTCATTTGGTGTTCCTAGATAACCCACAAGTTTCTGTGGGTCGTTCTCCGTCAACTAAATCCCCTCTCATCATTACCTTCTCTTCCCTTTATGGAACTTTCAGCTCACTCATGTATTGAGACCCTTGAGTCCCTCATGCAGCCGCCTCACAATTTGTTTGCCAGACCTTTGCAAAACCCCAATTTGACACTGTTCGTGGATAGAAGTTTAAAGCGAGACTCTGACGGGATCCGGAGGGCGGCCTATGCTGTGGTAACCACCCGAGGAGTCCTAGAGGCCCAGCCCCTGGCTCCAGGGATGACCTCCCAGAAGGCGGAGCTAATAGCCTTAACTAGAGCCTTACATCTGGCAAAAGGAAAAAGGGCTAACATTTATACCGATGCCAAATACGCTTTCTTAATTGCCCATTCCCACGCAGCAATCTGAAAAGAGCGGGGCTTCCTGACCACTAAAGGATCTCCCATTTGCAATGCCTCCCATATTACCCGATTGTTAGACGCCTTATCCTTGCCCAGGGAAGTAGCTATCATACACTGCAAGGGACATCAGAATGCTCATGATTCAGTCGCCTTGGGTAACAACATGGCCAACCAAGTGGCTCGACAGACTGCCTTACAGCAAGCCCCCAAATCTGTGTTGGCCTTAAGGTTGGCATTTATACTCAAATACGCTGATGAAGAAGCCCAGACGTTACTGACGCAGGAGGGGGCCCAGAAGCATTCATCGGGGTGGATACTGTATTATGGCAAGCCGGTACTCCCCGAGCACCAGGCGAAGGACATCATATCCCAAATCCATAACACTCTGCACATTGGACCAAGGGCCCTCCTCTTCTTTCCTTAGTCCTATCTTTGCCCCCTGGCATCTTAGACATGCAGTATACCATGTTCACTGTTCTTGCTTGACATGTGCCTCCACCTCTCCTCAGGGAGGACTTAGGCCCCCCTCAGACCATGCATCAACTCAGGGGGCATTTGCCTGGGCAAGATTGGCAGATAGACTTCACTCACATGCCCAGGCATCGAAGCCATCGCTATCTGCTGGTTTTGGTGGACACTTTCTCGGGTTGGGTTGAGGCCTTCCCCACCGCCCGAGAGACCGCGGTGGTGGTGGCGGAGGTCTTGACAACCCATCTCATTCCCAGGTTTGGGCTACCTAATTCCCTCCAGTCTGACAATGGGCCTGCATTCATCTCACAGATCTCCCAGCAGGTGGCTGCGGCCTTGGGCATCGCCTGGCATCTCCACATCCCTCACCGGCCTCAATCGTCAGGCAAGGTAGAGCGGGTGAATGGGATCATCAAGACGCACCTGACTAAACTTGCTTCGGAATTGCGACTGTCCTGAGTCGACCTCCTCCCTCTGGCGCTCACTCGTATGCGCACCACGCCTCACTCAAAGACAGGTTTGACCCCCTTTGAACTGCTTTATGGAAGGCCCTATCTTCTGACCTACCTCCCAGAGGGAGAGACTCCGCTACTCGCGGGGTACCTCCCTCTCTTTTCCTTCCTACGGTCTTTGTTGAGAGAACATGCTGACCGGGTCTTGCCGCAACCGACGGATGACAAAGGGCCGGTCCGGCCTTTGGCCCCAGGAGATCAGGTACTGCTAAAAGTTCTTAACTCCCACCCGCTGCAACCCCGCTGGATGGGACCCCGTACGGTAATCCTCACCACTCCTACAGCAGCCAAACTCCTGGGACACGAGCCCTGGTACCACCTGACCCGACTTAAGCTCGCACCCCCAGGTTTTCCTGACCCTGACCTTGAAGAGAGAGGATCCTACCGCTCTGTCCTTACTGGACCAACTAAGCTAACTATCACCCAGACTCCTCTTCCCCCAATTCCAGAATAACCAAAGACATTGCCTCCTGTCATTTACTGAAATTGCTGTTCCTTACCTCTAAGGTGCTATTCTCATAAAGAGCCCAGATTGGGTGGTGCTCTTTTTCCATTGACTCTGTCCAGGGTCCACAGGTCCCTACAGGACCCTGGCTGAAGGAGCAGTGCAGATTGGATTCACGAAAACTTACCGGCCAGCCCAGGAAGAGACAACCTGTTACACGTCCCCCAAATTGGGTCTGCTACGAGGCCGCCGCCCAAATGAAGGATTCAACGCGTTTCTTATCTCACAGACCGGGCTTGTCATCATGGCAAGCCCCCAAGTTGTGGGCATTCTGCCTGACAGGTGTAATGCCCGGTCTAAGTCTTGACTCTCCTCGGGCTCAGGCTAATGTTTTTATCTCTTGGGCACACTACTATGCTAATTACTATAATACCTCCACATGCTGGGTTTGCACTGCCATGCCACTGTCGGTCCAGAGTGGGCTGCCATGGTGGGCAATGCCAATAGGCGATGGTGCTATAGAATCTCTTTGTGGCTTCCTAAAACAACAAAAACGGTTTTATTCAAGCCTCACGTACAAATATTCCAGTTTTTCTTGGTGTAAAAACACCACCACTCGCCCCGGTATTGCTTTTGATGTTACTGTCAGTCATCAGGTTATAGTTTCTGCATTTACAGGATACGTTAATGACACCCAAAAGGAAGACCAACTTCAAATGTCGTCTCGCTTCCTCGGAGACTACTATCAGATTTGGGACGAGTACTTCTGGATGACACCAGAGGCAGGACAGCTCATTAGATCTGCAGACCTGTGTTGGGAACGGAGAGAATACCAGCCTCGATATGGACAGACGGCCTTGTCGAAACATCTGTTAAAGCATGTGGGGATATTGTCCCAAACTCTATGTAAAATGGTTTTTGATGTGACCTTTACTGTAGATAAGGCCAATGTATGGCCAGGATCTGATTGGACAAACAACCTGGGTATCCGTTGGGTAGCGCCCAACGGCACCAGGTGGATATGTGGCACCAATGTGTGGCCGTGGCTCCCTGTCGGGTGGGTAGGCAGATGCACCCTGGGGTTTGTTTTCGCCTCAGGTCGGATCCACACGGGAAAGATGCCTACACCGGCAAATCTACCCCTCATCAGAGCCAGGTGGACCAGGTCACTCTTTCGCTGGTATGATTATTTGGCGGCCGTGTTCGTGCCCTCCATTGGAAACCTAGATGTTATGAACCGTGTCGACTCCCTTGCAAATTTCACTAAACAGTCTTTGTTAGAAACCACCAAGGCCCTTGAGGCCTTAAACGAGGAGCAGAAACAAATGCGCAAGGCCGTATTACAAAACAGGATGGCTCTGGATATCCTTACAGCAGCCCAGGGCGGAACTTGCGCTATTATAAAAACAGAATGCTGTGTGTATATTCCAGACTTTTCCCAAAATGTTACAGATGCTCTCACTGAGATACGAGACAGTGTCTCCAGGTTGGGGAGATGGCTCTCCCTCCCTTTTGGACGAGATCACGTCCTGGTTCAAGTTCACTTGGTGGAAGCCCATTTTCATACTTGTCCTTGTAGTGCTAACCCTTCTTCTTTTTGGGCCTTGTATCCTCAGCTGCTTGTCAAACGTGACCCTAAACATGTGCCAGCTGGGACGACGGCCCAATGCGGTCCAGCTAATGGTACTGCGACAGCAGTACCAGGGACCTCTACCAAGCACCCGAAGACATATTTGACGATGGACTCCCCAGTCATCCCGGTCACCCCCCCCCCTCGTCGCCCCCATTTAGCAGGAAGTAGCCAGAAAGAATCGGCGCCCCTTGTCCTATATCAAAGAGGCCGGGATGAAAGGGCGAGCCGTCCAACACGTGACCAAAACATCCAGCTGGCACCGGAAGTTGGCTGGCAGTGACCAAAACATCCGGCTGGCACCGGTAGTTGGCTGGTGCCCAAACAGGAACCAAAAAGCAGATTAGACTTCTGGGGCCGATCCTGAAGCTCTGATCCAATCAGGGGACAACAGGGAAACCATAGACACCAATCACTGCTGTAGCCTACGCTTGCTGCCTTAATGGGAAAAAGACCTTGGCCCGTCCGCAAGCCCTCACTATAAAACCTTCCCGCACCCCCCCCCCGCCTCGCAGACTCCCTTTGTTCCCTCGCTCGCTTGCCCCCGGGAGTTCTGCCCGGGAGCGACCCCCCAAATAAAGGCCTTTTACTACCGGTCCCTAGAGGAGGCTTTTTCTTCCTGCGGCGTTTTCTTACATTAAGATCTTCACAATCCAGGGATCAAATCCAGGTCTCCTGCATTTCAGGCAGATGCTTTAACCACTGAGCCACCAGGGAAACCCACTATTGTTTCATGGAAGAGCCAATTCTGACTACATGTTGAATCTGTTACTTTAACCTTTGCTTCCTGTTGTTTTGGTTCACTAAAAGGATACAGTTTTATACATAATAGCCTCCCTCAGGGAACCCTGCCCCTCTGCCTAAACATTAAACCAAAGTGCCTTTGTTTAGGACCCTATCCAACTGTTGGAAAAGGCAATGGCACCCCACTCCAGTACTCTTGCCTGGAAAATCCCATGGATGGAAGAGCCTGGTAGGCTGCAGTCCATGGGATCACTAAGAGTCGGACACGAGTGAGCGACTTCTTTCACTTTTTACTTTCATGCATTGGAGAAGGAAATGGCAACCCACTCCAGTGTTCTTGCCTAGAGAATCCCAGGGATGGCGAAGCCTGGTAGGCTGCCATCTCTGGGGTCGCACAGGGTCAGACATGACTGAAGTGACTTAGCAGCAGCATCCAACTGTGGATGGTTACACAAAGGAAAAACACATCCCCTCCCCAAGGCTTGCCATTCTAGGAGATATTTACAAGTTAATGGGCTTTTTCTTTGTTTTGTTTTTTTAACCTCCTTTCGAGATCTGTATTCTGTAATAGAACCAGGCATCCAGACCCCACAGAATGGTTATTTTGAGACATTAGTCTGCCATCTTCTCAGTCAGCCACCTTTCTGAATAAGGTTGTATTCCTTGCCTCAATACCTTGTCTCTCAGAATTCTTGGCCTGTCATGCAGGGAGCAGAGCAAGTTCTATGTAATAGCATATTAAAAATATAAAATTATTTACTTGATATATAACCTTATCAGTTCAGTTTAGTTCAGTCACTCAGTCATGTCTGACTCTTTGCAACCCCATGAATCGCAGCACGCCAAGCCTCCCTGTCCATCACCAGCTCCCGGAGTTCACTCAGACTCGCATCCATCGAGTCAGTGATGCCATCCAGCCATCTCATCCTCTGTTGTCCCCTTCTCCTCCTGCCCGCAATCCCTCCCAGCACCAAAGTCTTTTCCAGTGAGTGAACTCTTCACATGAGGTGGCCAAAGTACTGGAGTTTCAGCTTTAGCATCATTCCTTCCAATGAAATCCCAGGGCTGATCTCCTTCAGAATGGACTGGTTGGATCTCCTTGCAGTCCAAGAGACTTTCAAGAGTCTTCTCCAACACCACAGTTCAAATGCATCAATTCTTCGGGCGCTCAGCCTTCTTCACAGTCCAACTCTCACAAACATACATGACCACAGGAAAAACCATAGCCTTGACTAGATGGACCTTAGTCGGCAAAGTAATGTCTCTGCTTTTGAATATGCTATCTAGGTTGGTCATAACTTTTCTTCCAAGGAGTAAACGTCTTTTAATTTCATGCCTGCAGTCACCATCTGCAATGATTTTGGAGCCTCGAAAGTATAAAGTCTGACACTGGTTTGACTGTTTCCCCATCTATTTCCCATGAAGTGATGGGACTGGATGCCATGATCTTCATTTTCTGAATGTTGAGCTTTAAGCCAACTTTTTCACTCTCCTCTTTCACTTTCATCAAGAAGCTTTTTAGTTCCTCTTCACTTTCTGCCATAAGGGTGGTGTCATCTACATATCTGAGGTTATTTATAATAATATAACGTATATTCTTTCAAATTTTCCTTCATTGGTTAAGCATTATCTTAGTTCATTATTTATGTTGTTTATATCTGTAGCTAAGTGATTTTCTCTGGTGTGTAACATTCTATAACAAACATATTATCCATTCTACTGTTGATGCTCACTTGACTTTTTCTCCATTTCTAGTAACCATTAATAATATAATACAAATTCTAATTCACATATCTTGATGAACACTTACAAACATTTCTATTGGGTGTATCTATATATTCAGCTCATCCAGATTATTTTTTAGAATTTTACCAGCTGGCAGATTTTCACTCCCATCAACAGTATACACAGAGAAGGCAATGGCAAACCACTCCTGTACTCTTTTCTGGAAAATCCCATGGACGGAGGAGCCTGGTAGGCTGCAGTCCAAGGGGTCACACAGAGTAGGGCACAACTAAAGCAACTTAGCAGCAGCAACAATATACAGTAATTCCTATAGATCCATAACTTAATCAATACTTAGCTTTGCCAGTCTTTTTTCATAACTATTCAAGTGAGTGTGATCAATGTGCATTGTTTCAGACTATGCATTCTCATGATTGTTAAAGTAGTTGAACACTTTTTTTCATATTCCTTGGTTAAGTATCTCTTCAAATTTCTTGCCCATTTTTCAGTTAGGTTGTCTGACTTTCTTGATTTATACACAATCTTCATGTATATTTTGGACATCAGTCTTTTATCAGTTGTATGTTTCACAAATATTGTTTCACATTTGGTGGCATAATTTTATCTTTTGAAGAAAGAAATTCCAAAAAGAACATTAGAGTTATGCTGTTATCCTAGTGAGAAAGCAAATGTGGTTTCTACAGAGCAGTTTTGGTGAATGACTTGCCTAATAAGTATTCTGACTTTGACATTTCCTTTTAATGTAATAAAATTATCTTCTAACTGCCCAAAGTGGCTCGGTCTCTTGACTATAATTGAGAAGTCTCAAGGCTTTAAGTTGCAACACTTATAAAATCCAAATTGAAAAGAAATTCAAATGAATACCTATGTCTAGTAATTCTTTTTCACTTTGAAGATTACAGTTGTTCATATATTAGCAATTATAGTTGAATTTTTGTTTAAAAAATACATGAAAGAGGACCTTGTTCACATAGCAACAGCAAAGTATATTGTGTTTATTCTTCCAGGCTAATAGCACTACAGACTGACTGGTATAAATCTATATTATTCTTCTTTGGAAGCTAAGGAATATGCATTGCTCAATTTCATAGGTAACTAGACCCTATGAATTTCCACTACTTTCAAAATTTCTAGCACTTTCCATGTGATAGTTTGCAAATTGTGTCTCATTTCAGATTAATTCTGAGAAGTTGAGCATTTTAATTTTTTTACAGACTAAAGCTCTTTGTGGTAATAATATGAAGTGTGTTTCATTTTATCATATCCTCTGCAGAAAATAGTGATAAGCAACTTCTTTCTCTCTTAATCCACTTTAATTCAGGCTATAACAAAATACATATTATGCTTTTCCTGAGAATGTTATTTCATCTTTTAAAATTTAATATTATAAAGATATATATATGTATGAATCTCATTCTTGTGTGTGTGTGTGTGTATGTGTGAATTAGATGGTAATTCTAAGGCTTTTCTTTGAGAGCAGAAGTGAAAATATATTTTATAATTTTTTAAGGTGACAACAGATAATCTACAAACATTACAGTGTTTCATTATAGGCAAGATTTCATTCCAGTTTAATCACTGAAAACCACTAGTGTTATACCATTAATTAACCATAATCATGAGTCAAAATATAAGTAATAGATACAGTTCAAAGCAAGTATCAGTCAGGGCATAATTATTTTATTCTCTGCCAGGGTACTCAGTTTTTAGTTGTAAATCAATCACAATTGTTTGAAATGAGTTATGAAGGAGAGAGAAGATTGCTAAACTATATTGCATATTTTGATAGTAATTCTATTAATTCTTAATATTACAAATAAGCCTCACTTAGATAATGAATTGTGCAATGTTACAAAACAAATAGAAAGATTTAGAATTCACGCAGTCTAATAAGACAACAGATTCTGCACATGCTATCATCGATGACCTGCATAGAGGATTTTGAATTGGATAGTATTTGACCAGTTTGTGAGAAATTTAGTTCTGTAGAGGATGTGGTTTGTACTCACTCTGACTGATATCCTACATTGTTGCATACTACTGCTGGAACACACATAAGAAAACAAGTGTTTTCTTTATATTCTACAATTCTGTTTGTGGGAGTTAATCACACATCAACATGGTATCAGTTTATAAATTAACTTGATATTAGCACCAGGCAGAGGCAGGTCATGAATGTGACCCTTTTTAAAGACATTTTTTTCAGGATTGTTTTAGGTTCAGAGCGAATCTGAGGATGGAAGTTACAGCAATTTCACATAACCCCGTGTTCCCACATATGCAATGCCTTCCCCATTATTGACATTCCTAGAGTGATATTTTTGTTAAAACTGATGAGCTTACACTGATACATCATAATCACCCAAAGTGCATAGGTTACGTTCTGATTAAGTTCTGGCATTCTTCATTCTTTGTTCTGAACAAATACATAATAAATATCCATCATTATACATAATATCATAACAGTAATATCAAGCACAGTTTTTCATTGTCCTGAAAATTCTCTGTGCTTCCCCCCTCTTCATTTTACTCCACCTCCAGCAACCACTAAATATTTTTCTTTCTTCCCAGTATGTCTTTTCCAGAATCCCCTGTACTTGGTATCATACAATATGCAGCATTTTCACCTTTACTTTTTTTCACTTTACTAACTTTACACATTTAAGTTGCATTTAAGTTTACTCTGTGTCTCTTGTGACTCAATAACACACTTATTTCTGACATGAAATAATTTTCTGCTGTTTGGATGTACCACAGTTTATTTATTCATTCACCTACTGAAGGATGTTATGTGCTTTCCAAGTTTTAGCAATTATGAATAAAAACTCCTATAAACATCTTTGTGCAGGTTTCTGTGTAGACACATATTTTATGTAGACAAATACTTGCTGTAGTCTACAATCTAACTTAAAAAGACTATTTTTTGTATTATTGTGAGACGACTGGCTAGTAGTGATAGAGAAGTGTCTGTCTATAATAGTTGGTGAGGCAAGGAAAACGATGAAGAAATTTGAGACTCCTGAGTGTAAGTCAGTTGATAATGAAGTTAATCTTGTAGTCATCTAATCAGATATCCATCATGAAAATCAACTGTTCTAAATTTTTAACTTCAATATAGTTGACTCTCAGCTTTTCTAAGAACTGGTCACACGATAAATCATTGAATTAAAAATTAGTAGATGGGACAGGTAGAATTTTAAGATGACTTTCATGACCTTTGTCTTGCCTGTATTACTTGTGTGCTTATTTGTATTATATGCAAAATATAAATTATCTCAGTGAGTCTAATTTAATTATGTGATTAATTACATAATTACCTTAGAAACAAATAGTTTTCTCTGGCTGGCACAGAAGTTAGAGAGGTTAGTACTGTAAAAATGATTCCCTGCACCCTTGCTGGTTTGGAAATAGAGGTATCTGACAAGAACCAAGGCCGGCAGTTTATAGATGTAGAGTGAAGTAAAGTGAAGTGAAAGTCACTCAGTCATGTTCGACTTATTGCGACCCCATGAACTATACTGTCCATGGGACTCGCCAAGCCAGATTACTGGAGTGGGTAGCTTTTCCCTGGAAGGCACTCCAGTACTCTTGCCTGGAAAATCCCACGGACGGAGGAGCCTAGAAGGCTGCAGTCCACGGGGTCGCTGAGGGTTGGACACGACTGAGCAACTTCACTTTCACTCTTCACTTTCATACATTGGAGAAAGAAATGGCAACCTACTCCAGTGTTCTTGCCTGGAGAATCCCAGGGACTGGGGAGCCTGGTGGGTTGCCATCTATGGGGTCGTACAGAGTTGGACACGACTGAAGCAACTTAGCAGCAGCAGCAACAGCCTTTCCCTTCTTCGAGGGATCTTCCCAATCCAGGGATTGAACCCAGGTGTAGAGAGCACATCTCAATTGACAGCCAACAAAGAAATTGCTATTTCAGACTTGCCACAAGGCACTGGGTTATTCTACCAACCATAGTGATCTCAGAAGAAGACTCTTCTGGATGCTCAGAAGAAGAGCATCCAGGTAAGAGTCCAGCTCAGCTGATAACTGGACTTCAGCCTTCTGTGACTTGATAAGCAGAGAGCCCAGCCAACTTCACCAGGCTTATGCCCTCAGTACTGTAAGATAATTAGTGTTGTTGAAAGTTGCTAAGTTTCTGGGAATTTGTTGCCCATCTGTAGAAAATTAACACAGATTTTGGTCCCTGGAAATGGGGCTCCGCCTTGACAAATACTTAAATTGTGGGAGTGTCTTTGGAAGTGGTCAGTGAGAGAAGAGTGAAAGAGCTAACTTAAAGGAACATAATAAAAAGTATAGATTTCCCCGAACAAATGATTAATATTAGCATAAATATGATTATTAATGACTTGTTGATGCTTAAACGGAAGTGACAGGCATGTTATTAGAAATTGGAGGAAAGTAACATATCTACTTTTTAGTGGCTGAAGACTTAAAGAATTGTCTCATTCAGTTATGTAGAAAAAATAACTTACAAATAGCTAAATTAGATATTTAACTAAAGTGAGTTCTAAGCACAATGTTATTGGTGTGACCTGATTTCTTCTTGATACATGTAATAAAAAGTCACAGGGAGGAGATAAAATGGGGGAAGAACTGCCAAGTAAATAAAAAAGAAACAAGTGAGGGTTTGAGGATTTAGGATATTCTCAGCCTATGCACAATGTTAAGGATAAAATTACGTAACTGTTTCTGAAACTGTGATATAGACACAAATATAGTGTTTAAAATTAACTTTCTAAATGTTTATTTTTTCAGAAAGATGAAAAGCAAATATTAAAGTAAAAATTAACTAAAACCTTAAATCCATAATTTTTGTTTGGAATATAATATCTTACACTGCAAGATACATTATACATTTGACTTCCAAAAAATATTAATAAATAACTGGCTTTGGCATTGGGAGATCATGTACACCTGTGGCTGATTCATGTCAATGTATGGCAAAAGAAATACAAAAAATAAATAAATAAATAAATAAATAAAAATACAATGAAAAAAAAAAAAACCTGGTGATTCATTTCTTATATGGTATTGTACATGTTTTGGTGCCATTCTTCCAAATTATCCCACCACTTCCCTCTCCCACAGAATTCAGCAATCCCACTGCTGGGCATACACATAGAGGAAACCAGAACTGAATGAGACACATTTAACCCAATCTTCGTCTCAGCACTGTTTATAATAGCCAGGACATGGAAGCAACCTAAATGTCCGTAAGCAGATGAATGGATAAGAAAGCTGTGGTACGTATACACAATGGAGTATTACTCAGCCATTAAAAAGAATACATTTGAATCAGTTCTAATGAGGTGGATGAAACTGGAGCTGATTATACAGAGTGAAGTAAGCCAGAAAGAAAAACACCAATACAGTATACTAATGCATATATATGGAATTTAGAAAGATGGTGATGGTAATGATAACCCTGTATGCGAGACAGCAAAGGAAACATTTTAACTCTCTAAAACTTTCAACAAAAAGCTGTTTGTATGGATCTGTCAAACTTTTATGGTAACTTGCTGCCAACCTTTCACTTACCATTTGTCACAAAACAATTTCTCAAACAAATTTTAGGTAAGTGTGTACCATTTCACATATTTGAAAAAAATCAAGTTTTGATTAAAAAAATAAAATAATTTACATGTATATCACCAAATGGTCAATACTGAAATCAGACTGATTATATTCTTTGCAGCCAAAGATGGAGAAGATCTATACAGTCAGCAAAAACAAACTGGGAGCTGACTGTGGCTCAGAAAATGAACTCCTTATTGCCAAATTCAGATTTAAATTGAAGAAAGTTTAAATTTAAATAGTCTAGGGAAAACCTCTAGACCATTCATTATGACCTAAATCAAATCCCTTATACAGTGGAAGTGACAAATAGACTCAAGGGATTAGATTTGATAGACAGAGTGCCTGAAGAACTATGGATGGAGGTTTGTGACATTGTACAGTAGGCAGGAATCAAGACCATCCCCAAAAAAGACATACAAAAAGGCAAAATAGTTGTCTGAGGAGGCCTTACAAATAGCTGTGAAAAGAAGAGAAGCAAAAGGCAAAGGAGAAAAGGAAAGTATACCCATTTGAATGCAGAGTTCCAAAGAATAGCAAATAGAGATAAGAAAGTGTTTCTTAGTGATCAATGCAAAGAAATAGAGGGAAAAATAGAATGGAAAAGACTAGAGATCTCTTCAAAAAAAAAATTAGAGATACCAAAGGAACGTTTCATGAAAAGAAGGGCACAAAAGACAGAAATAGTATGGACCTAACAGAAACAGAAGATATTAAGAAGAGGTGGCAAGAATACACAGTAGAAGTACCAAAAATGATCATCACAACCCAGGTAAACATGATGGTGTGGTCACTCACCTAGAGCCAGACATCCTGGAATGTGAAGTCAAGTGGGCCTTAGGAAGCATCATTACAAACAAAGCTAGTGGAGGTGATAGAATTCCAGTTGAGCTATTTCAAATGCTAAAGGATGATGTGGGAAAGTGCTGCACTCAGTATACCTGCAAATTTGGAAAACTTAGCAGTGGCCACAGGACTGGAAAAGTGCAATCTTCACTCTAATCCCAAAGAAAGCAATGCCAAAGAATGCCCAAACTTCCAGACAATTGCACTCATCTCATATGGTAGCAAAATAATGCTCAGAATTATCCAAGCCAGGCTTCAACAAACATGAACCATGAACTTCCAGATGTTCAAGCTGGATTTAGAAAAGGCAGAGGAACCAGAGATCAAATATCCGTTTGATCATTGAAAAAGTGAGAGTTCCAGAAAGGCATAAACTTCTGCTTTATTGACTATGCTAAAACCTTTGACTCTGTGCATCACAACAAGCTGTGGAAAATTCTGAAAGAGATGAAATACCAGACCCCTTGACCCGCCTCTTGAGAGATCTGTATGCAGGTCAGAAAGCAACAGTTAGAACTGGACATGGAAAAAGATTTGTTCCAAAAAGGAAAGGCTATATATTGTCACCCTGCTTATTTAACTTATATGCAGAGTATATCATTAGAAATGCTGGACTGGATGAAGTTCAAACTAGAACAAAGATTTCTGGGAGAAATATCAATAACCTCAGATACGCAGATGACACCACCCTCATGGCAGAAAGCAAAGAAGAACTAAAGAGCATCTTGGTGAAGGTGAAAGAGGAGAGTGAAAAAGTTGGCTTAAAACTCAGCATTCAGAAAACTAAGATCATGGCATCTGGTCCCACCACTTTATGGGAAATAGACGGGGAAACAGTGGAAACGGGGACAGACTTTATTTTTCTGGGCTCCAAAATCACTGCAGATGATGACTGCAGCCATGAAATTAAGACATTTGCTCTTTGGAACAATCTAGACAGCATATCAAAAAGCAGAAACATTACTTTGCTGACAAAAGTCCATCTAGTCAAAACTATGGTTTTTCCAGTAGTCATGTATGGATGTGAGCATTGGAGTATAAAGAAAGCTGAGCAATGAAGAACTGATGCTTTTGAACTGTGGTGTTTGTAAAAGACTCTTTAGAGTCCCTTGGACTGCAAGGAGATCCAACAAGTCCATCCTAAAGGAAATCAGTCCTGAATATTGATTGGAAGTACTGATGCTGATACTCCAATTCTTTGGCCACCTGATGCCAAGAACTGACTCCTGGGAAAAGACCTTGATGCTCGGAAAGAATGAAGGCGGGAGGAGAAGGGGATGACAGAGGATGAGATAGTTGGATGGCATCACTGACTCGATGGGCCTGAGTTTGAGTAAGCTCCAGGAGTTGGTGATGAGCAGGGAAGCCTGGCATGCTGCAGTCCATGGGGTCTCAAGGAGTTGGACATGACTGAGTGAATGAACTCACTGAGTGAACTGAGTACATTAAATAAAGCTTTAGAAAGCTACTATAATTAAATATTTATATTCTTTAATCATCCTGCTTTTACAATAAAATAGGAATGTTACTTTCTGGGGGAAAAAGGCCAATAATACAGCTTTCACATATTAAATATGATACAGTGAAATTGAAGCAATTTTTTAAAGGAGCTTTGAACAAATGAGCTTTTTGTCAATAAAATGAACAAATATCTACTTACCTGAGAATGTTTGTAATGCTAACAAATTTTGAAATAAATTATTTCTTGCATCAAATGTTTAGACCAATCATTTCCTATATTCTTTAAAAAGTAAATCTCTGGCTAAACCAGAAAGTTACATACCATTGTTCCATAACGTATGAAAATTCACTTTATAATCAAATTCTTCATTGGGCCTGTTGACTGTCCTCCAGGTTCCTCTCTCCATGAAATTTTCTTAGGCACAAATGCTGGAGTGGGTTGCTGTTTTTTCCTCCAGGGGATCTTTCCAGTCCAGAGAGCAAACCCGTATCTTCTTTATCTCTTGTGCTGCAGGCAGATAAAGTAAGTTTTGATATATTTTCATACAACTTCTTTCTCTCACCCCAACCTCATGTCTCTATCTCTAGCTCTCTATCTCTATTGTCTCTCTATCTCTATTGTTCTATAGGAAATGTAACAAAAACTATATTTTCTTATTAGAAGGTAGTTCCAGTAAAACTGGTACTCATTATAATAATAACATGATAATAGGAGGTTCATATGAGAAATAACAGAAATATATATACCAATCAAGTAGAAAGTAAAATTTATTAGAACAAGAGTATTTTCTATACACAAAATGTTATCAAGCTCAACAATTAAATCATACCACGCTGATCTAATTAAAACTGTGAGATATTTATATACATATAACAAATGACTACACAAACATTTAAGTTCTAAAAGAACAAAAGGCAAATCAATCTTTTATAGAAACAAAAAGAAATGACTATTCTGTATAATGCAGTGAAATTTACTAAATATAAAAAGGCATTTATATATTTTTCTAATGTTTTTTCAGTGGTCATGTATGGATGTGAGAGTTGGACTGTGAAGAAAGCTGAGCACCGAGGAATTGATGCTTTTGAACTGTGGTGTTGGAGAAGACTCTTGAGAGTCCCTTGGACTGCAAGGAGATCCAACCAGTTTATCCTAAAGGAGATCAGCCCTGGCATTTCTTTGGAAGGAATGATGCTAAAGCTGAAACTCCAGTACTTTGGCCACCTCATGTGAAGAGCTGATTCATTGGAAAAGACTCCGATGCTGGGAGGGATTGGGGGCAGGAGGAGAAGGGTATGACAGAGTGTGGGGCCCTAAATGGGAAACCTCGGAGGAAAAAAAAGGGGGAGGGGGGCTAGCTTGACAGTTGGAAGCGGTTGGAAACTAAGATGGTGCCTGGTGGAAGTGATAGGGGCGAGGTCTATGTTTGTCAAAGTTTTTGATTGGCTCTCTTGATTTCCATGCAAGTGAGGATTTGACCTTTAACATGATTGGTGCAACTGAAGGCACATAATGATTTGACCTTTAACGTGATTGGTGCAACTATGGAAAGTCCCTCCTAAACCACCCCTTGCTTGCCTATATAAGCTGGGAGTTTGCAGCAATAAAGTGGAATTGCTTCCAGGGAACCCCTGTCGTGTCTGACTGTCTCTCTCTCGCTCCCCGAGGGGCTGGGTTGGCGGACAGCAGGCTCACCTCTCCTCGGGACCCCTCGGCTTTGCTGAGGGAAGTTCCACTGCCTCCACTCTTTCTGCGGAGCGGCCCCCAGCAACAGAGGATGAGATGTCTGGATGGCATCACCAACTTGATAGACATGAGTCTTAGGAACTCCGGGATATGGTAATTGACAGGGAGGCCTGGCGTGCTGCAATTCATGGGGTTGCAAAGAGTCAGACATGACTGAGCAACTGAACTGAACTGAACTGAGTATAAAATCATTGGATTTTATACTCAACCAGCTTAATAAAAGTTGTTTAAGGTGAGATTATATTATTTCTACTGAAAAGACAATGTCAGTTTGATTATTAGTTCTCATCTGGACTTCGAAGAGACGTCGTTTGCTAAACTTGAGTCAGAGTGTATTAACCTGAAGTTCTGCGGTTTGGAAGAGAATAAAGTATAACATACATACACACACACACACACACACACACACACACACACACACGCATATATATATATATGTTGTTGTTTTAATCCTTAAATCACATCATCTCTTTGCAACTCCATGAACTGTAGGCCACCAGGTTCCTCTGTCCTTAATTTCCCAGGCAAAGATACTGGAGTGGGTTGACATTTCCTTCCCCAGGAGATCTTCCCTACCTGCGGATCAAGCACACTTCTCCTGCATTGCAGGCAAATTTTTTCCCATGGAGCCTCCAAGTAAGCCCCCTATATATATATGTATATATAAGTATGTATATATTTGTATAATATGTATATATGTGTATATATTTAGAAATTACATATATATGTGTGTATGTGTGTAACAATTTTTAAAGTGTGCTGAAACTGATGGTATAAGTTTTTAATCATATTAAATATTTGTAAAAACATAAGTGACTCAAATGTTTATCTAGATTAATAACTTTTCTGATAGTTATGTATCAGAAAAGTAATCTCATTTTTACTTAAGTCTTCTGTCATATGGTGGGGAAAGCAGGATTATAGCATAAAAAATATAAACAAGTTTCATGTATACTATCATGTAAGAAACAAAGCGCCAGTCTATGTTCGATACAAGATACAGGATGCTTGGGGCTGGTACACGAGGATGATCCAGAGATATGATATGGGGTGGGAGGTGGGAGGGGGCTTTGGGATTGGGAGCTCGTGTACACCTGTGGCTGATTCATGTCAATGTATGGCAAAACCAATACAGTATTGTAACGTAGAATAAAGTAAAATAAAATTAAATATATATATATATATATAAACAAGTTTCAGTCTGAAATTACCTGAGTTAAAACTCTCTACACTTCTACTTAGTAGCCTAGTTATTTTGAACAATTTCCTAATATCTCTTCAGCAGGATCCATACTTTAATGCTTTGCTATTGCTATCTTGAAATTCTTTTTTCCACATGTTTTGACAGGACAATGTAGTAAATACACTGCATCTTTTAAAAAGGATTAGCCAAAGTGATACGTTTTGTGTTACTTAATGGGCTTGCTTCAGTAAAAATCTAAGTATTACTTTACTATTTTGTGGTTTTTAGGCATAAGGCATTGTAGGAAATATAATCTTTCATTAGGAAAATGATTTTGCTTATGGCTGCTATCTTGAAATTCTGGAAAACTTTTGAAAAAGAGACTTGCATTTCCATTTTACAGTGAGGCTCCACTAATCTTTTTGCTGATTCTGTCATAATTGAGTATGTGTGAGTAAATACTATGAACCAGGCCTGGCATGTAGTGGCAACTAATTCACCGCTGAAACTGATGAAGTTCTGAATATGCCAAAGTTCTGATCAGGATATCAGCTAACATGTTGCTGATATGAGGCACTTTTATTTTCATGTACAATACACCTCCAGTCTCCTGCATTGTCAAATTGTTCACTAAAGTCCTTTTTGAGTATCTACTTTTGAGTAGCTACTCTTTTAGTCCTTTTTCAGTAGCTATTGTTTTCATGCAAGAAATTAATATGCTATTATAAATAATTATGGATTATAAGAAGCAAAATTTAATTTATTTGTCAAGTGATTTGGTCAGTTTAAATATTCTTGAGTTTTTTTTTTTTTTTTTAATTAAAGCACAATAAATCCTGGAGAGCAATTTAAGATAATTGCCTACAAATTCTGCCCTGGTGAATGATGAAAATACTAGTATATCATTATTAGGATTCTTCCGTAAACATGGGATGTTTTATCAACTTCAAATTCTTAAACATTGAATGTTTTAGTCAACTTTAAATTCTTTTTGTTAACTTCAAATTCTTAAACAAATATCTCTAAGATTTTTTTCGTCATGACAGTAGAGGAACAATGAACTTAGTATCTCTCATTCGCACATATGAATAATTTTACTCATTAAATTTAAGATTCAAAAGAACAAGAAATATGTTAATCTTGTCATTGATGAAATACTTATATTATTTGCAAATAGTAATAGATCAAAAATTATTTTTGAATGAATAATGTGTTGAACATCAGATGTTAATTGATTATCTATTAGGCAGACCAAATCTTTTTATGTCACTCCTTGAAACAGATATACCCTTCTTGAATTTGGTAGCATATTCAAGCCTTAGTCTAAGCAATATATTCAAGCATAGAATAGAATGCCTTTTCAAGCTTCCAACATTGATGTTTCAGAAATATTTTATTATACTCTATCAGTGGCCATTGCTCTCAATGCTTGTTTTCTTAATTTCCATTGAAGACAGTTAACTAAAGGTTTTATCCAGGTCTACTGTAGAAAATTGGTTAGATGAATGTTGGATGATGATGTTTATTGATGGAGCCAAAAGAGAAAGGAGATGATGAAAGAATGGAAGAAGAGTTACCTTAGGTCAAACACATGGCTTTCATTTATTTTGGATACTCTGCCTTTCGTACTCATTCCATTAAAACAGCTCTACTGTCAAGTAGGAAACAGTTAGTCTCACAGTTCTGATGCTGCTGAAAACCACTGAAGCCTCTTCCTGCATTATTGTTGATCCATCCATGATGGATGGAAGATCCATCAAGAGCAGAAATTGGCAAGGAGAAGAAAGGGAAGGGAGGGGAGGGAAAAGAACAGAACAGAAGGGAAGGGAAGGGAAGGGGTAGGAACTTCTTTCTTTGATTAAGAAGAAATAAAAAAAAGAAAACACTTATTTGTCTATATACAGCTTAATCTGTCCTTTTCTCTCCAGTTAGATTCATACTTTTTTCTCTTAGCATTCTGTGAATGCTTCTCATGCTTTAATAATTATCTGCCTTTAATGTGATAATGACATTTATAGGTTTTCAAAACAGTTTTCATTAAACATATCATTTCCTGCTATTTTAGAGAGTCTCTATTGGGGCTTCCCAGGTGATGCTAGTGGAAAAGAACCCACCTGCCAATGCGGGAGATGTAAGAGATATTTTTCAATCCTGGGGTCAGTAAGATCACCTGGAGAAGGAAAGGCAACCTATTTCAGTATACTTGCCTGGAGGATCCCATGGACAGAGGAGTCTGGCAGGCTACAGTCCATGGGGTCACAAAGAGTCAGACACAACTGAAGTGATTTAGCACACACTGAGTATGTATCCTATTATATCAGGCATCAAATATTCAAAGATAAAAGTAGAGAAAAAAATCTCCTGTTAGAAAGAACCATATAGAAAATTAAAATGATAATGAAATATATAATACGTGTTAACTAGTCTAGATGGGGCAATGGAGAAAGTCTTTCTGAGGAGATGATATTTTATCTATTGTTTGAAAGGCAGAAAGTGTCCAGACAGATGAAGATGGAAGCAAAGATTATCTTTGAGCAGAAGGGACACTAATGGAAATATCATAAAACAAGAAAGAAGCTTTTATTCTCAAGTTACTAAAAGAAGGCTGGTGTGCCTGTAGAGCATAGGTGATATTAGGACTTTAATCTGTCTCAAGGATCCCAATTAATTTAAGTATAATAATGTCATTTTAAGTAGAGACATTGACATAATCAACCAAGAAATGTGAGTTTCCTCTGATTTCAGTTCAGTTCAGTTCAGTCATTCAGTCATGTCCGACTTGATTTAGACTACAACAAAAGTAAGGAAAGTTCCCTGGAGTAGGAAGTGGCAACACCCTCCAGTATTCTTGCCTGGAAAACTCCATGTATAGAAGAGCCTGGCAGCCTGCAGTCCATGGTGTCACAGTTGGACACAACTGAGCACAGTTCAGTTCAGTTCAGTTGCTCAGTTATGTCCAACTCTTTGAGACATCATGGACTGCAACACGCCAGACCTCCCTGTCCACCACCAACTCCTGGAGTTTATTCAAACTCATGTCCATTGAGTAGGTGATGTCATTCAACCATCTCATCCTCTGCCATCCCCTTGTCCTCCTGCCACCAAACTTTCCCAGAATCAGGGTCTTTTCAAATGAGTCAGTTCTTGGCATCAGGTTGCCAGAGTATTGGAGTTTCAGCTTCAGCATCAGTTCTTCCGATCAATATTCAGGACTGATTTCCTTTAGAATGAGCTGGTTGTATCTCCTTGCAGTCCAAGGGACTCTCAAGAGTCTTCTCAAAACACCACAGTTCAAAAGCATCAATTCTTCATTGCTCAGCTTTCTTTACAGTACAACTCTCACATCCATACATGACCACTGGAAAAATCATAGCTTTGACTGGGCGGACCTTTGTTGGCAAAGTAATGTCTCTGTTTTTTAATAATCTGTCTAGTTTGGTCATAGCTTTTATTCCAAGGAGTAAATGTCTTTTAATTTCATGGCTGCAGTCACCATCTGCAGTGATTTTGGAACCAAAAAAATAAAGTCTCTCACCATTTCCACTGTTTCCCCATCTATTTGCCATGAAGTGATGAGACCAGATGCCACGATCTTAGTTTTCTGAATATGGAGTTTTAAGCCAACTTTTTCAGTCTCCTCTTTCACTTAACATCAAGAGGCTCTTTAGTTCTGCCATCAGAGTGGTGTCCTTGCTTTCTGCCATCAGAGTGGTGTCATCTGCATATCTGAGGTTTTGATATTTCTCCCAGTAATCTTGATTCCATCTTGTGCTTCATTCAGCCCAGCATTTCTTATGATGTACTCTGTATATAAGTTAAATAAGCAGGGTAACATTATACAGCCTTGATGTACTCCTTTTCCTATTTGGAACCAGTCTGTTCCATGTCCAATTTTAACTGTTGCTTCCTGACCTGCATACATATTTCTCAAGAGGCAGGTCAGGTTGTCTGGTATTCCCATCTCTTTAAGAATTTTCTACAGTTTGTTGTGATCCATACAGTCAAAGCCTTTGGCTGATAGGGCCCACATGGGGTCTCAATGATAAGATGACTCCTTATGTAGACCTCACAAAAAAGAATAAACACAGTGATCTTTAAGACTGACTAAATTGCCCAAGTGGCTTCCTGTTTTCTCACTGGCGCTTATCTTATCAAAGCTGTGAGACCACCAAATTCCAGACCTCCAGCTATGTGACCATTCCTTCAGGGAATTTTTCATTCCTGGGGTATTAGAAGTACTCCATCAGAAAGGGAGAATGCTGGTTCTCCTTTAGAGCCAGTCACCCTCTGTTTTCCCTCTAATAAATTTCCTTTTCTTGCCTGACTGCCTGGCTCGCTCTCTTTTTTCTGCACTCGCCTTACATTGGGTTAGTCAATAATGCAGAAGTTTATGCCTTTCTGGAGATCTCTTGCTTTTTTCAGTGATCCAACAGATGTTGGCAATTTGATCTCTGGTTCCTCTGCCTTTTCTAAATCCAGCTTGAACATCTGGAAGTTTACGGTTCATGTTTTGTTGAAGCCTGGCTTGGAGAATTTTGAGCATTACTTTGCTAGCATGTGAGATGAGTGCAGTTGTGTGGTAGTTTGAGCATTCTTTGGCATTGCCTTTCTTTGAGATTGGAATGAAAGCTGACCTTTTCCATTCCTGTGGCCACTGCTGAGTTTTCCAAATCTGCTGCCATACTGGGTACAGCACTTTCACAGCAGCATCTTTTAGCATTTGAAATAGCTCAAATGGAATTCCATCACCCCCACTAGCTTTGTTTGTAGTGATGCTTCCTAAGGCCCACTTGACTTTGCATTCCAGGATGTCTTGCTCTAGGTGAGTGATCATACCATCGTGATTATCTGGGTCGTAAAAATCTTTTTGTATACTTCTTCTGTGTATTTGTGCCACGTTTTCTTAATATCTTCTGCTTCTGTTAGGCCCATACGCTTTCTGTCCTTTATTGTGCCCATCTTTGCATGTAATGTTCTTTTGGTATCTCTAATTTTCTTGAAGAGGTCTTTCCCATTCTATTCTTTTCCTCTATCTCTTTGAATTGATCACTGAGAAAGGCTTTCTTATCTCTCCCTGCTCTTCTTTGGAACTCTGCATTCAAATGTGTATATCTTTCCTTTTCTCCTTTGCCTTTTGCTTCTCTTCTTTTCTTTGCCTTTTCTCTTCTCTTTTGTAAGACTTCCTAAGACAACCATTTTCCTTTTTCCATTTCTTTTTCTTGGGGATGGTCTTGATCCCTGCCTCCTGTACAATATCATGAACTTCCATCCATTGTTCTTTGTTTTTTGTTGTTGTTTATTTGTGTGTGTCTATGTGTGTGCTCAAGTCGTAAGGGAACATCTGTTCATTTCCAAGGCAAATCATTCAATATCACAATAATCCTAGTCTATGTCCCAAGCAGTAATGCTGAAGAAGCAAAAGTTGAATGGCTCTGTAAAGACTTACAAGACTTTCTAGAACTAACATCCAAAAAAAAGATGTCCTTTTCATTATAGGGGACTGGAATGCAAAAGTAGGAAGTCAAGAAATACCTAGAGTAACAGACAAATTTGGCTTTGGAGTACAGAATGAAGCAAAGCGAAGGAGTTTTGCCAAGAAAATGCACTGGTCATAGCAAATACCCTCTTCCAACAACACAAGAGAAGACTCTAAACATAGACATCACCAGATGGTCAATACAGAAATCAGACTGATTGTATTCTTTGCAGCCAAAGATGGAGAAGCTCTATACAGTCAGCAAAAACAAGACCAGGAGCTGACTGTAGCTTAGATCATGAACTCCTTATTGCCAAATTCAGACTTAAATTGAAGAAAATAGGAAAAACCACTAGACCATTCAGGTGTGACCTAAATTAAATTCCTTATGACTGATCATACACACAAATGAACAACAACAAAAAACAAATGAGACATTTCTTCCAGTATTAGATGACAAAAGGATGATTTATTTATCTTGAGAGCTTGCTCCTCTCCTTTTAGATAAGATAGCTCAGAAGTTGTGAGCTGGCTTATCAAAATTCTTGTGTCACAGGAAGTAGAGAGCCCTCTGGCCAATAGTGATGAACTGAGGCCCTCAGTCCAACATTCTGAACAGCATTTAATAATGATGTAAATGATCTTCAAATTGAATTCAGTTAACTCCTGCAGCTAAACCTTCAGATGCTACTCTATCTCTGACTGACCCTTAACTACAATATTATGAGGTACTCTGATTCAAATGTACTAAATTAAGTCACACCTATATTCCTGATTTGCAGAAACCAGGATATAATGTATCTTTAAGCAACAGAGTTTTGATTTGATTTCATTACTTTGTTGCACAGATAATAGAGTATATTATGTAATAGTATGTTATATTGCATAATAGTATATAATGATAGTGTATATGTGTTAATAGGTCACATTCATATTCATGTCTTATTGGAGTAATGCAGTATATATAAATGTAGTTTATCTAAATTTCCCAAGGTTTGTGTAAAAATATGAAAAGAGCAATATTATTATTATTATTAGCTATAGTTAAGTTCCTGGTGGCCAGGAACTTCTGATGAATGTATTACTGTATCAATCAGTTTCAATGTTCTCTTCTTGGAAACAAACAAAAAAATTAAGTATTACAAAACTTGCAGTGAAGTCAGATGTTAAAGTAGGAAGATTATGATTTTTCTTATACAGAAAAATAAAATGGGAGGAATGACATGTGAATGCAGAAATAAGGGAAAGGAAAATTCTGAAGATATAGGAGATAGTGTATAACAACATGACAAAAAGAAAGGCAGATTGCAATAGTGGAATATTAATAGAAAGATTTATTAACTGCTGTGTTACTTATTGTTCTAGAACTGCCTTAAATCTTTAAGGGCCTATGACTTGTGTGTACTATCTATGGACTTTGAAAATGATATCCCCTAAAGGAGCTTTATGGAGAAAGCAGTGGCACCCCACTCCAGTACTCTTGCCTGGAAAATCCCATGGACGGAGGAGCCTGGTAAGCTGCAATCCATGAGGTACCTAAGAGTCGGACATGACTGAGTGACTTCACTTTCAGTTTTCACTTTCATGCATTGGAGAAGGAAATGGCAACCCACTCCAGTGTTCTTGCCTGGTGAATCCCAGGGACAGGGGAGCCTGGTGGGCTGCCATCTAGAGGGTCGCACAGAGTCAGACATGACTGAAGTGACTTAGCAGCAACAGCAGCAAAGGAGCTTTAAGCTAGAAATAAAATGCAAGATAAATATGTAGTTTTTAGAGTTCCTAGCAATGCCATTAATTAAAGTAAATGGAAATAATTATACTATTTAACCTATTTATCACAAACATTGTCATATCAATTTATATTCAACATAATATATATTAATTGAGACATTTTGCATTCTGTTTTTTCCCCCAAACAAATGTGACATATCTCAGTAAAGAATAGTCATATTTGAAGGGCTCAGCACTTACAAGCTGCTAATGGCTACCACAGCTCCGTCCCTATTGCATTTCACATGCTGCTGACAAGCGCTCAATCATGTCCAGCTCTTTGCAACCCCATGGGCTGTGGTCCACCAGGCCCCTCTGTCCATGGGATTTTTCCAGGTAAGAATACTTGAGCGGGTTGCCATTTCCTTCTTTAGGGGAAGGAGGAGGGGAGTCTTCCTGACCTAGGGATCAAAGCCACGTCTCCTACCTCTCCTGCCTTGGCAGGCCCATTCTTTACCACTTGGTCACATATATCTTTTAATAAAATCACAAAATATTATTCATTTGTTTCTCACAAACAGTAGAGCCTTGTCAAAATATAAATTAATTATAGCTAATTTGAATTCATTTGGGTTATTAAAAAACAACCACCATTAATTTCAATCCCTGAGTTGTATTTTAGGACTTGTGTTTTTGGAATTTTTATAAATTACTCGATTAAATATGAAATACAATAAATTGGCTGCAAAATTTCCTTTGAAAACAAAGATGTGATGACAGTACAAAATAGTTTGTAAGGGCTCACCAAGACCACACTTACCAAGTCCATTTTTGATAGGAAAATTTATAAATCCCCAAATTAAAATCAAACATTTGAACTGAGCCTCACAATGTAGGTTGGCTAAGGCAGAAAAGAATCTGCCTGCAATGCAGGAGATCCAGGTTTGATCCCTGGGTGGGAAAGATCCTCCAAAAGGAGTGACTACCCTCCCTAATATTCTTGCCATGGAGGATTCCATGGACATAGGAGCCTGGTGAGCTGCAGTTTATGGTGTTGCTAAGGTTTGGACATGACTGAGCAAGTAATACAACTTTCATAATTTAGGATAGGAGAGGCATGTGCGTGCATGCCCAGTCGTGTCCTACTCTTTGTGACCCCACGGACACCCACCAGGCTCTTTTGTCCATGGAATTCTCCAGACAAAAGTACTGGAGAGGATTGCCATTTCCTTCTCCACAGAAGAGGCATAGATTAATATCAATTGCTGCAAATAGAATTACTGGTTAATGTAAAAGAACAGTAAATCAGAAATTGTATGGGTACCTTCCCCATGGTGACGGTTGCCTTAGCTGCAGTCTGGAGAGCAGTCATAATGATACTTCAGGGTGATCTAGACAGACAATACCTGGGAGACTGGTTCTGGGTTTTTACTGAGATACATTAACAAAAACGTGAAAGCCGGCAAGGGGATAACCAGTACAGACCTGGCATTCAAACCACATTTGAAAAGAAATAAATGCAGACTGTAGATGTTCTAGCTGAAGAAGAGTAGGAAGAATATGTGTATTGAGTGCAGTTAGAAAGGGTGTCAGCAGTACATGAACAAGTTGGAAAGACCCTGAGAATTTCTTCTCTCCTTAGATACTTGAATTGTTCATATTTGAAAGAAGAAAACATGTACAACAAAACAGAAGAGATATCTGGGAACAATGGGTTCAAATACTGGAAGACTTGGGCCATATTTTACAGCTACTTTGGTAAGGAATTTGGTTTCTCAAAGCCATGATTATCTGATTGTTGAAATTGTTATAGTGAAATATAGATGATTCTTGAGCTACATTTACTTATGATCCCTTTTATTTCTAAAAATCTGTTATTCTTTGAAAGCTTTTGTCTTTTGATAATTGACAGAAATAAGAGAAATTGAAACAAAACAAATATTTATAAAATACCCATTTAATGCTCAGAATTAAAACTTGACATGAATTTGGTTCCTAAAGATTTACTTTAACTATTATTTTTGATATATTTACATACATATATATATATATTTGACTGTTTATATGAAAACTTTTCTTTTTGTAAAAGAGAGTCATAATACACATATGTCTTATGTTATCCTTTTAGTTTAACGTGGAATATTACTTCTCTCAAGCCAGTAATTATAGGTCTACTTCATATTAAAGGGTAAAATTTATTCAAAAATATAGAAGTGCCAAAATATATTTAATTATTTTTTTCTCAATAATATTTATACTTAGTTTTCACAAACTATAAATGAATATCCTTTTATATCTATAAAAGATAAAAACACTCAAAGTGGAATTATGCTGTCAAAGATAAATTTTTAATATTATTGATATGATATAGTTACTTAAAAATACATCTTAATACATTTACCAAAATTGATTTTCATGTAGGAAACATATCTATAAAAAGGGACAACTAATAACTTGTAAAATATTAGTTCTAATAATCTAAGTGATTCTGTACTCTAGCCTCCCAAGTAATATAGATATTTCTTTTATAATGTTAAATAAATAGTAGTTTAACTTTTGCTTGAATATATCAATAAATTTAACTCACTATATCAGCAAAGTAATGAAAGCTTAACAATTGACATTATTATCTGGATAGTACTTCTTTCAACTAAACTTTGCTCATATTTATTTTCCTCAACTGAAAGGCTATAGCTTATCAAACACATATACAAGCACAAGTGCATACCCATACATGTTAAATCCTATACCCTGATTCCAAATAAAAATAATTATGAACATCTCAAACCTTTATTCAAAACAAAAAAGAACAAAAATTCTGCCTTAAACATGTTGATTTATGTTACTGCATTTACTTGTATTGAAAAATTCAATTGCATAAAATAGATTCAGAAGAAAAATCTCTTCTCTTTAAAACAGAACTTTGCCTTTTTTTTCTACTGTAAAATATAGTATTACTTTAGATCGAGCATGAACGTATTGAGTGTTACAATTTAAAATAAAATGTAAAACTGAACAAACACTTTTTCTCCTAACCATATATTTAATATACAAATTATTTAATAATGAAATTATGAATCAGTGTTTAAATATGCCTTTTTAGGGTAGCTTACATTTATGCTTATTTTTTATTTTCATTGCATTAGCAGTTACTTGTAGATATCAGAAGTGCTGTTGTCTTATATCTTACTCCATCCAGATTCTAATACAAGTCAATTCCATTCAAGATTGACCCACAATCCCTTAGCTACCATATACTGTAGAATTATCCAGCTAAGTAGTCTCTACTGTCTCATTCAGCAGCATTTTAAATTATGTAGGACCTGTTTCCATTACTCAGAACATCCTAGAAGTGATTTCTGGACCCAATTTTATGATATTATTGAAATGTAAGGCATTTCTATTTGAATAGCTCAAATTCTATATCTGTGTATTAAAATATTGAGTGGACATGTTGATATAAAAAGTTTTGGATATACACAATTGCTAATCCTTGAAAGGGCTTCCCTGGTGTCTCAGTGGTAAAGAATCTGCCTGCCAGTGCAGGAGACATGGGCTTGATCCATGGATCAGGGAGATCCCCTGGAGAAGAAAATGGCAACCCTCTTCAGTATTCTTGCCCAGGAAATCTCTTGGACAGAGGAGCCTAGTGGGCTACAGTCTATGGGGTCACAAAGTGTCAGACACCACTTAGTGACTAAACAGGGACAACAATGATCGTTTAAATATGCAACTTAATTTGTCATGTCCAAAGGTGAGAATACTTGGGTAGCTTAGAAAGACTGAGCTTGTCTGAGCATAATTTATGTATAATATTTCACATAAAGCTCCATTTTATCTTTAAAATATAAACAATATATATTTAAATTATCCAGATAATTTTGTTATCCTTCAGTGAGAAAATTTATTTTTATTTAAAATACTGTTATAAATATTTGAGATTATAACTAATGGAGGTTTTACACATTATAGACATTATTGTAAGTATCTATTCTGCATGTCCATGGAATTCTCCAGGCCAGAGGACTAGAATGGGTAGCTGTTCCCTTCTCCAGGGGATTTTCCCAACCCAGGGATCAAACCCAGGTCTCCTGCATTGCAGCCAGATTCATCTGAGCCACCAGGGAAGACCATTTAGATGGTTACTGGTTACAGTTCACTGTACTTCACCGCCCCCGCCTTCCTGCCCTTATTTTCAAAGAAGAAGCATTAAAAAGCTAAATTATTTATTTTAAATATTTTCCTTTATGTTATCTTTCTTATACCAATATAAGTGTGAAATACTGAGCTATTTGCCAAGTCACTTCAAACAAATTATAAAAATTGAATAATTAAGAATAAGCAGTTTAGCACAGTTACCTCATATACCTGCTATAATTTCTCTCATTCATTCATTAAAAAACATTATTACTCTCAAACACAGATCTTGGTAGTAGAGATATAATTTATAGTAGGTAATAGACCCTGTTCTCTCATAGATTATATTGTAGCAGGAAAAACAGGAATAAATTATAGTAAAAATATATTACTAACTTTCATAAAAGTAGCTCTAGATGAATCATAGATTTAAACACACAATAAAACTTTTAGAAGGTAAATAGGAGATAATCTATGTAAACTGGGTTTGCAATGATGTTTTAGGTATAACGCCATTGTGACTCAGCTGGTAAAGAATCTGCCTGCAATGGGGGAGACTTGGGCTGCATCCTTTGGTTGGGAACATCCACTGGAGAAGGGAAAGGCTACCCACTCCAGTATTCTGGCCTGCAGAATTCTATGGACTATATAGTATGATCCATGAGAGGCAAAATTGATAAGCTGGACTTGGTTAAAATACTCTAGGCAAAATATTGTTAAAGACATTTGAAAGGTAAGCTACAAATCGGGACAATATATCTGCAAAAACACTGATCTATAGAGGGCTTGTATTCAAAATATGCCAAGAACTCTTAGACTTAAGAAGAAGGTAACAAATAATCTAGTTAAAAGCAGGTGGCATATGTGAATAAACGTCTCACCAAAGAATATTTAGAGATGGCGAGTAAGTATATGAAAAGATGTTTACCATCATTTATAATGAATAAGTTACAAATTAAAGAAATGAAATGCCACTATGCACCTATTTATTAGAATTACTAAAATCCCAAATCACATATAACAGCAAATCATCGCAAGGAAATGAAACATTAGAAACTCTCATTGATGGTGGAAATCCAACAGTCGTTTTGCAAGATAGTCTGGGAGTTTCTTCCAACTTGAACTTAGCCTTACCTTATGATCTAGCAATCACACTCTTAAATGATTCCAGAAATCTTGAAAAAAAAAAAGTTAAAAACAAATGTTCACACATCACTTTCATATTAATATTTAAAACAGCTTTGTTTACACTTTCTAAAACAGTAAGCAACCAATAGGCAAATGGATAAACAAGCCATGATACACCCAAACTTTGGAATGTTATTCATCAATGAAAAGAAATGAACTACCAAGTCAGAAAAAGACATGGAAGAACATTACATACACATAGATGTATGATAGAAGCAAGTATAACAATGTTATGTAATGTTTAATTACAACTACATGACATTCTGGATAAGGCATAACCATGCTGCTGTGCTATGCTCAGGTGTGTCCAGCTTTTTGTGACCCTGTGGACTGTAGCCCACCAGGCTCCTCTGTCTATGAGTTTTTCCAGGCAAGAATACTGAAGTGGGTTGCCATTGTCTCCTCCAGGGCATCTTCCCGACCCAGGGATCGAACCCACGTCTCTTGTGTCTCCTGCATTGGTAGGCAGATTCTTTGCCACTGTGCCACCTGGGAAGCCCCAAGGCACAACTTTGCATACAATTTTAAAAATCTGTGGTTCTCAGGATTTGGGAGGGAAAATAGAAGGGGTGAGCAGGTGGAAGATAGGGCACCTCCAGGGCAATGAGACTATTCTGTAGTCTCTGTAATGGTGAATGTATAACTTTATGCTTCTGTCAAAATCCAGAGAACACAAGACAAAGTGTTAACCCTAATGTAAACTGTGGACTTTAGTTAATAACAAGCATCAATATTGTGTCATCAATTGTAACATGCTTGCTGTATTAATGCAAGAAGTTAATAACAGAGGAAACTGTGGAGGAGAGGAAGTAGGAGATTGATTGGATGGAAACTCTCTGTAGTTTCTGCTCATTTGTTTTCTAGAAACCTAAATTTTTCTGAAAAATAAAATCTACAGTTTTTTTTTTTTTTTTTAATGACCTGTATCATAGTATCAGAGAAGGCAATGGCACCCCACTCCAGTACTCTTGCCTGGAAAATCCCATAGATGAAGGAGCCTGGTAGGCTGCAGTCCATGGGATCGCTGAGAGTCAGACACGACTGAGCGACTTCACTTTCACCTTTCATTTTCATACATTGGAGAAGGAAATGGCAACCCACTCCAGTGTTCTTGCCTGGAGAATCCCAGGGACAGGAGAGCCTGGTGGGCTGCCATCTATGGGGTTGCACAGAGTCGGACACAACTGAAGCGACTTAGCAGCAGCAGCAGAATCATAGTATAGTTTTGATGACATTGCTATGGATGTTCATAGGAAAGATGGTAAAATATTATGTGCAGAAAATAATTTTCTTATTTAAAAATGAATAAAGGATAATATTTCACATTGGATTTTGTGATCTCTTCTGAAAAATGCATGAGAGTAAAAATAGGAAAAGTCTGTGCAAGACTGCCTGAAAGTTCAGGAATAGGTTTTTGAAAAAAGCTTCCCATTATTCATGCTTTTTGCTATACCTCAGGAAAATTTTAGGAAACTTTGGGAAAAAGGATTGGATAGTCAAGCAGAAAAGAATTGGAAATGTTTTTATTTTTAACTTCATTTCTAGCATCATCTTAATAACTCTTAAAATCAAGGCTTTATCAATTTCTCTGAAGCATATAAACGGAAAAAAATAGAAATTTCAAAACACTCACAAGTCAGCAGTTCATTTTCACGTGCTTTTATAAATTCTACCAGAGGCCCAAACCACAGGCTGAATAGAGTTTAACCACAGCAATCAGTGCTAAGCCAGAGGGTGGAAATCTTTTAACTACTGAGGCTGTCCTAGGTCCTCAATGCATTTGTGGCTTGTGGGTGACTGGGAATGGTGGGAGATGTCCCACCTGCAGACTAACAGCTACTTTAGGTACTGCTGCTGCTGCTGCTGTAAGTTGCTTCAGTTGTGTCCGACTCTGTGCGACCTCATAGACGGCAGCCCACCAGGCTCCCCTGTCCCTGGGATTCTCCCAGGCAAGAACACTGGAGTGGGTTGCCATTTCCTTCTCCAATGCATAAAAGTGAAAAGTGAAAGTGAAGTCGTTCAGTCGTGTCTGACTCTTAGCGACCTCATGGACTGCAGCCTTCTAGGCTCCTCCGTCCATGGGATTTTCCAGGCAAGAGTACTGGAGTGGGGTGCCATTGCCTTCTCCATTAAGTACTGCAGAACAAGAATTTTAGCAAGGAGAGAACTTCAAATATGGTTGTCTTTTACTTAGTTTAATGGGAAAACCGGGACAACTACACTTTTACTCATTTGGAGTCAAACGGGGAATTTCTTCCTAAACTATGGAAATTGTTTTGAGTTTTTGTTTTTTCCTGTTGTCTCCTGGATTTTTTGTTTTGTTTTTCGTTTTTTTTTTTTTTTTCTCCTACATTGGTATATTTGGGTCTTCTCCCATGTCATCTTCTAGGAAGGCACTTATCCTTTTGTTTTGCCTGCAGCAAGCATCCAGGCCAGAGCTCAGGCCTACAGACTGGGTAGGTGCCTCTATAACCAAGCAAGACCCTACAAGGCTTTCCTGAGACAGATAATCCCCCTACCCCGCACCCCCAATTCGCCATCTCCCAGCCCTCACCACTATCACCATTTCCTCTGCCTCTTGTTTGTAGAAAAGTGTTAGTCTCCCAGCCTCCCCTAAATCACAAAAGACTGGCTCAGGGTTAATGACTGGAAGAATATGAACACACAATAACAAAATACGGCGGTTGGATCAGGAGAACTGGTGACAATTAAATAATAGATCAGTTATAGACTCACAGAATCTTTACTTCTTCCCTGAGGGACGTAAATAACAGTGTCTGATGAACATTCCTGAGTTGTTTTATGCATACTAAAACCCCAGCAGATGGATGAAGCTAACTGCATGATAAGCATGAAAATACAGGGATGATAACTTCTATAATATCAATCTCATCCTCAACAAATCAGATTATTGACCATGAGCTGTTCATGCACCCTGCAGCTCTGTCCCTCACCTTGCCTTTAAAAGATTCCCTAATAGCCATTGAGCATTAGCTGCCCCTATTCCTTGAACGGCCTTACGGTAAACACAACCCAGTGTCCAGAGATTGGCTTTGATAACACGTTTTCTGCCTCAGTGATATGGGAGATGAGGAAGGGGCTTCTTAAAAATGATAATGAGAAAAAAAGTGAAGTCTTTGGCAGTTTCCACCCAATAGATCTTCGAGAGCTGTAACGTTTTGCTGATCTAGATTCATTAGGACTGTCTCTGTGCCAGCCAGGGCCAAGAGCTAAAAGCATAAGCCCTCCCAGCCCCAGGCTGCCACCACCGCAGGGGACCTTGTTTTCCGAGGTTCAGGCCTGAGGCTGGAGAAATCTGGGGCAGCCACTATCAAGAACCCCCTTCTTAGGACCCCAATCTCCTTTACCAATATGGATTCCTCAGTGTGGAACTACGTAACTAAAGTTGTTGCAGATTATTTTTAAAGCTCTTTTTTCCCCAAATCATTTATAGTTATGTGTGTAGCACTTTGCCCTCATAAGTGTGCTCTACAATAAAAAACAAATCAATATATTTTGGAGGGAAAAGAAGCTAGCAATATTTCTGCCCCTCCCCTGCCCCCAACAAAGAAGTAAGCACTTTAAGCACATTTGTATATGTAACATACTTTTAAAGATAAATGAACTCCATGAAGATTTTTGACTAATTGCTTATATTTAAGAAGCAAAGATTTTTATGTTGATAGTTGTACCACTTTATAACAATAGTGCCTTTTCCCCAAAATGCATAAAAATGAGGCTGTAGGCATTCACCTTCATTATGATGCTGAGTAAATTTTGAAACATGAGTAAGTATTAATAATTTCACTACCAAAAGGTAAAATATCCAAAAGCACCTATTAAAGAAGGTGAATGTATTACATCTGGTATAGAAAAATAAAAAATTAAGTAACTGTGTTCCATATGGCTCAGTTTTACTTTATTGATTTGTAAAATTTATCTGCATTATATTTAAGAAAATAATTAAATCACCAGAAATTGAAAAGAATAGGAGTATTTTATTGCCTTCTAGAATGGGAGACAAAGAACTATTTAATCATTTATCATTTTTCATTTTACACCATTAAATTACCATATTTAATTTGATCCCAACTCCCTGTCAAGATACAATAATTGTCTTCTAGGTTGAAGTGTTGGTTAGGTTCTTTGATTTTCATGTAAGAGTATGGACTTCATGAATTACTTAAGAATAGAGAATTTATCTTTTCCTGATAATCTGAGATTCATAATTCAATAATGACATGAGAAACTTTTACTTTGATCAAATTATCTTGATGTACCAAATAATTCCTTTCACTAAGTGATCTGAGGCTATTCTCTTATAGTCCTTTGATGTAACTTACTATAAGAAAAAAAAAGTTAATGAAAATTCTTTACTTTTACTTTAGAAATATATTTTTGATAACATTTCTGAATCTCAATGAACCCAGTAGAAGGTCTGCTCAAGAAATTATTTCACGGCTAAATATCATTACAACTATTTTCTTTTAGGCAATATTATATTTGTCCAAATGATATGTTTTCATCTATTAACAACTGACATTTTACTTATTTGTGAGCAAAACATCAGGAGCTTAAAGGATATAGAGCAAATCAGGCAGAAAATTTAAAAACTATTTTGCAGTGTTAGCCAACAGAGAGTGTTTTGTGTAATTCTCTTTTTGAAAGAATCATACTAAAATATGATGTTACCTTTTTGCCTACAGATTTTAAAACAGTTGAAAAACAAACAAACAAAACCCTCTTGAATATTCAAACTAAAGTTTTTTCTTGTAACTTTTTTTTTTTTTGAGTCCCATCCAGATATTTCAATGTTCTGTCCTTTCCTGTGATAATTATGGAGAGACCAGTCCAATACTGATGGAAGTCTTTTGATAGCCTAGGGCAGTCAAATTAGTGTTCACACTTATAAAGGTAAAATGTAATTTGCAAACTGAGCTGTATTGAAATATTGAGGTCGAAAAGCTAAAATTCACAGTGGAGTACTTGAAATTGAGAGAAGTGACTGTTTCCTGTGCTGTGCAAAGGCTTTTTAGTTTGATGTTGTGCCACTTGTCTATTTTTGCTTTTGTTTTCTGTGCTTTTGCTGTCATATCCAAGAAATCACTGACAAGACCGACATCAAGATTTTCTTCTGTGTTTTATTCTGATAGCTTTATAGTTTCAGGTCTTATGTTTGAGTTTTTAATTCATCTTGATTTGAATTTTGTGTATGGTGTAAGACAGAGATTCAGTTTAATTTTTTGAACGTGAATACTCAGTTTTCCCAGCATTTATTGAAAAGACTCTTTTCCTTGTTACAAAATCTTGGCATCCTTGTCAAAGATCAGTTGACCATATATGTTTGGATTTATCTGGGGGCCCTCAATTCTGTTCCATTGGTCTAAGGGTCTACCTTTATGCCAGAGCTACACTGTTTTAATTACTATAACATTGTAATGCATTTTGAAATCAGGATATGTGATGTATTTAGCTTTGTTCTTCTTTCTTAAATTCAATTATAGGTCTTTTGTGGTCCCATGTGAATTTTAGGATTTATTTTCTCTTTCTTTTCAAAATTTCATTGGGATTTTGATGGGAAGTTAGTTAAGCTTATTTCCACATAGTTTATTATTTTCATGTTATTATAAATGAAATATTTAAATTTCTTTTGGGATAATTTATTATTAGTGTATAGAAATGCAACTGAGTTTTGTATGTTAATTATATATTCTTCAATTTCAGTAAATATTAGTATTAATCATTTTTTGTGGAATCTTTAAGGATCACTACATATAAGATCATGTCATCTGCCACAGAGACAATTTTACTTCATACTTTCTGATTTGGATGCCTTTTTATCCTTTCCCTAATTGCTATAGATAGAATTCAGTACTATGTTGTACAGAAATGTTGAGTGTTATTCCTGGTCTTAGAGATAAAGCTTTCAGTTTTCACCACTGAGCATGATGTTAACTGTGGGCTTGCCATATTTTATTACACTAGGACACACTTCTTTTATACATAGTTTGTTAAAAGTCTTTTTTGTTTTGTTTGCTTACTTTTAATTTTTTATGAAATTTTTAGTGTAGACACCATTTACAGTGGTAGCAAAATATTGTCTATATTACCAGTGTTGTATAATATATCCTTGTAGCCTGTCTTCACACCTTCTAATAATGTGTACCGTTTACTTCCCCACCCCTACTGATAACCACTAGTTTGTTCCCTGTAAGTCTGCTTCTTTTCTTTTTCAATATATTCATTATTTTCTTGTATTTTTAGATTATATATAAGTGATATCATACAGTATTTGCCTGTCTGTACCTGACATTTCATTTAGCATAATGCCCTCCAGGTCTATCTATATTCCTGCAAATGGCAAAATTTCATTCTTTTTATGAGTGAGTAGTATAACATTCTCTGTGTGTGCGTGTGCATGCGTGTGTGTGCGTGCGTGTGTGTGTGTGTGTGTGAGATATCCTCCTTATCCATGTATCTGTTGATGTACATTTAGGCTGCTTTCATATCTTGGCAATTGTAAATAATGCTGCTATGAACATTGGGATGCATGTATCTCTTCAAATTAGTGTTCGTTTGCCTTTTTTTTTTTTTTTTTCCCCACTCTGATGTGTACCTAAGAGTGGAATTACTGGGTCATATGGCAATTACATTTTTAGTTTTTTGAGAAACCTCCATGCTGTTTACCACAGTAGCTGTACCAGTTTATAGTCCCACCAACAGTGTAGGAGGGTTTTCTTTTCTCCACATCTTCACCGACATTGCATTCAACATTTGTATTCTTTTTTAATATTAGCCATTCAGAAAAGCAGTGTCTCGTTGTGGTTAGGTGATAGATATTTCACTGTGGTTCTGACTTGCATTTCCTTAATGGTTACAGTTTTCATTGTGAAAGTATACTGAATTTTTGCAAATGATTTTGCTGTGCATATTGAGACAATAGTGTGATTTTCAAAAAATAATTGATAGAATAAAAGAGCAACCTATAAAATATATGAGAGGATATCCATAAAGTATATCTCAGATAAGAGGTTAATATCCAGAATATGTAAGAAACTTCTGCAACTCAATAAAAAAAGGCAAATAACCTGATTTTAAAAAAATGGACAAAGGACTTGATTCAGATCTTTCTCAAAACAAGACATACAGATGGCCGACATGTACATGTTGCTCAATATCCTTAATAATCAAGGAAATTCAAATCAAAGCTATAAGTTATAACCTCACATTTGGTAAGATTGCTACTAGAAAAAAAGAAAGTGCTGATAAGCATTTGGGAAACTGGAATCTTGTACACCATTGGTGGGTCTGTAAAGTAATGGAGCAGAAGTGGAAAGCACAGCAGTACCACATGTCCTCACATCATTAAATATACAACTATGATATAATCTACCAGTTCCACCTCTGGGTATATAGCCCAAAGAATTGAAAGCAGGATCTTGAGGAGGATATCTGTACTTTCATGCTCACTGCAGTATTAATCATACTAGCCAAAATGTGATAAAGACCTCCATGTCCATGGATGGATGAGTGAATAATGAAAATGTAGTATATTCCTACAATCGTGCATTATTCATCCATAAAAAGGAAACCCAATGTGCAGCAACATGGATGAACAACTTGGAGAACATTGTGTTTAATTAAGTAAACCATCACAGAAGAACATATCATGTGTGATTCTACTTACATGAGCTATCTAAACTAGTCAAACGGGGGGGGGGGGGGGGGGGGGGGGGGGGGGGTTATTAGAACATGGATTGGTGGTTGCCAGGGCCTGGAGGTGAAGATGAAAAGTTGTTCAATGGATATAAAGCTCAGTCATGTAAAATGAGTTAAGTTCTAAAGATCTACTACCATAGTGCCTATAATCAACAATAATGTTTTGTGCACTTAAATATTTGTTAAGAAGGTCGATCTCGAGTGTTCTTATAACGTACACCATACAATGATAAAAATGAAATTAAAACAAATGTAAGAAGGAACACAAGGAAACTTTTGGAATTCATGGATATGTTCATTACTTTGGACATACTTTGACGATTTTGTCCATTACTTTGAGGTTCATAGAAGTATGCATATATCATAAATCATCAAATTGTTTACATTAAATATGTGCAGCTTTTGGATATCAGTTATACCTCAATGATAGCTGTTTTTAAAAACTGTGGGAAATGTTAATCATCTTGCAAAGGGTATATGCAGATCTCGGAACTGCAAAGAGAATCAAATGATACAAGTTGAGAGTGAGAAAAATTGCAGATAAAGATTCTTTGCTTTTGATCTGGTAGTGATCATTATGGCACTCTACTTGGTCATATTTTTCTTAGGCAAAAGTTTTATCCGATTTGGTTAATGCAGATAGTTCTTGTTTCAGGTTTTTGGAGATTGTGTTTGTTTGTTTCTATATATCATGTTTTTAAGAAGGTAAACTCCCATTTAGCAGAAAGTCTATTTCATGTAGGATGCGTACACCTTCACATTTAACTGATCTGCATGGATTTTAGAAGCATCTGAAGATTTATCTAGTGACCCACAATTTCAGTTAACATTTTGACAGGGAGCCAGGAGGCAGTGATGTTTTAGCATGAGTCAAGGTTTGAATCCCTCCTGCTGCTGCTGCTGCTAAGTCGCTTCAGTCATGTCCGACTCTGTGCGACCCCATAGATGGCAGCCCACCAGGCTCCCCTGTCCCTGGGATTCTCCAGGCAAGAACACTGGAGCGGGTTGCCATTTCCTTCTCCAATGCATGAAAGTGAAAAGTGAAAGCGAAATCGCCCAGTCATGCCCGGACTCCCAGCGACCCCAAGGACTGCAGCCTACCAGGCTCCTCCATCCATGGGATTCGCAAGGCAAGAGTACTGGAGTGGGGTGCCATTGCCTTCTCCACATCAATACAATTATTTTAAAACTCTAAATTATAAAAATGTTTACTAACGGTTCAGTCTTTCAAGTGTCATTGTCAACTAGGTACACATTATATTGTTATATTTGCAGCCTGTAGCAGTCTCCACTGTGGTTTGCTGTTCCACATAACTAGAGATTGTTCGCAGCCAAAGAAGAGTCAAATCTTCTCTGAATGAATTTTTAAGTGTGTCAGTCAGTCAGTTCAGTCACTCAGTCGTGTCCGACTCTTTGCGACCCCATGAATCGCAGCACGCCAGGCCTCCCTGTTCATCACATCTCCCGGAGTTCACTCAGACTCCCGTCCATCGAGTCTGTGATATCATCCAGCCATCTCATCCTCGGTCGTCCCCTTCTCCTCCTGCCCCCAATCCCTCCCAGCATTACGAGTCTTTTCCAATGAGTCAACTCTTCTCATGAGGTGGCCAAAGTACTGGAGTTTCAGCTTTAGCATCATTCCTTCCAAAGAAATCCCAGGGTTGATCTCCTTCAGAATGGACTAAGTGCGTATATTTCATAAAATTATATGTAATATATACTATTACAGCAAATATGTAGACAGTAAGTTCATGATTCAGGGATAGGAGGGTTCTATCTTGGTAGTATTCCATTTGAAAAGGAAGACAGTCATTTTTCAGATTAACATGTTCATATCTGAACTACCATTTCATTCACTCTTTTCAGTTGTAGGTGATTGAGTATTTTTTATCAAGCATCTTCTGTGTAATAACACATTAGTTGAAGACAGATTGCTGAATAAAATACAATTTCTAGCTTTAAGAAGCTCAATATGTAAATTAAAGTTTTACAGATATAGAATAATACATATCATATGTATATTTGATTAATTGCATATAGATGATTTTATGCACTACACAAGTATAGGCCAGATATAAAAGGAGTGCATTAAGATGGAAACTGTGATAACAATGCTTCATAGAAAGCATAATTTCTGAGCTGAGTTACAGCCCGAATAGAAGGTCCGTAAGCTGGAAAGAATAAGAAGGTTTTCTGATTAAGTGGCACAAATAAATATATATATACACAGAGGTGTGAAACTTTAGGATGGCTTTTGGAATGTATTAACAACCTAATAATCCAAAAATGGAACTTTGTGTGTGAATACTTGAGGGGGTAGCCTTTCCCTTCTCCAGGGGATCTTCCCAACCCAGGGATTAAATCGAGGACTGCCACACTGCAGGCAGATTCTTTACCAACTGAACCACAAGGGATGCTGGAGAATACTAGAGTGGGTAGCCTATCCTTTCTCCAGGGGATCTTCCCAACCCAGGAATTCAACCAGGGTCTCCTGCATTGCAGGCGGATTCTTTACCAACTGAGCCATCAGGGAAGCCTCATAAGGAAGCTTGGAAATTGGTAAAAGAAGCAAAATAAAAGCTGGTATATTAAGTGGGGACCTCATCATGACTATTCCAACTCCATATTTCTTCAAATCAGGCATAATTATTTTAGATGATAAAGACATAATGAACATTGACTCAGCCATTGATTCTTTTTAAATGCCCTCTGAAAGAACCTGACCTTCATTGAGATACCTTAACCCTTAAAATTTTTTTTAATTTATTTATTTTTAATTGAAATGTAATTGTTTTACAATATTGTGTTGGTTTCTGCCATACATCAACATGAATCAATCATAGGTATAAATATGTCCCCTCCCTCTTGAACCTCCCTTCTACCTTCTACCCCATCCCAGCCCTCGACATTCTTTGCAGTCTTCCAGACCCATCCCTAAACAGACTTCGACCAAATACATGGACACAAATTACATAGCTCAGTCAGAGGTTCTCTTTACATGCATTAAAAAGGTAGATTAAAGGATAAAATAAAGTAGAGAAGTGGAATGGATGAATTTGGCTATATATATATATATATATATATATACACACACATATATATATATATACACATATATTCAGTAATATGTCTGTAATATTCTGTACCCTGTAAGTACAGAGTATTTTAAATTTCTTATGGGGTTCATGAAAACTAATGTAAATTATTAGGAAATAAAAAAATTTAAAATGGATTATTAGTCTCCTATTCTCATTTGCTAGTTTAGAATGTTCCTTTCAAAAGGCCAGCCAGCAGTTAGATTTGGGGTGAGGACCAAGGGTAATGCTGGCTTGAGTATTATAGATGAGTGAGGGTCAGACACCATCTGGCTTCCCAGTAAAAATTAAATCAAAAAGAAGAGGAGCTACAGGAAGTACCATGTCAAATATGTGTGATTTGTGCATAGGTGACTGTGGAAAGGAACTGGATGCTAAAGGGAGTTAGAAAATACAGTAAGACAAGATAATAGGCTTCAGTTTTAACCTTTGAGAAACACCAGTGTGTCCTTATTTAATTATAGCTGTTAAATGAACACATTTTAAAGATCAGTTTTTGCCAGATAGATTTAAAAGTCATTGGGGAAATACATATTTATTGTTATGGGGTCCATAAGCAAGAATTATGCTTTATTTATCATTTTAATCTGTTTTGTCTCACAAAATCTGACATGACTATTTGCATGTGGTAACAATACATGTTAATGACTTCAGCTGTAAAACAGTTCATTCTAAGCTTGAAAATATAATCTAAACAACTTCTAATAAGAGAAAATAGAAAAAAAAGTATCTTAATCTATGGGAATAATTATTCTCACAGTGGAACTTTTATACATAGAATGAATTATTTAAAGGGATCTATGGCAAGTTGGACTGTGAAGAAAGCTGAGCACTGAAGAAGTGATGCTTTTGAACTGTGGTGTTGGAGAAGACTCTTGAGAGTCCTCTGGACTGCAAGGAGATCCAACCAGTTCATCCTAAAGGAGATCAGTCCTGGGTGTTCATTGGAAGGACTGATGCTGAAGCTGAAACTCCAGTACTTTGGCCACCTCATGAGAAGAGTTGACTCTGGAAAAGACACTGATGCTGGGAGGGATTAGGGGCAGGAGGAGAAGGGGACAACGGAGGATGAGATGGCTGGATGGCATTGCCGACTCAACGGACATGAGTTTGGTTAAACTACGGGAATTGATGATGGACAAGGAGGCCTGGTGTGCTATGATTCATGGGGTCGAAAAGAGTCAGACACGACTGAGTGACTGAACTGAACTGATGGCATGTTATATCCCAGAAGAAATCTTTTTACATCTAACCACAGTTCTACTCAGGCTTCCATGGTGGCTCAGATGGTAAAGCAGTAAGCAGATAAAGCAGGGGGCTCAGACGCCTGCAATGTGGAAGAACTGGCTTCGATCCCTGGGTTGGGAAGATCCCCTGGAGGGAGGGCATGGCAACCCACTCCGGTATTCTTGCCTGGAGAATCCCCATAGACAGAGGTACCTGGTGGGCTACAGTCCATGAGTTTGCAAAGAGTCGGACATGACTGAGCAACTAAGCACAGCACAATTCTACTCACCTGCCAAATGTGATATATCACAAATACTCATTTTTATTTAAGGGTCTTGGCCTTGAACTAAACGATTCATTGATGGAATCTCTTATAATGAGTCATACATACTAGAAGATATGCCTGAATGTATTTTGGAGCTGTGGATAAATATAAACTATTTTTATTTTCCAGGGTTGTGGCTAACAACATCTCATGGTTGACAAGTCAATCCTAATAAAACTGTTTATTAGACTATCTAGATGGCAGGAAGAGTCTAGAGATCAATCTTCAACTAGGAGATTTGATGGAATATGTCATAAACTAAGAAGATGCAATAATACGGTGACCTTGTATTTAATGAGTAAATGACCCTTCTGTTTAGTAAGCTGAATCATTTCCATGATATTAACTATACTCTTCTGTATGTTGGATGAGTTGTATGAAAATATTTAAATGTACCAGAATAAACACCCAAGAAAATATAAACATTCTGTTTCAAGGACAAGACTAATAGCAAATAATTACTCATATTAATATATTATTTTTAATATATACAGTCACAAAGGAATATCAGGGAATTTTTATATCATCTTAAAATTTGTTAAACAATCAACAAATTGCATGGCAGTATCCAAATGAAATTATAATTAAAAATCATTTCTATGCAAATTAAAATCGCAATTTAGGTGAGTAGTTGTTGTTTTACTTTCTAGGAAGCAACATTTCACTGGCCTCTTATTAAAAGAGTGTAGCTCAACTAGTTATTTCCTGATAATCATAGCCAATATCTTTCAATATCATCATTAATCTGCCTTCTCAGATGTCACTAAAATACTGGTGTTGATAATTAAGTTATCATATCTTCTGATCTGCAGTGTTTCCTATATTTAGTTAAGTCTTTGCAGTAGCATCTTTCACTTAAAAATGGAAAAAGCTTAGGTTTAAAACCACCCCTGGTGGCTCAGAGGTTAAAGCGTCTGCCTCCAACACAGGAGACCCATGTTCGATCCCTGGGTTGGGAAGATCCCCTGGAGAAGGGAAATGGCAGTCCACTCTAGTATTCTTGCCTGGAGAATCCAATGGACAGAGAAGCCTAGTAGGTTACAGGCCATGGGGTCACAAAGAGTCAGACACAACTGAGCGACTTCACTTTTACCTTCAGGGAACCACAAATTAAATTTTTATCTTCTTATACATAGAAAACAGCTGCTACATTTGTAAATATGAATTAGAAAAAAATAGTAAAAAGTAATATTTAAAATTTTATTTATATCATTTTTTCCAAACTACCCTTTTTTTTTCCTTAAAATATGACAAAATGAATACAAAGCTTAGACATATTATTCCAATGTTCACAGATTTGCATTATTTGATTCTCTTTAGATGAATGTATAACATGAAGATAAAATAAAATTTAAGTTTCAGGAAAGGTTTTTGTTCCAAGATAGGCAAAATAACTTAAACTGAGCTGGTACTGTTTCAGATAACAATTATATGCTATGAGACAAAAAGTAATTTTAAAAAAATCTATTTGAAGAATCTACAATGCAACTCTAACCAGGTAAAATCTGTCCACAATTTTCTCACCTCTTAGAGAAAAATCAGCAAATCCTAAGTCAAAACAATAAACATTATTCACCTCTAGTAAAAGTAACAAGTCAGATCTTTTAAAAGCTTCATTATTTTTCACTCTAAAATAATCTATAAAGTGTTATGTAGTTAGCATGATTTTCAGTCATTTCTCCAGAAGTATTAATTCCTATTCATTCTCTAGAAATATTTTGAAAAGTCATGAAAATGAAAAAACATAAAGATCACACATTATGAGGGTATTTTGCTGATCTCTCAGCTAGGTGGAAGAATTGATTTTTTTTTTTTTTTGACAGAGTCTAAAATCCATAGAAGAGTACATTTCCATCGGCTTCAATGCCAAAGAGAGATAGCTTTGTATCATTTAGTTAAAAGGGATAATTTGATCAAATATAATTTTATTTTCTATCCTTGAGAAGTTAGAGAGTATAGAATTGAGTTTTATGTTTATGTCCCCAAAGATGAATCTTTTGACATAAGAGAAAAAAATTAAATATTTGTGATGCTAATCTTGACATCTTTGATTTCAAGAAAACCCAAGCAAAAACCACATAAAGATTTAGGAAAAATTTAAATACAAATGATTATCAAAATTAATTTCAAATGGTTCAAGTAAAACAGAGTTATGCCACCTACAACCAAAACAATTTTAAATGTTATATGTTTAAATTTCTGAAATTCTTAAAACAAAATTACATTATGGTTGAGAAAGTTCTATTAAGATAAGTGAGTTTATTGTAATAGTGGTCATATCATGGAAGAATGTAGGGTTGTATATAAATAAATAAAGCAACTATGATTAACTTGTACTATCCAAGCCAAGAAAATGAATTATAATAAAGCATTACAATATGGGTATATCTACTACATCTAATGTAAAAGTTTGCATACATATAAAAGTGTATATACAAAATTTTAAAATAACCTAAGCTATACATTATATTTGGAGAAGGCAATGGCACCCCACTCCAGTACTCTTGCCTGGAAAATCCCATGGATGGAGGAGCTATATTGTGTGGGGATGTATCCATATATGGTAAAATATATAATATAAAGGAAGGTAATGACAAAATACAATATCTTGAATTAGGTGAAAGTATCAAGAGAAGTACAGCACATAATTAAATACTAGGGTTTTGATAATGTAATTCTTAAGATAAGCAGTGGGTTCTTGGCTGCCTGTCAGTTCAGTTCAGTTGCTCAGTTGTGTCTATCTCTTTGTGACCCAATGAAGTACAGCTCACCGGCTTCCCTTCCATCATCAGTTTCTGAGTTTGCTCAAACTCACGTCCATTGAGTCAGTGATGCCATCCAACCATCTCATGCTCTGTCGTCCCCATCTCCTCCTGCCTTCAATCTTTCCCAGATTCAGGGTCTTTTCCAAGGAGTCAGTTCTTCACCAAAGAAGCTGAAACTGCAATACTTTGGCCTCCTGAGAAATCTGTATGCAGGTCAAGAAGCAACAGTTAGAACTGGACATGGAACAACAGATTGGCTCCAAATCAGGAAAGAAAGAAGTGGGTCAAGGATCTATACTGTCACCCTGTTGTTTAACTTATATGCAGAGTCCATATAAGTCTTCTATGTACCTGAGGTTGTTGATATTTCTCCCAGGAATCTTTATTCAAGCTTGTGCTTCATCCATCCTGGCATTTCGCATGATGTACTCTGCATATAAGTTAAATAAACAGGGTGACAATATAGAGCCTTGACATGCTCCTTTCCTAATTTGGAACCAGTCTGGTGTTCCATGTCCAATCTAGCTATTGCTTCTTGACCTGCATACAAGTTTCTCAGGAGGCAGGTAAGGTAGTCTGGTATTCCTATCTCTTTAAGAATTTTCCATAGTTTGTTGTGATCCACACAGTCAAAAGCTTTGGCATAGCCCATAACACAGGAGTAGATGTTTTTCTGGAATTCTCTTTCTTTTTCTATGATCCAACGGATGTTGAAAATTTGATCTTTAGTTCCTCTGCCTTTTCTAAAACCAGCTTGAGCATCTGGAAGTTTATGGTTCATGTACTGTTGAAGCCTGGCTTGAAGAATTTTGAGCGTTACTTTGCTAGTGTGTGAGAGGAGTGCAATTGTGTGGTAGACTGAACATTCTTTGGCATACCCTTCTTGGGGACTGGAATGAAACTGACCTTTTCCAGTCCTGTGGCCACTGCTGAGTTTTCCAAATTTGCTGGCATATTAAGTGCAGCACTTTCACAGCATCATCTTTTAAGATTTGATATAGCTCAGCTGGAATTCCATCTTCTCCACCTGCTTTGTTTCTAGTGATGCTTCCTAAGGACCACTTGACTTCGAATTCCAGGATGTCTGGCTCTAGTTGAGTGATCACACCATCATGGTTATCTGGGTCATTTCCAGAGTTTCATTTTATTATTATATTTCATAGCATATATATATATATATATGACATATATTTATATTTCTATCAATATTACAGGATTCAAATATTTTAAATATGCAGTTAATTTATAATGTGTAAGATTTTTATAATCTTGTTGACAATGAGAATAGTGAAGATATTCAAGTGGTCAAAGGTCATGAGCAAATTTATGTAGTGAGCCTACATGCTTAGTCACTCATTCGTGTCTGACTCTGTGAACCCATGTACCATAGCCCACCAGGCTCCTCTGTCCATGGAATTCTCCAAGCAAGAATACTGGAGTGGGTAGCCATTCCCTTCTCCCTGGGAATCTTTCCAATCCAAGGATTGAACCCAGGTCTCCTGCATTGCAGACTATTTACCATCTGAGTCACCAGGGACACCCAAATTTATGTAGACAGAATGTATAAGATAATCAGACCAAATGTATAATCAGACAACAGAGAGTAGATTGGTATGCAGTTATAGGTTTAGCTTTGGAGAAAAGCATAGGAGAAAACTGACATGCATTTTCTACAAAAATACCCCATAATACTTCTGACCCAGTTGTCTCTTTCTTATTGTAATGCTTAAAATGCTGTCATTTTTTCTAACAGTCAAATGTATTAAAAATAAAAATTTAAATTCTATGTTTCCATGTTTGAAAATATTAAGCTCTATAAATCCTAGTAAGGTTGGCATTGGTAAATATTGTGTTACTTAGAAATCCTAAAATAGGTTTGATTATTTCTTAGAGAAAACAGATCTTTCCAAAGAATAAAACACAGTCTTCAGGTAAACATACATTCAAGTCATTTACTTGTGTTTCCCATTCCACTTTTTAAGGAATCTATCAAAAGAAATGATACTTGGTAGTAATTTTGGTAAATCAATTTAAAATCTTGATTTTATTTTGACTTTTCATCTTTATAGTATCTTTTATCAGTTCCAATTCCATCAGGGAAATAAAGCAAAGGGAGAATATTTGCTCAGCCATTGACATTTTATTCTTACACTGTAGTTTTGTTTCTATTACCCCATTTACTCAGTGAAAAGTGATAAAGTTAAATCCCCTTGCCTGGATTGTCACAAAACTAGAATCAGGGGAAAAAAAGAGATTCTACTATTCTTAGATTGATTAAAAAGCAAAATGGACAAGATAAATTATTTTAAATTATGTAAGATTATTGATAATTTGGAACAAAACCAAGTATTTGATATTAAAAATATTTTTAAATATTTTATCTCTATATGAAGAGAATAGCATTGTACACTGAATATTAATACATGACCCCAAACAACTTTCAAATCCATAGAACTAAAAAGAGGCCAAATATCAAAGGAATATCAAATAAGATGGCAGCGTTCAGCAATTCCTGATGACAACTTCCAAATCCTTTCAGCTTTAAAGCTTTTGAGATCAAAGAGCATCATAAAGGTTCCTGGCACCTAAATGTGATGTCTTTAAACATTATACTAATCCAGGAAAGAAATACATACTGCAATAATCTGTGTTCTTATAGTCAGTGTGTGCTTTTTGCTTTTGGGGTTTTTTTTTTTTTGTTTTTGGCAGCTATACCTGCTTAATTAAGTTACATCATGAATAGTTTCCAAAAGACACATCACTATTTAACTAATTTGTATTACATTTTTGAAGAAAATAATGATAACTTCGAGTAACTTATATGTAAAATAACTTTCATACCTTTTTGTCCTTTGCTTTTATCATTTTTGGTAAATATATCTTGAAGTTAATAATCATACCATTATTGTTAGTTTTAGCATGGTAAAGGTGTTAAATGATATTTTGTTATATGTTACTTTTGCCTACAAATTTAAAATTACCTTTTGCCCAAATTCCATGTTTACCTGTATTGATACCCAATTCTATTTCATTTTACTACTACTTTCCCAAACTTGAGTTATTACTCAAAAATGATAAGGCCATAAAAGAGTTTAAAATTTTTGCTATATTGAAATAACCTAAAATTCCTTTGCAGTATAGCAAAAAATTATTAAGGCCTCAAAGTTCCTGCAAACTAAACACAAATAATTATGAGTAATTAGTGAAAAAATAACACAACATTTAGATAAATGGTCTACTAAGGACAAAAATAGTTTTTGAAAATATTAAGGTATCTAGCTTAAAGCTGAATAAAATATTTTGAGATACTCTGAAATACACGATCTTGTATAGGCTCCCACAACTTCTAATAGTGAACTAAATGATGAAGGCGATTTTACAGAGTACCAGTATTCGGCATGTAGCCTTTTTAACCTTCTAATTACTCAGCTGAGCCTCCAAGAAAAACTGACTTGAATGAAACGATCTTCCCCTACTACTTTAAGAACAGGCCATGTCTGCTGTAGCACCATTATATACATGTCATTTACACAAAATAACTTTTAAGTTAACTCGAAAACCATATTATCCAAATGAAGTTGAGCAAGAGCAGCATACACTTAAGTTATGCTTGGCTTGGGGGAGGGGTCAGGGGGTGAATGTGAGTTGCAATAGTACTACTTAAGTAATACAATTGACAAAGAAGGAAGGAGTGATTAAGTGGTGCTCTCTTGTTCCTTTTACTTAGCCTTCCCTTCAGGTGCATTTCCCATTGAGGATGAATGTGCTTAATAAGGAATATATAATTTTCCCCTATATAATCTATTGGCCATATTAAGCCATTGAAAACCCCACTTCCCTTGAGAAGGGTAGTAAGAGATTGGGTTTCAGGTATTCTTCTGAACAGAATAAATAGAAGATAACCATAGCAGTCCGATATGGCAATGATGCCTTAGAATGATTATCATCTGCCTCCTTCAGACTCTCATCTCTGAGGACTACATGAATTCCATGTGATCAAATTCTCCCAAGGCTATTACTTCAGGAGAAGGAGCCTGAGACATTGTTTTCTTTTTCAAGGAATAACTTATAGGATAGGAATCACATGTAGATTTGACACGTAATTATTATCAGTTCAACTTTTTTTTTTCTTTTGGCAGCAAAGCTAATAGAAACTAAGTTAAAAACCTAAAAGTACAGACAAGTCCTGCCCAGTTCAACCAGCAGTTCTATTCACTCAGAATTATCATTCACTTCAGTTCAAATCAGTTCAGTACTCAGTCGTGTATCCTACTTCTTGCGACCTCATGGACCACAGGATGCCAGGCTTCCCTGGTGAGAGTGTTAACTCCTCTGGGCCCATCAGCATAATAAACCTGAGTTCTCCAGCTTGGTTTGAGTGTGGTGCTTGGTTTCTCTTTTTTTCTCTCCCTAATTCTCCCAAGTGATAAGACATAATTTATGTAAGATATCCTCCATACATAGGTTGCAACTTTTTGCATTGTTCCCTAAAATGAGATAATCAATAAGAGAATCTTAAAAACCAAACTATACCAATAAAATTATATGTACGCTTTGTCAGATGAATGAATGAGAACACACTGATCTACTTAGTAAGGACTAGATCTCAAAGAAAGGCAATGCCAAAGAATGCTCAAACTACCGCACAATTGCACTCATCTCACACGCTAGTAAAGTAACGCTCAAAATTCTCCAACCCAGGCTTCAGCAATATGTGAATCATGAACTTCCAGATGTTCAAGCTGGTTTTAGAAAAGGCAGAGGAACCAGAGGTCAAATTGCCAGCATCTGCTGGATCATCGAAAAGCAAAAGAGTTCCAGAAAAGCATCTATTTCTGCTTTCTTGACTATGCCAAAGCCTTTGAATGTGTGGATCACAATAAACTGTGGAAAATTCTGAAAGAGATGGGAATACCAGACAACCTGACCTGCCACTTGAGAAATCTGTATGCAGGTCAGGAAGCAACAGTTAGAACTGGACATGGAACAACAGACTGGTTCCAAATAGGAAAAGGAGTACGTCAAGGCTGTATATTGTCACCCTGGTTATTTAACTTATATGCAGAGTGCATAACGAGAAACTCTGGGCTGAAAGAAGCACAAGCTGGAATCAAGATTGCCGGGAGAAATATCAATAACCTCAGATATACACATGACACTACTCTTATGGCAGAAAGTGAAGAGGAACTAAAAAGCCTCTTTCTGAAAGTGATAGAGGAGAGTGAAAAAGTTAGCTTAAAGCTCAACATTCAGAAAACAAAGATCTTGGCATCTGGTCCCATCCTTCATGGGAAATAGATGAGGAAACAGAGGAAACAATGTCAGGCTTTATTTTGAGGGGCTCCAAAATCACTGCAGATGGTGACTGCAGCCATAAAATTAAAAGATGCTTACTCCTTGGATGGAAAGTTATGACCAACCTAGAGAACATATTAAAAAGCAGAGACATTACTTTGCCAACAAAGATCTGTCTAGTCAAGGCTATGCTTTTTCCAGTGATCATGTATGGAGGTGAGAGTTGGACTGTGAAGAAAGCTGAGTGCTGAAGAATTGATACTTTTGAACTGTGGTGCTGGAGAAAACTCTTGAGAGTCCCTTGGATTGCACGGAGATCCAACCAGTCCATCCAAAAGGAGATTGGTCCTGGGTGTTCTTTGGAAGGAATGATGCTGAAGCTGAAACTCCAATACTTTGGCCACCTCATGTGAAGGGCTGACTCATTGGAAAAGACTCTGATGCTGGGAGGGATTGGAGGCAGGAGGAGAAGGGGATGGCAGAGGATGAGATGGCTGGATGGTATCACCGACTCAATGGATGTGAGTTTGAGTGAACTCCGGGAGTTGGTGATGGACAGGGAGCCTGGCATGCTGCAGTTCATGGGGTTGCAAAGAGTTGGACACCACTGAGCAACTGAACTGAACTAGTTAAATAAAAACATATTTTAAGCTTCCCTGGTGGCTCAGAGGTCAAAGCGTCTGCCTGCAATGCAGGAGACCTGGGTTTGATCCCTGGGTTGGGAAGATCCCCTGGAGAAGGAAATGGCAACCCACTCCAGTATTCTTGCCTGGAAAATCCCATGCATGGAGGAGCCTGGAGGGCTACAGTCCATGGGGCCACAAAGAGTTGGACACGACTGAGCAACTTCACTTTCACTTCACTTTCAATGCATTTGCCAGAGGCAATTTTTTCTGGTTTTATTGATTTATATATAATGTTATAGGAACCTATATAATTTTTGCTAGAATACTAAGCCTATTTCATTTATATAAACCTGTATTCCATTTGATTATGTAAATATGTCTTGTTTACTCATGGAACTTAAATACCTTGTGAATCATACAGTCAATATTTAAATATTTATATAAAATTAGGTGTAAACAGTCTGTATAATTCATCTGAGAGCCACATGTTACTTATTCAGAAATACTAGTAAGGTATTGATTTTATTTGGTTTATAATTATTTATGTACCTCTTTATGTATATATTGTTCTTCTGTAATCATCATATTTTTTCCCATTTCTGATTTCTTAAAAGGAGAAAGAACATAAACACATGCATACAATTCTAGTCACAGTTCTTTGCTGACATGATCTTTTAATGTTCAATAATTCACCTATCACATGTCACTCACACCATTTTGATATTCATATCTCTGACTTACTTGACATTCATCAGTCTTGTTCTCTTCTTGGTCAGTAATTGAGGAAAGAAAAATAGTCATAAATACATGGATTTCTGGCATGAATTCATATAGAATACTATTCATGTCGAAAATGCTCTGTATCTCAAACGTGAGATGCAAGATCCTCTTACGAAACATGAGAGACTAAGCAAATGAATGAGGAAAAGTGTTCAGGTGAGACTGTTCAATTTGAGGTGAAAAAAAGACCATCCGAAGTGGCTTTATCTAGGAACCAGTCACAAATGTGGCTCCTCAAAAGTGCTGTGTAATTAAGGAGTCATGTTCCTTCCACTTCTTTCACAATCTTCTCCATCTCTCCTCACACTAACAGGAAGAAATGAGAACACAGTTTCTCTGCCATATACAAAAGGGGCCTCCGATCTTCCTCCTTGGCCCAAGGCCATAGCTACATAGGCAGTGGATAGTTTTCACCACTTGCATATTCACTTTCAGATGAAATTTTGAAGTGAAAATTAGGCAACCATAAAGTAAATAAAGGAATATTATTTTGTAATTAGTAGTTATATATACCGATAAGGCAAACTGATCTATAATAAGATAGAGGCAGAATTGAGAAGCTAACACTCAAATAATCCTTATAGTCAATAATACTAATGAAACCAGTATTATTCATTAAACATTATTTAGCTTTGTGAACCAGTTACTTAGATAAGAACATCCAGTATTCATTAAATCTTCAAGACATTCTTATGAATAAGATATTATTATTATATGTTTTAGAGATAAGAAAACCAAAGCTCAAAGTAACATAACTAGTAAGTGATAAAGCAGATTTCAATGTATTTTTGTCTCATCTCAGGACCCAATTTAATAATCTGATTGTACCACTGCTTTCACTGTCTTTTAAAAATGGTATCACTATTTTTATCTCCTTTCATAAGGATATAATAACATGAAAAAGACTTATTAGAATAAATCTCAGATCATGAATTACCTGGAAAAATGTGTTTCATGTAATTCATGAAGTTCTCATATTGTAACATATTTCTTAAAACCTTTTAGAGAAAAGATTTAAATAGCTGATAGTCTGAAAAAAATAGCATAACTCATTATAAACCATTATTATTTTGGGCATTTTAATAAAATGGGGTATCTCACTGACAAGCCATACCTTGCTATATTATGATAGTCTTTGTTATAATGAACAATTTTGTTTGGAGGGAAAAAAAGTCTAATGTACGAAGAATATGTATGTTTATTTGTGAAATATATTTTATCAACCAATTGCCCTTTTTAGTTTTATACACTAAAATTTACTTTTAAGTCTTATTTTCAAAATATTCATGTCTATTCTCCGTTTTCCCCCAGCCTCTCTAAGATTAGTTTTTAACAGATCATATTTTTCAAAATCATAGTGGTTACTTAAGTCTTCTCATCTTGATCATGTTATATTTTACTTTCTGAGTATGGAAATTGGCCTTATTTAACCTGCTCTTCTGATGAATTAATTTGTGGTCTTTTACTTAAGGTTGTCTTATGAGATATACATGAGTAAATTGTGTAAATATAGTCAGTGCCTTATCTCTAGTAATATAAGACACACACACACGAAGTGAGAGAGGTTGGTCTATCTATTAATACTAACTTCAGATTTGAAATAATGAAGAAATTTGAGAAACTTTTTATATTTGCCATAGAACATGCTTCAGGGAAATGAAAGATGATCAAAGAGTAAAAAATAAATTGCATACAAGGAAGAAAAAATCAATTTATAGAACTTTGAATTATACATATTAAATTACTGTGGTAGAAGAACCTGGTAGAAGAAAGATATAAAGTAATACTTTCTAGTGCAATATAAAAATATTTCCATATATCACTGAATTTCATAATAAGTTTTAAGAGTGACAACAGGAGCTATTTTATGGATTGAAATGGATTCAGAACACCCTTATGGGCACTTAAAAGGTAAAAATCAGTGATTATGGTCACATTTCAAAAGGAAAAAAAAAAGAGACAGAAAGAGAGAAGAAAGAAACACAACAATGAAAAAGATATATATGTCTTTTAATTATTTAAACCCATGGAATTAAGGGTCATAATGAAAAGGAAAAGTTAAAGTTTTACATAACCTCCTGCTCATTCTGCCTCTATAACTCATCTTGCTCCTTGCAAAGTCTGGATCACATAGGTCAAGTAGTTTCAGAAAGTGGGGATTTACAATACTAGGGAACTGGAGCTTATCTCACTCACCCTTGTCTTGCTCTTTGCAATTGCCCAGCCCCTGCAAACATACTTAATCACGCGTGTCCATGTAAAGGTCAGGCATCCCCCTCCTCGTCTTGACTGCTCTTCCCGTGCACGCTAAACCCTGTTTGAACCAGCCTATTAGCTAGTGTTGCCCACTATAGTCTGTTGATAAAAACTTTGTAACCCCTTTGCTCAGGGCTGAGAGATTGGAGTGTTAACTCCTTTGGGCCGGCCAGCATAATAAACCTGAATTCTCCAACTCTCTGAGTGTGGTGCTTGGTTTCTCAGTTACTGGTTTCTGGAACATTTCTGGAGGCCCCAGTGAGATTCCAACCATGCTGGCCCCTTGAGCTGCCAGACTGGTGGCTCAGCTGGACTGGAGGAGAGGAATCCGAGGACAAATGAGGAGGTGCACCACCTGACAGTATTCTGGGTTCTCTTTCCAGCCAGTGTTCCGACCGTCTGGACAGCCAGGCCCAGACCGGGCTCATTGGAGGGACAAACCTACTCACCAGGAATGGCCACAGGATTGGGTAAGGCCCTGGGGCCAGTCCCCAGTCAGGTCTACCCAAACGGGTAGAAGAGGAGACTGGTCACCTCCTTGGAGCTCCCAGAAAGGGAGCAACAGTTAAGGAAACCTGGGACTCAGGAGAAGGGAGGCACTGTGATAGCCTCTGAATGACTGTGAGTGTGTGACTGCTGATTGAAGGAGTAAGAGAAAATTTTCTTTTGGAAACTGAGAAACCAACTCTTCACACATGCAATTAAAAACAACTAGCTTGTTAAAAGACTGCCTAAGGGAAAGCTTGAAGTTAACCCTTTCCATGTCCTTGAAATACAGAGCCCACTTTGCCTGAGACCTCAGCCTCAGGCAAATTAGAACTTAAAGCAAAGCAAAAAAAAAAAAAAGGCAGGTGGGGGAATCAAAGAGATATTTTAAATCTCAAACAGAAAACTATAAGATCTCTGTCTGTCTGGATTTATGTATGTCTTACTGTATGTGTTTTGTTTTTTTCTGATAATATTGTTGATGTTGTAAATAAGTCCTAATTTAATTGGTCTGAAAAAAAAGTAACTGCTTACAAATCAAACAATTCTAAATGCAAGAAAAATTAACCTAAATAAATTTCAGATTCATGTAAACTGGGAAATATTCAATATTAAATATATAATAATAATGTTTGTTAATCTAATAAGAAAGCAGAATGCATGTTTTTAATAAAGAAGATATAAAAAATAAAATTACATTTTATAAAGGGAAAAGAAAGTAGGTTTGACTTACAGGTGGCTGTTAGAGGAAGTGATTAAAAATTTGTGGAAAGTGGACCCTGAAAAAAAGTTTTGTGCATGGTTAGAACTGAATAAAGTTAAAATAAATTTAATTAAGTTTACCTAAATGAGTTTAAAGTAAACTGGTACAAAACTTGAATTCGACCTTTCTCTGTGTTAAGAGAACATACTTTCTTCAAATGTTGAACTGCTTTTAATAAATGATTTAAGTTTTTTTACCTCTTAATTGATCTGTTATATATTTACCTTTGAAATATTTTGTTAATTTTGGCTAAGTAAATAAATATTATTTCACAGTAACTTATACGATCCTACCTGACTAAGTGTAATAATCCCTTTTGATATTTATCAACAAAATCTCCTAAGTAACTTGACTTCTAGCTAACTTTGGGATGCTTCAGAGGGCCCTGAGTCAGCCCAAAGAGCTATTAAGCTACTTGGGTTCATTGGACATATTAAATTACATGGGAAGTCCTGTTGAAGTGGTGGTAAATCTTTTCAGGTTATACTGTATGATTGATGTTACTAATATAGATATCCTAAAATTGTGTGAAATTCATATAGATTTGAAATTCCCTGATAAAATGTGGTCAATTATAATTCTAGTTATCATATTAAAATGTTACATATCAACAGCAATTACCAGTTTTCTTTGTCAATTGCAATAGAATCAGGTTTTAAACATGCCTTCTATGATTTTATGGGTTTCCCTGGTGGCTCAGAGGTTAAAGCTTCTGCTTCTAATGTGGGAGACCTGGGTTCAATCCCTGGGTTGGGAAGATCCCCTGGAGAAGGAAAATGGCAACCCACTCCAGTATTCTTGCCTGGAGAATCTTGCCTTTAGAAGAATACTGCTAGTTCTTCAAGATTTATGGGAAAGACTTTCTAAGATTAAACAGATAAAAACTTTTGTTATTAACAGTAAGCTGGTACCAGACTGGAATTTGGTCTTCTCTCTGTTTAGAGAACAAAGTTTTCTTAGAATGCAGCTTTCAATAAAAGATTATGCATTTCTTTGTCTTTAAGTGATTTTTATTTGCTTTTAAATTTTTTTGTTACTTTGGTAAAGTAAATAAATATTATTTATGTTACATGTAGACAAAGCTCATTCTGCTTCTACAAAACATAACACCTCATAGACTTTTGCTATCCTGAAATCCTTAAAACATGGCAGTAGTCTGCTTCTAAATCAGGAAATTGAAAATGGATAAACAACAGCTAGAAGTCAAAGAGCCAGGGCTATGGGAAATCCAAGACTGCCACTTGGCTTCTCCCAGCTCCCTGGCCGTCCTCATTTTTATTTGACGGGTTAAAGCCTTCCCTGGCTATAGTGTTGATGCCCTCACAATGAGTTCTCAAAAAAAAAGAAAAAGAAGAAGAAGAAAATTTGTTTCACTGAATATTAAATTCTAGTTTTGTTAATAAAGGTCTGTGCTTACTAAGATTCACTTCTGAGATCGTTCCCTGTTATATTGCTAAAAGGTTTAATTAAGTTATTAAAGGACATTCTAAGATTGTTTCTAAAGCTTAACTCAGTAACCAATCTTTGGATAAAAATCAGATGCTCCGTGATGTACAACCAGGAGATTAACACTTGGCTATAATCATTTAACTGAGTCAGATGATCTGGGCTATACCAGCTATACCCAATGAAAGTTTTTGATTTAAATTCTTGCTTTTGATCTTACTAATAACTGCTAGCTATATTATTTCCTATGTAGCTTGCTTCAGAAGATTATTTCTTACGTTACCAAATGTGTGCTTGAGCCTGTGATAAAATGCTGATATGTAGTTCCATATGAGATCAATAATTGTAATAATGTAATTCTAGATAGGAAAGTTATGACCAACCTAGACAGCATATTAAAAGCAGAGACATCACTTTGTCAACAAAGGTCCATCTAGTCAAGGCTATGGTTTTTCAGTGTTCATGTATGGATGTGAGAGTTGGACTATGAAGAAGGATGAGCACCGAAGAATTCAAGATGCTTTTGAACTGTGGTGTTGGAGAAGACTCTTGCAAGTCCCTTGGACTGCAAGGGGATCCAACCAGTCCATCCTAAAGGAGATTAGTCCTGGGTGTTCATTGGAAGGACTGATGTTGAAGCTGAAACTCCAATACTTTGGCCACCTCATGTGAAGAGCTGACTTGCTGGAAAAGACCCTGATGCTGGGAGGGATTGGGGACAGGAGGAGAAGGCGACAGTAGAGGATGAGATGGTTGGATGGCATCACCAACTCAATGGACATGGGTTTGGGTGGCCTATGGGAGTTGGTGATGAACAGGGAGGCCTGGCGTGCTGCAGTTCATGGGGTTGCAAAGAGTTGGACACAACTGAGCAACTAACTGAATTGAACTTTAGATATTGTAAGAAGCAACAAGTGGAAATATTTTCCTGGACTAAGAGGCTAGTAAGACAGATATGGTTGAGAGAATTTCACTACTTACAAGGCCTGATCTAGTGACAACACTATTGAGTGGCCTATCAATGAAATCTTTGTTAGATCTGGGAATGAGCCTTCCCAGCACCATGGGACACAATGACCATGAAATGCACCCAAAACATGGTCAAATATGTGGCTATGATGGGGCCCTGCTGACTGGAAGTTGGCCCTTGCCAGCTGTCTCTACAAATATTAAATCATGACCACTATAAGATGTTGACCTTCAACACACTCTTGAAAGGAGTTCGGGGTGGAGACAAAAAATAAGGCACCACTCTGTGCTCTGGGAAAAACCCAGAAAAATCAGCCTTCAGATAGTCAGATGTTTTTAGATAAATATTTTTATGAGCCCAAATTCTTGCATCTTCTCATACCTAGAGAAACACTAATGTCATGAATCAATGTCTGGACCTGCTTTTCCTGGCTAACCCGACAGCAGCTTTCCTACAGCTATTGATCTTTGGGCCATATATCTTTAACTTTCTTTTTAAGTTTGTTTTTCCAAGTAGTAGTACGACAAGAATATACCCTGGTCAACACCCAGACCATGCTGGAACAAGCTGCCTTATCATTCTGTGGACGCTCATCTCTCTCTGAAAATGCACCCCAGGGTCCTCAGTTTATTCTCCCTTTGAGATCTTATACGGGAGACCACCCCCAGTGATTGTCTTACTGGAGACCACCAAAAGCTCGAGGGAGACCACCAACAACTAGCTGACCTGGAAATGTCCTGACACCTGCAGGCCCTGGAAAAGTCTTCTTCCCCATCACCTGAGAAATCTTAGAAAGGACACCCATTCCTCTGGGCAATTGAGTTCATCCCTATCTGCCAGGAGATGAGGTATGGGGTAAAGACTGGAAAAAGGAACCAGTTTGGCCAGGTTGGACAGGCCCTCACATATTCGTCCTGGCAAATCCTACTGCTGTTAAAGTTACAGGTGTTGTCCCTTGGATCCACCACATCAGAGTCAAGAAGGCAGAGACTTCCTATGATGAGGACACCTGGAAAGCAGTTCGGGACCCCCAAAACCTCCACAAGGTCCAGTTCCAAAAACAACAGCCCTCACCCATGAAGGACACTGAGCCCCACTTTAGTCACTCCAGAAGCTGACTAGTCAACACAAGGCAGAAACCTGAGGACTCTTCGGCCTTGCTCCAGCCACACTTTGGCAGCTGACTGGTCAACACACAGTGGAAGCTTGAGGAATCGGCTCTCAAAATATCAATAGATTTTCATTGTCAACTCTGGCTTCTATCCCTAATCAGTATTATTGCTGTACTTTCATTACAGGTCCAACTGGACTCCCTGGCTGAGGTGGTTTTACAGAATAGGAGAGGGCTAGACCTACTGACAGCTGGAAAGAGGACTCTGCCTCTTCTTGAATAAAGAATGCTGCTTTTATGTAAACCAATCAGAAATAGTCAGGGACATGGCCCAACAGCCATGTTCCCTTAGCCAACAGGTGCTTGTTATACATATATTTTTTCCTTTAGATACTTTATGTAGTTATATTTTGGGTTACAAAGTTTATATATACAGAAAAATGTATACTTTACTGTGATCTTCACTTGTTGGTTTAGTCACTAAGTTGTGTCTGACTCTTGTGATCCCATGAACTGTAGCCTGCCAGGCTCTTCTGTCCACAAGATTCTCCAGGCAAGAATACTAGAGTGGGTAGCCATTTCCTCCTCCAGACTCCTTCACTTGTTAGAGCAAATTAGTATGTAATCCTATATATGTCAATAACACCTAGTTGTTAGAAATGAATAATTCAAAGCTTATTTTTTAAATGATTATTTGGCAGAAAACCTTTATATATTTTTATCTGAAACTTGATTTTTATATGTATTGTACATTTTTGTTGTTTACTGCTAAGTCCATTTAACAGTGAAATTTTCCTATATCTTAATACTTACCTTATTGTGTTAGAATATCAGACGTTGAGGGGAAAATGACTAAAATTAAGCAGTGTAGTAAGAAAATTACTTCAAAAAGGTATGCCTACATCTTCTGCATGATAATAATTTTAGTGGCAGATTGTATTGATTATCTGATTGTGATACTTTTTAATTAAACCTCGCTTAAATATTTCAAAGGGAATGTAATCACTTGTGAAGTAACACATTTTCTGTGTTTCTAATAAAAGTAGTGCCTAATGTTTTAATTTAGCAGTTTAAATGGTACTCCTCGAGATAGGTTCCCTAGCTTCACAAAAAATACTGGTTTATATCCTCACATTTGAGAGCCTTAAACATTTTACAAATGGTCCTAAACATTTCTTCATCATTTAGTATCTTCAGAAAACAAGTGCAGATTCTTTTACTTCAGTTAGATATTATCATGAGCTTGATACATTCCACAACTGTTACTTTCTCAAAACTATCTTGTCATCCTTATTTAAAACCCATTTCAGGTAACCGTCTCAAGTAACCCTCTCATGTGCACACCTACTGCCTACCTCCATTCTCATTAAGAAAAAGGTTTATAAACGGGGGAAAAGGCTGGAAAAACAACAAAACCCGTATGTAAAGAAAAGGTTTCAGATGCACAGGCATGGAGTGGTCTGCAGAGGGTGCCATGGGTCATCCCGAGTTCTCTGGCCAGCTTTGGCTGCTTCTTGAGTACACTTCACCATCCTTCCCTTCTTGACCTGGCCTTCTGGTGATGCGCCTCAACACCTCCTTTACTTCCATGCTGCAAAGCTCTCCTAGCCGGTTTTTACTGAGTGCTGCTCTTTTTATTAATTTGCCTAGTGTTTGACTTAGCCAGTAGACCTAAACCCCTACCCCATTATGTATGCTCAGAACCACCAACTTGTTCTATAAAGGGTCAGAGAATAAATATTTGAATCTCTCTAGTCCCTCTGTGTTCCACAAGTTTGCTGTTTTGACAGGAAATCAGAAACAGATATTGCTTAAAGGAGTAAGTATAACTGTATTCCAATAAACATTACTTACTGACACTGAAATTTGTATTTCATGTGTCAGGAAATAGTCTTCTTCTTTTTATTTTAACTATTTAAATCTTATGTAATGTATTATACTCCAGTATAAAATATGTCAGTCAGAACTAGTGGTTCAGATGATAAAGAATCTACCTGCAATGCAAGATACGTGAGTTTGCAATGCAGGAGGCTTGGGTTTGATTCCTGGGTTGGGAAGATCCCTGGAAAATAGAATGGCTATCCACTCCAGAGTTCTTGCCTAGAGAATCCCATGGACAGAGGAGCCTGGCAGGCTATATTCATGGAGTCACAAAAAGTCTGGATGCAACTAGGCAACTAACACTTTCACTTTATTGACACTGAAATTTGAATTTCATGTGTCAGGAAATAGTCATAATTTTTTTCAGCCATTTAAATTTAATGTAATATATTATGCTCTAGTATAAAATATGAAACTCAGAATGAATATAGTTTTCCAGGTATAGTATTAATCAGTGTATTAATACAGTGGATTGAGAATATTGCTTTTCAACCTCGGGATATAGGTCTGGTTTGGGATAACCTAAGACTTTTTTTCAAGAAAAGACTTCTCCCTAGAGTCTTAATTAAAATGAACAACTTCATTTTGTGTCTTATCTTCTCTGCCTGTTTATATATGCCACAATGGCCCTCAGATTCTCAGTGGGACATTTCTACTCTTCTCCTACTAGGAAGGACACAATATGCCCTGGGCCCTGAACATGCCTACAAGTTCATGATAGTGATGCCAAGGATGCAAGGTGTCACCAGTTCTTTATCTGGACTATTGCTCAGGCTTGTGTTCACAGCAAGCACTTACATAAGGCAGTGTCTCTCTGGAATGAAGAGCATGGTCTGCTTACCATTTATTGTAAAACAGTGATTCCCTCAAGCCCTGAGTTACTTTCTTATAATGCAGCCCACTCTTTGTGCTGGAGCCCATGCAGGCCAATCTGTGTCACCCTCTTGTTGGCTCAGATATGAAGTCTGCCTTCTGCTTTTGCCATGAGTAATAATTTTTTTTTTTTGTTTATGATAAATAAGCATGTTAAAAGTGGGAGGCTTGAAGTTAAAGAAAATAAACAAATGAAAACATGTATTGCTTTAAATGAGACATCATAAATGGAGGAGGGATTAAAGGACTACAAAGCCTTTAAACATTGACCTTATGAAATGCTTGGCATAAATACATGGGGAGTTGAAGAATACTAAAAATACCACCCAAGGGTTGTATTAGTTTTCCAGGGCTGCTGTAGCAAAACATCATACCCTGTATGGCTTAAAATAATAGAAATTATTCTTTCACAGATTTGGATGCCTACAATCAAGTTGTTGGCAAGGCCTGGCTTTCTTTAAGGCTCTTCAGGAAGAATCCGTCCTTGTCATTATTTACATTTACAACATTACAGTGGTTCCAGCAAAACTTGTCCTTCCTTGTCTTGTAGATGCATTAGTAAATGCCTGCCATCATCTTCACACGGCTTTCTCACCTGTGTGTCTGTGTACAGACTTTCCTCTTTTATAAGGATCACAATCCTTGAGCAGGGCCTACCCTAAACTAGTATGACTTCATCTTGACTTGATTACATCTCCAAATATCCTGTTTCCAAATGAAGTCACAGTCACAAGTTCCAAGAATTAAGATTCCTACATATTTTGGGGTAGCGACAGTTCAGTGCGTTAACAGTGGTCTATGATTCAGTGTCAGTAATTTCTTCTGTGAGAGAATCGTTAAGTATAATAAAACTTGACACTCCACTACTTTTTTTTTTTTTAATCTTCTGTCCACTGCCCCACTTTCCAGTTGTAGAGGTTGATTTTCATGGGACCTAAAATGAGAGGGGGAGAAAGAGAGAAGATAAACTAAAGTCTAATTCTGTTTCTGGAATGTCAGGGTTAGGTTAGGTAGAGTTAGTTCTTGCCCAGAGAGGATACAAGCTAACTAAATTCAAAGCTCTATTTAAAACAATGACTGAGGAAAACTTCTAATGTTCAAAAACAGTTAATATTTCATTGTCCAAGAGTAAATTTAGGGGATGGAAAAGGGGAAATGTTACGTAGTTAGAATAGAAAAAAGAGTCCAGAATGGTGGTGGGTAAAAGACAAGGAAGGGATAAGCCCACAAGAATAGAACAAAGAAAGGTCCGAGGAATGGAGTGAGGACCTCAGGTAGAACAAACAGCACTCTTGGCTAGCCTAATTTATATGACAGGCCCAGGGGGAGGAGAAAAAACATAGAAAAAGAGGAGCCAAAATTTGGGGGTCGGGGCCTCTCTTCTCCTTTTGTCTTTTGGGTCAGCAAGCCATCATGTCTTGAGCGTGTATTTTCCTTTATTTTCTAAATAAAACTGAGCTGTAGCATGGAGCTGTAACACTGGTCCATTTGAGAGCTGTGAAACTGGTCCATTCGTTGCTTCAAGTTTTTGTTGTGATGAGACAGAACCAAGGAAATTACAGACTCCCCTGATACAAATAAAGCTTCACATTGGCAAATGAGAAAAAGGAAAATGGTGTCCTTGCAGGAATGAGATGGTTCTGGTTTGTGACCTAAGCTGTCAGGATCTCACTTTGACACAGTATTGACATGTCCATGCTGGTCATCATGGTCTTTCATTTAGATCAGGCAGCTCTCAAAGTATGTTTTAAATTTGTCAGTATTTTTACCTAGTTGAGCATTCTGCCACCCTTGAGCCAACATATCAAAATGAATGTCACAATTATGATCTAAATATTAAAAGCTTTGATAAGTGAATTTCCTTTTTCAGTTAAAAATAAACCACAACTTTTTCTCTCTCTTCTAACCCTTTATTTTCTAATCAGTGTTATTTGGTTACCTATATACCTTTCTTTCTTTGTCCTTGCCCATTGTCACCCTCTTAAATCAGCTTCTCTAGACCTCTCAGTTTGACTCTTGTAAAGGCTTGATAATTGGCTTGCCAACACCAGTTGGTTTTTTCTGCTCTAATTCCTCCTTTAGAATTTCACTTAGACTGAGCTATCTAAAACACATCTCTGATGAAAAAAAAAAAAAAATCCTGAACCAATTAAGAAAAATAAAACTCTTCAGTGTTTTAAAATGTGATCCAAACTACTTTCCATTCATATGCTCCACTTACCATTTACAACCTTTGTAAAAATAAACATCTCATGTTTTCACTTCCTCATGCATTTTCTCCAGCAATGACTTGTTCTTGAAATAATGTGTCTTCTACATCTCCATTTGTTAAAACCTTTCCAATTTTCCAAGGTTTGGCCAAAAAAATAGTGTTTTATAGCTTACTAAACCCAGAGGAAAATTCCATCAAGACCAACCATTTATTAACCTATCCTTTTATATCAGTGAAATTTATTCCAGACACAAAAATCAATCTGTGGTACTCTGTAAGTGTCATTTCACATGCAGACTACATAGACAGTGCTTTGTGGTCATGAACTCTAATGCTTCTGTAATACTAACTATAACTCAGTTTCTACTATTAGGTTTAATACAATAGATTTTTCAATTCATTATTTTTAAGCATGGAAATTATTTCTTTTGGTTGTTAGATATGATTAAATACCTCATATTAAACTTCACAGAGGTAGGTTTTAGACAAATAGGTGAGACATACCTCTTGATTTTACATTTTGAAAGGAATGTGTCAAAGAATTAGTTAATATTTGGCAAGCTACAGTCTTACATTTAAGAAAGACATTCTTATGCCCAAATAATGTAAATAACAAATAAAGGAAAATAGATTAATGAATGAGCATAAATCTCAAAGTAATATTCTTTGCAGAATAATGTTGTTGTTCAGTTGCTAAGTCATATCTGGCTTTTTATGACCCCATGTACTGCAGCATCCCAGGCTTCCCTGTCTCCCTCTCATCCTATGCTTCCCTAGTCTCCTTTTGCCGTCAATCTTTCCCAGCCTCAGGGTCTTTTCCAGTGAGTCATCACTTTGCAGTAAGTGGCCAAAGTATTGGAGTTTTGGCTTCAGCATCAGTCCTTCCAATGAATATTCAGGATTGATTTCCTTTTGGATTGATTGATTAGGTCTCCTTACATTCCAAAGGACTTTCAAGAATCTTGTCCAGCACCACAATTCAAAAGCATCAATTCTTCAGCACTTAGCTTTCTTTACAGTCCAACTCTCACATCTGTACTCAACTACTAGAAAAATCATAGCTTTGTCTACATGGACCTTTGTCAGTAAAGGTCTTTGTTTTTTAACATGTTGTCTAGATTTGTCATAGCTTTCCTTCCAAGGAGAAAGTGTCTTTTAATTTCATGGCTGCAGTCACTGTCCTCAGTGGTTTTGGAGCCTAAGAAAATAAAATTTGTCAATGCTTCTACATTTTCCCCTTCTATTTGCTATGAAGTGATGGGACCAGACACCATGATCTTAGATTTCTGAATGTTGAGTTATTAGCCAACTTTTTCACTCTTCTTTTTCATCCTCATCAAGAGGCTCTTTAGTTCCTCTTCACTTTGTGCTATTAGAGTTGTATTATCTGAATCTAAATATTTGAGGTTGTGATATTATTGGAATGATGGGGGCTATTAAATTTTAAAAGAGGATGGGATAATTTGAAATACTATTTTGAAGCAGGGAAATGCTGATCATACATTTTCATCTTAAGAAAGATAAAGTTTAAGTGAATAAATAGGATTTATTTGAGTGACTGAGGGAAAGGCTAGGATGTAGATGGATTCTTCCTTGGAGAAGTTAATGGACTTATAAATAAGGGAATACTGACAAAAATTTGCAGGATGAGTGGTGGTGTAAGAAGTCTGGTTGTAGATGAAGACATGCAGACAGTTTTTGAAATGAGAGGTTTGATACTGAATGATTACTGCAAAAGTTTTTTTTTTTTTAATCTGAAAATATAATAAAATAGGGATTCCCCCACAATGAAATTATTAGATTTATATGGTAGCATCATATGTGGTATAACAAAAATGAACTTTCTGGAAACTGAAAGAACACCTATATGTTAATCAGTGATAGAGAAGACACCCAAAGATCAAGCACTGAAGAGTGTGCTCATCCCAACTCTTCACATCCCTTGTAATAACCCACAATATTCATTTTTTTAAATCACAATGCTCCATGTGATAACTACCAAGTGATAAAATTTGAAAAATATTTAGCATTTTTCCATCCAGTACTCTGTCCTCACCTTTCTTCAAGTGTATTCTACACAAATCAGCAGAACTATATTATGAACTGAAAGGAATAAAAAGGAACAAAATTCAGGCACAAGTTACAAAAAAAACACCAAATATCAAATTGAATGATCCAGATTGATTAAATATGTATTTAAAGAATATATTAATGACGCCACCCTTATGGCAGAAAGTGAAGAGGAACTCAAAAGCCTCTTGATGAAAGTGAAAGTGGAGAGTGAAAATTTGGCTTAAAGTTCAACAGTCAGAAAACAAAGATCATGGCATCTGCTACCATCATTTCATGGGAAATAGATGGGGAAACAGTGGAAACAGTGTCAGACTTTATTTTGGGGGCTCCAAAATCACTGCAGATGGTGACTGTAGCCATGAAATTAAAAGATGTTTACTCCTTGGAAGAAAAGTTATAACCAACTTAGATAGCATATTGAAAAGCAGAGACATTACTTTGCCAACAGGTCTGTCTAGTGAAGGCTGTGGTTTTTCCAATAGTCATGTATGGACGTGAGAGTTGGACTGTGAGGAAAGCTGAGCGCCTAAGAATTGACGCTTTTGACCTGTGGTGTTGGAGAAGACTCTTGAGAGTCCTTTGGGCTACAAGGAGATCCAACCAGTCAATCCTAAAAGAAATCTGTCCTGAATATTTATCGGAAGGACTAATGCTGAAGCGGAAACTACAATACTTTGCCTACTTGATGTGAAGAATTGAATCAGTGGAAAAGACCCTGATGTTGAGAAAGACTGAAGGCAGGAGGAGAAGGGGATGACAGAGGGTGAGATGGTTGGATGGCAGCACCAACTCTAAGGAAACGAGTTTGAGTAAGCTCTGGAAGTTGGTAATGGTCAGGGAAGTCTGGCATGCTGCCAACCATGGGGTCACACAGAGTCGGACACAACTGAGACTGAACTGAACTGAGTTAAACTGAGTCATAGGAAATGCACATTTTATTGAGATTTGTCAAATTCTTCCAAAGAATTTTAATTGTATACCTTCCCTATGAGATGTGGGTTCAGACTCTGGGTTAAGGAAGATTCTCTGGAAAGGGCATGACAACCCACTCCAGCATCCTTGCCTGGAGAATCCCATGGACAGAGGAGCCTGGAGCTCTACAGTCCATGGGGTTACAGAGTCATATATTACCGAAACAACTTTGCTGCACACGCAGTATTGTATTAAAGTTTTTGTTACTCCAAATCCTTGTCAAGATTTGATATGTTAAGCATTTTAAACTTTTCTGTTTCTGATGGGATAAAATCATATCTTGTTCTAATTTTAATTGGACTTCATTGTTTCAATTGAAGTTAAGCCTCCATGAATATGTTTCTTTTCCATTTTTACTTTTATTCTGTTGATTGGTTGTTTTTAACTTTTGCCAATTTTTCTATTGAGTTGTTAGTGTTTTGATACCTTCTGGTCACTAATAATTTTTGCTTGTATGGATGTAAATGTCTTCTCAGTGAATAGTTTATTTTCTTTTTTTTCTTATGGTATGCTAAGACTTTTTACGTTTTAATATAAAAATGTAATTTTTCAAAGATCGCTCCTGCTGTTTTATATTACTTAAGAAATACATAACTAATTTGTCTGGTGATGCAGGTATTCTCCCATTTGTTTCCTGGAAGATCTAGCTTTATTATTTTCGCATCATTGTTTAATCTATAATAATTAAATTTTTGTATTTGGAGAAAATATTTTACTGCTTTTAAAATGTAGATAGCAAATTGTTCCAGCATAGTTTCTTGAAAATATCATGGTTTTTCCAATCACCAGCAGTATATTAAGGGCCTTTTTATAATGTCTGAAGTGTGTTACATTGGTTTATTTATCCATCTTTGTGTCAATACCACATTTCTTAATTACTGTATTTTGATAAATATATAGCTATCTGGTAAGACAAATTATGTAAATTTGCACTTCTTTAAAATATCAATTGAAAACCTTCTGTAGGTTTGTCTTGCTCACACTTCAGGCTTTTCTTCACCCTCTTTCTTCTTTGCTCACAAGACATCAGCCACCTTCCTACCCCTCGATCATGTTGACTACAGATAATATATTGCGTGTTTTGTTGTACTTCAAATGCACACTTCAAATGCTTATTTCCCTGCTGTAATGTTACTAAGCCCTTCTTACCTTCAGGCCTCAGTTATCTTTCCTGATATCCCTGTCTAATATAAACATCAGAGTTTGACTCATTGGAAAAGGTCCTGATGCTGGGAAAGACTGAAGGGGACGACAGAAGATGAGATAGTTGGATGGCATCACCAATCTGATGGACATGAGTTTGAGCATTCTCTGGGTGTTGGTGATGGACAGGGAAGCCTAGTGTGATGCAGTCCATGGAGTGGCAAAGAGTTGGACACGACTGAGCGACTGAATTAACTAAACTGAATATAAAACTTCTCCTCCATAATTTTCTCCTACATCATTCAGTTTATTTCTTTCATCATTTATCACAATCTAAAAATTCCTCTTAACTTACTGATTACATTCTACCTTATTAACATGTAAACTCCTTAGAGTTATTGAATTTTTCTGATCCATTTTATATTTTCCAAAACTGTAGTTGAAAGCAGAAATTTAGGAAATTGTGTATTTCTTGGAGAGTGATCATTTCTTAAAAATAGAAACAATTAAAAAATAGAAGCAGCGTATATTTCAATATAGAAATATTTGTAGAGATATATAAAATATATATATTTCTGAGTAGAAATAACATGTGCACTACAAATTGCTTCTGGACAGTCTTTTCAGGATTTTATTTAACTAAAATAACACATGAAGTTAATTAATGATAAAGTTAAGAAGACACATTGGCTAAAATACCATTTCTACATTCTTATTTACACTCTTAAATACATAGGTGTTAATTAGTGGACTTTTGTGATATTTTTATCTTAGACCACAAAATTAAGCAACAGATTTTCAATGTGGGAGGTACAGGACAATCTGACTTTTTAAAAAGTGCTGTTGAGTTTGTTTAAGCCATCTGGAATCAAACTGTTTATCTGGCACATAATTGTCTAAATATATTTATTTTAAAATTAAAATTCCAACACCTTGCTGGAAACTATACAGTAAAATTACATTCAACACAATGTAGTTTCTCACTATGCAAAACTAAGAAACTTGATGGCAAAGTGTGGCAGATAGACTGAGAAAAGTAGTGAGAGAAGGTTACTGCCAAACAGATAAGTTAGTTTCTAGTTTACTATATAGAGATTATAAAATCACTAAAACATTAAACTTAACTACAGAATTAGCATAATTCAGTGTCTTCTCAAATGTTTTATATTGTATTATTTCTGATTGATTTCAATGTAAATAATTCTAAACTTAAAATGACATCCCATTTCATAAATATGGAAAGTATTTCTCATATGTAACCTAAATCTCACCTCGACTGATTCAATCAATTCCTTTGCCTTTTTTTTTTTTTTTGGTGTGGGAGTTGAACAACACAATATTTCTTTCTATAAAATAATTGGAACTGAAGTTAGACATGAACTTGAGATCATTATAAAATTTAGTGGCTGAAAGTAAAGCAACTCTCAGTGACATATATAGAAGCTAGAGTTCCTGAATCAATATGGACTTATTTGAAGGTATAACAACAGAGAAATAAGAAGTAAATGATAGGTCAGCTGATGCCTGGTACAGTGCAAGGGCCTTCTGGCTACCAAATTTTTCTCCCTTAATATTAGCCTCTAAAACTCATGATAAACAACCGACTTCATGGTTTAATAATAATAATACTTTTGACAGTAAAGTGTTCACATCTGTTGCTGGGTAGGGTTATTCTGCATTGTGTCTCTATTTCATATTAATAGATACAGAATTAGGCATTGATATGAAGTGATGATCTGCCAAATAAAATTTTGAACTGAAACTACCAGTTTTCCAAAGCTAGAATTGTTATTTTCTGTGTTGTTGAAAGGTGTTAAGAAATACCTTAATAGTTTACCTAATGAGATCTCAGGATAGCTCTGTTAATTACTAATAGATTGATAGATTAATGTATTAATTCTATAAAACAATAGTGATGCCTAGATGATAATATGGTTGTTACATCAGGACTTCTAGATGTCAAGGAAAAAAACATTTATTCACTATATATGAATACCTTCTGATGAAAGAAGTTGTTTCAGCTACTGAGGAGATATTTTTCCTTCTTTTTATTGCTAAATTGCTCCTCTGTTTGTAAGGGAGAATGAATTTGTTGAGTCCTTTGAAGGTCAGTCTCTTGGTGATACTTCAAAACCACCTGTCATCAGCAGCCTTGACTTTCCCCCCTCTTTTCTGTCTGTAGAATAGATAAACCGCTTTGGCCCTGGGTCCACATTGCATTGTACTCTCCAAACCAACTTAACAATAAAACAACCCTTTAACACAATATGTGTCTCAAAACCCTCACATTTTATGGAATGCTTCTCAGGAGGCCTCTAAATTGCCCCTCATCAGTAATCTTTATAAAAATGTTCTCCTTTGTGTAACTTGCTTCTAATTAGTAGAATATGGCAATATTGAAGGACTGTTACTCCCATGTTATGTTACAAAAGATTTGACTTGCATCTTCCTAGACAACCCTCTCTTAAAACCAGTTTAAGAAGTAATATTGACTGTATAGTTTGATTAATTATTTGCAGAATATGTACATTCTAAAGAAACGGAAAATGTCTGAAATGATGACCAGGCTTCTAGTATGGATAACTGGATTGTTTTGTGTGCCATTACTAGAAATGTGGAATGTGGAAGCAGATCAAATTGGGGGAAATTTTTATTAATTATTATTTAAAATTATTAAGTGCGATGAAGCTGCTGCTGCTGCTGCTGCTGCTAAGTTGCTTCAGTCATGTCCACCTCTGTGCAACCCCATAGACGGCAGCCCATCAGGCTCCCCCATCCCTGGGATTCTCCAGGCAAGAGCACTGGAGCGGGTTGCCATTTCCTTCTCCAATGCATGAAAGTGAAAAAGTGAAAGTGAAGTTGCCCAGCCATGTCCAACTCTTAGCGACCGCATGGGGTTTCGCAGGGGGGGGGGGGGCTTTCCTCGGGGGGGGGCCCCCCCCCCCCCCCCCCCCCCGACTGCAGCCTACTAGGCTCCTCTGTCCATGGGGTTTTCCAGGCAAGAGTACTGGAGTGGGGTGCTGTTGCCTTCTCCAAGTGATGAGGCTATAGATACACAAATGAAGTTATCCAACAGGCCAATTGATATGTGAGCTTGTCAAGTCTGGACCCCAAAGCTAGAGATAAGTATTCATAGGATAAAGAGCATGTTGAAATTATAAGAATAAGTGGTATATCTATAAGAGAGTGAAAATAGTGAGAAGCAGAAGAATAAATATACAAACATTGGAACTAAAGAACAGACTCACATATATACTTAAAATGTTGCGAAAAAGAAATTAATGAAGAAAGACTAAGTATCATGGAAGGCAAAAGGACAAGGCAGCATTGCTCAAGTTGTGAAAAAGACATTTTTATGTGTCTTTCAAAAATTGTTTTATATTCCTTGTTTGAGTCTCAGCATGTTATATATCTGTCTGTATTGGTATTTTAAATTTTGTAGATAAATGTGTTACCTAATTTTATTTGATATATTTCCTCCAATTTACCTGAGCATGAGTCTTCTTTCACTGTCTGGGTATTAACAGTATTACTGAGACCAGCAATGGCCACAGGACTGGAAAAGGTCAGTTTTCATTCCAATCCCAAAGAAAGGCATTACCAAAGAATGTTCGAACTACCTCACAATTGCACTCCTCTCACACGCTAGCAAAGTAATACTCAAAATTCTCCAAGCCAGGCTTCAACAGTATGTCCACCATGAACTTCCAGATGTTCAAACTGGTTTTAGAAAAGGAAGAGGGACTGGAGATCACATTGCCAGCATCCGTTGGATAGTTGAAAAAGCAAGAAAGTTCCAGAAAAACATTTACCTCTGCTTTATTGACTATGCCAAACCTTTGATTGTATGAACCATAACAAACTGGGGAAAATTCTGAAAGAGATGGGAATACCAGACCACCTGAACTGCCTCTTGAGAAATCTGTATGCAAGTCAGGAAGCAACACTTAGAACTGGACATGGAAAAACAGACTGGTTCCAAATAGGAAAAGGAGTACGTTAAGGCTGTATATTATCACCCTACTTATTTAACTCATATGCAGAGTACATCATGAGAAACACTGAGCTGGATGAAGTACAAACTGTAATCAAGATTGGCAAGAGAAATATCAATAACTTCAAATATGCAGATGACCACACCCTTATGGCAGAAAGTGAAGAAGAACTAATGTATCTCGTGATCAAAGTGAAAGAGAGTGAAAGTTGGCTTAAAGCTCAACATTCAGAAAACTAAGATCATGCCATCCAGTTCCATCACTTCATGGCAAATAAATGGGGAAACAGTGACAGACTTTATTTTGGGGGGCTCCAAAATCACTGCAGATGGGTGACTGCAGCCATGAAATTAAAAGATGTTTACTCCTTTGAAGAAAGGTTATGACCAACCTAGATAGCATATTAAAAGTAGAGACATTACTGGGCCACAAAGGTCCATCTAGTCAAAGCTATGGTTTTTCCAGTAGTATGGATGTTTTTCCAGTAGTATGGATGTTTTTCCAGTAGTATGGATGTTTTTCCACATATGGATGTGAGAGTTGGATTATAAAGAAAGCTGAGCACCAAAGAATTGATGTTTTTGAACTGTGGTGTTTGGAGAAGACTCTTGAGAGTCCCTTGGACTGCAAGGAGATACAACCAATCCATCCTAAAGGAAATCAGTTCTGAATATTTATTGGAAGTACTAATGCTGAAGCTGAAACTCCAATACTTTGACTACCTGATCCAAGAACTAACTCATTTGAAAAGACCCCAATGCTGGGAAAGACTGAAGGCAAGAGTAGAAGGAGACAATAGAGGATGAGATGGTCCGATGACATCACCGACTCAATGGAAATGAGTTTGGGTAAACTCTGAGAGTTGGTGATTGTCAGGGAGGCCTGGCTTGCTGCAGTCCATGAGGTAGCAAAGAGTCAGACATGATTTAGCAACTGAACTGAACTGAGACCAGAGTTTCTGGTTTGAAAAGGAATGTCAGTGACTGAACATACAATCTGCTCAATGGAGCAGAAATGCCTAATAATAAAAGAATTAAGTATGTTTACTTAATTTGGCAACATTTAAAGTGTTGGCTTCTTCTATCTATGAAGATTTACTAAAGTAAAAAGAGAATTTATATTACCTAGAACCAAGGATTTAATTGGAGGTTAGTAAACATGGCATCAGAAGGAATTAAGTTCCAAAATCCAAAATTTTTAAAAAGTCTAAAGATATTATGGTTGAGGTAAATGAACAAATGAGCAAATCGTATAGGGTTTTTATAAAATAGGAGATTTGAACTGCTTTTCAGTTGTGTAGAATCACAAAAAATAAAAAGTAAACAGAGACAAAGAGTCTGAAATGTATAGAAAATATATCAGATAACAGATACAGGATTCCAGAAAATAATTAAAGGATATTTTCAAGGTTACTGTTGAGAGAATTGCATTGACAAAGAACTTCAGTCACAAAAACTGAAGGAAAAATGATAAGCATATATATTCAATGTTGGACAAAGATTCACTTTTTTATATATAAGACAAATTCACAAATTTAGTGCAATTAATTATATTTGTTAAACAAACCAAATAGGCACATTCTGCATGTTCAGTCACATATAGGAAATGGTTGTACAATAAGAAAAAAATCACAGAAAAATATGCTAACAATTTGAGAAAAACTATTGGTGATTGCAGCCATGAAATTAAAAGACGCTTACTCCTTGGAAGGAAAGTTATGACCAACTTAAATAGCATATTCAAAAGCAGAGACAGTACTTTGCCAATAATGGTCCATCTAGTCAAGGCTATGGTTTCTCCAGTGGTCATATATGAATGTGAGAGTTGGACTGTGAAGAAAGCTGAGCGCCGAAGAATGGATGGTTTTGAACTGTGGTGTTGGAGAAGGCTCTTGAGAGTCCCTTGGTCTGCAAGGAGATCGCCAACCAGTTCATTCTAAAGGAGATCAATCCTGGGTGTTCTTTGGAAGGAATGATGCTAAAGCTGAAACTTCAGTACTTTGGCCACCTCATTCGAAGAGTTGACTCACTGGAAAAGACTCTGATGCTGGGAGGGATTGGGGGAAGTAGGAAAAGGGAATGACAGAGGATGATATGGCTGAATGGCATCACCGACTCAGTGGACATGAAGTTGAATGAACTCTGGGAGTTGGTGCTGAACAGGGAGGCCTGGAGTGCTACAATTCATGGGGCTGCAAAGAGTCAGACATGACTGAGCAACTGAACTGAACTGACTGAGAATTATTTTAAATTTTCAAATACAAGAACTCTTAAAACCATTTTTAATCTACTGACTAATTCTGAATTGTAACAGGAGCACTTAATAATCTCCTTGTAGGAATCTCCTTGAGATTATCATAGGAATAATCTCAGTGTAGGAAAACCACCAGAAAACTGTGAATTGTCCTAATTACCTGTCAACATAGAGATGAAAATATTAGGATTGGAATGAAGCATAACTTTATTTCCAACCATATTCTTTCCTTCTGTTGACAAGTAAAGAGGTTGTTGACAATTATTTAATTTCAGTTGAAGCCGACTGTCACTGCTGACTCAAATTAACCAACACAGAGTTTGACGTCAAAATAGTATTACTCAAGAGCTAAATTTCCTCCAACTTTCATATTGGTAATACATTTGTATCTGTATTACCTAAAAAAATTTTTCTAGAACATTAAAAGCAATAAATCCTTCAAGCAAAACTGCTGTTTCATATTGATTTAGTAGAAACATGATGATAATAAGTTCTTAACTCAGAGAAATTGACTTAAAGTGTTCAATGATTGGCTTCTGCTTCTGGGCAGGATTTATAAATGTAGACCCCATGCGGTCTTCCACTGGAATCAAAAACATGGAAAAAATAAATGATTCTTTTCAAGATAGTGGGAATCAGGCAGTAAAGGAAAATGACTCTGTAGAGACAAAATGAATGCGATAATAAGCTACAAGCAAACCAGAGAAGTGCCAAGAGTTTCTGGGCAACAGCTAAGGTATAAGAAGCCCAAGGTGAGTCCTCCGTGCTTCCTGAAGTAAAAGGGACATGTGTATAATAAACCCTAAAACATGCACTAACAAAAACAACAACAAAAAACAACAAAAATGGTTACCCTGAAAAGTCAACAAAGAAAGTAGAATCAGAAATAGCAAATATTAAGGTGACGCATTGAAAAACATGATTAAAACACCTTAATTAAACAGATTTTTAAAAAGGAAGAACAATTCTAACTATATGTTTCCTATAATAAAGACATGCTAAAATATATAACTATTCCAATAAATAAATTCAAAGTAAAAATATTATATGATATATTAACATTAGTCAAAAGAATGTCAAACAGAACAACTTTAAAAGCAAAAAGTATTGCCCTCTATAAAAATAATCATATTCTAATAATAAAATAAATTAAGCAGATATAATAATCCTAAATAATACACACCTGATAAGAGAGCTTAAAACTATATGATGTAAAAATGATGATAGTTCAAGAAAAAGAAACCCAATTTTTTTCCAAATATTTCAGTCTTCTGTACCTTTTACTAAAGCTTCTTTTAGTTTGCTCTACAGTGATTTTGTATGTGTGTGTTTGATTTTAGCCTCATCCACTCCTGTGTACACATACATTTCATGTTAATAATTTTCTTGTATTTAACATAATGTTGAATTTTATTCATTTGCTTGACACTGTTATCTGTCTCCTCCAAAAGAATGAAAGCATTAAAGCATGGAGATTTTGTTTCTTTTGGTCACTAGTACATATATGGACTAATTTCTTTGGTCATTAGTCTATAAATTTCAATATATATTTACTGTATTCAGTGTTTTAGCCTGTAATCTATTAATACAAAAGTTACTTGAATAGTAAATTTAGCATTGTACCATGCTAGCTCTCTTAGAACAAGCTCTGCATAAGATGTTTAAGTTTTATTTATTTATTATTTATTTATTTTAATTGGAGGGTAACTACTTTACAATATTGCGGTGGCTTTTGCCATACATTGACATGAGTCAGCCATGGGTGTACATTGTCCCCCATCTCGAACCCCCTCCCTGCTCCCTCCCCATCCTATTCCTCTGGGGTGTCCCAGCGCACTGAGTTTAGGTGCCCTGTTTCATGCATCAAACTTGGACTGGTCATCTATTTCATATATGGTAGTATACATGTTTCAGTGCTATTCTCTCAAGTCATCTGACCCTCACCTTCTCCCAGAGTCCAAAAGTCTGTTCTTTATATCTGTGGCTCTTTTGCTATCTCGCATATAGGGTCATCATTACCATCTTTCTAAATTCCATATATATACATTAATACACTGTATTGGTGTTTTTCTTTCTGACTTACTTCACTGTCTATAATAGGCATGTTTAAGCATTTAATACATTGCTAGATTGTTATGATAAAATATATTACTTTAAAAATTTGAAGGTATGCTTTTTGTTGGCTATGGCTCTTTTTATCATCTATTATCAAGTGTTATTTTTCCTTCTATACACCTGTTAGAGTTTGCCTCCCTGGTGATCCTTGAAGGTATATTAAAACACTGAATTCATATTTTCAGTAATTATTGATTTTGATTATTTTAGTAAGTTTGTGTTTTTTTTGTACATTTTAAGGGATAATTGTCTATTCAATTGAAATTGTTAAAAGTATTGCCTCAGTTCCAAGCACTTCCATTCTTCTTACATTATATTGTTGTCTTTTGAGTTCCACTTTGATTTTAAGTTTGATATTTTATATAGATTCAATAATAGTTTAAGTTGTCATAACATTTTAAAATTTGTTTGCTTTTGCCTTGACTATTATCTTTCCTACTGCATTCAAGTCACATTTTTTTATTTAGTTTTTAATTGAAGGATAATTGCTTTACGGAATTTTGTTTTCTGTCAAACATCAACAAAATCAGCTACAGCTATACATAAGTCCCCTCCTTCTTGAATCACCCTCCTATCTCCTTCCCCATCCCACCCCTTCTAGATTTTTACAGAGCCCCTGTCTGAGTTCCCTGAGTCATACATCAAATTCCCATTGGCTATCTATTTTCCATATGGTGTCATAAGTAACATATGGTGTCACCATTTTACATACGGTGTCATGGTGTCTTTCCATGTTACTCTCTCCATACATCTCACCCTCTAGCTCCTCCCCTGTTCCCTTGTCCTTAGTCTGTTCTCTATGTCTGTTTCTCCATTGTTGCCCTGCCAATTCACATTTTAAGGAAGTAATTAATTTGTAAGTTATTTTATAACACTGCACATATCTAAACTGCCTCAATCTTTTTATGGAAAATTTTTCCTAACTTTGTAATCTTAAATTGATAATTATCTGAGTCAGCCATTATTCACTGCAAGTTATTTTCACACTGTACTTGGAAAATGTTTTTTCTTTGTATATATCCTTTTTCCTGACAATTTCAGATTTTCCTCTGTGCCTTTTTTTTTTTTTAAGGAGGGGATGAGGAATACAGTTTCACTATAGTATAATTGCATTTGTGTTTATTTTAGCTTATCATTTCCTGATTCATTTTGTGCTTCTTGAATCATTTTTTAAAATATATTCTTGTCATTGTCATACTAAATAATAGTTCTTTTCCTCTTTATCCTTTCTATTCAAAATTATTTCAGCTATATTTTGAATATGTCTTAATGTTGCATTCATATTTTACAACTCTGTGTCTTCATCAGGTCTCCCTTTTGAAATACTTTCAAATTATATTTAAATTTATTAAATTTGTATTTAGCTTTGTTAAATGTAATATTTGCTCTGTCTGTTAGTGTCTTAATGTTAAAAGTCTACATATTGTCTAGATATGCTGTTTAATTATAATTTCAAATTTTATGATTATTTATTTCATAAACTTTGATCTTTCACTTTTTCTTTTTATGTCTTTTATCATTGTAAACATGTTTATTTTACTTTATTTTTCAAATACAATGCTCTACTATCTCAAGTGATTGAAATGTAATTCACCCTGTTCAAATACTTACTGAATATCACTCATGGTTAAGTATTTCCTCATGAATATTAAGCTGTTGTTATGGTTGTTTTTCTTGTTTCTGAGCCCATCTTCAGTGGAGAGTTTCTTAGGTCTATATTCAGCATATGCTGAGTTGTAGGACTGTCCATAGTATTATGTGTTTTCTCCTTGGAGACATGACAGTATTTTTGTTAATTTCTCAAGTTACATATCCTGCACCATATACAATTTCAAGTTATAAATAGATATAAAGGAGAGACTCAATATTCTGATATTTCAGGGGGAATATTTAGTCTTTCCCCAAAGTCCAAGCACAAACTGTTCTGCTTTTCATATCCCTGTTCTAGTAGCCAGAAGGATTTTTGTTTTCCCTTGTATAATCCCTGAAAAGTCTCAGTTCCTTATCATAGGTCAATACCAAGGCCCTCACCATTACCAGATTCAGTGATTCCACTTTAGGATCATACCAGCATTAGTTTACTTGCTAATGACATTTTACTTCTCATATGTAAATTTCGTTTAGTTTGTGAGTCCAGTCCAGTTCTTTTCACCTTTATCGTAAGTGAAAGTGTTAGTCTCTCTGTCATATCTGACTCTTTGTGACCCCATGGACTATAATCCTCTATGCTCCTCTATCCATGGAATCCTCCAGGCAAGAGTACTGGAGTGGTTTGCCACTTATTACTATTTAATTAGAAAAACTCATATATTCTTGTTTATCCATTTTGCTAAAATTACTATAAATCTCTCAGCATTTTAGTTTTACTCATGTAACTTGTATGTGAAGACTGCTGTGTCATACTTCTAAGGGTAGGCTTCTTCCTGTTTGTGCCTTTTAGGCACTGGGGCATACTTGTCACTTCTATTAGAATACTCAGTTCTCAATTTCCCTTTTGCCTTTTCTTGTGTTTTCTAGCCTATCGTGTTTTTCTAGGATTGAAGGCTCAGCATAATGCAGCATTGGGTTACAGACTATTAATATTTGTTGTTGCTGTTGTTGTTGTTCAGTCACTCAGTCGTGTCTGACTCTTTGTGACCCTATGAACTGCAGCATGCCAAGTTTCCCTGTCCTTCACCATCTCCCAGAGTTTGCTCAAACTCATGTCCATTGAGTTGGTGATGCCTTCCAACCATCTCATCCTCTATCATCTCCTTTTCTTCCTGCCTTCAATTTTTCCCAGTATCAGGGTATTTTCCAATGAGTCAGTTCTTCACATCAGGCAGCCAAAGTATTAGAGCTTCAGCATCAGTCCTTCCAGTGAATATTCAGGGTTGATTTATTTTAGAATTGATTGGGTTGATGTCCTTGCAGTCCAAGTGACTCTCAAGAGTCCTCTCCAGCACCACAGTTCAAAAGTATCAATTCTTTGGTACTCAGCCTTCTTTATGGTCCAACTCTCATATTCATATAGGACTACTGGAAAAATAACAGCCTTGACTCTATGGAAATTTGTCACAAAATAATGTCTTTGCTTTTTAATATGCTAACTAGGTGTGTCTTAACTTTTCTTCCAAGGAACAAGCATTTTTAATTTCAGACAAGCTATTAATATATCAGTCTTAAAAGAGAGTTGAGAGTTAAAAATGAAGATTCACATCACACCTGCCTCTACCAGCTGTAGTAATTTTCTCTTACTTTTCTCCATATTGAACAAGAGGCCTTGACTCCTTACTGGTGGCCTAAGTTACTAAAAAAAAAAAAAAAAAATGAAGTGAGCCAGATACTATCAGAATGATCTTATGAACTAAGCTCTGAAACAGGAGCTCCCCCTCAGTGCAGAAATGAACTCCTAATGGGCTCCAATAAGACTACTTGTTCTATGATTTTTCAATTTGTACAACTGCTTGTTTCATGAGGCCAATGTTTGTTAATTATCCAATATTTTCAGAGAAATTTCACATTTTCCCTCTACTCTATGTGAATGCTGTGCTTAGTCATTCAGTCGTGTCCAACTCTTTGGGACACCATGGACTATAGCCTGCCAGGCTCTTCTGTCCATGGGGATTCTCCAGGCAAGAATACTGGGGTGGGTTGCCATGCTCTCCTCAGAGGATCTTTCCAACCCAGGAACCGAACACAGGTCTTTCATATTGCAGGCAGATTCTTCACCATCTGAACCTCCAGGGAGGCCCAAGAATACTGGAATGGATAGCCTATCCCTTCAAGAGGGGAACTTCCTGACCCTGGCATTGAACCAGGTTATCCTACATTGCAGGCAGATTCTTTACCATTTGAACTACCAGGGATGCCCCACTGGACATAATAGTAATCAATAAGGTATCTCATTTTTACTATTCTATTTGATTTAGGTTATAATGCTTAAAGAGATGCAGTCTAGAACGAGTGAGAAACAGATTAATGTCTCAAGACATCCCATGTCCCATTTAATTTGTGGCATGTTGGACTAATTTTCAATCGATTCCAAGAGTGGATATATATTTAATAGCTAGTACCACTTGGAATTGTCTTCTTTCTCATCCAATGTATGAAAAATGTTTTGAACTTCATTAAGGTCATGCTACTGACAGTGGCCCTGGGAAGCAGCCTGGCTAAGATTCAACTCTAGCTCCAGTTTTAAGGAAGAAAAAAATTTGCCTTCTAAAATATGACTTTTGTAGATAGTTACTAACCTGTAATTTTAAATGGTTGCAATAGCTCAAGTCATGCTTCCTACTTTCATATTTGTATCGTAAATTTAGTATTTGCTTGATCTTCTCCACAATCCAAATTTGTTTTGACTCCAGGGCAATTGATCCATTCTTTTTCTTTACTTAATGCACTGAAGATGACAAATTGATTTTATAGTGGTGTCTGAATATAGCGAAAGCCCTAGATATGTTGATTCCCAAGAAATCTCAAGGACACCATTATACACAAAAAGAACCTTGTTAATAAAAAGCTGTTACTGTTTCCTCAGACTTTCTCTGTGACTTTACCCTCTTATGTAACTTTCATCCAGAAAAACCTCCATGTTTCTTCCCTTGAAATGAGAGTCACCAGCCTTGGAACTAATTTCCACTTTTCGGAAATAAAGGTTAATTTTTTTAAAGGTGCAATCCAGATTAAAAGATTGAGGCTCCTGTATAGAATTCTTCCTCTTTCACTTGAAGTGCGTCCTTGTTCTTGAGGAAATGTTTTGCCTAATAGAAACCTTCCACCAAACTCTCTATTCATCTGCTATCCCCATAACTTTTATAGAGTTCAGTTCAGTTTTGTCATTCAGTCATATCTGACTCTTTGCGACCCCATGGACTGCAGTATACCAGGCTTCCCTGTCCATCACCAACTCCTGGAGCTTACTCAAACTCATGTCCATCATACTGGTGCTGCCATCCAACTATGTCATCCTCTGTCATCCCCTTCTCCCCCCTGCCTTCAATCTTTCCTAGCATCTGGTCTTTTCCAAGGAGTAAGTTCTTCACATCAGGAGGCCAAAATATTGGGAGTTTCAGCTTCAGCGTCAATCTTTCTAAAGAATGTTTAGAACTGATTGCCTCTAGGATTGACTGTTTTGATCTCCTGGCAACCCAAGGAACTCTCAAGAGTTTTCTCCAGCACCACAGTTCAAAAGCATCAGTTCTTCAATGCTCAGCTTTCTTTATAGTCCAACTGCCACTCCATACATGGCTACTGGAAAAAACATAGCTTTGACTAGACAGACCTTTGTTGGCAAAGTAATGTCTCTGCAATTTTTAATATGCTGTCTAGGTTGGTAATAACTTTTCTTCCAAGAAACAAATGTCTTTTAATTTCATACTGCAGTCAACCATCTGCAGTGATTTTGGAGCCCAAGAAAATGAAGTCTGTCACTATATCCATTGCTTCCCTACCTATTTGCCATGGAGTGATAGGACTGTATACCATGATCTTAGTTTTTTGAATGTTGAGTTTTAAGCCAGCTTTTTCAGTCTCTTCTTTCACTTATTAAGAGTCTCTTTAGCCCCCCTTTGCTTTAGGCCAAAAGAGTGGTGTCATCTGAATATCTGAGGTTATTGATATTTCTCCCAGCAATTTTGATTCAAGCTTGTGCCTCATCCAGCCCAGCATTTCACATGATATACTCTATATATAAAGTAAATAAGCAGAGTGATAATATACAGCCTTGACATGCTCCTTTCCCAATTTGGAACCACTCTGTTGTACCATGTCTGGTTCTAACTGTTACTTCTTGACCTGTATGATTTCTCAGGAGGCAGGTAAGGTGGTCTGGCCTTCCCATCTCTTGAAGAATTTTCCCCAGTTTATTGTGATCTACACAGTCAAAAGCTTTGTTGTATCAATAAAGCAGAAGTAGATGTCTTTCTGGAACTTTCTTGCTTTTTCGATTATCCAATGGGTGTTGGAAATTTGATCTCCTGTCCCTCTGCCTTTTCTAAAAACACCTTGAACATCGGAATTTCATGGTTCGTGTATTGTTTAAGCCTGGCTTGGAGAATTTTGAGCATTACTTTGCTAGCATGTGAGATGAATGCAATTAGGCAGTAGTTAGAACATTCTTTAGCATTGCCCCTTTTTTTGGTCTGTGTGTGGGGGAGATTAGGATGAAAAGTGACTTTTTCCAGTTCTGTGGTCACTGCTAATTTTTCCAAATTTTCTGGTATATTGAGTGTAGCACTTTCACATCATCATCTTTTAGGATATGAAATAGCTCAACTGGAATTTCATCACCTCCACTAGCTTTGTTCGTTAGTGATGCTTCCTAAAGCCCACTTGACTTAAATGGTTTAAAAACTCATGAACCTCTTGAGCTCAGTCTAAGACTCTAGTGTTTACTTAATTGTGTAGCAGAGAAGTGACTCCTGTGTACTATAAAAAATGTCACCACAATTGGGAGATTCCAACAGTCATTCTTTTGAAATACAGCATACTATTACTTGAGGAAGTGTTTACTTGAAATGTTCACATTTATACTCATTATATAATGAGTATATTATATTTACTTATTTACTTATATATTTACTTATTTACCAATGATATCCTAGGTAGAATATCAGTGTGTACTGCAGTGTCAAGATCATTTTGATCAGCTCAAAGATGCAAACACAAGATGGCCATTTGTCAGAAGCACATCGGTAACATACTCATTTTTTGAGTAACATCCTGCCCTTGCCCCTCTCTGTTAATGAATCTATTGCTATGCCTATGCTATCTAGTGACTAATAGGTCTTGTTGAGTCTTCTATTTAACTGAGTTTTTGTTGTTGTTCAGTCACTAAGTCATGATATTTTGGTTCAGTTATACTTTTCAAAGAATTACTTACAAAAAAAAAGAAAGAATTACTTACAGATTATTAGGGGAGAGAGAGACAGAGGGAGAGTAGGAGAGGAAAAAGGGATTGTTTTTATATCAGTGTTTACATAATTTGAAATTTAGCTCATCTGGGGATTAATTATTTTGAGTTAGTGCTGGACATGATATTTCATATGTCAATGACTCATCATTTAACTGGCAATTTTTTTGTGTGTTCTAAGAGAGCATTAATAAATACTGAGTTATGTCCCAGAGCTGTCACCATGGTAATTCCTCCCTTCTCCTTTGGTTTCATAACAGTGCCAATGATAGGGTACATGAATTAACCTCACAACATTTTCTTTAGCGTAGAAAGTTTAATGAGCTCTTTGTGAGCCATATATAACATCACAAATGTGAGCATACAAATAGATTTAAGAGTCTATGAAGCTAATGTATCACCATGAAAGAGCTATGACCAGCTCTATAGTCAGGACTCCCACATATTATACAGCTGTTAATACAACTAGGAATGAAACTGCTGCAAGACCAAGCTTGAATCTTAGTAATCCATTTTTGCTTTGATGTAGGGCATTCATTACCATGTCCATGTTCTGGAAACTCAAGGATGTCATTGTGGTAGGCTTTATAGTAGTTACGATTTTTTTTTTTTTTTTGAAATTTAGTGCCTTTCAGTAATTCAACAATGACAAAAAGACAAACTTCCTCTGAGCAGAGCAGTGGACCCGACAATTTTAATTATTCCATTGTAGAACCTTGAAATTGTTGAGCAGGAAGTCAAACTTCCTGAACTACATTCACATATTCAACAGAAAATATATTCTTAATACTGCTTTGAGGTTTCGATGTGAATTAGTTTATTGCATGGGAAGGCATACTTTCTAACATCAAAGTGTGGAGCATAACTGAGTATAATTTGAAGCTTGTGCTTTTAGTTAGTGCAAAAGGAGCATGCAAAAATACTATTCCCTAATATGTTTTATCTCCATGAATACCATGGACTTGATGCAACACTGCTTTCTTTAATGTATTCCATTAATAAAAAATCATGTCATGTCAATATATTTCCTTTAAAAGGTACCACTATTTCTCTGAAAAGGTACCATGAGCATGAGTGCACACAGAGAGTAACTGATAGTCCTGTTCTCCTCAGCTTCAGTTTTTCCCATACTCTTTATTTCATTTAAAATAATCCAATCTAGGTAAACATAAAGCTAGGGTGATCTATTCAAATTGTCTTTTGGATAAGGCACAGCAGTATGTAGATTTTCCACTGTTTAATGTCTCCAAGCTCACTCTGAATATTTTTAAGCATTTTTATTGTTTAGATAAAGATAAATGCCTGGAAAATTTGTCATGGTCATAATAAAGAGATGTTGTCTTATTTGCATAGTACTTTTTATCTATTTCTTTTTGTTTTGACTCTTTATTTACAGTTTATGAAAGTTCAGGAAAATAACTTTGGAAAGTAAATAATACAATACAATGCATCAGAATATGAGACTGCTGAGTTAGCTATAATATAGCTTGACAGGTTTCCTCTGTTTTCTTGTGTTCCTTTCTATGATTACCACTGTGCAATCTAGATGGGAGGCTTCTTCCTAGGTTCTACCACAGTTCTAGACCAGGAACCTGAGAAAATAGTCCTCCAGAGATGGTTCTGAAATGTAAGCATCCATCATATCAACTCTTTGTCTCACTGACCCTTTTAAAATGTTTATTCTCAATGCCTTAAGCACAGAATTTAGAAATATAAGATTTCGGTCATTATTTTACTTTACTTATATGAAGTCATCATGAAACGAACTACTATGTTCAATGATTTTCTTTAAAATTTAAAATACACGAGGCTTCTAGATTTTCATCAATCATTTCACTTTTCTTAGATGCCAGTTTTGGTTTTTTTCCTCTATAGTTTATTTCACTGTACTAACAATATCAAACTAACCTATTCATATTAGACAGTAATTTTTGGCAAACTAATTATGTCAATTGACTTGGACTTATATATGAATAAAGAATATAATGTTTGTTTGTTTGTTTGTTTTAATTCAAGATACACTTATTTGCTGGGGACAGTTTAAATAGTGAGTAAACTGTAGTAACTCCACTCAAAAATCCTACAGTATAGCAAGAAAGGTAAACACATGAATGAATCAGGTGAAAAATACAGAAGGAACAAAGACAAAGGACTTAAAGGTTGTGCCAATCATTGTATCTAAGTAGCTGTAGACAGAATCATTTTTAGCTATCATACTTAAAGCAGAGGCCGTGATATTCAAAATAAAGTTATAGAGTACATTAAATCCTATGTCTGGAATCTACTAATACTATTTTAATATTCAATTTGGGGGACTGAGTAAAAAATTATTTGTATATAGAAACACACCCAATTACTAACAGTTATCTCTGGGTGGGAGAATTAAGTATAATTTTTATTTTCTCATTCAACATTTTCTTTTTGAAGAAAACAAAAACAACAATTTTCTCAGAAAGATGTTGATATATAGATCAATTAATTGTATTTTCTTAACAGACACATTTACTAGGAACAAATTTGTGCCTCATGTAAACTATTAATAGTATGTAAATAACCCTTTGCTGTAATAGGTGCAAAGATTTTTGTCACAACGTTATATATAAAAATGAAACACAAAACACAAATTGGAATTTACTAAAAGCAGATTAAATAATAAAGTAAATAAATAAAATGAATATTAACCACTGATTAAATTTATTTAAAAATATTACTTAATTTCATAAAAGTGCTTCCCTGGAGGCTCAGTGGTAACATTTTTACTTACAAAAAGTAAACAAGCAAATAATCCAAGTGATTTTCTTTTTGAAGTGTTTGACTTATTGAAAAGTCAATGGCAAACTATTTTGACTTATAGTTAAAAAAACTTATAGTTTTTATAATTTTAAAATATCCCTCCCTGTTCTCCTCCCTAGTTCTTTTCTGCACAGTAATTTATTTGGTTCACAATTTCCCATACTGTGTTATAGGAAGTTACTAGCAATTAGTGTGATAGAAACATAACCAGTAAGAGAGTTGAGGTAATCATAAAATTTAAAGACACAATATCAGAATCTGATTTTAACAGATGCTGTTAAGTCAGTTACCAGAGTCAATGTTCGGGGAGGGTGTTTCTTTTCATAATATTTTCTCAAGAGTGATTCCCTAAATTATAAAATGCAGTTTCTGTCCTTGAAATGGGAAAGTTTTATGGAAAACACATTACCATAGTACTTTATTTTCCTTCACCATATCATTTCTTCCTAGATTTAAATAAATAAGAAAAAAAAAGCAGCTTTTCTTAAGCATATTTGGCACTGTATTATCATCAAGAATGTAGGCACTAACTATTTTCCCAATGCTTGAGTCTAAATTAGTCATCTTGTCCTTGATGAAACTGCAGTTCTTTTTTTAACGAAATTTTTGCTTCTATTCAGTGATACAATCAGGTTCTTTCCTTTATATTGTTGCCCTGTCGAACTTGCTTCAAATATTCAATAAACAAAAACTACCTGATTATTATTTGTTTTCACTAAATGAGAGTTTTACATTCTAAAGTAAGAGACAAATGTCTAAATCATATACTTGTCTTAACCATATAATTTTCTAGTAAGAAGTGTAGTTTTACAGATTTAGGAGCAAATTTTCGATAAAATGTTCGTGGTGGAGGGCAACATTAAGCAAATTGTTCTGTTCTTCATATTTTAGTTATGCACTTCAACCAGCATCTCATCCATTTTCCAGACAAGTCATGCCACTGTCTACTACAGTAGTTTTTTTTCCCTTTTTTTCCTGCAAATCCCACATTTATCTTGAGAATCCTTATTTCATGATGCTTTAGAAATTTCAGTACATATGTGATTTGGCTTCCAAGTGAAACCTCACATAATCATATTGCTTACCAGCATGAGGAGATTCTAAATAGAGGTAGAGGAAAGATGGAGAATATAATCCTTTTCCTTAAATTACTTGACATCACATCCAACCTATTGTGATGGTACAGTCATAATGAAAATCAAATCTTAAGGAGGTGTTCTGCTCAGTTTATTAGAGTGTGATTTCTCTGTGTTTCCCCAGCCTCCTTGATACCTACAATTTCCAATCTATGCAAAATAATTCTAGTTGATTAACTGTTCTATCAGCAGCTGTAAAAACTCGCAATCGATGGAATTTAGATATCCTCCTCACACTAACACTGGGACTTCTTATCTCTCAGGTCAGGCTATGGAAACTTGAATGTAACCTTGCTAACCCCAGCATTCAATAAATGTTTACTCAAGACTTACAATATACCAGGCACTGTTCTTGGCATTGAGGATTCAGAGTCAATAAGAGAGACAAATTTTTTTGCCTTCCAGATGTTTATACAGTCTAAAAGAGAGAGCAAGCAAACATTGAAAATATTTTAATAAACATTAAAAGTTAAATCTATAGCGTGATAAGCAGTTATTTACCTGAGCTAGAGAGAGATTCTGCCTTTAAAACGGTTATTCAAGAAACTGTTATGAGGAGACCTTCCAGTTGAGATCTGAAGAATTTTAGGAGGCAACCATGTAAATGGAGAATAATTTTCTTATAATAATAGCAACAATATTTTAAAATTTTTTTAAATTTAATATTTTTAAAATTTAATATGAAGTTCAGAAAGCTTAAATGATTTCTGAAAACCATATAAGACATAAAAGGCATATTTGGGAAAATGAGCATATATCTATCTGTTTTGAAAACTCAAACTCTTAATTGGTGGTTCTCAATGCTACTCAGATGTTAGAAGTACCCAGAAAGCTTATAAAATACCAATGCCCTTGCTCCATCCCTGACAATTGAATCAGAACCTCTCAAAGTAAGTCGTGGCAAATTATATATCATAAAGATTTCCTAAGTCATTATAATGCATAATGCACAGTGAAAATTGAAAAGCACTGCTTAACTCATACCAATATTCTAGTATTACATTTAAAATTAATATGAATACATACTGATCTTAAGTCACATGCATAATATAGCATTAAGAACTTCAGAATCAACATAAAGCTTACAACTATATTCATTCCTGAATATTCACTAAGCATAATCTATATCTGAGGTTCTAGTAAAGTCTGGGAATAACTGTATAAATAAAAAATAATCATGGCCCTGATCATTCCCCCATTTTAATGGCAACTCTTGCTCATAAGAATGAGTCAATGGATCAGTTTAAAATATTTGCCAATAATTTTGGATATTCGGATAAAAATTATGTTCTCTACCATCAAGCACTTTTGAAAGTACAGTCTATAGGTCAACTGCTTAAAATTAAAGAAAATGACGCTTGTATCAAAACCACCTGATGACATTGTCTTCCTCATCAAAAGTTTGATAAGTTTTTGTAGTTTGTCCTATTAAAAGAATAACAATGAAAACTGAGTAGTTCTAAGAAATGACTTTGAAGTGATTGGAACTTTTCCCTGTCTTAAGTGTATCAATCCCTATACTGACTTAGCATTTTTATTAAGATGAGCCACAAAGCACACAACCTGTGGGGGATATAGTTCTCTTAATCCTCCTACTTTAATCCCCACAGATGCTATATTCCTGGGTACTTATATCTAGTTTCAAATATTATTGATTTTGTCAACTTTCCCTTTCAGGTTTCAAAACATAACTTATTTTTCTGTGTTTGGAGTTTCCAAGTTAACACATTCCTAGCATAGGTGACAAAGCAATGATTAGAAATACTCTCTGCCAGCAAAATTAATTTTCAAAGTGAACTCAAAATGAGTTAGAGTTGGATTAAATAAATAATTTTACAGTTAAAATATCTTAATTAGCTATGAACTAAATACCATAAGTAGTGTCTTAGAGAAAGGATTCATGACACTGGGTTTTAGTCCTTGGACTAAAATAGGCATTGGGCAGGAGATGGCCTAACAGTTTTCTGAAAAAGATCATACTTTAAAACCATATTTTGCACCCTATGGAGTACACAGAAATGTGGTTATGAAAAAAATTAACTTTATGGTACATATAATTTCAGAGAGCATACAACCACAAAAGAAGGATTTAAATATTTGATAATGATACAGTCTTAGATCAAATAATGTCTCCAGATCTTTGTTTTCCCTTCAATGTGTGAGTGAAGTGAAGTCACTCAGTCGTGTCAGACTCTTTGTGACCCCGTGGACTGTAGCCCACCAGGCTCCTCCATCCATGGGATTCTCCAGGCAAGAATACTGGAATGGGTTGTCATTTCTTTCTCCAGGAGAATCTTCCCGACCCAGGGATCAAACCCAGGTCTCCTTCATTGCAGGCAGATGCTCTAACCTCTGAGCTACCAGGGAAGCCCTCTTCAGTGTGTAGGGTTTTCTAATTATTATCTTGAATGCTCTTACAGGATAATTTTAATAGAAAGTATGTTATAAATATTCAATTTTATTTTCATTTGGATCATTTTTGTTGCAAATGAAAGAAACTAATCTCAGATTAGAAAAAGAAATCAAATGAAAATTTAAAAACACAACCATAGAAAAGGCTAGCATTCATTTAGACTTTAAAGAGCAACAGAGATGGCCCTTTCTCAGTGTGCTCATCTCTGAAATGGTCTGATGTTTTCTTGAATGTTTGTTTTAACTTCTCTATTATGGCTTCATTTTCATTTACTTAAAGCTGCCTTTGTCCTTGTTAAAGAGTGAGATGGCTACCTTTACATCTTTAGCCACCAAAGAGCAAATGCCTTCTAGCTCTTTCTCCCCAAAATTGAAAAATTAGCTTTAATACAATTTAGGTAAGAAGCCAGCATTTAGAGAACTATGATGGTTGTCATATCCATAGACAAACCATACATCCAAGGTTCATCTGGCATAATCAGGTCTAAGCCTCTTTCATCATATAATCACTAATAACACTCCTACATTCTCAAATATGTTGGAATTGAACAATAAAATATAAGGTCACTCTACATATTTATCATATGATTGGAAAAAGAGGGCTCTTGGAAAAGAATCCACTAGGATAGCTTAATATAACAAACAATTACTAATCTATTTGATGCTTTAAAATTTTCTTTTGACTTTTTCTCTCAATTGGGATGAAAAACCTATACTTTACTTTGCAGTCTTTTAATTAACACCCTTCACTTTATCCCACTTTTCACATTAAATATGACTTCACAGAGCATGAAAAAGTCAAATGTCAAGGACTAGCATAGCTTCTACTTTAATTAGTAAGTGCCATACACACAGTACTCTTGCCTGGAAAATTCTATGGACAAAGGAGCTGGTAGGCTGCAGTCCATGGGGTCGCTAAGAGTCGGATACGACTGAGCGACTTCACTTTCACTTTTCACTTTCATGCATTGGAGAAGGAAATGGCAACCCATTCCAGTGTTCTTGCCTGGAGAATCCCAGGGACGGGGGAGCCTGGTGGGCTGCCGTCTATGGGGTCACACAGAGTCAGACATGACTGAAGTGACTTAGCAGCAGCAGCAGCATACACCACAGAACTTTATCTTTCTAATAGTATTGCCGTTCCTTAACATAAGTTAGGGCAGGAAAGGAAATCATCTGATATATAGATCCTGCTGCCGCTATTGGGCTCAGGCCTAAAGAAAAAAACAAATAAAGGATAAAAATTTTTACAAAAAGTATTTGTAAAAGTGAGTATGCTGCTAAGTCGCTTCAGTCGTGTCCAACCCTGTGTGACCCAACAGACGGCAGCCCACCAGGCTCCCCGTCCCTGGGATTCTCCAGGCAAGAACACTGGAGTGGGTTGCCGTTTCCTTCTCCAGTTCATAAAAGTGAAAAGTGAAAGTGAAGTCGCTCAGTCGTGTCCAACTCTTAGCGACCCCATGGACTGCAGCCCACCAGGCTCCTCTGTCCATGGGATTTTCCAGGCAAGAGTACTGGAGTGGGGTGCCACTGCCTTCTTCGAAAAGTGAGTATGGAATGAGGCAAAATGTTAACAACAAATGTCATTTCAAAAGCATTACAATGGCAGACTTGCTTGGTAGTCCTTGGTATTTGGCTGGAATACTGGCTCGAACTCTTTATTCCTAAGCCACAAATCACTTACTCTAACTTCTTCCCCATTTATAATTGCCAGATCTTTTTCCTGCAAAGGATACAGTAGTTATAGCCCTAAGTGTCTCTGAGTGTCATCAATACGCAACCAGGCAATGGATGAGCTCTTTAAAAGGGTCAGTAATGACAGTTTATTTAACAGTTCTGATGGCTGAAAGTGAAGCAATAGAAGCCATACAAGGAAGAAGCTAGCAGATAGATCAAGTTTCTTGTCAGGATGAATGTACATGCAGCCGCTCAAGGCTAACTTCTAAAATGTCTAAAGAGTAATTGGATAACGAGGAGTAATTACAGATTAAAATTGCCAGTATCATTCTGCGTTCGTGAACATGTCAGCAATTGAAATACATAAAAAGCAGAAATACTGCACAGACGGCAAATAGATAGCCTTTAACCCAAGTTGTAGCTGCTGGGGGAATTTTTTTCGGTGGGATATATGAGTACTTTCCAAGTTCACAAACTAAAACCCTGTGGCAGAGTCATATAATTATGTGTAGAAAGTGGGGCTTCAGGCAAGAGTTATTTGTTGCTTTCTATTGTATCTGGGCCTTGTGAACTGCTGCTTTGGACACAAGTACTCTGAAAACTTTCTATGACAAATAAAAGGTATCATTTGTGGTTGGTTATAAAATGGGTTACAAATCCATTGCATTATTTGGCATCCTCCTCTGCACTGTGACTTCACAGCTCCTCTCATCAAGAGGTAGAGTCAATTGCCAAACCCTTGAATATGTTTTGGCTGGTGGAACATTAAGACAGACGTGTAGCATAGCTGAGACTGGACACTGCTTGTGCACTGCAGCTTTCCCTCTTCCATTGAGCTCAGAAACCTGAGGCTGCCATTGGTACTTTACTGGCAAATTTGCTGAAAGATGAGAAGAGAGGTAGAAAAGAATCAGGATGACTATTTCTAACAACCAGACAAATGAGGCCATCCTAGCTGACACATCTAGAAACATCTAGAAAGACCAGATGTTGAGCTAAACAGTGGTTGTTGTTTCAAACCAATAGACCTGCCGGTGTTTGTTAAATAGCAAAAGCTAACTTTTAGATCATTTCTCATTAAATCATTATAAACCACGTGTATTTTTCATTATGATGTGGATTCAACATTTTCAACTCAACCTTTCTTTGCATATTTGAAATTTAACAATTTTTTTTTACCTTTAGATGATACATACACATGTGTGTGTATTGATTGATTCATTATTAACATTTAATCAGATATTATTTGCATAGCCTTTAGGGCACTATTTAGAAAAAAATTTTCTATACCAGCAGAATTATCCACAGTACAAACTGTTTTCTGAGTCTCATAGCATGCAACTGATTATCCAGATTAGAAGCAAGACTTATAAAAATGGTTGCCTAGGTGAGCTTATTCCTGTTCTTATATTGTCAGGAAATAAGTAATCTTTTAGCAGAATATAGCACATAAGAATGTTATGTTAATGCTGATTAAGTTTTTGTATTATCTTTGTTCCTTTTCTTCTTCTTAGAAATTTAAATGCAAGATTCTTAAGGGAGTGGTATTAGAGATAGATCAGTTAATAAGTTGCTGTGCTTTATCAGATGTTTCCTTTAAATATGCAAATTTCAATAAAATATTTAACTCCACAATAAATTTTTTAGGGGACAAATGGAGGGAAAGTTGAGTTCCATCACTAGTGATCTCAGGAACTTGACAACATCAAATATGATTTTCAAAGAGTTGAACTTTAAACTATATGCATTTGGGATCAGAGTGGTACTATATCAAACCACTGTACACCTTAAGATTTACAGACTCAAAGATTTGACTATAACCTAGTGTTAAGATATTATTATAATTAAAAATATCACTTGGAAAAGGGGCTGCTCTTCTATTAAAAAAAAAAAAAAGGAAAATGAAACTACACAGGGAAATACCAAGCTTGTCTCTTCAGATATTCAGAGGGGCAGGTGTTCCTTGACCTGAGAACAAAGACTTTCATCCTAAGGGGGAGATGTGTGGATAAAGTGGAGATGGATGTGTGAGGCTGACTTGGCTAGATGTCAGAGGACGGCACACCATTCTTAATACTGCTAGTTTTCATATCATCTTGAAAGAGCTCCTATATCCAAGTCTTAAAAGATTTCCCATATAGCATGTACGCAGCAAGAGATGTTATTGTCCAAATGGCATGAATATAATAACTTGAGATGTTTCTTTCTCATTGTAGATAGATGGATAGATATTCTGACATTGCACTTGCTGCCTGTGAACTTGATGGCTCTCAGTTATCCTCTGAGAGCTGAAGGAATGCTGAGGTTGCAGATCATATTGTGTCTCTGATCATACACGATTGCTCTCTTGGGCTATACTTACTCCCTACAGTAACCCCACACTGTGGAGACATGACTGGGCTTCTACATCCTACTCTAAGTAACATCCTCATAGTCTGCCTTTGCTCTTTCCCTTCAAACTGTTATAAAAATGAATGAAGATAATTCTGAACCTGAAATTTAAATATACATATTTATTTATTTATTTTTGTCTGTGCTGGGTTATCATTGCTGCGTGGGCTTTTCTCTAGTTGCAGCAAGAGGAAACTACTCTCTAAATGCAGTACACGGGTTTCTCATTGCCGTGGCCTTTTTGTTATGCAGCATGGACTCTAGGGGGCCCAGGCTTCTGTAGCTGCTGCACATGGGCTCAGTAGCTGAGGCTCCTGGGCTCTACAGCACAGGCTCAATAGTTGCGGTACATGGATTCTAGTTGCTTCAGGGCATGTGGGATCTTCCCTGCTCAAGGGTTGATCCCATGTCCCCTGCGCTGGCAGGTAAATTCTTCACTAAGCCACCAAGGAAGTCTTGAACTTGGAATTAAAAAAAAAAAAAAAAAAAATTCTATTTATTACAGAAAATCTATCAGTATCTACCTGGAGAGACAGTCTGATTCAGAAGTAACACATAGGAGGTTCTGCATTTTTCAAGGCCTCACAGGTGGTTCTGAAGACTAGTGGTTAAATATTAAAAAAGTAAATAAGGATTATCAAAAATTTTTATCACAAATGTCTCATTTAAAATTTACAAACTCATCTACATAGATAGGTAAATCCTCTGGAACTCTTAGGAGAATGTCATGCTAGAAGTCAAGTACTGGCTCCAGGGGAGAGGAGGGTAACTTATGCTGATGTTCTTGGTTTCCTCTGAAGAGTTGCTCTCACAACATGTTTACCAAGAGTCTGTATCTGATGCTGCAAGAGGTTGTATCTCCTGCGAGTCATTCTCAGTATAAAAAAATGTTAAATTTATCAGGAAGTTGCCTCTTGGTCCCCCCGAGAAGCTGCAATACCAAAAGTAGACATCTACTTAAGAAATAGCTTTCAGGAAGCCTTCAGAGAGAGGTGATCTTCGGGGGCAAAACAATTTTATTGTTATGGTTTGATTTTTTTACCTTTGTTCTAATCTAAAATGCAAGCTTCTGCAAATGCAGCTGGAAATGTTCCTACATCCTTAGTATAGTTTCACTTTATTCTGTTTAAGAATCAGAGCTTCTGTCACTTCTGTTAATTCCATTCCGAAAGGACTGTAATCTTAATGAACTTAATTTTTACTATCAAATTATAAAATTTTTCTGATTTGTTAGGTACTGAAGATATTAAAATTGCAACATATAAAACCAATAGGTACTGGTGTGAAGAAGTAAATAAGCACAGTTCCTTATTACACATACAGGTTTATAACTCAGTAAATATTATGGGCTCTGCCATCTTGGACTATACTGACTCCCTACAGTAACTCCACACTGTTGAGACATGACTAGGCTTCTACATCCTACTCTAAATAATATCCTCATAGTCTGCCTTTGTCCCTTCCCCTTCAAAATGTAAAAATTAATGAAGATAATTCTGAACCTGAAATTTTAAAAAATATATTTATTTATTTATTTATTTGTGGCTGTGCTGGGTCATCGTTGCTGTGTGGGCTTTTCTCTAGTTGCATCAAGAAGGAGCTACTCTCTGGTGGGAGTGCACAGGGTTCTCATTGCTGTGGCATTTCTTGTTGTGGAACATGGACTCTAGGGTGCACTGCCTTCAGTAGTTGCTGCACGTGGGCTCAGTGGTTGAGGCTCCTGGGTTCTGCAGCACAGTGCTGTGTCCGATGGACAGACAAGCATGGCAGAGAGGTGCAGGGACTCACAAGATATTAATGTAATTTGCAGAGTGAAGATCTTTGGCTCTGAAGTCAACTGGTATCCAAATCCTACATTTTACATCTGTTGCTTGTGTAACGTTGAACAATTTACTTAATCTCATAATATTCATTTCTCTTACTTGTAACCTGGGGATAATAATAATACATATCATTATTCCCCTGGTGGCTCAGATGGTAAAGAATCTGGCTGCAATGTGGGAGACCTGGGTTCAATCCCTGGATCAGGAAGATTCCCTCGAGAAGGGAAGGGCCACCCACTCCAGTCTTTTTGCTTGGAGAATTCCACTAACAGAGGCTATAGTCCATGGGATCACAGAGACTCGGATATGACTGAGTGACTAACAGTTTCTCTTTCACCCTCATAACATTGTTGTGGGAGTAAAATGAGATAATTCCTGGTAAAGCATTTAGCTTGATAAATGGCACAAAGTAAATTAACCTCAAAAAGACTTATTATTGCTACAAAATAAAAAAAGAAAAAGAATATATTGCAGAGATAAGTGGAAGAAGTTTCCTGTACACCAAGCTGATGCATTTGTACTTTGTAATGAAGGCAAAAATGGTTCTGCATTGCCTTTTTTTTTTTTTAACTCTAACTTACTTCATATAGGATATTTATTCAAAACAAACAGAAAAATATTCTAGATGCAAAGTTTTACAAATTTTCTAGTCAATGTCGAGTGACTGTCCTTTAATCAGTTTGCAATAAACAAGTCATTTCAAAAACACAGACTCTATTATTAAGAATGGATAAGAGAATACATTCTCTTGAGCACCACTAATGGCATCACAGAAAAAATATTTCTGAGATCCATTTTATTTCTAAAAATCCTCATTTATTCTACCTCAAACACATCAATAAATTAGCATCCATGCTACAGAATAGAATGGACACAACTTATTAAGCACATGGGATATTGAATGGCAGAAATCTTTTGGAATGAGCTACAAATCAGCAAAGACATATGAAATATGACAAAAATTTAAACAATAAACAGCATTCAGAATTTCTAGGGTCTTTCTAGCATGAATTGCAGAAGAATGCTTGAGAGACTAGAGAAGAATCATATAATATAATAAACACAAAGAGTATGTGGATAATTTATTTAGGTATTTCAAAAAGGATTTGTGTGTATTATTTCTGCATAAATAAGAATGACTGATACATCTATTGGTTCTTTAGAAGACAGCAAATAAACAGCTTCAAATATATAAACAAAGATTAGTTGGAACTTGAATTTCACTACACAAACAATTTAACATTCACAATTAAAGAGTAGCATTAATATAATTTGGAATTCACTTATTTACTCCAAATATTTAATCTCAACAAATGTTTTCTCAAAACAAAAATGATGAAAAACAAAGCAGCAAACCTGAAAATATTTGGAGATATGATTGTCACTCACCCAAAATATGAAACAAAATCACCTGGAAAATTTATAGTCTATAGAAGAGCAACATTAAAACCATGGCTTATTCATACAACAACATTAACAACTTAGAATATTTAATTATGAAGTAATCATTTCTTTCTTAATAGCAAGACTGTCTATAAGGAGTAAAATAAGCCTAAGGAAACTACTTAAGACCTACACAAGAGCTAAAAATGTACTGGCAAGTAACAAGAGTATTTAATTTAAAAAAGCCTTCTGTTTATAAAGTAAGAAAGTCAATATTTCAAATATGCTAAATCTCCTTTAAATACGTCTGGAGGAAAAACCTGTGAACGAATAGCTATAAAGCAGTGGGGAGGAATGGAGAGTCTGGAAACAGGAGGTAGAGCGAAATACTAGAATGAAGTTTCACTTTAAGCAATCGTTACTTATATAGTTTAAAATAAATTAAAATGGTCTAAAACTTACCTCAAAAAGTATTATTTCAAATAAGAGAATATAAATTTAATTTGTGGGCCAAAATATTAAGTATGATTAATGTATAACTTGCAGTAAATGGCCAGAAAAAAAAATTGAAAATTCAATAAAGCATTAATGGACTACAAAGTATTATTATTATGTGTTTCATTATTATTTTTGTTACTTTCCAAATTATTTCCCATGAGCAGAAAAATACTCAAAAATGAATATCCATTGAGAATTTATTCTATGCAACATTAGAAGCACTTTACATGCATATCACATATAATTCTCACAAAAATTCTATGAGATATTTATTAGCAATCTTCACATGTAGATGAGAGTGCAGTTTTAAAAAGTCAAATGACTTCCATTATTTACAGATAATATCAAGTCTAGATTTGAACTCCATATAAGTTACTTTTAAAAGCTTCTATACTTTTATAAGCAGGTAAAAGTTTTAAAGCAAACAACACAAAATCTTTGTGGCAATACTATAGAGGATGATAAGGTAGAATCTAGGCTCTCTGTTAGGAAAATATTACAGTTTTCCAGGTGAGAGATGAAAGATTGAGCTCGAGCAGTGGTAGGCAATATGAAGCTAAATTTAAGAGCTATTTAGGGCGGTAGATAAATGGAACTGTTATCATTGTAGGCATTGCTTATTTACTGTTCAACAGGAATCCCCTGACATTTCCACAAATCACCAGAATAAGATAGAAATAGCCTCATGGAATGATACACAAGTAAAACTTTATAAACTTCAATGACTTTTTAATATAAGATACAATAGAACAAGTACAGATTTTTGTTTTGTCTTTGTGTGTGACTAGGAGAGCAAACTCCTTTTCAGTTTCTGTACTTACATAATTTGGATTGGTACTGGAAATTTTAAATTTTCTTTTGCTTGAGTGAGGATATCAGATGCTTGCTTGAAAACCAAAGCTATTGGCAAGTAACTGGTTATTTTTACTGTCTCTATTTCTGTCTCTCTACCCTTTACACACACACATACATAGAATATATCCTATTCCTATGATATACATAGTGTATTTTTTTTTAATTTTAAATTTTCTTAAGGCAGGCTCTTAAGATCTTTTCTAAGACACCAAGTGTCAAACAAAATTGGTGTTATTAGAAAATCAAAGAGATTTTATTTTAAAAATTTATGTGTTAATTTCTACTGTACAGCAAAGTGACTCAGTTATACATATATATAACATTGTTTTTCATATTCTTTTTATTATGGTTTATCACAAAATTTTATTTAGAATATTCAATTAAAAATGTAATGTATTGATGTGGATTAGCTGTAAAAACATCATAACTCTTGGCTTCAGATCTGTTGTTTTTTGTTTGGTAAAATACATTGTTCTCTGGAAGATTCTATGCTTTGTGAGGGCAGATACTTTATCACACTATATTATTCCATAGCATTTAATGGAAAACTTAGCACATGGTTTTTGAGCATTCATTTTTTTAAATATGTTAAATTAATGAACATTATGTTTTAAAATTCATTTCAGTAATGAACACTGTATTTTTTGGAGAATGGGAGGGAAAAGTAAGAGGAAAGAAGGAAGATGTAAATAGAAGAGGAGAAGGAAGAAGGAAAAAGGAGAGAGGTAGGGGAGAAAGATTAATATAGAGAGAAAGAATGTAAGGGGAAAAGTAGAAACGGTGGAAATAAGGAAGAAGAGAAGGGAGAGAGCAAGAAATTAACAAGGGACAGGAGGAGAGACAGAAAGAATGCCAAGATGGAATGGAGAATAAGGCTAAGAAACCAATGGTCAATTCAACAACCTTCTAGGTGACTAAGGATGTAATTCAGCTTTCCAAAGATGGAAATAAAATACCTAATTTTACAAATTTGTAAATGAAACAAATGAAAAACACACGGAAATAAAATGTCTTACCCAAACTGACTCAAAACTAGATATTGCCACAGTGATACTTAGGCCATGTTTGCTTTTTAATCTTCTTACCACTGGACTCTGAAAGAGAATCTCTGGAGACTTGGACAATCTTCAGCTTGGAACATTATGTGATCACTGAATCATTTTCTAAGAATCCTCCTTCATTAAGAAAATAATAGTTAGTGCCTACTCTGGGCCAACTTCTCTCTGTATTAGGAGAGTAAAAATGGAAATTGCTATGGTAAGATTTTCATACTGTGTGTGAAGTTACATAGTATCATTTAAATGAAAATCATGATAAAAGTAGATTCTCTTAATTCTAAAGAGTAGAATTCTAAAGCAGTAGAATACCAACCACTCCAGTAATCTTGTCTGGAAAATTCCTAGATGGAGGAGCCTAGTAGGCTACAGTCCATGGGATCTCAAAGAATCAGACACGACTGAGCAGCTTCACTGGTTCACTAGAATACCAAAACAAAAGAAGATAGGAAATGGAAAACATATGGCAAGATGAAAGACTAAAACCTAACTATATCAATAATCACACAAAATGTTAATCTTCTAATTACATTGATTAAATAAAAGTCTTGACCCACCTATATGCTACCTACTGGAATTATGTTTTAAATATAAATACAAGAATTTTAAAAAGAATTTAAGGCCATGATATTATAAGTTTAAAGAAAGCTGAAGTGACTATGTTAATTCTGTTAAGATTTCTGAGCAAAGGATATTATTGGGAACAACATGATCATTTCACAAAAATAAAGGAATGAATTTATTAGGAGGATCCCAAATTATAATTTTTTATTTACTTACATAATAACTGATATACTATATATATAGCAAAAACTGGAGAAAAAAAAAGAAAAAAGGAAAGAGACAAATCTACCATTGCAGTCAGGAGACCCAGCACTCATTATTCAATTAATAGGCCAAGTAGACAGATAAGAATACAGAAGATTTTAACAACACTGTCGATCTACAAAAACTAATTATTTATAGAATAGTCCACTCGATAACAACCAAATGTATATTCTTTGTAAAGCAGAAATGGAATATTTATCAAGAGATGAATATTCCAGGACAGAAACAAGCATCAATAAATTTTAAAAGTTTTGAGCCCAAGTATGTTTTCTGGTTACAATAGAATCAAATTAGAAATCAATCAGAGAAAGAACTCTGGAGAAATCCTGATGTATTGGAAACTAAATAACACATGCATAGATAATCACATTAAAGAACCCATTAAAAAGGGAGTTAAAAACTATCATAAATGAATAAAAATGAAAACACAGTGTATAAGAATTTATGGAGTACTCTACAGCAATATTTAAGCAGAAATTTGTAACACTATTTACATTACAAAAGGAGAAAATACTTGAATTATTACCTCACCTTAAGACACTAGCTTAAAGGGCACATTAAACACAAAGTAAGCAGGAGAAACAGAATAATTATGATTAAAGAAGAAATTAATAGTTAGAAAACACAAAATGGGAATTCTGAAATATATTTAGAGTCCTGTAATCTCCAATATGAGAGATTGTTTTTAAAATGAAAGTGGATTCAGCAGCCTCATTATTCAGTAGGAAGACTTCCTCTTAATTCCCCAATTTTATAATGGCACCATATTTACCCACAACTTTGGCACCTTAGGCTTCTGAGTCTAAAAACAGTCTTGTTTGATTTTTCTATAAACTGTATTCCAGGTATCCTGTTGGGCAATGGTGCATGTATAGATATCTTTAAACAACTTAAAAACTATTTTTTTCACATTCTGCCTTTTAGCTACCTGCTATAGTAGCTGTGCAACCAATTCCAGAAAACTTACAAGTTCTTTAGGTTTAACTGCTTGACTTCTCTATGTTCTTTTTTTTTTTTTTTTGGCTTTTTTTCCCCATGGACTGGTAGGTTTTAAATTTCCTGATCCACAAATCACCTACTGCTCTTCTGTTTGATTTTTAACATTTTATTCAGATGTCTCCTAGTTTCATGAAATAAGGAATATATAATTTATCTTTTTACACTCATAATTATTTGGATAGTTTTGTGGTGCTTTTCCATTGTCCTGATAAGCCACTTTGTAGAATTTTCCCAATTTCACCTATGGCTTTAGTTTAAAATGTTCTGTGTGTGTGTGTGTGTGTGTGTGTGTGTGTGTCCACGTGTGTATACTCAGTGGTGTCCAACTCTTTGCGACCCCATGGACGATAATCTACCAGGCTTCTCTATCCATCGAATTCTCCAGGCAAAAATACTGGAGCAAAATTATCATTTCCTACTCCAGGAGATCTCCTTGACCCAGGGACCGAATCTGTGACTCTTGTGTCTCCTGCATTTGCTAGCAATACTTTAGCACTGTGCCATTAGTTTCATTTAATCCAAAACTGTTCACCGATCTTTCCTTGTCCCTCTTAACATAACTGTTTATTTGTTGGTTTATTATTTATTTATTATTTGCTTGTTGAAGACTATGATAGCCAATTGTTTTGTAGAATGTTACTTTGGGTTTTCTAATGTTTCTTCATAATTAGATTTATGTTATTTAGCAAGAATACTACACAAGGGAAGCTGTGTCTTTTTAGGTGTATCACAGCCCATGGAGTGTATGCATGCACGCTAAGTCACTTTGTCGATGTCAATTTCATCGTTATTGGTATAAACATATACACTTTGATCTCTTGATTGAGGTAGTGTCTGAACTTCTCCAGATCTCATTGGCACCTTGACAAAGAAATAATGTTAACTATGCAATTATTCTGTGTCCATAAAAATTTCATCCACTGTGCTTTCTTTTATTACTTACTTTTTTTTTCCCACAAGTTATTTTCATTTGGGGCAAAATGAGGGCTGCGGCCTGAGACACAAGACCTCAGATAGCTCTGAGAAACTGCTCCAAAGAGGCAGTTAGGGAAAGTCCATACCTAAGATTTTGATGAAGGGGGAGTTCAGTGCAATCAAAGCACTTAGTTTACAAAAGGTTTTCTGCTAGCTTTTTTGTTTTTCATGCAGATGTCATCATGGAGGGATTTAGTACTTTTCTAGATATGAAGAGATGCAAGTATTGGGATCATGAAATCAGTTCCTGAAAATATCTACCTATCTAAAGGCCTGTCCGACAGTTTCCCTGGAGCACAGAGTGCCTCACTCAGCACCATGATTCCCCTCAGTGGGTGTTGAAAGTCAGCAGCTTCAGAAGCACAGGATTCAATCTCGCAGAGGCAGATTGCAAATACTTTTGTTGCTATTCAGTCGCTGGCAAATGCTCTTGACAAGTGCCAATTTGTACTTGACAGAGCCACCCACTGGTTTTGCATTCATTGTCATTTGCCTCAGTTAATTATTAGAATGAATGTTGTAAATTTTTTATTTACTAACTTTATCATTTTTTCAACACCTATTGATTGGCATTTGCTGTATGTGTGTATGTGTTGTATGTATGTATACACACATATATATAATATGCATGTATGTCAATGGGAAATCAGAGGGTTTAATATTATTCAGTGTATTATGATCCATTATTGTCATTATTCATTTTAATTCTCTGAATTGTTAAAAGGCTCCAAAGAATAGCAAGGAGAGATTAAAGAAAAAAAAAAAAAAAACAACCTTCCTCAACGATCAATGCAAAGAAATAGAGAAAAACAACAGAATGGGAAAGACGAGAGATCTCTTCAAGAAAATTAGAGATACCAAGGGAATGTTTCATGCAAAGTTGGGCTCAATAAAGGACATAAATGGAATGGGCATGACAGAAGCAGAAGATATTAGGAAGAAATGGCAAGAACACACAGAAGAACTGTACAAAAAAGAGCCTCAAGACCCAGATAATTGTGATGATGTGATCACTAATCTAGAGCCAGACATCTTGGAATGTGAAGTCAAGTGGGCCTTAGAAAGCATTACTATAGTTCAGCTTGTAAATAAATAAATAAATAAAAATAAAAACAAACAAAAAGAAAGCTTTACTATGAACAAAGCTAGTGGCGGTGATGGAATTCCAGCTGAGCTATTTCAAATCCGAAAAGATGATGCTGTGAAAGTGCTGCATTTAATATGTCAGCAAATATGGAAAACTCATCAGTGGCCACAGGACTGGAAAAGATCAGTTTTCATTCCAATCCCAAAGAAAAGCAATGCCAAAGAATGCTCAAACTACCCCACAATTGCACTCATCTCACATGTTAGTGAAGTAATGCTCAATATTCTCTAAGCCGGGCTTCAGCAATAGCTGAACCATGAACTTCCAGATGTTCAAGCTGGTTTTAGATAAGGCAGAGGAACCAGAGATCAAATTGCCAACATCTCCTGGATCATTGAAAAAGCAACAGAGTTCCAGAAAAACATCTATTTCTGCTTTCTTGACTATGCCAAAGGCTTTGACTCTGTAAATCTCAATAAACTGTGGAAAATTCTGAAAGAGATGGGAATACCAGACCACCTTATCTGCCTTCTGAGAAATCTGTGTGCAGATCAGGAAGCAACAGTTAGAACTGAACACGGAACAACAGACTGGTTCCAAATAGGAAAAGGAGTACGTCAAGGCTCTATATTGTCACCCTGCTTATTTAACTTATATGCAGAGTATATCAAGAGAAACACTGGACTGGAAGAAGCACAAGCTGGAATCAAAATTTCCAGGAAAAATATCAATAACTTCAGATATGCAGATGACACCACCCTTATGGCAGAAAGTGAAGAGGAACTAAAAGCCCCTTGATGAAAGTAATAGAGGAGAGTGATAAAGTTGGCTTAAAGCTCAACATTCAGAAAACAAAGTTCATGGCATCTGGTCCCATTACTTCATGCCAAATAGATGGGAACGGTGGAAACAGTGTCAGACTTTATTTTGAGGCCTCCAAAATCACTGCAGATGTTGACTGCAGCCATCAAATTAAAAACTCTTACTCCTTGGAAGGAAAGTTATAACCAAAGTAGACAGCATATTAAAAAGAAGAGATATTACTTTGCCAACAAACGTCCGTTTAGTCAAGGCTATGGTTTTTCCAGTGGTCATGTATGGATGTGAGGGTTGGACTGTGAATAAAGCTGAGAGCCGAACAATTAGTGCTTTTTAACTGTGGTGTTGGAGAAATTTCTTGAGAGTCCCTTGGACTGTGAGGAGGTCCAACCAGTCCACCTAAACATCAGTCCTGGGTGTTCACTGGAAGGACTGATGCTAAAGCTGAAACTCCAATACTTTGGCCACCTCATGCAAAGAGTTGACTCACTGGAAAAGACCCTGATATTAGGAGGCATTGGGGGCAGGAGGAGAAGGGGATGACAGAGGATGAGATGGCTGGATGGCATCACCGACTTGATGGACATAAGTTTGAGTAGTCTCTGGGAGTTGGTGATGGATAAGGAGGCCTAGCATGCTGGGATTCATGGGGTCACAAAGAGTCAGACATGACTAAGCAACTGAACTGAACTCAACTGAAACTGCTACAAACTGGCCAGTGAAATTCCTACCTACTTGCCTTCTATGTCTTTTGTTATGATCTTATGATTATTACAAACCTTGTGTGCATTTCCTTATTCTTCAGGTACAAGAAGTTGTTTCAGGCTCAGGTAAAACTCTGTCATAATCGTAGCGTCAACCATGGCTCCAAAAACTGGGTTCATTAGTTCAGTGAAGTATGTAGAAACCAAGATGAGAATTTTTTTCTCCTTACTACTATAGAAATAGCTAAAAATTTATGTTCATATATGTGGGAGACCTGGATTCAGTCCTTGGGTTGGGAAGATCCCCTGGAGAAGGAAATGGCAACCCACTCCAGTACTCTTGCCTGGAATATTCCACAGATGGAGGATCCTGATAAGATACAGTCCATGAGATCGCAAAGAGTTGGACAAGACTGAGTGACTTCACTTGATGTAGATGTATATGTGTATGAGAACATTAAAAGTGATGAGTTTCTACTGATAACCCTAAATTTTTCATTCAGTAGCCCAAGGTTCTCTCTGTCTTCCCCATCTGTCCTTCTACTTTCTCTTCTCACACTGCTTAGAAACCTGTCTTTTAACATCAAACATTTATTCATTTGCTAGTTCTATAATACTCACAAAATGCAGAATTGCTGAACCAATACAACTACTAAAAATGAAACTTCTAATTAGATTTAAATATTTGTAGTTATATTTATCTTTATCCTGACAGTACATAATCAATTATTGGTCCTACATTCAAAACCTACTTCAATTAGTATCTCTTTTTCCTCTGTCCCATTATAGTATTCACTTGAATCATGGGTAAGTTCCTTTGATTCTGTTTGTTCTCAGAATATAAACTTTATGCCTGATAATTCTTGTTCAGTATAAAGCATTAAGATGATCATTACTTAACATATACTTTTAAATGATACTTTTATATACAAGTGTATCTATTTCATTATTTCAAAATATATTTATATAAAGTTTAGAGTTTAGATTATATTAGCACAGTCAAATACAGCAAAAAAAAAAATTAGTACATCTTTCAAAGATCAATTTTCATAGTTCTCTGAGATGAATTAAGCACACAGTGATGCCTGTATAATTTTGAATAGCTTTGAAAAAACCCTGCGGGCAAGCAGTGAATAAGGATGAAACAGGGTGGACATGGCGGGGCCAGGCAGGCATATACAGACTATAGATGCAATTTACAGATGGACATCATCCTCCCCCTTCTTAACTCTTTGATCTTCCCGACATCTCCTGCTTCAGACCCCCTCCCCCGCCAGGCTAGGCTCTACACTAGAGGACCATTGCCCCCTTTTATGTCTTCTGTGAATAAGGCAGGGTCTATGAAATGAACAGACACTTTTGAGGACCTTCAAACAACCATACCCGCTCTTCACCCCCAGCCCAGAACCTTGCCCTGCAGTCCCCACCTATTCTCTGGGCCTTTTCCAGTGCTTTCACTGGGAATTCTGTACTCAGCTCTTAGTCTAAACAAATAAATCAGAGGTTAAAACATTTTTAAAGTAACTTTTCTTTTTATTAGGATATTTGGATCCCCTGATCTAGCTAGACTTTTTAAAATTTTAACTTGAAGATAGTCTTAATTTGATAATCTGTTGCTTTTTGATCTTAGCACAGGTTTCAGGAAAAAAATAAGTTTTATGTGTATTCAATTGATTTTCTTTTGCAATATTCTGACATGCAAATTAAGATAAAGTGCTTCCTTATAGCTGAATAAGAACAGATGCATGTAATGAATATAACAAAATGGAGAAGCATATGGTATACCACATCTATAACATCTTAATTCACCCCTTTTAGGTTATACAATTACCACAGCAAATGTACTATATTTAACTGATTTTCTTAGAATCTACAGGTTCCCTAGAGAAACAAAATGGCTTTTTAAAAGTGCTGCAAATGTATCATATACACAGTGTTTTGTTGTTATTGTTGTTGGGATGTATTAACTTTCCAAATAAAAATTTAAAAAAAACCACATATCAACATTATATTATTTCTAATTTCCACAGGGCAATGTAGTTGATCTTCTACTAATCAATGTAAGTGCTAAATAAAATAGTTTCATGGGAAAATAGTTTTCTATTGCACACCAAAGAGGATACATGCACACAAACATATATATTTATATATATACTTATCATCCCCAAAAGGAACATATGTAAACTCATTTGCTTTTCTGTGATCTACTTTTATGAACACGTGTTAAATGTATTCATTTTATTATTTATTCTGTGTCCAGTGCACTTTGTTGCATACATTTGAAGAGCAAATTTCAATGAAGAAAAAGTTAAAGAATTAAAGCAATTATATAAAAGTTTAAGATGGCTGAAATCCTCTCAGGCTATTGAAGATCAAGAAGGATTTAGTCTTGGATTATCCAGATTGATAAAATTGACTAAATAATTCCTTAATTCTCCATTTGATTGTTATTGTGTGATTACAGACTTAAATTAAATCAATGTTCATGACAAGTCTGGACAATTGGGGTTACAAAATCCTCTTTTCTTCTGTAGACATCTTGTCTGATACTTTTCAATTTCTCTAGTTCCCAATTATAAATAGATGGATAATTTCATAATACAGTCTAATAACAACATTCTTATACAATGTAAACTATTTGCAACCTTGGCAACACCTAAATTAATTTCAATTTTTCATCTAGTTCATTGTCACATTAGTGGTAAACTTATAGTATCATCATTTAAGTCATCAAGCAAAAGTTACTTTTACAAATTTAACCTTCTGGTTTTTAAATTTAAAGAAAAACACCAATACAGTATACTGACACATATATATGGAATTTAGAAGATAGTAATGATGACCCTATATGTGAGACAACAAAAGAGACACAGACGTATAGAACGGACTTTTGGACTCTGAGGGAGAGGGAAAGGGTGGGATGGTTTGGGAGAATAGCATTGAAACATGTATACTATCTTGGAAGAAATGAAGCGCCAGTCTATGTTCAGTGCAGGATGCAGGATGCATGGGGCTGGTGCACAGGATGATTCAGGTAGATGATGTGGGGTGGGAGGTGGGAGGGGGCTTTGGCATTGGGAGATTGTGTTCACCTGTGGCTGATTCATGTCAATGTACGGCAGAACAATACAGTATTGCAATTAAAAAAATAAATTAATTAAAAAGTATATAAGTATGTTAGGTGGTCTCAGAATCTCACTGTGATCAATGTTGTGAAAATATGATCTTTGCAACTGCTGTATATACCTTATTTTGAAGTCTGTGTATGTAATTTCAGAATTCTTATTGTAAGTAGATGAACCTATATAAGTAATATATATATATATATATATATATATATATATATATATGAATACATGAGAAATATAAGAGAACATATCAGTAGGTGAACATAATTTGAAAATATCTGTCAGTACAATCCATTCCTGAAAATATTTTGGATTGGGTTCTTAATAAAAGAAAATAAAATAATCAAAGATAAAATAAACCAAGATAAATAAACAAACTAAAATGGCTGATTCGGGTCAATGTATGGCGGAAACAAATACAGTATTGTAATTAAAAAAAAAAATTTAATTTAAAAATTAAATAAATAAATAGAATAAAGGGAATATAAAAATGAAAATAAAAGAAATTGAGCATGAGATACTTTTGTAGACTATAGACATACAAAGAAATTCCAATTATAAAATAATATATGTTTAAGGCAAGGCTACATCCAACAGTAAGAAATTTAATCTTGGAAATTTTTTTCTGTTGTTAGACTTATTGCTTGGGAAGTATTTTGAATGTTTTGATCATTTTAGTTAAAGTTTACCACAAGAATGCAAAGTATGATAAGCATGGAGAGAGAAGGCTGATGAGCCAGATTAAAAAGCAATCAAACCAATAATTAAATTATCTACCTTACACTATCTCTTTTAGTATGAGTATTTCTTTAAATGTTCACTTCAGAATGTTAATAGCTTTCCTACTACAGTGACACTTGCAATTACAGATAAGGTAGGCAAACATATTTGTACTTTAGTAGGGTCTTTAACCAGAAAATAATGTTGTACTAATATCATTTTATTTAAGAATATAGGGTATCATTAATTTGGTATTGATTTTAAAGTATAAATTGATTATTTAATCATGACAACTTAGCATATGAAGCAATTATAAAGTCATCCAGCAAGCCAGTCTTTTTCATGTTTGTATAATGCTTTCCTAAATTAAAAATATAATGGGGTTTGGAACATAATTCAGATAATACAAAGCAAATCACACACACACCACTAAAGAAGCAATACTATTTGTGGGTAAAGAATTTTCACTTAAAAACATTACAGGCTATAATTATATTTATAGAAACAATGCTTCCTATGCCTTCTGCACTAAAGGCAGAGTTGAAAATTAAGGCACTCAAAATGAATTTCTTTGAAATATGAAAAGACACATGTGAATACATGATTTAATCATGCAAATTTAAATCAAATTATGTTTTGTTTTGTGAATTAAATAGGGCCAGGGATTATGCTGGTACTCTGATATATATTACCTAATTAAATGGGGGAGTTCAGTCAACACGGAATGCAACACAGAATGCAAATAAGCATAACAGTGGGAAAGAATATAATGATATGTATTTACTTATCAAATATTTATTCCACACCCCCCACAGGTGCAAGGCACAGAGCTCAATACTATGTACATTACAGTTAGATTCAAAGATAATTAAAATGAAAGCTTGTCACTGGAAACAAATTGTAACAAAAATGAGGAATATGTGAAGTGCTTTGGGAAAACAGAGAAGATGATTATAATTAAGAATCAAAAGGGTGAAGTCAGAGGGAGAACAAGCAGAAAAACCTATATTAAGTTGAGAGCATTTTTCTTCATCTCTGCATATAGGAAATATGACATATGTAAGTGAAGATAAAGGAGAAATGGGAATACACACCCCCAAAATAAAAAATAAGGAATTTAGGCTACAGAGGTGAAAACACATGAAGTTTGTAAAAGAAAGAAATGTGTTTCATATTTTTCTATTATTATTTAGTAAAGTTTGTTTTGTAAAGTGTAGGACTTTCCAAAAACTCAAAACTATTAGTTGGGATTAAAATTTTCAAGGTGAGTAAAAGCTTTAATTAAATTTGTCTTGGACACATGCTATTTCCACCAGGAATAACCATTAACCCTTCTGGTTAAGCAATATACAAGCCAGGGCTTCAGGAGTATGTGGCCTGTGCAATAGCACTTTTAACAAGGGTCCCTGCAATTTAACTTTGCACTGGCCTCCCAAAATTGTGCAGCTGTTCCAGTCAGCACACTTAACTTTTGAGAGGAAACATACAGCTAGGGGGGGCCCTCTGGGTGAGCAGAATCATATTCCCCTAGAAGCAGAGATTCAGCCTGATGACCTGATGTGCTTTCTCCCTTACAAAATACATTTATTATGTCCCTGCCAGGTGGATGGGGATTTATTCAGAGACCATCTATAACTGTGATACTCTACTAGTTTGGGCACCCATTCAATGACTGTCTTGACTATATTAAATATAACTGATTTCTTGATTAATGTTATGAAAAGGTAAAAGAAAAAAAAGCATTACTACAATAGAGGGATAGATCCATCACTTTTTTAGCATAAGATGTCTGTCATTCTTGAAAGGAAGGTTTTTGTGTTTTTTTGTTTGTTTTTGTTTTGTTTTGTTTTTCTTTTTACTTCCATTTCATGCTAATATTTATCTTATTCTATTTACTTTTTCACCAGTTTTATAAATACAGCTAGGCAAAAATGGCCTGTACAAAAATTTAACTAGGCTGTGAATCTGAAAGCAGAAATTATGTGCTGTGAAATTCACATATTTTCAAATCTATTGCTATATGACTTTTTTCAAATCTTAAAGTGCCATTGATTATAAGATGCACCATTATTTATAGAGGCTTCCCTGGTAGCTCATATGGTAAAGAATCCGCCTGCAATGAAGAAGACTCGGGTTCGATCCCTGAGTTGGAAGGATCCCCTGGAGGAGGAAATGGCAACAGACTCCAGTGTTTTGCCTGGGAAACCCTGTGGACAGAGGAGCCTGGTGGGCTGCAGTCCTGGGGGTCACCAAGAATTGGACACAACTGAGTAATTAACACACATTATTTTCTATAACACTAAGAAATGAAAAACAGTGCTGCTGAGTAAAACTGAATGAATCACTTTTTTGTTTGTTTGTTTTGATACTTCTAACATTTTCAGTTTTATTTCAGTGTGGGTAAGACTGGGCAGAATACTTCCAGCATTATTCTGTTTTTTATTTTTATTTATTTATCTTTTTGCTTTTAATTTTTTAATTTTTATTTTTACTTTTTGAATGAATCACTTTTAGTGAAGTTGCTCAATCGTGTCTCACCCTTTGTAACTCCATGGGGTGTAGCCTACCATGCTCCTCCATCCATGGGATTATCCAGGCAAGAGTACTGGAATGGGTTGCCATTTCCTTCTCCAGAGGATCTTCTCCTCCCATGGGAAATCACTAAGACTCATTAAATAGGAAAACTATACACAGAGGAGCCAAGAAAATATCATTAAAATGGCAAATTGTTATTCCCAATAGCAATATATAAGGGACCAGTTTCTCTTTGCTTGACTCAGTAGCACATGTTGACTGACTTTAATTTTGCTCTATTTACATTGGTCTCCTTACTGATGGATTAGAGCATATTTTCATGTATTTATTATCACTTATGTTTCTATCCTATGTGTTGCTCATTATCTTCTGCATATTTTTATTGATGTGTTTTTTCTCTTGTTTTTGGAATTTATTTTTTTTATTTATGCATGTTGTAATCATTGTTGTCCAGTTTTTAGCTGGACCATTCAATCTGTCCTGAGAAACCTAAGTTCTTTTTCTTAAGACTTTATTTTCTTCGAGATAGGTTTAAGTTCACAACAAAATTGAGAGGAAAATACAGAGATTTCTTATATACCACATGTCCCCATGTCCCCGTTGCAATGGGAGGCATTAGCAACAGCACTCACCACTCAATCGCAATTTTTTTTTTTTTAACCAAGGATGATCTATATCGACAGGTAGTCACCTCAACTCCATAATTTACCTTAGGGGGTGCACTCTTAGTGTTACATTTAGATATGTTCCATTTTGATTTAATTTTGTGGAGGGTGTAAAGGCTGGGTCTAGATTCATGTTTTAGCATGTTTATACCCAGTTCATCAGAATCATTTGTTGAAGAAACTATTATTGACTTGTTATATTTCCTTTGATCCTTTGTTGAAGATGTTGACATTATATATATATATATGTATTTATTTTTATAAGGTAACATTGGTTTTATGTGTACAACATTACATTTCTATTTCTGCATACACTACAGCATGTTCACCATCAAAAATGTATTCTGTATGTGTCACCATACAGTTGACCTCATCTAACCATTTTTCTCTCTCCCTACCACTTACTCCCTTGGTAACCACTTCTGTGTTCTCTGTATCTATGTGTTTGTTTTTGTTTGGCTTGTTCATTTGTTTGTTTTTCATAACCTGCATATGAATGAAATTACAGAGTGTTTGTCTTTCTCATCTGACTTATTTCACTTAGGATGATACTGTCAAGGTCCATCCATGATGTCACAGATAGCAAGATTTCATTTTTTTTTAATGGATGAGTAGAATTCCATTGTATATAATTATCACATCTTTATCCATTTATTCATTGATCGGTACATAGGTACATCAGCTTTTCATACTTGTCTATGGTAAATAATGTTACAATAAATATAGGGGTGCATACATTTTTAATTAGTGATTTCATATTTTTGAACAGATACATAGAAGTGAAAGTCCTGGATCATATGGTAGCTGTATTCTTAATTTTTTAAGAAATTCCCATACTGTTTTTCAATGTGGCTTTACCAATCCATGTTTTTATGGTTCCAGCTTTTACGTTAAAGTCTTTAATCCATTTCGAGTTTAGAATATGGTGTAAGATGGTGATCTAATTTCTTTTTCTTTTTAGGGCATATTTCTCTCCAGTTTTCTCGACTCTGTTATTGAAGAGATTATTCTTTCTCCATTGTATGTTCTTTGCTCCTTTGTCATAAATTAATTGTTCATATTGGTGTGGCTTTATTTGGAGATTCTCAATTCTGTTCTGTTGACCTATGTATCTGTTTATCTGCCAGTATCATGCTGTTTTGATTACTTCAGCTATGTAATACAGTTTGAATCTAGGGAATGTGACTCCTCTAGTTTTGTCCATTTATCTCAGGATTGTTTTGGATGTACAGAGACTTTTGTGGTTCTTCATGTATTGTAAATTTTAGATTTTTTTGATTTCTGTGAAAAATGTCATTGAGATTTTAATAGGGATTTCATTCAGTCTGTAAACTGCTTTAGATAATATGGACATTTTAACAATATTAATTCTTCCAGTTCATAAATATGGAATAACAACGTATATTTGTGTCTTCTTCAGTTTACTTCAACAATGTCATAGTTTTCATTGTACAAGTTTTTCACCACCATGGTTATATTTATTCCTAGCTTATTTTATTCTTTTGTGTGTGTGTGCTTTTAAATGGGATTATTTTCTTAGTTTCTCTTTCTGCTAATTTATTATTAGCATATAAAATGCAACTGATTTTTTAAAGTTTTTTTTTAATCATAAAAGTATGATAACACATTTACAGGAGACGTGGAAAATACAGAACAAAGTTACATATAGTTCCACTATATATTACAACTATTTTGTAAGTAGTTAAATTAGGATTTTGTTGGGAGTTTCAACATCAAACTCTCAAAAATTAGTTGAATGAATAGACAAAAGTACAAGGGTATAGTAGACCTAAAAGCACTATGAACCAATTCAACATAACAAAATTTATACAACTTTCACACAACACTAGGATACAAATTATATTCAAGTTCCCATAGGCTATAAACTAGGAGACACTGGACATATCTAAGGATATAAAACAAGGAAAATGCAACTGATTTTTAAGTTGAATTTGTACCTTCAACTTGACTGCATCTTTTATTATTTCTTTTCTTTAATTTTTATTCTTACTTTATTTTACTTTACAATACCGTACTGGTTTTGCCATACATGGACAAGAATCTGCCATGGGTGTATATGAGCTCCCAATCCTGAAACCCCTCCCACCTCCCACTCAATATCATCTCTCTGGATCATTCCCATGCACCAGCCCCAAGCATCCTGTATCCTGTACTGAACATAGACTGGCACTTCGTTTCGTACATGATAGTATACATGTTTCAATGCCATTCTCCCACATCATCCCACCCTCTCCCTCTCCCTCAGAGGCCAGAAGTTCATTCTATACATCTGTGTCTCTTTTGCTGTCTCACATACGGGGTCATCATTACCGTCTTTCTAAATTCCGTATATATGTGTTAGTATACTGTATTGGTGTTTTCCTTTCTGGCTTACTTCACTCTGTATAATTGGCTCCAGTTCCATCCATCTCACTAGAACTGATTCAAATGTATTCTTTTTAATGGCTGAGTAATACTCCACTGTGTATATGTACCACAGCTTTCTTATCCATTCAGCTGCTGATGGACATCTAGGTTGTTTCCATGTCCTGGCTATTATAAACAGTGCTGCAATGAACATTGGGATACATGTGTCTCTTTCAGTTCTGGTTTCCTCAGTGTGTATGCCCAGCAGTGGAATTGCTGGGTCATAAGGCAGTTCTATTTGCAATTTTTTAAGGAATCCCCACACTGTTTTCCATAATGGCTGTACTAGTTTGCATTCCCACCAACAGTGTAAGAGGGTTCCCTTTTCTCCACACCCTCTCCAGCATTTATTGCTTGTAGACTTTTGGATCACAGCCATTCTGACTGGTGTGAAATGGTACCTCATTGTGGTCTTGATTTGCATTTCTCTGATAATGAGTGATGTTGAGCATCTTTTCATGTGTTTGTTAGCCATCCGTATGTCTTCTTTGGAGAAATGTCTATTTAATGCTTTGACTCATTTTTTGATTGGGTCATTTATTTTTCTGGAGTTGAGCTGCATAAGTTGCTTGTATATTTTTCAGATTAGTAGTTTGTCCATTGCTTCATTTACTATTATTTTCTCCCAGAGTAGCAATACTCATATCCAATAAAATAGACTTTAAAACAAAGGCTGCGAAAAGAGACAAAGAAGGTCACTACATAATGATCAAAGGATCAATCCAAGAAGATATAACAATTATAAGTATATATACACCCAACATCGGAGCACCACAATATGTAAGACAAATGCCAACAACTGTGAAAAGGGAAATTAACAAAAACACAATAATCATGGGAGGCTTTAATACCCCACTCACACCTGTGGACAAATCAACTAAACAGAAAATTAATAAAGAAACACAAACTTTAAATGATACAATAGACAGCCCTAATTAATATCTATAGGACATTTCACCCCAAGTGCTCACGGAACCTTTTCCAAGATAGATCACATCCTGGGCCATAAATCTAACCTTGATAAATTAAAAAAAAAAATTGAAATCATTCCAAGCATCTTTTCTGACCATAGTGCATTAAGATTAGATCTCAATTACAGAGAAAAACTATTAATAATGCCAATATATGGAGGCTGAATAACACGCTGCTGAATAACCAACAAAATCAAAAAGAAATCAAAATATGCATAGAAACAAATGAAAATGAAAACACAACAACCCCAAACCTGTGGGACACTATAAAAGCAGTGCTAAGAGGAAAGTTCATAGCAATACAGGCATACCTCAAGAAACAAGAAAAAAGTTAAATAAATAACCTAACTCTACACATAAAGCAACTAGAAAAGGAAGAAATGGAGAACACCAGAGTTAGCAAAAGGAAAGAATCTTAAAAATTAGGGCAGAAATAAAAGCAAAAGAAACAAAAGAGACCATAGTAAAAATCAACAAAGCCAAAAGCTGGTTCTTTGAAAGGATAAATAAAATTGACAAACCATTAGCCAGACTCATCAGGAAACAAAGAGAGAAAAATCAAATCAATAAAATTAGAAATGAAAACGGAGAGATCACGACAGACAACACAGAAATACAAAGAATCATAAGAGACTACTATCAACAATTATATGCCAATAAAATGGACAACGTGGAAGAAATGGACAATTTCTTAGAAAAGTACAACTTTCCAAAACTGAACCAGGAAGAAATAGAAAATCTTAACAGATCCATCACAAGCATGGAAATTGAAACTGTAATCAGAAATCTTCCAGCAAACAAAAGCCCAGGTCCAGATGGCTTCACAGCTGAATTCTACCAAAAATTTCGAGAAGAGCTAATACCTATCCTACTCAAACTCTTCCAGAAAATTGCAGAGGAAGGTAAACTTCCAAACTCATTCTATGAGGCCACCATCACCCTAATTCCAAAACCTGACAAAGATGCCACACAAAAAGAAAACTACAGGCCAATATCACTGATGAACATAGATGCAAAAATCCTCAACAAAATTCTAGCAATCAGAATCCAACAACACATTAAAAAAAAATCATACACCATGACCAAATGGGCTTTATCCCAGGGATGCAAGGATTCTTCAGTATCCACAAATCACTCAATGTAATTCACCACATTAACAAATTGAAAAATAAAAAGCCATATGATTATCTCAATAGATGCAGAGAAGGCCTTTGACAAAATTCAACATCCATTGATGATAAAAACTCTCCAGAAAGCAGGAATAGAAGGAACATATCTCAACATAATAAAAGCTATATATGACAAACCCACAGCAAACATTATCCTCAATGGTGAAAAATTGAAAACATTTCCCCTAAAGTCAGCAACAAGACAAGGGTGCCCACTTTCACTGCTACTATTCAACATAGTTCTGGAAGTTTTGGCCAGAGCAATCAGGGCAGAAAAAGGAATAAAAGGAATCCAAACTGGAAAAAAGAAGTAAAACTCGCACTGTTTGCAGATGACATGATCCTCTACATAGAAAACATGATCCTCTACACAGAAAACCCTAAATACCCTACCAGAAAATTACTAGAGCTAATCAATGAATACAGTAAAGTTGCAGGATATAAAATCAACACTCAGAAATCCCTTGCATTTCTATACACTAATAATGAGAAAGTAGAAAAAAAAATTAAGGAAACAATTCCATTCACCATTGCAATGAAAAGAATAAAATACTTAGGAATATATCTACCTAAAGAAACCAAAGACCTATATATCAAAAACTATAAAACACTGATAAAAAAAATCAAAGAGGACACTAATAGATGGAGAAATATACCATGTTCATGGATCGGAAGAATCAATGTAGTGAAAATGAGTATACTACCCAAAGCAATCTACAGATTCAATGCAATCCCTATCAAGCTACCAGCGGTATTTTTCACAGAAGTAGAACAAATAATTTCAAGATTTGTATGGAAATACAAAAAACCTCGAATAGCCAAAGCAATCTTGAGAAAGAATGGAACTGGAGGAATCAACTTGCCTGACTTGAGGCTCTACTACAAAGCCACAGTCATCAAGACAGTATGGTACTGGCACAAAGATAAAAATATAAATCAATGGGACAAAATAGAAAACCCAGAGATAAATCCACACACCTATGGACACCTTATCTTTGACAAAGGAGGCAAGAATATACAATGGAGTAAAGACAATCTCTTCAACAAGTCGTGCTGCGAAAACTGGTCAACTACTTATAAAATGAAACCAGATCACTTTCTAACACCACATACAAAATGAACTCAAAATGGATTAAAAATCTAAACATAAGACCAGAAACTATAAAACTCCTAGAGGAGAACATAGGCAAAACACTCTCTGACATGAATCACAATAGGATCCTCTATGATCCACCTCCCAGAATACTGGAAATAAAAGCAAATATAAACAAATGGGGTCTAATTAAACTTAAAAGCTTCTGCACAACAAAGGAAACTAAAAGCAAGGTGAAAAGACAGCCTTCTGAATGGGAGAAAACAATAGCAAATGAGGCAACTGATAAGCAACTAATCTCAAAAATATACAAGCAACTTATGCAGCTCAACTCCAGAAAAATAAATGACCCAATCAAAAAATGAGCCAAAGAACTAAATAAACATTTCTCCAAAGAAGACATACAGATGGCTAACAAACACATGAAAAGATGCTCAACATCACTCATTATCAGAGAAATGCAAATCAAGACCACAATGAGGTACCATTTCACACCAGTCAGAATGGCTGTGATCCAAAAGTCTACAAGCAATAAATGCTGGAGAGGGTGTGGAGAAAAGGGAACCCTCTTACACTGTTGGTGGAAATGCAAACTAGTACAGCCACTATGGAGAACAGTGTGAAGATTCCTTTAAAAAATTGCAAATAGAACTGCCTTATGACCCAGCAATCCCACTGCTGGGCATATACACTGAGAAAACCAGAATTGAAAGAGACACATGTACCCCAATGTTCATTGCAGCACTGTTTATAATAGCCAGGACATGGAAACCTAGATGTCCATCAGCAGATGAGTGGATAAGAAAACAGTGGTACATATACACAATGGATTATTACTTAGCCATTAAAAAGAATATTTTTGAATCAGTTCTAATGAGATGGATGAAACTGGAGCTGATTATACAGAGTGAAGTAAGCCAGAAAGAAAAACACCAATACAGTATACTAACACATATATATGGAATTTAGAAAGACGGTAATGATGACCCTGTATGTGAGACAGCAAAAGAGACACAGATGTATAGAATGAACTTTTGGACTCTGAGGGAGAAGGAGAGGGTGAGATGATGTGGAAGAATGGCATTGAAACATGTATACTATCATGTACGAAACGAAGCGCTAGTCTATGTTCAATACAGGATACAGGATGCTTGGGGCTGGTGCATGGGGATGATCCAGAGAGATGATATTGAGTGGGAGGTGGGAGGGGGTTTCAGGATTGGGAGCTCATATACACTCATGGCGGATTCATGTCAATATATGGCAAAACCAGTACAGTATTCTAAAGTAAAATAAAGTAAAAATAAAAGTAAAACAATAATAATAATTAAAAAAAAAAACTAAAGGACAGAGGGGAGAATAATCAAATAAATGAAGAAATAAACTATTAAAAAAGAGATTCTGTTTGTCATTGACTTTTTTGCTATATGTCTTGAAGAAAAGCTTTTTATGTTGAGGTAATTTGCTGTTCTCTTAGCTTTACAAACTGGAAAATCCAGTTCTTCCATCAGGTTTGGGAATTTGCAGTTATTACAATTTTTTTTTTTGATAAACTCTCTGCTCCCTTTTCCTGGGATACCTATAATTCTATTGTTGCCCTTACTAAATGAGTTGAATAGTTTTCATATAATTTTCTCATTTAAAAGAATTAATTTTCTCTCTTCTACCTGTTTTATTTCTATCTTCAAGCTCATGAATTCTGTCTTCCATATAGTCTGCTGTAGTCCCAGTGTTTTCTAATAATTTTTAAAATTTCACTCCTGTGGTACATTATTATTTCTATTAATTATTGTTATTCCTGGGCTTATTGAACTGCCTTTTGAGTTTTCTTACAGCTTGTTGAGTTTCTTTATGACAGATATTTTGAATTCTGTCATCAGTTACATTTAAATATTCTATGACTTTAAGTTTGTCTTCTGGAGAATCATTATTTCCTTATGACTCAGTGTTGCTGTGGTTTCTCATGGTTTTGATGAGTTGGTTCTCTGCCAGCACATGTGAAGTAGCACACATGTTTCTTTAGATAATTTAAAATATATATTTTCCTTTGATTTCTAAAGATTGAACAGGTTAGAAATTAGAAGCCATTCTTTTGCTTTCAAGTAGGTGGTGATATGGCACATATTTTTGGTTTGTATTATCTGAGCTACCTCTGGCTGAATTTGAGAATTGGTACTTTCCACCCTCCATCACCTCTGTTGGAGGTGTAAACTTGTGCACTCCTTGCTTCTCGTGCCTCTTGGATCATCGTTGACAAGCTGCTGCTGCTGTTTTCATTGGTGTTGCTGCCTGAGGCACCAGGACACTGGGTACTCCGCCATATCCAGAGTCTCTTGAGTCTCAGGCTCACTTGCCCTGGGGGAAGAAAGGACAAGGGGAGGAGAGCTCCAAATTAACTAGAATCATAGATGCTTCTGCCATGTCTGAGGTTATCAGGTTTATGTGCATCTCCACTTTGGGTTTGGGGCCAGGGTCGTGGAAGCCTTTACGACCAGATAGGGAGTCACTCTGCCCAGGTCACCCTGGTCACGAGAGAAGCCAGAGTTTTGTGTGCTGCCCCCATCCTGGCTGGATGCCACCAAATTCTCTGTTGCTGCAGGCTCAGGTGCAGGGGCTGGGGGTCCAGGCTCACAGACATCACCTCTGCTGTCCCCCCTTACTCTGCCTTCTCTACATGTTCTGGTTCACCCACCTTTGAGGGACAGATGTGCGCAATTCTCCAGGATCCTGGTCTGTTGGGCAGAAGCACCTTGGTTCAGTTATATGTGATTTACTGGCTGTAGACTGAAGAGGAAAGAAAAATGTCAATGCTGGCATTAATCCTCCACAGTTGACTTTATTTATTTATGGGGATCTATACCTAGGTCCTCTGTTCCATACCATTTATCCTTGTGTCTGTCCTTTCACCAATTCCACACTTCAGATTACTGCAGCCTCACAGTAAGTCTTCGATCAAGTAGGGTTGGTTTGTCCTCCAATTCAGGTTTTGTCTTTCAGTGCTGGGTTGACTATTATAGGTCTTCTGCCTGTTCATGTGAACTTTAGAAACAGTGTGTTCATATTCACAAAATAATGAGTTTTGATTGAGATTGCCCTGAGAAAGAAGTTTTTCATATTGATGTAGTCAAATTTGTGTCTTAAATTATTTTACTTTTGTGTTCTATTTAAGAAATGCTTCTCTGTCTTAAGCCCATAATGATATTCTCTTAATTCTCTTAAATAGAAATAATTTTAACATTATTTTTTATCTAGGTAATCTATCTCATGTTAATTTGTTTTTATATGTGTGTAATGTGATGTGAGAATTACCTTTTCATTTCTTTTCCCCAGTAGAAAAATTTATCATCCAATCGCTATTTGCTGACTAGATCATCACTCTCAGTGATATGCCATTCTACTACATCATAAATCAAGGTTTTATATATGCTTCTATCTACTGTTTTCTTTTCTATTCTATGCCATTCTCTGAATTATAAATTCCTATATCAAACTTTTATATATTATTTTGTAGCTTTACAGTTAGTCATAATATCTGTTGAACAAATTCCTAATATTGATCATTTTCAGAAACAGATTTTGGCTCTTCTTTGTTCTTGGTACTGTATGTTTCATGTTCCATGGAGAGTTGTTTTGGGATTTGTTGTTGTTGTTGTTTGAAATTCTTTTCTTAGCAAATCAGTTTGGAGGAAATGGTTATCTTTTTAAGATATTGAGTTTTCTAATACATCAATATTATATTCACATTTCTTTAATGTTTTTAATGATTTTACAGTTCTCTCCAAAATTCCTGTATATCTTTAATGTTTTGTGTTTATTATAAATTTTAAATATTTATAAAAGAATTTTATAAACATTTGTCTAGATAAGGTATTGCTGGTATGTAGAAATTCAGTGAATTTGTGCAGTGATCCTGTGTCCATTGATTGTGCTGAACTCCCTATTAATTTTAATAATTTATAAATCATTTTCTGTTCTGTATGTGGACCAACTTATTTGAGAAGAAAAGGTTTGCAAGAATTATTGTTTTCAATATTTTATTTTTGTCTTGATTGAATTTTGTTATTATAGTGTTTCTGTTTTATGTTTTGATTTTTTGGCCATGAGGCATGAAGGACTCTTTACGACCCCATGGATTGTAGCGTATCAGGCTCCTCTGTCCATGGAATTCTCCAGGCAAGAATATTCAAGTGCGTTGCCATTTCCTTCTCCAAGTGATCTTCCCAACCCAGGGATGCAACCTGGGTCTCCTGTATTGCAGGCAGTATCTTTACACCTGAGTCACCAGGGAAGTGCCTGCATTGGATGGCAGAGTCTTAACCACTAGACTGCTAGGGAAGTCCCTCAATTAAAACCGATAATAAACCCAGCTTCTAGTCCCTATCCCAAACAGCTAGTAGGAAAATATATCTCAACCATTTATGCTGTTCATGTATCTTTTCCCTACCTTCTCGAAGTCTGGTAAGTTTATATGTTTTAAAGAAAAGAGAAGAATCCAAGTCATTTATTCATTGTCCCAGCCCACATGGATCTTTGCAATCTTCTGTTCAGGCTGCAAACAGTAGTTGGGAAGCTGCCAAGCCTCAGAATTCTGGCACTAGATTTTATAGAGATATCCCACATAGCCTTTCCCTGTGAGTACTTGTTTCTTTCTGTACATACTTCAGAGAACCATGCTAATGTTTCCAACATTCTTGGACCCTTTCCATATCTATTGAAATCCAAAATCTCTCTTCTTTGCTGTCCTCAGGCACTATATTTTCTGTCCTATACAGTATCCCCACCTCTACACATCATTCTAGCATAATCTTTTTAATGGATTTAAATTTTATGGGAGAATTTTAAAATTGCTGATTTCAAATAACTTTTGGCTTTACTTTTTTTTTTTTAATTGTGTGTTTGTTTTTCCTAGGGAGAAGGGTGTCATGGAGGAGAAGGGGACTGAGAGTGGACTCACTGCTTGTAAATCACATGAGTGCATTAGAGCATAAATTTGTATCTTAAACTGTATGACCACACTTGTAATGGGGATTTGTTGGTGAGGGTCTGGGGGTAGAGATATGAACCCCACTCATCTCTCCCCATTGCCCAGATCTCTGTTCAAGTTACATGTATCTCTGCCATATTCTTTCATTGCTGCTGTAACTACTTAACACACACTTAGTCATTTAAAGTGTGTTATCTTACAAATCTAGATGTCCAAAGTCCAAAATCAGTCTGACTGGACTAAAGTCGAGGTGTTGGCACTGATGGTCCCTTTGGGATTCTTTGATTCCTGGCTCTTTCTCCATTACACCAATCTTTTGCTTCTGTTGTCAGATCTCTTACAACTCACTCTGATCTCCTGCCTCCCTCATTTAAGGACACTTGTAATTATACTAGGACTCCCCAGGTGATCCAGGATAATCACCCCATCTCAAATGCTTTCATATAATTCTGTCTCCAAATTTCCTTTTGCCATGTAAATTAACTTTCACATGTCTGGGGCTTAGGGCACACATATTTTGAGGAGATATTTATTTGACTTTCCACAACTGACTATTGAATGTCATTACTTTCATGCTTCATAGAGATTTCAATTAGAAAAAAGTTAATGTTTAATATTAATATTCTGATGAAATTTCCCTCTATATATCCCTATTGATGAAAACAACTTCTCAACTAGCTGCTAATCATCATCCTATATTCTTTTCCCCACATCCAGTAATTTTCTAAGTCAGTTGTTACTTTCTTTAAAAAAAATCTGCTGAATTCACCCCTTCTTTTAATTATCATTGAATTTTTTAAAAATTTTTTCTCATCTCTTACTCATTTATCATAATAACTTTTTGCAGGTTGTCTGCCACCTAGACTCACCTTCCCACAGTAATCAAAATGATTTCTCTATGACATCATCTGATCATGCCACCTTTTTCCCCAAAGAAAATGTTAAGATCTGAAGTGGAATTGTGCAATAGCTTCCTGTTGTGTATAGGTTGAAGGTTAAATGTCTGAAATTGATTGACATGGCCTTGTCTAGACTGCATAGACTGTGATAATACTTCCTAGAATGATGGTGTCATTAAACTTCAGACTTCCCACTGGACTGAATATCCACAACAGACACCAAGTTTCCTTTGTTTTCTACTAACTGTGACTGACACAGTAGATGACAAATGTGCTCTTAATTGTTTCATAAAGGATTGAAAGGCTTTTAAAATCTGATCTTACTCATTTAAGCTTTTCCTTTTCCATTTACACACACACACACATACACACATCATATTTTGCTGAATTGTTGTTTTGCTTCAAATTTGACATTGTTTTCCTGGTGTCTTGCCTTCTTTTCCTCATTTACTCAGTGGGGTTTCTAGTAATTTTAGTCTGAAGTGTCCATTTCTAATTAAAAATAAAATAAAAATGAATATGCAAAAATGTGCATTCACTGAAACAATTTTGTGCCTTCTGAAGGCAAATTCTCATCTTGTTGAATTATATACAAATCCACAAATACTAAACTAAATGTCTCTAGTTCATTCTTTATGTGTGTGTAATACTAGAGAATGCACAACCAAGGGTCTCAGCTTACCAATAACTGAGTGCAACATTTCAATGCTTGTATTATATTAGATTTCCTCTGTGTTCATAAAAGTCACTGCACACTTCCTGACTTGAAATGACAAAAATTTATTATCTCATAGTTCTGTAAGTCAAGCGTTAAGGTTAGTATAATTGATTCCTCTGCTCTTGACTTCATGAAGCCAGAATCAAGGGATCAGCTGAGTATGGTCCTATGAGATGTACTGAAGATAACCTGTTCATAAGTTCATTCAGGTTGTTGACCAGACTGTTGTTGATGTTGCAGTTATGGAACTGAGGTTTTCATTTCCAGCTGATGTTTGTTTCAAAAGGCTGTGTGCTTTTCTTGTCATACTTTCACATGATCTGCTTACCAACTGCTGTTTCTCCTTCTGTGTCATCTTTCCTGGCCTCTATCCATACCGCTTGAGCTAACTCTTCTGCCTTCTGTCCTGCTTTTAAAGGCACTTATGATTGCAAAAGGTCCTCCTAGATTATCAAAAATTATCTCTCTATTGCGTTGTCAGCTGACTAATAACCTTAATATAGTATTCATCTATGCCCAGTTTCCCAGGTGGCACTAGGGGTAAAGAACCTGTCTGCCAATGCAGGAAACTCAAGATACACGGGTTCAATCCTGGGTTGAGAAGATCCCATGGTGGAGATTACAGCAACCCACTCCAGTATTCTTGCCTGGAGAATCCCACGGACAGCGGAACCTGGCAGGTACAGTCCACTGGGTCTCAAAGAGTTGGACATGAAGTGACTTCCTTCTTCCTTTTTCATCAGCAAAGTTGCTTCCCAACAGTACCTACATTAGTGTTTGATTGAAAAACAAAGGTGAAGCAATCTTGTAGGGAGAGAAATAGCATTAGAATTCTGCCTGCACAGTATTGAAGAGGGAGAAAGAAATTCTAACATATTGTTATAGAGGAGCATCAAGAAATCTTTGAAATGTTCAGGATAATGTCTATAATAAACAAGAACTATGGGCTCTAAAATATTATTATTAATAATAAGAGTTTCATTAAATAAGAGATTTCTCTGGTGGCTCAAAGGTTAAATCATCTGCCTCCAATACAGGAGACCTGGGTTGAATCCCTGGGTCAGGAATATCCCCTGGAGAAGGAAATGGTAACCCACTCCAGTATTCTTGCCTGGAGAATCCCATGGACAGAGAAGCCTGGTATGCTACAGTCCACGGGGTTGCAAAGAGTCGGACATGACTGCGCAACTTCACTTTCTTTCTTTCTTTGTTAAATAATAGAGACTTAAAATTTCCTTCTTTATTTTTTATTAAGATAGTTTATTAAGCTAGTTTAAATTACAATTGTCTCAGTGTTATCTTTACAAACTCATAAAAAATGGAAAAGCTGAAGACACAACATTCTAGTCTGCTGCAGGCTTGAGCAAAACAGGAAACCAGGTGGGATCAGTATGTGTTGGGAGCCAGTGAGCAAAGAAGACAGCAGATTGTGTGCCTGAGGCCTTCAGGAACAAACCAAAAGCTTGACTGGTAGCCCAACCATGAAAAGTTATTCAGTATCAGAAGCAACAATTTGTTTTTAAGATTTAATTACCTCAATCCAAAAATTTATAAAGTTTTTTTAATTGGTTCTTTGATATTTTTGATCCAATAAAAAAAAATGATGCTTTTGAACTGTGGTGTTGGAGAAGACTCTTGAGAGTCCCTTGGACTGCAAGGAGATCCAACCAGTCCATCCTAAAGGAGATCAGTCCTGGGTGTTCTTTGGAAGGAATGATGCTAAAGCTGAAACTCCAGTACTTTAGCCACCTCATGCAAAGAGTTGACTCATTGGAAAAGACTCTGATGCTGGGAGGGATTGGGAGCAGGAGGAAACGGGACGACAGAAGATGAGATGGCTGGATGGCATCACCGACTCGATGGACATGTGTTTGAGTAAACTCCAGGAGTTGGTGATAGACAGGGAGGCCTGGCGTGCTGCAATTCATGGGTTTCAGAGTCGGACACGACTGAGCAACTGAACTAAACTAAACTAATATTTTTCATAGTCTGGTTTCTTGCCTCACAAGTTCAAATGATCCAAGGAAACATATAGTCTGCTTGATTATTTATAATGCTGATTGGATATAGATAGCCCTGATGACTCAAACGGTAAAGAATCTGCCCACAGTGCAAAGGACCCAGGTTCGATTCCTGGTCGGGAAGATCCCTTGGAGAAAGGAATGGTTTTCCAATCCAGTATTCCTTCCTGAAAAAAATTCCATGGATGGAGGAGCCTGGTGGCAATAGTCCTTAGGGTCTCAAAGAGTTAGACATGAGTGAGTGACTAACCCAGTACAAGATTTTATATATATATATATATATTGTATATATTTTACATTATTTTTAAACATGTATTCTGAAATTTGGAATTTACATATGAAAAGATTACAAATTTTCTTTAGTATCTTTTATATTGCTTTATGACATAAATTTCCCTTTGTATAAAATAAATAAGCATTATATTAAATTAATAATGAGATAGCTGCTAACAAGTTACGTTTTTTTTTGCATTACTGGAAGCATCTATTATATTTCCTCTTCCTACTTCCTTCCTACTTTATTCTTTGGTTAAGTGTAACATATATCTGGAGGCTCCAAAATTTACAGCATCAGTTCAGTTCAGTCACTCAGTCGTGTCTGACTCTGCGATCCCATGAACTGCAGCACATCAAGCCTCCCTGTCCATCATCAACTCCCAGAGTTCACTCAAACTCACGTCCATCGAGTCAGTGATGCCATCCAGCCATTCAGTTGAGGATGCTCATCCTCTATTGTACCTTTCTCCTCCTGCCCCCAATCCCTCCCAGCATCAGAGTCTTTTCCAATGCGTCAACTCTTCTCATGAGGTGGCCAAAGGACTGGAGTTTCAGCTTTAGCAACAGTACTTCAAAGAACACCCAGGACTGATTGCCTTTAGAATGGATTGGTTGGATCTCCTTGCAGTCCAAAGGACTCTCAAGAGTCTTCTCCAACACCACGGTGCAAAAGCATCAATTCTTCAGCGCTCAGCTTTCTTCATAGTCCAACTCTCGCATCCATACAGGAACACTGGAAAAACAATAGCCTTGACTAGACGGACCTTAGTCGGCAAAGTAATGTCTCTGCTTTTGAATATGCTATCTAGGTTGGTCATAACTTTCCTTCCAAGGAGTAAGCGTCTTCTAATTTCATGGCTGCAATCACCATCTGCCGTGATTTTGGAGCCCCCAAAAATAAAGTCTGACACTGTTTCCACTGTTTCTCCATCTATTTCCCATGAAGTGTTGGGACCATATGCTATGATCGTTTTTAGAATGCTGAGCTGTAACCCAACTTTTTCACTCTCCTCTTTCACTTTCATCAAAAGGCTTTTAGTTCCTCTTCACTTTCCGCCATAAGGGTGGTGTCATCTGCACATCTGAGGTTATTGATATTACTCCCACCAATCTTGATTCCAGCTTGTGCTTCTTCCAGCCCAGCGTTTCTCATGATGTACACTGCTCTAAGTCACTTAATGAACTTACATTGAACTTACAACTTCAGTCGCTGAACTGAACTTACACTGATGCAAGTTGCTTCAGTCGTGTACGACTCTCTGCAACTCCATAGATGGCAGCCCACCAGGCTCCACCATCTCTGGGATTCTCCAGGCAAGAATGCTGGAGTGGGTTGCCATTTCCTTCTCCAATGCATGAAAGTGAAAAGTGAAAGGGAAGTTGCTCAGTCGTGTTGAATTCTTCATGACCCCATGGACTGCAGCTTACCAGGCTCCTCCTTCTATAGTATTTTCCAGGCAAGAGTACTGGAGTGGGTTGCCATTGTCTTCTCCAATGAGGTACACTGCATAGAAGTTAAATAAGCAGGGTGACAATATACCGCCGTGACATATTCCTTTTCCTATTTGAATCCATTCTGTCGTTCTATGTCCAGTTCTAACTGTTGCTTCCTGACCTGCATATAGGTTTCTCAAGAAGCAGTTCAGGTGGTATGGTATTCCCATCTTTTTCTGAATTTTCCACAGTTTATTGTGAACCACACAGTCAAAGGCTTTTGCATAGTCAATAAAGCAGAAATAGATGTTTTTCTGGAACTCTCTTCCTTTTTCCATGATCCAGAGGATGTTGGCAATTTGCTCTGTAGCTCCTCTGCCTTTTCTAAAACTGGATTGACCATCTGCAAGTTCACAGTTCACGTATTGCTGAAGCTTGGCTTGGAGAATTTTGAGCATTACTTTACTAGCATGTGAGATGAATGCAATTGTGCAGCAGTTTGAGCATTCTTTGCCATTGCCTTTCTTTGGGATTGGAATGAAAACTGACCTTTTCCAGTCCTGTGGGCACTGCTGACTTTTCCAAATTTGCTGGCATATTAAGTGCAGAATTTTCACAGCATCATCTTTCAGGATTTGAAATAGCTCAACTGGAAATTCATCACCTCCACTAACTTTGTTCATAGTGATGCTTTCTAAGGCCCACTTGACTTCACATTCCAGGATGTCTGGCTCTAGGTGAGTGATCACACCATCATGATTATCTGGGTCGTGAAGATCTTTTTGTACAGTTCTTCTGTGTATTCTTGCCACTTCTTAATATCTTCTGCTTCTATTAGGTCCATACAATTTCTGTCTTTTATCAGAGCCCATCTTTGCATGAAATGTTCCCTTAGTATCTCTAATTTTCTTGAAGAGATCTCTAGTCTTTCCCATTCTGTTGTTTTCCTCTATTTCTTTGCATTGATCACTGAAGAAGGCTTTCTTATCTCTCCTTGCTATTTTTTTGGAACTCTGCATTCTGATGCTTATATCTTTCCTTTTCTGCTTTACTTTTTGTTCCTCTCCTTTTCACAGCTATTTCTAAGACCTTCTCAGATAGCCATTTTGCTTTTTTGCATTTCTTTTGCATGAAGATGGTCTTGATCCCTGTCTCCTGTACAATGTCACTAACCTCCATCCATAGTTCATCAGGCATTCTATATATCATACTGCAGTATAAAAATGAATGAGGCAGTCCTAGACTTTGATAATATCAGTTTGTGATGGAAAGACAGGCCCAAAACATTTCAGCTCACTGTGTACAGAAAATATGACAAATGAGGAAGTTTCTACAAGTCAGCATGAAAAGATAAGGAATGTACAGAATGTAAAATTACCACCCAGCAGTTGGAATGGCTGGTGGAAAAGGCTTATTTTACAGATCTTCTTTTGAAGGGTGATTTAATCCATACATTTTTGAGGTTGAATTTTGATACATTCTATTTGGTGAGATTCATCCTGATATCAGATACCTATTTCTGCAACAATAAAATAGTTTTGCACTGGAGGAGGAAGGGACACTTGTTGATGTAAGTTACTTATTCAACTGGCCAAAGCATCCAATTGTCCAAGGATACCTTTCTTGGTACCTATTCTAATTTTCTTCTCATGATAATGTTAGTCCCCCTCAAAAAAATAGTTTATATTAGCTATACCACCCCTGATCTCTATTAACCTGATTCAGCACTCTTCCAAAGAGATGACGTAAGCAAAAGCATTGTGATTTTTGTGCAAACCTGGATCCACACGAGAGATAATCTCTCCCTACCATGACACATCACATGCATACTCAAAAATCAAAATATTAGATTCATGCAAATGATTTTCATGGTCCCCCTGCCCACTTTCAATTATATTCCATTCCAGTAGAGAAATCTTAGGACAACCACTGAAAAAAAACCACAATTTTTTTCAGTGCCTGTGTGGAATGACCCTGAGTTTATTATCAGTGAAGATATCTCAGTTTATATTGATGCTGATATGCAAAGTGTTAAGTGGTTAGTGCCCATGTACTTGCTTTACTTTTTCTTACATGGGGAAGGAGGAAGAGGGAGTAAAATACTACAAAGAAAGCTGCATTTTTAGTTGAAGCATGCAAGGCCTATTCCTTGACCAGTGATCAAACCCAAGCCCCCTGCATTGGAAGCTTGGAATCTTAGCCACTAGAGCACCGGGAAAGTCCCCTGTACTTTTCCATGAATCATAAAACATGCTTCTAGTTACAGCTGTGGTGATAATTAAGGACACTGCAGCTTTGTTACTTCTCCCACCAGTTACCAGGCATGTGATAATTTAGTAATTCCCATTAGACATGATATAAGTATGTGTGTATGCCTATAGGCATATATTTGTTTCTACTTGTAGTAATTTCAGATTCTCTTTGTGTTTTCTAGTCATTTTCAAGGAGCAATTTCCAAATGCACATGACAGTGCATTTTTCTGGAAACATTAATTCTGTGTAAGAGTTATTTAAAATTTATCATGTAAATCACCCATCATAGGCTTTGGTGCTTCAAAATCACTGTGGACATTGACAGCTACATGAAAATAAAAGATGCTTGCTCCTTGGAAGAAAAGCTATGACAAACCTAGTCAGTGTAGTAAAAAATAGAGACATCACTTTGCTGACAAATGTCCATATATTCAAAGCTATGGTTTTACAGTAGTCATGTATGAATATGAGAGTTGGACCATAAAAAGGCTACAAAAGAATTTATCTATTCAAACTATGGTGTTGGAGAAGATTCTTGAGAGTCCCTTGGACTACAAGGAGATCCAACCAGTCAACCCTAAAGGAAATCAACCCTGAATATTCATGGGAAGGGCTGATGCTGAAGCTGAAGCTCCAGTACTTTGGCCATCTGATGCAGTGAACCAATTCACTGGAAAAAAACCCTGATGCTGGAAAAGATTGAAGGCAGGAGAAGAAGGGGCATCAGAGGATGAGATGGTTGGATGGCATCACGGACTCAATGGACATGAGTTTGAGCAAACTCTGGGAGATGGTAAAGGTAAATTGTCAAGAGCAGGAAGCTATGGCTTGCTGCAGTCCATGGGGTTGCAGAGAGGCAGACACAACTGAGCGGCTGAACAACAGTGAGAGTATAGCTAGCCATAAAACCACAAAAAACTAGAGTTATTCATAGTACACATATAGTGAAGATCATAGGAAATATTCTGGTAAATTTTTGTAAGAGAAATACAATGAATGAATACTGACTATTCAGAAAATAATACTGACTATTTCACCTTCCGCTTCAATGCAGGGGTGAAATGTATATAATCACTTCTTATGAGTCTATGGATCATCTGGGTAGCTTTACTAATTTTGACTGGACTCATTCATGTGTCTGCATTTGTCTGTGTATCAAATAGGCAACCCTGCTAAATTTGTCTAGATTTTTGTTTGTTTTTCATATATTTGGGGCTTGGCTGGCTGTAGGTTTGTCTAGAATATCTTTAGCTGAGAAAATGGGCTCTTCTCCAAATTATCTGTGTTTTCCATCAGATTAGCTTCTTCTCACAAGGGAGGGACGTACCCAAATGAGAGAACAGAATCAGGCAAGGCATTTGAAAGTTGCAGACCATCACTTCAAAAACACAGGAAATCACAGGACAGTCCAGATGCAGAATATGAAGAAATGGGCTTTGCCTCTTACTGAGAGAAGCTGCAAAGTCACTTTGCAAAAGCACGAATATGGGGTTGAGTGAAAAATCGGGATCACTTTTGCAATCAAGACACTAATATACATGTATAAAGGGTCATGATATTTACTATGGAGAGAAAGAAGAAAAGAGTTCAAAAGATAACAGAAGGCTATTTGCACAGAAATACTGGGCTATGGAAATGTTCTGTGTTCCTGGGTGGTTCAGCTGATAAAGAACCACCTGCCAATGCAGGAGAAGCAGGCAGGAGAGGTGTGTTTGATCCTTGGATCAGAAAGATCCCCTGGAGTAGGCTTCCACTCCAGTGTTCTGGCCTGGAAAATACCATGGACAAAGAAGCCAGACAGGCTACAGTGCTTGGTGTCGCAGAGTTGGACATGACTGAGCACAGAACAGCAGCAATAGCGGCAGGCTTTTAATTGAGGGAAAAGGAAAACCATTGGAGGATTTTGAACAAAAGAGTCATGTCCACATGAAGGGATATGAAGGAAGTAATTAGCATAAATCTGGAGTTGAGAATATACATATAATCTACTAAAGTTGTAAAATTCTCATTTATATTATATACATTCAATAAATTTCATTAAATTATATTTATATGAATTTAATAAATCATGAAATAATATGAAATCCTGATTTCTGTAAACATATGTGAGAAAGTTGTACAATTTGCAGATTTGATAAATATGTTTACTATATCTGCTCCCAAGTTTAGCATGTAAGAAACAAACCCAGTTATTTGCTTTTTGCACCCATATAAATCAATGGTTACTAGAAAAATAATATTTTTAATCTTGGTTGCATTTTGCTACCAAGAAAAATAAACTATGTTTACTTTTAACATCGTTTTTTCAAATAAACATAGTTTATTTAAATATTGCCTCTTCCCCCCGCCCCCTCCACCTTTGGCATGTCCATGAATCTCCTCCAGTCCTGGATCATTTTTCACCTATATGAATGTTAAAAACATCAACCAGTGCAATGTTTTACTTTTATTAAAGTAATATATGCACACAAATAATTAAATAAATATATGTAATTGGGGGAGAATCAGTGTAGAACCTAAAAGAAAAGCCATGGCTTACTTCCAACAGAAAGTGTATACAGTTGTGATCTTTGGACCCAACTCAAATTCCAATTAAATTGGCATCTGTTGAACACATAGCAGAACAGCAAACAATCTGTTTCAAATATTTTTGCATAAAGTGGCTAACAGACAGTTTAATAAAGCAAAAATGTAAGGGGAATAAGTTTAGTAATTTATTGACAATTAAGTAATGAGTAGTTGATAACTTGTAAGAAAAGGCAATCCAGATAACCAATCATAAACAAGCAGAGAATAGGAATTTAGAGTTTTAAGGAAAAAGCATAGAAAATAATAACTTCAGGAAGGTGCAACATTCTACTAATAACACTAAGAAAGATTTATTTAATGCAAAATATTATGAATTTCAAAAAATGAATCCTATGGTTATTAAAAATTGATAAAGCAAATTATGATACTATAGGATGGAGGAGCCTAGTAGGCTGTAGTCCATGGGGTCGCTGAGTTGGACACAACTGAGCAACTTCACTTTCACTTTTCACTTTTCACTTTCATGCATTGGAGAAGGACATGGCAACCCACCCCAGTGTTCTTGCCTGGAGAATCCCTGGGACAGGGAGCCTGGTGGGCCCCTGTCTCTGGGGTTGCACAGAGTCGGACATGACTGAAGCGACTTAGCAGCAGCAGCAGCAGCAGGAATATATATATATATGTCACACACACACTGCACATAAAGTGCATGCAAGATATGTTTGCAGTGAAATACAATGGCTTGTTCTGACCATATTTAACATATTTATTTGATTTTTAAGTATTTTTTTTTGTCTTCCTTGTGAAAATGCAAGAAACTTTTACTTGAGAGATACTTTAATGAGCCACTTGTAAGTGAAGCTTCTTTGATGATGATATTCTGAATTTCCTCAGTGAAGAATTTGTCAGTTTCAAAATTTACAGATGCTGTACTGAAATGTAAAGGTGATCAAACGTTAAAGTCCTAAGTGATCCACATGACTCACTGTTAATAATGTTATCTTCCTTTTAGATTTCAGTTACAAGCAATGAATAATTTCTAGATGAGACAACATAATCACTATAGTTAAGAATACTATATTTTATATCTGAGTGATATATGAAACCACTGGAGGATTTTAATGGTAATATGATATATTCTGACATATTTTGTTGTTGTCATTGTTATCTTTGACAGCTTAATTGAGGTATACTATCAATATCATAAAATGTACCCATTTAAGTGTTAGTGCACATACTGGTATAACTATATCAACATAGTCTAATGTATATTTGGAATATATATGGAGTATTTACATTGCCCCTAAACATTTCCTGCTGCCCATTTTCAATCAAATGTCTTCTCTTATCTCATCAGTTCAGTTCAGTTGCTCAGTCGTGTCCAACTCTTTGCGACCCCATGAATTGCAGCACGCCAGGCCTCCCTGGTCATTACAATCTCTCAGAGTTCACTCAGACTCATGTCCATCGAACCTGTGATGCCATCCAGCCATCTTATCCTCGGTCGTCCCCTTCTCCTCCTGCCCCCAATCCCTCCCAGCATCAGTCTTTTCCAATGAGTCAACTCTTCGCATGAGATGGTCAAAGTACTGGAGTTTCAGCTCCAGCATCATTCCCTTCCAAAGAAATCCCAGGGCTGATCTCCTTCAGAATGGACTGGTTGGATCTTCTTGCAGTCCAAAGGACTCTCAGGAGTCTTCTCCAACACCACAATTCAAAAGCGTCAATTCTTTGGTGCTCAGCCTTCTTCACAGTACAACTCTCACATCCATACATGACCACAGGAAAAACCATAGCTTGACTAGATGTACCTTTGTTGGCAAAGTAATGTCTCTGCTTTTGAATATACTACCTAGGTTTGTCATAACTTTTCTTCCAAGGAGTAAGCGTCTTCTAATTTCATGGCTGCAGTCACCATCTACAGTGATTGTGGAGCCACAAAAAATAAAGTCTGACACAGTTTCCACTGTTTCCCCATCTATTTCCCATGAAGTGATGGGACTGGCTGCCATGATCTTCGTTGTCTAAATGTTGAGCTTTAGGCCAACTTTTTCACTCTCCTCTTTCACTTTCATCAAGAGGCTTTTTAGCTTCTCTTCACTTTCTGCCATAAGGGTGGTGTCATCTGCATATCTGAGATTTTGATATTTCTCCCAGCAATCTTGATTCCAGCTTATGTTTCTTCCAGTCCAGCATTTCTCATGATGTACTCTGTATATAAGTTAAATAAGCAAGGTGACAATATACAGCCTTGACGTACTCCTTTTCCTATTTGGAACCAGTCTGTTGTTCCCTGTCCAGTTCTAACTGTTGCTTCTTGACCTGCATACAGATTTCTCAAGAGGCAGGTTAGGTGATCTGGTATTCCCATCTCTTTCAGAATTTCCCACAGTTTATTGTGATCCACACAGTCAAAAGCTTTAGCATAGTCAATAAAGCAAAAATAGATGTTTTTCTGGAACTCTCTTGCTTTTTCCATGATCCAGCAGATGTTGGCAATTTGATCTCTGGTTCCTCTGCCTTTTCTAAAACCAGCTTGAATATCAGGGAGTTCACAGTTCACATATTGCTGAAGCCTGGCTTGCGGAATTTTGAGCATTACTTTGCTGACATGTGAGATGAGTGCAATTGCGTGGTAGTTTGAGCATTCTTTGGCATTGCCTTTCTTTGGAATTGGAATGAACACTGACCTTTTCCAGTCCTGTGGCCACTGCTGAGTTTTCCAAATTTGCAGGCATACTGAGTGCAGCACTTTCACAGCATCATCTTTCAGGATTTGAAACAGCTCCACTGGAATTCCATCACCTCCACTAGCTTTGTTCTTAGTGATGCTTTCTAAGGCCCACTTCACTTCACATTCCAAGATATCTGGCTCTAGGTTAGTGATCACATCATCATGATTATCTGGGTCGTGAAGATCTTTTTGTACAGTTTTTCCGTGTATTCTTGCCACCTCTTCTTAATATCTTCTGCTTCTGTTAGGTCCGTACCATTTCTGTCCTTTATTGAGCCCATCTTTGCATGAAATGTTCCCTTGGTATCTCTAATTTTCTTGAATAGATCTCTAGTCTTTCCCATTCCTTTGTTTTCTCCTATCTCTTACTCAAGAAAATATGGATCACTTTTTTATATGTAGGCTTGCTGTGTTTAGAAATTTCATATATTTGTAGCATTTTTAGATTCCACATACAAGCAAAATCATATGTTATTTGTCTTTTTCTGACTTACTTCAGTCAATGTGACAATCTCTAAGTCCATCCATGATGCTACAAATGACATTATTTCATTCTTTTTTATGGCAGCATAATATTTCATTGTATATATGTATTACATCTTCTTTATGCATTCCTGTGTTGATGGACATTTAGGTTCTGTCCCTATCCCAGGTAATATAAATAATGCTCCAGTGAACATTGGAGTGCATGTATTGTTTCAAATTATGATTTTCTCCAAATATATGTCCATAAGTAGGATTGCTGGATCATATCATAGCTATATTTTTAAAGGAATGTCCATGTTGTATTGTTCACTTGCTTAGTTGTGTCTGTTTTTGACCCGATGGACTGAAGCATGCCAGGCTTCCCTATCCTATACTATCTCCTGTAGTTTGCAACTCATGCCCATTGAGTCAGTGATGCCATCCGGCCATCTCATCCTTTGTCACTCTCTACTCCCATTGCCCTCAGTCTTTCGCAGCATCAGGGTCTTTTCAATGAGTTGGTTCTTCACATCAGGTGGCCAAAGTATTGGAGTTTCAGCTTCAGCATCAGTCCTTCCAATGAATATTCAGTGTTGATTTCCTTTAGGACTGACTGGTTTGATCTCCTTGCTGTCCAAGGGACTCTCAATAGTCTTCAGCACCACAGTTTGAAAGCACCAATTCTTCAATGCTCAGCCTTCTTTACTGTCCAACTTTCACATTTGTACAGTGCTATTCCAATTCTCATTCCCATCAACAGTGTAGGAGGGTTCCCTTTTCTCAGCATTATAGCTAATAGATATTTTTTGTTGATGTCTATTCTCACTGATGTGAGATGATAACCCATTGTCATTTTGATTTGGATTTCACTAATAATTAGTGATGTTGAGCATGATTTAATATGATTTTTTGGCTATTTGTATGTCTTTCTTATAGAAAAATATACTTAGATCTTCCTCTCACTTTTTGATTGGTTGTTTGATTTTTATATTGAATTTCATGAGCTGATTGTGTATTCAGGGCTTAATGCTTTATTGGTCACTATATTTGCAAATATTTTCTTCCATTCTGATGGTTGTTTTCTTGTTTCCTTTGATGTACAAAAGCTTTCAAGTTCAATTAGGCCCCATTTTTTTAATTTTTTTTTTAATTTTCATTACTCTAGGAGGAGGATTAAAAAGATCAAATGAACTTATTCAGAAAACAGAAATAGAGTCAAAAATGTAGAAAACAAATCTGTGGTCACTAGGGGGAAAAGCAGGGGGTGAGATAAATTGGGAGATTGGGATTGACATATACAAGCTATTATGTATAAAACAGATAACTAATAAGAACTAGCACAGCACGGGAACTCTACTCAATACTTTGTAATGGCCTTATTATAGGAAGATAATCTAAAATATAGCAGATGTATATGTCTCTCTCTCTATATATATATATAACTGATTCACTTTGCCGTACAGCAGAAACTAACACAACACTGAAAATCACTGTACTCCCAATAAGTACTACTAAAGAAGAAATTTCATATAAATAGATCATACAATAATTGTTTTTGTGTTAGGATTCTTTCTCTTAGCATGATGTTTTGCAATTTATCCATTAATATTATATTAATATTTCATTAACATTCAGTTCAGTTCAGTTCAGTCACTCAGTAGTGTCCGACTCTTTGCGACCCAATGAATCGCAATATGCCAGGCTTCCCTATCCATCACCAACTCCTGGAGTTCACTCAGACTTGCGTCCTTCGAGTCAGTGATGACATCCAGCCATCTCATCCTCGGTCGTCCCCTTCTCCTCCTGCCCCCAATCCCTCCCAACATCAGAGTCTTTTCCAGTGAGTCAACTCTTCGCATGAGGTGGCCAAAGTACTGGAATTTCAGCTTTAGCATCATTCCTTCCAAAGAAATCCCAGGGCTGATCTCCTTCAGAATGGACTGGTTGGATCTCCTTGCAGTCCAAGGGACTCTCAAGAGTCTTCTCCAACACCGCAGATCAAAAGCATCAATTCTTCAATGCTCAACCTTTTTCACAGTCCATCTCTCACATCCATACATGACCACAGAAAAAAACCATAGCCTTGACTAGATGGACCTTAGTTGGCAAAGTAATGTCTCTGCTTTTGAATATGCTATCTAGGTTGGTCATAACTTTTCTTCCAAGGAGTGTCTTTTAATTTCATGGCTGCAGTCACCATCTACAGTGATTGTGGAGCCACAGAAAATAAAGTCTGACACTGTTTCCACTGTTTCTCCATCTATTTGCCGTGAAGTGATGGGACCAGATGCCATGATCTTTGTTTTCTGAATGTTGAGCTTTAAGCCAACTTTTCACTCTCCTCTTTTACTTTCATAACATGTTAGTATTTCATTCCCTTTTTATTACTGAGAAGTGTTCCAACTTTTTCATAGATATATAGCAAGAATCAGATTGACTGAAAAATCTTGAGATCTGCAAGACTTACTCTCTAATTTTACAAACAAGATATCTGATATTCAGAAAAGTGAAGTGTCCAGACAAAATACACAGAGCTAGTCAATGGCCAAGCCCTCTGACAATAGTAACCAGCCGTCTGAACTTTAAAAAGAAAATGTCTCCATGACACTTTCTCTTTCTACTTTTTCCTGCCTTCTGTCCTGAATCTTATACCCATGAGTCATTTTTAATGTTTTCATTCTCTCTTCATGAATAGAGTTCTCATTTATTCAAGATAAATTTTTTGAAATTGAATTTCATCAACATTTGTAATGAAGCCATATGCTGCTCCCTGCTTCTGTTTTATGTTTCCTCTCGCTCTTATTCCTTATAGCCCAGGAAAACATCTCTTTAAGAAGTCCATCTTATAAAGCTATGATGGTTTTTATTATACATTTTGATGTGACTTACATTTGTATTTCTCATTTATCTTGATGTTGTATCAATAATAACATTTACATTTTAAACCCTAGTACTCTACTTATTCTATTTGTTGAGGAAAGTTTTCTCTTTACCTATTTCATTTGATTTGTGACATTCCATCATCTAAACCTTCTACTTTATCTTCATAATCTTCACTTTCCAGACTAAATTTCTTTCTTCAAGGATCTATCCTTTATGAAAATACCTACCGACATAAATAGCTCTCGATATAACACACAAATCTCAAAGTGGCAACGAGTAGTTTGAAATGAGGTTGCTGACACATTTGATACATCTATACCATTTTCTTATTTGATTAGAACAAATACATAAAGATTGATAGATTTCCTCTGTTAATAACAAATTTGGCAGTACTTGGAGAAAAATATCTGCATAACAATGGTACCAAAGTCAGATGTCAGTTTCTTTATTTTTTTAAATACTTTATTCTACGTTACAATACTGTAATGGTTTTGCCATACATTGCCATGAATCAGCCACAGGTGTACACGATTTCCCAATGCCGAATTGAGTGCTCTCAGGTTTCAAGTTTCACCATCCCTTCTCCTTTCCTCCTGCCCCACATTTAGATAAGCAGAGAACAGAGTCTTTGTGCTCCTTATCTCAACCCTGGCAGGAGGGTCACATCCACAGTCCTCTGCCCACAACTGGAAACATTATACCTGGCCCTACCCCTGAATCATAATAACATCCCCAAGCCAGTCTCCTTTCCCCGCTCTCTCAAACCATTTTAGACCAACTTGGGAGGCCTACTCTTTACTCCTCCAAAACACTTATTTTGCAAGTGCAAACATACCTCATTTTATTGCACTTTCTTTGGTTGCACTTTGGAGATATTAAGGGTTTTACAAATTGAAACTTTGTGCAACCTTGCCCCAAGCAAGTCTTTGGGCAGCATTTTTTGAAAAACATTTGATCACTCTGTCTCTGTGTCACATTTTGGTAATTCTCACAATATCTCACACTTCTTCACTGTTATTGTATGTGCTATGGTGATCTGTAATCAGGGACTTTTGATGTCACTACTGTAATTGTTTTAGGGTGCAAACTGCATCCATAAAAGATCTTGTGACATCCTAAATTATGAGAATGAATCAATGAATTAATGTATACAAAAAGGCACAGGATAACACTTGGTCACTAAAAACCATTCAATGTTACCTAGTATTATTAGCATTTTTGTTGATATTGGTTGAAATAAGCATGGGGATAGGCATCAGACACTTATTGTCCCAGTCTTATTGTTCAGTTTTATTGGAACTGTGAAGAATGTTTTCACATTTCATGCATTTCTGTTCAATTCAATTTTTAAAGGGCTTTTCACTGCCAAGATAGGCCTTAAATGCTAATTTTTAATTATATATGAACTCTCCTCACACTTTTCTCCTTCATTTTTTTTCCTCTTCAATTAAAATGCACCAGTTCCTTAGATGATGCAATTGTCTTTGACAGTATTGCTGAAAAATCTCAGTTTTGAGGTAGCTAACAAATAAATTAAGGGAACAGTCAATGCCAGCTACTGACCTTGTGTCATCAGAGGCCAGGAAACAACGCAATGCTTTTATTTTTAGCTTCTTTCTTTGTTTTTAGATTCTATGTATAACCATGAGATCATACAGTATTTGTTTTTTTCATTCAATTTATTTCTGATTTATTTATTTCATCCATGTTGTAGAAAATGGCAGGGCTTTTTCTTTTTTTCCTTGTTATGGCTAAATAATATTTTGTTATAAATTCTTGCTCTTAAATGACTTATAGTCCAATAGATTAATATAGTCAATGTAACTATTTTTTCTTAATTCTTAAATTGAGTTCTCATTTTAGGAAGATTCAAATTGTACCATGTGGTGTAAATCAAAGTATATGAAGTGTAATTTTTTATTCTTTCAGTTGTATTCCTTTCTTCAAAAGAGAAAATTAAGGAATAGATTTCATGGTTTCCTACTTTCTGATTCTCAACTGGAAGCTCAAAATCTCATATGACACTCAAAACCTGCCAGCTGAATAGTTTACTGTTTTATTTACAAGGCGATGGTTTCCCATATCATTTATCATCAGTGGAGAGAATTATAAAAGTAAAATTAGAATAGATTGAGATACACTGTAGTTGTAGGTGAAATATTTAGCAAATTCATAAGTAAATTTATATAAATCAATACCTAGTCACAGAGAACAAGCTGAGTAATTCATAGTGTTCAAAAACCTAAGATTATATAAAGACTTAGGAACAATTATTTTCCATGTTTTCATGTTTTCCATGAATATTTGTGTTCCCTGAAAATTGATATGTTAAAGCCCTAACCCCCAGTGTGACTGTATTTGTAAGTGAGGACCTTCGAAGGAAGTAGATTTAAATGAGGTCATGAAAGTGGAACCCTCCTAATGGGATGAGCGTTCTTATAAGAAAAGAAGGAGAGATTTGAGTACTCTGTCTTATTCTATCTCTCTGTTTCTCTCTCAGCCATGTAAGGACACAGGAAGAAGGTGCAGCCTATAAGCCAGTAAAAAGTCCTTCACCAGGGATCAAATTGACCAGTAACTTGATCTTGGAATTCCTGACCTCTAGAACAATAAGTAAGATGTAAATTCCTGTTTAAACCATCTGATCGATATTATTTTGTTAGAGCAAAGAGAATTTGAGATGAGTATAAAAGGAATAAATAAGGCAAAAAATAACTAAATGCAATGTAGTTATAATAATGTTATCTTGAAAATAATACATTTTTAACATCTCAACAAACAAAAATCAAAAAGGAAAAGGAATATACAATCTTACAAGATAAAAAGTTAAAACTGATATTCTGTATTCTGGTGTTTTATAATTAGTTATTAAAAGGAAACTACACACATCAGATATTTCTACACTATTATCTAAACTCAGGAATAACTGGAATATGTGATATTTTCTTGAATAATTAATTTTCAGAATTAACAAATATGTTTTAAAATTAATTATATATATATTGTTTTCTTACATTAATTTTCTGGTTATTAAGTATATGCTCATTATATCATTTTAAAAAACGTAAAAGAAGACAGGTTATTATAGTCTCTATATTTAATTCTATATATTATTTAATAGATATTTTATCAAATTCAAATTACATTTAATATTTTACTTATATAAATCTGACAATGTCCAAAGTCAAGAAATAGTGTCTTTTTAAAAATTCAACCAATCGACATTAGAAAACTTGATATTTCATTGCCTTATCTTGAATTTAGTAATATTAAAAATATGTGAATATAGAATTTTAGAGTTTCCAGTACTTCTATTAGTTACCTAGTCTTGTTTGAGCCCATTTCCCCCAACACTGGGGAAATTATTTGCACAGTTTCTAGTAATTTGTAAGAAATTTTCATATGTTGAATGCCATTTCTTTACATTCACATAGCATTTATTACCAATTCACCTATGTGTCTTTTAAAATTTTCTTTATGGCATGTCATTTATGATTCTAGATATCAATTTGTTATGAGCCAACCTTTTTTTCCTTTGGCGTCTTTTGTATGAGATGATACATACAAAATATATATATTTGATTTCTTAATTTATTGTTTATTTCTTAAACACTGTGATATTTTTGTGGCATGCCTGTAAGAAGTACGGTGGATGAAGCACTGGACGGGAGTCAATGGTGTTGTCACTTAGGTAGACCCACGGGATGTTGTTTGAGGTTTTGGCTGATTACTTAGAGTAAAATGAAAACAAACAAAAGACAGCTACTTTCCTCAGGCAATTGCAACTCTTGGCACACAAATGGTGCTGTTCCAAAGGTGTGTAAAAGTGATAAAAGACTACAGGGAGAAAAGGTAACTTCTCATATCTGACAAAAGAGTGAAGTTCTGTCAGCTATGACAGGCGGAGAGAAAGCAGTATTTTTGTCACCTTGTTAATGTCACAACTTTGGATGACCCACAACAATATGTATTCCAAAATGTTAATAGAGATAGAAGACCTGAAGAATACCAACTGGAGAAGCCAGCACTCAGCAGAGAGTATTAGGAAAGCAAAAGCAGCCACGAGGAAGGATATAAACTTGTTCTTAAAAACAAGGAGGAAAGTTCCCGAAAATTCCCAGTGGCCAAGAAAGTAGCAGATGAGGAAATTATTTATGGTTTGGGAAATTTTGGTTATGTAGCTAGGTGACAAAAGGTCATAAAAGTTTATGTGCCCTGAAATGTTACTGATGTTTATTGTGGTTATATTACATTTTGATGGTAATAATAGACTTGTGCAGAGAAAAAAATGAGATTAGTACATAATTCCATTTGCTGATTTGCTTACACATTCAAATTCAACATAAATGGAAAACATAATTTTTATGATATCACATCTGCGTTCAGAACCTACACATTTCCACTGATCCTGAAAGTGAATTTCAAACCATATTTAGTTTTAAGAGAAGATAAAAAGAATAGGGAGAAAAATATTTTAAAAAGTGGTGAAAATAAAGCAAAGGAAATGACAAGGATGATCAGGGACATGAAAAATAAAATAATATTTTGGTTAATATCTAAATCATTTTCATACAGTATAAGCCATTCTTTCTGATGCATAAGTTCTAATATTCATTTTTTCTCTTGTCAATTATTTTGCTCTTGAAAACATTTCTTACCTCTAAAACATTAAATATAAGGCTACAAAGCCAGAAATTGATGTCTTAGAAATGCTACTTTTGGAAGAATATGGTTGATGTCCTTCAGTTTTCTAATCTTGTGAATTTCCTTTTGGTTTTATCAATTGACGATAGATTAGCAAAAGCTAAGATCAGTATGTGCATGTGTCTGTTGCAGAAAATAGTTCATACACATTAGTGTGTGCAATCTTATATATGTTACTTTAAAAAAAAACTAATATGAAAGATGCTAGTCAAGATTCATGATGAGCAATACTAATTTTTTTAAAAATCTGAACACAGTGGTGGAAAACACTGAGAATCAAAGGCTGTGATAAGAATGTACAAGGATCTGTGTGACAGATTTAGATGAATAAAAATGTGATCGAAGCATGAACATTATCTTCCTGTTTCTTTAACTTGATACTGAGAAGAGTAATGGCCACAGACAAGATAAAAAGAAGCCCTGTTTTAGGGAATAGAATGAATGACTTTAGATTTAGAAATGATATTGACCCCTCATCTGAGACATTGAAGAAACTATAGAAGGATAGGGAAATGGAAAGGATGAGAAGAAAACTGATGATTCACTTAGAACTTCAGTTCATCTGAAGTAATCAAAAAGTAAGGGCAAAAGTACCAGTGACTTTTACTGATCATCAAAGCTGCAGATAAAAATTCAGACCAATAAGAATAGAAAAAGACATGAAATGGTATAAAAGAATTACCACTTCTCAATTTGACAATGAGTTCAGAAATTCAATTTTTAATTCAGAATCTATGTACCCTCTATTCTTTTAATATTAATATTTAAGGACATATTAAAAAGTTTAAATTATAAATGGCAGGTAAACATTTTTTAAAAATAACCAGAGAGGTTTAAAAGGAAAAAAGAAGTAAATTTGTGGTGATATTGAGTCACTTTATTATAATAGGATTAATACACCTGAAGTGGATTTTATGTTTGCAAATTTACTGAGAATTTATAAGAAACATTCATAAACAGTCATAAAAATATTTATGGAGAAACGGTCAAGAAATATATAGAAAATGAACATAGGAGTGCAAATATGTCTTCAAGATGCTAATTTTCTCTCCTTTGGATAGGTACCCAGAAGTGGAGTTGCTATGTCATATGATAGTTCTATTTTGATTTATACTCCACATGATATGCTGCATATCATGTATTAAACATTTTCTGTAACATTATATATTTAAACATGTTTTATATACTATATATTGTGTTACTTAGTATATACAGCATATTTTATGCTACATAAGCTATATATTATAAACTTCATAAATATATGTACTAGACCCTTGTATCGGAGAAGGCAGTGACACCCCACTCCAGTACTCTTGCCTGGCAAATCCCATGGATGGAGGAGCCTGGTAGGCTGCAGTCCATGGGGTCGCGAAGTCCAGACACAACTGAGCGACTTCACTTTCACTTTTCACTTTCCTGCATTGGAGAAGGAAATGGCAACCCACTCTACTGTTCTTGCCTGGAGAATCCCAGGGACGGGGGAGCCTGGTGGGCTGCCATCTATGGGGTCGCACAGAGTCGGACACGACTGAAGCAACTTAGCAGTAGCAGCAGCAGACCCTTGTATAAGTGCCTTAATTCATTTAATTCTTCTAATTAATTTTGAGTTGAGGAAATGTTTATTTCCCAAATCCTCCAGTGTTCTTGCCTGGAGAATCCCAGGGATGGTGGAGCCTGGTGGGCTGCCATCTGTGGGGTCGCACAAAGTCAGACACGACTGAAGTGACGCAGCAGCAGCAGCAGCAGCAGCAGCAGAGACGAAGATTGAAACTAGCTGTGCAAAGCATATGATTCTCATTTTCTATTCTAGAGAAAGCATAGAGTTAAAAATGTGAGAAAAGTCGTATCCAAAGGGGAAATATTACTTAATCACTTGTGAATTTCTCTTATATTAGTTGTGGCAAGAACTACTGTCAATGTTCTAATGACATGCAGGTGATCCTGGCATGCCCTTTGATTGGTTTGGGACCCCCATGGACTATAGCCCACCAGGCTCCTCTGTCCATGGGATTCTCAAGGTAAGAATACTGAAGTGGGTTGCCATTCCCTTCTCCAGGGCATCTTCCAGACCCAGGGATCGAATCCAGATCTCCTACATTGCAAGCAGACTCTTTACCAGCTGAGCCACCAGGGAAGCCCTGGCATGCCCTTTAGTTTCCAGTTTTACTTAAGGTAGCTTAATTTTCTGCCTCTTGGAGGCACTCTTGCACCATTAGATAGAACCTCATGGCTTTGAACTTGGCTTCTCAGGAAACTCAAAGGTTAAGACAGGCCTAAACTGCAATCTATAAAATCCGTAAGTCTTAATAATGAAGTTGATGACCAGAACCTGGCTTTACTGTCAGGTCAAGTATTGGTGTCACTATTTCAACTCTGTTCTGAACAAAGAAACTACCAGAAGATCCCATGTTCTTCAGGTTATGGGAAACTGCCCAGCCTTCCCTTCCAGACAGATGGTCTGTGGACTAGGAAGTTCTGGGCTGTGGTGGGACTCGCCTTCAGATAGCAAAGCCTGGAGAGGATTGCCTAAGAGGATGAGGCAAAGTAGGTAGAAAGATGGAACCAGTCAGAAGGTGCTGCGTTTAAATACAGAAGGAATACATAATATAAGAGGTCAGAAAGTACTGATCTTTGGGGAGTTTGGCTAGAGTGTGGAAAGTTACATCCATTTAGCTTACTTGAAATACTAAAGTTATAGGACTTTTTTTTATAGGTTTCCCTGGCTGCTGATCTCCTTTAGGATGGACTGGTTGGATCTCCTTGCAGTCCAAGAGACTCTCAAGAGTCTTCTCTAACACTACAGTTCAAAAGCATCAACTCTTTGGCACTCAGCTTTCTTCACAGTTGAACTCTCAGCTCCATACATGGCCACTGGAAATATCATAGCCTTTACTAGACAGATCTTTGTTGGCAAAGTAATGTCTCTGCTTTTGAATATGCTATCTAGGCTGGTCATACCTTCCTTCCAAGGAGTAAGCATCTTTTAATTTCATGGCTGCAACCGCCATCTGCAGTGATTTTGGAGGCCCAAAAAATAAAGTCTGACATGGTTTCAACTGTTTCCCCATCTATTTCCCATGAAGTAATGGGACCAGATGTCATAGTCTTCGTTTTCTGAATGTTGAACTTGAAGCCAACTTTTTCACTCTCCTCTTTCACTTTCATCAAGAGGCTTTTTAGTTCCTCTTCACTTTCTACCATAAGGGTGGTGCCATCTGTCCTAAAGGAGATCAGTCCTGAGTGTTCATTGGAAGGACTGATGCTGAAGCTGAAACTCCAATACTTTGGCCACCTCATGAGAAAAGTTGACTCACTGGAAAAGACTCTGATGCTGGGAGGGATTGGGGAAGGAGGAGGGGACAACAGAGGATGAGATGGCTGGATGGCATCGCTGACTCGATGGACCTGAGTTTGAGTAGGCTCCAAGAGTTGGTCGTGGATAGGGAGGCCTGGTGTGCTGCAATTCATGGGGTCGCAGAGTCAGACACGACTGAGCGAATGAGCTAAACTGAACTGGCTGCTAATGAGGAGGTAGCAATTAAGAGAGCTAATGTAGCAGAAACTGAATTAGAACTATTTTGATTTAGAATTTGAAAAATGATTCAAGTTTTAGTGTTATTTAAAATACTACCATGAAATTAAAAGACGCTTGCTCCTTGGAAGAAAAGCTATGACCAACCGAGACAGGATTTTAAAAAGCAGAGACATTGCTTTGCCAACAAAGGTCTGTCTAGTCAAAGCTATAGTTTTTCCAGTAGTCATTTATGAATATGAGATTTGGACTATAAAGAAAGCTGAGCGCTGAAAAATCGATGCTTTTGAACTTTGCTGTTGGAGAAGACTCTCGGAGAGTCCCTTGGACTCAACGAGATCCAATCATTGTATCCTTAAGAAAATCAGTCCTGAATATCCACTGGAAGAACTGATGTTGAAGCTAAAACTCTAATACTTTGGCCACCTGATGTGAAGAACTAACTCATTGGAAAAAACCTTGATTCTGGGAAAGATTGAAGGCAGGAAAAGAAGAAGGGAACTACAGAGGATGAGATGGTTAGATGGCATCACTGACTCGATGGACATGAGTTTGAGCAAGCTCCGGGAGTTGATGATGGATAGGGAGGCCTGGAGTGCAGCAGTCCATGGGGTTGCAAGGAGTCAGACACAACTGAGTCATTGAACTAAACTGAACTGAACAATACTACCTGTGCAGGCCTACCAGGTGGCACTAGTGGTGAAGAACCTGCCTGCCAATTCAGGAGACATAGGAAACACAAAGGACACAACTTTTCATCCTCCTCCTCCTCTTTGATCTGTGAGATCAAAGCCAGGTTTGATCTCTGGCTTGGGAAGATCCCCTGGAAGAGGGCATGGCAACCTACTCCAGTATTTTTGCCTGGAGAATCCCATGGACAGAGGAGCCTGGAGGACTACAGCCCACAGCTTCGCAGAGAGTCAGACACAACTGGAGCAACTGAGCACGCACGCACAATACATTGTGTTTTGCATGATGAAAAACAACAGAATAAAAATGTGCTTCTGTTCTTACCTGCTTGTGTGACCCTGAAAAGCCCTACTTGCCTCTCTGAAAACTTTTATAGTATTCTAACTGTAAAATGCACTCAAAGATCTCTAACATCCTTGTAACTTAAAATTATTTTTAGTTTCCAAAATCCAGGCACACCTACAAAATACATTTTTTAATTGAAGTGGGATTATATTTCCTTTAAATAACATACAAGAAAGAGTACTGCTCTTAAATGTTTAATATAGTGATTTCTCTTGTTTTTCCTCCTGCTGCAAGAACATGGCTTAACAACTGTGATGTTTGATGAAAACTGAAGACATTTTTAAGTCAAAAATAAATAAATTGGAGTGCTTACTCAGAACTACAACAGCTGTGTTTCGCTGTTTACAGTCACAGATGTTAGATGTTTCCAGATGGCAGCAAGGTTGTCAGGCTTCAATTTCCTCAAGAAAGAGCTCCATAACGATGGGCAGTTAAAAAGAGTTTCATAGTTTTTCGGGGATGCTAGTCATGAAATTCTACAGTTTGCTTAACTATATGTCCAATGTAGTTGTACACATTTCGTTCAAACATTTGAAACAGTGTTCACTTAATCTGATTCCACACCAAATACTGACACATATGTTCACAACAGGTTTTTTAATGTTTGTTTATTTCAGCTGTGCTGTGTCTTCGTTACTGTGTGGGCTTTTTTCCCTAGTTGTGGCGAGCAGGGACTGCTCTCTAGTTGTGGTACATGGCCTTCTCATTGAGGTGGCTTCTCTTGTGGAGCAGGGTCTCTAGGTACCAACCCCGTAGTTGCGGTTCCCAGGCTCTAGAGCACAGGCTCAGTAGCTGCGGCTCGTGGGCTTTGCTGCTCCGCAGCATACAGGATCCCCCTGGCCCAAGGATCAAACCTGTGTCTCCTGCATTGTCAGGCAGATTCTTTACCACTGAGTCACCAAGGAAGCCCCCACAAAGTTTTTTGATTAAGGTCACCATTTTTTTTTTTTGAGTATTTTATTTTATTTTTCTTTTATTTTTTTAATTAATTTATTTTTTTAATTACAATACTGTATTTGTTTTGCCATACATTGACATGAATCAGCCATAGGTGAACACAATCTCCCAATGCCGAAGCCCCCTCCCACCTCCCATTTTAAAAAACCACTGAATATTACCTAGCTAAGTTATGGTGGATGGACTCAAAATATTAACAAATAGATTGGTGAGCATTTTTTAAACTTTATGCTTTTGACTTACTTTTATCAATCTCTGATTAGGCCATGTTTCATAAATACTAGTATTTAATACTGTTGTATGTTAACTCCGTACCCAGCACTGTCCTGAATACTTTATAAATAATTCTATTTCATGTGCAAACCTCACAATAGTTCTATGAACAAACTATTATTATCTTCATTTTATAGGTGAATAATTGAGGCTTAGAGAGGTTATATAACTTGCCAAACTTCATACCATCAAATGATACAGCCAAGAGTCAGGTCCAAATATCTTGATTACATAAGCCCCAGTTCTTAACCAGTATACCTTACAGTGTGCAACTATGCCATCTTTGTGGAACATACAATCTTATCTCATAACCATCATGAGTGTATGAGGTAGATAATATTTTTGCAAATTATTAAAGAGAAGAAACTGAAACAAGAGGGTGACAATTGAATTAAGATCAACAGGGAGCGCTTCAATGCTCCAGACCCTGAAGATTCTAGAAGTCTTGCCCTAAGCACTCTAATGCTGCAAATTAAGAGGAATTCAGAGGTCTCCATCATTTCCTCATGTCCCTATGAACAAGTAAAACCCCCTTCTTAACACAATAGCTGACCATGCATGCTTAGCCTCCTTTGATCCACCCCCATAATATGCTTATAAACTATTGATTGAATATTACAGTTGAGTAAAAATATTTTAGACATAAAAATTCTCTAAGATTTACTACCATGGATTTTAAAAATTTCCTCATTCTTTCAGCTTTCTTAAGGTATAATAGACAAATGAAATCATAACATTTCAAGTTTACAGTGTGATGATTTGAAATGCACAAAACACTGTGAAAGGACTATCTCTTCTTCATCTAGTTAATTAACACATCCATCACCTTACATATGTACTTCTTTTTTTTTTAAGATTTCACATATAAATGATACCATGCAGTATTTGTTTTTCTCTGTCTGGCATAATGCCCACTAGGTTAATATATATTGTTGAAAATGGCAAGATTTCCTTCTTTTAAAGGCTGAATATAATATTCCATTGTATATATGTACTATAATGTTTTAAATCTATAGACAGACACTTAGGTTATTTCCACACCTTGACTAATGTACATAATGCTGCAGTGAGCATGGGAGTATAACTATCTCTTAGAGACAATGATTTTATTTTCTTCACTTATACTCAGAACTGGGATTGCTGGATCCTTTGACAATTCTGTGCTTAATTTCTTGTGGAACCTCCATGTGAGGAGGTGATATCTCATTGTGATTTATTTGCATTTCCAAAGAGTCAGACACAACTTAGCTACTAAACAACAGATGATTAATGATGCTAAGTAACTTTGCATACATCTGTTGACCTTGTCAACATTTGACATTTTGACAAGCTAGATTTTTAAAATAAGAGTTAAGGAAATATCAGATTTTTACATCATAAGCTTTTATATAGAATTTTATTTGAAGTGCAAATATAGAACTTTTGTGAATAAATAATACACATTTTTGCTACATACTAATATCTAGAATTTGAACTAATTTCCAAATAGGAAAATAATTATAACAAAGAGAACCAATATTCAGGAATGGATATATTCTTTGAGTTATTTATTGCCTTTAGAGTATCAGTGGAAAGTGTTGAGGCAGCGTATACTAAAAAACAAATCAATACAGAAATATTGTATAGGTTTGAATCACTTGGGCTTCATTGAATGTATAGACATATAAAAATATGAACACAGTCTTGGTAGAATTTACTAATAGTAATAGTTGTTCTTTGATCCTATAGGAAAATAATAAAAGATTGGGATGATATTTTTGTCTTCATACTTCTAATGCTAATTTTTGCAAAGTTTTTGTCTGTTAATAGATGTGACCCAAGAACTTGGGTGGGATAACCTTAAACCTGGACATGTTGTAAGAGTCAGAGGTCCAATATTGGGCAATAAGTGAAGTGACTGCTTGAGTTTCATGGAAAAGCTTACATATCCAACATTAGGAGTTAATGTATTTTTATAGTTTTGAATATATGCAGTTTCAGTAACAACGGACAACTTTTTTGAGAATATTTGAGCTCCTGAGGACACTAGTTATCTCATAGACTAGGTGAATAGCAACTCGTAGAATTGGGCCCTGTCTAACTTACACAGTTATATGTGGTACCTTTTTTTTTTTTTTTGTAGGGATATCAGGATAAAGTAAGGTCTTTGAGCTTTCCCTAATCAATAATAAAAGAGTAGGAAAAAGGAATTCCCTTTTGTATTGAAGTACAAGAGACTGTAACAGAAGACAGGATAAAAGGGAAGGCTAGTTCAAGAAAGCATTAAGAACAGCACTCCTGAAAGGCACATTTCATTAAAAACAACACTTACTAAATCACTTACAGTCTTTATTCTACCCACATTACAGAATGCAAGATGGAAAGCTAAAAATCAAGTCAGAGAAGATAAGGTCACTACATGAAGGCTCTAGTAACTTCTATTAATATAGAGCCAGATATGTATGTCTTACACAGATGTGAGCATATGGTGTTTGTGTGGTGTGTGTTCATGTGGTTTTATTTCTTCCATTTCTTAAATTCTGCTAAAAAGTATAAACCCACTTCCCTTAGTAAGGAGATAAACATGACCCAAACCAGGACATTTGATTCATTCTCCAAGATCTTACTAATAAAACTACAACTCGTGGGGAAGATTTTATCTGAGAGGCTATGGAGTTGCAAATATGAATCCAGAACTACCAACATGTGTCCCTCATGTGGACAGCCCTCACCACCCTAAAATATAGCTCAAATAATCCAGGAAGAAAATCAGGAAAGACTGATGTAGAGAGAATCCTGAAGACATTCTTCTTCTGAAGGGTATTTTAGGTTTCATGTACTTTGGAGAGACTTCTAGAAGTATCACCTTTCTAACTTTTATTAGGGATTAGATTAGAACAATGGCAAGCATAGATGTGATCATCTGTCATTCCATGGGAATATCTCTTTCATAATATACATAGAAAACATAGCAGTGCCCATGGCTTTATATATTTACCTGGCTAACCTGAGGATGTTTTTTGGAAAATAAATTTTATCATATATATTTTTATAATTTTTTTTTATATTTCAGTGTTCATAGCATCACCATTTACAATAGCTAGGACACAGAAGCAATCTAGATAGCCACTGATAGATGGATAGATAAAGAATATATGGTACATAATTACAATCATTCAGCTATAAAAAAGGACAAATTTGAGTCAGTTCTAGTGAGGTGGATGAACCTAGAGCCTGATATACAGAATGAAGTGAGTCAGAAAGAGAAATATAAATATTATATATTAACACATTTATATGGAATTTAGCCCTGGGATTTCTTTGGAAGGAATGATGCTAAAGCTGAAACTCCAGTACTTTGGCCACCTCATGAGAAGAGTTGACTCATTGAAAAGACTCTGATGCTGGGAGGGATTGGGGGAAGGAGGAGAAGGGGACGACAGAGGATGAGATGGCTGGATGGCATCACGGACTCGATGGACGTGAGTCTGAGTGAACTCCAGGAGTTGGTGATGGACAGGGAGGCCTGGCATGCTGCAGTTCATGGGGGTGGTAAAGAGTAGGACACAATTGAGCAGCTGAACTGAATGAATTGATGGAATCAAGAAAAAAGATATTGATGACCTATTTGCAAGGAAGGAATGGTGATGCAGGCATAGAGAATGGACTTATGGACACAGTGAGGGAGAAGAGAGTGGGACAAATAGAGAGTGTAGCATAGACATATACACCAGTTCAGTTCAGTTCAGTCGCTCAGTCGTGTCCGACTCTTTGCAACCCACCCCATGAATCACAGAACGCCAGGCCTCCCTGTTCATCACCATCTCTCGGAGTTCACTCAGACTCACGTCCATCGAGTTCGTGATGTAAAGGATCAGTTCAGTTCAGTTGCTCAGTCGTGTCTGACTCTTTGCGACCCCATGAATCGCAGCACGCCAGGCCTCCCTGTCCATCACCATCTCTCGGAGTTCACTCAGACTCATGTCCATCGAGTCCATGATGCCATCCAGCCATCTCATCCTCGGTCATCCCCTTCTCCTCCTGCCCGCAATCCCTCCCAGCACCAGAGTCTTTTCCAATGAGTGAACTCTTCTCATTAGGTGGCCAAAGTACTGGAGATTCAGCTTTAGCATCATTCCTTCCAAAGAAATCCCAGGGCTGATCTCCTTCAGAATGGACTGGTTGGATCTCCTTGCAGTCCAAGGGACTCTCAAGAGTCTTCTCCAACACCACAGTTCAAAAGCATCAATTCTTCGGTGCTCAGCCTTCTTCACAGTCCAACTCTCACATCCATACATGACTACAGGAAAATCCATAGCCTTGACTAGACAGACTCTAGTGGGTAAAGTAATGTCTCTGCTTTTGAATATGCTATCTAGGTTGGTCATAATTTTTCTTCCAAGGAGTAAACGTCTTTTAATTTCATGGCTGCAGTCACCATCTGCAGTGATTTTGGAGGCCCAAAAATAAAGTCTGACACTGTTTCCACTGTTTCTCCAGCTATTTACCATGAAATGATGGGACCGGATGCCATGATCTTCATTTTCTGAATGTTGAGCTTTAAGCCAACTTTTTCATGCTCCTCTTTCACTTTCATAAAAAGGCTTTTAGCTCTTCTTCACTTTCTGCCATAAGAGTGGTGTCATCTGCATATCTGAGGTTATTGATATTTCTCCCAGCAATCTTGATTCCAGCTTATGTTTCTTCCAGTCCAGCATTTCTCATGATGTACTCTGTATATAAGTTAAATAAGCAGGGTGACAATATACAGCCTTGACGTCCTCCTTTTCCTATTTGGAACCAGTCTGTTGTTCCATGTCCCGTTCTAACTGTTGCTTCTTAACCTGCATACAGATTTCTCAAGATGCAGGTTATGTGGTCTGGTATTCCCATCTCTTTCAGAATTTTCCACAGTTTATTGTGATCCACACAGTCAAAGGCTTTGGCATAGTCAATAAAGTAGAAATAGATGTTTTTCTGGAACTCTCTTGCTTTTTCCATGATCCAGCGGATGTTGGCAATTTGATCTCTGGTTCCTCTGCCTTTTCTAAAACCAGCTTGAATATCAGGGAGTTCACAGTTCATGTATTGCTGAAGTCTAGCTTGGAGAATTTTGAGCATTACTTTACTAGCATGTGAGATGAGTGCAATTGTGCGGTAGTTAGAGCATTCTTTGGCATTGCCTTTCTTTGGGATTGAAATGAACACTGACTTTTTCCAGTCCTGTGGCCACTGCTGAGTTTTCCAAATTTGCTGGCATATTGGATGGAGCACTTTCATGAACAATATAAAAGGCAAAATGATAGGATACTGAAAGAGGAACTCCCCAGGTCATTAGGTGCCCAATATACTACTGGAGATCAGTGGAGAAATAACTCCAGAAAGAATGAAGGATTGGAGCCAAAGCGAAAACAATACCCAATTGTGCATGTGACTGGTGATAGAAGCAAGATCTGATGCTGTAAAGAGCAATATTGCATAGGAACCTGGAATATCAGGTCCATGAATCAAGGTAAATTGGAAGTGGTCAAACAAGAGATGGCAAGGGTGAACATCGACATTCTAGGAATCGGTGAACTAAAATGGACTGGAATGGGTGAATTTAACTCAGATGACCATATATCTGTTACTGCGGACAGGATTCCCTCAGAAGAAATGGAGTAGCCATCATGGTCAACAAAAGAGTCTGAAATGCAGTACTTGGATGCAGTCTCAAAATGACAGAATGATCTCTGTTTGTTTCCAAGGCAAACCATTCAATATGACAGTTATCCAAGTCTATGCCCCAACCAGTAATGCTGAAGAAGCTGAAGTTGAATGGTTTTATGAAGACCTACAAGATCTTTTAGAACTAACACCCAAAAAGTCATATGCACCACCATGTGTAAAATAGATAGCTGGTGAGGAGTTGATTTGTAACACAGGGAGCCCAGCCAGTGCTCTGTGATGGTCTAGAGGGGTGGGATGGGGGAGGAGAGGTAGGCTCAAGAGGGAGATGACATATATATATACACACACACATATATATATACACATATATATACATATATATACATATATATATACATACACACATATATACAATTATGACTGATCTGCGTAGTTGAATGGCAGAAACCATCACAACATTGTAAAGCAATTTTCCTCCAATTAAAAATAAATTAATAAAAACCTACTAAAAATATTTTGTTTTTTTTTGGCACATTCTGCTATATACTCAATAGCTATTTGTTGCATGGATAAACAAATGAGCATATTCTGCATATTTATGCACCAATACTCATACCATATCTTAATTCATTCAGCAGACATCATTAAAATTGTGGCTTAAAAATGTCAACAAAGGTCCGTCTAGTCAAGGCTATGGTTTTTCCAGTAGTCATGTATGGATGTGAGAGTTAGACTATAAAGAAAGCTGAGCACAGAATTGATGCTTTTGAACTGTGGTATTGGAAAAGACTCTTGAGAGTCCCTTGGACTGCAAGGAGATCCAACCAGTCTATCCTAAAGGAAATCAGTTCTAGGTGTTCATTGGAAGGACTGATGTTGAAGATGAAACTCCAATACTTTGGCCACCTGCTACAAAGAGCTGATTCATTTGAAAAGACCCTGATGCTGGGAAAGACTGAGGGCAGGAGGAGAAGGGGACGACAGAGGATGAGATGGTTGGATGGCATCACCGACTCAATGGACATGGTTTTGGATAGACTCCAGCAGTTGGTGATGGATAAGGAGGCCTGGCGTGCTGCAGTTCATGGCATCTTTACAAAGAGTCGAAAATGACTGAGTGACTGAACTGAACCGAAAAATGATCTATATTAATATTAAATCTGTTACTGCAGAATGAAACTATTCCAAATGATGTGAGAAAAATTCATATATCAAAGCTCTTCTAATTTTGTTAGTGTTTTTAACAGATAAAATATTGCATATGGGTGAATTACTTAACATTTCTGAGTATTGGTATGCAAATATATATACTCATAGACATCTCATTTATTATTTTGATAATTAAATGTGAAACATGTAAAAGTTAGTAACCTACCGACTGCCAAATTGAAGGTGCAAATAAATATCATTCTCCTTTCTTGACTGAAATGTTATTATGTAGCATTTCTCTCATCTCAGAGAAATAAAAATTGTGAAAGAACATAATGGAGTGATATGGGAGTACATTCCCACCAAAGTCTGTCACACTAGATTAACTTTACTGATCCTTAAAATTTGGCTTAGCCACACTTTTATTTATGTCTTATATTGATTTCAAAGGACCATAGAAAAATAAATGTATTACAGATATTTAGCATAGAAAATTATAACTTTCCCGAGAAGAAACTTGTTCGTTTATTAGCTGCTCTCTATCCTTCCTTGCTATCAAAATCCTAATCTGCTTTAAGACCACTGAGTTCCAGATCACAGGGATATATCCTGATTAAACTTAGCCAATCGTAGCAAACCCTCTCTGCTATGCCAGGTGAGCACTAGGTACTCACATTTTCTATTTCCTTTATAACAGGGCTGGCCATGTGACAGAGTTTTGGCCAATACAGCATAGAAGGAAATCTTCAGGGTATAGGTAGCTTTGGTTGGAAAACTTTTGCTTTCTAATAACAGATGTATCATGAGGATAACTAGCTCCTACAGACTCACTTTGCTTCTCCTCTTTGAAACAATATATCGAGGTAATGCGGAGAAAGCAATGGCACCCCACTCCAGTACTCTTGCCTGGAAAATCCCTGGATGGAGGAGCCTGGAAGGCTGCTGTCCATAGGGATCCTGAGAGTCGGACACAACTGAGTGACTTCACTTTCACTTTTCACTTTCATCCACTGGAGAAGGAAATGGCAACCCACTCCAGTGTTCTTGCCTGGAGAATCCCAGGGACAGGGGAGCCTGGTGGACTGCCGTCTGTGGGGTCGCACAGAGTCGGACACAACTGAAGTGACTTAGCAGATGGAAGTAATGGGGCTTCCCAGGTGGCGCTAGTGGTAAAGAACCCACCCGCCAATGCAGGAGGCGTAAGAGACACGGGTTTGATCCCTAGTTTGGGAAAATGCCCCTGAAGGAAGGCATGGTAACCCACTCCAGTATTCTTGTCTGGAGAAGAGCATGGACAGAAGAGCCTGGAGGGCTAAGCTGATAGGGTTGCAAAGAGTTAGACACAACTGTAGTGACTTATCACAAATGGAAGTTAATACCGGGAGATAATTACAACGTTCGTGTGATCCTGAAATAACTTACAACGTTCGTGTGATCCTGAAATAACAGGACAAAAGGCCAAGTCTCTGAGGATTTTGGCATGTATTTAATATACAGTAAGGGTGGCCAATATCTTGACTGCTTCCCTAGAGCTGCTGCATCTAAACTAGTAATGCCTATCTGCAAACTTAATGTGAGTGAAGGGTAACAGAATATTCCATCCCCAGACCGGGCCCTTTGGTTACATTGATTCTTTTGATCTCTAGGTATTTGGAAAACATCAAATGCAGGCAGGAATTTTTCTCTGAACTCACCTTATCTGCCTAAAGGCATTCTCCAAAAGGAACTCAGTTGTCATAAACCTTCTCTACAGAAGTTTCATCAACAAGTGAAGACTGACTCTTATTAAAGGAGAAGAGACAAGACATCGACACCACACCCAGACACACTGTCACAGTCTACCAGGCCTCCCATCTTTCAGCTCTAAGAACCCATGCAGTTTTCCCCAAAATCATTTGCTTTCTCCTAACAGGCCTCATTCCTCTTCCTCTTTCCCTATTAAGATTTATTTAAATTTGAATTATAAGTCACCTGGAAAAAGTTACTCATTTTTCCCTGGGTGTCTCCCGTGTATACATGAGTATATACGTTAAGAAATTTTTTTTTTTTTTCTATTATCAACCTGACTTTTATTATAGGAGTCTCAGCTAAGAACTTGGAATGGTAGAGGGAAAATGATTTTTCTCCCCTACATGTGACAACCTAAGTTTCTGTTAATTAGTTTTTCCGTGACTTGTGGTAAAAGCCTTCCTGCCTAATAAAACATCCAAATAAAGGCAATACTGAAGTGGAAAAAGAACTGGGTCTGATGCCAGTGTTGTGATATTGTCCTGAAGAAACTTGACCTCTTTAAAATATTGGGTGTGTATGAACTAATTTGGCAAGTTATATAAAACTAGTTTAGGCATACTGGATGCATCCAATGTCTGTTTCGTTTTTGCCTTTCTTTTATTTCCATAGTATCAACCTTGTGGATTGCTCATAAAAAATGAATTAGAGTTCGAGTAGGCTAGAAAATCTTTATTAAAATGATGTTAAGATTACAAAAACATTACTCCTTATTTCCTTGTTCATATTTTTTTTTATTTTGTGAGCCATGCAAATTAATTCCTCATGGGTTGTTTTGGTGGCTGGTTGATACACCGTATCTTTTCAAAGACCTGCCTGACTTTAAAATAATTTCCAACACCATTCTCCACATAGGCAGGGCCTTCTGATTCTTATAAATGATATTTTTCAGGTTAAAAAGATCCATTCTTTCATACTAGTGGATAAATGACTTATAAATGTGCTCATCAGTCTTCATTTTTAGCACTCTGTAATTTGAGTAAATGATTTAATGGAATCCAAGCATTTGTCACAAGAAATAGGGAGGCTCTTGTTTTTAAATGAAAGTGGCCTGCCTGTTACCTTTCAAATAACTCTTAGGTGGCAGCTTACCCCAGAGAAAAGCCATGCCTGGAGCAGGTGTCTAACTATGTGATAAAGGAGATGTCATGGCAGGAAGATGAAAGATGAAGACCACTAAACATTTTGGATAATGATTTAAAAATCGGAAAAGAACAGATAATCCCAAAGCATGAATACTTCTGAAAATAGTTTTAAAAATGTATGAAACTGTTGCTTCTGTATAATTTCAACACCTTTTGAAGTAACACAATCAAAGGGGCACCGTTCTTCCAGATTAAACATATTTTATTGATTTTTATCTTCAATAGAGTGAATGCTATTGAGATTTCACTTGTACAAGTTTGAAATACCTGATTTAAAGTTACATTTTGGCACTGTGAATGTCTCCCAAGTGTACATTGATCAAGTTACGCTTTTTTTTCCTTTTGATTTGTTCTGCTTTATCAAAGAAGCAGTCTGTTTATATGGGTACTACCAGAAATGTAGACAAATTTTTGGCATGCACCCTCAATAGTGAAAGTTACAGTGAATTTGGATACAATGAATTAAACCAGAGAAAATAAACCAGAATCTGACTATAATAACAATTTGAGAGTTAGGGTTCAGTTCAGTTGCTCAGTCGTATCTGCCTCTTCGTGACCCCATGAATCGCAGCACGCCAGGCCTCCCTGTCCATCATCATCTCCCAGAGTTCACTCAGACTCATGTTCATCCAGTCAGTGATGCCATCCAGCCAACTCATCCTCTGTCGTCCCCTTGTCCTCCTGCCCCCAATCCCTCCCAGCATCAGAGTCTTTTCCAATGAGTCAACTCTTCGCATGAGGTGGCCAAAATACTGTAGTTTCAGCTTTAGCATCATTCCTTCCAAAGAAAGCAATATGAGCAAGAAAGTAATAGCCACATAACTTGCCTTTTTCCAGACCTATATCCAGATTAAATTCCTAAGCTCCTATAAAATGCTTTCCCATATATAAAATAAGAATGATATTATAAAACTTGAAATTTATCAGAATCATAAAAAGTGACAAAAAGGTTATTTCTTTAATGTATTATAATAAGTTCTATTTTTTAATCCCTCTCAATAAGGCTCTTGTCTCCTTTGGCTGAAATTGTTTAATGTTTCAAACATAACCTTCTACTTAATAGAGTCATCTAAAACTGAGATTTTTTATAGCTAATCACTTCATGCTTAAGGTTTTATCCTGTTTTTGCCTTCTAATATTCTGTTTTCTTTTCTTGATCCTCCTCACTTGCCTTCCTTCCTTCTATTTTTTAAGTTTTGAGCCACAGATCTAGTGTGTAAATTTTGAGCCACAGATCAAGATAAAGAACTTTTGTCCTAGAAATGTATTTTAAAAAGGGAGGACCAGAACCAAAGGGGATGCAAGGGAGCATCTGATTCCCAATTGTATTACCCCAGTGGCTCTAGCTCTATCACTTCTCTTTCCCTGACACCCCGAAATATTTTCTAGAGCTATTGAACTTAATAAAAATGAGAAAAGAAAAAAAAATCCTAGTAAAATTGTCCTGTTGGTAGATAAATTAGTAATGTATTTGTTTAGCCTGAAGAGTCAATGGCTTCACTGGGATATTGATGTTTGTTCTTATGAAGGCACATCTTTCCTTCCACTGAACTCCCACATAAGCATGCCTACATTTTGAAACAAGTAAGTTTAGGAAGTGTGACATCCTTGTAGAATCAAAGGAATTGTAGACATGAAAGAAAATTGCAGTGCTGTGTGAAAACACAATCACTTAATCATCTTAAAGGCAAATCTTCATAAAGAAAATTAATGAGTGCTTATCTCCATCAACTTACACTTGTAAAAAAATCATGTAAACAAAATTGTAAATATAATATTAAGTGAGTTATTTAACGAACTAAAATATTGCTTATAAAATGTAACTAGATAACTTGGCACAGGAATGATTCTAGAATTGATGAAGCATTATTACTTCAAACTGTAGATACTGCTATCAAATACATGAGGGCCATGATGATGAGTAATGTGGGAAAGGTTTTGAAATTAATTTAAAACTGCCTGTTGAACCTCAGGCAAATATTCAAAGAGCTGCCCCAAAAGCATATTTTTATAAATAATTGTATCAAGAGTTATACCAAGACATAAAGTTGATAATATAATTTTGTAAAAAATTTTAAAAAGCATAAAATTTTAATTATTCTCTGCAATAAATAATATTTTTAATTTTGTATTTTAAGCTTTAATTTTGAGGATCTTCAAGTTGATTTCTTCCCCTAGTTTCTAGAACTTTATGTTAATAAAGTAACTTCACACATGTGCCCATAGGAACCCAGGCAAGACAGAATAGAATTTTAAAAAATTAATGTGAGCTATTTTCCTCAGATATGCATATGATATCACTCTAATGGCAGAAAGTGAAGAGAAACTGAAGAGAAGAGCCTCTTGATGAGAGTGAAAGAGGAGAGTAAAAAAGCTGGCTTAAAACTCAGCATTCAGAAAACTATGATCATGCCACTTCATGGCAAATAGATGAGGAAACAATGGAAACTGTGACAGACTTTATTTTCTTGGGCTCCAAAATCACTGTGGATGGTCAACTGTAGCCCTGAGATTAAAAGACATGTGCTCCTTGGAAAGAAAGCTATGATAAACTTAAACAGCATACTACAAAGCAGAAACATCACTTTGCCAACAAAGGTCCATATAGTCAAAGCTATGGTTTTTCCAGTAGTCATGTACAGATGTGAGAGTGGGACCATAACGAAAGCTGAGCACCAAAAATTGATGCTTTCTAACTGTGGTGCTGGAGAAGACTCTTGAGAGTCCCTTGGACTGCAAGGAGATCAAACCAGTCAATCCTAAAGGGAAATCAACCCTGGATATTCATTGGAAGGACTGATGCTGAAGCTGACGCTCCAATATTTTGGCCACCTAATGTGAAGAGCCAACTCACTGGAAAAGGCCCTGATGCTGGGAAAGATTGAGGGCAGAAGAAGGAGACAGAGAAGGTGAGAATGTTGGATGTCATCACCAGATCAATGGACATAAGTCTGAGCAAACTCCAGGAGATAGTGAAGGACAGGAAAGCCTGGTATGCTGCAATCCATTGGGTCACAAAGAGTCCAACACAACTCAGAGACTCAACCGCAACAACAACATCTTAGAAATGAAGACACAGACTCAAATGACTATGTGACTTGTCCAGTGTCACATAGTTAATAATCATCTGTAATTGCTTCTCAGAGTGGTAAATATACTTGAAATCATATCTCCTATCTCATGTTACAATATAGAGAAACCTAGTATTTGATATTTAAATTGTTCTATTTGCTGTTTTCATTTATATAATGAATGCTTTCATAATTAGCTTTGCATATACATTATGAAACAGACACCTGTGAAATTTTTTAATTTCTGTTCTCCTTATTTTTCCTTCTGATTTTTTTTTTTCCTGAGTAGGTATATTACTATGTGTTTTACAACTAGAACTCATTATTGTAGATTTCCCTTAGAATAAAATTTTAATGAATACTTTCTGATAATTTGAAATACAAATTACTAATTTATTAATATTTATCTGACAAAGATCAAAAACAATTTTGCATCATATGTTTCTTAGAATAAATTACATTTTAGGTAAATATTTATTAATAAATACAGGTATTCATGAAAGATTTTGCTCAAATTTGAAATTCAAAAACTGATATATTCTGTAATTGCAAGTTAGAATAGAATCCACAAAGTGCCTACTCTGCCAGGAAAAATAATTGCCAACTGGCTGAATATAACTAGGTATTAAATTTTTAAAAAGCATACCATGCTCACCAGTGCAAGCTGACTGAATCTTTTCAGAGTAGATTCACTAGGCACAAAGTCATTATAATGCTCTCCATTAAGTATCCAAAGGGCAATTTTCCGATATCATCTCATATGTTTTAGCCTTTCTAACATATCAGACCCTTTAGAAGACAACTGTTTCTATCTGCATGTGAAAAGTGCTGAATGTTTCCTTTAGTGAGATTTAAATTGCTTTCAGCAGGTCAGGTCATCTCATTTAATAGTTTCACATTACTTTATTCAGCTTGTAACTTTTGGAAATAGTTTTTAGAAATATTTCACTCCAATTCCCTTTACAATGGAACTTAGTATTATGTTTGTATGGTTTTAAAATTCCTCTCTGGTATGTGTTTCTCTTTCTCAAATGCTTCACTGTCCCATACTCTTGATTTTAAATATTGAATCAAACTTTAAATTTTAGGTTTCAAGTATGATTGATGGTATATGGGAGAAAAAAACTAGTTTGCCTCTATCATTTTAAGTTCTTAAGTCAGATCCCTGTAATAAAAGACAGATTAATAAGAGGAAAAGTAACTAGAAATTTGCCAATATGTATACCTCATGCATATGTGGGAGAAAATTAGTAACTTCCTGAAATGGCTTAGAAATCAGACTTACATCCTGTCATAATAGGGAAAGGGAAATAATGAGGGCCTGTTAGGAGAGAGAGAATGATTTTTACAAGACATGAACAGGTCTTTAGAAGAACAGATGGGACATATGATAGATTGTGAATAAGTGTGTCTGGGTGTGGTGTGGGTGTATAGCACCCTCTCCCTGGGGGAAATGAGTCAATCTTTCCTGCTTGGTGAAACTCCTAGGGAGGGAATTCATAACAGCTCAGCTCCTTTTGGAGTTTCTGTGTTTATGCACATAAAGGGAATTCAGAGAAAACCCCGGCCTGCATTTGCTGTTTTCCAAGTAGCTATAGCTCAAAATAATCAATATACTGAAGCAGTATATTTGGGGGTAGCATGTCCTGAATTATATTTATAGAGGGGTATCATTTTGGGGTGGTATATTCTGCTGCTTTTCAATTACCAAACACTTTGATGTTTTTTCTACATGTTATAATATCCCACAGAGATGCTGTGGAACTCAATTATTGCTATTTAATTAGAAACATATATTGAACAAGAATCAGGACAAGATTGTCTTGAATTCACTTTGAAAGCTTGGTTTCCGACTTGCCTTCCACCATGCAGATATGACTTCCTGACTTTCCCCCTCTCCCGTAGCAGCTTAGGGGCATTTGAGTTAAATGCCTACCACTTTAGGCTTTAAAATACAGTTAGGTTTCAGAGGGAATTCCTTCAGGAAGTAACTCACGCCTGCCTTAAAACTATACCTCTAGAGGCTCTTAGCCCAGACCTGCCTATATTAAACAAGAGTTTCTGAAATCTCTCACTCCAGGTATTGTTTGGACCTGGCCTCAGGCGCTCTGTTTACTTTCCAATTCATATTTTTATTGTCAGCTTGCCTCCTATCTGCCAGTCACAAGCCTGTGGGATTTCTGCTATTAAGATCATTCTTTCTCTTCTTAAGCAAATAAACTGAAGAGTAATATAATAACAAAATAGGGACTTCCCCAGTAGCTCAATGGTAAAGAATCTGCCTTCCATTGCAGATCCCTGCATCAGGAAAATCCCCGGGAGAGAGCATGATAACCTATACCATATTCTTGCCTGGAGAATCCCATGGACAGAGGAGCCTGGAGGGCTACAGTTCATGGTGTAGCAAAGAGTGGGACTCAACTAAAGCAACTTAGCATAAACACACAATCAGTTCAGTTCAGTTCAGTCGCTCAGTCGTGTCCGACTCTTTGCAACCCCATGAATTGCAGCACGCCAGGCCTCCCTATCCATAACCAACTCCCGGAATTCACTCAGATTCACATCCATCGAGTCAGTGATGCCATCCAGCCATCTCATCCTCTGTTGGCCCCTTCTCCTCCTGCCCCCAATCCCTCTCAGCATCAGAGTCTCTTCCAATGAGTCAACTCTTTACATGAGGTGGCCAAAGTACTGAAGTTTCAGCTTTAGCATCAAAAAATCCCAGGGCTGATCTCCTTCAGAATGGACTGGTTGGATCTCCTTGCAGTCCAAGGGACTCTCAAGAGTCTTCTCCAACACCACAGTTCAAAAGCATCAGTTCTTCGGTGCTCAGCCTTCTTCACAGTCCAACTCTCACATTCATACATGACTACTGGAAAAACCATAGCCTTAACTAGATGGACCTTAGTCGGCAAAGTAATGTCTCTGCTTTTGAATATACTACCTAGGTTTGTCATAACTTTTCTTCCAAGGAGTAAGCTTTTTCTAATTTCATGGCTGCAGTCACCATCTGCAGTGATTTTAGAGCCCCCCAAAATAAAGTCTGACACTGTTTCCATTGTTTCCCCATCTATTTGCCATGAAGTGATGGAGCCAGATGCTATGATCTTAGTTTTCTGAATGTTGAGCTTTAAGCGAACTTTTTTCACTCTCCTCTTTCACTTTCATCAAGAGGTTTTTGAGTTCCTCTTCACTTTCTGCCATAAGGGTGGTGTCATCTGCATATCTGAGGTTATTGATATTTTTCCCGGCAATCTTGATTCCAGCTTTTGTTTCTTCCAGTCCAGCATTTCTCATGATGTGCTCTGCATATAAGTTAAATAAGCAGGGAGACAATATACCACCTTTTCCTATTTGGAACCAGTTGTTGTTCCATGTCTAGTTCTAACTGTTGCTTCCTGACCTGCATACAGATTTCTCAAGAGGCAGGTTAGGTGGTCTAGTATTTCCCATCTCTTGAAGAATTTTCCACAGTTTATTGTGATCGACACAGTCAAAAGCTTTGGCATAGTCAATAAAGCCGAAATAGATGTTAAAATATAATAATAAACCATCTTTCCTAATTTCATGTAAAGTGCATGTGACATTTTAAAGTTTTTCAAATTTGAACAATTCCTTTATATTCTTCTTAAAATGAATTTTTGAAAGATCTGGTTTGTAATAATACAAAAGAGTTCAGTTGCTGGATCATATCCTAAAAAGGGCTTTCCAGCTGGCAGTAGTGGTAGAGAATCAGCCTGCCAATGCAGAAGACATAAGAGATGCGGGTTCAATCCCTGGGCCAGGATCATCCCCTAGAGGAGGGCATGACAACCCACTCCAGTATTCTTGCCTGGAGAATCCCATGGACAAAGAAGCCTGGTGGGTTACGTTTCTAAGGTCACAAAGCGTTGAGCACAACTGAATTGACAGCACACACACATATGGTTAGAGTATGTTTAGTTTTGTAAGAAACTTTTGAAGGGTATCAGATTATGCCACACAAAAAATAAGCATCTTTGGCATTAGGATTATTTTGAGAAACTACAGACATAGGCTTTTCCTGATAGCTCAGTTAGTAAAAATCCACCTGCAATGCAGGAGACCTGGGGCCCATCGCTGGGTTGGGAAGATGCCCTGGAGAAGGGAAAGGCTACCCACTCCAGTGGGGATAGCCCATGGACTGCATAGTTTATGGGGTCACAAAGAGTCAGGCAGGACCCAGCGACTTTCACTTCACCTCACTTCACAGACACAGGAGAAGCTCTGTAGACAGAGTAAGAGTTACCTTTCTTTGAGGGAAATTTACATTTGAATGGAGGCCTGTACTAGGGAGAGAGCTAGTACCAGAGATAAATTTTTCATGTGAGAGACTTATCGGCAAGGCAGGGTAAGCTTTGTTTCGCAAAACATTGCTTCTTCTCCCATTCCCACAAATTGTCTTCCCCAGTTTAAAGCCCCACACCTCGGTCCTTTTCTTTAGATCAGAATATATATAAGTCTCAATCACCTGGCCACCTTTTGAGTTTCATATCTTTGTGAGCTTCTATATGTACATAGGCACACAACTGATTTTTTTCCCTTGTTAATCTGTCTTTTTCACAGAAGGGTCCTCAGTCAAAAACAAATAAAAGCAGAGGGAAACTTTTTTTCCTCCCCTACACCACCAAATTATCTTTCAAAGTGGCTGTTCCAAATTCTATTCATACCTTGAAAACTATTTTAAGAATTCTACAACATATATCTGTAAAAAGAATAACTCATATGCCTTTTAAAAAGGAAAAAGAAACTGCTATGATGTGGGAATATAGAAAATGTAGTCAGGGGAGATGATGACGTTGACATAAAGTATGTGTGGAAATGGAATTATCTAGGACTGAAAGGGTCCACAATGTGTGAAGGTCGCCGGCTGGAAAAACAGCCAGCAAGGAACTAAGGAATCCGCCAGAGAAGCAGGAAGAAAAGAAGAGTGTTATCAAATAAGTCCCAATAATGATACTTGTATTTAGTAAGAGTAGAGAGGAAAGAATGCACCCCTTCATAATTAAGAGATGGGCAGGTCCTATCCTCAGTCAAAAACTAAAAAAACAAGATTGTTTTTAGTGTTACATTCTTTTGAACAAATATAGCCTCCTTTCATACCTAAAAATCTAACTTTATTTTTGTTCACTTTTTTTTTCACATATATATATTATCAGCTTTCCTTTTAAAATAGCCTTTTGAAATTTTATTTATGAGGGCAGGACCCTAGAGATTCTAATAAAAAGCAATTTCTGTAAAGTGCTGGGGACAGATCTTGGTTGCAGGCATGTATAAAAGAAAACTGGTAAATCAGATGTGCCAAGAACCTAGGTGAAGTTTTCCCAGAAGCTAGATTATTCCCTCTCCCCTTATCAATATCTTCAGGCAGAAATTGAGTAAATATCAAAAGTCATGTTTCAAACTATCTCAGTCTCTGATCATTTTGTCTTCATCAATGATTGATCTATCAGTTTTATTAAAAAAAAAAATCCAAGAGTCCCAAATTCTTTTTCTTTCATATTCTAAGAAATATGATATTTTCTTTCTTTAAGTTTTTATTTCCAAGAGAGATACAAAAGAAATGCAAAGATAATCTGGAGTTCTTTGCACAGAACTTTTCACAGAACTTCTCCTAATGCAAACATGTTCTATTAACAACATATCAGACTTAGGTGAGAAGAGACTGTATTTGAAAAATTATCTCTGAATATAAATCTGTAAATTTCATAAGAGGCAAAGGGTTTTTATTTTATGGAGAGGAGAAGACAAGGTTATAAAGAACCAGGGTGGACCCAAGAAATGGAAAAATGCCGTTTGTAAGGTAGATGAGAAAATGGATTATGCTGAGGCCAGCCTGTCCCCAAGTAATGGCCCCTAAGGAAAGGCTCTGCTAACTCAGTCTGAGGGTAGACTCAGTGCATGGGTCCCGCAGAAGGAGAAAACTCTTAAGTCAACTTTGATTAATAACATTTGCTCCAGTTGATAAGTGGGAACAAAAGAACTCAGGTAATAATTTATGATGTGACAGAAGAGAATTTGGAGGTATGATGTCTGGCTTTGTCAGAGGTAAACATTGTGAACCTTATTTGGGTCTTGTGAGAAAGGGTGATTCTTAGCAGTAAGCAATTCTCCAGAACACAAAAGGGTGATGGGAGTGGGATTCCTTAACCATAGCTTTTACCAGGATTGTTGGGTATTATGTCAATAACCATAGTGTGAGGGGAAGTAAAAAAAGTATAAATCATTTAGAAATACATATTTTTATATAATTCTCAATATGACTTTTAAATTTATAAAATCACTAGGTACTTCACTAGGGTTGAACTACTATTTAATTCAAAGCAGAGTTAAGGGACTACCAGAACCAGAATATAAATATAATATGATATCATGGTAACACTTTTATTTCCCATAAATATTGAGTCAAATTGTAAAACCAAACTTTTGTTAGACAACTGTAAGAAAAAAAGTAAAAATCACCTTCCTTGTTGGCTATATAAATGGATTGCTTTTATCCTAAATGGAAATATGTGTTTCTGAGCTTTCATTTCTAGTTATTTATTTAATTTAGCACCCAACATCTTATGAGAATAAAAAATATTATTTATTTTTATTGATTTATACTTGCCATGGTGCTTTTTGTTCCAGATGCTGAATAACACAAAATTTAATTAAAAGTAAACATTTAATATATTGCCACTGAATTCATCTCTACTCACTCTACCTATCTTTCTTTGACTTAGCGTGGAACTTTTTCTGAAGGGTATTAGGTAATTGGGGCTGATTGATGTGAACATGCAAATGCCACTTTCAGTTCATTTCAGTTCAGTTCAGTCGCTCAGTCATGTCCAACTCTTTGCGACCTCATGAATCACAGCACGCCAGGCCTCCCTGTCCATCACCATCTCCCGGGTTTCACTCAGACTCACGTCCATCAAGTCAGTGATGCCATCCAGCCATCCCATCCTTTGTCGTCCCCTTCTCCTCCTTCTCCCAATCCCTCTCAGCATCAGAGTCTTTTCTAATGAGTTAACTCTTCGCATGAGGTAGCCAAAGTACTGGAGTTTCAGCTTTAGCATCATTCCTTCCAAAGAACACCAGGGTTGAACCCCTTTAGAATGGACTGGTTGGACCTCCTTGCAGTCCAAGGGACTCTCAAGAGTCTTCTCCAACACCACAGTTCAAAAGCATCAATTCTTCGGTGCTCAGCCTTCTTCACAATCCAACTCTCACATTCATACATGACCACTGTAAAAACCATAGCCTTGACTAGATGGACCTTTGTTGGCAAAGTAAGGTCTCTGCTTTTGAATATGCTATCTAGATTGGTCATAACTTTCCTTCCAAGGAGTAAGCATCTTTTAATTTCATGGCTGCAGTCACCATCTGCAGTGATTTTGGAGCCCCCAAAATAAAGTCTGACATTGTTTCCACTCTTTTTCCATCTATTTCCCATGAAGTGATGGGACCGGATGCCATGATCTTCTTTTTCTAAATGTTGAGCTTTAAGCCAACTTTTTCACTCTCCTCTTTCACTTTCATCAAGAGGCTTTTTAGTTCCTCTTCACTTTCTGCCATAAGGGTGGTGTCATCTGCATATCTGAGGTTATTGATATTTCTCCTGGCAATCTTGATTCCAGCTTGTGCTTCTTCCAGCCCAGCATTTTTCATGATGTACTTTGCATATAAGTTAAATAAGCAGGGTGAATATATACAGCCTTGACATACTCTTTTTCGTATTTGGATCCAGTCTGTTCTATGTCCAGTTCTAACTGTTGCTTCCTGACCTACATATTGGTTTCTCAAGAGACAGGTAAGGTGGTCTGGTATTCCCATCTCTTTCAGAATTTTCTACAGTTTCTTGTGAACCACATATCAGGCTTTGACATACTCAATAAAGCAGAAATAGATGTTTTTCTGGAACTCTCTTGCTTTTTCCATGATCCAGCAGATGTTGGCAATTTGGTCTCTGGTTCCTCTGCCTTTTTAACTGCCACTTAACTAAGGACAAGTGGTACATTCACCATTTCACTGAAGCAAAGTCATCTTTATAACTAAAACTCTATGCCCTTTGAAAGTACCTGGCAAAATATAAGGATATGGTTGCCAATTATTAGGAAAGTTGATAAGACACAAAAGAAAAACAGTAAATATGTTTCCTGTAAAATCTTGACCATACGTCTGTTGTTATGTTAAATATAACATTATATGGATTAAGTTGAAGGTAAGATCAATTCAGTTCAGTCGTTCCATCGTGTCTGACTCTTTGTGATCCCATGGACTGCAGCACACCAGGCTTCCCTGTCCATCACCAAATCCCAGAGCTTGCTCAAGCTCGTGGCCATGATGTCAGTGATGCCTTCTAACCATCTCATCCTCTGTTGTCCCCTTCTCCTCCTGACTTTAATCTTTCCCAGCAGCAGAGTCTTTTCAAATGAGTCAATTCTTCGCATCAGGTGGACAAATTCTTGGAGCTTCAGCCTCAGCATCAGTCCTTCCAATGCATAATCAGGACTGATTTCCTTTAGGTTTAACTGTTTTGATTTCCTTGCAGTCCAAGGGACACTCAAGAGTCTTTTCCAACACCATAGTTCAAAAGCATCAATTCTTCAGTGCTCAGCTCTCTTTATAGTCCAACTCTCACTCCATACATGACTACTGGAAAAACCATAGCTCTGACTAGACAGACCTTTGCCAACAAAGTAATGTCTCTTCTTTTTAATATGCTGTCTAGATTAGTGATAACTTTTCTTCTAAGGAGCAAACATCTTTTAATTTCATACTGCAAGCACCCATTTGCAGTGATATTGGAGCCCAAGGAAATGAAGTCTGTCACTGTTTCCATTGTTTCCCCATCTATTTTCCATGAAGTGATGGGGCCAGATGCCATGATCTTAGTTTTATAAATGTTGACTTTTAGGCCAACTTTTCACTCTCCTCTTTCACTTTCATCAAGAGGCTCTTTAATTCCTCTTTGCTTTCTGCCGTAAGGGTGGTATCGTCTGTGTGTCTCAGGTCATTGATATTTTCCCCAGCAGTCTTGCTTCTTGAATCTTGAAGGGTAAAAATAGTACATTTAACTTATGTTCATTTTTTTCAAAAGTAAATATGGCTAGAATAGCTGGGGCTTCTTTCTTCTATCTATGAGTATGTGTTTTTATAACCACAGATTTATATTAATTTTTTATTAATAAGCATATTTTCAGTGCTATGTTCTCTTCACTTCCCGTATATGCTACTGATGAGATTTACGTCTCATTGGTAGGATTTTCAAATATGAAAATAACTGAAAAGAATAATGTGGAGATAGGAAGCACAAAGGAAAGAAAGGGTCTATTTTTATTTAGGCTGTTAGAGACCTGAGACCCATGATTTTAAAATAATTAAAGGGACTGTCAGTGCCTCTGTTTGTGCTAAGAACTAGATAAGTCTTAGCTTTGTGGGACCTGAAATTTATGAGAATTTTTTTTTAAGAAAAGTTATACAAAATTAGTTGTGAAAATAAATATTTATTTAGACAGGGAAAATAAATCAAATCCAATTATACATTTAATTAAGCTGAACATATACATGTCAAAATCCAGAAAAGCACCATATTATATTATTTAAAATTATATAAATTAATAATTTTATATATACATAAAATTTACAACATATTGATAATACTTATAATTAATTACCTGATCTATCTCTATAGTACATTTTCTATATACTATCTAGCCATATACTCCTTGTTCAGGTATTCAGATTAAAAATATGATATATTCTTGAAAGAGAGAAAAATAATTTAGTCATTTTCTAGTGTGGTTTATCAAAATTTATTTTTGCTTTTACTTGATATTTTAGCAAATCATCTTTGATTTCACAGCATGTAAATGGTAGAGCCATGTAAGAGTGCTATTGATTTTTGGAAAACATTTCCCAAGTTTCTTTTGTATCATCTCCCTGGTCGAAAGAATGTCAAGTGCAAAAGCCTTGGTTCAAAGGTTCACTTTGTATGGTTAAGGAAGAGAAAAAAGAATGAGTATTCCTAGCATGTTGAAGATGATGGGATGTGTCACTGGAAGTGAGGTTAGATATGTAGATGGTCTTATAGGGTCTTATAGGCAACTATAGATGTAGGGTCTTATAGGCAACTATAAAATATTTGCTTTTACCTGAGTGATATGAGAAGTCAGTGGAAGCTTGTGCTACAAGGCCACTCAATTAATTTAATTTAACATTTTAACATTCTGGCTGCTGAGTTGAAAAGGACTATAGGGTTTTCCCTGTGGTCATGTATGGATGTGAGAGTTGGACTGTGAAGAAGGCTGAGCACTGAAGAATTGATGCTTTTGAACTGCAGTGTTGGAAAAGACTCTTGAGAGTCCCTTGGACTGCAAGGAGATCCAACCAGTCCATTCTAAAGGAGATCAGCCCTGGGATTTCTTTGGAAGAAATGATGCTAAAGCTGAAACTCCAATACTTTGGCCACCTCATGCGAAGAGTTGACTCATTGGAAAAGACTCTGATGCTGGGAGGGATTGGAGGCAGGAGGAGAAGGGGACGACCAAGAATGAGATGGCTAGATGGCATCACTGACTGGATGAACGTGGGTCTGAGTGAACTCCGGGAGATGGTGATAGACAGGGAGGCCTAGCGTGCTGTGATTCATGGGGTCGCGAAGAGTAGGGTACGATTGAGCGACTGAACTGAACTGATAAAAGGCTTAAGTGAAACAGGAAGACTAGTTTAAATGTAAGGACAAAAAATCATTTCAGCAACAAAGCCAAAAATATTTGAATTAGGTTGAGAACACAGATAAGGAAGCATCTTAAACACAGCAACAGATAAAACCTTTTTACTAAAACTGTAACTAGTCTGTGCTTCTCTCCTTATCTAATAGAGGTAGACTACCTCTTTTAGACTGTTGTTACCTTGATACCTTCACTATTCGACTTCCTATGGTGATAACGGAAAACACAATACTACTTCAATATCTTTGTAGAAATTTAGAGATGATTTATGAAAAATGTAATAGTTGGGGTTTTCTTACAGAAAACAAAATACTCAGCTTGATAGAGTAAAATTAATATCTGATGTTGAGATAAAGAATTTTATTTACTAAAATCTGTGAATGCAAATTTTGGAAAGCAAAAATCTTTGTATTAATTGACACTTGTATTTATTCTATAATTTTTCACATTGCTGAAATTATTTGTCTATTTCTGTCTCTAGACTGTCAGACCCTTAAGAACAGAGCCAGGTTCATTCCACTCCATTATTCTCAGCTTTCTCATAGTTATTGGCACATAGGAAATGTTTCATGACTATTTTAAATAAAGGAAGGAAGAATGGTTTAGACAATCATCCCCTCAACCAGAAAACAAGCCCTTAACCAGAAAAATGGCAGGGATGGATCTGCTGTGAAGTAAGCTGGCATAACCTCTGAGCAAACTGACAAACCTCCCTAATTTTGTTACCCTTTAATCTCCAGAGAGATGGGACCACAGAGGATGAAGGATAACTTAAGAATCTTTCCCTACTCCTTATTATTCAAGGAGTTGACTTAGTAATCAGGAATATCTGTTATATTTCAAGAAGTTCATCATATAAGTCGTTGATGTCAAAAGATTTTAGTAAGCTGAATAATTCATTTAATAGTGGCCTCCAGAGACTGCACTAATAAAAATCAGAAGGTGAAAAATAACAATTGAAGTGTCTTTCCCATACTGCTGAGAAGCTTTAGGGAATAATAATTTCCAGAATTGGCTTTGTATATAGATTGACCTCTATTTGAATGCTGGCTTTAGCCTCTGACAAGCAGTTTACTAATTGTTCTAAGTATAGTAGAAGAAACAAAAATCAATCACTCAGTTAACCTTTTTCTTAGATGTAATAGACTTCTTAGGCACTAGAACCTTTGTGGCATTAGGGAATATTCTGAGTGAATATCTTTGTATTCCACCTTGAAAATCTTAAAATGAAAAATTCTAAAGATGACTCATTCAGAAAACACAGTATAGGAAGCTTTCCTCCTGTGACCCTTATACTCATTTTTCCACTCAGCTATCATTTGCATGAACAATTGTATAGCAATTGAACAAGCAGTATTCCTTATCATCTCTGCACTTTCCGGTTTCAGTTCCTCAAAGAGCCTTCCCTATTCTTGTAGCAAGTATGTTCTAAATCTGTGCATTTGAGTCAGACCAATGCATCATCACAAGGGCAGCTTTTATGAGGGTAGTTCTGATGATGCATTATTATAGGATACCTTCACAGTGGTGTCTCAGTAATGATTTATTAGGATGCTACATCATAATGTTGATAGAAAATAGAAACTGGCCAAAGAATGACTTGGTAATTTATAATGTTAAAACTCTACATTACATATGGAGATTGTCCCCACTTTTAAGAATGGACATACTCATTTATGCCATTTTTAAAATAACACGTTACCCACGGACAATAAGTTACACTATGTATAATTAAAACCAGTGTGACTTAATATTTCACTTTCCCTGTATGTATATTACAAAATGATATAAATAAATCATGTCAAAAGAGTATATATAATTTGTCACCAAACTGAAAAGTTGATATTGCAAAAGAAGGCAACTCACTATTTTAAAACTGATTATGCTTCATGACTGTCTGTACTGAATTCTTTTATATCAAAGGGTAACTTGCATGGATATTACTATTTTCCAAAAGAAATTATTGTATTGTATTTAGGAATTTCTTTTTTAGTGAATTGGAGATTTATGCTTTCTATATTTACTCAGAAAGTAGTAAAGCAGTTACTTATTGGATAATGTGAATTTTTAATTTTTTCAGGTGAAAACAAGTTAGATGTGACTAATAGAAATGTTGTTTTAAATCTAATGCTCTACCCAAGAAGTCAGGGTAATTTTTGCCAGTGAAAAGATTCTCATCATTACAATCCTGATGTCTAGATCAATGTCCTCTGGTTGTTTACTAAGTATACTCCCTAAAGCAATTTTTCCCTTTTTAATAGAATTCTATCCTTGTGTCTAAATTTAGGGTTGGTAAGATTTAAACAGAAATGATACAGACAATTCTTATGAGACCCACAACTTAAAACCAAACCACTTAGGTAAGTGTGAAGAGAATTAACATCTTTATAATACTGCCTTCCAGCTCCTGAAGACATATTTTCACGTATAAATTTTCTTTCAGTTCAGTTCAGTTCAGTCGCTCAGTCGTGTCCGACTCTTTGTGACTCCATGAATCACAGCACGCCAGGCCTCCCATCACCAACTCCCAGAGTTCACTCAGACTCGCGTTCATCAAGTCAGTGATGCCATCCAGCCATCTCATTCTCGGTGGTCCCCTTCTCCTCCTGCCCCCAATCCCTCCCAGCATCAAAGTCTTTTCCAATGAGTCAACTCTTCACATGAGGTGGCCAAAGTATTGGAGTTTCAGCTTTAGCATCATTCCTTCCAAAGAAATCCCAGGGTTAATCTCCTTCAGAATGAACTGGTTGGATCTCCTTGCAGTCCAAGGGACTCTCAAGAGTCTTTTCCAATGCCACAGTTCAAAAGCATCAGTTCTTCAGCACTCAGCCTAATGTCTTTAAAAAAAACTTATTTTTTCCCAAAATTTCTTTCACTATTAAAAGCTGTTTCTAAATGTTTATGTTATTGCAAATATGTATCATGTTTACTATATTTGCTGAATACAGTCATACCTGAGTGTCTGCAGGGGATGGTTCAAAGACCCATACTAGATTTGCAAATCAGGACATTCATAATGATTCAGTGCCCACAAATTCAACCAAATGTGGGTTGCCTAGTACTTCATTATTTATTGAAAAACTATCTATGTATAAGTAGACCTGAGCAGTTAAAACCTGTTTTTCAAGAGTTAACTGTCCTTCTGCCAATGTTTATTTATAAATATATAAAATATAAAAAGAAAATGAAATGTTTATTTATAATATCACATATCCAGCAAACTAGTCTTCTTTGGTGACTCACTCCATGGTAAAGAACCCACCTGCCGAGGCAGGAGACTTGAGTTCAATCCCTGGTCTGGGAAGATTCCTGGAGAAAGGCATGGAAATCCATTCCAGTATTCTTACCTATAGAATCCCATGGACAGAGGTGAGCCATAGTCCATGGGGTTGCAAAGAGGTGGACATGACTGAGTGACTGAGCGTGTGCATGCATACACACACACACACACACACACGGATATATATTAGCCCCTTTAAACCACCAATTAAATAACATGAGTAACAATAAGATAAATTTTAGTTACCTCTTTGTAATATATTTTTATTTGGGGTACAATTTGTTGTTAAAGATACAATTTTTCAGGTTGATGTTTTAGTTCAAGTTTTTTAGAAAACAGACCCTGAGAAAAAATTTACATGTTAAAACTCTATGGGGGCCTGCAGTCCCAAGGAAGCAGGAATGAAAGGACAAAAGGAAAGTATAAAAGCACAAAAAAATAGATATATTCATTTTGCATTTATATTTTTTGTAACAAGCACAACTGATTGCTTTGTCTCAGATGACATTTTCACAAAGACTGAATGAGCTCACTGTAACTTAGAATGGTTATCTAAATGGAAGAAGGAAAAAAAATTAACCCATAGATCCCTGGAAACTCAATTCCTAGTGGTTAACATATAATCTATGAAAGTACCCTTTCTTGCTTCTGGGTTGCCAGAGGATCTATAGTTCTTGCCTAGTAACTGAGGCACAAAGGTCTTTCCATGCCAGTTGGTGGTGTGAAAGTTACCTTGATTTGTGATTAAAGTAGAGGCAGCAGCATTTATCTGGCTCTTTTGCCTCTGGAGCTGTGAACCCTGAGTAATACCACTTAGCCGAGATAGGAAAGCACGTGCTCAAGACCTGAGATGATGCATATCCTGACTGAATCATAGCTTCTCCTTGGGCATGTGTCCACTTACATCCCTTTTAGAATTTATGGATGTTAAATTAGAATAAAATACACTTATTTCCTTGCTAAGAGGGTTGGTTCAAGTGCAAACTTTCAACCTCAGGGCCAGTTATAGTCTCCTGAAAGACTAAAAATGATGAGCAAACCAAGCAGCAATCCTTGGTAAGGCAGGGATTAATGGTACTCATCACTTATGTCTGCTGGTCTTTCAGTTCGAATGACCCAGACCTCCATCTGCCATACAGCTGTTGAGCCGTGGCATGGCATGGCATATGCACACAGCTGTGTCTGACTCTTGGTGACCCCATGGACTGTGCACCCCCCCAGCCTCCTCCGTCCATGAAATTTTTCCTGACAAGAACACTAGAGTGGGTTGCCATTCCCTTCTCCAGGGGATCTTCCCAACCCAGGGATTGATCCCACATCTCCTGCGTCCCCTGCATCGGCAGGTAGATTCCTTACCACTGAGCCACCAGGGATGCCATGCCTGCTGCCATTGGCCCTTTATCATGACTTCAAGGTATAAAAAGCATCTAAACTTACTTAAGAACATTGTTTAAGTTCTGGAAATATCCCGCCCCGCTCCTCCTATTTATCAGTAAACTTAATCACGGATGGTGTTTAAAGTTGTTTTCTCCAGTGTGTACCACAGTTCCTTTTTCTGAATGTTAGTCCTCTGACTGAGACAATTCAAGAAGGTCTGGTTATATTTGCATCTTCCATTTCAGTGAAATTTTTATGTCTCCCTCTGAAAGGACACTTGCCCAAAGTGGACCAGGTTCCCTTCACCATGGGGCCTAAGCACGAGGAGCACAAACTACATAAGCGGGACCCTGGGAATGATAAGGAGTTGAGTCAGTCTTGTGATTTGGTTGCCAGAACCCAGCAGACTCCCAAATGCAAAAGTGCTGGTCACTGCTCAGTGCAGGGATACTGGGGTAATTTGTAACAACAGTGTACTTCCATGTACTTGTCTCTACTCCTTCTTTGCTGCAGTGGATTTCTTTGCCTGATGCCAAGTTGCATGTTAAGTTGTTTCATTAGTCATTGTACAAGTAGCATTATGGATGAAGATCTGGGCAAGGGAAGCAAATCCATGTCTAGAATACATATTTATTTTGTTGAGGAAAATTACTGACCCACCAACATGGAAGAATTCCCCTATGGTAAACTTGTCATAGGTTACTGTTTTAGGGCTTCCCAGGGACCTCAGTGGTAAATAACCTGCCTGCCAATGCAGGAGATGCATGTTTGATCCCTGGGTGGGGAAGATCCCCTGGGAGGAGGAAATGACAACTCACTCCAGTATTCTGGCCTGGAGAATTCCATGGGCAGAGGATCCTGGCAGGCTACAGTCCAGGTAGTCACAAAGAGTCAGATGTGACTGAGCAACTGAACACACACACACATTGACTGTTTTACATGTGGAATGGTAAATAATGAGATCTCAGTATTAGTTTCTGCTGCTGACAGCTAGGTCTAGTTACTGAGGTTTAGTGGGAGAGCAGAGATGCTTTGGGTCTAAACTGAGCCTTATTTCTGCTGTTATGGCCACTTTCTTCATGAGGCTCCTGTGCCAGCCCTGTAGTTGTTAAAGAGAAAGGTTATTGATTTCATGGAGTTAGTCTGCCCACTGGGTTGACAAGACTATCTTCGGCTGTGGATATTTTCTGGAAAGCATTAATGTTAGGCACAGAGCCCCACATGCTTTTTTTTCATTCCCATAGATTCTATCCACATGAAATTTCCCCAGAAGCCCTAGACATTGGTTTTCCAGTCTTGTTCCCTTCAAATTCCTGAACCATATCCCATAATTTTCCCATGCATTGAAGTCAGTGTATATCCCCATATCAGACTACATTTCTTTCTTTCTTTTTTTTTATTTATAAACTGAATGACAGTTGTACTGCTTGCCTTTCTACCCACTGGGGAGATTACTCTTTACCACAGTTCTTTAGGTTTGCCTCAGAAAATGGCTATATTTTGGCAACTATGTAGTTTCAGCTAACACTAATAACTTATACCAATCTGTCCATAAGTCATACTCAATTTCTTTCTTCCTCCATGTTACCAAAAGAAGTCACTTGTGGGGACACAGACTTGAGTGAGTTAAAGGTGCCAATATATCATAAATAGGGGTCAAGGCCATTTCTTCATGCAATTTACTTATGATTTCAAGACCAGCTAAGATCATACAGTACTGACCTGACCAGATTTTATGGCTCATGGTCTTATCTCAACAATAACTGGATCCATAGTCACTTGATATCCTATAACACTATGAGGTTTTTTTAACATGAATCATAGTTGTCTGTGGCAAAAGGCACAGCATTATTCCAGAATCACTGGAGTCTACATATATCCCTTCTGTTCTCATTGTTTAGTCACTAAGTTGTGTCTGGTTCTTTTGTAACCCCATGGACTGTAGCCCGCCAGGTTCCTCTGTCCATTGGATTCTCCAGGCAGGAATACTGGAGTGGGTTGCCATTTCCCTTCTCCAGCAGATCTTCCCAACCCCACAGACCAAACCTGTCTCCTGCATTGCAGGTGGATTCCTTACCACTGAGCTACCAGGAAGCCCTGAAAGTGAAAGTGAAGTCACTCAGTCGTGTCTGACTCTTGGCGACCCCATGGACTGTAGCATATCAGGCTTCTCTGTCCATGGGATTTTCCAGGCAAGAATACTGGAGTGGGTTGCCATTTCCTTCTCCAGGGGATCTTCCCAACCCAGGGATTGAACCCAGGTCTCCCGCACTGTAGGCAGATGCTTTACCCTCTGAGCCACCAGGGAAGCCCTTCTGTTTGTTGTTGTTCAGTTACTAAGTCCCTCTTGTCAGCATTTCCTAAAATCTCCACAAAGCTTTTTAACCTACCAGAAGCACCTTAAACAAATGTATATGTTGAGCAAGATAACAAAAGTGGAAAAAAATCACTTTTTTTCTGTCCTAGACATGCTGGAAATCTTGTTTTGCCATCCTAGATTGCAGAACTATTTCCAAATGACATAATACTCCCTTAAAAGTCCATCCATGGTGATCTTTAACAATCATGCCTCCTTCTTATAGAGGTATGAAATACAAAAATTCTACATTTACCCTTGTATATATGGGTCCTAGCATGCTCCAGATGAGTTGATTCCTAAAAACTTCAGCATTGTGGAAAGCCCCTGAATCATGGTAGAATTTTTCTCCCACACTTTGGCACACGTGTCTTACTGGGAAATCTAATGTACCTGCTACTATCTAATCACTGGGTTCAAGGAACATGATAACATTGTGATTGATGAATATGCTGTTCAGCAGGATGGCAAGAAAATCAAGGAGGATAGACAAGCCATGAGACTCAAATGAAAATAAAGATTCCATGATAAATTACTGGTAGTAATTAAGTTCAAGGTAACTATTTTAATATTTCCTCTCCAAGTGACCTTGATCTAGTCTAAAGAAATGAAAATTATTGAGTAAAACAAGGCTGTCAGTCAAGTAGTTCTCAAACCTAGTTATTCATTGGAACTACCTATAAAATTTTTGATACCAGAGATCTAATACACTAGAGATTTTTATTTAACTGATTTGAAGTGAAGCAAAGGTATTATTTTTAATATACAGGCAAGATCTGAGGGCCACTTAAATTAGACTCTTGGAGAACAGAGACTAAGCATCAAGACAAAGGATATAATTTATTAGTTGTCTGTAAGTGCCTATGCTTACAGATTTAAAAGTAATACATTGTTAAACAATTATACCCAGTCATATCCAATCCACTCTCTTTTAAGGAACAAGTAGCTGATGTAATTGTAAACTATTTATAAATGGAGTAATAAGACTGACATTTAGGAAGTCAGGATCTAGAAACAGGAACTCCTGGTAAAACTATATTCCTCTATATGGTGTTGTAGTTAATCATGAGAAGGCGACTGGAAGAATTAATGAATATTTATAAGTATTTTTTTGTACTGTTTGCTGTTTTCTCAAGACATAAAGGCATTTGGAGTTTATTTTGATTTGTTTACTTAGTTTTCAGTATTCTAGTATTATACAAATCAAGCTACAGTGAATAATTAAATTCAACAAATGCATACAGTGCATAATTAATTTCAAATAATTCCCATAGTCAAGCTATGTTTTAAACACTGAAATAATGAAAGATCAAATATTTTCAGTTCAAAATATTCATAGTCCAGTAAAAGCCAATTGTAGTTTGATGAAATACTATTATCACTGCTATGTACAAGAGAGTTTTCTTAAATAATCCTGTATCATTTTAAGAGCTATGTGTTACTGTCCCCAGGTTACAGAAAAGCAAACCAAGTTTCAGTGAGTTAAGGTGAACCAATAACTCCATATCTATTTCACATAAGAAATGAAGTCTAAATTCAGATTCTTTTGGTTTCAAAGACCATTGTAATTTTACTGTGCTATACACCTTCATGGATCACAGCCTAGTTGTGGTGAAGGGACTTGCATAACTCAATGAAGCTATGAGCCATGTCTTGCAGGACCACCCAAAGAGTGATGGGTCATATGAAGAATTCTGACAAAACGTGGGTCTAATGGAAGCGGAAATGGTGACCAATCCAGTATTCTTGCTGTGAGAACACAATGAACCGTATGAAAAAGCAAAATATATGACACCTGAAGATGAGCCCAGGTTGATAGGTGTTCAGTATGCTACTGAGGAAGAACCAGGAGCAATTGCTAGAAGCTCCAGAAAGAATGAAGCAGTTGGGTCAATGCAGAAATGACACTAAGTTGTGGATGTGTTTGGTGGTGAAAGTAAAGTCTGATGCTGTAAAGAAAAATATCACATAGGAATCTGGAATGTTAGCTCCATGAATCAAGGTAAATTGGACATGGTCAAGCAGGAGAAAGCAAGACTGAACATTGACATCTTAGGAATCATTGAACTAAAATGGATGAAAATGGGCAAATCACCATTATATCTACTACTGTGGACAAGAATCCCTTAGGAGAAATGGAGTAGCCCTCATAGTCAACAAAGCAGCCCAACATGCAGTACTTGGGTGCAATCTCAAAAGTGACAGAATGGCCTCAGATTATTTTCAAGACAAGCTATTTAACATCACAGTAATCCAAGTCTGCGTCCCAACCACTGATTGCAAAGAAACTGAAGTTGACAGGTTCCATGAAAATTTACAACACCTACTAGAACTAAAACAACAACAACAAAATGTCCTTTTCATCACAGAGGACTGGAATGCAAAAGTAGAAAGTCAAGAGATACCTAGAGTAACAGGGAAGCTTGGCTTTGGAGTACAAAATGACACAGAGCAAAGGCTAACAGAGTTTTGAATGCTAGTTATACAAAACTTGGCTTTTCCAACAAGCAAGAGATGACTATACACGGTGAACACCAGCTGATTAATACCGAAATCAGATTATATTATTTGCAGCTGAAGATGGAGAAAGTCTATACAGTCAGCAAAAAAACAAAAACAAAAACATAGACCTGGAGTTGTCTTTGGCTCAGATCATGAGCTCCTTATTGAAAAATTCAGGCTTAAATTGAATAAAGTAGGGAAAACCACTAGGTCATTCAGGTATGACCTAAAGCAAATCCTTTATGATTATACATTAAATGTGACAAATAGATTCAAGGTATTAGATCTGGTAGACAGAGTGCCTGAAGAATTATGGATATAAGCGTGTAACATTGTATGGGAGGTGGTGACCAAAACCATCCCCAAGAAAAAAGAAATACAAGAAGGCAGAGTGGTTGTCTGAGGAGACCTTACAAATAGCTGAGAAAAGAAGAGAAGTGAAAGACAAGGGAGAAAGGAAAAATATTACCAACTGAATGCAGAGCTTCAGAAAATAGCAAGGAGAGATCAGAAGACTTTCCTAAATGAACAATGCAGAGAAATAGAGGAAAACAATAGATGGGAAATACTAGAGATGTCTGCAAGAAAATTGGAGCTGTTAAGGGAAGAAATGTTTCCTATAAGAATGGGCACAATAAAGGACAGAAACAGTAAGGACCCAACAGAAGCATAAGAGATTAAGAAGTGGCAAGAATACACAGAGGAACCCTACACAAAAGGTCTTAATTACCCTGATAACCATGATGTTGTGATCACTCACCTAGAGCCAGACATGCTGGAGTGTGAAGTCACATAACCTTAGGGAACATTTCTATGAACAAAGCTAGTGGAGGTGATGAGATTCCAGCTGAGGTATTAAAAATCCTAAAAGATGATGCTGTTAAACTACTGCACTCAATATATCAGCAAATGTGGAAAACACAGCTGTGGCCACAGGACTGGAAAATGTCAGTTTTCATTCCAATCAAAAAGAAGGACAATGCAAAAAAATGTTCGAACTACTGCACAACTGGCATCTTTTCACACGCTACTAGGGTAATGCTCAAAATCCTTCAAGTTAGCCTTCAGCTGTACATGAACTTACAAGTCTCAGCTATACAAACAGTTTAGAAAAGACAGAGGTACCAGAGATCAAATTGCCAACATTTGTTGTATCATGAGAAAGCAAGAGTATTCCAGAAAATTATCTATTTCTACTTCATTGACTATGCTAAAGCTTCTGACTGTGTGGATCACAACAAACTGTGGAAAACTCTTAGAGATAAGAATTCGAGACCACCTTACCTGTCTCCTCAGAAACCTGTATGTGGGTCAAGAAGCAACAACTGGAACCAGATTTGAAAAAACTGACTGGTTCCAAATTGGGAAAGGGTTATAAGACTGTATATTGTCACCTGTTTATTTAACATATATGCAGAGTGTATCATACAGAATGCCAGGCTAGAGTATCACAAGCTAGAATCAAGATTGACAGGAGAAGTATCTACAGCCTCAGATATGCAGATGATACCACTCTAAATGCAGAGAGCAAAGAGGGATTAAAGAGCCTATTGATGAAGTGAAAGAGGTGAGTGAAAAAATTGGCTTAAACTTCAACATTCAGGAAACAAAGATCATGGCATCTGGTCCCATCACTGCAAGGCAGATGGAAATAAAAAAGTGGAGACAGTGGCAGATTTTCTTTTCTTGGGCTCTAATGATCACTGTGGACAGTGGCTGCAGCCATGAAATTAAAAGACCTTTGTTCCTTGGAAGGAAAACTACGACAAACATAGACAACATACTAAAAAGGCAACACATTTTGCTGACAAAGTTGCATATTTTCAAAGGTATGTTTTTTCCTCACATTGTTATGAATGTGAGAGTTGGACCATAAAGAAGGCTGAGCACTGAAGAACTGATGTTTTCAAATTGTGCTGGAGAAGATTCTTTAGAGTCCCTTGGACTGCAAGGAGATCAAACCAGTTAATCCTAAAGGAAATCAATCCTGAAGATTCATTGGAAGTGTTGATGCTGCAACCAAAGCTCCCTTACTTTGGCCACTTAATGGGAAGAGCCAACTCACTGGAAAAGACCCTGATGCTGGGAAAGAATGAAAACAAAAGGAAAAGGGGGCAGCAGAGGATGAGATGGTTGGATGGCATCACCAACTCAGTGAACATGAATTTGAGCAAATTCCAGGAATTAGTATAGAAGAGGGGAGCCTGGTATGGTGCTGTCAATGGGGTCACAAAGAGTTGGACCCAACTTAGCAACTGAACAAAAGCACCAACATACTGCTTCTTGTTATAGGGCTTTAAGGGAAGTGTTTCTGTTATTTACATCTATAGGGCCTACAATATAGTCAATAATAATAAATAATTTTTATTGCCTGGATGCATCTGAATCCTAGAAATATTCAGACAAACCAATTTTTCTTTAATTTTGGAACCGTTCAAAATGTCCCCCAAATCCATGAAATCATCTGCAGCTTTTTTTAATTAAAATCTAGAATAAGTATATATGAGTTTATATTGAAGATGCATTTCTTTAGGGCTTTTAAGTCATGTCAGCATTATCTATATCAATTCTTATGTTCAAAATTGCTCTTTTTAAAATTTAAATTTTTAAAGTAAAGTCATACAATGTTGTGTTAGTTTCAGGTGTATAGCAAAGTTATTAAGTTATACAAATAGTTTTTCAGGTTGTTTTCCTTTATTGGTTAATATGAAATATTGAGTATAGTTCCCTGAGCTATACAGTAGATGCTAATCCCAAACTCCTAATTTATCCCTCTTCTCCCTTTCCCTTTTGATAACCATAGTTTGTTTTCTATGTCTATTGGTCTGTTTCTGTTTTGTATATGTTTATTATTCTTTTTAGATTCCATATATGAGTTATATCCTGTGAAATTTGTCTTTCTGTCTGGCCCATTCCACTCAGCATGACAACCTCTAGGTTCATCCATGTTGTCTAAATTAGCATTATCCCAGCTTTTAATAGCTGAGTAATATTCCATTGTATAAATATACCATATCATCTTTATCCATTCATCTGTCAATGGACACTTAGGTTTCTTCCATACCTTGGCACTATTAAAAATGGAGCTGTAATGAACATTGACATGCATGTATCATTTCAAATTATGGTTTTCTCCAGATATATGCCAGTAAAAAATTGCTCTTTAAGGCTTTATCTCTGAAGCAGAATTTCATGGACCTTTTTTAGTTACTAAGTTGAAACATTGTCTTCTTCAGATTTCATTGTTGAACTATTAAGTTAAAGGACAAATTTTTTTAACATCTCTCATATATAGATTTTCCTTACAAAAGTCCTTTGCTTTAATGAAAAAAAGTTAAGAGAATATGGCCAGTGTTCATTTCTCCTTTATCATTTCCCCAGAGTCCCTTTAATTTTCTGAGAATTCAATGTTTCCCTATCTAGAACTGTAATGAGCTCTGTCTATAGCTTGCCTTTTATTCAGATTTTCCTTCAGTAACCTGACGTCATTCTACACTTTTCTGTGTGTGTGTGTGTGTGGTGTGTGTGTGGTTTAGAAATAAACTTCCTGAAGTGTTTGTTACTTCGAGTATACTGATGATAGAGAAAAGGCACATTGTAGTTTATTTAAACACACTAATTTTATCTTGCCTTGCTCTCTATTTTTTTCCCCCAATCTTGCTTAATTTTTATATAAGGTTTTCTTTTTTATTTAATATAACTTTATTTCTTTTAGTTGGAGGCTAATTACTTTACAATATTGTATTACTGAAGTGCTTGAAGATCTGTGAAAGATCTGTGAAAGAAGAGTTTAAGTTTACTAACTCTCTTTCTCTCAGTTTAGGGACATAAAGTCTAAGACACTACTTGTTTTGGCTGAAGAAATATCTCCAGGGGTTCATAAAACTTGACTACACTAGATCTTGAAAAAAAAAAAGTAAAACACTTTGACTTTCATATGCCTATCTTGTAATGTCTTTTTAAAATTTTTCCACTATTTATTTCATATTTTCTGAAAAGCTAATAAAGGTATTTTCTCCTATACACTCACATTTGAAGAAAATTATTTTCAAAAGTAAAAGCTTCTCAAATAGCAATAATGAGCTCATCATAAGAAGTTAAAATGGAACACATTTTAAAATTTATGCATTTCTGATTCTTCTTAAAATCTCATGTACATTTTGTATTTAACTCTGTGTTGGTGAAAAGAATTAACATTTCATATTTCATCTCATGTTTAAATTTTCATTTCATCTTTATATTGTGTCTGTAGAATCTGTGCTTCTCAAAGATACTTCAAAATATTAACCTTTCAATATACAAGTTACCTAAATGAACCAAATAGCATTAGTATTCTTACTACCACTAGAGTAATGCAAAATAACAAAATCGCAGTTACATTTCTATGTTAAATCCATTACAGAGCTTCAGAATCTGAGGTTGAAAGTGTTCATACAGATAATGACTTTTGCTTAAAATAATAATTGTACAAATGATAGATCAATGTTAGAGGGACTTGCTAACCCTGGCTCATACACATGAGTACGCTGATTGTTTCTGTTTCAAACATGAAGATCTTTGCAATTTTAATTTATTTTACTATTTTTGACTCCATTTTAAGATGATTTATGTGTCTTATGCTAATGACTTACTCTTTATTTCAGTCAGTATCTTTTGCTGCTTTTAAAACATTGTTCTGTGTTTTAAGAAACTGTGTTTTGAACTCCTTTGACAACTAATTAGTAGTCAAACCAATTTTGGAGATAGCATAATAATTTGAATTTCATATAGATTTTTTTTTTACATTTATTATTTCAACTTGCAATAGAATTCCTCAGTGTGTTGATACCTGGACACTTGATAATTTCTGGCAACTCTTTTCCTAAAAACTTTATGAAGTAAAATGTTAAAAGTTTTCTTACATAAAGCCACATCCAGTAGTGGCAAATACACAGAATCTCCTTAGAGGACTTATCAGCATTGCTTCTTTATTAAAAAGAAATCTAATATAGGTTGTTGCATCATTCAAAAGAGAATTTATCAACTATTATTATTATGACTGCTCAATCTAAAATATTTCAATAAAAATTGAATATCTTTCAATTCAGTAATATACATTTGCAAAATGTTGAAATGAAGGAAAAAATATGATCTTCTCAATAGATGCAGAGAAAAGTGTTTGGCAAAATTTAACACGCTTTCATAATAAAGGCTCTCAACAAATTGTATATAGAGGAAACATACCTGGACAAAATACAAGTCATATATGATAAGCCCATAACTAACATACTTGATGGTGAAAAGCTGAAAGTATTTCCTCAAAAGCAGGAATAAGAAGAGAGTGCCCCCTTTGCCACTCCTATTCAGCAAAATACTGAAAGTTTTAGCAAGAGCAATTAAGTAAGAAAAATAAATAAAAAGAATCCAAATCAGAAAGGAACAAGTAAAATGAATGGTCCCTGTTTGCCAATGATTTGATCTTTAAAAAAAAAAAAAAACAATACCCTACAGAATCAGCCAAAAAAATTTGAAATAATAAACAAAATCAGTAAAGTTACAGGATACAAAATCAACATACAAAATTCAGTATGCAAACAAACCACCCAATAAAAAATTAGGAAAAGAATCCCATTTACAATGGCATCAAAGAAATTAAAGACACAGGAATAAATTTAGCCAGGAGGTGACATGTCTGCACACTGAAGACTATAAAACACTCATGAAAGAAATCAGACACAAATATATGGAAAAATATTCAGTGTTGACAGATTGGAAGAATTAATATTATTAAAATGTCTATATTACACAAAGTGATGTACATAGTCACTGCAATCCCTATCAAATTTCAAATCGTATTTTTTTCACAGAAATAGGAAAAATTCTAAAAATTTATTTGTAGCCACAATAGTTCCTAAATGGCCAAAGCAATCTTGAAGAAGAAGAACAAAGCTGGTGGCATAGCACTTCTCCGTATCAAGCAATACAAAAAGCTATAGTAATTAAAACTGTATCATGATGACATAAAAAGACACAAAGATCAATGGAATATAATGGAGAATCTCAAATAAATTTATAGTTACATGGTCAACTAATATAAGACAAAGGAGCAATGAGTATACAATGGATAAAAGTTGCTTCAACAACTGATATTGGGAAAATTGGATAACCACATGCAAAAGGATGACATTAGACCCCTATCTTGTGCCACTCACAAAAATTAACTTAAAATGTAAAACAGTATGTTTAACATGCTTAAACATAAGAGCTGCAACAATAAAACTCCAGGAAAAATGAAAATGCTCCTTGGCATTGGTTTTGTAATTAATTTGGGGATATGACACCAAAAGCACAAGCAATAAGAGTGGAAATAAACAAATGGGACTACACCAAACTAAAATGCTTCAGCACAGCAGGAAACAATCAACAAAATGAAGCAACCTAAAAAATGGGAGACAATATTTGCAAATTATATATTAGATAAGGGGTTATTATTCAACATATGTGTTTAATAACCCATTATTTTTAGCATTAGCTATGAGCTGAGTATAAATGTAAATGTAATTATAAAATGAAGTTTATTTTGAATATCATTGCTGTATTCTAGGGTACAAATAAAGGTATGTAAAAATTCATGAACAAGGTCTTAAGAAACGTTGTGATTTTAGGGAATATCAGATCTTATTATTATGAATAATATTTATTAAAGCATATTATTATTAAAGTAAAAAAACAGAAAGTTTACTCTAACTATATTCTGGAAATGAATCTTGAGATTCTAAAGTTAATTTAGATTTTGAATTCATAAAAATATGAATTTCTATGAAGAGCTTTTAAAATAGTTGACTCAGTAACAAATTTAATTTATTAAGTAGCTAATTGTGAAAAAGTCATATAACGAAAATTTCTCCATATTTTCTATTAACATCTTCACTTTTTATTTCCTTTTTAAAGGGAAATGGAAAAATGAATATTTTATGAAGAAACAACTTGTAGACAAGATGAATAGGGCATTAGAATAAACCTCCCCTGAATGTCACTCTCATGTGTTTATTCAACTGAACGAGACCCTTTTTAAGAGCATAGATACTAAAGAAACAAAACCAAAAAAATCAGCAACATATCTTTACAGATGTGAAATTCACAAATACAAGAAAAATATATACCCGATGATTTTATTCTTAGAAGCAGTTTGTTGAAAATAGTGTCAAATACTTTCCACTGGTTTAATTCATGTGACTAAACATAGCAAGAACAATGCAGAGTGAAATATAAACCAATAACATTGAGAAGAGAGTTATGAACTTGATATAGTGAAGATAGACAATATTAATTTAATTGCTTCAAGCTGAAACCTTGGAAATTTGAAACTGGATTTGATGTGAATCCAAAATTATTTAAAATAACAGCAATTTTCCAATACTAATAAGTAACTTTTAAACTGGGTCTGCGTAGTTTAGATTTTACAGATCAGAGATATTTGGGGACAGACAAATTAAGTGATCTATACAAATCATTGTCAGCCTAGATGATGGTACTGAAAATTAAAAGTTAACTTTTCTAAGATTTTATGCCAAAAATAAAACAGTAAAGCAAACTTTGCTTGAAGTTTAAAAGGTACAAGATTTGAAAATTTTATTTCAAACACACCATATAGAAATAATCAGGAAATCACTGTGTCTCACGATGCAGTTCAAACAACCTCAAGTTCCCTGAGACCTCCAAGATCATTTTCAGAGAAACACTGGCAGTGTGTGCCGTTTACACTCTACCGATTCTTCCAAAGTTATTACACAATCAGAGTAGATAAAGCTGCTTACATCTTGATATTAATAAAGGCAGTTTTTCTAAAGTGAACTGGAGTGTCTATTCCGCACTGCCGTAGACTCGCTGGGAAGTATGTTCCTAAAGGGGAGAAGGCAATGGCACCCCACTCTAGTACTCTTGCCTGGAAAATCCCATGGACGGAGGAGCCTGGTGGGCTGAGTCTGCGGGGTTGCACAGCTTTGGACACGATCAAACTAGTTAATTCTATAGGAAATCAACCCTGAATATTCTCTCGAAGGACTGATGCTAAAGCTGAAGCTCCAATACTTTGGCCACCTGATACAAAGAGCTGACTCATTGGAAAAGACTCTGATGCTGGGAAAGACTGAAGGCCAAAGGAGAAAAGTCAGCAGAGAATGAGAATGGTTAGATAGCATTACAGACTCACTGGATGTGAACTTGAGAAAACTCTGGGAGATAGTGAAGGATAGGGAAGTCTGGTGTGCTGCAGGCCATAGAGTCGGACACAACTTAGCGACTGAACAGCAACATGTTCCTAATGAAGCAGGGAAATTATTCATTTTCTTACATCTCACATCTGAAGTACTTTACAAAAATACTCTCTGTGACAAAAAGAGAAGTTCTTGAAAAATTGCAATGGTTATTTTCAGGAAAAGCATTCTGTGATTGAGTTATAAGCTCAAATAGCTGCTTTTTTCACAGAATAGCAGTTTTATTTAAAAGAACAAGTGACAGACCATAAGCTATCAGATTTAGGTACTGGTCAGTTTCTTGAAAATGAACCCAATGAGCCATCCACTTTAAGAAAACTGACAGTTCTGCTGCCAATTATAAAATTCACACTTTGAAGAATAATATAATTTTATAAAGCTTATACTTGTCACTGTAACTTTGACAAATTTGCAGTACTGAGACTGCCTATGTTTTTATATTAAATATCTAAATGTGTCAACTTCTAGGGCATCTCTATAATTCAATGAATCAATCTATTGCAAATGACCAGTACATGAAGATACAAAGCACGTATGAGGAAAATATTTTTTCCAAGTTCATATTCGGTCAATAAATTTTAATGTGTATGTGCACTAGAGAAAGTTCAGCTATGTTTGAAGATTCCACATTACAGATAAACTTTGAGCAACTGCCATCTATCATGTTTTGATGTAGTACCAAAAATATTAACAATTACCTGATAAGTATTATAATACTCTTCCCTTTTAAGTCTACCTGCCTTGTATCTGTCAGGTAAAACAAAAGTATATCTATAAAAATACACAGCAATTAGACTTTTCTCACTGATTTCTTTTACATTTTAAAAATAGTTATTTTAATCTAATAGTTTTTTTTGAAAATATGTTTGTCAAATGGCTTGAGTATAGTAATCATCTAACCAGGTTATTTTTATACCCCAGATAACTGCAGAGTAAGACTGAATTTCACCAAGGAAATTTATTTCTAGAATAACTGCATAATAATCTTGAAAATATTTATGCTTTAATAATACAAACAAATAAATTCTTGAATTAAAGATGAGGTAAGGCTTTTTTAAAACTAAGTTTTTTTTAATGATAAAAAGAACTCACATATAAAATAAAAGAAACTCAAGGAAGTTTTACAATGTTAATTTTGAAATGGACATATCAGCTTGATATCGAGTCATGACAATCCTACTCAAAAAGAAAGATAAAAGGAAGCCCACAGCAATCACTGATTCATAACAGTTCTGAATTTCAGTCCAGTATATGTTTCCAGTTCCTTAATTTGCAGCCAATTTTGTTGCCTAGAAATGAATTGCCATAGCTTTTAACTCTACTGTCTGTGATCTTTCCCCCACCTACTACAAATCATCATTTACTAAGAACAGTTCTTTTTTTTTCTTTTTCTTTTTGCAGACATTAATCTTCTTAGTCTTATCTGTAACAGATTTTGGGTACAAAGGGCTATTTTTAATTTGAACAACCTTTGTAATTTTTTACTCCAATTTTAGTCACTTCCTTTAAAAACATCAGTAGTTTGCTGTTAATCAACTCAGACACATAAATCAACTCAATCAAAGCCCTTCTCTACCTTTTGATCCCTGAAAATCTATGATAGTATGATACCTTAAAGATTCTTAGAAGGTTTTTTAATATTAGCAGAGTTAATGTTTCACTCTTAAAATACTGAGAAATTTTAAAGTAGCTGAAAGGGTCTATGACATATTACCTTATTATCTTTCTGTCTTCTAAGCAGTTTTGCATTCCACCCTTAACATCTTTACCTTTGAACTCTGTCTTTATGGTGTGGATTTGATATTTGCCCTATGCCATTACTTTCTTGGAGAAGTTCTTGCTCTCTGACCAAACTGCCTTCAACTATCCTGTTGTGCCAATAAATTCTGCTTAGAAACTGTACATTTCCTTACAAGTTTCACCTTCAGTCCTCATATTTTATCACAGGTAGTGAGAAAAATCCAGTAGATGATTTCAACAAACTGCTCACATTCAACAATCTCCCTAGTCAATTAGATAACCTTTCTATTTTCCAGTAAAACAGTCTGCTACTATAAGCCTTTTCTTTCTCCAAATTCCAGTAACATCTTGCTCACTGTCCTTCAAGCCCTTACCAACTGTCTCCTTACACCCTTCCAATTTCTGCTTGCTATTTGATCCCAAAGTAGATTCTACATACTTTATGTTATTGGTCTGCTTACTTCCAGATAGCAAACTTTGCTATAGTCATTTATTGCTGCAAAACAATCTGCCCCAAAACTTAATGCTCAAAACAACTATTCTATTTCACTCACAATTAAGTTCAAGAAATTTCAGCTAGGTGGTTCATTTCTGACCAACATATTATCAGCATCACTTATTGAGCTAGAGTATTGTATTGGTTTCCTAAAGAAAGTATAGATAATAAATTACCACAAATTTGGTGGCTGAAAACATCAGAAACTTATTCTCTCACAGTTCTGGAGGCTGTAAGTCCAAAATCCGAAGTCTAAAGTGTCCATTCAGGGCATGCATCTTCTGAAGACACGAAGGAAGAATCCTGCATTGCCTCTTTCTAGCTAAAAGAGACTCCCAGTAACCCATGACATTCCTTGGGTTACAGCTATATCGTTTTAATTGCTGCCTCTGTCTTTATTTGACATTCTTTTCTGTGTCCTCTCTTCTTCTTATAATGCCAGTCATTGGATTTCAGGCCCATCTTAATCCAAAATCTTCAAAAATTACCTCTTCAAAGACTATTTCACAATGAACTATCATGACATCTAAATGATTACTTTCATATGGTTTAGCAACAATAAAATAAAAATGATATATAATTACATACAGTTGATTTCTTAAATATACAATTAATTAATCTATATGTATAAAATCAAAGAGAGAAAAAATTGGTAAAATCTGCTGAACTTAGGAAATATACAGTTATTCATTGTGTTCAAAATTCAAATGCTGTACTTTTGAAAATTTCTTTGAAAGAATATTGGAAAAGAAATAAAATTTAAAAGATAAATATAGCACAGCTTTGTTGCATGGCAGGAGACCAAACTGCTGTTTTAATATGTTAAGTTACAAAGTCCCCTGGAGAAGAAATGGCAATCGACGCCAGCATTCTTGACTGGAAAATTCCATGGACAGAGGAGCCTTGTGGGCTACAGTCCATGGGGTCACAAACAATCAGACACAACTGAGCACATACACACAAACATTAATAAGAATTGTGGATGAATTGTGGTTAGTCACAGGAAGAAAATAAAATAAAGCTTCAGAACCTTTGATGAAGGCATACAAACTAACTCAATCATTAATTTCCCTAAAACTGCCTTTTGTATCATTCATCTGGAAGGCAGTTGTATCAATAAAATTAAATTCATATTTAAGCCAACAACTTGAAAAATAATCTTTCATTTATTGGATAGCTCTTTATTCTTTTTCTCAGAAACAGAGACTGGTCTTTCTTTTTTTTTTCCTTAGGATTTCCAAGAATAGAGAAAGTCAGTTAAATTTAGAAGTAAGACCAGCAACATCTATACAATTTAAGGGCAGAAAAAAGTGAGAGATCTTCTCAGAGGAGACATGAGGTTACAGCTCAGCTTGGACAGTAATTCTGTGCATACTTGTTCTATAGAACCAGGTCTCTGGATGATAATTATCATCAGTACTTGAGAGCATATTAGAAATGTAACATGTTGGGGTTCACTCTATCCGTATTGAATCAAATTTACTGGAAGTGTGGTCCAGTTTTTTATCTTAACAAGCTCTTCAGGTCATTTTTATGCTTGCTAACACCGGAGAGCTAGTGTTTATTTCCTGCACTCTCATTATCGTTTGACTGTCAGAAAATTTTTATTAAAAGTTATATCCAGTAATCAGTTTGTGCTTTGTGAAATTAGGAGAGATTGTATTGAGGGGTATAGGAGAGAGCAGTCACCCCTCCGGGTGCTGATGGAAAAATAGAAGTATCAATGACAGAGAGAGAGTTGCTGTGACTGGGCTGTTGACTAACAAGAAAAACATCAAGTTTGTGGAAAATAAGAAAGCCTGAGAACAACCTGAAACACTTTTTTTTTTTTTTTTTTCTGGACCTACACAAGGCTAAATTTTTGAAAACTCTCACAAATCGTTGGCATAAAAATTGTTGCTGGAATTATTTTTGACAAGTAGCCTCTCTGAGACTCCTTGTATTTATATTTTGGTTACAGATGGAAATGGGACCTTGTTTCCAGTCACAGAGGGATGAGGCCTGGTATAGACAGCATTTGTCTATATACGTCTATGTATCTTTGAATCTATCTATCCTCATCATTATCAGCACCATCATTACCTATCTGGCATCAGTTCTAAGTATAACTTTTAGGCTATAATCATGTACTCTCTATTCTCCTACTCTTAGTCTCATCCCACCTCATTTATCTTTCACATGACAGCCAAAGAAACCTTTCTAAAATTCACATCTTAAGTACCTCCCTTCAGTATACTTGCCTGTAAAATCTCATGGACAGAGGAGCCTGGTGAGCTTCAGTCCATGGGGTCGCAAAGAGGCAGCCATGAGTGAGCGACTAACACTTTCTTTCTTACTTTGTCCTTTAGATGGATTGAAAAGTAACTTGTATGTTAGATATGATATTTTTGGTTCCAGATAATTTTTAAACATAATATTTTACTAATATCCTTGCTTTCATCATTAGTAGATTGTTTTCCAGGTTTACTACACTACTCAGATTTCTCAAGGAGTATATTCTCTCAGATTTTTAAGTGTTTTCATCAAGTTTGCATTCTCTGCATGCGTTCTAAGTCACTTCAGTCATGTCTGACTCTTTTCAATGCTTAGGACTGTAGCTCACCAGGTTCCTCTGTCTCCTGATATTCTCCAGGCCAGAATAATGGAGTAGGTTGCCACACCCTCTTCCAGGAGATCTTCCTGAACAGGAATCAAACCAGTGTCTCCTGGGGCTCTTGCATTGCAGGCAGATGGTTTACCACTGAGCCATCAGAAAAGCCCTTTCGTTCTTTAATCCTCTCAAATAGGAAACTGATAATTTACTTTCAAAACCTTGGCCAGGCTTCATCTCCAAATAACTTTCTCACTCCCAAAGATTAGACTGAGTACCCTTCACTTTGTCTTCTGTGAGCTTACATTTAAATAAATGCATCACACTATATAATAAAGGTCTGACCAAACGTATCCTCTCTGAATATCTCATTAAATAAGTATCTTCTTAGAAACAAGTATTGTATTTAATTCATTTACAGGGTCTAGGTGAGTAAATTAACACCTGACTGAAAGGAGTTGCCTAATACATATTTTATGCATTCAGTTCAGCTCAGTGGTGTCCGACTCTTTGCGACCCCATGAACCACAGTATGCCAGGCCTTCTTCCATCACCAACTCCCAGAGTCCACCCAAACCCACGTCCACTGACTCAGTGATGCCATTCAACCATCTCATCCTCTGTTGTCCTCTTCTCCTCCTGCCCTCAATATTTCCCAGCATCAGGGTCTTTTCCAGTAACTCAGATCTTTGCATCAGGTGGCCAGTATTGGACTTTCAGCTTTATCATCAGTCTTTCCAATGAACACCCAGGACTGATCTTTTAGGATGGACTGGTTGGATCTTCTTGCAATCCAAAGGACTCTCAAGAGTCTTCTCCAACACCACAGTTCAAAAGCATCAATTTTTTTGGTGCTCAGCTTTCTTTATAGTCCAAATCTCATATCCATACACGACCACTGGAAAAACCATAACCTTGACTAGATGGATCTTTGTTGGCAAAGTAATGTCTCTGCTTTTCAGTATGCTATCTAGGTTAATCATAACTTTCCTTCCAAGGAGTAAGTGGCTTTTAATTTCATGGCTGCAGTTACCATCCACAGTGATTTTAGAGCCCAGAAATATAAAGTCTGACAGTTTCCATTGTTTCCCCGTCTATTTGCTTGAAGAGATGGGACCAGATGCCGTTATCTTAGTTGTCTGAATGTTAAGCTTTGAGCCAACTTTTTTACTCTCCTCCTTCACTTTCATCAAGAGGCTTTTAGTTCTTCCTCACTTTCTGCCATAAGGGTGGTGTCACCTTCATATCTGAGGTTATTGATATTTCTCCTGGAATTCTTGATTCCAGATTGTGCTTCTTCCAGCCCAGCATTTCTCATGATGTACTCTGCATAGAAGTTAAATAAGCAGGGTGACAATATACAGCCTTGATGTACTCCTTTTCCTATTCAGAACTAGCCTGTCATTCCATGTCCAGTTCTAACTGTTGCCTTCTGACTTGCATATAGGTTTCTCAAGAGGCAGGTCAGGTGGTCCGGTATTCCCATCTCTTTCAGAATTTTCCACAGTTTATTGTGATCCACAAAGTCAAGGGCTTTGCATAGTCAATAAAGCAGAAATAGATGTTTTTCTGGAACTCTCTTGCTTTTTCCATGATCCAGTGGATGTTGGCAATTGGATCTCTGGTTCCTCTGCCTTTTCTAAAACCAGCTTGAACATCAGGGAGTTCACAGTTCACATATTGCTGAAGCCTGGCTTGGAGAATTTTGAGCATTAGTTTACTAGCATGTGCAATGAGTGTAATAGTTTGAGCATTCTTTGGCATTGCCTTTCTTTGAGATTAGAATGAAAACAGACCTTTTCCAGTCCTGTGGCCACTGCTGAGTTTTCCAAATTTGCTGGCATATTGAGTGCAGCACTTTCACAGCATCATCTTTCAGGATTTGAAATAGCCCAACTGGAATTCCATCACCACCACTAGCTTTGTTCGTAGTGATGCTTCCTAAGGCCCACTTGACATTCCAGGATGTCTGGCTCTAGGTGAGTGGGAGTGATCACAGGTGATAGGTGAAGTCACTCAGTCGTGTCCGACTCTTTGTGACCCCGTGGACTGTAACCTACTAGGCTTCTCCGTCCATGGGATTCTCCAGGCAAGAATACTGGAGTGGATTGCCATTTCCTTCTCCAGGGGATCTTCCCAACCCAGGTACTGAACCTGGGTCTCCCGCACTGGAGGCAGATGCTTTAACCTCTGAGCCATGAGGGAAGCCAGGGAGTGATCATACCTTTGTGATTATCTGGGTTGTGAAGATCTTTTTTGTACAGTTCTTCTTTGTATTCTTGCCACCTCTTAATATTTTCTGCTTCTGTTAGGTCCATACCATTTCTGTCCTTTATCGATCCCATCTTTGCATGAAATATTCCCTTGGTATCTCTAATTTTCTTGAAGAGATCTCTAGTCTTTCCCATTCTATTTGTTTTAATCGCTGAAGAAGGCTTTCTTATCTCTCCTTGCTATTCTTTGGAACTCTGCATTCACATAGGTATATCTTTCCTTTTCTCCTTTGCTTTTCGCTTCCCTTTTCACAGCTATTTGTAAGGCCTTCTCAGACAGTCATTTTGCTTTTGCATTTGTTTTTATGCATAAGTAAATCCAAAAATAACGGGTGAATATTGTGTCCTCTAATTAGTTATTATCTTATAAGCACAAAGAAGAATAGCTCCTTAAGCAGGCTTAGATATCAGGCCAAACACTGGGATTTAAATCAAAGCAGTTTAACCAGCTCCATATTGCTCAGTTTACATGATGCCAATCTTATGCTTCAATACTGCCAATGTATTTATGTCTCACTTGCCCATGTTCATGCTTGCTTCTTCATGCCATGAATTACTCCCTTATTTCTTTGTAGTACCTCCTTATTAACTCAAGCGATTCTCCCTCAGAAAAACTGAATATGTTCTCCCCCATGTAGTAAAAGCCCTACTAATACCTGAGAGAGCTGCATAGTTGTCTTTTGGATTTCTGATTTTATAATGGCCCTGGGATTCCCATCACAGGATGACTCATCCATCTGTCATGGAACATACTATCTCTGGATTGATCTTTCTGATTTCTTCAATCCCCTTCCTGCCTCAACTACTACTCTCCTATTTATAAGCACTATGTCCTGTGTGTGTATCTCATTTCCATGTGTGTGTCTCTGGTGTTTACACCACTGCTGGAAGTGACTGCTTTCCAGATAATGCTCCTATGACTATACCAAGCCACCTCAGTATAGCAGGAAACAACTTTACTACTTTTATATTCTTACATAACACTTAGAACTCAAAGCATGGCCACTTTTCAGTAGCATCTCAACATATACCTTATGAAAAAGTTTAAATACATATATAGTTTTATCTATAATTGCACATAATATATATAATGTTTCTTCACCTTCAGATTGCTATTTAATTTAAAATAATGAAAACCACCTCACCATGTGGAAAGAGCATGATACAATTGTTGCTTTGTATCCTTAAGTTCTGTATCCTTGAATTCAACCAAACATGGATCAAAAATATTTGGAAAAAAGTTCCAGAAATTTCCAGAACTTGAATCTGCCATGTTCCAGCAACTATTTATGTAACACTTACATTGTATAAGGTAGTATAAGAGACAATTTAAAATATATGGGAGGATAACATAGGTTATATGGTAATATTTTGTCATTTTTAAAAAATTTATAAAATAATTTTATATAAGAGAATTGAGCATCCTTGGGTTTTGGTATCCTGGGGTGGGTTCTGGAACAAATCCCCCATGGGTACCAAGGAACAACTGTATTTTTAAAACAGTTTGATTTTAAAATCTGATTTGTTATTTAAAAGTTATGTGACATAAGGTACTCACTTTATCATACTGAGCTTCATCTGTGAATGAGCATAATAACACCCATTTCTAAAGAGTAGCATTAAGATCAAATTTTAAATTCTGTAAAAAATAGAATCACTTTTCCAAGTTTATACAGATAAATACTGATGGAGAAGAGACTAGAGCTGAGGGAGTATCTGTCATCTATAACTAGCACAGGTTTTTTTCTTAATGATACCTGTGCTAGGATTGGCTAATCATTAAAAACTAAGAGATTAAAATGAAGATAGAAACAAAGAGGTAAATGAACATGATAAAGACAAGGAAAAAAATCGAAATTTTATCTCCTTTGAAGAAAATTCAATCCACTGGAAAGTGTCACAGGAATAGTTCAATGTTATTATTTCTTCATTTTATATATGCACAATATACATGTGTATACATAATTGACTCAGACTATGTATCAAATTATATAACATCATTCTTAAAAAGCAAATAGTAATTGGTGAATAAGCTTAGTATCTTGTTGTAAAATTGCAACTCAATACGAAATTTCAGAAATTAATCAGCCAATCAGACACATTAAGTTTTGAAATGTCTTTCCTGGTCTCATCCATCTACAATTTAGAATTTAAGTATTGAGAAACTTTATATTACCATATATAAAATTAGAGAGCCAGTGGAAATTTGCTTTATGATGCAGGGAGCTCAAATCCAGTGCTCTGTGACAACCTAGAGGGGAGAGATGATGTGGGAGGTTTGAAGGAAGTTGAAGAGGGAGGGGACATATGTATACCTATGGCTGACTGATGATGATATATGGTATAAATCAACAAAATGTTATAAAGAAATCATCTTGCAATTAAAAATAAATAAATTTTTAAAAAAGCATTGAGGGAATAAATGTCAATGAATATAGTAAGGAAATGTTTGATTTAGTTTATTTAAAAGTAAATAGCAAAACCTCAGAAGTCGTAAAAATATGGTAATGTAATTTATATTGAAATATGCAAAAACCATTTTCTCATGAGCAAAGATTATTTTGAAAGTGTTTTAATGTAAAATAAAAATGACATTTGTGTTGCTTATGGTGCATCAAGATTTATAACCCAAAACTATTTTCAAAGAAGACAGACTCTTAAAAGTAATACTTACATACAATCATTTGGATCAAAAATAACAAAAGTAAATGTAACTTCAAACACAAATATAAAATGATGTTTACTGAAAGTTTATTTCCTCTTACTTATTTTCTTAACTTAAAATATGAAAGTTATTTTTAACTTACTGTGAAGATTTAATCTTTGTTAAGCCATTTTAGCTGTCATAGCTGTGAGTTATTCAATTATATAGAGAAAATCTGTAGTTAATAAAAGTTTAATACAATTTAAGCTTCCCAAGACTATTAAATCTCCCACCCATAATGTATCAAAAGCACATGTCACTGTTTGATATTCAAAGGTAATCTGTAGGCATTCTACCAAAATAATGAATGCAAATCTCTGTAGGCATAAAAGGTAATACAAAAATCAGGTAGAGCACATTATAAGCCCAGATGTCCAAAGTTTATCTTCACAGACCAGCTTCACTGCTGCTAAAATAATACCCCCAAAATGAATTAAACATATGTACTGTCCAGGCACTGGCTCTTAAGAATAGACAGGAGAGAGCTTAACAGATAAAATAGAAGGTACTAAATGTCCACTCTTAACCCTACTTAAATAATTGGTAAACAGCAGATACTGAAATTTCATGTTGTATTTAAAGAAAGAGGCATTGAATGTGACATAACCAAAATTTGATAAATTATACTGAATGTTGTTGAGTAAAAATAAAATTTAACCTACTTGATGATGATTTTGTCATGATAAATACTTCTAAAATATATCTATTTATTCATCTTACAAGACATTTGCAAGAGGAGAGGATGTTGATAAAATGAGCAAATTAAATATCAGTCTTTGTAAAATTTGTGTTTTAATCCTAGGGAAGATATATAAGAATTTCAAAATATAACCTATAGCACAGTCACAAAATGAATACAAAAACACTAGTATTTTTCAAATAGCTAATTTATAAGAATTGATAAGTTGCCTGAGAACACAACTGAGATGAATTATTTAAATTAAAGGTCTGGATTTTCATTATGCAGAAAGTCACTGGTAAAAACAATTTGTCAAAAATAAAGGGGAATGTAACATGCCTTTTGATTAAATATGAAAGAAGAAGGAAAAGATCAGTATTTCTACTGCACCTTATCAGCAGTGGTAAAGAGGCTGAAGTTCATTTGAAATAGCAAATGTGTGTGTGCTCAGTTGTGTCTGACTTTTTGGGGCCCCAGGGACTGTAGCCCACAAGGCTCCTCTGACTATGGAATTTTCCAGGCAAGGATACTGGAGTGCATGCCATTTCCTATTCCAGGGGATCTTCCCAACCCAGTGATAGAACCCAGATCTCTTAAGTCTGCTACATTGGCAAGTGGATTCTCTACCACTGGAGCCACCTGGGAAGCCCAGTTGCAAATGTAAACTACTTCTTTTCTTTATTCTTGTTAAAAAGAAATGTCTGAAACAGAAGTAGAAGGTGAAAGACAGAAGGGAAGGGGGAAGGGAGGAAAATGGAGGAAGGAAAGGATGGGGAGGATGGGAAAGAAGGAAGAGTTTGATTCAATTTAAGAACCTCCATTTCAGAGGCTAGAACAAATTCTTTCTGTTCTCAGGTTAGCCTGTTGTATCATGCAATTTCTAAAATATTGTGAAATGATCGAGGCATTTTGAGGCAATTGTAAAGGATTTTATAGCAACATCAGTAGAGATGAATGCCTTTAATTTCCTAATAATATTTTTTGAAAAGACAGGAACATAAAACAATACAAACATTACACATGCATTAGTTTTTAGGGAACATGATTTTATTTTCTCAACAAGTTAAATATAATTAATTGATGCTTTTGAACTATGGTGTTGGAGAAGACTCTTGAGAGTCCCTGGGACTCCAAGGAGGTTCAACCAATCCATTTTGAAGAAGATCAGCCTTGGGTGTCCTTTGGAAGGAATGATGCTAAAGCTGAAACTCCAGTACTTTGGCCACCTCATGAGAAGAGTTGACTCATTGGAAAAGACTCTGATGCTGGGAGGGATTGGGGGCAGGAGGAAAAGGGGATGACAGTGGATGAGATGGCTGGATGACATCACCAACTCAATGGATGTGAGTCTGAGTGAACTCCGGGAGTTGGTGATGGACAGGAGGCCTGGCGTGCTGTGATTCATGGGGTCACAAAGAGTCAGACACGACTGAATGACTGAACTGAACTGAACTGAAGACCTTTTTCTGCACACTGCCCTAGTTTTAACCTCAACTCATCATGTCAATAATGTCTTCTAGAGGCTCTGCTTTATAGATTCTCAATGTACTCAACACATTATCTCAAAAATATGTATCTTTCCTCTTATTCTTCTCTCTATGTGAGCAGTCTTTGATCCTCTACAGACCTCCATAATGTATATATTAATTTGCTGAAAAAAAAAGATATTTATGAAGCAACTGCAATGTGTCAGGATGGTGCTAAATTCTAGTGATAGTATGTTGAAAAATATATTACCTAATTTCCACCCTCATAGAACTTTGGTGGTTGAGATGGTCATTAATATAAAATACAACTTAAAATAGGAAACTTCTTTGTAAAAGGTAATATAAAGTATATATACATATTATTATGCAGTAATAGATAATTTCACATCATCAAAGATGCTGAGAAAACCTTCTTTGAGTAATTAACATGTTAGTTAATATAGTATTAATTAACTCAAAAATACTATAAATTTTAAAAAGTAATATTATTTTATAATCCAGGAAATAGTCTCTAAATTAAACTTCAAGACTATTTCTTATTATTTAAAATGTTATTTCATACTTACTGAAAGAGTTGTTTATACACACACACACACACACACACACACACACACACACACACACATATATATATATATATATATACACAGTTTTTAGCATATAGCTATTGTGCATATATAAAAGAAGTCTTTAAAATTTTGACTCTTCTAAATGATTTCCTGCTTATTGCCTCAATAGTATTTTTTTCCCCACACAGTGTAAAATTTCTGTCATCAAATGATAGTTGACACAGTCCTTTTGGGCACAATCCAAAAAGTATTGGTAATGTAGCATTTCTTAAAATATTTCTCCATCTATTTTTTTCCAGAATGCTTTTCCAAGAAACTGATCTCTATTCTATAAATTTGGATTCTGGTACTTCCTATATTCTAACCCTTTTCATCTCTTTTTCTTGATAGATTTGCACAAATCTAAACTTTAAGCCCCCTCTGCTCAAGGCACAAGAATTTTTGACATACTGATATTCATGTTGTAATGATCATCTGGAAAGATGTGGGACTAGTTTCTCATTACTTTAAAATGTCTTTCATCTCTTCTGTGGAATTTGACCAATTTTCCTGTCGAGTTTTTTTGCTTAGTTTTTAATAGGACTTATTTCTACATATATCTTAATAGCAAAATGTAACAAAGTTTCATCTGCTTGCAGGTATCTTCCTTGGTTTCCATTAAGCACTTGATTTTTTCTTTGAAAAATATTATTAAATTGCACTGATTATTCTGACAATAATTATTAACTTTACTAATGTGGTGTTCAGAAGACTCTTGAGAGGCTCTTGGTCTGCAAGGAGATCCAACCAGTCCATTTTGAAGGAAATCAGCCCTGGGATTTCTTTGGAGGCTGAAGCTGAAACTCCAGTACTTTGGCCACCTCATGCGAAGAGTTGACTCATTGGAAAAGACTCTGATGCTGGGAGGGATTGGGGGCAGGAGGAGAAGGGGATGACAGAGGATGAGATGACTAGATGGCATCACTGACTCGATGGACATGAGTCTGAGTGAACTCCGGGAGTTGGTGATGGACAGGGAGGCCTGGCGTGCTGCGACTCATGGGGTCACAAAGAATTGGACATGACTGAGTGACTGAACTGAACTGAACTGAATAGCAAGTTGTTGCCCCCAGTCTGTTTTAGTGTCTTTCTGCATTCAAATGAATAGTATTTGAATAGAATTTGTAATGTCATTTTATTTGAAAACCAATGAAACACAACAGATATATAACAACAGTACACACAATTAAATTGAAATTTCAAAAATATGAAAAACAATAACCATGTTCATATACATGTACATTCATAGATGATACAAATGTATCCTGCCTGACAACCAACAGCAATTGTGGTGTAGATTTAAGATGCAATTCACTGTAAGAGATGGTAAAATATGTGTGTTTGGGCGGGGGAAGCAAAGGACATGAGAAAGTGAAGAAGGATTCTGCTTCTCTTTAAGATATAGAAAGTTGTATCAAACCCTTGCTCATACGGATTGGTGGCTCTTGTCCTCCTAGTGTGCATTTTTAGTCTTAACTGTGCCCCTAATATTGATATTGGGAACATGATTAGTATATGCATTTTCACCTGTGCTATTCTACATTGCAGTGGAAGTTTTAGCATGAGCAATATACAAAAAAAAAAAAAAAGAGAGAGAGAGAGAGAGAGAGAGAAGGTATCCAAATTGCAAAGGATGAAATTAAAAAAAAAAAAAATCTATTCACAGGTGCGTGATTCTATATGTAGAAAATGAAAAAGAACCCACAGGAACACTCTAGAGCAAATGAATGAATTTAAACAAAGTTACATGGTACCACACAAACACACAAAAATGAGTTGTTCTCTAGCAGAGAAACTTTATTGATTGATGGGTTGATAGACTGTGAGGAATTTGCTCACACAATATGGAGATCAAAAGGTCCTACTCTTTGCTTTGTGGTAGCTGGAGACTCAAAAAAACCTCCTAGTGTAATTCAGCCTGGTCCAAAGGTCTGAGAACCAGGGGAACCTAAAATGTAAATTCCAATTTGAGGGCAGGAGAAGATGTGATAATATTTTGCAGTTCAACGTGAGACAGGCAAAAAGACACAGAGTTCTCCTAGCTCAGCTTTCTGTTCCGTTCAGGCTCACAATGGATTGGGTGATGCCCACCCACATTCAGTGCAGTTCAGCCCAACTCTTTGCAACCCAGTGGACTGCAGCACACCAGGCTTCCCTGTCCATCACCAACTCCCAGAGCTTGCTCAAACTTATGACCATCAAGGCGGGGATGCCATCCAACCATCTCATCTTCTGTCATCAGCTTCTCCTCCCACCTTCACTCTTTCCCGGCATCTGGGTCTTTTTCCAGTGAGTCAGTTCTTTGCATCAGGTGGCCAAAGTATTGGAGTTTCAGCTTCAGTATCAGTCCTTCCAATGAATATTCAGGACTGATTCTTTTAGGAATGACTGGTTTGATCTCCTTGCAGTTCAAAGAACTCTCAAAGATTTCTCCAATTCCACAATTCAAAAGCAACAATTCTTCGGCATTCAGCTTTCTTTATAGTCCAACTCTCACATCCATACGTGGTTACTGGAAAAGCCATAGTTTTGACTAGGGAAACTTTGTAGGCAAAGGTCCACCCATATTGGGGAGGATTATCTTCTGAGTCCATCCATTCAAATGCTAATCTTACCCAGAAACAGACTCACAGCAATACCCAGAGCTAATGTTTAATCTGTTTAACCTCATGGCCAGTGAAGTTGACATGTGTAATAAACTACTACATGGACCATTGTTGAGATTGATCACTTTCTGGTATAAATTAAATAATCCTAGGAATAAGAATGGGCGGAGGAGCTTGGTAGCCTGTAGTCCATGGGGTCGCTAAGAGTTGGACACGACTGAGCGACTTCACTTTCACTTTTCACTTTCATGCATTGGAGAAGAAAATGGCAACCCACTCCAGTATTCTTGCCTGGAAAATCCCATGGATGGAAGAGCTTGGTGTAGGCTACAGTCCATGGGGTGGCAAAGTCAGATAAGACTGAGCGACTTCACCTTCACTTTCACTTTGAGTGGGAAGTTAGGGAAATGGAGAAATCAGGGATGACTCTTGGATTTTTCTTGCACAAAAGGCTACATTGAGATACACTTATGAAAATGGGAAACAAAATGAGTGGGAGTTGAAAAAATTCTGTGAACAAATATTTGCATTTCGGACAGATAGTGTTTGAGTTTAGCCCATATGGAAGCGGGGGTGTTAAAAGCAGCAGGAATTTGAGTTCAGGGTGCACGGAAGATTCAGTTGCAGTTATATGGATTTAATTAGCTCCATGTTGAAAAAAGTCTGACTTTCAAGATAACATGATTCTTTAAATGAAAGTCATTACCTCAACACCATGGAAATATTAAGCCATAATATTGTAAAAAGCAGGAATCTTACAAAGATGAAAAACAAACTCACTGCATTTAAATAGAGCCAGATATTGAATCTTGATTTCCTCTTCTCTAAAATTATAATATTAATTTCTTATACTCTGAGTAGGTTTGCTGTAAAAATTACATAAATTATGAAAAATATTTTTGGAAACTATAAAGCCATATACAAATAATTATTTATTAAAATAAAGCAGCTTAAGAAAACAAGAATGATTTATAGAAACTTCTTATAGATCTCTCTCCATAAACTTGTTGGATTTTCTTAAGTAAAAGCTGGAAAATCCCATGCTCCTAACATCATTCTTTGTAGCTTCAGCATCTAATAGTCAGTTTTTCCAAAACTCTGGATTCTTAAATCTTTGCCCTCCTTTACCTATCTATTCCTGCAGGGAACTTCAGCCAACAAATTATATACCTTCGAACTTATCAACACCAATAACTGTACTTTTACTGGTACTTAGATTATAATCATCTTCTTCTGAATTGCAGCTTTCTGCCACTGTTAATTCCTCTCCCCAAATTTCTTGACCCTATTTGAACAACACATTAATTGACTTTCTACTCTTCATGTCCTTGCTTCTATTTTTATCCTCTTTGCTCACTAGATTCCAAAGTCCGTGACTATATAACTGTTACCAGAAGTGGAGGTTTGGCTGCTCGCCCCTCAAAAGTCAATAAAGAAGCAAGGCTGGTGGAAATGAAAGTGAAAGTGAAAGTCACTCAGTCATGTCTGACTCTTTGTGACCCTAGGGACTACATAGTCCATGGAATTCTCCAGGCCAGAATACTGGAGTGGGTAGCCTTTCCCTTCTCCAGGGGATCTTCCCAACCCATGGATTGAATCTAGGTCTCCCACACTGCAGTTGAGCCACAAGGAAAGTACAAAGGAAAGTTTGCTTTATTTCAGACCCCAGTAACCAGAGGGTAGGGCGGACTCCTGACTGAAGGCTGACCCATCTGCCCTACTGACAATCCACGGGGAATAGCTTTTAAGGTGAAGGGAGGGGAAAACATGCAGAAACAGTACAGTCAGCTCTGACAGTCATATTGAAATTGGTCATGGGGCAGTATGATCAGCTTCATCTTGATTGTTTTAAGTACAGCTAGTCTTCAGGTTGTAGGGTTGCTTTGTTTCCATTACTTTGAAGCAAAATCTCAAATTGTGCAACTTATGTCATGGTTACAATATGATCATCATGTAGTTATCTTTTCCACATGATGGGAGTTTCAGTATCTATAAGAGAACTCATAGAATATGGCTCAGAACACTCTATTTAGCCCTCAAGAAGGAACTAAAGGTCCTTGACTATGCTTAATTGATTAAACCATTATTATTTTCTTGTTCTTTCTATTCAAATTTCTTTAACTTTTTATTTTATATTGGAGTATAGTTGATTAATAAGATGTCAGTTTCACTTGCACAACAGAGTGATTCAGTTGTACATGTATCTACTGTTTTTCAAATTATTTTCCCAATTACACAATTACTGTTACATAATTATGTTGTTACATAATATTGAGCAGAGTCTTGTTGGACTGTTTTCCTTTGTTTCTGTATTTTCTTACATCTCGGTTTAAACTTACTCTTTGGCTAATTTTTTTTTTTCACAGACAAAGGAAGGCAAAGGACATGATGGGGGTAGGTGTAGGATCATCAAGTCCTGCTGTTTCATAATCACTCCAGTACATATTCTAAGCTCAATTAATCTTTATTGTCTTGTATACCCTCACCTTCAGACTTGACTGACTCTACTTTCTGACTGTTGTTGTTGTGTTCAGTCATCGAGTCATGTTCAACTTTTGTGACCCCAAAGACTGCAGCCACACCAGGCCTCTTTGTCTCTCACCACCTCCTGAAGTTTGCCCAAGTTCATGTCCATTGCATCAGTGATGCCATCCAGCCATCTCATCCTCTGATGCCCTCTTCTCCTTCTGCCTTCAATCTTTCCCAGCATCAGAAGCTTTTCCAATGAGTCAGTTGTTTACATCAGAAATCCAGTTTATTGGAGTTTCAGCTTCAGCATCAGTCCTTCCAATGAGTATTCAGGATTGATTTCCCTTAAGATTAACTAGTTTGATCTTTCTGACTGCAAATAGCTAAAAATGGCTAGGAAATATTAACCATGTACACTCGTCTTTTTTTCAAATGATGATCATATTCCCTGTGCTACTATCTTATTCATCTATTTGAAATACTTTTTAACTCCTTGTGGCACCCTCCCTTCATCACTCTCAGGGATAATCTTGTTTCTTATTATCACTGAGAAAATAGAAACTGTCCTTTATCATCATCATGTCATCATCGTCATCACCATTTTTCTAAGTCTACCAGGCTACTTAACTTTTATGCATCTGTATCCACATATACTATTATATTCTATACAGCAGAGCAGAATGCAATGGCAATTTGCCTGAATTCAAATCTTGTGTGAGATTATATGTATTTTTATGTGTGCAATATTTAGTGAGGAGACAAAGATAGGTGATTTGTAGGAAACTCTTTTTCATGAAACACTCAAAAATAGTCATATATTGGTAAAAATTACCTTTATATTTTAACAAAGTATCTTTCTTCACTGAGTTCAGCTAGAGTAAGTCAGAACATATTGATACATGTTGATAAATATAAAATAACTACAGTTAATATTCAGTTAAAGAAAGTGGAGTGCAGGAGAATTGAAGCTTTTGAAGTGTGGTGTTGGAGAAGACTCTTGAGAGTCCCTTGGACTGCAAAGATATAAAACCAGTCAATCCTAAATGAAATCAATCCTGAATATTCATTGAGAGGACTGATGCTGAAACTGAAACTCCAATACTTTGGCCACCTGATGCGAATAACTGGCTCACTGGAAAAGACCCTGATGCTGGGAAAGATTGAAGGCTGGAAGAGAAGGGGATGACAGAGGATGAGATGCCTGGATGGCATCACCAACTTCATGGACATGAGTCTGAGCAAACTCTGGGAGTTGGTGATGGACAGGGAGGCCTGGTGTGCTGCAGTCCATAGGGTCGCAAAGAGTCAGACATGACTGAGCAACTGAACTGAACTAAATATTCATTTTAAATTTACTAAATAGGCACTTTCCTAAATGTTGTACATGCATTGTCTTATAAAATCCCCTAATGCATTATGAAGAAGTAATAAACTTTGCTGGTCATCTCATATTTGTTCAGAGCCTGTTAAATTCCCTAAGTTGCAATTTATGTAGATCATGATGAACAGGATCATGAGATTCGGTTGATAGGTTTCTGAAAATGCACTGTAGCAATTGCCAGACAAGGATTTGGTTTTATACCAGTCTAATTCTTCACTATCAAACAGAAGGGATAACAGAATTAAATTAAAAGTGCAGTGCAGTAGACTGGTTGATTTCCTGGAAGTACTATTATCTGAATGCACCATAAGGGAGTACACACATCAGTCTCCCTACTCAACTTCCAAGGAATCCAATCAAGATGAAAAGAAATTAGAACTTATAAAGCTTGCTGGCCCTGAGTCACCTAATCTAATCAGCTTTACAAGAATGGTAAATTATAATGACAACAAGTAGAGGAAAAAGCTGAAACTAGCAAATTAATATATGATAAAGTGAACTTCCCAGGTAGCACTCCTGCCAAAACAGTAGATATAAGAGAAACAGGTTCTGTCCCTGGGTTAGGAAGATCCCCTGGAGGGGGAAATGGCAACCCATTCCAGTATTCTTGCCTGGAGAATCCCATGGATCCATATCTACAAAGGAGCCTGTGGCACCACGTCCACAGGTTTGCAGATTCAAGTGTGACTGAAGCGACTTAGAAGGCAGGCAAAGTGGAATCTCTCCTCTTAAAACACAGACAGAATGACTTAGAAAAATCTTGAAAAATTATTTTCTGTATTATACATTTATCTTAGCTCTTGGCAGCAGTAAAAACATTTCCTTGGAATGTTAATTGGATGTTTTCCTTTTTCAGCAATACTGTGACCAAAATACCTATTGTTTGACGATTGCTCTGCTAAGAGATAAGAGATAAGCATTCCTGACAAAGCATTCTCTTCAAAGTAAACGGCAACAGACTTCCGCTAATTGGATTTTATAAACAAGTCTTGTGGAACTCTGTGTCTAATGACCAATTCTTAAAATCTTTGCCCAGTGTCTTTTCAGTGTAGGTTTTTTTTTTTCTTTTTCAAGCAAATAATGGACAAGAATTTAAAAAATTAGAATGATGCTATTTATTAGTCAGGTACGACATCATAGGATATATTGCTGACAGTTCACACAGTAACTGGATATGGTGAAATTTAAAAATGTTTTATTGTGAGTTTGCACCATTGTTTTTCTAAGGATCATGTTAGCTTCAGAAAAACAGGTGTATATTATTAAAGACAGACAGGCTTGTCATGGAGCTTGAGAGCAGTGTCTGTGGTTTTCTGCTGGGCATCACAGAGATTATAACTGAAGTTAGGACACTGCTAGAAATTACTTGTAAATTATGATTCTCATGCATCAGGATTAATATAAGCTAAGTTACTGTTGCCTAATATCCCAGTACTATTCAGTAGATTCTCTTGTTGTGTCTTAATCAAAATTCCCAAGATAGAGTTTTTCTGTGATTATAAGGAGATTTTTTATAACCATATTTTTCATAAGCCACAAGCTAATCTAATATTTATGGGTCTAACCTATAAACAACAAAAAGTAAAGTTTCTATAAGGATGCAAGATGCAACAGAAATTGAACCTGAGAAGTATAGTAAAATAATTGGTCTTGAAAGTTCATATTGCCATGTAGTCTATTTTCTGAACAAAACAGTCTTAATGATTCAAGGGAAAATTCATATCAGAAAAGTTCTAATTCATTGACTGAACACTACTGGAGGTATTCTTACATCAAATACAGTTTTATATATATATCAGTTTTATATATATATCAGTTCAGTTCAGTTCAGTCACTCCGTCTTGTCCGATTCTTTGCAACCCCATGGACCGCAGCATGCCAGGCCTCCCTGTTCATCACCAACTCCCAGAGTTCACCCAAACCCATGTCCATTGAGTCAGTGATGCCATCCAATCATTTCATTCTCTGTTTGTCCCCTTCTCTTCCTGCCTTCAATCTTTCCCAGCATCAAGGTCTTTTCAAATAAGTCAGCTCTTCATATAAGGTGGCCAAAGTATTGGAGCCTTGGCTTCAACATCAGTCCTTCAATGAACACCCAGGACTAATCTCCTTTAGGATGGACTGGGTGGATCTCCTTGCAGTCCAAGGGAGTCTCAAGAGTCTTCTCCAACACCACAGTTCAAAAGCATCAGTTCTTTGGTGCTCAGCTTTCTTTATAATCCAGCTCTCACATCCATACATGACTACTGGAAAAACCATAGCCTTGATTAGATGGACTTATTAACATGTTAAAATTATTATAGGTATTATATTGTGTGATTCACCTAAGAGTGAATCACTTGCATGCTCATTTTGTTATTAAATGAGATTGTCCTCCAAAACAAAGATTTACATCTATTTGAAAAAGTTACCACCAAATTCAGAATGATGTTGAAATATTTAAATATGACTGATATTTTACAAAAAAATGAAAGACAATCATAATTTACAAGTAATTTCTATTCCCTTAAATATGAAGGGAATTTGTACTTAACATTGCATCTTTTACCTATATTGGTGTCTGAAAAATCTCACTCTTTATATCTTTGTGTTTTAAAAGATTATATCTTTTGCCTAAGAAATGGTTATGGTCAATGTCTAAGGTATGATTTTGTACTGAAAATATCTTGACTCACCCTGAATAGCTTGCCCATCCTAAGATACCAATTTGCAGCTCTGGAGTGTAGGCAAATACACATATTATATATATATATATTATAATATGTATTATAATATATATAATATATATATAAATATATATATATATACACACACACATATATATATACACTCTGGAGTGTAGGCAAATACACATATTATATATATATAATACATATATTATATATGATATATATTATAATATATATATAATATATAGCATATATAATATACATATAATATATATTAATATATTATATATATCATATCATATATTATATATATATATAATATGTGTATTTGCCTACACTCCAGAGTGTATATATATGTGTGTATATATATATATATATTTAATTATTAGCAACAAAGCCCATTGGTTTCACTGAAAGGAAGTATGTCATTACTGCCTTTATTTTTTTTTTTTTTTTTTTAAAACTTTATTTTACTTTACAATACTGTATTGGTTTTGCCATACATCAACGTGAATTTGCCACGGGTGTACATGAGTTCCCAATCCTGAAGCCCCCTCCCACCTCCCTCTCCATATCATCTCTCTGGGTCATCCCAGTGCACCCAGCCCCAAGCCTCCTGTATCTTGTATCGAACCTAGACTGGCGATTCGTTTCTTACATGATAGTATACGTTTCAATGCCATTCTCCCAAATCATCCCACCCTCTCCCTCTCCCACAGAATCCAAAAGTCTGTTCTATACATCTGTGTTTCTTTTGCTGTCTCACATACAGGGTTATCATTACCATCTTTCTAAATTCCACATATATGTGTTAGCATCCTGTATTGGTGTTTTTCTTTCTGGCTTACTTCACTCTGTATAATCGGCTCCAGTTTCATCCATGTCATTAGAACTGATTCAAATGTATTCATTTTAATAGCTGAGTAATACTCCATTGTGTGTATGTACCACAGTTTTCTTATCCGTTCATCTGCTGATAGACATCTGGAAATAGGACTGCCTTATGACCCAGCAATCCCACTGCTGGGCATACACACCGAGGAAACCAGAATTGAAAGAGACACGTCTACCCCAATGTTCATCGCAGCACTGTTTGTAATAGCCAGGACATGGAAGCAACCTAGATATCCATCAGCAGATGAATGGATAAGAAAGCTGTGGTACATACACACAATGCAGTATCACTCAGCCATTACTGTTTTTAATATAGACACACTTACATGAAAGTTTTGAATGGCCTGTGTAGAGAACAAAACCTGCTGCTGTTGTTTAAAATAACTCAAACTGACTAGTATAAAATTTAAGATAAAAAAAATAATACATAGAATTGAAAACCTTTTACATATGCTTCAATTTTAGGGTTGACTGGACATAATTATAGTTATAAAATTGATCTGATTTTTCATATCTATTTATAATTGTCTTTTATTCTCTGCTATTTCTTTATATGTTTTTCATTATGTGGATTTTTCTTAATATTTAGTCTCAGGCTCTGTTGCACAGTGAATAGTGCATTAGACTTTTCCTATTTAGTTTCTCCCACAAAAATACTCAATTTAAATTGGCCATATTATAATGCATATATTGATTTTTGAAACTGCATTTATTTAAATGAGAAAATCTCAAATATATCAAAACTCAGGAAGGTCTAAAATGATTATTGAAGCAAATAAAGATATCATTCAACACATTATTTTAAATATTTACATGGAATCTGAGCTGAATCATTTCAGGTATATTTTACACAATAACTGAAATAGTGTATTGTATTTAATTATTTTTAAACAGAAGTTTGTTAAAATACTCTTGCACTAAAGGGATACTGCTATTATAAAAATAATTAGATTAATTTGCAATTTATTTATATGTAGAAAGTGTGGAAAATAATGCATATTTAACTTTTATTATCAATATTCTAAAGTTTTAACAACTTGGGCAACATAGTCCATGTGTTAGTTGCATAGATAAACTTCAATAAATGTTACCAAATAAAAATGTATAGTGTTTATGTAGCTAGTACATAAACATGAAAAAAATCTGTTTTATTTGTTCCTGTACTGAATTAGGCAAACAGGATATAATGTAATGTTTAAAATATTTAAGATTTTCTAGAAACTTTGGAAAGAATTACTTTAAATTTATCTAGATAAAAGATTCTTCAGGCATGTTTTGGGGAATTCAGATGCTATGTGATATTAGCTGTTCCTTGAATGAAGCTTACTTTAGTTGAATAGCTGTGAGAAATTAATCTTCCCAATAGGTTTTCCTTCCTGAGACACAGTCAAGGTTCATAGATGCATGGACATAAAACAATCAAATACAACCACACTTCAGAGAAACTGCAGATTTGGTTCTAGACCACTGCGATGAAGTGAACATTGCAATGAAACAAGTCACATGTATTTTTGGTTTCTCAGTGAATATAAAAAGTGTTTTCCCTATACTGTAGTCTATTAAGTATACAATAGAATTATGCTTCAAAAAACAATGTACATAACTTAATTATAAAATACTTTCTTGCTAAAAACACTAACCATTATATGAGCCTTCAAAGAAGCATAGTTGTAATAACAAAGACCACTGATCACAAATCACTGTAACAAATATAATAATAATGAAAAGCTTGCAATATTGTGGGAATTACCAATATGTGACACAGAGACACCGTGTGAGCAAATGCTATTGGAAACATAGCTCCATAGACTGGCTTGACCCTGGATTGTGACAGGCCCTCAATTTGTATAAAGTACAATAAAGCAAAGCACAATAACACAAGGTATAACTGCTCATAATTCAACAACAATAAACAACCAAACACATGAACAGAAACAGTTTAATCAAGTGTTATCCACATGTATTTGATCAAAGGATTGCTTTTTCTTTCTACCTAAAATTTTATTTTGTAAAACACAATTTGGGGACCAACAGAGCTTGAATATATTAAATTTTATGTTGTATAAAATGAAAAATTGGCTTTCATGTGTGTAACTGTATCATGCTACAATGGGAAAAAAGAATAAATACTGCAAAGCAGTTTTCTCAGAGCAAAATGAATACTGAGTTAGATTATTGAATATAAATAAAATATTATTAAAGACAGTTGATATCACTTTTGTTTGTATTTAGACTCTGCACAGTGTGCTAAATAAGTTTTATTTGTTCCATTTTATGTTGCCTTCATTAAACATGCTTCCCTGGTGGCTCAGATGGTAAAGCGTCTGCCTGCGATACGAGAGACCTGGGTTCGATCCCTGGGTTGGGAAGATCTCCTGGAGAAGGAAACGGCTACCCACTCCAGTACTCTTGCCTGGAAAATCCCACAGATGGAGGAGCCTGGTAGGCTACAGTCCATGGGGTCGCAGAGTTGGACATGACTGAGCGACTTCACTTTCACTTTCATTAAACATAATTTCAGATTCAATGGAATCCTTAAGAGTACAATTTGATATAGTCTAAATACACTATTTTGGAGAAGGCAATGGCACCCCACTCTAGCACTCTTGCCTGGAAAATTTCATGGATGGAGAGGCCTGGTAGGCCGCAGTCCATGGGGTAGCTAAGAGTCAGACACGACTGACTTCACTTTCACTTGTCACTTTCATGCATTGGAGAAGGAAATGGCAACCTACTCCAGTGTTCTTGCCTGGAGAATCCTAGGGACGGGGGGAGCCTTGTGGGCTGCCGTCTGTGGGGTTGCACAGAGTTGGACACGACTGAAGCGACTTAGCAGCAGCAAATACACTATTTGCTATTCAGGTGGCTTAATGGTAAAGAGAATCTGCCTGCCAGTGCCTGCCAGTGCAGGAGATGAGGGTTCAGTTCTGGGTCAGGAAGATCCCCTGGAGAATGAAATGACAACAGACTCCCATGTCCTTGCCTGTAAAATCCCATGGGCCAGAGGAGTCTGGCAGGCTACAGTCCTTTGGATCACAAAGACTCAGACATGACTGAGTGACTGAGCACACAAACACAATATTTAGCATATTTTAATACAAAATGCAACATATTTATTCTATTACATTGGCGCATCATATATGGTATTCGAAAATATATTTGCTTTAACACAGGCAAACTATGGTTTAATTCCTTTTATTTCAAAAACATGAATAAAATCATAAAGTACTTTTTCTTATAACTCATTCTTGGAAAGTGCAGAAATATTCAGAACTGCAGAATGCTCAAAAGAAATGGCTTAAGAGAAATAGCTCAACAGAAATAACTGCATGCATGGCATTGTAATGTTATATAATGGCTGGGTGATAGTCCATCATCTCTGCCAGTTTCTATTGGTTAGAAGAAAGTCATAGATTCTATGCACATACAAAAGGTGGAGACTTCACCAAGAATTTAAAAAGACTACCAAGTGGTCTTTCTCCAAACCCTAGTGTTACAGTAGAAGATTTGGGAGAGACCAAATCCCCTGGCATTTTCTGCACTTTGGGAAAACCGTAGCTCTTCAGACTCATTGGGAAACCCTAGGGAGCTGTAGAGATTAAATGTCTTATTTGCCTCCCTCCAGGATCCTAATGAAATGACCTAGATGCTCCAGATGTTCTAGATGTTCTAATTTTTATTTCTCTCTTTAAAGGAAGAGAGTTCACATGAAACTGAAGAAGATAATTGAAAAGGATAATACAATAATGAAGAGCTCTTCCTATGACTCTCAGCCTGGAAAGTAAACATTTCCAGCTTCTCACATAACAGTGCCTCATATGTCAGTGAAATACTTGGCCTGCTGGTTGTCAACTACAGATACTCAGCATTCAGACCCATCACTTTATTCTCCTCCTACCATTTTGCAAGGTACAGACAGGCTAAAAGCTACACTTTCAGACTCTCTTTCCTGAAAAGTTTGAGATGTGATTTTGCTTGTCCCCAGTAAATGAGCCCATACCAGATCAGGAAGGCAGAGGGAGGCAGTATCTATACACTCGGCAGCTGTAGTAGAGACTGATAACTAGTTTGCACAACAGAAAGCCTCTGTTCCAGTGTGTAAGAACAAACCATGTGAGTGTAGGGCAGCTATGAAATAACAATGGTTTCCTGCAGCATCCTAAATGCTGAGTGGTTGCTATTGCGGCTTGTTGATTTCTGGGTTGCTGCAATAGCATGAACTTGAAGCCTTCAAAACCAGAGCTTCCGACAGTTATAATGTATTTGAAATATCTGAAGTATTTTTTGTTTCTTACACAAACTAAAAGAGGGTTTCTCAGGTGGTGCCTGTGGTAAAGAACCCACCTGCCAGTGGAGGAAGGAAATGGCAACCCACTCCAGTGTTCTTGCCTGGAGAAACCCAGGGACGGGGGGAGCCTAGTGGGCTGCTGTCTATGGGGTTGCACAGAGTCGGACACGACTGAAGTGATTTAGCAGCAGCAGCAGCAGCCAGTGTAGGAGATATAAGAGATGCAGGTTCCATCCCTAGGTTGGGGAAGATCCCCGGAGGAGGACATGGCAACCTACACCAGCAGTCTTGCCTATAGAATCTCATGGACATAGGAGCCGGGTAGGCTACGGTCCATAGGGTTGCAGAGTCATATGTGACTAAAATGACTTTACACACACACGTGATGACAACTAAAAGATGTTTCTTGCTATTCAGTTCTACAAGAATGAAGTCACTAGCCACTGCAATCACTGACTGTAACATACTTTGAAGGAGTTCACAAGAGATCAGGAATAAGACAGTGCTCTGGGAAAATCAGGCAGAACAGGCCTAAAATAGTTAGAGGTATTTTATGAATCCAGTTTCTTGATTCTTCTCAAACCTAGAAAAACTCTAAAATTATTAGCAGAGACATCTGCTCCTCATGAGAAGCCTCAAACGTCTACTAAGATGCGTGCTCGATTGCATGTAAATCCTTTGTTAAAATCACATACATGCTGACCTCCCCATACCTCTTTAAGAATAGCTCCTCAGAGCTATTTGAGAGGCTATCTCCTCAGCTATAGTACTCAGTAAGTTCCCAAAGAAAACTGAATTCACGACCCTCACATTGTGGATTTTTTCAATCGTCACCTAGATTAAAATGTTTATCGGTATCTTCAAAATGCAAGTCTAGCCTGAGTCTTCCATAAATTATTGATCTTGCTTAGTGAGCTTCCTTGTTTATGACTGAAGATCACTCTAAGGTTTCTGGTCTTTTCCCTGTTCAGTGGAACAATGACTGAATTCTTTCTGAACCTAGCAACTACACATTTAGCTGTTCTTGTTGCAGTTGTTTGGTTGCTAAGTTGTGTCCGACTCTTTTACAACCCCATGGACTGTAGCCCGCTCCTGTAGGATCCCATGGCTCCTCTGTCCATAGGATTTCCCAGGCAACAATACAGGAGTGGGTTGCCGTTTTCTTCTGCAGGGATCTTCCTGACCCAGGTATCAAAATCACATCTCCTGTATTGGCAGATGGATTCTTTACCACTGAGCCACCAGGAAAGCCAACACATTTAGTAGTAAAACACATATCTTTGAGTACACTTATGCTTGAATATAGCATAATTTATCACTTTCACTGTATTTTATGCCTAGATTCATACTGTGTGGATGGTTTCCACAAACACTTTGCAAGAATTTCATAAATATGAGATTTAAGAAAGGTGACTATACTGTGTATGTTGTTAATATCTTAATGTTTTTAGTAACGAGTTCATTTTAAAAAGTGTCAGACTGTGACCAAATAAGGTTGTAAGAGCTCATCTTCTGTAATGAAGTGTTTAGGAAATAAAAGCCTACAACACAGAAAGGTCTATTAAATTTGTTTTAATAAGAATAGTGAGAAGAAAAATGATTGTATAGCACCTTTAACTAAACATAGATATTTTGCAGTACGTTTAAATTTGCTGAAGAGAAACCAGTTGTGCAAAGGAAATTCTGAATCAAATGACAAGGGGAAGAAAGCTGTAAGCATAGCACCACTTATGTTATTAATCTGAATGACAGGGTAGAAGAAAAACGATAACAATAGATGCTGACAGTGCATAGTGTGAGCCATGAATTAATTTGCTCTGACAATGACACCTTTGAAAGGACACTCCTTGGTCACAAGCCATAAGATTTTATTCAGAATATAAAATGCAAACATAATAGAATCATTTATTTAAAAGTAAAAGAGTCATGTTAGATAATATTTATTTTTCTATTAGGTTTGATAGTATATATGCCACTGTTGATAAAGAAAATATAATTTTCAATTCTGCTTGTTCTTACTGTTTCAGATTAACAACGTTTAGTTATACTGATCTCTAGAAAGATGACTTAACACTAAGAAAATCATCTCTATAAAACAATGGCTGAAGCAATTTTTAAAATAAATATTTCCATCTAAGAAATCAATACAGGATGAAGGAAGTTTCTGTATTTTAAAACACAATGTGTCTATGTAAATAAGCATAGTGAATTCAAGAACAAATATGTCTCAACCAAACTTAAAACAGTGTCGTAAATTGAGAAGTTGGAAATTGGTTATTCATATCTGTCATATACCAAATTATCCTGAGGTTTAAAGTGACTCAGATTGCCTCTATTCTTTCATATCTGACAGCAAAATTGAAACAAATTTTAATCTCACCCAGTTGTTTCAGCACAAGTTTGAATGGGAGGATTTATTAACCTGATAATTTGCATATATTCTATAGCTTTCAGAGTTACAGTACATATGTTAATGGGTAAAAGCCTCCTTTGGTTGTTCACCACTCTGCCTGGGAGTAATATTCTCCTAACAAAAACATTTTTATGATCCAAAAACATAGCTGATATCAGTAAGGTTAAGAGTGAGGCAGATCAGGTCTCAAAAAAGCAAGGGATTTCATCAGCCTAAGACAGCCCAACCTAATGAAATACACTATTGATTTAAGGCCACCTACAATGACCTTAATCTTAATTGAGTTTCCTTTCTTTGGTCCTAGTGAGCAGAAAAAAGAGAAAAGAGAAAAAGTAATTGTATATATACTTGCAAAACACTAGGAAATTCTTTCACATCAACATTTGTCACTGGAATTCCTCAAAAATCTGCGTTTGTTTGCAAAATACCCTGAAAAGTATTTGGACATATACATTTATCCTGTGTGAAACCTAGAGGTTTCACATCTAGGAAGAGTTGTTGATGAGGAAAAGTGTGTGGTGGGTGGTGGGTATCTGTTCTAAACCTGGGTACAATGAAAGAAGGAAAGACCTGCAAGGTGAGGCCTGCAACGTGAAAGTGAAGTCGCTCAGTCATGTCCGACTTTTTGTGACCCCATGGACTTATCTACCAGGCTCCTCCATCCATGGAATTCTCAAGCAAGAGTACTGGAGTGGGTTCCCATTTCCTTCTCCAAACCTGCAAGATCACTATTTCCCATAGACATTATTGATATTCATGTGCCATTTCTTTAGATGAAAATTGCAATGATCATAGAAAAAATATAGATGGTATCTTGTTTGAATTGTGTGTGTGTGTGTGTTTTTTAATTTGTTAACCCCAACATAACTAGAATGAACAGACCTGTAATTTGGTATATATACACTTTTCAAGAAATAGCAGAGAAAATATTTGAGAAGTGAAGATTTGGAAAAGAGATCCCTAAATAAAACTACATCTTAAAAGAAAAGTTAGATTTGGAGGAAAAAAAAATCACAGTTAATTCAGATGGGTTAAGCATCCTAGGCGGTTGATGCTGAAATGTATACTAAATGGTATAGTCCAGAAATCTTCCAAAAAGAAATCTATCTCCCCTCCTACCCATTACTAATTTGGTTCCAAACCAATAAGACTCTTAGGTTATTGTGAGATATGGAAGCAAAGTCAGTTCTTTAAGGACACACCATCAATCTAGTCCTCAATATTTCCACTTGAAAAAAGCCCTTAAATAGGAGCTCAAAATTCATAAGTTGAGGGTATATGGACAAGAAGTAGTAGGCACACAAATGAGAATTACTACTATGTCTGAACTCCAGGAAATGAAAATTTTATTATACTGCCTAAATTTCATACTAAAATTAGAGCTTAAGGCAACAGCATTTATAGGATAAAAAGTAGCTCATCAACAAAAGGGAAATTTCACAAGGAGGACTTAACAACTGAAGAATCCTTTACTTTATTCATATAAACTCACACTGAGACTAACCCCACATAATTTTTGACCGAGGCATATCTTTGTTTCTTGAGACATAGATCTTCAAGAGTAATATTTTTATCTTAACTCTGTAAGATTACTTCTAATTGCAACATATTATTACTTCAATATGTAAAAAATAACAATAGCAAAGAGTACAAGCAAAGAGGACTTTTGGATTGAGCCCATCTTTCACTGTTTCATACTGGTTTATTATACTATTACTGCTTCAGTTCAGTTGAGTCGCTCAGTTGTGTCCGACTCTTTGTGACCCCATGAATCGCAGCATGCCAGGCCTCCCGGTCCATCACCAACTCCGGGAGTTCACTCAGATTCACATCTACCGAGTTAGTGATGCCATCCAGCCATCTCATCTTCTGTCGTCCCCTTCTCCTCCTGCCCCCAATCCTTCCCAACATCAAAGTCTTTTCCAATGAGTCAACTCTCCGCATGAGGTGGCCAAAGTACTGGAGTTTCAGCTTCAGCATCATTCCTTCCAAAGAAATCCCAGGGCTGATCTCCTTCAGAATGGACTGGTTGGATCTCCTTGCAGACCAAGGGACTCTCAAGAGTCTTCACCAACACCACAGTTCAAAAGCATCAGTTCTTTGGCACTCATCCTTCTTCACAGTCCAACTCTCACATCCATACATGACCACAGGAAAAACCATATCCTTGAATAGATCTCTACTTTTGAATATGCTATCTAGGTTGGTCATAACTTTTCTCCCAAAGAGTAAACGTCTTCTAATTTCATGGCTGCAGTCACCATCTGCAGTGACTTTGGAGCCCCCAAAATAAAGTCTGACACTGTTTCCACTGTTTCTCCATCTATTTCCCATGAAGTGGTGGGACCCGATGCCAGGATCTTCGTTTTCTGAATGTTGAGCTTTAAGCCAACTTTTTCCCTCCACTTTCATTGCTTATGTTAGCCATTATATTTCCTCCATTAAGAAACAAAAATGATCACACACGAACAATTGTTTGTAACTAGGAAACAATTTAAAATATTTTTGATATCTTCTCATATAGTTTTGAGCACAGATTTTTTGTTATCTTATGCCTAACATTATCATATATGAATGCAACAAAGATTGGTATAAAATTTCTGCATTATGATAAGCTTAGTTCAAAGTTCATCAAGTATTGCCTCATTTTAAAAATTTTGATGCATGAAAAAAGTATGAAGCTAGTGTTGTTTTGTAGTAATTTATAGCTGTAATTATACATGTTGGCGTATGTATATATAGTGATGTAGATTCAAAAGCAGATATTTATAAACATGAAGGTAGGTACAGACATATACATGTAGATAAAGAGTGACAGATCATGCCACTCTGAAATATGCTATGTTGGCAAAATAATTATTTTAGAGGCAATTTATAAAAGCAATGCCAGAAAAGCCCTCTGACCTTCCTTCTTTTTCTTAAAAGCAGGAGATGACTTTGTCACGTGAGAGATGTCCTCCCGGTAGAAAAACACTGTTACTATCAAGGGCAAGAGGTTGACACAGATGATTCTACATACATGGACCCACATTTTTTACTTAAATTTATTATACGGATATTATTAAAACATGTCATTTACCAGCATAAAGCTATTCATTGCAGCATTGTGTGTATGTAATATTAAAAAGTCTTGAGGCAAACTAGTGTCTAAACACAGAATGCCATTTACATAAATAATATTCATATAGTGGAATATTAATATTAGACTTAAAGAAGAATGAGAGCAATGTAAACATATGTCCCTATAGCCTCAAGGTATATTTTTACATGAAAAAGAAGAACAGGGAAAGAAATACTTTACAGTTTCCCTGATGTCACTGTTATAGATACTTTTCATTATACAAAAATATAAATGTCCATAACATAGCTGAAATAAATATCTATTTATAATGAAATAAATATATTGTAATGCCTGCACATTTGACCTAAAGAAGAAAAAAACACAGAAAGATTACTTATCTTACTTTTTCAAGTTAATTTCAAGATAAATTTGGTTCCAGTGACAAGAGAAGTTGTTTTAAGAAAAAAAATATATTCATCTTCCGTTGCTACTCCAATGAAGTAACCAGTTAATCTCCTGGTGTTTTCTTCATGTTCTGTATCTATAAATTCATACAAACATAGAGTAATTTGATTGTTGTCCCTTTGATTTGTTTTCTTCTTGTCATTGTTATTTTTGCTTGGCACAGACTTAAATCTTGATGTTCCAGTAGTGATAGGACTCCCTAACTGATGATAGACTTGAGGTATTTAGTTCTTGTTTCATAGAGTACAGTCTTAATCTCAATAAAAATTTATGCATTTTAAAATTTTATTCATAAAATTTATGCATACTTTACAGTTACAATTTTACATACATGTTACACAATGAGGATTCTACATGTCTCAAATGATAACACCAAAGAAAATTGTTCTTGATTGCACACATCCTAATAGGGCAAACTACTTTGCCATCTGGTGGGAGCTATCAGAATAAAAAAAACATAGCTAGTCTCAAAAAGACCATTCTCATAAAGACTGTGCTGCTTGTCAATATTCTTTCCACACTTTAAATTTGGATAGCAGCACATTATTTTGATTAATTGCATAATTCATTTGAAATAGGAAGAAGATATGGATAATTTAATCATTTTATCTACAATAAATGAAAGACTAGAGGGAGATAAGAGACAAAGTGTTGATACAAAATTACTGTAATACTTGTTTAAAATATGGTCCATGATGATTAAATCTGTGAATACATGAAGCATAAAGTAAAAGAATTATCAGGATAAGCAATTTGCCAATCTGCATCATAAACTTTTTTAATTTGCAGCCCTTTTAATTGATTGACTCTAGCCTTGCCAGCGTTACCTGTGTCCATGGCGGGGATTCTCCAGGCAAGAATACTGGAGTGGGTAGCCATGTCCTCCTCTAGGGGACTTTCCCAATGCAGGGATTGAACCTGCATCTCTTATGTCTCCTGCATTAGCAGGAGAATGGCACCCACTCCTGTGCTCTTGCTTGAAAAATCCGATGGGCAGAGGAACTTGGTGGGCTGCAGTCCATGGGGTCTTGAAGAGTCAGACACGACTGAGCAACTTGACTTTCACTTTTCATTTTCATGCATTGGAGAAGGAAATGGCAACCCACTCCAGTGTTCTTGCCTGGAGAATCCCAGGGACGGGGAAGCCTGGTGGGCTACCGTCTCTGGGGTTGCATAGAGTTGGACACGACTGAAGTGCCTTAGCAGCAGCAGCAGCAGCAGCAGCAGCAGTTTACCTCTAGCACCATCTGGGAAGCCCAGTTGTACAGTATACTCTGGAAACTACTGGCAAAGCTCAAAGCATATTGATCCAATTTTTTTTTAAAGCATACTTTCAAACTATTTTAGTAATGGTTCTATCAGTTTTGAAAACTTTGAGGATAACAAGATGATTGTTACTTGTTAATTATCATAAAGCTAAAATTTGAACTTAAGCTACGGTTTCCTGGTAAAATAAACAGTTAAATGGATATGTGTGTATTTATAAGCTGAGTGTGTTGGTGTGTGAAATGCTATTTAATTCAGCGTCTTAGAACTTCATATTTGTTTCTGTTTAAACAAATAGGAAAAGGAGTACATCAAGGCTGTATATTGTCACCCTGCTTATTTAACTTATATGCAGAGTATATCATGAGAAACTCTGGGCTGGAAGAAGCACAAGCTGGAATCAAGACTGCCGGGAGAAATATCAAGAACCTCAGATATGCAGATGACACCACCCTTATGGCAGAAAGTGAAGAAGAACTAAAGAGCCGCTTGAGGAAAGTAAAATAGGGAGTGAAAAAGTTGGCTGAAAGCTCAACATTCGGAAAACGAAGATTATGGCATCTGGTCCCATCACTTCATGGCAAATATATGGGGAAACATGGAAACAGTGGCTGACTTTATTTTCTAGGCTCCAAAATCACTGCAGATGGTGATTCATTTCAGTTCAGTTCAGTCGCTCAGTCATGTCCGACTCTTCGCGATCCCATGAATCGCAGCACGCCAGGCCTCCCTGTCCATCACCAACTCCCCGAGTTCACTCAGACTCACATCTATCGAGTCAGTGATGCCATCCAGCCATCACATCCTCGATCGTCCCCTTCTCCTCCTGTCCCCAATCCCTCCCAGCATCAAAGTCTTTTCCAGTGAGTCAACTCTTCACATGAGGTGGCCAAAGTACTGGAGCTTCAGCTTTAGCATCATTCCTTCCAAAGAAATCCCAGGGCTGATCTCCTTCCGAATGGACTGGTTGGATCTCCTTGCAGTCCAAGGGACTCTCAAGAGCCTTCTCCAACACCACAGTTCAAAAGCATCAATTCTTCAGCACTCAGCCTTCTTCATAGTCCAGCTCTCACATCCGTACATAACTACAGGAAAATCCATAGCCTTGACTAGACAGACCTTAGTCGGCAAAGTAATGTCTCTGCTTTTGAATACACTATCTAGGTTGATCATAAATTTTCTTCCAAGGAGTAAGCGTCTTAAATTCATGGCTGCAGTCACCATTTGCAGTGATTTTGGAGCCCCCCAAAATAAAGTCTGACACTGTTTCCACTGTTTCTCCATCTATTTCCCATGGAGTGATGGGACCAGATGCCATGATCTTTGTTTTCTGAATGTTGAGCTTTAAGCCAACTTTTTCACTCTCCTCTTTGACTTTCATCAAGAGGCTTTTAGTTCCTCTTCACTTTCTGCCATAAGGGTAGTGTCCTCTGCATATCTGAGGTTATTACAGCCATGAAATTAAAAGACGCTTACTCCTTGGAAGGAAAGTTATGACCAACATAGACAGAATATTAAAAAGCAGAGACATTACTTTTTCAACAAGGCTCTGTCTAGTCAAGGCTATGGTTTTTCCAGTGGTCATGTATGAGTGTGAGAGTTGGACTATAAAGAAAGCTGAGCACTGTGGAATTGATGTTTTTGAACTGTGGTATTGGAGAAGACTCTTGAAAAAGAGTCCCTTGGACTGCAAGGAGATCCAACCAGTCCATCCTGAAGGAGATCAGCCCTGGGTTTTCATTGGTAGGACTGCTTTTGAAGCTGAAACTCCAATACTTTGGCCACCTGATGCAAAGATATGACTTATTTGAAAAGACCCTGATGCTGGGAAACATTGAGGGCAGTAGAAGGGGAAGACAGATGATGAGATGGTTGGATGGCACCACTGACTCAATGGACGTGGGTTTGGGTGGTCTCTGGGAGTTGGTGATGGAGAGAGGCCTGGTACACTGTGGTTCATGGGGTCGCAAAGAGTCAGACACGACTGAGTGACTGAACAGAACTGAAACAATTATTGGGCTTCCCTGGTGGCTCAGATTGTAAAGAATCTGCCTGCAATGCAGAAGACCCAGGTTGGATCCCTGGGTGGGGAAGATCCCCTGGAGAAGGGAATGACAACCCACTCAGCATGTGAATGGAGAACTTCAAGATATACAAGCTGGATTTAGAAAAGGCAGAGGAACCAGAGTTCAAATTGCCAATATCTGTTGTATCATAGAAAATGCAAGAGAATTCCAGAAAAACATCTACCTCTACTTCATTGCCTACACTATGGACTTTGACTATATGGATCATAACAAACTTCGGAAAATTCTTAAAGAGATGGGAATACCAGACCACCTTACTTGCGTTCTGCAAAACCTGTATGCAGATCAAGAACCTACAGTTAGAACCAGACATGTTACAACAGACAGGTTCCAAATTGGGAAAGGGGTTTGTCAAGGCTGTATATTGTCACCCTGCTTATTTAATTTATATGCAGAGTATATTATGTGAAATGCTAGGCTGGATGAAGCAGAAACTGGAATCAAGACTGCTGGGAGAATTATCAATAACCTCAGATATGCAGATGACACCACCCTTATGGCAGAAAGTGAAGAGGTACTAAAGAGCCTCTTGATGAAGATGAAAGATGAAAGTGGAAAAGCTGGCTTAAAACTCAACATTCAGAAAACAAAGGTCATGACATCTGGTTTCATCACCTCATGAAAATAGTTGGAGAAACAACGGAAACAGTGACAGACTTTCTTTTCTTGTGTTCCAAACTCACTGCAGATGGTGACTGCAACCATGAAATTGAAAGACTCTTGCTCATTGGAAGAAAAGCTGTGACCAGCCTAGACAGCATATCAAAAAGCAGAGACATTACTTTGCCAATAAAAGTCCATCTAGTCAAAGCTATGGTTTTCCCAGTAGTCATTGTAGATGGGACAGTTGGACCATAAAGAAGGCTGAGTGCCTAAGAATTGACACTTTTGAACTGTGGTGTTAGAGAAGACTCTTGATAGTCCCTTGGACTGCAAAGCAATCAAACCATCAATCTTGAATATTCATTGGAAGGACTGATGCTGAAGCTGAAGCTCCAATATTTTGGCCACCTGATGTGAAGAGCCAAGTCATTAGAGAAGACTCTGATGATGGGAAAGATTGAAGGCAGGAGAAGGGGATGACAAGAGGATGAGATAGTTGGATGGCATCACCAACTCCATGGACATGAGTCTGAGCAAGCTCATGTCTGAGGTGGTGGTGGACAGGGAAGCCTGGCATGCTACAGTCCATAGGGTAGCAAAGAGTCAGACATGGCTGAGAGACTGAACACAAAGAATGATTATATTAATATGTTTTCCTTTAAATATTTAAGAAAACTTGATAGAATTTTGTTTCTTTTATAATGTTAAGTAATGATTTTGGTATAGGAATGGAGTATACAAACATATGATTTGATCATATAGATTCTTTATATACCAAATAAATAGTAAATGCTCCTTAACTTCTCTGTATTAATAGATTAAAAATATTAAAAATTCAATCCCACTAATGCTTGTTCTTATATTTAGAAACATCCAATGATTGAAAAAATATTAAGCTTATAAATGTCACTTTAAATGTGTAATTATGTATACTGAACCCATATAAATCAAGTTCACTGTTCCTTTACCTGAATGTAACTTTATATCCCTTTCATCACCTTAACTCTCTAAACAGCAATGATTAAGGATTTATTTTGTAATATTCACCACTTTAATGGAGTGCTTCAGAGCTACTAATAAGCTTTCACTTTTGTAAAGTTCACTAATTTTTAATATCATATAATTTGAATTGTTTCAAGACTTTTATTTAGACCTCTTTTGTTGATAGTTAACACCAATCAAAATGTTTATTTGAAACTGTTTTTAAGCACATACAAGCATATTAGAAATCCACTTACATCTAAATTGCTCATATTAATATAAGGTTGAAATTGAAAGAGTTGACTCATTGGAAAAGACTTTGATGCTGGGAGGGATTGGGGGCAGGAGGAGAAGGGGATGACTGAGGATGAAATGGCTGGATGGCATCACTGACGCGATGGACGTGAGTCTGAGTGAACTTCAGGAGTTGGTGATGGACAGGGAGGCCTGACATGCTGCAGTTCATGGGGTCACAAAGAGTCGGACACAACTGAGTGACTGAACTGAATTGAATGACATAAAATGCTTCCCTGGTGGTTCAGTGGTAAAGAATTAACCTGCCCATGCAGGATACACAGGTTCAATCCCTGGGTCAGGAAGATCCCCTGGAGAAAATGACATAAAATTGTCTCTGTTTACCATTTTATTAATGACAAACTTTAAGCTCAGAGACAATAAGGTCAAAAACTCATCAATTTTGGAACCAAAAATTGAATTCAGGCATATTTTATCTATTAAATAGAGTGAGTGCTTATAGACATTGTAACAGCATATGTTAGTTGAGCTTGCTTATAACCACTTAAATGTAATATGAAAATGTTAATATATACAATTAATGGAAACTTACATTACAGTCATGCAACTTTAAAATATTCAATTTATTCTACTTTAATAGAAATTTTAAAAATGAATGATGTACTACTTGAAATATACTTTAAATGAGTACGTTTCTCCCTTTATATGAACAAAGTCTATATATTTAAATGGTTGGAATTCATCTTGAAAGTAATATTCATATAGCATATTCATTGTACTCAAGATATATTTTATTCTTTCAAATGCTAATAGGGAATACACTTGATGAATCTTGCAATAATGTGCCATTTTTGCCCTTTCTGTTTACTAAATGATTCATTTTTCTCAGGGTAAATGTAAACTGAATTAAAATGTTAGGTGTTCTGTCATGTCCAGCTCTTTGAGACCCCGTGGACTGTTGCCCGCCAGGCTCCTCTGTTCATGGAATTCTCCAACCAAGAATGCTGGAGTGGGTATCTATTCCCTTCTCCAGAGGATCTTCCCAAACCAGGGCTCAAACACAAGTCTCCTACATTGCAAGCAGATTATTACCATCTGAGTCACCAGGGTTTAATGAGCCACCGGGAAAGGTACTTAAATTATTATGAAGGCATACACATTCCCTGGTGGCTCAAGGGAAAAGAATCTATCTGCCTGCACTGCAGGAGCTGCAGGAGACACAGGTTAGATCCCTGACTTGGGAAGATCCCCCGGAGGAGGGCATGGCAACCCATTCCAGTGTTCTTGCTTGGAGAAACCCCAGGGACACAGGAGCCTGGCAGGCTACAGTCCATAGGGTCACAAAAAGCTGGCCATGACTGAAACAACTTAGCACCCATGCACAGACATACGTTTTGGAAAATACTGGATTTGAACAAATTTACTGTATTATTTATTTCAGTGAACTATTCATAAAATTAAAGAATCCTAAATAACAATATTTGTTCATTTACTATGTTTTTAAAATACATATCTTATATTTTCAAATTAACTTGTTTCATTATAATATAAAGACTAATTTTCCAATACTTTTATTTCTGTTCTACTTTTTTAATGAAAAACCATATTCCCCATAGAAAAATAAGATGCATTGTTATATTTTATTTAAATTGGAAAAAACATTTTCTTATTCTTCACAAAATTCATGTATTTTGCAGTTTACATATTACATGGCCTCTAGCAAGTTACCAGTGTTAATTGTCATGTTTAATTTTATACAATGAAAGACAAAATTATATATAATTAGTAAAAGACTGATTCCCATTCACTATTGATCCCTAATACTTTTAAAATTAATTTCAAGATCCGTATAGGTGAAATGTCCAAGGCGCTCAGTTTCTTAGCGTCCCTCTTAAAACGATCTTTATGTCTATAGTTTCACAATATTTTGCTCCCACAGTCTTTAACTTCTCATTATCAGTACTCCAATCCCTCCATCACTTTCAATTGCAGACTTCTCACTCTCCATCCACCAGATCCTCCTAATACTTCAGTTTTAACAATCCTTTGATTTCCACTGGCTTCTTCAATCCACTGATCCTGCTATTTCCACTCTCCAACTTTTGATGAGTTCTCTTCGTGTCTTAAATTCTATGATAAACTGCTGGACTCATTCTATTGCACGTGCATCAACTCTTTTGCTATCTTCCTACTTCTGTCCAGGTTTTCGCTGAATCTAAACCTGCAGCAGTGCTGCTGATTGTGACTAAAGACATTCTTGAAAATGCAGATTTTCCATCTTTAAATGAACCTATACTGGTGTCAAGCATTGATGATGAAATCTCTCTGCTCCATCTCTCCTCATTGCTTATACAACGATTTCATTTTTCACAAAAATTCTCATACTTCTTTCTTATCCACCCCTCCCCCCACCAGCAAATAGTGCGTGATAGCAAAGTCGCTCAGTTGTGTCTGACTCTTTGCAACCCGGTGGCCTGTAGCCTACTAGGCTTCTCTGTTCATGGGATTCTCCAGGCAAGAATACTGGAGTGGGTTACCATTTCTTCTCCAGGGGATCTTCCTGACCCAGGGATCACACCAGGAGTCTCCCACATTGGAGACAGGTACTTTAACCTCTGAGACACCAGCAGCCTTAATTCTCTTTCCAATGAGGGTTTTATAGTGATAGGAATTTTTGTGATTATTTGTGTGAAACAGGTTTTCCTCCCATGTAATGAGAACTGGAATATATCTGTTGTGTTGTTTGTTATTTAGTTTCTAAATCACATCCAACTCTTTTGCGACTGTAACTGGCCAGTTTCCCGTATCCATGGGATTTTCCAGGAGAGAATACTGAAGTTGTTTGCCATTTCCTCCTCTGGAGAATATTCCCAACCCAGGGATTGAACCCAGGTCTCCTGGGTCTCTTGCACTGGCAGGAGGATTCTTTACCACTAATGCTACCTGGGAAGCCCTGGAGGATATCTATAGCCTGTTTATACTATTGATCAATATTCTGTTGTGTGTTTAGAAGTCATTGATTATCAGTGGTCTAATAGAACATTTGTAATATCACAGCTTGAAACTTAAAATTCTTTTTTAATTATTTTGATTACTTTTGATCATTTCCAATGCCCAATAATGTGCTAAATGTAGGTGAATAGTTAAGATACTATAGCAAATTCAACAAATTTGTTTTAACGTGAAGACTATTGGTCTCAGATATAATTCATTCTTAGTAGTTTTGAGAGAACTAAGATTTGAATATATATAAAGACAGCAACAGAAAGTATTTTACCCTTCACATGATGCTCTTGAAATTCCCTGGTGGTTAGGACATCTGTTGGGATTGAATGCCAGTGGCTTGTGATGCTCTCCGGACCCATAGGGAATACAAATCAAACTAATTCAAAGAATAGTTTCTTATTGCCAATTACCAGGATTCTTACAGAGCACTGAGTGACTATTTAGTCTGATCTGAAATGGAAAATTAGCAGTTGTTTTTTATCCACATCTGGTGATAAGCAAGGCTGCAGTGTACTCCAGATGCCATTCACTGCTACATATTTCTGGGTACCCATTTCATCTGACATCTGTAACTACTCCAGTATAGCACAGCAAACACAAAACAGAGAGAAAGGGAAAGTATTGCAGTCGTGATGAATAAAGAGAAGAAAAAGGTCTATTTTCAGTGAAATAAATGCCCTTCCTCACCCTCCTGGTCCACTCTCCATTTGGTTAAGTTTGCTTTCTTGTTCCCTTAACAAGGAATCTGTAATTCCACATTCATTTTGATAGTCCATGAAGACCCTTTAAAATTATATTATTTGAAAGTTAGCATGACAGATACTAGATTTAAGAATTTAAGTGAATATTAGCTAATTTCTAAAACAGAAATTTTCGTATTTCTTGCCTTATATTCTAACTCTATTAGTAATTAAATTTCAATTATATTTTCTGTTTGAATGCAGATATCAGTTCAGTTCAGTCACTCAGTTGTGTCCGACTCTTTGTGACCCCATGAATCGCAGCATATCAGGCCTTCCTGTTCATCACCAACTCCCGGAGTTCACTCAGACTCACATCCATCAAGTCAGTGATGCCATCCAGCCATCTCATCCTCTGTTGTCCCCTTCTCCTCCTGTCCCCAATCACTCTCAGCAGCAGAGTCTTTTCCAATGAGTCAACTCTTCCCATGAGGTGGCCAAAGTAGTGGAGTTTCAGTTTTAGCATCATTCCTTCCAAAATATCCCAGGGCTGATCTCCTTCAGAATGGACTGGTTGGATCTCTGTGCAGTCCAAGGGACTCTCAAGAGTCTTCTCCAGCTCCACAGTTCAAAAGCATCAAGTCTTCAGCACTCAGCCTTCTTCACAGTCCAACTCTCACATCCATACATGACCACAGGAAAAACAATAGGCTTGACTAGACGGCTTCAGCAATACGTGAACTGTGAACTCCCTGATGTTCAAGCTGGTTTTAGAAAAGCCAGAGGAACCAGAGATCAAATTGCCAACATCTGCTGGATCATGGAAAAAGCAAGAGAGTTCCAGAAAAACATCTATTTCTGCTTTATTGACTATTCCAAAGTCTTTGACTGTGTGGATCCCAATAAACTGTGGAAAATTCAGAAAGAGATGGGAATACCAGACCGCCAGACCTGCCTCTTGAGAAATCTGTATGCAGATCAGGAAGCAACAGTTAGAGCTGGACATGGAACAACAGACTGGTTCCAAATAGGAAAAGGAGGACGTCAAGGAGGTATATTGTCCCCCTGCTTATTTAACTTATATGCAGAGTACATCATAAGAAACGCTGGACTGGAAGAAACACAAGCTGTAATCAAGATTGCTGGGAGAAATATCAATAAACTCAGATATGCAGATGACAGCACCCTTATGACAGAAAGTGAAGAGGAGCTAAAAAGCATCATGGTGAAAGGGAAAGAGGAGAGTGAAAAAGTTGGCTTAAAGCTCAACATTCAGAAAACGAAGATCATGGCATCTGGTCCCATCACTTCCTGGGAAATAGATGGAAGAACAGTGGAAACAGTGTCAGATTTTATATTTTCGGGCTCAAAAATCACTGCAGATGGTGACTGCAGCCATGAAATTAGAAGACACTTACTCCTTGGAAGAAAAGTTATGACCAACCTAGATAGTATATTCAAAAGCAGAGACATTACTTTGCCAACTAAGGTCCGTCTAGTCAAGGATATGGTTTTTCTTGTGGTCATGTATGGATGTGAAAGTTGGACTGTGAAGAATGCTGAGTGCCAAAGAATTGATGCTTTTGAACTGTGGTGTTGGAGAAGACTCTTAGAGTCCCTTGGACTGCAAGGATATCAACCCTGGGATTTCTTTGGAAGGAATGATGCTAAAGCTGAAACTCCAGTACTCTGGCCACCTCATGCGAAGCGCTGACTCATTGGAAAAGACTCTGATGCTGGGAGTGATTGGGGACAGGAGGAGAAGGGAATGACAGAGGATGAGATGGCTGGATGGCATCACAGACTTGATGGACGTGAGTCTGAGTGAACTCTGAGAGATGGTGATGAACAGGGAGACCTGGCATGCTGTAATTCATGGAGTCACAAAGAGTCGGACATGACTGAGCGACTGAACTGAACTGAGACAGACCTTAGTCAGCAAAGTAATATCTCTACTTTTGAATATGCTATCTAGGTTGGTCACCATCTTGAACATCTGAAAATTATCAGTTCATGTATTTTGAAGGCTGCTTGGAGACTTTTGAACATTACTTTGCTAGCATGTGAGATGAGTGCAATTGTGTGATAGCTTGAGCATTCTCTGGCATTGCCTTTCTTTGTAATTGGAGTGAAAACTGACCTTTTTCCATTCCTGTGGCCACTGCTGAGTTTTCCAAATTTTCTGACATATTGAGTGCAGCACTTTCACAGCATCATCTTTTAGGATTTGAAATACAAGAGAAGACTCTACACATGGACATCACCAGATGGTCAATACTGAAATCAGATTGATTATGTTATTTGCAGCCAAAGTTGGAGAAGCTCTATATAGTAAGCAAAAGCAAGATGGGAGCTGACTGTGACTCAGATCATGAATTCTTTAATGCCAAATTCATACTTAAATTGAAGAAAGTAGGGAAAACCTCTAAGCCACTCAGATATGACCTAAATCAAATCTCTTATATTTATGCAATGGAAGTGACAAATAGATTCAAGGGGTTAGATCTGATAGACAGAGTGCCTGAAGAACTATGGATGGAGGTTTGTGACATTGTACAGTAGGCAGTGAGCAAGAGCATCCCCAAGAAAAAGAAAGGCAAAAAGGCAAAATGATTTTCTGAGTAGGCCTTACAAATAGCTGAGGAAAGAATAGAAGCTAAAGGCAAAGGAGGAAAGGAAAGATATATCCATTTGAATGCAGAATTCCAAAATAGCAAGGAGAAATAAGAAAGCCTTCCTTAGTGATCAATGCAAAGAAATAGAGAAAATATTAGAACTGGAAAGACTAGAGACCTCTTCAAGAACATTAGAGACACCAAGGGAATATTTCATGCAAAAATGGGCACAATATAGACAGAAATGGTATGGACCTAAGAGAAGCAGAAGGTATTAAGAAGAGGTGGCAGGAATACACAGGAGAACTATACAAAAAGATATTTATGACCAAGATAACCATGACTGGGTGATCAAATCAAGTGGGCCTTAGGAAACATCACTACACACAAAGCTAGCAGGGTAATGGGATTCCAGTTGAGCTATTTCAAATCCTAAAAAATGATGCTGTGAAAGTGCTGTACTCAATATGCCAGCAAATTTGGAAAACTCAACAGTGAGCCATGCTCAGTAAATCTTTAATCCAATTTTCTGTTGGTGGGTGAGGCTTGTTCCCTCCCCTTAGTTTGACCTGAGACCAAACTATGGTGAAGGTAATGAAGATAATGGCCACCTCCTTCAAAAGATAAAAACATAGACAGCATATTAAAAAGCAGAGACATTACTTTGCCAACAAAGGTCCATCTAGTCAAAGCTATGATTTTTCCAGCAATCATGTACGGATGTGAGAGTAGGACCATAAAGAATATTGGGCACTGAAGAATTGACACTTTTGAACTCTGCTGTTGGAGAAGACTCTTGAGAGACCCTTGCACTGTAAAGAAATCCAACCAGTCAATCCTAAAGGATATCAGTCCTGAATATTTATTGGCATGTCTGATGCTGAAGCTGAAACTTCAATACTTTCACCACCTGATACAAAGAACTGACTTTTTTGAAAAGACCCAGATGCTGGGAATGGTTGAAGGCAGGAGGGCGACAGAGGATGAGATAGCTGGATGGCATCACCAACTCGATGGGCATGAGTTTGAAGAAGCCCCAAATGTTGGGTACAGACAGGGAAGCCTGGTGTGCTACAGTCCATGGGGTCTCAAAGAGTTGAACATGACTGAGTGACTGAACTGACTGATACTGAACTTTGAATATTGTATTGTAGATCTTATTTAAGGTATGCATCTTATTTATAGATATCTAAATTCGATCATGACCTCTTAATGTCAACAATTAATTTTTTGTTTATTATTTTATTTTATTTTTATTTTAATTGGAGGCTAATTACTTTACAGCATTGTGGTGGTTCTTCCCATATATTCACATGAATCATCCATGGATGTACATGTGTTCCCCATCCTGACCCTCCCTCCCACCTCCCTCCCCATCCCATGCCTCAGGGTCATCCCAGTGCACCAGCCCTAAGCACCCTGTTTCATGCATCAAACCTGGACTGATGACCTGTTTCACATGTGGTAATATACCTGTTTCAATGCTATTTTCCCAAATCATCCAACCTTCGCCCTCTCCAACAGAAACCAACAGTCTGTTTTTTTATATCTGTGTCTCTTTTGCTGTATCACATATAGGCTCATTGTCACCATCTTTCTAAATTCCATATATATGCATTAATATATTGTATTGGTGTTTTTCTTTCTGACTTACTTCACTCTGTATAATGGGCTCCAGTTTCATCCACCTCATTAGAACTGATTCAAATGAATTCTTTTTAATAGCTGAGTAATATTCCATTGTGTATCTGTACCACAGCTTTCTTATCCATTCATCTGCCAATGGACATCTAAGTTACTTCCATGTCCTGGCTATTGTAAACAGTGCTGCAGTGAACACTGGGGTACACATGTCTCTTTCAATTCTGGTTTCCTCGGTGTGTATGCCCAGCAGTGGGATTGCTGCATCATATGGCAGTTCTATTTCCAGTATTTAAAGGAATCTTCACACTGTTATCCATAGTGGCTGTACTAGTTTGCATTCCCAACCAACAGTGTTAAGAGTGTTCCTCTTTTCTCTGTACCCTCTCCAGCATTTATTGTTTGTAGACTTTTGGTAGCAGCCATTCTGACTGGTGTGAGATGGTACCTCATTGTGGTCTTGATTTGCATTTCTCTGATAATGAGTGAAACTGAGCATCTTTTCTTGTGTTTGTTAGCCATCTGTATGTGTTATTTGGAGAAATGTCTGTTTAGTTTTTTGGCTCATTTTGATTGTCTTGCTTATTTTTCTGGAATTGAGCTGCAGGAGTTGCTTGTATATTTTTGAGATTAATTTTTTGTCAGTTGCTTAATTTTCTATTATTTTCTCCCATTCTGAAGGCTGTCCTTTCACCTTGCTTATAGTTTTCCTCCTTGTGCAGAAACTTTTAAGTTTAATTAGCTCCCATTTGTTTATTTCTGCTTGAATTTCCATTACTCTGGGAGGTGGGTCATAGAGGATCCTGCTATGATTTATGTCAGAGATGTTTTGCCTATTTTCCTCTAAGAGTTTTATAGTTTCTGGTCTTACATTTAGACCATTAATCCATTTTGAGTTTACTTTTGTTTATGGTGTTAGAAAATGTTCTAGTTTCTTTCTTTTACATGTGGTTGATCAGTTTTCCCATCACCACTTGTTAAAGAGATTGTCTTTCCTCCATTGTATATTCTTGCCTCCTTTGTCAAAGATAAGGTGTCCATTGGTGTGTGAAGTTATCTCTGGGCTTTCTATTTTGTTCCATTGATCTATGTGCCAGTATCTTTGTGACAGTATCATAGTCTCTTGATGGCTGTTGATTCGTAGTATAACCTGAAGTCAGGCAGGTGGATTCCTCAAGTTCCATTATTTTCTTGAGATTGCTTTGGATATTTCAGGGTTTTTTGTATTTTCATACAAACTGTGAAATTATTTGTTCTAGTTCTGTGAAAAATACCATTGGTAGCTTGATAGGGATTGCATTGAATCTATAGATTGCTTTAGGTAGTTTACTTATTTTCACTATATTGATTCTTCCAATCCATGAACTTGATATAGTTCTCTACCTATTTGTGTCATCTTTGATTTCTTTCATCAGTGTTTTATAGTTTTCTATATATAGGTCTTTTGTTTCTTTAGGTAGATTTATTCCTAAGTATTTTATTCTTTTCATTGCAGTGTGAATGGAAATGTTTCCTTAATTTGCTTAATTTTGTGTTATATTACAGATAAGCTGTCTGGTCCTGGACTTTTGTTTGTTGGAAGATTTCTGATTACAGTTTTGATTTCTGTGCTTGTGATGGGTCTGTTAAGATTTTCTATTTCTTCCTCATACAGTTTTAGAAAGTTATAAGAATTTGTCCATTTCTAAGAATTTGTCCATTACTTCCAAGTTGTCCATTTTATTGGCATATAGTTGCTGATAGTAGTCTCTTATGATCCTTTGTGTTTCTGTGTTGTCTCTTGTGATTTCTCGATTTTCATTTCTAATTTTCTTGATTTGATTCTTCTTTTTTTTTTTCTTAATGAGTCTGGCTAGTGTTTTGTCTATTTTATTTATCTTCTCAAAGAACCAGCTTTTAGCTTTTTTGATTTTTGCTATGGTCTCCTTTGTTTCTTTTGCATTTATTTCTGCCTTAATTTTTATGATTTCTTTCCTTCTACTAAGCACCTCCACTGGAGTGCTTTATTTCTTCTTTTTCTAGCTTCTTTAGGTGTAGAGTTCATTTATTTATGTAATTTCTCTCCTGTTTATTGAGGTAGGGTTGTATTGCTATGAACCTTCCCCTTAGCACTGCTTTTACTGCATCCCAAAGATTTGGGGTTATTGTGTTTTCATTTTCATTTGTTTCTATGCATGTTTTGATTTCTTTTTGGTTTCTTCTGTGATTTGTTAGTTATTCAAAAGTGTGTTGTTTAGCCTCCATATGTCTGTATTTTTAATAGTTTCTTTCCTATAGTTGACATCAATCTTATCACATTGTAATCAGAAAAGTGACTTGAGATGATTTCAATTTTTTGAATTTACCAAGGCTAGATTTATGGCCCAGGATGTGATCTATCCTGAAGAATGTTCCATGTGCACTTGAGAAAAAGGTGAAATTCCTGTTTTAGGGTAAAATGTCCTATAGATATCAAGTTGGTCTCACTGCTCTATTGTATCATTTAAAGTTTGTATTTCCTTGCTGTTAACTTTTAGTTGATCTATCCATAGGTGTGAATGGAGTATTAAAGTCTCCCACTATTATCGTGTTACTGCTAATTTCCCCTTTCATATTTGTTAGCATTTGCCTTACATATTGTGGTGCTCCTATGTTGGGTGAATATGTATTTATAATTGTTAGATTTTCTTCTTGGATCCTTTGGTCATTATGTAGTGTCTTTCTTATCTCTTTTCACAGCTTTCATTTCAAAGTCTATTTTATCTGATATGAGTATTGGTACTCCTGCTTTCTTTTGTCTCTATTTGTGTGAAATATCTTTTCCAGACCTTCACTTTCAGTCTGTATGCGTCTCTAGGTTTGAGGTGGGTCTCTTGTAGACAGCTTATAAGGGATCTTGTTTTTGTATCCATTTTGCCAGTCTTTGTCTTTTGGTTGGAACACCCAACCTATTTCATTTAAGGTAATTATTGATAAATATGATCCCATTGCCATTTACTTTGTTGTTTTGGGTTCAAGTTTATAAACTTTTTCTGTATTTCTTGCCTAGAGAAGATCCTTTAGCATTTGTTGAAAAGCTGGTTTGGTGGTGCTGAATTCTCTGAGCTTTTGCTTGTCTGTAAAACTTTTGATTTCTCCTTCATATTTGAATGAGATCCTTGCTGGGTATAGTAATCTGGCTTGCAGGTTTTTGTTTTTCATCACTTTAAGTATGTCCTGCCATTCCTTCCTAGTTTAAAGAGTTTCTATTGAATGATCAGCTGTTATCCTTATGAGGATCCCCTTGTGGGTTATTTGTTGTTTTTCCTTTGCTGTTTTTAATATTTGTTCTTTGTGTTTGATCTTCATTAATTTGATTAATATGTGTCTTGGGGTGTTTCACCTTGGGTTTATCTTGTTTGGGATTCTCTGGGTTTCTTGCTCTTGATGGCTATGTCTTTCCACATTTTAGGGAAATTTTCAATTATTATCTCTTCAAGTATTTTCTCATGGCCTTTCTTTTTGTCTTCTTCTTCTGGGACTCCTATGTTTCGAATGTTGGGGTGTTTAACATTGTTCCAGATGTCTCTGAGGTTGTCCTCATTTCTTTTCTTTTTTTCTTTTTTCCTCTCTGCCTCATTTATTTCCACCATTCTATCTTCTACCCCACTTATCCTATCTTCTACTTCAGTTATTCTACTGTTGGTTCCCTCCAGAGTGCTTTTGATGTCAGTTATTACATTATTCACTATTGATTGCCTTTTTTATTTCTTCTAGGTCCCTGTTAAACTTTTCTTGTATCTTCTTAATCTTTGTCTCCAGACTATTTATCTGTAACTTCATTTTGTTTTCAAAAGTTTGAATCATTTTCACTATCATTATTCTGAATTCTTTTTCAGATTGACTCCCTATCTCCTCCTGTTTTGTTTGGTTTGGTGGGCTTTTATCATTTTCTTTTACCTGCTGAATATTTCTCTGCCTTTTAATCTTGTTTAGGTTGCTGTGTTTGGGGTGGCCTTTTTGTATTCTGGAAGTTTGTGGCTCCTATTTACTGTGGAGGTTCCTCCATGTGGGTGGGGTTAGATGAGTGGCTTGTCAAGGTTTCCTGGTTAGGGGAGCTTGTGTCGATGTTCTGGTGGCTGGAGCTGGATCTCTTCTCTCTGGAGTGCAATGAAATGTCCAGTAGTGAGTTTTGAGGTGTCTATAGGTTTGGTGTGACTTTTGGCTGCCTGTATTTTTGTGCTCATGGTTATGTTCATGCTTTGTTGGAGAATTAGCTTGGTATGTCTTTTCTGAAACTTGTTGGCTCTTGGGTGGACCTTAGTTTCAGTGTAGGTATGGAGGCTTTTGGATGAGGTTTTGTCAGTTAATGTTCCCTGGAGTCAGGAGTTTTCCTGTGTTCTCAAATTTTGAATTTAAGCCTCCTGCCTCTGGCTTTCAGTCTTATTCTTACAGTAGCCTCAAGACTTCTCCATCCATAAAGCACCAATGGTAAAACATCTAGGTTAATGGTGAAAAGATTCTCCACAGTGGTGGATACCCAGAGAGGTTCACAGAGTTACATGAAGAAGAGAAGAGGGAGGAGGGAGATAGAGGTGACCAGGAGAAGAGGGGAAATCGAAAGGGGAGAGAGCAATCTGGCCAGTAATCAATTCCCTATTTTCTCTCAACAGTCTGGAACACTAAGAGAGGATCACAGAGTTCCACAGAGAAGAGGGAAGAAGGAGATAGAGGTGACCAGGAGGAGAGGAGGGGAAGTCAAAAGGAGAGACCAATCTAGCCTGTGATCAGTTCCCTAAGTGTTCTCCACAGCCTGGAACACTCAAAGAGATTCACAGAGTTAAGTAGAGAAGAGAAAGGGGATGGAGGAGATAGAGGTGACTTGGAGGAGAAAAGGAGAGTCAAAAGGGGAGAGAGCAATCAAGCCAGTAATCACACTCCTAAGTAAAAATGGGTACTAAAGATTGGATTCTTAAAGGTACAGAATTGATAACAAATACCAAAAAGCAAAGATTAAAAATCTAAAGTAGAGGTTAGACTCTCAAAATACAATATTAAAAATAAAACAAAATTGCAAAAGTTATTTAAAAATATAAATGAAATTTCCTTTAAAAATAGGGTCTTTTTTCCTAGGTAATAGTAGGTTTTAAAAATGAAAATTAAAAAAGTAATAAAAAATTTAAAAATAAAAAAAAAATTAAACAATTAAAAAATGATATTAGTAAAATGTATCTAGGGATTTCTCTGGAGCTGTTGAGGGCAGTGTGGGGTCAGTTCAGTTTCAGATAGTTTCATGTTCCAGCTTATACTTTTCTCAAGGTCAATGGGTCCCTTCCAATGTAGCCAGTGCTAACTACAGGGTTTTAATCTGTTGTACCTGCCATTTCCAAAGCTGTTCCCTCTTCTTTGTTTAGTTTGGCTTCCTCTGTTTGCAAATCTCTTCAGTATCTAACTTATGCCCTGACACGATGGGGTGAAGGTGGTCATTTATTTAGGCTCACTTGTTCAAGTGTGCTGCCAGGAGGGAAGAACACTGCAGAAAATATCACTGGCGTGTGTGAAGAGTGTTCACAGGGTCTTAGTCACACTGGGCTAGCCTCAGCTCTTGGCATGTGTGCTTTCCCAGTCTACATTGCTCAGGATCCAGGTTGCTCTGCTGGGGAACTGTCTAAGGCAGGCCCTGGGTTGCATGCACTATCCAGGTCTATGCCACTCAGGTTCATGTTCTTGGGTACTCCATAAAGGCACAGATTTGATTGGGCCTGCATTTTGTGCCCTTCCCAGATCTGAGCAGGTCGGGAGACCACGTGTTTGGTGAGCACACTCTCCCCAGGTGCAATGTGGCTTATCGCCTCCCCGGTTCCAGCCGTTCAGTTTCCTGGGTGCACAGCGGGAGCATGGTCTCAGGTGTACTCTGTGTCTCCTCTGGGGAGCTGATCTCTGGCTGCAACCCTCCTGGTGATGTCAACCATCCAGGATCCCAGGAAGACTTGATTAGCAACTGGGAGCTTGCTCGTAGTTTGGTAGGGGATGCCATCTCTGGGGCCGAGTTTGCCCCTTGCCTTCTGGCTCTGGCTGTCACCCGCCTGTCTCTCTGCCTCCGGTGGGTGATGGGCCAGTTGGCAGTTGTCTAGCGCTCCTCTGGTATTCCCTCAGTCCTTTGTTCTGTGAGCAAGCCGGGCAGTGCCTTAAGTTAGAGCTTTTCGCAGGAAAGTTATCTCTCTCTTTCTTTCTTTTTTTCCCCTCTCTGGCTGTCCCATGGTTTGGGTTGCTATCTCACCTTAGCTCCCTCAGATTGCCCTCAAGGCATTCAGGCCCTGTCCTTACCCTAAGCAATGCAGCCCCGCCTCCCTCCCTGTTCAGCCCCTGCTTGCTCTTGGTGGACTCAAGTGTATGGGCTACTTCTCCACTGGGAGATGCAGTTAGGCGCATAATCTGTGGGTTTTATTTATTTTTTCCTCCCAGTTATGTTGCCCTCTGAGATGCCAAAACTCCCCACAGATCCACGGTAAGAGGGTTTCCTGGAGTTTGCAAACCTCTCCTCTTTACGACTCCCTCCCTGGTACGAGTCTCCATCTCTAACTCTTTTGTCTTTTTTTCTATCTTTTGTCCTACCTCCTTTTGAAGAAATGGGCTGCTTTTCAGGGTGCCTGCTGTCCTCTGCTAGCATTCAGAAGTTGTTTTGTGGTATTTGCTCAGGGTTCAAATAATCTTTCAATGAATTTGTAGTGGAGAAAGTGGTCTCTCCTTCTTATTTCTCTGCCATCCAGGGACCATCCCGGCCCCCCCAACAATTAAATATTTAGGGAAAATTATACATACTGTTGAGCTTCCCTGGTGGCTTCACGGTAAAAAATTCACCTGTAATGCTGGAGACCTAGGTTCAATCCTTGCATTATAAATTTCCACTGGAGGAGGGCATGGCAACATATTCCAGTATTCTTACCTGGAGGATCCCCATGGACAGAGGTGCCTGGAAGGCTAAAGTCCAGAATTGGACATGACTGAATGACTAAGCACATGCGCGCGTGCACACGTGCACACGCACACACACACACACATACACACACATACTGTTAGGTTTACTCTGGATCAGCAGAGAACTGCAATTCAAGATCTTTAATCATGGGGAGCCACGTGCAAGTCCTCACATGGCAAGGGAAGGAGAATGCTTTCACAGAGAGGAAAAGGGCATTGGGTGAGGAGGTTGTAGGAAACAGAGCCCAAGGCTTTTAGTAAAATCCTTACCAGTATAGGAGATGTTCTTTCTGTTGGTCCCTGCTAATGTTAAAAGCTGCCTATGAGAGCTCACCTCTTCTGTTGTCCAAACTCTTTTAAATTGTGTATTTTCTTACAGTTGTCCTTTTTGACCAAAATTTCCCTCTGAAAGCATCACTGACCAAGAGTCATGATTTCCAGTTTCTGCACTTTTTGTCCTTTAGGTCAGGAAGACTTGCTTGGTGCAGTGTCTCACATCAGAAGAAATATGCCTGTTGGAGACATATTCAGGCCACAGTAGAGCAACAAGGAGTGGTAGAAGGGGGCAGTCCTCAGGCACTTTCTATTTCAAGTCCATATCTTATCAAGATCATGGATGTTGGAGATCCTTTGAACTGTTATGTTAGCATCAAAGGTTTTGTAGCAAATTTCCAACAGGCCTGGTCCAGGTACCTTGGGAAAGCTATCTCATCAGATGTTTTCTGTTTCAGTTCCAGGAAATCTTTACTTTCAGGCCACAAGATGATGTGCATTTCTAGTCAGAGTTTGGCACTTTCTTTATGTTTGTCATGTTAACACGTGGAGTATGTCCACTCAAGGATGAGTCAGCAGTACTTGATGGGCACTTTTCCAGTGAGGTTGAAGAAAGTTCTGGAGAAGTTTTTTTCAGTAGATGAAATCTCCAGATTGCATGATATGATGCTTAAGGTCTTCCTCTTCCAAGGGCATGCTGTGAAAAACTTGCTCTACTAAAACATGGTTTTTTTTTAATAGAAACTATTAAACCTTTTCAGTATTGATCTCTGCAATAATTTCTCCTTTTATCAGCTGTGGGTCAAAAGAAGCAAGAGCCAAGTCACTAGGAATTTTGTTATCTCAAAGGGTACACATTTGTGAGTGCCAAGAGGGGTGGATATGAAATTTGGAAGGATTAATGGCAACGCTTTTGGCCAAGGTTTTTGGAAAGTAAGTGAAGGTGAGTCTCTCAGTCATGTCCTACTCTTTGTGACCCCATGTGATCCCCATACAATACATGGAATTCTCCAGGCAAGAATACTGGAATGAGTAGTCTTTCACTTCTCCAGGGCATCTTGCCAATGCAGGGAGCCTTCACAGTTTTGCCAACTGAGTCTTAATAAAGGCATTGATGCATTTGACTAAACTAGAGGATTGAGTGTGGTTAGTGCAGTGAAAGAGTAATAAAACTGGCCAGAGCAGACTTGTTGAAGCACCTGGCCAGATAAATAGTTCCCTAACCACTCTGAAGTTCTCAAAAATTTTCCCCAAGAAGGGATAATCTTTTCCAAAATAACTTTATCCACAGATAAGACCATAGCTGGTCAGCAATAGAAGACTTCAGTCTAGCATGAAAGCATACAAACTATGACTGAAATGTATTTATATCCATTAGTTGGAAGGAGTTGTGTAAAATCTCTTTGCGAGACCTCTAATGGTCCATTAGGCAGTTTAAAACACAGGCGAGCAATCCAAAGAGACCTCCCTGATGTACTGAGGACAAATGAGGAGGGTGGGGTTTTTTTGTTTTTGTTTTTTGGCCTTGTTAATATTTCCCTAGCGATATTGACCGGAGAAGGTGATGGCACCCCACTCAAGTACTCTTGCCTGGAAAATCCCATGGATGGAGGAGCCTGGCAGGCTGCAGTCCATGAGTTGGACATGACTGAGTCTAAGAGTCGGACATGACTGAGTGACTTCACAGTGAAATTGACTCATGAAAGTTAGCATTTTGTCAGTAGCCCAATGGTTTAGTGCATGTACAGTGCTAACCAGTGGAAATTTTAGAGTCTCTGGTAGGATTGAGTTATTATTCAGTTCCAACCAAGGCTTGCTTTAAAAAAAAAAAAAAAGTCAAAACAACAATTATTGAATTTCCAATCTTTTTTTTTTTTTCTTTTCTGAGGTTAACTGTTGTGCTAGCCAGTTTTTCTAAGTTATCATTGGGGAAATAACCTTTTGGAATGACAGAGGTTTGACGGGTCATGGTCCTTTTAAAGGCAGCATTTCTTGCAGAAATATTAGCCAGGTGATTTCCCCTAGCTTCTCGATGGTCAAGTTTAGAATGCCCAGAATGGTGAAATAATGCAGCAGGTAAAAGTATTGCATTTAATAATTCTTTTTGCAGAGATTTTTAAATTTTATTTCCACCAGAAGGAAGGAAGCTATATTGCAACACTCCAAAATCATGAGCTATTCCAAAAGCATATTTACTGCCAGTATAAATATTGATGGTTTTTGTCCTTGGCTAAAGTACAAGCCCCTGTAAGAGGGTGTAACAGCCTGCTGGACTGAAGTAAACATAGATAAAGATGCTGCCTTGATAACATGAAAAGAAGTTGTAATACCATATCCAGAATATTTGCCATCGTCATTTTTGAAATAAGACCATCATTAAGCCAGGAGAAGTCAATGTTTTTCAGTGGAATTTCCTGTAGACCATCATAAGTCAGGACGTAGTTCATCAGTGTTCAGCAGTCACGAGATACTTTGTTGGTTACAAGAGTAGTCAGGTCAAGATTATTGCAATGTAAAGAGTAATGTGAGGAATAGTTAACAAAAGGTTAGGAAGCTGGCTGAGAAACACTGTAATGAGAATTCAGAAAGTTTATACTGCAAGAGGTACAAAAATGTTTAAAGGAAATCCCACTATAATTTTCTCACTGTATTTAACCAAAAGGGCAATAGCCATATGGCTTAAAGGCAGAAGTGAGAGAAATCTCCATGTTCAGTGTTTTAGGGTAAGTACTAGAAGGATATTCCCTGCCTTTTCATATACATAAAGGAAAAAAAAATCTGATAGTTGAGTTTCCCAAGGACAGATGGGTTCATCAAATTCTGTTTTAAGATCTTGAAGTCTATCTCATCAGCTTCTTGCCATAAAATTGAGTTCAGGAGGTTACTATTGAGTGAAACACACATCAGTTTGGCCATGGAGAAAGACTTGGAATCTAAGTTCAGCAACCACCAACTAACCCAAGAAAACTTTACAGTTGTCACTGAGTTTTGAGTTTGGGGAAACTCAGTATACCCTGAAATCTATCTGGATCTATGTGCGTCCCTTGTTCTTATATTGGATGACCTAAATATCCAACCTGGGTTTGGCAAACCACTTTTTCCTTTGGCAAATCTACAGCCTTTTAAGGCCAAAAGCTTTAGAAAGTGGATGTTGTCTCCCATGATGAGACATGAAAAGCAGAGTAAAGAAGAAAATCATCTACAGAGTACAGCAAAGTAGAAACTCTAGGAGCTTTATGTCCCAGATCCAACTTCAAAATTGGTAAGAAATAAGGACTCTAAATATAACCCTGAGACATTATCATCAAGGTGAATTATTTTTCTTCCAAAATGAAGGCAAAAAGTTATAGACTAGCTTTATCAACTGGAATACTAACCAGTGCAGTGCATAAATCAATTATTGTAAAGAATTTACTTCCAGTAGAAACAGATGTTAGTAATATATGAGGATTAGGGACAACAGGATTTCAAGGGATAACAATGTTGTTTATCTCTTGGTGGTCCCGGACAAACTATCCTCTATCCTCAGCCCGTACGTTTTTCTCACCAGTAAAATGGAAGTATTACAGGGGCTAGTATTAATACAACAGATAATGAGGCCCTGAACTTTCAATCTTCAATTATGGGTTTTATGCCTTGAAGGAATTTCTTCATTGATAAGGTATTGATTAATTCTGGGAAAAAGTTTTCACAGATGTATATAAATTTTCATGAGATGCACTGTGAATTTTGCCAACATCAGACAGAGATTTTTCCTATAAGGGCAGTGTTAGCTGATTCAGCAGGGGCAAATGATCTGCTCTGTGTTTCCAGAATCTCTTCTAGTACTACCAGAGATTAAGCAAATGAAAGATGTCAAAGGGTCATTTAATTCATCTGATGGGTTATGTTGATTACTGTAAATTTCTAAAATCATTTCTCCTTTTGGAGAAAGAAATTCTGGCATGATATTTCTGTAAGAAGTCTCAGACTAATAAATGAATAGGAGCAGAGGAACTAAGGGTGAAAGAGTGTGTATCACTCAAAGTACCTACACAAAAAGGAGTAGATTTAGAGAGAGGAACTCCTTGAGACTCATTAGAGATCCTCACCATTTAAACTGTTTCAGTGCTCTTAGGCAGGGACTGTTTTATAGTCATGGAGTTGGACACCAAAAATACGATTCCAATATCAGTCAGGACTGAAAGAGTTTCATCACCAATAAGCCAGTTAAGAGAGAGGCTTGAAAAGCATACCTGTAGTTCTTCAGAGCCCCTTCATTGAGAATTTGGAAGATAGGTCATTGGAAAGACAAATTAGAGGGCTGCAGTCACTTAAAGCACTTAAATTTGTAACAATCTCATTTTCAGTGTCCTGACTCTTCACATAGCAGTGGAAACTTGTAGGTTTCTATTAGGAGCCTTCCTTTGATGGAGTTGAAGTGTAAGAATTTTGGCAGTCTTCCTTTTAGGTGACTCATCTAGTCTAATAGGAAGTTGATTTGCCAGATCAACTAAATCTGCAGTGGCCACAGTTTCCCATTCTATCCTAATCATTTTTGCTAGAAGGGAAGGCCACTGTTCAACCCATTAATAAACATAGAATTAAAAGCTATAAGAGTGAAATCAATGTCCAAAGACTAGGATTTTCTTTAAAAGCAATCTGAAGTCTATCATCATAATGATAAACTGATTCATCAGACTTCTGGGTGTAAGAAATGTTGCAAAATTGGATTTTGTTCCATTCAACAGGTTTTGGAAAAGCCCTAGGATTTGTTCAGTGAATCATCAGAGCCTGATCATATAAGTCAGAGCATTTGTCTGCTGGTTGTAATTCTAGAGACTTTTCAGGACTTTCCTAATCGGTGGTTTTCATCTAGTGCTGGCCCTGGCCTTTGCCAAAAAGCATATGAACTAGTTGATATAAGTCAAAGAAACTAGGTTGATAAATTTAAATGAAAATATTAAATTCCTCAGTTAATCTCTAAGGGTCTTTGGTTACTTTTCAAAAATCTTTTATTATGGCTTGCAGTTCAGCTTTGGTCCAGGGGATACAAGAAATTAAGGGTTTAGCCCCTAGCTCCTCAGGAGGATTAAATTTAAAGGAAGATGTTCTGACAAGTTCAGAAAATAGGGTAGTGGCAAAAATTCGGAGAAACGAAGTTTGGTAAGAGAATTGCTATGGAGAAATTGAGAGAATAGTGGAGGTATAGGCAGTAGAGAAGGGAGGGAAGAAGATACTGCAAGAGGGCAAGCTTGAGATAGAGAAGCCAAGGAAGAAGAATCTGGTTTATTGGAAGTCAGTTTATTATTATTTTTAAAAATAATTTGCTTGCCTCTGTTGGTTTCTGATAATGTTGAGAAGTCTCAAAAAACAATTGAAATAAGTATCTCACTCAGTTCTGAAAATTTTTGATTTTTGTAATCCAATTCAGGTTAAAGGATTTGTAATCCAATTCAGTTTGAGGATTTCAAAAGTTCCCCACGTACAGCATTGATATTCCGTATCATCTTTGGTCAAGTCAGTTCATTTGGTTAGAAATATGCATGAGGAAGGTTTCCTTTTAACTAACTAAGTTACTTGTTTTGGCTGCTCTGGTCTTCGTTGCTGCATATGGCCTTTCTCCATTTGTGATGAGTGAGGTCTACTCTCTATTTGCAATGCTCTGGCTTCTCATTGTGGTGGCTTCTCTTGTTGAGGAGCCCAGGCTCTAGTCACATGGGCTCAGAAGTTGCAGCTCCCAGGCCCTAGAGTGTGGGCTCTATAGTCATGGTGCGTGGACTTAGCTGCTTTGAGGCATGTCGGAGCTTCCTCGACGAGGAATCGAACTCATGTTCCCTGCATTGGCAGATGGAGTCTTAAACACTAGACCACCAGGGAAATTCGGACCTTGGGTTTTAAACATAAAATTGCCAGAGTGGGGGCATGGGTGGGTCTGAAAATGCTGATGTAACTGGAATTGCATTTCCTAGATATTTTTCCTCTAAAGAACTATCTTCAGCTAAAGCTGTTCTCAAGAACAACTTACAGCACCGAGGGCTCAATTAAAGCAACTTACAAGCCGATCCCAGCAAGCTCTGTGAAGGCAGCTTTGTCCTTCCTGGAGGAGTCAAGCCAAAGTTTTTCTTTTATAGCTAATTTCCAGAGGGCAGCCCTTCCAAAGGAATAGGATAAAGGCTGAAAATCCTGGCACTGTTCTCGAGAAACTGCCCCTGTTATGCAAGGTATGGATTGAAGGCTAGTCAGCTTCAGTAAAACAGTCTGATCTCAAAATCAGACCAAAGTGCTAGATGAGTTTTCACACACAGAACGAGGCCTTAACCAGAAGGATCGAACCTTTGAATAAACCCTGAATAAAGCTTCAGACACAAGGAGGACATGAAATTAGATCTGGAAGGAAGATGTGCTTTCAAACTCTAGGTGTGGCAGGAAAAGCAGGGAACAATAATGGCTCAGTTGTGGGTACTGCACCTGTTTGCTCACCAGCCCTAGAGCCATTGCTAGTCTTCTCTGGGCCCTCTATGGGCCACCAAAATGTTGATCTGAAACAAATAGACTGCAAGATATTTCCCTAGAAAAATGAATTAATTTGAGATGAGAGGATTGCAATGCTTGGTCTGCAGCCATGGCAAGCCACATGCAAGTCCCTGCATGGCAAGGGATGGAGAATTGATACAGAGGGGAAGGAAAATGGGAGGACTGTGGTAAGCACAGAGTGCATGGGTTTCACTGAGTGTGTCCCTGCCAGGGAAGAAGAGGAATCTTTCTTCTTCTTGGGTTCTGCTATCATTGCAGAATGTGAGAACTCCACTTCTGCTCTTTCAACACTCTCTCTCTCTCTCTCTCTCTCTATATATATATATATATACATATATATATATATATATTTGTATGTATTGCAGTTAATAAAATTGTTAACAATTAAAAATATATATGAAAAAGTGTTAGTTGCTCAGTCATGTATGACTCTTTTCAACCCCATGGATTGTAGCTTACCATGCTCCTCTTTTCATAGAATTCTCAAGGCCAAAATACTGGAGTGGGTAGCCATTCCTTTCTCCAGGGGATCTTCCTGACCCAGGGATCAAATATTTCCAATATATATCAGTCAGTCACATGCCTTCATCAGATGCTTCAGTAAGACATGGGATCCTTCATACAAATTCCAGTAAAATGTCGGCTTTCTTTGTGCTTGACTCCAGAACTCTCTTAGTAGAGGCACTATTGGCGCTGGCAGCATCTCTGGCCTTGCATATTAAGTAACAGTGGTACTTCGAAGGCATTATGACAGTCAAAACGGTCCCTCAGGACTTCCACTTCAACTCAGGATATATTAATTGAAATGTACACATGTAACATTGTTCTCATGCTATAAAACCTTATGGCTAATTTCATAGTTGACAGTGAAAGACTCTCTGCTTTTCCTCTAAGCACCAGAACAAGGCAGTAACATTCCATTTAACATTTTACTGAAAGGCATACAGATTAGAAAGGAAGAAAACAAAAATCTATGTTCACAGATTGTGTGATTGGTTATATAGAAAATTCTGAAGATTCTCCAGAAATCCCTACTACAACTAATAAGTGAGTTTAGCAAAATCCAAGAATATAAATTCAGCATACAAAATTAAATTGCATTTCTATAAACTAGCCACAAACATTTGAAAAGGCAGTAAGCATCTATACATCTGTATTTGGTCTTCCCAGGTGGCTCAGTGGTAAAGAATATCTGCCCACACAAAAGCCATAAAAGACTCAGATTATATTTGGAAAACACCCTGATGCTGGGAGATATTGTGGGCAGGAGGAGAAGGGGACAACAGAAGATGAGATGGATGAATGGCATCACCGATTCAATGGACATGAGTTTGAGTGAACTTCGGGAATTGGTGATGGACAGGGAGGCCTGGCGTACTGTGATTCTTGGGGTCTCAAAGAGTCGGACATGACTGAGCGACTGAACTGAACTGAACTGATATATATATATATATGTATACTGAGCATATATATTGTTATATATATATGCATACATATATGCATATATATTTTAACTTATATGTATTTAATTTAAATGTCATCAATAAAATGAAATAAAAATAAATCTATGCATAAGATATATATGCTAGAATCCAAAAAATCTTGATTAAAAAGAAACATAAGAAAATTAAAGTGGTAGATCAAGTGCATTGATGAGAAGACGACACAATATTGTTAAGATGTCAGTTGAATCTATAGATTCAATGCAGTTTCAAAATTTTAGCAGAGTTTTTTTTAGAAATCAACAATCTGTTAATAGAACATGAATGAAAAAGGAAAAGACCTAGAATCATCAATACAACCTGAAAATGAAGGGAAAAGGGGGAGGATATATACTATCTGATTAAAACATTCATTATAAATTTATGTAACCATAACACTGTGATATTCACAAAAGGATGGAAATATACATTATTGGAAGAAATAACCAAGATATATGCTCACCTATTTAGAGACAATTGATTTTTGAAAATGACTAACAATTCAAGGGAAGAAACAGTTTATTTTTTCAACACATAGGACTGGGTCAATTGCATATTCATATAGAAAAAATGACATCAGGCCATAACTTTCATCATATTAAAAATGTGAAATAGATTATAGAGATAAATATAAGTGCTAAGCTGATTTAACTTACATGCAGAGTACATTATGAGAAACCCTGGGCTGGAAGAAGCACAAGCTGGAAGATTGCAGGGAGAAATAGCAATAACCTCAGATATGCAGATGACACTACCCTTATGGCAGAAAGTGAAGAGGAACTAAAAGCCTCTTGATGAAAGTGAAAGAGGAGAGTGAAAAAGGTGGCTTAAAGCTCAACATTCAGCAAACTAAGATCATGGCATCCGGTCCCATCACTTCATGGGAAATAGATGGGAAAACAGTGGACACAGTGTCAGACTTTATTTTTGGGGGCTCCAAATTCACTACAGATATTGATTGCAGCCATGAAATTAAAAGACCCTTACTCCTTGGAAGGAAGGTTATGACCATCCTAGATAACATATTCCAAAGCAGAAATATTACTTTGCCAAAAAAGGTCCATCTAGTCAAGGCTATTGTTTTTCTGGTGGTCATGTGTGGATGTGAGAACTGGAGTATAAAGAAAGCTGAGTGCCGAAGAATTGGTGCTTTTGAACTGTGGTGTTGGAGAAGACTTGAGAGTCCCCTTGGGCTGCAAGGAGATACAACGAGTCCATCCTTAAGGAGATCAGTCCTGGGTGTTCACTGGAAGGACTGATGTTGAAGCTGAAACTCCAGTACTTTGACCACCTGATGAGACGAGCTGACTCATTTGAAAAGACCTTGATGCTGGGAAAGATTGAGGGCAGGAGAACGGGATAACAGAGGATGAGATGGTTTGATGGTATCACCGACTCAATGGACATGGGTTTGTGTGGACTCTGGGAGTTGGTGATGGACAGGGAGGCTGACGTACTGCAATTCATGGAGTCACAAAGAGTTGGACATGACTGAGCGACTGAACTGAACTGAAGCAATGAAACTATTGGGAAAGTAAAGAAAACCTTTTTAATTTGTGGTTATGTCGAATTACATAACAGGACATAAACATGAAATATAAGAGGAAAAGTTATAACAAACTTTATCAAGTTTAAGATTTGTTTTCTTTAAAAAAACATTGTTAATAAAATGAAAATATATCATGGACTGACACAAAATATTTACAGTACACATTTCTAAGAGTTTATGGCAAAACCAATACAATAATGTAAAGTAATTAACCTCCAATTAAGATAAATAAATTTATATTAAAAAATAATAAATAAATCAAAATATAAAAATGAGTTTGCATGCAGAATTTATAAATAATTCTAGATTCAGAACTAAGGAAATAAATAATTTAGTTTAAAATAGATAAGCAATTTGACTACTTTAACAAATAAGAAATATGAATATTAAATTTATCCATAAAACAAGGTTCAAAATTATTTCTAATAAAGAAAGTGCAAACTAAAACTACAATGAGATACTAACACTAACCAACATCTATGAGAACAGCAAAAAGTTTTTAAAAGTTAAGATAGATCAGCTGAGTATACCAAGTGTGGAGCAACTAGATCTCTGTCAAGACTGCTTGGGATGCAAAGTCACACTGCAAAACTGGGATGAAGTTTGAAGATTCCTCATAAAGTTAAATTTAATGTATAATTCAGAAATGCCAATTCCAGTTATTTACCCAAAGAGGCAGAAATTGCAATATCCACTAAGCCTTCATACATTGTCCACCCAAACCTTTACACACAGTCTCCCCATATTAAATCTCTAGTATCAGCTACTTAAAATACTATTTTTTCCTTTATACTTAAATATAAATATACTTAAATATATGAATTTTAAATCACCAATATTAAAAGAATACTAGAAAAAACAAAGAGATGAAATTGAAATTTAATGCATTGAAACCTTTAGGATATAGTTTAATGAACCACAAAGTAAGGACATTTGTGAAAGAAAACTTCCAAGTAGTATATTCATGTAAATACGGTTTGCAGATGACTGCTTCTTGAAGGAGAAAAGCTGAATCAATTGTTTGTGTAATTTCAACTTGAGGCACTGATGATCACTTTATTTGTATGTATACTGCAGTGCATGATGTTATGTTTTATGATGATGGATTTTATTAGCTTTGTAAAAAGACATTCTGTATTATTTTCTTTATTTTAGAATATTTTGCTATGCCATATCTTTGTGACAAAATAGACACTGGATTTACAGTCCTTCTATGTGAACTTGGGAAAGTTAAGCAAGCTTATCAAGTGATTTATGGGCTCAGTTGTGTCCCCCAGAATTCATCTGTTGCCATATATATAAGGCTTCCCCAGTGGTTCAGTGGTGAACATTTGCCTGCAATGCAGGAACCATGGGGAGAGGTGGGTCCTATCACTGGGTCAGAAAGACCCCCTGGAGAAGGGCATGGCCACCCGCTCCAGTATTCTTGCCTGGAGAATCCTATGGAAAGAGAAGCCTGGTGGGCTACAGTCCATGGGGTCACAAAGAGTAGGATATGATTAAAGTGACTGCATGCACAGTGCCCAGTAGTTCAGATTGTAACTGTTTTGTAGATAGGGTCTTTAAAGAGGGAGTTAAGTTAAAATGATGTTGTTAGGGTGGGCCCTAATCCAATTTTAATTGGTGTCATTATAAGAAGAGGAAATTGGGCAGAGACATTCACAGAGGGAAAACACAGGGAGAAGATAGCCATCTACAGACCAAGGAGAGAGCCCTGAAAAGAGCCAAACCTGCTGAACCTTGATCTCAGACTTCTAGACAGTAAAGAATCTGCCTGCAGTGCAGGAGACTTGGGTTCAATCCCTGGGGTGGGAAAATCCCTGGAGAAGGGAATGACAATCCACTCCAGTATTCTGGCCTGGAAAATTCCACAAACAGAGGAGAGTGGGGGACTACAGTCCATGGGATCCTCTAGAGTCAGCCACGACTGAGCAGCTAACACACAGTCTCCAGAACTATAAAGAATAAATTTCTGTATTTTTTAAGCCTCTTTTTTTTTTTAAAGCCAGTCTGTAGTACTTTGATGTGGCAACAGCTAGCAGGCTATTATACTAGTCTTTTCATCAATGAAATGGGGATGAAAATAATTTATCTCATAGGGGATATAAAGGCAAAATGACATTTTATTGCCCATCTTCATTTCTCTACCAATTAAAACAAATCTGTATTCTAGGTATGGATAAAACAAAGTTGAGTTAATTACATATTACACTTATGCTCCCTGAACATATTAGAAACTACTAACTACTACTACTAAAAACTATAGATAAATAATATAATGTATAACAAAACATAGTTCTCCTTTAGAAGATCTGCTCTTGTATATTTTTATAATGACCATTTTTCTCCCCCTTTATTCTTTGGAAAATAGTATGCAACCTTTTTTCCCCCTTTATCCTTTGAATAGGATTAGGAAGTTAAAATTTTTTTTCTGTGGAAACTAATATTTCAGGACACTTAATCATTAATTGTGTAGGTATAGTAATGAAACTTTCTTTGCTTTGTAAAAACAAAAATATATAACAGAAACAAACCAAAAAGAATCCACTACACAAATTTCCATAATTCTATGAAACCAAATATAATTCAAGCTTGAATTTCTGCAGTCTTATAGAAGTATCTTTTTCATATTAATAATTATTTAAATGTTAATATAGTAACAAAATTATATTACACAAAGAAGAAAAATATATGCATATATTCATTTATTCAGCACATTTTTATATTCTTTTAGATTCAGTATTTTTTCTATTTGTTCATATTTTTATATAAATTTAGAGTGTTTGTATACTCATACCATCTCAGTATTGCTATTCTTATTATTCAAAGAAGCTTTTTCACATGTCATTAGTTACCTATTAAAAAATATTCAATCAAGTGATTATATTTTATTTAAATATTTTACTGTTGAGTATTTATGCAAACTAATTGACAATACAATTAATTAGTTTTAGAAATTCAAGATCCTTTTAATAAAGCATTTTGGGAAGTTTTCTTATTAATTATGTAATGCTGCAACATGTGTTCTGTGAAGCAATTTGCTAAGTTAATACCTAGAACATTAATTCTTAATAGCTTTGGAGCTATAATTGATTTTAATTACAGGTCATATTTAGGAGTAAACAATATGCTATTGAGAGAGCTTAGAACAAGCACTGACGATTGATGGCATTAGCTCTTTATTTTCTAGAGTCAGAGAGGCTGCTGCTACTAAGTCGTCAGTCTTGTCTGATTCAGTGCGACCCCACAGATAGCAGCCCACCAGGTTCCTGTCCCTGGGATTCTCCAGGCAAGAATACTGGAGTGGGTTGCCATTTCCTTCTCCAGCGCATGAAAGTGAAAAATGAAAGTGAAGTCGTTCAGTCAGAGAGAGGATATTCCTTTAAATTTTTGGTCCACAAGACTTTTGTTTTCTAATTCACCAGTGACGCACACCATTGCAAATTCAAATTTTTATAAGAGCACATTAACTTGCATCTCAAATTACTAAGGTAAAAATTACTGCACAGAAAATAAACTATTTTTTAAAAATTTGAAATATGTAGCTAGTAGACATCTAGTATATATACGAGGGAAAATTGTGGTGCTGGAAACTGCGATAAATATATACACTAAAGTGCCCTAGTTTTCAGTTATCTCTTTGAAGGCAATTTCTGTTCTTTGAGAAAAGCTTCGCTTAATTGTAAATTCAATTTCATGCAAGTCACTGTGATTTTGATTCAGCGTTCAATCCCACCTGACAATTTGCAATTATAAGTTAACTCTCAAGGCTTATCTATTGTACCCTGGGCTATTAACCACTAAAGTTCATAGACACAAGTGCCTTCGGTATGATAGTTTATTCACAATATCTGACAAGCATTTGTATGCTAATATTAAATTCTTAATAACTGCTGAGATTCTGGTGATTTCTCTTTTGTGTGTCTCCTGTAATGATGTGTCAAATGGGAAATATAAAGAAATTTAAAACAACCCTTAATTCACTGGACAAGTCAAGAATTCATCTTTTCTATTAGACAGAGGGACTTACATCTTTTGTTGTTGCATATATTTAGTGGCATATCTGTGCCAGTCTTGAACCTTAAATCTGTTGTTAATTTTCCCCAGTATGAATGCTACTGTTAATTTGAACAGTGGTCTGAGGATGCATACATATGACATATATCAATTTATTAAATCAAATTATGTCATTTGCTGAACAAAAGCATTTTTAGTTCAATGGTGTTACATGGTCCTGGGACTTATTAAACCATCACAGTAATTTCAGCAATGGTGAAGGCCACTCACCCAATATATGTTCCAATCAGACAGGGGGTTATATTTCAAATTAGGTGTCTAAAACCTTGTTATTAGCAACTAGATTGCACAAAGAAATATTAAAGTGAAAAGTGTTGAATTAACACAAAACTATTACTGACATATTAACAGCAATGCAATTGGAAATTCATACACAATTTATCTCAATATTTAAAAGTTATAAATCAAACCAAAAACTGCTAGTAAAATATAGGTTGCCTCCCACAACCTATATATCTTATAAGGAGAGAAGTTTAAACAAAGGATGTATGTAAGCTATGGCTTCTGGATGAGTGAAGGTATCAATATTTCAAAGATAACTGGATTTGATGGTTGCAAACATCTGGGTATTCTGCTGATGGGCAGGGAATATTTGAATGAGAAAATTTTTTTAAGTGTAACTGATTTTTAATTTTTTCCATACATTTTACAAGTTTTGCTCCAGAAAAAAATAATTTATTAGAATCAAGATTTTAACATAATTGACATTTTAATGGCAGTGGTAATTATTGAGAGACAATCTTACATGGATCTCTTAATTTTCTGCACATTTTGTAAGCAGCAGCACAGACTGTCCTTTATTTCAGTCTGTTTTCAAGAATATTTGCATAGAGAATAGCCTTGGAAAATTGAGTTACTTACTAAATAGTGTTGCAAAGGGCAGCAGTGTTCACCCTCATTGTTTATGATTTCCTGTGCTAAGTTTAGGGCTCCTTCCTTCTAATGCAACACACAGACGCCCTTTGGATCATGCTGTGGGAACTGGTGCTTGGGCAACCACCATAGAAATGCTGATACTCTGACTACCACCAGTGCTATGAGTAACAAAATGCTTTTGGTCTCTGACCCAGGAATCTTCTAACAGAAACTATGAGACTTTGGCCAGCTAACAAACTAGTTCACCAGTAAGGTAAAATCCCTTGAGCTTTCAGAAGCATGGGGCAATGATCTAAATAATTATTCATTTTGAGTAATTATTAATTATACAGCCATAATCAATATTTTATGTAATATATAATTATTGGCAAGATCATCAAAATAATTAAATGATAAAATGTATATTGTTACCTAATAACTATACTACCAAACATGTAAATTAAAATAAAGAAAAATTAAATTTTTATTGTTTCCATATTCAAGCAAATATTACCTAGCCCCCAAATTTTAAAGTACCTTTAAAACTAAGTTAAAAGTTTAAATACAATCTAGCTAGCAAAAATTAAATTATAATATTCTGGATCATTCTGTGCTGCACTCAATATGCAAGCAAATTTGGGTTTTATTTATTTATCTTTTATGTTTATTTTTTAATTTTGGAAAACTTAACAGTGGCTACAGGACTAGAAAAGGTCAGTTTTCATTCTGTTCACAAAGAAAGACAATGCCAAAGAATGCTCAAACTACTGCACAGTTGCACTCATCTCACACTCTAGCAAAGTAATGCTCAAAATTCTCCAAGTCAGGCTTCAACAGTATGTGAACTGAGAACTTCCAGATGTTCAAGCTGGATTTAGAAAAGGCAGAAGAACCAAAGATCAAATTCCCAACATCAGCTGGATCATTGAAAAAGCAAGAGAGTTTTGAAAAACATCTATTTCTGCTTTATTAACTACGCCAAAGCCTTTGACTGTGTGGATCAAAACAAACTGTGGAAAATTCTTTAAGAGATGGAATACGAGACCAGCTGACCTGCCTCCTGAGAAATCTGTATGCAGGTCAAGAAGCAACAGTTAGAACTGGACATGGAACAGCAGACTAGTTCCAAATAGGGAAAGGACCACATCAAGGCTGTATATTGTCACCTGGCTTTTTAGCTTATATGCAGATTACATCATGTAAAATACTGGGCTAGATGAAGCACAGGCAGAAATTAAGATTGCTGGGAGAATTATCAGTGACCTCAGATATGCATGTGACACCACCCTTATGGCAGAAAGCAAAGAGGAACTAAAGTGTCTCTTGATAAAAATGAAAGAAAAGACTGAAAAAGCTAGCGTAGGACTCAACATTGAAAAAACTGAGATCATTGCATCTGGTCCCATCACCTCATGGCGAATAGATGAGGAAACTATGAAAACTGTGACAGAATTTATTTTCTTGGACTCCAAAATCACTGCAGATGGTGACTGCAAACATGAAATTAAAAGATGCTTGATCCTTGGAAGAAAAGCTGTGACCAACCTAGACAACTTATTAAAAAGCAGAGAGATTACTTTGCCAACAAAGGTCCATCTAGTCAAAGCTATGCTTTTTCTAGTAGTCATGTATGGATGTGAGAGTGGGACCATAAAGAAAGCTGAGCACTGAAGAATTGATGCTTTTGAACTGTGGTGTTGGAGAAGACTTGAGAAGCTCTTGGACTGCAAGGAGATCCAACCAGCCAAACTTAAAGGAAATTAGTCCTGAATATTCATTGGAAGGACTGATGCTGAAGCTGCAACTCCAATACTTTGGCCACCTGATGCTGAATTCTGACTCATTTGAAAAGACCTTGATGCTGGGAAAGATTGAAGGCAGGGGGAGAAGGGAATGGCAGAGAATGAGATGGGTGGATGGCATCACCAAGTCAATGGGCATGAGTTCAAGCTCTGGGAGTTGGTGATGGACAGGGAAGCCTGGCGTGCTGCAGTCCATGGGGGCCTCAAAGAGTCAGACACAACTGAGCTACTGAAATGAACTGATGTCCATCTAATTTCCAGAGTGAAACTATCAGATTTATACAGTTTATCTATGAAGTATACGTGTATATAAATTTTGGCATATTATGTATTGATTACTAAAATGTTCCTTTCTACTGGAGGGAAAGGGAAGAAGAGTAAACTGTATAAAGAACCTCTGAAATACTCATAGTCACCAGAATTAACTGTTTAAGAACTTAAAGGTAAACACTGGAAAAAAAATGTAAATCTATGTCCCCTTTTTCCAAAATCAGCAACTGTGACAAGATCTTTGTTTTTCTTACCTAACCTAGGAAACCTGACACTTGTCCAAAGTTCCTAGATACAAAATTTTTCAAGCCTCTCAAAGAACACTGAAAAGGATGCCCGTGCATTTGAGTTCTCATGGAATAAAGGACGTATATTTCACTTTATCATGTCTCTTTATGTATTTAGTCTTGGAGAAAGGACTCATAAAAGAGAGGTGGAGAGAGGTGACCAATCTGTGTTAGGATCTTAGCTGTGCTCAAAATCATTTCACAACAGCCCTGACAATATTCCTCTATCCTTTTCTCCTAACCTGCTTATTCACCAAAATGTTTGGTTTGATTATTAAATGTATAAAGACCTGGCCCCCATGCCTTAGTTGGGGACAACTCTAAATGGCTATCTGAGCTTCAAGCTTCCTAGGAAACTGACTAAGACCTTCATTATAACTGCATTGTTGTAAGTACCTCTGCCTCATCAGTCTTTTTTTTTTTTTTTCCCTACTTCCTCACAGTATCTGATCCCTTGAGTACTCTCCAGTTAATTCCATGCAGGCAAACATCCCTCTTAGGACCTGTTCCCCAGAAAACCCTTCCTAAGAGATAGATGCCTGACAAGGTCTAGGAAACAGATTCTAAAATGGGATTTTGAAGCTGATATCCACTGGGAGCTGATAATACTTATTCTATCACTGGTGGTAGGTGTCACAAGAAATTTGGCTTATCTCATGACACAATTGCTAATTTTTTTTTTTTTTTTCAAGTGGTAAAGTTGCCCAGAATACCAGGTAAGGAGAACGTACTGGTGAGTGATGGGTGGCTTTAGAGAGGTTCAGCTGCATTAGGAGTTGCAAGGACAATAAGCATTGATGCACTGGAGAAAGACAGTGCTGATACTGATTAACTAATTAAATGAGAGTTAATTGTGAAACCCAGAAGGCCCCTTTGCAGTATATAAAAAGACTTTTATTACTTGTGGCCAGAAGGCAGAAAAAGTTGATCATAAAACCCCACACTTAAAAGTAGAGGTGCTCCAGAGAAGGTGAATTCTCATTTTTAGCTAGTGCCCTACACACACATAAGGCCTTGATTGGCAGAAGCAAGATCCTGAGTCGGAATGGCATGGTGGGTCATACCACTTGAAAAGACTTGAAACCCCTTACATATGAACCCCCTGAATCTGTAGCAGTGGTCCACTCTTTTCTATCAGAGACTTGACAAGGATGTACAACATGATGCTTCATAAAGACCCCACTCCATCATTTATTCCTGATTTTGGTCACAAGACCTGTAAGACAAGTCCCATCGCTACATAATCCAGCCAGTGGTCTATATCATTTTGTGCAGGTGTGCTTAGTCACTCAGTCATGTCCAACCCTTTGTGACCCCATGGACTGTAGCATAACAGGCTCCTCTGTCCATGGGGATTCTCCAGGCAAGAATACTAGAGTGGGTTGCCATGCCCTCCTCCAGGGGATCTTCCCACCCCAGGGATCAAACCCAGGTCTCCCACATTGCAAGTGGATTCTTTACCATCTGAGCCACCAGGGAAGACTCTATATTGTCTTATCCTAGTGCTAAGTTAGCTATTCTAAAGTCTGTTAAAATATAGTCCAAAGGGAATTGAGCCCTCTGGACAGTCAAAAGAGTATCATAGAAATTAAATTGTATAAGCAGAAACTCAGAAAAGGAAAAGACTGGAAGACTGAGGTCAAGTCCAGCTGTGGAAGCAGCATTTGGTGGACCTATAGGAATGACACAAAGTGTAAAAGACCTTTGCATCACACGTTAGCGTCCACTGAATGATACACATTATAGAAGGCAATAGACACACACCAAAATAATTAGGAGAAATCTACTATCATCTAGGTCCACTTGACTTTGGAGAATTTGTGCTTTCTTTTCCCATAACTATGGGAAATAAAAAGTCTGAGGCCCTAATTTTCAGAGAGAAAATGGTTCCACAAGAGAATACAATAAGAATAAAGTTAAAATTTAAGCTATGGCTTCCACTTAGTCACTGTGGGCTAGGAGATCAGGAGATAGGAAAGAGTTCCAAGCCTGGTTATTGATCTTGCTGATATGAAATATAGAGAGTGTTATTAAGGAGGAGGATGGACTTATTTAACTTAGCATGATGTCTTAAGTTTCTTCTGTGTTGTCTCATATGGCAGGATTTCTTTCTTTTTTAAAACTGAATAATATCCAATGTTTGCTTATACTCATATGTATCCATTCATCCATTATTGGATAGTTAGGTTATTTCTACATCTTGATTGTTGCGAATAATGCTGCAAGAAATGCAGTCAATCCCTTCAGGAGCTTGGGGGCTAGGATTGACTGACTGGTGCCTCTGCTGTGATCATGTTGACCTCCCTCTGAGCAATTCTAAATCTTTCTTCTCCAATTAACTTGTCTGCATGCAAACCTCCTTTCCAGAATCTGTTCCTGGGGAAGCCAACCTAAGACAACTAATTTTGTATAAGATTAGAATAGTTAGATGATTTGGTTAGTTTTAATTATTTATTTCAGAAGTCTTATTACTTATACTCATTGTTGGTAGTTGAAGGCTCCTGTATCCTATTTTCCTCTGCAGGAAGCTTTTATGTGGAAGAGACATCAGAGACATGTTCCTTTATATTTCAGGGCTGATGCTAATTCTATAGCATTTGTTCTGTATTTCTAGTTACGTAATTACTGGATAACTTGCCTTTGGGGATTTAGTATACTTTATCTCAATGTCTGTTCAGCTACTCCTCTTAAACTCTAATTGTAATTCCAAAAGATAAATTAAGTTGGTTGCTTGTCAGTGGAGATTACAGTGTATGTTATTACTGTTCCCTGATGGGAAACAGATCGGACAAAATACCCTTGACTTTATGTTGATTTATAATCACTGTTCCAAGGATTCATATTACAGTATACTATGAATAGAGGGCAAGGGATTTTTGAAAAGTGTTTATCAGTCTGGGACCCTAGTTGAAAAAAAAGAAAATAATTCTGCATGTATAACAAGAAAAGGAATTTATCAAAAAAGCATGGAGTACCATATACACAAACACACACACATAAGTATGTATGTATATATAGAGAGAGTAGTAATTTAGTCACTAAGTCATGTCTGACTCTTGTGACCCTATGGACTATAGCCTGCTAGGTTCTTCTGTTCATGGGATTCTCCATGCAAGAATACTGGAGTGGGTTGCCGTTTTCTTCTCCAGGAGATTTTCCAAACCCAGGAGTTGAACCCAGGTCTCCTGCATTGCAGGCAGATTCTTATCTGAGCCAGTAGGTATGCCCGAGTATGTATGTATGTATGTATATTTATATATATAAAACACAATAATTGAGAATATTAAATATTCTCAATTAATACCTCTAAAAAAGGAGTTCACAACTTTTTAAAAGTCCATACTGGAAATATTTTTGTCTTTATGGGCCATACAATTTATACACTCTCTCAAATTTGCCTTTGTAACATGGAAAAAGTATAGACAATATGTAGACAAATTAACGTGGCTGTGTTACAACAAAACTTTATTTATAAAAATAGAGACACAATTGAATTTTTCCCAAGACCTAGTTTACCAACTCCTGCCTAAAATAATAGTGCATTTATTCACCTTTCCATGTATTCTCATTCTCTCCAACTCACCACATTTTAAAATAATTCTATCAAATATAGATTGTCACAAATCAATTATGTACTATTCAGTTACCATTATGTCTACTTTCTACTTGAATTTTAAATAATATTTATATAACACCCCACTAGTCCTTTTGAGAAACTTTCTCCAAACATATTTTTGTTCCCTGAGTTTCTGCAAGATCACAAACATTCTTCTGTGACCCCTTATTTGAGTCTGTTCGATTACACATTACACATTACTTCCCTGGTTCACATTTTCTTTCATATTTACTCCATTTGTGGCAAAATATGCTGCCTTCAAAATGCCTGATGCTAATCTGATTCTTTTATTCCTTAAATGCTGTCTTGTCTTTTTGTCTGTATGGCCATATAAGCTATTTTTTTGTTGTTCCTTTTTCTATAGCCCATTAGTTTTGTTAGATTTGACTGGATGTTATCATTTAGTATCAGTTTGCTCAGTAAACAATGTGCCCTTTTTCAAAGTTGGCCTATTATATATATATATATATATATATATATATATATATATATATATGCTTTTTATTATGGTTTTTAGTAGTTTTCTTATACTGCTTTGATTTGTCTTCTTTGGGAATTGCTTTCATCTGTAGAATAGGTTTTCTTTGCTTCTATATCTAAAATCTTCACTCAAAAATTTCTATATCTCTTTTAAAACTTTTGTTGGAACTTAAAAAATAAAAGGTTTCCTTTATCTTATATATATATATTTTCAGATACTGTATTTGAAGTATTTGCTCAAATTAGAAAATGTTACTCAGTCATGTCCAACTCTTTGCAATCCCTTGAACTCCTCTGTCCATGGGATTTCCCAGACAAAAATACTGGAGTGGGTTGGCATTTCCTTCTCCAAGGGGTCTTCCCAACACAGGAATCAAACCCAGGTCTCCTGTGTTGCAGGCAGATTCTTTATCATCTGAGCCATAGGGAAGCCCATCATTGGGTTACTTAACAGAAATTTATTGTCTCACAGTTCTGGAGACTGGAAGTCAGAGATGAAATGCTGGCAGGGTTGGTTTCTCATGAGGCCTCTCTCTTTGGTCCCAAGGGTACTCTTCTTGTGTCGTCACCTGGCCTTTCTTCTGTGCAAGGGCACACTGATGACTCTTCCTTTTCTTACAAGAATAGCAGTCCTCCTGGATTAAGGTCTCACTCTTAAGACTTCATTTAACTGTAATTAACTCCTTAAATCCATTATCTCTAAATATAAACATATGAGGTTAGGGCTTCAATATAATAAATCTTAAATTAACAACAATGGCTTCCCTGGTGGCTCAGATGGTAAAAATCTGCCTGCAATGTGGGAGATCTGAGTTTGATTCCTGGCTTGGGAAGATACCCTGGAGGAGGGCATGACAACCCATTATAGTATTCTTGCCTGGAGAATCACCGTGGACTATGGAGCCTGGCAGTCTACAGTCCATGAGGTCGCAAAGAGTCTGACACGATTGAGTGACTAAGCACAACAACAAAAACCCATGCCAGCAATCGAAATTCATGGAACATTAGAATAAAGAATGCATTTCTAAGTGTTGTATGCATGGCAAATCAGGTGTGGGAAAAAGTATGATTATTTAATTTGGAACTATTTAGTATTTTTCTTAATGCATCTTTTTTGTGGGTCTTGTTCAAAGCAAGACATGTGGAATATCAATTGCTCAGTACCTGCTGTTACTTGTGATTAAGAGACAGACACTGTTCAAGGAAAACTGTTTTATAATTACAACAGAAAGCAGGCAATCAACACAAGTATTGTCTTTTTACATTTTAAAGAGAGAGAGAGAACTAAATTAAGCCACAACCTTTATTTGAACATCACAACTCATTAAACCTAAAATTGTTTTCACAAAATATCTACCACCCATGGTGATGTCTCCCAGGACTGTTAGCTATTGTTATATTTATAAGAATCTAACCTGACTTTTTAAAACTTTTCATCATCATTCTGAAAAATTGCCAGAAGAATATAGGGGATTGGTTTACTGCTTTTCAATAATTGACATATTAGTAGATTTAATATTGGTTTTGTTTTCCTAAATCTCCTTTATTTCTATCTTCACACTTATATTTTTGAAAGAATGGTAGAAATCACCCTGAGAAACAAAACAAGTTTCTGAAAATGAAAAAGAAATATCATTATGATCATTATCTATATCTGTTTTTAATATGCTAACAGGAACAAATTTGGGGGTTAAGGAACCAAGACATTTTTGTTTGTTTCTGTTTTTTACTGTTTATATGGGCAAGTACCCAAATATAAAGGTAATGCATTCTATTTATTGTAGAAAAGACAGAGAGCAATTGTGGAATTTAGCAACAATTAGAGTAAGAGGCTCTATGGTATATTTAGAGAGATGTACCAATTAGTAGGTTAATGTATGCATTCAATAACAGTTAACCATTATTTTTGTTACTTTAAGCTCTGGGACTGTGCATATAAAGAGGGAAAGTTCTTACCTTAAGGACAGGACAATGAGAAAAGGCATAGGGAACATGGTGCATGTCATAATTAAAAAATATAAAGGAGACCTTTAGTGCATGGATTAGGAATCAAGGATTCTGCAACAGTGATGGTGGTGGTGGTGGTTTAGTCGCTAAGTCTTGCCCAACTCTTGCTGAAGGAGGAAACAGAACAGGCTCTACCTTGAAAGCAGGACTCCATCTTGGGCCGGACTGTGGACTTTGAGCTATATGCCCAGTATCTATGGAACTGGAAAACCAGGTCCCTGGAAGGAAGAGCCTCAGGGCTTTCCATGCCTGTAAGAATACCCTAATTATCTGTGTAACCGAATAGAATCATACATTCTATTATGCTTATTGGGGTATGACCACAAGCCTATTGCTGATTGTCCAGTTAACTACCTAGACTTAAGGCATATGAATCACAGGTTAACTTTGATTGTATCTTTCTTTTTCCTTTGTTTAGACTAGTTTCAGGGAATTTTCAGAGGTGGATTTGGGCACGAAGTTTAGGGTATATAACATTCTCACAAAAACTGGTCGGGGTCCTTGGCTAAGACGAGACTCTGCCTTGGGCCCTCAAGTGTAAAAAGCTGCTCTCCACTATCTGCATTGTCCTTCTGAGTGAGTTTGTTTCCCAGAACACGTGGCTACAACATTATGACTCTATGGACTGTACCCTGCCAGGTTCCTCTGTCTATGTGATTCTCTAGGCAAGAATACTGGTGTGGGTTGCCATTTCCTTCTCCAGGGATCTTCCCAACCCAGGAATTGAACCCAGGTCTCTGGCATTGCAGGTGGATTTTTACTGACTGAGCTATGATATGAGGGAATTACTATAGAAATTCCACCTTAAAAGGATTAGCCTGATCTCACTAGAGTCAGTAGTCAATCCTTAAATTTTCATTTTGGGGGATTTTTTTTAAAAATCTGATTTTATGTAATCAAAGATCAAAATACACATGTAGTAACTTTTAAATTAGCATTGCTTCTTTACTTAGTTGAATAATTGAGTACAAATCTGTTCCATATCTTTTAGTGTATTTTATTTTTTTTTTTTTTAAATTAAATTTATTTATTTTTTAATTACAATACTGTATTTGTTTTGCCAACATTGGCACGAATCAGCCATAGGTGAACACAATAAAACTTGGCATTTCATATCTGCTACACAATTTTCATAATGCTATAATCTGAACATTGACATACTCATATCAAACTCATACTCACTGAAGGGGAGGAAAAGTTTTCCTTGACACACTGCATATCTGGGTCACAGAATGCTGTTTCTTTTGCTTAAGTTAATGTGCCTGTTTTTCTTTCTTTGCTGTTTTTTAATTATTACTTATTATCTTTTCTTGGTGCTATTTCCTTTAACACTTTATATGTAGTCTATATGTAGGCATTTTGTACTCAAATTTATGTTCTTAATGTAAATATCATGATGAATAAAATCCCTAGAGTACAATGTGACTATTGTCAACTATATCTCAGGGTTAGTCATGTTTTTACTTTATTATTAGATTTTAGATATATTCTGAATATAAAATATCATATAATGTATTCCAAATAGGGAAATGACATATTTGAGAATATAGACTGCAAAAATCCCTGGAAAAATTATCTTTTAGCTCATTGAAAATAAATTAAAAATTTGGTGAGAATACTTCTGCACATCATTGCATTATTTCCATTTGTTTAGTTTCAGGTAGTAAGATAGCCTTTTCATTATAGGGGACTGGAAGGCAAAAGCAGGAAGTCAAGAGTTGCCAAGAGAAACCACTGATCATAGCAAACATCCTCTTCCAACAACACAAGAGAAGACTATACACATGAACATCACCAGATGGTCAACACTGAAATCAGATTAATTATATTCCTTGCAGCCAAAGATGGAGAAGCTCTATACAATCAGCAAAAACAAGACTGGGAGCTGATTGTGGCTCAAATCATGAGCTCAGTTCAGTTCAGTCACTCAGTTGTGTCCGACTCTTTGTGACCTCATGAATTGCAGCACGCCAGGCCTCCCTGTCCATCACCAACTCCTGGAGATCACTCAGACTCACGTCCATTGAGACAGTGATGTCATCCAGCCATCTCGTCCTTTGTCGTCCCCTTCTCCTTCTGCCCCTAATCCCTCCCAGAATAAGAATCTTTGTCTTTCCAATGAGTCAATTCTTCACATGAGGTAGCCAAAGTACTGAAGTTTCAGCTTTAGCATCATTCCTTCAAAGAAACCCCAGGGCTGATCTCCTTCAGAATGGACAGGTTGGATCTCCTTGCAGTCCAAGGGACTCTCAAGAGTCTTCTCCAACACCACAGTTCAAAAACATCAATTCTTCGGTGCTCAGCCTTCTTCACAGTCCAACTCTCACATCCATACATGATTACAGGAAAAACCATAGCCTTGACTAGACAGACCTGTCTACAAAGTAGTGTCTCTGCTTTTGAATATGCAATCTAGGTTGGTACAACTTTTCTTCCAAGGAGTAAGCGTCTTTTAATTTCATGGCTGGAGTCACCATCTGCAGTGATTTTGGAACCCAGAAAAATAAAGTCTGACATTGTTTCTACTGTTTCTCCATTTCCCATGAAGTAATGGGACCGGATACCATGATCTTTGTTTTCTGAATGTTGAGCTTTAAGCCAACTTTTTCACTCTCCTCTTTGATTTTCATCAAGAGGCTTTTAGTTCCTCTTCACTTTCTGTCATAAGGATGATGTCATCTGCATATCTGAGGTTATTGATATTTCTCCCAGCAATCTTGATTCCAGCTTGTGTTTCTTCCAGTCCAGCGTTTCTCAGGATGTACTCTGCATATAACTTCAATAAGCAGGAGGACAATACGTAGCCTTGACGTACTCCTTTTCCTATTTGGAACCAGTCTGTTGTTCCATGTCCAGTTCTAATTGTTGCTTCCTAACCTGCATACAGATTTCTCAAGAGGCAGGTCTGGTGGTCTGGTATTCCCATCTCTTTCAGAATTTTCCACAGTTTATTGGGATCCACACAGTCAAAGGCTTTGGCATAGTCAATAAAGCAGAAATAGATGTTTTTCTGGAACTCTCTTGCATTTTCCATGATCCAGCGGATGTTGGCAATTTGATCTCTGGTTCCTCTGCCTTTTCTAAAACCAGCTTGAACATCAGGAAGTTAATGGTTCATATATTGCCTGGCTGGGAGAATTTTGAGTATTACTTTACTAGCATGTGAGATGAGTGCAATTGTGTGGAAGTCTGAGCATTCTTTGACATTGCCTTTCTTTGAGATTGGAATGAAAACTGACCTTTTCCAATCCTGTGGCCACTGCTGAGTTTTCCAAATTTGCTGGCATATTGAGTGCAGCACTTTCACAGCATCATCTTTCAGGATTTGAAATAGCTCAACTGGAATTCCATCACCTCCACTAGCTTTGTTTGTAGTGATGCTGTCTAAGGCCCACTTGACTTCACATTCCAGAATGTCTGGCTCTAGGTGAGTGATCACACCATCGTGATTATCTGGGTCATGAAGATATTTTTTTGTACAGTTCTTCTGTGTGTTCTTGCCACCTCTTCTTAATATCTTCTGCTTCTGTTAGGCCCATACAGTTTCTGTCCTTTATTGAGCCCATCTTTGCATGAAATGTTCCCTTGATATCTCTCATTTTCTTGAAGAGATCTCTAGCCTTTCTCATTCCATTGTTTTCCTCTATATCTTTGCATTGGTCACTGAGGAAGGCTTTCTTATCTCTTCTTGCTGTTCTTTGGAACTCTGCATTCAGATGCTTATATCTTTCCTTTTCTCTTTTGCTTTTCACTTCTCTTCTTTTCACAGCTATTTGTAAGGCCTCCCCAGACAGCCATTTTGCTTCTTTGCATTTCTTTTTCATAGGGATGATCTTGATCCCTGTCTCCTGTACAATGTTATGAACCTCATTCCATAGTTAATCAGGCACTCTGTCTATCACATCTAGGCCCTTAAATCTATTTCTCACTTCCACTGTATAATCATAAGGGATTTGACTTCGGTCATACCTGAATGGTCTAGCAATTTTCCCTACTTTCTTCAATTTAAGTCTGAATTTGGTGATAAGTAAGCGATCAATTCAAAGAAATAGAGGAAAAGAATAGAATGGGAAAGACTAGAGATCTCTTCAAGAAAATTAGAGATACCAAGGGAATATTTCATGCAAATATGGGCTCGATAAAGGACAGAAATGGTATAGACCTAACAGAAGCAGAAGATATTAAGAAGAGGTGGCAAGAATACACGGAAGAACTGTGAAAAAATATCTTCACAACCCAGATAATCACGATGGTGTGATCATTCACCTAGAGCCAGATATCTTGCAATGGGAAGTCAAGTGGGCCTTAGAAAGAGTCACTACGAATAAAGCTAGTGGAGGTGATGGAATTCCAGTTGAGCTATTTCAAATCCTGAAATATGATGCTGTGAAAGTGTTGCACTCAACATGCCAGCAAATTTGGAAGACTCAGCAGTGGCCACAGGACTGGAAAAGGTCAGTTTTCATTCCAATCCCAAAGAAAGGCAGTGCCAAAGAATGCTCAAACTTCCACACAATTGCACTCATCTCACACGCTAGTAAAGTAATGCTCAAAATTCTCTAAGCCAGGCTTCAGCAATATGTGAACCGTTAACTTCATGATGTTCAAGCTGGTTTTAGAAAAGGCAAAGGAACCAGAGATCAAATTGCCAACATCTGCTGGATCATGGAAAAAGCAAGAGAGATCCAGAAAAACATCTATTTCTGCTTTATTGACTATGCCAAAGCCTTTGACTGTGTGGATCCCAATAAACTGTGGAAAATTCTGAAAGAGATGGGAATACCAGACCACCTGACCTGCCTCTTGAGAAACCTATATGCAGGTCAGGGTCAGGAAACAACAGTTAGAACTGAACACGGAACAACAGACTGGTTCCAAATAGGAAAAGGAGTATGTCAAGGCTGTATACTGTCACTCTGCTTATTTAACTTATATGCAGAGTACATCATGAGAAAAGCTGGACTGGAAGAAGCACAAGCTGGAATCAAGATTACCAGGAAAAATGTCAGTAACCTCAGATATGCAGACAACACCATCCTTATGACAGAAAGTGAAGAGGGACTAAAAAGCCTCTTGATGAAAATCAAAGAGGAGAGTGAAAAAGTTGGCTTAAAGCTCAACATTCAGAAAACGAAGATCATGGCATCCGGTCCCATACTTTATGGGAAATAGATGGGGAAACAATGGAAACAATGTCAGACTTTATTTTGGGGGCTCCAAAATCACTGTAGATGGTGACTGCAGCCATGAAATTAAAAGACGCTTACTCCTTGGAAGAAAAGTTATGACCAACCGAGATAGCATATTCCAAAGCAGAGACATTACTTGCCAACAAAGTTCCTTCTAGTCAAGACTATGGTTTTTCCTGTGGTCATGTATGGATGTGAGAGTTGAACTGTTAAGAGACTTGAGTGTCAGAGAATTGATGCTTTTGAACTGTGGTGTTGGAGAAGACTCTTGAGAGTCCCTTGGACTGCAAGGAGATCCAACCAGTCCATTCTAATGGGCATCAGCCCTGGGTGTTCTTTGGAAGGAATGATGCTCAAGCTGAAACTCCAGTACTCTGGCCAACTCATACAAAGAGCTGACTCATTGGAAAAGACTCTGATGCTGGTCAGAATTAGGGGCAGGAGAAAAAGGGGACGACAGAGGATGAGATGGCTGGATGGCATCACTGACTTGATGGACACGAGTTTGGGTGAACTCAGGGAGTTGGTGATGGACAGGGAGTCCTGGCATGCTTTGATTCATGGGGTCCAAATAGTCAGACATGACTGAGTGACTGAATGGAACTGAAGTGAACTGAGTAATTTATTGAGTTTGCATTTTATACCAGATAGTATGCTAAGGTACTTATGTATGTTATCATCACATAGATTCCAGAAAGTTCTCAAGACCCTTGAAACATATTTGGGAAAAGAAAGATTATCTTGTCAATGCCATGCAACTAAGAAGTTAAAGACCAGTATACAAAGTTTTGCTAACTATATACTTAATCATGTTTCCTGATATGCCACCCCACATGAACATTTCATTTGCTTGAAATGTGTATGTCATAAGTGATAAATATAATTTAGATTTTATGAAATTATTAACTAATGGCTATTCTTTTTTGTTATAGCTATATCTGGTTAAAAATGACCAAACTCATGCATGCAATCTTTTAATACAAACCAGTACCTTGATAAAATTCAGTTGGTGATCCATCAGTGGAATTAGTGCTGGTTAAAAGTTTTTTAAAAAGCATTTTTAGTTAAAATGTAAGATGAATAAATGAAACTAAATGTTATACATCACAGAAAAATAAGCTGATGCATCAGCTTATGTTAAAGAAGCTTTATAATAACATCAGCTTATAAAAATTTACATTTGATAATATTCTAAACATTTTATTATGTAAGAAGTATAGAGGTTAGCATAACAATATGCATTAGACCATGATACTAATTTTGATTCAGAATCATTAGCTAGTTTTCCAGAAGAGTTAGTTGAAAAGTTGAGAGGGGCAGAATTGTGATAAATGTTTAACTTAAGTTAAATGAGGGTCAAAAATCCCAGAAGAGGAAAAATCTTTTTCACCCACACAGTTTACCACTTAAAGAAGCATTTTTGAATAAAAATTTTACACTGGGTCAGATAATTCAAATGTTGGGCTTTGAAAAATGCTTTTGGAAAAATTAAGAATATCAATGCTTGGTTAAAGAGCACTGATAGAAATAAAAATCATCATTGTATTTAAACTTTAAAATATTTCATGCCAAAAAATCACCCAAAATGAACAGATTTGGTGCCTTTTTTCCATTGTTTAAATGTTGCTAAATATGTGTATCTTTTGGGGTTAAACTTTCTTTTTCTTGATTTTTCTTGAAAACAAAACTGGTCTTTGATGTATGGAATGCATTTACAGATCTGAAAAGTGGAAGTGTTAGTCTTTTAGTTGTGTATGACTCTTCGTGACCCCAAGGACTGTGGTCTGCAAGGCCCTTCTGTTATGGAATTCTCCAGACAAGAATACTGGAGTGGGTTGCCATTTCCATCTCCAGGAGATCTCCCAACCCAGGGATCTAACCCAGGTTTCCTGCATTGCAGGCTGGTTCTTTACCAGCTGAGCCACCAGGGAAACCCAATAGATCTGAATGCCTGGTTTACTGTTTCCTTTTTCTTACTGGTAGACTAATTGACATTTTTTTAAACTAAGACAACATTTATGACTAGTTCATATTATAATAAAAACTAATCTTTTAGCAATAAGCATGCTACACACATAAATTCAATATGAAATTTAAAAAATTGTAAGAGGTGGGAATTAGAACACTTAGGAAAAGAATTTACTTGATATTAGAGATAATTTTTAAAAGCAATAATTTATGTTTCTATTAATATATTACAAATAAAAATTTCAAAACAAAGCAACTTAGTAGATGGGCATTTTTATATAGATAAGAGTTTTGTATTATAGTATTTCAGTGATTCATGTATAAATGATTCTCTTAAAATGTTTAAAATAATTGAAAACATGAATATATTGAGCATAATAAGAATTCTCTATTCACATTTTGCCCCCTTAGAAAACCCTTTCTTTGAGCAGGATAGTGGGACAGGACTACAAAAGTATTCTTCAATAGAACTTGAATATCATGCATTTGAAATGAGTAGATCTGAATAAGGTCATGAGGTCTAAGGGAAATATAAAGATTTCCTCTGAATTTAAAGCTGGATTAAAAATAATCACCAGGCAATTTTTCCTGTTAACACACATTCTCTGACTTAGGAATAAAAATTTGCTCTAAATGATTTTTTAAAGTAGACCTTATATTTTAGATCACTTTTAGGTTTACAGAAAAATTGAGTATAAAGTACAAAATTTCCCATATAGCCCTCTCTCCCCACCCAAGCCTGCCCTATTATCAATGTCCTGTACTAGAATGGGATTACAACTGATGGACCTACATTTACAAATCATTATCACTTAAAGTCCATAATATTAGAATTCACTTGTGGTGTTGTACATTTTATGAGTTTTGATAAAATGTAATAAGTATGTATCATTATATGTCATACAGAATAGTTACATTGCCCCTAAGAACTCTCTATGCCCTATTTTCCCCTCCCTCTTCCCTTATCCCTGGCAACTAATGTTCTTTATATTGTCTACATAGTCTCACTTTTTCCAGAATGTCATAGAGTTGGCATAATACAGTATGTAGCTTTTCAAATAAATTTCTTTCACTGAGCAATATTCAAGATACTTTCATGTCTTTTAATGGCCACATAGCTCATTTCCTTCTCCACTAAATAATGTCCCATAATCTGGATGTTCCACAGTGCATTTATCCATCCACCTGCTGAAGAACATCTTGGTTGTTTCCAAGTTTGGGCAGTTATGAACAAGAAATGCATCCATGTGCAGACATGTGTAGACATAAAAATCAAATTCTGTGGAGTAAACCAAGGAGCATGCTTTCTGGATCATATGGTAAGAATCCAAATGCTTCCAAAGTGGCTGTGCTATTTTACATCCTTGACACGCAATATTGCAAGTGTTCTGGATTTTGGCCCTTCTGGGGATTCCTAGGTGGCTGAGTGATAAAGAATCCACAATCTTCATTGTGTCAGTTAATTTATGTTTTACAATTTCTGTTGTTAAAGGTCCTTTATTTAAGTGCCTGTGGAAGTTTTAGAAGCTCTAATAGTCTCTAATGGGAGCAAGGAGTAAAGAGATCTCTCTCTAGAAGGGGACTGAAATATCAATAGGTTAAAGAATTTATGTGACTAGCTCTTGAATGACTTGAATGGATTATGTTAAACTAAGTAAACTGTTACGCTGTATTTCTAAGTAACAACTGATAAAATTTCCTGAAATACTTGCTATGAGCATGCCAAATAGGCAGCATAATGGCTGTAGCTCATCTGATGGCTCCCACCCCAAACCCAAAGGCAGGTATTTTAATTAATTAAAGTCTTTTCATCTTAACTAGGATGACAACTTTCTTCAGTATAGTGCTCTAGATTCTACCAGGAGTAAGAACAGCCTGACGAAAATTACATTTGTCATTATTGCTCGGTCGCTAAAATTCTCAGTGCCTTTCTTAATTAATACTATTCACTTGCATTTTATAAATGTATAAGAATTAAAAGGAGAAGCTACTCGTTAAAAATTATTTTTTCCATTTTATCAGAAAATTTAGCATTCATAGTGTTAACTCAATTATGGGTAAAATATTGCACCTTTATAAGTTCACAGGCACTTCTCTGGGTTCTTACAGTCAACAAACACACAAAATCTACTACTGTCATGGGGTTTACATTCAAACTGGGTAGAAAGTGAACTAGATAAATAAACAAACTGTTAAGGTTATCAGTTCAATTCAGTTACTCAGTCATGTCTGACTCTGTTCAACTCCATGGACTGAAGCATGCCAAGCTTCCCTGTCCATCACCAACTCCCAGAGCTTGTTGAAACTCGTGTCCATCAAGCCAGTGATGCCATCCAACTATCTCATCCTCTGTCGACTCCTCTCTTTCGGCCTTCAATCTTTCCTGGCATCAGGATATTTTCCAATGAGTCATTTATTCACATCAGGTGGACAGAGTATTGGAGCTTCAGCTTCAGCATCAGTCCTTCCAATGACTATTCAGGCCTGATTTGCTTTAGGACTGACTGGTTGAATCTCCTTGCAGTCCAAGGGACTCTCAAGAGTCTTCTTCAACACCACAGTTCAAAAGTATCAATTTTCAGCACTCAGCTTTCTTTATGGTCCAACTCTCACATCTTTACATAACTACTGGAAAAACCACAGCTTTGACTAGATGGACATTTATTGGCAAAGTAATGTTTCTGCTTTGTAATATGTTGTCTAGGTTGGTCATAGCCTCTCTTCCAAGGAAAAAGAATCTTTTAATTTCATGGTTGCAGCCACCATCTGCAGTGATTTTGGAGCCAAGAAAAATAAAGCCTGTCACTGTTTCTACTGTTTTCCCATCTATTTTCCATTAAGTGATGAGATATATTAAATATATAACAGTATTTATTAACATATTTTATAGTTAACATATTAAAGAGAAATAAATTCTAAAATAAAAAGAAACATCAAGGGATAATTGCAAATATGGCTGGGAGTGAATTCTTAAAGAAAGCAACATAGTAAATGACCTGGGAGAACACTTGAAAAATGGACATTAGTTTGAAGCAGAAGGAAAATCTGGTGACAAATCCTGCTATTATCTGATATATTCAGAGCACAGTAATGAGGCCGATGTAATTGCAGGAGAGTAAGCAAGAAAGTGGTGTGGGATAATAGGATATAGCACTTTGCATTTCTTGCACTGAATTATTTCAGCAGCCTTTCATCACAATAGGTATTAAGACACAATTATATACAGATGAAGTTAGAATAAAAAAGTTATATGGTTAATTTAATGTCTAATAATCAATAAATCCCACTACTCCCTCTGATATCCAAGTTTTTGAAACACAAATTTGTCACAAATTCTGTTATAGCACAGATGACATTTTATAATTAAATAAATAGCTGATGTTTAAAATGGAAACTGTCTTGCCACAGAATATCCTTGGCACATAATTCAAAACAGCATGCAAACCATGTCTTGCCAGTAAAATCACCATTCCAACAGCTTAAATCAAGCTGAGCATCTTATTTGTGGCTTTGTTGATCCATGCCAATGTTCTGCTTGCTATATCTCTCAACAATCCTGAGTCAAATTTTTACTAGTACACAGTATATTCCTTAAAATACATTTTTTTTTAAAATGGAATGAATGCTTGTCAACTGGTAGATATTCTTTCTGTAAAGGGAATTTGAGATGCAGTGAGTCATGATTACAAAATCAATCAAGATAATTTACAGGTTAGGTATTGTCTTTAATTTTTGTCTTCTTAATACTCAAATACAAAACAGATGAGCTGAATTCCATGCACATTTAATTTGCAAATAAAATTTAAGCATTTTTCACTTGAATTATTTAGAAATTTATTTTAACTGAATTAGATTTGTAATAATGTTGCTCTTCAACAGAATCAATAATTTTGACTTTATATCTATTTAAAAAAAAATAGGTACCTTTCTTATAAAAGGTTGAACTGTGGTGCTAGAGAAGATTCCTGAGAATCACTTGGACAGCAAGGAGATCAAACCAGTCAATCTTAAAGGAAATCAACTCTGAATACTCATTGGAAGGACTTATGCTGAAACTGAAGTTCCAGTACTTTGATCATCTGTTATGAATAGCTGACTCATTGGAAAAGTCCCTGATGCTGAGAAAGATTGAGAGCAGAAGGATAAGGCATCAGAGGATGAGATGGCTGGATGGCATCACTGATGTAATGGAGATGAACTTGGACAAATTCTGGAAGATGGTAAGGGACAGAGAGGCCTGGCATGCTGCATTCCATGGGGTTGCAAAGCATTAGACACAACTATGCCACTGAACAACAGCAACAGTCCTTGAATACATAACAGATGAGCTTAATCCCATGCACATTCCATTTGCAGAGAAAATCGAATCTTTTTCAGTTGAATTATTTTGAAATTTGTCTCAACTGAATTAGATTTGTAATAGTTATATTGCTCTTCAAAAGAATCAATAATTTTTATTTTATACTTATTTAAATGAAATAACTAGGAGCCTTTCTCTAGGGTTACCTAAAGAGAATAATTAATTTTTACAAATTTGGGGTCCATAGTTTTTCAATTCAGTTCAGTTCAGTTCAGTCGCTCAGTCATGTCTAACTCTTTGCAACCCCATGAATCACAGCACTCCAGGCCTCCCTGTCCATCACCATCTCCCTGAGTTCACTCAGACTCACATCCGTTGAGTCAGTGATGCTATCTAGCCATCTTATCCTCTGTTATCCCCTCCTCCTCCTGCCCCCAATCCCTCCCAGCATCAGAGTCTTTAACAATGAGTCAACTCTTCGCATGAGGTGGCCAGAGTACTGGGGTTTCAGCTTTAGCATCATTCCTTCCAAAGAAATCCCAGGGTTGATCTCCTTCAGAATGAATTGGTTGGATCTCCTGGCAGTCCAAGGGACTCTCCAACACCACAGTTCAAAAGCATCAATTCTTCAGTGCTCAGCCTTCTTCACAGTCCAACTCTCACATCCATACATGATTACAGGAAAAACCATAGCCTTGACTAGACAGACCTGTCTGCAAAGTAGTGTCTCTGCTTTTGACTATGTTATCTAGGTTGGTGCAACTTTTCTTCCAAGGAGTAAGTGTCTTTTAATTTCATGGCTACAGTCACCATCTGCAGTGATGTTGGAACCCAGAAAAATAAAGTCTGACATTGTTTCAATTATTTCTCCATCTATTTCCCATGAAGTAATGGGACCGGATGCCATGATCTTTGTTTTCTGAATGTTGAGCGTTAAGCAAACTTTTTCACTCCCTACTTTCGCTTTCATCAAGAGGCTTTTTAGTTCCTCTTCACTTTCTGCCATAAGGCCTGCATGCAGTCAGTCTCTTAGATGTCATTCTGTGAAATGTTGAGAAATAATATTGACATTAGCTTAATATGGTTTAATAAGGCAATTTAGACATTTTCTTAACTGATACAAATTTAGAAAAAAAGTTAAATAATAAATAAAATAAGCTTTTCATAATTCCTTAGAATATTCAATGGTATATTAACACTGAATCCTTATGTTTTAATCTACCTGGAAGTTTTTGTTTTTCCTTGTCTGACTTTCTTAAGTCATAGCTTAGAAATTACTTTTCAGTGACATTTTAAGAGATCATCCTAGGATTGAGTTAGTTGTCATTCCTTTGTATTCCTTTAAGAATCTGTGTGCTAGAACCTGTCAGAGCAGTCACCTGATTGACAATTATTCATTTTTCTGACTCAACCACTAGATTCTTGAAACTGGTTCATGTTCACCAAGATAGTTGCAAAGTAAAAATTTAATCCAATAACATGAATTAAAAAATATTATCTAGATATGTTTTAAAGTGATAGAAATAGCTATAAAAAGCCTTTTATAGATTTGACATTATAAAATATCACTAGAAATGCAACATATTCCATTGTACTTTACAGTCTACAAAATGCTGATATAAAATAGGATGTTCAAAGCAAAATTACCCACGTTTCTTTGTTTTAAAATATAATGAACCTAGATTGGTGATTCATTTATTATATGATATTATGCATGTTTTAATGCCATTCTCCAAAATCATCCCACCCTCTCCCTCTCCCACAGAGTCCAAAAGACTGTTCTATACATCTATGTCTCTGTTGCTATCTCACATACAGGCTTATTGTTACCATCTTTCTGAAATTCCATATATATGCATTAATATACTGTATTGGTGTTTTCCTTTCTGACTTACTTCACTCTGTATAATCAGCTCCAGTTTCATCCACCTCATTAGAACTGAGTCAAATTTATTCTTTTTAATGACTGAGTAATACTCCATTGTGTATATGTACCACAGCTTTCTTATCCATTCATCTGCTGATGGACATCTAGGTTGCTTCCATGTCCTGGCTATTATAAACAGTGCTTCAATGAACATTGGGGTACACATATCTCTTTCAGTTCTGGTTTCCTCAATGTGTATGGCCAGCAGTAGAATAGCTGAGTCATAAGGCAAAGTTCTTTTTCCAGTTTTTTAAGGAATCTCCAGACTGTTCTCCATAGTGGCTGTAATAGTTTGCATTCCCACCAACAGTGTAAGAGGGTTCCCTTTTCTCCACACCTTCTCCAGCATTTATTGCTTGTAGACTTTTGGATTGCAGCCATTCTGACTGGCGTGAAATGGTACCTCATTGTGGTTTTGATTTGCATTTCTCGGATAATGAGTGATGATACAGGATGCTTGGGCTGGTGCACTGGGATGACCCAGGGGGATGGTATGGGGAGGAAGGTGGGGGGGTTCAGGATTGGGAACATATATACACCCATGGCAGATTCATGTTGATATATGGCAAAACCAATGCAATATTGTAAAGTAATTAGCCTTCAATTAAAATAAATAAATTTAAATAAAAAATAAAATAAAATGAAAAACTAATATCTTTTAAATGATTTTTTTCTTAATAAAAAATAATTTTAAATTATTTAAGATGCAGATCATAAGTATTTCCTCATCAAATCGAGTCGAGAAGTTGCTCAGTCATGTCCAACACTTTGCGACCCCATGGACTGCTAGCCTACCAGGCTTCTCCGTCCATGGGATTCTCTAGGCAAGAATACTGGAGTGGGTTATCATTTCGTTCTCCAGGGGATCTTCCCAACCCAGGGATCGAACCCGGTTCTCCCAGATTGCAGGCAGACGCTTTAACTGCTGAGTCACCAGGGAAGCCCATATCCCCTCATACATCTTCCTAAATAGTAGAAATATATAAGCGTTTATTTTTATGTAATTATAATAAAATAATTTCCCTGATTTAATATCTATTCCTCCAAGCACATTTTATATGTTAATTCATCTTCTTATGGATCTATTATTTCTAAAATTGCAAAAGCTAAAATAGTGCCATTGCATAATCTATGTTCCTAGGCTTGAAGTGAAGTCGCTCAGTCGTGTCCGACTCTTTGTGACCACATGGACTGTAGCCTATCAGGCTCTTCATTCCATGGGATTCTCCAGGCAAGAGTACTGGAGTGGATTGCCATTTCCTTCTCCAGGGGATCTTCCCGACCCAGGGATCAAACCCGAATCTCCTGCATTCCAGGCAGATGCTTTAACCTCTGAGCCACCAGGGAAGCCCCAAGTGAAGTGAAGTGAAGTGAAGTGAAGTCCTAGGCTTATAACTCACCAAAAATTTAACTTAGACTTTACTATCACTGTTAAACTTTAGCAATAAGTGGTCAGAAAGGCAAAGTGGCAGTCATATAAGTGAGTCTGTGTAAATGTTTGTGACATCGTAAATGTCTGCGCCAATTGAGAATCATGCAAACAATTCATCCCCATCCTTTTACAGATATCATTCTTACAAACAGAAAGTGTGATATGCTGAATATTTCTGATCACATTTCCCATCACACTACAGATATTCAATTGGTATTTGTTAAAAAGAATTCACTAAAATTAAATTCATTACTTTTCTTAATACTGATTCCCAATTGTTTCAAAATTCTGTTCTTAATTCTTTTCTTGAATTGGGTCTCCTTGCAAGGAATAAAGAAAGCCAGAAACAGTGTGAGCACATTATAGCTATGTCTTCCCAAGTGTTGCTAGTGGTAAAGAACCTGCCTGCCTAGGCAGGAGACATAAGAGATGTGAGTTCAATCCCTGGGTTGGAAAGACCACCTGGAAGAGGTCATGGCTACCCACTCTCGTATTCTTGCCTGGAGAATCCGGGAACAGAAGAGCCTGGTGGGCTACAGTCCATAGAGTCGCAAAGAGTTAGATACAACTGAGGTGACTTACCAGACTTAGCATCTACACGCATTCAAGGAGGTATTATTAACTGAATCAATGCAAACTAACAAAAAAGAGCTTGTGTAGTTAACAGACTTGATTGCAACATGGCAGATACTACTGTTACTATTCAAGAGGCCCTGTGTAGGGATATAGTAGAACCCTATGGCGGTAAATGAACTGTGGCATATTTGGGAATGAAAGGTGACCCTCGTGTAGAAAAAAGTTTCATCATACCAACTCCATACCAGATAATCTAAGATGACTCCCATTTCCATGCAGAACAGAGTACAGAGTGAGGATGTGCTAGACAAGGCAGCAAAAGTAGTTAATTTTAACAATTACAGAAGTCAATAGAGATGGGTTTTAATGTTAATATTGGCATGTTTGTTTTATCTGCCTATTTAGTTTGGCATACCTGACTCTGAATAATTTGTTCTTTATATTCAATCAAGCCATGTTTTGAGACCACGTAGTTATGGGACAGATTGCACAGTGTGGCACATTCTCTAAGCTAGAAAAGACCACCAAAGTCCACTTAAGATACAACCAAGCCATATTCTTATAAATGGGAAGCAAATCGTTTCATTCTCCTGTATGAAATGTCAAATCATTCATTTGAACTCTTCTTGGCCTTCTGTATCTAGACTATTGTCCAGAAAGTCTATGGTTGAAGTCTCTTGCCTAGAACTTATTGTGGTACCCAGTTGGTATGACACTGGGACTCAGAGGATAGTACACCACAAGAGAAATGAGATCTCTTCTGACAAATATCCTTCTTCTGCCTTAAAACCAGGCCAGATACATTTCTGTATTATACTTCCTATATAGAGGAAAATATGAATGCTCACAATATATAGCATTCAAAAATTAAAGACAAGACTCTCTTACAAATACAAAATATAATTTAAAATATGCCAAATTTTTTTCAGCCCATTAATAACTGGGGAAAAACTGATTCCAACAGTATTTTTATAACTTGGTTTTTATAGATAGGAAAAATATTATTAAATTAAGATTGGTCACTACTTTAGAATACAGACTAGTAATGTCCTTTAGGACAGTAAAATCATAGATTATCCTACCATACATTTGGTTCTCTAAGAATATTCTACAAATTGACAATTAAACTTTATAATATTTGATATCCTACAGAATAAAATAATTCTTAGATTGGTCTATTAAATCACTATGATACTTAAAATGCTTTCATCTTCCTTGTTTATTTACACATTTTAAGAAAATAAATGCATTTTAATGTGGTAATTAAGATGCTTTATATTGTTGTCTGGAGATATTTTTAGTAAGGACAATTCATTTCAGCCTTTTTATTTGTTTTTTAAGATAACATCTTTATTGAGATATAATTCTCAATCATAGATTTATTCTTTTAAGATTACAATCCAATAGTACTTCATATACTTTCAAAGTTGTGTATTTATCACCACTATCTAATTCTATAGCATTTTCATCACTTCTCCCCAAACAAGACTTATACCATTATCACTCACTCTTCACCCTCTGTTCCCCCTGTCCACCCCACCTCATGGCAAGAACTAAACCAGTTTCTGTCTCTGAAGATTTCTCTATTTTGTACATTTCATTGGCTTCCCAAGTGGCACAGTGATAAAGAATTTGCCTGCCAATGCAGGAGACACAAAAGATGAAGGTGTGACTCCTGCATGAGAAGATTCCCCTGGAATAGGAAAGGGCAACCTGCTCCAGTATGTATGCTAAAAAGAATTATCTTGGAAAAGTCCATGGGCAGAGGACCCTGGCAGGCTAATTCCACAGGGTTACAAAGAGTCAGATGCAACTGAGCACACACACAAGTACATTTCATATAATAGAACTGCAATATGTGGATTTTTGTTTCTGGCTTCTTTCACTTAGCATAGTTTTTTTTTTTTTTTATTTATATGAGTATAGTTTATTTACAATGTTGTCTTAGTTTCAAGTGTACAGAAAATTGAATCAGATCTACATACCTCCACTATTTTTTTTTTTTTTTTTAGACTCTTTTCCCATATAGGCTATTGCAGAGTATTAGTAGCATTCCCTGTGCTATATAGCAAGTTCTTCAGTTCAGTCACTCAGTTGTGTCCGACTCTTTGTGATCCCATGTATCACAGCATGGCAGGCCTCCCTGTCCATCACCAACTCCCAGAGTTCACCCAAACTCAGGTCCATCGAGTTGGTGATGCCATCCAGCCATCTCATCCTCTGTTGTCCCCTTCTCCTCCTGCCCCCAATCCTTCCCAGCATCAGAGTCTTCCAATGAGTCAGCTCTTCGCATGAAGTGGCCAAAGTACTGGAGTTTCAGGCTCAGCATCAGTCCTTCCAATGAATACCCAGGGCTGGGGCTGATCTCCTTTAGGATGGACTGGTTGGATCTCCTTGCAGGCCAAGGGACTCTCAAGAGTCTTCTCCAACACCACAGTTCAAAAGCATCAATTCTTCGGTGCTCAGCTTTCTTCACAGTCCAGCTCTCTCATCCATACATGAACACTGGAAAAACCATAGCCTCGATTAGATGGACCTTTGTTGGCAAAGTAATATCTCTGCTTTTCAATATACTATCTAGGTTGGTCATAACTTTCCTTCCAAGGAGTAAGGGTGTTTTAATTTATAAAATTGGTTACAAGTTTTTACTAGTTACCAATTTTATATATAGTAGTGTGTATACATCAATCTCACTCTCTTAATTTATCCCCCACCTTCTCCTTTGGTAACCATGTTTGTTTGTTTGTTTGTTTTTCCTACATCTATGCTTCTGCTTTGTTTTGTAAGTAAATTCACTTGTGCCTTTTTTTTTTTAGATTCCACATATAAGCAACATCATATGACATTTGTCTTTCTGTGTCTTACTTCACTCATTATGACAATCTCTAGGTCCATCCATGTTGCGAAAAATGGCATCATTTTGTTCTTTTTCTATTCAGCCATTTTAATAGATGTAACAGTTCAACCCAGCTTAATTTCTTGGTTTTCAACATGTCATGTCCTATGCTTTCTTTCTCTATGTCTTTTATTTTCCTTATTTCACTGGAACTATTGAAATGCCTCTTTAAAAATTTCTCTAAACTCTTTCTTCAAGTTTCTTATGAATACAATATTGTGAACTTTTTCTTCCTCTGTGACAATGCAATTTATTTTGACCTCCTAATATTGTCAGTTCTATTATAAGGTGACACACGCATTCCTAAACAGCACTACACACACTATGCAAAATTGTCCAGTAAATTCACAGAATTTGTAAGGAAAGTGAGGTTGGGACCAAGCACTCAAAAACTTCCTCTGTGGCATAAACTCAATAAAGAAAAGTGCTTCATAAAAATGGTAGCAGCTTTACAAATCTTAGATGATTAAGCACTAGGTAAATAACTAGAAAATGACATGAAGTTTGCTTATGGACTGTGAATTGGACAGATGTCAAGTGGTAGAAGGAGAGTTATATAAAATAGGATGTTTTGAATTGAGTTGTTCCTGTGTTTGAGGCATGTGTGTGTGTTTTGTGCATTTGTATATTCCTACATGTCTTGATTCGTGTAACAAAGCTGCAGTTTCTGCATTCACTTTGTGTTTATCATGGACACATGAAATTTGCATCATGCTCAAATGATTACATAATATATTCATCATGTTGGAACAAGTCCATGTTCTCAAAATAGACCTTATCACTGAACGGACAATATTTATTGTATCTTTATATTCAGAAATGTAATTTAAAACTCATTATAGCTTTAGGCACATATTTCATTTCTCCTTGTTGTTGTTGCTGTTCAATCATAAAGTCATTTCCGACTCTTTGCAAACCCATAAACTAGCATGCCAGGCTCCTCTGTCCTCCCCTATCTTCCTGAAAGTAAAAGTGAAAGTCAGTCAGTCATGTCTGACTCTTTGCGACCCCATGGACTAGACAATGTAAGTCTCCAAGCCAGAGTACCGGCATGGGTAGCCTTTCCCTTTCTCTAGGGGATCTTTCCAACCCAGGGATGGAGCCCAGGTCTCCCACATTGCAGGTGGATTCTTTACTACCTGAGCCACAAGGAAAGCCCTATCTCCCAGAGTTTGTTCAGATTCATGTTCATTGAGTCCATGATGCTATCTACCATCTCATCTGGCTGCTGCTGCTGCTGCAAGTCACTTCAGTCATGTCCGACTCTGCGACCCCAGAGATGGCAGCCCACCGGCTCCGCCATCCCTGGGATTCTCCAGGCAAGACACTGGGTGGGTGCCATTTCCTTCTCCAATGCTGAGTGGTGAGTGAAGTCGTTCAGTCGCGTCCGCTCCTGCCCCCTCGGACTGCGCCCCCAGGCTCCTCTGTCCATGGGATTTGCCAGGCAGGTCTGGGTGGGTTGTCAGGCTTCCCTGATAGCTCAGTTGGTAAAGAATCTCATCTGGGGTGATTAGTATTACCATCTGCTCCTTCCCAGTAGTGTATTGGACACCTTGTGACCTTAGGGGTTGTTGGGGGAGGTGGTGCTCATCTTCTGTGGGTTCTCCAGGCAAGATACTGGAGTGGCTTGTCATTTCCTCCTCTAGTGACCCTGTTTTGACAGACTCTTCACTATGCCCACCCGTCTTGGGTGGCCTTGCAGGCTGGCTCTGCTCAATGTGTTATGCAAGCTCCTTCTCCACGGCAAGGCTGTGATCCATGAAGGGATTCTCTTAGAATACAATACAACATATTCTCCTACATATTGTATTGTATTTTCTGTGTGCTCAGTTGTGTCTGACTCTCTGAGCCCCAGGGACTATAGCCCATGAGGCTCCTCTGTCCACGGAAATCTCCAGGTAAGAATACTGGAGTGAATTGCCATTTCCTACTTCAGGAATCTTCCCAACCCAGGGACTGAACCAGCGTCTCTTGTATCTCTTGCTCTGGCAGGCAGATTCTTTACTACTAGCACTACCTGGGAAGCCCCATTGCTTTTGTGTTAATTTATGTATCATTCAAAATTATACTTCTCCTGGCCGTTAGACTTTGAGGTAACTTTGAAGTAACAATACAGTTTCCTTCTATTGTAGTTGCTTACCTTTGAACTGTGAGCCATAAATCTGGGCTATAATAAAATTCTTAATCTGTAATTAATAATGCCTAGAACGACTACTTGACAAATACAAGTAGATGAAAATGACAAATCATATATACATTGTTAACCATGAAACTTTGCAGGATAAAGATACATAAAAAGGCAAAGATCATCTTAATAAAACTATTACATAAATTCCCAAACTTCTTATTTTTGATATTTAGAACATTTAGTTAGTGTTTTTTTTTTTTTTTTTTGTATTCTGGTCTGGCATCCTTTTGCTCATTCTTATTCTAAGGATATTCTTCAATAAAACTTCTGCTGCCTTTATCCCAAACCATTCTCATTTGTGTCACTTCCTTAGGCTAAATGCTTGTTAAAAACTGGAGAAAATTCTTAATCTATGCATAAGATCAAGTCAGAGTTCACTTTCTCTACAAAGCCTTTGTTGATCATTTTCCTCAGGGAGTTTGCTTTCCTCCAATGCAATGTTCTATTTCCTTACAAACTGAGACTATCATCACCCTCTATTTTCAGCTGAATTCTGCACTGCTTTGTTTTTTTTTTTTTTTTTTTCTGCTACCTCTGTATTTTGTTCTTATTACAATTATTTTGCATTTCAATGGGGTTATGCAGGGAACTTTATTATTTTTGTTGGACAGTGGCTTTTCTGATTTGGGTACCAACTGGGAACATATTTTTTTTAGAAACATAAAACTATATACCTTTTAACTTCCTCTGTAAAATTCTATTTTATCTGAATTTTATCTGATAATGTGTTACAGTGCTTCTGTTCTAGGATTAGTAAAACCTCAAAAATATTTTTAGGAATTGTGTTTTGAAATAAAATTCACTGTTGTGCAATAGTGTAATAATATGTAAATTATTTCTAGCATTTTTTTTTAATTCTTAGGAACTTTATTATTAATATGATTGAACTAACTGGTTTGAAAACAGAATAGGATAAAGCAAGAAGATTACTATTTTTTGAGGATATATAAGGCATGGGCTAGATGATTAACCATATCTAGTCAATTTTCCCCCAAATCTCTAAGGGGAGACATTTTTTTGTATTTTTATAAAAATATCATACATTGTAAATAATATCCTGATTCAGGACAAAATTCTCTCCAAACACAAGCCTATGGTGAAGATCAGGTAAATCTAGAGTAAGAGGAAAGGAGTAAACCCACTCTGTTTGCTACTATCCTATGGGTGTGTGCTAGGTCACTTTAGTCGTGTCTGACTCTTTGTGACTCCATGGACAGTAGCCCACCAGGCTTCTCTGTCCATGGGATTTCCCAGGTGAGAATACTGGAGTGGATTACCATGCCCCCTCCAGGGAATCTTCCCAACCAAGAGATCAAACACGTTTCTCATACATGTCCTGCATTGGCAGGTGGGCTCTTTACCCCTAGTGGGATGCTAGTCAAAAATATATTCTTCTATACACATTACCTAGTTTCATGATTTGAAATATTTCATATAATTACATAACATAAATGCTTTGATGCAGCTCATAAATCTTAGTAACTGAAACCTACTGATAAATTTACAGAATATACAGCCTATCTTCTTAACTCAATAATGCTGGACTGTTTCATGAGTTGTGAACACTCATCTTCACATTTTGAAACTGCAGTAGTCAACAAAAGCATCCACTTACCAAGATGCCTTAGGTTTGCAAGAGGTGTTCATTATTTACATTTCTAAGTGCTCAGCTTCTCTAAAAGTGCCTGACAAGCCCAATAAGGAGGCTATTTCATATGCAGAAGAGTGTGTGAGCATGGCTTTTGTTCTTTCAATTACAAGAGATAAATGAAAAAACAACAACAACAACAACAACAAAACTCTTAAAAGCTTTGTTGAGGTACAGGTTTTACTTGATAATCAGACAGCATCTTAGCTGAATAGAAACAACATTTCCAGAGTGTACTCCGGGAGTTGGTGACAGACAGGGAGGCCTGGTGTGCTGCGATTCATGGGGTCACAAAGAGTCGGATATGACTGTGCAACTGAACTGAACTGATACCTTTAATGCAGCCAGAATATTTTTGTCTTCCTCATTCTGAAATGGCCAGTCAAGTTAATTAAGGAATTCATAAAGATGGAATGGCATTAGTGTTTTTAATTTTATTTCTTTTAAATTCTGTTCTAACAATTAATTCTACCATACAGAACACTTTTTATTTTACTGGTGATCATTAGTGTTCATGTATGTTCTAAAAGTTTATTCTTTTCATATTTGTTGTCTGGATTATAAGGGCATGTTTTTTTGTCAGTGATCATGAGTTTATAGAGTACTGAGGATGAGGCTATATAATTTGGTTTATGGATTGCTAGCAGGGCACCATATATTTATGGAAGCTCAACGTACTATTGTGTTGATGAATATTATGATGATGGCTGATGTATTTTTTATTATCTGTACAGCAATAATCATCTCTTATTGCTTTAATCTCTCAATGCAATCAAATGAATTTAACAAGAAACCATATGGAATATACATGCTTGATCAATATGATGTTCATTATATTTTGTAGAATATGATAAAATATTTATAAATTATCCTCAAGGATTAAAATTAACAAAAATCATACATAAATGTGATGGGACACCGAAAAATATACTATGAAAGCCTAAATTTTATGTTTTATGATATATTTATGAACAGAATGTCTGTCTTTCGGTTCACTGAGAATCTGCTGTGACTAAATAGTAAGTGAAAGAAAATGAGTAGCATGTAATCCACTCTTTCAAATAAACTTAATTAGAAGTAAAATAGCCACAGAGTAATGCATATGTACATTCTAATTAAAAAGAATAATGCAAATAATCCTACAAAAATTGCAAAGTGATTTGGGTAGAAATTCATTGCTGATGAAGTGAGGAGCCCTGGCTAAATTTCAACTCCTGAGTCTACTAACAGCAGAACAATAAAAAAATATGTTCTCTTGAGCATTTTAAAAAACTTTACGCAAATGTGCACATGAAGTACTTAACAACGATTCCAAAAACATTGTTAACAAAATTATTAATAATTTGCTCTACTTGAGTAAGCATGCAGGATAATCTTTATCAATTAAAAACAGAAAAGAACGTGTTATTTTTTTTTCAAAACAACTAAGTCCTACCAAGCTAATATCCACCACTGTATACATGAATACCTAAAAATATTTTTTCCTCAAATTTTTGACTCTGCAGCACTGATCATCTTTTGTCAGCTAAGCTTTTTGGAAATGCATTTTGAATATCCGGACACTAGTCTCTGGACCTATGTGGATCTCAATTATTTAAAATATTTAAAAGGTAACTTAAAATCACAATATTGTATTTCTAATATCATATTGAAGACTCTTTGAAATGAAATGGTGTTAAACTTATATTTAATTTTAGTTTAGAGATTAGCTTTAAGAATTTTCTGGACTGAATCCTGAAAAGGGTTAATTAACTCCTCTTCCTGACACCCCACAGAGTGATTTCTTGCAATTTTAATTAAAGGGATAAAATTTGGAAATGAACAAGGAGAAAGAAGAGAGCAGAAAGAACTCTACCCTCACTTCAGTTCAGTTCAGTTCAGTCGCTTAGTCGTGTCTGACTCTCTGTGACCTCATGAATCGCAGCATGTCAGGCCTCCCTGTCCATCACCAACTACTGGGGTTCACTCAGACTCACGTCCATCAAGTCTGTGATGCCATCCAGCCATCTCATCTTCTGTCATCTCCTTCTCCTCCTGCCCCCAATCCCTCCCAGCATCAGAGTCTTTTCCAGTGAGTCAATTCTTTGCATGAGGTGGCCAAAGTACTGGAGTTTCAGCTTTAGCATCATTCCTTCCAAAGAAATCCCAGGGCTGATCTCCTTTAGAATGGACTAGGGGATCTTCTTGCAGTCCAATTGACTCTCAAGAGTCTTCTCCAACACCACAATTCAAAAGCATCAATTCTTCGGCACTCAGCCTTCTTCACAGTCCAACTCTCACATCCATACATGACCACAGGAAAAACCATATTCTTGACTGGACAGACCTTAGTCGGCAAAGTAGTGTCTCTGCTTTTGAATATACTATCTAGCTTGGTCATAACTTTCCTTCCAAGGAGTAAGTGTCTTCTAATTTCATGGTAGCAGTCACTATCTACAGTGATTTTGGAGCCCCCAAAATAAAATTTGACACTCTTTCCACTGTTCTTCCATCTATTTCCCATGAAGTGATGGGGCCGGATCCCATGACCTTAGGTTTCTGAATGTTGAGCTTTAAGCCAACTTTTTCACTCTCCTCTTTGACTTTCATCAAGAGGCTTTTTAGTTCCTCTTCACTTTCTGCCATAAGGGTGGTGTTGTCTGCATATCTGAGGTTATTGATATTTCTCCCGGCAATCTTGATTCCAGCTTGTGTTTCTTCCAGCCCAGTGTTTCTCATGATGTACTCTGCATATAAGCTAAATAAGCAAGGTGACAATATACCGCCTTGATGTACTCCTTTTCCTATTTGGAACCAGTCTGTTGTTCCATGTCCAGTTCTAACTGTTGCTTCCTGACCTGCATGCAGACTCTCAAGAGGCAGGTCAGGTGGTCTGGTATACCCATCTCTTTCAGAATTTTCCACAGTTTATTGTGATCCACACAGTCAAAGGCTTTGGCATAGTCAATAAAGCAGAAATAGATATTTTTCTGGAACTCTCTTGCTTTTTCCATGATCCAGCAGATGTTGGCAATTTGATCTCTTGTTCCTCTGCCTTTTCTAAAACCAGCTTGAGCATCAGGAAGTTCACGGTTCACATATTGCTGAAGACTGGCTTGGAGGATTTTGAGCATTACTTTACTAGCATGTGAGATGAGTGCAATTGTGTGGTAGCTTGAGCATTCTTTGGCATTGCCTTTCTTTGGGATTGGAAAGAAAACTGACTTTTCCAGTCCTGTGGCCACTGCTGAGTTTTCCAAATTTGCTGGCATATTGAGTGCAGCACTTTCACAGCATCATCTTTCAGGATTTGAAATAGCTCAACTGGAATTCCATCACCTCCACTAGCTTTGTTCAAAGTGATGCTTTCTAAGGCCCGCTTGACTTCACATTCCAGGACGTCTGGCTCTAGATGAGTGATCACACCATCGTGATTATCTGGATCGTGAAGATCCTTTTGTACAGTTCTTCTATGTATTCTTGTCATCTCTTTTTAACTCTACACATGAGTATCACGAGATGGTCAACACCGAAATCAGATTGATTATATTCCTTGCAGCCAAAGATAGAGAAGCTCTATACAGTCAACAAAAACAAGACCAGGGGCTGACTGTGGCTCAGATCATGAACTCCTTATTACCAAAATTCAGACTGAAATTGAAGAAAGCAGGGAAAACTGCTAGACCATTCAAGTATGACCTAAATCAAATCCCTAATGATTATACCATGGAAGTGAGAAATAGATTTAAGGGCCTAGATCTGATAGATACAATGTCTGATGAACTTTGGAATGAGGTTTGTGACATTGTACAGGAGACAGGGATCAAGACCTTCCCCATGGAAAAGAAATGCAAAAGGCAAAATGGCTGTCTGAGGAAGCCTTACAAATAGCTGTGAAATGAAGAGAAGCGAAAAGCCAAGGAGAAAAAGAAAGATATAAGCATCTGAATGCAGAGTTCCAAAGAATAGCAAGAAGAGATAAGAAAGCCTTCTTCAGCGATCATTGCAAAGAAATAGAGGAAAACAGCAGAATGGGAAATACTAGAGATCTCTTCAAGAAAATTAGAGATACCAAGGGAACATTTCATGCAAAGATGGGCTCAATAAGGGACAGAACTCTACCCTGAACACCCCTAACATAAGGACCTTTAAAACTCAAAGCCTATTTTTGATAAATAGGAAAAAATAGAGAGGAATGACTGTATTTCAGCTGTAGGCCGAAGGTGAAGTTGCTCAGTCGTGTCTGACTCTTTGCGACCCCATGGACTGTAACCTACTAGGCCTCTCTGTCTCTGGGATTCTCCAGGCAAGAATACTGGAGTGGATTGCCGTTTCCTTCTCCAAGGGATCTTCCCTATCCAGGGATCAAACCCAGGTCTCCCGCATTAGAAGCTGATGCTTTAACCACTGAGCCACCGAAAGCTCTTGTTAGCTGCTATGGGGAAGATGTACAGACCTTTTACTGTTTCCTGCTGTGTCACTTCATTTGTTTCAGAATTCTCATTATGCAATCTGATTTTTAAATGTATAGAAACATATCTGTAGAAAATATATTAAACATTATGGTCCCATTGACAGTGGCCCACAAGTCTTCGCTGTTCATGGGATTTTCCAGGCAGGAATACTGGAATGGGTTGCCATTCTCCTCCAGGGAATCTTCTAGATGAAGAGATCAAACCTGAGTCTCCTGAAGCTCCTCCATTACAGGCAGATTCTTAACCACTGAGCAACCAGGGAAGCCTCCCATACCTAATATTTTCTAGTAATCTTATTCTTCTAGTTCAGCTTTCAACTGTTTTATTCTTTTCTGTCTTGATTTTATACTTTCATATTATTTATTGTGGATTTATATTATCTATTTAACTTAAACATATATTTAACATAGCAATAAGATTATTTTGATTCATATTGATACCTGATCATATATAAAGTAGGAGGCTATGATATAAGAAAACAGTCCATATTCTGTGTGAGAGAGGCAGAAACTGCTCCTTCTCAAGGCTTCTTTATAATCCATAAAGCAGCTTTCTGTAAATGAAAAAGCCTGTCTTTCAGGATGGGTGCAACCCTGTACTGAATAACATGGCAAATAGATAGTACTTTGCATATAGAAAATGGTGCTGGGGACCCAGCCTTACAATGCAGGACACAAGCTTGATTCTCCCTCTTTCATCTCTGGGTCAGGAAACCCTGTATGATACACAAGCTGCATCAATGTGCATCAATTCATGCTTGCAGAATTTGTACCAATTTCTTCCTCAGAAACCTCCTTCCATGTCTAAGCATAATCTAAAAGTAAAAGCTAGCAATATTGTGAAATTACTTAGTAAACTGTATTAGTTTATCAGATCAAAATTTCTACTCATATTCAAACTCTATATAACAATTTCCTAGTATTTCCCTTTCCAATTGCAGAAGAACTCTGTTTCTCTTGGTATCAGTACTGCAAGTTGAGAGACAATTTGGTCTCCTTATGTGTCATTTACTGAACATCCTCATAGGATCTATAGTAGCACTGTAGGACCTAGAATATAAGCTCTCGGGAAAGACCTTAGCACAAAATGAAATAGAATGGAGATGTGTCAGGAAAGCCCAGTTGTAATCTATGTAAACCATTAATTGCTGAACCTTCTGAGTGGAACTCCTAGGAAAGACAGGAGGTGACATAATGAAAACTGCAATCTCCTCTCTAATCTTGTAAATTTTCCTTTCTCCTTGTCACTTGTCACTTTCTTTTTGATAATGAAAAAGTTCAATACACTTCCAACAAAATCAATGAAAGAAATACATTTTCCCCAGACTTTGCTTCATTTTGTTCTACCAACCTCTTCCAAAATAAGACCTCTTTTATGACAGATATGTATACTCTTATATGTTCTTATGCTTGGAAGTTGGTAACTTTCTCTAATCCTATTAACTTACCAATTCCTCTCTTATAATGCACACCTTTCTGTAAACATTTTTAGTCCTCTTAACACATTTCTTTCCTAATCTTCTAAGAACTTGCTATATTGTTCCTCCTTCTTCCACTGATATAGTTCACAACCCCCTCTCCTATAGCTACCTCTGTCAGAATGTAAGTTTTAGTCTGATAACATCGGTGAAGAATTTGGAAGGTGGATGTCGCTGGCAAAGTCTCTTCCACCTTTAATAACATGAACAACATCATCATCAATAACAAATACTTACTTTTATACTTCCTGTGAGTAATGCTCCACTTCCTTTGACCATGTCAGTCTTACTGAAAGAGAAATTAACCTTCCCAAGTCCAGTTTTTCTACTCTCAATACCACATGAAAAATTTACCTAAGTCTCTAATTTTTTTTTTTTTTTTTAGTATCCAGAGGTTGCATTTCACACCTATTCAATTGCTTGGAATATTTATAACAAAATTCCACTTTCTGTTTTTCATGAGACCAAGTTCACTCTGGGTTGTCTTTGTATAATGCGACTATAGACTCTTACTTTCCAACAGGCAACTTTTGCCTTTGTTCACCTGTAAAGCATTTCTGCATTATGTTCTCTCTTAGGCCTTATTCTCTTTAAACTGTGATCTTTCCTTGCACTCTCCAGAAGGGGTCAATAATCATGAAACAAAGAAAACTGTATATTTTTTCTGTTGCACACTTCAAAAGAGTGAGAATAAACATATCTTATTATAGCATAGTAATTTTTATTTTAGTAGTTAACATTTGAAATGTTTAAGAAGAATCATTTAAAATGGTTACTCACATCTGTATGCCTTTAAGGCTATGTAGAGGAATGACACTAATGATGAAGTCTTTTTAAAAAAAATAAATTTCTCTCGTTTTTAATGATTTCTTGTCTTTCTTGCCAGTTCTATTGGCAGTGAGTAATTTTAATCCCCATATTAAATGTAGATTTTGTATTTCAAAAGGAAATGCTTAGTGTCTCAAATATTGGCTACTCACCCTTAGGTACTCATTTATTTTCTGCTTCTGCAGGTTATTGAATAAGCTAATTACCTATAAAACACTGTGGCAAGAATTTATTTCTGCTAAAAGCTGATAATGTTTGAGTAGGAATAAGTGTTTATCTACAATATGTTTTTGAGGAATCAAAATGCTCTGTATGTGTCTTTTCAAAACATATGATAGGAAGTTCTAAAAATCCCAAACAAAAGCTCCTAGTGGTAGCGTTTCTTCTGTCCATGAGTGGCCATGTCAAGTGAATTTCTTCAGTCCATAAGTGCCTTTGCCCATGACAACTTGGACTACCAATCACTGAAGCCAGATGTGAACTGCATTTGATGAAATAAAGAGCTGGTGTATGAATATAAGAATGTAAAAATCAAGCATTAACTTAATGGAATAGAATTCGTTTCTAGATAAGAAAGAATCATAAAATTTTACTTTTTCTTTACTTCAAGAAAAAGAAAAAAAGATTTTTTAAAAAAATGTTAAGACATTCTTCAAAACATTGACATTAGCAGAAACACACATGCTTGGAAAACAGTGACATATTGGTCAATGGTTAAATAATATTTCTTTTGATATGTTTTAGCAGTTAAATCAATACTTGAATGAAGCTTGACATTCATATTTATTAGAAGTGTATTTGAAGCCTGTGAGAGCCAGAAGGACTTAGTCACATACTGCCTTCTGTGGATTCTATTTTCTTTTGAACTAAGAAGGAAAGAGAACACGTAGTCTGTTATGGTAACTTGTGCACAAAGACTCAAACAAGAAAAATGTGGGTGTCTGTGTGGGGAAAGGTTTAGAAAATCTGGCATGTTTTTTGTGAATATTAAGAACTTATAATACTGGAATTTTGCATTCCCAAATGCAAATTAAGGGACCTAGTATCTCTACATATTATAAAATTGATTGGAACAGAGTTGAACAAAACAGGAAACTTTTAAAAATGAATCAAGTAAATAAAAAATAATTCTGTTCTTTCTAAAGAAGACATAGCATTATCCTCTCATTTCTAAGTGAAGAAAATAGGAACTCCAGTATACTACCTACAAGGTTGATACTATATTTCATTAATTGATGTGAAGATTTATAACATAGAAGGGCTCCCATGGTGGCTGAGGTGGTAAAGAATCTGCCTGCAATGCAGGAGACATGAGTTCAATCCTTGGATAGGGAAGATCCCCTGAAGAAGGGAATGGCAACCCATTACAGTGTTCTTGCCTGGAGAATCCCAAGGACAAAGGAGCCTGGCGGGCTACAGTCCACAGGACTGCAAAGAGTCTGACATGACTGAGCGACTAATACTTACAGCAAAAAACTATTGAGGTGTATATAACTATTGAAACCTGTCTCCTCACCAAGCTAATTTTTGATGTTAAGCGTCAGAACAGATGCAGCCTTGACAGGGTAGATGTCCATTTAGGCATGGAAAATGGTCATTTGTGGTGGTGATGAATGCAGGGAAACCAAAGGCCTAGATGGAATATAAGGGCAGAATTATAAGTGTCTTTTAAGGAGTTCCCCTGGAGAAGAGACAGGCTATCCAGTATTCTTGACTGGAGAATTCCACGGACTGAAGAGTCTGGTGGGCTACATTCTTGAGGTCACGAAGAGTTGAACATGACTGAGAGCGACTAATGCACATATATTCTGGGGAGGTACACCATGTTTCTCACAAAAATGAAGGGAACACACAAAAGTCTATCATGGGGAAATGCTGGGAGCCAGCGTGAGGAACTCCGTCCATGGCAAAGGTCATGAGGAAGGAGGCTCGGCATACGCAAAGGCGGGATCGAGCCTCAGGAGCTCCCCTGTTCCCAAGCATCTACCCCCAAAACCAGAGTCTGCCTGCCTTACTGCATTATGCTTTCACCAACTCCTCTGACATTAACAGGGGGCTGCACCCCCCTCCTTATCTGGAAAAAGTTAATTTTGAGCTTTTAGATAATAAGTCTCCTGGGCATAATATGAGGGTTTCAATCCAAAAACCTCTCTGATGGCTTTCTAGCCTGCCTACAGGACTCTTACAGCTGTGCATGTGATTGTGGAATCCTGACCATGAGAGGCACAGGAAGCTTAAAACATCCTAGGAATATAGGGGCTTCTGAGGAGTCAAAATCATTAGAATAGGACTGACTAAGGGTTTCATTTGCTGAGCTAATACTTGCTGACAAATTTTCATATCTTTATTTGTTGATATAGTTGGTATATAGAAAAAACAAGTAGCAACATAGATCTTTGAGTTAAGTACCTTCTTTGTTATAACCCACTGCACCTTTGTTCTATAGGGATGTAACTTCAGTGCTTTGAGGGTGATGCAGATTAAAGAAAAACACTTCAGGGGAAATGAAATTAACATTCATTAAGGAAGAGAGCCATAAAGTGTTAACAGGCCTCTTGGCCAGAAGATAATGTAAGTCACCTGACACCTTTGTATACAAAAGATACACAGAAAGGGTCAGGACTGCTGCCCCTGCATGACTCTGTATTTTCCATTATGTAAAACTTAGGGTATATAAGCACCTTTTGAAAATAAAGTTATAGGGTTTTTGTACAAGCTTGGCCTTCCCCGTGTCGACTCTCTGTCTTTCTCCCTCTCCCTACCTCTCTTTTTCAGGCTGATCCCTTGGAACGTGGAGGCTCTCCATGTCTACTTATTTGTCTGGACTTCTAAGACCCACGCGAGAGGGAGCCCAAGGCGGGGCACCCTCTGCTATTCAAGCGGGCGCCTGTAGCCTAACATAGACAGTGCAAGTTTCTTGTCTTGAGACTTTATTAGCTCTTTGTGTAAACCAAGGAGTATTAGCCTCTTTTCTCCACTAATTTTCCTACTACACTATTCTTTCCTAATCTCTCTTTTCTAATTAAACAGTCCTTTCCTAGACACCAACTCCATCCCTGCTTTGAATTACCCTGGATCCACCAGGGCTGAACTCTGGCAGGGAAAAACTTACAGATGCTGTCATTATTATATCAGCTTCCTTTAACAACTTCCAGTTCAAATTTTAAAGATATTAAAACCATTGCTGGTTTTCATGGGCTCAGCAGCATCAGCGAGCCAGATACTACTACTATGACTTGCTGCCAATAGTGTGTGTTATACTTGGTATGCACATTTTCACTACTGAAGAGGTTCTTTCAAGTCAAACCTACAGCTGAACACATCTACACTGATGTAGAAATTTCCATTAACTAAAGCTCTTTCTCTCAACAAACAAACCAAAATACAGTGACATCAATAAGAACATTGAGATCTTTGGTCTCCTTTGCATTTCTTATGAATTTGCTAAATTGACCATTTCTTACAGCATCTAGGCCAGAGTGGCTACTAAGCACCTCTGTGAAGGGATTTACTTTATCATTCTATCATTATCCACTTTTATACAATTCTACCAAGTCCCCTCAATATCTGGATAAAAAATATGCCAGTTTTTATAGTGTTTCACTGAATAAAACACAATATTTGTGTTTCCTTATGTTCTAAATATAAGCTGCATAAAAATGAGTTCACATACTAGAAGAAAAAAAATGAGACATTTTTCATTTAAATTATTTATCTATGTCTAATAAGTAAGAATATTAAGAAATAAAGTTTTACATTCAGATATTCATGAGAAAATATGATGTGCTTTTTTCCACAGAAATATACTATACCCCAAGCCTAAGTATAGTGCCAGTATGTAATATAAATATATAAAGAATTAATAAAAGTGAATACAAAGATGTTTAATAATGGTTAAAGAGAAACCTTTTCACAATAATGTGGGTGTGTTTTGGGAGGTGGGAGATGAGAATGAATATCCTTTCTGGGAGTTGCATTGAATCATGCAACCTCATATGGTTTCCAGTACTCTCTCTCACAGTTATTGTTTTTCTTTTATCTTGGGGAATTATTTGACACATTGTCTCAAATAACTAATAACCTTCATTTTTAATTTCCTTACATTCATTGGTATGTTAGAAAATATGAAGAGGCATATTTTTCTGACTGTTATTTGTGACTTTTGAGCTATTATGCATCCAACATACTTCATTAAGACATGACAAAGTTGAAAATTATTACATACCAATTTGAAATCAGTTCTTCCCCAAATTCATTGATCATGCTTTTCTAAATCCCTTTAAATTTAATTAAATTTTCAAGACATACTTACACCTTGAGGTAATTACATTCCCGAATACAGTGTAACACCCTCAAGCTTCAGTGTTTGCAAGGAGGATTGCATTTTAGAGGTTTTCCAAGGCATTTTTGCATTTTAAAAATATCCCATTGGCCCAATGAATGTGGTTGTACATTTTTCTAAGCTAAAAGTAGCTTCTACTCTGAAATTAAACTAGTAGGATTTAAATAAACCAATCTTTTGTGATAACCGGCTCACATACTAATTTTCTCTGATTTCTTCTGCCCTGAAACAATTCACAATTAACATGGGCTTGGAACTTTGAGATAATACTATTAATTAGTAATTCTTTAATCAAGTCCTTCATATAATTAACTTTTCTTGATAAAAATAATTACTGTCGAACATTGCTCAATCGTTCGGGGGCCTTGCAAACATTAGATGTCACTACCACTCTAGCAAGGCCTATATCATGTCACAATTCTAAAGGATAAAATTGCCCTCCACTAAAATTCTGTAGGCATTGCAAAGTCATAGGGACTAAAGCTGTTCAAATGAGTCCCTTTTTCTTTTACCTGTGAGGACTAATCATCTAGAACAGAGAGAAATTCCTCTTCCCACCCTGCAGCCTTTGCCTCTTGGTTTGCAAGCATACACTGTGGGTGTAGCTCAGTTTGAAGTAGTTATGAGTCACTGGCTTATAGCTGATCATAGTGAACCAAAACTTATACATTCTCAATAGTGTCAGATTACACAGTGGAACATAGACATGGGTATTCATTTCCACAAAGCAATTTTATAAGCTGGTTCTAGGTTTGCTTTTATCCTTGTTAGCTGGGGATGCCTTAAGCCCATAGCAACTTTATAAGCTCTAAATAAATTTACTTATTCAAATTTTACTAGAATTTACTAGAATAAATTTTACTAAAATTCCTGGGGACTTCCCCAGTAGTCCAGTGGGTAAGAATCCACCATTCAATGCAGGGGACGTGAGTTCAATCTCTGGTGAGGGAACTAAGATCCCATGTGCCAAGGGGCAACTAAGTCCCCTGCCACAACTATTGAGCCTGAGCATTCTAGAGCCCACAAGCCTCAACTATTGAGCTTGTGCACCACAACTAGAGAATCCATGTGCAGCAATGAAAGATCCTCATGCCACAACTAAGACCTCCGAGAGCCAAACAAATTTTAAAAAATTATATTTCTTCAAATTGCAGAATATGTCCCCATTTGGACTGTTTCTCCCTTCCTAGTACCGCTCCTCTATTATCTCCATAAAGTCCTATTTTTATCTTTTCTTCTACTCCAATATAATCATCTCCTGTTAAAATAGAAACTAAAACAAATGAAACTCCCCCACCCCCAAACTTGCATACATCCTTAAGAACTCAGAAATTTCCAAGATTCCTCTTTGATCATATAAATTATACAAGACTGGCAATCTTCCATAAATTTTGTCCTGACAAATTCTACTGCCAGAGAGAATGGAATGGTAACTTTAGATCCTAGAGGTATATAGGACCAGAAAACTCAGAGTTGCTGTTTGCTGGTTTTTTTCCCAAAATAACTATGAGTCAAACACATTTATCACTACTAAGCTACTTTTTGAGGCCAAGTTCTTTAAATATTCACAAACAAAACAGAATGATATACTTCTCTTGTTAAATAATCTTAAACATTTACCAAAAAAAAAAAAAAAATCCCCATTTCTACCAAGGTCACACTGGAAGGTACAGTACTAATTGGTTCTCTCCATTTATAAATTCACCTTTGGATTATAAGTGGTTGGTCAGGAAACTTCAACAGGATTCACACCAAATTAGCGATGGATGCAAATGCTACCAGAATGGGAAAGCAAAAGCTTGTTTTCATTTATAGATGAGTGCTATGCGCTCAATCACTCAGTTGTGTCCTCCCATTGTCACCCCATGGACTGTAGCCCACCAGGCTCCTCTGTCCATGGAATTCTCCAGGCAAGAATACTGGAGTGGCCATTTCTGCCTCCAAGGGATCTTCCTCACCCAGGGGTTGAACCCACATCTGTGTCTCTTGCATTGCAGGCAGATTCTTTACCTGATACTTTGCACTTGCTAAGAACATTAAAAAAAAGTTAATAACTAAAGTTAAACATTTTTTTTTCAAATGAATGGATTTTTCCATTATCTTTCACTATGTCTAGATTACTTATTGCATAGTGTTTTTATTTCTATCCTGCTGAGTGACAAGCCTCAAAACTAACAGACCAAATGTAGTTTCTCTGAAGAGAGTGAGGCATAACATTTTAGTTTACACAGGAATTAGGTAAAACGGAGTTTGAAAAGAATTTTTTTAAATGTGAATACAGTTTTCTGAATGAAAGAAACTGAATTCAGCCATTTAGCTTGGATTCCATCCATGCTAAATATGAGATCACTATATGTGCGTCAGTCATGTCCAGACTCTTTGGGACACCCGTGGACTCCTCTGTCCATGGAATTCACCAACCAAGAATACTGGAGTGGGCTGCCATTTCCTACTCCACTTAAAGATGTTTAGGAGGATAATTGTTAGTGTTTTTTAGTTAAACAGTTTTATTTTCTCCAAAAGTGTTATTATTTTTTAAATCATGTATGCATTATTTTTTAAGTCCTTGTGAGAGTTTTAAGTAAATACTGAAATTTCTTTTCTGGGGTTAAACTTTCAACACAAAATATCTTTAGTAGATAAGCAAGAAGAACAAGCACAATGGCTTCAATTCAGTTCAGTTGCTCAGTCGTGTCCGACTCTTTGTGACCCCATGAATTGCAGCACGCCAGGCCTCCCTGTCCATCACCATCTCTGGAGTTCACTCAGACTCATGTCCATCGAGTCAGTGATGCCATCCAGCCATCTCATCTTCTGTCGCTCCCTTGTCTTCCTGACCCCAATCCCTCCCAGCATCAGAGTTTTTTCCAGTGAGTCAACACTTCGCATGAGGTGGCCAAAGTACTTGAGTTTCAGCTTTAGCATCATTCCTTCCAAAGAACACCCAGGACTGATTGCCTTTAGAATGGACTGATTGGATCTCCTTACAGCTCAAGGGACTCTCAAGAGTCTTCTCCAACACCACAGTTCAAAAGCATCAATTCTTCGGTGCTCTGCCTTCTTCACAGTCCAACTTTGACATCCATACATGACCACAGGAAAAACCATAGCCTTGACTAGACAGACCTTAGTTGGCAAAGTAATGTCTCTGCTTTTGAATATGCTATCTAGGTTGGTATAACTTTTCTTCCAAGGAGTAAATGTCTTTTAATTTCATGGTTGCAGTCACCATCTGCAGTGATTTTGACGCCCCCAAAAGTAAAGTCTGACACTGTTTCCACTGTTTCCCCATCTATTAAGTGATGGGACCAGATGCCATGATCTTCATTTTTTGAATGTTGAGCTTTAAGCCAACTTTTTCACTCTCCTCTTTCCCTTTCACCAAGAGGCTTTTTAGCTCCTCTTCACTTTCTGCCATAAGGGTGGTGTCATCTGCATATCTGAGGTTATTGATGTTTCTCCTAGCAACCTTGATTCCAGCTTGTGCTTCTTCCAGTCCAGTGTTTCTCATGATGTACTCTGCATAGAAGTTAAATAAGCAGGGTGACAATATACAGCCTTGACATACTCATTTTTCCTATTTGGAACCAGTTGGTTGTTCCATGTTGATTCCTGACCTGCATATAAGTTTCACAAGAGGTAGGTAAGGTAGTCTGGTATTCCCATCTCTTTCAGAATTTTCCACAGTTTATTGTGATCCACATAGTCAAAGGCTTTGGCATAGTCAATAAAGCAGAAATAGAGATTTTTTCTGGATCTCTCTTGTTTTTTTGGTGAACCAGTGGATGTTGGCAATTTGATCTCTGGTTCCTCTGCCTTTTCTAAAACCAGCTTGAAAATCAGAAGTTCATGGTTCATGTATTGCTGAAGCCTGGCTTGGAGAGTTTTAAGCATTACTAGCATGTGAGATGAGTGCCATTGTGCGGTAGTTTGAGCATTCTTTGGCATTGCCTTTTTTGGAATTGGCAATGGCTTAGATTCATTTAAAAAAAAACTAACATATATTTTAAGGTAGATGTAAAAATAAGATAGGGCTTCCCTGATAGCTCAGTTGGTAAAGAATCCACCTGCAAAACAGGAGACCCCTGTTCGCTTTCTGGTTTGGGAAGATCCTCTGGAGAAGGGATAGGCTACCCACTCCAGTATTTTTGGGCTTCCCTGTGGATCAGCTGGTAAAGAATATGCCTGCAATGCGGGAGACCTGGCTTCGATTCCTGGGTTGTGAAGATCCACTTCCAGTATTTGACTGATATAATTTATCATCTATTGTTTTATTATCAAAGATGAATTGACTTTTCTCTGATAATTTTCCTGCATGTTTCTGTGACATTAAAAATATTCATGCTCTCTAATTATTAAAGATGACATAGTCATAGTAAAAGTTCAAAGAACTGGGACTCAAAATCAAATGCACATATTCTGCTTGAGAAAATATTTTGTTAAGTATTTAACAAATTGCTTCCCATGCAGAAAAGAAAGTAAATGAAGCTCCACCTGCCTTTTAAAATGTTAATATATATACTATACACAGGTATTAAAGGGCTAAATAATTGTTTTATATATAAATTTTACATGACATATAAACATATACATAATTTCTTGATACATATATATGCATGTGTGTTTTATGTGTGTGGCTTCTCTGGTGCTCAGAGGGTAAAAAATATAAATGGTATAGAGAAATTTATCAAGAAAGATGTGGAATACAAAACCCATAGAAAACAAGATAGTTACATGTGGGCAGATGGTTATCACACGCCTTTTCTATAAGCACAATTGATCTGGTTAACTACTTAGATCTGCTCATCTGATAAGCTCATGAGGTGCTATATGATTAAGTACATAAGCAACACTTTTTTTATAAAAAGACACCTAAAAAGGAAGTTGTACTTGCCTGAGAGAACCACAGATACCTTTGAATAAGCTACAGCTTTTCTAAGAGAGTTTTCTGAGCATAATGATACTTGTAACTAGGTCTGCCCCTCCAGAGAGCCCAAAACTGTTGTCAGGCATGGTGACTATTTTCAAAAATAAGACATCTCAGTCAGGGCTTTTCCTGAGTTAAACATTATAGGTATTTAGGTAGATATTGAAAATATCATATACTCATTGTTCAATTTAAAAAAACAGTGCATTTCTTAGCTCCACTCATGAAAAACAAATTGCAATGGAGAATAATGAAAACATGCTTTCAACAAATATTTACTGAATTTATGCAGCATGTGCTAGGAAAAAATATATATATATATATACACATTAACATTTAAAATATGTAATTAAAACATAGAAAAGAAAGGTATTATTTTTTCCAAAGAGAAGAACTTAACTTTAGCCAGGGATACTTACTGCATTCTTATATACAAGAACATCACTGTAATTTTGCATAGTGGTATATCATGAAGCTTATAATATCATTTATAGAAAATATTTTATAGCATGAGTAGCTGTTTAGTTAAGAAACAGACAAATATTTTTTAATCTAGATATACATAAACTTGATACCTTCATTTTGAGAAGAATAAATGGAAATATAGAAATGCATCAATAGTATTATTCCCCAGTTAGTGAAATTAAAAATAGTTTTTAATTTTTGCTTGTATATTTCTATTTACTAGAAATTACGTGCATATTGTTCAAAATAAACAGTATCTATAAAAGACCAATAAATCTGCACACACAACAAAAATTTAAAGTATGAAGTTAAGAGATATACAGTGAGTGACTTTAGCATATACCTGGCAGCACTTCAAAGAAAATTTCAAGAGGATGGTAGAGAAGTGATATTTAAATAATGTCAGAAGTTCAGTTCTACATGTATGAGCAAGAAAGACAAAATCTTATTTCATTTTATCTGAACCCAAGAGAGGTCACATAGTTGGCATTATTTCTATATTCAAGGGCAAAATCATTCAAGAGTGAGAGTGAAATAGATATATTTCTGGATACAAAATAGCCAAATTGCGGAAATTTCCATTTTGAACACTTTTGGAAGAAATAATTACTAATCTAACTGTCTCCGAGAAAAGCAAATTATACTCAGATATCAGAACAGATGAAAGAAATAATGTTAAGCAGATGAATTGGTAAAATTAACACAGTTGACAAGAGTTAATAATTATAGCTGTAATGCTTTATTAGCTTATGCTGTAAAACGAAATACTGAAGACTGAGTGGCCTAAACAACAGAAATTCTTTGTTCACAGTTTTGAAGGCTTTAAGTCCAACATCTAGATTCCGGTTTATCGAGATTTGGTGAGGACTCTCTTCCTGGCTTGTAGACATTGTCTTCACATGCCCTTCCCTCAGTGCATGTATGCAGATAGACCAAGCCAGCTGTCTTCTTATAAAGAGACTAAAGCTACAATTTTGGGGCTTCCCAGGAGGTGCTAGTAGTAAAGATCTTGCCTGCCAAAGTAGGAGATGCAGACAACATGGATCTGGATCTGGAAGATCCCTTGGTGGAGGGAACAGAGATTGGCAGGCTCCTGGTAAATAGGGTTGCAAAGAGTCAAAAATGACTGAAGAGACTTAGCACACAAGGCTATCATTTAACCCCCTATTATTATAACCACATTAAACATTAATTGGAGAAGGAAATGGCAACCCAATCCAGTATTCTTGCCTGGAAAATCCCATGGTTAGAGGAGCCTGCCAGGCTACAGTCCATGGGGTCGCAAAGAGTTGGACATGACTGACGACTTCACTAACTTTAATTACTTCCTTAGATGCCTATCTCTGAAGACGCCACAGGTGGGATTAGGGTTTCACCATCAGAGTTTGGAGGGAACATAAAAGTTAAATCTACAGCAACTAGTATGTAAAGAAAGATTAAAATGAAAACATTAGCAATACAGTCAGAGGAGGCAATATAATTCAGTGGAGAGAAAGGCTTTAATAAGGTTCTTCTCTCAAAAATTGAGAGTGAATAAAAACTACTAAATAATTTAGACTGAGATAAACTAAAAGACAGATAAATAGATAGGTAGTTAAATAAACATTTTGTCTCTCAGGAGCCACAGAGTTCCTGAGTTTAAAACCATCACCAGCTTAAAAAAAAAAAAAGAGAGAGAGAGAGAGAGAGAGACGCAGAAATATCACAAGAACAATAGCAACATTACTAGCCAAACAATAATGTCTATGGCAATTAAACAGGTATACTGTTTCTCTTTGATATATCAAAAGTAGAAGAGAAACTCACAAATGCAAGTTTAACTACTCATAAAAGTATTGCATATCAAAATTTGTGGGATGAAAATAAACAGTATGTGAAGAGAAATATTTAGATTTAGGTACATTTATTAAAATAAAAATAAAAATAAAATATTATCCCTGAGTTGCAAAAAAAGTAAATAGATGAAAAATACCTGCATATTAAATAATATTTTAAAACGTAAAGAAGCTTGCCGCTGCTAAGTCGCTTCAGTCATGTCCGACTCTGTGTGAATCCATAGATGGCAGCCCACCAGGCTCCGCCGTCTCTGGGATTCTCCAGGCAAGAACACTGGAGTGGGTTGCCATTTCCTTCTCCAATGCATGAAAGTGAAAAGTGAAAGTGAAGTTGCACAGTCGTGTCTGACTCTTATCGACCCCATGGACTGCAGCCTACCAGGCTCCTCTGTCCATGGGATTTGCCAGGCAAGAGTACTGGAGTGGATTGCCATTGACAAAATGAATGGCTTCAATGCAAAAACCAAAGGGTTTCCAATGCCCATGGATAAAGATTTGCCCAAGGAAATTCTAGAGGACATGTACATAATTTCAAGTGAGCTGCAAATGCAAGAGAGTTTGGGTCCCGTTAATGTGCACCTTAAAAACAGAAGTTTCATAAACATTCTTAAAAACATCTGCTTCTCTTTTCCAGGTACTTGCAACCTCAAATAAAGCAGCACAGAAACAGTTGGTAGGCAGCTTAACGAAAATAAAAAATGAAAAATAAGTGGCACCATGGTTGGAAAGGATTTTTTTAAGGCAAAGAAAACAGGAAAAATGAATAAAGACTGACAAATTTATTACATCAAAAGTAAACTTTGTGTAACTCAAAACTATGCAAGTATAAAAAACAGAAGACTAAAAAAGTACAAATTGTCAGTGGCAAGAATAAATATATTTCAAAAAGGCTCCATTAAACAAAAACATTGAAGTGCATGCAAATGCTATCAATAATAAATTTTCAGAGAAAGAACTATAAAAGGTCAATAAACATGAAAAATGATTACAATAATGGAAACACAACATAAAGCTCTGAGATATATTGAGGATATGAAGAAGATGGAACTCATACACTCCCAGTAAACCAGCATGCCAAGCAATTTGCAAAGTATAAGAAATGTTTAAATGTAACACTGTTGTAAAATATATCTATGGTATCTCTAAGAAAAATTATGAGAATTCAACCACTGATAAAATGAATATAAGTGCAGTGATGAAAATTCTTATCTAAATAATATAAAAACCTGTCCAACTAGTAAGAACTGAGGCCACTTGGCATCTGCAAAGCCTAACTAGCAAGCTTGAAAACGGGAATCACTTGTATCAACATGAAATAATTTTTAGTTCCATGAAATTCCTGATCAGGAAGATAGAACCACAAATCAAAAAATAATTCCACTTATTGCTTCAGAAAGTTTCGACAAACCCACCAGTTTGGGAAAAAGTTTGCTCAGCTAGCTAACATTTCTTCTACTCAAACAGTTCTCTTAGACAACATTTTACACGTAGACTTGCTCTAATATTGTAACCTCCCTGTGTCCCTCAATCCTAAGATACTGTATCATAAACACTGAAAGTGTGAAAGTGTTAATTGCTTAGTCATGTTCAAATGTTTGTGACCTCATATATTGTAACCCACCAGGCTTCTCTGTACATGAGGATTCTCCAGCCAAGAATACTGGCATGGGTAGCCATTCCCTTCTCCAGGGCATCTTCCCAACCCAGGGATCAATTCCAGGTTTGCTGCATTGCAGGCAGATTCTTTACCATTTGAACCATCGAGGAAGCCTCTCTCTTAAATATTGCCCAAGCCTAATTAATTCTTCACCTTGAAAGATCCACGTAATATGTCAAAATCTCTGAAGGTGAGGCTCTGAGGACATTAGTTGCTAAAGCTCATCTAAGTATTCTGAATGTGACTGTTTAAAAACTCTTGCGGTTAAAAAGAGTCCCTAGCTTCAGTGAATGTATAGTTTGGAGATAAACTAAAACTTGTAGATTGAATGATGAGGAATTATAGACACTGGACATGATGTGAACACAATGGAAGGAATCATCTGATATATTTACTATCATATCTTTAAATTACTCTCAAATACCATTTACCTTTACTTGGCTGGTAGTCATGTACAGATGTGAGAGCTGGACTGTAAAGAAGGCTGAGCACTGAAGAACTGCTTCTGAATTGTGGCGCTGAAGAAGACTCTTGAGATACCTTGGATAGCAAGATCAAACCAGTCAATCCTAAAGGAAATTAACTCTGAATATTCATTGGAGGGACTGATGCTATAGCTCCAATCCTTTGGCCTCCTGACCTGAAGATCTGACTTATTGGAAAAGACCTTGATTCTGGCAAAGACTGAAGGCAAAACAAGGGAGCAGCAGAGGATGAGATGGTTAAATAGTATCACCAACTCAATGGACATGAATTTGAGAAAAATCTAGGAGAAACTGAAGGACAGGGAAGCCTGACATGCTGCAGTCCATGGGATAGCAAAGAGTCAGACATAACTCAGTGACTGAACAACAGCAGCGAAAAGTAGTTCTTCATGTTTTTAGCTGACACCTCCAAAAGATACCCCTGGTTTTGCTCTATATATCCCCAGGGTAAATAGGTAAGTGTAACTACTTACATGTCTCACTCTTTGCAACCCCATGAACTGCAGCATGCCAGGCTCCTCTGTCCATGGAATTCTCTAGGAAAGGACACTGGAGTGGGTTCCCATTCCATTCTCCAGGGAATCTTCCTGACCCAGGCCTCGAACTAGGTCTCCTACATTGCAGGCAGATTCTTTACCATCAACAATAGAACTGGCAGCAGTGGGATACGAACCCACACCCTTGAAGAAACTAGAACCTTAATCCAGCACCTTGGATCACTCAGCCATGCTATCCCCAGAGTAGTACTTGGGTTATGATTGCATTTTTTCTTATTTCCTGTCTTCTGAACTATGAGCTCTCTGAGGAAGGAATCTTGCCAAACTCTCATTCACACTATCTAGCAACATGCCTGGCACATTATATATGATTCATAATTGTTAAATCATTAGATATGAATGAAAAGTTTGCATGCTTCCTCTATAATTTAGTGCTGATAATTTTTAATTGTTTATGTTTGTCTGAGTTTCAAAATTACATATGTTGAATTTATTTTCCCATTATGTTTTATGAAAAAAGCAAATATGTGTTCCTTTCAGAAAATTACAGGGGATAAAAGGAAGAGTTTTATGATGAAATATCATTTATGTACTGAAAATAAATCAGAAGGTAAATGCAAATCAAAGGTTTATATCTGGCAAAATGTTTTAAGTATGTTTAATGAAAAAACACATGACTCTCTCTTCATGAATGACAATTAACCTAACTGTAATAAAAACAAGATGCATATTAAAGTACTCCATTTCCTACTTACTAACTCTTGTAGCCATGCTAATGAGGAAAAGAACTATATATCACATGGTCTCATAGTAACTTTGATGTTTGGTTTTGCATTGCAAGTTATTTATCACAGTGGTAATTTTATACTTATTTGATGAGTGAACATGATTAGCATGTCCCTTATTAAGCAGGCGTAAAGCTTTCTAATGACTCACTATAATATTTTTCTTACTCATTCTTGGTGCTTCAGTTCAGGTCAGTTCAGTTGCTCAGTCGTGTCTGACTCTTTGCAACCCCATGAATTGCAGCACGCCAGGCCTCCCTGTCCAAAGCAACTCCCAAAGTTCACTCAAACTCACGTCCATCAAGTCAGTGATGCCATCCAGCCATCTCATCCTCTGTCGTCTCCTTCTCCTCCTGCCCCCCAATCCCTCCCAGCATCAAAGTCTTTTCCAGTGAGTCAGCTCTTCACATAAGGTGGCCAAAGTACTAGAGTTTCAGCTTCAGCATCATTCCTTCCAAAGAAATCCCAGGGCTAATCTCCTTTAGAATGGACTGGTTGGATCTCCTTGCAGTCCAAGGGACTCTCAAGAGTCTTCTCCAACACCACAGTTCAAAAGCATCAATTCTTCGGTGCTCAGCTTTATTCACAGTCCAAATCTCACATCTATACATTACCACAGGAAAAAACATAGCCTTGACTAGACGAACCTTAGTCGGCAGAGTAATGTCTCTGCTTTTGAATATGCTATCTAGGTTGGTCATAACTTTTCTTCCAAGGAGTAAGCATCTTTTAATTTCGTGGCTGCAGTTACCATCTACAGTGATTTTGCAGCCCCCCAAAATAAAGTCTGACACTGTTTCCACTCTTTCCCCATCTATTTCCCATGAAGTGATGGGACCGGATGCCATGATCTTTGTTTTCTGAATGTTGAGCTTTAAGCCAACTTTTTCACTCTCCTCTTTCACTTTCATCAAGAGGCTTTTTAGTTCCTCTTCGTTTCCTGCTATAAGGGTGGTGTCACTTGCATATCTGAGGTTATTGATATTTCTCCCAGCAATCTTGATTCCAGCTTGTGTTTCTTCCAGTCCAGCATTTCTCATGATGCACTCTGCATAGAAGTTAAATAAGCAGGGTGACAATATCCAGCCTTGATGTACTCATTTTCCTGTTTGGAACCAGTCTGTTGTTCCATGTCCAGTTCTAACTGTTGCTTCCTGACCTGCATACAGGTTTCTCAAGAGGCAGGTTAGGTGGTCTGGTATTCCCATCTCTTGGTGCTTAGTAGCAGCTCAATAAATTTTGTCAAATATATTATCTGTGCAACTCAAGATATTTTATGCAAAAACTGAAATGTAACATAATCACAATATTAAACTAGCCCCTCTCCCTTTTCCTAGAAACAGACCAAGATTCAAACACATATTGATCAGAAAATATACATCACAAAAGAACAAATCAGGGGCAAGAGAAGTCATTATATTTTATGCATTTTATACTCCATTGGATTTTCAAGATTAATTTTTTCTAGACTGTTTTGTGTATGGATACAACTTTGAGGTATTAAAACTTATTAGATCTGGCAGATAATATCTGAGACTTCAATTTATGTAAACATACTAATTCACATCATTTCCACTGTAGTAGTTAGGCATCTCATGGCAGATTTCATGTTTTTCTTGAAAACTCTGATTAGTAATATAGAATTGTCAAATACAAATAGTCATTGTCCCTATCTTTGTTACTTCAGATGGTAGCTCCCTTAAAGCTTTCTCCTTCTCTAGAGTTTATTTAAAAAGACTATTTCTTATCTACTACTGACAGCTCTGATAACTCAGTCACTTTGTGGGTTCATTTTTATACTCCTGTGTCCAATTAATATTCATATTCTCTGAGGTTTATATTTACACTAATCATTTTCTTGCTCTCTAGTTTTTCTTTTACAATTGTGTGGCCTTGTTCATTTACATAACAACCTCTCTAAACACAACTTCCAATGCAGACCTATGTCTAATTGGGAGTTCCTTTCTTCCTTTTTCTGGGGGGTGATTTCCACCTTAAAATATTATATAAACAAAAATATTAATAATTTAATAATATACAAAAAAATAAGAAATGGATTTCCTTTATTTTGTAAAGCTAAATTTTATTATTGACATTTTGCAATTTGTTCAGCATAGCTTTATTATTTTAGTTGTAAAATTTTTTGCATACCTCCCATTAGGTCAGTTAATGAGTTTCCATTTTCTTGAATTTTAGCATATGTTTCTTACTAAAATTATCTCAATTTACTGATGATAATTTTCAAAGCTTTGCAAAGGCAGCTTGCTTCAAGTCATTAAAAAAGTGATTTTCTCTTCATGAACTAGTTAATCCTTTATCACTTCAGCAGATCTCTTAATGTTTCATTAGTTGTCCCACATTTCATTAAAAGCTATATTTATTGGTTCAACCACAAAATTAAGAAGTAACATTTCTACTAAAAATACTCCTTTTAGGGTTACAATTGCCCTGAAATAGTAGAAACTCTATATAGTCCAGGATTTCACACTAATTAGTGTTAAAAACTTCAGGTGAATTTGAAACAAAATGGAAGTGGTCAATTGATTTTTAATGATATATATATATATATATATATATATAATATAACACACACATATATATATACACACACACACACATACATATATACACATAAAATAGCTCTGGACCCTTTTTCTGATAAAAAGTTTAATTCAAATGCTACAGCACAATTTATAATATCTCCAGTTTCATCACCAAAAAGGGTAGGAGATTCAGCTCCACTGGAGAAGATAAAGGTACTGAGATTTTTTTCAAACCAGAGAGATCCTTTTCTAGTTGTGTTCTCTCCATTTATTTGACTATTAAGTTTGGAAATACTAAAAATGGGGCAAAAAGCAGATGTAGTAGTTACTGCTGTAAAATTATTTAGAACTCATTCATACTGAGTTTCACAAAAATGTAGTAAGCATCTTTATGTTATCCATAACAACTTAATAATAAGAAATGATCAGGGAAAGGATTCCTAGTTTTGTACTAGAATGATGATGTTGGAAATATTTGGGCACATTTTGGAACAATTCCTAGTAATTTTATGTTTTTATTGAAATATAATTGATTTACCATATTGCGTTAGTTTCAGCAGGTGTACAGTACAACAATAATATATATATATATATAAAAATTATATATATATATATATATATATATATTCCCTTTCAGATTCTTTCCCCTTGTAGATTAATGCAAAATATTGAGTATAATTCCCTATACAATAAGACCTTATTGTTTATCTATTTTGCATATAGTTGTGTGTATATATTAATCCCAGCCTTCTAATTTATTAATTCATTTGTATCATTTTTTTTTAGATTTCACATATAAATGATATCATATGATATTTGTCTTTATCTTGCTTACTTCACTTAGTATGATAATCTCTAGGTAATTTATTATTTCTTGCCACTGCAGGTGGAATTATTTCATTTTCTTATGGCTGGGTGATATTTCATTGTATGTTTATACCACAACTTCTTTATTCATTCATCAACGGAACTTTACATCAAGCCGTATTGCTGACTGTCTCTTTGGTACATGACTTGCCCGGAAATATCCACATTTTATAAATTGTTTTTGGCATTGCCTTTTTATTGGTAAATCTCTAACAAGGATTGTTCAGCCATGATCATTCTACATAGTGGGATTCCCTGGTAGCTCAACTGATAAGTATCAACCCGCAATGCAGGAGACCCCGGTTTGATTCCTAGGTTGAGAAGATCCCCTGGAGAAGGGATAGGCTATGCACTCCAGTATTCATGGGCTTCCCCGTTGGCTCAGAAAGTAAAAAATCTGCCAGCAATGCTATAGACCTATATTCAACCCAATCCTTGGGTTGGGAAGATTCCCTGGAGGAAAGTATGGAAACCCACTCCAGTATTCCTGTCTGGAGAATCCCCATGGACAGAGCAGCATGGTGGGCTACAGTCCATGGGGTTGCAAAGAGTTGGATACAACTGAACAGCTAAGCACAGCACACAATACAGCACTATATGTAGTGACAAATAGAAATTTTTTGAAACTTGCTTATTTGTGTAGAAAATAAATATCCTTAATTAAAGAAAGGACTTGTTTATTACATCAAATAATAATAAGTTCAAAAATTCCTGAATCAAAAAATTTGCCTTTGAAAATAGTTTATGAATTAACTTTGTAAGAAGAATGAAGTTAAGTCCCTCAGTCATGTCTGACTCTCTGTGACGCCATGGACTGTAGCCTACCAGGCTCCTCAGTCCATGAGATTTTCCAGGCAAGAGTACTGGAGTGGGTTGCCATTTCCTTCTCCAGAGGATCTTCTCAACCCAGGGATCAAACCTGGGTCTCCCTCATTGTAGGCAGACGCTTTACCATCTGAGCCACCAGGAAGTCTTGTAAGAAGGACAGGAACATTCTTTTTGATTTTCCTAATCCATACAAATAACGTAGAGAAGTATTTGATTTTTCTGAACTTAAAATAACTAATACTAAACTTACAATTTTTATTATAGTGGCTTTGTTTAAGATGGCAAAAATATAATGCAAAATTAAATGTAAAAATTTACTCTTCAACATTCACAAAGCTAAATAAGTTAAGATTTTTAAAATATTTTTACATTTTACAGAAGACTTTTGCAAATGGCTTTTTGTTATTTTGCGATGTTTATATTTCTGAAATTGAAACTGAACACTTAATAGTTTATGTGGTATATATCAGCAATATAGGAACAGTGCCTATATATTTAGGAGTTCTTATTTGGAAATACCTTCACAGAAAGAGAAAAAAACAATTGTAAAATTCACATGGGACCGCAGAAGACCTAGAATAGTCAAAGCAGTCTTGAGAAAGAAAACGGCTATTACATTTCTGAATTTCAAGTTACATTAAAAATCTATAGTATTCACAACAATATGGAACTGGTATAAAAACAGACACACAAAGCAATGGAACAGAATCAGGAGTCCAGAAAATAATCCAAGCATACACAGTCAATTAATTTCAACAAGGGCACCAAGAATACACAGTGGGAAAAGGATAGTCTCTAATAGGTAGTGATGAGAAAAACATCCATATGCAGAAGAATGAAATTGGACCAAAAATCTTATATTTATTCTCTTGCTGTTGTCCTTACCAGATAAACCTACAGTGTGGATTTAGTAAAAATTTTATGTTAGGAAAAACAGATTCTGTCTTTGGAATCAGTGTAATAAGAGCAGAACTCATCCTCAAGTCTCTAGAAGCTCATATCCCAGCAATCTTCAATTCTGTTCTGCTCACCTTTGAATTTTATCTCTATTGTATCCTTATTTTTCTATCTCTGCAATTTTATTAAAGTCACTATCACTTCTTGTTTAAGAGAATGCACTCACTGGCTTCTTATCGAACTACCCTGATTTCTTTCTCCAACCTCTTCATTTAGCAGCTAGAGAAATCTTTTTAAAAAAATGAAATTATGATATTTCCAGCTTAAAGTCAATAATTTTGCATTATACTTAGAATGCAATTGAAGCTTTTTCCCAGGACCTATATATCCTTACACAGCCTAACCCACTTTTTGACTTCATCTTTTAGAACACCTTATCTCATTTACTCATTTGCCACATTCTCAAAGCTTTTGCATTTATTATTCATTCTTTTCCCCTGCCACCTCGCATTACTGGCCTCTAGCATTCTGCAGATCTCAACTGAAATATTACCACATGCTGGAGATCATCATCTTGTTTGTTCTGTATCACATAATTGCACATTTCCTATAAAGCACTTAAATACTCTGTGTTTGAGTCAGTTGTCTTTATTATTTTCTATTTCCTAAAGTATAATTTCACTATGGCAGGTATCCTATCTGTCTTACTCACTACTATCCAGAGCATGGGTACTGAGTCTTGTTCAGCTGCTAAGTCATGTCTGATTCTTTGCCATCCCATGAACTGCAGCATGGCAGGCTTTCTTGTCCTTCAGATATCCTGGAGTTTGGTCAGTATAACGTCCATTGAGTTGGTGATGCTACTTAAGCATCTCATTCTCTGCCTCACGCTTCTTCTTTTGCCGTCTATCTATCCCAGTATTAGGGTCTTTTCCGATGAGTTGGCTGTTTGCATCAGGTGGCCAAAGTATTGAAGCTTCAGCTTCAGCATCAGTCCTTCCAATGAATATTCAGGGTTGATTTCCTTTAGGATTGATTGATTTGATCTCCTCGCTGCCCAAGAGACTCAAGAGTTTTCTCTAGCATCACAGTTTGAAGGCATCAATCAATTCTTCGTCACTCAGTCTTCTTTATGGTCCAACTCTCATATCTATATTCACATAATGTTAGAGAGGTAAAGAGTGAAGGGATGTTTAATATTTCCTCTGTACTTTATATTTACTGGAAAATATGTGTCTTTTTCACATATAACAGAAAGACGAACCATTAGGAAGGAAACAATTTTAAAATATTTTAAATCTGGGACAGAACTCCAGAGACAGAGAAACAAGATTAGCCAAAGATAAGTTTCTCCTTTCCTATTTGAGTGCAGTGAATCTATTGCATTGGCAAGTATGACCTAGGATTGTTTGAAATGGATCACGTATTTCCTGTGATATCAAAAGTTTTAATCAAACTTAACTAGCGGATTTGTTAAGCAGATGCTAATAGGAATTAAATCACAAAGGCTCACTATATTTATGATCATTAAGTCAGTATTAAGCATATTCTATTGTAAAGAAAAATCCTCTTAGAATTTCTTGGCCTGGTTTGAGAATTAAACTATCATAAAACAGATTAACAGGACAAAAGCATACACATTTATATAAGACTTATGTGACACAGGAGCCGTCATAAGGAATGAAGTCCCCCTGAAATGGTGGCTACTACATGCCTTCATATATGAGGTTGAACAAAGAGAAGCAACTGTGGAAAAGTAATTGAAATAAATGGAAGGCTAAAGGGAATTTTAAAATATTTTAACAAAGTCTGTTTATATAAAATATCTAGTTTTTGCTTCTTGAGGAAGACTATTTATTTTCTCCTGGTATAGGAAAGGCATCTTTCACATGGAAGTTTTTACTTTCTATTTTCAGGCAGAAAAGGGGAAATCAGAATGAGCTCTTTGTATCTGCTGTTCTTTAAGTGCCCTTAACTCAAAATAATCCAAACGGTCATATCTGGGGTGGCATATTCTGCCACCCTTCACTATGATTTTTTTGCTTTCTCTTTACCTAAAAATATAACTTCATAATGCTTTGCATATTATAGTATCTTAAATATTAGTTACAGAAGTGAATTTATTAAATGCCATAAACACAAACCAGATTTCATTATTTCACTATGTAACACTTTTCAATAAAGTGAGATTGAATAATACCTAAACTCCTCTGAAATTGGCTGTCTTATATATGTGAGCTGGAATTTCCTCTTAAATAACTGATTGTAACTTATTACTCTGTGTATCTGTCCCACGAAGTTATCTATTATCTTAACTACTTCCCTCCTCCCTTTTTGCAAGCTTTCTGCTTGTGATTCAAGATTCAGCACTTGTATAATCTGCTTTTTCTGAACTTCTTGTAACTATTCAGGTGAGTTAGGCACTCCTTCCCTGAAACTCTCAATTGTATTTTGAGTTTCACTCTATCCTACCACCCCCAGGGCTTTCTTGTCTTTGTGTATTTCTCTTCTTTGCCATATGTTAGGCTCTCTTGAAACAGAGATCAATTTTTTTTGTTATCCTTGCATAATATTCAGGCAAGTATATGTTGTAGAATAGGTTTTGGAGTCTCAGAATATTAAATCAGCTTCAACTGAAAACTAACTTCAGTGCTAATTAATGGATAAGCTAGCACACTTACGAAGTTAAAGTGAAGAAGGAAAATTTCCCTAATGTTCAAAAATGCTTCATTGATTTTCAATCAAAATCTGCTACTGAAAGCTCTGGCTGTTCCTGGGTTTCCTTTCTCATGATTTTTAATATGTTCACAATCCCAAGAAGAATAATATGGCACACACAGTTTTTTGATGGGACCTCTCAAATACCTGCAGTGTTGTGATCTCCAGAGTGTCACTCAAGCCCTCACCATTAGCATAGAGCTAATAGATATCATGCGCTCTGTTTTGCTGTCTTTCCAATGCACAAATTGGTTTGCATTTGGGGTCAGTAGTGTGTTTGTGTGGGGTCAGTAGTGTGTTTGTTAAGAATGCACTATGTCTGGTTGTTCTGGCTTAATAATTTATTCAATGTCTGTCTTATCTTTTAGAAGTACTTAGTTTTTAAATATGTCAATTTTAAAATATGATATCTATATTAAATTTTTGTTACAAATTTATAGTTTACAAATTTATAATTTAAATGACAGATTACATAATAATGAATTATATTAAATATTTTAGCTAAATTTCAAGTTAATTATAAATGCATTAAAATATAAAATATTAATGTCTATGTATTTTTTTTCTAGAATGTAAGTTTATGACGAATAAAACATTAGAACAAAAAAATAAATTTCTTAACCTAAATAAATATTCTTATAGACACGTATACATAACATAATAATTTGAGAACTATTTCTGTTAATTGTTTCTGGATTTTCAATATTATTAGTATATTTTTTCCAGATAATTACTTTTTAATTTCATGGAGCATATTTAAAATATGAAATATACAACAAGAGCATAATTTCTGTTTAAATATAATCTTGAGTAATATACTATATATATCTAATTTTACCATTAATTTTTCCGTTAAAGGTGTTAATTTTAATTGAATTACAGACAAAAGTTATTACTTTTCAAGAATATATCTCTATGTTTTACTTGCTTAGGAAGAATTTTCCTCTTCAAAGTGACATTTGGAATACTAATGTTAACATAGAATACAAAATAATAAAACCAAAACCAAGAGATATCTTTTTTATTTCTTATATTTTCCTGTTTTTCTCTATTATATTTGCTATGTTATAATTTTCCTGTTTGGAACGATTTGTTGTTCTTTCTAAACATTAACCTATTCCATGTCAAATGATTGTAATGACATGGTGTCACCACAGAGATTCAGAATTACATGTTTATCATGCATGTGAATTCTCACATGAATATAATTTCAAAGGAAATAATAAATAATAGAGTGTTCAGTTCAGTTCAGTCTCTCTGTCGTGTCCGACTCTTTGCAACCTCATGAACCGCAACTCGCCAGGCCTCCCTGTCCATCACCAACTCCCAAAGACATGTCCATTGAGTCGATGAGGCCATCCCACCATCTCACCCTCTGTTGTCCCCTTCTCCTCCTGCCCTCAATCTTTCCCAGCACCAGAGTCTTTTCAAATGAGTCAGCTCTTCACATCAGGTGACCAAAATTTGGAGTTTTCAGACTCAGCATCAGTCCTTCCAATGAATACCTAGGACTGATCTCCTTTAGGATGGACTGGTTGGATCTGCTTGCAGTCCAAGGGACTCGGCAAGAGTCTTCTCCAACACCACAGTTCAAAAGCATCGATTCTTCTGGGCTAAGCTTTCTTTATAGTCCAACTCTCACGTCTACACCTGACCACTGGAAAAACTATAGCCTTGACTAGACAGACCTTTGTTGACAAACTCATGTCTCTGCTTTTTAATATGCTGTCTAGGTTAGTCATAACTTTCTTTCCAGGGAGTAAGTGTCTTTTAATTTCATGGCTGCAGTCACCATCTGCAGTGACTCTGGAGCCCCCAAAATTAAAGTCTGACACTGTTCTCACTGTCCCCCCATCTATTTCCCATGAAGTTATGGGACTAGATGCCATGATCTTCGTTTTCTGAATGTTGAACTTTCAGCCAACTTTTCCCTCTCCTCTTTCACTTTCATCAAGAGACTCTTCAGTTCTTCTTCACTTTCTGTCATAAGGGTGTTGTCATCTGCATATCTGAGGTTATTGATATTTCTCCCAGCAATCCTGATTCTAGCTTGTGCTTCTTCCAGCCCAGCATTTCTCATGAGGTACTCTGCCTATAAGTTAAATAAGTAGGGTGACAACATTCAGCCTTGACGTACTCCTTTTCCTATTTGGAACCAGTCTGTTGTTCCATGTCCAGTTCTAACTGTTGCCTTCTGACTTGCATATAGGTTTCTCAAGAGGCAGATCAGGTGGCCTGGTATTCCCATCTCTTTCAGAATTTTCCACAGTTTATTGTGATCCACACAGTCAAAGGCTTTGGCATAGTCAATAAAGCAGAAATAGATGTTTTTCTGGATCTCTCTTGCTTTTTCCATGATCCAGCGGATGTTGGCAATTTGATCTCTGGTTCCTCTGCCTTTTCTAAAACCAGCTTGAACATCAGGGAGTTCACAGTTCAGGTATTGCTAAAGCCTGGCTTGGAGAATTTTGAGCATTACTTTACTAGCGTGTGAGTTGAGTGCAATTGTGCGGCAGTTTGAGCATTCTTTGGCATTGCCTTTCTTTGGAACTGGAATGAAAACTGACCTTTTCCAGTCCTGTGGCCACTGCTGAGTTTTCCAAATTTGCAAGCATACTGAGTGCAGTACTTTCACAATGTCATCTTTCAGGATTTGAAACAGCTCAAATGGAATTCCATCACCTCCACTAGCTTTGTTTGTAATGATGCTTCCTAAGGTCCACTTGACTTCACATTCCAGGATGTCTGGTTCTAGCTGAATGTGAGTGATCACATCATCATGATTATCTGGGTCATGAAGATCTTTTCTGTATAGTTCTGTGTATTCTTGCCACCCCTTCTTAATATCTTCTGCTTCTGTTAGGTCCATACCATTTCTGTTCTTTATTTAGCCCATCTTTGCATGAAATGTTCCCTTGGTATCTCTAATTTTCTTGAAGAGATCTCTAGTCTTTTCCATTCTATTGTTTTCCTCTATTTCTTTGCACTGATCACTGAGGAAGGCTTTCTTATCTTTCCTTGCTATTCTTTGGAACTCTTCATTCAAATGGGTATATCTTTCCTTTGTGTTACTCGTTAGCTATAAAGTGTGGACAACACTTTTCTCAGAACTCAAACAATTTTGAAAACATAAGTTTCTCTCTCTTGTCTATCCATTGCTGGCTGATAGAACTCATTGTTTAGCCAAAATATTTTTGAATGAACATAAAGCTGTTTAGACAATTCAAAAGCCTGGTAGAACCAAGGATTTGTTAGCTTATTTTAAGGTATGCTTTTAATATTTTTTTAAAATATGCACTTCTTGAATTGTTCTTCTGGTTACATTAAAAACAGCTACTTCAACAAAACACCAAATGAAGAAAAACCTTGAAAATTTTTATGATTTAATCAAAAGTGAACATTAACTGATATTAAATTTGTTTAAAATGGATAATTAAAAGGAAAAGAAAGTTAAGAATATGACATTTTATTTCTCATCTTGAAGTTTGCTACTGGGGGAGTTGGGAGGGGATTCGTGATTGGGAACATGTGTGCACCCGTGGCGGATTCATGTTCATGTGTGGCAAAACCAATACAATATTGTAAAGTAAAAATGATAATAATAATAAAAGAAAAAAGTCATAGATGTTAAACAAACTGAAAAATAGTAACATACTAGCGACTTTTATAACAACTTAAAAATGTATTCAACTCTATTATTTAGAGTAGATTTTTAATTTTTAATGGACAAAAGATAGCTCATTCTGTGAGTGTTTTTTCACTTAATAGATGAAGAAACACACTCAAAGAGAGTTGGCATGGGCACATAACATAATACAAGCAAGTTAGCAGGAGGCCCAGAGCTTAGGTTTAGCTCCATAGATTACCAAGGTAATTTATGATTAATAGATTCTCCTAGCTTCCTTTAAATATCATCTTCTTTGTAATATAAGCTATACTGTATGCAAATTTCACATTTAAAGGCTAAGGAATGAAAAAGTATTGACTGAGTAAAAGGCTAGTAGTCACACTTCACAAAAAGGTAAGACTAATCTGTATCAGGCACATTTTTTGTAACTGAGATAAATGAATAGAAGTACTCAGCTACTTAAGCAAAGAAGTTTCACTACAGTAAGATATTCCTTTCAGTAAAGAGCGTTTAAGAGTATTCATGAAATATCAGAAATGGTAGAGTTGATACCAAGTATGTGACACAAGCTTATTATTGATTGAACACAGAAGCAGTGACTGCTTCTTTCAAATATTAATAACTTCTTAAGTTGCACATTAAAATCCCATCACATGAAGTTATTATTTAAAACTCCAGTAAATTTAATATTATCTCTAAAGCAACTACTATAGAAACTTAATGGATTCCTTAATTAGGATATAGTATTAATGGTTATAGAACTCTAATTAAAATGGAGAGTTTGAAAAACAGCCAAAATGTGAAGAAATTATTCAAGCAGTGATTTTATTTTTAAAAAGTGAATGGAAGCTTTATCCAAAATGCTAAAAGGAAATGTACAAATCATTCACTTCATTTAATCATTGTAATATTTTTCATAAGGATTAATATATATTGTTTCCTTCTAGATATACATCCTATTTTACTTTAATATCTTGGAAGTAATCTAATTCATCTTGTTTTATACTTGAGTTGTATTAATTTTTCAGAGAAATGAAAGCGTGTCTACATTATACTGACCATATTTGATTGCACTTCTGAAATTTATTTCATAATTTATTTGAATATAGATTTTCACTATAAATGTATCACTGCATCAAGAATTTTCTGGATAAATTTGTTTAGAAGTGTTCTTATCTTAAGGGGTTAATATGATTTTGAATTTAAGGAATAGAATATAATGTTTGTCTTCAAATTATATAATTTGATTCAAATAAAAATTATTTATAGTTATTTTTTTTCATTACTATCTGTGTTAATAATATACTCACTCATTTTAGGATTCTTTATTAGATAACAATTCCATCCATATCCTTGGGTAGTCAAGATGCTTTGTTCCAGTAACAGAAAACCATTTTCAAATAACAGAAGCAAAAAATGAAATAGAGCATAGGGATTCAGGAGTATTTTTTGGAGCAAAAAGCATCACCAAGATTCTTAGCAGCTGGAACAAGGCAATTTTCAGGAACTTGAGAGACATATTTCAGTTAATTTCAATTGTTTAACTTGCATGGACTCATATATCTGCATTTTTGTGTCTCTAATTAATTCTTCTTTTTTGAATTGATTTTTACTTATTTTTTTCCCCAAAACATGCCAATTTTACCACTGCAGAATTACCAAGTCCAAGATTCAAATAAATCAAAATTTGATAAAGAGTTATTTTTCCCAGGTCTAAATTCTGGCAAAAGAATCTGATTGTCCTGACCAGGATCAGTGTCCATTTCTGGTACAGTCAACAATTTTAGGGACATAGATCCTGTAATATTAATGGATGTTTTAATGTCTAGTCCTACTGAAGGCAAATATAAGAGCAGGAAAGAAATTACAAACTAGTAACTTTTCTTTAGGTGATATAAAACTTACATGTAATGAATTAAGTCTCTATTGTAAGTTAAACTGTTAAATTATTTTTATTAAAATCACATCTTTATCAATCTTGAATTGGCATTACTAATTTCAAAAAATATAAATAAAGATAGCATTTTGATGATTTATACCAAGTTGATAGTTTAACATTCATAATAGAATGTAATTGGAATTGTTTTTGGTGGAGACTAGAATTATTTTAAATGGAGCTTAGATTCAATTCTTACAACCTTTTAAAGTGTTTAATTAATGTATTCTTATAATTGACTGAATATATGTGTTTCTTAAAAGTTGCCATTTTATCTCTTATTACTACATAGGTATAAGTTCACCTTTAATCTGCAATAGTATTCATCACCAAACTTTGTGGCTGCTGAACAACATAACTTTAAATCATCCATAAATCAAAGAAATTACTTACTAATAGGTACCACTGTTACCAGCCAGGGTTCTTAAGACTCCTTAATCAATAGAAGTTGATGAGGCCAAATGAAGAATTCAGGTAAGGCTTTATTGGAAATCATGCTGCAAGCACAGGGAGTGTAAACAAGTAACTGTGGTCCCTTAAATGGTTAAGAGGAGGGGCAAGCTCAAGGGTCCTGCCCCAGGGATGGCTTGGGTGCTCTGTCCATCCCCTAGCTGGTGGCTGTGTTCAGGATCATGTGCAATACCATACTTTTGTTCCCAACACTTCAAAAATTGGATTTTTGATCTTTTTGTATATTTTTCATAATTTATCCCTGCTACCCACATATGCAGTTATTTTTTAGTCTGTTATATTTTCTTTGTATTCTGTTGCTTAGTTTAAAAGAAGAAAACCAAGCACAAATTTTATCACCCATAAAGATTCATTGTTAGTAATTCCAATCCTTTTTATATGCATATGAAAATGTAGATCTAGGAGATAATAGACAGTTTGTAGATAGTATTTTATAAGATTTGATCAAATATTAATTCAAAATAAAATGTTATTTTAAATTGTATTTAACTTTATCAAAAGGAAAAGAGACATAAATCAAAAGATATCTGTGAATTTCTATTAAATATTTCTTCAGAACAAGAGGTGATAGTTTCTAAAATCCATTTTACTTCATAAAATAATTATCAAGAAAAATGTTAAATGGTTAAAGTACTTCTGTTTTTAGCATAATTCAGCAATATCTAGTGATTCTCTGCTATAAAAATTGCTAAAACATAATATTCTTCGTGCCTCTCATTTCCCATTGCTATATTGTTAACATTACAATGTCAAGTTTTTGATATATATATCAGTTGTACTACCAAGGGCTGTATAGCCTTCTTATTTTAGTAAGATTTAATACATGCCACTATTCCTTCAGTGTCTTCTCCATTTCCAAGTTTGTCATTTATACTCATGTTGTTTTCTGGGAACTTTATCTAATACCTTTTTTTTTTTTCCCCCAGAAAGCCTGAAGCATTCATGGATGCTTGTACTCTCAGAGTGCTTGCCGGTTTGTTTACAATACCTTAGAGAATGCTTAATTACAACCCAGAATTGTTCAGTCCCTTTATACATTATCTAATGTATTGTCTGGAAGGCACTTTCAAGTACGTACTTTCATTAAGTGCCATTTAATAATTAGAAAAGAGCAGGGAAGGTAAAGAGGCTGATCCTAGTAACCAAGCTAGTAACAAGCTAGAACTTGAACTCTTGAACTCCCAGAGTTTGGATCCTCATCTATGACTATTTAACTGATGCTACAAACTTCATAGCATATGACTTCCTCTTTATATTCCTGGTTCACATTAGGAACCATGCCCATACACTTGAGCTAATGAATTCACTTGGAAATATTCCTGTGGTAATGAGTTGAGATACCGTCTCTTGGAATGCCATTGTTCCCATCAGCAGTTTCTGTTCTGTCTGAAGGTTTCTTTCTTGTGGCTTTGAGGATATTTTTCAGTTTTAATTATTCTCTTTGCTATTCCAGGAGCATGGATTGCTCATGAAGATATTCTTTCTTCTTATCTTTTCTTTTATGACTTTTATACTTTTATCCTTCTTATTGCTTTCAGTGACATCCTCAAACCTGTCTGCTTGTACTCCATGGGTTTTATATCATGTTATTATATTTCTGTTTTTTTCTAATATAGCTTCTATGTGTGCCTGTGTGCTGTTGCTTCAGTTGTATCCGGCTGTTTGTGACCTCATGGACTATAGCCCATGAGGCGCCTCTGTCCATGGAATTTTATAGGCAAGAATACTGGAGTGGGTTGCTATTTTCTTCTCTAGGGGATCTTTCTGACCTAGGGTTAGAGCCCACATCTCCTGCATTGGCAGATGGATTCTTTTTTTTTTTTTTCATTTATTTATTTTTAAAATTACAATACTGTATTTGTTTTGCCATACATTGACATGAATCAGCCACAGGTGTCCACAATCTCCCAATGCCAAAGCCCCCTCCCACCTCCCATCCCACATCCTCTCCCTGAATCATCCCGGCAGATGGATTCTTTATCACTGAACCACCTGGAAAGCCTATCATGTGTAAATAGAAACATACTCATTTTTTTATTATTACTTATTCTTAAAATACAGTTTGGAGGAAGCTGACAAATAGTTAACTAATTCTATTAATGTTTCACTCTCTGGAGCAATTATCAACTTCTCTTTAAAATAAAGACTATGAAAACTCAATATCTGAATATGTTTATATACATGTGCATGTCATTATAAAATATAAACAGTCACAATACGATGTTAAAATGCTCTCATAGACTGTTTACACATGCATTTATACATGACATGCAAAAATATATAGAGTAGTTATACTGTATACCTTTCCAGTGTATTAGACAGACAAGTCATTACATACATATTTTATTGTATAAAATATGGTTGTCTCATCATTATTCTTTACTATCTATTCAAAGATGTGTTACAATACTATCAAAGAAGGAAATAGAAAACTGTCTCTGAACTTTTTGAAGGAAGAACTTTTGGAATAACAGTATCATTAAATACAGCCTCTGGGAAAAAAGCAAAATATTAAACACAAGAAAAATGACAAGTATAGCTTAAACTTCTTTGTGGTTATAAGCCCTGAATTAATGTACAGTGCCTCTGACAGAATCAGAACTTTCTATTATATTTTGAAATGAAGTGCTGAGGTATGAAAAACTACTTTCTGATACAAACTGGTTGATAACACAATAAACCCAGAATATCTAATATAATCTTATTCCTATTCATCTGTACCATTGATTTACATTAAATGAATCAATTTAAAATATAGCTATACTCTAGATTAAGCATACTATTTAAAATACAAAGTCATTTTGTAATAGTATGTGTTTGCTCACAAAATCAGATTAGAAAATCCTGGGAGTGGAAAAGGAAATTTGCTGGGGCAAGCAACTACTACAAAGACACATTCAAGCCACTAAAAATTTTAACACAATAGCAGCAATCATACCTATTGTAACCTTTACTAAGATCTTGCCATATGCTATTCATTTCTCTGATTTCCATTTGCAAGAACTATTTACTATTTAAAACAAACTTTAAAAATTGGTACTGTCAGCCTGAGTTTTTGAATACTGAATTTGTATTGTTATTTATAAATATTATTTATATTTTGAAATATTTTTGTAGCTTTTGTAATAGAATAATGTAGAATGAATAGTACAATAATAAAAGCAGACAAATAATCATTGGTTTGTGCTCAAAATTATGTATGATAGGTTGTGTGATTTAAAAGATATTGGAGATCACAGGCAGTGGGAAATATCAAAATTATTAAGTAAGAAAATAATTTGTATTTTAGGATTTTCTGATTTCAAGTTTGTTTTCTATATTGTCATTTTTGTGGAGTACATTTCTTATTTTTTTTTAATTAAATTTATTTATTTTTTAATTACAATACTGTATTTGTTTTGCCATACATTGACACGAATCAGCCATAGGTGAACACAATCTGCCAATGCAAAAGCCCCCTCCCACCTCCCACCCCACATCCTCTACCTGAATCATCCTGTGCATCAGCCCCATGCATCCTGTATCCTACACCAAACATAGATTAGCGCTTCGTTTCTTACAGGAAAATACACATGCTTCACTGCCATTCTCCCAAACCATCCCACCCTTTCCCTCTCCCTCAGAGTCCAAAAGTCCACTCTATACCTGTGTGTCTCTTGTTGTCTCACATACAGGGTCATCATTACTGTCTTCTAAATTCCATATATATGTGTCAGTATACTGTATTGGTGTTTTTTTTTCTGGCTTACTTCACTCTGTATAATCGGTTCCAATTTCATCCATCTCATTAGAACGGAGTCAAATTTATTCTTTTTAAGGGCTGAGTAGTATTCCATTGTGTATATGAACCACAGCTTTCTTATCCATTCATCTGCTGATGGACATCTAGGTTGCTTCCATGTCCTGGCTATTATAAACAGCACATTTCTGTTATAGAAAGAAAGATCTGTCAGCCCCAAATATCTTCTAGCTTAATAGGAAGATATGGTTTCACCATTTTCATTTCTAATTAAATAATTTTAATTGTGTATTTCTCCTTTTTAAAATGACTTGTTAAAAGCAATTTATAGTGCTAAAGTCAATTTGCTTGATATTTTAGTGGTTTTTATAAATTAAACAGCTTATAACACATGTGGTTTCAGATGTTAGACTTAACTGTAGGCTTGATCTGCAAGTTCAAGTAAAACAAGTTATAATAATACCTAAAACAATTTAATCTAGCATAGCTAAAATGCAATACATCCCAACATACTGAAAACAAATGGATATGGGAGGATAGCTTTTCCCTGGGGATATCTTAAACACTTATACAGTATGTCATATATGTCATATATGCAATAAACTGTGTAATATTTGGGTGAAAAACAATAATCGCTACCGACGTTGCAAAGAACAAAAAGCTTTATTTGTATGTCACAGGAATTGCAATTCAGGAGATACAGATTGGTGAAAAACTCACACTCTAGTAAGTAATGCTCAAAATTCTCTAAGTCAGGCTTCAGCAATACATGAACCATGAACTTCCTGATGTTCAAGCTGGCTTTAGAAAAGGCAGAGGAACCAGAGATCAAATTGCCAACATCCGCTGGATCGTTGAAAAACCAAGAGAGTTCCAGAAAAATATCTATTTCTGGTTCATTGACTATGCCAAAGCCTTTGACTGTGTGGATCACAATAAACTGTGGAAAATTCTGAAAGAGACAGGAATACCAGACCTGCCTCTTGATAAATCCATATGCAAGTCAGGAAGCAACCGTTAAAACTGGACATGGAGCAACAGACTGGTTCCAAATAGGAAAAGGAGTACATCAAGGCTGTATATTGTCACCCTGCTTATTTAACTTCTGTGCAGAGTACATCATGAGAAACGCTGGACTGGAAGAAGCACAAGCTGGAATCAAGATTACCAGAAGAAATATCATTCACCTCAGATATGCAGATGACACCACCCTTATGGCAGAAAGTAAAGGAGGAACTAAAAGCCTCTTGATGAAAGTGAGAGAGGAGAATGAAAAAGTTGGCTTAAAACTCAAAATTCAGAAAACAAAGATCATGGCATCTAGTCCCATCACTTCATGGGAAATAGATGGGGAAATAGTGGAAACAGTGTCAGACTTTATTTTTGGGGCTCCAAAATCACTGCAGATGGTGATTGCAGCCATGAAATTAAAAGACACTCCTTGGAAAGAAAGTTATGACCAACCTAGATAGCATATTATAAAGCAAATATATTACTTTGCCAACAAAGGTCCATCTAAGCTATGGTTTTTCCAGTGGTCATGTATGGATGTGAGAGGTGGAGTATAAAGAAAGCTGAGTGCAGAAGAATTGATGCTTTTGAACTGTCGTGTTGGAGAGGACTCTTGAGAGTCCCTTGGACTGCAAGCAGATCCAACCAGTCCATCCTAAAGGAGATAATTCCTGGGTGTTCATTGGAAGGACTGATGCTGAGGCTGAAGCTCCAATACTTTGGCTACCTCATGTGAAGAGTTGACTCACCTGCGATTCATGGGGTTGCAAAGAGTCGGATACAACTGAACTACTGATCTGAACTAAACTGAGGTGTGTTTGGGGAGAAGGAAAAAGTGAGGGACTTATAAAGAGAAAAGCCACAAGGTCATTTAAGATGACTGGTGAGAACTGTGGTTGACTCCGTTTCAAGTATGGAAATATTTCTCCTTAAAGAATAGGTTGTCATGAGTTATTTTAGGATGAGGATTAGAGAAATATTTTGAGTTTCTGAAACACTGGACAGATAATGTGGATGCCTATGTAAAGATAATAACTGGTCAGGCATTCAAATTCTAGCTGTGCTGTGATATATATAAGTCATACTTCCTGGCTCCATTTCTGAATGCTGTCTTAGCAATACTGACTCTATTTTGACTTTCCTTTTACAGAGACCAAATGAAGGATATTTTATCTACCTGCACATTTAGCAACACCAATAAAATCTCTTTCCCTTCCTCTTTCTTTCTCTATCTCTTTCCTCCTCTTTTGATTTCCTCTCTTGGTAAATAATAGCTAAACAGAATTTTTAATTCTTCATTCACCACTACCTATCTTGGGCCATACATGGGGTATGCATATTTCACACTGGATTCCATTGATAGAAAATGGAGCTCAAAGTTTATTGGGAATAGATTCAAAAGTCGGTTAATGTATAGATTCCTGGACCGCACATAGAGGGCTTATGATTCTGTAAACTTCTGACATGCTTTGGATTTTGAAAATTTAACAAGCCCCTCAGGTGGCTCTCTGATGCAGGTGGCCTTTAGACTATAGGGGATCACATTCTGGAGTTAGAGCCTTAATTCTTCACCAGCCACTTGAGGTAAAGACAGTATGTCTACAGGTTACCATTTCTGGACCCATTTCCAGCCTTTGCTTTATGTAACTTTTAGTTTATAGTTCACTCCCACACCATTTTCCCTCACACCTGCCTCTCTCCTTTCTGTTCTCTCTACTGGGACATTCTTAACTTACCCATCTAATAAAGCCTACCCAGTCTTCAATATCAGCTTAAGTGTCAACTCTTTGGTAAAGAAGAATGTTGATTGTCTTAACTACATTTGAGTTCTCACAAAACGCTAAGTGCTCAATAGATGCTCACTGTCAATTGTGTTCAAAAGAAACACTTAAATTATCAAAAAACATATTATTAAAACAATGGTTCAGTGTGCAAAAGTACATTGGGAACTATAGATTTTCACATTTGCAAGTTACTTTCCCTGAAGCATTCTACTTGAAAAATTTTGTTTTTCTTTTTCTTTTGTTGTACCTAAAGTAGACAGCTTACTCGGCAACATTGAGCCAGTCCAGAATTTGATCATATCTAAGATTACCCAAGAGTAATGTTCTGTCTTTTCTTATCATCACTATTAGCAGTGCACCACTTCTTATTACCCTTATCACCCATTGTTATGATAAACTAAGCGCAAAGTCCTTCAACCAAAGCTGCTGTCTTTAGAGGGTAATAGCTTCTTTATCTATTGGCAGCAAGACTCCTAACTTTTACCTGAAGACTGGAATTTTATTCTTACCATTATCAAACTAGGCAACTACAAAGGTGTTCTTTAATTGATTTTTTTCAACTTCCAATTTGCTTAAGAAAAATTAAATTTGTAGGAAAATTTCAACAATAAAAATATTTAATACTTTGGGAATTTCCTTACCTTTACAAATACATGGAACTTTTTCCAAAGTTTTGAATCACTTTCTAGTTTTGCAACACATTTTGTCATCATTTCTTTACTGTGACATTTTAAGTGTTCTATGAACAGAATGTTAAATATGTTGATATTTAGAAATGTGAGTTGTCATTGATATCATAGAGTACTTAGTAACTTATTCACATCTTTTCCAACTTAAAACACATTTTTTATTTGCCTGCAAAAATTTGTATCTATTCAAGTGAGAATATAATTTTGCATTTCTTTAAAATAAAGGAAATTTTGTTTCCAGCTTAACACAGTTAATTGGAATGAACCCCACCTATCTTATTTTATGCATTTATACATGAGAGATATTTTTGTAGCTTTTAAATATATTGACTTTGGCCTGAATTATGACACCTATTAAAAAGCCTCCAGATGGCTTCAAGCAAAGCAAAATAATCACCTTGAATAGCACATATCAGGCATCAGTTCACATACTTCAGAAAGGAAAAGTGCCATGATTTTCATGTTTCTAATTGTTAATGTGTCAGAGGACAATGGTGAAGAGACAGTGCTGAAATGGTTATTGCATCTATTTATAGACTGCTGCTGCTGCTGCTAAGTCGCATCAGTCGAGTCCGACTCTGTGCAACCCCATAGACAGAAGCCTACCAGGCTCCTCTGTCCCTGGGATTCTCCAGGCAAGAACACTGCAGTGGGTTGCCATTTCCTTCTCTAGCGCATGAAAGTGAAAAGTGAAAGTGAAGTCGCTCAGTCATGTCTGACTCTTAGCGACCCCGTGGACTGCAGCCTACCAGGCTCCTCTGTCCATGGGACGTCCCAGGCAAGAACACTGGAATGGGGTGCCATTGCCTTCTCTGATTTTTAGACCAGGGCACATGAAGTCAATCTTACCTTTCTTGAACTGGTTTTATCGCCTAGGGGCTTGCTTAAATGAAAAACTATAAGAATTTAAAAGGATATAGCATGAAGAATCATGTAATTTCTGTTTTCTACATTTTACCTGTGAACAGTTTGATGGTTCTGTATAGAAAGGTTGACCTTTGACTCTTTGTAGTTTGAATACTGCACCCAAATGGTGCACTACAAACAACTTTACCTCTGGGAAGAGAAAGGGGATAATATACTGTTAGTCTGAATCATATTTTGTCAGCTCCAGGAATATCCTGGAAAGTCAGAAGTAAGGTTAAGCAAATTATTATTTGAGGATTAGAATTGCTAATGTTGTTCATTTGCTCTGTTGTGTTTGACTCTTTGGGCCCCAATGGACTGCAGCTTGCAAAGCTTCCATGTTTTTCACTATATCCTGGAGTTTGCTCAAACTCATGTCCATTGAGTCAGTGATGCCATCTTGTCCTCTGTCACCCCTTCTCCTCCTGCCTTTGGTCTTTCCTAGCATCAGGTTCATTTCCAGTGAATTGGCTCTTCATATCAGGTGGCCAAACTTCGGAGCTTCAGCCTCAGCCTCAGTCCCTTCAGTGGATATTAAGGATTGATTTCCTTTAGGATTGACTGGTTTGAGCTTCTTGCACTCCAAGGGACTCTGAAGAATCTGCTCCAACACCACATATCAAAAACATCAATTATTTGGCACTCAGCTTTATTTATGGTCCAACTTTCCCATCAATATACGACTACTGGAAAAGCCATAGCTTTGACTCTACAGACCTTTGTTGGCAAATACCTTTGTTGCTTTTTTATATGCTGTCTATGTTTGTCATAGCTTTTCTTCCTAGGAATAAGTGTCTTTTAGTTTCATGGCTGTGGTCATCATCTACAGTGATTTTGGAGCCCCCAAAAAGGTATTTCACTGTTTTCATTGTTTCTCCATCTATTTTCCATAAAGTGATGGGACTGTATGTCATGACCTTAGTTTTTGAATGTTGAGTTTGAAGTCAACTTTTACACTCTCCTCATTCACTTTCATCCAGAGGCTCTTCAGTTCCTTCTTTGCTTTCTGCCATAAGGATGGTGTCATCTGCATATCTGAGGTTATTGATATTTCTCCCGGCGATCTTGATTCCAGCTTGTGCTTCATCTAGCCCAACATTTCTCATGATGTACTCTGCATATAAGTTAAATAAGCAGGGTGACAATATACAGCCTTCACATACTCCTTTCACAATTTTGAACCAGTCCATTGTTCCATGTCTGGTTCTACCTGTTGCTTCTTGACCTGCACAGGTTTCACAGAAGGCAGATATGGTGGTCTGGTGTTCCCACCTCATAAAGAATTTTCTAAAGTTTATTGGGATCCACACATCAAAGGCTTGTGTAGTCAGTGAAGCAGAAGTAGATATTTTTCTGGGATATTTTTAATAGAATTGCTAATAGAGAACCAGCATGAATCCCTGCTTTATTTGTTTGTTTTCAGACCTTAGACCTGCAGAGCAAAATCTTTGTGAAAGTTGGTTTTTGTCAAGAACTAGCAGTGTTGTTGTCTGAAGCCAAAAGGAAAGAAATCAAGGTCTTAGGGCACAGAGAAAAGGTATCTATGAAATTCTGTTTGAAAATAAGTTGATGATTATTCCCAAAAGGATGCAGTGATCTCTCAGTATTTCTAAGATAAAATAGAGAACTCTGAAATAGCTGCAATATCAACTAGCATGCAACTAAATCTAGAGCTTAAGTCTAAGCATTTGTAGTTTGGGTGATAGCAGGACTTAAAAACAAGTTATAAGGAAACAAAGCAAAGCACCAAGAATGAATGTAAGTTTAAAACTACCTAAAATATTCCATTAGGAACATGCAGACAATTTAAAGAATTCATAAACAGAGAACAGTGGAAAATTTAAGACTAATTTACAATGCCATATGTAAATACCATATGTAAAATAGCTAGCCAATGGGAACTTTCTGTAGGACTCAGGGAAGTCAAACCGTGGCTCTGTAACAACCTAGAGGGGTGGAATGGGGAGGAAGATGGAAGGGAGGTTCAAGAGGGAGGGGACATATGTATACCTATGGCTGACTCACATTGATATTTGGCAGAAATCAACACATTTCTTTAAAGCAATTATCCTTCAATCAAAAAATAAAAATTTAAAATTTTTAGGAAAATATCTTACTATTATATTGTTAGGTTATATTACAAAAATTCAACCACTGTTTTATCAGAATGTATATTGTATCTGAATTAAAATGTAATACTTAGAGAACTATAGGGTGAAAATTTGTGCTTCCAGGTATTAATATGTGGATATAAGAAAGTTACATCACTTAAAGAGCTCACTATGTCATACTTTCTTTGTCAATAAAATAGAATTAATTTCCCTCAGATGTATGATTGTTTTGTGGAACAGAAGACTTTTAAATAAATATAAAACACTTTTCATAATAAATATCACATAAGAAACATAGTTGGTTGCTATTTATTATTCTTCTCACTAATTCTGTTTTGTTACAATAGTGAAGTGAAGTCGCTCAGTCGTGTCCGACTCTTTGCGACCCCATAGACTGCAGCCTACCAGGCTCCTCAGGCCATGGGATTTTCCAGGCAAGAATACTGGAGTGGGTTGCCATTGTCTTCTCCAGGGGATTTTTCCTGCCCAGGGATCGAACCTGAGTCTCCCGCGTTGTAGGCAGACGCTTTACCGTCTGAGCTACTAGGAAAGCCCTATTGGTACAATAGTGATTTTAATAATTGATAGCATGAGTTAACAATGAAGCTTAACAAATTGCATTTGCATTTTCATTTGGAATTGTTTCAGATAGTTTGAAGAAATACATAGTACATGCTGAAAAATGATTTAACCTAAAAAAAAAAAAAAAAAACATGAAAGTGCCACCTGTTCACCTTGTCTTGGTCTAGAAATCATAGAAGACTTATGTGAGTCCCATTCTACACATTCAGAACTAGGACTCATGCAAGTGCCCAGGTGCCCTTTCTTTCCAGCTAGACTATTGCTTTTTTTTTTTTTTTTTAACCTCTATTCAATTCAGGTTTTTAGGTTTTATAACTGTAAGCTTGATTCTTGGTATAAGAAATATGGCCTGAGCTCTGCTTGCCAGAGCCATCTACTCCCTTTCTGTTCCCATAGAATACAAATCTAACCCCAGGCATTTAACACAGAGCCTAGGTTAGGTCAGCCCTACTCCATCATGACCCATGAAGTGAGTGAAGAATGGAACACATTATATCATTGAAATACAAATTATGTGTTTACAAATCAGTTTTCTCTGGTAAATAGAACATTAGATGATATAAGATAAAATACACAAATGTGTGTATACTTTTAGTAAATATAAAACGAAGTGTCATGATTATATAAATAACAGGTAACATTTGGCAAAATGTATCATTTGAAGTTTTATGTTGTTGCTGATTTTCTGAAAGCCAAGAAATTAAAAATTTGAAATGATATTTAGTTTTCATGCTATAGACTAAAATGTTTTAATGTTTCACTTGTGTTTTTGCGATTTGTTTTGTTTTTTAGTAGAGATATTTTTTCCCTATCATTGAATTCTTATAAAAAACATATCACATGGGTCATTTTATAAAAGTCATAAAGTAACATAATAAACATTCTCCTCAATTTTCTTTCTGCAGTGCATGCATAAAATAGACATGCTTTATAATGAATTTCATCGATTCAAATGCATATTATACAGAACTGTAGCCATGCCAACAGATTGCTATAGGAAGCTAGAGAGTATTAAACCAAATATAGAGTTTTAGGGGATTTAACTTGATAGAGATATAATAGCTAAAATCATTTTAAAAATTGAAATAAAATATCCTTTGTGCCATCTTTTATGCCTTGTAGATAGCTTTTAAGTGGATTAAAAAATTGTAAGGATGCAATTTTAATTTTTACCATATGCATTTGCATAGGCTAATTATGTTTAGCATGTCACTCTAGTAGCAGTATGAGAAAAATTAAAAAGAAAAATAGATATTTACTATAGTTCTGACTCCTTAATCTCCCATCTCAAGCTACAGGCCCCCATATTTTTATGTCCCAGTCATGCCACTTTTTGAATGGAAGTAGTTGTCAGTATATGATGTCTTGTTACTATTATTAAATTATTAATTAAACATTATGATTCCCTTTTACAGGGTCTCACCAGAAAATAAAATGGGTATGAGCAAACCAGGAATATTGTGCAAGTTGCTGATAATTCCATCTCTTATACAATGATCTTACAAATCTACATTGTTTTCTTACTCTTACCAGCTACTAAATTTCCTTAGTAGTTCCAACTTTAATTCAATTATATTTCTCTTGTTAAGTCATTTAGCCATGTCCAACTCTTTGGACCCCATGGACTGCAACATGCCAAACTTCCCAATCCTTCACTATCTTCCTGAGTGTGCTCAAACTCATGCCCCTTGAGTCAGTGATGCCATCCAACTATTTTATCTTCTGTAGCCCCCTACTCCTGCTGCCCTTAATCTTTCCCAGCATCAGGGTCTTTTCCAATGAGTCAGCTCTTCACATCAGGTGATGAAAGTATTGGAGCTTCCATTCAGCACCAGTTCTTCCAGTGAATATTTAGGGTTGATTTCCTTTAGGATTGACTGATCTTGCTGTCCAAGGGACTCTCAAGAGTATTCTCTAACACCACAATTCAAAAGCATCAGTTCTTTAGCACTCAGCCTTCCTTATGGTCCAGCTCTCACATCCATACTTGACTACCAGAAAAACCATAGCTTTGACTATGTACATAAAAGGATCTTTGTAGGCAAAGTGATGTCTCTGCTTTTTAATACTCCACCTAGGTTTATCATTCTTCTAAGAAGCAAGCATCATTTAATTTCATGGTTTCAGTCACCGTCTGTATTGATTTTGGAGCTCAAGAAAATAAAATTTGACACTGTTTCTACATTTTCCCCATCAATTTACCATGAAGTGATAGGACCAGATGCCATGATCTTTGTTTGTTGAATGTTGAGTTTTAAGCCAGTTTTTCACTTCTCCTCTTTCATCTTCATCAAGAGGCTCTTTGGATCCTCTTCACATTCTGCCATTAAAGTGGCATCATCTGCATATCTGAGGTTGTTAATATTTCTCCTAGCAATCTTGATTCCAGCTTGTGCTTCATCCAGCCCAGCATTTTTCCTGATGTACTCTGCATATAAATTAAATAAGCAGGGTGACTATATACACTTTGACATACTCCTTTTCCAATTTTGAACCAGTCCCTTCTTCCATGTCCAATTCTGTTACTTCTTGTGCCACATACAGGTTTCTCAGGAGGAGGCAAGGTGGTCTGATAGTCTCATCTCATTAAGAATATTCCACAATTATATTATTATCAAATATATAATTTGAACTGTCATGAAAAAAAGTATGGGGGAGACTTTCCTATAATAGATGTTATTTAAGTGAAATTATATTAAACAGAGATGTGTCTGAGGTATAAATATCCTTTACTCTAGACTGATAAATTTATGTATGCTTAAGAAATAAATGTTTAAGGACTTTCCTAGTGGTCCAGTGGTTGAGACTTCACACTTCCACTGCAGGGGGCTATGAGGTTCATTCCCTTGTTGGCAGACTAAGATCCTGAAAACCAGGCAACACAGTGAAAAAAAAAAACAAACAAAAACCCAGGTTTCATAGTTACAATCTTCTATTGAAAACTAAGGAAGTTTACATAACTTTGTTTTGATAGATAGTCAACACATCTTCTTTGGAATGTAAACTAAATATTTCTTTAAAAAATTAATAAAAAAGATCTGTATATACACTCAATAACTTAGATTGATGCAATTATACTTGACAAGAAAGAATAACTAATGCTAATGCTAAATGCTAATGTAAACAATGGTCTTAGCCATTCAAGACTTCTACTTACATTGTAATATCAGATTTTGAATAGAATTACCACCAGTTGTGGTCTTCCCAGGTAGCACTAGTGGTTAAGAACCAGCTTCCTAATGAAGGAGAAATAAGAGACCAGGGTTTTATCATTGGGTCAAGAAGACCCCCTGGAGGAGGGCATGACAATCCACTACAGTATTTTGGCCTGGAGAATCTCACGGACAGAGAAGCCTGGATGGCTACAGTCAGTCCATGGGGCTGAAGAAGAGTTGGACACAACTGAAGTTGCTTAGCACATACCACCATTTGTACAGTTGGCTGAAAAAGTGTTTTCAAGTATATTTGACCTGCTGGCTGTAAATATTTTATATTGTTTATTAAAAAAGAATAGCATCTAATAACATTTACCAATAACCACAATTTAGTTTTTTAGATAATTTGTGACTATGATAATTAAATAATTATCAAATATATGTGTAAATTTGTCCATTCTGTTTACTTTAACCAATTACATAAACACTGAAAGATTTTGCTAGAGGGTCCAGAAAGAGTATAAAATGAAAGGCAGTGGCTTGACCTTCAAAATTCTATTGGCAAGAAAATAGCTTGAGGAGACTACCCAGGTGTGAATATGTGCTATATTCTATGATATAGAAAGGATGACTCAGAGAGCTAAACCAACAGCTCAGAGCATGGGACAGAAACTCACAGAGTATTAATGCCAGAACTTGAGACTGAATCAATTTTAGCTGGAGTTTATCTGCAAAGATTTCAGAAATCTTTTGCACCAATGACTAATTTTTACCATCCTTTACCTGCTTTTGAATTAAAAAGGCCTATAGTGTTTATTCTATTCTGTTCCACTATAATGTGTTAGGTAGGTTGAAGGAAGATAACTTATACTCTTTAATTTCATTAGTCATCATGAGCAATTGTGTCCTAAGAGCTGTATCTAATGGGTTACACTTACCAGCTTTATCTGAACTTGGACATGATGTAGATGATGAGATTTTGGACTTGCAGTTGATGCTGTAATGGGGTGAGATCTTGAGACGTAGTAAATGTGTCCTGCATGTGGTTCAGGAATGAAGAATCACTGGGATCTAGATTGCTCACTATACTGGACAATGAGATAGTGTGAATCTCAATTCCCTTTCTTTAAGCATAAGCAGAATACTTCTTCAGGCCAATAGACCATGGAAAAGGTGAAGGATTTTGGCCAACATAATTAATATCCCAAACTGATCATTCTTGAGTTTATCCAAAAGGGAGATTATTATAGGTGAACCTCATCTAATCAGAAGAAAGCCTTTATGTGGACTGAACCATTTCCTAAGGTGAGAAAGTCTCTTTCTTGTGATCTAAGGGACCAAGTCAATCACCATGAGAGCCACAGCTGCAACTAAAGGTTTATTCTGCCACAATCTTCAACAGCTTGGATGTAGTTCTTTTCCCCAAGTGATCCTCTGATGAGTATGTAGTCCAGCTGACATTACATGAAACAACTAAGCAGAATGATCCATCTATACTTCACTGACACCTGACCCATAGGGCTTGTGAGATAATAAATAGCTATTATTTTAAATCAGTAGGTTTGTGCTTATTTGCTATGCAGCAACAGAAACCTAATGCAGTGACAGTGCTTTTCCTATCTTTCCTCTGAGCATTTCTATTTCATCGTATAATTCCATTTGATGCTGAAATTTCTTATCTTTTTCCATGTTTTAAACTTTTTCCACTGGAACTTTTAGCATTAAGTATTGCTATTTTAAATCCCCTCTTTGATGATTCCAGTATATATATATCATGTCTAATTTAGGTTCTGTTGGGGGTTTTTGTTTCTTAACAACATGTTATTATTGTTCTGTTTTTGTGACTGACAATTGATGAATTACTAAACTTTTTTGTCTATTGAAAGAGAATAGTAGAGATGAAGGTAAGTTTTATGCCTGAAAAAGAGCATGCTACTTCTAGTTTTAGGTTGTAATTTTGTGTTTGGGGAGGAGTTTGAGATAACCTCATGAAAAATTAAGCTGGATTTAGGTTTTCTTTTTTGGGATCAATTCTTATAGTGCACCAATGAATTCAAGCCCTCTAATTTATCCTTTTGACTGGTTGGATGCTGAGAGGCTAAAGAGTTTTCTTCAATGTTCTTTTTACCTTTAACTTTCTAACTTTTTTTAATGCCTGACCTCAAATAGGAACTCTCTCCATCTACTTTTTGATTAGAGATATACTGCTATTGCATATTAGTTCTTATAAACTTGGTAGTGCAATGGAGGAAACTTTCTCTGTTGACATGACCCAGCCTCTTTTTAATGGCAAAACCATGCCTCTGAGTCTGAAAATTGAATTATTTCAGTTACCTTGCCTCTCCCCGCCTCTACCAACTTCTGTCCTCTATGTCTTGTGGGCATTACGCAATAAAGTGTTGTGTCTGCCCCACAAAGTAGGAGACTTCTAATGGTATTGATGCCAAAAACTCACCCTCTGCACACTGGTGCCAAATCAAATCTCAGAGACAGAGTTTTGGGTGAAGTAGAAAATAATAGCTTTATTGCTTTGTCAAGCAAAGAAGGACACAGTGAACTCTTGTCCTTGAAAACTGTGTGTCTTAACCATGGAGAGTTTGGTGAGGAGTTGTTATAGCAATGATCGAAGGATAGGGTTGCTGAGAAGAATAAAGTGTGTACAGGGTCTGCACTCCTCTATTTTGATCTCAGGTGATTTCTTCAAGTGCTTCTCTGGTTCCTTTAATTTGGCTTCAGATGGTCTGCTCTGGAATGAAAAATGCTATCTTCCATTTGTTGGGGTTTTCGTTCTATTATGTTGTTGTAGTTCAGTCACTCAGTCGTGGTCAACTCTTTGAGGCTCCACGGACTGCAGCACTCCAGGCTTCCCTGTCCTTCCCCATCTCCCAGAGTTTGCTCAAACTCATGTCCATTGAGTCAGTGATGCCATCCAACCATCTTATCCTCTGTTGTCCCCTTCCCCTACCTTCAATCTTTCCCAGCATGAGGGTCTTTTCTAATGAGTCAGTTCATCACATCAGGTGGCCAAAGTATGGGAGCTTTAGCTTCAACATCAATCCTTCCAGTAAATATTCAGCATTGATTCCCTTTAGGATTGACTGGTTTGATCTCGTTGCAGTCCCAGTGATAAGAGTTCTATTATAAAGAGCTTAAAGATATTGTTATATGTGTCTGTTGAGATGGACCCTGCCACAGAGCTACAATATTGTTTCTTGGCTGTTCTCCCTTGTCTCTAGCACGTGTTTGAATCTGCCCTTGCTGCCCAGAACTCAGGGAGGGTCATGGAGGCTGTAGTCTGTTGCCCACAAACAAGAAACAGGGGACACAGAAGGGCTTCCAAGGCCAGGAACCCCACAGAATCCTGCTTGGTTTCAGGATGAGCCCAGGCTGTTCTTCCACTTCTCCTTAAGCAGGGGGATTTTTGACTTTTTTTTTTTTAACTCAATAGGTCTTTACTTGTTCATTGAAGGTGTCAGAACATTTCCCCAGTATCCTTACTCTATTTGAATTTTATGGATTACTTATAGTGGTGACTGCTATCCTCCACCACAGGTGGGATAAAAATTGTTAGAGGTATTTGGAAAACAGTTTTCTTATAAAGTTATCTAAAAACTTTACATGTATCCTAGCAATTCCAATCTTAGGTGTTTACTAAAGGGAAATTACAGCTTTTGTTCATACAAGAATCTGTGCTTGAATGTTTAGAGCAGTATAGTTCATAATCACTCCACATTTGGAACAGCTCAAACATCCTTCAACTGGAAAATGGAAAAATAAACATAGTATATTCATACAACAGAATGTTACTTAGAAATAGAAAAGAAACCTTGCTGATGCACAGAACTATATGGATGAATCTTGACTACATAATGCTAATTGAAAGCCAAAAAAAAAAAATGTAACATATTGTGCACTCTTGTTCATGTGACATTCTGTAAATGAAGAAAAAAAAAAAAAGGACTGAAAATAAATCATTGGCTACAAGGCATTGGGAGTTGGGAATAATAAAAGAGTGCACCAAAACTGAGGGGCTGATAAAAGCAATGTATATCTTGACTTTTTGTTTGTTTCATGAATATACATTTGACAGTGTTCATTAGCTTTATAAAAAAATAGTATGTTTTACTATGACTAAATTAACCTCAACGAAACAGATTTTTTAGTTTCCAAATATTTTACTCAAGTGCTTTGAAGTTACATAGCATAAAAATGAAAGTGGGAAATAAGATGGACAATACATAAACTAATTAACTGAAAAATATACATACAATCTAAAATTCACCTACAACCATTTGGTTTCTTTGGAAATGCTAATTAAGTAGACAATTGTCTAGCAACATTAAATTTAAAAGAAGACTTAGATGTTAATAAAGTCAAAATACATGATTTATCTACAGCATTAGTAAAAATTTATTTTTGTTGCTTTTTAGGCTTTTAATTTTTTTTTGTAGTAGAAATTTTAAAAATGAGATTACTATAAAAATTGTATGTCAATCTTCATGTATCATATAGAATGGGCAATTCCCTAAGATAAGATCTCCTTATCTTGAGTACAGAGATAATCCATAGAATATGGCAAAAATGATGGAATAGCATTTTCATGATAAGCTTATGTTATATGCAAGGCTGACGGGATTCTGTAGATACAAATATCTCATCAGTTGATTTTAAGTAGATAAAAAATGAGATTATCTTGTCTGAGTCTGACCTAATCAGGTGAGTCCTTTCAAAGTATGTCCAAAGGTCAGAGACTACTAGTACAGATTCTGTCGCTGACTTTGAAAATCTATTTTTTATGCAGCCACAAAGTCAATTTTACCAACAACCTGATGGAACTCAAAAGCAAATGTTTTTCTCTTGTTGAGTCTCCTGATGAAGATACTGCCTCACATCCATGTGCAGTATTGGGGACCTTGAACAGAGAAAGCAGCTAGGTGATGTCTGGGCTTTGACCTGCAGAAACTGGGAGATAATAAATGGTTTATTGTGGTAAGCCACTCTGTGTGAGACAATTTGCTATACGGCATAGAAATCTGGCATCGATTTTGGTAACAGAACGATATCTATTTCTCCCAATATTCATTTCCAAGAAATACAATATATTTACAGTAATGAATTGAGTCAAACCATATAAATCCTGCTAAAAAAATTTTTTTAGATAGAGATCTCATTATATTTCTATTAAATACCATTATTACTTCTTTTTTTTTTTTTAACTCTCTTCTCTCCTATAGAATACTATGATGTTAAAAGACTCCTTATTCTATAAACCCAAATTAGGTATTATACCTTTAATATACAAGGAGGTCAGGACACAGTCAATCATTAGAGTTTCCTAAATTTAACTTAGTGATTAACGTAATTATACCAGCATTAAAAAAATTATGAAAAAGTAACATTAGGCACAGACAACTTTATAGGTGGTTTCAGATACAATTTTAAAGATTAGAGTTCTTGTTTATACAGTGTTCAATAAAACAGAATGAAAGTAAAGAAAGTACTTCAACTTATTTATGAAGCAAATTATAATCGTGATATATTTAAAACAGCAATTATAAGAAGGAAAAACTATTACTCATCCTGAATTATGTCCAAAATTTAAGCAACCCCAAATAAAACACATATGCATTTTCCACTGTGTGGAACTGAGGAGCCCCAAATCCAAGATTCCTTTGAGTATACCATTTACATACATGTTGTTCAAAACTTATCTGTTAATCTAATAACCACATGTTTATCTGTATTTCGGAAGCCGAATCTAACAGATTCAACGGAAAAAGTATTCAAAGGAATACTTTTTCTCTGCCTAGTTCTTGCCTGTAGCCTTTGAAGCACTAGTAAATTTAGTGTTGATAAGATCTGTGTATTAGTTTTCTATTGCTGCCATACAAATTAAAAACAACACAGATTTTATTTTACAATTCTATTGGTCACACATTTGACATGGATCTCACTGGGCTGAAACCAAGCTGTTGGCAGTCTGTGTTCTATTCTGAAGGTTCTAGAGGAGTACCAGTTTCTTTATTCATTCTTGTTGCTGGTAGAATTTGATTCTTGCAAATACAGAACTGAGATCCCATTTCCTTTTTGTCTTTCAGCTGTTTTAGTCACAACCCACATCGTCTGGTTACTGGCTCCTTTCTACACTTTTACAGCTAGTAATGATGGGTGGGGACTTCCCAATGGAGCTAGTGGTAAAGAACCCTTCTGCTGCAGGAGACATAAGAGATGTAGGTTCGATCCCCGAGTCCAGAAGATCTCCTGGAGAAGGAAATGGCAACCCACTCCAGTATCTTGTCTGGAGAATCCCATGGACAGAAGAGCCTGACAGGCTCCAGTCTATGGGGTCGCAAAGAGTCAGACATGACTGTAGCAACTTAGCAATGGTGAGTGAAGTCCTCCTCACACTTTGAATTTCTCATATCTGTCTTTCTATCGTCACATATCTCTGATTTATCTTTTTGCCTTCTTCTTCCATTACTAAGGGCCCATGTAACTACACTGATCCCATCAATTAATCCAGAATAATCTCCCTTTGTAAAATCCATAACCTGATTCTATTTGCAAAGTTATTTTTCCATGTAACATAACATGTTCATGGATTCCAAGGATTAGGACATGGACATCCTTAGAGGCCATTATTCTGCCTATCACAATCTAAATATAATCCAGTAGATGGTGCCTTAATAATTAATTCCGTCACATACATACAGAAAGAGGATCCTATATGACAATATTTGGCTATGGCCTTCAAGATCCTTCAAGACCTTCTACTGCTTACTTGACTTCATTTCAGGCATTTTTTTCCTCACACTCTATTCCTCTAATAGCAAATGCATTTGTAATTCAGTCTTTACACTTGCTCTTCCTGTTACCTCAAATGTTTTCTCCATCTTTGCACAAATAATATCCCCATATCTGTATCAGTCAGTTCAATTCACTCAGCTGTGTTCAACTCTTTGCGACCCCATGGACTGCAGCATGCCAGCCCTCCCTGGCCATCACCAACTCCTGGACCTTACTCAAACTCATGTCCATTGAGTCAGTGATGTCATCCAACTATCTCATCCTCTGCCATCCCCTTCTCCTCCTGCCTCCAATCTTTCCCAGTATCAGTGTCTCTTCCAATGAGCCAGTTCTTCACATCAAGTGGCCAAAGTGTCAGAGTTTCAGCTTCAGCATCAGTCCTTCCAACAAATATTCAGGACTGATTTCCTTTAGGATTGACTAATTGGATCACCCTGTAGTCCAAGGGACTCTCAAGACTCTTTTCCAACACAGTTCAAAATCATCAATTCTTCAGCACTCAGCTTTCTTTATAGTCAAACTTTCACATCGATACATGACTACTGGAAAAACCATAGCTTTGACTGATGGACTTTTGTTGTATAATACCATCTCTGTATAATACTGGTCTAAATGTAAATGGGGTTTAAACCCATGATATCTAAATTATCCACTTTCCTCACTCAGTCTCTGTCATATTACTTCAATTTATGGTCTTCACAACATTCAATACTTTCTAAAATTAACTAGTAAATTTAGAATTAATCTAACAAATGCCATTATTTCAAGACATAAATAACCCCAATGACTACAATGTATAAATTCTTATTTGAATTACACACACAAAAAAAGCTATTTGGTATTCTTCTTATAAGAGATTGAATAGAAGAGGGCTTCACGGAAAAACCAATCCCTATGAGAAAACAAAATCCAATATGAAATATGTTATATGAGCAATCTGTAGCAATAAATGCATTAAAAATAGCAGTGCTATTTTATAATGGAGTTATGTTAGAAGAGACAGGCAACTAACCAGATGTCTGCTTTTAAAGATGTAGTTCAAACAGCAGGTCCATGTATATCTCACATAGTGTTACCATATATGCACAGCAGTGGAAACTCACTGACACGCCTTTTATTTTTAACCACTCAATATTATCATTTAACTAAATGTAAAGTCTAACTTTATAGACTAAGCTTTCCAACTGGAAAAAAGCATTACTTCTGAATTTGCCTCTTACATGCCGAAGAAGCAGATACACTGTGAGTAAAATGCTCTATTCCCCTCTGGCTAGGTGTAAATTTTCCACAAGTCTATCTCCCAGGATTTCTTTGTTCCTCACCTGAGGCCATACTGAGCACTAAATACTTTGTTAAAATTTTCTATATATATATATATATATATATATATATAGAGAGAGAGAGAGAGAGAGAGAGAGAGAGAGAAAAGTATGTCATCCTAGTTTCATAAAGACAAAAATATAAGTGTAGCCAAAGAACATGTTAACAGTTTTATGAATTGGTTGGGTTATTGACTTTTAATATGCTAGACAATAAAATGTTATTTAATAAACATTCATAAGTGCATTGTTCATAAGGCATATTATCTCTTCTTTCAATATTATAAATATGCAACATTTACATTGAATAGGAAAAAAGTTACTTTGTAATTTAAATTTCAGTTCAAATTTCCATAAAATGATTCAGATTGTTCAGTGAATATTTTAAAATAATCAAGCTGTATCTTTTAACCTTTGCCAAAGACAACAGGAATGTACTAGTGGAAGACTAACCATTATCTACTACAATCTGAATATTTAAAACCAGGGCTCTAACAGCAGTGATGAACAATGCACTCATATATTTAATCATCAAAAGTGTAAGTAAATGTTAGTCGCTCAGTTGTGCCCAATTGTTTGCGACCCCATGGACTACAGCCCACCAGGCTCCTCTATCTATGAGATTTTCCAGGCAAGGATATTGGAGTGGGTTGCCATTTCCTTCTCCGGGGACCTTCCGAACCCCGGTCTGCTGCACCGCAGGGGAGATTCTTTACCGACTGAGCTACAAGGTAAGCCCCGCAAAGAGTTAGCCAATTGTCAAATTTTGATTAAGTGGAATTACATCATGATTTATTTTGGCTACTTTATTCTGATATGTCACTGAGGGTCTTACATTTTCATTTAATGTTAGTAAATGTTCTGAAAAATAATGTTGGAAATAGATTTTAATATTGAAAATCAACAAAATGTGCCTTAAAATATAGATTTTAACATAAAAACTCTAATGTTTGAATGTCTGCGATTTGCTTAAAATAGAATGAAGTAAAATGTATAATCAAGAAAAGGAAGGACAACTATATGGGAGAGATAGCAGCTGACAACTAATTGTTGTTGCAAAGTTATAAATCCTTTAGATATTCTCAGTTTAGAGAGCTGAAAAAAATCCAAGCATTGAAAAGAATCGATGGCCAAATTTTTACGATATAGTAACTAAGGTTCCAAAACATTCTTTGTTCTTGTTCAGTCTCTCAGTCATGTCTAACTCTTTGCGACCCCATGGACTGCAGCACGCCAGGCTTCCCTGTCCTTCAGCATCACTCAGAGTTTGCTCAAACTCATGTCCATTGAGTCAGTGATGCCATCCAACTATCTCATCCTCTGTCGTCCCCTTCACCTTTTGCCTTTAGCCTTTCCCACCATCAGAGTCTTTTCTACAGAGTCAACTCTTCGCCTCAGGTGGCCAAAGTATTGGAGCTTTGGCTTCAGCATCAGTCCTTCCAGTGAATATTCAGGATTGATTTTCTTTAGGATTGACGCTTACATTCTTAATTGACATAATTTGATATCTTATATCTTAATTGACATAATTTGATATCTAAAAATACAATGGAACAACAATTACTACAATTACTAAAATCGCTGCCACTATCACAAGCCATTTTTGGTAGCCTGGGATGTTCAATTTGTGTCTCTGGCCTTTTAAGTACCTTCACATTTCCTTGTCGTCTTCTTTGAGAAGCACAGAAACTCCTGGCTCCTTCCTCAATGTGTTTTCCCTAGACAACTGCCTCGTTTAATTGGCTGATCCACTATGCCCTGTTTGTATTACTGTCTTTCATGCCTTGCTTCTCAATCTGTGTATTTTAATTCTTTTCCAATTTTAATTAAAAATGGCATACCTAGGTATATATACATAATATATTCCAGACATACAGAAATTGTTGTGGATAGCCACTTCTTTCTAAGTGTCTAATGGAGTTCTAAATCCAAGCTTGAGAACAGATTGTCTGCTGCATGTCTTTCTTGTGAGGAGCACAAAATTTGTAAGTTGTGTTTTATTCTCTACATCAGTTTAAGTGTCAAGGATGATATATGTAGTAATTTGTAGAGTAGCAGACCAAACATTGATGAGTTGACAGGTGTTAGATATGTGCCATCTTTTTAAAGATGCTATATTGCATCTGATTAAATTCACAGTTCTACTTTAGTAAGGTATCTGTACATACAGGAATAAAAAAAGAGGGGAATGTAACGAGAATCTTAAGTCTGTGTACCCTGAGGGAATCATTGAAAAGATGGAGTGAGATTGGTTTTAAAAAATAATTCATAAAAATCTGAGCCTATAATCAGCAGTGCTTTAGTTGCAAAGTTTAAAGCTAGGATATCTGCATCAAAACATATATATTATTTTTCATGCTTCCAATCAAAATCACTGGTATATTATTTACTGAAAAAAATTCTTTGTGAATAAAGCAGGATGTGGAAGGTACTCAAACAAGCTCAATTTATAATGGAATGATGCTCTTCTCTGATGCCTCCAGTTGGTACCCTCTTAGCACTAAACTCTAGCTCTCTTTCTACATAATGGTATGAGGGTAAAACTATTTGTTACAGTAAATGAAACACTTCTCTCCCCATTGCCCAAGTTTCAGGAACTTCTCACTCATATTTGCACACAACTTGTGCTAAGAACTCCTTCTCATCTTGTACTTCAGATTGAAATTGTAATCTGCTCACTAATACCTCCCAAACTGATACATGTAATCCTGCAGCTATTTTGTATGATGTGACATCCATTTACCAGGTAGTCAGACAGAACATAAATTATATCAGGGAACACAAGTAATACTGGGATTTTTAATTTAGTATGAAGAATGAATACATTTTTACAAATTGATGTAAATGGAAACTTTTTGAGTCTCACCTCATTCACTTAGTTTCAGATTCATTGGTGACTGAATATCCTCAATATATTTCTTTTCTATTGCAAGTTCTTGGTATTTATTACATTCTAAATATTTGTTTAATTTTAATTAGGATTTACTTTTATGGATTTATAGCTTTCTTGAAGTTTCATTTAAAAATTGATGGTAAGCAAGTGAATAAAATATATCTTCTTTGGTATCTCAATAACTATATGTAATTATATACACATGTTTGTAGTTTAGTTTTTGAAAAAACAATGACTTACCCTGTATGCGTTCACGCACCTGCTAAATAGCTTTAGTTGCATCTGTTTTTTTGTGACCCTATGGACTGTAGCCCATCAGCCTCCTCTGTCCATGGGATTCTCCAGGCAAGGATACTGGAGTGGGTTGCCATGCCTTCCTCATGGCCTACTCTAACTTCAGATAAATCTCTCAAGTCCTCACTAGCTATATTGTCATAATTTAATCCAAGAGTCAACTTTTAACCCAGGTTCCAGACTCAACTTGTAACTCAGCAAATTTCAATAAAATTTGCTCAGAAAGTCCTATTTGGAAGAAAGATAATTTCTTTCTTTCTTTTTTACTACAATTTAACATTATGATCATTGTCCCATTTTCTTAAATAAAATTCCTAAATGGTATTATTAATTCATGTATATTATCTCATTATCTTGTTTATGACGCTTATCTATACCATTTCATTGGACATTTAATCAGCTTTTAATTTGTTGCAATTTTAACTACTATACAAAAATTGTAAATTATATCCATTTTAGATGTTTTTCCCCAAAATGCACTTAAAGCAGTAGAATTATAAGATTTAAACTATTTCTTCAGATTAAACTCATGTAAGTGGAATTGTTTTTTCAAAAAAAAAATAGATTATAAAAGTATCCTCCAAAAATAATAGCTTATATATATGAAAGGACAATGTTTGAACCTTAGAATATTAATATTGATTTAACAGATATTACACTTATTATTTTTTAATTTTTATTTAATTTTAGTTTATTGAGAACTTTGTTACATAGACATTTCAAGTTATATACTGTTATTTATGCCATTTTTCATTATATATACTCTTCTCATTTGTATTTTAAAGTGTAATGAGTAAACAATCTGGATAAAAATGGCATGTAATTCTTCTATATGTCTTACTTTTTAATAATAGTGTATATGACTATTTAGCCTTCCCCTAATAGTTCAGCTGTAAAGAATCCACCTGTTAATTCAGGAGATGCAGGTTTGAAGGGGAAGTCCCCAGAGAAGGAAATGACAACCCACCCCAATATTCTTGCCTGGGAAATTCCATGGATAGAGGTGTCTGACGGGCTACATACAGCCCATGGGGGTCACAAGAGTTGGACATGACTTAGCAAGTAAACAGCATATGATTATTTAATACCTGTGATAATATAAAAAATGACAAAAATACAAAATGGGAACCTAACAGTAACACTTTGTCTTTATACATAAATCCTTGACTACTTCAGTGAAAATGAAGCAAAATGACTTTCTTCTCATTGTTTTAAATGCAGTAAAAATCCAAACTGTATTGTATCCAGTAATTTCTATGCAGTAGTAATTTGTATTGAATTGTATGGAGTAATTTGAATGCAGTAATAACCCACAAAAGAATTTAAATGTAGTTATATAAATGCAGTAAAATAAAACTAAGAAAGAGTGACAGGAATATGACCAATCTCCAGAAAGGAGGAGCAGAGACATAAAAGATAAGAAAGGAGCTTGATATTGAGGCCTAGGGCTCTATCTGTACTTCTAGAAAGGGCTTCAACTCTTACGTGAGAGAAAAGGAAATGAGTAGAGGCCACAAACTGGAAGAAGAGGGAGGTAAACCCTCAAGCCTCTAATATATGTCCAGCATATGTGAAAAGCAATGTTTTGTATAGTTTGATTGGTGGGAAGGCCTACTTGACTCAGAAAAGGAAGCCATTAATGTTCTAGCCCTTTAACAAGCCAGTAATTAACTTCAAAAAGCATAGCCAAAAATCACACGAGGAAATTGACAAATAGAAGTCTGTGACTTTAGAAGGAGACCATCTTCCCACACCCAGCAGTGGGAGGTATTTTTACCAGGTGTGTGTGTGTGTGTCTGATCTTTGTGACCCAGGTTCCTCTGTCCATGTGATTCTCCAGGCAATCATACTGGAGTGAGTTGTTATTTCCTCCTCCAAGGGATCTTCCCAGTCCAGGGGATTGAACCCACATCTCCTGGGTCTCCTGCATTGCAGCAGATTCTTTACCACTGTGCCACCTGGGAAGCCCATTTTACCAGATGAGGTGATGTTAAAGTGAGGTTTTGGTTATCACAGCCTTGTTAGTGTACAGCAAAGCAGACAAAACTCCAGGTATGCAAGAAAGGAGGAAGCAAAGTATGACTCACCTTTTCTCTAATAAGACCTGGGGCTGATATTTGTTATCTATTATTTTTTAAAGTAATTGTTGAGGAAATATTTGATCACATAGATATATCAATAAAATTAAAATCAGTGTGAAGGAGTCTTTTTATAGATAAGAATGAGAAGACAGGCAGAGAGAGATGAAGAAAAAGAAGGGAAGAAACATTTAGTTATAAAGACAATGAATTAGGGAAAAATAAGTAGGACTGGACTTTAGTGAATTAGTTGATATATGTGTATCTCAAGAAGACACTCAAAATGATTTGAGTGATTAAAGTGAATTCACATAAATGGATATATGTTTTTAAATGCAATATTTTTCTTAAACAACATGGGTAAAAGTGGCAATAAAGATCAAATATCAGAATATAGAGGAAAATAACATTTTTTAAACTTAGTTATTTATTTCTTTTTAACTCTATTCCTAACAAATGTGTTACCTGTATGTTCTTAACTATAACTGAAATCTTCAGCATATCATGTCATTCATTCTATTCTTTTTATATATGTATGTGTGTATATAAAGAGAGAAAGAAGAGGAGGAAGAGAGACAGTGGGCTTAAAAACCACTCTGATCAAGGCTCAAAGTATCTTTTTCCGAAGTACTCCTTTTCCTCATTCTCAGTGTGAGGTTTCTGCTCATATTAAGCTGTACCATCTCAAACGCCAGCACGATTTGTATCGAGTGAAGGATATTCTTCTTTCTCATCAGTAGGGAGTTATGTTATAGTGCCTCCCACTACAGATCATTGTGTCCTCAGTGTTTTTCCTCAAGCTACTTGTTTGTTCTACCTCCCTTTGGTCTTCCCTGGGGCTTCCCTGATAGCTCAGTTGATAGAGAACCTGTCTGCAATGCAGGAGACCCCGGTTCAGTTCCTGGGTTGGGAAGATCTGCTGGTGACAGAATAGGCTACCCACTCTAGTAATCTGTGGCTCAGCTGGTAAAGAATCTGCCTGCAATGTGAGAGAACTGGGTTTGATCCTTGGGTTGGGAAGATCCCCTGGAGAAGGAAAAGGCTACCCAACTCTAGTATTCTAGCCTGGAGAATTCCAAGGACTGTATAGTCCACAGGGTCACAAAGAATCAGACACTACTGAGTGACATTCATTTCACTTCGCTTCCCTTCCCTTTGTTCTTCTTGAGGTTCTGTATTGTTACCTGTTTTCTCTCCATGCCCAAGCCAGGAAAAGTATGTCAATGGTGTTTTTGATGCCAGGGTTGAGCTTGATAGAAAGCGATCTAGAGGGAATCCTTAGCATTCATCAGTCATTTTAAAAAGCGGTCTAATTTCTTTATAAGAACTCTAGGATTTTGATACATATCCTCAAAGGAATATAATAAAAGTAATACAAACTTGGTCTGACATTTTATCCCTATTTACAATCTTATCAGTTTTACTCCATAGTTTTGCTTTGTCCTTGGCCTCTTCCTAAAACATTAAGAGATTATAATAGAGGATCCAGGGTAGTTCAAACAGTAAAGAATCTGCCTGCACTGTGGAGACCTGGGTTCAGTCCCTGGGTTGGGAAGATCCCCTGATAAGAGCATGGCAACCCACTCAAATATTCTTGCCTGGAGAATTCCATGGACAGAGGATCCCGGTGGGCTATTGCCCATTGGGGTCACAAAGAGTTGGACTAACACATACACATACTGTGCGTGACTAACACACACACACACACACACACACACACACACACACACACTGCAGAGGATTAGAATAGAAAATTGACTTCTTAGAGCTGTTGGATTCTAGATTTCTGTATTAGTCTTATTTCATATTTGGTCCCATACTCTTGCTACTCTAGTTGGTCTTGATATTGGCCAACCTGCCCATTATGTGTGCAGCATACACATGAATGAGGAAAATGAGTGTCTCTTTCAAGCAAATGGTATTTCACCTCTTTCTGCCTTTACATGGAGAAGGCAATGGCACCCCACTTCAGTACTCTAGCCTGGAAAATCCCATGGACGGAGAAGCCTGGTGAGCTGCAGTCCATGGGGTCGATAATAGTCGGACACGACTGAGCGACTTCACTGTCACTTTTCACTTTTGTGCATCGGAGAAGGAAATGGCAACCCACTCCAGTGTTCTCGCCTGGAGAATCCCAGGGACAGGGGAGCCTGGTGGGCTGCCGTCTCTGGGGTCGCACAGAGCCGGACACGACTGAAGCGACGCAGCAACAGCAGCAGCAGCAGCTGCCTTTACAGATAAAAGTATTAATATTGGCAGCACTCTGTATTCAGCCTCTAGTTGTATTAAATCATTAGCTGTGTGATCTTGAACTTGTGATCTGATCCCTTATTTTGTCAAATGTGTGGAATTTATAATTTCTCAAATTTACCAAAGAATAATAAGAGATAATAGTAATGATACCTAATCAATAAAATGAAGATTAGATTATAATTTACTTTAATAATTTAACTTAAAATTCTGACACATGGTAAATGCTCCAGAAACAATACTTACTATTTTGTTCACTGTTGTATCCATTGGGATTTTGATACATATCCTCAAAGGAATATAATGAAAGTGAGATAAACTTTCTCTGACATTTTATCCTCGCTTATGGTATCAATGTATCCTCCTGTCTTTTAAGCTTAATTTTTAGTCATTCTTTCTTTACATCAACATCCTAGCTTTCTACTTTGCTCAGTAAGCAAATGCCTTGAAATAACACTACATTCTATCGTTTTTTTAAACTCCGGATATTCTTCATAAACAATTTTAAGATGGCTTAAACATATATAACTCTCTTGAAAGTTCACCTGTGACCTAGTAAGTTCTAAATCATATTTTACAAAGTCTTTGAAGCATTTGATAAGGCATTTTATCTAACAGTGTCACCTCTGACTTAACCCTCAGGCCAGGTAAAAGTACCTGATGAGAGAGCAAGTCAAGAGGCCAGCTTCCTCTCTGAGGCGGGTGATGGTTGTGCTCCCCAGCTTATGAAGTGAAAATTCATGAGATTTCACATGAAACACTATAAGATGTACTGCCTGTCTGAGGATGTGTTTACATACAGATGAAAGTCTCCCACCTACCCTGAAAAACCAAATCAAAGCACAGAACAACAACAACAACAAAAACTGCTGGAAAGAGCAAATAAAAGTATGTGAGCTGATCTGCTGGATTTTTGGCTGAATTTGTGCTGGTCTTTGTATCATCACAGGGTACATGTCTGGAGTTGTAAATTAAATAATAATATCTTCAATATAGGATCTACATGGATGAAACTTCAACAGCTATTATATGTGGATAATTGAGGAAAGAAACAAAGATGGTGAAAGGGGAATCAAATCAAGATAAGCTTATAAAACAGGAAAAAGTAGAAAAAGGTATATAAAAAAATAAGTAAAAGGAACTACACAAAATTACATAAATCTTCTTGAGATGGATTTATTCCAGGTGGGAAAAAAGTGAATTTACAAAATGAGTACAAAATAATTACATGTAGAACATTTAAGAAGGTAAAAGGGGAAGCAATGCCCCCTTCCAAAATTATTTAAAAGAGAAACATAAAAGTCTTCCTTTCTGACTGTCTGCCCTAACATTTCAAGCTCCACCATCACATAAGATGACAGCATCCTTAAAGAAAACAGCTTTTCACTTCCTTCTCGTAGTTCTACTTTTCTGATTTAACATGAATTGATAGTGAACTTGGTATCAAAATTGTTTCCAGAAAACAACCTAGATGGATAAATTCTATGAATTGATTCTTAGTTATCTGGATTTGTGTTTCTATCACTTAATGGTCACTCAGTAGCAATATATTTATGCAGATAGTCACATAGTAATCAACTGACAAAATGTTCATTTCGTATTCCTGCAGTGTTGGGCTCTGGTGGTAAAGTGAAAGTGGAAGTTGCTCAGTTGTGTCTGACTCTTTGCTACCCCATGGAATTCTCCAGGCCAAAATACTGGAGTGGATAGTCTTTCCCTTCTCCAGGGGGTCTTCCCAATCCAGGGATTGAACCCAGGTCTCCCTCATTGCAGACAGATTCTTTACCAGCTGAGCAACAGGGAAGCCCAAGAATACTGGAGTGGGTAGCCTATCTTGTCACAGTGGATCCTCCCAACCCAGGAATCGAACCAGGGTCTCCTGCATTGCAGGCAGATTCTTTACCAGCTGAGCTATCAGTGAAGCCCTGGCTCTGGTGATGGAGAATTGTTAACCCCAAGTCAGGAATATTTCCACACTCCTGCTCCTTTCACAAAAAGTTGAGACTACTACATGTATACTTTGAGTTTTCCATGTCAGTAAATTAATTGGCAAAGAAACAGCTCACTATATTGGTGATTGATTTTGATAATTGAGGCAGAATCGGGGTTGTTACTCTGCAGGGGGGATAATGAAGAGTATGTCTGAAATGTTAAAAGTCTTCCTAATACTTTTAATATTTAATACTTTTAATGTTACTTAATACTCCCATATCCAGTGGTTAAAGCCATGGGAAACTACAATGACCCAGGTAGACAGTGTGGTTCATGCCCTAGGCAGTAAGACTTGGGTCCTCTCAGCTAAATGGGGTCCTTGGAACAAAGACGTAGAGAATGGCTAGTTGGGGAAAGTAATTATTAAGAACAACTCCAACTATGAGAAGAATTGCAGAAACAAAACCTGCAGTAGTTGTCAGTAGTTCTTTCTTGTTTTGATGTGAATACATTTGCGTGTGTGTCTGTGTTATGGCTTTGTTAAATTAACATATGTTAAGTAAATTCCCAGTGTCAGTGTCGGATGGTTAAGCAAGGTTCAACAAAAGACCACAAGAGAAATTGAAATAGAGATATTTATTACTCACAGGTCCTAGAGGAAGTACTTAACATGCCTTGAGAGGTCACATAGGGAGGTCAGGGCAGCATGCAGGCAAAGTGGGAGACAGGACCTAGGACAGTGCTTTTCCTAGGGTCTGCAGTTAAGAGTGTTTTGATGTTCTAGGGCTGAAGTCAGATTACTCAGTTTAAACCAAAAATTGTAGGATTTTGGTGAAACTTCACAGGGCACACCAAGGGAAGACCTTGGGGAAAAGGAGACTATTTATCACAACGGCTGTTGGTAATGTCAGTTCAGGAATTTATATTTGTGAATTTTCAAACTGTTTTCTAGGATGTGCTTGAGCATGAGGGGCTAGGGTTAACGTAAAGTCACACAGTTTGCTTGGCCAAAAAAAAAAAAAATACCGTGGAGGTGGAGCAGCTTGAACACTGGACAGTGTGTATATGTGCGAGTTTCCTCTTATCTTTCCCCTACTCAAAACAGTATCGTATGATAATAGTAGTTAACCTTATATCTCAGTATTTTAAGTTAAAACTTATCCATCTGCCACGGCAGGATACATAACATATGCAGGTGCAATCCCTGGACTGGGAAGACCACAGGAAAGGGACATAACAACCCACTCCAGTGCTTTTGCCTGGAGAATCCCAAGGTCAGAGTAGATTGGCGGGCTACAGTCCATAGGGTCACAAAAAGTCAAACACGACTGAAGCGACTTAGCAGTAGCAAACAAATTATAAATAGGATACTGAGACTTAAGGAGAAAAATAATGAATACCAACTAAAGGTGGAAAAGAGCTTTAGTATCTTCTTTGGGGAAAGAGTAAGCTTGCTTGCAATTACTTGTAGAATAACTGCATCGGGTCTGGTGGAACATGACTATATTATTGTTTTACTCAGAAGCTAACCTGATTTTCAGAGCCCTGTTGGAATGCTGGGGTCATTCATTGTGCTGTGGTGGCTTTATTGTACATCGCATGGCTCTGCTAAATTATGTCTCCTTAGATTTCTTTCCTGATATACTCTGGTTAGGGAAGGGCACAAGGATAGTTTGTGTGTGATCTGCAAGGTGAAAACAAAGCAGTGCCCACATTGCTTCCATAATCAGAAGGCTGGTGAAGACGGACCGTGTGTTCTTCCTGCTCAGCCAAGTTGTTGCTTATCTGCTGGCTCACCTCCTTGGCACAGAGCAGTAACTTGGCAGAATCGGTTCCACCTTGCCCAGCTCTTGAGCTAGATGCATATTTAGGCCTATGATGAAGTTTGCCAACTTTCCCGCAGGACACCAACATCATCAAATTTGGAGATGGTGAGAGACAAATACGGTTAGTTTCCAGTTTACTGGCAGCTTGTAGTTTGTTGCAATTTGTCCATGTCTTCCCCAACTTTCCATCCATATTCCCTTTTGACTGTCTGCCCTTTGTACCTCAAGGTTCAGCATCAGATGAAAACACAAAGACATACAGAGTCTTTTCACTTATCTATCACACTCAATTTCCTGCAGCATTGCATATAAAGAGTCTGCTTCTCTTATGGAATTCTGACTGGTACACTGGCCTACCAGATATTAAACCTTAATCTGAAGCCTCTACATTTTAAATAATAATTTGCTGAAAGATGAGTAGTAGACATTGAAACGGAAGAGAAAGTTTATATATGGAATCACTTCAGATGGAAATGTAACATGAGCTAAAAGCAGCATCTCAAATTAGTGGGAAAACGGTGAACCAAAAATATATGGTGTTGAGATAACTGGATAGCTATTTCGGAAAGAAGATAAAATTGGATCCATACGTCATGGTGTATATGGGGCTAAATCCTAAATGGATCCAGAATCTACATTTTAAAAAGAGAATTATGTAAATACTGAAAAAGGGGAACATGCATGCACGAACTAGGTGACTTCTATCATATACCAGATATAGGAAAAATCTTCCTAGTTTGACACTAAAAATTCCAGAATCTATGAAAGTCTGTATACATAAATTCAGCTGCTTATTATCAACCACTTTTTATCTGTGTGAATGTGGAAATTTAGAGTTCACTGTGTATAAAATATGATTAATATAATTATAACAAATACACATGTTATAAACATGAAATATATTATCATAGGTCAAGTGCATATGGTCCTATATTACAGCCAGGGAAAGAACAGAAAAAGGTGGTGCTGTTATTATGACTGTTGTTATAACTGGTGTTGGTAAGAGCAGCATTAGCATTAGCAGGAGTCCAGGTGTTGTTGTTTAGTCTCTAAGTCGTGTCCAGCTCTTTTGCAACCCCATGGATTGTAGCCCACTGGGCTCCTCTGTCCATGGGACTTCCCAGGCAAGATTACTGAAGTGAGTTGCCATTCCCTTCTCCAGGGGATCTTCCTGACCCAGGGAATAATGCTGCATCTCCTGCATTGGCAGGAGATGAGCTACTGAGCTACTGAGCTACAGGGAAGCCCAGGTATTCTATTATATCAGTGTAGGTTTAAGACAATTTTATTCTAAGGAGAAACAAGAACTAAAACTATGGATATATGTATGATAAAAATATATCTTTAAAAACACAATTGTGAAATATATAAATATTTCTGTGTTGAAATATGACTGCTATCTGATTAGCCTGGATGGCCTGTCAAATAAAATTTGAAAGATTTGACAGAAACTGTGATAATATTTTGAAAGACACATTGAATAGTTTTTATGATAAGCTGTTAATTAAAGTCAATTGAAGACACAACATTTTTGGATCTTAATGGAAGACCCAAAAGTTTTAAAACGTTATTAAAATTCTCTAGCAATAACTGAGACACTAATTAAAACACAAGAGATATAAAAATCATTTTTGTATTTAATTCTCTTAACTGTTTAAAAGAAACCAATCATTATTTTTTTCTCTTCTAATTTCAAAAGTTTCATACATCCATAACAAAACAAGCTAATATGCTTTGCTGCTTTTCTGTCTAGCCTAATGATATGCTTAAAGATTTGAAATCATTGTACTTTCCTCAACAATCTTTAATGAAGATATATTGGTGCTAATCTCACATAAAGCTGTCTTCCATATCACAAAATTGCATAACAGCATAATACATGAAGCTCTGTAATTAAAGATGCTTGTATAACTGCAGTTTATTTCTCCTAAATATTCTATTATAGGAAAAATAAACATATTTTACTTAATAAAATAATTTACAAATCAAGTAAAATGTAATTAAGAGGAGTAAAGAAATGCAGGAAAATGGCACTTTGATTTAAGATCAAAGTCTGGGTAAACGAATATCCTGATGCATTGAAATAAAGCACAGGATACAGGATTGCATTTGTGGTCATCTCACGTTTCATAAAGTGTTTTACTTGGATTTTTATGTTTCATATTTTTAAAGGAAGAAGGCATGTAATTTACTGGGGTATGCACTATTTTTTAGTGCTTGTTCTTTGGGGACAGAGCTTTTCTGAAATAGCAAGCATTTCTCTCAGGAGTGGTATAGTAAACCATGATAAACATGACTATCTTACTTGAATTAAGGAAACAGGTTGGCGTTTTTCACTTAGGATACTGTTGTCTAGTGGCCAGGTTGTGTCCGACTCTTCTGCGACACCATGGCCTGTAGCCCACCTGTGATGGACAAGAAATCCCTTAGATTTGGAGTCATAGGACGCAAGTCAAGTGGCAGCCACTGTGTCTTTATTACTTTTGAATCTCTTGGATGATGACTGAAATCAAATGTTTGTTTGAAAAAGCGACGTATCATTAAATACATCATATATTTGGAATATGATTAAATCAGAGATATATGTCTAAAGCACAATGTAGATCATAAAGTAACATAAAAATATTCCCTATTATTAATATGATGCTACCTCAAAAATGTGTTTATTAAATCTTTCATTTCCTGGATCCTAGACAACCCTATGTAGAGTAGATAATTTTAATTCAATTCTCCATGAGGATATGGTTGAGATTTTTTTATGTCCCCTTATAACCAATTTTAAACACTTAGACATTATCTAATCTGAGTGTTTCCAAGACTAACTTACTGAAAATATATTTGGTTCTGTTTCAGGTATATCTTAGAGTCATGTTTATTTGTAACTTGCGTAGAACTCCATCTAAGTGAGTGTTTAAAAATGTTCTCTGAGCATCATTCGAAGATGCCAGGTTTGTTGTATGTTCATTTAATTTTCACATTATTTTCTGAAATAATCTGAAATCTCAAACTTTTCTCTTCCAGCTTTTCAAATATTACTTTTGGGAAGAAATATAGGAGTATTCACATTTATAATAATATAACTCACTGTGGTATCACTACCACAGCATGAGAAATGGACGGTTGTATCTCCATTTTTCATACGATAAGACATGCAGAAGGCATATACACACAGATCATCCAACAATGCATCACTAGCAAGTGGTGGAGTGGCCTTGCAAACGCAAGTGTTCAGATTGAAGTATATTGCTATACTTAGCCAAACCATAAGGCAGATCTCACTAGTACTATAATAAATGGAGTATTTTGTCTTCCTGTATCATTGTTTGCACACAAATAGAGCAGTCTCATTAACTTTTCACTGTGGTAGCTACTACTTACGGTGACTACTTCCGTTGTCACCTTTCAGATACAAGATTATTTACATTTAAGTAAATTAGAGTTTGCCGTGGATAATAAGTGCTTCCCAGGTGACACTAACGGTAAAGAACCCACCTGCCAATGTGGGAGACTCAGGAGACTTGGGTTTGATCCCTGGTTGGGAAGATTCCCTGGAGGAGGGCATGGCAACCCACCCCAGTATTCTTGCCTGGAGAATCCTTGGACAGAGGAGCCTGGCAGGTTACATTCCATTGGGTCACAAAGAGTCTGACATGACTGAAGTGACTTAGCACTTGATAATAGGACAGGAAGCAAGAAAGATACACTTTTTCCTTGACCCTTGAACAAGGACAAGTTTAGGGACACTGAAAGCTGCATGGTGGAACATTCACCTACAGTCTTTCTTCTATAACCACAGAGGACTGGATCCAGGACTTGCTTCAGATTTCAAAATCTGGGGATGTTCAAGTCCCAGGGTCAGCCCTCTGTGTCTGTGGTTCAACACTGGATTCAGCAAGTAGACTATCTAGTACAGAGTTGATTGAAAAACAACAACAACAACAACAACAACAACAACAACAAACAACTGTGTGTCAGTCGACTCATGCAATTCAAATACATGTTGTTCAAGGGTCAACTTATGTTGTTGTACAACTGAATAGCTAGATGGCAGGGAGAGTAACTAATACACTTCACTATTTATTTTCACATTTTAAAACATGTCTATTGTGTTGTCCCATATGATATTTCTATTTTTATATTTAACTTGTACATTTTTATGAGTGACAAGAATTGTTAAATTTAAAAAAGTGATACATTTACTGAATCTCTGAATATTTTTAAAGAATCCTTAGGACATTCTTATTTCACTATTTTTGAAATGCATGGCTCATTCACTGCACAGTTTTATTTATTTATTTTCTATCCTATAATAAGCAGGAGCTTTATGAATTAAGATTTATATGTAATTATCTAAAGTAAGAAACAGAAGGCATTGCTGATTTGTGTCTCCAGATTTTTATGTTCAAATGAAAAACATTATATAGTGCCTTACTAAATATAGTACACATCTAGTGAGGTTATAATCATTTTTGGAAAATATTTTCTCCAGTGTTAAAACTATTTAACAACTCAGAAAACTAAAACATCCTAGTCATCATTTTAATTCATAAAACTTCAACTAAAAATACTAAGTCACCTCTTGCATTGATATAAATTAAAAGAAATATAAATTAATTGCACATATTAATATAGTTAGATGGTGATTGCAGCCATGAAATTGAAAGACACTTACTCCTTGGAAGGAAAGTTGTGACCAACCTAGCCAGTGTATTGAAAAGCAGAGATATTGCTTTGTCAACAAAGATTCGTCTAGTCAAGGCCATGGTTTTTCCAGTGGTCACATATGGATGTGAGAGCTGGATTATAAAGAAAGCTGAGAGCCGAAAAATTGATGCTTTTGAACTGTGGCGTTGGAGAAGACTCTTGAGAGTCCCTTGAACTGCAAGGAGATCCAACCAGTACATCCTAAAGGAAATCAGTCCTGAATATTCATTGGAAGGACTGATGTTGAAGCTGAAACTCCAATACTTTGGCCACCTGATGCAAACAGCTGACTCATTTGAAAAGACCCTGATGCTGGGAAAGATTGAGAGCAGGAGGAGAAGGGAATGACAGAGGATGAGATGACTGGATGGCATCACTGACTCAATGGACATGGGTTTGGGTGAACTCCAGGAGTTGGTGATGGACAGGGAGGCCTGGTGTGCTGTAGTTCATGGGGTTGCAAAGAGTTGGACATGACTGAGTGACTGAACTGAACTGATACGTTCTTTTAACCTAAATTATTTTATATTTCTTGTCTATAATTCAAAAATTCTCTATTTTAGATTTACAGGTTTTCATTTTTTTATAATCCATTCTAAATGCATCCTAGATTACTTTGGATATTTTTTATCATATCTAACATGTAGCTGGAGGATTATTTATTTTTGATTGTTTATTTGAAGGCACAAACAATCTTTGTTATATCATCTTCTTTAAGTTAAAGACCTATAGATTTTAAGATACAATTCATGCAATAAAATAAATTAAGCAATTATAATTTTAAGAAAATTTAGAAAATGATGGTCAAATTGGTGAAATCATTTCCGTGGGTCATGTTAACATAAATTGTTGATTACTTAATATGTGCAAAATCACGGTTTTTGAGAGCAGTCTTTCAGACTTGTTCTGGATCCAGAAGGAATTCTTGTTTTTTTCACTAGTTTTATCTAATAAATTAGCTGGCTACATTTAGCTTGTTGCTCACATGGAACTACCAGCTCCCAATTGTTTGCCACCAAATCTCCACTGATTTTGAGAATACCCTTAGGCTGGAACTTTCCAAAATTCTGTTCCAAAAAGTTGACTCACCTGGGGAGAGTTTCAGACCTCTCTATTGTGGTGGCCTGCCTCTCCCTCTGGGAAAATATCTGAGTTGCTACTCCAGAGCTGGGTGCAGGGACTAGGGGCCCTTTCTCTCAGGTTGACACCCCTGTTCTGTGAGCCAGGAGCTGGTCAGGAGCACTGGTCTCTATTCAGGTCTTGCTTCTCTGAGCATGGAACCTCCCATCCCACAACTGAACTGAAATGAAGGCTACTGGGGCTCCAGTCTTCAGCCTGCTATGTCTGGTGTAGAAGTTCCATCCTGTGAGGGGATACTGGATGTAAAGGGAATCTCTCAACCCTGGGCTGCTCTTGCTTCTAATTTAGTCTCTGAAACATGGATTTGGGGAGGTGAGACATGCTGGTGCTCTGCCTCCCTGGGGGAGACACTACTGCCCTTGAATGGAATCTGTGGGAGAGATTCTTGGTCACCCATTTAGAATGTAGCTTCCATCTCATTCATTGTGGAAGTGGAGTCATGGCTCAAATGCCACAGACTCACAATTTTACAGGATTGATTTAGTAAATTTTCTTCAATACACTTCATATTTATCATATGCCTTTAGGTCAATTTACAGTGATTTTAAATGGTTGGTTGGTTGGTGTTCATTTATTTATTTGTTTTTCTAATTTTTATCATTTATGTATCTTTTAGTTGGGTAAGAGTCCAGATATTTCCCCAAGGCACAATTCCAAAAGTCATCTGTCCCAAATATTTATTTGAAAACACTTAAGTAAGCTACAGAACACAGAAAAAGTAAAGACTGGAAACATACTGTAGGCAGGGTGAAGAGCATAAGCAAAGTTTCCAATGAGATTGTGAATACAGGACACATTTAAGGAACAGAGAGTCCAGTTTCATAGAAACATTAGGGTCACAGGGAAGTATTGAAAGAAGAGACTGGGAAGACGGGATCACAGTTTCTACCGAAGGAAATAGAGGAATGCATGCTGGAGGAGACTCTTGGGTGTCCACTTGGACAGCAAGGAGATCAAACCAGTTGAACCTAAAAGAAATCAACCTTGAATATTCATTGAAAGGACTGATACTGAATCTGAAGCTCCAAAAGTTTATTCACCTGACTCGTTAGAAAAGACCCTGATTCTGGGAAAGATTGAAGGCAGGCGAAGAAGGGGTTGACAAGGGATGAGATGGTTGGATGGCATCCCAACTCAATGGACATGAGTTTGAGCAAACTTTGGGAGATAGTGAGGAAAGGAAAACCCAGTATGCTGCAGTCCATGGGGTCACAAAGAGTCAGACATGACTTAGTGACTAAACAACAAAGTGTTTAATTTGGTAGATAGTGTAATATTACTGGTGACTTTAACAAATAGATTAAAATTTGGGCTTTTTAGAATTTTATTTTTAATTGGAATATAATTGTCTTACAATGCTGTGTTAGTTTCTTCCGTACAACATGAATCAGCTCCAACCAGTCCATTCTAAAGATCAGTCCTGGATGTTCACTGGAAGGACTGATGCTAAAGCTGAAACTCCAATACTTTGGCCACCTCATGCAAAGAGTTGACCAATTGGAAAAGACTCTGATGCTGGGAGGGGTTGGGGGCAGGAGGAAAAGGGGATGACAGAGGATAAGATGGCTGGATGGCATTGCCGACTCGATGGACATGAATTTGAGGGAACTCTGGGAGTTGGTGATGGACAGGGAGGCCTGGTGTGCTTCGATTCGTGGGGTTGCAAAGAGTTGGACATGACCGAGCTACTGAACTGAACTGAACTGATACATACATCCCCCTCTGCCACCCCACTCCCCAATCCCACACTTCTAGATCATCACGGAGCACCTGGCTGAGCTCCTTGTGCTATACAGCAGCTTCACACTAACTGTTTCACATGTGGTAGTGCATATATGTCAATGCTGCTCTCGCAATTCGTCCCTCCCTTTCCCCTCCCTGTGTCCACAAGTCCATTTGCTACATTTGCATCTCTATTCCTGCCCTGCAAATACATTATTCAGTACCATTGATCAGGCAAGATAATAACAGCTGCCATAAAAGGTAGAAGGAAGTAATGCTTTATTATAATAAATATTAATATCAATGTATAATGTGACTGTGAATTTTATGTATATATATATGAATTTTATTTATGTGTATATGATTTTGAATTTTATGAATATACAATGGCTACCAGAGATCCCCTTCTTGCAAGCAAATTAAGAGCTTCAGTATTATTTAAAACTTGAGAAGAAGAGGGTTATGAACTTAAAACTCAGAAAGCTCATCTTCATGATGAAAATTAAATTCCTTTGTGAATAATCTTCTTCTTTTTGTTTTTTCTCATTCAGAGGTCTTGTTCAGTACATAGGGGTGTGGTATGTGTATGAGTGGTGGGTGGTCTTGGGGAGAAGTACCACTCTGGGTGTCAACTTAATCCAGGTGTAGAAAACCCCATTTCCCCATTCATCAATCTGTCAACTCAATGTCTTCCCACTCCCATTAGGGAATCCTCTGTTAAATTCAAGTCAGAGTGGTACAGGATTGGGAACTCATGCACACCTGTGGCTGATTCATGTCAATGTATGGCAAAACCAATACAGTATTGTAAAGCAAAATAAAGTAAAAATAAAAATTAAAAAAAAAAAATAAATAAAAGTAGATGTCAGCTTTGGAACATAGGCCCAGAAACTGTGAACTGATATAAATGAGGAACTGCAGAGATTACATGGCCAGTCTTCAGAAAATCATAGTGGAATAAAATATTCCCGTGAATGATTTTTTTTCACAGAAATAAATCAGTCACAGATAGATACCCCTTAATATGTGTAGCACATACTTAAACTGTAACACGATGGTTGAGAGTGATGCAAATATTCTCAAAGATAATTGTTGCATCTGTTCACACCCTTTTGACACGGCCCTCTTATGTGAAGAGTGATGCCATCCCCACTGACAGAAACATAACGACTTCATACTGAAGCACAAGAAAAAGAACAACAAAAAAGATGCCAGATTGTTGGCTGTGCTGTCGCTGGTTTCTTTCCCTAACACAGTTGTTGACAGCCAAAACTGAAAACACGCTGAGTTTCCCTCAGCACCTGATGTTGGGAGATACTTCATGTCAGAGGCACAAATCCTAAGACGGGTTAGGAGAGCACGGCAACGGAAATAGAAGGGCACAGAAACATCTGAGGCCAAGACCACACATCTGTTGCTCTGTTGCCAGGAAAACTGAGTCAACAGTGTTCACGATTGCTCCTAGATACTCTGTTACAGACCTCAGTCTAGGAATCTCTTCCAGTGACTGCTAAATCATGTAGGAGGAACACACTTTCAAGGCAGGAGCACATTTAGATACTAAAGAAATGCTGAGGGTTTACTTCTTTGTAAACTGATGACCCTTCTCCCTCAAAAAGCAGCAGCCATTTTCTTAGAACATGAATGATTCTAGATGTATGAGGACAAAGAAGAGATATATGATCTTTTCGCTGACGTTCACTTGGACTGGGAAGAATATTAATTCATATATTTGTATTTACTTAAGAAACAAATTATAACTTTTGGAAATATTTTGTGGTACATGGTTTCTTAGATTTTGATTAAAAGCATGTAATAAAATCAAATAAGCTCATTATATCTTTATTCTGGGCAGATGAACTTATTTGATTTTATTACATATATATAATATATATTATTATATATATTTATTATATATGTATTATATATATAATATATATATACTTTCAAACAAAGCAATAGAAATGAAAATAAGATGGGTCAGAATTGAAGAGAAGGTAACAGAAGATAAAATAAAAGTGCACTACCAGGTCCATGTACTGAACTCAAGACAAAAGAGGCAATTGTTCTGTTGGCAAGGGAAAATAAGAACTAACTTATTGCAGATCAGCGAGAGTTGTGGAATGGGAAATAATCTTCAGTACCCACATTTGTCCATTCAAATGGTTTATGGTATTTCTGCTGATACTTTACATATATTTGTTGATATATGTGTTCTTACTATGAAGAGTCTTAAAGCCATATTGAAGTTTTAGTAGTGAAAACTCTCCTTTTCCCTATTTTAATACATTCAAAGGTAAACATACATGATACATAACTCTTCCACTCTTCATATAGTTCAGATTCTCTAGGATTTATTTAATTTAAATTCACATACCATTTTATACACTCTCACATTCATTCTAATCCAAATTAACTGAAATGTATCTTTTCAATAGAATAATTGATCTATTAACAGTTTAGAAAAGAAAATGACTCCTAAGGGAATTCACCTTAGATATCATGAGACACACAATTTTAAAAGTCAAATATTTACTGTAATTATTATATTCAATAAGTTAATACTTATAATAAAAATGATTCTTATCTTTTGGAGGTCAGCTTTTCTAAGATGTTCAATCCAAAAATATAAAATAAACCAATATAAAAGTAGCATAACGATAAAAGAGTTTCAATTAAAGTGATATGGATGCTAAGTAGCTTCAGTCGTGCCCAACTCTTCGTGATCCTATGGACTGTAGCCCCCTAGGCTCCTCTGTCCATGAGATTCTCCAGGCAAGAATACTGGAATGGGGTGCCATGCCCTCCTCCAGGGGATCTTCCCGACCAGGGATCAAACCTGGGTCTCTTATATCTCTTGCATTGGCAGGCATGTTCTTTACCACTAGAGCCACCTTGGGAAGCCCTCAGATTAAGTAATACAATGGGATAAAACATATGGTTGAAATTAGACTGATGAATTAGGAACTTTGAGGTCATTTACTTTTGTAATTAACCTACCCTCACTGGATACAATAAAAATTCATGTTGTTAGACACTTACTCTCCATTAATCCTTTTGTTAACTTCTCTCAGGCTCCTAATCTTACTCTCCAGTAACTGTTCCAAACATTTATTGTGCCTGATAAGCCTTGAATCTGAGGTAGGCAAATTAAATTCCACAGGCCAAATTTGGCCAAACCGCTGTTTTTACATGGCCCTGAAACTAAGAATTACTTTTACATTTTAAAAAGAATTGGACTAGGGAAAAAAAAATACTGTCTGTGCTTGAAAATATGCTCCCTGAAAGCTTTGATAATGGCTGCTTTAATTCTGACATCTCTATCTGCTTTTGCCTTTTCATACTGTCCATAGGGTTCTCAAGGCAAGAATATTGGTGTGGTTTGCCGTTCCCTCCAGGAGAGACTAAGGACAGGAGTAGAAGGGGGCAAGAGAGGATGAGCTGGTTGGATAATATCACCAACTCAATGGACATGAGTTTGAGCAAACTCTGGCAGATGGTGAAGGACGGGGGAAGCCTGGAATGCTTCAGTCCATGGGGTCACAAAGTCAGGCATAACCTAGCAACTGAACAACTATCTTCTCAAGTTTTGCATCTATTGTTTGTCTTTTTCAATTTGATTTGAATCTCCCTGGTTCTTGGTATGACAGGTGATTTTTTTTTAATTGAATATTGGATGTTTTATAAGATGTTGGGTCCTATTTATTTAAACTTTTTGTTTTAGCTATATTTTTCATCACCAGTCTATCAATGGAAAGTGATAATGTGCTGCCTTATTACTTCCAGGTGAAGGTAGAATTCTGGGGTCCCCACTTGGCCTGAGTATGTTGATGGGAATTCTGGTTTCCCACTTTTTCTCAATTGACACCAAGGTAGGGAATGCCTTGTTCAAGAGTGAAAGTCTTGACCCACCACTAGGCTTCCTATGACTCTACCTCAGATGGAAGGAGGGCTAGAGACAGACCTTATTATTGTCAGATGTGAATATAAGTCCAGGCTACTCATGTGGTTTCTGATACCCTAAAATCTCCCCATTTCTCTCCAGCCCCAGCCCCTGGAAACCACCATTCAACTCTCTGTATCTATGAATTAAGCTTTTTTTTTTTTTTTTTTTAGATTCCATGATACTATGATTTCATAGATAGAAATAGATACTATGAAATAAATACTATTTCATAGATACTATGAATTCGTATATTATTTGTCTTTCTCTGACTGACATATTTCATTTTGTATAATGTCCCTGAGGTCCATCCATACTATCACAAATGTCAGGACTTTTTTTTTTTTTTTCTCATGACTAAATAATATACCATTCAGTTCAGTTCAGTTCCAGTCTCTCAGTGGGGTCTGACTCTTCGTGACCCCATGAATCGCAGCACGCCAGGCCTCCCTGTCCATCACCAACTCCTGGAGTCTCCTCGAACTCATGTCCATCTAGTCAGTGGTGCCATCCAGCCATCTCATACTTTGTCGTCCCCTTCTCCTCCTGCCCCCAATGCCTCCCAGCATCAGGGTTTTTCCAATAAGTCAATGGGCATATACATATATCCTTTGGATATATACCTGGAATTGAGATTTCAAGATCACATACTTCTGTTTTAATTTTTGAGAAACTTCCACCTGTTTTCTGCAAATGGCTATGCCAGTTTACATGCCTATCAATAGTGGAAACAGATCCCCTTTCCTCCACATCCTTTCCAACACTTATTGCTTGCCTTTTGCTAATAAATCCTAACAGGTATGAGGTGATATCCCATTGTGGTCTTTTGTTTAAAAAATAACTAGGAGTTTATTTTGCTTAAAATTAATTTTTATTGGAATATAGTTGCTTTACAATGCTGTGTTAGTTTCTACTCTACTCACCATGGTCTTTATTTGCATTTTCCTGATGATTAGTAATATTGATCATCTTTTCATGTATCCTTTGGCCATTAGGATGTCTTCTTCAAACAAATGTCTATTCGGTTCTTTGCCTCACTATTTTTAAAAATTAAATTGTTCTTTTGGATAGATCTGCTATCCTAAATCCTTCATCTGCAGATCTATCGATTCCCCCTTCAGTTTTGGAGTACATGTTACTGAGTAGAAGATTCTGGGTGAACAGTTTTTATTCTTCAACCCTTAAAGAGAGTTTTTTTTTTTTTTTCCTATTAAACTGCTCAAGTATTTTTTTGTTTGTTTGTTTTTATTGGGGCTTCCCTGGTGGCTCAGAGGTTAAAGCGTCTGCCTCCAATGCAGGAGACCCGGGTTCGATATCTGGGTTGGGAAGATCCCCTAGAGAAGGAAATGGCAATCCACTCCAGTATTCTTGCCTGGAGAATCCCATAGATGGAGAAGCCTAGTAAGTTACAGTCCACAGGGTTGCAAAGAGTCAGACACGACTGAGCAACTTCACCTTCACCTTGTTTTTATTGAAGGATAATTGCTTTATATGTTGAGTTTCTGCTGTACAACAAAGTGAATCAGCTATGTGTATACATATATCCCCTCCCTCTTGAGCCTGTTTGCAGCCTCTTGCCTCACCCCACCCCTCTAGGTCATCAGAAAGCCCCACGTTGAGCTCCCCGTGCTCTACAGTAGCTTCCCACTAGCTCTCTACTTCACATACGGTAGTGTCAGCCCTAGTCTCCCAGTTTGTCCCACCCTCCTCATCCCTCCCTTTGTCCCCGTGTCCACCTCTACATCTGTGTCTCTGTTCCTACCATGGAAATAGGTTCATCTGTAATGTTTTTCTAGATCAGTTAGGCCATACACTTTTTATTAATCAGTATTTTCAGAGAGTATTAAATTTTTATCCCTACCATCTCCCCAAATATTTTCTTTCTCTCATCTTTCCTCTTATTCACCTTACCACATTCCATCACTCCCATTCCCTCCAATAAATATTCATGAAGTTTTTATTTCCACACATTTGAACATAGTAGCTAGTAGCTACTGGTCACAAGTGTCTACTGAGTGCTTCAAGTGTGGGTAGTCTGAACTGTGAAGTATCACAAATGTTAGATATACACTGAATTTTAAGGACTTAATTTAAAAATAGAATGTGAAATCTAGCATTAATATTTTTAAAACACCAAGTCAAATGTTCCAAGCCATTGATTTTCAGATAGATGTAACAGGCTTTTTCTTCCTCTCTTCTTTCCTTCTTCCATTCTTTCCAACTTTAAAAATCTAAACTCATAAAGCAGTTGTAAGAAATAATACAGATTGCAGCTATATACCCTTTATCAAGATTCTCATAATGGTAACATCTTAATAAACTACAGCATCATATCCTAATTAGGACATTGACTTTAATACAGTCTAAATACTGTACCATCATGATTTTCCCTTTTATAACCACACTTACTTCTCTTCCCAGAGGCTTCCAACTTAATTCCTGTCCACTACTAGTATGTTTTATATTCCTGTAATTTGTCATTTCAAGAGGCATTGTGTAAATGGAATGATGTACTATGTAATGTTTTTGAGATTGACTTTTCTCACTCAGCCTAATTCTCTGGGATTTCTTCTAGGTTGTTGGGAGTATCACTGACTCATTTCTTTGATTATTAAGCAATACTCCATGCTATGCATATATCAGTTCATTTAATCATTTTCTCATCCCACTATATCTGATTTATTTTCAAGATTTATTGTTACTGTAAAGCTGCTATAAACATTTTTGAGCAGGTTTTGGGTGGACATAAGTCTTCAGTTCTCTGGGATAAATGTTCAGAAGCATAATCACTGTGCTCTATGCAAAGTGCAAACTTGGTTTAAAAACAAAGTCTATCTGTTTTTAGGGGGAATAATACCTCTTTATATTCCCAACAGCAAGCTGTAAGTTATCTACTTTCTCTACATCCTCAACAGCAATTAAAGTTGTCATGATTTTTAATTTTTGCCATACTGATAGGTATACAGTTCTATCTCCTTGTGGTTCTAATTTGCATTTCCCAAATGGTTAATGATATAGAACATCTTTTCCTGTGCTAATTTGCCATCTGTTTATCCTCATAAGTAAAATGTTTGTCTTCTGCTCATTTTCCAGTTGAATTGTTTTTCGCTATTGAGTTTTGAGGATTCTTTATATATTTTAGATACGAGTGTGTTGTTAGGTATGTGTTTTGCAAACATTTTATCCTACTCTGTAGCTTGTCTTTTCATCTTCTTAACATCATCTTCTGAAGAAAAAAAATTAAATTTTGATGCAGTACAACCTACCAGGTTTTCCTTTTGTGGATAGTGTTTTTTGTATCAAATCTTTTTGCTTACCCCTAGACTTTATCCCATATTGTTTTGAAAACTTCTATAAATTTATGTTTTTATATAAGTCCATAATCCATCCTAAGTTAAGTTTTGAATAAGGTGGGAGACTTACACTTAGGTGATGATTATTGATTACATGATTGATGATGATTGATTTTTGTCTCTAGGTTGTCTGGTGCAAATTTCTGCATCTTCTTGTTGGATTGACCCTTTAATCATTATATTATGCCACTCTTTGTATGCTCAGTCATGTCTGAATCTTTGTGGCCCCCATGGACTGAAGCCCACCAGGCTTCTCTGTCCATAGAGATTCTCCAGGCAAGAATACTGGAGTGGGTTGCCATGCCCTCCTGCAGGGAATCTTCAAAACCCAGGGATTGAACTTACATCTCCCACATTGCAGGCAAATTCTTAACCATCTGAACCACTAGGGAAGCCCATATGTCCCTCTTTATCTCTGGTCATTTTATTTGCTCTGAGGGTTACTTATCTGATATAATATGCCCACTTTTACTTTCCTTTCATTTTTTTGTGATATATCTTTTTCCATGCTTTCAAATCACCTATATCATTATATTTGAAGTGAATTCCTTGTGGACAGACTACATTCTCCTCGTCCAATTTCTGTCTTTTAATTGTTGTATTAAACCATTTGTATTTAATGATCTGTTAGAGCTTGTATGTCACTTAATTTTTCTGTCTTCTATTTTTTCTTTATATATTTTTATGTTTTTATTTTTCATTTTCCCATCTTCCTATAGGTTACATGAATATATGGGAATTTCACTTTATTTAGCCATGGTGTTTGTGGTTTTTCTAGGTACTGCATTATTTATACACGTAATTTAACTACTGAGGTCATCATTTTACCACTGTAAGTAAAGTATAGAAAGTTTATTTCATTTTACATACCTTCCTTTCCTGCCCCTCTCTTAGAATATAATTGTTCCAAATCTTTCCTATTCAATATATTTTAACAATGTCATACAATGTTAAAAATTTGCTTCCACTGCCAAATATAATATGTCAATAGAAAGAAATCCTTGTCTATTTATTCTAATTTTTAATTAGTATATGTTTTTTTCCATTCTGACTTTCCAATCACCTTGTATTTAAAAACAATAATTTCCTTTCTTTTTAGATGACTTCTTTCTTAAGAAATACTTTGACAAGTGTGTGTGGACATGGTTTGGGGCTGACTTGGAGAGTGAAAGACAAAGGTTGAATGAAGCTGATCATTATATGTAAGTAACTCTTTAAATTCTAGTGTGAAAAGAAGAGCCCCAAATAGGACAACAGCTAGAATGAAGGACAGTGAGCTTTTAAGGCAGGTTTTTGTTTTTTAAAAAAATGGTAGAATGTGTATCTATTGATAGAAATGAAACATTACAGAAGCTGGGGATAAAGTGTATAAAAGAAAATATTGGGACTTCACATCACAATTGCAACTATATTTTAGAGCCTTCACAGCACAAGTAGAGAGTAGCCCCTGCTCTTTACAACTAGAAACAGCCCATGTGCAACAATGAAGAGCCTATGCACCTTATCAAAGACCCAGTGCAGCCAAAAATATTATTCTAAATAGTAAAGAAAATATTAAATGAAGATTTTAAATACATGACAAAGTAGGAGAAATCTAATTTTAAGCATTAGAAGTACATGTCTTCAGCAAGAGAGATCTTTTCCTTGCTTGGACAGAGTAGACAAATAGTATATGAAATCACTTTTATATGGAAAATAAAAATATGCTACCAATGAACTTATTTACCAAACAGACATAGGCTCACAGACATAGAAAACAAACTTATGGTTTTGAAAGGGGAAATGGAAGTAAATTGGGAGTGTAAGATTAACAGGTGCCCCTGTCATATATGAAACAGATAAACAACAAAGATATATAAGATATATAAACAGCAAGAATTTACTGTATAGCACAAGGAACTATATTCACCATTTCATGAAAAACTAAATGGAAAATAATCCAAAATATAGATATACATGTATATGTATAACTGAATCACTTGCTGTACACCTAAAGCTAACATAATATTATAAATCTTCTATACTCCCCCAAAAATAAGATAAGAGGGATGTTTGGGTATCTAATGATGGGAGCATGCACAGTTTTCCAACTGTCATACTTTTGTTTTTCCTCAACAAGAAATAAGACAATTTACTTCATGAAAGGAAGGGCAAAGGAGAAAATTTATTATAAGTTCTGATAGAAAGACGTGAAATGGGGCAAGCACATAAATGGAGATGAACTTATTTCAGAAACACAGTAAGACTCTCAGTCATGTTGAGGGCCAATTTTCGCTTAAAAACTTTTGGGGAAATTTATTAACTATGATTTACCAATTTTGTAGTTAAAGATCTTTATATTTTTTAAGCTTATTTTTATTATATGATTTTCTTGTATATCTTGACTCTTTCATGCTCAAGGAATTTAGGCTACATAGGGGAGATAAGAAAATATTAAGTGGAATCCTTAATTAAATATTCAAGCATACTTGCATTTTTATATTTGCAACATATATCAGTAAGTAGCAAAACGTATGAATGTGTATTGTTTTAAAATGTTCACTTGACGAGATTATTGCAGTATCTGGTTTATGGTTCACCAGCAATATCAATAAGAAAATAAATACAATATGCTACTTTGAGCTATAAATCATATTTAATCATCCTCTAAGGGCTTATAAACCCTTGTGTGCATAATGTCTCATTGTCATAAATTCTCCTTACTCAGAGAGGTAGTAATTTGTACTAATACTTTTTAAAATTCTGGCTTCAATGTAGTAAGTTTGTTGTTTTAAGATCTTGCTTGACCACCTACAACATGTGTTTGTAAATCCCTGTATACAGCTTTGTATTTTTCATGAGGCTTTCTATTCCAATAAGAACAGCTGGTGAAATTAAGGTTACTGTCCTAAATTTCAGTTAGAAGCCATTGGTGTAAAGCTATTTTCAGGATCATTTGTTTGGCTTTGGAATAAACTCCTTTTAGCTGTTAGAAATGTAATCTCACTTTGCTAATGTTTAGCTCAAGATGGATATCAAGAAGCTCTGAAAAGTCAATAAAATGTTTATAGTAGATTTTAAAATTAGTTTGGCCTGGGCATCAATAACTTTTGGTGGCTTTATTTGTTAAAATATAGATTTTTAATTTTTGCAATTATTTGTTTATTCACTTTTATTTGCAATGAGTTTTCCTTTCAATTTTCAAAGAAAGGATCTCATTGAAATTTATAAAGGATTCCAGAGTTTAAAAACCCTATAGTAATCTGTTCTAACTCCATCAATTTACAAATAAAATCATCAGGAAATACACATAATATGTGCCAGTTGAAAATACTGCAAAGTGATATAGACCCCCATTCATCTTGGATATCTACCTTTTCCAATGGAGTACTATTCCTTTTATTTTCTGATATGACTATACTGATCAGTTGTGCATTCTTATAGTAGAAGGGGCTGTAAGAAAACAGAACAACTTTCCTATTCCAAAACTGAGTGTCATGTGTTGGGGTTTTGAGATTCCATCAGATTAACACCTTTTAAATTGAATGACTCATTGAAGACTGGTTAGAAATGAAACGAGCAATTTATGATAATAAAGGTATTTGGAAAATGTGACTTAGGAATGCTTATCTTCAGATTAAAATTATACTCTAGTCACTGGTCAATACACTTTGATGACCAGAGTCTGTGAAAATTAGAGCATGGAATTGCAGAATTGTTTGCAGAAGACAGATCCTAAAGAGAATCAGAAGTGAAGTGAAGTCGCCCAGTCATGTCCGACTCTTTGCAATCCCATGGGCTGTAGCCTACCAGGATCCTCTGTCCGTTGGATTTTCCAGGCAAAAGTACTGGAGTGGGTTGCCATCAGAAGGGCTTGAATATTAACTCTCTGTTAGTCGTACCAAATTCATTCATCAGATAATTTATTTCTTCCCCACAGGAAATGAGAGAAGAGGTGTGGTAATGTCAGAGGTAATGTAATAATAGAAGCCCCTCTTTATGCAAAAGTAAGAAGCAGAAAAAAGATAAAAATACAAGATAGTAGGAAAAAATTGTATTATCAATTGAGCCCCTCTAAATCCTTAGCACAGTATTGTACTAAACATGATTGTGGTTATGATACAAATATTTTGGTGGTATAACGAAGCCAATATAGGAACTTTGAATTACACACATCCCACTATCTTCTAAAAATACTGAAGATGGTAGAAAAAAATATACAAAAGCAAAATTAAGCCAGAAATCTCAATTAAGTAGGAGAAAATTCTAGTACCTTTAACAGATATTAAACAAGGTTCATAATTATCAAAGAGATATTTGAAAAAAGGAAATAGAAATTATCCATTTGTCTATTAGTTTAATGCTATCATAAGTTCACAAGTAAAAAGAAAAAGAAAAAGAAAAAAAAATCGGTAGAGAAAAGTGAGAAAGACATACCTTATCTTCCCTACTCAGTGTCTCTACTCAAAAGACTCAAGTTGTGTATCAGAAAATTGGACCTAGTCCCTCTCATGATATTCAAAGGAGACAAAGGAAGTAGGGATGCAGTTATTTAGCCGTGATGTCTTCATTCATGAAAAATAGAGGTAGTAATGAAAAAGAAAGGTACAACTCTTTCAGCACAAGACGCTGAAAAGTTTTGTTCATGTTCTCCATCAGTTCAAATTGCTTAATAACAATACAGATAAAATCTGAGACACCATTATCTCCTTGTGTGTGAGGAGTAAAGGCTTCTGAAAACTTGAAGTTTGAATGGAAGTTTTAGACATCAATCTGATATCCAGCTCAACTAGTACTGTTAAGTTTAAAGCCATGTGGAGCATCAGGGAAGGGCAATCCATTCAGAAAAGTCATCAGAGAACTTTGAAGTGGACCCATATCGACCACTGGAAGATGTTGGTTAAGGAAACAAATCAAACATGAGACATATGTTTGCTGAACACATTTCAAAGTAAAGGCAAATGAAGGAAGGACAGGAAAGATATACAGAAGAAGAGTATTAAAAAAATGTATTGATCAATGCGGAAGAAAATTCCACAAATTGTTATTTTCAGCCATAAAATGTGAGAACAATTGGTCCCTATGAAACAGTATTATATAGCCTTAAGAACAATGTTCAGTTAACAAAACAGAATAAAAGGCAGAAAGAGTACAGTTGAAAATGAAAATAAAAGAAAAATGAGGAAGGTTGACAAGTTTGCATGGGCACAAAATTTGCACTGTGTGACACTGATTCAGTGAAATGGACAAGAGATCTGATTGTCCTCAGGAAAAGGCCAAAGAATAAAAGCTATGCGATGTGAGATATTAATAGAGATGACAGATAATAAAGAATCGGTAAATCTCAAACTAGCTTTCTTGAAAAAGAGGAGAACAAGTAGAGCAGAAGCAACCATTATATTAAAGAAAAAACTTCGGAGGGGAAGACAAACCAGTGTGTGTGTAGAAAGTGGTTGCCACATACAGGGCAAATATAATATTTTCTAAATTGAGCCTGTAAGGCTTTAAGAAAAGGTATTAGAGGTTAAGAATAATATTTCTACTCAGTAATAAAAGGTTTACTCAGAGATTTACCTAAGTTTCTTTAATTGGAGCCTACACACTTTCTACAGTGAAAAATTCCAGTGTAAAGTGTTCAAAAGTATTCTCTGTCCAGAACCCAAAGAAGATGTAAAAATCACTAAGAAAGATTACATATGGTAAAATATATGTTTTAATTAATTTTAAATATGTTAATGATATCACTATTATTATATTAAGATATGTATTCAGTTCATAGAAAACTTTAAACAACTTAATATGTAGTTCTTTATTAATGCCATTGGAATACAAACATGGCACCCTTCAAAATACTTCTCAAATAGCATTCAAATTATTTAAATTAAATTAAAATTATAATTGTAGATAAAATAAGTGCGTATATTTGTGAGTAATACTATTTTTCTGTCTGATTTTCAGTTTCATTAAGGTCATTTTTTTGGTTTGTTTTTCTGCTTTTCCAAGCAAGGCTGGCTCACAGGCATGTAACCAATTCAGTCATATAGGATTCAATGGTCTGCCATTGGTAACTTACAATTCTTAATAAATTTGGAACAAGAGCCCTTGTATTTTTATTGTGTACTGGACCCTGTAAATTATCAGATCAGTGCGGGTGCCACTCAGAGTCTTCTTTACTAAATGTTTACTTTACTTCCCCTCTCCCAACACCCTCTACATTCTATCTTCCTTTTCTTTTCTTTTTTTTTCTTTAATAATTACCATAATCATTTGGGTGAAGAATATTTCAAACAACTAGAAAACTATAGTAAATAATAAAATGAACACTTAAAAACTCTTACCCGTGCAAGTGTCAAATGAAAGGAACCATAAAGAACTTGCCAAAGTAGATAGAAGGGTATTAAAGTGCATTTAATAAGAGAGTCTGGGCTTCCTCAGTGGATCAATGATAAAGAATCCGCCTATACTGCAGGAGATGTAGGTTCAGTCCCTGGGTCAGGAAGATCCTCTGGAAGAGGGCATTGTAACCTACTCCAGTAATCTTGTCTAGAGAATCCCAAGGACAGGGGAACCTAGTGGGCTGCAGTCCATGGAGTCACACAGAGTTTCACCATGACAGGCGAAATTAGGAGACACACACAGCTTTGAAGAAATCCTCACACTGGAAGGGAAGCTCTCCCCACGTCCAGTCCAGGGGGTGTGAGGAGATAAGTAGTTAGACAGTTTGACTGTGTCCATGGCACTTAGAAGACACCCATGTGTGTGAATGGAGGAAGGTGATAGACTGGCTTGAGCAGCTTCCTGACCTAAAGCAAAGAAGGCTGTCCTGAGAAAGTGACCCTTAGGGTAAGATTAGGGGTTTCTCTGTGTGTGTGGTGATTCTGTAAAATAATTATACCTCAAGTTTTCCTGTCAGTGGTAAGACTGCTTAACAAACAAAACACATAATCTCGGAAAGTCATCAAGGGATACAGAAGGAAGGATGGAGTATCTTGGAGGGAGAAGATCATCTCACAGATGGCAGGGAGCTTAGCAGAGAGAGGTCTCTGTTCTAATGTGCTAAGTCATTTCAGTCATGTCCAGCTCTTTGTGACACCATGGACTGTAGCCCACCAGACTCCTCTTTCCATGGGATTCTCCAGACAGGAAAACAGGAGTGGTTTGCCATTCCCTTCTCCAGGAGATCTTCCCAACCCAGGGACTGAACTCATCTCATATCTCCTGCATTGGTAGCTGGATTCTTTACCACCAGCACCACCTGGGAAGCCCTGAGGAATCCAGAAATTTGCTCCATCATTTGGCAAATATATGACTATCTCTGCAAATGTCTTCCTAATGTTGCATTTTTTGTAAGTGTATAGTGATCAGAAATGCTATATTTTCTTATTTATATTTTTCTGTATCCCTAAGTCCTATTTCAAGTTTTTTTTTTTTTTTCCTCAAGAGTTTAGGAGGAAATGATCCTTTGACATCTCAGCCTCTGACTTCAAGCTCTCATTTCCCCTCCCATGGAACAAAACAGTAACTTTTACTCTGCAGTACTCAGCGTCCAGCAGCAAATGCCTAGGTCCCAGGACACTCTCATTTATTACACATGTGTGGCAAGGGGAAAAACAGAATACCCAAATTGCAGGACACAAGAGAGGAAGGAAGGAAATACAAAGACCAGGGCATAGATGGATTTCATGTGTACTGCCTTTATTATCTGAAAACAATACTATTAAAAAAAAAAAAAGTCTCCTGAAGCAGACAATCAAAAGTCAAGCCTATGCTTTCTAGCTTGGGCACATGACTGTGTTCTCAAGACTGGAGAGTCACTACCTCTCTCCCCTCCAAACTGCTGTGTGGCAATTATGATGTATGTTTCCATATTCTCTCTTTTTTCTCCTGAGAAATTATATCTGACTTTATATCATCAGTCTATTTCTTGGAATTCTTCTTCCCACCTTTTTCTCTTTCCATCACTCTCTTCTATCTATTGGTTTCACTACTATGCTTATGTTATAGGTCTTTAGGCTTCTCCTCTGATATTTGAAAGTGAAAGTGAAGTCACTCAGTCCTGTCTGACTCTTTGTGACCCTGTGGACTGTAACCCACCAGCCTCCTCCATCCATGGGATTCTCCAGACAAGAATACTGGAGTGGGTTGTCATTTCTTTCTCTGATATTTGAAGGAAGTTATACTTATAATAAGACTTCCTATAGCTCACTCGGTAAAGAATCTGCCTGCAATACGGGAGAACCAGTTCACTTCCTGGGCTGGGAAGATCCTCTGGAGATGGAAATGATAACCCACTCCCCTATTCTCGCCTGGAGAATCCTATGGACAGAAGAACCTGGCAGGCTACAGTCCACGGGATCGCAAGAGTCGGACACAACTTAATGACCAAACCACCACAATACATATGATAGTGATTGATGATAAGTCAGTTCGTTAAATCCTAAAGGATCAAAGTAAAATATCAAGTTTCTAAGTCCAGTGATTTAACATCTATTGGAGGGGATGCCTGTATGAACAGAGCTGAAGTAAGGCTGTTTTATTTATTATTTTATTGTTGTTTGTGTTCTGTTTGTTTTTCTGAACTGAGTATTCAAGGTTAAAGTTTTCAACAAGAAGTAAAAAATACCTGACCTAATCGCTATGGTTTTTCCAGTAGTCATGTATGGGATGTGAGAGTTGGACTGTGAAGAAGGCTGAGCACTGAAGAATTGATGCTTTTGAACTGTGGTGTTGGAGACAACTCTTGAGAGTCCCTTGGACTGCAAGGAGATCCAACCAGTCCATTCTGAAGGAGATCAACCCTGGGATTTCTTTGGAAGGAATGATGCTGAAGGTGAAGCTCCAGTACTTTGGCCACCTCATGCGAAGTGTTGACTCATTGTAAAAGACCCTGATGCCAGGAGGGATTGGGGGCAGGAGGAAAAGGGGATGACCAAGGATGAGATGGCTGGATGGCATCACTGTCTTGATGTACATGAGTTTGAGTGAACTCTGGGAGTTGGTGGTGGACAGGGAGGCCTGGCATGCTGTGATTCATGGAGTCACAAAGAGTCGGACACGACTGAGCGACTGAACTGAACTGAACTGAATCTTCATTTCTCAGCATGAACTATTAAATATATTGCTAGCTTTTTAAATCACAGAAACCCATTACATATTTTCATCTTCAAAATAGGTTCCCTTTTTCTCCCCCAAAGGAAATTGAGTTTGTTAAGGTGATATTTACACATGTCTGAAACGATGGTTTATTGAAATTGGATAATATGTTTAATAGCAGGTATTTTATTACAAGTGCTCTGGTTAAAAAACTTTAACTCTGGGATTCTCATTTATTGCTGGCTTTGTGGCTGGAAATCCTGTTAAAGAAAAAAAAATTCTGACATTTGTTAAAGTCTATAACTTTGACTTTATTCAGGGAGGTTATTACCATGGGGTTTCGTAGTTGGGAAGCTGAATTCAATCTCTCTCCTCTGTGACCACATTCATGCAACCCCTACAAAGGGCAGCATAGCCACTTTTAGCCTCCAAACATCAGAAAAGACTTTACAAATCAGTAATTCTCATGCTAGCTTTGTCATTACATACCAGTAGACAATCCAGGAAACTTTCAAACCTCCATTTAAAATTTTTAAAAAAGGTCATACGATTTCAAGTACTAGAATTCAGAGTGCTGTGACTCTAAAAAAATATGAGTCTGTTTTTCTCTATTCAGATAGGAAATATTCTAGAAAGGATTTTGGCCTTAGCATCAGAATCAATCATAGCATTATTATTATTTTATTGTTCCTATATCTGGTAGTTCTTAAATGATTATAATGAGGATTTTCTTTATTGTCCTTTCAGTAGATAATATTTTCCTTGTGCTATAATTATTACTGCTAATATTAGCTATTACCAATAATTATTGCTACTAATACTAGCTAATACTATCTACATATGTTAGAACCATTGTAACTTCTTTCTTAGATACCATCTTAAGTCTTAATAATATATCAGTGAAAGTATTATTATTCTCAATTTTAGATTAGAAATTGGGTTGGTTGGAGTGACCAAGTAATATTATTTTCAACATCAAATGCCTTCCCATGGAGCACAGTGGTAAAGAATCAGCCTGCCACTGCAGGAGACCCAAGAGACATGAGCTCGATCCCTGGGTCAGGAAGATCCCCTGGAATGGGAAATGGCAACCCGCTCCAGTATTCTTGCCTGGAAAATTCCATGGACAGAGGAATCTGGCAGGCTCCAGTCCACTGGGTTGTAAAGAGTTAGACATGACTGAGCACCACGCATGGTTCATGGTACATGATCAAGCCCAGGCCTAAAACTACATTGTCTGAATTCAGAGCTTTTGTTTTGTTCAATAGTTTATTATATACAGAAATGCAAACCTTAGACTTCCAAAGTTGTATAGAAGTACCAATTATAAGACACCTTGTGTGTATACTTTGTTCTGATACAAACCTAAACTAGAAGTTTTTCATACCAAAGGAGGAACAGAGAATCTATTAGTAACTGAATGCCTCCTGTGTGATAAACACACTCTAGTCACTTTAGTAAACATCATCTCAAATGTCTTACAACAAACATTGGAATCATTTATTATCATCTATTATTTTATATGAGAAAACCAAGGCACAAAAAGGTTAATTGTCAGTTATCCTTTGAAAAGCCCATGATGCTCGTCTAAAAAGGATGATGGATAGATAGCCTCTTATGTAGGAGAAAGACTCAGTAAGTAGATGAGAAGACCAAAGAGATTTAGTTAAGGAAATTTGGAAAACCTCACTGAAGTCTTCTATGTGAAAGTCACTCAGTCATGTCTGACTCAGGGACCCCAAGACTGTAGCTCATGAGACTCCCCTGTCCATGGGAATCCCTAGGCAAGAATACTAGACTGGGTTGCCATTTCATTCTCCAGGGAATCTTCCCAACCCATGGATTGAACCTGGGTCTCCTGCATTGGCAGCAGATTGTTTACCATCTGAGTCACGAGGAAAGAAAATTTTATAACTAGAAACCCTGATTCTTCCACTCTATAATGAAGCATCACAATTCATTCTGGTCCTTTGATATTTCTTGTTTATGCATTTTTAACAGATCCCATAAATGTGTAAATGTTCTTTAATAATGAAGTAAGAACACATCTATACTGTGTTGATCAAGTAATTTTTTTTCTTTTTTGTAAATTCTTACATTTATGACACCACCTACTATGTATCAGATGAAAGCAGGTTCCAAAAATCTGGCAGTAACTGGCAAAATGAGGAAAGAGTTTATGTTGTTATATTTAAAATATTAATATACCAATGTTTATCAAATAATGTTATAAATTGATGTTATAATCAAAAAGGGATAGAATATATGCTTATCATTCAAACTATTATTTTAAGCAAAGTATTATTTTTGCTGGTCTGTGCCTTAATTCTTATGCACATTTTGACAACTTTGATCTTATATATTCTTGTTGTCAGTTCTTCTAAAACTCTGTGTTACTAGAAATGTACAAATACTTACTTATATATCTGTAAGTATGTATCTGTGTCTATTCTTTTGTCTTTCTAGACCTGATAGTTCCTGGACCTAATGATTCCTGGGCCACAGTAGAATGGAAAACTTGGAAAACATATCCACCATAACCAATATGTCTCTTCCTTGAATATTATACATTCTTCTAGATTCTCATTTTTCTTCATATTTTTAAACTTATAAGCAGAGACTTTTTTTTCATTTCTTCCTTAATCTCTCTCTCCTTTTTCTTTTTTATGAAAGGATTAGTTTAACAGTTGTTGTTCAGTTGCTCAGTCATGTCTGGCTCTTTGTGACCCCACGGACTGCAACACGCCAGGTTTCCCTGTCCTTCACCATCTCCTGGAGTTTGCTCAAACTCATGTCCATTGAGCCGGTGACGTCATCCAACCATCTCATCCTCTCTCATCCCCTTATTTTCCTGCCTTCACTCTTTCCCAGCATCAAGGGCTTTTCCAATGAGTCTGCTCTTCGCATCAGGTGGCCAAAGTATTGGAGCCACCCAAAGAAGGACGATGCCAACAAATGTTCAGACTATTCTACAGTTGTGCTCATTTCACATGCTAGCAAAGTAATGCTCAAAATCCTTCAAGCTAGACTTCAATAGTATGTGAACTGGGAACTTCCAGGTGTACAAGCTGGATTTAAAAGAGCAGAAGAACCACAGATCAACTAGCTAACATCCAATGAATCATAGAAAAAACAAGGGAATTAAAAAAAAATCTACTTCTACTTCACTGGCTATGCTAAAGCCTTTGAATTTAAGGATTAGAAAATGTACTTATGTAAAAAATCAAAGAAAGCCAATGATTATTATGTTGGACTTCAAAATTTATAAGGTGTGGCAATAAATGTTAAAAAAGAGATGGAGCAAGTGTGAGTGTCTATTTTCCTTTTCTTAACTTGAAGTTTTATAAAATTTTTGTGTTTACATGTATACATCCAAGTAGCCCACAGTTGAGGATGCATTAAAAAAGAAAGAAGAGATATTATCATGTCCACTTCCCTCCTCATGCGCTAAGGAAAAAGTTTGGCAATATTACCTATAGGCTTAGACTTATTAATAGAGGAAAGTAAACCTATGCATTTTGTTAAAGATCTGAGAGAATCACAATTTTTTTTTTTCAAGTAATATGTAGCTATCTGTTTAGGTCCTAATGTGTAGTGAATTAGTTAATAAAAATGTTTAACTTAATTCTTCAGAAATTTTGCAACTAATTCAAAGATTGCCAGTAGTGAAAGAAAAATCATTGATTTATGTACATCTTCCTTTCTCCCCTCCCTCTCCTCTTCCCCAATTCCTCCCTTCCCCTGTCTTTCAATAATCATTCATAACAGGCTTCACACTCTGTCTTAATAAAAGTCATATATAATTGGGCTTCCCTGGTTTCACAGTGGTAAAGAATCTTCCTGCTAGTGCAGGAAACACCAGAGATGTGTGTTTGATCCCCGAGTCAGGAAGATCCCTTAGAGAAGGAAATGGTAACCTACTCCAGTATTCTTGCCTGGAGAAACCCCATGAACACAGGAGCCTGGCGAGCTACAGTCTACGGGGTCCCAAAGAGTCAGAAGGGACTGAGCACCATGCATACATAGGTAATTTAAAAAAAAATTGGTCCAGCTTTACTGATGTTTCAAATCTCTGCCTTCTAAAATACCTTATGCTCTGCACTGATAGGACTCATTCTGGCTGCTCATCAGAGGCTTAAGTAATGTAAGTGAAATTATTTCTTTCCCACAGTAATGTCAGAGGTAGATTCCTCTAGTATGTATAGCCTCCATTCCCAGAGTCACGTCAGAGTTTACAGTGACTGCTTCACCTCCAGGTTCACTTGTCTATGTTACAAACAGCAAGAGGAAGTAGAAAGAGAAAGTCACACACTTACCTTCAACAGTAACTCGTGGATATTGAATTCACCATTTTTATTTATATTCCATTTTCCACTGTCACACCAAGCCTTAATAGTGTCTGCAAAATGATGTAAACATTGTGTATTATCAACCAAGTTCCCAAATGATTGTTGGCTCTGCTAATTCTTTAGAAAACCGTAAAACAGATTTTGACTTGCCCTATCTCTATCATAAAACCAAACAGCTTAATGAATAATAGTAAGTAAAATTGTTACTAAAGTTTTAGTTAATACTGATTTATAAATTGCATTGTTTTAATCATAAGGCTGTTAACAGTCAGCCATTTGTTTTATACTATTAGCTATAAGGTATTTTCTAGATGTGTGATTAATTATACACCAAGACCAAAAAACCCTTGCTGAAAGATTATCAGTTACTTCAATAAGCTAGTGTTATAACTGGCAATTTTAACTTTTTTTCCCTGAATTTTATAACAGTGAGTCCTTATAAGTGGCAGAACATTATTAGATTTTATATTTTGGAAATGTGTAAATATTTTGGAAATTGTGTAAATATTTATTTTTTAGAGTGATTTCTCATCACCAACTTAGTCTCCCAAAAGATATAGTAATTTCAACACCTTAAAAGAAAACACAAATCAAGACAATTGCTCTCCAGATGGGCTAATAAAAAATAATGTAATGATTCATCACACTTTCCCACCATACGTGCTGGCTTATCTGTAGTTATTCTTGACTTTACCATGTATTATGAGTCAAAATGACTAATGCAAACAGATGCAACAAATGGCAGCTTAATGCACAAACATGAGGAATTAGAGTTACAGTGCCGGGTCTCACCATTTAACATGAGGATTAACCTCAAAATAAAAGCAGCCTTGTTGCTATATATCAATGGGTTTTAAAAGTATATTATTTTCTTTTTATGTGTAAATTTTCATTAATTTATTAGAATAATTATTAGATAATTTATTTTTATCACATCATTTTCCAACATAAGTAAAACACATGAGATAATGGAACAAAGAAACTTAACATGTTGTCTTAAAAAATATATTAGCTACATATGAGACAGACCTCTTTATCATAATAGTTGTATAAAATATTATATATAAATATTAACAAAATACAAATAATTTCAATCCCCCAAGTTATATCTGGTTGTCATTAGTGAGACACTACTTCTGGTTCCTGTGTGGCAGAGTTTCTGTGATAATTATAAGATTTTCACATTTCAAACATCATCATTACTAATGATGAAGTTTAAGGGACCTGCAGTTTAGCCCTGTTGCTGATCTACACTCCACTTTGGGAATAAGGCATAGATCCCACAAGCCTAGCGATTAGCAGCCTGTAGTGTACATGACACCTAGTCAACATGATCTATATGCTCCTCTGTTCTTGGCACATAGTTCTGTTTACAGTTGGTGTTTGAGCATGCTGCAAAATCCTAGCCAAGAGAATGGCTGCGCATTGTATGAAACAGCAAGCCAGTGCTTCAAATAAGCTATTTCTCCTCTAAATTTTCTCCTTCTTTCTCTGAGTAGATGATTCTGAAAACAAGGTCATAGTTGTCCACAGAGAATATGATGGAAACAGCCTCAAGAGCTGACCCCCCAGGTTGGACAAGGTCTACCTGGTGTCCTGTAACAGGATTATCAGTGGAGTGGAAATGTGCTTTGCTACACTTAGTGCTTATACTATTTAGGTCTCTTTGTTACTGTAGCCTGTTCTGCTTTAGCTAAAACATGGCCTAACATCCTTTTTAAGGTTAAGCTTTTACCTCAACTCTCTTTCTGAGTACTCCAAATGCATTAGCTTTACTCTGAATGGATCAAAGTGTGTTTCTGAGATTAGAGATGACACAATTAAAATAAAGTAAAAATAAAGTTTTCTAGTGTAAAAATACAGTGTAAAATATAGGATTAAGTAATAAGCATTTATCTTCCAAATACTGGCATTAACACACAAACATAAAATGTTTATGGTTCTAAACTTTTCCTGCACATTTAAGACATTAAGAAGCCTACTGAAATTTTAACAAGTATATATAAGTATTTCTCTTCCAACTACTTGCATTACCATATGGACATAAAATGTTTATGGTTTTAAACTTGCCTACAAATTTAAGACATTAGAAAGCCTAGTGAATTTTTAACAAAATATATATGATACCATAGCAAGTTTTAAGAAATTTTGCCTTGCTAATTATTCAATTATCACTGAATTAAAATATTAATATCTAAGAAATCTTAAATAATACAACTCTATTTTTCAATAGAGACCATCATTAAAAGAAATTTCTCCTGGATTTGTTTCCAAATACAAGATCCACGGAAATGAAGTTTTATAAATACAGAATAAGGGGTTCTTTGTTTGAAATTTACCCTTTCTTATTTATTGATTGATATTTTATGGAAAATATCTTCATTTATTATAATGATCCTTTTATATGCAGTATTCTATTTGGACCTATCTTCTCCTAAAATTATTTAAAAAGTATTAATATCAACAATTAAAAGTCAGAAAATTGGGAACAGGTTATCCCATTAATATTTTTTCTTATAGGAATATGTAGTGAGATGGTAGTAGTCAAAAAGGCAAGGAAAGCGAAACATAAATTGAGAGTGACTTGTAATAATGCACTTGCTTTTCTCAAATGTTTCAAACTAGAAGATATGTTAGTAACTGTACTTTATTTTTCATAATTTTTACATAGACATCTTAACAAATATTGTGGTCATTTGCATTTGGATATTTAACTCACAAGTTAAATTTATAGCATTACAAATGCATGCATGCTCAGTCATATCCAACTCTTTGTGATCCTATGGACAGGACTGCCAGGCTCCTCTGTCCATGGAATTTTCCAGGTAAGAATAGTGGAGTGAGTTGCCATGTCCTATGCCAGGGGATCTTCCTGACACAGGGATCGAACCTGCATTTCTTTTTTTTTTTTTTTTAAATTAGATCCCATTTATTTATTTTTGTTTTTATTTCCAGTATTCTGGGAGGTGGATCATAGAGGATCCTGCTGTGATTTGTCAGAAAGTGTCTTGCCTATGTTCTCCTCTAGGAGTTTTATAGTTTCTGGTCTTACGTTTAGATCTTTTCTTTTTTTTTAAATTAATTTATTTATTAATTACAATACTGTATTTGTTTTGCCATACAGTGACATGAATCAGCCATAGGTGAACACGATCTCCCAATGCCGAAGCCCCCTCCCACCTCCCACCCCACATCCTCTACCTGAATCATCCTGTGCATCAGCCCCATGCATCCTGCATCCTACATTGAACATAGATTGGCGCTTCGTTTCTTACAAGAAAGTATACATGTTTCAATGCCATTCTCCCAAACCGTCCCACCCTTTCCCTCTCCCTCAGAGTCCAAAAGTCCATTCTATACCTCTGTGTCTCTTTTGTTGTCTCACATATAGGGTGATCATTACTATCTTCTAAATTCCATATATATGTGTCAGTATACTGTATCGGTGTTTTTCTTTCTGGCTTACTTCACTCTGTACAATCGGTTCCAATTCCATCCATCTCATTAGAACTGAGTCAAATTTATTCTTTTTAAGGGCTAAGTAGTGCTCCATTGTGTATATGTACCACAGCTTTCTTATCCAATCATCTGCTGATGGACATCTAGGTTGCTTCCATGTCCTGGCTATTATAAACAGCGCTGCAATGAACATTGGGGTACATGTGTCTCTTTCAATTCTGGTTTCCTCGATGTGTATGCCCAGCAGGGGGATTGCTGGATCATAAGGCAGTTCTATTTGCAATTTTTAAAGAAATCTCCACACTGTTTTCCATAATGGCTGCACTAGTTTGCATTCCCACCAGCAGTGTAAGAGGGTTCCCTTTTCTCCACATCCTCTCCAGCATTTATTGCTTGTAGACTTTTGGATCGCAGCCATTCTGACTGGTGTGAAATGATACCTCATTGTGGTCTTGATTTGCATTTCTCTGATAATGAGTGATGTTGAACATCTTTTCATGTATTTGTTAACATCGTACTGGAAGTTTTGGCCACAGCAATCAGAGCAGAAAAAGAAATACAAGGAATCCAAATGGGAAAAGAAGAAGTAAAACTCTCACTGTTTGCAGATGACATGATCCTCTACATAGAAAATCCTAAAGACTCGACCAGAAAACTGCTAGAGCTAATCAATGAATATAGTAAAGTTGCAGGATATAAAATCAACACTCAGAAATCCCTTGCATTCCTATACACTAATAATGAGAAAGTATAAAAGAAGTTAAGGAAACAATTCCATTCACCATTGCAACGAAAAGAATAAAATACTTAGGAATATTCCTACCTAAAGAAACTAAAGACCCGTATATCAAAAACTATAAAACACTGATGAAAGAAATCAAAGAAGACACTAATAGATGGAGAAATATACCATGCTCATGGGTTGGAAGAGTCAATATAGTGAAAATGAGTATACTACCTAAAGCAATCTACAGATTCAATGCAATTCCCATCAAGCTACCAGCAGTATTTTTCACAGAGCTAGATCAAATAATCTCAAGATTTGTATGGAGATACAAAAAACCTCGAATAGCCAAAGCAATCTTGAGAAAGAAGAATGGAACTGGAGGAATCAACTTGCCTGACTTCTGGCTCTACTACAAAGCCACAGTCATTAAGACAGTATGGTACTGGCACAAAGACAGAAATATAGATCAATGGAACAAAATAGAAAGCCCTGAGATAAACCCGCACACCTATGGACACCTTGTCTTCGACAAAGGAGGCAAGAATATACAATGGAGTAAAGACAGTCTCTTTAACAGGTGGTGCTGGGAAAACTGGTCAACCACTTGTAAAGAATGAAACTAGACCTCTTTCTAACACCTTAAGTTTAGATCTTTAATCCATTTTATTTTTGTGTATGGTGTTAGAAAGTGATCTAGTTTCATTCTTTTACAAGTGGTTGACCAGTTTTTCCAGCACCACTTGTTAAAGAGATTGGGAGGGTGGGAGCAGGGTTCAGGATTGGGAACTCATGTACACCTGTGGTGGATTCATGTCAATGTATGGCAAAACCAATACAGCATTGTAAAGCAAAATCAAGTAAAAAAAAAAAAAAAGTTACACAAGCTAAGAGAAAGTCTAAAGTTACAAGTGAAACAGAGTTCTAACCAGAAAGCGTTCCAAGTTTAAGGGAAGAAGGACTCATCTGTAGATCATGAGTGTGGGAGGCCGTGCAGTGGGCAGGCGGGCCGGGGCATCATCTGTGGGGAGGCATGCAGGATGAGGACTGGAGCACGGATGGGGGCCGGGCACTGTGGGGCACCGCAGGCTTCTGCAGACGCAGGCCCAGTGCACGCGGTGCCTAGAAGAGACCCAGGACCGCGGTCCAGGGAGACTCTCCACCTGTGTCACATCCACGCTGGGAGGGCCTGAAATGACACCATGGTGGACGCGGGGGAATTTCAGGGTCTCCTGGAAGATGAGTCAGTGGTGAGGCAGGGAGAGTGCTCCAGGCAGAGGGAAAGTACAGGCGGATAGAGGTTGGCTGGAGGTGGCACCCTGTGAGTCCTACAGAGTCTTCTTTCTGGACGGCAGGGGAACCAGAGCTACTGATTTGGAGGGGTGCTTTAGGAAGAGGGAGTGTTCAACGGGAGCATGAGCCCACAGGCCAAGGGTACCGAGTTCAGGCATGGCAATGCCAGCGGAGTGAAGGGCTCCAATGGCATCTCTAGAGCCAGAGTCTTGATGAAGAGAGGGCAGCACTTCCATCATCAACACTGATGTCAGCAAGAGGAGCAGACATGGGCAAGAATAAGATTAGAGAAGGAAGGGGCCAGTGTTAAAGGATCACTGGGACACCTGATGGGCACTGAGGCTCAACAAAGCAATTGCTCACTCTGTCCTACGGCTCCCTATTATGATAACCAGGAGAGAACTTCACTGACTTTGTCATCAGGATGTATACTACGCTCTTCCTTACTGAAGAATAAAAGGTCTGTGCTTTTTCCAAGGAAAAACTAACTACTCCCACAAATTAAATGGCAATTAGGCTGAAGGACAGCAATTCCTATTGTGAGCACGATGTCATTATCCTGGATCTTCACTGTCATTACATGGTAAACACCTGCATTTCTTACATCTCCTGCATTGGCAAGCAGATTCTTTACCACTGCGTCACCTGGGAAACCCAAATACCTTTTATATATTACCAATGAAAAATTTCCTTTTTATTAATACTCCTAATAATTCATGTGAAACCAGTAACAGCTTTTGAGAACCACTCCTCCCTTTTCCTCTCTTGCCTCGTATTCAGAGAAACCAATAAGAGAGTCCAGTATTCCCTCCTTTGATGCTGGAAGTTCAGACCACACAAGCCAGGGCCAGTGGAAACCCTTCCTATCCTCAATAAAAGCCAAAGCTGGTGTTCCTCTTGGGTCACTCCAGGCATTTTTAAACCTTCTTGGGTGGTACCCAGCTCTCTCCAGAAAAATCTCATGACATGAGTCATACAAACTTTTCTTATCCTTGTGTACTGTATATATTGTCATCTTTAGAAAGGGCTCCATTGCACATTATGGGGTGAGCACAAAACGTGTTTTTATTTTACTTGTAATAATGTGTCCATATCTAGAATAGTAATTTGTTAATCAAAGTTAGATCATACTTTATCTGTCACAGAAAAAAATTATTTTATGGAAATATGCCAATACTAGCCCATCCCCTTCTAAGTAAGTATTATGGCCCTTATCTATCTGCTTTTATGAAGGGTTATAAAGTAGAAATAATAGTGTCAAATATATTGATCTGTCTCCAAGCCATTTTGCAATGAAAAATGTTTCTGTATAAATTAAATTTAATGTAAGTTAAAACTTACTCCTCTATCAAAGGAAAACAAAAACTAATAAACAGAATAACCTTCTACTGTTATTCTTGCTAAAATGCTGCATTTTTGGTAAATAATCTTAAATTAATACCTCATTATTAGGATGACAGTATATTTCATTGTTTAAATAGGACAGTTTTATAGTGAAAGGGCACATTAACAGTTTGCCAAGATTATATGGATAAATTAGGACTGTTTCTGGCAAATTATAACACATTTTCTACTGATGTGTTGTAACAGGAAATAGAAAAAGGTCAGTTGATCTGAAGCTAGATCTAACTGTAAAACCTAGAATTATAAATCTTCCTGAAGAAAACAATAGACAATTAAATATCTATATGTAGGAAATTTGATAAATGTAAGCTATATTTATGTGATAGCATACCCTACTGCTCTCTAGAATAAAGATGTATCACCAGAGATAATCTCAAAAATATAATATTGAGTAAAAACAAGCAAATGAATAGGTCAAACAATGACAGTTCATACTGTATAGTATCACAATCTTAGACTTTAAAAATATGTGAAAAACACGAGTCTATATTCATTAACAAAAACCAAAACCACACAATGTTCTAAATTACTATCAGCTGGAAAGATAATTCCCTAGATTGCAAGTATAAAAGATATGTGGAAATAAAGTTTCATAACCTAGCAGTGGACTCATTTTCCTTGATAGACTTCAGAACAGTTTGTAATTCTTTAAGCACTCCAGGTTTATGCATTTGAAAATTTGCACTTCATTAGTCCCTGTCCAGATAGCATTCACTGTCTTGATCACCTGGTGAAAGAGATGAAGCTCTAACATAAGCTCATCTGTTAATATTTTAAAAGTCTTTGCTCTGTGAATCCTCCATTTTCTCTGCTTCCATAGCTCCTACAGTACTTAGTGCACTGGCATTACTCAGATCCCAACAAAAACCTGGACTCTTTGAGAGAAGAATGATGACATATTCATCATTACAAGCCAGCACAATCTGTGAAACATAGAAATCTATTGATAAATGTTGAAAAAAAAATTACAGATTGTTTAATGGAGTTAAGTCTTGCTGATCCAGGTCAAAGATTTCATGTACAACTGAAATATTAGGTCCTAGTAAAATCAGATAGTTACTATAAGAACAGGACCAGCATTGTACTTCAATATGCTGTGATTTGCTGTAAAATGCTCCTTAAGTAAACAATAAATTAGCTATCAAGGCTTATTTTATTCTGAACTTATAGTTTTTTTCCATATAATATACCACATTAAACAAAGGGGCTTCCCAGGTGGCTGTGTGGTAAAGAACCTGCTTGCCAATGCAGAAGACTCAAGTTCTGTCCCTGGGTTGGGAAGATCCCCTGGAGAAGAACACGGCACCGTCTCCAGTATTCTTGCCTAGAGAATCCCATGGACAGAGGAGCCTGATGGGCTACAGTCCACCAGATTGCAAAAGAGTAGGACCCTACATAGTGACTAAACAACAACAACATTAAATTCTCTAGGTAAAATTAAGAAGATTCACAATGCTCAGGTCAAGCACAAACAAGGAAAAGAGGTCTCTTTCTAAATATGTACAACTTTACAGGATCAGACAACAGTCTTTTTTAATCATCCTGATAGTAACCCCATAATTAGAATTTAATCCAAATTTCAGTCATTTTCTTATATACTCAAAATGATTTTAAAAAATATTTCTTTTACTCGCTAGTGTAGAAAATGAGTGAAGAAATAGTGAGTCTTTTCAAGACCACATAATAGACTTAAATGAGAGTAAGAACCAAAGTGAATGACTTTAACTGGATTCAGTTTGCATTTTAAATATATAACATTGCTTCTATTTCTTTAATATAGTAAGTGTAAATATGTACACAATAGTTCATGTATGTATGTACTTGAAACTGAATAATAAGACTACTGATAAGGTATTTATTGAGTAATTACCATGTGACAGATTGTTTATGTGTGTTCAGTTTTTTTCTGAAAATTTATGACAGATACAGATATAAATATGCAATTTAACCATAGATACTGTCAGGAGCTCTTTTCTGGGTGCTAATTATTTTATAAATTCACAGAAGCTAGTATTTTCATAAACCTTAACATTGTATTTAGTATATGGTTTAATTTCTAATTCCCTAATTTTATGTATTTGACAAGAGAAGAATAGGTGAGTGCTTATTAGCTCTCTGATTGGAGTCAGTTATCTGGGGAAATCTCTGTCTTTCCATGGAATTTGAAGGATTACTACCACTTTTGCTTTTTCAGCCTGCATCACCTTTGAGCATAAGGAGTACAGGACTATTAGTGGAGATCAGCAGTGTCAGGCAATTAAGTTAGATACAGCTAACTAGCAGTCCAGAGAGCTTCCTAGTGTTTTCCTGTGTAAGTACAAGCTCTATTGCTGACTCTGATAATTATAGCATCTGCTTTGCCTGTGCATTTTACTTATACAAAAACTTAATGTTGTTTCAGATTGTTCAAACAGGAGAAAATGAAGTCAGAAGAGTTAAACTCCTATTGATACAGTAAGTGCTATTCTCACTGTAACTTTACAAGTTGGAAGAGGTAAGTCCACTTTCTAGGGTAGCTTTTATATGGGAACCCACAGCTGAAGGGTCTGTCTTCTTGATCTAATCACTTCCCAAAGGCCCCAACTCTTAATAGGCTTAATTTTCAACATACGAATGTTAACAAAGACTTCAGTTTAGTTCAGTCGCTCAGTCGTGTCCGACTCTTTGCGACCCTATGAATCGCAGCATGCCAGGCCTCCCTATCCATCAGCAACTCCCAGAGTTCACTCAGACTCATGTCCATCGAGTCATTGATGCCATCCAGCCATCTCATCCTCTGTCATTCCCTTCTCCTCCTGCCCTTAGTCCCTCCCAGCATCAGAGTCTTTTTCAGTGAGTCAACTCTTCACATGAGGTGGCTACAGTACTGGAGTTTCAGCGTTAGCATCATTCCTTCCAAAGAAATCCCAGGGCTGATCTCCTTCAGAATAGACTGGTTGGATCTCCTTGCAGTCCAAAGGACTCTCAAGAGTCTTCTCCAACACCACAGTTCAAAAGCATCAATTCTTGGGCACTCAGCTTTCTTCACAGTCCAACTCTCACATCCATACATGACCATAGGAGAAATCATAGCCTTGACTAGACAAACCTTTGTTGGCAAAGTAATGTCTCTGCTTTTGAATATGCTATCTAGGTTGGTCATAACTATTCTTCCAAGGGGTAAACGTCTTTTAATTTCATGGCTGCAGTCACCATCTGCAGTGATTTTGGAGCCCCCAAAAATAAAGTCTGACACTGTTTCCACTGTTTCCCCATCTATTTCCCATGAAGTGATGAGACCGGATGCCATGATCTTCGTTTTCTGAATGTTGAGCTTTAAGCCAACTTTTTCACTCTCCTCGTTCACTTTCATCAAGAGGCTCTTTAGTTCCTCTTCAGTTTCTGCCATAAGGGTGGTGTCATCTGAATATCTGAGGTTATTGATATTTCTCCCAGCAATCTTGATTCTAGCTTGTGCTTCTTCCAGTCCAGTGTTTCTCATGATGTACTCTGCATACAAGTTAAATAAGCAGGGTGTACAGCCTTGCCGTACTCCTTTTCCTATTTGGAACCAGTCTGTTGTTCCATATCCAGTTCTAACTCTTGCTTCCTGACCTGCATATAGGTTTCTCAAGAGGCAGGTTAGGTGGTCTGGTATTCCCATCTCTTTCAGAATTTTCCACAGCTTTTGTGATCCACACAGTCAAAAGTTTTGGCATATTCAATAAAGCAGAAATAGATATTTTTCTGGAACTCTCTTGCTTTTTCGATGATTCAGCTGATGTTGGCAATTTGATCTCTGGTTCCTCTGCATTTTCTAAAACCAGCTTGAACATTAGGAAGTTCAAGGTTCATGTATTGCTGAAGCCTGGCTTAGAACATTTTAATCATTACGTTACTAGCGTGTGAGATGAGTGCAATTGTGCCTTTTAGAACTAACACCCAACAAACACTTAATCAATTGCAAATGAAATTTACAATTCCCCAACAGGTCACCAGAAGGATGATGACTAATATTTTTCTTCTACCCTAGTGGTTCCCAGACCCAGACTCAGGACTTAAATTTGTGAGTGGCAGAGATTCAGATAAAGTTGAGTTTTAAGACCATTCAGCTATCTTCAGCCAAGGTCAGAAGCCTAGTAAAGCTAGATGGTCTCTTCAGTCTTGAAGCTGATATATGAGTCCTCTGAACAGACTGGACCTAATGAGGTGTCTGCTTTGCACTGATGGAATGTGGTGGCTTCTCATGCTGAAATAGACACATGTCTCTAATAAGGGATGTGCCTCATAAGACAAACTTTTCTTCACCTCTTCTCCTCCTAGTAACTGGTTCAGTGATAAGGGTCAAATCTTTATGTGGTCTCTATGGAATAGAAAAAGAGAGTATATGCTGAAAGAGCTGCAGAGTCTCTCTATGCATCTATAGCATCTGAGAGAGCAAGGAAGAAAGCGTGCCTGAGGATCAAGGAATAAGAAGTATAAATTTGGATAAGACAGCTTTTAAGAATGGAGAAATCATTTTTCTGTGATATAAGATTTAACAGTCTCAAAATAGTTTTCAGAGATAATGCTAATAGACTGCTTAGGTAAAAACTTGGAAAAATTATGGCCCTTACTAAATAAAGTAGAAATGCTAGTATTTCCCAGTTGACAGGAGAAAAGGGATCAAAACACACAAAAAGAGGGTGTGCTCGCATGGGTGGTCTACCGAATACCAGAAAACTCAACTACAGCTTTTCCTTGGAGGTCCAAGAGTATTTCCCATTTATCAAGGTAATAAGGAATGCACTCATATACAGGAAAGAGCTTTGTTAAAACATTAGGATATGATTGTTCTTTGTTGTCTGTGGTGATGTTAGGAAATGCTGTTACAGAATTTGGGTTTCTGCAGACACACAGACTTAGAGAACAAACTTGATTGCCAAGTGGGAAGGATCAGGGAAAGGTTTACTTTAGGAGGTTTAGGAACACATGTGCACAGTGCTATGTTTTGAATGGATAATTAACAGATCCCTGTTGTATAGCACAGGGAACTCTTCTCAATGCTATGTGGCAGCCTGGAAAGGAGGGGAGTTTGAGGGAGAATGGATACATATATACCTATATATATAACTGAGTCCCTTTGCTGTCCACCTGAAACTATCACAACATTATTAATCAACTATACTCCAATATAAAATATAAAGTTAAAGAAAGAATTTGGGTCTCTAAATCCAAGGGGATACTAGGATCTTGAAATAAGGCTCAGACTTAACTCTCAGAAGCAAAGTGAGCAAAATTATAGCAATCAATGGCAAAGTCTAAGTAGCAGTGAGTCTCAACCCATAGAAATTTATGGAGATAGTTAATAGAATATGATCTTCTCAGAGACATGATAATGAATAGTCACCATGGGGTATTACTTAATTTATGCAATAAAAAAAAATCACAGATGATAATTAGGATGCCGATTTTAAAGTCGTAACTCTGATCAGTTCCAGGTCTTAGGCATTTCTCAAGTTCAAACTCATTTTCCAAAGATGAGAACACCATTCTACTTGTTTGATTTCTGGCTAGAGGAGGTTATGAAGTGAAGTCGCTCAGTCATGTCCAACTTTTGCGACCCTGTGGATTGTAGCCTAGCAGTCTCCTCAATCCATGGCAAGAATACTGGAGTGGGTTGCCATTAGGGTTTCCTGAAATTTTGCCAGACATGCTTTCTGGTTTTCAATCTTTTTTTTTTTTCCCTTAAAGTGATGATTATCTTGAACTTGACATACTCTCTTGTCTGTGGATCTACGGTACTCACCAATAGTCACCAAAGTACATGAACATGTTAACTACCATTCCTCTATTCCTATTCCGTTTCAAAGATATCACCAGCCAGCCAGTAATCTTCCTTTCCCTGGGAAAACATTAACAATTGTGCTACCAGAGCATGCCAGGAACATCCACGCGTACTCCAGTTACTATCAGTGATTAAAGACCTAATCAATCAGCATGTGATGCCTACTCAGTTGCTGAGTCATGTCTGACTCTGCAACTCTTTGGACTGTAGTCTGCCAGACTCCTCTGTCCATGGGATTCTCTAGGAAAGAATACTTGAGTAGGTTGTATTTACTCCTCTGGGGGATCTTCCCACCCCATTGATCAAACCCACATCTCTTATGTCTCCTGCACTGGTAAGTGGATTCTTTACCACTGTGCCACATAGGAATACATTTCCAAAATCTTACTGAAAATTTGTCTCCTAAAATTTCCCTAATCTAGTACCAATTGTTTAAAAATCAGTTTCCTGGAAATGATCTCTATTTTGGAGAATATCATGCAGAAGGTATATTGAAGAGTGTTCTTAGAAGATATATCTAAAAAGAAATCAGGCAGGCAGATGGGGTAGGAGGAGAAGCTGTACCATAGTGACTCCTGTGTAAAGCTGTGAAGGTTGGATGACCCTTCAGAGTTGAACCAAACAGGAAAATGGCCAGATCTTTTTATCTGTCATTGGCCTCCAGTTGTCTCCAGGAGCTGAGAGATAGATAGGTTTGACAGTCCCTAGCCTGTCTGAAAAAGCATGAAAGTACAACCTTCCATAGTGATATTTGTGACTTCATTTTGCTTCTACATTGACCTATAATTTTTAGCCTATATCAAGTTATTATGTTTGCAGCATCTTTTATATACTTGTTGGTTTGTTGTCTGCTTTTTCTGTTAACCAGTTTAAAGATATATAAAAGTATTAAACTATGATTGTGGATTTATTATTTCCTAATTCTGTTAAATTTTGCTTTATATAATTTTGCTATGTTTTGAGTGCATACTCCCTCAGAATTGTTCATGTTCTTGTTGAATTAAAGATTTTTAATTGTATTTATGTCATATGGCTACACTTTTCCATAGCCAATGATTTGCTTTATTCTTTACCATGCAAATTATTCCAAATTATTGAATATATATTTTAAAACAGAAAAAAATATAATAGATACCTGGTTAAAACTGATGAGACTCTGATACCAAGTCAGTTATTTAAGGTGATTTACATTACAGTTGACCATAAAAGTCATCATTCACATATAAAATATTAAATGAAAAGATGCACTCTGACTTCCACAACAGTGTGAAGAAATATACTCATTTAAACTTTTCACATCACTTCAGTTGTCAAATATATACAAAGCAGTAGCTTGAATCTTTTCTATATTTCTGATTATTCATATGGTTTCACTACCTCAAATTGTTAAATATGGTAAACAATAAAATCAGCTTTAGAAATTAAATAAATGTAAATTTATTTGTTTTTTCTAAACTTGAATATTTCTAGAAACTTATTAATCATAATTAAATGGAAAATAATATACTAGATTCTTTGGAGGGACACGGAAAAGCAATGGAGTATGGGAAATCTTGAAAACACCCATTTCTACTTTCTTTTTATCTTACACAAGAAGAAAGAGACATGGAAATCTTGAGCGCACTTCTTAAGGTCACGAGTTTACTGACTGGCAAAAATAAGTCCAGGACCATATCATGTGATCTCAACCCACTATACAGTCAAGTAAAAACTGTATTTTCTTTCTATTTCTTTCACTCTTCAGCACTGAATTTGTTTCTTTATAGAGACATTTAGCATTGATACTATTCAATAGTAAATATACAGTATATTTTTCCAATATATTTTTAACATAGTTAAATAATTCATCGAACATCAAAGTACTGAAGCACATTATGTAATAATCATTTTGAGTACACTGATCTGGAAATGTTTATTATTTATATTAAATAATAGTTGAGAGCGATTTGAAATTGTTTTTTGGAATGTTTTTATGCTGTAGGGTGTACACAAAGGGAAATAAAACTGGGCAGGCTTCACACTAATTTGAATAGGAAGCTGTAATTTTGGAAATGTAAATGTAAAATTATATCTAGGTCAAGAAATTCAAACAATAAGTAGAATAGTAACAGGGTTGGGAAAGGGCAACATGCAGTCTGAATAGTGGTTTCAGTGATATAAAAGAACACCAGAAAAAAGACGTATTCTCTTTTGCTTTCTGCCAGCAGAACAGCTTAGATTGCCACAGGTTCTAAAACAAAACAAAACAAAAACCCAGAAAAAGGAATAAAAATTTGCCTGAAGAATAAATAAATAGAAAACAATTCTACTCCTTAATTCAGAAGCTATTTACACATTTTTTGTTATGTTTTAGCATTGCATACATGCTGGTTTTAAGAAGTCAATTTTGGGTTCTGTAAGTGAGTAATCAGTGAAGGAAATACAGAATAGAAATGTTTATTCAGTGTTCCAAGTTAGACTGAAGGAGATAGAACTATGATTTTTATCACTATTCATTTGAATTATCATCTTGTTAAAAAAAAAAAATCAGCACCATAATACTAACTTTGAATGGTTCCTCTGTCTCTTGTTGGAGACACAGTTGAAAATATCTTCTCATACCACCTTTTCTGATTAGATTTTCACATATAGAAATCCAGTCATAACCAGAAGAGTGAGATCTCTTGCCCTAATTCAGTTAGAATTCTAAATAGTTATTTCATAGAAATTGATGCCACATTCAGTTCAGTTAAGTTCAGTTGCTCAGTCGTGTCCACCTCTTTGAGACCCCATGAATTTCAGCGCACCAGGCCTCCCTGTCCATCACCAACTCCCAGAGATCACTCACACTCACGTCCATTGAGTCAGTGATGCCATCCAGTCATCTCATCCTCGGTCGTCCCCTTCTCCCTCCTGCCCCCAATCTCTCCCAACATCAGAGTCTTTTCCAATGAGTCAACTCTTCACATGAGGTGGTCAAAGTAATGGAGTTTCAGCTTTAGCATCATTCCTTCCAAAGAAATTCCAGGGCTGATCTCCTTCAGAATAGGTTGGATCTCCTTGCAGTCCAAGGGACTCTCAAAAGTCTTCTCCAACACCACAGTTCAAAAGCATCAATACTTTGGCACTCAACCTTCTTCACAGTCCAACTCTCACATCCATACATGACTACTGGAAAAATCATAGCCTTGACTAGAGGGACCTTAGTCGGCAAAGTAATGTCTGTGCTTTTCAATATGCTATCTAGGTTGGTCATAACTTTTCTTCCAAGGAGTAAGCGTCTTTTAATTTCATGGCTGCAGTCACCATCTGCAGTGACTTTGGAGCCCAAAAGATAAAGTATGACCCTGTTTCCACGGTTTCCCCATCTATTTCCCATGAAGTGATGGGACCAGATACCATGATCTTCGTTTTCTGAATGTTGAACTTTCAGTCAACATTTTCACTCTCCTCTTTCACTTTCATCAAGAGGCTTTTAGCTCCTCATCACTTTCTGCCGTAAGGGTGGTGTCATCTGCATATCTGAGGTGATTGATATTTCTCCCGTCAATCTTGATTCCAGCTTGTGTTTCTTCCAGTCCAGCGTTTCTCATAATGTTTTCTGCATAGAAGTTAAATAAGCAGGGTGACAATATACAGCCTTGATGTACTCCTTTTCCTATTTGGAACCAGTCTGTTGTTCTATGTCCAGTTCTAACTGTTGCCTCTTGACCTGCATATAGGTTTCTCAAGAGGCAGGTCAGGTGGTCTGGTATTCCCATCTCTTTCAGAATTTTCCACAGTTTATGTGATCCACACAGTCAAAGGCTTTGGCATAGTCAATAAAGCAGAAATAGATGTTTTTCTGGAACTCTCTTGCTTTTTCCATGATCCAGCGGATGTTGGCAATTTGATCTCTGGTTCCTCTGCCTTTTCTAAAACCAGCTTGAACATCAGGAATTTCACGGTTCATGTATTGCTGAAGCCTGTCTTGGAGAATTTTCAGCATTACTTTGCTAGCATGCGAGATGAGTTCAAGGGTGAGGTAGTTTGAGCATTCTTTGGCATTGCCTTTCTTTGAGATTGGAATGAAAACTGACCTTTTCCAGTCCTGTGGCCACTGCTGAATTTTCCAAATTTGCTGGCATATTGAGTGCAGCACTTTCACAGCATCATCTTTCAGGATTTGAAATAGCTCAACTGGAATTCCATCATCTCCACTAGCTTTGTTCTTAGTGATGCTTTCTAAGGCTCACTTGACTTCACGTTCCAAGATGTCTGGCTCTAGATGAGTGATCACATCATCTTATTTATCTGGGTCATGAAGATCTTTTTGTGCAGTTCTTCTGTGTATTCTTGCCACCTCTTCTTAATATCTTCTACTTCTGTTAGGTCCAGACCATTTCTGTCCTTTATCGAGCCCATCTTTGCATGAAAGATTCCCTTGGTATCTTTAATTTTCTTGAAGAGATCTCTAGTCTTTCCCATTCTGTTTCTTTCCTCTAATTCTTTGCATTGATAGCTGAAGAAGGCTTTTTGTCTCTTCTTGCTGTTCTTTGGAACTGTGTTTTCAGATGCTTATATCTTTCCTTTTCCCCTTTGGTTTTTCACTGGATTTAAATATCTCCATCTCACCTATCTTTTACATTTAACTCAATGGATATGTGGTAAGTATTTACTTTTCTGTCCTTAAAACAGTAATAGTAAGTGAAAGTCACTTGGTTGTGTCTGTCTATTTGCAATCCCATGGACTGTAGCCCACCAGGCTCCTCTGTTCATGGAGTTCTCCAGACAGGAATACTGGAGAACCATTTCTTGCTCTAAGGGATCTTCCCAACCCAGGGATCAAACCCAGGTCTCCTGCATTACAAACACTCTTTCCTCTGAGCTACTAGGGAAGCACAAGAGAAAGTTATAAAATATTAAATGCTTAGCCCTGCCTAAGATCATATCAACTGCCCATAATATTTGAAGAACTTCTGAACTGTAGTGATACAGAACCCTGGGAGTACACTGCTCACATGGAGAGGAGAAGCTGCTGTGTGTGTGGAGCAGAATTAGCTGAGAGACCCAGTTGCCATGCCTCCAAGATTCATTGCAGTACTCTAGCCAAGGTCCTGTGATCCTTGGGCTGTTCCAGTCAGCCAGTGATTGAGAACAGCAGAGGTTCTAGAGCTGAGCCCTTCTTGTCCAGTGTTGAACTCCTCAAATAGGCAGTCTTTGTTTGGATCTTTCTCTTTGCCTTACTCAGCTTTCTCAGAGCTGCACTGCAGTGTGAAGCTTTCCTCTCCTTCTTCCTTCCCAGTTTCTCTTCAATGGAACCAAATCTGATGCACATTCAGAACTCTTTTTGACAAATTCTGAAACAGGAGGGAAGTGGGCAGAGCACAACCAAGGACCTGACAAAAACTGGTTAGAACCAACTCGATCCAAGATGGTGGAAGATTTGACTTCCAGTGGACCTTGAGCCACATGATACCCTCATTGTAATACATTATCATGCTGAATGACAGACCCACCAGCTCCATGATAGTTCCACGGCTGACAAAGATCAAAAAGTGGACAGTGGCCCAGTTCCTGCAGTTCTTAACTGCTTCTCCCAAATAGTTGGAATAATCCTTCTGCTCATTTGTCTATGAAATTAGCCAGCCCATAAAAACTAACCACCCCATATTTGGTAGCCTGTCACTTTCTGAGATCACTCACACATCTGGAGTGTGCATCTCTCTAAATAAATCCACTTCTTACTTACCACTTTCAGTTCAGTTCAGTCACTCAGTCATGTCCAACTCTTTGTGACCCCATGGACTGCAACATGCCAGGCTTCCCTGTCCATCACCAACTCCAGGAGATTGCTCTAACTCATGTTCATAAAGTAGGTGTTGGCATCAAACCATCTTATCCTCTGTACCTTAATAAAGTTATCTCTTACCACTTTGTCTCTCACTAAATTCTTTGTGTCAGAAGACATCAAGAATCTCAAATTCATTGGAACAATTCTATCTCCTCCCCCTTTTATAATTTATGGTGAAAGTCACTCAGTCATGTCCAACTCTTTGCAAGCCCATGGACTGTGAAATGCTCCAGGCTGGAATACTGGAGAAGATTCCCTTCTCCAGGGGATCTTCCCAACCCAGGAATCGAACCCAGTTCTCCCACACTGCAGGTTGATTCTTTACCAGCTGAGCTACCAGTTAAGCCCAAGAATACTGGACTGGATTGCCCATCCCTTCCCCAGTGGTTCTTCCTGACCCAGAAATTGAACCAGGGTCTCCTGCATTGCAGACAGATTCTTTAACAGCTGAGCTACTAGAGAAGCCCATTTATACTTTATAGGGATGTTCAAATACACATTTAAAAATTCTGATGCAGTCTTGGTACTTGTTTTCTGGAGAAGCCAAACTAACACATATACATATATACACACATATTAAATATCAAAGAAAATAGGAAAAAAAAACCAAAATAACAAAAAAATTCACAATTAATTCAGACATAAGTCAGAAAATCAACAAATAAATAACTCATATGAGGCTGTGAGTAAGGAACCCAAATCAGAGACAATCAGAGCTATGAATAGACTTTGTCAACAGCAATTGCAAGACCAATTAACTTTTAAAAAGGTTATTCCATGTGTCATTTCCTTATTTGCAAATTGTCTGGCTCATGCATTTAACTTGGACTAATACTACAAGATTAGCTTAGCAAATAAATAGGATAATTGTTTTGGATGTTCTAGAGTGAATTTTCATGTCTGAGAGAGAACTAGGATAGAGTTTTACTTAAGCTTACTGGGATGCCATGATTGGGCAGAGACATCTCTTCCAAAATTTTATCTCCATACATAAACTACTAATAATACAAATCATGCCCAGCTTCATTTCCCTCTGAATTTCCAATTATGTTAGACATCTTAAAACATAATTATTTTCTAAGAAAACTGTGATTTTTCCCTTAAAATGACAGTCAAAAATTTAAATATTTCCAAAAACCTACAATACAAAAAGAGAAAACTTAAAATGGGTAACTGGAGGAAAACAAACTTTACGATGGAGATAAGGCAAATTATGTGTGCTCATATGTTTAAGTACACATGTGTGTATTAAATGAATTATCATTTTATATAACTTTTTATTAATATATTCAGAAAGGTGATATAAGATATTTTATCTGTTAACCCAGGCAAGATTATTTTGGAGTAAAACATATAGAAACTAAGTATACACTGTTACATATAATAAAACCAAGACTTGAGTGAGCTCAAAAGTAAAACTTTATCTTTCCTAGTCTCTTCAGATCTCTCTAGAATGTCTAAATAACTCTCAGATTAAGAAGTGGTTTCCAGGGTTTGGGGTGTGGAGACACACATTCAGCTTGCTGTTAGGAAAACATGGTGTAAAAGTAAAGCTGAAGTGTGTAATTCTACAACTCTTGGTTGAAGTCTCATACAATTTGATTATAACTGTGTCTATGAACCATTCAAACAGACAAGCCTCTGAAGATAGTAAGGATGGGGCACACATATCTCTATTAATTCATAAGATTTCTAAGAATCTCTTAATGGAGGAAGTAAAAGTCACTTAGTCATTTCTCACTCTTTGCAACCACATGGAATGTAGCCTGTCAGGCTCCTCTGTCCTGGCAAGAGTACTGGAGTGGGTAGCTGTTTCCTTCTCCAGAGGATTTTCCAATCCAGGGATCAAACCCAGGTCTCCCACATTACAGGCAGATTCTTTACCATCTGAACCACCAGGGAAACTCCCTCTCATAATGGAATGAACTCCAATAAAAATTATAGATAACTCACAGTGTTTAAGAAAGCTATGATAGTACACACACTGCTACTTGAACTAAAAGTTGGAAGAGTTTATACAAAGCAAACAGATACTTTGGAGCTCCAAACTACTAAGGACAGTAAGCAGACTGAGAAAAATCACTCTCTTGCAAATCTGGGTTACATTTTATGTTAAAGGAATTTTAATGCAAATGGTGGAACCCAAAGCCCACAGGATGATTGAGCACTAATTGAGAAACTGGCAACATATGTCAGCTTGGATTTCAAATGTGCCACTCTCATTTTCTTGCCTGGAGAACCCCATGGACAGAGGAGCCTGGCAGGCTACATTCCAGGGGGTTGCAAGAGTTAGACACCACGTAGCTAAATCACCACCACTGACTGTTGAATGCTCTGTGCCTCTTCCCAGCCTCCCCTTTAGAATGAGAAAGTCTATGGCAGTTATGTTATATTGATCTCACTATTGAATGCTGAGATGAGCAGGAGTAAATACCTTGACAGGACTTCTGACTAAAAGGAACGGTATTCAAGGAGTATTATACCAAAAGTTATATGCAAGAAGCCTCATTGATCCCTGACTCTGAATTAGATGACAGGATCCTAAATCTCAAGCCTGATACTAATGTAATCCATGAGACCTGAGGATATTAGGTGGTATGGATTTTAAAACACATGTGAGAAAAAAGTAAATTACTTGTGGTCAGAAAGCTAACTGTGACTGTTTTTAAATACTTCAGTAGACCACTTGATACCTCTTTCATCAATATGGAGGTCTAATTTGCCTTTCTTTGAATATAAACTGGTTTTAGCAAATCACTTTTAACCACTGGAAGGTAGCTGATTGTTATTGTGTGACTTGAGAGGCCTGTTAGCAAAAACAGCTTCTGCCTGTTTTGTCTGTTGAGATAGTTGTTTTGTTTTACTTTTCAAGTGGCCATGGATTACATATCCAACTTTCCTGCTGCTGCTCCTGCTAATGCTGCTAAGTTTCTTCAGTTGTGTCTGACTCTATGCGACCCCACAGACAGCAGTCCACCAGGACCCCTTGTCCCTGGGATTCTCCAGGCAAGAATACTGGAACAGGTTGTCATTTCCTTCTCCAATGCATGTATACATGCTTAGTCTCTTCAGTCTTGTCCACCTCTGTGCAACCCCATGGACAGCAGCCCACCAGTCTCCTCCATCCACAGGACTCTCCAGGCAAGAATACTGGAGTGAGCTGCCAGTTATCCTAACTTATGCTTTTCTGGTAGCTCAGTTGGTAAAGAACCTGCCTGCAGTGCAGTTTAATCCCTGGGTTGGGAAGATCCCCTGGAGAAGGAAATGACATTCTATTCCAGTATTCTTGCTTGAAAAATCGCATGGACAGAGGAGCCTGGTGGGCTACAGTCCATGGGACACAAGAGTCAGACACTGCTTAGCTAATTTCACTACATTTCAACAGTTAAAACTGCATAAATCATATTCTCCAAGGTTCAGTGAACTAAGGCAAGGAACATGTATCTTGGCAATACTGCTTACAGTTAATTAATACAATGTGATTTGTGATGAAGGTGGCCATAGATCTGAATACAGGAGCACAGAGACTAAAATGCATGCTGCCTAATAATAATTATTTGCTGACTCAATCAATGCACACATGCTTGGTAGAGACCTAAGGGCATTTGAGATGGTGTAAGTTTATATAAATAGGGAATGAGCTGGAAATGCCTGCATCATACAAAAATCAAGAGTTATCTGTATTTTGAACTTTACAATTCTTTAAAGAGTTTCATTTTATTATTTTTCCTTTTAAATGTGTTAATAAATAAATTATAGCACAGGAATTGAATCAGAATATGCTATTAATTTACCTATCAATATTTATTTGACTGCTAAATTTTAACTTAAGCTAAAAGAGTTAATTTGTGAATCATGCAACTTAGCACACGTGCATGAGAAATTTGGAGTCTAATACAGCAAGGTAAGAATAAGTAATCATTATTTAGCCAAGAGGCTAAATAAATAATAGAGAAGTGTCCAGATTCTGATCTTTATACATATTCTTCCTTTTGGACTTCCCTGGTGGCTCAGACTGTAAAGAATCTGCCTGCAATGAAGGAAATACAGGAGACTTGCATTGGGAAAATCCCTAGAGAAGAGAATGACAACCCACTCCAGTATTCTTGCTTGGAGAGTCCCTTGGACAGAGGAGCCTGGTGTGTTAGAGTTCATGACATTGCAAAGAAGTGGACATGACCGAGTGACTAACATTTTCCCTTTTCCCTTTTCTCCACTAAAGGATAATAGATGACAACTTAGAAGAACCAGTACATTTGCTAGTTTCTCTGATTACTTCTCATAAATTTTCATATCGGCAGCTGGAGATACCAGAAAACATAAGGTTTTAAATAAAGTACAATATTTCTCCACACAAAAAGAAAATATAATCTAATTGTTTAACTCCCAAGTTTCTAGTTCTGACAAAGATCCTATTTTAAATAAAACAAAGAGCTCTTTCTGTGTTGTTGATTATATAAAAATCAAATAAAATGAGCAAACCTGTATAAATATCCATTTTATGTGTTAATGTTCGTAAATGGGAGCTGATTTCTCCAGTTTTGATTGTTTCCATTATGCAGTGAAAGAAATACTCCAGAGAAATGAAATGATTTCTAACACAAAGTGCACGGTGTGAGTCCATTCGGCTGACCACAGGATACTGCTACATCTCTGCTGGATTAAAACTTCAAACCCATTAAGCAGAGCAGAAGCACTGTAACTTCCCAAGTCAAAAGTTCAGCAGGGAGTGTTTCAGGATGCTTCCTACCTCTAATTTTCTCTAATAACACAGATGCAGTTGTCATCTCTTAGGGCACAGTGGTCAATAACTGCCGTGATTCTCTGTCTATGGCCAGTCAGATAAGAACCTATTTTCTCCACTAATTGGTGAAGCAGCAGTGACTCTGAGTGGGTGGGGGTGGGGGAGAAGAAAGGCTGGCTTAAAATATATTGTGATATGTTTTCATTCTGAAGTCAGGAAAGATTACGCTAGGGAAGCTATGTATGGTGCTGTGTCACCTTTGAACCCTTGGTGTTCCCTGCTGATTATAGCTAGCTCTAAGGTGGGACAAAACAAATTAGTCACATTTTGTGAGACTGACACTTTCATCTCTTGCCATATGGGATAACTGAAGAACTAACTAGGGAATGCTTTCTAATTTTCTGGCAGTGGATTTAGCAAGCAGTTTTCTAAATGTAATAATCTTTGAAGGCCATGTAATGATCACATTTTCTGAATCACTGTAACAGACAAACTGCATTAGAAAAACAATAGTTTTTATCTATCTCTCCATAGACTACCCACAATTTTACTCTCTCTATGATAACTTTTATATATATGTATGTGTACTATCTAATATTAATAAAAACAGTAATTGCTTATCATGCTGCCACCTGTATCTTATTCCCAGAATGGAATTAGTCAGACAGTTTAAACACTGGCATTTTGGGGGCAATAGTTTTATAGACAGACACATGCATTTTAATAAATACTAATCCACAAACTGAAAATAATTCCTTTTTCTGATTTGTATAGGTATTTATTGTCGGAGAAGGCAATGGCACCCCACTCCAGTACTCTTGCCTGGAAAATCCCATAGATTGAGGAGCCTGGTGGGCTGCAGTCCATGGGGTCGCTAAGAGTCGGACATGACTGAGAGACTTCACTTTGACTTTTCACTTTCATGCACTGGAGAAGGAAATGGCAACCCACTTTGGTGTTCTTGCCTGCAGTATCCCAGGGATGGGGGAGCCCGGTGGGCTGCCGTCTATGGGGTCGCACAGAGTCGGACACGACTGAAGTGACTTAGAAGCATAGGTATTTATTAAATAAATATTGGTATACATATTTATGAAATAAAGAGCTTCCCTTGTGGCTCAGCTGGTAAAGAATCTGAATGCTGCAATGCAGGAGACCTGGCTTGGATCTCTGGGTTGGGAAGATCCCCTGAAGAAGGGAACTGTGACCCACTCCAGTATTCTTGCCTGGAAAATTCCATGGACTGTATAGTCCATGGGGTTGCAAAGAGTCGGACATGACTGAGTGACTTTCATTTTCACTTATGAAATAGAAGTATTCACTAGAGAAAATTAGGTCAAAGGAAGGATATATGCATACAGAGTAGTGTTACTCACTCAGCTGTGTCAGACTCTGCGATCCCACGGACTGTAGCCCACCAGGCTTCTCTTGCCATGGGATTCTGCAGACAAGAATACTGGAGTGGATTGCCATTCCCTTCTTCAGAAGATCTTCCCAATCCAAGGATCGAACCTGGGTCACCTGCATTGCAGGTAGATTCTTTACTGTTTGAGCTACAGGGAAGACAGATATACATATATATATATTCTTAAATATATTAAAATATTTTATGTAACTCTCATACTGTTTTTGGAGACTAAAGTACAAACATATATATGAAAAATACCATTTTAAGTAATTATATGCATTTTAAAAAATTATGGATAAAACACATTTATCACTATGAACAAAGTTAATCGAGGTGATGGAATTGCAATGGAGCTATTTCAAATCCTGAAAGATGATGCTGTGAAAGTGCTGCACTCAATATGCCAGCAAATTTGGAAAACTCAGCAGTGGCCACAGGACTGGAAAAGGTCAGTTTTCATTCCAATCCCAAAGAAAGGCAATGCCAAAGAATGCTCAAACTACCACACAATTGTACTCATCTCACATGTTAGCAAAGTAATGCTCAAAATTCTCCAAGCCAGGCTTCAGCAGTACATGAACTATGAACTTTTAGATGTTCAAGCTGGTTTTAGAAAAGGCAGAAGAATCAGAGATCAAATTGCCAACATCCAATGGATCATGGAAAAAGCAAGAGAGTTCCAGAAAAACATCTATTTCTGCTTTATTGACTAGGCCAAAGCCTTTGACTGTGTTAGTCAAGTCACTCAGTCATGTCTGACTCTTTGCGACACCATGGACTGTAGCCTACCAGGCTCCTCAGTCCGTGGGATTTTCCAGACAAGAGTACTGCAGTGGGTTGCCATTTGACTGTGTGGATCACTATAAACTGTGGAAAATTCTGAAAGAGATGGGAATACCAGACCATCTGACCTGCCTCTTGAGAAACCTGTATGCAGGTCAAGAAGCAACAGTTAGAATTGCACATGGAACAAGACTGGTTCCAAATAGGAAAAGGAGTCCGTCAAGGCTGTATATTGGCTTCCCTGGTGGCTCAGAGGTTAAAGGGCCTGCCTGGAATGCGGGAGTCCTGGGTTCAATCTCTGAGCTGGGAAGATCCCTTGGAGAAGGAAATGGCAGCTCACTCCAGTACTCTTGCCTGGAGAATTCCATGGAGGGAGGAGCCTGGTAGGCTACAGACCATGGGGTTGCAAAGAGCCGGACAAGACTGAGTGAGTTCACTTTCACATCATAAGAAACGCTGGGCTGGAAGAAGCACAGGCTAGAGTCAAGATTGTTGGAAGAAATATCAATAACCTCAGATATGCAGATGACACCACCCTTATGGCAGAAAGTGAAGAGGACCTAAAAAGCCTCTTGATGAAAGTGAAAGTGGAGAGTGAAAAAGTTGACTTAAAGCTCAACATTCAGAAACCTAAGATCATGGCATCTGGTCCCATCACTTCATGGCAAATAGATGGGGAAACAGTGAAAACAGTGTCAGACATTATTTTTGGAGCTCCAAAATCACTGCAGATGGTGTCTGCAGCCATGAAATTAAAAGATGCTTACTCCTTGGGAGGAAAGTTATGACCAACCTAGATAGTGTATTCAAAAGCAGCAACATTACTTTGCCAAGAAAGGTCCATCTAGTCAAGGCTATGGTTTTTCCAGTGGTCATGTATGGATGTGAGAGTTGAACTGTGAAGAAAGCTGAGCACTGAAGAATTGATGCTTTTGAACTGTGGTGTTGGAGAAGACTCTTGAGAGTCCCTTGGACTGCAAGGAGATCCAACCAGTTCATCCTAAAGGAGATCAGTCCTGGGTGTTCATTGGAAGGACTGATTTTGAAGCTGAAACTCCAATACTTTGGCCACCTGATGCCAAGAGCTGACTCATTGGAAAATACCCTGATGCTGGGAAGGATTGGGGGCAGTAAGAGAAGGGGATGACAGAGGATGAAATGGCTGAATGTCATCACCAATTTGATGGACATGAATTTGGGTGAACTCCGGGAGCTGGAGATGGATAAGGAGGACTGGTGTGCTGCGGTTCATGGTGTCACAGAGAGTTGGACATGAGTGAGCTATTGAACTGAACTGAAAACACATTTTTAACATATTAAGTATCCATTGACAAAGTTTAAATAGTATCATTACCCAGTCTTATAACACAATTTTAGGTCTCAAAAATTATATCAGCACATTTTCAAATGGCCTAATTGTACATATTATGTGTATTCATAGATATATATTCATTATATATACAAAATAATATATATAAACCTATGTTTATGTATATATGTACATATACATGCTATTTCAATTTAGAATTTCAACTAATGCCTATTGATAATAGAGTTTTTAACAGAAGTCTTTAAATAGAAAATGGCTCTGTTGAATAAATTCCATTTATAGTTCTTTTTAGAAGAATATTTCTATTATAATTTCCCATCAGGTTTTCTCTCAATGAACTGCAGTATCAATATCCTGAAAAATAGCATTCCAATTTCAAATATAAAAGCCATAGAAATTCAGCAACACTTTAAATTATTTCTAAATCTAGTATAAATAACTCTTCAGGTTTTACTGTTTCTGAATCCTGATAAACTTGATTACCCTTATTTTTCACTCACAAAAGAAAGCAGTACTGCTCTACAGTAGTACCTTTATCAATTTATTAACAGTTTGTATGTAATATTTAGAGAAAATATTGATAATGAATTAGAAGTGCTCAAAAATTACCAGTAGAATTCTGTGAAATATTAATAAAATTTCATATTAAATATTTTCACCCCATGTATGCATTTTTTTACACCAACTTAAAAGTTCTCTAAAACTATAGTAAGAGATGGAAAAAATATTAATGTACAAAGACAGTATTAAGGAAAATATAATAATGAATTAGTAATATTGACAATATTTTGAGGCCAGCAATCAGGTCCAAGTGTTTGTAATCATAGCATAAATAAAAATGTCTGGACAAGAATATGGTTAAAGCCATTTAGAGAGCAGCAAACATCCTCATCTTCAAAAGAAGGAGTATTTTTTTTTTAACCTTTTTAAAACTTGATCTGTAGGTAATTTAGAATGTGATATTAGTTTCAGGTGTAAAGAAAGTTGACTCAGTTATATACATACTCTTTTCAGATTTTTTTCATTATAAGTTATTAAAGTATATTGAATATAGTTCCCTGTGCTATACAGAAGGTCCATGTTGTTCTTCTATTTTGTATGTAGTAATGTGTATATATTTAATCTCAAACTCCTAATTTATCCCTCCCTGCCATCTTCCCCTTTTGGTAACAATAAATTTGCTTTTCTATGTCTGTGAGTCTATTTCTGTTTTGTAAATAAGTTCATTTACATAATTTTTGTTTAGATTTCACATTGAAATTATGACATGATATTTGTCTTTCTCTCTCTGACTTACTTTAATTAATATGATAATATCTAGGTCCATTCATATTGCTGCAGATGACATTGTTTCATTATTTTTACTGGTATGTAATATTTCATTGTGTATGTATACCACATCTTTTTATCCATATCATGGTTATTGTAAAATAGTGCTGCTGTGAATACTGGAGTGCATGTATCATTTTGAATTAGAGTTTTCTTTGCCCAGAATAGAAATATAAAAAGTAGAGTTACCATACGATCCAGGAAAGAGTATCTTTCCTGAGAAACTGACAGAAGAGCCTCCATCACAGTTTATTAGCACATTGGAAAGTGAATGAATCTGCATATCCCTTCAGGACATCCCATACACCACTTGCTACTCCTCTTCAATCTGGAATTCTGATAGCCAAGTAAGTGTACACAAGTTCTTGTACACACTTCTTCATGCAAAAACATACATCTAGGAATAGATTGGAGTACTTTCCCTCTCCACAACCAAGGAGAATATGAATTACTCCTTAAAAAAAAGTCTTGTAACTAGTGACGCTTAGGTATTCCCTTAAAAATAAAGCTGCTTTCTGCTTAGTCAGTTTGCTGAAATCAATTAATGTATAATTCCCATTACTAAACAATAATTTTCCAGTATTTTAATGTTACTTTAAAAGTGTACTGGCAGCAGAGGATCACCAATTATTAAAGACTAACACTTTAAAAAAGTGATTAAAAGAAACAAAACAGAAATCAGGTGGAAAAGAAGATGATTCAGGAAGCAGACAAAAATAACCTTAAACATTTATTACTATATAAAATAAGAAACAATTAGTAATCGAGGAATAAAAATAAAGACTTTCAACAAGGAGAATATATTCAGTTCAGTTCAGTTCAGTTCAGTCGCTCAGTCTTGTCTGACTCTTTGCGAGCCCATGAATCGCAGCACGCCAGGTCTCCCTGTTCATCACCATCTCCCCGGAGTTCACTCAGATTCACATACATCAAGTCCGTGATGCCGTCTAGCCAACTCATCCTCGGTCGTCCCCTTCTCCTTCTGCCTCCAATCCCTCCCAGCATCAGAGTCTTTTCCAATGAGTCAACTCTTTGCATGAGGTGGCCAAAGTACTGGAGTTTCAGCTTCAGCATTGTTCCTTCAGAATGGACTGGTTGGATCTCCTTGCAGTCCAAGGGACTTTCAAGAGTCTTCTCCAACACCACAGTTCAAAAGCATCAATTCTTTGGCACTCAGCCTTCTTCACAGGCCAACTCTCACATCCATACATGACCACAGGAAAAATCACAGCCTTGACTAGACGGACCTTAGTCGGCAAAGTAATGTCTGTGCTTTTCAATATACTACCTAGGTTGGTCATAACTTTTCTTCCAAGGAGTAAATGTCTTCTAATTTCAGGGCTGTAATCACCATCTGCAGTGATTTTGGAGCCCCCAAAATAAAGTCTGTCACTGTTTCCACTGTTTCCCCATCTATTTCCCAGGAAGTGATGGGACCAGATGCCATGATCTTTGTTTTCACAATGTTGAGCTTTAAGCCTACTTTTTTGCTCTCATCAAGAGACTTTTTAGGTCCTCTTCACTTTCTGCCATAAGGGTGGTGTCATCTGCATATCTGAGGTTATTGATATTTCTCCTGGCAATCTTGATTCTAGCTTGTGTTTCTTCCAGTCCAGCATTTCTCACGATGTAATATGCATATAAGTTGAATAAGCTGGGTGACAATATACAGCCTTGATGTACTCCTTTTCCTATTTGGAACCAGTCTGTTGTTCCATGTCCAGTTCTAACTGTTGCTTCCTGACCTGCATACAGGTTTCTCAAGAGGCAGGTTAGGTGGTCTGGTATTCCCATCTCTTTCAGGACTTTCCACTGTTTATTGTGATCCACACAGTCAAGGGCTTTGGCACAGTAAATAAAGCAGAAATAGATGTTTTTCTGGAACTCTCACTATTTACATGATCCAGTGGATGTTGGCAATTTGATCTCTGGTTCGTCGGCCTTTTCTAAAACCGGCTTGATCATCAGGGAGTTCACGGTTCATGTATTGCTGAAGCCTGGCTTGGATAATTTTGAGCATTACTTACTAGCACATGAGATTAGTGCAACTGTGCGATACTTTGAGCATTCTTTGGCATTGCTTTTCTTTGGAATTGGAATGAAAACTGACCTTTTCCAGTCCTGTGGCCACTGCTGAGTTTTCCAAGTTTGCTGGCATACTGAGTGCAGCACTTTCACAGCATTATCTTTCAGGATTTGAAACAGCTCAACTGGAATTCCATCACCTCCACTAGCTTTGTTCATAGTGATACTTTCTAAGGCCCACTTGACTTCACATTCCAAGATATCTGGCTCTAGATGAGTGATCCCTTCATCATGATTATCTGGGTCATGAAGATCTTTTTTGTACAGTTCTTCCATATATTCTTGCCACCTCTTCTTAATATCTTCTGTTAGGTCCATACCATTTCTGTGCTTTATCGAGCCCATCTTTGCATGAAATGTTCCCTTGGTATCTCTAATTTTCTTGAAGAGATCTCTAGTCTTTCCCATTCTGTTCTTTTCCTCTATTTCTTTGCATTGATCGCTGAAGAAGGCTTTCTTATCTCTTCTTGCTATTCTTTGGAACTCTGCAATCAGATGCTTATATCTTTCCTTCTCTCCTTTGCTTTTCTTCTCCCTTCTTTTCACAGCTATTTGTAAGGCCTCCCCAGACAGCCATTTTGCTTTTTTGCATTTCTTTTCCATGAGGATGGTCTTGATCCCTGTCTCCCGTACAATGTCACAAACCTCATTCCATAGTTCATCAGGCACTCTGTCTATCAGATCTAGGCCCTTAAATCTATTTCTCATTTCCACTGTATAATCATAATGGATTTGATTTAGGTCTTACCTGAATGATCTAGCAGTTTTCCCTACTTTCTTCAATTAAGTCTGAATTTGGTAATAAGGATTTCATGATCTGAGCCACAATCAGCTCCTGGTCTTCTTTTTGTTGACTGTATAGAGCTTCTCCATCTTTGGCTGCACAGAATATAATCAATCTGATTTTGGTGTTGACCATCTGGTGCTGTCCATGTGTAGAGTCTTCTTTTGTGTTGTTGGAAGAGGGTGTTTGCTATGACCAGTGCATTTTCTTGCCAAAACTCTCTTAGTCTTTGCCCTGCTTCATTCCAAATTCCAAGGCCAAATTTGCCTGTAACTCCAGGTGTTTCTTGACTTCCTACTTTTGCATTCCAGTCCCCTATAATGAAAAGGACATCTTTTTGGGTGTTAGTTCTAAAAGGTCGTGTAGGTCTTCATAAAACCATTCAACTTCAGCTTCTTCAGCATTACTTCTTCTTCATAGACTTGGATAACTGTGATTTTGAATGGTTTGTCTTGGAGACGAACAGAGATCATTCTGTCGTTTTTGAGATTGCATCCAAGTACTGCATTTCGGAATCTTTTATTGACCATGATGACTACTCCATTTCTTCTGAGGGATTCCTGCCCGCAGTAGTAGATATAATGGTCATCTGAGTTAAATTCACCCATTCCAGTCCATTTTAGTTCGCTGATTCCTAGAATGTCGATGTTCACCCTTGCCATCTCTTGTTTGACTACTTCCAATTTGCCTTGATCATTCTGACATTGCAGGTTCCTATGCAATATTGCTCTTTACAGGATCTGATCTTGCTTCTATCACCAGTCACATCTATAACTGGGTATTGTTTTTGCTTTGGCTCCATCCCTTCATTCTTTCTGGAGTTATACTTCCAGTAGCATATTGGGCCCCTGATGATTTGGGGAGTTCCTCTTTTGGTATCCTATCATTTTGCCTTTTCTTACTGTTCATGGGGTTCTCAAGGCAAAAACACTGAAGTGGCTTGCCATTCCCTTCTCCAGTGGACCACATTCTGTCAGACCTCTTCAGCATGACCTGCCCATCTTGGGTTGCCCCGCAGGCATGGCTTGGTTTCATTGAGTTAGGCAAGGCTGTGGTCCTAGTGTGATCAGATTGACTAGTTTTCTGTAAGTATGGTTTCAGTGTGTCTGCTCTCTGATGCCCTCTTGCAACACCTACCATCTTACTGGGTTTCTCTTACCTTGGGCGTGGGGTATCTCTTCACGGCTGTTCCAGCAAAGCACAGCTGCTGTTCCCTATCTTGGATGAGGGGTATCTCCTTACTGCCACTGTTCCTGACCTTCAATGTGGGATAGCTCCTCTAGGCCCTCCTGCACCTGTGTAGCCACCACTCCTTGGTTTGCTCCTCTGGCTGTAGGCCGTCCGCCCTGGCCTTGGGCTTGGGGTGGCTCCTCATGGTCACTGCCCCCAGCCTCGGGCATGAGGTGGCTTCTCCAAGCCGCCCTTCACCAAGGAGGATATATGGATAGTAAATAAGCATGTAAAAAGTTGTTCAGGAAGATGTAAGGGTAACAAATAAGCATATGAAAAGATGCTTCATGTCACATGTCTTTGAGGATGTTTAAATTAAAGCAACAAGTTACAACTACACATCTATTGGGAAGGCCAAAATGAGAACACTGACAATACCAAATACAGAAATGTGAAGGAATTTGTGCTAGTTTTGCTGTTATACCTCAAACTGCAAGTTACTGCTACAGTATATGTTAAGTACTTAGTTAAGAGGAAGAGGCATTAAATCTGTAAAGATATTTTGGGGGACAAGGGAGAGAAACTGCATTTACACAATTTTTATTGCAGTACACTATTTTAATTTGTTCTGTTGTTCAGTCAGTTCAGTTCATTGCTTAGTAATGTCTGACTCTTTGCGACCCCATGAATCACAGTATGCCTGGCCTCCCTGTCCATCACCAACTATTGGAGTTTACCCAAACTCATGTCCATTGAGTAGGTGATGCCATCCAGCCATCTCATCCTCTGTCATCCCCTTCTCCTCCTGCCCCCAATGCTTCCCAGCATCAGGGTCTTTTCCAGTGAGTCAACTCTTCACATGAGGTGGCCAAAGTATTAGAGTTTCAGCTTCAACATCAGTCCTTCCAATGAACACCCGGGACTGATCTCCTTTAGGATGAACTGGTTGGATCTCCTTGCAGTCTAAGGAACTCTCAAGAGTCTTCTCCAACACCACACTTCGAAACATCAAATCTTCAGTGCTCAGCTTTCTTCACAGTCCAACTCTCACATCCATACATGACCACTGGAAAAACCATAGCTTTGACTAGATGGACCTTTCTTGGCAAAGTAATATCTCTGCTTTTTAATACACTGTCTAGCTTGGTCCTAACTTTCCTTCCAAGAAGTAAGGGTCTTTTAATTTCATGACTGCAGTCACCATCTGCAGTGATTTTGGAGCCCAAAAAATAAAGTCTGACACTGTTTCCACTGTTTCCCCATGTATTTCCCATGTCGTGATGGGATCAGATGTCATGATCTTCGTTTTCAGAATGTTGAAGTTTAAGCCAACTTTTCCACTCTCCTCTTTCATGTTTGTCAAGAGGCCTTTTAGTTACTCTTCACTTTGTGCCATAAGGGTGGTGTCATCTGCATATCTTAAGTTATTGATATTTCTCCTGGCAATCTTGATTCCAGCTTGTTCTTCTTCCAGCCCAGGTTTCTCATGATGCACTCTCCATATAAGTTAAATAAGCAGGGTGACAATATACAGCCTTGACATACTCCTTTTCCTATTTGGAACCAGTCTGTTGTTCCAGGTCCAATTTAACTTTACTTCCTGACCTGCATACAGGTTTCTCAAGGGGCAGGTCAGGTGGTCTGGTATTCCTATCTCATTCTGAATTTTCCAGTTTATTGTGATCCACACAGTCAATGGCTTTGGCATAGTCAATAAAGTTAGTTATTGTCATTAATCTATTAATGTGTCTAATTTTTAAATTAAGCTTTAAAAGCAAAAATCTATATAGGATTTGGTGCTATCTCATTTTCAAGCATCCACTGGTAGTCTTGGAACATACCCCCTGCAGATAATGGGGCGAGGGGACATGTCCTATATGTTCTTTTTCCAATTAGTCTGAAAACTGTCAATTAAACTGACTGATCCTGGTAATGCAGAAAAGATACATAAAATTTATGAGATTCAGATTGTTTGTTTGTTTGTTTTTCCCTCTCCACTGAAAGAATCAGTATTATTTTGAGTATAGCAGAACATTTAACAGTTCTCTAATAGTGTATTCTGGAAAAAAAAAAAAAGGATAAAATATTTTTCTATATGGAAGTAAACACCCTTTCAAGGGCCACACAACAGGCTATTTTGGCACTGCTTTTGCTTTCTCAGCCCTTGCTGGTCAAGTAAGTGGAGCATGCTGTTTGCACTGGTCTATTCTCTCACAGGGAGGGGTGGTTTCCAGTTGATGTGTTTGATTGCTTTTCTGTATACAATTTAAACCCTGGAATTTTGTAGCTTTTAAACAGTAACCTAAGGTAGATTATGTCTTGCCCAGTAAGACTGCCAATTTCAGTCCTTTTGAGAGGATAAGAGATAAGAGATAGGGGTGAGAACCAAGGGAAATCATCAAAGGCATATAAAGAGAGCCAGGGCACAGAAAGGAGAGTGAAAAATAGAGATCACAGGGAAAATATTCTTGTTATGCATTGGCTCTTTCCAGAATGGGTGGGTATATTTTCAACTTCAAATCCAGTGTTGAATCAAATCATGTTCCCAGTGCTCTGTTTCCTGCTGATGATATTCTTGTTCCACACTCCTGATCCTGCTGAGTGAGTTTTGCATTTTTATAAGGTCTGATTATAAAATGAGTGACCTTAAATCCATTGCTACCAAGGGATTCTAGCTAATGGGTTTAAGTCTGAATTATACTAGTAGTAAGATAAATATGTCCACTCAACCATGTGTTTATACCTTTCTCCATTTCATTTTACATCTTATTGATAAAATTGAATTAAATTGTCAAGACTCACAGGAAATGATCTGGTGTTTAAGATTCTCTAGTCCTTAAAAACACTTCAAATTTCAGAAGGGTAGGCTTTTTCTGGCAAAGTAAAAACATGTTTAAAAGCATAAGGCATTTTAGAAAATGTGGGGTTATTTTTCCCTAAAGTACTCAGAAAAAATAATGATTTTCATTCTTTATGTATTCTCTTAAATCTGCCCATCTTTCTATGGAAGGTGACATATATCAAGGTGATGTAGTTGTTGAAAAACTAACTGTACAATTATTCAGAGACTGAAGAAAATGCTTTATTAAAATTGTTAAGGATGCACTATTAAATAGGTGAAATTTAAGGTAAGTAATGAATAAAATTTAGATAGTTTTTGAATAATGGACACATATGTCAGTCTCTTTTATAAATGGCTAATGATGACAACATTCTTTGTTTTCAGCAGTACATTGTATCTCATAGATACTTATTTCAGTTTGAACTTGGAGAAACATCAAAGTCTTGCTACAGCGTATGTGTGCCAGCTAAGTTAATCATATCCGACTTTCTGCAACCCTTGGACTGTAGCCCACCAGGCTCCTCTGTCCATGGGATTTTTCAGGCAAGAATACTGGAGTGGGTTGCCATACCCTTCTCCAGGGGATCTTCCCAACCCAAGAATTGAAGCTGGGTCTCTTTTGTCTCCTCCATTGGCAGATGAGTTCTTTACCTCTAGTGCCATCTATGAAGCCCCTTGCTAGATTACCACCAAAAAAATCTTTATGAAAAATAGAATATTCTAGTATTTTTCTTTCCTCATGTGAGAACATCTTTCATTATGCAAGACTGAAATGCTATGCACAATAAACAACAATGGCCTTATCCCACTCCCCATCTCCCCCTACCCCTGTCCTTGGCAGTCACCTTACTACTTCCTGTTTCTATCCGTTTGACTGCTTAGATATTTCATGAGTGGAATCATACAGATTTTTTTTTTTTTTTTTTTATCTGTCTCATTTAACCTTGCATAATATCCTCAAAGTTTATCCATGTTGAAGCATGTGATAAGATTTTCTTCTTTTTCAAGTTTGCATAATATTTCAGTATATGTATATACCATACATAGCATGGTTTTGAAGCTTCAGAATGTTTTGTTCTTGCCTTGTTTTCTAAGCATATAATAGTCTTGACAAATTTATTATGTTTATCTATTATTTGTGTGTTTCCATTCACTGTGAATCTTTAAAATGTGCCTGTGTGTGTTAGTCGCTCAGTCATTACTAACTCTTTGTGACCTCATGGACTGTAGACTACCCAGCTCCTCTGTCCATGGGATTTTCCAGGCAGGAATACTGAAGTGGGTTGCTATTCCTTTCTCCAGGGTATCTTCCTAAAACAGGGATCAAACCCAGATCCCCTGCATTGAAGGTAGACGCTTTACCATCTAAGTCGCCAGGGAAGCTTAAAATAGTTAAAATAAGTTTTACCTTAGGATTTGATTTCTCTCTGAAGACTTACACTCATCAAAAGCACAAAATGAAGATTTCCTTTCCTGCCTTTTTCTATAGCCCTTCTAAACTGAAGACAGAGATTCTTGAGTTTCTCAGTTTTCTCAAGGGCCTCAGTTCCTAGACCCATGGGAAACTGTTATATATTGTAGTAAAGTGGTGTTGGGAGACATACTGTTAGTTTACATATGTTGAGCTTGAGTTAAGCTTAATACTTTTGGCTTTGACTGGCTATTTCCTGATCCATGTCGGATCAGAACTCCACTGCCCAGAATCCACCACCTGAGGAATTAAATCTTAACCAAAAACACTCTTGCATCAGGAAGCTAATTTGTAATTCTCTACAATGAACTACCATTGCTGCATAGCAAAAATAAAATTCTTTTTAAAAGAAATCTTTTAAAAGGTTAATTATAGTTCTAAGGTTATGGTGGGAAATAGTGGAAACAGTGTCAGACTTTGTTTTGGGGGCTCCAAAATCACTGCAGATGGTGACTGCAGTCATGAAATTGAAAGACGCTTATTCCTTGGAAAGAATGTTATGACCAGCCTAGATAGCACACTCAAAAGCAGAGACATTACGTTGCCAACAAAGGTCTGTCTAGTCAAGGCTATGTTTTTTCCAGTAGTCATATATGGATGTAAGAGTTGGACTGTGAAGAAATCTGAGCATCAAAGAACTGATGCTTTTGAACTGTGGTGTTGGAGAAGACTTTTGAGAGTCCCTTGGACTTCAAGGAGATCCAACCAGTCCGTTCTAAAGGCGATCAGTCCTGGGATTTCTTTGGAAGGAGTGATGCTAAAGCTGAAACTCCAGTATTTTGGTCATCTTATATGAAGAGCTGACTCATTGGAAAAGACCCTGATGCTGGGAGGGATTAGGTGCAGGAGGAGAAGGGGATGAAAGAGGATGAGATGGCTGGATGGCGTCACTGACTCGATGGACGTGAGTTTGAGTGAACTCTGGGAGTTGGTGATGGACAGGGAGGCCTGGCGTCCTGCGATTCATGGAGTTGCAAAGAGTTGGACACGACTGAGTGACTGACCTGAACTGAACTGAACTGAACTGAAGGTTGTAGTATCTTAAGGAGGAAGAACTATCATCTGTGTAAACTTTTTCTTTTAAATTATCTTTGAATATGACATTGTCTCATTCACATTCTGCATATTTTTAACTTTCCAGTCTTGTCTCTTCTAACCATTAAACATTTTAGAATGCACACTCTCTCCTTTATTGCACATTTCCAATTTTTAAACTTCTTGATTTTTCTTTTCATTCATTTTTATTTCCTAGCAATCCTTTCCTGAATGCATATGTACTTGCTCCCTACAGAAGTGTGATGGCATCCAATATTTCCTCTGAACAGAACTCCATTTTTTTAAAAATAAGCAACTATCTAATCAATATTTATGTGTGTGCCCTGACACTCTATTTCTTTTTATTTCTGTATGTTTCAAACCCACTAAGATTTCAAGTTTTAGTTATCTCTGAGGAACTACTACTGGTGCTTTCCAAGTTTCTTTTGCAGGTACTCTGTGAAAAATAACATTCTTTCCCCACTTCACATAATCTCATCCTCTCCTAGTTTTTGAAATACTACAAACACATACATATCCCTTTCTACCATCACCTTTCCTGCTCCATAAAGAATGGGTCTTTCATCTGAATTAATATGCTAGTCACTCATCCTTAGATGAGAAGCATGATCAAGTGGAGGTGTCCCTGGAAGAGCAAATTCAGGGCTTATCACTAGTTCAAAAGCTGCACGTATTCCTGCTCTGTTGAGCTTAAGGTGAGCTTGATCTTATTCCAAATGTATTTCTTTATCTCCAATAAAACCAGCTCCCTCTTTGCTTCACTTTGGCTAACAAGCTTATAAATATATTTGTGAATTGTTAACCTAAATGATTAAGACCATGACTGCCAACATTAAAAAGAGTTCCTTCCAGAGTGAAGATCCTCTAAGTATATGTCGTATTTTCTTGTGGATGGAGGACCATTTAGAGACCTTGCACAATACATCTGAACTGACCTTTTTCCACATGGGAATTTAAATTGAGAACTGTAGTTATACTTGCATCTTTATTGCCCTGCATGAACTTGCCTCACACATATCACTCTTTGTTTAAAAGACTTCCTTTTTCTGCAAATTGCAATAGAATGCTAGCTATGTAGTTGATGTAAACAAATTTAAATCAGGACTCTGAATTCTTTGGGATTTCCCTAGTGGTTCAGTAGTTCAGACTCTGTGCTTCCATGTAGGGGACACAGTTTTGATTCTATCCCTGGTTGGGGAACTAAGATCCCATATGCCCTTATGGGGTTCCCCCACAAAAAGACTCTGAATTCTTGAAATAAATACTGCTATCCATCTAGCCACATAGCACTAAGGACAATGCAGGCAAATTAATAATGCTGCCCAATGTAAAATAAGTACAATTTAAAATAAAATATAGTTCAAAATTTAGAGTATATTTAGAGTCTCAAAATTTCAAACTTAGAGAACTCCAATTTTAGAAACAAGAAACTGATTTTCTATTATTAATTATTATGTATTCCTTTACTTTAAGCTTATGATATTAATTACATAGCATGAAAATAGTGCTTAAATTTTCAGTGTTTATTTATAATTTCCCTAGTTTTCTTTCCCTGGTCCCCAGAATAAATTGGGTATACTCATGCAAAAAGACATAATCTATGTGGAAATAAATGAATGATAATTTTAAAAAGGTATTCACTAAGGCTGACTTATTGCAATTTAAGATGTTTACCATCCCTCTTTCATTTTTGCTCTCTTTTTATTTTTATATTGTGCTCTCATGGAAAACAGATTCTAGATAAGCATATGAAAGTGCTGGAAGCCCAGATATTAGTCATTTATCCTTGGTAATCACCTTCACGCTCTTCCTTCACTTCAGGCAACTACAGACTGTCTCGTACTTGTTGTATCTTATTACTTGCATGTACAGGTTGAAAAACTACTTAGCAGAAGTAGGTTTTCACTTGCTGAGAATGTTGGTTTAATTACAGTATATGGCATAGACTATTTTGTGGAAGATGCATCATTTAATTTTCCTGTAAGGAGTAAATTTGTGAAACCTTGGGGTTATGAGCACCAAGTATGTAATTATTCAAGCAATGTATGGATTGATTGTATCCTGGATGACTGCCCAGCTGCCGGCCCTTAGCCTAGCATTGCTACCCTAATACTATGTTCCCTGCTGGTCTTCAGGAGAGACCACTCAGTATTAATAGCTTGACAATTCAATAAATCCCTATTAGATTTTTAAAAATAAAATTCACATTTTATCACAAGAAAAATTTAAACAAAAAATCTTTTTTCTGCTCTTTGGCTTTTCTCTCTCCCTCTACTCTATACTGTACATGTGCTTTATACATCAACCAAATCTTCTCCATGGGCAGCAGTACCTGGTTGACCACAATGAGCAAATGTTAATAAGTACCAGTATGTTCCAAAGCCAGTTCCAAAGCCAGACTTAGTTTCGAGCTAAGTCTCTATTTGATGCAGCTGTGCTAGCTTAATATACATATATCTTACACGTACTTTAAATATTCCTTGAAAATAACAAAAGAAAGGAAAAAAAAGGAAAAAGAAACAAAAACCTTGACTCCCTCTTCTAAAGATTTCATCTATGATGCTCATTATTTAATAGATAGTGTACTGAACAACTTTTCAATAAAATTGTTAGGGGAACCACTGACTGAAACTTCGCACCCTTCAGTTCAGTTCAGTTCAGTCGCTCAGTCGTGTCCAACTCTCAGCGACCCCATGAATCACACAGCACCTCAGGTCTCCCTGTTCATCACTATCTCCCAGAGTTCACTCAGACTCACGTCCATCGAGTCAGTGACGTCATCCAGCCATCTCATCCTCGGTTGTCCCCTTCTCCTCCTGCCTCCAATCCCTCCCAGCATCAGAGTCTTTTCCAATGAGTCAGCTCTTTGCATGAGGTGGCCAAAGTACTGGAGTTTCAGCTTTATCATCATTCCTTCCAAAGAAATCCCAGGACTGATCTCCTTCAGAATGGACTGGTTGGATCTCCTTGCAGTCCAAGGGACTCTCAAGAGTCTTCTCAAACACCACAGTTCAAAAGCATCAATTCTTTGGCGCTCAGCCTTCTTCACAGTCCAACTCTCACATCCATACATGACCACTGGAAAAACCATAGCCTTAACTAGATGGACCTTAGTCGGCAAAGTAATGTCTCTGCTTTTGAATATACTATCTAGGTTGGTCATAACTTTTCTTCCAAGGAGTAAGCGTCTTTTAATTTCATGGCTGCAGTCACCATCTGCAGTGATTTTGGAGCTCAAAAAATTAAAGTCTGACACTGTTTCCACTGTTTCCCCATCTATTTGCCATGAAGTGATGGGATCGGATGCCATGATCTTCATTTTCTGAATGTTGAGCTTTAAGCCAACTTTTTCACTCTCCTCTTTCACCTTCATCAAGAGGCCCTTTAGCTCTTCTTCACTCTCTGCCATAAGGGTGGTGTCATCTGCTTATCTGAGGTTATTGATATTTCTCCCAGCAATCTTGATTCCAGCTTGTGTTTCTTCCAGCCCAGCGTTTCTCATGATGTACTCTGCATATAAGTTAAATAAGCTGGCCAGGCCTTATAGTAACCACAAGCTACTATCAACTAGAAGAATTTCAGAAAAGTCAAAAGGAGAGAGGACATGCCAGTTCATATGTCCTACCAACCTTCCAGAATCCTTCTCACTGGAATCCATGTTGACTGAGTGATATGTGCATCATCAGGAATGACCCTGAGTCAGAATGCCTGGCCAGAGACAACGTGGAAACTAACTCCATCACCATAAACCCCAGACTGAGAACCATGTGGCAGAGTAGTTCTCTTGGGTTCCTTTATCCTGCTTCTCTCCCCCTGGGCACCCCTTCCCAATAAAGTCTTTTGCTTTGTCAGCAAGTGTGTCTCCCCAGACAATTCATTTTCTGAGTGTTAGACAAGAACACACTCTGGGGCCCTGGAAGGGATACCCCTTCCTGCAATAAGATAAAATATTTTAATGTTTATTTTTCAACACGCTAGTCATGACTGTTACTCAGTTTTTAATTAAATAGTGCCTGGTGATACAAACAGTAAAACTGCACAATCAAATGGACCAGCCCTACTACTATATAACACCTCAGAGTCCTAATCTATAGTGTCAGATACTTTCATTGTTCATGAAACCTAGCGGGGCCCTCCTGAGTACAAAAATCTTTCCAAGTTCCCATTTCCTATTAGTAAGCCTTCCCTGGTTTCCAAAGGGCACATTCAAATAGTTACTAATTAAAAAGTGAGAGCAGGCAGGAACAAAGAAAAGCTGTCAAGAAACAACAGTGCAGCAATAAAGCAGAGTCCTAGTTCCTCCTCAAGGGACAGAGGCAGCAATGTATCTCTGAGGTCTTGCATAGAAACTAAGGCCTCCCACCTTGATGGGGGATGGTAACTTCAAGTTGAGCACAGAAATCCCCAGAACACTACCCTGCCAGTTCATCATCAGCTGATCAGAATGAAAGGCATCCATCCTGCAGGCCATACTCCAAACTTTACCTTTAAAATGCTTCCCTGAACAACACTAGGGAGTTTGGGTCCTTGAATATGAGCCACCTGTTCCCCTTGCTTGGCTGCAACAAACCTTTCTTTGCTCCAAATGCTGACATTTCAGTTTGTCAGGATTTAGCATGCCTCAGGCACAGAAACTTGTATTTGACAACAATTACCGTGTTTAAGTCACCTGAAATAATACTGGTGGAAATGTTTTGGAAATATTGCTCACATGGAAAGAATTACTGCTGAAATGGATAAAACAAGGTTATTCAGGACAGGGCTTAGTCATAAGTGTGTTTGCTGTACCATTATGGTTATCCTCATGTGTGTGTGTATGTAAGAGCACGCATTGCATGAGAGATAAAGAGCTGATGCCTTAGGTTGGGTTTCCTAGCAAGTCTTTTTAATTAATTAATTTTTGGCTGTGCTGAGTTTTCCTTGCTACACGTGGGTTCTTTCTAGTTGCAGAGACTGGGGGCTGCTCTCTAGCTGTGGTGCGTGGACTTCCCATTGTGCTGGTTTCTCTAATTACAGAGCACAGGATCTGGAGCACGTGGACTTCAGTCATTGTGGTCACCGGGTTCAGTTGCCTTGAAGAATGTGGAATCTTCCTGGAGCAAGGGTTTGAACCTATGTCCTCTGCATTGGCAGGCAGATTCTTAGCCACTGGACCATGCCCGAAGTTTCACAAGCAGGTCTTAAACAAGAATTTGCATCCAAGGGACTTCTTAAGGAAGTGCTTGAATTTAGACTGATACGGAAGTGAAGGAAATAGGGCAGGCCTGGGGAAACAGCTGAATCAGTTTGTGACTTGGGAAAGTCCCAGCACAAGTACCCCCCTGCTCACTGAGTTTGCCAGCACAGCAGTCCCATAGCTCAAGAGCAAAAATTAAAAGTTGAAATACTTTGCTATAGACAATAGAAAAGTCTTTAAAAATCAGAAGATGGGCACACACAAAGAATAAAAGGGCTTCATTTGGATAAGGGTGGAGAGCTGATATGTCAACTTCACTCTGTAGATGACAGTAGAGAAAACTATCTTCCTCACTTATAATAGCATTTGACTCTTCAGTGTTCCTGCCACTCTTACCAGTGCAGCATCTTTCATTACTCAAATGTAGATGAAAAAGACTTAAACACAAATTTCCTTAAAGAAAGATAAGAAATCTGCTTAAGTATTCATTCAAAGGTAACTTCAGCCAGACTCTAGATTCTTTCCTCACAGATATAAAAGATGGAGATGGAGGGAGAGAGAAAATTTACAGAGAGTCATATCCAGGCTTATGATATCATCCTAATTTGTCCAGAACGTTCTTGGTCTCCATTATTATCAGTTGCAAATATGGAAATATTTGTGTCATTTTTTTGTCTTTACTTTTCATGTAACAATAGTCACTTAGCGTACACTGTGTATGGAAATTTTTTACTTATAAGAAATTCAAAGAATGTTTCAAATACAAACATAAATGGCCATATTATCCGTAATAAAGTCAGTCACCATAATAACAAACATAGAACATCACCCCTTCTGATGCCATTTAGACACAGCTGCCATCACAAAGTTCCAGTTTTAAAAACGAATTAGAAAGTAGAGTCAGGCCTCTTTCTTTCTTTTAAGAATACAGCCTAAAATTTGCAAATATTACTTCTATTCACATGCCATTTGCAAGGATTTAATCCAAGGATATGATCACTTAATGGCTGCAAGCAAGACTGAGAAATGTAAGAAGTGTAAGGTCAGTCACTGCGGAAATTAGAAGTTACTGTTATTGCAATGAAGTGCGGATATCAGCAAACAAACAGCAGTATGTCCAGTGAACACTTTTCTTTTCCTGGTGCCTATGTTTGTTTTCTCTTTTTCTTAGTCATATTGCTTGCTATTGTTTTTATCTTTGTTTTGATTTATTAAATTATACTTGCTTTATGGTTCATTAGCTTCAGGCTTGAGTGAATTCTAGCTATAACCTTGTGATTACTCATTTGTACTTTATCTAGTTTACAATATCAAAATCAGAGTAATTTCATTTCTTAAAAGACACAAAGTCTTTTTAGCTATAATTTTTCCGTCAGAATCCCTTCAGCCTCCTCTTACAGTATATTATATGATATGCCTCATTTTCAATTATTCTGGGATAATTTGTAGCTTTAACTTTCCAAGATTGCTGTACACGATTGAAATTCCTTACATGTACATGGGAAAAAAAATCTTAAGCATGTCATTTAGGACCATAGGCAACACGGACCCAACTTGTCATATTACCTTCTTTACTTAATTTTCTTTTTTTTTTATTTTGTTTTTATTTATTTCACTATAAATTCTTAAAAAAAAAAAAAACAGCATAGGAAATCCCTACACTTAACCATGAACCATTTTAACTCTTGATGCATCTTTTTAGCTTCATAGTATTTATTGGGTTTCTTGGTTTCTCTGAACCTTCACTCATTTGCTAAGAAGTAATCAATACAGCCTAACTCTTGAAGAGACTATTTGGGACAAAGAACACAATGAAGCACCTAAATAAATGTTATTTAGGGAATGTAGGGGGAAATTAAGTGATTTAACTATTTGGAAAAGGACTTAAGTGCATGAAGAAATTTAATCATATTTTCCCAGGAAAACTCAGAATTTTGTCATGAAAGTTTATGCCAGATTTTCTCATGGTTCTTCTGTTCTTTTTTTTTTTTTTTATTTTACATTGTGTTTTTATTTAAAATTTCTCAATTATTCATGTTCTGTTATTCACTATCTTTTCTGTAAATTCTTATACATTGATCATGGTGACATTTTGTGTTTACAATGTTATGTATTCTCTCAGTGTCAGCGGAAAAGAAAATTGATAATGCATATTTTAAATATTCATCATAATCCTAAGTCTTGAATTGTTGTTCACTTCAGTTCAGTTCAGTCGCTCAGTCATGTCTGACTCTTTGCTACCCCATGAATCACAGCATGCCAGGCCTCCCTGTCCATCACCATCTCCTGGAGTTCATTCAGACTCACGTCCATTGAGTCAGTGATGCCATCCAGCCATCTCATCCTCGGTCGTCCCCTTCTCATCCTGCCCCCAATCCCTCCCAGCATCAGTCTTTTCCAATGAGTCAACTCTTCACATGAGGTGTGAAGTACTTTCTTTGGAAGTACTGGAGTTTCAGCTTCAGCATCATTCCTTCCAGAGAAATCCCAGGGCTGAACTCCTTCAGAAAGGACTGGTTGGAACTCCTTGCAGTCCAAGGGACTCTCAAGATTCTTCTCCAACACCACAGTTCAAAAGCATCAATTCTTCGGTGCTCAGCCTTCTTCACAGTCCAACGCTCACATCCATACATGACTACTGGAAAAACCATAGCCTTGACTAGACAGACCTTAGTCGGAAAAGTAATGTCTCTGCTTTTGAATATGCTGTGTAGGTTGGTCATAACTTTTCTTCCAAGGAGTAAGAGTCTTTTAATGGGCTTCCCTGGTGGCTCAGTTGTGAAGAATCTGCCTGCCAATGCAGAAAATGCAGGTTTGATTCTGGGTCAGGAAGATCTCCTGGAGAAGAAAATGACAACCTAGACGAGCATTCTTACATGGGAAATCCCATGGACAGGTGGACTACAGTCCAAGGAGTTGCAAAAGAATTGTATGTAGCTTAACAGCTAAACAACAACAACCTTTATATTTCCAATCCTCACTCCTTGGTTTATGACATAAAATGAGAGCTATACTGGATCTCAACATTTGGTCTTTGTCTTTCTATACTACTTAGTTTCAGGTGCTTCAGAAGATGAGTTTTGTCGATCAAGAGAATAGTTAAGTAATTCTACTTAATTAGGACATAATAATACTTAATTAGAACCTAAACTATTACCAGTTTCTAACAGTCAATGAACATCTCCTGCTGGTAATTTTTTTTTTTTTTTAACATGAGAGCTTGTAGCTTAGAAGAGGGAGTAATGCTAAGATAAAATGAGTCTTAGGTTTCAAACTACAAATGTAGTTTAGGACTTACAAACAGCTTCTTAAATATTACAGACTAGATTTTAAGTTTACAAAATAGGTTTAACTTTGTTTTCATTTGGTTTTGGAGACCAAGTTTTGATTTTTGTATTTTTTTTTCCAAACGGAACAACTACTACACTTTGTGGGAATAAAATTCCAGCTCAAGGAGACACAAGGAAACTAAGCTGAGATTGGATAGCATTTAACTATATGGGAAACATTGAAGAGTGCCTAGATTTTGCTAGTACTGCATTTTTATTTCTCTGATGTTTTTCTCCGTAGAGTAAAACATTCTCTGTTCTGCTATAATGCAATGTGTGTATCCCTAAAAATCACCAAGCTATGCAAAATTGCACAATGAAATCACATCATGGTCTATGGGGGAGAAAGCTCTGGGACACAAGTGAAAATTTCATCAGTGGTGCATAAAAATTCAAGAATTGTAGCACAGTAATATACATTACCTTGTCAGGAAATATATAAATATTATACTACAATATATATGGCATCTCACCTTGAATATAAACTGAAGCTTGCTTGTAAAATTGAAAGCTTGTGTCCTGTGAGCTATGGTGAAGTGGTGGAAGAAGAGTTTCTTGTAATTGGACAGAAAGTTGTAACAGTACAAGCGCAAGGGTCTAAGTCAAAAGCATATGGTGAAGTGATGTACATCATAGATATTTAGAGCTTGCTGGTCTATTTTGTGGATTCCTGTTCCTCTCAGGTCAGTCAGGTGCAGTTTGTTGCATTTTTTCCATGGATGAAATCATGCATTAAAAACACATTGCATTATTCTCAAATTATTTCTTAATATATAGTTGCCTTGGAACAAATTTATATTTTGGAAAGAACTAGTACAACAGAATTGCCTCTGTGTGTGTGTGTGTGTGTGTGTGTGTGTGTGTGTGTGTGTATTTTGCAGTAGGCACAGAATGCATAAAGGTATATCTGGGTCACTGTTCTTTTGACTGGTATTAGAAGATGAAAAAGTCAGTAAAAGGAAGATTTAGGGATAAGGGTGTAAGGTAGAAATGTTCACTGCTCACTAGCCCTTATATAAAGTTTGACATTGGGAAACAATGAAATTAATTATGTATGGCTTAAATAGTCATGAATTTATTCATGTTAAAGGCATGAATTTATGAAGTATCAAACAAAGGCAAAACTAATATTTTGATGGGAGTTTCCTGCTACTGGAGTTTTGAGTTTGTTTGTCCTGAATCTAAAACAGTTGGCATCTTTAGAGAAATGCCTATTTAGTTCTTTGGCTCATTTTTTGATTGGTTCGTTTATTTTTCTGGAGTTGAGCTGCGTAAGTTGCTTATATATCTTTGAGATTAGTTGTTTGTCAGTTGTTTCATTTGCTATTGTTTCTCCAAAGAAAACATACGGATGGCTAACAAACACATGAAAAGATGCTCAACATCACTCAGTATCAGAGAAATGCAAATCAAGACCACAATGAGGTACCATTTCACACCAGTCAGAATGGCTGCGATCCAAAAGTCTACAAGCAATAAATGCTGGAGAGGATGTGGAGAAAAGGGACCCTCTTACACTGCTGGTAGGAATGCAAACTAGTACAGCCACTATGGAAAACAGTGTGGAGATTCCTTAAAAAATTGCAAATAGAACTGTCTTATGACCCAGCAATCCCCCTGCTGGGCATACACACTGAGGAAACCAGAATTGAAAGAGACACATGTACCCCAATGTTCATTGCAGCACTGTTTATAATAGCCAGGACATGGAAGCAACTTAGATGTCCATCAGCAGATGTTTGGATAAGAAAGCAGTGGTACATATACACAATGGAGTATTACTCAGCCCTTAAAAGAATAAATTTGACTCAGTTCTAATGAGATGGATGAAACTGGAGCCGATTATACAGCGTGAAGTAAGCCAGAAAGAAAAACACCAATGCAGTATACTGACACATATATATGGAATTTAGAAAGATAGTAATGATGACCCTCTATGTGAGAAAGAGACGCAGTTATAGAACAGACTTTTGGACTCTGAGGGAGAGGGAGAGGGTGGGATGATTTGGGAGAATGGCATTGAAACATGTATACTATCATGTAAGAAATGAATCGCCAGTCTATGTTCAATACAGGATACAGGATGCTTGGGGCTGGTTCACGGGATGATCCAGGGAGATGATATGGGGTGGGAGGTGGGAGGGGGCTTCGGCATTGGAAGATTGTGTACACCTGTGGCTGATTCATGTCAATGTATGGAAAAACAAATACAGTACTGTAATTTAGAATAAAGTATTAAAAATAAATTAATTAAAAATGATTTTGATTGGAAAATCCTAAAAAAATGAAAAAAAAAAAATATAAACAGTTGACAAAGATAGGTTAGCAAACCAGAAAATTTCTTTTCTGTTTCCATTTCTTCATGATAATCCTAACTAGTGTGCTGATCCACAGCTGGAATAAAGCGGTTTAATAAAGTGATTCATTAAATTTGTATTCTAGTTTTTTAAAACATCAATTTAGCTAGTAATTACTATCACATAAAGGAGTGAGAGTAAGTATAGTTTTTAATTTTAAGACATGCTCTATTTCTACTGCATTGGCAGGTTCTTTATCACCTGAGCCACCAAGATATGCTTGTGTTTCTTACCAAAATCATTGATGATGTTGACAAGAACTTATAATTATTTTTGTACTATTGGAAATGAAACAGCTGGTAAATTTGGAGCTGGAATAGTTCAGTTTTAGATGGCAGAAAGATATTTTGATGGGAAAAAGTCCACAGTGAAGTCAATGGGGGCGGGGGGTGGTGGTGGATAAAACCTACCAAACAAAGTTACAGTTATAAGTTACCAATTAAGAAATGAACTGCCGAATGATTGAAGCCTGGAACATTAGAATAAATTGGATTATCAACTACTTTCAATCATTTGGGGGAACATTTCCAGCTTGAGTGAAACTAGAACTTATTTCGTTACTGTTGTCATTTTCATATCTAACTCTCAATTCAGTTCAGTTCAGTTCAGTAGCTCAATCGTGTCTGAATCTTTGCGACCCCATGAATCGCAGCACACCAGCCCTCCCTGTCTATCACCAATTCCCGGAGTTCACTCAGACTTATGTCCATTGAGTCAATGATGCCATCCATCCATCTCATCCTTGGTCGTCCCCTTCTCCTCCTGCCCCCAATCCCTCCCAGCATCAGAGTCTTTTCCAATGAGTCAACTCTTCGCATGAGGTGGCCCAAGTACTGGAGTTTCAGCTTTAGCATCATTCCTTCCGAAGAAATCCCAGGGCTGATCTTCAGAATGGACTGGTTGGATCTCCTTGCAGCCCAAGGGACTCTAAAGAGCCTTCTCCAACACCACAGTTCAAAAGCATCAGTTCTTCGGTGCTCAGCCTTCTTCCCAGTCCAACTCTCACATCTATACATGACCACAGGAAAAACCATGACCTTGAGTAGAAGTACCTTAATCGGCAAAGTAATGTCTCAGCTTATGAATATGCTATCTAGCTTGGTCATAACTCCTCTTATGTCTGAATTTGATTCTATTCATGCAAGAAGCAGGTTGGCATATTTATTGGAAACATTCAGGTTAAGTTTCATGGTGATTGAAAACAGATTGTGTAGATTACTGGGTTTGCTATATATATTTTATTTTTATTTTGAGTACCCACAAGTTATAGTTGTGCTCTACTCAGTTGCCTCAGTTGTGTCCAACTTTTTTCAACCCTATGGACTGCAGTCTGACAGGCTCATCTGTCCATGTGGTTCCCCAGGCAAGAATACTGGAGTGGGTTTTCATGTCCTCCTCCAGGGGATCTTCCCAACCCAAGGATCAGATCTGCATCTCCTGTGTCTCCCACACTGCAGAGAATTCTTTACCCACTGAGCCACCAGTATATTACACTCTTTAACCTCACTGAGAAATAAACTTTTATTTGTTATAGCCTTCTGTGCTGTCTGCACCACCTCATTCTGATGGAATGTAAACATACACCCTGCAAATTTTTTAGGGCAAAGCTCAATGAATTACCAATGTAAAATAAAAATTATCTGAACTACTAGTTAATGGGGCTTTCCTGATAGCTCAGTTGTTAAAGAATCCCCTGCAATGCAGGAAACCTCAATGTGGTTCCTGGGTCAGAAAGATCCCCTGGAAAAGCGATAGGCTTCCCTTGTGACTCAGCTGGTAAAGAATCTGTCTACAATTTGGGAGACCTGGGTTAGAATGTGGGAGATCCTTGGGTTGGAAAGATCCCCTGGAGAAGAGAAAGGCTACCCATTCCATTATTCTGGTCTGGAAAATTCCATGGACTGTATAGTCCATGGGATCGCAAAAGAATCAGACACAACTGAGTGACTTTCACTCACTAGTTAATAAGGTTTTTTTCTGGTATACTTTCTTCCTTGTAAGTGAAAAACACAGAATTGTTACTGCTAAATGTAGTCACCATGCCATTATTATTATATTATTATTACAATAACCGTTTTAAATATTAGAGCCCCGGAACTTATTTGTCTCATAACTGGAAGTTTGTACCCTTTGACCTGAGCTTTTCTATTGGCTCAGCAGTAAAGAATCCACCTGCAATGCAAGAGACACAAGAGACGTGGGCTCAATCCCTGAGTCAGGAAGATCCCCTGGAGGAGGAAATGACAACCCACTCCAGTATTCTTGCTGGCAAAATCCTGTGAACAGAGGAGCCTGGTGGGCTACAGTACATGGAGTGGCAAAGAGTCGGACATGACTGAGCAACTGAACACACACATACACTTTGACCTACATCTCCCTATTTCCTCCACCCTATCAGCCCCTGACAACCACCCACCTTCTCTCTGTTTCTATGAGTATGGTTTTTTAAGTGTACTCTACAGACTCTAGCCCGCCAGGCTTCTCTGTCCATGGAATACTCCAGGCAAGAATACTGGAATATATATATATATAATTTATATATAATATTATATTTAATATAAAATAAAATATAATATTATATATATATTATATATTTTTATTTATCCATTTATGTATTCAAAGACACTTAGGTTGTTTCCCTACTTTTACTATTGTGAACAGTGCTACAATGTACATAATGATGCTAGTGAATATCTCTTTGAAATAGTGATTTTGTTTCCCTCTTGTATATACTCAAAAGTGGGATTGCTGGATCATATTTTAGTTTCATTTTCACTTTTTTTTGGAAGGACCTCCATATTGTTTTCCAGAATGGCTGTACCAATTTTCATTCCCATGAACAGAGTGCATTCAGTATTACTATACCTATCATTTTAGATAATAGCCATCCTCACATAACATGGTAGGATATGTTTTATCTGGTAGGATAGGTTTTATATCTTACCAGATATCACAAATAAAAAGAAAGATAGAAAGATATCATATGTTTATGGATTGGAAGAATTAACATTCTTAAAATGCCCATACTATCCAAAGCAGTCTACAGATTCATTGATATTCCCATCAAAATTCCAATGGTATTATTTACAGAAATAGAAAAAAATCTAAAATTTATATGTAATCACAAAGATCCCAAATAGCCAAAGCAATCATAAGAAGGAAGAACAAAGTTATAGGCAAAACACTAGATTTCAAATTGCACTACAAAGCTTCCATAGTGGAAACAGTATGTCACTGACATAAAGAGACACAGACTGCTGGAACAGAGTGAAGAGTCCAGAAGTAAACCCATATATATATAAACAGTCAACTGATATTTGACAGGGAACTAAGAATACACAGTGCAGAAAGAATGGCATCTTTAATAAATGATGTTAGGATACTGGATGTTTACATGCAAAATAATGTTTTTGGATTTCTATTTTACATAATTCACAAAAATTAATTCAAAAGGCTAAAATGTAAGACTTGAACCCTCATCCCCCTGCCCCAAATTCTCCTAGAAGAAAACACAAAGGAAAAGCCCTTTGATGTTTGTCTCGACAATGATTTTTTTTTTTAATATAACACAGAAAGCACTGACATGAAAAGGAAAAATAAAGACCTACAACCACATCAGTCTTGAAAGCTTGTGCATAGCAAAAAAGACAGTCAGCAAAATGAAAGGGAAACTCACAGAGCAGACAAAACTATTTGAACTCATGAGTTTTTAGCAAAGAAAGATCTATGCTATTATCTCCCAGAAACAGGAACCTATCTTTGCCTATTTTTTCACATTGAAATTTGTTGATTTAATCCACACCTACTGTAAAGGACAGCATTTTTTTTTTTTTTTTAATAAGAAAGCTATTTTCTTTGACTCACAACTTTCTTCAGAAAGTCATGAGGATTTTTTTACTTATGTATAATTCTTTTACTCTTTTGAGTACATAAGCTGATATATTAACACCTGAAAAATAAAACTATTTGTCTTCATTCTAGGTAAAATGCAATAGAATCACTGGTTTTCTCTGGTAGAGGACCACGTTCAATTGTGTTTACTTTGCAATAATTTTAACTTGAAGATAAAATTAACAACAAAGATGTATTTAGTTTTACAGAAAACATTTTAACAAAATGAGACAGAAGGCTATATATTTTCTGATAACTTTTGCAGTGTCTAAAAAACGTTTGAGGAGCAAAATCACACAAATGGAAATCTGGTACATGACATCCATGACTGTTGGCTCCTTTCTTCCCTGTGAATTTCTACCCAGGTCTGACTTTTTGATGATTTCAAGCATGCTGAAATATTGATCCTTAAATGTACAATTTTAATTGAATTGAAATATTATTTTATATATTACTAGTCAGGGATTTTAAAAAATTCACACCTAAAAAATTATGTGACTTTTTGCTATTTTCTTAGAAAGAATAACTATATTGATTAAATGGCAGGCAGGGGCAAGTGGGGAGACAAAATCACCCCTCCTAACAGCATAAACAATTTCTTTTTTTAATTCAAGGAAAAAGTTTTCTTCTAGGTTTAATATTACTTGGTATATTTTATTAAATTTTGAAGCTGTATTAAGCCAAATGCCTGAGAAAACTATACAATTGGTAATTGCTCTGATTGTATTTATACAGGGAAATAAACACAGACTGTGTATTAAATTCTCTGAAAGTCATGATACATCTCAGATGAAGACTCTATGGTACTATTAATATTATTAATATTTTGTTTTTTTTCCCAGAGTCAGCCTCTATCAAAACTTCAATAAGTTGTTCTCCTAGTCTCCGTACAGAACTTGGCAGGAGTTACAGCTAGCAGTTGACAGCAGCTAAAGTCATTTCTCTTTGACAGAATCTATAAAGCCAAACACTGTAATAACTTCTCTGATGGAATTTTAGTGGTGAAACTCTTTGTCTTGTTACCATTGCTATTCAATTCCAACTGGGTCTTCACCTAACGGGAATGATAATGATGCTCTGTGGTTTCTGTTTCCACCTGTGACCCCTGATCAACTGGAGAGTGGCAAATTTTCCTCAAAATGAATTTGATACTGGGAAAATTATGCTTTCAGAGAAAGTCCTCTTCCTCTAAGGACCTCTCTGGCCTTCTGCAGTAACAAGAGTCAAACTCATCCTTCATCAAGTGCTTTTATTTTCTCTCTCTCTCTAAACTTTAACAAAGACAGTTGGAAAGGATCATTTACAGCATGCATCTACAACTTCAGGCCAAGATGCTTGAGAGGAAAAGAACACAACAATCATTTAGGTTTTCTCCCTTTTCCCTATGCTAGAGTTTAGCTTTACATATGTTTTTCTTCTAATTGTTCTAATGGTAAATTTCAACAATGAAATTAGGATGCTTTATATGGCAATTTTGAAATCAATACCTGGAAAGTCCTTGTGCTTGTACTTTGAACTTAGAAGCATGGTTACTCAAAAGGACGGTTCCTCTTAGGATACCCTCACTTGGATAAATCATTATCATAAGTATGAAATAAAATAGAAGACTATAGTATAATATAATGTTTTCAACGACACTGCTCCTTAGTTCATGATTTCCTTCCGATATAGCAACAAAATCTATGCCTAATAAGTGAAGCTTTGTAAATTGGACCATAACAAGTCAATGATTTAAGAAAAAAGCAAGTGGATTAAAATAAAACATGTCTGAATTTTCGTTAAATATATGAATGTACATATATATATCAATAACCTCAGATATGCAGATGACACCACTTTTATGGAAGAAAGTGAAGAGGAACTTCACTTTGCTCATCAAAAAGCCTCTTGACGAAAGTAAAAGTGGAGAGTGAAAAAGTTGGCTTAAAGCTCAACATTCAGAAAATGAAGATCATGGCATCCGGTCCCATCACTTCATGGCAAATAGATGGGGAAACAGTGGAAACAGTGTCAGACTTTATCTTTTGGGGCTCCAAAATCACTGCAGGTGGAGATTGCAGTCATGAAATTAAAAGATGCTTACTCCTTGGTAGAAAAGTTATGAGGAACCTAGATAGTATAGTCAAAAGCAGAGATATTACTTTGCCAACAAAGGTCCGTCTAGTCAAGGCTATGGCTTTTCCAGTGGTCATGTATGGATGTGAGAGTTGGACTGTGAAGAAAGTTGAGCACCAAAGAATTGATGCTTTTGGACTGTGGTGTTGCAGAAGACTCTTGAGAGTCCCTTGGTCTGCAAGGAGATCCAACCAGTCCATTCTGAAGGAGATCAGCCCTGGGATTTCTTTGGAAGGAATGATGCTAAAGCTGAAACTACAGTACTTTGGCCACCTCATGCGAAGAGTTGACTCACTGGAAAAGACTGTGATGCTGGGAGGGATTGAGGGTAGGAGGAGAAGGGGACGACAGAGGATGAGATGGCTAGATGGCATCACTGACTTGATGGATGTGAATCTGAGTGAACTCCGGGAATTTTTGATGGACAGGGAGACCTGGCGTGCTGCGATTCATGGGGTCTCAAAGAGTGGGACATGAGTGAGTGACTGAACTAAACTGACTGATGTGTGTGTGTGTGTGTGTGTATATATATATATATATATATATATATATATATAATAAATCAAAATGTTTCTTCCCAGTCACCAGAAGGTTAGTTTTAACATCATTACATTTGGAATTCACATTTTATTAGGGCATGTCCAATGAGAAAATTTTAAATCTGAAAATATTTTGCCTTTTTAAGTCATAAAGCTTGGCTTGCTCTAATTGGAAGTTATACATGCATATCCCCCTGAAACAGAACCCGACACTGTGTTATGAAATAGATAATGTAATCATGGTTTAAATATATGAGCATAAATCTAAGCTTTGTTTGTGTGACTAATTGGCTACTTGAGAGTTGAAAAAGGGTTCTAAAATGTGATAAATTTTATCAATATTATAACTGACCACTGGACTGGAAATTCTATATATGAAGTTAAATGATAACAGGAATATTGATAGTTTTTTCACAGGCATGCAGGAGCATTTATTATGATTTACATAATTTTAAGAGGAAAGCAAAGCTAAATTTTATGTTGTTTTAGTAATAGAAAATCTATTAAATAATTCAAACCAAAGACTATAAACTAATAACAGGATTGAAATATCAGCATTTCCAATTTTAATAACTTCTTTATTTTAGAAAGTTGAGAGACCTATCACTTTTATGTTTAAATAATGGCCAATATTTTTTAAAGTTCCTAATCTTAATCTGAACTTTTACTAGTGTGTTTTATTATAAATATTACATTTAAATTATTACATTATCATATTTATTAAAGTTAAATGTTTAGAAACAAAATCACTCCCAAACATATCTTAAATTTAAAAAGAAAGTTCAGCTGTGACTTAGAACAAGTATAGAACTATAACTGTAAAAATGTGTATTCTTTGTGAAATTGCAATAGCAGAGCAGAAATGAATAATTAACAAGTAAAAGTTTAGTGTTCAAGCCTTATTCCATATTTTCACCCTACTTCAAACTAATTCTCACTAAGGAAGAGTGATTATGAGAAGAAAAAATGATGAAGATACTTATAGTAATATTGGTTGGTCATTATAACAATGATGGAAACCTCTTCCCATTTCTATATCCATTTGCTTATGACCTCCTAACACACTCCTCATGTATCCTCTCAGAAAAGGACAATGTTATGAAAGCTTATCATTCTTCTTTTGAGTCTCTCAGAGATGTATCCTCACTCTCTGCTGCTGCTGCTAAGCCGCTTCAGTCGTGTCTGACTCTGTGCGACCCCATAGACGGCAGCCCACCAGGCTCCCCTGTCCCTGGGATTCTCCAGGCAAGAGTACAGGAGTGGGGTGCCATCGCCTTCTCCATCCTCAGCCTCTTCAGTTCAGTTCAGTAGCTCAGTCATGTTCGACTCTTTGCGACCCCATGAATTGCAGCACACCAGGCCTCTCTGCTCATCACCATCTCTCGGAGTTCACTCAGACTCACGTCCATTGAGTTCGTGATGCCATCCAGCCATCTCATCCTCGGTCGTCCCCTTCTCCTCCTGCCCCCAATCCCTCCCAGCATCAGAGTCTTTTCCAATGAGTCAGTTCTTCGCATGAGGTGGCCAAAGTACTGTAGTTTCAGCTTTAGCATCATTCCTTCCAAAGAAATCCCAGGATTGATCTCCTTCAGAATAGACTGGTTGGATCTCCTTGCAGCCCAAGGGACTCTCAAGAGTCTTCTCAAACACCACAGTCAAAAGCATCAATTCTTTGGTGCTCAGCCTTCTTCACAGTCCAACTCTCATATCCATACATGACCACAGGAAAAACCATGGCCTTGACTAGACGGACCTTGGTCGGCAAGGTAATGTCTCTGGTTTTGAATATAGTATCTAGGTTGGTCATAACTTTTCTTCCAATTAGTAAGCGTCTTTTAATTTCATGGCTGCAGTCACCATTTGCAGTGATTTTGCAGCCCCCAAAATAAAGTCTGACACTGTTTCCACTGTTTCCCCATCTATTTCCCATGAAGTGATGGGACCGGATGCCATGATCTTCGTTTTCTGAATGTTGAGTTTTAAGCTTACTTTTTCACTTTCATCAAGAAGCCCTTTAGCTCCTCTTCACTTTCTGCCATAAGGGTTGTGTCATATGCATATCTGAGGTTATTGATATTTCTCCCAGCAATCTTGATTCCAGCTTGTGCTTCTTCTAGTCCAGCATTTCTCATGATGTACTCTGCATATAAGTTAAATAAGCAGGGTGACAATATACAGCCTTGATGCACTCCTTTTCCTATTTGGAACCAGTCTGTTGTTCCATGTCCAGTTCTAACTGTTGCTTCCTGACCTGCATACAGATTTCTCAAGAGGCAGGTCTGGTGGTCTGGTATTCCCATCTCTTTCAGAATTTTCCAGTTTCTTGTGATCCACACAGTCAAAGGCTTTGGCATAGTCAATAAAGCAGAAATAGATGTTTTTCTGGACTGTCTTGCTTTTTCCATGATCCAGCAGATGTTGGCAATTTGCTCTCTGGTTCCTCTGCCTTTTCTAAAACCAGCTTGAACATCAGAGAGTTCACAGTTCATGTATTGCTGAAGCCTGGCTTGGAGAATTTTGAGCATTACTTTACTAGCGTGTGAGATGAGTGCAATTGTGCAGTAGTTTGAGCATTCTTTGGCATTGCCTTCCTTTGGAATTGGAATGAACATTGACGTTTTCCAGTCTTGTGGCCACTGCTGAGTTTTCCAAATTTGCTGGCATATTGAGTGCAGCACTTTCACAGCATCATCTTTCAGGATTTGAAACAGCTCAACTGGAATTCCATCTCCTCCACTAGCTTTGTTCATAGTGATGCTTTCTAAGGCCCACTTGACTTCACATTCCAAGATGTCTGGCTCTAGATGAGTGATCACATCATCATGATTATCTGGGTCATGAAGATCTTTTTGTACAGTTCTTCCATGTATTTTTGCCACCTCTTCATATCTCTGTTTCTGTTAGGTCCAGACCATTTCTGTCCTTTATCGAGCCCATTTTTGCATGAAATGTTCCCTTGATATCTCTAATTTTCTTGAAGAGATCTCTAGTCTTTCCCATTCTGTACTTTTCCTCTATTTCTTTGCATTGATTGATGAAGAAGGCTTTCTTATCTCTTCTTGCTATTCTTTGGAACTCTACATTCAGATGCTTATATCTTTCCTTTTTTTCCTTTGCTTTTCATCTCTCTTCTTTTCACAGCTATATGTAAGGCCTCTCCAGACAGCCATTTTACTTTTATGCATTTCTTTTCCATGGGGATGGTCTTGATCCCTGTCTCCCGTACAATGTCACGAACCTCATTCCATAGTTCATCAGGCACTCTATCTATCAGATCTAGGCCCTTAAATCTATTTCTTACTTCCACTGTATAATCATAAAGGATTTGATTTAGGTCGTACTTGATTGGTCTAGCGGTTTTCCCTACTTTCTTCAATTTAAGTCTGAATTTGGTAATAAGGAGTCCATGATCTGAAGCACAGTCAGCTCTTGGTCTTGTTTTTGTTGACTATATAGAGCTTCTCCATCTTTGGCTGCACAGAATATAATCAGTCTGATTTTGGTGTTGACCATCTGGTGATGTCCATGTGTAGTCTTCTCTTGTGTTATTGGAAGTGGGTGTTTGCTATGACCAGTACATTTTCTTGGCAAAACTCTATTAGTCTTTGCCCTGCTTCATTCTGCATTCCAAGGCCAAATTTGCCTGTACCTCCAGGTGTTTCTTGACTTCCTACTTGCTAAAGTAGGAAGTCCCCTATAATGAAAAGGACCTCTTTTGGGGTGTTAGTTCTAAAAGGTCTTGTAGGTCTTCATAAAACTGTTCAACTTCAGCTTCTTCAGTGTTACTGCTTGGGTCATAGGCTTGGATAACTGTGATATTGAATGGTTTGTCTTGGCGATGAACAGAGATCATTCTGTCGTTTTTGAGATGGCATCCAAGTACTGCATTTCGGACTCTTTTGTTGACCATGATGACTACTCCATTTCTTCTGAGGGATTCCTGCCCACAGTAGTAGATATAATGGTCATCTGAGTTAAATTCACCCATTCCAGCCCATTTTAGTTCCCTGATTCCTAGAATGTCGATGTTCACCCTTGCATCTGCTTCATTCCACATTCCAAGGCCAAATTTGCCTGTTACTCCAGGTGTTTCTCCAGGCAACACTACTAGAGTGGGTTGCCGTGGACTCCTCCAGGGGATCTTCCCAACCCAGGGGATCAAATCTGCGTCTCTTATGTTCTTGCATTGGCAAGCAGGTTCTTTACCACTAGCACCAATTGGGAAGCATATTCTAACAAATATTTAAATAACTACTTGCTAACATCACATCTCTTATAATTTAAGAACCTATACCCTGAATTTTGTTGGGTATTGAAAGGCCCCATCTCTGTCTTCAAGTTTTTGAGATTTAAATAATGGAAAAAATCCTGAATTCACCTTTTGAATCTCTAGATGTAGGTTACAGTGTGTGTGAGTGTTGGTTGCTCAGTCTTGTCTGACTCACTGTGACCCCAGGCTCCTCTGTCCATGGAATTCTCCAGGCAAGAATGCTGGAGGAGATAGCCATTTCCTTCTCCAGTGGATCTTCCCAACCCAGGGATCAAACCCATACCAATTGGACTGCAGTCAGATTCTTTACCATCTGAGCTACTAGGGAAGTTCCACAGACTACAATAACACTGGCCAATTTAATATGGATCCTCTTAGTAAATATGAGTATATGTGATAGCTAAATAGCATTGAGAAGTTATTATTGTTAAACTTCCATTATTTTTGAAAATTAAATGTAGAGAAAAACCCAATGTACTAGTGGCCTAAAGAATGGGGTGGGGGGAGGTTTGCAGGGAAAGCACATAGTTTATTTTACTCTGACTGTTTTTGAGATATCGCTTTGTTTTTCAGTTTGTCTGGTGCATTCATGGGTCAAGGGTAACAGAGATGGGATGGGTTTATAAATCTGCAATTGTGTTTTTTTGATTCTTTTTTTTAATATTCTATGATTTTCTGATGGCCCTCTTATTCTAATGGCTCTAATTCTGATGGTCTCAGGTTCCTTTCTTTACCTTCCACTGAGAGAAAGAGTGTTTATGCTTTCTTTTTAGAATTTTGGTTGATTTATTATTACTGTCTTTTAAAAACCTTTTCAGGTTATTTTTAAATATATCTCTTGTATATTGTATGTAGGTGAATCTTGCATTGAAAGCAAGTATGTTTCTTTCCTTAGTTTTTGAATTTCTGATCCATGTTGCTTTTTTTTTTTTTTAATTTCATGTAACTGAATACTTATGTATATTTGATTAACCCAAGAGAGCCTTTTCTAATTTATTTTTCTACGTGTATGCTTTGGGGGATTTTGCAATCAGCTAATGTGTTTTCATTTCAGTGTTTTATATTTTTGATGCAATAGTTTGTGGATGCATGTTTTTTTATGAAAGGCTTCTGAAAGTATGGAATAATTTTCATGATTTTTACATCAAGAAATAACTCTTATGCCTAAACTTTGATACCTTTAATGGTTGGTATTTGGTAGAATGAAAGAAGATGCTCCTTTTTTTATTTTTTTTTCTTTTTCTTGGATAACATTAAATTCTTTCTGTCCCCTTAGATTTCCTTCACAGGTCAATTTCCAAGCAGGTAGTTTCTCTCCTTTCCATCTAAGCATCTTCTCCCCAGAAGATTGATCCATTTTTCTTCCATTTTGTTTTTTTCACAAACTAACTTGGTCGACATAAAATTTGAGCCAAGAGTTAAGTATTATAACATGAAAATTGATTACATTTTTTTTCTACTTATTGGATTTGAAGTTAGTAGTATTATCTGCTTTCTGCTTACACTGATACATGAGTTTTGCAGGATGTGATTGGTACTTGTTGATTTGTATAGTTGTCAGATATTATGTTGAGGGATTTGTATTTACACATTTGCCATTACCTTGGTTGGGCTTCCCAGGTGGCTCAGTGGTAGAGAATTCCTTACAATGCAGAAGACTCAGGATTTGATTCCTGGGTCAGGAAGATCCCCTGAAGGAAAAACAAGGCAACCCACTCCAATATTCTTGCCTGGAAAATCTCATGGACAGAGGAGCCTGGCAGGCTACAGTCCATGTGGTCGTAAAGGGTCAGACGTGACTTATCATGTATGCAAACAATGAAATACATTACCTTGATTACTTACAGTTTTGTTTAATTTCTTTCATGTACAGCACTTAAGATGGATTTGCTTGATTATATAAAAAAATTTGAAAAATTATTGTAACCATGCCATCTCAGAAATAAGTGCCATTAAAAAGTGGTAACGATAATCATCAAACTGGATAAACAACAAAAAGACCCATGGAGAGAAGCTGTTGATAAGCTGCTAGGTCATGTGTCCCATTTTTTCTGTGACCCATGGACCTCTGTCCATGGAATTTCCCAGGCAAGAATACTGGAGTGGGTTGTGATTCCCTTCTCCAGGGGATCTTCCCAGAGACTGAACTAGTGTCTCCTGTATTGTAGGTGGATTCTTTACCTCTGTGCCACCAAGACAAAGTCTAGAGATCAATCGATCCACAAATACAACACTTTCTTGTTTGTTTAAATCTCAACATTAGATGCTTTAATTAGTGTAATGTTTACAAAATACGCAGAAACATTTTGTTTAACTATCTATCTTAAAATTTTTTAGTAAAATGAACACCTTTTATTAGCTGAGACTATTTAATGCTGTGAGCTTCCCTGGTAGATCAGCTGGTAAATAATCTGCAAGCAACGCAGGCAACTTCAGTTCCATTCCTGGGTCGGGAAGATCCCCTGGAGAAAGGATAGGCTACCCACTCCAATATTCTTGCCTGGACAATCCCCATGGAGAGAGGAGCCTTGTGGAGTACAGTCCATGGGGTCACAAAGAAGAGGACACTACTGAGTGGCTGAGCACAGCAGCACAGCAGCGCATTGCATGCTGTACCTTCAATCTGGTATAGCATACTGTGGAAAAGGCATCAGTCTTTAAAATGAGATGTTGGCCTCATACCTGAGTTTCACCTCTAATTTTCCAACTGACAAAGTGCCTCTCTTTAAGCATGAAAATGTAAATGATATTTCTGCTTATCTCAGAGCTCTTCTGTGTTTTACAGCTGTTTCTGAGAAAGATGCTTAGGATTTAATCACTTACTTTAGAATGTGAGGAGTCAGGTGCTCAAAAGTTGTATTGCATTTAATTCCGAGCTTATTCTGGACTGTGTGGGAGCATATTTTAACTTTTATGCATTCATGAGACAATAAGTCTATCCCTCTTTTCCATAGAATGCAATTGAACATACAGAATGCTTTTAATTCACCCTGCTTGAATTCACACTACTTTCCTAGTTCCACTGTAACCAAATATTCAGGGTGGTAAATGTTAAACAAATAATTACTCCTCTTTTGGTATATGACAGACTGGAAAATAAATTTTATACAGAATATAATTTGAGCTTCCTTTACCATGCCCAATGTGTTAACTTTAACAATTGTTAAGAGACTTGAAATCAAAGGGGCATTAAAATGTAATGTAAAAAATGTTCATTTATTACTTGATGAATAGCACTATATAATGAATAGCACTATATATATTTGACATGTTTTCAAAATATAAATACTTTTCTGTTATATATTTATTTGGAAGAGATTTTTCTGAAATATTGCAACATGAATTTTATTAAAATTGAAAATAAATGTTAATATACTAATTAAAATTGGAGCTGTATGCAATGGTGCATAATCAGAAGTATTTATAAAGGAACAAATGTTGATATATTAGAAATCATGGTTTTAATAATATATTGATGAAGCTATACATATTCCATTTATTCATTATCTCTACTGGGGGAAAATATATTTTGACCAGACACAGGAAATATAATTTTGTCCCAGAAAGTAAGAACATGGTCAAAGGATGATGGTGGTATATCAGAAGAACACAGGAGACTTTAAAAGTATGTGTGTGTGTGTGTGTGTGTGTGTGTGTGTGTGTATGGTGATTTGTACCAATTTGGGTATAATTTTAGCATCAATCTCAATAAAGATATTGGTAAGCAATCAATTAATAACCAAAATTCCATAAATGCACTGTAATCTACTAAATAAATGAAGAAATGAAAGCTATCCTTTATAGAATGTCAAATAATATAAAGCAAGAAATGACTGAGCTAAAAGTTCATCAGTGAGTGCTAAAACTTGTGGCAGAAAATTTTGATGATAAATTAGATTATCAGTCTTAGATTATCCCAGTGCAAACTGCTTATTCATAACAAAGAGAAAAGTGGTAATTTTGCAACAGAGAAATTCCAGAAACTCTGTCTTAAACTAGAGGTTAAAGTTACTATTACTTCTTTTTGATGCTATTTTTACTATGACTCATAATGTGTTTGTGCTTGCTCAGTTGCTCAGTCATGTCCAACACTTTGTAATCCCATGGACTGTAGCCCTCCACGTTCCTTTGTCCATGGGATTTCCAGGCAAGGATATTGGAGTGGGTTGTCATTTCTCCCTCCAAGGGACCTTCCTGACATAAGTATGGAACTAGTATCTTATGTTTTCTGAATTGCAGATGGACTCTTTAGCACTATGTCACCTGGGCTGTTATATCAAACTAACATCATTTGACATCTGATGTGATGCACTTAGAAAGATACAATATTGCTTTCATTGCATTTATTCCAAGAAATCATAACATGAATACAATCAATCCAATTTCACAGACATTAAAATATTGATCCATTTTTTCAATTATGTGAAGATCATAGAAGAACAAAACAAAACCAAACAAAAAAGACCAGAGAACTGTTTCGATTAAAGTAGACTATGGAGACATGGAAGCTAAATGTTATATATCGCCCTTCATTGGGTCCTGGAGCAGAAATAAATAGTTAAAGCCATTCTACAAACAACGTTACATTCATTGAACTGTGAATATTGACTCTCCATGAGAATATGTTATTATACCAAAGTAAAATTTTTCCATTTTATTAATTATATTGTTAAGTGAGATCATGTCCAATGTACTTAGAAATAAAGGGATATTAAGATCACATGTGAAGAGTTGACTCATTGGAAAAGATTCTGATGCTGGGAGGGATTGGGGGAAGGAGGAGAAGCGGACGACAGAGGATGAGATGGCTGGATGGGATCACTGACTTGATGGACATGAGTCTGAGTGAACTCTCGGAGTTGGTGATGGACAGGGAGGCCTGGCATGCTATGATTCATGGGGTCGCAAAGAGTCAGACAGAACTGAGTGACTGAACTGACTGAAGATTCTCTGGAGAAGGAAATGGCAACCCACTCCAGTATTTCTTCCTGGGAAATCCCATGGACAGAGGAGCCTGGCAGGCTACAGTCCAGGGGATCACAGTCCAGTGATCCAGTAAATGTGTCCAGTTGGACACAATTTAGCAGCTAAACTGCAGCAGCATATCTTCTTTTCACTCTCAAATGATACAGAAACAATAACATATGTATGCACATATAGGGGCTTCCTGGTGGCTCATCAGTAAAGGAATTGCCTGTAATGCAGGACATGAGAGTTCAATGGCTGGGTCAGGAAGATGCACTGGAGGAGGGCACAGAAATCCACTCCTGATTCTTGCCTGGAGAATCCCATCCTGGTGGGTTATGGTCTGTAGGGTAGCAAATAGTTGGGCACAACTGAAGCAACTGAGCATGCATATAAATATACACACATAATACATAGATATCATCTCCAAGAGAAAGGGAGAGAATGGAAAAATCAAATGGGACAAAATGTAAACAAATGATAAATCTTAGCATATAGAAATTTTTGGTACCACTCTTGCAATAGTCCTATGTTTTAACATGTAAAAATAGTAGGTACACAAAGGATTTATAAGTTAAATAATATTTAAAAAATAAATTTTGTTAATGGCAATAGTACTTACAAAAACTTGAAAATGAGTACCTAAATATCATAATTTATTTCCTGAAATGTCTACATCATTTTAAGTATGTATACTATTATGTTTTATAAGTTATAAATTCAATCATTCAAAATGAAGCTATTTTTCTCTATTGATCAGAAAATTCATGACAGGTTTATTGTTAACTTGGAGAATGGGTACTTGGTGGGTTTATGTGTGCTCAGTCGCTCAGTTTTGTCCTACTCTTTGCAGTCCCATGGACTTCAGCCCACCAGGCTCCTGTCCATGGGATTTCCTAGGCAAGAACACTGCAGTGGGTTGTCATTTCCTACTCCAGGGGGTCTTCCTGACCCAGAGATCAAATCCACATCTCTTGTGTCTCTTACATCTCCTGCATTGGTAAGCAAATTCTTTACTACAAGTGTCACCTGGGAAGCTTTAGAGATACATTTAAAAGAAATAGTTGTCTCACTGAAATCATTTTCAAAATTTAAGGTTTATGTGCATTTTTTTGTGCAAATATTTTTGACATTTATATTAGATAGTTAAAGGTTACATTCAACAAAAGTGTGGGAACCACTTGTAGTTCAAATTTGCTTGGTCACTATGCAATGTTTTACTTGTTCTTACCTTTGTAGAAACACTTTACTGTGGCCATTACTCCCTACACACTCTGGTGAGTTTAATAAGTCCACTATGTGCATACCTACATGTATGTTTGTGTTGGTTTTGTTCACCCTTAAGAAGTCTCCTTGGTCCCCATTTTCTTTTCTAAATCACTTTATAATTACTTTGATAATAAACGAGCATCATCAAAATTCAAAAGTTTGTGTTTTTTTTTACCACCAATTAACATTTCAACAAAATATTAACACTATTTTCAGGATTATGTAATGTAGATTATGAGTAATTGATATCAATACCAAGAATAATGGCACTTAAAATATATCTTGGGGCAATGTGCAAGTTGAATGTACATTTGCATTAAAACAAAAGATTAAGTTAGCACACCAGAAAACATTCTTCTACTTCATTATTCCTACTTTGATCAATCATCGTACTAGAAAATAAAATTTATTTGTGCATTCTTGTTTACAGTTAATGTAAAACACTGTCTTTAATTGGTCATTTAAAAATTTTAAATAACATGCATAGCACAAGATTCTTCACACAGAATCTTAAAACAATATAAAATATTCATGGAAAGATAAGTTTGGTAGGTATAAAATTGCTTTTTGAAAACTATAACATCATGAAAATCATTTTATGGTTTTTCACATTTTTCAAAATGTAAAATACAATTTAAAGCCCATAATAAGAATGCAGAAACATCTGTTTGCTGATTATCCATTTATGGACTGGTAAAATTTATGACCATTATATCTACTACTGGGGGCAAGAATCTCTTAGAAGAAATAGAGTAGCCATCATAGTCAACAAAAGAGTGAAATGCAGTACTTGGATGCAATCTCAAAAATGACAGAATGATCTCTTTTCATTTCCAAGGCAAACCATTCAGTATCAAAGTAATCCAAATCTATGCCCTGACCAATAATGCTGAAAAAGCTGAAGCTGAATGGTTCTATGGAGATCTACAAGAAGTTCTAGAACTAACACCAAAAAGATGTCCTTTTCATTACAGGGGACTGGAATACACAAGTAAGAAGTCAAGAAATACATGGAGTAATAGGCAAATTTGGCCTTGGAGTACAAAATGAAGCAGGGCAAAGGCTAATAGAGTTTTGTCAAGAGAACACATGGGTCATAGCAGGCACCCTCTTCCAACAACGTGGGAGAAGACTCTACACATGGACATCACCAGATGGTCAACACCAAAATCAGATTGATTATATTCTTTGCAGCTAAAGATGAAGAAGTTCTATACAGTCAGCAAAAACAAGACTAGGAGTTGACTGTGGCTCAGATCATGAACTACTTATTGCCAAATTCAGACTTAAATTGAAGAAAGTGGGGGAAAACCACTAGACCATTCAGGTATAATCTAAATCAAATCCCTTATGATTAAACAGTAGAAGAAACATATAGATTCAAGGGATTAGATCTGATAGAGTACCTGAAGAACTATGGATGGAGGTTCATGACAAGGTATAGGAGGCACAGATCAAAACCATCCCAAAGAAAAAGAAATGCAAAAAGGCAAATGATTGTTTGAGGAGGTCTTACAAACACATATGAAAAGAAGAGAAGCAAAAGTCAAAGGAGGAAAGGAAGGATAGACCCATTTTACTACAGAGTTCCAAAGAATAGTAAGGAGAGATAAGAAAGCATTCTTCAGGGATCAGTGCAAAGAAATAGAGGAAAACAATAGAGTGGGAACAATTAGAGATTTCTTCAAGAAAATTAGAGATACCAAGGGAACATTTCATACAAAGATGGGCTCAATAAAGGATGGATGTGCCTAACAGAAGGAGAAGATATTAAGAAGTGGCAAGAATACACAGAAGAACTATACAAAAAGATCGTCATGACCCAGATAATCACGATGGTGTAATCACTCACCTAGAGCCAGAAATCCTGGAATGCAAAGTCAAGTGGGTCTTAGGAAGCATTACTATGAACTAGTGGATGTGAAGTGACTTAGCAGCAGCAGCAGCAGCAGCAGCAGCAGCAGCAGCAGTGTATGTGAGGAATTACAGTTGAGTAATTTCAAATCTTAAAAGGTAATGCTGTAAAAGTGTTGCACTCAATATGTCAGCAAATTTGGAAACTCAGCAGTGGCCAGAGGACTGGAAAAGGCCAGTTTTCATTTCAATCCCCCAAAAGGCAATGCCAAAAAGTGCTCAGACTACCACATAATTGCACTCATCTCACACTCTAGCAAAGTCATGCTCAAAATTCTCCAAGCCAGGCTTCAACAGTATGTGAAACATGAACCTCCAGATATTCAAGCTGGATTTAGAAAAGGCAGAGGAACCAGAGATCAAATTGCCAACATCCACTGGATCATTGAAAAAGCAAGAAAGTTCTAGGAAAAGCATCTACTTTTGCTTTATTGACTATGTTAAAGACTTTGACTGTGTGAATCACAACAAAATGTGGAAAATTCTGAAAAAGATGGGAATACCAGACCACCTGACCTGCCTCCTGAGAAATCTCTATGCAGGTTAAGAAACAGTGGTTAGAACTGGACATGGAAAAACAGACTGGTTCCAAATAGGAAAAGGAATGTGTCAAGTCAGTATATTGTCACCTGGCTTATTTAAATTATATGCAGAGTACATCATAAGAAATACTGGAGTGGATGAAGCACAAGCTGGAATCAAAATTGCTTGGAGGAATATCAATAACCTCCGCTATGCAGATGACACCATCTTTATGGCAGAAAGCAAAGAAGAACTAAAGAGCTTCTGGATGAAAATGAAAGAGGACAGTGAAAATGTTGGCTTAAAACTCAACATTCAGAAAATTAAGATCATGGCATCTGATCCCATCACTTCATGGCAAATAGATGGAGAAACTGACAGACTTTACTTTGGGGGCTCCAAAATCATTGTAGATGGTGACTGCAGCCATGAAATTAAAGGATGTTTGCTCCTTGGAAGAAAAGTTATGATCAACCTAGACAGCTTGTTAAAAAGCAGAGACATTGCCAACAAAGGTCACTCTAGTCAAAACTATGGTTTTTCAGTAGTCATGTATGGATGTTAGAGTTGGACTATAAAGAAAGCTGAGTGCCAAAGAATTGATGGTTTTGAACCGTGGTGTTGGAAAAGACTCTTGAGAGTACCTTGGACAGCATGGAGATCCAACCAGTCCATCCTAAAGGAAATCAGTCCTGAATATTCATTGAAAGAACTGATGCTGGAGCTAAAACTCCAACACTCTGGCCCCCTGATGCAGAGAACTGACTCATCTGAAAAGACCCTGATGCTGGAAAAGATTCAAGGTGGGAGGAGAAGGGGACAACAGAGGAGGAGATGGTTTGATAGCATCACCCTCTCAATGGACATGAGTTTGAGTAAAGTGGGAGTTGGTGGTGGACAGGCAGGCCTGGAGTGCTGCAGCGTGTGCAGTCGCAAAGAGTCAGACACGACTGAGCAACTGAACTGAAGACTTTTATGTATATGCATAGAATAACTGATATAGAATAAATACTTTTCAATATGCATTTTCAACTGATTTTCTAAGCAATCTTTCAATTTTACATCAGATACACCATTAAGAAAATATTCTAAACTCACTGGTTATTCATAATAAGTGAAAGTGAAAAGTGAAGTGAAGTCGCTCAGTCGTGTCCGACTCTTTGCAACCCGTGGACTGTAGCCCACCAAGCTCCTCTGTCCATGGGATTCTCCAGGCAAGAATACTGGAGTGGGTTGCCATTTCCTTCTCCAGTTAATCATAATAGTAACACAAAATTAAGTTATTTCAATCACTTTAACAATGAAAATGTGTTATCTGTAAGACAACTGATTAGTTCCCCAGTTCATTCAAATTAATACATGAGATTAAAAAATTGGCTTATTTTTAACTAAACATATTGACTATATGTGAGTCTTTGTATGTGTATAAACTTGATTATCTTTTTCTCTCTTTGAAATTAAAATACTTCAAATAAACTTTTGTGTTAAAAATAGCTGGTCTTGATATTCTCCCTAATTTCCCCTAAAATATAGATTTAAATAAAGAAACTTATACATGGTTTCAATTCTGTTAATAAGTTAGTGTAATATAATTCTTGATAGCCTCAATTTTATTTCTGTTAAGTGAAATCTTGAAAAAATGTGACCTAAGTGATCATCAACCATTCTTTGCAACTGGGTGAACAGCACAGTTAATTGGAAAAATATGGAAATAATTTTGAATAACCATTATTACTTCACAAGAAAATGCAGTATTAGTCTTACATTTTGAAGGATTTAGATAAAATTTCCCTCCTTGTACTTTATCACTTTCCCCTTTCCATTCTCCTTTATTATTTCCTCCTTTTTCATTTCCTTTCTTTCTCCTCTCTTTTTCCTTTTCTTTGAGATCTCTATCAACTTTTTATTATTTACAGAAATTAGTTACTGCCATCATCCAGATTCAGAGCGTATATGGTCTGATTAATAATCAATATTAGAAGATATCATATATACAAAATAACTAAATATTGTTTTAATCTTTGTATTATTTTGGTTTTGAATTGTTGTTTCTGTTATTATCATTATTTGATTATGGCAGCTTGACCTTCAGCCTAGTACATGAATATGCTAATTACATACATTGGAAATTTGACAAGGATGTAGAATAATTGCCAAAGTAACTGGCAACTACTATATGGAAGATGCACGTTCTCCACTGTGAAATTTTCCCCATACTTTGTTACTTTCCCTGCCCACCTCATCAATGTGTCTGGTTACTATAGACATCTATGCTTTGTCCCTGACCTGCTTAGCATCTTCAAGAAATATTATTAAATACTTGGAGAAAGGGATACACAGCTCATTTTTAACACTAAATAAAAGAAATCTTAGCAAATTATAGGGAAACAATTATTTAGCTGCTACTGCTATGGCTAATGATTCCTGGGTGGGAATATAATTATCATCAACCTTTTGCATCAGATGCTATTATCTTCATTGCAAAAATTTGTAAAATGAGTCAGAGAGAAGCTTTGTGGATTGCCATGTCCACAGAGCCAGTAAGAGCCAGAGAGAGGACTGAAACACCTGAGTCTGGCTTGAGAGCCTCTAGCTCAAGTTCTGCTATTATTACAGCCAAAGTACTAATTAGGGAAGTATAATCTCAGGTTCTGTGCAATGTTATAATACTCTAATTTTAAATAAGTACTAAGTTGAATTGTATAAATTTAAAGGTATAAATACAAATGGAAAGGTCTTTATTGAATACTTAATTTTTACTCTACACAATTTATATGCAAATTAAAGACAAAATATATATTATTGAATATGAGTAAGAGAATAATTCAGTTAATTATTGGAATATTAGTGTTTTATCATAGTGAGGGTGAGGTGAGGTGAAGTCGCTCAGTCGTGTCCGACTCTTTGCGACCGCGTGGACTGAAACCTACTAGGCTTCTCTGTCCATGGAATTCTCCAGGCAAGAATACTGGAGTGGATTGCCATTTAGATTATCCTAATTTATTTTAATAGATTCATAATGATTTTACACATTACTATATGTAAAAATGCAATAGGCACCTCACTTTGGGAATGAATTCTATTAACTTTTTTTTCACAATTGTATTTGTACCTTCTAATATTTCTTTTGACAGCATCCCTCCCTGACTATTTTTACCATGATTAAATAAGGGGAGTTAATTTTAATTTTAATCTGCTTTAACATAAGATTGCATTCCAACCTGTGTTAAATTAACAAAGATACAGTAAATGGGGCCAAAATGTTTGTAAAGTTTAATGTGAAAGTTTAAGTAGTAAAAGCTTAATAGCCCAACATATATTGGAAATCTTAGTACTTTTGTATTTTTCAGTATAAAGTAATCCTCAAAACAATAACAAGCTGGCCTCTGGTTTGTGCAATTCTTATGAGAAAATTGTTTTCTTAAATATTGGTAGTAGAATAACTGAATTATTCTAACAAAACAAGTAATCATTTCTGAGTTATCTTTTAAGTAATCCTATCAGCTGATGTTTATAGTAATTCCTATATCCTAGGCATTATTAGATTTTTCACCATTTACCATTGCACAGGTCATAAGTTAATCAATACATTTTATTCTGAATACCTCAAAGAATTTCAATCTTATTTAGTTCATTCATAATTAGACAGAATTGAAGCATTAGCAGGTTCATAGGAGTCATGGGGCTAGATAAGCATGGTATTTAACCTGGATAAGTCTATAGAAAATTAAAGTAATAATACTGTTTAAATAAGGCCAAAGAAAAGTGGTCATTAGGAATTCAATATGGTCTTATCTATAATATCCTACACCAATTATTGCACATGTAGCGAAAGGATTTTTCATCCATAAAGAAAGTCGTATTTTAATTAATAAGCATTTTTTCATAAATATATTTTAATATAAGAAGTCTGTTCCATACTAGTCTTTTAATGGATTGCTTCCTGAATTATTACCAAATAACAGTGGAGAAAGCTGTGAAATTTTAACCAGTTCTGTATGTACTGGCACATCAATGTATTGTTACTCTTCTTTTCTTCTAGCAACCACTATCCAAATCAATTCAAAGTGTGAAATCCCCCCCAAACATCTTTACATTATACATGTCACCAAGTGGTGTCTGACTATTTTGCAAGCCCGTGGACTGTAGCCCGCCAGGCTCCTCTGTCCATGTGATTTCTCAGGCATGAATCCTGGAGTGGGTTGCTATTTCCTCCTGCAAGGAATCTTCCCGACCCAGGGATGACACATATGTCTCCTACATTGGCAGGTGATTCTTTACCACTGACTACCTGAGAAGCCCTTCAGAGTCTTTACCCTGGATAAATCCGGTCAGATTTCTCTGCCTTTTGTCTTTGTCCCATGAGGTGTGATTGGGCCAGTGCTATTTTTCTAGGATGAGAAGATGGATAACAACCACCAATGGGCTCATCTGCCTGTGTGTGGGGAGAGGCTTGCCATCTTCCTGAGGCATTGATAAAAATAGTTATTGATTCTCTTGCTTTTTTTTTTTTTCTGATGTTGGTTAGTTTGTTTTGACTTGGCCTTTTTTAATTCAGACACAAGTTTGTGCATCGGTACCAGAGAGAGGGAGGATATAAATTGGCCAACAGGTTAGCAAAAAGTCCTGACATCTTCTTTGGATTCAGGTGAGCAAAGCAGGCTAGCTCTTTATATGGTGCTGCCTGACTCAATAGTATTCTAGACTGGGCATAGGATCAGTGTCAAGTTTCAAGGCAAAAAAAAATTTAACTTTCCCCCTTTTGGGTCAGTTTCTTCCTTAGAGAAGAATTCTTGTTAAAGCTGTAAATCAGATGCTTCTAAATTCCGTGGCTGAACACCACTCTCATAATTTGCTTTTGTTTCATTAAGATTTTATATTAGATTAACTAAATTATAATACTTTGAATATCAGTTAAATGAAAAAGGAATATGTGTAGTGGTGAATATATGATTATTTGTTTCAGTACAAGAGTGATGTTAGATAACATCACAATAAAGAAAAGGAATATGATGGACATCCCCTCTCCCCATACACAGTGGTAAGAATTTGGAAAACTCTGTTACAATTTAAATGTTCTTAATATATTCTAGATAATTTAGGGATAAATCAAAGTAACTGAAATGTTACTTTATCCATGAAAGATTATAGATGCAAATAGCAATATACATAGCAAAGTATAAACTGAATAATAAACATTGTAAAAGGATTTGTTGAGCTGATATTATGTTACAATTAAATCAACAAGTAAACTATCTTTATATATTTCAAGGTCATAATTTAAATTTCCAAACACCTTAACTTTTGATAAATATGGAATCATGCTTCAAAAATATTTTTTAAAATTAGAGGAGTGATAAAAGCATAACTAGCTTCTGAAAATTAGGAATTAAAATATAAAATTTTTAAAGTAATATATTACCAGGCATCAAGTTAATCACAATTAGTATCTTTGTGATTTTGATAGCATTTTCTATGTGAGGATTTTCAATCATTTTCAATTTGATGTCATTACTAAAATAGATGGACAAGAAACATCTAGTTATTAATTTTGTTGTTCAATAGCTCAGCAGTGTCTAACTATTTGCAGTCCCATGGACTGCACCACACCAGGTTTCACTGTCCTTCACCATCTCCCAGAGTTTACTCAAACTCATGTTCATTGAGTCAGTGATGCCATTCAGCTATCTCATCCTGTGTCACCCCCTTCTCCTCTTGCCCTCAATATTTCCCAGCATCAGAGTCTTTTCCATTGAGTTTGCTCTCCACATCAGGTGGCCAAAGTATTAGAGTTTCAGCAACAAAAACATAATGTACTTCAGTTCAGTTCAGTTCAGTTGCTCAGTCGTATCCAACTCTTTGCGACCCCATGAATCACAGCACGTCAGGCCTCCCTGTCCATCACCAACTCCGGGAGTTCACTCAGACTCACGTCCAATGAGTCAGTGATGCCATCCAGCCATTTCATTCTCGGTCTTCCCCTTCTTCTCTTGCCCCCAATCCTCCCCAGCATCAGAGTCTTTTCCAGTGAGTCAGCTTTTCGCATAGGGGGCCAAAGTACTGGAGTTTCAGCTTAAGCATCATTCCTTCCGAAGAAATCCCAGGGCTGGTCTCCTTCAGAATGGACTGGTTGGAACTCCTTGCAGTCCAAGGGACTCTCAAGAGTCTTCTCCAGCACCACAGTTCAAAAGCATCAATTCTTCGGCACTCAGATTTCTTCACAGTCCAACTCTCACATCCATACATGATCTTTTAAATAGCTATAAAAACAATATCTGAACTTTTTATGAGACCAATAAACACATAGATATCTAATAACACTTGTTTCTTGGCAAAACAAAAAATTCAGTAAGGAAAAACCTTACTATAAATTAGCAAATGACACATCAGTGTGCTTATAGTTTCAAAAATCTCTATTAGAGCACTAGTTGAGAAAATGAGTAGAGCAACATTCACTTTTCTATCACTATGGACTGTCCCTTTTCATTCTGATAATGGTCTATATTCTGACATTAATTTCATAGGTTAGACTACTGATACTTATATTTTGCATGTTACATCTTTGTCTATTTCATAGCTACCTGTGTCTTTATATTGAAGTACATCTGTCCTAGACATATACATACAGACATAGCATACAACTGGATTTCACTGTTTTATTTATTCTGATAATATCTATTAATTGAAGTGCAAAGCCCAGTAATATATTATGTAATTATTATGCTTTTGGAATTAGGTATACTTTTAAACATTTATTTTTCTGTTTGTCCCCTGTGGTTTTCATTCACCTACATATACTATTTTTCCCTTATACACTGGAAGTGAGAAATAAATTCAAGGGAACTGGACATGGAACAAACGACTGATTCCAAATAGGAAAAGGAGTACATCAAGGCTGTGTATTGTTACCCTGCTTATTTAACTTATATGCAGTGTACATCATGAGAAATGCTGGACTGGAAGAAACACAAGCTGGAGTCAAGATTGCCGGGAGAAATATCAGTAACCTCAGATATGCAGATGACACCACCCTTATGGCAGAAAGTGAAGAGGAACTAAAGAGCCTCTTGATGAAAATGAAAGAGGAGAGTGAAAATGTTGGCTTAAAACTCAACATTGAGAAAACTAAGATCATGGAATCTGGTCCCATCACTTCATGGGAAATATATGGGAAAACAGTGGCTGACTTTATTTTCAGGGGCTCCAAAATCACTGCAGATTGTTATTGCAGCCATGAAATTAAAAGACACTTGCTCTTTAGAAGGAAAGTTATGACCAACGTAGACAGTATATTAAACAGCAAAGATATTACTTTTCAAACAAAGGTCCATCTAGTCAAGGCTATGGTTTTTCCAGTCGTCATGCATGGATGTGAGAGGTGGACTGTGAAGAAAGCTGAGCACAGAAAAACTGATGCTTTTGAACTGTGGTGTTGGAGAAGACTCTTGAGAGTCCCTTGAACTGCAAGGAGATCCAACGAGTCCATCCTAAAGGAAATCAGTCCTGGGTGTTCATTGGAAGGACTGATGTTGAAGCTGAAACTCCAGTATTTTGGCCACCTGATGCAAAGAGCTGACTCATTTAAAAATACCCTGATGTTGGGAAAGATTGAAGGCAGGAGGAGAAGGGAATGACAGGATGAGATGGTTAGATGGCATCACCCTCAATGGACATGAGTTTGAGTAAACTCCAGGAGTTGGTGATGTACAGGGAGGCCTGATGTGCTGCAGTTCATGGGGTTGTAAAAGTCAGACATGACTGAGGGACTAAACTGAACTGAACTGATGATCTGATTGACAAAATGCCTGAAGAATTGTCGATGGAGGTATGTGACATTGTACAGGAGGCAGGGATCAAGACCACCCCTAGGAAAAAGATATCCAAAAAGGCAAAATATTTGTCTGAGGACTCATTACAAATAGCAATGAAAAGAAGAGAAGTGAAAGCAAAAGAGAAAAGGAAAGTTATACCCATTTGAATGTAGAGTTCCAAAGAATAGCAAGGAGAGATAAGAAAGCCTTCTTCAGTGATCAATGCAAAGAAGTAGAGGAAAACAATAGAATGGAAAGGCTAGAGATTTCTTTAAGAAAATTAGAGATACCAAAGGAATTTTCATGCAATAATGGGCACAATAAAGGACAAAAATAATATGGACCTAACAGAAGCAGAAGATATTAAGAAGAGGTGGCAAGAATACACAGAATAACTATACAAAAAAAGACCTTCACGATCCAGATAATCATGATGGTGTGATCACTCACCTAGAGCCAGACATCCTTGAATGCAAAGTCAAGTGGGCCTTAGGAAGCATCACTACAAAGAAAGCTGATGGAAAGCTGGTGAAGGTGATGGAATACTAGTTGAGCTATTTCAAATCCTAAAAGATGATGCTGTGAAAATGCTGCACTCAGTATGCCAGCTAATTTGGAAAACTCAGCAGTGGCTGCAGGACTGGAAAAGTTCAGTTTTCATTCCATCTTAAAGAAAGACAATGACAAAAATATTCAAACTACCACACAATTGCACTCATCTCACATACTAGTAAAGTAATGCCCAAAATTCTTCAAGCTAGGCTTCAGCAATATATGAACTGTGAACTTCCAGATGTTCATACTGGATTTAGAAAAGGCAGAAGAACCACATTGCTAACATCCATTGGATCATCAAAAGAGCAATAAAGTTCCAGAAAAAAACATAAATTTCTGCTTTATTCACTATGCCAAATCCATTGACTGTGTGGATCACAAGAAATTGTGGAAAATTTTGAAAGAAATTAGAATACCAGATGGTAGCCTGAATTGCTTCTTGAGAAATCTGTATGCAGATCAGGAATCAACATTTAGAACTGGACATGGAACAACAGCCTGGCTCCAAATCAGGAAAGGAGTATGTCAAGGTGTATATTCTCACCCTGCTCATTTAACTTATATGGAGAGTACATCATGAGAAACGGTGGGCTGAATGAAGCACAAGCTGGAATCAAGGTTGCTGGGAGAAATATCAATAACCTCAGATATGTTAATGCCACCAACCTTATGGCAGAAATTGGAGAAGAACTAAAGAGCGTCTTCATGAAGGTGAAACAGGAGTGTGAAAAAGCTGGCTTAAAACTCAGTATTCAGAAAACTAAGATCATGGCATCTGGTCCTACCACTTCATGGCAAATAGATAGGGGAACAGTGGAAATATTGAGAGACTCTTTTCGGGGGTGCTCCAACATCAATGCAGATGGTGACTGCAGCCATGAAATTAAAAGATGCTTGCTCCTTGGAAGAAAAGTTATGACCAACATAAACAGCTTATTAAAAAGCAGAGACATTATGTTGCCAACAAAGGTCTGTCTAGTCAAGGCTATGGTTTTCCAGTGGTCACATATGGATGTGAAATTTGGACTATAAAGAAAGCTCAGCACCGAAGAATTGATGCTTTTGAAATGTGGTGTTCAAACTGTGGTGTTTTGAACTGTGGAGAGGACTCTTGAGAGTCCCTCAGACAGCAAGGAGATCCAAACAGTCCATCCTAAAGAAAATTAGTTCTGAATATTCATTGGAAGGACTGACAGTGAAGCTGAAACTCTAATACTTTGGCCGCCTGATGCAAACAACTGACTCATTTGAAAATACCCTCATGCTGGGGAAGATTGAAGGTGGGAGGAGAAGAGGATGACAGAGGATGAGATGGTTGGATGGTATCGCTGACTCATTGGATATGAGTTTAGGTCAACTCCAGGAGTTGGTGATGGACAGGTAGCCCTGGCGTGATACAGTCCATGGGTTGCAGAGTCAGACACGACTGAATGACTGAACTGAACTGATACTATTTTTCCATATTAATATGAATTATTTGAACAAAGTTTTAGTTTCTTTTAATTTTTTATTAGCTGGACATGACTTAGCAACTAAACACAACAATTGAAATTAAAACTATTTTCATTATTTTCAATGTTAGCTCTATAGTTGTATCACACACTCAACTTCTCAACTTCTAATTGTAGTAATATTATACGATTTAAAAAATTAGCACACTCATAAAAAAAAAAATCAGTCTATCATGTCCACTTTTTGTGACCCCCATGGACAATAGCCTACCAGTCTCCTCTTTCCATTATTATTATTATTACTTGTATTCTTCTCCAGGCAAACATACTGGAGTGGGTAGCCATTCCCTTCTCCAATTCCGGGATCAAACTCAGGTCTTCCTCAAGACAGGTGTAATTTTTACCATCTGAGTCACCAGGGAAGCCCACTCATACACATATATATTTGTCTCAGAATGAGTTATTTAAAATGGGAAAATAATGTTTTACTGTACTATATTGATATATTTCTATATAAAAATGAAAATTTTAGATATATAGCAAATAATAATGAGTAAATAGTTTGTAAATAAAAATACAACTGATTGGAGTTGATTTCCATGTCAAAATTATAATTTGAGGCAGCAATAATATTTTTGAAAATAAGACCTTTATTTGGGATTATTTTATCTGAATATATTTAAAATAATTTAAAGTTTTGTTATCCTTCATGATTAATTTGCTCCTTATCTTTCATTGTCCATTAATGATGAGTCAGGCTTTTACAACACAATTGTAATGAAATTGAATATCAGAATTGCTTTCTTATTGAAAGTTACCCACTGATAAAATTATCTTGTGTATGCTCTTGCAATTAAAAATCTAGTTTCAAGTATCTGAAACTTAACATCAAATATGTACTAATCAAATGTTTAATTCAACAAAATAATTTTGGCTAGTAACTATGTCTCATTACCTTTACTAGGTGTTAATAATAAAATCCTAATAAAGAATTTCTTTCTGGACTATATAGTTTTCAATATAGTGGAAATAATCAACAAACATAAAATAATCAATTTTTTTAAATGAGAAAAGTTAGGTTACACACAGAATGATATGTAAGCTAGATGGAAGAAACATATATATTTTATATTATGTTTAAAACTTGGTGTAAGGAGATAAGTTGAATAAAGTATATGTATAAGTACCATCATCATGCACTGCATAATGTACTCTCAGCAGATGGAGACATTTTCCAAAGTGCATCTGTGTTAATATTCAATGAGACTCTAGAACTCAACTGGCTCATTATTATTTTTCTAGCAAATTATGCATGACTTAGTGCCTAAACAATAAGCAAGAACATGTTCAGAAATTTGGGGGTGAGGGGAGTTAGGGAGCTTCAGAATTGGCCTGCCAATGCAAAAGACTTGGCTTTCATCCAGGGGTTGAGAAGATCCCTTGGAGAAGGAAATGGCAGTCCTCTCCAGTATTCTTGCCTGGGAAATCCCATGGACAGAGGAGCTTCGCTGGTTACAGTTCATGAGGTCTCAAAGGAGTTAGACATGACTTAGCAACCGAAAAACAGATAACATGTTCAGAGATTATATATATATATATATATATAAATGAGACTTTTTTGTTGTGTAGATTATGCAAGAAAACTGAAAAAAATAGATTCTTGATATAAATGAAAAAAAAAACAAAATTCAGTTTGGTTATTTATAATATATAAACTTAATACTCATTTTGAAAAATAATTTTATTCTAGTTTATTTTGATAATAGATTCAGTATGTGAACTAAAATAGTACTTATTAGCATGGCATTAATATTTACCAACATAGATATAAATATATTTTTCCCTTAGGGATTATGTTTTCTCATGCTGAGATATCTAAATTCTGATTTTTCTTAGTGTTTAAACTGAGATTGATCTTTTGTTGCTGTTGTTTCCTTGTCCTTGTTTTTTTTTTTTTATTTTTTGATTCATGTTAATCTGCTCAAGTATCTCTCATCTTCTTAATGAGAGAACTTAAGATAAATTATATTTTCATAAGTGAAATCAGATTTTAAAGTCCTTATAGCAAATGTACATGCATATTGACCCTCTTTCTTCTTAATAATGATCATATAATACGTACAGATCCTTTGTGCAAAAACTCACTCTACTTTTTTCTGAAATAAAAGTGATGGTTTCTTATAGTTATAACTTTTTCTTTGATTTCATCTTTCATTTTTAAAATGAAATTATGCTACCCCCTTCTCAGAACTTCTTGATCTACCCACCCAGAAGAATGGGCAACAACTGACTTACACCTTCTTTAAGAGCTTACAATGACTAATTTTCATTTTTACATGTTTAATGTAGTCTTTTTATAGATTATTCAACACTTAGTTATTCTCTAAATGATTTTATCTTTGACAGCAATGGATTTAATTTGTCTGAACCAGTGCTCCCTTGTAATTATAAACATTCTGTCATTTTATTTAGTGAAGTGAAATCTGTGCATTGCAATGAAAAGGTGAAAAAATTGAGGAAAAAGAGATTCTTGTTCAGTTATGCAAGTCCAGCACTTTGCTTCTATAAAATGCATACTATAATAACAATAATGTTTTAGGTATCAGATATCACTTGTGCATTATCTGCCTCTCCCACTGCATTTTCTCATCATCTTGAAATCCAGATTTCTGTCCTAAATAAATTAATTTCAGTTCTAAGATCATGAAAGATAGTTTCATTGTTGCTTCTAGTTTTGTGCCTTAGTCCCCATCTACTTCTTTTGTCTAATGAAAATCTACTGAAGTTTTAATCCCCTGTTCAGTGGCAACCTTCTTGTGATGTTCGATTTAAATTTGAAGCAGAATTTGCCTCTGCATTTTTTTAAATTCTGCTTGCTTCTTACACAGTGCAATTCTGAATGGCCATTAGATAACATCCTTTAATTTCTGTCATTCCCAATTCTAAGAGTGTGAAAACTCATGTGAAACAGATGCACATAGAGAGAAGATAGCCCTTCAGACTGATCAAGCAGACTGGAAACATAGCTTTGGATATGCAGCTAGTGAAGCGGCTAACATATTTCTTTAGCATGACACATTTTCTCAAAGGGTCACTGACAAAGCTGGACACACGCAATGCCTTTGTGAGGTAGAGTTGCCATTGCAAACTTGACACAAACAGCTAATATATTCTCCTTTATACCAGGCACCTGAATTTAAAAGAGTGCCCTGAAAGGGCTGGCCCAAGCATACTCTTTTCCTTCTTCTAAACCCAACTGGTTAAGTCAAAGTACAGGGATAAGTAGGGATTTAGGGGGAAAATATATATATGTGTGTGTGTGTGTGTGTGTGTGTGTGTGTGTGTGTGTGTGTGTGCGCGCCTTTGTATTTATTTAGGAAATAAAAGGAAGTAAATAATTTGGAATTCAGTCCTAATGTTCTGCATCAATGATATGATCTTCGAGGATCATTTTAGAATTTCAGAATTAAAGAGACTTTAGAATTAGAGATCTGTGATCAACCTCCTCCAAGATCTACAGCTTGAAATATGGTAGTCTTGCAGCCGCTAAGAGAGCCTAGTGCAGTCCAGAATACCTGAGGAGGTCATGCAAGACAGTTCCTATCTTTCCAACAATTTCTTGAGAAATTGAACTTACCTTGGCAGGCTTTCATTATTGGAAGCCTATGTTCAAGCTTTCATGTGCCTTTGCTGAAAGATATAGCTAGGCTATCATGGTTTATGGGTTTCCCTAGTGGCTCAAGGTAAAGAATCTGCTTGCCAAAGCAGAAGCCATAGGGGATGCAGGTTAGATCCCTTGGAGAAGGAAACGGCAACCCACTCCAATATTCTTGCCTTGTAAATACCATGGGCAGAGGAGCCTGGCTTGCTGCAGTCCATGGGGATCACAAAGAATCAGATAAGACTTAAGGACTAAACAGCAACATTTTGGTTTACATAAGAATACAAAAGTGCTTCTGCACTGCTGACTCTTGTTGAATTGTGTCTTTTACAACTGGTCAGGAACTGTGGTCTGGGCACTATGGAGTTTGTCTGGTTTACTCACCACATCACCAAAAGCTAGATAATACACACATACAACACAATTGATCACAGGAACTGTGATCATCCTAGAACTTCCTAAATATTATGGCTGTGAAACTGTAGACGCTGGTGGTATGTCACGTGCTTCAGTGCTTTGAAGACTCACTGGCAGAGGGGGCAGTAGGGATGTGAGAGAGTAAGAGCAGCTTAGTGATGAGAGTATCTTGAATAGCATATTGGACATCTGAAGTTATTTCACCAAACTAGTCTTTTGTGGTGAGGTCCATATTCAAAAAAATGCATAAGGTACTTCCCTGGCAGTCTAGTGGATCAGAATCCACCTGACAATGCCAAGGACACGGGCTTGATCCCTGGTCTGGGAAGATTCCACATGCCTTAAAGTAGTTAAGCCAGTGGGCACAAATACTGAGCCTGAGCTCTAGAGCCCCAAGCTCACAACTATTGAAGCCTGTGGGTCAAGAGCCTGGGCTCTTCAACAAGAGAAATCACTGCAATGTGAAGCCCATGCAGAGTAACAAAGAGTAGCCCTTGCTTGCCACAACTAGAGAAAACCCAGGCACAACAACGAAGGCCCGGAACTGACAAAAATAAATGAACAACAAATTTAAAAAGCAAAGCAAACAAAACAGTACAAAAGCACAAAGTGCAATGAACTGAATGTTTGTGTTCCTCCAAATACATATGTTGAAGCCCAGTTCAAATGTCATAATATTCGAACATGGGATTTAGTGTGTGTGTGTTGGGGGAGGGTGATTAGGTCTTGAGGATGGACCCCTCATGAGTGGGATTATTGTCCTTATAAAACAGACTCTAGTGAGTTATAACACCCCTTCTGCCACATGAGGACACCTGAAATGCTTTCTATGAACGAGGACACTGTCCCTAATCAGCCAATACCTTGATCTTGTACCTCCCAGCCTCCAGAATTCGAGAAAAAGATATCTATTGTTAGTAAGTAATTAGGTCTCTGGCATTCTGTTATTGCAGCTCAAACAAACTAATACATATAGTGAGTGAAAGCCCTGCCCTTATAGAATTTATAGCCAAGTGGGAAAAGGCAATATTTTAAAAATCTTTCTCTTTTTGAATAATGTCAAGTGCATGAAGTAAATGTAAAGTAAAATGACAGAAACTGAAAGAGACTAATTTCATGTGTAATTCAGAGAAAGCCACTCTGAAAATTTACTTTTTAGGTTGATGTATGAATGGAAGTCAGTCAGTTGATGTAAGAGAGAGCTGCTTTACTTCAGAAGAACTCTCCTAGAAGTACGAGGTACAGTTCAAGGATGCAGTTATGAAAGGGGTATAAGGCAGGTACCAGTTACCTTAGTAGACTTCTTTCAATAGTTAATGGTCATAAAACTCCAATTATACTTAACTGAGCTATAAATTACTCCAAAGATCTGTGGAGAGACAAGGCAAAGAATTAAGAGTAGGACAATCAGACAATATGTGGTCCAGAACAGGAATGTGTAAAATCAGAAGCTTTGGAATAACCTTGAGTTTAGAATATGAATGTAGAAGACATTATCAGAATAAGTACTTGAGAGACATGTGCTTAAAGAGAGTTAAAAATATATGGTGTAGGCACCCTGATAGATTTTTTTTTTTAATCTTCTGGATATAGCACACATTGATTATTGCTGTGGATTCCATAGATGTTAGATCAAAGCTTTTCAATCTTTAGTTTTATATTTCAGAGAAATTTTTCCTTCAGAAAAGTACCCCCAAGTATAGTAGTGTGAGATGTGGGGAATTTTAAAATGTTATTGTAGAAATGATAATATTGAGATTTCAGTTATAAAGATGATTGCTAGAGTAGTAGAAAATCTAAGTCTCCTGAGGTAAGAGAATGTTCCTAAAAATATTTTAGTACAGAATTTTTATGAAGTAAATGTATTGATTGTGTATATAAACATTGGCAGAGTTTTCCAATGTAAATTTAAAGTCATAGGAAAAGCAAGTATCTATTAAGTAAACCCACAAAGGAATTGAGTTGAAATGATTCTATTGTTTTGGTAGCAAAATTGTTGAGAAACTCTCAGCAGCTAAAATATAACACACTTTTAATGTTTTTGAGGCGTGCAGTGTTAGTCACTCAGTCGTGTCAGACTCTGCGAGCCTGTGGATTGTAGCCCTCTAGTCTCCTCTGCCTATGGAATTCTCCAGGCAAGAATAATGGAGTGGGTAGCCATTTCCTTCTCCATGGGATCCTGACCCAGGAAACAAACCCAAGTCTCCTGCATTGCAGGCAGATTCTTTACCATCTGGGCAACAAGGGAATCCTCTCTCATGTTTTATTTTTACACTTTCCTATATAACTTAACAGTTGACAGACTACATTACTGGTGATTGTCAAATTTATTGGAAAAGTTCTTAAGAAAATAACTTATCCTTTCCCTGATCTATTAGAAGCCATCAACTCAGAGAACAAATCTAATTCTGTTTACATAGAAAGTAAAAAAGGAACAGACCTTCAATGTCACAGGTTTTACTTGTGTGTTTTTTTGTTTGTTTTCTTTTTTGTTTGTTTGTTTGTTTTTGATAAAAGAGATATGAGACACAGGAAAGGGATACATTTTCTGAGGTTGATTTCACTTCTTGTTATTGGTGGATAATGAAATCTGAGAACACCAAGCAATTAAAATTATCAAGTGGAAGAAACATGATTTTATAGCATAGTGTGATTATAAAGAGAGGAAATTAAGAACAGTAATAAAATCTTGGGTATCATTTTAGGGACAGAATTTTCCACCTCTCATAAGTTTTAGAATGAGTGAAAAAAACTTGTGACCTAGGAACTGGCATAGAAGTCAGCACCTCAGTAGTTCCTGCTGTTTAAGAGTATTTACCATCTCCAAATTCTTATCTCCAGGCCTTAAGGAGTTAAGAAAAGGAACTAATCTGATCTTCATGGTCCTTTTGTAGGATAGGATTGAAGAGAAATAGCTAGGACCTGCTGTATGTTAGAATGAATAGTACCAGTTAAGCTTGTTAGAAAATGTTCGTGTTCAGGAAGCAATTGCATATATACAATAAGAAAAGTGTACAAATATATTTACATAGTGTACATTTACATGCACTCACACAATCACAGAACCTATCTTCATTATTCACAATTCTGTAATAGCAAATCCTCTTACTCACTAAAAGTGAATTGTGTCCCAAAGCCAAGTGCTGTCTCTAATGGAATCTGTTTTTCCAGATGTGGGTTTTTTTTTCTAGAGCAAATGACAGTCTCTGGAAACTCCATCTGTCAAAAATAATTTTAAAAATTTCTTAGCAAATATCACCAGAAACTCTTCTTTCAGCACACAGAGATAGCAATAGATCTTCATTACTTTAACTCAGAACTATAGCACATCATAAGTTTTCTATCATAAACAATTTCTCAGGGACTTTGAGAATTTTTCAAGAGATCATGTTGGTCCATTACATTGATAAAATTCAGTTCAGTTCAGTTCAGTTCAATCACTCAGTCGTGTCTAACTCTTTGCGACCCCATGAATCGCAGCACACCAGGCCTCCCTGCCCATCACCAACTACCGGAATTCACTCAGACTCACGTCCAATGAGTCAGTGATGCCATCTAGCCATCTCATCCTCTGTCATCCCCTTCTCCCACCCCCAATCCCTCCAGGCATCAGAGTCTTTTCTAATGAGTCAACTCTTCAAATGAGGTGGCCAAAGTACTGGAGTTTCAGCTTTAGCATCATTCCTTCCAAAAATCCCAGAGTTGATCTCCTTCAGAATGGACTGGGTGGATCTCCTTGCAGTCCAAGAGACTCTCAAGAGTCTTCTCCAACACCACAGTTCAAAAGCATCAATTCTTTGGTGCTCAGCCTTCTTCACAATCCAACTCTCACATCCACACATGACTACTGGAAAAACCATAGCCTTGACTACACAGACCCTAGTCAGCAAAGTAATGTCTCTACTTTTGAATATGCTATCTAGGTTGGTCATAACTTTTCTTCCAAGGAGTAAGCGTCTTTTAATTTCATGGCTGCAGTCACCATCTGCAGTGACTGTGGAGGCCAAAGAAATAAAGTCTGACACTGTTTCTACTATTTCTCCATCTACTTCCCATGAAGGGATGGGACTGGAAGCCATGATCTTCGTTTTCTCAATGTTGAGCTTTAAGCCAACTTTTTCACTCTCCTCTTTCACTTTCATCAAGAGGCTTTTTAGTTCCTCTTCACTTTCTGCCATAAGAGTGGTGTCATCTGCATATCTGAGGTTATTGGTATTTCTCCCTGCAATCTTGATTCCAGCTTGTGCTTCTTCCAGTCCAGCGTTTCTCATGATGTAGTCTGCATATAAGTTAAATAAGCAGGTTGACAATATATAGTCTTGACGTATTCTTTTTCCTATTTGGAACCAGTCTGTTGTTCCATGTCCATTTCTAACTGTTGCTTCCTGACCTGCATACAGATTTCTCAAGAGGTAGTTCAGGTGGTCTGGTATTCCCATCTCTCCAGAATCTTCCACAGTTTATGGTGATCCAGTCAAAGGCTTTGGCATAGTCAATGAAGCAAAAATAGATGTTTTTCTGGAACTCTCTTGCTTTATCCATGATTCAGCGAATGTTTGCAATTTGATCTCTGGTTCCTCTGCCTTTTCTAAAGCCACCTTGAACATCAGGAAGTTCACAGTTCACATATTGCTGAAACCTGGCTTGGAGAATTTTGCACATGACTTTACTAGCATGTGAGATGAGTGCAATTGTGTGGTATTTTGAGCATTCTTTGGCATTGCCTTTCTTTGGGATTGGAATGAAAACTGACCTTTTCCAGTCTTGTGGCCACTGCTGAATTTTCCAAATTTGTTGACATATTGAGTGCAGCACTTTCACAGCATCATCTTTTAAGATTTGAAATAGCTCAACTTGAAGTCCATCACCTCCACCAGCTTTGTTTGTAGTGATGCTTTCTAAGGCCCACTTGACTTCACATTCCAGGATATCTGGCTCTAGATGAGTGATCACACCATCATAATTATCTGGGTCATGAAGACCTTTTGTACAGTTCTTCTGTGTATTCTTGCCACCTCTTAATATCTTCTGCTTCTGTTAGGTCCATACCATTTCTGTCCTTTATTGAGCCCATCTTTGAATGAAATATTCCCTTGGTATCTCTAATTTGATGAATAGTAGGAGTTGCATACAACTTAGATAAACAATAAGACAATGAAGTTCCAGAGTGCAAGATATATTCCAATAATACTTGAGGGTCTAGCACTTCATTTAATTTCTTTGAGGTCAGTGGTTTGAAAGAGTTGAGATATACTCATTAAATAATTAAGAAAAGTACCTCTAACTTAGACACCTTACTACTATGAAATGTTCAATGACCTATTTGGATTTTAGAGTTTCATTTATGATACTTGATAGCCAAATGTGAGTGAAGTGAGTGAAGTAAATGAAGTCATTCAGTCGTGTTAAGCCTCCTCTGTTCATGTGATTCTCCGGGCAACAGTACTGGAGTGGGTTGCCATTTCCTTCTTTAAGGAATCTTCCCAATCCAGGGATCAAACCTGGGTCTTCCACACTGTAGGCAGACGCTTTACCATCTGAGCTACCAGGGAAGCCAATGTGAGTGAAACCCAGGGCAAAAAGTTTCTCCTGTGGACCCAGCTACCCTGCAAGAAATCTGACCCACCAGATCTAATATCTCTTGTGGAACCCAATACATTATATAAATTGTGATAATCTAGGAAAATCACAAACCCTGGTGGCTCAGTGGTAAAGTATCCACTCGCAATCCAAGAGATGCAGGAGACAGGGGTTCGATTCCTGGATAGGAAAGATCCCCTGGAGAAGGAAATGCAACCCACCCCAGTATTCTTGCCTGAAAAGTCCCATGGACAGAGGAGCCTGGCAGGCTACAGTCCATAGGGTCATGAAGAGTCGGACACAACTGAGCACACAGCCGACCTGATCTCACTAGGAAAACCACAGTATAGGCCCCTAAAGTTATCAAAGAAAATCATGCCCCATTTTGCAGGCAATTATTCTTCAGAGAAATTGGACCTGGCTTACCAGTGGATTCTGTTAGGTATTGAATACCTCATGATGGTGCCCAAGTGACCAAATGGCTTCATCTCTTCATGACAAATATCATCTTGGATGTTATATGATCTAAATTATTGTTAATCTGGTATTATCATTAGCACTTTCTCCTTAAATAGAAGGCCTATTCGGAGTAAAATTAGGTAGATCCTAACAGTAGCTGCTTTGTTATCTGGGCGAATTTCATGATTACCCCGTGTCCTCATGAGGATTTCCTCATCACAAAACCAATCCAAGTCTGGTTTACAGACATTCTTACAAGAGTTTAACTCTTCTTGAAAATGAGAAGCTGCAGGTCATCATAGACACAACCTATAGGACAGTGGGGAAGGCAAAATTTCTCACATTTGCCAAAATTTCAGCATGGAGTTGCCAATTAGAATAAAAAGAGAAATGACCAGAGATAGAAATCTACCCAAATTGTATGTGTTTCTACACATAACACTTTTTAGTATTATCTTCCCCTGGAAAATGCCTATGAACTTTGCTGTTTTCTTTTTCAAGGATTCAAGGACATAGTACTAGTCTCTTTGTGTTTGATGTAATCTTCCTACAGGGTGGGGCTTTGTAAATATAGCTTATCCTTGCTATGTTTCAAAGAACTGAAAGGTTGTTGTTGAATCACGATGTCGGGATTCTTGGCCCCCTGAGGAGAAGAATTCAATCCGGGGCCAGAGACGAGGCTGGATCGCTCAGAGCTTTTGTGTAACAAAGTTTTATTAAAGTATAAAGGAGATAGAGAAAGCTTCTGACATAGGCATCAGAAGGGGGCAGAAAGAGTACCCGCTTGTTAATTTTAGCAATGAGTTTATATATTCTCCAGCTAATCCAAAGAAGGTCTGGAGGTTGTAAAGACCTCACCAGACCTACTCCCATAATTTACATTTTAAGATAACAGAATTAGCCAGAAGGTTTAATCCAGAGACTGTCCTCAGGCAGAATACATAATCCATTGCTATTATATAATCCTTGTAAAGAGAAGGTTTAATCCAGAGACTGCCCTCAGGCAGAATACATTGTTGTTATATAATTGTAAGGAACATAGAGAAATAAGTTTGTCCTTTCTTCCTCCTTGAGAATTCCAGACCCCTCTCTCCTTGGGGACCCCTAGACTTCTTATCAACCTGCCTAGGAAATGACTCTCTCAGAACTACAGATGTTTCTCAAGTTACAACTGTTCTGTTTAAGTGTTTTTGACTTTATGATAGTATGAAAGCAGTACATTCAGTGGAATCCCTACTTTGAATTTTGATCTTTCCCCAGCCTAGAGACATCTAGTACTGTCTTTTGTGATGCTAAGCAGTGGCAGGTGCAGCTCCCAGTCAGTCACATGGTCATGGGGGTAAAAATCAATACACTTAGAGCTATTCTGGCCTCAGACTTCCATTCTGTTTTTGTACTTTCAGTATTGTATTTAATAAATTACATGGACTGTTCAGCACTTTATTATAAAACAGGCTTGCTATAGAGGATTTTGCTCAACTGTAGACTAATATAAGTGTTCTGAGCACTTTTAGGGTAGGATAGGCTATGCTATAAGGTATAGTAAGGTAGGTAAAGCAGGTATATTCAGTTCACTTTTTATTTCTGATACTTTCAGCATTTGACAAATTTATTGAGATATAACTCCATCATAGGTTAAGGAAGATCTATATAGCATACTGGAGCAGACAGAGGGAAAAAAATAGTGTCTGAGGAGTGTCTAAAGGCCCAATGTGCTGTAAAATAAGGTAGGGATGATTTGCCTCTACTGAATATACTTGCAACACTAGCAACAATTGATCCAATAAAAATATGAAAAAGTAATACCAATCATTAATTTCATACATCCTTATGAGTACCTGCACTCATGTGGTTTTATTCATTCTAGCCACAAACTTTTACCAGAAATAGAAGGCTTGTATATTTTTTCAGTTCAATGTAATAAAATGTAAATTATTAATATTCTTGATATATTATTGATATGTTGGGTATACAGCTGATAATATAATCCATGCATCCTGATTATCCTTTGTAATTAGCACTGAATGGGTATTTTCTGGACAAAGATAATTTAAAGTTTTTCATAAGATATAGAATACCTATCCTCCTGGAAAGAACCTTTTAGAGTATTTTATGTATTTGCTAAAATGTTTATTCAATATGTCATTCAAAACAAAAAACATTGCAAGCATGGAACAATTCACATAGATTATTTTCTTTTTATTTTCAAGCTTTTTATTTTGTATTGAGGTATCACAAAATGTTGTGACAGCTTTGGGTGAAGGCTAAAGAGATTAATTCTTAACACATATTTATATGTGTCCTACTAGAATAATTTATTTTTAAAAAAGAGGATGAAACATAAGACTATAAAAGAACTATAATCCAAATATAAGTGTGCACACACACATGCCTTAAAAAAAAAAACAATGCTGAAAAGTAGACCAAGTTATGCAAGTCATATATATATATATATGTATATATATAGCTTTTCGTACCTCTGTATATTATGCAATTATGAATTTTGTACATGTGTATGTATTTATTAAAAGTAAAATCTATGTTTTATAATTAAATAGAGTTTTAGCAGCCATCAAAGTTCTGCATATAGAATATACATATTCTGGGCCATAAACAAGGCTGGGCACCAAAGAATTTATATTTTCCAATTATGGTGCTGGAGAAGACTTTTGAAAGACTGTATGGAGATCAAACCAGTCCATCCTAAAGGAAATCAACCCTGAATACTCATTAGAAGGACTGATCCTGAAGCTGAAGCTCCAGCACTTTTGCCACTTGATGCAAAGAGCAGACTCAATGGAAAAGACCTTGATGCTGGGAAAGATTTAGATCAAAAGGAGAAAGGAGCAGCACAGGATGAGATAGTACGATAGTATCATTGACTCAAGAGACGTGAATTTGAGCAAACTCTAGGAAACAGTGGAGGAAAGAAAACTGTGGCATGCTACAGTCAGTCTGTGGGGTCACAAAAAGTCATACATGACTTAGCAACTGAACAACAACAACAAATTACTGCATACACATTAGCTGCTCAATTGATATTTTTAAAAACATGTTTAATGGTATTGTATAAGATGAGAAATTATAGCAAACATAAGAAGGTCACAATATTTTTATCATTTATTGTATATTTTTTCTTGGTTCAAATTGTACACTAATCTCATTCAGCAGAGATTCAGAGACAACATAATCACAAATGAATCACTTACTGTGAACCATAGGATGCCTGCACTCCCTGCATAAATAATAGTCATCCCCACTTTGCAAACTTAATCATTTCATCAGCATGGACACTTTTAAAATTACCTGTTTACACTAGTGGCTATGGAGCTACAAAGGGCACATTCTGTTAAGGTGACCCTAAATCCTCACAGCCAAAGAAGGAAAATTCAGTGCAAAATGGCACAGGTGGGGACTGATGAATGCTTGACCAGACACCCTGTGAACATCTGCATCATGATGTTACTTATTAGACAGACTCCCAAGACAGCAATAGTAATGCTAATAATAGCACTGACCTGTATAGAACTCTGTCTTTTCCAAGTTGGTATCACACATTTTATAAATGATGCCTAGATTCATGCTGAACTAAAGTTGGAGAGCTATATCTTGAGAATTAATCTATGCTTATCTGTTCTATCTTCCTCTTGCTCTCACTGCAGCCCCCTTCCCTGGTATCTTCCAGTCTTAAGCTGCACTCTTATGCCAGATCTAAGATGCAAAGAAAGAAACAGCCAACTGAACTGATAAGAGAGAAATATTTGTTTACTAGCTAAAATATGTTTCTTCTCTGACACTAGATATGAATTAGCTTGGGCAAAGAAGAGTTATTTGTTGAGTGAATCAGACTGGACAAAAAGATCCAGTGTGTCTGGAAGCTGTATGGGAATTGGTAGAGGAACTCTTTCCTATTGATGGTCTCCATTTTGCCAGAGGCCAGGTTTCCAGCTGCCAGCTGTCTGGTAGATCCCAACAGACGGCCTCCTTTCTAACAGTCTTGCACTGTGGCAGTATCATGCCCTCCCTCACAGTAAGTGATGCCTTGGAAAACATAGGTAGGGCTGCTGATCTAAAAGGAACTGGAAGAAATGTTCTCCTCTTTTTTTTTTTTTTTTTAAGAACACAGATTTATGGAATGAAATAAGAATGAAAAATAGTAAATATAAATACAGAAATCAATGAGTTAGGAAAGGAAAATATATGATAGTTGAGAACTAAATACGTGGGCCATTTGAAAAATAAAAATAAGAGATAAATTTTGTCTAATTTAATCATGAAAAGACAATGAGTCCTAACACACACAAATTTAGAAAATATCCAGAAGAAAATAGCCACAGAACTGAATAATTTTTTTTAGTATAAATTATTACTTTTACTAACTATTTCCATTAAGAACATGGATTGAATATTATTATGTCCACTAAGAGCTGCTCAGTCACTCAGCTGTGTCTAATTCTTTGAGACCTCTGTGATCTGAAGTCTGTCAGACTCCTCTATCCATGGAATTTTCCAGGCAAAAATCCTGGAGTGAGGTGTCCTTTCCTTCTCCAGGCAAGAAGACTGGAGTGAGTTGCCATGCCTTCCTTTAGGGGATCTTCCCAACAGAGGGACTGAACGCAGGTGTCCCACACTGCAGGTGGATTCTTTACCGTCTGAGCTACCAGGGAAGCCCATGAATCTAGCGTAGGCAGCCCATCTCTTCCCCAGGGCATCTTCCCAACCCAGAGTCTTCTACATTTCAGATAGAATTTTTTACCAGCTGGGTTACCAAGGAAGAATTCAAAGAGCCTAGTGCAAGCCGATAATTGTCTTTCTTAACTGTTTTTTTTTCCATGTTATACACTCTTCTTTGTTCTCTGTAGGTGGGTAGTGAGTTTTTGGCTTGTCAAGTCTTTTTTCAGAAGTTATTATAATCCTAGATTTTATAAAAATATTCTTTAATGTGTTTCTGTTACACAGGTTTTGCACCGATATTTTGGTTTCTAGTTACTTTGTGATGAAAAACATCTATTATAGTTTAAAAATCTCTACAGTTTCTGAGCCAACTGTTTCTCTCGTATTTCCTCCAGTGCATGAGAAGCTATACTGCCAGATGAAATGGCTTACGTTACTTGTAAAACAATCTACAAATACCGACCTGGCTCAGGTGATAAAAGCACACCTTAAAGATAGGTTGTGCAAAGCTGACTTTAAAGAAGTGTTATCTTAAAGAATGAATGGCATCAGAATTTATGAAAATTAAGTAAAAACAGCCTTCTATCAATTTGAATTGCTAGTCCTTGACATTGCTGGCATTTGTTTGCAAGTGAATTCTAGCAGCCTTGTCATTTTCACAGTTTAATGTAAAATATACTTCCCAATGGTAAAGTAATTATAAAATTTCCATACACAATTATCCCTGCGAGCAAATTGGAAGTCATATCTGGTTGGGGTACATCAATAATTGATGGCCTAAGAACTGCACTGAACCATGTGATGGCTGGTTGCATAAGACACTGCAAATTACTCCTGGAGAATAATAAGGATTTGCTCAGGATAGAAATATTTACAGTTGGCAAAAGGGCAGTTTATATCACTACAGAGGCAGCACACTAAATAAGTATACGCACAGTTGTATTTTCCTGATGTTCAATAGTACTATTGTCTACTGGGACTCTTTACAAAGTGTATAACTTTAATCATGTCATCCAAATTTGGTAAAGAGTCTTTTAGAAAGTTATTTTTACGAAGAGGTAAAACATTAAAACATTTGCATGGTTCAAAAATAAGTGCAACATAAAAAATTAAAAATGAAAGCTCTGCCTTCTATGTTTCTATTTACTCCATATCTGTAGCCTGAATCCTGGAGGGAAGAAGTTTTCAGTGGAGGAATTTCCTTCCAATGTTTATTTATACAAATACACTGTTTTCTCTCTTCTTTCACTATCAGTATGCTATACACATGATTCCATACCACATTTTTCCAACTGTAGCAATATATGCTATAAAAATTTCTGTATGAGTATCAAGATCTCTATATTTTTGGTATAACTACTAAGTATTCCCAAAAGTGTTTTGTGGCTCAGCTGGTAAAGAATCCGCCTGCAATGCAGGAGACCTGGGTTCGATCCCTGGGTTGGGAAGATCCCCTGGAGAAGGGAATGGCAACTCACTTCAGTATTCTTGCCTGGAGAATCCTGTGGCCCAAGGATCCCGGTGAGCTACAGTTCATCGGGTCACAAGGAGTCGGACACGACTGAGTGACTAACAACCAAGGATAACAAAAACATGCAGTAAAATACTTTGAAAGATCCCTAAAGATAAACATTTTGATATTTTCATTTTTAAAAGCGAATAATTCTACCATAAATAATGATGTATAAATAATTTTGTGAGTACATAAATATAAACATAGCATAATTTTCAGAAGAAAAATTGCAGAATGAAAGAGAAACTTTAATCACTGTACTGTGTTCTCAGCCCTGTCTGACTCTTTGTAACCTCATGGACTGCAGCGCAACAGGCTCCTCTGCCCATGGGGTTCTCCAGGCAAGAATACTGGAGTGGGTTGCCATGCTCTCCTCCAGAGAATCTTCCCTAACCCAGGGGTTGAACCCAGGTCTCCTGCATTGCAGGCTGACTCTTTACCATTTGAGCCACCTGGGAAGCCCAATTTTAATCTTAATAAATGACAAATTTTCCCTATCAAGATTTACATCATTTTGCATTCTCAAAACTGTGTTTGAGAGTGTCTGTTTTTCCATAACTTTATGAACATAACATGCTGTCAACATTTGGATTCCTGATAATCAGTTGAGAAATGATTTTTTCCTTATAGCTTCCATTTTTATGTTTTAATGAGAAATTGAATATGTTTTCACGTTTTACTACAATTTGTGTATTTTAATTTAAAACCTTTATTCATCTTCATTATGTGATTCTTACTAAAGGGATGTTTGCTCTGTTCTTTTGGACTGCAAGGAGATCCAACCAGTCCATTCTGAAGGAGATCAGCCCTGGGATTTCCTGGAAGGAATGATGCTAAAGCTGAAACTCCAGTACTTTGGCCACCTCATGGGAAGAGTTGATTCAGTGGAAAAGACTGATGCTGGAAGGCATTGGGGGCAGGAGGAGAAGGGGACGGCAGAGGATGAGATGGCTGGATGGCATCACTGACTCGATGGACGTGAATCTGAGTGAGCTCTGGAAGTTGGTGGTGGACAGGGAGGCCCAGCGTGCTGCGATTCATGAGGTCGCAAAGAGTCGGACACGACTGAGCGACCGGACTGAACTGAACTGAACTGAACTGTCAATATCTAAGTGTCATTTGTATTAGAAAGATCAATGTCTGTGATTTGAGTTTCAGTCATTTTCCTAGTTTGTTATTTGTTGTTTGTCATTGCTCTCTTTTAAGGTCATACAGAAATGTATAATTTTATGTAACCAGATATATGTTTAGTTATTTCTCGAATTTTAGTAATCATTAGAAATACTTGTCCAATTACAATTTATATTCAAAATTGTCTTTAGGAAAAAAACTTGTTAAATGTATTGGGATACATTTGAATGTATTAAAAATATAGAGATAAAATTACATTTTTGTGTTTATTCTTGCCATTGAAAATTATGGGCAACTTTTCATTTTTTCAAATTTAATATTGTATTGCTCAGAAATACCCTAAAATTAATCTCTCTTCAATCTATAACACTTTTTGTTAATATGTCTTAGCTTTTTGTTTTAATTAGACATGGTATTTCTTTCGTCAGATTTTCAATATATAGGAGAGCTAACGATATTTGTGTAATAATTTTGTACCCAGCTAACTTAATGAATTTATTTATAATATTTTTTACCTGATCTCTTGGATTAAACAAATAAAATAATATTTTAATTTGGAGTGTTGACAAATGTTTATGTATGTTTATATGCCTAGTGCATTAAAAAAGAAAGTCTACATGCTATGATCTCCAGTTAAATATAGAGACATTGTGTTTAGTTTGGTTTTTGACTTTAATGGAAAGGCACACACACACATCTTTACATTTATATATATATATATATATATATATAATATATATGTATATATATGTATTTGTCCTTTGCAGTTATCAATATATACACCATAGTACATAATATGTAGTTTGTATGGCATATGTATTTGTCTATACATATATACAAAAGTATATATATGTATATATACTTGTGTGTATATATATGTTTATTAAATTACATATAAAAACATATATACATATATATGAAAGTATACATATAAATAGGCTTACCTCGTGAATCAAATAGTAAAGAATTTGCCTGCATTGTGGGAGACCTGGGTTAACACCTGGGTGGGGAAGATCCCCTGGAGAAGGAAAGGGCAACCCAGTGTAGTGTTCTTGCCTAAAAACTTCCATGGTCAGAGGAGCCTATTGGGCTATAAGCCATGGAGTCACAAATAGCTGGACACGACTGAGTGATTAACACTTTCACTTTTTAATATATATAAATACATGTATATACACACATATATATCCACACACAAAAATACATATCTTGCAAATGAAATATTCAGTAATTATAATTTATCTACATGTTTCCTCTTTTAATTAGGAATTATTTTGATTTTCACCAAATGATTGTTGCCTATTTAAAAAATTATGCTTTGTCCTTAGATCATTATTATAAATTATGTTTAAATGTTTTCTTACATTTAAACAATCTAAAAATATGCAGCTAGCATGCATTTTTTATGTTAGCTGAGTACTTACACATACATTTATAAATAATGTCAATATTAAGCAGTGTTCTCTATCTCATTGCTAGTCTTTGTCAAGTATTGGCAGTTTAGCAAGACTACTATTTTTCCTTAAAGTCCCCATTATTTTTCTTCTGTTGAGAGACAGCTCTCCTTACCACCACTGTTCCCTGTACCAACTGACATTTTAGGAAAAAATCTATGCCTCCAAGTTATAGATAACTTTGCATAAGCATTGCCTCTTTAATTTCGAGACATCAGCTGCGATGGTCCAGGAGCTCGACTGAGAGGAGCTAGCAAGTCCAAGGTAAGGAGTAGTGGCTGCGCTTTTCTGGAGCAACTGTGAGGCGATACCTCACGTCCAAGGTGAGAAAAACTCAAGTAAGACAGTAAGCACTGAGAGAGGGCATCAAAGGGCAGACAGACTGAAACAACAATCACAGACAACTAGCCAGTCTGATCACTCAGACAACAGCCTTGTCTAACTCAATGAACTAAGCCATGCTCTGTGGAGCCACCCAAGACTGATGGGTCATGGTGGAGAGGTCTGACAGAATGTGGTCCATTGGAGAAGGGAATGGCAAACCACTTCAGTATTCTTCCCTTGAGAACCCCATGAACAGTATGAAAAGGCCAAAAGATAAGACACTGAAAGATGAACTCCGCAGGTCATTAGGTGCCCAATATACTACTGGAGATCCAGGGAAAATAACTCCAGAAAGAATGAAGGGATGGAGCCAAAGCAAAAACAACCCTCAGTTGTGCATTGGACTGGTGAAAAAGCAAGGCTCGATACTGTAAAGAGCAATATTGCATTGGAACCTGGAATGTGAAATCAACAAATTTAAGGCAAATTGGAAGTGGTCAAACATGAGATGGCAAGAGTGAACATTTAGATTTTAGGAATCAGCGAACTAAGATGGACTGGAATGGGTGAATTTAACTCAGAAGACCATTATATCTACTACTGTGGGCAGGAATCCCTCAGAAGAAATGGAGTAGCCAACATGCTCAACAAAAATCCAAAATGCAGTAGTTGGATGCCATCTCAAAAACGACAGAATGATCTCTGTTCATTTCCAAGGCAAATCGTTCATATCATGGTAATACAAGTCTATGCCCTGACCATTAACGCTGAAGAAGCTGAAGTTGAACAGTTTTAAAAAGACCTACAAGACCTTCTACAACACCCAAAAAAGATGTCCTTTTCATTATAGGGGACTGGAATGCTAAAGTAGGAAGTCAAGAAACACCTGGAGTAACAGGCAAATTTGGCCTTGGAATGTGGAATGAAGCAGGGCAAAGACTACTAGAGTTTCGCCAGGAAAATGCACTGGTCATAGCAAACACCCTCTTCCAACAACACAAGTGAAGACTCTACACATGGACATCACCAGATGGTCAACACCAAAAAACAGATTGATTATATCTTTGCAGCCAAAGATGGAGAAGCTCTATACAGTTAGCAAAAACAAGACGGTAAGATGACTGGCTCAGATCATGAACTGCTTATTGCCAAATACAGATATAAATTGAAGAAAGTAGGAAAAACCACTAGACCATTCATATGTGACCTAAATCAATTTCCTTATGACTATACAGTGGAAGTGAGGAATAGATTTAAGGGCCTAAATCTGATAGACAGAGTGCCTGATGAACAATGGATGGAAGTTCGTGACATTATACAGGAGACAGGGATCAAGACAATCATGGAAAAGAAATGCAAAAAAGCAAAATGGCTGTCTGAGGAGATCTTACAAATAGCTGTGAAAAGAGGAGAGGTGAAAAGGGAAGTAGAAAAGGAAAGATATCTCCATTTGAATGCAGAGTTTCAAAGATTAGCAAGGAGAGATAAGAAAGCCTTCTTCAGCATTCAATGCAAAGAAACAGAGGAAAACAATAGAATGGGAAGGACTAGAGATCTCTTCAAGAAAATTAGAGATACAAAGGGAACATCTCATGCAAAGACAGGCTCAATAAAGGACAGAAATGGTGTGGCCATAATAAGCAGAATATATTAAAAAGAAGAGGCAAGAATACACAGAAGTACTGTACAAAAAAGATCTTCACAACCCAAATAATCATGATGGTGTGATCACTAACCTAGAGACAAACATCCTGGAATGTGAAGTCAAGTGAGCCTTAGAAAGCATCACTATGAACAAAGCTAGTGGAGGTGATGGAATTCCAGTTGATCTATTTCAAATCCTAAAAGATGATGCTGTGAAAGTGCTACACTCAATATGCCAACAAATTTGGAAAACTCAGCAGAGGCCACAGGACTGGAAAATGTCAGTTTTCATTCCAATCCCAAAGAAAAGCAATGCCAAAGAATGCTCAAACCACACAATTGCACTCATCTCACACGATAGCAAAGTGATCCTCAAAATTCTCCAAGCTAGGCTTCAGCAATATGTGAACCATAAAGCTCCAGATGTTCAAACTGGTTTTAGAAAAGGCAGAGGAACAAGAAATCCAATTGCAAACATCCATTAAATCATTGAAAAAGGAAAAGTTCCAGAAAAACATCTATTTCTGCTTTATTGACTATGCCAAAGCCTTTGACTGTGTGGATCACAATAAACCGTGGAAAATTCTTCAAGAGATGGTAATACCAGACCACCTGACCTGCCTCTTGAGAAACCTAGATGCAAGTCAGGAAGCAACAGTTAGAACTGGACATGGAACAACAGACTGGTTCCAAATAGGAAAAGGAGTATGTCAAGGTTGTATATTGTCACCTTGCTTATTTAACTTATATGCAGAGTACATCGTGAGAAACGCTGGGCTGGAAGAAGCACAAGCTGGAATCAAGATCGCTGGGAAATATATAAATAACCTCAGATAGGCAGATGACACCACCCTTATGGCAGAAAGTGAAGATGAGCTAAAAAGCCTCTTGATTAAAGTGAAAGAGGAGAGTGGGGAAAAAAAAAAACTGGCTTAAAACTCAACATTTAGAAAACTAAGATCATGGCATCTTAGGTCCCATCACTTCATGGGAAATAGATGAGGAAACAGTGGAAACCGTGTCAGACTTTATTTTGGGGGGCTCCAAAATTACTGCAGATGGTGATTGCAGCCATGAAGTTAAAAGATGCTTACTCATTAGAAGCAAAGTTATGACCAATCTAGACAGCATATTAAAAGCAGAGACATTACTTTGTTAACAAAGGTTCATCTAGTCAAGGGTATGGTTTTTCCAGTAGTCATGTATGAATGTGAGAATTGGATTATGAAGAAAGCTGAATGCCAAAGGATTGATGCTTTTGAACTGTGGTGTTGAAGAAGACTCTTGAGAGTCCCTTGGACTGCAAGGAGATCCAACCAATCTATCCTAAAAGGGATCAGTCCTGGGATTTCTTTGGAAGGACTGATGCTAAAGCTGAAACTCCAATACTTTGTCCACCTGATGCGAAGAGCTGACTCATTTGAAAAGTCCCTGATGCTGGGAAATATTGAGGGCAGGAGGAGAAGGGGATGACAGAGGATGAGATGGTTAGATGGCATCACCAATACAATGGACATGGGTTTGGGTTGCCTCCGGAAGTTGGTGATGGACAGGAAGGCCTGGCATACTGTGGTTCATGGGGTCACATAAAGTCAGATCTGACTGAGTGACTGAACTGAACTGAACTTTTGTTTCTCTGGTATTGGATGTTCTTATGAAAATTCACTTATTTATGAATATATAAAGTAAATTTTGAATTATTCAAAACATACTATCACAGCTTTCCAAATACCTAATATAACACTGAGCTATATCTATTCTAATCATATGTTGTATCCAATTTTGTTTTAAAATGTTCAATTAAAATTTTTAAATTGAGGCAAATGTTTCTGTTGACAGCTGTTCTTTAATTCTCCAAGGTTTTCAAATGGTTAGAGCACAGGGGGAAAAAAAAGAGAGAGAGAGAGGCTTATATGAGGAACAGTCAAGAATATAAAATTTTCCAGACATTCAGCTTGATTAAAAAACTAACAAAATTCCTGATATAAGTTTCCCAGCAAATCTGTCTCAGGACATTCCTTTGAAATACTAGTTGAGTCATTTTGGTGTAAAGTGGTACTCATAATATTTGCTTTCTCATAGTTGTTGTTATTTAATCTCTAAACTGAGTCCAGTTCTTTTGTGATCCCATGGGCTGTCATCTGCAAATCTCCTCTGTCCATGGGGTTTTCCAGGCAAGAATACAGAAGAGGGTTGCTATTTCCTTCTCCAAAAGATCTTCCTAACCCAGGGATGGAACCTTTGTCTCCTGCAAGGCAGGCTGATTCTTTGCCACTGAGCAATCAGGAAAACCCTTCCTCAAGGTACTTGAAAGTAAATATGATTGGTTGTTGTTTCTGTTACTTTGTTTCGACATTATATTATGTAAAAAGACATATATACAAAAATTGTGGAGAATAATATAATCCCATTTATCCTCTCCCTGGGGCTCCCCAGGTGGCGGTAGTGGTAAAGAATCTGCCTGTCAATGCAGGAAACAAAAAGGCTCTGGTTTAATCACCAGGTTAGGAAGAACCCTTGCATGAAGAAATGGCAAGCCACTCCAGTGTTCTTGTCTAGAATTTCCATAAATAGAGGAACCTGGTGGGCTGCAGTTCATCGGGTCACAAAAAGTCAGACACAGCTTTGGACTGAGCAAATTCTCTAGTTTCAGAAATGATAATCATGGTCAGTCATAAATATCTTCATCCATATTTCTCTATCACTTTTTACTGAAGCAAATCCTAGATATGCCCTTTAAACTATGAATGATGTAGTTTGTTTCTCTACATTTATGGATGATTAAAAATAGCCAGAATACTATTCAGTTCAGTTCAGTTCAGTCACTCAGTTGTGGCCGACTCTTTGCGACCTCATGAATCGCAGCACGCCAGGCCTCTTTGTTCATTACCATCTCTTGGAGTTCACTCTGACTCACGTCCATCGAGTCCGTGATGCCATCCAGCCATCTCATCCTCGGTGGTCCCCTTCTCTTCCTGCCCCCAATCCCTCCAGGCATCAGAGTCAACTCTTCGCATGAGGTGGCCAAAATACTGGAGTTTCAGCTTCAGCATCATTCCTTCCAAAGAACACACAGGGCTGAACTTCAGAATGGACTGGTTGGATCTCCTTGCAGTCCAAGGTACTCTCAAGAGTCTTCTCAAACACCACAGTTCAAAAGCATCAATTCTTTGGTGCTCAGCCTTCTTCACAGTCCAACTCTCATAGCCATGCATGACTACAGGAAAAACCATAGCCTTGACTAGATGGACTTTAGTCAACAAAGTAATGTCTCTGCTTTTGAACATACTATCTAGGTTGGTCATAAATGTTCTTCCAAAGAGTAAGCGTCTTCTAATTTCATGGCTGCAGTCACCATCTGCAGTGATTTTGGAGCCCCAAAATAAAGTCTGACACTGTTTCCACTGTTTCTCCATCTATTTCCCACGAAGGGATGGGACTGGATGCCATGATCTTCGTTTTCTGAATGTTGAGCTTAAGCCAACTTTTTTCACTCTCCTCTTTCACTTTCATCAAGAGGCTTTTTAGCTCCTCTTCAATTTCTTCCATAAGGGTAGTGTCATCTGTATATCTGAGGTTATTGATATTTCTCCCAGCAATCTCGATTCCAGCTTGTGCTTCTTCCAGTCCAGCGTTTCTCATGATGTACTCTGCATAGATAACTTCTAATTAACTATTAAGCAGAGTGACAATATACAGCCTTGACATACTCCTTTTCCTATTTGGAACCAGTCTGTTGTTCCATGCCCAGTTCTAACTGTTGCTTCCTGACCTGCATACAGATTTCTCAAGAGCAGGTTAGGTGGTCTGGTATTCCCATCTCTTTCAGAATTTTCCACAGTTTATTGCGATCCACACAGTCAAAAGCTTTGGCATAGTCAGTAAAGCAGAAATAGATGTTTTTCTGGAACTGTCTTGCTTTTTCCATGATCCAGCAGATGTTGGCAATTTGATCTCTGGTTCCTCTGCCTTTTCTAAAACCAGCTTGAACATCAGGGAGTTCATGGTTCACGTATTGCTGAAGCCTGGCTTGGAGAATTTTGAGCATGACTTTACTAGCATATGAGATGAGTGCAATTGTGTGGTAGTTTGAGCATTCTTTGGCATTGTCTTTCTTTGGGATTGGAATAAAAATTGACCTTTTCCAGTCCTGTGGCCACTGCTGAGTTTTCCAAATTTGCTGGCATATTGAGTACAGCACTTTAATAGCATCGTCTTTTAGGATTTGAAACAGTTCAACTGGAATTTCATCACCTGCACTAGCTTTGTTCATAGTGATGCTTTCTAAGGCCCACTTGACTTCACATTCCAAGATATCTGGCTCTAGATTAGTGATCACATCATCATGATTATTTGGGTCATGAAGATCTTTTTGATACAGTTCTTCTGTGTGTTTTTGCCACCTCTTCTTAATATCTTCTGCTTCTGTTAGGCCCATACCATTTCTGTCCTTTATCAAGCCCATCTTTTCATGAAATGTTCCCTTGGTATCTCTAATTTTCTTGAAGAGATCTCTAGTCTTTCCCATTCTGTTGTTTTTTTCTATTTCTTTGCATTGATTGCTGAAGAAAGCTTTCTTATCTCTTCTTGCTATTCTTTGGAACTCTGCATTCAGATACTTATATCTTTCCTTTTCTCCTTTGCTTTTTGCCTCTCTTCTTTTCACAGCTATTTGTATGGCCTCCCCAGACAGCCATTTTGCTTTTTTGCATTTCTTTTCCGTGGGGATGGTCTTGATCCCTGTCTCCCGTACAATGTCACGAACCTCATTCCATAGTTCATCAGGCACTCTATCTATCTGATCTAGGCCCTTAAATCTATTTCTCACTTCCACTGTATAATTATAAGGAATTTGATTTAGGTCATACCTGAATGGTCTAGCGGTTTTCCCTACTTTCTTCAATTTAAGTCTGAATTTTGTAATAAGGACTTCATGATCTGAGCCACAGTCAGCTCCTGGTCTTCTTTTTGTTGACTGTATAGAGCTTCTCCATCTTTTGCTGCAGAGAATATTATCAATCTGATTTCGGTGTTGACCATCTGGTGATGTCCATGTGTAAAGTCTTCTCCTGTGTTGCTAGAAGAGGATGTTTGCTATGACCAGTGCATTTTCTTGGCAAAATTTTATTAGTCTTTGCCCTGCTTCATTCTGCATTCCAAGGCCAAATTTGCCTGTTACTCCAGGTGTTTCTTGACTTCCTACTTTAGCATTCCAGTCCCCTATAATAAAAAGGACATCTTTTTGGGGTGTTAGTTCTAAAAGGTTTTGTAGGTCTTCATAAAACCATTCAACTTCAGCTTCTTCAGCATTACTGATTGGGGCATAGACTTGGATAACTGTGATACTGAATGGTTTGCCTTGGAAACAAACCGAGATTATTCTGTCATTTTTGAGATTGCATCCAAGTACTGCATTTTGGACTCTTTTGTTGACCATGATGGCTACTCCATTTCTTCTGAGGGATTCATGCACCCAGTTTTAGATATAATGTTCATCTGAGTTAAATTCACCCATTCCAGTCCATTTTAGTTCACTGATTCCTAGAATGTCGACCTTCACCCTTGCCATTTCTTGTTTGACCACTTCCAATTTGCCTTGATTCATGGACCTGACATTCCAGGTTCCTATGCGATATTGCTCTTTACAGCATCGGACCTTGCTTCTATTACCAGTCACTTCCACAACTTGGTATTGTTTTTGCTTTGGCTCCATCCCTTCATTCTTTCTGGAGTTATTTCTCCACTGATCTCCAGTAGCATATTGGTCACCTAATGACCTGGGGAGTTCCTCTTTCAGTATCCTATCATTTTGCCTTTTCATACTGTTCATGGGGTTCTCAAGGCAAGAATACTGAAGTGGCTTGCCATTCCCTTCTCCAGTGGACCACATTCTGTCAGCCCTCTGCACCATGACCCGCCCGTCTCGGGTTGCCCCACAGGCATGGCTTGGTTTCACTGAGTTAGACAAGGCTGTGGTCCTAGTGTGATTAGACTGACTAGTTTTCTGTGAGTATGGTTTCAGTGTGTCTGCCCTCTGATGCCCTCTTGCAACACCTACCATCTTACTTGGGTTTCTCTTACCTTGAGAGTGGGGTATCTCTTCACGGCTGCTCCAGCAAAGCACAGCTGCTGCCCCTTACCTTGAATGAAGGGTATCTGCTTACCACCGCCGTTCTATTACCTCTAAAATAATTAACAATATTTTATTAATATTTCTTAGCCAATCACCAGCTAACTCATTATCTGACTGCAGACATATGATCAAGTCAAACAGAGATCAGCTAAGGCCAGTCCAGAGAGTAAAATGGTCCAGCAGAAGCAAGAGCCAAACAAACATTCTTTATTTAAGATCTGAGATTGTTTGGTACATGACAATAGAAAATTGATATCCATTATTTGACATTACAGAATAATTTATTCATAATGTGTTTCAATACTATGGTTTCCTCTTCTTTCTTTTTTTAACCTTTGACTCTAACCCATAGAGTCAAATTCAAAATTCACACATACATGTAAATGAGTTTAATTTTTATCTTGTTTGTGTGTAGTTAATCTGCTATCTCCACATTAATAATTTAAATGTCTGCCTTTAAGCGCTCTGGAGAAGGAAATGGCAACCCACTGCAGTATTCTTGCCTAAAGAATCACATGGAAAGTGGATTTTGGTTGGCTACAGTCCACAGGTTTGCAAGAGTCGGACATGACTTAGCAACAAACCATCAAACAATCACCACTACCTGCACAAATTTGAAATGCCAATGTTGTTGCATCATAGACACACAAAATTGGGAAAGTGTCTAAAGCTTCTCTTCTGTTCAACTGATCCACCAATCTCATGTGCCAATACACACCTTTGTCATTACATTGGCTTTTTAATGTGTTTTAATATCTTGCACAACTTCCCTTTCACTTTTTACTTTCATTCGTTGGAGAAAAAAATGGTAACGCACTCCAGTATTCTTGCCTGGAGAATCCCAGGGACGGGGGAGCCTAGTGGGCTGGCATCTATGAGGTCGCACAGAGTCGGACATGACTGAAGCGACTTAGCAGCAGGACATAGTATGCTCACTTTCTTCTTTCAGTATTTTTCTGTTTGCTTTTGTTGGCTTATTTTTCCAAATAGGTTTTATGACCAAGTCATCTATGTCCAGAAAACTGTTGGCATTTTAAATGGATATCTTTAAATTATAAATGACCTCAGGGAGAACTAACATCTCTCGGGTCCTTCTTTTCAAGAAAATGAACTGTTTTTCTACTTGTTCAAGTCTCTTTTGTGTCAGTTAGATCTCAGAATAAAATTTTATAATTTTTATTGTACAGATTTTGGATGTTTTGTTCTTTTTTTTTTCTTTTCTAAACATGACTGCATCTTCACTCAAGAATGATAATCTATAGTCACAAAATATACAACAAAAGGCTAAAGACTTTCCATACTTTTTACTAAAATAAAAGAGGAAATAATACAAACCTAGGGTAATGCAATTATTGAAAATGTAAAAGGGAAACCCACAAGCAATGCTCAGGTTTTAAAAAACAAACTTTTATTTAACCTGAGGACTTTCTGATATCCATAATTTAGTATTAAATAGAATAAAAAAACTTGTTGGAGATAAAGCTTACATATATTTTATTTTTCTTGAGAGAGCAAGCACTATATTATGGAACATAATATTTTCTTAAGTTTTTCCAGCCCTAACTGTGCTTATGCTCATTAGTCTGTGCTTATATAGTGAAGAAGTTATTAGATAGAATGAATGGTTTTACATTAATGGCTCAGAATATATATTCTGGTCTAGTAAGCCTAGATACAAACATTTTCTTTCCATACCAGATGGTATAGTCTCAGCCCCATGACAGTAATTATAGATGCATTTTCTACCATTATGGGTAAGCAAACAAGTATTAAACAGCTTCAACAATACATTTGTGACAAAAAAAGGAGCATTTCTGTGTTAATGTGTCAGCCATTACACAGAGCTCATTGCTGTTAACAATAAAATTTTGGATTGATAGAACTCCGCAATGTGACAATGCACATGGGAATTACACTACTCATCCATCACGTGTAATGTTAGAACAGAGCAATTCCGTATTGAATTAGTTCTGAATAACATTTCTAAAGACCTTTTTCTTTCCCTGCATGTCATGTGCCTGTGTGCCTAATAGAGAAGGCAGCTGTATTTTCCATTATTCCCATTAACCATACATTTCATCTGAAAAATCAATGATCAGCTACCTAAAAGTACACAGTGATAGAATATACCAGAATGATCTTAGGAATGTATGAGAATTCACAAAGAAATCACTCACACTTAAGTTTACATTTAAATAAAGAAACAATGGATGTATTTCCTTTCTTTGTAAGTCATACATTGAAAATCATTAATTTAACCAATGTATTCAACACATTTTGCTAGGTTTGGTGACATATACAAGGATAAACATATATTCTTTCCTTATAGACCTTTCAGTCTAGTTTTGAAAAAATAATGCATAGTTTATGTCAATGCAATAAATACAAATGGATATTTTTCAATTGTAAAATGTATTATTTTTCTTTCAATGTTATCAACTGGTCATCTACCATGTAACTTTTAAACTGTGGGCTTTAGGAAACAAACAAGAGAGAATGTGGATGAGGAAAATATTGTTACAAAAAAATCCATTATTAATTTCAAATATAGACAATTTGCAGTTGAGAATCTTTGATTAGTTTCTTCTGAGTGGTATAATTTTTACAACAAAATTATACAAAGAATTCTACTACCTTGTATGATATCTTTGTAGGTTAAAGATTTAAAATTCTATAAACTAGAGAAAACTCTCTCTCTGTCACACACACACATATGCACATACACACATATTGTGTCTTAAAAATATATTATTTTAAGTTTTCTCTTAAAATTATATTATTTGAAAACCAAGGACAACATGAGATAGGATTTGCCAATCATGGAACAACAGACTGGTTCCAAATAGGAAAAGGAGCATGTCAAGGCTGTATTTTGTCACCTTGCTTATTTAACTTCTATGCAGAGTACATCATGAGAAATGCTGGACTAGAAGAAACACAAGCTAGAATCAAGATTGCTGGGAGAAATATCAATAACCTCAGATATGCAGATGACACCACTCTTATGGCAGAAAGTGAAGAGGAACTAAAAAGCCTCTTGATGAAAGTGAACGAGGAGAGTGAAAAAGTTGGCTTAAAGCTCAACATTCAGAAAACTAAGGTCATGGCATCTGGTCCCGTCACTTTATGGGAAATAGATGGGGAAACAGTGGAAAGAGTGAAAGACTTTATTTTTTAGGCTCCAAAATCACTGCAGATGGTGACTGTAGCCATGAAATTAAAAGACGCTTACTCCTTGGAAGAAAATTTACGACCAACCTAGACAGTATGTTCAAAAGCAGAGACATTACTTTGCCGACTAAGGTCCATCTAGTCAAGGCTATGGTTTTTCCTGTAGTCATGTATGGCTGTGAGAGTTGGACTGTGAAGAAGGCTGAGCGCCAAAGAATTGATGCTTTTGAACTGTGGTGTTTGAGAAGACTCTTGAGAGTCCCTTGGACTGCAAGGAGATCCAACCAGGCCATTCTGAAGGAGATCAGCCCTGTGTGTTCTTTAGAAGGAATGATGCTAAAGCTGAAACTCCAGTATTTTGGTCACCTGATGAGAAGAGTTGACTCATTGGAAAAGACTCTGATGCTGGGAGGGATTGGGGGCAGGAGGAGAAGGGGACGACCGAGAATGAGATGGCTAGATGGCATCACCAACTCGATAGACATGACTTTGAGGGAACTCCGGGAGTTGGTGATGGGCAGGGAGGCCTGGCATGCTGTGATTCATGGGGTTTCAAAGAGTTGGACATGACTGAGTGACTGAACTGAACTGAACTGAACTGAACTGAATATAAGTCAAATGTACAAAGAGAATACAAAATGCTGCAAATGATTATCCTTCTTATTTTGATGGAGCCTGTGTTTTATGGTTGCATATGCAAGTACCTGGTTAGATGCAGGGATGGAATTCTGATCAAGTCCTCTTCTGTCTGGTACAATTTCCCTAGTGAAATAGACATCCACATCATTAGTTAAATGAGATGGACTGGGAAGTAGAATTAAATATTGAGAAGAATATACAAAGTATGAAAGAGTCCCCAGGGGAGAGACCAACTGAAAAATGAGGAAACAATGTAAAATTTTTGGTAGCTGTAAGGGCAGCCTTGAGACTGCTAGGCTGAATTTAGGGTGCACTTTTACTCATTAATTATGACCAACAATGAGCATGAAAATTTAAAATGTCAGTTGCTCAGACCTATGGACTGCAGCTTGCTAGGCTCCTCTGTGCATGGAATTCTCCAATCAAGAATCTGGAGTGGGTTGCCATTTCCTTCTCCAAGGAATCTTCTCAACACAGGGATCAAACCCAGGTCTCCTGTATTGCAGCCTGATTCTTTACAGTCTGAAGCACCAGGGAAGCCCAATAAGCATGGTCATATATTATTCTTTAGCCAAGTTTTACTGCAGAGATTTGAATATTATAAGGCAGAAGCTTGTACTTAATTGGGTTTATTTTGTCAAAGTAGCCAAAAGTTGATAGTATATGAAAGTGAAAGTGAAAGTGAAGTCACTCAGTCCTGTCTGACTCATTGTGATCCCTGGACTGTAGCTTGCCAGGCTCCTCTGCCCGTGGGATTTTCCAGGCAAGAGTACTGGAGGGGGTTGCCGTTTCCTTCTCCAGAGGATTTCCTGACCCAGGGGTGAAACCCGGGTCTCCTGCATTATAGGTAGATGCTTTACCATATGAGCCACCTATATGAAAGGTAGTAGTAAAAATAATTGACCATTGAATTTCAAGTTTTAAAAAGTAAAGTGATTGTGTGAAGCTAGAAATAATGACAAGTTGATAGAACTGATGAAATTCAGGTATTCATCAAATTGAAGGAAGAAGAAAATCATTGGAGGGAGAAACTTGGATCAAGTACACTCAAGATATAGAAGGCAATGACTAATAAGTAAAATGCATGATACTGTGATTATAGACAATGCACTGCCATTGTTAAAGGTTTGGGGTATGAGCATGGTATAGTTGGCAGTGGCAGAAAGGAAGATAAGATCACAGGGAAGGACTGATTTGAGAAGCTGAGAGTCCAAACCTTTAGAAGGATTATCAACATATAGATGGAAATCACCAAAATTTTGGTAAAAGCAGATTGGAAATGTTAGAGTGAGTTAAAATCATCAATGAACAGAGAAAGTGTTGGTACCATAATGCAAGGATATGAAATTCAGTGCTATGTGTGTTTACATAAGTTGGAGGAGGAATATATTCTAAAGGTGACTTTCAGAAGGAGAACACTTTCTGATCTAATGTTACTATAGCTGTGACAGAAAATCTATACTACCCTTCTCTAGATTTGATTAAATTAAACTTACAAAAAGAGTCAGCGCCTGCTGTAGGTTGAATTGCACCCTCAAAATACTGTGGGAGGGGGGTAGTATTAACCCATGGTACCCATGAAGATGAACTTATTTTGAGATGGAGTCTTTGTAGATGTAATCATGTTAAGACAAGGACATTAGAGTCATCTTAACCCAAGTAGACTGGTGTCCTTCTAAGAACAAGAGAATAAAACAGACATATACACACACAGGGAGCAGCCCAAGTGATGACAGAGACAGATATGAAAGTGATGTCTTTACAAGTCAAGAAATACCACAGTGCCTGTGGAACACCAGGAGTTAGAAGAGACAGACAATGAGAACTTTTTCCCAGAGCAATCAGAGGAGCATGGCTTTGCCCACCCCTTGTTTTTAGACTTCTTGCCTCCAGAATTCTGAGAGAATAAGTTGTTTTAAGCCCTTCAGTCTGTGGCAATTGATTAAGTTCATTTCAGTCCAGTCTCTCAGTCGTGCCCAACTCTTTGTGACCCCCATGAATCCCAACTGATTACAGATGGCTTATAATGGGCTTCCCTGCTGGTTCAGATGGTAAAGACTCCACCTGCAATGTGGGAGACCTGGGTTCGATCATTGGGTTGGGAAGATCCCCTGGAGGAGGGCATGGCAACCCACTCCAGTATTCTTACCTGGAAAATCCCATGGACAGAGGAGCCTTGTGGGCTACAATCTATGGGGTTGCACAGAGTTGGATATAACTGAGTGACTAACCACATTAGATGCACAGGAAACTGATAAAGTACCAGAAAGATTTCCAGGGGCAGTGGTGTTCTTAGAGGAAAATCAGGTTTTTGTTAGAGCAAGGAGGTAAAACTAAGAGATAAAGTTATGCTTCTGGTGATTATTAGACAAAACTCCAAAAGGCAGAGTTGGAGGGGCTTGTGGAGTAGATGTATATTTACTGGCATTATAGCTATCAACTGTAATCCTTTAAAATATGTTTGAAAAGTAAAAAAAGTGAGTGTTAGTTACTCTGTCCAACTCTTTGTGACTCCATGGACCACAGCCATGGGGCTTCCTGGTGGCTCAGACAGTAAACAATCAGCCTGCACTGAGGAGACCCAGGTTTGATACTTGGGTAGGGATGATCCCCTGGAGAAGGGAATGGTAATCCACTCCAGTATTCTTGCCTAGGAAATCTCATGGACAGAGGAGCCTGGCAGGCAACAGTCCATAGGGTCGCAAAGGGTCAGACAGGACTGAGCGACTAACAATTGGTCACTTGGGACTGCAGCTGGCCAGGATCCTCTGCCTATGGGATGCTCCTGACAAGAATACTGGAGTGAGTTGCCATTCTCTTCTCCAGTAGATCTTCCTGGCCCAAGGATTGAACCCATGTCTCCTATATTGCAGGCAGATGCTTTACTGTCTGAGCCACCAGGGAAGCCCAAAATATGTTTACTTGTTCACAATATATATATTATCTTGCCTAAAAAAGTGCAAAAGGCAGTTTAGAAACTGAATATAGTTATTATTTGAGTCTCATAGTACTGTAAATAGATTCAGTCAGCCACTCTCAAATCTATTTAAGCCTAGAAGGATGTAATCACTTTTCTTTCAAAAGATTTATAAAACCACAACATATTTATTTCTTTGTCAATAATTAGTTAATTTCAAGGAAATTCTCTCTACATTGTGAAACAAATAAAAACAAATAACAAATGGAAAGGGACTAACACAACCTATTTTATTTTGCCACAGATACATCATGAGTCAGATGGCCGGGAGAAATATCATAGTCTCAGATATGCAGATGATGCTATCCTTATGGCAGAAAGTGAAGAAGAACTAAAGAGCCTCTTGATGAAAGTAACAGAGGAGAGTGGAAATGTTGGCTTAAAGCTCAACATTCAGAAAATTAAGGTTATGGCATCTGGTCCCATCACTTCATGGCAAATAGATGGGGAAACAGTGGAAACAGTGAGAGACTATTTTTTTGGCCCCCAAATCACTGCAGATGGTGCTGCAGCTATGAAATTAAAAGGCGCTTGCTCCTTGGAAGAAAAGTTATGACCAACCTAGACAGCATATAAAAAGCAGAGACATTATTTTGCTGACAAAATTCCATCTAGTCAAGGCTATGGTTTTTCCTGTAGTCATGTACAGATGTGCTGCTGCTGGTGCTAAGTCGCTTCAGTCGTGTCTGACTCTATGCCACCCAATAGACAGCAGCCCCAAAGGCTCCTCCATCCCTGGGATTCTCCAGGCAAGAACACTGGAGTGGGTTGCCATTGCCATTTCTGTATGGATGTGAGATTTGGTCTATAAATAAAGCTGAGTGCCAAAGAATTGATGCTTTTGAACTGTGGTGTTGGAGAAGACTCTTGAAAGAGATTCCCTTGGATTGTAAAGAGATCCAACCAGTCCATCCTAAACGAAATCAGTCCTGAATATTCATTGAAAAGACTGATGTTGAAGCTGAAACTCCAATACTTTGGCCACCTGATGCAAAGAACAGACTCTTTGGAAAAGACCCTGAGGCTGGGAAAGATTGAAGGCGGGAGGAGAAGGGGACAACAGAGGATGAAATGGCTGGATGGCATCACTGACTCAATGGACATGAGTTTCAGTAAACTCTGGGAGTTAGTTGGTGATGGACAGGGAGGCCTAGTGTGCTGCAGTCCATGGGATCGCAGAGTGGGACACAACTGAGTGACTGAATTGAATTCATAACATTCTTTTTGAGTAAATTTATTGATGAAAACAAACAATATTTAATTTTATTATAATTCCCAAACATATGCCATGTGCCTGTTTGCCTAACAAAGAAGGCACATAAAAGTCTGTCCATCTTCTCATGCTCATTATATGTTAAATTTATCTAAGGGAGATGATTCTGCATCTAATTTAAATAATTTGGACAGAAAAGAAACATTTCTGTTCCAACAAAGGTTACATCCTCAAGGCAAGTTTTAAGAAAGAAAAGCCATGTCTCTAGAATTAAAATACTTCATTGGTACATGTTGGAAAAAATATTTTTGCTGTTTAAATGATGAAAAGTTTCTGGTTTCCATATTTATAAAAAATAAATCTTGTGGTAGTCTCTTCTATTGTATAAAGTTTTTTAGTCTTTGAAACAAGTTTTATAACTGCCATCACTAATATTTAATAGAAAAGTAATAGATATTGGATCTATAAGGCTATCTTCCTCTAGACATCAGTGTATCAATTTCCTAATTTCTCTTTTGCATTCAATTTAAATATACAGGTATAAAATTAGATAAATACATACATACTCAGTTTGAAGTGGAGCAGGACACTATGGTCCTTGCCTCTCATGTCCTATCTGACTTTTGTCTGTGGAAAAACTAAGCCAAAGAAAAGTTTAATCAGAGAAATGAGAAATGCAGAAACAAAAGAAAACAGCTAAAGGAGATCAAATAATAATAGCTTAGTCATTATGGTAGTCATTATGCAAAGTCAGAATCTTTAGTTCCTTCTCAAGGGCTATTGATAATAGTCTGAGCCATATTACATGAGGTGTCTTTAGAGATACTGAAACTCCCATCAGGCAGAAGAAGTTAACTACATGATGACCAGGCTGTAGCCATGACATGCTGGTTTTTAGTCACTAAGACGTGTCTGACTCTTTTGCAATGCATGGATTGTAGCCCACAAAGTTCCTCTGTCCATGGGATTTCTCTAGGCAAGACTACTGGAGTGAGTTGCCATTTTCTTCTCCAGGGGATCTTCTTGGGTTTCTTGCATTGGCAGGTGGATTCTTTACCACTGAGCCACCTGGGAAGCCCCATGACATAAGCTGACTCAATACTGAGAACTGGCTTCAAAGAAATGGAAACAAACCAACACTGGAACTGAAGATTAATTGTACTTAAAACAATCAAAATAATGCTGATCAGACCACCAATGACCAATTTCAAGATGACTGTTAAAGCTGATTGTTTCAACATGTAGACCCCTCCCCCAGTCTATAAAATTTCTTGCCCCTTGACTGTTCCAAGGGGAAGACCTTCCCCACTGCCCTGGTTGCCAGCATCCAAAATAAAGCAAACTTTCCTTTTCAACAACCTGGTCTTTTTATTGGATTTTGAGCAGTGAGCAGCCGGAGTCCACTTTCGGTTACAAGTTAGTGAAGTGAAAGCTTTCACATAGATTATGCAAATAAAATATGGGGATCTTAGAGCACCTCTCTTCTCTCCCCTTCTGTAACAGTCCCTAGACCTGTGTATCCATCTCAGTTTTATTCACATACAGGAAGAGTTCCTAGTTCTAACACCTGCAATTCTCTCTTTGAAGACTTCATCTACAGGGATGTGTTCAGACCAAGCACAGACCACATCATAAATGCTCTTGTGTCAGTTCTCCAGGGAACAACTCTCACCCAACAACAGACAATAGAGGGTGAATAAAGTCTCTTAACTGTCCTGCCCTTGGAGAGATAAAACCCTAAGCTGTGTTTTACACAAACCCCCAGAGGTCTGAGGAGGACTGAGGTCCAAATTCCCACAGTGGCAAGCTGCTCATAACAGACAGGTATTGGCTTTCTTCTCTTTTTTGTCTCCATACCCCACTTCTTTGTTGCTTGAATAAACTACTTGAACTTATTCTTGGTTTCAGGCCTGTTTCTGGAGGATTCTAAATCATGGCACACAGTAAAGAACACCAGTTCGGATATTCTCATCTCTTCCTTTAACATCTTATATCCTCACTTCAGTTCAGTTCAGTCACTCAGTTGTGTCTGACTCTTTGAGACCCCATGAATCGCAGCATGCCAGGCCTCCCTGTTCATCACTATCTCCAGGAGCTCACTCAGACTCACGTCCATCGAGTCCGTGATGCCATCCAGCCATCTCATCCTTGGTCGTCCTCTCTCCTTCTGCCCTCAATCCCTCCCAGCATCAGAGTCTTTTCCAAAGAGTCAACTCTTCGCATGAGGTGGCCAAAGTACTGGAGTTTCAGCTTTAGCATCATTCACTAGCTTCACTATATTTCTTTCATCTTTAGAATTAAAAAAAAAAAAATGACCCAGTTTACTCTTCAGCTTATACTAAATTGCTTGACTTCTCTTTTAGAGGAAAACTCCTTGAAAATATTGCTTGTGTTCGATTTTTTTTTTTTTTTCTTTGCCTTCTCTTAATTCCACTTCATTCAGTACTTTGCCAACACCACTACGCTTATGACATTCTGCTCAAGGACACATATGATCTCGATTCTGCTGAGTTTAAATGGGTAACTTTCTATTTCCAACTTAATGTTTGATGTGATGAATACAACACGGGCATGTGTGCATGCTCAGTCACTTCAGTCATGTCTGACTGTTTGCAACCATATGGACTGTAGCCTACCAGGCTCCTCTGTCCATGGAGCTCTCTGGGCAAGAATACTGGAGTGGATTGCTATGCCTTCCTCCAAGGGATCTTCCCAATCCATGGATTGAACCCAAGTCTCTTATATGTCTTGCATTGGTAGGTGGGTTGTTTACCACTAGTGCCTCCTGGGAAGCCCCTGGATATAACACACTCTTATTTTTATGCTGGATATCAGCTAAGCAAGGTTACTACTTTCTAATAACTGGAAGCTATTCACCTTAACTGGGAAGGATCAAAGGATTTTACAGTTGTGATTTGGACAATAATTCAGATTATTCTGAATTATCCAGTTCTTAAATTCAATCACAGATAGTCCCATAAGCCAGGGGAAGAGGCATATTTAGTGCATACCAAAGAGAAAATGGAGGCAAAGATTGGAGTAGTGTGGACCCAAGATAAGGATTGGACTTCCCTACAGCTCAGATGGTAAAGAATCTGCCTGCAGTGCAGGAGACCCAGGTTTGATCTCTGGGTCAGAAAAATCCCCTAGAGAAGGAAATGGCAACCCACACCAGTATTCTTGCTGGAGAATCTCATGGACAGAAAAGCCTGGTGGGCTACAGTTCATGACATCACAAAAGGTCACTCAGCTGAGTGACTAACACACAAGATAAGGAACCCAGGCAGGAGCTGGAAGAGATAAGAAAGGATTCACCCAAAGTTTCTGGAGGGAACAGGGCCCTGAGAAAACTGCTGTTGAACTTCTGATCTCCACAACTATGAAAGAATACGTTTCTGTTGTTTTAAACCTTCATGTTTGTCATAATGTGTTACAAGACACAGGAAACTAACACAATGCTTATCTTAAAGATCACTCCATAGTAACTTTGCTGACTCCTCAACTGATAATGTTGGACTGTGACAGATTTCAGCTTTTTTCTTACTACTGACATTCTGCTGGGTGAGGAAATGAACAAAGCCCTCAGTTCAGTTCAGTCACTCAGTCATGCCCGACTCTTTGCAACCCCATGGACTGCAGCACTCCAGGCTCCCTGTCCAGCTCCCAAAGCTTGCTCAAACTCATGTCTGAGTTGGTGATGCCATCCAACCATCTCATCCTTTGTTGTCCCCTTTTCCTCCTGCATTCAATCTTTCCCAGCATCAGAGTCTTTTCCAGTGAGTCAATTCTCTTTGGAAACAAAGCCCTGGAACAAAGTCCATTGGAACAAAGCCCTGGAGATACATTATTGCGTGTGTCCTGCCAAGTCACTTCAGTCACATTCAATTCCTTGTGACCTCATGGATTCTAGCCCACCAGGTTCCTCTGACAGTGGGATTCTCCAGACAACAATACTGGAGTAAGTTTCACAAGATCTTCTTGACTCAAGGATCAAAACTGAGCCTCTTGTGTCTCTTGCATTGTCAGGCCGGTTCTTTGCCACTAGTGCCACCTGGGAGGCCCTTTTCCCAGTCTCATTTGATAGCAATTCCTTTCTTATACTTAAGTATAAAACTTTGGCACTATCTTGTTATCTCTCACAATTATGATCAATAGGTCAGCAAATCCTTTGGGCGAAACTGTGAAAATATACATAAGCTCCAGCCTCTGCTCCTCACTAATTATCTTGGTCTGAGCTGATAGCAAGGCTTTTTCAGGTTGTCATCCTTCTACCCTAGATCCCTGGCAGTTTATTCTCAACAGGGTCTAGAGTGATACTTTAAAATTATGAATCAGCCAATGTTACTGTTCTGCCTAAAAATCTGCAGCGATTTCTCATTTCACAGAGAGAAACAGCCACACTGTAATGCACAACAGAATCTATTTTTTGTGTATTTATTTTTGGCTGGGTTTTTTTTTTTTTTGGCTGTTCTGGATTTTCATTGTTGCATGTGAACTTTCTCTAATTGGACTTTAGTAGTTGTGGCCACAGGCTTAACTGCCCCGTGGCATGTTGGATCTTCCTGGACCTGGAATCCAATCTGTGTCTCTTGGATTGGCAGGTGGATTCTTAACCACTGGGCCAGCAGGGAAGTCCGGACAGATCCTACTTGATTGGCCGCTCACTGTCTAACTTCACTTCCTACTTTCTTCCTGATACTCCATCCAGCCACCTTAAAGTCACTTCATTTTTCCCTCGACAACGTAAGAGTAGAACTTTCTGAGGGCCCTAGCTTGGTTTGTTCCCTTTGTCAAAAAGGCTTCTCTGGAGGTTTGTCCATCTGACACTTTGGCTTTCTCCAAATCTTTGCTTAAACTCATCTCATTAGTGAATCTACTTTTTCTATCCTATTCAAAATGAAATGGCAACATGTTTCTAAAGTGCTCAACCTCTTAGTTGTGGCTGAATCTTTACGATACCATGAACTATAGCTCACCAGGTTCCTCTGTTCATGGAATTTCCCAGACAAGAATACTGGAGTGGGTTGCCATTGCCTTTGCCAATGCTTCTAATCTATTCCTTCAACTCAGTATTTCTGATTCAATTCATCTTCCTCAAATTTTCTAAAACATTTATTCTCTTTAGCATACTACACTATTTATTCATGATATTTCTTCTTTCTTATTGAAGTATAGTTGATTTCCAATATTCAGGTGTACATCATAGCAATTCAAAAATTTTACAGATTTTACTACACTTACCATTGTTATAAAATAGTGGCTGTATTCCTTGTACAACATATCATTGTAGTTTACTTTATACATTTGTATATCTTAATTATTATAAATTTTAATTCCCCACATCTTTCTTGCCCCTGTCCTCAATAACCACGTTTATTTTTTATATCTGTGTCTATTTTTTTTATATTTGCAAGTTTTTTTTAAATTTTTGATTTCTCATATAAATGATAACATACAGCATTTGTCTGACATTTCACTAAGCATATTAATTTTTAATTTCTCTATATACAGCAGAATATGTGTGAGTCAATGACACACATGTAGTATTTTCTGTTTTGCTCAGTATTTTACTGTTGTACCTTTCTCTCTAGCATAGCATCTTTCACAGAATTGCGTGACAAATATTTGACTGAGTAAAGGTACTGACTGAGGTAATGAGTAAAGATCAGTTAGTAACATTTCTATTCCTGTTTATCATGAGCAGAGAATCATCAGTCTATTTCTAGAGTGTAAGAAACACTCAGTTGTTCTGTTCTCATTGTTAAAACTATAAAACTTAAAGACTTAAGAAATTGTTTGATGAACTTAAAGTCATCAGAAAAGTATACCTAAGTAACACATAAATATGGAATTAAGTTATTAAACATTCATCAAGCCAAAGGTTTAATTAACTGGATTTATGGTCTGAAACAGATCTTCGTGTCTTTGGTTCTCATTCATTTAATTAGAATTTTCATTCTTCTCATCTCTTCCCACCTCCTTTATGTCATCAAGTCAGTTAAACAGAAGGTAGAATCTCAAAATAAGTTATCAGTTTGACCCATTTCTGAAGTATCTAACACCAGCCCCTTGAATTTTAGAAGCACTGTCATTAAGTACTGATGTAATGAATCATGATATTGCTGTTAATTGTCACAGCAAACTGCTGTGACACTTTCCCTTTGTACCAGGAGATTAAAATCTTCAGTTGCCCACAGCACATTCTTTGAAACAAGTGTAGCAGCTTTCCACTTAATCTTTTTCCTGGAAGAATCTTCTAATTTTTTTTTAATTTATTTTATTTTATTTTATTTTTTTATACTTTCTTCTGTTAGTTTTATTTTTTTTCCTTTTTTTTTTTAATTACAAAACTGTATTTGTTTTGCCGTACATTGACACGAATCAGCCATAGGTGAACACAATCTCCCAATGCCGAAGCCCCTCCCACCTCCCACCCCACATCCTCTACTTGAATCATCCTGTGCATCAGCCCCATGCATCCTGCATCCTACATTGAACATAGATTGGAGCTTCGTTTCTTACAAGAAAATATACATGTTTCATTGCCATTCTCCCAAACCATCCCACCCTTTCCCTCTCCCTCAGAGTCCAAAAGTCCACTCTATACCTCTGTGTCTCTTTTGTTGTCTCACATACAGGGTCATCATTACTGTCTTCTAAATTCCATATATATGTGTCAGTATACTGTATTGGTGTTTTTCTTTCTGGCTTACTTCACTCTGTATAATCGGTTCCAATTTCATCCATCTCATTAGAACTGAGTCAAATTTATTCTTTTTAATGGCTGAGTAGTATTCCATTGTGTATATGTACCACAGCTTTCTTGTCCAATCATCTGCTGATGGACATCTAGGTTGCTTCCATGTCCTGTCTATTATAAACAGCACTGCAATGAACATTGGGGTACATGTGTCTCTTTCAATTCTGGTTTCCTCGGTGTGTATGCCCAGCAGGGGGATTGCTGGATCATAAGGCAGTTCTATTTGCAATTTTTTAAGGAATCTCCACACTGTTTTCCATAATGGCTGTACTAGTTTGCATTCCCACCAGCAGTGTAAGAGGGTTCCCTTTTCTCCATATCCTCTCCAGCATTTATTGCTTGTAGACTTTTGGATCACAGCCATTCTGACTGGTGTGAAATGGTACCTCATTGTGGTCTTGATTTGCATTTCTCTGATAATGAGTGATGTTGAACATCTTTTCATGTGTTTGTTAGCCATCCGTATGTCTTCTTTGGAGAAATGCCTATTTAGTTCTTTGGCACATTTTTTTTTATTGGATCATTTATTTTTCTGGAGTTGAGCTGCATAAGTTGCTTATATATCTTTGAGATTAGTTGTTTGTCAGTTGTTTCATTTGCTATTGTTTTCTCCCATTCAGAAGGCTGTCTTTTCACCTTGCTTATAGTTTCCTTTGTTGTGCAGAAGCTTTTAATTTTAATTAGATCCCATTTGTTTATCTTTGCTTTTATTTCCAGTATACTGGGAGTTGGATCATAGAGGATCCTGCTGTGATTTATGTCGGAGAGTGTTTTGCTTATGTTCTCCTCTAGGAGTTTTATAGTTTCTGGTCTTACATTTAGATCTTTAATCCATTTTGAGTTTATTTTTGTGTATGGTGTTAGAAAGGGGTCTAGTTTCATTCTTTTACAAGTGGTTGACCAGTTTTCCCAGCACCACCTGTTAAAGCACGGAAATTGAAACTGTAATCAAAAATCTCCCAGCAAACAAAAGCCCAGGTCCAGACGGCTTCACAGCTGAATTCTACCAAAAATTTCGAGAAGAGCTAACACCTATCTTACTGAAACTATTCCAGAAAATTGCAGAGGAAGGTAAACTTCCAAACTCATTCTATGAGGCCACCATCACCCTAATACCAAAACCTGACAAAGACACCACAAAAAAGAAAACTACAGGCCAATATCACTGATGAACATAGATGCAAAAATCCTCAACAAAATCCTAGCAATCAGAATCCAGCAACACATTAAAAGGGTCATACACCATGACCAAGTGGGCTTTATCCCAGGGATGCAAGGATTCTTCAATATCTGCAAGTCAATCAACGTAATTCATCACATTAACAAAGTGAGAAATAAAAATCATATGATTATCTCAATAGATGCAGAAAAAGCCTTTGACAAAATTCAACATCCATTTATGATAAAAACTCTCCAGAAAGCAGGAATAGAAGGAACATACCTCAACATAATAAAAGCTATATATGACAAACCCACAGCTAACATTATCCTCAATGGTGAAAAATTGAAACCATTTCCCCTAAAGTCAGGAACAAGACAAGGGTGTCCACTTTCACCACTACTCTTCAACATCGTACTGGAAGTTTTGGCCACAGCAATCAGAGCAGAAAAAGAAATAAAAGGAATCCAAATTGGAAAAGAAGAAGTAAAACTCTCACTGTTTGCAGATGACATGATCCTCTACATAAAAAACCCTAAAGACTCCACCAGAAAACTACTAGAGCTAATCAATGAATATAGTAAAGTTGCAGGATATAAAATCAACACTCAGAAATCCCTTGCATTCCTGTACACTAATAATGAGAAAGTAGGAAAAGAAGTTAAGGAAACAATTCCATTCACCATTGCAACGAAAAGAATAAAATACTTAGGAATATTCCTACCTAAAGAAACTAAAGACCTATATATCGAAAACTATAAAACACTGATGAAAGAAATCAAAGAGGACACTAATAGATGGAGAAATATACCATGCTCATGGGTTGGAAGAGTCAATATAGTGAAAATGAGTATACTACCTAAAGCAATCTACAGATTCAATGCAATTCCCATCAAGCTACCAGCAGTATTTTTCACAGAACTAGATCAAATAATCTCAAGATTTGTATGGAAATACAAAAAACCTCGAATAGCCAAAGCAATCTTGAGAAAGAAAAATGGAACTGGAGGAATCAACTTGCCTGACTTCAGGCTCTACTACAAAGCCACAGTCATTAAGACAGTATGGTACTGGCACAAAGACAGAAATATAGATCAATGGAACAAAATAGAAAGCCCTGAGATTAACCCACACACCTATGGACACCTTATCTTCGACAAAGAATCTTCTAATTTTTGAACAACAAAAATGTGGAATAATTTTTTGTTTGTTTGAAAATGTTAGGGTTACAAACCATCTAGGCAAACTTAACTCTGAAAAGGATTTGTACTTCACAGTACTAATACGTGACTGCATTACTCCAACATCCCCAGAAAAATGACAACTTATTAATTATTGCATTTTTCTAAGTTAACATATAGCAGGATTAAGAGGGACTAGAATTTTCTATAATCCTTAAGAACCACACTTTATTTTCTGTGTCTTCAGTCCCAACCTTTATCTATACCTGTAAAAGAGAGGTGACAAGGAGAATAATTTATTGATAATTTGCAAATAAACCAATGGTCAACTTTTCCCTGGATTTGATTCATTCGTGTTTTCATTTGAACAAAGCACCTGTCCACATATCTGACTTCATCATTCACATGCCTGTACTTGTATGTGTACCTGCATTTTCATTCTAAATCATCAAGTCAAAACATAACAAAACCAAAACAACATAAATTGAGCTCTCAAAAAGTTATTTGTTGCAGACAGATGGTTTTACAGTTTCTTAAGGATATCAAAGGGAAATTTGAAGTAGCATCTTTGACTTCTGCATTGAATTATTCAGGACAGAATAACTCTGTGAACAACATGGAGAATGAAGTATCCAAGCCCTATAAATATTTCAGATTTCTCACAAGACGTAACCAGTGCGGTTGGGTGCCAATAAAAAGAGCACTGTGCAACATAACTCAGCTGAATTGCTCTCTTTCTAAAGTGTGGCTTATTATTGCGGCAGGAAAGGCATAACGTTTGTTCACAATCCATTATTTACAATTAGTCATTCGGTTAAGCCTAAATTCAAGAGGTTATGCCTAACTTCCACATATAGCCCATAGATTGGACTATTTGATTTGATGTACTTTATGCCTTACTGGAATTAAGTGATATTTTAGAGTAAAGTCTTTTTTTCAAAATGGTTTGTGGTCAATGACATATATTGACCTGAAAGCAGTGTAAATTTCTCAGAAGTAAATAACACTGGCAACAAATGCCCTATGATTCTTAAATATCAAGAATACAGTGATTTTGTATTCATAGGAAATACATTTTTATAAACTCAAATATTACTTACTTGAATGGGATCTTCAGTAGGTGCGCATATAGCTACATATATTATTCCAAGAATCTTAGAAATGTTAGAGGAACAATGGTTTAATAATAATTTATACCTTGTCTGTGAATTACATGAATATGTATACATGTATGTGAGTATATCTGTGTGTGTAAGTAATATTCTATCTTGCCACTGGAAGCCTGAAGGCTTAACTTCCAGACCACCAGGAAGTCCCTTAGTGTTTGACTTTTAACAAATGTAATAAAATCATATCTTTAGTACACTGAAGATGGTTGCTTATGATTTTAAGGTAATAGATTGATAATGATAATAATGTTGATACTAAGGAAAATGGAGGAGCAATAAGAAGAAGGAAGAGGAAAAAGAAAAGGAACGATTTTGATAGGTAAGTTAAAATTCTTTGGAAACAGGGAGTATCAAGATTTCTGTCATATTATGAGGAGCTTAGAGAAAAAATAAATTAGATCCTAGAGAAGGAATAGAAATTAGAGCTTAGAGAAGAAAGAGAAGCCATCAACATAGAGAATAGCCAGCCATTAGTACCAATCCAAAAGTAAGTTTGTTCCATGACTTTCACAATTTTATCTATTGAATATCTTTTGTATTAGGCTAATATATAAATGTTAGTTATGCATAGTTAACTTCTTTCATCAGTGGTTATGTAAGCAAGCAGAATTTGTATGGGTGGTGCTTTCCTACATTTGGAATATGAGGGGGAAAACATTTTCTCCCAATCTGTGTCTAGATCCATGAATCTCTTCTTGATTCAACTTCTTTCATCAGACGATCCACCTAATGAAAGGTCACCCTAGATGTATCATTAGGATCCCTGTCCCTCTTCATTAATAATCCATTAGGTCAATAGAAATTTATCACACCATATTTCCTGAGAATATTCCACTGAGAAGGATACCAAATAAGATTGATACATCTTGCCAAATGAATAGATGTGCCATCTGCTTTCAGAAACCTGTCTTTTGATGCTTACATAAAAGAAAAAAAAAATTATCAAGCCTGGCAATCCTTCCCTGGGCAAAAAGGAGCATTGTACCTGATGGCTAATTATATTGTCCATTTATTCACATCACACAATTCATTACACACCTAGTCTGTGCCAGGCACTGTGTCTAGGACAAGGAATATAAATGTGCAAATATCCTGCTTTCAGGAAGATTTTGTGTTTGACTTTTTTTTTTTTTGGCCACTGTGTGGCATATGGATTTTAGTTCCCTGACCATGGCTTGAAACTGTCTCTGGCATTAGAAGCCAGGAGTCTTAACCACTAGATTCCCAGAAAAAGTCCCTTAGTGTTTGACTTTTAACAAACATGATAAAGATAAAATAATGTGTTTAGTATACTGAAAACATTTATTTAATATAGCGAGCCATTGGTAAAAGAGATCTCATGTCAGTGAGAGAGTGAACGCAAAAAAAAAAAAAAAAGGAAACTTCATGAAGACAATAGCTTTAGTTTAAGACTTATAAACAATAAAAGAGAAGATTTATAAGAAAATGCAACTATATGTACTGAAGTGTGTGACATAAAAGAGCCTGGCACATTCACAGAGGGAACAGATATTTATTATATATTGAAAATAAATTTTAGGGTTGAAAAGGTGATTGCAGGAGATTAAAGGCAAGATTCTGAAAGTTTTCTATGATGTAAAAGCTCAGACTCTAGAAATTCTTGATACAAGGAAGAGAAAGGATTTGACATTTCCTCAAAACGTTCCTTTAGTGACTGAATTCTTGATATTAACATTGTATGAGAAGAGTTGACGTACTGAGAGAAAAAGAGAGTAGTTGAACAGTTAAATGTTATTGAATATTCAGTAGCAGGGGCCTCCCAGGTGGTTTTGGTGGTAAAGAATTTGCTTGCCAATTCAGGAGACACAGGAGACACAGATTGGATACCTGGGTTGGGAAGATCCCCTGGAGAAAATGGCAACCCACTCCAGTTTTCTTGTCTGGAGAATTCCATGAACAGAGAAGCTTGGTGGGCTACAGTCCATGGAGTTGCAAAGGGTCAGACACAATTTAAAAACCAAATAACAACCAAGTAGCTGATGCATAGTGAATCATTATGTATAAAGGTGGGCAGTTAAGTAGTGACTTTGAGGTCTCAGTGTACACATGTTGTTGTTCAGTCACTGAAGTAGTCAAATAAATTACCATGGATAAGAACAGTTAGGGAGAGTATATAAGTAGTATGTCTCTGTCTCCTTTTTAAAACTTTATTGAGATATAAGTGATATATAATAAACTGCACTTATATAAATATAACTGTGAGATCACAACAAACTGTGGAAAATTATTTGAGATGGGAATATAAGACCACCTTGTCTGTCTCTGGAGAAATTTGTATGCAGATTAAAATTCTTCCTAACTCCCCCAAAAAAAAATATAAATAAATAAAAAGCTTTAAAAATTTCAGAGAGAGAAGGTGTGAACATTACTATTTTTATTTTCTCCTTTTTAATGTAATAAAACTACACATTTTGCAAGAAGAAATAGTGCAAAACAAATTTTTAAAAAGGTAAACTCTGACAGGACATTCTGCTATGAACAGATTAATAAAATTGGAATGTGTCTAAAAAAAAATAAAAGAAGTGATAGTTTGAACCGGACATGAAACAACAGACTGGTTCCAAATTAGGAAAGGAATACATCAAGGCCATATTTTGCTACTCTGCTTATTTAATGTACATGCAGAGTACATTATGCAAAATGCGAGGCTGGATGAAGCAAAAGCCCAAATGAAGATTGCCAGGAGAAATATCAATAATCTCATAATATGCAGATGATACCACCCTTATAGCAGAAAAGGAAGAACTAAACAGCCTCTTGATGAAAGTGAAAGAGGAGAGTGAAAAAGTTGGCCTGAAACTCAGCATTCAAAGCCTAAAATCATGGCATCCAGTCCCATCATATCACGGCAAATAGATGGGGAAATAGTGGAAACAGTGAGAGACTTTATTTATTTATTTTGATCCAAAAATCACTGCAGATGGGGACAGCAGCCATGAAATTAAAATACATTTGCTCCCTGGAAGAAAAGCTATGACCAATCTAGACAGCATATTAAGAGCAGAAACATTACTTTGAAAGCAAATGAATGTACATCTAGTCAAAGCTATGGTTTTTCCAGTAGTCATGTATGGCTGTGTGAGCTGAGCTATAAAGAAAGCTGAGTGCTGAAGAATTGATGCTTTTGAACTGTGGTGTTGGATAAGACTCTGAAGGGTTCCTTGCACTGCAAAGGGATCAAACCAGTCAATCCTAAAGAAAAAAAAAAAAAAAATCATTCCTGAATATTTACTGAGAAAGCTGATGCTGAAGCTGAAACTCCAATACTTTGGCCAGCTAATACAAGAACTGACTCAATGGAAAAGACTCTGATGCTGAAAGAAGGAAGAGAAGGGGACCACAGAGAATGAGATAGTGGGATGACCTCACCAACTCAATGGACATGAGTTTGAGTAGGATCCAGGAGCTGCTGATGGACAGGGAAGACTGGTGCACTGCAGTCCTTGGGGTCAGAAAGAATCAGACACAACTGAGAGGCTAAACTGAACTGAACCAAATAGTTACTTTGCTTGGAGTGAAGTAACAATTCCAGATTTTCCAAATTCTATGACCTACGTCAAATTTCTGAGTAACTCTGTGCTCCAGTCCTACCACTACAAAATAAGGAATCTAATTTTAGCTAATTCACTGTTGTTTTTTTTTTAATAAACTGATTTAACATATCATTTAGTCGTTCAGTTGTGTCTGACTCTTTGTGACCCCATGGACTGCAGCACGCCAGGCTTCCCTGTCCATCACTAACTCCCAGAGCTTATTCAAACTCATGTCCATCCAGTCAGTGATGCTATCCAATCATCTCATCTTCTGTTGTCCCCTTGTCCTGCCTTCAACCGTGCCCAGCATCACGGTCTTTCTAAATGAGGCAGTTCTTCACATCAGGTGGCCAAAGTATTGCAGTTTCAGCTTCAGTGTCAGTCCTTACAATGAATATTCAGGACTGATTTCTCTTAGGATTGACTGGTTGGATCTCTTTACAGTCCAAGGGACCCTCGAGAGTCCTCTTTAACACCACAGTTCAAAAGCATCAATTCTTCAGCACTCAGCTTTTTATAGACCAAATCTCACATTCAGATATGACTAATGGTAAAACAATAGCTTTGACTAGACAGTTATTTGCTGGCAAAGTAATGCCTATGCTTTTTAATATGCTGTTTAGATTGGTCATAGCTTTTCTTCTAAGGGGCAAGTGTCTTTTAATTTCATGGCTACACTAACCATCTGCAGTGAATTTGGAGGCAAAATATAAAGTCTCTCACTGTTTCCATTGTTTCCCCATCTATTTGCCATGAAACAATGGGCCCTGATGCCATGATATTAGTTTTTAAATGTTGAGTTTAAGCCAAAATTTTCACTTTCCTTTATATTTTCATCAAGAGGCTCTTTAGTTATTCTTTGCTTTCTACCTTAAGGTTGGTGTCATCTGCATACCTGAGTTTCTTTATCTGCAGCAATCTTGATTCCAGCTTGTGCTTCATCCACCCTGGCATTTCTCATGATGTACTCTGCATATTTATAAAATAAAAAGAGTGACAATATACAGCCTTGACATACTCCTCTTCGTATTTGGAACTAGTCTGCTGTTTCAGGTCCAGTACCAACTGTTGCTTCTTGACCTGCATGCAGATTTCTCAGAAGGCAGGCCAGGTGGTCTGATATTTCCATATCTCAATCCCCCTGCTGGGCATACACACCGAGGAAACCAGAATTGAAAGAGACACATGTACCCCAATGTTCATTGCAGCACTGTTTATAATAGCCAGGACATGGAAACAACCTAGATGTCCATCAGCAGATGAATGGATAAGAAAGCTGTGGTACATATACACAATGGAGTATTACCAAGGTCTGCTGCACCCAGCGCCTCTGCCTCTGCAGCAGGCCACTGCTGACCCATGCCTTCGCAGGAGACACAAACACAGTTCTGGCCCAGTCTCTGTGGGGGTCTCTGGGTGCTGGTGCACACCAGGTTTATTTGAGCTCTCTGAGCATCTCTGATGGGTGAGAGGTTTGATTCTATATGCAATTTTGCCCCTCCTACTGTCTTGCTGGGGCTTCTCATTTGCCCCTGGACATGGCATACTTGTAAACTGAAGTGCTAATACAAGATCTTTCCTAAAATAAGGTTTCAACAGATAATCATGCCTACTATTTCTGACAGACACAAATTACTTAGAAAATAACTTAGTTTTATTAATTATCTTCTGGACTCTTAAAGATAAGGGTAACAATATCAAGGGATGTATCAGTCTCCTTTGGCTCCGATAACAAAATATCACATACTGAGTGGCTTAAGCAACGAATTTATATTTTTCTGGAGGTTAGAATTCCAAGAGTAAGGTGCTGGCACAATTGAGTTCTCTTAAGATCTCTCCCCATGGCTTGCATATAGCAGTCTTCCTGTGTGTGCTCTTGTGTGGATTTTTCTGCTCTCTTTCTTTTCCTGTAAGGGCCCCAGGGCTTCCCCAATGACTCAGTGGTAAAGAGTTTGTCTGCTAATGCGGAGATGCAGAAATTTGGACACAACTGACCAGGCAAACAGCATATTGTATTGAGTCCCCACCCTAAGACATCATTTAACCTTAATTACTTCCTTGAAGGTCCCATCCCACAGCACAGTGTTACTGGAGTTAGAGCTTCAGCATTTGTATTTTCTGAGAACAATTCAGTCTGTAACAGAGCAAATGGTTAATAAAAAAATTTCTAAGACAGTGTAAATTTAAAATGAAAGCTTCCCTTTATTTGATAGATATGCTGAGACATGTAAAGTGAAAGTGTAAGTTGCTCAGTCATGTCAGATTCTTTGAGACTCCATGGACTGTAGCCCACCAGACACCTCTGACTATGGAATTCTCCAGGCAAGAATACTGGAGTGGACTGCCATTCCCTTCTCCAGGGAATCTTCTCAACCCAGGGATATAACCTGAGTCTCCTGTATCACAGGCAGATTCTTTACCATCTGAGCAACCAGGAAAGCCCAAGACATTGAGGTGTATTGCAACTATATGTCTAGTAAGCCCTTATTAACTTTAAGTATGTTATAATAATATAAAGGTGTTCTTTTAGTTTTTCTTTCCCCCAAAGGATAAATTTTAAGGCAGGTCAATAGAAGAGAAATCTATCTTTTATGGACAGCTTTTTACTACCTTTTAACCAATTTTGTATATTCTTGTAAAAATCTTCTGTATCTGCAACTCCTGTGTATCCACAAAGTGAAAGTGAAGTTGCTCAGTTGTGCCTGACTCTTTGCAATCCCATGAACTATAGCTTACCAGGCTCCTCCATCAATGGAATTTTACAGGCAACAGTACTGGAGTGGGTTGCCATTTCCTTCTCCAGGGGATCTTCCTGACTCAGGGATTGAACCCAGGTCTCCCACATTGTAGACAGATGCTTTACTGTCTGAGCCATCAGGAAGACTGGGTTCCACATCCATAGATTGGATTACTCTTCACGTGACTTCTTCTTTCTGTGTTTCTCTGTGTATTCTCTTCTGTTATAAAACCACTGGGTTTAGGTTCCACCTTTATCTGGTATGACTTCATCTTAACTAATAAATTTGCAAAGACCCAATTTCCAAATGTTACATTCTGAAGTTCTGGGTAAACATGGATTTGGGAGGCATGCATTGTCCAACTCAATACATCTATGGTAACAATATTACTTTCTTTAAAATTAAAGAATATTATATATAAAGTGCCCTACAAAAACAACCAGTCTTTTTTTTTTGTAAAAATATTATAAAATTAAAAGTTTTTACCATTTCAATAGGACTTTTCATTGAAGTTTTTACAGTGTTTATAATGTGACCACTGTTTAGTTATTCAAATTATTTTTCTCATTATGATGTATATGCATTCTCATAGGCATTTTCAACTGGTCAGGAATAAAATTTGGAAAGTGAGTGTCAATGGATTGATGCCAACACATTAAATTATTGACTTGCTTTGTTTTCTACCCAAATAGTTCAATTTTCTCAGCAATTTCAGGTAATTTATCTCTGATTATAGCCCCAGCTTTGGCTTTTAAAAGCATTTCTCACCAGTTCCACAGGAAATTAATAGACATGCTGTGAATAATATATTCTTTAATTAAATATAGCCAGAGAAAGCTGAGTTCAAAAAGCAGGTTTCTTTATTGTCAGACTTCAAATAGCTTTGAATTTGTTATATTATGTCATGATACTCCCAGAGTGAGATCACGGAAGCAGTGTTTTTCAAGATTATTTGAAAATAAGCTCTCATTGGATGAACTATGTCCTATCACTAAGCAACACTTTGCTCCTATACCATCCCTCAGGTAGAAGACAAGCAGGTCTTGACTGTGGAGTGCCTAGCTCCAAACTGCTATCCAAGGTTATTACTTAGGGTCCTCTCTTAATGTTAAATTGAAAGCCTTACTCTCTTCTCTGTGTATGGTAAGTGGATTTCTGTTTAAAACCCATGTCCTAAAGTTTGGATTTCTTTTTCTTTTTTTTTTTTGCTGCTCGCTGCATGTGGGATCTTTCTTCCCTGACCGGAGATTGAACCCACACCCCTGCATTGGACGATAGCATTTTAACAACTGAACAGTCAGGCAAGTCCCTAAAGATTCAGTTCAGTTCAGTAGCTCAGTCGTGTTCGACTCTTTGTGACACCATTAATCGTAGCACACCAGGCCTCCCTGTCCATCACCAACTCCCGGAGTTCACTCAGATTCACGTTCATCAAGTCCGTGATGCCATCCAACCATCTCACCCTCTGTCGTTCCCTTCTCCTCCTGCCCACAATCCCTCCCAACATCAAAGTCTTTTCCAGTGAGTCACCTCTTCGCATGAGGTGGCCAAGGTAATGAAGTTTCAGAATTAGCATTATTCCTTCCAAAGAAATCCTGGGGCTGATCTCCTGTAGAATGGACTGGTTGGATCTCCTTGCAGTCCAAGGGACTCTCAAGAGTCTTCTCCAACAACACAGTTCAAAAGCATCAATTCTTTGGTGCTCAGCTTTCTTCACAGTTCAACTCTCACATCCATACATGACTACTGGAAAAACCATAGCCTTGACTAGACGGACTTTAGTCGACAAAGTAATGTCTCTGCTTTTGAATATGCTATCTAGGTTGGTCATAACTTTTCTTCCAAGGAGTAAGCGTCTTTTAACTTCATGGCTGCAGTCACCATCTCTAGTGATTTTGGAGCACCCCAAAATAAAGTCTGACAATGTTTCCATTGTTTCCCCATCTGGTTCCCATGAAGTGATGGGGCCAGATGCCATGATCTTTGTTTTCTGAATGTTGAACTTTAAGCCAACTTTTTTATTCTCCACTTTCACTTTCATCAAGAGGGTTTTTAGCTCCTCTTCACTTTCTCCCATAAGGCTGGTGTCATCTGCGTATCTGAGGTTATTGATATTTCTCCCGGCAATCTTGATTTGAGCTTGTGTTTCTTCCAGTCCAGCGTTTCTCATGATGTACTCTGTATATAAGTTAAATAAGCAGGGTGGCAATATACATCCTTGATGAACTCCTTTTCATATTTGGAACCAGTCTGTTCCATGTCCAGTTCTAACTTTTGCTTCCTGACCTGCATACAGATTTCTCAAGAGGCTGGTCAGGTGGTCTGGTATTCCCATCTCTCTCAGAATTTTCCACAGTTTATTGGGATCCACACAGTCAAAGGCTTTGGCATAGTCAATAACAGAAATAGATGTTTTTCTGGAATTCTCTTGCTTTTTCCATGATCCAGTGGAAGTTGGCAATTTGATCTCTGATTCCTCTGCCTTTTCTAAATAAATTAATAACACCAATCATTTCAAAGGGAAGTCTTTGCCTTTGCATTTGTCAATTTTTCTTTTTAACCAGTATCACTTAACTTGTGCACTTTCTCAATATATAATTACAGACAATGATAGTTAATTTTACTTGTCATCTTGGCTAAAAGATGGATGCCCTGATAGCTGGTAAAATCATTATATCTTGCTGTATCTAAGAGGATGTCTCTGGAAGAGTTTAGCATTTGAATAGCTAGGCAGAGTAAGGGGATCTGCCTTCACCAAAGCACGTGGGCACCATCTAATCCACTGAGGGCCTGAATAGAACAAAATGGCAGAAAAAGGACAAACTTGCCTTCTGCAAAGAGCTGAGACACCTCTCTTCTCCTGCTCTTGAACATCTCCTGTCTCTCAGATCTTCAGACTTGAACCAGGACTTACACCACTGACCTCTAGATCTTGGTCATTCAGACTTGGGCTGGGATTTAGATCACTGACTCCCTTGATTCTTAGGAGTTGGGGCTTAAACTACAAATGCTCCACTGGATTTCCTGGGCTTCCAGCTTTCGGTCAGCCCATCATGGGGTTAGATAGCTGCCTTAACAGCACAGACCATTCCTTCATAATAAATCTCTTTCTATACACCTGTATATATCCTATTCACTGTTTCTCTGGAGAGGCTTGGCTAATACACAGACCTTCCAAATACATGCTATATTTCTTAATACTGTCATTTTGACCATCTTCTAAGACAATAATAATAACAGGCATTCCCTCAGCCCAATTGATCTCAAGGTTTATCACCATCTGGTAGATCTCCTCATGGACTTGTTACCACCTCATATTATTCCATATTTGGTTTTAAAGTTCAAATATATAACTCTTTTTCTTAGTTTGTATCCTTCTAGAAACTTCATCGCCTCATTCAGACTCCATTTTCTCTCCACCAATTCTATTAAATCTAGTTACTTTTTTTCCACCATCTCCCCCAACTATCAAAAATCCCTTGCTTTCTAAAAGAAATGAATTAGAAATAAAAAATAAAATCATAAACCATTTTCTACTTTCCCCAAGTCAATTTTTTTATTTCTTCAGTAAATATTAATTAAATAATTATAATGTACCAGATACTCCCCTAGGAGCTGGAAATACATTGTTAAATCAGAAGAGATTAATATCTGTGCTTGCAAAGCTGATATTTTAGTGTAGGAGAAAGACAGTATAAGTATGATAAATGTAGTATACTGGACAGTGGTATGCTCTAAAGAGAACAAATTACATCAGGAAAGGCAATATGAAATGTTCCAGAAGCAGGTTGAAATTTGAGGTAGAGTGGCCAGAAAACTCTTCAAAGAGAAGATAACTTTGCATCAGGACTTACAGTAAATGAAGGAGCCCATAGCACTTACCTGGATGAAAATTAGTAAAAATAAACAATCACTGCAGGAAAGAACTTACCTTGTACATAATGCCTAGTACCTTTGCCATGACATTTTTGTATAATCCATATAATCACAGAAGAAAAAAATCTTGAAATAATGAAGAGAAAAAGTGGTTTACTTAAGAAGGGAATGTCATATTAGAATGCAATTTTTAGAATCCTGCTTTCTGAATTATCACTATTCATTTTGGTTGTTTTGTTGCTGTTTGGCTTTTGTTTTCTACTTATTTTTAGTGTTTATTGGGCTCTACCCACCCACAAGGGAGATCTATGTTGCCCAGTGTCAAGACCAAAGAAAGAGTCTGGAATCAGCAACAGAGACATCAGTGGTTTCGTGGATGGGAGTCTTCCATGTCTGAAGCAAGGTCCTGGAGCAACACCACACTGTGTGAGGTAGAAGGTGGGCAGGGCATGGTGGTAGTCTTCACTCCCCGGAGGCAAGGGGGGGCTCCAGTTATATGGGAATTGGCTTCAGGTGGGCCCATTAGTTACCAGGGAAACCTGTAGAGGGGCAGATGCCTCACTGCCCCTTTGATAAGAATAATCACTGGCTGGAGCCTGGGACAGATATGTAGGAAGGTCAGTCATGTGAGGAGGGTGTAGATGAAGCAATCCCTAGTCAGGCAGGGGATGTACAGAGAGCAGGAGAACAGCCATACTGAGTGGCCATACAATGTTATTAATTTTTTTTTCCAATAGTCTTGAGATTTCATATTTTCTCCTGGACTTAGGAACGGACTTTGAACACAGTATCCTTGGATGGGGTGTCAACAGACTGACTGCATTTTAAGATTAGTAGGGAGGAGTAGGCAGATAGATATACTCACCTACTGTTATTCTATTGCCAAATTAAAAAAAAGGGTTTAATTTGGTTTCTATGCCCACCATAAAAAGCAACTCTCCCCTGAAATATTTTAAATAATTTTTAGGTTTTTTTTTTTTTCTCTCCTATTTTACCCTAAAGGTAATGATGTAAAACCCAGGTGTCTGTGCATGTCTGGGAGTGAGGTTGGAGAGAAGGAGGCACCGATGAATGGTGACACCTTTCATACTCAAATTTGTAAGTAATTTTTGCTTTGGAGATCTCTGAAGAATTTCTTAGAATGAATCACTCCTGTAACTTCTCCTTTGTATCTTCTGCAATGTAGCTATATCCATTCTATTCTGTCCCTCTGGATCTTTATGTCCTCTGTCCTTTTTAAAATATTTTGTCAACATTTTTGGACCATAGGTCACTTTCACTTAATCATTGCCAAGAAAACTGAAATCATTTCTTTCTTGCATTTCTGTTGTCATTTAGGTGAACCTCCAAAGGAAGACTGTTCTGATCCCTCCAGTTCACCCTGTTGGTGAAGGAGCTTTTTCCCCTTCTAAACAGTACAAGGTGACCTAACATAGGACACACAAAACTGAAAGATATAGTTAGTAGCTATTTATTAGTCACATGTGCTCACAGCCCAAGGATGGAGGGCACCACAGGACTCCTCCAGCTTCACAGGGACTGGAATGAGGAGCAAGGTGAATCACAAGGGATTGTGGAAGAGGCTTTATAGTAATAAGAGGTGGAGTACCTTCTGGTTCCCTTGGTAAAATGTGATTGACTTGTTTGAATAGTTTCTTGCACTTCTAAGAAGGCTGACGACCAGAAGGGGTGCAGACAGTCCAGCAGAGAGGAGACTAACAGGGTGGAGAGAATTTCCTGGTGGATAGAGGCATAACTGTTGAGAAAAGAGGACTTCTGATGAACGTTGGAATGCTGTGAAGCTCAGAGGTCAAGACAGCATGTGGAATTCTGGGCCTCACAATGCAGCAATGCTGTTTATTACATTAGACAGAACCTTGTCAATCTTTTCAGCTTGTGAAAATTCATAGATGAGTTTGTAGTATCTGATGACGCTGTAGTTTTCATTATATTGACTTTACTTGAAAGTAAAAGCATTAGTCACTCCATCATGTCCACTGCTTTGCAACCCCAAGAACTGTAGTCTGCTAGGCTCCTCTGTCCATGGGATTCTTCAGGCAAGAATACTGGAGTGGGTTGCCATTTCCTTCTTCAGAGGATCTTCCCAACACAGTAATCAAACTCAGGTCTCCCATACTGCAGGCAGATTGTTCACCAGCTGAGCCACGAGGGAAGCTCTTTACTTACTTATAACTAGTGCCAGCCATTCCTTTTTTTTTTTTTTTTTTTTTAGCTGCCCTGGGTCTTAATTGCTTCACACAGGCTTTTTCTAGTTGTAGCAATCAGACTTCCCATTCCTGGGCTTCAGTAGTGGTGGTGCACAGGCTTAGCTGCTCTTTGAGACCAACACTGGCAGGCAGATTTTTAACCACTGCACCACCAGGGAAGTCCCAAGCCATGCATTCTTTATGTTTGCTATATGTATAGATTTTTTTTAATGCAAAATTAGCTATTTATGTTCTTCATGACAAGATACTTCTATGTCTAAATCTAAACTTCATCTGAATGAATAAAGTTTATTCATTCATTGAATAAATGACCCTCTGAATGATCTCTCTTCTTCCAAATATTTTCTGAATATTTCTGTTTGCTCAGATGTCTTTGCCACTCTCATCTTTTCAGTCTATCCATTCTCCTGAGTGATCATTCTCTTCCCATTTCAGTTAACAACAAAGCTGACAAGTTTTAAATTCCTACCTTTACTCTTCACCAAGTTATGCTCACTTTTTATTAAATATTTACCAGTTCTTGTCTCACAGGCTCCTTAAACAAAAACAGCATTTATAAAGTTAATATATTTCCTCCCCCACCCCCACTCCCACACACACATGGTAGCACTGGTTGCTGAGGAGTCAGGCTCCTGGTGGGCTTCTCTTGTGGCTCAGCTGGTAAAAATCCACCTGCAATGTGGGAGATGGGGATTTGATCCCTGGGTTGGGAAGATCCTCTGGAGAAAGAAAAGGCTACCCACTCTAGTATTCTGGCTTAGAGAATTCCATGCACTGTATAGCCCATGGGGTCACAAAGAGTTGGACACAACCGAGCAACTTTCCCTTCACTTAGCTTCAGGCTCTTGGTAAAACAGGTGATATTTCAGGTTCTGATCATAGATCTTCACCTTGCAGGTCGCTGGGGAGAACCTGCCATCCACAAAGAGGCTGGGTGCACAGCCAGTACCTTGCAGTCATGGAAGGGGCTGCTGTTCAAGGTTCAAGTGCTCCAGGCTGGTCAGGTGCTTTGCATATTTGCATTTGCAAGGAGGCATCCTCATTTCTAGGTGTACTTCGCTGAGGCTGCAGCCAGAGAGGTCTCTGCAGGCACCTGTAATGAGGCGGCCTTGTGAAAGGAGAAGGGGAAAACCTTGAGCCAGGACACCAGACACCAGACACCAGACACCAGACATGTTTCCTCACTCTCACTCAGTTCCCAGCAAATTTCCACCCCTGGCCCTCCCCCCTCCCCTTCACTCCAGAGACTTTTGGTCCAGCTCCTTCAAGAGTGATATGACCCTCATGTTGGGCATTGGTCTACCTGATCCTCTGCTGGTGTGCTGCTTCACAGCAGGAAATAGAACAGAGACAGTCAGTACTTTCTCCAGTTTTAGCCTCTTGCTTATGCCTTTGCAGTAAATGATTGAAGACTTAACTCTCATTTTTGGCCAGTGGCTTCAGTGGGTTTCTCTGACATCTGACAACTCAGTTCTCTTTTCGCCAGTTCAGCTGCACTCCTGAAGGTCACCTGGGTGGGGCCTTTATCATATCTTATGCACAATCATATATTCACTCCCATGTAAAACACGAGGAGATGTGTTTGACTTTGTCCCAAATGCTTACTACCTACCACCAAGAGATCAAGCCTTGTCCACTTGGCTTCCTAAATACTGAATATTTTAAATGCAAAAATAACCTAATTTGAGACGTCTTCCTCGTTTATCACCTGGCTGCCAGAAAAGAGATATTAAATGTGGCCAGAATTATCTACAACCCATCTTATTCATTGCAACCACGGTAACAAAATTAAAAGTATAAAACCTACCATCTATCTCCCACCCATTCAAATCCCTGCAGTTGTATAGTCTGGGCTTACCAACTGACTGTTTTAGTCTTCCAGTCTTGTAACTCACCAGTCTCTTCCATTTACTTTCTTTTCCAGAAAGAATAAACTTCTACAGCTGAGAGGGTAACAGGCAGAAAGGCCAGGGGTCTCCAAACGGAGGAAATAGCCTGCAAGTGTCAGACATTTTATCTCTCTTAAGCGGCAGGAGGAAACAAAACTAGCGATACTTTTTCCTTCTCTATACAAATTTAAAAGGAGGTTTCTCTTAAAATTCTGTGTTGCTATAACGACACCTAGTTTCACTCAAAGTTAACCATTGCCTTTTTCTTATGGAAATGTTTATCTTAAGCTATGCTAATATACTATGTATTTACCCCAAGCTCTGTCTTCAAGTCGGTTCCGCCTTTTGGGCTCAGACCTACTTGATAAACCAGCATGTTATACTCCGATATTGTTGCTCTAATCTATGTAAATGAAACTATTTGTATGGTGATCTGCCCTTCTTCAAGATTCAAGTTAATCATTTTATGGCCCAAGATAAACCTTTTGGAGCCAAGGTTATCCCAAAATACATCTTATGGGTGAGGGGCCTGGTGCCATTCTAAGTTTTGAGACATTCCTTTCTTTCATTAACAGATTGCTGGTGACTATATAACACCCAGCTAAAGACTAGCAGGGGGTACTCTTCCTGCCCCCTTCTGATGCCTATGTCAGAAGCTTTCTCTATCTCCCTTTATACTTTAATAAAACTTTGTTACACAAAAGCTCTGAGTGATCCAGCCTTGTCTGTGGCCCCGGATTGAATTCTTCTCCTCCAGGGGCCAAGAATCCCGGCGTCGTGATTCAACAACAACCTTTCACAGCCATGTGTGTGTGCATGCTGAGTTGCTTCAGTTATGTCTAACTCTTTGTGACCCTATGGACTGTAGCCCTCCAGGCTCCTCGGTCCATGGGATTCTCCAGGCAAGAATACTGGAGTGATTGCCATTCCCTTCTCCAGGGGATCTCCAAAAGCCAGGGATCGACCCAGGTCTCCTGCATTGCAGGTGGATTCTTTACCACTGTGCCACCCAGGAATCCTCAAAAGCAAACCATAGTAATCACCAGCAAGAGACACTTGTTGTAAACTTGAGCTTGACAATAGGAGGACCAGCAGGATCACCTGAGGGACCTACTTGGTGCAGGAAAGAGTAGAGAGATTGGAGTAAATATCTGCAGCTATACAAAGACAAAGGAGTTTGAGAACAGACTCTTCCTTAACCGTCAGGAGGAAGTGCAACAGCAACACCTTGAAATTTATGTCAAACTTCTGGCCTCCAGAGCTGTTGGAGAATACTGCTGTTTTAAGCCACCAGCTTTGTGGTAATTTGCTACAATGATGATGGGGAGAAAATATAGATTTCTTGGCCAAATTCAGTCAACTGTATGTTTTTGTACAGCAGCAAACTAAAAAATGTTTGAAAAGAATCATATGAAGAATAATAGTCTGTGACACTTTAAAATTGTATGAAATTCAAATCTGCATCTGTAAATTAAGTTTCTTTGGAACACAGCATGCTCACTGACTTACATATTGTCTATGGCAACTTTTGTGTGTTGCAGGAAAGAGTTGAGTAATTGAGCTGAGTAGCTGTCACAGAGCACACATGGTCTACAAAGCTGAACATATTATCTGACCCTTAACAGAAAAAGTTTGCTGCTCCCTGTTCTAGATTTCTTCATAAATATTACTTACTCTGTCTCCATTAAATTGTGAAGATTCTGAGGACCAGGACTTTATATATAGAACAGATTAAATATTTAAAGGCTCAATTAAAAATTAACTTTTGCAGTCTCTTACTTATAAAATACTGCATACCAACTACTCAGGTACCAAATACATATGTATTACATAATAATAGTTTTCCTTAATTTCAAGGCCTTGTCATTTTCATTTTTCCTAAGTGATGGAGAGACCTAAAACATTTCATGGTACAGTGTGGGTTCAAGATGTGACACAAAAGGTATATTTTGAGATTATTAAAAATGCTTTTATATTAATGGTGATAAAATATAAGTTAAAATAAACATGAGGCTTTCCTGGCGGCTCATTGGTAAAGAAACTGCCTGCCAATGCAGGAGACCTGGGTTTGATCACTGGGTCAATAAGATCCCCTGGAGAAAGAAATGGCAATAAATTCCAATATTCTTTCTTGGAAAAATCACATGGACAGAGAAGCCTGGTGGGCTATAGTCCATGGGGTTGCAAAAGAGTAGGATATGACCTAATGACTAAACAACAATAAGATAAAACTGAAAGCTCTTTAAAAAACAACATCAGTAAGAAAAGTGGTATCATTTCAAAATATTTGTTAAAAGGAAAACAAATTATGTTTAAAGAGCAAAATTTTCAATAAAGTACTGGTTCTATATTTAAAGTGAGGATATGTGAGAGTTAAATATTTAGACTTTTAAGTTTGAAGAGATACATACTAATTAAAGATAAAAGCATAAAATATTAGCCAACATATTACGATTTTGATATACAATTGTAAATTTCAAAGTTTACATTCTTCTCTTATACATGCTTTATTGCTAATTGACTTTTCATAAATGACAAACTTGTAATTGGTAATTACTGAAGCACACATTCTCAAAGGTCGTGAAACCCCAGAGAAGGCTGAGTGAGAAAACTTTCTGATAAGATTCAGCTATTTCTGAAGTCAGCATAAAACCAAGCTTTGTACTTTATCAACTTATGAAGTTTAAAGGTTATGCAAACACAAAAACGGATATTCATTTTTGTAAAAGGCTTCTGAAGAGAAAAAAAAGTCAAACCCTGCTCCAGTGGAAGAAATGATAAGGAATTGAAAACTGTACATTAATATTGTCTTAGTAGTTCCTAAGTTTAAAATTAACATTCACCTCTTGAACTGAGAGAACTATAAGAATAGTTTTGTTGTTTGTCTGCTCATAGTGTAAAGTGTGTGCTGAAAAATTCCCTCAGTTCATTTTATAATGTATTAGCTCTTCTTTTACAAGAATACAAAATCTTCTTCTACTGGAGAAATGAATTACATTTTCAGGGAATATTTTCTGTCCTCAGGACAATTTTCTAAGAACACTGGGGGTCATCTTTGGATGGGTACAACTAGTTGTTCATTTTACAAGTAGCACTTCCCATTTTCTTTCTTATTTCTATCCTATCATATTTTATTAACTCACAGTTAATTTATAAAACAATAAGCTGTTTATGTCTAGGGCTCCAAAATCACTGTGGGTAGTGACTGCAGCCATCAAATTAAAAGACACATGCTCCTGGAAGAAAATCTGTGACCAACCTAGGCAGCATATTAAAAGCAGAGACATCACTTTGCCTACAAAAGTTCATGTAGTCAAAGCAATTGTTTTTCCTGTCGTCACATATGAAAGTGAGAGTTGTACCAAAAAGAAGGCTGAGTGCCAAAAATTGATACTATTGAACTCATGCTGGGGAAGACTCTCGAAAGTTCCTTGGACAGCAAGGAAATTTAACCAGTCAATCCTAAAGGAAATCAACTCTGAATATTCATTGGAAGAACTGATGCTGAAGAGGGCAGTAGCAGAAGAGGGCAGCAGAGGATGAGATGGTTGGGTGGCATCACTGATTCAACGGTGATGAGTTTGAGCAAGCTCTGGCAGTTGGTAATGGACAGGGAAGTCTGGTGTGCTGTAGTCCATGGGGCTGCAAACAGCCAGACATGACTGAGCAACTGAACAATAACAAAGTAGTTACAATGAAATGAAGTTTTTATAAAATTATAAATGTGTAGGTTTTAAAACTGTACAGAACTATGTAACACAATGGTTCAGTGTTTGAGTGATATAGTCCAGTTCAAATCTGAGGCAGAATAGTTGGAGATATGTAATCAGAGACAAGATAGAAAAAATATGATCTTTAGGATCTTCATTAAAGTCTCAATCTATTTTACAAACTGAAGAAACTAGTACCTACCTCATGGTGTTATTATGAGGAGCAAAAATTAAATAAGCACTTAGATCAGTGTCATATAAATTCAAGATTTGATTTACATGACAAATAACCATCAACTACATGATTATATTTTGACCTTTGGGGAAGGATAGGAAAGTATCAATTTTTTTTTTTTTTTACCTATTCTATTGTAGTCTACAGATACAATATCACCAATACAGATAATATCACCAGACTTAGATTAAACAAACTCATATGCTTTATATCTTTAGGAATAATGACTGATTAAAACTGAATGCTAATACAGATGATAAGTTTTTCACTCCATTTTCTTGGTGTCTCATGCAGACAAATCAATATGAAAATAAACAGTTTCATAAAATACATATTTTAAAAACTATCTCACATATTTGTCCCTTTAGTTATAAACACTCAGGGACAAAGTTAAGAACAAGTTTGAAACTTTCACTCAAAAGTGGTCATGGAAAGACATTCAGCAGCTAATCCAGAGCTTCTGTGTTACATTGTTACATAGTGCTACATTAAAATGTGTGTGGCTATGTGATTGATTTTATATATGAAATTTTATTTTTAATTATAAATATAAAACCAAACATATAACACATATTATATAAATGTGTGTGTGTGTATGTGTGTATATATATAGCATAGCAGGTCAGATTATACATTGTTTAGTTCAGGATTCTGTAATACTATTATGAAAAATTTTAAATGTTCTCAGTGAAAAGTACATATGTTTAACCTAGCCACAGACACACTTGATTTAGAACTCTGATGAGGTCCTTAAGCATTATATGATCTTGTGCAAATTATTAAGTCTCCTTGATCTTTTCCCTCTCATCTATAAAATAGAGAGTGTTTAAGCTTAATCTATATTATTTGCCCAAGTCATAACTGAGATAATGTGCAAAAGTGACTGACACAAAATAGGAACTCAAAAACACATTTTGTGTTTCGAGTATATGTTATGAAGAAGTGATAAGAATTATTCAAACAAGAAGCCTGTGGTGTAGATTAAGTAGAAAGCATCAAAGTTAAATGGGAGTTTAAAAGGAAATGTGCTACAGAAACCAAAAAAAAAAAAACTTTGACATGTCAGCATAGCAATGTTAAGGAAGAGTGGCATAAGAAGGCAAGTCAGACTTTCTTTTTGGGGGCTCCAAAATCACTGCAGATGGTGACAGCAGCCATGAAATTAGAAGACGCTTACTCCTTGGAAGAAAAGTTATGACCAACATAGATAGCATATTAAAAAGCAGAGACATTACTTTGCCGACTAAAGTCCGTCTAGTCAAGGCTATGATTTTTCCAGTAGTCATGTATGGATGTGAGAGATGGACTGTGAAGAATTGATGGAGAGATGGAGTGCTGAAGAACTGATGCTTTTGAGCTGTGGTGTTGGAGAAGACTCTTGAGAGTCCCTTGGACTGCAAGGAGATCCAACCAGTCCATTCTGAAGGAGATCACCCCTGGGATTTCTTTGGAAGGAATGATGCTAAAGCTGAAACTCCAGTACTTTGGCTACCTCATGAGAAGAGTTGACTCATTGGAAAAGACTCTGATGCTGGGAGGGATTGGGGGCAGGAGGAGAAGGGGACCACTGAGGATGAGATGGCTGGATGGCATCACGGACTCAATGGATGTGAGTCTGAGTGAACTCCGAGAGATGGTAATGAACAGGGAGGCCTGGCGTGCTGTGATTTATGGTGTCACAAAGAGTTGGACACGACTGATCGACTGAACTGAACTGAACTGATGGTGGTGGAGGTGTTAGTTGGTCAGTTGTGTCCCAGTCTTCACAACCCCATGGACTGTATCCTGCAAGGCTCCTCTGGCCATGGAATTCTCCAGGCAAAAATACTGGAGTGAGTAGCCATTCTCTTCTTCAGAGGATCTTCCTGACCCAGGGATCAAACCTGGGTCTCCTGTATTGCAGGCAGATTCTTTACCATCTGAGCCACCAGGAAAGCCCCAGTAAAGTAGTATATACAACGTAATATGTAATAAGCTATATATATTTTTTTTTGAATTTTTTTTTTTTTTCAGTTTCTCAGGTGGCACCAATGTAAAGGACCTGCCTGCCAAGCCAGGAGACATAAGAGACATGGGTTCCATCTCTCAGTTGGGAAGACTCCTGGAGGGGGCACGGCAATCCACTCCAGTATTCTTTCCTGAGAATTCCATGGACACAGGAGCCTGGCAGGCTACAGTGCAGAGTGTTGCAAAGAGTCAGACACTGCTGAAGCAATTTAGCACTCAATGAGAAAAACATAGAGGCAAACTAATCCACAATTGCTTCACCACTGGCGTAGTTAGCCCCACAGTGAGGGGAAAGGAATTGTTCTTTCCTCATATTCTTGGAAAGGAACATGAGATGGTTGGACCGTTACACAAAGAATGAGGCTAATGAAGGGCTGCCTGTGAGTTAAATATCAAAGGATTAGCCTGAACTTCTCAGAGCACTACAATTCTGTTGTTTCTAATGACTCTGATTTAATATTTATAGACAATAATTACCTTCTATATCCCTTTTCTGCCATGTTCTATTTTTTTCCCATAATTCTATTCTTGCCATAATTCATGAGGGAGACATATTTTAGGAAAAACTGAGCTCATCTCATGCCCTATTAGAGTGCCTGAAAAATAAAGCACTTGTAAATGTGCTAATTTGGTGGTTAATTCTACTGTGATAATCACCCAAAGAGAGAAGAAAAAAGATTCCTCAGTGAAACATTAGCATCATTACCTCCATGACATTAAGATTATCTATAAATTAATCTTTATTGTGGAGTAAAACTACTGAGGCTTAAAGAGGTTAAAGGACATATAGTAAATAATTGGCGGGTTTGCATCACTGGTACAGTCTTCAGAATGTATTATTTTGTCTATATCATTATGCCCATTTGTGAAAGAAATTAAATAATTCCCAAGGAAGAATTAGTCAAATTTTATTTAAAATTATGAAATTTCCTGACTTATCAATCATAGAACACAGATCCAGACTTAAGAGAATTTGAAATACATATTTCCCCAACTCATAGAAAATTTTAAAACGTGAATTCTTAAAAGCTAATTTTGGAACTACATGAGAATAATCATTTGAAATACAATTCTGATTAATTTCTCAAGTAGTTCTTTTTCTTAAATATATTTTGATAGAAGGATTAGTATTGTAATATTCCTCTCTGTAGACATCTAATTGCTTAACATTTTGTGCTACAATTAACACTCTTTTCCACTGAACTAATACATACTGGCAAACAATGAATATCATCAAGGAATTTTAATAACGAAGATATAATTTTAGCTATTAATGCATATGTGAAATCTAGAAAAGTAGTACAGATGAACTTGTTTTCAAGGCAGGAATAGAGATGCAGACATAGGGAACAAGCATGTGGACACAGGGCAGGAAGGGGAGAGTGGGGTGAACTGGGACATTAAGTTTGACATAAATACACTACCATGTGTAAAACAGATAATTAGTAGGAAGCTACTCAATGCTCTGTGGTGACCTATATGAGTGGGACAGGAGGGAATATATGTGTATGTATAGCTGAGTCATGTCATTATACAGTAGAAACTAACACAACATTGTAAAGCAATTATTGTTGCTTTTTAGTTGCTAGCTTGTGCCCAACTCTTTCATGACCCCATGGACTATAGCCTGCCAGGCTCCACTATCCATGGAATTTCCTTCTCCAGGAGATCTGCGTGGCCCAAGGATTGCATTCTCATCTCTTGCTTTGTCTGGTTCTTTACCACTGAGCCACCAGGGAAACCCAAAACGATTGTATACCAATTTTAAAAATAAAGAAATAAATAAAAATGTCCCAACTTCGATACCTAGAGATATCATAAATATTATAAAGCTGAAACAACTTCTTTTTTTTCAAAATATCTAGTGTATCATTTTAGAAAGTAAAGTTGGACGACATTAAGGTGTGTTCTATATAGGAACAGAAGTTCTTATACAACACTGTATACAGTTATCCTACTGATAACAATTATCAGTGCCTACAACTAAAGACCACCAGGATCACAGCTGTCATTAAATAGATAGACCTAGCTTTTGTGAGCTTAAATAAATGTGCTTACTGTTTTGCAGTCCTCGTCTACCATGATCCTAGACCCTATCTGATCTCTGTATTTTTGTGAAATTGTATGTGTAAAAGGAGAATCACATGACTCACCTGGCTGTGGGTGCCAGGTCAGCTCCTGATCCTCAAGAACCTTTCTTTGCCTTCTTTCTCTCTACAGAGAATGCAAGATAATGATTAATTAAAATGTTTATGAGAGTAACTCAGGACAATGTTAAACATTTTAAATATTAATTTTTGATCATTAGGTCTTTTCAAAAATCAATAATTCCTCTCTCATTCTTCAATTAACTTGAAAATGCTTTTCAACGTCTATTCCTTAGCTTGTTCTATGTCCTTGGGAAACAGGTTATTCTCTGGCTGAAAGGCTATTCAGCCATTCTCTGACTTCCAGATAATATCGAGAAATGAGGCAGGGAGACTAGTAGGAGGGGACAGTGAGGTCTCAGTGTTGAATTAGCTGTCCTTTTTTTTTCTTTTTCAACCCTTGGATGTGTCTCAGGACCCAAAAGTACAGCTCTTGGATGGCCTTCCACATACTCCTTTTGATGTCCCACCCTTGGCTCCTTTAGGCTTGGAATGCAACAACACCTATATTTACGAACCTCAGGGTGTCCCAGCATTCTTTGTGGTTTTCCTAGAACTTGCTTGTTTCTGTGCATTTACTTTGTTCATTAAGCTCTCCTCAAATTATTTTAGGTTTGATAGCTATTTTATGCTACAATGCAGGTCAATACACACAATATTCTTTTATAATACAATTTTAAAAATCTCATTGATTTCAAAATTTTGGAGTCTGTTTTTCCACTAGGTTTTCAGGAACATTTTTAACGAACATTGTGGAAGATGCATGTGCTTTGATATTTGGCACTCATTTTTTATTTAAAATGTCTCTTTTTATATTATATGTTAGCATGGATAGTAGTATGTGTTTTTACATTTATCTAGGACAATTGTGGGAACTGTGCTAAATGATTCACAAATAATCCATTCTAGTGTACCTATGTACCATGATTTACCTACTTTACATTAGTTTGTCCAATAAAGTTTTGGTTTATCCCTTGTCTTTTGCACCTCCAGTTAATATTTGTCAAACACTTTTAATTTTTAACAAAAAAAAATTATTGGTATTTGCATTAAAAGAATCTCAGAGGACTTTACTACACACATTTTTACTTTCAATTTCTGAAGTTTTTATTTTCTCTTTTGGCCACACTGCGTGTGGGATCTTGGTTCCCGTAACCAGGATGGAACCCGTGTCCCCTGCAGTGGAAGCACAGAGTCTTGATCACTGGACTGCCAGGGAAGTCCCTCAGTTCCCAATACTGTGTCATGTATTAGTGGATTTGATGCATGTGCAATAAAAATACTGTCATGGTAATGCATCATTAAATCTGAAGCATAGAAGCAAAAACCTGTCTTCCTTTTTATTGACGTTCCCCAGAAGCATCATATATAACATCTCTTCGCATGTGCAGGCTGCAGGATGTGCACTGATAAACGATGTGAACTCAAATGCAAGCCAGTTGGGAAAGCTAACTATTCTCAGCAGCTGATGTGGGCCATAGAAGTCTGAGGCTGCTACCTTTGCCAGGGATTTGTGTCAATGACTGAACTGGAGCTTTGAGAAGAAAGGCACTGCCAGGTCTCCAGTCCCTGGGGTTATAGGAAATCAGAAAAATTAAAGCTTATGCACATAAGAAATTCATGCAAACAATGAAAGTAAAGCATCACTATATAGAGCACATTGAGAATAGTTCAAAGCTTTACAATCATGGTTTTGTCTTGTACACCATAAATCTAAATACATTTGTACTTTTTATTACTTAACTGTACTCTTTATTTGGGCAATAATATTTTTTATCAGCAAAAGTTTCAGAAATTTAAATGAAAAGAAATGCTAATGGAACACTGAAGTGCAGGTTTTTATATAGTTTAGATATTTTTCATGAGTGTGTAAATGGAAACAAAATATTTTTGTACTGATCGTTTTTACAAGGCGAAACCAAGTGGCACTAAAATAATTAAGAAATGTCATCATTTACCTTGAAAGCAAAATTTATTTTAAGAAAATATCTCCAAAGTTGAAGACGTAACATGTGGAGCTTCAGAAAGTGTGTTTATTTTTCTTTGAAACATGCTTTGTCATCTAAACCTAGGAACTCTTCTTCTGTGATAGTATTGCGAATTTTCACAGCGTTTCCCCCAAATGTATGCAAACTGAAGCAATAATTGTTAATGTATTGCATTCATCAGAAGAACTACACAAGTAGTGAAATGATTTCAGTTTTATATCAATCTTATCAGCAATATCAGAGTGAAAAATTCTAATAATGCTTTGAATTTTTATACAATTTATGAAATTAAAATGAAATTTAAAAACCTTTAAAAGATGAAAATCTTCACTGTTATGAACATACTTTATACTTTTACAAAGTGCAGGTACATAAATTGCTGGGCTTCCCAGGTGACACTAGCGTTACTGGGAAAGAACCCATCTGCCAGTGCAGGAAAACATGAGACCTGGGTTTTATTCCTGGGTCAGGAAAATTCCCCTGGAAGAGGGCATGGCAATACACTCCAGTATTTTTGCCTGGAAAATTCCATAGACAGAGGAGCCTGCAGGATACAGTCCATAGGGTTGCAGAATCAGACATAAATGAAGTGACTTAGCATGCATGCATATAAATTATTTTACAGTGATGATGTTTATTCAGATTTTAATACAGTAAAGTGTTGTGGGTTAAAAAAATTCCCAGCAACCTGAGTGTGTGCGTGTTCAGCCAGCAAGGCTCCTCTGTCTATGGGATTCTCCAGGCAATAATATTGGAGTGGGTTGTCATGCCCTTCTCCGGGGACCTTCTCGCCCCAGAGATCAAACCCACATCTTCTGCATCTCCTGCATTGCAGGTGGATTCTTTTCTTCAGAGCCACTGGTGAAGCCCTTCCCAACAACCTAGGTTCTTATTAAACTGACAAATCTATGGGGCAAAAATGTATTGGGAATTTCTTGTAAGATCCTCTGAATCTATTACCAACCTGGGTTCTTGGCCTCTTTAATCAATAGGAATTGATCAGAAACCAGACAAGAAGTTCAGGCAATTCAGGGGCCCCAGCTGTGCTGGGCTTGAAGGTCTCTTCTTCTGAATCTTTCTCCTGCTGGGCATGGGCTGCACACTAGAGGTGAAGTCCCTTACTGACTGTTCTATGAACTTGTAGAGATCTGGGCCAGTTTTTGTTGGAATGGGCTAATTTCCTTGAGCCATCATGTGCCTTACTGCAAATTGTTGGAAGCTAAGAGACACAAATCTAACCAGAAGGTTAAGCAAACAAGGGCTAAAAAAGAAGAATAACAATGGTTATTAAAGGGCCTAGAAATAGGAGGACTCAGATTAACCTTGGGCTTCCTTAACTGTTGACCAGACAGTGCAGGCTATATTGCCCCTGCCAAAATTATGAAGCCCTGCTCCTACCTAGACGTTTATTTTCTTAATATAACTTTTATATGTCCCATCTCATCGATCCAAGTGTAGTAGTCGGTATTAGTTATCATACAAACTCTGACTTGTTCTGCCAAAAGGTAATCAAGGGTCAGATGATTGTCAAGAACCACATTTGCCACGGAAACGAGAGGTTCCAAGTTGTGTCAAGGCTTCAGCTAGGATCCAATCTACTACATCCTTTTACTTATCTGTTGATGCCCGTCTTTATTTTTTTTCCATGCTTTTCTTTCCAAGGTATCTCAAATGTTCCACTGACTCACAGGTCTGTTTGTCTGTTGTGACCTGTGGGGTTTCTGGAGGTAAAACATTTAGCCTGGACAAATGTACTAAACTAGATATCTGCCAGCAGTGTGGATGCTTGAAATTATTTTATAGGAGACTTTCCATTGGCAATAGTTGGTCCTGGGGGTACTCTTCTCCCAAGTCTTAAGAAGAACTTGCTCCTTGGGGTTTATTTGTGAAAGGGCTGCTCCTTCCTCTGTAGTTTTAGTGGGAGCCAGCAGTGTGCCTTGTGGGCAAAATCCTGGACAGCCTTCTGAATTTGTCCTCAGTTCAGTTCAGTCACTTTGTAGTGTCCAACTCTTTACGACCCCATGGACTGCAGCGTGCCAGGCCTCCCCTATCCATCACCATGTCCCGGAGCTTACTCAAACTCATGTTCATCAACTCAGTGATGCCATCCAACCATCTCATCCTCTGTCATCCCTTTCTCCTCCTGCCTTCAATCTTTCCTAGCATCAGAGTCTTTTCCAATGAGTCAGTTCTTCACATCAGGTGAGCAAAGTAATAGAGTTCCAGCTTCAGCATCAGTCCTTCCAATTAACAGCCAGGACTGATCTCCTTTAGGATGGACTGGTTGGATCTCCTTGCTTTCCAAGGGAATCCCAGGAGTCTTATCCAACACCACAGTTCAAAAGCATCAATTCTTTAGTGCTCAGCTTTCTTTATAGTCCAACTCTCACATCCATACATGACTACTGGAAAAACCATAGTTTTGACTAGATGGACCATTGTTGGCAAAGTAATATCTCTGATGTCTAATATGCTGTCTAAGTTGGCCATAGCTTTTCTTGAAAGGATAAAATGTCTTTTAATTTCAGTCCAGCTATTTTGGAACCCCCAAAATAAAGTTCCTCACTGTTTCCATTGTTTCCCCATCTATTTGCCATGAAGTGACGGGACCAGATGCCATGATCTTAGTTTCCTGAATGTTGAATTTTAAGCCAGCTTTTTGACTCTTCTCTTTCAGTTTTATCAAAAGGCTCTTTAATTGTTCTCTTTCTGCCATAAGGGTGGTGTCATCTGCATATCTGAGGTTATTGATATTTCTTCTGCAATCTTGATTCCAGCTTGTGTTTCATCCATCCCAGCATTCTGCATGATGCACTCTGCATATAAGTTAAATAAGCAGGGTGACAATATACACTTTGACATACTCCTTTCCCTATTTGGAACCAATCTGTTGTTCTGTGCCCAGTTTTAACTGTTTCTTCCTGACCTGCATACAGATTTATCAAGAGACAGGTCAGGAGATCTGGTATTCCCATCTTTTTCAGAATTTTCCACAGTTTGCTGTTATCCACACAGTCAAAGGCTTTGGTGTAATCAATAAAGCAGAAGTAGACATTTTTCTGAAACTCTCTTGCTGTTTTGATGATCCAACAGATGCTGCCAGTTTGATCTCTGGTTTCTGTGCCTTTTCTAAATCCAGCTTAAACATCTGGATGTTCATGGTTCACATACTGTTGAAGCTTGGCTTGGAGAATTTTAAGCATTACTTTACTAGTGTGTGAGATGAGTGCAATTGTGCAGTAGTTTGAAGATTCTTTCACGTTTCCTTTCTTTGGGGTTGGAATTTGTCCTAGATTAGTAATATATCTCTGGGCTTCCCAGGTGGCATTAGGGGTAAGAACCCACCTGCCAATGCAGGAGAGTTAAGAGACATGGATTGGATCCTTGGGTTGGGAAGATCCCCTGGAGGAGGGCATGACAACCCACTCCAGTATTCTTGCCTGGAAAATCCCATTGTCAGAGGAGCCTGGTTGGCTCACAAAAGATCCATCCTTCTGATGGCTCCTTCAGTGGATTACTGCTACCAGGATCAGAAGCTGCACTGCTTCTAAAAGACCCAGAGTCAAATCTGTTTTATGGGGAAGTTCTAGTAGTTAACATTCCTCTTTCTTTTCAAAAGGCAGCATGAACATGTAGCATGTGAAATCCGTATCTAGAGTCAACAAAAATAATTGATTTCTTTTTCTTCCCTAATTGCAAAGTTTACATTAGGGCATTTAGTTCAGTCTTCTGGGCTAATGTCTGGGATGGCAGGGCCTTGGCTTCAATGACTTCATATAGATAAACTATGGTATATCCTGCCTTTTGGGTTTCCATTTTATAAAACTGCTCACATTAGTAAACCATTAATTATGGCTTACTGATGTGAGCCTTGGAGATGCCTCTTAGTGGTTGGAGATGGTAATGCAGTAAATGCTGTTTTTCCATCTATGGCCAAGCTTCATGCCCCTGGGGTTAAGCCAAATCCTATATATTGAGCCTTGCTGTGATATCTGAGCCTTAGTTGGAGAAACTTTATATTCTCTTTTTCTGCCTGAAAGTTTAAAACCCTAACCGCATTTTGATCTGAATCCTATTTGGTCTCACTGTGTGGGCATCCATGCTAAGTTGCTTTAGTCATGTCCAACTCTGTGATCCCTTAGTCTCACTCCTTACCAATTATCAAAGTTTGTGGCAGAGCTCCCTTCTCAAGGCTCAGTTCCCTCACCAATACATTTCCAAAAAGATGGGAAATGTCTTCAAAACTTTATGTAGGCACTGTCCATGTGTACTAGATTGCCTCTAAGACGTCAGAGTCCCTTAATTCAAGGGTAAGAAGATATTGAGAGTATGGATGTAGGGGAATACAGACAACTGCATCTTTGAGGTCCAAAACAGAGAAACACTGAGCCCTTCCTGGCACTTGGATGAGGAGGGTGTATGGGCTTGGCACCAGTGTGTGAATGGGAATGACTGCCTTATTCATTATTCATAGTCTTGCACAAACCAATACTCCCCGTTAGTCTTCTGAATGGGGAGGATCCAGGCATTGTAACAGGATTGTCAGGGCCTGATGAGCCCGAGTTTTGGGATTTGCTGAGCAGTAATTGGATCCTCCTCAGGGTCTCAGGCTTTAAAGGATGCTGTCTCATCCAGGGGCATTTTCTCCCCCAAAGTTTAACCTTATTTTTATTGGGGGAAAAGTTTTGTCCTTCCTTGCACTGAGTGTCCCAAACTGCAGTATCTATTTGTTATCTAATTTCTTGGGGAATATTCCGATGCTTGATAAGAAGGTTATTGGGGGCTACTAATAGATGCATTCTCTGTTTGAATTCTTTACCTCCTTGGACTTCACCCTGTCCTAAGAATACACTGGCAAGTGGCTTGTGTGCATGCTCAGTCATGCGAACTCTTTGCATCCCCCCGCCCTCCTCCGGAGTGTAGCTCACCAGGCTCCTCTGCCCATGGGATTTTCCAGGCAAGAATATTGGAATGGGTTGTCATTTACTCTTCCAAGGGATCTTTCCAACCCAGGGATTGAACCCACACCTCCTGTGTCCCATGCAATACAGGCAGATTCTTCACGGCTTGAGCCATTGGGGAAAAATACATTAACTCCTAATTAATGTAGCAAATGTCTCTTGTGGAGGGGTACAGTTCATTCTTATATCCAAAAAGAATAAGCAATAATAATGGATCTGATTTACAGGCAAGGGGAGACCTAAGTTACCTTACCTCTGGCAGTCCAACTCCTGTCATGAGACAGTCATAATTGGAGAGAAGGCCAGCTGGCCAAGTCAGAACAGAGCAGGTGGCTCCAGTGTCTTTAAGAAAGTCAGTTTTCCTACTTGGTGCATTAAGGGTAACATGAGGCTCCACTGGAGTAATGAGGATGGATTGAGTGGGATCTGGAGCTGAGCACGTGCTCAAGCCCTATCTGTTGATATGCAGGAATCTCTCATCCAAGAAATCTGCATGGAATTGGGACTGGTTTTGGGACATTCTCCCTTCCCAGTGTCCCTTGTTCGACAAAAGGCACACTGGGTTCAGGACCAGGAAGCTTCTTGGTGGTCTGTCCAGGCTTCTCAGCGCTCCAGGGCCCCCTTGAGGTGATGGGTGAAGCAGAACAGGCAAAAGCTGTGTTTTCTTTATTAGCCTCTTATCCTTGATGACTTCCTCCATTAAATCTCAGTTGTTAGAGTGTTTGAAGGCCTCCCCTACCAAGGTTTGGGGCCCAGACTCAGGTTTTTGTAATTTTCTTTGAATGTCAGGAATATTCTGAGTGATAAAATGCATGGCCAAGAGTGTCTTCCCTTCTGGGGACTCAGGATATTGCTGTATTTCTTGAAAGACTCTGTCACCTGACTCAGAAAGACTGTTGGATTTTTATTTTTTTCCTGTGTAATCTCTCAGACCTTATCATAATGTACAGGCTTTTCCTATCATATCATCATTTATATACAGCTTTTTATTCCTTCTGATGACAAGTAATGTAGTGTCTCAGCCTAGCCTGGCCAACATGATCTTCACAGTCCCAGTGTGGGTCGTATGCTGGTGTTACATCCCAACCCACCTAATGAATTTGGTGGTGTGGACTGGTGACCTGTTAGCCATCTGTGTGTTCCCTGGCCTTTCTCAGTATACACACCTTTTTATCCAGGGTACAACAGTGGATTAGAATAACTATGCTGTCCTGCCAGATGAGAGAGAGTGCAAACCCCAACCTCTCAAATTCATCACTAAACTTGTCAGAGTCCTTCAAGAACTTGGCAAACTTCTCCTTACAGATTAACCCAGTTAGTTTAGTATGTCTCTTTAGGATGTTCCAGGCACCCCTTGAAGAACCCAAAGTTAACTGGAAGTCAGGAGAATTTCAGGTAGAATTTAATATTTTGGAAGTTTATAAAAATTTTAATAAGTTTTAAAACATCTGGTCAGATAGGATCATAGTTTTCTGTGAAACAATACTTATTCCTTGAGCTAGGGTGGGAGAAAAAAAGCCAAAGTAATATAGATCACTTAAAGGCACATAATCTGTTATTGAAAACAGCATTCCAGGACCTACTTTGTTCTCTTATGAGAGAAGGAAACCAAACCAGTCTTGTATCGTGCTGTGCTCAGATTCTCAGTCATGTCTGACACTTTGAGATCCATGAACTGCAGCTCACCAGGCTCCTATGTCCATGGAATTTTCCAGGGAAAAATACTAGAGTGGGTTGTCATTTCCTTCTCCAGGGGATCTTCCTGACCCAGGGATCAAATCTGTGTCTTCTGTGTCTCTTGCATTGGCAGGTAGATTTTTTCTACCACTACATCACCTGAGAGCCTATTCTTGTATCAGCTTACTCTTAATAAAATCCATTTACCGAATTAAATTTAATTCAGTCTTAGAAAATCCTGACCATGTACAAAATTCTTTTGTCAATGTTCCTCTTCTGTAAACCTTCTGCAACTTTCTGTACCATTTTTCCTTTCAATAAAATATATTTTTATTCCTCATACCTTTTTTTTTCTGAAAACATACATCTTACGTTCCTTAAACTACCATCAACTATCTTTTACATTAGCATTCCAAAAATTGGTAGAGAACATCTCAAAGCACACCAAATGGCCTTAGTTTTTCTCACAAGAAGAAAAAAAAGTAAGTAAATTTAGAACTGTTTAGCAATTACTGTTCCAATATTTTATCTTATTTGAAATGGTCTGCAAATTCAGTTAATTCCTATCATTTGACTTTATTTTCAAATTTACCCAAATTTGGAGAGACTGTCTTAGATGGACAGTTCCAAAACATAATTATTCTTAAGTACTTGTGAGGGTTCTAAGTCACTTTAGGCTTGTCTGACTCTTTACAACCTTATGGACAAAATTATTCCTATAGAGTTTTAAAAAGTTCTCTTCTAGTTACATTTACTTAAACATTTAATCATATCAGGTTGTAGTCCTTGTTGAAAGATTTTTAAACAAGACAATGTACATTACTGACTTCCAATAACCTTAAGTATGGGCTGCCCGGTTGGCTCAAGTTGTAAAGAATCCACCTGCAGTGTAGGAGACACAGGAGACTTCAGTTTGATCCCTGGGTTGGGAAGATCCCCTGGAGAAGGGCACAGAACCCCTTTCAGTAATCTTGCTCATAAAAATCTCATGGAGAGAGGAGCCTCATGGGTTATGGTCCATGGGATCACAAAGGTCAGAAATGACTGAAGTGGCTGAGCACACACATGCACACACACACACATACACACTCATAAAACTTCAGGTACAATGAATGTTTTATAGTTACTGTTGATGACTCTTAAAAGGTCTGTATAAATTAAACCCACGAGTTTAAGCTAGACAAGTTAATTTCTACAGAATCAAAGATCTCATAGTTTCCCCCTGAATTTAAAATGGCTACACCTATTTTATTCCTCAGTGTGTGTGTGTGTGGGCGGGGGGGTAGTTTTTACAGATGAGTCAAGTAGTTCCTGAGAGCCTAGATAGTATGGTTACAATGGAAAAGCAGAGGAGAGAAAAATGTAAGCTTCTGTTTCTTTCTTTTGTTCTGTAAAATTCCAGTGAGTAACCCAAGACAGGAGTCTCAGGCAATGTGGGCTGTGTTTATATTTCAAGGCTTATATGTCCCACTATGCCCACGGTGTCAGTGCATCCATGTCCAAGCTCACTCTGCTCACCACACGAGAGGACAATTAATTTGAGAGGTGAGGTGTTGAGGCTAGGAATAGGACTTTATTGACCAAGAAGATGGCAGACTAGTGTCTTAAAGTAACCATCTTGTTAGATGCCAGGTTCTTTTATGGATCAGGTGCTGAGAAGTGAGAAAGCAAAACTAAAAGTTAATTTAATTCTTGCAACTATCTCCTAAAATGGCAAGCCTCAGGCAGGGGGATGTGTTAATTTCTTACTTCCTGCCATTTACAGATGGACACGATTCTGAACAAAGGAACTTTAGTCTAACAGTCAGGCAGAGAGGCAGGAGTCACTAAGGCAGGCCATTATGTAGAGTTATAATAACAAAAGCAACAGAAAGTGAGTCAAATAAACAGTTCCAACGTGGAGTCAGAATTGACTTCTCCCTACAACATCAGCAGATAATTTCAGGACTTGGACAGACAAACCTATAACACAAACAAAGATACCAATCACAAAACTTAAAGACAGACAAGAAGTTTTCAAGATAAAGGGGAGGGCGGGAGTGTATGGATAAGCACCAAGGAAGAGGGAAAAGGAGAAACAGAAAAGACTAAAAAGAGAAGAGAGACAGAAAGAGAGCAATTGCTGTTTCAATCCACCCCGTGCAGGTGTCTATTCAGGTACCAATTTGCATGATTCTAAAATGGAGAAATGAGTTCACTGAGCCCAAGGGTGGATGTTGCAAACTTGAAAACACTCCCACAAGCAAAATTTCTTTTAAAGGATGGAGATATAAAGCCCTCAGCGTAGACACTGAGAGGAGTGAAGAGCTCCCCAAGACAGAAATAACAGCAGTTTTCATATATTTATTAACATTTACAAGTGATCTGCTTGTTTTTGGTTGACAAGGGCCAGATATGTATAATTTCTGACTAAATAATTTAATGGCTGCAATGCCCAGTTTGTCATTGTTATGGGTTTCTTGTATCCCCCAGTTTCTCAGTTTTTCTAGACATTGTGACGCTATCACTAGACCCTTTCTCAAGACCCCAGGACATTATTTAGGGGCTCAGTGTCTGCTTAGGAGCTAATTGTCTACCTGGAGTTTTTCTCCTCGATAAACTAGACAGCAGTTAATGATTGTCTTGCCCTGGGTCTGAATGTTTTATGACCATCCAGACCAGGGAGGCATTTCTCTGATTGCCTAGAAACTAAAGCAGTAAATATAGCTTTTAACAGAGCAAGATGCTTGTGTGTAAGAATTAAATTGAAATTAGAAAAAGAACAAAGGCTCTGACTTCTACACTGACTGCCTAACAATTTCTACCTCACTTGCAGAAAGAGCCAGTGAAGGAGGGAGCAACATGTCCACTGCCCAGTGGGCTGATGAAGTCTGGAAACCAGACAGTTTCATGTCTTCTGTGGGGACTCTCACCCACGCATGCACAGTATATAGAGAACTGCCACTTCAACCCATTCCCGGTGGAACTTTTCTTGGTGGCAGAAAAATAAAGGTGAGACTTGGGATGATTGGACTTTCAGCCACTATACAACTTGAGGTCAGAACCGCTATCACTCTCATAAATCGCCTCTCAGGGAGAGCCTGCTGAACCAAGGCTTGCATGGTGTAAGGCAAACCTCTCTGACTTGTACTCATCACCCGTGAAGATGACCCCCTGCTGGCCAGTGGGAGCAGGTCTCATAAGCCAAGAGGAGTGATGATGAAGCTGCTCAAGGTCCATTCTCTCAGAAGGATAGAACAGAAGAGAGGACAGAGAGAGGAGAGGACACAGAAGTAGAGAGATTTCACGAGAGGGAAAGGGACAAAGGGGAAAGGGAGAATGTGAGGGAAAACAGACAAAAAGGAAGGGGGAGAGCCTTGCCTGAATGAGAGTACTGAGGCCACCCAGGGGTCAGGAAAGCAGATTTACCAAATGTGATGCTGCTGAAACAAGAGGTTCAAGTGGCCGCTTGTCGCCCACGGGGAGGATGCCTTTGGTGTTCCTCGAGGTGCCTAGATCCTCTCCTTGGAAAAGGACAAGTGCTCCACATTGGGCACCATGAAGTATGGTATCGACTAGGGTTCTTGGTCTTTGCCGATCAATAGAAATTGACTAGAGGCCAGAAAGAAATTCAGGCAAGGCTTTATTGGGACCTCCACTGCAGTAGAGGGGAGTGAGAACAAACAATAGGATCCCTGCTTGCTTGCTCCCTGAGAGGGGACAAGCTTGTTTCTTCTATGGGGTGAGGGTAGAGGTGAATCCAGGGGTGGGGCCCAAGGGGTCTCTTGGGTGGTTTACCCACCCCCTTATGTGGTGCTATGTGCAGGGGTTTGCCCTGCTTTTTCCCCTGACTCCTTGCTTTTCCTCCAGGCCCTTCAAAAATGGAAGCTGGGGTTTTTGGTCTCTTTGCGTCTTTTGTATAGAATTTACCTTAACTGAAGCATGTGTACAGTTACTTTTAAACCCATATAGATTTTTTTTTTTTTTGAATTTTGTTCCTCAAGGAGAGGTGTGTCCACTTGCAAGATTTGCAGCACTGAAGCAAATGGTCCCAGGTCCCAGTCTGTCTCAAATCCACTTTTACATCCAAAACTCAGTTATAAACTGTTATACAATTAAACAGCATAAGCTGTAGCTCCCAAAAATAGTCATATAGTTTATGTATCATTCTTGAATATACATATATATTTGATGAATGATACATATATAAATTATATGTATATCTATGCATATATTCACAGTCATATACATGTGTAAGCATGCATTTTTAGAAATTAAAGTGTGAAAGCTTTTGACAACAAAAACAGTAGGATGCAGCTGGCATGAGACTAACCTGCATCTGAAAAGAACTATCAAAGATGAATAAATATTTTAAAAGACACTGAAGTCATTTATAAAACAACAAAGACTGCCAGAACTTGAGGGTCAGAGTCCTGGAGGGAAGGGTAAGGCACTGAGGATGCCTGGGCTTCCTGCTGCTTTATTCTTTGAGTCTTTAGCTGGTTCTAGGCATAGGACACAAGGGCCAAGAGGGAGCAGCAACCTTGTAGTTGCAGTACTTCCTGGGCTAAGGAAGCAATCACTAAAATTTATGGCTTCCAAACAACTAAGAGTGCAGGGCAATATCCTAGGAGAAAAGAAAACCACAGAGAAATGACCCAAATATTCTGAGTAGGGTATTGCTATAAGACATTTTTCCACTTTTATACTATTCAAGAACAGGTGATGACTCAGAAAAATAAAATATCAAGCAGCTGCTAAGAACATGAAAGCTAAGCAGAAAGCAAACAGTCTTATAGCTCAGGCTTCATGGATCATCCAAGAGAGAGGCCTTTCCTAAGTATCCCAGGTTTTGAGGTAGGGAAATGAAAATGAGGAAGGCCTAGGTGTAAGCATGAAGTAAAATATGATCCACAGTCACGTGGACCAAGGACATCTTTCCCTTTCTCTACACAATACTGGAAAAAAGAAAAGTAAAAGAAATATTGTGTTGAAGAAAGAAATCATAATATCCAGATACTCTAAAAATTTTCATACACAAGTTTTGAGAAGTAGATTACAATGCAAAAGGCATGACAATGAAGAGGACCAGATGATAAAAAATCAGAAGAAATGAACAAAATAATCCATACCTGCAATGAATGCAGGTATGGAGGTTAATAGAAAGAGCTGAAAATGACTATAATTTATATACTCAAGAATATTGACACAAAGAATTTCAGCAAAGAAAACATAAATCAAACATTAATTTTGGAATAATTTTCTAAAATTGATGACTTCTTGAAGTAAATCTGTCACTTTGAAGATAAAAATACAGTTAATTTTCAAATAAGAATAGTGAAAATAAGAAAACAACTAAATTATGTAGAAAATGTTTAGAGAAAATATTTGCTAAATGAAAATACATCATACAGGGAACATCCTCCAAAAATGAATGTGGAAAAAAAGATATTGTTAAACAAACAAGTACAGAGAGAAATAATCACCATTAGAATTACATTAAAGAAAAGTTTGGAGGTATAGATTTCATGGCAAATAGATGGAGAAAGAATGCAAACAGTGACAGACTTTAGTTTCTTGGGCTGCAAAGTCATGGTGGACAGTGACTGCAGCCATGAAATTGCAAGACTATGACAAACCTAGACATTGTTTCAAAAAGCAGAGGCATTACTTTGCTGACAAAGGCCCATACAGTCAAAGCTATAATTTTTCCAATAGTCATGTATGGATGTGAGAGTTGGACTATAAAGCAGGCTGAGCACTGAAGAATTGATGCTTTCAAACTGTGGGGCTGAAGAAGACTCTTGAGAGTTCCATAGATAGCAAGGAGATTGAACCAGTCAATCCTAAAGGAAATCAACCCTGAATATTCACTGGAAGGACTGATGCTGAAGCTCAAATAATTTGGCGACCTGATCTGAAGAGCCAATTCATTGAAAAAGACTCTGATTATAGGAAAGACTGAAGGCAGAAGGAGAAGGGGATGGCAGAGGATGAGATGGTTGGATGGCATCACCAACTCAATGGACATGAGTTTGAGCAAATTCTGGGAGATAGTGAAGGATAGGAAAGTCTGATGTCCTGCAGTCCATGGCTTCGCTGCAAAGAGTCCAAAGAGTCAGACACTGCTGAGTGACTGAACCACAACCACATAAATTTCTTTAGATAGAAAAAACATGAATCCAGATAGAAACATGATAAAGTGGCAAAGAAAAGGAGAAGAGGTGGTAAACACATGGAAATTTATAAAATAATATTGACTACTGAAAGCAATAATAGCAATATCTTATGAAGTCTAAAATATATGTTGAAAAAAATACACATGAAAAAGAATATTAAAAACAGGAGACACCAATGTTAAAAAATTAATTTTTTTTTGAAAACACAAATATAGTAAGTTAATATAGGCTTTTAAAATCAAGAATATGCATTGCAATATGTAGGTTAGTCCTTAAATACAAGTAAAAGAAATTTTACCTGACAAGTTAATGGAGAGGAGTAAAAGAAACATATTTGATTATTGCATAAATAGAGAAAGGTCCTTTAGAAAGGAATGAAAAATGTTAGGAAATATGAAATAAATATTAAGGTGGTATATTTGAACCAAAATTGCCATAATTCCATAAAATGTAATTGAATTAAGGACTGCAATTGTGACAAAGACTGTCACGTTATCTAAGAAACAAAATACAAATCTAATTCTATATTCCTTTAACAGAAAGCCATGTTAAATACAAAAAAGAATGGTTGAAAGAGAAAGACTGGAAAAAGTAGACCATGTGAATATTAGCAAAGAGAAGCTTATGTAACTGTCTTATATCAGAGAATGTAGACTTCAAAGCAAGATGTATCTCTAGATACATAAAGAGACAGATTTCATAAACAATTTTTAAAAGGTATACCAACCTTAATGTTGCATGCACCCAACAAAATAGTATAAAAGTATTTAAAGCACAAATTGCAAAATAACTTGAAGAGACAGAAATCTTTCAAATGCAATTTATGTTTTTAATGCAACTATCTCATTAACTCACAGAGCAAGCAAGCAAAAAGAAAACTACAAGTATTTAGAATATTTAAATAATTATCAGCTAACTGAAATTTATACAATTTTCAATTTTCTCAAGTTCATATCAAAAAGTGAAAAGCAGTAGGCTAAATATTATTTTTTATATTCTGTTTCACTTTTTAGATTCCACATATGTATGATAACATACAGTGTCCATCTTTCTCTAGCTTATTTCATTCACCATAACGTCCTCCATGTCTATCCATGTTGCTGCAAATGACAAAATTTCATTCTTGTTTATGGCTGAGTAGCACTCCATTGTGTGTATACACACACACACACACACACACACATACCACATCATCTTCATCCATTGATTTACTGATGGACATTTAGGGTTGCTTCCATTTCTTGGCTCTTGTAAATAATGCTCCTATGAACACTGGAGAGTATATATTTTTCTTAATTAATGTTTTCACTTTCTTTGGATTTACACACAAGAGTGAGATTGTTGACCATATGGTAGTTATATTTTTAGTTTTTGAGGGACTTATGTGTTGTTTTCTACAGTGTGTGTGTTAGACGCTCAGTCATGTCTGACTTTGTTACCCCCATGAATTATAGCCTGCCAGGCTCCTATATCCATGGAATTCTCCAGGCAAGAATACTAGAGTGGTTAGCCATTTCCTTCTCCATTTCTACAGTAGATGTGCTAATTTACATTTTAGCCAACAGTGTACTAGGGTTCTCTTTTCTTCACATCTTTCACAACAGTTATTATTTATTATCCTTTTGGTGACAGGCCTCCTGACAGGTGTGATGTGATATCTCATTGTTGTTTCTATATGCACTGCCTTGATGATTAGTAATGCTGAGCATCTTTTCTTTTATTTTAAAAATTTTATTCACACAGAACATGGTCCTTGATCAATACTATTAATCCAATTTAAAAATAAGAAGAAGATAAATATTTTGGAAACCAAACAACCCAACTCTACAAAACTCACTAATTTTATAGAGAAAGACCCAACTCTATATAGTAAGTTTTATAGAGTTTCCAATTAAAATTAGGAATACTTTGAACTAATATTAATAAAATGCAATATATTTAAACTTGGGGATCACAGATAATGTAGGGACAGTGAAATATATACCTTTATTTTTATTCATTAAAATTAAATTCGGATAGTTAATGATCTAGGAATCTATCTGAAAAAGTTGAAAAAGTTAAAAATAAAAAGACAAACTATTCAGAAGGAGAGTAAAGATAACAACATACATGTATTTTCAAAAGGGAAAATCCATAGTATTAGTACTTATGAAAAATACTGATACATATTTCTCCATGTGTATTAATATACAAATGTGTATTTCTCCATGTGCATTCTCTTGTTGCAAACAAGACAACAGATACAAAATGGAGTCACTTATGCTAAGTGTCACCAAAGGAGACTTAACTACAGTTTTGGCTCCTTCAAAAATGGAATCTTAAACTAGTCAGTTAGGAATCTCCTAATCGGTGATAGTTATGTAATCTGCCTGATAGACCCATACCATCCTCCAAAGGAAAGTAACCTTGCAGTAACCAATCCTCTTTTTAAATATAAATAGAATATAAATAAACTTTATTCCCTCTCCCCTTTGGTTATAAAAGGCTTTCATTTGGTATAGTTCCTAGGAGCACCTTTCTATCTTTTAGATTGAATACTGATTGATTTGATTTTTGCTCAAACTCTTAAATTTTTTAATATGCTTCAGTTTTCCTTTTAACTGTCTGAATAAAATAATACAGAGAAGGTATAAATTTCCAATAAAACTTATTTTAAAATGGATGTCACTGGGAGTTCCCTTGTGATCCAGTGGTTGGAACGTCACCTTCCAGTGCAGAGGGGTGTAGGTTTGATACTTTCTCAGGGAACTAGGATACCGCATCCTTCACAGACAAACAAACAAACATAAAACAGATCCAATATGGTATCAAATTCAATAAAGATTTTAAAAAATATTCCACATTTAATAAAAAAAAAAAGGATATTACTATATCACTTGGTTTAGCACTTGATTTAGTTTCTAACTCATGTCTGACTCTTGCAACCCCATGGACAGGGGAGCCTGGCAGACTCCCCTGTCCATGGGATTCTCCAGGTGAGAATACTGAAGTGTGTTGCCATTTTCCTTCTCCAAGGGATCTTCCCAACCCAGGAATCGAACCTGGGTCTCCCACATTGCAGGCAGATTCTTTACTGACTGAGCTACAAGGGAAGCCCACTATATCACTTACTGTAATCTAAAAATCTTAATAGAGAATTTTAAGTTAACTGATGTTTATATTATAACATTTCAAATCAATTAAAAACATAAAAACAAACAAAACTTTTGTGAACATAAATATTACTAAACTGAGCAGTGAAATTATGAATAGTTCTAAGCTATTTAAAGCATTGAACCTATAACTCTTTCCCTCAAGTAAACCACCATTTTCAGAGGATATTACTGGTAAATTCTTCCAAGGACTTAAAGCGATAATAACATTTCAGAAGTAGAAGTCACATTTTGAAGATGCTAGAACACTGATATCAAATTATTTCAAGAATTATAAACTCCTATATAAGCTATTACAGGCAAATATCTCATGATCATAGGTGCAAAGATTTCAAACAAAATGTTAATGAACTCTGGTATGAAAGAACATTAAGGTCATTAAATATCTACATTACACTAATGAAAGAATAAAATACCTTACATTAAAACTGAGTTTATTCTAGGGATGCAAACATGATATCTTTTGAAAAATCAATCCATAATGTCAAAAAAATGGAAAGAATGATAGAAAAAAACCCTGATATGATTATTTCTCTGAGTACAGAATACTTTTTTGAAAATCAAATGAACATACTTGGGGATTATGAAAACAAACTAAAAACATATAGCAAGTTAGAAATAAAAAGAAGCTTTCTTTCTCCTTGCCTTCTGACCTCTGCTTTTACTGAGGAATAATTGACAATAAAAATTGTATATGTTTAAGCTATAAACCTTATATTTTGATATACATTGTGAAATTATCATCATAAGCAAGCTGATTAACAATCCATCACCTCACATAGTTACCATTTTATTTTTTATTTTTCTCTTTTGAAAAAAAATAATTAAGATCTACCCTCTGACAAATCTCAAGTATGTGGGTGTGTGCTAGGTCACTTCAGTCATGTCTGACTCTTTGCGACTGTGTAGACTTTTTAGCCTGCCAGGCTTCTCTGGCCATGGGATTCTCCAGGCAAGAATACTGGGTGGGTTGCCATGCACTGCTCCAGGAAATCTTCATGACACAGGGATCGAACCCAAGTCTCTTGTGTCTCCTGTATTGGTAGGTGGGCTCTTTACCACTAGCACCAACTTAGCAAATGTCAAGTATACCACAGAATCTTGCTGACTGTAGTCACAGTGCAGTACACTGGATCTCTAGAATTTATTCATCTTTCATAACTGAAACTTTGTACCCATGATCAGCATCTCTCCATATGCATCTCCCTCTGTCACTTTTACATTTTGCTACTTCTGAAACTCTACTTTCAGGTCCCCAGTTCCATACCAGTCAGGAATTACCTTCTGCTTCTAGCAACTGGAAAATTACAATGGCTTATGTATGACAGACTTTTACTTCCTTTTGTAAAACTAATTCTTGCTAAAGGCCTCCAGAAGTAGTATTATGACTTCATAGTTTCATCATTAACTTAGTGCATCATAGTACCTATTTTTCTGCTGCAGCCATTTTTCTTGAGTTAATTCATCAGGCAAAAGAAAAGGCAGAAAGGCACAGCTTCTCACTTGTAATGGAACTTTACAGAAGTCCCATAAAACATTTACACTTAAATCTCATTGGCCAGAATTAATTACCAGGATATGGTTGAAAGGGATATTGGCAATTAATTATGTATTTCACTCTGAGTTATATATAAGTAAGTGAAGTCGCTCAGTCGTGTCCGACTCTGCAACCCCATGGACTGTAGCCTACCAGGCTCCTCTGTCCATGAGATTTTCTAGGCAGTAGTACTGGAGTGAATTGCCATTTCCTTCTCCAGGGGATCTTCCCAACCCAGGGATTGAACCCAGATCTCCCGCATTGTAGACAGACACTTTACCATATAAAGCCCAACTAAAATATCCAGATCCTTTCTAAAGAAGGAGAGAAAACATACTGGTAGGGGATCAGAAATGATTGCCACAATGTGTTACAGCATTTAATGAAGTTTTTCTGAATTATTTTTTGCTATACAACAGAGTATAAATTAGAACTTGCTTTTGCATTGCCTAATAATTATTAATGAGCCAGAATACTAAAGAATCTTTTACATGGGGACATATATGTCATAAGCATGATCAGATCCCCTTGAGGGTAATAATGATCTATGAAAAATTCATTTTAAAAGCCCCCTTGTTTCCATTTAGCCATTTTCATTGTGATATATATATACATAATTTGTATTTTCCCATTTTTAGTTTTCCATCTATAAATATATACATGGAGTCAAATTATATACATGGAGTTAATTCTAGAGTAAGTATAATGCTATTTAAAAGTAAATTTTTGGTATGTGGGCTTCCCTTGTGAATCAGCTGGTAAAGAATCTGCCTGCTATGTGGGAGACCTGGGTTTGATCCCTGGGTTGGGAAGATCCCCTAGAGAAGAGAAAGGGAACCCTCTCCAGTATTCTAGCCAAGAGAACTCCATGGACTGAATGGTCTATGGGGTTGTGAAGAGTCAGACACAACTGAACAACTTTCACTTTACTTCACTTCTGTGGTATGTCTTTAAAATTTTCACATGTTAATCCTAAGCATAATTCTCTAGGAGAGTTTTTAAAAATTATATATATACATATATTTGAATACAAAATTCCTCTTTGCACACATGCTTCATGTGGACAATTTAACATTTAATATTTTCCATTCAATATTACAAAATGGGAGTATATTTTGAGACCAAACATGTGAGTATGGATGTCAAAGGGTCTGGCAAATTTCCTTAGGGGAAAATAATGAAAAGAGAATAATGCAGCTTCCCAGGTGGCGTTATTGGTAAAGAACCCACCTGCCGATGTAGGAGACTAAGAGATCAGGGCTTGATCTCTGTGTCAGGAAAATCCCCTGGAGGAGGCATGGTGACCCACTCCAGTATTCTTTCCTGGAGAATCTCATGGACAAAGGAGCCTGGCAGGCTCTGGTACATAGGGTTCCAAAGAGCTGGACACACTGAAGCAACTTAGCACACAGCATACTCAATGCAGCTAGGGGACCCACAGAAAATGCCAAATCTGTATCTCTTACTCTTTTTGCCTACAATACAGAACTACTCCTGGCTTGGAATTTTCTCCCATTTATGATTTTTGATTTAAAACTCAGGGTCTTTTTTTTCTATAAAGGAAACAAAGCACTATTTAATAAATATTTTAGCTGTTAAAAAACAGATTTCATATACTGGTTTCAAGAAGGAACATCACAAGGATATAGGTTCAGAACTCTTAGAAAATTATACAGCCCACACCAAATAAAGTTAAATACATAGCAAAGGAAAACAAATCTCTACAGCCCAAAACTACAAGAAATTCACTGATGTTCAAGTTTAACACAGCTCAAGAATTTTCAATCTGCTTCCAAATAGAAAATTCCTTTTAGCCATGCTTCTGGGTTACATGCATAAGATAAGATAGCACAAATCAGATTAGATTGGGTAATAAAAACTGCAATTGTTGAGACAAAGCCTGGCTGTATTTTAGATTTTAACCACCTTGGTCACATTTCTTGTTTGTCTTATACTTGTACTCAGCCGTGTCCAGCTCTCTGTGACTCTTCGGACTATAGCCTGTCAGAGTTCTCTGTCCATGGGATTTTTCAGGTGTGTGTACTGAAGTGGGTTGCCATTTTCTCCTCCAAGGAATCTTCCTGACCCAGGGCTTGAACCCACATCTCCTGTGTCTCAGGCATTGCAGATGGATTCTTAACCCATTGAGCCACTGGGCCAAGTTTCAATCTGAGCCAAAATACTGCACAATCAGCAGCCCATTTAATCTCCCCTTAGATGCAAAATTGAATGTAGAATGCTATTTTGTTTATATAAATACTTCATAATATTATAATATTACCCATTGTTGTAAAAAATAATAGATGATTATTGAAACAGAACACATGCCTTTTATTTATAGAGATTTAAGGACCACTTATTTGGAACCTGTAGCCAGGTATTTTGTTATACATATCACCATGATTTTCTCTGTAGCATAGGAATTCATTGATTACAAATATTGCACTTTTCCCTAGGTTTGTGAATATGACTGTGTTCCTTTTCTTAAATTTGACAGCACAAGTCCTATAAATTTGTTCCATTAATCAACTGGGAAATACACAAATAAATAATAGAAAATGCTATTGAAAATATTTTCTTTAACTTTTATGTCACGTATCCTTGAGATTTTACAACTCAAAGCAGAGAGCTGAAACCAGAGAGTTGCAAAATCTCTCGGTAGCATTTAGGAATAGATCAACTTATTTAGCAAAATCAACTTATTTAGCAAGCTATATTTAAACTTTAACCTTGAGGTAACCCAGATGGACTTTATTACATGATTTCTAGCTTTGCAAAGCAAAATATAGATTTAGTTGATAGAAAATTGCTATCATACTTCCCTGTCAGCAGAATTTACATTACTGGAAAAAGCAAAGCAAATTAATTGTTTCTACCCTATGGCATAGTTGTATTATAGTCAGCATTTTCTAATTGTGCTTCTTTGTTAGTGACATAATTCTGAAGTTTTAGTTAACGGTCATTCTGAAGAATACTTTCTGAAGACATTACAGAAGATTTCTCTGCTTTCAAGGAATCTCTAACCAAACTTTTATAACAGACAACGTTAGCATATCTGGTGAGCATTTTTCCTATATCACTATTCAACAATCTTTAAGAGTAAAGTTTGACGTATTGTGAATATTTAAATGATATACATGTCTTTGAAATGTATATAGTTATTAACACAATAGTAAAATAATAGCAAATAATATCAATATTAATGATTTATGGTAATGTTGCTAATAATTAATTGTCCATTGATTTTTTATATTATTTAATTATAGTAATTATATATTACTGTGAGGGACTGGAGGCAGGAGGAGAAGGGAACTACAGAGGATGAGATGGCTGGATGGCATAACTGACTCAATGAACATGAGTCTGAGTGAACTCCGGGAGTTGGTGATAGACAGGGAGGCCTGTTGTGCTACGATTCATGGGGTCGCAAAGAGTTGGACACGACTGAGTGACTGAACTGAACTGACCTGATACCGAGGAGCCGTGGCTGTGCAGGCGCAGGAGGGCCTAGAGGAGCTATCCTACATTGAATGTGAGGAACAGCGGAAGTAAGGAGATACCCCTCGTCCAAGGTGAGGAGCAGCAGCTGTGCTTTGCTGGAGCAGCCGTGAAGAGATACCCCACGCCCAAGGTAAGAGAAACCCAAGTAAGATGGTAGGTGTTGCAAGAGGGCATCAGAGGGCAGACACACTGAAACCATACTCACAGAAAACTAGTCAATCTAATCACACTAGGACCACAGCCTTGTCTAACTCAATGAAACCAAGCCATGGCTGCGGGGCAACCCAAGACGGGCAGGTCATGGTGCAGAGGACTGCCAGAATGTGGTCCACTGGAGAAGGGAATGGCAAGCCACTTCAGTATTCTTGCCTTGAGAACCCCATGAACAGTATGAAAAGGCAAAAATATAGGACACTGAAAGATGAACTCCCCAGGTCAGTAGGTCCCCAATATGCTATTGGAGATCAGTGGAGAAATAACTCCAGAAAGAATGAAGGGATGGAGCCAAAGCAAAAACAATACCTAGTTGTGCATGTGACTGTTGATATAAGCAAGATCCGATGCTGTTAAGAGCAATATTGCCTAGGAACCTGGAATGTCAGGTCCATGAATCAAGGCAAATTGGAAGTGGTCAAACAAGAGATGGCAAGGGTGAACGTCAACATTCTAGGAATCAGCAAACTAAAATGGACTGGAATGGGTGAATTTAACTCAGATGACCATTATATCTACTACTGCAGGCAGGAATCCCTCAGAAGAAATGGAGTAGCCATCATGGTCAACAAAAGAGTCCAAAATACAGTACTTGGATGCAGTCTCAAAAATGACAAAATGATCTCTGTTCGTTTCCAAGACAAACCATTCAGTATCACAGTTATACAAGTCTATGCCCCAACCAGTAATGCTGAAGAAGCTGAAGTTGAATGGTTTTATGAAGACCTACAAAACCTTTTAGAATTAACACCCAAAAGAGATGTCCTTTTCATTATAGGGGACTGGAATGCTAAAGTAGGAAGTCAAGAAACGCCTGGAGGTACAGGCAAATTTGGCCTTGGAATGCGGAATGAAGTAGGACAAAGACTAATAGAGTTTTGCCAAGAAAATGCACTGGTCATAGTAAACACCCTCTTCCAACAACACAAGAGAAGACTCTACACATGGACATCACCAGATGGTCAACACTGAAATCAGATTGATTATATTCTGTGCAGCCAAATATGGAGAAGCTCTATACAGTCAACAAAAACAAGACCAGGAGCTGACTGTGCTTCAGATCATGAACTCCTTATTACCAAATTCAGACTTAAATTGAAGAAAGTAGGGGAAACCGCTAGACCATTCAGGTATGACCTAAATCAAATCCCTTATGATTATACAGTGGAAGTGAGAAATAGATTTAAGGGCCTAGATCTGATAGATAGAGTGCCTGATGAACTATGGAATGAGGTTCGTGACATTGTACGGGAGACAGGGATCAAGACCATCTCCATGGAAAAGAAATGCTGAAAAGAAAAATGGCTGCCTGGGGAGGCCTTACAAATAGCTGTGAAAAGAAAAGAGGCAAAAGCAAAGGAGAAAAGGAAAGGCAGAACTCCAAAGAATAGCAAGAAGAGATAAGAAAGCCTTCTTCAGCGATATATGCAAAGAAATAGAGGAGAGCAACAGAATGTGAAAGACTAGAGATCTCTTCAAGAAAATCAGAGATACCAAGGGGACATTTCATGCAAAGATGGGCTTGATAAAGGACAGAAATGGTATGGACCTAACAGAAGCAGAACTGATACAACTATACTATATATGGAATGTTATATTTATAATATGACATAACTAAGTTTCAGTTCAGTTCAGTTGCTCAGTCGTGTCTGACTCTTTGTGACCCCATGAATCGCAGCACGCCAGGCCTCCCTGCTAATCACCATCTCTCGGAGTTCACTCAGACTCACGTCCATCGAGTCCGTGATGCCATCCAGCCATCTCTTCCTCGGTCATCACCTTCTCCTCTGGCCCCCAATCCCTCCCAGCATCAGAGTCTTTTCCAATGAGTCAACTCTTTGCATGCGGTGGCCAAAGTACTGGAGTTTCAGCTTCAGTATCATTCCTTCAGAATGGATTGGTTGGATCTCCTTGCAGTCCAAGCTCTCAAGAGTCTTCTCCAACACCACAGTTCAAAGCATCAATTCTTCAGCGCTCAGCACATTATATAAAATCATGCATCTATCAAATGTTCAAAGATTTCAACATTAACAATTTTATATGGCAGGTCTATAGTTTTCATATTATTTTCTCTTATATTTTAAATGCATTGACTTTACGCAAAAGAGATTTAAAAAGTGAAGATTACTACACAGAATAAATATTTCAAATTAACAATTAGTTTAGAACTAATTTCCCCAAATATATTTATTTATACAAATTTTAATTACACTTCTTTAACTTACATCCCAATATCCTATTATTAAACCTGTAACCACGAACCAGGAATAGCACATGACTCTGTAAAAAATGATGTATTAGCAGAATCCACATGTGGTGTGGAAGTCATCATGGAGGCTTTCTCTTAGCCAGGAATTTGACAAGTAATGATCCGTTTAGATCAAGTGTATCTTGGGATTCAGACCATTTATCTCCTGCGATAAGAGCTTTAGGAGACCTGGTTGAATATTGCAGAATAATGGAGTGTTGTTGTCGCCATGGTAGTCATCACAAATATCCCTCCATTCTACTTTAAAGCAGAAGAAGCAGAGTAGAGCCTAGCAATTGATTAAAATATTATTATATAATGTGTTTGTATATTTGTGTGTATTGGCATAAATCATCAACTGGTTCAAAATAAAGTATTTATTTTCTGTTGGACTGCAAGAGTGAATTCTTTTTGTCCAGCCAAATTTATTGAGCTTGGCCAGTGTGAGGAGTTAAGTGAGAAATAAGCTGAGCTTCTTTTGCTGTGCATTATTCATTCACCACACTAAGAAAAGTAGACTGCAAACTGTCCTTTAAAGATCCATTCATAGAATTGTCCTTTAAAGACCCATTCATAGGAAGGTAACGCAGTCACAACATGATTACTCCATTTTCATTTACTCAAACTGCATTTATTTTTTTCTATTGCAGTATTTAAGAAGAAATTGTTAATCAGAAGAGTGGGGATGAACAAAGTGGTAGATATGTTGCTAATTTAAATTACTTAGAACGATGTCCAGACTTGAGGATTACATCCCAGCTACCAGTCCATAGACTTTAGATATTGTAAATGTGTAAGCAGCTGATTTATTTTTTAAATTATTTTGCCCCATGCAGCCTGGCAAAGTGGCCCTTGAATTCACATTGATGAGAAGTGTTCTAGAATAGCAGTGAAGTCCAGGATAGAATTTATTTTCAACTATTATACTGAAGAAGGCAATGGACATCTTGCAGATGGATGGGAACTCAAAACGGCTGTTGACAAGTCAAAAAGTATCCACATATCAGAAAGATATTATTAACCTTGTCCAACAAGCATATGCTTGTTATATCTCCCCTCAATTCCTTTTACTAAGGGAAGACTTTGTTTTGATTTTATGGTTACTTTACTGCTTATTTCAAAGCTTAAAGTTCACCTCTTTCTTACACATAGGTGGATACAGAAAGAAAGGGTAGAGGGAAGGGGGGGAATTACATGTCTACATGACTACACTCAACAGCTTAGCTGTACACGATCCATACAAAACCTTTTTTTACATAGCACACTTACTAAATTCTTCTATTAAGCACATGCATGATAAAAGCCAAGGATTTCCAGTTATGCTATCAACACTTATTTATTAGAAAAATACACAGAATTCAAGTGCAAAATTAATTAAAGAGGATTTTCATTAAACACTAACCTTATCAGAAATATGACTAAGTGCTTTTTATAGATTATCATATTTAATGTCACGAAGGTCATTTCCAAGGCAAGTTATTATTATTCATATTTGTGAATGAAGAAACCTAACTTCAAAAAGGGTTAGCAAATCAATCAGTGTAACAAACTTTTTAAAACTTTAAAAAATATATTTATGTATTTATTTCTTTTTGTCTGTGCTGGATCTTCATTGCTGCTCAGGTGTTTCTGCAGCCGCGGTGTGCAGGCTTCTCATTGTGGTGGTCTCTCTTGCTGCGGAAGTGTTCAGGCTTTAGCAGCTGCAGCTCACGTGCTCTAGAGCCCAGGATCAATAGTTCTGGTGCATGGGCTTAGTTGCTCCATAGTCTGTGGGATGGTCCTGGATCAGGAACCAAACTCGTTTTTCCTGCATTGGCAGGTGGATTCTTTACCACTGAGCCATCAGGACTTCCCCTATTGGCTCAGAAGTAAAGAATCTGTCTGCAGTGCAGGAGATGCAGCTGCCATCCCTGGGTCAGGAAGATCCACTGGAAAGAAAATGGCAACCCATTCCAGTATTCTTGTCTGGAGATTCCATGAACTGAGGAGCCTTGCGAGCTATAGTCCACAGGGTCTCAAACAGCTGGACACGACTGAAGTGACTGAGAATATGTGAGCCCCAGGGAAGCCCAAAGAAATTTTTAAAAGGGTTAGAAACAGTATTTGACTCCAGGTGGGAGAAAGGCTAAAAGGAAGACAATCTTCTAAACTGAGGATCAGTGGGCATCTTTAAGAGAGTGATGCGTAGCAGTTAAGAATGTGATTTTTGAGTTTGGCCACATGACTTGAAATCCCAAGAAAATAACTTACCAAATGCTAGCCTTGGACATAATATCTCTATAAATCCACATGCCAACATCCTCTCATTTGCAATTCCAAAATCCAAAGGTTATGAGAGCCAAAAGATTTTGTATGTTTTGTATAGTCTTATTTGGCAGATGGTGACTGCAGCCATAAAATTAAAAGATGCTTGCTCCTTGGAAGAAAAACTATGACCAACCTAGATAGCATATTAAAAAGCAGAGACAATACTTTGCCAAAAAAGGTCCCTCTAGTCAAAGCTATGGTTTTTTTTTTTCCAGTAGTTGTGTATGGACATGAGTTGGACTATAAAGAAAGCTGAGTGTTGAAGAATTAATGCTTTTGAACTGCGGTGTTGGAAAAGACCCTTGAGAGTCTCTTGGATAGCAAGGAGATCAAACCAATCAATCCCAAAGGAAATAGGTCCTGAATAATCTTTGGAAGGACTGATGCTGAAGCTGAATTTCTAATACTTTGGCCACCTGATGTGGAGAACTGACTCACTGAAAAAGACATTGAAGCTGGGAAAGATTGAAGGAAGGATGAGAAGGGGGAAGACAGAGGATGGGTTGATTGGATAGCATCACCAACCCAATAGATGTGAGTCTGAGCAAGCTCTGGGAGTTGATGGTGGACAGGAAGCCTGGTGTGCTGCAGTCCATGGGGTTGCAAAGAATTGGACACAACTGAGCAACTGAACTGAACTGATTTGGTGGAGATTCACAGGTTGTGCTGGTGGTAAAGAACCTGCCTGCCAACTCAGAAGACATAAGAGACATGGGTTCTATCCCTGGGTATGGAAGATCCTCTGGAGGAGAGCATGGCAACCCACTTCAATATTCTTTCCTGAAGAAGCCCAAGGAAAGAGCAGCCTGACAGGCTATATAGTTCATGGGGTCACACAGTGTTGGACATGACTGAAGTTACTTAGCACACATATGGTGGTAAATTTTAATCTATTTACCATGAGGATACTTAGGATCTCTACTGACTCTACTTACTGGGCATGTCCAAAACATCTTACTTCAGATATTTAAATATTATATTATGTTTGATTAAACATACTGCTATACATAATTGAAGTTATGGTAAAATTACAGTTTATGGATTACATTGCTTCTCTGAAATATTTTGGATACAGAAGCATATCTGGCTCAAGACTTTGGCATAAAAGATTGAATGTTTCTTATCCCTATGGCAAAATTGGAGGAAAATAATGTCTCTTATGCAAAATTTTCATGGCACTGAAAATAATCTAGAAGTTACTGAACTCAAGGTCTACCTCTTAATAACCACGCAGTCCATGTTAGCTGTCATTTATATGCCCCCAAGGTAAAAGTCACCACTGACTTATGGAAAAACTGGTCTGAGGTACCCCAAGTAAGTTGAAATTTCTAGCTCTCCCATTTCGTTACTCTCCTTCTACATCTTAAGCACATAACTGGCCTGTGTCTGTAAAGAAAATCATCCACAGTAGAAAAATGAGGCTGAGTTGAGATAGTATTTTTCTGAGCCTCCAGCTCCATAAAACAGGGAGATGATACTATCATAATTCTATTGCAAGGGAATATTAAGCTAATCATTTCATACTCGGGTAACAGGCTTTTTTTTGTGTGGAAAACAGACAGGAATCTTGAAATAGGCAGTTCAGTTCAGTTCACTTGCTTAGTCATGTCTGTCTCTTTGCAACCCCATGGAATGCATCACAGCAGGCTCTCTGTCCATCACCAACTCCCAGAGCTTACTCAAACTCATGTCCATCAAGTAAGTGATATCATTCAACCATCTCATCCTCTGTTGTCCCCTTCTCCTCCTGCCTTCAATCTTTCCCAGCATCAGGGTTTTTTCCAGTGAGTCAGTTCTTCACATCAGGTGGCCAAAGTTTGGAGTTTCAGCTTCAGCATCAGTCCTTCCAATGAATATTCAGGACTGATTTCCTTTAGGATTAACTCTTTGGATCTCTTTTGAGATAGACAAAGGTTCCTGAATTATAAGACCTGTGATCCTTTTATTTATTTTTTTTTGAAGGGGGTGCAAATATTTCATAAATCATAAATCCTAAAACATAAAACTCAAACCACACATGTCCAATTAAGAGAATCTACTTGATGGTTGGAAATTGGGACAAATACAAGATACATCAAAATAAGTGATGTGAAGTTGTTGACTTTGAAATCATTAAAAACAAAAAAACACTGAAATCTGTCTGACACAGGCAGCCTGCAAGAGGCCCTCTGCTGGTCCCTGCCTCATGGAATTCATTCCCTCATGTAATTCCCCTTCCCTTGAGTGTGGGCTGCATTTATTAACCTCCTTCTAAGGAACAGAATATGGCAGATATCTGTTCCCAGATTAAACTATAAAAATAATGGCTTTCATCTTGGCTTCTCTCTCTCCTTCTCTTGCTCCAAAGTAACCAGCTGCCATGACATGAGCTGCACTGAGGAGATTCCCACATAGAGACAAACTGAGTCCTTGTGAAATGGAGTGCTTCAGTCTAAGAACCTGAAGAACTGAATCCTGCTAACGCTTCTCTCAGGCAAGCCCTGGAAGGAAATTGCACCCACGAACAGTTTGACTGCAACCTCATGAGAAATAATAAACTATAGGCAAGATCACCACATAGCAACACACTTGAAGTTCTGGCCCACAGAAGCTTAAATAATACAAATGTTTGCCATTGTCACTAAGTTTTTGAATATAGGTTTTAAAGCAATAAATGAAGACTAATAAACTATTTAAGTATGGAGATAATTCAAAACAGCTCCCATTACAGAACAGAATGTAATCTTCATAAACATATGAAGTTAAAATGGGTGGTGTAGGTGGAGATAATAACAAAAAATAACAAAGAGTATGCAGGCCAGGAAGCAACAATTAGAACAGGACGTGGAACAACAGACTGGTTCCAAATAAAAAAGGAGTACGTCAAGGCTGTATAATGTCACCCTGCTTATTTAACTTATATGCAGAGTACATCATGAGAAATGCTGGACTGGAAGAAACACAAGCTGGAGTCAAGATTGCCGGGAGAATTATCAATAACCTCAGATATGCAGATGACACCACCCTTATGGCAGAAAGTGAAGAAGAACTAAAAAGCCTCTTGATGAAAGTGAAAGAGGAGAGTGAAAAAGTTGGCTTAAAGCTTAACATTCAGAAAGCAAAGATCATGGCATCCGGTCGCATCACTTCATGGCAAATAGATGGGGAAACAGTGGAAACAGTGACAGGCTTTACTTTTTGGGCTCCAAAATCACTGCAGATGGTGACTGCAGCCATGAAATTAAAAATGCTTACTCCTTGGAAGGAAAGTTATGACCAACCTAGATAGTATATTCAAAAACAGAGACATTACTTTCCTGACTAAGGTCCATCTAGTCAGTTCAGTTCAGTTCAGTTCAGTCACTCAGTCATGTCTATCTCTTTGTGACCCCATGAATCGCAGTGTGCCAGGGCTCTCTGTCCATCACCATCTTCCAGAGTTCACTCACACTCACGTCCATCGAGTCTGTGATGCCATCCAGCCATCTCATCCTAGGTCATCCCCTTCTCCTCCTGCCCCCAATCCTTCCCAGCATCAGTCTTTTCCAGTGAGTCAACTCTTCTCATGAAATGGCCAAACTACTAGAGTTTCAGCATTAGCATCATTCCTTCCAAAGAAATCCCAGGGCTGATCTCCTTCAGAATGGACTGCTTGGATCTCCTTGCAGTCCAAGGGACTCTCAAGAGTCTTCTCCAATACCACAGTTCAAAAGCATCAATTCTTCGGCGTTCAGCCTTCTTCACAGTCCAACTCTCTCATCCATACATGACCACTGGAAAAACCATAGCCTTGACTAGACAGACCTTAGTCAGTAAAGTAATGTCTCTGCTTTTGAATATGCTATCTAGGTTGATCATAACTTTTCTTCCAAGGAGTAAGCGTCTTTTAATTTCATGGCTGCAGTGACCATCTGCAGTGATTTTGGGAGCCCCCAGAAAATAAAGTCTGACACTGTTTCCACTGTTTCCCCATCTATTCCCCATGAGGTGATGAGACTGTATGCCATGATCTTCATTTTCTGAATGTTGAGGTTTAAGCCAACTTTTTTGCTTTCCTCTTTCACTTTCATCTAGAGGCTTTTTAGTTCCTCTTCACTTTCTTCCATAAGAGTGGTGTCATCTGCTTATCTGAGGTTATTGATATTTTTCCTGGCAATCTATATTCCAGCTTGTGTTTCTTCCAGTCCACCATTTCTCGTGATGTAGTCAAGGCTATGGTTTTTCCAGTAGTCATGTATAGATGTGAGAGTTGGACTGTGAAGAAGGCTGAGCGTCAAAGAATTCATGCTTTTGAACTGTGGTGTTGAAGAAGACTTTTGAAAGTCCCTTGGACTGCAAGGAGATCCAACCAGTCCCTTCTCAAGGAGATTAGCCCTGGGATTTCTTTGGAAGGAATGATGGTAAAGCTGAAACTCCAGTACTTTGGCCACCTCATGCGAAGAGTTGACTCATTGGAAAAGACTCTGGTGCTGGGAGGGATTGGGGGCAGGAAGAGAAGGGGACGACCGAGAATGAGATGGCTGGATGGCATCACTGGCTTGATGAACACGAGTCTGAGTGAACTCCAGGAGTTGGTGATGGACAGGGAGGCCTGGCGTGCTGTGATTTATGGGGTTGCAAAGAGTCAGACATGACTGAGCAACTGAACTGAACTGAACTGAATATTGCATGGTGAAGAAAATATGTGTGCTAATATATTTTGTGGATGTTACAGTGGAGTAAGGATCCTATCCAGACTGTAAATTATGAAACACAAATATAAGAACGTAAACTAAGTCACTGGAGTGCACAAAACAGAACAAAATCAAATAATATATGATAATGCCCAAAGAATTCATAATGAAATATGGATATCATTAAGAATAATAAAGAGAAGAGAAAGCAGGAAAAATAGCTAATATATCTTGAGTAATTGTTATATATCTTCCCCTCAATTATTTAATTATTATAACTTTCTTACAAGATGAATACTACTATGGTCTTTATTTCATAGATAAAAAAATTATAAAAAATTCACCACACAGTAAACCCATGTGACATAGTTAAGTTTGTTCTCAGAAAAAAGAAGAATACCATCAGATATTTACTATTCAGTTCAGTTCAGTTGGGTAAAACTCATAATTCTTCAAATCGATGTCAAAAATAACAGAAAAAGCATAAAAATGGAAGGAAATAAAATATTTGCCACTCTATGCTAAAAAAGTTTCATATTTCATTAGAACCCTTCCCCAACCCAGCATCTTTGCAATCACTCTTTTCTCTGCCAGGAATCCTCTCCCCAAGAACCTGAGTTGTCATGGTATTTGAGTCATATGCTGTAACATGCCCTTATCCCCTCATTGGCTCACATGTCATCTCCTTATAAAGCCTTCTTATAACACCAAAACTAAACTGCTTTTCATACAGCCTTTCTCTAATATTTTAGTAACTTCAATTCAGTTCAGTTCAGTTGTTCAGTCGTGTCCGACTCTTTGAGACCCCATGAACTGCAGCATGCCAGGCCTCTCTGTCCAACACCAACTCCTGGAGTTTACTCAGACTCACTTCCATTGAGTCGATGATGCCATCCAGCCATCTCATCCTCTGTCATCCCCTTCTCCTCCTGCCTCTAATCCCTCCCAGCATCAGAGTCTTTTCCAATGAGGTAACTATTTGTATGAGGTGGCCAAACTATTGGAATTTCAGCTTCAGCATCATTTCTTCCAAAGAACATCCAGGACTGATCTTCTTTAGGATGGACTGGTTGGATCGCCTTGCAGTCCAAGAGACTCTCAAGAGTCTTCTCCAACACGACAGTTCAAAAGCATCAATTATTTGGTGCTCAGCTTTCTTCACAGTCCAATTCTCACATCCATACATGACCACTGGAAAAACCATAGCCTTGACTAGACAGACCTTTGTTGGCAAAGTAATCTTTGTTTTTCAATATGCTATCTAAGTTGGTCATAAGTTTTCTTCCAAGAAGTAAGCATCTTTTAATTTCATGGCTGCAGTCATCATCTGCAGTGATTTTGGAGCCCCCCAAAATAAAGTCTGACACTGTTTCCACTGTTTCCCCATCTATTTCCCGTGAAGTGATGGGACCGGATGCCATGATCTTCGTTTTCTGAATGTTGAGCTTTAAGCCAACTTTTTCACTCTCTTCTTTCACTTTCATCAAGAGGCTTTTTAGTTCCTCTTCACTTTCTGCCATAAGGGTGCTGTCATCTGCATATCTGAGGTTATTGATAAAGCTCCCGGCAATCTTGATTCCAGCTTGTGCTTCTTCCAGCCCAGCGTTTCTCATGATGTACTCTGCATATAAGTTAAATAAGCAGGGTGACCGTATACAGCCTTGACGTACTCCTTTTCCTATTTGGAACCAGTCTGTTGTTCCATGTCCAGGTTCTAACTGTTGCTTCCTGACCTGCATATAGGTTTCTCAGGAGGCAGGTCAGGTGGTCTGGTATTCCCATCTCTTTCAGAATTTTCCAGAGTTTATTGCGATCCACACAGTCAAAGGGTTTGGCATAGTCAGTAAAGTAGAAATAGATGTTTTTCTGGAACTCTCTTGCTTTTTCCATGATCCAGCGGATGTTGGCAATTTGATCTCTGGTTCCTCTGCCTTTTTAAAACCAGCTTGAACATCATGGAGTTCACGGTTCATGTATTGCCGAAGCCTGGCTTGGAGAATTTTGAGCATTACTTTACCAGCGTGTGAGATGAGTGAAATTGTGCGGTAGTTTGAGCATTCTTTGGCATTGCCTTTCTTTGGGATTGGAGGGAAACTGTTTTTTCCAGTGCTGTGGCCACTGCTGAGTTTTCCAAATTTGCTTAGGTACACTGAATTAGGGTAATAATACTTTTGTATATTGATTGTATTCCTTGTAAGTTGATAATTGTCCTCATTTTGTTTTCCATGCATGCTGTCAATTAATCATTTCATTTACATCACTTCATTAGTTATCTTTAGTGCTATAGTCCATTTCCATCTAATTTTTCAAAAGTCTTGAAAATAATCACTAAATCTAACAGTTATAATTATGCTGCTATTGCTCAGTCACCCAGTCATGTCAGACTCCTTTAGAGCCAATGGACTGCAGCACTCCAGGCCTGCTTGACCCTCACCAGCTCCTGAAGTTTGCCCAAGTTCATATCCATTGCATCAGCCAACTCATCCTCTGATGCCCTCTTCTCCTCCTGCTCTCAGTCTTCCTACCATCAGGGAATTTTCCAATGAACCAGCTATTCACATCAGGGGACCAAAATACTGGAGCTTCAGCACCTTTGAGAAGACCCTACTTTGACTATATAGACATTTGCTGGCAGAGTATTGCCTCTGCTTTTCAATACACTGTCTAGGCTTGTCATAGCTTTCTTGCCAAGAAGCAAATGTGTTTGATTTCATGGCTGCAGTCACCATCCCCAGTGATTTTAGAGCCCAAGAAGAGGAAATCTGTTATTATTTTCATATTTTCCCCTTTTATGTGCCATGAAGTAGTGGGGTCAGCGGCCATGATTATAACTATAGGTAGTATAATTTTATTTTTTAAAAATAATTTTATTACATTTTAAATTTTAATTATAAACAAAATGTACACTTAATGTTAAACTCATTGTTTAAATAAGTAAGCTTATTCTTTACCACTACTACTGATTATTGTAAGAATTTAGTTTCTTTGTAAAAGTAGACATTTCATCTATCATTTCTTCATTGATGATAAAAATCCTGTTTTTAGAAAGTCTGAACCATAAATACCTCAAGTTCAGCACATACTCACTTAAGAAAAGTTTAGCAGGTTATAATTTAAGCAGTTGGAGAACAGGCAGTTCAGCAGCACATTTTAAAAAACTGTAGAGAAAGATGAGACTATTTAGATTTTTATGCAAAAACTGTTGTTTGTTAAATACAGTTCTTGTGAAAAAAATCTTTTAGTTGTAAAATAATTATCCACATGGGAAGTATCATGACTGTTTGGGTTATCCATGAGAGTGTTTTGAGTAAAACTCAAGAAATGGGGTGAAAATTGCTATATTCCATATTTTGAGTTTCTCTCTTTTTTTCTCTTATCCTTGAGATATACCCAGAGTTCATAAACCGGCAAGGTTCACTTTGTTAAGTAGAAAAGTGCAGACAGATAATATTTACAGAGGTAATAAAAAGGAACTAATAGTAAAAACTAATAGTAATACTTCTAGAAATTCTGTACTGACCCTGGAGAAAAGTTGACCCTCTGACTAGAAAATGAGTCACATACTTATTGAAGTTACAAAAGAAAAGACAGAAAGTCAGTCTGATAAATAATTCATATATTTATATAACTGAAACCTCAGGGCCTCAGAGTTATTATATATAAAATACCTATTCTATTTTATGTTTAATTTTTAATTAAAGAAAATCATTTATACTTAAAACTTTCTGTAACCGAAAGACTTTACTTAATAAATGAACAAATGAAAAGCTTTATTTTAAAAGTTTTAGCAAGAAAAGACTTTCCCATTCTCTAGACTTACAGTTAAAACGATTTTACTAAAAATTTTGTAATAATGCAATTTTCCATGGCTACCATCCTGTGCCAGTTATTTTTATAAAATTTAATGCTCATAAAGAAATGGAACTGACCATCCACCCCATTATTCATTCTTCCTTTCACATATTTCAAAAGTAAAATTTTTAAAAATCTTTGGGAAAAGTAATTACAAAGGATGAGCTTTTCTGTGAAATTTCTTTCACAGAATTGGGAGAAAAAAGACTACAAATATGCCATCATCACCAAAAATAAGAGAGCACCCATACTAAACAGCTTTGAGCTAAAAATTAATTTGAATAAAAACTGACAAAAGAGTAAATGAATTCACACATATGTCTCTGCTCATGATACATTTCATAAAAGTGCAGAAATGATGAGAATTATGAAAGAAAATCATTAATGATCCCTAATGTGAGGAATAACTATTTAGTGACCAAGAAGACACCATCAAATTCTCTGGACGGAGCTCCTTTCCTCCAACATATGACAATGAAATGATCAGGTTCCAAAAATATGAAATAAAGAAGTTTGAAAATTTAAGTGAAAATTGACTTTAGAATAATTATAAAATGGAAGATATGTTTTGCTCTACTATGGGAAATGTTCTATATATTTTTAAATAAATAGAATGAGAAGTCCATTATGATTCGAATATTGCTTAAGAAATTCTGAAAAAAGTGAGAAAAATTTCATGTTTATCTTTCATATTAAGTAGGAAAGATATAGAATAAGACAGGAGTAATGAAGAATAAAACATAAAATATAAACATAATGACTTTCATGGGCAATAGTCAAACCAACATAAATATATTGAAATCAATCTCTCTAAAATTTCAAGTAGAAAACATAAATTTGCAATGAAGTGTACACTAGTGAAATATATAAGTATGAAATGAAGTGAAAATGTTAGTTGCTCAGTCATGTCCGACTCTTTGTGACTTCACAGACCTGCCACTGGTGGACTTCAGTCCATGGAGTTGCAGTCAGACACTGACTGAGCAACTAACACTTTCGCTTCACTTCATACTTATACATTTCAGATCTTCCCAACCCAGGGATCAGACCCAACGTCTCCTGTGTCTCCTGCACTGCAGGTGTTTTTTTTTTTTTTTTTTTTTAACCACTAAACCACCAGGGAAGCCTATAATATAGAGATCATATAATCCAAAACACAGGGCATCCAATCATGCTACAAAATAAATATATGAACTTTTAGTTTTTACAGATTATACTGGATATAGACTATGAAGAATTTCATGTAATTTTCTACTTAAATTTTTTTTTCATTCAGTTGTTCCACACCAATATATTCATTGTTGCATGCAAAATTGGATGTTCATGGGTCTCAGAAGTGAACCAAGCAAGGAAAAACAAGCAACCCTACAAAAAAACTGCTTTCCACAATCTCAGTTCTCAGAATCTAATATAGGAAGCAGACAGTTAAGCTAAAAATATAGTAAGCTAGGGAGAGAGATTCTCAGTAGAGATATGAGGCAAAGAATTTAGGCAAAGAATCTAAAAGGACTCACTAGATGAGTGACATTCGATAGATACTGAAGTACAAAAGTTATTAGGGCAAGCAAGGTATTGGACAAAGGAAAGAAAAGTTACAATGTAGAAAGATGTTAGAGAATCTGTTTTAGTCAAGGAACAGCCAAGAAAGCAGTGTATCCAAAGTTAACAAGCAGGAAAAAAAGTATGAGAGAAAAAAAAAGGATCCTTAGGTCCTAGACCATCACAAGGACTTTGATTTTAACTCTGAGAAAGCTACTGCAAGATTTTGTGTAGAGCCTTGGCTGTCAAAATTTAGGTGCAACAGAATCTTTGTAAGGATTGTAAAAATACAGATTGATAAGTTTCTGCCTCCAGACTTTCTGATTCAGTAGGTCAGGGTTGTAACCCCAGAATCTGTTGATGGAGCCGGTGACCACATTTTAAAAATCGCTGGGATAGGATATTGACAGGAAATGTTTTAATTCAATTAATCTGATGTACTTTTGGAGATAGACTGAAATGAGACAAAGGTATAAGTAGTGGAAGCAAGGTTTTCTCTCTGTAGGTTGTGGTTGAATTCATTTTCAGTTTCACATGGCACAGTTTGTATTAGATTGTGTGTGCGTGCACGCGTGGGTGTGTGTGTGTGTGTGTGTGTGTGTGTGTGTGTTTATGATGGTCTTCAAAAGACCATAGTGGCCATTTATGGAGGAATGCTAATCATTGCAGTGGTTAAGTGCGCACGTTTGATGCATGACCCAAGCATGCAGGTTTGTGCTGAGGTCTTTGTCCTCTGTGCCATGAAGCTCAGAAGCTCGTCTGAAGTCTTGGGCCTAAGCACCTGAGACATCTGCTCTAAGTCATCAGTCTGTCATTGGTTAAGGTGACATTCTTTAGATGTCTAAATTATAAAGGTATGATTGCTTGCTTGCTTGGATCTGTGGCTACTTTCTGAAAGAGAAAATCATTGACGTTAAGTTTAGATGGGCGACGTATGAAAGATCTTCAAATTGGGAATCCTTCTTGGCAGCTACCTCCAGAGCTAAGAAAAAAAGACATTAAAGAAGATTTCAGTTCCTGCTTTCAGCATACCAGGCCAGTGAAACTTACAACTAGTTTCCAAGGTCAGGGGAATGTCCACTTCTTGGTGTATCTTCAGCTTTAGAGAGGCAGTCCCTGATGAATGGGGTATTATTTTATGTACTACTTTTGTCCAAGGCTCAGTCCTGGCAGACGTCCAAGAACAGTCTGGCCGTTCCATCTATTGGAGCTGCCTAAAGACCCCTGACTAACACAGTGATCACAACTAAGTCACTCCTGTGCAAATACATCCTAGAAGAATCTAGATTATACCTTTTCATGCCATGTCTGCCATTTTACTGTCCAGAAAAGAATTTCAGCAGGAAATCTCAACTTAGTAGCTTGACTGAAAGCATTAAGATACTCTTCAGATCTGAGGGAAAAATAAGAAAAAGGAAGAGGAAGGAAGATAATGAAATTTTCGAGAAGTAGAATCCGCTTTTGACTCTTTTCAGTGACAAGGTCTCAGAGCTTTATGTACATAGTGCCACTTCTCTTCTAAATACCAGAAGCACTACATATATCCTATTAAGAATGATAACTCCTGTCACAGGAAAATTCTAGAGTATAGCATTGAGCCCTTGAAGGATAATGTAGAAGGAGTTGAAAAGTGACTAACTGTGCAAGCTATCAAATCAGTGGCACTGAGAAAAAGATAAAATGTAAGAGAAGGAATAATTTCTTAATTTGAACAAGTTAAACTGTTTCCACTGAATAGAGAAGAGGCCACTTTCAGGCATATACAAAATGAAGAGTCGGACATTATAGCATAATTAAATGAAAATCTTATGTAATTGTTCAATCATGTCTCCACATTAAAATATCTATAGAGAAAGGTGGAAGGTGAGTGTGTAGTCAGAACTGAAATTGTAGACATATATTAAAAGTATGCACTGCAGAAAGAAAAACCTAAAATACCTCAATCTCTTTTCAAGCTGATTAAAGAAATATTGATTCAGTCTTCCTCTACAGTATTCTGACTTGGTCAAAATTTTCAAGATATTTCCAGCGGATGTGATTCTAAATATTGAAACAACATATTGAGATTTATTACCTTTGAGGATAGAAAATTATGTAATATGGAAAGGCCAAAACTTCATTGTTATAGACCAAGGAGTTTTTCTTTTGCTCTGTGTCCTGAATCTGAATAGATTTAATCATGGCAGACATTACTTGGAGGCAGTAGTGGAAACAAACTTAAATGGGTAGAATTAGCCATTAGTTCCAGGTGAATTCTAGGCAACTAGGAGAGTTGAGGGAGTTACGTTGCACTGAATCATAATAGAATCTAGCTTATGCCATTAGTGAAACCCAGTAAGGCAGGCATTTTTCTGGACCAAGAGATGGGTGAAGTTTCCTTTTATAATAAGAATGATGTCACTTTTCTATATTTTAATGGTTATTTTACACAAGCCCTTTGGCCATATTTCTATGCTGGAACAGATTCTGAAACTAAAAAATCTCTTCAGTAACAGATTACGAAAGATAAAGATGGGAAACAACTGTCTTATTTTCTGTCAGTCTGTGCATGTAAGTTAGCCAGTAAATCTAGCCTCAGGAATTTATATTGTTTCATGCTAAAAAGATATATTTTTCTTCTTTATTTTCATCAACTATAAAAACATACAATACCAATTTCATGGGGGTTATAGGTACAGTTGTGAAGTGCTTTGAAATTCTAAGGTAAAATACTTGCGAATTATATTACTTAACATCTGTGATGATTAATTTCACATGTGAACTTGACTAGGCTATAATACACAGATATTTTGTTAAACTCCAGTTTAAGTTTCACTGCAAAGGTGTTTTGCAGTTGAATTTAACATTTAAGTCAATAACTCTGAGTAAAGCACATTACCCTTCTTAACATGGGTTGGCTTCATCCAATTATTTGAAGGCCTTAAGAGAAAAAAAGACTGAGATTTCCCAAAGGAGATGTGGTTCAGCCTGTGGCCTGCCTTCAGGCTGGAACTATAGCATCAACTTTTCACCTTCTCCAGGCTGTCAGCCTACCCTGTAGATTATGGACCTGCCAGCCTTTATAATCATATAAGCCAGGCCCTTAAAAAAAAAAAAAAAATCTCTCTTTATATATAATTCACATTCTACTGATCTTTTTCTCTGGTGAACTCTGACTAATACAGTATCTATCAGCCTATTTTTTTAAACAAAGACTGTAGTGACCCACTGTAATGTCATTGGTTTTGAACCCCTTTTCTAAAAATTTCACTTTCAGGAAGGATTAAAGAGAGAGAAACACCACTCCCCAGTGCACCTCATTGAAATGTTTGCTGCTGCTGCTGCTAAGTCACTTCAGTCATGTCTGACTCTGTGTGACCCCAGAGACAGCAGCCCACCAGGCTCCACCATCCCTGGGATTCTCCAGGCAAGAACACTGGAGTGGGTTGCCATTTCCTTCTCCAATGCATGAAAGTGAAAAGGGAAAGTGAAGTCACTCAGTCGTGTCTGACTCTTAGCGACCCCATGGACTGCAGCCCACCAGGCAATCCATGGAATTTTCCAGGCAAGAGTACTGGAGTGGGGTTCCATTGCCTTCTCTTATGGCATAATAAATACATGGTGGCTAAATGAGGAGCCTTTTAGAAATAGCAACTGACCTTAATAAAAAAGAAAAGAAAAGAAAAGAAAAAAGACTCATAAACCATGAATTTTGGTGAATCAATTCCATAAAGCATCTTTAAACCTAAAATTAGAATGTTTGTTAAAAAAAAACAAACAAACAAACATGAAACCCTGAAACCCTTTGCTTTGGGATGAAGTTACCTTTGGACAACTTCAGAAGTGATGACAAATTAACTCTTCTCTAAGACTGAAGGCAGGAAGAGAAGGGGATGACAGAGGATGAGGTAGATGGTTGGATGGCATCACCAACTCGATGGACATGAGTTTGAGTAACCTCTGGGAGTTGGTGATGGACAGGGAAGTCTGGTTTGCTACAGCCCATGGGGTAGCAAAGAGTCAGACATGACTGAGTGACTGAACTGAAATGAACTGAAATGTTAGTTGCTCAGTTGTGTCTGACTCTTTGTGATCCCATGGACTGTAGTCTGCCAAGCTCATTCATCCATAAATTTCTCAGTGATGAGAACCCGAGCCAGTTGCTGTTCCCTTCCCCAGGGAATCTTGCCGATCCAGGGATCAGACTCAGGTTTTCCACACTGCAGGCAGATTCTTTACAATTTGAGCCCACCTGGGAAACCAATCCTTCTCTAAACTTCCCCCAGTGATTCCAAAGAGGGCTACACTCCACCCCAACTGCCCTATGTTTATTTTTGCACTAAGATTAAACAGCATTGGATTGGAAAACATGTTGAAGTTTGTGGCAGTATTTCAAAGTCAAATACTTAGTCATATAATAAAAAATGTGTTTACAAACTTTAAATTTATGTTTTTGGAGCAATATTTCATGGAAAGATAAAATGATGAATAATGAAAATAAAATCTGAATTGCCAGCTTAAATTAAGTAACTTAGAGCACACATCCCAGCTATGGATAATAGTTTCAGCAATTTGGGAGAATTAAAGATCATGATTAAGGAATGTTTATGAAATGTAATTTTAATAACTTAAGCTTCCTAGGTGGTGCTAGTGGTAAAGAACCCACCTGCCAACGCAGGAGATGTAAAAGAACAGGTTCAATCCCCAAGTCAGGAAGATCCCTTGGAGGAGGGCATGGCAACCCGCTCCAGTATTCTTGCCTGGAGAATACTATGGACAGAGGAGGTTGGCAGCCTGTAGTCCATAGTGTTGTACAGAGTAGAAACCAGCTGAAGTGACTTAGCACACACACACACAACCACATAATATAAAAATAGATAATATAAAACTACAACTGATGTTTACTTAAGAGTGTCACAAGTCCAACAAAGCACCTAATGTGGTGAACAAGACATTGTTCATGTTACTTTTTATGGAAAATGCTAGGTATAGAAATCAGTGAACAAAGGCAAAATAAGAAACAGCTAGATATTCTCCCCTAATATCTTATTTATTTTATGAAAGGGAGGAAACAAGAATTTATCTGATTTTGTAACTTTGTTTTTCACTTACATCACAGCCATTACCCATTTAATATATCTTCTATCATAAAAGCCATTGCAAAGTTGCTATTTATCTCCCAATATAGTAAATATGAAAGTTGTAAGCAAATCCATCTGTACATGTCTATTGGTACTTGACGTTTGTAAAATAGAATCATTAAGACAACAGAACCACCAGAGTAAAAACCAAAACAAGTGTGTATAAACGCACACAACAGTGGCCACATCTCATTCCTCTGGTTGCAATACTTGGACAATCGCTTAGATTGTCTTGCATTTTGTATTGTATATTCTGAATGGGACGGATAGCCATGCTTAGTTGCTCAGTCATATTCAACTCTTTTGATCCATGGACTGTAGCCTCCAGGCTCCTCTATTTTTTTTGTCATTTTACTTTTTATTTTTTAATTTTATTTTTACTTTATTAGGAATGGGTTGCCATTTCCTTCTCAAGAGGATCTTCCTGACCTGGGGATTGAACTCGGGTCTCCTGCACTGCAGGCAGATTTTTTATTGTCTGAACTATGAGGGAAGCCTGGGATAGTAGAGGTGTGTCTAAAAATGACTTTGTGGTGGCCAGAGTATGTGTGCACATGTTAGTTCCTGTGTTGGTTATCTGACGACTAGTTTGCAAGCAAACAATGGCTTTATCTGCCTGGCACAACTTTTCCAGGCTTTGCCCTTCCTCCTTGCTTCTATTCCTATTCAGATACTTTCAATATTTTCCTGACATCTGTCATTGTTGGGAAGGTTTCCTAAGATGATCAGAGTTCTCAACAAAAATTCTGAAAAGGAGACAGAGAAAATTTGGTGTCTTGGCTTGTCACATACAAAGCTTTGAGGAGGTGTTATCTTTATTTACTGATGCATCAACTAGAAAAACGAAGAGTTCCAGAACCCGGTCAGAAGAAAAATACATAAAAATAATTGAGTGAAAGTGAAGAGCAAAGCAGAAGCAGACGTACAAAAAGACACACAGGGATGAAGTTTTGAGGCACATTTTTATCAGTTTCATGATGTTTCCTAGGATCTTTTATTTTACTTGTCACATTTTTTCTTAAGTTATATATCACATTTAATTTCTGTCCTTGCAAATGGATGGCATTGTGGGCACAGTTTCCCAAACTTAGTTCAATACAGTTCAGTTCAGTCACTCAGTCATATCTGACTCTTTGCAACCCCATGAATTGCAGCATGCCAGGCCTCCCTGTCCATCACCAGCTTCTGGAGTTCACTCAAAGTCATGTCCATTAAGTCAGTGATGCCATCCAGCCATCTCATCCTCTGTCATCCCCCTCTCCTGCCCCCAATCCCTCCCAGCATTAGAGACTTTTCCAATGAGTCAACACTTTGCATGAGGTGGCCAAAGTACTGGAGTTTCAGCTTTAGCATCATTCCTTCCAAAGAACACCCAGGACTGATCTCCTTCAGAATGGACTGGTTGGATCTCCTTGCAGTCCAAGGGACTCTCAAGAGTCTTCTCCAACACCACAGTCCAAAAGCATCAGTTCTTCAGCACTCAGCCTTCTTCACATTCCAACTCTCACATCCATACATGACCACAGGAAAAACCATAGCCTTGACTAGACGAACCTTTGTTGGCAAAGTAATGTCTCTGCTTTTGAATATGCTATCTAGGTTGGTCATAACTTTCCTTCCAAGGAGTAAGTGTCTTTTAATTTCATGGCTGCAATCACCATCTGTGGGCCATAACTGGGAAGCTTTCAACAACATATCCACACACATTGAAATGGTAAGGAACTTTTAAAAATACTTCCACCATTTATGATGTTGGGAAGTGTTTTGTCCATTCAATTAATTTTTTACTGCTACGTGCAGAGTTTTGTTTGATGTTGAAATTCTAATATTCATTTATTTGTATTTTTGTATAGTGAGATTAACATAAAATGTTCTGCTCACTTTTTTGACTCTTGTTTCTTTTGCATTGATTCTGAATTTTTTTTTCAAGAATGTAATGTACATCGTTTGTTTCCTTTGCCATCTTTAGGTCACTAGGGTAAGGTTTTATGTTGCTTTCTTACTTATCCCCCTCCAATACAAGCACATTATTCTCCGCTTTCTTGATCTGTTTTTGGGCAAATCAGTATCTAGTGTGTTTAAAACACCCTGAGTGCTTTTTGCAGTGAGGCTAGTGTCAAGGTCTTGAATTAATGTGTATTGTATTTGGACCATGTTTGCTCAGTCACTCAGTTGTGTCCAACTCTTTGAAACCCCGTGGACTATAGCAGCCATGCTTCTCTGTCCATGGGATTTTTTCAGGCAAGAATACTGGAGTGGGATGCCATGCCTTCCTCCAAGGGATCTTCCCAACCCAGGGATCAACCTATGTCTCTTGCATCGGCAGGCAGATCTTTACCACTGAACCACTCGAGAAGCTCTATCTATTGGCCATTATGTATATTGTTGTTTTTATACTTTATTAGTTTGGAATAGAGAAGGGCTAAAATGTTTAAGCACAACTATTAATATCCAATATTGTTTGAGGAGTATCATCAAATACTATTAACAAGGAAATATGACTGAGTTTAAATATATTTTTACATTTATTTTATTTGTGGTAAGAGTTTTAAATCATTCATGTCTATGATGCTTACAGAATTAGAATATGGGTGATGGGGGAGGAGGATGACAGCTACTTCAGTCTTAAAAACATGTTTTTCATTAATCTATGGAATGTATACTATATACATTCTATGTGGTTCTTTTGACTTTTGGAGTGTCTGAATTAATATTACAAAATATTTGAAACTAATTTTACCAAAGAGTATACGGGTGATCCCATGCTTACTTGTTCAGTTGCTCAGTTGTGTCTGACTCTGTGACCCCCGTGTACTGTAACACTCCAAGCTTCCCTGTCCTTCACTATCTCCCTGAATTTGCTCAAACTCATGTCCACTGAGTGAGTGATGCCATCCTACCATCTCATCCTCTGTCGTCCCCTACTCCTCCTGCCTTCAATGTTTCCTAGTATCAGGGTCTTTTCCAAAGATTTGGCTCTTTACATCAGGTAGCCAAAGTATTGAAGTTTCAGCTTCAGCATCAGTCCTGAATGAATATTCAGGACTGATTTCTTTTAAGATTGACTTGTGGGGTGGGAGGTGGGAGGGGGCTTCGGCATTGGGAGATTGTGTTCACCTATGGCTGATTCATGTCAATGTATGGCAAAACAAATACAGTATTGTAATTTAAAAATAAATAAATAAATTAATTAATTAAAAAAAAAAAAAAGATTGACTTGTTTGATCGCCTTGCAGTTGAAGGGACTCTCAATAGTCTTCTCCAGCACCACAGTTTGAAAGCATTCATTCTTTGGTGCTGAGGCTACTTTACGGTCCAACGCACATCCATACATGACTACTGGAAAAACCATAGCCTTTGTTGTCAAAGTGATGTCTCTGCTTTTTAAAGCACTATCTAGTATTGTCACAGCTATTCATCCAAGGAGCAAGAGTCTTTTAAGTTTGTGACTGCAGTCACTGTCCACATTGAATCTGGAGACCAAGAATATGAAATCTGACACTGTTTCCACTTTTCCGCCATCTATTTGCCTTCATGCTTACTACTTTTCACAAAAATTAGAAATAACAATAGAAATGTAATCTTTATACACAGAAACATTTCCCCACATTTATATTTAACTACTTTTAAAATCAAATAACTACTGAAATTTCAAATGATATAATAGCACATTTTAAATGCATAGATTCTACTAAAAATTGAAGCAGAGATAAAGAGATAAAACAAAAGGTTAGAATATTAATATACTAAAAGAGTTAAATGTATATTAAATAAATATTGTGGTTAAACATGTGAATTCTAAATCCTAGTACTTTGCTTGACTTCACATCTTTTATATTTCAATAGTGTGTGTCCTTGATAAATTACTAAATTCTCTGATGCAGCTTCTTTTAATATAACATAAATATAATAGTACCTGTCAAACAGAGATCTTATGAAAATAGATTGAGAAAATACAATTAAAGGACACAGTGAAGTTCAGTATATAATTATAATAAACAGTTTTCTGCATTATTATGCAACTTTTATAATTAGAAAAAAAAACTTAGTTGAAGTCATCTTGTCATTCATCTATACTAAATTTTCTTTAATGTCAATTTTCAATACAAGATTTGGAAATTACAATTGTCTGTTTTCCTGGAAACTTGCTGTTGTTATTTACTGAATTCTTGTCATGTGATTGGCCAAACACCTCTGTGCTTACATATTCAAATTTAATTTTTATTGAAAAGCTGTATGAAAGTACAAATCCTTGCTACTGCTTTTGCTAAGTGACAAACATGATAAACACACAGATGAGGTAGTTTAATGGCCTATTTACATACTGTTTCTTTCCACAAGAAGGAAAACAACGGGTTCATACATAGAAGCTCCTGGGCTAATGAAAATAAGATTATTTTAGGAGCATTAGAAACATGAGTAACTGTCCATGAATTATCAAAATACTGATATTGATAACATGGTTTGTTTCTGGAAAAATTAAAAAAATGTGCTGTGAACCTTTTGCCTTTTTTTTTTTTTTTTTAATGTATATCTTCTGTCTTGTAATTTTCTATCAGCTCATGGGTTCCAAAATGTAATGAAACAAGTTCTCTATGGAGTTAGTAGAGATAAAAACAATAAGCAACATTAGTGAAATTGTCACAGACCTGCCTAAAGATATGGTTTGTGCAGATAATGTTTTCAGTTCTCTTTCTCCCCATTCCTTGTATCCCCCTAATGTTTATGTTCCAGCTGCCTCCTTGCCCATGTGAAAAACGTTGGTTGGGAGAGGAACAGCACTGAGGAAAAATATTGATACATAAACCATGTGTTTATCTTTAGTTCATTAAAATTTACATTCACTACCAATGGAAAAAAATATAATGTTGTTCTAAAAGACAGATTTCAGATAATGGGACTCCATTTTGCCAAATGGTAATGATGTACTAACTCTATGTTCAGTTGACTAGGTACCATCAGAATAATGAGATAAAAATAGTACTTTATGACAAAATTGATCTGTACTTACCACTCATTAAAAAATAAGACAGCAAAGTTTAAGGCTAGATGATCCACACACTTAATTCAGAAGCATGAAGGATATATATTAAGAAACCAGAGAGGAAATAAAGGAAAGTGTGAGGGAGGAAAGTAGTAATGTAATACAGACAAGTGCTTGAAGTGATTTGTGAATTACTTTATTCAGTGAGCATATGCCGTGGCATAAAAATGAGATGGGAGATGTTAACATGGCTTTGTCTTAGTTCAACTCATTCCCCTGTATCTCTCATAGTGTGATATTCTCACTTTCCTGAATGAGATTCCAGTATTTAAAGAAACTGAAGAAAATTTTGTGCATGTCTCCAAAATCAAGTTACTCCACAGTGGGCACAGCCAACAAGCTGTGATCTATTCTGTTGCTGGCAAAAAAAAAAAAAATGCAAGTGGAGAAGATTTGCTGTTAGATGGCTCTTAATATACTTTATGAATTATTTAAAGGTGTGCCAATGAGTAACTCTGCTTATAAGAAATGTCTGCCTTTAGACGTTAAGACCTAATTACCATGTGGAGAACATACAGTCTCCCATCTGGTAGCAAATAGCTTCTGAAAACTCATATGTTTACAAAGTTTGGCTTCAGCTATTTGTTAGTTTTGACACCATTGGAAAAGACCCAGTGCTGGGAGGGATCGGGAGCAGGAGGAGAAGGGGAAGACAGAGGATGAGATGGCTGGATGGTATCACCAACTCTACGCACATGAGTTTGGAGGACATCCTTGGTGGCTCAGACGGTAAAGAGTCTGTCTACAATGCGGGAGACCGGGGTTCAATCCCTGGGTTGGGAAGATCCCCTGGAGAAGGAAATGGCAGTCCACTCCAGTACTACTGCCTGGAAAATCCCATGGACAGAGGAGCCTGGTAGGCTACAGTCCATGGGGTCGCAAAGAGTCGGACATGACTGAGCGACTTCACTTCACTTCTGGGAGTTGGTGATGGACAAGGAGGCCTCGTGTGCTGTGATTCATGGGGTCACAAAGAGTCGGACATGACAGAGCAACTGAACTGAACTGATACATTGAACTGGTACAAGTAGTTCAAAATTTTTAAAGAAATTCTTGTAAACAAAATAATGAATGCAAGATTTTAAACTGTGGTGTTGGAGGACTCTTTAAGAGTCCCTTGGAATGCAAGGAGATCAAACTGGTCAATCCTAAAGGAATCAGTCCTGAATATTCTTTGGAAGGACTGATGCTGAAGCTGAAACTCCAATACTTTGGCCATCTGATGCAAAAAAAAAAACTGACTCACTGGAAAAGATGCTGGGAAAGATTGAAGGAAGTGAGAGAAGGGGACAACAGAGCATGAGATCGTTGCATAACATCACTGACTCAATGGACATGAGTTTGAGCAAGCTCTGGGAGTTGGTGGTGGACAAGGGAGGCCTGGTGTGCTGCAGTCCATGGAGTTGAAAAGAGTTGGACACGACTGAGTGACTGAACTGAACTGAACTGAAATGCTACATTAAAAATGCTTCTTAAAGAGATATCAAGGCTTCCCAAGTGGCTCAGTGGTAAAGAATCTGCTTGAAATGCAGGAGACTCAGGTTAGATACCTGGGTCGAGATGATTCACTGGAAGAGTGCATGGCAATTCACTCCAATATTCTTGTTTGTACAATCCCATGGACTGGGAGACGGGCAGGCTATAGTTCATAGGACCTGCAAAGTGTCATTAGGCAGTCAATTAATCAGAATATTCCACCAAAACATTATTTTTGATATCTTCAATGAAAACTGTTCAAAATAGGATATAAAAATTATTTTAGGTTTAATTTAGAAATGATATAGAATTTTAATGGGTTGACTATTCTATTTTTCAGTATAAAAGCACACTGCAAAAATTAACTATTTACTCTGTCAGTGACTTTTCCAGAGTGGATGCTAAGGTTCAGCTCACAGTTGGAGCCTCTGACTGTGCAGAGGCATGGGGAAGTAGAATGGTTATTAGCTCCTCTTTGCAGTATTTCATGAAGTTTCATTGCAGTGGAGTGAGACTGAAGAGTCAGCTCATCACCATACCCCATGATACTACTCTAGCCTAGAATTCCTGTACCATTTACTTCCACAGAAAGACAGCCTCCACTCAGCTGGCCAGCACCCCCAGTGGAAGAAGTCTACCATTGCCTACTTCTACCAAGAAAATGTGTGGCTTGCTTGGCTTTGAAGTGAAATGAAGTGAAGTCGCTCAGCTGTGTCCGACTCTTTGAGACCTCATGACCTGTAGCCTACTGGACTCCTCCTTCCATGAGGTTTTCCAAGCAAGAATACTGGAGTGGGTTGCTATTTCCTGCTTCAGGGGAACTTCCCGACCCGGATCGAACAGGGACTTCCCGCATTGGAGGCAGATGCTTTACCGTCTCAGCCACAAACATAAATGAATTATGATTGTTATTTTGGTGGGTAGATTTAGAACAGGGTTCATATTACCAAAAGGATTTATGTTTGTTAGGCCTCCATTTTCACATATTTAAGCTCAGAAAAAAGGCTTTTCTTGAAGGAGTGTGTGTGTGTGTGTGTGTGTGTTAGTTTCAGGCTGCAGGCTTCTATAATGCTCTGTCTAGGATATGTGGAGGGAAAAATACCCAGAGTGTTTACTATGTCATTCCTCAAGTCCCTAAGCCCCTAGGCACTCTACCTTCTTCTTTCCAACTTTCAGAGTCTGCCTATGGTTGTTTATTATGTTATATCCAGGACATTTTGTTCATAAGAAGGAGAAGCTGGGAGGAATAGAGCTAATTTCTCTTGTTGGAACCAGATGTGTAAGGATTGAACATTAATAATGCATTCATTATATTGAATGAAATCTTCAAACTATATGCAAATGAAAAATATTTATTTTGAATAGGGGGTTTTTGTTTTATTTTTTAAAAATATTGTCATGTTCCACATATTTTGCAAAACTAAAATAAAATCTTTCAAATTCAAAGTTTGCAGTTTTGACATCTTTGCTAGCCGTGCCCAAATAGAAATATTACATGTGGGACTTTGAGAATATTAATTATGCCATTTTCTTCATTAATATTCTTGAGATCAACTCCTGCTGTGTTCTATGATTACTTTTCTGGAATTTAATGTCATCTATGTGAACTGATAAGACGTCTTTAAAGTTTTGTGTTGCCTTAAATGTTTTGATATTTTATGGCATAGACTTTAATACTACAGTGAAAATGTGCCGGGCTTTATTTAAATATTTTAAAGATTTTCAAAAACTCATAAAAATAACAAATAACAAGTTCATACTATGTTCATATTAATTTTTACAATATTCTCTAAGATTTTAAAGCTAACTCAATTTTATTCAATTTCCATGCTTTTTCACATGAAAGTTCAACTGATTCATATATCTTCTATTTACATGCATACTACTTTATTTCTAACCAGGAAATGCTTAGTATATCTATGTTCTGGAGAACTTATCCAATCATAATAATTGAAAAATGATATGGTCTATATATATATATAAATTATATATAGAATTATATGTATGCTCACTTATCTTTATGATTAAATCAGATAATTTTTTAAAGAAAAACAAAAAGCATGCAAAGATTGTGGGTATCAAAGTTATTGGCCTTTCCTTTAATATAGTGAGTAGTATTTCATGGAAGACACTCATTTGTTCATATTCAAAACAGTAACTCAAACCGATTGTCACACCATCTTTGTCAACTTTTCCTCTCTCTTTGTGAAGTATGCATATATGTGAGTGCATGCATGAACATCTCTATTTCATAAGGATATAAATGGATACAAGGAAAACCTGACTACATTGATTAATGACTATCTCCTATTATTTCACCTGACAGTATTTAATAACTGTGGCAAGAAGCTTTCAAATTGTGATTTCTAGAGGACTTTAAATAGCTTATAGCACATGAACCCACTCAATTGTCCCATCTTAACTTCAAGTACCTAAAAACAAAAGGAGGAAAAACAATGAGAAATGAGAGACATACATTATATGTACATATATTATGTACATGTATGTACAGACATACATTATATTATACAGGAGAATAAAGAAAAAAAACATTTTCCTCTATTGGCCTATAATTGGACCCAAGGGAAAGGGAAAGGGAAGTCCCTCAGTCATGTCAGACTCTTCGAGAACCCATGGACTGCAGCCTACCAGGCTCCTCCACCCATGGGATTTTCCAGGCAAGCGTACTGGAGTGGGGTGCCATTACCTTCTCCGAAGGTAGTATGTTTTCAGTATTTGGGTCTTCTTCCTGTCAAATAATGTAGCCGACAGGTGGCTATAGTGGTGACGTCTGGGGGCCATGTCTTATCTTCTACAGGCTTTGCCTGTTTTCAGTGATTTAATCACATAAAAATAGTTTGTGTAGAGTATCAGAGTATAACTAAACTCTGTGTATGTGTGTGTTTAAGTAGTCTAACAGTACTCTAACAACGGTCCTCAACTTTTTGGCACCAGGGGCCAGCTTTGTGGTGAAGACAATTATTCCACGGACCTGGGTGGGGAAGGATGGTTTGGGGATTATTCAAGTGCATTATTTTATTGTGCACTTTATTTCTGCTTTTATTACATCAGACAACTTCAGATAATCAGGCATTAGATCCTGAAGTTTGTGGACCCCCTGCTCTAATGGATCAACAATTATACATAATTTTTCCCCAAGAAAGCAGGGTCTCAGTTCCACAGAACTGTTTCTTTAATAATGTTTACATTTGCACTAAGGACTGACTTACCCTCCTATCCTACATAGAGGGCTCACAGTTCTCATTATTACTGATGTATCTGCCTCATCTTATTTGAGATAATTAGTTTTTCTAGTGCTAGTTATCAAATTATTCTCGTGGACAAATCTTGTTATCCTGTACTAATCTCATTTATTTTCTTAAAATACCTGAATTCAAAATTAAAGTTTCACACTATGTATATTCCAATTTATGTTTTTACCTTTTCAAAGAGGAAATAATTGTTAAGCAACATTTAGTGAAGAAAGGCCATATACATGATAAATCTATTCACATTTGTTATTTCCTTAAATATTATCTTAAGCATTAATAAATGTAATATAAGTAATTACATTGCTATATGCCATTTAAGCAATGAGTTAGGATTCAAAGCCAGTAGTCTTTAAACTCCCATTTCACAGCTCATATTATATCTGTCAAATAAATTCCCAAATCATTAACAGCATGGATATATTTTACAATTTTCAAAATTAGAGAATAAACACACCTTTACAAAAGTGATATATAAGCATCTCTTTCCCTCTCAGTCTCTTTCTCCACACACAAATGTTACATATTTTCTGTAATTCTGATTGCCTACCTAAACTTAATCTGATCTCTGCATTGTCATTAATTAAAGTTAATGTATTCATATATACCAGTTGGTCTAAGTATTAACAAATTACAAATAAAGTTTTTTATCAGCTTTAAATTAATGAGTTATCCATTTCAATCATGTTAACTAAGGTTGTTGCTAGAATTAATTTTACTATTTAAGCATATTTTTATGTAACTAGATTTTCTTTTCCTCTCACACAAATAAATAAAACAATTATCTCAGTAACATATAACTCAGCTAGAGAGATCAGTTTAGTTCAGTCGCTCAGTCACAGTTGACTCTTTGAGACACCGTGGACTGCAGCAGGTCAGGCCTCCCTGTCCATCACTAGTATTCTCAGAAACTACTCAAACTCATGTCGGCGATGCCATCCAATTATCTCATCCTCTGTTGTCCCCTTCTCCTCTTGCCTTAAATCTTTCCCAGCATCAGGGTCTTTTCAAACAAGTCAGTTTTTCGCCTTAGGTGGCTACAGTATTGGAGTTTCAACTTCAGCATCAGTCCTTCCAATGAATATTCAGGACTGATTCCTTTAGGATTGACCAGTTTGATGGACTGGTTGGATCTCCTTGATGTCCAAGGGACTCTCAAGAGTCTTCTCCAGCACCACAGTTCAAAAGCATCAATTCTTCAGTGCTCAGCTTCCTTTATGGTTCAACTCTCACATCCATACATGACTACCGAAAAAACTATACCTTTGACTAGACAGAACTTTGTTGGCAAAATAATGTCTCTGCTTTCTAATATGCTGTCTAGGTTTTTCATAACTTTTCTTCCAAGGAGCAAACATCTTTTAATTTCATGGCTGCAGTAACCATCTGCAGTGATATCGGAGCCCCCAAAATAAAGTCTGTCACTTTTTCCACTGTTTCCCCATCTATTAGCCATGAAGTGATGGGACCTGATGCCATGATCATAGTTTTCTGAATGTTGAGTTTTAAGCCAAATTTTCACTCTCCACTTCTATCAAGAGGCTTTTTAGCTCTTTTTCATTTTCTGCCATAAGGCTGGTGTCATCTGTATATCTGAGGTTATTGATATTTCTCCTGGTAATTGTGATTTCAGCTTGTGCTTCATCCAGCCCAGTGTTTCTCATGATGTACTCTGCATTTAAGTTAAATAAGCAGGGTGACAATAGACAGACTTGAAGCACACCTTTCCCAATTTGGAACCAGTCTGTTGTTCCATGTCCAATTCTAACTGTTGCTTCCTGACCTGCATACTGATTTCTCAAGAGGCAGGTCAAGTTGTCTGGTATTCCCATCTCTTTCAGAATTTTCCTCAGATTTTTGTGATCCATGCCGTCAAAGGCTTTGGTGTAGTCAATAAAGCAGAAATAGATATTTTTGTGGAACTCTTATGCTTTTTTGATGATTCAATGGATGTTAGCAATTTGATCTCTGGTTTTTCTGCCTTTTCTAAATCTGGCTTGAACATCTGGATGTTCACAGTTCACATACTGTTGAAGCCTGGCTTGGAGAATTTTGAGCATTATTTTGCTAGCATGTGAGATGAGTGCAATGAGTGCAATTGTGTAGTAGTTTGAGCACCTACCGTCTTGCTGGGGCTTCTCTGCCCGTGAACGTGGGACATCTTCTCAAAGTTGCTCCAGTGCAGCGCAGCTGCAAAAATGAAACTGAAAGTCATTCAGTCCTTTTCAACTCTCTGCGACATCAGGGACTAGTCTCGAGGCCAGATTACTAGCGTGGGTAGTTTTTCCCTTCTCCAGCAGATCTTCCCAATCCAGGAATCATTGCCTGTGGATTCTTTACCAACTGAGCTATCAAGGAAACCCCAACCGAGAGAGATCCCCATAATAATAATAAACATGGTAAAAAAATAGATTTCTATAAATTGCATTATGAAAATCCATGATTTAGAGACTAATTCAGTGCAGCATATTGTGCAGCTTATTGTGAAATTTTATGAGTTATTATCAGTTCTTAGAAGCTTACCAAGTGCCCTTATTGTCACACTTCATGATTTACTGAGAACTACAGAAAAGCTTATCACACAACTTGATAGTGAAGTTCTGATTTACTGTGAAATAGTTATTCCAATCTGTTTCTACAATGGGAAGAGTTTATCTAATGTTTCCTAATTATAGACAAACTTCATCAGATGCTTCATTTTCAAAGCAGATAATATCTCTAAGAAAGCTATGAATACTTCTTTTGCAGATGAAAATTTGTCCCCTGAAAATGATCACTTATCCTAATTTCTGTAAACTTTCAAGTCTGTAAGTCAGTCCTAAGAAAATAAAAGGCTGCTACTACTTTGTTTGATAATGTACTACAATAACACATCAATTGATGAAACAGTTATTTCTCAAAAGACTAAACCTCATTTTTTCAAAACACAATGAAGCTGTTATCTTTGAAAAAAATAAATTTCTAATTATTTTCATAAGACTTGGCTTATCTCTTTTTTCCTACTTTCACCTGATGTCAATCAATACCTTAAGGGATAATTCTAGAGTAAGCATAATTGTACATTTGCAAACTTCTATTAAAACTACGTTATGCTTCAGTAACATGTATGTTCGTGTTGGGTCTTCTGTCTTTTTGCATCAAATGCATGAGGAAATGCTGTAACATGAAAAGATTTTCTGGTTGGTAAACTGTGTTTCCTTTTGTTGAAGTCTCTTTTTTTTTTAGTTTTAACTTTATGCAAACTGAACAACTGTTAATTATATTTAATAGGAAACTTGTGACTTAACCCTTGAATGAACATACAATTTTAATGCCTACTTATCTGAAAACTAAACTAAGGCAATTATGGCTTATTTTACTTAATCCATGCATATGCATTGATGTAAAAGTCATTATAAATGTAGAGATAGTATCAACTTATGGAAATGAATATATACTCAAATATGATGTCACTCATAATTTGTGGAATGCCTCTCATGCGCCATATATGATGTAGAAGCATATTTTAAAACAAGGAGTTGATCTTTCATCACTGGGAGTGAAAAAAAGAGAGAAATCTTTGGGAAAATTTTATAGTGAAGAAAAAAGAAGCAATTAAAAAGCAAACCAAAAATAATAAGATCCAAAGAGTAGCATTAGTAACAAGTAATGAAATATTCTCCCTACAAAAAGCAGTAAGCAGACTAATTAAATAAGTTCCAGACCCTATTTATTAATAATGGTATATGTCTGATATGTGTATCTGATATGTATTAGTCAGTCAACTGCGACTCTGAGAACCCATGGACTGTAACTTGCCAGGCTCCTGTCCATGGGATTCTCCAGGCAAGGACACTGGAGTGGGTTGCCATTCCCTTCTCCAGGGAATCTTCCTGACCCAGGGAATTTTCCCGACCGGGGTTGAACTTGGGTCCCCCCGCATTGCAGGCAAATTCTTTACTTTCTGAGCCAGCAGGGAAGCTCTTTATAAATGGTATATAATGGTATATCAATTATAAAGTTAATACATATATGAAAGTTTATATATAAAATAAAAATGAATATGTTAGAGGAAGAGGAAAGACATTTAGTTTAATTTAAAAAAATTGAAGTTATGACACCAGAATCTTACCTAGTAAAGCTGAAAATGGACTAAATTTTTTTTAAGTCCAAAATTTCTTGAAATACATTATGGGATAAGACAGCACTCAAAAAAAGAGGTGAAACAAGGATGAAATACTGACCAATAACACATCTGTGACCTCTTAGGCATCTCTGATGACAGTGTAATTGAGCTTTTAACCTAATCATGACCACATGTTACATGCAGTAGTTATTTGTATTAGAATGCTTGCCAAATACACTTAAACAATGCATATATGGTTTTATTAGTTTGAGACATTATTTTATTATTTGGCAGACTAATTAAGGGAAACTCCAGTCCTCCAAAATACACAGACGCACACACACAAACACATATATTAGCCAAAACTTTCACTCACACAGTTTCTCAACTAGAAACATTTGAAACATGAATTGTGGTTGTTAAAATTATCAACCTTAGTCAAGTGTTTAAGCAAGATTGTATTGACACTTATTTATTCTACTTCATTTCCCTACAGTCTTAGACATGCTGAAAGGAGCTGATATGCAAAGTAGTCCCTGTGAACATTTTGTAGCATATGATTTCAGTCCCATTTCATCCTTCTATTTCCTCCTTGATTGCTTCAATCACTTAAATGACAGGCCAATACAGAATCAAAGAACTTTTAAGGAGAATTTTGAGCAAAGAGTACACATGCTATAAAGGCCCAAAATTTTAAGCTATTCTAAAATATAAGTGCTGTAGAACTTCAGCCAGTGCAGGTCCCACTGAATGGCTCATTTTACAGCATCACTTACAACACAGATTCTGTCCAAGAATATCCCAACTTAATTTCAACATGTGATTCATCCTTTGTATATTGTGCACCAACGATATTCACCCTGTGCCAGTTATAAGAAAATAAGTTTCAATATGGGTTAGCTTATACAGTGTTTCTTTAATAAAGCTTTCAGAAATTATTTGTTTCATAATTTCATTTTATTGTGAATATAAAAGTAGGCTCTTAATAGTGTGTTTATAATAAAAATAATGGCCTCAAGGGAATCATATACTCAATAGCACTCAAGTGGGTTATTGAAAAAAATAATGCCATTATTGCAATAGCAAACATAGCAAACTACACAAATACTTTCTAATCTCATTTGCAATATGCATACTGCTCTATTTCATGGATTTTACAAGTGTATTATTTTCTCTCACAGCAGAGAAACCATGTAAGGAGCTAAAACTTTAAAAGATTTTTTATGCCTGTGCTGATAGATTATGCATTATTAGATGTGTATTAGAGAAACACTTTTTCATGAAAAGAAATGAGTATTCTATTCATCAGAAATGTCCTTCTGCTTCTCAGACTATAGAAGATGCTTAGCTTCCAGTGTAAGCTTTTCGGCCAATTTTTGGAGTCCTTCCAAGGACAGTCAAAATGAAATCAGAGGTTGCAGCATTTTAATATCTCTTTGAACCTAAGCATTGCTGAAGTACTCAGAAATCTGCAAGTTCACCAGCTCTCTTGTGGGCCTTTGTACAGTGTTGGTAGTTAGTTAATTATTCCCCAGTAATCAACTTTGCAGTGTAATGGCGACTGTTTATTTTATTAACTTTATCAAAGGCTGAATGAAATACTGACCTATACCAAGTGCTCAAATGAGCCTTAAACTTTTATCCAATTTATCAGAAATAGTTAGATACAAAGCATAAAATATCCATCTGAATACAGATATGAGAAAATGGATCTTTAATCAAAATAACAGTCACAAGTACATTTAAAGATTCTTTAAAAACTTCTATATACTTTATATATTGCCTGGAAGTCAATAATAGAATAGGTAACTCAATCTATCAAGACCAGAAACTCAGTTTTGCTATTGAAAGCCATGGCTGTATGACATAATAAAATAATACATTTTGTAAAGAAAAAAAAAGTGCTTATAGTTTTATAAAGGAATGTATTCACTATGCTTTCTCTTTTAGATCTTACTAGCCTGGTGGGCTGCAGACCATGGGGTCACGAAGAGTCAGACACTACTGAGCATCTTCCCTTTCATACTTCACTTTCATGCATTGGAGAAGGAAAGGGCAACCCACTCCAGTGTTCTTGCCTGGAGAATCCCAGGGACAGGAGAGCCTGATGTGCTGCTGTCTATGGGATCACACAGATTCGGACACGACTGAAGTGACTTAGCAGCAGCAGCAGCAGCAGTCTCTCTCAACTGCAAAGAGATGTGAAGTCATGTGGTTTCTTCTGATATGAGAGTATCATACATATTGTCCACAATGAAATGGGTGATGGGTAGCAGTAGCTTCTGCCATAGAAGCTGAGTCAGAGGAAACAGATACATTCTTAAGCACTTACTCTGTATCATGTTCTGACCTAGAGTTTTTTTCATGTGTGTGTCTTCCATTTTAATAAAAATGGTAGTTTCTAATGGAATGCTTTTTCTCAGCTTTGTTCATCACTCTACTTTCATGATCTAGGCTCTTTCCTAGAATATAAGAATAATAGGTAAATAAGTAGGTAGATGATACATAGATAGATATTTGAACTAATTATTTTGATGACTAAGTAATCTATGTTGTTGGGTCTTCACAACAGCCCTGAAAGGCATATATTCTATTCAAATATTACAAATAAACAAATGTTTTCCTCTACACAATAAATGTCAATCCAAGTTATAAATTACCAATCCCAAACTTAATAATGTATGTTCTTTCACTATAATGTACTTGTTTTATTGTTAATGTATTTACACACATGATACATGATTACAGTCTATTTTGTTAAAATATTTACAGATGTAACTATCATTCATTTGACAACCTTACCAATTCTAGTCTCTCTCAGATTTATAATTCATGTAATAACTCTATTTTGATTGTTATTTTACATGGGAGGAAACGGGGCGGGGGGCTTTCAGCCATGGGAAAGAAAATGTTCTGTAAATTGTCAAGGTCACAAATCTAAGAAGTAGTAGACCTGGGATTTGAACTTGTGAAATCTGAGCACTTATACTCATTATGGTCGTTAAACTCTTCCACCTCTCTGAAATAGATTTTCAAGGTGTAGGTAGCCAGTTATGCAATGTTATCATATCAATGAATAAACTAACAGAAGAGTTGTGACTAGAATACACACAACAAAGAAGGCTCTACAAATAAATAAGTATATAAATAAATAATTTTTGAGAGAATATTTAATAACATCTGTACTAGCCTTCTTTTCTCTCACCTCAGCATCACTTTACATAGAATATTTACACTATAGTCAGAAATATGAAAGGAAAAGCCATAGTGCAATATTGGAAAAAAATGATTGCTTTCTTTCTCCTTGCAATGAAAAGGGTAAACACTGGTAGATTTTTTTAAGCAGGATATCAAAATTATCTACCAAACTAAAAGCTGAGGGGGTCAGAGAAAGTTTGGTTATCATCTCTCTTCCTATAAACAGGAAATCATTAATTAAAGCAGAGAAAAGTTACCACAAATCATCTTTAATAATAATATCACATAGAAACATATTTTCATGAAAGAAAATGTGCTTTTAAGTTCTCAGTTTGGAAAAAGGAAAGAGAAAGCATAATTCAAAATTACTAATATTTTATGCTAAAGCTACACACTTAAGGTTAATTAAAAACTACATATAAATAATATAAAAGAATTGTGGCATATCACTGCCTTTTTACTCTACCTCAGTGCATTACCATTGACAAAGTACTTTGTATATCACTGGATTCCCAATACTTAGAGATCATATACCTAAGACACAAAGTATTGAGTGAATGAATCCTTGTATAAAAATAATGAATATATCCTAGCCATATACTGTGACTTACTCTTCATCTATTTATTTCTATATCCTTAAGTTTTCAAAAATTTTCCTTTATTTTCACATATATTTTGGGTTTTGAATGATACTAATTCTCAAAATATCTTTTCTAACTATGATATCTATTTTGTTCTCTCTCTGAGAGTCTGAAATTTCCCTAGAGGAAGAATTTTTGTGTAGCTTTTGATCTGAATTCTATAAATTTCATGAAACACTTTGAGGATGCAGAAAAATGTAAAACTTTTCTGGTTTGTATAATTTTTGAAAATTTTAGATTGTACCTAAAAGGGCTCTTGAGATGTCTTCACTATAAATGAAGGCACACAAACTAACTAAATTTGAAAATAAATAGTTTTACTAATACTGTTAGTCTTCGGTGCACTACCAAACCATTCTACTTGAAAATCTCTATGCTTATACATCAGGTCTTTCTGAATAAAAAAATTCAGGTAACATGGGTTAAAGATTCATGGCGGATTCATGTTGATGTATGGCAAAACCATTAATTAATTAACTTCCTTTTAAAATAAATAAATTTATTAAAAATTAAAGTCAGAAAAACTAAAAAAAAAAGAATAAATGAATGGTAAACAAGCCTTAGAATTTGAAAATAGAGACCTTCAAAAGGTTGTACAGGTTTACAGCTTCTGGAGCCATTTGCTTACATTGCAAAAGGTAATCATCTCCTTTTCTCAAAGAGGATTTCTTTACATTAGAAAGGTATATTCTTTCTTTGTCTTCAGAGAAGAAACAACTATGCAAGCTTCTTTATATAAGAGTTGAGAAGAATAATTTTGGAGTTTTAAGTAGTACAGCCCCAGTCTTTCCCTCCCATAAGAGCAAATAACATCTGCCCTCATCATATTTCCCAGAGTAAGAATTGCAGCAAGGGGAATCAGCACTGAGATTTTCTCTAAATAAATAATCAGTCTGATCAGTCTACCTCTGATCCTCAAATTTGTGTTTACACACACACACACACACACACACACACAGAGTGTAGATATCCTTAATATACATGCTTCATTTACACATGAATATCTTAAATTAAGAGCTAAGGAATTCACTTTTACCAAATTGTGCTCTATCCATGAAGTACAAGGCCTGTCTCAATATATGCTCATGTTCTCTTTCTTCTCCTGACAGTTGAGATACTGGACCTTCAAGGACATTGTACCATCAATAAAATAACACAAATCCATTAACTACAGATAATTTTCTATGTTCCATATATTCTCAAACATATTAGGAGGATTTCTAAGTCATCTTTTACTCTATATTTGAAAATATATCAGAAACACACTGCTTTCTAACTCTCAATATAAAGTTCAGGAAATGAAAACTAAACATAACTACACAATATGTATAAAATTTTACCATACATCAGTTCAGTCACTCAGTCGTATCCGACTCTCTGCAACACAATGAATCGCAGCACACCAGACCTTTCTCTTCATCACCATCTCCTGGAGATCACTCAGACTCACATCCATCGAGTCTGTGATGACATCCAGCCATCTCATCCTAGGTCATCCCCTTCTCCTCCTGCCCCCAATCCCTCCCAAAATCAGAGTCTTTTCCAATGAGTCAACTCTTCGCATGAGGTGGCCAAAGTACTGGAGTTTCAGCTTTAGCATCATTCCTTCCAAAGAAATCCCAGGGCTGATCTCCTTCAGAATGGACAGGTTGGATCTCCTTGCAGTCCAAGGGACTCACAAGAGTCTTCTCCAACACCACAATTCAAAAGCATCATGTGAACCATGAACTCCCTGATGTTCAAGCTGGTTTTAGAAAAGGCAGAAGAACCAGAGATCAAATTGCCAACATCCGCTGGATCATGGAAAAAGCAAGAGAGTTTCAGAAAAACATCTATTTCTGCTTTATTGACTACGCCAAAGCCTTTGACTGTGTGGATCACAATAAACTGTGGAAAATTCTGAAAGAGATGGGAATACCAGACCACCTAACCTGCCTCTTGAGAAATCTGTATGCAGGTCAGGAAGCAACAGTTAGAACTGGACATGGAACAACAGACTGGTTTCAAATAGGAAAAGGAGTACGTCAAGGCTGTATATTGTCACCCTGCATCATGAGAAATGCTGGACTGGAAGAAACACAAGCTGGAATCAAGATTGCTGGGAGAAATATCAATCACTTTAGATATGCAGATGACACCACCCTTATGACAGAAAGTGAAGAGAAACCCAAAAGCCTCTTGATGAAAGTGAAAGAGAAGAGTGAAAAAGTTGGCTTATAGCTCAACATTCAGAAAATGAAGATCATGGCATCCTGTCCCATCACTTCATGGGAAATAGATGGGGAAACAGTGGAAACAGCATCAGACTTTATATTTTTGGGCTCCAAAATCACTGCAGATGGTGACTGCAGTCATGAAATTAAAAGACACTTACTCCTTGGAGGAAAAGTTACTATACATAGTAGTCAAAAAAAAACACATGGCAAGGTGCTTTCAAGGGTCAGGAGGTTGACTCTTAAATCTTCAAAGATAATTCTTCTTTGCAAATGACAAATTCTACTTGGTATGTGCAGAGACAAAATGCATCCAGGAGAAGTGAATATGAATAAAGAGAGGGAATACACCATGCAGACAATTAAAACATTGGCATGTATATAACACACATACACATAACATATATACTACTGAACATGTAATGGATATACATAAGAGCACACACACATAAATATGTAAGTGTGCATTGTATAGATAGCGTGTGTGCAACGTGCTAAATCGCTTCAGTCACATCTGACTCTGCGTGACCCTGTGAACTGTGTCCATGGGACTCTCCAGGCAAGAATACTGGAGTGGGTTACCATGCCCTTCTCCAGGAGATCGCTGCAGGAGACTAAGGATCGAACCTGAGTCTCTTATATCTCCTGCACTAGCAGGTGGGTTCTTTACCATTAATGCCACCTGGGAAGTCCCCATGTATACATACTTACATATATATGTATATACGTGTATGCCAATATATATGCATATGCACGTGGGGCATTTTACTTGAACAAAAGCTACATGAGACAGCAGATCTCCCTTATTTTATTTCATCAGCCCCTGGTATTTTAGGAAGTCTTCATTAAATATTTAAAAATAAAGAATAAATGAAAACAAAACTGCCTTAAGAAAGAACACAAATTCATATCATTAAATGTCACAGTTGTATGTTTATTTATAACATATACCATCAAGAAGTTAGTGAAATATTTTAATTAGAAAAATGCTATAATCAGATTTTTATTTTGGAAGCAAACTGAATTAGAAATAGCTATGTTAGAAGAGAGAAAATTAGAAACATAATAATCAGGAAATAGGATAAGTCAGCAATATTTTGGGTGGAAAAGAAAGAAGCTGGATTTGAAAAACCTTTGGAAATAACAAGTAACCTTAATAAAAGAATAATGTTAAATCACAGAGTGCTTTGAACCAATGGGGAATGATTAAAGATATAGCTCTGTTATATGAGAAATTTGATATGTTTCTTAATCCTAAATAAAAATGTCTGGCCTTTCTCGTACTCTGGGAGAAGACTTCTCAAGAAGTTCATTTTATCTTTTGTGCTGTTTAAAGAAAGACTATCTCAGCTACTTTTTTGGTTTTATGTTAAAAAATCCAGAGAGGGATGGTGATACTATTTGCTTGGCTTTGTTAAATGTTTATGTTATTAACAAATACATACCTCATCTTGATGTACCTCATCAAGCTCAGATTTTACATTATCAAGAATGAGAATATCTTATTTGTTATTTTAATATCATTAAGAATAATCTCCTCTCCAGGAAAAAAAAAAAAGGATACTTGATGACTGTGTTATATTTGCTAAGTTTGTCAAAATATGAATAGGAATGATAATATTTAGCAATGTATAAAGATATTACATTTAAATATCTATTTGGGATAAAGGGGATAGAAATATATGTTCTTTATAAGATGTAGCCATGCAAGTTGTGACATTGGACTGTGGGTGATCAGGGTCATATTATTAGAACTTTCTATTTATAGATAATAGAATATACACAGGAATGCTAGAAACAGACTCCGATTCTGCTATGGCAGAATCCCTGTACAGACCATTCCTCCTGTTGATTATAATTAAAAATTCTGAGCCAAATAACAACACAAACTAATAATAACTATATGAGTTCTCTAAGCAAAGGAATCAGTTTTGGAGAGGTGACTCACAAGGGAAAATAAAGGACAAATTAAGACATTCTGTGATTAAAGAAATCTGAGAAGTTCTTTTATTTTGTTTTGTTTATTATCAGACACGCTCCAGAAGTGCTATAAAGAAAATTCCTTAGGCTGCAGGGAAATTGCACCAGATGGAAATTCACATCCTCAGAAGGAAATGAGGTGGGAACAGCAATAATAGTAAATATCTAGATAAAGGTAGCATATTACTTTTTCACATTTAAGCTGTTTAAAATATGTTTGACTGTTTAAGGCAAAAGTTACCCAAGTGTCTGGTGATCTTTTTAATATATGTAGACTGAAATATATCTAAAAGCAGTTTTAAAAAGACAGTAAAACACGATGGATAATCCCAAAATAGGTAGAGAGAAAAACAGAGATAAAGACAATTAATAGGAAAATTTATCAAAATCAGAATTTTTTTCCCCTTCAAAACAACTTTCTTAACTGACAAACCAATATCTAGAGCAATCAAGAAATATAGAATACAAATCACCAATATTAAAGATGAAAGTGCGATTATCAACAGAAATTTTATAGATATTACATGAATTATAAGGAAATATAAAAACTTAGTGACAACAAAACTCAAATATTAGAAGAAATTTGTGAAACACTTGGTAAACATAACTATAAAAACTAAGATAAAAAAACACACAAATTAGATATATTCATTAATTTAAATTTCTTACTCATAAACTTCCCCAAAAGTAAATTTCTGGCCCATATTATTTCATCACTGAATATTTTCAAATATTCAAAGAAGATGTAGAACCAAGCTTGCTACCATATTAAGAGAAAATAGATCTGAAGTTATCTTTTCAACTCAAATATTATCTTAATACTAAAATCCTACAAACATATTCTCTTAGATTTTTTTTTTTTTCTGGAAGAGTAATCAGTATTTTTTTTCCTTATTTTTGTGTTCATGTATGTGTTTTTTTCTGACCCCTTTCTGTGGAATTACAACTTGCATACATATTCAACTTTTTATATTGTTAAACTGTTTCCTGTTTGGGTTTTTCAGTCTTTCATTCCATTTCAGTCTGGATAGTTGCATTTTTAGTTCACTGATTTTTTTCTTCTGCAATGTTCAAAGTGCTGTTTAGCATATCCAGGGAATTTTGAATTTCATTATTCTATTTCTCAGCTCCAGGAGTTCCTTTTTTAAAAAAATTTGTTCTTTGTTTAGTGTCCATTACTCAACTCTGCATGATTATTTTTTCCTTTAAATACTTGAGCATATTTACAAATGCTCTAAAATCTAATTCTATTTATATCATCATCTCTGTGATATCTGGAACTGTTTCAACTGATCTATTTATTTCCTGATTTGGGATCGTATTTTTCTGCCTCTTGGCATTACTGGATGAGACTTATGTTGTTGAGTTATGGGGTTGGCTGTCTTCCTTTTTAAATACTGTTTTCTTTTCCCTCATAGGCAATTCTTTATTTTAAATAACCTGCTTTTCATTTTTGTTAGGTTAGTTTGGGTTAACTATGAGTAATTTGGTCCCACAATCAAAATCTGATCCTCTGGAATCACAACTGAATACTCGGTGTTCATTGAGAGTTGTTACTTTGGTTGGTCAGAACTTAAATATATCTCAGTTTAAAGGTCCCTGGTAGTCCTTTGCTTGGTCTTGTGGAGTTTCACCCACTGTTTGGTCAGGTTACACTATAGCCAAAGATTACGGGTATTCCCGGGAAGATTGTTGGGAATTTTTTCTCTGTGTAACTCTCTTTTGTAATATATTGCTTCACTAATTCCAAATACTTCAGCATCTTCATTTTTCATCTCTTACTGTATTAGAGACCAGTATAGGATAATTTTTCTTCCCTGAACTGGACTCAGGAAAGTGATCCCAAGCAGAAATGCATGGCAATGGTAATACTCAGCTGATTTTTTTTTTTCCATTCTGCCAGAATAGCAGTAATGTGATGTACATTGTGTAATGCCTGGACAGTAGCTTTATTTTGTAATTCAATTTTCTAATTGTTTTTAGTGGAATGGAAAGTTAAAAACTAAGGAATCCATCTTGACTATAAAGAGAATTCCAATTTTTTTCTTTTGATTTTATTTCAGGATTATCATTCATCCAAGGTGTTGATGCCAGGTGGTACTAGTGGTAAGGAACACGTGTGTCAGTGAGAAGATGTAAGAGATGTGGGTTTGATTCCTGGGTAGGGAAGATTCCCCTGGAGGAGGGCATGTCAACACACTCCAGTATTCTTGCCTGGAGAATCCCAGAGACAGAGACCTTGGCACAGCCAATAGGGCCGGACAGAATCAGACATGACTGAAACTAATTAGCATGCATGCAGATGCTTTTCTAAACATTTTTAAACTGTGAATAAACCATTCACAGGTTATTCTGTGAATAAACCTGATATTCACTCAGTTGTGTCTGACCCTCAGCGACCCCATAGACTGCAGCCTTCCAGGCTCCTCCGTCCATGGGATTTTCCTGGCAAGAGTACTGGAGTGGTGTGCCATTGCCTTCTCTGAACCTGGTAATAGTATAAGTTATTTCCTTCCCCGTTTGGCATTATCTTTCTGTTGCTCAATTATTCCTCACTCTCATGCTCAGAAGTCTTCATGTTCTCTTTTAATGTTTAAAATTAAATTTCAATTCCGTCCTGTTGTTTTTAAAACCCTACACTTATCTGGCTACAGTCTCTTCTCCATCCATAGACATTAGGGATTTCACACCTTGATCACTATGCCACAGTCATACTGGCCTCCATTCACCCCTAAAAAGGAATCAAGTAGGTCTCTTTATTAGGACTTTGTTACAAACTGTTGTTAAACCTGAACCATTCTTCTCCCACATCCCACAGTTCAGAATATTTTTTGCATGTTAATATCATAGAAAAGGTTAAAATAATAAAAAGCACAGGTCTTAAGTACTACTCAATTAACAAAGCGCACACATCTGTGCAAGAGTATCACTAATTCCATGGAAACCACTTCCTGTCTCCTCTCCATCATTATCCCATAAAATAATTATCATTTTGATTTCCATCATAAAATCACTTATCCTGTTTTTCACTCTTATAGAAATACAATCATATGGCCTGCAAACTTTTTCTATCCACCTTCTCACACTGCCTGATTATTTTAGTAGAACATAGTTCAGCTTAGTTGGTGTGTTCTTAAAAATTCTGTCTTGTATATGATTAGTTCTCATTCTAATTGTTTAATCACTCTTTTTAGCCCTTTTCATTGTTGATCTGTCAGTCCATTGATCTACCTGTTTATTAATACTGTATTCACAGATATCTATTTCTTTGGGACAGATGCCTGCTTATAACATAGTATCTACACAATGCCTAAAACTAGTAATACTAGCTATAAAGTGAAGATTGGTGCAATGAATGATTAAATGAATGCATATAATACAAAAATGAATTCTCAGCAAGTCAATAGTTAAATCAGTTCTATGTAATCCCCCGATTCAGCCACTTCTGCATTAAATTCCTTATAGTCTATGGTATTTGATGATTCCTAAATTTGTTTTCAGTTCTAATACTAACTTGTTAGCATCACTTTTGTTTCTTATGGTACTTAGATAGGACAGAAAAAAAAAGGAAAAATATTAAGTGCAAGAATCAAAATTAGAGCTTATCTATAGATCTTCACATTTATCTTGACTATTTTTCTCACATCATCATTTTGTATTTGTCAGAAACGAATATAAGACAAGTATGTAGCAACTCTGCCCCTGTAGAAAAAAAGTTAAAGAATTACAAAGTTTACATGTACACATTGACCTCTGACTGCCTATGGATACTATGATTATCCACAGAAAAATGAAGGAAGCATGCTTGTTTAGTGGATTTGTATAAGCATTCATTATGGGGGAAAAATACCTGGTTTCTAAGTCTCTAGAAATACATTTTAATGTATGTTAGAATAATGGTTTAAAATGCATGTATCCAGATCATGATATAAATATTAAAGAGATATTCAGGCAAAAGTAGAGTGCATATAAAACTACTCATTGTAAAAACAGAATAACATGGGTCATCTTAAGTCACTCCATTCCATTAATAGATGTGAATCAAATTTTATGATGCATAAAAAGCTAAGAAAATAAAGAAAGTGTCTGTGTTCGGAAAAAGTTCTTAAGCTGAATTATACAGAAGCAGAAAATGGTAAGTAGTCACTACCGATAGTCTTTAACATTTTAACTAAAAGATATTGATATTCCAACTAAGAATATCCAGTAATATAAGAATGTAATAGGATATAGCACTCAGAAATAAAAACAAGCAGAAGAAAGAAAAACTCCCAGCTCATAATGGAAAGAAAACTACCATTCAATTTTTGAAAAAATAGCTCTAGTAAAGATATTTTATAAACTTATAAGATTTCACAATGATTACATGTAAAGAAATATGTTCATAAAGTAAAAAATAATGTAAAGTATTTGAACATCCGAAAAATTAAGAAGACAAATCCAGGCTCTTAAGTCTAATTTCATATTTCCCTTTACAGCAGTTGGTACAACACACTTAAGTCAAAACCTAGCAGAATAATGAAACTTTACTTTTAAAAATGTGTTCCATCTATTTATGAGATAACATACTTTTACTTTCTCTAGTGTTTTCTTAAACCTTAGATTTTAATCCCTCCAGTGCTGAAACTTGGGTCTTCATCCAAGAATATAGACTTGCAGCTGTTGTTTATCCTGGACTATCCACTTTTATTTCTAGCAGTCCATGCAGAGCTGTGCCACTGATGGGATTAAAAAGTTAGAATATTGCTATAGAGGAAGTCATGCACTGTTTACAGAAAGAATAGAAATTTAAAACTCTTCAGAGTTTACAAGTGTTAACTTCTAGCTCCTGAGGTAATCCTGTTTCTATTATATATTCCTGGACATCTAAGATGAGCAACATCTTACTCACTTTTGATGTTGGAAATAAAGCATTTCTTGCCTTTAGCAATAATGAAATCTTTAGAGAGAAAGCTACATCCACAGACTCAAAGCAGCATTACAAAATAAATTCTTTTAACCATGATCTGATGCCTGTAGCACTTGGAAAGACTTAGGAACTAATATATAAATTGTTCTAAATAAGAGACAGGAAGAAAAAGAAAGAGGTTTGAGCTCTCAATTTAGTTTTTGGATAATATTTCTGCACTTAGAGAGACATAGGTTCAAAAATGAAGACTTTCACAGGTTTGTTTTTAAACACTGTGTGGAAACCAAGCAAAATTATTAGGAATGGCAACATCCATGATCGCAAAAGACAACTTCAAGCCAGATAACAGTAATCAAAAAAGTATGGTACTGGTGTTGCAACAGACACATAGATCAATGGAGCAGAATAGAAAGCCCAGAAATAAACCCACTCTTATGGTCAATTAATCTATGACACAGGAGACAAGAAAATACAATGGAGAAAAGAGAGTCCCTTCAATAAGTGGTTCTGTGTAAACTGGATAGCTACATGTAAAAGAATGAAATTAAAACATTCTCTAACATCATGTACATCCTAAAAGAGATCAGTCCTGGGTGTTCTTTGGAAGAACTGATGTTGAAGCTGAAACTCCAATATTTTGGCTACCTAATGCAAAGAGCTGACTCATTTGAAAAGACCATGATGCTGGGAAAGATTGAGGGCAGGAAGAGAAGTGGACGACAGAGGATGAGATGGTTGGATGGCATCACCAACTCAATGGACATGAGTCTGGGTAAGCTCTGGGAGTTGGTGAAGGACAGGGAAGCCTGGCGTGCTGCAGTTCATGGTGTCACAAAGAGTCTGACACGACTGAGCAACTGAACTGAACTGAACATCATGTACAAAAATGAATTCAGAATGGATCAAAGACCTAAATGTAAGGCCAGATACTTTGAAACTTCTAGAGGAAAATATAGGCAGAACACTGACATAAATTTCAGCAGTATTTTTTTGTATCCATCTTCTAATGCAAAGGATACAAAGCAAAAATAAACAAATGGGACCTAAATAAAGTTAAAAGCTTTTGCATAGCAAAGGAAACCATTAACAAACTGAAAAAGTCAACCTACTAAATTGAAGAGGATATTTTCAAGTGATATGACTGGTAAGGTGTTTATATCCAACACATATATTAATAGCTTATGCAACTAAATATCAAACAAACAAAAGAAACAACCAACTTAAAAAATGGGCAGAAATTCTGAATAGACATTTTTTTCAAAGCAGGAGTTCAAATGGCCAACAAGCACATGAAATGATGCTCAACACTACTAATCATCAAGGAAGGAATGAAAATCAAAACCACAATGAGATATCACCTCACACCTATTGGAATAGTTATCACCAAAGAGAACAGAAAAAGAAAATGCTGGCAAGGATGTAGAGAAAAGAGAACCCTTCTACACTGTTGGGAATATAAATCAGTACAGTCACTGTGGAAAACATTATGGCAGTTTCTCAGAAGAATATATATCAAACAATAGTATGATCCAGCAATTCCACTCCCAGATATTGAAAACACTAATTTTAAAAGATACATGCATTCCAATGTTCATAGCAGTATTATTTACAATTGCCAAGGTATGAAAGCAATCTAAGTGGTATATCTGTGTGTATATATATATATATATATATATATGCGCAATGGTGTGCTATTCAGTCATAAAAAAATAAAATTTTGCTATTTGTAACAATATGAATGGACTTGGAGGTAATTACTCTAAGTGAGATAAATCAGACAGAGAATGACAAATACCATATGATATCATTTACATGTGGAAACTAAAACATACATCAAACTAATGAATATAACAGAAAAATAAAAGGCTCCCAGATACGGAGAACAAACTAGTGCTTTCTGGAGGGGAGAGAGAGGGGATGGGAAACACAGGGCTAGGGGGAAAAGAGAGAAAAAGAATTATTATAGGATTATATAAAATCATGTATGTGAAACTTCTGAAAATTATAAAGCACTAAAAATTTAAAGAATCTTTCACTCCATTAAAGATAAAAGATAGCAAGTTAAATTCTATTGATAAAGAGATCCATTTCTAGCCAAACTAGAACTACCCTATCAGCTAAAACACCTGAGAAGACAAATATTTAAATAACTTCCCAAATTAAGTAGTGAATCATCTAACAGTTTTCATTCCATGAACAGATCATAAGTGGACAAAATATTAATCATTTAGCTTTGGGACTAGGGAAAGTTTTGGGGTGGGGGGCAAAAGGGACCACTCCACTCCTATTCAAAGTGCTCGCTGTTCACAGGCACAGTCTCATTTTTAAACCCAAGTATATTTACTAATCACATTAGTGTCAATGTGTGGCACAAGATGAAAGAGCTTGAAAAATACTGCATTGCCCGTTCTATGAATGGTCATCTGAAAAAAGAGTCCACACAACATCACGAAGAGAAACTAAAATGCATATGAAAAAATGAACAATTATGTAGAAAGGTAGAACGCATATTGCCACGACTTGTCTACCACAAATCAAGATTTAAATGTGCAGCCATGAAGACAAGATGGTTTTGGTCCAAATACAGACACACAGGTCAATGGAATAAAATAAAGAATTTAGGAACAGAACCATGAACAGTTGGAAACTTATGTCTGATCATTGTAGCACTGACCATCAGTGAGGGATATACTGATTAAACAAAAATTATTCTATAATCTTGTTTATTCAAAAGAACATAAAAGAAATTGGAAAGCTATTTCAAGCTTTGTAAAAATCAGTTCTACATAGACCAACTACTTAAATATCAAAGGCAAAGCTACAAATTACAGAAAATAATATAATAAATAAAATATTTTATTTTGAGATAGAAAGAATTTCCTAAACAAGAAACAAAGAACATGCTAATCATAAAGAATGGCAATGACAATTTTATGATATTAAATTAATAATTGTTGCTAATTATTTGCTAAGTTGTATCTGACTCTTCTGTGACCCTAAGGACTGTACCCCACAAGAATGCCCATGGCATTCTCTAGGCAAGAATACTAGAGCGGGTTGCCATTTCCTTCTCCAGGGAATCTTCCTGGACCAGGGACTGAACCTGCGTCTCCTGCACTGGCAGGCAGACTCTGTACCACTGAGCCACCAGGGAAGCCCCCAAATTAATTATACATGGTTGTAAAAGATATCATATTATTATGTTTATAAAAATAATGAATTTTATAAAAGACTGAAAGATAAACTAGTATCAGACATAGAATTAGAATCCAAAATACACATACACACACACACACACACACACACACACACACACACACACCCGCATAAATATATATACAGTACACATGGGCTTCTCTCATGACTCAGACGCTAAGAAATCTGCTCACAGTGCAGGAGACCAAGGTTCGACCTGTGGGTCAGAAACATTCTCTGGAGAGGGAATGGCTACCCACTCCAGTATTCTTGCCTGGAGAATCCCATTGACAGAGGAGACAGGTAGGCTATAGTACATGGGGCTAAAAAGAGTCAGACACAACTGAGTGACTAACACTTTCACTCTTTATTGCAATACATACAGGGAATACAGATTATATAGATAGTACATTTCTGTATATATGTGTATTTGTCTGTATATATATATATATATATATATATATAAGAGCTAAAACAAAAAGCAAAAAATATTGAAAAAATGGTCAAAAACTTAGGCAGCCATTTATGAAAGAGGAATAAAGAATCCATAGCTATATAAATAAGTTATTAATTTAATATTAATCAGATATCATTCAAACTCTATGGATTGGTAAAAAAATAAAGATCAGAAAATAAGAGAACAAGATTATCACATAATCACTATTGATACTATCTATAAAATAGATAATTAATGAGAATATAATGTATAACACAGAAACTCTACTTAATGTTCTGTGGTTACCTGAATGGGAAGGAAATCAAAAAATGAGGGGGTATATATGTATTGCTGCTTCACTTTGCTCTACAGTAGAAAGTAACACAACACTGTAAACCAATTACACTCCAATAAAAATTAATTTAAAAAATGCCAAGTGTTGATGAGGATATAGAGCAAGAAGAGTTTATCCATTGCTACTAGACAGATAACTTACTTCAAACACTTTGGGAAACAGTTTAGTCATTCACACTAAAGTTATAGATTAGCACATCCTCAGTTCAGTTCAGTCCAGTCGCTCAGTTGTGTCCGACTCTTTGCGACTCCATGGACTGCAGCACGCCAGTCCTCCCTGTCCATCACCTACTCCTGGAGTTCACTCAAACTCATAAGAACATGCGCTCCATAAGAACACATGCAATGTACATAAAACGGCTCATATAAACACCCTCAGAGGAGCAAACAACTCAAATATCCATCAAGATTAGAACACGTCTATGTATATTTTTCATGCAATGAATAAACATGTCTTGCTCTCAAAAATAATACTGAATGAAATGAAAAAAAAGAGAAATATACATTGTTCCATTTATAGAAATTTTCTAAAATATGTTGTTTACAGAGTCATACATAGATGGTAAAGTTATAAAGAGAAGCAAAGGGATAATTTGCACATAAGATTTTTTTCCTCTGGTTGGATAAGTGATGATAGCAAAAGGGAGAAATGATCAGAAGAATAAATAGCATTCTCAGGAGAAACAGATAACGTTCACAACATTATACTTTGGAATAAAAGTAAAGTCTCTTATGAGATATAATCATTAGTCAATTTGCCAAAAAGACTCTAAATTTGAATGGTTTTGCTACTGAGACTGACATACACAAATAAATATATTAATCCTTTAAGGTGTCAGTTTTTCATAATTTACTGCACATTTCTATGCAGGCTTATCTTTTAAAAACTGCTCTACAAAGACTATTTAGGTTTTTATCTATTTGCAGAAAACAATCTACTTCCAAGTGTGTCTGTTAACTTGAAAATTGGAAAAAGAAGCTATGCTGAGACACAGATCTGTATTTTATCAAGAAGGAACGCTTTCTTAAACTCTAGGTGGGCAATTTTAATCATCTCATCTCTTGAAATTATTTCTTTGTTCATCTGGGGTACAAGTGAAAGATGCACCTTTCTTATAAAATGTGAATACCATTTCCATATCATTTTGAGAATCCCAGGGTAAATTTTGCCTTATCAGAAAATGCTAAAACTTATAATTGAGCCAGGAACTTCCAGGTGGAAAAATGAATAGCTCTCTAAATTTTAAGTTGTACAATATTCACTAGATACATAAATATCTTCCTAAACCAAAAGCCTCTGGAAAAGATTTTGTAAATATAGGATGATTCCATGAAATTGTCTTTACTATAATTATATAACTAAAAAGCAGTAACACTAGTCTACAAACACACACTTGAAGAACATATGACAGGTATATTGGACATAGGAAGTAAGTTAGCAGTATCAAAGCTAAGGGTAAGATTTTTCTCAGCCTTAGCTCTTTGTTTTGGCATCATCGTTTTCTGTTCTCTTTCTGTATTTGGCTTGCCTGGGTTTGTTGTATGGATTAGGTCTGCTAAGAAATCTTCCCCCTGATCATTATTGGTACATCAGTCTAACAGTATGATGACGCTTCTGACACTATGGGAGTTCAGATCTATACCTTAGGCTAGGATATAAAATACTTCTTGGTGGCTTAGACAGTAAAGAATCTGCCTGCAATGCAAGAGATCTGGGTTCAGTCCCTGGGTTGGGAAGATCCCCTGGAGAAGGGAATGGCTACCCACTCTGGTATTCTTACCTGGAGAATTCCATGAGCAGAGGAGCCTGGAGGGCTACAGTCCATGGGGTTGCAAAGAGTTGGACACAACTGGGCAGCTAGCACTTTTACTTTACTTTTTTTTTTTTTTTTTTTAAGAAGGGAATAAGAGGGAGAAAAGAAGTGTGGAATTAGTTGAGGCTACAAGGTGTGAGTTTAGCTACAATACTAAGAAACTCTGGAATTCTATGACTTTGCCAGTGTTAGATTCATTTTAACTATTCAGTGATTAAGCACAGTGGTTAAGCTGAACTCTCAGTGTTATAAAAAGTGCCTCTGGGGTAACTCTAAATGGTAGATCTGCTGGGCTTTTCTTTCCATGAGATTCAGAGCCTCCAATATATATAATTTTCTTTGAAGAAAGCTTCTGTACATAAAATAGATATTAAATCCTATGTTTTGATGAAAAGCACATTGATCAAAGTGTGCTTTTTAAAGGTACCATTTATATAAGCTATTTAATCTATACCAAAATCCTAACAAAATAAACTGAAAATGGTAAAGAAGCTTATAGAATATAATATGTCTATAATTGGTAGTGCTGGTGTTAACATCAAGGTTATTTGAACTCTTTTACACTATAGCTATTAACTACTGTGCTTTTTTGCCGCACAATTCATTGTGAAATACTTTTCATCAGAACTGAATTCAAATATGATAAAACTTTTACTAAAGTTCTACATTATCAGAAAATATATAGCATAATGCCTGAAATATTCAGGGAAAGGGTAACATATAGAGTTACCTATACTGGAGCTTCCCTGGTGGCTCAGATGTTAAAATGTCTGCCTGCAGTGCAGGAGACTCGGGTTTGATCCCTGGTTTGGGAAGATCCCATGGAGAAGGAAATGGCAACCCACTCCAGTACTCTTGCCTGGAAAATTCCATGGACTGAGGAGCCTGGTAGGCTACAGTCCATCAGGTCGCAAAGAGTTGGACAGAAATGAGCAACTTCATACTGAGGGAAGGGCTTCCCAGGTGGCGCTATTGGTAAAGAACCCTCTTGCCAGTGCTTGAGATTTAAGAGGCATGGATTCTGGGAGAATGGGACTGAAACATGTATAATATCATATAAGAAATGAATCGCCAGTCTAGGTTTGATACAGGATACAGGATGCTTCGGGCTGGTGCATTGGGATAACCCAGAGGGATGGTATGTGGAGGGAGGTGGGAGGGGGTTCAGAAGTGGGAACTTATGTATACCCGTGGCAGATTCATGTTGATGTATGGCAAAACTAATACAGTATGGTAAAGTAAAAATAATAATAATAATAATAATTTTTAAAAAAGAGGCATGGGTTCTATCCCTGGGTCAGGAAGATGCCCTGGGGGAAGAAATGGCACCTCCACAAGTATTCTTGCCTGGAGAATCCCATGGACAGAGGAGTCTGGAGTGCCCTGGTTCACAGGATCACAAAGAGTTGGACATGACTGAAGCGACTTAGCACACACATATACTGAGAAAAAGAATTGCCTTTCTTAAAATATCTATATGGTTGAAGTTAATCTTTCCTGAGTAGTATAAAGCATCAAGTCACAGCATCAGTTTAATATTTTATGCAAGTTGGATTACACTATAGAAATGTCATTTTGTATATATGTCTAAGAAAATGATGCATGAAAGTTATTAAAATTAGAAGTAAAGGGGAAAGTTTATAAAAAAGGCATGTCTTGTGCCCACTAGTGCTCTTCTCTCCTTTAATTTTTTTTCTCCTTGCACCACTTGGCATGTGGGATCTTAGTTCCCTGACCGGAGACCCAAGCTGCACACCCTGCAGTGGAAGCAATGTCTTATCCATGGACCACTAGAGAAGTCCTGCCATCTTCCCTTTTTATTCACATAAACTGAGATGAGTTTTAAATATCTACCATTTTAACAAGAACCACAGATGATTCTGAACTTAGTGGTGAGTAGAAAGAACATTAAGAAATACTGTTTAATAGTAGGAAAACATATGGATGGCTAATATTCATAAAATCTTAGAGTATCTTAGAGTAGTCTGATAATAAGGCATAAATATACTTTAAAGTGATGTTTATATTGAATATGGAAGTTACTTTCTCTTCATCAAGATGTGTATTTCTTTAAAGCTTTCGAAAGTTTTAAGTTCCTCTAAGATTTTGAAACAGAAAAATCCTGACAGAAAGTATATGTAAAACAGACATTTGAAAGAACACATCAGCACTGTTAAATCTTCAGTGATTAACATAGCTCTCAAAGAGAAAATTCAAGTATTAAATTGTCTAACAGTGTTACAAAATTTGCTTATACTATATATTCTTCATTGTGGACACTCATAATTAAAATTTATAAGCACTTTGTAATCACTGCAAAATTACGGTTAGGGAATATTATTCAGTTGAGTTCAGTTGCTCAGTTGCGTCGACTTATTGCAACTCCATGAATCACAGTACGCCAAGCCTCCCTGTCCATCACGATCTCCCGGAGTTTACCTAAACTCATGTCCATCGAGAAGGTGATGAAATACAGACATCTCATTCTCTGTCTTCCCCTTCTCCTCCTGCCCCCAGTCCCTCCCAAAATCAGAGTCTTTTCTGATGAGTAAACTCTTCTCAGGAGGTGGCCAAAGTACTGGAGTTTCAGCATTAGCATCAGTCCTTCCAATGAACACCCAGGACTGATCTCCTTTAAGAAGGACTGGTTGGATCTCCTTGCAGTCCAAGGGACTCTCAAGAGTCTCCTCCAACACCATAGTTCAAAAGCATCAATTCTTCAGCACTCAGCTTTCTTCACAGTCCAACTCTCACATGCATACTTGACCACTGGAAAAACTATAGCCTTGACTAGACGGACCTTTTTTGGCAAACTAATGTCTCTTTTTTTGAATATGCTATATAGGTTGGTCATAACATTCCTTCCAAGGAGTAAGCATCTTTTAATTTCATGGCTGCAGTGATTTGGGAGCCCATAAAAGTAAAACCTGTCACTGTTTCCACTGTTTCCCCATCTACTTCCCATGAAGTGATGGGACCAGATTCAGTGATCTTAGTTTTCTGAATGTTGAGCTTTAAGTCAACTTTTTCACTCTCCTCTTTTACTTTCATCAAGAGGCCTTTTAGTCCTCCTTCACTTTCTGTCATAAGGGTGGTGTCATCTGCATATCTGAGGTTATTGATATTTCTCCTGGAAATCCTGACTCCAGATTGTGCTTCTTCCAGCCCAGCATTTCTCATGATGTACTCTGCATATAAGTTAAATAAGCAGGGTGACAATATTCAGCCTGACATACTCCTTTTCCTATTTGGAACCAGTCTGTTGTTCCATGTCCAGTTCTAACTGTTGCTTCCTGACCTGCATATAGGTTTCTCAAAAGGAATATTATTAGCATAATTAAATAATGCCAATATAAAATGTCATAATAAATAATAGCCACAACTATGACAAAACTAGACAGCATATTAAAAAGAAGGGACATTACTATGCCAACAAAGGTCTATCTAGCCAAAGCTATGGTTTTTCTAGTAGTCATGTATGGATGTGAGAGTTGGACTATAAAAAGTTGAGTGCCAAAGAGTTGGTGCTTTTGAACTGTGGTCTTGTGGAAGTATCTTGAGAGTCCCGTGGATTGCAAGCAGATCAAGCCAGTCAACCCTAAATGCAATCAGTCCTGATTATTCATTGGAAGAACTGATGCTGAAGCTGAAGCTCCAATACTTTGGCAGCCTGATATGAAAAAGCTGACACACTAGAGAAGACTCTGTTGCTGTGAAAGATTGAGGGCAGGAGGAGAAGGGGCCAACAAAGTATGAGATGGTTGGATGGCATCACCAACTTGATGGAAATGAGTTTGAGCAATCTCCAAGAGTTGGTGATATACAGGGAAGCCTGGCATCCTGTGGCCCATGGGGTTGCAGAGTCAGACATGACTGAGTCACTGAACTGAATATTAATCCTCACAATAAATAATAACTACAATGAGGCAAATCTGAGGCAAACTGCTAAAACATAATGGTAAAGTGAATATCTAAGTTTTTCTGACAGAGGGAGGAAAAATGGAACAATATACACAGCAGAATAAAGAAAATAATTAACCTGTTCTTTCTAAATGGAGCTGAAAATTAATATAAACATATGAATAAAGTGCTAGAAGAAAAGTAAAGCAATTTATCTAGTATTTTATATGCATTAAAAATATTCTTCAAAAAGGAAAGCTAAGTAAAGACAACACCAAATGGATTAAAACTAAGAGAATTCTTTCTCAACAGATTTGCAGTACAAGAAATTCTTCTGACTGAAAGGCTTGAGTTATTGATGTTCAGATCTATAATAAGAAATAAAGAGCATCACAGAGAATAAAGACAGGCAAATATAAAGAATAGGCATATAAAATGGATATCAATTTAAAACTTCATTGATGCTTTTTAAATCTAGAATTATGGTATAATTTGAATTTTATAGTATATCTAGAAATAAAATATACAATAGAATAACTGAAAAGAGTGTGAGAAGAGATAATTATATTATTGAAAGATTTAAATGATTTTCATGAACTGGTATTTTTTAGAAGAAGCAAATTTGGCTTTGGAATATGGAATAAAACAGGGCAAAGACTAATAGAGTTTTGCCAAGAAAATGGACTGGTCATAGCAAACACTCTCTTCCAACAACACAAGAGAAGACTCTACACATGGACATCACCAGATGGTCAACACTGAATTCAGGTCAATTATATTCTTTGCAGCCAAAGATGGAGGAGCTCTATACAGTCGATGAAAACAAGACCAGGAGCTGACTGAGGCTCAGATCATGAACTCATTATTACTAAATTCAGACTCAAATTGAAAAAAGCAGGGAAAACCGCTAGACCATTCAGGTATGACCTAAATCAAATCCCTTATGATTGATTATACAGTGGAAGTGAGAAATAGATTTAAGGACCTAGATCTGATAAAAGAGTGCCTGATGAACTATGGAATGAGGTTCGTGACATTGTACAGGAGACAGGGATCAAGACCATCCCCATGGAAAAGAAATGCAAAAGAGAAAACGGCTCTCTGGGGAGGGCTTACAAATAGCCGTGAAAAGAAGAGAGGCGAAAAGCAAAGGAGAAAAGGAAAGATATAAGCATCTGAATGCAGAGTTCCAACGAATAGCAAGAGATAAGAAAGCCTTCTTCAGCAATCAATGCAAAGAAATAGTGGAAAACAACAGAATGGGAAAGACTAGAGATCTCTGCAAGAAAATTAGAGATACCAAGGGAACATTTCATGCAAAGATGGGCTCGATAAAGGACAGAAATGGTCTGGACCTAACAGAAGCAGAAGATATTAAGAAGAGGTGGCAAGAATGCATGGAAGAACTGTACAAAAAGATCTTCACGACCCAGATAATCATGATGATGTGATCACCAATCTAGAGCAGACATCTTGGAATGTGAAGTCAAGTGGGCCTTAGAAAGCATCACTACGAACAAAGCTAGTGGAGGTGATGGAATTCCAGTGGAGCTGTTTCAAATCCTGAAAGATGATGCTGTGAAAGTGCTGCACTCAGTATGCCAGCAAATTTGGAAAACTCAGCAGTGGCCACAGGACTGGAAAAGGTCCATTTTCATTCCAATCCCAAAGAAAGACAATGCCAAAGAATGCTCAAACTACCACACAGTTGCACTCATCTCACATGCTAGTGAAGTAATTCTCAAAATTCTCCAAGCCAGGCTTCAGCAATACGTGAACCATGAACTCCCTGATGTTTAAGCTGGTTTTAGAAAAGGCAGAGGAATCAGAGATCAAATTGCCAACATCCGCTGGATCATGGAAAAAGCAAGAGAGTTCCATAAAAACTTCTACTTCTGCTTTATTGACTATGCCAAAGCCTTTGACTGTGTGGATCACAATAAACTGTGGAAAATTCTGAAAGAGATGGGAATACCAGACCACCTAACCTGCCTCTTGAGAAATATGTATGCAGGTCAGGAAGCAACAGTTAAACCTGGACATGGAACAACAGACTGGTTCCAAATAGGAAAAGGAGAACGTCAAGGCTGTTTGCTGCCACCCTGTTTATTTAACTTATATGCAGAGCACATCATGCGAAATGCTGGACTAGAAGAAACACAAGCTGGTATCAAGATTTCTGGGAGAAATATCAATAACCTCAGATATGCAGATGATACCACTCTTATGGCACAAAGTGAAGAAGAACTAAAGAGCCTCTTGATGAAAGTGAAAGAGGAAAGCGAAAAAGTTGGCTTAAAGCTCAACATTCAGAAAACGAAGATCATGGCATCTGGTCCCATCACTTCATGGGAAATATATGGAGAAACAGTGGAAACAGTGTCAGACTTTATTTTTGGGGCTCCAAAATCACTGCAGATGGTGACTGAAGCCATGAAATTAGAAGACGCTTAGTCCTTGGAAGAAAAGTTAAGACCAACATAGATAGTATATTCAAAAGCAGAGACATTACTTTGCTGACTAAGGTCTGTCTAGTCAAGGCTATGGTTTTTCCTGTGGTCATGTATGGATGTGAGAGTTGGACTGTGATGAAGGGTGATCACCGAAGAATTGATGCTTTTGAACTGTGGTGTTGGAGAAGACTCCTGAGAGTCCCTTGGACTGCAAGGAGATCCACCCAGTCCATTCTAAAGGAGATCAGCCCTGGGATTTCTTCGGAAGGAATGATGCTAAAGCTGAAACTCCAGTACTTTGGCCACCTGATGCGAAGAGTTGACTCACTGGAAAAGACTCTGATGTTGGGAAGGATTGGGGGCAGGAGGAGAAGCAGACAACCGAGGATGAGATGGCTGGATGTCATCACTGACTTGATGGACATGAGTCTGAGTGAACTCCGGGAGATGTTGATGGACAGGGAGGCCTGGTGTGCTGCGATTCATGGGGTCACGAAGAGTTGGACACGACTGAATGACTGAACTGCACTGAACTGATGATAAATTAATAATGGATATTTTAATCTTTACAGCAATCAAAAATAATCATGAGGATAGCTAAAAATACAGTAGATGGCACAAAATGGACTACTAAATATTCCCACTTAACCCCAAAAAATAAGCCAGAAAGAAAGAATAAAGAAAAAGAAAAGAATAAAGAAAGAGAAAACTCATGCTAATGAACTATAAATATCAATATTTATATTAAAAAAAAAGTAAGTGTAATGATTACAAAGGAGACTTTCTCAGAATGAGTTTAGAAAGCAAATATTAGTTGTCACAGTTATAAGAAGCATATTTTGAACACAAAAAGAAATTGAAAGTAAAGGGGTAAAAATAAATGCACAATGCAAACATTATAAGAACTTTTTGTGGTTTACATTTACATCAGTGTAAAGTATACAATAAAAATTATTAGCAGAGATTTCTAACAATAAAAGAAAAATCATAAGAAAGACTAACAAATTTGCATGCTCTTTTTCACATGATTGCAAAAATAGAATGAAAGGATAAATAGACAAGTCTATAATCTAATTTAAAGATTTAAAAGTTGCCCTTTCAGTAATTCCAAATACTTGTAAAGAAAAATCAGTAGAATTGATGCCTAAACTGATTTGACCTGACTGACATTTTTAGACAATTATATATAACAAGACTATTTAAAGTTTTTAATCCAATAAAAATGAAAGCATGATTTCCCAGAAAAGACTTGTGAAACAATAGCAATTTTATCATAATAATAAAAATTGGAAAAATACAAAGTGTCCCCACGAAAAATTGTGGTTTAATCATATAACAGAATGTGTGTGGGTGCTGAATTGCTTAAGTCATTTCTATTTGTGACTCTATGGACTGTAGCCTGAAACACTCCACTGTCCATAGGATTCTCAAGGCAAGAATATTGGAATACTGGAGTGGGTTACCTAGTTCTCCTCCAGGGGATCTTCCCAACCCAGGGATCAAACCCAAGTCTCTTACGTCTCCTGCATTGGCAGACAGATTCTTTACCACTCACACCACCTGGGAAGCTTTGTAACAGAATGAAAGTGTTACTGGCTCAGTCATGTCTGACTCCTTGCAACCTCATGAACTGTAGCTTGCCAGGCTCCTCTGTCCATGGAATTTTCCAGGCAAGAATACTGGTGCGGGTAGCCATGCCCCTTCTCCAGGGGATCTTCCTGACCCATGAATTGAACCTTGGTCTCCTGTATTGCAGGCAGATTTCACATCTGAGCCACCAGGGAAGCCTGTAACAGAATTTGTTTCTGTTACTCAGTCACTCAGTCATGTATGAATCTTTGTGACCCCATGGACTGCAGCATGCTGGATTTCTCTGTTTTTCACCATTTCCTGAAGCTGGAGATGATTGAGTCTCCATTGAATCTCAGTCATCCATTGAGTCAGTGATTCTATCCAGTCATCTCATCTCCTGTTGTCCCCTTCTCCTGCTTTCAATCTTCCCCAGCACCAGGGTCTTGTCCAGTGAGTCAGCTCTCCACATCAGGTGGCCAAAATATTGGAGCTTCACCTTTAGTATCAGTCCTTCCAATGAATATTGAAGATTCATTTTCTTTAGAATTAACTGGTTGGATCTCCTTGCAGTCCAAGGGACTCTTAAGAGTCTTTTCCAACATCACAGTTCAAAAGCTTTAATTCTCTGGCACTCTTCAAGGGTGGACCTTGTTTATGGTCCAACTCTCACATCTGTATATGACTACTGGAAAAAACACAGTTTTGACTATAACATACTGCTATTTGGCAATAAAAGAAATGAAGCATAGATATACTTGCAAGAAAATCCCCAATTTTCTCTCTCTTTTTTCTCCCCATTGAGGATGCTGCTGCTGCTGCTGCCAAGTCGCTTCAGTCGCGTCTGACTCTGTGCGACCCCACGGACGGCAGCCCACCAGGCTCCGCCATCCCTCAATTCTCCAGGCAAGAACACTGGAGTGGGTTGCCATTTCCTTCTCCAGTGCATGAAAGTGAAAAGTGAAAGTGAAGTCGTTCAGTCGTGTCTGACTCAGCAACCCCATGGACTGCAGCCTACCAGGCTCCTCTGTCCATGGGAGTTTCCAGGCAAGAGTACTGGAGTGGGATGCCATTGCCTTCTCCGTCGTTGAGGATGGATAGATAGACAGTAGGCGACTGCTCAAACTACTGCACAATTGCACTCATCTCACAGGCTAGTTGGAGAAGGCAATGGCACCCCCACTCCAGTACTCTTGCCTGGCAAATCCCATGGATGGAGGAGCCTGGTAGGCTGCCGTCCATGGGGTTGCGAAGAGTCAGACATGACTGAGCAACTTCACTTTCATGTTTCACTTTCATGCCTTGGAGAAGGAAATGGCAACCCACTCCAGTGTTCTTGCCTGGAGAATCCCAGGGGTGGCGGAGCCTGGTGGGCTGCCATCTATAGGGTCGCACATAGTTGGACACGACTGAAGCGACTTAGCAGCAGCAGTAGCAGCACAGGCTAGTAAGAAAATGCTCAAAATTCTCATAGCCAGACTTCAATAGTACATGAACCGTGAACTTCCAGATGTTCAAGCTAGTTTTAGGAAAGGCAGAGGAGCCAGAGATAAAATTGCCAATATTCACTGGATTATCAAAAAAGCAAAAGAGTTCCAGAAAAAAATCTATTTCTGCTTTATTGACTATGCCAAAACCTTTGACTGTGTGGATCACAACAACCTGTGGAAAATTCTGAAAGAGATAGGAATACCAGACCACTTGACCTGCCTCTTGAGAAATCTGTAGGCAAGTCAGGAAGCAACAGTTAGAACTGGACATGGACCAAGAGACAGGTTCCAAGCATGGAAAGGAGTAGGTCAAGGCTGTATATTGTCACCCTGCTTAATTAACTTATACGCAGAGTACATCATGAGAAATGCTGGGCTGGAGGAAGCACAAGCTGGGATCAAGATTGCTGGGAGAAATATCAATAACCTCAGATATGCAGATGACACCACCCTTATGGCACAAAGTGAAGAGGAACTAAAGGGCTGCTTGATGAAAGTGAAAGAGGAGAGTGAAAAATTTGGCTTAAATCTCAACAGTCATAAAACTAAGATCATGGCATCTGGTCCCATCACTTCATGGGAAATAGATGTAGAAACAGTGGAAACAGTTGGCATGTTGGGGTCCAGCCCTGGTGGATCCAGGGTGATTCGAAGGTGGGGATGGAGTTGGCGTCCTTGGAAAAATACATATTTAATTACAGATATAGAGAGAGATTAGAAATGGATAGTGTAGTACAAAAATTAGTGGAGAAAAAGATGCTGAATAACTTGGTTTATGTAGAATAGCATCCATGCTCTAGATGGGAATTCAGCCAGAAAAATGAGGAGCAAGAAAGTACGACATGGGGAGTCAGTCTTTCCAGGAACTGATCCCATTTCTTTATTTTCACGTTTTCTTATATACCTTTTGTTACATATAGGGATGAATACAGAGTCACTCGGGGGTCAGCAGTCCTGACCTTTATCAAAATCAGGTGCTTTACATTAAAAAAAAAGGTCTTAGGGGCTTTTACATCATCTCCTGCTGACATTTACAACCCTTTCTTTCTGATAACCAAAACGCTTATTTTTTCCAAGGGTGTTTTTTTCTTAAACCAGGCACCACCCTCCAAATAAAGTTTCATTCCTATAGGGTAAGGGTGTAGTGAGTTACAATCAAGAAAGGAATTTATTTATCCCAAGGTTAACATGATTAATCTTAAAGGTTAATACTTATTTCTCCTATATGCTAGTTATATTTATTATAAAGGCAGGGGATATGGAGATTTAGCAGCAAACATCAGCCCAACAAATGAAAATCCTTTCACCAATGTTTCCCTTAAGATCTATTTGGTCTTAAGATAGTGATAAAGTTACATTTTTACATAGCAAGGACACAGTGATTTATAACAAAGTACAGTGATCTATAACAAAAAGAGAAAATTCATTAACTAAAAAGTCTAGTATTGCTAACATCAAAAACTGCTATATTTTCTTTTCTATATTCCAAATACATTGATTAATATATTCCCAGGTGCCTAAGGATATGGAGGCCTGGTGGCAATCATTGACTCAATAATGAGAAAAGCCCTATGCTAATACTCGGAAACTCTCTGTGCTGTTTATGGTTGAGAGGTTGTCACACAAGCTAGTCTGTCAGCAGAGAGGTTTGACCTGAGACACCCTTGTCACAGCCAGGGCAGGGAATTAGCAGCAATTATTGACACAACAAATGAAAAACCCTTCACCAATATAATTCCTAACCAACCCAGTATACTAATAATTTCTAACTTCCTACAAGAATTTGCCTTTAGTAAGTCTAAAACATCCTGTGCCTCTCATGGCTGGGGGGCTGTTGTGGCCGGATGAACCTATACAGGCAGGCTAGATAACCTTCAGAGTTCGTAAGCTGAAACACTCTTGTTACGCCCAGGAATTTTTATTAACTTGGAGCTGACGTTTACTCCTTCTCCAAGAGAAATGGTTATGGGGGAGAGTTCCCTGGAAAGTCAAAGGTGTAGGTGAAAGCACAAAACAGACTCTGGTTTTGGGGTTAGATGCTCGGGAACAGGGGGTTTCCTGAGGTTTGATCACGCCTTTGTGTATGCCAAGCTTCCTTCCTCATGACCTCTGCCATCGGTGGAGTTCCTCACGCTGGCTCCCGGCATTGGCAGAGTTTTTGGGGGCTCCCAAATCACTGCAAATGGTGACTGCAGCCATGAAATTAAAAGGTGCTTACTCCTTGGAAGAAAAGTCATGACCAACCTAGACAGCATATTAAAAAGAAGAGACATTTCTTTGCCAACAAAGGTCTATCTAGTTTAGACTATGTATATATATAGTAATTTTTTTTACAATAATCATGTATGGATGTGAGAGTTGGACTATAAAGAAAGCTAAGCACTGAAGAATTGATATTTTTGAACTGTGGTGTTGGAGAAAACTCTTGAGAGTCCCTTGGACTGCAAGGAGACTCAACCAATCCATCCTAAAGAAAATCAGTCCTAAATATTCATTGGAAGGACTGATGCTGAAGCTGAAACTCCAGTACTCTGGCCACCAGATGTGAAGAAATGACTCGTTGAAAAATACCCTGATGCTGGGAAAGGTTGAAGGCAGAAGGAGAAAGGGATGACAGAGGATGAGATGGTTTGATGGCATCACCAACTCAATGGACATGAGATTGAGTAAACTCTGGGAGTTGATGATGGACAGGGAAGGTTGGCATGCTGCGACTTATGGGGTCACAAACAGTTGGACAGGACTGAGCGACTGAACTGAAATCAGACAACTCAGCACAATTTTCTTCCTTCTGAGTTCTCTAGGATTTACATTTCTCAGAATCTCTGCCAGCAAGGTTCAGTTTTATACCTGTAAATGATAGTTAATCACACATGATTGTAAGACACAAGAGAAGCAAATGGGAGCCCTAAGTCTAGAAATATAGCTGCAAAGTATCCAGTTTGTTTGTTAAAGGTATCTGATTGTGTCACGTATCTTTACCTCCTGTTTTTGCAACTTCTTGACCCCCTGAAAGAAAGCAGTGAACTTGGGAGCTAGAGGTGGCTTCCTTGACGTTTTTGCTCCTTCTGGTCTTTCAATAGTTTTGTATATGCTGAACAACCTTAATTCCACCCACTTTTGACTGAGGTAGAGAGAGTACTTCTTGTTTTTTGACTGAAGCCTAAAAGAAACAAATCTAAAATTATATAGAAACGATTTCTGCCAAGATATAATTTTTATACAGAAATTAAAGTTATTTAGTTTGATGAGCTTTATCTATCATGTACATGGAAAAACCACAACAAAAATAAAAAGGATATCTTTAACTTACTAAGAATGTTTCATATCTCTCTGGTCAGTCATGCACAGTTTTGAATTCTGAAGTTATAGAATATGTAAATTGACACAGACACTATGAAAACAGTACAGAGGTTGTTTAAAAGAGTAAAAATATTACAAATATTTTGTTTTGTTTTTTAGCCAATAAGTTGTGTCTGACTCCTTTGCAACTGCCAGACTCTTCTGTCCATGGGATTTTGGAGACAAGAATTCAGAAATGGATTGCAATTTCTTTCTCCAGGGGATCTTCCCAACCTAAGGATAGAACCCGTGTCTTCCTACATTGGCAGGGAGATTCTTCACCATTGAGTCACCTGGGAAACTAGCAATTCCACTTCTGGCTATTTTTCCAGAGAAAATAAAAATATTAATTTGAGAAGATATATGAACTCCTATGCAGGGCTTCCCAGGTGGCTCAGTGGGAAAAAAAAAAAAAAAAAAAAGCCACCTGTCGATATACAAGATACAAGACATGGGTTCGATCCTTGGGTCAAGAAGATCTTCCGGAGAAGGGAATGTCAACCCACTCCAGTATTCTTGCCTGGAGAATTCTATGGACAGATAAGTCTTGTGGGCTACAGTCCATGGGGTTGCAAACAGTCAGACATTACTGAGCATGCATGCATGCACATGCACTCCTATGTTTGTTGAAGCATTTTTTTACAATAGGAAAGATATAGAAGCAACTTAAGTGTTCACTGACCAATTAATAGATCAGAAGATGTGATATATGTATACAAAAGAATATTACTCAGACATAAAAATGAAATAAATTTTGTCATTTGTGACAACATAGATGAATTTAGGGAGTGTTATACTAAGTGAATGTCAGACAGTAAAATGAAAAATATATATATATCATTTCACTTAGAATCTAAAAGGAAATCAAATGAACAAATGAAAACAGACTTAGAGATACAGAGAACAAGCAGGAGGTGCTAAAAAGGGAGGGAGCTGGGAGATGAGAGAAATAATACGTGAGGGAAATTAAGAAGTATAAATTTCCAGTTCCAAAATAAATCCTGCTATGATGAAATACACAGGATGGGAAAGATAGTCAAGAATATTGCTATAATTGTATAGGTTCAACCAATAGTAAGAATTATCATGGTGATTATTTTGTAGTGTATAGAAATATGGAATCACTATGTTGTAGGTCAATTATGTTTGAAATAAATAAATAGGTTTTGAACAAATAAATAGAACTACAGGATGACTTCTGTTATTGAGCTTTTATAAATAAAATTAGTATATAAATAAGCAACATCAGAGAAAGGCAAAGTTCAATTGCTTTGGATATATTTATATAGCAACACCTGTTTCTTGAAAGTTTAAAAGAATACACTCAGGATTATTCCTTGTTTCTTGAAAGAGATAACACTATATGCTGCTGTAAAAATATTTCACTAAATAAAATGTTGCTCTATGACTGACCTATATTATGGTTTGTTATCCTCATAAGCAATGAGATTTTTCAGGCTTAAATATAGGGTAATGATTTGTATTGAGTGCAACAATATTACAAACCTGTGTAAGATGTAGAAGCATGCATTCAGCTTTTCTTCATCTGTATCAGTTCTCTTGTAGCTCAAACAGCACTTTAAAAATGCCAGATAGCCTCTGTTTTCTTTTCTGAGTCAGGATGAAATTGGGCTATTGTAGTTTTTTATTTCCCATGAAGCAGTTTCTAGCTCCTGATTGTCAGTAAGAAAGTACTGTATAGTTAGAATTAGTATCTTTTCTTTCCCTTATTTACAATGTAAATAAGGAGTGAGCACTTGAAATATCTTATGACTTACAAATAGATAAATTTCAATGTTGATAAGAAGAAAAATCATATTTATTGAAGACCTAATGTATTTCAAGTATTAGAGTAGGCAAGCACAAGATGTATGTGTGCTAAGTCACTTCATTCATGTCCGACTCTGCAACCTTATGAACTGCAACCTGCCCGGCTCCTCTGTCCATGGGATTCTCCAGGCAAGAATATGGGAGTGGGCTGCCATGTCCTCCTCCAGGGAATCATCCCAACCCAAGGACTGAACCTGTGTCTCTTAAGTCTCCTGCATTAGCAGGCAGGTTCTTTATACCATTAGCATCACCTGGGAAGCCCAAGCATAAAATAGGTCACACGTAATATTGTGTTTTTCTTTTGGGGGATTATAATTGTGACATTGAAGCAGCGACTTTTACTTGATTTTTTATCTAAGATTAAAACTTTGGCCCAAGTACTTATTTTAATTGTGTAGAAAATTAATTTTAATGTTGCTTACAGCATTTAATTGATAAGTTTATTTTATTAAAGTCATAATAATTTCATAGAAATATTTTACAAAGAAGTGATCCTTCACCCTAGAAGGTATGCACTTAATACATATTTTATACTTTTTAAACTTTTATTTTTATAACCTTTTTTTTTTGCATTATTAGAAATGGAATGAGAACACTAGTCTTTTCCCTAATGTCTGAGTGAAAAAACTCTGCTCTAAATCCTACTGTAACTGAGAAACAGAAGTTCCCAGAGGCACACACAGAAGGATTCTGGCTTTTCAAAACCATTTCCAAGCAATAAGCCTAGAATAATATATATTCCATTTCTTCCTGAGTATGTTCTTATGGCTTTTTTTTCTTATTTGTGAGTCTATTATATTAAGAAATAAACTGAAAAGAAGTATTAAAACAATTACAAAAGTTATCTTAATATTCACTTCCCACCCTCCCATTTTCCCATTATTAACTAGAAGAGCTAATTCTTAAGCAATTATTGCAGTTGGAAAAGCCTGATAAATAAATGGAAAAAGGAAGGGTTGGTACAGCTATTATTTTATCGGGGAAGGCTCAGGGAGAGGATCCTTTGTAATATTCTACCCCAGCCTTCAGCAAGTACAACACAGAGAGGAATAATACATTGGCCCCGTATTATTGTGCTACAAAAAATAAGGCTGAAAGAATATTTCTAAAATGTAACTGAAGATTCTCAAGCATCTCTGTATCCTCAAATTAACATTGGATTAAACCAAGATGATGGTATTAGCAAATTTAAAAAGATAACTCAGTTGAAAAACAATAAAATACAACCCTCAAACTACTTTTCAGTGACGTAGGTATGACATAGGTTCTCCTCACTTTCCATGTGTTAATTTGTACCATAAATACATGTAAAAGCAGGTAAACATTTTTTCCAATTATTTTTTTTCTTTCCCAAAATAAGCAACTTCCTTTTCATTCTTTTCTGTGGTGATTTTCTTTCTTCTTCTTCTCTCTCTCCTTTTTTTTTTGTTTAATTTGCTTCTAACACCATTATTTGTCATTACGACAGGGGGAGGCTCTATTATCTGAGGTCTTTGCTTTTTTTCAGGGATCAGACTCTCTTCCCTTAGGTTTGCATCCTAAGGCTTTTTGCTAACTTTTATATATACCTTTCCTGTCCTTCTAAACTGAGCTAGTAACAAGCAGGTTTTAGTGTTCAGACAGTAGAATTCCACATCATTTTAAAATGCTTGCTTGTACTTCATATTGTATGGGTGCTTGATTGCTTCATATCGCCTCTTTGATATCTACTCACCTTCTGGGTACAGTCATTTTATTGTCTTCTTTGAGAGGTGATACCTCTTACGGATTTTGCTTGCTCTGGCTTTATCATGACTGTATCTGTGAATTATTATTTACAGCCCTCAGTAGTTGATAATGGTGTCTTCTCATTTTGAAGAAGAATGAGAGCTCCACTTGTTAGAAGAACAGATGTATCTTCTTAGGTAGAAATACAGGTTATGTGAGAGCTCAAATGTGGGCAGAGAGGCCACAGTGGAAACTGAGTAACCAAAGGCTAAACTACTGGAACTGAATTACGTTGTCAGTTATTAATTGATTGCCTCTCAGCTCTGAATGCACCCTTCAACAAATGCTCTGGTATAAATCACAGGATTTCTTTATGTCTCTTTCAAAGTGAGCCCACAATTAAGTTTTCTCCCTGGAGACCTGTGGAGGGCTATCACTTACATAAGATTTGTTCATCACAGTTCAGGCAGAGCAGACATGGGAATGACCTTTCTGTTGCCTTCTGAACACTGAAGTCTGTGTCCTGGGCTAGGGATCAGGCATCCTATGTGGCCTACTCATTGTGAAGGCCTCTTGCCCTGACCAGTGCCTGGAGTTCCTCGTATGCCTCTGCATAGCTTGCAAGCTGCCTATGATGTGAATAGTCACCCACCAAGCTGGGCTCCATCTGTAAGAACACACAGATGGCATACTCAAAGGCTACCAGTGCTCAGACTCCTAGTGCATATCTGTGCCACCTGTCATTTATTTCCTACTCTCCACTTGTATTCAGGAGGATGGCCTTGTTGTTCACAAAGCAGGAAGGATTAGCTCCAGCCTGTTCAACAAGAGGACTTCATAGTGAGCAAATTACATCTTCTCCAAATGAGACTCAGCCCTTCCCTGTTTGTCCTTCCTTGGATGTTATCCCATATTGCACTTCTATATATATGAGGTTTCCATCTTCCGATTAGATTTAGCATGCTATATAAGTCAAGTATTAAGTAATGCAGAATATGCGAAGCCTAAGAATTTTGAATATAAGGAAACGGGAACTAAGATTTTTGTTACTAATATTTTTGCTGTTGTTTCCTAAAATTTGTTTCCCTTTTACAAAGATAGCCTGAAATGTGTATCTTGTATCAATTCAAGTTTCAAAGTACTAATTGTGTGTATGTGTGCTTGTGTGTGTGTGTGCTTGCTTAGTCACGCCTGACTCTTTGTGACCGCATGGACTGTAGGCCAGCAGGCTCCTCTGTCCATGGAATTTCCAGGCAAAAGTACTGGATCAAGTTTCCATTTTCTTCTTCAGGGGATCATCCCAACCCAGGGATCGAACCCACACCTCTTGTATTTCCTGCATTGGCAGGCAAGTTCTTTCACAGCTGAGCCACCAGGTAAGACCTAGAATTAGTTGCGGTGGTGGCCAAATTTTGTTCCACCCTGTATATCTTTGGCAGGGAAGATCCAAAGGTGCTTTTCTCTTCATTTGTGGGTTTACTATGAAATTCATAAAGATTTTATTATCACCAGAGAGCACATGTTTCATATCATGGAATCAGAAATTCCAGGCTGAGAATCTACACTGAGGACAGAGCCTGTGCAAACTGTCAGCTTGAATCTCTACTTGGACAGTCCTCCTTGTAATAAAACACCTCCACTCACTCACATGAGGAAGGACGAATGGGAGAAAAAAATTATCAAGGAGACAAGTGAATTTCCTTATTATTTTACACTTTGTCCTTTCCTCTGGGAATATTGTTAAATTTTTAAACATATTTTGCACAAGGATGACTATACATTAATATCAGAACAGTCCATGATGCAAGCAAAGCTAAAATGTTTCTAAATTCGTAATATAGTCTTAAATATAGGACCGTTGAAAAGCAGATTTCTAGATGATAATTATATGAGAGATATTTAAGCTAAAATAGTTAGAAATAAAGGAATGAAACGTAGTCACTGTACTACCATCTTTTCTTTAAAGGGATACTACTTTAAATTTCACCTAATGAGAAAGAGAATTTAACCAGAAATTGTATTCCTTCTTCTACACTTCTGAAAAGTGGAAAGTAATGAAAATCCAACAGGTAGTAAAAAGAATGAATAAAAGCAGAGAACTTTTAACATACTGCAGTAAAACACTAGTAGATGGCATAATGGTATCATTTGATTTGATTTGATATCAGGCCTCTGAAACAGTAATACTGATAACAGTAATATTATCAGCATTAACAACATAATTTATTCAATATCATATTCATAATTTTATACCAATAAAATTATTAACTATATAATACCCACACATAAAAAGCTTACCCAAAGACTTGGATGGTTGCTGCTGGGTAGAATAGAGTTACAGCCATATGAAGCCTTGTAGATATCACTTCTATGACTGATGTCTATAGCCTATGACTATATCTGTATATATAAACATGATCTGAAAATGAGCACCATTTTCCCTCTGATAATCTAATTCCTCCTTCCCAGTTTCTCTCTAATCTCACTTTAAGAAAATTCTCCCCAGATGTGCCTTCTGCATGGGATTTATGTTACAGGTTTTGCTTAAGGCAGTTAAAGGGCACAGTCAATGGATAGTGAATGATGTAGGTTTAGCAGTAATGCCTTCAGTATTTTGGAACTTAAGTGACTGAAACAAAGACCAGGGACCAGGGAGTCCTTTTGTTATAGTGACAGCTGCAGTGAGTGGACTAGGTTGTTTATCTGTGTGACCTTTGCTGTCATTTCTGCTGCTTAATCCTCCATGGTTTCTGTGGGAACTGCCACTTCCCTAAATCCAAACTTCCACCATCCTAATGATTCCAAGAGGCCCTAGTATTTTTCCACTAAGTCTTCTTGCTTAAAATTATTTAAAGGTATCATATTTTTTGTGGTCAGTTATATAAGGACTGTTCTCTGCTCTTTTGTCTGAGGATATCACATAAGTAGATCCATTCCTAAAGCTCTCACAAATGAAACATAGTCTAGAAGGTGGAATTAGATCGTATTTCTAATAATGGTTTTCTCCATGATCATGCTTCTCTGTATTCCTCTCTTTTACCACCTGGTGGATTTTTTTTTATCATTCTACACTTGCAACTGAGACTTTTGGGGTGATTCTACTTAGCTTCAGCCATTAGTGCTTTTAAATGGAAGTTGACTTATTTGTATATTTATAATAGTTTATGATTTTAATATATAATCTAAAATACTCAGTTAAAAAAATAGGACAGATGCAATAATATCTTAAGCTTCAAGCAACAGTAATTCTGTCCTGTTCTTGCATTTCTGGCTTTACAATTTTCCTTGTACCTTCTTAAAGTAGACTTCTTAATACTTTATTACTTCATTAAGTGAGCCCCCTTAAACATACCTCTAAACGTAGTTTAATAGAGATTACTGCCAACTTAATGATATTTTAACTTCAATGATTTTCAAATTTATAATGGTGTGAAATATATATGCATTCAGTAGAAATTGTACTTCAGATTTTTCATTTTGATTTTTTCCTGGGCTAGCAAAATGCAGAGTAGCTCTTTAGTAATACAGGACAGTAGCTCCCAATCCCTGGAGAAGGCAATGGCAACCCACTCCAGTACGCTTGCTTGGAGAATCCCACGGATAGCGGAGCCTGGTTGCCTGCAGTCCATGCGGTCGCTAAGAGTCGGAAATGACTGTGCAACTTCACTTTCACATTCATGCACTGGAGAAGAAAATGGCAACCCACTCCAGTATTCTTGCCTGGAGAACCCTGGGGACAGAAGAGGCTGTTGGGCTACCATCTGTGGGGTCACACAGAGTTGGACACGACTGATGCGACTTAGCAGCAGCAGCAGCTCCCAGTCAGCCATGTGATCGCAAGGACAGACAATCAATACACTTAATGACCATTCTGTATCCAGACAACCTGTTTCACTTTTCACTTTCAGTATGGTATTCAATAAAAGACAGGAGATATTAAAAAAATTTTTTTTTTAAGTAGGCTTTGTGTTAGATGAATGAATGTGCCCTAGTATAGGACCAGAAACAAAACATGTTCTGAATATTCAGGTAGGCTGACTAATTTGATTCCTGGTTTGGGGAGATACCCTGGAGAAGGAAATGGCAACCCATTCCAGTATTCTTGCTTGGAAAATTCCAAAGGCAAAGGAGCCTTGTGGGCTACAGTTCATGGGGTTGCAAAGAGTCACATGACTGAGTGAGCACAAATGCACAGACTAATTTATGGTATTCAGTAAGTTAGTATATTACACACTTCTGACTTTCATATTCTCATTTACTGGAATAGAAACACAAAACAAATGTGTGTGTGTGTGTGTGTATATATATATATATATATATACACATATATGTGTAACCTATATATTTATTATTCAGTTCAGTTGCTCAGTGGTGTCCAACTTTTTGCGACCCCATGAATCACAGCACACCAGGCCTCCCTGTCCATCACCAACTCCTGGAGTTCACCCAAACTCATGTGCATCGAGTCGGTGATGCCATCCAGCCATCTCATCCTCTGTCATCCTCTTTTCCTCCTGCCAACAATGTCTCCCAGCCTCAGCGTCTTTTCCAATGAGTCAACTCTTTGCATGAGGTATCCAAAGTATTGGAGTTTTAGCTTCACCATCAGTCCTTCCAATGAACACCCAGGACTGATCTCCCTTTAGGATGAACTGGTTGGACCTCCTTGCAGTCCAAGGGACTCTCAAGAGTCTTCTCCAACACCACAGTTCAAAAGCATCAATTATTCGGTGCTCAGCTTTCTTCACAGTCGAACTCTCACATCCATACATGACCACTGGAAAAACCATAGCCTTGACTAGATGGACCTTTTTGGCAAAGTAATGTCTCTGCTTTTTAATATGGTATCTAGGTTGGTCATGACTTTCCTTCCAAGGAGTAAGCATCTTTTAATTTCATGGCTATAATCACCATCTGCAGTGATTTTGGAGCCCCCCAAAATAAACTCTGACACTGTTTCCATTGTTTCCCCATCTATTTGCCATGAAGTGATGGGACCGGATGTCAGGATCTTCGTTTTCTGAATGTTGAGCTTTAAGCCAACCTTTTCACTCTCCTCTTTCACCTTCATCAAGAGGCTTTTGTGTTCCTCTTCACTTTGTGCCATAAGAGTGGTGTCATCTGCATATCTAAGATTATTGATATTTCTCCCAGCAGTCTTGATTCCAGCTTATGTTTCTTCCAGTCCAGCATTTCTCATGATGTACTCTGTATATAAGTTAAATAAGCAGGGTGACAATATATAGCCTTGACATGCTCCTTTTCCTATTTGGAACCAGTCTGTTGTTCCATGTCCAGTTTTAACTCTTGCTTTATTATTAGTAGAAGTCAAGTAATTACATAATTTATATTTATATAGAATATTTAAGGCTATATAATGAAATTAATTGATTCATTTTTATGTGTGTAAAGGCAACACAAATGAGATATTAGGAGGGGCCTGGTGAGCTACAGTCCATGGGGTCACAAAGAGTCTGACATGACAGGGCAAAGTGATTCTATTTTTGTACATCAATTATATACTACTGTTTGTGCTTGTTCAGCTTAAATTTTAGTTTGGCTTTGGAATATTATAACTTCACCCTATTTAGAATGGATTAATGGCTTCAAAATACAGTGAAAAAACTTGAGTATAGACTAACATAGGATCTTACAAGGACAGGTAAATTAGCAAGTATGACAAGTATATCTTTCATACAAATGTCTGAGAAAATGTTTGAGTTGGACTTCATGTCTTAGGAATCCATTCTTCTCTAAGTTCCATAGTGGCCTCTGCTAGAAGATTTTGTCAAATTAATGTAATGAGGCTATCAGGGCTTTTATTTCATCATTATGCAAACATAGTGGCAAATCTAATTATATATATGTATATATATATATATAATAAATTATATTTTTATGAATGCATTAGAGCTTTTCAATAAAAAGCAAAATAAGCTAAGAACAGAAAATTCAACAAAACCAAAAAGGTAGTCTTCAAAGGTGATGCTTTCATATATATATATATATATATATATATGTGTGTGTGTGTGTGGTATATATATATATATATATATATGATAAGTACGTGTAATGTGATTGCCAAAACATTTATAACTTCAAAGCCAACCTCTATTCTATAAAATGAGAGAAAGAACAATGTGTGTTTGCCAACATTTCTTCCTCAAATGATACTATTAGATATTTCATAATACAAATGACACAGTGTGAAAAGCAATTGCTGTCATTTGGATATGGTGGTAGGTATTTCAGTTTACAATTTAATAAATCCACTGATGTGCAGAATATGAATCTCTCTTCACATGTGAGTATGTTGTATATAAGGGAAACTACAAAGCTTCTTTTTATCATTGAAACCCAAGCTAGAGAAAGAGATGATTTTAACTGTGTCAGGCATTATGTTGAGCTGTATGTAAGCTCAAAAAAAAAAAAAAAAGACTTCAGAACTGGTACTGATAAAGCATCAGCTGTTTGGGGGGTGAGGTAAAATATTCCTATGCAAATAGAAGTTAGAATAGAATGCCTGTTTACATATTATTTGATTATTCCAAGACAGCGACTGGTGATCAGTTGTATGCCTCATCCGGATTCAGTGCAAAAGGGATATTTAACATTTTTAATACAACCAAATCATGGCCATGGCTTATATACATATAGCATACTGTGCCATTCAAACAAAGTAAAACAACAGGATTTAAATTTTCATATTGAAACACTTTGTTAAGGAAAAAATAGATTACATAAATTTTACAAGGAGTGGAGATTATATATTATTTTCTCAGACCAATTAATTACTTTGAGTTCTAATGGCTTCTTCCAAGCGGCTTCTTCTTACTGATCATTATCCAAGGAGGCTAAATATCTATTAAGCTTATAACAGCTTTCTTTGAAAAAAAAAAAAAAACTGTACACACAATTGTGTCCCTTCAGATGGCAATGTGTCTATTTGGATAATTTCTTTTTTTCAATACAGTCTCCTTTTAGGTATTGTTCTATACTCTCTGGGACTGCTTTCCTTCTGAGCAGTTAAACTGTATGGAAAAAAAAAAAGTTCAAACACTACAACTTATACTTGAAAATGTAAAATTGTAAATTGTGTATTTATAATTGCTATATTGTGTCCAATTCTTTCCAACTCCATGGACTGTAACCTACCATGCTCCTCTGTCCATGCTATTGCTGAGGCAAAATACTGGAGTGGGCTGTCATTCCCTGGAGAACCAGGGGATCTTCCCAACTCAGGGATCGAACCTGCATCTCCTGCCTTGGTAGGCAGATTCTTTACTGCTGAGCCACCAGGGAAGCCCAAAATCTAATATAGTAGTGATAAGGTATAAGAAAGGCAGATGAGAATGCTGACCTTGAATTTGTCAAAAATTTCACAAAATTGGAAAATACTATTAAAATATCAACTATCAGCTGATAATCATTTATCATAAGTTATAAAATACTATATTTTATAATTTAAAAACTACTTTCTAAAGTAGTTTTAAAGTATTTTTCTAAAACTGTTGATCTCACATACAGTGAATACCTTTAAAATGATCACTTACAATTTTAGTAACTAGTAATTAAGCCAACAGAAATTGTCCAGCCAATTTTTTTTTAATTTTATTTTTAGTTTATTTTACTTTACAATACTGTATTAATTTTGCCATACATTGACAAGAATCTACCACGGGTGTATATGAGCTCCCCAATCCTGAACCCCCTCCCACCTCCCACCCCATATCATTTCTCTGGATCATCCCCGTGCATCAGCCCCAAGTATTCTGTATCCTGTATCAAACATAGACTGGCGCTTCATTTCTACATGATAGTATATATGTTTCAATGCAATTATCCCAAATCATTCTACCCTCTCCCTCTCCCTCCAAAAGTCCATTCTATACATCTGTGTCTCTGTTGCTGTCTTGCATACAGGGTCATCATTATCATCTTTCTAAATTCCATATATATGTGTCAGTATACTGTATTGGTGTTTTGTTTTGTTTTTTTTTTTTTTTTCCCTAGCTTACTTCACTCTGTATAAGTGGCTCCAGTTTCATCCATCCCATTAAAACTGATTCAAATATATTCTTTTTAATGGCTGAGTAACACTCCATTGTGTATATGTACCACAGCTTTATTATCCATTCATCTGCTGATGGACTTCTAGGTTGCTTCCATGTCCTGGCTATTATAAACAGTGCTGCAATGAACATTGGGGTACATGTGTCTCTTTCAATTCTGGTTTCCTCGGTGTGTATGCTCAGCAGTGGGATTGCTGGGTCATAAGGCAGTTCTATTTGCAAATTTTTAAGGAATCTCCACACTGTTTTCCATAGTGGCTGTACTAGTTTGCATTCCCACCAGCAGTGTAAGAGGGTTCCCTTTTCTCCACATCCTCTCCAGCATTTATTGCTTGTAGACTTTTGGATCACAGCCATTCTGACTGGAGTGACACAGCAAACATTATCCTCAATGGTGAAAAATTGAAAGCATTTTCCCTAAAGTCAGGAACAAGACAAGGGTGTCCACTTTCACCACTACTATTTAATATAGTTCTGGAAGTTTTGGCCACAGCAATCAGAGCAGAAAAAGATATAAAAGGAATCCAAATTGGAAAAGAAGAAGTAAAACTCTCACTGTTTTCTGATGATATGATCTTCTACATAGAAAATCCTAAAGACTCCACCAGAAAATTACTAGAGCTAATCAATGAATATAGTAAAGTTGAAGGATATAAAATCAACACACAGAAATCCCTTGCATTCCTATACACTAATAATGAGAAAGTAGAAAAAGAAATTAAGGAAACAATTCCATTCACCATTGCAACAAAAAGAATAAAATACTTAGGAATATATCTACCTAAAGAAACTAAAGAACTATATATCAAAAACTATAAAACACTGATGAAAGAAATAAAAAAGGACACTAATAGATGGAGAAATATACCATGTTCATGGATTGGAAGAGTCAATATAGTGAAAATGAGTATACTACCCAAAGCAATCTACAGATTCAGTGCAATCCCTATCAAGCTACCAGCGGTATTTTTCACAGAGCTGGAACAAATAGTTTCAAGATTTGTATGGAAATACAAAAACTCGAAATCCCAAAGCAATCTTGAGAAAGAAGAATGGAACTGGAGGAATCAACTTGCCTGACTTCAGGCTCTACTACAAAGCCACAGTCATTAAGACAGTATGGTACTGGCACAAAGACAGGAATATAGATCAATGGAACAAAATAGAAAGCCCTGAAATAAATCCACACACATATGGACACCTTATCTTTGACAAAGGAGGCAAGAATATACAATGGAGTAAAAACGATCTCTTCAACAAGTGGTGCTGGGAAAACTGGTCAACTACTTGTAAAAGAATGAAACTAGATCACTTTCTAATACCACACACAAAAATAAACTCAAAATGGATTAAAGATCTAAACGTAAGACCAGAAACTATAAAACTCTTAGAGGAGAACATAGGCAAAACACTCTCCGACATAAATCACAGCAGGATTCTCTACGATCCATCTCCCAAAATACTAGAAATAAAAGCAAAAATAAACAAATGGGATCTAATTAAAATTAAAAGCTTCTTCACAACAAAAGAAGCTATAAGTAAGGTGAAAAAGACAACCTTCTGAATGGGAGAAAACAATAGTAAATGAAGCAACAGACAGACAACTAATCTCAAAAATATACAAGCAACTTATGCAGCTCAACTCCAGAAAAATAAACAACCCAATCAAAAAAATGGGCCAAAGAACTAAATAGGCATTTCTCCAAAGAAGACATAAGGATGGCTAACAAACACATGAAAAGATGCTCAACATAACTCATTATCAGAGAAACGCAAATCAAGACCACAGCCAATGTTTTATAGTGGAGAAAATTAGTCCTTTATAGAAAAGTAACTTGAAAATAAAATGGCATTAATAAAGAAGCTAAATATTATAGGAGAGTGATGTAAAGTCTGAGTTAAGAAATGTATGTAGCAATGATGCTCATCTGTTATAATCAAGTCAGATTTTTATTTTTTTATTTACTTGATTTTATCCCTTGCCAAATCTTTGTCATCTAGAACTTTACACATTAAATGTGCCAGAAAACACAATGGTTATTACAATGACTAAACTGATGACACCTAGTCTAATCATTTGTTTTTAAAATGTAAAGAAGCTGACATGCTAACTTTTCCTTTTATTCCAACAAGCAGTTTTTAAAAATCTGAAATTCAGAAAGTGAAGTGTTTCTCTAAGATTTTAATACATTTTGAATTATTCTGCTTATAAAATGAACATTAGAATAGCACATGAGTTAAGGGTAAAGATTCTAGAGGAAAATTGTCTTGTTTTAAATTCTGAATCTAGCATTCATTAGCATTACATTTGTGAAATTTCCTTAGCTAACTCATACCTTAATTACACTTTTATAAAATTAAAATTATACAGGAACAGTGTAATTTATCATGGAAACTGAAAACTTTTGCAAAGATAAAATGGTATAAACAGATTTCAAAAAGTCACTCAAATGAAACACCTAAAATAATGTGTAAATAAATATATCCTATACTTTGGGATGGGAATACTAGATGACCTTCCCTGCCTCCTAAGAAACATGTTTGCAGGTCAAGAAAGCAGCAGTTAGAACTGACATGGAACAATGGACTGGTTCCAAATTGGGAAAAGTATACGTCAAGGCTGTATATTGTCACTCTGCTTATTTAACTTATATGCAGAGTACATCATACAAAACGATGTGCTGGATGAAGCACAAACTGGAATCAAGATTGCCAGGAGAAATGTTAATAACCTCAAATATGCAGATGGCACCACCCTTATGGCAGAAAGCAAAGAGGAACTAAAGAGTCTCTTGATGAGGGTGAAAGAGGAGAATGAAGAACCTGGCTTAAAACTCAGCATTCAAAAAACTAAATTCATGAGATCCAGTACCATCACTTTATGGCAAATAGATAGGGAAACAATGGAAACAGTGACAGACTTTATTTTCTTGGGGTCCAAAATCATTGCAGATGGTGATTTCAGCCATGAAATTAAAAGATGTTTGCTCCTTGGAAGAAAAGCTATGACCAACCTAGACAGATATTAAAAAGCAGAGACGTTACTTTGCCAACAAAGGTCCATTTAGTCAAGGCTATAGTTTTTCCGGTGGTCATATATATATGTGAGTGTTGGACTACAAAGAAAGCTGAGCACCGAACAAATGATGCTTTTGAACTGTGGTGTTGGAGAAGGTTCTTCAGAGTCTCTTGGACTGCAAGAAGATCTAATTAGTCCATCCTAAAGGAGATCAGTCCTGAATATTCATTGAAAGGATGATACTGAAGGTGAAACTCCAATATTTTGGCCACTCAATGTGAAGAGCTGACTCATTAGAAAAGACTCTGATGCTGTGAAAGACTGAAGGTGGGAGGTGAAGGGGATGGCAGAGGATGGGATGGTTGGATGGCATCATCAACTCAATGGCCATGAGTCTGAGCAAAGTCCAGGAAATGGTGAAGGATAGAGAAGCCTCGCATTCTGCAGTTGTGGGATAACAAAGAGTTGGACATGATTGAGTTGCTGAACAAAAACCTCATACTTTTGGATATACCATTAAAGTGAAAGTGAAGTCGCTCAGTGATGTCCAACTTTTGTGACGCCATGGACAGTAGCCATCAGGCTCCTCTGTCCATGAATACTGGAGTGGGTTGCCATTTCCTTCTCCAGGGGAATCTTCCCAACCCAGGGATCAAACCCAGGTCTCCTATATTGTAGGAAGATGCTTTAACCTCTGAGCCACCAAGGAAGCTATTATATCCTAGAAGCCACCAGGATATAATATTGCTACACTACAAAGATATTAATGTTCTCAAATTAATCTTCAAATTAACATTCTAGCTGGATAAAATCAAATTTCAGTATTTTTGTCAACATTTTCCTTAATATATGCACAGAAGAATAATGGCCTTGAGGTCAACTTACAGCAAAAATGGAAACTATAGCACATATATGCTTAGTCACTCAGTCATGTTCAACTCTTTGCAAATCCATGGTTGAAGTCCACCAGGCTCCTCTGACCATGGGGATTCTCCAGGCAAGAATATTGGAGTGGGTTGCCATGCCCTCTTCCAGTAACACATAATACAAAGTCATACTATAAAAGAAAATCTATCAAAACCACAATAAAGTACCATTTCATGCCAGTCAGAATGGCTGTAATCCAAAAGTCTATAAGCAATAAATGCTGAAGTGGGTGTGGGAGAAAAAGGAATCCTCTTACACTGTTGGTGGGAAAGCAAACTAGTACAGCCACTATGGAGAACAGTGTGGAGATTCCTTAAAAATTGCAAATAGAACTGCCTTATGACCCAGCAATCCCACTGCTGAGTATACACACCGAGGAAACCAGAATTGAAAGAGACACCTGTACCCCAATGTTCATTGCAGCACTGTTTATAATAGCCAGGACATGGAAGCAACCTAGAAGTCCATCAGCAGATGAATGGATAAGAAAGCTGTGGTACATATACACAATGGAGTGTTACTCAGCCATTAAAAAGAATATATTTGAATCAGTTTTAATGAGATGGATGAAACTGGAGCCAGTTATACAGAGAGAAGTAAGCCAGAAAGAAAAACACCAATACAGTATACTGACACATATATATGGAATTTAGAAAGATGGTAATGATAACCCTGTATGCAAGACAGCAAAAGAGACACAGATGTATAGAACAGTCTTTTGGACTCTGGGGTAGAGGGAAAGGGTGGGATGATTTGGGAGAATGGCATTGAAACATGTGTAATATCATATAAGAAACAAATTGCCAGTCTAGGTTCAATGCAGGATACAGGATGCTTGGGGCTGGTGCACTGGGGTGACCCAGAGAGATGGTATGGGGAGGGAGGTGAGAGAGGGGTTCAGGATTGGGAACACGTGTACACTCATGGAGGATTCATGTTGATGTATGGCAAAACCAATACAGTATTGTAAAGTAAAATAAAGTTAAAAAAGGGAAAGAAAATCCTATAAAATAGGAACAAGAAAAATATGCACTCTCACAGAAAAGAAAAAGACAAAATACATAAACAAGCATCTGAAGAGATGTTCAGATTAACTTGTAGTTAGGGAAATACAGATTAAAACAATTGTGGGTTCAATGAATCTCCAACAAAATGGCAAATTTATAAAGCTAGACAATGCCTCATGGTGATGGAGGATACAGAAACATGACCACATGCACCGAAGGTAAACTTAGGGACTGCTTAGGTCAGAAAAAATATATTTCATTGCCTTAGAATCTTATTCGTGTTTGTATCTTCCTGAGAATTTTCATATAAGATATATATAAGGATGCTTATTACAATGTTAACTTTTGAGCCAAGGATTGGAGGTAATCTTGGATTTTTATCACTAGAAGAATGAATAATTAAAGCATTATAAGTGTATGCTCTAATTATGAATACATTAAAAATATCTGAGTATAAAGCTAAGAGTCAGAATGTCCTGACTTACCATTTCCACAGAAATAAATATTACTAAGAAACTGAACAAATGCAATGATGTATGTGTGTGTGTGTGTGTGTGTGTGTGTGTGTGTGTGTGTGTATGAGTGCACTCAGTCTCTCTCAGTCATGTCTGATTATTTGCAGTCCCATGGACTGTAGCCCTCTGTCCATGGTATTTTCCTGGCAAGTCGGAAGGAGACTGCCATTTCCTTATCCAAATGTTTCCAACCCAGGGATCCAACCCTGCATCGATCTTGCATTGGCAGGTGGATTCTTTACCACTGAGCCACCTGGTAAGCTCATGTATATGTACAAGCCTAAATATACCTGCCAAAGGTATTTAATATTCAAAAATGGAAAGCTGATAATAAAAATTGTACTATGATGTAATAAGTTTATGATGGTAATTATCGACAAGGAAGACTAAAGTACACAAATTACAAGCACAATTTTTTGGATAAAATATTCATCTGCATATACATATGGATATACATATACACACATTGTCACCCACAAAGTAACACTTGCTAGCTACCTTTGCAAGGATCAAATTATAAACCACTGCAGCTGTTGACATTCAACACCTGATACAAGGAGTTAAGGGTAGAGATCAAGACTGAGGCACTCTGTGCTACTGGACAAAATAGTGGAAAATTTCTTCAGATAGATATTTTCAGTAGATTTAAGGGCCAAATACTTGCATCTCTTCATATCCAGGAAGGCACTAAAGTTTTTCATGGTGACATCTGGTCCTCAAGACTAGTAGTAACCTTCTGCAAAAAATATGTGCTTGATTGAATGTATTCCCCACTCACCAAAATCACACATGTACTGACCTCCTGTCTACTTCCTGGGAGCAGTTTCTTAGAGATATCAGAAATGCTGTCTCTTGAGCTATACTACTGAGATTTCAATTATCAAGTCACAATTTCTAATTTTTATGATTTTTTTCCCTTAAAGTACATATATATTTCCTTTAAGCTACATACATTTTTCCTGTTTTCATATACTTTTTTTCTTTTTCCCCTTAAAACTCAACAAAAATTAAACATGTATTCAGAAATATTTAAAACCTCACAACACTCTTCAAATTTGGTTTCACCAAATTTTACTTTTCACTGATTTTGAATCAAAAAGAAAGCAAAATTACCTTCTGGATATGGAAAGAAAGGGAAATTTTCAAAAACAAACTGTCAAAGTCTGGTTAAAACCTTGCCTATTGTTTGAGATAGAAGCAGCAAAATATTGCCTACTTTGCAAGATTAAGTTAAGGTCATAAAGAAAGTTTATTTCTTAGGCAGTCTAGATCCAACTAGTTATTTCCCTGGTGGTAAATTAGAAAAAGACTACTATATTATAAAGTGTTTTGATTCAAGTCAGGTTACTAAGTTATGTCTGGAAAATCTGGATATCTTGGGTATTTGGGCTACCCTGTCTTGCTCCAGGGCCAGATATACTTACCTGTATAATCATTGAAAAGCCTTAGGAAAAATTATGGAGTTGGATGCACATGATTTGTGGCTCAGAGACCTCAGAATTTTTATGTATAATGCCAGATGTTAGTCTCCTCTTTCTAATGAAGATTGCTATTTTTATAATTAAATTCACTGAGGTTTCATTGAGTCCTCACATATATAATCTCTCTTAAAAACAAAGTTTGAATGCACTCCTCAACTTCCACACACAAACTTGTTCATTCAACATGTTTCACTATTAGAATCAAATTCACTATTTTGTAACATCTGCATCTTGAGCATTATATACAACAAAAATAAAACACTAGTGATAATTTTCCATTTAAATAGGGAAAACCTTAGATAAATTTTACATTGGGTTCAAGCATTAGACAAAAAATAGATAACACAATGTAGAAAAGCTAGTAAATCATTATTATTATTGAGACTTTTACTTAAAGGTTTTTGCTATTTTGGGAATAATTAGCTATGTAATAATAATTTGTCATTACATTAAGAACTTAAACATTCAATTAGTATTCATAAAATGGATATTGTGCATGTCAGTGTAAGACACTACATAATAAGTTTACAAAGGTTAAGAAGAAAAAAAAGCTTCTCCTTGAAGATAATTTGGCTAGAACGTCTTCTAAGTCCCTTACTATTCTACAGTGTTAAAATCTACAATGTAATTTTAACAGAGGATTAAGTATTACTTGTTTTCTTTTATTGTACCTGCTGTGTGTGACCTTAGGAAAATGATTTAAACCATTTGAATATTAGTTTCACTATCTGTAACTCAAAGTCATGGTGAGGATTATTCTGAAAATATATGCAAAGTACTGTGCATGTTATGCTTATTCATGACAGCATTTTGATACTTTCAATTTTATTTTGCATCCTAATATAGAGCATATTGAAAAAGACCTTGATGCTGGGAGGGATTGGGGGCAGGAGGAGAAGGGGATGACAGAGGATGAGATGGCTGGATAGCATCACTGTCTCGATGCACATGAGTTTGAGTGAACTCTGGGAGTTGGTGGTGGACAGGGAGGCCTGGCATGCTGTGATTCATGGAGTCACAAAGAATCAGACATGACTGAGTGACTGAACTGAATTGAACTGAACTGACAGTGCATATACAATTTAAAAATAATGCATTATGAAAATAATGCACAAAGTTAAATGCCTTTATCTAGTGAAGCCAGAACAATAATACTGTGACATGAAAGTACTTTTAGTTTTTTAACTTATAATGACAACAGATTAAAGCTGAAATCATATCATCTTTGATAAAATTAATGGGGAATAAAGTTTAGGAAATAAGCAAACAATCATCAAATAAACAACAAAAGTATCAGCAAATGTATAATTCATATGTCCTGGCTACTTATATTGTTTTGTACTTTGTTATTACTCTCTATATGAATAAATGTGTATCCTAATAAATATCCTCTTCAATGTTTCTATGTAGTGACCTTCACAAAAGAAAATAAATTCGATGTGTTTTCAATCCATTAATGGGGTCATGAGAGTGAGCCCCGGCACAAATATTTTATTATAAAAGCAAGTGAGTTATATTTATTAGAGTGCAACATTAAATTATTATAATGCTTTATAATGGAAAAGGTAATTTGAAGATATAATCAATGTTTCAAGCTATTAACAAATTTTTGTTATTATTCTTTATTCAATTTCCTACTCTAATTTAGTTTTCCAACTGCAGAAATGATTCTTAGACTTAAAAGCTTTCATTCCAAATTCAAGAGTGCAAAGAACGACAATAGCAAACCAAAGGCAGTTTCTTTTTACTTACTTTTGCTATTCTTCAGTGTGAATAGGCAGGATAATGTGAACTATTTTTATTAAGAAGACCAGATAATGAATGATTTAGATGAAAAAAAAAGTGTTCTCTTACTCATAAAAGCAGATCACAGAACTAATAATCTTGTCTCTAACTCTCATATACAGTAGGGGTATGCATTCATCTTAGTATTTTCATTGTATGACAACGGCTAAAATCAGGTTTTGTGTTTTTTTTGTGTGTGTGTGATTGTCTATGTACTTTATTCTCCTTACATTTTCACATAGGATTATCATTCATTAAAGTAGAAGTATCATCTTTTCTCTCTGTGTGTGTTTGAATAGAAAAGAAACAAAAACTGTGCCATAATGCATGTAAAAAGAAAGCTAATGTTATATGATACATTCAGTAAATTTTTGAAAAGATTATAGATAGCAAGCGCCATATTTTGAAAGATGATAAATGAAAATCTGAGTAAAGTTATATTTGCTTAAAGTCACGTAGCAAAGTTATTATCTACAATTTAGGACCTCGATGCCTAATACGAAAACAAATGCTATGTCCATAGACCACCATGACACAAAAACATGAAAAATCAAATTAAAATATACAGTCTATACATTATGAGAAATATATTTCTACATGAAAGATATTTTTAGATATTTATTCATTTATTCAACAACTTACTTTAGACAGACTGTCATTGATGCTGAAACAAAGGCATGAATAATATGGACAAGTTTTTCCTGTCATGGAGCTTCTACTGTGGTGAGAGAAAAACAGAATAAACAAATATTTAAACACTGTATATTTTAGATATTAATAGATCCCTGGGGGAATGTAATTTAGTACAATGGAGGATTACAGAAGAAAGTATTTTCAGGAGAATAGTCAATGGAGAACCCATCCACGCAGTGATATTTGGAAGTTAGACTCCAGTACTTTGGCCATCTGATGCGAAGGACTGACTCATTTGAAAAGACCCTGATACTGGGAAAGATTGAAGGCAGGAGGAGAGGGGATGACAGAGGATGAGATGGCTGGATGGTATCACTGACTCAATGGACATGAGTTTTAGTGACTTTCGGGAGCTGGAGATGGACAGGGAGGCCTGGCGTGCTGAAGTCCATGGGGTTGTGAAGAGTCAGACATGACTAAGCAACTGAACGGAGCTGAACTAGACTTAAATGGTAATATTTGAAAGAATCCGATACTCTTGTGTTAAAAAAAAAAAAAAAGAGTCCTAGAGAAAATTGAATAGCTGCTAATTGAATGGCTGTCGTGCCTAAAGGGTCTGCTGATATAGTTGGTATCATAACATGAAGAATCAAAATGATTTTGTATTTTCAGTTTGGGCAACTGGACTGGAGCTATGGATATACAGAACACACAGAAAGGAAATGATTTGGGGAAGTCAAGTACTGTGGAGATTTAATAGCTTTGATGTGAATTTATTAAGTTTCTGATATCTATGCAAATTGACATTAAGTAGGTAGTTGAGTAAGGGGGGAAAGGCATATATATATATTGTTAAGACGAGGAGACAAATTAAGATAGCTTGAAGAGAAGATTTAAAGTGAGAAAAATAATTAAATCTGACTTCCTTCTACTATTTGGAGGAAAAAACTCAAAAGATTGAAAATGAATGGCTCATAAGGAAAAAGAGAATAGCATTATGTCTTCGAAGAGAAGACATGCCTCAAGAAAACAAATTAATCAACTGCTTCTACTTCTGCTATAAAGCTCACAATTCTATTAGCATGTATGCTGGAAGTACAGGCATCTTTGGTAATCTCAGTAAACCTGATAAAAGTGCAATTGTTGGTGGAATTATGAAAATGAGAAGTCGAATTAAGACTGAAATACAGCAAAGTCTTGCTGTGAATATTAGTAAAAATAATGGTGAAAATTACTGATATCAACATGGGCTAGAGGAAGATTTTTTTTTTTTTTTTCAAATAGAAAATGCTAGACTCTGATTTTGAACTGATAAAACTGATCCAGAAGAGATGGGAAAGAATGGTGCAGAAAAGAGGACAGTGACTCAAATGAAAACGTTCTCTAAGACGAGGAATGTATTTGGATTATGAGAAAGTGAGCCTCCCAAAGAACAGTGGTACAATATAAATGGTAAAACTAAATAAGCCAGAGAGAACATGATTGAATACAGGTAGTGATATTTTAATACTGAAAAGATGTGGACGATCCTATATAATTGATCCAATGTTTTCAACTTGTTACATTCAATTTGTCTTTCAGTAAATATATTTTGGATTAAGCTGTGTGGAGAAGGAAGTAAAAAAGCAGATGTGTGTCATATAGCCTATATTCCAATGAGAGGAGGCATACATTAAAAATATATTTAATACTATATAAGCTTGTGATAAATGTTATGAAATAAAAATAAAGCTCAGTTGAGAGGAAAGTGATGGAGTTGCTGTTTTATATGCAATGGCTAAAGAAAGCCTCTCAATGGAGATGGCATTCAAACACTGATTAATGAAATGAGAAAACGTGCTATATGTTTTATGCGGGACAGAGTTTAAAGAGAAAAAGTAGCAAGTCTAGGGACAATGCGGTGCCTTTAGACTGTTTCCAAGAACAGCAGAGGGGCTGTTATGGCTGCAGCAGAAGTAGAGTGGAAAAGACTGGCAGGAAATGTCATCTGAGTGGTGGCAAGAAGTTCGTTCAGAGCTTAATAGGCCATGCAAGAAAATCGAGATTTTTATGAAGTTCGAATGGGAGAAGAAGGAAACTTTTAAGCAAAGTAGAGGAACAATCTAATGTATATTTTAAAAGAATTTACAAGCCTTATGAATGAGAATAGTTTTTAAGAAGGGAAACTGTCAAAGCCAAGTGAATGGGTAAAGGGTCTAAAGCAGATAATTAATCAGGGAAAACAGCTGTAGGTGGAGGACATTGTGAAATCCAATGTCCTTGTAAAGCAATTTATAAATCAAGTCATGCAGAAACCTAGGGAAGCATGGATGGATTTAAAGTTTGCAAGGTTTGAAGTTTGACTTTATGTCCCAGTTTTACCCTGTTTTTGTAATGTGATTGCATTAATGTAATGCTTCTTTTCACTTTTAAAAGTATCTAGATTTGGAAAATTAAGTATATATGCATCCAAAGTTAAGAGTAAAAGAGGTCCTCTACTAATATATGCAAATGATTTTTACAGCTTAGCCAAAAAACAGGTAGTAATGTAAACTGTTTTGTGTGTATGTCTGTGTGCATGTGTGTGAGTAAGTATATACAAAGTGTATCTTGAAAAACAGGATAGAGGTCTATGGTAACTTTGGAGAATAACTTAAGAGTAATGGAACACAGTTATATGGAAATGTTTGTTTGTCTGTAATTTTAAAATCCTTTAACTCAGCATACAATCATAATGAAATACAAACAAATATATAGTTCTTATATTTTACAGTTAACCTTATTAGTGAAATCTTATTTTAAAATTATGGTATTTCATTCCCTCCAAGGTGAGTACCTTGGTTCAGTTCTAAAAATATACATAAATTGCCTAATGACATGAACGAAAATCTCACTTTTTATCACAGATACACACTCACACATACATATGTCTAATACTGTATGTTTTCTGAAATTTTATCTGATATTCTCATATGAGACTATATGAAGTAAAAAACCTCATAGTTCTTTATTAACTTAGGAAGATTCCTGATAATTTGACTTGTTTCCTATAGTAATCACAGTTAATATTAACTCCATAATTGAAATAAATCAACAAAGAGATTAAATGCTTCCCATCATTTAAGTAAATTTATACATCAACACTGTGTATACGTGATTATGTTTATAACTACATTATGAAGGAAGAGTAAATATGAGGAACTATTTAATAGAATTATACTTGGCAGACAAGTTTAAATTATTACTACATTCTTCAGTTGCATATTTTTGGCATCTGCTGGTACATATATAATTAATTTTGTGATCATCGTGAAGTAGCTGGAAGGAAACAATCTGCAAACTCAACTCTGCAGCAATGTCTACCTTATAAATATCAAAGACAGAAGTTAAACTCAAATGAAGAATAAATAAGCTTCCTCCATAATTGACTACATAATAAGGCTACATTTTTAAGACAGCATTTCTTAGAAATAGTTCCATTTTTCATGTGTTTGCCTAAAGCTACAGCGCATCAAAATGCTCAGAATTCCAAGAGAGATTCTTATTCAAATGAGGAAAGGCAAGTGATACACAAAAGCAAAATACTTTTGGAAAAATATTTCTGTTTGAAAGCAAATTAAATTTGGTATAAAGATAATGAAGGGAAGAATAAGTCAGGAAAATATACACATTCATCATAATTATTATATGATGTTTGATATAATGTCACCTCTTGTGTTAATATTAAATTAAATGGCACATCTTATTTGAATTTTGAAATTTAATTGCAAAAATAGAAAAGAAATTCAGTAGCATACCCTTCTATAATTTATGTTTAAAAATTCATTATTTTTATACATAAGTTACCAAAATAGAAAATATATGTTCATAAAAGATAACTAACAGGTGGAGATTTATAATTTTTTCCATAATGAAAAGCACAAAAAGACTATCTAAATTATGGGACCAAAGAAAAACATCACTTGGCTCTCATGCTGTAATAACACTGATAATCAAATAAAGGGATTTCATTTCTGTAGTGACTATATTCAAACGAAACAGAAATGAAATCTCCAGATCATCCAGATTCACTTCCCAGCTCCGCAGTTTCTCTCTATATAATATATCAGAAGCTACTCAACCTGTGATCCTGTCATTACAGTAAAAGAATACTGTCCACTTGAGAATATGCTTTTGGGAATTGTAGTTCAGCCTATTGTTTGAAAGACTTACGGAAGTTTCTTAGGCTTTTCTGATAATAGGTATCTATTTAAATGTGAAATAAAGTTCACAAGTGAGAAAATTATGTAGGGGGAAAACACCTCTAGTAGAATTTAAAACTTTCTTAAAATCTACTCCTCTATGCAAGTGATAAGAACATAGGCAAATTGCTTAAATTAATCTCTTCATAATTCCAGAAATTTACCAAAACTTGCAATTATTACAGGATTACTTACACATGAAAAAAAAAAAAAAGAACAGCTGAATTTTATAATGAACAGTGAGCTTTGTAACTTCTTAACTTGTCAATATTCATCTTCCTCTTTCAACTTCACAGCACACTTGAAAATCAACACAGTAGTAGCTGTGAAATTGGCAGCCCAGAAGCCACTGGGGAAGTGGTATGCAGAGGTTGTCTAGAGCACTATCAAAAGCCACATTACTATAGTAATGTCAATATTTGATCTGTATGGCTGTTTTCTGGAAAAGTCTCTTTTATAGGGCTTATTATTTGTCTTGAAACATACCTTACTCAATAAGAAAAACCCTATCCCCTGGGTTGTAGTTGTCAAAGAAATTGGTGGCTATTGCTTAACATCAAAATTGCCTAAGTTTGTGATACCAGCTAGAACAAATGAGGCTATCCAAACACTTCTGGGCTGCCAATTCACAGCAGCCACGATCTTGAGAGACATCTCTGTCCAACCATCAGCAATCTAAAGGAGCAGAGACTTGTGGTTTCAGGCAACAAGCAATGCATAATTTAGAAATCTGGTACAGGAAAGTCTCTAAACAAAGAGTTATTACAATTAAATTTTTTTCTGTGATGAGAATAGCTTTCCAGGCTTGTGATATTTTATTATTTAAAATATTCAGGTTTCAACTGTAATTTAAGAGATATGTAAAAATAGTTTGTCCCATACACAGATAAAAACAAAATAGTTAATAGAAATTCTTTCTTTGAGGGAGCACAAAAGTTGTAATTATGACAGAAAAATCTAAATATTATAAGGATTTTCAAGGAAATAAAGGAAAGAAAAGAGAAATAAGAAAAATAAATTATCTAAAGAAGTTAAGAAGTATGTGAGAATGATATCTCACTAGAGAGTAATAATAAAGTTTTAAAAGTAGCAAAAAGAACCAGATAAAAGTTCCAGAGTTGAAAACTACGGTACCTGAAATGAAAACTTTGCAAGTATGGCATAACAGCAATTTGAGTACTCAGCAGAAATAATAAACATACTGAAAGATAGATCTATTCATATTAATCAGTTTAAGTACTAGAAAGAAAAAGAAGAAAATACTGACTTACCAACAGCATACCAATATATGTATAATGGGTCCCCAGAAAAAGAAGAGCATAAGAAAGGAACTTACATTATATTTGAAGTAATACTGGGCAAAAAAAGTCTCAAATTTGATAGTAAGAATTAATCAATACATTTGTGAGTCTTGAAGTTCTCCAAGTAGGATTAAGTTAAAGATGCATGTGTGCTAAGTCTCATCAGTCGTGTCTGACTCTTCGTGACACTATGCACTGTAGCCCAACAGGCTTCTCCGTCCTTGGGATTTTCCAGGCAATAATATTGGAGTGGGTTGCCATGCCCTCTTCCAGGGGATCTTCCTGACCCAAGGATCAAACCTGTGTCTCTTATGTCTCCTGCATTGGCAGATGGGTTCTTTACCACTTGTGTCACTTGGTAGCCCCAGATTAAAGATATCCATACCTAAATTCATACTTGTCAAAAGTTAAAAACAAAACAAAAAAAAAAGTCTTGAAAGCAAAAAAAAAAAAAAAAAAGACATTTTTTACAATGTTCAGTCAGATTCACAGTTAACTTCTCATCAGAAACCATGGAATCCAGATGGCAGGGAGATGATCTACTCAAATACTGAAAAAAAGGAGACTATCAAATAAAAATTTTATATCTAGCAAAATTTTTTAACATTGAGAGAGAAATGAAGTCATTACCAGAGAAACAATGGCAGAAAAATTGCTCCTAGCACACTGACCTACAAGAAATAGTAACAGGAATACTTTGAGCCTAATGCTTTTCTTAAACGACACACAGAACTCAGGAAAATGAAGGCTGTAGCTTTATTATAATGGAAGATTTAAAACAGAACAAGTCAAAGTGAGAAACACACTTGGGTTGAGTTCTGAGTGGGTCCTAAACATGAAGAGTCTGCTCACTGCTCCCCAGGATATTGCCCTTCCAGCACACTGATATATAACAATGTGCATGGAGTACTTCCAACTGGGATGCTCTTCTGAGCATGTTGTTCAAAGTTTCCATAGGGGTTTCATATATAAACATGAGTAATAGAATAATCGACCATATGACTGAAGTCAATCTCTAAATCCCATACCTTCCCCAAAGTTTGGCCCGCTATCACATGACTCTGAGCATCAATCTGACTGGTTTTTCAGGTGTGGCCAGCTTCCATCTTGAGTCATCTTCTAAGCATAATTTTTCAGGGCTCACCATGAATAACAAATACACTCATACAACTTGAAAAAATCCAAATATTTAAAAGATGTCACCTGAAGCCAGGTACAAAGGCCAACTAAATTCTTCATTATAGAGGAGTTAACATGGCAATTCAATGGGAAATTGAATGTTTTTTAAAGCTTTAAAATTAAAATAATTTTTTTTCAACAGATGGTATTGGAACAAATGGTTGTGTGTGTGTGTGCCAAATTACTTAGTTGTGTCCAGTTCTTTGTGACCCATGGACTGTAGCCTGCCAGTCTCTTTTGTCCCTGGGATTTTTCAGGCAAGAATACTAAGGTGGGTTGCTATTTGCTCCTCTAGAAGCTCTTTCTAAACCAGGAATCAGACTCCTCTCTCCTGCATCTCCTATATTGGCAGAAGGATTCTTTACCACTGAGTCACCAGGGAAGCCCCAGACACATGGATATTTTTACTCAACAGAATGAAGATATACATAAAAACAAACTGCAAATGGATCAGAGAACTACATGTAAGAACTAATATTATAGCGACTTTAGAAGAAAACACAAAAGTGACTTTGGATTAGACAAGGATTTCTTAGATAATACATTAAAATCAAAAGTGACAAAAGGAAACAAATAGGCAATCAGATTTTAGTAAATTTCACAATGTTTGCCACCAAGGGAAACATCAAACCACAGAATGGCAGAAATATTTATAAATAATACATGTGATAAGGGACTTCATTTAGAATTTATTAAAAACCCATGATTCAGTAGCAACAACTAAGACAAATAATCTAATTAAACAATAAGCAAAGGATCTGAATAGACTTTTCTCCAAAGAAAATGTACAAATGGAAAATAAGCACATGCAAATATGTTTAATATAATTAGTCTTTGGAGAAATGCAAACCAAAACCATGATGAGATATCAGTTCATATCCACTAGGGAGAAGGTGATGGCATCCCACTCCAGTACTCTTGCCTGGAAAATCCCATGGATGGAAGAGCCTGGTAGGCTGCAGTCTATGGAGTCGCTAAGAGTCCGTCAAGTCTGGAGCGACTTCACTTTCACTTTTCACTTTCATGCATTAGAGAAGGAAATGGCCACCCACTCCAGTGTTCTTGCCTGGAGAATCCCAGGGACAGAGGAGCCTAGTGGGTTGCCTTCTATGGGGTCGCACAGAGTTGGACACTACTGAAGTGACTTAGCAGGGAGAATATAAGGAATACAAACAGCAAATGGTAAGTGTTAGTAAGAAGAGGGATGGGAAGTAAGTCTTCATGGGTACAAGAATTTAGGGGGAAAATAATAAAATTTTTCTAAAATTAGATTGTGTTCTGGCAACTCTGCTAATGAAATAGAATTTTATTGAATCCTATGATTTAATAAGATAACTTTAGTACAATAGTATCGAAGCTTTTACTAAATATCTGTTTATTTTTACACAGTATACATATTTGTTATTGTCAGGCAGGTTTATTTCCACTATCATTAACTTGACCCTTTGGGGATTCTTTTGGATAGACAATAATGTCATTTCTGGTTTTGTTTACATGTACCAATGACTCTCAAGATCTTTTCAACAGTAGAACTGTACTCAATGCCATGTTGCTTACTGATGCATTTTGTTTCTTATCTCTACTCTGCCCTCTTTTGCTGCAAAAGTTATCTCTGTATAGAAGTTACCGTCATATTTTGCAGTTTAAGGTTTCTTTTTGGCTTGTTTTGTTTTAGAGGAATGGAATTTAGTATCCGTTAATATTCAGATATTACAATCTCTTTTTTAACTTTGATATAAAAATACCATCTAGTACATGACATGAGCCTGAAGTGTATTTATTTTCAACTCTACAATAACCACATAGCAAGCATGTTTTGTCCAAAACAGAAGTTCTAAATGTTTTTGATTAACCTACACTTAGACAAACCTAGACAGCATATTAAAAAGCAGAGACACCACTTTGCGACAAAGGTCCTTATAGTCAAAGCTATGGTTTTTCCAGCAGTCATGTACACATGAGAGAATTGGATCATAAAGAAGGCTGAGCACCAAACAACTGATGCTTTCAAACTAGTCTGGAGAAGACTCCCGAGAGTCCCTTGGACAGCAAAGAGATTAAACCAGTCAATCCTAAAGAAAATCATCCCTGAATATTCATTGGAAGGACCGATGCTGAAGCTGAAGCTCCAGTACTTTGGCCACCTGATGCAAAGAGCTGATCACTGGAAAAGACTGATGCTGGGAAAGATTAAAGGAAAGAGGAGAAGGGAATGACAGAGAATGAGATGGTTGGCTGGCATCGCTGACTGACTCAATGGAAATGAGTTTGAGCAGGCTCTGGGAGATTGTGATGGACAGGGAAGCCTAGCTTACTCTAGTCCATGAGGTTGCAAAGAGTTGGACACAGCTGAGTGACTGAACAACAACAAAGTTAGGAACAGAAGTAAACAGAAGAAATGTAACATGAATATAAAGGAGATTAATAACCTACATATTGACTACTTGATAACAATTAATATGTGCATACATAAATATAATACTCAACATGTTTCACTCTCTGAAACCTTGTTTTAACATGTGTTTCTATATTGGAGAGAAATAATTATCTTTAATATAGAAACTTATGTCAGTTTACCTTGTTTAGTGGATTTAAAAATATATTAAAATTTCTATTAAATTAAAAAGGAAAAGATATAAAAATATTTTAATATCACCCCAAATATTTACTATATACTTGACCTCTAACAATGGATGATTTTCAAGAATTCAAGTGATGGATCAAAACATCGATTGTTTTAAAAGGCCTCCAATATGGTACAAATATGTGAAAAGTAATAGGGAAAAACAAATCTGACTTCATATTATATATATTTCTTTTACTTTACTTTTGTGCCCTGTTGCCTGCACATACTGATGTCAGCTCTCCACTTTTTGTAAAAGAATGTTACCTACTTCTTGAAATATACAGGATAGCCTGTTCTCAAGGCTCTGACCTTTAAGATTGCAGCACCTTTCCATTCATATGGAGATAAAAATGTTGCAGAACAGAGGCTAACATTTGTTTTGTTGGAAATTTATAGGAACCTCACGACCTGACCTATGTGGACAGCTGCAAGAACAAAGGATTTCTGCATCAAGAAGTTAGCAACAACCAACCACTCCTCTTTCCCTTTTAGTAGAAAAGAAGCCTGAATTCTAACTGGGATACAGTGGTTCTCTGAGACACTAATCTGTCATCTTCTGGGTTGCTAGCTTTCCAAATAATGTCATTATTCCTTGCCCCAACAGCTTATCTCCTGATTTACTTGCCTGTCATGCAGCAAGCAGAATAAGTTTAGACTCGGTAGCAGTAGCAAATTATAATAATTTTATATAAGAAAGCAAACAATTATGTGTAACCTGTTAGTTTTGCTTTATATATGTCACTGTTCTCCTCAAATACAGAGCACGGTGGTTAGATGATATGTTCCACAATATGAATTGCCTTAGTTTAAATCAAGTTCCCATCACTGGTTAGCCTTTGGCATATATCAATGACTATCTTATAGCACAAATTTGTTGTCCAAACTTTGTGTATAATAATAATGAATAACTCACCCGTCTCTAAAAAGAGCAAGATACTGTTTTAAATAGTATCTGATGTATAGCAGTTTATGAGTATTATTATTATTGTGATAACTGATATTATATATTATATTTCTATTTTATATGAGAATCAGTGATGCTCCATTACTTTTTATTTCTTTAAAATTTAATGTTCATTGCAGCACTGTTTATAATAGTCAGGACATGGAAGCAACCCAGATGTCCATCAGCAGATGAATGGATAAGAAAGCTGTGATACATATACACAATGGAGTATTATTCAGCCATCAAAAAGAATACATTTGAATCAGTTCTAATGAGGTGGATGAAACTGGAGCTGATTATACAGAGTGAAGTAAGCTAGAAAGAAAAACACCAATACGGTATACTAACACATATATATGGAATTTAGAAAGATGGTAATGATAACCCTGTATGCAAGACAGCAAAAGAGACACAGATGCACAGAACAGACTTTTTGACTCTATGGGAGAGAGAGAGGGTGGGATGATTTGGGAGAATGGCATTGAAACATATATAATATCATATAAGAAATGAATTGCCAGTCTAGGTTCGATGTAGGATACAGGATGCTTGGGGCTGGTGTAGTGGGATAACCCAGAGGGATGGTATGGAGAGAGAGGTGGGAGGGGGGTTCAGGAGTGGGAACTTATGTACACCCGTGGTGGATTCATGTTGATGTATGGCAAAACCAATACAGCATTGTAAAGTAAAAATATATATATATATATACCCACGAGCAAAATAAAAATAAACTGAAGGAACTCAGTGAATGTAAATTTAAAAAAAATTAATAGCAATTTTGTTGTTATTGTTGGTTATTTAGTAAGTATTTATTTACTGTCTGATTGTTTCCCTGAATATGGCATATTGACTGGATACTTGTTTGATATATATATATTTTTAATTTTACTCCAACAGCAGAAGTGACCACTTCCTGCAAGGCAATGGAAGTCTGCTATAAGTGCGTAGAGGATTTACAAAGGGAGGGTGGCGGGGAAGGATTTGAAGGTGTATCAAGAACTGCAAATGTCTGAGTTTCTTACTGTATGACCAACTAATGAATTAGCTGACCAGTTTTATGGTTCTTGGCAGAAGATGTATGGCTTCTGGTTCACGTGCAAAGAATAGATGATTACAACAATAGCAGTAGCCAGATTTTCATAAATTGTGCCCACTTCCTTTGTCCCATTTCCCACAGAATGATTCAAATAAGTCCACATGACACATGGACTTCTTTGGTTGTGTTACAGAACATCTCCAAATTTACATAACTTGAATAATTTTTAGTATAGAGTAAACATGGCAGATATTTGCTTCTAGGGAAGACATTATTTTTATTATACTTCAAAGTAAACAAAACTGACATTTGTTCCAGACTAAGGCATTGTCTTCGTTTTTCAAGACTGCTACCTATACAAAAATCACTGAAAAGAGAGTTTGAAGCAAAGGCAGTCACCAGTGCCTTTTCTCATAATTGATCCTCCTTGTTTGAAAAACAGAAGCAGTATCTCTTGCAGACAGTAAATCACGGAGGAAGGCCCATGGCTGACAAGATTATATTGGAAATTATCAGCAGTCTCAGGGGACTTCTAGTGGGTGATCACTGGAATTAACACTCTAAGCTTTGCTTATTTCAGAAAGTTACCTCAAAGAATATAGTGATAGGTTTTGAGCAGTAAATCCTCAATCAATATTTCTTCTGATTAAGGTAAATATTCCACTGCTACCAATATATGAATAAAATTGAAAGTTACTCTCTCAGTCAAGAATGACTCCTTGCAACCACATGGGCTGTAGCCCACCAGGCTCCTCTGTCCATCTTCAAGCAACATACTAGGATAGATAGTCATTCCTTCTCCAGGGGATCCTCCTGATCCAGAGATAAAGCCCAGGTCTCCCACACTGCAGGCAGATTCTTTACATCGGAGCTACCAATATATAGAAAGAGAAAGAAAGTACAATATTACATGGATTTACCATACTATGAATGCCATAGCAGGCGTCTCATTGGAAATCAAGTTGGCAATTGAAAGCATGTTACTTAAAATAGATGTGCAGATAAATTTTAAGTTTTAACTGAACTAGTTAAATGGATGAATCTTATTTTTGAATATGACATAAAGTAAATTAGAGACTTCACAGAATCATAAAATGTAATGAGAGTTTTCAGAAGAAACAAACACACAGTTGCATAATCTTTGTAACTTTATCTTGACAATTACAGTGATTTTCAACCTGACTTTAAATTTAAATATACCCAAGGACCATGATATCTTTGTAGAAATGTTAAAGATCCTAAATTTTATTTTTCTTGCCAACTAAACACTTAGCTTGTTATAGTTCTATGAATACTGAAGGAAGGCAGGTGATTCATTGGTCAGGGGAAAATTACAGTTCGTTTCTTATAATACAGCAGTAGCCATAATAGCTGCGTTGTCTGGGTTGTCTGCAGTTGTCTAAGCTGTATTACACACAAGGTGACACAAAGAGAGCCAGATGACACCATCACATATGTTGGTTTAAGTTACAGAAGACATTTTCCGAGTTCAGGGATCCCGTATCTTTTTAATGGGTGACAAACAAACTTAACTAACTTTTACACAGTAACTGGTTCCAAATTGATAGAGGAATAAGTCAAGGTTGGAAAAGAATATGTCACCCTCCTTATTTAACCTATATGAAGAGTACATCATGAGAAATGCTGGGCTGGATGAAGCACAAACTGGAATCAAGATTGCTGGGAGAAATATCAATAATCTCAGATATGCAATTGACACCACCTTTATAGCAGAAAGCAAAGAGGAGTTAAACAGCCTCTTGATGAAAGTGAAAGAGGAGAGTGAAAAAGTTGGATTTCCCCTAGAAGAGATATTTTCTTTATTATATTATTGTTGTTGTTGTTGTTCAGTCTCTCAGTCGTCTCTGACCATTTGTGACCCCATGGACTGCAGCATGCCAGGTTGGGCTGTCCTTCACCATCACTCAGAGCTTGCTCAAACTCATGTCCATTGAGTCAGTGATGCCATCAAACCATCTCACCCTCTTTCGTCTACTTCTCCTCCTGCCTTCACTCTTTCCCAAGCATCAGGGTCATTTCTAATGAGTTGGCTGTTCTTATCAAGTCTCCAAAGTATTGAAGCTTCAGCTTCAGCATCAGTCCTTCCAATGAATATTCAAGATTGATTTTGTTTAGGATTGACTGGTGTGAGCTCTTTGCAGTCCAGAGGACTCTCAAGAGTCTTCTCCCAACACCACAGTTCAAAAGTATCATTTCTTCAGCACTCAATTTTCTTTCTGGTCCAGCTCTCACATCCACACATGACTACTGGAAAAACCATAGCATTGTTTAGACAGACTTTTGTCAACAATGTAATGTCTCTGCTTTTTAATATGCATCTAGGTTTGTTATAGTTTTTCTTCCAAGGAGCAAGCATCTTTCAATATCATGGCTGCAATCACCATATGCAGTAATTTTTGAGCCCCCAAAATAAAGTCTGTCACTGTTTCTATTATTTCCCCATCTATATGCCATGAAGGGATAGGACTAGATGCCGTGATCTAAGTTTTCTGAAAGTTGAGCTTTAAGCCAGGTTTTTCACTCTCCTGTTTCACTTTCATCAAGACGCTCTTCAGTTCCTCTTTGCTTTCTGCCATAAGGGTGCTGACATCTGCATAGCTGACATTTTTTATATTTCTCCCAGCAATTTTGATTCTGGCTTTTGCTTCATCAAACCCAGCATTTCACATGATATATTCTGCATGTAAATTAAATAAGCAGGGTTACAATAAACAACCTTGATGTATCCCTTTCCCAATTTGGAATCAGTCCGTTGTTCCATGTCTGGCTCTAACTATTTCTTCTTGATCTGTATACAAATTTCTCAGGAGGCAGGTCAGGTGGTCTGCTACTTCCATCTCTTTAAGAATTTCCCACAGTTTGTGGTGATCCACACAGTCAAGGGCTTTAGTGTAGTCAATAAAGCAGAAGTAGATGTTTTTCTGGAATTCTCTTGCTTTTTCTATGGGTCAACAGATGTTGGCAATTTGATCTCTGATTCCTCTGCCTTTTCAAAATACAATTTGAATATGTGTAATTTCTCAGCTTACTTACTGTTAAAGTCTAGCTTGGAGAATTTTGAACATTATTTTTCTAGTCTGTGAAATGAGTACAATCATGTGGTAGTTTGAACATTCTTTGGCTTTGCCCTTCTTTGGGATAGCAATGAAAACTGACCTCCAGTCCTGTGACCCCTACTAGTTTTCCAAGTTTGTTGGCATATTGAATGCAGCACTTTGCAGCAGCATCTTTTAGGATTTGAAATAGCTCAACTGGAATTCCATCTGGTCCACTAGCTTGGTTTGCAGTGGTAATTACTAAGGGCCACTTGATTTCTCACTACAGAATGTCTAACTCTAGGTGAGTGATCACACTATCATGGTTGTCTGAGTCATTAGGTCTCTTTTGTATATTTATTCTGTGTATTCTTACCACCTCTTCCTAATATCTTTTTCTTCCACTAGGTCCATACTGTTTCTGTCCTTTATTGTGCCCATCTTTGCATGAAATGTTCCCTTGGTATCTCTAATTTTCTTGAAGAGATCTCTGGTGTTTCCCATTCTATTGCCTTCCTCTATTTCTTTGCATTGATCACTTAGGAAGCTTTCTTATCTTTCCTTGCTATTTTTTGGAACTCTGCGTTCAGATGGGTATAGCATTCCTTTTCTTCTCTGTCTTTCACTTCTCTTCTTGTCTCAGCTATTTGTAAGGCCTCCTCAGACAACCATTTTACTATTTTTTCATTTCTTTTTCTTTTGAGATGGTTTTGATCACTGCCTCCTATACAATGTTATAAATCTCCATCAATAGTTCTTAAGGCACTCTGCCTACCAGATCAATCCCTTGAATCTATTTGTCACTTCCATGTATAATCATAAGTGATTTGATTTAGGTCATATCTGAGTTGCCTGGAAGTTTTCCCTGCTTTCTTCAATTTAAGTCTGAATTGTGCAATAAGGAGCACATGATCTGAGCCACAATCATCTCCTCATCTTGTTTTTGCTAATTGTAGAGAGCTTCTCCATCTTTGGCTCCAAAGAATATAATCAATCTGATTTTGGTCTTGACCATCTGGTGCTGTCTATGTGTAGAGTCATCCCTGGTATTGTACACTTCAGTTCAGTTCAGTTCAGTTCAGTCGCTCAGTCATGTCCGACTCTTTGCGACCCCATGAATCTCAGCACACCAGGACTCCCTGTTCATCACCATCTCCCGGAGTTCACTCAGACGCACGTCCATCGAGTCCGTGATGCCATCTAGCCATCTCATCCTCAGTTGTCCCCTTCTCCTCCTGCCCCCCATCTCTCCGAGCATCAGAGTCTTTTCCAATGAGTCAACTCTTCGCATGAGGTGGCCAAAGTACTGGAGTTTCAGCTTTAGCATCATTCCTTCCAAAGAAATCCCAGGGATGGTCTCCTTCAGAATGGACTGGTTGGATCTCCTGGCAGTCCAAGGGACTCTCAAGAGTCTTCTCCAACAACACAGTTCAAATACATCAATTCTTCAGTGCTCAGCCTTCTTTGCAGTCCATCTCTCACATCCATACATGACTACTGGAAAAACCATAGCCTTGACTAGATGGACCTTAGTCAGCAAAGTAATGTCTCTGCTTTTGAATATACTATCTAGGTTAGTCATAACTTTTCTTCCAAGGAGTAATCATCTTTTAATTTTATGGCTGCAGTTACCATCTGCAGTGATTTTGGAGCCCCCCAAAATAAAGTCTGACACTGTTTCCACTGTTTCTCCGTCTATTTGTCATGAAGTGATGGGACTGGATGCCATGATCTTCGTTTTCTGAATGTTGAGCTTTAAGCCAGCTTTTTTGCTCTCCTCTTTCACTTTCATCAACAGGCTTTTTAGCTCCTCTTCACTTTCTGTCATAAAGGTGGTATCATATGCATATCTGAGGTTACTGATATTTCTCCCAGCAATCTTGATTCCAGCTTGTGTTTCTTCCAGTCCAGTGTTTCTCATGATGTACTCTGCATACAAGTTAAATAAGTAGGGTGACAATATACAACCTTGATGTACTCCTTTTCCTATTTGGAACCAGTCTGTTGTTCCATGTCCAGTTCTAACTGTTGCTTCCTGACCTGAATACAGATTTCTCAGAGGCAAGTTAGGTGGTCTGCTATTCCCAACTCTTTCAGAATTTTCCAAGATAGACATATTGTTACTATCACTGAAATTAACAACACATATTACTAATGTTCCTCTCAGATAGTGCATCATTTTATCACAAACTAACTGAATCAGGATTGTGAATATGTCTTCCTTACAGAATGGTAAGAACAGTTTTGTGCATTTTTTTTCTTCCTGTCAAATTCTGTGACCAAGTATTAACTCTGTAGAGTTGGAAATGTTGTTGGAAGAAAGGTATGCAGGGGTCCAAACTAATAATAAACACAAACAAATATAATAATAGAAGAAAGACAGCAAGAGAGATTTTAAGTGAAAATGAACTTCAACGTGAGATTAAATTAGTTTTACAGGAATGACTTAAGCCAAGAGAAGAAATTCTGAGTTATCCCTCTCCAGTTTAGTGCTGACTAGTAATGGCCAATCCCAAGGAAAGGCTCAATGCCAAAGAATGTTCAAACTACTGCACAAGTGCACTCATCTCACATACTAGTAAAGTAATGTTCAAAATTCTCCAAGCCAGGCTTCAGCAATACATGAACTGTGAATTTCCAGATGTTCAAGTTGGTTTAGAAAAGGCAGAGGAGCCAGAGATCAAATTGCCAACATCTGCTGGATCATGGAAAAAACAAGAGAGTTACAGAAAATCATCTATTTCTGCTTTATTGACTATGCCAAAGCCTTTGACTGTGTGGATCACAATAAACTGTGGAAAATTCTGAAAGAGATGAGAATACCAGACCACTTGACCTGCCTATTGAGAAACCTATATGCAGGTCAGGAAGAAACAGTTAGAACTGGACATGGAACAACAGACTGGTTTCAAATAGGAAAAGGAGTACGTCAAGGCTGTATACTGTCATATTTAACTTATATGCAGGGTACATCACGAGAAACACTGGGCTGGAAGAAGCACAAGCTGGAATCAAGATCGCTGGGAGAAATATCAGTAACCTCAGATATGCAGATGACACCACCCTTATGGCAGAAAGTGAAGAGGAACTAAAAAGCCACTTGCTGAACATGAAAGAGGAGAGTGAGTGAAAAAGTTAGCTTAAATTTCAGCATTCAGAAAACGAAGATGATGGCATCTGGTCCCATCACTTCATGGGAAATAGATGGAGAAACAGTGAAAACAGGGTCAGACTTTATTTTGGGGGCTCCAAAATCACTGCAGATGGTAACTGCAGCCATGACATTAAAAGACACTTACTCCTTGGAAGGAAAGTTATGACCAACCTAGATAGCATATTGAAATCAGAGACATTACTTTGTCGACTAAGGTCTGTCTAGTCGAGGCTATGGTTTTTCCAGTGGTCATGTATGGATGTGAGAGTTGGACTGTGAAGAAAGCTGAGTGCTAAAGAATTGATGCTTTTGAACTGTGCTGTTGGAGAAGACTCTTGAGAGTCCCTTGGACTACAAAGAGATCCAACCAGTCCATTCTGAAGGAGATCAGCCCTGGGTGTTCTTTGGAAGGAATGATGCCTATGCTGAAGCTCCAGTACTTTTGCCACCTCATGCGAAGTGTTGACTCATTGGAAAAGACTCTGATGCTGGGAGGGATTGGGGGCAGGAGAAGGAGATGGCAGAGGATGAGATGGCTGGATGGCATCACCGACTAGATGGACATGAGTTTGAGTGAACTCTGGGAGTTGGTTATGGACAGGGAGGCTTGGCGTGCTGCAGTTCATTGGGTAACAAAAAGTCGGACGCAGCTGAGCTACTGAACTGAACTGAACTGATCTGAGTAATGGCCAGTATGGAGAGACCTCTTGACTGTGTCTCTGGGGGAAAAGACTTTATTCCTACTGATCCACAATCTCTGTTTTTCTAAAAACTCCTTGTGGATAATCTGGTGGAAACAAGTGACACAACACTTTCTGTTATAGGCAGACAGCCACAGCTATCACTTAACATGCAGTTTATAAGCTATTTTGCATTCTATTTATTTTTCACATGCCCAAAGAGAATTATGACCGATTAATCGGATGAGGCAAAAAAGGCTAAATGACAAGTTTCTGTACTCTTTGTGGACATAAATTAAAATGACATATTACTTAGATAGCATCCTGTGTGTGATATTATAGTTATCTGCTCAGTTATATCACAGCTTTGTACATTCTTTTATAAAATGCAAATGTGAATGGAATTCATTTAAGGAAATGAGATTTGGAACCCAGTCATCCTTGAGTGAATGTGCATGCCACTTTGGTGGCCTGAATGTTGTAGATTACTCACTTTTGGAAGGACACAAAAGACATTAAGGTAAATTCTATGTCACATGAAGACAGACGTGCATCTAAGGACAGACTATATTAAACTGACAGTCTTACAGAAAACACATTTCTGGTACAGCATATTTCCCCAATGACATGATTTCATTAACATTTAATGGCAGTGACATATATGGTGACTTGGGCTTGATGTGAACTAGCTCCATAGTGCAAATATTTTTTGAGAGGTTATAAACCTGTCTTGGAGTACTGTGCCAAATCAGGCAAAATAATAGCCCTAGAGGCTTGACATCATGGAAAAAAATTTAAAAATAACATAATCTAGGATATAGTTTGACCTTGAAATAGGCACAGAGAGAAAACACAGTTCAAACTGAATTACTAACTGAATGTTGACTATAAAAAAAAAAAAAAAACCATACTGTGAAAATGTTGAAAGTAGACATACCCTCATCCAAGAATGACTATTGAATAGTGAAATCTCAGGTCATTAAGGATCAAGGACAGCATGTGGTGACGAACCATGCAAAGGAACTAAACTCATGAAAAAGATTAAGGTAAACAATTAGGATTTCACTGGATATCTACAGTTTTTTTGTTGCTGTTGTTGGTCTCCAATCGCCTAGTTACTATAGCTAAAAGTGAGAACTTATTCTCCTTGGTGTGCACCCAGTTGTGTAAATAAAGGAACATCACTGTGTCATCCATAGTTGGGATTGGAGGGTAGATTGGCAGTGTTCAGTAATAACAACCGGGAGCCTGTGGATGTAAAAACTTGTCATATGTGTCTGAAATATGATTATGTTTACATACCATGAAGAATGTGGAAATGGCTGAGCAATGGCCTTTAGTTACATTCTTAGTCATTTGGAATTTACAGTATGTGGGAATTTTTTATTTCTGTTAGGAAAATATTGGAAGTGAAACCATAATTGTAACTGATTATAATATATCAAATATAAATTGAATCTATTGAACATATGATGCAACAAAGGGTTGGGAACTTATTGATATAATTAAGTGAAAATGACTATTATATAAGGATGATTTCCTAGGAATCAATTTTATAAATGTCAACTGCTGCTGCTGCTAAGTGGCTTCAGTCATGTCCAACTCTGTGTGATACCATAGATGGCAGCCCCCCAGGCTCCACTGTCCCTGGGATTCTCCAGGCAAGAACACAAGTGGGTTGTCATTTCCTTCTCCAATGCATGAAAGCGAAAAGTGAAAGTGAAGTCTCTCAGTCATGTCCTACTTTTTGCGACTCCATGGACTGCAGCCTACCAGGCTCCTCTGTCCAGGGATTTTCCAGGCAAGAATGCTGGAGTGGGTTGCCATTGCCTTCTCCAATAAATGTCAAAAGACACAAGTAAAGGATAAAAGGATATACCTACCCAATTCGTGACACAATAAAACAAAATATACTCATAGACATAAGGAAAGTGTTTCCGTTTTTCCAAATCCCTTACTGGCCTAGATAGCTGACATATAATGATGCTTAAGAGACCATGATAAATACACGTTTGCAAACTCAGTGCTCCTTTTGCTTACCACATAAAAACTTCCTAGCATTTACCAACTCTTTGTGGAATTCTGGTGATCTGGTGATATATACAAAACAACACTAAATGAATAAGGATTCAATTCCCAGCTGACCTCTAATTTTTACTGGAATCATCTAAGGGTGCTGAAGTCCTGTTCCTCAGATACATTCCATAATTGAGTTTGGTTCACAGTTTACAAACATAAATATTTATTTTTTCAGTCTTAAAGTATTGAAGATATTACGATGGTAAAGCCTTAATCAGTTTTTCCTTTAAATCACTTCTTCAAAACTTAAAAGAGAAGAAAGCAAGATATTTTCTGAACTCTTGCTTTAACACCCAAATTTTTAATTCTGTATCTAGAAAAATTCTAAATATTCTGTGTGATATACATGCATCCAGTCTCATCACGTCCTGGGAAATAGATGGGGAAACTGTGGAAACAGTGTCAGACTTTATTTTGGGGGGCTCCAAAATCACTGCAGATGATGAGTGCAGCCATGAAATTAAAAGATGCTTACTCCTTGGAAGAAAAGTTATGACTAATGTAGATAGTATATTCAAAAGCAGAGACATTACTTTGCTGACTAAGGTCCGTCTAGTCAAGGCTATGGTTTTTCCAGCAGTCATGTATGGATGTGAGAGTTGGACTGTGAAGAAGGCTGAGCACCAAAGAATTGATGCTTTTGAGCTGTGGTGTTGGAGAAGACTCTTGAGAGTCCCTTGGACTGCAAGGAGATCCAACCAGTCCATTCTGAAGGAGACCAGCCCTGGGATTTCTTTGGAAGGAATGATGCTAAAGCTGAAACTCCAGTACTTTGGCCACCTCATGCGAAGAGTTGACTCGTTGGAAAAGACTCAGATGGTGGGAGGGATTGGGGGCAGGAGGAGAAGGGGACGACGGAGGATGAAATGGCTGGATGGCATCATGGACTGGATGGACATGAGTCTGAGTGAATTCTGGGAGTTGGTGATGGACAGGGAGTCCTGGTGTGCTGCAATTCATGGGTTTGCAAAGAGTAGGACACGACTGAGCGACTGAATTGAACTGAACTGTCGAATTTTACCCAACTTTCAATCTCACTTAGGCTCTTTTTTCTGGTCTCCAAGCCATTGGTATCTGAATCACATTATGTGAAAACTTGTGTTTCTAAAACATTAAATGGTCATTTCTTGAATACATCTGGAAATCTTAAGATTCAGAATGTCTACCACATTGCCTGGCTTTATTTATGAATGCATTAAAAAAATGAATACTGAAATTGGATTAAATATAGTATTTCCATCTTTAAAGTACTAGAGGACATTCACTAAATGTCCTCTCAGCATCCCTATTACATTTTAAATTTATTTTCATGAAATAGGTCCTTCCTGATGTTATTTATACTGTCATAGTCTACCTCAAATAAGTAATGCTTCATAATATTTCCATAAAATATAACAAAACTTAATTTTGATTTAAAGAACCCTCTTCGTATGGACACCATCCTATATTTTGGAACTCTCTAATTGTCACCATTTAAATATGTTATGTATTGTCACATTTCTAGTTCTTTATATTTACCCATTTCCTGGGCAGGAGACATCTACATTCTGTCTTAATCTTTTACTGATAATGCAAAAATTATTTCTTGCTTCTCATGTTGTTGTGTAACTCATTTTCATATTAATATTATTTAATTCATAAAAATCTTGAAGTACTCTTGTAGGGTACTTGTTTTGGTACTCTGCACCATTTAGGAGACACAAAAATAAATGGAGTGAGACAAATATATCGAGATCTTGCCAATTACTAGTTATCTGACCCTATGAAAGATATTACCTTTTCTGCTTCAGTTTTCACATCTGGAAAGTACATACAACAGCAGATATTTTTGTGATAATTCACAAGGCTATCCTGATTTAAAATGCATGAAGTCAAGTTCCAAAGCCAGAATTTTTTTTTTTTTTTTGCCTATTTTGTTCCTGTCTAGTGCCTAGAATAGAGCATGACCTCTCATAAGCACTAAACAAACATCTATTGAATAAATGACTGTGCTGAGAAAAATGTTCAGCATATGTCAGTAAATATCAAGAAATACTTTCTCTATAAGTTACTTAAAAAAAAAAAAAGAAGATTCAATGCGTTTGAGATACACATAAGAGTGAAGCAACCAAGTAGTGCAAGCAAGGCATCTAGTTAAACATACACATACACACACACACACACACAAACACACAGTGGTAAATGGGTGAAGCTTACAAGCTGAATAACTGCTCTTCTATGACAAGCTTTAGAGTCAAACCACACGCTTGATTCCAACCAGATTTCCTGTAATCTCTCCTTATAGAGAATTCTGGGATAACCTCTCTTAGTCATTTCTGTTATTGAATTAGTGTTTCTTGAGTGATAGGGTAAATGATAAACTTAGAAAAAATTAAAATAAAAGTATCTTAGGCAGACTAGATAGATAAATAAATAGTCTTAGGAAGAGAAAACTTTAACCTCAGTCATTTTGTTACCATCTGAAACAACTCTTTGGATCTGATTTAAGAACACTTCCAAGCTTGATTGATTTAAGTATATGATCTAACACCATGAAATATCACTTACATAAAGACATTTAATGACCAGAGGGAAAATGTTTTGAAGGTACTGCCTACTAAAAATAAAGGTTATAATAATTTTAAAGGACATTAAAAATCTTCATGAGTTATTAAGAGGAGTGTGGTTCCTTCTCTACGTCAGAAAATAATTTCCCAGGGTTACTACTGGATTTGTTTATTAAGTCAAGTTTAAAGAATCTGAAAAAAACATTATGGCATATACCATCTTGACTTCACTATATATATTTAAAATTTCTTTACACAAAAATACATTTTAAAATATACTATAAAAAAGATTTTATGAGAGAAATTTGAATTCAAGAATGGTTTTGTTCAGTTCAGTTGCTCAGTCCTGTCCAACTCTTTGTGACCCCATGGACTACAGAATACCAGGCTTCTCTGTCCATCCCCAACTCCTGGAGTTTACTCAACCTCATGTCCATCGAGTCGGTGATGCCATCATTCTCCTCATCCTCTGTCATTTCCTTTTCCTCCCATCTTCAATCTTTCCCAGCATCAAGGTCTTTTCAAATGAGTCAGCTCTTTGCTTCAGGTGGCCAAAGTTTGGAGTTTCAGCTTCAACATTAGTCCCTCCAATGAACACCCAGGACTGATCTCCTTTAGGATAGACTGATTGGATCTCCTTGCAGCCCAAGGGACTCTCAAGAGTCTTTTCCAACACCACAGTTCAAAAGCTTCAATTCTTCAGCACTCAGCTTTCTTTATAGTCCAACTCTCACATCCATAAATGACTACTGGAAAAACCATAGCCTTGACTGGATGGACATTTGTTGACAAAGTAATGTCTTTGCTTTTTAATATGGTGTCTAAGATGTTCATAACTTTTCTTTCAAGAATGGTAATACAAATCCAAAAAGGTAATAAGATTATTTATTTTAATCAATTTCAGTATCTAATTTGTGAATAAATTCCGCTCTTCAAGATACAACTTTGTGCTAACTAATAAGGATTGATTTGCATATACCCTCCAAATGCTCGATGTACATTTTTTTGTGTATCTTTCCCAATCAAATGCAATTGCTCTTATGATACAAAAAATAAGTAGGATCCCCAATTTAGCCACTAAGTCACATGCATATAATCAACAATCATTATTTTATGGATTCATAATGTGCTATAAGCCTTCCAAGTGATGCTAGTGGTAAAGAACCTGCCTGCCAATATAGGATATATAAGACACTAGGGTTCAAATCCTGGGTCAGAAAGATTCCCTGGAGGAGGAAATGGCAACCCATTTTAGTATTCCTGCCTGGAAAATCCCATGGACAGAAGAGTCTTGGAGGCTACAATCCATGAGGTCAGAAAGAATCAGAAACAACTCAAGTGACTTAGCATCCAATGTGCTATAAAGAATCAACTACATCATTAAACATTGGATTTCCAGACCTACTTTATATGAAATTATTTATATTTTAAGTGAAAATTTTAGTACATATATTGTATAGAATGTGCCTTAAATGAAATTTAGTTATCAGTGAAAAAGTAAAATAAAGATTTTATACAGGAATGTCAGGTCCATGGATTAAGCCAAATTGGAAGTGGTCAAACAAGTGATGGCAAGGGTGAACATTGACATTCTAGGAATCAGTGAACTAAAATGGACTGGAATGGGTGAATTTAACTCAGATGACCATTATATCTACAACTGTCAGTAGGAATCCCTCAGAAGAAATGGAGTAGCCATCATGGTTAACAAAAGAGTCCGAAATGCAGTACTTGGATGCAACCTCAAAAATGACAGAATGATCTCTGTTCGTCTCCAAGGCAAACCATTCAATATCACAATTATCCAAGTCTATTCCCCAACCAGTAATGTTGAAGTTGAACGGTTTTATGGAGATCTACAAAACCTTTTAGAACTAACACCCAAAAAAGATGTCCTTTTCATTATAGGGGACTGGAATGCTAAAGTAGGAAGTCAAGAAACACCTGGAGTAATAGGCAAATTTGGCCTTGGAATGCAGAATGAAGCAGGGCAAAGACTAATAGAGTTTAGCCAAGAAAATGCACTAGTCATAGCAAACACCCTCTTCCAACAACACAAGAGAAGACTCTACACATGGACATCACCAGATGGTCAACACCGAAATCAGATTGATTCTATTCTTTGCAGCCAAAGTTGGAGAAGCTCTATACAGTTGATGAAAACAAGACCAGGAGCTGACTGTGGCTCAGATCATGAACTCCTTATTACCAAATTCAGACTTAAATTGAAGAAAGTAGGGAAAACCACTAGACCATTCAGGTATGATACAAATCAAATCTCTTATGATTATGCAGTGGAAGTGAGAAATAGATTTAAGGGCCTAGATCTGATAGATAGAGTGCCTGATGAACTATGGACAGAGGTTTGTGACATTGTACAGGAGACAGGGATCAAGATCATCCGCATGGAAAAGAAATGGAAAAAAGCAAAATGGCTCTCTGGGGAAACCTTACAAATAGCTGTGAAAAGAAGAGAGGCAAAAAGCAAAGGAGAAAAGGAAAGATATAAACATCTGAATGCAGAGTTCCAAGAATAGCAAGAAGAGATAAGAAAGCCTTCTTCAGCTATCAATGCAAAGAAATAGAGGAAAAGAACAGAATGGGAAAGACTAGAGATCTCTTCAAGAAAATTAGAGATACAAAGGGAACATTTCATGCAAAGATGGGCTTGATAAAGGACAGAAATGGTCTGGACCTAACAGAAGCAGAAGATATTAAGAAGAGGTGGCAAGAATACACGGAAGAACTGTACAAAAAGGTCTTCACGACCCAGATAATCATGATGGTGTGACGACTAATCTAGAGATAGACATCTTGGAATGTGAAGTCAAGTGGGCCTTAGAAAGTATTACTACGAAAAAAGCTAGTGGAGGTGATGGAATTCCAGGTGAGCTGTTCAAATCCTGAAAGATAATGCTGTGAAAGTGCTGCACTCAATATGCCAGCAAATTTGGAAAACTCAGCAGTGGCCACAGGACTCAAAAGGTCCGTTTTCATTCCAATCCCAAAAAAGGCAATGCCAAAGAATGCTCAAACTACTGCACAATTGCACTCATCTCACATGCTAGTAAAGTAATACTCAAAATTCTCCAAGCCAGGCTTCAGCAATACTTGAACCATGAACTCCCTGATGTTCAAGCTGGTTTTAGAAAAGGCAGAGGAATCAGAGATCAAATTGACAACATCCGCTGGATCATGGAAAAAGCAAGAGTTCAAGAAAAACATCTATTTCTGCTTGATTGACTATGCCAAAGCCTTTGACTGTGTGAATCACAATAAACTTTGGAAAAGTTTCTGAAAGAGATGGGAATGCTAGACCACCTGACCTGCCTCTTGAGAAATCTGTATGCAGGTCAGGAAGCAACAGTTAGAACTGGACATGGAACAACAGACTGGTTTCAAATAGGAAAAGGAGTATGTCAAGGCTGTATACCGTCACCCTGCGTATTTAACTTATATGCAGAGTACATCATGAGAAATGCTAGACTAGAAGAAACACAAGCTGAAATCAAGATTGTTGGGAGAAATATCAATAACCTCAGATATGCAGATGATACCACATTTATGGCAGAAAATGAAGAAGAACTATAGAGCCTCTTGATGAAAGTGAAAGATGAAAGCGAAAAAAGTTGGTTTAAAGCTCAACATTCAGAAAAGAAAGATCATGGCATCCGGTCCCATCACCTCATGGGAAATAGATGGAGAAACAGTGGAAACAGTGTCTGACTTTATTTTGGGGGCTCTAAAATCACTGTAGATGGTGACTGCAGCCATGAAATTAAAAGACGCTTAGTCCTTGGACTCTTGCCTGGACTGCTGTCCATGGGTTCGCTAGGAGTCAGATTCGACTGAGCGACTTCACTTTCACTTTTCACTTTAATGCATTGGAGAAGGAAATGGCAACTCACTCCAGTGATCTTGCCTGGAGAATCCCAGGGACTGGGGGAGCCTGGTGAGCCACCGTCTATAGGGTCGCACAGAGTCAGACACGAGTGAAGCGACTTAGCAGCAGCAACAGTCCTTGGAAGAAAAGTTATGACCAACCTAGATAGTATATTCAAAAGCAGAGGCATTACTTTACCGACTAAGGTTCGTCTAGTCAAGGCTATGATTTTTCCTGTGGTCATGTATGAATGTGAGAGTTGGACTGTGAAGAAGGCTGAGCCGAAGAGTTGATGCTTTTGAATTGTGGTTGTTGGAGAAGACTCTTGAGAGTCCCTTGGAGTGCAAGGAGATCCAACCAGTCCATTCTGAAGGAGATCAGCCCTGGCATTCCTTTGGAAGGAATGATGCTAAAGCTGAAACTCCAGTACTTTGGCCACCTCATGCGAAAAGTTGACTCATTGGAAAAGACTCTGATGCTGGGAGGGATTAGGGACAGGAGGAGAAGGGGATGACCGAGGATGAGATGGCTGGATGGCATCACTGACTTGATGAACGTGAGTCTGAGAGAACTCCGGGAGATGATGATGGACAGGGAGGCTTGGCGTGCTGCGATTCATGAGGTCACGAAAAGTCGGACATAACTGAGCGACTGAACTGAACTGATACATATTTTGCAAAGTTTTAAAAAAGTTCTCAGAAAATATTCTAGTACGTTACACTCTCAGTTCTAATATATAATGACAATATTATGATATTCCCCTTTTGTAGCTAATTTAATGAATTTCTCTCCTAAATTTTAATATATTGTAACTAATTTTTATGCCTTTCACCTTTGTGAACTGTAAGGTTTACATTTATTTATCTTTTGGCTGTTAGTAGTTTAGCTTTTTATGTGTATAAGTTGATTTTTGTTAATATTACTAATATGTGTTCCATGCAAGTATTAAACGTTTTCACAAATCATTTTGTTTATTTTTCAAATTGTTCTCCAGTTTAAAGTATGTTATTAAAAGTTACAAAGAAATGTCCTCACGAAATTATAAGCTATAGATTAACGTATATTTATTTCTGCTGTATAGGGGCACCCAAGATGGACAGACAGATCATGGTGGAGAGTTCTTAAAAAATGTGGTTCACTGGAGAAGGGAATGCCAAATCAGTTCAGTATTCTTGCCTTGAGAACGCCATGAACGGTATGAAAAGAAAAAGATAGAACACTGAAAGATGAACTTACCAGGACAGTAGGTGCCCAATATCAATATGCTATTGGAGATCAGTGGAGAAACTCAAGAAAAAATGAAGAGACAGAGCCAAAAGCAGAAACAGCACCCAGCTATGAATGTGACTGATGATGGAATAAAGTCCAATGCTGTAAAGAGCAATATTGCATAGGAACATAGAATATTATATCCATGAATGAAGGCAAATTGAAAGTGGTTAAACAGGAGATGGCAAGAGTGAATATCAGCATTTTAAGAATCGGGGAACTAAAATGGACTGGAATGGGTGGACTTAATGCAGATGACCATTATATCTACTACTGTGGTCAAGAATCCCTTAGAAGAAATGGAATAGCCATTATAGTCAACAAAAGAGTCCAAAATGCAGTATTTGGATGTAATCTCAAAAATGACAGAATAATCTCTGTTCTTTTACAAGGCGAGCCATTCAATATCATGGTAATCTACGTCTATGCCCTGGCAAGTAGTGCTGAAGAAACTGAATTTAAACAGTTCTATGAAAACTACAAAGTCTTATAGAACTAACACCCAAAAGAGCTGTCCTTTTCATTATAGGGGAGTGGAATGCAAAAGTAGGAAGTCAAGAGATAACTGGAGTAACAAAAAAATCTGGCCTTGGAGTATAAAACAAAGGAGGTCAAAGTCTAACAGAGTTTTGCCAAGAGAAGGCACTGGTCTTAGCAAACATCCTCTTCCAACAACACAAGAGAAAACTCTATACACGGACATCACCAGATGGTCAATACTGAAATGAGATTGATTATATTCTTTACAGCCAAAGATTCAGTTCAGTTCAGTCACTCAATCGTGTCCAACTCCTTGCGACTCCATGAATCGCAGCACACCAGGCCTCCCTCTCGGAGTTCACTCAGACTCACGTCCATTGAGTCCATGATGCCATCCAGCCATCTCATCCTCCGTCGTCCTCTTCTCCTCCTGCCCCCAGTCCCTCCCAGCATCAGAATCTTTTCCAGTCAGTCAACTCTTCGCATGAGGTGGCCAAAGTACTGGAGTTTCAGCTTTAGCAACATTCCTTCCAAAGAAATCCCAGGGCTTATTTCTTTCAGAATGGACTGGTTGGATCTCCTTGCAGTCCAAGGGACTCTCAAGAGTCTTCTCCAACATCACAGTTCAAAAGCATCAATTCTTTGGCACTAAGCCTTCTTTACAGTCCAACTCTCACATTCATACATGACCACAGGAAAAACCATAGCCTTGACTAGACGGACCTTAGTCGACAAAGTAATGTCTCTGCTTTTGAATATACTATCTAGATTGGTCATAACTTTTCTTCCAAGGAGTAAGCGTCTTCTAATTTCCTGGCTGCAGTGACCATCTGCAGTGATTTGGGAACCCCCCCCAGAACAAAAAAAAGTCTGACACTGTTTCCACTATTTATCCATCTATTTCCCATGAAGTGATGGGAATGGATGCCATGATCTTTGTTTTCTGAATGTTGAGCTTTAAACCAACTTTTTCACTCTCCTCTTTCACTTTCATCAAGAGGCTTTTAGCTCCCTTGGCAGACACACTGAAACCATACTCATTGAAAACTAGTCAATCTAATTACACTAGAACCACAGCCTTGTCTAACTCAATGAAACCAAGCCATGCCTGTGGGGCACGGGTCATGATGGAGAGGCTGACAGAATGTGGTCCACTGGAGAAGGGAATGGTAAGCCACTTCAGTATTCTCGCCTTGAGAACTCCATGAACAATATGAAAAGCCAAAGATTGGAAAGCTCTATATAGTCAGCATAAACAAGGCTAGGAGCTGACTAGGGCTCAGATCATGAGTTCCTTATAGCCAAATTCAGACTGAAACTGAAGAAAGTATGGAAAACAAATACATCATTCAGGTATGACTTAAATCAAATCCCTTACAATTATGAAGTGTAAGTGTCAGATAGATTCAAGGGATAAGATCTGAAAGACAGAGTGCCTGAAGAACTATGGACAGAGGTTTGTGACATTGTATAGGAGGCAGAGATCAAGATCATCCCCAAGAAAAAGAAATGCAAAAGACTGTCTGAGGAGACCTTGCAAAAGCTGAGAAAATAAAAGACACCAAACGCAAATGAGAAAAGGAGATATATACCCAGTTGAATACAGAGTTCCAAAGAATAGCAAGGAGAGATAAGAAAGTCTTTCTCAGTGATCAGTGATCAATGCAAATAAATAGAGGAAAACAATAGAATGGGGAAAACTAGCAATCTCTTCTAGAAAATCACAAATACCAAAGGACCATTTCATGCAAAGATGGGCACAAAAAAGGAAAGAAATGGTGTGGACCTAACAGAAGCAGAATATATTAAGAAGAGGTGGTGAGAATACACAAAAGAACTATAAAAAAAGATCTTCATGACTCAGATAATCACGATGGTGTGATCACTCACCTAGAGCTAGACATCCTGGAATGTGAAGTCAAGTGGGCCTTAGGAAGCAATACTGCAAACAAAGCTAGTGGAGGTGATGAAATTCCAGTTGAGCTTTTTCAAACCCTAAAAGACGATGCTGTGGAAATGCTGCACTCAATATGCCAGCAAATATGGAAAACTCAGCAGTGGTCACAGGACTGGGAAAGGTGAGTTTTCATTCCAATCACAAGAAAGGAAATGCCAAGGAATGTTCAAACACAATTGCACTCATCTCATATGCTAGCAAGTAATGCTCAAAATTCCTCAAGCCAGGCTTCAACAGTACATGAACCATGAACTTCCAGATGTTCAAGGTGGATTTTAAAAAGGCAGAGAAACCAGAGGTCAAATTGCCAACATCCGCTGGATCATCAAAAGGCAAGAGAGTTCCAGAAAAACTTCTACTTTTATTCTATTGACTATGCCAAAGCCTTTGACTATGTGGATCACAACAAACTGTGCAAAATTCATAAAGAGATGAGAATAGCAGACCACCTGCCCTGCCTCCTGAGAGAGAAATCTGTATGCAGGTCAAGAAGCTACAGTTAGACCTGGACATGGAACAGCAGACTGGTTTCAAATTGGGAAAAGAGTACATGAAGGCTGCATATTGTCACTCTGCTTATTTAATTTATATGCACAGTACATCATGAGAAATGCTGGGCTGTATGAAGCACAAGCTGGAATCAAGACAGTCAGGAGAATTATCAATAACCTTAGATGACACCATCCTTATGGCAGAAAGTGAAGAAGAACTAAAAAGCCTCTTGATGAAATTGAAAGAGGAGAGTGAAAAACTTGGCTTAAAGCTCAACATTCAGAAAACTAAGATCATGGCTTCTGGTTCTATCACTTCATGGCAAATAGATCAGGAAACAATGGAAACCGTGACAGATTTTATTTTCTTTGGCTCAAAAATCATTGCAGATGATGATTGTAGCCATGAAATTAAAAGGCACTTGCACCTTGGAAGAAAAGTTATGACCAACTTGGACAGCATATTCAAAAGCAGAGACATTACTTTGCCAACAAATATCCATCTAGTCAAGGCTATGGTTTTTTCATTCATCATATATGGATGTGAGTGTTGGACTATAAAGAAAGCTGAGTACCAAAGAATTGAAGCTTTTGAACTGTGGTGTTGGAGAAGACTTTTGAGAATCCCTTGGACTGCAAGGAGATCCAACCAGTCCATCCTAAAAGAGATTAGTCCTGATTATTCATTGGAAGGATTGATGCTCAAGCTGAAAGTCCAGTACTTTGGCCATCTGATGTGATGAACTGACTCATTGAAAAAGACCCTGATGCTGAGAAAGATTGAAGGCAGGAGGAGAAGGGAATGACAGAGGATGAGATGGTTGGATGGCATCACCAACTCAATAGACCTGAATTTGGGTAAACACTGGGATTTGGTGATGGACAGGGAACCCTGGTGTGTTGCAGTCAATGCTGTCGCCAAGAGTCAGATAGGACTGAATTACTGAACTGAACACAATTGATATTCATTTATAATACATGAATTCTTTTTTACTTTTATGATTTTTTTTCACTTTTGAAAAGTATTCATTTTTGATTGAAGGATATTTGCTTAACATAATTTTGTTGTTTTCTGCCAGATACTAACATGAATCAGCCATAGGTATACATATTTTCCCTCCCTCTTAAGTCTCTCTCTCTATTCCACCCCTCTAGATTATTACAGAGCCCCTGTTTGACTTCTCTAAGTCATACAGCAAATTCCACTGGTTCTCTATTTTACATATGGTAATGTAAGTTTTCATGTTACTCTCTCTATACATTTCACCCTCTCCTTTCTTTCCCTCCCTGTTGTTTGTAAGTCTGTTCTCTGTGTCTGTTTCTCCACTGCTGCCATCAGTACCGTCTTTCTAGGTGCTACATATCGCATTAGAATGATACATGAATTCTTATCTCTGGCCTTTTATTATCTAAAATATAATGTGGTGCATGTTATATGGGAAAAAGTAAAATTTTATTGCCTTTCTCTCAAGTATCATTTAGCCAACATCAGAAACTAATTTATATTATTTATTCCAAAATTTGTGCTAAAAACTTCTTCAGATAATAAATTATAATAAAGTGTCTTAAAATAATCTATATAATTTAGTAATTTATTTGCACAGACCACGGCAACAGATTTTAAATGCTTCACTTCATGGTGTATTTTAATATGTGCTTGTCTAGAATTTTACATACTTGTTTAAATATCCTGACTAGTCTTATTCATATTTATTGGATCTATGTAAAATTATATATATTAATAAAAGGACATTTAAATTTTCTGAAGAATGCATTCAGTTCAGTTCAGTTGCTCAGTTGTGTTCGACTCTTTGTGACCCCATGAATCAAAGCACACCAGGCCTCCCTGTCCACCACCATCTATTTAGGTGTATATTAATTATAAAATAATGTTATTTATTATATTTTATATTTATAATTTTAGCAAATCATTATTTGTGTACTATATAACTTACATCTACAACTTTTAAATGTGAATTGGTTTGTTTCAGTTCTAGTATGAATAGAACAATGTTTTAAAATATTGGACTATCTTCAAAAATATTATTGATATTTAAGCATTTAAATTTTTTATATCTAGCTACTCCATGAAAGACTCACTTATTTCACAGTTTTCAATATTTCATAGATCACATTCTTATAAAATCATAAAATAAAAACTATTTATTTATTTATTTCCATTAGCTATAAGACATATTTTTATGTTGGATGTCCTTAGAGTCCAGTAATTTTCAAGGTAATCACAGATTAAACTTGTGTCATATTTTCAATTTCATAGCTTTTCTCATCTTGCTTCTGTTTCACTGACTTCCTTTTATTTTCAAGCATTGTTAAGCTTCATCCCTCAAAATTAGTGAATCATGATATCTTTCTTTAGACAGTTACAGGCAGTCTTACTACATGTGAACAATCTAGGAATACATGCAAGCACAGACTTCTATAAGAATAGCATAGGCTAGAGGGACATTTTTTATAGGAACATATCATGTATGATTAGAATAGTTATCTAGCAGAGTTTTTAAAAAATAGTTGGGTAGTATTCCATAGTGTATATGTACCACAGCTTTCTTATCCATTCATCTGCTGATGGACATCTAGGTTGCTTCCATGTCCTGGCTATTATAAACAGTGCTGCAATGAACATTGGGGTACATGTGTCTCTTTCAGTTCTGGTTTCCTCGGTGTGTATGCCCAGCAGTGGGATTGCTGGATCATAAGGCAGTTCTATTTGCAATTTTTAAGGAATCTCCACACTGTTTTCCATAATGGCTGTACTAGTTTGCATTCCCACCAGCAGTGTAAGAGGGTTCCCTTTTCTCCACATCCTCTCCAGCATTTATTGCTTGTAGACTTTTGGATCGCAGCCATTCTGACTGGTGTGAAATGGTACCTCATTGTGGTCTTGATTTGCATTTCTCTGATAATGAGTGATGTTGAACATCTTTTCATGTGTTTGTTAGCCATCCGTATGTCTTCTTTGGAGAAATGCCTATTTAGTTCTTTGGTCCATTTTTTTATTGGATCATTTATTTTTCTGGAGTTGAGCTGCATAAGTTGCTTATATATCTTTGAGATTAGTTGTTTGTCAGTTGTTTCATTTGCTATTGTTTTCTCCCATTCAGAAGGCTGTCTTTTCACCTTGCTTATAGTTTCCTTTGTTGTGCAGAAGATTTTAATTTTAATTAGATCCCATTTGTTTATCTTTGCTTTTATTTCCAGTATACTGGGAGTTGGATCATAGAGGATCCTGCTGTGATTTATGTCGGAGAGTGTTTTGCCTATGTTCTCCTCTAGGAGTTTTATAGTTTCTGGTCTTACATTTAGATCTTTGACCCATTTTGAGTTTATTTTTGTGTATGGTGTTAGAAAGGGGTCTAGTTTCATTCTTTTTTTTCAAGTGGTTGACCAGTTTTCCCAGCACCACCTGTTAAAGAGACTGTCTTTACTCCATTGTATATTCTTGCCTCCTTTGTCAAAGATAAGGTGTCCATAGGTGTGTGGGTTAATCTCAGGGCTTTCTATTTTGTTCCATTGATCTATATTTCTGTCTTTGTGCCAGTACCATACTGTCTTAATGACTGTGGCTTTATAGTAGAGCCTGAAGTCAGGCAAGTTGATTCCTCTAGTTCCATTTTTCTTTCTCAAGATTGCTTTGGCTATTCAAGGCTTTTTGTATTTCCATACAAATCTTGAGATTATTTGATCTAGTTCTGTGAAAAATACTGCTGGTAGCTTGATGGGAATTGCATTGAATCTGTAGAGTGCTTTGGGTAGTATACTCATTTTCACTATATTGATTCTTCCAACCCATGAGCATGGTATATTTCTCCATCTATTAGTGTCCTCTTTGATTTGGTACATATACACTATGGAATACTACTAAGCCCTTAAAAAGAATAAATTTGACTCAGTTCTAATGAGATGGATGAAATTGGAACCGATTATACAGAGTGAAGTAAGCCAGAAAGAAAAACACCAATACAGTATACTGACACATATATATGGAATTTAGAAGACAGTAATGATGACCCTATATGTGAGACAACAAAGAGACACGGAGGTATAGAGTGGACTTTTGGACTCTCAGGGAGAGGGAAAGGGTGGGATGGTTTGGGAGAATGGCAATGAAACGTGTATATTTTCCTGTAAGAAATGAAGCGCCAATCTATGTTCAATGTAGGATGCAGGATGCATGGGGCTGATGCACAGGATGATTCAAGTAGAGGATGTGGGGTGGGAGGTGGGAGGAGGCTTCGGCATTGGGAGATTGTGTTCACCTATGGCTGATTCGTGTCAATGTATGGCAAAACAAATACAGTATTGTAATTTAAAAAAATAAATAAATTTAAAAAATAAAATGAAAATGCATAATAAAAAAAGAGAGAGAAAGAAAAAAAAGTTGGATAAAAGAATGAGATCAGGTATGAAGACTGATATTGGTCCACGCATTTATTTACAGAGGACAATGACAATGAAGAGACTGTCTCCAAAAACATGCCTAAATATCAACTTTAAAATGTGCTGGACTTCCCTGGTGGGCCAGTGGTTAAGAATCTGCCTGCCAATGCAGGGGACATGGGTTTGATCCCTGGTCCAGGAAGGTTCCACATGACATGGGACAACTAGGTCTATGCACCCCAAGTACTGAGCCTGCAGGCCTAGAGCCCACAGTTCTCAGCAAGAGAAGCCGCTGAAATGAGAAACCAGCACACCATTGCAAGTGAGTAGTCCCTGCTCACCACAACTAGAGAAAAGCCCCCAGGAGCAGGAAAGATCCAGGGCAATCAAAAATTAACAAATAAATAAGTAAAAATGTGTTTCATATAAAATTGCAGACAACCCAAGCTGACACTCTTGTCTTCCATTTTCTGTTCTTTAAACAAATTATTCTTTTACATGCAATCAAATCATGCATTATGTTTAATGTCTATTAAAGCAGAGGATCTTTGCTTGGTTTTAGTTTCCCCCTGAGTCCAGCAATATTTCCTAATATCTAGAAGATTACCTTACACACAATAAGCTCTCATTATTTTTTTGCTTTGTGGAACACAATTTTGGGGAGTTGTTAATTAATCTGTGTAAGATGCATATGAATTCCAGTCCTCAAGAAGTAAAAAGATGGTAAACACAAAGCAGAAAACATCGACTGAGGCACTAGAATCAATGATGGTGATTAAAAAGGTTCTGGTAACCACATGATCTGCTCAGAAGAGCAGGAAGCCTGGTTATCTTGTGCAGGGACTGAGGAAGGCTGCTATTTTATATTCTGTTGAATATTATAGTTGTTTAAAGGGGAACATGTTTTCTTAAGAACACTACTGATATCCAGTGCTTGGCCTGTGGTTGAAATGACTCTTTCAGTACCTCTAGGAAAGAGCTAGTAGTCTAGAGATTGCTGAGCTTTAATGAAGATAAATATGAGGGGTTGTACATCTGAAATATATAATATTATAAATGAACTGTGTGCTCAGTTGCTTAGTCGTGTACAACTCTTTGCGACCCCATGGGCTGTAGCCCACCAGGCTCATCTATCCATTCAATTTTACAGGGGAGAATATTGAAGTGAGTTGCCATTTCCTACTCTGACCCAGGGATTGTTGAACCTGCATCTCCTGTGTCTCCTGCGTTGGTAGGCAGATTCTTTACCAATGAGCCACCTGGGAAGCCATTAAAAAGATATGAAAGATAGGCCTGAAGAAAAGTGCTTACTAGGAGAAATATCCATGTTGAGTCATGTATGAAAAAGATGTGAGAAGGAAAAACAGTATTCCAAACATAAATAAGAAATAAGGATTTTACAATAGAATTCTCCCTTCAGCTATGATGATTTTGCTATGAATTCAATAGCACTGTCTCACAAATATGTGCTGTGTTGGCAATTAAAGTGTTCTACTAAAATAAATGCATATCTAAAAGAGAACTTTTGCCTGGTATCATTTCAATATGATTACCACATGTTAATGAATAGCTTCTTATTATACACCAAAGAAGAATAAAATTAATAGCAATAAGGGAAAAAATGTGAATTATTTTTTCAGACAATATTATCTGTTTTTCAGCATCTATGTCCCTAGAAAATGATGCTTTGACATGGTCATTAAGCTGATAAATTTTCAAAAAATAGGTAAATAGATGTTTAAACAGATATATATGCCATATTGTTTTGTCTTGTTTAGTTGGCTTTGTCATTTAAAATGTATCATATATAATTTCTTGTTTCTCTTTTTTTTAAGTCAGATTTCACTATGTGACAGCTTTCCCTAGGATAAAGTTTCTTTCTTTTGTTATCATCTCTACTCAGAAATCCATTTATAAAACAAAAAAGTTAAGCTCTATGCTGAACACTCACACTTCTTTCTGATGTACATGATTTAAAGATTCAATAGCATTACATATCATTTCTTTAATCTCTAATCAAAGTTGGCTATGCATTTATAGAATTCTAGCTGTTTATTATTACTTTCAGGGAATTTAGTCTTTTTATTTTTATTATGCTCAAAGATCCTTGTCAAATTCTACATTCATTGCCCAATTCAGATCACCTATGGCCACAAATATATAAGACTCAAGGATTCTGGTTATCTCCTGTAGTTTCATACAAAATTGCTTTTGTTACTACAAAATAGAAATGAGAATATAAGCTCTGTCATTGTGGTAAGCTAAATACTGAAAGATAAGATTACAGTGCTTGAGGAGATTTTCGTCTTGTAACTAGTCACTGTCAAAATGAACTCTCACAGTATGTTGTCTCAAGAAAACAAAAATTCTTAGAAAATAGATACTTCAGTATATGCAACAACAGGGAGGTCTGCCTTGGAAAAGGTGGCAACCATGCAGACACTCAATGTATACAAGTTAATGGAATATATTTTATTCCAATCTTAGGTCCTGGAAATTTTCTAGGGACATTCAATTCTAGGCACTGAAGCTCTAGATGAAATTCTGAAGACAGCGAATTCATGTTTGGAGTTGGTCTCATCCTCCTCCAGGGATCGTGGGGTAGAACTATGCCCAGACTATGTCTATTTCAGTAAACTAAGAATGTTACATCATCTTCAAGCCATTAGTCACTGCAGCTGACCTGACAATGTGCCCTAATGGAAATTTGGAATGGAGAAACCAAAACAAAACAAGATACTGGCCCTAGGTAGCTAAGATGTATATCAAAGGAATAATTTCAATGAGCCCTAACTCTTGTATCTTCCCATTTGCAGAAAAGCACTAAAGTTATTAATTCATCTTTTGTGTGTGTGTGATTAACAGTAATTTTGTGACGTTCAACTACTTGTTTTTTCAAAAGTCCTGTTCATCCTGACCCCTCCCTTACCTCTTTGGAACAGTTCCTCAGATTTATCTGAGGGACTGTTTCCCAGACTATAGTCCTTAGTAAGGTCCCCAAATAAAACATGACTCATGAATGTAAAGTTGTGCAGCTCTTTTTCAGTAAACATTGGCATGCATGTGTGAATCCTGTTGATGCTAAACTTCTATCTATATAGAAGAAAAGTTATTTTTTAAAGTTCTAAATAAAGCTATTTATATATATTTCAAATATGTTATTGAATAAAATGTGGGAGGAGGAGCAAACTGTAAGAAAACGCCACGGGAAGAAAAAAGCCACCTCTAGGGACCGTTAGTAAAAAGGCCTTTATTTGGGCGGTCGCTCCCGGGCAGAACTCCTCCCGGGGGCAAGCGAGCGAGGGAACAAAGGAGTCTGCGAGGCGAGGAGGGGTGCGAGAAGGTTTTATAGTAAGGGCTGGCGGACAGGCCAAGTTTTTCCCATTAAGGCAGCAAGCGCAGGCTACAGCAGTGATTGGTGTCTATGGTTTCCTGTTGTCCCCTGATTGGATCGGGGCTTCAGGGCCAGCCCCGGAAGTCTAGTCTGCTTTTTGGTTCCTGTTTGGGCACCAGCCAACTACCGGTGCTGGCCGGATGTTTTGGTCACGGGTTGGACGGCTCGCCCTTTCACAAACACTACAAGTATATTGGTGAAATGGAGTGAAATCAAGTGTGATGTGAAATCAAGTGTCATAACTGCACAAATCAAATGAGAAACAACTATCTGTGTGCTCAGTGGTAAAGAATCCACCTGCCAAGCAGGACATGGGATAGATCCCTGGGTCAGGGAGATCCTCTGGAAAAGAAAATGGCAACCCACTTCAGTATCCTTGCCTAGGGAATCCCATGGACAGAGTATCCTGATGGGTTACAGTGCATGGGGTTGCAAGAGTCTGACACAATTAGTGATTAAACAACCACAACAACAGAACTTGTAAGTTTCTTGAAAGCTTTACAAAGCACAAAGCCTTTCTTCCTCTTTGAAAAGGTCTGTCAATGGATAGGAATATTTATACCAGGAAAAATAAACTGGATTTGATGTTCTTTGTTGTCAATAATTAGTACTTTACTATTAGGAAAGAAAGAATAGCTCTATCATTTCTTATACAAGTGTGCTACTGCTGCCAGAACAAATTATTACTAACTTAGTTGTTTAAAACAACAGAAACTTATTATATCTTACAATTCTGTAGGTCAAAAGTTCAACTTGAATCTCTGTGAACTAAAATCAATATGTTAGAATGGCTATGTTCCCTTATGGAGATTATTGGGTGGTATCTGTTTCCTAATCTTTTTGGCTTCTAGAAGTCATCTATATTCCTTGGACTGTTACAAGTTCATCCTCCATCCTCAAAGCTAGCAACACTGTATGTTTATAACTCTTATACTAAAGTCACATCTTTCTGCCACTGACTCCAGCACAGAAGAATTTTTGGCTTTTTGGACTCTTGTTAAAGGGCTTCCCTGGTGGCTCAGATGGTAAAGAATCTGCCTGTGATGCAGGATACCTGGGTTTGATCCCTGGGTTTGGAAAATGCCCTGGAGAAGCTAATGATTATCCACTCCAGTATTCTTGACTGGAGAATTCCGTGGAGTCTGGAGGGCTACAGTCCATGAGGTCACAAAAAGTCAGACGCAACTGAGTGGCTAACACTTGTATAGGGCACATCTAGATAATTCACAATAATCTCTTCAACTCAAGGTCCATAACCTCAATTACATTTTACAAAATACCTTTTACCACACAAAGTATTAATAACATATTAACGGGTTCCAGGGATTAAGGAGGAAGGAGGAGACATTATTTTGCTAACCACATCTCAAAATAATATTATCTTCAGGAAGTTTAGTTCTTAATATTAACAATTGGTAATGTGTCTTTAGTTGCTTCAGACATATCTAGAATATTAGTCTTCTTTCATGTTCACTACCACCATTTTAATTAACAACATAAAAATCTTAAGTATATTTTATATGAAGTATATAAATATATGAATATATGAAGGATCCTCTCATTAATTTCCCTTAAAGAAGACAGGCATGCATGTATGCTAAGCTGCTTCAGTCATGTCTGAATCTTTGGATTCAGACTGTAGCCCTGGTGGACTGTAGCCCACCAGGCTTCTCTGTCCATGGGATTCTCCAGGCCAGAGTACTAGAGTGGATGGTCATGCCCTTCTCCAGGGGATCTTCCTGACCCAGGGATTGAACCCACATCTCTTATAGCTCCTGCATTGGCAGGTGAGTTGTTTACCAGTAGCACCCCATAGGAATTCCAAAGAAAAAAAAATCTAAGGCTAAATACCAAAAGCATGAGCCTCAGGAATAAACATACCCTTCATGAATATTATCCCTAATCCTACAGAAGGTAGAGGTCTGAGTTTTCCATGCAAGAGGGTAAGGAAAAATCAGTTAAATTGCTTTAGTAAGCTAGTTTGATGGATTAGAGTTCCAAAATACTACAGTCACAAAGCAAGTTCACCCTCTCTGGGATATAAGATTATGTGTAAAATCAGAAATGTCTTGAATGGCCTTCCTGCAGGTTTCCTCCCCACTCTGATCCCTACATAAGGTTCCTCAATCAAACAATCCTCCTCCTCCACTCCAGGTACACTTCCTGCTCATCCTTGAGTCTTCAACTCCCTGCAACTCTACTCAGTTCAGTTTAGTCACTCAGTAATGTCTAACTCTTTGTGACCCCATGGACTGCAGCACACCAGGACTGTACCATGGACTGCCACCCTATGGAAGTATTCAAATGAGTCAATCACATCTTCCCTTGGGACTCAGAGGGCGTTACCCTCTTGACACTACAAAGCCTGCCTCTTACAGACCATGGTTGTATTCTGTTCTTGAATATAACCGTGCATGACCTTGAATGACTTAATGGGCATACTTCTCCTGAGTAGCATGAATGATTAACAAATTGCTGTTGATTTCATCCATCCAGTATTGTGTTACATATGTTGGCTATCTCCACACTACTAGGGCACCATCAGTAGCCATAGGTCTCCAGCAGTACCACAACCTTGCAGGTTGAATCTTTGATCCATTTAAAGGATTGCTATATGAATAAATCAGACACACTCCAGATATTCTCCCTTTGATTATTTTAAAATTAACTGTTTTGCCACCTTAATCACATCTATAAAAATCCTTCCCTTTTGTGACTTAAGTAAACTAACCACAGGTGTGATTTCCTATGCTGGTCACAGTCCCACTTATATTAAAAGAAGGAAAAAAAAAAAAACAAACTGAGAGTGTGTACCAGATGAGGAAATCGTAATGATCATCTTGGAATTCTTCCTTCTAGATCTTGTGACAGATTCTTGTCCATATGATTGACTATTTTCCTCACCATCAGCAGCAATCTCTTTTTGGATAAAACTAATCTTGTTTCATACAAAACTTCTAGAATACAAAACCAAAACAAAGCAACACAAACAAAAACATTAACAAAAACAGTCAATAAAGGAAACATGAAGTTGAGATGGACAGATAATGACTTCAAAATAACATTGTTAAATATGGTAGAAGAGCTACTGAGGAAAAGTGGATGAATTACAAGAACAAATGGGGAATTTCAGAAGAGAAATGGAAAGTATGTATGCATGTGTGCTAAGTCACTTCAGTCATGTCTAACTGTGCGATGCTATGGAGAGCAGCCCACCCGGCTCCTCTGTCCACAAGAGTCTCTAGGCAAGAATACTGGAGTGAGGTGCCATTTCCTTCTCCATAGAAAGTATAAAAAGGACAAAATAATCCACTATCAAAATACGGTGTCTTTTGCTTGACAATGTGAATCTAATCCTTATCTAAGTGCTCAGACATAGGTTTAGGAAGTTGCTCATTCTTTTCTACCTCTACCATAACTTACTTTCATAAAGTATTTAAAAATAAGATTTTAGGTACAGATTTTAAATACCAAAGAGTTGCTGTCAAAAATTAACTCCAGATGTTCAAGGAACGCATTCTTAAAACTACTTCCACCATCAAGAAGTCAATATTCTCTTTTTCATCTCAAATTATACTCCCTCTCATGCCATTCTATTCATCCAAGCTCACAATAAAAAGTAAAATGAGTTCCATGCAGTAGCAAATATTCCATAGACAAGAATTTGTCACAACGTTAAGAATGATATCTATTTCCCACGTTTGGATAAGTTTTCTGAATATTTGTTACCACAGAAAAAGAAATCTCAATAAAATGAGTTGTCTCACTTTAATTTTCTTAAAAAATTAATTGTTATATGATTTTCCCCTTCATATGTCTCACCCAATCCATACATGTGGGTATTCCTTATCTAATTGACTCTAGCCTATTATATTCTACTATAAATTTTCAACCAGCTTTTGAATATTTTTCAAAGTGGAAGCTCCTAACTCAAAGACTCTCAAGTAACTTACTCTTCAATGTCACCATGAGTCACATAATATATTAAACTAGTGCATCACAGTATCATGATATCTACAAAATTAACACATCTACAAAATTTATAAAATGTGAATAAAAGTCAAAACTAAATGTAGCCCGTTTCTTCAGTTTATACCCTAAATATAAAAGTTTTATATATTACTATTGCCAAGTGAAATCAACAGTTCAAAACTCATAACTCACCACATGGTCCATCAATATTGCATACTGAGAATTCTGTTGCTGAGTTTTATTAATAATATTCTCTGGGGAAAGACTATTTATAAAAATTTAAAGATGAAAAATAGGAAGCATCCTTTGTTTCAGTTCTATGAGTTAATATTAGTTTTCAGAATCTACCATCTGTTATGCCATTTAGGGGAAAGTTCTATCCAAAGATTAATTTAGATGTTATGTGATTGCCTCCAAATCAAAAAAATATTATAATTTTAAGAAAATCCAGAATACTATAGGCTTATCCTGTTGGTTTCCATGATGTGCTTTCTCTGAGAAGCAATGAGGTGTCTGTCAAGATAATAAGAACCTATGAGTTAGGTATTTACCTATTTAGTTTCCCCACATTATATTCTAATAACAGAGCTAAAATATGAGATAAGATATCAGATAAGATAATGTGGATTGCATTTATTAAGCAACTTTCCTAAGACTATACAGGTAGTAAGTGGAGTTAAATCACACTATAGCTCTAGAGGATACATTTCTAACCACTCATTGTATTGCCTCTCACCATAGCCTGTGATTGAGTGACATGAGAGAGTTTGACTCTATTTCACCTTTGAAGAGCTTATGAAAAGAGATAGCAAAGATTTTTCCATCTGGAAGGGAGTTTTGTATTTATAAAATGGTTCATTCCATTTGACAAATATTTCTTAATTGCCTACTGTGAGTCACACACTGTTCCACTAGGCATTGGGAATACATCACTGAACTAAACAAACCACCATCGCCAACAACAAAAACACATTGTCCTTTTTAAGGCAATCATTAGAAAAGAGATGGACAATAAGTAATTAATATAATAAGTTATCTAGTAGGTTAGTGGATGAAGATTCCTATGGATTAAAAAAATAATGAGAAAAGGATACAGAATTCTGAAGAAACTATTTGTGCATGTGTTTGGTGGGGGAGGGGGTGGGAGGAAGGGGTCAGGCAGGTTTCATTGATATGGTAATATGAAACCAAAATCTAATATGGCTCCATTTACTATCTTTTTATTTATTTATTTTTTTGGCTGCACTTCATGCCATGAGGGATCATAGTTTCCTAACCAGGGATCGAACCTCTGTCCCCTGCATTGGAAGTGCCAAGTATCAACCACTGGACCACCAGGGAAGTCCCTCCATTTAATATTTTGATGCCTTGCTGGCTTAGAGCAGGAAGATATACCTTTTATTTTTAACAACAACCATAACAAAACTTGTCACAATTGGAAAATACCTAGAGGGGAAAAAAAGAGAACTGAATGTTAGTTCATTATATTCTTCCCACCTATTCAACTACATTCTTACTGTGAAAAAAAAAAAAATAAATCTGAAATCAGCCAGAGAACTTCTCTACAGGCCATCTAGGAGTAAAAGGGTTAATCATCACAGTTTGAGCCTGGTAACAAGTGAGAAGAATGTGAGAGTCCCCATCTTCTGTGTTAGAGTGCTTCCAGCACAGAGAACTAACAGTTTATAGAAATAACATCAAGGAAGCAAGAGGTGAATGCTTTCCACAGAAACTCCAAATTAAATATATTTTCTCCTTATCACCTCTTCAAGTTGAGTCATTCATGGTACCATCCCATGAATTTTATATATATATATATATTTGTATATTTAATATATCCTCCAGACTACATATTTGTTTCTTGAACTTCAGCATTATTATCAAAGTAAAAAGAAAATAATATGAGGCTAAGTTATATAAATCTCTCTATTAAATTAGCTGTTGACCATAATATATCATGTACTCTCATCTGCATGTCAGTACAGGAAAGTTTAGGTCATATATTAGAAAATGACTAAGATCCAGTATACTTTATTTGCTATACAGAAGCCTAAAGCCTAATCAGTTCAGTTCAGTTCAGTTCAGTTCAGCTGCTCAGTCGTGTCTGACTCTTTGCGACCCCATGCCAGGCCTCCCTGTCCATCACCAACTCCCGGAGTTCATTCAAACTTATATCCATTGAGTTGGTGATACCATCCAGACTTCCCATCCTCTGTCATCCCCTTATCTTCCTGCCCCCAATCCCTCCCAGCATAATAGATGAAAACAATAGAATAGGAAAGATTAGAGATCTCTTTGAGAAAATTAGAGATAGGAAGGGAACATTTCATGCAAAAATGGGCTTGATAAAGGACAGAAATGGTATGGACCTAACAGAAGCAGAAGATATTAAGAAGAGGTGGCAAGAATACACAGAACTGTACAAACAAGATCTTCATGACCTGGATAATCACGGTGGTGTGATCACTCACACTCAACTAGAGTCTGATATCCTGGAATGTGAAGTCAAGTGGGCCTTAGGAAGCAACACTATTAACAAAGCTAGTGGAGTGGTGGAATTTCAGTTGAGCTATTTCAAATCCTGAAAGCTGATGCTATGAAAGTGCTGCACTCAATATGCCAGCAAATTTGGAAAACTCAGCAATGGCCACAGGACTGGTAAATGTCAGTTTTCATTCCGATCCCAAAGAAAGACAATGCCAAAGAATGTTCAAATTACTGCACAATTGTACTCATCTCACATGCTAGTAAAATGCTCAAAATTCTCCAAGCCAGACTTCAGAAATACATGAACTGTGAACTTCCAGATGTTCAAGATGGTTTTAGAAAAGGCAGAAGAACCAGAGATCAAATTGCCAACACCCGCAGGGTCATCAAAAAAGCAAGAGAGTTCCAGACAAACATCTATTTCTGCTTTATTGGCTATGCCAAAACCTTTGACTGTGTGGAACACAATAAACTGTGGAAAATTCTGAAAGAGATAGGAATACCAGAGCACCTGACCTGCCTCTTGAAAACCTGTATGCAGGTCAGGAAGCAACAGTTAGAACTGGACATGGAACAACAGACAGGTTCCAAATAGGAAAAGGAGTACATCAAAGCTGTATATTGTCACCGTGCTTATTTAACTTATATGCAGAATACATCATGAGAAATGCTGGGTCAGAGGAGGCCCAAACTGGAATCAAGATTGTTGGTAGAAATATCGACAACCTCAGATATGCAGTTGACACCACTCTAATGGCAGAAAGTGAAGAGGAACTAAAGAGCCTCTTGATGAAAGTGAAAGAGGAGAGTAAAAATGTTGGCTTAAAGCTCAACATTCAGAAAACTGAGATCATGGCATCTGGTCCCCATCACTTCATGGCAAATAGATGAGGAAACAGTGGAAACAGTGTCAGACTTTATTTTGGGGCTCCAAAAACACTGCAGATGGTGACTGCAGCCATGGAATTAAAAGACACTTACTCCTTGGATGAAAAGTTTGACCAACCTAGACACCATATTAAAAACCAGAGACATTACTTTGTCAATAAAGGTCCGTCTAGTCAAGGCTATGCTTTTTCCAGTGGTCATGTATGGATGTGAGAGCTGGACTGTAAAGAAAACTGAGTGCCGAAGAGTTGATGCTTTTGAACTGTGATGTTGGAGAAGACTCTTGAGAGTCCCTTGGACTGCAAGGAGATCCAACCAGTCCATCCTAAAGGAAATCAGTCCTGAGTGTTCATTGGAAGGACTGATGTTGAAGCTGAAAGTCCAATACTTTGGCCACCTGATGTGAAGAGCTGACTCATTTGAAAAGACCCTGATGCTGAGAAAGATTGAGGGCAGAAGGAGAAGGGGATGACAGAGAATGAGATGACTGGATGGCATCACTGACTCAATGGACATGGATTTGGATAAATTCCGGGAGTTGGCAATGGACAGGGAGGCCTGGCTTACTGCAGTTCATGGGGTCTCAGAGTCAAACATGACTGAACGACTAACACTTACTTACTTACCAGCTCCTTTTACAGACTTTAGTTGAATGCATATATTTTAAAAACTACTGGGTAAAAGTGATTACTTCCTGGACTATGGTAACTTCAAGAATATGTTACTTTTGTTCTTAAGCATATAAATTCTGATAGAGAAAGCAGGAGAGACTTCTCATGTCAATACAATTATAAAGCATGAAATTAAGTAATTAGCCTTTTTATCTCATATGTGTGTGCCTACGTGTGCACATATGTGCGTGCCAACCAGATCCAGTGTGTGTGTGGAGAAGGTAAGGAGAGAAACCAATACAAATCAATTTGTTTACATTTTTTACCAACTTTTGAACACTAGAATGTTGTAGAGAAATGGCAAGAAATTGTTCATGCTTTTACTTAATGGCATGGAGTGAAAAATCATGTACTCAGTGTCAATATGCATACTCTATCTAATCACATCTTTCATGGATTTAGAAGTCTGTATATCATCAGCTTCACAACTAGACACCTAGGAGAATATCCTGCATTTCACTGATCAAAATTCACTGGATTCCCTGATATCAGGTCAGCCTGCACTTCCCTGAAAAAGAAAATTATTCGCCCTTTCAGGTGTACATAGAATATATAATATATTTATATTTACAATACATTTAGATTTTTCATTTTTCAAGGAGCAAATTTGAAGAAATCTGCCACTAAAGTATGGATTTATACATTACTTTTGAATAAATGTAAAAGTGGACATTAGTAATATTTTGACTGATAATTTATTTCAACATTATTCCTTATGCTTTAATGGTATAATTTTCCAGTAACTTTGCTGGAATAAAGTGTTTCTAAATACCATAACTTATTTTACATTTTTGATGTCAAATCATTAAATAAAATGAAATATTTGCTAAATGTGTTATACTAACTTTATTCACACAATCAAAATGCAATTTCATGCCTCCAGGTCATTTAAAATACATTGTTTCCACAATAAAAGGTTATGCTAATTTTTATTTAATTCCTTAAAAATAAATAAAATTATAAGAGAAATTAGTGTTTCTACATAGCAGTTAATGGGATTAGAAATGAAACAACTTTTTGGTAGATTTGGCAAATTGTAATAATATGTATGTATGCAATTCTAACAGTAATTTAGCTTTTAGGAATTTATCATGCAAATAAACTTTCACAAAGTATAATGTTTATGATATTTGCTTTTATGAATATGGAAAAAAATCATGTATCCACATGGTATTAGTTACTAGTTATCTTATATACAAAAGAACCCTAAGCTGACATTAAGAATAGTGATTAAATACATAATATAGAAATACTTATTGAACTGGGAATACTTCCAATATTTTTTAAAAGTAATTTTCAGAGCTTACTTTTTCCCTCACAACTCATATTCTTGGAAGCTGTCTTCTCGCCCTACTTCACATAAGAATAGTCAGAAGATAGTAATGTTGAAGAAAGTAGTTCATATTTCCTTAGGGTTTGAATTAGCTAGAAAATACTTATTTTATTATATTTTATTTTACCTGTTTTGTATAAATGATTTTATTTTTAACAACATATATTTAGGTGTGGCTCTGATTAACAGTTCATTGACAGTTTTGGTGAATAAATCAAACACACTTTTTGTAAAGTTAATGAAAGAAGACTTTGATGGAGTAACCTATGCCACATTTACCTTCTTCCTAAAGCAATGTAAAAACTGTAAAAATATTAAAACAATACTTTTAGACAATCACCTACCTTCATTTAACATATTTAGATTATTTTTCAACTAATCACATTTTGCAAAATGCTTTTGTTACTTGACAAAAAGTGGCTTAATGATAAGTCAGTATTTTTTATGTTTTTATTGTTGTAAACTCCAGATAATCTGTTATGTTCAAAGTTGACACTCTTTCTTATATACAGCATAATATTTTGCATTCTGAAATATTACTGGAAATAATAATTTATTAGCATATTAATTAATGGATTGATCTTTTTTTATCATAGTAACTGTTATTATACTGCTAGAAGAAATTAAAACTAATCTTGTCCTGTTTTTGTCTCTTAACTCTGGTAACAATCTGCTAACTGCTAAACATTCTATCTTGGAAAATATTTGCTGTATACTGACTGCAGTTTCTAAGAGGTTACAGGTATCTGGTTGCTTAGTAAGCTGCAGCAGCAGCCTTAAAATCCCAGTATCTGTTGTTCAATTTATTGTAGGAGTATTCAGAAGCCAACTTTTAAAATTTGATGAATTGCAAATCTTTCATCATTCTCAGCCACGGTTAATATGTTGGATGGATAATAATTTTTATTTCTAACTTAATAGTAACATAAAGTTTTAAAAATTGTTCTGAACTTTGCCTATTGCTTAAGATTTTTTTTCAACTCAAACAGTATAGATTCATGTGCCATATTACATGTCTATTTTTCCTTATTCCCAAACACAACACCAGCAATGAGCCTATATAACACTGCATTTGCCATATACCATATAAAATAGCTATGCAAGACTAGCACTTTCCCTGGAGTCTCAGGCAGTAAAGTATCCACCTACAATATGGGAGTCCCAGGTTTAATTCTTGGGTCAGGAAGATCTTCTGGAGAATGGAATGGCTACCCACTTCAGTATTCTTGCCTTGAGAATTCCATGGACAGTGGAGCTTAGCGAGCTACAGTCCATGAGGTCACAAAGTGTTGGACATGACTGAACAACTACCACTTTCAGTTTCATGCAAGACTATTTTGAATTACTGAATTCTAAACTGTAGAATATAACTATTTTAATCTCCTCTGAGATGAGATAAGTGACAAGTATATGTCTCATGTATAAAAATCTAATCATATTTGTTTTCTATATTGACATTATTTTATATAGGAAAATTCAATGTCAGCCCTACCCTTGCTAGCTATGGAGAAATACAAAATACAAGCCTATAATTAACAATGAGTTTATTTTCTAGCGTGCTAGGCAGAAATGTAGCCCCCCAAAGGAAGATAAAAATAGAAAAGCAAATTAAAATGGATTTGAGCCAATACATTGCTAGATCAATATCTGGCACTCATAGGCTGCTTAGCAAAGGTTCTATAGCTATTCAGCAATCTTATTACTTCTACCAAACGACTAAATGCTACCCATGCATATTTACTAAGAAGGCAAAGAATACAGTCAGAAAGCACAAAGACTAACTCTTCAAAATGTTAATACTGTGTAACAAGAAGCAACCTTGATATTAATCCAAACTATAATTAAACATTCCTCTAAATTACATTTTTTAATTAGTAGGGCTTTCCAGGATTTTTTGGTATATCTTCAATGGCTATTTTTGCTATCTGAAAATTCATTGCTCTACTGCCTGATTATGCTGCAAACATAGATGGGAATGGCAGCATCCTCAGCATTAAGGGTAGACTCTGATTAACCTATAAAAATGATGTCATCTTATCCCATTTGCACAGTGATTGATTCACCTCTCAACTACGCATCCCACCAATATCTTTAGTGCACAGAATTCTCCTGTCCACAGTAGAGGTTCTAGATTATGTGTGCAAAGAGTAACCTATCTCTCTAATGAATGTGTAGTGAGAGAAAACCTCTCTCCTACTTATGGAAAATAGTGACATTGCTGAATGTCTGAATAAAGTCTTGACTGTAGTCTCCCCTGCTTTTAAACTTTGCCATTATTTTTGAGCAAATAACTTACCTTTCTTGTTTTAGCCAGTTGGTTGAAGTGGTGATTTTAGAAGTGAAATTGAGAAATATATGTTCCATGTACTTGTTGAGTAATACTTATTACAAAAGTATCATTTTGGATACCTAACGAACATTTTGGGACTTCCTGCCTTTTTTAAGGACTCAAATATTGAATAGGATTACAGAAAAATTTGAAGAATTGCAATGTTTCAGACTGAATTGTCTCACTTGTACCAAACATTTGTTGTTGATTTTTTTGAACTCTGATGCATTTGGATGTTTCTCTTGGACCTCAGAGCTACATCCTTCTGAGGTGTGTCTCCATGTGACACAGATGGAAATTTTCTTTTTTAATCATTTGATTTGGGTAGATGTAGCTCTGCAACCCTCTTCCCAATTAGACATAACTAGATGCCCTACTCTGATTGAAGTCTGCATTAAGTTTCATATGCATCTGTTGTTCATGTGTGTCACAGCTTTAAAATACGGTAAGGTATTTAAACTATTGTAAGATCTTAAATTCTTTAACATTTTAACCAGTCTTACTCTACTGCTCCATGTTTATGCTAATCATATAAGTGAGATTGGATATTGAACTTTAATAAAAACAATGCCATGACACAGTTTTCTCAAAAAGAGTGAGACTGTGACATATGATATGAGAAGTATTCATAGTGGTGTAGATTTTTCAGAACCTTACATAAATTTATTGATTTCCCTCATTTGAGCTTCAAGTCATGAGTTCTGACATTATCTATAGGGGTATGTTATAGTGGCAGCCAAGAAAAACGATTGGCAAGTGTTAGACTTTAATTTTTATATTGTTGAGCTAGTTATAAAAGGAATATTGTGAGAAGAATTACAATTAAGTTTCTGTTTGGATTTCAGAGACTAGATTCATGTTTCCAACCTAAAGGAAAGTAAGCTAGAGAAAGGGAATTACAGAGCAGACAAGCTATTTAGGCATCTGAAAAGGAGGCCAACCATCTAGGACAACTTGGGGTGTGTGTGTGTGTGTGTGTGTGTGTGTGTGTGTGGTGGAGAGAGAGAAAGAGAGGGAGAGAGAGACTGAAAGTGAGCCAACAACAGAGAAAGAGACAGACAGAAAGTGACAGAGACAGAGAAATAGATGGATAACCTAGAATAATACATTCTTTAGCCTAAGCTAAAAGTAAGAATAACAACCTGTGTTACACAGAGATAACAAGACAGAGGAAGCCCATATGTTTTCTTTGATACCAAAGGCGAGGAAGAGCATCCGATGGAGGTATAAGATCTAGCTGATGACCTACAAATACAGTCAAGTGAAGAGTACATGGCAATCATCATACACAGCAACTGATTTCAGCGATTTTGGGTCTTGTCACTTTTCCATGACAATATTCTAAGGTTGATTTCCTGTAGTTTTCGCATACACAAAAGAGAAAGCTACAGGATACCCAGCCCTCAACTTGAACCAGGCTATGCAAAGGATGAAAATTTAAAGACGACAGAAAAAAGATAAAAATTAGTATTAAAAAATCTGCCCCAAATTCCAGTAATTGTAATATTATCACTAAGGAACACAGCAATATCTTCGCATTAAACCATCTTGAAATGAGGTAAGGAAGTTCTCTTTCTGCAATGCCTGTGATGTCTGAATCCAAAGTCATGATGAAATGGATCACACTTTGTTGGTATCAAGGGCCTCAGACTTCATGCTGTCCTCTAAAAAGCACACAGATGTGAGTGAAGTGAGATTAGATGGAATAAGCTAATTGTTTAATACAGGTTTTGTTACAGGATAAGGGAGCTGAAGAAAAATTTTCAGCTGGTGAAAAGTGCCAACTTAAAATGCCTTACTTTAAAAATGTTCTAAGAATAGGACTAACCTAAAGAAAAGAGGTCGTTGGCTTCACCAAACATGGATCCTGATAGTTTCCAGGAAATTGCAAGGTTGACAGAAGTTTTTGGAAGATGATAGAAAAATAGGAACTTGAGCAACTGCCATGCATAAGGACCTAGAAAGGCAATAAATACTGGTAGGATGAGAGTAAAGAGCATAGTAATTAAGAGTAAGCACTCAGCGTTAGGCTTCCTGAGCTCAAGTCCGTACCGGCCATGTGACCCTGAACCAGTTATTTTCAACCTCCTTTCTTATCTTTCACTGAGATAACAATAATGACTACCTCTTACATTGTTTGCTAATGAATGGTGAGATACATGTGGGAAGTGACAGGACTGTGCTTGGCACATGCAAATGGGTAAAGATATTTATTATTAATATTTAAGATAATAGCAAACAAGATCAGACTTTTTTTTTCCCGTTGTGACATACTGATAGTACATATCTGGGCAACTGATGTAAAATTTCTAATCTTTATTTCCCCAGTTTGTAACCTCTGGATAGTAGCATAACAGATTTCCTCAATGTCTGAAACTCAAATTACGATTTTAATATGTGATTTGAAAGTTGCATATAATCAGCACACCCTGAATGAAGTTTTCCTCCTGGAGTTCTCTATCTCTATGTCAACACATTCAAAATGCACTTTCCCCCTCAGTATTAAGCGAAACATGTTTAGAAATGTTTCTTAATAGTCATCATTAGCTATAGTTAGTTCCATACAGGAATCCTAAAAACCACAAATACACATTTTACAATGCTATGGTCACATATAATCCTGAGAAACTATAGTGAAAGTTCTGATAATTTAAGTGTGAGAATGAAAAGGATTCCTCAGGATATTCCTAAGGATACTTTGAAAATAATTTTGGTGAAGGTTGAACAGAAAAAAAAATAAATCTAAAAATATTAAGCTCATTGAGTCTCCAAGACAGTGTCTTGCAGTAACACCTAAATGGTGTATTAGGGGAAAATAATGGAAGGAGAAAATACACAGATATAGTAAAAATCTTTAGTCTCCATGTATTGAAAATATTCCAAAAATAGAAGAGCCATAGGCAAATTAACTTTTGAACAATAAAGATCACATTAAAAAGGAATTCATTAGCCTAGTAAGGAGACAAGTTCATTTCCTATCTGGTTTAAATAAATTTAAAATTAAATTGTAATTTAAAAATTAATTTTAGTTTATTAATTAAACATATTTTCAACAAAGTAAGAAATTAGATGCATAAATAAAGTGGCTTATTATAGTATGCTCTTGAGAAGGAAATGGCAACCCACTCCAGTGTTCTTGCCTAGAGAATCCCATGGACAGAGGGGCTTGGCGGGCTACAGTTCATGGGATCACAAGAGTCAGACCACCACCATTATACAGTATGCTCAAAATAGAATGTCAGTGATGGATTTTTTTCTAGCATACTAGTATTTAACTCTACCAGAGGTATGTTACAACAAATTAAAAATATTGGCTATATTTACAGCAACTAATAATATTTAGAAAATTATTGAAAACTGGTTTTTATATTTTTGTGAATATTCTCTATCAAAGTATTAGAATGTAAAATTACAAACTAAAATTTAATAAAGATATTATTGAGAAATTTTCTGGTGTATACAGTGTATGTTAAGATATCTGATAATAACTTATAATTCAATTTTATGTATATTAGTGTTTAGTTACAAGTGTGCGCATGTAAAACACAATAAAATTACCAATTACTGAAGATACCTCCCATTTTTCTCATCTCATTTTTATCATCTAGCAAAATGAAGCTCGCTCTAGCTCATTTATTAACAGATTTGACAATTAGCCAACAGTCTTCCTTTCCATTGCACATCCTGTCAGATCCTTGAGTACATTTTAATGTACAGATGGGTGATTCTTTCAATTTTCTACAATTCCAATTTGCTTTGGGTCCATTTATAATAAATTGTTCTCCTGTTTATACAAGTCACCCATTCCCATGATTTCTTATCACCAACTGTTTGCTCCAAGCCCAAAATAATTAATTCACACATCTTTTGCTTCCAGATTGTAGAGAATTTAAAAACCTATTTTGCCTTTAATTTCATTGCAAACACATGACCAGGTCTCTGACCCAATCTGAGATCTTTAACCTTAGTGCAATCAACAGTTCATTTCTCTCTCATAATCATCTTCACTGTGTCAACCAGATTAAGTATGCTTTAAGTATAGTGCCATTTCTGCCTTTATTATAAAGAAAAAAGTTTGTAAAATCATATTATATACTTGCCCACATTGCACTTACAAACTGTATATGCTAATATAATCTTGACTTCCATGATTCCACCAAAAACTCTCAAAATCACCAATGCACTTCTTTATGCTCTGTTCAATGAACATTAGTAAAGAAGTCAGATACGTCAACAAATTTGAATACCCTTTTCATGGCTTTCAAAACACACCAACATCTGGGTTTTCCTTTAGCACTGCAAAGCTTTCTGACCCTCTCTTGCAGAATGGGATGATCTTTAAATATTGAAGTTTTTAAATGTTAAAACTATATGATATTCTTTGAGGTTTAATCATACAATGTTCACCTGGACCAATCTGCATCAGTTGCATGGAGTTTAGCGGGAAAAGAGAATGTATGCAAAGAGAAAATTCATACCTAATGTGGGGCCACAAAGTAACCCAGTCCCCTTTATCTGACCTAGGAATCTCCTGTCATCTGCCAGCACCTATGAAAATGTTACTGAATGTGGTATTGTAATTTATAGTACTAATTTTATATTTGGGTATGGTGTTAGAGAATGTTCTTTTTAAAAACTTTTTAAATTTTATATTGGAGTACAGTTGATTAACAATGTTGTGTTAGTTTCAGGTATATAGCAAAGTGATTCAGTTATACATGCATCTATTCTTTTTCAAATTCTTTCCCCATTTAGGTTTTTACATAATATTGAGTAGAGATACTAGTGATATAAAGTAGGACACTATTCTTTTACATGCAGCTGTCTAGTATCTCCATAACTATAAGATCCAATAACCCCACCCCTGGGCATACATCCAAAGAAAATCATAATTCAAAAGATAAATGTATCCCAATGTTCACTGCTGCACTGTTTACATAGCCAAGATATGGAAGCAACCTAAGTGTCCACCGACAGAGGAATAAATAAAGAAGATGCGGTACACATATATAATGGAATATTACTCAGTCATAAAACGAATGAAATAATGCCATTGTATCAACATGGATAGACCTGGAGATTATCAAAGTGAAGTAAGTCAGACAGAGCTAGACCACTATAATATGTTGTCACTGTTTAAATGTTGTCATCCCCTTTGTCATTCACACTTGAAGGTGAGATGAGTCAGCACATAGGTGGGCTTACTAGGTGTCCCCCACACAAGGACTTATCAGGTGGCGCTAGTGGTAAAGAACTTACCTGCTGATGCAGGAGACATAAGATACACTGGTTTGATGGCTGGGTTGGGGAAGATCCTCTGGAGAAGGGAACAACCCACTCCAGTATTCTTGCCTGGAAAATTCCATGGACAGAGGAGCTGACAGGCTACAGTTCACGGGGTCACAAAGAGTCGGACACGACTGAAGTGACTTAGCACACATAGGCATCCTGAGGAGGGGAAAAAAAACTATTTGGGAATTTAAAAGAAATGTGCTGTGAAAAATATAAAAGTACAGCTAATTATTCTGAGAAAGGTCCTGTATCAATTATTGAATTAGACAAAGTTTGAGTAGAGGCATAAAACAGTTCTTTCTTTTTGGTGGAAATGTCTGTCAGCGTCTACATCCCACAAATACCTCTGCTTCAACACATCCCCAAAGGAAACACTCTTCTCATACTAAAATGACAAAATGACAAAGAAAAATCATGTTCCTACTACAGCCACCTTCAAGATCCAGAAATATTTGTTATTCTAATGTGTGTGTGTATACACGTATTATTTCCTTATAGAGATATGAAGGCTAGTTAAAACAGGTATAGAAAGGTCAAACTCTCCAGGCTTATATTTGAAGAGATCATACTGCTTGTTAATTGTATTCTTGTCAATGACTCTAAGGTTTCTGAAATTTTACCCTACTTGCAAACTATAGTTTGTCGTTTTTGTCATATTTCCAGGAAGGACCTTAACATCTTAGTTAATAATAGAAAATAACTTTGAATACATATATATTCATATATATATTTAACTTTCAAAGAATGTTTCCTTAAATATTATCTGTGAACTAAGAACCAAGAGCCAAGGGGGCCAGGATCGACAACAAGGCCCGAAGAGGCAGGTAGAAACAAGGGAGAGGATACGGAGCAACGCAGTCATAAACACAGTCCTGAATCTCCAGCTGCAGGTCTGCTCCTGTGATCTCGCCAGCTGCAGTTTCCTCCCCCTCCTGATGCTGATGGCGATCCCGCCAGTGACAGACTCTAACACTGTCCCGCGTGTCCTCAGCTGTGGGCCGGCGTCTTGCTATCTGCTCTTGCTCTTTCTGCAGCGCCCTCCAGGAATGTCTGTGCTCCTCCTCTTGCTAGTAGGGTCATGTATCTCCCTCTCTCCTCCTTAAATGACCAGCCAACTCATTTGGATACATAGTAACTATTTAGTAGTAATTAATGGCTAATGATGGTTAATATATTATTGCTTCCAGATAGTATTTGCATGACAAAACTGAGTATAAGAATTTCAGGCCAAAGTTAGAATTGCTTCAGTAGATTTTTGTGTGTCCCTTAAAATGTAAATCAATTTGAATCACATAACATAGTGATGGCCTAATATTAAATAGTGATGGTTTTTGTTGTTCTTCTTAGTCACTCAGTCATGTCTGACTTTTTGTGACCCTATGGACTTCAGCATGCCAGGCTTTCCCTTTCTCCTGAAGTTTGCTCAAACAAATGATTAATTGAAATGTATTTTGATCACAGCTCTACTCATGGTTGCTGAAACATTCAACAAGGTGAATATAGCCTTAAAATACATTTATATTTCTAGATAAAGAAATCCAGTCATTACATACATTAGCCTAGAAATGTACTTGCTGTAAACACCAAAGTCTTGTGGTTCTGAATCAAAAGAAATTTACTTTTTAGTGGAAATAGGAAGCATTATCCTATTTACCTAAGATAGCCACTTTCCAGTGGGGACAAAATCCAAAATTGAAATCAGAAATCATTTCCTCTGTGTGTGTTTAGACTGATAGATACATTAGTCAGTGAAAAATGGGGCCCAAACTGCAGAACTGTTATAATAGTAAGTGGTTCAAAACTGGACATGCTGTTTTAAAAATTGTTTTCTGGTATGATGGTTTCTTCACTATGAACCTATATAAACTTATGAAAATCTAAAAAAAAAAAAAAGAATCATTGATTAAGAAGCAGAGTGTGTATGTGCTTAGTCACTCAGTCATGTCCAACTCTTTGCAACCCCATGGATTCTAGCCTGCTAGGCTCCTCTGTCCATGAAGATTCTCCAGGCAAGAATAATGATGTTGGTTGCCATGCCCTCTTCCAAGGAATCTTCCCAACCAAGGGATAGAACTCAGGTCTCCCACATGGCAGGCAGATTCTTTACCATCTGAGCCTCCAAGAGAGTAGATAATGTTATTAAAAAAATGCACATAATTTTATTTAATATTTGGAGGAAACATTTACTTTTTCTAACTTATCAATGATCATTGAGTTGAGAATGTATATCATAAACAATAAAGAAATTTATAATTTTGTACAGTGAATAGTTATGCTACATTTATAAAATAAGAAATATTTTAAAGTAATATTTCCTAGCAAGAATATAAAATAAATATATTTTAAAGTAAGGTTTAGAAGAATCTGTGTTAGTCAGGCAGGTTTGGGTCACTGATTCAGGTAGATCTGTGTTTATGGGTATACCTCTTCATCTACACATACAGGCTGGGTGTTCCTTATATTTTTGTTTAATTTTTTTATTCTTTACACTTGTCCTACTGTTATGCATGTTATATTGATAAAATAAAGCATGTTTGTTTAAACTTTCATTGATTTTTAAATCAACACTGATTTTGAACAGAGCTACCCACTCAAGCTTCAACTTAATTTACATTGATTTTTTTGACTTTGTGATGTACAGCAACCAGTATCTTTCTTATTATAGACCAAAAACACAAAATGTATTCAGTGTAATACTACAATCTGCAATTTAATTACAAACAATTTTTGATTTCCCAAATTAATTCTTACCATTTATGCAAAACTATATTTTAAACAATTTAAAAATATTTATAAGTGTTCTTATTCAATTACAGGCACTGATCTTCCTGAAGGGAGCCTGGCAGTCTGGCATTTAAAAGGGATATTGGCCTAAATAGAAATCCTATGAAGTCATGGGTTCAAATTAAATCATTTTCAGGGATTATGTTCTTGGAAAATTATTTTTTCTTAAAGTCTAATTTGTAAATTCTAATTACAAAAATACTATTGAGATCAGTCCTGGGTGTTCATTGTTAGGACTGATGTTGAAGCTGAAACTCCACTTTGGCCACCTGATGCAAAGAGCTGACTCATTTGAAAAGACCCTAATGCTGGGAAAGACTGAGGGCAGGAAGAGAAGGGGATGAGAGAGGATGAGATGGTTGGATCGCATCATCGACTCAATGGACATGGGTTTGGGTGGACTCCAGAAGTTGGTGATGGACAGGGAGGCCTGGCATGCTGTGGTTCCTGGGGTCGCAAAGAGTCAGGCACGACTGAGAGACTGAACTGAACTGAACTGAGCTATTGAAAATGTACTCCATTACTTTCCACACATTTGAAAAACCCAGATCCAGTGATATACAGGAATTCCACTTTACTGCTTAAAATGCCTTGTATTACCAATAAAAATAACTAGGAGCAAAGGTCTGTTGCTAGTTAAAATACTTTCTGAATTATTTTTATAAAATTTTATTTTATTTAATTAATTATGTATGGTTTTAAATTCCTTCTATTTGTGACAAAATTTTTTACCTGTGTTAGTCACTCAGTCGTGTCTGACTCTTTGCAACCCATGGGCTGTAGTCAGCCAGGTTCCTTTGTCCACGGGATTCTCCAAGCAAGAATACTGGAGTAGATTGCCATTTCCTTTTCCAACATTTTTTATAAATAGAATAATTAAAATAATGTTTATCTTCTTAGAGTTTGCAGTTCAGTGGTTGAGATTAACTTACAGTCATATTTTATTAACAAAACAAAAATACTAAATTCTAAATATGGTAAGTACTGAGAGGGGAAAAAACTTAAACAAGTATAAACTAATTTGGTTTAGATAATAGATTTAAGCCTAGACAGTCAAACTCCAGAATAACACACAGCATCTTGTGGTTGTCTTGTCTTCTGCTTTGCGTGCAGGATAAGATGTCAGTCGTGTCCAACTCTTTGCAGCCCTGTGGACTATAGCACAACAAGTTCCTCTGTCCATGGCATTCTCCATGCAAGAATACTGGAGTGGTTTGCCATGCCCTCTTTCAAGGAATCTTCCTGACCCAGGGTTTGAACCCAGGGCTCCTGCATCTCCTGCATTGCAGGAGGATTCTTTACCCAGTGAGGTGCCTAGGAAGCCCCTTTGCTAATTTCAGTAGCTACTAATGAAGGGGAGGTTCATCTACTCAAAGCTATGGTTTTTCCAGTAGTCATGAAAGGATGTGAGAGTTAGACTATAAAGAATGCTTTTGAACTGTGCTGTTGGAGAAGACTCTCGAGAGTCCCTTGGGTTGCAAGGAGATCAAACATGTCCATTCTAAGGAAATCAGTCTTGAATATTCATTGGAAGGACAGATCCTGAAACTGAAACTTCAATATTTTAGCCACCTGATGCTAAGAACTGACTCACTGGAAAAGACCTTGATGCTGGGAAAGATTGAAGGTAGGAGGAGAAGGGGATGACAGAGGATGAGATGGTTGGAAGGCATCACCAACTTGATGGATATGAGTTTGAGCAAACTCTGGGAGTTGGTGATGGACACAGAAGATGCTGAAGTCCATAGGGTGGCAGAGAGTCAGACACAACTGAGTAACTGGACTAAACTGAATGAAGGAGAGATGCATATTAATTCCAGATAGAGGAAATAGCACAAGGTGTCATTGTTTGGAGGGGAGAGTTTTTGCATGTACATGATCATTATGTCCTTAAAGGTAAAGAATCACTCAGAAAAGATCAAAAGTGGATGAGTGAAGTGAATGAAGTCACTCAGGCGTGTCCAACTCTTTGTGACCCCATGGACTGGAGCCTACCAGGCTTCTCTGTTCATGGGATTTTCCGGGCAAGGGTACTGATGTGGGTTGCCATTTCCTTCTCCAGGGGGATCTTCCCAACCAAGGAATTGAACCCAGGTCTCCTGCATTACAGGCAGATGCTTTACCCTCTGAGCCACCGGGAATGATGGAGGCCAAATGAAGAATTATCATTGTAAATCTGTTAGGGTATGACCATAATTGGAAAATGGGAAGTGGTGAACTGATAGACAGTGTGTGTGTGCGTGTGTATGTGCATGTGTACTCATGTCTACACAAATAGGCGAATGCATTAACACCAAAAAAAAAAAAAGAAAAACCAAAACCAAAAACAAAACTAAACAAAACAAAAAAAAAAACCTGATCAATTTAACCTAAAAGGTAACAGAAAAAGAGTTAATTTCTAGGTAAGTGAAGTGGAAAAAGAAGATAAACTGGCAGGTAGATGATTATAAATTTATCTTTGTAAATTCTTGTTTTGGATTTTTTTTTCTTTTTAATATACAAAGAGAACTAGGGTCCACAATTCCTTGCTTCAGTATTTAAAATTCAAAGTTCCTTGAAAATCATATGATTTGTTCTCAAAAATATGTAGCAACTTGTTTGACAGTGGACAGGTGGTGGTTTAGTCACTAAGTCATGTCTGACTCTTGAGACCCTATGGACTATAGCCTGCCAGGCTCCTCTGTCCATGGGATTTTCCAGACAAGGATAATGGAGTATTGTGCCACTTCCTTCTCCAAGCGATCTTCCTGACCCAGGGATCAAACCTGTGTCTCCTGCACTGCAGGCAGATTCTTTACTGACTGAGTTAAAATTATCTAAACCAATATGAGAATATATTATGCACACTTAGTATAAATATTTTAAAATTCAGAATAGCTCTATGTACTGGTTATAGTTTCCATAATATCCAGTCTGTTAGCCTATCTAAAATCTGAATGTTACTTAAATTTTGGGCTCACAGCACCCCAATGGTTTCAAATAAAGGGTTGAAATATTTATAATATAACAGTTGTGTTCACAAGTCTAGAGCAAAGAGATGAAAACAAGGCTACAGAAAGAAACTTGTGATTTACTTACTGATTCACAATCATTAGAGAGTACACAGAATACGAAGGGAACAAGACCTAGTGCCAAAAGGTAGAATCACAATATCTGAAGATAAGCTAATAAATAGAAAATAGAGGAATGCACCCAGTGGTAACAGAAAACCAGGAAAGTCTAATGTCATAGTCCAGGAAGAGAATATTCCAAGGAAAAAGGAAAAGCCTATTTTAAAATTGGGGTATTAGGCTCTCTGCTATTGAATTGCAGGAGTTCCTTACAATTTTGAATGTTAATACCTTATATATGTGGATTCAAAATTATTTTGTCCTGTTGTTTTGTTTACATGTTTTACTCTGTTGTTTCTAGTTTGATATAGTCCTACTCATCTATACTAGCTTTTGTTGCCTGTGCTTAATTGTCATACACAAGAAATCACTGTCAAGATCAATGTCATGAAGCTTTTCTTCTACATGTTCCTAAAGATATATGAAAATATGCTCACTGTCATTTATCACTCAGTTCAGTTCAGTTCAGTTGCTCAGTAGTGGCTGACTCTTTGCAAACCCATGAATCGCAGCACACCAGGCCTCCCTGTTCATTACCATCTCTCAGAGATCATTCAGACTCAACGTCCATCGAGTCCTTGATGTCATCCAGCCATCTCATCCTCTGTCGTCCCCTTCTCCTCCTGTCCCTAATCCCTCCCAGCATCAGAGTCTTTTCCAATGAGTCAACTCTTCGCATGAGGTGGCCAAAGTACTGGAGTCCATGGCTGATCTTCAGAATGGACTGGTTGGATCTCCTTGCAGTCCGAGGGACTCTCAAGAGTCTTCTCCAACACCACAGTTCAAAAGCATCAATTCTTTGGCGCTCAGCCTTCTTCACAGTCCAACTCTCACATCCATACATGACCACAGGAAAAACCATAGCCTTGACTAGACAGACCTTAGTCGGCAAAGTAATGTCTCTGCTTTTGAATATACTATCGAGATTGGTCATAACTTTTCTTCCAAGGAGTAAGCGTCTTCTAATTTCATGGCTGCGGTCACCATCTGCAGTAATTTTGGAGCCCCAAAAATAAAGTCTGACACTTTTTTCCACTGTTTCCCTATCTATTTCCCATGAAGTGATGGCACTGGATGCCATGATCTTCATTTTCTGAATGTTGAGCTTTAAGCCAACTTTTTCACTCTCCTCTTTCACCTTCATCAAGAGGCCCTTTAGCTCCTCTTCACTTTCTGCCATAAGGGTGGTGTCATCTGCATATCTGAGATTATTGATATTTCTCCTAGCAATCTTGATTCCAGCTTGTGTTTCTTCCAGTCCAGCATTTTCTCATTATGTACTCTGCATATAAGTTAAATAAGCAGGGTGACAATATACAGCCTTGACATACTCCTTTTAGATGATGCTGTGAATTGAGTGCTGCACTCAAGCAATCAATATGCCAGCAAATTTGGAAAACTCAGCAGTGGCCACAGGACTGGAAAATGTCAGTTTTCATTCCAATTAAAAGAAAAGCAATGCCAAAGAAGGAAATGGCAACCCACTCCAGTATTCTTGTCTGGAGAATCCCATGGATGGAGGAGCCGGGTAGGCTACAGTCCATGGGGTCGCAAAGAGTCGGACACGACTGAGAAACTTCACTTTCCTTTCACTTTTCCTAATGCCAAAAAATGCTCAAACTACCGCACAATTTCATTCATCTCACATGCTAGTAAAGTAATGCTCAAAATTCTCCAAGCCAGGCTTCAGCAATATGTGATCTTTGAGCTCCCTGATGTTCAAGCTGGTTTTAGAAAAGGCAGAAGAACCAGAGATCAAATTGCCAACATCTGCTGGATCATGGAAAAAGCAAGAGAGTTCCAGAAAAACATCTATTTCTGCTTTATTGACTATGCCAAAGCCTTTGACTGTATGGATCACAATAAACTGTGGAAAATTCTGAAAGAGATGGGAATACCAGACCACCTGACCTGCCTCTTGAGAAATCTGTATGCAGGTCAGGAAGCAACAGTTAGAACTAGACATGGAACAACAGACTGGTCATTTATCACTAAGGACTTGAAAAGCAAAACCACAGTGAGAAAGCAGTGCTTACCTGTTAGGTTGGCTATTATCAATAAAACAAAAGACAAGTGTTGGAGAGGATGCAGAGAAATTAGAACTATTTTGCACTGTTGGTGAATACAAAAGGTGCAACTGCTATAGAAAACAGTATGGAGTTTCCTGAAGAAATTAAAACCAGAGCTACCTATGAAAGTGAAAGTCATTCAGTCCTGTCCAACTCTTTGCGATCCCATGACTGAATTCTCTAGGCCAGAATACTGCAGTGGGTACCCTTTCCATTCACCAGGGGATCTTCTCAACCCAGGGATTGAATCCATTACAGGCAGATTCTTTACTATCTGAGCCATACTACCTATATTATAAATCAAAAATCTTTTCTGGGTATATACACAGAAGAATTAAGGTCAGGATCTACTTGTATTGTCAACCAAATATCACTTCTGGGTATATATCCAGAAGAATTGAAATGAGGGTCTTGAAGAGATATCAGACTTCCATGTCCATTGCAATGGTCTTTACTGTAGCCAAGATATATACAACCTAAATGTCTACAGAGAAATGAATAAAGAAAATGTGACATATAAGTATGATAGAATATTGTTCTCCTGAGAAGGAAATCCTGCACTATGTGACAATACTGATGAACTCTGAGAACGCTATGCTAAGTGAAATAAGCAAATCACAGAAAGACAAATACTGCATTATTCTATTTATATGAGTTAACTAAAAATAGTCACAGAAGCAGAGAATATAATGGTGGTTGTCAGGAGGTGAGGGGAAGAGGAGATGGGAAGTTGCTAGTCAACAGGTATAAACATTTTAGTTATGCAAGATAGATAAGTTTTAGAGGTCTTCTGTATAATATTGTGCCTATGGTTAACTACACTGTGTGTGCAGTGTACTTCCACATCTATTAAAAGGGTAAATCTAATGTTAATTGTTCTCATCACAGTAAAATAAAAGAAGAAAGAAAGAGCTAACACTGTTTAATCCTGCAGAGAAGTTAAGGAGTTGAGAGCTTCAGAATGTCCTTTTGGAATATATACCAAAGAAACTGTTGTACATTTTGCAAGAGACAGTTCAGGGAAGGGTTGAGAAGTAATCCAGATTGCAGGTGTGAATGGCAAGATAATGATCTAGTATTTTAATGTGAATTATATTCACAAAAACTCTCAGTGATCTCTTTGTTGTTGTTCAGTCACCCAGTAGTGTCTGAGTTTTTGTGACCCTATGGACTGCAGCATACCAGGCCTCCCTGTCCCTCACCATCTCCCAGAGTTTGCCCAAGTTCATGTTCATTGCATCCGTGATGCCACCTAGCCATCTCATTCTCTGATGCCCTCTTCTCTTTTGTCCCAATTATTTCTTACAGCAATATAAATGCTACTTTGGAAATTATTTACACCATGGTAAATACAACTAAACCCATAGGAAGCAAGGTACAGTGAAATAACAAAATTTTATCATGTTATAAAATTTAATTGTAGAAATAACAGAATTAAAATGACTTTTTATTATCCTTAGCAACATGACAACAGCAAATAATTTAACTGAGAATGTATATTAACTGAGACATCTTTAACTATAATATTTTATTGAATATATGCTACAAAATTTTAAGGTAAAGCTAACCCTACATTAAGGATAAGGAAACTAAATTTCAAAACCAATCATTAGTTTTTCCACAGATGTAGGCCATGCACTTTAGAATTAAGATCTGCTTAAATCTAAAATGGACATTCTATCACTAAATATACTGCCTTCCTTTTATATCTCAAACATTTGCTGATATATATTAAGTAATTCCAAGTTATTATGCTGCCATTTTGCAATGCATGTCCTTTCTGTAATTTCCAACTAATAGCATGATTTACATAATGCTCTGGGGATTTATAACACTGCTGACATGCAGGAGATATTGATACATCCAGGGTAATTTAGGAAATAGGAAGGAATGAATGGATAATGGTAATATATCTGAGTTTTCAGTATCTGTCTTTAAAGGAAATAACCCAGTGACTTTTTAATAACAGTTATTATATATACCATTTCTGTAAAGAATGCAAGGCCAAGACATTAAAGAACTACATGTTTAAAAAATTACTGTTTGATTACCAATAAAGATAGCTTTTATTTCTTAAAAGAGGAAGGTAATTGAGAAAAGTAAAGGCAATATCACTTTGCTTTGTTTTATATATGTTATACAATTGCAAATTTTAAAATTTAGAGTCAAGTTATATCTGTGGACAATGCTTTTATAATTAAAGGTATAGTCTATATCCTTTGCTGTCATTAAACATTTAAAATTCCATGCTTACTTAACAAAGACTTATTGGTATCTTCTTGAAAGTCATTACTGGTCAATAATTTTTCTACACTTAACAAGCTAAGGTGGTATCTTCAGTCTTTTTTAAAAGGTTTGTTTGAGGTGACTGGAAATTCTGCTCCGTGAAGACAAGTGTTAGAAATTATTCAGATATCATAGAGTCTCCACTTTATTTTAACTTACTTAACCCCTGATCTCACCATTACAATTAGATGTATATTCATATGGGAGTGGCCAAAGTGTCTCAAAATAGATGTTCTAGAAAATAAGAATTTTATTGCTGTAGCACACCTATCTAAAATTTTAGGTAAAGCAAAAAAATAAAATAAAATAAAATTTTAGATAAAGCAAAGATAACTATGCAGCTCAGAAGCTTTATCAGAATTAGAAGTGCAAAGTGATAGCTCATAAAGAATTAGTTTATCCTCCCTGAAACAGAGTGCGTGGGACATAACAAGGAATGGTGACACATGAAATTACATAGCAAAAGAATATGAATTAGAATATTAGCATGTTTGATTATAAAGCATTACTGAAACATTTCTGGGTAGGAACTATTATGTTTTTGTTTTATATAAGTCCTCAATACCGATCCAAAACAATACTTATTTTAAAATGCTTTCTTTATATATATATATATATATATATATATATATATATATAATTCTTGGATTTCAAATTTGGGAAATTAGTTTTTGCGATAACTTTTTAAAAGTTGAGCATTTAAAATATATATACTGACATAGCAGTAGTTTCATTTGGAATCCCAAATTCTAAAGGTAGTCCCCAGACTATCTTTATCATTAATTTATTAAAATATTAATTAGAATTTATTACCTCATTTTCATATAAATATTCACTTTTCAAAGTGACAGATATAGCATATATTTTTAATATAGCATATTAAAAAGTAGAAATATCATTTTCTCACAAGGGTCAGAATAGTCAAAGCTATGATTTTTTCCAGTAGTCCTGTATGGATGTAAGAGTTGGACTATAAAGAAGGCTGAGTGCTAAAGAACTGATGCTTTCAAACTGCGATGCTGGAGAAGACTCTTGAGAGTCCTTTGGACAGCAAGGAGATCAAATCTAAAGGAAATCAACCCTGAATATTCACTAGAAGGACCGATGCTGAACTGAAGCTCCAATACTTTGGCCACCTGAAGCAAAGACGCCAACTCATTGGAAAAGACCCTGATGCTGGGAAAGACTGAGGGCAGGAGGAAAAGAGGGAGACAGAGAATGAGATGGTTAGGTGGCATCACTGATTCAACGGACACAAGTTTTACCAAACTCTGGGAAACAGTGAAGGACATGGAAGCCTGGCGTGCTACAGTCCATGGGGTCACAAAGAGTTGGACACAAATGAGTGACTGAACAACAACAACCATGATATATATGATTATTAACACAAGTACGTAAATGTTACTTGCAAATTTACAGGTCTGAAAATTTGTGATGAGCCAGTTTGCAAAGAGGACAAAGACCTTTGACCAATGTCAGCATTCTTGGCAGGTAAAGTTGTACCCAGGGCCCTCACGGCACAGACTCCACTGTGTGAAGAAACTATGTGTGCCCTAAAAGTATTCTAGCCCCTTTTAAACTAGTGGGCATACATGCAATGTGATATGGGAGTGGAGTTCACTGTCTCTCTTGGAATGTTCCTGATAGCAAGTGAAGTTCACCAGGTAAGGTGGCTCCCCTCTTCTGAAACTTGAACATAGTGCAAATGGGTAATCTGGGTGCACCTTGTTCTGTGGAATAATGAAGAATTTGGGTATTCATTGGTCTCTTCAATGCCATTGCTTAGAATTATCTCTCAATTCTATACAAGTAAGGGCTTCCCTGGTGGCTCAGAGGTTAAAGCGTCTGCCTCCAATGCGGCAGACCTGGGTTCGATCCCTGGGTCTGGAAGATCCCCTGGAGAAGGAAATGGCAATCCGCTCCAGTATTCTTGCCTGGAGAAACCCATGGACGGAGAAGCCTAGTAGGTTACAGTCCACAGGGTTGCAAGGAGTTGGACACGACTAAGCGACTTCACCACCTTCACCTTCTATACAAATAAGATAATTGTTCCATACCTCCTTCTTCATCTATTTTCATTCTGTTCACCTCTCTGGGGCTTCTCTGGCTAGCCTATTATATAATGCAAACTCAGCCACTGTAACAAAACTATGGGTTCTCTTATTCTCAGTGTGGTTTGATGAATTTCCTAATGATTATGTAGATTATAAGTGCAAATACACACTTACCTTCAAATGTATTTATATATCCACAGTCTTATAGGAAGCATGATTTAATGCCAGATGAATGATTTGTAATCTAGGTCAAGGCACTTAGTCTGTAGACTTAGTGTGACTAGTTCATAATTTCCTCATTTTCACAATATGACTTCTGGCACTCCTTTTATAGATCAGTAATCTGAGCACGTATGTGCTCAAAATTAGTCTTTATAGTTAATCTTGGAATTTGCAGATTAGCAAGTACTAGAAGGCACTATTTGTGTGTGTATGTGTGTTTTTTTAGAGACTGTAGTAACAATGTCTAGGCTTCCCTGTTGGCTCTGATGGTAAAGAATCTGCCTGCAAAGCAGGAGACCTGGGTTTGATCCCTGAGTCTGGAAGATCCATGTATTTGGCACTGTATTTGGAAAATAAAATTGTAAAGCAAACATTTTGAAATGATAATACTAACATATAAAGAAGAAAGAGAGAGAGAGATGGAAAGTTCAATGAATACATTATAACAGACTGTATTCAGAATAATAAAAGAGGGATGGACAAAATTTTAGTTTGGATGGTGTTTTAAAAGTAGAAAATATATAGAAAATCATTTTGATCAAGAGAAATAAGAAAAATTGAAAACATAATTTATATTGGACAGAGTTTTCCAAAATTTCCAAAGAGATGCATTCAGTTAAATACATGGAATTAAGCCTACACAATTCAAAGCTATTCTGGCAAATACAAAGAGTACAGTTTATTTTTTTAAATATGTAAGGATGTATATAAATCATAAGTCATGGTACATCATGGAAGGAGTTAATTACTCAAGAATATATTTTGTGAAAGAGAAAGTGTGATCAAGTTCTAAAATTCTCCAGCAAAATAGACTTAATTTTTTCAGTTTGAAACATTTGCTGAGATTCTTAAACAGTGACATGAAATCATAATCTTAAATGCCATGAGTTATAAACTCTAGGTGTAATAGAAGAAATCTTGGCAATGCTGATGGTCTAGGAGAAGTTGGAATCATGATTATATCTTATTAGTCAGACTTAATAAACTCAAAATTCTCCAAGCCAGGCTTCAATAGTACATGAACCATGAACTTCAGATATTCAAGCTGGATTTAGAAAAGGCAGAGGAACAAGAGGTCAAATTGTCAACATCCACTGAATCATCAAAAAAGCAAGAGAGTTCCAGAAAAATATCAACTGTGCTTTTACTAACTATGCCAAAAACAAACTATGGAAAATTCTTAGAGATGAGAATAGCAGACTACCTGACCTGCCTCTTGAGAAACCTATATGCAAGTAAACGAAGAAACAGTTAGAACTGGACATGGAACAACAGACTGGTTCCAAATTGGGAAAGGAGTACGTGAAGGTTGTACATTGTCACCCTGCTTATTTAACTTCTATGCAGAGTACAACGTAAGAAATGCTGGGCTGGATGAAGCACAAGCTGGAATCAAAATTGCTGGGAGAAATATCAATAACCTCAGATATGCAGATGATAACACCCTTATGGCAGAAAGTGAAGAAGAACTAAAAGCCTCTTGATGAAAGTGAAAGAGGGGAGTGACAAAGTTGGCTTAAAGCTCAACATTCAGAAAACTAAGATCATGACATCTGGTCCCATTACTTCATGGCAAATATATGGGGAAACAATGGAAACAGTGAGATATTTTATTTTCTTGGGCTCCAAAATCATTGCAGATGGAGACTGCAGCCATGAAATTAAAAGACACTTGCTCCTTGGAAGAAAAGCTATAACAAACCTAGACAGTATATTAAAAAGCAGAGACATTATTTGCCAACAAATGTTCATCTAGTCAAAGCTACTGTTTTTCCAGTGGTCATGTATGGATATGAGAGTTGGACTATAAAGAAAGCTGAGCAGCAAAAAATTGATGCTTTTGAATTGTGGTGTGGAGAAGACTCTTGAAAGAGAGTCCCTTGGACTGCAAGGAGATCCAACCAGTCAACCCTAAAGGAAATCAGTTGTAAATCTTCATTGGAAGGACAGATGCTGAAGCTGAAACTCCAATACTTTGGCCACCTGATGCAAAGAACAAACTCATTTGAAAGACCCTGATGCTGGGAAAGATTAAAGGAAGGAGGAGAAGGAGACAACAGAGGATGAGATGGCTCGCTAGCATCACTGACATGATGGACATGGGTTTGAGTGGGCTCTGGGACTTGGTGATGGGCTGGGAGGCCTGGTGTGCTGCAGTCCATGGGGTAGCAAAGAGTCAGGCACGACTTAGTGACTGAACTGACTGAATAAGCTTTCTAGTGCAACATTCCACAGCAGTGGAATGAAAAGGAAAAAGTTTATTGGATGTATTTACAGAGGTTGACTAAGTGACCATTGACCAAGATGGACTAAATCCTCCACTTGGCTTCGCTAAATCTTCCTGACTGTATGCTCCTGACCTCCCCTTCCTTAGCACATTTGCTGTAGAAAATTTGCAATTGAAATTATTTCTCTGATCGTTTAAAAGCCAAATTTTCTCCAAGCCTCTTTCCGATGGACCTGGGTGGCATGCCTTTGAACTGTAATCACGAGGAAAAATAGCACTCCTAGCTCCCAGCTCTGTGAGAGGACAGATGTCTAACTTCTAACCAGTCAGCAAAAAGAGGGGACTAGTCACTTTGACCAATCCCCACAAGGTCCTAGGCTACAGCCTTCACTAGCTCACCCCAGTACTTGAGTTCAATCTTACTCTTATCAGAACAGTAATTTTTATCCATAATTTTATCAAGGTGTGATTGACAAATAGAAATTGCCTGTAGTTAAGTTGCACAGTGTGATTACTTTGTTTATTCCTGTTTAACTCTATCAGGTGCACTTTTCTTTTTTTCTTTTTAAAAAATTTTTTTAAATTTTATTTTTACTTTACTCTACGTTATAATACTGTATTGGTTTTGCCATACATTGACATGAATCAGCCACAGGTGTACACAAGCTCCCAATCCCAAAGCCCCTCCCACCTCCCACCCCATATCATCTCTCTGGATCATCCCCATGCACCAGCCCCAAGCATCCTGTATCCTGTATCAAACATAGACTGGCACTTCATTTCGTACATGATAGCATACATGTTTCAATGCCATTCTCCCAAATCATCCCACCCTCTCCCTCTCCCTCAGAGGCCAAAAGTTCATTCTATGCACTTTTCTTTAACATCAACTGTGTTGCAAAAATTAAAGGACACTGTAACTCAGAATGAGTAGTAAAAGTTTTCACACTTCTGATTCATTTTCTTTTTTTTTTTTTTTAATGTTTAGCGGTATGATGTGTCTAGAATTAATCCTTCTCTACAGTGTGAATTGCTCTTTGAACTTGACTTACTCTAAGATGGTGACATCATTGTCCATAAATCATCTGCTGTCTATTCTGCTCTACTGGTTTGTGATGCCACCAAACTAATTTCATGGGAAATGGTTTAATTATTGATGTTTTATCATAAATTGCTATATCTGGGTGAACATGTCTCTTCTAATTTTTGTGAGTAGTTTTTCTGGATATACATATTTGTTTAATTGATCATATAATTTTTAGTTTCAAATTTTTAACTCTGGGAAAAATGAACATAATTATATATTGACCAAGGTCACATTAAGTTTAGAGCTAAACTTCAGATAACTTGACACTTTAATGATTTGGAGTTTTCTTAACCATTTGTCTTTGCAATTGTTTAGGTTTTGTTTGCATGCACTACTTATTTAAGAATGTTTGAAAATTTATTTCATATATATTGTTACTGTACATTACTGTATACTTTAGTCATAAGCATTTGATCTTTTTTATTGATCAAAAAAAATGAATCCTTTCATTTTATTCTGTAAAAAGTGTTTTGTATGTCAGAAAGTGATTGTTGCAACAGTTTTTGTGGGCTATGAAGTGAAGTGAAGTCGCTCAGTCGTGTCCGACTCTTTGCGACCCCATAGACTGTAGCCTACCAGGCTCCTCTGTCCATGGGATTTTCCAGGCAACAGTACTGGAGTGGATTGCCATTTCCTTCTCCAGGGGATCTTCCCAACCCAGGGCTCAAACCCAGGTCTCCCGCATTGTAGACAGACGCTTTTGTAGGCTATATGTTACTGAATTTCAAAGTCACTACAGATTTATTCTTTCCTTTTCAGTTTACTTTCTTGGATTTTCTATGTACCAGTGATTAAATTTTTCCTTAATGGATATTTATTGAGTAGTTAATATGTGCTGCATGCTTAGAGTATACATCAGTAAAGAAATTCATCAAAGATTCCTCTCTTCATGGATTGCACTTTCTAGTAATGCAATTTAGTATGTTAGAAATGTTATATAGTTTTGGATAAACACAAATATGTATTAACTGTGAAAATACATGCCTGGAGATGACAAATCAAGAATAGTGGTTATTCTTGGGAAAGGAAAGAGGAAATGTGATAATGGAGAGCTATATACACAAGTGTTTATATAATGTTTTATTTCTTGAACTAAGGGTAATTGGATATTATTTTTTCTGTATACTCAAAGTGTAGCCTCCTTGCCATACTGTTCAAGTATGTGGAAAATAGGCACCAGAATGAAGAACTAAATGATTTCATACAAAAATACTTTAGAATAAGTGTTACTTTAGAGCAGACCATTTACACCAACAGTTGAGAGTTTTCATAAGTAGTTCTAAGTATTCTAGGTGAGCTTACATTTTCCCATAAAAATTAAAAACATTTATGTGCATTATGAACTGCACTCCTCACTCTAATTTTAAATACATGAAAAGCCTACAGATAGATTTGATCTTCAAATGGAAATTTAATTCATATATACTAAATAAAATTTTTTAATTTATATACTTAAGTAAATTTTATTCCCATCCTTATTAGTTGGAGGAAGAAAATTGACTATACTGGTTCACTGATGAATTTTCCAAATGCCACCTCATTAACTTTAGGCACTAAGGTAGCTTCCATAAAGGACTGAGTTTTGAAAGAGTGTGCAGTAAGTGAAATACATATAAAATCTGATCAGTTATTTTTCTCTTTGTTCAACAAATCCCAATTTAAGACTTAACACTGATAAAAATGATAAATTTCAGTAATAATTGATATGTGCCTATGTATATAAAACTTTTCCAACATATATTAATTTTTTGCTTTCATTTTATTTCAAAGAGGTAAGAAAGATGATTTAATTATCTCCTAAACAATGAATATAAAAATCATTGAATCAAAATACTTCTTTTAATGCATAAAATAAACATATTGAAAGTGCAATTACTATATATTTATTCAACTATATATTTATTTATTTTGAACTCAATATAATTAATCACAATAAAGATTTATGGAGTTATGTGGAGTATATTTTGTCTTGATAATACATTTCTATATTGCTTCATTAATTTTTGTATAATTTAATTTAGATAAAATTTAAAATGTGTTCAAGTTTTCAACCAAACATATCAAAAACATTTTATTGATTGAGTAAGAACAACTTGGTAGCCAGGTAAATATTTCCACTCCCTATTTCTGAAAAATTTCTACAAAGAAGCAAAAATTAATGTTGGTATTTCATTCTTTATACAGTGGTATATTTTTTGGAAATATAGCACTATCACCTCACCACAAATAGAAGAAAGAATATTATGATAATGAACACGTCCTCATGCAAAGTACAATTCCCATACAGAATTTAAGACAGAATGAGACATAAAGCAGCTATCTGATTAACAAGTCTGGATCCCAGAGTCCCATTTATTTACAACAGCCACGTGATGCAGTTAAGGTTGTTGATGCTCATATACAAAATGTATACTCCAGGCCATAAAGCCTGAACTTGGCTGGACCACATGATAGCCATAAAGCCCTTTTTATGAGTATAAAATTGGCACAGAATGTGTATGCAAAGGAGAGCAACTGGCCTATTTAGTGGCTCCCTTTGTGCCCATATCATAATTTATGCTTCACAAATGTTAATTCTTTCATCAAAAGGAAGAGCAAGATGAAATAATACAAGAGCGACTATTGACAGAACATTTCCTCTGCTGTGTGTGTGTTCCTTCCATGATACACCTTCTCAAAACCTGTCCTATGCATGTCATCGCAAACCCATTTCCCCTACTTTTTAGAAGATAGAGCCAGTGATGGTGGAGCTTTCCCCTTCTGCAGGACAAAATTCCTCTGCAACTTGTTCCTTCTAGTTTTTATACTTACTTTCCATCATGGTGGATTGATTAGAAACATGATGTGGCTTACCGCCCTTGTATTCTTTTAACTCTTCAGAGATGACCATCATCTTAACCTCCCCATCCCTCACCCCTGCCCTCAGATGATTTTATTTTTGACTTTGTAGCTTGGCTGGTGGGAATATGATTTTAGAAGCTTCTACTTGACTTTCCCCACTGCTAATGCTCTTACCCCACAGACCAAGACTGAGTGTGAGGGTTACATCAACTGTCAAGTATTATGATCCTTTATGATTGGCACTTGTAAGACCTAAGCAAGGAATCTATTACCAGGTTTCCATATGTTCACACTTGGTTTCTCACTGTTGTAGTGGGAGGTTACATATATACCAGGGAGAATGTTTAATGAACTGTGCAGTAATGGATTACAACCGGAGACTTTAGCATGATGGTAATATGGATGGGATTGTAGAAGATGTAACACAATGACATTGTACCATGTTCATTTGTTTCAAACAGTAACAATATCTGGCAAATTCAATATATTTAATTACTTTGCTTATTATCTCTTCTGTGACATAAAGGCAAATAATGCCTTTTTGCCTTTTGAGGCTTCCCATGAGGACACTTAGGATGTGTAGCTTAAAATAATGACTAAGAACCTAGAAATTTCCCATTGTTCAATATGGTTCTAGTGGACAATATAATACATGCTTCTGATAATACCTTGGAAGAAGTAGATAACTTCGTTACTTTTCTTCACTCATTAGAAAATATAGACTTTTCCTATAACTTTAATAGTGTCCCAGATATCTGCATTTCTTCTATATGTGTAGCAAAAGTCCATATTTTAATGGACTAGTCAAACCAAACAGTGGAATTTTATGTCAATTCATCACACATTTATGAAGCCCAGTTAAAATTATTTCCCTTTCGTATTTTGGGTGGAGATGGTTTTAAAATGACATTGCAAAGCCTTCTCCACTCTGTATCTTTGCTCTCTTATGTAAAAGACCCTTCTTGATGAGAGTCAACCTCAATTCCATCACAGATCTCTGACACGCTTCACTCTTGATTACTGATAAATCACTGCCTTCCTCATTCTGATCATCTGCCCCTTCAGATTAGAGTTGCAGCATCAAAAGTTGCAAACACCTCTTCCCCCAAAAAGAGTTGCAAACCCTAATATTATGTGTATCTTTCTGTTGTGAAACAGCCTTCCTCTTTACAGAGTAGGCTTCAAGAGTATGTGAACTGTGAACTTCCAGTAGTTCAAGTTGATTTTAGGAAAGGTAGAGGAGCCAGAAATCAAATTGCCAACATCCACTGGATCATGGAAAAAGCAAGAGACTTCCAGAAAAACATCTATTTCTGCTTTATTGACTATGGTAAAGCTTTTGACCGTGTAGATCATAACAAATTGTGGAAAATTCTGAAAGAGATGGGAATACCAGACCACCTGACCTGCTTCTTCAAAAATATGTATGCATATCAGGAAGCAACAGTTAAAACTGGCCATGGAACAACAGACTGGTTCCAAATAGGAAAAGGAGTACGTCACTCTGCTTATTTAACTTATATGAAGAGTGCATCATGAGAAACACTAGGCTGGATGAAGCACAAGTTGGAATGAAAATTGCTGGGAGAAATATCAATAACCTCAGATATGGAGATGACACCACCCTTATGGCAGAAAGTGAAGAAGAACTAAAGTCTCTTGATGAAAGGGAAAGAGGAGAGTGAAAAAGGTGGCTTAAAGCTCAACATTCAGAAAACTAAGATCATGGCATCTGGTCCCATCACTTCATGGAAAATATATGGGGAAAGAGTGGAAACACTGTCAGAATTTATTTTGGGGGGCTCCAAAATCACTTCAGATGGTGACTGCAGCCATGAAATTAAAAGATGCTTACTCTTTGGAAGAAAAGTTATGACCAACCTAGATAGCATATTCAAAAGCAGAGACATTATTTTGTCAACAAAGGTCAGTCTAGTCAAGGCTATGGCTTTTCCAGTAGTCATGTATGGATGTGAGTGTTGGAATATAAAGAAAGCTGAGCACCGAAGAATTGATGCTTTTGAACTGTGGTGCTGGAGAAGACCCTTGAGAGTCCCTTGGACTGCCAGGAGATCCAAGCAGTCCATTCTGAAGGAGATCAACCCTGGGATTTCTTTAAAAGGAATGATGCTAAAGCTGAAACTCCAGTACTTTGGCCACCTCATGCGAAGAGTTGACTCACTGGAAAAGATTCTGATGGTGGGAGGCATTGGGGGAGGAGGAGAAGGGGACCACAGAGGATGAGATGGTTGCATGGCATCACTGACTCAATGGACAGGAAGTTGTGTAAGCTCCTAGAGTTGGTGATGGACAGGGAGGCCTGGCATGCTGCAGTCAATAGGGTTGCAAAAACTCAAGACATGACTGAGTAACTGAACTGAACTGAACTGAGTGTCTTTACAGGGAAGAGAATTTGAAATTTCCAAAGCAAGTTCCAGACAATGCAAAAATCACTCCTGATTCAAACTTTCCCCAGATTTCTCCAGAGCGGTTTTTATGAACCAACGACTTGTCAGCACATCTTCACTCAGGTTGTTGATAGATTTCCATTTCCTCTTACAAATTTTCTCAGATGTCATAAACATCACCTGAAGTGAAGAGGTTGTATTTCCTTTTGCTATTTTCCTTCACATTTCTTGTTGTTCTTGTCGCTAATCGTGTCCAACTCTGCAGCTCCACAGACTGCAGCATGCCGTGTTTCCCCGTCCTTCACTATCCAGAGTTTGCTCAAACTCGTGTCCAATGTGTTGCTGATGCCATCCAACTCCCTCATCCTCTGTCACCTCCTTCTCCTCTTGCCCTCCATCTTTCCCAGCATGAAGGTGCTTTCCAATGAATTGGCTTTTCGCATCAGGTGTCCAGAGTATTGCTTGTTAACTGCAGCTGAGAAATTTCTTGAGTCTTTCTTGATATTCAGGAACCTTGTCTACTGGGAATATTCTGAAAACCTCTAGGGGGCAGTGTTACCTAAGAGCACAGAGCTTGAACCATCCCTCAGTGTGACCTAGTTAGCTTCCTTATAGAGTAACTGTCTTATGAATAGGCCACGTTTAGTCAGTTCAAAAATGTTTAATGCCAAGGAATTCAAGTATTGAATTAGGATTCTCTTATTATAGCATAAGTTACTCTTGTATCTGAATCTACATGATCATTAACTCAGAAATAATACAAATTCCTATCAATCCTTATAATTTCTTAGTATCTAACATATAGTGCTACACTAAATTTATAACTGATTTGGCTTAGGGGAGTATAATCTTAAATCGGAGAAGGCAATGGCAACCCACTCCAGTACTCTTGCCTGGAAAATCCCAGACCGAAGAGCCTGGTAGGCTGCAGTCGGTGGGGTGGCAAAGAGTCAGACATGGCTGAGCAACTTCACTTTCACTTTTCACTTTCATGCATTGGAGAAGGAAATGGCAACCCACCCCAGTGTTCTTGTTTGGAGAATCTCAGAGATGAGGGAGCCTGGTGGACTGCAGTCTCTGGGGTCGCACAGAGTCGGGCACAACTGAGGCGACGCAGCAGCAGCAGCAGCAGCAGCAGCAGCAGCATAATCTTAAATAACAATACATTACTATAATGTCTTGTTTTTCTTTAATTGTTTACTTTTCTTATATAATTATTTTATACTTTATTATATAAAACATTTTCAAAACATATACATTTTGATTTCAAAACACTTTACAGTACTTAAAGTCTCTGGTACAAAAGTATATAGTCTGGAAAAAAAAAAGTATTTTAATGTCCTTAATCAAAAAATATTTCCTTTAGGTAAAGGGACAAAAATTAATAGCCATCTAAAATAATAAAAAGGTCAATTTTATGCAAAATGTAAAAATGAATTCATATGATTTGCTATTAATTCATTTATATGTGCATGCATTTTCATTTTCAGCCTAATTTTTTTAAAGAAAATTGCATGCTAGTATTTCCTGGGGAGCCAGGTTTTAAATATAATAAAAATAAATTAAAATATATAATTATATGCATGAGAAAAAAGCAAAGGAGAAAATAAAATTAACTCTAATCTCATGTCAGATAACATTATACTTTTTTACCTGTACAATGCCTGACTGAATTTTTTTACTATTATCTATTTTAGACAGAGAGCTTCCCAGGTAGCTCAGTGGTAAAGAATCTGCCTGCCAAGCAGGAGACACAGGTTCCATGCCTGGATTGGAAAGATCCCCTGGAGAAAGAAATGACAACCCACTCCCATATTCTTGCCAGGGAAATCCCATTGACAGAGAAGCCTGGCAGCCTACAGTCCCTAGGATCACAAAGAGTCAGAAACAACTTAGTGACTAAACAACAACATTTTAGAGAGAGAAAAATGAAACAAATCACTGATTCCATCATTCATTTCTAGAGCTGTTCCTGAAGATACTCTTCAATGAAATTCATTCAAGCAATCGTCTGTCTCAGAGTTTGCTTTTGAGGACACCTGACCTAAGACAGTAGAAGGCAATAGCAGCCCACTCCAGTACTCTCGCCTGGAAAATCCCATGGACCGAGGAGCCTGGTGGGCTGCAGTCCATGGGGTCGCTGAGGGTCGGACACGACTGAGCGACTTCATATTCACTTTTCACTTTCATGCATTGGAGAAGGAAATGGCAACCCACTCCAGTGTTCTTGCCTGGAGAATCCCAGGGATGGGGGAGCCTGGAGGGCTCCTATTTATGGGGTGGCACAGAGTCGGACACAACTGAAGCAACTTAGCAGCAGTTGACCCTAAGATAGTGAGACAACTTGGAGCATCTAAGTATGAATTAAAGAATGAAATAAGCACTAATGCAAGGTAGTTCCTTAACATTAAAAAGCAGCAAACAAGGCTTCCCTGGATGTCCAGTTAAGGATTTGCCTTGCCTTGGAGGAGACATGAGTTTGATCGTTGGTCCAGAAAGATCCCACATGCCGTGAGACAACTAAGCCTGTGCCCACAGCTACTGAGCCTGAGCTCGGGAGCCCATGAGCCACACTTACTGAAGCCTGTGAGTCAGAGACTGTGCTCTGGAACCAGAGGAGCGATTGGAATGAGAAACCTGTGTGCTGCAAGTAGAGACTAGCCCCCACTCTCCACAGCTAGAGAAAGCCCTTGTGCAGCAACAAAGACCCAGTACAGCCAATAATAAATTAAATAAATTTTTAAAAATTGTGTACCATTCTAGAAACAAGCAATCACACTTAATTTCTATGTAGCTTCATTGATCCGTGGACTCTTTAAAATTTCATCATATTTTAGTTTGACAGTAACTAAAAAACAGTAGATGCACTGTATTTAGATACTAAAGTAGCATACTTTAATGCATTTTGCACTTAGTTATATTTAAAATAAGATTAATGTATGTAATGTAACACAAAATTATTATATATATATTCAAGGAAATTAAATATTCATTCATTTGGACATTCCATACATTTCCAACAATTCTCTAATACAGAAAAATTGTCAATATTTTGAATAGTACCATTTCAAAGTTATCAATCTGTCAGTTTAACAGAATTAAGGGCTTTTTCTCCTATTTGTTCAGTCCTATGATAATGTGTAGGCAGTGCCAAACATTAGGCCATAGAAATATTTCCATATAAAAAGTTTAGCAAGAAGTTCTACGATATGTTAAAACTATTTCCTAACTAATAACAAAGGGAAAATCTATGCAGATACTATTTATTATTTAAATGTTATGAGATCCCTGATGACACAGAGGTTTAATACTGCTTTATGAACTTTAGTCGATTATGTAACAAGAGAGTTTGACTGAGTGATGCCATCTAATGTCATCCAAAGCTTGGAAGCTAATCAGAAATATCCAAATAACTTTTCTAAAACCCCTCCTAGGTCTAATCAGAGAGATTCTTCTTTGCTTTCTGGAATTCAATTCATATTTATATATAATATATTTTCTTCAAAAATCTACACATTGATTCAAATGTTTAAACAGGTTTGGCTACAGTTACTTATCAGTTCAGTTCAGTTCAGTTCCTCAGTCGTGTCCGACTCTTTGTGACCCCATGAATCGCAGTACGCCAGGCCTCCCTGTCCATCACCATCTCCCGGAGTTCACTCAGACTCATGTCCATCGAGTCCGTGATGCCATCCAGCCCTCTCATCCTTGGTCATCCCCTTCTCCTCCTGCACCTAAACCCTCCCATCATCAGAGTCTTTTCCAATGAGTCAACTCCGCATGAGGTGACCAAAGTACTGGAGTTTCAGCTTTAGCATGATTCCTTACAAAGAAATCCCAGGGTTGAACTCCTTCAGAATGGACTGGTTGGATCTCCTTGCAGTCCAAGGGACTCTCAAGAGTCTTCTCCAACAACCACAGTTCAAAAGCATCAATTCTTCAGTGTTCAGCCTTCTGCACAGTCCAACTCTCATATCCATACATGACCACTGGAAAAACCATAGCCTTGACTAGACGGACCTTAGTCAGCAAAGTAATGTCTCTGCTTTTGAATATACTATCTAGCTTGGTCATAACTTAACTTTTCTTCCAGGGAGTAAGTGTCTTTTAATTTCATGGCTGCAGTCACCATCTGCAGTGATTTTGGAGCCCCCCAAAATAAAGTCTGACACTGTTTCCATTCTTTCTCCATCTATTTCCCATGAAGTGATGGGACCAGATGCCATGATCTTAGTTTTCTGAATGTTGAGCTTTAAGTCAACTTTTTGGCTCTCCTCTTTCACTTTCATCAAGAGGCTTTTGGGTTCCTCTTCACTTTCTGCCATAAGGGTGGTGTCATCTGCATATCTGAGGTTATTGATACTTCTCCCTGCAATTTTGATTCCAGCTTGTGTTTCTTCCAGCCCAGTATTTCTCATGATGTATTCTGTATAGAAGTTAAATAAGCAGGGTGACAATATACAGCCTTGACGTACTCCTTTTTCCTATTTGGAACCAGTCTATTGTTCCATGTCCAGTTCTAGCTGTTGCTTCCTGACCTGCATACAGATTTCTCAAGAGGCAGGTCAGATGGTCTGGTATTCCCATCTCTTGAAGAATTTTCCACAGTTTATTGTGATCCACACAGTCAAAGGCTTTGGCATAGTCAATAAAGGAGAAATAGATGTTTTTCTGGAACTCTTATTTTTTCCATGACCCAGCGGATGTTGGCAATTTGATCTCTGGTTCCTCTGCCTTTTCTAAAACCAGCTTGAACATCAAGGAGTTCACGGTTTACGTATTGCTGAAGTCTGGCTTGGAGAATTTTGAGCATTACTTTACTAGCATGTGAATGAGTGCAGTTGTGCGGTAGTTTGAGCATCCTTTGGCATTGCCTTTCTTTGGGATTGGCATGAAAACTGACCTTTTCCAGTCCTGTGGCCACTGCTGAGTTTTCCAAATTTGCTGGCATATTGAGTGCAGCACTTTCGCAGCATCATCTTCCAGGATTTGAAACAGCTTAGCTAGAATTTCATCACCTCCACTAGCTTTGTTCGTAGTGATGCTTTCTAAGGCCCACTTGACTTCACATTCCAAGATGTCTGGCTCTAGATTCGTGATCACATCATCATGATTATCTGGGTCATGAAGATCTTTTTGTACAGTTCTTCCGTGTATTCTTGCCACCTCTTCTTAATATCTTCTGCTTCTGTTAGGTCCAGACCATTTCTGTCCTTTATCAAGCCCATCTTTGCATGAAATGTTCCCTTGGTATCTCTAACTTTCTTAAAGAGATCTCTAGTCTTTCCCATTCTGTTCTTTTCCTCTGTTTCTTTGCAGTTAATTATAAACCCTGTGAAAACTTTGCTCCTGTGATACTGACAAGGGACATGAGCAATCCAAATTTTCCACATTTCAAAGAAACTTATATTTTGCTTCCTTGAGAATTTTTGCTCCTAATTGCACAAAATCCTGTAACAGAGTCAAATTTTGTTGTCTGGTTTAGATTAAGCTACTTGACAGATGAAAATAAGTATATAATGACATAATTTTAAGAGTCAAATAATTTCTTAGGCATAAAGTTATTTTTATGCTGGAAAGTAAAAGTATATGCATGATTATCTTGAAATTCATTTAATTACTCTCATATTTCACAGTTTTGAAAACAGCCATCTGTTTATTTGATGAAGAAAGGAAGAGAATGTTTATTCTAGCAACTTACACACTATCATAATAAAAAGAGCAGGAAAGACTAAGTAAATATCTATAAATGAGATGATGCTGATTCAATGATGCTGTGACCAAGATAAATTAAAAATAAAGAAAATGCCTTGGAGAAGGAAATGGCAACCCATTCCAGTATTCTTGCTTGGAAAATACCATGGGACAGAGGAGCCTGGCAGGATACAGTCCAGGAAGGGTTGCGAAGAGTCAGACAAAACTGAGTGACTAACACTTTCAGTAACGGGGGATAAAATTAAGAGGTTATAATTAAAAGAAAATATTAGGTGATGCGTATCTGTGTCAAACCTGATCAAAGTACTGATAGGATAAGGGATGCTGGCAATGGTTTGTAGAGTGACATATCTCACAGAGCAGTCCATGCTGTGATGCATTCAGCTCTTTCTAATAGGATTCTCAGGCACCATTCCCTTAGGTACCAAAACTGTTGGTTGTCAATGACTCAGCCAAATCTCTTTCTGGATATTTCTTCAATCTCAAGCCAGTGACCAGCTGGTTCAAAGGTCAGTCCTTTACATCTGCATTCACAGAATTCTGGGCTGTAAGACAATTTTCCATAGTTCTCTTTCTTTCTTTCGTTTTTGCACATCTTACAAACAGAGGCACAGACTGTAAGTGAGTGTACACAGTATATCTGCTTGGAAGCTAGGTAGGGCCTGTCTCTGGGGAAAAGGGAAGGTTTGCTTCACCTCTTGGAAGACAGAGATAGTATTTCCTTCAATAGCAATTACAAGCCTGTGTATTGTCATTATAAAATATGTGAGTTCCTTAAGTTCAGAGTCTCTCTTTTGTACCACAGCTCACTGTGTGTGCAGCCATTTACTTCTCCCGTCCTATCACCCCTGTGGGATTTGGTTGCAAGAAGAACTGACACAAATACACTGGTGATCATGGTGCTCACTGTGTGTAAGAAAGTCCTTTTCTCTGGCCCAGGAATCAGGTGCCTTCTTACTAACGTCCCTAAAACTGTGGGAGGTAACTTGTTAGCTTGTAAGTAGAGCAAAATCTTAGACTTTCAACCCTTCCTGACTTTCTTAGGGCCATCTGAGCTCCAGATCTCCTTGGGATGAGCTGAGGTCCCTGTTCTAACTCCAGATAAACTTTTTCTTCTGCTCAGTCTTGATTCCCTTACAGTGACATTCTCGTAAACACTCTTGATTAAATTCCTTTCAAGCAACTTTCTGGCTCAAAGTCCGTTTCTAAGGAAACCTAACTTGAGACAATGGGTTCCATGAGTTGCATAATGAAGCAGATTTGACAGCGGGATTTGGGGACTCCACCCCTGATACTGGTAGAATGCAAAGTGGGACCTCATCACTAACAGCATGTGGTGATCTCTAGTAATGTCACTGTTGAGTAATGACACTGTTGAAAGTTTTATTGTTGTAAACTAAAATGTAATAATGCACTGATGAGTACTTTATCAGTCGTCCAGGAAGAAGACTAGAAGTTACATATTAAAAAAAAAAAAAGTGCCACAGGGATTTTATTGTACACAATTGCCTCTGAAAGCTGTTATGTTTATATCTGACATGGACCTTGATGTCCACAGGGCAGGCACTTAGGAAAAGAAAGATGAGAGTGGAAACTCAGGACACAGGAACACAACACATGCCAGTTACCTTTCCTTCAACTCTTAGTGATGCAAATTTTCCATAGATGGAGCTGGCATCCTTTGTCACAGAATATAACACACACCTGGTCTAGGAATCAGAGAATCCAAAAAGATCAGGTTAAGCTGGAGCATCTAAAGGTATGAATGCTGTCCTATGCCATAAGGTTAGCCATATATAAGTGACATGTGGGTTACTAAAGCACCTTCACTGAACTTCTGAAAGTAAACAAAACAATAGTAACAAAGAAGATTACATTTCATTTCTGCCCTTTAAGTCTTACACACAAAAAAGTCTCTTGTGACTGATTTTAAGTAGAAACATACAAAAAGGAGAGGTCAAGAAAACAGTTGAGTCCTAAGTTGACACAATTTAAAAGCCACAACGGATGACATATTCAAGGCATATGAGTAGTTTAGTGTAGTATTGCTAAAAACAATGATATCTGATAGTTATTGCTGAGTATTGTTGAGTATTAGTGTTCCAATGGGAAAGACAATATTGGCTGAAGACAATTAATTACCAGATTAAAGCCAAATTGGAGAGGCAAGGGTTTCCTTGGACATTTTTAAAACAAATTTTCATCTCAATTAGTTGGAGGGCAATACAAAAAACCTCAGTCTTAGAAATAGGAATTAAGTACATGGGTAGAAGAGTGTAAGCAAAGGTTGAATTTTTAGTAGATTGTGATGCTTGTTGAGAAATAATGGGACTCTGAGACTTGGGGTGGAACCCAAGATTTTCTTGTATTCTCTGGGCATGTAGAAATGCTCTGTGTCCTATATTTGAAGAACTTCTTCCTTGGATGCCAACATGCCCTCCTCAGGATCATCCCTAACCTCCTTATCCCCTGGTTGCCAAATCAACAACTAAGGTCAAGTCACAATATAATATGGATAGGGATATGCTGGTCCTACTGAGGAGGAAAGAGGCTATATTTTGATGACTCTTTAGTATTTAGCCAATAGAAGTCAGGAGAGCATTGAGATCCCAAGGATCTAAGTAAATTGAATGAAATGGGGTATTATGTTGGAAAAATATAACTTTTTGAAATGAGACTATTGTCCCATATATATGAAGTAAAACCTGGAAAGGACTAACGTGTTATTTTTATTTGGCTCTTGGAAGCATGGAAAAGAATGGCTCTAAGTAAAATAGAGATTCTTGACCAGGCATTTGTGACTGGCATGGCAGATGGTAAAGGGAGAAACCACAGGTGTAGAGAAGTAGGCGTGCTACATTGAAAATGTTATTAATATATCACCCTGAATATACCTGAACACAATGTATTCAGGAAGAAGAATCCTCACTTTATTATTAAATGAAAAGGAGCACACTGGTGAGGAATACACATAAACATTGTTGAGAGACTCAGAGATGGCTGCTATCTGTAGGCTGGGGCGGAGGGAAGAAGGTACTATTAGGTAATCAGGGTATATTAGACCAGTGGTGGTGACAGAACCCCAGACTTATGGAGGTCAGGGAATAAGGTTTAACAATTTGAAATAAAGTAAGTTCAAAAACAAACAAGGAGCAAAGTCAGAGTGTCAACCAGTGAGAAGGCAGGAAGGCTGTTTCAAAAGCTTTTGAAGATGGCTATCAAATAAGTATATATCTAAAGGGGAAAAAAAAATAGCCACCAAAGGTATTTTTCAAGTTAAGCAGCCTACAGATATTAAGGAAAGATAGATAGGAGGCCAAAATAGATGCCCTAATGAAAATCCAAGACCCTCAAGCCTAATTTCTAGACCTTAGCCAGTTTTCACACCCAGAACTCATCGGCTAAAGGAGAAATCAGATTCCCTTGAGGAAAGCCTCTGCAATGACCATGGTAATAATTTCCCAAGCCTTTCCCCTAAGAGAACTACAACCATTTGTTCAGATAATGGAATACTGTGGTAAAGAGAATATTCACACACCTATAGAACTGCTGAAAATGGTGTCCACCTCTTATACTATACATGAAAACCTGCAGTATCATTACATCATGGCCCCCACTCCATCTGATTGGGGAGAAATGGGACATATGTAACAAATGGAGTACTGAACCAGGTCCTCTCATGGTAAATCCACTCTATTATGAATCCACCCTGCGGTCATGTCTCCATCTTCAATTGTGCAATTAGAATTGAACTTGATCATTAACAGAAGCTCAATACTTTACAAACCTCTGAAACAGACATCCTCCAAACCCAGGTAAGATGCTTAATTGGAGACATTTATTTACGTCCTGAATGGTAAGGTCCCAGGGAGATTCAGGTTATCTGTGAGAATTAGTTTTTAGCAGAAAAAAAAAAAAAGTTTCTATCTCTAAGAAGATATGGGTAGGAGGCACAGGGATCCTTCTCCTCTTCAGCCACCCAGATTGATATTTTCTGGATTCCTTGCCTGCTGTACCATAATCTGGCTCTCACTTCGTCACCCCAGAAGGTGAAAACTGAACATGAGGAATCAACATAATTTTTGGCCAGAAGTAAACAATGATCATCTATATTCTAGATACCAAATATTTGCTTACAGAATAATGTAAATGTATATAAATGCTAAATACAAAGACATATAGATATAAAGTATAGATAAGTAGATACATTATATGACATATATACACTATATTATGCCATATAAAATATGATAAAATCTAAAAATATATATGAAGAACAGATACATTATTGATAAAATAAACATGTTAAAAATACAGATAATATGAATATAAACACTAAATATAACCTCTAGGTAAATATAAAACTAATACATATATTAAAAACAAAATTAACTTAATTTAATAAATAGATACTAGAAACAACTCTACCTGCAAATTTTTCTCCATCTTATTTTTTTGGGTAGTTACTTCAGTGTTGTAATTTATTTCTTTCATCATTTCTAGATATATTTTCAGTATTAATTTTCTTATACAGACTGTGTCCATTTTTTACTTTCTTTCTCTACTGCTGCTAAATTGCTTCAGTCGTGTCCGACTCTGTGCGACCCCATAAGGCAGCAGCCCACCAGGCTCCGCCATCACTGGGACTCTCCAGATAAGAACACTGGAGTGGGTTGTCATTTCTTTCTCCGATGCATGAAAGTGAAAAGTGAAAGTGAAGTCACTCAGTCGTGTCCGACTCTTAGCAACCCCATGGGCTGCAGCCTACCAGGCTCCTCCATCCACGGGATTTTCCAGGCACGAGTACTGGAGTGGGCTGCCATTGTCTTTCTCTAGCGAATTCCAATTAGACTTACATTACATATATTATGAATTACCTCTCCACGTATTAGCCTCTGTTCTGTGTTTCCTATCTTTTTGAATATTTGTGTTATATTGTGTACAAATTTCTTCAAATATATTTCCCAGTTGGTTCTCTTATCAGAAACAGTTATCGTGTCACAAAGTCTTAGTATTGATTTCTCATTTCAATTCTTCAATATTTTATTTCCAAAAGTTCTAACAGTTAATTTCCCATACTTGAGTAGTCATTCAGTGTAACATTTATTTCTCCTTGTTTATTTTAAAACATGCAATCTTTCTATTTGAAAATAATCATCACAGTTATTTTTAATTTTATATCTTTAAATCTCAGTACTAAGGTTTTTTTTTTTTTTTTGGCAAAACTCATTCTGCTGGCTTTATTTATGGGAGCTTCTTTCCTTGTGCATTTAACAATTTTTTACTTAGTTGTTAATTTTCATTGGAAATCTATTTGTGATACTCATTTGAATCTGCAACAATATAAGGGCCTCCATAAAGAACTGATAATTATATAAAGTGATACACTTAGGCTTCTCTAAAGAATAAATACAACCTCATTTTTGTTTGACAACTTTGGACTGCTGAGAGTTAAGTGAAGACTACTTAAAAATTTTAAGGAATGAAAAAAAATGTTCCCCTACTTTTTTTTAAAATTGGTGTAAGGTATTTCCCCACTGGAGAATGAAATGGCAAACCACTTCAGTATTCCTGCCTTGAGCATCCCATGAATAGTATGAAAAGAAAAAAGATATGACACTGAAAGATGAACTTCCCAGGCTGGTAGATGCGCAACATGCTACCAGAAAAGAGTGGAGAAATAACTCCAGAAAGAATGAAGAGATGGAGCCAAAGCGAAAACAACACCCAGTTATGGATGTGACCTCAGGGAGTTGGTGATGGACAGGGAAGCCTGGTGTGTTGCAGTCCAGGGGGTCGCAAAGAGTTAGACATGACTGAGTGACTGAAATGAACTGAAGGTATTTCCCATAAATCCCCAAGGGCACTGAGGAGTTATTTTGTGTTTACCCTTAATATATCAATAGTTTAACAAGGTGAATTTTCTTATTAAACTCATACAAGGCTAGACTTGAAATCTTATTTTCTGAATTGTGAAACTTAAGAACAGGTGAAAACTGAAGCTCTGAATTTTTTTTTTTTTTTTTTTTTTAATGATTTGGTGGATCAGATGGTAAAGCGTCTATGTGCAATGTGGGAGACCCAGGTTCAATCCCTGGGTTGGGAAGATCCCCTGGAGCAGGAAATGGAAACCCACTCCAGTACTCTTGCCTGGAAAAATCTCATAGATGGAGGAGCCAGGTAGGCTACTGTTCATGGGGTCGAAAAAGTGGGACATGACTGAACAACTTCACTTTCACTTTCTAGCAATGTTTTTACGATCAAAAGCTTCTTAAAGGCTGTTTAGTTTTCTCAGTTCCCAATTACCATTAAAATTAGTCTAGATCAAACCTCCAGAGTCACTGTTTATGAGTGCTCACTGAGTTCCTCCTAGCATCCATCTTTACCACAGTATAAAGCATCTGTAGAATCAGGAAAATTATTTTTGCTGTCTATCAGCTCCAGACAGAGATTCCACCTCTGTTTCAATCTGCTCTGATTCTTCACCTATTTTCTGTATTTTTTTTTTTTCTTAAGGACCACTGGTCACTTAAAAACTCTTTTGGATTAAAAACATGTTTGAGACTTAAGAAGAATTCCTTCATTACCTTCTCAACAATATAACATTTAAAATTATATGACCAATATTTGAATAACCCACATTTACTAGGTATATTAATGAAGATACATTAGGGGAACAAAAATCATACCCATTATTTGAATAGAGAACATTTTAACATAAATTAAGAATTAATGAGAGATAAACTAACTGTATGGGTGCAGAGAAAGCTAAAGAAATCAATGGCCTGTAGACTTCCAGGCTCCTCTGTTCATAGAATTCTCCAGACAAGAATATTGGAGTGGGTTGCCAATCCCTTCTCCAAAGGCTCTTCCCAACCCAGGGATCAAACTCAGGTCTTCTGCATTGCTGGTATATTCTTCACCTTCTGAACCACCAGGAGCTCCCCCACCACCAAAAAAAAAGGGAAAGAAAAGAAAGAAAAAGACTGCTGGTGTTATTCTGCTCACCCACTCCAGTGTTCTAGCCTGGAGAATGCCAGGGATGGCGGAGCCTGGTGGGCTGCCGTCTGTTGGGTGGCACAGAGTTAGACACGACTGAAGCGACTTAGCAACAGTATGGCTTATGTTAATTGGCAGCCACTAAGAGGAGATTCCCATTCTCTCAACCCCTAAAACTAGCCTAGATTTCACTCAAGGGACTGACAAGGAATCCCCTCTTGAGTAAGGCTATGCTGTTGGCTATATCCTAGGAGCAAGAGTGAAAAATCTTCAAAGTTAGGAAAGAGGCTCCTCCTTTCAGGGATCCCTCCGTATATTGACAAGATCTAACACTTTTCTACTAGGGGTGAAATGTTTATCAGATAGAGCTCTAAAGTCACAAAGTATACCTAAGGTTGAATTGGAATTGGTAGGCAATTAACTGGTAATTGAGAAAGTCTCAGTCTGTCAGTTCAGTCATGTCTGACTCTGACTGCAAGAACTGCAGCATGCCAGGCCTCCCTGTCCATCACCATCTTCCAGAGTTTCATCAAACTCATGTCCATCGAGTTGGTGATGCCATCCAACCATCTCATCCTCTGTCATCCCCTTTTCCTTCTGCCTTCAGTCTTTCTCAGCAGGTCTACGCTTTGGCTAATCAGCTTCCACAAACACACTTATATACCCTTATATACTATGTAGGTATTTAGAGCAGGAGTATTTTTATGTTTGCTTTCTACTTGGATAGACATATATAAACTTTCTTTCTTTATTATGCTCAGCCACTAAATCATGTCACACTCTTTGCTGTCCCATGGACTGTGGCCCAGCAGGCTCCTCTGTCCACGGAATTTTCCAGGCACGATACTAGAGTGGGTTTCCACTTCCTACTCCAGGGGATCTTCTGACCCAGGGATTGAACCCACATTTCTTGAGTCTCCTGCATTGGCAGGCAGATTCTTTACCAGTAGCATTAGTGGGTAGATTGAGGAAGCATTAGTGGGTCTTTCAAAAGCCAACTTGAGTTGTATGATTTGAGGGTATGCGACTCACTTGGGTAATGACCCGGGGAAACTCCTTTATGAATATGGAGAGGTCAGACATATAAAGGTAGGCACACAATAAAAGATACATTATTAAGCACATTACTACTATGGATAACTAAATACTTCTGGAAGACTTTGGAAATAAATGAAAAAATCATACTAGAGAATTAGCTTGAACAAGGTCTGTGGGATTCAGTGATATATACAGTATCTCTCATCAGTCACAAGTTCTTCCAGAGGGCTAAATTTTCTGGCATATCTGACCAGATTCAAAAGTGGACAGAGAAGGCTCTGCCAATTATAGAACATCTTCATGCAAATAGATGTAGCTGCTGGCATTTGGAAGTCAAGTTAGTGTGTGTGCAATATCAAAGCATACAAACTCTTTCATTATTAAAATTAGTGTAACTGATATGTCTGTGTAATTATAAATACATAGCCTCTACTGGACATCAAATGTATAAGTCAATGCTAGTCATATTTCTGCATTGTCTGATCTCATTTATTACTTCATTCAATCACAAATCAAGAATTTCAAGACCATACATCACACTGAATTTCTTCTATATTCCTGACACTGTAAGTTTCTGGTCATTGAACACTGAACCAGAGGCCTCATGGAATAAAGATTATAGAGTATTTGCTTGAGCTGATATTATGTAAAAAGTAAGACCAGGGTTATAGCTTGATCTCATTTGAACTATTACACTTGAGAAATATTTATAAGATGTACCAAAATTAACCTCATTAGACACAAAAATAATTTTATTTAAAAATTGATTTTAATGAAAATATGGTACCACCTATGAGTTCAACACTATGCATTATTATTTATATTATGGAATAATTCCCTATTACAAGTGATAATTTTAACTAAAAGTCTAAACTTTAGTTCATGCTAGAGATTTTCACTCCTTTTTCTATGTGGGGCATGGATCCCTAGGTACTTTGTTAAGCTCCTATCAATGCTAGACATTCCTATTATGAGTTAATGAGTAGTCTATAAAGCCCAAGGAGCTCTAAATTGCAAAGTGAGCATCAGTTACTACAGCACAGATAGAAGTCATCACTGAGTGTAAATAACTAGAAAAGAATACCAATAAATTGAAATTAAAAAAGAAAGAAGACAAAGGACAGAATGTAAATTAAAAGAAAATGAATAATGCTACTTACAAGAGAACTCCCAGGAGCATTATGACATTATTATTGGGAGACAGAATACATAGGAATTAACTATGACAATTAAACTTAATAAATCAAACAGGAAAGAAAAAAAAGAAATTTAAGATTAAAAACAAGAATATTAAAAGGTGAATATTAGAATAATGTTCAGCTAAGGTACACTTGAATCTCAGGAAACAATGGTGTTATAGTGGATGTCAATTAGATATAATTGGTTAGTTCATTTATCCACTAAATAATATTTGAAAGTGTTAGTCACTCAGTCATACATTTACACTTTCAAATATTACTGAGTGGATAAATGTCTAAGTCTTTGCGATTCCATGGACTGTAGTCCACTAGACTCCTCTGCCTGTGAAATTCTCCAGGCAAGAACACTGGAGTGGTTAGCCATTCTCTTCTCCAGGAGATTGTCTTGACCTGGGGATTGAACCCAGGTCTCCCTGCATTGTAAGCAGATTCTTTATGGTCTGAGCTACCAGGGAAGGCCAAATAGTATATACTGATAATTTATTATGACAGGTACATTTTCAGATGCTTAGAAAGTAACAGCGAGTTGAGAAAAGAAGTTACTGGCCTCTTTCTCTAAGGATGTGGAAGACAGAAATAAGCAAATAATGGCTAATAAATGATTAGGTAGCCATAAATCCACTAGAAAATGTGTATTGATGGCAAGCTCAGTTCAGGTCAGTTCAGTCACTCAGTTGTGTCCAACTCTTTGTGACCCCATGAATCGCAGCATGCCAGGCCTCCCTGTCCATCACCAACTCCTGGAGTTCACTCAAACTCACGTCCATCGAGTCAGTGATGCCATCCAGCCATCTCATCCTCTGTCGTCCCCCTCTCCTCCTTCCCCCAATTCCTCCTAGCATCAGGGTCTTTTCCAATGAGTCAACTCTTCGCATGAGGTGGCCAAAGTACTGGAGTTTCAGCTTTAGCATCAGTCCTTCCAAAGAACACCTAGGACTGATTTCCTTCAGATGGACTGGTTGGATCTTCTTGCAGTCCAAGGGACTCTCAAGAGTCTTCTCCAACACCACAGTTCAAAAGCATAAATTCTTCGGCACTCAGCCTTCTTCACAGTCCAATTCTCACATCCATACATGACCATTGGAAAAACCATAGCTTTGACTAGATGGCAAGCTACTGAAAGGCAAAGAGGAACCCTCTGTGTCTGATTATTTTGTGAAGTCCTTAAACAAAAAATGTCGTATCTCATAATGATCTGGTAGTTTCCTCATAGAAGGAAGAGTTGATGCTAGACTTAGGGAGAACCATTGTAACATATTCCAGAGCAACAGTTTGAAATTCCAGTTTGAATAGAGTGAGTGAGGAAAAGAATTAGCTTGGAGAAGCAGTGAAGAATCAAGATACCAAATGTCTTATTGGCCATAGTTGAAACTTCAGTTTTGATACTGGGAGGTGTTGAGATATAATACGACATGTTGTAAAAGTATTACTTAGGGACATTGTAGAGAATTGACTTTAGGATAGCAGGCATAGAAGCAGAGAGATGAACAACACAAGGATAGTTTCTTCATATCCCAACAAAGCCGCCCCCACAGTGATCTAGAAGAGAGATTCTGGTACCTTGGACTGTATATCTATGGTAGAAATGAGGAATATTTACTTCCTCAATCTGATAGGAATTGCTAAAATTTTGCAATATATAAAACAAAGAAAGGATTCAAAAATGACTTCCAAAAATTTTATAAAGCATTTAAGTTGATTGAGCTGCCAATTAAAAAGAAGTACAGCATCAGAAAGAAGCATGCTTGGGGAGAAATGGTTTGCATGGGGAAGGATTTGCTTCTAAGCCCATGCTCTTGTTGGCAGGCTTCAGTTCTTTGTGGGATGTCAACTGAATGCTTCAGCTCCTTGCTGATTGTCAGCAGGTGGCTATCTTCCGTTTCTTGCCTTGTGGGCCTCTCCACATGGTTAAGTGCTTTATCAAAGGCAACAAGAGAGAAATACAATAGAGATTAATTTGCTGGCAAGAATAGAAGTTTCAGTCTTATGTAACATAATCACAAAAGTGACATCCCATCATCTTTGCTGTATTTTATGTGTTAGAAGCAAATCATAGATACTGATAACATCCAAAGGGAAGGTCCTAGACAAGGTTATGCATTCCAGGAACAAGGATAATTGGGGACAATCTTATAATCTTTTTGCTATATATATATGTGTGTATGTATGTATATATGAGAGAGAAAAAGAGAGAGAAGTTAATTCTGGGGTTTCCCAGGTGGCACTAGCAGTAAAGAAGCTGCCTGCCAATGTAGGAGACATAAGAGAAGAGGGTTCAATCCCTGGGTCTGGAAGATCCCCTGGAGGAGGGCATGGCAACCCATTCCAGCATTCTTGCTGGGAGAAAGCCATGGACAGAAGGGCCTGGTGGACCACAGTCCACAGGGCCACAAACAGTCCGACATGACTGAAGTGATTGCGCAGGGACACATGTACATATTAATTCTAATGTGCTTGTAAGATATACAAGTGACTCTACTGAGTAGCCAGACACACTACTCTAGAATTCAAGGGGTATTTCAAGTTGGATATAGAAATTTCAGAGTTATAAGTAAATGGTATTTATACAAATATGACTGTAGGAGATCCCAAAATGGCTGCAGATAGAAAGGGCAAAGGAATGAACCAAGATCATTATAATATTAGAGACTTAGAAATTAGAGAATAAGCAAAATACATTTTTTAAAAAGAATTCTCCTCCTGAGATAGGAGGAGAAACAGAAAGGTTGTGTCTTGACTACTAAGAGTAACAATTATTTATAAGAAAAAAGAGTGCCAAATTCTGCTGGGAGAGCAAGCACTAGAAGAGCTAAATATCTATTGGACATGGATATTACTGGCAAGATGAGTACTGATAGACATAAACACTTGCTTGCAATAGATACGAGATAGAAAGGCAGTAGAAACAAAAAGGCAGGTTCTTTTCTACCGAAACAGTAGAAACCCCAAGCACAAGTCCATTTTGAAGAATTTTCTCATAAAAAGAACTTAGGAATCTGATCCTTGAGGAGCAATCTAAACACCAGAGGCCGCCAGACTCCTCTGTCCATGGAATTCTCCAGGTAAGAATGCTGGAATGGGCAGCCATTTCCTTCTCCAGGGGATCTTCCCCACCCAGAGACTGAACCTGGGTCCCCTGCATTGTAGGCAGATTCTTTACCATCTGAGTCACCAGGAAGCCCAAAGACTAAAGACTAAAACAGGTTTCTTTTGATGTGAAAGGTATCACTGCAGGAGTGTGTAACTGAATTTTAATTACAACTTTCCCCTTTTTCTTGGAATTTTGGCTGACCTGCAGAAGTTGAAAACAATAGATAGTAATACCCACATATTCTAAAGAAAGGAGATAAACATTCTGAAATGTTAAAACTGTTCCATCAAGTTCCCATAATTTTCTCATAATATTCAGATGTGAACATGGCCACTCTAATTCTAACCTTTAATCTTCTTAAATAAATTATTAAAAAACAATTTTTTTCCCTGGTTGAGACCTGTTTCAACACTCATATCTAGAAAATAAAAAGGACAGGAATAAAAATGGTTAGTTCCTATCCAAACAACCTCTTTATTTGTTCTGCTGCTTCTCTAAAGTTTTCCAGGACAATGAATAGTTATGGAATAACTAAAGAAAACTGTAATAAAGAATTTTTACTTAATTATATTCAATTCTTCCTTAACATTAAAAGAACCTCTACAATAACTGACTTACTCATTAAAAATTTCATACCGTTCAATGGCATGCATTTTAAAACTCTCAGAATTTACACTTTCCATATTTCCCATTCAGTATACTGGACTATTTCCTGATTAATGGATGGCTCTACAGAGAAATTCTCCCCATTACAAACACAGAATGACTGTGCTGTGACAGCCAGCTTGACTAAGTACGGTCTTTTAAAGTTTTTTTTTAACTTTTATTTTTCCAAGTCTATTTTCCTGATGAGAAAATTCACACATTCTAGCTCCATTAAGAAAGATGTGTAGTCCTCTTCCATTTGATCGTCTCTCCTTTTCCAGAAACCAGAGGCAGTTCAGGCCCACCTCCTGTTTTCACACTTCTCTGGGCAAGAGTAGACACTAAATTCTCAAAGCCTGCAGAGAATTTGGAGGCATGTCAACGTTTACCAAGAAATGATCCACACGCTTGTTAGAACAAAGTGCACTCTATCAGCTGTTTCAGGCTCATCACTACCAGCCAGCGAGGAAGAGGGCCGTTCTCATACCACCAGGGGGCGCTATTGATTTCTCTGACAGGATTTTGGGACAAAGCATTTTTCAACCTCTGCTTTCATAAATTACTTTAAAAATCTTTTGCTACGCTCCTCCTAACACAAATTTACCAAATGTGTGACATCACAGAACACACAGCAGAAAGCACTTTGATTTGTCCTGACATCCCTTTAAACAGCCAGACAGAGCTTGAGCTTGCTAGAGAATAGTCAACTCCCTGAGAGAAACTTCAACGTTTTTGCCACTGTATTATAGATATTAACATTTTCTATGTACATCATGTCAGAAAAAGCACAGAAATCCAATTTAAAACTTCTCTTCATCCATAAAACCAAGGAAATTTGTACCCAAGCTCTATCAAGGAGAATAAAAGGGAGCTTTGTCTGTGCATGGCTTTCCAGGTAGCCCAGTGATCAAAGAATCACCTGCCAATGCAGGGGATGCAAGAAATGCGGTTTGATTCCTGGGTTGAGAAATGGCAACACACTCCAGTACTCTTGTCTGGAAAATTCTGTGGACAGAGGAGCCTGGCAAGTTATAGTCCATGAGATTGCAAAGAGTTGGACATGATTGAGCAACTGAGCACACACGCACACACGTATGTGCATAATGGAAAGCAGTTGAAGCAGTTGAAGAACAGAGAAGGTGTTTTCTAAGTTGAGCCCATTTAATAAGCTGACTGTAGTGATGGGCACATCCATATACAGAGGGAGGATCTGTGATACTGAGTGATCAGAATGCAATAAGTAAAGCCATAAGTAGTTAGAAAGGCACCCAGTGACAAAATGGCAAGTTTTGTCTTAGGAAAACCAAGGTTTAATTTGTACAATAGAAAAGAAGGATAAAAATGCAGAGAGTTGCTCAGATTATTGGTGGAAGATTAAGTTCTCCTGTAATTATATTTATCTACTCAGTAAAGTAGACAACCAGTTATGCTTAAGAAAATGTTAGAGGGAGATGTCATGGAAATATGAAGATAAAAAATCAGGGGAAATCGTGTTTTTGAAGGTGGGAGAGGAATTGATTAGGAAAATGTTGTAGAACTGCTTGCACCTTAAAGATCCACCTGCAGTTAGCTGCACATTTAAGTAGAGTCAGATGGTTTGTGTGTGCATGCATATGGGTATATCTTGTTCAGCTTCATTCAGCTTTTTTAATTGCAATCACAGAGCAAGTTTAATAGTTCTTTCACTGCATAACAGATCACCACCAACTTAATGGCTTAAAAATGAAACTATGATCTTAAAATGAAACCACAGTTTCATTAAGTCAGAAGTAAGGGCACAGCATAAGTACATTTTTTGTTCAAAGACTATAGTCCTGAAATTAGGATACTGGTTGGGCTCTCTTCTTATCTGGTCTTCCCAGCTCATTCTAGTTGGTTATAGTTGTTCAATTGATAAGTCATGTCTGACTATCCGTGACCCCATGGACTACAGCAGGCCAAGACTCCCTGTCCCTCATTATCTCCTGGAGTTGGCCCACGTTCATGTCATGTCCACTGTGTTGACAATGTTACCATTCTAGTTGGTAGCATATCAGTTTCTTGTAGCTGTATGTATGAGTCCCATATTTGCTAGGTGTCGTCAGCTGAGCATTATTTTCAGTCCTTAGAGACAACGCTCATGTCCTTGTCACATGTTGCTTTTCTCTCAGACTGTGGTTCATTGTACTTTAAGGTCAGCAGGAGAGAGTCTACTGCTGATTTTTATCTCTTGATGGCTTTCATGATTAGTTTGGGTCCACCCAAAACATACTCCCTTTCTGATTAACTCAAAGTCACTGGATTAGACACAGTAATTAAATCTGCAAAAATCCCTTTTGTCATATAATATAATATAAACACAGGAGTGATATGCCATAATATTCACATATTCTGCTCTTGTTCACAGGCAGAAAATTATACAAGTGTATGAGACATCTAGTGTCATTTCAATTCTGCCTATCACAAGAATAAAAAAAGTTAAGTTTAAAAGGGATATTTTTCTGAGTTTATTCTAACGAATTAACAATTTAATAGGATCTAAAAGAGAGGGGAAGAGGATCAATATAATGTTGAGTCATTAGACTTTCATTGGATAAGAATAAAAACAAAAACATGAGATAATGTTGCTGCTAAGTCACTTTAGTCGTGTCTGACTCTGTATGACCCCATAGATGGCAGCCCACCAGGCTCCCCTGTCCCTGGGATTCTCCAGGCAAGAACACTGGAGTGGGTTGCCATTTCCTTCTCTAATGCATGAAAGTGAAAAGTGAAAGTGAAGTCGCTCAGTTGTATCCTACTCCTAGCGACCCCATGGACTCCAGCCTACCAGGCTCCTCCGTCCATGGAACTTTCCAGGCAAGAGTACTGGAGTGGGGGTGCCATTGTTAGATGGTGGAAAAACAGTTTTGAGGGACTGATGATCTTAGTGAAGTCGAATCAGTTTTCAAAAGTGGTACTAGAGAAAAAGAGCTCAAAAGTTTGGATTCGTTGGGTTATAGAGTATGTGCAGTGTTGAAAGAGTTTAGACACTGCGCTAATTGGTAATAATGAATTTTTAGATTGTATCCATGGGGATGAGAACTAGAGGTCAAGATGAAACTGAAAGTCAATCAGTCGTGTCCGACACTTTACAACCCCATGGACTATACAATCTGTGGAATTCTCCAGGCCAGAATACTGGAGTATTCTTCTCAAAGGGAACTTCCCACCCCAAGGATAGAACTCAGGTCTCCCACATTGCAGGTGGATTCTTTACGAGGTGAGCCACAAGGGAAGCCCAAGAATACTGGAGTGAGTAGCCTATCCTTTCTCCAGCAGATCTTCCCAACCCAGGAATCGAACCGGGGTCTCCTGCGTTTCAGGCTAATTCTTTACCAACAGAGCTATCAAGGAAGCCCTTAGAGGTCAAGATGAACGTCTGTTAATAAGTGTAAATGACTAGAATGTAAATGTAAATGTAAATGACCAAGAGCAAAAATACCATGAAGTCAAGATGACACACAGATACCAACAATGTGCCCCAAATAATATTTTCCTATCTCACTGCATTTTAGAAATAGACACCACCAAATAGAGCATTTGTATTGAATAATAAATACTTGCAAATACACTTGCTTTCAATAAACATCCTTCTTTATCTTTTGTAATTTCCATACTTACCAGCTCTCTGCTATCACATTCTCTGATCCAACTTGAAGACAGTCTCCCTTTAAATATGCATACTGTGATCAGTGTTTGTGTTAATCACAGATATATGCACTGATCTGGATTTTAGAAGGAGAGAATTCAGAGTCCTATCAGAGTTATTTAATCAGTAGTGTGGGATCTTGTTGGATCAGTCATCATCACATTTTTTCCAGTAGACTATGCCTTTAGCTATTCCTGTTGACTAAGTTCATACTTTACAATCAATTTTTACTTCATAGACCTCTATACATGCCTTTTACTTTTACAGAAAATGTGAAACTATGTATTTCATTCATGTCTGGCTCATGTCTCCTTCCTTATTGATGGTTCAACTTGTGTTTTCATGCACCATTTTTTTGAGGTGCTAAGGTTAAAAGAAAGGTCATAAAATTCTTCCCTCTCAGAGTCAAGTCAGTTCAGTTCAGTCACTCAGTCATGTCCAACTCTTTGCGACCCCATGAACTGCAGCACACCGGGCCTTCCTGTCCATCACCAACTCCCGGAGTCCACCCAAACCCATGCCATTGAGTTGGTGATGCCATCCAACCATCTCATCCTCTGTCGTCCCCTTCTCCTCCTGCCCTCAATTTTTCCCAGCATCAGGGTCTTTTCAAATGAGTTAGCTCTTCACATCAGGTGGCCAAAGTATTGGAGTTTCAGCTTAAAAATCAGTCCTACCAATAAACACCCAGAACTGATCTCCTCTAGGATGAACTCAGAGTCAAAGTAGTGATTTTAAAAATTAAAAAAAAAAAAAAATCAATAGGAGCTTAGAATAAACAAAGCACTATGGAAATACCTTCTAAGGTGTAATTAATTTTGGCTGAGTTAATAGTGGGTGAGAAAAGTTCAAGAACTTGGCTTTGAAAGAAAAATAAGTTTAAGAAAATAAACAGATATTATAGATACAAGGATCTGCATTAGCTAAAGGACACATCTGAGAGTGTGTTGTATCCCTTGAGAATTAAATATGCATTTAAAGATGAGATGACAGAGAAGTTTGTGATAAAAGGAGAGATTGGAATGATTAAGTCTTAGCCATTATGTCAAGTAGGCTCAATGTAACCTTGAAAGTAAACATTGATGTAAGATTTGTCCTGACTCTTCTACTTTAAAAGCATCACTTGGATGACCATCCTTATTCTAGTCAATAAGAATCAATATAATGCTTTGTTTTGCCTTCTAAAATTGTAATAGTCTCCTTTCACATCTTGGGAATGATGATTTATGTTTATCCTCACAGGAATATCAACTGCTATTTGCACATATTGGGCCATTTAAACAACAATTTTACTGCAAAAATGGTATGAATGTGTGAGTGAATATGTGTGTCTCTGTGTGTGTGTTTGAGACTATGCCTGCCTGAAAATATGTATTATTTGTTTCCAGCTCCACATTCAAAACCACGTTAATGCAGAAGATACCACTATGTATTTTGACTATATGAACTACCAGAAATTATCGATTTTATTATTAGAAAACAAGATTCTTCAACAATCTAAACAGCCTCTCATAGAAAACCCTCTTGATGTTCACAAGTATCAAGGAGATAATATCCAGGAAAAAGCTTTGCATATGTTCTCTTCAAAATGTGCAAAGAGAGAGGAAGGGGGAAAAAATGCCATGTGTTATTGTTAGAAAGATTAACTCATTTTCTTTCCTTAATGTGTGAGATATTTTCACGTTACTTTTAGTAATTACCATTAATTCTAAAAGAAAATCTGTATATCTTAATTTGATGAAGCTTATTTATTATGTCTATATTATCATTCCTCAATATTAATGATACAGTAGAAATCATGCCGCATGCTTATTACACTTTGAATAGGCTATTGAAAAATACTGCTTCTCAAAGCTTGAGATTTCAGAAGAAAGGTGTCAGTATTACAGTACCTCATGAATAATTAAAATAATAATGATGATACACAAGAAGATGGTGAACAAATATAAATGATTTCAAACAAGTCTGTTGCCAGTGTGAATGGCAAGCACTTTCAGTATCAATCGCAAGAAAACTCAAAATGGTGAGTTGAAAGGATTAAATGCTATCTCAACGTTCCACCTCAAATGAGGTATGACTCTGTGACCCCATGGACCACAGCACGCCAGGCTCCTCTGTCCTCCACTATCTCCAGTAGTTTGCCCAAATTCATGTCTGTTGAGTTGGTAATATTATCTAACCATCTCATCCTCTGTCATTCCCTTCTCCTCCTGCCTTCAATCTTTCCCAGCATCAGGGTCTTTCCCCAATGGGTCAGTTCTTTGCATCAGGTGGCCAGAGTATTTGAATTTCAGCTTCAGCATCTGTCCTTCCAATGAATATTCCAGACTTGTTTACTCCAGGATTGACTGGTTTTATCTCCTTGCAGTCCATGGACTCTCAAGTGTCTTCTCCAGCACCATAATTCAAAAGCTGAGTATGTCAATTAAAATTAATTTCCCTGATTATCTTAACACTTTTATAATTATTTATTTTATGTTAAGATTTAATATGTAAACATAATGGGAAAGGAAAAATGTGCAATGGCATTTTTAAGGTAAAGGTAGAAAACTCTAGATCTCAAATTTTTTTCTGATCAATAATAAGAGAATATGTTGTTTATACCATGTCTTCTATATATTAGCATTACTCAGTTCTCTCAAAAATTAACATCAATTGTATGTATCACTGGAGTGACCCACACCCTCAGTATAATATCTGTAACTTAAATTTCTGCAGTCTCTTTCTCCATTCTTCTCAGCATAATATTCTTTCACCATAACAATGACAAAAAAAATGCAGAATAATAAAAGTCTGGCATAATGCCATTGATAGTAATCTTAGATAAGAATGATGATATTTAGGACTTTAATGTTATATAATCACAAATATTAATTATAGTAAGAAATGTATAATATACCATATTGCCACTCAGAGTGATTATTATTGCCAGCTTATATTTTAAATGAAAATGGATGTCAGATTAATCGTGTTAGACAAGATCATGCAAAATATCTCAAAAGGGTTTTCATTATTTGGATACATTAATTGTTTGGCAAGGAAAAAGCAACTTGACATTCATATTGATGCCATGGCTGAAAATATGTGAAACATGGGTAGTGAACTGTGTGAAAACGAAGGATGAATCAGAACAGTCAGACCAAGTTTGAATTTATTTCTGATTTTATTTAATACTGTAGGGAAGTATTTAATCATGAAATTCTCTGTTAAAAACATTCATGGAAACATAATCTCTGGGAATAGGGGCCTCAATGTATTTTTTTCTTTTCTAACCTCAGCTTCACTTATTTGATTCCTCTGAGCTGAAGTACTGTTGAGACTGTGAGTTACTGAGTTCATGTGAGAATGCAAGACTCTGTGGGAGTCAAGATCAGAATTGCCATGGAGCTTCATCCACTGTAGGAGTTCCAAGAAAGACACTTGAAAATACTGGGTACTGAGTTTAGCTTGCCCAGCAGTGATGTGTGAGATAATTGAGGGAAAGATCAAAATCAGCTTCACACTGCTGGGTCAGGTTTCTATTGATCCAAGAGTTCAACAAAGACATAAATGCAGAAAAATACACATACAGAAATAGTAAACACTAGCAGTAACAGAGTTCTCTAGCAAGTGAGCAACAGAAATTTCTGAGTAAGATAGGGGATGCATGTATACTCCCTCACGCAGTTTTTCCTGACTCTTTGTGACCTCATGACCTGTTGCCCACCAGGCTCCTCTGTACATGGTATTTTTCAGGCAAGAATACTGGAGTGGATTGCCATTTCCTTATCCAGGAATCTTTCTGGCCCAGGGATCGAACCTGGAACTCTCAGGGCTCCTGCATTGGCAGATGGATTCTTTACTGCTGAGCCACCTGGTATGCCCAAAATAGGGAATAGAAGAAGGCAAACCAGTATGTTTTTAAAAAAACAAACAAAAAAGTAACTCTGTGACTAAAAATCTATTTCACAGCTATTGAAACAATCTATCAAATTCAATGTTAGATGGAGATTAAATGAACCAGAAAGAAAAATCTTACAAACTAACATCACAAAGATAAAGTTTCTTAGAAAGGAAAAAAAAAAAAAGAATCTATTAGGCATTAGACTTCTTACTTTCTTATTGAAAGGTTAGAAACGGTGATATGAAATGTAGATAACTTAGGAAATGCCATTTCTACTTATTCAATCATTAATTCATCCATCCAAAAATATCCATTGCACACCTACTATTTGCAGAACCCTAGGCACTGCAACACACATAAATAAGCAAACAAATAAATATTCCTCATTCTTATGAAGCTTACATTCTATTTGAGAGTCAGAAAATAAATCTCCAAATTACACATACCACAGAGAAAAATAACATATAATATTTATTGTAAAAATTATAGCAGGAAAGGCTAGGAAAATCTGAAGAAATTTATTTTCAATAAAGAGATAGGGCCATGGCCCACAGCCATGACTTTCCAAAATTTAACTTCCTATTGAAACAAAAGCCAAAAAACAATGCCCTTCCCCAGGAAGAGAAGTACAAAGACCACTGGGTGGGATTGTGGCTTGCTTGTTCAAGGAACTTCAGAGAGGACTGTAGGAATGGTGAGAACAAGAGGGAAAGTGGTAGAGATGAGGCCAAAAGCTATGAACCATTAAACTATGGTAAGGACTTTGACTCTTACTCTGAGAAGTTTGGGGACCCATTGCAGGATTTTGAGCAGTTGCTCCAAATAATCTAACTAATATTTTAATAGAATCATCTGGTGGCCTTTGACTGACTGAAAAGAAACAGAGGTGAAATAGAGAAACAGGAGGAGATTATCGAACTATGATGGTTACAAGTGTATGTGTATATTCACACACGTACTTCAGATGGTGAACTACAGGACATTGAGAAGAGGAGAGAAAGTTTTCAGATTCATAAAATATTTTAAAAACACAGCTAATGAAATATGCTTACAGAAATAAATTAATTAAAAATTTTTCTTGACAAAATGAAAGAAAAAAACAAAAGAGAGAGTGAGACACAGAAAGGGGTCCCTAGACCATAGTCTTCTAATTTGAGCAACTAAGAGGGCTGAGTTGTTATTAAGTGGATGAGAAAAGTTAATTGAGAAGTAGCTTTTGGCCAGGTAAAGATCAATATAATATACACACATATTATATATAGTACCTCATTTCAGTTCAGTCGCTCAGTTGTGTCCGACTCTGCGAATCTATGAATCGCAGCACACCAGGCCTCCCTGTCCACCACAAACTACCGGAGTTCACTCAAACTCACATCCATCGAGTCAATGATGCCATCCAGCCATCTCATTCTCTGTCGTCCCCTTCTCCGCCTGCTCCCAATCCCTTCCAGCATCAGAGTCCTTTCCAATGAGTCAATTCTTCCCATGAGGTGGTCAAAGTACTGGAGTTTCAGCTTTAGCATCATTCCTTCCAAAGAAATCCCAGGGCTGATCTCCTTCAGAATGGACTGGTTGGATCTCCTGGCAGTCCAAGGGACTCTCAAGAGTCTTCTCCAACACCACAGTTCAAAAGCATTAATTCTTCGGCTCTCAGCCTTTTTCACAGTCCAACTCTCACATCCATACATGACCACAGGAAAAGCCATAGTCTTGACTAGATGGACCTTAGTGGGCAAAGTAATGTCTCTGCTTTTGACTATGCTATCTAGGTTGGTCATAATTTTTCTTCCAAGGAGTAAGTGTCTTTTAATTTCATGGCTGAAGTCACCATCTGCAGTGATTTCGGAGCCCAGAAAAATAAAGTCGGACACTGTTTCCACTGTTTCCCCATCTATTTCTCATGAAGTGATGGGACAAGATGCCACCCATGATCTTCATTTTCTGAATGTAGAGCTTTAAGCCAACTTTTTCACTCTCCTTTTTCCCTTTCATCAAGAGGCTTTTTAGTTCCTCTTCACTTTCTGCTATAAGGATGGTGTTATCTGCATATCTGAGGTTACTGAGATTTCTCCCAGAAATCTTGATTCCAGCTTGTGTGTCTTCCAGCCCAGTGTTTCTCATGATGTACTCTGCATATAAGTTAAATAAGCAGGGTGATAATATACAGCCTTGACGTACTCCTTTTCCTATTTGAAACCAGTCTGTTGTTCCATGTCCAGTTCTAACTGTTGCTTCCTGACCTGCATACAGATTTCTCAAGAGGCAGGTCAGGTGGTCTGGTATTCCCATCTCTTGAAGAATTTTCCACAGTTTATTGTGATCCACACAGTCAAAGGCTTTGGCATAGTCAATAAAGCAGAAGTAGATGTTTTTCTGGAACTCTTGCTTTTTCCATGATCCAGCGGATGTTGGCAATTTGATCTCTGATTCCTCTGCCTTTTCTAAAACCAGCTTGAACATCAGGGAATTCATGGTTCATGTATTGCTGAAGCCTGGCTTGGAGAATTTTGAGCATGACTTTACTAGCATGTGAGATGAGTGCAATTGTGCGGTAGTTTGAGCATTCTTTGGCATTGCCTTTCTCTGGGATTGGAATGAAAACAGACCTTTTCCAGTCCTGTGGCCACTGCTGAGTTTTCCAAATTTGCTGGCATATTGAGTGCAGCACTTTCACAGCATCATCTTTCAGGATTTGGAATAGCTCCACTGGAATTCCATCACCTCCACTAGCTTTGTTCGTAGTGATGCTTCCAAGGCCCACTTGACTTCATATTCCAGGATGTCTGGCTCTAGATGAGTGATCACATCATTGTGATTATCTGGATCGTGAAGATCTTTTTGTACAGTTCTTCTGTGTATTCTTGCCACCTCTTCTTAATATCTTTTGCTTCTATTAGGTCCATACCATTTCTGTCCTTTATCGAGCCCATCTTTGCATGAAATATTTCCTTAGTATCTCTAATTTTCTTGACGAGATCTCTAGTCTTTCCCATTGTGTTGTTTTCCTTCCTATCTTTGCATTGATCACTGAAGAAGGCTTTCTTATCTCTTCTTGCTATTCTTTGGACCTCTGCATTCAGATGCTTATATCTTTCCTTTTTCCTTTGCTTTTCACCTTTTGACTTTTCACAGCTATTTGAAAGGCCTCCCCTGACAGCCATTTTGCTTTTTTGCATTTCTTTTCCATGGGGATGGTCTTGATCCCTGTCTCCTGTACAATGTCATGAACCTCATTCCATAGTTCAGCAGGCACACTATCTATCATATCTAGGCCCTTAAATCTATTTCCCACTTCCACTGTATAATCATAAGCGATTTGATTTAGGTCATACCTGAATGGTGTAGCGGTTTTCCCTACTTTCTTCAATTTGAGTCTGAATTTGGTAATAAGGAGTTCATGATCTGAGCCACAGTCAGCTCCTGGTCTTGTTGCCTTGTAAATTGGAAGGATGCCTGTCTATATGTGCCAACTAAGTATTTATTCACATCAATCACATGATTATCTAAAAATAAAATTTTCTCATATATTTTGTTCTTAAATTAAAATATAACAAATGTAATACTTCTTTAATGTAAAATCTTTATTACCATGGCTTCTGTCTGTTCCTGCTAAATGGCTAGGGAAAAGTGTTCGTTATAAGGACTTCCTGGATATTGTTTCTTGATTATTCTAATCCAAACAACTCTATAACCCCCAAGTAGCTTAATTCCTAAAATGTATTTCTGTGTGCTACAGTTCAAAGTTCAATTATTTAGACATTCTTTTTTAGAGCCTTTCATATATAGGAAAACATTAAGATTGTCCCTCAATAATTTTGGATTTCTCAAATTGAGAAAATACTGAACAGTCATGTATAGAATTAAGCGATCCTGACTAATGCACAAATATGATATAAATTTGTACAAGAGATTATGCACACGGAAGATTCAAAAACATATTACTGCTTTGTGATTCTAAACTTATAATTTGCAAAATTTCTTAATTACCATTTTTAAACATATAAATTTATTTATTTTAATTGGAGGCTAATTACTTTACAATATTGTATTGGTTTTGCCATACATTGACATGAATCCTCCACAGGTGTACATGTGTTCCCCATCCTGAAACCCCCTTCTACCTCCCTCCCCAGCCCATCCTTCTGGGTCGTCCCAGTGCACCAGCCCGAGTATCCTGTATCATGCATCAAAACTGGACTGGCGATTCGTTTCACATATGATAGTATACAGGTTTCAGTGCCATTCTCACAAATCATCCCATCATCTCCCTCTCCCTCAGAGTCCAAAAGATTTTTCTGTACATCTGTGCCTCTTTTTCTGTCTCTCATATAGGATTACCATCATTCTAAATTCCATAAATATGCGTTAGTATACTGTATTGGTGTTTTTCTTTCTGGCTTACTTCACTCTGTATAATAGGCTCCAGTTTCACCTACCTCATTAGAACTGGTTCAAACATATTTTTTTTAATGGCTGAGTAATACTCTATTGTGTATATGTACCACAGCTTTCTTATTCATTCATCTGCTGATGGACATCTAGATTGCTTCCATGTCCTGGTTATTGTAAGCAGTGCTACGATGAACATTGGGGTACATATGTCTCTTTCAATTCTGGTTTCCTTGGTATGTATGCCCAGCAGTGGGATTGCTGGGTGATACAGCAGTTTTATTTCCAGTTTTTAAGGAATCTCCACACTGTTCTCCATAGTGGCTGTACTAGTTTGCATTCCCACCAACAGTGTTAAGAGGGTTCCCATTTCTCCACACCCTCTCCAACATTTATTGCTTGTAGATTTTTGGATAGCAGTCATTCTGCCTGGCATGAAATGGTACTTTCTTGTGGTTTTGATTTGCATTTCTCTGATAATGAAAGATGTTGAGCATCTTTTCATGTGTTTGTTAACTATCTGTATGTCTTCTTTGGAGAAATGTCTATTTAGTTCTGTGGCCCATTTTTTGACTGGGTCGTTTATTTTCCTGTAATTGAACTGCAGGAGTTGCTTGTATATTTTTGAGATTAATTGTTTTTCAGTTGCTTCATTTGCTGTTATTTTCTCCCATTCTGAAGGCTATCTGTTAACCTTGCTTAGTTTCTTTGTTGTGAAGAAGCTTTTAATTTTAATTTGGTCCCATTTGTTTATTTTTGCTTTTATTTCCAATATTCTGGGAGGTGGGTCATAGAGGATCCTGCTGTGATTTATGTTGGAGAGTGTTTTGCCTATGGTCTCCTCTCAGAGTTTATAGTTTCTGGTCTTACATTTAGATCTTTAATCCATTTTGAGTTTATTTGTGTGTATGGTGTTAGAAAGTGTTTTAGTTTCATTCTTTACAAGTGGTTGACCAGTTTTTCCTGCACCACTTGTTAAAGAGATTGTCTTTTCTCCATTGTATATTCTTGCCTCCTTTGTCAAAGATTAGGTGTCCATAGGTGCATGTCTTTATCTCTAGGCTTTCTATTTCATTCCATTGATATAGGTTTCTGTCTTTATACCAGTACCATACTGTCTTGATGACTGTGGCTTTGTAGTAGAGCCTGAAATCTGGCAAGTTGATTCATCCAGTTCTATTCTTCTTTCTCAAGATTGCTTTGGCTATTCAAGGTTGTTTTTTTGTTTTTTTGTTTTTTTCCCATACAAATTGTGAAATTTTTTTGTTCTAGCTCTGTGAAAAATACCGTTGGTAGCTTGATAGGGATTACATTGAATCTATAGATTGCTTTGGGTTGTACATTCATTTTTACTATATTGATTCTTCTAATCTATGAAAATGGTATATTTCTCCATCTATTAGTGTCCTCTTTGATTTCTTTCACCAGTGTTTTATAGTTTTCTATATATAGATCTTTTGTTTCTTTAGGTAGATATATTCTTAAGTATTTTATTCTTTTTGTTGCAACGGTGAATGGAATTATTTCCCTAATTTCTCTTGTATTTTCTCATTATTAGCGTATAGGAATCCAAGGGATTTCTGTGTGTTTATTTTATACCTTGCAACTTTACTATATTCATATTAGCTATTGTAATTTTCTGGTGGAGTATTTAGGGTTTTCTATGTAGAGGATCATGTCATCTGCAAACAGTGAAAGTTTTACTTCTTCTTTTCCAATTTGGATTTCTTTTATATCTTTTTCTTCTCTGATTGCTGTGGCCAAATCTTCCAAAACTATGTTGAATAGTAGTGGTGAGAGTGGCACCCTTGTCTTGTTCCTGACTTTAGGGGAAATGCTTTCAATTTTTCACCATTGAGGATAATGTTTGCTGTGGGTTTGTCATATATAGCTTTTATTATATTGAGGTATGTTTCTTCTATTCCTGCTTTCTGGAGAGTTTTTATCATAAATGGACGTTAAAATTAGGAATGAAAATGGAGAGATCACAACAGACAACACAGAAATACGAAGGATCATAAGAGACTACTATTAGCAACTATATGCTAATAAAATGGACAATTTGGAAGAAATGGACAAACTCTTAGAAAATTACAGCTTTCCAAAACTGAACCAGGAAGAAATAGAAAATCTTAACAGACCCATTACAAGCACAGAAATTGAAACTGTAATCAGAAATCTTCCAGCAAACAAAAGCCCAGGACCAGACAGCTTCACAGCTGAATTCTACCTAAAATTTAGAGAAGAGCTAACACTTGTCCTACTCAAACTCTTCCAGAAATTGCAGAGGAAGGTAAACTTCCAAACTCATTCTATGAGGCCACCATCACCTTAATACCAAAACCTGACAAAGATGCCACAAAAAAAAAAAAGAACTACAGGCCAATATCACTGATCAACATAGATGCAAAAATCCTTAAAGAAAAACTTTAGCAAACAGAATTCAACATCACCTTAAAAAAGATCATACATTATGACCAAGTGAGCTTTATCACAGGGGTGCAAGGATTCTTCAGTATCCACAAGTCAATATAATACACCACATTAACTAATTGAAAAATAAAGGCCATATGATTATCTCTATAATTACTTTCAAGATTATCTTGAGCATTTGATGTTTTTCTATTTGTTGAACTATCTGAATTTTTAATATTGATCTTCCTTAACTTCCAATGGAGTTAAATTTTTATAAACTCATCATAAGTTAAAAGTATCTTAAGTCCAAAATCCACTTACTTCACCTAACTTACAGAATGTAATAACTTAGGCTAGTTTGCCTTACTCTTCTTAGTTGCTCAGTTGTGTCCAACCTTTGCGACCCCATGGACTGTAGCCTGCCAGACTTCTCCAGGCAAGAATACTGGAATGGGTTGACAAGCCCTCTTTCAGGGGATCTTCCCAACCCAGGGATCAAACTCACATCTCCCACACTGCAGGAAGATTCTTTACCATCCAAGTGACCAGGGAAGCCCTAGTTTACCTTAAATGTGTGCAAAATAAATAAATTAGCCTGCAGTTGGGAAATATCATTTAATTAAAAGTCTATTTTATTGTAAAGTGTTGAATACCTATGGAAGTTATTGAATACTGTACTAAAAGTAAAAAGAGGATGGTTTAAAGTGTATCAGTTGTTTACCTTTGTGATCACAGGACTGCCTTGGAACTGTGGCTCTCTGCTGCACAAAATCAAGAGAGAGTATCTATGATATATTAGCAGGTGAGGAAAAATCCAAATTCAAAATCTGATGTATGGTTTTTACTATGTACATAACACTTTTGCCTAATTGTGTAGTCCAAAAATCATTAAGTCAGGGGTCATCTGTAATTCAAACATATGTTTGAGGACTATTAGACTCATATGACAAGACAAATTGTCAAGGAGCATTAACTTTCCTGTATTAATCAAAGCTTCCTTTTATAAAAATGCTTACAGCACACATAATTTTCAAGAAAGCTCTTATGCTTTTCACATAATTCATATCTAAAAGAATTTTGACTTAGTGCCTAGAAAGCAATTTAGCAAGCTATTTCATTTTTGAAGGAAATACTAAAGCTCTCCCTTGGCATTAGTTGTTGAGAAAGAAAAAAGCATGAAAGAAATAGATGATGCCAAATTTACTTTGTTTTATTTTAGTAAGAAACACTTTCCAAGACAATTGAACTTTGAAAAGATAATTTACAATGATCTTTATGTGATAGAGGAAATTGCTCCCATTATTGTACACTTAATATACAGAACCAAAGGGGGAAATACTATGCTCTATTCCTTATTGTAAAAGTGAAGGCTTTTATCCAAGTACAGTTCATAAAAGGCAAAATGTAGTGGTTAACAGAATATTACATGCACTTGTCCCTTAAACAAATATTTTTATTAGGCTTTTTTTTTTCCTAAGTATAAACAGATCACTGCTCTGTGCTATGCTTAATTGCTCAGCTGTGTCCAACTCTTTGCAACCCCATAGACTGTAGCCTGTAAGGCTCCTCTGTCCATGGGATTTTCCAAGCAAGAATACTGAAGTGGTTTGCCATGCCCTCCTCCAGGGTATCTTCCCAACTCAGGGATGGAACCGGGTCACCAGCACTGCAAGTGGATTCTCTACTGTCTGATCCACCAGAAAAGCTCATGAGTACTGAAGTAGTTAGCCTATCCCTCCCCCAGGGGATCTTCCCCACCCAGGAATTGAACCAGGATCTCCTGCATTGCAGGCAGATACTTTACCAGCTGAGCTATCAGGGAAGCCCAAACAGAGCACTACTTTCCTTAATACTCTAAGTGTATAAATTTCATCTTACAACAAACATTACTGCCTAAGAAAATTACGTTGATTTACTTTATAGGGTATATGAGATACTTTTCTTATATTTTGTAAGTAATTTTTATTTATTTATTTATTTCTTTTTTTTTTAAGTGATGGTATAGATTTTAAAATACAGCTTGCCCTGGTAATTGATATAGTACATGTATTGTTTCATTAAATAAGAAACACTCCTATTTCCATTTACAGATAAATATATTAGAATTTAAAATGATGAGTTGATTGTCCTAGTTCATGGGTCAAGCAACAATTAAAAAAAAAAAGGAAGGTATAAAAGCTCATATTCATGATACATATGAGGCTACCACATTTTCTATATAGGAATTTCACATACAATATTTTATTTCACCTTCTCAGTAAGTTTTTGAATAATGCCTTACTATGTGCCTATAGAAAATGGCAATGTTTATAAAAGTTATGATTGCTCCAAGTTCATTAAAGGCAGATAGTCAAGTCTTCTGTCATCAAACAGAAGAGCAAAGATGATAACCTAATTCATTTTAACATAAAACTGTAACACATGCCACTACCACTAACTTTTTCCTAGCATTTATTATTACAAAACACTATGCTATGTACTTTATATTTTAAGTGTACTGTAGCATTGCCCCATTTCAGAGATAAGCAAACTGTGACACTGGTTGGTAAGTAATTTTCAAAAGTCACACAATGCAAGACCCAGACATTGATTCTAAGTTTGACTGATGCCATAAAATAGTCTACTGTCTAGCAATTGGACTATTAGAATTCATGTGATCAGTGATTGCTTTACTGTAAGCAAATTATAGTATCAGAATTGTAAAACACAGAAACCAATTTAATTGCAATAGTGAGTTTTAGGAGGATACAATTAAAGAAAGAAAACTCACTTAGATTCATGTTTTAGTAGTCTAGTTAACATTATGCTGAGACATCTGGTTTGGGTAATGGGGTGAATAATATTTTCATTCATAAACTAAAAACTCAGCAGGAGGAAAAACTTCAGTGAAATGATAATATAGAACAATCTGACAATGATGTCCTGATCTAAAGACCTTCTTTATGGAGATGCCTTTGGCATTCTTCTTCATTGAGTCTCAGCAAATTTGGGGATAAGCATTAAAAAAAAAAAAAAAAAAAGATTACTGAGGATTAGAGTGTTAAATATATCCACGGAAAGTATTTCACAATGTAAAAATATCTACTTATATATTTTATCGTGGGCTTTCCAGGTGCCACTAGTGGTAAAGAAACCGCTTGCCAATGAAAGGGACATAAAGAGATGTGGGTTCTATCCTTGGGTGTGCAAGATCCCCTGGAGGAGGGCAAGGCCACCCACTCAAATATTCTTTCTGGAGAATCCCTTGGACAGAGGAACTTGGTGGGCTACAGCCCATAGGGTCGTAAAGAGTCAAATATGACTGAAGTGACTTGGCTCATATATATTATTAATCATACAATATTACTTGCAATCTGTGATAAAGAACTGTGATTATTATTACTAACAGTGACAGAAAACATAATTTGAAATCTTATAAATAATAGTCGCCTTAAAAAGTAAAATGCTAAGGTCATCAATGATAATTCCTTTCTCTGTCAAGGGGTTTAGTTCAATTGATTTTAATAGATATTTATTGAACAGCTCTTGCAACTTCTGTTACTGTCATTAAGTGATGGTATTCTAGAAAAACTGTCTCTCAGATAGTTCAGTAACCCAGAAGAACTGAACTTAAAACAGAATATTTTATCATAAGCAAGGAAATTATAATATCAGATTTGTAGAATAGAAATACCAATTTAATTGTAATGTAAACAATAGGTTTCAGCAGGATAAGATTACAGGGAAAAGATCTCCGTAAAAGCTTACTTTGAATGATCTTAACAGGGGCAATGATATGCTCAGATTTATATTTTATAAGGTTCTGTGATGTAAGGTAAATGAAGTCAGGAGTGGTTAGTCTGGACATGGAAAAATAATTAGTGGATTATTAATACTGCAGCAATTAAGGTCACAAAAATGTATTAATAGTAAAATCCAGTCTTAGTAAATCCAGTGAATTTATTAAAATACATAGGTATAAGAGAAAAGAATCTAACAAGATCATAACTATTTCCTTGCTTGGGTATCTGAAGAGCCGTAAAGTAGTCAGTGAAAGAGGAAATAAAAGTATAACCCACTTTAAAAAGCACTTCTGTGCCTGAGATTCTGTAGTCTGTTTTAGGATTTGTTCCACGAAAATCAATCTGAGGAAGACAAGAGTGCTTCCCAACTCTTTCTTCACTCTCTGAATGAATATTTCCCAACTGAAATGGATTGAATTCTCTTGATTACTCATCTAATTGTGTTCATTGAAAAACATATAAAGAACATCACCTTCATCAATGAAACATTAGAAATAGAAAGAATTTGTTTTCCTCACTTATGCATGAGATAATAATTATGAATTTAGGAAAGAACTATCAAATACTCTCAATGAAAATAAAATTAATTAAAATGAGAGGAAGGTCAAAATGAAATTTAACAAATATCTACATTTATATACAAAATTTGAAATGTAAAACTTCAGTAATCCTATAGTATTTTATTATATATTTTTAAAAATTTCAACATGATTACATAATAAATTAACAAATATCTGTAAATACTCAACAAATACTTTTAGGTTATAAATAAAATCCTAATATCATGTTTTAAGATAGGCTAGACAAGACATAGAAAATAAGTTATAATAAAAGCAACATTTTATATATCCTATATTTAAAGTAACAAAATTCATTTATACCTAGTTGAACTCAACTGCCAACTATAAATATACATCTTCAAATAATCATACTAAAAATAGGCTCAATGAATCTTTAATCTTCTTATTCACTTTAAGAATAAAAAATGATTAAAACAAATGTCAGAGAGAAAATTCTTTAAGGAAATGTATTTCTGTGCTATGAACTTCAATTCTTTCTCTCCCTCCATATTAAGGAAGAAAGACTTCATCTCAAGCTGAATGATGGATTATTCCATGGTACCAGCTGGGAAGCAGTAAATGAGTTGTCTGCCAATGGGAAAACAGAATAATAGTATCTGATTCTTAACCCAAGAAGCAAAAGAGGCCCTTTGAAGCAAGATAAAAACTACACTGGGATTAATATGGATTAATGAATAGTTTCCTGAAAGTCTGGGTAAAGAGCTCCCTAGAGAGAGAACTGGAGAAGGCAATGGCCACTCACTCCAGTACTCTTGCCTGGAAAATCCCACGGATGGAAGATCCTGGTAGGCTGCAGTCCACGGGGTTGCAAAGAGTTGGACACGACTGAGCTACTTCACTTTCACACATTGGAGAAGGAAATGGCAACCCACTGCAGTGTTCTTGCCTGGAGAATCCCAGGGATGGCCGAGCCTGGTGGGCTGCTTGTCTATGGGGTCGAACAGCGTCGGACATGACTGAAGTGACTTAGCAGCAGCAGCAGCAGCAGCAGCAGAGAGGGAGAACCGGTCTAAAACCATGTAAGTTATTATAATAAAAAGTTTTGCCAATGACCAGGAAGACAGAGAAAAGTCAAAGGATGGTGAATCGGGAATGATCAGTGGACAAAAATGATTCTTACATTTGTTATGAGAGAATGAGTTAGAGAAGGCTAGCAAGAAAACTCTAAAGAAACGAAGATGTCCAACTTTATGGGCTTCCTTGATAGCGCAGTCGGTAAAGAATCTGCCAGCAATGCAGGAAACACTGGTTCTGGATGATCTCCTGGAGAAGGGATAGGCTACTCACTCTGGTATTCTTGAGTTTCCCTTGTGGCTTCACTGGTAAAGAAGCTGATTGCAGTTCACAAGACCTGGTTTTTATCCCTCAGTTGATTGGGCTAATAGTTTTAGCCAGATATTATAATTTCTGATTTTAAGATAGCCTGAAAAATATTTAATGTAACCGTAGGATCAGCAGTGGCCAAAGAACAGGAAAAGGTCAGTGTTCATTCCAATCCCAAAGAAAGGCAATGCCAAAGAATGTCCAAGCTACTGCACAGTTGCACGGATCTCACACGTTAGTGAAGTAATGCTCAAAATTCTTCAAGCCTCGCTTCAACAGTACGTGAATCGTGAACTTCTAGATGTTCAAGCTGGATTTAGAAAAGGCAGAGGAACCAGAGATCAAAAGGCCAACATCTGTTAAATCATTGAAAAAGCAAGAGAGTTCCAGAAAAACATCTATTTCTCCTCTATTGGCTATGCCAAAACCTTTGACTGTGTGGACCACAACAAACTGCAAAATTCTGAGAGATGGGAATACCAGACCACCTGACCTGCCCTTGAGAAATCTGTATGTAGGTCAGGAAGCAGAGGATAGAGCCGGACATGGAACAACAGACTGGTTCCAAATAGGTAAAGGAGTACATCAAGGCTATACATTGTCATCCAGCTTATTTAACTTATATGCAGAGTATATCAAGAGAAATGCTGGGCTGAATGAAGCATAAGCTAGAATCAAGTTTGCCAGGAGAAATAACAGTAACCTCAGATATGCAGATGACACCACTCTGATGGCAAAAAGTGAAGAAGGACTAAAGGCCTCTTGATGGTCAGGAAAAAGGAGAGTGAAAAAGTTGGCTTAAAAACAACATTCAGAAAACTTAGATCATGACATCTGGTCCTATCACTTTATGGGAAATAGATGGGGAAATGATGGAAACAGTGACAGAATTTATTTTTGGCCCCAAAATCACTGCAGATGATGATTGCAGCTATGAAATTAAAAGATGCTTACTCCCTGGAAGAAAAGTTTTGACCAACCTAGACAGCATATTAAAAAACAGAGACATTACTTTGCCAACAAAGGTTTGTCTAGTCAAAGCTGTGGTTTCTCCAGTAGTCATGAATGGATATGAGAGTTGGACCATAAAGATTATTGAGTGCCAAAGAACTGATGCTTTTGAACTGTGGTGTTGGAGGAGACTCTTGAGAGTCCCTTGGACTGCAAGGAGATTCAACCATTCCCTTCTCAAGAAAATCAGTTCTGAATATCCACTGGAAGGACTGATACTGAAGTTGAAACTCCAATACTTTGGCCACCTGATGTGAGGAACTGACTCATTTGAAAAGACCCTTATGCTGGGAAAGATTGAAAGCAGGAGCAGAAGCAGTCAACAGAGAGTAAGATAGTTGGATGGTATCACCAACTCAATGGACATGAGTTTGAGTAAACTCTGGGAGTTGGTGATGGACATGAATGCCTTGCATGCTGCAGTCCATTGAACTGCAAAGAGTCAGGTATGACTGAGCAACTGAACTGAACTGAAGATCCTCTAAGTTTCAAGACTGAGCTGAATAGCTACAAACATTCCTTAGTGTGCATTTAGAAACAGAGTGCTATTATAAATGCATTAACTTCTTCTAAAAGGACATAATGCTAAAAATTTGTATTTTATTCATTTCATCTTACATGGAAGGGAAAACCAAGTGACTATAGATTTTTTCAGTTTATAGTACTTTTTAGTAGACTTTGTAAGAATTAAAGAGCATGAAACAATTAAATAATCCATCTATGTCTTTTCTACAGTGTCTCATTTTCATATGATATCTAAATAAGCTGCAGAATGAAATCTGTGTCTAATTTAATAATTAGCTAGAGACTGATGCATAAAGGACCACAAAAGATAAATTAGCACAATATGTAACATGTTGTTGAAACTCAGCAGACAGTTACTTAAAAGCACAAAAGGGACTACCAGCCTACTATAAAAATGGTTTATTCAAGGAGCAACCCCCATGCCCGAGGCCAGAGGCGGATGCTGGGAGGAGCAACCCCATGTCCAAAGAGTGGTGGCTGTGCAGGCGCAGGAGGGCCTAGAGGAGCCATCCCACATTGAAGGTCAGGAAGGGCAGTGGTGAGGAGATGCCCCTCATCCAAGGTGGAAGGGAGCAGCAGCTACACTTTGATGGAGCAGCTGTGAAGAGATACCTCACGCCCAAGGTAAGAGAAACCCAAGTAAGATGGTAGGTGTTGCAAGAGGACATCAAAAGGCAGGCACACTGAAACCATACTCACAGAAAACTAGTCAGTATAATCACACTAGAACCACAGACTTGTCTAACTCAATGAAACTAAGCCATGTCTGCGGGGCAACCCAAGATGGGTGGGTCATGGTGGAGAGGTCTGACAGAATGTGGTCCACTGAAGAAGGGAATGGCAAACCACTTCAGTATTCTTGCCTCGAAAACCCCATGAACAGTATGAAAAGGCAAAATGATAGGATACTGAAAGAGGAACTTCCCAGGTCAGTAGGTGCCAAATATGCTACTGGAGATCAGGGGAGAAATAAATCCAGAAAGAATGAAATGATGGAGCCAAAGAAAAATCAGTACCCAGTTGTGGATGTGACTGGTGATAGAAGCAAGATCTGATGCTGTAAAGAGTAATATTGCATAGAAACCTGGAATCTCAGGTCCATGAATTAAGGCAAATCGGAAGTGGTCAAACAAGAGATGGAAAGAGTGAACATCGACATTCTAGGAATCAGCAAACTAAAGTGGACTGGGATGGGTGAATTTAAATCAGATGACCATTAAACCTACTACTACGGGCAGGAATCCCTCAGAAGAAATGGAGTAGCCATCATGGTCAACAAAAGAGTCTGAAATGCAGTACTTGGATGCAACCTCAAAAACGACAGAATGATCTCTGTTCCTTTCCAAGGCAAACCATTCATTATCATGGTAATCCAAGATATGCTCCAACCAGTAACGCTGAAGATGCTGAAGTTGAACGGTTCTATGAAGACCTACAAGATCTTTTAGAACTAACACCTAAAAAGATATCCTTTTCATTATAGGGGACTGGAATGCTAAAGTAGGAACTCAAGAAACACCTGGAGTAACAGGCAAACTTGGCCTTGGAATGCCGAATGAACCAGGGCAAAGACTAATAGAGTTTTGCCAAGAAAATGCACTGGTCATAGCAAACACCCTCCTCCAACAACACAAGAGAAGACTCTACACATGGACATCACCATATTGTCAACACAGAAATCAGATTGATTATATTCTTTGCAGCAAAAGAGGGAGAAGCTCTATACAGTCAACAAAAACAAGACCAGGAGCTGACTGTGGCTCAAATCATGAACTCCTTATTACCAAATTCAGACTTAAAGTCAAGAAAGTAGGGAAAACCGCTGGACCATTCAGGTATGACCTAAATCAAATCCCTTATGATTATACAGTGGAAGAGAGAAATAGACTTAAGGGCCTAGATGTGATAGATAGAGTGTCTGATGAACTACGGAATGAAGTTCGTGACATTGTACAGGAGACAGGGATCAAGACCATCCCCATAAAAAGAAATGCAAAAAAGCAAAATGGCTGTCTGGGGAGGCCTTACAAATAACTGTGAAAAGAAGAGAAGTGAAAAGCAAAGGAGAAAAGGAAAGATATAAGCATCTGAATGAAGAGTTCGAAAGAATAGCAATGATAGATAAGAAAGCCTTCTTCAGTGATCAATGCAAAGAAATGGAGGAAAACAACACAATGGGAAAAACTAGAGATCTCTTTAAGAAAATTAGAGATACTAAGGAAATATTTCATGCAAAGATGGGCTCAATAAAGGACAGAAATGGTATGGACCTAACAGAAGCAGAAAATATTACGAAGTGGTGGCAAGAATACACAGAAGAACTGTAAAAAAGATCTTCACGACCCAGATAATCATGATGGTGTGATGATTAATCTAGAGCCAGACATCCTGGAATGTGAAGTCAAATGGGCCTTGGAAAGCATCACTATAAACAAAGCTAGTGGAGTTGATGACATTCCAGTTGAGCTGTTTCAAATCCTGAGAGATGATGCTGTGAAAGTGCTGCATTCAATATGCCAGCAAATTTGGAAAACTCAGCAGTGGCCACAGGACTGGAAAAGGTCAGTTTTCATTCCAATCCCAAGGAAAGGCAATTCCAAAGATTGCTCAAACTACTGCACAGTTGCACTCATCTCACATGCTAGTAAAGTAATGCTCAAAATTCTCCAAGCCAGGTTTCAGCAATACGTGAACTGAGAACTTCCTGATGTTCAACCTGATTTTACAAAGGGCAGAGGAACCAGAGATAAAATTGCCAACATCCCCTGGATCCTGAAAAAAGCAAGAGAGTTCCAGAAAAACTACTTCTGCTTTATTGACTATGCCAAAGCCTTTGACTGTGTGGATCACAATAAACTGTGGAAAATTCTGAGAGAGCTGGGAATACCAGACCACCTGACCTGCCTCTTGAGAAATCTGCATGCAGGTCAGGAAGCAAAAGTTAGAACTGGACATGGAACAACAGACTGGTTCCAAATAGGAAAAAGAGTGCATCAAGGCTGTATATTGTCACCCTGCCTATTTAACTTATATGCAGAATACATCATGAGAAACGCAGGGCTGGAAGAAACACAAGCTGGAATCAAGATTGTTGAGAGAAATATCAATAACTTCAGATATGCAGATGACACCACCTTTATGGCAGAAAATGAGGAGGAACTAAAAACCCTCTTGATGAAAGTAAAAGAGGAGAGTTAAAAAGTTGGCTTAAAGCTCAACATTTAGAAAATGAAGATCATGGTATCCGGTCCCATCACTTCATGGGAAATAGATGGGGAAACAGTGGAAACAGTGTCAGACTTTATTTTTTGGGCTCCAAAATCACTGCAGATGGTTACTGCAGCCATGAAATTAAAAGACGCTTACTTCTTGGAAGGAAAGCTAGCAATACACCTAAATAGTTTATTCAAAAACAGAGACATTACTTTGCTGAATGAGCTCCGTCTAGTCAACGCTATGGTTTTCCAGTAGTTCTGTATGAATATGAGTGAGAGTTGGACTGTGAAGAAGCCTGAGCGCTGAAGAATTGATGCTTTTGAACTGTGGTGTTGGAGAAGACTCTTGAGGCTCCCTTGGAGTGCAAGGACGTCCAACCAGTCCATTCTGAAGGAGATCAACCCTGGGTTTATGCTAAAGCTGAAACTCCAGTACTTTGGCCACCTCATGCAAAGAGTTGACTCATTGGAAAAGACTTTGTTTCTGGGAGGGATTGGGGGCAGGAGGAGAAGGGGATGACAGAGGATGAGATGGCTGGATGGCATCACTGACTCAATGGACGTGAATCTGAGTGAGCTTTGGGAGTTAGTGATGGACAAGGAGGCCTGGTGTGCTGCGATTCATGGTGTCGCAAGGAGTCGGACACACCTGAGTGACTGAACTTAACTGAACTGATATATACATATTGTAAAGATTTTAAACAATTATTGAATGTTTTCCTCTGCCAATGTTACTGCACTAAACTTGGATTCATAACTCCAAAACCACATACTTATAAAGTAAATCCAGCCACTGATGTCTATATTTTTAAAAATCACAGTTATTCTGGCAAGTTACTTTAAAAAGCACTGAATGTTGGTTACTGATAAGCATGCTGACCATTCCAAAATACTGGTGAATTTTTTTAAATATTTAGATTAATAAACATGTAGAATAGTGGAGAATGGAGACTTTGTAGAAAAGCAGAAGTTCTAACTTGCTTATGCCTATATAATTTAGAATTCATTCCCTTTATTTTCAATGATATATTTCTAAGATGTCCAGTACTGTAATTTAGACGAGAAAACAAAAACAGTAAAATACAAATGCCTGAGCAAATTTCTGTGTGGTAATTAAAAACAATGGGGAAAGTATTTAATCACACTGTTGGTGATTCTGAAAAAGTTGATCCAAATTCGCTATGATTCTTCTAAATACTTTTCAATTAAGTTGCTTTATATTTCCATATGTTTTATTCATGTCATCCTTATCAACAAGCCTATGTTTGAATTTTCTTCTCTTTATGGTGGAATTATTCTAAAGGAAATACATTTCTACTAAATTTGGAAAGAATCAAATTAAAATGTGCAAGGAAAATTATATGACCAGTACATTGAAAAGATGTAATTTGTAGTGTCTACAAGGTCATTTTTTCCCTCTCTTGCCAACTTATTTTCTCCTCCCTCCCTCCCCTACCCCTGAATTCTCCAATATTGTCCTTTTTAAAAGTTCTTACTAGGCATATTTTTCCTCTGTTTCTAAATGTGCGCTTAGGAATGTCTGTGGCTATTCACTTAGTCTTGACACTTAGAGGATCCTTAACTATTTTCCAGACTCTTCTAAGACAAAAAAAGTCACAATGTCTCACTAAACTATTATGTTTAATGACTCTAAACTTGGACATCTTCTTGGTTTCCTTAGACTTTTCTGCTAGGGCTTCTCTGACTCAGTCTATCACAAATACAACAGCCTTTTTGTCTACTGATCATTCCCAATTCACAATTCATTGATTTTTCTCTGAGTCTTCTTGCTCATTGGCAAAATTTCTTATGACAAGAACTAACATGTTCTATGCCTCTCTCTCTCTAGGGAGTACTCTACCCAGACTTCCATGGGAACCATTTATTTATTCCTTCTCCTATACAGTCTCTGGGAATCCAAATTAATCCCAATGGAGATTTTATCTTGCTTCCAAAGGCTCTTTGTCCTCTTAGGTTAAGATTCAGATACTGTAATTTTTTTCATTTTTTTTCCCTTTTCCTCTCTATAAAAGTTAAGCAGATGAGCCATGAATTATGTCTTTTTATATATGAAGCACAAAATGTATCTGAAGTAATTTATTATTTTTTTCAATATCAATGCCAAATTCCTTTCTTTGTATATTTCTAAGCAATATGTGAAATGCATTTCCTGGTTAGGATGCTTATAATTTTTAAGTATTATTCAATAATGTATCCTACCATCATATAGGACACTTATCTTAAAAACAGATGAGTGCAGAGAACAAATAAATTAGGCCTTAATTATTATATTAGTCATAGTTCATTCAGGGAAGGAATGACACTAAATATTATAGGAAAAGGAGTATATTAGAGGGATTAAATCTGACATAAATGTGAGAGCTCAGGAAGTGAAGTCAATCCTTTTAAAGCACTGAAATGAGCTTGTATGGGAATAGAACACAAGAACTATCTGCTACGGCTGGACTGTGTCTTCTCCAGTGGGCAGATCATTTTCCCAGAAGAAAATATGGGCAGAGGTGCATATCTGCAATGTTTGGTGGGCTGTGGCTAAAAGTGCTCATGTTTCACAAGTGGGAAAGCAGTGACAAATATTTTCACAGATAATTAAAAACCCTTCTTTAAATGGTAGAAATGATGAAGACATGTATGCAAAGTCTTCAGTTCAGGTCAGTCGCTCAGTCGTGTCCGACTCTTTGCAACTCCATAAATCACAGCACGCAAGGCCTCCCTGTCCATCACCATCTCCTGGAGTTCACTCAGACTCACGTTCATTGAGTCTGTGATGCCATCGAGCCATCTCATCCTTGGTCGTCCCCTTCTCCTCCTGCCCCCAATCCTTCCTAGCATCAGACTTTTTCAATGAGTCAACTCTTCGCATGAGGTCGTCAAAGTACTGGAGTTTCAGCTTTAGCATCATTCTTTCCAAAGAAATTCCAGGGCTGATCTCCTTCTGAATGGACTGGTTGGATCTCCTTGCAGTCCAAGGGACTTTCAAGAGTCTTCTCCAGCACCACAGCTCAAAAGCATCAATTCTTCAGCTCTCAGCCTTCTTCACAGTCCAACTCTCACATCTATACATGACCACAGGAAAAGCCATAGCCTTGACTAGACGAACCTCAGTTGGCAAAGTAATATCTCTGCTTTTCAATATGCTTTCTAGGTTGGTCATAACTTTTCTAACAAGGAGTAAGCATTTTTTAATTTCATGGCTGTAGTCACCATCTGCAGTGATTTTGGAGCCCAGAAAAATAAAGTCTGACATTGTTTCCACTGTTTCCCCATCTATTTCCCATGAAGTGATGGGACCAGATGCCATGATCTTCAGTTTCTGGAATGTTGAGCTTTAAGCCAACTTTTTCACTCTCCACTTTTCCTTTCATCAAGAGGGTTTTTAGTTCCTCTTCACTTTCTGCCATAAGGGTGCTGTCATCTGCATATCTGAGGTTATTGATATTTCTCCTGGTAATCTTGATTCCAGCTTGTGTTTCTTCCAGTCCAGTGTTTCTCATGATGTACTCTGCATATAAGTTAAATAAGCAGGGTGACAATATACAGCCGTGATGTACTCCTTTTCCTGTTTGGTACCAGTCTGTTGTTCCCTGTCCAGTTCTAACTGTTGCTTCCTGACCTGCATGCAGATTTCTCAAGAGGCAGGTCAGGTGGTCTGGTATTCCCATCTCTTTCAGAATTTTCCACAGTTTATTGTGATCCACACAGTCAAAGGCTTTGGCATAGTCAATAAAGCAGAAATAGATATTTTTCTGGAACTCTCTTGCTTTTTCCATGATCAAGTAGATGTTGGCAATTTGATCTCTGGTTCCTCTGTTTTTCTAAAACCAGCTTGAACATCAGGGAGTTCAAGGTTCACGTATTGCTGAAGCCTGGCTTGGAGAATTTTGAGCATGACTTTACTAGCATGTGAGATGAGTGTAGCTGTGCGGTAGTTTGAGCATTCTTTGGCATTGCCTTTCCTTGGGATTGGAATGAAAACTGACTTTTTCCAGTCCTGTGGCCACTGCTGAGTTTTCCAAATTTTCTGGCATATTGAGTGCAGCACTTTCACAGCATCATCTTTTAGGATTTGAAACAGAGAGAGGAGCTGCCCCACATCCGAGGTCAGTGGCAGCTGGGAGGAGACTCCCTGCATCCGAGGTCAGGGGCAACAGCCAGGGAGGAGCTACCCCATGTCCAAGGCCAGTGGAGACCTGAAAGAGACACCCTGTGCCCGAGGCCAGGGGTGGTGACCCTGAGAAACCACCCGGAACCTGAGGCCAAGGGAGACGGCTGGGAGGAGCCACCCACGCCCAAGACCAGGCCCGGCAGCCCGGAGGAGCACAGGAGGGCCTAGAGGAGCTATCTCACGTTGAAGGTCAGCAAGGAAGGAGGTAAGGAGATATCCCTCGTCCAAGGTAAGGAGCAGCGGTTGTGTTTTGCTGGAGCAGCCGTGAAGAGATACTCCACGCCCAAGGTAAGAGAAACCCAGGTAAGATGGTAGGTGTTGCAAGAGGGCATCAGAGGGCAGACACACTAAAACCATACTCACAGAACTCTAGTCAATCTAATCCCACTAGGACCACAGCCTTGTCTAACTCAATGAAACCAAGCCATGCCTGCAAGGCAACCCAAGAAGGGCGGGTCATGATAGAGAGATCTGACAGAATATGGTCCACTAGAGGAGGGAATGGCAAGCCACTTCAGTATTCTTGCCTTGGGAACCCCTTGCCAAGTCTTAATACATACTAAAGAGGAATTTTCCTGAAGACCATTTATTTTAACAAATTTGTTTATCTGCCAAAATAAATGCTCTCTTTGGAGGTAAGTCATTTGCTAAAATAAATAATATCTATTTATTTATTTATCTGTCCTTAAGAAATATGTATTATTTAAATTTGTAAGCTAAACTTCAATTTGGAAAATTATTCAGTGATGTCAATAGAAGCAAAGATCCATTCAGTAGAAATAAGGAGACAAATAGTTTCATCCAAAATGTATGAAATTTAACTCAACAGTCTGTAAAGTCTTAGGAAACAAAACCCAAACAATGAAACTTAAAAAAAAAAATGTATAAGTGATTTTTTTGATTATTTACATATTATGACTTCTCAGAATTCTATATTCTCATAAATAATCTTTAGGAATTGACAGAAGAATCAGATCAAATATATTTGGTTGCCCAAAAAGTTCATTTGGGTATGGAAAAAGCTGAAGTTTTTGACCAACCTTATAATAAAGATGCTCCTACATTTGACAAAATTTCCATGTAACATTGGTTTTCCAAGTTTTTTTTTTTTTCTTGAGCCCCATTTTAATCCAAAGTGTGTCTATAAAATTTACAATCAAGAATAAAGATATACGTTTCATATACACATTGGAGTCAATTTCAGAAAAAAATGCTAAAATAATATTTAATAGAAGTTTTCCTGCTTACACTGAAACACTGAAGGGAAAAAAATGTACTACTTTAAGCAATTATTTTTATTAGCAATGAAATTAGTGCAGAGGTTAAAGCGTCTGCCTGCAATGTAGGAGACCTGGGTTTGATCCCTGGGTTGGGAAGATCCCCTGGAGAAGGAAATGGCAACCCACTACAGTATTCTTGCCTGGAGAATACCATGGATGGAGGAGCTTGGTGGGCTACAGTCCATGGGTCACAAAGATTTGAACATGACTGAGCAACTTCACTTCACTCACCTGATGTTTATTTACATATTAACTCTTATTTTAGTTTTATCCCTATGCTCTCTTTAAATTGTATTTCATTGCCTTTTAAATAAATCACTGACTTCAGACTAAGAGTTTAAAAGTTCAATCAACTCTTCATAATTTTTTCCCTCCATGCAACAAGGTGGGTAGATGTGGAACATTATTCTAATAAGGTAAAAACTAGTATTAGCAATGAAAAAAATCACATCTTGTTACCATCCTAGAGAAATATATTTGAAAAATCATTTTCTAAAGGATAATTTACAAAAAAATAAAATTTCAATAGTTGATTTAAACACAATAATACTTTAATTATATTTCAAGTATCAAAATTTGTGTTTCGTTTCTATCCTTTTTGTTTATTGCCTCAAAACGTGATTGTTTTTTTCCCTCTAAGATTCAAATTGACCTTGATTAATTGAATAAAATATTACTGTCTTTGGAAATGATGAAATAGTGAGTATAGTATTTTAGTCACCAAATGAGAAACAATTTGATTCAGCATTAAAAATTGGGCAGTTGAAATTAAATAAAATAAAAGATCCAATTTTGTGGGGTTTTTGTGGGGAGGGGGTTGCAAAGAGTCAGAAGTGACAGAGCAACTAAACAACAATGATGAAAAAATACTATAATAAATAAAAAGTCCAATTAGGAATTATCAAAAGAGACACATTTCTACTTCAAACTCCTTCCATGGACACAACAAATATACACGTACATATGTATCAATTGCCTCTGAAAAGAACTTGAGAACTAGTTGAACACATGATCGGATGAACAAAGACTCTATCAAGATGGATGAGAGGCAGAGAAAGCTCTTCACCAAATACTCACACCCTGTGTTGCAAGACACAAGAGAGGGATCTGACCAAACAGACACTCCTCCCAGAAGACTGAGGGGTTGTCACCTCCCAATGGGCATCTCAGAATCTAGACTGGAGAGACAAGCCCCGCAAACGCTTGGCTTACAAAGCCAATAGGGCTGGTGTCCTGGGATCCCGAAGTGCTAAAGGAAACTGAGAGCCTCCTTCAAAGAGCTCGAGTCCAGTTCTTTCTCCCTGCTGCTGCTGCTGCTGCTGCTGCAAAGTCACTTCATTCGTGTCCGACTCTGTGTGACCCCATAGACGACAGCCCACCACGCTCCCCCGTCCCGGGATTCTCTAGGCAAGAACACTGGAGTGAGTTGTCATTTCTTTCTCCAATGCATGAAGGTGAAAAGTGAAAGTAAAGTCGCTCAGTCGTGTCCGACTCTTAGCGACCCCATGGACTGTAGCCTACCAGGCTCCTCTGTCCATGGGAGTTTCAAGGCAAGAGTGCTGGAGTTGGGTGCCATTGCCTTCTCCATCTTTTTCCCTGAGAACCAGCAAAGTAACAGCAGTTTGAGAAGTGCTGAGACTGTATATGATGAAGTGTGTGTGTATTCAGTTGCTTAGTTGTATCTGACTCTTTTGGCACTCCAAGGACAATAGACCACCTTGTTCCTCTGTCTGTAGAATTCTCCAGACAAGACTGGAATGGGTTGACATTTTCTCCTCCATGAGATCTTCCCTACCCAGGGATCAACCTGGAATCTCCTGTACTGGCAGGTGGATTCTTTACCACTGAGAAACCTGGGAAGCCCCATATGTGAAGAATGATTTGCAAATCTGAAAACATTGGCTCAAGGGGCAAGAGGATGATGGAAATCTTTCCCCACATCCAATGGCAGAGACACTGATAGACACCACTGTTGCACTCTTCACCTAACCTTGCAAAGAGTGGTTGAGCCTGGATCCCGGGTGAGTAGTTGCAATACTACTCCACTGCATTGCTGAAGCCAGGAGCAGCAGAAGCTGCAGTATACCACTGCTGCCCAGCTGGCAGGGGAGTGGGGGTGGGATACAGTGGATAGCCATGTCATTCTCCTGCTCCCTAGCTAAAGTCTGTGTGGGGTTGGCTGTAACACTGCTCTGAACCCCAGGTGGAGCTGATGAGTGGGAGCTATCACAGCATGTCTTATCCTTCTCTCAGCCTGAGGTCAATTGATATTCCCTGGCTTCCTGGCTGGAGCTAGTTAGCATGAGCTGTGGTGGGGTCCTCCAGCCTGGTCAGGGTACGCCTGGGCTCTGCTACAGAAGCCCAGGTCATGTTCCTAATGCTTTCCTGAAACCAGAAGCAAGCTCTTCCCTTTACTTTCCAGCTGCCCAGCTAAAGCCAGTGGGTATACATGATTCCCATAGGTATGCACACTTCTTGACCACTTGACTTTGGTAGACAATAAATTTTGGGTTCCTGAGTTCAGAAAAGACCATAACAATCAGAAAAGATAGTTCTTGACAGGCCACCACCCCCGGGGCACTGCACACAGAGCAGAATGAAACACAGTCCCAGTTCTCCTGTGAAAAAGGCCTATTTACTTCAATCAGAGCGTTACCCTGAGGGACAGGCTTCAGGTTGCTCACAAACCTAGAGACTAAGGAGACTCTCCAAGAGACAACCTCTAAGCTTCACTATAGCTCAGTGAAGCTACCCTAAAGGAGCTTATACACACACACATTAAGAGCTCCATTTTTTGCAACTGTCACCCAGGGGACACCTCTAGATCACCGGCTCTGGAATTAAGCAGGACTATATATCTTTATGAACTCTCCAAGTGGCCTAGTGGGAAGTTCATAGAACTTCACTGCTGGTGTAGGAGACATAAGAGACGTGGGTGTGATCCCTGAATAAGGAAGATCCCTTGGAGGGGGGGCACGACAACACCACTCCAGTATTCTTGCCCTGAAGTTCTAATCCATGAACAGAGTAGCCTGGAAGGCATACAGTCCATGGGGTTACAAACACTCAGACATGACTGAAGTGACTTAGCATACACATATGTATATTTCTGCATACTATAAAAGCTGCTGCCTAAAGGTCTGGCATCCTTTAGCTGTTGCTTAAAGGTGAGGCTGAAAAAAAGGTGGTATATGAGATTCTTCCTTGTGGGACACAGAGCTCTCAGCACACCCTCAACTACCAGGCCATTTCAAATAAATCAAGTGGCCTCTGTGCAACGGGACTGGAAACAGGCACATAAAAAGATGCTCAGCTTCACTAATCATCAGTTCAGTTCAGTCGCTCAGTCATGTCTGACTATTTGCGACTCCATGGACTGCAGCATGCCAGGCCTCCATGCCCATCATCAACTCCCAGGGTTTGTTCAAACTCATGTTCATTGAATCAGTGATGCCATCCAACCATCTAATCCTCAGTCATCCCCTTCTCCTCTCAACTTCAATCTTTCCCAACATCAGGGTCTTTTCAAATGAGTCAGCTCTTTGCATCAGGTGGCCAAAGTATTAGAGTTTCAGCTTCAACATCAGTCCTTCTAATGAATATTCAGGACTGATTTCCTTGAGGTTGGACTGGTTGGATCTCCTTGCAGTCCAAGGGACTAATCATCAGCGAACTGCAAATCAAAACCACAAGATATCACCTCACACCTGTGAAAATGGCTGTTATCAGAGAATGGAAATAACATGTTTTGTGAAGAATGTGAATAAAAGGGAGCCCTTGTACATTTTTCTGGGCTTCTCTGATAACTCAGTTGGTAAAGAATCTGCCTGCAACGCAGGAGACCCTGGTTCCATTCCTGGGTTGGGAAGATCCACTGGAGAAGGAATAGGCAACCCATTCCAGTCTTCTTGGGCTTTCCTTGTGGCTTAGCTGGTAAGAAATCTGTCTACAATGTGGGAGACCCAGGTTTGGTGCCCAGGTTGAGAAGATTCCCTGGAGAAGGGAAAGGCTACGCACACCAGTGTTTCTGCCTGGAGAATTCCATGGATTGTATAGTCCATGGTTCACAAAGAGTCAGGCACAGCTGAGTTACTTTCACTTGTACATTTTTAGTGAATGTAAATCGGTATGGCCAGTATCGAGAATAGTATGGAGGGTCCTCAAAACACTAAAAATAGAACTAAGATATGATCCAACAATTCCACATCTGGGTTTTTATTCAAAGAAAGTTAAAACACTAATTGTGGAAGATATATGTTCATTGTGGTACTTTGTATTAGCCAAGATATGAAAGTGAAAGTGTTAGTTGCTTAGCTGTGTCTGATTCGTTGCAACCCCAGGAACTATAGCCTGCCAGGCTCCTCTGTCCATGGAATTCTCCAGGCAAGAATACTGGAGTAGGTTGCCATTCCCTTCTCCGAGGGATCTTCCCGACCCAGGGATGGAAGCCAGCTCTCAAGCAACCAGAGATATCCTGACCAAGATATGGAAGTAACCTAAATGTCCACTGAATATTAATGGATAAAGAATATCACACATACATATGAATATTACTTAGCTATAAAAAGAAAGACATCTTGCCGTTCATGACAACACAGATGGGTGTAGATGGGATTATGCTAAGAGAAATAAGTCAGAGAGAGAAACAAGTATTGTGATTTTACTGATAATATGGAATATAAAAGTAAAATATGAACAGGTAAAGAAAACATAAAGAGAAAGAGAGTCACAGATATAGAGAGCAAAATGATGGTTTCCAGAAGGCAGGGATTTGAGGGGGTGAGGGAAATGGGTGAAGGGGTTAAGGGCTGAAAACTATAAATAAGAGAGGTATGTATAATGTAATTGCAATAACATTGTAATAATACAAAATTCTCTACAAAAATACAGTATGATCTAAAATATTGTAATTGCTTATTTTTGGTTAGTACATGACACTTTTTATGCAGTTCTCCCAAAAACATTTCATATCACATTTCCAAATAATTTCAAAAGAGTGTACATAGTGTTAAGACTTGCTGCATTTAAAAAACACAACCTTTGTGATTTTCATAAATTACAGTTTCTCCCATTCTCTCAGGTCAGCTTTAATACTGACATGAAATCCTATAAATTTAAAATCCAAAGTGCCACTCCGCTCATGGTGGATGGAAAGAAATCCCTTAATGATACAAAGATTCCAGGCTGAATGGGGATCCTCTTTTCAGCTTCCTTTGTTAGCACTGCATTTACTATCTCCTGCTGAATCTGTGGCATAATGCTCATATTTCTTTCAAGTTTTCATTTCAAAATAAACCAAATGGGGCAATTGGGCTTTGCAGTGACTAATGAACCTCGCAAATATATCAAGAAGACTATGAGTTCCCCAAACATGTACTGGGCTCTTATTTCTGAAGTATACCCAATCGTCAACATTTCCTTGTTCAGAAGAGCTAGTACAACATAAACGACCATGCTCCTAGATATAGCATTCCACTGAACACAAACTGAATATACGGCAAGTCATGGTGATGGACATTGAGGCCTGGTGTGCTGCAATTCATGGGGTGGCAAAGAGTCAGAAATGACTGAGCAACTGAACTGAACTGAACTGAACTGATATTTATATGTACCTTTTAGATCTAATTAAATTTATACCAGGATAAATAATTTAGGTTGATATGTAAGAATACTGTTTAAACATTTGTAGCTTTTATTTGTTTTGATTTGCACGTAAAAACCTTCACAAATATCAATATAGCTTTATGAACTCATGGTATAATTTTTTTCTTTTTTTTTTGCACCAACAGTACTGCAAAGTAAAAGGTACTGCTAGGAGTTAAATTATTTTATTTAATTTTTCATTTGAATTAGAAAAGATTCATGTAAGCTCTGTGGATTGAAATCTAAAGAACAAAGGAAACATTTCACTAATAATTGCAGAGAAATACAGCCAAAGAGACCTCTGTTACTAACTCCCATTAGCAATATTGAAATTTACACATGAAATTAGCCATGCATTTATTCATTTGCTAAAAATGAGAACAAAACTCTACAGAGATAGCACTAGGTCCACAATAGGGACACTGAAAATTTATTCAAACTAATAAGTGAAAACAATGAGCCAAAGTAATGATCTTTATTCAAGCAAACTGACCGACATTAGCTTCACAATAGATTTACTACATATAAACCACTGGATTTCAAAATCTCAAATATTGTAGAAAAAAAGGTAGCTTGTTTATTGATAGATTAATATATTCTAATCATATTGGAAATAACATTAAACGTTAGCCAAAAGCAAGGTGGTATTTTTGGTGCTAGTTTTTTAAGCAATTTTAATCAAGAGATTTAAAATTTCCATTAAACTCACTTTTTAGTTGCCTATTAGGATACTGGAGAGTTAAATGCAACCCACAAAACTGAAACTACTCACATAGAGGTAGTTTCATAGAGGGAAGTATTCTAGAGAGAAATTTGTTATATTAGAAATGCCATCCTTAGGATTCCATTTTTATCATTTGTGAGAATATAATATAACACTTGGGATGATACAGAATTTTGAAGAATAAGTTTCTATTTCTAAAATTATAAGTTAACATGTATGAAACAATAAATATTAGGAAAAACATGGGTTAAGTTTTCCAAAACTTTATATTTCATAGTAAAACATTTTTGTTTTCTACCATTTAATTGTAAAAATGTAGATGTTGTGAAGCATTTAATCATGTATAATTTCCCACTAGTATCTGGACTTCCCTGGTGGCTCAGAAGGTAAAGCGTCTGCCTAAAGCATCTGCCTACAATGTGTGAGACCTGGATTTGATCCCTTGCTCGGGAAGATCCCCTGGAGAAGAAAATGGCAACCCACTCTAGTACTCTTGTCTGGAAAATCCCATGGATGGGGAGCCTGGTAGGCTACAGTCCATGGAGTTACAAAGAGTTGAACACAAGTGATTACAAATCAAGAAAAGAGTACATCAAGGCTGTATATTGTCACCCTGCTTATTTAACGTTTATGCAGAGTGCATCATGCAGAATGCCAGGCTGGATGAAGACAAGCTGGAAATCAAGATTGCTAGGAGAAATATCGATAACTTCAGATATGCAGATGACACTACCCTTATGGCAGAAAGGAAAGAAAAACTGAAGAGCCTCTTGATGAAAGTGAAAGAGGAGAGTGAAAAAGTTGGCTTAAAACTCAACATTCAGAGAACTAAGATCATGGTATCTGGTCCCATCACTTCATGGCAAATATGAGGAGAAACAGTGGAAACAGTGAGGAATTTTATTTAGGGGGAGGGGGCTTCAAAATTACTGCAGATGGTGACTGCAGCCATGAAATTAAAAGACACTTGTTCCTTGGAAGAAAAGTTATGACCAACCTAGACAGAATATTAAAAAGCAGAGACATTACTTTGCCAACAAAGGTCCATCGAGTCAAAGCTATGGTTTTTCCAGTAGTCATGTATGGATGTGAGAGCTGGACTATAAAGAAAGCTGAGCACTGAAGAATTGATGCTTTTGAACTGTGGTGCTGGAGAAGACTCTAGAGAGCCCTTGGACTGCAAGGATATCAAACCAGTCAATCCTAAAGGAAATCATTGAATATCCATTGGAAGGACTGATGCTGAAGCTGAAAATCTAATCCTTTGTCCACCTGATGTGAAGAACTGACTCATTTGAAAAGACCCTGATGCTGGGAAAGACTGAAAGCAGGAGGAGAAGGGGACGACAGAGCCTGAGATGGTTGAATGGCATCACTGACTCCCTGAACATGGGTTTGGGTGGACTCCGGGAGTTGGTGATGGACAGGGAGGACTGGTGTGCTGCAGTCCATGGTGTCACAAAGAGTCGGACACAGCTGTGCAACTGAACTGAACTGAACTGATCTGGAGTAAAAACAGGGCTGTGCAGTGCCTTGCATAGCACAATCTATATGATTCATGGACCCTGAAATAAGGCACTACATAGTCAGCTTGGCTACATGCTGTGGTCTCAGATCCTGAAATGAAATATGATAAACTCATATTTTGTGCCATTATGAATTATTAGAAAGTTTTATAAAATGATCTGAAATGATATAGAATGCTATGTTTCCAAATGAATAATATGGCAAGTAGTACTGTATTTCTTAATCTATGTACCATATATATCTGCAAGATAAAATAATATGATAAATAATAGATTTATTCTTCTTCCCACACTGTTCCTTTATGTAGATGTGAGTTGCTGGCCTCTATCACTATTCTTCTCATGGAAGAACTACTCCTAACATTTCTTACAGGACAAATCCATTGACAATTAATTCCCTCAGTAATTTTCTGAGAAAATTTATTTCTTCACTTTGGAAGGATAATTTCATTGGTGATGTATTTGGAATCTGGTGTTTTTTTTTTTTTTCTTTTCTTTCAACATGTTAAATTATTTCACTCTACTCCTTGCATGATCTGATGAGAAGTTCACTGTAATTCTTACCTCTGTTCTTCTATAGGATAAGCTTTTGTTTGTAGGTCTGTTTATTTGTTTCTGACCACTTTCAAAATTTTCTCTTTGTTTTCCTACCTTTGTTTATCTATACCTTTTGGTGTTCTCTGAACTCTCTTGGTTCATCATTCAGGTCTGCAGTTAATTTTGGAAAGTTCTCAGCTAGTATTAAGTCAAATATTTCTTGTTCACCTTTTGTTCTTTGCTTCTGGTGTTCCAGCTATGCATACGATACATTTTTTAATATTATTCCACAGTACACAGATGGTCAACTCTATTTTTATTTTTTTCTCTTTAGGTAGTAACATTTCTTTTACATATCTTCAAACTCATGGATTCATTCCTCAGTTGTGTCAAGTCTCCTGATGCTTTCAGCAAAGGTATGATTGATTTATATCCCAGTGTTTTTATATTTCTGGCATTTATTTTTCTCATAATGTTTCCATATCTATGTTGGTATTATCATACTCTCTCTCTCTTTGAATGTTGTCTACCTTGTTCACCTGGGCCCTTAATATATGAACTAGAGTTATTTAAAATTTTCTGTCTGGTAATTTCAAAACTGTGTCATATCTGAGTTCTGGTTTCTTAGGTTTGTTTAGTTTCTTCAATTAAATTCTTTTGGTTGTATTGCTAAAAGCTGAACATGGTGTATCAGGTAATGGGAAATGAATAAAAGGCCTTTGTGAGGTATGTTAATCTGGCTAAGAGTTGGGCTGCTTTTAATCTTTGGTGTAGTTGTAGTTACTAACGGCTTCAGCTTTCTCTGTGTCCTTGTGTTTTTCTTCTCCCTAAATACAGTATGTGTCTTGCCCCTCTGTCAGCTATAAACTGCTATAGTTATCCAGCAGCCATACTGATGTGGTAAGGTAAGTTGTGGGAGATGATTCCATCTATATCTTGCTTTTATTACTTAAGAGAATGATTTTTACTACTTCAAACTTGATTTTCCTAATATTTAGATAAATTTCTTTAGTTTTTCCTAAAACACCATTTAAAAAAGCAAGTAATCACATGAATACCAAGAACCTAGCAATACAACAATATGGAAATATTGATGGGATTCAGTCAACTGGAAACTTCGTACTTATTATATCATTGTATATAATAATTATATGTAGTAGCAATTCTAGAATCAGGAAATCTTGGAGCCAAGATAGTGGCTGCTGCCGCTGCTGCTGCTAAGTCACTTCAGTCGTGTCCGACTCTGTGCGACTCCATAGACGGCGGCCCACCAGCCTCCGCCGTCCCTGGGATTCTCCAGGCAAGAACATTGGAGTGGGTTGCCATTTCCTTTTCCAATGAAGGAAAATGAAAAGTGAAAGTGAAGTTGCTCAGTCGTGTCCGACTCTTAGTGACCCCATGGACTGCAGACCACCAGGCTCCTCTGTCCATGGGATTTTCCAGGCAAGAGTACTGGAGTGGGGTGTCATTGCCTTCTTCACAAGATAGTGGAGATTTTAGTATTGAAGATACATTTCTAAATTCTTTTTCTAATTCTTTTAAGAATGAAAAATGGAGTCTATGACAATGCAAAATAATCTTTTTATATAGTTCTCTTTTAGAAGTAAGCATTTGATCTATTAAAGTATCATTACATTGTCATTACAATAATTCACAACTAATAAAATACTACTCCCTCTTGATTTCCTTGTTTCAGCTATAGACACCAGTTGTTCTAATCTGACACCTGAGAATCAGACTTCACTATGATATTTTCTGTACCACTCAGTTCCCATTTCATAATCACCACATCACCATTCTCAGTATCTTTTAATTTATTTCTTTTTACAATCTTCTGTCATCATCATAGTCCTCAGTAATGTCATGTCAAAATAAATCTTAACCAACTGTCTGACTGGCCTTCTAGACTTCATTTTCCCTCTCATCACACCGTGTTTTACAAAAACATTTGAGTGGATTTAATTATCTAACTTTTTTATAAGCTTTCCTTGGGGAAATTCAGTATTTGCTTTACAATCACTTTCATGTCCAAGACATGGTAAAACTCATTTCTTATTCTTTAATCTTCACCCTCTTCCTCTACCACTCACAGCTTCTTTTATATCTCCAAATGTGCCAGGCAATCTTTCTCTGCATTTGTATATGTTGAATCTCCTTGCTAATTTTATGTATTGTTCAGTTATCAGCTCACATGTCATTACCAGTATCTTTTATGTTCTGACTTTAAAATACGATTTTTAGGTACATTCCTGTAACAATCCTCTTGCCACAGTACTTATCACATTTTTAAAAGAAATTTCTTGTGTCTCTTCTTGGTATACTTAGACTCTCTAAACATCAAGTATTATTTGATTAACTGTTCTTCTCTCATGAATAACCAGTATCTGACATATAATAAATTTCAATACAAACTTATTTGTCATTGATTTAATGTTCAAAATAGTTTTAGATGATCTACTGGTCTTTTAAATTGATATGCTTTCGTCTTCTGTCCACTCTGGATTAATACTAGAATGCATTCAAGGGCCTAGATCTGATAGATAGAGTGCCTGATGAACTATGGAATGAGGTTCGTGACATTGTACGGGAGACAGGGATCAAGACCACCCCCATGGAAAATAAATGCAAAAAAAGCAAAATGGCTGTCTGGGAAGGCCTTACAAATAGCTGAGAAAAGAAGAGAGGTGAAAAGCAAAGAGGAAAAGGAAAGACATAGGCATCTGAATGCAGAGATCCAAAGAATATCAAGAAGAGATAAGAAAGCCTTCTTCGGCGATCAATGCAAAGAAATAGAGGAAAAGAACAGAATGGGAAAGACTAGTGATCTCTTCAAGAAAATTAGAGATATCAAGGGAACATTTCATGAAAAGATGGGCTCGATAAAGGACAGAAATGTTCTGGACCTAACAGAAGCAGAAGATATTAAGAAGAGGTGGCAAACATACATGGAAGAACTGTACAAAAAAGATCTTCACGACCCAGATAATCATGATGATGTGATCACTCATCTAGAGCCAGGCATCTTGGAATGTGAAGTCAAGTGGGCCTTGGAAAGCATGACTATGAACAAAGCTAGCGGAGGTGATGGAATTCCAGTGGAGCTGTTTCAAATCCTGAAAGATGATGCTGTGAAAGTGCTGCACTCAATATGGCAGCAAATTTGGAAAACTCAGCAGTGGCCACAGGACTGGAAAAGGTCAGTTTTCGTTCCATTTCCAAAGAAAGGCAATGCCAAAGAATGCTCAAACTACTGCACAATTGCACTCATCTCACATGCTAGTAAATTCTCCAAACCAGACTTCAGTAATACGTGAACCGTGAACTCCTGATGTTCAAGCTGGTTTTAGAAAAGGCAGAGGAACCAGAGATCAAATTGCCAACATCCGCTGGATTATGGAAAAAGCAAGAGAGTTCCAGAAAAACATCTATTTTTGCTTTCTTGATTATGCCAAATCCTTTGACTGTGTGGATCACAACAAACTGTGGAAAATTCTGAGAGAGATGGGAATACCAGACCACCTAACCTGCCTCTTGAGAAATCTGTATGCAGGTCAGGAAGCAACAGCTAGAACTGGACATGGGACAACAGGCTGGTTCCAAATAGGAAAAGGAGTATGTCAAGGTTGTACATTGTCACCCTGCTTATTTAACTTATATGCTGAGTACATCATGAAAAATGCTGGACTTTAAGAAACACAAGCTGGAATCAAGATTGCAGGGAGAAATATCAATAACCTCAGATATGCAGATGACACCACCCTTAATGCATAAAGTGAAGAGGAGCTAAAGGTCTCTTGATGAAGGTCAAAGAAGAGAGTGAAAAAGTTGGCTTAAAGCTCAACATTCAGAAAATGAAAATCATGGCATCCAGTCCTATCACTTCATGGCAAATAGATGGAGAAACAGTGGAAACAGTGTCAGACTTTATAGTTTTGGGCTCCAAAATCACTGCAGATGGTGACTACAGCCATGAAATTAAAAGACGCTTACTCCTTGGAAGAAAAGTTATGACCAACCTAGATAGCATATTCAAAAGCAGAGATATTACTTTGCCAACTAAGATCCGTCTAGTCAAGGCTATAGTTTTTCCTGTGGTCATGTATGGAAGTGAGAGTTGGACTGTGAAGGAGGCTGAGAACCGAAGAATTATGCTTTTGAACTGTGGTGTTGGAGAAGACTCTTGAGAGTCCCTTGGACTGCAAGGAGATCCAACCCGTCCATTCTGAAGGAGATCAACCCTGGGATTTCTTTGGAAAGAATGATGCTAAAGCTGAAACTCCAGTACTTTGGCCACCTCATGCGAGGAGTTGACTCATTGGAGAAGAGTCTGATGCTGGGAGGGATTGGAGGCCGGAGGAGAAGGGGACGACCGAGGATGAGATGGCTGGATGGCATCACTGACTCAATGGACGTGAATCTGAGTGTACTCCGAGAGATGTTGATGAACAGGGAGGCCTGGCATGCTGCAATTCATGGGGTCTCAAAGAGTCGGACACGACTGAGCGACTGAACTGAACTGAATACCAGTGCCTATATTATGCAATATTATTGTGAGTTATCCAAATATAACACTTTTAATTGTACAACTTGTTAATACATTCACATTTTATATTTATAATTTCAATATACACTTTGTTTTATTATCCAAATCTTTTCCTGTAAGAATCACTTCTGTTTCCAAGAAGAACAAAATAATACAATATTTTCAGTGCTTGGTAACCTGTCTAACAATAAGGAGTCTCACATACCATAAGTAGAAGGAACATTACAAAATTAATTTTATGATTTTTCATAAACAGTAATTGCTATCAATGGCAGACCCTAAGGTAGAGACACTGAGGTAAAGAACATTTTTTTTTTTTTTTTTTGTAGTGAGCTTTTTCACTTTGAGTTATTTTATAGTTTTTAAAGATTTCATTAAGAGTGACTATTGAACACTTTTCAGAACAAATTTTGGCCAAAAAAAGAGAGAATATTTAAATCTTCTTCCCTTTTGGGAGTTAAAATTAAAATTGAATTTATATAAATGAGAATAGGAATTTCAGTCAAAGTCTGGACATGTCATTTGTTTTTATCACATTTTAATGAAATTTACAAAAAGTATACTAAAATCAAACCTTTGTTTATATACTGGATATTATAAGTTAGCTCCTGTATATGCTCTTCACTGTCACTTGCATTTTAGTAACTCCTTATGCAAATGAACAAACTTTTAACACCTCAGTTTAAATGATGAGAGATATGTTAAACATCAACGAAGATTTCCAATTAAGACAGTTTCGTAAAAACAAATGGAATATTCACCAGAAAAGTAGCTCATTGCTTGTGCTCAAAAAAAAGTATGTCTCAGTAGATTTTAGCTAGCACTTAACTTTTGGTTCTCGAGAACATCACTGTAGATACAGCCCTGTCTCTTTCTCCTCATGCCCTAATGCACATGTGTTATACATCACTACTGAAGGCAATCATTTTGAAAGTTCACTTCCAAGAGACTGGTTTAGAACTTCAGTTAAATATAAACATTACCCTTTCTCAAAAGTAACTGTTCAAAAAATATAAAGCTTTTTTTCACTTTCCAATCTATGTGTACTCCTTGCTATTGCTCCAAAACTAAATTTTCTGCCTGGAAGCTCTTTCTTAAAATATCCATATGACCATCCTGTCCACATCTTTCAAAATAGAATAACAGATCAGAATTATTCTTCCATATGAAATAACCCTCTAAATCTAGACATAGCATATGAAATGGTGGTTTTCAAACACAATATATTAGGAAATGATGGATAATAGTCCCCAGAAGAGAGTAAGCAAATTGAGACAAGCTTTCAACTGTCCTACTTTATTGCTTCAAGACCACATTCTAACTGAAGGGAGAATCAAGAAGGGGAATTCCAAATTTCTTGATTTGTTGATACAGAGTTAAGAATCTAAATGGACAAGTGAAAGTGAAAGTGTTAGTCTCTTAGTTGTGTCTGACTCTTTGTGACCTCATGGACTGAAGCCTGTCAGGCTTTTCATTTTTCAGGCAAGAATACTGGAGGGGTTGCTGTTCCCTTCTCCAAGGGATCTTCCCAACCCAAGGATTGAACCCAGGTCTCCTGCATTGCAGACAAATTCTTTACCATCTGAGTTACCAGGGTTTGGGCATATTTAAAGAGCTGAACACAGGGACAAGTTCAGAAATATTCAGAGAGGCGCAATAGAATATTCATCAGAATATTGACTGGTACATGTACCTGAAGAAAATATCTAAGGGGAAAGAAGGAATAATTATTAGTGTTCACACAGGTCTGGAAATCATGCTTCACTACCACCAGGTAGGAAATCATACCAAGTTCCCACCAGGTGGAAAAATTTGTAATTCATTGAGAATTGAGTAGATTACTCAGGAGGGTCTTGCCTTAATCTTAGATCAATTTAAATGTATACTAAATGTTGTGCTCTTCTAACCTAATAGTCTTTAATGCCTAACCTGAAGAGATAAAACAGATTCAAGTAGTTTCACTCTAGAACAAAGTTACAGAATATTTATGAACTACAAATATATCTAGCACCAGGTGACATTCACAAGATCATACAAAACAAAGAAACAACAATTGTCAGTCTAGAAATCAATACCCAGTGAAATGTCATGCAAAAATAAAGAAAAAAAAAATTGATGAGGTATCAGTATACACATATCATTAAGAACACTTAGTTTTAAACTGCCTATGCATTTGTATTTAAATAGCATCTTGTACAGAGCATATGTTTGAGTCTTCCATTTTTATCCAGTTTGATAATATTCACCTTTTGGTTGAGCTATTTCAAAAGCTTATGCTAATACAATTGTATTCATGATTCTATTGAAAATTGATTTTTTTGTTGTATATTTCCCTTTTTAACTCTACATTCAGAAAACTATGATCATGGCATCCAGTCCCATCACTTCATGGCAAATAGATGGGGAAACAAAAACAATGGAAACAGTGAGACACTTTATTTTGGGTGACTCCAAAATCACTGCAGATGGTGACTGCAGCCATGAAATTTCTTGTCTCTTGGAAGAAAAGATATGGCTAACTTAGACAGCATATTAAAAAGCAGAGACTATTTTCTGACAAAGGTCTGTCTAGGTAAAGCTATGGTTTTCCAGTACTTATGGATGGATGTGAGAGTTGGACTATAAAGAACGCTAAGTGCTGAAGAACTGATGCTTTTGAGCTGTGGTGTTGGAGAAGACCCTTGAGAGTCCCTTGGACTGCAAGGAGATTCAACCAGTCCATCATCAAGGAAATCAGTCCTGACTATCCATTGGAAGGACTGATGCTGAAGCTGAAACTCCAATACTTTGGCCACCTGATGCAAAGAAATAACTCACTGGAAAAGACCCTGATGCAGGGAAAGACTGAAGACATGAGGAGAAGGGGATGACAGAGGAGAAGATGGCTAAATGGCATTACCATCTCTATGGACATGGGTTTGAGTAAGCTCTGGGAGTCGATGAAGATGAGGGAAGCATGGCGTGTTGCAGTCCATAGGATCACAAAGAGTCAGACACAACTGAGCAACTGAACTGAACTCCTTTTTTTTTTTTTTCTTGCCTTCTTTCAGATGTATATTTATGATTCTAAGCACTACTGACTTTTTAGTTACATCTCTATAATTATTTATTTTTTTAGGTACGATTCACAATGTACATGTTTTTCTGTTAAAACAGCTTATCTAAATTTTTTCTAAGTATTACATGCTTGCTATTTGAAAACTTTAAATAGAGAAAATTTTTTTTTTTAAGAAAGCAAGTTTGCCATGCCTCAAGAGTGCTGTGCACCTGTTATACCCTTTTAAAATTGTCTAATTTTTAGTTATAGGGCTTCCCTCATGGCTCAGTGGTAAAGAATCCACCTGCCAATGCAGGTTTGATCCCTGGGTCAGGAAGATCCCCTGGAGAAGGAATTGGCAATGACCTTCAATATCCTTGCCTGGGAAATCCCAGGGACAGAGGAGCCTGGCAGGTTACAGTCCATAGCATTGCGTAGAGTTGGACATGACTTAGTGACTAAACATTTTTAATTATGCTGTAGATGACCTCATCATCTCTAAAAGGATTTATACTGCTCTTCAGAAATAGATGTATTCATTGTTTTTCTTAATATGTTTATCATTAACTGACTAATTTTTGAGATAGATGGGGATTTACCTTAAAACATTCTCCAATTCTTTCCCTGTCCAAAATGATGTTATGCCCCATTGTCTTTAGATTATTGACTGATAGGAACTGAGACAGTGAAAAGCAGTTACTAAAATCTCCATTTCTTATTCAAAAAAAACCATAACGTTTTCCTCTCTCTCTATTTGTTTCTGTTAGGTTTCTTTCTTTCATTCTTTTTTTTTTTCTTTTATTCACTTTATAGCGAAGTGTAATTTACTCGTAGGAAAATTTATCTTTTCATGTATGCAGTTCTGTGAGATTTTACAAATGCATATAGTCAAACTGCCAGAAGCAGGATGTAAATCTGTTTAATACCTGTTTTTAACTTATGTAAAGTAGAATTTTATACCACTGACATATATGATAAGAACATTCCAAAGGCATATTTCCAATTCTTATATATAACTTGAGATGTTATTGTGATATATTTCATTATGCACATATTATAAACTGCCTTATATATTAATACTCCTTTTATTTGTAAAAATTTTGTCACAGTATAGTTGATTTACAATGTTGTGTTTCCTTTTAGAAACGCAATCATTTTTACAATGATTAAAAATTAGAAAAATACCTTTTATCTTTACCTATATTTTTCACTGTTTCTAAGGCTCTCCATTTCTTTGGGAAGATCCAAGTATTTTTCTGCCTGAAGAAATTTCTAACATTATAGCACAAGTTTGTTGGCAATACATTTTTTTTTTTTTTGCATGTGAAGAATTTTCTATTTTGCTTCTAAGTTCAAAAGATATCTTAATGCATAAAAAATTCTGACGATAAATTTTCCTTTTGATAAATTTACAAAAGTTCACTCCTCATTTTCTGGTCAGTATTATCTCTGCTGACTAGTAAAGTCAATAGTTCTTATCTTTATCCTGTTTATGTGATGTGTCAGTTTTCTATAGGTGCCCTCAAAAATTGCTCTTCAATTTAATTTCCATAAGTATGTACTTTTTGTTTCCGTAAGTATGTTAGTTTTGGGATGTGTTGTATGCATGTGTGTGGGTACAGTATATCCTACTTGGAATTTTAAGTATGTAGTTCTTATAATTATATATATGATCATATGTATATATAACATTACATACATAAATCATATGTATATATATATATTTGCTTGGAAAAATAATATCTGCTCTTACCTCTTCAATTATTATACTGCATTCTCTTTTTCCTCTAGTGTGTACTATATATCCTGCTTGGAATTTTAAATGTGTGCTTTTCACATTTATATATATATATATATATATATATATATATACACACACACACACACACACACACATATACACACATATACACAATTTATAATATATGTAGATTTTACATAATTCTTACATATGTATTGCATATACTTTTTTAAAAGTATCTTTGCTCTTACATCTTCAACTATTCTTCTACTGCATTCTCCTTTTCTTCACTTTTCAGTTCAGTTCAGTTCAGTAACTCAGTCATGTCTGACTCTTTGCCACCCCATGAATTGCAGTACACCAGGCCTCCCTGTCCATCACCAACTCCCGGAGTTCACCCAAACTCATGTGCATCAAGTTGGTGATGCCTTCTAGCCATCTCATCCTCTCTCGTGCCCTTCTCTTCCTTCCCTCAGTTCCTCCCAGCATCAGGGTCTTATCCAATGAGTCAACTCTTCACATGAGGTGGCCAAAGTAATGGAGTTTCAGCCTCAGCATCAGTCCTTTCAATGAATACCCAGGGCTGGTCTCCTTTAGGATGGACTGATTGGATCTCCTTGCAGTCCAAGGGACTCTCAAGAGTAAATTTGTATGGTAATACAAAAACTTTGAATAGCCAAAGCAATCTTGAGAAAGAATGGAACTGGAGGAATCAACCTGCCTGACTTCAGGTTCTACTACAAAGCCACAGTCATCAAGACAGTATGGTACAGGCACAAAGACAGAAATATAGATCACTGCAACAAAATAGAAAGCCCAGAGATAAATCCACTCACCTATGGACACCTTATCTTCGACAAAGGAGGCAAGAATATACAATGGAGAAAAGACAATCTCTTTAACAAGTGGTGCTGGGAAAACCGGTCAACCACTTGTAAAAGAATGAAACTAAAACACTTTCTAACACCATACACAAAAATAAACTCAAAATGGATTAAAGATCTAAATGTAAGACCAGAAACTATAAAACTCTTAGAGGAGAACATAGGCAAAACACTCTCCAACATAAATCACAGCAGGATCCTCTATGACCCACCTCCCAGAATATTGGAAATAAAAGCAAAAATAAACAAATTGTATCTAATTAAAAGCTTCTTCACAACAAAGGAAACTATAAGCAAGGTGAAAAGACAGCCTTTGGAATGGGGAGAAAATAACAAATGAAACAACTGACAAACAACTAATCTCAAAAATATACAAGCAACTCCTGCAGTTCAATTATAGGAAAATAAATGACCCAATCAAAAAATGGTCCAAAGAACTAAATAGACATTTCTCCAAAGAAGACATACAGATGGCTAACAAACACATGAAAAGGTGCTCAACATCACTCATTATCAGAGAAATGCAAATCAAAACCACAGTGAGGTACCATTTCACACCAGTCAGAATGGCTGCGATCCAAAAGTCTACAAGCAATAAATGCTGGAGAGGGCGTGGAGAAAAGGGAACCCTCTTACACTGTTCGTGGGAAGGCAAACTAGTACAGCCACTATGGATAACAGTGTGGAGATTCCTTAAAAACTGCAAATAGAACTGCCTTATGACCCAGCAATCCCACTGCTGGGCATACACACCAAGGAAACCAGAACTGAAAGAGACATGTGTACGCCAATGTTCATTACAGCACTTTTTATAATAGCCAGGACATGGAAGCAACCTAGATGTCCATCAGCAGATGAATGGATAAGAAAGCTGTGGTACATATGCACAATGGAGTATTACTCAGCCATTAAAAAGAATACATTCAAATCAGTTCTAATGAGGTGGATGAAACTGGCGCCCGATTATACAGAGTGAAGTAAGCCAGAAAGAAAAACACCAATACAGTATACTAACACATATATATGGAATTTAGAAAGATGGTAACGATAACCCTGTATGCAAGACAGCAAAAGAGACACAGATATATAGAACAGTCTTTTGGACTCTGTGGCAGAGGGATAGCGTGGGATGATTTGGGAGAATGGCATTGAAACATGTATAATATCATATAAGAAATGAATTGTCAGTCTAGGTTTGATGCAGGACACAGGATGCTTGGGGCTGGTGCACTGAGATGACCCAGATAGATGGTATGGAGAGGGGAGGTGGGAGGGAGGGTTCAGGATTGGGAGCATGTGTACACTTGTGGCAGATTCATGTTGATGTATGGCAAAACCAATACAATATTGTAAAGTAAAATAAATAAATAAATAAATAAAGTAAAAAAAAAAAAAAAGAGTCTTTCCAGCACCACAGTTCAAAAGCATCAGTTCTTCGACACTCAGCTTTCTTCACAGTCCAACTCTCACATCCATAGATGACTACTGGAAAAAAAAAAATAGCCTTGACTAGATGCCCCTTTGTTGGCAAAGTAGTCTCTTCTTTTGATATGCTCTCTAGGTTGGTCATAACTTTCCTTCCAAGGAGTAAGCGTCTTTTAATATCATGGCTGCAGTAACCATCTGCAGTGATTTTGGAACCCCCAAAAATAAAGTCTGACACTGTTTCCACTGTTTCTCCATCTATTTCCCATGAAGTGATGGGACCAGATGCCATGATCTTCGTTTTCTGAATGTTGAGCTTTAAGCCAACTTTTTTCACTCTCCTCTTTCACTTTCATCAAGAGGCCCTTTAGCTCCTCTTCACTTTCTGCCATAAGGGTGGTGTCATCTGCATATCTGAGGTTATTGATATTTCTCCCAGCAATCTTGATTCCAGCTTGTGTTTCTTCCAGCCCAGCGTTTCTCATGATGTACTCTGCATATAAGTTAAATAAGCAGGGTGACAATATACAGCCTTGACATACTCCTTTTCCTGTTTGGAACCAGTCTGTTGTTCCATGTCCAGTTCTAACTGTTGCTTCCTGATCTGCATACAGATTTCTTAAGAGGCAGGTCAAGTGGTCTGGCATTCCCATCTCTTTCAGAATTTTCCACAGCTTATTGTGATCCCCACAGTCAAAGGAACTTTTAGGATTCTGATTACACAGACACAGACACACACACACACACACACACACACACACACACACACACACACACACACACTAGAGAGTTTGATATTGTCCCAGAATATTTTTTTAAAACTCTTTCACTCTTTTTAATTTTGGGTAATTTTATTGGCCTAAGTTCTAAATTCATGGTCACTATTCCTTTCCTCAACTATATCACATCCAGTGATGAGCTTGATAGCTTTTTTCCTAATATTTTCATTCATTTCTTTCTTCTAGTTCTCTTACTCATTAAAATTATTTACCTGTTCATTTAAGTGGTCTACTTTTCCACTCTATTGTTTTACAGATTCATCAGAATCATTTCCACGTCTATGTCTAACAGTTCTAAAATCTAAATAAACTCTGATTTTTGTTCTGCTGACCACTTTTTCTCATGACTATTGAGTTTTCTTGTATTTCTGTCTCATAAATTTGTACTGAATAACATATATCTCATGTAGAACAGGAGAAGCCAGGTAACAGTGCTTTACAGGGAATGGACATCTATCATCTCAACATGGGAAACTGGGTTAATATTCAAGAATGAGCTAAATTTGGATTTAAGTTGCTCTTATTGTTGCAAAGGTTGCTTTTAGGTTCAAATTCATCTGATGCTGCCATATATTTTTAATGATTCTGGACTTTTATCAATGCCTGAGTCCCATTCTAAGCTTTCTGTAATCTCACTGAAGTCGTTGTCTTCTCTGTAGAAACTATAAGGAAAACTATAATTCAAACCAATACCTGAAAACAGGTAAAAAAAAATCCTTAAGACAATATTTTCAAATTGAATACAACTATTAAAAATATAATATGTGTTAACAAATTGATTTTATCCTGTGCATACAAGTTTGGTTTACTACTAGTAAACCTATTATGGAATTATACTGTATTAAAAGATTAAACTGAAATACCATTTAATCTTTTCATTAAAAGCAGAAAGTACATTCTATAAAGTGCAATGCCGATTAATCATAAAAGCTCTTAATAAACCAAGAGTAGCAGAAAACTTCTCTACACTGAATAATGGATACGTACTTCAAAATCTAGTGTAATTATCATAGTTAATGTTGAAATGCCAGAAGCAGTCTTTTTAAAATCAAGAGCACTAGAATATACCAACTCTCTCCCATTTAATTTTTTAGTGAATGGTTTCTCTAGACAATGCAGTAAGACAGTAAAATGGAGTAAAAATCTAAGTATTGAAAAGAAAGAATAAAAATGTCATATTTCATTGATGATATAATTATCTTTATAGAACACCTCAAATAATCTGGTGCTGAGACAATTAATTTCTATTGTATTTTTTTCTCCTATCACACAGAAAAATAAATTTAGGTAAAGACTAAAAGCTTAAATTTTTAAAAAAAGATTTAAAACATAAAGAAGGTCACACAGAATATATTTATCATTTTGGAATAGGGAGGGATATTTTAAACATTATTTGAAATTTATGCTTGATAAAAATGTATATAAATAATATTACAGTAAATATCATACTTCAAAATACTTGAAGAAAGTATCTTCTGTGAGTTGAACCCAAACTAATAGTTTAACAGATAACTGCTGGTAATTTAATTTAAAAAAAAATCTAAGTAAAGGAATTGCAGGTATTTTGTTGGAGAAGCAACAAATGGACAGAAATTTTAGTCTACTTCATAAATAATAGAAAAGTACATTTAAAACCACAATGGCATGCCATTTTAGGCTACCTGTTATGTTATAAAATATTCATCTATTTGAGTCTGACATTTCTTAGTAATAAATTTTAGGGTATCTTTTTGGGTGAAACAAACAAAAGTGAGTCTGGGTCTATTGTTTTTCATTAACAGATGGCACATGGTTTTTATTTGCCCTTTTCCGTTGATTTGACTTTCGTCACTTGATTAAGGTAGTGTTTGCTAGGTTTGACTCTGTGAATTTACTACTTTGCACCACTGTTATTAAGAATTAATTTATGAGGATATATTTTAAGAGTATAAAAATGTTCTATATCATAAAATTTCATCCATTTGTTTCATTGCCTATTGAGAGTTTTTAAAATGAAATAATTATTACAAAGATGGCTTTTGAGTAATGACTTATCAACTCCTACATTCCTTTTACAGGCATTTTTAAATTATATTGTATTAAAGAGCTTTTTTTCTATCCTGTTTATTTCTGCATTTATTTCTATCAGCATGGACTCATAGATGATTTTATTCTGTGGATTATGACCTTTTAATTGTCTTTATTTTAATTTAATGCCACTTTAATCTATTTTGTCATGACAGGTTCTCATCTTTTTTCAACATAGTCTTTCTAATACAGTAAGATATTCTGGGCTCATGTACTTTTCTTTCCAAACTTGGAATCAACATTTTTGAAAGAAACTTTGGTCTTTTAAGGGAGAATGGTACATAGAATTTAGGATCTGTGTCTTAAGTATGTTTTATTACTATTGGGTGGCATTGCCTCTGAGCCCTTCAAAGAACAAAGCTTGGAAATAGATACATGCTTACTTACATACACTTACATAGCTGGACTTCCTTGCTTGCTCAAATGGTAATGAATCTGCCTGCAGTGCAGGAGACCCAGGTTTAATCCCTGGGTGGAGAACATTCTCTGCAGAAGAGAATGGTTACCCAGTCCAGTATTCTTGCTTGGAGTATTCCATGGCCAGAGGAGCTTGGTGGCCTGCAGTTCATGGGATCGAAAAGGGTCACATATGACTGAGCAGCTAACACTTTCACTTCTTTTACTTGCATAACTATACACTCATCCAGCTACCCTCTCAGCACTTCCTTGTTTGTCTGCCTGCTTATCTATCTACCTACCTACCTACCTGTCTGTCCCTCTGCATAAGCACAATGAGTTCATACCAATCCAATTCAAATCCAAAGTCACATGTGTTCTTCTAGTCTTCTTCCTTTTCATATTTGTAACTTTTTTATACAAAAGTAAAAAACCTGGCTCTGATTATTCTCAATATATTTATTTGTTTTTTGTTTCAGTCTCTTTGTCTAAATTTTCCTACTTATTCGTCTGTTGGATGAAGATTTCCCTCTTGAGAAGAGCTTAAAGATAGTCTTCTTTGAGCCTTTTATATTTAAAACTGCTTTGTATTCCCTAGATAACAGTGGACAATTTCAAGAGGATGCCTAATCCTTTGTTTACATTTGCTTTCCTTAGATGCTTTGAATATTCTGATCCATTGTCTTTTCACTTTGTATGCTGTGTTTGAGAAGGCTGCTTATACTGGCATAATTCTCTTTTCTAATTATTTAAGTTTTTTGGAGTGGGAGGGATGGAGATGGAGGGCTGGAAGCTTTGAGGGTTATTCATCATTAAAGTCACCCTATTTCTTGTTATTAAAACTGAATAGTTTTAATAGCAATTGTCTCATCTCCTATTGCAAATAAATTGTCCTATATACTTATAATTCCTATTAAGCCTTCCTTTATTTCCAGATTTTTTTTTTCAGATTATGTGTGCATGCCCAACTATCTTGTGACCCCGTGGATTGTAGCTCCTCCAGGTTCCTCTGTCCACGGGCTTCTTCAGGCAAGAATACTGTACTGGATTGCCATTTCCTCCTCTAAGGGATCTTTCCAACCCAGGGATTGAACTCACGTCTCCTGTGTCTCCTGTATCTCAGGCAGATTCTTTACCACTGTGTCACCACAGTAGCCTCAAGAAGTATTCCTTTATTTCCAGATTTTTTTTTTTAGATTATAGATGTAAATATTATTTTTCATTATTTAATTTTTATAAGAATTTCATTTATAATTTTTTTCTTTTTGTCTTTCATTTGACACTGTTTCTTCTTATACTTGCTTTCTTATTCTTTGTTTAATACACATCCAATTTTCCTTGGAATTTATTCTTCACTAACCACCTTGTAATTTTCATTTCAGACTTTGCTAACTTTGGTATTTTTCTTCCTGATTTCAATATTTCATTTTCCTGCTTTCTGTGAATTTTTAAAATCATTTTGAATTTAGGATTCATGGTGATTTTTAAATACTTGTTCAAGGATGTGTACTTCATTTTGCAGTACTGACTTCATTTTTGAATATTTCCTTGTAATTAGTGTTATTTGGGGTGGAGACTTCCTTGCTCTTTTTCATTTCAGAGTGGAATAAGAGTCCTTTTTAGGACTAGAATAAGACTCAGCAAACAACAATCAACAGGCCAAATTAGGTTTGGCAGTATGGTTAATAAAGTTACTGGAATAAAGTTAAATCGATTGCTTATGTTTTTCTATGGCTGATTTCATACTATACCAACAGTACTGAGTAGATGTGACATAAATTTAATATGCCACTAAACCGAACATATTTATTATTAAAATTGAATAGTCATTAACAGAAAAAAATTTCCCAACTTCTGGTACAGATGTAAATCCCTCCATTCAAGAGTTGTTACTTTGGGGTAATTTGGACACCCTGATAGCTCAGATGGTCAAGAATTTGCTTGTAGTGCAGGAGATACAGATTCAATCCCTGGGTTGGGAAGATCCCTTGGAGAAGGAAATGGTTACCCACTCCAGTACCCTGCAGATAATGCAGGGAGGCCCTGGCAGGCTACGGTCTCAGGGTCGCAAAGAGTCCAACAGGGCTGAGAGACTAACACACTATTACTACTTAAGATTCTTAGCTCAAGAGTGCCCTCTTCTGTTAGTGTAAGTGTGTGCAGCTTTTTAATGGATGGTTAGAAAGCTGCTATTGATATTACTTGTTTTTTGGATACATTTCTGTTGATTTCTAATAGCAGTTCTCTAAATCAATAGAATAGAATGCCCTTATTTATCATTTATCAACAAATATATTGTATATTAACTCACACCTAAATGAGATTAATATAATAAGATATTCTTTCATGTTTCCATACCAACTGTGTATTCTTTATTTGTAAAAGTCAATAAACATCACACTAAAACTTTTCCTATACTTTTCTTTCTTAGCTTCAGTTTTACAATAGATTTATCCAAAGCTCACCACTAGATATCTCACCTGCTATTTCTGCATTTATTAGTTGCCTGGATTTTGTCACTAAGTTATGCTTTTCCTCTCCAGTGAAAGCTCATGTGTATTAGATTCCTTGAATTCTTGTATAATTAAGATTTTTCTGTCTTGCTTTTACCATTTTAAGACTATTCTGCTGAGAATAGTCCTCTCAGATAGACTATTTTTCTCTCCATATATTATCCCATCTGGCTTTGAAAATTGCTATAAAGAGAATTCAGAATCCAGACTGAATTTCTCCTGTTTTAAGTTAGCTTCTTTTCTTCATGCTTATCTATAGATTTTATTCTTTATCCTTGAAATTCAATGATTTAAGTCAAGTTAGGCTGTTTTTCTAAATAAGTGTGCACTTTTAACTCTCAATGTATTCACTTCTTACTTCATCTCATGAAAACATTCCTTCATATATTGGACTCTTTGCCTCTCCATTATTAGAGCTCTCTAATATTAGAGCTCTGAGAAACTTCAACCCTCCAAACGTTTTATATTCTCTGTCTGTTCTTCATATGCATGACATCTTCTATTTAACAATTTTAATCTTCCTTCTTTTTCTATTGGACTCACTAGAATTTTCTTGGCTTTTTCTCAATCTCAGTGACTTATCTCCATGTCTGTTTTGCTTGTAATTCATGTACTATGAATTAGCAGTTTAAGCCTACTTCCTTGATCTTTAACTTTTTAAACTCTTATAGGTTCCTCTTTGGGCTTCTCAGGTGGTGCTAGTGGTAAGAATCCACCTGCCAAAGCAGGGGACATAAGAAAAATGGGGTTGGATCCCTAGTTCAGGAAGATCCCCTAGAGGAGGGCACTCCAGCATTCTTGCCTGGAGAATCCTATGGACAGAGGAGTCTGGTGGGCTACATCCATAGCGATGCAAAGAGTCTGGACATTACTGAAGCAACTTAGCATGCACACAAATTCATTTTTGCCTCATTAGACTTCTTTTTTACAATGATCTCATCTCAGAATTTTATAATAGAAAACAAGAGATGAATTTTAGTATATTTTCCTCACTATTCTTTCTCTGAAATTTGATTCTCCACTAATCCCGTCATATGCTACATACTCTACTTTTATTACTCCCCCACCCCATATTATTGGGGCTTCCCTGGCAGCTCAGTTGGTAAAGAATCCACCTGCAATGCAGGAACCCCAGTTGGATTACTGGGTGGGGAAGATCGCTGGAGAAGTGATAGGCTACCCACTCGGAATATTCTTGGGTTTCCCTTGTGGCTCAGCTGTAAAGAATCCACCTGCAATGCAGGAGACCTGGGATTGATCCCTAGGTTGGGAAGATGCCCTGGAGAAGGGAAAGGCTACCCACTCCAGTATTCTGGCCCAGAGAATTCCATAGACTGTATAGACCATGGAGTCTCAAAGGTTGGACACGACTGATAGGCTTTCACTTTCATATATTTTCATACTTTTTACCCCGTATTATGTTAGCATAGGCTACTTTACGTTTAAATCCATCCTCCTCTATGGAGCTTTCTGTGACATTCCATCAGGCATGATACAGCAGATTTGAATTTTCTTGACTCTGCTATATGCCTTATATGTGTTACATATGTGTGTGGGTATATTCAGAGTGGACTATTCAGAAATTTACTGCAACTTTAAAGATTAAGATTTAATTTATAAGGAAAGTTATTTATTTACTAAACTTTAAATTCAGGCTAAAATTTATAGTCAAGCAAGTATTAAGAATTACATGTAAGGGTACTTTGAGTAACACAAAGTCCATTTATAAACCTCATTAATTAAACTTAGAATTTTTTAAAGTACATTTATAGTGTTAATATGCTAAATTTCTTTTTTATTTCTTCACTGTATTTCAATTAACATAGAAATAAAACAGTAATGAGTAGTCATATAACATTTGTAAATCCAACAAATTAAACACATATTATAGTTTTTATATTTCCATATTTTGTAGAAATTAGATTTTAGCTATTATAATAAAGTTACTTTATTATGTATATTTAAAATCAAAGTGACAGTTCTTACACAATCTCCAAGTAAAATGATATTAAATATTGAAAACATTTTTAGAATATAAAAATATATGCCTTAATATAATTTTTAAATTTAATCTCTTAAATATATGTAGAGATATAGATATGAGTTAATTTTACTTGCAATGTTAAATTGCATATAAAACAGGTAGTCATTATACTAATGGATTCTTCTTGATTATGCTCATTAACTTTGCCAAATTAACAATTTTAAGGTTTTCCAAATTTCCCTTAATGACAAAATCTTGCAGAAATATAGTAGAATAATAAAACTAGGATATTATTAGTGAGAATGTCAAGATAGGAATTAATTTTTTTAAAAAGTTAAGAGAAATTCAGGAAACAGACTATTTCCATCAACACAGGATCATTCATGTTGTACAACTCTAGCTACACTTATTTCCCTTCCACACCTACCCCTTCCTTAACTCCTAACAACTACTATTAAGAATTTGTTGTACATTTCTTTGACACTTTAAGAATATTATATAAATGGAATAATACAGTATACAACTGAACAATTTTGAAGAAAGCCTTTTTATCACTCAGCATAATTCTCTAGAGAGTCACACAAACTTTTGTGTGTGTGCACAATGGTTAATTCCCTTTTATTGTTGACTAGTATTCCAAGATATGACCTACTATAACTTGTTTTACAGCTCTGATTTTTCCAGTTTGGGGCTACAGTTAATAAAGCTGCTATAAACATACAATTACAAGCTTTCATTTCCTTTTGGATAGTGGCGCTAAGTATACTTGTTGGGTGATGTAACAGCTACATGTTTAGTTTTTATTTTTTATTTTATTTATTTATTTATTACTAAAAAAACTTTTTTAAAATTTTTTTAATTACAATACTGTATTTGTTTTGCCATACATTGACATGAATCAGCCACAGGTGTCCACGATCTCCAATACAGTATTGCAAAGTAAAATAAAGTAAAAATAAAATAAAATAAAAAACTGGAGAGAATAAGGATGAGACAATGACAAGAACACTGAAACCATATATTTTGAGACCTTTTATGTTAAAAGTTTTAATAAATTACTCTGTAATTAAAAAAAAAAAAAGAAAGAAAGAAAGAAAAGAAACACCTATCCTGCTTTTCAGGATACCTACACCATTTTAGGACATGGAAAAACAGACTGGTTCCAAATAGGAAAAGCAGTACGACAAGGCTATATATTGTCACTCTGCTTATTTAACTTCTATGCAGAGTACATCATAAGAAACGCTGGACTGGAAGAAACACAAGCTGGAATCAAGAATGCCAGGAGAAATATCAATAACCTCAGATATGCAGATGACATCACCCTTATGGTAGAAAATGAAGAGGAACTAAAAGCCTCTTGATGAAAGTGAAAGGAGGAGAGTGAAAAAGTTGGCTTAAAGCTCAGCATTCAGAAAACTAAGATCATGGCATCTGGTCCCATCACTTCATGGCAAATAGATGGGGAAACAGTGAAAACAATGTCAGACTTTATTTTTCTGGGCTCCAAAATCACTGCAGATGGTGACTGCAGCCATGAAATTAAAAAAAACACTTACTACTTGGAGGAAAAGTTATGACCAACCTAGATAGCATATTCAAAAGCAGAGACATTACTTTGCCAACAAACGTCCGTCTAGTCAAGGCTTTGGCTTTTCCTGTGGTCATGTATGGATGTGAGAGTTGGACTGTGAAGGCTGAGCACCGAACAGTTGATGCTTTTGAACTGTGGTGTTGGAGAAGACTCTTGAGAGTCCCTTGGACTGCAAGGAAATCCAACCCATCCATTCTGAAGGATATTAACCCTGGGTGTTCTTTGGAAGAAATGATACTAAAGCTGAAACCCCAGTACTTTGGCCACCTCATGCGAAGAGTTGACTCATTGGAAAAGACTTTGTTTCTGGGAGGGATTGGGGGCAGGAGGAGAAGGGGACGACAGAGGATGAGATGGCTGGATGGCATCACCAACTCAAAGGACGTGAGTTTGAGTGAACTCTGGGAGATGGTGATGGACAGGGAGGTGTGCTGCGATTCATGGGGTCGCAAAGAGTTGGACATGGTTGAGTGACTAAACTGAACTGAACTGAACACCATTTTAGATTCTAGACAAACATGTATGTGATACAATCTTTCTGCATCATAACCTACATTTGCTTATGTCTTTATTTATATTTTGAGCATGCTGATAAGTGCACACTAATAACTCATTGTTGTTTTAACTTACATTTTCCTAATATAATATTTAATACACTTTTCTTGTATTTACTATCTGTACATCCTTTTTGGTAAAATGTTAAATAATGCCTTTTGCTCATTTTCTTTCTTTCTTTCTTTTTACTGTTAATTTTAGAGGAGTGACTGAACTGAACTGATATATTTTAGGTACTAGTCTTTGTTGGATATGCCATCTGCAAATGTTTTCTTCCAGTCAGCAATTGCTGAATCTGATGAGAAAGCCTTTTGCAGAACAAAAGACTTAAATTTTAATGAAGTCAGATTCATCAATTTTCTATTTTATGGAACAAAGTTCTGTTGTAAAGTCTAAGAACCTTCCTATTTTTACACTAGATTGTAAAATTTTTCTATGAATATTTTTTAATTATACATTTTTATATAACTTTAAGACCCAAAACATTTGAGTTAGTTGTTTTATAAGAATGGAAATTTAATTCAGGATTCCTTTTCTCCCCACCCATGGTTGTGTAATTGCTCCAGCACCATTTGTTAAAAATATTATCTTTTCTGCATTCAACTTATTTTGCATATTTGTCAAAAACTATTGGGCATAATTATCTAGGTTTATTTTGAGTACTCTATTTTGTTTCATTTATCTTTGTTTCCAGTTTATCTGTTTCCATTTATCTTTGTATCCTTGCTCAAAACAACCTGGACAAGGTCTTAATTATTTTCACTCTATATTGAGCGTTGAAATCGGGTCCATTGATTTCTCTTAGCTTATACCTTTTTGCAAAATTGTTTTAGCTATTCCTATTCTTTTGTTATTCTGAATCAATTTTAAAGTAACCATGTTTGTATCTTAAGAAAGCATTTCACTGGTTTTTTTAAAGGAATTGTGAAGTAAATAACTATGTATTTATACAGCGATAAACCTATCTTCTCTTGTAGCTCAGTTGGTAAGGAGTCTGCCTGCAATACAGGATACCTGGGTTCGATCCCTGGGTCGAGAAGATCCCCTGGAGAAGGCAATGGTAACCCACTCCAATATTCTTGCCTGGAGAATCCCATGCACAGAGGAGCCTGGCAGGCTATAGTCCATGGGGTCAAAAGAGTCACACACAACTTAGTAACTAAACCACCACCACCAAACCTATATATCTATATAGCTCAAAATGGAAAGAAATGATAGCTATACTATATTGAGAATGTTCATTTAGTTCTTCTCTCCCAATTCCACAATTTCCCTTACTATTAACACTTTGCATTAGTGTGGTACCTTTGTTACAATTGCTAAATCTATAATTTACATTAGCTATCATTCTTTGTGTTGTATAGTTTCATGGATTTTGATTAAATGCATATCATGTGTCCTCCTTTAGTGTATCAACTAGAGTAGTTTAGCCACTCTAAAATCCCTTGTGTCCCACCTATTCATTGCTACCAATAATGAACAAATTCCTGATTCTTGACATCCATCTCAGCATTTTATATTGTAAATGTTTAAGATCTTAGCCATGAAAATACATTGTTTGATTGTGCAAAACTTATTTTATCAATGCTTTTTCAGAAAATATTATATAGATATGAAAACTAAGTTTGTTCCTTAAAGTTATTAACTGCATTTATCACAGACCTATTCTGTTGTAGAATGTAAAAATGCACTAAAGGATCAGAGTGACGTCCATGGAGTTCTCCAGGCCACAGTGATGGAGTGGGTAGCCTTTCCCTTCTTCTTAACCCAAGGGTCGAACCCAGGTCTCTGGCATTGCAGGCAGATTCTTTACGAGCTGAGACACAACGGAAGCCCAAAATAATTGATAAAGAGGCTTTAACAAATCATTTTACTTTTAGTAGTAAATCTATTGGTAGACTGTTTTTGAATATGGTTATTGAGAATATTTCAAAATGTTTAGATGCAAAAGAAGTATATTTTAAATTTTTCAGAGAGGCAAAGATTGTCCTCCAGAGACTAGACATTAAAAGCAAAGAAATTTCTATTATCACAATCAGAATAATATTACCCAATAATGAAAGATTAAGTGAAGAGTATGCCATTATGAACAGACAGGAACTGATGAAAATGAGAAAAAGCACAGGGCCACAACAGGAGACTCTAACTAAGGGAGAGGACGCTCTAGACTTAGAAGCTAGACTTAGAATAGAAGTCCTAGAATAGACTTAGAAGGCTATATCTTTGACCCAAATGTTTTCTTTATTAGCCCTAAAACTTCATTGATAAAGATGAGATAAACTGCTTCATAGATAAAGATGAGATAATGATGAATGAATGGTGTAACATTGTAAATTAACAGAGTCAGCAAGTGAGGCAAAAGAAAAACAAAAACAAACTAGAGGAAGGATCAAGTGTCCAAGTAATTTTAGAGTTGAATTAGTAAACAAGTAATAAATAACAATTCTGTACTCAGGTTTTCTGATAGCATAATCTTCTAGATTTCCAAGTAGGAGATTCTATTCTTGACATTCAGTTCAGCTCAGTTCAGTCATTCAGTCATGTCCAACTCTTTGCAATCCCGTGAATCTATGGTTTTTCCTGTGGTCATGTATGGATGTGCGAGTTGAACTGTGAAGAAGGCTGAGCGCCGAAGAATTGATTCTTTTGAACTGTCGTGTTGGAAAAGACTCTTGAAAGTCCTTTGAACTGCAGGAGATCCAACCAGTCCATTAAGAAGGAGATCAACCCTGGGATTTCTTTGGAAGGAATGATGCTAAAGCTGAAACTCCAGTACTTTGCCCACCCCATGTGAAGAGTTGACTCATTGGAAAAGACTCTGATGCTGGGAGGGATTGGGGGCAGGAGGAGAAAGGGATGCCAGAGGATGAGATGGCTGGATGGCATCACGGACTCGATGGTCGTGAGTCTGAGTGAACTCCGGGAGATGGTAATGGACAGGGAGGCTTTGTGTGCTGCGATTCAGTTCAGTTCAGTTCAGTTCAGTCGCTCAGTTGTGTCCAGCTCTTCACGACCCCATGAGTGGCCAAAGTACTGGAGTTTCTGCTTTAGCATCATTCCTTCCAAAGAACACCCAGGACTTATCTCCTTTAGAATGGACTGGTTGGATCTCCTTGCAGTCCAAGGGACTCTCAAGAATCTTCTCCAACACCACAGTTCAAAAGCATCAATTATCCAGCGCTCAGCTTTCTTCACAGTCCAACTCTCTCATCCATACATGACCACTGGAAAAACCATAGCCTTGACTAGACGGATCTTTGTTGGCAAAGCAATGTCTCTGCTTTTGAATATGCTATCTAGGTTGGTCATAGTAGATCCCAAAAGTTAAATAAGCAATACTAACTAGTCTGAGAAAACCAAAAGCTGGGACTTCAGTTCACTGGAAATAAGGACAAAGTGTCATTAGTCTCACCAGTTTCATGTCATGTTTCTATTTTTAATGAACATGATATTAAACATCTGCATGTGGAAATAAAATAAATGACTTTTATTGATTGTGAAGTCAAGGAAGGCACACATTTTTGTACTTCAACAATTCCAATTTGAAATTTTATTTTACCTCTATATGAATTTCTAATAATTTGAGAAGTAGTAAGCCTGGAAATCACATAGGACCAGGACTAGCTTGATTAAAGATTTATTTTATACTATTTATAAAAAGCAAGATATTGAATACTAACATTTTTCCTTCAGTTTACTTATCTGAATATGTGGAGATTATACAAGATAACTGATTTTCTAAATGATTTCCATGGAATATCATATTCTTACAAAAGTGCCTCAGGCTTTAGTGAAAGGTACTAGTCACAGACAGGGAGATTTGAGCCCAAATCCTTCTCCAAATGGAGATACTAAGTTTTAGTTTGCTTTATATATTAGCTTGACATATAACAGTGCCTCTGAAGAAAGGTTAGGCCCTTAATAACAGTGTAAACTCTTGAACACACTGGGTAAGACAGGCTAGCACCTTATGTGGATTAGCATGAAAGGAGGACCGAAGTCCTGGAGAGTCCACTGATAAATGAGTATAACACACACAGAAAAGGGACAAAGTAGAGCACACCCCCAAGGTAATGGGGCTGTGACAGTGAAAAAAAATGTGTGTAGGTATGAGTATCTCATATTACAATAAACTCTCCTGGCAGACATGTTTTTAATAAAGTTATCAATTTAAAGAGAGCCAGCTTTAGGATTTAATGCCCTTATGGCCTTAATGAGTTAAGGCTGTTTCTAATAGCAAAAGGAAATGCATTAGGAAAATTTGACTCTACATTTGTAATATGAAAACCCATGTCTGTAAATGCTAGCTCTGCAGTGGGAACTCATTAGTATAATGATTCAGCATAGATAATGTGCAATTTGAAAACACAAGGTCTTTGATCCCTAACCTTTCAAATCTCTCTTGGAACTTCTACAGCTTTTTGAGTCTATTAGTGTCTCATGTTTTTTACCCAGATTTTTTTTTAATATGTATAATTTAGATTCAGATGGCACAGAAAACAGAAAATAGAAATTCAGAGAGTCATGTTTTATGTTAATCAAAATAGTCTGTTTAGGAAAAAATACTTTACCATTAATAGAACTAAATTTGAATCTTGAGTTTACTACGAATAACCTTATGGATTTTGTCAGATCTCTTAAAATCATGAAGATTCATGTAGGAGTTGGAAAGACAATAATGTCGTCTTGTAGCTTTCTGTGGACATTGGTATAAATAATGTATATTGATCTTAATATCTCCCTCAGCTTGACTGAACTTTGAACATGCTTCTTCCTGACTCTAAACCAATGACTTCCCTCTTACTCTGTCTCCTGCAGAACTCAGATGGCTTAACCTTAGAGGTTTCTTCTCCCTTTTCTTAACATATTTACTTTTAAAAATGTGTTACTGAAAATTACTTATCTAATTCTTTGTGATGTAAATGTTTTGGTTTTTTTTTTTTAAAAAAAAAAAAACAAAACCTCCTGATAGTTTTATAACCGAGAATTTGCTTTCTCAAGGACTCAGAGTAATCCATTTGAAAGATCATCAGCAAGTTATTAAAAAGAGAGGGGAAGTATTACTCACTTAGTCACCTCTAGCTTTTTTGACCTCATGAACTGTAGCCCACCAAGCTCTGCTGCCCATGTAATTCTCCAGGCATGAATACTGGAGTAGGTTGCCATCTCCTCCTGCAGGGAATCTTCATGACTCAGGGACTGAACCCAGGTCTGCATTGCAGGTAAAATCTTTACCTTCTGAGCCACTAGGAAAGCTCCAGCAAGTTAGTACTGTTTGCCATCTATGGTAAAAAGTTTATTCAGATCCTTTGCTCATTTTTGATTGGGTTATTTGTTTCATCATTCAGTTTTAAGAATTCCCATATTCTGGATGCAAGACCATTTTCATGATTTGAAAATGTTTTATCCCATTCTGTAGTGTTTTATCCTTTTCTAAGCCCAGTTTAATAGAAGAATTCCTTCCAATCTGCTCTTGCTGATGTGACGGATAACATTATGCATTGCTCAGTCAGTGGTCAACACTCAGTTTGTGGGGAAAGTTTGTCTGCCTTGTTTACTGATGAGCTCCAACTACTTAAAACTGTCTAATACAGAGTAGACATTCAGCAACAAAAATTTTTATTGAATGAATACTTAGGTTTAACTGCTTCATTTGTAAATATACAATGGCACTTTATGGAGAAGGAAATGGCAGCCCACTCCAGTATTCTTGCCTGGAGAATCCGATGGATGGAGAGGCTGGTAAGCTATAGTCCAACAGGTCACAAAGAGTTAGACATGACTGAGTGACTGAGCATGCAGTGGTACTTTAAGCTATTTTTGCCCTTTGTTGTTCTGAGCACTATGTAAAAACTCTTCTATTTTAGATGAGAAAGACAGAGGGCACTCTGAAAAGATTTAAAAGAGAAAACCTGACCAGATTTCAAACACACTATCAAATAGCATAATCAAAGTAACCATAATTATTTGTTGTGGATGTGGAATAATACATTAAAATCAAGATTTAACTTGGAAGGAAATTGGAGAATTATAAAATGACTTTTTACCTTCAAAGTTATAATCCTCATTCTTTTCAATTGAGTTACATTCAGTACAATTGTAATACTTCTCAGTCAGTTCAGTTCAGTTGCTCAGATGTGTCTGATTCTTTGCAAAACATGGACTGTAGCACGCCAGTCTTCCCTGTCCATCACCAATTCCTGGAGTTTACTCAAACCCATGTCCATTGAGTCTGTGATGCCATCCAGCCATCTCATCCTCTGTCGTCCCCTTCTCCTCCTGCCCTCAGTCTTTCCCAGCATCAGGGTCTTTTCCAATGAGTCAGCTCTTTGCATTAAGTGGCCAAAGTATTGGAGTTTCAGCTTCAGCATCAGTCCTTCCAATGAACACCCAGGACTGATTTCCTATAGGATGGACTAGTTGGATCTCCTTGAAGTCCAAGGGACTCTCAAGAGTCTTCTCCAATACCACAGTTCAAAAGCATGAATTCTTCAGCACTTTAAGTCCAACTCTCGCATCCATACATGGCTACTGGAAAAACCATAACTTTGACTAGACGGACCTTTGTCGGCAAAGTAATGTCTCTGCTTTTGAATATACTATCTAGGTTGGTCATAACTTTTCTTCCAAGGAGTAAGCGTCCTCTAATTTCATGGCTGCAGTCACCATCTGCAGTGATTTTGGAGCCCCAAAAATAAAGTCAGCCACTGTTTCCACTGTTTCCCTATCTACTTCCCATGAAATGATCGGACTGGATGTCATGATATTCGTTTTCTGAATGTTAAGCTTTAAGCCAAGTTTTTCACTCTCCTCTTTCACCTTCATCAAGAGGTTCTTTAGTTCTTCTTCACTTTCTGCCATAAGGGTGGTGTCATCTGCATATCTGAGGTTACTGATATTTCTCCTGACAATCTTGATTCCAGCTTGCGTTTCTTCCAGCCCTGCGTTTCTCATGATGTACTCTGCATATAAGTTAAATAAGCAGGATGATAATATATAGCCTTGACATACTCCTTTTCCTATTTGGAACCAGTCTATTGATCCATGTCCAGTTCTAACCATTGCTTCCTAAAGTGCATACAGATTTCTCAAGAGGCAGGTCAGATGGTTTGATATTCCAGTCTCTTTCAGAATTTACCACAGTTTGTTGTGATCCACACAGTCAAAAGCTTTAGCATAGTCAATAAAACAGAAGTGGATGTTTTTCTGGAACTCTCTTCCTTTTTGATGATCCAGCAGATATTGACAATTTAATCTCTGATTCCTCTGCCTTTTCTAAATCCAGCTTGAACATCTAGAAGTTCACAGTTCATGTACTGTTGAAGCCTAGCTTGGAGAATTCTGAGCATGACTGCTAGCGCGTGAGATGAGTGCAATTATGCAGTAGTTTATGCAGTCTTTGGCATTGCCTTTCTGTGGGATTGGAATGAAAACTGATCTTTTTCCAGTCTTGTGACCACTGCTGAGTTTTCTAAATTTGCTGACATATTGAGTGCAGCACTTTAACAGCATCATCTTTCATGATTTGAAGTAGCTCAATCAGAATTCCATCACCTCCAACTAGCTTTGTTCTTAGCGATGCTTCTATAGTAATTTTTTAATATAATTTCAAAATACAGTAACAAAGAAGTGTAATTAAGCAAATTTAATCTGCACAAATATTTATATTCATTTTTTAAAATGTCAATAGAATATTCTTTTGTTTTACAAAGTCTGTGACATCTAGCCTCACCTGTGCTCCTACAATTACCACCACAGCAAGTAACAACAAAACAAACAGTATGAGACTCACAGTATTGTATCCCATTTATTTTACATGACCTTCAGAACAAATTAGAGGTTTGTTAAAGTAAATGTTATTATTAATGTTACAGCTTTAGAAAAAGAAAGAGTACATGTTATTTAAAGGTCTGTGATGAGTTCATGTGGTTAGAATATGCTAAAACTAAGACACAAAACATTTGCCAAACCACACACTGGCTTGCACTACTCATTAATTTGCAAACATTTTTTTTTCAGTAGAGTTTCATTTTCTCTTTTATATAGGAGTCAACAACATGTCTTTCTTTTTTTTTCCTAAAACATATTTTGAGCAAGATTTGAGTGTTAAGATGGAAGGCTAGTCTAACTCTTCTGTATTGATATCTATTTTGATGTTGATTTAAGAATTTTTAGTCCATTTACTGAATCTTTAGTTCCTGATTTTAGATTCTGAAAATAAACTGCATCTGTAAACTCCAGTGGAGGAGGCAATGGCACCCCACTCCAGTACTCCTGCCTGGAAAATTCCATGGATGGAGGAGCTTAGTAGGCTGCAGTCCATGGGGTCCTGAAGAGTCAGACATGACTGAACAACTTGACTTTCACTTTTCACTTTCCTGCATTGGAGATGGAAATGGCAACCCACTCCAGTGTTCTTGCCCAGAGAATCCCAGGGACGGGGGAGCCTGGTGGGCTGTCGTCTATGGGGTCGCACAGAGTCGGACACGACTGAAGCGAGTTAACAGCAGCAGCAGCAGTAAACTCTAGTACACAGCATATTTTATGTTTGTCAGCTCCCATTCATCTCTTCTTCCATAGAAATAGCACAAGTGACCAGTAACTCCTGCAAGGTCTCCTCCATGAATCTCCTAACTGCCTTCACTCTTTCCACTGTAAAATCCTATTAAATGAAAAAATGCAATTCTAAAAAGAAAAAGAAAAGGAAAAAACAACTAAAACTAAATGGGAAAATTAAGGCAAGAATTAAATTATATTTCTATTTCTAGTGATTAAAGACTTATCAGTATATTACAATCAACATTGAGCCAATAGCTTAAATAAGAATTTAATTGTTTTTAAAACTATTTGAAATCAGAATCACTTTGTGAAAAAGAAGTTATTTTACCTATCATCTTAGGGTTTTATATGATCTTCCAGTGCCTTAAGTGGGCTTCTCTTATGGCTCAGTGGTAAAGAGTCTGCCTGCCAAGGCACGGGATGTGGGTTTTATCCCTGGGTCAGAAAGATCCTCATAAGGAGGAAATGTCAGTCCACTCCAGTATTCTTGCCTGGGAAATCTCATGGACAGAGAGGAGGTTGGCAGGCTACAGTCCATGAGGTGGCAAAGAGTCTGACACAATTAGCAACTAAACAACATCAATGCCTTAAGTAGCTCCAAACAAACCTCCTTTGAAATTGCAGAAGGTGGAAAGAGAGAAGACTGAATCTGATCACTCCTCTTTTCATATAAAGAAACAGATTACCTTTGACAAAATGGAGTAATTATAGGATACTTAATATTCTTTAGGATTACGTTTAAAGAATATAACTTTAAAATTTCCATCTGTAAACTATGCAAACTTCCTTGTCATATTGAATAAAATAAAAAGAAAGAATGCCCTATTCCCAAAGTATAAGAGGTCAAGAAGTTTTGTAGCACAAACATTATGTGCAAATGACATCCTGGATTATAGTGAGTTAGAAAAAGGGAAATATTAGAGACAGACAGAAGTAAGAGGAAACAAGATCTTGTGATCACTACAGGCACATTAGATTTTTTTCCTGAATGCAGTAAGTCTATGAAAGTGCAGTAAGATCCTCATATTTTGACAAGATCATCAAACTGAAGGAAATAATTAATTAACTTTTAAACTACAGTCCAGTGATGCAATTTTAATTATTGGTAATATTTAAAACATAGAATGAATGATCCATTAAGTGCAAAGTCCATGCATTTTAGTAACTTTCTAGGTTCTTATAAACAATCTTCAACTAAATATTGCTGCCAGGAACAGTAACTACTCCAGAAGATATTATGAGAAACTGTCCTTGTTACTTGAGTAGCACCATAATGATTTTATTCTAATTCAATATTAACTTAATTTAATAAAGTCATATGTAATCAACAATTTAGAATTTATTAACTATATTTAATGGCATGAAAGGGAAGTGAAACCATTTGTATGTACCCAGTAGGAAAATTATACTATATATCATTAAAATAACAACATTGTGAACTCTATTCAAGTATGTTTCAGACAGAAAGAGGTAGAATATATAAATATGAGATATATAATCAAGAAATGCTTTCAAATATTTATAAATAGAATTAAAAAAATAAATGTAAGAATTCAGGAGATAATGTCTGTGATACTTCAGACTCTGAATGTGGCTAAGATCCAAATAATAATAATAATAATAATGACACCATAAATATTTATTCTTCCAACTAATGACTCTTTCTTAAATGAAAGATATGAATAAAATGTAACACAACAATTTATATTTTCCAGAGACATTATTCGATTTTATTTTTTGAGATTTTTTCACTTTCCACTTTCTGAGGGCATGCCATAAACTGTCTATCTTGCAGAGTCCAAGTAGCAATCATATGAATTCTGGCTTCATAGTGGGTTTCCCAACTTCTATTCTTGCTCTCTTGAAATCCATTCCTCAGAGGAAATCAAAGAAAACTTATTTTTAAAATTTAATCTGAGAGAGGTTGGGTCCTGGGATTCACTGGAGTTGTGCCTCAGTGCTTGCACCTGGGCACACCTCTCCTTGAGCAATAAAATACAATGAAACTATAAAGGACTAAAAATAATTGAATGCATGCTGCAGTTGGGGCAAATTCTGGGCAAAAGATACAAAGAGACAAAAAAACCTCAACTACCACTTTTGAAGAGCTTGGAACAAAAATAAAGTCCCCTTGCCCCACTGCCACCTTACCATTTAAGGGATGGGCAAACCACCCAAGCCACTCCTTTCAATCCATTTAAGGAACCAGCTCACCCCTCCACCCTTGCTCCTTCGTTCCCTTGCTTCCCAAGCAATAAAACTTTGGTTGAATTTCTTATCTGCCTTGTAATCAATTTCCATTGATTAAAGAGGCCAACAACACTGGTTGGTAACAAAATCATATTAAATTCTGCTTAAAATGTTCCAAAAGTGTACTAATACACTTAAAATAGAGACACTTCACCTGTTTGCAAAACCCCACATGATGTGGCTCCTGCTTTACTTGCCAATGTATTGTTTTACTAGTTGTCTTTAATCACTTTACTCAAGATATATTGACTTTTTTTCTCCCCCTCAGAAGGATCACTCTCTATTCTCATGACACTAACTGTATTTCTTTGCCCGAATGCTCCCCTTAAAATCATTCAGGTCTCTTCTCAAAATGTCATATCCCAATATGGGCCTTATTTATCAGTTACCTACTACAAGATGCTGTATAATAAATCATCCAGTACTCAGAGGCTTAAAAACTATTGAGTTGGCCAAAGTTTTCCATAACATTTTACAGAAAAAGGTGAATGAACTTTTGGTCAACAACATATTTGTTAATGCAAGAATTTATAAATAACTTAATTATTGAGATTCAGCTGAGTGCCTCTTCATTGCTTGTTTGGGCTCAGTCACATATTTATAATGATAACCTAACTTTCATCCCTTGCCTGGAGAAACCCAGGGACGGGGGGAGCCTGGTGGGCTGCAGTCCATGGGGTCGCTAAGTCGGACATGACTGAGCAACTTCACTTTCACTTTTCACTTTCATGCATTGGAGAAGGAACTGGCAGCCCACTCCGGAGTTCTTGCCTGGAGAATCCCAGGGACAGGGGAGCCTGGTGGGCTTTCATCTATGGGGTCATATAGAGTCAGACACGACTGAAGCGACTTAGCAACAGCAGCAACAACTTTCATCTCGCTCTATAAGGATGACTGGGTCATGTGTCTTTTATCCTCCAGGCAGGTTAATCTAATCATACTTCTAAGGTGGGAGCTGAGGCTGAAATACAGAAGTGAAAGTTTTTGCATGTGTCACACATGCCGAGATCCCATTAGCCAAAAAAAGTCAATGGCTAAACTCAGAATCAAAGAGTGAAGCTTTTAGACCCCACAATCTTAGTGAAATAGATTTAAGGGACTAAATCTGATAGACAGAGTGCCTGACATTGTACAGGAGACAGGGATCAAGACTATCCCCATGGGAAAAAAAATGGAAAAAAGTAAAATGGCTGACTGGGGAGGCCTTACAAATCACTGTGAAAAGAAGAGAAGCAAAAAGCAAAGGAGAAAAGGAAAGATATAAGCATCTGAATGCAGAGGTACAGAGAATAGCAAGAAGAGATAAGAAAGCCTTCCTCAGTGATCAATGCAAAGAAATAGAGGAAAACAACAGAATGGGACAGACTAGAGATCTCTTCAAGAATATTAGAGATACCAAGGGAACATTTCATGCAAAAATGGGCTCGATAAAGGGCAGAAATGATATGGACTCTTCAAAGCAGAAGATATCAAAAAGAGGTGGCAAAAATACACAGAGGAAATGTACAAAAAGATCTTCATGATCAAGATAATCATGACAATGTGATCACTCACCTAGAGCCAGACATCCTGGAATGTGAAGTCAAGTGGCATGAGGAAGCATCACTATGAACAAAGCTAGTGGAGGTGATGAAATTATAGTTGAGCTGTTTCAAATCCTGAAAGATGATGCTGTGAAAGTGCTGCACTCAATATGGCAGAAAATTTGGAAAACTCAGCAGTGGCCACAGGACTGGAAAAGGTCAGTTTTCATTCCAATCCCAAAGAAAGACAATGCCAAAGAATGCTCAAACTACCACACAATTGCACTCATCTCACATGCTAGAAAAGTAATGCTCAAAATTCTCCAAGCCAGGCTTCAGCAATACATGAACCATGAATTCCTGATGTTCAAGCTGGTTTTAGAAAAGGCAGAGGAACCAGAGATCAAATTGCCAACATATGCTGGATCATGGAAAAAGCAACAGAGTTCCAGAAAAATATCTATTTCTGCTTTATTGGTTATGCCAAAGCCTTTGACTGTGTGGATCACAATAAAATGTGAAAAATTCTGAAAGAGATGGGAATACCAGATCGACTAACTGACCTGCCTCTTGAGAAACCTGTATGCAGGTCAGGAAGCAACAGTTAGAACTGGACGTGGAACAACAGGAAACTGTTGTTCCAAATAGGAAAAGGAGTACATCAAGGCTGTATACTGTCACCCTGCTTATTTAACTTATATGCAGAGTGCATCATGAGAAACGCTGGGCTGGAAGAAACATAAGCTGGAATCAAAATTGCTGGGAAAAATATCAATAACCTCAGATATGCAGATGACACCACCCTTATGGCAGAAGGTGAAGAGAAACTAAAAAGCCTTTTGATGAAAGGGAAAAGGAGAGTGAAAAAATTGGCTTAAAGCTCACCATTCAAAAAACTAAGATCATGGCATCTGGTCCCATCACTTCATGGGAAATAGATGGAGAAACAGTAGAAACAGTGTCAGACTTTATTTTTGGGGGCTCCCAAATCTCTGCAGATGGTGATTCCAGCCATGAAATTACTCCTTGGAAAGAAAGTTATGGCCAACCTAGATAGCATATTCTAAAACAGAGACATTATTTTGCCAATAGAGGTCGATTTGGTCAAGGCTATGGTTTTCCAGTGGTCATGTATGGATGTGAGAGATGGACTGTGAAGAAAGCTGAGTGCCAAAGAATTGATGCTTTTGAACTGTGGTGTTGGTGAAGACTCTTGGACTGCACAGAGATTCAACCAGTTCATTCTAAAGGAGATCGGTCCTGGGATTTCTTTGGAAGGAATGATGCTAAAGCTGAAACTCCAATACTTTGGCCACCTCATGCGAAGAGTTGACTCACTGGAAAAGACTCTGATGCTTGGAGGGCATGGGGGCAGGAAGAGAAGGGGAGGACAGAGGATGAGATGGCTGGATGGCATCACTGACTCGATGGACGTGAGTCTGAGTGAACTCCAGGAGTTGGTGATGGACAGGGAGGCCTGGTGTGCTGCGATTCATGGGGTCACAAAGAGTCGGACACGATAAGTGACTGAACTGACTGATACAGTGAACTGCAATAAAATTTATCAAAAGATAGAGATCCAAGGAGAAAAGAAGACTGGATCCCCCAGTGAAATGAATTTATCATAGTCTGTCCTCTGGCCACAATTTTTCACATCCGTTTCTATGCAAAACAAGCTTATTTCTTACTAACACACACAAGATTCCATTTAATCAGCTCAGCATGAGGTCTAAATGAATCTTATGTTATTCTGGGGAAATATGAGCCCAAAAGACATCTCCCCTCAACAAATCCAAAGAATACAATAGTGAAAGAGAGGCAGAATAAGCATAGCGAACATTTGATTCTAAATAAATATGAACAAAGATATAAAACTTGTCCATAGTAACTTTTAAATCCTGCTGTTTAGAGTTGTCTGAATGTCTCTTCTGGAAGAGGGAAGTATCCCTTCTACAGACATTAATTCTATTCCATGGGGGCTTCCCGGGTGGCCCTAGTCGTAAAGATCCTTGCTGCCAGTGCAGGAGACTTAAGATATTGGTGTTTGATCCCTGGGTGAGGAAGATTCCCTGGAGTGGGGCATGGTAACCCACCCCAGTATTCTTGCCTGGAGAATCCCCATGGACAGAGGAGCCTGGCAGGCTACTCTCCATAGGGTCCCAAGAGTTGGACATGGCTGAAGCGATTCAGCATGTACCCACTCTTCCATAGCAGTGGCTTCTCAGTCCTTTTCCCTACATTTATCTTGACTTTATCTCCTTAGATATTATTTGTTTTCTTCTATACTCATTGGTCACATCTATAAAAGGCACTAGAAAATATTTCAGAATTTTATGCTTGTTTCCTAGTAAAAATTTGGAATCTCAGAGATTTGCCTTATAATAATTTAAGCAGACTCAGTCTGTTTTAGCTCAGACTGTGAAAACTTTTTCACTATTATTTTCTGAAAAACTTTATGACCCATTGCTTATAGTTAGACTTGGACAGTGAGAACCATACTCTTAATTTCTTTTCTTCTCTGCTTCCCTCTCTGGATTTATCTTCTACTATGTTGAAGTGAGACTTCTGTGTGCTAGAAGTTCTTTTTAGAGAGCTGAAAGTGTCTACGAGGCACTGCCTGAAATTTTTAAAAGATCATGACAAAGGATTTCACAGAGCAATTGTTGTGATTTCTATACACTGAGACTTGTATTTTATTTAGCATCTTATACTGGCTCAGGGTATCATTTTTCTAAGCTATCAAGTTCTGGCCCTCAATTTTTTTTTTTTTCTCTTTTGAGCACATCTCTTTCTCATATGTCTTATAATATTTAGTTAAAAGAATCAGTTTCCAATAGTTGATCTGGAAAATATTTATCCAAATTCAAAAGTTTATTATGTGAGTTTTTCATCTGTTAAATTACAGAAAGATATAATTTTATGAAATAGTCTATTACTATATAGTATAGGTACTACTATCAGTATGTTTTCACAACTCCAAACTTCTGTTACCAAATATATGAGTTTTTTTCCTCACATCACTCACTCAGCTCTCGACAACAACTGCATCTCCTACAAGTTAATTCAACTCTGACACCAACTATCCAGCGTTTGTGCACACCCCATAGGTAAAGGGCTCAGTCTGACAGCTTAGCCCTCACTTCAAACAATACCTCAAGTCTGGACCACTCATACTTCTGACCAACTATAACACCTCATTATCATTTGCCTACTTTATTCTGTAATAAATATTAGTGATATTAGTGATATTAGTACCCATTGCAATTCTGCAATTTTGAATTTATTGGCTTTGGTCCTTACAGTTTTTCACTGGATTTGACACTTCAGATTCAAGTGTTTCCTTTTCTGGAATTATATCATGGGAGTTTTGGTCTATAACAAGACCTTGTAGAATTACTGGAATCTAGATATGAGATCACAATGAGCAGCAACTTGTGTGTCAAGCCCTGCCCTGTCTCAGATCAAATGCTGCATAGGCCAATGTGTGTGGCCAGAAAGAATGTCCCTCACAGAATAATTATAGGAAGAACAATAACAGTGATGCAATATATGAGGAATAGGCTGGTGCTTGTTTCAAGGACAGTATACAACTATCACTTAAAGGCCATTTAATCAGTCAGCAAAGATGCATCTCAAGGTTGTTTAGGTACCTACTCAGTAATGCAAGATCCCTTAATTTACCATTGTCAAAACATTTCATACAGATATTACAGAATAAGTTGAAATACAAAAGGAATCAAGATAGTTGACATTCCTCTCAGAGACTGCCAAATGAATCACAAACAAAAAGACCCATAAGACTTTAATTTTAGAAAGGTGGAAGAGTCATTTAAACTCAGTGAAAAGCAGAATGTTTAAACTGTTTAGAATAATGATGGATTGAGGTGGGTTAAACTCCTCTAAGGTGATCAAGAGAGGTTTCTTGATAAAGTATTTGGAGGCAACAAGAAATCACAGTTTGGAAAAAAAGGAAACATGGCAATAGATACTTTATGTAGTGGGAATTATACATTGTCCTATCTAAATAATTCAAGGGAAAATAAAAAGAACAGATGGGAGAAAATTAAGCATCAGGTCCTTGTTGAATAAGTTGATGAAAAGTTTAAAAATGTGAGAGTTGGGGATTTATTGACTATTTGGTATTAGGAATGTAGCCTAATTTATATATGGAGATTAAAAAAAAAAAAGGATGCTCAGAGTCTCTGGAGAGAAAGAGGAAAATGAATGAGAAGGCAAAAATCAGAGTTTGTAATTGATTTATATTCATCACAAGTGTAATGCTGAATGGAAGAAAGTAGTTACTAAAAAGTACAAAATATATCATTCCATGTATATAAAGTTAAGATATACAAGTAACACTATTGTGTTAGAAGTTAATATGGATTGTTTTTATGTATGGTATTACTAAGGTAAAACAGTATATGAGAATTTTTGTTCTTGTTTGTTTTGGAAGTTTCTTATTGTTCCCTGTATTGACGTTGTTGGTTCCCTGGGTGTGTTCAGTTTGTTAGAATAAACTTGGATGTTTGCTGCTGACTTTTGTACTTTTTCTTAAGTATACAATGCTTCTGAAAAATGTTAAAGACACAATCTTCCAGTAAGTTACTATTTGCATGTACCATTGGCAAAAATGAAAAATGTGATATAGAAGGTATCACCATCATGCCCAGGTTGAGACCTCCAGCCGCATCCTCCAGCAAAGACCAATAATTAGACAGCTGTATACAGACCAAAATAGCTCTGGGAGCCCACTTAAGAAACTTCAGCAACACAGTGGAACAAAACACCTGAGAACAACCACATGAGAAAGGAAGGAAGAACCACTGCATCTTACATGCATAGTCTCATCCCAGCATTCGACATTGAACTGCACCAAGAAGCAATTTCCCAGCTCAGGAGAGTTTCTTTCTCAGGGGGAGGGGGAAGGATGAGCAAATCACTTCCATAAACTTTTGGGATAGTGTATGATGGACCCACTTCAATCTTACTCCATCCAGAAACCTGCAATGCTAAGACATAGACATGGCTATAAATAAGGTAGAAAGCAAGGAATACCATTAGCAGCTACATGGTGGGTGTGATGGCCATTCCCTGTGACATGCCCTGCACAGAACTCCAGCAGCTTTTCCCACCAAAGAAACAAGGAACCCATGCAGCTGCTGTGAACCCCAAACAGATTCCACTGCTTTGGTTTTATCCCCCAAATCTTCCTGTTCGTCTGAAGGCTCCTTCCTTCAGACAGGAGCCACCTGAGTCCCTCCCTGTTCCCTTTCTAATGTCCCTGTCCCCTTCCAGAGCTGAAATCCACATTGAAAACCAGCCCTAGCCTTTGTGACTGCATGAAGGCAAAATGCCAGCAGAGACTTCTGAAATTGTGTATACATTTTGGGGGAGCCCCTCTAGCTGTAGAAGAGGAGAATAAAACTGGGAGTTAATTTTTTTGAAAAGATAAACAAAATTGGATAGCCTTTAGCTAGACTTACCAAGAAAACAACAGAGAGGTGAGAGTATTATCCAAAGGAAATGAAATAACTATCTCGAAGAGTTATAAAAAGGTCCATGTTCACTGCAGCAATATTCACAATAGCCAAGAAACAACCTAGGTGTCATCAGGAGATAAATGGATAAAGAAAATGTGATACATAGATATAGACACATAGGTATACACAGGCGCACTATTATTCAGCCATAATAAAAGAGAAAGAAAATCCTTCCATTTGCCACATCTTGGATGGATCTTAATAGTACTATGCTAAGTGAGATAAGTTAGACAGTACACGAAAAATACTGTATGATCACTTAGATCGAAAACATCTTAAAAACTTCACTCATATTTGTAAACAAAAATAGAATTGTTGCCAGGGGCCCTTGAGCAAAAGTGGAGATGCTGGTCAAAGGGTATTTCATCGCATTACATAACTGTTTTTGCTTTATAATAGTAACTACTGAGCCTGACTTCTTATGGCCTATATTTCAGTTTTCATTACATATATATATATTTTTAAAATAAATTGATATCTATAAATACAGAACAATCACTAAAGAAAAAGATTGATCTGCTCAAGAATACATTGATATATTGTTATTAAAACTTCTAAAAAACTTTTTATTTTGTACTGGGGTATAGCCGATAAGCAATTTTGTGATAGTTTCAGGTGAATAACAAAGGGGCTTAGCCATACATGTACATGAATCCATTCTTCCCCAAACTGTCTTCTCATCCAAGTTGCCACATTACACTGAGCAGTGTTCCACGTTGTATACAGTAGATCCTTATTGGTTATCCATTTTAAATATGAGAAGGAAATGGCAACCCACTCCAATATTCTTGCCTGGAAAATCCCATGGATGGAAGAACCTAATAGGCTACAGTCCATGAGGTCACAAAGAGTCAAACACAACTGAGCCACTTCACTTTTTCTTTTCCTTTCTTTCTTTTCTTTCTTTCTTTCTTTCTTTTCTTTTCTTTCTTTCTTTCTTATAGTAGTGTGTACATGTCCATGTTAGAGCGTATAGAGTGGACATGTACACACTGCTCTATTTAACATATATTCTACTAATAAAAATAAGCATGTTGATATTTTTTTATTTAACATGTGCTATACATAGAGCTAAATACTTGAGATTTATAATTGAATTTGTTGTTATTGATGATCATCTAAAGAGACCATCTTTCTTTTACAGTTGGAAGAGTAAACAGAAGCTTTGTGAGTTTAGGCAAATTGCCTAGATTACATAGTTCATAATGAAAGTACAAAGATTTCAACTATGTTTAGTCTGAATCAAACACCCATGAACATTACAATTAAGTAGTTATTAAAACAAAGGGTACTTAGTAACCTCTAATTTTGCTTCCTGGCCTGTAGAAATTACACTATTTTACCATTGAGGTCTCTGAGATGGGAAAAAAATTAGCTAGGTCATTGTAGTTCCTGCTTCAATTTTTCATAGATGACAAATACATTATTAAGTAAATAAGTTGAAGAATTGGAAAATGTGATTAATTGTAGTTCCACATTTGTCTATGTATTCTTTAGTCTTGTTTATCTAGCTACCATCCTGTAGAACATAACATAAAAAAAAAAAAATTCCTAGAGTTATCAAGATTACTTTTAAACCAAATTTTTTTTTTTATAAATAGAACTCATCATTTATATCTTTTAGAAAATACTTTCATGTTTCTGGAATCTTTAAATGAATAAAATAAATTACTCAAGGAACAAAATGTTGCACAGGAAATATGGAGGCTTAGTAAAAATTTAATTAGCAAAAATGTTAATGCTGTCCATAATAAATTCTAAGGCATAATGATCAAATATCCTTCAAATTGCCTGTACAAATGATGTAGATCTTTTAAAGTTACATAAATTATATTATGGTAAAATTTGGTTACAATGAACATTAAAGAATTACCATGTATAGGATTATATTACCCTGATGTGGTATTTTGTGTATCTATTAAAAGTTTATATAGAAAATCTTTTAAAGTTGAAAAGGATATTTGTTGTAGTTTCATTTTGTGATTTGAAATACCAGAGAGTGGAGAGCATGGTAGAATTATATCTGTCTCTTTCAATAAATAGTACTTTTCTACTGTGGAGATATTAGCAGTTATGTTATGTTGTTATGTTAGCAGTTTTAAACACAGAACTTGAAATTTCTCACATTTGTGCTCCTTTAATATTTTCACAGAAAGCTTTACAAATTATTTCTGCTGCCCTTAGAACTTCAAAGTACACGTATTTATATACATACATCCTGGTATGTGTCTAAGTAGCTTTATTGTTTTTGATTATAATAATGTTCTCTTGCCAGAAATATTTATTCCATATAGTATTTTATAAGATTACACACAGAAAGCCCAATATTCACATACACTAAATAATACAATATTTTAAAGTTACAGACAGGAAATAAACTAATTGGGTATAAAAATTAGAACTATAACATCTCAGTTTTTCTATTAGTATGAGTTATAAAAAATTTTTATAGATGACAAAGAATTGCTTAGAATTAGGAAAGGATGGTGGTACAGAGAGCTGAGGTGGCTCTAAAGTCAACTGCTGCTGCTGCTGCTGCTGCTCCTGTCGCTTCAGTTGTATCCAACTCTGTGCGATCCCTTAGACGGCAGCCCACCAAGTTCCCCCATCCCTGGGATTCTCCAGGTAAGAACGCTGGAGTGGGTTGCCATTTCCTTCTCCAGTGCATGAAAGTGAAAAGTGAAAGTGAAGTCGTTCAGTCGTGTCTGACTCTTCAGGACCCCATGGACTGAAGCCTACCAGGCTCCTTCATCCATGGGACTCTCCAGGCAAGAGTACTGGAGTGGGTTGCCATTGCCTTCTCTGAAAGTCAACTAGCTGAAAGAATACAAATATCTAAATAAGGATGTTATTTTTATCTTTCCTGGATGTTGATTCACTTCTGTTTTAAATGGGCCTAGATGAGAAAACCTACGGAATGCTGTTTAACCTAAAATAACTTATCTTCTAAAAGTCTATTCTTTTGGCCACAAAAATCTGTGAGCATTTTCTAGCAGCTTGTCCCCCATGGACAAGGCATTTTACTGTCCAAGGAACCTTGTTATATACTGCATGCATCACAAATTCAATGTGCATTTCTTTCAAGATTACTTATAAAAATACTAAATAAGACTTGCTTTATTTGTGTTAATAGAAAAGTATAATAAATAATCAGAATCATTAGTAATCCATAAATCATCTGTATGTGATTTTAGAATTTATTATGCAAATTGAAATGTACAGCAGAATTAACATCTAATGCAGTTTGCATAGGATGGTATTTAAATTAGTTTACATTCTCCTGTCATCCACAATTGAAGGTGAAACGAGTCTATATGTAGATGTGCTTAAGTGGGGAAAAACTGTTTGAAAATAGTGTGCTGTGAAAAATACCTAAAATAGAGCAATATTTGCTCTGAGAAATGTCCCATATCAATTATTGAATCAGTCATAAAAGTTTAAACTGAGGAATAAGAACAGTTTCTTTTTTAATGAAAATTCTTGTCAACTTTTATATCTTACACATATTTCTACTTCAACATATAATCAAATGAAACAATCTTTTTATAATATTCTTTAAAATATATATTCTAGCCTAAACTCATTTTCTAACATTTTAAGTTTGTATACACTCACCCTAGAATCCTGGGGCTTATTAGATCTGCAGAAAATAAGAACATCTCTAGTTTTCAAATAGAAGACAGTGAAAGTTAAAAGTTGAGTCACACATTAATTAGAGAAAAGTAAATATCATATGATATCATTTATATGTGTAATCTAAAAAAATTATATAAATGGACTTTTTTACAAAACAGAAACAGACTCACAGACTTTGAAAACAAAATTCTAGCTACCAAAGGGGAAAGGTTGGGAGAAGGGATACATTAGGAGTTTGGGATTAACATATGCACACTACTAAATATAAAACAATTGCCAAGGGTCTACTGTATAACACAGGGAACTCTACATAATAAATAATCTCTTTCCTAAATAAGGGCTTCCCTGGTGGCTCAGATGGTAAAGTGTCTGTCTGCAATGCAGGAGACCTGGGTTTAGTCCCCGGGTTGGGAAGATCCCCTGGAGAAGGAAATGGCAACCCACTCCAGTACTCTTGCTTGGAAAATTCCATGGATAGAGGAGCCTGTAGGCTCCAATCCATGGGGTTGCAAGCAGTCAGACACAAATGAGAAACTTCAATTTTACTTTTCCTAAATAAATATTATTGTGATTGAATATAGATTTTAAAATACCACAAATATGCTAAATATTCAAAGTAAAAATCCATAAACAATAAATATGAAGTATCACTGAAGATATAAAGATTAACATCATGAAACACAAAAATTTACAAATTTAGAGACTTAAATTAATTTAAGATAATTTAGGCAATGATTGAAATCAAAACAGTAAGCTTATTTATTTGGTCTTTTTTCCATTTCAATTATGTTGTCATGCAGACTTTGAGTCACAGTGGCTGACAAAGTTTTCCAAGTAATGACAAGAGATAGCTTGAAAAGAATCAAAGAAAGAACTGTAAAAGGTAAACAAAAAAAATGAGTATAAATACCTAAAATCTAAGAACTGTAGAAACTCTAGATCTAAAGTAATTCATTTTATTTTTTAAGCGCAGCTTTTAACTCTGGAAAAAGACACCATACAAACAAGTACACAGTATCAGGAGAGTTTTATGAAGTAGATATTTAATATGAAAGGGCATAACCTCAGATATGCAGATGACACCACATTATGGCAGAAAGTGAAGAAGAACTAAAGAGCCTCTTGATGAAAGTGAAAGAAGAGAGTGAAAAAGCTGGTTTAAAGCTCAACATTCAGAAAACGAAGATCATGGCATCTGGTCCCATCACTTCATGGCAAATAGATGAGGAAACAGTGGAAACAGTGAGAGACTTTATTTTGGGGAGGTCCAAAATCACTGCAGATGGTGACTGCAGTCATGAAATTAAAAGACTCTTGCTTGCTCCTTGGAGGAAAAGTCATGACCAACCTAGACAGCATATTAAAAAGCAGAGACATTACTTTGCTAAGAATGGTCCATCTAGTCAAAAGTATGTATGGTTTTTCCAGTAGTCATGTATGGATATGAGAGTTGGACTATAAAGAAAGCTGAGCACCAAAGAATTGATACTTTTGAACTGTGATGTTGGAGAAGACTCTTAAGAGTCCCTGGACTGTGAGGAGATCCAACCAATCCATCCTAAAGGAAATCAATCCTGAATATTCATTGGAAGGACTGATGCTGAAGCTGGAACTGCAATACTTTGGCCATCTGGTGTAAAGAACTGACTTACTGAAAAGACCCTGATGCTGGGAAATATTGAGGGGGAGAGGGAAAGCCAACGACAGAGGATGAGATGGTTGGATGGCATCACCAACTCCATGGACAAGGGTTTGAGTTGGTGATGGACAGGGAAGTCTGGAATGCTGCAGTCCATGGGGTCACTAAGAGCCTGACAGGACTGAGCGACTGAACTGAATTCCCAGTATAGAAATCACTGGCAATGCAGGAGATATTAAAAAATGCAGTTTCCATCCCTGGGTCAGCAGGATCCCTAGAGGAGGAAACAGCAACTTATTCCAGTATTCTTGCCTGGAGAATCTCATGGACAGTCGAACCTGGCAGGCTACAGTCCATAGGGTCGCAGAGTCCGATACAACTGAAGCGATTTAGCACACAGCAACATAAAAAGAGTGATTAAAAAGAAAATGGTGGTAGAGCTTCACGAAGTGCAACTATGCAGACTTCAGGCAGCAGGGTGTAGTTCTGAATAATTAAAACAGAAGTCCTGATTTTTCTACACAATATGTCAAAAGCCATATATTTTTATTTAAATTACAGAGTTATTACTTTCAATCCAAATAAAATATCACACTTATTAGACAAATGAGGCACAGGATAGTCCTGTTATGAAAGTGTGCACAAACGTATGGAGATCCCCTAGAGGAAGAAATGGCAACCCACTCCAGTATTTTTGCCTAGAAAACCCCATGGACAGAGGGGCTGGCTGGGTTACAGTCCACGGGATCACTGAGTCCGAAACGACTGAGTGACTAAGCACACATGCACGCACGCACGCACGAAGGTACGCACATGGATGTTCCCCTAAACTGCTTACAGTGTGAATGCTTTGAATTTAATAAGAAATCATTGTTGTACTTTAAATAACCTTGCTATTTAAGTTAAATGTTTTAAATTATTTTAAATGAACATTATCTATAAACTGTGAAGAAGGCTGAGCACCGAAGAATTGATGCTTTTGAACTGTGGTGTTGGAGAAGACTCTTGAGAGTCCCTTGGACTGCAAGGAGATCCAACCAGTCCATTCTGAAGGAGATCAACCCTGGGATTTCTTTGGAAGGAATAATGCTAAAGCTGAAACTCCAGTACTTTGGCCACCTCATGAGAAGAGTTGACTCACTGGAAAAGACTCTGATGCTGGGAAGGATTGGGGGCAGGAGGAGAAGGGGACGACAGAGGATGAGATGGCTGGATGGTATCACTGACTCGATGGACGTGAATCTGAGTGAACTCCAAGAGATGGTAATGAACAGGGAGGCCTAGCGTGCTGCGATTCATGGGGTCGCAAAGAGTCGGACACGACTGAGCGACTGAACTGAACTGAACTATCTATAAACTTAAAAAGGTATGACAGACTTGACTATTATACTTTAACTATAATCTGCATCTTCACTGGTGCGGCAAAGGAGAAAAAATAATCCTATTAATGTTATCTGCCTGGATTAAAATTAAAAATCTGATATATTTGCATGTTTTGCTGTATTTACTAGCTATTGATTGTACTTAGAATACGTTAGTTGAAGCTTCTCCACTGCCATACTCTAATGTGTGCGTATGTGTTAAGTCGCTTCAGTTGTGTCTGACTCTTTGCAACCCTATGGACTCTAGCCTGCCAGGCTCTTGTGTCCATTGGGTTTTCCAGGCAAGTATACTAAATGGATTGCCATGCACTCCCAGGGGATCTTCCTGACTCAGGGATCAAACCTGAATGTCCTGCGACTCCTGCATTGCAGGTGAATTCTTTACCTCTGAGCCACTAAGGAGGCTCCCATAATGTGTAGGTGAGTGAATAGTGCTGATTCTTTAAAGAGAACATAGGAGAAATGAAAAAAAAATCATACAATATATAACAAAGCTCCAAATTAATCCTGAAAAACCAAATGGAACTTAATATGAGTGTGTTTTAGTGAGTAAATTATTTCTCAGTAAAGCCATTTAAAAACGGAAACAATCTAGTTCAAATGCAGTATCAACCTATTCATGATTTATTTTGTCAGAAGAAAAATTCCTACGTAACGTAATGTGTGCTAAGTACTCAGTTGTATTCAACTCTTTGTGACCTCATGGACTGTAGGATTTCCTGGGTAAGAATACTGAAGTAGATTGCCATTTCCTCCTCAGAGGATCTTCCTAAACCAGGGACTGAACTCACATCTCCTATGTCTTCTGCATTGTTGGGATCCTTTACCACTGCACCACTGGGGAAGCCCATTCCATGCAATACTTTTCCTTTACTAAGCAAATATGAAATTTACTTAACTTTTACACTTAATCTGTTCTGATTCAGTTTTAATATACATTTACAAGAATAATTGGTTTACTGTTTTCCCTCTAAGGGTAAATAAAAATAAACAGAATTCCAAAGAGAGAGAATTTTCCTCCAAGCAAATTAATCTATTTATGTAATAAAATTAATAATACATTATATTTTGAAATACACAAATGGATTTATTTCCCAATTTCCCTTTTCTTAAATTATAAATGTTGTCTTCCACAAATATGAATACTGTAGCTGAGTAGAAACCTCATCACAAGTCTGTGGAGATTTTTTGTTTTGTCATTTTCCATTTTTATCTGGATGCAAGTTGACAAAAGCAATGTAAGTGCTCCTGTATAGATCACTGGATTAACATAATTAGTATGTACATTGTCATCACTTGAATTCTAGTATGATATATGAAGATCAGTAGATAGACTGCAAGTTGACATAACTATTTTTACATTATTTAACCTTTTATTGATGACTTTATTTGAAATCATAATTGCCGCATATTCAAGCACACACACCACTGTTCTTAAGCACAATAATACTGGCCAACATTCTGGGATCACTGATAACAGATGAATAAGATTAAAAAGTTATGCTTTGCTATGCTTTTTATTTAAGGTAGTTTGCTTTCTGTGGTAGATATAATTCTAAAGTGGTTTCCATGATCTTTGCCCCTTTGGTCTACTGATATTATTATACAAACTTTTAACACAACAGAAATCTCACAGATGTAATTCAAGATAATATTCAATTGAGTTTAAGTCACAGAGATTATCTGGGTGGACCCAACTTAATCATATATGCTCTTTCAGAGCAGAGTTTTCTTTAACAGCAGAGAATGTCTGAGATATTCAGATAAAGAGAAGGACTTAAGATGATCAAGTTTCTATCTTGCTGAGATGGAGGAGGGCACAGGGCAAGGACCTAAGAATAGCCTCTAGATGCTGAGAGCAGTCCTCAGCTGATAGGCAGGAAGAAAACAAGAATTCAGCCCTGAAGTCCAAGAAAATGAGTTTCACCAATAACAGGAAGGTGATTGGAAAAGGATCCTGAACTTCAGGTGAACATGCAACCTTGTTTTAACCTGAGCAGAGAATCCAAATACAACTTTCCAGACTTCAGATCTATAGATTATGAGCTAATAAATGAATATTGTTTTAAGTCACTAAGATTATTGTGATTTGTTATACAGCAATGTAAATCAATAAACTTTCAAAACTATCTCTTTTATTTTTATAAAAACTTATTGATAGAGCATTTGATATTTTACCATGTTACCTTCCATATATTTTTATGATTTAATCTCACAAATGTTTCTGATCTTCATGACCCAAGGATCTAAAGAGCTTCCCTTATGTCTCCTGCATTGACAGGTAGATTCTTTACTACTAGCACCACCTGGGAAGCAATAACTAAATAGTCACCTTATGAGTGAGGGGTCAAGAATTGTATCAGGATCCCCATATTCAAGAAATTTTGAAATTCCCCTGGTAAAGAACTCGTTTCTCTGAAGGAGTTAATTCTTTCTCCTCTGTGCAATAGACCAAAACAATCTAGGAAATCAGATCAAGTAGTTAGCACTATTGCTGTCACAAAGGACACAGTCTGGCCAAAGCCATGAAAGTAAATTCTCACACTGATTCTCACTGTTGTGATGTTTTTATTTTTGGTAATTTATATTAATTTTCTTATTCAGTATTACACACACACATACACAGGCGCACAACACGGTATACCAGCTGTCTGAGTCCATATGGGCTTACCAATTTCAACAGCATATTTTGGAGGCCTTAAGTATTTCCCCCAAACACAAAGGATATTTTATCATGCATGCACTAAAAGGCCAGATATCCCTGGTGATGAATTCCCCTTTGAAGTGTTGGCATCTTTCATTGCTGTTAAACTAAGATCAGAGCCTACTTGAACCTATTTTCTTAATGTCAAAAAACGTGAAAAATGGGTAAGAATTTTAGTCCATCCCCTAGCAGAAGACTCAGGGTGTACTTGGCCATATTACTTCACCAAGCATACCTTACACCTGTATGAACAGATTTGTCTAAGCTAACACATACAATCTTTCTTTCCTGTTTTTCCTCCTTCTTTCCCACTTCTCTCCCTTCCTTTCTCTTTCTTTCTTTGACTGTCTGTCTGCCACTCTCAAAAACACCCCTCCACAACCGCAGGTATCACATTCTCTCACCGTGGGGACACAGGATCACAGGAGTTGTTCATACCCTTTCCCTTAGGCAAGTATGAATATATGTTTTCTGTGTAAAAACTGAGTGAATTCCTGAAAGTCATTTCAGAAAAAACTGACAATCCCTGCCAAAGGTAATTTACATCAATAACTATAAGCATAAGTACTGTAACATCGAAAGGAAAAAGAAAGACATATTTTATTTCTAATGAGATTTACTTAATATATTGTCCATGCATCACTTAAAAAAATAGAAAGGATCTATATTACATGATGCATTTTAAATAGAATCATGAGTAAAGCAGATAGCATGTCTATCTTTAAGGCCTGTGGTACAGTGCCTTGGAAAAGATCCTAATGCTGGCAAAGACTGAAGGCAAAAGGAGAAAGAGGTGACAGAGGATGAGATGGTTAAATAGCATCACTGACTCAATGGACACGAATTTGAGCAAACTCTGGGAGATAGTGGAGGACAGAGAAAGCTGATGTGTTGAAGTCCATGGGGTTGCAAATAGTTGGACACAACTTAGAGACTGAACAACAACAAAGGTTTTTAAAAATTAATTACCTATTTTCTTTACTGTACTCATTTTATTTTTGTAAGTACCTTGTGTGATAGTTAGAATTCATATACTGGCTACTGTTCAAGTGATAACAGATAAACTATCTTTTATGGCATCTAAATATTTTTTTCAGTGCTAGAAATAAACAAGTGTGTAATCTTGTTGAATAGTACTGTTCCCCCTCCCCCAGTTTTTCCATCTTTTTTTCTGCACAAAGGTGACTTTCTCCTCCTTTCTTTTCTTTCATGCTATACATTAAGAAACATATTATCTGTGGGACATCAATCATCATGATTGGCACATTTTCATTTTTTCTTTCTCTTCCTGGATTCACTTATTTTATTGTGATATTATGTATTCAGAAAACTAGATGAAAATTCTGAGCATCCCATCATAACATATGCATTTTTAAATCACATTTGGGAGACTGCTAAGTTTGGTAGTCTTAAATGACACATATATTTAGGCTTAAATGTACTTTACCATAGCCTGTTATCTGGATTGTGTATTGTCTACCATATCTATCAATTCAGTTCAGTTCAGTTCATTCATGTCCAACTCTTTGCAGCCCAATGGACTGCAGCACATCAGGCTTCCCTGTTCATCACCAACTCCCAGAGCTTGCTCCAACTCATGTCCATGGAGTCAGTGATGCTATCCAACTGTCAGGGGAGCGTGTAATGTCTTCAGTTCTGTCTCATCACAACAAAAATTTGAAGCAACGGACCAGTGTTACAGCTCTCAGATGGATCAATGTTACAGCTCCGTGTTACAGCTCAGTTTTATTTAGAAAATAAAGGAAAATACATCCTCGAGGCATGAGCACATGCTGACCTAAAAGACACAAAGAGAGAGAGAGAGAGAGCACGAGAGAGAGAGAGAGAGTGAGAGAGACTCCCAGCCCTTTGGCTCCTCTTTTTATATGTTTTTTCTCCTCCCCATGGGCCTGCCCTGTGTAAACTGGGCTAGCCAGGAGTGCTGTTTGTTCTACTTGAGGTCCTCACTCCAGTCCTTGGACCTTCCTTTGTTCTATTTTCTTAGGCTTTTCCCTTCCTTGTCTTTTAGCCATGCCATTCTGGACTCATTTTTCCTCTTCTAACTATCTAACATTCCCCTGTCAAGAGACGGGTGGCCCAATTCTTTGGGAATAGTGGTGTCAAGGTCTTTCTGGCTACTTCCTGCTGTACTGGGATGGCAAGGGGGCATTGGGCCTCCCCCTCTTGCTAGTCTCAGGCCACAGAGTCCTTAGAGCAGTGTCCATCTAAGGGTGAGTGATATTTTCCATGATTGGCTGTAGTTTTATATATCCTTGTTGAACTGGCACTGCATGTTGTAGCTTGTTGACCTGGGCAGAGATAAAATGGGTTAGACAATTGATAATACCTGGAGTAATCATAAGCAGCATCAATATGGCATAACAAAGACTAGTAGGGGCACTAGCCAACTACAAATTCCCATTGCCAGGATGTCTCAAGTCCTTCCTTTTTCAGGGATCAGACCTATCTCCTGTCTGTTTTGGAGTACAACCCCTGCAAGCTGTGTTGGCTTTTTAGAGCTGTCCTGAGAAATCTTATTCCCAGAAACTAGATTTTGGGGGTATTCATTAGAATGACACTCATTTGTAGTTCTGTATAGGTATCTGAGAACTCTCAGGGGCTCACAGATGTATGGAGTGTCCTCTTCTGTTTTCTTCCATGGCTTGACTCATGAGTAGTGAATCCAGGAGTCATATCCTGCTACCTTGATTGCTGCGAGGGTAGAAAGTATTACAGCATGGGGTTCTTCCATGTGGGCTGGAGTTGAGCCTTTGGGGACCCATCTTTCTAGACTTTAATTAGGACTTGAGTCCCTGAAGCTTATAGTGGTGAAGCCTTAGAATATTTTGGGTCCTTGTTGACAACCCCACAAGCCTACAGCCTGTTGGAATTGCCCAATGGCTATGGTATAAGACCAGAGTGTCTGAGCCTCTGGATCTAGGAAAATGTCATTGACATAAACAAAAGGTCTCCCATATAGCATCTCATAAGGACTAAGACCAACCTGTTCCTTAGGGGCAATACGGGTGTAGAGGAGAACTATTGGTAAAGCCTCCTTCCATCCCAGGGAGGTCTCCTGGGCTATCTTTTTATCACTGATTCTAAGAATTGGTTGGCTCTTTCTACTTTTCCTGAAGACTGAGGCCTCCAGGCACAATGGAGATAATAAGTAATGCCCAATGCTTTAGAGACCCGTTTGGTGACCTTAGAAGCAAATGATGTCCCATTGTCACTTTGTAATGACCTGGCAGACTAAATCTTGGAATGATTTCATGGCGCAGTTTTTTAATTACCTCCTGGTGGCTCAGAGGTTAAGGCGTCTGCCTCTGATGCAGGAGACTCGGGTTCGATCCCTGGGTTGGGAAGATCCCCTGGAGAAGGAAATGGTAATCCACTCCAGTATTCTTGCCTAGAGAATCCCATGGACAGAGAAGCCTGGTAGGCTACAGTCCACGGGGTCGCAAAGAGTTGGACATGCCTGAGCGAGGAGACTTCCTCTACCTTCTCAGTCCAGGTGGGAAAGCCTTCAATCCACCCTGTGAATGTATTTATCATGACTAATGGATATTTATACCCCTGAGAAACTGGCATCTGGGTGAAGTCCATCTGCCAGTCCTCTCCTGGGTAGGTCCCAGGTCATTGGACAGGCTGGGCCAGCTGGGGTCTTTGAGCTTCTTGGGGGTTGTTTAATTGGCAAGTGGGACAAGAGGAGACCACTTGCTGTGTAGTTGTTTGGAGGCCTGCTCCTCTGAAGGACCTTTCTAGTAATTTTTGGAGGGCCTTCTCCCTAAATGAGTGGTGGCATGTAAGGAGTTAACCAACTTACATTGGAGGTTTCCAGGCAGAAAATGGAGTCCCTCTTTTGGAACCACCCCAAATGATTTTGAAAGCCTCATTCTTAGCTTTAAGAGTCTTGCCTTCAGTATATGAAGGAGTTTCTGGCAAATTAGTCTGTGGAACTAATGTGGCAACCCCTATTAGGTCATTGTTCTATAATGCTGCTCTCTTAGCTGCCTGATCGGCTGCTTGGTTCCCTCGTGACACTTCTGTGCTCCCTGTATGGTGTCCTTTACAGTGGGAGACTGAAACCTCAGTGGGCATATGGACTGCCTCCAAGAGTCTAAGAATTTGATCATCATATTTGACTGGGGACCCTCTGGTGGTCAAGTGGCCTCTTTCCTTCCAAATAGCAGTATGTGCACGTAGCACCAGAAAGGCATACTTGGAGTCAGTGTAAATAACTACTCTTTTGCTTTTCCTAGCAATAAAACTCGAGTCAGGGCTATGAGCTCAGAGAACTGGGAAGTACCTGATGGCAAAGGTTTGGCCTCTATGGTCTCAAAATTAGAGACTATTGCATATCCACCTCTTCTTTTTTCCATCCAAGACAAAGCTGCTTCTATCAGTGTACCAGATTTCCTCAGGATTGGTCAGAGGATCTTCTGACAATCCCTCTCCAGATTTTGTCCAGTGGTCCAAGGTTTCTAGGCAAGAGTGAAAGGGGAGAGAGCCCTCGGAGGTAGGCAGGAGGGTGGCTGGGTTAAGAAACTCACAAGGGGATATAGTGAGGCCTGGATTTTCCATCAGCACTACTTGATATCTGAGGATTCTTTGACCAGATATCAATAAGTGGCCTCTCCCACTTAGGAATTGTTTCACTTGGTGGCTGGTAAAAATAGTTTGCCCCCAAAAGAAAGTTTTAAAGTATTTTCGATCAGGATTGCAATAGCTTCAAGGTTTTGAAGGCAGGGAAAGATTTTTTCCCAGTAAGGGAGGAGGACAGTCAGGGACCACTAGAAACTGGTGGGAAAATATTTGCCCATCCCAGCAACAAAGTTCTCAGGTGAATCTTTTTGCAATTGTTTTCCCTGTAGCACTCAAAATGGTATAGGTTTGGGAGGAAAAGGCTATGGAGTAGGAGGTCAGGACAGAGTCCGTAGGCCCTGTGAAATTCTCCAACCAAGAAATTCTCGGACCTACCTGCCACATCCATTTGTACCCTTGGCTCCAGCCCTGTGATGATTATCTGTGATAGACGGGCTGGCTGGAATGGGTCGCTTCAGTCCTGTTGAACCATCGTAAGGGAAGGCTTAATGCTTGACCTTGAGGCTCTTGGGTCCCAAGGGCAGAGTGCTGCCCAATGTCCCAGTTGATGGTATTTGTAGCAAGCCATTCTAGGAGACTTGTCATGGTTTGGACACTCTTTGACCCAGTGCTCCACCTGTCTACAGATTAGGCATTTGCCTCCTTCAAGGACTCAGGCTTTGCTATAGAGCTTCCCTGTTGGGTAGCCAGCATCTGGGCATGCCTTGTATCTTTCTTTTTCTCCCTCTCCTGTGCCTTGGCCTCCCTCTCCTGTTCTCTGTAATAAAAGGTGCTGGTGGCTGTCTGGACCATCTCATCTAAAGAGCAGTAGCTGCTGTAATTTTATCCTAATGACTGATGCTCACTGTGACAGAAATTTGTCCTTTAAAATCACCTGTCCCTCATAAGAGTCTAAGTCCAAATTGGTAAACCTTTGGAGGGCCTTGTTTAGCTTTTCCAGAAAGGCAATGCTGTTCTCATTGGTCTCCTAAGTTATTGCTGAGGCCCGGACATAGTCCCACAAGAAATAGGCTTCCTTCTATTTCCATGACTGGACTTCCTTAGGGGTGAGTCTTTCTAAAACTTACCCTACTCAGTACTGTTTCAACCCGAGAGCTAGGCGTCCCCGGGTCAGGGTGAAGATCCCCAAGCAAGCTGAAGTGTGACAGCCTCCAGGAGATTGAAACCTCAGGCAGGTCGAGGCAGGATGGCTTCCCGAGACCTGGGCCCCTGGGCAGGTCGAGGCATGATGACCTCCTGGGACCCCTGAATTGGCGGATCCCTGAGCAGATTGAAGTATGACAACCTTTCGAGGACCAGATCGCTAGGCAGATTGAGGCCGGTCCACCTTCTGGGAATCGCCAGATTGGAGTTGGGCATCCCCAAGGCCTTCAGTGTGACCAGTACTGGGTAGGATTCAGTCCAGTTCAGTTGCTCAGTCATATCCAACTCTTTGCAACCCCATGAATTGCAGCACACCAGGCCTTACTGTCCATCACCAACTCCCAGAGATCACCCAAACCCATGTCCATTGATTTGGTGATGCCATCTAACCATCTCATTCTCTGTTGTCTCCTTCTCCTCCTGCCTTCAATCTTTCTCAGCATCAGGATTTTTTCCAATTAGTCAGCTCTTCACATCAGGTAGCCAAAGTATTGAAGTTTCAGCTTCAACGACAGCCCTTCCAATGAACACCCAGGACCGATCTCCTTTAGGATGAATGGGTTGGATCTCCTTGTAGTCCAAGGGACTCTCAAGAGTCTTCTCCAACACCATAGTTCAAAAGCATCAATTCTTCAGCACTCAGCTTTTTATAGTCCAACTCTCACATCCATACATGACCACTGGAAAAACCATAGCCTTGACTAGACGGACCTTTGTTGACAAAGTAATATCTCCGGTTTTTAATATGCTGCCTAGGTTGGTCATAACTTTCTTTCCAAAGACTAAGCATCTTTTAATTTCATGGCTGCAATCACCATCTGCAGTGATTTTGGAGCCCCAAAATATAAAGTCAGCCACTGTTTCCCCATCTATTTGCCATGAAGTGATGAGAGCGGATGTCATGATCTCAGTTTTCTGAATGTTGAGCTTTAAGCCAACTTTTTTTTTTTTTAACTGTATGGTATCATTTATATGTGAATCTAAAAAACACAGCAAAAATAAAATAAAAACACAGCAAACTAGAGAATATAACAAAAAAGAATCAGACAGCTCACTCTCCTCTGTCACTTTCATCAAGAGGCTCTTTAGTTCTTCACTTTCTGCCATACGGGTGGTGTCACCTGCATATTTGAGGTTATTGATATTTCTCCCAATACGGTTAAAGGGCTGTAATTTTAACTCATTGCCAGTTTGTTCACTGCAGATGGAAATAGATATCATTATGTAAAGCAATCCAAGCCTGGGCCTTGAGACAGGGAACCTGGTGAAACAGTCATAAGCCTTATCCTCCTACTGCTCTAAGGGATTCAAAGTCATTGATTTCCTCTCCTATTCCTTCATAAGAGCAGCTTAGGGTGTTTCCAGTGGTAAACATTTCATTGTCATAGACCCACTTTAGGTAATAACAGAAATTACTGACAGATGAGTGGGTTATCTGGCCCTCTTAGGGGCATTAAGAGTATTTTAATAATAGGCTGGGTGGAGGAATGTTGCCTACACGGGGGCAGGGTCCTGGTTGTAGGAGTTAGTAATTGGCTTAAGAAAAATTGATAAGAGGCAACAGACCAGATGTTCCACAAAAGTGGAATGGAGATTTGATCCGGGGGTTTGTTTGTAAGTTTAGAAGTGTCATAAGGTCTTGGGGACCAAACCGCATGCAGGGATAACTCCTGAAGTGGCAATCATCCCTGGAAGTCCAGTTGCCTTTAAAGGGATACCAACAGATGGATTTCTAGCAGGCATTGTGTGCCTGTCTCCCACTGTAGTGGGTTCACTGAGAGATGCTGATGTTGCACGTGTTGTAGAAAACCTGGAATATGAAGGCCTGAATATCTAGACAGACTGGATATTATACAGTATTTCCCTCCCCAGGGCCAGCTATTTTCTGGTTGACCGTCCAGAAGATTGTAGATGCAACATTGTAGGCCTGGATAGGACTTAGAAAAGAGCATGAAACAGGAGGGAAGGAGGCAGGGCACAACTTTTGAAAGAATGATATAACACAAGAGCACAACACAAACAGATTAAAATCATTTGGGTCCAAGATGACAAGTCAAATTCAAGTAAACCTTAATCCCCAATCTGTAAATTCAATGACACACCCAGAGGTGGCAGGACAGTTCCAAGGCACTATCAAAAGAGGAGTGGGTGGTTCCCCAAGGGTTGGGATGATCCTCCCACTCATTAGCATATGAGTTCACCCAGCTTTCAAAATTTAGCCACACCACATTCCATGGCCCTCTGCAATGGCCTACACCATGCAGAGTGTGCTTCTCTCTGAATACTAACAAATCCACTTCTTACTTATTGCTGTGATTCTAACTGAATTTTTGCAATGAGACATCAGAGCCTAAGCTTCATTAGGTCTGGAAGCCAGGCATCATGAGTTTTGGCTGGGCTTAAGTCCCAGGAGAGAGGATCTGAAGGACAGGAGGAAAAAGCAGTGGGAAAAGCGTGCCAAAGAATCCTCTTCATAACTTGCCAGAAAATCTGCTAAATACCTGACCTGTGCTCACAGTTTTCATTGACCTGATCCTTGGCACAAAGAAAATTAAGGACAGAAGAACCCCCACCAGCTTGGGCAACAGGTACTGGGGCTCAGCACATAGTGGAGCCTTTGGGGCATACTGAGGAGTAGGCCCTGCCAGAGTCCCTCAATTGTACCCACTGCCTTTCACCTGTTATCGGGAGATTCAAGGAAACAAGAAATAGAGACTGTAAAGGGATTAAGATTTTTTTTCTTTTTTTTTAAAATTAAATTTATTTATTTTTTTAATTACAATACTGTATTTGTTTTGCCATACATTGACACGAATCAGCCATAGGTGAACACAATCTGCCAATGCAAAAGCCCCCTCCCACCTCCCACCCCACATCCTCTACTTGAATCATCCTGTGCATCAGCCCCATGCATCCTGCATCCTACATTGAACATAGATTAGCATTTCGTTTCTTACCGGAAAATATACATGTTTCATTGCTATTCTCCCAAACCATCCCACCCTTTCCCTCTCCCTCAGAGTCCAAAAGTCCACTCTATATCTCTGTGTCTCTTGTTGTCTCACATATAGGGTCATCATTACTGTCTTCTAAATTCCATATATATGTGTCAGTATACTCTATTGGTGTTTTTCTTTCTGGCTTACTTCACTCTGTATAATCGGTTCCAATTTCATCCATCTCATTAGAACTGAGTCAAATTTATTCTTTTTAAGGGCTGAGTAGTATTCCATAGTGTATATGAACCACAGCTTTCTTATCCATTCATCTGCTGATGGACATCTAGGTTGCTTCCATGTCCTGGCTATTATAAACAGCGCTGCAATGAACATTGGGGTACATGTGTCTCTTTCAATTCTGGTTTCCTCAGTGTGTATGCCCAGCAGTGGGATTGCTGGGTCATAAGGCAGTTCTATTTGCAATTTTTTAAGGAATCTCCACACTGTTTTCCATAATGGCTGTACTAGTTTGCATTCCCACCAGCAGTGTAAGAGGGTTCCCTTTTCTCCACATCCTCTCCAGCATTTATTGCTTGTAGACTTTTGGATCGCAGCCATTCTGACTGGTGTGAACTGGTACCTCATTGTGGTCTTGATTTGCATTTCTCTGATAATGAGTGATGTTGAGCATCTTTTCATGTGTTTGTTAGCCATCCATATGTCTTCTTTGGAGAAATGCCTATTTAGTTCTTTGGCCCATTTTTTTTATTGGATCATTTATTTTTCTGGAGTTGAGCTGCATAAGTTGCTTATATATCTTTGAGATTAGTTGTTTGTCAGTTGTTTCATTTGCTATTGTTTTCTCCCATTCAGAAGGCTGTCTTTTCACCTTGCTTATAGTTTCCTTTGTTGTGCAGAAGATTTTAATTTTAATTAGATCCCATTTGTTTATCTTTGCTTTTATTTCCAGTATACTGGGAGTTGGATCATAGAGGATCCTGCTGTGATTTATGTCGGAGAGTGTTTTGCCTATGTTCTCCTCTAGGAGTTTTATAGTTTCTGGTCTTACATTTAGATCTTGAATCCATTTTGAGTTTATTTTTGTGTATGGTGTTAGAGAGGGGTCTAGTTTCATTCTTTTACAAGTGGTTGACCAGTTTTCCCAGCACCACCTGTTAAAGAGACTATCTTTACTCCATTGTATATTCTTGCCTCCTTTGTCGAAGATAAGGTGTCCATAGGTATGTGGGTTAATCTCAGGGCTTTCGATTTTGTTCCATTGATCTATATTTCTGTCTTTGTGCCAGTACCATACTGTCTTAATGACTGTGGCTTTGTAGTAGAGCCTGAAGTCAGGCAAGTTGATTCCTCCAGTTCCATTTTTCTTTCTCAAGATTGCTTTGGCTATTCGAGGTTTTTTGTATTTCCATACAAATCTTGAGATTATTTGATCTAGTTCTGAGAAAAATACTGCTGGTAGCTTGATGGGAATTGCATTGAATCTGTAGATTGCTTTGGGTAGTATACTCATTTTCACTATATTGATTCTTCCAAGCCATGAGCATGGTATATTCCTCCATCTATTAGTGTCCTCTTTGATTTCTTTCATCAGTGTTTTATAGTTTTCGATATATAGGTCTTTAGTTTCTTTAGGTAGGAATATTCCTAAGTATTTTATTCTTTTCGTTGCAATGGTGAATGGAATTGTTTCCTTAACTTCTTTTTCTACTTTCTCATTATTAGTGTATAGGAATGCAAGGGATTTCTGAGTGTTGATTTTATATCCTGCAACTTTACTATATTCACTGATTAGCTCTAGTAGTTTTCAGGTCGAGTCTTTAGGATTTTCTATGTAGAGGATCATGTCATCTGCAAACAGTGAGAGTTTTACTTCTTCTTTTCCAATTTGGATTCCTTGTATTTCTTTTTCTGCTCTGATTGCCGTGGCCAAAACTTCCAGTACGATGTTGAAGAGTAGTGGTGAAAGTGGACACCCTTGTCTTGTTCCTGACTTTAGGGGAAATGGTTTCAATTTTTCGCCATTGAGGATAATGTGAGCTGTGGGTTTGTCATATATAGCTTTTATTATGTTGAGGTATGTTCCTTCTATTCCTGCTTTCTGGAGAGTTTTTATCATAAATGGATGCTGAATTTTGTCAAAGGCTTTTTCTGCATCTATTGAGATAATCATATGATTTTTTATTTCTCAGTTTGTTAATGTGATGAATTACATTGATTGACTTGCGGATATTGAAGAATCCTTGCATCCCTGGGATAAAGCCCACTTGGTCATGGTGTATGATCTTTTTAATGTGTTGCTGGATTCTGATTGCTAGGATTTTGTTGAGGATTTTTGCATCTATGTTCATCAGTGATATTGGCCTGTAGTTTTCTTTTTTGTGGTGTCTTTGTCAGGTTTTGGTATTAGGGTGATGGTGGCCTCATAGAATGAGTTTGGAAGTTTACCTTTCTCTGCAATTTTCTGGAATAGCTTCAGTAAGATAGGTGTTAGCTCTTCTCAGAATTTTTGGCAGAATTCAGCTGTGAAGCCGTCTGGACCTGGGCTTTTGTTTGCTGGAAGATTTCTGATTACAGTTTCAATTTCCATGCTTGTGATGGGTCTGTTAAGATTTTCTATTTCTTCCTGGTTCAGTTTTGGAAAATTGTACTTTCAAATACTAAAGGATAGACTTTAGAAAGGAAACACAAAAAGGACATATAAACCCGAACCCAAAACAATAAAGTAAATGGCAACAGGAGCATACTTATCAATAATTACCTTAAATGTAAATGGGTTGAATGCCCCAACCAAAAGGCAAAGACTGGCTGAATGGATACAAAATCAAGATCCCTATATATGCTGCCTACAAGAGACCCACCTCAAAACAACGGACACATACAGACTAAAAGTGAAGGGCTGGAAAAAGATATTCCATGCAAATAAAGACCAAAAGAAAGCAGGAGTAGCAATACTCATATCCGATAAAATAGACTTTGAAACAAAGGCTGTGAAAAGGGACAAAGAAGGCCACTACATAATGATTAAAGGATTGATCCAAGAAGAAGATATAACAATTATAAATATATATGCACCCAACATAGGAGCACCGCAATATGTAAGACAAATGCTAACAAGCATGAAAGGGGAAATTAATAATAACACAATAATAGTGGGAGACTTTAATACCCCACTCACACCTATGGACAGATCAACTAAACAGAAAATTAACAAAGAAATGCAAACGTTAAACGATACAATAGACCAGTTAGACCTAATTGATATCTATAGGACATTTCACCCCAAAACAATGAATTTCACGTTTTACTCAAGTGCACACGGAACCTTCTCCAGAATAGATCACATTCTGGGTCATAAATCTAACCTTGATAAATTCAAAAAATTGAAATTATTCCAAGCATCTTCTCTGACCATAATGCACTAAGGTTAGATCTCAATTATAGGAGAAAAACTATTAAAAATTCCAACATTTGGAGGCTGAACAACACCCTACTGAATAATCAACAAATCACAGAAGAAATCAAAAAGAAATCAAAATATGCATCGAAACAAATGAAAATGAAAACACAACTACACAGAACCTTTGGGACACTATAAAAGCAGTCCTAAGAGGAAAGTTCATAGCAATACAGGCATACCTCAAGAAACAAGAAAAAGTCAAATAAATAACCTAACTCTACACCTAAAGCAACTAGAAAAGGAAGAAATAGAGAACCCCAGAGTTAGTAGAAGGAAAGAAATCCTAAAAATTAGGGCAGAAATAAATGCAAAAGAAACAAAAGAGACCATAGCAAAAATCAACAAAGCAAAAAGCTGGTTCTTTGAAAGGATAAATAAAATTGACAAACCATTAGCCAGACTCATCAAGAAACAAAGAGAAAAAAATCAAATCAACAAAATTAGAAATGAAAATGGAGAGATCACAACAGACAACTCAGAAATACAAAGAATCATAAGAGACTACTATCAGCAATTATATGCCAATAAAATGGACAACTTGGAAGAAATGGACAAATTCTTAGAAAAGGGATTAAGATTTTGATTTTGCAAGGCATATGTCCTTCCAGCCATAGAAGTGAGGACCTCCTACATTAATTGGAGGTCTTCTGGAATCTGAGACTGAGCTGCGTGAGCTTTCTGCTGAGTTCGTTTTTTGCTGTCTGGGTTTCCAGCATGCTGGGCTTCTTGTCACTTTCCCTGCATTGGGTTTTCTTCTCCGTCATCTCCCACCACAGGAGCTTTCACTGAATTGGGATCCTGCTGTGCTTGGCCTCCACCTTGGGGGCCGCACCTAGGTTGTTTAAGCCAGGGTAAATCAGAGTCACATCACAACAGATGTCGGGGAGTGTGTAATTTCCTTGGTTCTGTTTCATCACAAAAATTTTGAAGTGACAGACCAGCGTTACAGCTCTTGGATGGATCAGTGTTACAGATCTGTGTTATAACTCAGTTTTTTTAGAAAATAAAGGAAAATATATCCTCGAGATGTGAAGCCACGCTGACCTAAAAGATGCAAAGAAAATACAGAGAGAGAGATCAGGAGAGAGGGAGACTCCCAACCCATTGGTTCATCATTTTCTATGTTTTTTCTCCTCCCCTGGGCCTGTCCTATGTAAATTGGGCTAGCAGGAGTACTGTTTGTTCTACCTGAAGTCCTCACTCAGGTCCTTGGATATTCCTTTGTTCTCTTTTCCCAAGCTTTTCCCTTCCTTGTCTTTTAGCCACCACCAGGCTGGACTCCTTTTTCCCTATTTTAATTACCAAACACATCCATATAATCCTCTGTCATCCCCCTTTTCTCCTGTCTTGAATCTTTCCCAGAATCAGGTCTTTTCAAATGAGTGAGTTCTTTACATCAGGTGGCCAAGTATTGGCTTCAGCATCAATCCTTCCAATGAATATTCATGACTGATTTTGTTTAGGTTGGGCTGGTTAGATCTTCTTGCTGTCCAAGGGATTCTCAAGAGTCTTCTTCAACATTTCATTTCTAAAACATCAATTCTTTGGCGCTCAGCTTTCTTTATGGTCCAACTCCCACATCCTTACATGACTACTGAAAAACCATAGCTTTGGCTAGACAGATTTTGTCAGCAAAGTAATGTCTCTGCTTTTTAATATGTTGTCTAGGTTGGTCATAGTTGTTCTTCCAAGGAGCAAGTGTTTTTGAATTTCATGGCTAGAGTCGCCATCTGCAGTGATTTTGGAGCCCAAGAAAATAAAGTCTCTCACTGTTTCCCCATCAATTTGCCATTAAGTGATGGGACCCAAAAGATGATGTTGTAAAAGTGCTGTACTCAATATGCCAGCAAATTTGGAAAACTGAGCAGTGGCTAAAGAACTGGAAAAGGTCAGTTTTCATTCCAGTCTCAAAGAAAGGTAATGCTAAAACTACTGCAGAATGGCATTCATCTCACATGCTAGTAAAGTAATGCTCAAAATTCTCCAAGACAGGTTTCAGCAATACATGGACCTTGAACTTTCAGATGTTCAAGCTGAATTTAGAAAAGGCAGAGGAATCAGAGATCAAATTGCCAACATCCATTGGATCATCGAAATAGCAAGAGTGTACCAGAAAAATGTCTATTTCTGCTTTATTGATTATGCCAAAGTCTTCGATTTTGTGGACCACAACAAACTCTGGAAAACTCTGAAAGAGATGGGAATACCAGACCACCTGATCTGCCTCTTGAGAAATCTTTATGCAGTTAGAACTGGATATGGAACAACAGACTGGTTCCAAATAGGGAAAGGAACACATCAAGGCTGTATACTGTCACCCTGCTTATTTAACTTATATGCAGAGTACATCATGAGAAATGCTGGGCTGGAAGACACACAAGCTGGAATCAAGATTGTCAGGAGAAATATCAATAATCTCAGATATGCAGTCGACACCACCCTTATGGAAGAAAGTGAAGAAGAACTAAAGATCCTCTTGATGAAAGTGGAAGAGGAGAGTGAAAAAGTTGGCTTAAAATCAATATCAGAAAACTAAGATCATGGCATGTGATCTCACCACTTCATAGCAAATAGATGGGGAAACAGTGACAGACTTTATTATTTGGGGCTCCAAAATCACTGCAGATGGTGATTGTAGCCATGAAATTAAAGGATACTTGCTCCTTGGAAGAAAAGTCATGACCAACCTAGACAGTATAATAAGAAGTAGAGACATTACTTTGCCAATAAATGTATCTCTAGTCAAAGCTATGGTTTTTCCAGTAGTCATGTATGCATGTGAGATTTGTTCTGTAAAGAAAGCTGAGTGCTAAAGATTTGATGCTTTTGAACTGTAGTTTTGGAGAAGACTCCTGAGAGTCCCTTCGACTGCAAGGACATCCAGCCAGTCCATCTTAAAGTCCTGAGTGTTCATTGGAAAGACTGATATTGAAGCTGAAAGTCCAATACTTTGGCCACCTGATGCGAGGAGCTGACTCATTGGAAAAGGCCATGATTCTTGGAAAGATTGAAGGCAGGAGGAGAAGGGGATGACAGAGGGTGACATGGTGGGGGCGGCATCACTGAGTCAATGTAGATGAGTTTGAGTAAACTCAAAAGTTGACAATGGACAGGGAGCTCTGACCTACTGCAGTCCATGTGGTCTCAAAATATTGGACATGACTGAGCGACTGAACTGAACTGATGGGACAAGATGCCATGATCTTAGTTTTTGAATGTTGAGTTTTAAGACAACTTTTTCACTCTCTGCTTTCACTTTCATCAAGGCTCTTTAGTTCTTCTTCACTTTCTACCATAAAGCTGATGTCATCTGTGTATCTGAGGTTATTTGTATTTCTCCCGACAATCTTGATTTTGGCTTGTGATTCATCCAGCCTGACATTCACATCATGTACTCTACATATAAGTTAAATACACAGGGGACAATATACAACCTTGACATACTCATTTCCCAGTTTGGAACCAGTCTGTTGTTCCATGTCCAGTGCTAACTGTTGCCTCTTTACCTGCATACAGGTTTCTCAGTAGGCAGGTAAGGTAGTCTGGCATTCTCATCTTTTTAAGAATGTTCCACAGTTTGTTGTGATCCATACAGTCAAAGGCTTTGACAGAGTCAAAGCAGAAATAGATGTTTTCCTGTAACTCTCTTGGTTTTTTGATGATTTAACAGATATTGGCGATTTGATCTCTTGTTCCACTGCCTTTTTTTAATCCAGCTTGAGCTTCTGGATGTTCATGTTTCATGTACTATTGAAGCCTGCTTTGAGGATTTTGGGCACTATTTGGTAGCTTGTGAGATGAGTCCAATTATGCAGTAGTTTGAACATTCCTTGGCATTGCCTTTCTTTGGGATTGGAATGAAAATTGACATTTTCCTGTCCTGTGGCCACTGCTGAGTTTTCCAAATTTGCTGGAATATTGAGTGCAGCACTTTGACAGTATCATCTTTTAGAATTTGAAGTCTATCAATAGTAGCCAGATAATGATGGTGCATATTATTAATAAGTATATCTGTTCAGTTCAGTTGCTCAGTCATGTCCAACTCTTTGCTTCCGCATGACCTTCAGCACATCAGGCTTCTCTGTCCATCACCAACTGCTGTAGCTTACTCGAACTCTTGTTCATCGAGTCAGGTGATGCCATCCAACTATCTTATCCCCTGTCGTCTCCTTCTCTTCCTGCCTTCAATCTTCTCCTACCTTCAATCTTCTCCTAACTTCAATAAGTATATAATATGCAGTATTTTATATAAATGTAGAAATTATCTACTAATGTAACCCAAACATAATAGCTATTTATTATTTTGTTCATTACTAAATATATTTAGTAAGAGTAAATGAGAAAGAGTTCTCTTTTATAGTAAATGGCATTTTATATACATTTAACCTAAAAATGCCTACAAAGGAAATTAATTCAGGAAAAATTTTTTGCATAAACTTAGTATGTCTTTTGGAGAAGGCAATGGCACCCCACTCCAGTACTCTTGCCTGGAAAATCCCATGGATGGAGGAGCCTGGTAGGCTGCAGTCCATGGGGTCGCTGAGGGTCGGACACGGCTGAACGACTTCACTTCCAATTTTCACTTTCATGAATTAGAGAAGGAAATGGCAACCCACTCCAGTGTTCTTACCTGGAGAATCCCAGGGACGGAGGAGCCTTGTGGGCTGCCGTCTATGGAGTTGCACAGAGTTGGACACGACTGATGTGACTTAGCAGCAGCAGCAGTATGTCTTTATGGCACATCTCTTAAATTTATTTTGTACCAAACTATGCCAAAGGAATGAAGGGTTTTGTTTGTTTAGAACAGAGTGCTTAGCTACTTATTAGGGTATGAATACCAAATTCTATTTTTTGATGTAATAATGATATTGATGATTATATCAGTTTTCAATTTCTGCAAAATAAATCACCACACATTTATTAGCTTAAAATAACATATATTTATGATCTTACCATCTGTAGGCCTGGCGTCTGGCATGACTAACCTGAGCCCTTTGTTCAGGATTTCTCAAAGCTCTTTCTAGGACTGTGGCTTCATATAGAATCCAGGACCCTCTTAAGCTTCATGTCTTTGTTGCTTAGAATTTTTATGTAACCATAGAACTCATGGTGATATGATTTCTCAGCACCAGAGATTGAGTCAGTTGTCGAGCCTCCTTAAGTCTTCTTTCAAAGACATTATCTAATATGTCAGGCCCATCCAGAATAAACTCTCTATTGATTAAGCCAAATTCAACAGATTAGAGATATTAATTTTATCTACACAAACCTACCTGCATAGCCCATTCCCTCTGTCATATGCTATAGCCATATTCCTTTAGTAGGAATTTATAAGTCTCACTCACAATCCAGGGGAGGGTATTATACAATGGCAAGGCCAGTGAGGATCACCACTGACTACCACAATGATGAAGGTAGCAATAATTTTTTTTTTTTTTTTGGTGTTGTTGTCAGTAATTTTTAATTCACTCATCCATATAGTCAACTAAACTTTACAGAGCAGTCACTACTCGTGATTCTAATTGTTGGAGACACTGCAGTGAATACAATGGATCAACTTCCTGCACTCAGAGTTTACATTCTATTTGATAAAGTATGATAAAGGCATAGATGCTTGACATGAAATCAGATAATAAAGAAAGCTGTGAAGAAAACTAAAACAGTGTATGTGATTAGAGAGTTACAGGAGTGATGTTATTTCAGATAAGACAGACTGGAAATGCTGCTATGGAGAGCAGTATTTCAGCACTGACTTGAAAGAAATAAGAATGTGTGGGCATATAGCCAAACACATTCCTGGTAGAGGAGACAGCAAGAAAGGCTGCAAAGGCAGAAGTGTTGTTAGGAGTAGTAGGGAGGCCAGGGAAAGGGCCAAAATGAGAAGAAAAATGTAGGAGATGATGCCAAGAATTTCTTAAGGGATATGATAATGAAAAACCAAAGGATACCTGTTATTTATTTGCCCCTCATAGAAATGCATGTGTGTGTATGTGTGTGTGTGTAGAGAGAGTGTTGAATCAGGGAGTAAAAAGGAGAGACATTTTATTTCTGGTCTTTGAATTGGAATCTTGTTGTTATGTAAGAATAGATTTTAAGGAGAAAGAAAGAAACTATAAAATATTTTTGTATCAACTGCAATATTTGAAGCAAGAGATTAGGGTATTTGTTGTCACAAAGACAGTGAATAAAGACAGTTATAATTTCTTGAAAATCATTCACAAAAGAATGGTTTTAATAGTCTGGAGTTCTTAAAACACTCAAACATTTCCTCTGGATTATCTTCCTCTGTCTTTCTATATCTTTACATTCTAGAATATCATTAGCTTTGTACTATAATTGATCTCCATAAAGACACAATTCATTTTCCTTTATCTGTCATGAATCGATCTATAATCCATTCCTGGATGATGCATAACACAATTAGAAGTAGCATAATCTTAGATAAGAGAGAATATATTAATCAGGATTCAAGATGACAAGTTTTCACCATCATATCATTTATGAAGGAAGATGAGAATGGAACATATTTTTTATTTATAAAACTCTACTGTATAATATTCACTAATAGAAAATATCCTTTGCAGTGTATGCTTTGTTATAATTATTTTTATTTCAGATCAGATTTTAAGCTCTTATCTTCTTTAGAAAGTTTATAAATATTTAATAAGTTTTTCTGCAGAGAACTATTTTTAGTTTTAATATTGTTTTTGCTTGCCAGCCAGCTAGTAAATCCAGCTTTTATCCTACAGTGAAACAATATAAATGACATGAAGCAAACAGTGGAATTTTGGCATAAGGATAGTTTATCTAGTTTTCAATAGACTTTAAACAAATATTGTTAAAATGCTAACTTTAGAATATAATAAGTATTTAGTGTGAAAATAGCTCATATATAATTTTAGGATTCAATGGAACAGAAAGCAGTATGAGCTAGTTCCAAGGAAGCTCCCAGCCAGTGCTCTGTCAATGAACCTGTAAAACCCAACAATATATTAACAAGAGAATATTCTTATATAGGATATTTCTGAAGGAAATGTCAGCAATGCAATTTAGAGGGTATCATAGCATAATTTGAACTCATGATTAATAAAACACTCATGCTCTGTGCTAGGTTGTTTTAGTCATGTCCAAGTCTTTAGACTGTATGGACTGTATGGACTTTAGCCCACCAGGCTCCTCTGTCCATGGGATTCTCCAGGCAAGGATACTGGAACGGGTTGCCATGCCCTCCTCCAAGGAATCTTCCCCACTCAGGGATTGAACCTGCATCTCTCTTATCTCCTGTATTGGTAGGCAGGTTCTTTACCACTAGCGGCACCTGGGAAGCCCTTGTGATTACCTCTGTGTACCAATATGCCAAGTACTCCTACTGAGCCTTGGGCATTTTGAGGAGATGCTGCAGAGGCTTTTATTTTGAAATTGAAAGACAGAAACCCATAGGTACTCCAGGCCCTTTGTTAGAGCAACTCCTCTACATTTTATATTGTATAATTCCTTGGAATTAAGCACTTTTGCCCTATATATGTAAGTCTGGATCTTCATATACAATGGTTGCTGTATTTGTTTTGTGGAGGAATTTCTGAATTATGTAAAATACAAAGTCATATGAATATGAGATACATTTAAGCCACAAATTCCTTCATTGAATCCACCTGACTTCTCCCAAATAGCACATATGACCATCTTAATTTTGCATATTTTCTGAATATTTTGATGCTTATTACATTCATACATATACATATTAACACATATATACACACATGCAACATATATATATTTATTTGAAGATTATAGTTTAAAAACATAGATAAGATTAAGTGTCCTACAAATAATATTCTATACTATTTTATATGTTAATATTTCAGAAGCCAGAAAAAGTAATATTTGTATGAAAACATATGCTAGAAAAATTCAATTTTCTACAATTCAAACTGAGGCTTGGAAAAAATTGTCTTATTATTTAATTTTATTTAAATCATCTTATACATTGAAACTGTAATAATTTTTATTTCATAATTCAGAATCTAAATTACTACTTAGCCTATAATTGTGTTATTTTATCAATAATGGCAATATCTGTCTTATAATCAATGTCTTTATGTCACATTCAATGTGAGTTTTGGCATATTTAATTAAGATCTACCATCCAGCATTTTTCCTACTTATCTCAATTTATCTTTTTCCTTCTTTTTGCCTTCCCTTAGGCTAACTGACCATTTTTCTGGATTCTACTTTATTTCCTCTGTTAAGTTATATGTATATATCTTGTTGTTGTTAATTATTTTAATGATGCCCTAAGGCTAATAATATACATGTTTAATTATTCAGAGTTTGCCTTCAAAAATGTTAATACCACTTCACATGTAGTGTAAGAATATTACAATTATATATTTCTAATTCCTTCCTCCTATTCTTTGTGCTGTTCTTGTAATAGTCTCTTAAATATTGCATAGACACACAATATAGTCATGCCATTTTAAATGAGAAAAAAATAATGAATTTCATTGTATCATCATCTTTACACTACCAGTGCTATTCATTTCATTTTATATGTGCAAATTCTGATATGGTATTCCTGCCTGAAGAAAATTCGTTTAGTATTTTTAACAGAATAGGTATGTTGGTAATTAATTCTCACAGTTTTGGCTTTGTCTGAGAAAATCATTAGTTTTCATTCATTCACATCAAAAAAGTTAGATAATAATTAAATTATTTTATATAGAATCTTAAATATTATTAAAGATAGACTTAATACAGAGTATTTTTCTCTGTTGGATTTCAATAGTTGAGATTATAAAGGGTTATGACTTCCTGATAAGTGATAAACAGTTATAATAAACTATATTTTTCTTTTAAAACTTTATATTAAGAGGATTCTCTATCTTATATCCCAAGTGGTAATTTTACTGATTATTTCTGAACCGCTATCCAAAAAGTCTTGTGCTCACTTACCAATGTATTAATTCTATCTCATAGCTCCTGGCTTCCTTGTTCTTCAATGCTTAGCATCAGCATTTAATTTGTAAATGATTTTTTTCTATGAAACACACACGTATGTGTGTGTATATATATACTCATTATACAATATTAAACCCCACACACACACACATATATATGTATGTATATATATATACATATATACACACATGCTGGAGAAGGCAATGGCACCCCACTGCAGTGCTCTTGCCTGGAAAACCCCATGAACAGAGGAGCCTGGTAGGCTGCAGTCCATGGGGTCGCTAAGAGTCAGGCACGACTGAGTGACTTCACTTTCACTTTTCACTTTCATGCATTGGAGAAGGAAATGGCAACCCACTCCACTGTTCTTGCCTGGAGAATCCCAGGGACAGGGGAGCCTGGTAGGCTGCCGTCTATGGGATCACACAGAGTCAGACCCGACTGAAGCGACTTAGCAGCAGCAGCATATACACATGCATATTACTAAAGATAGACATAAGCAAAAACTGCATAGGTCTTGCTGCATATGTCTTATGTTTGGGCAAATCACTCCAGTATTCTTGCCTGGAAAATTCCATGGATGGGGGAGCCTGGTAAACTATAGTCCATGGGGTCACAAAGAGTTGGACATGGACATGACTGAGAAACTTCACTTCACTTTATTTATATGCATATATATATATATATATATATATATACACACGCACACACACACATATATATTCATGCCTTTCTTTAATAATGTACAAGATTTTTATGTAAAATATTTTAATTATTATTTATTTAAGTTTTTGTAATCCTTTCACTATATGTCTTTTATAGACTGTTGAGTAAAATGCTGAAGTATGAGTTCCATTATTGTGCATAATATCTTACTATCCATTTCTCCTAAATTTCTGAAGGATAAATCAAAGTATCAGTAGAACCTATAGAGTTTTTAAGACAGCAATTTAATAATGTACTTTATTAGCATTTTTATTTGGGGGCAATTTATAATTTTCAGTTCAAAGTGAAGTTTCTAGTAGTAAAAGATATTGAAATTATACTACTATTAAGTGTAATGTAAGTATATGGTATAATATAAATGATTTTCCTAATCATTGATAAAAGATTTACTTTTGATTAATATATTATTAGAGGGTAGAACGGGTAAAAACACATAATTTATCTTTCTGATTTTCAGTTCTTTTAAAAACACAGAATTTATTATAACAATTTATCACTTATCAAGAAGGTATAAGCCTTTGTAATCTTAACTTTTGAACCAGCTGAAATACCAACACAGAAAAATACTCTCTATGTTTTCAGAATTAGGAATTTAGAAAGCATGGCGAAAACATCCATTTTATGCACATTTCCATCCTTTTGAAACATTGTTTAGAATAAACATATTTGCAGTCAGTACAAAAATAATTAAAAGACATTACATAAAATACTCAGGTGAGGTACAATATATAGTATTAAGAAAACAAAGGGTATTTGAACTTTTAAAACTAATCAAAAGCTAATTTTTCTTGATGGATTTAAAAGAGAGTGGAAAAGCTGGCTTAAAACTCAACATTCAAAAAATGAAGATGATGGCTCCAGTCCTATCACTTCATGGCAAGTAAACGGGGGAAAATGTGGAAACAGTGTCAGATTTCATTTTCATGGATTCCAAAATCAATGTAGATGGTGACTGTAGCCAAGAAATTAAGACACTTGTTCTTTGGAAGAAGAGCTATGACAGTGTATTGAAAAGCAGAGACATCACTTTGCTGACAAAGGTCCATATAGTTAAAGCTATGTTTTTTTTTTTTCCAGTAGTCATGTATGGTTGTGAGAGTTGAACATTAAAGAAGGGAGAGGGCCAAAGAACTGATGCTTTTGAACTGTGGTGCTAGAGAAGACTCTTAAAAGTCCCTTGGACTACAAAGAGATCAAACCAGTCCATTCTAAAGAAAATCAGTCCTGAATATTCAATGGATGGACTGATGCTGAAGCTGGAACTCCAATACTTTGTCCACCTGATGCAAAGAACTGACTCCTTGGGAAAGACTCTGATGCTGGGAAAGATTGAAGGCAGGAGGAGAAGGGGATGACAGAGGATGAGATGGGTTCGATGGCATCACTGACTCAATGGACATGAGTTTGAGCAAGCTCTGGGTGTTGGTGATGGACAAGGAAGCCTTGTGTGCTGCAGTCCATGGGTGGCAAAGAGTCAGACATAACTGAGTGACTGGACTGAACAGATGTAAATGATGTTAAACAGAATGAAAATTAGAGCGATTTTATTATTTGAGTTTACAGTGAGTTGTAAAGCAGTGGAGAGAACTCACAACATTAGGAAACATACAATGCAATGGTGATTCATGAAGCTTTCAAAGAATATGAGAGCCTTGAAGATGCGGAGTGTAGTGCTCAGCCATTGGAAGCTGACAACAACACCTGAGAGCCATCATCGAAGCTGATCCCCTTACAGCTACATGAGAAGTTGCTCAAGAACTCAACATGGACCATTCTATGGTCATTGGCATTTGAAACATATTGGAAAGGTGAAAAATCTCAATAAGTGGGTGCCTCATGAGCTGACCAAAAATCAAAAGAAGTTGTCATTTTGAAGTGTCATCTTTTCTTATTCTATGCAGCAACAATGAGCTGTTTCTTGTTTGACTATAACATGTGATGAAAAGTGGATTTTATATGACAACCAGCAATGACCAGCTCAGTTGTTGGAACAAAAAAATCTTCATCTTCCCAAAGTCAAATTTGCACCAAAAAAAAGGTCCTGGTCACTGTTTGGTGTTATACTGCCCACCTGATCCATTACAGTTTTCTGAATCCTGGTGAAACCATTACATCTGAGACGCATGCTCATAAAATTGATGGGATGCACTGAAAACTGCAATGCCTGCCACTGGCATTGGTCAAAGGAAATGGCCCAATTCTCCACAATGCCCAACCAAAGCTTCAGAAGTTGAATGAATTGGATTATGAAGTTTTATCTACCATATTCATGTGACCCCTCTTCAACTGACAACCACTTCTTCAAGCATCTCCACAATATTTTGCAGGGAAAATGCTTCCACAACTAGTAGGAGGCAGAAAATGCTTTTCAGTTCAGTTCAGTTCAGTCGCTCAGTTCTGTCCGACTCTGCGACCCCATGAATCCCAGCACGCCAGGCCTCCCTGTCCATCACCATACCCTGGAGTTCACTCAGGCTCACGTTCATTGAGCCTGTGATACCATCCAGCCATCTCATCCTTGGTCGTCCCTTCTCCTCTTGCCCCCAATCCCTCCCAGCATCAGAGTCTTTTCCAATGAGTCAACTCTTCGCATGAGGTGGCCAAAGTACTGGAATTCCAGCTTCAGCTTCAGCATCATTCCTTCCAAAGAAATCCCAGGGCTGATCTCCTTGCAGTCCAAGGGACTCTCAAGAGTCTTCTCCAACACCACAGTTCAAAAGCATCAATTCTTCGGCACTCAGCCTTCTTCACAGACCAACTCTCACATCCATATATGACCACAGGAAAAACCATAGCCTTGACTAGACGGACCTTAGTCGGCAAAGTAGTGTCTCTGCTTTTGAATGTGCTATCTAGGTTAGTCATAACTTTTCTTCCAAGGAGTAAGCGTCTTTTAATTTTATGGCTGCAGTCACCATCTGCAGTGATTTTGGAGCCCCCAAAAATAAAGTTTGACACTGTTTCCACTGTTTCCCCATCTATTTCCCATGTAGTGATGGGACCAGATGCCATGATCTTCGTTTTCTGAATGTTGAGATTTAAGCCAATTGTTTCACGCACCTCTTTCACTTTCATCAAGAGGCTTTGAGTTCCTCTTCACTTTCTGCCATAAGGGTGGTGTCATCTGCATATCTGAGGTTATTGTTATTTCTCCTGGCAATCTTGATTCCAGCTTGTGTTTCTTCTAGTCCAGCGTTTCTCATGAGGTACTCTGCATATAAGTTAAATAAAGAGGGTGACAATATACAGCTTTGACGGACTCCTTTTCCTATTTGGAATCAGTCTGTTGTTCCATGTCCAGTTCTAACTGTTGGATTTTATGCTCTAACAATAAACAACTTCATTTCTCTTTGGCAAAAATATGTTGATTGCAATGGTTCCTATTTTGATTAATAAAGATGTGTTTGAGCCTAGTTATGATTCGAAATTCATGATTGAAACCATAATTATGTTTGCACCAACCTAACATAAAGCACATATCTCTTCTTACCTTTACTCCAAAGGTTTCTCACAAGGAAATAAAACAATCAGTACTATAATCAGGAAAATAAATCTTGTTTTGTTATCCCTAGAGAACTAGCTCATACGTCAAGGAAAACCTGCAGATATTTAGGTTTTCACCTGTGAATATAAATGTTTGATAAAGATAGAGAATTTAAAAAAAAAAAAAAAGCTGACTCCTCTTCAGCCATTAAAATTCTGAAGAAATTCTCAAACTCATGTAACTGTAACTTAAATAAATCTTACATTAAACTGTTTTAAAAAGTATTTGAAAAAATAAAAACCCATGTCCTAAAAGTCAGTGTTTTACATTGATACTGCTTGTGAAATTAAAAATAAACTGCCACTAAAGTGAATTTTAATTATTGCTAATATGTTCACGTAGCAAACCACTGCATATTCAGTATGGCCTAATAGTTTACATAGTGGGATGGTATGAATGTCTACATAGTTTATAATCAACATGAAACAAAATGACTGAAACGGAGAACTACTTTTATCTCAATTTCCTCTCTTTGGTGACCTGTGTCAAATGCTTAACATTTATACTTACTGCAACTACTATATTATACTCCAAGTTATACTAAGGCATGTTAGAGCAATAAGGTGATTATATTTTTCACTATTATAAATATATTGCAATATTTTTAAAGTACTAATACTTCAATTATTTTAACACAGTTCTCTATAATTGCAAAAATTAATTGCTGGATTAAAGTTATCAGTATTTATAAAGTTCCTGATACTTCCATATTCTTTTTGAAATGATTCCACTATGTTTAATATTCATCATAATATATATACCTCATCAATTAGTTTGTGATGTGATATATGATTTATGTTACTCAGTTGTGTCTGACCCTTATGATTCCATGGACTGTAGCCCACCGGACTCCCTTACCCAGAGGACATTGCAGGCAGAGCCATCAGGGAAATCCATTTTTAATGTTCACTATAATATGTGTACCCCACAAATTAATTTAGATGGGTAAAATATTTTAAACTAATGAATATTTTTAATTAAAAGTCAACAGGTGATTGGTTGCAGTGTACATGTACAGTTTCTGAGAAGACAGATTAAATTGAAGAGTCGAAGCAATTTTTTAGAAAAATCAAAGAAAAAAATGAGAATTCACTCATTTGGTAAATGCTTCATGCTATGTTATAATTACATAGGTTTATTATTTCATCGATCAGATATGGTATAAGATTGTTCAGCTTTCTAATTCAACTTGCCCATATAAAATATCTTCACTGAAGAGAGAGGAATCATATCACTTTCCTTAATTAACCAAAATCTATGATCTGTTATTTTTTAATATCCAGAAATGTTTTAAGACCACATGATTCCATTAAAAAGTAAATAATAATCCTTAAAGTATACTTATATGCCTATTATATCTTTTATCATATTATTTAGCTATTTTTCTTAATATAGATTATTTAAAACATATATTTATTAGTTGCAAATTACTATTTCTAAGGTGAGACACTGATGTTCTATAAACAGATTTGTTTGTAATATGCAAAACAAGCAAAAATGATGTATTTTCTACCTTTTTGATAGAAGAGACTCAGTAATCAACAGCAATCCCACTGCTGGGTATACACACCAAGGAAACCAGAATTGAAAGAGACACATGTACCCCAATGTTCATCACAGCACTGTTTATAATAGCCAAGACATGGAAACAACCTAGATGTCCATCAATAGATGAATGGATAAAAAAGCTGTGGTACATATACACAATAGAGTATTACTCAGCCATTAAGAAGAATACATTTGAATCAGTTCTAATGAGGTGGATGAAACTGGAGCCAATTATACAGAGTGAAGTAAGCCAGAAAGAAAAACACCAATACAGTATACTAATTTATATATATGGAATTTAGAAAGATGGTAATGATAACCCTGTATGCAAGAAAGCAAAAGAGACACAGATGTATAGAACAGTCTTTTGGACTCTGTGGGAGAGGGTGGGATGATTTTGGAGAATGACATTGAAACATGTATAATATCATATATGAAACAAATAACCAGTCCAGGTTTGATGAATGATACTGGATGCTTGGGGCTGGTGCACTGAGATGACCCAGAGGGATGGTATGGGGAGGGAGGAGGGAGGGGGGTTCAGGATGGGGAACACGTGTATACCTGTGGTGGATTCATGTTGATGTATGGCAAAACCAATACAATATTGTAGAGTAATTAACCTTCAATTAAAATAAATAAATTTATATTAAAATAAATTATTATTAAAATAAATTCATATTAAAATATAAAAGAAAGAAATCATATATATTTATTGGCTTATATTTTCAATCAATTTTAAAAATTGAATCCAGACAAAATTTGTGCTTAACTCATTAGAAAAATATAGAAACACTTTATTTCTAAAACAACTCTTTAAAGAAAATCTTTGTTAAAAAAAAAGTTGGTTCTAATGCTGCAAGAAAACAACAAAAGAAAGTTCCTCTAAAAGTGAGAAAAATATAAAGACATTCACCCTCATATAATTGTCATTTTTATACTACAAGAAGTATAGAAACAAAAGGTGAATACAGAAGTCACAGAAATAAATACCTCACAGTGAATAATTGTATAAATAGTCTGAGAAATACTACAGCCTATACACACAGAAAGAATATTTATAATGAGGGAATTTTAGTTACAACTGTAGATACTTCCCCAAATTTAAAATGTAACAAATAGGAGTTAACTCATTATATTTATTTGGTTACTTATTATTCATTACATTTAAATAAGTGATTTTATGGAATTCTATCATTTTATGTATTATTTTCTATTTTCTTTGAGTAAGATTTATATTTTATTATTGGAAACTATGACTGCAGTCTTATGAAATACCTGACAGTGAAATAAATGCCTGAAGTTGATTGATATAACAGGTTCTTAAAATCATTTTTATTTGTGGTTCATGTATCTTCTTTTACTTATAAATAATATATATAGACAACACAGAAATATTTAACTAAGTTGTTCATTTCTGTTGTTTTTTCACTGATAATTGATAAGCTTAAACATGGTTAGTTTGGGGGCATTTTTATAATTTCTTCTCTGAATCATTTGTTTACTTATCAACCAGCTTATTTGTATTTTGCTTTTTAATCAAGATACTTAGTTTTTAAAACACATTGTTTGAAAATATTGGGGCTACTTATTTTTCCAGTTGCTTTTCTCTTACTTTCACTTATGATATTCCACTTTAATATTTTGTATGTCTTGTGCCAATAAAGAGCAATTTAACAGCATATAAGTAGGTCTATACATTCCACAGATTATTCTGATTTTAAAAATTATTTTCTAAAAACTAGGCTAATATTTACGTATATAATTATCACTTTAGTTCATGTTTATGTTTTCTATCAGTACAATTATGTCTCATAATAAATTATACTTGACAGATGACATGTAAGTTATATATAACTTATTGACTTTTAACAGAGTAAAATTGCATTTGAGATATTTATCTTAAAAATATGTTCATGACATATTTTGCTAACACTTTATGCATACATAACTTAATATTCAAAGACTACTTCACATTCATGATTTATTTACAAGATCTGATTCTGAAGACTTTCAGTAACATGTTTGATTAATTTGAATTCCCTCAAAGTAAATAAAAAGCCTAGTAAATATTTCCATATGCAAATTGACCCATAAAAAAACTCTAAAATCCAAAATATTAATCATACTCTTAAAAAAAGCAAAATGTACAAACAGAAACCCAAATTATAATTTATATTTACATAGGCAAGTTAATAGGGGTAGAATAAATGTTAACATTGCATTTAAGATAAATAGGTGAAACATTGCAAAATAACCCAATAACAAAGCAATAACAAAGATACAGAGCTTTTATAAAAATATAATTTTGTTTTAGTGTTGTTTTTTTTCATAGAACTGAGTGACACTTGGAAGAAAGAAGTATCATAGAGAAAATTTTGCATACTGTTTTCATATTTTCTTGCTTCATGGTAGCAATGTTGGAGGTTACTTACTTCACCCACAAATATGCACTAATATTCCATAAATGTTGCTAGCCAGGCAGTCATTTCTCAGAAATTTCCAGGAATGAGAATCACATACTGCACTAAGCTTGCTACTTCAGTACTGTCTTCTTAAGGATTTTAAAACTTTGATTGCCAAAGATTTATTATACTTAACTCACTGCCCACAGTTTTCTATAGAATTCTCCCTAGTGTGAAGTCTTCATGTGCTTTCCTTTGCAAAACGAAGATGTTGATAAACTTTACAAGATCGATGTGAATATTAAGGCTTCATGGATGTGAAGTTCTTAAAAGACTGAGCAACGGAAGGTGTAGCAGGGACTGTGGAGACAAAATCTGATCTCTTAATGTTGGGTCTGGGTCTTCTCCCAGGGTTGGGTCTGTTGCAGGCAAATGGCTTAGAGCTTCAGCTCTCACTGGAATTTGCCCCCAGATCATAAGGATCAACCTCACCAAGGGCTCATTGAGGGCTTTCCTGGTGGCTCTGATGGAAAAGGATCTGCCTGCCATGTTGGGAGACCCAGGTTCCATCATAGGGTTGGGAAGATCCCGTGGAGAAGGAATGGCTACCTGCTCCATTATTCTTGCCCAAGAATCCCATGGAGAGAGGAGTCTGGTGGGTTATAGTCCATGGGGTCACAAAGAGTGGGACAGAGCTGAGCAACTTTCACTTCACAACTTCACTGAAAGTTGTGTTGGAAGCAGTTTCTGCTGACTGCAATAAGTCATTTGTCAAATACTGAAGAACTTTGCTACCCTGAAGCTAAATGTAGGGTAGCATTAAATCAGTCCAAAATTAGAGCTTTTTTTTTTTTTTTCTGTTTTTTTTTTTTGGTCTTTTGAAGATCTGGTTTAACAGCACAATGTGAGACATAAGACTTACATAAGGAAGTGAAATATCATCTCATTCTGATACAACACTGAACAGCCATCCTCAAGCTACAGTATCTGACTGGATTAGCCACGGACTCATCTGCCACCAAGTTTCAGGTCAATTTCTCCCCTCTTTGCAGGCTTGGTTGCTCACATCCTGACAGGGTTATCTTTTGAGGACATGCCCTGATATAGTTTTTGCAAACAATTCTCTGTCAAGTGTGTGTTTTCCAGAAAATCAATATCTTAGGTACCAGAACCTAAAATGAGAATATGGAATGGCAGCTCTCAATGATTCTCCAGCCTGAATGTGTAGAGAGACCACCTGCATGTGTGCTCAGACACTACAGTCGTGTCCAACTCTTTTGAGACCGTACAGACTATAGCCCACCAGGCTCCTCTATATAAGCAACTCTTTGGGCAAGAATACTGGAGTGGGTTGCCATTCCTTCCTCCAGGGATCTTCCTGACCCAGGGACCCAATTTGAGTCTCCTTCTGCTCCTGTATTGCAGGTGGATTCTTTACCTGGATTCTTTACCACTGAGCCACAGGGGAAATCTGTCATAAAGACCTCCTTGTTGGTAATAAGAAGTTTAATGGCCCTTACCATGCTGGAACTGGAACTCTTTCAGCTTTAGTTTTATTCTCACATATTCTACAAATGTTCTTTCTAATATATCTGGAAAAATTCTCATCCTTACATTCAGCTCAGTTCAGTCGCTCAGTTGTCTCTGACTCTTTGTAATCTCATGGACTTCAGCACACCAGGCTTCCCTGTCCATCACCAGCTCCTGGAGCTTGCTCAAACTCATACCCATTGAGCTGGTGATGCCATCCAGCTATCTCATCTACTGTCATCCCCTTCTCTACCTTCCTTCAATCTTTCCCAGCATCAGGGTCTTTTCCAAAGAGTCAGTTCTTCCCATTAGATGGCAAAAGTATTGGAACTTCATCTTCAGCATCAGTTCTTCCAGTGAATATTCAGGACTGATTTCCTTGAGGATTGATTGGTTGGATCTCCTTGCAGTCCAAGAGACTCAAGAGTCTTCTCCAAAGGAATGGTTCAAAAGCATCAAATCTTCAACTCTTAGCTTTCTTTGTGGTCCAACTCTCACATCCATATCTGACTACTGGAAAGCTATAGTTTTGACTTGACAGACCTTTGTCAGTAAAGTAATGTTTCTGTTTTTTAACGTGCTAAGTTGGTCATAACTTTTCTTCCAAGGAGCAAGCATTTTTAATTTCATGGCTGCAGTCACCATCTGCAGTGATTTTGAAGCCCAAGAAAATAAAATTTCTTACTGATTCCATTGTTTCCCATCTGTTTGCCATGAAGTGATGGGACTGGATGCCATGATCTTAGTTTTTTGAATGTTGAGCTTTAAGCCTACTTTTTCACTCTCCTCTTTCACTTTCATCAAGAGGCTCTTTAGTTCCTCTTAGCTTTCTGCCATAAGGATTGTGCCATCTGTATATCTGAGGTTATTGATATTTCCACCTGCAATCTTGATTCCAGCTTCTGCTTCATCCAGTCTGGCATTTTGCATGATGTACTCTGCATATAAGTTAAATAAGCAGCGTAACAATATGCAGCCTTGATGTACTCCTTTCCCAGTTTGAAACCGGGCCCTTGTTCCATGTCCAGTTCTAACTGTTGCTTCTTGACCTGAAAATAGATTTCTAAGGAGGCAGGAAAGGTGGTCTGGTATTCACATCTCTTTAAGAATTTTCCAGTTTGTTGTGATCCACAATCTTACATAATTGATTTCAAATTACATTTTTAACCATTTTAATTCTCTTGCTCAACACTTCCATTTTAATTATAGTCACCATATTTTTAAATTTCAAAGAGCTTCATTTTTATTAGATGTGCTTTTTTCTTAATGTTGCCAAATCTACTAGATATAATTTAAATGCTTTCTTCTAATTTCTGGATTATTATTACATCCACAGTGTTAAGTATTCACTTTGGTTTCCCATGTATGCTATTCATTTGTGCAGCAAATATTTATCTAAGTAATATTTTATATGCTTTAAATAGGAATGAATAAATAAACATTAATTATTGCCCTTTTAAGGTGGTACTTTGAAGTTTTGTCTTTGGATTTTCACTTATTTAATCTGAATAAAAGATTAAATTAATTCATAAAATTAGCCTGATGTGTTTATTTGAATGTGCTGATCTCAGTAAGTGTCTTCCTTCTTGTAGAGGCTAATTGATGGCTCTCCATCACTTGGGTAACATGTTAGTGGAAGGGGTTCACAGGAGCTGCCTGTGTTCAGGCTTTCTTCACAGCACTCCCACTGTTTTCTTCTATGAATTGCTTGGGCTCTATATTTGGCAAATACTATTTATCAAACCCTATATTCTTTCAATACTTTCTCATTTACTAGTAATATGGCTTCAGGTTTAACAGCATTATTATTAATTTAGTCACACACATTGTAATTAATGACTGGGTTTCTCCAATGTCAGTGGTAAAGAATTTACCTGCAATGCCAGAGACATGGGCTTGATCCTTGGGTTGGGAAGATCTGCTGGAGAAAAAATGGCAGCCCATCCCAGTATTCTTGCTTGGAAAACTCCATGGACAGAGGAGCCTGGTGGGCTACAGTTCATGGGGTAAAAGAATCAGACATAATTTAGCAACTAAACCACCACCACCATTGTAATCAATAATATACACAATATCACCTTTGTGGTTGCTAAAGCCCTGACATTTATTAATATGTTTTTAGAAATTTGGAAAAGCATGATTTTTAGAAGCATGAAAATAATTTTCAATAATGCAGTTTATATAAAAAACTGTTTTATATTATCTAGGATGCATTTAATATATTGAGTAATGCTGCTTGGTGATATTGGATTATTAAAATCAGTATATCAGAAACTTATAGACTATCAAAACTATGTTACCTACCAATTTAGCATTTATTTAATTTACTACCAGTAGACCTGCACCTAGTAGATCTGCCCTACTAGGCACAAAAATGATGTTGACCCATTGAATAAAGTGTTCTCATTTCAAAACAACTAGTGAAATAGTTGATTATTTAAATAGCAATAAGGTAGCAAATTTAAATTTTAGTTACCCCAAATTTGTTATTGTTGTTGCTTAGTCACTAAGTTGTCTTGATTCTCTATGATCTTATGGACTGTAGCTCACCAGGCTTCTCTATCCATGGGATTTCCCAGGTAAGGAAAATGGAGAGGATTGCCATTTCCTTCTCCAGGAGGTCTTTCTAACCCAGGGACTGAACCTGTGTCTCCTGTTTGGCAGGTAGATTCTTTAGTACTGAGTCACCTGTGAAGCCCTACTCAGAATTTAAAACTATTTAAACAACTATGTAACTATAGACACAAATATATATACATCAAGTTAAAATTTAAAAACAGTACATATATATATTATTCATTAAGTATGATTCTCAAATCTATAAATAATATGTATATTCTTTGAAAATATTAGAACTGAAACAGATAATTATATATTTGGTAGAATCAGTATACATGGGGATTGGGGTGCCAATCCCCATATAGTTGTAAATCTATATATAAATTTTGACTGTTCTCAAACTTAAAACTAATAACCTACTGTTGACTGGAAGTCTTAGAGATATCATAAAGTGTCAATTAACACTATTTTGTATGTTAACTGTACTATATACTGTATTTGTACAATAAGCTATAAGAAGTAAAATGTTATTAAATATCATAAGGAGAGAAAATGCATATATAGTAATGTACTGGTTTTATCAATTTGTTGTTTATATCGTATATTTACAAGATCAGTTGTCTGTCAGAACCTACATCAATATTGTCTTAATAATACACTGTCATGTTATATGTATATCTAACACTATATATGAAAAATGAAAAGATAGTGATAATGTGCAAAAGAAATTCATGCTTATAGGTATAAATATATCCATATATTGATAAGGAAGAAGCAGGAATATGATTGGTTTATGGTAGCCTAGTATAACCCATATGATTGCTTCACTGTAGCCTAGTCTATATATTAATGCATAGATCATTATAGATGTTTATGGCATACAATATTAACTCATATTCATAATACAGTGTTAGAAATATTGTTACATTAAATAAAGCACTTATCTGTGATGGTAAACTGATACAGTTTTTCCACTGTGAGAGAGACTGGCATACTGTATGCTAATGTAATTATTTGAAAGAAAAATTTTGAAACAGTAAGAAAACTAAAATGTTACTAATTTTATGTTATCACTACCCTTATGTCTATGCAAGGATAGATAAATAGCTTCACATATTCAGTGCATTCATCACAAACCTTTCTAAAAATGTTTTAGATATTTCAAAGGTATGTGGTTCATCTGCAAGTTTTTTTTTTAAATTGTCTCAATTCTCTGCCAAATTTTCCCATGTATTTGTTTTTTAAAAATTATAAATAGACCTGCCTGTGCAGTTAAAATCTGTGTTGTTCAGAGTCAACTGCAAACCTGAATAATAATTTTCTTTATTTTAAATATAAATTTATTTATTTTAATTGGAGGTTAATTACTTTACAGTATTGTGTTGCTTTTGCCATACATCAACATGAATCCACCACAGGTATGCACGTGTTCCTCATCCTGAACCTCCCTCCTTTCTACCTTGTTGAATATATTACTAAATTCAAGGAAAAATATTAACTAAATTATAAATACAATAATAAAATTAAAAGGGGTAGTTATAACAAAAGGAAAATTATATTGCTTTTTAAAAATGTGCTTACTACTAATAGTTCTACTACTAAACAGTTGTCATAGCCATCTCTACCCAAAATAGAAAACTATGCAAAAAATTTTCATATAGTTTAAAAAAGTCAAATTCAGAAAACACCTTCTGCCAGGCATGTGAGGAATATATCCCAATTTGCACAGTCAGACCAATTATTCTGTCTCCAGAGTACTACTGGGGCACATTATGGCCTTAGTGTGGGACCTGTGTGTCCTCCAACATGTATCACAGCTTTCCAAATTGCCTAATTCTTATCCAAGTCCAGCAATGGATAGAAAAAGATTGGCTAAATTTCTGTTTGTGAGTTTCTTCCAAAGAATATTTTTCAACTGAAACCAACATGTTTTCAAGGAAGAAAATAAGGCAATTCATAGATCCTCTGTAAGGACTGGGAGGGGAGGAAATTCACATTTGATTTAAGTCTGATGATATGACAATTACTGCCTACCTAAGAAGTATTGCTCATGCAGTGGTTTGGCTCAATAATTTCAAAAAATGATTAGTTAAACTAAAGAAAGACCTCTACAGCTAAAACAATGTGACTAAGATGACCACTATTTATAGCCGTATGTTACACCAAAGCAGCAAAGTCCCTAAATTATTTATGTTTGGTAAATAATGGCACATTGAATTAACTTTGTTAGCTGTATCAGTGTATATTTAAAATTCACTTAGATCATACAGTAGAACATTGCTCATCTTAAAATTTCAGATATAATTATTAGTATTCTATAGTTTTAATTTGTTAGCATTTATTTATTCTTTCCAGGTACTTTTTTTTTTAATATAAATTTATGACCTAAGCAGTTCACTCACATGTCAGAATTGCTGCCATATGGTGATATAACTCAGGCAATAGTAGCAGGTCAGAGTATGGGTATCCATGGCAACATTTCTCATGACCCTGTATTTTGCTTTATGATGGTGTTTTTAGCTCTGTCAGTAAATCTCAAACCATTGTGCCTAGGTTCTCATGGCTTTGGTATTTAAACATTTGTTGATACAGCTATGAAGCTTTGCAGGAAAATGAATTTTGGAGGCAAAACTGCTGCCCAGGATTCATTGAAACAGGAAAGAGTATCCATCAGTTCAGTTCAGTTCTGTCGCTCAGTTGTCTCCGATTCTTTGCGACCCCATGAATTGCAGCACTCCAGGCCTCCCTGTCCATCACCAACTCCCAGAGCTCACTCAGACTCACGTCCATCGAGTCGGTGATGCCATCCAGCCATCTCATCTTCTGTCATCACCTTCTCCACCTGCCCCCAATCCCTCCCAGCATCAGTCTTTTCCAATGAGTCAACTCTTTGCATGAAATGTTCTCTTGGTCTCTAATTTTCTTGAAGAGATCTCTAGTCTTTCCCATTCTGTTCTTTTCCTCTGTTTCTTTACATTGATCGTTGAAGAAGGCTTTCTTATCTCTTCTTGCTATTCTTTGGAACTCTGCATTCAGATGCTTATATCTTTCCTTTTCTCCTTTCTTTTCACCTCTCTTCTTTTCACAGCTATTTGTAAGGCTTCCTCAGACAGCCATTTTGCTTTTTGCATTTTTTTTCCATGGGGATGGTCTTGATCCCTGTCTCCTGTACAATATCATGAACCTCAGTCCATAGTTCATCAGGCACTCTATCTATCAGATCTGGGCCCTTAAATCTATTTCTCACTTCCACTGTATAATCATAAGGGATTTGATTTAAGTCATACCTGAATGGTCTAGAGGTTTTCCCTACTTTCTTGAATTTAAGTATGAATTTGGTAATAAGGAGTTCATGATCTGAGCCACAGTCAGCTCCTGGTCTTGTTTTTGTTGACTGTATAGAGCTTCTCCATTTTTGGCTGCATAGAATATAATCAATCTGATTTCAGTGTTGAGCATCTGATGATGTCCATGTGTAGAGTCTTCTCTTGTGTTGTTGGAAGAGGGTGTTTGCTATGACCAGTGCATTTTCTTGGCAAAACTTTATTAGTCTTTGTCCTGCTTCATTCCGCATTTCAAGGCCAAGTTTGTCTGTTACTCCAGGTGTTGCTTGACTTCCTACTTTAGCATGACATCTTTTTGGGGTGTTGGTTCTAAAAAAGTCTTGAAGGTTTTCATAAAACCGTTCAACTTCAGCTTCTTCAGCATTACTGGTTGGGGCATAGACTTGGATAACTGTGATATTGAATGGTTTGCCTTGGAGACAAACAGAGATCATTCTATAGTTTTTGAGATTGCATCCAAGTACTGCATTTTGGACTCTTTTGTTGACCATGATGGCTACTCCATTTCTTCTGAGGGGTTCCTACCCACAGTAATAGGTATAATGATCATCTGAGTTAAATTCACCCATTCCAGTCCATTTTAGTTTGCAGATTCCTGGAATGTTGACGTTCATCCTTGCCATCCCTTGTTTGACCACTTTCAATTTGCCTTGATTCGTGGACCTAACATTCCAGGCTCTTATGCAATATTGCCCTTTACAGCATGGGACCTTGCTTCTATTACTAGTCATGTGCACAACTGGGTATTGATTTTGCTCTGGCTCCATCCCTTCATTCTTTCTGGAGTTATTCATCCACTGATCTCCATTAGCATATTGAGCACCTAATGACCTGGGAAGTTCCTCTTTTGGTATATCATTCTGCCTTTTCATACTGTTCATGAGGTTCTCAGGGCAAGAATACTGAAGTGGCTTGCCATTCCCTTCTCCAGTGGACCACATTCTGTCAGACCTAGCTATGTTAAATTCATATGTGAAGTGGGCCTTCCCCAGTGGCTCAATGATAACGAATCTACCTGCAGTGCAGGAGACCCTGGATTTGATTCTGTGGAAAAGGGAATGGCAACCCACTCCAGTATTCTTGCCTGGGCACAAAGAGTTGAACTCAACTTAGCTACTACACAGGAAAAATAGGTGAAGTATTTTTCAATAAACTAGAGCATCATTTAAAAGCGGTAGCAGTAGGAAAAGGCAAAATATATTGCTTTATAAAAATGTGCTTACTACCACTAGTACACTTACATGTGTGCGAATGTACCCTAGGTGTCAATTCCTTCCTCTGGGGCCCTTAGAAGAATCATGCAGCCTTATCAGGTAAGATTGTTATCTACCATGCAACTCCTTACCTGATTGCTTTTTCTTCAAAAATTGTGTTGAATTCCTCTTTAATATGCCATATTTGTGTCTGTGCATGATAAGTCATTTCAGTAATGTCCAAATCTTTGCAACTCAATGGACCACAGTCCACCAGGCTCCTTTCTGTCCATGGGATTTTCCAGGAAAGAATACTGGACTGGGTTGCCTTTTCCTTCTCCAGGAGATTTTCAGGACCCAGGGCTCAAACTCATGCCTCTTATATCTCCCACATTAGCAGGTAGGTTCTTTACCACTAGTGATACCTGGGAAGCCCTTGATTTATTCACACATAAATAGGGAGCACCTTGATTTATTTTTCTTAAGGAGGAGGGAATTGACACCTAGGGTACATTCTCACATATGTAAGATTGCCAAGCTTAGGCGCACAGTACAGCCACTTCAGGTCCTGGCTGGGAAGGTGGTGCAAGCCCTGAGGAACTGCACATAGTATCTCATTGAATGGGCTTCCCTTTGTTGTTCAGATGGTAAAGAATTCACCTGCAATATATATAGGACACCTGGGTTTGATCCCTGGGTTGGGGAGATACCCTGGAGGAGAATACTCCCCTCTGACCTTTGGAGGGGAAGCTGAAATTTGTGAGAGGCAACATGCAGGGCACATGTGACATACATTTGGGACTGAATCAAGAATATGAGTAGCTATATTTTCAAAAGTAGATAATGTCTGTTAATTATTAAAAGGTGACTGGCAAGTTAAAACACCTACGTGATCTTTTTTTTCCAAGTCTTTCATTCCCAGGTAAATAAATTCTTCTATTTATATGAAAGTAAATATTGCTAAATTAGCCACAATAATACAATTTATTTATTTATTATAATTCTTTTTCTTTAATTTGATTATATTCAAAGTTTTTGAAACTTCTGACTCCAGGCTTATCTTTAAGCCAACTAGGACAAATTTTCAAAACACAGTAGTTTTTATGCCTGTTATATAAGATTTTTTTAAAGTGTTTTTAATCTTTCATATAACTTTTCCCTAGCAAAATATAACTTTAGGAACATATGCATATGTTATTGGTTTCCATTTTGAATACCAATGATATATGATAAAAATATGTCATAAAAACACATTTGAAAAGTATAACTTTAAATGTTTCCTTGGATTTTAAAGAAACAAAGAAATTTAAGAAAAGTTGCTTGAAAAGCATTCAATTACTCTCTCAGGATATGTGTGAAGAACCTCAAGAAGTATTTACATTTTAAAGTATGAAAGAGGCCTCTTGGAAACCTTTCTCAATAGTCTATCATTTGTTTGGTCTTTACCAAGAAGATTGAATCCAGGCAGGCACACATTTGTCTGACATCTACAGAAATAAATATTAGAAAATTGTTCTTTGTGCCATTACTGAGCACAGTACTAAATGTGTTCACCATTACTGTCAAAAATATTGCAATCACTAGGCGTATTCCAAAAGTATACTACATTATTAAATAAGATTTACAAATTAAAAAGAAAATCTTTCTCAGTGAAAAGCAGAATATTGCATAATGCCAAATACTCTCTGGCATTATGATAGATGGTCCTTGTTGCCTTTATTATGAACTTATAGTTTAAAATAATTAAGGAAAAACATTACCTTTTCAGATGTTTTTCTTCAGAGTGAAAAAAACAAACAAGGTATTCAAATAACTGAATGCTTATAGTTTAATTTTTATAACAAAATTGGCCTCTAAAAATAAACTCACTAATAAAGTTTTAAAGGAAATTTTTATCTTTGGTGCCTGCTACAAGCCATCATAGAGTAACAGGGAACCCTGAAGGAAGTGTCCCAAATGAAAAGAACCCAAAGTTGTTTTAGCTTAGTATAGCTATGCTTTAGCCAGTAGTAAGGAAAGGGGAAACAGGGTCAAGGCACATTTCTGAATTGAGGAAACACAAGTGAGAATTCACAGAGGCTTAGAAAGTTAGACTGCATAAGCATGAGCCCAGAGAAGTAAGAATGATGTAGAAAGAGAGCAGTGGGTGCCCTAGATCTATAGGAGAATACTGATCTGCACACGTGTAAATGGAAAGCTGAGCTCATAGAAACAGTAGAATGGTGATTACAAGGGTCTAGGGGATAGGGGATACAGGGAGATTTTAGTCAGAGGGTACAAATTTCCAGATGAAAAAACTTATAGAAAGTTTGACATACAGAATGGTGATAATAGTTAAAAAATACCAGTTTATATTTGATGGCTGCTCAAAGAGTAGATCTTAAAAGCATGCATTCTCAGTTGCTAAGTCATGTTTGACTCTTTGAAATCTCATGGACTGTTGCCTGCCAGGCTCCTCTGTCCAGGGGATTCTCCAGGCAAGAGTATTGGAGTGGGTTGTCATTTCCTCCTTGGAGTGGATCTTCCCAATCCAGGGACTGAACCCATGGCTCCTTCATTGGCATGGAGATTCTTTATCATTGAGCCACCTGGGAAAGCCCAGATATTAAATATTCTTGTGAGAAAAAGGTAACTGTGTGATATGAGAGAAGTGCGGCTTCCCTGTTGGCTTGGTGGTAAAGAATCTACCTACAACTCAGGAGACATAGGAGCCACAGTTTCAATCCCTGGGTCAGGAAGGTCCCCTGGAAAAGGAAATGATAATCCTCCCCAGTATTATTTCCCAGAGAGTCCCATGGACACAGGAGCCTGGCGGACTACAGTCTATCAGGCCACAGAGGATCTAACATGACTGAAGTGACTTGGCATATATGTGACATGATAGAGGTGCTAACTAAACTTTGGTGGTAATCATTTCACAGTATTTAAATGTGTCAAATCAAAGTTTTCTATGTCTTAAATATACGAAATATCACATAGTGATTATCTCAATCAACTTAGAAAAACAAAAGAAATTATTAAATATCAGGGAAAGAACCACTAGAAAGCAGTATTCTATGAGGGAACACTAGAATGCAGCTTCTATTAGGGAAAGAACCACTAGAAAGGACAAATGCCTCTGAAACTTCAAAAGGGTTGGAATTTATAAAAGTCTGCAAGTAGCCAGAGAGAGGAAGACCTCTTAATTACAACATAGCATACTGGACAGAATTTTCAGAAAGGGATCACCTAAATAGTGGGGCTAAAATAGTCTGGAGTTTCCCTGGTGGCTCCCTGGTAAAGATTCCACTTGCCAAGCAGGAAACATGGGTTCGATCTCTGGGCTGGGAAGATCCCCTGGAGGAGGAAAGGGTAACCCACTCCAATATTCTTGTAGGTAAATCCCATGGACAGAAGAACCTGGTGGACTACAGTCCATGGGGTGACAAAGAATTGAACTTGACTTAGCAACTAAAATCAACCACCAGCAAAATAGTCTTATCCTAAGCTCAACATTCAGAAAATGAATGTCATGGCATCTGGTCCCATCACTTCATGGGAAATAGATGGGAAAGAGTGGAAACAGTGACAGACTTTATTTTGGGAGCTCCAAAATCATTGCAGATGGTGACTGCAGCCATGAAATTAAAAGACGCTTACTCCTTGGAAGAAAAGTTATGACCAACCTAGAGAGCATGTTCAAAAGCAGAGACATTACTTTGCTCACTAAGGTCTGTCTAGTCAAGGCTATGGTTTTTCCAGTGGTCATGTGTGGATGTGAGAGTTGGACTATGAAGAAGGCTGAGCACTGAAGAATTAATGCTTTTGAACTATGGTATTGGAGAGGACTCTTGAGAGTCCCTTGAACTGCAAGGAGATCCAACCAGTCCATTCTGAAGGAGATCAGCCTTGGGATTTCTTTGGAAGGAATGATACTAAAGCTGAAACTCCAGTACTTTGGCCACTTCATGCGAAGTGTTGACTCATTGGAAAAGACTCTGATGCTGGGAGGGATTCGGGGCAGGAGGAGAAGGGGATGACAGAGGATGAGATGGCTGGATGGCATCACCGACTCGATGGACATGAGTCAGTGAACTCCGGGAGTTGGTGATGGACAGAGAGGCCTGGCGTGCTGCGATTCACAGGGTCTCAAAGAGTCGGACATGACTGAGTAACTGAACTGAACTGAAAGGTTATTCTGGACTTACCCTAATAAACTTAAAGGAAGCATCAAAATTAATCCACTCACTGAATGACAAAAGCCAACCACCATTTAATGGAATATATCAAGAAGTAGCAAACAAAAAGTAAAATTTAGAATCTTCCTTACACAATTAAAATTTATCATGCAAGGGAAAATAAAACTAGTAACCAGGAGAAGACAGCAATCAACAGAAACAGACCAAGCAATTACAGAGATGATAAACCTAGCAGACAAGGATATTGAATAGCTATTACAAACATACTCAATGCAGTCAAGACAATAGAGTGAACTTTAATAGGACAAGAGAAGAAAAAAGGAAATGCAGAAGAAAATGCAAAAGCAACTTCCGTAGACAAGACAATAAACACTGTCTAAGAAATGCAATGAGTATTGAAATAGAAGGTTAGAAACTACTGAAATAAAGAAGCGAGCCCTTTCAGACTGAACAGTGAAACTTTCAGAAATGAAGTAGAGAAAAAAAGAGATAATGAGAAAATAATAAGAGATAAAGAGAGAAAAAAAAAGAACAAAACAGGCACAACTTATGGTGAAATAGCAAGCAATTTAGAACATGTAAATTGAACTCTAAATAGGAGAAGAGATAAAGAGAGCATAAAAAATATATTAGAAGAAATAGCCATTGAAATGTTTAAAAATTTTGTAGAAAAGATTGGATGCTAATGAAGGAAAATTTCTCAAGGGAGACAGAAAATTCCCTTGGGAATTATAGGAGGCTCATGCTCTTCTGCACACAAGAACCCTTCCAACAGGTAAGATGGGAGAGGATGCTAAACTTGTCTTCAGACTCTAGATGGTATAATAGGAAACAGATAAATATAAGGCTTAGGTTAGGCAATAGGAAGGAATCTGGGCAAGGTGAAACTGCTGCACATGAAAAGATAAAAAAATATTAAAGTGGTCTTTAGAGACTGTGGGCAGGAGGACCGATTTTGAAATTGTGATTTAATAAGGTACATTGTGACAGAAGGTTCCCATACTGGCTTCATGCAGCTTGATTCTTCCCTCCATATAATAAATGGCCTTAAAATATTTGAACTCTATATATCTCCCTCCAGATGTATATGTTTTTGTTGTATCTATAAATTTTAAATATGATTTGCTTATAATATTTTACATTTTTCTAGTCATTATGATTATTGTTTTAAAATTTTAATGTAGTCTATCACTTTCTATTAATACCTTTTTTGGGCTATTCAAACAAGTAACTTAAGTATTACCTAAAACATATAAATCTAAAACTAAATTTCTTAGAGTATATCAATGTCAATAGAATTTTCTTCAACACAGAGACTGTGTTAAGAGTTGTGCCTTTTTTTTTTTTTTGGATTCACTGGAAATATTACCTTTCAAATGTATTTTTATTAAAGTTGTTGAGAATAGTATGAAAGTGCTCTTATACATTTTATCAAAACTGAATGTTTAACTTTGCCCAATTGACTTCATTTTTCTCCATTTCTGTGTGTGTGTGTGTGTGTGTGTGTGTGTAAGACTGTCTCATAATTGGGAAAGGAGTACAATAAGGCTATATATATATATTTTAACCCTGCTTATTTAATTTATATGTAGAGTATACCATGTGAAATGCCAGGCTTAATGAATCACACACTGAAATCAAGATAACTGGGAGAAATATAACCACCTCAGATATGTAGAGTATACCACTCTAATGATAGAGAGCAAAGAGGAACTAAAGAGTCTCTTGATGAAGTGAAAGAAGAGAATGAAAATCATGGCTTGAAACTCATCATTATAAAAAACAAGATCATGGCATTTTGTCCCATTGCTTCATGACAAATAGAAGGAAAAAAAAGTGGAAGCAGTGAAAGATGTTATTTTCTTGGGCTACAAAATCACTGTAGATGGTGAATGCGGCCATGAAATTAGAAAATGCTTGCTCCTTGGACAAGCATATTAAAAAGCAGAGATATCACCGACTGCCTATTAAAAAGCAAAGTTATCATGTTGCCAACAAATGTCCATATAGCTAAAGCTATAGTTTTACCAGTAGTCCTGTACAGATGTGAAACTTGGGTGCTGGAGAAGACTCTTGTTCTCAGACTGCAAGATCAAACTAGTCAATCCTAGTGAAAATCAACCATGAATATTCATTGGAAGGACTACTGATGAAGCTGAAGCTCTAATACTTTGGCTTCCTGATGCAGAGAGCTGACTCATTGGAAAAGACTGATATTGGGAAAGACTGAAGACAAAAGGAGAAGGGGACAGTAGAGGGCGAGATGGTTAGATAGCACCACTGACTCAATGGATATGAATTTGAGCAAACTTCAGGAGTTAGTGGAGGACAGAGGAGCCAGGCATGTTATGGTTCATGAGGTCAAAGAGTCAGACAGGACTTAGTAACTGAACAATAACAACAACAACAGCAAAGCCTCTGGGTCTCAGTTCACTTAACTCAGTTCACTTAATCTGTCAAATTCTGTGCTGATAATTTCCTACTATACTTTCAACTGTTTAATCCAGTATATTTAATTATTTCCAATTGGAGGGTTGGTTCAGATTATTTTGCTTACATTACTGAAAATATAATTTTATAAGAATATTTTTTATTTTCCCTAGCATAATTAAGCCATTTACAAACGACTGTGCAATCAAATAAATCAAAATAAAGCTACAACCCAAATGACACTTATGGATGGTGTATTGTAGTACTGGCTGATAAGAATAATTATGTCAGGTTCATAACACTGGGACAAGTAAAATCAGAAATAGAAATTAAAAAAAAAATACCTGATAAAGGTATTAAATGTTAAGACAATAGATTACCTTTCCATCAGTTCAGTTCAGACACTCAGTTGTGTCTGACTCTTTGCAACCCCATGAATCACAGTACACCAGGCCTCCCTGTCCATCACCATCTCTCGGAGTTTACTCCAGTCTCATGTCCATCGAGTCAGTAATGCCATCCTTATTGGAGTTTTAGCTTTATCATCAGGCCTTCCAATGAACATCCAGGACTGATCTCCTTTAGAATGGACTGGTTGGATCTCCTTGCAGTCCAAGGGACTCTTTCAAGAGTCTTCTCCAACACCACAGTTCAAAAGCATCAATTCTTTGGTGCTCAGCTTTCTTCACAGTCCAACTCTCACATCCATACACGACCACTGGAAAAACCATAGCCTTGACCAGATGGACCTTTGTTGGCAAAGTAATGTCTCTGATTTTCAATATGCTATCTAGGTTGGTCATAACTTTCCTTCCAAGGAGTAAGCACCTTTTAATTTCATGGCTGCAATCACCATCTGCAGTGATTTTGGAGCCCAAAAAGTAAAGTCTGACACTGTTTCCCCATCTATTTCCCATGAAGTGATGGATCAGATGCCATGATCTTAGTTTTCTGAATGTTGAGCTTTAGGCCAACTTTTTCACTCTCCTCTTTCACTTTCATCAAGAGGCTTTTTAGTCCCTCTTCACTTTCTGCCATAAAGGTGGTGTCATCTGCATATCTGTGGTTATTGATATTTCTCCTGGCAATCTTCAATCCAGCTTGTGCTTCTTCCAGCCCTGCATTTCTCATGCTGTACTCTGCATATAAGTTAAATAAGCAGGGTAACAATATACAGCCTTGACATACTCCTTTTCTTATTTGGAACCAGTCTGTTGTTCCATGTTCAGTTCTAACTGTTGCTCCCTGATCTACATATAGGTTTCTCAAGAGGCAGGTCAGGTGGTCTGGTATTCCCATCTCTTTCAGAATTTTTCGACAGTTTATTGTGATTCACACAGTCAAAGTCTTTGGCATGGCCAATAAAGCAGAAATAGATGTTTTTGTTTTTTTTTTTTTTTTTCTGGAACTTTCTTGCTTTTTCAATGATCCAGCAGCTGTTAGCAATTTGATCTCTGGTTCCTCTGCCTTTTCTAAAACTAGCTAGAATGTCTAGAAGTTCACGGTTCATGTATTGCTGAAGCCTGGCTTGGAGAATTTTGAGCATTACTTTACTAGTGTGTGAGATGAGTGCAATTGTGCAGTAGTTTGACCATTCTTTGGCATTGCCTTTCTTTGGGATTGGAATGAAAACTGACCTTTTCCAGTCCTGTGGCCACTGCTGAGTTTTCCATAGCTTTCTGAATTACCTGTAAAACAAAACAAATTCCTACTCTTCCTCTTGTAATCACACTACTCAGCAGATTTAATTATAGTAGATTAACTTTCTTTTCCTCACAATTAAAGCTGCTGTCCAAAATGCTACTAGAAAATTAGTCATAAAATTTCATCTGTTTCAAAAATTTAAGTTTATTCTCAATATGATGCTTGATTATATAATGATCATTAATCTTCTTAATAGCTACAGCTGTATTAATTTCTCTTAAGATCAAAAGTAGGAAAGAAGAAAAAGTGTTCAGGCTCAAGACTCATTGTTCTAAGAAGAACACAGGCCCATCAGTTATATGCAAATTTTAAATTGACTGTTTTCATTTGCTATTAAAAATATTTTCAAATATCACAAAGGTATTTAAATATGCATTACTTGCATTTTTAAATGCCTTTTTGATCCTAGTATGTAAGATAATTACATGGTTTTCATAACACAGAAACTAATAATCCTCACTTAACATGGTCAGATTCTGAAATCTAATAGAACCAGCATTTTTTTACTTACAGACTGAGTCAAGATGTGACACCTGGTTAATTCCTAAAGACCTCAGTAAATCAGAAGCACTTTCTAGTATGAAAGGACAGTTTCGTTACATGCAGTTCATTAATGCCAGAAATGCAGTTACTTTTTCCAGCAAATATTGAATCTTACATTAATTTTGTGTAGTTTAAATGTTCCCTATGTGAATTAACTTCATTAACCTCACATTAATTTTTTCCATTGCGACAGATGCCATTTAATGGCTTTGTGCATGTAATTGGTGCAATCTAGAGCTAATTTGTTTTCTTTCTTATAATTTTTGAATGAGACCTTTGTTAATTGAATTCTAGTAACTTTTCCTTCTCATCACCCCTTTCCAGCCGGCCTGTATTTCTATAAAGACAATGATGCTAAAGCTGATCATACACTCAGATCTAGAGTGAGGTGAAACCAATTATTCCATGTTTGCTTTTGTGACATATTTTGGTTCATGATGGGCATGTGACATGAAACAAAGAGCTACTCTGAATCTCAGGATTTGTTCTGCATATGCTAGGAGAAAGATACTCTCATTCTGTCAGATATGAAAAATGAGATGTTAACAGAAATTTGGAATCACAAATTTTTACTTCTCTAAATTTCAACTGCATAAATTTCAACTGTCAGCAATATTTTTATTAAGAAAATGCACATATAAAATGACCCAGAGGAATGGTACAGGGAGGGAGGAGGGAAGAGGTTCAAGATGGGGAACACATGTGGAGGATTCATGTTGATGTATGGCAAAACCAATACAATATTGTAAAATAATTAACCTCCAATTAAAATAAATTTTAAAAAGTATGTAAAAATAAATGTATGACACAATAAATGATAGCCTCTGGAAATACTATCTAGGTTGAGAAACAATATGATCAACACCTCAGCATTCACTGATGCCCTCTGTCAATCTCTGTCCTTTACTTTCTACACACACAAGCAAACACTATATTGGATTTTCATATGAGTGCTTGGTTTTGCCTATTTCTCAGTTGTAAACACCTATACTTATATATTTTGCATTCATTTATGTTTAGCTTCTTTCTCTTAAAATTATACTTTAATAGTTATCCATATTTAGCCCTAACTCATTCTTTTCCAGCGCTGTAGAATATTCCATTTGTGAGTGTAATAAGTTTATTTATCTGTTCTATTGCTCATCTGATGATGGCCCTTTATGAGCTTTTGTGTCATATAGATTATCTCCTCATGATTTTGTGTCTTTATTTTCATTCTCTTAATTTTTATCATGAAAAACAGTATTTATATTTTTAAGCGAGTTTGTCATTTTTTTAGTGGTTAGATTTTTTGGGTCTTGCCTAAGTAATCTTTTTATATACTGAAGTAATGAAGATAATACCTAAAAATCATCTCCAAAGAGGTTCACTGTTTCATTTTTTTCTTATTTTGTTCTCATTTTTACTAAAATTAATTTTTTCATATGGTATAGTGTAGGAGTCATGTTTTTGCTGTTTTTTTCTTTTTTTAATCTTTACCTATATGTACATTAAACTGATTTAGCCACATTCAGCAACAGTTAGAAACTTTAGAAGAAGTTCCTTTTTCCTCTATTGTCCTCTTTGCTAATCTCCGATGTCTTCATAGGCACAGGACCATTTGTGCTCAACTATATTCTATCCTTTGTCTCTTTTGAGCCAATATAACACTAACTTTAACTTTAACAAACAGAACTTTACTATGCCTCAATATCCACTGGCATAAATTTACAATTTTTTTCAAATACCTTTACTATTAATAAACTCATAAGTTTCAACAAAATATTGCTGGATTTTTTCACATTCAGTGCTTTGTCAAGCAATTACCAGAATCATCCACACTTTGCCATGTAGGTAAAGCAGACTCCTGTATTCAACCTCAGCAGAAAGGACTTGTCATTTGTCATGAGTCTATGACTGTCACCTTCTCTTCACCCAAAGATTCCTACTTATAGCTGTAGTAACTCAGAGATTATAATAAATTAAAAAATTATAATCCATTCACATTTGGCTTCTCAGAACTGATTTTATATTGAGAAACAGACCTTGCACTCTCAGAATGTGGCAGAGCTGGCAAATAAGTGTCAAAATACAAAGTTAACACTTGTGAGAAACTGACCAGGGAGGAAGATGTGACCAGCTCTAAAACAGGTGAAGAAATGCTTCTCTGTCCCCTAAAGACCAAAGTATCCAAGCAAGATGTCTCCTTTCTATGGGCTTTCTTTTCCTTTCCAGTGGCTGGTGTAGTGACACACAGACCAAGAAAATTCTGGAGCTACCGTCTGGCAGGAGGCCTCCTACCACCCAGGAGAACCTACTCTGAACCAAATTCAGATAAGGAAATATTATTGTTCCAGTCACTGACTCCCTGAGATGGATTTTTAACTGATTAATTTCAGCCTTTCTGTTTCTTTTATTAACATAAGCACGTAAGATAATAAATATTAGATTATTTTCCCCTTTTTCAAAAGTTACAATATGTAATATTTTCATTATTTTTTAAATTTTAAACATTTCCTATTCCCATTTTGATTCTGTATTTGACTTGTGGGTTATGAAAATGGATAACCCATGCTGTGTACCATTTCCAAATATATTTTTGAAGATGCAATTTAATTACATTACAATGAGGGAAGATGTTTCATGAATTTTTAATTGTTGGCTTTATAGTTTTGCATATATTTAAATTTAATTCCATTCTTCACATTTGCTTTATAATTTCATTGCTTTCTAATTATACTGATCTAATTAATAAGATATATATATATATATATATATATAGTGAGATTTCTCATTGTCTCGATAGATTTGTCTGTAGTTTTGCATGTAAAATAAGACTATACTTTTATTTTTTTCAAGTATACAATATATTATATACTATATGTTACCTGTAGTTACCATGCTGTACTTTAGATCCCCAGGATATATTTTTCTAGTAAGTAAAATTGTGTACCCTTTACCAACATCCCACATTCTCCCTAGCTATGAATCCTGAAAACTACCACTCTAGTCTATATTTCTCTATGCTTGATTTTTTTATAGTTTTAATATATAAATCATATCATGTCATATTTGTCTTTCTGTGTCTGGCTTAATTCATTAAGCATAATGTCCTCCAAATTCATCCCAACTGTAGCAAATGCAAGATTTCCTTCTTACATAAAGAATGATTTCTGGGGATCTAATCTACATTACGGTGAATACAGTCATTAAAATTGTATTGAATACTTGAAATCTACTTAGAGAGTAAAGCATAATGTTTTCACACACAAAAATACCTATATGAGGTGACAGATGGTTAATTATCTTGATTGTGTTCATCGTTTCCCAGTGTACCTATATTAAATCATCACACTGAACACCTTAGAAAACCAAAATACTGATTTTGTTTACAGTTTTTTCATTATGAATTTAATAATAATTAATTTAGCAATCATTCAGGTTAGTTATTTTATATCTTTAGGTATTTTTATTGATGACTGATTTGATGATTTCTTCCAAAAGTGATTTGTATTTTCTTCTTTGGAGAACTCACCAGTGTGTGGTCACATTAAAAAAAATTGGGTTATTTTTTTTTAACCACATAAATCATAGGAATTTAACCCCAGAACAGAGGTTTGTGCTGAAAATTTCTAAGATATTTTTTCCATTTCTTTTTCATTTCACAGTCAGTGCCAGAGACAGAATTCTAGTGATCCCCTGATGGGTGGAGAAGCGGAGATGAAGGGTTTGCTTAAGGAGTTAATTCAAATTTATTAAGGATGCATTCTTTGGATTCTCAGAGTTTCAGGGTTTTCTGATAGTTTTTCCATCGTGAGTGTGTCTTAAGCTTTGTCTCCCAGCCTGCAAGATTTGAGATATGCTGAAAAACTATTCACAAGTTCGCTAAATTTGACAAATGCCTTCAAGGTGAATGTCAGCTTCACGGCTTATTTTATATCTCTGAGTTATAGCTCTCATTTAGATCTTGGCCTTGGTATTTCTTACTTTTTCATCAGTTCACAGATGCACTTTAAAATGTCCTTTCTTAATATTTCATTTTGCATTTATATTTGCTTTCAACAGCAATTTAAATCTCAGTGCTAGAAACAGGAATACCATGATATTCCTATTTCTGATACATCACACAGAGTTTTGTGCATATTATATCATATCTTTTATCTTTTTCATCTACCACAGCATCTGACTGACAAAAATGTAATTTTGCTGTTTTATTGGTATTTAAAATACTTTAATTTTACTGCATAATGACCATGTATATCATCAGCTAGTCTCAGGAATTCAACAAAATTGCGCTCATGGAAATATCAAACGGGGGAAAACCCCACCTTCTGTGCAGGCAAATATAATTAAGGAAATATTGGTTCATATCAACTTAAATAGTGATTTAACTGATGCATTATCCATTGTAAAAATTCTGACTTCTTTTAGGAAACATTTTAATGTAACCTATATAATTATAAAGTACAATATTAAATATACAAAAATAAGCATAAAAGAAATTCTGGTCAAGTAAATCTCAAATCTTTATATTGGTCTATGTGACCTTATATTCTCTGTCCTGTCCATCTTTCAACTGTATCCCCTTGAATGCTCTGCTGTCTTCCTCCCTACTCATCTTCCTGTAGATTGTGGCACCAGCTGTGTTTTTTCCTAGCACAAAGACTTTACTCACACTGTCTCCACTACCTGGGATCTTTCCTCTCAAGTCTTCACGTTGTCTCATTGGTGGTGATGGTTTAGTTACAAGTGTGTTCAATTCTTGTGACCCTGTGGATTATAGCGTACCAAACACCTCTGTCCATTGGATTTCCCAGACAAGATTACTGAAGTATGTTGCCATTTCCTTCTCTAGGGGATCTTCCCAACACAGGAATTGAACCTGGGTTTCCTGTACTGCAGGTGGACTTTTTACCAGCTGAACCACTAGGGAAGCCCTACACTGGCTCATTGCACATTTTCTACTTAGACATCATCTCCCCAGAGATGTTAAAGCAGGTATTTTTGTCTATTATCATTTTTCATCCTAGACTAAGTAGCAATTAAGAGTGCCTGTAATTATATCATGTTTAAGAGTACCTGTAATTATATCATATGACCTGTAATTATGTCATGTTTTTTCAGTGCTTAGTCATTGTGTGTTTCTCTCAAAGAAATGTTTTAAGTTTTATCACTCTAATACCATACACTAGTGATGGGCACAAAGTAACTCAGTAAATACTTGTTGCTAATAAATGCTGAATACATTGTACTCTGTTCACAAAATGACCTTCTTCTTGACACTAACATGAGGAACACAGAAGTGCATACAAAAGTGAAATCTAAGGTAGGGATTCACATGGGGAGGTGGGGAGGAGGCTCAAGGCGGAGGGCATATATGCACACATATAGCTGGTTCACTTCATTGCACAGCAGAAACTAACACAGCATTGCAAAGCACTTATGCTACAACACACAAAAGGCATGCCCATAAAAATAATGGCTATGAAAGAAATGTGTATCCTCAGTAAAGGGAAAAAGGTTTAAATAAATATTGTAAACACCCCAAATAACAGGGAATAATTTCTACTTTCTATGAAACATCAAAGGTCATACTAGGAGCTTTAAAAATCCTCCTTCGTTTGTAATAAGAATGTAGTATTGCTAGGGCTGACTAGGAAATTTCAAAGGGCCTCACATCAATTGCCATGTTTAAAGGGAAAAACTAAAGGACTTGATGGTCAAGGGACAGCAGACTTATGTACCTTGGAAGAGACACTGGTACTGATGAAGAGGTAACAGTGGCTCACACATTAACTCCTTGCCAGTTAGAAGCTTCTCTGTTTTCTCTAATTCTATTTTCTAAACATTGAAGTTGAAACACTGAGATAGTCATGATGGACTAAAAAAGAAAAAAGCTGTGAAGAGCAAAGCATATTGCAAGCTGTTAAATGCACTGTACTTGTTATTCATGCTTATTTGCCTCATTATGAAAGTGGCTATCTCCCAAACTCGAGAGACCCTTATCCTAGAGAGGACAGCATTTTAACCTAAGGAGCTGGCATAAAATATAGGAGTTTAAAACAATCAGGATGGGAAAAGAAGAAAAGGAGGGAGGGAAAAAAAAGAGAAAGGAAGAAAATAGATTGAGTTCCTTTATCACATGTATGAAACAACTTCAAATACCAAGGGTTAAATCTATGTGAAACAAGGAAAGGGGAAAAAAGATATGCCTATCTTATTGGAGGGGACATTAAATAGCATGTCTGAGGGAACAGAATAGTGTCATAACAATCAAAGCAAAATTTTACAAGAAATAATGTTATGTTATCCACAAGGATATGTCAAGATATGATTTGGTTAATTTCAGGTACTAAACTAGATAGTATATACTTATTTCCCCCTGTTCTTACCTCTCTTAAAACAACTACATACCTTGGAAAGTATTAAATTGACAATGATAAAAGGATTCTGAAAGCTGGAAGACTAGCTGGGAACCCAGGACATGAGAAACTATAGCATGATGAGATGTCTCAATTTTCTTTTTATTTCTGATATATCTCTGGAATGAGCGATGTGATGCCAAACCACCAACAAACATAGAAAAACAATAAAATAGGCAAACTAACAAGAACAAACTGTCATCCCTGGTTAGTGTCAGTCACTTGTCAGGTCCAACACTTTGCAATCCCATGGTTGTAGCCTGCCAGGCTCCTCTGTCCATGGAATTCTCCAGGCAAGAATACTGGAGGGGGTTGCCATTTCTTTCTCCAGGAGATCTTCCCAACCAAGGGATTAACACAGTTCTCCTGCATTGCAGGCAGATTCTTTACTATCCAAGCTACCAAGGTCCATATTTTAAACAAACCGACAAGAACAGATGGTCTTCCCTAGTTAAGAGACATAGAAAGCCTAAGTTCAACAGACAACTTTAGAGAGTCCAAAGTCTGACTCATCGCCTGCCTGCTACTGACGAACAGATCCACTGAGATTAGTGGTAGCAGCAAAGCCCAAATCCATTCCAGCCCTTCTCAAAATTAAGGGCATCCCTGGGCAATCTGACCTGTCTGAACCAGAGACTGCAATGAAGCCCTGGCTATCCCAAGCCAAGCTTCAAAACCAAGACTCAAGGGATGGGTCAATCCATCTGTAGCTCTGGCTACAAAGTCCTACTGGGCCATCCCAGACCTGTATCAACAACTGGATACCAGCAGGCAGACCAATCTGTTGACAGCAGCAGCAACAGCAGCAAAGTTATATACCTTCTTGCCCTCTAAGTGGCATAAGGACACCTAGACCCAGTGGCTTTGCCCACCTCTTTCCAAAAGTTGCCAAGTGATCATAGAATGCTCAAAGAAATTCCTTTCATCTTTGCAGATGGCACCAGCAAAATTGGGGCTTCCCTAGTGGCTCAGATGGTAAATAATCTGCCTGCAATGCAGGAGACCATGGTTCACTTCCTAGGTTGGAAAGATCCCCTGGAGAAGGGAATGACAACGCATTCCAGTATTCTTGCCTGGAGAATTCCATGGACAGAGGAGCCTGGTGGTGTCCATGAGGTTGCAAACAGTGGGACATGACTGAGCAACTAACACATCCAGTAGGATTGAGCAGGAGACCCTGGAGCACCAAAGAAATGAAGCAGAAAATAGCTACAAAGGGGAGGAAACTAAGCACTTATATTAACCATATTCCATAAAACTCGCTTGAATCAACATGCTGAATCTAAACAGGATAAGTGAAAAAACTGAACGCAAAGTCACCCAGTCATGTCTGACTTTTTGCGACCCCACAGACTGTAGCCTACCACACTCTTCTGTCCATGGGATTTTCCAGGCAAGAGTAATGGAGTGGGTTGCCATTTCCTTCTCCAGAGGATCTTCGTGATCCAGGGACTGAACCTGGGTCTCCCACATTGTAGGTAGATGTTCTACTGTCTGAGCCACTGCTGCCTAAAACAGATGATTCAGATAGGATCAAGATTCCTCTAACGTAATAAACAAATTGTCTAAGATACAATTGAAAACAGTTGTCACATGAACAGCCAGGAAAACTTGAGTTTGAATGAGAAAGATAAACTGACACAATACCAAAAAGAATATGATATGAGTATTATTTGGTAAGGATTTAAAATTAACCACTTCATACATTCTTCATCAATTAATGACACATTTTCTTGAACCTAATGTAAAAAGTAAAATTGCATCAAACTGCAAGAGTTTAGAAAACAGAAACAGAGATGTTTTTACTTCCAGGTAAATGGAGTGTTTGAACTTTTTTTCTTCTTCTCGAGCAGGCCAGCTAGGGCTCATGTAACCTGTAAAAAACATGGCATTACATTCTACGGCTTTCTTTCTGCCTTCTACATCCCAGAATGGATGCTGGAGGACCCAGCAATGTGGAAATGCAAAGAGGTGTAGGTAACAAAAATCCCCTCCAAATGGCTATATTCTATACCCGAAAAGTTAAGAAAGGGGCAGCCCAGAAGACAGAAAGCTTTCAGAAAACAGCAGTCAAGCATCACAGAATAAAACTGTAGCCTTGCCTCCATTCATGCCAGTGAAGTCTGAGCAGAGATTCTAAACATCCACTCTCACAATGAGGCTCCTATGGCTAACCCACAGGAACCAAGTCAAAATAAAGCAAGCTGAGACACAATTTCAACTCTCACAGTCTTACCACATGATACTCAAAATGTCAGGTTTTAATGAAAAATCATTCAGCCTTCCAAAAACCAGGAAGATATCAAACTGACGGACAAAAAGTCAATCAAGAAATGCCAACAAAAGGGTGACAAAAATGTTAAAATTATGACATATTTTAAAGCAGTCATCATACACCTGCTTCAGTGATCACGCTGAATGAGAAGATAAATAGCTCCAGCAAAGAAATAGAAAATATAGAGAAGAAACGAATAGAAATTTTAGCCTTGCAAAATACAATAACAAAAGTTATTTAAATCCTTAATGGATAGACACAGACTGAGTAATTAGTGAAATTAAACATAGACAAATAAAAATTAATTAATCTGAACAACAAAAAGAAAATAGAATTTAATATTGAGTAGAACATAAGGAATGACGAGACTTTAAAAATATTTAATATCATGTCACTGGTGTTGAAGAGAAGGATGGTTTAAGGCACTTAAAGAAACAGCAGGGTAACTCCTCAAATTTTTCCAAAGCTCCATAAATCTATAGTACAAGAATTTCATGAAACCCCAATCAAATGCACCTACAGAAATACAAACCAAGGGAGATTATAGTCAGATTTTTAAAAACTAAAGACAAGGGGGATATTGGAAAACAGTGAGAGAAGAAATTATTGTACCTACAGAGAAACAAAATAAAACGACAAAAGATTTCTCATAAGAAATATTTCTGGAGGTCAGAAGGAAATTTTTTTCAAGTGCTGGGAAAAAAATAAACAATAAGAAAACCCTGTAAACCCAGAATTCATACTGAGTGAAAATATCCTTATGGAATCAAGAAAAAAAAGTCTACACATTCACAGATGAAGGAAAACTAAGAAAATTTATTATCTGACTATTTAAAAATGATGGCTAAAGGAAGTTATCGATATAGAATGATTTGACTATTTCTCCAAATTAAATTACTGGCAAGGAAAAAAAAAAAAAAAACAAGTACATTTACACATCTCAAACACAATCAAATAACCTATATTAAATGTAAACATGGCGTACATGCAAATATTTTTTATACATGGTCCAGTCATGCTAAACCCAACTAATTGTTGATACTTATAAAATAGCAACTATTTGGCAAATAGCAAATATTTTATTTTGATGTAATTATTATATATATATATATATATAATCTATTTCAATGTGCTGACATAAATTATATTGTTCTCTGCTGATTTTATAAAGACTTTAATTCCACAAAAATCCTCAGATTTCCCAGGAGGGGTTATGCCTGACAATTTGTAATGATATAAACTCCATTTAACTTGACCTGAATCTTAAATTCAGAAAACAAAAAGAAGCTAATCTAATGTTTCAAGAAAAGCAAGTGTCATGAAAGTGGATTAACTCTGATGACTAAAGTATTTCATTTATCAATGGCTGAGAGAACTGAAGAGTCAATAGAATGGAGGCAATTTAAAGCTCAGTCAACCTAAACCTGAGGGACCTTTTTAGGAATAACTGTGTTACTGGGTGTTAATGCTCATTCAGCCCCTGATCTCTGCTGAGTTTGTGAAGTAGTCGCTGACCACTGTGATTTGGTGGCTGGCTTATTATTTTTAGAACTATTCAGTGACTTCCCATTGAATTGGTTTTAGTGACTTCTTTCTTAGAGATTAATTATCAGAAATGAATTACTGGAAGATTAATATTTAAACCATGAGACTCAAATAAAAACCATTATATATGAAAGAGATTGGATTTACTTATGCTATCTACTTTTGCATTCCCTATTTGTCCTATTCATAGTGCATTTTAATCTCTTGCAGTAGTTTTTCTTATTGCAGGGGAAATTTCTTAATTATTATTTTCTTCAATCTCTACAAATGTAGACTGTTTTTATACTTCAGTGATAACCCTATAAATTCTAGCTTTCAATATGATACAAGTAAGAGTCCAGACAAAGAAGGCAGAGTTGGAAGATTCAGAGATCCCATGGACATACCAGAACTCCAGCTGCATGAAGAACAGCTTTCTTGGAGAAGGACCTGAGAACTAACAGAGCAGAGTTTCTAAAGTTAAGGATATATAGAAAGGCCACTTTGAGATGGAGAGAGCATAGATACAAGTAGTCAGAATCCACCACCCTGACAAGATGAACCCAAAGAGACCCATAACCAAGCACATTATAATTAAAATGCTCAAAGTCAAAGATAAACAGAAAATCTTAAAAGCAGCAATGGAAAAACAACTAGTTATGAACAAGGGTACTGTCATAATATTATCAGCTAATTTTCAGCAGAAAACTTACAGGCCAGAAAGGACTAGCATGATATTTTCAAAGTGCTAAAACAAACAAAATAAACCTTACAGTCAAGAATATTCTACACAACAAGATTATAATTCAGAATGAAGTGGTAATAAATAGTTTCCCAGACAAGCAAGTCTAAAGGAGTTGATGACCACTATACTAATCTTACAGGAAATGTTAAAGGGACTTTTAATAAAAGAGAATATTTCATAACTAGAAACAAATGAACAAAAAAATCACAAAAGAATAAAATCTTTCTGGTAAAGGAAAACATATAGGAAAGGTAGTAGGTCACCACTCATAAAACTAGTATGAAAGTCAAATGTAGTAAAATCATCTATATCTAAAATAATTAGGTAAGCGATGCACAAAATAAAAAGATGTAATACATATGTCATAGACATAAAATGTGAGAGGAAGAATAAACATGCAGTGATTTTAGAAGGCATTCTAACTAACTATATGACTTCACATATAGGATAAGAACTTAAAATATTTCACTGTGATTTTTTTTCCTCTTAATATTTGTACTAATGCTGTTATTTGTTTTAATTTTAAATAAAAATTTCATTTAATGGGTTTTAAATTACAGGAAAAATCTACGTATTTATGTAGTTTCCACTTCCAGCACATTCCGTGTCTTTATGTGGATACATATTTTATTTAATAAAACCTTCCTTCCATTTGAAGGATTTTGGTAAACCCTTCTTTTAATGTACATCTCAGGTGATCAATTCTTTCAGCTTTTCAGAAAACATCTCATGGATCCACATGTGTGTTCTAAATTATTTTAGTCATGTCCCACTCTTTGCTACCCATGGACTGTAGCCCTCCAGGCTCCTCGGGCCATGGGATTCTCCAGGAAAGAATACTGGAGTGGGTAGCAATGCTCTCCTCCAGGAGGTCTTCCCCCACCCAGGGATCAAACCTGCATCTCTTTCATCTCTTTCATCTCCTGAATTGGCAGTGGGTTCTGTACCACTAGCACCACCCGAGGAAGTCTGATAGATTGATATAAATACATGTTTATTACTAAGCACTCACATAGGACTTCCCAGGTGGCTCGGTGGTAAAGAATCTGCTTGCCAAGCAGGAGACATGGGTTCGACTGCTCAGATGGGAAGATTCCCTGGAGAAGGGCATGGGAACCTACTCCAGCATTCTTACCAGGGAAATTCCACTGGAAAGAGGCACCTGGCTGGCAAAAGTCTATAGCATCACAAAGAGTGACATGACTGAAGCAACTGAGCACAAACACAAGCACTCACATGAAGAGTTTCTTATAATTGAAGACATAAGGAAATATAAATGCCACAACAGATGACTGCACATACTAATAGCTGAGGACTTGACTACCCCTTAAGCATACTGAAAAGCAGAGACTTTACTTTTCCAACAAAGGTCCGTCTAGTCGAGGCTATGGTTTTTCCTGTGGTCATGTATGGAATTGAGAGTTGGACTGTGAAGAAGGCTGAGCGCAGAAGAATTGATGCTTTTGAACTGTGGTGTTGGAGAAGACTCTTGAGAGTCCCTTGGACTGCAAGGAGATCCAACCAGTCCATTCTGAAGGAGATCAGCCCTGGGTGTTCTTTGGAAGGAATGATGCTAAAGCTGAAACTCCAGTACTTTGGCCACCTCATGCAAAGAGTTGACTCACTGGAAAAGACTCTGATGCTGGGAGGGATTGGGGGCAGGAGGAGAAGGGGATGACAGAGGATGAGATGGCTGGATGGCATCACTGACTAGATGGATGCAAGTCTGAGTGAATTCCAGGAGTTGGTGATGGACAGGGAGGCCTGGTGTGCTGCGATTCATGGGGTCGCAAAGAGTCGGACATGACTGAGCGACTGAACTGAACTGAATACCCCTTCTTGGTAGAGTCATGTTAATGTATGTGAGTCTATAAAGAATGAAGAGTGAAAAGAGAAAACTCATGAATTATGGGAAATCTAATCACCTAAGAAATTTGATTATAGAAATTGTTTCATTATTTATATATAAATGAAACACACACATATATGAATACAATGGCTTGAATAAAACTGTCACAGAAAAATTTATCTACATACTTTAATTATATTTAATGTATTAGCAAATATGAGGCAAAATGTTACTAAGATGAGGAAGCATAATGTTGTGAAGCATATATAAATTGGAAGGCATGTATACTACATAGAAATATTAAATTTGTAGAGATTTTATTCCATGCAGAAGAATTTTTAGCATATCATTTTATGTTTTGATATGTGATGTGATTCTTTTAAACAATTTCTGAGGGGCAGTTATATAATAATCAGCAGGAAACAGAAGTGAACAAGACTTTCTCATTACATATAATGCAGTATGTGTAATTTCTGTTACATATACAAGAAATTACAAGAATTAATAAAGGGTGTATACTGATATGCTCTGTGAAAAAGAAGTAGACAGGAAAGATATGCAAAAGAAATAAGTTAAATTGAGATCCCATGGATCACTGGGGAAGGAAGAACAGGATAATGACATATGTTTCTGTTAAAGGGAGCAGCTTAAGACATAGCTTTACATGAGAGAGGGCAAGCCATATTTGAGGAATTAAAATAAATTTTCTTAGACTAAAAAAAGAACTACAATTGTCAGAAGTTTTGTATGTACAGCACAACACTATTATTTATTTGGAAAAAATTAAAATATTAAGTCAAATATACCTCTACCATACTAGTCTACTTTGTTGTTGCTCAGTCGCCAAGTCATGTTTAACTCTTCCAGACCCAACGGGACTGCACTACAGCAGGCTTTCCTATATTTCACCATCTCACAGAATTTGCCCAAGTTCATGTCCATTGCATTGATGATGCCATCCAGCCATCTCATCTGTTGCCCACTTCTTCTGCCTTCAACCTTTCCCAGCACCAGAGTTTTTCCAATGATTCTGTTCCTCCCATCAGTTCAGTTCAGTTCACTTCAGTCGCTCAGTCTGGTTCTTTGCAATCTCATATACTGCAGCATGCCAGGCCTCCTTGTGTATCTTTAACTCCCAGAGTTTCCATTCAGTTCAGTCACTCAGCTGTGTCCTACCCTTTGCAACTCCTTGAACTGCAGCATGCCAGGCCTCCCCTGTCCATCACCAGCTCCCAGAGTCCACCCAAACCCATGTCCATTGAGTCGGTGATGCCATTCAACAATTTCATCCTCTCATCTCCTTCGTCTCCTGCCCTTAATCTTTCCCAGCATCTGGGTCTTTTCAAATGAGTCAGCTCTTTGCATCAGGTGGCCAAAGTATTGGAGTTTCAGCTTCAGCATCAGTCCTTCCAAAGAACACCCAGGACTGATCTCCCTTAGAATGGACTCACAAGAGTCTTCTCCAACACCACAGTTCAAAATCATCAATTCTGTACTCAGCTTTCTTTATAGCCCAACTCTCACATCCATACATGACTCCTGGAAAAATCACAGCCTTGACTAGAAGGACATTTGTTGGCAAAGTAATGTCTCTGTTTTTTAATATACTGTCTAGGTTGGTCATAACTTTCCTTCCAAAGAGCAAGTGACTTTTAATTTTATGGCTGCAATCACCATCTGCCGTGATTTTGGAACCCCACAAAATAAAATCAGCCACTGTTTCCACTGTTTCCCCATCTATTTGCCATGGGACTAGATGCCATGATCTTTGTTTTCTTAAATTTGGGCTTTAAGCCCAAATCTTGACTCTCCTTTTTCACTTTCATCAAGAGGCTCTTTAGTTCTTCTTCACTTTCTGCCATAAGGGTGGTGTCATCTGCATATCTGAGGTCATTGATATTTCTCCTGGCAATCTTGATTCCAGCTTGTGCTTCATCCAGCCCAGAGTTTCTCATGATGCACTCTGCATATAAGTTACATAAACAGGGTGACAATACATAGCTTTGATGTACTCCTTTTCCTATTTGGAAACAGTCTGTTGTTCCATGTCCAGTTCTAACTGTTGCTTCTTTACCTGCATACAGATTTCTCAAGAGGCAGGTCAGGTGGTCTGGTATTCACATCTCTTTCAGAATTTTCCACAGTTTCTTGTGATCCACACAGTCAAAATCTTTGGCTTAGTCAATAAAGCAGAAGAGAATGTTTTTCTGGAACTCTCTTGCTTTTTGATGATCCAGCAGATGTTGGAATCAGGAAGCCAAAGTACTGGAGCTTCGGCATCAGCATCAGTTTTTCCAATGAGCATTCAGTGTTGATTTCTTTTAGAATGAACTGATCTTATCACCATGCTATTGAAGGGACTCTCAAAAGTCTTCTCTAGCACCACAGTTTGAAACCTTCAATTCTTTGGTGCTCTGCCAAAGTTCTTTGGTTGACTTTCAATGCTGTTTCATATGCTTTAATCATGATATTTTACATACTCAACAAAAAATGTTTTAGGTTTCTATATGTGCAACATTTCTTTTTGTTTGATAGGACACTGGCTGAAGACTGTAAGCTATACTGTACCTGTTCTTTATACAGAAGGGAAAAACCAAACCTTTCCTTCCTCAGTCACACTCATGACAGTATATATCTTTAATGAAACAAACATAAGCTGTATGTGTTGGTTTACAATTGGTGGCAAATTATGCACTTTTGTTTAAATAGTGTTTAAAAACACCAGCAAAGATTGGGAGAGAGAATACAGAATGGAGTGGCTATGTAGCACGTTGAGTTTGGAATATGGAATAAATTTTAGAAACTTGTTTTTTTTGGCATATGGGCAATAAGAAGCCATAGAGTTCTTTCATAAAAGGAAGCTTACATGCATTCTGTTTATTCAAAGGCATTTTAAGAGATTATTTTGAGGCTTTTATCTTAAATATTTTGCTTTCAAGTTACAGATGTGCTTTACACATTTATTACAAAAAAAATATATACCTCAAGGAGCATTTTCCAATGTCTTTTTAGTTAGCTGATAATAAATTAGAAGGCTAAATAACTCCACTTTAAAAAAATACTTTACTTTTCTTATGTTGTTGAACCAGTTATTCTTTGACATTTGCTAGGAAAAAATAGTGGAGTTGAAAAAATCTCAGAACAAAGTGTGTCCTGAGGGGCTCTCTTTTCCTACTCTAAGGAAGTACAGATGCATTCTTAGTCACACATACCAACACATATCACTATTGATTGATATAATATAAACAACAAGTACTATAGCAACAAGAGGGCTTCCCGGGTGATACACTGGTAAAGAATCCACCTGCCAATGCAAACGGAGCAGGGGACACAAGCTCAGTCCCTGAGTTGGGAAGATCTTCTGGAGTAGGAAATGGCAAACTGCTCCAGTATTCTTGCATGGAAAATTCTATATATAGAGGACTCTGGTGGGCTGTAGTCCATGGGGTCGCAAAGAGATGGACATCACTGAGCAACTCAACACAAATACTTATAGCAACTACAGAAATAATAATAATTACATACCACTCCCTACATGTAAGGCATGGTTCCCAAGTGCTACATATATTTTAAATTTCTCCTCTTGGAAATGCTCGCAGGGTAGGGTTTTTAGTATCTCCACTCTGCAGCCAGAGAACTGGAGAAACAAAGAGGTTGAGTAATGACTTAAGACCACAGAGGTTATAAGTGGTGAAGATAGAATTCCACTCCCATTAGTTTAGCTTCAGAATCTATTTTATTACCTGTCATGCAAAGCACTTTTAATAGATTTTACACCATATGATCAGGTGGACATTTGTATTTACTTTTTCTCCAAAAGAGAACAGAAATAATGTTGAGAGAAAGGAAAATCAAGAGATGATGTTGAATAAAATGAATGTGAGCAAAGAAAAAGCTAATACTTCACAACCACAAATTACCAGGTAAGTAAGGATGAACAAACTACTTAATGTCTGAGCTTTTTCTTTTTTCTTAATGATAAACAACAAAGAGACAGTTTTTTATATAGAAGATCGATAACTGTCTCTATGAAGATTGTCTTTTCAAAAAAAAGAAAAAGGGCACATAATAAAATCCCCCTCTCCCATTTTTGACATGGAAAACAAATGTATGTGGATTTTTGTTTATGCTGTTGTTTCAGTTTTTGTGTCAGTGCAAGTTAGTGGGCTGTGATGTAGTGCAGTGTGATCTACTTGCTGACCCAGGGTGATTGCTGGCCTATTGTGTTGTAAATTTTACATAAACTCTGCTGATCATTCAACTTTAGCAGGTTGTGTTTCTCTAAGGGCTAGTAGGTGTGGTATGCATTTCCAGGCAGAAAATAAAATTTGAGCCATGTCTTGATACCAACCAAATACAGCATTCAGTACTATTAGTCATTACCTTCACAGTCTACTCTGTTAATATCTTTTTTTTTTTTTTTTTTTGGTGTAAAATAGATTAGCGTACAGAGAAGGCAATGGCAACCCACACCAGTACTCTTGCCTGGAAAATTCTGTGGGCAGAGGAGCCTGGTAAGCTGCATTCCATGGGGTCACACAGAGTCAGACACGACTGAAGCGACTTAGCAGCAGCAGCAGCACACTAGTTTAATGATGTTAACTCATTCCAGGAATGGTTTCTTACTTTCCTTCTATTAAAGACCCATGTGGATTAAGAAAGCATTAGAGTGAAAGTGAAAGTTTTAGTCCTTCAGTCGTGTCTGACTCTTTGAGATCCCATGGACTGTAGCCCACCCAGCTCCTCAGTCCATGGATTCTCCAGGCAAAAATACTGGCGTGGGTTGCTCTTTCATTCTCCAGGGGTTCTTCCCAACCTAGGGATGAAACCTGTCTCTCCTGTATTGCAGGAAGATTCTTTAGTATCTGATCCATGGGCAAAGTGTTACAGACTTGATAAAGATACCTTGTTTACTTGTCCAATATTATGGAATGTATGTCATATATCTAGAGAAGGATCATTCTTCTATGCTTATCATTAATTGGCTTACAAATGTTAAGGTTTCTTCTAGATATCTTCCTATATTCTCAGTGGTGAGAACAAAATATCAAAGAAACTATCATTAACAATGTTTTTATTCCACCTTGCACAAATTTAGCCTGCTCCAGGGGAAGATTATAGAAAACTCAAGAAGAAAGATCAATTGCTTTCTCATTTGCCCATCATAACATTTAGAATTTATCAGCTACAGTGAAAAATGTTAGTTGCTCAGTCCTGTCTGACTCTTTGTGACCCCATGATCTGTAGCCCACTAGGCTCCTCTGTCCACGGGATTCTTCAAGCAGGAATGCTGGAGTGGATGCCATTTTCTTCTCCAGGAATCTTCCCAGCCTAGGAATTGAACCTGGGTCTCCTGCATTGCAGGCATATTCTTTTTCCACCTGAGCCCACTATAGAAGCCTTCAAATATTACAGTAGTACTCATCTAAATGCAATTAACTTATACTATAAAAGCTATTAGATTCCCCTTATTAGTTGCATTCATTCCTTCCTAATCTGCTGGATCCTAGATCAACTGTCTGCTTTAATGAAGTCAACTTCTGGACCAAAATTACCCTTCAGATTCTGATTCATTGCCCTAGAACCAACTGCAGGTTTAACTTCATGTGACAATGTTAATTTACAAAGGGAAGTCTGTACTTCGACTTGTCAGTGGAAAAGAGTTCTCAGTAAAGTTCTGCATGTGAGACATCAGAAACTGCCTTTATTTTTCTTTTAGAGAACTCTCTATCTGGCTCTTAGTTTATAATGAGAGTCTACTAGAAACTACAAGAACAGAAACCATCTGTTTGTAATAAGATCAAATGATTCAATTAGTTTATTACAATAACCAGGAATTTAAAAATCAACAGGGAATCATACACATAATATTACATAAAAATTTTGTCAATTATTATCTTAAGTATCAGAACATACTATAAAGGCATTTCCAACTCTATGGAGGCATTTTGTGAAATGTGTGTTAAAACTGTCACCTTTATAAAGTTACTTTCATTCCTCAAGTACAATTTTTAGAACTAAAATTTATTGAATGTTATTGCATTATCTTTTTACTTGAACAGGAATATGTGGCTGTCCATCTTGAAAAATGTATACTGCTCAGCTACATTCATTCAATACACTTTACCTGATTATATTTAAAGCTTTCAATATGATTTTTGTTTTACATATTATAAGCTTGGTAATATGCACACCTCTCAAAGTAATCTTGGTTTATTTAAAATAATGGAGCACATTGTACATACTCTAACTATATATACATATATATATATATATATAACTATATTCCCATACCTCATTACTCCTGAATATTGTGTCAAAGTGGGTTAAAGTGTGAATGAGTAAATATCTATTGTTATTCAATAATTATATTCAATAATACAGAGGGAACTACAACAATGATTTGAGTATAAAAGACAGCTTGATACTTACATAATATAGAATTCAATGTTCATATTTGAACCCCATTTAGAAACAAAACTGTCTTGAAGAAAACTGGTTTTTATATAAATTTTGTCAATAAATAACTGATGAGCAGAGATGATGTGCATAGGATTGCAATGGTAACTATAGTGATGAAATTTGAACTGAAACAGCATCTAAAAGAAATTCTTGTATTTTTGAAAGTAAGAAATATCTAGTAAAATTATTTGAGAGTATAGCAGAATCTGCACAAAAGCACAAATAGTTAACAATCTCTCAGTAAGTGACAAGAAACTTGTCAGGTAGAATATGTGTGTGTGTGTGTGGGGGGCTTTTCAGGTGGTGGTAGAGGTAAAGAACCAGCTGCCAATGCAGGAAACACGAAGAGACAAGGATTCAATCCTTGGTTGAAAAGATAACCTGGAGAAGGGCGCGGCAACCCACTGCTATTCTTGCCTGGAGAATCCCATGGATAGAGGAGTTTTGCAGGCCACTGTCCATAACATTGCAATGAGCTGGACACAACTGAAGCCACTTAGCACACACATACAAGTGTGCATATGTTTGTGAATTATTCTTTCACATATATTTTTAAGAGTAGATTATACTTATCAATATATACACACATGTTTTCTTTAAGATATATTTCATATTCTAAGGGTGTTTTGTTATTTTTATTATCTATAAGCTTTACTTTATACTGATGTATGCCTTTTTATGTATATAACTAATCGATTCAAACTCTTAATGGGTCTATAGAACATATTAATGTTGTAGAAATTTTGTAATTGCACAGGCATTTTACATCACACCAAATTAACCTTCTTAACTGACATCTTACAAAAAGCCATCACATTTGTTATAGACAAGGGTACAAAAGTATAGTCTGCACAGAAAATACATTAATTTCCTTAGGATGCCTGCAAGTATTGAGAAACTATTCAGGAACTATTCATTTTTAACTCAATCTACTAACAGTCTAAATTTTAAAGTAAAAACGATCTTGGGAATTATATTTAAGGTGCAGTTTATCATCTCACTCATTAGTGATACAAAGACTACATCAGGTGACGTTTTAAAATTTATCCAGTTAGTGTTAAGTGAAATGACTAATCTCAAACGATTTCTAGCATTTCCCCAAATTCATAATAGTCTTTTAAGTTAATATCAGTAAATGTAACATAATTTAATAAACATATATGCATATATTTTCATGATTGTAAATACTTTGTGAAAACAATGATAAATTGGCACAGTCATTTCCCTAATTTAAAAGCTTTAAATAAATATGTTTTTATAAGAATATAGCTCTAAGTCTTGTATAAGTTAAAATGTTGCATTTCCATGATAGTTCTTATTATTAGAATGAAGGCATAAAATTTTTGATTCAAATTAATAAACTTTGATTTCACACCTTTATATTCACTATGACCAACACTAATATACAAAACTTGGATATTTAAAATATTGTCTTCATTTTCTACCAACTATCAAATGTCAAAATATCAATTAGTATATGTTAAGAATAGTATATAAATATGAATTGTAAAGTAAATAAAAGTTATGATGATGAATAAGTATATATTATTTGCTAGCCTCACATTTATTTTGTATTTTTTCTTCTCATCTTCTAGGTATTTATTAAAACAGCTATACTTTCTTTTTCTTTTCTTTCTCTCTCTTTTATTTTTTTAAGCTGGCATTTTTACAAAATAAATTAATTTTAAAGAGCAGTTCACTTACCAATATAGAGATTTAATTTTCCTAGGAATTTTGATTTTTTCAGTAATGCTTATTAAACTCCACAAGCAATCAAAGCAGGGCTTTTTAAATGTAAGAGTTAATTATCTACCTTATTAATTTCTTCTAGATGAAGACAGAGGAATAACAATCAATTTTTTCAACATTTTGTCATATTCAATAGGTAAACTAGTGAATTTCAGGATAAGGAGTTTATCAGATTGTGTTTATTACATACATGGCAGAATTTTATCACTTGAACAAGTCAAAATATAACTTGAACCAGAGCCCCAGCCAATACATATACATAGATAGTAAGCACTTCAAGTTTTTCTGCTCATCTGGACTTCACTGGTCATGGGTGCATTTCCACGGGAATTCTGTACATATATTATGTGACAAAAGAAATGAAAAGTAAAAAGAATTGCACTTAAAAGGTTTTCAATTTCTAAATACTAAGATAAAGGTCATCTGGAAAAAGGGGTAGATAAAATCAAGCCAGAATCTATTTCCACTCCATTCATATTATATTCTCATTCATAAACATATCATATACTCCAGGCACATGTCTTCTTAGAATGTACATATGTCTGCATATCAAACCACGTGCTCTTCAAATTTGCATATATTTATTCATTTAAAATATTTGCATATATTTATTTTTCTTAGTCATTTTTGGAGCTTAAATCACATCTCTCATACTGCACATGCTATATATTTATATGATTTAATTTCCTCTGACCGTCTTATATAAACTGGAGCAGTGAAACAAAGATGGGATACAGATCTATGTGCCATGCTGTCACTTCAGTTCTGTCCTACTTTGTGTGACCCACTGGACTATAGCCCACCAGGTTCTCTGTTGGTGGGATTCTCCAAGTAAGACTACTGGAGTGGGTTACCATGCCCTCCTCCAGAGGATCTTCCTGAGTCAGAGATCGAACCCACATCTCTTGAGTCTCCTGCCTTGGCAGTGAGATCTTTACCACTAGTGCCATCATTTCTAACCAAACTATAAATTAATGATGAGAAAGTTTATCTTATTTAGAGAAAGATAGATAGAGGTATGCAGATTTACTGTTACTTTGTAAATAAAATTAAGTACACTTTTTAATTGAATGCATAATGACATTAAATTACATTCTAGTATATCAAATGTTAACATTTTTATTTATTTATCTTTTAATACTTTATTCTACATTACAATACTGTATTTGTTTTGCCATACATTGACATGAATCAGTCACAGGTGAACACGATCTCCCAATGCCAACATTTTTGAAGTTAGTCAGATGGCACCTTATCTACAATTGAAAAATAATACCACAATTTTTCTCCTTCCATCTGATATACACAATATCCCATTTGAGTTTTTAGAAGGATACTGATACATCAGAGTAAACTTTAGTTTATTCCAAACAGTTCACTAGCAATGATGCTACAAACAAGTTCTTGGTTACATTTGCAATTTTTAACAAGTACATTTGTATTAAAAGCAGTGTCACATAATGAAAACAAAAGACTAGCAAACTTTTTACCTGAAAGCCTGTACCCTTGGGTATTATCATGTGAGGTTAGATGTATATATTATAGATGAATTCTCTTTAAGTAGCAAGTGTGAACAAGTGACTGTGACTGTGGCTCAGCTCGTGAACTCCTTATTACCAAATTCAGACTTAAATTGAAGAAAGTAGGGAAAACCACTAGACCATTCAGGTATGACCTAAATCAAACCCTAACAATTACATACTGGAAGTGAGAAATACATTTAAGGGACTAGATTTGATAGACAGAATTCCTGATAAACTATGGATGGAGGTTCGTGATATTATACAGGAGACAGGGATTAAGATCATCTCCCAAGAAAAAGAAATGCAAAAAAGCAAAATGGCTGTCTGAGGAGGCCTTACAAATAGCTGTGGAGAGAAGAGAAGTAAAAAGCAAAGGAGAAAAGGAAAGATATAAGCATCTCAATGCAGAGTTCCAAATAATAGCAAGGAGAGATAAGAAAGTCTTCCTCAGTGATCAGTGCAAAGAAATAGAGGAAACAATAAAATGGGAAAAACTAGAGATCTCTTCAAGACAATTAGAGATACCAAAGGAGCATTTCATACAAAGATGGGCTCAATAAAGGACAGAAGTGGTATGGACCTAACAGAAGCAGAAGATATTAAGAAGAGGTGGCAAGAATACACAGAAGAACTATCCAAAAAAATCTTCACGACCCAGATAATCACGATGCTGTGATCACTCACGTAGAGCCAGACATCCTGGAATGTGAAGTCAAGTGGGCTTTCAGAAGCATAACTATGGACAAAGCTAGTGGAGGTGATGGAATTCAAGTTGAGTTACTTCAATTCCTAAGAAATGATACTGTGAAAGTGCTGCACTCCATATGTCAACAAATATGGAAAACTCAGCAGTGGCCACAGGACAGGAAAAGGTCAGTTTTCATCCCAATCCCTAATAAAGGCAATGCCAAAAAATGCTAAAACTACTGTACAATGGTACTCATCTCACATGCTAGTAAAGTAATGCTCAATTCTCCAAGCCAGGCTTCAATAATATGTGAACCATGAAATTCTTGATGTTCAAGCTGGTTTTAGAAAAGGCAGAGGAACCAGAGATTAAGGTCATGAAGCAACAGTTAGAACTGGACATGGAACAACAGACTGTTTCCAAATAGGAAAAGGAGTACATCAAAGCTATGTATTGTCACCCTGTTTATGTAACTTATATGCAGAGTGCATCATGAGAAACTCTGGGCTGGATGAAACACAAGCTGGAATCAAGATTGCCAGGGAGAAATATCAATAATGTCAAGTATGCAGATGACACCACCCTTATGGCAAAAAGTGAAGAAGAACTAAAGAGCCTCTTGATGAAAGTGAAAGAGGAGAGTGAAAAAATTGGCTTAAAGTTCAACTTTCAGAAAACATTTCAGACAGCATTTCAGAAAGCAGAGACATTACTTTGCCAACAAAGGTCCATCTAGTCAAAGCTATGTTTTTCCAGTAGTCTTGTATGGATGTGAGCGTTGGACTATAAAGAAAGCTGAACACAGAAGAATTGATGCTTCTGAACTGTGGTATTGGAAAAGACTCTTGACAGTCCCCTGGTCTGCAAGGAGTTCCAACCACTCCATCATAAAGATCAGTCCTGAGTATTCATTGGAAGGACTGATGTTGAAGTTGTTACTCCAATACTTTGAGCACCTGATGCGAAGAGTTGACTCATTAAAAAGACCTTGATGCTGGGAAAGATTGAAGGTGAGAGGGAGAAGGGGACAACAGAGGATAAGATAGTGGATGACATCACCAACTCAATGGGCATGAGTTTGAGTAAGCTCCAGGAGTTGGTGATGGACAAGGAGGCCTACCATGCTGCAGTCCATGGGGTCACAAAGAGTCAGATATGTCTGATCAACTAAATGGAACTGAACTGTGAACAAGTAACAAGTAGAATCTGTGAACACAAAGTCTTAAGGAACGATGTCCTTACTGAACTTTCCATGCAATCAGAATAAATTTATTTACTTTCAATATTAGGATGAACTTATGTTTAAGGATCTAGAATAAGTTTTTACTTTAAAGGAGGAAGGAAGGCAAAGGAAATTAATTTGTAAACTGGTGGTAGTGGTGGCTTAGTTAGTAAGTCACATCCGACCCTTGCAAACCCATGAACAGTAGCCTACCAGGCTCTGTTCATGGGATTCTTCATGCAAGAATACTGGAGTGGGTTGTCATTTTCTTCTCCAAGGGATCTTCCTGACCCATGAGTCAAACCCAGGTCTCCTTCACTGCAGGCAGATTCCTTACTGACTGATCTACAATGGAAGGTAACCTAAAAACTGAGAGACACTAAAAAACCTAAGCATTGAATGATACAGCTATACATAAAGATAGAGAGAGAGAAAACAAGAGTTCATGGTTTTGTCTATCTCATTATATAAAAGTTCTAATATATGAAGGGGCTTATGAAGGATATACTGTGTAAGCCAATTTGAAAGAGAAATGTACTGACCATATAAACAGTTATTTGTATTAGCACTTTAAAATTCATAAAATTATTTGTAATATACATGTGTTGATTTCCATAATTGAACTTTTTTTTAATCAAATAAATATTGAAGTTAAAGCAACTACGTACATTTTGCCATACCTATATAACACATACATTTAAGATAAAAGTAATGATTGTAACACTCAGCTACACTGATTGATCTGAAACTAATAATATAACCAAATTTGCAAAGTCTTTACATAAGCATTTCATTTTAAACTAGCTATGAAATACATTCAATAATCTGTAAAGGCCTTAGCTTTTAGCTACTGAATTGAATTGAATTGAATAGCTATTGTTAGCTAATAGCTAAAGTGAAAAATCTTGTCATTAGGAGTGAAATAATGGTTATTTTATTTTAAAACCTAACGTGCTCTAAGCAAAATTTTTGCTGGTTTTGTCCTTTTTAAGTTTAATGGTTACTTGTAACTGGAAATAAGTACTGCTAAGTAATGAAACAGAAAGTTAAAACATAAACATATGGAGGCTAAATATCACAATTCTGAATAACCAACAAATGACAGAAGAAATTTAAAAAATCAAAATATGCATAGAAACAAATGAAAATGAAAACACAACTCAAAACCTATGGCGTTCAGTAAATGCAATGTTAAGGGGAAGGTCCATGGCAATATAAGCCTACCTCAAGAAACAGGAGCAAAATCAAATAAATAACCTAACTCTACACCTAAAGAAACTAGAAAAAGAAGAAATAAAGAACCCCAGGGTTAGTAGAAGGAAAAAAAATCATAAAAATTAGAGCAGAAATAAATGCAAAAAACACAAAGGAGACCATAGCCAAAATTAACAAAGCTAAAAGCTGGTTCTTTGAGAAGATAAATAAAATAGACAAATCATTAGCCAGACTCAACAAGAAGCAAAGAGAGAATCAAATCAACAAAATTAGAAATGAATATGGAGAAATCACAACAGACAACACAGAAATACAAAGGATCAAAAGAGACTACTATCAGCAACTATATGCCAATAATATGGCGAACTGGAAGAAATGGACACATTCTTAGAGAAGTATAACTTTCCAAAACTGAACCAGGAAGAAATAGGAAATCTTAACAGAACCATCATCAAAACTGTAATCAGAAATCTTCCAATAAACAAAAGCCCAGGAACTGATGGCTTCACAGCTGAATTCTACCAAAAATTTAGAGAAGAGCTAATACCTATCCTACTCAAACTCTTCCAGAAAATTGCAGAGGAAAGTCAACTTCCAAACTCATTTTATGAGGCCACCATCACCCTAATACCAAAACCAGACAAAGATGCCACAAAAAAGAAAACTACAGGCCAGTATAACTGATGAACATAGATGAAAAATTCCTTAACAAAATTCTATCAAACAGAATCCAACAACATATTAAAAAGAACATACATCTTGACCAAGTGGGCTTTATCCCAGCGATGCAAGGATTCTTCAATATTTGCAAATCAGTCAATGTGATATATCACATTAACAAATTGAGAGATAAAATTCATATGATTATCACAATAGATGCAGAGAAAGACTTTGTAAATTCAACATCCATTTATGGTAAAACTCTCTAGAAAGCAGGCATAGAAGGAACATACCTCAACATAATAAAAGCCATATATGATAACCCCCAGCAAACATTATCCTCAATGATGAAAAATTGAAAGCATTTCTACTAAAGTCAGGAACAAGACAAGGATGCTCACTCTCACCACTACTATTCAACATAGTTTTGGAAGTTTTAACCACAGCAACCAGAGAAGAAAAAGAAATAAAAGGAATCCAGATAGGAAAAGAAGTAAAACTCTCACTGATTACAGATGACATGATCCTCTACGTAGAAAACCCTAAAGACTCCACCAGAAAATTACTAGAGCTAATCAATGAATATAGTAAAGTTGCAGGATATAAAATCAACACGCAGAATCCCTTGCATTCCTATACACTAACAACGAGAAATCAGAAAGAGAAATTAAGGGAACAATTTCATTCACCACTGCAATGAAAAGAATAAAATACTTAGGAATAAATCTACCTAAAGAAACAAAAGACCTATTTATACAAAACTATAAAACACTGATGAAAAAAACCAAAGAGGATACAAATACATGGAGACATATACCACGTTCATGGATCGGAAGAATCAATATACTGAAAAAGAGTATACTACCCAAAGCAATCTGTTGATTCAATTCAATCCCTATCAAGCTACCAACGTTATTTTTTCAGAGAACTAGAACAAATAATTTCACAATTTGTATGGAAATACAAGAAAACCTTGTATAGTCAAAGCAATCTTGAGAAAGAAGAATGGAACTGGAGGAATCAACCTGTCTGATTTCAGGCTCTACTACAAAGCCACGGTCATCAAGACATTATTGTACTGTCACAAAGACAGAAACTCAGATCAATGGAACAAAATAGAAAGCCCAGAGATAAATCCACACACTTATGGACACCTTATCTTTGACAAAGGAGGAAAGAATATACAGTGGAGAAAAGGCAATCTCTTTAACAAGTGATGCTAAGAAAAGTGGTCAGTTCAGTTCAGTAGCTCAGTCGTGTCCGATTCTTCTTTGCAACCCCATGAACTGCAGCACGCCAGGCCTCCCTGTCCATCACAGACTCCTGGAGTTTACTCAGACTCATGTCCATCGAGTCAGTGATGCCATCCAGCCATCTCATCCTCTGTCGTCCACTTCTCTTCATGCCCCCAATCCCTCCCAGCATCCCCAATGAGTCAAATTTTCACATGAGGTGGCCAAAGTACTGGAGTTTCATCTGTAACATCATTTCTCCCAAAGAAATCTCAGGACTGATCTCCTTCAGAATAAAAGAATGAAACTAGAACATTTTCTAACACCATACACAAAAATAAACTCATAATGGTTTAAAGATCTAAATGTTAGACCAGAAACTATTAAAACCGTAGAGGAAAACATAGGCAAAACACTCTCTGACATAAATCATGGCAGGATCCTCTATGACCCACCTCCCCAGAGTAACGGAAATAAAAGCAAAAATAAACAAATGGGACCTAATTAAACTTAAAAGCTTTTGCACAATGAAGGAAACTATAAGCAAGGTGAAAAGACAGCCTTCAGAATGGGAGAAAGTAATAACAAATGAAGCAACTAACAAATAATTAATCTCAAAAATATACAAGCAACTCCTGAAGCTCAATTCCAGAAAAATAAACGACCCAATCAAAAAATGGGCCAAATAACTAAACAACATTTCTCCAAGACATACAGATGGCTAACAAACACATGAAAAGATGTTCAACATCACTCATGATCAGAGAAATGCAAATCAAAACCACGATGAGGTACCATCTCACGCCAGTCAGAATGGCTGCCATCAAAAACTCTATAAACAATAAATGCTGGAGAGGGTGTGGAGAAAAGGAAACTCTCTTACACTGTTGGCGGGAATGCAAACTGTGGAGAACAGCCGCTGTGGAGAACAGTGTGGAGATTTACCAAAGAACTGGATATAGAATTGCCATATGATCCAACAGTCCCAGTGCTGGGCATACACAAAGAAGAAACCAGAAATGAAAGAGACACATGTAACCCAATGTTCATTCCAGCTCTGTTTACAATAGCCAGGACATGGAAGCAACCTAGATGTAAATCGACAGATGAATGGATAAGAAAGCTGTAGTAGGAACATACCTCAACCTAATAAAAGCAATATATGACAAACCCACAGCTAACATTATCCTCAATGGCGAAAAATTGAAACCATTTCCCCTAAAGTCAGGAACAAGACAAGGGTGTCCACTTTCACCACTACTCTTCAACATCATACTGGAAGTTTTGGCCACAGCAACCAGAGCAGAAAAAGAAATACAAGGAATCCAAATAGGAAAAGAAGAAGTAAAACTCTCACTGTTTGCAGATGACATGATCCTCTACATAGAAAATCCTAAAGACTCGACCAGAAAACTACTAGAGCTAATCAATGAATATAGTAAAGTTGCAGGATATAAAATCAGCACTCAGAAATCCCTTGCATTCCTATACACTAATAATGAGAAAGTAGAAAAAGAAGTTAAGGAAACAATTCCATTCACCATTGCAATGAAAAGAATAAAATACTTAGGAATACTCCTACCTAAAGAAAATAAAGACCTATATATCGAAAACTATAAAACACTGATGAAAGAAATCAAAGAGGACACTAATAGATGGAGAAATATACCATGCTCATGGGTTGGAAGAGTCAATATAGTGAAAATGAGTATACTACCTAAAGCAACCTACAGATTCAATGCAATTCTCATCAAGCTACCAGCAGTATTTTTCACAGAACTAGATCAAATAATCTCAAGATTTGTATGGAAATACAAAAAACCTCGAATAGCCAAAGCAATCTTGAGAAAGAAGAATGGAACTGGAGGAATCAACTTGCCTGACTTCAGGCTCTACTACAAAGCCACAGTCATTAAGACAGTATGGTACTGGCACAAAGACAGAAATACAGATCAATGGAACAAAATAGAAAGCCCTGAGATTAACCCACACACCTATGGACACCTTATCTTCGACAAAGGAGGCAAGAATATACAATGGAGTAAAGACAGTCTCTTTAACAGGTGGTGCTGGGAAAACTGGTCAACCATTTGCAAAAGAATGAAACTAAACCCCTTTCTAACACCATGCACAAAAATAAACTCAAAATGGATTAAAGATCTAAATGTAAGACCAGAAACTATAAAACTCCTAGAAGAGAACATAGGCAAAACACTCTCGACATAAATCACAGCAGGATCCTCTATGATCCACCTCCCAGTATACTGGAAATAAAAGCAAAAATAAACAAATGGGATCTAATTAAATGGCTGATTCATGTCAATGTATGGCAAAACAAATACAGTATTGTAATTAAAAAAATAAATAAATTTAAAAGAAAATAAAAATAAAAATAAAATAAAATTAAAAGCTTCTGCACAACAAAGGAAACTATAAGCAAGGTGAAAAGACAGCCTTCTGAATGGGAGAAAACAATAGCAAATGAAACAACTGACAAACAACTAATCTCAAAGATATATAAGCAACTTATGCAGCTCAACTCCAGAAAAATAAATGATCCAATAAAAAAATGGGCCAAAGAACTAAATAGGCATTTCTCCAAAGAAGACATACGGATGGCTAACAAACACATGAAAAGATGCTCAACATCACTCATTATCAGAGAAATGCAAATCAAGACCACAATGAGGTACCATTTCACATCAGTCAGAATGGCTGCGATCCAAAAATCTACAAGCAATTAATGCTGGAGAGGATGTGGAGAAAAGGGAACCCTCTTACACTGCTGGTGGGAATGCAAACTAGTACAGGCAGTATGGAAAACAGTGTGGAGATTCCTTAAAAATTGCAAATAGAACTGCCTTATGACCCAGCAATCCCACTGCTGGGCATACACACTGAGGAAACCAGAATTGAAAGAGACACATGTACCCCAATGTTCATTGCAGCGCTGTTTATAATAGCCAGGACATGGAAGCAACCTAGATGTCCATCAGCAGATGAATGGATAAGAAAGCTGTGGTTCATATACACTATGGAATACTACTCAGCCCTTAAAAAGAATAAATTTGACTCAGTTCTAATGAGATGGATGAAATTGGAACCGATTATACAGAGTGAAGTAAGCCAGAAAGAAAAACACCAATAGAGTATACTGACACATATATATGGAGTTTAGAAGACAGTAATGATGACCCTGTATGTGAGACAACAAAGAGACACAGAGTTATAGAGTGGACTTTTTGTACTCTGAGGGAGAGGGAAAGGGTGGGATGGTTTGGGAGAATGGCAATGAAACATGTGTACTTTCTTGTAAGAAACAAAGCGCCAATCTATGTTCAATGTAGGATGCAGGATGCATGGGGCTGATGCACAGGATGATTCAAGTAGAGGATGTGGGGTGGGAGGTGGGGAGGGGCTTTGGCATTGGGAGATTGTGTTCACCTATGGCTGATTCGTGTCAATGTATGGCAAAACAAATATAGTATTGTAATTAAAAAATAAATAAATTTTAAAAAAAAGCTGTAGTACATATACATGATGGAATACTACTCAGCTATTAAAAGAATGCATTTGAATCAGTTCCTATGAGGTGGATGAAACTGGAGCCTATTATACAGAATGAAGTAAGTTAGAAATAAAAATACCAAGATAGTATATTAAGGCATATATATGGAATTTAGAAAGATGGTAATGATGACCCTATAAGCGAGACAGCAAAGAGACACAGATGTAAAAATAGACTTTTGCACTCTGTGGGAGAAGATGAGGGTGGGATGATTTGAGAGAATAGCATTGAAATATGTATATTATCATATGTGAAACAGATCACCAGTCGAGGCTCAATGCATGAGACAGGGTGCCCAGTGATGCGAGGGATGGGATACGGAGGGAGCTTATGGATGGGGACACATGTCCACCCATGGCTGATTCATGTGAATGTATGGCAAAAACCACCAAAAAAATAAAAATAAAAATCTAGATCTCTGATTGGCCAGTTCTCACATGCAATTTTTGTCTGACCTGGGAGTTTGTACCATAGTTCAAAATACTATACATTTTCTTCCTCCCTTAGTTTTTTATTACATCTACTTATGAACAAAGAATAAATACAACATTCATCTAAAAAAATTAACACCCAGTCCTGTAGCCTGCTTTATTATTACTGTCATTTTATTTCCATATCTAGGTAACAGCCTGGGTACCACAATCAGATACAAAAACCTTGCAACAATTCTTGCAGAGAAAATTTAGTCTCTAAACACCTGGGATGGAGAAGCAATGGCACCCCACTCCAGTACTCTTGCCTGGAAAATCCCATGAACGAAGGAGCCTGGAAGGCTGCAGTCCATGGAGTCGCTGAGGGTCGGACATGACTGAGCAACTCCACTTTCACTTTTCACTTTAATGCATTGGAGAAGGAAATGGCAACCCACTTCAGTGTTCTTGCCTGGAGAATCCTAGGGACGGAGGAGCCTGGTGGGCTGGCGTCTATGGGGTTGCACAGAGTCGGACATGACTTAGCAGCAGCAGCAAACACCTGGGAAGTTTCTTGACTTTCAAAAAAAAGTACCTCTTTTTAAAAATAAACTGTCACTATAAATATTATTTCAACCATTAAAAAATAGAGAAGTGTTTTAAAATAGTTAACAGGGATGATATTTATATGCTAATTTCACTGGAATTTTTCTCCTATGAAATATACATAAAATTTTAAAACAATCACTTCCACATGAGTGCAAATGCTTGGTGATGAGAAAACAATGTATAAAAATTGCAGTAGGGGATGAATTCAAGTTTTACAAAGTTGTCCATATATTATCAGCATGTTAATGGCAAAAAGTATTTAAAAAGCCAAACCATCAGCTTCTGGAACAAAGAGAATGCTTATTAGTGTTACTTTTAAGAGATCAAGTTATTGTTTTCCATCCAGTAGAGATACATTTTCATTTTTAAAGATAATCAGTAATTCTCTGCATTTTTTTCAAAATAACAAAGTGTAACATATTATTCTAAACTCAGATCACAAAGAAAAGAATAAAGAGTAGAAAGAAGAATTGGAAAGGAGGGGGGAGAAATAGAAATAAAGAGGACATTTACAAATTAAGAGTTGATAGCAGATGTTGATTATCAGAAGCATGAAGGTTTTTAATCAGCATAGTTCTTTATATTATTATAAGCTTTGTACCTAAAACACATTTCATTTACTGTTTAAGCATTAACAATGCATTTCCTACACTTATTAATAAGAACTCCCATTATGTTATGATTTATGCAAGAATAAGTTAAGTTGCTCATTATAGAATGAAGACAATTTGTACAATGGAATTTTACTATACATTACTATAACATTATGACTAAATAACTATGTAGAGAGCTATAGTTATTATTCTACCACAGAGCTCTAGCAATTCTCAATTAAGTAGTGAAAACAAACAGTTTTTAAGAATGTCTTTTAATTAATAGGTACATGGTGGTTTCTCTAGTAGCTCAGTGGTAAAGAATCCTCTTGCCAGTGCAGGAGATGTGTTTGATCTCTTATCTGGGAAGATCTCACATGTCATGGACCAACTAAGCCCATGCTACAACTCTTGAGCCACGCTCTAAAGGCTGGGAGCTGCAACTGCCGAGCCCACACTCTGCAACTACTGAAGCCTGTGCACTCTATAGAGACAGAGTTCTGCAACAAGTCACCACAATGAGAAGCCCATGCACTGCAACTAGAGAGTATCCCCTGCTTGCCACAACTAGGGAAAAGCCTGCACAGCAATGGAGACTCAGCACAGTCAAAAATAAATAAATAAACATTTAAAAAATAAATACATGTAGAGGAGTGTTTGGGTTTGACACAACACAGATATTCAGAAATTTTATCTCACACAAGTCATATTATTTATGTTTCACCATGCAATTTTAACCATCCTGGAAAGTAACCAAAGCACAAAAATGTTCAGTAAAGAATAGACTTTGTCAGTCTATGTTCAATAAAGGATGCAGGATGCATGGGGCTGGTGCATGGGATGATTCAGGGAGATGATATGGGGTGGGAGGTGGGAGGGGGCTTTGGCATTGGGAGATCGTGGACACCTGTGGCTGATTCATGTCAATGTATGGCAAAACAAATACAGTATTGTAATATAGAATAAAGTATTAAAAAAAAAGAAATAAAGTTATAGAAGTTTGTAAAAAACACAGTAACTAAAATATTTAAACCTCACTGTACAGATCCAAAAGTATGCTGTAAACAATACAGGAAAGAATCAGCAAACCCAAAACAGATCAAACATATTATCCAATCTGAGCAAAAAGAGAAAATGAAGAAGAAAAAATATAGTCTCAGGAGTGTATAAGGTAATGTATATTGCCTAACATTTATACTGGTAGAGTTCTAGGAAGAAAGAAAAAGTGTGGAGCTTAGGGAGAATAGTTAAATAATGGCTAGCACCTTCACAAATTTTATAAAGTCACGAGCCAACATGACAAATAGGACAGACTCCATATCCAAAATATTTTCTTTGGAAAATATCCAAAGAAATCCACCTAATGAAAGAAAAGAAAAAAAAAAAAAGACAAGAAAAGTAACAACAACAAAGCAAAACACAGAGAAAACTACAAATATTTAGAAATCAATTGGTCACATATATTGGAAATTATGTCAAGATGTTTGCTAATAAGTTCAAGAACAGCAAGTCACTGAGTATACACTAGTAACCTAAGAAAAAAGGGGAGGAATAAAGAGAAATGAAAGCAAAAGAATATCCTAAGATAGCAAGTTGCTTTGCATTTGTGATAGCAATAAAATATTCCTTACCCAATTCAATTTAAAGATATGCCAGAGAAATATACTTAGGTACAGGTGATTTTATTATTGGATTAGCATGTTTTCAAGATATTTAGAGAATTATTTTGTTCTTAAACATATATTGGTGTAATTCAATTTATGATATTTCTGAATATATATCTGTCTATACTTCAAGACCTGGGAATAGTTTTGGTTATTATTGTAATAAAAGAAATATCCATGTTGGGATAAAATTTTTAAGTTGTAAATACCTTTAACACAGATGGGGATCTGATGAAAGTGGACTTTACGTTATTTCCCTTTCAGTTATATATATCAAGTAGAGTAATAGAATTGGAGTTAAATATGAGAAACTGTTCAACTTCAAATATCTTGCTGCTTAAGTTAATATTTCTGTTATAAGGTCAAATAGCTTGAAAAATCTTTTTTAAATAAAATAATTTTTCATTATTTTCATAGGCTTTTTAGTTTCATAGTTTTATATTTATTATTAAAAAGACTTTGATCATCCCTGGTTGAAAAGCTTATAATTCATTGAATTAATTTCAAAAGAAAAAAATCCTCCTTGAAACACAATAGCTGATTTTAGACAATTCTTGTGTTGTCTAACGAATTCCTTATATTTTTCTATAAGTGTCTCAAGAAAAGGAATATATAGCACTTTCTCAGTCCTCAGTTATGACATTATGTTCTACTTTAATTTTTTTCTGTTTCTTTACTCATAGGTAAATTTCTTCAATTAAATTCTCAATATTGAAGGGAAAACCAAGATTTAAAATCTATCAGCTTAATTGATCTTATATAATTACATTTATCATCATTGGAAGGTACAATAGTATGCTGAAGAATATTTCAAAATATTTATTTGCCTATTGTCTTCTAAAAGTAATTTGTTATACTCAATTTTAAGTGATTAGTGAATCAACTATAATTCATATTTACAATAAAATTGGATTTAAATACTTATCAAATTGCAATTTTTGAGTATATTTAATATGTTCTTGATGATAATGCATTAGAATTATTTATCGTATGTGGATGTAAATATCAGCTATACGTTATTTCTAAGTGCACATTTCTTAACCATTTTCTATAAAAGTTTCTAGTCAGATTTCAGAGATTACACATTGCCACTTCAGAGATTACACACTTACATGAGGAAAGAGGCAGTTTTACACTATCAATGCCTATAAAATAGCTTGTTATATTTACAGGCAATACTCCTATTTAATGAAATATGGCAGGAGATACTGCCAATTTGTTAAATAAACCCTTCTTTTTCTTACAGTGACAACAGTTGGATTGCCTACTAAATTTTCTCAATGACCTAATATTATTTATCCTGGAAAACTGGAGAATAAATACTCTCACTTTTCCTTAAATAAAAATTTATGCTTAGCTTTCACTTACTTGGTTTCATAACTTAGTTTAGCTTTAACAAAGACAGGAAGACAGAATGGACGGTATGTTGCACTATAGGGATATGGTAATCAGTAAAATTAATGTATCCCATGACTTGTGCATGTGTGCTAAGTCACTTCAGTCATGTTTGACTCTGTGACCCTGTGAATTGTAGCCTGCCAGTCTCCTCTGTCTATAGTATTCTCCAGGCAAGAAGACTGAAGTGTATTGCCATGCCTTTCTTTCTCCAGGGGGCCTTCCCGAACCAGGGATCAAACCTACGTCTCTTACATTTCCTACACTGGCAGATGGGTTCTTTCCTGGGTAGTTAAAATGGTAAAGAATTGCCATCTCCATGTGGGAGACCTGGGCTTGATCCCTAGGTCCAGATCCCCTGGAGAAGGGCATGGCAACCCACTCCAGTATTCTTGCTTGGAGAATTGCATGAACAGAGGAGCCTGATGGGCTACAGTCCATGGACTCACAAAGAGTTGGACATGACTGAGTCACTAACACACACATACACCTGGGAAGCCCCTCTCTTGCTGTATACCATGTGATAAAACATCGAATGAAATTTTCTGTCTATAGTTTAACATAGTTCTTAAGACTAGGTTCTGGTGGGGGAGGGTAAATTGAGAGACTGGGATTGACATACACAAACAGTAATAGATGGACCTAGAGATTGTCAGGCTGAGTGAAGACAGAGGAGAAATATTGTATGACATCCTTTATATGTGAAATCTGAAAGGAAATGATACAAATGAACTATTTATAAAACAGAAGCAGACTCACAGATTTAGAGAATGAATTTATGGTTTCCAGGGCTGAAGGATGGGGGGTGGAAAGGATAGGAATTTGGGTACCAATGCACACACTGTTCTATTTAAAATGAATAACCAACAAGGGTCTACAGCATAGCAGAGGGAACTCTGCTCAATATTATGTGGTGGCCTGGATGGGAAGGGAATTGGGGGAGAATGGATATATGCATATGTATGGCCAAATTCCTTTGCACTCCACCTGAAACTATGACAACACTGTTAATCAGCTATACTTCAAAATAAAATAAAAAGGTTTTTAAAAACTGTAGCACTTTATAATGCAGGAACATCACAAGAGTATACTTTTAATTTAACTATTTCTATATACTTTAGAAAGCATCACTATAAACAAATCTAGTGGAGTTGATAGAATTCCAGTTGAGCTGTTTCAAATCCAGAAAGACGATGTGAAAGTGCTGCACTCAATATGCCAGCAAATTTGGAAAAATCAGCAGTGGCCACAGGACTGGAAAAGGTCAGTTTTCATTCCAATCTCAAAGAAAGGCAATGCCAAAGAATGCTCAGACTACCGCATAATTGCACTCATCTCACATGCTAGTAAAGTAATGCTCAAAATTCTCCAAGCCAGGCTTCAGCAGTATGTGAACCACGAACTTCTTGATGTTCAAGCTGGTTTTAGAAAAGGCAGAGGAACCAGAGAACAAATTGCCAACATCTGCTGTATCATGGAAAAGGCAAGAGAGTTCTAGAAAAACATCTATTTCTGCTTTATTGACTATGCCAAAGCCTTTGACTGTGTGGATCACAATAAACTGTGGAAAATTCTGACAGAGATGGGAATACCAGACCACCTGACATGCCTCTTGAGAAACTTGTATGCAGGTCAGGAAGCAACAGTTAGAACTGGACATGAAACAACAGACTGGTTCCAAATAGGAAAAGGAGTATGTCAAGGCTGTATATTGTCACTCTGTTTATTTAACTTCTATGCAGAGTACATCATGAGAAATGCTGGACTGGAAAAAACACAAGCTGGAATCAAGATTTCCAGGAGAAATATCAATAACCTCAGATATGCAGATGACACCACCCTTATGGCAGAAGGTGAGGAGGAGCTAAAAAGCCTCTTGATGAAAGTGAAAGAGGAGAGTCAAAAGTTGGCTTAAAGCTCAACATTCAGAAAACAAAGATCATGGCATCTGGTCCCATCACTTTATGGGGAATAGATGGGGAAACAGTGGAAACAGTGTCAAACTTTATTTTTTGGGGCTCCAAAATCACTGCAGATGGTGACTGCAGCCATGAAATTAAAAGACGCTTGCTTACTCCTTGGAAGAAAAGTTATGAGCAACCTAGATAGCATATTCAAAAGCAGAGACATTACTTTGCCAACTAAGGTCTGACTAGTCAAGGCTATGGTTTCTCCTGTGGTCATGTATGGATGTGAGAGTTGGACTGTGGAGAAGGCTGAGCACCAAAGAATTGATGCTTTTAAACTGTGGTGTTGGAGAAGACTCTTGAGAGTCCCTTGGACTGCAAGGAGATCCAAGCAGTCCATTCTGAAGGAGATCAGCCCTGGGATTTCTTTGGAAGGAATGATGCTAAAGCTGAAACTCCAGTACTTCGGCTACCTCATGTGAAGAGTTGACTTATTGGAAAATACTTTGATGCTTGGAGGGATTGGGGGCAGAAGGAAAAGGGGACGACAGAGGATGAGATGGCAGGATGGCATCACGGACTCAATGGATGTGAGTCTGAGTGAACTCTGTTGAGTTGGTGATGGACAGGGAGGCCTGGCGTGCTGCAGTTCATGGGATCGCAAAGAGTCAGACACGACTGAGCAACTAAACTGAACTGATATACCTTATATGTGTAATACATTATAAGTTGTGTGTGTTATCATTTCCATAATAATTTAATTATATTTATTATAAAGACACTTGTGTTTGGATACATTCTTAAGATCAAAAAACAGATAAGTTTTCAAGAATGAACTAATACACTAAATTGATAGGTTAATCTATATTAGGTTTCAATCATTATTTTTCTATTACTTATGTTTTCTATAGCAAGAAACCGTTGTGGAGAACTATTTTTTTCCTTCCTCTATTCTGTCTGCTTTGGAAGGCATCTTCTGGCACCAAGATTCAGTCATTCAGTCATGTCTGACTCTTGTGATCCCATAGACTGCAGCCTGCCAGGATCCTCTGTCCATGGGATTTCTCAGTCAAGAATATTGGAGTGGGCTGCCATTTTCTTCTTCAGGGGATCTTCCTGAACCAGGGATCAAATCCAGGTCAAAGACCTGGATAGATTTTATTATTTTCAATACATGAAATGTCCCTTCCTATCAAGCCATTCCCATTTCTTTTTCTTTCAATGTTATCCTTGGTCATATGACATTTTAATTGGGCGTTATATGCTTCCCTCTTCCTCATCACCAGTAAGCTTCCAGAGAGCAGCGGTTCTACCAGTCTGGGCCTGTGAGTTAAGAGCCAGAGGATTCTACTGTGGCCACATTCCGTGAGCAAGGAATAGCAGGTCCGTGTAGCTGGAGTGAAGGGAATGCAAGTGCAAGGAGAAGGAGGTGGTGTCAGGAAAGTAACAAAACTGATTCCTGCTGAGCCTTGTAGATAATTTGCCTTTTACTTTGATTAAAATGGGAAGTTCCTGTGAAGTCCTCAGGAGAGGAGTAACATAGTCTGACTTCTGTTTTAAAGGATTACTCACACCACTGTTTTCTAAGAGAAGACTGAAAGAACAGAGGTGTCCAGGTTCTAGGTAGTTAGAATAGGAAAAAGGAGTCCAAAATGGCAGTGGCTTAGACAAAGGACAGAGAAGGTAATGACACTCCACTCCAGTACTCTTGCCTGGAAAATCCCATGGATGGAGGAGCCTGATAGGCTGCAGTCCATGGGGCCGCTAAGAGTAGGACACGACTGATCAACTTCACTTTCACTTTTCACTTTCATGCATTGGAGAAGGAAATGGCAACCCACTCCAGTGTTCTTGCCTGGAGAATCCCAGGGACAGGGGAGCCTGGTGGGCTGCCATCTATGGGGTTGCACAGAGTTGGACATGACTGAAGCAACTTAGCAGCAGCAAAAGACAAAGGAAGGGAAAAGCCTATGAAGATGAAACAAAAGAAAATCTGAGGACTGAAGTGAGAACCTCAGGTGAAACAAACAGCCCTCCTGCTAGTCCAGTGTACATAGGGCAGGCTCAGGAGGAGGAGACAACCTATATCAGAAGTGGAGCCAAGATTGGGCCTCTCCTTTGTAGTCAGCCCACCCTCATTCCTAAAGGGTGTACTTTCCTTTATTTGCTGAATAAAATTCTGAGCCTTAACCAAGGTGTAATACTGGTCTACCGTTTCAAATCTTTGCTGTGGTGAGACAGAACCAAGGAAATCACACACTACCCTGACAGGCAAGAGATGATGAGGCATCAACCAGGGCAGCAGCAGTAGAGAAATGAGATAGATTGATATAGATGAATTTGAGAGTAAAGTTAATAGAATTTTTTGCTGAATTATATGTGAGTTATAAGGAAAAACTAACTTGTTTCCTACCTCCAACATAAATGCTTTTCTCATGTCACCAATGACCTCCATCCAGGTGACTAAATTACTTTCTTACTTTATATTTCCTTCTGTCAGCTTGCATCACTGGGGCCATCTCTTTTCCTGAAACACTTTCTTACATTGGTTTCAACTGACCCTGGAACCCCAAGTTTTCTTCCTTTCTTTCTCCCTGGATATCCTTTGTCTCTTTCTCAGGCTCATTCTCCTTTTCTCCCCCATGAATGCCATCAGGTCTACATTTATATCCACTTATCACTTGACACTGAGTATTTTCCCTAAGGAATCTTATCCATAGACATGTGAATGAATGCTATTTATTTACAGAGAATCCTGATTTTATCTCTGCTGCTCAGATTTCTGCTCTATTCTTCAGGCTCACACAATAAAAATCAATTTGGAAACCTTTCTCTCTACAGTGAAAGTACCTTAAAATAAATATATCAAGAACAAAACTATGATCTTCCACTTCCCCCTATTTTATCAAATTGGAAACTTTCCAAATCAATGCAAACTCATTCATGCAAGTGAGCAAACCAGAGAATAAACAGCCATCCTGTTACCTTCTTTTTCCTTACCACCTGCTATTCAATTTCAGTTTAATCAGGAAACCACAGCTTTAACTACTACTAAAGTGTTCTCAGAATCCAAATGAACTAACCTGAATGTGTTCTTAGAATCTAAAAGGGGCGTGGAGAATCCCTTATTAGAACACAATACTTTTTGAATTACAACTTAAAGGCCTTGTGCTACTTTAGGTCATGAGTCCAAAAGAGTAATTCAGGGAAGCTGAGAGCTAATAACCTGGATCACTGTGGCAGAGTTTCATCTTGGTGCATACACATATGCCAAACAGACTATATAGAACAAAAACTCTGAGAGTTCCAGGTACTCACTGTAGCCAAAAAATATAGCCTTAAGAATGTGATTGAACAATGAACGAGAGCTCAAAAAAGTGACAGCTTCCACATGCCAGTGAGTGTTATTCACAGACAGCTCTATCTTCAAGGGCGGCTACTTGACTGGAGAGTGAACACTGCATAAGGAGGGTGGACTGTTGTGTCCCCAAAATCCAATATTGTCCTGTTGCAATTGCTCGTTAGGATTTACCACCTTGGCTAGTAATGTCACCTCTGTACTGTACAAGCATCACAGGTGCTTCCTGATATCTCCCACTATTGCTTCATGTCCACTCTCCCACAGGAAATAACTTTCAGAAAAAGACAGAATGTTTTAAGAACCAGCATCATTTATTTTTCTAGCTTTACATAAAAATGCATGGCTGAAAGTAGATCCTCTTAATATTTCCTAGAAAGAAGCAAATACAAATATTTTCGTAGCTTAATGTCATGAGTTTCATATGATGATGTATGTAGCATAACACTGCATATAAGATGGCAAAGGGTTACATTTTTTGGGAACTGAGTAAATATATATCAGACCCAGACAAGTGGTCACAGCTAAAGAAATACAGAACAGTGTTATTCAAACTCTCTGTGGTAAAGTAACACAATTTTCTTATCTGCCAAAATTGCTACACACATATATTATTAAAGAATATAAATACAAATTATTAAAAAATAATATTTGGTAAACATAAGATTTGGTCAAATTATTATGAATGCTCTGGTGTGTGTGTGTGTGTGCTCAGTTGTGTCAGTCGTGTCTGACTCTTTGCGATTCTATGGACTGTAACCTGCCAGGCTCCTCTGTCCATGAAATTTTCCAGGTAACAATACTGGAGTGGGTTGCCATTTCTTACTCCAGGAGTGCTGCCCGACCCAGGGACTGAACTCGTGTTTCTTGCATCTCCTGCATTGTCAGGTAGATTTTTTTCCACTGCACCATTCAGGCATATTATATTTAAAGGGGAATGTAAAATCAAAGTTTATATCATGTGATTCAAAAGTAATTAAACTCAGTATTCAAAACAAGATAGAAATGTGCTGTGTATGTGTATATGTGCATGCATGTGAAGATATAATTACTGGAATTTAAATTTCAAACAATATTTTCTTAATTTTTCTGGCAATGAAGATAACTGAAAAGTGAAATTACAGGTTATTGTGAATAAATAAATGTTAGAAAATTAAATTGGAAAACATTTATCAAAGTGGTAATGGTATAATTTCTATCTGTGTACATGTAACAAGAAGACTTGACTTAAAAGGACATATCACAGCATATCTCCTTAAAAAAACACAGATATGACTAATAACAATAACAATAAGGTAAAACCAAAGTATAAACCAAAGTGAACAGTGAAAGTACTGGGTTGGCCAAAAGTTCATTTTTTTCATAAAAAAATGTTGGAATCTTTGAAAAATGTGACAACAAAGACTAAGATTCATGATAAATGAATAGAGCAAACTCTAGGCCAATTATTTTTTTTAATTTTTAATAGCAAAGTAATTAATAAAAGTCTCAAGAGAAATTTTAAAAAGTGTTTTGAAATAAAAATTAAATTACAACTTATAAAATTTCTGGGATATAGTCCAGGTAGCATTTAAAGGGAAAGTTATAGTACTAAATACATAGATTAGAAAAAAAGACAAATCTAAAATCAATAATCCTAGCTTCTACCTGAGGAAATCAGAAAAGAATAAAAATTTAAATCCAAGTAAGCTAAAGAAAAAAAGTAATAAAAATTGAAGTGTAATTCAATGAAAGTGAACAGAAGAAAATTAATACATACGGGATGATCCAGGGAGATGGTGTGGGGTGGGAGGTGGGAGGGGGCTTCAGCATTGGGAGATCATGAACACCTGTGGCTGATTCATGTCAATGTATGGCAAAACCAATACAATATTGTAAAGTAGAATAAAGTATTTAAAAAACTAATTTTTTTAAAGATCAATATAATTGATAAACTGCTGGACAGTTTAACCAAGATAAGAGAGATGATACTAATCCCTAATATTAGAAATGAATGATGTAATATCACTACTGATTCCATGGACATTAAAAAGACAATAAATATAAAAAGCTCTATCTCAATGAATATGATAACCTGGATGAAATGTGCCAATTCCTTGAAAAACACATTCTCCCAAGTTCACACAAAGATAAATAGACTATGTAAATAGGCCTAAACCTATTAAAGAAACTTAGTAATTAATAATCTTCCTAAATAGAAATTATTAGGCATAGCTAATTTCACTGGTAAATTCTATGAAACATTTGATGAAGATTAACCGTTTCTCTGGGCCTCCTAGGTGGTTCACTGGTAATCAGGTTGCCTACTAAAACAGGAGAGAGAGCTTCTATCCCTGAGTCAGGAAGATCCCGTGGAGAAGGTAATGGCAACCCATTCCAGTATTCTTGCCTGAGAAATCCCATGGGCATAGGAGCCTGGTGGGTTATAATCCATGGGGTCTCAAAAAGTTGGACATGACTTAGTGACTCAACAACAACAACAACAACAACAACAACAACAACTACTACTACTTCTCTACAATATTGTTCAGAACATAAAAGCAGAAAGAGCACTTCTTAACTCATACTACGAGATCAGTTCATTTCAGTTCAGTTCAGTCTCTCAGTCGAGTCTGACTCTTTGTAACCCCATGAATCGCAACACGCCAGGCCTCCCTGTCCATCACCAACTCAACAGAGTTCACTCAGACTCACATTCATCGAGTTAGTGATGCCATCCAGCCATCTCATTCTTTGCCGTCCCCTTCTCCTTCTACCCCCAATCACTCCCAGCATCAGTTTTTCCAATGAATCAACTCTTCTCATGAGGTGGCCAAAGTATTGGAGTTTCAGCTTCAGCATCATTCCTTCCAAAGATATCCCAGGGCTGATCTCCTTCAGAATGGACAGGTTGGATCCCCTTGCAGTCCAAAGGACTCTCAAGAGTCCTTCAAAACCACAGTTCAAAAGCATCAATTCTTTGGTGCTCAGCTTTCTTCGCAGTCCAACTCTCACATCCATATATGACCACTGGAAAAACCATAGCCTCGACTAGATGAATCTTAGTCGGCGAAGTAATGTCTGTGCTTTTGAATATGGTATATTAGGTTGGTCATAACTTTTCTTCCAAGGAGTTAGCATCTTTTAATTTCATGGCTGCAATCAATATCTGCAGTGATTTTGAAGCCCCAAAAATAAATTCTGACACTGTTTCCAGTGTTTCCCCATCTATTTCCCATGAAGTGATGGGACCAGATGCCATGATCTTAGTTTTCTGAATGTTGAGCTTTAAGCCAACTTTTAAAGAGATCAGTCTTGGGATTTCTTTGGAAGAAATGATGCTAACGCTGAAACTCCAGTACTTTGGCCACCTCATGAGAAGAGTTTACTCACTGGAAAATAATCTGATGGGAAGGATTGGGGGCAGGAGGAGAAGGGGACGACAGAGGATGAGATGGCAGGATGGCATCACAGACTCAATGGATGTGAGTCTGAGTGAACTCTGTTGAGTTGGTGATGGACAGGGAGGCCTGGCGTGCTGCAGTTCATGGGATCGCAAAGAGTCAGACACAACTGAGCAACTGAACTGAACTGAATGTAATATCATACTATAAGTCCTAGCCAATGCCATAGATTTTTAAAAAATAAATTAAAAGTATACAGATTGGAAGGGAAGAAATGGAAGGGAAGAAATAAAATACTTTTTTGAATATGACATGATTGCCTGTATAGGAAATCTCAAAAAAATCAACAACAAAAATTCTTAAAAGTAATGATTGTAACAAGACTGCAGGATGAAAGTTCAATATAGTGAAGCCAATTGATTTCCTTAGTAGCAATGAACAACTAGAGTTTGATATTAACAACACAAAAGCATTCACAGCAGCACTAAAAACCTCTCCAAAGACACTGGTATAAATCCGGTAAGATAGTCACAACCTCTGTATGACAAAAACTATAAAATCCTGATAAGAGATATCAAAGATGACCTGAATAAATGTAGAAATATTCCCTGTTTGTCATTAATAAGAGTCAATACTGTCAAGTGGTCAGTTATTCCCAACTTGATCAATAGATTCAAAGCAATCCCCATAAAAGTGCCAGCAAGTTACTATGTGGATATTGATAAAATAATTCTAAAGTTTATATGGAAAGTCAAAAGACCCAGAATAGCACACAATAGTGAAAAACATGTCAGGTTTGACACTACTTAATCTGAAGGATTATTGTAAACAGTAGTCATCACAACAGTGTTGCATTGGCAAGAAAACAGACAAAGAGATCAATGAAAAATAATGAAATGTCCAGAAAGAGACTCATACAAAGGACAAAAGCAACTGAATGTAGACTAGAATGGTCTTTTCAACAAGTGGTATCAGAATTGGAAACAAATGCAAAAAAAAAAAAAAAGAAGAATATAATCATGCAACTTTAATAAAGTATCAATGAGTATTTATTGAATATTAAAAATGTATTTAGATGTTTACCTTACACCTTCATAAAATTAACTGAAAATATATCATAGAGTCATAAGTAAAATAAAAATCTATAATAGTTCTCTAAGATAACATAAGAAAATATCTAGGAGACTTTGGGTTTAGAGTTGAATTTCAGATACAAAACTGAAATCCATGAATGATAAGCTTGATAAGATAGAGCTCATTAAAACTAGCATGCAATTAGAAAGTGATTTTAATTAGTGCCTTGCTAATAACAATAAATATCAGTTGATGGAAAAAAAAAACAAAACAAAACTAAAACTTGCTATAAGAAATACTCTTAAGAAGGGAAAAAAGTCAAACAATAGACTGGGAGAAATATTTGCAAACCACATACCTGACAATGGACTTGTCTTCTTTAAAGGGCATTTCTTTTTATTTTTTCCTTTTTTTAAAAAAATTATTTATTTATTTATTTTAAATTACAATACTGTATTTGTTTTGCCATACATTGACACGAATCAGCCATAGGTGAACACAATCTCCCAATGCCGAAGCCCCTCCCACCTCCCACCCCACATCCTCTACTTGAATCATCCTGTGCATCAGCCCCATGCATCCTGCATCCTACATTGAACATAGATTGGCGCTTTGTTTCTTACACGAAAATATACGTTTCATTGCCATTCTCCCAAACCATCCCACCCTTTCCCTCTCCCTCAGAGTCCAAAAGTCCACTCTATACCTCTGTGTCTCTTGGTTGTCTCACATATAGGGTCATCATTACTGTCTTCTAAATTCCATATATATGTGTCAGTATACTCTATTGGTGTTTTTCTTTCTGGCTTACTTCACTCTGTATAATTGGTTCCAATTTCATCCATCTCATTAGAACTGAGTCAAATTTATTCTTTTTAAGGGCTGAGTAGTATTCCATAGTGTATATGTACCACAGCTTTCTTATCCATTCATCTGCTGATGGACATCTAGGTTGCTTCCATGTCCTGGCTATTATAAACAGCGCTGCAATGAACATTGGGGTACATGTGTCTCTTTCAATTCTGGTTTCCTCGGTGTGTATGCCCAGCAGGGGGATTGCTGGGTCATAAGGCAGTTCTATTTGCAATTTTTTAAGGAATCTCCACACTGTTTTCCATAATGGCTGTACTAGTTTGCATTCCCACCAGCAGTGTAAGAGGGTTCCCTTTTCTCCACATCTTCTCCAGCATTTATTGCTTGTAGACTTTTGGATCGCAGCTATTCTTCTGGAGTTGAGCTGTATAAGTTGCTTATATAACTTTGAGATTAGTTGTTTGTCAGTTGTTTCATTTGCTATTGTTTTCTCCCATTCAGAAGGTTGTCTTTTCACCTTGCTTGTAGTTTCCTTTGTTGTGCAGAAGCTTCTTTTTAAAATAAATCCTTAAAACTCAAAAACAAGTAAAACAAACCAAAACAAAAGATTGAACAGAAGTCTCATCAAAAAGATGATGGGAAATGAGACACGAGGTGCTCAAATACATGTGTCTTTAGGAAATGGCAAAATATGACAGCACTACACACCTATTAGACTGGCTAAAATCTAAATCAAGCAATACCAAATGCTAAGGAGAATGTGGACCAACACTGATTTTGGGAATACTAAATGGCACATCAAGGCTGTTTATTGTAATCCTGCTTATTTAACTTATATGCAGAGTACATCATGAGAAACGCTGGGCTGGAAGAAGTACAAGCTGGAATCAAGATTGCAGGGAGAAATATCAGTAACCTCGGATGTGCAGATGACACCATCTTTGTGGCAGAAAGTGAAGAGAAACTAAAAAAGCCTCTTGATGAAGGTGGAAGTGGAGAGTGAAAATGTTGGCTTAAAGCTCAACATTCAGAAAACGAAGATCATGGCATCTGGTCTCATCACTTCATGGGAAATAGATGGGGAAATTGTGGAAACTGTCAGACTTTATTTTGGGGGCTCTAAAATCACTGCAGATGGTGACTGCAGCCATGAAATCAGAAGACGCTTACTCCTTGGAAGAAAAGTTATGACCAACCTAGATAGTATATTCAAAAGCAGAGACATTACTTTGCCAACAAAGGTCCATCTAGTCAAGGCTATGGTTTTTCCAGTGGTCATGTATGGATATGAGAGTTGGACTGTCAAGAAAGCTGAGCACCAAAGAATTGATGCTTTTGAACTGCGGTGTTGGAAAAGACTCTTGAGAGTCCCTTGGACTGTAAGGAGATCCAACCAGTCCATTCTAAAGGAGATCAACCCTGGGATTTCTTTGGAAGGAATGATGCTGAAGCTGAAACTCCAATACTTTGGCCACCTCATGCAAAGTGTTGACTCATTGGAAAAGATCCTGATGCTGGGAGGGATTGGGTGCAGGAGGAGAAGAGGACGACAGAGGATGAGATGGTTGGATGGCATCACTGACTCGATTGGTGTGAGTTTGAGTGAACTCTGGGAGTTGGTGATGGACAAGTAAGCCTAGCGTGCTGTGATTCATAGGGTCGCAAAGAGTCGGACACGACTGAGTTACTGAACTGAACTGAACTGAAATGATACATAAAACTATTTTGGTAGATAAATATAGCAGTTTCTTACAAAGTAAGGCTAAATATGATCATACAACAGGATTTAGCACTCATATTCAGATACTCATCCGAGGCTGTGACAGTGGCTCAGGTAAAGAATCTGCCTGCAATACAGAGGTTTGATCCCTGTGTTGGGAAGATCCCTGGAGAAGAGAATGGCAGCCCACTCCAGTATTCTTGCCTGGAGAATCCCATAGACAGAAGAGCCTCGTGCGCTGCAATCCATGGTGTCACAAAGAGGCAGACGTGAAGGCAAGACTAACACAATCCACACTTATCCGAATGATTGAAAACCTATACCCACCCAAACATCTGCACAAGAATGATTATAGCAACTTTATTCATAATGGACAAAAACGGAAAGCAACCAAGGTGTTCTTCAATGGTGAATGGTTAAATTTTGTACATCCACACAACAAAATATCATTAAACCATGAAATCAAATAAGCTACTGAGTCAGATAAAGACATAAAGGAACTATAAATGAATAAATTCTAAGCTAAGGAAGCTAGTCTGAAAAGTGTACATATCGTATGATTCTGTTATAGACCATCCAGAAAGGCAAAATTGTACAGATAGTGAAAACATCAGTGGTTGCCGTGGGTTCAGTGGGAGGGAGGGAGGTAAGAATGATCAGACAGAACACAGGGCAGTTTTAAGACAGTGGAAGTATTCTGATTCTGCAAAGGCAAACACATGATGTCCAGTAACTGACATCACACTAATAATGCAGGCTGTTAGTCAGAGGGCTATTTGTGGGGGTGGAGGAAGGGTACTCAGGGAAGAGGAGCTATAAGGAAACTCTCTGTTCTTTCTGCTCAAATTTTCTGTAAACTTGAAACTGCTCTTTAAAAAAAATGGCCTATTAATAATAATTAAAAAAATCCTAGCAAAACCCAGACAATCACAGGTTGACCATCTGAATCAGGATATTACAAATTAGTATGATATTCACCTATAGAGGTTCATTTAAATTTATGATATGTGTTAAAATTGCTTAATATGCCTTTTCTTCAAGAAAATGCCAGCTTCATAAAAATCACGTAATAAACACACATGTAAATGGATAATTTAGATAGCAGAGGAAAAACATTAATAGAAAACTACATTCCCTGACCTCATTAAAAAAAAAAAAATCCATCTTTTAGTTTTTCCAGGAGTCCACATGCCTAGGTCTAATTCACTCTGTAGGTGGATGTGGAAATTCTTCTGAAATTCAGAGAGACACAAATTCTGCCTGATTTTCCATCTTCTATAACAGAGAATAGCTTGAAAAGTGTGACAAGGCAACCTTCCATAGGTTCCCTTTAAATCTTGCCAATTTAAATGCTGTAAAAGGTGCAAACAAACTACCTATTTTTCATTCTGCAGGATTCCAGAGTAAAGGGAAATCACTTTCACATTTGGTGATCAATAAAAAGGTGTAATAAAAACTTTAATTTAAAATGAGTCTTAAATAAGATTATTTGTAGCAGAGAAGTCATAACAGACACAAGCAGTTTGGTGAAGGCAAACCTAAGGCAATAGTTGGAAAATGATGCTGTGGAAGTATATAAAGATTGATCACTCTGCAGAATGGTGAATTACTTAGACTGGGGGAAAGCTATATAAAGGCTGTAGTCCATGGGGTCGCTAAGAGTCAGACACGACTGAGCGACTTCACTTTCACTTTCACTTTCATGCATTGGAGAAGGAAATGGCAACCCACTCCAGTGTTCTTGCCTGGAGAATCGTAGGGACAGGGGAGCCTGGTGGGCTGCCGTCTGTGGGGTCGCACAGAGTCGCACACGACTGAAGCGACCTAGCAGCAGCATATAAAAGGAAACTGTTTAGAGTTTCTTTTATTTTATTTTTTAAAATTTTATTTATTTTTGTAATTACACTACTGTATTTGTTTTGCCATACATTGACATGAATCAGCCACAGGTGTCCACGATCTCCCAATGCCAAAGCCCCCTCCCACCTCCCACCCCACATCCTCTCCCTGAATCATCCCGTGCACCCGCCCCATGCGTCCTGCATCCTGTATTGAACATAGACTGGCGCTTCATTTTTACAAGATAGTATACATGTTTCAATGCCGTTTTCCCAAATCATCCCACCCTCTCCCTCTCCCTCAGAGTCCAAAAGTCCGTTCTATACCTCTGAGTCTCTTTTGTTGTCTCACATAGAGGGTCTTCATTACTATCCTTCTAAATTCCATATATATGTAAAAATATGGAACGCTTCACGAATTTGCCTGTCATCCTTGCGCAGGGGCCATGCTAATCTTCTCTGTATTGTTCCAATTTTAGTATATGTGCTGCCGAAGCGAGCACTAGAGTTTCTTTTAAAAATGAGAAAGTCGAAGTAGGTAACATTGTTATCTTCTATATTCTTTTGTGCTCAGTCACTTCAGTTGTTTTTGCTCAATCACTTCAGTCGTGTCTGACTTTTTGCAACTCTCACTGTAGCCTCACACTCCTCTGTCCAAGGAATTCTCCAGGAAAGAACACTGAAATGAGTTGCCAGTGCCCTCCTCCATGGGATCTTCCAGAACGAGAGATCGAACCTGGATATACTGTATTGCAAGCAGATTCTTCTCTGCTGAACCACCAGGGGAAGCACTTATCTTCTACATACTGAAGCAAAAGTAAAGAGTTGGTATAGGCAATAAGGCTTGGGTGACAATTAAAATAATTCAGACATGATTTGAAGGGTCAGTAGTTTATGTCTTAAAGATATACATTCATATGCTTTTGTTTTTAAACAAATTCCATTTGAGAAGATTGTAGGGGGAAAACTGAAAATGTCCAGCAGTTGGTGGATTCTAGGAATCAAAAGAAATCTCAGATTGCTGGTAGAATTTGGGTGATATACAAAGATATGTTATACTTGAATTAATGAGATCACCAGAGTTTGTACTGAATCAAACAACAGCTAAATGCTGATAGACTGGGAATGAAAGTGTAGATTTTTCTCTTGCTTGGTGAAATACAACACTGACAGCTTGATGAAGCATACTGAAGCCCTAAACCAAACAGACTGAATTGCTCTGAAAAATTTAGTTAGGTTATAGGCTTATTAACAAATGTATGGCTTAGTTCTTTCTTCCTTTTATTTTTGAATCATACCTTGTTACTTGATATATTTTGATTTATCCTTTAGTATATGGGGTTTCATTGATGAGTGTATTATACAGATGAAGCACTAGCAACGTTACAATCAGAATTACATTTGAAAATTAATTTATGTGTATCTCTGATTAGGCCTGTAATAACTGCTTTAAGTTATTATTAGTCTTAAAATTTTTCATATGAAAAACTGTATTTTTTTGAAATTTGCTTAAAATATTTTGAAATCCTCTATAACGTCTATTATTTCAAACTTGATATAAAATATTATCTCTATTGGTCAGTCTTTTCAGTATATTACCCCTATAAAATTGAATATTCCAATGATTTTGTAAAATTATTTATTTAAACAGAGGGAAATTGTACCATGAAGTATTTTCTTTAATTCTTTTTTTTTATATTTTTTATTTATATATTTATTTATTTATTTTACTTTATTCTACGTTACAATACTGTATTGGTTTTGCCATACATTGACATGAATCAGCCACAGGTGTACACGATCTCCCAATGCCGAAGCTCCCTCCCACCTCCCACCCCATATCATCTCCCTGGATCATCCCGTGCACCAGCCCCAAGCATCCTGTATCCTGTATTGAACATAGACTGGCGCTTATTTTTATATGATAGTATACATGTTTCAATGCCATTCTCCCAAATCATCCCACCCTCTCCCTCTCCCTCAGAGTCCAAAAGTCCGTTCTATACCTCTGTGTCTCTTTTGTTGTCTCACATACAGGGTCATCATTACTATCTTTCTAAATTCCATATATATGTGTCAGTATACTGCATTGGTATTTTTCTTTCTGGCTTACTTCCCCCTGTACAATCGGCTCCAGTTTCATCCATCTCATTAGAACTGAGTCAAATTTATTCTTTTTAAGGGCTGAGTAATACTCCATTGTGCATATGTACCACAGCTTTCTTATCCATTCACCTGTTGATGGACATCTAGGTTGTTTCCATGTCTTGGCTATTATAAACAATGCTGCAATGAACATTAGGGTACATGTGTCTCTTTCAGTTCTGGTTTCCTCAGTGTGTATGCCCAGCAGTAGGATTGCTGGGTCATAAGGCAGTTCTATTTGCAATTTTTTTCAAGGAATTTTGCACTGTTTTCCATAATGGCTGTACTAGTTTGCATTCCCACCAGCAGTGTAAGAGGGTTCCCTTTTCTCCACACCCTCTCCAGCATTTATTGCTTGTAGACTTTTGGATTGCAGCCATTCTGACTGGTGTGAAATGGTACCTCACTGTGGTCTTGATTTGCATTTCTCTGATAATGAGTGATGTTGAGCATCTTTTCATGTGTTTGTTAGCCATCCGTATGTCTTCTTTGGAGAAATGCCTATTTAGTTCTTTGGCCCATTTTTTTGATTGGATCGTTTATTTTTCTGGAGTTGAGCTGCATAAGTTGCTTGTATATCTTTGAGATTAGTTGTTTGTCAGTTGTTTCATTTGCTATTGTTTTCTCCCATTCAGAAGGCTGTCTTTTCACCTTGCTACAGTTTCCTTTGTTGTGCAGAAGCTTTTAATTTTAATTAGATCCCATTTGTTTATTTTTGCTTTTATTTCCAGTATACTGGGAGGTGGATCATAGAGGATCCTGCTGTGATTTATGTCAGTTGGAGAGTATTTTGCCTATGTTCTCCTCTAGGAGTTTTATAGTTTCTGGTCTTACATTTAGATCTTTAATCCATTTTGAGTTTTTTTTGTGTGTGTGGTGTTAGAAAGTGATCTAGTTTCATTCTTTTACTAGTGGTTGACCAATTTTCCCAGCACCACTTGTTAAAGAGATTGTCTTTACTCCATTGTATATTCTTGCTCCTTTGTCAAAGATAAGGGGTCCATAGGTGTGTGGATTTATCTCTGGGCTTTCCATTTTGTCCCATTGATCTATATTTCTGTCTTTGTGCCAGTACCATACTGTCTTCATGACTGTGGCTTTGTAGTAGAGACTGAAGTCAGGCAAGTCTTTAATTCTTTAGGCACTTAATTTTCAAAAGTGAAAACCTTTTGACCTGGTTCAAATCAGTTAATGTATCAATTTTGCTACACAGATCTAGGAGTCACAAGGCTTTGTCTTCTTTGTATGCTTTGACTTCCATTTCAGTTCAGTTCAGTGACTCAGTCGTGTCCGACTCTTTGTGACTCCATGGACTGCAGCACACCAGACCTCCCTGTCCATTAGCAACTCCCAGAGTTTACTCAAACATGTCCATTGAGTCGGTAATGCCATCCAATCACCTCATCCTCTGTTGTCCCCTTCTCCCGCCTTCAGTGTCACCCAGCATCAGGGTCTTTTCAAATGAGTTAGCTCTTCACATCAAGTGGCCAAAGTATTGGAGTTTCAGCTTCAGCATCAGTCCTTCCAATGAGTATTCAGTACTGATTTCCTTTAGGGTTGATTGGATGGATCTGCGTGCAGTCCAAGGGACTCTCAAAGTCTTCTCCAACACCACAGTTCACTTGCAATTTGTACACCATAAAATCTGTGATGAATATTCAACACCAGTTCAAATAGGATAAATTCAAATTTCCCTTGCATAGTTATGGTCACACCATTAGTAAGTTGTCAATGTTTCCCCCATAAAATGCTATCTGTAGCCTATCCAAAAATTTACACATATATAGTACATATGTAAATATATACATATGTATATATAACAAATATATTTTGTATATCTGTGTAAGACAAGTTAACATTTCTATATTGAAAAAATAATACTTTTACAACTCCAAGTTTTAACTTACACATTTGGTGATGAGAAGTTTGTACAAAGCAGTGTCAACTTATATCCTAAATTCCACTGAAAAGTTTTGTACATTTCATGATTTATCACTTAAACATCTTTGCTCAGATGTCATCTACTCAATGAAATTTGCCTGACTATTTAAAATGACCTCCCATACCCTCATATAATGGTCTATTTTTTTTACATAGGTCTTATTATCTCCAATAAGCTATCACATATAATTTATTTATCATAATTTTTATTCAGTGCTAGAAAAGCAGATTTTTTTGGCCTATTTTACTCAAGTCCAAGAGCCTAGAACAGTGACTAGCACATAACAGACACATGATAATATTTTTGAATAAATGGATGAATGAATAGATGAATGGCTAAACAAAAGTTACTCACATCTTCTCAAAGATTTTGATGTGTATATCAATTCCTAAAGGCAAACTGAATTTCAATTCACTTGAAAGTGAAAATGTTAGGTGTTCAGTCATGTTTAATTCTTTGGATGCCCAACTCCTCTGTCCATGGAATTCTCCAGGCAAGAATACTGGAGTGGGTTGTCATTCCCTTCTCTAGGTGATCTTCCTGACTCAGAGATCAAACCCTCATCTCCAACACTGTAGGCAGAATTCTTACCATCTGAACTATCAGGAATCACTTAAAAGCACACATCTCTTCAAAGAGATAAACTAAATCAACACATTATTACCAATCTCATTATTGTGAGAATAATTATATTTGATAATATAATTTTGGCAAAATTAATTAATGTTTTTCAAAATGAATGAGTATGCAGATTAGTGGTAGATATCAATGGAGATGATCATTCCTGGTATTGCAGCCACCATATTTAGAAGCAGAAATCAACCACTCAGCTGAAGGCTTGTAGTTCCGCCCTGTAACTGAAGTTTAGTCCACCCACTTGGCCTTGATTTATGAGGTTCGTGGTAGGGTCACAGTTTTTTCTTTTATGATGTTTGGTTGGAAGAAGACTTGCTGTCTAAAGCATTCTGTCATGGTAGGTTACCCTTTTATTTTCCTTTGACGAGACTGGGCTACTTTTGCCTGCATGCATTGACATTTCCCAGGTGTTGGCTTCTTCAATTTCAAATCGATCAAAGATGAGGCAGTAAGAAAGCCCAGAAAACACACCACCAGTCATTCCTTGGATCATGAGAGTCCTTGCCAGTAGTACACAGTAATTCTGTTGCTCTCCAACTTTCATAGATTTTTCCGTGTTTATTTTATATATAATGTTCAAAGTCTCACTTAGAAAGTGTAATAGAAAAATGTGTGTTTATCCTATATTCCTGAAAATTGAGCTAATTTAAATTTTACTGACTTTTTCCCTTAAAAAAGCATTTAGTTTCCATTTTAAAAAATGATATTCCAAATTATATGTGAAAGCTCCACAACTGAAAATTTTATTTATTATATTTTATACTGCCATGCTTAAGCAAAATTTCCCTTTTCAAAATCAGTAAATATAATTTTGGTATGATATAAATTCTCTTTTTTAAAAACTGAAGCCAGAGTACAAATAATATATAAAGGATGAATAAATCAAGCTATGATGTTGCTTTCTATCAAAATAAATACTTAAATATATTGAAATAAATTTTGCCAAAATACACTTCTCAGTTATGTCTCTCTACCTTAGGTAATTTTAATATATAATGTAGTAGGAGGAGGAGAAAATTGCAACCCACTCAACTATTATCGCCTGAGAAATAACATGGACAGAGGAGCCTGATGGGCTATAGTCCATGGTGTTGCAGAGTCTGACTTGACTTAGCTACTAAAACAACAAACACAATTAGAAGTGTTTAAACTTAATCTCATTAATTTATTCTTAATCGCTATGTAGTACCCAAATTTCCAGTTCTTATAAACATCAAAGGTTTCCCCACTATGTTTGTTTGAGGATCTAAATAAAATCCAGAAGTTGCTAAAAAAAAAAAAAAAAAAAAAAAACAGCTATAGTAGTAATTGTGGCAGATTTATTCCTATTAAGGAAGTTTAAAGTCTTTAAAACAATACATTTGTACAACAAGAACAATAGATATATGGAATATTTGATTATTTTATGAATGCCCACATATTTTCCTCTCTTGGAGCTATTATAATTAGTGAATACCATTAAACCTCTGTATGACTTCTCCACCCTCCATCTCTGACTCTCATCTCTCTCCATCTCTGACTTTTCCCCTCTCCTCTAAAACTGGAGGTAGCATTCAGGCAGCCTTAGTACTCATCACAGTTCAGTTCAGTTGCTCAGTCATGTCCAACTCTTTGTGACACCATGGACTGCAGCACTCAGGGCTTCCCTGTCCATCACCAACTCCTGGAGCTTATTCATACTCATGTCCATTGAGTTGGTGGTACCATCCAACCACCTCATCCTCTGTCATCCACTTCTTCTCCTGCCTTCAATCCTTCCCTTCATCAGGGTCTTTTCCATTGAGTCAGTTCTTCACATCAGGTGGCCAAAGTTTGGAGTTTCATACCTAGTACTCGTATTGTCCTATTTTTCTCAACCTTTTCCCAGATCTTTTCCTCTTTATATTGAATCACACAAGCTTGGAAATATGCATTCACACAAGCATACTCTCATCATTCACTATATTCTTCCATAGCTCTCCTCTCCCTGTCCCTTCTTTCATACACACACAGAGGAAGGAGGATATTTGCAACAAAAAGGAAAGTCAAAACATCAAGGAACAGGCTTCAGGGTATAAGTATAAAGGGTAGTAAGGTCACTGATGCAACAGAGCAATGATTTGTGCCCAAGAATTTTATATATATATATATATATATATATATATATATATATATATAAAATGAGAAAACAGAAGTCATTTAATCTATTATGTATAAGTTGTGGACTCTGTAAATATTTATGAGGTTTCTTTTTAATACATGTGCATGCTAAGTCACTTCAGTCATGTTTAACTCTTTGTGACCCTATGGACTGTAGCCTGCCAGGCTCCTCTGTCCATGGAGATTCTCCAGGCAAGAATACTGGAGTAGGTTGCGATGACCTCCTCCAGGGGATCTTCCTGACCTAGAGATGGAATCCTCGCCTACTGAGTCTCTTGAATTGGCAGGTGGGTTCTTTACCACTAGTGCCACCTGGTATTTATGGATGTTATTTTCAATACATGAAAGTAATCCCAAATTTATCTATTTTATAAAAGCAGTAACAGCGAGAAAAATCCCTTCAACCTGAGTCCCAATCTTTGTCATTATACTCAAGATCCTTAAAAACTAGTAGTTGCAAAATCTATCTGCACATCCTTAATGTTTCTTAATCTCTCTTCAACTTACTTCATTCTGATTTCTGTTCTCTGCTCCACTAAAACTGCCCTGGCAAGAGTCATCGATAATCTTATTGGTGACTGCAGTGGATTATGAGAATCATCTTACCCTACCTAATTTTGTTTTCTGGTATGCTTGGCTAAGGGCTTCTCTGATGGCTCAGACAGTAAGGAATCTGCCTGCAATGTGGGAGACCTGGGTTCAATCACTGGGTCAGGAAGATACCCTGGGAAAGGGAATGGGCATCCACTCCAGTATTCCTTTCTGTAGAATCCCTTGGATAGAGGAGCCTGGTGGGCTCCAAGGGGTTGCAAAAGTCAGATACAAGTGAAACTACTTTCATGTGCTTGGTCAATTCCTTATTCCTTCTTTTAGTGACCTGCTGAGATGCTGGATGTGATTCTTTTTCATCATTGACTATCTCTTCTTTCACTTCTACTACGTATGGCCTAAAAATTGACTCTACCTGAGCCCCTTTGCTTCTCAGATCACCCATTGTCAAAATGATCTTTAATTTATATGGAGTGCATTAGTCTCTCTATAAAGGCCTCTTCCAAATCTGTATTTCCAAACTAGCTGGCTATTTTGAGCTAAGCACTTCTATGTTTATAGAACCACACAGTCTGAAAGCACAACAATTCAACATTGAATGCTCTTCTCCCAAATCTGCCACACCTCTGGAAATTATGGCAGTAGTTGTAACTCTACCAATCTCCCAGTCTCTAAAGCCAGACATTAGATTTCCCTCATTCTGAAAGGAAGTCCAACTTACTTTAATTTCTCTTCTGCTGACCACATCCATCTCCTTTCCTCTGGCTGCACGGCACCAGACTCAGTACTGCTGACTTCAATGACTATAATAACACCAAATATCTTTTCTGCTTTGGACTCAAGCTCTTTCAAATTGGTCTCTCTTTTTTTCCCTTAAAAATACAATTATGTGTTCCTTTAAAAATTATTTGGTCAGAAAACTTGAATATAAAGTAATGTCCAATCTTCTCTGTGGCACAAAATTCATGTCATGATTTTGCTTTTACATACCTTTCTTGCTTGGCTTCTCACCATGTCAAATTTTTTTTTCTTATTCTAGTCATATATAAATTACAGTTTTTCAGTACTGTATATTGTGTCTTAACTCTGCTAAGCTACGTCTTTCCTTGGCATACATGATCACCTCATCTCATAGTTGTTAAATTCCTCTTTGTTATTCTGCAAGTTTTATAATATGACTTGAAAGAGCCAGGCATTGTGCTTGTTTTATTCACCATCCTTAGTGCCAGCCCAATGCCATTATTCATAAGTAATTATGGGATTAATAAATACGTGAATCAAATGTACTGTTTAAGCCCTAGCACTATAGCTTAGTCTGCCCCTGGGGAATTATTTAAATTTAACTCTGACAGCTATACCTATACCTTCTTTGTTTCTATCTCCCTATGTAGCTACGTATATATGAATATTAAAAAAAGATTTCTGGCATTTTCATTAACAGCTAACTTTAGGAAAGCTGGCCTAAATTGTCATAAATGTAAGTTGATTACTAGGAATGCACAGCAATTTATATCATCCATGTATCAATATAACCATGTGAAACACATTAATTGCAAACAGGGAGTAGATCAACTGTTTGTAGGGCTGATGGAAACACAATTTCAAGCAATGAATTTACTTACTCCACAGTAGGAGTAAAGGAAGTCACAAATACTAAACAAAGAACATCTTTCTAGAATATGGATGCCTGTAGTTATTTTTCATCCATTAGGCTATTCAGTTATTTCTTCACTCTTAAATCCTATTTGATAAATAACACCATAGCTAGAGATATAGAAGCATTTGGAAGCCATACTTTAGGAAGAAAAGTTCATAATTCTATATGTTAAACAAGTGAACAAGGGTATCTAAAAATGAAACAGAACTAAAAGTAACCCTCTTTGGCAACTTGATGTAGAAGCACAGTTGGCCATCTGATGTGAAAGAATCAGATATTAAACTGGAATGTGGAATGTAGAAACAGCCATATTTGGGGCTCTGTAGTGTTTCTTTGTTTTTATTTTTATTTTTCCTTAGTCAAAGTGATGAGGGACACGTGTACACCTGTGGCTGATTCATGTCAGTGTATGGCAAAAGCCACCACAATATTGTAAAGTAATAAGCCTCCAATCAGATAAATAAATTAAATTTAAAATAGTGAGAAAAAAGATTGAAATAATTTAAGATAATTTATAAAAGTGAAAGAAGAGAGAGAAAAAGTTGGCTTAAAGCTCAACATTCAGAAAATGAAGATCATGGTATCTGGTCCCATCACTTTATGGGAAATAGATGGGGAAACAGTGGAAACAGTGTCAGACTTTATTTTCTGGGGCTCCAAAATCACTGCAGATGGTCATGAAATTAAAAGATACTTACTCCTTGGAAGGAAAGTTATGACCACCTAGACAGCATATTTAAAAGCTGAGAAATTACTTTGCCAACAGAAGTCCATCCAGTCAAGGCCATGGTTTTTCCAGTGGTCATGTATGGATGTGGGAGTTGGACTGTGAAGAAAGCTGAGTACCGAAGAATTGATGCTTTTCAACTGTGTTGTTGGAGAAGACTCTTGAGAGTCCTTTGGACTGCAAGGAGATCCAACCAATCCATTCTAAAGATCAGCCCTGGGTGTTCTTTGGAAGGAATGATCCTAAAGCTGAAACTCTAGCATTTTGGCCACCTCATGTGAAGAGCTGACTCATTGGAAAAGACTCTGATGCTGGGAGGGATTAAGGGCAGGAGGAGAAGGGGTGACAGAGGATGAGATGGCTGGATAGTATCACGGACTTGATGGACATGAGTTTGAGTGAACTCTAGGAATTGATGATTGACAGGGAGGTGTGGTGTGCTGTAATTCATGGGGTCACAAAGAGTCAGACACGATTGAGTGACTGAACTGAACTGAACTAATATAAGTTATACTGTATATAACATAAAAACAAATAATTACCAAGGCAAAGCTATAGTGTTCCAGTAGTCATATAGATGTGAGATTTGGACCTTAAAAAAAGTCTGAGTACCAAAAACTGATGCTTTTGAACTGTGGTGCTGGAGAAGACTTTTGTGAGTCCCTTGGAATGCAAGAAGATCAAACCAGTCAGTCCTAAAGAAAATCAGTCCTGAATATTCCTTGGAAGAACTGATGCTGAAGCTGAAGCTTCAAATCTTTGGTTATCTGATGAGAAGAACAGACTCATTTGAAAAGACCCTGATGCTTGGAAAGACTGAAGGCAAGAGGAGAAAGAAATGACAGAGGATGAGCTAGTTGGATGGCATTATCAACTCAATGGAAAGAGTTTGAGCAAACTCCAGGAGAGAGTGAAGGACAGTGAAGCCCGGCATGCTGCAGTTCATGGGGTCACAAGGGGTTGGATAGGACTTAGTGACTGAACAACAACAAACAAAGCCCTTGATTTCTTCTACTGAGACATGAGCTGTTTTCTTTCTGAATTTTTTTTTTTTTGCATTAAAAATAAGTGTTATAGGTTGTTAATCATGATTAACAGCTGAGAGTCCACTGTGAGCCAGAGTCATGATGTCTATTTGTAACAAGGAAAATGTTTTTAGGATAAGTCTGTGTGCAGCTTTAAACAATAAGGTTGGGTTCCTCCCCCAACCTCCCCACTGTTACCAAAATAAGAAATGCCATGTGAGTGAATTACCTAAACATGTCAAGGGTTATACATTGCTAGGAGAAAACTGTCCTTTATAAATGATGCAATCATACTTTTACACAGTACACAAATTAGAAATTATATAATTTAAAATATAACAAAAATAAAATTCCATAGATATACAAAAGTATGGACTGTGAAGAAGGCTGAGTGCTGAAGAACTGATGCTTTTGAACTGTGGTGTTGGAGAAGACTCTTGAGAGTCCCTTGGACTGCCAGGAGATCCAACCAGTCCATTCTGAAGGAGATCAGCCCTGAGATTTCTTTGGAAGGAATGATGCTAAAGCTGAAACTTCAGTACTCTGGCCAACTGATGCAAAGAGTTGACTCATTGGAAAAGACTCTGATGCTGGAAGGGATTGGGAGCAGGAGAAGAAGGGGAAGACCAAAGATGAGATGGCTGGATGGCATCACTGACTCGATGGACATGAGTCTGAGTGAACTCCAGGAGTTGGTGATGGACAGGGAAGCCTGGCGTGCTGCGACACATGGGGTCGAAAAGAGTCGGACACGACTGAGCAACTGAACTGAACTGAACTGAAAACTATAGGTGCGAAAATTTACATTTGTAACAAAAGCATAATATCATATTGCATAAAAGCCATATAATTAGTATTTATAAGTCAGCAAATAATAATCTATTGAATATTAATACAATATGAAAGAAAAGAAACAGGCTTATAAGACAAGCAAAATGCTCAATTCATAAATAGGCAAATAAGCAAAATCATCAATGTAATGTTTATCATGGAGACTGCAGCCATGAAATTAAAAGACACTTACTCCTTGGAAGAAAAGTTATGACCAACCTAGATAGCATATTGAAAAGCAGAGACATTACTTTGCCAACAAATGTCCATCTAGTCAAAGCTACGGTTTTTCCAGTGGTCATGTATGGATGTGAGAGTTGGACTGTGAAGAAAGCTTAGCACCAAAGAATTGATGCTTTTGAACTGTGGTGTTGGAGAAGACTCTTGAGAGTCCCTTGGACCTCAAGGAGATCCAACCAGTCCATTTTGAAAGAGATCAGTCCTGGGATTTCTTTGGAAGGAATGGTGCTAAGGCTGAAACTCCAGTACTTCGGCCATCTCACGAGAAGAGTTGACTCATTGGAAAAGACCTTGATGCTGGGAGGGATTAGAGGCAGGAGGAGAAGGGGATGACAGAGGATGAGATGGCTGGATGGCATCACTGACTCAATGGACGTGAGTCTGAGTGAACTCCAGGAGTTGGTGAAGGACAGGGAGGCTTGGTGTGCTGTGATACATGGTGTCACAAAGAGTTAGACATGACTGAGCGACTGAACTGAACTGAACTGAATGTTCATCATAATAGCACTTTTCAGTTCTTTTGAGAAAATAAATTTGAGCAACATTTTAGATGGTTTTTTTTAATATTGAATGCAATATGAACATAGAGTTAGAAAAAAAATAAACTCATGGAAATTAAACCAAATAAAGCACATGTTTTTATTTTTTATTTTATTTGGTAGCTCTGTTTGATTTGCCTACCATATTATTTTCATTTTGAAATGTCTTATTTTTACTTTGACCTCTCGTAGTAATCTGAAGTTATCTAGGCAGGATTATGGAGGGTTTGATGGACTTCTAAACTAGTGATTCTCTTTTGACTTTGTTGGACTCAATTTCTACTGTTTGCTTTGTTAATCCTCTTCACCACCACACTTCCAGAGAATGTTGATTCCAGGTTAACTCTTTCTTCTAGAAATGTGGTGCCTTTCCAAGACTACCACCACTTGTCCTGTGAAACTTTGGAGCTGCTATATTTTGTTTATCTAGTAACCAGTGCTTATTTACCTTGTCTAAAATCTACTTTCAACATTTCCCCACATGAAGCAAACTCACTTTTTGCAGGCTATCTTACCTGTGTTCTGCAATCACTAGTTTCCTACTATAAATTATAACAATATCTCTGCTCTTCCAAAGAAACTAGAAAATTAAAAGTCATGCTTCCTTGTAGGGGTAAAAGGCAAACTTTTACAATCCAATGCTTCAAAGAAAAAATAACCCTAAATAGATAATAAGTGAAATGCGTGTGTGCATGTTCAGTCACTAAGTTGTGTCTGACTCTGTGTGACCTCAAGGACTGTGCCTGCTGGGTTCATCTGTCCATGGGATTCTCCAGGCAAGAATATTGGAGTGGGTTGCCATTTCCATCTGCAGGGGATCTTCCTGACCATGGATTGAATTCTTGCATTCAATCCTCCTGTATTGGCATTGGCAAGTGGATTCTTTACCCCTGAGCCACCAAGGAAGCCTGAAACAATATAAATAAGCACAGATAAATAAGCATTCCTAGTTGGAGGGTTAATAGCAGAGCTTCTTTGGAAAACAGTCTTTAGTTTTCTTATAAAGTTTAGTTAACATATATTTTGTGACCTACTGATTCTATTCCGAGCTATTTACCCAAGACAAATGGGGTAATATTTGCACAAAGTCTTATACCTGAATATCCATACACTCTTATCCATCATAGCCTAAAACTGAAACAAGTCAAATATCCATAAACAAAGTAAGTAATTTTTAAGTTGTTATTTTCAATATGATTTAACAATAAAAGGTAACAGTTGGTAACTCAAATGTCAAATGCCATTCCAAAGAAAATAAACAGAGTGCTAAGCACTTAGTACCTTGCTGCTGCTTTTGAGAATGGTTTTATACCCATTTTTATTAATAAAGACAGAGGAGCAGTTTGCTTTTACCTGGCAGGGACAAAGTCAAAACTTCAACATCTTATGTCAGGGCTTTATCAACTCTTTAGCTCACTGTCAATTCTATATAAGGAGTCTGGATTATCTACTGTATTGACAAAATCATTCTGATAGGACTTAGTTGGTGTTTGCAAATGTAAAAGATCCATTGGAAGACTTGGAAAAAATAGGTTCCAGAGACTCAGAAACATTTCATACGATTATCAAGGAACATTTGATGACTATTGGTTTGGTAGTATCAGGCATGTTAATATGAATACCTTATGTACATATTCACAGAAAAAAGACATGTCTAGTAGCCTCTAACTTTCAGCAACAAAACAGTACTTTATTTGGACTTACTACTTTGATTCATTTTCAATAAACTAAGTCTGGAGCAGGTCTAAGTTTTCGTGTTAGTTAATCCACCCATGCTCTTTATGACCAGCAGATCCAACTGTGTGGAAGGTTTGTGGCAAACAGTATTTTGGAGCAAAGCCATATTCTCTTCTGCAGATGGCTACCTACCTACTGCCTACAGCAAAAGCCTGGTGCTAGGCCTTTGCAGAGACTTGTCCACAGCCACTAAGTCAACATGTCACTTGGACATGCTCGTCCTGAACTGATGTCATCTGATCAAGCCATGAATCTGGGAATGTGCAGTCATATTCCACCATCAAGTTCAAATGGCTTGTATGCTAGGGACTTGAGCAGATGCAGGATTCACAGAAAATTCTCGTTGAGTGCTTGTTTACCACATATTTCACAGAAGCACAGTGTGAACTTTTTCAGAGATTCTGGAGAATTGTAGTAGTTTCTGGATGTGATTTTTGAGAAGCTGCTTCCATTTTAGTGAGTTATTCAGGATAGCTCAGCAGGTAAAGGATCTACTTGCAATGCAGGAGACCTGGGTTCAATCCCTGGGTTGGGAAGATCCCTTGGAGATGGGAACACCTACCCACTCCAGTATTCTGGACTGGAGAATTTCATGGACAGAGGAGCCTGGCAGGCTACAGTCCATGGGGTCACAAAGAGTCTGGACACACTGAGCGACTTTCACTTTCGTTCAGTATCTACTTCTTTATCTTCCCAATGACAGCTCCCTGAACATTGGCAGCATTCTCTCTCTCTTTTTTTTCCTCCTGACCACTCTGATATTCTGTAAACCATAATTCCTGTGGTAAAATGTTGTTTTTTCTTCCCCCAATTTTTTTTATTTACTCTAGTTTTGTGACTAAAAACAGACTGCTAAAAACAGACCACTGCGTCACTTGGTAGAATGACTATGAGATGATATTTCAAGGATCTTATCTAGTATAAAGCATTCAGTGAAGCTGCACAAATCATTCCTGGTTTTTTTACTACTTAATTACACTCTTACACTGTTGTCTATGGAAAATTGTAAATGGCATCTTGAAATTAATGGACAGCATGTCATGATCTTGAAATATGAAAAAAAAAAAAGCTAAACTCAGCTTTTTTGTTTTGTTTTGTTGTTAGAAAATATATGTCCGATAACATTTGGACATATTTTTACAGACTGGAAAGTGAATGGTCAGTTCAGTTTAGTCCCTCAGTTGTGTCCGACTCTTTGCGACCCCATGAATCGCAGCACGCTGGGCCTCCCTGTCCATCACCAACTCCTAGAGTTTACGCAAAGTCATGTCCATTGAGTCGGTGACGCAATCCAACCATCTCATCCTCTGTCATCCACTTCTCCTCCTGCCCCGAATCCCTCCCAGCATCAGGGTCTTTTTCCAATGAGTCAACTCTTCACATGAGGTGGCCAAAGTACTGGAGTTTCAGCTTTAGCATCAGTCCTTCCAATGAACACCCAGGACTGATCTCCTTTTTGGATGGACTAGTTGGATCTCCTTGCAGTCGAAGGGACTCTAAAGAGTCTTCTCCAACACCACAGTTCAAAAGCATCAATTCTTCTGTGCTCAGCTTTCTTCATAGTCCAACTCTCACATCCATACATGACCATTGGAAAAACCATAGCCTTGACTAGATGGACCTTTGTTGGCAATGTCTCTGCCTTTGAATATGCTATCTAGCTTGGTCATAACTTTCCTTCCAAGGAGTACGCATCTTTTAATTTCATGACTGCATATATAACCATGCTTATAGCTAGGAAAACTCAAGTTTGGATAAGTCTCTTCTAATTATGTCAATTACTTATTTATAAATACATTTATCATATGATTGGACTTTCCAGGTGGCTCAGTAGTAAAGATTCTCTCTACAGATTTGGGAGACCAAGGTTCTATCCCTGAAGCAGAAAAATACCATGGAGAGGAAAAAGGCATGCTTTCCAGTATCCTTGCCTCGAAAATCCCATGAATAAAAGAACCTGGTTTGCTACAGTCCATGGGGTTGTAGAGAATAGGATATGACTGAACACACACATTCATCATATGATTAAAATGCTAATAATGTCAAGCAGTCTAACAAAAGATGCTACTTTTAATGAATAGCAAGAGTTAAGTTGATTTTAATTTTTTTCTTTTCCTCTTATATTGCACAAGAGTTCTATTGGTTTACTGAGTGATGTTTTATTTTATAAAACCTACTTCTTTTGAGTATTAATGTTTTTAATTTACTAAATATTTCTTGATAATTTGTAATCTCTTCTCTTTAGTTTTTCACAAGTATGATATTTCTAAATTTTAAATATTTAGTTTAGTCCTAGAATTCTTTAACATCGATTGGAGCTTTGTGGATACAAAGAGAACAAAGGGAATCTGATTAAGATTATAAACACAATACTCAGAATATTTTCTTCAAAGTGTTATATAGGAGTTAAGCATGATGCTAACTAAAAGATGACCTAAAATATAGTGCTGTTAAAGTGCCACACTCAATATGCCAGCAAATTTGGAAAACTCAGCAGTGGCTAGAGGACTGGAAAAGGTCAGTTTTCATTCCAGTCCCATAGAAGGACAGTGCCAAACAATGTTCAAACTACCGCACAATTGCACTCATCTCACATGCTGGCAAAGTAATGTTGAAATTTCTCCAAGCTAGGCTTCAATAGTACATGAACTAAGAACTTCCAGATGTTCAAGCTAGATTTAGAAAAGGCAGAGGAACTAGAGATCAAATTGCCATATCCACTGGATCATAGAAAAAGCAAGAGAATTCTAGAAAAAAAATATCTACTGCTCCATTGACTATGCCAAAGCCTTTGACTCTGTGGATCACAGCAAACTGGAAAATCCTTCAAGAGACAGAGATATCAGACCATCTTCCCTGCCTCTTGAGAAATCTGTATTCAGGTCAAGAAGCAACAGTTAGAACCAGACATAGAAAAACAGACTGGATCCAAATTGAGAAAGGACTTTGACAAGGCTGTATATGGTCACCCTGCTTAGTTAACTTATATGCAGAGTTTATCAAGTGAAATGCTGGGCTGGACAAACTACAAGCTCGAATCAAGATTGCTGGGAGAATCATCAATAACCTCAGATATGCAGATGACACCACCCTTATGGCTGAAAGTTAAGAGGAACTAAAGAATTTCTTGATGAAAGTGAAAGAGGAGAGTGAAAAAGCTGGGTTAAAACTCAATATTCATAAAACTAAGATCATGGCATCCAATCCTATCACTTTGTGGCAAATAGGGAAATAATGGGAACAGTGACAGACTTTCTTTTCTTGGGCTACAAAATCACTTCAGATGATGACTGCAGCCATGAAATTAAAAGATGTGTGCTCCTTGGAAGAAAAGCTATGATAAATCTAGACATCATATTAAAAAGCAGAGACATTACTTTGCCAACAAAGGTCCATCTAGTCAAAGTTTTGGTTTCTCCAGTAGTCATAAATAGATGTGAGAGTTGGACCATAAAGAAAGATGAACGCCAAAGAACTGATGCTTTTGAATTGTGGTGTTGGAGAAGACTCTTCAGAGTCTCTTGGACTGTAAGGAGATCAAACCAGTGAGTCCTAAAAGAAGTCCTTAACATTCCTTGGAAGGTCTGATGCTGAAGCTGAAGCTCCAATACTTTGGCCACAAGATTGAACAACTGACTCATTGGAAAACATCCTGATGCTGGGAAAGATTAAAGGCAGGAAGATAAGGAGACAACAGAAGATGAGACTGTTGGATGGCATCACTGACTCAATGGACATGAATTTGACTGAGCTCCAGGAGCTGGTGGTAAACAGGGAAGCCTGGCATGCTGCAGTCCATAAGGTTGCATAGAGTTGAATGTGACTGAGCTACTGAACTGACTGAGACATGAGCAATAAGGGGTGGTGTCGCTGAAAAGTATGCAACCTGATCTGTTTGCCACCCAGACAGGCCCCAGTGTAGCTCAGGAGATCTTATAGATATGCTACAAAATAAACACAGAGACTTTTCCAACTCCAGCAGATGTGCCTTATCCCACAGCTATGTCCTTAAATGACCTGAGGCAGCCTAGAACTCATTAAGGGTTCATATTTCATGCATATATACATACAATGATTATTACAGACTGAATTATGGGAAAGACATAGGCAATAGAGCCTGTTGTTATGTAACTTGCACCTGTCAGTCCACACCTGCCTAAATGAATATGCAAAAGCCTTGTCTCTAAAACCCCCCTCATCATTCCTCTGCCAGTGCCTCCTTTGGCTTGACTCACCTTTCCCTAGAGATGTTTTTTCTGGTCTTCCTTCATTAAACTTGTTTTTGCCACAGGTAAGCCCTCAGATTCTTCTCTGTGTCCTTACCAATAACTGAGGCCCACAAGGGAGGTCCTCTTGAACCCTCATTTTCCAAACCTGGTAACAAAACCAAGCTTTTGCATAACATTTCAGATATTTTTCAAACTTTATAAATTTTTTTTTCATGAAGTATTGATGTGTTTGGGTATATTACATTATGAAACTATAATATACTTGTATTAAAAAAATTAGGTTTCAGCCTTGGTGTCTGTGATAAAAGATAACTAACTACAATGAATGCTCATAATTCTGTGTACATGAAGTGCACAGCTCTCTATATCTCCATGCTTAATAATACCATATCCAGTATTTCAGTTCTAGAAATTAAGTACTTAAAGTCAACTCTGATTACCAGTAGAGAATATTCTATCCCTCTCTTTTGACTTGGAAGAATGTACTTTATCTCAAAAGTCTTTAATGCCACTGATCAGTTCCAACTGAGTTGTTACCAGCATGTTTTATTTAAATATATCTTTAAGATGAAACAGACTTTTCCATGAATTTCTCTCAGGGCTACGGCTAATTGTATTTAAGCTAATTTCTAAGTTGAGCAAGGTTTTAGAAAAGATCAGCATGAGTGGATCTTTGCATACAGGTAGTGCAATTCTGCTATACTTGGACATGTAAGAAATACTAGCGCTGAGCAGAAGTCTCTAAACAAATACTAAATCCACTTCGAATGCTTCTCACAAATCACGCTGAGAGGTTCCACAGGGATTCAAGGGAATCTAGGCATTTTTACAAGGATGAATTTTATAATCGCATTAACAGTAAGGAGCTATTAGTATCTTTATTTATCAGAATGAGTAACCGTTGCACCTTTCTGTCTGGAGCTGTAACAGATAAGGGATCTTGCTGGAACATTTTCTCTCCCACAGCTCCAGCATGAGAATCCTGAAAATGTGGCTCATCCACTGTCACCACTAGCTTCTATCACAATGGCAGTAGCAACAAAGATGGAAAAAAAAAAAAATTTTTTCTGAAATTGTTCCAACTTTTACAGGTAAAAAGTCTCTTTGAATCATCTTTACAAGACAGAGAGGATGAAACATACACTCAAATCTAAAAAAACTTTTGGCTACTCTAGGCTAACAGTAGCTCTGTTGGAAAATGTATGAACAGTGTTTAAGGTATTTTACACTAATTGATAACAAAATCATATAAGCTATGATGGCTGATAAATTATCTCCTTATATATTCCAATAAAAGAGTGGAACTACTTCCTATAGTTATTTAATATCATAAAAAGTGGTACAGAAACAACATCCCTGTTGCTTGAAGACTTTGACTAAGTTGTTCTCATAAAATGAATATAAATGGATTGTGCAAGAGTAACGTAGAACTACTGTGATTCATTTAGTACTAGGGAATAAGTAGCATTGCATATTATATGAATCTACAAATGCATCTTGCGATAATATCCATGTTAACTAATTAAGAATTATCTTTGAGAGATTTTATGTGCCAAAGTGATTCTGTTACTTGCATGTGCAAACAATTCTACAAACTGTCCTTCATATCCATCATTTTCATTTTAAATTAAATTTTATTTTAGAAATTCATATAGTATAAATATATATCATTAAGCAAACTACATATATGTATATATATCTTTATATTAGTAAGTAGTAAATGTTAATTCAACTAACTGATGTTTCCTTGGCACCAGGCATTGTGTTCAGCACTGAGAATATGGACACAGATAATACAAGCATAATCCCTGTCCTCATGGAGCTTTCATTAAAATGGAAAACAGAAATAATACATCCTTAATACAGGCATGTAAACTACTGCAGATTATGACAAATCCTATGAAGGAAATGATCAGAGAGAATAATGGAGAGTATTTTTATATGGGTCAGAGAAGTGCCTTCTGAGGAACTGAGGTCTCTGTTAAGATCTGAAAAGTAAGCAATGCCACGGACTGAAGGGTGGTGTCTTCCACAAAACTCATATGTTGAAACAAAATCTCCAATGTGATGGTATCAGGAGGTAGGGGATTTGAAAGGTAATGAGGTGGTGAAGGTGGAGCACTGAATAAGATTAGTACGTTTTTAAAGGGACACGACTGAAGCAACTTAGCAGCAGTAGCAGCAGCAGCAGCAAGGGAACCCCAGCAAGTCTTCTAACCCTTTTTGGCCATATGAGATCAGTCCACAAGAAGAACAACAATTCCAAATGCACGTGTACCAAAGAAACAGAACTGTGAAATACGTGAATGAAAAACCACAGAGAAAAACAGAAATAGACTAAACCACAATTATGGTTGAAAATGTCAACTCATCTCTTCAAAAACTGAGAGAACAACTACCAAGAACATCAGAACCATACAGAGAAAAAAATCTGTAATATAAGCCAACATGGTCTAATTGACATTTATAGAATATTCTAACTCAACATTAACAAGATATACTTCTACAAATTAAAATACTGTTCACCAAAATAGGCCAAATAATGCACAATATCGAATTCCGTGTGACTCAGATGGTAAAGAATCTGTCTGCAGTTCAGGAAACCTAGGTTCAATCTCTGGATTGGAAAGATCCTTTGGAGAAGGGAATGGCAATCTACTCCAGTATTCTTGCCTGGAGAATTCCATGAACAGAGGACCTTTGAAGGCTATAGTCTGTGAGGTCACAAACAACTGGACACGGCTAAGTAACTGACTACACTTATGAGCCATAAATAAAATCTTCATAAATTTATAAAATTTGAAATCATACAGAATGTGTTCTTCAGCCACAATGGAATCAAACTAGAAATAAACAACAGAGACATAATAGGAATATCTCCAAACACTTGGAAACATAACGTCTTTAATCCAGGAAAAAAGAACATTTTAAGTGGTTTTAAAACTGTACTGACTGAATGAAAATAACATAATACTTCAAAATTTGTGGGACATAGCTAATTGAGTGCTGAGAGAAAAATTTACAACACTAATACATGCACAAGGAAAAGTCTCAAGTTAATAACCTAAACTTCCACCTTAAAAAACAGGAAAATAAAAACAAAATTTAAAAAAACATTGCAGATTCAAGACTTTTGTCATACATATTACCTTCAAATGTATTCCTCCAGTTTACCCAGTGCAATTTTTTAAAGTATTTTTAATTTTCATAAACTCCATTTAACAATGAACATAAAATTGCCAAATCCTGGCAGTAATTCAATTTATCAAAAAAAAAAAAAAAAAATCCTTGGATTTCACATTAGGTGGAATTTACAGGGGCAGATAATGATCCAAGAAGAAAAATTAAGGCTGAACTGAAAAGGCCAGCTTATAAGTGAGTTTCTCATGACATACATACTGGCATCTAACAGAACGTCATCTCAGCACACTGTCATCTAGAATCCTAAGACAATTTGGGACTTGGGGAGGAAAGTGGAAATAAATAAACGTATTCCTAAAAATTAATCAGATTGCTATGTAAATAGGTCATGGATACACAACTTTATACGTTTAAACTTAGTGTTGTTTTCTTATTTATACCTTTATTGCACAAGAAGCTTCAAATTCCTCTAGCATAACTTTGCATTCAGGGTAAAGATAATTTGCAAAAATTTTTTCTAGTTCTGACTTTAACTTTGCTGTTGTTAGGTCACTCAGTTATGTCCAACTCTTTGCAATCCCATGGACTGCAGCACACCAGGTTGCCTGTCCCTCACCATTTCCTGGAGTTTGCTCAAACTCATGTCCATTGAGTCGGTGATGCTGCCCAACCATCTCATCCTCTATCATCCCCATCCCCTCTTGCCATCCATCATTCCCAGCATCAGTGAAGATCTTTATGTTTAGGTCTTCTCTTTGTATGTCAGTGGGCATTTCTCCCACACTTTGGTATCACTCAAGCTGCTTCTACTTGGACAGGGGTTAGTTAATTCTCTAACTGAGCCTTCAGTCTTAGGCTCATATTTTCCCCTGGAAATTGTGGTGTGACCTTTCATTGCTCTTGAGGATCCTGTACTGTAATTCTGGGCTTAGATGTTGGTCTGTCCCCTCCTCTTGAAAAGAGTATTTTGGTGGTGTTTTTGTTTTTGTTTTCTGTGTCCCTTTCCCAGGTATGATGTGTTTGCACAAGTGTGAAAAATCTCATCCTCTTAGTGTCCAAAGTAATTAAATATTTTAAACACTATTTTTTACTTCATATGTCCATTAACAGCTGACATTTTATCGTAACACTCCTTCTCTGTAAATTTAGTCCTAAAATGGTTCCTTATTACAATATCAAGTTTTTAAAAAACCCATATTTTTTACACCTAGCTTATATTTTCAAGTTTTGTTATAGTTAATATTTTAGAGGATTTTTAGGTTTTTTTTTTTTTAAACAATTGGCAGTAGTATAATAGTCATGAGATTATTGTTAAAATAAAAATCTTATAATTGTTCTACATAATGACTACTAAAGTTACATTCTTAAAAAACAATCTATTCTAAAAGTTAATGAATCTGAAATTTTTTGTGTGTTGGACAGAGTTCAGTGAGATCCTTAAATAGAAAAAAGATACAAAATTGAACAGAAAATGTTTAACTTACATACAAATTGTAGAAATAAATAATTGCCTGAGAAATATTCACAATGGGAAAAGCTGTACTATATATTTGCATATATATATAGACTTAATTTTTTTCTTTCAAAAATTCCTTGGAAAAAATTAACTCTTCCTAGACTGAATAAAATTAATTTATTATTAAGAATTTTACTTTGAAATATTGCCATCTGAAAAAATATAGATGAACCTACAGATTATCACACTAAGTGAAGTAAATCAGAGAAAGAGAAATATTATATGATAACACATGTAAATATGGAATCTAAAAAAAAACACAAACGAACTTATTCACAAGCAGAAACAGACTCACATATATAGAAAGCAAACTTATGGTTACCAAAGGAGAAGGAGACTGAAGGTTAAATTAGATTAATGGGATTAACAGATATAAGTTACTACATATAAAATAAATAAACAATAATTTACTTGTAACATAGGGAACTATATTCAGTATCTTCTTATAATGGAAAGGAAACCGAAGTTATTATTTATATATATATATATATATATATATATATGAATAACTGAATCATTTTGCTATACACCTGAAACACAATATTGTAAATAGGCTATACTTCAATTTTAAAAAGAAATAAAAGGAGAAACAACATTTATCTGCAATCTCAGAGCCTAACAGCACATGGAAAGATCTCAACGAAAGTTGTGGAACTGAAAAAATAATTGCAGTTTTTTTGTAATGGATTATTTAAAATCCTAAATGTAAATATAGAAAAGAAACGCATTTTTCCTGGGGTTTGAATATATTTGTCATCATTATAATATTATAGCAAATGAAATTGCTAACAGATAAGATCTCAATTTCCCACAACTGTGCTGGTGACAAATGACCTTTTCAGGTCCAGAGTATATATAAGCACACACAGACAAACACACACAGATATACATAGAGAGAGACAGACAGAAGAAAATAATTTAATTAGCTGAGTAATTGAGTAAATAGCTTATTTTTAAGATCTCTTCAATTTTGGAGCTATACTTCATGGTTTCAAGCTTCTGCTTTGAGTCAAGCACAACATTCTTAAGGGGAAAATTAGGAAGAATTATTGTGTGGGTAATGATAATATCATTAATAGCCATCAATATCACATGATGTAAGAATTATTATAGGGAACTGGAATGCAAAAGTAGGAAGTCAAGAAACACCTGGAGTAACTGGCAAATTTGGCATAGGAGCACAGAATGAAGCAGGACAAAGGGTAATAGAGTTTTGCCAAGAGAACGCACTGGTCATAGCAAACACCCTCTTCCAACAACACAAGAGAAGACTCTACATATGGACATCACCAGATGGTCAATACCAAAATCAGACTGATTATATATTATTTGCAGCCAAAGATGGAGAAGCTCTATACAGTCAGCAAAAACAAGATGGGGAGATGACTGTGGCTCAGATCATGAACTCTTTATTGCCAAATTCAACTTAAATTGAAGAAAGTAGGGAAAACCACTAGACCATTCAGGCATGGCCTAAATCAAATCTCTTACAATTATAGAGTGGAAGTGACAAACAGATTCAAAGGATTAGATCTGATAGACAGAGTGCCTGAAGAACTATGGATGAAGATTCATGATATTGTACAGGAGACAGGGATGAAGAACATCTTGAAGAAGAAGTGCAGAAAAGCAAAATGGTTGTCTGAGGAGGCCTTACAAATAGCTGTGAAAAGAAGAGAAGCAAAAAGGAAAGGAGAAAAGGAAAGATACAACCATTTGAATGCAAAGTTCCAAAGAATAGCAAGGAGAGATAAGAAAGACTTCCTCAGTGATCAGTGCAAAGAAATAGAGGAAAACAATAGAATGGGAAAGACTAGATATCTCTTCAAGAAAATTAGAGATACCAAGGGAAAATGTTATGCAAAGATAGACAAAATAAAGTACAGAAATGGTATGGACCTAACAGAAGCAGAAGATATTAAGACGAGGTGGCAAGAATACACAGAACTACATAAATAAGATCTTCATGACCCAGATAATCATGATGGTGTTATCACTCATCTAGAGCCAGACATCCTAGAATGAGAAGTCAAGTGGTCTTTAGCACCACTACGAACAAGCTAGTGGAAGTGATAGAATTCCAGTTGAGCTATTTCAAATCCTAACAGATGATGCTATGAAAGTGCTACATTCAATATGCCAGCAAATTTGGAAAACTCAGTAGAGGCCACAGGACTGGAAAAGGTCAGTTTTCATTCCAGTCCCCAAGAAAGGTAGTGCCAAAGAATGTTCAAACTACCACACAATTGCACTCATCTCACACAACAGCAAAGTAATACTCAAAGTTCTCCAAGCCAGGCTTGAACAGTCCATGAACTGTGAACTTCCAGGTGTTCAAGACAGATTTAGAAAGGCAGAGGAACCAACGATCAAATTGCCAACCTCCCTTGTATCATTAAAAAAGGAAGAGAGTTCCAGAAAAAGATCTACTTCTGTTTTATTGACTATGCCAAAGCTTTTGACTGTGTGGATCACAACAAACTGAGGAAAATTCTTCAAGAGATGGGAATACCAGACCACCTGACCTGCCTCTTGAGAAATCTGTATGCAGTTCAGGAAGCAACAGTTAGAACTGGACATGGAACAACAGACTGGTTCCAAATAGGAAAAGGAGTACGTCAAGGCTGTATATTGTCACTCTGCTTTTTTAACTTATATGCAGAGTACATCATGAGAAACACTGGGCTGGAAGAAACACAAGCTGGAATCAAGATCACCGGGAGAAATATCAGTAATCTCAGATATGCAGATGATGCCACCCATATGGCAGAAAGCAAAGAACTAAAGAAACTTGATGAAAGTGAAAGAGGAGAGTGAAAAAGTTGGCTTAAAACAACATTCAGAAAACAAAGATCATGGCATCTGGTCCCATCACTTCATGGGTGATAGATGGGGAAACACTGGAAACAGTGAAAGACTTTATTTTGGGGGGCTCCCAAAAATAGTCCAACTATCTTAATAGTCCAACTCTCATATCCATACATGACTATTAGAAAAACCACAGCTTTGACTAGTTAGACCTTTGTTGGTTAAGTAATTCTTTGTCAGCAAAGAATGTCACTTTTATCTTTTTTCTAATCCACTTCATGAAGTGTGGATCTATTTCTCAATTTTCCATTTTTTTTCTTATCCACATCTATCCTTATGCCATTACTACATTCCTCTATTAATTGTTGAAGTATATGTCAAAATAAGTTAGTGTATGTCCTCCAGATATGCATTTTATTTGTATAATTGCTTTGACTACTCTGTGTTCTTTGTATTTCCATTAAAATTGTAAAAATACTTGTTAATTCTAGGAGTAAAAGACTCTTGTGATGATAATTCATATTATATTGAATTAATAAATTACAGTGCACTCTTGAACAACATAAGTTTGAACTGTGTAAACCCACTTATACACAGATTTTTTTCCAATAAACTTGTACTATACAGTCTAAGATTTGCTGAATCTGTGGATATGGGACTATGGATACTGCAAAATTTTACACAGATTTTCAACTGTGTGGAGGGGTTGGAGCCCAAACCTCCACGTTGTTCAAGAATCAACTATAGGGGCTTCCCTGACATCTCAGTGCTAAAGAATCCACTTGCCAATGCAGGAGATGCTGGTACCATTCTTAGGCTGGAAAGATCCCACATTCCATGGAATAGCTAAGCTCCTGCACCATAATTATTGAGCTTTTGCCCTAGAGCCCAGGATCCCCAACGACTGAGCCCCTGTGTCACAACTAATGAAACCTGTGCACCCTGCAACCTGTGCTCCACAAAAAGAGAAGTCACTGCAATGAGAAGCCAGTGCATCACAACTGGAGAGTAGCCCTCTGCTTGCTCCAACCAGAGAAAAGCCCATGCAATAACAAAGACCCCGGACAGCCAAAAACAAAATTAATTAATTTTAATAGAGATTCAACTATAACTTATGAAAGGTAATACTTTAAAATGGTTAAGTCTTCTAACCCATGAGCACAGTATGCGTGTGTGCATGCTAAGGTCTTCAGTAGTGTCCCACTGTGCACCCACATGGACTGTAGCCTGTCAGGCTCCTCTGTCCATGAGATTCTCCAGGCAAGAACACTGATGTGTGTTGCTTTGCTCTCCTCCAGGGGATCATCCCAACCCAGGGATCGAACCCACATCACTTACATCTCTTACATGGGCAGATGTGTTCTTTACCATTCGTTCCACCTGGGAAGCCCTGGGCTTCTATATACTGGAGCATATCTACAACAAATGGAGTATATCTGTCCATTTATTTAAATATTGCTTAATTTTGGTTTAGGATTAAGATGGTGGAGTAAGAAAATTCTGAGTTCACACCAAAACTACAACTCACAGAAGAAAACATATTTTCTACAACTGAGGAATAAAGAAAGGCCACATTCAGATGGGTAGGAAGGACAAAGATGTGGTCTAGTCAGACCCCACACCCCTGGTGCGACAAGCAACAAGCAGGAGAGAAACCCCAACCAACCCCTGGGCTTATACCCAGGAGAGCCGAAGTCTGTGGGAAACCAAGACTCCGCTCTTGACGGTTCCTGCGCAAATTCACTCATGAGCTACCATGTAACCTGGCTTCCCAGGAGGCACAAGTGGTAAAGAATACGCCTGCCAATGCAGGAGACATAGGAGACTTGGGTTCAACCCCTGGGTCAGGAAGATTCCATGGAGTAGGAAATAGAAGGAAACCAACTACATTATATTTCTTGCTGGAAATCCCATGGACAGAGGAGCCTGGCAGGCTGCAGTCCATGGGGTCACAGAGTCGGACACAACTGAAAACATACACACACACACACACACACACCCACATACATATAGATTTTTCTTTTTCAAATATATGAGTGGTTGTGTTCATACATATCAAGGTCTCCACAAAATAGAGAAGCAAAGTGGTGAGGTCTAATATGGACACTAGGCAGATATTGCCTGGACACAGGCAATTAAGGATGGATCTTTGAATACGACAGTACTGGGCCACTGTAAAGCAGGTCTAAAAGGATTTAATGTTTAGATTGATTTAGTAAGTCTATGCAAGAGGAAGCACATTATATTAACACATTCTTTCTTTTTTTTTAAGAATTGACATACTGAAGCAGTGTAAGGGATGTGCAGAAAGGGGTTAAGCAATTACATGAGATTGATTTAAAAAATAGAGATATTCTCAGTTAATCTAATCTAACTCCTGTATCTTTTATAGTAATACTCTTTCCAATTTTTAATCAACTACCTAAAATGCAAATATATTTGCCACCATTACCAAGTTAACGAGTATTTTATACCTGTTTTATGACGATTTTTTACCTGTTTTGTGGCTACAAAGATATTTCAGGACCTTGGCTTTACTTAGCTTTTGGAACATAACTCTTCCCAGTCCTCTAGAGCCAGCACAGCCTATAAGTGGACAATTTATATCCTTTTCCTAAGGCAGCATATGCTTCTTCAGTGTTCTCTCCTTATTATATTTTCAGTGAAGTCTGGTTTCTTTGCTCCTTCATTCTATATTTTACCATAGCACTTTACAATATAATCACTCAGAATGTAATGGAGAACATTTTTCTATCTGCCACTCAGTTTGGGTCCTTGAAATCATGGACTCTTCTTTCATTTTCATGTGTAGCAGAATGCAAGTTTCCACAATCATCCATGCATACACACACAAAAGAACATGGATGAATACATGAGTCCAGGATGGCATATTTTTATTCTTTAAGGTTCTCAATCTTTTTGGAAAACCCTGATGTGCTATTAAGAATGCACTCTCTCAAAGAGAATTCACTCAAATGTTTATTTTTAAAATAGAAATTTTTAAATTTGTATTAAATTACTAAGATTGTAGTGGCAAGGAATGTAATTAATCAAGCTCAAAACTTATTCATATAATGTGTCTTCAAAAGGTATGCTTCATTAGACCAAATGCCATATTGAATTCACTTCTTTATTTTTCACTGATGAAAATTAAAAGTAATTGAGATAGCAATTCGAGCTACAAAGAGAAATATCTTGAAACAAAGTGGTGAAAAATTACAATTGACCTTATTTAATTACTTTAATTATAACTTATAATTATAATTTAATTATTATTTAATGATAGAAGACTAATGTTTTCCATTTAAATGGGAAAAAAATGCCATTTTTTTCATGTTCTTGATGATGGAATTCATCAACTTTACAACTATACAACAACAAATTTTTTTAAATTGTCTCAGCTTTGAAGCTTATTATTTATCTGTAAATCAAAAGAACTTATGCATTTACATAGATACATATGTGTGCTGTGCTTAGTCGCTCAGTTGTGTCTGACTTTTGCAATCCCATGGACTGTAGCCTGTCAGCCTCCTCTGTCCATGGGGATTCTTCATGCAAGAATACTGGAGTGGGTTGCCACGTCCTCCTCCAGACATAGCTATATATACTAGTTATATAAATAAAATACAAATTAAATACACACATATATTTATGCATGCTATTTCATAACTATAATATATATAATAGGTGTATAACCTATTAATATAATAACCTATTTACTTAAAAATGAGTAATTATATTAACATATTTATGTGGTAGATAAAATACTAGATGGATTTTTAATATCTTCAATAATGTAAGTTGTTGAAAAATTTTAAAAGACTTTTAAAATATTATTTAATAATGGTTTAAGTGCAACTTAGCATAAAGATACAACTAGGAAAAGCATAGCTATATTCATTTTTTAGTTAGAGGACCCATTGAAAGCAAAGTGTGTTTCTTCTCCCTCCATTGTTTAAAACCATTCAGAATACCTAAGAGGATCATCATACCTTTAACTACATTTCAAAGTTTCTTGATATGCAGAAGGAGTTCTCTGAAGCCAATTTGTTCATGTGAAAATATCCATTCTTTATCACTATTTTCTGTCATTTTCTGCCTTGATCAAGATCTAAATACTGAGTTGAATAAATTATTGATTTGAAAAATGTGTATGGCCTTCTAAGAAAAAATATATAGATGCTTTCAGGCCTATTTTTTTTTTTAATTGACTTAAATGTTCTAATAAAGACCTTGATTTTATTAGCAAAACTGTCAATGATAATGTATCTTAAACAGAGAAATCTTTTCAAAACTTTATTTAACTGTTAGGTTTCTTTCTAAAATAGTACAGCTAGCTTGACCAGAAAACATTAAAAAAATTTTTTGTATGGTTGTTTTATTTCACTGAATACTAAGATTTTTCTCCAACTGATTTCACATCTGGTTTAGACCAGGTGTCCTAACATTACCAAATTGGTGCCCATAAACACAATGTTATAATGAATGGGTCAAGAAAACAAAAACAAAAACAAACAAAACTATGCCATATGAAAGATCTTACTATCCAAACCTATAAAAAATGTGAATATAATTTCATATATCTTGGCTTTCCATAATTGGTAAAAAGTGAAGTGGTTTTATTTTGATTATTTTTTCCCAGCTTCCAGATAAGATACAGCAATTAGAAATCAAAGTAAAAACAACTACAACAACTAGACTTGCATCTCCCAAATGTGATGCCTGGTACATTAGAAGATGATACTTTCTGTAACAAAAAATAAGATAGGGAAAAGGATAGGAAGTATTGAAGTGTCACTAAGATGTTATTTAGAGCACAGAAACAATCACTGAGAAGCTGACATTGCAACAAAAATTGAAACTATAAGAGGGAGTGAACCAGGAAGAAACTGGGGGAGAGGGAAGAAGAGTATTCTAGGCAGAGGGAAGAAACAGTACAAATGCCCTGAGTGGGGAGTTTACTAGGAATTTATAATAAGAAATTGCAAGAAACAAAGGATGGCTAGAACTAAATAGTTGATAGATTCAAGGCGTTGTGGGAAGCCAAATAGTGTGACACTTTTTTTTTTTTTTTTTGGCTGTACCAGGCTTTAGTTGCAGCACTCAAAGATCTTTGATATCCATTGCAGCATTCAAGATTTAGTTCCCAGACCAGGGATCAAACCTGGGCCCCCTCCATTGGGAGTGTGAGGTCTTAGCCACTGGACCACATGAGACATCCCCATGTAATTCTTACAGATCTTTACAAGAAAAATGAGATGGGAGGTGATGGTAGGATTTGACAAGAAGGAGTAACATAACCTGGATTAAAGTTTTACTATAAGAACAGTCAGGATGATCTGTTAAAGAGACAGAAATAAAATTATATAGTAGAGGAAGGGAGATCAACAATAACAGTTTATATTTACCTGTTTTCCTTAAATTTGGATAGTATATTGGAAAGTATGATGAAACTTGATCTTTAAGCTAATTTTACCTGTTGATTTTCATTTAGTTAGTAACGTGCATCAGACTTCTGTTTATAATGGTTGTATGCAACATATTTTTTTGCTTTCATAGTCCTAAAATGTAAATTCACACAAACTATTAAAAGGAGGTGAGAACATATGGAATTGATTCAAATTTAGATAAAACTTCATCAAAGGATGGCAGAAGAAGCCTGCTGACTTTCAAACAACACTTAATAATGTCTGTACATATGGATGTACCAAAAAGAAATAACAAGAAGAAAATTACAAGCTTGTGCATCTAAACCTGATACCAGTATATGTTAAAGGTTCAAACTCTTTTCAAATTTACTAGCATTTCACAAAGTAACTGCTAAATATTAATCTGCATTGGAATTGTAGAGCTGAAAAGGCCTTAAAACATAAAGGACAAAGTATGAAAATTGGAGTAGGAAATGACAGTCTATTCCAGTATTCTTATCTGGAAAATCCCATGGACAGAGGAGTCTGGCAGGCTACGTCCATGGGATTGCAAAGAGTTGGACACTACTAAGCCTTGGGCTGCAAGGAGATCCAACCAGTCCATTCTGAAGGAGATAAGCCCTGGGATTTCTTTGGACGGAATGATGCTAAAGCTGAAACTCCAGTACTTTGGCCACCTCATGTGAAGAGTTGACTCATTGTAAAAGACTCTGCAGCTGGGAGAGATTGGGGCAGGAGGAAAAGGGGACGACAGAAGATGAGATGGCTGGATGGCATCACTGACTCAATGGACGTGCGTCTGAGTGAACTCCAGGAGTTGGTGATGGACTAGGAGGCCTGGCGTGCTGCAGTTCATGGGGTCACAAAGTTGGACATGACTGAGCAACTGAACTGAACTGAACTGAAGCACAGACATGCACACACAAAATAATAATAATTTTAACTTAGAACAAATTCAGTGAGTGTCACGTTTAACTAAAAAGAGAGGAGCAAATAAATATTGGTTAACTGAATGGTTGGTTATCTAATATTAGAAGAAAGCTAATTCCTACCATTAACCTAGTGTCATGTAACAACTGATAAATGGATCTCTTTCCTAAAATCAAACATGACATTATAGATGTTAATTGAGAATACAATGAAACCACAAACGCTTACTAAGGCCTCTTTGGGACTTCCCTAGTGGGCCAATGATGAAGACTCTGTGCTCTCAATAGAGGGGGCATGGGTTCAATCCCTGGTTGGATATGTAAGATTTTGCATGCCACATGTCATGGTCAAAAGAAAAAAAAAAAAAAAAATCCTCTGTCAGTGATATCTATCTACTTGTAATGAATTATGAAATCATGATATGTCTGTAGAAGGATGTCCACGGTATGTGTAAGTGATTAATAACCTGGGGTATTTAATAAATAAAATAATTATTCCCCCAAATTTGTGTAATTAATAATCAAAAATTTTATTTAATGTTTAAAATCTCATCCCTAAATAGCATATGTGAAGGAAGTAAGACTCAAAATGCTAAATAACTTATCAAAGGCTAAATGATTAATAGCAAATAGGATTTAGCATCTTAGTAAATATTAATAAACATTATATGCATTCTAGTTCACTAGGTTGTTGCTCCTGTGTAGGGATGATTCAGAGTAAGTTTAATTAAATAGTTAAGCTGAATAAAAATGCATAATTGATATAAAGACTAAGAAATCAATTTTTTTCAGTTATGTAAGAATGAAGACAGGGCTCAAAAGTTGATATTCATTAGAAGAAAAAAGGATACCTTTGTTTTGGATTAAGTCAATCATTGCACTATAGGAAACTCAAGTGTTTAATATGCACATTCAGAAAATACATAAATTATTTTTGATAACCTACATATGAAGTAATGTCAAAGACAGAATCTTTTTCAACATCAACTTTATTCAAAATTGCATCTTAATTCCTAAGCAGTTTAAGACAGTAAAGTTTTTCTGGCTGAACATTAATTATTATTTCATTTCTAATATTGCCATCCTTCTTTGGAAATCTCATCATTTTCTGTTCTCTTATCTACTGAAAAAATTAATTTACCTGATGAAGCATCTATTCATTTCAAATAAGTAAAATTATAGTTCATCACACAAACAAAAACAACAAAAGATTATTATTTGCATTTTTTTTTTAAGAAAAATTCATTTGATTATAAACAGGTTCTTGCTGAAAGAATGATATCAAACTTTCAGAACAAAAGTACAACCACGAGAAAGGTCAGAACAACTTTTCTTATTAATACCTCATTATGCTGACTTTGGCCAAGGTCCCATAGACCTAGTTTAATGAAGGGATAATGATAGCTCATCCTTTCCCATTTTTGCCCAGTCAACTCAGTATTGTTCAAAAAATGTCTCCAGCTCTCTTTTGGAAATTCACATTGTAAAGAGTTCCTTTTTTATGCAGAGCACACAACAGACTGAGTTTTTGTTTCCTACCTGACTCAGCATGTTACATAACACCTTTGGTATGATAAGATTGATAACAGTACCTACCTAATAAAGTTGCTATAAATTTTAAACTAATTAAAGCATGCAGAACATGTGTCTGGCACATTGTAGAGCTCAATAAATCTCATTTATTTGCTTTATTAATACTAATAATGATAGTTCTTGGAATACTGGTTTAAATGATTTACAGGTTAATGCGTTAAAAAATCAGAGTAGATAAGGAGGTTAATTAGAAATAGTTTCTTACCTGAAAGAAGTTTATATTCTAGGTGTAAATATTCTCATACAAATAACTTAGACATTGAAAAAAAAATCCAGGTATTTTGTAGTATATTTTGGTCCATTTAGTAAAATGTATTAATATTTCAATTAATTTATTCAGAGTCCTCTGAAAATATTGATTCAGCTTCCCTAAGACTATTCTGTGTGACAGCTCCATTTAATGTTTTCAGTGTGGATGCATTACATAAAAATAATAGCCTCAGTTGTCAAGGAAAATACCCCCCTCCTTTTTTTTTTTTACATATTCATGTTTCTATTGTTACATTTCTTACCTGTGCCCTTCATTCATGAGGCTGTTTGAAAATGTGAAATCCGATAAATGCCAAGCTAAATACAAATAAGATTTTTAGTGAATTTCCAATAATATATAAAATACAATGAAATCATTAAAGACAGCAATAAAAGTCAAGTGATAAATTATGGATGATGGAAACAGATGAATGAAGTAGGAAGGATATGTTACAATTATGCAGAGTCAGTTCAAAATAGAAACAGGAGTATAGATTACTGTGATTGGGCAGAGTTAGTCTGCAAATACCAAATGAGGCCAGGCCAGGCCAGAAATATTCAGACTTCCTGCTAAAAATGTTGATACTAGTTTCAAATTCAAACCTCAGAATCTATCACTGTTACCTATAGAAATCATATCTCTATGAAAAGGCCAGAGGAAATCTGGTATTATTAAACATAAAAACAAAACATATACAAACACAGTAAATGAAGAATGACTTTTAAAAATTATTTGTTTTTCAGTCAAACAGCATTTCAATGTTTTTGTCAGGATGAAAAATCATCAAATGTTATCTTGCATCATGAAAGGAGTTAATCTGATGGATAAGCTTATTGAGTATTATCCATCTGGATGCAAAAGACTCTGCCAATATCCACGGTTCTGATTTTAACATAGTTGTTATTGAGCTGTTCATTCTGACAGTAATTGACCAACAGGCTCCATTGTTTTGTAAGACCACCTTTTGTCATGAGAGAAAGACCACATCATTGTGACTAAGAACTTGCTAATTCTTATGGAAATGGCATATACTTCAATTAAAAAGTACCTATATATAGCTAGAAATGAAAAGTGTTTAGGGAATACTCTTTTTTTCCATCCATTGGTCTGTCAAATTATCAGTTTCCAAACTACATTTTGTTGTTTATATTGTATCCAGTTCCTCTGTTTATAAACATAATGCTCAGAACCCATACAGGTATGGACAGTCTGAGTTCTTTTCCAACTCTTTCTGTTCACTTTTCTTTCCCTCTTCTCCTGTCTTCTTCTTTTATTTTCTCCTCTGTACTTTTCTCTCTTTGTCTCTCTTCTCTCTCTCTCCCCCTCTTTCTGGAGCAAGAAATCATGTGTGGTGTTTTTAGGTGATAGTAAGAACTTTAAACATTATTTTTGCAATATGTAACATGTTAGTATATTGTTGGGCAGTTGTTGTTTTAGTCAGTAAGTCATGTCCAACTCTTTTGTGACCGCATGGACTGTAGTCCACCAGACTCCTCTGTCCATGGGGTTTCCCAGGCAAGAATACTGGAGTGAGTTGCCATTTCCTTCACCAGAGGATCTTCCTGATCCAGAAATCAAACCAGCATCTCCTGCATTGACAGGTGCATTCTTTACCACTGAGGCTCCAAGGAAGCCCATTAGTTTATTACGAGTGTTTACAGGACCTGATGTATTGTTTCAAAGATAGTTCACAAACAGATGAGTAAAGATAGGACTATGACAAATGCGAGAAGAAAAGAAAGACCAATTTAAAGCCTTTGCAGTCCAGAAAAAAATGGGCTGTATAAATGAGTTTGCAAATTCTATTTTTTAAGAGAGGTAATAGTGTCAGGTTGTGATGCTCCCAGAAAACAAAGACAACTGACTTATAGAACATCATGACTTCTAAGAAGGAAAATTTTGATTCCTGCCAAATGTCATCCAATGACTATGAGGTGAAGTGAGGTGAGGTGAAGTCGCTCAGTCGTGTCCAACTCTTTGTGACCCTGTCCATGGGATTCTCCAGGCAAGAATGCTGGAGTGGATTGCCATTTCCTTCTCCAGGGAATCTTCCTGACCCAGGGATGGAACCCGGGTCTCCTGCATTGGAGGCAGACGCTTTAACCTCTGAGCCACCAGGGAAGCCCAATGACTATATCATCTTCTATTTGGCAAGCATGTTGTTCCCACATTCTTCACCTGTTAATCTAATCTTCAAATGACACTTCAGTCATATTTAAAAGACATAAAACAAGAATGCCTTATCAAAAATAGGACCTCTTGGAACTTCCCTGGTTGCCTGGTGGTTACGATTTCTGGTTTTCACTGTCCTGGCCTGATTCAGTCCCTGGTCAGGAAACAGATTCTGCATGACATGCAGTGTGGCCAATAACAAAATAGGACCTCTTTAAAAACTCCCATAGTAGGTCTTCCCTGGTGGCTCAGAGGTAAAGAATCTGCCTGCCAATGCAGGAGACATGGGTTTGATCCCTAGTCCTGGAGACAGGACTATAGTCCATGGGGTCACAAACGAGTTGGACATGAGTTACTGACTAAACAACAGCCCAACAATATCAAAGATAGTTCTATCTTTCCACATGCAGTGGAGACACTAAACCTGTGCATCACACTATTGAGCCTGTTTTCTAGAGCCCAGGAGCCACAACTGTTGAACTCACCTGCCACAAGTACTAAAGTCTGCACACTCTAGATCCTGTGTTCTGCAATAAGTACAGCCACCATGATGAGGCGCCTGCACAGTGCAACTAGAAAGTACCATGCTTGCTGCAACTAGGGGAAAAGCCTGAGGAGCAAAGAATACCAAGCATAGACAAAATTAAAATAAAGAAATAATTGATTTAAAAAAATCTCCCAGTGAAACCTTTGGCCATCAAGACACACAATTGCGCCCCCCCACTTCCAAATTTACTACTATCCTGAAATTATGGACAATTATATCTTTTTCATTCTGTTTTTTAGAGCTTGATGTCACATCCATTATGTACACGCCTAATAAGTTTATCAGTATAGGTTCACTCTAACCAATTTTTAAAATTTCATTCAGTTCAGTTAAGTTCAGTCACTCAGTCATGTCTGACTCTTTGCGACCCCATGAATCACAGCATGCCAGCCTTCTTTGTCCATCATCAACTCCTGGAGTTTACCCAAACTCATGTCCATTGAGTTGGTGATGCCATCCAACCATCTCATCCTCTGTCGTCCCCTTCTCCTCCTGCCCTCAATCTTTCCCAGCATCAGGGATTTTTCAAATGAGTTAGCTCTTTGCATCAGGTGGCCAAAGTATTAGAGTTTCAGCTTCAACATTAGTCCTTCCAATGAACATCAGGACTGATTTCCTTTATTTATTTATTTTTTATTTATTTTATTTTGCTTTACAATACTGTATTAGTTTTGCCATACATTGACATGAATCAGCCACGGGTGTACATGAGTTCCCAATTGAATGGACTGGTTGGATCTCCTTGCAGTCCAAGGGACTCTCAAGAGTCTTTTCCAACACCACAGTTCAAAAGCATCAATTCTTCTGTGCTCAGCTTTCTTGACAGTCCAACTCTCACATCCATACATGACTACTGGAAAAACCATAGCCTTAAGTAGATGGACCTTTGTTGGCAAAGTAATGTCTCTGCTTTTCAATATGCTATCTAGGTTGGTCATAACTTTCCTTCCAAGGAGTAAGCGTCTTTTAATTTCATGGCTACAATCACCATGTACAGTGATTTTAGAGCCCAGAAAAATAAAGTCAGCCACTATTTCCAACTGTTTCCCCATCTATTTGCCATGAAGTAATGGGATCAGATTTCTGAAAGCTGAGCCTTAAGCCAACATTTTCATTCTCCTCCTTCACTTTCATCAAGAGGCTCTTTAGCTCTTCTTCACTTTCTGCCATAAAGGTGGTGTCATCTGCATATCTGAGGTTATGTATCTCCAAATATCTGCCGCTCCTGCGCCACGCAGCCCTAAAATTTCATACATAGAATCATATTATGTCTTGGATATTTAACTCAAGACTTTATTTCTAAGAATAATGCATCTGATTATGTATGGTTGTACTTCATCTATTTCCATTATTTGTATTAATTCATTCCATGTCGCTACCACAATTCAGTTGTATACTTGTTGCTTAGTCTTTTCTGAATAATGCTGGTCTAAACAATTTTTAACACATCTGGTGCATAATTTAAGATACATTCCACAGAATAGAATTCCTAGGCTTAGCATCTTGAAATTTATTATAAGATGACAAACTGTTAGCCATAATGTTTATATCTTAAGAATTTCATAGAGGAACAATCCTATTGTGTTGTATGTGTCTCATAATGTGGTCATGTTAGATTTGATGATTTTTTGCAGATCTGGAGAGAATAAAATTATAACTTGTCTTCCACTTTAATATCTGCCATTATTTAATAATAATTAAAATATGGATAAATATTAGAAAAATTCCTCTTCAAAAAGGCTGCCAATTCATATACGACCTGAGAACATATGTTGTTGTTCAGTTGCTAAGTCATGTATGACTATTTGTGTGCATAGCTGTGCATCAGGCTTTCCTGTCCTTCACTGTCTCCTGAAGTTTGATTAAATTGATATCCATTGAGTAGATGATGCCATCTAACCATCTTATTCTGTCTTCTCTTTCTCCTCCTGCCTTCAATTTTTCCAAGCATCAGAATTTCCTCTAATGAACTAGCTCTTAGCATCAGGTAACCAATGTATTGGAGCTTCAGCATCAATCTTTCCAGCGAATATGCAGAGTTGATTTCCTTTAGGAATGACTGGTTTGATCTCCTTACTAGCCAAGGGACTCAAGAGTCTTTTCTAGTACCACAGTTCAAAAGCATCAATTCTTTGGCACTCAGCCTTCTCTATGGTCCAAATCTCACATCTGTACATGACTACTGAAAAATCATAGGTTTACCTAGACAGACTTCTGGTGGCAAAGTGATGTCTCTGCTTTTTAACATGCAGTCTTGGTTTGTCATAACTTTCCTTCCAAAGAGACAGCACCTTTTAATTTCATGGTTGCAGTCACAGTCTGTAGTGATTTTGGAGCCCAAAGGTACAAAATCTGTCACTACTTCCAATTTTTCTACTTCTATTTGCCATTAAATGATGGGTCTGGATGCATGATCTTAGTTTTTGAATGTTGAATTTTAAGTCAACTTTTTCACTCTCCAGTTTCATTCTCATCATGAGGTTCTTTAATTCCTCTTTGCTTTCTGCCGTTAGAGTGCTACCATTTGCATATCTGAGACTGTTGATATTTCTCCTGGCAACTTTGATTCCAGTTGTGATTCATCCAGAGTACATATGAGAGTATTCATTTGTGTTGCATCAGCCTTCAAATACAAACACATTACTGTATATTTTGCTAATATGATAGGATAAAAATTATATCTGATTCTTGCTTCACTATGCATTAACATAACATTAAAGGTAACAGATTTTTATGTTTACTGAACATTAATGTATATTATATAAAGTATAGCCACAGTAAGTTTAGTGACCAACCATCATTTCATACAGATATAAAAGAAAAAGAAAAACATTTTTTCATTGTGATAAGAACTCAAGATTTACTATCTTAACAGCTTTCATATATAAAATAGAACCGGGTCTCCAGCATGGCAGGCAGATTCTTTACCGTCTGAGCCACCAGGGAAGCAAATTATCAGTTCTCTCTTTTATTTGAGGAAACATAATAGTCTTATAAGAACTTAACATATGAAGGTTATGTTTCTTGGAAATTTTAAATTATGGCAAAATTCTTCTATCACTTCTCCGCACTGGCTTCCCCAGTGGCTCAGCGGTAAGGAATCTACCTGCAAACATAGGGGACGCAGCAGATACAGATTCTATCCCTGGGTCCAGAAAATCCGCTGGAGAAGAAAATGGCAACCCACTTCAGTATTCTTTCTAGGAAAACCCCACGGAGAGAGGAGCCTGCTGGGCTACAGTCCATGGGGTCGTAAAGAGTCGGGGATGACTGATTAAGCTTCCAGGCTACCTCTATCCACAACTATCTTTTCTTCTTTGTGTTTTTCCTTCTTGTTATTTTTTGACACATCATGATTCTTGCAATGTCCTTTTCTGATTTATCATTCATTTTAGATTGGTACTAATCAGTGTTCTCCTGTGGAGTAGAATGTGGGATGTGACAGCAGAAGGAAGTTAGCTGAGGAAGATAAGGTCTCTAGTCTGGGCTGTTTAGTTCTTAGATCTCTTCACCTCACAACCAGTGTTGAACAAGAAGACCTCACTGATCATTTACTGACAAGCTAGTTGCCCCAACTATAGAGTCAGTCATCTAATTGCAAAAGAGATGCAGCCATAGTTTTTCTATTTACTCCATTGCTTGCTGCTGCAACGTATTGACTTGGTTCCAACGATGTGTTGTGTGTGTGCATGCTCAGTCGCTCAGTCCTGTTGTACTTTTGCTATGCTATGGACTATAGCCTGCCAGGCTCCTCCTTTCCATGGGATTCTCCAGGCAAGAATACTGGAGTGGGTTGCAGTTTCTTCCTCCAGAGAAATCTTCCAGACCCAGGGATCCAACCCAATTCTTCTGGGTCTCTTACATTGTTAGCTGGATTCTTCACCACTGAGCCACCTGGCAAGCTGAATAATTTGTTAATGAACTGCTTAATGATCCAAACTCCCCTATTAGGATCCTTAGAACAATGTCATTCATTGTGCCTTAAAAAATTAGCTTTTCTGTAGCTTTGGTATTCGGAGAAGGCAATGGCACCCCACTACAGTACTCTTGCCTGGAAAATCCTATGGACGGAGGAGCCTGGTAGGCTGCAGTCCATCGCGTCGCGAAGAGTCGGACATGACTGAGCGACTTCACTTTCCCTTTTCCCTTTCATGCATTGGAGAAGGAAATGGCAACCCACTCCATTGTTAATCCCAGGGATGGAGGAGCCTGGTGGGCTGCCATCTATGGGGTCACACAGAGTCGGACACGACTGAAGTGACGCAGCAGCAGCAGCTTTGGTATTATACTTGCAGTTTTCATTGTTTGGCAGCTATCTGAATTATTTACTTTGCCAGGTGAGATACCTCCCGATCTGATGTAAACATTTTTAATTTAATTTAATTTTTTTATTCTTACCTAAAAATGGGCAACCCACTCCAGTACTCTTGCCTGGAAAATCCCATGAACAAAGAAAGGAGCCTGGTAGGCTATAGTCCATGGGGTTGAGAATAGTCGGACACGACTGAGCGACTTCACTTTCACTTTCACACATTGGAGAAGGAAAGGCAACCCACTCTAGTGTTCTTGCCTGGAGAATCCCAGGGACAGGGGAGCCTGGTGGGCTGCGGTCTATGGGGTCGCACAGAGTCAGAGACAACTGAAGTGACTTCGCAGCAAAAATAGAAAAGCGTATGAGTACAAGTTATTGTACCAGATTCAATCAGAATGCTTCTGATATACAACTTTTCAATAGATAACAGGACTTTTTTTCAGCTTTATCATATATTATCATATTGTACTTTTAGTCCAGCAAAAAGTAAAATTTGATTTTTAATTTTTTTGCCTTTTTGTTTGTTTTTTTTCAATATCTGACATTTACTTGTTGGAACAATTTGTCCTAAACAATCAGAGAGAACCAGAAAGCACATGTTTTCTCCCACAAGAAACTTTACTAATTTAATTTCTCACAGAATAATGGGAATCAATTTAGACAGTCCATGTCTAGTTGCCGTAAAGGCAAATTAGGTGTGTGCAAAAGTGCATCTGTATCTTGCGTGAGGCAGTAAGGTTCACAGTATTACCACTAAGTTCTACTTGTGCTTGATTCTAAAATTTGAAAAATGAAAAAGAATGTTAGCATTTTGAAAGTAATCAAGTGATGCTAGGTTGAGTTGGAATAGTCTCCACTTATCCCATATCTTTTTATCCTATTCTTCTCTGCTTTATATTATGCTTCAAGACCTTAAGGAATTATATAAACAGTCCCCCTTGCTCTCTCACTTTTAAGTAAGATTCAGCTGTAAAGCCAAAATTAGGTATTTACCAATGGAAGTTGGTAACATGTCTTTCATCAGTAGTATATCCAATGTCATGCATAGCCCTCGACTTTCTCTTTATTCTGAGATATGTGGTACCAGTGATTCTATCCCTCTGACAGCAAATACAGCATAGGAGGCAGACTGACTTTCACCCCCTTCAGGTTTAGGGCTAGTAATAACTTTCCACTGGAAAACTCATCCTGCTATACACTTTGTTGGTTTATCTTAAGCCACTGGCTTTCACGGTGGCTTAGTGATAAAGAATTTAGCAATGGATTCTGCCACTGCAGAGGATTTGGGTTCAATCTCTGGAATAGAAAATCCCATGGAGAAGGAAATGGCAACCCATTCCAGTATTCTTGCTTGGAAAACTCCATGGACAGAGAAGCTTGGAGGGCTAGAGTCCATGGGGTAGCAAAGAATCAGACGTGACTTAGCCACTGAACAACAACAGCATTGTATTACAACATCAAATAATATTACACTATTATGTAATACCCTTTTCATTACATTCTCCTCACTAATTCTGCTTGAGTATGCCATTTATTTCCAGCCAGGATCATGTCCCCACAAATTACCCTCAAAGTATAATTTGTTTATACTACAGAAAGAGAGAGTTTTAGTGTTATTGTTGGTCCATAATCAATTATTTTCCTTCAAATATTAGTATTTGCTAGAAAATAATCAGATGGTTTCTTAATCATACTATATCAAATTAAAATATTATTTAGTTATAAAGTTAAACTTTCTATTGTTTGATAAAAAATGGCTACTTCAGAAGGCAAACAAATACATTATTTTTATTCTACATAAAATTTATGCAGTTCTTGTAAAGCTATTATAATGTATATAAAATATATTATAAATGATAGATAATATATATAATATATGATTATGTTTTCATTATGGTAAAACATGGTTCATGTAATCTAGCTTCAACTTACTGAAGCTTCATATTCTATAATTTTAAAAGGGCTTATATTCCTGATTAATTAAAAGTCTATTCTCATCCTTATAACCTGGGAATCTTAACACTAACAATGCTCTTGAATTAATTACAGAAATATAAAAACATCCATCAGCATAACAAACTAAAACTTTAAAATGGCATTGTTGCCAAAAACAGAAACATTTGCTTTTGAAGCACTTTTCGTTTTTCGACTATTATTTGTGATAATTTGGATATGTATGGACTCTGAACATTCTCTTAAAGATTTGAGGTATAAAATATGCATCTACCCATAAATGTAAGTTTGAAGTTTGGGGTGGGGTCAGTAATGGACTGGTCACATTGTTTTACTGGAGCATTTTTGAGGGATTGGGAAGAAAAGAGTAATTAAATTCCCTGAGCTTCATAAATAATGTTTTTCATTCAAATATAATCATGATGATTTAGCACTAAATTTGCATTTACTCTAAGATCACATCCAAATTACTTAATAAAACCAACAAAATGTAGCATAAGGCAAAATGCCTTTAATTTTCCTTTCATGGAATTATTATGCAAGCTGAAAAAAATAGCAGATGATAGACAGATTCTATATATACAATATATATTATAAATGAACATAATCCTGGTGAAGAATTTATGATGTTTACTTATTTTAAAATATGTCAGTGAGATTGGTTCTGTGTGCCAGGTATTTCTTTATAGTCTTGAATAAGTTTTAAAATATAGTTGGCTGATTAAGACTAGATATTACCTATGAATATGTAAACTTTATCTTCTACTAACTGATAACCATCACATATTATAAAAAACAGGATAGAATTTCTGGGTGAAATCTGATGCATACTTGATCTGATGGGATTTTAAATTATTTTCTTTCCCACTGGATGTTTAATTATGCTATATATAAATGAGGTTTCTACTTAATAAATAATACTTAAAATATAATTTTAGAATTTTCTTTTTTAATTTTAAGCAAGATTTAATGTGATATATTAGAATTTATTTATTTATCAAATTTATGTAACAATGTAAACACATTTTATAGTCTACATTATTTCAGCATATTTACATATGCTAAATTTTGCAAATACTAGAAAACTGAGAGTTAATGAGATTATATTTTATTCATTACAGAAGAAGAAAGTTGAGTTATTAAGGAAATGCTCTCATATTTTGTAAACTGGGAAATCTGCATTTTAATTTTTTTCAGAATGTTTGAAAAAGATGTTGAATTTTTAAACTGAGCCTTTCAAGTTCTCAAAATTATAGAGCTCATGACATATCCTTTCAGGTCAAATTCAAAGAAGTTAATTCTATTTAGCCCTCTGGAAGAATACTATGCTAATTAGCAGTGTCCTAATTAAGGCTGCTGCTATGAAGGGCAAGATAATTAAGTTTTAGCAGCTGCTCTCTTTTACTATAATCGAAGATATATCATTTAGGCCTGCCCTGGTTTAGATGTGAAATAAAAAGGTGATAATGTTTCATACATTCTTTAAACTAATTTTACTTTGACTTTAGCTTTCCTGGGTAACTGGATATGAAAAAAAAATGTGATCAAAAACAATAGAAGAGCAAAACATGAGGTTTACCATCTAGTGAATTCCATAGCACTCAAATTGAACCATTTTCAATTTTTTCCTGATTTAAAACATATAATTATTTACACATGTACTTGGTGAATCTGCAATATAAACATTAAGATTATATTTATAAATTAACTGATTTAAGATGAACAACTTTCATATCATTTCAGAAAACTTAATTTCTTCCTCAGAAAGTATTTGGTAAACTTTTTTTAAACATGTTAAAGTTTACCTCAAGCTGTATGAAATAAATCCCCAAGACTTGTAAATTATTTTCCTTTTTTGCAATACCACCATTTGTTTTCATGCACATCACTTGTAAGCATATATTTACTCCACTCCTGCCGATAAGTGTTCAAAGCTATGTGATTTTCATATGGTGGTGGGGGTGGTTTAGTCACAAGTTCTGCCTGCCAGGCTCCTCTGTCCATGGGATTCTCCAGGCAAGAATACTGGGGTGAGTTGCCATTTCCTTCTCCAGTGGTTTTCTTATGGTTCCAGCACAATTCTTCCTGTTTATCATAAAATTTCCAAATGGATATTTTTGGGATAATGGAAACTTTTTTGTAAATCTGGAATTCTGCAAACTAAGATAACATTTATAAACAAAGAAACAAACACAAAAATTAATTCTGTGGCAGTCTGGATAGGAGGGAATATTGGGGGAGAATGGATATATGAATACATATGGCTGAGTCCTTTTGCTTTCACCTGAAATTGTCATAATATTGTTAATCAGCAATGCTCAGTCCACAATGTGTACATGCTTGCTAAGTCACTTCAGTCATGTCTGACTCTTTGTAGCCCTATGGACTGTAACCCACCAGGATCCTCTGATTTTCCAAGTAAGAATACTGGAGTGTGTTGCCGTGCCCTACTCCAGGGGAGCCTCCCAACCCAGGGATGGAAGCTGCATCTCTTATGTCTCCTGCATTGGCAGGCAGGTTCTTTACCACCAGTGTCACCTGGGAAGCCCTAATACACAGTATAAAGCAGAAAAAAAAAAAAAACAAAAAGCAAGGAGAAACATTTAAAGCTAGATAGGCAGATCATAGTTTGCTCTTCCAGGTTAGCTGAAATAATGATTTCTCTCTTCTTGGTAATTGAACATTGTTATTGCTTTGGGAGAGATAAATTAGAATTTTTCCTTTAAAAGAATTTTAGATATGCTTTAGTATTCAAGTAGATCATTGCAGTAGAAGTATCAGCTTGATATCTATGTATTTGAAAATGTTAGATAAGCAAGTAATATAAACCATGTTAAAGTAAGATTAAAAGCTACATATATTCATAAAGTACCTGCCAAAGTGAATTAGCCAGAAATACAGCAATCATAAATTATACATGTGTTCTCCATTTCTTGAAATATGACATGCAAGCTGTCAGGACAGATATAAAATTATAGGAAAATATGATAAAATGTGTTTCTAAAAGCCTGAAACATTTTATGAAAAAACTCTAATTGAAGATGCAAACTCAGTTTAGTAAAAAAATAGAATTGCTTTTACTTGAGAATGTTTGGTTATCTTGGTAATGTTGTGTGTGATAAAACTAAATTATTATAAATTATTTCAAACTTAAGTGGAATTATACAGATCCACATTTTCATAAAATATGAATGAAGTATTGATAAAAAGGGGGAAGCAAAGGCTTAATGCAGTTTTAATCAATAATTCAGATGGAAAGGGAAAGGAGAAAGAGAAATTTAAAGAAAAACAGCTAATAATTTTTACAAAAGATAAAATGCACTAAACATGAGGGATGTCAGAAATCAAAGTTTAAATGCTGTACCTAAACATTTTAAAATTGAATACAGTACAAAAGAAAATATTAGCAAGAGTCAGGGTGAAAAAAATTTAAGTATCACAAGAACATATCAGATGTAACAAAGGAAGATTTATTTTTAATATAGTGAGAATAAAGCCCACTGCTATTGTATAACAAGTTAATATTATTTGGTGGGTATACAGATTGATATGACCTTGAGGAAAGAGTGCATATAACCTTTTATTAAATCAAAGAAATGGGGTGTAAAATCTGAAAGCCGTTATAGGAATATCCAAATATATAGAAGATACTGTGTTATTAGACTGAAATTTAAAAGTCTATTTTCGATTCCATTCAGTTCAGTTCAGTTCAGTCGCTCAGTCCTGTCCAACTTTTTGTGACCCAGTGGAAGGCAGCATGCCAGGCTTCCCTGTCCATCACCAAGTCCCAAAACTTGCTCAACCTCATGCCCATTGAGTCGGGATGCCATCCAATCCTCTCATCCTCTCTCATCCCCATTTCCTCCTGCCATCAGTCTTTTCCTGCATCAGAGTCTTTTCCAATGAGTCAGTTCTTCACATCATGTGGCCAAAGTATTGGAGCTTCAGCTTCAGTATCAGTACTTCCAATCAATATTCAGGACTTATTTCCTTTAGGATTGACTGGTTGGATCTCCTTGGAGCCCAAGAGACTGTCAAGAGTTCTCCAACACCACAGTTCAAAAGCATCAGTTCTCTGGTGCTCTGCTTTCTTTATAACCCAACTCTCACATCCATACATAATTACTGGAAAAACCAGAGCTTTGACTAGATGAACCTTTGTTGGCATAGTAATGTTTCTGCTTTATAATATGCTGTCTAGGTTGGTTATCACTTTTCTTCCAAGAAGCAAGCATCTTTTAATTTCATGGTGCAATCACCATCTGCAATGATTTTGGAGCCCAAGAAGATAAAATCTGTCACTGTTTCCAATGTTTCTCCATGTATTTGACATGAAGTGTTGGGACCAGATGCCATGATCTTAGTTTTTGAAGGTTGTATTTTAAATCAACTATTTCACTCTCCTCTTTCACTTTCATCAAGAGGCTCTTCATGCTGTCTTAATTTCTGTCTTTCGATTTTGTTCATTAAGACAGTATGGTACTGGCACAAAGACAGAAATATAAATCAATGGAACAAAATCGAAAGCCCTGAGATTAACCCATATACCTATGGACACCTTATCTTTGACAAAGGAGGCAAGAATATACAATGGAGTAAAGATAGTCTCTTTAGCAGTTGGTTCTGGGAAAACTGGTCAACCACTTGTAAAAGAATGAAACTAGACCCCTCTCTAACACCATACACAAAAATAAACTCAAAATGGATTCAAGATCTAAATGTAAGACCAGAAACTATAAAACTCCTAGAGGAGAACATAGGCAAAACAATCTCCGACATAAATCACAGCAGGATCCTCTATGATCCAACTCCCAGTATACTGGAAATAAAAGCAAAGATAAACAAATGAGATCTAATTAAAATTAAAAGCTTCTGCACCACAAAGGAAACTATAAGCAAGGTGAAAAGACAGCCTTCTGAATGGGAGAAAACAATAGCAAATGAAACAACTGACAAACAACTAAGCTCAAAGATATATAAGCAACTTATGCAGCTCAACTCCAGAAAAATAAATGATCCAATAAAAAAATGGGCCAAAGAACTAAATAGGCATTTCTCCAAAGAAGACATACGGATGGCTAACAAACACATGAAAAGATGTTCAACATCACTCATTATCAGAGAAATGCAAATCAAGACCACAGTGAGGTACCATTTCACACCAGTCAGAATGGCTGCGATCCAAAAGTCTACAAGCGATAAATGCTGGAGAGGGTGTGGAGAAAAGGGAACCCTCTTACACTGCTGGTGGGAATGCAAACTAGTACAGCCATTATGGAAAACAGTGTGGAGATTCCTTAAAACATTGTAAATAGAACTGCCTTATGACCCAGCAATCCTACTGCTGGGCATACACACTGAGGAAACCAGAATTGAAAGAGACACATGTACCCCAATGTTCATTGCAGCGCTGTTTATAATAGCCAGGACATGGAAGCAACCTAGATGTCCATCAGCAGATGAATGGATAAGAAAGCTGTGGTACATATACACTATGGAATACTACTCAGCCCTTAAAAAGAATAAATTTGACTCAGTTCTAATGAGATGGATGAAATTGGAACCGATTATACAGAGTGAAGTAAGCCAGAAAGAAAAACACCAATACAGTATACTGACACATATATATGGAATTTAGAAGACAGTAATGATGACCCTGTATGTGAGATAACAAAGAGACACAGAGGTATAGAGTGGACTTTTGGACTCTGAGGGAGAGGGAAAGGGTGGGATGGTTTGGGAGAATGGCAGTGAAGCATGTGTATTTTCCTGTAAGAAACGAAGCACTAATCTATGGCAATGAAACGTATATTTTCGTGTAAGAAACAAAGCGCCAATCTATGTTCAATGTAGGATGCAGGATGCATGGGGCTGATGCACAGGATGATTCAGGTAGAGGATGTGGGGTGGGAGGTGGGAGGGGCTTTGGCATTGGGAGATTGTGTTCACCTATGGCTGATTCGTGTCAATGTATGGCAAAACAAATACAGTATTGTAATTAAAAAAATAAATAAATTTAATTTAAAAAAAAAAGAGGCTCTTCAGTATTTCTTCACTTTTTGTCATTTGCCTATCTGAGGTTATTGATATTTCTCCTAGGAATCTTGATTCCAGGAGAAATCTGAGCTTCATCTGTGTTCATCCAGCCTGGCATTTTTCATGATATACTCTGCATATAATTTAAATAAGTAGGGTGATAATATACAGCCTTGATGTACCCCTTTCCCAATATATTCCATTAACAGCAGCTAAAACCCCAATTCTTTCTTTTGTGTTGTTAAACATGACAAGTTCTGTTTCTTAGAATATACAACAAAGCTGTAATCTGTTGATTATGATATTTTAATAAACATTAAACACATACATATACATATAACTTAACATAATCACTCTGCTGTTCCATTTGCAATAGAACATTTGCCTGATCCTAAATCAAGAAATTTTACCCCACATTTTCTTGCAGAAGTTTGTTTCACATATATGTCCATGGCTTATTTTGAGTTAACTTTGTGTATAGATCATAGTTTGAATCAAAAGCACTTCTTTGTATATAGATATTCAATAATTCCAGCATTGTGCTGAAGTTTCATCTTTTGCCACTAAATTTCTTTCACCTATTGAAAAGCAATTAACTCTATCTGCACCAGTCTATTGACTGGACTTTTCTTCTGTACTACTAATCAATTTATCACCATTTATGCCAGTACTATCACTCCCTTAATTACTGCAACGGCATGAAATATCTTGAAAGTAAGTCACTTTGTTTCTCTGTTAGTGCTATTTTGGCCGTTCTTGTTTCTTTGAATTGTCCCCCAAGTTCTGGCATCACCTTGTCAATTTCTATCAAAAAATCCTGTGAAAATTCTGCTAGTTATTTCTTTGACTCTTAAAGAGGCTAAAAATAGTTGTTTTTTAACAGTATGCAGTCTTATAATGCATGAAGAAAATTTTTTTGGTCCTTAAAAATTTGAACCACAATGCTTTATATGGTTTCAGTCTACTTGCATATATTTTGTCATATCTATCCTTAAATATTTTATACTTAGATCCTATTTAAAATGGTATTTTTAAAGTTTCATTTTACAGTACAGCTTTTTTTTAGTATATACCAGTATATTTACATATTGATCAAAAGATAGAACTGGACTTTCATTAAATTTTAAACTTGTCCTTCAAAGACACTGTCAAGAAACTGAAAAGACAACTTTAAAGAATGGGATAAAATATTCACAAATCATAAATCTGACAAAGGAATTTTATGTGTACTATAAAAGGATGTCCTACAACTGAATTCTATAAAGACAAACAACTAAAAATAACAGTGTGCTAATAGACTTTTCTCCAAAGAAGATACACAAATTGTCAACAAGTTCATGAAAAGAAATTCAACACCAGTAGTCATCAGGGTAACACAATTCAAAACTACAATGAGGTACAAACTTACATCCACTAGGATGATCATCATGGAAGAGTATCAGTAAGAGTGTTGTGAAATCAGAATCTTCATACTCGGATGGTGGGAATAGAATATGCAGAATAACTTTTGGAATGTAGTCTGGCGTTCCTCAAAATGTCAAACATATAATTAACTTTTGACCCAGCAATTTCTCTCCAGGGAATATGCTCAAGAGAAATAAAAACATATTTCCATGCAAAAACTTGTACACAGGTTATCATTATTATTAGTATTATTAGTATTATTTATAATACCTCAAAACTGAAAACAACCAAAATGCCCATTAACTGATGAATGATTGGACAAAGTTTAGTATATTTTGTATAGTAGAATATTATTCATTCATAAAAACAAAGAAAGTACTGATACATACAAGGCTTCCCTGGTGACTCAGATGGTAAAGAATCTGCCTGCAGTGCAGGAAACCCAGGTTTGATCCCTGGTTTGGAAGATCCACTGGAGTAGGGAATGACTACCCATTCCAGTATTCTTGCCTGGAGAATTCCATGGACAGATGAGCCTGGTGGGCTACTGTCCATGGGTTGGCAAAGAGTCAGACATGACTAAGTGACTAACACTTTCACTGAGACATGGGATAAATCTTCATAACATTATGCTAAGAAAACGGTCACAAAAATCAGATATTTTATAATTCCATTCAAATGAAATGTTCTAAACCGGAAAATCGGTAAGAGACAGAAAGCGATCCTGGTGATTAGCTAGGTCTGAGGCGGGGGCTGTGGTTAAGTGAGGATAGCTAAAGAGTTCAGAGTTTCTTTCTGAGGTGAGGAAAGCTTCTTAAATCAATTGTGGTAGTAGCTGCTCAGATTTGTAAATATACTAAAAACTTGTAGCTTGTATATGAATTATATTTCAATGAACTATATTTCAATGAAGACGTGACCCCCAAAAAAATCATATCTATATTCTCCTTTACTTTGCATTATTTTATTTATATACAATCTATGTTTCTTCAGGAACGTTCCTTTAAAAGTTTTGCAAAATAATTTTCTCCCAAATTCTGAGAGCAAGGCATAAAAATCACTTATTCTTTCAAATTTCACTTGATACAGAGAGGTTTTTAGGTTAAATATCACACATAATGTTTAAACAAGATATTTCAAACTTATTTTTGTAGTAGGAAGTTCTTAAGTAAACACTGCATTGCATATACTATTGGCAATAAAAATACACATACAAAATATTTTTTTTTGTCTTTCTTACCATACAAAGAAAGAAGACAACTATTGTTTTAAGTAAAGTATATTCTAACCAGTAAATTTTTAAGGTTGGATTAAAATAAATCAAAGATATTTTAATTGTAGACATGTTCAAAAATGAAAACTAATTTTTGTAAATATTAAAATGCTATAAATCAATGTTGATTGATTTAATGTTTGCAGGATTTGAGTCAGTCAAATGTAGATTTGTACTGTGGTACTGCCAGGTACCAGCGATGTGCTTTTATCATTTAGATGTTCCATGTTCCAGTTTCCTCAGGGAAAATGAACTAACCATATCTCCTCATTACAGAAACATATTTAAGCTAATTCATGTTACATATTGAATCCTCAACTTTATTTCCCACTATTATTATTCTAAGTATGCATCAAAACATAGAGTATCATTACCCCTAAATCTGTACAATTAAATTTAAAAAAAAATAGTCTTCCTAAGTGATAATGCCACTTTTTGTAATCAAACAATTAAAATTAAATCATTAATATTGCTGTTTCCTATACAGATTTCTTCTCAAAAGACTTAATCTCAACTAAGCTAGACTTAAACTGGGTAATTATTAATTTGAATAATAACATATGAAACAATGGTTGCTTAGAAATAAAATTTAAGAAAAATATTTTATATTTCCACTTGGTGCTTTAAATTATAAATGACTTTCACAATTTGCAACTGTTACAAAACACTTGACATGTTTGATTCCTTATTAAGTTTAATTGTGTTCTAGGGCCAGTCAACATCAAGAGTAAATTGACAGTTAATGTACCACAGGACTTTTCTCTTTAGATGCTCATTGAGAAAACACTTTGCTATGCATACACTAAAAAAAAAAACAAAAAAAAAAAAAGGAAAACCAATTATTCACATACTCTACTTCATTATTTTTCTTCCTGGAGGCTAAAAGCTCTGTATTGTGTCTCTTTTGGTGGTGCAATCATTTATTTGTTATTAAAACATTTCATTCTCATTAGTATTTTCACCTTGAAGAAGAAAATGACTGCCCAAACCAGGTAATTTTGATTTAAAGTTGAATAGAGCTGTGATGGAGGGAGAGTTCCAACTCTTTCCTAAAATTAGATTTGGAATCATACGCGAGTTTCATTTTTGCAGTGTTTTCCTTTAGCCTCAGTGGAACAAATAAGCTTGGCTGGACAGATACTGCAAGTAACAAGAAGTCAATTCACTGATTTTAAGGATGATGCTCCCCAGTGTCTTATGCTACACAACATCCTTTACAACAGCACAAGGTATGGTCAAGTTTATAACTGAACTGAAACCTACGTGTACAGGAAGGATTTTACAGTGTCAAACTTGGTATCAGATTCCACTGGTTCTGGCTAGAAAGACAGACAAGCTAAAATCTCAGTAAAAGTCTGTATGTTTATAAAGTGGAGCACTAGGTAGATAGATGAGCAATAGATAGATGCTAATTAATAAGCTGTCTTATACATATTCACCTTCAAGAACATCACAAGCAGAGGAATTTAACTAAGGAAGGAAATCAATTATCTCAATGGAAATTTGTCTAAATGGGAATATCCAAGGGTGACAAGAATGACCACACTATTTGTGATATTACTACTATATAGGACAAATAACAATTAAAACTATTCGAGAACAAAATATGATTATCAATTCTTCCATATATGAATATCTTTAATCCCTGAGAGATAATAGAAGTAAATCATATTTAAAAAAAATAAATCTACACTATATATATATAGTGTAGATTTATATATATATAAATATATATATTATATATATAAATATATATATATTATATATATAAATATATAAATATATAATATATATATATTTATATATATATATATCACTATCCTCAGATGAGATACAGATACCAAAATCTCCTCCACAGATACCAAAATCCACAGGTATTCCAAATTCCCTTATATAAAATGGCCTATGTACATTCTCGTACATACTTTAAAGTATCTCTAGATTACTTATAACACTTAATACAATGCCAATATATAGACAATTGTAAATAAATGAAAATGCTACATAAATAGTTGCTAGAGTGTGGTAAATTCAAGTTTCACATTGGAACTTTCTGGATTAAAAAAATTTTTTTCATTGGAGGTTGCCTGAATCCAAGGACTCAACAACTGTCCATACAGAGAGTTAACTGTAGGTATATTTACTAATTACAGAAAGGAACAAAAAACTGCTTTTGAGTAAGAAAAAGATATGGTATTAATTTTACTAAAGAAACAAAGGAGAGTGTGGGCATATTAAGTGATGTATACTTTATTATTCAGTTCAGTCGTTCAGTCATGTCCGACTCTTTGCGACCCCATGAATCGCAGAACACCAGGCCTCCCTGTTTATCACCATCTCCCGGAGTTGACTCAGACTCATGTCCATTGAGTCCATGATGCCATCCAGCCATCTCATTCTCTGTCGTCCCCTTCTCCTCCTGCCCCCAATCCTTCCCAGCATCAGAGTCTTTTCCAATGAGTCAACTCTCCACATGAGGTAGCCAAAGTACTGGAGTTTCAGCTTTAGCATCATTCCTTCCAAAGAAATCCCAGGGTTGATCTCCTTCAGAATGGACTGGTTGGATCTCCTTGCAGTCCAAGGGACTCTCAAGAGTCTTCTCCAACACCACAGTTCAAAAGCATCAATTCTTCCACCGTCAGCCTTCTTCACAGTCCAACTCTCACATCCATACATGACCACAGGAAAAACCATAGCCTTGATTAGACGGACCTTAGTCGGCAAAGTAATGTCTCTGCTTTTGAATATACTATCTAGGTTGCTCATAACTTTTCTTCCAAGGAGTAAGCGTCTTTTAATTTCATGGCTGCAGTCACCATCTGCAGTGATTTTGGAGCTCAAAAAAATAGTCTGACACTGTTTCCACTGTTTCCCCATCTATTTCCCATGAAGTGATGGGACCAGATGCCATGATCTTCTTTTTCTGAATGCTGAGATGTAAGCCAACTTTTTCGCTCTCCTCTTTAACTTTCATCGAGAGGCTCTTTAGTTCTTCTTCACTTTCTGCCATAAGGATGGTGTCATCTGCATTATCTGAGGTTATTGATATTTCTCCTGGCAATCTTGATTCCAGCTTGTGTTTCTTCCAGTCCAGCGTTTCTCATGATGTACTCTGCATAGAAGTTAAATAAGCACGGTGACAATATACAGCCTTGACATACTCCTTTTCCGATTTGCAACCAGTCTGTTGTTCCATGTCCACTGTTGCTTCCTGACCTGCATTCAGATTTCTCAAGAAGCCGGTCAAGTGGTCTGATATTCCCTTCTCTTTTGGAATTTTCCACAGTTTATATGATCCACACAGTCAAAGGCTTTGGCATAGTCAATAAAACAGAAATAGATGTTTTTCTGGAACTCTCTTGCTTTTTCCATGATCCAGCAGATGTTGGCAACTTGATCTCTGGTTCCTCTGCCTTTTCTTAAACCAGCTTGAACATCAGGGAGTTCACGGTTCACGTATTGCTGAAGCCTGCTTGGAGAATTTTGAGCATTACTTTACTAGCATGTGAGATGAGTGCAATTGTACGGTAGTTTGAGCATTCTTTGGCATTGCCTTTCTTTGGAATTGGAATGAAAACTGACCTTTTCCGGTCCTGTGATCACTGCTGAGTTTTCCAAATTTGTTGGCATATTGAGTGCCGCACTTTCACAGCATCATCTTTCAAGATTTGAAACAGCTCAACTGGAATTCCACCACCTCCACTAGCTTTGTTCATAGTTATGCTTTCTAAGGCCCACTTGACCTCACATTCTAAGATGTAACCCCCAAAATATAAATGCATAGTCAAAGTCTTTCCAGACTTTGTGAAGGAAACATACTGGTATTGGTACAAGTGTGAGTGTAAAATTTTGGCCAAAGAATGGTTCAGTTCATTTCAGTTCAGTTGCTCACTCGTGGCCAACTCTTTGCGACTCCATGAATTGCAGCATGGAGAGCCTTCTCCAACACCACAGTTCAAAAGCATCAATTCTTCCGTGCTCAGCTTTCTTCACAGTACAACCCTCACATCCATACATGATTACTGGAAAAACCATAGCCTTGACTAGATGGACCTTTGTTGGCAAAGCAATTTCTCTGCTTTTGAATATGCTATCTAGGTTGGTCATTAAAACTGACAAATGTACAGACAGCCCAATAGAGTTGAATTTACAATGGATAAGGGCAATTAACTAGAGTAACTCAGCATCTTCTTGCAAGTTCTTAGATGGAAAAAAGGTTTTAACATGTGAATATTGCCTCAATAGTTATACTACCTACAGAGTGTTTTTCTTTAATTTTGGAATCTGAGGAGGTGTGTGTCGGGGGTCAGTTTCTGTGTATTCTGAATTGGAAGATTACAGGAGATTTCAGCACTCTATACCAAACTGGTAGAAAATGTTGTAGTGATACACTTAATGGCTAGAAATGGGACCAAGGCAGTAATATTCTTAAAGGAAAGACACTTTTTATCATGATTTAAATAGGTCCTGTATTCTTGAACACTGGCTTGAAGTGAAGTTGCTCAGTCGTGTCTGACTCTTTGCGACCCAGTGGACTGTAGCCCACCATGCTCCTCTGTCCATTGGATTTTCCAGGTAAGCATACTGGAGTGGATTGGCATGTCCTTCTCCAGAGGATCTTCCTGACCCAGGAATCGAATTCAAGTCTCCCACATTGTAAGCAAGATCCTTTATCATCTGAGCCACCAGAAAAGTCTTATATTCCCTTAACTGCATTTTGTAAAATCCCCAAGTAGCCAGACACACATGTAATTATTTACACTTGGATGCATTTTCTTCAGCATCCCCTTCCTTTAGTGGAGAAAATAATGGTTATCATTACTTACACCTGCCATCATAAATAAATTGTTAGAATCATTTTCTACTGTAGAAATGTGCTCATTATTTCTGAATAGGTGAATATAGTAAAATGCCATAAAATGTATCAGAACACATCAGGAAATTTTACTGATAAAATCAAATATTTTCAATGATTAACAAATCCATGCCATATAGAAAAAGTGAGTCATAAACCAATACAGTCAATAAATCAACACAGGTAAGTTGAAAAGGATATAAACATTAAATTACAAATTCCTATTGTTTTCCAGTGACTGTTCTGTCATGCATCATTTTTGCTGCTGTTAATTAACTCTAAGGAGGAAAGGCTATTCCTCTAAAATCTTCCATGTAGAAATTATTCAAGTAAGTGTTTTCCTCTCTGACATTACTTAGTAGGTAACAGGAAATATTAGTGACATTCAAACACTAAATTTGTCTTCAATAGAAACATTAAAATCATTATATTTTTCTTATAAAGTCAACTTTGATTCAGTCACTTTAATGACAAATCTAAACCACGGCCACTATGTTCTGGGAACAAAATTTAATCTGATTTTGAAAAAGAACTATCTTGTTATATGTAGAAAATAAATTAAATAAACCTAGATACCTACTTCCATTTTAAGAAGTAGATCTCCATTAAAAACATAGCAAATATAATTAAGAGAGCTGTTCTTTGTGACAGATACTTTTAATGTCCAAATCCCTATTAATGATAGCACTTGACTAGGATACTCTACATAGAAGACAGTATGAAAGCTGAATAGTTTATTTTAGAAATCAATACCTATTAATGGCATTAATTGCAATAATATGCAATATCACCTTAGATTAAAAACATAATGTATTTCTTCTGAAGATTGAAAGAATTATGTGCCTCATGTTAAAGAGCTACATGCTAGCTTAAAAACATATACTAGTACTACCGCTGTTATTATTTTCCACAGGCATAATCATTTATTATTGAAGATTACAAGAAAGCTTCCCCAACCTCAGGTTGGCAGCTCAGGAGTGTCTGGTCCCTAGGGCTCCTCTCAGGACATAACCTCTACTGCCCTCCCCAGGCACTCACACCAACTTGCTACTGTGATTTTATAATGTTCAAATTCCTGGTACTAGTATTGTAAATTAGCCTCAGAGTATCTAAGTAAACGAAAGAACTTCCTTTTTCTATTTTTGTGCATTTTTTTTCTAGAAAAATACCTGGAATTCACAGGAAAAATGACAAATAAAACATTCAAAAAAAAAAAAAAGAGAGAGAAAACACCATGGCTATTCCCAAAAGAGTGCATAATTTCAATTTAAATAAAATTTGGGCAAGATTATGTACCCCTAATGAGAACTATAACAGAATTCAGTCTCAAATGTATGACCTAAACAATAAATTACTCAATTGCAGAGAAGTGATATAAAGTCACTACTTAATGGAAACTTAAAAATATATATATGATGCCTTACCAAAGACTCTAAAAACTGAGGAGTATTCTAAACTCTGAAACTGAGTATTCTTAGTTGAACCTTGAAAATTTAAGGTAGTCTACCTCATTAAATGGCTTCCCTTGTGGCTCAGCTGGTAAAGAATCTGCCTGCAATGTGGGAGACCTGAGTTCAATCCTTGGGTTGCAAAGATCCCCTGGAGAAAGGAAAGGTACCCACTCCAGAGTTCTGGCCTGGAGAATTCCATGGACTGTATAATCCATGGGGTCATAAAGAGTCTGACATGACTGAGCATTCACTTTCACACCTCATTAAAATTATCAAAGTAACAGGGATTATAATATTCATATTTAGAATAATAATGTCTTTTGTAAATTGTACTATATCTAGGGACAGAGAAAATTTGTGTGTACTCTAATGGGTATATGTCTAGTTATCACCCCATTTGAAGATGGTGCATCCAAGGAACCTAAAACTAAATGTACACCAATAATATAGTTTAAGTGGTATAGAAGGCAAAGTTCTTTGCATTTATAGTGATTTTATGGCAAAACAAATACAGTATTGTAATTTAAAAAAATTAATAAATTTAATAATAAAAAAATAAATCAAAAAATAATAAAAATAAAAATAGTCTGGGCAAGTGACTTATCCTCATGAAGATGACCTACATAACAGGTCATGGCATTCATTTATTTCTTGATATAACTTATTTATATTTAAACTAAAGTTTGCATATAAAATAAATATGAAGAAAATTGCTACTTCAAAGATATTTAGAATGTATTTCTTATACATAAATTAAAATTTTGCATATTACTAGCACAAGTATCAGCAGCAGTCTTAAATATTGCCAAGATCATTTTACAAGAACATTGACAGAAATCAAACAAGCATATTTGCTCCTGTAGGAAAGTAATACAAAATGACTAAAAGACAAAATTGCATCAAAACATCTTATCCTACTAAACATTTTTCTGAAGGAACAGAAATCTATGAAAGTAAGTTCTTTGGCCAAAATGGGAAAAAGCAAGTGGGCTCAGGTAGTTCTACAACTGAATAATTAAATGTCTAAGTTCTTAAGGACATAAATGCTGTTGCTAAGTCACTTGAGTCATGTCCTCCTCTGTGTGACCCTGTGAACAGCAGACCAGCACGCTCCTCTGTCCCTGGGATTCTCCAGGCAAGAATACTGGAGTAGGTTGCCATTTCCTTCTCCAAAGCATGAATGCATGTTAAGTCGCTTCAGTCATGTCTGACTCTGTGTGACCCTACCAGGCTCCTCTGTCCGAGGGATTCTCTAGACAAGAATACTGGAGTGGGTGGCCATTTCTTTCTCCAAGGACATAAATGATCCTTAGTCAATTAAAATTAAATTTGTTCAACTCTTTCCACCTTCAGTTGGAGCGTTTCCGTGTTTAAGGGTTGCTTAAGTCATTTTTAAATTGTTAATGAGCAAATCATTCTTCATAAGTCACAAAGTGACTATTAATAGAACCTTACCTGCAATGGACTGCAGATCTAATGTAGTGGTTTTAGATTTGTTCCGAATTGAATTTAGAGTTTTTGTTAAATATCTGAGCCAACAAAAAAGCTGATTTATACAAGAAAGATCTTCATGACTCAGATAACCACGATGGTGTGATCACTCACCTAGACCCAGACATCCTGGAATGCAAAGTCAAGTGGGCCTTAGGAAGCATCACTATAAACAAAGCTAGTGGAGGTGATGGGATTCCAGTTGAACTATTTCAAATCCTAAAAGATAGTTCTGTGAAAATGCTGCATTCAATATGTCAAGAAACTTAGAAAACTCAGCAGTGGCCACAGGACTGGAAAAAAGTTGGTTTTATTCCAATCCCAAAGAAAGGCAAGGGACTTCCCTGGTAGCTCAGATGGTAAAGCGTCTGTCTACAATGCGGGAGACCTGGGTTTGATCCTTGGGTCAGGAAGATCCCCTGGAGAAGGAAATGGCAATCCACTCCAGTACTACTGCTTGGAAAATCTCATGGACAGAGGAGCCTGGTAGGCTACAGTCCATGGGGTCGCAAAAAGTCGGACACGACTGAGCGACTTCACTTTCCCCTTTCAAAGAAAGGCAATGCCAAAGAATATTCAAACTACCGCATAGTTGGACTCATCTCACATGCTAGCAAAGTAATGCTCAAAATTCTCCAAGCCAGGCTTCAACAGTATGGGAATCATGAACTTCCAGATGCTCAAGTTGGATTTAGTTAAGGAAGAGGAAACAGGTATCAAATTACGAATATCTGTTGGATCATTGAAAAAGCAAGAGATTTCCAGAAAAAAAACATCTACTTCTGCTTTATGGACTACGCCAAAGCCTTTGACTGTGTGGATTACAACAGAATGTGGAAAATTCTTAAAGAGATGTGAATATCAGACCATCTTACCTGCCTCCTGATAAATCTGTATCAGTTAGAACTGGACATGGAACGAAATACTGGTTCCAAAGTGGGAAAGAAGTACATCAAAGCTGTAAATTGCCCCCTGCTCATTCAACTTATATGCAGAGTACATCATGCAAAATGCCAGGCTGAATGAAGCACAAGCTAGAATCAAGATTGTTGGGAGAAATATCAATAACCTGAGATACGCAGAATACACCACCCTTATGGCAGAAAGTGAAGAGGAACTAAAAAGCCTCTTGATGGAAATAAAAGAGGAAAATGAAAAAGTTGGCTTAAAACAATATTCAGAGAACTGAGATCGTGGCATCCAGTCCCATCACTTCATGGCAAATAGATGGGGAAACATAGAAACAGTAAGTGTCTTTATTTTGTGGGACTCTAAAATCACTGCAGATGGTGACTGCAGCCTAATGCTTACTCCTTGGAAGAAAAACTATGACCAGCCTAGACAGCATTTTAAAAAGCAGAGATATTACTTTTCCAACCAAGGTCCATCTAGTCAAAACTATGGTTTTTCCAGTAGTCATGTATGGATGTGAGAGTTGGACTATATAAAGAAAGCTGAACACTGAAGAACTAATGCATTTGAACTGTGGTGTTGGAGAAGACTCCTGAGAGCCATTGAACTGCAAGGAGATCCAACTAATCAGTTCTAAAGGAAATCAGTCCTGAATATTTTTTGGAAGGACTGATGTTGAAGCTGAAATTCCCATACTTTGGCCACCTGATGTGAAGAACTGACTCCTTGAAAAGACTCTGATGCTGGGCAAGATTGAAGGCAAGAGGAGATGGGGACGATAGAGGATGAGATGGTGGATGGCATCACTGACTCCATGGGCATGAGTTTGAGCAAACTCTGGAAGTTGGTGATGGACAGGGAGGCCTGCCATGCTACAGTCCATGGGGTTATAAAGAGTCAAACAGACTGAGTGACTGAACTGAACTGAGCTGAGTGAGCTAAAGATCTCTAAGTGCAAAAATCACTTTATATTGCAGAAATACCACTTTTAAGCTACATCTACAATAATTAAAGTATAGATTTTCACACAATGGTAAAATAAAGCCCATTATATTATCACTGTTTTTGCTAAGTCACGTCAGTCGTGTCTGACTCTGTGCAACCCCATAGACGGCAGCCCACCAAGCTCCCCCATCCCTGGGATTCTCCAGGCAAGAACACTGGAGTGGGTTGCCATTTCCTTCTCCAATGCAGGAAAGTGAAAAGTGAAAGTGAAGTCGCTCAGTTATGCCTGACGTTTTTAAAATATATTCATATAAGATCTTTTGATATCTCTATTAATACAAAGTCTGATTATAAATCACCAATATATGTTATCCTTCCATTTCTATTTTCTCTCATAATTTTCAGCATAGAAACAATGAAATAAATCAACACCATGGCACATTATTTGAAAAGTGGTGTAAAATCGATGTGTAAAATATCATTATTGTAAATCTTTCTTCCTGATTTTTGCAGAGTTAAGAAGTTTGATATACTGAATAACAGCTTCCAAAAGATACTCACTCCCTAGTCTCTGGAACCTGTGAATGGGGCCTTAGACAGCATAAAAAGACAATACAGATGTAATGTAGATAACAATCTTCATATGGAGAGAGTGACTGGATTATCTGGGTGGTTTCAAAATGCAATCATATGTATTCATTTTAAAGAAAGGCAGAGGCGGATCATTTGACATAAAGGCAATTTGTTGACAGAGGAAGAGACTGGAGTGATGTGGCTACAAGTAAAGAACTGATCACATGCTGGAATACAGCAAGTAAAGACTCTCCCTAGAGACTCTAAAGGGAGTGTGGCCCTGCTCATATTTTGATCTCAGCAAAGAGAGAATAATTTTGGACTACTGACTCCAGAACTGAAAGAGAATACATTTCTGTTGCTCTAAGTCACCATGTTTGTGGTAATTTGTTCCAGCAGCCTTAGGAAAGGAATACAGGAGATAAGCCAAAGTAAACTGTTGATATTTTATTTTTTTAAATTTCATTTTTACTTTATTCTATTTTACAGTACTGTATTGGTTTCGCCATACATTGACATGAATCAGCCACAGGTGTACACAAGCTCCCAATCCTGAAACCCTTTCCCACCTCTCACCCCATATCATCTCTCTGGATCATCCCCGTGCACTAGTCCCAAGCATCCTGTATCCTGTATCCTGTATTGAACATAGACTGGTGCTTCGTTTCTTACATGATAGTATACATGTTTCAATGCCATTCTCCCAAATCATCCCACCCTCTCCCTCTCCCACAGAGTCCAAAAGTTCGTTCTATACATCTGTGTCTCTTTAGTTGTCTCTCATACAGGGTCATCATTACTATCTTTCTAAATTTCATATATATGTGTCAGTATACTATATTGGTGTTTTTCTTTCTGGCTTACTTCACTCTGTATAATCAGCTCCAGTTTCATCCATCTCGTTAGAACTGAGTCAAAGTTATTCTTTTTAAGGGCTGAGTAATACTCCATTGTGTATATGTACCACAGCTTTCTTATCCATTCATCTGCTGATGGACAAAAACAAATGGGATCTAATTAAAATTAAAAGCTTCTGCACAACAAAGGAAACTATAAGCAAGGTGAAAAGACAGTCTTCTGAGTGGGAGAAAACAATAGCAAATGAAGCAACTGACAAACAACTAATCTCAAAAATATACAAGCAACTTATGCAGCTCAACTCCAGAAAAATGATCCAATCAAAAATGGACCAAAGAACTAAATAGGCATTTCTCCAAAGAAGACATATGGATGGCTAACGAACACATGAAAAGATGCTCAACATCACTCATTATCAGAGAAATGCAAATCAAGACTGCAATGAGGTACCATTTCACACCAGTCAGAATGGCTGCGATCCAAAAGTCTACAAGCAATAAATGCTGGAGAGAATGTGGAGAAAAGGGAACCCTCTTACACTGCTGGTGGGAATGCAAACTAGTACAGCCACTATGGAAAACTGTGGAGATTACTTAACAAATTACAAATAGATCTGCCTCAGTCTCACTGCTGGGCATACACACCGAGGAAACCAGAATTGAAAGAGAAACATGTACCCCAATGTTCATTGCAGCATTGTTTATAATAGCCAGGACATGGAAACAACCTAGATGTTGATATTTTATTAAATGATTTTATAATTTTTTCATTCTTTCAGTAGTATCAAAATGACTTAAAATCACATTTCTCATTTATTTATTTATCTACTTTTCATCATACAATATCAATATATATATCTTTTCATTATATGATATCAATAGTACAGACTTCAATGCAAAATAAGTATCCAGCATTTGATAAGTGTATTATGTGCTTTAATTCTGATTTGTGTCAATGTATGGCAAAACAAATACAGTATTGTAATTAAAAAATAAATTTAATAATAAAAAAATAAAGAATACATTAAAAATTTTAAAAAGGAGAAAAAAATAAAAAATTACTATTGAAAGTTAATAATTAAAGCTATACCTTGCAAAATGCTATTGCAGTTAGAAAGTTGTAGCTAGAATATCTTAATAAGGATATTTAAATAAATTATAACTAATTTCTGCATTCATGATAGAGATGACTTTACTTTGTTTTCAAAGTATTTTCAGGTTCTTTTTCTACCAATTACAGACTAGGCTGCTTCAGATCAACCCCTCTTGCTGATATCAACTGTAAAACCAGGAGGAAATATTTTCATCTACTTGAAAGCATCACAGAGCTAATAAAGTTAGGATTGATAAAAGGTTTAAAAATGTAAGGAAGAAGGGAGACTAAAAAGGTGCCGTATTTCTGCTTGGGCGGTTTGATGATCCCAATAAAGAGTTAAGGAGCAGAAAATCTTCCTTTTTTTGTTTCCCTCAAAATGAAAAGTTCTGGGAATAAAAATGTATTTCAAGGGTACTAACCTTCAAGACCTTAGTGAATGACCCAGGTATTCAGGATTAAACCTCTTGAAGAATTTTAAGCAGAAAATTTACACACTCAAGCTCAATACCAGATCTTCTAATAGTATTTTGAACTGATTACAAGTGATCCAATGATCCAATTTTAAAGCATACCTAGTCCTCTGCCAGCCAGAGAGATATGTAAACTACATTGACCCCCAAAAAAAGACATTCAAAATCATACATTATCTCCACAATTTTACATCCATGCCATTTGATATTTTCTTAATAAACTAGAAAAAGAAGGAAACTTCTTCTAACTGAAAGTAGGCATTTAAAAATATCTTACAGCCAACATCATATTTAATAATGAAAGAAACTTTCCTAAATCAGAAAAATTTAATGAATGGCCATGACTATTAAACATTGCGTAAAGTCTAACTAATGTGATAAAACAAAAGAACAAACAGTACACTCTGTGCAGACTAAAAGGAAGTCCAAAATCTATTTACAAATTGCATAATAGTCAGCATGTGTGCGTGTGTGTGTGTGCTGAGTCACATCAGTCATCTGACTCTGCTTCTCTGTCCATGGGATTCTCCAGACAGGAATACTGGAGCAAGTTGCAATGCCCTCTCAAAGAAGATCTTCTCCAGGAGAACTTCTTTAATGATTGGCCATTGGGAAACCCATTAGTCAACATAAGAAATTCTAAAGAATTATTAAAATTGCTGCTAGGAACTAAAAGTGCATTTATGGAAGTAATAGAGTACAAGGTCAATGAGCAAAATCAGTTGTATTTTTATAAAAAAATAAGCAAGTAGAAACCATTTATTATAGCATAAAAACATGAAAAGTTGAGGGTAAACCAAACAAAATATTTGCAAGATTTGTAGGACACAAGCCCAAAGCCACAAAGCATAGACTTGCTGAAAAAATTAAAGAAGATCTAAAATGGAGAAACATATGCATGGATTAGAATATTCAATATAATAGATGTCAATGGTCTCCAAATGAATCTGCAGACTCAATACAATGCCAAGATCCAGCAGACATTTTTGGAAACATTGATGATTTTATTGAAAACTTTATATGAGAAAATGAAGGACCTACAATAGAGAAAACTATTGAAAGAATGACCAAATTTGGATTACTCCTATTTAATTCAAACCTTACCATATAGTTAAAACAATCAAGAGAGACTTGTTGTATTGTTATAATTCTGTTCAATTCAGATCAGTTGCTCAGTCGTGTCTGACTCTTTACAACCCCATGAATCACAGCACACCAGGCCTTCCTGTCCCTCACCAACTTCCGGAGTTCACTGAAACCCATGTCCATCGAGTTGGTGATGCCATCCAGCCATCTCATACTCTGTTGTCCTTTCTCCTCCTGCCCCCAATCCTTCCCAGCATTAGGATATTTTCCAATGTGTCAACTCTTTGCATGAGGTGGCCAAAGTATTGGAGTTTCAGCTTCAGCATCAGGCCTTCCAATGAACATCCAGGACTGATCTCCTTTAGGATGGACTGATTGGAACTCTCAAGAGTCTTCTCCAACACCACAGTTCAAAAGCATCAGCTCTTTGGCGCTCAGCTTTCTTCACCGTCCAACTCTCGCATCCATACGTGACTACTGGAAAAACCATAGTCTTGACTATACTGACCTTTGTTGGCAAAGTAATGTCTCTGTTTTTAAATATGCCGTCTATGTTGGTCATAACTTTCCTTCCAAGGAGTGTGTGTCTTTTAATTTCATGGCTGCTGTCACCATCTGCAGTGATTTTGGAGCCCCCAAAATAAAGTCTGACACTGTTTCCACTGTTTCCCCATCTATTTCCCATTAAGTGATGGGGCCAGATGCCACGATCTTCGTTTTCTGAATGCTGAACTTTAAGCCAACTTTTTCACTCTCCTCCTTCACTTTTATCAAGAGGCTTTTTAGTTCCTCCTCACTTTCTTCCATAAGGGTGGTGTCATCTGCATATGTGAGGTTATTGAGATTTCTCCCAGCAATCTTGATTCCAGCTTGTGCTTCTTCCATCCCAGCGTTTCTCATGATGTACTCTGCATAGAAGTTAAATAAGCAGGGTGACAATATACAGCCTTGACGTACTCCTTTTCCTATTTGGAACCAGTCTGTTGTTCCATGTCCAATTCTAACTGTTGCTTCCTGACCTACATACAGATTTCTCAAGAGACTGTTCAGGTGGTCTGGTATTCCCATCTCTTTCAGAATTCTCTACAGTTTATTGTGATCCACATAATTAGGGACATATATAACAATGGGAAAAATGGACAATACAAAAATATAATAGATCTATATGTGTATGGAAATTAATTTTCAATGTAGCTGGTAAGATGAAATTAAAAGAGAAATATCATTTCAGTAAGCAATGTTTAAAGCAGATTTTTCATAAGAAACAACTGTAATGTCCATCAACTGACAAACTGGAAATAATTTGTGGTTAATTCAAAACATGAGAATATTTCTCATCAATAAGAATCAAATACTAGTACATGGAAGAATATGAAATAATACTATTATGACCTAAACATTAAGTGAAAACGTTTAGAGAATAAAGAGCGTCATAAAGTATAATTTCAAATACTGACATTCAGAAAAAGGGAAAATTATAGGGAAAGAGGTCAAGGCTGAGGTGGTGGAGGGGACAAAAGGCCATTAGGGACTTTCCTCAGGCAGTGGTAACACACTAATTCTTGACTGGTGCTAATTCATTCTTGATAAATGACTAAATTTGTTGAAACTCATCAAGTTCTAGGCATAAGAGTTTTCATGTTATCTTATGTTAATTTATATTTCAGTGAATCTCACTTATATACAAGTAAGATGTTGCTAAGAAAATAAAAAAGCAAGCAAAAACCTATGAGAAAATACTTCCAATACTAATCTCTAACAAAAGCTGTTATCTGGAATATCTAAAAAACTCTCACTAATACACAACAGGAAGGAAATGATACTTTAAAAGACCACTTAGCAATTAAAAAGGGAGCAAAATGAATTGAAAAAGTTAATATTTGAAGAAACTAAAATTTCTTCATTTGAGGAAATTAAAATTAAAATAATAATTTAAAATTTTTAGAATTTAATAAATATCATAATAGAAGGAAATAAGATAGAAAATAAATAGACAAATATTTGTAAATCTGCCTCTTCGAATGATCAGTTAGAATGACAATTCTAAGACAATACTAATGAAAAGTATGCCTTAAAAAGCACAAAAGTTATCATGAAGAAATAGTGATGAATAGTGTGTGTGTGTATATATATATATATATATGTGTGTGTGTGTGTGTGTGTGTGTGTGTATAATTTCAAGAGTAAGAAATTGCACACTACTTGAATTTTATGGATAGCAAATATATATGATTTTATTACTAAAATTAATGCCAGTGAATATTTTATCATGTTGTTGAAATACATAAACTTCTAGAAAAATTAACTGCAAAAATGGATATCCTATGGCTGATTCGTGTCAATGTATGGCAAAACAAATACAGTATTGTAATTAAAAAAATAAATTAATTAAAATTAAAAAAAAAGAAATATTAAAACAAAATATCTCTTATTCATTTAAGTAAATAAAATTCTAAATATATTAAGAGCAATCTTCCAACCCACCTAATTTTGCTGGGATTTCTACAATTTTTAAAATGTTATTTAACTCTTCCTGGAATATGAAAGGAGAGCCCATTTCCAACAATGTTGTATGCATTCATCATAACATTGTTTCCTAAGACTGTCAAGGACTTCGTAAGAAATGAAAATTATAGGACAATTATTCTGATTAACATAAATGAATATTTCTGAACAAAATATTATATCTAGAATTAGTATTCAAATAGAACTACAACAATGATAGTTCAGTCTGTAATTGATTCCACCTTTGAAAAGTTAATCAGTATCATTGACCCAAATAAAAATGAAATGTATAAGGTTATTTGATACATGCAGGAAATCTTCTGATAATATTTAGCATATATATATATATGTTTAAAACTCATAGCAAACTAGAAATAGAAGGAAATGGTTTCTACAAAAAGAAATCACATCTAGCACCATACTACTTAATAGTGAAAAACTAGTCTTTTCTTCTGAAAATGGAATAAACCAAGAATGCCTTAGGATCCCTGATTATATTCTGCATTGTACTAAATGTCCATGCCAGTTTTCTAAGGTGAGAAACACTGAAAAGATATAGATATGCTAATGGAATAAGTAAAACAGCAAATACTCTCAGGTGATATAATTAAATAAATGAAAATGCAAGAATGACCTAATAATATAAAAATGCAATGTGAATATTATCATGGTTTCTGAAGAGGCGAGATATTATGTTCCAAGCAAAGAAATCTGGTATGTAGTTTCAGAGACAAGCTCAGGGAGTTACAGAGGGATTATGTAGTGACCCCTAGATGGATACCGAAATTATCTCCTCACAGGTATGTGTTTATATTTCAAGGAAGGATGAAACCCAGAGACATTCATTTACAGTCTAAACAGCTTTAAACCAGGGCTTTCCCTTTTCTTCATGGAGAAGACTACTTTACATTAGGAAAGTTAGATTTCTTTCCCAGTCTTAGAAGGAGACTGAGCATATGTATAGAGATTTCTATATAAATTCCCTGACTCATATTTTTGAGTCCTTGGTAGGTGGTATCAGAAGCCCCTTTTTGCATGTGCTATATTAAGCAACCAATTTTCATTGGGTTGTACAAAAGGGGGAAATATGAGCACATGAACTAATGAGATTGTGAAAGTGTTAAGTCATTCAGTTATGTCTGACTCTTTGCGACCCCAGGGGTTGTAGCCCTTCAGGACCTCTGTCTGTGGGATTTCCCAGGCAGGAATAGTGGAGTGGGTAGCCATTCCCTTCTCCAGGGTATCTTCCTGACCCAGGGATCAAACCCATGTCTCCTTCATTTCAGGCAGATTCTTTATCGTATGAGCCACCAGGGAAGCTCCCAATGAGATTATGGCAAGTAATAAGTCTGATTCCAGATCCAGAAATCTCATGTTTGTTTTCAGGATAACATAAATAAAAATAGATACTAAGAACAATGGAACAGACATGTTAAACAATAATAAATGAATTTAGCAATTTTATTGCATGCAAGAAAATATTTAAAATTGGCTTTCCAGTGGCAGAGTAGTAATGAATCTGCCTGACAGTACAGGAGACTCAAGTTTGATCCCTGGGTCAGAAAGACACCTGGAGGAGAGAATGGCAACTCACTCCAGTATTCTTGCCTGGAAAATTCCATGGACAGAGGAGCCTGGCAGACTACAGACCATGGGATCGAAAAGAGTCGGACATGACTGAGCACACAACACAACAACAACACAACATTTTTAACAATATTTATACACACCTATTAGAATGATTAAAATTTAAAAAATGAAAATAACAATTGCTTGTTTGGGTAGGAGCAATAGGAAATCTCCTTCACTGTTGGTAAAATTTAAAATGGTAGGAGCCACTTTGGAAGAAGTTCTGGTAGCTTCTTTTCAAGTTAAACACAGTTTTCCAATGTATGTGTGCATACATACTCAGCTGTGTCTGACTCTTTGCGACCCAATGGACTACAGTCCTCCCAGCTCTTCTGTCCATGGGATTCTCCAGGTAAGACTGCTGGAGTGGGCTGCCATGCCCTGCTCCAGGGGATCTTCCCAACCCATGGATAGAACCTGCATCTCTTGCATTGAGGGCAGATTCTTTACCACTGAGCCATCAGGGAACAGAATCATCTTTCACTTAGCAGTATGCATTAAGATTTCAAACATGTCTTTCATTATTCATAGCTCATTTCTTTTTCTCACTGAGTAATATTCCAACTATGAATATGCCATCTATTGAAGAGCATGCTGGTTGCTTCAAGATTTTGGTGACAGTAAATCAAACATGTGCAGCTTTTGTGTGGGAATAAGTTTCCAAATGATTTGGGGCTTCCCTGGTGGCTCAGATGGTAAAGCGTCTGCCTGCAATGTGGGAGACACATGTTTAATCCCTGGGTCAGGAAGATCCCTGGAGAAGGAAATGGCAACCCAGTCCATTACTCTTGCCTGGAAAATTCCATGGATGGAGGAGCCTGGTAGGCTACAGTCCACGGGGGTTGCAAAGGGTCGGACACGACTGAGCTACTTCACTTCACTCCTTCAAATTTACCCAAATCATTTGAAAATTATATGAATGAACCTATACAAAACAGAAAGAGACTCCCAGACCTAGAAAATAAATATGGTTACCTATAGGGAAAGGGAGGAGAGAGAGATAAATTAGGCCTTTCAGATTAGCAGATAGAAACTACTATATATAAAACAGATAGACAACAAGGCCCTACTGTGTAACACAGAAAACTATAGTCAGTATATTTTATTAACCTATAATGGAAAAGAATCTGAAAAAGAATACATTTATATGTATAACTGAATCACTATGCTGTACACCGGAAATTAACACAGCATTGTAAATCAACTATGCTTCAATTAAAAGAAATTAAAAACAATAAGCACATTGAGAATTCAGAGCAATGGAGACTTTTATAGACTGAATGTTAAAGGGTATGCCTCTTTACAAAGTATCTCAGTATTACTTGCCAAGTTTGAACATACATGCTCTGTGACCCAGAACTCCATTTTCCATATATACTCCCATCAAAATGTGTACATCACTCACCAATAGATATGTACTATACATACTAGTATGTTCATATTAACATTATTGTTATAGTAAATATCTAGAAAAAAGTAAACAAAATAAATGTTCAATAGTAAAATGGCCAAACAAAAGTTATGTTCATATAATTGTTTATAGTACTGAGTACATCAAAAATAAACTAGAAACAGCCATATATACTGAATGAATGAATCCTATGAACATATTAAGTAACAGAAGCCAAACATAGAGAACACATTCTATGTGCTTCCATTTGCCAAAGTTTATAAAGAGTCACAAGTAAACCATGAAGTCAAAGTGCTGGTAAGTGGCTGCATTTAATCAATTAATGATCAATGCTTCATTATTAATAAAGCTGATATATTACTTCTTTTTACATTTTTCTGTATTTTTTCCAAACTTAATTTCAATTCTAGACTATTATTTTAAGAATACCTTAATCCAACTTTTGCTGCATGAATAGTAATGATGTAGATGAGATACAAAGAATCAATTCAGAGTTTAAATAATAACTTGCATTTATGCATCCCAGCACGGACTGGTGAATACATAAAACTGCAAAAGTACTACCTAGATGCAAGATTAGCCAAAACGATGACCAGAGTTGAAACTGGTTTCTCCTAAACTTCCCACCGAACAGTAAACAAGCAATTCAAAGACCTGATTATGTTGGTACAGCTTTCAAATACTCTGTAGCTCCTCAGGAAAAGAGGTATCATGTCTGTTGGTCAGATCTGGTATATGTAGGGAGAAATCTGCAGAGAGTTTGAGACAAACTGGCAAGATGTCTTGTCTTCCATCAGGCCATCGCTTACTTGATCCTGGTCTACTGGTCTACTGATATATACCATCCAATTTCTTTATTCCCTTTTTTCCTTCACCACCAAACCTGAAATGGGCCTAAATGGAGCCTACATATTTTTAAATATATACAAATCAAACATATAATGTTGGCAGTGGTAAAGAAAGGTAATATCAGAGGTTACTCCACATTGTATATTCATTGAGATGTTCAGGACACAGAATCAAAAATATCCTGCTAATTATTATGTTGTCAATGTAAAGGTAAAGTGGAAATCATCTGTGAAGGTCAGGTCTTGGGTTTGCATAAATTGCAGATGGTTTCATTGAAATAACACAGGAAGAAAAGGCCTTGGAAAAGAGAGTAGTCCAATTCTAGAATGTTGAGTTGGTGCTTCTAGAGAAACACTTACATGGATGTTGACAAAGACTTATGTTTGCCTCATCATAAAATTACTTTCATTGTTGACATTTGTGTTACAGTATTTAAAATTTTGCTTGGAAAATAGATAAAAGAACTATAATGGTTCTCTCAGACCATTATTTGATTTACCTTAATATTTTATTTTCTCAACTAAAAAGGACATGTATTTCATTCTATATTTTACATATTTTATATAAAAATTCTATAATTTATGTTTAATCTACTGTGAAAGTGAAAGTTAGTCACTCAGGCATGTCCAACACTTTGCAAGCCCATGGACTGTGACCCTCCAGGCTCTTCTGCCCATGGGATTCTCCAGGCAAGAATACTGGAGTGGCTTGCTATGCCCTCCTCCAGGGAAGGGGAAAATTACTATACTGTTTAATTAATTTAAAATGATATCTAAAAGATAGTATTCATACTGTTTAGATATTTTATAAAGTTCTAGTTCATCTAAAAATGTACTAACTTTTATATTGATGATGACACATCCAATCCAAAAATATACTTAAAGTTTTTGGGGTACTATCATCAAAGCGTAATAATGTAGACTGCATAAGCTACAGTTGTTTATATATATATGAGATATGTATAGACTTAAAACATCCTAGGTTGGACCAATACTAACCAGTAATTAAATATACCAGCTAAATCTTTTCTATTCAGCTCCACATACAGTGAATTACAAAACCATTTAAATATTTATTGGCCATAATATTTAGTTAAGGAACTTCGTTTCTTTAGACATCTTTTCTTTATAAAAGGCATTCGACTAACACTGAAGAATTGATGCTTTTGAACTGTGGTGTTGAAGAAGACTCTTGAGAGTCCCTTGGACTGCAAGGAGGTCCAACCAGTCCATCCTAAAGGAGATCAGTCCTGGGTGTTCACTGGAAGAACTGATGCTAAAGCTGAAACTCCAATACTTTGGCCACCTCAGGCGAAGAGCTGACTCACTGGAAAATACCCTGATGTTGGGAAGGATTAAAGGCAGGAGGAGAAGGGGATGACAGAGGGATGAGATGGCTGGATGGCATCACCGACTCGATGGACATGAGTCTGAGTGAAGTCCGGGAGTTAGTGATGGACAGGGGAGGCCTGGCATGCCGCGATTTATGGAGTCACAAAGGGTTGGTCCCTACTGAGCCTGAGCTACTGAACTGAACTGAACTATTATGTGTTTTGTTCAAGCCTACTTATCTTTATTAGAATGTTACACAGTATTTCTTGCCCCCATAATTTACAAGACATAAGATTTACAAACAAGTAAAATGCAACAGCACCACTATAAAGCATGCTATAGGAGATGTATTCTTGGGAATATGAAGAAAAACAGGAAGAACAGCCAACATAATCTGTGTATTCATATTTCAGAGGGTCTTGGGTCTTGAAGATTAGAGAAATTTTGCTGGAAATAAAAGAGTGAAAGAGTGTTACGGAAAGAGAGAGAGTAACACATAGTCACATGTAGTCACCACAGAGAAGAGTAAGAAAGAGAAAGAAAGTGTCTATACATTTAACACAAAGTAATAGTAGTCTGTAAAAGACTGGGAAGATAAAAGCATGGGTAAGTTTACAAAGGAATGATTATATATATGGGGCATTAAAATGTTTTGACTTTTTCCTGAGGGTGATAGAAGCTCTTAAATATTATTAGGTAGACAAGTGGAATGGCAATATTTGTGTTTTAGAACCATTTTTATGTCTTCACTAAGAAGTATATCTATTGCGAGACAAAAGAAAAGCTGCAGTAAGAAAAGTTTGAAGTGGCTGTGGGAATTCAAGTGAAAAATGGTAACAGTATGCAAATGAACAAATGGCAGGTGGTATGTATACAAGTAAATGCCTTTAACAAATAATTAAAGGACAGAATCAATGAATTCAATAATTGATGAGCTGTGTAGTTAATAGAGAGAGTTGTGAGTAGTGAGGCTTTTCCAACTTATGTAACTGTGGGTGGAGTAGGCATTTTCTTAGATAGGAAACAAAAAAATAAAACTATTTGGTAGGGAGCATATAAGATCAGTTGGGTCTTACTAAGTTTGACTCTCACAGAAATGTCCAAATAGATTTCTCTCATAGGCAGCTTAAATTATGGCTTTAAGTTAGGAAAGTACAGGTGGCTCAGTTGGTAAAGAATTCTCCTGCAATGCAGGAAACCCACCTGCAACACAGGAGACATGGCTTCGATCCCTGGGTCAGGAGGATCCCCTGGAGAAGGGAGATGGATACCTACTCCAGTATTCTTACTTGAGAAATCTTATGGACAGAGAAGCTTCATGGGCTACACTCCGTGGGACTGCAAGAGTCACACGTGACTGAGTGACTAAAGCAGCAAAAAGATATGAGAAAAATCAGCATACAGTTAGTAACTGAAGAAATGCATATGACCATCACCTAGAAATGATGTTCAGAGTAAGAAGGTTAAGAGTTGAAAACAAGATCAGTAGAAGAAAAAGCCCAAGACTGAACGAAAATTATTGCATGATTGCAGTAGAGCTAGAGAAAAAATAAAAAATTTCCAGAAAGAAGGAATGGGCAATGATATCAACAACAAAATAGGAATAATTTAAATAAGAAACAAGATGAAAATTACCTATTAGGTTAATTTTTTTAATTTATTTGATATTTATATCAATACCATTTTAGCAAAATTATTCAGATGGAGATCAGATGCAGTATTTTGATAAATAACTGAGAAGCAAGCAATCTGAAGGTAAATTATATATTCTACTATATGAAACTTACTGAAAATGGGAGGAAATATAAAATAGTAAGGAGAGTCACCATGAGGCCAAGAATATTTCTAAAGGGTAAGATAACTTGTGTTTAAATTCAAATATGAAATTAAAATAGAAATGAGTTGAAGAAAAAGGGTAATTAATAGGGAAAGTTGTGTCCATGGTGGGGGGTAACAAGAGTTGGACATGACGCAACAACTAAACAATGACAACAAAATTGTGTGGTGTCACCACTCTATATGAGTTATTTTCTCTAACCTCATGGGAAAAGCCTCAGCATAGAACAAAAGTAGGCAAAGAATCACAGTTATCCTGTACTGAAATTGTTTTAAAATACATATAACACTTAATCGTATTTGAAAAGAAATAGATGGATACCATAGAAAACAGTTCAACTAAGGAAAGAAATAAAGACGAGAAAGCGATTGAATTGAGATTAATGACTGAAGTTAAGGGAGCAGAGGTTGAAGAACAGTGTTAGTAACAAAATTAGATGACTGGAATAATCAGAAATGATAGTCTAAGGATGAAAAGTATGAGGAATTTGAAGCTACTGTTTCAGAGAGAAGTATTTCGGAAAAATGCCAAGATACAGGTAACAATTTTTAGAGTTTCTGAGGTATGCAGACACTGAGTACTCCTATTGTTGAAAATAGCAAGCAAAAGACAGATCAGGGTGTTGAAGAGTTTATCCACTTGATTGCTGAAACCAATGTAAGTGATAAGAAGTCTCTGAGTCGAAAGGAAGAGATTGCCTTAAGTGCAAAATTCCACAATAATCAATGTAAACGAGCAAGAAGTTAGCAGAAGTTAGCATTCATGGGTCTAGGGCACTGTTATCTTCATGATCTCCTTCTTCTATTAAAAATAAATAAATAAAATTTATATTTTATATCATCTTTGGTTTAAAGACAAATACATTAAATATGTATTAAATACATATAGAGATTTTTTTTTTAAAACTTCATTCATTTTTTCTTCTGATTTTACCAGAAAATTATGTTAAAGTGTTTTGTGGGCCTGTAAAATTACTGGAGCACTAGGAGCTATGTCTACTGGAAAGTTGGTGCTGAATGTAATAGGAGGAATGTGAATCAATCAAAACCAGTCTCAACTTAATCAAACCCAACCTCAGCTTAAATTAGGAGACTAGGCTGTTAAAACACTCATGATGACTTTTTCTACTATGTCAAATGTTTAGTGGAAACAGAATATATACCAAAGACCTGAATCCAATAGCTAGTGTTGAATTATACACTGTACATTATAAATACACAACATTATGTGTAGATGAGCAGAACTTCCTGAATGGTAGCATAAACAACAGTAAACTGGAAGAAAAGTTCAAAAAACAACCATTTTGAAACCTAGAAATTGAACAAAACTTTACATCACACAACAAATTGGGCTTCCTGATGTTCAAGCTGGTTTTAGAAAAGGCAGAGGAACCAGAGATCAAATTGCCAACATCCGCTGGATCATGGGAAAAGCAAGAGAGTTCCAGAAAAACATCTATTTCTGCTTGATTGCCTATGCCAAAGCCTTGACTGTGTGGATCACAATAAACTTTGGAAAATTCTGAAAGAGATGGGAATACCAGATCACCTAACCTGCCTCTTGGAGAAATCTGTATGCAGGTCAGGAAGCAACAGTTAGAACTGGACATGGAACAACGATTGGTTCCAAACAGGAAAAGGAGTACATCAGGGCTGTATATTGTCACCCTGCTTATTTAACTTATATGCAGAGTACATCATGAGAAATGCTGGGCTGGAAGAAACACAAGCTGGAATTAAGATTGCCGGGAGAAATATCAATAACCTCAGCTATGCAGATGACACCACCCTTATGGCAGAAAGTGAAGAGGAGCTAAAGGGCCTCTTGATGAAGGTGAAAGAGGAGAGTGAAAAAGTTGGCTTAAAGCTCAACATTCAGAAAACGAAGATCATGGCATCCGGTCCCATCACTTAATTGGAAATAGATGGCGAAACAGTGGATATAGTGTCAGACTTTATTTTTGGGGGCTCCAAAATCACTGCAGATGGTGACTGCAGCCATGAAATTAAAAGACGCTTACTCCTTGGAAGAAAAGTTATGACCAATCTAGATAGCATATTCAAAAGCAGAGACGTTACTTTGCTGACTAAGGTCCATCTAGTCAAGGCTATGGTTTTTCCTGTAGTCATGTATGAATGTGAGAATTGGACCGTAAAGAAGGCTGAGCACTGAAGAATTGATGCTTTTGAACTGTGGTGTTGGAGACGACGCTTGAGAGTCCCTTGGACTGCAAGGAGATCCAACCAGTCCATTCTGAAGGAGATCAACCCTGCGATTTCTTTGGAAGGAATGATGTTAAAGCTGAAACTCCAGTACTTTTGGCCACCTCATACGAAGAGTTGACTCATTGGAAAAGACTCTGATGCTGGGAGGGATTGGGGGCAGGAAGGAAAGGGGATGACCGAGGATGAGATGGCTGGATGGCATCATGGACTCGATGGACATGAGTCTGAGTGAATTCCAAGAGATGGTGGTGAACAGGGAGGCCTGGTGTGCTGCGATTCATGGGGTCACAGAGTCGGACACGACTGAGCGACTGAACTGAACTGAACTATCCAAGGAATACTGCTAGAAGTTTGCAGTTTCTGTTCCTCTTGTCAGGATCTTTGAAGTCACTACTGTTTCCCAGCAAGTGAAAAGCTGAACAGAGTAATTGTTTAATCTTGAAGGGGTAGCGGGATACAAAACAAAGCACCACTCCCATGAGGCAGAGACAAAGGAACACAGGGAATCATGGCTTACAGAGCAGAGACTCACCCGGGGGGGACCAGTGGTGGGTCGGGAAACTGGAACTGTAATTGACCAATGGTTGGAGGCTCAGCATGGACAAGTTTGAGAGTTAAAAACTCCAGGGGCCCCTAGCCCCCTCCGCTCAAATATTATGAGATTATCTTTCAGGATCATGATCAAGTTCCCACAGAATATGGGAGAAAAATTTCCCCATATTTCCAGGCATAGTGAGGGGAAAAGAAACAGTACTAAAACCTGGCCAGAACAATTGTATGCTGTGATATTTTATCTAGGGTCTGCTGCTAGTCATCTATTGAGCATAATGGAAGAATAGTTATAGAAAGGCTGTGCAGGCCAAGAGTACTTGCAGTTGTGCTGCTTGAGGGGGTGGGCCAGATTGAGAGAACAGGAAAATCACCAGGCCCAGGGAACTGCCAGAAACAATGGCAACCCCCAGGGCAATCAATCAGGAAAGGCCAACATCCCAGCTGTGATATCCATTAAGTCAAGCACTTTTAAGCATAAAAGCCTACACTTAGACAAGACAAAAATATAACATGGAAATCTGGGTCATGAGACAGGCGCAGTGGGTCTCCATAAGCTTTGAGATATCCCCAGTGCTCAGGAAGTCTGAACACAAGTATAAGGAAGCACGCACATGCCTAGGAGAGACTCAGGGGGCCCCAACTGCCTCTAAGTCACTGAATGAAATGAAGCTTTGCAGGAACAGAAAATAAAAGCTGGGACAGCCTTCTAAACCACCTGAATTTGAATATGTTCCCCAAACCACACACAAAGCCATCCAACAGAATGAAAGTCTTACTGGCTCAATATTCTTCATCACAACCTCTGACCAATCTCCAGCCAGTCTCAAAGTTATGTTTTCCCACAAGTGACCCTTAGGATGTCGGACTTAAAAACAATAAAAGTAAACAAAAAGAACAAGCGACATCACCACTGGCCTCACATTGCGGGATACAGATGATATTAAATTAGTCCACACAAGTCACTGTACAAATCAACAAACAAATAGCAGCAACAATGCCCAGTGCCATCATAATTCAGAATTATTTCAGCAGATTATCTCAAATGTCCTATTTTCACCACCAACAACCATAGTAAAAATATAAGGATGAAAAGAAACAGGAAAGTGACTCATACAGAGGAGACAACAAAACCAGTAAAATTGCCTCTGAGGGCTCACATGTTGAATTTAGCATGCAAACACTTCAAAAGAAACTATCATAAATGCATTCATATCAGTTAAAGTCAGTTATGCTTAGAAAATAAAATTAAAATATGGCAACAATGACTCAACAAGTACAGAACATTAATAAGACAGAAAGTTTAAAAAGTACTAAGTAGAAATTATGATATTAAAATTATAATAACAAAAATGAAAGATGATCACCAAAGGAGCTCAAAAGAAGATTTGAACTTGCAGAAGACATAATCTACTAATGTGAATAAATATTAATAGAAATATCTAATGTGAAGAACAAAAACAAAGTAACAGAATGTTTAAAAAAAATAAGCAGAGCTTCAGAGATTGTGGGAATAGTAAAAAGAAGAGAAAGCGGCAAAAATAATAATATCTTAAAAATCCCCCAATTTAATATTTTTAAAGAAGGGATGCCTGTTCCTATATGGCACACTTCCTCATCCTCTTGTTACCTCCAAAGGCACAACGAGAATCAATTCCAGTGTGATCCAGGGAAGTGTAAGTAGACTTATTCAGTTGTGTCCGACTCTTTGTGACCTCGTGGACTGTAGCCCACCGGGCTCCTCCGTCCATGGGATTCTCCAGGCAAGAATACTGGAGTGGGTTGCCATTCCGGGGATCTTCCCGACCCAGGGATTGAACCCAGGTCTCCTGCATTGCAGGCAGATGCTTTAACCTCTGAGCCACCAGGGAAGCCAGGGAAATAGCTCAAATTTCTGAACCAGCAGGCGAGCTCATGCTGCAAATAGCTTGAGCATTTAGTTAGTTCATATCAGCAGGAAACCTGGGGATATTTCCTGAATGCATTCTAAGAATGCTAGTCACAGAATAATGTAATATAACATTAGAATAGTTTGAATTTATTTTGGGGGGTATACTTAATGATTTGGGATTTAAAAGACTAGCTTTGTACAGTTGGAGGTAACTCAAACACTTTGAAAAACTTAGATTTGATACTAATTTGTATTGGTTTCAGTTTCAATTAGGTTAAGATTCTAACAATATCCTAGTAAAAATAAAGAGGAAGAATTCTAAAGGTTTAGAGAACTAGGAGTGCTGGGATGTCAATGGCACCCCACTCCAGTACTCTTGCCTGGAAAAAATCCATGGACAGAGGGAGCCTGGTAGGCTGCAGTCCGTGGGGTCGTTAGGAGTTGGACACGACTGAGTGACTTCACTTTCACTTTTCACTTTCATGCATTGGAGAAGGAAATGGCAACCCACTCCAGTGTTCTTGCCTGGAGAATCCCAGGGTCGGGGGGCCTGGTGAGCTGATGTCTCTGGGGTCGCACAGAGTCGGACATGACTGGAAGCGACTTAGTAGTAGTAGTACTGGCAAAACCACCAGCCTGATATATCCTTCAGCAAGTCAAGTATATTCACTTCACTAAGGCTTAAAAGGAATGAGGGCTCTGACATCATCCTCATAGATTCCACCGTGGTTGGTGTGTAGACCATAAACAGTAATGAGAAATGGCACCACTGAGGTAGGTGAAGTGATTTCCATGGTGTAGCCATAGTCAGAAGTCCAGAGCAACAGATACCAGCTATTAGCACTTAATAATCAGACAGTATAATCATAAATACCATAGTACTCAGCAAGAATTAATTAGCTGTAAATATATACTTTGTTTGACATAATCTTTGCAGTGGTCAATTAATGATGCATTATTAGCAGTAAAATAAAATGCTTATACACTAAAATATTACTTTATATTTGTTAGAGAAAAATCTTCATGTTAAAAAGAGATTCATCTGTGTTTGCTGTGGTGGAAAGAAACAAAGTCTTAAAAAATTTCTGGATTTTAGTTTATTCAAAGTTCTGTAACCCCTTGATTGAGAGAGGCAACATTTCACTCTGAAAAGACTATAATACTGCAAATACAAATGTAATTATGATTCCAAAGCTATTTCCAATGGAACAAGAGTCATTAATAAACGTGGCATAATACCAGCAAATGAGAGTTATTCAAAAGTTTTGAGGATATATAGACATTAACCTTTAACATGCTGCCTTGGTGGCTCAGCTGGTAAGAATCCACCTGCAATGCAGGAGACCTTGGTTCGATTCCTAGGTCAGGAAGATCCCCTGGAGAAGGGAATGGCTACCCACTGTAGTATACTGGCCTGGAGAATTCCATGGACAGAGGAGCCTGGCAGCCACAGTCCATGGATTTTGCAAAAGTCAGGATGCAATTGAGCAACTTTCACTCTCATTGTAAACCTTTAACATAATGCAATTTTCTGAGGACAAAAACAACACTCTGCCTGTCATTGCCAGAAGACAAAAGGACTTTTGACACAAAGGCTTCTCACAGTGAGATAGGTGGCTTGCAGAACCACCTGTACTTATTTTATCAGTTTTTAAATGTCTAATTGCAATAAGCATAATCTATTGGGTTGGCCAAAAGTTTGGGTTTTATTGTAAGGTGGCATGTAAAAGCCCAAATGAGACTTTTTGGCCAAACCAGTATACCAGGCACTTGAGAAACAACCTCAGTTTTGGCAGATATGCCTCATATTTTCTTTTCCAAAATCATAATCAGCATAATAAGAATCCCTCTGGCTTCTGACTAATGATTACAGAGAGACACTTACCATATATCCTGGCCAAAGTCTATTTATACCTACTGTCCAGATATAATTATTGCATCATTTTCACTCAGAAAAAAGTGTCCAATTGTGTACAATTAACTAAAATATTAATTTAAGCTATTACAGTACAGTATGAAAAAATGCCTGTAAATTACTCTTAACAGGATAATTAACAAGGGATTGTAAAAGTCAGTGTCCCAAGATTTGGAAGATGTAAAGATTACTGTAACATCTCATTGACTTGGCTGTATTGCTTAGGTAAAAAACAAATGAATCTTAACAATAAATTGCAGATTATAAAAATTTTAATCAGATGGCAGACTCAGTTGAAAACACTCTCCAGGTATTTATCTCATCTGGAACAAATGTAACCCAGCACTTGTTTTGTAGCTATTGATCTGGCAAATGCCTATTCTCCTCTAGACTCATTTCCATGCATCACTCTAGTTTCCTGTCAACTGACTAGAATAACAGTACAATTTCAAAGTCTTGCCTCAGGACCATGCCAGTTCTTCTGTTGTCTATAATTTCTCCAGTGCTATCTGATGTATAATCTGTGGATTATGTCAGTTTATAATAATGTAAGTAAAATCTTACTTTCCATTATATACTTATTGTGGGGGCAGTAGCAAAGAATTTTCAAATTGTCACTGTACAATGGACCTTATTTTGAGTATCACTGATCAAGTCCACCAAGAACTTAATTGTAACCCATGGAAAATCAAAATGGTCAATTAAATTCATGATGTTGTGCTGACTGGACCTAAAAAAAAAAAAAAAAAACTAACAAGTCTATAAGATGCATGTGTTTACCAGTGGTGTTCATCTTAGATAATGGGAGAGAAACTCATTAATAATAAGGGTCACAAATCTAAGACCTTGGTGAAATTTCTGTCTAGAGGTCTTGATCTGTACAGTATAGACATTCCAAAATAACAATTTGTTATATCTTGCATTATGACTCAGAAAGAGGAGAACAATTCTTAAAGGGGCTTTTTCAATTTTAAAGGTAATAAAAATCATATACAAGTGTGTTTTCATGGATCATTAATGAGTTAGCCATAAAGTTGCCATTTTGAGTAGGGCTCAGAGCAAGAGAAGATTCTGTAGCAATTTCAGGCTGCTATGAAAGCTATTCTATTATTTTCACCTCATGACAAAACAGATCCAAATATATTCTTTGTATCCTTGACAAGCAGAATATTCTATAGAGCCAATTTAGAGCCTTTATAAGAGAATCACTAAATTGACTTCAAGAGTTTTGGAGAAAGACCATGCTCTTTTCCTTCTAGTTTTGAGAAACAAGTCTTGTGTTACTATTGGAATTTAATAGAAAATAAATGCTGATCATACACTCAAGTAAATTTCTGATTATAATTTGTACTCTGTCTGATCCAGCATGTTATAAAAATCATTTCTGCACAAGTGTAACCCAGAATCAATTACAAATAGGTTATTACATGATCAAGCTTGAGTAGCTCTTCATGATAAAAATAAATTCCAGATGCATACGGATCAGCTTCTAGTGCATGTGATCTTTTTACATTTCTTCTTTACTTCATTCCACAGCAGTGAATCCATGAACACTTCTTCAATACTCGTGGATTTATGAAGAAAAAAACAGATACCTGATTACGAGTGTTGTTGCTTAATATGCAGGCATTAATGGAACCATTTTGTGCAGCATTAACATTCTGATAGTCTTCCTGATACTACCTGGTACAGCTTAGTAATGCCTAAGCTCTCCTTAGCAGAACTTTGAGTCTTGCATTTGATTGTTCCATTTTGACCAAAAATAGTGTAAACTCTCAATGATGCAAGGGCAATGTTCAAGATTTTGAAGTTGTTAGAATCTTAGAAAGATCACAATTGAAAGATGATTGACTTGGAGATCCAAAAGAAAATATGTGGCTGGATATCTTCAAAGGTGTAGAGTGAGAAGATGTTTGTGTTATATTGGTATGTTTATCAATGAATATCCACTGCAGAGTCAACCTTTAATAATCTGGAGAACAAGATGATATGATCTATGTATATCAGCTATTGTCTTTAATTTGCTTTGTGCACAATGGGCCCCCGTACAAAGTGGCCATGACTAGCCATTTGGAGGCTAAGCATGAGCTCAGCAGTATAAAACATTTTCCTCACTAAGGTTGATCTTATTGCAATTACTGATGAGTAAGCCTGCCAAACCTGAGATGATTTCTTGACCCCTGATATAGAGGAAGTATTCTTCCTCTAAGAAGAGCAACTAGTCACAGGAAGAGCAAAATAATGACACCGGGCCCCTTTCTTGAGTAGGCAATCATTTACCTACTCACTGTAATATTCCCTTTACTTCTGGGTATGGATTTGCCTTCTTACCTTAAATGATTCAACACTGTTACCTGTAGACTTGTAGAATGCCTTATCCAGAGTCATGGTACCCATGTTCTTGAAGAAATATATTTTACAACAAAATTTATGCAGCAATGTACTCACACCCATGGATTATATTGGTCTCCCTGCACAGTGCATTGTAGAGAACTGACCTAATATTATTAGTATGATACAATATTCTCTGTCTAAGATTAAAGAGCTGTTTACTGGGTGGGTGTTTCTAATATTTTGTGGTGCCCCCCAAAAAGAAAAGCTTAGATACAAAGATGAAGTGGTGGAATTGAGCGTAGCCTTCCTCACTGTTAAACTATAATACTGCTTCAAAGCTTTACTTCCCTTCTCTACAACTCTGCCCTCCACTGGCTTGTGGTTGTTTAGTTGCTAAGTCATGTCTGACTCTGCAATACCATGGACTACAGCACACCAGGCCTGCCTGTCCTTCACTATCTCCTGAAGTTTGTACACTCATGTCCATAGAGTTAACCCATTTAGAAGTCTTAATTCACAACAGTAAGACTGTTTCTATCACGTGATACCAAAATAACTATACTGATGTATAATTATACATAATATTATACATTATATGTACTATACATTATATGTATTATGCATTATACATTATATTATACATTATAATTATACTGATGTATACATGATGTAGCCATGTGCATGTTTTGCTCTTCTCATTTCTATGAACTGATAGGCAAAGAAAGAGCTAACAGTTATTGCTGAAGTTACTAATTTCAATTATCAAAGACAGATTGCAAGACAGCTACACAATTGAGACCAAGAGAATATTTTTGACCTAGGGTTTTTTTGTGAGCTTACTCTTAAATGTTAATGAACTCTTACAGGGAGCAATAGGAAGGACCTCTGAGGATTCAGGCCCTTTAGGAATGAAAGTTTGTATCATCCTTCTGTTTTGCCAGACACTGACCAGCTGAGGTGGTGGCTGAGATCAAAAACAATATAAAATGGGCAATAAATAAACCACTGAACCTAAATACGAAAAAAGAAAATTACAGTAACTATGCATCTTTTATTCCCTGCTGGTTGTATTCCTAGTAATTAGTTTATATTAACTAATTTTTATGTTTCTATCTTTAATTATTTTTTGTGGATAACTCTATATTTGAGTCCTTAAACTGCAAAGATATTCACAAAGTTTTGTGACTTGACTAAAAGACAAAACGGCCCAAATATTCTTTCATGATTAGTGCACTGAGATGGATACCAAGATACATATTAGATGAAAGGATGAGAGTGTCTTTGTTCATGTAAAAGATACATGGATATTAGTGAGGGAAAGTATGTTACTTTTTAACAAAAGATCAGTATGTTTAACAAGATATGTATGGATATGCTGAATAGGCTGCATATTTAGCTCTTGTCCCTTTGTTGTTGTTCAGTCAGTTGTGTCTGACTCTGCAACCCCATGAATTGCAGCACACCAGGCTTCTCTGTCCATCACCATTTCCTGGAGTTTGCTCAAACTCACGTTCATCAAGTCAGTGATGCCATCCAGCCATCTTGTCCTCTGTCGTCCCCTTCTCCTGCTTTCAATCTTCCCCAGCATCAGGGTCTCTTAGCTGCAAAAAGTCCCTTGAAGTCTATCTGGGCATGCTCAAGCTAGGATTCTATGACCTGCCTTTCCCTTATTTCTTTGTCAGCGGTTTTCCATTCGATTCTGGCAGTAGGAGAAACTAGAGGAAAATCTGGAAGCAAAGTTTGAGGAGAAGGGACTTTGTGTCTCCACTTCTGCTTACTGTTCCTTTCAATATTGCCCCCACAGTCACTGAGGTCAGTGTACTGCCTCCAGTTTGTTCTGGACTCTGGAATCAACATCAGTGCACTCTTCAAATGTATCCCTCCTTTAAGACTTGGATATCCAGGAGGCCCCTCTGAGCTTCTAGGATGCTTCTCATTTTCCCAGCTAAAGACATGGGAACAATTTCCTGCAGTTCCCAGTTTAGGATTACCTCATTTCTTTGTTTGCCCTCTCAGCTCCTGCACACCTGTGTAAGCAATTTCTTACATTTAATCCTTTATGTTACTTTATGCAATTTCCATTTTACTGAGCTGACCCTGACTAATACACTTAAAATGCATCTTTCAGCCTTACTCAGGAATGAACATAATTACCTAACCTTAGTTGCATCTTGCAAAACTCAGCAACAAAGTACAGTAGTGTCCAGCTAAAAATGTGACTTAGCTTTGGCAACTACTTCCCTCTCATTTTACTTGTTCTTTCTTCTATTGGAGATAAATTCAGTTCCAACGGTATTTTATACTTTTTATTGTCTCCCAAAAGTTTTATAGTCTACAATTTGCAAATATTTAATGCATTTGCCACCTACTCTACCTTTTTTTCTCAACTCCAATTTATATATACATATATATATATATATATGTATTCATTATCAAAATAAACTTCTTGACATTGCTTTCACATCAAATGCTATTACAGAATTATTTCTTGGAATTCCAGAACTGAAATGCAAATTTAGCTGTAACAAATATCTCACTCAGAAACTAAATATCAAATAATATAATGTCGAATAGAATACATAAAATATAAATATATTTTCATATATTCCAAGAAAAGGAGAAATGTTATTTCATCAATTACTTTTCTGCAGTCAGCTTAGTTTCCTCTTGTGTTTCTTTGTGTCAGATCATCTTGTTAACACAGTTGAAACCACTGAGAAAGTACGATTTCGGCTGCCAGAGATGACTATGCTGCTAGTTAACAGCATAACATACTAGTAGTTCAGAATGATCTGCTAGATTCCAAATTCTAAAGTAATAACTATTTTGTAATACTAACTCCCATTATGGATAGTGCTTTCATTTGCCTCTTAAATATTGTTCAAGAGATGACAAGACCTCTTAACTTAGCAAACACACACATTTTTTTGTCTTCTCCATACATTTCGTGGCTGCGAGCCAGCTGTTTCTGTGAGTTCTCTGCTGCTAAGAACCGCGGCAGGCATGACTCCAATGTGGATTTCGATGGCTCTGGTGGGCAGTTGTGTACCAGAAGGATATCAACTACTGCTGTGGTCTTAAAGCTCAAGCTTGATGCTGTATCTATGAGCAGACAGCCATTAAGCAGACTTGATTGGAAGTTGAGAGGTGAACTTGAATCCTTGACCTGTCCAAAGCAGTTGGCCTGACTTTTTGATGATGGCTACATGTTTTGTTCTATGGATGACTTCTTTGGGGTGTGAAGAGAGGCAGTGACTACAATGCAAGGAACCAGGAGTTCTAACCATACATTATACTTGTCACACTTAATGAATTTACATTTACTGAAAAATCCAATATACGTAATTATAAAAAAGGAAAATTTAAGATCTAATCATACCACTCATAACACAGTTGTGCTATTCTTTCACCCAGCTCTCACTTGTAAGAACTATGTAGATTAATTCCCTGTTTCTATATGATTCTTTACTGACAGCAACAATAGTCATGTCCAAAATGAAAAAAATGCAGATGGTATTTACTTAAAACAATGTTAAATCTAACAAGAGATAGAAACACACTGAAATGTTGGTAAATGCTACTGGTGATATTCCAAACTCAAGAGAAACAGCTGGATAATTTAATAATAGGTATTAGAAATATCAGACTTTTATTGTATATAACAGATGGCCACCTTACACTCTATAAAAATAAATCTCAGGAGAATTTAAAACATAACTGTTAAAAATATCAAAAGCCAGATGAAAGCTCTTAAAAATACATAGGAGAATATCTTTATGACCTTGAATGTGAAAAATGAAAGGAATTCTTAAGCACAAAACAGAGAACAAGTGTGTGTGCATTTCTGTGTGATATATATACATATATAACAAATATGTATCTGACCTATAGGTCAGATAACAAATGCAAAGATGTGAGAAAATGCTGTCCGTGTTTCACAAACACAATGATTTGGGACCATACACATTTTTTATTTCCCATTTCCTGTGGTTCAGGAGTCCAGGCACAGCTTAGTTGGGTCCCTTACTGACAATACCACAGGTCTGCAATCAATCCCAGAAGGGCTGCAATTTCATCTGCAGTTTCAGCTAGGGACAGGTTGCTGGCGGAAGTCATCTCTGAGGCTATAGAATATGTCCATGGCCACTTGCTTCTTCAAAGTCAGCAATGAGGAGAACCTCTGCTGCTTCAGTGACCCCGCCTTCAGAGCCTCTGAAGATCAAAGGATTCAGCCCCAGCAGAAATTATCTTCCATTTCATTAACTTAGAAGTTTAAGGACCTAATTACAATTACAAATCCCTTCACCCTGACATATGACCTTATATTATGGGAGGGATATGACACATAGGGAGGGCCGACTGCACTATGCCATTTTATATAAGGAACTTGAGCATCTTCAAATTTGAGTACCAGAGTGGGCCCTGTAAACATTGTAAAATAGATAGACTAAATAGAACATAATGATGGAGACTATATTAATAATTCCCCCAAGATACTGAGGGATGGTTATACACAAAGTCCGGATATCAAGGGGCATGATCCTCTGGGCCCATCTCAGAAGTCTACTTACCAAAGTTTCTTAAAACATTTATAATTACTTGGTGTCTAATTAAATTAGAATTGTGTATATACTACATTTCAGTAACATCATTTTATAGGCACGTAGGTAAGAAATATATATATATTTCTATGCATATATACCAAGAACTTGGATAAATATTGCAGCATTCTTTGCAGTAGTGAAAAATAAGGGATAAATGTATAGTGTTATAATAATGGTTAAAATGCTATATACCAACCAAAGGGAATGATTTAAATCTAACTAGACACAGATAAAAGAAGCAATTCATGGATTAAAAGAAAGCCACAAAACAATAAATAGAGCATATATTTAAAATTCCCTTGCATGGATTAAAATGGACTTGAAGTTTAAATTATCAAATTAATATTTAGTGTTTACTTTTGAGAAAGATATACTAAATGAACTTGAGGGTGTGGCTTACAATGAAAATATTCTGTGTTTTTATGTGTTTCATATTTTAAAACATGAAACAAACAATCAAAATGGAAGCATTATCTAATGGTTAGTACATGGACTCTGAAATCAAACTAGGTTCAAATTCTAACCCAGACAACTAGCTCTGTAAATTTGAGCAAGTTAAAAACATTGTAAAATAGATAGACTAAATAAAGCATAATAATGGAGACTATAATAACAACATTGCATGGTTGGAATAAACCTTTTTTTTTTATTTTCATGAAATAATGATTATCAATTTTTATTGGTGTCTATCAATATTTGATATAATAATAGAATTTATATTCTTTTAAATTTAATACAATTTTAAAGACATAAAATATAAGGTAATAAAAATTTCTTTATTAACATAACATCCTAAAATTTAACCTAACAGAACAAAAATAATTTTCTAAATGTACTGTTAAATTATTAAACATCTTTAAAAATAACTTTCTACATCTTGTATTGATGTACTGGTCACCTCACTGACCTCACGATACAATTTTTGGTCTTGTTTTGCTAATATTAATATAAAAATATGTGACAATACATAACATAACAATTCAAGAATTTCCCATTATTATTTGAATATTCACTCATCTTGCATCTTGTATGAATAAGAATATACTACTGATAGTGCTGAAAAGAAAAAATAAAGCTTAAAATACCTCATCACGACATCTTTATTACTGCCTAAACATCCTGTGTTAAATGATCATGCCTAGAATCAAGGAAATATTTCTGAAATTTATTTTGGGATGAGTGAAAGACACCAAATTATTAATGACAACTCTTCCCTGTTTATTATCAGATGTGTTAAATAGTGGGTGGAGTTACCAGTGCTCACATTTTTCCTCTCCACTGAGCTGTATCTAGAAGATACTCCTTTCTATCAGCAACAGTGTTTCTTTATCATGGTAATTCTTAATTATTCTTATGTAGTATATACTATGGGGTCAGGGACTTCTATTTCAACAGGAGACATGTAAAAATGCAGTATCATTAAAACTCATTCAGTCAAGTGTAGCAAGGAGACGAAAGAAATGTAGTGGTAACCTAGGTAAAAGAGCTTTAAGAGACAACCTAATACAATGTAATGGACTTTATTTGAATTCCAAATCTAACAAAATGTAAAACAAACTGAATACTGACTAAACATATGATAACATAATGGAATTACATTAATATAATGATAATAATGTTTTAAGTTGGTATTTAATACAAAATATGTCTTTCCTTTGTGTCAGGGCAAGGGGTCCTGCTAAATGACATAAAACAGACGTTAGTGGAAGTTAAGAACTGGATGGATCCGAGTCAAGACATTATCCCCTCTACTTTTTAATATCTTTAAAAATTTCCATAATGAAAAAAAAGATAAAAATTAAATTTCTTTGTTGTCCAACCATCTTAAGCCAGAAATTTACCAACCTGATTTTCAGACTGCCAAAGGAAAAATATCTTCTAAAATCTTTCTATTAAATACAACCCAAGATTCAAGTTACGTTAAGCTTGAGATTTATCAGGAAGAATTTTTTTAAGATTTTGTAGCACTACTTAAGGTTAGACATGTTTAAAACTAACTCTAATAAAATATGGCAGAAAAAATAAATAAAGTATAAGAAAGTACTTAGAGTAATTCTGTCTGGACAGAAACAGAACAAAAACCAGAACACTTCCTGATAACCCTTGAGGGCTTTGCTATCAGATACCATAAGTAATAGTCATTCTAAAGAAAGGGCCCACTCCTTTATTGTTTAAGCAAATTATATTGCAGTGTTTATAGATTGTATCAGAATTACTGTAAAGGGCTATGAGTGGATTTTCCAGAATGGCACTTTAAACTCAACATGATTGATTCTCTGGTTCATTCTCCCAAACATTTTTATTGTTGATGGAGCTTCTCGGAATACATTAAATATTACAGTTCACTTGTGACCAAAAATGTATGTATTTATATGTTTATAATGTGCTTCATGTATTTCACATGAAATCTTTGTGAACCTGAGTAGAGTTATTGTAATGTTCTTTTGAAAGTAATTACTAAATCCTGTAATAGTATTCTCCAAAAGGAGAAACAAGAATCTTCATTAAACCACACTTTGGCTCTGTAGCTACTTCTCTGATATCATGTTTATGTCTTTCTTAATTGATTCACTGTAAAAAAAAAAAAAGTTGGGAATTTTTTTTTTTCCTAGGTCCTTATAAAAATTACAGAATGTAAACCTTGTGCTTTCACTTTACTTGGACATATTTCTCAATATGGAAAAAGACATATGGAGCTTCCCTTTTTCTTCTTCAGTAGTTTTTATAACTCAGTCTCCATTTGAAACTGAGGATGGTAAACTTTCAGTAGTTAGCTGTTTATGCAAGCTGTACTTCTTTTCTAAATTAACTTACATTGATTTTCTGTTTATGCATTTGTTCTAATAATAACAGGTGATATTTCTAAGGCTATCCAGATTTAAGCTGGTTAAAACATTATAAAGAGATTCACCTATGAATTTGTAGAAGTGATAATTTGATTCAGTTTTGATGAGATCACAGTTACATGAAGGCCCTGACATTTTTTTTTTTTTAAGGAGAATTAGTTCATTCTTTCCTGACTCATAAAATAAGTAAACAACCTTGGTTTTAAATCTGGAAATAAAATTTTTATCTCTTCACAAATTTACCTTTGTGTCTAGTTATACCTTTGATAATTCAACAGTAGTTTTAGAAATACAATTGTGTTAGTGAAGAAAAAAACAATAAACTGCTGAGCTTGGTTAAACAAATCATCAGCCTATTATCAAAATAATTTCATCTAACTGAATCAAATAGCATAGTAAAAATGAGTACTCTGGTGGGCTCTTGTCCATTTGACCTACATATGAAGCACATTCTGCATTCCAGACAGTGACTTTTTCCTTAACAAACATTGCTTCATTTACTGGGACTCTCACCTTAAGTTTAATCAGATTCTTTTGAATTGTGATTCAACACTGTCTTTTTAGCATTCTGACACCAACTGATATGCTAAGTATCACTGAAAGTCAAAACATTTAACATATTACAAGAAGCTGGTTTCTAAGTACTTTATTAAAAACTGAGTCTCCAGCATTTGTTAAAAATAAATCACGAAGTTTCTGACCCAGTGAAAGTGAATAGATAAGTGGTACATGACTTCCATGAAAATTTTTCCCAGTGGTGGTCTGTTCTTTGCATTTGAAGTCATGCCAGTTTTTTATTTCTCAATGGAGTCATCTTATACTTAATTTTTTATGTAAAATGCAAAATATTAAATTAAATAAAAAGATATAGTCAGCAAAATCAAATTCATTTAACTCATTTATTCTTCAGAATATAAGGTCAAATGTGTTGTTTTGCCCTGAAAAGTTACACAGTTACATCAAATATCCCTTTTTTCCTACTCAGAATAATCAAAATGCATGTGAATAGCCACGCATCATTAAAAAATATTTCCAGTACTTTTGAGCATTCTGTTTCAGCAAAGAACTTAGACATCAATGTTTTAAGTGTTATCTCATTTGTGACTCCTTAAAACATAATTTTTGTAGTGTCAATACGATGTCAATATGATGACGTTCATTTGTGTTAAAATAACAATAGATTTAAAAGTTCGTGAGCAATAATATACAAAGTAAAATATAGTAGAATTCTTAAAATACATATGGAGTACACGCACAGAATGATTATATGAAATCATTTTACAGTACGTATTTTCTTAATAAGAAAGAATATTTTGTGACTTAAATAGCTTTTTTTTTAAACATTGTAAGCATCTTTTCTTTCTTTCCTTTTTTTTTTTTTTTTTTACTGAGTAGTATTGAATGACAATGTAAGCTTTGATCATTATTTGAGTTCTGCTAGACAGGGAGAAAGATAAAACCTGCAAGGTGCTGGACCTCTAGGCTGAGTAATCAGCCAGATCTGGCTTACTCACCACCTTTGAATGTTCATGATATAAATCCATGACCCAGAGTAATTATAGGTCACTTTGTATCATACACTTTCAAATTACTTGTAAAAGTTTTAATTAAGAATAACAAACTTTAAAATGCTACTTTAAATAAAACATCAAAATGCAACAAAAGCAATTACTGTACTTTTTGACTATGATTTTTTTTTCCTTAACTGGGTTAAGCACAAGTTGTAGGAACTCTTTTATTCTTTAGAGTTACTTTTGCACATACAAAGGAAAGCAAAACCTCTCAATGACTTGACATAATAGATTTTTATTTCTCTTGCATTAAATCTGAAGTGGCTATTTGGGAGGGGGTGGTTTAGAGTCATAAGGTTCTTCTATTTCAGGGCTTTACAAAAGAGATATTATAGGGAAAATTGAATCCTAGACCCAGGCTGAGGTGTGCCTGTCACTTTCACCCATGCCCAGTCTCAGATCCACACTTATCCTCATCCAACTTTGTAACTAGAAAGAAAAGCAAATATACTTAATTATCATCCAGCATCCTCTACCAACCTATAGAAGCAGAACTTTCTCTTTTATGAAAAGGCTTTATGGAAAAACCACTACAATATTGTAAAGCAATTAATCTCCAATTAAAATAAATTAATTTAAAAAAAAAGAAAGACTTGGTAGGACATGAGACTTAGGAAGACAATTAAATTGAACAGAAATTCCAATTCAAATATTCGTCTTCCCCTCTATAGAAATGAAGTCTAATGCACATGTTAATTTTGGATTTATATGCCTATGAAATCAAATAACAATAAAATATCATTAAAAACCTGACATTTTAACATTTTCAAGCGAATGATTCTAAATCAATAACATCTGCTCTCCGGGAATATATTTTCATCTTGTTTTCCCATCGCATGTTAGAATCTCTAAGATAGGAATGTATAATGAAATTAGTGAGAAGAATATCTATAATAATCACATTATGAAAGATGATTTACCCTTTAGTATTTTTATGTAAATTAAAGGTTACAACTGTGCTTACAACAGCAGTATTTTCTCCTCATTCTCTCCTATATCATCATTCCTTTCATAGAAGGAAACCTATATATTTGATCACTGCTTATTGTAATTCCAACTCAGGGCTACTGAATTCTAGTTTAAATAACCATTTATCCTATTTGTTATTGTTGCTTAGTCTCTAAGATGTGTCTGACTTTCATAACCCCTGGGACCCCTCCAGACTCCTCTGTCCATGGAATTCTCCAGGCAAGAGTACTGGAGTGGGTTGCCATTTCCTTCTCCAGGGAATCCTCCCGACCCAGGGATCAAACTCACATCACTGTTTTGGCAGGCAGATTCTTTACCACTGAACCACCTGTCTTACATTTTAAAATGACACTAACGGAAAATATAACAAAATTGGAAAAGGTGACTATTTCTTGGATTAGTGTTAACTAGGGCTATAAATCTTATCATAAGGCTCAATTAAGATCAATGGAAAGCTAAGAAACTAATAACTGCAGACTACACATCATAAATTCAAGTTACTTTTTTAAGCAAAGTTTTTTTTTCCTTTGCTGGGGGTGGGGTTGTGCTAATATCCCATCAGATAGAATGTATTTCTAATAAAGGACAGAAATGGAAGGGACCTAACAGAAGCTGAAGATATTAAGAAGAGGTGGCAAGAATACACAGAAGAACAGTTCAAGAAAGATTTTCACAACCAAGATAATCACGATGATATGATCACTCACTTAGAGCCAGACATCCTGCTGCTGCTGCTAAGTCGCTTCAGTTGTGTCCGACTCTGTGAGACATCCTAGAATGTGAAGTCAAGGGGACCTTAGGAAGCATCACTACAAACAAAGCTAGTGGAGGTGATGGAATTCCAGTTGAGCTGTTTCAAATCCTGAAAGATGATGCTGTGAAAGTGCTACACTCAATATGCCAGCAAATATGGAAACCTCAGCAGTGGCCACAGGACTGGAAAAGGTCAATTTTCATTTCAATTCCAAAGAAAGAAAATGGCAAAGAATGCTCAAACTACCACACTATTGCACTCATCTCACATGCTAGTAAAGTAATGCTCAAAATTCTCTAAGCCAGGCTTCAGCAATACGTGAACCATGAACTTCCTGATGTTCAAGCTGGTTTTAGAAAAGGCAGAAGAACCAGAGATCAAATTGCCAACATCTGCTGGATCATGGAAAAAGCAAGAGAGTTCCAGAAAAAACATCTATTCCTGCTTTATTGACTATGCCAAAACCTTTGACTGTATGGATCACAATAAACTGTGGAAAATTCTTCAAGGGATGGGAATACCATACCACCTGACCTGCCTCTTGAGAAATATATATGCAGATCAGGAAGCAACAGTTAGAACTGAACATGGAACATCAGACTTGTTCCAAATAGGAAAAGGAGTACGTCAAGGCTGTATATTGTCACCCTGCTTATTTAACTTCTATGCAGAGTACATCATGAGAAATGCTGGGCTGGAAGAAGCACAATCTGGAATCAAGATTGCCAGGACAAATGTCAATAACCTCAGATATGCAGATGACACCACCATTATGGCAGAAAGTGAGGAGGAACTAAAAGCCTCTTTATGAAAGTGAAAGTGGAGAGTGAAAAAGTTGGCTTAAAGCTCAACATTCAGAAAATGAAGATCATGGCATCTGGTCCCATCACTTCATGACAGATAGACGGGGAAACAGTGGAAACAGTGGCTGACTTTATTTTGGGGGGCTCCAAAATCACTGCAGATGGTGATTGCAGCCATGAAATTAAAAGACGCTTACTCCTTGGAAGGAAAGTTATGACCAACCTAGATAGCATATTCAAAAGCAGAGACATTACTTTGCCAACAAAGGTCCATCTAGTCAAGGCTATGGTTTTTCCAGTGGTCATGTATGGATGATGTGAGAGTTGGACTGTAAAGAAGGCTGAGCACTGAAGAATTGATGCTTTTGAACTGTGGTGTTGGAGAAGACTCTTGAGAATCCTTTGGACTGCAAGGAGGTCCAACCAGTCCATCCTAAAGAAGATCAGTTTTGGGTGTTCACTGGATGAACTGATGCTGATGCTGAAACTCCAGTACTTTGGCCACCTGATACGATGATCTGACTCATTTGAAAAGACGCTGATGCTGGGAAAGATTGAAGGCAGGTGGAGAAGGGGACAACAGAAGATGAGATGGCTGGATGGCATCATCGATTCGATGGGCATCGGTTTGGGTTGACTCTGGGAGTTGGAGGCCTGTCAGGGAGGCCTGGCATGTCGCGGTTCATGGGGTCACTAGGTGTTGAACACGCCTGAGCAACTGAACTGAACTCACAATGTAGATTTTTCATACAGTTACTACAACAAATTTTAAGAATTCAGGTTGAGGTGTGACTATTTTGCTAAGCTAGGTAGGACCTCTGAAGAAGGTTTTAATTTAATGCAGCCTTTCATGGTATATTAGCCTATTTGTGAAGCCTTAATAGAGCAGAGCTTTGGATGAGTAATTAATAAGTTCCCACTAAAATTGCATGTCATTATTGGCTCAGTAATTCAATTATTAATGTTTCAGGCAAATTTGGGAAAAGAAAACAGAAAGCAGTTGTAGGTATTTCAATCACAAGTAATGAGAACAGCAAGTCCACTGAAAAATCATTAGAAAAATCTGTAGGGCAGCAGGAGGCTAGAGAAACAGACAGAATAAAGAAACACAGAGATCAGAAGAGCTAATGCTGCAGAGCTGGCATAAATTGAGTCAACACCTACTCTGCAGTAGAAGATGATGTTGCATTTAATTCTTCGTCTTCCTAAATGGGCCAACTCCATCAAAACCTATAACCACTGAAATTGTGCTACTTTTCTGTGGTCAGTATAACTTTGAGGGGCTTATGTTTTAAGCAGTTTATCAGGGAATTATGTAATTAGTAAATTATAAAACTAGATGAGCTCCTGAAAGCTTTCCTGACCTGAGGTGGTCAAAAAATTCTTTGTTTTGACAAGCTTTAGTCAAACTGCTAAACCATCTCCTTGGCACAAGTGTACTTCCCTGCAAAGTCTAGTTTCAGCAAGAACTTTGCTAAAACAGTTTATCCAGAGCCCCTCCCCCCAAACTTCCATACTCTGTTCACCCCCTCTATCTGATCAGGTTTCTTATCCACCACCCCTAGGTGATGTCTGATCTCTGACCTTGGCCTGTCTTCAGCAGGTATTCTGCAAAGTTGATTTAGCCAGAGTCCCCTTTACTCCTGATGTAGTTGTTTTCCATCCAGTGACCCCTACTCATACCTCTGTTTATGAATTCCCACTTGCCCATGCTGTGGGCACTCAAGGTTGGCTCGATGTCTCTCTCTCACTGTAAAATTCCATCACAGTAGTCCCTGTATCTATAACAATGGTCATGAATAAAGTCAACCTTACCATTTTAACCAATGGCATGGAACACATTTTCTTTAACAGTGGTCTGCACCCACACAGTCTCATCACTTGTGAATGCCCATATTCCCAATGCAAAGAAGTTGATATTGCAGTCACATAATCTCTACAATATTCTCGATGTTCATGCTCTGACTTTGCCTAATGCTTATTCATTCTTCAACCTAATAGTCTTGGGTGAAGACTATCTCATCTCATAAGTTTAATTTAGAATATGAACACAAGATCACCACTGCCAGTTAAGCAGAGAGTGTAGCAAATCATTAAACGCTAACCGACTATTTCATAACTGACCTGACACATGACCAGGCACTAAAAATAGCAAAGGCGAATTAAGAACAAATGACTTTTGCTTCAAATAATCACAAGAAAGAAACTTTATAAATTTAATATGTGGATTGGAAGGAGATACAGCAGGGGAAATGAAAAGGAAGAGCATTATTAAAAGACGCCTGGTGCAGACACGCTCGGAGAAGACAATCGAACCCCACTCCATTACTCTTGCCTGGAAAATCCAGTGGACAGAGAAGCCTAGTAGGCTGCAGTCCATGGAGTCACTAGGAGTCGGACATGACTGAGCAACTTCACTTTCACTTTTCACTTTCATGCATTGGAGAAGGAAATAGGAACCCATTCCAGTGCTCTTGCCTAGAGAATCCCAGGGACGCGGGAGCCTGGTGGGCTGCCGTCTATGGGGTCGCACAGAGTCGGACACGACTGCAGTGACTTAGCAGCAGAAGCAGCAGACAGGCTAACAGTGGTGAACGAAACTATTCGTGGCCCTTGCCTTCTTATACTATGAGGCAAATATGTGTGACTATAGAATGAATATGTGGTAAAACTTGCAGCTGCTGAAGCAACAGCTACATCCAATTGGAATCTCCCAAATTACCTCATTTATCAAACCAATGAGTACAAATTTTATTCATTAAAATTTTTTTAAATTTGCAGTGTTATTTATCCAATTATCCACTCTCATCTATCTAAAATCCCTAGTGACATTTTCTAAAATATTTTCCTGGATTATAAGTAGCAACACTAATTCATGAATTTTTAATCTTCAAGCTTTAAAATTCAGACTATAATAAGCTGGCTTCTCAAAATCCATCACATTATAAATAATGTAATTTCTATATGGCAAAGACTATGCTAAGTATTAGGAAGATAAAAATGGAGAAGCTGTTCTTAAATTTTTCAGCCAGGAATTCAGATTAGAGGAAATGGAAACCACACCCCTACTACTCTCTAATTATTATATTTCTTTATATTCAAAATTTACAGTGATTTACCCCTTCATGGATGGTAGAATATTATGCTGCCCAAGCCTCAGCCTCAGGAATATTGAAAGCATTTAAAATACCAAATCCATCAAAAATAATGCAGTTATAAACTATAATGTTAAATTGCACATTCCCCAACCAGGATACTAAAATAAAAAATGTTCTTATTGTCACATACATGTGAAAACTATTTGGGTACTTAAAATGTAGAAAACTGTACATAGCATAAAAAAAGGAAACTCTACATGTAAATAAAGAGAGTAATGTGAAAATTTACAAACATAAAAACAGTATAGAAAATAATAGCTCAGATTTAATTTCTCTACTTAGTTATATGTGATTTTAAGTTAAAAATTAATTTCCAAATGGCTGCACATATTTATTTTACAAATATAGTTAATATCAATTTAGTATGAAAATTATCAATCATAAATACTGAAATATATTAACACATGAAAGTTTATAAAAGCCTTATAGTGAACTTTAAAAATGCAAAAGTAATTATGCCACTAGTCTAAACTTTATGGAGCAGTCTGAGATTTCATGTATAGTTCAACAGTTTATATAGAAGTCTATGCCACTGAGAGAAAGAAATTCCTCATACTGTTTTAGAATTGTTTTTAAGCATTCTCTGAAACCATCTACTTGCTAAGAAAGAAATAAAAGTCAAATGCAAAAGATATCCATAATGTATTCATGTCCTTCAGCACTGAGTAGATAAATCATTCTTATTTAAATGAAATCCTTGACTTTTTTTTTTTTTTTTTCTCCTGCTCTTATGTTCAAGTGATATGCTAAGGGTATGGAATTCTCAGAGAACATTCTGTCTCTCCATTTTTTCCTCCTTTCAGGATGAAGAGTGAAACTAATGGGAAGAGTGCAACCTAAAATGAAACCTCAAAGGATAATTCATTGAAAAATGATGCAGGACGTGGACTATTTGGCAGAGAATTTTCATAAGTCTTGTTATTTCTATCCACAACGTCCTATGAGATTTTTCTCCTTATCATACAGAATATTCACTGCACTAACTGTAAACTTAAGGAAAATTGAGACATTTTATAACTTCCCTAATATGGAAGAAATGTTATTTTCCTCTAAATTGTCTTAACGGTGATTGCCCAGGGACTAGTTTGAGGTATCTGAAAAAAATTTAACTACACCTCCAATGTTAGGCTAAAATGGAATTATTAAGATTAAAAGTGGTAGCAGATTAAATGGAAATCAGGTTGTCGAAGGAGCCAAGTGTACCTTATCATAGTAAGGCTAGTGCTATTATGTTTTAAGAAACAGTGTCAAGATTCTTCATAATGGAAGGAATAGGTATTTCTGTGTTTTCCCATGAAACTATGATGAATTAGCTCCAGAAAAATTATAATAAAATAAAAATTAAAAAATAAAATTAATCCTCACTTTTGCAGTATGTATTCCTTTTTAAATAACTAGTGTAGAAATTAATAAGGCTTTATTGGTGTATGGAAGACTGAATTGGCATTAAAAGCATTAACAGTGGGCCAAGCAATCACCATTCCTTTCAGTTCAGAAACAAATAATAAGAACTTTTTATCAGCTAGTCATGTCTGAGAAGGTCTTTCCAATTGGCACTACTGGTAAAGAACTTGCCTGCCAATGGGGGAGATGTAAGTTCAGTCTCTGGATTGGGAAGATCCTCTGGAGGAGGAAATGGCAACCCACTCTAATATTCTTACCTGGAAAATCCCACAGGCAGAGGAGCCTGGTGCGCTAAAGTCCCTGTCTGAGAAAAATCATCTTTGTAATACAAACCAACTAAAGAGACTTTTCCCCCTTTCTATGCGGAATAGTTGAAAGCCCTGGTGTAGGAGAAGGAGCACTGAAGATACTAAAAAAAAAAAAAAAAAGAAAAAGAAAAAGAAAGGTTGGAAGAACAGAGAAAGGAGTTTAGGCAAAATTAATTCAATCTTTTCAAGTATGCATTTTATATTTGCATTAGAGTCAACATTTTACATTTTCGTGAAAAGTATACTTTATTATTTTTGCAAGACATCTTCAAGTTACCAACACAGACTTACCTGAGACAGCCAATAAACTATATTGTTACAGAAGAATACTTCATGGGCTGCTTAAGTTCATGCACGTCTTTTCCTAGCTTCCAGCATAAATTTTAATTGTTGTTGTTTAATTATTTCCTACCTGGGGTGCTATATTTGAGAATGATTTTCATTTAATCAGTTCTGACAAGGACACAATTAAGGAACACAAATTCAGTTTATATGTCAAACCAATGCCCTACACAAAGTCCCCTGAAGAAAACTGGCTCAGTTTCTTGGGGCTTCCCTGGTGGCTTAGACAGTAAAGAATCTGCCTGCAATGCAGGAGACCCAGGTTCTATACCTGGATTGGGAAGAGAGACCTGTAGGCAGTACAAGAACCAACTCTTAGCATTGGACATGGAACAATGGACATGGTTCAAAATTGGGAAAACAGTACGTCAAGGTTGTTTACTGTCACCCTGCTTATTTAACTTATATGCAGAGTACATCATGTGAAATGCCAGGCTGGGTGGATCACAAACTGGAATTAAGATTACTGGGAAAAATATCAACAACCTCACATATGCCGATGTTAAAACTCTAAGGGCAGAAAGCAAAGAGGAAGGAGACTCTAGATGAGGGTGAAAGAAGAGAGTAAAAAAGCTGGCTTAAGACTCAACATTCAAAAATCTAAGATCAGGAAAGCCAGTCCTATCACTTCAGGGCAAATAGATGGAGAAAAAGTGAAAACATTGACAGATTTTCTTTTGGGGGCTCCAAAATAACTGTGGATGTTGACTGCAGCCATGAAGTTATATAGAATTAAAATAATTAAACAACATGACCATTAGACTGAGGAAGTTTTAATGTCTTAGTAGTCTATGTAAGTGAACCAAAATATTAACCTATGACTGCTCAAGGGGAAGAAATAGAAACCCAAGGACAACCAATCACAAACAGACAATCAGTCTTTCCTGAACACTGCAACCACTTAAGCTGTAGCCAATCAAACTCTTTCTGACTTTGCTTCTACTTCTCTGTAAAACTCTTGCCCTAATCTCTTGTCTGTGGAGCCCTTCTACCTATTTCCAGCCTGATGCTGCTGGATTGGTTATTGCTCAAATAAACTCTTACATTTAAAAAAATATATCTCAGTTTATCTTTTAACAGTCATGATTAATACTTTCCCTATACTTATGAAAATAAATAGACCAAACCTAATGAGAGCAGCCCTCTGTGATTATGAATAGTCTCTGGAGATTATTTATGATCACACAAGCTTGGATTGTCAGAATAATTAACAGAAGGTGGAGTAGGCTAAAGTGATTGCTGATTTTTTTTTTTTCCCCTTCCCTCTATAATGCCATACTGGGCTTGTATCCTGAAAGATTCTCTATGTACTGAGCAAGCTTATAGTTCAGAAGAAGGAAAGTTTAATAGGTAGATATTTACCTGTTCTAGACATCAATGATTTTTGTCCAATAAAACAGAAAACTCCAAAGGTCATCATCATCATTTGTTGCTCTGTTGGTTGTTAATTAATCATTCCTGCATCTGATTTCACATTCTTTTCCTAAAACTGCACTATTAAATAGTATTTAAATACCAAACTCCTTAAATGTACCTAAAACTGGTTTTAACATCTTCCTTAATTAATCAGATCTATGATTCATAATAATCATAGATTAACATACATTATATAACACATATTTAAGAATCATCAACACAATTTTGGAAAAAATATGGTGAGAAGTTTGTACTTCTACAAATAAAAATACATGGTAGGCAATATGGTTCTGAAATAAAAATAAGTGGTTCATAAGAATAGATTAAAATATCCTACACAAAGTAAGTTTTTATTATCGATATAACTTTCCTATTATAATATTCTTTGAATAAATTTATCTATATCATATAGGAGAAACAAAAAATAAGTATTTAAAAGAGAAAGTAACATATAAACTATTAATAACAATTTTAAATATAGTCATTTAAATTTCTAAATAGTAAAAAAATAAATTAGATAAAAATATTCAAGATGTATATGGGAGATAATTCTATTTTATAAGGCCAACTTAAATTCAAATGGCTAAAAATTAATAACATAGAAAATAAAGCTGAGTGAAGGAAGAATATGAAATCACATTTATGTATTTAAAAATCTGAATTTTAGGTTCTTATTTAGCCACACAAATGTAAAATAAAGCATATATAATGTAGGGTTTTCAAAAATATAGTTTCTTTTCAAATTGCAGGGTGGGTTAAATAGCCATACTATGCATGACTGCCTCAACAATGTCTTCTGAAAATGGAGTGGAGCCTGTGGTTCATGCAGTGCAATTTGTAAATCCTACAGAAAATATTCATTTTATTTGACCCATAGTGTTATATTTAGGAATTTATTTGGAGGAATTAATCAGAAATGCACATCAAAATTAACTATAAAAACACTTTGTAAGATTCTTATAAAAATAAATTTAAAATGTTATTTATTAAACAAATTATGTTACTCCATTAAAATTCATCAGAATAATCTTGTAAAACATTTTACTACACAGGGATAGACAAACATTGCATAAATTGAATAAACAACAGGGATTATGAAATGGTATGTGAAGTATATATTCACATGTAAACATTTGCATACAGAATTTATTAGTATATTCTATATCATACCAACTGTAAGCATGATTGGATAGTAGTTTTCACTGACAAATAGGTAGGTAGATAGTAGTTTTCATATATATACTTAAATCTATGTACTGCAAATGTAAAAATACAAAGGCTGGGAACTCCCACTTTGAAAAACTGTTTTTGTTTTTCAAAACTATGCCAAGTCACTTCAGTCATGTCCAACTCTTAGTTACCCCATGGACTGTAGTTCTCCAGGCTCCTCTGTCCATGAATTTCTCCAGGCAAGAATACTGGAGTGGGGTGAAATGCCCTCTTCTTGCAATGCCCTCTTCCAGGGAATCTTCCTGACCCAGGGATTTAACCTGCATCTCTTAGGTCTCCTGCATTGGGAGGTGGGTTCTTTATCTCTAGTGACAACTGGGAAGCCCCAGTCAGCAGGTGAATGGATTAACAGGAACTGCAGCAAGCACATTCCTATTATGGATACTATCAAGCAATAAAAAGGAACGGATGTCCATGTATGCTACAACATGGATGAATTTCAAAATAATAATGCTGAGCAAAAGATGACAGACATGAAAGATTCTATATGAATTTCTTTACATGGGGAATCTAGGCAATGCAAATCACTTAATACAATTATAAAGAAAACGAATGGTTGTCTGTAAACAGTAATACAGGAGGATTGGTTGCAAAGGACCAAATAGAATTTTCTGTGACTATATTTCAATTATGGTCTTTACATTTGTCAAAATTCATTGGAGACATTTACACATAAAGTGCTTATCATTTACTATATCTAAGTAAAATGCATTAAACTACGAAGGTTCATTAAAATACCTTCCAATTAAATACCAAATGTATATTTAAGAACACATTTAATATTTATCATATATTTTTATATTTGCCATTAAAAGTAGCTACAAAATTTTTGTAGTTGTAACTCAGTAAGACTGAATGAACAGCACCTGTATAATCTTTCACGTATTTAATCTATAGATTTCTTTTATACCCACTGGAATCTAACCCCCAAGTTGGCACATGAATTAAGAGTCATCAGTGACTTCTCAGAGATAAATGATGCCTAAACCAGATCAAATCCTTCTAGTGGGTTAAAAAGTCGCTGAGATAATTTGTTGAGAAATTCTGAGAACAGACTTGGAAAAAAATGAGTCTGCACTCAGTATTGCTATATTTAACAAATGGAAATTTTTTTTTTCCAAATTTAAAATAAGAAAGCAGTATCATAACATTTTAATGCACATGATGTAATTCATGTGCTCACATGAATCATCCTTATGTTACATCTTTGGAATCGTCATGGCAAGGCTATAAAAGAAGCCATACAGCTAACAGTGAAAGTATATCTCTTCCGAGTCTAAAGCCACAGATTTACAATTATCCAATGACAAAAGGAAACAAAAATAAACTCAAAATAACAAGCCTATCACATGCCATTTGCTTTAATGTAACAAGAATTATTCACAATATAAACTGAGGTTAATCTAACTTTAATATCCCAGTTTGAATAAACATAGTTTCATTATATGATGACAAGGTATATTATTAATATTATCTTATGTATCCTCAATTTTTTCCTGTACTTCTTGACCTAGAGTGATGAATTTAATGTTAAGTATTCATCTTACTCTTCAGTAATGGAATTAAAGGTTATGATTAGGATGATCATTAATTTTGTGTTTGGAAAAGAATGGTGGAAAACATTAATACCATGAGAAAAAAATCTTATTATGTAGTTATTAAATTATATTAAAACCTCAGCAAATATTACACAAAATCAGTAATTTCCAGCAAAATGCTAAAAGTGAAGACTTTAAAAGAGAATTATCAAAGTATTAGCAGTTCCTATATAGAAAATCATGTTCAGAATGAAATGTACAGCAAAGAAAAAGACTGGTATTTAGAAAGTGTCACTTTAAAACTATTAAGATTTTATATTTTAATTTGTCTAAATTAAAAATATTGAAATCAACTAAGGTTTATAGTCCAAGAACTCTAGGAATATTAGACTGCAGTGGACAGTACTATTGAAAGCTAACAGTCATTTCACCATATACTCTTAACAATGTCAATACGGCAGCTAGAGTTTGCTTCAGGAATATGATTGAATTTCAGTGAAATATAAGCAAAAATTAAAATTAGAAAGTTGCTGGAAGCCTTGGTAGTAACTTTTCCCAACTTTCAAGCTAGATACATAAAAGTTTCTCCCTCTCTCTCTTCTCTTTAAAAGGGAAGCATGTAGCCTTGTTTTTATTGGCAGTCATCTTATAACCAAGATATTGAAGAATTTCAGCACTTATCCAACATTGTGGAAAGCAAACTGGAACCCAGAAACACCTGTGCTCTTTGACTATATCACTAAACTTTTGGATCAGGGTGAATACCACTCCTTTTCTGGACTTTATGGTAAATGATAACACACACCCTCACTGTTTGGGCCACTTTGATTTCACTATTAGGTTGTTAACAGAGGAGAGTGTTTTGACAAATGAAGACTTTGGGAACAGGAAAAAATGATATCACAACAAGCATACAAAGAAATAAGCTTGTCAAAACCAAATTTGTGCTGTGCAAAATTAAACAGGCAAGGAAGACCTTATTCAATGCTATTAAAATGGGGAATTGAGGCCAGAATTCAGTCTGGGCTCAACTCTGTTGAAGTAAAGGGCTGAAGAGTTTAAGAGCTGAGGTGGGGAAATTATAAACCCTTGGTGTCTGCTAGGGCTTCTCTGGTGGCTCAGAGGTTAAAGCATCTGCCTATGATGCAGGAGACCCAGGTTAGATCCCTGGGTCGGGAAGATCCCCTGGAGAAGGAAATTAGTTGTACTCAAAGGAAAAGACCACTTTTTGTACCTTCATGAAAGGGGGCAGTTTAACAGCTTGGATCAAGTTGGCCTCTGAAGTTAAGCTCATCCCCTCTCATACAGAATCTGGCAATTAGGGGTACTATCTGGGGTCGCAAAGAGTCAGACATGACTGAGAGACTGAACTGAACTGAACCTCCCGCAATGATAACACTTCATAGAGATGGCTCCCAGTCCCAGAGAAAGACATTCCTGGGTTGGAAAACTGACAAAAAGCTTTTATAAAAAGTGATCTCAAAGGGTCACAGGCAGAATTTACAGCTGCAAGTTTTCTAAAGACATGCTCTAAAAAAGAGAAGTCACAAACCTAGAGTCAGGAAGAAATCTGACTAAAGCTGGATCAAGTAAAACAGCCTGAATGTTTGCGTCTCTCAAGTTTCCTTTCGCAAAACCTCATCTCTCGATGTGATGGTTTTAGGAAGTGGAGACATCGGAAGGTGATCAGACAACAAGGGTAGTCTACATGAACGAAATGTGTACCCTTATAAAGGGAGCTCATAGAAGACTCCCTTTATCCCTTTCTTCTGAGAGAGGTTACAACAAAAAGATGGCTGCTTCTAAACCAGGAAGAAGGTTCTCATCAGACACCAGAAGTTCCAGCAAAGAATTCTCAGATTCCAGACCATGGGAAACAAATGTCTTGTTCATAAGTCACCTAGTCTATGTTTTTTGTTTTTGTTTTTGTTTTTATTTTCTAATAGCAGCATGAATTGACTAAGACAGAAGGGAACATTAAGGTCATCTTGGTCAGATTGAATGGAGGAGTCAGAGCGGAGATAGTAAGGACCTCATGATACCAGGCCAAGTAGATGCCTTGTCATGTACCAAGTAGAGGACTCATGCTGCTGGGAAACTACTGTTTAAACTCTGGCTTAGCATTTGCTTCTTATTTAGTGATTGTGTAGCATTAGGTGCCTTGGTAATGATGAGCTAACAAAATATATAAACTATTGTATTACATTAGGTATTTCTTGGGGGTATTTAATATATCATTAATGTAAGTGACACGGAGACAAAAAGTAGAGGAAGCATAGTGAAGAACTTAGATTAAAAATTTAAGCTCGGGAGGCAAGGCCATAGCCTCCCAGAAAATAGCTTTCTCTGTTGCTTTCTGTAGATTTTCCCACCAATCAAGCGTATCCCCTGCACCTATGGCCCCTACTTCAATGTATCCCATAACCAGACCTCATCCCCGCCTGCCTGTGATTTTTGTATAAAAACCCCTCACTACTGACGCTAGGGGGTTCACTCCTTCCGAGGAGATTGAACCCCGGCGCGCGCCGGCTTAATAAATCCTCTTGCTTATTGCATCGAATTCGAGCCATTGTGGTCTTTGGAGCGACAGGTCCTGAGAAAAGGCCGCGAGGTCTTACAATAGTTTTCCTTAGAAAGCCTACTTACTAGACTTCAATAAAAATGTGATCATCTAACATTCTATATAATGTAAAATGAGATAAGTTTTCTAACTCAATAATGAAGGTACCAGCATATACAGGAAAGTGAGAAAAGAAAAAAAAATACATTGACATAAAAAGCAAGTCTGATCACCTTAACTTCTTCAATATTTGGCTTCTTTACACAAAACTATTCAAACATACTCACTGTTTATTTTATTTTTTCAAATAATTTTACATTTTTTTCATACCCCACTGTTTCTTGAAAGACATTCTAGCCAGTGTCCACCCCAGTCAAGGGTATAATTTCAAATATCCCAATTCAGAGACCTTTAACTCAGGATCAGCATGAAAACAAGAATTCTATGAGGCAAAATCTTCTCTTGAACATTTCTCTGAGTAGTTTTCATCTTATAAAATTGATCTAAAGGATTGTTTCTGTAAATGTGGTTCACAGACTAGTGTAGAGTCTTGAAATGTTTATTACCACTTTGCTTGTAGATATTATTACCAGTTTGCAAGTTTTCAGAAAATGTCATAACATTTTGACATTGCTTCTCAACACTCAGTACACTTTTCAAATTTAATTTTTCTAATAATTCAGTTTATATTATTTTATATCCCGTGAGAGATTTTTTAACTGGTCCTTTCACATATATATCTAAAAGCATGATAGAAAACAAGTAGGTCACAAATCTATTAAATATTTAAGGAAGCAAACTTACACCAATAGAAAGTGATCTAAGAATGCTCAGGACCCAGAATGAGAAATTCCACCCTAAATGAGGCCAAAGAGAAAGAGCCATCCGGAAACCAGATCCTGGGAATAGCAGATTTGATAACTTTGCTAATCCTGGTCCTCCAAAGGGCATATGCCAAGACAGGATCAAATACCTGGGTGAAAAGGAAACAGGCATGGAAAATGAAAAGCGCTGAGTGAAGTGTCAGTGCGTGCATGCTAAGTTGCTTAGGTAGTATATGGTTCTTTGTGACCCCATGGACTGTAGCCTGCCAGGCTCCTCTGCCCTTGGGAATTCTACAGGCAAGAATACTGGAGTGGGTTGCCATGCCTTCCTCCAGGGGATCTTCCCAACACAGGGATCAAACCTGCATTTCTTTCATCTCGTGCATTGGCAGGCATGTTCTTTACCCCTGGCCCCACCTGGGAAGCCCGAGCGGTGTCAGGACATGATCCAAATATAACCACAGGTGAAGGAGAAAGAAAGAGAAATCTGGGTGGAAGCATCATGGACTGCTTTGAAGTCTAAGAAAGGTGCAGCAAAGTCTCCATGGGCTCCTTGAGCTCTGAATAGGTCGTCAAATTTCCCTGGAATGGGCCTGCCTTAGGCTCAGATGATAAATCATCTACCTGCAATGTGGAAGACCCAGGTTCAATCCCTGAGTCAGGAAGATCCCCTGAAGAAGGGAATGACAATCCATTCCATTATTCTTGCTAGAGAATCCCATGGAAAAAGGAGCCTGGTGGCTACAGCCCATGGGGTCACAAAGAGTCAGGAATGACTGAGTGAATAAGCATGTAGCATCCCTCTGCACTCTGTCACAGGAGGTAGATTTCAGAGCATAGCAGCTGGGGTCTCTGGCCAATGATCAAATTGAGGCAGTTCTCACAACCACCAGTGATATCTCCATACTACACAGATCTACTTCACATAAGTCCAAATCACAGCTCCAGTACAATTCCCATGGGCTTTTATTTCTGCAGGAAAATTACTAAGAAAGAGACTAGAGGGAGGAACTGCAGCTCCTCTACTGCAGTTTCTGGTGCTCATCTCTGAACTTCACTGTCCATCTTCAATGTCCCTCAGGCTGAGCTATCAACCAGGGGTGTCTTGGTGGCTTACTTGGTAGTGTGTGACATAAACCTCCATCCCAGAAGTTTCCTTATGCTCCTTTTAGTCCAGGGCTGCTGCACAAGTGCACCCAATGTTAACACTGTAGGCTGTTGCCCTATTATGGCAAGGGACTGCAAGGAGGCGTGCAAGAGGATCTCCTGAGACCCCAGGTATTTCGCAGACCTCAAGAATTGATGCTTCAAACTGTGGTGCTGGAGAACACTCTTGAGAGCCTCTTGGACAACAAAGAGATCAAACTAATCAATCCTAAAGGAAACCAATGCTTTATATTCATTGGAAAGGCTGATGCTGAGGCTGAAGCTCCAATAATTTGGTCATCTGATGTGAAGAGCCAACTCATGGAAAAGACTCTGATGCTGGGAAAGATTGAGGGCAGGAAGAGAAGGGGGCAACAGAGGATGACATGGTTGGATGGCATCACCTATGCAATGGACATGAGTTTGAGTATGAGCAAACTCTGGGAGATAGTGAAGGACAGGGAACCTGGTGTGTGTTCATGGTGTTGAAGGAGTTGGACATGACTTACAGACTGAACAACAGCTATTACTATGTAAAGCAGCTCTACCTAGGCTTGCTGGTCTGTGTCGAATGGCACAGTCATGACGAGGACTCCTCTTGTTGCCTGCTGACTGCCAGATACAAGTGTCCCAAGGGTGCTGGCGGCAGAAGCACCTGAATCATGCTGAGTAAAGGAGAGGTATTTGGATTTAGGGGGATTCTTTCCAGAGGGAAGCAGAAATTATGAGAGAGGAAAGGGGAGATAAGACAAGAGCATGTGCATATCCTGGATCTCTGCTTGTAGATTAAAATCAAGGGAAGGAAAGGGTAGAAATACTGAGCTAGGTTCTGGAGAATCTATAGGAAACAGAACTATGTTGTATCTGACTGGAGGGATGGACTGTTAATCGCAAGCTTCTCAGAGAAACCTCAACCTTAGAGTGACCTTCTACCCTGCAAATAATAACAGCAATAAAACAAGAAAAGCTAAGTAGGTAATGAGTTGGATCCTAAACATCCCAGTTTTGTTTTGTCTTTGTTTAAAAAAAGTGGCTAAGGGTAGGACTTTTGAAGGCTGGGCGGCCTGCAGCTATCAGCACTAGCTCTATTCTCTGCTGGGCTTAAACAGCAGCCTCTTTGGGCTCCAAGGACCTAACTGACATGTGCTTGCTCTGCAACCACAGCATCTTGGGAAGAAAAAAACGTAAAGCCAGGACGATCAGGAAGGGAGAAATTACTCTGGAAGACTGGTGATAACACACATTTTATTTATCATAAACTATTAAAAACAAAACTTTACTTGGCAAATCAAGCTGTTGATAACCTGGGAGAAATTAGCCATTTTTGAAAAGAATTACATGCATTGCACACCTTGGCTTTGACCAATGTGCATGAATTAGTAGGAAGATGTAAATGAACATGGCATGCTCCACCTTCTTCCTTCAGAGAGAGAGATATATATGAGGAAGAGAATAAATACTTGAAATATTTTAAGTTGTTCTATTATGTAAATAAGTCTAAGCGTTTCTGTGATTCCCAAGGCAGGACACATATGTGTATAATTACTCTATCACACTTGCATAATGAAATTAGAGGGATGTGACAGGGGGTAACTGAGAGGCAAGGGAAAGTGGTTGATAGTATTTGAGATATCAAAGACTATGGGTATCAGGGCAATTATACAGATAGTCGTTTTAGCATCTTTGAAGGAAAATAGTATCTAATTTATAGGCTAGGATGAAAACACTTCAAACAATTCTATTCCTCATATCCAGAAGCTATTGAAGGATGGAAAATGCAAAATTGTATCAGGAAGGACAAAACTATGAACATTTTCAAATTCTTCTTTGTATAAAGACTATATATGCATCCTAGGTCTGTGATAACAAAGTCACAAACTAGGTGACTGAAAGCAAGAGAAAATTTATTCCTTACCGTATAGGAGATTGGAAGTCTGAAATCAGGGTATTGTCAAGACAAATGCCCCCTGGAAGACTTTGCTGTTGTTCAGTCACTCAGCTGTGTGCCACTCTTTGTGAGCCCATGGACTGCTGCATGCCAGGCTTCCCTGTCCTTCACTATCTCCCACTGCTTGCTCAAACTCAAGTCTGTTGTGTCAGTAATGCCATGCAACCATCTTATCCTCTGTCGCCTCCTTCTCTTCCTGCCCTCAATATTTCCCAACATCAGAATCTTTCCAATGAGTTGTCTTTTCATATCAGGTGGCCACAGTACTGGAGCTTCAGCCTCAGCAACAGTCTTCTAATGAATATTCAAGATTGATTTCCTTTAGGATTGGCTAGTTTGAGCCCCTTGCAGTCCAAATGATTCTCAAGAGTCTTCTCTAGCACCACAGTTCAAAAGCATCAGTTCTTTGGTGCTCACCCTTCCCTATGATCCACCTCTCATATCTGTACATGACTACTGGAAAGACTTTAGGAAAGAATTTCTTGTTGCTTCTTCCCAGCTTCTAGTGGATGCTAGTAATCCTTAATTTTCCTTTGTTTGTAGCTGCATCATTTCAATTTCTTCCTCTAAGTTCATATGGCCACCTCCTGTGTGTGTGTGTCTCTGGATCTAAATTATTTTCTTTTTATTTTGGCTGTGATGGATCTTCACTGTGGTGCAGGCTTCTCTAGTTGCTGAGTACAGTCTTAGTTGCCTTGTGGCATGCAGGATCTTAGTTCCCTAACCAGGGACTGAACCACATCCCCTGCACTGGAAGGTGGATTCTCAACTACTGACCACCAGGGAAGTCCCCTATATTTCCCTTTTCTTAAAGGGCTCCAGTCATATTGGATTTAGGGCTCACTCTAATCTAGTATGACCTTATCATAACTTGATGACATCTGTAATGACTCTATTTGCCAATAAACTCACATTCATGGACATGAATTTTGAGGTGGGGGGAGCATTATTCAACCAAGTTAAATGACATATGTAAAACTTGCAAGCAATCAAGAATTACAATGCAAATATAAGAGTACCCAAATATCTTTAATATTCTTAAGAAAATAAAACAGCTGAAATCATGGTTAACAGAAAAAAAAAAAAGATACAGGAATGTTTAGAAACAATTTTTGCTCCAGTGATTTTTCCTTTTATTTTAATTGTTTTGAATATTATCTCATTAACTTTATATTAGGATATATTGAGTTCATAAAAACAGTTTTAGAATGTATGAGATTATAAAATTGGATAAATATTCACTGTGAAGTTATTTTGATAAATCATTTTCATCTAGTACTCTAGCTAGTAGGCAAAACTAAAAACTTAATGAAAATATCTTTGTTTTTAAGTGATAAAAACTACAAAGAGAATGATGACATTTTTGTCAAGCAGGAAAGAAATAGTTTTCTCTTCTTTCTCTCAGCACATTGTGCCTTTTCCTGACTTTTTCTTATTTCTCTGGCCTCATACGCTCCCTCTCTTCTTTGCTCCCTTGATCTTCTTGCTGGTTCTAGAATTTGCCACACTCATCTCTATTCACTGTTACTTTCCTGAAAGTCGGCACTTCCTGAACGGTTCAGTGGGTACAGAATTTGCCTACAATGCAGGAAATACAGGAGACACAGGTTTGATCCCTGGGTCGGGAAGATCCTCTGGAGAAGGAAATGGCAACCCACTCCAGTATTCTTGCCAAGAAAATTCCATGGACAGAGGAGCCTGGCGGGCTACATTCCATGAGGTCGTAAAGTGTGACATGACTGAGCATGATGTGAGATCACAGGACACACATCCACTGACCACTCAGGTCTCTGCTCCTATGTCGCTGCCTCAAGAGGACCTCTCTACACCATCCTCTACATCTATCACCCACTCTCTCCTCTTATTTACTTGAGTTTACACTGTTGTGTTTAGTTGCTTGTGTTTTTACATATTAGAAACTATGTATCTGCTTGGTCTACCTCTCTTTCCAGCATTAGGGTAGGGAATTTTTCCTTAATATATACAGATGAAAAAATTAGAGAACAAATTAAATGGAAGAATCTTTTAAAATCATTATCATTTGTTTTGAAAAATAAGCAAATTTTGATCAATTGCTAATGAAGCTTTCAATGTTATAGAACAGAAAATCTCTTATAAGCAAATTAAGTAAATTAAAAAAAATAGCTCCATTTTTTTTATGGGTTTTGAGGACTATTTGAAAAAACTATGGTTTTATCACTCTTTGAATTTATTTTTAATAAACTGACTTACAAGTGATAAAGTAAAGCAAAAAGTTCTTAAAATATTTTTAATGAATTCATGTTGAAAGGAAACTATTTAGATATTAAATATTAATATCTTATACCATTGTACAGTATATACAGCAAGATGCCAACACTTCAATCTTAACACTTATTCATATTCATTGATAGAAGTCATTTGGAAAGACATTTTGAATTTCTTTGTGCATCATTGTAACAACCTCATAACCTCTTGAAATTTGTAACTCATGTTTACATTTTTCATGAACCTCTTGTTTAGTTTCATCATTGGTTCTGTATATTACTCCTCTTTTGTACTTCTGGGCAGCTTCCCTGGTGGCTCAGATGGTAAAGCGTCTGCCTAAAATATGGGAGACCTGTGTTCAATCCCTGGGATGGGAAGCTCTCCTGGAGAAGGAAATGGCAACCCACTCCAGTACTCTTGCCTGGAAAATCCCATGGATGGAGGGAGCGGGTAGTCTGTAGTCCATGAGGTCGCAAAGAGTAGGACACGACTGGCGACTTCACTTTTACTTTTCACTTTTTTGTACTTCTAATATTTTACTAGGCCTGTGAGACATAGTATAAAATTCTTATAGTGTTGATTTTTCCCTCTGAGAGAATAAATTTGTCTTTTTTTTTTTTTTGGTGTATGATAATAAACTCAAAGTGATTCTGAAATTAAAAGTAAAAATTCTCAAAATGGATTCTAAATTTAGAATTGAAATCAATGCTAACTTTAATCTCTTCAAAGATTTTTTGGGTTTCAAATTTACTTACATAGTGGAAACTAGAGAGTATTAATGGATTCTTTATAATGTTCACATCTTAAATTATTTTTAAATGTAAACTCAGACATACAATGAAATCTTATTTAATAAAAGTATAATATTTACAAGTTAATCCACACAGTTTCCTTTCTACTACTGTTATGTTTAGGAAAAATGTCTCTTTATTTTTAAGGCTAATCATGTGCTCTGAAATTCACCTTTTCCTGTCCCCCTGAGACAACACTGTGGATAATCCCTTCTTTCCAAGTCTCCCAAACTTCTCTCTCTACTTTATTTTCCCCCATCAATGCTAAAGCATGTTTTAAAATTCTTTAAAATTTTTACAAAAGATTATCAGCATCTTTCCATTCAATCTCTTCTCCCAGTTCTATTTCTATATCAAAATTAAACAAAAAAACCCAATACTTTTTGAAAAGTTGCTAAGACTTCTATAAAAAATGTTATACTAAACTCTGAAAAAAGTCAATTTGTATCTTATGTTGCTGCTACTGCTGCTGCTAAGTCACTTCAGTCATGTCCGACTCTGTGCGACCCTATAGACGGCAGTCCACCAGGCTCCCCTGTCCCTGGAAATCTCCAGGTAAGAACACTGGAGTGGGTTGCCATTTCCTTCTCCAATGCATGAAAGGAAAAAGGGAAAGTGAAGTCGCTCAGTCGTGTCGATCCTTTGCAACCCCATGGACTGCAGCCCACTAGGCTCCTCCATCCATGGGATTTTCCAGGCAAGAGTACTGGAGTGGGGGTGCCATCACCTTCTCTGGTATCTTATGTTATCTCCTAGTATTATTCTGAAAATATCTTCATCCTTAAAAGCTATATCCATTTTTATGCATAACCTTATCTCCCTAGAAACTGATATTTCCCACTGATTATTTTTAATCTGTCTCCTTAGCAGACCCTCATTCCTTTGGCCATTTCTAAAGGTCTGTATTCCTCTAGTTTGGGCATACTCCCTTCTCTTTTTAGAATACATGCATGCAAGCTAGCATTCTTCAGTTATGCCCAACCCTGTGTGACACTGTGGACTGTAGCTTGCCAAGCTCCTCTGTCCATGGGATTCTCCAGACACGCATACTGGAGTGGGTTGCCATGCCTCCTCTAGGGGATCTTTCCAGCCCAGGGATACAACCCATGTCTCTTATGTCTCCTGCATTGGCAGGCAGTTTCTTTAATATACAGTCATGGGAAGAAGCCCTCTTTTAGAATAACAGCCCTCTGAAATAATTGCTTCTCATTTCATGCTTTCAATCCTTGTCTATATACCACCGGTCTTCTGAGAGATAACAAAGCAACTAAAATTATATCCCAAAGTGAACCCTTGATTATCTCTCCAAACTCTGCTCTCTTCTGAGTTCTCTCTGTGTATAAACTGATTCCCAAGCACCTGAAAGTCAGAGGAGCTGATGTTTCTACTTTGTGGATTTATTCTGCCTCAAATGTATTTGTATTTTTCCAGATTACCTATCATTTGTTTACTTGATACTAATTATTTCCTTAGCTCCCACCTTACACTACGGATTAAGCTATGTAACTATATCATTCACAACATCACAGGTCAGGCTCCCTGGGACACAGGTTCTGCAACTTATATTTATAAACAGGAGATATATTTGGGAGAGTTTTTGGTATGTGTGGGTGCAAGAGAAGCAATTGGGAGAAACAGAACATCTCAACTACAAGTAAATTTCAAAGCACCTGGGACAGTATTTAAGAGATGTCTGAATTGAGAGAGGCGTTTCATCTCTCCTCCTGTATTAACTAAGGCAAATATAATGAGATAGTTCTGTGAGATAACTCCCTTTGACTGAAGGAAGTCCTCATGGAGACTTAACATTAAGCCATCAATAGCCAAAGTCCCTGGCGTCTGAAGAATAAGTGCCTTGGTCTCAAATGAATGGGCTAGGCCTGGGCAACGCATTGCAACATCCACCCCCTTACCTAGGAAGATATATTTACTTTGTATTAAAGTATTGTGTGTCTGGCTCAGTCATATTCAACTCTTTGGGACTCCATGGTCTGTAACCTGCCAGGCTCCTCTGTCCATGGAATTTTCCAGGCAAGAAATAACACAGTGGGTTGCCATTTCCTACTCCATAGTATTAATGTATTCACCTGGGAATAGTTCCTTCAGGTTTGTTTTCTCTCTTTTCCTAAGGAAACCCATACAAGAAATATTTGCAAGATTTTCTAAAGCTGTCATCACAGCAGCTGACCTTAGAATAGCAAATCACACTTATTTCCTTCTTCTAATACCCATTCTAGACAGATTCAATCATCCTCAGGTATCACCTCTAACAGAGGCTCACCTGGTGGGATGATCTGAAGGATATGAGTCTCTAGTCATCAGGAATTTCTCAAGCAGATGCTACTGTACTTGGGCAATTAAGTCAAAATGGAGCAAGGGGGTATAAAGAATCTCTGCAGTGTGTCACCTGGTGCCAAAATGTTCTTCTCTACCATAATGGTGTAACGGCTACCCTACTTTCTCCATACTGGAATATTATTCCTTCCCTTGCTTACTGGTGCCTTGCTTCTCTCCCCCAGTAGAGGTAACACCTTTTTGGAAATCAGAATCTCTATATGCACAGACCATAGATTTGTAGGGAATAAAGCCCAAATTTCTAAAGTGAATCCCTGGGAATAAAGGCAAATAGGAACATTCCTATATATTGACTTCTGGATGTATACTTTGTCTATTGTGACAAAGTACCAAATGATATCCATTATAATGGTCTTTGTGAACCCTGAAGTTATGATGGCCCAATGACCCAGGAGGTCCTGCAGGCTATTCTCTCTGAGCTGGCACTCATATTCAGTTCTACCACTATCATGTTGGTGTTTTCTGGTTACTGTTACATGACACCAAATCTCATCACCATGTGCCCACTACATTATCTTTGCTGAAAAGTAGGTCCTTTATTCTAAAACAAGTATCCTGTTCGGGTGAATTGAACATCCTATAACCTCACTTAATATTGCTTTATGAGGCTCTGAAGAAAAGGCAACTTGAAAATCCATCAAGACAAATCATCCTTCTATTGATCAACTTGCTACTAGTTTATCTCAAGCTACAGGGCAGGATTTGAATGATGGGCTCAGGTATTCATTGTGCCAGCTCTGACTACAGGGTTGCTGACATCAACTGATTGTCTTTCAGTCCACTTGGTTGTTGATGGTGAATCTGTCTGTTGGGTGTTAATATGGGTAAAAGATGTTCATACTTATGCATACTTCTAAAGTCTCAGCATCATGCCTTTTCTGCAGATGACTTCCAATCTTCCAACTGTTTTGCTCACAACCACCTGATCAAACCGTTGACTTTCCCCTCTCTTCCCCCCACCCTGTATTAGCCGTTATTTTGTGTGTTTGAAAAGTGTCTCTAAGTTATCCCCTGGAAGCTGTTCTTCTCTCACTTTTGTTTTGCCTTTTAGAGCCACATCTGAGTGGGGCTGAAGGATAGATATACTCAATCTTTAACTTGTATTCAGTCTACAAAGTCTGTGTTCTTTGGAAATAAGTACAAGATTTCCCAATGTATCCACTGAGATGTTCCCAATCCCCATTTTAAGGTCCTACAGTTTTCAAATCAGGAACATTTGCAGAGAAGTCTGTTCCTTTTTTTCCTGAAGATACTTTAATATTTACTTTTATACAGGTTGGGACTCTTGCCATCCCATGGACTGAAGCCTGCAAGGCTCCTCTGCCCATGGGATGCTCCAGACAAGAATACAGGTTGGCTTGTAACAAATTATTTTTGTCTAAAAGTGACTTTTAAGTAGGCTTAAAGTATATTTTAACTGAGTATAGACCTCTGCTTCTGCTACTGCTAAGTCACTTTAGTCATGTCCAACTCTGTGTGACCACATAGACAGCAGCCCACTAGGTTCCCCCTTCCCTAGGAATCTCCAGGCAAGAACACTGAAGTGGGTTTCCATTTCCCTCTCCAATACATGAAACTGAAAAGTGAAAGTGAAGTTGTTCAGTCGTATCCAACCCTCAGCTACTCCATCAACTGCAGCCTTCCAGGCTCCTCCATCCATGGGATTTTCCAGGCAAGAGTACTAGGTTGGCAGTTACTAGCTTTTTGTATTTTGTAGATATTGTCCATCTGTTAAAAACTTAACTATTGCTGTTATTTTGGTTTCTTTGAAGAGATAACTTTTTTTTTTTTTTTTAACATCACCTCCAGCTTATTTAGGAAGAGGGCATGGCAACTTACTCCAAAATTCTTGAAAACCCATGGACAGAGGAGCCTCAGGGGCTACAATCAGCTATGAACAAGTGACTTAGGATGCACATCCCATTTATTTAAGATTTACATTTTTTTTGGGTAACCAACAGAGACCTACTTTGTAGCACAGGGAACTCTACTCAATATTATATAACAACTTAAATCAGAGAATAATGTCAAAAATGTAGATATGTATATGCATAACTGAATTACTTTGCTGTACCCCTGAAATTACCCCAATATTGTTAATCAACTATAATCTAATATAAAAAAAGTTTAAAGAGATTTACGTTTTTTATGTTACCAGCATTTATATGATGAACCTAAATATAATTTTTGTTGCAATTATCCTGGATGGGATTCTCAGGTCTTCTTCAATCATTAACTTGAATATTTTAGAAAATATTCAGTTATTAACATCTTAATTATTTCTTGAAATCTTACTTTCCTTTATAAGGGATTTGAATTATTCCTATATTAGACCTTTAACAACATCACAGGTTTCACAGTGTTAAAGAATTCCCCTGCCAATAAAGAGAACACAAGAGATGCAAGTTCCATCCTTGCATCAGGAAGATCCCCTGGGGTAGGAAATAGCAACTCACTCCAGTTTTCTTGCCTGGGAAATCTCATGAACAAAGAAGCCTGGTGGGCTACAGTCCATCTGATCACAAAGAGCTGGGCATGATTGAGCACATACACACACACACACACACACACACACACACACACACACACACACACACATGTTATCTTATGCTTATCTTACTTTAAGAAAGGTTTTGGTTTTGCTTTTGTTAAGCAGCTAGAACAAAGATGAATCTAATAAGGTGATGAGGTAATTAAAAGCAGGTCAATTTATGGTTACCCCTTTCTCCTAAGGTTTATTTTTAAGGTTCCTAATTGTGTCCCAACTGAAAGTATTGGTCTGCAGTTTCTCCCTTCATCCAATGTGTATACCAACAATTCCATGCATCTCTCTTTGACACCATATTTTTGAATCTGCACATAACTTAATAATTAAAGGGCCCCAAATCTTGGCTCTTTTGGTTTTTCTTCTCTCCTTTTTCAAACCCTATAATAATTCTTCACTGCTCTGGCAGGTTCCTAAAACATTTGAATACATTTTTAAAAATAGCTTGTCCAGATTTTCTAATGTGAGTGCTAGTCAAAAACAACCTAATCTGCCATTACAGGAAACAGATTGTTGGTAGTATAGTGTAACATTTAAAGAATGGGCCTTGGCAGCTAGGATTTCTGAGACTGAGTCCTGGATCTCTTACACAGAAACAGCTATAACATTATGTTCAAGAGAATAAATTCTGAGGCTAAACTGCATAGGATTTAATCTTGAGTCTCTAAACTGAGTAACCTTGAACAAGTTTCTTAATGTATCTCTGCAATATGACTTCTTATAGAAAGTTGGAAAGGCATTAATTTTTACCTATATCATTGTTGTGCAGAGTAACATATTTAAGCAATTTTAACAATGTCTGGCATAAATTTAGCACTCAATAATGTTAGATTTTTTTTGTATTCTCTTGGCAAAATGAAGCTAATATGACCTACTAATAAGGTTGCTTTAAGAAACAGAGGCTTTAGTATAAACAAAATTATTTTCCTACTGCTTAGTACACAATAAATACTCATATATTAGTATGTGAATAGTAAATGAATGAAGAATATATAGTAAATGAATGAAGAAAAGCCTTTCCCTTTGTAATATCTTTTAATTCTCCTCTGTTTTAGTAGATTGCCTTATCAAGTTCAGTGTTAAATAAGAATTGACAGATGCACAGATATTTGTTTTTGAGATGATTAGATGTCACAAAATCAAATTACAAACACTCAGAATTGAATGATCTCTCCCTGCACACTGGAAGGCACATTTCCATAACCACATGATTGATCATTCATGATTTAAACAGAAATTGTGTTTGCTATTCATGTCAAAGGTCAGAGCAAGAGGCAATAATAATATTTTAAATAAATTATTTGAAAGAGCTTTCAAATTTTTAAGCATTTAGTCATTTCATTATTTCTGTTAATAGTTGGAGATGCAACTTTTAAGTAAAAATTGTTAAAGTTTTTAATAGTCATGACTAGAGATTACTTGATAAAAGAATTTGGTTATACACTTTTCAGTCTGATTTCACAATGAATATAACTAAAGAATACTAAATAATATGGATAATATGAATAATGGACTGGTATGAGCACAGAAGAAGGTCTTATATTTGAGCCTATGTTTTCCAAGAATTTTATTAGTCCTTGCAGAAACACTTATCAAATGTGTAAGCAATTACTCTCTGAAAAAAATAATGATAGATTTCAGACACAAAGAATTTATAGGCTGAACATCTCCCTTAACTCTAAAAACAAATGACATATAATAATGCAATTTTGACCTTTACATTTTGGGTCAGAAAAAACTTATATTAAATTATAAATTTTTCCCATTCATTAAAAATTAAAAAAGAAAAACAATAACACTGAACTTTTAATTTCAGAATATTTAACACAGAATTTAGAAGACACGTGTTGGAAAAGAAGCTAACTTATTACTAGAATTTTGTATTTGTTCTTAGATGTAACCAACAAGTAGAAGGCACACAATAAGAAAGTTTAAAATTTATAATATTTCAGATATATAAAAAGAGAACAGTTTAACAACCATTCATTTGTACCTCTTCTTAGCTTATACAAATATATGCAGAGTTAAACATTCTTAAGTGGCCCTAATCAATTTCATTCCCCTTTTACATATCCTGCTCCTACCAGAGCTCAGCAATCTCTTAAATTTGGTGTTTTTCATTTCCACAAATGCCTTTTCATATTTATTTCACATCTTTATATCCACAAACATGATCTAGTATTTTGCATACTTTTAACTTTTATGTAAATGTAATAATGTATTTTCCATTATGCCACTTGTTGTTGGGTTCCTCATATAGAGATTGGAAGGCACCATTCTGTCCTAACAAGTGGAAAGCTGTACAGATTGACAAAATTAACAACTCATCATGAATTCATAACAATGAGAAGGAAACAAGGCAAACTGCTGAACACAAGAAGAGACAGATGAATACAGAGAGTAACAATTTACTAGAGCAGAAACCTCCTAAGAAACCACGGCCAGGAGAAACCTTAACTGGTCAAGGTGGACAAGGCTGAGAGGTAAAAACTTCAGAGCACCCGATCATTAGATGGTACCACAGTTTTGTGGGATTTACCTCTAAGAGTTCAGTCATGTTCCCTTGGTAATAATGGGGATAAATATTTCCAACTAGAGGAGGCTAATGAGAATCCTAATGAAATAAACCAGAGCACTCTGTTCTTAATAAAGCCTGCCCTCCAAGGAAACTAGTTAACCACAGCCTGGCCTGCTGGCATATTTTTGTTGTTTTTGTTCAGTTGCTATATCCAACTCTTTGTGACTTCATAGAATGCAGCATGCCAGGCTCCTCTGTCCTCCATTTCTCTCCCAGAGTTTGCTCAAATTCATGTCCATTGAGTCAGTGATGCCATCCAACCATCTCATCCTCTGTGAACTCCTCCTTTTGCCGTCAATCTTTCCCAACATCAGTCTTTTCCAATGTCAGCTCTTCACATCAAGTGAAAGAAGTATTAGAGCTTTAGTCCTTCCAGTGAATATTCAGGGTTCATTTTCATTAGGACTGACTGGTTTAATCTCCTTGCTATCCAAGGGACTCTCAAGAGTCTTCTCTAGCACCGCAATAGAAAGCATCAATTCTTTGGCACACAGCCTTCTTTATGGTCCAACTCTCACATCCATACATGACTACTGGAAAAACCATTGACTAGACGACCTTGTTGGTCAAGTGATGTATCTGCTTTTTAATATGCTGTCTAAGTTTGTCATGGCTTTCCTTCCAAAGAGCAATACTGGTGTATTATCAGAAACTAACTGACGTGAGGGAAGGGAGATTATCCAACTCTAGTCACTCCCGGAGTTCACTCAGACTCACGTCCATCGAGTTGGTGATGCCATCCAGCCATCTCATCCTCTGTCGTCTCCTTCTCCTCCTGCCCCCAATCCCTCCCAGCATCAGAGTCTTTTCCAATGAGTCAACTCTTCCCATGAGGTGGCCAAAGTACTGGAGTTTCAGCTTTAGCATCATTCCTTCCAAAGAAATCCCAAGGTTGATCTCCTTTAAAATGGACTGGTTGGATCTCTGTGCAGTCCAAGGGACTCTCATGAATCTTCTCCAACACCACAGGTCAAAAGCATCAATTCTTTGGCACTCAGCCTTCTTCACAGTCCAACTCTCACATCCATACATGATCACAGGAAAAACCATAGCCTTGACTAGACAGACCTTAGTTGGCAAAGTAATGTCTCTCCACATTACTAAAGGTCTATTACAGCAGTTGTTTTCATCTGGCACATATTATGTTCCGCTATCCAGAAAAAAATTACAAGTATACAAAAGTCAAAAATAAAAGAAATTAAAGACATCAGGAACAAGCATGGCAGAGATGTAGGAATTATCAGATTGGGAATTTAAAACAGCTACGATTAATATGTTAAGGCTCTAATGAATCAAGTAGGCAGAATACAGAAAAAGATATGCGATCTAAGCAGAGATATGAAAACCTTAAGAAAGAACTGAAAAGAAAAGCTAGATATTAAAAACACTATACTAGAGATGAACAGTGCCTTTGATGGGCTTATTAGTAGACTGGACATGGCTGAGGAAATAATTTCTGAGTTAAGGATATCCCCATAAAAAAATCCAGAATTGGAAGGCAAGGAGAAAAATATTGAAAAGAAAAGAAAAGAAAAAAAAAAACAAAAACAGCATAGAGTACCCAAGGACAATGTGACAAATATTAGCAGTGGAAATGCCATAAGGAGACAGAGGAAAGAGAAGAAATATTTGAAACAACAATGACTCAGAATTTCACCAAATTAAAGTCAGAAACATTATGGTTGTTATTTTAATCAGTAAACTTACATAATTTATCCATGCTGATGAATGTAGTTCTATATAATTTACTTTCATTGCTATATATTTCATTGTATAAATATATCATAAATTAGTAATTTTCCTGCTGATGGTATTTGCTTCCAATTATTTGCTTCTGTAAATGTGACAATAAATATTCCTTCTTAATACCATTGTGCATACATATAACATGCTGCTGGTGCTGCTGCTAAGTCGCTTCAGTCATGTCCGACTCTGTGCGTTCCCATAGATGGAAGCCCACTAGGCTCCTCTGTGTCTGGGATTCTCCAGGCAAGAATACTGGAGTGGGGTGCCATTGCCTTCTCCAATACATGAAAGTAAAAAATGAAAGTGAAGTCGCTCAGTCGTGCCGACTCTTAGCGACCCCATGGACTGCAGCCTACCAGGCTCCTCTGTCTATGGGACTTTCCAGGTAAGAGTACTGGAGTGGGGGTGCCATTGCCTTCTCGGACATATAACATAGGGCAGTGCTTATGAACAAAATTTTCTGTGATGAGGAAATTTTCTATATCAGTGTTGTTCAAAGTAGTGAGCACTTAAAATTTGGCAAGAGTGGCAGAGTAACTGATGTTTTACTTTAAATTCAATAAATATGAATTTAAATAGCCACATATGGCTAGTGATGATATTTGGAAGTTTACTAAGAAGTACTATGCTATAGAAGTAGAAGACTATGCTGCTAAAATTGCTATCATTGCATCAGAGATATATTCATTTTCAACTTTACTATTTCATATTACATAAATAGTATTCAAACAGTTCAAATTTTCTTTAGCACAGATAAGAAAATCTGTTTTATTTTTGTATCTTTATGAACTTTTGGTACTGTCTGTCAAAATAATGAGTTCGCAATTGCTTATTTTTATTTTTTTCCCTTTAGAGGAGAGAAGAGGCATTGTATTTTCTGATTACCAGTGAGATTAAGCATTAATTTTTATGACTTTTAGCTATTTGGCTTTCTCTTCTGTGAATTATCAACTCATATAATTTCTCCATTTAGTTTTCTACTGGTTTATGTTTTTCTCACTGATTTCTGATTGTCTTTCATATATTGTTGAAATGAACCTTTCTTTGGTTATATTGCCAAGCTCTTCTCCACTTTTATTTCTGCTTGTATTTCTTTTAATTATACATTTAAGACTCAGAAAATTAAAGTAGCTAAATTTATTAGAATTTTTGTATGATTTTGCTTTTGAGATATTAAGACACTTTCCTAATTCAAGTTGTATATTTTATTATAGAATTAAAGAAATAAATAATAAGAGAAACCTAATTTTATTTTTATATATGTGGAAAACATTAGTCTCAATACCATTTATTCCACTGTATTCCCACTGATTTTGCAAAGCCGTCTTTCTCACATATCACTTTATCAAATATTGATTTACTTCTGACCCTTTAGTGTATTTTTCTTTTCTTATACAAATATTACATATTAATTGCACTATTTTTACAATTTGAGAAATGTCCTCCCTCTTGTTCTTCTTAAAATCTGTCTTGACAGAGTATACCATGTAGGCACTCTTTTTTAAACCATTTTATATATCCCCATATAAATGTATATAAATATATAGCTGTATATATTTATATCCAGCTTGGGTGGACTTTGAGTTCCAGCATCTCTGTGCCATGGGACATAGCTTTGCCCAGAAACAGGAAACCAGAAGCAACCCCTAAACAAAAACTTACCAGTGCAGAATTATGAAAGACCAGATCCATTGTCTGAGAAAGGAACACCTCTAAGTTAGCTTTACTCTGAGTTCTTATGTAACCGATTCATCATGGCAGTTTGTCTAAAATCACATTCTGCCTGGCTCCCTCCTTGTCCCTCTCTTGGTTTCCTCATTCTCTTACTAGTTTCTACTTGACACACTTTCTTTAAAAATCATTTGCACAAGCATAGTTATTTTAGATGCTACTTCTGAAGAACCAAGCTTCTCTGGTGGCTCAGAGGGTAAAGACTCCACCTGCAATGTGGGGGGACCTCAGTTCAGTCCTCAGATTTGAAGAATTCCATGGAGAGAGGAGACTGGCGGGCTACAGTCCATGGGATCACAAGGAGTCCGACATGACTGAGCAACTTTTAGTTTCTGAAGAACCAAATTGAAAACAGTAGCAGTTAGCCCTTTGTTCTTTTGGGTACAAATATAAAGCTTGTCTACCTTCACTCTCACATACAACTATGTACAAGCACACACACAAATGTGAATTAGTTGGGATTTTTAATTGAAAAATATCAAATTTGTAGATTACCACTTTTCATATGGCATCTTTATGTTCATACACCTGCATCTCTCCCAGTTTTTCAGTTCTACCATAATTATTCAATATAAATTTATTTTACATAAAAGTTATGCACATCTTTATTACATTTATTCTTAGACACCTTATATTTTTGTTTTTATTTCCGAAGACTTTTTGTTGATAATTTAAAGGAATTGAATTTGCGGCAATCTAATATTTCCTGGTGGCTCAGTGGTAAAGAATTTGTCTCCCAATGCAGGAGAGGTGGGTTCAATCCTTGGGTTGGGAAGATCCTTGGGGAAGGAAATGGCAACCCACTCTAATATTCTTGCCTGGAGATTCTCATGGACAGAGGAGCCTGGTCGACTACAGTCCATGGGGTCACAAGAGTCAGACACGACTTAGCAACTGAACAACAAGAGATATTTACCAACATTGCTAAACTTCCTTACTCTGTAATTCTCTTTTGTCTTTTTGGTTTTCTAAATAGACCATCATAGAACCTAAGAATGACAATTTCCTTTTCTCTTAAATTTATTTTATTTTTGTGACTTTTCTTGTAACTATAGAATATTTTTAATATAAATTTATTTTATTTGGAGGTTAATTACAATTTTGTATTGATTTTGCCATATATCTCCATGTATCCACCATAAGTATACACATGTTCCCCATCCTGGACCCCCCGTCCTCTTCCCTTCCCCTACCATCCGTCTGGGTAGTCTCAGTGCACCAGCCTCAAGCATCCAGTATCATGCATAGTGCTGCTACTGCTGCCACTATGTCGCTTCAACCCTGTCCTATTCTGTGGGACCCCATAGATGGCAGCCCACCAGGTTCCTCCGTCCCTGGGATTCTCCAAGCAAGAACACTGGAGTGGGTTGCTATTTGCTTCTCCAATACATGAAAGGGATAGATTTGATAAGACCTTATTTATAATTCTGTTTTGCATAATGCAAGTTGCAATATTAAATGAAATAAATAATACCTTAGTCTATAATTTTCAGTAGATTAAAAATATGTTTTCATGATATACATTTTTATTCTTAGTTCAGATTTTTATAAAATTTCATTTAACCTAATATTGATATGACTACATGAAGTTTTTCATGTATGTTTATTATTTGCATGGGAATATTTTTAAGATTTGGGTCATCTCATATAAATATCCAAAATTTAAAAACAATTATAGCTTTTCAAGTTTGACCTTTTAATTGGAGAGTTTTTACAGTTAGGTTATCTAAATATTTGAAAGTATTTTCAATTTTGTTATGTTTTCTGTTTATTTATACATTTTTTTCCTGCGTTACCGTCTAAGATGCCATGCACTTAATTTTTAACATTTTATTGATTACCCTTAAAACTTACAAGGCTGTAGTTATTTGAAAGGCTAAAATTATCTGTGAAGTGAAAGTGAAGTCTCAGTCATGTCCGGCTCTTTGCGACCCCATGGACTGTAGCCTACCAAGCTCCTCTGTCCATGGGATTTTCCAGGCAATAGTACTGGAGTGGATTGCCATTTCCTTCTCCAGAGGATCTTCTTGACCCAGGGATCGAACCTGGGTTTTCCGCATTGTAGACAGACGCTTTACCATCTGAGCCACCACTATTTATAAATATTTTTAAGGATTTTTGAAATTTTCCATTTCAATTTGTGTTTTAAATATTATGGATGTTCAATATTTTATTTCTATCATTTACTTCTAAATTAAAACAATATTATTGTTTATATAGTTGATGAATTTTTATAATGTAAATTTGTAGGTTTCATATTTTCTTCTGCATCTTATATTCAAAATTTGGTTTCCATTTCCTATTTTAACTAACACTTTTAAAGGAACCATAGATGTAAGTATATTAGTGATAAAAATCTTTTGTTGTTTTTGTTCTGAAAGTTCCATGATACTTAACAGTCATTCATGGTGAAAATATTCTTAGTCATGATACTTTTTTTCCTCACAACATAGAAGATATTCCAGTCTCTTTGTGATTTCATTTATAACTTGGAACATCTTTATCAAGGTAATTAGATTTATTTTGCAGAAAAAGGTATTTATTTAGTTTTGAGAGTTAAATAAATTACAGTTTAATGTTTTTTCACTCTTAAAACAGCTTAGCTAATTCTTACAAAAAAAAGACAAGGTATGGAAAGTATAAAATCACAAATGTTTTCACTCATTACAGATGACTTTATATAATTTCACTACTTATGAATTACCAGGACATTTATAAATTGTGAAAATTATTTTCCTATCTTATTTCCAAATATTATGTATTTTCTGTTTACTTTTGGAAACCTGTGAATATACCAGATCACATATTTCATATTTACTTAGCTGTGCCAAGATGCTATAATAGGAGTTTAAAAAGTATTTGTTAACACATTTCAACAAAGGCATAACTAAACTTAATACCAACATTAGTGATGTCCTTATTCCTTTTCAAAGGAGATCACCTTTTCAAAGGCAAAATTATATTTCTCCATATTGACATAGAGAAGTATCAATAATGTCAAATGCATTTTTCTTTACATTCCCATGACTTTATTACTTGAAGTTTGTACATTTTGATCATGTTCATCCATTTTTCTCAACTTTGCAACAAGCCTCCCCTCTGGCAAACGCCAATTTGTTCTATGAATCTGTGAGTTTATTTTTGTTTTGTATGTCATTTATTTTTATTTTTGAGACTTCAGATTATCAGTGAAATCATACTCTTATTTGTCTTCCTCAGTCTGACTTATTTCACTTACCTTGATACTTTCAAGGTCCATCCATGTTGTCACAAATGGTAAGATTTCAATTTTAATGGCTGAGTAGCATTCCATTGTGTATGTGTGCATGTATGTATATATGTGTGTGTGTGTGTGTGTGTGTGTGTGTGTGTGTGTGTGTGTATAGCTATATAACTTCTTTATCCATTTATCCACTGAGGGTTGTTTGTAAATAATGCTGCAGTGAATACTGAGGTGACTATATCTTTTCAAATTAGTATTTTTGCTTTAATGAAATAAATACCTGGAAGCAGAATTGCTGATCATATGGAAGTTTCATTTTTAATTTTTGAGAAAACTTCATAACATTTTCCATAATGACTGTACCAATTTACATTCCCAATAGCAGTGCAGGAGCTTTTCCCTTTCCTTCACATCCTTGCCAAAACTAATAATTTGTGGTATTTTTGATAATGACCATTCTAATAGTGAAGCAGTATCTCACTGTAGTTTCAAATTTGCATTTTCCTGATAATTAGTGATGCTGAGCATCGTTTCATGTATGTTAGCAACTTGTATGTCTTCTTTGGACACATCTATTCAGAGCCTCTGCCTGTTTTTAGTCAGATTTCTCTTCTCTTCCTTCCTTCTTTCTTTTCTAGCTTTCTTCTTCTCTCTCTCTTTTTTTTTTTTTTTTAACCTATTGGACTGTATGAGTTCTTCATGTATTTTGGAATTAGCCTCTTATTGGATACATGATTTGCAAATAATTTCCCCTAGTCAGAAGGTTGGCTTTTATTTTGTAGATGGTTTCCTTTGGTGTTCATTAGATTTTTAGTTTGATGTAGTTCTATTTATTTATTTTTGCCTCTCCTTTTTGAAGTCAGATCCCAAAATTCATGGCCAATATTTATGTCAAAGAGCTTACCACCTATGTTTTCTTCTAGGAGTTCTATGGTTTCAGGTATTACACTCAGGTCATTAACCTATTTGGAATGAATTTTTCTGTACTGTTTAAGACAGTTGTCTAGTTTCAGTGTTTTGCATGTGGCTATACAGTGTAATCAACACAATTTATTGAAGATACTGTCCTTTCCCATTATAAATACTTTCCTGCTTTATCATACTTTAATTGACCACATATGTCTAGGTTTATTTCTGGCCTGTCTATTCTGTTCCAATGAGGTATGTGCATGCTTTTATGTAAATACCACACTTTTCAGATTACTAAAGTGTTTTTTTTTCCTAATTTTTAAAAATTAATTTATTTATTTTATTTATTTTAATTGGAGGCTAATTACTTTGCAATATTGCAGTGGCTTTTGCCATATATTGACATGAATCAGCCATGGGTGTACACCCATCCTGAACACTCTCCCATCTCCCTTCCCATCCCGTCCCTCAAGATTTTCCCAGTGCACTGACTTGGAGTGCCCTGTTTCATGCATCAGACTTGGACTGGTGATCTATTCACATATGGCAATATACATGTTTCAATGCTATTCTCTCAAATCATCCTACCCTCACCTTCTCCCAGAGTACAAAAATCTGTACTTTATATCTGTGTCTCTTTTGCTGTCTCTCGTATAGCGTCATCATTACCATCTTTCTAAATTCCATGTATATGCATTAATATACTGTATTGGCGCTTTTCTTTTTAATACAGTTCAAAATCTGTAGTTTTTGTCTCTCTTAAGATTGATTTGGTAGTTTCATTTTTTTTTCTGCAAAATATCATTGGAATTTTGATAGGGATTCAAGGAATCTGTAGATTGCTTTGAGTAGTACGGTCATTTTAACTATTTTAATTCTCCAGTCCATGAGCATGAACTACCTTTCCATTTATTTGTATCTTCTTCAGTGTCTTTGATCAGTGTTGTTACAATTTTCAGTGTATAGATCTTTCACTTCTTTGGGTACATTTATTCCTAGGGATTTTATTCCTTGTAAAATGCATCATTATTGGACTGTTTTCTTAATTTTTGTTTCTAATAGTTGATTTTAGTGCATAGATATCCAAGAGTTTTTTGTATATAAATATTGTATCATGCAACTTTTCTGAATTTATGTATCAATTCTAAAAGTTTTTGGTGAAGCCTTCAGGGTATTCTATATATAAAATCCTGTTATCTGCAAATAGGGGAAGTTTCACCGGGGGCTTTAGCAGGTTAGCTGGGGAGCGCTGTGATTACATGCTCCTGCAAGTGCTAGCAAAGTAGAGGGAGAACATAAAACTGGCATCTGACAGTGTCTCTGTCCCCAGTGAGAATCCCAGTGGGTCCCTACCCCACCAGCAGATACTTCAAAGTTAGCAAATTAGTCTTTTTCCCATAGAGTCTAAATGCTTTTCTGCTGCTTTTGTGTTGGGTTCCTGTGTTAGTCTGCAATTTAAGCCCCTCAAGAGGAGAATTTCTGTTCCTTATAGTCTTTGGGTCTCCAAGATAAAAGCCCTGTTGGTTTTCAAAGACAGATGTTTGGGGAATTGTGTTTCCATTTTAGGCCTCAAATGTTCAAGTGTCTGAGGTGGGGCATGAACGTCTCACTCCTCAGGGAGAATCTCTGTAACTGTGAGATCCCTTCCTATTGTGATCATGTCTCTGTGTTTCCTCATTGTGATCCTTTTATTTTCTATTGTGGAAAACTAACTTTCAGATCCATAAAGAGGAAAGTGTTCCCCATGTAGCCCTAGATTTGGTGTGTCCACAGGTGGAGGTGATCTGTGTATTTTCTCATTTGATGGTGTATCTCTCTTTACAGGCACTGCATTTGTTGCTTCCTGGTATCTCAGACACATTACTCCCCTGGAGTATTATTATTATTATTACTTTTAATTTTCTTCCCTTGATTTGGGATGTTCTAATGGCAGAAAAGTTATGACCAACCTAGATAGCATATTGAAAAGCAGAGACGTTACTTTGTCAACTAAGGTCCATCTAGTCAAGGCTATGGTTTTTCTAGTGGTATGGATGTGAGAGTTGGACTGTGAAGAAAGCTGAGCACAGAAGAATTGATGCTTTTGAACTGTGGTGTTGGAGAAGACTCTTGAGAGTCCCTTGGACTGCAAGGAGATCCAACCAGTGCATTCTAAAGGAGATCAACCCTGGGATTTCTTTGGAAGGAATGATGCTAAAGCTGAAACTCCAGTACTTTGGCCACCTCATGAGAAGAGTTGACTCACTAGAAAAGACTCTGTTGCTGGGAGGGATTGGGGGCAGGAGGAGAAGGGGACGACCGAGGATGAGATGGCTGGATGGCATCACTGACTCAATGGACTCGAGCCTGGGTGAACTCCAGGAGTTGGTGATGGACAGGGAGACCTGGAATGCTGCGATTCATGGGGTCACAAAGAGTCGGACATGACTGAGGGACTGAACTGAACTGAACTGAGTGGCAGAAAGTGAAAAGAAACTAAAGAGCCTCTTGATAAGAGTGAAAGAGGAGACCAAAAAGCTGGCTTGAAGCTCCACATTGAAAAAACTATGATCATGGCACATCACTTAATGCCAAATAGATAGGGAAAAATTAATAGCAGTGACAGATTTCATTTTCTTGGGCTCCAAAATCACTGCAGATGGTGACTGCAGCCATGAAATTAAAAGACATTTGCTCCTTGGAAGGAAAGCTATGAAAAATCTAGTCTGTACATTAAAAAACAGAGACATCACTTTGCTGATGAAGATCCACGCAGTCAAACTTATGATTTTTCCAGTAGTTATGCACGGATATGAGAGTTGGGTCATAAAGAAGGCTGAGCGCCAAAGAACTGATGCTTTCAAAATGTGGTGCTGAAGAAGACTCCTGAGAGTCCCTTGGACTGTAAGGAAATCAAAACAATCAATCTTAAAGGAAATCAACTCTGAATGTTCATTAGAAAGTCTAATGCTGAATCTCCAATATTTTAGTCACATGATGTGAACAGCCAGTTCACTGGGAAAGACTGATGCTGAGAAAGATTGAAAGCAAAAGGAGAAGGGGATGGAAAAGGATGTGATGGTTAGAGAGCATCACTGAGTCAATGGACATTAGTTTGAGTAAACTCCAGGAGATCGTGAAAGACAGAGGAGCCTGGTCTGCTGCAGTCCATGGAGTTGCAAAGAGCTGGACACGACTTAGTGACTGAAAAGAAACAACAGAAGGTCAAAGTAATATTAAAGGCAGTTTCAAGTCTTTGTAAGAATGGCATTTTTGTTATTCACTTTATTCCTCTCTTCAAATAATTAGCCAGTTTCATCAGAATTCAGTCTTCTTTTCTTTGCAAGGTCATTTTCCCCATGTTCTATCATTTTAATCAAGTTATAAGCCTCTGAAAACCTTAACTATAAAAGGCATTACAGATTGTGCTCTCCACAGCACATACTCACAAGCTAGATATTTCTTCTAGCTTATCTAATGCCTATTTATTTCAAATAAGGAAAGCTCTACTCTTTGCAACCCCATGGACTGTAGCCTGCCAGGCTCCTCTGTCCATGGAATTTTCCAGACAAGAAGACTGGAATGGGAACCCAGGTCTCTTGAGTCTCCTGCATTGTCAGGCAGAGTCTTTACCACTGCACCACCTGGAAAGCCCACAAGGTAAGCTCACTGCCTTCCTATTCTTCTTTCTTCTCTTCCTCCCTCCCTCCTTTTCTTCTTTCTCTCTCCTCCTCAATATCACTCACTCTCTTTTTCTACTTTTCTCTCTCTCTTTCAACTCCTGGGATGTTTTACATTCTTCTGATTTCAGCTATGCTTCTAAGGAAATTTAAAAAAATATATTTCATCAACATTTATTGTAGAGTTTTCAATATACCTAGTTTACCATGTTGTTAGAAACAAAGGAATTCAAGAGACATTTCTAGGTACTTGGTCTTTCAGAAGAACAGAAAAGAACTGAGGAAAATGTAAACACTGTAAGGTCAGACCCTGGGGGCCATGATGGGCCACCCCCTCCTCTCCCTCCCGCCGGGGAGAAGGTCCCCAGTGACAGCACACTTTGCGGGTTGCCATGACGAACCACCCCCTCCTCTCTCCCACTGGCTGGGGAGTCCCTAACGGAAGGAGGCTTCCAGATCCCGGGGACCAATGACAGCACACTTCGCTGCCAAAGCTGCCTCGCCCCAGACGCATAGCTAAACCAAACAGCCCATGCCTCCGCAAACTGGCAACCTATCCAAACCCCTTCCACTAACCTGGCCATCCCCCACAGCGTACATATATAAACAAACTTCTAGCGGACTTCCTGGACCTGCCTCCTTTGGGTCTGGGAACCCCACCCGGGAGTGCTTCTCCAGTAAAGCCTGTTAAAAACTCTTTTGGGGTCCTGGTCATCTTTACCTAACAAACACTTCACCCAGTTTGTAACAATTATGTACTTGAGTTATCTGATTATTCAAATGTAAATAAAAGACGTATTTAGTTTCATAAAGTGAGGGAGAGGTGAAAAGCTAGTGTGGATTTTTCTTAATGTTTAAAGTATTTCATCCATGACATCTTTTCAACAATCTCCAGATAATTCAACTCTGAAATTTCCACTTCTATGCATTTGTTATAAAATACAATACTCTTCTTACAAAAAAACCACTTTAATTTATAAAGGAAGGCAATATTCCTTGCATTTGGAGTATCTGTGATTGTATGACACTACACAAAGCCCCAAATCAGAGTTATAACAAGTACAATGCAAGCTGAAATGGCTGAGGCTAATTTTTTTAACGATGAAGTTTCTTCATATTGTATTACTTTAAAAATTGCATTTATTACCAACCATCAAGATAAAACTGACAACTATAATAAAGAGCTAGTATAAGAGATGTACCGAGAACACCACTCCATATCTCTCTGTACACATAATTCAATTCTAAAAATTGAATTGTAACCTTAATCTAGCTTTTTCTAAAGCAGAAAACCATACATAAACCCCGGTGTTGTCCCTAAATCATTGTACATTTCTAGAGTGCTTTGAAGTTAACCAAGTACTTTTACTTCAATGATCTCATTTGATTTGATTCTCAGATTATCTTTGTGATATAGACAAATGGGGATATTATCATTTCTACAAATGAGAGGTCTGAACTTTAGAAATGTGAGTTAAGCCTTCAGAGTCTCTTATTTCTGTACTGAGGATGAGGAAAGAAGTCTTGTTATCACTGTCTGCCTTCTATCACAAAACAGCAGACAGCTACAACTCAAGTGTCTATGCTTTCAGGCTTATTCTTCAGGGGTATAATAAAAAGATCACAATACAGTAACTCTAAGAAGAGGAATGCGTGCTCTTTCAGTATAATTGTACAACTAATCAACAAAATAAATACACTGTTACACTACCGATTTGGGTTTGAGAAATCATGTTGTAAGCCAGAAAGCTTTCTGTTATGATCAGGTTTAAATATAATAACTAACACAATGGCAATTTTTGGAGTACTATTAATTTTGCTATTGATATATTGCATTTTTAATATTTACCTAAAATAATTAAAAGTGTCTACAAAGAGAAGAAATTAAAAATTACAATATGATGACCATAAAAAAAAAAATTCTAGTTCAAATAGTACTAACACTTTGTCCCCTAGTCTTTCTCTATTTATTTACTTATATTTGGCCATTCTGTTCCCAGTAAAGCACTGACATAAGGTTTTCTATCACTAAAGCTATTTCACATTGTGGGGTCTTAAGCAGATTATTAATAAGATAAATAAAATTGTGCCATGGTTCCTATGTCTTATACATTACTGTGAACTTAGCCACAAGTTATAATCACTCAAAATTGTGTATTAGATATTCATATCCCTAATGATAAATATTTTATAGAGAACAACATAAATTCTTTATCTCACAATGTTTGATAAGAATACATAATGAAACAAAGTGTAGATACAGATTATAATTATCTTTTCTCTTTACTAACATGCAAACAAATAATAAACCATATACCAATGTTGGTAAAATACATACAAAATTTTATATAGGGATTATTAATTAGAAAGACATACACGTACGGGTACTATATATGTGTATGAGCACATAAATGACAAATACATTAGACTACTATTAGTTGGATTTCACTATATATAATTGTAAAAGTGAAAAAATTTTAGTGAGTACATAATTTGGTTAAACTGGAGCTGTGAAAAGGAATGCAAATACCTGCTACATTATCTAGCCATTTCCTCCCAAGGTAATAGCCAAGAAAAATGGAAAAGCGTGCCTTGAAGAAAGGAATGGCAACCCACTCCAGTATTCTTGCCTGGAGAATTCCATAAACAGAGGAGCCTGGTGGGCTATAGTCCAGTCTATGAAGTCACCAAGAGTTGGACATGATGCAGTGACTTTCACTTTCACCTTCATATACATATAAGGACTTGTACATGAATAATATACCAGCTCTATTTATAGTGGCCCCATCCTGGAAATAACCAAGAGTTTGTCAAGTGGAGAATAAATAAACAAATTGTAGCATATCCACACAATGGAATGCTATTCACCAACAAAAATGAATGAATTATTAATACAGACAACAGCAAAGATGAATTTCAATATAATTATTCCAAGTGGAAGAGGAGAATATTAATATAGAGAATAGCAAAAATGAATTTCAAAACAATTATGCTAAGAAGCAGGAAAAACATGTGAGTACATGATATGAATTACATAAACTCTGACAAATGCAGCCTAATCTATAATGACAGCAGATCAATTGTTGCCAAAATCAATGCTAGAGATGAATGAGGAGTGGAAACAGAGATAATGAAGAGAAGTTTCCAAAGGGAAACTGCTTCTGCTTTGTCTGATGGATATAGTCATTATTTGGAAGTGAGTGATGATTTCAATCTATATACTTAGGTAAAAATGTATTGAAGTGGTATTCTAAGTATATGCAGTTTTATATATGTCAGTAAGATCTCAATTAAGTTGTTTAAAAAATTATAGAACCAAGCTCAAATACTACTCCCTTCCATCAACTTCTAAGATAGAATTATTCCAGGAGCGCTTATTCCACCTTTGTGTTCTGAAGGAAACAGGCAATATGCAAGAAATTGTGAAACCACCATGTTGTAGGGAAGCCCATCCTAACCATATAGAGAGGCCATGTGGAGAGAGACAAAGAGATATCTGACCAGCCCTGAACTCTTCTAGATATTTCAATCACATTAAAGACATGTCAGTTGGGGTTTCCTTGGTGAGTCCAGTCATTAAGAATCCACTTGCCAGTTCAGGCAACATGGGTTCAATCCCTGGTCCAGGAAGATCCCATAGGTTGAAAGGTAACTAAGCCTGTGTGCCACAACTACTAAGCCTGTGCTCCACAAAAGAGAAGCCACTGCAATGAGAAGCCCTTGGCTCTCAACTAGAGAGGAGCACCAGCTTGCAGCAACTAGAGAAAGCTCATGCCCAGCAACAAAGACCCAGCACAGCCAAAAATAAATAAATAATTTAAAAAGAAAAGAAAAATGACACCTGAGTAGAAGCAATCCTGAAAATTTCAGTTCTCTGTGTCAGCAAGGTCAGCCCAGAGGGAATAAAGAATACCTGTCCTTAGTCATCACCAGCCAATACAGCATAAGTGTTTGATATTAAGCTTTTGATTGCCAAGGCATCTATTTCAAAATATATCTACCTTAAATAAATAAGTATCCAGCTCTGTTTCATGGCTACTAGCAAAACAACCACATAAGGAACAAGGCTCTTGCAGAAAGCTGTGGGTAACCTGGATAACGCATCTCAAGTGATCCTGCTTCTTCCTTCCTAAGCCCTAATTCCCATTCTTATGCTTTAAATCAGTCAATAAAAAGTAAACCTACAAAACCCTAGATACTCTATCCTTGGATCTTAATAAAGTTCCAGGTTCATATTCTCTCCATCTGCCCTTAATCTCAGTTGCGTGGCCTTCAGACATTTCAAGTACCCTCCAGAACAAGAAGAGTACTAAATCTTGTTCTTCACAATTCCTGATGCATTTTGCTGAAGTGTGTTCTGCAATCATAAGAATGACAAGGGCCAGTCCAGTCACAGCACTGAATACAGTGAGAGAAATATCTCTGGGGACTCAATACAAGTACACTGACCTTGGCCCAGACAGCATCACTATCAACATGCTGGGATTGAAACAACACCCACATTTAAGAAGTAAAAGACACCATAAATGATAATTGTAAAATAGATAGCTAGTGAGAAGTTGCTATATAACACAGGGAGCAAGCCTGGCACTCGGTGATGACATAGAGGGGTGGGAAGGGGAAAGGAGATGGTGATTCAAGAGGGAAGTAGTGTATATATAGTTATGGGTAAATTGTATAGTTGTATGGCAGAAACCAACACAATATTATAAAGCAATTTTCCTCCAATTAAAGAATAAATAAAATTAATTTTAAAAGGAAAGAAGTGATAATTGTTTTAAGCACAGCTACCACCCCTGTGCAAAAAGAAAAAAAAACATCTCTTCAGCTATATTTTTAGTGTAATTAACTAAAATATGTGATGTTATATAACAAATAAAATCTTATTATGATATTATTAAAACAGAATTACATTTTAAGCATTTTTTAACTTCAGGTTAAAACGTATCTTAAAAACATTCTTTCTTTTCTTTTATGAATTAAATATTTTAAACATTTGCTTTTTAATGTTCTGACATTATTAGTGGAACTCTGATATTTCTTATCTGAACTCTTTATGGTTGCAAATTCTTGATTTTATAAGGACATCATCAATTATATAATTAAGAATAAAATTGGCTTGCAATTTCTATTAGTGCCAATACATAATGTGAAAGCAGGCTGTATTTAACTTCAGCTGGATTTTAAGATGAATAAAATTAGCAGTTTATAAGTAAAGTGGCATCCAGTTGCCTAAAGAAAAGAAGAGGCTGAACTGCTTGATGAAAACCAGCTTTCCCTGTAACTAACAATCCTGAGCAAATGAAAAAACAGGGTCAGATATTTAAATTTTATTTTAAAATAATTTACAATCGTGTTGATGGAAATCCACTAAGTTCTGTGGAAGTCTACGAAATCCTGCTGCTGCTGCTGCTGCTGCTGCTGCTGCTGCTCCTAAATCTCTAAGTCTTGCCCAATTCTGTGCGATCTCATAGACGGCAGCCCACCAGGCTCTTCTGTCCATGGGATTCTCCAGGCAAGAATACTGGAGTGGGTTGCCATTTCCTTCTCCTCTAATAAATCCTAGGAGCAATTACTATTGTTATTTGCATTAGAAATTCTATGTATATTTAAGTATTTTAAAGTCAGTAGTGTAAACTGGTTAATTGTAAATAAATTTATTCAGAGTCGCTCATTATTGAGGCATCAATCAGGTCAAAGAAGATGTCTGTGTGCGTGCATGCTAAGTGACTTCAGTCGTGTCCGATCTTTGGAACCCCATGAACTGTAGCCTGCCAGGCTCCTCCGTCCATGGAATTCTCCAGGCAAGAATCCTGGAGTGGGTTGCCATTTCCTTCTCCAGAGACCTTTTAGGAAGGGATCGAACCCATGTCTTTTGTCTCCTGCACTGCCAGGTGGATTCTTTACCACAAGCGTCACCTGGGAAACACAAAAATAAGATGGCTGGGTCAGTGTAATGACTGGATCCCTTGAGGCTGACACAACAGCTCCGACTTTCTCTTTTCTCAGGATCATTTAGTAAGAAAAGACTGTCTGAGCACAAACTAACTTGTGTTGGCAGTGAATTTCTGAACCCTGCCAGGATAGGAAAGAACGTCTTCTTTCGGATCTACTCTCTTCTGGCAGGTCTGAAAAATCCAGTGTTAGCCTGAGGAATAACGTTACCAAACATTACTAAATTCTGGATAGAAAGAAGCTGTTCGAAAGGGAAGTCTGTAACACTTACTTGGAGCACATTTGACAAGATTCCTTCCTCTCATTACATGCCAGTACCATCACCCTGTTCAGAGAGACCTTTGAAAAAAACACTATGACTTCAGGGCTACTCCCTGCCCTCCCTGTAGATAAGGCTGACTAGTTTGGAATATATCTGAAGGGCTGGACCAACAGCTTCAGTTAAAAGCACCCCTAATTTATAAGGCAGGGCTAGGAGGGAATGAACAGATTGTGAGGCCAGGAAAGGAAAACCAAGGTTGAGGAAAATTAGCCAGGAATTCTGTGCAGGGATGCTCCTTTTACGTGGGCTTATTAAAAATTTGACTAACTTAGGCTAGCAGAATCTAAAATACGTAGGTAATTAACATAGCATTTAGAAAAACGGTACTGAATATATGTGAAAACGGTCCTTTAGATCACAAATTCTGGGCAAACCAAGAAAGCAGCCAAAGATTGCTGCTCTTTAATTACTGTCTTCCCATCATCACTAATCACTGCAACAATGATGTTAGGCAACTATTCTATCCTCTCAATTGTAAGATAATACATTTTTAGTAGGTTATTAATACTGTAACCTAGCAGGACCATATGGGGCCTTCCCAGGTTCCCAGGAAAGACTTCTCCCACATCCTCTCCTTTAGGTGCTCTCAGAAGTACCTAGATTACAGTTGTTGTTGGTCGCTAAGTCAGCCACTAAGTCCTCTCGAACTCTGGGACCCCAAGGACTGCAGAGCGCCAGGCTTCCCCATCATCTCCTGGAGTTTGCTCAAGCCATTGTCCATTGAGTTGGTGATATCATCCAAGCACCTCATCCTCTGTCAGTATTTGATGCCAATTTCCTGAGTTGTTTTGCAGATGTTACCCTTCCCCTCTGCAAATGGAGGAACTACTTGATGACCTTAAGCACACAGCCTCAGGCCTTTGAGATCTGTCTCATCATCAACCAATCAGAGAACTGTATGCACCCTGTGTCACTGCACACAGTCCCCACCCCACCCCCCATCCCCTGCCATGGCCTCCATACCTGTCCTTTAAAAATTCTTTGCAGAAGCCCTTTGGGGAACTCAAGTTTTTCCAGGCCAGAGCTATCTCTCCTTGTATAGTCCTAGAATAAAACTTTCCTTGCTCCAAACTCTGACATTTCATTTTGGCCTCACTGTGCTTTGGGCACACAGACTTGCATTACCAATAATGCCTTTTCAGAAGGCTTAGGAAATCCAGAATTTTATCAAAAAATTCCCATTAATTTTCTATTCAAATTTTAGAAGGGTTCATGCTTAGGGAAAGTATCCTAGTCCCAAGATGAGAGAACCACTATCTTTTATTTAATCCAGGTTAAAATCCACTAATTCTCAATGGAAACCGTCATGAGCTTTATTTTACCTGCTTCCCAGAGTTATCCTCACTGTCTTCCTATTGCCCTTCAATCTATAAATTTTAATTAATTTTTCCTGACTTGTGTGTATTACTTTTTCTAGTACAAAGAGTTTAAGTTTGTCAAAATATAAGAAAAAGTTAAAGCGTCTTAAATATTTTAGACCTGAACATACTACTTATTTAAATTATTTGTTGATTCAGTACAAAATTTGTATGAAATAGTTCTATAAACATGTCAGATGAGTGTAATTTCCTCGGTTCTGTCTCATCACAAGAAAAATTTGAAGCAATGGATGTTAAAGCCTTCCACGTGTCACAGCTCTTGGACAGCCTGTGTTATAGTTCTCAGACAGATCAATTTTATTTAGAAAATAAAGAAAAATGCATCCTTGAGGCATGGGGGCCTGCTGACCCAAAATATGTAAAGAGAAGTGAGAGAAAGAGAATGAGTGTATGTGCGTGCAGGAGAGAGAGAGACACCCAACACTTTTGCTCCTCTTTGTAAATGTTTTTTCCTCCCTCCTGGGCCTGCCCTATGTAAACTGGGCTAGGCAGGAGTGCTGTTTGTTCTACCTTAGGTCCTCGCTCCAGGCCTTGGACCTTCCTTTGACCTTTCTTTGTTCTATTTTCCAGGGCTTGTCCTTTTCTTGTCTTTTAGCCACCGCCATTTTGGACTCCTGTTTCCTATTCTACCTACCTAATAAACCCAATCACAATACAGGCAGCATTTTTTTTTTTAAGTTTATGTATAAGTATCCAAAACTCTTTGAGAAAGTATAAAGTATATTTAAGATCACTGAGCTTAAAAACAATGTATTCTAGAGCTGCAGGTGACCTAAATAATACTGAAGTGCTGGGGTCCAGCCTCAGCAGAGTCCAGGGATACCCTCAGGATGAACAGTGTTGGCGAATGAATGAATGACACGAGGAGACCAAGCTTCAGTGAGCAAGGCCTGTAACTTTATTTTCAAAAGGGGCTTATATACTTTGACTTGTACATAGAGGAAAATGAACGATGCAAGGTCATGCAGAGTCAGCTCAACCACTCCAGCAGTTTTGCCCTTATCGAAACCAGGATTTTTTTCTGCATACCTTTCCCATAAACAAGGGTCTTATGTTATGTACATTATCTTCTGGCCTTGGAGGTCTGTTGACATTTTATGACCCTTTTTTTGATAAAGGTTGATCAACCAGAAAACTTGTTTTCCCTTGAAGTGTTTTTCCTTTATACCTCTAATTTGTATTAGCCTCAGAAAGTACTAAACAGAGTTACATTATTATGGAGCAAAGGTGCAGTGGGTTACAACAACAGAAAAGAACTTATTAGCTTAAAGGTCTGATGTGGTTAATACCAAGACTACTACTTACTTTTCTTACATTAAAACTATATTAACTAATGCACTCCCAGGCACACAATGGATAAGGGATATGGGAACTTAGCAGCAAGAACTGGCTCAACAATGAAACCCTTCACCAGTATTATTTTAATAAAACTTTTTTACCCCTCAAAGGGCTCTATATTTTTAGAATGCTTAGACTTCCTGTGTCATGGTTGGGATGTTGTGAACAAGCATATGCATAGTTGCAAGAGTCTGGATAAACCTGATAAGCAAGCTAGAATGCTAACAAGGGGATTTGAATTGAAATGCTCCTTTCATGCCCAGGAGACTTATCAACTAGAGCCCTAAGTTAATTTTCTCCAGAGAAAGGTAGTCAGGGGATAGCCCCCTGTTAATGAGAGAAGAGTTGATGAAAGGCATAATATGGTAAACAGTAAACAGACAGACTTTGGTCTGGGGTAGATGCTCAAGCAGGTCCAGGGCGTCCCTCGAGTCCTGATCCGCCTTGCTTGTCAGGTCTCCTCTGCATGACCTTGTCATGGGTGGGATCTACCATGCTGGCTCCTGACACTGAAGGCTTAGGTTTAATTTAATAAGAAAACTGTGTGTTGAAAGATAAAAACAAAGTAAGAAAAATTAGAAATCATTCAATAATTAAAAATTGAAGATTACTTTGTTAACAATAGCAAAGCTTTAAGGGGAAAGAGTCAAGCATTACATTGAAACAAAATGATCACGGCCCTTCTAATAATATAAATAACTAAATATTGGAAGATTTTGACTTGTTTTGAAATTTGACTCCCTTCCTCAAGTTTCAATATACATTTTTACCTGTTTTTGCACTGCAGTTTATACCATTAAAGACTACTCACCTATGAGTTTAACAGAATGTTAAGAAAAAACATATACACTCCAAAACTCCACTTTCATCAAATATCATTTGTTAAAGGAATTTAACAGAGATTCGATAACTTGTTTTCCCCAAAGAGACTTTTATGAAGGAGCTATTTACATTTGTTTTCTTAAAGCATATGCTTACCTTTCCATGAGGAAATTTTAAGCAGTAATTGAAAAAAATCTAGTTTGACATTAAACTTTAGACCAGTTGGTAAGCTTCATGTTTTCTCTTTTAATAGATTCTTTACATGCTCAGTGGAAAGCAACTATATATTCTTAATCCATGTGTGGCCAACAACAAATAAGACAAATAGTTAACTGATTTTACTGAATGTTAATATTTTAGCCACATTGATCTTCACTGACGTGCTACAAATGTTTAATTGCTAACACTCAAGAAATTATGGGGAAAAAAGTCTTAATTTTCTCACATTTTCCAGTTTCTGAGGTATAAATACGCCCAAAATGGCCAACTGAAAGATACAACCTGACATCGCCAAATAAACGGTTTGGAAATGAGGAGCATGACTGACTATACTGAGGTCATCTGAGCTAGTTTGAGCACAACACTGAGTAAATCCTTAATAATAAACTTTTGAAGAACAAAACAATACCATATCTAACATGTTTGCTCCTACTATTGGAATTTTCTAGGGTTATTATTGTTTTTATGATATTTGCAGTTATAAGTTTTTAAGAGACATTAAGAGATAAAGATGATGTATAAACTATCAAGATTAAACAACTGAGCTATCAAATCTAATAATATTATTATTTTTAAGTTGTTGCTTTTCTTTGTACTTATTTCTCTGCGTTTTATTCCCACAAGGTTTTCTGTTTTTTGGTGGCTGTTTATTTAATGTTTACAGAAATCAAAATGTATCATGTTTTGATAATTTGAAAAGTATGTTCTTTTTAAATATAATAATGAAGAAACAATGAAAAATTATCCTTATTCACTAATCTCATAATTTCCTTATTTTGACTCTATTTTGTTACAGATCTGTCATTTGAGAGGGAACAGAACAAAGCCTATTAAAATAATTTCATCATAACCCAGGAGTAATAAAATATAAATGCAAAGTTTAGGCTACTGACACTCTTATTTTACTTTAATATAATTAAATATATGTTTTGTATATATATGAATTAAGACTAAATCACAAAATAACTTTTCAAAATTTCCCATCAGATGAAATTCACTCCCTTTCATATATATATATATATATATATATATATATATATATATATATGTGCTACAATTTTCTGGTCTGAAAATAGTTCATGAATTATGATTTCCTCCAACCTTTAAATTCAAAAATTCATAGTCTAGACCTCATGCTAGAATTTGTTTTATAACTATCCAAGCCTAGGTGATTTTGAACAGGCTTTGCCTTGACCTCATCTCAACCTGAAAGCCTTTAGAGCTCATCTCAACGTAAAAGCCTTTACTCACTCTCTACTGTTGCTGGTTCTAGCTGGAGCAAATTCTACCAATTTCAAGACCTGCTCAATTGCCTTTACCTGGTTACTCCAGTTTGGTTTACTGGTACTAATGTCATTGGTAAACCATGTTCAGGACCAGCACATTTAAGGAGCTCTGAGAAATAAGATCTGATTATAATGAAATGGAATGGTGCTCAAAGTGAAAAACAGCTGCTGCTGCTAAGTCACTTCAGTCATGTCCAACTCTGTGAGACCCCATAGGCGGCAGCCCACCAGGCTCCCCCATCCCTGAGATTCTCCAGGCAAGAACACAGGAGTGGGTTGCCATTTCCTTCTCTAATGCATGAAAGTGAAAAATGAAAGTGAAGTCGCTCAGTCTTATCTGACCCTCAGTGTCCCCATGGACTGCAGCCTTCCAGGCTCCTCCATCCATGGGATTTTCCAGACAAGAGTACTAGAGTGGGGTGCCATTGCCTTAGGCTAATACCAAATCTCTGGGTATATACACTGAGACTTGATTTTTTTTTTTTTCCTTGGAAATCAAAATATGTGAAGTTGTATTGTAAAAAGAATCACTCCGCTGATCTTGGGGAAGCTGTCAAACACAAAAGGAATTTTTTCTTTTCTACAAGAAAGGAAAGAGCACAAAAATGACAGGTGCCAAATATCTCTAAATAATAAAATGCATTTACAAATTTTGAAGCTCTTTCTCCTTGCCAAGTTTGCCAGGCTATATTATTTCATTTCATTGTTTGGCAGGTGGACATCCTTCAGCAATATGTTGGATGGTAAAGATATTCCCTGAACAATTACTGAGATTCAAGAAAGTCTGGCCAGAGTGAAAGTCTTTGACAAATTAATGATTTAAGGCAGCATTTCTGAATACTAGGTTAAATTATGTCAGAAATAACTCCCCAAAATTAAAAAAAAATTGATCAAGATTAATTTAACACATAAGGCAGACAAATGCAAAAGTAATCATAATGATCATAAGAATAATAAGTTTAACTTAGAATACTAAACAACAACAACAACTTTTTTTCACCTTTTTGCCTGATACTTTATATGTATCTTTTTAGAGTAAGCTATCATTCAAGACTTCCTGGTGGCTCAGATGGTAAAGTATATGACAACAAAGTGGAGACCTAGGTTTGATCCCTGGGTCAGGAAGATACTCTGGAGAAGGAAATGGAACCCCACTCCAGTACTCTTGCCTGGAAAATCCCATGGATGGAAGAGCCTGGTAGGCTACAGTCCATGGGGTCGCAAAGTCAGACATTACTGAGTGACTTCACCTCACCTTTCACTTGTCATTCAATAAAATATTAACAAGTGTTTATATAAATAAAGATAATGAATAAAAGAAGAAGATACACCCAAAGATCCTGAATAAAAGATGAAATAGTGTTTTTATGTTCTTCTATCAAATGCAAATATAAAAATATCAAAAACATATATTACTTAGGGTCATATACTTTACCAGTCTTCATTAATCTAACATGTATTGTGTTCTCAGAAATCACATACTATAAACATTTACCTTTAACTATCAAATTGCTAACAGAAGTAAGATCAAAGCACAGTGAATTCATAATAGTTTCTAGGATGCTGTCATAGTCAGCTAGGCCTGCTATAGCAAAATATCACAAATTGAGTGGATTATAAACAACAGAAACTCATTTTACACAATTCTGGAGGCTCAAAGTCTGAGATCAAGGTGTCAAACACATCAGATTGTGCTGAGACTTCTCTTCAGATTATATACCACCTACTTATCCTTGCGTCCTCAAGGGTGGCTGGGAGCAAAGGGAAAAATCAAGCTTTCTCCTAGTTTTCATAAGGGCACTAATTCCATTTGTGAAAGCTCCACCCTCATGACCTCATCTAATCCTAATTATCTCACAAAATCCTCAACTCCTGATACTATCACATTGTAGGGGTAGGGTTCCAGGACACAAATACTGATACAGCCAGTTCAGTTCAGTGGCTCACTTTTGTCTGACTCTTTGTGACCCCATGAATTAGAGCATGTCAGGCCTCTCTGCTCATCACCAAATCCCAGAGCTCACTCAAACTCACATCCATCGAGTCGGTGATGCCTTTCAGCTATCTCATCCTCTATCGTCCCCTTCTCCTACTCCACCCAATACCTCCCAGCATCAGTCTTTTCCAATGGGTCAACCATTCACATGAGATGGCCAAAGTACTGGAGTTTCAGTTTTAGCATCATTCCTTCCAAATAACACCCGGGGCTGATCTCCTTTAGAATGGACTGGTTGGATCTCTGTGCAGTCCAAGGGACTCTCAAGAGTCTTCAACACCACAGTTCAAAAGCATCAGTTCTTCAGCACTCAACTTTCTTCACAGTCCAACTCTCACATCCATACATGACTACAGGAAAAACCCCATAGCCTTGACTAGACGGACCTTTGTTGGCAAAGTAATGTCTCTGCTTTTGAATATGCTATCTAGGTTGGTCATAACTTTCTTTCCAAGGAGTATCTTTTAATTTCATGGCTGCAGTGACCATCTGCAGTGATTTTGGAGCCCCAAAAATAAAGTTTGACACTGTTTCCATTGTTTCCCCATCTATTTCCCATGAAGTGATGGGACCAGATGCCATGATCTTAGTTTTCTGAATGCTGAGATGTAAGCCAACTTTTTCACTCTCCTCTCTCATTTTCATCAAGATGCTTTTTAACTCCTCTTCACTTTCTGCCATAAGGGTGATGTCATCTGCATATCTGAGGTTATTGAGATTTCTCCTGGCAATCTTGATTCCAGCTTGTGCTTCTTTCAGCCCAGCCTTTCTCATGATGTACTCTGCATTTAAGTTAAATAAGCAGAGTGACAATATATAGCCTTGACATACTACTTTTCCTATTTGGAACCAGTCTGTTGTTCCATGTCCAGTTCTAACTGTTGCTTCCTGACCTGCATATAGGTTTCTCAAGAGGCTGGTCAGGTGGTCTGGTATTCCCATCTCTGTCAGAATTTTTCACAGTTTATTGTGAGCCACACAGTCAAAGGCTTTGGCATAGCTGATAAAGCAGAAATAGATGTTTTTCTGGAACTCTCTTGCTTTTTCCAGGATCCAGCGGATGTTGGTAATTTGATCTCTGGTTCCTCTGCCTTTTCTAAAACTAGCTTGAACATCAGGAAGTCACAGTTCACGTATTACCGAAGCCTGATTTGGAGAATTTTGAGCATGACTTTACTATCATGTGAGATGAGTGCAATTGTGCAGTAGTTTGAGCTTTCTTTGTCTTTGCCTTTCTTTGGAATTGGAATGAAAACAGACCTTTTCCAGTCCTGTGGCCACTGCTGAGTTTTTCCCAATTTGCTGGCATATTGAGTGCAGTACTTTCACAGTATCATCTTTCAGGATTTGAATCAACTCAACTGGAATGCCATCACCTCCACTAGCTTTGTTTGTAGTGATGCTTTCTAAGGTTCACTTAACTTCACTTTCCAGTATGTCTGGCTCTAGGTGAGTGATAACACCATCATGATTATCTGGGTCATGAAGATCTTTTTGTACAGTTCTGTGTATTCTTGCCACCTCTTCTTATCTTCTGCTTCCATTAGGTCCATACCATTTCTGTCCTTTTTCGAGCCCATCTTTGCATGAAATATTACCTTGGTATCTCTAATTTTCTTGAAGAGATCTCTAGTCTTTCCCATTCTGTTCTTTTCCTTTTTCTTTGCATTGATCACTGAAGAAGGCTTTCTTATCTCTTCCTGCTCTTCTTTGGAACTCTGCATTCAGATGCTTATATCTTTCCTTTTCTCCTTTGCTTAGCCAGGTCTTTACTAAAAGGGTTTTTTCTCCTCTCTCTAGTAAACAGCATGTATTATTTTCCTATCAATATTTGCGCTTTAGATTAATTATTATATTTCTTAATTTGAAACTAGAGATAATTAAAATTAAAAGAGAAAATTTTAGATATTGAAGTTTATAAGTTCAACAAAATTGTGAAGAATGAAATTTGAAAATAATCTGATATGTATGGACAGACCTTATCTCTTAATACAGTAGTTACTTATGTATTTGATTGAAGGAATATGGAGAGGGCAAGAGACTTATGTCCCTAATACAATTCCTTACTCTGTAAGATAACTAGTAAACACAATCATTTTTTTCTTTTAGCCAAATATTTTGCACCCTATTGAATTATAAATATATTCAGGAAAATAATCAAACAATATTCATGAGCTTAAATATATTATTGACCTCTACCATTCATTATTTCATACGTTCATCAAATTTGCAAGTGTAAATAGCTAGTTTGCAAGAAGGCATAGTAGAATTGAGCAATGATAATATATCAGTAAATATTTTGTAATATTTTACAGCATGCTTTACTCATAGTGGTTATATAGCAAACATCCACATGAAAGGAGTTCAGTATATTAAAAACTATGACCACTGGGACTTTATAGAAATTCTCTCACATTTCCTGGGAATCCTCATGTAGGATCTTGCTGTAGAAAAATGACTGCATATAGAACTCAGATTTCTTGTAAATAGATTTCAAATGCTTCCAAATGCAACTGTTCACTTCAAGTCAGATGTAACATGTGGCTACATTTTACATTGCATAATTATATAATAATTTTGGAATATCAATTCTCTTTGTACAAATACTTGGAAAATTACTCAAGGATATCCATTGAACAGATTATTTGTGGATTTCAATTTCCTGTGACTGGATGTTACTCACAATCTTTTTATTAGTTTTTTTCACCCTATGTTGCAATGTTAATTAAAAAGAATTATTATTTGAGATGCAGCATAGCTATTTTCTAAGGGACAGAAAATATCATTGCCAGTTGCTTCAAAAAGGATTGGATGTGTAGGATGATAAGGAATCTTCCCAGCTTGCTATTAAGTTTAAAAGCTGCATTTAAATATTATGTTAATGGAATGTAACTATAATCAATTAAAATGTTATTTTCAAAGCAATTTTAATTGTAGTCACTTAATATATACCACTCATTCATAGCATGGACAGAAATAGACTAGGGAAATAAAATTAAAATAGCAAATTGATAAAATATATATTGAGTATATATTAATGTTGAATAATATATTATATAATATAAATGTACAAAAATAAATCCCATGCATCATAGACTAAATTTTTTCCAATCTCTTATTATATGAAGAAAATCATATAACAAATAAAAATGTGATTTTACTGAGCTCAACTGAAAATATTTTCCTAGAATTGACTTCTCCAAATTTTGTCATTCATTATCTAATGTAATCTTATGTTTAGTAACCAAATTTTGTCTTTATCTTTTAGACTATACACTGCATTGTTTCATCATGATTCCCTGTTAAAGACTAATACACTAATTCACTAGCTTCTGGAAAAGTCTTTCATTCATGTTTTTATCTGTATCCATCATTACAAACTGCCTTTAACTACACCAAAAATTGTTTCACTCTAAGTTACCAGTGGGAAGTCTGTGGATATTATACATGGCTCAGTACAATATGCAAGTACAATCAAAAAGGCCAAGCTGTAAATAGAAGGAAACTTTCCAACGTGACATAAAACATTTATAAAAACCTTGCAATTAATATCATACTCAATAGTGGCAGATAAAAACTTTCTCCAAAGAAGGTGAAGTAGCTCAGTCATGTCCGACTCTATAGCCTACCATGTTCCTCCATCCATGGGATTTTCCAGGCAAGAGTACTGGAGTTGGTTGCCATTTCCTTCTCCAGAGGAACTTCCTGACCCAGGAGACCCTGACCTGGGTCTCCCACATTGTAGGCAGACAGTTTACCATCTGAGTCAATAGGGAAGTCCAAATGAAGGAACAATAAAGTAAGTTCACTTGTGCCACTGCTGTTTAACAGTATAGTGGAAATTAGAGCCAAAGCAAGTGGACAAGAAAAAGAAATAGGGATATTCACATTGGAAAATAAGTAAAACCATTTCTGGGGCTTCCCTTACTGGCTCAGTGTTAAAGAATTCACCTCCCAGTGGCAGGTGAGGTAAGTTTGATCTCTATGTCAGGGAGATCCCCTGAAAAGGAAATGGCAACCCACTTCAGTATTCATGCCTGGGAAACCCCATGGACAGAAGAGCCTGGTGTGCTACAGTCCATGGGGCTGCAAAAGAATTAGACATGAAGTAGTGACTAAACAACAACAAAAATCATTCCTATCTGCAGACATGATAATGATATAAATTTATACCCCCAAAGAACCCATGAAAAGTTTATTATAACCAATAAAAAAGTTCAGAAAATTTTAAGATACATTTTAATATATAAAATTTAGTTTATTTCTATATACAAGCACAAAACAATAAAAATGAAAGCTTTTCATTTGTGATAGGATCAGAAATAATACATTGCTTAGGAATAAACCAAGAAAATGTATGATCTACACACTGAACCTACCAAACATTGTTGAAAATTATTATTAAGATCTAAATTAATGGAAAAACTCAATGTTCATGAATTGGAACACTGAATATTATTAAAGTGTCAATACTCTTCCAAATGATAAATAAAAACAATCTGTATCAAATTTCCAATTGTCTTTCTTTATAAAAGTGAACAAACTGCTCCAAACATTCATATGAAATTGCCAGGGTCCCAGATATACTAATCATCTTGACAAAGCAGAATAAAGTTGGTGGACTCACACTTCTCAATTTCAAAATGTATTATACAGCTATAGTAATCAAAATAGGATCATAGAAGCATAAAGTCAGACATACAGATCAATAAAATAGAGTGGAGAGTACAAAGGTAAACCATATCCCAATGGTGAATTGATTTTTAACAAAGGTGAAATTCAGTTAGGGGAGAATAATCTTTCCAACAAATGATGCTTGGATACCTAGAATACCATATGCAAACTACTGAATACTGAATACAGTTGGACCTGTGTCTATCGAAAATAATTCAAAATAACTCAAAATTAATCAAAGACCTAAAAATAAGTACAAAACATATAAAGTTCCTAGATGCAAATGTAGATTTAATCTTCATGACCAAGCTGCATTCAACAGCTTCTTGAATACAATGCAAAATTTAAATCAATATAACAAATGTACTTTGAAAGACACTAGCAAGAAGCTGAAAAATTTCTTTAAAATCTTTTTTTTTTTTTTTTTTTAAAAAGTGCCCTTAGAGAGTTGAAAAGAATTTAGGAAAATTATTTATAATTTAACTAAATAATATAGGTCCTGAGTCCATCCTAAAGGAGATACGTCCTGGGTGTTCATTGGAAGGACTGACGTTGGAAGGACTGAACTGAAATCTGAATGCAAGTATATATATAGAATATTTGCAAGTCAACAATAGAAAAGCATATGATACAATTAAGTGATTCATGTAAACATATTTCTCTAAAATATGAGTAAATGACCAACAGGGTTTTGAAGAGATGTTTTAATTCAGTAAACTTCAGTCAGTTCAGTTCAGTTGAGTCACTCAGTCGTGTTCGACTCTTTGTGACCCCATGAATCGCAGCACGCCAAGCTTCCCTGTCCATCACCAACTCCTGGAGTTTACTCATATTCACATCCATCGAGTCCATGATGCCATCCAGCCATCTCATCCTTGGTCGTCCCCTTTTCCTACTGCCCCCAATCCCTCCCAGCATCAGAGTCTTTTCCAGTGAGTCAACTCTTTCACATGAGGTGGCAAAAGTACTGGAGTTTCAGCTTTAGCATCATTCCTTCCAAAGAAATCCCAGGGCTGATCTCCTTCAGAATGGACTGGTTGGATCTCCTTGCAGTCCAAGGGACTCTCAAGAGTCTTGTCCAACACCACAGTTCAAAAGCATCAATTCTTCGGCACTCAGCTTTCTTCACAGTCCAACTCTCACATCCATACATGACTACTGGAAAAACCATAGCCTTGACTAGATGGACCTTAGTCAGCAAAGTAATGTCTCTGCTTTTGAATATGCTAAGTTGATCATAACTTTTCTTCCAAGGAGGGAGTGTCTTTTAATTTCATGGCTGCAGTCACAATCTGCAGTGATTTGGAGCCCAGAAAAATAAGGTCTGACACTGTTTCCACTGTTTCCCCATCTATTTCCCATGAAGTGATGGGACCGTATGTAATGATATTTGTTTTCTGAATGTTGAGCTTTAAGCCTGCTTTTCACCCTCATCTTTCACTTTCATCAAGAGGCTTTTTAGCTCCTCTTCATTTTCTGCCATAAGGGTGGTGTCATCTGCATATCTGAGGTTATTGAGATTTCTCCTGGCAATCTTGATTCCAGCTTGTGTTTCTTCCAGTCCAGTGTTTCTCATGATGTACTCTGTGTATAAGTTAAATAAGCAGGGTAACAATATACAGCCTTGACATACTCCTTTTCCTGTTTGGAACCAGTCTGTTGTTCCATGTCCAATTCTAACTGTTGCTTCTTGACCTGCATACAGATTTCTCCAGAGGCAGGTCAGGTGGTCTGGTATTCCCATCTCTCTCAGAATTTTCCACAGTTTACTGTGATCCAGTCAAAAGGTTTGGCATATTCAATAAAGCAGAAATAAACATTTTTCTGGAACTCTCTTGCTTTTTCCTTGATCCAGCTGATGTTGGCAATTTGATCTCTGGTTCCTCTGCCTTTTCTAAAACCAGTGTGAACATCAGGAATTTCTCGGTTCACATATTGCTGAGGCCTGGCCTGGAGAATTTTGAGCATTAATTTACTAGCATGTGAGATGAGTGCAACTGTGCGGTAGTGTGAGCATTCTTTGGCATTGCCTTTCTTTGGAATTGGAATGAAAACTGACCTTTTCCAGTCCTGTGGCCACTGCTGAGTTTTCTAAATTTGCTGGCATATTGAGTGCAGTACACTCAGAGCATCATCTTTCAGGATTTGAAATAGCTCAACTGGAATTCCGTCACCTCCACCAGCTTTGTTCATAATGATGCTTTCTAAGGCTCAGTTGACTTCACATTCCAGGATATCTCACTCTAGGTGAGTGATCACATCGTCGTGATTATCCAGGCCATGAAGATATTTTTTGTACAGTTCTTCTGTGTATTCTTGCCACCTATTCTAAATATCCTCTGCTTCTGTTTGGTCCATACCACTTCTGTCCTTTATCGAGCCCATCTTTGCATGAAATGTTCCCTTGGAATCTCTAATTTTCTTGAAGAGATATCTAGTCTTTCCCATTGTGTTGTTTCCCTCTATTTCTTTGCGATGATCACTGAAGAAGGCTTTCTTATCTCTTCTTGCTGTTCTTTGGAACTCTGCATTCAGATGCTTATATCTTTCCTTTTCTCCTTTGCTTTTTTCTTCTTTTCTTTTCTCAGCTATTTGTAAGGCTTCCACAGACAGCCATTTTGCTTCTTGCATTTTTTTTTTCCATGGGGATCATCTTGATCCCTAACTCCTGTACAATGTCACAAACCTCATTCCATAGTTCATCAGACACTCTATCAGATCTAGGCCCTTAAATCTATTTCTCACTTCCACTGTATAATCATAAGGGATTTGATTTAGGTCATACCTGAATGGTCTAGGAGTTTTCCCTTCTTTCTTCAATTTAATATGAATTTGGTAATAAGGAGTTCATGATCTGAGCCAGAGTCAGCTCCTGGTCTTGTTTTAGTTGACTATATAGAGCTTCTCCATCTTTGGCTGCATAGAATATAATCAATCTGATTTTGGCGTTGACCATCTGGTGATGTCCATGTGTAGAGTCTTCTCTTGTGTTGTTGGAAGAGGGTATTTGGTATGACCAGTGCATTTTCTTGGCAAAACTCTGTTAGTCTTTGCCCTGCTTCATTCCACATTCCAAGGCCAAATTTGCCTGTTACTCCAGGTGTTTCTTGACTTCCTACTTTAGCATTCCAGTCCCCTATAATGAAAAGGACATCTTGTTTGGGTGTTAGTTCTAAAAGGTCTTGTAGGTCTTCATAAAGCCGTTCAACTTCAGCTTCTTGAGCATTACTGGTTGGAGCATAGACTTGGATTACCGTGATATTGAATGGTTTGCCTTGGAGACGAACAGAGATCATTCTGTCATTTTTGAGACTGCATCCTTATACTGCATTTTAGATCTTGTTGACCATGATGGCTACTCCATTTCTTCTGAGGGATTCCTGCCCACAGTAGTAGATATAATGATCATATGAGTTAAATTCACCCATTCCAGTCCATTTTAGTTTGCTGATTCCTAGAATGTCAACATTCACTCTTGCCATCTCTTGTTTGATCACTTCCAACTTGCCTTGATTCATGGACCTGATATTCCAGGTTCCTATGCAATTTTGCTTTTACAGCATTAGACCTTGCTTCTATCACCAGTCACATGCACAACTGGGTATTGTTTTTGCTTTGGCTCCATCCCTTCATTTATCTAAAGTTATTTCTCCACTGATCTCCAGTAGCATATTGGGCACCTAATGACTTGGGGGTTCTTCTTTCAGTATCTTATCATTTTGCCTTTTCATACTGTTCATTGGATTCTCAAGGCAAGAATACTGAAGTGGTTTGCCATTCCCTTCTCCAGTGGACCACATTCTGTCAGATCTCTCCACCATGACCCGCCCATCTTGAGTTGTCCCGCAGGCATGGCTTGGTTTCATTGAGTTAGACAAGGCTGTGGTCCTAGTGTGATTAGACTGACTAGTTTTCTGTGAGTATGGTTTCAGTGTGTCTGCCCTCTGATGCCCTCTTGCAAAACCTACCATCTTATTTGGGTTTCTCTTACCTTTGGTGTGGGGTATCTCTTCAAGGCTGCTCCAGCAAAGCACAGCCGCTGCTCCTTACCTTGGATGAGGAGTGTCTCCTTACCGCCGCCCTTCCTGACCTTCAACATGGGATAGCTCCCTAGGCCCTCCTGTGCCTGTGTAGTCATTGCTCCTTGGCCGCTCAGTAAACATAAGGAAATGCAAATCAATACAATGAGACACCACTTCTCACCCAGTAGCATAACCACAACAATAATAATGAACAATAATGATGAAACTAAGTGTTGCAGAAGATGTGGAAAATTTACTGGTGGGAATGTAAAATGTATTGTAAAAATGGCGACTTCATAAAAGTTTGGCAGTTCCTCAAAAGTTAAGCATAGGATTATCATGTGACACAGAAATTCCTGTTATTCCTCATGTAACATGTAAGAATTGAAATCATGTTCACCCAAACACTTATAAATATTTAAAACAATATTAATATTTATAACAAGGTGAGGTTAGGTGAGGTGAGGTGAGCTGAAGTCGCTCAGTCGTGTCCGACTCTTTGTGACCCCGTGGACTGTAACCTATTAGGCTTCTCTGTCCATGGAATTCTCCAGGCAAGAATACTGGAGTGGATTGCCATTTCCTTCTCCAGGGGATCTTCCAGACCCAGGGGTTGAATCCGGGTCTCCTGCACTGGAGGCAGATGCTTTAACCTCTGAGCCACCAGGAAGCTTATTTATAACAAAATTATTCATATTCACTATTATTCATAATAGTGATAAAAGCAGAAACAGCTCAAATATCCATCAACTGATTAATGGATAAATAAAAATGGAACATTATTCAGGTATTAAAAGGAATGAAGTACTGACACATGGTACTCTATAAATGAATCTTAAAAATAATACTATGCTATGAGAAAGAAACCAGACACAAAAGCACAGACACACACATAATGATGGTTTCATTTAGATGAAAGGTAAAATGGGCACATTTTATATATATAGCATATATTAGTAGTTGGCAGGAGTGGTGGGGAGCAGACAATGGGTATTGACTGTTAATAGGTATAGTATGGAATTTCTGTGGAGTTGTTTCTAGAAAATATTCTGAACTAGATAATAGTGATAATTTTTGGATACACTGAAATCTAATGAATTGTACATTTAAAAATGGCTAAAATGGTGAACTTTATATTATGGGAGGTTTATCTCAGTGAAGAAAATCTCACTTCCATTAAAATTTCTTTACATTGTTATCATCAATTAAATCCCATCTACAAACATTTCCTGCAAAGTTACTCTAAGGTACCTATATTGTCCACCCTATAAAACAATGGCCACCCACTCCAGTACTATTGCTTGGAAAATTCCATGGATGGAGGAGCCTGGTGGGCTACAGTCCATGGGGTCGCAAAAAGTCAGACATGACTAAGCAATTTCAGCTAGTTCACCTAGATCAAACAAAGGAAAATTGATCAGACAAGGTTGGATTGATTCATTGGGCTTCCCTGGCGGCCCAGAGGTAAAGCGTCTGCCTCCAATGCGGGAGACCTGGGTTCAATCCCTGGATCTAGAAGACGCCTTGAGAGGGAAATGGCAACCCACTCCAGTATTCTTGCCTGGAGAATCCCATGAAATGAGGAGCCTGGTGGGTTGCAGTCCACAGGGTCACAAAGAGTCGGACATGACTGAATAACTTTACTTACTTACTTATAAAACAATATTCCAATCTGGCCTATGGCTACCTTTTGCTCACCTAATTGGTTCCACATGTCCCTAGTTGTCTTTCAAAGTCCTTTACCTATTGTCTACTTCATAATTTTATAAGATTTTATCCAGTACTCAGAAAGAAACTCAATCAAGTCATACTAATCTCTCCTTTAAGTGATTTAATCCCTGTATCCCTGTAGTATATTGTCATTATTTCTGAGAAATACTTCTTTCCTCTTATTTGCTTACAGAAATCTGAAATCTACAAGGATTCATTTCCTCCATATACTTTCTTAAAAGCAATTAAGCTAATATTATCCTCTTATATTAGTCAAATTAAATAACCCATATTTTGTCTATTAATAAGTTTCTGTAGTAAGTTAAACAATGTAGTACTTGGGAAATATGTGTGAAATAACTACTGAAAAATAAAGAGAATGCATATATACAGAAAGGTTGCTAAATCCTAAGTGGAACCTGCAATCTTAATATTACATACCAGTGTTCCAAAGCCTAGAATTTTAGCTTTATTAGTTCCATGCAGCCATCAAGAGATAAGTAAAAACATGACTGATAAAGAACTTTGAATTAGAGATGCTCTTTAAATATCCAGGGCTACAAAAATGCCACTTTTTTATGTGTTAACTACTAGTTTGTGTGTAAACTAGTAGTTTACACATAAAAAAAGGGGGAGGATTAGGAAGAGAGGATGAGGAGAGGAAGGAATAGCATCTGCTCTGGAACTGCTGATGTCAGACTCAGCGCTGAGTAAAAAATAAAAACAAAATCAGTTTCCTTATTCCCTGAGAAAGTCATTTAAAAACTTGACCTCAAATATTTTTAAGGTCATATCCATGCATGCACAATCTCTTCAGTTGTGTCGGACTCTTTGAGACCCCATGGACTGTAGCCTGACTGACTCCTCTGTCCATGGGATTCTCCAGGCAAGAATACTGGAGTCGGCTGCCATGCCCTCCTCCAGGGGATCTTCCCCATCCAGGACTGAACCCGCATCTCCTGCTGCTCCTGCATTGCAGGTGAATTCTTTATCACTGAAGCACTGGGGATGCCCTGAAGGTCCTATGTTCACAATAAAGAAAATTAAACAGAAAAAAATGTGAAATAAAAATATTATTTACTGACAGATGAATACAATAATAAGCAAGAAGAATCTAACTAAATATATTTGAGATATTAAATTTTTAATTTTTTATTGTTATCAGAAAATACATATGAAAAATTTAGTTCAGATATTTTAAACTGTAAGAAGAGAAGAGACACAAAAATGAATTGCTCTGAAATTTTAACAAAGTATGATTCCACCCATAGTAATTGCATTCTTACATGTAACAACAATGCTACTTTATATGTTCAGGAAATGAGACTTAAAAAAAAGATTTTTTAATTTTATTGGGTTATAAACAGTGATTAATACCTGAGTACATCTAACAGAAGAAGTGAGGCAATAATTCAAGGAAAAAAAAATCTGATTGATTTTCTCAAAGATAGTCTAGATTCCAGGAAATTATTGAAAAGAACTCTCAGAAAGCTTCTGATGTATAATCCATAATAATAACATTTTAAAACAGCTATATTAGATGACTACAGAAAAAAGAAAAAGGAAGACTAATTGGGGTGACAATACCAGGAAAATATATGTACAATACTTCTGGCATTATTGTATCAGCTACAAGGTGACACAGCTATTGCTAGATGATGATATAGTTATACCTTCTGTTCAGAGAGCTCCTGCCTAGAATATGTTAGAGAATTGCAGGAAGCAAGAGAAATGCCAATCCAATTCAAGCCTCGGATAAGAAAACAAAACTGTTTAGTAGTAAAAACAAACAAACAAAAAATCTCTGGACCAGAAAGCAATGTGATAAGAGGAGTAATAAAGGTCCTGCAATTCAATACAACAAACAAGGCAGAACGAATATGTGGCCAGCTTAAAAGGAGATACAGACTTTTAAACTCAGCTGTGCCTAACTACAAAGAGTAGAGGAAAAAGGGAACACAGTGTGTATGTTCCACAACCACAGAAAAATGCGTGGCAGAAAGGACACTTTCTACTTTTTGAAGCCTTGAATTACCAAAGGTTTTCTAAAGGATTGGGATAATCAAATCCATGGAAAAGCAAAGTATCAGGGAAAAGCATCTGGCAGAAGCAGTGATTCTCACTAGGTCCTTGGGAGCCCAGGTCCTTCAGGCATTGATAGCAGCTTCATTTCAAGAATGCACGAAGAGCAAGCCTCATGCTGCATCAAATGTAGATGCTCAAGCGAGGATTTCCCTCTTGGATATTTATTATATACCTAGGAAACCCCATTCCAAAAATCCATAGGAGCAGATGCTGTTGTTGTTTAGTCTCTTAATCATGTCTGACTCTTTTTGCAACCCGTGGACTGTAGCCCACCAAGCTCCTCTATCCATGGGATTTCCCAGGCAAGTATACTGGAACAGGTTGCCATTTCCTTTCCCAGGGGTTCTGCCCAACCCAGGGATAGAATCCGTGTCTTCTGCATGGGTAGGCAGATTCTTTACCTTTGAGCCACCAGAGCAGTCTGCCTGCAGATAACTGTAGTAAAGGATTAAAAATGAATTGGGTCTCTGAGAAAGGAGAAAAACATGAGAGACAAGATTTGAGATATGTAATAAAAAGCACTCTATGAATGGAGAGTTGGTTGCTACAGATGCAATTTACTCTTCATAGTGGAGTGAGAAAAGAAAATGTCACCTGACAGAATTCACACTCAATTTAGCATTGAAGTGCCTGAAACAAAAGGCTCAGATAGAAATGCAAATTTAGATGTTCTAAATATGCAAACTGGAGAATAAGAGCAGAGTTTATCATTGCACATTTCTGAAATTTTTAAGAAAATGTAAAACTATCAAATGACAAGAACTGCAATGCACAGAAAAGTGAAGTCACTCAGTCTTGTCCACTCTTCGAGACCCCATGGACTGCAGTCCGCCAGGCTACTCTGTTCATGGGGCTTCTCCAGGAAAGAATACTGGAATGGGTTGCCATGCCATCCTCCAGGGAACTTCTCAACCTTCTCAATCCTGCTTTATAGTCAGATTCTTTACTGTCTCAACCACCAGGGTAAGTTATTTCCAACTCTTAGGAGTCTTCTATCTACTGCTTTTGCCAGAGATTTCACTGAGTCTCCACCATCAACTGTTAAAACGGTAGCATCTTTGTGTATTGTTCTGTGTCCTGGTTCTGAAAACATAATTTTGTTAGAAAAATGGTTCTAATCGTTCTTGAGTTTTCTCAGTATCATAGGTATGGAGCGATATTTTGGAAGTTTTGATTTAGAATTTAAGTTGTGAAGCTGTTGAGAGTCTTGGTATTAAAAAACAAAAACAAAAACTTCAATTTTGAGGTTTTGAACAAACCATCTCATTTCTTTAGTGACAATTTAGGCCGCAGGAGCTGATTGAACAAAGCTCACTGAGGATTAAAGATTTTAATTGTCTCTCATGGCTCAGATGGTAAAGAATCTGCCTGTGATGTGGGAGACTCAGGTGTGATCCTGGGTTGGGAAGATTCCCTTTGAGAATAAGCCCTGGAGAACCCTACAGACAGAGGAAGCTGGCGGGCTACAGTCCATGGGGTTGCAAACAGTAGGATGGGATTGAGAGACTTAACACTGTCCCATGTTCCTATTTACTTTTGGGGGATAAACTGCTTAAACTTATATTTCTCTGTGGAATTTGGCAATGGAGAATATTGCTAATATTCACATTTGTATAAATCTGATCTCTTGTGTACATGCAAGAAAAATTTATATTGAAAAACAGAAGAAAAGATTGATAGAAGAATGCCAGGGATGCATGGAATCATAGGAGCTAGAGATAGAAATTAAGCAAGAATTAAGATAACTTCTGATGGAGAAAAGGAATAAATCCACCAACTAGAAGATGCTGGTGGACATCACAGCTGGGAAAACCTTATTTCACATACGATTGCACTTGCCACCCAACAGAGTTACAATTGCTTTTAATTAATTTTGATAATTTCTTTCTATGTGTCACCTACTCCAAATTCAATTTTATGTTCTCCAGAAACAGTGAGTTTTCCCAGCATAGGTCTTATGCCAGTACCCTGCCTGCTAGGAGCTAGAGGGGTACAGAACCATGAACCTTCTGTTTTTGATTTGTGTTATAAATGGCTGACCCTTCTTTAATTACAGTAATATTAAACACAAGGGAGTTTTAAAAAATATTTTTCCTAAAGCAATTGTGGAATTTGATTTTTATCGGCCCTTTAAACACACACACACCACAAACAGACCAATAAGTATTTAATATATATTTTATAAACTTAAATGTTATATCACATATACATTTATAAAATAATTATACTTCTATAAGTTTTATATATTTAAATAATATATATTAAATATAAAATATAAATTCAGTTCAGTTCAGTCACTCAGTCGTGTCCGACTCTTTATGACCCCATGAATCGCAGCAAGCCAATTAAATATATATTATTCTCTGTTCCTTTTCCTGTTGAATACCCATATATACCATCCTTTCGAATCATAGACTTAAATAAATAATTTTGCCAAATGTACTCCCAGGGAAGTAGATACTAAAGTGGAGCAGAACTGCAAAAGCTTTAAAGGAAGTAACAATTTTAAAGAAAACAGAACAGGGAAGGCCAGATGAAGGTATCAGATATGAAAGCAACCCAAAAGGCCCTACTAGTGCTGCTGGGTGCTACAGAGCAAAGGCTGCCCATAACATGGGTGCTTCACTGGATACAGAGGGCTAGGCCCTTGGGTATCTCCTTGTTTAATCACTGGCCAGAACATGCCTGGAGAAGAGCTGGACCTTGTTTGAAAACTGAGGCAAGGCCTGAAAACTCTCACAGCTGGAAGCTCAATTAACCATCATCCTAGCAGACAGGCAGTGTATCATTTTTTGCAAGGTATTCGAAGTCTCCATCTCTGTGTGCTCTAATTAGCTCCAAAACAGCATATCAATCCAATGATTTTTCTGAAAAGTATATCAAACTCATATTCAATCCCAAAGATAATCAACCCAACACTGTTGTTAATTTCTCCCTTAGGTTCATAAGTTAGGATCTTATTATAATTTCTATTCTCTTCTAATACCATCTCAGTCTCAATTTTTATAATGCAAGTCATGGTCTAAATTTGAGATTTAATTGCCATCAACAGACTCAAAAGAGATTGAGAAAAGCAGAAATTTTGAAAAGGCAAAACTAGTACATATATGCACACACACATGGATATGCACATACACACACACACACACACACACACACACTACACAAACACAATATAAATTAAGAAAAAATCATCTTCCCCTTGCCCCACCTTTTATTAATGCTGGCCTGGGCCTGAATGATTTTTGTGATTATTTCCAGTCACCAATTTATTTTTTTTTTCTCTTCAGCATAGGATGTCAAGAATCTATAAAAATAAAAGCACATATGTAAGCATAAAACTTATGAACATATCTTGACCACTTACAAAATGTACAATATGACACACAATGATTAACATATTTACTAATGATAAAGCTTTGATAAGTGGGTTCAAAAAAGAAAAAAGAAGACATAATCTCCTCTTAATTTATATAATAAATTTAAATGGCTACAGAACATATTACTAATGCTTACACTCAATATTGTAAAAATACTAATTGAGATGAAAATAAATATGTTTCAGTTAGCTCTTTTAAAAATATAATTACAGTAAGATTGACTGCTTGTTTTTAATAACTTGCTAGCAATTTTACAAAAGCTAAGTATATATAAAAATGTCATATGACTGTCAATAGTGTATCATCACATTAAAAAAATAAGTTGCAGAGTGATTCCATTTCAGCAAAAAGATACTTTAAAATGCAAGTATTTGTGTATATGTGTATATGAGTTGCATATCATATGCTTCTGATGAATTAATTGAATGTTGTGGAGTGACAAGTCTTGACTTCTGAGGTGCAGTTAGAAAGGCAACACTGCTTCCACCTTGCTGTCTCTAGTGGGATACTCTTAGAAAGCAGCCACCACGTGAGAAAATGGGCTACAGCAAGAGAGGCTCCTGCTTATAGGTGGAGCTAATTCTCCAGTGGAAAGCCAGCAACTGCTGAGAGAATTACTCTTCATATCTTTCCAGTCTGCAGACTTTGAGCCACCTCAAAGTGGAAGAGTTTATACATCGATCCTGAACCCTTCACAATCTGCTTTATGTTTTCATTGTTTTAAATTTTTAAGTTTGGAAGCATTTATGTATTTTGAGATATAGACAATTAGAAAACTTGAATATCCAATCAATTAAATAAACACTTTTGGAAAAGCAACTTTCCAATATTTTCTCATGTAATGGATACTGTGGACATAATTATTGCTTATTTATATTTCCCCAATTACAAATGAAACTGACCATTTCTTTCTATTTTTACTATCCATTTTTGCATTATACTGTGCATTGGATTTCTCATTGATCTTCTATTTTTCAGTTTTGTTGGTTTAGAGACTTTCATTGTTTTGCTAGATATGATCCAGTATCATGTTCAGTTCAGTTGGTATCATGTTCAGTTCAGTTCAGTTGCTCAGTTGTGTCCAACTTTTTTGCAACCCCATGGACTGCAGCACACCAGGTTTCACTGTCCATCACTAACTCCCAGAACTTGCTCAAACTCATGTCCACTGAGTCGGTGATGCTATCCAACCATCTCATCTTCTGTCATCCCCTTCTCCTATCTTCAATCTTTCCCAGCATCAGGGTCTTTTCCAAGGAGTCAGTTCTTTGCAACAGGTGGCCAAAGTACTGAAGTTTCAGCATCACTATCAGCCCTTCCAGTGAATATTTAGGACTGATTTCCTTTAGAATTGAGAGGTTTGATATTCTTGCAGTCCAAGGGACTCTTCAAGAGTCTTCTCCAACACCACAGTTCAAAGGCATCAATTCTTTGGCTCTCAGCTTTATTTATAGTCCAATTCTTAGATCCATACACGACTACTAGAAAAACCACAGCTTTAACTAACAGAACTTTGTTGGCAAAGTAATATCTCTGCTTTTTAATATGCTGGCTAGGTTGGTCATAGCTTTCCTTCCAAGGAGTAAGCGTCTTTTAATTTCATGGCTGCAGTCACCATCTGCAGTGATTTTGGAGCCCCCAAAAATAGGTGTCACATGTTGGTGTCACATTGGGCTGTTTCAATTATCTTACTCAGTTATCTAATGAATATTTTTGACAAGTGTGTCTTCATGAAAACTTTAGTTCTGGTATTTTTAAAGTATTTCTTTCTCTGTCTACATTATGCTTTTGCTTCTGAGTACCTGTTATAATTTATTTTTTCCCATTCCAATTCACATGTTTTTATTCTACATTTTTTTCTATTTATTTTATCTTTCACATTTAGGTCTTCATTTTATGCAGATTTCACATTTATTTATGATGTGATTTTTCAACAAGTGCATATATTACTTTATAAGGAATAATTATTTAACAAGTATAAAGAGTTATAATCCAAATAAATCTATCTCCTATCTTCTGTTTTTGTTTTTTTTTTCAGTATATGTAGAAACACAATATTCTTTTACATATTTGAAGGCAAGGAGGTCTTGTGGTATGGCTTGCAGAAAAATTCTATTTATTCACATATTTTAGACAAAAATTAGCCTAATTTATTTAAGCAAGGCAGACAATGTGGTTCCTTGAACTGATTTTTGCATTTTTTATCATGTTGTATATATTCAGGGCAGAGATGCACGTCAGTGCCTCAAATCTTTCCCACTGGGAATCAGGAACTCCGTATAACGCCCTAAGCCCAGGCGGCTGAGAGAGCCAGCCAGCGCACTAAGCAAGCGTGGCCAAGAGGAGCTAACCCGCATCCGAGGTCAGGGGCGGTGGCTGGGAGGAGACACCCGAGACCAAGGTTAGGGGCGGCGCCAAGAGGGGCTATCCTGCGTCCGAGGCCAGTGGCGGCCAGGAGGACACACCCTGCATCCGAAGTCAGGGCCAGTGTCTGAGAGGAGCTATCCTGCGTCAGGAGGTCAGGGGCAGCCAGGAGGGAGACACCCTGCACCAGAGGCCAAGGGTGGCGGGGGAGGAGACACCCCAAATCTGAGGTCAGGGGTGGCCAGGAGAAGGCACCTTGTGCCCAAGGCCAGGAGTGGCAGCTGGGAGGAGCCACCATGCGCCGGAGGTCAGGGGCAGTGATTCTGAGTAGCCACCCCGAGCCCCGGGCCAGGGGAAGCAGCTAGGAAGAGCCACCCACGACCCAGGCCAGGGCCAGCAGTGGGGAGGAGCAACCCGTGGAGCAGTGGCTGCACAGGCTCAGGAGGGCCTAGAGGAGCAATCCCATGTTGAAGGTCAGGAGCAGTGGTGGTAAGGGGATACTCCTCGTCCAAGGTAAGGAGAAACAGCTGTGCTTTGCTGGAGCAGACGTAAAGAGATACCCCATGCCCAAGGTAAGAGAAACCCAAGTAAGATGGTAGGTGTTGCAAGAGGGCATCAGAGGGCAGACACAGTGAAACCATACTCAAAGAAAACTAGCCAGTCTAATCACACTAGGACCACAGCCTTGTCTAACTAGTGAAAGCAAGCCAGGCCTGTGGGGGAACCCAAGACAGGCGGGTCATGGTAGAGAAGGCTGACAGAACGTGGTCCACTGGCACAGGGAATGGCAAGCCACTTCAGTATTCTTGCCTTGAGAATCCAATGAACGGTATGAAAAGGCAAAATGATAGGATACTGAAAGAAGAACTCCCAAGGTCATTAGGTGCCCAATATGCTACTGGAGATCAGTGGAGAAATAACTCCAGAATGAGTGAAGGGATGGAGCCAAAGCAAAAACAATACCTAGTTGTGCATGTGACTGTTGATATAAGCAAGATCCGATGCTGTAAAGAGAGCAATATCGCCTAGGAACCTGGAATGTCAGGTCCATGAATCAAGGCAAATTGCAAGTGGTCAAACAAGAGATGGCAAGAGTGAATGTCGACATACTAGGAATCAGCAAACTAAAATGGACTGGAATGGGTGAATTTAACTCATATGATCATTATATCTACTACTGTGGGCAGGAATCCCTCAGAAGAAATGGAGTAGCCATCATGGTCAACAAGAATCTAAAATGCAGTATAAGGATGCAGTCTCAAAAATGACAGAATGATCTCTGTTCGTCTCCAAGGCAAACCATTCAATATCACGGTAATCCAAGTCTATGCTCCAACCAGTAATGCTCAAGAAGCTGAAGTTGAACGATTTTATGAAGACCTACAAGACCTTTTAGAACTAACACCCAAACAAGATGTCCTTTTCATTATAGGGGACTGGAATTGTAAAGTAGGGAAGTCAAGAAACACCTGGAGTAACAGGCAAATTTGGCCTTGGAATGTGGAATGAAGCAGGGCAAAGACTAACAGAGTTTTGCCAAGAAAATGCACTGGTCATAGCAAACACCCTCTTCCAACAACAAAAGAGAAGACTCTACACATGGACATCACCAGATGGTCAACATCATAATCAGATTGATTATATTCTATGTAGCCAAAGATGGAGAAGCTCTATATAGTCAACAAAAACAAGACCAGGAGCTGACTCTGGCTCAGATCATGAACTCCTTATTACCAAATTCAGACTTAAATGGAAGAAAGTAGGGAAAACCACTAGACCATTCAGGTATGAACTAAATCGAATTCCTTATGATTATACAGTGGAAGTGAGAAATAGATTTAAGGGCCTAGTTCTGATAGATAGAGTGCCTGATGAACTATGGAATGAAGTTCATGACATTGTACAGGAGACAGGGATCAAGACCATCTCCATGGAAAAGAAATGCAAAAAAGCAAAATGGCTGTCTGCGGAGGCCTTACAAATAGCTGTGAAAAGAAGAGAAGTGAAAAGCAAAGGTGTAAAGGAAAGATATAAGCATCTGAATGCAGAGCTCCAAAGAATATCAAGAAGAGATAAGAAAGCCTTCTTTAGCGATCAATGCAAAGAAATAGAGGAAAAGAACAGAATGGGAAAGACTAGAGATGTCTTCAAGAAAATTAGAGACATCAAGGGAACATTTCATGCAAAGATTAGCTCAATAAAGGACAGAAATTGTATGGTTCTAACAGAAGCGGAAGATATTAAGAAGAGGTGGCAAGAATACACGGAAGAACTGTACAAAAAAGATCTTCATGACCCAAATAACCATGATGATGTGATCACTAATCTAGAGCCAGACATCTTGAATGTGAAGTCAAGTGAGCCTTAGAAAGCATCACTGTGAACAAAGCTAGTGGAGGTGATGGCATTCCAGTTGAGTTGTTTCAAATCCTGAAAGATGATGCTGTGAAAGTGCTGCACTCAATATGCCAGCAAGTTTAGAAAACTCAGCAGTGGCCACAGGACTGGGAAAGGTCAGTTTTCATTCCAAATCCAAAGAAAGACAATGCCAAAGAATGCTCAAACCATCGCACAATTGCACTCATCTCACATGCTAGTAAAATAATGTTCAAAATTCTCCAAGCCAGGCTTCAGCACTACGTGAACTGTGAATTCCCTGATGTTCAAGCTGGTTTTAGAAAAGGCAAAGGAACCAGAGATCAAATTACCAACATGCACTGGATCATCGAAAAAGCAAAAGAGTTCCAGAAAAACATCTATTTCTGCTTTATTGACTATGCCTAAGCCTTTAACTGTGTGGATCACAATAAACTGTGGAAAATTCTGAAAGAGATGGGAATACCAGACCACCTAACCTGCCTCTTGAGAAATCTGTTTGCAAGTCAGGAAGCAACAGTTAGAACTGGACATGGAACAACAGACTGGTTCCAAATAGGAAAAGGAGTACATCAAGGCTGTATATTGTCACCCTGCTTATTTAACTTATATGCAGAGTATATCATGAGAAATGCTGGACTGGAAGAAGCACAAGCTGGAATCAAGACTTCCAGGAGAAACAGCAATAACCTCAGATATGCAGATGATACCACTCTTATTGCAGAAAGTGAAGAGGAGCTAAAAAGCCTCCTGATGAAAGGGAAAGAGCAGAGCGAAAAAAGTTGGCTTAAAGCTCAACATTCAGAAAACGAAGATCATGGCATCTGGTCCCATCACTTCATGGGAAATAGATGGGGAAACAGTGGAAACACAGTTTATTTTGGGGGGCTCCAAAATTACTGCAGATGGTGACTGCAGCCATGAAATTAAAAGACATTTACTCCTTGGAAGAAAAGTTATGAGCAACCTAGATAGTATATTCAAAAGCAGAGACATTACCTTGCTGACTAAGGTCCATCTAGTCAAGGCTATGGTTTTTCCTGTGGTCATGTATGGATGTGAGAGTTGGACTGTGAAGAAGGCTCAGTGACAAAGAATTGATGCTTTTGAGCTGTGGTGTTGGAGAAGACTCTTGAGAGTCCCTTGTACTGCAAGGAGATCTAACCAGTGCATTTTAAAGGAGATCAGCCCTGGGATTTCTTTGGAAGGAATGATGCTAAAGCTGAAACTCCAGTACTTTGGTCACCTCATGTGAAAAGTTGACTCACTGGAAAATACTCTGATGCTGGGAAGGATTGGGGGCAGGAGAAGAAGGGACGACCGAGGATGAGATAGCTGGATGGCGTCACGAACTCAATGGACGTGAGTTTTAGTAAACTCCAGGAGGTGGTGATGGACAGGGAGGCCTGGCATGCTGCGATTCATGGGGTCGCAAAGAGTTGGAAACAACTGAGTGACTGAACTGAGCTGAACTGATATATTCAAGATGTCAACAAAAAAATCTCAGAATGACTCACAAATTCAACACTTGCTTGATTACGTGGAGCACAGTCTTCCAATGGTCTTGAACTTGATATTTTTTGCACTGTGATTGTAAGTAGTGCTCAATTTATATGAATTCCACACACATCTTCAAAATTATTTTTTTTAAGTTACTTTCTAGGCAATACAGGTTTTTTTGTTTTTGTTTTTGTTTTTTTTTTCAAAAAACACTAGTAAATCAAGGTCTGAGTACTTTCTACTTATTGCTAATATTTTTCATCTCTGAATAAATTAATTTTTGGTTAGTAGTCCTGGAGTAAGATGATGATGCTCACAGACAGTATGGCTAAAGTATGATAAGAACATGTCTAGGATTTTCCAGACTAAAGGAAAGAAAAGGATCATCACTCACAACTGTATTTGTTTACCATTTACAGAACATTTTGTTTTGTCCTAACAACAACCCAGGAAGGAAGATGCGTTATTATTGCTATTTTATACAACTAGCCAAAATTACTTTTATAAAAATTTTTTACAGTCACAGTGAGTTAACCACCAGGATTAAAACTTCAGTCAACAGATTCTATATCGTGTTGAGAAAGGTCAAGTAAAGGAAAAAGTAGCATTTATGGGAACCTTAAAAATGGTACAGATAGGACCAGAGAGTTACATTATTGAGCACTCTGGCAACCAGAGGTGGATGATGAACTACGAATTTCTCATATGTCCAGGGAGGCAATATATGCAGTTTGATACAGCATTATACCATGAATCAGAAAACTCGGGTGCATCTTCTTTTTCACTGTGACCTTGACAGCACATTTCATTTCCCTTGGCAATAGTTTCCACATCTACAAGATTTACAGTCTGATCAATATGTTCCTCTAAATCAGTCAACACTTTATGACTTCACTATGGAATGGATATGATTAATAATAAATCCAGTTTTTCAACAACTCAGGAATTATATCTGTTCCATGGTGACAGAGTAATCAGAAATACACAATAAAAATCCAGGAGTGAGAAAACTCTCAAAGTATCTATCCCTTTCCATAAATCTTAACATCCAAGGGTTAGTTGTATATATCTTTTCAGACATTAAAAATATCCACTAACATACAAGTATTTTCATCAAGTGATATTATATTATACTATTATTATCCATAAGTAACTTTGGATCAATGAATCACGTTTGATCTTCAGGCATTGATTTAGTTAGTTCAAGTAAGCTCCAGAAACTGAGAAAGAACCCATACTTAATGATGCTAAAAGATACAGAATGTAGAATGTTCATTGTCAATTATTTTTATTTTCATGGCGTATGTGCATGTTTAGTCACTCAGGTATGTCCCACTCATGGCAACTCCATGGACTGGAGCCTGCCAGGCTCCTCTGTCCATGGGATTTTCCAGGCAAGCACACTGGAATAGGTTGTCATTTCCTCCTCCAGGACATCTTCCCAATCCAGGGATTAAACATGTCTGCTGCATTGGAAGGCCAGTTCTTTACCACTAAGCCACCTGAGAAGCCTTCAAGGAGCCTCACCTTAACACAATGAAATTAAAAATTCTTCAAACATAAGAATGAGCAACTCCCTCTGTCCTAATCATGATTCTAAAACATTTTATAGTCATTGGTGATATATTCACCCTTGACTCCACAAAAGTCTTCTTGCTATTGTTCAGTGACTCAGTCATGTCCAACTCTTTGTGATCCCAAGGACTGCAGCATGCTAGGCTTCCCTGTCCATCACCATTTCCCAGAGTTTGCTCAACCTCATGTCCCTTGATTCGATGATGCCATCCAACCATCTCATCCTCTGCTGCTCCCTTTTTCTCTTGCCCTCAATCTTTCTCATCATTAGGGTCTTTTCCAATGAGTCAGCTTATTGCATCAGGTGGCCAAAATGTTGGAGCTTCAGCTACAAGATCAGTGCTTACAATAAATAGTCAGGACTGATTTCCTGTAGAATTGACTGATTTGATATCTTTGCAGTCCAAGGGACTCTTGGAAGTCTTCTCCAAAACTACAGTTTCAAAGCATCAATTCTTTGGTTCTCAGCCTTCTTTATGGTCCGACTTTCACATCCATACATGAATACTGGAAAAAACATAGCTCTGACTAGATGGACCTTTGTCAGAAAAATAATGTCTCTGCTTTTTAATATGCTGCCTAGGTTGGTCATAGCTTTCCTTTCAAGGAGGAAGCATCTTTTAATTCATGGCTGCAGTCACCATCTGCAGTGATTTTGGAGCCCAAGTAAATAAAGCCTGTCACTGTTCCCATTATTTCCCCATCTATTTGCCATGAAGTGACGGGACTGGCTACCATGATCTTAGTTTTCTGAATGTTGAGTTTTAAGCCAGCTTTTTCACTCTCCTTTTTCACTTTCATCAAGAGGCTCTTTAGTTCCTCTTTGCTTTATGCCATTATGATGGTGTCAACTGCATATCTGAGGTTATTGGTAACTCTCCCAGCAATTATCTTGAGCTTCTAGCCTGAGCTTCATCCAACCTGGCATTTCACATGATATACTCTGCACATAAGTTAATTAAACAGAGTGACAATATACAGCCTTGATGTACTCCTTTCCCAACTTGGAACCAGTCCATTGTTCCATGTCCAGTTCTAATTTTTGCTTCTTGATTTGCATACAGGTTTCTCAGAGAGACAGGTATGGTGCTCTGGTATTTCCATCTCTAAGATTTTTCTACAGTGTATTTTGATTCAGTCAAAGGCTTTAGCACAGTCAATAAACTAGAAGCAGATGCTTTTCTTGAATGATCTTGCTTTTCCTATGAACCAGTGGATGTTGGTGATGTATATCTAGTTGTTCTGCCTTTTTGAAATCCAGCTGGTACATATGGAAGTTCTTGTTTCACATATAATTGAAGCCTAGATGGAAGGATTTGAGCATTACTTTGCTAGTAAGTGAAATACATGCAATTGTGCCGTAGTTTGAATATTCTCTGGCACTGACCTTCTTTGGGACTGGAATAAAAATTTACCTTTTCCAGTCCTGTGTCCATTGTGGAGCTTTCCAAATTGCTGGTGTACTGAGTACAGCAGTTTTAACAGCATCATCTTTTAGGCTTTGAAATAGCTCAGTGGAATTCATCACCTCCACTATCTGTTTGTAGTAGTAGTGATGCTTCCTAAGGTAGCTTCACTTCACACCCAGGATGTCTGAGTCTAGGTGAGTGATCACACCATTGTGGTTATTTGGGTCATTAAGACATTGTACAGTTCTTCTGTGTATTCTTGCTACCTCTTCTTAATATTATCTGCTTCTGTTAGATCCATACAATTTCTGTCCTTTATTGTGCCCATCTTTGCATGAAATATTCCCTTGGTATCTCTAATTTTCTTGAAGTCTTTCCCACTCTATTATTTTCCCCTATTTATTTGCATTGTTCACTTTGAAAGGGGCTTTCTTATCTCTCCTTGCTATATTTCAGAACTCTGCATTCAGATGGGTATATCCTTCCTTTCTTCTTTTCCTTTCTCTTCTCTTCTTCTCTTCTTGTAAGGCCACCTCAGACAACCATTTTACCTTGTTTCATTTCTTTTTCTTGTGGGCGTTTTTGATCACTACCTCCTGTACATTAGAACCTCTGTCCATAGTTCTTCAGGCACTCTATCGGATCTAATCTCTTGAATCTGTCACTTCCACTGTATAGTCCTAATGGATTTGATTTAGGTAATACATGAACGGCCTAGTAGTTTTCCCTACTTTCTTCAATTTAAGTCTGAATTTTGCAATAAGGATCTCATAATCTGAGCCACAATCAGCTCCATGTTTTTTTTTTTTTTTTGCTTGATTGTACAGAGTTTCCCCAACTCTGGCTGCAAAGAATACAATCAATCTGATTTCAATTTTGACCATCTTGTGATGTCCATGTGTAGAGTCATCTCTTGTGTTGTTAGAAGAGGGTGTTTGCTATGCATTTTCTTGGCAAAACTCAAAAGCAGCTTTTGCCCCACTTTGTGCACCTCATGTGTGCTGTTGTCACTGTGATAGCAGATGATTCCTCCCTTCTATTTATTCAAGCAAAAACATTATTTTAAATCCTATTGTTACTTGTTCTTTTAGTGGATAAGTTTAGCCACCCTTAGCTTTAGTTATTTAGTTGTAACATTACTGACCACTCCATCTAGGCCATGTGCATTAGTTTCTTTCTCTGTTCATCTGAGCATTTATGGGTCCAGATGTTCTTTCCTAGGCCTCCTGGTCTTCTGACTTCTGAACAATGATTGTAAGCTCAGTTAAACCCAAAATTTTCTCCAAAAATATATTTTAATATCCCTTGACCCTTCTGGAATGAAAGATAGAATGTTTCCATTTCATACCCATAGAGATGGAAAGCAAATTAATGGTTGTCTCAGGATGGTGAAAGAGGAACTGGGTGGTATTGTGTGTCTTTTGGGGGTGATGGAAATATTCTTAAATTTAGATAGTTGTACTAATGCACACCATTATTAGCATATGAAAACCCACTGAATTATAATAAATGGTTAAAATAGTGAATTTCCATTTTGTTAATTTCACCTAAAAATTATCTAAAACATTTCATATGAAACAATATGTAAATAAAACTGGGCAATGTTCTCAGGGCTGAAGGATCTTGCAAACATGGCTCTTGAAGGTAGTCATAACAATAAAAAGGTGTTAATAAAAGCTGAGGGGAAAATGACCCATGTTATGAAAAGGTGTAATTTTGACAATACTATTGGCTATGGTAACATGGAAAAATAAAGTTTCTGTAATGAACTTGTCATAGTGACTAAATATTTTCAGAGATATTTAGATATCTTAGCATCTTCAACCTGCAGCATGCTAATTGGCTTTTCCTAGTTATCTAAGATAATATATGAGAAAATAGATGGAAAATAAGAAGAAATGTAAATGTTTTAGAACTTAGAACTATTAAGTTATTAATGAGTCTTTCCAGTTAAAATATGCTTTTAAACCAGAAATGTCTTTAAGAAAAAGATGAAACTCAAGGTGCTGCTAGTGGGGAAAAAAAAAAAAAAAAAGGAATGGTCTCAAGAGTTTGTAAATATCTCATGATTTTTGAGGGTGTTGTTTCATAGAACATTTCAGTTTAAGAAATTCAGATATTCATAAAAACATGCCTCTTCAATCTTCTTGTTAAACATGAAGTCTTTGAGGATTGATAAGGGTTTTTTCCATATAAAGTTGATTTTTAGCCTTATTTACAGATGAGTTGGTCTGGAGAGTTACATGCATACAACTTTTGTTTAAGTAGACAACAATTTGATACACCAAACAGTTTTCAAAGAAAATATATGTGTTAACATCAGAAAGGCAATAAAGTTTTAGAAATCTGTTCCATGATATTTTTCTACAGGTAATACTGTATTCTACACTCAAAAATTGCTAAAAAGTTAGACCTTATGGTATGTTCTTAAGGTTAATAAACAATTCAAGTTTAAAAACAATAAGATGGGATAATGGTCTTTCAGTTCTTAACTTAGACAGGCATTTAGCAGGCTGAGAAAGCTATTCAACATCCACCAGCATTCTCAAAGAAAAAGAAAGAAGACTTCTGAGGGCACAGCCAAGAGCTGAAGAAGATTATCTAGAAATTCTCTGGGTATTGATGAAACATGGCTGGCTGCATACCTTAATGCCCTGAAACAGTGTCTCCCCAACCTGAAGCCCTTTAAATGAAAGTATTTGTCAATGAAACATGTGTATTTTCCTGTAAGAAATGAAGCGCCAATCTATGTTCAATGTAGGATGCAGGATGCATGGGGCTGATGCACAGGATGACTCAAGTAGAGGATGTGGGGTGAGAGGTGGGAGGGGGCTTCGGCATTGGGAGATTGTGTTCACCTATGGCTGATTCGTGTCAATGTATGGCAAAACAAATACAGTATTCTAATTAAAAAATAAATAAATTTAATAAAGTAAAAAATAAATAAATAAATAAAAATAAACTGCAAAAAAAAAAAAAAAGAAAGTATTTGTCATAATTATCTTGCTCTTTTGTCAACATTATATGTTGGATACTCTTGAGCTCACAAGTCTTTGAGACCAAACAAATGCACCTGGGATGCTAAACACAATTAGCTCATCTGCTCTTGACCTTATTATAGTGATGGAATCTTGAACCATTCAATATTGACATAATTGGAAAGAGGGAAGGAGGGAATTCATTTTTTCACGTGTAAATGAATTATTATGACAAGAAGGTGAAAAAATGTGTCTGTTTTTCCCCAAATTCTTTCCTTCCCTGTAAAAACCCCTGGATTTATGATTGTCCTGTAATAATTTATGAAGCAATTGTGAAAGAAATGGTATTCAGACTTCAGATCATAGGCTTTAAAATGATAGGAAGCATCTGCTTATTTTCATTTGAAAAACTTATCTTGGGATGCTTCTCTTGGAACCATACCATATGAAGAAGAAATAAAGTGGGGAATGGAGACAGTCTGGTCGGCAATGTCAGAAGAGCTCCCACCAGCATTAACCTCTAGGCCTGTGAGTTCACCACATCACACACATTGGCCTGCTAATCTCTGCATCGTTCAGTGGGGCACCAGACTCAGATGAGTTGAGTCTAGGTACAGATTACAATACATAATCAAACAGCTGCTTTAAGGCACCAAATTGTAGGGTCTTATACAGCAGTAAATCATTTAAATATCCATCCACAGTAGAATGCACAAACAGTTTCACAGTTATTCAATAAAATATGAGAATGCCTAAGTATAGCCATATAGTAGAGACTCACAAACGTGATGCTGAACAAAAGGAGCCAGACACAAAACAGCATGTTGTTTATTGCCAAAGAAGAATTTATTCCAAACCAGGAAAATTTAGTTTAGGATGCTGGCAATCAGGATATGAGTTACTCTTGGGAAGAGGCAGTGACTAGAAAAGTAAATATTGGTGATCTGGGGATTAGAAAAGGTATCAATATTCTGGGTGCTGGTTATAAGTTGTTTTGCGTTATGAAAACTCATCAAGTCATGTACTATGTTCTGTACTCTTTTCTGTATATTTGGTATAATTGAGGATAATTTATATTTGTGAAACTTGTAACAGTATAAAATATCATATACACCTGATTGACAAAATTTTAAAGGATGAATAATGCAAAATTATAGCAAGTATTTGCAAAAACAGAAACATTTTTGCATTGCTGGAACATGCACACAGTATTACAACCATTTTAGAAAGAAATTTGGCAATAGATAACATCTGAAAATGTTACAAGCCCCACCCAGAACTTTGCAATTTTGCTTTACTGATATGCTTTAGTGAGGTCTAGGTACTTGAGTATAGGTACGCATGAGTAAATATATACAGGAATGTTCACTGAAGCATTTTGTAGCATAAGATATTATTTATAAAAAGGAAACACTACTCATCCATAAATAAAAGAATGGTAAACTGGTGTGTTAACTATAAACTTGAATATGTGACTATTAAAGTGAATAAATTAGAACTAAATGTATCAATATAAACAGATATCAAAAAGTTTAAGAAGAAGCAAGATGAGGACTGATGAAATTTATAAAATATTTAAAACAAAGATACAACACTTTAAAATAACTTTTTATGCTTATAAACACATTTATCAACTGTATGAAAATACTTTTATGGATTACTGTAAAAAAAAAAGTATCTTTGAGGAATGAACAAGAATAAAATTGAATAGATGAATACATGGCTCAGTCAGTTAGAGTCAGCTTGCAATGCAGGAGACCTGGGTTCAATCCCTGGGTCAGGAAGATCCCCTGGAGAAGGAAATGGCAACCCACTCCTGTATTCCTGCCTGGATAATTGCATGGACAGAGGAACCTGGAGGGCTACAGTCCACGCAGTCACAGAGAGTTGGACACGACTGAGTGACTAACACATACATGTACATGGACTTTAAAAATATCTGTAATATTTAATGCTTGAAAGGTGACCTGAAGCAAATATTAAAGATTTGATGATATATTTCTCTGTGTAAACAAAAGTAGTATACAAATAGTTTCTCTAACTTGGAAATATCATTATTAAATATTTATGTAATTATAAATTTTACCTATCTGCAACATTTGACATAAAAATCAACCTAATATATATGATCTTGTGTCAAGAACTGACTTTAAGAGAAACATGGATCTTAAGTCTTTATAGTCAACTTAAGAATTTTACTTGACCTAACTCTCACTGATGTTTTGTTTTCAAATATTTTGAGGGCATGCCTTTATTTATGTGATCTGTGCTCAAAACTGTTTTGTCTGAATGAAACTGAATCCCTTTGGAGAATCCCAAAGGAAATATTTAAAAGCTCACAGATAATAATGGAAATGACCTTTGGTTACTAAGTAGTATATAACACCTTTGTGATTGTTATCATGTCCAAGAGATTGCCTTTGAAATTCAGACAGAGCACTGAACCGAGACACCACTGAAGTCCTGGTGCATTATTCCCAGTTGCACTACATGCTAAAGGAGATCAATGGGCTTTGTGATCTGAACAACCTCTCTGTGGCTCCTGTGTATGGGCAAATTATTGTGATGTTTGGTATTATTTATTCTCTGTTGGAGGCAGACATGCTCCAGTGTACACCTGAATAAAGTTTCAGTGTTCAATAATTACTTTGAGTATTCCTGGGACTATTACTGATCAACATTATTTGTTTTGTTTTCAAAAATCATATTTCCAAACTTCAGAAATACAATATATTGTAACATACCTGGTTCCTTATAGCACAATTTTACATCCCAGTACTTAGCATATAAACTGATAAAAACACAATTTTCTGAAAAAAATACAATTTCCTTTTATATTAACACTTTTATAAGTCTTTGAAAGGATTCTGCCCCAGCAGCTGGAAAATAGTAATTTGAGTATCCATTCAAGGAAGTTTATTGAGCTCTTAAGGTATGTGAAGTTGTGAAGTGCTGTCCTTAAGAAGCTTACAGTCTATGAAGCATACAATTTGATAACAACGGGTGTAATATTATGCAGTTAAAACACATATTTCTAGGTAATAGATACTACACAATGTAATAAGCACTTTGACATAAATAAATGAGGGGTCAATGTGCACTCATGTAGACACTCAAAGGAAGTTTTGGGGACTAGTGTCTGGAATCATAGAGGAGGAAAAAAGCAAACCCTCTTTAACTGGATATTTGAAGGACATATTTGTCTTATCGATTTTGAGTTGAGAGCTAAAGGAGGAGTGCTGTAGGATGACACAGCATCATCAAAGACTAATAGAGGCAACAGAGCAAACAGGAAAATGGCGTACAGTTCAGCCTTAAATGAATTTTCATTGGATGTGTGAGTGGCATTGGTGGGAACAAAGGGGTAAAACAGGGATTAGATTATCATAGAGTAAATTATTAAATTTTAGAAATGGAATCAACAGATCTTGGATATAGATTTTGCACCCATATGTCTTTCTACTCATTACCACAGATGAATTATCCAAACATTTTGCTGAGGTCAGTTCCTTGATTGCTGTGCCAGGTCCCAGCCTCTATTGCCTACAAATAAAATTTTCCTCTCTCTTCTAAAAAATCACTATTCTCTATGTGATAGTATAATTTCCATAGTACATAAACTATTTTCACTTCCATCTTAAAAACAAAACTGAAAAACTTTTGTTTACAGTTTCTACTTCAAATTCTTGCTCACTCTTGTTAGATAATCTTCACTTTGTCAATTTAAATTGCTGTAACAAATTTTGTTATGTCACTGTTGTGTTTAACTCTTCTGTGATCTCTTGGACTATAGCCCTCCATGCTCCTCTGTCCATGGAATTCCCAGGCAAGAATACTGGTGTGGGTTGCCACTTCCTCCTCCAGGGGATTTTCCTGACCCAGGGATCTAACTTGTGTCACCTGCATTGCAGGTGAATTCTCTACCACTTAGCCACCAGGGAAGCTCACTGTAACAATTAACATTGTATGTAAACTCCAGACCTTTATTATGACATAAAAGTTGGTGGTTCCTGAATCATGCCTTCTACAAACTCAGAGTCCAGACTTTGACATCCATCTCTGGAAGTGTATCTTCCCTGCCCTAGAATGCAATAGGTGGTAAGAAATATCTCATACTTGTTACAGATATTGTTTCTGAAATCCTAGCCTGTGTACAACAATATTGTGTGGCATTATTTGTTCAATAGTTGGTTTCGGTTATTTTGACATCCTTTTTTTTTTTTTTATCTACAGCCCAAATGGCTCGTATTAAATCTAGATGTATAATGCCTACTGGGTATCTACATTTAGATGTACTACAGACGTAAAACTTAATATCTCCAGTGCTATACCCATCATTTTCATTCATCCCTCTGATATGCTACTTTTACTGTGTTCTCTGTTCTAATGAATGATAAATGCTTCATCCATCCACACAGGGTGTCATCATTTATTCTATCCCAAATATCATTATTTAATCCACTGGTAATGCTTTAGATGGTGTCAACTTGCTATTTTCTAAGCAATGCTTTAGATGGTGGGGCTATAGTAGTGAAATAAGGGAGAATACTTCTAGCCTTAATAAACTTGTAGTTCAGGGTTAAGATGAACAATAAACATCTGGAAATTTCAGTGGAATCCTATTTACTTTCCCAGAGGCAGCTTTCTATTATCACAAATGGAATAGCATTTTATTGCTAGAATCTACAGAACATTTTTCTAGGGTATGCTGACCACCATCGCACTATTTTCCACAAATTTCATTGGGTTCAAGAGGAAGTTTTTAAAACAGTCCTGAACTTTTCTCATTTGGCTTGTGAGGAAAATAAAACACTCCTTTCCCCCATGGAACATCTTCCTAATTTCCACTCATTCCTCTATCCCTTCAATCTCTTTCAGAGCTGGAGGGATTGCTCTACTTTGGTCTCAAAAACAGGTTTGACACTTCTTGTTTATCATGTCCATGTTCTTTAACATGTCACTTTGAAAAGTGACTGTAGTTGTCACCATCCCAAAACTAAGTTGTAATGGAGAAAGAATGAGTTAAGTGAAAGATCATGGATGTGATAGCTTCAGAAATGTGTATAAAGCAATAGTTTTTAAAGGGTCCAACCACTGGGGAAAACAGTATTTTAGAAACAATCATTGTTGTATTCTACCTTGGTCATCGATACTGCTAATAAATCTTTAGTGCCCTGGAGATTTGGAACATGATGACTATTATTTGATGTGTAATGTACAAATCACGTTTGAATTCGTACCCTTTCAGAGAGTACAAGTCACTGCAACTCTCCCCTTCCCCAAAAAACCTGAAATATTTTCTGCAATTTTCCACAACATTCCTATATTCTATTGGATATTTATGTGGTTTAAAAATATGTTTATTATTTTCTAAGTGACATTTAAATGTATGTAATTATTTTTGCAGAGCTTAGTAATTACAAAACATGCAATATATTCAACTACTATGTCAAATGAAGAAATACAGAATTTTTCTTTGTTCAAAATTATGCCAATATTTTTCCATTGTGTTAAGAAAAGGTGTTATTTTGGCAACGTTGTGTGTGGCTTGAAATTTACCATATAGCATTTCTTTCAACTTCATAGATTAATATAGGTTTATGTATATGATGACTTTGTTATGGCTTCTAAGCTAGTCAGGATACAAATTTAAGAAGTGAAATTCATACGATTTAGCTGAAAATTACATTCCTTTTATTTTAATTTATGTCATACTTAAGAAAACGGAGAGACCGTTAAAAACATTTGATTGTGGATTTTGTCCATCTCTAATGACTTCACAATGTTGACCATTTTTCCACGTGCATATTGGCTAATTGTATAATATTTTGAGGAAATGTCTATTTCTTTTTCTGTTTTTAAAAGGATCATTTATCTTTATATTTTTCAGTTGATATTGAACAATATATTTTCATACATTTAATATATATTTATACAATTAGTGTACATTAATATTTTATATAATTAACATGTCAACACACTAGATTCATCATATATATTATTTTTTAAATTTTTCTTCAATTTTACAGATTGTCTTTTTCTCTTTTCACTTTTTAGTTTGTGCTCTTTTATGTACAAAAGTTTACTGTGACAAAAATTTTTACATATAAAATTAGGTCAATGACATTTTCAAAACTGTGCAATATGACAATCATCTTATTGATTTTAAAATTATGTAAAATCAAATTTTCTCAGAGAATTACAGCTATGTTTGACTTTATAGGCTAAGCAGGTGTTCGTCTAATTTTCCCCTTGCAAAACACACACACACACACACACACACACACACACATAATAAATTCTCTTATTTAACAAATTAATAATTTGAGTTTCATAAAATTGTGTACCATTTTATATCAACTCTCATTAGATTGCACAATAGCCATTTTTACTTACATTTAATTCAAATAAAAATACCTTTAAAGTAGAAAGAAAAACATCCTTTTTATCATGGAGGATACACTCAATTACAACATCACACTACAGTCCACATTTGTGATTAAGAACACAGAAATTTATTCAGGGTAGGAATGGGGAGAGAAAGGGCAGAGTGGGGAACAAATGCCAAATACGGACCTCTACATCTCAGAAAAAGGTATGCTAAGTCTTTAAAATAAACCACTGTGAAAATAAAACATTTCCACAAGCTACCTTCATCTAATATTTGATGCATCATTCTCCATTTCTACTTTCAGTTCAGTTCAGTTCGGTTCAGTCACTCAGTTGTGTCCGACTCTTTGCGACCCCATGAATAGCAGCACGCCAGACCTCCTTGTTCATCACAGTCTCCCGGAGTTCACTCAGACTCATGTCCATCGAGTATGTGATGCCATCCAGCCATCCAGCCATCTCATCCTCAGTCGCCCCCTTCTCTTCCTGCCCCTAATCCCTCCCAGCATCAGAGTCTTTTCCAATGAGTCAGCTCTTCGCATGAGGTGGCCAAAGTCCTGGAGTTTCAGCTTTAGCATCATTCCTTCCAAAGAAATCCCAGTGTTGATCTTCTTGAGTGGGCTGGTTGGATCTCCTTGCAGTCCAAGGGACTCTCAAGAGTCTTCTCCAACACCACAGTTCAAAAGCATCAATTCTTTGGCGCTCAGCCTTTTCACAGTCCAACTCTCACATCCATACTTGACCACTGGAAAAACCATGGCCTTGACTAGACGGATCTTAGTTGGCAAAGTAATGTCTCTGCTCTTGAATATACTATATAGGTTGGTCACAACTTTTCTTCCAAGGAGTAAGTGTCTTTTAATTTCATGGCTGCAGCCAGACATCTTGGAAAGTGAAGTCAAGTGGGCCTAAGAAAGCATCACTACGAACAAAGCTAGTGGAGGTAATGGTATTCCAGTTGAGTTGTTTCAAATCCTGAAAGATGATGCTGTGAAAGTGCTGCACTCAATATGCTAGCAAATTTGGTAAATTCAGCAGTGGCCACAGGACTGGAAAAGGTCAGTTTTCATTCCAATTCCAAAGAAAGGCAATGCCAAAGAATGCTCAAACTACCACACAATTGTAGACATCTCACATGCTAGTAAAGTAATGCTCAAAATTCTCCAAGCCAGGCTTCAGCAATACATGAACCGTGAACTTCCTGATGTTCAAGCTGGTTTTAGAAAAGGCAGAGGAATCAGTGGTCAAATTGCCAACATCTGCTGGGTCATCGAAAAAGCAAAAGAGTTCCAGAAAAACATCTATTTCTGCTTTATTGACTATGCCAAAGCCTTTGACTGTATGGATCACAATAACTGTGGAAAATTCTGAAAGAGATGGGAATACCAGACCACCTAACCTGCCTCTTGAGAAATCTGTATGCAGGTCAGGAAGCAACAGTTAGAACTGGACATGGAACAACAGACTGGTTTCAAATAGGAAAAGGAGTACATCAAGGCTGTATATTGTCACCCTGCTTATTTAACTTATATGCAGAGTATATCATGAGAAACGCTGTACTGGAAGAAACACAAGCTGGAATCAAGACGGCCAGGAGAAATAGCAATAACCTCAGATATGCAGATGATACCACTCTTGTGGCAAAAAGTGAAGAGGAGCTAAAAAGCCTCTGGATGAAAGTGAAAATGTTGGTTTAAAGCTCAACATTCAGAAAATGAAGATCATGGCATCCGGTCCCATCACTTCATGGGAAATAGATGGGGAAACAGTGGAAACAGTGTCAGACTTTATTTTTTTGAGCTCCAAAATCACTGCAGATTTCTACTTTATACATCCAGTTCATTAGGTCATGCATTGTATGGAATTTTTATTTTTTTCACTGACAATATCAGAAAAAGCCCCACCCACACCACTTTTCATCCAGGTTTGAAGGCTCTGTGCAGTCTGTTTTGAGATGGCATAAAAGACTTTGAAGAGATTACTGGATAGAATACAGGTATATTACTCCTGATATAACTGTGCAACGTAGTAGACTCTTAGTTCAGTTCAGTTCAGTTCATTCGCTCAGTCGTCTCTGGCTCCTTGCGACCCCATGTATCGCAGCACACCATGCCTCCCTGTTCATCACCATCTCCCGGAGTTCACTCAGATGCACGTTCATCGAGTCTGTGATGCCACCCAGCCATCTCATCCTCTGTCGTCCCCTTCTCCTCCTGCCCCCAATCCTTCCCAGCTTCAGAGTCTTCTAATGAGTCACCTTTTCACATGAGTTACCCAAAGTACTGAAATTTCAGCTTTAGCATCATTCCTTCCAAAGAAATCCCAGGGCTGATCTCCTTCAGAATGGACTCTAGTGCTGTGGTTAAATTTATATTTAATTAACTGAAATATTCTCCTTCAGTCACACTAGCTGCATATCAAGCTCTCAGTAGCTGGATGTGGTTAGTGACTATCACAGTGGGCAGTGCAGTTGTTAAGAGTTTCCATTATTGAAGAAAACTTTCCTGGATAGCACTGTTAATGGTTATGACAGTTTTAATGCATTATGTTAAGCAACTAAGTTACCACTATTCTACATGATAAATAATTGATAAATTACTAGGAAAATGAAATATATAAACCTGTTGGGGAGGAAGAGATTTTCCTCTACCTTTCTACACTCATATGGCTGGTTGAAGAATTAAGCTGACATAAGACAGATGAAAGGAGAAAATTAAATAGCTTACTTAACATGTGTACATTGGAGAGACCCAGGAAAGCTGTGTAACTCATCAAAATGGCCAAAATACTAATTTTAAGCACAATCTTCAGCTAAAGAGAAAACAAGATGTTGGGAATAGTGGTTTGGGGATTCCAGTAGTAGGAAGACGGTTCATATGGAGAAGAAAAATCAAATGTGTTATAAACAAATGTTTGCTGGGGTCAGACAGAGACCATGGCACACAGAGAACTTTAGAAAACAGATTTTGCCAGGTTCTGCCCGATCTACACATCTCATTCATATTGCTGTTATCTATCATGATACTTCCTTCCTGGAATTGGTTCTATATCTGCATTCTTTTAGGCAGTTAAAGGGAAGGTCACATTTTATTTTCCTGAGTCTTCTGAGCCTTGATTGTTTTCAGCTCAAACTAATGTGCATGCCAAAATAATATTTTGAGGTGCAAATTTTGCTCCACTAAAAACCTTTATTATAGTATTTACTGGGAAACATAATTGAAAATATTAGGAAAATATCAGTTTAATTTTCAGACTCCATGTATTGTCAGATATTCTGTAGCCCAATATTTCTAAAAGCATTGCAAATTTGAGAATGCTTTTTATAGTTAATAAAATCAAACATAATCAAGGATGTTTGCAAAGTATTTGAATAGCTTAAAAGTTACACATACACATGCACAAATGAATACATTATACTTATACATATAGTTCTTCAAAATAGGTTAGCTTGAATAAATCAATTGCTAAATCTGTAAAATACAGATTTAGGTACACTATAAATGAGTTTAAACATGGTTTTGTAAAATAATTCAGTTTATAAGATTTCTTGTCTTTCCCTAGTTGTTGCTTTTCAAATGTATCAGGTTTCAAATACAAACAGAAACACAACTAAAGAAAATAGAACATTAACACTTTTTTATATTATAGCACAAATCCCCCAAATCATTTTAAAAATAGAAGACTGCATGTAGATATTCTGGATCCAAATTTGTGAATATGTAAGTAACTAATCATGAGAGAATTTGGTGAATTTGCATTAAATTGTTCATGCCAGTAGGGTGCACACTTTTGCATTCTAAAAATATCCAAATGTATAATGGATATATCCTGCATTGATCATTTAATCTTATATAAATATACAGGCTATATTTAGCTTTAAGAAATACATCTGACTCAATACAATACACACACATTCAATTATTTCCTGGGTATAATCTTTGTTCACTAGTTAGAGGATATTCATATTAGAATCAATCCTAGTAGGGAAAATTTATTTTCCTAATGGTTTTTATTTTAATTCCTTATATTTAATAATTTATTTTTCTTAGATCAAGTCGTATAGAGAAATTAAATATCCCTCTATTGACAGATGCTTGAGAACTTATCTTTTTGAGTTTTGTTACCTAACTGATCTCTGGTGTTTACTCTCCTGACCTGAATGAATAAGTGCATTCTCCATTCCCCTCATTGGCTTATATCAAACATACTCACAGGTCCACTCATTGTACAATTTTAGGAGCTCTTAAGTATTTCCAAAGAATGTCTTACATTCTGCCTTTAGGTAATATATTTTTCAACACCACTCCAAGGAGAAATAGTATATGAAGTCTCCTTCAACAAAACTAGTTTGCTAGGAGCAAGTATGGCTTAAAGAGCAGACTAGAGAGATTAGTCTAAAACACTGAGACTTGCCTTAGGAGAACATGTCGAAAGTGATCATAAAAGAAAGAGCCCTGAGTAACTAGGAGAATAACTAGCAATGAAAGAAGAGGGAAAGATAAGTAGGACAAGACAAGGTAAAAAGAAGACTGGAGTCTTTTCCAATGAATAACCCCACTAATTTTTAGCCTTTATCTTGTAGAATCAGATCTCCATTTTTCAATTTCATTTTTATTTCAAATATATAAAATTTAGTAAAATCAAAAATTGTGCTTAAATACAATTTTAAAATACAAATCTGTCACTTGAGATGTTAAATAAGACTTAGTAAAAGGCTATATATATTTTTCCAGGTTTATATTTTCTTTACACATCCAATATCACCAGTCATTCATCACTGTATTCCCATCACTTCATGTGTCCTCCACATCCTGTTTCAACAATAGCAATTAATTGGCAGGGTTTCAACAAACATTGCTTTTTCTACCATCAATGATTAACTATAGCTTTTCTAGTTCTTTGTATAGCAGACATAAAATATCTGTTCAAAGTGATTATTTCATAGTTATTTTTCTTTTATTCAGTTAAGTTCAGTTGTTCAGTCGTGTCTGACTCTGCAACCCCATAAATTGCAGCACACCAGGCCTCCCTGTCTATCACCAACTCCCAGAGTTCACTCAAACTCATGTCCATTGAGTCGGTGATGCCATCCAGCCATCTTATCCTTGATCATCCCCTTCTCCTCCTGCCCCCAATCCCTCCCAGCATCAGTCTTTTCCAATGAGTCAACTCTTCGCATGAGGTGGCCAAAGTACTGGAGTCTCAGCCTTAGCATCATTCCTTCCAAAGAAATCCCAGGGCGGATCTCCTTTAGAATGCACTGGTTGGATCTCCGTGCAGGCCAAGGGACTCTCAAGAGTCTTCTACTACACCACAGTTCAAAAGCATCAATTCTTCGGCTCTCATCTATCTTCACAGTCCAACTCTCACATCCATACATGACTACTGGGAGAACCATGGCCTTGACTAGATGGACCTTAGTCAGCAAAGTAATGTCTCTGCTTTTGAATATGCTATCTAGGCTGGTCAACTTTTCTTCCAAGGAGTAAGCGTCTTCTAATTTCATGGCTGCAGTCACCATCTGCAGTGACTTTGGAGCCCCCAAAAATAAAGTCTGACACTGTTTCCACCGTTTCCCCATCTATTTCCCATGAAGTGATGGGACCAGATGCCATGATCTTCGTTTTCTGAATGTTGAGCTTTAAGTCAACTTTTTCACTTTCCTCTTTCACTTTCATCAAGAGGCTTTTTAGCTCCTCTTCACTTTCTGCCATAAGGGTGGTGCCATCTGCATATCTGTGGTTATTGGTATTTCTCCCAGCAATCTTGATTCTAGCTTGTGCTTCCTCCAGCCCAGCATTTCTCATGATGTGCGCTGCATATAAGTTAAATAAGCAGAGTGACAATATACAGCCTTGACATACTTCTTTCCTATTTGGAACCAGTCTGTTGTTCTATGTCTAGTTCTAACTGTTGCTTCATTTGGCAAACATTTATTAAATGAATAGTTTGTGATATATACTGGTACATACAAAACTGATAATAATCACTAACTTCTAATATCTCCAGTAAATGATATTCAACTCAGAAGGAAATATTCTAAGTAAGTTTACTTTCACAATATGTTTTCTTAGCAAAGAATCTCATTATTTATACAGTAATGACATCAATATTGCCGTTTTCTGTTTTAAACTGTCACATGGAACTCACGGACCAATTGCCACACAGCCAATGGAACTTCACAGATCATATTGCACGCATCTTTATATTTCTTAAGATACTTTTAGGTGCGCACAACATACACCTATGTCAACTGAATTTTTAAAGTAAGAAAATTATTTTCTCTAACACAGCAATAAGTTTGAAGATAGGTGTTACCAGAGTTCTTAACTATCAATGATATTATTAAGGCCTCAGTCTCCTTCCATCTACTCTGTCGCAAGCTTTGCTGCTGTCATGTTCTGAAAATGGTTGCTGTTGATTTAGGTCAATGTTCATGGGAGGAGGGGGAAAGCAGGGAGAGGACACCCCTCCAAATGGTTTAAGTCTCCTTCTCAATAAGAAAAATTTTTTAGAAGTTTGCCAATTGTGTTCTTTTCAATTTATGGGTGAGAATTATGTTATAGTTCAATTCCTAAACTGATCCCTGATAAGAGTAATGGGACCAGTATACATACCTTAGCACAAAAGGATTTTATTTCATGGATTAAGTTCTACTTCCATGGAGGACTGTGGCCACATGGAGTAGCGTGGATTCTTAAGAACAAAACAAAACACACAAGCAAATGAAAAAAATATTAAATTCATGGCTTGACTGAAGAGAGAACAAAGAATGATATATTTGGTGGTGAAGGCAGGCAACAGCAAGGTCTTGTTCCTTCTGATCTGTCCCATCCCTCCAGCTGGCAGGTTTTACTAAACCATCTGTTTTTTCAGTTGAAATATGCTGAGAGGGTCTATTTACCCTGCCTAAAATAACAGACAAAAATATCTACTCATTCTGACTATTTTCCTAGACAATAGTATTCTCAATCATTGAATCCCTTTCTCAAAAAGTAATTTTTGGTTCTCAAATATTTCCTCAAACCTCTCACAGCTATAGAGCAAAAAACACATAGGCTTACTAATTGTGTAAAGACTGTAATCTAAATTACTATTTCTTAATCCACTTTAATTTTATAAAGTTAAAATTCTTATTCCTGCTTCATTGCTAAAGAAGTTGGGGTTCAGGGAGCATAATAATTGGCCTACCAGCTTCATTCTTCTATCAGAATATTTCCCTTCTTTTTGGGAATAAGGAAAGGGCATATTTATGGGCAAATGCTCTTGCCCAGAAATGCCCAAACACCCAAATGTTCAACACCCAGAATCTGCAGTTAGTGTGATACAACTCGGGAAATCAGACATGAAACTTGAACTCAGATACTCTCATCAACTTCTATACTCCTCCACGATAACAATATACACAGGCACTATTCTAAGTGGAGGTTCATAGACAGATTATTTTCACCAAAATTGCCCCGAATTAATCAGGAAATTTCTGCAGTGAATCTACTGTGAACAAGAAAAATGAAAGAGTGTTCCTTACCGCCCAGTTCTGAAAGGGTTGAGTCATTACCCACTGTAGTTGCCCACTGACAGAGCAACCTGGGAGGAATTTGGGATGAAAAACAGGATGAGACACACTGTGCTTTGGGTAAAGAGGCCCTTACATAGTCAGACGGGCATCTCAGAAGAATTTCAATGACCTCAGATTCTTGCATCTACCCATGCCAAGAAAAATAACTAAAACCATTGTGCTTAGTAGCTCAGTTGTGTCTGACTCTTTGTGATCACATGGACTGCAGCCCATCAGGCTCTTCTGTCCATGGGAATTCTATAAGCAAGAATACTGGAGTGGGTTGCCATGCTCTCCTCCAGGGGATCTTCCCACCCCAGGGACTGAATGCAGGTCTCCCACAGTGCATGAAGATTCTTTACTATCTGAACCACCAGGGAAGCCCAGTAAAATCACTAACTTGAGATATCTGCTTTTTGTGATTAGCGGCATATATTTCCAAGCTCCCCGCCACAAGTTCATATATAACCTGGTCTCTCTCCAACCTCTTTGGAAAGTCTACTCAAAGCTCCTTGAGTGACTGTCTTCCAGCTGTCATCCTCAGTAAGACCCTAGAAGCAGTCGCAAAAGGCCATCAGTCCTAAAAACCAAACAACACTTGATAAGCTACAGAGCAATTTTTTTTTTTTTTTCCTCAGTCAGGGTGCTGACAGTAAACAAGAAGCCTTGGAGAACTAAATTCCAAAAGTGAGGAAGGAGCCTCATAGGAGAGTACAAACATGATTTCTCTTCACTGATAAAGGAGTCAGAGAATCAACCTAGTTAATAAACCAGAAAACACATGGTTGAACTTCTGTTTTTTCATGGTTGAACTTTGAATGGCTGTGTGTATATATGACAAAACCCCTATGTTCTCCCTGGTTGTAACAACTAGGTAGTACTTTCCCTAGGATTTTCATTTTCCCCAGTGACTGGGGCAACATGACAAAAGAGGGGAATCAAGATCTGACAGAGATCTTCCTTGATGAAGCTGTCATTTCTCCAAGTGTGAGGTAAACTTATACTGAGTTACAGAAAAAAATTTAGAGAAATCAGACATGAAATCTTATACCTAAGGAAGTAATGATCATTATTCATTTATGTATATATTAACGTATGCATTTATTTTTCTCCTGCCTTATAACGTGAATAATCAATTCCAATTACATACTTTATGCCAGGCATTGTGCTACATGTTTAAAAGCATTATATTATAGAATTATCATTATTACTTCAAGAGCTCAGTGTAAAAATTGAGACTTGGAGGATTTAAGTCTTTCTCAGAATCATGAGATAATAGGCAGTGGAGTCACAGTTCAAAGCTATGACAGACCATAATATTTATGCTTTGCTCTAAGTAATTCAGAAATACTACATTCCCTACAATATTTTACATTTACATGCATATGAACACATTAAAACAAAGTATTATATATTCTATGTATAATACAAATTTATGTGCTAATGTATTAAGAATGAATTCATATTTAAAATATTTTATATTGCTAAAGTTCCTTAATTGGATTTATATTATATACTGTAATAAATATTCACAGAAGTTTTTTTAACATGTGATTAGTGTTTGTCTAGTATAAAATGTGGAAATGTAAACTTTAAATAAAATGAAATGCATCTTTTGTCCTCAGAGAAAGTATTTCCACTTCAAAATTTGATATCAGAAACAATTCAAATATTAGAACACATGTTGGCAACATAAAAGTGCTACCACCATATTTCATTGATTCAGATTCAGCCCCCAGGTTTTTCATTTACTTGTTTTTTTCTGATAGTCACAGATTACCATGCCATCAATAACAAATGATTTGAGGAACTGTTAGTTGTCTAGTCAATTTGGCTCAGTAGGAATTAGAAATACAATTAAACATGTAAATGCTAAAAATAATATTGATACAGCAAGGGTATGAAAATCAGCTATTTTTACTTAAGCTATCACTCATTTCTTGTATCTGTGCAGCATGTTAATCACAACCTCTTAATCACTCTACAATGTAAGCTGCAAATAATATGCATGGTAGTCAAGGTTAATCTTGGTTCATTAGAGAACTGAATTTAAAATGCCTTAAGGCAAAAATAAATGGAATAAAAGAACAAAAAAGAAAGACCTTTATTAAAAGGATGCAAGTAAAGGATGCAGTCGCCATTTCATAGAACTCAAGGGCAGGTAGTACATTCAGACCTCCTGGGGGCTGAGAATCGAGATGTGGAAATCTATCAAGGATCAAAGCTTCCCACATCATCAGTCTCTTCTCTCCCTGCAGCCTCATGACCTCTCATCTCTACACTTTGTAGGTCTTCTTCATTCTTCTCTTTGTCGACTAACTTTTTCTACTCTTCAGTACATGAACATAACTCTACAATTTACGTTGTCTTGATTCCCAACATAAATGAAGACTTAGGAAATTACCAAATGTCAAATTTAAGTTCCTGAGACTACCATACAGCCGAGCTAACAAAGATGTAACCCTTTACCATAGTTGATACATTTTAGATTTTATAGCCAGTAGTTGGAAAAGATTAAGTATTCTCACAATGAGATCAATATTCTAGAGAAAAATACATCCAAATACTTTGAACATATATGTCTAAGACATTGGTAACCCACTCTTTGTCAAACACATTAGAAATGATTAGTTCTTTACTTTGTGTGTAGAGTTACCACCTTTGTACTGAATACTCTAAGAAAAATAAAGAAACTTCTAAGGCACTCCCCAAAAGGAAAGAGCCTCTTGAGTTTCAAAGTTATATATCTGAGGCATATAAAATATATACCCAAAACAATGGACTTGGACTCTCTTCACTGTTCCAACTCTTTGCGACCCTGTGGACTGTAGCCTGCCAGGCTCATCTGTCCATGGGATTCTCCAGGCAAGAATGCTGGAGTGGGTTGCCATTTCCTGCTCCAGAGGATCTTCCCAACCCAGGGATCGAACCCAGATCTCCTGCATTGCAGGCAGATGCTTTATCCTCTGAGCCACCAGGGAAGCCCTCTCTTGTTTATAGGTGAAAAGTAATAGGCTAGATAAATGACCTTGCCAAGAGTCTTTGGTACTGTCCCTTCATTCATCCCCATGACTGAGCATCACAGAGAGTCAGGCTAGAGATATGAAAAAGGCCCAAGTTAAGCAGTGGATCTGATGCCTCCTTTTATGGAGGTAAAGGCACTTTGCAAGTTTTCTCACAATCCCCTCTGCAACAGAGAGGAAGAAGCCAAATCATGATGTTCAAAACACCAAAAATAAAATGAAAATCCAAAAAGTTTTGTAAAAGTGGTCATCATCAAATGAATGAGAATAATTGTTACCAGAATTTTCATTGATAAGTATGTGCAAGAGGACAAAATAGCATAAATAGGATTCTATTTGAAGTATGATGCCTATATATATATATATATATATATGTATGTAAGTGAAGTCATTCAGTCATGTCTGACTCTTTGTGACTCCGTGGACTGCAACCCAACAGGCTCCTCAGTTCAATACTGGAGTGTGTTGCCATTTCCTTCTCCAGGGGATCTTCCAGACCCAGGGATTGAACCCAGGTCTCCCACATTGGAGGCAAACGCTTTAACCTCTGAGCCACCAGGGAAGCCTTATATATACATACACACACACATATATACACACACACACACACATACACACACACACGCACACACACACACACACACACACACATATATATATATATATAAAGATATACTAGCCCACTCTTTGCAACCCCGTGGACTGGAGCCCACCAGGCTCCTCTGTCCATGGGATTCTCCAGGCAAGAATATTGGAGTGGGTTGCCATTTCCTTCTCCAAGATAATATATATCTAGATAATATATACTTGATAATACGTTCAGACTATAGAGAATATCTTAAGAAAGTCCAAATAACATCAGTTAGGTCAGTTAGGTCACTTTCACATTAGATCAATTAGGTCAAATCCAATTACCTTAATGTATTAATGTGGTATAAATACAAAATAATAAACTAGTCAAATATACCTACTTGTGAACTGCTAAAAATTTTTCAAAAATTGTTTGATTTTGAATAATAAGAGCAGAAAACAATAGAGAAAAGCAGAAAGAAAAATAGAAGAGACAGAGACAAAAATATACATAGAAAGGAGATTTAAAATAACTGGAGTAAACCTTTTCCTTATAGTTTAAGTCACCTATCTCATTTAGACATGGGTAAAGATAGAATAAAATTAAAACCAAAATGTTTTGTAGGAGAAAAAATAGAAAATGTAATAAAATTTCAATAGAAAATGACTAGATACTAAAGAATGTGACCACAAAGCAAATGGAAAGAAAACCCAATAATTTAAAATTCTATAAAACAAATTCAAAATATTTCCCAAGCTTTGGAAAGACACAAATCATAATATAAACAAATTCTCATGTTTTGCAGCAAGACAGGAAGGAGGACATGAAATGAGAACTGACAGATATCAGAAAAAAATTGAAAAAAAAAACACCTTTTTTACCAGAAGAATTAAATTCAAAAAACCTAATCAGATATGTGTACACAGAAGCCAAAATATGAAGACAGCAATAAAATTTGAAAGACAACATTTGGTAATTCCTCATGAAATAATTTTATCAGGAAATAATAAAGAATAAGTTTTTGAGTGAATACTTCACGGGGAACTTCAAAATGGGAACATAAGGCTGTCATCTCCTGAACAACAATTGAAACCTCAGATTCACTAAAAGTGGAAAAAAAAAATTTTTTTTTCCTGATATGGAGCAATATGAATCTCAGAGGAGTATCTCTAAAGTGTTCATATCAAAACTGTAAATCAAATATCTGGAGCAAATTTCAAATTTTAGCAAATACAGAGAAGAGAGAAACAAGTTAAATGACTTAATCAGAGAACTAGAAGAAACACAATGTGGGATGTTCTAAAAGGCTAAATATCACAGGTTTCCACATTAAGAAAAAAAAAAATAGACCTAGAATATCTAACAACTAAATGTGATACATGAACTCTGCTAAAATCCTTACTAAAAAAATCAACTTTAAATAAAATTTCTGAGAAAATAAAGAAAATGTGATAACAGAACAACAGCATCATGGTTATACAGAAACAAATTACCTATGCCATGAAAAAGACACATACTGAGTGTGTTTCTGTTTTGTGAATATGTTCATTTGTATATAATTTTTTTTTCAGATTCCCCATATAAGCAATGTAAAGAATGAATCTATGGTTACCAGGGATAGAAGGATGGGAGGGAGGAATAGGCTGGGAGTTTGGGATTGACATTTTCACACTGCTATATTTGAAATAAGGATCTACTGAATAAAACAGGTAACTCAGCTCAACATTCTGTAAAAACCCATATAGGAAAAGAATTTGAAAAAGAATAGATACATATATAGGTATAACTGAATCACTTTCCTATACACCTGAAACATAACAGTGTTAATCAACTATGCTCCAATTTAAAATAAAAATTAAAGATGACATATATTGACATATACATAGTGGAAGGTCTCAATATATGAGAATTTGCTTAAAATTTATTAAAGAAAAAAAAGGACAAGTAAAGTAAATGAAGCAAAATTAAATTAATTTTGAATCTCTAATAGAGGTCCATTTACTTTACTTGTCCTTTTTTTTCTTTAATAATTTTAAACAAATTCCCATGTATTGAGACCTTTGGCCCATATATACTTAAATATATATATTGGGCTTAATTCACTATTTTTCCTATTTCTCTATCTGATCATTTTAGTAGAAAATGACAGACAAAGGAGATTAAAAATACCTTGTAGTTATGACCTATGTAGTTTACAAACAAAATATTACAGCTTTAGATAAGTTTTTAGGGGAAAAATGAATAAAATTTTAATATAAGGAATCTGAAAAGACCAACAAAATAAATCAAAAAATGGAAGTAAGAAATCTGCAAAGTATGATGAGAAATTAAGCTATTTGCTGCAAACCAAAATTGTACTGTCATTAATTAAAACAAGTTCTTTGATGAGATAAAAATATATATATATATAATTCTTATATATGTGTTTGAGAGTTTGAGAAAAACATATAATAAACATGTATAAATGAATGTGTTAATTTATAATGGACATATTTTGAAGTTAGGCTACTAGAGTGGATACCTGAAATACAATACATTTGTTATTGTACAGTATATGAATTATTTCCTATTCAATTTGTAATTTATGATAATGAGATCAAACCAAATAGAGGCAGAGCAGAAAATAAACCTAAAAGAAAATGGCAAGGCATTACAAGTTCAAATCCTAAAATCCACTGGATCCACATGACATTTTTTTTTAAATTTTATTTTTACTTTATTCTACATTACAATACTATATTGGTTTTGCCATACATTGACATGAATCAGCCACAGGTGTACACAATCTCATGAGTTAAATGCCAAATTTAACTCATGACTTCATTTTGTGAAGTTAGGCTAACATGGCTTCAAAATTAAACAAATATCACACATATGAAAACCAAAAATGTCACTTAATAAAGAGGTAGAAAATTTTAAAAATACTATATTATACATCATACTTTAGTAAGAACATTTCAAAATGTCAAAGGAATTTTATGACATATTAATTTCAGCTTAAAAACTGCAGATTGAGAATATGCTGGAATTTATATTCAGACACAAGTTCATAGAAAGAAATAAAAAGATGTACTAAAGTATAAGCTAAAAACAAAAAAGCTAATATATTACCTAAATATAACTCAATTAAGGGAAATATCTGTGTTCAGAAACTCTTAAATGTATTTGGAAAATGGAAATCAAAGGTTTACCTTGAGGCTGACTCTCTCAAGGAGACCCACATGCAGCATCTGTACTCTCAGCCTGGTTGGGGGCTCACACATGAAGCCATGAGCCAGGCTCCATCTGATGTTGCCACAAATATATGTTCTGAAAAGGGCAAAGTGTTAAAATAAATTGATTTCATCAAGTCTTTTAGAAAGTAGTATAAAAATTAAGAAACTGAAAACCAAATTAAAATTCATAGACTGTCAGTTACATCAGGGGTCTAATGAATGGTAATAAGAGTTCCAAAAACAGTGAAAAAGAAGGGGAAGTATTTAAAGGCTTGATGGTTGCTTCAAAACTGAAAAAGACAAGTGTTCTTTTAAAAAAGTTAAGAAATCCACATGCTTACTATGCAATAGCGACTTTTAAATTGTGAAACACATTTTTTCCCTGTAATATGTATATAAGACTGTCTAAGAGCATCTGTCAAAGAAAAAGAAGGGCTTTTGCTTTACCAGAAAACAAACAGTATGAAAAGATCTAAATTTTTATAAGATGTACTATTATCACAATGACATATAGATAGACCCGAGGCATAGCAAAGATAATTCAGAAACAACTTGATGATTATCTATTAATTAAACAATGAAAAGAAAATTTAGAGAATGAAAGACATTTTCAAAAATTAATTATGAAGTAATTGTTAAGTAATTAATAATTGTGAAAATATAGGCTATGGCACCCCACTCCAGTCCTCTTGCCTGGAAAATCCCGTGGATGGAGGAGCCTGGTAGGCTGCAGTCCGTGGGGTCGCTAAGAGTCGGATACAACTGAGCGACTTCACTTTCACTTTCACGCATTGGAGAAGGAAATGGCATCCCACTCCAGTGTTCTTGCCTGGAGAATCCCAGGGACGGGGGAGCCTGGTGGGCTGCCGTCTATGGAATTGCACAGAGTCGGACACGACTGAAGTGACTGAGCAGCAGTAGTAGTAGCAGGCTATAAAAATATTGGTCAAAAAACTGACAGCTAGTTTAAACTGATTGAAAAACAACTACAGAATTGTTAAAAATAAGGGGAAATTTTATAAATTTGGAATAGGTTTGCATTAGTTTTCTATTGCAGCTGTAACAAATTACCACAGATTGTGTGGCTGAAAACAATGCGAATTTATTCTTGTTCTGTTCTTGAGGTCAAAGTCCAAAACAGGTTTTATTTATCTGAAGTAAAGGTGCCTGCAGGAAGATCCCCTAGAGGAGGAGATGTCTACCCACTCCAGTGTTCTTGCCTGGAGAATTCCATGGACAGAGGAGCCTGGCAGGCTACAGTCCATGGGGTCGCACAGGGTCTGACATGACTGAGCAAGTGTGTAACAAAGGTGCCTGCAGAGCTGTCCTCCCTCCAGAAGCTTTAGGAAAGAATGCCTTTCCTTTGCTTTTCTAACTCCTTGTCTTCAGAGCCAGCAGTGTAACATCCTCAAATCTCTCTCTTAAATGTCATAACATCTTCTCTCTCATAAAGAGCCTTGTGATTACATCAGACCCACCCATATAATCCAGGATAATAAACTTCACATCTCAAGATTCTTAATTGAATCACATCTCTGTGTGCTCAATCCATCAGCTGTGTCTGACTTTGCACCTCCAGGGACTGTGGCCCTCCAGGTTCCTCTGTCTGGAGATTCTTCAGGCAAGAATACTAGAGTGGGTTGCCATTCCCTTATCCACGGGAACTTCCCTACCCAGGGATCCACCTGAGAAGCCCCTAAATCACATCCCATTTGCCATTTAAGATAACAGGTTTTAGGAATTAGGGCATGAAAATCTTAAGACATCCTTATTCAGCCTACCAAGGTACTTTGTTTCTCAAAATAACATTCAGTTCTTAAAGATATATACTGATAAGTTTGCTGACATTAATGTTTTAAGTTCCCATGAAGCAAATGATACCACAAAGTTACATGGCAAGATACAGACTGGAAGAAAATATCTGCTATATTTACAATGAACACTGGTACCTAACATGTCATCGACTTGAATAATATGCAGTTGACTAATAAAAACCTGAAAAATATTTCCATTGATCAGAAGGATGGAAATTTAAATCAATTAAATTATTGAAGGCAGGAAGAGAAAGGGATGACAGAGGATGAGAAGGTTGGATAGCATCAACCACCTGATGGACATGAGTTTGACTAAGCTTTGGAGTTGGTGATAGACAAGGAAACCTAGCATGCTGCAGCCCATGGAGTTGAAAAGAGCCAGACATGACTGAGTGACTGAACTAAACTGAACTGATTGTTTTTTACTATCAAAGTTCACAATGAAAATAGATTGAATCTGTCATTGTTTATATATTTGTTAAATATTCTGAAGGGTATGTTAACATTTATTCAAATAAAATAGATCTGAATTCTGACTTTAAAGCATTCCTTCTAGAATTTACTTTGAACAGATATTTGCCATATATCCAAAGGAACAGGACCAAGAATATATTTTTAGATTTACTATGTGATGGTATAATATCTGTAAAATCTAAGTGGATTTCAGTAGAGAAATTTTAAACAAAGTTACATAAATGCTAGAATATACTGCTGCTGCTACTATCTGATAATTAATAAATTAATCAATATAATAATATATATATAAATGAAAATATATCTAATTATTAGTTTGAAAAGATAAGGACATTAATTATGGTGGTTGGTAAATATAGTTATTAATTCATTTAAGAGAAACTAGTGTTTCAGATTTAGCAAGTAAAATTACAAAACATAGATATATATAAAATTACAAAAAAATAAATTTAAATTTTAGATAAACAATGAATATACAATATTGCATTGCTGACTACTGTTTGCTTCAGTTACACAATTTTAAGTTGGAAATCACAGGTTGGGGACATTGTGAATTTTCATTTTTCAAGAATTAAAATGTATTGCCAATTGCTCATTAATGAGTATTCAAAAACAATTGTCATGACAGCTTTCATTAGCTAAAATAAAATATGTTTATTAATGAATATGCCACTTTCATAACTAATCAAAGTAGCATAAAACTTAGTAGTCTAATGATCAATGTTTTATATGATGAAAGATGTCTAGCAGTAGTTAAACCTGGAGTGCTATATTATCTTGTATTACAGAAATGTTATGCTCACGTAAGGAAACATATTTGTAACTAAATATAAGGCCCTCAAAGACAAGATACTTGTTCCTTAATTCTTTCTGACTACATAATGTATAGTAAAGGGGATTCCAGGGTGGCTCAGTGGTAAAGAACCCGCCTGCTAATGTAGGATATGCAGAAGACACAGGTTCAATCTCTGGGTTGGGAAGATCCCCTGAAGAGGAAATGAAAACCCATTTCAAAATTCTTGCCTGGAAAATCTCATGGACAGGGCAGCCTGGTGGGCTAGAGTTCATGGAGTTGCAAAAGGTTAAACATGACTGAGCATAATGAATACTATACTCTTACTTTTAGTAGACTGCTTTATAAATTTTGTTGGAATTTAACAAATATCTTGTGTTTTCACATGAACTTAAACTAAGGCTTGTATTTGTCTCAATTTCTAATTAACATATGTAACAAAAATATTCTTAAATGAGAAAAAAAAATCTTGAAACACTTTTTGCTGAGTTTGGGTACAAAAATAGCAATTTCATTGAGAATATGCATTTTTGGTGGATTAGATAATAGTGTAATTTAAGTTCTTTAATATTCCTTCACTTGTGATACTTTCTCTTTCACAGACATTAACTGAACCTCCAACTCCAGCCAGATATTTAAAAGGAATTAAAATTTAAAATGTGGATAGATAATTACCATCCTTCCCCACTGCTTAAATCATCAATTCAAAAGGTAGATTTCCTGAATGTATTTTTTAAAACTCATACAGTCCCCCAGATACAACCTATTTATCTCTTGGATCTTCTTGTATTACACCTTTTATTGTGATTAAATTAATTTATGGAATGTGTGACAATGTGACTGTAAACTGATTTGATGCATGTGGTCAATATGCTTTCAGCAATAAGTTTAGTGACTACGGAGTTAGAAAGAACAGGAAAGCTAATATTTCTCAACATGGCTTCTTGAACTCTTGTGGCTCAGCTGGTAAAGAATCTGCCCATAATGTGAGAGATCTGGGTTCGATCCCTGGGTTGGGAAGATCCCCTGGAGAAGGGAATAGCTACTGGCTCTAGTATTCTGACCTGGAGAATCCCAAGGACTTTATATTCCACGGTATTTCAAAAAGTCAACTGAGTGACTTTCACTTCGCTTCTTGAACTCGGATCAGTGAAAATTTATGGTAGGTGAGAACTCCACATGTATATTGTAAAGTATTTTTCCTCAGAATGGCCGATGGATAGTCACATGCCATCAAGTTATGAGAGACCATGGTGGGGTAAAACAGTAAGAACACAATCATTCTTTTTTTTTTTTTTTTAATTGGAAGCTAATTACTTTACAAACATTCTTAATTTAAGCATGGTGTATGTTGTAGAAAGTGCTTCCCAGCTAGTGGTAAAGAAGTCGCCTGCCAATGCAGGAGACCAAAGAGACACAGGTTCAATCTCAGGGTCAGGGAGATCCCCTGGAGGAGGGCATGGCTGTGACTCCAGTGGTCTTGCTTGGAAAATCCCATGGACAGAGGAGCCTGATGGTCTACAGTCAATGTGGTTGCAAAGAGTGACTTAACACACATATGTTGAAAAAAATTCATGTTTTCCGTCCATGTTAGCTACCAATCCTAATCCAGGACAAATTTGGACAGCCCTTAGACACTGTTTATATGGTAAATTCATATATCAGTTCAGCTCAGTTCAGTTCAGTTCAGTCACTCAGTCCTGTCTGACTCTTCGTGACCCCATGAATCGCAGCACCCCAAGACTTCCTGTCCATCACCAACTCCCGGAGTTCACTCAGACTCAAGTCCATCGAGTCAGTGATGCCATCAGCCATCTCATCCTCTGTTGTCCCCTTCTTCTCCTGCCCCCAATCCCTCCCAGCATCAAAGTCTTTTCCAATGAGTCAACTCTTCTCATGAGGTGGCCAAAGTACTGGAGTTTCAGCTTTAGCATCATTCCTTCCAAAGAAATCTCAGATTGATCTCCTTCAGAATGGACTGGTTGGATCTCCTTACAGTCCAAGGGACTCTCAAGAGTCTTCTCCAACACCACAGTTCAAAAGCATCAATTCTTTGGTGCTCTGCCTTCTTCACAGTCCAACTCTCACATCCATACATGACCACGGGAAAACCATAGCCTTGACTAGACGGACCTTAGTCATCAAAGTAATGTCTCTGCTTTTAAATATACTATGGAGGCTGGTCATAACTTTTTTTCCAAGGAGTAAGCATCTTTTAATTTCATGGCTGCAGTCACCATCTGCAGTGATTTTGGAGCCCCCAAAATAAAGTCTGACACTGTTTTCACTGTTTCCCCAACTATTTCCCATAAAGTGATGGGACAGATGCCATGATCTTCATTTTCTGAATGTTGAGCTTTAAGCCAACTTTTTCGCTTTCCTCTTTTACTTTCATCAAGAGGCTTTTAAGCTCCTCTTCACTTTCTGCCATACGGGTGGTGTCATCTGCATATCTGAGGTTATTGATATTTCTCCTGGCAATCTTGATTCCAGCTTGTGTACATAAGTTAAAAAAATCTTAATTGAATACGCTAATAGTTCATGTATACACATGGAGGGCAATACAAATAAAAAGTACACACTGGTCAGCAGCAGATGTATCAAGAAACTAAGGAAATACAGCCATTCAATGACTTACCCTGTCCTCTGACTTCCCTTCTATCATAATTCTCCTAGGATCTGGGTGAAATGGAGAGACCTGAACTTTTTGGCAATCTAGCTGAGAATTAGCTGAGGTGGAACAATACAATTTTTACAGTAAATCTGAAAAATGTCTTCTTATGTTGATAAAACAAGTGAGGAACAGTTAAAATCCCCAAACATATAAGTATAGGAAGTGTATCTTCTTTTACTAACAAACTTGTACATACAAGAAGTGTATCTTCTTTTATTAACAGATTTATGTACTTAAAATGAGAGAAATTTCAGATAAATTTAATGAGATTATTTGCAAAATCTGATAAATATGACAAAATACTAGATTTCTTCATTGAGAAGCAAAGTCTAACATTTTTCAGACTTTAATAAAAGCAGAAATAATTAAGAAAAATTTAACTTTTGAATTAAAATAATGAATAATCCCTTTAGTAGATAGTTTTGAAAACCAGTGATATGTGATGTACATTAAAACTGAAATTCATGCTGACTTCTCATAAACTATTGACCCTTAAAAGATATTAAACTATCACACAAAAGTAAGGCTATCAAAAATGAAGTGATTAATAATAAATGTAATCAACTCAAATGTGTTTTGGACTTCTCACTGCTCAAGAATACAGTAAATAATAAAAAATAGTACAACTCAATGTGCACAAGTGATGTCTTCCAAACTTTGATGCCAAAAATCCTATATGTTTGTAATATTTCATTGATAAGCTTGTGACACTGAAAGCGGCTTCAGCTGAATCTTGTGAAGCTGAAATCAGCACAGTTGTGCACCTACGGAGCAGAAAGAAGCCAAAGGAGATACCTTACCTCCAAGGTAAGGAGCAGCAGCTGTGCTTTGCTGGAGCAGCCATAAAGGGATACCTCACGTCCAAAGTAAGAGAAACCGCAGTAAGACCATAGGTGCTGAGAGAGAGCATCAGAGGGCAGACAGAGTGAAACTACAATCACAGAAAACTAACCAATATAATCACATGGAACACAGCCTCGTCTAACTGAATGAAACTAAGCCATGTCATGTGGGGTCACCCAAGACGGATGGGTCGCGGTGAAGTTCTGACAAAATGTGGTCCATTGGAGAAGGGAATGGCAAACCACTTCAGTATTCTTGCCTTGAGACCCCTTGAACAGTATGAAAAGGGAGAAAAGATAGGACACTGAAAGATGAACTCCCCAGGTCAGTAGGTGCCCAATATGCTACTGGATGTCAGTGGAGAAATAACTCCAGAAAGAATGAAGAGACACAGCCAAAGCAAAAACAACACCCAGTTGTGGATGTGACTGGTGATAGAAGAAAAGTCCAAAGTTGTAAAGAGCAGTATTGTATAGGAACCTGGAATGTTAGGTCTATGAATCAAGGCAACTTGGAAGTGGTCAAATAGGAGATGGCAATAGTGAATGTCAACATTTTAGGAATCAGTGAACTAAAATGGACTGGACTAGGTGAATTTAACTCAGATAACCATTATATCTACAACTGTGGGAAAGAATCTCTTGGAAGAAATGGAGTAGCCATCACAGTCAACAGAAGAGTCTAAATTGCAGTACTTGGATGTAGTATCAAAAATGACAGAATGATCTCTGTTTCCAAGGCAAACCATTCAATATCACAGTAATCCAAGCCTATGCCCCAACCAGTAATGCTGAAGCTCAAGTTGAATGATTCGAAGAAGATCTGCAAGACCTTTAGAATTAACACCCCCAAAGATCTCCTGTTCATTATAGGAGACTGGAATGCAAAAGTTTGAAGTCAAAGAAACCTGGAGTAACAGGCAAGTTCGGCCTTGGAGTACAGAATGAAGCAGGGCAAAGGCTGATAGAGTTTTGCCAAAAAACACATTTGTCATTGCAAATACCCACTTCCAACAACACAAGAGAAGACTACATATGGACATCACCAGATGTCCAACACCGAAATCAGACTGATTATATATTTTGTAGCCAAAGATGGACAAGCTCTATACAGTCAGCAAAATCAAGACTGGGAGCTGACTATGGCTCAGATTACGAACTCTTTATTGCCAAATTCAGACTTAAACTGAAGAAAGTAGGGAAAGCCACTAGGCCATACAGGTATGGCCTAAATCAAATCCCTTATGATTACACAGTGAGAAATAGATTTAAAGGACTAGATCTGATAGACAGAGTGCCTGATGAACTATGGACTGAAGTTCATGACATTGTACAGGAGACAGGAATCAAGACATTCTCAAGAAAAAGAAATGCAAAAAGAGCAAAATGGCTGTCTGAGGAGGCCTTACAAATAGCTGAGAAAAGAAGAGAAGCAAAAGCAAAGGATAAAAGGAAAGATATACCCATTTGAATGCAGAGTTACAAAGAATAGCAAGAAGAGATAAGGAAGCCTTCCTCAGTGATCAATGCAAAGAAATAGAGGAAAACAACAGAATGGGAAAGACTAGAGATCTCTTCAAGAAAATTAGAGATACCAAGGGACCATTTCATGCAAAGATGGGCTCGATAAAGGACAGAAATAGTATGGACCTAACAGAAGCAGAAGATATTAAGAAAGACAAGGTGGCAGGAATACACAGAGGAACTACAAAAAGATCTTGATGACCCATACAATCACAATGGTGTGATGACTCACCTAGAGCCAGACATCTTGGAATGTGAAGTCAAGTGAGCCTTAGAAAGCATCACTATGAACAAAGATAGTGGAGGTGATGGAATTCTAGTTGAGCTGTTTCAAATCCTAAAAGATGATGCTGTGAAAGTGCTGCACTCAATATGCCAGCAAATATGGAAAACTCAGGAGTGGCCACTGGAAAAGGTTAGTTTTCTTTCCAATCCCAAAGAAAGGCAATGTCAAAGAATGCTCAAACTACCACACAATCTCAGACACTAGTAAAGTAATGCTCAAAGTTCTCCAAGCCAGGCTTCAGCTTGGCTGAAGCTGAAGATGTTCAAATTGGTTTTAGAAAAGGCAGAGGAAGCAGAAATCAAATTGCCAACATCTGTTGGATTGTTGAAAAAGAAGGAGAGTTCCAGAAAAACATCTATTTTTGCTTTACTGACTATGCCAAAGCCTTTGATTGTGTGGATCACAATAAGCTGTGGACAATTCTGAAAGAGATGAGAATACCAGACTACCTGACCTGCCTTTTGAGAAATCTGTATCCAAGTCAGGAAGCAAAAATTAGAACTGGACATGGAGCAAAAGACTGGTTCCAAATAGGAAAAGGAGTACGTCAAGGCTGTATATTGTCACCCTGCTTATTTAACTTATATGCAGAGCACATCATGAGAAATGCTGGGCTGGAGGAAGCACAAGCTGGAATCAAGATTGCTGCGAGAAATATCAATAACTTCAGATATGCAGATGACACCACCCTTACAGCAGAAAGTGAAGAAGAACTAAAGAGTCTCTTGATGAAAGTGAAAGAGGAGAGTAAAAAAGTTGGCTTAAGACTCAACTTTCAGAAAATGAAGATCATGGCATCCGGTCTCATCACTTCATGGGAAATAGATGGGGAAACAGTGGAAACAGTGTCAGACTTTATTTTTGGGGGCTCCAAAATCATTGCAGATGGTGACTGCAGCCATGAAATTAAAAGACTCATGCTCTTTGGAAGAAAAGTTATGACTAACATAGACAACATAGTAAAAAGCAGAGACATTACTTTGCCAACAAAAGTCCGTCTAGTTAAGGATGTGGCTTTTCCAGTAGTCATGCATGGATGTGATTGTTGGACTCTAAAGAAAGCTGAGTACTCAAGAATTCATGCTTTTGAACTGTGGTTTTGGAGAAGACTCTTGAAAGTCCTTTGAATTGCAAGGAGATCCAACCAGTCCATCCTAAAGGAGATCAGTCCTGGGTGTTCATTGGAAGGACTGATGTTGAAGCTGAAAGTCCAATACTTTGGCCACCTGATATGAAGAGCTGACTCATTTGAAAAGACCCTGATGCTTGGCAAGATTGAAGGCGAGAGGAGAAGGGGATGACATAGGATGAGATGGTTGGATGGTATCACCAACTCAGTGGACATGAGTTTCTGTTAACTCTGAGAGTTGGTGATGGACAGGGAGGCCTGGCATGCTGCAGTAATTGTGTGCAAAGACTCGGACATGACTGAGTGACTGAACTAATCTGAATTGAAGCTAAGAGAGGTTTGTAAATCATCCAAGAAAGAAAATAAATTTCTATATGGCAGAAATTTTAAATGTTCTCTTTAGTCTATCCGAGTCCATTAAATATCCCTTGTTTTAAAATACTGTGCTTTATAAAATACTGTGCTTTATAGAATTTAGCTCAAATTTGATAAGAGCAATATAAAATAACTAAATATGATTATGCAAGTTTATTTTACCTTGTTTCTCCCTTCCTGGGCTTCTCTGGTGGCTCAGAGGTTAAAGCGTCTGCCTCTGATGCGAGAGACCCTGGCTCGATCCCTGGGTTGGGAAGATCCTCTGGAGAAGGAAATGGCAACCCATTCCAGTATTCTTGCCTAGAGACTCCCATGGACAGAGAAGCCTGGTAGACTACAGTCCACGGAGTCGCAAAGAGTCGGACACAACTGAATGACTTCACTTTCACTCTCCCTTCCCAATTTTAGACAAGATTCTAATGTCTGTAGACTTGAAGGAAGTGAAAACAGTGAAAGTATTAGTTGCTCAGTTGTGTCCAACTCTTTACAACCCCATGGACTATAACCCACCAGGCTCCTCTTTCCATGTAATTTCCTAAGCAAGAATACTGGAGTGGGTAGCTATTCCCTTCCCCAGGGTATCTTCCTTAACCATGGTCAAATCTGGGTCTCCCTCACTGCCTGCAGATTACAAACATTATCCTAAAATGCATAAGATTTTCTGAAACTGAAACCTATGTGTAAACTCTTTCTACATTATTTTCATAAGATTTCATTTACTTAGGAACTCTTATGTTCTTATCTGCATAACAGTGTGTTATACAGATACTGATATTATACAGACCTATTAAACACTGCCCTCAAAACTATCTATCTAATGCCAGTAATATATGTAAGCAAATAATTAGTATATTATAGTAAAGTGTGATTTTATAGTATATGTATCAATGTAGTTCTTCTAAAAAACAAAAAAAAATATTAGACCTGTCTTCCTAGAGAAGTCATGTTTGACTTGAAACTTAGTGAATGAGAAGGAAATCACTGTATGTGTGAGTTTTAGAGAATTTGCTGATAGCCAAGTGCAGAATTACACACAACAGAATCTGGGAGATCATGTCATTCAGGAAAGCTTGTAAAATTTGATATCAGTGGTTTCCATGCCTTTTGGTTCCAAAAAACTCCTTTAATTTTGTAATACCATATGCCACATTGTCACTTTTCAGTTGATATCTAGAACTTTGGTAGCTCAGACGGTAAAGCGTCTGTCTACAACGCGGAAACCCGGGTTCAATCCCTGGTTCGGGGAAGATCCTCTGGAGAAGGAAATGGCAATCCACTCCAGTACTATTGCCTGGAAAATCCCATGGACAGAGGACCTTGGTAAGCTATAGTCCATAGGGTCACAAAGAGTTAGACACGACTGAGCGACTTCACTTCACATCATATCTTTTCAATGCAAACATTTTAAAATTAAATCACATCACTCATTTAAATATGCATGATCTAATCTAAATACCATATATTAATAAATTTGACACTGCTATCTTCCACTTAAAAAAATAAAACATAAACTCTTTCACAATAGGCATTATTCCATCACTCTTTTACTTCTTTACCAAACTCGTCTTTTCCATTTCTTCCATAGGCTGGAATCTTAAAGCAATATATATTTATGCTATAAACTCCTTTAATAGTTACCATGCTAAAATGACATTCAATATAATTTTTATATAAAGAAAATTTTACTCAATTTTGTGTGATTACAAGAATCTAAGTTTTAAAATGTTCAGTGGAATTGAGCTGTCATAATTGTTAGTCTAGTTCAGTTCAGTTGCTCAGTCATGCCCGACTCTTTGTGACCCCATGGAACTACAGCATGCCAGGCCTCCCTGTCCATCACCAACTCTCAGAGTTTACTCAAACTCATATCCATTGAGTCAGTGATGCCATCCAACCATCCTCTGTCATCTCATCCTCTGTCATCCCCTTCTCCTCTCTTCTTCAATCTTGCCCAGCTTCAGGGTCTTTTCAAATGAGTCAGCTCTTCGCTTCAGGTGGCCAAAATATTTCAGTTTCAGCTTCATTAGTCCTTCCAATGAACAGCCAGGACTGATCTCCTTTAGGATGAACGGATTGGATCTCCTTGCAGTCCAAGGGACTCTCAATAGTCTTCTCCAACACCACAGTTCAAAAACATCAGTTCTTCGGCACTCAGCTTTCTTTACACTCCAAATCTCAAATCCATGCATGACCACTGGAGAAACCATATACTTGACTAGACGGACCTTTGTTGGCAAAGTAATGTCTCTGCTTTTTACTATGCTGTCTATGTTGGTCATAACTTTCCTTCCAAGGAGTAAGTGTCTTTTTATTTCATGGCTGCAATCACCATCTGCAGTGATTTTGGAGCCCCACAAAATACAGTGTGCCACTGTTTCCCCATCTATTTCCCAGGAAGTGATGGGACTGGATGACATGATCTTAGTTTTCTGAATATTGAGCCTTAAGCCAACATTTTTACTCTCCTCTTTCACTTTCATCAAGAAGCTCTTTAGTTCCTCTTCACCTACTGCCATAAAAGTGGTATCATCTGCATATCTGAGGTTATTGACAATTCTCCTGGCAATCTTGATTCCAGATTGTGCTTCCCTCTAGCCCAGCGTTTCTCATGATGCGCTCTGCATATAAGTTAAATAAGCAGGGTGACAGTGTACTCCCTTTCTATTTGGACCCAGTCTCTTGTTCCATGTCCAGTTTTAAGTGTTGCTTCCTGACCTGAATACAGATTTCTCAACAGGCAGGTCAGGTGGTCTGGTATTCCCATCTCTTTCAGAATTTTCCACAGTTTATTGTGATCCACAGAGTCAAAGGCTTTGGCATAGTCAATAAAGCAGAAATAGATGTTTTTCTGGAGCTCTCTTGCTTTTTCTATGATCCAGCAGATGTTGGCAAGATGATCTCTGGTTCCTCTGCCTTTTCTAAAACCAGCTTGAACATCTGGAAGTTCACAGTTCATGTAATAATTATTAGTAGTACATCACAAATTTAAACAGTGTTTTTATTTTACAGACTTTGTTAAATATTTATTATAATAATCTTGTTTTTACAAATAAAATCCTTGATATTATCAATAGAACTGTTTTTATCTTTTGTCACATGTACATGAATGACTACTACTTATTACTGAATGTGAGTCCAGCATCAATTTTATTCCTGCATTTCTTTCCTTTTCTTTTTTTAGGTATGTGTTTAGACAGTATGTTCACATAAATGGGTTTAATGAAAGCTGCTTCATTATAGCAAGATTTCTCAGTTCTTTAAACTTCCTAATATCTATATGCCAAAAATTACACAGCTATCCATCTTCAAAATTATTTTAATAATCTATCATTTGATGATTCTATTAGGTTTTTCTGCCATTGTGTTGAAAGTAAATAATGAGAGAACCTGAACAAGAGGATTTTTATCTAGTCATTAGTATCATTCACTTTTGTTAACCTTAATACTTCTATTTATACTTGAGAGTACCTTAGTTGTAAGCCCTCTGGGGCAAGCCACCATAGTCAGGGTGACCATATGGTTATCATCCAAATTGCGAATACACGTGGGCAATACTAATAAGTAAGTAAGATCAAGCATAATCCTGACACTGGCAAATCAGCATATAACCATCTGCTGATAAAAAATAAATATAAAAAACAGATGGGGGCATGTCATTCTCTGAATAAAAAGCTACAGAAATGATTCTGTAGAAGGAGAAATGAGAAACTGTGCACTTATTTTTCTTAGGTAAATATATTTTTAAATAGATATATTTTACTATGAGATTTTGCACATTTGAAAGTTGAGATCTTAAAAATTCCCGTCATATACAACTATTTTGAGGACACGATCTAGTGTTTTAAGAATATAAGAAGGAGTAGAAAAACATGTGGATTTACTGCAAAGGACCTTTGCTATAATGCGGATCCATTTTGAACTTCTTTCAGTAATATAAAAATTATGTTCTAGGGCAACTGAGACCTCTCACTATATCTCTACATCATAAGCTAGGGTAGCATGTATTATTAAATGGTATGCAAGGCTTGTACTGATCTCACTCCTCAAATTAATGGAACAAGTTAATGCCCCAATCTTTTCACTCACAGAGAAAAGTTTGCACAAGCAGCTTATACAGTCCTAAATGTATATGATATCATGAAGTGAAGTCGCTCAGTCAGGTCCGACTCTGCGACCCCATGGACTGTAGCCTACCAGGCTTCTCTGTCCATGGGATTTTCCAGGCAGTAGTACTGGAGTGGATTGCCATTTTTTTCTCCAGGGGTTCTTCCCAACCCAGGGATTGAACCCGGGTCTCCCGCATTGTAGACAGACTCTTTACCATCTGAGCCACCAGGGAAGTCCTGTATATGATATACCTCTCACATTTTTCTGTGCTCGGCACAAACTATCCACATGGCAAAGATAGAGTGAGGCAGGGGTAGGGAAAACCTTAGAGAAATAAATGTATCTGGAGACGAATCTCCCTGTTGTAAATGCCTCTCCTATTTTTTTTTTCCTGAAAACTTTTTTTTCTCTTAAAATCTTGGTTGATTTTTAATCTTTTTAATCATTTAATAATTTGTCCCATCATTTGGTATTACAAGGAGAATATGAAAATTTTCTTTGTTACCCATATGCATGCTAAGTCACCTAAGTCATGTCCTGACTCTTTCCAACCTCATGGACTGAGTGTGGCCCACCAGGCTCCTTGCCCATGGGATTTTCCAACAAGAATAATGGAGTGGGTTGCCATTTTCTTCTCTGGGGGATCTTCCAGACCTACGCATCAAACTCACATCTCTGTTTCCCGCATTGACACAAGGGTTCCCTACCAATAGTACCATCTGGGAAGTGTTACACAAATGCCAAACCAGAGGAATCTAGGTACTTAGATTACTTAAATCCAAACATATAGTCTCCATTATTCTGATTTATCTATAACCTTATCTATCTTAAGGTTATCTGAACCTTCTTAACCAATGTATTCAATTTGTATCCAGATATCAGCAGAAACATTAAATTCAGCTTGCTGAGAAGTAAATAGAAGAAAGAAAAATAAGGAAGCCAATTTTGGGAACTTTTACAACATGATCCTTAAATGAAAGTCCTGTTCTCCTCTTCCTCTCTTGCTAGGACTTCACTACATGTATCGCCTGGATCACAATTTTGTTCCTTTTCCTAGAATATTCCCTAGTACTCTCCATGTGTAAGAAGACACGAATTCCCCCTTGACCTTGTATTTCTGATCTAGAGACAGATATGTGATGGAATCTCTTCTATTTAGACAGCCTTTCCATTCCCTGAATATTCATTCCTTTTCCATCTACTGTATTAATCTACAGTGAGGCTACTCCTCTCCTTTACTTGGCTTAAGTATGTTCACAGATACTTTGGCCATGATTTCTGCAATAAACTCATTGTTAGCTTGTATGTTTTCTTGTTAACTTGATTTTTATATTTGTCTGATGGATATATATTTGCTTTTTAACAGTTCATTTTCTGGATTTTTGTTGTTGTTGTTTTTATTGTTGTTTTGACTTTAACGTTTCTTAAAGTAAGGACTTTTTCTTGTTTATATTCACTGGTGTAGAGAAGATAATAAATATAGAATAAATAACAGAAAAATGTTCTTTATGAAGTGGTTTCATTGAATACAAAGAATCTGGAGATTTATACCTGATGCAATAATACAAGCTTAAGTGGTGGAGCTCACTTAAGCAATTGTTGCAAGGAAACAAGTTTAGGTTTATTTTTCTCAGTTGTAAGTACCTTGCCTGTTTCGCTGATCTTTGGCCTTTTCTTCATTACCATTCATTTATTTTGCTTCCTTTTCTAAAATAAAGCAAACTTTGTTCTATTTTAAACTAAATGAACTTAAATCTGTGTGTTTCTCCCTATGTTCTGTTATATCTACATGCAACATCTCCATCATGTCACATTTTTATTATTTAGTTCAAAATGTACCTTATTCTTTGTGATTTTTAACAAACCTCTTAATAGAGGGATTATTTAGAAGTAGATAGGAAGTATCCAAACAAATGAACTTTTATTGTAATCTTTTTAAAATAATTGATTTGTAATTTAACTTATCCCTAGTCAAATAACATACTAGAGGTTGATATTTGTAATTTAATTTTGAAAAAAAGTGCTTCATGTGTACATTTGGTATCTCCTTTGTATAACCTCAAGTCAGCTGCTGTAACTTCTTTTTGTTCCTATGCTTGCCTCTAGCATTACCCCCTTACTTCCTCCAAATTGCAGCTTTTAGTTTTCTGTGTGCTAGGAAATCAAAATAAGCAAATACTTAAAAACATAACAAAACAAACAAAAAAAAAAAAAAAAAAACAGTGTCTAAAATAAGCCTGTTTAGGACCTGAGGGAATTTTCTATGAAAAAAGTTTTGGCTTTTAGTTCACAATCCACATCACATTTATATCTACTGAGCTACTAAGAAATATGTGTTTGTTGATTTTTCAGGTTCATGACTGTTTTCTGATTAGCTGAGTTTATCAAATTTATAATGAGTGCCCACTAAATGGCAGGCACTGGACCTGAACTGAATTTACAGATGTGAAAAAGACAGTATTCATTCTCAAGAATACATAAGTATTCGCTCTTGGGGTTCAGTAGGTTAGAAAGTCACAGGCACACACATGCATACACACACACACACACACACACACACACACACACACCCACACAGAAAATGTTGATGCTGCTGCTGCTGCTAAGTCATTTCAGTCCTATGCTGAATAGTCATAGACACAACTATTCACAGACAGCAGCCCACCAGGGTTTTCTGTCCCTAGGATTCTCCAGGCAATACTGGAGTGGGTTGCCATTTCTTTCTCCAACACATGCATGCATGCTAAGTCGCTTCAGTCATGTCCGACCCTGTGCGACCCTATGGACAGCAGCCCACCAGGCTCCTCTGTCCATAGGATTCTCTAGGCAAGAATACTGGAATGGGTTGCTATTTCCTTCTCCAGAAAATATCGATATATCCCAACAATTGCTATGTGAAAGGCTCATGTATTAGAGTCTGGGGTAGATACCCACTCCATTCTGGAGTGTGTGGGGGGGCTTGGGCTGGTAAGAGGAGACAAAAAAAGGCACTGTGGTAGAGAGGATGTTCCAAAGGCATTCATATCAGAGGGAAGAAAAACAAAGGAACAGCAGAGTAGGGAAGGGTACTACAGGGCAAAATACTGGAATGTAAGGTGCACAGCAGAAAAGAATCAGACAAAGTGCTTTGACAGATTTGATCTGTGGTTAAAAGGTATTGCATACATAGAAAAAAATAAGAGAGTTACTAATACATATTATGATATAATTTAAATCATTCTGTTAAAACTTTTTTTTTTTTTTTTGGTCTGCCACTAAGCAAGTTCTGGGTACATCAAGTTTGTGGAGCTGTTCTCACCACAGTTTTCATCCATATGATCCTTAATACATTCAGAAAAATCAAATGAGATTGGAAGTTCATAGCTTTTCAGTTAAAATATGTATGTATTTTATATTTTGTGGAGGAGTAAACTCAAATGCTATTGTATATTTTTCATTCTCAGTAGATAACCCATCTCAAACAATGCATTTTTTCTTCCAAGTTTGTATTTAAGATCTCCAACTAATTGCCAACATTTTTTCTTTCTTTCTTTGATGTTCTGGTGGTAATCTAAGTGCCATCATGGCCTTATGTCTGAATGATAGGCAATACTCACATCATTACACCTCAAACTTTGATGTTCTCAGTAATTAACTTGGTAAGATACAGAATACCAGACTCCATTCTCAAAGATTCTGATCCCATTGGCCTGAAGTAGAGTCAGATAACATAACTAATGAATTCCCAAATGATGCCAATGCTATGGCCCGTGGTTCACTTGACATAACACTGCTTCACACCATAATTTCAACAGAAAGCTGACATGCTTGTAAAAGCACATTAGTAGTAACTGTTGTATATGGTTGTTTCAAGTCCCTAAAAGCTTGTACCAGAGGCTCTCTTGGCTACACGTGGCTAGCTTAGTGTGTGAAAATAACTTAGTGTAGGGTACTGAGTCATAGGTAAAAAAATCTAAGAACCACCCCTTCAGCATTCCATCTTGAGCCCAACTCTTCATCTCTCTCTCTCGTGTGTGTGTGTGTGTGTGTGTGTGTGTGTGTGTGTGTGCGCGTGCTAGGTCACTTCAGTCATGTCTAACCCTTTGCAATCCCATGGACAAAAGCCCACCAATCTCCTCTGTCTATCGGATTATACAGGCAAGAATATTGAAGTGAGTTCCATGCCCTCCTCCAAGGGATCTTCCTGATTCAAGGACAAAATCTGTGTCTTTTATGTCTCCTGCTTTGGGAGGTAGTTCTTTACCACTAGCACCACCTGGGAAACCCTTGAGGTGAGGTCAACACCAAATGTAGTATAACTTTCAAGGAAATACTCTTGGTTTCCAAAACCAAGAGTGGTGAGGTCAATTTAAATTTTTACTGGGACCTTTCCAAAAGAAGAGGTGAAAGTTTATTTATAAAAAGGTTGTTTACAGCTTTTTTCTTCATTTCTCTTTAAATCAATATAAACAACAACTGCATCAATAACCAACATTTTTCTTCTACTTCTAGCTAATATCCTCCAATTCCCCAAACAAATCTGACATCATGAGCTCCTGACTTTTCAACCAATGCCATTTTTATTGACCTTAACTTATGATCTATTCCTGTTTCTATCCTGTTTTTCCTTCCCTATTGTGTTTAATGAATCACACACTCTAGATTTAGACTGATTGAATTTGAAGCCTGGCTCAGGAACTCAGGACATGTGTGAATGTGAGAAAGCTTCTTAAAATCCCTGTGCCTCAGGTGTCTCATCTGTAAGTTGAGGATTCGGATAAAACCTACTCACAAGGTCATGCAGAATTAAGTCAGTTAATTCTTGTAAAAGTCTTAGACTAGAGCCTTGAACTCAGTAGGGGCTTTGTAATTATTCATGATGATCACAAGGTCTGTCTACCACATTCTGTGCATATGTGGTATGCATACTTGTGATTTTCTAAAAAGTAAGGACAAATCTATGCATTTCTTACTGACTTACTAGAAACTAAGAGGTGATTTCAAAGATAACAGAATTACCAACTTATCTAAATATAATAGATTGATTTTTAAAATAAAGTATTATAAACACAAAATTATCTTTTTCTCAATTATTAAGATAGCTTATAAGGACCAGAACTCTTATCCTCACTGTTCATTCATTTATGGTTAAGAATGTCAGATGATGCACATAATGCTTTCTTCTTCACCAAGAATCTCTCTTCTTTAAATAACCACCAATATGAAGATTCAACTATGATATCACAATGTATAGCATCCAGTCCTAACCTATACACAATTAAATCCTTGTACTCACTTTTCCTAACAAGATTTCTTCTCAGAAAGAGAAGAAATGTGGCCTGCTGCCTGGCTGCAGAGTCAGTAAAGCTCACATTCTTTTATTCATAAACAGATTTCTTTACCTCGGAAGGGGAACTTCAACACTGGCAACAGTTTAGAATTATAACCAACATGTCTATAACTCAGTCGCTATCTTTTTGCATGAGAAAATTTTAAAAATTGCCTAAAGATAATTATAGTAGAGTTTCAAGAAAAGACTTAGTTTACAGGTAAGATAATCATAGCTGATATGTGATCAAGAAAATCTTAGTTAAGGCTAGTCCTGCTAAATGAAGAGGGACAGGTAGTGTCTTTTAACAAGAAAATAATGCAGTAATTTCAGTTACACAGATCTATAGGTGCTTTTCAAAGAAAGAAAGTGAAAGTGAAAGTCAAGTTGTTCAGTCTTGTCTGACTCTTAGGAATTCTCCAGGCCAGAATATTGGAGTGGGTAGCCTTTTTGTTCTCCAGGGGAACTTCCCAACCCATTGGATCAAACCAAGGTCTCTGACATTATAGATGGATTCTTTACCAGCTGAGCCACAAGGGAAGCCCAAGAATACTGGACTGGTAGCTTATCCCTTTACCAGCAGATCTTCCCAACCCAGGAATTCAACTGGGATAATACACCATTAAAAAAAAAAAAAAAACCCACACACAAAAAACCCTCAAAAAACCCAGAATGTGTTTTGAAGAGTGAGGCTCTGTAACTCACCTTTTAATCAATATTGTAGATAGAGGAAATAAGAATTCTCTCTACAGCTATAGTACTTGGTGCCAAGACTCCACTAAGGAAGATTGTTACTTCAAGTATATAAAACCATGGAAAGCAAAAGCATGTATTAAAAGTTTTTGTGACCATCTCTGTTATTTTATTAGAAAGAATTTTATGCTGACTCAAGTAAAATCCAAATTGGTTATTTATTATTCAGTATTTAAGATTTGATTTAGGTCATATATGAATGGTCTAGTGGTTTTCTCAGACCATCCCCAGGAAAAGAAATGCAAAAAAGCAAAATGGCTGTCTAGGGAGGCCTTACAAATAGCTGTGAAAAGAAGGGAGGAGAAAAGCAAAGGAGAAAAGGAAAGATATAAGCATCTGAATGCAGAGTTCCAAAGAATAGCAAGAAGAGATATGAAAGCCTTCTTCAGTGATCAATGCAAAGAAATAGGGGAAAAGAACAGAATGGGAAAGACTAGAGATCTCTTCAAGAATATTAGAGATACCAAGGAAACATTTCATGCAAAGATGGGCTCGATAAAGGACAGAAATGGTATGGACATAACAGAAACAGAAGGTATTAAGAAGAAGTGGCAAGAATACAGGGAAGAACTGTACAAAAAAGATCTTCAAGACCCAGATAATCATTATGATGTGATCACTAATTTAGAGCCAGACATCCTGGACTGTGAAGTCAAGTGGGCCTTAGAAAACATCACTATGAACAAAGCTAGTGGAGGAGATGGAATTTCAGTGGAGCTGTTTCAAATCCTGAATGATGATGCTGTGAAAGTGCTGCACTCAATATGCAAGCAAATTTGGAAAACTCAGCAGTGGCCACAGGACTGGAAAAGGTCAGTTTTCATTCCAATTGCAAGGACAGACAATGCCAAAGAATGCTCAAACTACCACACAATTTCACTCATCTCACATGCTAGTTAAAAATGCTCAAAATTCTCTAAGCCAGGATTCAGCAATATGTGAACCGTGAACTCCATGATGTTCAAGCTGGTTTTAGAAAAGGCAGAGGAACAAGAAATCAACTTGCCAACATCTTCTGGATCATTGGAAAAGCAAGAGAGTTCCAGACAAACATCTATTTCTGCTTTATTGACTATGCCAAAGCCTTTGACTGTGTGGATCAGAATATACTGTGGAAAAATCTTCAAGAGATGGGAATACAAGACCACCTAACCTGCCTCTTGAGAAATCTGTTTGCAAATCAGGAAGCAATAGTTAGAACTGGACATGGAACAAGAGACTGGTTCCAAATAGGAAAAGGAGTATGTCAAGGCTGTATATTGTCACCCTGCTTATTTAACTTATATGCAGAGTGAAGTGAAGTGAAGTCGCTCAGTCGTATCCGACCCTCAGTGACCCCATGGATTGCAGCCTTCGAGGCTCCTCCGTCCGTGGGACTTTCCAGGCAAGAGTGCTGGAGTGGATTGCCATTTCCTTCTCCAGGGGATCTTCCAGACCCAGGAATCGAACCCGGGTCTCCCACACTGCAGGCAGACGCTTTACCATCAGAGCCACGGGGTACATCATGAGAAATGCTGGAGTGAAAGAAACACAAGCTGGAATCAAGATTGCTGGGAGAAATATCAATAACCTCAGATATGCAGATGACACCACCCTTATGGCAGAAAGTGAATAGGACCTAAAAGCCTCTTGATGAAAGTGAAAGAGGAGAGTGAAAAAGTTGGCTTAAAGCTCAATATTCAGAAAGCGAAGATCATGGCAGCTGGTCCCATCACTTCATGGGAAATAGATGGGGAAACAGTGGAAACAGTGTCAGGTTTATTTTGGGGGCTCCAAAATCACTGCAGATGGTGACTGCAGCCATGAAATTAAAAGACGCTTACTCCTTGGAAGAAAAGTTATGACCAACCTAGATAGCATATTCAAAAGCAGAGACATTACTTTGCCACTAAGGTCTGTTTAGTCAAGGCTATGGTTTTTCCTGTGGTCATGTGTAGATGTGAGAATTGGACTGTGAAGAAGGTTGAGTGCTGAAGAACTGATGCTTTTGCACTGTGGTGTTGGAGAAGACTCTTGAGAGTCCTTTGAACTGCAAGGAGATCCAACCAGTCCATTAAGGAGATCAACCCTGGGATTTCTTTGGAAGGAATGATGCTAAAGCTGAAACTCCAGTACTTTGGCCACCTCATGTGAAGAGTTGACTTATTGGAAAAGAGTCTGATGCTGGGAAGGATTGGGGGCAGGAGGAGAAGGGGACGACCGAGGATGAAATGGCTGGATGCCACCACTGACTCGATAAATGTGAGTCTGAGTGAACTCTGGGAGATGGTGATGGACAGGGAGGCCTGGCATGCTGCAGTTCATGGGGCTGCAAAGAGTCGGACTCGACTGAGTGACTGAACTGAACTGATTTAAGATTTTTTTCCTATGGAAAAATACTTCAGAAAAAAAAAACTATTTTGCATTAAAAGAAGAAAAATTTGAATGATCTGAATTTAATCTTCTCTTCAGGTAGACAAAAGTCACTATTCTTAAGTTTAAAATATAAACACATATCAAACAAATGTTCTTTATATAATCATACTGTTATATTCAAACTGATACAAGTCTAATTTTTTGAGGATTGTATGCATCATAAGAAGTTGGGGAATGAACCATCTATATAAACTGCAAGTATATTTTTCCAAAATAAATTTTACATACACAATAAAAATATCTAAGTGGCTGTGCTTTATTTTGGAGAAGTTACTGTTTTATTAATTAGGAATATAATAATGTCCAAAAAGTTCCGTTTTATTAATCCATCTGAATTTCACATATTAAAGGATCAGTTCAGTTCAGTCGCACAGTCGTGTCCGACTCTTTGCGACCCCATGAATCGCAGCACGCCAGGCCTCTCTGTTCATCACCATCTCTTGATATTCACTCAGACTGACGTCAATCAAGTCCGTGATGCCATCCAGCCATCTCATCCTCGGTCGTCCTCTTCTCCTCCTGCCCCTATTCCAACCCAGCATCAGAGTCTTTTCCAATGAGTCAACTCTTCGCATGAGGTGGCCAAAGTACTGGAGTTTCAGCTTTAGCATCATTACTTCCAAAGAAATCCCAGGGTTGATCTCCTGATCCCCTTTAGAATGGACTGGTTGGATCTTCTTGCAGTCCAAGGGACTCTCAAGAGTCTTCTCTGACACCACAGTTCAAAAGCATCAATTCTTCTGTGCTCAGCCTTTTTCACAGTCCAATTCTCACATCCATACATGACCACTGGAAAAACCATAGCCTTGACTAGACAGATCTTAGTCGTCAAAGTAATGTCTCTGCTTTTGAATATGCTATCTAGGTTGGTCATAACTTTTCTTCCAAGGAGAAAGCGTCTTTTAATTTTATGGCTGCAATCACCATCTGCAGTGATTTTGGAGCCCCCAAAATAAAGTCTGACACTGTTTCCACTGTTTCCCCATCTATTTCCCATGAAGTGATGGGACCAGCTGCCATGATCTTCGCTTTCTGAATATTGAGCTTTAAGCCAACTTTTTCGCTCTCCTCTTTCACTTTCATCAAGAGGCTTTTTAGCTCCTCTTCACTTTCTGCCATAAGGATGGTGTCATCTGCATATCTGAGGTTATTGATATTTCTCCCAGCAATTTTGATTCCAGCTTGTGTTTCTTCCAGTCCAGCATTTCTCTTGATGTACTCTGCATTTAAGTTAAATAAGCAGGGTAACAATATATAGCCTTGACGTTCGCCTTTTCCTATTTGAAACCAGTCTGTTGTTCCATGTCCAGTTCTAACTGTTGCTTCCTGACTTGCAAACAGACTTCTCAATAGGCAGGTTAGGTGGTCTGGTATTCCCATCTCTTTCAGAATTTTCCACAGTTTATTGTGATCCACATAGTCAAAGGCTTTGGCATAATCAATAAAGCAGAAATAGATGTTTTTCTGGAACTCTCTTGCTTTTTCCATGATCCAGCAGATGTTGGCAATTTGATCTCTTGTTCCTCTGCCTTTTCTAAAACCAGCATTAAAGGATACTTCCATAATTTTCAAAGATGAATTTATTAAATCAAAATATATTTTTATGGAGTTAACCTTCCATTTTGAAACCTGTCACTTGTTAGTTGATTTTTCTTTTCTCATAATGGTAAAAACATCTTAAGGCTACTGGTTTATATAAACTTCCCTCACTTACAAATGACAAAAAAAGAAAAAAATGTTTGTTTATCCTGCAAAGTTCTGTGTCAATTTTACAAATGAAAAGTGATAACTTTAAAGTACTGAAGCCTATATTGTATTCTGTAGATGACAGGGCAATATGCAATTTTCAGTGGCTGATTCCATATAATATTGACTAGGACTTACTATGTAAATGGTGAAATCAAATGATAAATATATGAAAATTAATAAGAAACACATTTTAGGCATATTATCAACAGCCCTGAAAATTATCTACATTTTTATTAAATACATTTATTTGTGTAACAACCTTAAGAAAATATACACTATTATCTGTTTCAGTAACTCCATTACAAGAGTAAATTTAAAAGTATTTTATTAATATAAAATATGGATACTAATTAGTACAAAAGTTAATATGTGACAGTAGTATTTTAATACTAAAAAGATAAGATGTAATGTAAAAACAAAAGTGTGGAATTGATACCACATATATTTTTAATACTATATTCATTTGAAAATATTTCATGGCATTATAGTACTATTTTTAAAATATTCAACAACCCAAGCAATTTTTTCTGTACATAAGACTAAGAAAGTACATCTGGTGCACTAGGATGATGCAGAGGGATGGTACGGGGTGGGGGGAGCTGGGAGGAGGCATCAGGATTGAGAACACGTGTACACCATGGTGGATTCATGTTGTTGTATGGAAAATCAATACAATATTGTTAAGTAATTAGCCTCCAATTAAAATAAATAAATTTAAATTTAAAAAATAAAAAGAAGAAGAAAGTACATCATAAGACAAAACTGTATTTTGAGTATGTTATAGTTTGTGTATAGGTAGGGTCACAGAAGAAATTTTAAACAAAATCTTGAAAGCAATACATATCCACAGTGTTTAATTTTTGGCAATGTGCTTTTTTAGCGATGTGCTTTTTTTTCTATGTAATTTCCTTATGACTCAGTCATTTATATTTGACATAGCTAATTGCCTATTCAGTTAAAAATAAATTGTGCTTCAGAATACAAAATTATTTTTACTAAGAAATTATTCTTATGGAATATTTCCTATAATACTTTTATTAATGGGCCTTTTACTACTGACAAGCTATAGACCTTGAACTAACTAGAAGGAAAACAAAATGAAGTGAAACTAAGGAAAAGAAATAGTACTCAAAATGAAAACTGATTATGTCTTCTGAAAATATTATATTATTGAAATTATTCTTAAGATAAATCAGGTTATTTTTCCCTTCCATGTGAAAAAACTTGTGAAAAAGAAAATGATGAAACTTGGTTACTATTAATGATTCAGTGCTACAAAAAGACTACATGAATCTGTGGTACAAAAAGACTGTGCTTTTCCTTTTTTTAAGCATGTTAACAGATCACGTTAATATACAGATGTTAGGATTTGCAAATGTTGGGGAAATAAACAAAGGGCTCTGAAGGGTCAAATGAGAGCAAAAAGAACTGAAGAAGGCATGCAGAAGGAAATGGTATCACTTGTACTGAATGAAGAAATAAGTAGAATGAATAGATAGATACATACTTTGAAGCATTCTAAAGCCACAAGAGGGACTAGTGGTGAGATACATCTTTTTTTTTTTATTAAATTTATTTATTTTTTTAATTACAATACTGTATTTGTTTTGCCATACATTGACACGAATCAGCCATAGGTGAACACAATCTCCCAGTGAGATACATCTTAAGCTGGGACGGGTGTATAAGAACATGGAAAGATTCTGGTTTCTCTACAGCTAAGCTGCCAGAACTCTATCTCTTCATTTCTTGTTATGGAATCTTATGCCCTTCCTTTCATTTAAGCCAACAGAGCTGACATTATAACTTGTTCTCAAGTCAAAGGCATTCTGTCTCTGTGTGTGCAAAGTTGCTTCAGTCGTGTCCATCTCTTTGAGGCCCTATCGACTGTACCCTGTCAGGCTTCTCTGTCCATTAGATTCTCCAGGCAAGAAAACTGGAGTGGATTGTCATTTCCTTTCCAACCCAGGGAGCAAACCCACATCTCTTATGTCTCCTGCATTGGCAGGCAGGTTCTTTACCAGTAGTGCCACCTGGGAAGCCCTGTTCTCAAGTCAAAAGAATGTTAACTGATATATTATGTTTAAGTAACCTCAGATGACAATTGGGTTTTCCAGGAACATAGGGATATCTTCGCTGGTGGCTCAGATGGTAAAGAAGCCTCTTGCCCATGAAGATTTGATCCCTGGGTTGGGAAGATCCCTTGGAGGAGGTGATGGCTATCCAGTCCAGTATTCTTTCCTGGAGAATTTCATGGACAGACGAGCCTGGTGGACTACAGTCCATGGTGTCGCAAAGATGAACATGACTGAGCAACAAAAACTGTCACTTTTCAGTGTCATCAAGATAGGCAGTTGAACCAGAAAAAGAAAATCAATTAAGAAAAAAAAATGTCATCATAATCTCCATGTTTCTTTATCTCTTCTCCTGTCTCTTTTTTCATATCTTTAACATATAATGTGTTACATCTGATTTGCAACACAAAACAAAATCCCCAAGAGATAAATTACTGACTTTTTCTGAATCAATATTTACATCTTGCAAAGGGAAATTTTTCTTAATATTTTATATGGAGGAAACAAAATAACTATTGACAATGTTAATACCAGGTTCTCGAATCTATATCTCCAAGTGATAAATTCAATTCAACCTTTGACAGGGGCAAATCTTGCTTATGCTTTTAGTGAAAATTTCTATGCTACTTAGATGCTTCTTTGGTGGCAATTCAACTAATAAAACTTTTGAAATGAAAATAATATATTTAACGATCTTCCCTTGAATAAAACTGGGTTTAATATAAAACTTTTTTTTTAAACAAATTGAGGAAACCTAATTAGGAACTTTCTATCTGAAGAATAGTACAAATAAGGAGATGAGTAGTTAGTGTCTTATCTAGTTACCCAATCAGTTCAGTTCAGTCACTCAGTCGTGTCTGACTCTTTGCGACCCTATGAATCACAGCACTCCAGGCCTCCCTGTCCATCACAAACTCCCATAGTTCACTCAAACTCATGTCCATCAAGTTGGTGATGCCATCCAGCCATCTTATCTTCTGTTGTCCCCTTCTCCTCCTGCCCCCAATCCCCTCCCAGCATCAGAGTCTTTTCCAATGAGTCAACTCTTCTCATGAGGTGGCCCTGAGTACTGGAGTTTCAGCTTTAGCATCATTCCTTCCAAAGAACACCCAGGGCTGATCTCCTTTAGAATTGATGGGTTGGATCTCCTTGCAGTCCAAGGGACTCTCAAGAGTTTTCTCCAACACCACAGTTCAAAAGCATCAATTCTTCAGTGCTCAGCCTTCTTCACAGTCCAACTCTCACATCCATACATGACCACTGGAAAAACCATAGCCTTGACTAGATAGACCTTTGTTGGCAAAGTAATGTCTCTGCTTTTGAATATGCTATCTAGGTTGGTCATAACTTTTCTTCCAAAGAGTAAGCATCTTTTAATTTCATGGCTGCAGTCACCATCTGCAGTGATTTTGGAGCCCCCAAAATAAAGTCTGACACTGTTTCCACTGTTTCGCCATCTATTTCCCATGAAGAGATCGGACCAGATGCCATGCTCTTAGTTTACTGAATGTTGAGCTTTAAGTCATAACAATCATTTCATTGTGCTCTGGTATTACGAAGCTTAAAATTCAAAAACAGAGCAGTGGTAACTTGCTCTATTCATTGATGTCTTGGGCCTCAGCAGGAAAACACTAAATCTGATAGGAATGAACAGATATGGACTGATAACATCTGAATACATCTTAACTTGCATGTCTGGCAATTGATGACAGCAGGCAGTGGAAACACTATCAGCTATCAGCTGAGATATGCCTTCTCCATTTGGTTTTTTGTTGTGTGTTGGTTTGGGCTTCTTTGCAAGATGGCCATAGCTGAGTTCCAAAAGAAAGTGTGCCTAAAAAGGCAAAGAGTCTATGCTATGTTGATGACTGAGCCTCAGGAATTATAGTGTTACTTCTACCATACTGCTACCTGAGACATATAGTCCACAAGATCCAAAGGACAGAACACTCGGGAGGGAATGTCAAGGTTAGATGGTTAGAAAAGTATGTGGTATAGAAAATATTATTGTGGTCATCTATGGAAACAATGAAGATATCAGGAGAAGAGGGTAACAGAGGATTAGATGGTTGGAAGACATCACCAACTCAATGGACATGAGTTAGAGCAAACTCTGGGAGATAGTGAAGGACAGGGAAGCCTGGGGTGCTACAGTCCATGGGGTTGCAAAGAATTGGACAAAACTTAGGGACTGAATGACAACAACAATGGGAAATACAATATGCCACAGGGCTTATATTCATTTTAACAATATTTAATGGTATATATTTGAGTATTCTAAAAATCAAAGGGCACTATCAGAATATGCAAGCTAGGCACAGCACTCTGCCTATCTAACAAATCAACAATATGAGATTTGATGCCACACACATGGAATTTTGATTTAACACAAGGTAATCTGTAGATACAAGCACTGCCTGAAAAGCTGTTAATAAGTTTCAAGTGAAAAGTATATAATTTTAAAAGGTTTGGACTTGATATAATTTTACCCTCAATTAAGAAGACATTACATAAAGTCATATATCATAAATAACTAAAAGGGCAATGAAGTTTTTGAGAGCATACTGGTCTTGAATTATTCCTTTTCTCCACCCATTCTTCAATAGTTCCTAGAGCAGCTAAGTTTGTAACTGTGTTAATGATCTGTTTATGTGAAAGCTTCACATAATTGCTATGAAATATGCCATTTGTTCTACCACCTGAGGAGTAAAAAGTTTTCTTAATACTGGCACTGCAACTTCTATTTACTTTCATAATAAGCTAGATTGGTCTTGACATTTTACCTCTTTTCCTTGGATCTAGATGAAAAGTTTCTATCGTTTTGAATCCCTGTGTCTCTGTAGAAATACACTGTGGACTTAAAGAAGACTTAGAGGTTTTTAACAGTTGGAAGGCCAGCACTCAATATTTATCCTGAAGTTGCCATGACTACTAATGCAGACAAAATTTGCTGAACAAGTTCAAGTTAGAGGTAGCCAAAAAGCACAAGGGGTCTCATTAACGGTTTCAGCGATTAACCACAGGGAAAATTAGCAGTGAACAAGCTGTCTTGATTTCCTATTCTGTTGATCTCACTAACAATAAAGTGAGACTATTTAGAGGGAAAAATACATATAGTTTGATAGTATGACTTGTATTATTGATGAGATGACAAAGAGAAAATTACTCTAATCTTACTTCATTATCACCTAAAATCAGTAATGTAAACAACTTCTGGTAATGTTTTTACCTAAAATCAGAGGCCAGTAGGCCTCTGCTATTTGTTAAATATTTGTGTTACACTTTAAATTACATTAAAATATTAGCAGAAAAACACATAAGAATATTGTGTGTGTGTGTTTGAACCAAATATAGGCTTATTTATTAATAGGATAAAAGAGATTTCTTGGAATTAACTTATCTTGGCTTTGTTTTTACCATTAAAATTATATTTACTTATATTATAAATTTTACATTACTAGCAAGGTTGAAGGTTTTTAAAAAGTTGATTCAGCTTCAAAAATATGGCTATATAAGTAAATTATTTTTCAGGTTTTTCAAAGATTTTGTTATGTATGTCACTAATGATTTTACTATAGAATTAGTTTATTCAGTTAATACATACTCAGTTGTTAGGACAGAATATCCAAACACTTAGCACTTGAAAACATAAAGAGAATACTTATGAAAGGTTAGAGGTATTTGGATCTAGAGTGTAGGCACTATTTTGTTTGATTTATTGAGAAATTCATGGGTTCATGTCTTCCTATTTTTCCACTCTTTCTTAAACTCTGTATATTACTGATGTTCCTGTTCATGATTTAAAAGACTATAGTCACAGCTTTAAATATCACATCATTACTCTTTAGCAACATCATAAAATTGCTTTCAAATCAGCAAGTTTATTAATTGCAGAACAAATCTTTCTTAGAAGTATTATTGTTACATTATAAGTTCCATGAACAGTCTGGTGCAGCATCTGGCAAAAGGAAATATGAATACTATATTACTTTATATTAATCATGGTTTATTTATTGGCATTCACATTAAAAAATGAGCAATATAGTCATGGGATGCATGCAAGCATGCTCGGTTTCTAAGGCATGTCCAACTCTTTGTGACCTCATGGATTGTAGCCTGAATATAGCCCACCAGGCTTCTTTGTTCATGAGATTTCTCAGGCAGGAATACTGGAGTGGGCTGTCATTTCCTTCTCCAAGGGGATCTTCCCAACCCAGGGTTTGAACCCAAGTCTCCTGTGTATCCTGCACTGGCAGGTGGATTCTTTAACCACTGTTCCACCAGAGGTCAGCCTCTAAGTCACCTCAGGATTCCTAGCCCTTCTTAATTTACTCCTGAATTATTATTTTCAATTGGGGTAAGAAGTAAAGGTAAGCATTCCATTCCTCTACTCCCAAAGCCTGTTTACTCTGGGAAACTGTCTTCTCTTCAAGCATAATGCCGAATCATTTTTATCCATCCATAAACACTAAAGAATCACTGATCATATTTCAACTACATTCCTTATTCCAGGCTCAGTATTAAACTGTTTACTATTAAGTAAACAGTTGCTCAAAAATCAAATAATGTATGATAATCTGGGTGAAAAGTGAAACTTCAGGAAGTTCCTGATGTTGGTTTAGATAAAGTAGTTTTGTAAACTATTTTACCTAATCCTATAGCATCTATAGTTTTAATACACCAGTGTTTATGCAGAAAGCTCAGGATGGCCTATTAGCATCATCCTAATAGTGTGAGTTCTCCAGAGTGTGATAGCAGTATTTATTATAAGATGTCTACACTTTCTTAAAAAATAAAATATATTCTTATAATTGTTTTTATGTTTCTTGGTGCCTAAAAGTATACAAACATTTTTATGGTTACTATACAATTTGGATAGGTCAGTGCTTACAATGGAATAATTTTAAATATAAACTTGTCATCTAACTCATTATCAATGCCTGGGATAGACACCAGTGCACCTGCAGGTTTTCTTCCCTCGTTGATGAGCTAAATAAATTTGAACATTTACTTTCAGCTTTTTGAGGTCATATTTTCTCTTCCATTAAATGCAGATTCTACCTACAAAATCACTAACCACTGAGATAGCTATCTTCAGTCACCTTTCTGAGATTCTAGTCTTGGTAGAGGGAGAGGAAAGGGCAAGTGGGTCTTGATAGAAGCAGAGTGAAGAAGTATTTAAATAGTGTTACAAAAACCATTTTCTGGAGTGGGAAAGGAACCATTAACCTTGACTTGGAGATAAGAAGAATTCAATGAGGAGAAAATATTTAAGCAGAGGCATGGAGTTTGAGTAGCTTCATGCTAGTAGAAAAAAAAAAAAAGGCTATTGAGACAATATAAGTAGAGTTCTCTCTATAAAATCCTATATATTGAAAGTATATGTATTATGTAGGCTAACAAATGAGGAATTTCCCAGGATGGGGGATTTTAATGCTAAAACTGAGACAGTCACAGTCAAACAGAAAATTGTTCACCATAATAATGAGTCATAAATTTTAAGAAAAGATATATAATGGTGTCATAGGACAGTCGCTAAATATGGCATCCAATTATTACCAACCCTTTATTCATACCCTTGTGTAATCCTGGCTCTTAAGTATGGGCTAAACCTAGTAATTTGCATCTTACAAATCAGTTAAGTTCAGTTCAGTTGCTCGGCCCTGTTTGACTCTTTGAGACCCCATGGGCTGCATCATGCCAGGCTTCCCTGTCCATCACTGACTCCCAGAGCACACTCAGACTCATGTCCATTGAGCTGGAGATGCCATCCCACTATTTCATCATCTGTCATCCTCTTCTCCTCCGGCTTTCAATCTTGCCCAATGTCAGGAACTTAACCAGTGAATCAGTTCTTCTCATCAGGTGGCCAGACTATTGGAGTTTCAGCTTTAGCATCAGTCCTTCCAATGAATATTAAGGACTGATTTTCTTGAGGATGACAGGTTGGATCTCCTTGAAGTCCAAGGGACTCTCAGGAGTCTTCTCCAACACCACAGTTAAAAGGCATCAATTCTTTAGCATTTGGCTTTCTTAAGAGTCCAACTTTCACATCCATACTTGACTACTGGAAAAACCATAGCTTTGACTAGATGGACCTTTGTGGGCAAAGTAATGTCTGTTCTTTTAATATATTGTCTATGTGGTCATAAATTTTCTTCCAAGGAGTTAGCATCTCTGTATTTCATGGCTGCAGTCACCATTTGCAGTGATTTTGGAGCCCATGAAAATAAAGTCTCTTACTATTTCCATTGTTTCCCCATCTATTTGCCATGCAGGGATGGGACTGAATGGCATGATCTTACTTTTCTGAATGTTGAATTTTAAGCCAGCTCTTTCACTCTCCTCTTTCACCTTCATCAAGCATTTCTTTGGTTCTTCTTCACTTTCTGCCATAAGGGTGATGCCATCTGATGTCATTGATATTTCTCCTGGCAATCTTGGTTCCAGCTTGTGCTTCATCCAGTCCAACATTTTGCATGATGTACTCTACACATAACTTAAATAAACAGAATGACAATATACAGCCTTGACATACTCCTTTCCCAATTTGAAACCAATCTGTTGTTCCATGTCTGTTTCTAACTGTTGCTTCTTGACCTGTATACAGATTTCTCAGGAGGCAGGTAATATGGTCTGGCCTGCCTTTCAAACTATATTTCACAGTTTGTTGTGATCCACACAGTCAAAGGCTTTGACATAATCAATAAAGCAGCAGTAGATGTTTCTCTTGCTTTTTTGATGATCCCACAGATGTTAGCAATTTGATCTCTGGTTCCTCTGCCTTTTCTAAATCCATCTTGAACATCTCCTCTGGAAATTCATAGTTCAACATACTGTTGAAGCCTAGCTTGGAGAATTTTGAGCATTTCTTTGCTAGTGTGTGAGATGATTGCAATTATGCAGTAGTTTGAACATTCTTTGGCATTGCCCTTCTTTGTGATTGGAACAAAAACTGATATTTTCCAGTCCTGTGGCCACTTCTGAATTTTCCAAATTTGCTGGCATATTGAGCACGGCACTTTCACAGCATCATCTTTTAGGATTTGAAATAGCTCAACTGGAATTCCATCACCTCCACTAGCTTTGTTCTTACAAATCTTACAAATAAAAAAAAATCTTAAAAATGATAAGATGTTACTTCTGAGATTAGACGACCAAAAAAAAAAAAAAAAACCTCTGTTCTTTTTCTTTTTTTCTTTCTTTACTCTCACTGTGAGGGAAGCCATCCACCACATGTGAGCTTACCTATTGAATGGCCAACAAAGAAAGTCCTCCAGTCAAGTCATCAAGAATTAAATTCTTACAGCTTCCATGAGTAAGACTGGAGTAGAACCTCCCTCAGTTGAGACAACAGCCTTGGACCACACCTTGCTTACAAACTGGTGGGAGAAGCTAAGTTGCAGTTGCCCAGCAAAGTCATATACAGATTTCTCACAGAATGTGTGAGATAATAGGTATGTTTAAAGTTTCTAATTGTTGTTGGGGTCTTTTGTTACAGAGTAAAAGATAACTAATACATATACTATCATCAAAGTAGTGGGATCAACTGGAGCACAGGGAATGATGAAATTATGAGTGGTGGAAGTGGAGTTTTAGGCAAGACTTTTAATTGATTTAACACCCATTTTAAATAGACTTGCATCTCTACCTTTTTTAATGATGAATGCTTCTGGGGTTACTGTTCTCTTCTTTTTCTCTTGATTTTCTACTTTTACTTTTTTTATACTGTGTAATAAATTCTTTGAAAATAAAAATTTTATTTAAAAAATGTGTGATTCTTCTATTCATGCATTCTAAAATAAGTCACCATTATTATTCTTCTTACATTACCCTGCCTCTACCTTGTAGGGCTCTCAAACATAGGGATAAATTTGATAGTATGTTGTCTTTTAAACTGCTTATCTCTACATGGCTGCTTCTGTTTGGTTTCACAATGTGTATGGCAGCTCGACCTTGGCTGTCACAGCATGCATGCATGCATATTATGTTCCTTCAGTCGTGTCCAATTCTGTGCAACCCTATGGACCATAGCTCCTCAGTCCATGGGAATCTCAAGGCACGAATCCTGGAGAGGGTTGCCATGCCCTCCTGCAGGGGATCTTCCTGACCCAGAAATTGAACCCACATCTCTTACATTTCCTGAATTGGCAGGAATGTTCTTTACCACTAGCACCACCTGAGAAAATCTGACTGTCATGGAGTGGGCAATTAGTACTTTTGTTAACATGAATGAATTGATTAATTAATTCTGAGCTCCTCTAGAAAAGCTACATGAAAGAGTTTAAGCACTACCAAGATATTCCATGTATCTTTTCATTCCTTAGGAAGCACTAAAAAGATCAAATATAATGTATAGAAGATAGAAAGTATTGATTATAACAAGGAAATATGTTTAGAAAAAGAAAGAATATACTCCTCCAGTTTATTTTCTGCCATGGAAAACACTTTGTCATAATCACAGTGCAACTGTCATATTAAAAATTTAAAAAATAGGTACACGGCAAGAATAGATTTTAATCTAAAGAAAAAAATACAAACTGAGATTTAACTATGGTAGAATGAACTGTGTGCAATATATCTGAAAACAATAGAATGTTTATATCATATCAGTATAAAGAAATTCTAGTGTAATTTCTATAAAAGTTATTTTCAAAACAAATCCTGAACACATACAAATTTGAAGACTTTCCTGTCCATCTCCTATCTTTTCATTCTTTATCTATTCATCAAAACACAAGCATTTATTTCTTACTTTTTTGTACTATGTTCTAAACTGATTTTCTGCAGATCTGAAAATGAGTAGCCACAGACCATGTCCTCTAAGATACGATACACTAAAAAAGCAATTGTAAGTGTAATGGATCTATCCAGAGATGGACACACACAGCTATTATTTTCCAATCAGTGCTCTTTCTGAGTGTCCTCCAAAAAAGTTCACTATAACTTTTCATGCTTCAGCTCCTATAACATGTTGATGTGGTCAATGGGATCTGGAAAATAGCATCACCGAGTAGTTGAGGTTGTCAGTCATTCTAATCTTTAGCTTAAACTAGAAAGAGAAGGTAGAAGATGGAACAGGAGAATTCATAAATGGGTTTACAGGAGAAGTCAAATTGATGCCATGCATACCTAAGTGGTATATCCAGCCTGAAATTCTAGTGGATGATTGATATCCCTTCTAAATGTTAAGTGGGTTTTTTTTTTTTTTTTAATTAATTGAAGGAGAAAGAAACATTTGGATTGAGGTTACTTCAAACTGCATTCATCTGATTTGAGCACACTGAAGGCAGACCCATGTTTTGTGGGACTCAAAAGCAAAACAAACTCGACATGAGTTTAAGAAAAGAATATACCAAAATAACAGAGATAAAACTTCACCTTTCCTTGTAATATTTACTTAGATTACTATAAGGGAAAAACTTTTAATAAACTGTACATTTTAAAGATGGAAAACAGTACAAAACCTATGAAATGCAGGCAAAGACATGCTTATTAATTAACTGCCCCTCACACTACTATTATCTTAAATCTTTGAAACTCATTCTCTTTGTATTTTCTATAGAGGTAATCGAATGATAATTTAGTTTCCTCACCAGAAATTTGGTCAATTGTTTCTTACTTTTTATGGTTAAATATATATATATATTTAACTTTTCAATTAATTTTGCAAATGTTCTATATAAGGCTAGAGGTTTCTTTTCAAGTTAGGATAAATAATTTTCAAGCTTTGTGGCTTATTATTTTCATATATGAGCATTAATATTTGAGGACATTTCAAGTATTCTGCTGCAGTACAAATGTTGGATAATCTTTACATTGAACATCCACTAACTATATAGTTCCAGGGCCTTTCCAAGGATCTTGAAAGGAAATTGTGTGTGAACAAATTTAATTATTAAACTTCACTAGCTGAACAATAATATGTCTCCTGATACTTTTGATAAATATTATTAACCTCTGTGGCAATTCTTCAATCCAAACTTGCAAAGGTAATCTTATTTTCTGTTAACATAAATATTTGATCATCTTGACTCCAAATGTTAAAAGAAAAAGACCTTTACCTCTTGAAAGAATGTACATTAAAAAAACTAAATATATAGAATTTGACTTATAGAAAGTCCCTCAGCAGCTGAGGGAATAATTATTATTTTTTCAGAAAGTACATACTTCAGTTCAGTTCAGTCTCTCAGTTGAATCCAACATTTTGCAACCCCATGGACTCCAGCAGCCCAGGCTTCCCTGTCCATCACAAACTCCTGGAGCCGACTCAAACTCTGTCCATCAAGTAGGTGATGCCATTTAACCATCTCATCCTCTGTTGTCCCCTTCTCATCCTGCCTTCAATCTTTCCCAGCATTAGGGCCTTTCCTAATGAGTTGGTTCTTCACGTCAGGTGGGCAAAGTACTGGAGCTTCAACTTCAGCATCAACCCTTCCAATGAATATTCAGGACTGATTTCCTTTAGGATTGACAGATTGTATCTCCTTGCAGTCCAAGGGACTCTCAAGAGTCTTCTCCAGCACCACATTTCAAAAGCATCAATTCTTAGGTGCTCAGCTTTCTTTATAGTCCACCTCTCACTCACATCCATACTTGACTACTGAAAAAACCACAGCTTTGACTAGACAGACTTTTGTTCATAAAGTATTATCTCTGCTTTTTAATATGCTGTGTAAGTTGGTCATAGCTTTTCTTCAAAGGGCATGCATCTTTTATTTTCATGGCTGCAGTCACCATCTGCAATGATTTTGGAGCCCAAGAAAATAAAATATGCCACTGTTTCCATTGTTTCCCCATCTATTTGCCATGAAGTGATGGAACCAGATGCTACGGCCTTAGTTTTCTGAATGTTGAGGTTTAAGCCAACTTTTTCATTCTCCTCTTTCACTTTTATCAAGAGGCTCTTTAGTTCTTCACTTTCTGCCGTAAGGGTGGTGTCATCTGCATATCTGAGGTTATTGATATTTCTCCTGGCAATCTTGATTCCAGCCTGTGCTTCATCCAGCCCACCACATTGTATGATGTAATCTGCATATAAATTAAATTAGCAAGGTGACAATATACAGCCCTGAGGTACTCCTTTTCCTATTTGGAACCAGTCTGTTGTTCCATGTCTGTTTCTAACTGTTGTTCTTGACTTGTATGCAGATTTCTCAAGAGGCAGGTCAGGTAATTTGGTATTTCCATCTCTAAAAGAATTTTTCCCAGAGTTTATTGTGATCAACACACTCAAATGCTTTGTCATAGTCAATAAAGAAGACGTAGATGTTTTTGTGGTCTTTTCTTGCTTTTTCAGTGATCCAGCGGATGTTGGCAATTTGATCTCTGCCTTTTCTAAATCCAGCTTGAACATCTGAAAGTTCACAGTTTGCATACTGTTGAAGCCTGGCTTGTAGTATATACTGCTGCTACTGCTAAGTCACTTCAGTCGTGTCTGACTCTGTGTGACCCCATTGATGGCAACCCACCAGGCTCCCCCATCCCTGGGACACTCCAGGCAAGAACACTGGAGTGGGTTGCCATTTCCCTCTCCAATGCATGACAGTGAAAAGTGAAAGGAAGTCACTCAGTTGTATCCGACTCTTCGCGACTACATGGACTGCAGCCTACCAGGCTCTTCCATCCATGGGATTCTCCAGGCAAGCGTACTGGAGTGGGGTGCCATTGCCTTCTCCATAACACTAAATACAATATACAGTTACATATTTATAAATATTTAAAGAAATAATATACATGTATACAGGAAAATGCAAAAATTTTAAAATTATGATCCAAAATATAAAACCTTTAATATAAAATGTAGCCCTTTTTATATGGCAAACTATTTCTATAAAATAGACCATTTTGTTCAAGTTGGTTTGTTATGAAACTGTTACATTTCACTGCTTAAAATATTATTTTTATTTCTGACTATATTTCTATTCTCATCCACCTACTTGTAAATCAGTCTTACCTAAAATACTGTTTACTGTTGATCAACATGGATTTGAGCTTCATAGGTCTCTTTAAACATGGATTAATTTTCAGTATATGTGCACCATAGTATTACATGATTTGTGACTGGTAGAATTCATGGGTGCAAAAAAAAGGCAAGGAGGACTGATTGTAAAATTATCAGCAATTTTCAACCATCAAGGGGCTTGATGCCCCAACCTCAATATTGTTTAAAGGTCAACTGTATTGCCTAAAACTACACTATGCTAAATTAAAATCATTAAATCAGTTTTCAAAAATGGGTCCTCAATAACTACCCATTTTCAATTGTAAGTTTACTAAAAACCTGCCTCTGTGGCCATCTCACCAGATTCTTTGTAAATTCCAGATTGATTCTATTTGTCCTCCCTCTTCTTTTGTAAATTTTATAGGTGTATTGTTTCATTCGATGTTCACATTAATTTTAGTTAACATTTACTTTTTGGGCTCCAAAATTACTGTAGATGGTGACTGCAGCCATGAAATTAAAAGACACTTACTCCTTGAAAGAAAAGTTATGACCAACCTAGTAGCATATTCAAAAGCAGAGATATTACTTTGCCAACAAAGGTCCGTCTAGTAAAGGCTATGGTTTTTCCAGTGGCCATGTATGGATGAAAGAGTTGGACTGTGAATAAAGCTGACTGCTGAAGAATTGATACTTTTGAACTGTGGTGTTGGAGAAGACTCTTAAGAGTCCTTGGAATGCAAGGAGTTCCAACCAGTCCATGCTAAAGGAGATCAGTCCTGGGTGTTCTTTGGAAGAAATGATGCTAAAGCCAGAAGCTCCAGTACTTTGGCCACCTCATGCAAAGAGTTGACTGATTGGAAAAGACTCTGATGCTGGGAGGGATTGGGGGCAGGAGGAAAAGGGGATGAGAGAGGATGGGATGGCTGGATGGCATCACCAACTTGATGAATGTGAGTTTGAGTGAACTCTGGGAGTTAGTGATGGACAGGAGGCCTTGCATGCTGGGTTTCATAGGGTCGCAAAGAGTTGGACACGACTAAACTGACTAACTGAGCAGAAAGAGAGTCAAATCATTAATGCATTTTTGTGCTGTCCTTTGGACTACTCGTGTATAAAATAGAAAGATACAACACCACATACACGTCTAAGTGTTTCCTTGAACAGTGGGAATGACTTTCTTTTCCCTCCAAAGTGTATATTTAAAGCAAATTTCACGAAATAAGATGTACTTTTTGAATTGAATTTCAATACACTATCTCTATAGGGGTCTAAGTTCTAAAGGAAACATGAGAGAGGAGCTCAAGTTTCTCCCCTCCCCTTTTTTTTAGATTTAATACAAATTTATTTATTTTAATTGGAGGCTAATTACTTTACAATATTGTGTTGGTTTTGCCATACATCAACACGAATCTGCCACAGGTGTACACATGTTCCCCATCTTGAACCCCACTCCCATCTCCTCCCCATACAATCTCTCTGGGTCACCCCAGTTTACTAGCCCCAAGCATCATGTATGATGCATTGAATGTGGATTAGCGATTCATTTCACATATGATATTAAACATGTTTCAATGCCATTCTCCCAAATCATCCCACCCTTGCCCTCTCCCACAGAGTCCATAAGACTGTTCTATACATCTATGTCTTTTTGCTGTCTCACATACAGGGTTATCATTACCATCTTTATAAATTCCATAGATATACGATAATATACTGTACTGGTGTTTTTCTTAATGGCTTACTTCACTCTGTATAATTGGTTCCAATTTCATCCACCTCATTAGAACTGATTCAAAAACATTCTTTTTAAAGGCTGAGTAATACTCCATTGTGTATATGTACCACAGTTTTCTTATACATTAGTCTGCTGATGGACACCTAGGTTGATTCCATGTCCTGGCTATTATAAACAGTGCTGTGATGAACATTGGGGCACAAGTGTCTCTTTCAATTCTGGTTTCCTCGGTGTGTATGCCCAGCAGTGGGATTTCTGGGTCATAAGGCAGTTCTATTTCCAGTTTTTTAAAGGAATCTCCACACTGTTCATAGTGGCTGAACTAGTTTGCATTCCCACCAACAGTGTAAGAGGGTTCCCTTTTCTCCACATCCTCTCCATCATTTATTGCTTGTAGACTTTTGGATCACAGCCATTCTGACTGGCGTGAAATGGGTACCTCACTGTGGTTTTGATTTGCATTTCTCTGATAATGAGTGATGTTAAGCATCTTTTCATGTGTTTGTTAGCCATATGTATGCCTTCTTTGGAGAAATGTCTATTTAGTTCTTTGGTGCTGCTTTTTTGGTCGTTTATTTTTTCTGGAATTGAGCTGCAGAAGTTGCTTGTATGTTTCTGAGGTTAGTTGTTTGTCAGATGCTTCATTTGTTATTATTTTTCCCATTCTGAAGGCTGTCTTTTCACCTTGCTTATAGTTTTCCTTGTTGTGCAGAAGCTTTTAAATTTAATTAGGTCCCATTTGTTTATTTTTGCTTTTATTTCCAATATTCTGGGAGGTGGGTCATAAAGGACGCTGCTGTGATGTATGTCAGAGAGTGTTTTGCCTATGTTCTTCTCTAGGAGTTTAATAGTTTCTGGTCTTACGTTTAGATATTCAATACATTTTGAGTTTATTTTTGTATATGGTGTTAGAAAGTGTTCTAATTTCATTATTTTACAAGTGGTTGACAAGTTTTCCCAGCACAACTTGTTAGATTGTCTTTCTCCATTGTATATTGTTTCCTCCTTTGTCAAAGATAAGTTGTCCATAGGTGTGTGGATTTATCTCAGGGCTTTTTATTTTGTTCCATAGATCTATATTTCTGTCTTTGTGCCAGTACCATACTGTCTTGATGACTGTGGCTTTGTAGTAGAGCCTGAAGTCAGGCAGGTTGATTCTTCCAGTTCCATTCTTCTTTCTCAAGAATGTTTTGGCTATTTGAGGTTTTTTTGTATTTCCACGCAAACTATTTGTTCTAGCTCTGTAAAAAATACTGCTGGTAGCTTGTTAAGGATTGCATTGAATCTGTAGATTGCTTTGGGTCATATACTCATTTTTACTATATTGATTCTTCCAATCCATGAACATGGTATATTTCTCCATCTATTAGTGTCCTCTTCGATTTCATTCACCAGTGTTTTATATTTTTCTATATTTGGGTCTTTTGTTTCTTTAGGTAGATATATTCCTAAGTATTTTATTCTTTTCTTTGCAATGGTGAGTGGAATTGTTTCCTTAATTTCTCTTTCTATTTTCTCATTATTAGTGTATAGGAATGCAAGGGATTTCTGTGTGTTGATTTAGTATCCCACAAATTTACTATATTCATTGATTAGCTCTAGTAATTTTTGGTGGAGTCTTTAGGGTTTTCTATGTAGAGGATCATGTCATCTGCAGACAGTGAGAGTTTTACTTCTTTTCCAATTTGGATTCCTTTTATTTCTTTTTCTGCTCTGATTGCTGTGGCCACAAATTCCAAATCTATGTTGAATAGTAGTGATGAAAGTGGGCACCCTTGTCTTGTTCCTTGCTTTAGGGAAATGCTTTCAGTTTTCACCATTGAAGATCAAGTTTGCTGTGGGTTTGTCATATATAGCTTTTATTATGTTGAGGTATGTTCCTTCTATTCCTGCTTTCTGGAGTGTTTTTATCATAAATGAATGTTGAATTTTGTCAAAAGCCTTCTCTGTATCTATTGAGATAATCATATGGCTTTTTTTTTTCTTCTTTTATTTTTTAATACTTTATTCTACATTACAATACTGTATTTGTTTTGCCATACATTGACATGAATCAGCCACAGGTGTCCACGATCTCCCAATGCCAAAGCCCCCTCCCACCTCCCACCCCACATCCTCTCCCTGAATCATCCCGTGCACCAGCCCCATGCGTCCTGCATCCTGTATTGAACATAGACTGGCGCTTCATTCTTACAAGATAGTATACATGTTTCAATGCCGTTCTCCCAAATCATCCCACCCTCTCCCTCTCCCTCAGAGTCCAAAAGTCCATTCTATACCTCTGAGTCTCTTTTGTTGTCTCACATAGAGGGTCATCATTATTATCCTTCTAAATTCCATATATATGTGTCAGTATACTGTATTGGTGTTTTTCTTTCTGGCTTATTTCACTCTGTATATGGCTTTTATTTTTCAATTTGTCAATGTGGTATATTACATTGATTGATTTGTGTATATTGAAGAATCCTTGCATCCCAGGGTTAAAGCCCACTTGGCCATGATGTATGATGTTTTCAATGTGTTGTTGGATTCTGATTGCTAGAATTTTGTAAAGAATTTTTGCATCTATGTTCATCTATGTGATATTGGCCTTTAGTATTCTTTTTTTTGTAGCATCTTTGTCAGGTTTTGGTATTAGGGTGTTGGTAGCCACATATAATGAGTTTGGATGTTTACCTTCCTCTGCAATTTTCTAGAAGAGTTTGAGTCGGATAGGAGTTAGCTCTTCTCTAAATGTTTGTTAGAATTCAGCTGTGAAGCCATCCTGACCTGGGCTTTTGTTTGCTGGAAGATTTCTGATTACTGTCTCAATTTCCGTGCTTGTGATGGGTCTGTTAAGATTTTCTATTTCTTCCTGGTTCAGTTTTGGAAAGTTGTACTTTCAAGAATTTGTCCATTTCTTCCACGTTGTCCATTTTATTGGCATATAATTGCTGACAGTAGTCTCTTATGATCCTTTGTATTTTTGTGTTGTCTGTTGTGATCTGTTCATTTTCATTTCTAATTTTATTGATTTGATTTTTTTTCCCTTTGTGTCTTGACGAGTCTGGCTAATGGTTTATCAGGTTTATTTATCCTCTCAAATAACCAGCTTTTGGCTTTGTTAATGTTTGCTATGGTCTCTTTTGTTTCTTTTGCATTTATTTCTGCGCTAATTTTTAAGAGTTCTGTCCTTCTACTAACCCTGGGGTTCTTCATTTCTTTTCCAGTTGCTTTAGGTGTAGAGTTAGGTTATTTACTTGACTTTTTCTTGTTTCTTGAGGTATGCCTGTATTGCTATGAGCCTTCCCCTTAGCACTGCTTTTACAGTGCCCTGCAGGTTTTGGGTTGTTGTGCTTTCTTTTATTCATTTCTATGCATATTTTTATTTCTTTTTGATTTCTTCTGTGATTTGTTGGTTATTCAGCAGCATGTTGTTCAGCCAACATATGTTGGAATTTTTAATGGTTTTTCTCCTGTAATTGAGATCTAATCTTACGGCACTGTGGTCAGAAAATATGCTTGGGATTATTTATTTATTTATTTATTTAACTTACCAAGTGCTAGATTTATGGGCCAGGATGTGATCTATCCTGGAGAAGGTTCTGTGTGTGCTTGAGAAAAAAGTGAAAGTCATTGTTTGGGGGTAAAATGTTCTATAGATATCAATTAGGTCAAACTTGTCTATTGTATCATTTAAAGTTTGTGTTTCCTTTTAATTTTCTGTTTAGTTGATCTATCCATAGGTGTGAGTAGGGTATTAAAGTCTCCCACTGTTATTGTGTTATTGTTAATTTCCTCTTTTAGACTTGTTAGCATTTGTCTTACGCATTGCCATGCTCCTATGTTGGGTGCATATACATTTATAATTGCTTTATCTTCTTGGATTGATCCTTTGATCATTATATAGTGTCCTTCCTTATCTCTTTTCCCAGCCTTTGTTTTAAAGTCTATTTTGTCTGATATGAGTATTGCTACTCCTATTTTCTTTTGGTCTCTATTTGTGTGGAAGATATTTTTCCAGCCCTTCACTTTCAGTCGGTATGTGTCCCTTGTTTTGAGGTGGGTCTCTTGTAGACAACATATATAGGGGTCTTGTTTTTGTACCCATTCATCCAATCTTTGTCTTTTGGTTGGGGCATTCAACCCATTTATGTATAAGGTAATTATTGATAAGTATGATCCCATTGCCATTTAAGTTATTGTTTTGGGTTTGAGTTTATACACTCTTTTTGTGTTTCCTGTCTAGAGAGCATCCTTTAGCATTTGTTGGAGAGCTGGTTTGGTGGTGCTGAATTCTCTCAGCTTTTGCTTGTCTATAAAGCTTTTAATTTCTCCTTCATATTTGAATGAGATCTTTGCAGTACAGTAATCTGGGCTGTGGGTTATTTTCTTTTATCACTTTAAGTATGTCCTGCCATTCCCTCCTGGTCTGAAGAGTTTGTATTGAAAGATCATCTGTTATTCTTATGGGAATCCCATTGTGTGTTATTTTGTGGTTTTTCCTTGCTGCTTTTAATATTTGTTCTTTGTGTTTGATATTCCTTAATTTGATTAATGTGTGTCTTGGGGTGTTTTGCCTTGGGCTTATCCTGTTTGGGACTCTCTGAGTTTCTTGGACTTGGGTGATTATTTCCTTCCCCATTTTAGGGAAGTTTTCAACTATTATCTCCTCAAGTATTTTTTCATGGTCTTTCCTTTTGTCTTCTTCTTCTGGAACTCCTATGATTTGAATGTTGGGGCATTTAACATTGTCCTAGATGTCTCTGAGATCGTCCTCATTTCTTTTGCTTTCCTTTTTTCCTCTCTGATTCATTTATTTCTACCATTCTATCTTCTACCTCACTAATCCTATCTTCTGCCTCCATTATTCTACTATTTGTTCCCTCCAGAGTGTTTTCAATCTCATTTATTGCATTATTCATTTATATATTGATTCTTTCTTACTTCTTCTAGGTCCTTGTTAAACCTTTCTTGCATATTCTCAATCCTTGTCTCTAGGCTATTTATCTGTGATTCCATTTTGATTTCAAGATTTTGTATCATTTTCACTATCATTATTTGGAATTCTTTATCAGGTAGATTCCCTATCTCTTTCTCTTTTGTTTGGTTTGGTGGGCATTTATTCTGTTCCTTTACCTGCTGGGTATTCCTCTGTCTCTTCATCTTGTTTATATTGCTGTGTTTGGGGTGGTCTTTCTATATTCTGGCAGTTTGTGAAGTTCTCTTTATTGTTGAGTTTCCTTACTGTGGGTGGGGTATATGGGTATCTTATCAAGGTTTTTTGGTTAGGAAGCTTTTTTTTGGTGTTCTGGTGGGAGGGGCTGGACTTATTCTCTCTGGAGTGCAATGAAGTGTCCAGTAATGAGTTATGAAATGTCAGTGGGTTTGGAGTGACTTTGGGAAGCCTGAATATCAAAGTTCAGGGCTATGTTCCTGTGTTGCTGGAGAATTTGCATGGTATGTCTTGCTCTGGAACTTGTTGGCCCTTGGGTGGTGCTTGTTTTTCAGTGTAGGTATGGAGGCATTTGATGAGTTCCTGTCGACTAATGTTCCTTGGAGTCAAGAGTCCTCTGATGTTCTCAGGATTTGGACTTAAGCCTCCTTATTCTGGTTTTCAGTCTTATTTTTACAGTAGCCTCAAGACTTTTCTATCTATACAGCACCAATGATAAAACATCTAGGTTAAACATGAAAAGTTTCTCCACAGTGAGGGACACCCAGAGAGGTTCACAGAGTTACATGGAGAAGAGAAGAGGGAGGAGGAAGATAGAGGTGATCAGGATGAGATGAGGTGGAATGAAAAGAGGAGAGAGCAAGCTAGCCAGTAATCACTTCCTTATGTGCGCTCCACAGTCTGGACTGCTCAGAGATGTTCATGGAGTTATACAGAGAAGAGAAGAGGAAGGAGGGAGACAGAGATGGCCAGGAGGGATACAAGGGGGAATCAAAGGAGAGAGACAGATCCAGCCACTAATCAGTTCCCTAAGTGTTCTCCACTGTCCGGAACACACAAAGAGATTCACAGAGTTGGGTAGAGAAGAGAAGGGGAGGGAGGGAGATAGAGGTGACCTAGTGGAAAAAAAGGAGAGTCCAAAGGTGAAGAGAGCAGTCAAGCCAGTAATCTTGCTCCCAAGTAAAAATGGTTACTGAAGATTGGGTTCTTAAAGGTACGAAATTGATAACAAATACCAAAAGGCAAAGATTTAAAATCTAGAGTAGAGGTTGGATTTTCAAAAATACAATATTAAGGAAAAAGAGAGAGAAAGTCACAAAAATTATTATATTATATATATATATATATATATATATATATATATATGTTTGCTTTTTAAAATAGGGTCTTTCTCTTTTTTTTTCCTTAGTAATAGTAGGTTATAAAAATGAAAATTAATGGAGTAATAGAGGACTTAAAATTAAAAATTAAAGAATGATAGCAAAAATATATCTAGGACTTTCTCTGGTGTTGTTAGCAGTGTGGGGTCAGTTCACTTTCGGATAGTTCCTTGCTCTGGCTTATATTTCTCAAGATCTATAGGCCCCTTCCTACGTAGTTGGTACTTTTACAGGGTTTTAATCTATTGCACCTGTCACTTCCAAGGAGGGTCCCTCTGTTTTAGCTCCTGTTTGCTGATCTCATCAGTGTCTAATTTCCACCCTGGCACAAGTGGGCGGTGGTGGACACTTTCTTAGGTTCACTTGTTCAGTCGTGCTGTGGGGAGGAAGGGACGCTGCAAACAAATAACACTGGGGCGTGGTTGCAGTGTCTGGGCCACACTGGGTTTGCCCTCACTCACGGCATGTATGCTTTCCCTGTCTACACTCCTTAGGCTCTAGGTTGCTCTGCTGGGAACTATCTGAGGCCAGCCCTGGTTTGTATGCACTTCCCAGGTCTAAGCTGCTCAGGTTCAAGTACTCAGGTAGTCCTCAGAGGTGCAGACTCAGTTGGGCCTGAGTTTTGTGCCCTTCCCAAATCCGAGCAGCTCAGGTGACCAGGTGTTTGGCAAGCACAGTTGCTGTGACTTATCGCCTCCCCTGTCCCTGCTGCTGAGTTTTCTGGGTGTACAACTAGTGCACCTTCTCAAGCAGATGTTGACCATCCAGAATCCCAAGAAGTCTTGGTTAGCAACAAAGCCCGCTTGCAGTTTGGTAGATAATGCCTCTCTGGGGCTGTGACTGCCCCATTGCATCTCTGGCAGCCCTCACCTGCCTGTCTCCAAAGGGGGATGGGCTGGCCTACAGCCAGCTAGCTCTGCTCAGTCCTTTGTTCTGCGAGTGAGCCTGACAGTGTCTTAGGTTAGGGCTTTCATGTAGCTCTAGTCATTCCTTTGTTCTGTGAGCGGGCCTGACAATGTCTTAGGATAGGGCTTTTTGCGTGATAGCTATCCCACAGTCTGGTTTGCAATCCTGAGTTAGTACCCTCAGATTGCCCTCAAGGCATTCAAGTCCGGTCCTTACTCTAAGCAATGCAGCCTGCACTTCCCTGCCCAGTACCAACTTGCTAGTGGGGAATGCAGGCGTCTGCACTGCTTCTCCACTGGGGAGTTACCATTGTGCACATAATCTGTGGGTTTTAATTATTTATTTATTTTTCATCCCGGGTTATGTTGCCCTCTGTGGTTCCAAGGCTCACTACAGACTCAGCAGTGAGAGTGTTTCCTGGTGTTTGGAAACTTTTCTCTTTTTAAGACTCCCTTCCACAGACGGAGCTCCATCCCTACCTCTTTTGTCTCTCTTTTTAACTGTTTTTTTTTTTTTCCTTCTTCCTTTCAAAGACAGTGCCTTGCTTTTCTGGGTGCCTGTTGCCAACATCTGCTAGATCATGGAAAAAGCAAGAGTTCCAGAAAAACATATGCTGCTGCTGCTGTTGCTAAGTCTCTTCAGTTGTGTCCGACTCTGTGCGACTCCATAGACAGCAGCCCACCAGGCTCCCCTGTCCCTAGGATTCTCCAGGAAAGAACACTGGAGTGGGTTGTTATTTGTTTCTCCAGTGCATGAAAGTGAGAAGTGAAAGTGAAGTTGCTCAGTCGTGTCCGACTCTTAGCGACCCCATGGACTGCAGCCCACCAGATTCCTCCGTCCATGGGATTTTCCAGGCAAGAGTATTGGATTGGAGTGCCACTACTTCTGCTTTATTGACTATGCCAAATCCTTTGACTGGGTGGATCACAAGAAATTGTGGAAAATTTTGAAAGAGATGGGAATACCAAACCACCTGACCTGCCTCTTGAGAAACTTATCTACAGATCAGGAAGCAACTGTTAGAACTGGACATGGAACAATAGACTGGTTCCAAAGAGGAAAAGGAGTACATCAAGGCTGTATATACTCACTCTGCTTATTTAACTTATATGCAGAGTACGTCATGAGAAACGCTGGGCTGGAAGAAGAACAAGCTAGAATCGAGATTGCTGGGGAGAAATATCAATAACCTCAGATATGCAGATGACACCACCCTTCTGGCAGAAAGTGAAGAGGAACTAAAAAGCCACTTGATGAACGTGAAAGAGGAGAATTAAAAAGTTGTCTTAAAGCTCAACATTCAGAAAACCAAGATCATGGTATCTGGTCCCATCACTTCATGGGAAATAGATGGGGAAACGGTTGAAACAGTGTCAGACTTTATTTTGTGGGACTCCGAAATCACTGCAGATGGTGACTGCAGCCATGAAATTAAAAGACGCTTACTCATTGGAAGGAAAGTTATGACCAACCTAGACAGCATATTAAAAGCAGAGACATTACTTTGCCAACAAAGTCCATCTAGTCCAGGTTATGGTTTTTCCTGTGGTCATGTATGGATGTGAGAGTTGGACTGTGAAGAAAGCGGAGCACTGAAGTATTGATGTTTTTGAACTGTGGTATTGGAGAAGACTCTTGAGAGTCCCTTGGATTGCAAGGATATCCAACCAGTCCATTCTAAAGGAAATCAGTCCTGGGTGTTCTTTGGAAGGAATGATGCTAAAGTTAGAACTCCAATACTCTGGCCACCTCATGCAAAGAGTTGACTCATTGGAAAAGACTCTGATGCTGGGAGGTATTGGGGACAGGAAGAGAAGGGGATGACAGAAGATGAGATGTCTGGATGGCATCACCTACTTGATAGACATGAGTTTGTGTGAACTCTGGGAGTTGGTGATGGACAGGGAGGCCTGGCGTGCTGCAACTCATGGAGTTGCAAAGAGTCAGACACGTCTGAGCAACTGAACTGAGCTGAACTGATGTCCTCTTCCAGCATTCAGAAGTTGTTCTGTGAAATTTTCTCAGCATTCAAATGTTCTTTTGATGAATTTGTAGGGGAGAAAGTGGTTTCCCCATCCTATTCCTCAGCCATCTTAAAACCGCCTCCCAAGTTTCCCCTTTACCTTCTGTCATGCTTGCCTCTGTTCCTTTTACCTCTCCCTCCTGATGAATCAACACAAGGCTGTTAGAAACAGAGAGTAGTGTTGTGATGGTTATCAAGATCACACTAACCACTGAGAGCAAGCAGCATCAGGCAGAGCTACATTCAATCTGAAGTTCCAGATAAAGACCAAAAACAGCTGCCTGAGCCCAAATGATGACACATACCCAACCTTCGTCCATCCTATAAAAATTCAATATACTTTCATCAGGGCAATTTCTGATCTCCCATGCTCCCTGAGAGGTGTCAGCTGAAGAAAGCGTTTAACTATAATCAAGTTTGTTAAACAATCTTCTTTGCACACAGGAATATAATACCCTAACTACAATACAACAGTTTAAAAAGGAAGAACTTCTGATTGGCAATGCTTCTGATTCTATACATTCATCCCATGTACAAATTTATCTATAATTTTATTTTTGGACGATCTTTATTTTTTAAGTCCAGACAATTCCAAAAGCCAAAACTGTATTTTTCACATATGTCCCTTCCCTGAAGCCTCTGGAAATCAATGAAAGGAGTTAAGTCCTGAGTTATGCAATTAGCAAGAAGGTGCAGGATTTTATGAATATTGAGAAAAGCACTCTCCTCGAGTGTTGGTCAAGATTTGTTGCTTTTATTCAGTCATAAGTCATCTCCAACTCTGTTGCAGCCTCATGGACTCTAGCCCACCAGTCTCCTCTCTCCATGGTATTTCCCAGGAAAGAATATTGGAGTGGATTGCCATTTCCTTCCTAAAGGATCTTCCCGACCCAGTGATGAACCCGTGTCTCCAGCATTGGCAGGTGGATGCTTTACCAGTGAGCCACCAGAGAAACCCTGCTCAAGGACAGAGAGACTCAAAGTATGTACAAGTGCAAAGGCACTTCCTGGTTAATTGAGCTTTACCTGATGTTAAGAATGGGGTAAGAGATGGAAGCTCACAATGAGAGGTCCATTTAAAATTTATTTATTATGTCACTAAAATTATATTTAGACTCAATTTTAAGGCACTCAACATAATTTTTTTTTTCATTTTTTGAACACTGACTCATTAAATTTTCTCATTAAAATTTCCAACCTGTTGTGAGTTCTTTGGACATGGGGATGTTTCAAAGAAGTTAAGTCAGCTATGGATGAAGCAATATAGGAGCAAGGGTCATAGATCCCAATAGAAAAACATATATAAGTTCAGAGAGAAAGTTCCACAGACTAAACTGGGTGGCAGATAAAATGGTAGCCACCAGGCTCAGAAAAATGTATAAACACTAACTGGAAATCAAAGGAAAAACAGTGTAATAAAAAAATATTGGAAATAAAGTTCTTGCAGTAAGTCCAGAAAGGTGAAACACAAACTAAATTGATTGGGACATTAAGCATTGCTAAATAAACTCTTAATATTTTGGTTATCTGAGTTATACCATTTAAGAAAAAATATATTACCTTCAGTTTACTATCCTATACATGTTAATACCCTACTTAATTGTTTCTACTAAAAGCAAAATATGTTTTAGTACATCTAAAATATATCAAGGGATAGGTTTGTAAAATATTTTTATAATTCTCCAAATACAGCAGTTCACTTTATAATGACTGCTTACATTTTTGGGTTGCAATATCGTCATTATTTCTTGGCCAAAATATTAATCCCATGACACTGACTGTTAGTACTGCTAATGTAAAGAAAATTATCAGATATTAGAATGAAATAACTTTTATTAGTTATATTATTTCTATGAGGTAGAATGAAATTATACTGACAGTAAACATCTTCTAGAAATAAAAAGAGAAATAGCTAGAAAAACTTTTTTTTTTTAATAGAAACTTAGTATAGCACACAGAACTCTATTCAATGGTGACCTAAATGGGAAAGAAATCTAAAGAGGAATAGGTTGACTGATTCATTTTGCTGTACAGTAAGAAATCAACACAACATTGTAAAGCAATGAAACACCAATAAAATTAATTTGAAAGAAAGTAGCTTAAACATAGTTCTTTTAGAGCCACCTGATGTTCTTAATAAAAATAAAAAAACAAACTTGAAAAATACATTGCATATGCAAATGATACATAAAGTGTTAAATCAATAATATGTCAAAAATGAATTTTACTAATAATTCTGATATCCTTGTCCTTCCTTTAATATATCTCTTTCTAGCTTTAGACATAACTTTAGCATTTCTTCGTCTACTAGGTATAGTCATGAGACTAAATTCTGTCCAGTGAGTTGTAAGGGGAATTGTAGAGTGGGATATCTGAAACAGTCCTCATAGGGACAAATTATGTTCTTATTTGCCACATCCTCTTTTCTACTGGCTGAAATGCTGGCATGATTGACATCCCATGATACATGTACTGAAGTAAGGGGAAATCAGAACAACAACGAGTGTGGTCCCAAATAAAGGTGAAGAGTCCAACCAATTATGAACTGATTTCTTCTGGACAAAGTATACGAATAAGAAACAAGCATCTATTTTGCTGATACATCTACTACTTTTGTCACTCTTGTCACTCTCAGGTTTATTTAATCCTAATATACACATTCAAAAAAAACATTTCCCCCACCCCCAGACCACTGCATAGCATTTAGCTTAATTATGCATTTATTTTTCAATGTTTTAAATGTTTTTGATGGAAAAAAATTAATCAACATTCAATTTAACTCCATTTTCATTAGACGTTCCTCTCCCAAATTAATATAAGTACACAGATATTTATAGTGTTTTTTAATAGTGTCATTTTGAGACTATAGTCAAACTGTATCTATCTATCTACCATAAAATAGAACATTATTCAAAGACCTTGACACTATTTGGTAGTGTCATTTCAGTCAATGACTTGCTTGTTTAATCACTAAAGATGGAGGTTTACAGCAAACAGGAAGATATCATATGTTATTCAAAGCAATGATAATGCCATCCATCAGGTTACAGACTTTTTGAGGTTTATGTGAAGGTAACTAAATACTGGTGAATTAAAAAAAAGATTTGTGTACCTATATTTAGAAGGGCATATAACTTTGTTGCGTAAGTAAATGACTCAACCATCTAAAAGTATCACAAATCCTGTGACTTTCATTAATACATTATTTTTTATGATTTTTGACATATTCATCATTATGCATGGAATGAGATGAAGATTTTATTATAGTACTCAGTGTTTCTTAGGCAAATAGAGACCTCCTCAATTAAGCTAACAGTGATTTGAAATCATGTTTGGAAGTTATTCAATATATGCATAGATAATTTATATTATGCCCTAACAGCCTTCAAAAACATTGACTTTTAAATTCAGGTTGTTGGCTGTATTTTCTGTGCTTAAACTTAAGAAATCAAAATATCTAATTGTTAAGGATATTTGAACATGATTTATTTTACAGTGTTCAAGATATTCAACTAACAAATCTCAAGGCTGATAATGTCTCCTGCAATTGAGTAGCATTTCATTTTTTTAACTGACAATAATTCTTAATAACAATCTGGGCAAGGATTATTAAATATTAAGAAGAATGGAAATTTGGCAGATTTTAAGCAGTATAACCCCATGGCTAATAAGTTATGGAACTGTAATTTCCTCATTCAGCTGCATCTTCATGAAAATAGCAAAGCAAACAATAAAAAGGCAGTCTATGTAATTGGCACTAGTACCTTTATGAAAGCTTTATAAGAATTCCACTGCTTAATTTGTCTAAAAGCAAACAGTAAGTGATATGATAAATATGCTCAAGTGGGAGTTTATATTTAGAAAACATTCAACATAAATGAATTTCAGCTGAGTTCTGTAATTCAGAGAACAAAAATAGCAAAACATAACTATATGTTTAAGGCCAAGGAATATGGTATGTTATTTATGTTTCACCCCTTTAGTTTCATACATTAGTATGTTGTATTAAATAGTATGTTGTTGTTGCTGAAATTCAGTGAATTTTATTTTTAAACTAAGCTTGAATGTCCTCATTTTAAACAGCTTAGGTGATTAAAGAAACTAGACTCTTTTAATGCCACTTCATGTTATGAAATAGAGTTAATGTATATGGATATGCTAATAGATATAATTAATAATATTTGGGGCTATGTATAACACTTACAGGAGTCATTTAGGGGTGAAGTCGCTCAGTCGTGTCTGACTCTTTGCGACTCCGTGGACTGTAGCCTACCAGGCTTCTCTGTCCATGGGATTCTCCAGGCAAGAGTACTGGAGTGGTTTACCAAATCCTTCTCCAAGGGATCTTCCTGACCCGGGGATCGAACCCAGGTTTCCCGCATTGGAGGCAGACGCTTTAACCTCTGAGCCACCAGGGGAGCCCACTTTGTAATTTTATAATATATATATATATATATATATATATATATATATATATATATTCAAACAAACAGGGCACTATGATCAAGTATTTGGATATCTTTGCTTACTCACTCTTGTTTCAAATTTTGGTTATGCTCCAAGTAAAAATCACACAATAGGTTCCTGTGGAGATCAGAGTTGTTTGTAAATATCACTTATCTAGATTGAAAGAGATATTTTGATACTAACAAAGAATATTTAACAGATTCTTGGTATTTCTTGCATAACAAAGATTAAACAAGAATGTGGTACTATGGTGGAAAACTGAAAGAAATAGTTGAAAGTACAGTAAAGTAGCATTTGATTGTAGATGATGGAGAAATGAAGCAAAAATGTGAGGTCATGATGATATACTCCTTTTCAGTTTGAAAATTCAATAAATCAAAAATTAAAATATATCTTAAGCAAAGAAACTTGGCAAAGTATAATTTTAAGCAATTTAAAGACAAATCATCATAGTTTGTGTTCATGAATCTATCAATACTAACAAATAATGAGTATAAATATTTCACTATTCTCAACATCATGTCTATATCTTGATTGCTGTTGAAAACCATCAGCATTTTAACAAAATAACAACATTATTATTGCTCAATCAATGAGGATTTTAATCTATTTTTAAAAAGTTTTTTCTAGAAATTAAATGGAATTTGAAAATAAACAAGTATCATCATGTTGAATACAAAAATATTTTAACCTGAATCATAAAATAAACTAAAAACTTTCTTTTAGCTTATAGCTGATAATCAGCACTATCACATAGCAGTATAAAAATATGACCAATACAATATTGTAAAGTAAAATAAATAAGAAAAGAAACAAGGAAAAAAATATGACAGAGTTAGCTTCCATTAACAAAATCTAAAGAAACCATTGCCTTTTACATTAGTCTGATATTTTGAAATCCTAACCATTTTCTCTGTTTATATTACATAATATTTAGCAGATTTAACACTGCTGAGACTTTGGTACATATTGTGTCTAGATTTTAATTGAGACATAGAGTCTGGCATTGCAGAAAATGTATCACTAAATTATTCAGGTAGTTTATTTTTATCTTAGAAAATATACTCTTCAGTGAAAATTCAGTGATTTTCATTTTTTATTAATAACGAATCTTGGATGTCCTTATTTTAGAAAGTCTAGGTGATTTAAGAAGTTAAACTTTTTTCTGGTTGTGAAATATGTATTATCAGCAGTATGCTGAAAACAATAAAGAACAACAACAAAAAGTATAATCAGAAAAAGAGCTGAGATAACCACATTAATGAACATTAATGAAATGATGAAGAGGGGAAAAAAAGTTTAAGATTTAATGGCATAGTCTAATGTAAATTAGAGACTATTGAAAAAAGCAAATTAGGAGACCAAAAGATCTTTATAATTCTCTTTACTGATTTTTACATTATTTGTTGTTGTTCAGTAGTTGTCATGTCCAATTCTTTGTGAACCCATGAACTACAGCACACCAGGCTTCTGTCCTTCACAATCTCCCCTGAGATTGCTCAAACTCATGTCCATTGAGTCCATGATGCCATCGAACCATCTTATACTCTGTCATCCCCTTCTCCTCCTGCCTTCAGTCTTTCCCAGCATCAAGGTCACTTCCAGTGATTCAGCTTTTGCGTCCGGTGGCCAAAGTATTAGAGCTTCAGCTTCAGCATTGGTCTTTCCAATTAATATTCAGGGTTTATTTTCTTTAGGATAGACTGGTTTGATCTCCTTGCTGACAAAGAGACTCTTCAGAATCTTCTCCAACATCACAGTTCAAAAGTATCAGTTCTTTGGTGCTCAGCCTTCTTTATGGTCCAACTCTCACATCCATACATGACTACTGGAAAAAACATAGCTTTGACTAGATGGACCTTTGTCGGCAAAGTAATGTCTCTGCTTTTTAATATGCTGTCTAGGTTGGTCATAGCTTTTCTTCCAAGGAGAAGGCATTTTTAAATTTTGTGGCTGCAGTCACCATCTGCATTGCTTTTGGAGCTCAGCAAAATGAAAACTGACAATGTTTCCATATTTTCCCCATCTGCTTGCTGTGTAGTGATAGAACCAGATGCCATGATCTTCGTTTTTTGAATACTGAGTTTTAAGTCAGTTTTTTCACTCTCCTCTTTCACTTAATCAAGAGGCTCTTTAGAGCCTCTTCACTTTCTGCCATTAAAATAGTATCATCTGCATATCTGAGGTTGATATTTCTCCTGGCAATCTTGATTCCAGCTTGTGCTTCATCCAACATGGCATTTCTTAATGTCCTCTGCATATAAGTTAAATAAGAAGAGAGACAATATATAGCCTTGGAGTACTCTATTCCCAATTAGGAACCAGTCTGTTGTTCCATGTCCAGTTCTAACTGTTGCTTCATGTTCTGCGTACAGATTTTTCAGGAGACAGAAAAGGTGGTCTGGTATTCCCGTCTTATTAAGAATATTCCACAGTTAGTTATGATCAACAGAGTCAAAGGCTTTAGCATAGTCCATGAAGCAAAAGTACATTTTTTTTTTTTTTGGTAATTCCCCTGCTTTTTCTATTATACAGTGTATTTTGGCAATTTGATCTCTGTTTTCTTTGCCTTTTCCAAACCCTGCTTGCACATCTGAAAGCTCTCAGTTTACATTATTGAAAAAAATATTAATCACAGAAAATGCACTAAATAACATGTAAAATTTTGAGAATAAACAGATGAATATAGTTGCCAAAGAGTGATAATGAATGCTAACATGATAACGTATTTTATTCATAATGCATATGTCTTTTATAACTGAGATAAGTGCATATATGTCCTGATATTCTAGATTTTTCACCAATAATTTTCATGCTATTAATTTTATATAATCATAGTTCAAAATAGTTTCATTGCTAAGTAAATTTATTTCACTTTACATCTTTACAAATGCTGTGAATATTTAGGAGACTTTTGCCCACATTTTTAACATTATAGATATTAATGAAATAATGTCATTTGCAGCAACATGGTTAAACCTTATATTATCATACTATGTGAAGCAAGTCAGACAAAGAGAAGTAGCATATGGTATCACTTATATGTGGAAACTAAATAATGATACAAATGAACTTATTTGTGAAACAGATTTCAGACTTAGAAAGCAAATTCACAGTTACCAAAAGAAATAGTTGGAAGGAGAGACATAAAGGAAATAAGGATTAGCAGATTGATGCCACAATATATAAAATAATGAAGTGAAGTGAGTGGTAGTTGATCCGACCTTTGCGACCCTGTGGCTGTGCCCACCAGGCGCCCCCCCCCCCATGGGTTCTCCGGCAAGAATACTGGGTGGATTGCCATTTCCTTCTCCATGTAAAATATCTTGTCTTCTAATCAACACTATAAAGAGGAGAAAAACTAAAGAAACATGAGGATAAGAATTGGATAAATGTCATTATTTAGGGATTATACCATCTATCTAAAACTCACAATATATTCAAATATAAACTATGTGAATAAGATATTTTCACATATTTTCCAAATTTAAAATCAGACACAAAATTAATACTAGTTTCAACACCAAAAATAACTAGAAGACACTAAAAATAAGATGTCATACACAAGAAACTATGCTATAATGTACATAAAATTAACATATTAATTGCTTACATCATCTCTAAGGAAAAAGTTTTAAAACTCAGAAGTTATGCTATATGTTTTAAATTTCACCAGCTTATACCATCGTCAAATGTGGAATGTCTCATAATCAGTAAGGTGAGAAAATATTATGGTATAATTTAATGTACACTTCTTTTTCTTTTTTCTTAATTTACCATACAATAATTCTGTATCTTCCAATAAATAGCATTTTACACTCAATGAATACTGCTGAAGGATATAGCAGATGATTTGAACAAGTGGATATATACTAAATTATTTTTCAGGAGATTACAGTATTATAAAGTTATGTGTTGATGTTGTTGTTAAGTTTCTGAGTCATGTCTGATTCTTTTGTGAGGCATAGCCTACCAGGCTCTACTGTCCATGGGATTTCCCAGACAAGAATACTAGAGTGGGTTGGATCTTCCCTACCCAAGTTTCCTGTATTGGAAGACAGGTTCTTCCCTCCCTGAGCCAGCAGGGAATCTCATAAAAATGTCTATTATTTATAAATTAATCTAGAGAGTCAATGCAATCCTAATTTTAAACCAATGAAACTTTTTTATAAAGTCAACAAATTAAAATTACCTTCAGTTCAGTTCAGTCACTAAATCATATCCAGTTCTTTCTGACCCCATGAACCCCAGCACGCCAGGCCTCCCTGTTTATCACCAACTCCCAGAGTTTACCCAAATTCATGTCCATTGGCTCAGTGATGCCATCCAAACATCTCATCCTCTTCTCCTGCTTTCAATCTTTCCCAACATCAGGGTCTTCTTAAAAGAGTCAGCTCTTTGCATAAGGTGGTCAAAATATTGGATTTTCAAGCTTCAACATCAGTCCTTCCAATGAACACCCAGGACTGATTTTCCTTTGGGATGGACTGGTTTGATCTCCTTGCAGTCCAAGGGGCTCTCAAGAGTATTCTCCAACACCACAGTTCAAAAGCATTAACTCTTCGGTGCTCAGCTTTCTTCACAGTCCAACTATCACATCCATACATGACCACTGGAAAAACCATGGCCTTGACTAGAAGGACCTTTGTTGGCAAAGTAATGTCTCTGCTTTTGAATGTGCTATCTAGGTTGGTCATAACTTTCTTTCCAAGGAGTAAGCGTCTTTACATTTCATGGCTGCTATCACCATCTGCAGTGATTTTGGAGCCCCCAAAATAAAGTCAGCCACTGTTTCCCCATCTATTTGTCATGAAGTGATTTGACTGGATGCCATGATTTTAGTTTTCTGAATGTTGAGCTTTAAGCCAACATTTTCACTCTCCTCTTTCACCTTCATCAGGAGGCTTTTAAGTTCCTCTTCACTTTCTGCCATAAGGGTGATGTCATCTTCATATCTGAGGTTATAGAGATTTCTCCCAGCTATCTTGATTCCAACTTGTGCTTTATCCAGCCCAGTGTTTCTCATGATATACTCTGCATATATGTTAAATAAGCAGGGTGACTATATACAACCAGTCTGTTGTTCCATATCCAGCTCTACTTCCTGACCTGCATACAGGTTTCTCCAGAGGCAGGTCAGGTGGTCTGGTATTCCCATCTCTTTCAGAATTTCCCAGTTTATTGTCATCCACATAGTCTAAGGCTTTGGCATAGTCAATAAAGCAGAAATAAGACGTTTCTCTGGAACTCTCTTGCTTCTTCAATGATACAGCGAATGTTGGCAATTTGATCTCTGGTTCCTCTGCCTTTTCTAAAACCAGCTTGAACATCTGGAATCATGGCTCATGTATTGCTAAAGCTTGGCTTGGATTTTGAGTATTACTTTCTTAGCATGTGAGATGAGTGCAATTGTGCGGTAGTTTGAGCATTCTTTGGTATTGCTTTTCTTTGGGATTATAATGAAAACTGACCTTTTCCAGTCCTGTGGCCTCTGCTGAGTTTTTCCACATTTTCTGATATACTGAGTGCAGTACTTTCACAGCATCATCTTTTAGGATTTGACATAGCTCAACCTGAATTCCATCACCTCGACTAGCTTTGTTTGTAGCAATGCTTTCTAAGGCCCACTTGACTTCACATTCCAGGATATCTGGCTCTAGGTGAGTAATCACACCATCGTGATTATCTGGGTCATGAAGATCTTTTTGCATAGTTTTTCTGTGTATTCTTGCCACCTCTTCTTAATATCATCTGCTTCTGTTAGGTCCATACCATTTCTGTCCTTTATTGAGCCCATCTTTGCATGAAATATTCTCTCAGTATCTCTAATTTTCTTGAAGAGATTTCTAGTCTTTCCTATTCTATTGTTTTCCTTTATTTATTTGTACTGATCACTGAGGAAGGCTTTCTTATCGCTCCTTGCTATTTATTGGAACTCTGCCTTAAATTAAATTTTAAGTAATTAAAATTCAAATAGAGAAATTAAGGACTACAGAAAATGGTAATTTTCATTTTTAAAAAATGAAATAAAAGTGAGCAATTTTTCTACCAAATATTAAAATTTGCAAACAATCTTCCCAAGTTCACACACAGCATGCACTCCTCAGTGTACAGACAAAAATGTAATTAGCCTCCAATTAAAATAAATAAATTTAAATTAAAAAAAATGAACATGGAGGCCAGAATCATCCAAAACAGTGTAATCAATCAGAAAAATTACAATTGTTCCAAGGGGGAAATCCTTAAAAGTATTTTATCAAAATGTTAAATTCTCCTACTGCTAGTTATAAATGTACCGGGAAATAAAGAAAGTAGTGACAGGGATAATTTGTGTGTTCTAACATAAAATATTAGAGAACAAGATCAAAGTCTTCTATTTCTTTCAAAATTTTTATCAAGGGTAGTTTGAATATTGTCTGTCCTCTTTTCCCATTATATAAATTATGAGTGAGTATCTTTTCAATGCCTTGGAGATTGTCGTACTCCTTTCCATGTACTGATAACTTCCAACATACCAATCACTTGAAAGAAGTGATAGGATTACTTCCTGACCATTATATGCACCTCTTAATTTATACAGTGTTAAGTGAATGAAATACTAGCAGCGAAGTTTGTGGTTTACGCACTCACAGTTAATTTATCCTGGCTACTAAGTTTTGACTTGCTTTATTTAACTAAACCATGGTAAATAAAATTCATGCAAATCAGAAACAGGCAAGGTGAAGATTACCTGAACTTCAAAGGCAAAATAATAAAAATGAATGTTATTATCACAAGAACAGACAAAATGAATGTTATTGTCACAAGAACAGACAAACAACACTAGAGATAGGAGAGAACTAGAAAACAGCCTCAAATAAAGCAGGTTGATGGGGTGAAGCATTTCTTTAGTAGGTGAACTTATTCAACTGACTCTCTTCATGAAGAAGCATACAACCAGATGTGTCCTATAACAAAAAGATGGAATCTAGAAAAATTAAATTTTAAATATTTAAGGTAAAACTATATAGTTAACAAAAGAAACTACACAGAATATCTTTCTGAATGTGGGTTGAGAGAAATAATATTTTAAATATGTTTTGTTTTTATTTTTAATTTTATTAAAATACTTTTGATTATGTGAAATGTTAGCATAATTCTTTTTAATTAGGTGTACCACATCGATATTTTTTATTAAATTTATTTATTTATTTTAATACAATACTGTATTTGTTTTGCCATACATTGACACGAATCAGCCATAGGTGAACACAATCTCCCAATCCCGCCCCCTCCCACCTCCCACCCCCACAATACTGCATTTGTTTTGCCATCCCTTCTTCAGAGAATCTCAGTCCCTCATCATTTTAGTCCATCCTCATCATTCCTACATTGCCTTTTTTGTTCTGTGTGAGAGTTAAAGGAACTTTAAAATATATCATAAACTGAGACAGAGAATCTAAAATATATGTGACTGAACCACATAAAGCATTTTTAGAAATAAGAAAAAGTCAATAAACTAGTAAAAAAATGAGCATTTATCTGAAGTAAAATTTGAATATGCAATACTAAAATAAAAAGGGGCTCAATCTTTATCACATTTGGCTTAATCATGTCTTAGGATATGTACATATGTTTAAAAATGTTTAAGTGAAGTATTGATTTTTGATGAGGCTGCCACAAAGTGGAAGTGCACATACAGTGTTCTTTGTTGCTGTGTATATTTCGATGAAACATCTTCCATTTTCCATCTCCATGCAAGCTGAAATTGTGCATTCCCTCATAAATAGAAATCCATGTTTGTCAAGAATGATAAACACAAAATGAAGAATAATGGAGGTTGGTGCTAAGAAATGAGATAGATGTGACTTTAAAGTTAAGAGAAAATAATCTGTTTCATAAAGTGATTAATAGACACACTAGTAGTCATCCTATCTAGAATGTTATAAGTCAGAATAATTCCCAAAGACAAATGCACCCAAATCCCTAGAACCCATGAACACATAATGTAACATGATAAAAGAGCTTTGTAGATAATGAGGTTAAACATTTCAACATAGGGAAATTATCCTGAATTATCTCAATAAATTATCTCAATAAAGGGCTTCCCTGGTAGCTCATCCAGTTAAAGCGTCTGCCTGCAATGTGGGAGACCCGGGTTCAATCCTTGGGTTGGGAAGATACCCTGGAGAAGGAAATGGCAACCCACTCCAGTATTCTTGCCTGGAGAATTCCATGGACAGAGGAGCCTGGTAGGCTACAGTCCAGGCTGTCGCAAAGAGTCGGACACAACTGAGCGACTTCACTTCACTTCACTTCATCTCAATAAAAGTGAAAAAGTGAAAGGGTTAGTCACTCAGCTGTGTCTGGGCTTTGAGACCTCATGGACTGTAGCTCACCAGATTCGTCTGTCCATGGAATACTCCAGGCGAGAATACTGGAGAGGGAAGATATTCCCTTTTTTAGGGTCTTCTCAACCTAGGGATTGCACCTAGGTCTCCTGCATTGCAGGCAGATTCTTTGTATTTTTTGTGTGTGTGTGTGTGTGTGTGTGTTATATATATGTGTATATATATATATATATGTATGTTTTACATGTATATATGTATATGTATGTATATACATATGTATATATATGTATATATGTATATATATGTATATGTATATATATGTATACACATATATGTATCTATGTATATAAGTATATGTATATATGTATATATGCATATATGTATATATGCATATATGTATATATGTATATATGTATATTGTATATGTGTATATGTGTATATGTATATATGTATATATGCTATATATGTGTATATGTATATATGTATATATATAAGTTATTTTAATTGAAAGAGAATGTCTGTCCAAGAAAGAAGATGAAATAAAACAATGTGAAAATTTTCATGGGACTATGATCCAAGTACCTACAAAGTATTCTATAAAGGACAACAAACTCTAGAATTCCCTATCACTTCATATCTTTGGTGTTGTGAAATCCCCCTTCTCTTTTAAAAGCAAATTATTGGCCTTTCCTTTGTTTCATTAGCAGTTGTCTCAATTACATATAAGAATAGCTAATTTTCTTACATAAAATAAATTCAAAACAGTGAAGTAATTATGATTTAACAAATATGTAGCTTTATCCTTTAAGGTATGGAAGGAAAAATAATTTTGAAGCTTATTTTTGCTTCTAGAATAAGAAATCACAAATTGATTTCTCTGGAATGGAAAAAATGTGAAGGTTGAAATTGGAATCATATTATAAGAGAAGTATAATTAGATAAAGTTAATGTTCCAAGCAGGATCTATATGTTCTATTTCTAATTTCTAATCTTCACAGAGCTTCTAAATCCTTTCTGCCTCTTGGCATAGATTTAATCATCACTCTCCCTCAAAGTGATTTTAGATAAATTCATTATGTGACTTATTTAGCAGTTGAACAAGGGAAGCCTCTAAACCTAATCAGAGCCTAAAACAAATGCATTATTAATATATAAATAAGCAAGAGTCACAGTATAGTGTATATAATTAGAATTTATTTATATGTGTTTTTTATGGGTCATCAGCATCTGAAGAAATGCATTTAAATATTATGATGCTCTCCTGTTGAGTTTTTAATGTCTTTGCTGTGCTAAAATTGCTAAATATATAGAATAATTGATTTTTATCTCATAAATATATAAGAAGATTAAATTGTGGCATGGTCTTTAAATATTCACCTCTGGAACAGTTCCTAAACTCTCCCCTGGATGGTCAGAGAAAGAGGATACTGACATAGGCAAACAGATTCTGTTGGTGTGATTAAAAGGGTTTGACAAGTTTGTGATGAAGGCAGAAGTGGTTTGAGAGAATAGGAAGATCAGAACATTTTACTCAGAAATGTTACATTTTACTTAGAACATTTACTTGAAAGTTATTGTTGTTTATCTTTTCTTTGTTTGTTCTTAAAATTGTGACTTACTGTTCTGCACTTTCATGAAGTTAAGAATTTTCTCATGTTTAGGAACAAAGTGTCCTTGTAAAAATTATTAAGAATGGAGCAAGTTAATGAGGAAAGAATGATATGCATTCTGTCATTTATTCAATAAACAGTAAAAACTTATCAAGGTGCCAAGTACTGAACTTTCTTGGAATGAGTAGTCTCTAACTTTTTATACTGCCCCATTTGAAATCTATGAATTGAGTCATCTGAAACATAGAAGGCCACATCTTCTCATAGTAGTTTAGCAATACTTTATTATAGGAAGTTAGCATCGAACCTAACAGAAAATCTAGACTCAGTCCTGGCTGAAGACTTGTGGACATATTTAGTGCTGGAGAAATGTTATTGTACCTTCCTGGAAAATGACAGTTCAAACGACAGTTGTGCATATATGCCTTGGATAACTGATTCAAATAAAACAATCAAATCATTGTGAATCTAATGTCTTCTTCTGCAAAATGGGGGCACGCTTTTTTTTTTTTTTAAGTTTCAGAGGGGACTGTGAGAATTAATGAAAATCTTTAAATTGCCATTTTCATTTATGTTCCTGTAGCCTTTATGTACTTTCTTAACTAGTCATTTTCTTTGAGATTTACGTAATAGATCTTCATAATGCTATTAAAACAACCTATGAATGTGTAAGCATAATTATACTACACTCCTCCTAGATATCCCATGAGTGAATACTTCCTCATGGCTTGGACTCTTTTTTTTTTTTTTTTTGGTAACAGTATATAAAAAAAAAAAAAAAAGATCATGAGATGGCCCTGGGTACTCCCAAACTTTTGTGTTTTGTTTATGTGCATGCTCAGTCACCTAAGTCATCTCCGACTCTTTGTGACCTCATGGACTGCAGCCACCAGGCTCCTCAGTCCATGGGATTCTTCAGGCAAGAATACTGGAGTGGGTTGCCATGCCCTAAAATGCAAAATCCCTTGCTTTTCTAAGTAGACACTATTTCTGACACCAGTGTCTTTCCACTTACACTAACTAGGCATTATGCTGCTCATTCTCTGACACATATGTCTGTAGAGGGTAGGGAGGAGTGGAGGTATGAGTGGAGGTAGAGATGGAGGTGTTTCTAGCTCTAGTTATAGGTTATCTCATTATTCTAATTCTTTAGGAGACCTTAGCTTTCCTGCCCTTAGTAAATTTCCCCTAATAAAATCATCTAACACCAATCACCCTTCACCAAAAACAGGAATGAGCAGATTATGTGTTGTTCTTCTGGAATCTAATCCAAGCTCCAAAAATGATATTTTAATAGATCAGGATCTTCAAAGTGATTTTAATAATTTTGATCACAAGCAATTAAAAGATAATTAGTCATATTTAAGTCGTAGTGACTAGCCTAATAAATCTGTGCTGAATTAAATAGAAAACACACTATTCTGAGTAGCCAACAGTAGTTACTGCTGAACACATACGAGTTAATTAACCATCAACATTTTAAAGACAATAGAAAAATAGTAGAAACTACAATGAATTTTAAAGCTATCTCAAAAAATTGAAAGAGCTTTAGCAATGTGTTCATTTGACTTTAAAAGCTTTTGTAAAATGTCAGAATTAAGATGGAGCCTGCTTTCACTTTGTCCCTCCCCTTCCATCAAGTTAGTCTAGAGTCTACAAGTATGCATCTGGATCCAGGTAATATCTGTGAAATAAAGATATGGTCAAGAGGAATAGGGAGTGCATTTAACTTTATTATCACATGAGATATTCAAGTGGTTACAGTCCTCTCTTAATCTTACTCATAGTTAAGATACCATTAGAACCCTCAGTTTGGAAATAACTTCTAGGAACCAGAAATGGAACCGTTCCAGATCTATTTATTCATGAACTTTTAAATTAATTCAACAACTACTTACTGAGAACCTTGCATGGACAGCCAACTATGCTAGGAGCTAGAAATACAAGGATGGACAAAAGAGACATAACTCCACAGTGAGGTTCTAATTTCAATCTTTTCTAACAGTACCTGTGCTCATTCTGCTATAGGATTATGAACTTTGCTTTTAATTCTCATTCTAGGGTTTCTGTGTCAATGTTCCTGGCATCATGATGCAAGTCAGAGAATATATTCACTTTTCGAATGCTCTTCATAGTAGAAGAAATGGAAATATGTAGAGAAATGTTGAAAGAAGAAAAGACCTATTCAAACTATTATCATAGACTACATTTTAAGTTATTTTTTATAAAAAGAGGTGATCAAGGAATATTCACCTATTATAGAGATGTCAGAAAGTAAATTATAAAGAGTATAATCATATTTTTGGCTTTTGCAGTATTTGTGTCAATTTTCATTTTATTAGCTTCACAATTTATAATGATTTCTCCTCATTCTAAGCAAATATTAATGAGTTTATCTAATATTATTTATAATGCATGCCAATTATATTATATAAGCTTTAAGGCTTGCAAAGACTCTATCTACCAATGATTATAGCAATGTAGAAATTCATTGTTTATATACCTTTTTATACACAGTTCTCAACTACTGCTTTTCCAAAGTATATTTTGCATCTGCATTTTTGCTTCTGAGTAAGAAATTCTGGTTCAGATACTGAAAGATATTTATTTCCAAGGCCATTCAAGGGAACAAAAAGTGAAAGTCACTTAGTCACGTCTGACCTTTGTGATCCCATGGACTGTACTAGAGTGGGTAGCCATTCCCTTCTCCGGGATCTTCTCAACCCAGAAATCAAACCCAGGTCTCCAGCACTGTAGGCAGATTCTTTTTTTTTTTTTATCATAAATTTGTTTATTTTAATTAGAGGCTAATTACTTTACAATATTGCATTTGGGGAGGGATGTAGGAAGGGGGTTCAGGATGGGGAACATATGTACAACCTGGCGGATTCATGTCAATGTATGGCAAAACCAGTACAATATTGTAGGCAGATTCTTTATCAGCTGTGCTACCAGGGAAGTTCTGTGAACTGAGGATCTTCCTGTTTCAATCCAAGACTTCGTCATGTACAGAAAATTTCCCTATTCACACTGAGAAAAGAAGCAAGTGAGTTTGCTAAATTTTGCAGAGTTTGCTATTTATTTTTTGAATACATTCTTACATAATGATGAAAACGTTTTTATACATTATTACCTTGACTCTCCCGACACATTTCTGTGCATAAAGCATACTCTTATTATAGTATGTTTTATGGCTTGCCTAAGGTCATGGCTATGCTTAATTTCACCTAGAATCTTGGTGAATTTAAAAAAAAATGTGTACAGAATCCTTTCATAAAATAATCATGTGCTCTGTGAGAAAGTAAGACAGCAATGTATACGCAAATAATTTTCAAGGGTTTGCCAGTATGCAGTTTTAGAATTTACCCACAAAATATTTGTTCATTTTTATGATATTTATGACACTGTATCTTTGTATTTTTAAAGTAAGATTTTAATGTTTTTAACCACTGAGGAAGGGAGTAAGGATTAAGTCAGTGAACTGGAAAATCAGAAAGCTCATTGTTCAGTCAACAGTATTTCCTAGACAAGCATTTTATGAAAAATTGTTCTAGTAAAATCCAAAGTAAGATGATAACATGCATGAAAAATATTACAAATTCAATAATTCAGAAATATTGAAAAATTGTAGTAGTTTTTAATAGAATACTGAATAAGGTAAATTTAAAGTTACATATATTAAATAGATTATACATCTTTAAACATGACTATTGTAACAAAGTGTCTTGTTAATCACAAAACACCAAAGAAATATTATTTGATGTAAAATGCAAATGATAGATGAGAAATAACCCAAGTTAATAATCAATAATTAATTGAGAAACAAAGTGCAAATTACCCCAAGCCTGTTTTAGTATAAGAATTTAGTCATAATTATTAGCATATACCAAACTTTATCCCTTTGCATGGCATAGAATACACTATTTTAAAATTAAGTAGCAATTATATTCTATGCTTTCTGGTGTTATATATAACCTCTTTATGATGTTATCAAAAATGATTATAACTCAGAATTTAAATTAAACCTTAATTTTTCAGGTTTTGTAGGATGCCCCATGATAGATGAAACAATTATAGTGTGTGCTTAGTTTCCATCACACCATGAAAGCAAGAAAAATGGATTATGAATCCATGGAAAATACAAGCTATTATTTACAGTGTGCAGGTGTTTCTTTGACAGGAAACAAAAGTCTATCATAATTCATATTTATCAGTTCCCTCCTACCTCTTTAGTTCTAGATTTCTTCACCCTGAACTTACACTGGATTAGGATTTTTTTCTGCTATAGTGCCAGAGATTTTCATCTCTTTATAATATGAGCCCATTGTGGCCTTACCTCTGTCAAGCTAGGGTTCCTGTGATACACTAGTTATAGGCACAAAGCATCAGAAGACACTCTAGACAACATCTTTAGTGCACGACTTACTTTCAGCTTTCCAAGGACATCAGAGCCAGTAACTAGCTAGTGGAGTAAATCTTCTCTTTATCTCTTATCAGCTGATGGGCTAGAAGAGCCACCACTGTCCAGATGGCGCCCCTTCTCTAAGAACCAGGCCTTTATGCTGGGCAAAGCCTACCTGAGAAGAAACAAGGAACACACACTTCACAAGCAGGTAACTTTTGTAAAGGATACAAGAGAGTCCATACTACGCTCATTCCATGGTTTGGTTCAAAGCCCTCAAGATTTGAGGGTGTGGGGTAGAAGCATGTATTCTTGGGTATAAAAATCTAATTGACAGGGCATCATGAGTCTTTGACAAGGCTAATAAGCAAAATATCATCAATACAATAAAGACTACTATGTTCAGATAACTTAGTTTACTGTAGTCTACATGCCTCCTGGAACATAGGGAGGGAATGTGAACATTTGATTCTTCTTACAGAGGGAACTGAAGAGACAACAATTGCCAGCTTAGTAGCCCATAACATATTTTACATTGTTACGAATACCACATCCCAACAGCGACTGTAAGTAGGGTTATGATTTCTTGGTATAAGATGTATTTATCTAGTGTGATTCACCACACTCCATGTGTTATTGATTTCTTATGAGGACACACCAGAGTGTCAAATGGGGAAATGGCAGATACCAACAGCCCAGAATCCTTTAAGTTTTTCAAATAGCTTCTTCTGTTTTTCTGCATTTTCACTGGAATGTGTGTGTGTGTGTGTGTGTGGTGAGCACACACATGTGTGTGCATGTGTGTGTGTGTGTGTGTGTGTGTGCATGTGCACACACTCAGTCACATCTGACTCTTTGCAGCTATGGACTGTAGCCCACTAGGCTCTTCTGTCCATGGGATGTCCCAGGCAAGAACACTGGAATAGGTTACCATTTTGTACTCTAAGGATCAAACCTGTGTTTTTGAATCTCCCTGCATTGGCAGGAGTATTCCTTACCAACTGTGCCACCTCCGAAGCCTGGGGTATAGTATTGCTTATAACTTCTGATTTATTTCTTGGCTGAATTGGGTGTCATGTTTAGAGATTATAAAACTTTCTTCTGTCGTGCCCAACTCTTTGTAGTCTCATGTACTGTAGACTGCCAGGCTCCTCTGTCCATGAGATTCTCCAGGCAAGAATACTTGAGTGGGTTGCCATTTCTTTCTCCAGGGGATCTTCCTGACCCAGGGATCGAACCTGAATCTCGTATGTTTCCTGCACTGGCAGGTGGGTTCTTCACCACTAGCGCATGGCACTAAATGCACACACACAGTATTTAGGGATTCCAGTTAGCCCTTCCTACCATGACAGCTCTTAACTCCAGTCAGAAAACAGATATGGACATTCCACTAGATATTATGTATATCTATCCCAATTATGTACACAAGAACTAAAGAAATAACAACAATGTGGGTGCATAAATCCGCTGGTCTCAGGTAAGGTGAACTTCTTTTAGGACTTCATAGGATGGATAGATGCATAGATGAATAGATATATAGATAGACAAATCTTTACCTTGCCAAAATAAACCCTCTCTCTTATGGGAGGACCATGCTATCGTTTGATCCCCTGATATTATCAGATCCTATTTAAAAGCCTTCATATGGTTTCATAATTTCTATTCCTTCAATGCATTGTTCCCTGGTAAATGCCTATACATTGCTTAAAAAATAGTGGAGAAATATTTATTTCATATTATGGAGGAGATACTGCAGCGATCTTCCTCAAGAGAACAGAGCATCCTCTTCTGTCTGTGAACTGACTTAGAGCCAGAAACTGGTGAGAGCTGAGAACTTTCTATTGCAGCTTCTGATATCTTGTGCTTTTGCTTGCTACTTCTTGATATTTTCAGGAAAATAAACATATTTACAGTTAAAAAAAAAAAAAAAAAAGCACCATGAAGTTAAACTGGATTTGTCTACTCGTATGTTCTGATTATCTATTTCTGTTCAACAAATTAGTCCAAAACTTACTGGCTTAAAACAAATGCTTAATTTTGCTCACAATATTGTGGGTCAGAAATTCAGGAAGAGCTCAGCTGGCTGATCTGTGTCTGATCCATGTGCCATCTGGGCTTGAGAAACTGGCAGCCAAGATGGCTTTTCCTCACATTTCTAGTATATGCCGCTCAGTCTTTTCTGTTTTTGTCTCTCTCTCTCCACACGGCATGTCATTTCCTGGCCTCTCGACACAGTTTAAACTTCTCATATCAGATTTCTTATGTGACAGCTGAGGCACCACCAACACCACCTCCCCTCACACACGCATTTCTATAGCAAATATTTCAACAAATAGGAGAGAAGAAGCTGCCAGTCTCTCAATTAAGACCTCGACCTGGAGATTTGCACAGTAACACATCTGCCATATTCAGTTGCTCATGGAGAGAGAGAGGCCACCAAAATACAAAGGGATGAGGTTTAGAGTCTCTCATCAGGGGAGTGTCAATCTGGGTCTGTCTTGAATCTATCAGACAATGTTTCTCCATGGGAACCCCACAGATTAAGGTACTTTGCCACTACAACTCTCCTGTCCATTACAATAATTATAATTCAGCAGTGTCATAATTTGGCCTCTGCCCTTTTAAAGAATATGATTTCCATGAATTGCAAGGACTTTAGCTAGATGGAAGCATCTTTTAAGGTCAGTCTAAGCCTACCTATTATATCAAACATTGGTTTGCTCAAAAATTTCAAGGTCCCATTTCCAGCGCACCTCTTAAAGCTTTAGTGAATGGTGTGTCACACAGAAGTAGGAGGCATTCTCCACCCTAACATAATAAATCCATTCTTACCATCTCATTATCGTTGTAGCCTTCTGTGTCCTTCTTCAGTACCCTACTGTGATAATCACAGCACATCACCTTGTCTTCAGTAAGGCCAGTATCATGTTCACAAGTTAACAACCATCCTAGAAGAGTGTTATGGCCAGCATCATTTCTCCCAGGTAAGAAAATTAAGTGTAATTAATAAAGATGTATCCTCATGTCAATACATTTCTCCCTATGAAGTCTTTCATTCTGATCACAAGTCCAGTATCACTAAGTTCTGTTCCCTCATGTGTTCCTCTGTTTTCCTTCTAGTCTTTATTACCTAGGAACTCCAATTACTCTACAAATAAGGCCTGTCCTTACAGCAGGAATTATCTTGTCCTAGTGGTATGTGCTGAGAAGTGACTCTAATTATTGGTCCAAGAGGCAATAAGTAGAAGCAGACAGAAGCATACACGGGTCCTGACAAAGGTATGTTTTATCTTGCCATGCTTTCTTCCAACAAGTGGCAGGGTTTAGAGTCCTTCACCCTGTCCAGCGGATTACTGAGAAATTTGGAGGTTCCAGATTCTCACAGTCATCTAGTATAATGACTCAACCATAGACCTCTGACTTGTACTATTTCCCTTAGAGGCCCGAGGACTTGGTATAAAATGTTTTTAAAAACTATGTACTCAGTATTTTTTGAGACTTGCCACTCATAATTAAATCCATGGCTTGGTTTTCTCCACAGTAATCTTATCTTATATTCAAGAAATATGAATATCTTTAACTTAGCCATGGAAGTTCCTGGTTTGCTCCATATGACTTGAGTTGGCAGATTTAAGGAACTTAGTTATCTAACACTTCAACTTCCACATGTTCCTTATCACAACCCTCCATTCGTGACAGCCTGGAAAAGCATAAGCACTTTGTATGCCTGGTCTGATCACCACTTCACCTCAACGCAGTCCTTCTGTCATCAGATAAATAAGCAGTCCACTTCCAGAATGCAGTGTTATGTAGGGTGGAGATGTTCTTATCACCATGGTTTTAGTCTGTTTTCTCTTCCAAGGGCTCAGTTTGAGTTCAGGTCTTCCTATTTGACCAGAATTTTGACTCCAGAGAGAAGGAGTGAGAGGAGAGTGAAACAAGGAAGGGGAAAGGCCGATACAAAGATAAAATTTTGATTGGCAACCTCGGTGGGGGTCTAGTATTCTAGCCCTCTAGAAACGTCTGAGGATTCCTATGAATGGATCTCGGCATAGTCCATGATGGAGGGAATGGAGATGCCTTAACCTTCTGTTTCTACTCTGGATTGAAGGCTTCTCTGGGGCACAGGCTCTGCTACAGTTGCAGATGTGCATGTATGAGTCACACAGACGTCACAAGTGACATCATCAGGGAAGTTCCAGTTCCAGGCAGAAGCCAGAGGAATGCGGCACCTGCTATGGTGAGACCTTCTCATGTGAAGTTTGTTGATGCTTGTGTAGAACTCTTTTCTCTGTGATATGAATCAAACAGTAGGATCTCAGATATTGCTCAAGAGTTCATCTGAAAAAGAGTCTAAGAGAGACACGATACGAGATGGAAAAAAATGTTGACAGACCTTAAACATGAAGTAAATACAACATAATTTGGGGATGTCTTTAGTTACTTGGTGTAAAGAGCAGAGGATTCAAACATTCTAGCTTTTGGAAATCTTGAGTATGGGGAAGCTGAACCAAATACAGGTTTGGGGTTAAAAACAAATTTCAATGGGTCAACCTAAAGTACCTGTATAAAATTTTAAACTTCATCCAGGATTTTTATTTAATGAATCACAAGAGGATAAAAGAAGGGTGAATTTTCCACTTTTTTTTTTTTTTAATTAGATGAGAGATGCATCTGAATATCAGAGACTTCGAGGAACTTCATCCAGACTTCACCAGAAAAACACTGATGGGGACAGACTGAAAAAACACAGGCAGCTTCCAGGCTGGTAACAGAGAACAATATGCCAGATTAAGAGGCATTGCTTTAGTTAATCTATAATGAGAACAAAGAGCATAATTATCTCCTAAATGCCAGAGCAAGCTAGAAAGAAGCTCAAATAATGACAAACTTAAAGTGCCCTGCCAAAAACTCTTCTAGATTTGACTTTCTCCCAGTTCTCCATAGGCCATTTTTTGAAGTCTTTGTTGGGTCTTAAAACATTTAGACAGGGAAACTTACACTGTTCTCTAAATCAATGAATGTTCCACTCACAACTGTAGACAAAAAAAAAAAAAAAAAAGAATCCTCCATAAACAGAAGCAGAGGAAGAAGTCACAGGCACTGAGCACAAAATATCCTAGTACAAATGAGTTGAACAATGCTCTGTGGGCTTATAAATTTATTTCTTTAAGTAAAATCAATTCAAGAAACTAGGCCCAAGATAATTTTAAAGGAATGCACTTGTGTGTGTGCAAAGTTCCAAAATATTACACAGCTAAGAAGCTAGCTGAGAGGGGAAGGGAAAATGGGGAATTAAGATAAACTGCTTTAAATAAAACATATATATATATGTGTGTGTGTGTGTGTGTGTGTGTATATATATATATATATATATATATATACATGCATACACATATTTAATAAAATAGTTTACATAGTCCAAAACAATTTGGACTCAGAAGCTACCAAGAAAATTGAAGTAGAAGCTTTTGAAAATTCAATAGAATATATGAGAAAAGGAGAGAGAGATGAAGTAAGAATAAGGAGAGAAGCAAGAAAGTCTAGTTTATGTAAATAAAAATTAAAGACAGAAAATAAAAAGAAGGGAATAACTTTTAAAATTATGAAAATAAATTGTTAATGAATTAGAGAAATGATTTGGCAAATTAAGAGAGACCAATTTCTTATCTTAGAGAAAGCTTAAAAATTATAAAGAAGAAAAGGCATAAAAACAATTGCTACAAAAATCATTACATTTGAAACAATTGCAATTGCAAAATCAATAAAATAATTTATGCTCATCTAGATTTCATCTGTAACAGTAAATAACGAAATGAAACAAAAGGGAAATATACACAGTCACTTCCAGAAGACACAGCAAAACCAAACTAATTTCAATTTTTAATTCATCTAGGTAAGCAGCACTGGTGTTTTTGAACTGTGGTGTTGGATAAGACTCTTGAGGCTCCCATGGACTGCAAGGGGATCCAACCAGTCAATCCGAAAGCAAATCAGTCCTGAATATTCATTGGAAAAACTAATGCTGAAATTCCAATATTTTGGCCAACTGATGAGAAGAACTGACTCATTGGAAAAGACCCTGATGCTGGGAAAGATTGAAGGCTGGAGAAGAAGGGGATGAAAGACGATGAAATGGTTGGATGGCATCACCAACTTGATGGACATGAGTTTGAACCAGCTCCAGGAGGTGGTAATAGACAGGGAAGCTGGTGTGCTGCCATCCTGGGGTCCCAAAGAGTCAGACACGACTGAGAGACTGAACTGAACTGAAGCAGCAGTAACACATTTTCACATAAGTAAAAACACAGGAAATATACAGCCCACAGTTTTATTAATCTGTCTCTCACATGCATACTCATGCATATACACAGCTCTGAAACATCACATCCCCTTATAAGAGGGAATGTAAAGACAGACTCAAAATCTTTTGACAATATTGATGAGTTTATATGCTAATTCTATAAATGAATGAATGGAAGTGCCCCAAATCAGATACTTTAAAGCATTCCCTGCCTATCCTTACAATGAAATCAATTAATAAATGTAAAATTCAGTAATATGCGATGTGAAGAGCAAAATGGTTTGTTAAATTAAAAAAAAATCCAGTAAAGAGATATTTTATCTCTTCTAAGTGCCTATAGAGTTGAATGAAGTACAGTCATTCCCCGTGGAGCTTCAAAGAGAAAGTTTTACATACCTTTCAAAACTGAGTTTTCAGTATAAATAGTATGAGTGCAGCAAGTTAAATGTAAGCAAATCAATCTAAATTCTCTAACTTTGGAGAAAAATTTTATTTCTCAAGAGAAGATTCTTGTTGGAAATAACTTGTGAGATGATTTTTAAAATTCAGAACATTATTTGCTATAAAAGGGAAAGACATTTTTGTTTTTTTCTAATTTTACTGAGATTAATTTACTGTTAGAAAACTCTGCAGTTTCAAGGTCAAATACTTGAATTCCTTTGCCTAGCTCCAACAGTGGTGGGGAGAGGGGAAGTCTGAGGTCAACTAAACATATAATATGGAAGAGAAAATAATGGAATAATTTTAACAAGTGGATTATGAAATTTGTAATATTTTGCCTCTGCTTCTGTTCTCTATTGGTTATTAAGCAATGCTTTTTTAAAATGTTCACCTTTCTAAGATCCTTTATCTAATGTATATAAACAAAAATTTTAAATATTATTATCTGACACTTCAGAGTATATTCTTTAGTGTACTTTATTTTCAGATTGTGTTACCATCATGTGGCATTTTTAATGCTTAAATTTTTGACACATTTTAGAAGAGTTATTGCTTTATATGATTCATTATTTCCAGCATTACTAATATACATTGTAAGGTTTTGCCTCTTCATTCCTGCAAAGGTGACCTTCCAATGTGAATACATACTGGATATCCATGTTGTGAAACACAGAATCTTCATTTTGGATGTGGTTTGAGAATTCATGAACATATTGGTATTTGAGAATGGAGGATACACCTTCCATTGCTTTGAAAGGTGAGCAAACAAAGCTGCATGACTCTATAGGTCTCTAGTGCTAATGGAAATCCTCAGTTATAAGAGGGTGAAAGACTAGAAAGAAAAGGAATCCTGTATTACTGACCTGTTCTAAAACACTTCTTAAGTATTTGATCTCTTGAATAGACTGCAATACCATAAAAGGCGAGTGTTATTTGCCCAGATTTAGTGCTTTGCCCAAGTTCAGTGCAGCAGCACCAAATGGGTGCTTCTTCTTAGAGAACGCTGGAGGTCAATACAAAATAGAAGTAAAAACAGCATACATATCAAGAGCCTGCCCAAACATAGAGAAGTCCACAAATGACATATATGTCTCATACTTTCCTTCTTAAATCTGAAAGTCACACTCAGAAGCAAAGCAGCAATGCACTTTATAAAAACTGGGTTTTCAGTATCACCTGTTCGGATGACTACACACACCTAATTCATTCAACAGGATATCATAACTGACAAAATACGATATTCCAGGGACTTTAGATGCTAAATAAAGGCAGGCTTACACTTGCATTTTGGGAGACACTCAAAGAAACACAGAAAAGTAGAAAAGTTTTATAATGGAAAAAAAAAAAAAAAAGGAAGGAAGCTTCTGGTTTGCCTTTTTTGGAGGCTGTTAACATGAGGAGGCTGTGCAGTGTCTAGAAGCAGGACATCTATGCAATTCATTAGTGTTGCTCATTTAACTTTCTACACTAGGTCCTAAATTGGATATGGAGGCAAAAGTTAGGGAAGCTGCCAGTTATTGATAATGAAAGTTGCTCAGTCATGTCCAATTCTCAATCCCATGGACTATACAGTCCATGGAATTCTCTAGGCCAGAATACTGGAATGGGTAGACTTTCCCTTCTCCAGGGGATCTTCCTAACCCAGAGATTGAACCCAGGTCTTCCTCATTGCAGGTGAATTTTGTACCAGCTGAGCCACAAGGGAAGCCCAAATCCTGGTCATTTTGAGCTGATTGTTGTGGGGGTTATCATTTGGCTTCCTGAAATGGTCATTAGAGATACTAGTTTACTTCTTGTAATGATTACTGAAAACAGTAGGTTGGCTTTCTGGACTGGTTACTGCCGACTGTGGATCAGAGTTCTATTATATATGGTCTAGTCATTGTAAATTCAGCTTCTCAATTTATTAGTCACTTTGCAAGGGATTTTCTGTGTAGTGGTTTATTCTGGTAAAACTCCTATAATAAAGGCACTGCTGCTGTTCTTATTCTAAACAGGAAAAATTGAAGCCTAGAAATGTTAAAAATTAAGTTCAAGGTCACTCAGGTAAGAAATGGTGGGGATATGATTTTAATTCTTTAATGTATTATTAACCTGTATAGCAATGCTGATCAAATAGAACTTTCTGTGATGATAGAAATACATAAAATCCCAGCTGTTTAATATTATAATCCCTGGACACATGTATCTACTGAGCACTTGTGTGACTGAAGAACTCAATCTTTAAATATTCTTAGATTTAATTGTTTTAAATTCTTACTCAAATAGCCAGTTGTCAATAGTGGCTCATGGCTTCTGTATTAAAGAACAGAGCTCTATACAACACTGATTGTCTGAAAATAGGGTTTCTGAGGGAAATGTATTAGTTATTTCAGGCTATTTTAACAAAATTGTGCAGACCAGGTGGCTTAAAAGCAGAATTTTATTCTTCATGGAGGATGGGGAGTCTGGGATCAAGGTGTCAGCATAGTCAGTCTCCAGCGAAAGCCCTCTTAGTTTTTAGCCAGCTGGTCTGGCTGTGTCCTCACACGTCAGAAAGACCATTCCTCTCATGCTTCTTCTTACAAGGGCAATAATTCCATTTATGAGGGATCTACTCTCATCATCTAATTATTTCCCAGGCACCCCACCTCTCATCACTGGGCTCAGGGTTCAATATATGAATTTTGAGGAACACAAACATTTAGCCCACTATTTTTATATCTAAGTTATATAGAATGGAAAAGATAGCAAACAGAGTGGAAGAAGATAGAATGAACTATAATTGCATTACATCATATGTATATGTGTTTATATTGCATCTCTATATAAACATATGTGTGTGCTCTATTATTCTATATTCCATATATATGTTAGTATACAAGTTGCATACAAAAACAGAGTTACAATATTTATAGTTAGAATAGGATAGTATAAACTAGCCGTGGTAGCAACAACAGTAAGAAGAAATGAGGCTGATTCACTGTAATATTGAAAGATTAAAAATTCCAGTTGTTGAAGGATAAAGTGGTTACTAAATTGTCAAAATCTTTCTACATCTCAACTGTGCTATAGTTTCCAAAGGAACAGTTGCCAGTTGGTTTATATGGCATTTTTATTACCTTATTTCTATACTCTATTAGATGATATTACTTGATATTCTCAGTTCCTAAAAATCAAATGAGCCAAATACATTATACTTAATGTGTGTAATTTTGCCTTGAAACTAAACACTAACTTTCTTTTTAATCCTATATGCTTTTTATGACACACCATACCTAAATGGTAAGACTTAACATTCTTTTTCCCTATACTGGCATTTTAGCATACAAGAATGGTAATCAAATACATAAAATAAAAATGTAAAGGCATAACTTCAGAAATAAGGATCTTAAATTTGTTATGTATGGATATACACTATATTAATGTTATTCACTTCCATCAACCTTAACAAATTATTAATGAAATATACGTTTTCCTGTTATTGACAAATGCTCGGTAGCAACTCACCCAACTTTTTAAATAGTGATAGATACTTTCCAGTTAAAGTTATAGTCAGAAGTATGTTTAAATGACAGTATTATGTATACCTCCATAATGGCTAATCATACTTTTGAATCCACTGCTACAGGAACAATTAACTTTGCTCATCATGTTTGAGGCACAGCTAGAATCATATCTTTTTAAAAAATCAAAACAGAATATTTTAAATTTTTCTTTGTGCATTAACTGGTTGTGAGTTTAACTCCTCCAGAATTTGTAACAATTTTGCATACATTATTTACAGAAAACAATGTTTTTAATTTTCTTTTCCAACTTCAATTCAATTAAATTTGCTGAGTGACTATTGTTCTCAGGGAATGAAGATAACCGTAGTCTAAATCTTGAAGTTAATTTATAGGTTTCGGGAAAATAAACACCTAAGTTAAAATTTTCAATAAAATATTAGTATTATATTTAAGAATAATGGTAACTTTATGTACAGAATGCTATAAGAAGACAGACATGGAACATTTTAGCAGACTCTGAAGTCTAAGGGAAGATTCTTAAAGGAGGTACTATCATACAATAAAGTTAATGACAAGTCGACTATAGTATTACCATCAAATGAAACAAAACATCATTATTTTTATTCACTCTTTCTCATTCCTTCTTAATTATTCTGAGTGTAGAAACTGAAAGAAAATTAGGCTATCAATGAAAGTTTTGAAGCATTAATATGCAATTATTCCCATAAAATGGTTTCAATGCTGGCTAATAAACCCAGATTTACATTTCTGACAGTTTAGAAACAAAATGTAACAAAATAAATTTAATATAAACCAAGACATGATAAATTACTTGTGCATAATTCTCATTTTAGCATTTCTAAATGTTGTTTCCTTGTCAATTCATAGCTAATAAATATAAATATATTAATAAAGTGATTGCTGTGCTATGCTTTGTCACTCAGTCATGTCTGACTCTTTGCAACCCATGGACTATAGCCTACCAGGCTTCCTCTGTCCGTGGGGATTCTCCAGGCAAGAATTCTGGAGTGGGTTGCCATGCACCCCTCCAGGGGATCTTCCCGAGCTGGGGGGTCAAACCTAGGTCTCCCACATTACAGGTTGATTCTTTACCATCTTAGCCACCAGGGAAACCCCAGTAAAGTGATTGCTTAGTGTCTGTTTTCCTGTTATGACTTTCTGTGTCATCAAATCAGGTTAGAATTACACTTTAAAAATATTAAGTGACCTAATACAGTAAGAGTCTATTAAATAGAAAATAGGCTTAGAAGTTTAGGACTTATTCATTAATTGAGTCATTATTACAGCAAATAATTTCTGAGTACCTTCCACATATGGCACTGGATGAGAGCATCACTTCTCTAGAGATATAGATCTGGATAACGGCTTAACAACACAACACATTACATATTCAATATCAGTTCAGAAGGACAATATATACTATATAGAGTTACTATTATACAGAGGGGATTTTCATCTGTGTAAGTTCTAGTAATAAAGAAGCTTAGTGAATACTGGTATATATATATATATACATGTGGTTTGTTAAGTAATGTCAAACTCTTTGCAAGTATGTGTGTGCATTTGTGTGTATATACATACATGTCATAATATCGGCATGTTAGCTATTTGAACCATATGTTAGTTCTAAACTGCTCAAATAAATTTCTTTCAGATTTTATCAATGCTCCCTGTCAAATTAGTCTATAATAGTTTATTTTACCTTCTACTCTGAACTGTAGTGTTGGAGAAGACTCTTGAGAGTCCCTCGGACTGCAAGGAGATCCAACCAGTCCATTCTGAAGGAAATCAGTCCTGGGTGTTCTATTGGAAGGAATGATGCTGAACCTGAAACTCCAGGACTTTGGCCACTTCATGTGAAGAGTTGACTCATTGGAAAAGACTCTGATGCTGGGAGGGATTGGAGGAGAAGGAGATGACCGAGGATGAGATGGCTGGATGGCATCACTCACTCGATGGATGTGAGTTTGAGTGAACTCCGGGGGTTGGTGATGGACAGGGAGGCCTGGTGTGCTGCAATTCATGGGGTTGCAAGGAGTCAGACAGCTCTGAGCGATTAAACTGAACTGAACTGATTCTCTAAATACAGTTACTTTTTCTTTGATCTGGGGATCAATTCTTTCATTTCATGAAGTCCATCTATAACTGAAGTCAAACCAGGCTTGTGAATATTAAGCAAGTGTCCTTTAACTCAGATGTGAAGCTTGCTGAAGAAGCAAGATTGCTTCCCGGCCTTTTGATTTGAGTCAAGCATGATCTCTTAAGCACACAACAAACTGCTTTTTTTTTTTAGCAATAAAAACTCCAGAAGAATTTCAAGGGCTTATATCCAATTTTGTTTTGGCTCTCAACTCACAGATTCATACCAATCCCACTAACCCGTTCATTAATGCATTTACTAGATTGTCTGAATTTTATTTCTACTAGCCTTGGAAGACTGAGAGACATCCAATTACCCCAGAATCTTCACTCTTCATCTACTCTAAACCAGTGCACAGACTATAAAGGAAAAGCAAACCTTGCTATGACTACTGAGTAAAAAGCCTTTATCCTTAATTTGTCTGTCTTTGTAAATGTCTGTTAATCAACTCTTTTCCAGAATTCACATTTATTTAAAATTAGTTTCCCAATTCACTGAACACTTCATTTTAGATATTAACATTCTTATATTTGACAAGACCATTGACTTATTTGTGAAACCATAGGCAATGCTGAAAAATTAGTGTCTGATTTTCGGCACCATTCACTTTTTAGTCTCAAATTGGATCTCAGAACTATCTTGGAGAACTAAGTTAACAAGACAGGGACTTAACATCTGAGGAATGTAATCACTATGCTTGTACATGTCTCACTCCAAACAGGAGATTTAGAATGGACATTTCCACTTTTATTTTTATTTAATTTTCTTTAAATCTAATGACCATCTTCTGATATACATACATTTGGCTATAAGTCTTCTAGTCATGCCATAGTGATCATGTGGACTAATTACGAATGTTGTTGTTCAGTTGCCCAGTTGTGTTGGACTCTTTGTGACCTCCATAAACTGCAAAACACCAGGCCTCCCTGTCCCTCACATCTAACAAATTTTGCCCGAGTTTATAATCATTATATCAGTGATGCCATCCAGCCATCTCATCCTCTGACACCCTCTTCTCCTTTATTCCTCAGTCTTTCCCAGCACTGGGGGCTTTTCTAAAGAGTCATTTGTTCACATTAGATGATCAAAAAACTGGACTTTCAGGTTCAGCATCAGTCCCTCCAATGAGTGTTCAGCGTTGATCTTCCTTCAGATTGATTTGATTTGCTTGCTGTCCAAGGGATTCTCAGGAGTATTTTCTAGCACCACAGTTCAAACCACATCAACTGTGATACTTTGGAATGTATAGGCTACCACATTCTCACACCAAAGAGAAAGAACCCTCATTACCAAGCACCATAACTTTATAGTCAATGAGAATTTGCTGATAGTAAATCCATTCAAAAACATTAACATATACTCTAGGCAAGATGCTTTTAAAAGAGAAACTGATTCCAAACTAGTTCAAAATGTGATTGTGTCTATATATGATATATGTATGTAAAAAAAAATTATCCACGGCATTAATGGTTATTATTTTTAACACTAACCAAAACTAGCCACTGATCTGATAATTTAGCAACAATTCTCTTTCTGAATCTGCACAAAACCACATTTCTGTGCTCATTTTATAGTTGCTTCCTCTGGTAAAAATACCATAATCTGACTGGTTTCTATATCTAATTTAATTGGTTTGCATATCTCATTTACTACCAAAAGATGAACTACCAATGAACTAATGGTCTGAATTAGATTTACAATACATTTGTTACACATGTAGATTTTTAATCCTATGAAACTGGTAGAGAACTAAAAAAACACACACACAACATTTCTTAAGCTTTGATTGATGATATAACTTTACATAATGAGATATTTTAGACCTATAATTTAATGGAAAACCTTTGTCAAATATCTTTAGGTAAATCATTTATTCCAAGTGTTCTGAAATTTCAAAATATCTTGTAAATCTTTAAATCTTTTTATATCTGGGGGCTTCCCTAGTATCTCAGACTATAAAGCGTTTGTCTGCCATGTAGGAGACCCAGGTTCTACTACAGGTATACAATGGTAAACGTGATAACGATTTTGAACATCACTTCAAGATTGTGGTGGTTCAGATAGTAAAGAATCTTCCTGCAATGTGGGAGACCTCAGTTCAATCCCTGAGTTGGGAAGATCCTCTGGAGAAGGAAATGGCAACCCACTCCAGTATTTTTGCCTGGTAATCCCATGGACAGAGAAGCCTAGAGGGCTACAGTCCTTGGGGGTCACAAAGTCGGACACAACTGAGATACTAACACTTTCAATATTGTTAGTTATCTATCCATGTTCAATTTCTATTCTATTCTGTTCCTTCAAGTACATCTGTGTCTATGCTTTATTCACTTGCCCTGTGTGGCATTTAGAGTGTAATAGAGACAAAGCTGACAACTTTGTCTATTCTGGCTCTATTCAATTTAGCAGTGGCTAGCAATTCCATAGAAGAGTCTGTTATTACTCTGAATACATCTTATGTAAAAACTCGAGAAATTCATCTCAGGCTGTTTATTTCAAAGACAAACACCCTATCCTGGGACTGGGAAATGCATGTTCACTTTTATTCAATATTCTTCTGGCACATACTATGACAAGTACATTTCCATTCTGAAGTTGATGTTATGCAGCCTCTAAGCACGTAGCACTAGTATTAGGAGCATAAGGCAAATGAAATAATCCCATTATCAATCCCTTTGTTTCCAGTTTACTCCCTACCAAAATCAATCATTTTAACTGTTGCTATATAATCTTTCAAAATATCACTTCCATCTTGTCATAATATTGGCCAAAACACTACAGTTGTCAAGATTCATTGCCTCAAAGAGAAAGAATAATTTCCTTTCTACATTTTCCACAGTTCCCAAACTACCTTTTAATGTTACATATTCAACATTTTAATACCAATATTTTCCATGCTAATTAAAGTGTTCTATTAAGACTTAAAGCCTCCACACTGCATTCCCCTGATTTCTTAACACTCACTGAAATAAGACTAGATGTGTTTTGTTATCAGTCATAATCCTCTGTACTTTTAGATGTCAATTTCAGAATATACATATGATCCCAACTTATCCCAAAATTTGAATTGTATTAGGTCACAAATTCTCTAACCACTACTAGCTTGTATGTTAAATGATGATGTTATATGCTATATTTGTCTTTAATTGTCCCACTTTCCCCTTATTCATGATATAGAATTCGTGTAATTTAGTGTATGTTTGTTAAACTATGTTAAATATGTGAATATATCCACACTTCAGTCAATCTAGTACATACTAACTATGTTGTAATTTTTGGTGATGTTACAATAGATCTAAAGAGAAAAAGAGAAAATACAAATTAAGGAGCTAAAGGACAATGGTAAACTTCTTCAAAATAGTTCTTATAATGTACCGCTCTCCCTGTGCTTGTGGTCACACACTCAGTTGTGTCTGACTGAGATCGCAAGGACTGTAGTCCACCAGGCTCCTCTGTCCATGGAATTCTTTCAGCAAGAATACTGGAGAGGGGTGCCATTTCCTCCTCAAGGGATCATTCTGACCCAGAGATCAAACCCACATCTCCTATGTTTCCTGCATTGACAAGTAGTTTCTTTATCACTGGCATCACCTGGGAAGCCCATCTCCCTCCTATATTTGTACAATACACACATATATGGCATAATTTTGTAACAAACACAAAATTAAGACAGTTTATAAACTGTGCAGGTGAAAATATTGGCTATGATCAATGCTAGTTTGGATAAAACTGAAAAAAAAATTACATTTTTTAACCATTAATACGCACAGATTTGGGGCTTCTCTGGTGGCTCAGATGGTAAAGAATCTACTTGCAATGTGGGAAACCTGGGTTTGATCCCTGGGTCAGGAAGATCCCCTAGAGAAGTGAATGGCAACCCTCTCCAGTATTCTTGCCTAGGAAGTCCCATGGACAGCCGATCCAGCAGGCTACAATCCATGGGTTGCAACGAGTCAGACATGACTGAGAAACTAACACACACACACACATGCAGATTTTATGAGAGTCTTAGGCTTTATGAATATAAGGCATTATTTTAGGCCAGACTACTATCTTCAAGTATGGCATAACAACAATGAAACAGTTTTTCAAAGAGTGTACTAAAAGCTTAAAGCAAAGTCATGCTAGGTCACATATTTCATCCATCAAAACAACGTTATAAACTCTTGACCTAAAGTCCTTATGTTGTCAATCTACTTCTTCCTTTGATATAATCTAAATCTGTAATGAAATAAGCTAGTGGCTAAACAATAAAAATCTCAGTTTCTTGTGTTTATAGAAAAGGATTTATGAACATACACATTTTTGGCAACTACCTAATCTTATCTGTTGGGAAGGGGATGCAAATTAAAAGAGCTGGTAATAATGGAAACTAGCATTTATTGCTTACTGTACAATAAACAGAGTACTTTCTTCAGTTTAATACACACAAAACAATGTCGGGTATATGGGCATTATAAATAGGATACTGAAACCTAGATAAGATCAGAAAACCACTTTGATGCCCAGTATGTTTAACTACTATGTTATTACATCCTGTCAGAATTACAGGGTATCTTTATTGTGGGCTTCCCTGGTGGCTCAGATGGTAAAGCGTCTGCCTGCAATGCAGGAGACTTGGGTTTGATTTCTGTGTCAGGAAGATCCCCTAGAGAAGGAAATGGCAACCCACTCCAGTACTATTACCTGGAAAATTCCATGGACAGAGGAGCCTGGTAGGCTACAGCCCATGGGGTTGCAAAGAGTTGGACAAGACTGAGCGGCTTCGCTTTTATTGAAAGACCAGAGGCAAATGGAGCATAATGCATTCTTGGGGAAAAAAAAAAAAAAAAAAGTTTTTCAATATCAGTTGAATTAAGATTAGAGTGAGATATAACTCTAGTCTAGATCTCAGGTGTCATGTAATTACATATTAAATTTAAAGATAATTTTAAGAAAGCAGTGAAAGTGATATGAAGTTAGTAGAGATTTTAAGACAAGGATATGATATGGTTTGTAGGAAGGGATGAGGAAAGATCATTCTTACTGCAATGTGAAAAATGAATGGCAGGAAGTCCTAGTTCTAACAAGAACAGGTCAAATTACTTGCACTAAACTTGAATCGAGAAAAAGTCCACCTAAATTTTGAAAGACATAGTCTAGGGGCTTCCATGGTGGCTCTGTGGTAAATAATCCACCTGCCAATGCAGGAGACACGGGTTTGATCCCTGATCCTAGAAGATCCCACGTGCCATGGAGCAACTAAGCTCATGAGCCACAGCTGTTGAGAGTGTGCTCTAGAGCCTGAGAGCTGCAACTACTGAAGCCCCTGAGCCTTAGAGCCGGGATTCCACAACCAAAGAAACCAGGGCAATAAGAAGCCTGAGCACCACAACCAGGAGCAGCCTCCACTGGCCACAGCTAGACAAATACTCTACACAGCAGTGAAACCCCAGCACAGCCAAAAATAAAATAAATACAATTATTTAAAAAGAGAGTCTACAAATACTGAATAAATTGAAAAACAATTTGAAATTTCTATGCCAAATTATGGAGAAGTCCAAATTTACAAAGGTAAACACAGCCTTGAATCAACAAGGTTTTTCTTATTCTGATGGCATTTGTGGATACCCTCGACTTAGACTTTAGTTTCAGAACTTTCCAGGGTAAGGAGGAAAACAAAATAAAAGCTGAAAAAACACTCTATGAGACTCTCCCCTGCACTGTGGTGCTAGCACAAATTTCTGCTCATCTTTAGAAAGTGAAAGTCGCTCGGTCTTGTCAGACTCTTTGCAACCCCCCTGGAATTCTCCAGGCCAGAATACTGGAGTAGGTAGCCTATCCTTTCCCCAGGGGATCTTCCTGACCCAGAAATCAAACCAGAATCTCCTGTATTGCAGGCAGATTGTTTATCAGCTGAGCTACCAGGGAAGCCCCCACAACTTTAGAATAACAGCAAAATGCTGATCAGGGTAAAACAAAAATAGTAACAACAATGATGAAGTTGAGAGAGGGGAGGGATTTCTGATAAGCCATGGCAACAGACTGTGAACATACAAATTCCTGCCTTAGATGCACATGGCTGAATTGATCAGTGAACCTCAACTAAATAATCTACGTTTTACTGGTTTCAATCTAGTTATATACCAAAACAAACACAAAACATTAAACAAAATTTTTTTTGTTAGAAAATGATCAGTACACAAAGAAACCAGTGAACAGAAGGCAAAGCCACTTGACAACAAGTAATTATTGCAACAGATCTACATATACTTTGCATACATGCATTATCAAAGTATACAGTCCCCTTAAACAACCAGTGAGTCAACCCTTCGCATGAGGTGGCCAAAGTACTGGAGTTTCAGCTTCAGCATCATTCCTTCCAAAGAAAATCCCAGGGCTGATCTCCTTCAGAATGGACTGTTTGGATCTCCTTGCAGTCCAAGGGACTCTCAAGAGTCTTCTCCAATACCACGGTTCAAAAGCATCAGTTCTTCGATGCTCAGCCTTCTTCACAGTCCAACTCTCACATCCATACATGACTACTAGAAAAACCATAGCCTTGACTAGACGGACCTTAGTTGGCAAAGTAATCTCTGCTTTTGAATATGCTACCCAAGTTAATCATAACTTTTCTTCCACGGAATAAGCATCTTTTAATTTCATAGCTGCAGTCACCATCTGCAGTGATTTTGGAGCCCCAAAAAATAAAGTCTGACACTGTTTCCACTGTTTCTCCATCTATTTCCCATGAAGTGATGGGACCGGATGCCATGATCTTCGTTTTCTGAATGTTGAGCTTTAAGCCAACTTTTCACTCTCCTCTTTCACTTTCATCAAGAGGCTTTTAGTTCCTCGTCACTTTCTGCAATAAGGGTGGTGACATCTGCATATCTGAGGTTATTGATATTTCTCCCGGCAATCTTGATTCCAGCCTGTGTTTCTTCCAGTCCAGCGTTTCTCATGATGTACTCTGCATATAAAATAAATAAGCAGGGTGCATTGGAAAAGACTTTGATGCTGGGAGGGATTGGGGGCAGGAGAAGATGACGACAGAGGATGAGATGGCTGGATGGCATCACTGACTCGATGGATGTGAATCTGAGTGAACTCTGGGAGCTGGTGATGGAAAGAGAAGCCTGGTGTGCTGCAATTCATGGGGTCGCAAAGAGTAGAACACGACTGAGTGACTGAACTGACTGACTGACTGAAACAACCAATGTGAAAAAAGTGTAGCCAAGTTGATTGTTTAAGAAATATCATGAGTCTTTACTTAGAAAAGCCGAAGAAGACTCAGAGATACATACTAGGCTTATTAATTACAATATTCAACATGCAAAGCTATAGTTTTTAATAGATTCAGTGCAATAGCAAGTAAAATTTCAAGATTTTTCATGAAAATGCAGGATCTAAAATTGATATGAAAATCCATGGGAAATTAGGACTCTCTTGAAGAACACTATGGAAAGAAGAATTGTTCTATCAAATGCATATGTTTACTGCAAAGCAACGTGCATAATTTTTCTTTTGTTTGATCAAAGGCACAGATGAATAAATTTGTGAAAGTGAAAAAGAGTCCCAAAACTAACCTATGCATATATGGTGATTTGATGTATAACAGGCTTGCCACTGTAAATCAGTGGGAGAAAGAGAGTCTTTTAAATAAATGGAGCTTGGCAATACTCTAAAGACCTTGTAAGATAAGACAGAATACCTTTGTGACTTTAGATAGCATGTCAATAAATTTAACACTTAGGTAGGAAGAAAAACGTACCGAAAAAAAAAAAAAAAACACACCTAAAAACTTAAAGAAAACTTAAAAGCAGCTTCACGGGACCAAAAGCAAAGCAACAAAAAATACCACCACTGGTGGAATCAAAGGCAAGGGGCGGGTGGGGGTAATCAATTATCCAGGAGTAAATACTGTAACATTTTTTGTAAACTATCCTACGGAAACACCATCATGATATTAAGAAAAGTTTTATTGGTGCCTTTTTTTTTTTTTTTTACATATTTGAAGAACCAATATACTCTGAGGCATTGCTGGAGGTTACAAAGTTAATTGTAACTTATTCTGGTAGGCAGAGTGCTGTGTGTAAGATCTACTCCGAAAGAGAGTTTTGAAGCTGTGCTTTCTTTTCTCTGTTACATTCCTCTGAGATGATTATTGTATCAGAGTGAGCAGGATGTCATAACAGTACGGGCACATGTAGGATGCAGTGAGAAACAGATAGCAGAGGGTTCTTCCCGATAGAATTAAGAACCAAGAGGGAGAAAACCTAATGGAACAGGTGAAGACAATTTTCCTGAAAACCAGAATTTTCTGAAGAGGAAATTCCTGATCTGTGTGTCTAAGCTACACCATAGCAATTCAGCTTCTATCATGAAGGATGCATCTTCACATTTTAAACCTACCATAGGCACTAAGGAAGGCTTTGACTTTGTTCCTTTCACCTTATATACTCTACAAGCCAAGTACATGGCAATGCTAGGAAAAAGTATGTTCAAAATGTAAAATAATAAATATTTAAGCATTAAACTCCAACGAAGAGAAATCATAATGAAAAACCAATATTATAAAAAGCAGAAAAGATGCAACAAAGAAACTGAGAATACTTCAAAGAGATGATACATCATAGTAACATCATGAAGACAAAGAACTAGTTTTAAAGAAGACTGAGTAAAGTATTAGGTAACAATATAATGAGTTGAACTAATTCAATAGATGGAGGAATAACAGAGCAAATACAATTTATGAACGTGTATTAAACTGGTAATTCAATAAAGACTCTCTTACAAAAACACATGAAAAACAAAGAAATAGACGGCATACAAATAAAATGACTAAATATGTAGCATTACTGTTGAGTTCAGAAGTATAAGGTATAAAATACTACTATGAAGAAATTTTTTAAAGAAAATCTAAAAACATAAAAGACCTCTCAATGAAAGGGAAAAATCATAGCTTCAAACAGAATAGTTAGAATAAAATCCACATGTAGAATAATAATAAGGTCATCAAAGATACAGTCATTTTCAAAAGTTGTTGAAGTTAATAAATTCAAATGGATGTATGGCAAAACCAATACAGTACTGTAAAGTAGAATAAAGTAAAAATAAACTAAAAAAAAAGAATTACATTTAAAGACAAAAAAATTCAAATGGAATAAAAATCAGATTTTGATCAGTAGTCACAGTAATGACAAGAGAATAAGAAAAAAAGTGAATAAACTTTTCCAAGTTTTTATAGAAAACAACTTTGTACTACTGATTCTACATCTAAATATTGATAAAGCATGATAGTAAAATATATATAATATCCATATACATCAAATCCATATTTGGTAAAAAACAAACAAACAAACAAAAATTCTTGGTAGAAATACCCAAAAAGAGAGAAACAAAATTTTTCAAAGGGTAAGTAAAGATGAGTGAATATTTAATAGCGATTGGAAAGTTGGAAAACCTTTCCATACCAGTCAAGTAATACCTAAAATAGAATCAAAGAAAACAGAATTTAAATGAAAAAACTAAACCTACTCATAGAAAAAAAAAAAGAATGAAAAAGAATATAAGAGGAAAATTCACTAAATTTGGATGTTTATTAATTAAAGGTACTTGAAAAATAAAAATCATGAGTTTCAAACTCTGGCAGACAAAGTTTATGAAGGTAACCATGATTTCTGCCTCTGGTGTTCAAATGAGCAAGGAACCAATAAGACAGGCTACAAAAGAAAAATCAAATAACAGAAAAAGAAGGTAATGATGCAGAAAAAGATGAAAAAAAAGTATAAGACTTTCAGAAAAAATAAAGTAAAATTACAGAAGTAAGTCTTTTTCATGTGTAATTATTTTAAATGCAAAGAGATTAAACTCTCCATTTGAAAACTAAAATCTGTATAACTGTTATAAGAAAACATAGAAGTAAATCTCTATGATCTTAGATTTGACAATGGATTCTTAGATATGACACCAGACACATAATAAAAAACAAAAGATTCAGTTCAGTTCAGTTGCTCAGTCTTGTCCAACTCAGCGACCCCATGAATTACAGGAAGCCATACCTCCCTGTCCATCACCACCTCCCGGAGTTCACCCAAACTCATGTCCATCGAGTTGGTGATGGCATCCAGCCATCTCATCCTCTGTCGTCCCCTTCTCCTCCTGCCTCCAATCCTTCCTTGCATCAGAGTCTTTTACAATGTGTCAACTCTTCGCATGAGGTGGCCAAAGTACTGGAGTTTCAGCTTTAGCATCAATCCTTCCAGAGACAACCAGGGCTGATTTCCTTCAGAATGTACTGGTTGGATGTCCTTGCAGTCCAAGGGTATTCTCCAACAAACCAGTTCAAAAGCATCAATTATTTGGCACTCAGCTTTCTTCATAGTCCAACTCTCACATCCATACATGACCACTGGAAAACCATAGCCTTGACTAGACGGACCTTAGTTGGCAAAGTAATGTCTCTGTTTTTGAATATGCTATCTAGGTTGGTCATAAGTTTCCTTTGAAGGAGTAAGCATCTTTAAATTCCATGGCTGCAATCACCATCTGCAGTGATTTTGGAGCCCCCAAAAATAAAGATTTGACACTGCTCCCACTGTTTCACCATCTATTTCCCATGAAGTGATGGGACAAGATGCAATGGTCTTAGTTTTCTGAATGTTGAGCTTTAAGCTAACTTTTTCACTCTCTTCTTTCACTTTCATCAAGAGATTTTTAGTTCCTCTTCACTTTCTGACATAAGGGTGGTGTCATCTGCATATCTGAGGTTACTGATATTTCTCCCAGCAATCTTGATTACAGCTTGTGCTTCTTCCAGACCAGCATTTCTCATGATGTACTCTGTATATAAGTTAAATAAGCAGGGTGACAATATACAGCCTGGACATACTCCTTTTCCTATTTGGAATCAATCTGTTGTTCCATGTCCACTTCTAATTGTTGCTTCCTGACCTGCATATAGGTTTCTCAGGAGACAGGTCAGGTGGTCTGGTATTCCCATCTCTTTCAGAATTTTCCACAGTTTATTGCAATCCACACAGTCAAAGGCTTTGGTATAGTCAATAAGGCAGAAATAGATGTTTTTCTGGAACTCTCTTGCTTTTTCCATGATCCAGCAGATATTGGCAATTTGATCTCTGGTTCCTCTGCCTTTTCTAAAACTAGCTTGAACATCTGGAAGTTCACGGTTCATGTATTGCTGAAGCCTGGCTTGTAGAATTTTGATCATTACTTTACCAGCATGTGAGATGAGCACAACTGTGCAATAGTTTGAACATTTTTGGCATTGCCTTTCTTTGGAATTGGAATGAAAACTGACCTTTTCCTGTCCTGTGACCACTGCTGAGTTTTCCAAATTTGCCGGCATATTGAGTGCAGCACTTTCACAGCATCATCTTTCAGCCTTTGAAATAGCTCCACTGGAATTCCATCACTTCCACTAGCTTTGTTCGTAGTGATGCTTCCTAAGGCCCACTTGACTTCACATTCCAGGACGTCTGCTCTAGGTGAGTGATCACGCCATTGTGATTATCTTGGTCATGAAGATCTTTTTGTACAGTTCTTCCGTGTATTCTTGCCACCTCTTCAGGCTTCAGCAGTACGTGAACCGTGAACTCCCTGATGTTCAAGCTGCTTTTAGAAAAGGCAGAGGAACCAGAGATCAAATTGCCAACATCCACTGGGTCACGGAAAAAGCAAGAGAGTTCCAGAAAAGCATCTATTTCTGCTTTATTGACTATGCCAAAGCCTTTGACTGTGTGGATCACAATAAACTGTGGAAAATTCTGAAAGAGATGGGAATACCAGACCACCTGACCTGCCTCTTGAGAAATCTGTATGCAGGTCAGGAAGCAACACTTAGAACTGGACATGGAACAACAGACTGGTTCCAAATAGGAAAAGGAGTACATCAAGGCTGTATATTGTCACCCTTCTTATTTAACATATGTGCAGTGTACATCATGAGAAACGCTGGACTGGAAGAAACAAGCTTAGAATCAAAATTGCTGGGAGAAATATCAATAACTTCAGATATGCAGATGACACCACCCTTATGGCAGAAAGTGATGAGGAGCTAAAAAGCCTCTTGATGAAAGTGAAAGAGGAGAGTGAAAAAGTTGGCTTAAAGCTCAACATTCAGAAAATGAAGATCATGGCATCCGGTCCCATCACTTCATGGGAAATAGATGGGGAAACAGTGGAAACAGTGTCAGACTTTATTTATTTGGGCTCCAAAATCACTGCAGATGGTGACTGCAGTCATGAAATTAAAAGACACTTACTCCTTGGAAGAAAAGTTCTGACCAACCTAGATAGTATATTCAAAAGCAGAGACATTACTTTGCCAACAAAAGTCCATCTAGTCAAGGCTATAATTTTTCCAGTAGTCATGTATGGATGTGAGAGTTGGACTGTGAAGAAGGCTGAGTGTCAAAGAATTGATGCTTTTGAACTGTGGTGTTGGAGAAGACTCTTGAGAGTCCCTTGGACTGCAAGGAGATCCAACCTGTCCATTCTGAAGGAGATCAACCCTGGGATTTCTTTGGAAGGAATGATGCTGAAGCTGAATCTCCAGTACTTTGGCCACCTCATGCGAAGAGTTGACTCATTGGAAATGACTCTGATGCTGGGAGGGATTGGGTGCAGGAGGAGAAAGGAACGACCGAGGATGAGATTGCTGGATGGCATCACAGACTCGATGGACGTGAGTCTGAGTGAATTCTGAGAGATGGCATGCTGCAATTCATGGGGTCGCAAAGACTCGGACACAGCTGAGCGACTTAACTGAACTATACTCACTTCAGCCATGAAATTAAGACTCTTGCTCCTTGAAAAAAAAGTTATGACAAAGCTAGATAGCATATCATAATTCAGAAACATCACTTTGCTGACAAAGGTCTGTCACCTCAAAGCTATGATTTTTGTAGTCATGTACAGATGTGAGAGTTATACCATAAAGAAGACTGTGTGCCTAAGAATTGATGCTTTCAAACAGTGGTGCTGGAGAACTCTTGAGAGTCCCTTGGACAGCAAGGATTCAAGCCAGTCCAATCTCAAAGGACATCTACCTTGAATATTCTTCAGAAGGGCTGATGCTAAAGCTGAACCTCCAATATTTTAGCTACCTGATCGAAGAGCCAAACTCTTATGCTGGGAAAGATTGATGGCAGGAGGAAAACGAGGCAACAGAGGATGAGACAGTTGGATGGTATCACTGACTCAATGGACATGAGTTTGAGCAAGCTCCAGGAGATGGTGGAAGACAGGGAAACCTGGCATGACCATGGGTCGCAGAGAGTCAGACATGACTGAGTGACTGAGCAACAATAACAATATTTATGATATGAACTAGCAATTCCTTTTCTATGTGTATAGACAAAAATAACTCAAAACAAGTACTCAAAAAATATATGTGTGTTCAGAGCATCAGAATGTAGAATCAACCCAAAAGCTTATCAACAGATGAACAGATAAGTTGTGGTATATACCTTCAATTGAATATTTTTCAGTCATATAAAGTAGTAACATACTAATACATTAAATATAAAATGGATGAACCTGGAAATATAATGTTTAATGAAATAAGTCAAACACAATGGATCTATTATAATTTTATTTATTTGAATTATCAATAATAGGCAAAGGCATAAAGCTGATTGGTGGTTCCTGGAGTTTGAGGAAAGGTGATGGAGAGTAACTTCTTTAATGGGTATGGGATTTCCTTTGGGACTGACAAAACAATTTTGTATGTAGGCAGACCTTGTTATTACAACTCATTGTGAATGTACTGCATACCACTAAATGGTTCACTCTATAATAGCTAATTTTATTATGTGAATTTTATCTCAAAAAATAAATCATAAAGAAGGGAATGAAAATTATGTACTATAAAAATAGAAAAATAATAAGTCATGAAAGCAATTTTTGAAAACATACATAGACACAATGAAAAATAATAATTTGATAAATACTGAAGAGGAATTCAATAAGGTACAAAAGTACTAAATAAATAAAACACAAAAATCACAGATATTCATGTATCTAAAAACGTGATCTCAAAGTACATAAGGCAACAACTGGAAGAACTAGAAGTAATATTAGATATGAATCAATAAATAAAATTAGATACTATTTATTAAATAGTAAGAATTTAAATTATATCTCCCAGAAAGAGAATTTTAAAAGACAGGGAGAGAGAGAGAGTGGGGAAAGAGGTGGGGGAAAGAAGAGAGAAGGCAGTAATGAAAGAAAAAGGGAGAGAAAAAGAAAGAAAGGTACAGAAAATTTGAAAAAACACAGTACTGAAATGTGATTATACACAAACATTTTAATCTCAGTTTTAAGTGACTGTTTATGTTTTGATGGATGTGCTATGATTAAATATAAATTAGGTGGTAGTTTAGTTCCTAAGTCATGTCCGACTCTTGCAACCCCATGGACTGTAGCCTACCAGGCTCCTTTGTCCACGGGATTCTCCAGGCAAGAATACTGGCGTACATTGCCATTTCCTTCTCCAGGGGATCTTCCTGACCCAGGGCTTGAAATGTGGTCTCCTGCACTAAAGGCCTGTTCTCTACCAACCAAGCTACCAGGGATTTAGACAAACATAAATTTATTTAATCAAAAATCAAAAATTTGCAAAATTAATTACTTTTAAGTTGACAGTTAAATTCTCAATGAATTTGACAGGGTCAACATTATGCAGATTGTGTTATTTGACCATAGTTGATTAATTTATAAATCAAAATTGAATGCATAGCTAATACTAATCCATTACATTTGGAATCAAAATTATATTCTACAAAAATTTTAGGCAAAAATGTTAATACTCAAAAAGAGCAATAATATGTGTATTTAATATAAAATTTATAATAAAATAACAAAATCCAATAATAAAAATATGGTCCATGGAATACAGTTTATGAAATACTTAAAGTATATTTTCAATTACCTTTATACAAAGAGGAAAATGACTGATTTAATGGAATGCTTTTAGTTTAAGAAGTTGGAATAAGGAAATTGAACACACTAATTGAAACTAATTTAAAAAAAGGAATAATAAAGTTAAGCCCATTAAAATAAATGCTTCTCAGGGAAGTGATGGCTTTCCAGGTGGCTTGGTGGTAAAGAATTCTCCTGTCAATGCAGGTGGTACAAGAAATGTGGGTTTGACCCCTGGATAGTAAAGATTCTCTGGAGCAGGAAATGGCAACCCACTCCAGTATTCTTGCCTGGATAATCCCATATTCAGAGAAGTCTGATGGGCTACAGTCCACGGCCTCATCGTCAGACACGACTGAAGGACTGAATACACACATACAGAGAAGTGAGGGAAATGACTTGGAATGAGGCCACAGGGTGAAGATAAACTCAGGAGAGGGAGGAGTTTACATGGACTGATATGTCAATGATTTCTGAAACAAGGAATGAAACTGAATGTTGTGATACAGTCAAAACTATATATATATATATATAATTTATTCAAAACAATGTCTTATATGTATAATTTATATACTGCATGTTTTGATAGGCAGTATTCTTATTACATTTCAATGCTAAAAGGTCTTTCTAATTTCCCTTTTGATTAATTATCCATCTAGAGTTAGTTAGCATTAATTTGTAACTTTTTGATATTTATAGTACAATTGCTTTATAGTCAAAATATGTTGCCTGTGTAATCCAATTTATTACAAATTTCTTGAAACTTAATCGGCAAAAAGTTTTGTCAATGGATTGAATTGTTTCATGTGTCTTTGAGTGGGCATATACTGTCTCTTACTGTTGGGTAATCAGTATTATACATGCCTACTGAAGCTTGTTAATTGCATTATTAAATGTTTCTATATTCTTACTGATTTTCTGCTTGATTAATTAATGACTGGAAGGGTATGTTAAAAATCACATTCTATTATGGTGAATTTATTGATTTCTTCTTGTAGTTCTAATAATTTGAAAGGATTTTATTAGGCACACAATTAAAAATTATTATATCTATAGTGAACTACATCTTAGAACTTACCATATTTAGCCTCTTCAAATTTAGAAATAAAATATGCCCTAAAGTCTTGCATTCTTTTGTTATTCTGGAGAACTTTAGTTATATAACAGAAGAACTCATTTTGATTAACATTTGTGTATGTTTTTTCATCTCTTATGGGCTGACACATGTTCCCCCCAAATTCACCCAATTTCATATGTTACCATTCTAATCCCCAGAACAGAATGTGACTCTATTTCAAAACAGGGTTTTTAAAGAGATAAATAAATAAAAATGACATCATTAGGGTTGGTCTTCATCCAATATGACTGTTGTGTATTAGAGGAGGAAATTAAGGCAGGGACATTTACAGACAAAAGACGATGTGGAGACAAGCAGGGAGAAGGTATCACAAAGCCAAAGAGAAAGGTGTGAGACACACACTTCCTGTTAACTCTCATAAGGAACCACCCTGTCAATACCTTGATTTCAGACTTCTAACCTGTATAATTGTGAGAAAGTAAATTTCTGTTGCTTAAGACACATAGTCTGTAGTAGTTTATTTTGGCAGACCTAGCCAAGCAATACACCAACCTTTTTCTCTAGTCCTTTTACATGGGTGTTTCCTCTGAAAACTTTCCTTCGTATTTTTAATCCAAAGTCTCAGTTCAGGTTCAATTGGTCAGTATGTCCAACTCTCTGTGACCCAGTGGAGTATAGCATGCCAGGCTTGCCTGTTCACCACCAACACCCAGAGCTTGCTCAGACTCATGTCCATTGAGTCGGTGATGCCATCCACCCATCTAATCCTCTTCTCTTCCTGCCATGAATCTTTCCCAGCATAAGGGTCTTTTCTAATGAATCAATTTTTGCATCAGGTAGCCAGAGTATTGGAGTTTCAGCTTCAACATCAGTCCTTCCAATGAACACCCAGGACTGATTTCCTTTAAGACTGACTGGTTGGATCTCCTTGCAGTTCAAGGCACTCTCAAGAGTCTCCTGGAACACCACAGCTCAAAAGCATCAATTCTTCAGCACTCAGCTTTCTTTGGAGAAGGCAATGGCACCCCACTCCAGTACTCTTGCCTGGAAAATCCCATGGATGGAGGAGCCTGGTAGGCTAAAATCCATGGAGTCATGAAGAGTCGGACACCACTGAGTGAATTCACTTTTACTTTTCACATTAATGCATTGAGAAGGAAATGGCAAGCCACTCCAGTGTCTTTCCTGAAGAATCCCAGGGACTGAGGAGCCCGGTGGGCTGTCATTGTGGGGTCGCACAGAGTCAGACATGACTGAATTGACTTAGCAGCAGCAGCAGCTTTCTTTATATTCCAACTCTCACATCCATACATGACTACTGGAAAAACCATAGCTTTGACTAGATGGACTTTCTCGGCAAAGTAATGTCTCTGCTTTATATTATGTTCTCTAGGTTGACCATAGTTTTTCTTCCAGGAGTAAGCATCCTTGAATTTTATGGCTGCAGTCACTATCTGCAGTGATTTTGGAGCCCCCAAAATAAAGTCTCTCACAGTTTCCATTATTTCCCCATCTATTTTGGAACCAGATGCCATGATCTTAGTTTTTTGAATGTTGAGGTTTAAGACAGCTTTGACTCTCCTCTTTTATATTCATCAAGAGGCACTTTAGTTTCTCTTCACTTTCTGCCATAAGGTGGTGTGATCTGCATATCTGAGATTATTGATTTTCTCCCATCAACCTTGATTCCCGCTTGTGCTTCATCCAGTCTATTTCTCATGATGTACTCAGAATATAAGTTAAATAAGCAGGATAATAATATACAGCCTTGACGTACTCCTTTTCCTATTTGGAACCACTTTGTTGTTTAAGGTCCAGTTTTAACTGTTGCTTCTTGACCTGAATACAGATTTCTCAGGAGGCAGGTAAGGTGGTCTTGCATTTCCATCTCTTGAAGAAATTTCCAGTTTGTTGTTATCTACGCAATCAAAGGCTTTCAATAAACCAGAAGTAGATGTTTTTCTGGAACCCTCTAGCTTTTTCAATGATCCAACAGACTGAACTGAACTGAACAGATGTTGGCAAATGATCTCTGGCTGCTCTGCCTTTTTCTAAATCCAGCTTGAACAGCTGGAATTTCATAGTTCACATACTGTTGAATCCTGGCTTGGAGAATTTTGAGCATTCCTTTGCTAGCTTGTGAGCTGAGTGCAATTGTGGGGTAGTCTGAGCATTCTTTGGCACTGCCTTTCTTTGGGATTGGAATAAAAACTGACCTTTTCCAGTCCTGTGGCCACTGCTGAGTTTTCCAAATTTGCTGACATATTGAGTACAGCACTTTCACAGCATCATCTTTTAAGATTTTAAATACCTCAACTGGAATACAAAAGTCTAGTTAATCCCATTCAATTATCTTGTTAATATGACATATTTGTGTTTTCTTTCTGCCACCCGAATCTTTTCTTTTTATTTATCCCATGTGTTCTGTACCCAGTCTACACTGAACACAACTATTCTTCCTTTTGACATTTTTCATTTTCTTTTGCCATACCCACTGATTTAGAAGATACATAAGCTGTTTTGTTTATGTTAGTGAGTATCCTTGACACTTTAGCAAGTGTAGAAAATATCAGTTCAGTTCAGTTGCCCAGTCATGTGCAACTCTTTGCAACCCCATGAATTGCAGCACGCCAGACCTCCCTGTCCATCACTAACTCCTGGAGTTCACCCAAACTCATGTCCATCGAGTCGGTGATGCCATCCAACCATGTCATCCTCTATCATCTCCTTCTCCTCCTGCCCCCAATCCCTCCCAGCATCAGAGTCTTTTCCAATAAGTCAACTCTTCACATGAAGTGGCCAAAGTACTGGAGTTTCAGCTTTAGCATCATTCCTTCCAAAGAAATCCCAGGGCTGATCTCCTTCAGAATGGACTGGTTGGATCTCCTTGCAGTCCAAAGGACTCAAAAATCTTCTCCCACACCACAGTTCAAAAATATCAATTCTTCAGCACTCAGCTTTCTTCACAGTCCAACTCTCACATCCATACATGACCACTGGAAAAGCCATAGCCTTGACTAGATGGACCTTTGTTGTCAAAGTAATGTATTTTCTTTTCAATATGCTATCTAGGTTGTCTAAAATAAATCAACAATTCACTATCTGAATCATTAAAGTATCTAGAAAGCATTAATTCTAGGCAGATCTATTATAGTTTAAATGAAGTAGGCTATGTAGCTAATTTCAATCATGCTTTTGAAAAACTCTACTAACTGAGATTTATTAATTTTGTTTTATATTAACCATTTGAATTCAGACTTTGTCCAGATCAAAAACCTATTCACCAATTTACTAACACATACTCTCATTTGACATCACCACCTTCTTCCTAGGTATATTCTTCCTCTTTTTGTATATTGATTCACACTTTAGTGATGGTTTGGCAGGATATAACTTTCAACATTTCTCAGAATATATGTTTAGGTCATGCTCTAGAGAAAGAGTTTTGCTAGTATTAAGCCTTAGGATGCAAATTACTTTTTGTCAATAATTTGAAGGTCTTATTCCTTTCTTTTTCACTGTCCTAAGTACAAGATTTTAAAAAGTCAATATGGTTTTTCCTTTCCCTAATCTCATAAATATTTCATTTAATTTTTAAAAATAAATGTTGTACTTGTTTTCTTACATAATATAAAGTGTTATTGTTTCCTTGGAAATAATCTGTAACATTCATTTAACAACTGGATGATGACGATCACTTTCATCTCAGGAATCTAATTATGATTAGCACATTTTTTTTTCAAATACTTATATGACATATATTTTAATGGCTTCCCCAGTGGCTCAGAGGTTAAAGAGTGCCTGGAATGCAGGAGACCCGGGTTTGATCCCTGGGTCGGGAAGATCCCCTGGAGAAGGAAATGGTAACCCACTCCAGTACTCTTGCCTGGAGAATCCCATGGAGGGAGGAGCCTGGTAGGCTACTAGTCCATGGGGTCGCAAAGAGTCAGACACGACTGAGCAACTTCACTCATTCACTCAATCATTTCTTCTCTGAATTGTAACTTAATTTTATATTTTTTTGTTGTTTTAATTATGGCCAGCTGATATTATTATCATCTCAAAACTTTGTTTTAATATTGAAACAACTTCAAATTTAAGCTTTTTAGACTGCATTTCATAAGGTTCTCTCTTATTTTACCTCCTTTTAATACACTAGAATAGTTTTGTTTTAACTTTACTTGCAACAGGTTATTGACAACAAGAATCATAATCATACATGTTATGATTTAACACATATGAGTATATTCTCATTGTCCTTAACATATTTTAAACTCATTTTCTTGTCTCACATTTGCTGCAAAAGATATGACAGTAGTTATTATTCCAAGCTTTGCTTGGTTTATTACATGTTTAAGACATTATAAAAGCATGGCAACATTAAAGCTGAGTTTATTCACTCAACATATTTCTATTGATGGACTATGGTCCAAACACTGTTAAAAGCACTGAGCTTATTTTGAAGAACAATGCAAATGTGGGCATGAACAGTAATAGGGGATATAGCTGCTGGGGTATCCAAAAAAATCCCAAATGTTTAAAAAGTACAGATATAAATATGTTAAATCTTCTCCTTCATTAAGAAACCTATTTCTGTTTTTTTGTTGTTTTTTTTTACTTTTCTCCAGCAAACATTGATTTCCATCCAATGAGAATGAAGTTAACAAACTAATATAGAATCAATATGATAAGTTATTAGGTTGATGAAAATGCCAAAACTATTTGCCTCAGTCTTGACACCTTATAATTTAAAATGTCTTTTGCAATATTTTTTATTTTATTCTATAAAATAATAAACATTTTAAGGATGCAGAAATCTTATTATTTATATCATTAAGTCTCTAGTCCTCCTTCAGGTTTTGTAAAAGATGAGACAGATGTTGGAAGTCTACATGGTTGAAGAGTAAATGTTTATGCACCATTTGCTGCCAAGGACACCAGAGATATCAGACTGTCATGCAAACTTTCCAGTCTGATACCCATGGAGAATTTAACACTAGAAGAGAGAAAGAGAAGAAACTGCATGTTAAAATTATCAAGAAGCTCCTTATTTAAAATCAATGGGTAATGTTTACAAAGGTGTACAAAATATTATATTTTACTGTTCGCTGATCAAAAATATTATTTTAAACATACAAATGTGACTGCACCATTACTGTTTTATACAGACTGGAAGTAAGTAATGTCCAGACAGTTTTTTAACAGACATTTTTTAAAAACAAGTATTTAGAACTAAATAGAACAGAGAAAGAAAAGATATAATTAATAAGTAAGCCAATATATTGATGCCTACATTTATTTATATGGATAAGCAATGATTGTAGATTTTCATTGCAGCATAATTTTGGTAGAAAATTATATAAATAATCAACATTAATGAAAGCAGTAACTTCAATATATTTACATTTAATTTAAATTACTAATCAGTAACTAGATTATTCTAAAATCTTAAATCATATCTATAGTCCCATATAGCATGAATAACATTCAAATTGTGCAATAAGATTCAAACAACAATTTTGGAGACTTTAAAAAATTTTATGACTCAGAATAGCTGTTTCAATTACTATTTTGTTTTTCAGTGTTTTCCTTTGATATCATGTAGCCATAGAGCATCCCAGGTGGTGCTAGTAGTAAAGAATCTGCTTGCCAATGCAGAAAAAGCAAAACATAAGGGTTTGATCACTGGGTCAGGAAGATTCCCTGCAGGAGGAAATGGTATCCCGCTGCAGTATTATTTCCTGAAAAATTCCATGGGCAGAAGAATCTGGTAGGCTACAGTCCATGGGGCCATAAAGAATCGGACATAACTGAACACACATATTCTTGTTTAATCTGAATTTAATTCCACTTTAAATTTATTTACATTGGGTTATCAATGATTATCAACTGTGCAACCAGTTGTTCCTGTTATAATACTTATACAACTTTCCATGAGAATCTATTGAACTGATGCAGGTAACTATATCTTACTGACTCTTTTTGTTGTGTATTAAAGTTTCTAACTAAAGAAATAAAGTTTAGAACTAAAAAGGTACCAGCTTCTCTTTTAAATTCAATTCATAATAAAAATAATTTGTATAACATTATATTCACTCATATGGGAAGTATAGCTTTAAAAATCATAAAGCAAAGGTCACCTTTTACTCCTGATAAAATGTCTACTGAAATTTTGCAAATATTGAGGCTATTCTATCCCTTGATTTATTAAAAAATAAACTAAAATTGGTTTCTGTAATAGTTCATTTACTGGGAATATTTTCTTCTTTAGTGAAGCATCTGTATTTTCCTGTAAGAAACGAAGCGCTAATCTATGTTTGGTGTAGGATGCAGGATGCATGGGGCTGATGCACAGGATGATTCAGGTAGAGGATGTGGGGTGGGAGGTGGGAGGGGGCTTCGGCATTGGGCGATTGTGTTCACCTATGGCTGATTCGTGTCAATGTATGGCAAAACAAATACAGTATTGTAATTAAAAAAATAAATAAATTTAATTTAAAAAATACAAATATTTCTTGATGTCAAACTATCAACACAAAGATATTTTATAAACAATATTTATATGTGTTCTTGAATAGCAAAATACATATTTCCACTTATAGTTTAGGCTATAGTAGATCTAAAAATAAGTCATAATACTTTGTTTCTCCTATATTCAATATCAGGACATTGTAATCATGACATAGACATGTGTTACTCTCCAGTCAAAATCCTTAAGTGGTTTTCTAAGTGGCTGTACATGGAACTAGCACTTCTAATGTTTTGAGATTAGTGTTTTGTGTATGTGTATGTGTGTGTATAGGCACACAATATTAGTATACATATATGCAATATGAAAGACCCAAGTTTGATCCCTGGGTCAGGAAGATTCCTTGGAGATGGGAATGCTACCTACTCCAGTATTCTTGCCTGGGCAATTCCATGGCTAGAGGAGGCTGGAGGCTGGGTTTCAAAGAGTTGGACACAACTGAGTGACTAAAGAACAATAAATTCTATGTAATATGTGAACATAATACATATATAGTGTTATGAAACTGAAAGTGTTAGTCACTAAGTCCTGTCTGACTTTTACAGCCCAATGGACTGCAGCATGCCAGGCTTCCCTGTCCTTCACTATCACCCAAAGTTTGCTGAAACTCATTTCCATTGAGTTGGTGATGCTATCTAACCATCTCATCCTCCACTACCGCTTTCTCCTTTTGCTTTCAATCATTCCAGCATCAGGGTCTTTTCCAGTGAGCAGGCTCTTCACAGCAGGTAGCCAAAATATTGGAACTTCAACTTCAGCATCAGTCCTTCCAATGAATATTCAGGCTGTTTTACATTAATATATAGTTGTTGTCATATTTAATTCTCAATTTATGCACAACACAGTAGGAAGTTTTATCTTAAGTGTGGTTTTTGGAACAATTTTTAGAAAAGAAAATAATTCCATATTTTCTGAATTTGACTAAATTGTACAATAGTGTGGTACTTAACAATACTTAGTCCAGTAAAAAAAAAAAAAAAAAACACAGATTTTAAGAATTTTTCCCACTGATTTTGCCTATTATTATCCTTTGCCTTGACCTACTGCCAATAGACTTTATGCTCTTTCAAAGAAGAAAATATTTAGTGAAGTTACTCCTGAAACTATCAAGAAGACATTACTAATTGACAAAGTAATAACTAATCTTTGTGTTTTTTTTTTTTAATTTGTGTGTAATACCAGATTCTCTTCATGCCCCACCCCTATTTTGTAGACATTGTTACCATTTTATACAGATAATCAGAAATGTAGGTAGAATGCTTGCATAAATATTTTACTAAAAATGACCATGCATGCTGTTTACTGGGTGAGGTCATGTTTGCTAGCTAGACGAATTAGATTTTGAATTTTTACAGGCTGTCCCTTTAGAAGAGACAGATGAACACTGGAGAAGAATATGGAAAAAAAGTTTCCTTTCCTTATTTTTTTAGAAGATAGACACACACACACATTAAAAAAAATCTTTCCAACATGGTTATGGTAACAGTATTATATTATGTAACTGCAACTTCATTTACTTTGGTCATTTTTCCTGTCAAAATATAAATGATTGGTAAGGATAAAGCTTAGGTGCAATGGGTATTGGCTACTATTATTTATTCTTTAATCTCATCTTTCTGGTTACATTAGCTAAAAGCAGTTTAGGAGCAGTCTGCAGAGTGAGGTAAATTGCACCGCATTCTATTATGTACATTGAGAGGGCCAAGGGCTTTCAAGCAGAGTTGAGAGATGAAGCTGAAAGTGGGATCACATCAGAAACAAATCTCTCTGATCTAACTGTGCTAGTCTGGGTCAATCCCTCATTATCTGTTACTGGAAAATCATAAAGCCTAAACATTTATCATTTTCCTATCTTATCTACGTTTTGGAACAAACTGATTATTTAATTTGTCCTGAAATGTTACAGATATTCTTAGAATCTCTGAGTGATTACACCCTAAAATGGAGAAGAGATAAGCTTTTCACACAAGCATAGTGTATTGACCTAGACTGGGAGAATAAAAGGAGTAAACTTCAAGTACTTGGAAAATGACATATTTTCAACATGGAAAATGTTTCAAGAGAAAGCAACATGAAACTCTAAACAGATGGAAGACTATAGTGCAGAATATAGAAAATGTTGAGTGTTTTAAACATCAAAATAAATATATAATGTAAAAATAATTTGGGACATTGAATATGTAATGCTTAGAATGCAACAGGAATGGAAATTATCTGGTGACCTGAATGTTGTATCTGGTATTTGTAGCATATGACTGAACAGGAACTGCAGGGAAAACAGTGAGTTTCTTTCCAATGCACAGTAGACAGAAGTCAATAAGAATTATTATAAAACTATAACAATATATTTTCTGTCTTTTATTTTAATCTTCTCAGGTTTATAACCAAGGAATTCAATAGTAAGACATTAAAGATATGCCTGTGAATTTACATGGGGCAGTAAGGGAGAGAGTGAATGTCCTGTTAATATAATTTTCCATCTTGCTGAAGCAGAGCATCTGTGTGTGTGTGATTACCTCACTTTCCCAGCTCTTAGATCTCCTAGACAGGAAGGGAATCTGCTGGAGGCAAAGATGATGCATACAAAGTCATGTTGGCAACTGTCAAAGTCAGCAGTCATATGAGCATGGAGTTTTAGATAAGCTGTTTATTTGTTGGAGCTCAGTATAGTGGATCCCAGAGAGAATTATGAAGTGCGTATTTTTAAACATCACCTATTCCCACAGTGAAGAACATTGTTCCCTGGAGAAAATGGGTAAGTTCACTCTAATTTTTTTAAAGGTAAATAATACAATATATAATACAGTGGAGAATTCTAAAATAATAAATAATAGTTCATCATTGAACAAGTAAGCTAGGCTTTCAATTTATAAATTTAACTTTTATTTCTAATGTCACAATTTAAAAGCATCAAGAAAGGAAATAGAAAATGTAAACCTGTAAAAATTAAATATACACATTTATATTTACACTGTATATATATTTAATGTGTAATAAGTGGGAGTAAAGATGGCACTGTAAGTAAGAAATACAGTATAGAATAATCATTAAAGAACTAAAATTACTACTTTGATCTTACAGAACTGAAGGAGGCAGCTATACCCTACTGGTGCAAGTGGGGAGTCACTTATTAAACTCATAATTTCTCTGGTCATACTCATTTAAAAAAATACTATAATACTGTTAAAAAAGATGACAGAAGGATATTTGTTATTTATGGTCAAGAAATGGGGAAGTAGTGAATCCAGGCTTCTAATCTATTCATTACTGAGATGGATATATTCCTTACTCTTATGGTCCTTCACTTTCTCCAATTTGTACTCCCAAGGTCACCACATGGTACAGAAGATGATTTGAAGATTCAGCAGTTATGTTTGCCTTTCAAACAGCAAGAAAGAATGAGGGAAAAGAGATATAGAACACTTCTCTTCAAGAAAACTTAGCAGAATTATTTTTCAAGTGACCAGTAAGAATTTAATCACATGGTCAAAACTGTTAAAAAGGGTATCTAATTTTCATGGCTGTGCATTTCAGAATCACATTTTCATTACTGAGGAAGAAAGAGCACATTTTGAAGTAATAAAATGTCTTCTAAAATTCTGATAATAATATCTACCTAATACTATATTTTCCCATGGTATTCATATGAGAGATTACATAAGAAATGACATTGCAGTACATATATCACTCAACTAAACTTTTCAGTGGCACATGATGGTCCAAGTATAATCTGAATTATATCTTCCATTTCCTTCAAATCTTACTTTTATGCTTCATCAATAATGTGTGGGTGTGTGTTACTCTCTCAGTCATGTCAGACTGTTTGTGATCCCATGGACTGTAGCCTGCCAGGATCCTCTGTCCATGGAAATCTCTAGGAAAGAATACTGGAGTGATTTGCCATTTCCTTCTCCAGGGGACCTTCCTGACCCAGGAATAGAACCCAGGTCTCTTGCACTGCTGGCAGATTCTTTACTGTCTGAGCCACCAGGGAATACATCATCAATAATAATTATGCTTTAAAATTAACATTTTATTTTATGTCAGGGAGAATTCATTTATTTTTTAAATCCTTAGGCTCCTTTTTGGTTATCTCCTGCTTCCTGGCTCAGTAATAATTACGTTGATACTAAGAATGTTCTGTTTCCTGCCCTGTATCCTTAGAAAGTTCACTTACTTAAAGCCAAGTGAAAGAAATTACTGGAGGTCTAGCAAAGCCACACACAAGTACACACCCCCAACACACATTTGTACCCATACACACAGAGTTCTAAATCAAAGCACATTGTGCTAAAAATTTAGAAAACTGGGCATAAATGCAAGATTTGAGAAGAAACTATGGAGAAGAATATTGGGCAGTTACAAAAGATTAGGGACTTAATAGATCACTGAAAATGTTTAAGAATCTGATTGGCATCAAATTTATCCAAAATATAAAAGTAAATGTGCAAATGTCTTCAAAATTCTTAAAAAAATAATTATCAATCTAAAAGTCTGTAGTAAGGAAACCTATAAATCTGATAATGGTAAAATAAAGGCACATTTAGGTATGTAACACCTAAAATGTCTTGCCTTACATACATAAACAACTCATAAACATGTGGAGGGAACTTCTATCAAAATTAGGTTATAAATCAGTATAACTTTGAACTAATAACATAATCAATCTTGGTTCATAATAATGTGCTGGGTTCATAATAATGTGCTGGGTGTTTCACATAAACCCAGGTGAATGTGCTGGATGTTTCACATAAACCCAGGTGAATGTCCTGGGTGTTTCACATATACCCAGGAAGAGCAGTGGACACCATCTTGTTTCACCAAGCTGCCCATGGTAAAACTGAGGAGAAGAGACAGGAGTTTAAAAAGACCTTTTCAGTATTCAAACAGAAGTAAAAATAGAAAGGGATTTCTGGTTTGAAATTTAAATTGTTTCTCATACCCGCCTACTCAAGACTTTCAAATGAAAAAGGGCTTCAGAACAAAAGTTAAACTCAGCATGTAAATATAAGATCATTGGTAAAGAAAGACCTGAGAAATATTGAAAGTGTTGCCTCAGAGAAGTGTTTGATTAGACAAGAGACCTACAAGTGATTCTGAAGACATGCCTCACAATTTTTATCAAATTTTAGGGCTTCAAAAATCTTAAGAATGCTGTTCTTCAGCAGCCTTCAGGAAGACCACAGCAGAAAAGTTCTTACTTTGGGGAAAATAAAAAGTAATATGCCTTTTGTCAAACAGAGCAGATAACCAATTGATGGATAAGAAAGCCATTAAATATTTATGGTTATTTTAGCTTTTAGATGGAAAGGGACAGAGACAATGCAAAGGGCAGCATTAGGCTCACAAAATTACTCAACTGGCAATCTCTGCCCAGTTGTGTTTCAGAACTTTCTCAGTCTGTGTGCCTTGGTGCCTCCCATTCCACCCTGTTTAAATAGGAGTGGCTGTATTAACTATTCTATTTCTGTTTACCACTGGACATGAGTTGTGAGGGTCAGAACTTGTCTTTTAAGCTCTTAACTCTCAAGATTGAAATTAAAAAAAAAAAAAAAAATGAAAGCACAGAGCTTCACAAACAGAACCACTTCTGATAACTTGATTCCGATAAGTAGATCCTGGACATCAAGCATGAGTGGGATCCAGTGGATCAAACACCAGCGCACTATGGGCAGCAAGACAGTTCTGGCCCATGTGTTTTTGTAAATAAAATATCATTAGAATACAGCCATACATATTTGCTTACACATTATTTGTGAGTCCTTCAAACTACAATGGCAGAGGTGAGCAGTCTGAACAGAGCTCATGTGTCTTACAAGAGCTAAATAAATTTATTGTTCTATAGATAATTCTTTGGTGATGGATCTTACAAAATGGTAAGTGGATTTTTCATATGGAAATAAAACAACTACTGTGAAGCTACAGGTCAGTATATTAGTAGCTTAGTTGTGTCCGACTCTTTGTAACCCCATGGACTGTAGCCAGGCAGGGGCCTCTGCCCATAGACTTCCCCAGGCAAGAATACTGGACTGGGTGTTCATTTCCTTCTCTAGATGCTCTTCCCAATCCACATACTGAAGCCAGGTCTCCCGCATTTCAGGTAGATTATCCTCTGAACCACCAGGGAAGCCCAGACGTCAGAGACTGATGATTTTAAAACAGGCCCTCATATTCTGTTTCAATTCTCCCACAGATATTTCAGGATAATTTCTCTCCCCTCAAATATGGAGTTCAGTCTTATTTTCTCATTTCTAATGTGTGAACTGCAATAGAAGTAACAGTGTCCAAAGCAAGGTCCTAAAAATATTACAGCTTCTGCTTGGCTTACTCTGACTTAGGACATACACTTTTGAAACCCAACCACATACTGTGAGGTAGCCCAGATTAGTTACAGGGAGAGAAACATGGATAAACCCAAGTAGAGAGAAACTGAGAGCCCAGTTTATTAAAAAAAAAAAAAAATTAACAACCTCCAGACATCAGTGGAAAAAATGATTTTGATGATTCCAGCCCCTGGCAGAGAAGGCATGGACACAGATGCATGTTCTTGGGACTTACGTTGACTATATATCCCAACTTCCAAATCTGCCTACCTAACAAAATAGTAGTGTGTCCCTGCCAAGACTAAATTAATGTTACAACTTGAGAAAACACCCTGTAAGCTGGAGTTCTTTCCCTAGGATGTTGTATATAATCTAAGATACAGTGCTGTGTCTCCAATAGCTAAAATATATTAGTGCAGGAAATTGAAAGTGAAAGTCACTCCAATTGTGTCCAACTCTTTGAGACCCCATGAACTGGAATTCTCCAGACCAGAGTACTGGAGTGGGTAGCCTTTCCCTTCTCCAGGGGATCTTCCCAACTCAGGGATCAAACCTGGGTCTCCTGCATTGCTGGCTGATTCTTTACCAACTGAGCCACAGGAAGTAAACGGAGGGATTACTATTGGCCTCTTCTCATGCTCACGCCCTGTGATTCTCCTGTAGAATCTGCGCTTCTAATCCCCACAATATTTTTACTCTGTCAATTTGAAATGATGTGTTTTGAATTAGGCATTTTGAATACATGGCATTAAATGGAATCATAAGGATTACAATAGACTTAAAGTTATGAGTAACACCTTGTCCTTTGGGCTTCTCATTGAAGAGGTTTAGCAGGGGAAAGGGAACAAAAAAAAAGAAAACAAAAAACCTAGGGTACTCTACTAAGCCCATATAGATTTTGATAACCACGAAGGGTTAAGGGCAATTTTACACTATTGTAGCAAGGGAGAAGTAAGCTTGGAACCCAGGAAATTCATGGTATTCCTCTAAGTTCTCCCAAGTCTGTGATAATCACGAATGACCAATATCAGTGACTACGAAGCATCATAAATGAAGTGATGCAAATCTCAGATACTTTATGAATAAAGGACCAATTGACCTCATGAACCAAGAACCTGGATATTCTGTATTCCTGGTGAAAAAGTCAAAATGTTCATTTAAGAAGAAAGATAACAAATACTGGTTACAGTCCCAAGACCAGCTGCAGTAATAAGAACTGCTGTAGGTAGTTAGGGGCTTCCCAGGTGGCTCAGAGGTTAAAGCGTCTGCCTGGAATGTGGGAGATCCAGGTTCAATCCCTGGGTCAGGAAGATCCCCTAGAGAAGGAAATGGCAACCCACTCCAGTACTCTTGCCTGGAGAATCCCATGGAGGGAGGAGCCTGGTAGGCTATAGCTCATGGGGTCACAAAGAGTCGGACACGACTAAGCCAACTTCACTTTCATGTAGGTAGTTAGGGCTTTTTTAACATTAGATCCTTGGAGAAGCTGCTATTGGGAATTATCTACCAAGGGCTCTGAAAAATTTAGCTTAATGGTAGGCAAAAGTTGATTTCTGTGGTTCAGTGAGTAGACTACTCTTATGTAACAATTTAAAATCCTCTTGGTTCTCCCTCTTTCTCCAGCTTAGCCATCGTATTATGCAGGGTTGCACAGCCTTCGTGTGAGCAGAACCTCACCACATTCATCTGATATCACTGCTGTGTGCCTCATAATTTCTGTTCAGGTGATACTCTGTCATTACAATGGAGGATGCCAGCAGGAAACTATACCTATGCGTACTCAACTCCAAGGTGCAGAAGTGTTAGCAGCCATGGAGTCTGTGATGTATAAATTCTACTCTCTTACTCCTTCAGGCTAAGAGTTTTGACATGCATTTCAAAAACACTATTTATAGACTTTCCTGGTGGGATTAAGTACCAGTCACCTGTAACCAGTGGCTAAATCCAAAATACACTTTTGTTTTGGCTTTTCCTCTCACCGTGTTTCACTCACCTGCCCTTTATATCCACTTCCTGAGATCACATTTTCAAATAAACTACTTGCATGCAAGTTTTTGTTTCAGACTTTGCTTTATGGAGAATGAAAGATAACCTCAGCTTTCTCATTTTTCAATATTTTGTTGACAACTCCTATTTGTGGTTATCTACTTCTCTTAGTTTTGTAGATTATAGGTTTATTCTGTTACTGATATGCCAGTGCTATCCTGGAAGAAACAGTGTTAGACGTGTAGGTAAGTAGACAGAAAGCAGTTAAGTAGCTGATTAATAGACAGATGCAGAAATAAGTATAACCATGGATATGCAGAGATACCAATATTATATGTATGAATGTGTTAAATTGTCATTTGCATGTAAATTTAAGATGCTGTATTTATGTAACTTAGCATCAAAACTTGTAGATAAAGACTGTTTCTAATTGATCTCTTCTTTATAATTTCTTGATTTACACTTTTGAAAAAGTAATCTCTCATGTTCAACAAAAGATTCAAGAGTGAAAACAATAACAACAAAAGCTAATATGCACATACTTTAATATTCAGTCTGGTAATTTGGTCCCAGGCAGTTCATGTTTTCCTAGGATGATTTCTTTAAAAAAAAAAAAAAAAAAGACAAAATTAAGAAGCATTACAAATATACAAAAAAAATTTTAAGTTCTTTTTAGATATGTTAATAAGAACACTAACATATTAGATATTTCATATGTATGAGAAGAAATTTGTTAAACATGAGTTTTATTCTTTTAATCTATAAAATACTAAAATACACTGAGAAAAACAGGTGTTAATTCAATAGATTGTGAAAAGATTAAGAATTTAATAATTTATCAGTTTTTTCAATTAACTATATTCTGAATCCTTCACCTAACTTCATCATAATAAGGTGAGCAAAAAGTAAGTCTCTAAGTCAGACTCATTGATTCTGGAATCAGATAAGAGGGGCACCACACATGAGGTTATAGTCTTAGAAGATAGATGATTTACTCAGATCCAATGCATAAAAGATCTCTCATATTTAATAGGATCTGATACATTTTATAGAAAAAAACAATTCAAATGTTTGTAATAGGAAAAATATTATGGGTCAATTCAGTCAGTCAGTTCAGTCGCTCAGTCGTGTTTGACTCTTTGCGACCCTATGAATCATAGCACGCCAGGCATCCCTGTCCAACACCACCTCCCGAAGTTCACTCATACTCATGTCAATTGAGTCGGTGATGCCATCCAGCCATCTCATCCTCTGTCATCCCATTTTCCTCCTGCCCCCAATCCCTCCCAGCATCAGTCTTTTCCAATGAGTCAGCTCTTCGCATGAGGTGGCCAAAGTACTGGAGTTTCAGCTTTAGCATCATTCCTTCCAAAGAACACCCAGGACTGATCTCCTTCAGAATGGAATGGCTGGATCTCCTTACAGTTCAAGGGACTCTCAAGTGTCTTCTCCAACACCACAGTTCAAAAGCATCAATCCTTCAGTGCTCAGCTTTCTTTAAAGTCCAACTGTAACATCCATACATGACTACTGAAAAACCATAGCTTTGACTAGATGGACCTTTGTTGGCAATGTAATGTCTCTGCTTTTGAATATACTATCTAAGTTGGTCATAGGTTTTCTTCCAAGGAGCAAGCATCTTTTAATTTCATGCATGCAGTCACCATCTGTAGTGATTTTGCCCAAAATAAAAATGTCTGTCACTGTTTCTATTGTTTCCCCATGCATTTGCCATGAAGTGATGGGGTTGGATGCCATGTTCTTAGTTTTTTGAATGTTTAGTTTTAAGCCAGTTTTTTCACTCTTCTGCTTCACCTTCATCAAGAGGCTTTTCAGTTCCTCTTCACTTTCTGCCATAAGGGAGGTATCATCTGCTTGTTTGAGCTTATTGATATTTCTCCTGGCAATTTTGATCCCAGTTTCTGCTTCATCAAGCCTGGCATTTCGCATCATGTACTCTGCATATAAGCTAAATAAGCAGGGTGACAATACACAGCCTTGATTTACTCCTTTCCATATTTAGAACCAGTCTGTTGATCCTAATTCAGTTCTAACTGTTGCTTCTTGACCTGCATACAGATTTCTCAGGAGTCAGGTAAGATGTTCTGGTATTTCCATCTCTTGAAGAGTTTTCCACAGTTTGTTGTGATCTACAGAGTCAAAAGCTCTGGCATAATCAATAAATCAAGTAGGTACTAGTTGATGGAAAACTAAAAACTATTTTATCTTTTCAAACACGAAAAGACAGACTGGTTTAGCATGAATGAATAGACATGAGTGTGTGAAAACAGCTGCATATATGGCAGAAAGAATCGCTGTGTGGAGGTCCCCATGTAACATTTAGGTCAAATTTTTACATTTATTTTTCTAGGCTTTCCATTGTATTTATCACCACTCTCACCACAAATAACAATATACTAGCATTGTAAATATGCAAACTATTAAGGAGTGAAATATAAAGCTACCTCAACCTCAAAATCTATTAAATCAACAGTTAGAAATAGTCTCAAAAGGGAAAGTGACACTTAGAATGACACAATTGCTAAGCTCTTCCTTTCCTATGATTTCACATATTGAAGCCAACTTCAGTCTTTTGTTGTCACATATTTTCTTTTTAACTCTGACTTTATGCTACACATTCCTACCCTGTCTTCAGGAAGATTCTTCATATTAAGTCATGCACATCTATTTGTTTCCAGAGCAAGTTTGTAAAGAAGTTTTTTAAAAGCCAATTTTACTATATTTTCAAATGTGAGACATCAATTTAAAAACATAGGTCAAAAACCACATCTGACTGCAAACAAATATTTTTTCTCTGATTTGAAATTACAATTTCTATCAAGGATGAGTTTGTTTCATCTCAGTTTTTAAATTTATCTTTTAGACAATTTTAGAAATAATCATTTACCTCGGTATCAGTCTTATTTCACTCTGACCACAATTGCAATACAAAATATTAATTTCTATTCTCTTCAAATTTACTATCCTGGCTGATAGCAAAGCACTGATTTTCAGCAGGATAATATTTGCCATATTAGCTGCTAATTTTCCTTTGAATGTCCTTTTCATTTCCTCTTCCATATACAGTTAGCTTTTATCTTCTCTCTCTCAATAGATCAGTGAATGGATAACATGCTAGACTACAAAAGGATTCATTCTTAATTTCTTTTACTGATAGAAAACTTTGATTTAAATGGTTTCTCAATATTGAATCCAAAATACTGAACTACAAGTAAATAATTTTCATGCTCTATGTAAATAGGAGGTGTATCACAGGCTGGAAGAAAATTAGAGGAATGTTCTGGTGGGAAACTGGAGTATGTTTGAGATGAAGAGAGGGAAATCTTCCCTGATCTGTCCAGCCTATGGGATGCAGAGAAGAGTCTGGGAAAAATATGTACATCAGGCTAAAACAAAATAAGAAATGGGGGATGTGGGGCTTCCCTGGTAGCACAGAGGTTAAAGTGTCTGCCTGCAATGTGGGAGACCCGGGTTTGATCCCTGGATCTGGAAGATCCCCTGGAGAAGGAAATGGCAACCCACTCCAGTACTCTTGCCTGGAGAATCCCATGAGGGAGGATCCTGGTAGGCTACAGTCCATGGGGTCGCAAAGAGTCAGACACGACTGAGTGACAAACTACTAAACTACTATATTGAAATACAACAGTGTCACCTGTACTCCTGGAAGCATTCTAGGGAAACAGCATGACTGAGCACTCATTACGTCTCAAACAACAGAAGCAGTAGAGTTGAAAGGGTATAAATACCCTCATATGTGTGCAGCTATTCCCCACATATCTCGGGGTCTAGAGCCAATGCATATGGATAGGACTGGGAGTGAGGAGGATGTGAAGTCTGCAAATGAAGTGAAGATAACCTAGAAAAGAATTTCCCCACCAATGTCACTAGATAACAAACAAGTACAAAGACTCACATCCCCACACCTTCCAAAAAGAAAAAAATAAAACATGCAACTTGATTCTTATTAATGGGTCCACTGGTTATTATATCTCATCAAGGAGATGAGGAAAGATCTTGGATTCACTGAGACTAAATTTCTAAGCGGAGCCTCTAAGTAGAATTCAGATTAATTTATTAAAAAACAAAGTAATATTTCTTCCCTATCCATGTTCATGAATATGATTTTAACTGCTATATGTACAAATTTAGGATTTTGATCTCTAAATGCTATAACAACAATATTTATACATTTAAAAAATACTCTCATAAATGCATTTGAGTACTGCATAAGTATGGCATGATGTATAAGGCATACAAAGCTAAATGTTATAGATACATTAACTTTTTTCTGTTTTATGCTTGCTTACTATACTAACGCTAAAAATAATTTCAAGCTCACTCTTTTATCTTTAAAACAAAATATTTTAAACCATAAATTTAAATTTTTACTCATTTCCATTTATAGTTTTGTTTTTACCAAGCAAGCAGATCCAAGTAACTATGACTATGTATACTATGGAATGTGTTAAAAATAACTAACACCCACTGAATTCACTGATGTTTACAGAATATATAAATAAAATGTCAGTTGTAATAAACTTAAAAAAATTAAAATGATATATTTGCATATTTTATTTCACTATCTGTTCATCTGGACTCCCCTTGTGGCTCAGCTGGTAAAGAATCTGTTTGCAAGCAGGAGGCCTAGGTTCCATCTCTGGGTTGGGGAAGATACCCTGAAGAAGGGAAAGGCTACCCATTCCAGTATTCTGGCCTGAAGAATTCCATGGACTACATAGTCAATGGAATAGCAAAGAGTTGGATACGACTGAGGAACTTTCACTTTTCATGCATGTTATTATAAGTTTCATATACACTTCAATTATATATTATTCAGATTCTAGTCTAGGCTTTGTTGTTGTCTGCCACTAAGTCATGTCAGACTCTTTATGAGTCTTCATGGACTGCATGTAGCCCGCCAGGCTTCCCTGTCCTTTATCATCTCCCAGAGTTTGCTCAAACTTATGTCTATTGAGTTGATGTTGCTATCCAACCATCTTATCCTCTGTTGCCCCCTTCTCTTCCTGCCTTCAATCTTTCCCAGCATCATGGTCTTTTCCAATGATTTGGCTCTTCACATTAGGTGACCAAAATATTGGAGCTTCAGTTTCAGCATTAGTCCTTCCAATGAATATTCAGAGTTGATTTCCCTTAGGATTGACTGGTTTGATCTATGCCAGTATATTTTAATTAGGAAAAAAAACATCTTATTACAATATATTTTTACCAAAATTATCCTTTAGAGATTTTGTCTGTGAACTAATTGTTTGGTTCACTGTTCTAGTTGGAGTTACCCTAGAATTGTGATGAGGAAACAGTAGAGTTAATATCCTAAAATTGTACCTAAACAAATACCTATATCTTATCAATGTCCATACCTACCATCAACAAACATATCTACTTATAAGACATGGGTACTTTGAAAAGATGTATATTTTGGTGTTATGATTTATTATATCTATATTCTAAGACTGAAACAAATAATGTTATCTAAAATATAAAAATCTATATAGTAATTTTCATTTCCTTATTGAATGGAATATTACCACTGCTGGCTTGTCAGCCTCCACCACTGAGTTTAAAGTTTTTAACTAAATGTACTTTAACAGACTCATGTATAATTTACATCCGTATATAATCTTAGACAACATTCTTAAAATATTCATTGAGGTCATTATCTAACAATTGTCATAATTCAATATGTCATTTTGTCCTAAAAATCAGTTGTTTTTATTTGCTTTTAAAACATGTACATCATTTTGCCTCATCTCCAAAATTTTAGTAACCCTAAGTATTAGGAAGAAACCTTATTACTTTCGTAAGTAGCTAAAATGACTATAGTTTATAAGCCTTAGATTACCTTTCAACCAAAATGTCTGATGTTATCTTGGGAAAGCAGTTTAAGCACGGGTATTAACAGTATCCTGTCCACACTCAAACTACCCAAGGACAAAACCAGACCATCCACCCTTGTATTTTTCAACGCATTAGTGGTCTCCTCTCTAAGCTGCCCACACTAATAGTACCTGCCTCCTAGCACTGTTGTGAAGATTAAATCTGTGATGTATGTCAAAATACCTCCTGGCACATAATAAATACAAATATGTCAGCTACTTTTTCATTTGTGGTATGAAATGGCATCACTGTCACACGTAGCAAGTATGGACTTAGCTTTTAGAAACGTGTCTCTTGTTTTAAATATGTCTAAAAGCTACACCGAGTATATATGACTAATTTATAGCTATGTATAGACATAACTGAGAAAGAAAACAAACCATACTCTCCACTTACCACTGTATTCATGCTATTTATGTACAGTAGTCCACCTACTGTATAACAAATATGTTCCAAGACTCCCCTGTGGATCCCTGAAATCATGGAGAGTACTGAACCCTATAAATATATGTATGTGCGTGTTTTCTATACCTACATACTACATAAATTCAGTAACTTAGTTAATTCTTGTTTAAAAATTAGACAGTAAGTTATTAAAAATAATAACTAATAAAAATAGAACAATTATAGCAACATATTTTAAACAAAGTTTTATGAACTGTTGTGTTTCTACCTCATCAACTTCTTTAACTCTGAAACGTGGGAGCAGACTCTTCCTTTGTAGATACAGCTTCTTAGGTAATTTATAGTCTAAACCTATTCCTGATATGTGTACCCATCCCTTGTGTGGTTTAGTCACTAAGTTGTGTCTGACTCTTCAAACCCATGGACTGTAGGCTGCTTGGCTCCTTTGTCCATGGGATTCTCCAGGCAAGAGTACTGGAATGGGTTGCCATTTCCTCCTCCAGGGGATCTTCCCGATTCAGGAATCAAACCCAGCTCTCCCGCATTGCAGGCAGATTCTTTACTGACTGAGCTATGAGGGAAGCCCATATATGCATTAACCATCCTTTACATGCAGCAAATTGCTTAGTGTCACTCCATTTAGGAGATCCTTTTGAATCCTTCATATTGGTTCCAGGATTTCTGGTGCAACAATTGCTGTCAATGTTTAGAACATGTTTTCCACCCTCAAAGATTAAAGACTTTTCCATCTCAGCTCAGCACTTATCAAACACTGTGGCTCTAAGTTTGGCAGCTTGAGGTGCAGCAGCAAAACCAGCAGGGATTTCTTATCTCTTCTTCACAATTCTAGGAGGAGAAGATTCATACTGTAGATCTTAGCAACATCAGCATACAATATTGTTTGTTTGTTTGTTTGTTTCCTTAGAGCTTCCCTGGTGGCTCAGATGGTAGAGGATCTGCCTGCAATGCAGAAGACCCAGGTTCAATCCTTGGGTCGGGAAGATACCTGGAAAAGGGAATGGCTACCCATTCCAGTATTCTTGCTTGAAGAATTCTGAGGCCAGAGGAGCCTGGCTGGCTGCAGACCATGGGATCACAGAGAATCAGACATGACTGAGTGACTTTCATTTTCGCTCTATCTTTTAAATTTAAAGGAAGCACTTCAAGGTTTCTCTTTGGCATATCTGTATTGCCAGCCTCACTACTCTTATGCTTTGCAGCCATTATTAAATAAAAGGAAGGTTATTTGAACACAAGCACTGTGATACCACAACACACAACCGTACATCTGATAACCCAAGAATATAGGAGTAGGTCACCTTTCCCTTCTCCAGAGGATCTTCCCTACCCAGGGATTCAACCGGGGTCTTCTGTATTGCAGGTGGATTCTTTACCAGGTGAGTAACCAGTGAAGTCCCTCCGATAATCCAAGTCACTACTAAGTGACTAAAGGTTGGGATCAGCTGAGCAGAGATAATTCACATCCCAGGTGGCACTAAAAGGGACAGTGTGAAATTTCATCACTCTCCAAGTATGGCAGGGAATTTAGTCTCCAAATTATGTTCCACGAATTTCCCATTTACTGTTCTCAGACCACGATTGGCCGTGGGTAACTGAATCTGTGGAAAGTAAAACCATGGATAAGAGTGTACTACCATGGATAATGTGTCTGATTTTCAGAAGGGTAAGCTGTACTCTCAGGGTATAAATTAGCTATGTTTAAGATTGCTTAACATTTTACAGTTTCAGTAAGGTTTGTAGTTGTGTGTATGTAAAGTTTACTTGTATTATAGTATATTTTTACAGGTAAACTTATTATATACTTAAAAAGCTTTTCATGCATTTTTCAAGTCAGTGTTTGTATACTGACAGACTTTTAAAACTTTGAATTAGTTAATGGTTAACTTGCATTATATTTGTTATTTCCTTAATTAAAAAAAAAACAGTCTTTGAATCTCTTTTTCATATCTGTCCTTCTTGTTTTGAATGATATTTGTTCATCATTTTATACCCAGTTTCACCAGTTCTCACTATCCATCTAAAGGTGAACTTTTTGGTAGAGTCACTGGCTCCTTCATCTCATATAGAGTGATGAAATCTAGTGCACTTTCACCATATGGTCTGCACAACACAGAAGGCAATACAAAAATTGGTCAGTAATATTCTGCAAAATTTATCTATAAGCATATGAGTAATACAAGTTTTTTGGTTGCCAATAATGAAAAGGAAAGAACTGAGACTCATTGGTTTAAGTACATGATCTGTCATAAATGAACCATAGGCAATTAAACCTGACACTTTGGGAAATGTCTTTTTAACATTTCTCAAAAAGCAGAATGAGTCCAAATTGTTTTTTAAACTTAAAAGACAACAATTTGGATTCTAAAGTACTAATACAGCTTATAAATATGTATACTATAAAAATGTATTTAAATTTGTACATTTAAAAATGTTCTTATTATAACACCCAAATACAAACTACATTTGTCATGAGTTACCACAAACCATATTCATATTTACTACAACACATTGATAAAATACTGATAAATAAAGAAGCTGTTTCTATATTGTATATATCTGAGCATATAAAATACCCTTTTGTTAAATGGATATTGATAAGAAGGACAATATAAAAGCCACATATCTTCAATTTGCTGCACCACTACTCAAAGGGACTAAGATCAGCTTTTTTTTTTTTTTTAAGAAGTTATAGAATAATAAAAGATTAGAGTTGACTTAGCTGCTGTTTTTTAATCTAATATAACCTTGGCATTTCACAACTGAATCAAATACCCCTAACTTACTGCCTGTCAGAGATTAGGAAGGTGAAAAATGTTTGTTGAATGAAGTGGGTTGTTCTTTGCAGTAACACAAAAGTACTGCCTGGAAGATAAAAACAACACAGGTCTCTGGAATGCTAAACATTTTCAGGAAGGTTATACAAGACTGCAGTCAAATAGTCTCTGATAACTAATTTGTGTATGAGGTTACTAGGACTATATTTAAAAACACACATACATACACAATATGTACCTAATTCTACGGAGATGAAAATAATTTTAAAAGTTTTCTCATCAAGGTTTAACCTCAACCAATATGCAATATATTTTACTACTTGAGCCAACTTCCAATTGTATTTAGTCACTGTTTTTGAAAAACAGCAGTGAGCAGAATTTTTTCTTTTTCTGAGTGTTGCATATCACATATATAATTTTAAAACTTTTTTTCAAAAAGTATGCTTGATTTACATCAACTTACATCTATGTAAGTTGACTTATATTGTTAGTTTCTGCTGTACAGAAAAGTGAATCAGTTATATATACTCATATACCCACTCTTTCTTAGACTGTTTTCCCAAATAGGTCAATTATAATTATTTGCTTTTTTATTTCATCTCTGAAATATATCTTCTTTATCATTTCAACTATACTTCATCATAAGTATATATATGCATATATATAAATCATATATACAGCTAATATTTATATCCATAGGCAGTTATTAATGTGATTTTATAAAAAGGGAAATATTATAAGTTTTATCTCCATATGGAATTTTTACTCTATGATCAGTTTAATAACAAATAGTTTTTAACTTTAAAAATATATATTTTTGCATTCTTCTTGAATTTATACTATTGTTTTTTTAAAATTACTTATTTTTCTGTCAATTTATAATGTTTTATGGGCTAAATCAAGAAATTATCTTTAAGATCCCTTTTAAAAGTGATGAATATTAAGGAACAATCTCTTATTGATTTTTTTGAGACAAATGTATTGATTAAGCACCACAGTCATTTTTCACCCTTTTCTACTTACTTATAGCAGATATGACAATCATAAAAAGCAGTTATAGAATACAAATGCATAGAAAAACCACAGAACATCAGGAAAAATAAAAAGTATATGTTGGGGCTATAAGTATAAAGAGACAGAAAAGGGGGAAAGGGATAGAGAGAGAAAGGGAGAGAAGGAAGAGGGAGGGAAGGAGAGAAGAGAGGACATAAAAGAGAGAAAGGGAGAGAAAGAATGAGGGGAGTTTTTCTTAAATTCTATTTCTAACTAGTACAACTGCCTCCCTTCAATTATTAAGTTTTACCACTGACATGTGTTATGTGAAAGTTGCTCAGTCGCATCCAAATCTTTGCAACTCCATGGACTATACATACAGTCCATGAGATTCTCCAGGCCAGACATATTGGAATGGGTAGCCTATCCCTTCTCCAGGGGATTTTCTTGACCCAGGAATCGAATGGAGGTCTCCTGCATTGCAGACAGATTCTTTACCAACTGAGCTCTCAGAGAAGCCCAGTCCTTCACTTTTCTTACCACTTTTAAGTGTTGTAGAACATACAAAAATAAAGTTAAATGTGATTACACAATACATAACTATCTAAATTGTACTACCGATTATATGAAATTAGATGTCCAACATATAAAATTAGAATTTGCATAATATTTCATGCCAGTAAATTATCTCAAGAGGAAAATCTCACGTTCTTAGCATTTTCATATAAAAAGTTATAATAACATATTTATCTCAACCACATGTGAAAAAAATCAGATTGAATAACAAACTTCCAGTATTCAGATATCTTCAGGGATAAATGAATATGGTGCATTTGGTTTGCAACAAAGCTGTCTAACTTGGATATAATTTTAAAATACTGATTTGTAAAAAAAAGTTAATCAAATACACTTGTTTCTCTTTTTCTGAATTATAAGTCACTGTATATTCACTTGCTCAGAACTTACACTTAAAAATTTGAACTCTCACTTGATACTTTGAGAAACTATAGTTTATACTTAAAGTGTTCTAATGTTACTATGTTTATGTTTTGAAGAGAATATTTTTACCAATATATATTAAATTTTCTATAGATGCAGTCAGACCAGACGGAAGATGGATGAGAATATAGGTAAAGCAAGATCAGCCATGCATGGATAGTTTTTAAAGCTAGGTGATTCATATATGCAGTTTTATTATATGTTTTTCTAGCTACTTTTATATACATTTGACTTTTTATAATTAAAAGTTTTAAAAAATTAAGCTGTTTAATTGTTTTTAATTCCAAGTTCTTTTGAAGCATATTGTATAAGAAGTAGATGACAATCTAACCTTGACTTTTTTTTTTTTTTTTTTTTAAATCCTGGGATTTGTGTTACTAATTGCCTGGATCCATACCTGCCGAGTGGAATGGATCTTCCATTAAAGTTCCCAATCAATTTTGATGTGATAGCTCTTCCATCAGAAAAAGAGGTAAAAATTATTCTATAAACTGGACCTGTAAGGAACTGCAGAAAGCAGGGATATAAACTTGTGGCTACACAGGAATCAAGCATATCTGGTCACAAAGAATGGAATGCAGGTCCACCCTCTAAGTAGTAAATTTTCAAGAGTAATTTGAATGCTACTGTATCACTCAGCTTTGGCTGCCATAACAAAATACCATAGACTTGGTGGCTTAAACCGCAAAAGTATATTTGTTCATAGTTCTGGAGTTTGGAAGTCTGAGTGTTAGGTTTTGAGGAGGATTCTCTTTCTGACTTGTCAACAGCAACCTTCTCCTTGTGCCCTTGGAGAAGGCAGACAAGGCTCTCTCCATTGTCACTCTAAACTCCCCCCACCCCCCACCCACTTTCCTCCTCTTTTTAGGGAGCTGACTAATCTCATCATGAAAGTTCAGCCCTCAGGATCTCATCTAACCTTAATCAGCTCTCAAAGTCTCCACATTCAGATATCATTGCATAAGGACTTCAGCAAATGAATTTGAAGGGAATGCATTCAGTCCATAGAGCTGTTCTAGGTTTAAAAGGGAGGAGGAGTTTGAAAGTATTTTCTGCGAGGAACACAACATATTGTATATCTTAGGAGTGTTCTCAGGATCTGTTTTCTCAACTCAGATCAGAGCCAAAAGTTTGTTGGCATAAGTGTAAGAGCTTTTACAAAATAATAACAGAGACCAAGGAAGACCAATATATCTTCTAAAATGGCAAAATAAAGATAGACAGTGATAAATTTTCTCTACTTCTGCTTAAAGTTCAGTATGTGTTTAGTCACTTCAGTCATGTCTGACTCTGTGGGACCCCATGGACTGTAGCCCACCAGGCTCCTCTGGCCAGGAGATTCTCCAGGCAAGAATACTGGAGTGGGCTGTCATTTCCATTTCCAAAATTCAGTATATGTTGACTAAAATGAGAGCTCTGTTGCAGGTTGGACGTTAGATATTCCACAGCTTGTAACCTTGGCAAGGCATCTTTCCCAGTGACTGCTCCCAGATTACAGGCAGAATCTGCTTAAAAACAACAAGGGAACTAGGAGTTGCAACTGGAAATCCATTCATGAGATTCACAAGGGTAGATCTCTCATCCACAAAGATGGAGGAAGATTGAGATCATATTAGATAGATACTCCCAGCCACTAAATGAGCCTTTGGAGCAGAGCTACAGTTCTTGAACTGCATTGCTGGAGGCATAGTACCAGGATTGTCAGTTACCCCTGTGATTGTGATCACACTAGTACAAATGCCTGTTTAGCTCTGGGAGAATTCTGCTACATGCAGAGAATGAAGTGCAGAAAAATGAATAAATCGCAAGCTGGCTATACTAAAGCAAATCAAACATACACAAAACACTTTCAGTTCAGTTCAGTTCAGTCTCTCAGTCATGTCTGATTCTTTGCAACCCCATGAATCACAGCACGCCAGGCCTCCCTGTTCGTTACAAGCTCTCGGAGTTCAATCAGACTCACATCCATCGAATCTGTGATGCCATCCAGCCATCTCATCCTTGGTCGTCCCCTTCTCCTCCTGCCCCCAATCCCTCCCAGCATCAGAGTCTTTTCCAGTGAGTCAACTCTTCGCATGAGGTGGCCAAAGTACTGGAGTTTCAGCTTCAGCATCATTCTTTCCAAAGAAATCCCAGGGTTGATCTCCTTCAGAATGGACAGGTTGGATCTCCTTGCAGTCCAAGGGACTCTCAACAGTCTTCTTCAACACCGCAGCTCAAAAGCATCAATTCTTTGGCACTCAGCCTTCTTCACAGTCCAACTCTCACATCCATACATGACCACAGGAAAAACCGTAGCCTTGACTAGATGGACCTTAGTTGGCAAAGTAATGTCTCTGCTTTTGAATACACTATCTAAGTTGATCATAACATTTCTTCCAAGAAGTAAGCGTCTTCTGTTTTCATGGCTGGAGTCACCATCTGCAGTGATTTTGGAGCCCCAAAACTAAAGTCTGACACTGTTTCCACTGTTTCCCCATCTATTTTCTATGAAGTGATGGGACCAGATGCCATGATCTTCGTTTTCTGAATGTTGAGCTTTAAGCCAACTTTTTAACTCTCCTCTTTCACTTTTATCAAGAGGCTTTTTAGTTCCTCTTCATTTTCTGCCATAAAGGTGGTGTCATCTGCATATCTGAGGTTATTGATATTTCTCCTGGCAATCTTGATTCCAGCTTGTGTTTCTTCCAGTCCAGCGTTTCTCATGATGTACTCTGCATATAAGTTAAATAAGCAGGGTGACAATATACAGCCTTGACGTACTCCTTTCCCTATTAGGAACCAGTCTGTTGTTCTATGTCCAGTTCTAATTGTTGCTTCCTGACCTGCATACAGGTTTCTCAAGAGGCAGGTTAGGTGGTCTGGTATTCCCATCTCTTTCAGAATTTCCAGTTTATTGTGATCCACACAGTCAAAGGCTTTGGCATAGTCAATAAAGCAGAGATAGATGTTTTTCTGGAACTCTCTTGATTTATCATGATCCGTCGGATGTTGGCAATTTGATTTCTGGTTCCTCTGCCTTTTCTAAAACCAGCTTGAACATCAAGGAGTTCACGGTTCACGTAGTGCTGAAGCCTGGCTTGGAGAATTTTGAGCATTACTTTATTAGCATGTGAGATGAGTGCAATTGTGTGGTAGTTTGAGCATTCTTTGGCATTGCCTTTCTTTGGAATTGGAATGAAAACTGACCATTTCCAGGCCTGTGGCCACTGCTGAGTTTTCCAAATTTGCCAGCATATTGAGTACAGCACTTTCACAGCATCATCTTTCAGGATTTGAAACTGTTTAAATGTTTTATATATTGAATAAAGTTCATGTCACTGATGTATCCTCACAAAGAGAATCACATAAAATATTTAAAAATAAATTGTGATAGAATATTAATAGAATATCCAGGTTATATGCCATCTCTTCCCCAACCCCATCATCTCCTTCAGCCTCTCCTCAGGGCAAGGATTGAGCTTGGTCATGGGCAACATGACACCTGTTAAGGCAGCAGCTACAACAGTGCTAGCACCCATGTTTAGTTCAGTTATAACCATGAAGTCTGTGCTTTTCCCAGCAGTGGCCAGACAGAGCGGGTTAACACAGTGCATACATGTAGGGGTATTGAGCCCTATACATTAATGTTGAACAATGAAAGACAGGTGAACTGGAGAAAAGGGCAAGATAAACTTTGACCTTCCTTTTTCTCACCCTGATAGACAATTCTGGGCTTCCTCGGTGGTTCAGATGGTAAAGAATCTGTCTGCAATGTGGGAGACCTGTGTTCAATCCCTGGGTTGGAAGGTCCCCTGGAGGAGATCTGCTTACCCACTCCAGTATTCTTGTCTGGAGAATCCCCATGGACAGAGGAGCCTGACGGGCTACAGTCCAGGGGGTCACAGAGCTGGACGTGGCTGAGTGACTAAGCACAGCACAGCATAATATACAATTTCAGACACAGTAATTCCATATACCCGCTTCAGAGAAGGAATTTTGCCTGTATTCCCTTGTGAATTTGTGGTAAGCATGATTATCCACAAACTTCTAGTTCTTTCTCTCCTTCCCTAGAGTAGCCCTCATACTGTTCTCTCAGTCACGTTGCCCTAGTAATACAGCAACCCTGCCACCACCGCTCTACCCTCCAAAAAATCTACAAAAGATTTACCATATAAGCTAGAACTCTGGGTGAATTTTCAAAAAAATTTGGACTAAGACCATTGGTTACAACACTGGTCCTATAATTAAAACTCCAGAATAAGAATTCAGACTTGCATTCTCACTGATTGACATCAATACATATACAATATTTTTGTGGATAATTAGGGTGAGTAATAATCCTTGGCATGCAGATATCATACTTACTAAGGCTTTCAGAAGTGTTTAATTAGGAAAAACTCAGATGGAAGGTGAAGAGTAGGAAGGCAACTGCTGCACTTGATTAGTATAGAGGTGATGATGATTATAAGAAATTTTATGTGAGATGTCTGCTTTGGCCAAATATGGGGACTTTGCATGCATGCACAGATACATGTAGGCTCAGGACTAACAGATCCTAACCTTAAGCATGCTGTGAAAAACGTCAGAAATTCTCAGGTCATATTAGAAGCCATTCTTAAATATTTCAGCTACAAGGAAGAGTTTTGAAAATCAAGTCCACTAAAAGGTTATAAGGTTGTAAATGCTACAACCAACAGCAAATATGCAGCCTTGATACATCTTGACCCTGACAAGGAAAAGTGGGGCCCTGAGATTCATGGGGATAGGTGTGTGAATGAGAATAAAATATATTGAAAATCTATGCTTTCCTGAACCCTGCGGGATAGAAGAAGGAGCCCCTTTCTGTTTTGCTAAGAATGGCCTCTTTCAGTGATCCGGTCTCTAGCAAGTGCCTCCAAAGGTGGTGTTGTTTCCCTCCATAGTTACCGCTGGTGTATGTTAGCCTCCAGAATTAGATTTCTATTTCTTTTTCTTTTCTTTTTTTTTTTTTAATGTGAGCCATTTTTAAAGTCGTTATTGAATTTTATATAATATTGCTTCTGTTTTATGTTTTGATTTTTGGGCTGTGAGCAATGTAGAATCTTAGCTTCCTGTCCAGGGACTGAATCCATGCACCCTGCACTGGAAGGCAAAGTCTTAACCACTGGACTTCCAGGAAAGATCCAAGCCTCCAGATTTTAAAGGGTCAGATCTCTGTCAGATCAAGTGAGAATGTAGAAGCTCTGCTTACAAAAAGAAAATTGTCTAAAAATCATGAAATTTCATGAACCAGTTAATAAATAGTGGCAGACAAAAGGGGATCTAGAGAGTTGAGCCTGGAGTAGTTCAGATCAGTTCCGTCGCTCAGTCGTGTCTGACTCTTTGTGACCCCATGAATCACAGCAGGCATCACCAACTCTCAGAGTTCACTCAAACTCATGTCCATCCAGTCGGTTATTCCATCCAGCCATCTCATTCTCTGTCATCCCCTTCTCCTCCTGTCCCCAGTCCCTCCCAGCATCAGAGTCTTTTCCAGTGAGTCAACTCTTCACGTGAGGTGGCCAGAGTACTGGAGCTTTATCATCAGTCCTTCCAAAGAACACCCAGGACTGACCTCCTTTAGAATGGACTGGTTGGATCTCCTTTCAGTCCAAGGGGCTCTCAAGAGTCTTCTCCAACACCACAGTTCAAAAGCATCTATTCTTCAGCACTCAGCTTTCTCCACAGTCCAACTCTCACATCCATACATGACCACAGGAAAAACGATAGATGGACCTTTGTTGGCAAAGTAATGTCTCTGCTTTTGAATATACTATCTAGGTTGGTCATAACTTTCCTTCCAAGGAGTAAGTGTCTTTAATTTCATGGCTGCAATCACCATTTGCAGTGATTTTGGAGCCCCAAAAAATAGTCTGACACTGTTTCCACTATTTCCATATCTATTTGCTATGAAGTGATGAGACGGGATGCCATGATCTTAGTTTTCTGAATGTTGAGTTTTAAGCCAACTTTTTCACTTTCCTCTTTCATTTTCATCAAGAGGCTTTTAGTTCCTCTTCACTTTCTGCCATAAGGGTGGTGTCATCTGCATATCTGAAGTTATTGATATTTCTCCTGGCAATCTTGATTCCAGCTTGTGTTTCTTCCAGACCAGCGTTTCTCATGATGTAGTCTGCATATAAGTTAAATAAGCAGGGTGACAATATACATCCTTGACATACTCTTTTTCCTATTTGGAACTAGTCTGTTGTTCCATGTCCAGTTCTAATTGTTGCTTCCTGACCTGCATATAGGTTTCTCAGGAGGCAGGTCAGGTGGTCTGGTATTTCCATCTCTTTCAGAATTTGCCACAGTTTATTGTGATCCACACAGTCAAAAGCTTTGGCATAGTCAATAAAGCAGAAATAGATGTTTTTCTGGAACTCTCTTGCTTTATCCATGATCCATCGGATGTTGGTAATTTGATCTCTGGTTCCTCTGCCTTTTTAAAACCAGCTTGAACATCTGGAAGTTCACAATTCACGTATTGCTGAAGCCTGGCTTGGAGAATTTTGAGCATTACTTTACTAGCATGTGAGATGAGTGCAATTGTGTGGTAGTTTGAGCATTCTTTGGCATTGCCTTTCTTTGGAATTGGAATGAAAACTGACTTTTTCCAGTCTTGTGGTCACTGCTGAGTTTTCCAAATTTGCTGGCATATTGAGTACAGCACTTTGATAGCATCATCTTTCAGGATTTGAAACAGCTCAACTGGAATTCTATTACCTCCACTAGCTTTGTTTGTAGTAATGCTTTCTAAGGCCCACTTGACTTCACATTCCAGGATGTCTGACTCTAGGTGAGTGATCACGCCATCGTGATTATCTGGGTCATGAAGATCTTTTAGTACAGTTCTTCTGTGTATTCTTGCCACCTCTTCTTAATATCTTCTGTTTCTGTTAGATCCATACCATTTCTATCCTTTATTGAGTCCATCTTTGCATGAAATGTTTCCTTGGTATCTCTAACTTTCTTGAAGAGACTTCTCGTCTTTCCTATTCTGTTGTTTTCATCTATTAGCCCTGAATAATAAGATATTAAATAAGAAGGATGAGGTTCAAGTTGCTGTAGAGTTAGGTACATAACTCAGGAAACTGGATGGTACTCTAGGTGTCCAAGAAGGATACGGATACTGATCAATGACTCCAAAAAGTCCAGCAAGAAGTGGAAGATGCCTAAGTTCCTGCATCAAACCCAAACATTACAAGAGTGAGTTTTCTAGGGAACAGGGAGTAAGACATACTTTGCATAAGACTTTTGTTTTCTCTGGATTAAATTATCCACTCTGGCATTGCCTTTCACAACCATCAGTCTTATTGTAAGACTTCTGCAACCAGTCCTTCAACAAAATTTTTGGGAAGTTCATTAACTCCAGTTATAATTATTTAATAATATATTTTATAATTTATTGATAATATCTATGCCTCAGCCAAGTAAATTATTTGAGTCTTTAAATAAATGTGATAAATTAATAAAATTAGTTTAAGTCAGAACCTTGCTTGCTAACTTTCAACTTAGAGCATGTGATGATATCATAATTATCACATTGCACCTAAGTTAAAGAAAAAATATCTCTTCAGAAACTCTGTTACTCATTCATTCACATTTGTGACTTATTAGGTATCTGCACATATGACTTACTAGGTATCTGCAGAGACCAAAGCCTTAATATTTGGAGAGGGGTAGAAGACAGACCTTGTTACTTCCAGTTGGAAGAACTCACAGTGCACACTGCCAAGGTGCACAAATCCCATTTAAATAACATGAAAATATTTCATCCTAGCACCATACAATGATCCCTGCATCTTGGATATTAACTCTTGTAGCATGTCAAAAGAAATGAAAGTGTTATGCCCTACTCTTTGCAACCCCATGGACTGTAGTCCACGAGGCTCCTCTCTCCATGGGATTGTCCAGGCAACTGGAGTGGGTAGCCATTCCCTTCTCCAAGGGAAGAGAGGTTCTTCCCATCCCAAGAACCTAGGTCTCTTGCATTGCAGGCAGATTCTTTACCATCAGAACCACCAGAGAAGCCCATCAAACATACAGTACACAAGTGAGATGACTTTAGAGAATGACCAGCTTGATGAAAAAGTAAATTAAAAAGCCAATGGAAGACTAGTAAGTATGTGGAAAGAAGTGTGCTTTATCTAGAGAAACTATCCTGTGATCCAGTTCAGCTCATTTGAGAAGATCTAGCAATTGGGAGATCTAGGGAAGAGCATTGTGAACATAACTAATTTCCAGTGTAAAGTTTAGGATAAGTTTGGAAGGTTTGGAGATGAAAAAAAAAATTAATGCTACTGAAGATTGGGAACCAGGTGACAGTATTGCCATGTGAAGATAGAGAAGTAGGTAAGGCCTTATATGTCACAGAAGGGATCTGACTTTTATTTCAATTGTGTGAAAATTCATTGATGTATTTAAAGCATGTTACTCACACGATCTGATTCGTACTATAAGATGTTACCCTGCATGCAATGAGGAGAAGAAACTGTGAGGAGTATAAGGAATGAGAGTGTTCAGGAAGACTGATTCATAGTTCTCAGTCCTGAGCAACTGGATGATTACAATCATTAAATGAGGTGAAATGGCTGAAAAGTTCAAGTTCAAGTTCAAGAGAGATACAAAAGGCAAGAATCTGGTTCTCCTTTTAGAACCTTGAAATAATGTAGCCTTGCCAACACTTTGATTTTAGCTCAGTGAGACATCAGACTTCTGATGTGAAGTTAAATATAATACATTTGCTTTAAGTCACTATTTTTTATTGAGGTGTAACTGGCATGGGCTTCCCTGGTGGCCCAGTCAGTAAAGAATCCACCGGCAATGCAGAAGACCTGGATTTGATCCCTGGGTTGGGAAAATCCCCTGGAGGAGGGCATGGCAACCCACTCCAATATTCTTGCCTGGAGAATCCTCATGGAAGGAGGAGCCTGGCAGACTGTAGTTCATGGGGTCACAAAGAGTTGGACATGACTTAGCATCCACCTCCCCCTGACTAAAGCATTATATTAGTTTCAGTTGTACAATATAATGATTTGATAATTAAGTCACTAATTTGGGGTAGCTTGTTAGAGTAACAATAGAAAACTATTACAGTCATGCTATCCAAAATTACAATGTCGCCATAAAACTTTATATTCATTAGAAAAAAAAAGCTTTTATTTTTTCATAGCACTTGTAAACATCTGAGGCAATTTTTACTTATTTGTTTAACTTATTAACTGTCTTTTATCACTAGATTTCATGTTAAATATGGCAGGAATTCCTGTGTCTCTCCTTTTAAATTTTTTTCAACTTTACTATAGTAATCTTGAAGATTGTTTAGTGCATAGGAGCTCCTAAATTAAAACTGTTTAAAATAACTTATAAATTAATAACTTGAATCAGGTTCTCACTCACCTAAGTAAAACTGTTCTAGCTCTGACATCACCAAGGTGGAAAGTTAATGAAGACATTCACATGTTTCTTGACTGGATCAAAGTCAAAACTCATACCAGAGAAACACATTTTTGTTACCAAAACACTGTTTCATCATCACCTTCCATTACACTGTATTCTTCTAGAATTCTTCTTTTTATTTATTAAACATATTTGAATATGATATCCATAAGGTCACAATTTAGGCCTTCATTTGTTTCTGAAGTGTGAAGTGTTAGTCATTCAGTAGTGTCCGATGCTTCATGACTCCATGGACTGTAGCCTGCCAGGCTTCTCTGTTCGTGGAATTCTCCAGGCAAGAATCCTGGAGTGGGTTGCCATGCCCTTCTCCAGGTATCTTCCTGACCTGGGATCAAACCCAGGTGTCCTGCATTGCAGGCAGATTCTTTAACATTTGGGCCTACATTATTCGTTTTAGCTAAGTGCTAACTTCATCAATTCCCAGTTTAACAATACCACTTACAGACTAAGCACTAAACATACCTCTGCAGCTGAAAGATCTCTTTTCTGATTTCCAGACCAGAGAATGTTTCATAAACATTCCTTTGGTCCCACAAATGCATGTAAAAGGCTCTTGTCCATTGGGGACAGGAGAGTCTGGACACGATTCTATCCTGCTAGTCAGATGGAGAGAATGCTTTTACATTATTTAGTCCAAAATTTATAAACCAATGAAGTTTTGGAGTCAATGCAGGCATTTTACACTTGCACTATACTAAGATAACTGTCACAGAAAATGAAAACCTTGTGCTATGCTAAAGTCAGGGCTTCCCATGTGATTCAATAGTAAAGAATCTGCTTGCCAATACAGGAGATTCAGGAGATGCCTGTTTGATCCCTGGGTCAAAAAGATCCTCTGGAGAAGGGAATGGCAACCGACTCCAGTAATCTTGCCTGCAGAATTCCATGAACAGAGGAGCCTCAGGTTATAGTCCATGGAGTCGTGAAGCATCAGACACAACTGAGTAACTAACACACATGCATGAACACGCATGCTAAAGTCAACTGGGTTTAACACCAGTCTGATAAGGGAGTGATAAAGTCATCCCTTTCTCCAAACACACTTTCCTCTCTAACATGCAGACCAGAGAACATTTTACCATTCTCACTCTCAGCATATTCACTGTTAATGGAGATTAAGAGATAGGAAAGAAGTTTCTGGTACAACTAATCTCTTCTATGTGAGACATATACGTTTATTGAACCTGCCAGTTGAGGTGATTTTTCTCCTTGGCTGTCAGATCTCTTTCCTTGGCTTTATGTCTCTGGGTTAAATGACCATTAGTTCTTTGGATGCAACCTGTCACTAATGTCAGGTTATGCAGTGAACTCCTCGCTCAGGCACCCTGCTGGTGGATATCTCGCAGTATTAGACCCATTTAGAGGAGGAATTAATAGCACTCCTTAATGTAAGGGAAGAAATGGCATGGAAAGAAAAGCAACACTGAAATGCAATAAAACAGTTTATAAATTAGGAAACACATTAGATACTATAGCCTAACTCCTGCTTCTCAGTTTTGGATGAGATGACTTCAATTGGTAAATGATTTTCTTTTGTTTGATAAGTAGAATTTCAATTAAATTCTCTCTTTGTGTGTGTGTGTGAAATGATCCCTCAGTATTTTGGAGCAGTGAGGAAAGAACTCACTTCTACACGAGCATGTGAATGCTGGGATTATAATCACAATCATAACACTTATTAAGCACACTGTGCCAGGCTGGGTGTTATGCAGTCTCTCTGTTTGAGCTTCTTTAAATTGTGTAAAACAAAAACAATAGATCCATTCATATCACTCTTTCAGAGATGAGGAAAAAGGAGGCACAAAGAGATGAAATAACTTTTTGAGGATTGTACCATAGTTAATGACTGAGATATGTCCTGGAAGTAGGGAAACATTCTCAAAAAGGGCAGGTCATGTGGGCCTATGGTCATTAGGGCTGTTCTGTTTGTTACTGGAATTTCAAGAGGAGATGCAGAGACTTCACTTCGGTATCTTCACCTTTCAAAGTGAGTCATAAATACCTATAACCCAGGCATTTCCTCCAGGGATAATTAAGGGTTGCATCAGTGCATACTTGCCTGTCTGAGAATGCAAGGAATACTTCTAGAGGAGAAATGACAAGTTTTGGAGAAGTATGAATGTGTGTCTGTGTGTAGGTGTGTGCACTGGGGTGTGCAACTTGGACCTAGTAGGAAGTACCCAGGCTTTTCCTACCATTTTCTGTGAGCGAGCTTTTCTTTCTCCATATTAAGACACGTCTGGAAGTGCAGCCGTGCTTCCTCTTTACCCTCCTTAACACAACATGGCAGGTCACATAGAGCCTAATAAACAAAACAAACCTCCATCTACTCCAAGGTAACTCCAGGAGAGGGAGGCATTAAAAATATCTGTCTCCCCTCATTTTAAATCCTCTTAACTGAAGCTTGGCCAGTGAAAAGTAAAAATCTGAGACTGAAATTCTCAGACTAGATGATAGCAACTGGGATATTATAACCAAGAGTAACCAGAAGACTGTAAAATCTAAGGTGACACTGAAACACTGTTTATCATGTCGTGATTCACAAAACAATAGTGAGTGGCAAAGAGATGAGCAGCTGAAGCCAGAATGTAAATAAATGTATTTTTTATTTGTAATATTTTGGTTGATGTAAAATATTAAAATGATAAAGAAAATCCATACAACAAGCATTAATGGTAAGGAAAAATAGTTATGCCCATACTTCTGCATAATAAAGCTCTCCAGAGGTCATTAAGTACACTGGTTTATCCTGTGCAATTCTGGTGGTTATTTTCATGTTTTTACATATAATGCATGTGTTTAATGTACATGTATATTTATAAATATATGTGTGCATCTGTGTGTTTGTAATGTGACAGAGCCTTTAATGAAAAGATATATATATTTTAATGGGAGCCACAGTGTAGAATGCAAGCAACTTGAAAATATTAAAATATATTGTTAATTATTTCCATTTTGAATCTCCTAAATTGAGTCTCTTTTTATACATATTTTATTATTTCTATATATTTTAAAATATACCAATCTTGTTTTCAACAAAATCTATTATATTCTAATTTGGGAAATTATGCTTTAATATTTCTAAAGCCATCTCTTCTTACATTACTCTGTTTTCATATGTTAGGTATTTAGAATAGGAAAAAGGAGTCCAGCATGGCAGTGGCTAAAAGACAAGGGAAGGAAAAAACCGCGAAAATAGAACAAAGGAAGGTCTGAGGACAGAAGAGAGGATCTCAGGTAAAACAAACAGCACTCCTGGCTAGCCCAATTTACATAGGGCAGGCCCAGGAGGAGGAAAAACACATAAAAAGAGGAGCCAAAGGGCCAGGGCTCTGTATCCCACATGCGCGCACGCATGTATTCTCTCTTTCTCTTCTCTCTCTCTCCTCTTCGTGTCTTTTGGGTCAGCATGCCCCCATGCCTCGAGTATGTATTTTCCTTTATTTTCTAAATAAGACTAATCTGTCTGAGAACTATAACACGGACTGTCCCAGAGCGGTGGTGTGCCAAGGGCTTTAACATCCGTAGCTTAAACTTTTGTTGTGATAAGACAGAACTGAGGAAATTACACTCAAGGCTATCGTTTTTCCAGTAGTCATGTATGATGTGAGAGTTGGACTGTGAAGAGAGCTGAGCACCAAAGAATTGATGCTTTTGAACTGTGGTGTTGGAGAAGACTCTTGAGAGTCCCTTGGACTGCAAGGAGATCCAACTAGTCCATTCTAAAGGAGATCAGTCCTGGGTGTTCTTTGGAAGGATGATGCTAAAGCTGAAACTCCAGTACTTTGGCCACCTCATGAGAAGAGTTGACTCCATTGGAAAAGACTCTGATGCTGGGAAGGATTGGGGGCAGGAGCAAAGCGGATGACAGAGGATGAGATGGCTGGATGGCATCACCAACTTGATGGACATGAGTTTGAGTGAACTCCGGGAATTAGTGATGGATAGGGAGGCCTGGTGTGCTGCAATTTATGGGGTTGCAAAAAGTCGGACATGACTGAGCGACTGAACTGAACTGAACACATACAATTATTTTCACTATGAATATAAGTTCAGTTCAGTCGCTCAGTCGTGTCCAACTCTTTGTGACCCTGTGGACTGCAGTACGTCAGGATTCCCTGTCCATCACCAACTCCCCAAGCTTGCTCAAACTTGTGTCCATCAAGTCAGTGATGCGATCCAACTGTCTCATCCTCTGTTGTCCCCTTCTCCTCCTGCCTTCAGAATTTCATAGCAGCAGGGTTTTTCCCAATGCATCAGTTCTTCATATCAGATGGCCAAAATATTGGAGCTTTAGTTTCAGCATCAGTCCTTCCATTGAATATTCAGGATTGACTGGTTTGATCTCCTTGCAGTCCAAGGGACTCTTAAGAGTCTTCTCCAACACTACAGTTCAAAAGCATCATTCAATATGAATATAAGCTTATTGTGAATTTTAATATTTGACATTTTTAATTGAAACAACTTCTCATTCATCAATACCTACTTTTTATTTAAGCCAGTATTTTGCCTTTTTAATATTGATATTTTGCTTTTAATTTCTATATTTTTTCAAATAACTGATAAATGTTTTGTCTTTTCATGGCTCTTGCTTTTGATAAGTACTTGCACCTAGTAAGCAGTAAACAAGGAGTCCTTTAATATTATTATGTTTCTTGCAATAATAAGAAAAGCTTAGTTGCATCAAGATTTTTCTTTACAGTGAGCATGAGATTAACTAACCTGTGTATTAGGGATTATCCAAAGTCAGAATAAGGAAGCCTATTCTTGAGTCAACTTCATCCATACTAACTGCCCATTATTTCCTTGGAGAGATTATATAATGCATCAGAAAAGAATCCTACATTTTTCCCCCCTTGTGGCAGGCAAATTCCTAGCTGCCCTGAAATCTCTAAATAAAGTCAGGGGTGGGAAGTGTGAATGCATAATATACTGTTATGTAAATGACATTAAAGGCTTCAGTTAGAACTTCTGATTTCTGCCTCCACCTCTCACTCCTTCCCTCTCATATACCTGCTGTCTCCAAGTCCAGAGCCCCTTTAGTTTCAAAAGCAATTAAACTTCTTTGTTCTTCTCAGCATCTTCCTCCATGTGTATACAGGCTGTGGCTTTCTCTGCTTTGCTTCATCAATAAATAGTATACCATCCACTTTTCAAATTCTAGAAGTTGATTAAAGTTCCAGCATCTCCACTGAGATGCTCCTGTAAATGCTATGAAATATGCTTATTAATTACTAGTGTATTGATTTAATATGATTGGGAAATAAAAATGATATGAAAGCATGAATTTAGACTTTCACTTTACTGTGAAATCCACTCTAAAAATATATGTTATTTTAAATTTCTATGATTATAGTTCTATTTCTTATGGCTTTCAACCCTGGGCAGTAGAGTTCCAGAAAGATTATCTCTCCAAATCTCACAAAAAAGAAAAATGGTAGTAACAGTAGTAGTTAGATGGGCTAACTTCAAAATTGTAACAATTTTGAACCCACTGAAGTAAAAACGTCACCAAACAACCAAGTGGTATGGGATCTTTAAGAGATGATGTATACACTGAAAGAAGAAAAGTAGAGACCAGTCATTTGGTGAAGATGCAAAACTATGAGTGTAGTTAGAATAGTTGTAAACTGATGAAAGCTGAGTGTACTCACAGAAAAGACTGGGGAAAAAAAAACCCAAGAGGCATTCACATGATGGATCTAGACCTGGGCCAGTAGAAAACCACTGTGCAGGAAGGGCAAGAAACTCCAGCAGGATACTCTTCACTGTTTACTAATGAAGAAAAACCTTACTCTCTGGGAATGAAAGGAAAGCAACTAAGAACTGCAGTCCCCAAGGCATTGGTGAATTCCACTGACAGAATAGATCAGGACTGAACAACAAACCAAAACTATTTATTGGGGAAGGAGCCCACAGCTACATCAGACGAAGTGCAACAGGTCTCAAAGTAGCTATAACCTCAGACCAAGAGACATGATTTCAGGTTAACATTGAGAGTTAATTAGATCATCAGAGAATGCACTTCTAAGACCACACCCATACCATTATGGTATGGGCTTCCCTTGTAGCTCAGTCAGTAAAGAATCTGCCTGCAGTGCAGGAGACCTGGTTCAACCCCTGGGTTGGGATGACCCCCTGGAGAAGGAAATGGCAACACACTCCAGTATCCTTGCCTGGAAAATCTCATAGACAGAGGAATCTGGTGGCCAGCAGTCAATGGGGTTGCAAAGAGTTGGGCAGAACTGAGCGACTAACATTAAGTACAGAAGTTTCCAATAATAAGTAAGTACAGAATGCTGAGAAATAGGAAAATACAAAGAGCATGCAAAGACTCTGAGGTATACCACAGAGGAAGACCTAGTACTCAGCACAGAGAGACACTGATCTAAAACACCAAATTCCATCTAAATACAAAGTACTTGTATAGGAACTGAAACCTGCTGTATAGTAAAGATAACTATACCAACCACACTACAAAACCAGCCCAACTCAACTATATTAAAGGTTTAGTGAAGAAGTGTACCGACTTGCAAGCATACATGTTATCTACCTCAGTTTCTTCTTGCCTACATGTGATATCAGCATTAAAATACAATATATTGTGTATGTGAAGGTAAGAATAAACACACTTAGAACAAAGCAACAATCTGAGCCAGATGCAGATATGACACATGACACATGTTAGAACTGTCTGACATGTAGTTATTTAAATCACTGTAATAAAACTGTTAATTAGAATGCAACGTGGGAGGGGAGACTCGGTAGGGAGACAGACACTCTTGACTCCACTCTTCCCTGGTATGCCATGATCCATGGAATGACACAAAATTTGCCCTTGCATTAGCTCCCTTCTTGGATTTTCTTCCACTAAGAACTCCCAACACAGCACCAGCTGCCCATCCTGAGTCAAGTGCAGCCTCTTCCACCATGATTAGCCAAGGTTGCCTTGTCAGGAGGACTTCCCAGGTGGCACTAGCAGTAAAGAAGTTGCCTCTTGACTCAGAAGACATAAGAGATGCAGGCTTGATCCCTGGGTTGGGAATATCCCCTGGAGGAGTGTATGGCAATCCACTCCAGTACTGTTGCCTAGATAAACCCATGGACAGAAAAGCCTGATGAGCTAAGTCCATTGGGTTGCAAAGAGTCAGACACAAGTGAGCATGCACCCATGCGCCGCTTTTCAGGAAAACAACCCCATACCCTCAGATGAGGCCTTGGCTGCTTTATTTTGTACCAGGTTCTAGAGAATGGTGTCAAGTTCTTGGTAGTCTTTACAGTTCCTGCGTTAAGCTCCCATCTTCTCACCAGGAGGGTCACACCAACTCTTTGAATCCACAGAGCACAATCAACAGTGGCATAATAAGAGGTAACTGAGGGCTCTGGGCCTACCTGGCTCCAGAAAGCAGTTGGGGTGGATAAAGCTGTCTTTCCTTGTATGCTGTCTCCACTTGTCTCAACTCCTTCCATATCTCACCCCACTCCCACCAAAAAGTAAAAATCATCAGAATGTTCTTTTTTTTTAATTTTTTTCTTCTTTCTTTCTTTCTTTATTTATTTTTAATTACAATACTGTATTTGTTTTGCCATACATTGACACGAATCAGCCATAGGTGAACACAATCTCCCAATGCCGAAGCCCCCTCCCACCTCCCACCCCACATCCTCTGCTTGAATCATCCTGTGCATCAGCCCCATGCATCCTGCATCCAACATTGAACATAGATTGGCACTTCGTTTCTTACAAGAAAATATACGTGTTTAATTGCCATTCTCCCAAACCATCCCACCCTTTCCCTCTCCCTCAGAGTCCAAAAGTCCACTCTATACCTCTGTGTATCTTTGTTGTCTCACATATAGGGTCATCGTTACTGTCTTCTACTGTCAATTGCGTTGTGCTATAATAAACAATCTGCAGTTAAAACATTTTCAAATTAGAGAGATGAACAACATGTGAGATCAAATGAGTGATTTCAACAGAGGGATGACAACTGTAAGAACAAATAAGACAGAAATGGTAGGAAAAACACATACACGCACAGCAGCTGAGATGAAGAACATCTTTGATACACTCATCAAAAATTTGATGCAGGCAAGGAAAGAATCAGTGAACTTAAAGAGAGAAACAATAAATATTGACACACAAAGGAAGTTTTTTTAAAAATAGAGAATTTAAGATCTGTGGAATGATATCAGTCACTCAGCCAGGTCCAACTCTTTGCAACCCCATGGACTGTACCCCACTGGGCTCCTTTGTGCATGGGATTTTCCATGCAAGAATACTGGAGTGGGTAGCCATTCTTTTCTCCATAGGATCTTCCTAACCCAGGAGTCAAACCCAAATCTCCTGCATTGCAGGCAGATTCTTTACCACTGAGCCACCAGGAATAGTCTAACAGCATAGTTGGGATTTTAGAGAAAAAAAGTAACAGGAAAAAAAAAAATACTTAAAAAAATCACAGAGAATTTTCCAAGATTAAGGACAGACAGTATAGCATATATCTAAGATTCTCAGAGGAACAAAGCAAAAACAAACAATTATCCTAAATATATCCTATTCAAATGTCAAAAAAATAAACATAAAGAAAACATTAAAAACAGCCAGAAAAAAAAATACAGAGGAATAAATTATGAAAAAATTATGCAAGCCAGATAAAATAGAGAGACATTTTAAAATACTTAAAGAAAATAATTTAATGTTCTTACCTAGAAATCTATACTCAGAGAAAGTATCTTTTAAAGATGAAATAGCAATTAGCTTTCCTTGGAGAAGCAAAACTCACAGAATTCACTGCCAACATACTTTCTCCATGAAAACGTTAGAAATATTCTCCAAGGAAAAATGCTGTGATATCAGACTAATATGTGAATCTACAAAAGAAGAGTTCTGGAATGGATTAAACAATGGACAGAAAATTACTTGTCTTACATTTAAATATTATTAAATAAAACTGTTCATATTTTTACAGAATAGGTAAAAGGGCAATGACAAAATATTAATATCAAGAGATGGAAATGAGGATTAGTAATAATCTACAGCAGATTTTTCACAAATATGAAGCAACAAATTATTAATTAAAAGTCAACTATTTTATATGTAGATGTATATAATAATCAGAAGATGCATATAATCAGCATTGTAAATGCTCATTCCTTTCTGTGATTGGCTTATTTCACTTTGCATAATTTTCTCAAGGTCCATTAGTGTTGTCACATATTGTAGAATCTCTTTAATAATGTTGGGTGAGATTACACTGTGTATATAGGTCATGCTTTCCTAACTTGTATCTACTAATGGGCATTTAGGTTGTTTGCACATCTTGGCTACTGTGAATAATGTTGCAATAAACCTGAGAGTACAGATATTTCTTTGAAATCCTCATTCCAATTACATGAGTTATCTAAAAGGCAAATTCATAGAATCAAATAGTGGAATAGTGGCTGCCAAAGGCTGAGGGGAGGAGGAAATGATGGCTAGCTAATGATCAACATAAACTTTCAGTTAATCAAGACAAATAAGCTCTAGAGATCTGCTGTATGTCACTGTACCTGAGTCATCAGTAATGTATTGTACACTTAAAGTGCTGTCGAGAGGTTAGATCTTATATTAAGTGTTCTTAACATAATAAAGTATAAAAAAATATATATATATCTAATACTTCATGTAAAAGACTGCAATTATCAGAACTGATTAAAAATAATCCATCTAAAAATTTCATTTTAATTCTGAAATTAAAGATAAAAGATGGAAAAGATATACCATGCAAACACACACAAAAACTGTAATACCAATATTAACATAAAAAACTGAAATTCATAACAAGTAATATTATCAGAGATAAAGCAAAATATCACATAATGATAGGGGAAATTATATCTTTAAGAAGACATGCAAACATTAAATATGTATTCATCTGAAAACAGAGTATCCAAACTCATGAAGCAAAAAGCTGTTAGAAATGAGAAGAGAAACAGTCGAATGTACAATTACACAAGGAAATTTTAACATCATCTTTTCAGTAATTAACATAATAGGCAGAAAATCTGCAATGACAGAAAAAACTTGAACACCACCACCAAGTAAGTAGTCCTACTAGGCTGTTAAAAAATATATCTTGTTCAAATAGCATAATATGCTTTCTCTTAAAGTGAACATAAAATAAAGAACATCCACTGTGAAAGATTATAGTCTTGGTCATTTAAAAAATCCGTCAGATTTAAAATAAATCAAACTGTGATTTTTCTGACACATAATATAATTGACTGATAAAGGCCCTTTAATTTTTTTCCATGTATTAATATCTGTATGATAAATGCTTGATAGAATTACTTAGCACTTCTCTGGATCATATGCATAATCTCTTATGCTTCAATTACTAGAGTAAATGGTATATATGCTACATAATTGTATGGATATTATTTATATGTAAATATAAAATTCTATATTTGTGTATATATTCAGGCACCTCAGATGGATCAGTGGGTAAAGAATCTGCCTGCAATGCAAGAGACATAGGAAATACAGGTTTGACACCTGGGTGGGGAAGATCCCCTGGAGGAGGAAGTGAAACCCACTCCAGCATTCTTGCCTGAGAAATCTCCAAATTATAGAATTTTGTATTTAAACATTTGCCTCTCCCACACACTACAACAAAGAGTAGCTTCCACTCGCAGCAGCTAAAGAAAAGCCCAAACAGCAATGAAGACTCAATGCAGCCAAAAACAGATACTTAAAATTAAATATAAATTCTATTTATAAATTTGAAAGAAAATTTGCCTCAAGAGATAAGTACAGAGAAATAGTATTCTTGAAGCATTTAGTGTTTCATTCATTCAATGAACAAATATTTCTTAACCACACAATTTCCAAGCAATTCTCTAAGTCTTGAAGATACATCAGTAAACAAGCAGTAGGGTTTTTTTTTTTTTTTTTTTTTGTTTTTTGTTTTTAGTTTTGTACAAGTTTTAATTTTAAAGGGGGAGAGTAAAAATAAAAATTAAAAAATACTATGATGGCTGTGAGAGCTAGGCCAGCACACTAAGTGCGGCAGAGAGGAGCTACCCCGCATCCAAGGTCAGGGGCAGCAGCCTACAGTACCAGGATGCAAGGGCGCAGGAACGGCCGAGAGGAGCTACCCAGAATCCGAGGTCAGTGGCAGCAGGGAAGAGGCACCCCGTGTCCAAGGTCAGGGGCCGCAGCCAGGAGGAGCTACCCCGCGTCTGAGGTCAGTGGCAGCAGGGAGGAAACATCCTGCATCCTAGGCCAGGGGCGGCTGAGGGGAGACACCTCGCATCTGAGGTCAGGGGCGGCAGCGGGGAGGAGCCACCTCATGCTGGAGGCCAGGGGCGGTAACCCTGAGGAGCCACCTCGAGCTTGAGCTTGAGGCCAGGGGCTGCAGCTGAAAGGAGTCACCCATACCAGAGGACAGGGCTGGCGGCCGGGAGGATCAATCTGAGGATCGGTGCCTGGCAGGAGCAGGAGGGCCTAGAGGAGCTATCCCACACTGAAGGTCAGGAAGGCGGCGGTAAGGAGATATCCCTCCTTCAAGGTAAGAAACAGCAGCTGTGCTTTGCTGGAGCAGCCGTGAAAAGATACCCCACATTCAAGGTAAGAGAAACCCAAGTAAGATGGTAGGTGTTGCAAGAGGGCATCAGAGGGCAGACACACTGAAACCATACTCACAGAAAACTAGGCAATCTAATCACACTAGCAACACAGCCTGGTGTAACTCAACAAAATCAAGCCATACCTGTGGGGGAACCCAAGATGGGCAGGTCATGGTGGAGAGGGCTGACAGAACGTGGTCCACTGGAGAAGGGAATGGCAAGCCACTTCAGTATTCTTGCCTTGAGAACCCCATGAACAGCATTAAAAGGCAAAATGACAGGATACCAAAAGAGGAACTCCCCAGGTCATTAGGTGGCCAATATACTACTGGAGATCTGTGGAGAAATAACTCCAGAAAGAATGAAGGGATGGAGCCAAAGCAAAAACAATACCAAGTTGTGCATGTGACTGGTGATAGAAGCAAGATCCGATGCTGTAAAGAGCAATATTGCCTAGGAACCTGGAATGTCAGGTCCATGAATCAAGGCAAATTGGAAGTGGTCAGACAAGAGATGGCAAGGGTGAACGTTGACATTCTAGGAATCAGCAAACTAAAATGGACTGGAATGGGTGAATTTAACTCAGATGACCATTATATCTACTATTACAGGCAGGAATCCCTCAGAAGAAATGGAGTAGCCATCATGGTCAACAAAAGAGTCCAAATGCAGTACTTGGATGCTATGTCAAAAACGACAGAATGATCTCTGTTCATTTCCAAAGCAAACCATTCAATATCACAGTTATCCAAGTCTATGCCCCAACCAGTAACGTTGAAGAAGCCGAAGTTGAACGGTTTATGAAGACCTACAAGATTGTTTAGAACTAACACCCAAATAAGATATCCTTTTCCTTATAGGGGACTGGAATGCTAAAGTAGGAAGTCAAGAAACACCTAGAGTAACAGGCAAATTTGGCCTTGGAATGCAGAATGAAGCAGGGCAAAGACTAATAAAGTTTTGCCAAGAAAATGCAATGGTCATAGCAAACACCGTCTTCCAACAACACAAGAGAAGACTCTACACATGGACATCACCAGATGGTCAACACCAAAATCAGACTGATTGTATTCTATGCAGTCAAAGATGGAGAAGCTCTATACAGTCAACAAAAACAAGACCAGGAGCTGACTGTGGCTCAGATCATGAACTCCTTATTGCCAAATTTAGACTTAAATTGAAGAAAGTAGGGAAAACCACTAGACCATTCAGGTATGATCTAAATCAAATCCCTTATGATTATAAAGTGGAAGTGAGAAATAGATTTAAGGGCCTAGATCTGATAGATAGAGTGCCTGATGAACGAACTATGGAAAGAGGTTCGTGACATTGTATGGGAGACAGCGATCAAGACCATCCCTATGGAAAAGAAATGCAAAAAGCAAAATGGCTGTCTGGGGAGGCCTTACAAATAGCTGTGAAAAGCAGAGAGGTGAAAAGAAAAGGATAAAAAGAAAGATATAAGCACCTTAATGCAGAGTTCCAAACAACAGCAAGAAGAGATAAGAAAGCCTTCTTCAGCGATCAATGCAAAGAAATAGAGGAAAAGAACAGAATGGGAAAGACTAGAGATATCTTCAAGAAAATCAGAGATATCAAGGGAACATTTCATGCAAAGATGCACTCGATAAAGGACAGAAATGGTATGGACCTAACAGAAGCAGAAGATATTAAGAAGAGGTGGCAAACATACACGGAAGAACTGTACAAAAAAGATCTTCACGACCCAGATAATCATGATGATGTGATCACTCATCTAGAGCCAGGCATCTTGGAATGTGAAGTCAAGTGGGCCTTAGAAAGCATCACTACGAACAAAGCTAGTGGAGGAGATGGAATTCCAGTGGAGCTGTTTCAAATCCTGAAAGATGATGCTGTGAAAGTGCTGCACTCAATATGCCGGCAAATTTGGAAAACTCAGCAGTGGCCACAGGACTGGAAAAGGTCAGTTTGCATTCCAATCCCAAAGAAAGGCAATGTCAAAGAATGCTCAAACTACCACACAATTGCTCTCATCTCACATGCTAGTAAAGTAATGCTCAAAATTCTCCAAGCCAGGCTTCAGCAATATGTGAACCGTGAGCTTCCTGATGTTCAAGCTGGTTTTAGAAAAGGCAGAGGAACCAGAGATCAAATTGCCAACATCTGCTGGATCATCAACAAAGCAAGAGAGTTCCAGAAAAACATCTATTTCTGCTTTATTGACTACGTCAAACCTTTGACTCTGTGGATCACAATAAACTGTGAAAATTCCTCAAGAGATGGGAATACCAGACCACCTGACCTGCCTCTTGAGAAATCTGTATGCAGGTCAGGAAGCAACAGTTAGAACTGGACATGGAACAACAGACTCGTTCCAAATAGGGAAAGGAGTACGTCAAGGCTGTATGTTGTCACTCTGCTTATTTAACTTATATGCAGACTACATCATGAGAAACTCTGGGCTGGAAGAAACATAAGCTGGAATCAAGATTGCCGTGAGAAATATCAATAACCTCAGATATGGAGATGACACCACCCTTACTGCAGAAAGTGAAGAGAAGGTAAAAGCCTGTTGATGAAAGTGAAAGAGGAGAGCGAAAAAGTTGGCTTAAAGATCAACATTCAGAAAACGAAGATCATGGCATCTGGTCTCATCACTTCATTGGAAATAGATGGGGAAACAGTGGAAACAGTGTCAGATTTTATTTTGGGGGCTTCAAAATCACTGCAGATGGTGATTGCAGCCATAACATAAAAGACGCTTACTCCTTGGAAGGAAAGTTGTTACAAACCTAGATAGTATATTCAAAAGCAGAGACATTACTTTGCCAACTAAGGTCCATCTAGTCAAGGCTATGGTTTTTCCTGTGGTCATGTATGGATGTGAGAGTTGATTTGTGAAGAAGGCTGAGCACTGAAGAATTGATGCTTTTGAACTGTGGTGTTGGAGAAGACTCTTGAGAGTTCCTTGGACTGCAAGGGGATCCAACTTATCCGTTCTGAAGGATATCAACCCTGGGATTACTTTGGAAGGAATGATGCTAAAGCTGAAACTCCAGTACTTTGGCCACCTCCTGCAAAGAGTTGACTCACTGGAAAAGACTCTGATGCTGGGAGGGATTGGGGACAGGAGGAGAAGGGGACGACAGAGGATGAGATGGCTGGATGGCATCACGGACTTGATGGGCGTGAGTCTGAGTGAACTCCAGGAGATGGTGATGAACAGGGAGGCCTGGCATGCTGTGATTCATGGGGTCACAAAGAGTCGGACATGACTGAACGACTGAACTGAACTGAACTGAACTGGGAAATATTGAAGGTGGGAGGGGAAGGGGACGACAGAGGATGAGATGGTTGGATGGCATCACTGACTCAATGGACATGAGTTTGAGGAATCTCTGAGAGTTGGTGATGGAGAGGAATACCTGGAGTGTTGCAGTTCTTGGGATTGCAAAGAGTCGGAGATAACAGAGCAGCCAATATAAAATAATATGCAAAGATATTTAATATTTATGGTAGGGTTCGTGGAAAGTACACTAGTTCAATAAAAGCTCAGGGAGAAAAGAAGCATTTAGTAGCCAGAAGTGTGAGAATTCGTCCTCTTGACTTGAAAAAGAGACTTCTAAAATGCAAATCAACTTTGTCTTTAAACAGTTTCAAAAGGTCCCTTTGACCTTAAAATACAACTAAAATTGCTTAATATGGTTGTGTAAAAGTCCCATAGCATGTTTATCTTGCCTGTCTTATTTTTCCCCCATCCCCTCACCCCCTCACATATTCTAAGCTACAGTGATATTGAAAACCTCTCAGCAGCAAGCATAAAATGTTTTCTCTACTCTGGATTCACAAACAAGCATTTTTCCTCTGTCTCAAACAATCTTGGCCTTTCTACTTCAGTTATCAGATTAAATGTAATCTTTCCTGACCATGTCTTGACTGGTGTGGCTCGATAATATTTTTAGATATAATTTGGGAAGCTTTTTTCTTCTTGTCTAACCACATTTTCTTCTTTCTCTTTCTCCATAGTTCTTGGAATAGCAGGTCTCATGCTTTTCTGCCTCTGGGGAGTTGTCTGCCAGGGGTAAAAATAAGTAGTACAAGTCAGCAGGACTCCTGAGGTTCTGTCTTCAAAATTTTAAAATCACGAAGGAAGGATGGGTTTCCAGTAAAAAAAAAAAGACTATATGAAAAAGTGAGAGGGAAGAGAGTAATAAGCCTTGTCAATAATTACATGAAAAAATTATACCAGGAAGTGAGAAGCAGAGAAGCAGTGTTGGGCCCCTAGCCTTCAGCACTGGGATGCTGTTCCCTGCCACTGCACAAGTCAGATCAACACTGGAGGTGGCTTAGGTCATGCAGTATCTTTGGGCTACAGAACATGCAGAAACTGTTAACAGGGCTCATTATAGATACTTGAGACATGTTATTTGGGGGATGACTGTACCAGAGTATAAAGCTAGAGCATGATCCTCCTAGAATTAATGAGACAACATTTACTAAGGACCCGGAGGCACAGAAGGCTGGTAGAAAAATTTTAACTATAGAAAATAAAGTGACAATGTGTCACAGCAACGTATTATTATTGTAAGAAAATTCACCATGTTTTACATTGACCGTTTAACTGTGTTTATTTTCCCATAGAAACAAGTCTATGTTGCTTTACATTTTATTTCCAAATGTCTAACACTAAATGGGAATGAAAGATTTTATGCTTAAAGAAATGGATACAAGACTATGAATCATCAGTTTGGCCTCCTGAAATGATTTCCATTCAAATGACATTATCGTTACCAGAAATTTTTAAAAACCACCTGATTCAGTTTTATATCTTCTATCTAATATTCTCTTCATTCTCTGTAGCCCACCCACTTCTTTTTAAATCTGCAGTCACATACTGTGATGGCAATGGCTTTGTAAAACCCTTCAAGTGGTACATACATACTATTTACTCTCATCTGCAGTAAAGGAAAATGTCTCTCTTATCAGATTTCAAGCCTATTAGAAAGTAAACAGGCATATGTGAAGATCAATTTAAGAAGATGACTTAAATCTGTGCATAAATGGGCTTCACAAAATGCTAACATCACTGTGGGGATTCTCACTTCTACCCTATAATACTTTCAACTGAGACATGGAGAGGTATCTGCATTGCTGGCAATCAGATAACTAAGAGAAAGTTATTGAGCCAGGGATTTCTTGTTCATTATTCCCAAATAACCAGTCATATACATTTGACAACAGACTCATCTTACAGGCAGCAGGTGGAATTCATCCTCATAGTGTGTGCATAAGAATGACACTTTCAAGATAGGTGTTAGCAGCTTGGAAGAAAATCTCAGAGACAACTGACGTACTACCTTAATTGTGGTAAGTCAATTCTCTTGATGTTCCAGATTATATTTTATAGAGAAATATGAACACCAATGGCTTTGAGAAATTTTGGACACACCTTAATCAATTTATTTAATGTATATTCTACTTCTATATGTGTACAAAAGAATAACACATAATAGATATCTGGGTCTAAATAAACTTAAACAAGTTTTTCCCATAAGCTTAAAAAAAATGTGATGTGGTCAGAATTTTTTTCCATAATTGCATCTATATTGTTTTCTATTAATTAGTGTCTCGTAAAATAATGGAATATCTTTCAGCTAATGGCATCATGCATTAGAAGAAATATAGTTCATTAAAATAAGCTTGTAATTAACTAGTCAATATCAAGTGAGATCAAGTGGGAGTAGTACTTATTTAGTATTTCAGAGATAACCAACTCCAGGTTCTTTTGACCAACTGACCATGGATATTAATTTAATTCAGATCATTGGAATTAATAAGGCAATAAAGAAAATTCTATTTGAATCAAGATTCATAAGAAACATGCTGGACATTTAGCTGTTAATAACTTAATAGGTATTCATTTCCTTCTACATAAATCCTGACTTCCAAAACTCAGTACTATCTTCCAGAAAGAGAAAGTGTCAGAGTCCATTTTATTCTCATTGCCTTTTTGCTGTGAAAAAATAAGCTTTTATTAGACTAGGCAGGCTTGTAGCAGTAATCTTGGCTACTGAATCCAGATTCTGTTATACATCTCTTTCTTATGATAAAAGATTTACATGGTCTCTTTTTGACTAATCTGATTTCAGACTCTGGCTTCAACTTCCTTAATTTCTTGGTCCTCGGTGTGCACATCTTGACTTTAAGCTGTTTTCTGTGGCTCCCAGTTCTCCTTCTCTCATATTTCAATTTTACTCTTGTGTGCATGTAACAAATTCTGTATTATCTACCACAGACATTCCTTTTCTATTATGGCTCAGCCTTAACCCTGGGTAAAAATTTTTTCAGTGAGATTCTGGACCCACAGTTCTAGGAGACAATCCTCTGTCTTCCTGGCAAATAGTACAGTTTTCAGGGCATGATTCATCAGTGCTTTGGCTTTAAAAATCACCAGTCTCCTAGAAGCATGAACACTACCTCAACAAACTTCTCTAGTTTCTAGTCAGCTTAATTTTTACAAATAAGACAAAGCTTTTAGAATCCGCTAGAGGATGTTCCTGGCTGTATGCTCTACATCTTTTAAGGCTCCAGAACAACACAGTATCAATTCATGTCAGTTCTTCAGTTTAATACAGGTTTGTTTAAAAAGACAAACAGATTGAACCTCCTTTAGTATAAGTACTTGACTTCAGTTCAGTTCAGTTCCGTTTTATCCCTCATTTCCGTCCAACTCCTTGTGGCCATGTGGACTACAGTACGCCAGGCCTCCCTGTCCATCACCAACTCCCAGAACTTGCTCAAACTTGTGTCCATCAATTCATTGATGCCATCCAACCATTTCATTCTCTGCCATCCCCTTCTCCTCCTGCCTTCAATCCTTTCTAGCATCAGGGTCTTTTCCAGTGAGTCAGTTCTTTGCATCAGGTGGCCAAAGCATTGGAGTTTCAGTTTCAAGATCAGTCCTTTGAATGAACACTCAGGACTGATCTCCTTTAGGATGGACTGGTTGCATTTCCTTGCAGTCCATGGGACTCAAGAGTCTTCTGCAACACCACAGTTCAAAAACATCACTTCTTTGGTGCTCAGCTTTCTTTATAGTCCAACTCTCAGATTCATACATGACTACTGGAAAAGCCATAGCCTTGACTAGGTGGACCTATATTGGCAAAGTAATGTCTCAGCTTTTTAATATGCTGTCTGTTGGTCATAGCTTTTCTTCCAAGGAGTAAGTGTCTTTTAATTTCATGGCTGCACTCACCATCTGCAGTGATTTTGGAATCCCTAAAAATAAAGTCTGTCATTGTTTCCTCATCTATTTATCATGAAATGATGGGACTGGATGCCATGATCTTAGCTTTCTGAATGTTTGAGTTTTAAGCCAACTTTTTCACTCTCCTCTTTCATCAAGAGGCTTTTAGTTCCTCTTCACTTTCTGCCATAAGGGTGGTGTCATCTGCATATTTGAGGTTACTGATATTTCTCCCTACAATCTTGATTCCAGCTTGTGTTTCTTCCAGCCCAGCGTTTCTCATGATGTACTCTGCATATAAATTAAACAAGCAGGGTGACAATATACAGCCTTGATGTACTCCTTTTCCTATTTGGAACCAGTCTATTTTTCAATGTTCAGTTCTAACTGTTGCTTCCTGACCTGCATACAGATTTCTCAGGAGTCAGGTCAGGTGGTCTGTTATTCCCATCTCTTTAAGAATTTTCCACAGTTTGTTGGGATCTGCACAAAGGCTTTGGCATAGTCGATAAAGCAGAGATAGATGTTAGTTTTCTGGAACTCTCTGCTTTTTTGTTGATCCAGCAGATGTTGGCAATTTGATCTCTCATTCTTCTGCCTTTTTCTAAATCCAGATGAAACATCTGGAAGTTCATGGTTCACGTACTGTTGAAGCCTGGCTTGGAGAATTTTGAGCGTTACTTTCCCAACGTATGAGATAAGTACAATTGTGCAGTAGTTTGACCATTCTTTGGCATTGCCTTTCTTTGGGTTTGGAATGAAAACTGACCTTTTCCAGTCCTGTGGCTACTGCTGAGTTTTCCAAATTTGCTGGCATATTGAGTGTAGCACTTTCTCAGCATCATCTTTTAGGATTTGAATAAAATCTTACTTGGAGCTCAAACATCCATCTTTTTCTCTGATCACAGTTATAGCAACATTGTTCTTCTATTCCTACTAAGTTCTTCTATTCCTACTATATAGAAAAAAAAATATATATATATATATAGTGTATTTAAGTCCTATCCATGAAACACATTAAAACTAACACACACTATCCTTCTGTTTTACCTCTGACTTCAACATTGCACACATTTCCTTTCTAACCCAAGCTATAATCTATCCAGGAATTATATTTAAAATGATATTCCACAGCCTTAACCTGGAATGGTAGCACCAAACTGACACCAGAAAATTTCCAGAACTCTTATCTCATAGCTCAAAATTTACCCACAGCTCTTCAGTGTGGCCACTTATATGTTATAACAAATTTGTATAGATCCACACATGGTTTCTGGGCTTTCTTTTACTCCCTTATAATGCTCTGCCTCCTCTTGTATAATATCACTGTCTTAGTTATAATATTTTTATAATAAGGCTTGAAATATAGAATGGCTTGTTCATTTACATTTACAATTTAAGGACCTTTTCTGATTTCCCCATAAGACGCAAAACCAGCTTGTTAAATTTCACTGAAAAAAAAGGCCTGTTTGTATTATGAAGATGACTGTATTTTATCTGTACATTAATTTTGGTACACATTTCTCTGTCAAATAGCTCTCCTTTGTCTCTCTTTGCCTCCTTAAATCTTAGTTCAGAAATATTTCATCTACTAGCCATTCAAAATTCTTGCCCTATCTGAGGGACTGAGCAACAATATAGTGACTAGCCTATATGAAACCATGAATGAAGAATGTCAGCTTTCCAGACAGACAGGGCCATGTGACATTGTTCCATGGAGCTAGAAGGTTTACCTATTAGCAGGTACTTCTCTCAGCAGGGAAAACTACAACACAGGTTCTACATTTGAAAAGTGAATACAAATTTGATCACATCCTCATATAGGATAGTTTAAACTTCTTACTCTGCAATAATCAAGTTCTGGTAGCTTTTACTGCTTTCTAACCTGGAACCAGATCAGTCATGCTAAACCACAGTAATCTTGGTTACACATCTATTATTTTTTAAATTCATTTTCTCTCATTTTTAATGTTATATTTAATATTTACTAAGTATGTAATAGAAGGAAAGATACACAGTGAAAACTTAATGAGGAATGGCTTTTTCTCAGTCTTCTAAAGCTAAACTTTCCAAATTTGTTTTAAAATTTGTATTATTTTTAATTGCAGTAGAAATCATAAAATTTTCCATCTTAACTGTTTTTCAGTGTATGGTCCAGTGTATGTGTGTGTGTGTGTGTGTGTGTGTGTGTGTGTGTGTGTGTGTGTGTTAGTCGCTCACTTTTGTCCAACTCTTTGTGACCCCATGGACTACAGCCCACCAGGCTCCTCGGTCCATGGAATTCTCAAGGCAAGGATACTGGAGTAGATAACCATTCCCTTCTGTCAGGGGATCTTCCTGACATAGGGGTTAAACCTGGGCCTCCTGTATTGCAGGCCGATTCTTTACTGTCCAAGCCAACATATGATTCAGTAGAGTTAAGTTTATTTTCATTGTAAAGAAATCTCCATGACAAAATAAAACTCTAAACCCATTAAGGAACAACTTTTCCTTTTCCCCTCCTGCCAGCTTATGGTGACTACATTTCTACTTCCTATTTCTATGTTTTGACTTCTTCAAATACCTCATTGAAAAGGAATCATGCAGTATTTGTCTGTTGTGACTAACTTATTTTACTTAGCATAATGGCCTCAATGTTAATCCATGTTGTAGCATGTCACAGAATTTCCTTAAGGGTGCATAATATTTCCTCTTACATATACACACACACATACCACATTTTGTTCATCCATTTGTCTGTCAAGGGACCATTAGTCACAGCCATCAAGCAGGTATATAATGACATATCTGGCCATTTCTACATGCAAGTGAACAACCAACTGCACTGCTCCACGCCCTGACCACGAGGATATCCCTTCATCACTGTCCCAAGGATGTCTCAGGAAGGGGTTATAATGCAGCACTTTTGGCAGTCCCTGCATATAGTTTAAAATCACCTGTAAACCAGGTCTAAGTCTTTTCTTCCTCAGGTAACTGATCACAGGAAACTCCTTATTGAGTCACAGGTTCATGCTTAAAAAGGGAAGGCAATATGGCAAGAATAGTGGCCATGGACCTTCGGGCCCATTCTTTATGTACTTTACCTGTGGCTTTAAGGCCTGCTCAGCCCCAGTCTTATATATATATAATATATATATATATATGTATATGTATATATATATCACTTCCATTGAATGAGGCAGTGCTACTATATACAACCAAATATATGCCTTGGTGGGCCTGAGAACGCCCAGAACATAATGGGTAGCTAAGTCCCATGGCAACATGGTTCCCCATGGTTAAACAATAAGTCTCTACTATGGCCCATTAATAGGCTAGGCAATGTTTCTCTAAAGGTAAGTAGTTAAACAATCTAATTGTTTGCCCCTCCAAAAGGGCAGAGGATCTGAACAGACATTTTTCCAAAAAGACATACATAGGGTCAATAGGTACATAAAAAATCCGCATCATTAATCACCACCTAAACAATGTATTTTGATTGGCAACTTCAATCAATTTACATTTAAAGTAATTACTGATATTAAAGGACTATTTCCATTTTATTCATTGTTTTTTGTACATCTTGTACTTTTTTTTTTGTCTTTCCTTTCCTGTCGGCCTTCCTGTGTGTGTTTTTTTTAATGTTTTTCTAGTAGTGATATGATTTGATTGCCTTCTCATTTTCTTTTGTGTATGCCCTATTGATATTTTATTTTTGCCTATCACTGTAGTTATTTAAAAATAAAGCTTCCTATGTAGCTCCACCTATCACTTTATGGTAGAGTATCACAAATTCCATCTTTACACATTATATACCATTTAACATAGGTAATTTTTCTGTTTTGCTCCTTTCAATTCTATATAAAAATTAAAAGTGAATTTATGCACCAAATTTACATTAATACTGGCTACTACATTCATCCATCAATTTGCTTTTACCATAGAACTTTATATTTTCATAGGGTTCCCTGTTGCTCTCTAACACCTTTGCTTTCTTCTTGAAGGACTTTATATTTCTTACAGAGCAGGTCTATAATGAACACCGTCAGCTTTTCTTTAGTTTGATGTTACTTTCTCCTTTATTTTTGAAGGACATTATACCATATACAACATTCTTGGTTGACAGTTTTGTTTTGTTTTTTTCCCTGGTACTAGCATACCATTCCTTTGTACCCTGCAAGACTTTCACTGAGAAATCTGCTGGGAATCATATGGAAGCTTTCTTGTATGTGATATGTCACCTTTTTCTGGCTGCTTTCAATGCTGTTTCTTCGTCTTTGTCTTTTAAATTTTGATTATAATATGTTTCAATGTGAATCTCTCTGGATTTATCTAATTGGAGCTCTTGGAACTTCTTGAATGTGTAAGTCCATTTCTCTTCTCAAATTTGAGAAGTTTTCAGTCAGTATTTTTTTTTCCAAATTTCTCCTGCTAGAACTCTCATAAAGCATGTATGCATACTAAGTCACTTCATTCATCCATGACTCTTTGTGACCCTATGGGCTATAGCCCACCAGGCTCCTCTGTTCATCAGATTCTCAAGGCAAGAACACTGGAGTGCATTGTCATGCCCTCATCCAGGGGACTTTCCTCATCCAGAGACTGAACCCTTGACTCATGTCTCCTGTTTTGGCAGGCAGGTTCTTTAACACTAGCGCCACCTGGGAAGCCCCATAAGGCATATATCAGTCCATTTAATAATGTCTCATAAACTCAGACTGTAAAGAACCTGTTTGCAATGTAGAAGACCTGGATTCAATCCCTGGGTCAGGAAGATCCTCTGGAGAAGGGAATGTCAGCCCACTCCAGTATTCTTGCCTGGAGAATCCCGCCAATAGCCACCTTGGTGGGCTACAGTTCACAGGATTAGAAAGAGTTGGACATGACATAAGTTCACTTCCCTCTTATTTTTTTTCTTTTATTTCTGTGATTATTGATTATAAAAGACATATTTTTCAAGTTAACAGGTTCTTCTGCCTGAGCAAATCTGTTGTTAAATCCACTGAGTGAATGTTTCCATTCATTGTCATTTTTCAGTCAGGGAATTTCTGTTTGGCTCTTTTTTATAGCTTCTACCATTTTGTTGACATTCTCATTTTACTCAGGCAACATCTGCCTCCTTTTGTTTGGTTGTCTATTTGTGTTCTCTTTCAGCTCATTGAACATCTTTAAGATAATTATTTTAAATTCTTTGTAAGGCAGCTTTTACATTTGCATTTCTTTAGAGTTGGATTCTGAAGTCTCATTTTGTTTCTCTTGATTGAGTTATGTTTCTATTTCCTTTTATTCCTTGTGATACTTTGCTGAGTGTGCATGCCTACTTTCATGCTCAGTCATGTCCAACTCTTTGTGAAACTAGGGACTGTGACCCTCCAGGCTCCTCTGTCCATGGGATTTCTCAGGCAAGAATACAGGAATGGGTTGCCATTTCCTCCTCAGGAGATATTTCTGACCCAGGAATCTCATCCTTGTCTCTTGCATTGCCAGGCAGATTTGTTACCACTCAGCCACCAAGGAAGTCCATTCTAGGTTGTTACTAATTTGATTCCTATGAGAGATAAAGAAGGTCTAAAGCTTGCCAGTCAACTATTTTAGTGATGTCACTCTCTTGAACTGAAGTTTCACATGCCTTGAAGTCTGTGTTGTCATGACTTAACATAATTCACATAACATAGACACAATCCCATTTTCACAGATCACTGTCCTAATGAGAATAGTTTAAATGGTTCTGCTTCACAAAACAAGAATATTATCCTTCTGTTTTAATTTAACCTTTGAGGTGTACTTGACATATATAGCAGAAAATAATACTACCAACAGTGTACATTCACCTTAAACATAAATCAAAACCAGACAAAGAATATTTTGTAGCCTGGCCCTAGAAAATCATTCCGTGGTTTTATTTCAATAAATACTATTAGAATGATTAAAACACTGTGTCGTCTTCCCTTGACAAATATGTTAAAAGTATAAATTTAAATTAAAATCTTCATGTTAAACAAACTAAACAAAGATTCAGTGAAAGTCAAAAAGGAATAATTGGTTTCAAGAACACAAACAAATTTAAACAAATGAAGGGGAAACTAGAGATCCTTCAGCATTACCTATGTTAAATATCTGGGTGAAAATTCATTTAAAACAATGAACTAAATCATTTTGTTCAGTTTTCATTTTATTTGAAAAACATTTTAATTCATAAATTAAAGATGGTTAAGCTTTACATACTACTATGTTCACAGCAATAATTTACAAATTATTTTTATTATGATAAAAGGCACATGAAATTCACCATTTTAAACATTTTAGAGTGTACAATTCAGTAATATTTAGTATACTCACAACCATCAAAGTATCTAGTTCCAGAATTTTTCTTTACCCCAAATGAAAATTGATACCAGTGAAGTTATTATAGCTATTCTTCTCTCCTCCCAAATCCTGGAAATGACTTTTGTCTCTATGTATTTGCCTCTTTTGGATATTACATACAGATGAAATAATACAGCATACAGTCTTTTGTCTGGCTTCTTTTACATAGCATGTTTTTAAGGATCATTCATGATGTTGCTTTTATCAATACTTCATTTGTTGTTTGTGGATGAATATTATCCCATTGCATAGATATACTGTTGTTTTGTCTGTTCATACTTCAGGCAATAGAGTTTTGCACTATTTCTAAGTTCTGACTTGTGAATAGAATAATGATGCTGTCAACATTTATGTGTAAGTTTTTGTTTGAATACCTTTCTTCTGTTGTTATGGGTATGTATGTAGGAATGGAATAGGAGAGTAATATGGTATTTATATTTAATTCATTGAGAAACTGTTAAATGAATTTCTGTAGCAGCTGCACAACTTCACATTCCCATCAGCAATATATGAGAGTATTAATTTATCTAGATTTTTCCAACACTTATTTTAACTTTTTTCATTATACTTGGTATGAAAGTACTTTTTCATTGTGTTGATTTGCATTTCCATGAACATAAATGATATTTAGCATTTTTATTTGCTTGTTGACCATTTGTATATCATCTTAAAAATATCCATTTGAGTCCATTGCCTACTAAAAAGTTAAACAGCTTATTGAAGTACAATAAACATATTAGACAACTCACCGACTTAAAGTATATAATACATTTCCCATATTATTAGTCATTTTCAATGCTGAGTAACTTTTTATTTGCTTATTTGGCATTTGCATATCTTATTCAGAAAAGTGCCTACTCAGATCCAATGCCCATGTGAAAAGTTGAATTGCTTTTTAGTAACAGCTCTAATAAGTTTTTATATATTCCAGGCACATGCTCCTTATCACATATCAGAGTCTGTAAACATTTTATATCATCCTATGGGTTGTCTTTTCACTTCATTGATTATGTTTTTGGAACAGAAATTTTTTTCTTTTTTTTCCCTTTTTAGGGTCCCTTTTATTTTCAGATTCATTTTAGAATCAGCTTAACAATTTCTATAAATAAGTCAACTGTGAATCAGATAGAGATTGGGTTGAATCTACAGATTAGTTTTGGGAAGATTCTAATCCATGAAAATGAGATGTCTTTTCATTAAAATCTTTGGTATTTTTCAACAATGTTGGAAACTTTTCAAAGTATAAGTTTGGAAGTTCATTTGTTGGTCTTAAACATTTTTTGGTGCTTTATTATTTGTTTTTGAATGTAATTCTTCTTGTTTATTTTTGGATGGTTTGTTGTAAGTTTATAGGGATGGAATTGGTTTTGAGGTATGTATCTTGCATCTGAAAACTTGAATTCATTTATTTATTTTTTTCTAATACTTTAATGCATGCATGCTAAGTTACTTCAGTCACTTCCAACTCTGTGCAACACCAAGGACTCCTCTGTCCATGGGATTCTCCAGGCAAGAATATTGGAGTGGGTTACCATGCCCTTCTCCAGGGATGTTCCCAACACAGGTATCAAACCAGCATCTCTTGCATTTCCTCTTTGCAGGTGGGATCTTTATCACTAGCGCCACCTGGCAAGCCAGGTGTATATTTAAGATTTTCTAAATGATGATGTCATCTACAAACAAATATAATTTTTCTTTTTCAATATTAAAGCTTTTGTGTTTATTGCCTAATTGCTTTGACTGCAACTTCTATTAAAATGTTGAAGTGGTAAGAGTGAACATCATGTTTTTGTTCCATGTCTTATAGAAGAAAATCTTGTCTTTTGCCATTAAGCATGATGGTGAATGTGGATATTCCACTGAGGAAATGCCTTTTATTCTTAGTTTGTTGACGGTCTTTCTTCTTTGCTTTTTTGGCCATGGAATAGTGTTCGATTCTGTTAAATGAATTTTCTGTGTCTGTTAATAATCATGCAAATCAAAATATATTCCATTGATGTGTTATGTTATTTTAATTCATTTTTAGATATTAAAATGAACTTGTATCCTCAAGACAAATCACTTCATCATGAATATTCATTGTCTACATTTCTTTTTCTGATTCTTAGACCGGCTAATTTCAATTAACCTATTAAATTGTTTTGTGTACTGATTTTTTTTTCCTACCTACTCACCTCTGCTGATGAAATTCCATAGTAAATTTCTCATTTCATTAAATTTTTTCTTTTCAAACCCAGATTGTTTTTACTTCATGCTTTATAATCTGTACATTAATTTCTTATTATCTGTTTGATGAGATGTCAATTTAGGGGGATCTGTATTATAATAAATTTGTTGCTATTGTATTAATCCTGAATCTCATTATGCATTATATTAAATATGCTGGCTCAAACACTGCCAGGTAGATACTTAATAAAGCCCATCATCTATGATTAATCCTAGAATATAAGACCTATTAAACATGTCAAAATTGAACATTTTTTTAAAGTATATTATATTTATTTCTGGTAAATAAAGGTCATATAAAATATCTTCTATTTTATGAATCATATTTTTATGAATAATATTTTATGAATTATAAACCATGGCATATAATCACAGCATATAAACTGTATTATATATATATAAATTATATTCTATATTATATTTTATATAAATATAAAGATATTTAATTATATGAATTATATAAATTATATTTTATACTATTTATAAAGTATATTCGGAGAAGGCAGTTGCACCCTACTCCAGTACTCTCACCTGAAAATCCCATGGATGGAAGAGCATGGAAGGCTGCAGTCCATGGGGTCGCTGAGGGTTGGACACGACTGAGCGACTTCACTTTCACTTTTCACTTTCATGCATTGGAGAAGGAAATGGCAACCCACTCCAGTGTATATTATACATGATATTATATAATTTATATATTTAATAAAATATATATATAATTATATGTTATATAATATTATATATTATTTATATAAATATATGGAGAAGGCAATGGCACCCCACTCCAGTACTCTTGCCTGGAAAACCCATGGACGGAGGAGCCTGGTGGGCTACAGTGCATGGGGTCGCTAGGAGTTGGACAGGACTGAGTAACTTCACTTTCACTTTTCACTTTTATGCCTTGGAGAAGGAAATGGCAACCCACTTCAGTGTTCTTGCCTGGAGAATCCCAGGAGCAAGGGAGACTGGTGGGCTGCCATCTCTGGGGTCGCACAGGGTTGGACATGACTGAAGCAACTGAGCAATAGCAATAGCAATATAAATATAAATTATTAAATTATAAACCATAGCATATAAACACAGACGTACATGGATACACATAGCCTTGTGGAGCCTTTGATGCTATTTTTTATCAGTCAAAAATAATTTCTAGAAATGCATTCAGTGCTGTAATAATTATCACTCTAAAGCGATAACGGAAAATAAAAAAAAAGTATAAGTGAATGTGATAATATTTTTGTGATCTTGTGTTATCCTATGGAAGATGAGATATACAAATATAGAATTTCTAACAGCAAAGAATCCTGTGCGTATAGAATAAAATTTGAAGTGCAAATATGAACACATACTTTCTATATATAGCCAAAAAGAGAGTCTTAAAGTAAAGACACCCTGATAGCGTAATCACAGGGAACATGCACGTTTGGGGTTATTATTTGATTATGCACTTCAGAAACTGGTCATCTTGAATAAGAGACTGATTCAAGAGCTAGTACAGGAAAGGACGAGTCTGAAGCATCTCACATTGTCATGTGAGAAAGCAAGTTTTCCTCTTTAAAAATAAAATGTAATACAATTACATGTGAAAAAGACACAAGAAACAAATCTGAGATGATTTGAGTATTATAATAATTAAGAGCAATGATGAATTCTTAACGAAAGAAACAGAAAGAAAAGAAGGAAGGAAGGAGGGGTGAGAGGGAGAGAGGGAATGGGGAGGGGCAGGAAGAGTAAGGTAAGGGAAGAGGGAAGGGGGTGAAGGAGGACACTAAGTCATACATAAATTTACGATGGTGATAATAGGAATTATTCTTACAAGACAATGGCGACAAATCAATTTACAGAAAAAGTTGGGAAGTCATTTTGCAAGAATCATAGTAAAACTGCTCAGGCATAAATAATCAATGCATGCTAAATCAGGGAGAGAGTGGGGAGAAGATATACAGAGCACAATAGCTCTTGTTTTAAGTAACTTTCCACAGACTGCTTGTCCCTTCACAAGGAGAAAACACATTGGAAAAGCCAGAGAACACCTGGAAGAACTAGGAAACAGTGAATTCTATTCCTTCAATGTAACTTACTTTTCCTGCTCCTTATACAGTTTCTTCATTTCTGAGGTTTAGTATATTACCAGAATAAGTTTTGATTTGACTGACTTATCTAAATTTTCTTGAAAAATGATGATACTAATAAATCTATAGATTCAAGCTTTCATTCTTTACAATTTTGAATGGCTTTCTCTCTAATATAGGGAACCAGATATCTATAGTTAATTTTATCAACTGTTATTTTCTTTAAGATTTATTCTTTTCTTACATTTATTTTTCATTTTCCCTAACATTCTGTTCATTTTGTAAAAGCTTCATTCATTCCAGTTTTCCTTTAAGTAAATTCCATATATTCTTAGAAGTCATAAGCATTTATAATGTTTATACTTGTAATGCTTGCACTACAAATTTTTCACGCTGCTTCTATTTCAGACCCACAGAAAAGGAACAAGCAGACTCCTCACATCACAGAACTTTGTTACTTCATAACCTTGCAACAATTTTCTCTTCATTTAATTTTAACCTTTTTCTTCAAATCTCCTTATTTCATTTTATATTTCAAAGCATTCATTAAAATATAAAATACATCCTTAAATATATAGACTTATTTAATGTATTTTTTAAATTTTCATCACCGATATCACGCTGTAATTTACTGTTTAGTTTCTCCCATTTCACAAAATGCACTCTTTTATTTTTCCCTTTAAAACACTTACCAACGGATTCATTTTGCCAGTAATGGACATTTAGAGTATCTTCTACCTTAAACAATACTAATATATAAATTTTGTCTTTGGTCATTTTTAAATTTGTAAAAACTTGCTTGAAATATAAACAAGGGATGGAATTTCAGCCTTAGAGTATATCCATATTAATTTAATTGAGTAATACCAGATGGTTTTCCATAATATATATGCCAGTTTCAATGTTTATCAGCAGCTGGTAACAGTATCAATCTCCCAACATCATCACCAATAAATGTATTCTACCACAAAGTTTATAAATTAGTCTTTGAGGCACTATCTTACTTTAATTTGCATTTATCAATTTATTAATGGTGACACAGAGAATCCTCATATATATAACATTTAGTCATTTCCCCACGTATTCCTATTTATCTCTTCTGCCCATTTCCATGATATATTTCATATAACCTCTTGTGGCATGCCATCTGAAATTTTTTGTCCACTTTTCTATATATGTATTTGTTTTTCCATATTAGTGTATAGAATTTAAAATGAATTTTTAATGATTTGCAATGGGTTCACTTGATAAGAATTTTAATCATAGTGTAGTTTATTTTACAACAGTTTTGCTTCTCTTTCATAGTTAACACAGGGGCTTATTTGGAGGTTCAGTAAAAGGATCCTAGGCATCTCGAATTTTTTGTGGCTCATTTAGTGACAACATTATGACAGAACAATGACAAAGGATAAAACCATTTGAAGTCCAAGAAAACTTTCAAACTGTCTTACCCACTCACAGATAATCATGAATTGACTATGCATATAATGGTGTTGCTATACAAAGTTCCACAGAGGACCATTATTTCATTCAGTAGTGCAAAGTTACTTTCAAAGTGCTATGAATTACACACTACAGAGAGTTTCTAAAAGAGCAAGATTAACTTAGGAATAACAAGGTTTTAAATCTTGGTTGGAACCCTGAAATCCCTGTAGCACACTAAAAATATAGCTTCATATTCACTGTTGTACAAATACATAAATCATAAAGGTTTATGCAAGCAAAATAATATAGATGGAATAGATAGATTTTCCTATGTACAAGATAAATTATTTTTTTTGTGTTCAGACTTTATTATCTCACTAAAATTTCTAACCTATTGGTATAAAAGCATTTTGAAATGATAAACTTTGCTATACACTGAAATTATAAATGAAAAATTATTTGTGATCACAAAAATTTTATTGTACACTCTGTTGATATTATTCCTGTCATCTTCCTGAACTTTTTCAGGGAGTTTAGGATAGCTGGCTTTCCCAGTGGCCCAGTGGTAAAGAATCTGCCTGCAATGCAGAAGAAACAGCAGAAGTTGCAGGTTTGATCCGGGGTGTGAAAGATCTCCTGGAGAAGGAAATGGCAACCCACTCCATTACTATTTCCTGGAAAATGCCATGGACAGAGGAGTCTGGTGGGCTAAAGTCCAAGGGGTCGCAAAGAGTCTGACATGACCAGTCAATCATAAAGGATATCAACCCTGAATATTCATTGGAAGGACTGATGATGAAGCTGAAGCTCTAATACTTTGTCCACCTGATGTCAAGAACTGACTCATTGGAAAAGACCCTGGTGCTGAGAAAGACTGAGGGCAGGAGGAGAAGGGGTGACAGAAGATGAGGTGCTTGGATGGCATCATTGACTCAATGGATGTGACTTTGAGCAAAATCAGGGAAATAGAGAAGGACAGGGAAGCCTGACATGCTACAGTTAGTCCATTGGTCACAAAGAGTTGGATACAACTGAGCAATTTAACAACAACAATAACCCATTCTTTGGATTCCAGAAATACTTATTATTCATACATACCTCTGTAACTCAGGTGATTTACCAACCCACATCCCTTGCTGCTTGTCAATGAACTGACATTTTAAACATTCTTGCTTTCATGTTTCTCTTAAATCTGTCTGAAATCATTTGTAATCTACTTGACACTCTCTTTTTGTAGCATTTCAGGTATAATATGTAAATTTTGGTACAGCTAGAATTTATTAACAGATTTTTGATGCTTATATCATTCAGCAAATTTAATCAAAAAAATTACATATCTATTGACCATCAATTACATGATAAGAACTGAGCTAATTTGCTGAAGTTGCAAAGTCGAATAAGGCAGTCACTACTGCACACAGTATATTAACCAAATTAGATAATTAGATAATTAAACAGTAACTGTGGATAAAGTATGTATTACAAGTGTCAAACCCAAGAAAGTATATATTTAGTTCAGCATGGATGGCTTAGACATACTTACGTTAGATATTTACAGGTGTTAGATATTTAAGAAGACCTTCTATATATAGCCAGAAACATGAATGAGATAATCCAAAATTAAACTAAGCCCAATAAAAATTGACTAATCAACAGGCTTATTTGATTCTAATATTCTGAGAAATTCTGCGTCAATGTATCCAACTTAAAACAACATATCTGTGTCACTGAAAAAACAAGTTAATATATTCATATTTTAAAAGATTTTGTTAACATTATGATAATGTGAATAGCGAACTGCTAATTGAATTTCCAAGAGACTATAAAATGATCCTAAGTAAAAGAAATTACATTGTGCTGTAAAATGCAGAGATAAAATCTGTTTTCAAAAACGGAATTGCATAAGTAACAGAGTATCATGAAAATAAAAATGGTGCCTAAGGCATAGACAAAGTGATATATCAGTATAAAATAGTGCTGTAGGTAATGAAATTTAGACACAGTACTCAAGGTATACCATATCATTGAAGATAGGATTAGAGATGGCAACTCCATAACGATGACACCTACAGTATTGACTTTACAATCAATATGATTCCATTTTCATTGTTTTGCTTGTTTATTTTGTTGTAAATAACTGAAAAGGAAACATTCAGTTGTACTCTGACATCTCAGATTCCAGTGGTACAATTAAGTGGTTCTTTTGTTCTGCTTTTAGTTGTAAAATAGTTTACAAGTTAAGGAAATGCTTGTTCGATTATATTATTTTAATTATATATATATATATATATATATATAAACCTATATGAATACACATATATGAAAACTTATATAAGAAGTAAAAGGTTAATTTAGTACTGATGATATTACTTTTTTTTAATGTTGAATTAATCTAAGGAAATGTATATAAACCCATTCCTGTACTATAGCATATATCTTAGTACATCTTGGAGAACGTACACCTTTTTTCACTCACACATATGAAATCTCAAAGTAAATTTTTAAAGTAATAATTAAAAGACCTAAGTAAAATGATAAGAACTGGAGGGAACTCAAGTGAAGTCTGAACTGGCTGATTGCATATGTACAACAGTGAAAAATAGCAATGAATGTATTAAAAATGAAAAGTGAAACAATCTATTTTCGATCATATAATAACAATTTTGAAATATAATAATTCCATCAGTTAAAGCATCAAAGTTACATTGACTTGTGTTTGATGAGAGAAAGAAAGAACATCTTTTTTGTTCTTCTTTTTTTAATCTGTTCATTTAACAAATGACATGGTGATGCTAGTGGTAAAGAACCAGCCGACCAGTGCAGGAGACATAAGAAAGAAATGCAGGTTTGATCCTTGGGTTGGGAAGATCCCTGGAGGTGGAAATGGCAACCCACTCCATTATTCTTGCTGGAGAATCCCCACGGGCAGAGGAACTTGGCAGGCTATAGTCCATCAGGTCGCAAAGACTCAGACATGAGTAAAGAGACTGAGTACACATACCCACATGCTCCTTAGAGAATAATAATGAAATAAAAGAAGAATTTGCCTAGTAAAGTATGGTTGAGGAATAACTCCTCTCAGAGCAGAAAGAATAACTGAAGCAAAGGAAGAGAAGCAGGAAAACAAAAGATATATTTGACCATCATAATAAGATGTTTAGAAGGTGTGTTCCCAGATGTAGACATTAACACTGCAGCAAAACCTATGACCAGCTCAATCTTAAAAGTACACAACAACAACAACAGATTCCTGTCCTCAACAGACCTTCAAGAGATCGTTATCTGTTTGAATTAAATACTGTTGTAAACAAGTTCAGTTCAGTTCAGTCGCTCAGTCATGTCCGACTCTTTGTGACCCCATGAATTGCAGCACGCCAGGCCTTCCTGTCCATCACCAACTTCTGGAGTTCATTCAAACTCATGTCCATCGAGTTGGTGATGCCATTCAGCCATCTCATCCTCTGTCGTCCCCTTCTCCTCCTGCCCCCAATCCCTCTCAGCATCAGGGTCTTTCCCAATGAGTCAACTCTTCACAGGAGATAGCCAAAGTATTGGAGTTTCAGCTTTAGCATCAGTCCTTCCAATGAACACCCAGGACTGATCTCCTTTAGAATGTTACAGATGATAATGGAAGAGCTGTGATTAAGGTCACACTACACAGTATTGTGAAAGCAAAATGCTCCATAAAAATAGCAATTTTGTTCTTGTTAATATATTAAAAAAAAAAAACACAACAACATACTTATACACTAACTTTCTGATTTAATCCAGTTACCAATATTTCCTGGAGCCACTCTAATTCAGGAAGGTTGTAGCTCATGTAATGAGGAATCAAAATACCTAGTGAGAGGTAGTTAACTTCATACAGTTAAAGCACCCATTTCTCCTGAGATGTTCTCAAGAAGTGATGTCTGGGAATAAATGTCATGGACAACTAATTCATATGTGACTCACTGGTGAACTTTTCAAAAACATGCAACCTTTAAACTGAAAATTATTCCTGGACTGACCATTCCTGCAGAATATACTAATTAGATCTTAGGACCTTTACATTATGTTAAAACTTTACAGTATGAAATAAGAAAATTTATCATGAAATCAAATCACATATTGGTTTACTGACATGACTGTGATTATATTTTTATTAATATGTTAATGAGGAGATAATTTTCTCTCCACTTTCCCTCTGCTCGTATTGCTACATCAGCAACCAAATCAGTAAATATATATTATATTTAGTGAACTATGTAAACCAAGACAAACTTGAAATGAAAGATATGCCTAGTTAAATCAAAAGAACATATGTACGTCTTTCAGCATATTTGAAGTTGACACACAGTCTGCTCATATACTCACCAGTCCAAGTTTAATGATTTATTCAGATTTGCTGGATGAATCTGTCTTCTTTCATAACAAGGAATTACAAACCTTGTTCCATACTGAATCTATTTAGCTCTAACTTTTGTGCTCCATTGCTTGTTCTTAGTCATGCTGACTCTGCATCTTTATAAAAGAGATTATGTATAGTCTCCAATATACCAGAAAGCCCTTTGCATCTTGGTATCAGGCTCGCCAAGGAAAACATTAAGCAGTTAAGCACCAGGCAGGACACGTATTTTAATTACACAGAGAAGAGATGGAGCAAGATCAGGTTCAAAGGTATGCATAGGTCCTCAATTGTCAGGGGGTATATTTTGGCGATTTGCCTATGCGCTGTACTCCTCTTGTGCCCCAGTGAAAGGAACCCTATGCTATCAATGGGAATACAGAATTAACAGTGGGATTGGTCAGGTTCCATATAACATACATGCTTTAAGCAAAGACAAAATAGTACTCAATGAGCATGAAGCAAGACCAGATCTTCCTAGACAAAGTGATAAGCCTGGCCCAGGCTATGTGGTTGTTTTATCTCTTGGTAAGGAAATATTCCAGGCCCAAGGCCCATTCTTATAAGGCTGAGTGAGAGTCAATGCCTGTACATGGGACAGGCAGTTGGATAGGAAGGTTAGGAGGGATCATTTTTTTTTTCCCCTTCAAAGATGTTTTATTCTAGGATAATTATAACACTATAACTTTAAAAATAAGGTATAACATGGTAACAAACATGAAAGATATATAAATTGCTACAGTGACCTAAAATGAAGGAGTCACAGGTGGTAAAACTGCAGAAGAGTACTCTTGCAGATGACATTCAACTTAAGCATGAAAGGAGTAAGATGGCAAATGGAGATGTGAGGGAAAGCCTGGAAATCCTATGGAGGACATAGGGTTCTTCATCAGTTCTTAGTAATGTGAAAAGATACATCCCTAGAGGAAAATTAATAATAACTTCAGAGGCAGGATACAGTTGTCATTTTGATTTGGTATTTTCATTGTTGTTGTTCACCTGATAAGTTCATGTCTAACTCTTTGCAACTCCATGGACTGCATGCAGCATGTCGGGTTTCCCTGTCCTCACTCTCTCCTGGAGTTTGCTCAAACTCAGTTCCATTGAGTTGGTGATGCCATCCAACCACGTCATCTTCTGTCTCCACCTTCTCCTGCCCTCAACCTTTACCAGCATCAGGCCTTTTCCAACGTGTAGGCTCTTCACATCAGGTAGCCAAAAGTTTGAGGGCTTCAGTTTCAGCATCAGTCTTTCCAATGAATATTCAAAATCGATTTCCTTTAGGATTGACTGGTTTGTACTAATTGTAATATCAAACATTTGCAGCTGACAATGCTATGTTGTCTGTCAGATTTGCATTCATTCAGAATTCCAAAATGGCACTATCAATGTCCCTTTTCAAATGCAAATAATGTCCCCATCTGAAGGTGAATATGAAGTCAAAGATTTTTTTAAAAGAAGTTTATTAATGGTTAAAAAAAGCATAGTGCAAAGCAATTATACCTTAATCATCTTTCATGTCAACATAAAAATTAAACTGCTTTTTGAGTTCTTTCATTTTGCTAGATTTTTCTAAAGTTTACATGTGGAAAATAACTTTAATCATTTTGATGTTTTAGCAAGATATTACATACATCATATTGCATCAAGGAAATATTTTATTGGAGATACTTTTAATCTCATACCTCGCCATCTATGATTCTTCACTATTTTTTCCATGGTTATTTAGATATATTTGACATAACACTTTATAAGTTTAAGTTGTATGGCATAATGACCTGACATACATATATTATAGAATGATTACCACAATAAGTTAACCTCCATCATCTCATAGAGCTACAAAAATTAAAAGCTAATAAGTCTTCCTTGTCATGAGAAGTTTTAGGACTTACTCTTAATGACTCTTCTATATATGTCACACTGCTGTGTATCTACACTCATCAAGTCGTGTGTCACATTACTGGCCCTTATTTTATCTTCTCACTGGCAGTTTGGACCTTTTCACCACCTCCAATCAGTTCCTTCTTCCTCGAAATCTGTCTCCTTACTTTTAGTGATCTCAAATCTGATCTCTTTTTTTTTTTCCTATGAGTCAATCTGTGTGTTTTAGGTTCCACATTTGTCTTCCTCTGAGTTATTTCACTTAGGATAATACCTTTGAGGTACATCCATATATTCCTGATTAGCAGAATTTTCTCATTTTTATGGCTGAATAATATTGTATATATATACACCACAACTTCTTTTTCCTTGGGTTGTTTCTATGTCTTTGCTCTTGTAAATAATGCTACTATGAACACGGAAGTACAAATATCTCTTCAACAGAGTGTTTCCATTTCTCTAGGATATATTCACAGAAGTGGGATTGTTGGATCCTATGGTCATTCTAGTTTTAATTTTGAGGGGAACTTCAATAAAGTTTTCCATAATTTTCTGTACCAATTTACCATCCTGCAAACAGTGCACAATCTTTTCTCTGCTTCCTCATGTATTATTGTCTTTTTTTTTTTTTTTAATGCTCATCATTCTAAGCAGTATGAAGTAATCTCTCACTGTGGTTTTGATTTGCATTCCCCTAATGATAATGCTTGGAGAAAGAAATGGCAACCTACTCCAGTGTTATTACCTGGAAGGTCCCATGGACAGAGGGGCCTGGCAGGCTGCAATCCATAGGGTTGCAAAGATTTGGACACAACTCAGCATGCTTGCACACAATGATAATAATGTTAAGCATCTTTTTATATACTGGTTGGCCATTCATGTATCTTCATTGGAAACTGTCTATCCAGGCCCTTTGCCAATTTTTATATTTAATTGTTTCTTGCTATTGAGTTGTATGAGCTCTTTATATATTTTGGATATTAACCTGTTAGCAGATATATTGTTCACAAATATTGTTACCAAATCATAGCTTGGCTTTTCATTTGGCTGTACCTTTCACTCTGCACAAGCCTTTTAGTTTGCAGAGTCCCATTTATTTTATATTTCCTTGCCTGTGCTTTATGTGTCATATCCAAAAATCATTGCCAAGACCCATGTCAAAGAGATTTTTTCTATTTTCTTCTAGAATTTTTATGATTTCTGGTCTTACATTTAAGCCTTTATTTTGTGTTGACTTTTGTGAGTAACGTAAGATAGGGGTCTAGTTTCATTTTTTACCTGTGAATATCCAGTTTTCCCAGGAGCACTTATTTAAGGGACTGTCTATTCTCCATTTTGTGGTTGTTGTTGTTGTTGTTGTTGCTCCACTGTCAAATACTAGTTCATCTTCTATGTGTGGGTTTAATTTACAGGCTTTTAATATTGTTCCATTGTTCTACTTCTGTTTTTAAGTAGTACGAGACTACTTCAATTACCATAGCTTCATAATACAGTTAGAAATTAAGAAGCATGATGATCTTCATAATTATTGTATGATATTTCAATATATAAGTAAAATTACCATATTTCATGTAAATGATCCCCCAGCTTCTTAGGTTATTCTTTATTCTCTTTTAAATTTTAAAATATTCATTTAAAATAATTCTTGAAATTAGGAGTTGATGTTCAAAAAGTGAGCAGGCATATAGCTTTGAATTAACTATACAACATCTACAATTAAAGAGAAAAGATAAAAAATGAAAACACTGGAGAGAAGAAGGGAAACTTCATAAAACTCACATATTAAAATGGCAGTATTTTTCATTAAAGTTTTAGAGGACTTTCAAAACTTTACTCTTATGAAGAGCCTTACTCTTAAAAATATGTACATATCATGCACATAGATTTCTCCTATATTTGGAAAATCTGTTTCTGACTACAGAGGCAATTCAACATCTAAGTATACACTTCTTATTCCTCATCATCTCTCTAAATGAAACCATAAAAATTTATATTCCTCCCTTTCTCTTTCAAACATGGACCATCATGTGATTCAACAATTAGATGAAATCATTATTAGAAATCATAAAGAGATTGACTTCTAAAATGTCAACTTAACACATACATATTTAAGCAATGCTGTTTTAATCTCAAAGTGTTCCCCTGGGATTTAGTCATATAACCTGCATTTGGAATGTAATGATCTCTGAAACTATCACATATTTAAAATGTCCTACTGAAAATATTCTTGGTTTCCCATAAGTATTACACATTTAAGATATCATAGCACAGTAGTCTAAATAGAACCTCACCCACTTCAACATCTAAATACTGTGATCCTCACTTATACCAGATTTAAATGATCACAAATACATATTTGAGGAACTATCTATTAGCTACTGCTGATCCTCAGTTAGTCAAGGACAATCCACCCTATTATTCATAGTAACTATGAATCAATTCTATCTGCTGTTGTCTCATGAAAGTTTATAGTCTCAGATGTTTCAGGTTATTCAGTAATTAATGAATAATTAATTGATCATTTAAACTAAGTATATTAACATCAAAGCTCAATTACAGGAGAAAAACTATTAATAATTCCAACATACGGAGGCTGAGCAACATGCTGCTGAATAATCAACAAACCACAGAAGAAATCAAAAAGAAATCAAAATATGCATAGAAACAAATGCAAATGAAAACACAACAACACAACCTGTGGGACACTGTAAAAGCAGTCCTAAGGGGAAAGTTCATAGCCATACAGGCATACCTCAAGAAGCAAGAAAAAAGTCAAATAAGTAACCTAATTCTACACCTAAAGCAACTAGAAAAGGAAGAAATGAAGAACCCCTGGGTTAGTAGGAGGAAAGAAATCCTAAAAATTAGGGCAGAAATAAATGCAAAAGAAACAAAAGAGACCATAGCAAAAGTCAACAAAGCCAAAAGCTGGTTCTTTGAAAGGATAAATAAAACTGACAAACCATTAGCCAGACTCATGAAGAAACAAAGGGAGAAAAATCAAATTAATAAAGTTAGAAATGAAAATGGAGAAATCACAACAGACAATACAGAAATACAAAGGATCATAAGAGACTACTATCAGCAATTATATGCCAATAAAATGGAAACGTAGAGGAACCGGACAAATTCTTAGAAAAGTACAACTTTCCAAAATTAAACCAGGAAAAAATAGAAAATCTTAACAAGCATGGAAATTGAAACTGTAAACAAATATCTTCCAGCAAACAAAAGCCCAGGTCCAGACAGCTTCACAGCTGAATTCTAACAAAAATTTAAAGAGCTAACACCTATCCTACTCAAACTCTTCCAGAAAATTGCAGAAGAAGGTAAGCTTCCAAACTCATTCTATGAGGCCACCATCACCCTAATACCAAAACTTGACAAAGATGCCAAAAAAAAAAGAAAGAAAACTACAGGCCAATGTCACCAATGAACATAGATGCAAAAATCGTTAACAAAATTCTAGCAATCAGGATCACATTAAAAAGATCATACACCTTGACCAAGTGGGCTTTATCCCTGGGATACAAGGCTTCTTCAATATCCACAAATCAATCAAGGTAATACACCACATTAACAAATTGAAAAATAAAGCCATATGATTGTCTCAATAGATGCAGAGAAAGCTTTTGACAAAATTCAACATTTATTTATGATAAAAATGCTCCAAAAGCAGGAATAGAAGTAACATACCTCAACATAATAAAAGCTACATATGACAAACCCACAGCAAACATTATCCTCAGTGGTGAAAAGCTGAAAGCATTTCCCTAAAGTCAGGAACAAGACAAAGGTGCCCACTTTCACCACTACTATTCAACATAGTAATGGAAGTTTTGGCCTCAGCAATTAGAGCAGAAAAAGAAATAAAAGGAATCCAAATTGGAAAAGAAGAAGTAAAACTCTCACTGTTTGCAGATGACATGATCCTCTACATAGAAAACCCTAAAGACTTCACCAGAAAATTACTAGAGCTAATCAGTGAATATAGTAAAGCTGCAGGATATAAAATCAACACAGAGAAATCCCTTGCATTCCTATACAATAATAATGAGAAAATAGAGAAATTAAGGACACAATCCCATTCACCATTGCAACAAAATACTTAGGAATATATCTACCTAAAGGAAATAAAGACCTATACACAGAAAACTATAAAAACGCTGGTAAAAGAAATCAAAGAGGGCACTAACAGATGGAGAAATACACCATGCTCATGGATCGGAAGAATCAATATAGTGAAAATGAGTATACTACCCAAAGCAATCTACAGATTCAATGCAATCCCTATCAAGCTACCAACGGTATTGTTCACAGACTAGACACAGTTTATATGGAAATACAAAAAAAAAAAAAAAAAAAAAACTCAAATAGCCAAAGCAATCTTAAGAAAAAAGAATGAAACTGGAGGAATCAACCTGCCTGACTTCAGGCTCTACTACAAAGCCACAGTAATCAAGACAGTATGGTACTAACACAAAGACAGAAATATAGATCAATGGAACAAAATAGAAAGCCCAGAGATAAATCCACACACCTATGGACACCTAATCTTTGACAAAGGAGGCAAGCATATACAATGGAGAAAAGACAATCTCTTTAACAAGTGGTGCTGGGAAAACTGGTCAACCACTTGTAAAATAATGAAATTAAAACACTTTCTAACACCATACACAAAAATAAACTCAAAATGGATTAAAGATCTAAACATAAGACCAGAAACTATAAAACTCCTAGAGGAGAACATAGGCAAAACACTCTCTGACTGACATAAATCACAGCAGGATCCTCTATGATCCACCTCCCAGTATACTGGAAATAAAAGCAAAAATAAACAAATGGAATCTATTTAAAATTAAAAGTTTCTACAAAACAAAGGAAACTATAAGCAAGGTGAAAAGACAGCCTTCAGAATGGGAGAAAATAATAGCAAATGAAGCAACTGACAAACAACTAATCTCAAAAATATACAAGCAATTCCTGCAGCTCAATTACAGAAAAATAAACAACCCAATCAAAAAATGGGCCAAAGAACGAAATAGACATTTCTCCAAAGAAGACATACAGATGGCTAACAAAGACACGAAAAGATGCTCAACATCATCATTATTAGAGAAATGCAAATCAAAACCACAATAAGGTATCATTTCACACCAGTCAGAATGGCTGCAATCCAAAAGTCTGCAAGAAATAAATTGCTGGAGAGGGTGTGGAGAAAAAGGAACCCTCTTACACTGTTGGTGAGAATGCAAACTAGTACAGCCACTATGGAGAACAGTGTGGAGATTCCTTAAAAAACTGGAAATAGAACTGCCTTATGACCCAGCAATCCCACTGCTGGGCATACACACCAAGGAAACCAGAATTGAAAGAGACACATGTACCCCAATGTTCATTGCAGCATTGTTTATAATTGCCAGGACATGGAAACAACCTAGTCCATCAGCAGATGAATGGATAAGAAAGCTGTGGTACATATATACAATGGAGTATTACTCAGCCATCAAAAAGAATACATTTGAATCAATTCTAATGAGGTGGATGAAACTGGAGCCGATTATACAGAGTGAAGTAAGCCAGAAAGAAAAACACCAATACAGTATACTAATGCATATATATGGAATTTAGGAAAATGGTAACAATAACCCTGTATGTGAGACAGCAAAAGAGATACAGATGTATAGAACAGCCTTTTGGACTCTGTGGGAGAGGGAGAGGGTAGGATGATTTTGGAGAATGGCATTGAAACATGTATAATATCATATAAGAAACAAATCTCCAGTCCAGGTTTGATGCAGGATACAGGACGCTTGGGGCTGGTGCACTGGGATGACCCAGAGGGATGGTACGAGGAGGGAGGTGGGAGGGGGTTCAGGATGGGGAACACATGTATACCCGTGGCAGATTCATGTTGATGTATGGCAAAACCAATACAATATTGTAAAGTAATTAGCCTCTAATTAAAATAAATAAATTTATATTAAAATAAATAAATAAATTTAAATTAAAAAATAAAAACCAGTAGAGAATGAAAAATTAATCAATAAATTGACTTACTTAATTTTAATTATTTATGATTTATTTCATTTATAACTAATTAATGTTTTAAATATTTTACCCCCCATATTTGCTTAGGTAAGCAACTTCTATATATATTCTGACCAGTCTATTTCAAAGTGAAGCAAAGTCTTTATCAGCAAAATCCATGATGAATGACTGAACAACACTTTTACTATTTTTCTAAAATGATTTTGCAAAATTCAGAAACATCAAGATACTTCAGAGAAAAAACCCCAGGATCTAATGTAGAATAAAACAGTCCATATAGCTCTTAACTATAAATAGTAGTATACTATAAGCATTGTCAAAAAATGCTGTGGAAATCTAGTCTATTTCTATAAATTAAGAAAATCACATTGCTAAAAAAAAATATACAGCCTAAGGAAAGTCTATGTTAGGCTATAGTCAGAAGTCAGACTTTTGGACTATATTCTTCCTATGTTTTAATTTGCTTTTAGCAAAGGATTTCAGTAACAGTGAAACACTTCAAACTTCATTACAAAAGTGAACACTTTAAATTTCAACAAGAATGAACAAAATCCACCAGCCCTCTCGGCTTCACCATTTCCTCTTTCTTGGAGACACTTCCATGAATTTTTTCTTATGGCTTGCAGTGATCCAATATTTAACTGCTGTCCCTTTCAATACCAACTGTATTCATCTAAGACTTTTAAGTCTCATCTCAGTTATTTTAAATTAAATTATTTAAAGGAAATTTTATTTAGGTATAACCATATTATCCTATTCAAAAAAAACAGTTATCACATCACTATTGCTTTCTATTTTATAGAATAGCCATTTACTGCTACATCACAATTTGTTTCCAAATGTGATATTTTACTTTCCTTTCTAAGAAACTTGAGGAAATGATTCTCTATCTCTTTTTAATCAAAAACTTCCTTCCTTCCCACTCAGTTTGACCCTCAATAAAACAGTTTTCACCTACTGTGTTGAACTTAGACATCTTTACTTTGTTCTGTTCTTATCTTCCTCTTCAAGTTTGCTTCTGTTGTTAACATAATCAATCACACCCTCCTGTTCTGCCTCCCATTGCTCCATCATCTCCTTGTTCTTCTGTCATCTCCTGGTGAACCTGAGTACCCCTTAGAGATAGAGAAGACAAAATAAAACAGGCTTAAAAAGCTACAGCTTTTCATTGTAGCTAAGTATGACAAAACAACTCACATCTTACTTTTATAAAAACTTTTGTAAGCTCAAAATAACAAGCAAAATTATATTTACAAAGAGATACAATTATTTCATTGGAATAACAAGACATCACCTTTCTGATCAGTATTGTTTGGAGCTAAGCTAAGAAGCCTATAAACCTGGGAATAATAAACACTTTTTTTCTTTCTTCATTTTACTTTTAATTGGAAAAGTAGCTCATATGTATTAATTAAGGTTTAACCTTGTAAACCGAAATTCTGTAAAAATCCAGTAACAGAGTTTTAAAAGCACCTAATAATAAAATATTCAATATACAAACATTAAATATATGGCAAGGGAAAACTAATTAGTCTTCATTTTCAGACATAAGCAGGAAAATTTTACTACAGTGGTTAATACTGAATATTTATCAGTAGGCAGTCTCTCTTAAGGGTTTCGACCCAGCACAATGTTAATTCATTTGCCTGCCAATGCAAGAGACACAAAAGATGCAGGTCTGATCCTTGGGTATGGAAGATACCTTGGTGTAGGAAATGGCAGCCCCCTCAAATATTCTTGCCTGGAAAATCCCAGGGATAGAGGAACCTGGAGGGCTACAGTCCATGGGTCTTCAAAGAGTCTGACATTACTGAGCAACTAAGCACACAAAAAGTCTCTCTAAAATTAAGAGTTCATTAATATGTTATATATGTATAACATTATGATTAATATAAATATTACTTATAATAAACATTAAACTTCATTATAACTGAAATCAATTGACTCAGTCATACACTGCAGTGAGAATCCATTTAAGTGTTACTTCTCAGTATGTCTGGTGCTTAACTGAGTTATGAAACGTGCTCTTTACCTCATAAATTCTAAGTGTTATGGTTGAACTGAATTTCATATATTGATGTTCCCAGAGCCTCAGAAAGTAAGTTCATCTGTAAACAGGGTTGTTGCAATTATTATTAGTCAAGATGAGCCCACAGCAGAGAATGGTGGCCTCCTAATCCAATAGTTTAGTGTCCTTGTTAAAAGGCATAAATTTGCACATAGATGCACAGAAAGAACACCATGTGAAGATGAATACAGAGATCAGGGCAGTGCCCAGAAGTTTTGAAACACCAGGTTGCTATCAAAACACCTAAGAGAAAGGCCTGGAGGAGATTCTCCATCACAGCCCTAAAAGGAGCCAATTCTACTAAGCCCTGGTTCTCACACATCCAGCCTCTAGAACTGTGACCTGAGGGAAGTCTATTGTTTAAGCTGAACAACAGGTCCATAAGGTTCTCCTCAGCTGACTAAGTTTAGGCAGGTTTCATCCTGACCACAGGCCCCTGAGTTTCCTTATCTTAGCACATTTACTTTAGAAAACTTGAAATTATGGATGTCTTCTCTATGCCTTTGAGATATAAATCTTCCTCCCTCTTCTTGCCATTTTTACAAACCAGGACTATCTTTCTCAAAGGCCTGGGAGCCACTCTTCTGTAATGTAAGCACCAAGAAGAAAGGCAGGTTCCAATATCCTCCGTCTCTGGGGGATTAGGAGCCAGAATATAGAAAGCACCAACTGACAAACACTGATAACCGAAATATGTTATCAATCCACCCTCTACTCCATTCTAGTACCTTTCCTCTAGCTCACTCTGGTGTGGAAGACTCTCCTGCCTTTTGTTTCAACAGAACTGAGGTGAGGTGAGGTGAGGTGAAGTCACTCAGTCGTGTCCAACTCATTGCGACCCTGTAGACTGTAAACTACTAGGCTTCTCTGTCCATGGGATTCTCCAGGCAAGAATACTGGAGTGGGTTACCATTTCCTTCTCCAGGGCATCTTCCCAACCCAGGGATCAAACCTGGGTATCCCGCATTGGAGGTAGACGCTTTAACCTCTGAGCCACCAGGGAAGCACAACAGAACTGGAGGGCAATCGCTTATGCTCATTGCAATAGTCTTTAGTACAGTCTTCCTTCCCTGTTTAACTCTGTTCTGTGGAAGTTTCATTGATGAAATTACTCAGTTTGTGCTACAGCAGCTCTAACAAACATACACTAAATATTGCTACTGAATGTTTGGTAAATTAATAAGCCAAAGAATATCAAATGCTAGACTTAGAGTAGGCTTGGAAAAAGCAGGAATCCTATCTCTAGCATTTTATAGCTAATTGTCTTTAACCATAGTTTACATATATTTAAGAAACAGCTTTGGCAGCTATGAACAGTATAAAAACTACAATGTTATATTGAGACATAAATAAGATATATAAAGAATATGGGGCAGAGTTCAGCATCAACTTATAATTTTAAAAAAAGTATATATATGTGTGTGTGTGTGTGTGTGTGTGTATGCTGGAGAAGGGAGTGGCATCCCACTCCAGTACTCTTGCCTGGAAAATCCCATAGAAGGGGGAGCCTGAAAGGCTGCAGTCCATGGGGTCACTGAGGGTTGGAGACGACTGAACGACTTCACTTTCACTTTTCACTTTCATGGACTGGAGAAGGAAAGGGCAACCCATTCCATTGTTCTTGCCTGGAGAATCCCAGGGAAGGGGGAGCCTGGTGGGCTGCCATCTATGGGGTCACACAGAGTCGGACATGACTGAAGTGACTTAGCAGCATGTATGTATGTATGTATATGTATATAAAGGAGCCTGGTGGGCTGCACTCCATGGGGTTGCAAAGAGTTGGACACGACTGAGCAACTGAATTTAAGCATGTGTGCGTGCTAAGTCACTTCAGTCATGTGCTACTCTTTGCGACCCTATGGACCTCACCAGGCTCTTTTGTCATGGAATTCTCCAGGCAAGAATAGTGGAGTAGGGTGCCATGCCATGCTTCAGGGATCTTCCTGACCCAGGAATCGAACCTGCATCTCCTATGGCTCCTGCATTGTAGGTGGGTTCTTTACCACTAGTGCTACCTGAGAAGTCCGTATGTCTCATGTATGTGTGTATATTTACACACACACATAAACACACACACATACACATATATAGAGACACATAACTTTATATGTTCATACACATATAAAAGGTTGTATATTGTCACCCTGCTTATTTAACTTATATGCAGAGAACATCATGCAAAAATGCTGGGATGGATGAAGCACAAGCTGGAATCAAGACTGCTGGGAGAAATATCAACCTCAGACATGCAGACGACACCACACTTATGGTAGAAAGTGAAGAGGAACTAAAGAGTCTCTTGAATGTGAAAGAGGAGAGTGAAAAAGTTGACTTAAAACTCAACATTCAAAAAGAAAGATTATGGTATCTCGTCCCATCACTTCATGGCCAATATATCGGGAAACAACAGAAACAGTGAGAGACTTTATTTTATTGGGCTCCAGAAATCACTGTAGAGGGTGGATGAAGCTTTGAAATTATAAGACACTTGCTTCATGGAATAAAAGCTATGATAAACCTTGACAGCATATTAAAAAGCAGAGACATTACTTTTCTGACAAAGATCCATGTAGTCAAAGGTGTGGTTTTTTCAGTAGTCATGTATGGATGTGAGAGTTGGAACACAAAGAAGGTTGACTGCCAAAGAACTGATGCTTTTGAACTATGGTGCTGGAGAAAACTCTTGAGAGTCCCTTGGAGTGCAAGAAGATCAAAACCTCTCAATCCTAAAGGAAATCCATCCTGAATATTCATTGGAAGGACTGATGTTGAAGTTGAAGCTCCAATACTTTGGCCACCTGACGAGAAGAGCTGACTCACTAAAGAAGACCTTGACTCTGTTAATAACTGAAGGCAGAAAGAGAAGAGGTGACAGAGGATGAGATGGTTGGACTGCATCACCAACTCAATAGACATGAGGTGGAGAAACCTCTGGGAGATGGTGAAGAACAGGGAAGCCTGGCATGTTGCAGACTATGGGGCTGCAAAGACCTGGACACAATTGAGGGACTCAACAACAGCAACACATATATACTTCAGTCATTATTATTAAATATATTTGTTCCAAGCTTCTGTATAGATATAACCATGATTAATATAACACAAGTTATATGTAAAAGCATTACTCAATGATAAAACAATTTAAATTTTTCTCTAAGGGTACATATTAATGTATCCTTGAAATTTCACCTGCATATAACTCTTCAGAGAATCCATAATATAAACAGAATGAAATCACTGCACAAAAATTCTTTCTCAAATACTTTCATTGCATCAAATTTCACTGCTGCACAGCATTCTGTGATGTTATGTAATTATTCATCATTTTATTTTCTACAACATACTTTTTAGGTCACCCTTCTTTCACTTCTGCTGCCCTCTTGCAGGGAAGCCCTTACCATTTTTCTTTACCTGCAATCAGTTCAGTTCAGGTCAATCACTCAGTCGTGTCAAACTCTTTGCAACTCCATGGACTGCAGATCGCCAGGGCTCCCTGTCCACAACCAACTCCTGGGGTTTACTCAGACTCATGTCAGTTGGTGATGCCAATCAACCATCTCATCTTCTGTCATCCCCTTTTCCTCCCACCCTCAATCTTTCCCAGCATCAGGGTCTTTTTAAATGAGTCAGTTCCTCTCATCAGGTGGCCAAAGTATTGGAGTTTCAGCTTCAACATCAGTCCTCCAATGAATATTCAAGACTGATTTCCTTTAGGATTGACTGGTTTGATCTCCTTGCAGTACAAGGGACTCTCAAGAATCTTCTCCAACACCATAGTTCAAAAGCATCAATTCTTCAGTGCTCAGCTTTCTTTATAGTCCAACTCTCACATCCATGCATGACAACTAGGAAAAACCATAGCTTTGACTAGATGGACCTTTGTTCGCAAAGTAACGTCTCTGCTTTTCAATATGTTGTCTAGGTTAGCCATACTTTTCTTCTACAGAGCAAGCATCTTTTAATTTCATGGCTGCAGTCACAATCTGCAGGCGTTTGGGAGCCCAAGAAAATAAAGTCTGCCACTGTTTCCATTCTATCCAAAACTATCTGCCCTGAAGTGATGAGACCAAATGCCATGATCTGAGTTTTCTGAATACTGAGTTTTAAGTCAACTTTTTCACTAGCCTTTTTACTTTCATCAAGAGACTCTTTAATTCTTCGTTGCTTTCTTCCATAAGAGTCATGTCTTCTGCATATCTTAGGTTATTGACATTTCTCCTGGCAATTTTTATTCCAGCTTGTGCTTCATCCAGCCCAGCATTTCACATGACGTACTCTGCATATAAGTTAAATATGCAGGGTGACAATATACAGCCTTGACATATTCTTTTTCCTGATCTGGAACCAGTCTGTTGTTCCATGTCCAGTTCTAATTGTGGCTTCCTGACTTGCATACAGATTTCTCAAGAGGCAGGTTAGGCAGTCTGGTATTTCCATCTCTTTAAGAATTTTTCACAGTTTGTTGTGATCCACACAAAGGCGTTGGCATAGTCAAAAACACAGAAGTAGATGTTTTTCTGGAACTCTCTCGCTTTTTTGATGATCCAGTGAATATTGGCAATTTGATCTCTGGTTCCTCTGGCTTTTCTAAAACCAGCTTGAATATTTGGAAGTTCACAGTTCACATACTGTTGAAGCCTGGGTTAGAGACTTTTGAGCATTCCTTTGCTGGCGTGTGAGATGAGTGCAATTGTGCAATAGTTTGAGCATTCTTTGGCATTGCCTTTCTTTGGGACTAGAATGAAAACTGACCTTTTCCAGTCCTGTGGCTACTGCTGAGTTTTCCATATCTGTTGGCCTATGTAGTGTAGCACTTTCACAGCAGCATCTTTTAGGATCTGAAATAGGTCAAAGCTTTGTTACCTCCCCTAGTTTGGAATTCTATTCCCTCCCCTAGCTTTGTTCATAGAGATGCTTCCTAAGGCCACTTGACTTCGCACTCCAGGATGTCTGACTCTAGGGTGGTGATCACACCATCATTGCCTGCTCTACTCTTGCTCTTTACTTCAAGAATCAACTCAGGCACCATGTCTTCTACCAAGTCCCCACTGACAGTGGATGTCAGAGCAACTGTCTCAATGCTGTGCCATGGGCTACTCTTGTACCTTCCTCTATTTTTTAGATCACTTTCTGTATTATATTCAAATGATCATCTTACATGCCTATATTCCGCAAAAGAACTGTTAAATCCTTGAGGACACCATCTAGCACTGTTATTTAAAAAATGCTCAATAAATGTCTTTGGAAACAAATGTAATGATCACTTTCTATTTGTCCTCAGAAATGGTATGGGTGATTAAATGTTTTTATTCACTTACAATAATATCAGTATTATTATTAAAGTTATATCTAAATCAATATTACCTGCAGGATTTTAACACACATCCTTTGGAAACTTTTAATTTAAACATCGGTAACCTACTGTTCCAATAAGAAATGACCTCTTTTTCCCCTACAACTTTATAACTTTGTGAAAAGACTCAATGCATTTCAGTTTATTCTCCAAAGTTCTGCTTTCCCATTCCTCCCAGGACTGCTGAAACTTTCAGACTGGTTGCAGCTGCCACTATATATTTCAGTGGTGAAAATATATCATTCTGTTTGTGAAAGGAAACAGACTGAGGGAAAAAATGTTAACTCCTATATATTATGGCATTCAAATCTTAGATACTTGACATGATGTCACACAGCCACAGTCTAATATACTAATACCAGTTGTCAAGGTATCTTAAACCCTGGTCACCCTTGTAACCTCTCCCTCTGTGCAGCAAGTGAAAGTGAAGTCAATCAGTCCTGTCTAACTCTTTGCGACCCCATGGACTGTAGCCTACCAGGTTCCTCCATCCATGGGATTTTCCAGGCAAGAATACTGGAATGGGTTGCCATTTCCTTCTCCAGGAGATCTTCCCAACCCAGGGATTGAATCCAGGTCTCCCTCATTGTAGGCAGACACTTTACCCTCTGAGCAACCAGGGAAGTTCCTGTGCAGCAAGACCATGCGGTAAATCATTAATTAGCATCATACACTAATCAAATTATGGATGAGATTTTCTTCTGGAGCAATGTTCTCGAGTAAATTGATGTTTCCAAATATATCCTCTGACTTTCTAACCAAGACACCACTCCCTTACAAGGGAATAACTGGAACCGGTTCTTAATGCTTGTCTTTGCCTTCTCATTTCCACTCCAACAATCCATTCTCCATGCAGCAGTCAGTGTGAAATTTTACCACACAAATCAGATTATGCTATTTTCTTTCTTAAAAACCCTCTAGCTGCAGGCCACTTCCTGGAGATAAAATGCAAACTTCTTCTTAAAGCTAGATAATAGTACAGAGCAGGTCCCTGACTCATTCTGCCAGCTCACCTTCTAGTTCTGCTCCTCATGCACCAAATGATAGCCGAGCCTCTTCCTAATGTTCATACACACCTAGGTTATTTTCTTCCTGTGGTATTTACATTTGTTGTGGTCTCCTCCTTTTAGAAAAATCTGACATTAAATTTCCATATGACTGTCTCCTTCTCACTATTCAAACTTTTAATCAGAGTGGGGGACTCCCAGTATACAGGGTGTCTGTGGTCACTTTTTATCCCTTTGACTATGCTCCCAGTGAATGTTAAGTAGTTAGACTTCAGAGGTCAAGAGTTCAACTGCAACACTCTCCTGCTGTCTATGAAAAAGAAAAAGAGAAAGTTTGCATTTTAGAGTTTACATTTCATCACTTTGTTGGGTATGGTGGGCATTTACAGTAAGAAGACAATTAAATGATGAATCTCACCAGCTCAGTAAAAGATAAGAAAATAAAAGAGGAGCATTAATGTATGTTTTTCATTAAAGTTGAATGATATCTTAAGTTGGCAATCTTTAGCTACACACAATTACATGTATAAGTGTGAATTAGAAATACACAGGGCAAAAAGCCAGCTCTAATGAGCGTTTTAAGGCCATTAATATTAGGTAGTAAAAACTCCTTCCTTTATTGATTATCATTTATATATTCTCTTACTACAGCTACATCCTTAAAACTAAATTAAAAATTAACACAAAATAAATACTAAGAGATAAGGTTATATATATATATATATATATATATATATATATAGGTATATGCTTTATGTGTCATTTAATATATACAGTATGTATACACATATATATACACAAAGAGACACATATGCATGAACACGTATATTGCAATCCAACAAGCCAAAGAGGTGCATTACTCTTTTCAATCACAGCTACTAAAGTGGCATAGGGTGACAATTCAGCAGAGAACAAGCAGTAGTCTTGCTTTCTAGTTCTGTAACAGAGTGTATATTAACTACCTTTAGCTTAATGTCTATAATAATGACAATGGACATTCAAAAGCACCTCTGACCAGATGATAATATAGCTGACATAAAGAATGTAGAGGAAGTGGCATACATCAACAGAAAAATTGATAACACTCTGAGATGTACAAAGACAGACCAAGTGGCCCTGGATGCACTGGACCAGGAAAAATAGGTTGATCTGTGATGTGAATATGATAGAGATAAATGAAGCCCTAGTATGCAATTAGATTAAATACATTTACTTAAATGTATTTACTTTCCAACTGTGAAAGGCAAAGATCCAGAGCTGAAAAACAAAGCTGCTTCAAAAGGACATATTTTCTGGTATATAAAAAGTCAAAAGAATCTCTATAAGGCAAATACTTCTCTTTACTAATTAAAACTTCCCAAGAGTATTTCGAAAGTTTGTGTTTCACATACACACACACACACATATTTGTTGTATGTGTTTGTATCTATTTATGTGTGCATGTGTATTTGGTATATTTAAAATTATTCTAAATATTTTTGGTTTAATAGGACTATACTAAAGTATAATGATTTTCAGGTGGCAGCTTTGTCTTCTGTGTTATAATTATAATATTTATTGGAATATAAAATTTAATTTGATTAAAAATATTAGGTCATAACTTAATTATAACAGATTTTATTGATGTGGAAACAAAATATATGTTTATATTTATTTTCTTAAATTGGTAAATCAATATCCTGGGGCATTTAATCTACTTTTTAAAATTTATGGTTATTCATTCTTAAGGGGATACATATTTCTATAGAGGAAATTATATTTAATACAGCTTGCTGAAAGTTTGACTTTGTTCATAACCTCTGCTTAATGTGTGTACTTTTATCTCTCCATAAAGAGAATAAAACTAATGGTTTTATTATCATGATAACATAATTTAAGAATCCAGAAAATGTACCTTTACTTAAAGATAAAAGAAAGATATTGGAAATATGACAGTTGTGTAGTTGTAATAAGTTCTCCTTTCCTAGAAAACAACCTGGGATTTATCATACAAGGTCATGTCTGGAAGAAAAGATTAAATATTGCAGCACCATTAAAGTCGACAATAACTGCTCTCTTCTACCTTTATTTAAAGGCTCCATGATTGACACATTTTATTAGCTAGTTCTCTGCCTGTAGCTTTGTCATAGCAATTGCTAAATTAATTTACAGACTTTAGTCGACTTGTGTTTTTATAACTGTCTCCCTGAATATCCTTCATGAGCAATACCAGAATTCCCCCAGACAGAGCACTGCTGTTCAAACTGTAATTCTTCCCTTGTTAAATGGTTGTGTTCTTTTGACTGCAAGCAAAGGTCTAAAGAGTAAGTTTCCTTTCACATGTGCTATTTTTGTCAACAACTGCTGCAGGAAGTTACCAAATTCCAATGAAAACAGGATGAAACATTCACCTTGTATTGTGACAGAAGTCGTAGTAATTTATTGTGTTCTATAATATTTAGGTTATAAAGTATTCACTGGAAAATTATTTAGACTAGGTAGGTCAATAGTGATTCAGACAAAACTGAAAATAGCCTAGGACTTATAAAGAAATGTTTATAGAAGAAATATGGTTTTTGAATAAATAATAATTTTAGAAGAATATTTACTAGAGAAGTCTGAAAAACTGGGTAGTACAATACGATCCTTTTAGTTTCTTGTTGGAAGCACAAGCTGGAATCAAGATTGCCAGGAGAAATATCAATAACCTCAGATATGCAGATGACACCACCCTTATGGCAGAAAGTGAAGAGGAGCTAAAAGCCTCGTGATGAAAGTGAAAGAGGAGAGTGAAAAAGTTGGCCTAAAGCTCAACATTCAGAAAACCAAGATCACGGCCTCTGGTCCCATTACTTCATGGGATATAGATGGGGAAACAGTGGAAACAGTGTCAGACTTTATTTTGGGGGCTCCAGAATCACTGCAGATGGTGACTGCAGCCATGAAATAAAAGACATTTACTCCTTGGAAAGAAAGTTATGACCAACCTAGATAGTATATTCAAAAGCAGAGACATTATTTTACCAACAAAGATCCATCTAGTCAAGGCTGTGGTTTTTCCGGTAGTCATGTATGGATGTGAGAGTTGGACTGTGAAGAAAGCTGAGCGCCGAAGAATTGATGCTTTTGAACTACGGTGTTGGAGAAGACTCATGAGATTCCCTGGACAGCAAGGAGTTCCAGCCAGTCCATTCTGAAGATCAGCCCTGGGATTTCTTTGGAAGTAATGATGCTAAAGCTGAAACTCCAATACTTTGGCCATCTCATGCAAAGAGCTAACTCATTGGAAAGGACTCTGATGCTGGGAGGGATTGGGGACAAGAGAAAAAGGGGTGACAGAGGATGAGATGGCTGGATGGCATCACCAACTCAATGGACATGAGTTTGAGTGAACTCAGGGAGTTGCTGATGGACAAGGAGCCTGGTGTGCTGCAATTTGTGGGGTTGCAAAGAGTCAGACATGACTGAGCCGCTGAACTGAACCAAATATCACTTACTAAGTGAAACCAATTTTCTCCTAAAATAATGAAGTTTCTTATATAATTTATTCTGCTTCAGATGAAACATGATTTCTCTGAGTTATATGACAGGAGGATTTCTGAACAGAGGAGGAGACACATGAAGAAGAGAAAGTGGTTCAGATCTGATGTGATAACTTTAATATCAAAATACGTTATTTTGATCGGGAAGTAAATCTCTCCCCAGTATGATCAACATTCGATTTTTATTGTTGATTCCAAGTAGACAAAATTTGACTTCAGTCCTTTATTTAGACACAAAACCACCACAATAACTGCAACAAATCTGGTTAAATAAAACATATTTACATGATGCTTTTTCCTCCAATTCTAAGTTCAGTTCAGTTCAGGTCAGTTGCTCAGTCATGTCTGACTCTGTGACCCCATGAATCGCAGCACATCAGGCCTCCCTGTCCATCACCAACTCCCAGAGTTCACTCAGACTCACATTCATCAAGTCAGTGATGCCATCCAGCCATCTCATCCTTGGTCATCCCCTTCTCCTGCCCCCAATCCCTCCCATCAACAGAGTCTTTTCCAATGAGTCAACTCTTCGCATGAGGTGGCCAAAGTACTGGAGTTTCAGATTTAGCATCATTCCTTCCAAAGAAATCCCAGGGCTGATCTTCAGAATGGACTGGCTGGATCTCCTTGCAGTCCAGGGGACTCTCAAGAGTCTTCTACAACACCACAGTTCAAAAGCATCAATTCTTCGGTGCTCAGCTTTCTTCACAGTCCAATTCTCACATCCATACATGACCACAGGAAAAACCATAGACTTGACTAGATGGACTTTAGTCAGCAAAGTAATGTCTCTGCTTTTGAATATGTTATCTAGGTTGTTCATAAATATTCTTCCAAGGAGTAAGCGTCTTCTAGTTTCATGGCTGCAATCACCATCTGCAGTGATTTTGGAGCCCTCAGAAATAAAGTCTGACACTGTTTCCACTGTTTCCCCATCTATTTCCCATGAAGTGATGGGACCGGATGCCATGATCTTGGTTTTCTGAATGTTGAGCTTTAGGCCAACTTTTTCACTCTCCTCTTTCACTTTCATCACGAGGCTTTTTAGCTCCTCTTCACTTTCTGCCATAAGGGTGGTGTCATCTGCATATCTGAAGTTATTGATATTTCTCCTGGCAATCTTGATTCCAGCTTGTGTTTCTTCCAGTCCAGCGTTTCTCATGATGTACTCTGCATATAAGTTAAATAAGCAGGGTGACAATATACAGCCTTGAAGTACTCCTTTTCCTATTTGGAACCAGTCTGTTGTTCCATGTCCAGTTCTAACTGTTGCTTCCTGGCCTGCATACAGGTTTCTCAAGAGGCGGGTTAGGTGGTCTGGTATTCCCATCTCTTTCAGAATTTTCCACTCTTTGTTGTGATTCACACAGTCAAAGGCTTTTGCATAATCAATAAAGCAGAAATAGATGTTTTTCTGGAACTCTCTTGCTTTTTGATCCATCAGATGTTGGCAATTTGATCTCTGGTTCCTCTGCCTTTTCTAAAACCAGCTTGAGCATCAGGGAGTTCACAGTTTACGTATTGCTGAAGCCTGGCTTGTAGAATTTTGAGCATTACTTTACTAGCATATGAGATGAGTGCAATTGTGCAGTAGTTTGAGCATTCTTTGGCATTGCCTTTCTTTGGGATTGGAATGAAAACTTACCTTTTCCCACATATTTCTTAGGCTCAAGTTTTTTAGGCTCTGGTGACAGATTTTGTAAATAGCCCTGAAAATCAGATTTGTAGTTTGATATAATTGCCTTATAATTCAGTCAGAATAGAATCTGCCTGCAGTGCAGGAAATCTGGGTTCAATTCCTGGGTTGGGAAGATCCCTTGGAGAAGAAAACAGCAAACCACTCCAGTATTCTTGCTTGGAGAATACCATGGACAGAGGAGCCTGGCAGACCATAGTCCACAGGGTTACAAGAGTCGGACACAACTTAATGGCTAAACCATTACCACCTGCTGTTAAGATATTGTTAAAACATAAATTTACTGGATATTGAAATATTCACTTTGCATATTCTATTTTCTCAACAAACCCATGTGTAATTCAGTCTTCAAAAATCCTAGGTATAAATAATAAGTTAGTGCTTACAGATATTACATCATATAACAAGATAATATCCTTTTTAAGTAGCAAAACCAGAATCAACACCAAACTGGCTAATTCAAGACTTTAAAATTACTCAAAATACCTTAAACTTTTTCTGCTAAGCATGTTCCATGTGTAAGATAAGAGTCACCCATAGGGAGGCACAGTATGAATTTCACCTTTATTATTTGAGGTCTTATTAGTTTTTGCATGATTTCTTCTGCTATCAGGCCAGATAACCATGATTCAATCGATGAACTTCAAGCAATTAAATATTAATATAAAAAACTCCCAGTTTAAAGTTCATAATGAAAAAAATCATTATATAAGAAAATTCAACACAATACAGTAAAGTATTATATTCACTATGATATGCAGTGCCATTCTCAGAATTCCTACTTTGCTGCTGTTTAGTCACCTCAGTCATGCCTGACTCTTTTGCAACCCCATGGACAACAACCTACCAGGCTCCTCTGTCCATGGGATTTTCCAGGCAAGAATACTGGAGTGGGTTGTTACTTCCTTCTCCAGGGGATCTTCCTAATCCAGAAATTGAACCTGTGTCTCTTGCATGGGCAAGCGGGTTCTTTACCACTGAGCGACATGGGAAATTCCTACTTTGGTATTCATAAAATAGCAAAGAACCTTGGAGAAAAATAAAAGTATGTTAAGACATATATCCTCTATGTTCTATAGTAAGAGATATATAAAACTTAACTCTACAAACATTCTGCAATTTGAAATCTAGGTATACAGATAAAAATAGAAACAACTATATTTTTAATTGTGATAAAAAATCTCAAATGATGCTTAATTCCTACAGAAATTTAGAAGATAGAGGATTCCCTTCCATCTGAATTGATCTGAGATGGTGCTAAAATTGAATATTAAAAACAATACAAAAATTAGCAAAAATAAACAAGATTATGGTGATAGGAAGGCCTTATATTCGCAATAAAACCCAAATTTCTGCATAATAGAATTCTGTATTTAAAGTATTTGCTAAAGTAAATGTAATGTTGACACAGCTGTGTAAAATGAGTTAGCTTAGAATACTAGATGATTGGATAAGAAAGCTGTGGTACATATACACAATGGAGTACTACTCAGCCCTTAAAAAGAATAAATTTGACTCAGTTCTAATGAGATGGATGAAATTGGAACTGATTATACAGAGTGAAGTAAGCCAGAAAGAAAAACACCAATACAGTATACTGACACATATATATGGAATTTAGAAGATAGTAATGATGACCCTACATGTGAGACAACAAGAGACACAGAGGTATAGAATGGACTTTTGGACTCTGAGGGAGAGGGAAAGGGTGGGATGGTTTGGGAGAATGGCACTGAAACATGTATACTTTCTTATAAGAAACGAAGCGCCAATCTATGTTCAATGTAGGATGCAGGATGCATGGGGCTGATGCACAGCATGATTCAGGTAGAGGATGTGGGGTGGGAGGTGGGAGGGGGCTTCGGCATTGGGAGATAGTGTTCACCTATGGCTGATTCATGTCAATGTATGGCAAAACAAATACAGTATTGTAATTTAAAAAATAAATAAATTTTTAAAAAAGAATACCAATCTAAGGATATGGGATGCTAGGTTTATTTTTAGCACTTGAAAAAAATAGTTTTACTTTAGGGATATTCTTCTTAGACATATATGCAGTATGACTGGCCGGGGGAACTCATGATGACTGGAGGATATAATATTCAGAATAAAATGAGCTTAAACCATACAGGAGAGTCAGAGGTGAGATTTGATGAGAAAGCAAATGTCAAAGTAACAGAGAGTCATGAGCCAAGGAAAGCAGGCAGCTTCTAGAAGCTGGAAAAGACAAGATAACAGACGTTCCCCTAAAACATCTGCTAGGAAAGTGACCTGCTGAACCTGGAATTTAGGACTTCAGACCTCCAGGGCTTTAAAGTATGAAGTTTTGTTGTTTAAACCACTAAGTTGTGCTATTTTTGTACAGCAGTGATTGAAAATGATTAAAAGATTCTATAAAAGCTTTGTGTAGGAGAACTCCAAAGGTTAAGGAGGCAACAACCCAGAGTCTAAAGGACAAGAAAAGAGAGAAATGACCAGAACCCAGAGGGACTGCGTTGCATGGTGTCAGTCACCTTCTAAAAGAGTAGTGAAATTCTCTGGAGGGTCAAGCCATCTAAAGGAGAATGTCCAGGCTGGGCGCTGGGGAATACATTTACTACTAACGTTCCTCTCCTGTATTTGATCTCCCACAAGGGAGATGCCTCAAATTGGCTCCAAGAGGGTAAGGGAAACTGCTGACTGACTGGCATAAACGCCTGGGACTGAATAACCTTCTAGAGAACAGAGAAACGCCTGACCCATCTCTGCTGGCACTTCCGCATAACCCTCGCCACATGGAGTTACTAGTAATCATCTGCAAGTAAAGAATTCATCACTTCTAATTACTCAAGTATGTATTACCCCAAACATATTTTCTGACACTGTTCTTGAACATTTTTTTAATTATTTTTATTAGAAAGAAGGGGGAATCTACTGAAAGTAAGAAAATGAATTCTTCGAAATTGTTTAGAGTGCAGAAACAGAAACAATAGCAATGAATAATAGCAATAAAAACAATACCAATAAAATATTACAAATGAAGTCAATAACATTTATTGTGAGTTTATATCTCCTAGGAATCATGCTGGCTACTGTGTACAGCCTATAATTATGCCTCTAAATTAACCTGTGGTTTAGATACTGCCTCATCTTACAGGGTTTTCAAAAGAGATTCAAATATTTAAGCATGTTGTCCCAAATCACAGAGAGTACATGGAACAGTTGGAACGCAAAGTCACTTTGCCTATCAGCAACATGGTTTCTACCTAGGCACAGCAACAATTTCTCCCCTTTTCAATTAAGGTTTAAAATTAAGTATGGACACATATCTCCATAGACGTCCCTGTAGTGTTTCATAGATGTAATTTTAAAAAGAGTTAACAAGTGAGAAGAGTTTTCAAATATCATAGGAGAGTGTTAAAGCAGATGCCTGTGAACTGTGCCTGAATTCTTAACAGAATACTCAGGAATACACACTGACCCCCAGTGAAGCTGAGACAGTTTGCATCAAGGGCACCTTATGTTTTGTATTTAACTGACTGAGGTTTCCCTTCAACATGACTTTTCTGACTCTTGAGCACTTGAATTATATCTCATTGCAGCTTGTTTTCCTGAAGTCTGTTCAGAAAAGAAAAAATAAAACAAACAAACAAACAAACAAAAAAAAAACTGTTTCATGGTGCCTATCCTTTTAAACTATTGAATCAATGTTGAATTATCTCCCTTGGAACATAAGTTTGAGATCACTGAAGATGTGAATGCTGTTTCCAAACCTCCACTCCTGGTCCTATTGTTTCTGCTTTCCTATGGGAAAGATAACTTAACTCACTGTGTCTCTATATGCGGTTCCGAATATATATGCAATGCAGAACAAGCCAAATATGTAAGTAGGCTCATCCTAACTGTTAGTGAAGGGCACAGCAAATTTCTGGATCTAACAACAGCCGCTGTGTACTGGCTGTCCCCTGAACTCACAATTAATCACATTTGACAGCTGCCTACAAAATGCAGATTACTTGGCAGATAGCACCTTATATTTCACATATTCTCCTTCCTCTCCTTGAAGAGTATGTTTATTTTCTATTTCATGGACTTGGTATTTTATATATATTCAATGAATCTATTATACAAAGCTGCTTTTAATATTTGGTACTTAAAGTTTCCATTTAATTATCTGATATGTTAGCAATGTGTCAAGTGAGTTGAACTATAGTGAAGGCTGCAGGATTTCAAGGACACTTATTTTGCTTGCCAATGAACATAATGCATCTTTTTGAATGCTTATAGACACAGTTTTGAAGGACAAGGCATTTGATACGTTCTTCTGTGAAAATAAACACTATTTTACATTATTCTATATGGTAACTGATTCTTATGTGTAATCATTACAATCAAGTAAAATAATTTTCACTGTTAGAAACTTTATTTTTTAATACTATATGTAGCCTTCTCTGGTGGCTAATGGAGGAGATGGAGAGAAGTGGATGCTATCCCTGGGTTAGGAAGTTCCCTGGAAAAGGAAATGGCAACCCACTTCAGGATTCTTGCATAGAAAATCCAAGGGACAGAGGAGTCTCATGGGCTACACTCCATGAGGTCATAAGATTCAGGCCTGACTGAGTAACAGAGCAATACTGTCAGTTCAGTCGCTCAGCTGTGTCCAACTCTTTAAGGCCCCATTAACTGCAGCAAACCAGGCCTCCCTGTCCATCACCAACTCCTGTGGCTCACCCAAACTTATGTCCATTGAGTTGGTGATGCCATCCAACCATCTCATCCTCTGTCGTCCCCTTCTCCTCCTGCCCTCAGTCTTTCCCAGCATCAATGTCTTTTCAAATGAGTCAGCTCTTCTCAACAGGGGCCAAAGGATCGGAGTTTCAGCTTTAGCATCAGTCCTTCCAATGAACACCCAGAACGGGTCTCCTTTAGGATGGACTGATTGGATCTCCTTGTAGTCCAAGGGACTCTCAAAAGTTTTCTCCAACACCACAGTTCAAAAGCATCGATTCTTCTACACTCAGCTTTCTTCACAGTCCAACTCTCACATCCATACATGACTACTGGAAAAACCATAGACTTGACTAGACAGACCTTTGTTGGCAAAGCAATGTCTCTGCTTTTTTAATATGCTGTCTAGGTTGATCATAACTTACCTTCCAAAGAGTAAGCATCTTTCAACTTCATGGCTGAAATCATCATCTACAGTGATTTTTTTTTTTCTATTCCTATTTGGAACCAGTCTGTTGTTCCATGTCCAGTTCTAACTGTTTCTTCCTGACCTGCATACAGGTTTCTCAAGAGGCAGGTCAGGTGCTCTGGTATACCCATCTCTTTCAGAATTTTCCACAGTTTATTGTGATCCACACAGTCAAAGGCTTTGGCATAGTCACTAAAGCAGAAATAGATGCATTTATGGAACTCTCTTGCTTTTTTGATGATCCATCGGATGGTGGCAATTTGACCTGTGGTTCCTCTGCCTTTTCTAAAACCAGCTTGAACATCTGGAAGTTTAAGGTTCACATATTGCTGAAGCCTGGCTTGGAGAATTTTGAGCGTTACTTTGCTACTGTGTTAGATGAGTGCAATTGTGCCGTAGTTTGAACACTCTTTGGCATTTCCCTTCTTTGGGATTGGAATGAAAACTGACCGTTTCCAGTCCTGTGGCCACTGCTGAGTTTTCCACATTTGCTGACATATTGAGGGCAACACTTTCACAGCATCATATTTTAGTATTTGAAATAGCTCAACTGGAATTCCATCACCTCCACTAGCTTTCTTTGTAGTGATGCTTCCTAAGGCCCACTTGACTTCACATTCCAGGATGTCTGGCTATAGGTGAGTGATCACACCATCATGATTATCTGGGTCATGAAGATCTTTTTGTACAGTTCTTCTGTATATTTTTGCCACCTCTTCTTAATATCTTCTGCTTCTGTTAGGTCCCTACCATTTCTGTCCTTTATTGAGCCCTTCTTTGCATGAAATGTTCCCTTTGTATCTCTAATTTTCTTGAGGAGATCTCTAGTCTCTCCCATTCTATTGTTTTCCTCTATTTCTTTGTATTGGTCACTGCTGCTGCTGCTAAGTCACTTCAGTCATGTCTGACTCTGTGCGACCCCATAGAAATCAACCCACCAGGCTCCCCCGTCCCTGGGATTCTCCAGGCAAGAACACTGGAGTGGGTTGCCATTTCCTTCTCCAATGCATGAAAAGTGAAAGTGAAGTTGTTCAGTCGTCTTCGACTCTTCTTGACCCCACGGACTGCAGCTGATGAAGTCTTTCTCATCTCTCCTTGCTATTCTTTAGAACTCTGCATTCAAATGGGTATATGTTTTCTTTTCTCCTTTGTTTTTCACGTCTCTTCTTTTCATAGCTATTTGTAAGGCCTCCTCAGGCAGCCATTTTGGTTTTTTGAATTTCTTTTTCTTGGGGGTGGTCTTGATCCCTGTCTCCTGTACAATGTCACAAACCTCCATCCAGGCACTCTATCAGATCTAGTCCCTTAAATCTATTTCTCACTTCCCCTGTATAGTCATAAGGGATTTGATTTAGGTCGTTCCTGAATGGTCTAGTGGTTTTCCTCACTTTCTTCAATTTAAGTCTGAATTTGGCAATAAGGAGTTCATGATCTGAGCCACAGTTGACTCCCAGTCTTGTTTTTGTTGACTGTATAGAGTTTCTCCATCTTTGGCTGCAAAAGTATAATCAATCTGATTTCGGTGTTGGGCATCTGGTGAAGTCCATATGTAGAGTCTTCTCTTATATTGTTGGAAGAGGGTGTTTGCGATGATCAGTGCATTCTTTTGGCAGAGCTCTATGAGTCTTTACCCTGTTTCATTCTGTCCTCCAAGGCCAAATTTGCCTGTTACTCCAGGTGTTTATTAACTTCCTGTTTTTGCATTCCAGTCCCCTATAATGAAAAGGACATCTTCTGGGGGTGTTAGTTGTAGCAGGTCCTGTGGGTCTTCATAGAACTCTTCAACTTCAGCTTCTTCAGCGTTACTGTTCAGGGCAGAGACTTGGATCACCATGATATTGAATGGTTTGCTTTGGAAAAGAACAGAGATCTTTCTGTCATTTTTGAGATTCCTTCCAAGTACTGCATTTCAGACTCATTTGTTGACTATGATTGCTACTCCATTTATTCTAAGGGATTCCTGCCCACAGTAGTAGATATACTAGTCATCTGAGTTAAATTTACCCATTCCAGTCCATTTTATTTAGCTGATTCCTAGAATATTGACATTCATTCTTGTCATCTCCTGTTTGACCACTTCCAATTTGCCTTGATTCATGGATCTAACATTCCAGGTTGCTAGGCAATATTGCTCTTTACAGCATCAGACCTTGCTTCTATCACCAGTCACATCCACAACTGGGTGTTGTTTTTGCTTTGGCTCTATCCCTTCATTTTTTTGGATTTATTTTTCCACTGATCTCTAGTAGTACATTTGGCACCTACCGACCTAGGGAGTTTATCTTTCAGTGTCCTGGGGAGTTCCTCTTTCAGTGTCCTATCATTTTGCCTCTTCATACTGTTCATGGGGTTCTCAAGGCAGGAATATTGAAGTGGTTTGCCATTCCCTTCTCCAGTGCACCTCATTCTGTCAGACCTCTCCACCATGACCCATCAATCTTGGGTGGTCCCACAGGGCGTGGCTTCATTTCATTGAGTTAGACAAGGCTGTAGTCCATGTGATTAGATTGGTTATTTTTCTGTGATTGTATTTTCAGTTTCTCTGCCCTCTGATGCCCTCTCTCAGCATCTACCATCTTTCTTGGGTTTCTCTTTCCTTGGACATGGGTTATCTCTTCACGGCTGCTCCAGCAAAGCAATACTATATGTAGCACCTAATTCTATGCTTTAATACTCCAAATATTTTGTAAAAGTACTGAATATTTAAGTTGGACTGAAAACGTAGACAGTAACCAAAAGTTGAAAGAAGATGGGCGGAAAATGGCATGTATTTGAAATAAATGTGGTATGAAATGAGTCATGTGAATTATGTATGAAACAGTGAGAAAAAATTGATTTAATAAATTAAATAGCATTAAGATAGCAAGTAAGGGTATAATGATAGTCAGTGACTAAATATACCCTTTAAAATATCTATATTGTTTTACTGGTGTTCACTTGTTGAAGGTGCATAAATGGTAAATGCATGGATGTGGTTAAATATTTACTTTGTTTAAAGTAAGGCAAATTACTTTGACTATATTAAAACTGAAAAAGTTCATTTATAAATTAGTTTATCCCATTCAAGTGCAACATAATATCAAATTATTATTTCCATATTATGGAGCAAGAGGCAGTTGTAGGCATGCATGTATGGACTGAAATATGAGAGAAGCATTTTAACTATTATTTTTCTTCCATATCTTGTGAATAATCAATAGAAATCTAACAATCTGAGTCTGATAATTACTTTATAAACTTGTATTTTGAAATATACTTAAGTATTCCAGATACTAGTGCTACTTTTACCAATTACTAATTTTATTCAGTCATTCTACAGAAATGGTGATTAAAAAAATGGGGCAGTTAATTTTAAAAACCTCAGTGTGAAGTATTACTTTTAATAGACCACTGTATAAACAGTAAAGTCAAGAACTATTCTGGGTCTATGGGCAAACGCAGAAAACAGAACACTGGAAAGAGTGTACTGTTTGTAACTGTAGGTGAAGGTGAAGTCGTTCAGTCGTGTCCGACTCCTTGTGACCCTGTGGACAGTAACCTACTAGGCTTCTCTGTCCATGGAATTCTCCAGGCAAGAATACTGGAGTGTATTGCCATTTCCTTCTCCAGGGGATCTTCCCGACCCAGGGATTGAACCCAGGTCTCCCGCATTGGAGGCAGATTTTAACCTCTGCGCCACCAGGGAAGCCCCTGTTTGTAACTGTAACCAATATGAAATGCATTCAAGGGCCATATACATAACATTATATTTTGAAATCTTCTGTGAAGAATCTTTGCCTCAAGCCACTAGGTAGAGAACTATATCAATATATTTTGCAAGGTGGAAGTAAGTCTACCCTAAGCACAAAGGGATAAACATACCTTAAAACTCCTCAATAATATTAGGGTAGAAAGCTTTGTAAAATATAGGCCTATTTCAGTTGCAAAGGAAAACATTTATCATGATATGCCATCCTGAAGCCTAGGTAAAAACTGTGGCATGATATGAAAAGCTGTGTCCAATAAACCATAGCCACTTGTATAATTTATGTAAAAGATTAAGATACCAATGTCCACTAGTCCTCAAAAGTCCTGAGTTTTTCCTTTTCTCCAATGCACCTTGGTGAAAGGTCACAGGTTTGAGGAAGGCTAGGAGACAGACTGGCCCAGATGGTAAAGAACCTGCCTACAAAGCAGGAGGCCCAGCTTCAGTCCCTAGATCAGGAAGATCCCCTGGAGAAGGAAATGCCAACCCACTCCAGTACTCTTGCTGAAGAATTCTATGAACAGAGGGACCTGGCAGGCTGCAGTCAGGGTACAGTACATGAGATCACAAAGAATCGGACATGACTGAGCAACTTTCACTCAGGAGAAAGATTAAAAGTATAAGTTTTTGGCAGAGTATCATCCTTCTTCAAAGAGACCTTTAGGTCAGTCAACTGGCTCAAATCTGAGAATCGATGGAGAAATCTTGACTCCTCTTGTGATTTAGGATGAGACTTTTGTTTATTTGACCTAGAAATTTCTCTTACAAAGATCAAGTAAGGGTTTTAATAGGCTTGGTATATAGTTCACTTCTAGGAACACCATGATCAACTAGTTAATAGGTCTATGCACTAGGTCTGCTCTTTGCTTTGACTCTTGTTACTAGAGTAACTAACTATGCCCTCCTTGTCTTCAGCAGATGAGTGGTGTCACTCTAGTTACCACTGTAAAGCCTGGACTATGGAAACAGAGATGCCTGAGCTCTTGATGACAGGGGTCCCCTGGCAAAATTAATTCTCACTATATTGGAGGAAGGTTTATCTATGGGACTCTCTTAAGTGTGGGTAAATATTAAATGACAAGTCCATTCTAACATTCCCACCTCCTTGACCGTCTGAATCCCTCCCTCTACATTACAAAACAAAATGAAAGTTGCTTCAGTCGTGTCCGACTCTGTGCGACCCCATAGACGTCAGCCCACCAGGCTCCGCCATCCCTGGGATTCTCCAGGCATGAACACTGGAGTGGGTTGCCATTTCCTTCTCCAATGCATGAAAGTGGAAAGTGAAACTAAAGTTGCTCAGTCGTGTCCGACTCTCAGCGACCCCATGGACTGCACCCCCACCAGGCTCCTCCGTCCATGGGATTTTCTGGGCAAGAATACTGGAGTGGGGGTGCCATTGCCTTCTCCTTACAGTAAGGCAAGTCTGGTATTTCCAACTCTTTAGCTCTGAGCCATCTTCTGGTCCACATTTCAGCCAACCAGCCCAAAATGGAGCCATTTTTACTTCCCTGAGCTGCAACAGTAACACAGAATTTCTGCTTTGTGAGTCCATCAATAAATCTGGCCTGATTCAATTTTATATTCCTTTCATCATTATCCTAGTTCCTTAAAAGTCATCTCCACACACGTTCCCAGGAATGTTTCCTGAATAAATTAGAAAGCTCAAGTAGATCTTTTACAGTGCAAAACACATTCTGGGTCACAATCTGTGCCTCACCATTAAGGGCTCACTGAACTTGAGTCTAGTTATAGACCTAGAAGCAAAAAAGGATGGTGAGGTGGGTGCTAAGGAGATCAGCACTGTCTTTTATGGCAACTGCCCCTGGGATTTCTTTGGAAGGAATAATGCTAAAGCAGAAACTCCAGTACTCTGGCCACCTCATGCAGAGAGTTGACTCATTAGAAAAGACTTTGATGCTGGGAGGGATTGGGGGCAGGAGAAGAAGAGGATGACAGAGGATGAGATGGCTGGATAGCAACCCTGACTTGATGGACGTGAATCTGAATGAACTCTGGGAGCTGGTGATGGATAGGGGAGGCCTGGTCTGCTGTGATTCATGGGGTCACAAAGAGTCGGACATGACTAAGTGATTGAACTGAACCGAACTGAACTGCCCTAAAAGGAGGGGACATTACAGTTTCCTTAGTTGATGCAGGGAGAGGCCACTTCTAATGGAAGTGAAAGCTGCTTGTAATGTCAAAAAGACTTATTAGAATTAGGGCCTCAATGTCACCAACCTCATCAAAGCTTTTCCATACATACACATTCTATCTATCAAGAACCCATTTCTTACAGTAGATCCCGAGAAGCTGGAAGTTCAACCTGCATTGCATATCAGTCAGCTGCAGAATGAGTATGATTTGCATTTAGCCCTGCAGCTACAAGAAATGAGTCTCCTTCAGGGAATACACCAAAGTCTTTAGGACTTTTCATATAGCAGTCTGAGAAATTTGAATCCCTGAGCTCAACTTTTTCTTGTTCAGTGACATTAGAATCAACCTGATAGTCTCATTACTTGTGTGTTTACCAAAATACTCCAAAGTATCACACAGTCATCCATTCATCACTTCTTATAAGTATTTGATTAAGAATATCCAACAGTTGCAGGTTGCCTATCTCTTATTTCCACAACATATACTATCATCGGTTCTCTCTTTTCTACTGGAAACAGTTATTAGTATTTTAAAATAAATCCAAATTAGGGGGTTAATTGTAGAAACTGTATTACTCAGGGAAAGTCAGTCTTTTTCTTCTATTCAGGTCTTTAACTGATTGAAGTAAATGTTTATCTTACCCAAAAACACTCTCAGATAAATATTCAGAATAATATTTGATCAAATATCTGGGAACTCCATGGTTTAGTCAGGTTGATACATAAAATTAATGATCACAGACAATATGCATTAGAAATTCCTACTGACTGTGAAGAAGGCTGAGTGCCAAAGAATTGACGGTTTTGAACTGTGGTGTTGAAAAAGACTCTTGAGAGTCCCTCAGACTGCAAAGAGATCCAACCAGTACATTTTGAAGGAGATCAACCCTGAGATTTCTTTGGAAGGAATGATGCTAAGCTGAAACTTCAGTACTTTGGCCACCTCATGCAAAGAGTCATTGGAAAAGACTCTGATGCTGGGAGGGGTTGGGGGCAGGAGGAGAAGGGGACGACCGAGGATGAGATAGCTGGATGGCATCATGGACTCGATGGACATGAGTCTGAGTGAACTCCGGGAGATGGTGATGAACAGGGAGGCCTGGCGTGCTGTGATTCATGGGGTCGCAAAGAGTTGGACATGACTGAGCGACTGAACTGAAGCAAACAAACGAATTTTAGATATATGTATATAAGTATGTTAGATTTCCACTGCTGTGTAACAAACAAATCCAATGACTTAGAACAACCCACATTAATTTCTCATAATTTCCTTGATCAAGGACCTATGCCTGTCTAAGGTGGATGCCCTGCTCAGGATATTTCAAAGTTTCAATCAAGCTGTTGACTGGGCTGGGTTTTGAGAGGCTCTAGGGGAAACTCAACTTCAAAGATCATTCCAGTTGTTAGCAATCTACAGATTTAACACAAGCCCTATCAAAATATCTATGACATTTTTCCACAGAAATAAAATAATCCACATATATTTGGAACTACAAATAACCCAGAATTGCAATATTGATAAAAAGAACATTTAGAAGTATAACCATTCCAGACTTCAGGCTATATTTCAAAGCCATAGTCATCCAAACAAGGTGGTATTGACACAAAAACATAAATCAGTGGAACAGGATACTGAGCCCCAAAATAAAGCCATACACCTATGGTCAATTAATATATGGCAAAGAAGTCAAAAATATACAACAGATAAAAGACAGTCTCTTTAGCAAGTGGTACAAAGAAAGCTGGACAGTCATATGTAAAATAGTGAAAAGACATGAAACCATAAACTCCATAGGCAAAACGTTCCTTGACATAACTGGAAGCGATATTTTCTTGGATCAGTCTTTCAAGGAAAAACCTAAATAAATAAAATAAAAATAAAAGGTGGGATCCCATCAAGCCGAAAGTTTTTGCACAATAAAGGCAACTATCAATAAAATAAAAGGACAACTTATAGAATGGGAGAAAATATTTACAAATAATGCAACAGAGAGGTGTTACTTTCCAAAATATATAAACTTCTCACACAGCTGTGAGCTCAATACAAAAAAGTAATAATAAATGTGCAGAAGATTTAAATATTTTTCCAAAGAAGATATACAGATGGCTAACAGACACATTAAAAGATGTTCAACATCACTGATTATTAGAGAATAGCATCTATCTACTTTTACAAATATAGATTTCATGTTTACCATTATTTGTTTTCATATTTCCCCTATTTAATGTAATGCTGCACTTTACTCATTTGCTTATTATTATATGTCTCCTCCAGTAAAACAAAAGCATTAAGAACACAGATTTTATTTATTGTGGTTACTGGTTTTCCCCAGTCGTATCTGACTCTTTATAATCTCATGGACTTTATTCTTCCAGGTTCCTCTGGCTATGGAATTCTCTAGGCAAGAATACTGGAAGGGGTAGTCATCCCCTTCTCCAGGAGATCTTCCCAACCCCGGGATTAAACTGCATCTCCCGCATTGCACAAAGATTCTTTACCATCTGTGCCAGCAGGGAAGCCCCTAAAGATTGGGAACAGCTCAGAAGATATATTCAATTAATATTTTCCATACTCAGTGTTTTAGCATTTTTTCTATTATTACAGTAATATATTTGATTAACAAATTTAGTGTAAAACTATGGTAGCACCCTTAGAATAAGTCCTACATACAACTTAGTTTGTATTACACTATTAGATTTTTATGCTAATATATTATCTAAAAATATGGATCTGTTGATCTAGAGATTTTTCCAAAGAAGGCATACAGATGGCCAACGGGCACATGAAAAGATGCTCAACATCACTAATTATTAGAGAAACACAGATATGAAAATCACAATGAGGTATCACCTCACACCAGTCAGAATGGCTATCATTAAAAAGTCTACAATTAATAAACGTTGGAGAGGGTGTGGAAAAAAGGGAACTCTCCTATACTGCTGGTGGGAATAAAAACTGGTGCAGTCACTATGGAAAATAGTACAGAAGTTTCTAAAATACTAAAAATAGAGCTTCTGTATGATCCAGCAATCCCACTTCAGGATATATATCCAGATAAAATGAAAAGTGAATGTGAAAGTGAAGTCGCTCGGTTGTGTCTGACTCTGTGACCCCATGGACTATAGCTTGCCAGGCTCCTCCACCCATGGGATTTTCCAGACAAGAATATTGGAGTGGGTTTCCATTTCCTTCTCCAGGGGATCTTTCCAACCCAAGGATTGAACCCTGGTCTCCTGCACTGCAGGCAGACTTCACCGTCTGAGCCACCAGGGAAGCCCTATAAAATAAAAAAGTCTAATTCAAAAAGACATATGCACTTCAGGGTTCATAGCCCCACTAGTTGTAAGATCTGAGACATGGAAACAACTCAAATGCTCATGTAAAGACAACTGGTTTAAGAAGATATGGTACATACATAGAATGGAAAATTGCTAAGTCCCCCGGCCCAAAGCGGCCAAAAATAAATAAATAAATAAATTACTGCCATTTGAAGCAACATGGATGGACCTTGAGAATGCTGTGATTAGTGAAATAAGTTAAAGACACTGTATCATTTTTATATGAAATCTAAAAATAATACATATGATTGTCTATACAAAACAGAAACTGACTCATAGACATAGGAAAGAAACTGGTGATTATCAGAGTAGAGACAGTAAGGAAGAAACAAATAAGGATTATAAGATTAACAAACTACAATACATAAAATGGATAAGCAACAAGACTTATTCTACAGCATGGCAAATTATACCAATATCTTATAAAAATCTATAATGGAATATAATCCACAAAAACCTCAATCACTATGCTGTACACTTTAAACAAACACAAAAGTGTAAATCATATATATACATCAATAAGAATAAAAAGGAATTGAACTTTCTTTTTCTAGATATAACTGGTTCATCACTAGAGATTTAATTTTGATTATTCATTTTTTTACATTTGAGTGTTTTAATTTATTTTTTTAACTACTATATAATCTTCCTCCTAAAGGACTCATATATCATGCGGCACTGCATCACAAAGTAAACACATTTCTGAAAAAATAAAACAGAAAAGCTTCCTTACTAACATCCCAGAAAGCCAACCCATCCCATTCCACCACTGGATGGCCCCCTTCTCTCCTCTCTCAAATTAACCACAATCCTAATTTACTACACTGTAAATATGTTTTGCCTATTGGAATATTGTCAGTGTAAAGTCAGACCTCATCTATTATTTCTGGCTTCTTCCTCTTAATATTTGTTCTGCAATTATAACATGCTATAACTGTAATAAATTTATTATTCACACAATAATACCCATTTTATGAATCATTTATTTAGATATTTTATTCTATACTTGAAATTATATACCATTTGGTCTATTAAAGACCATTTAACTATGAAGATACTTGTACATATCCCTTGTTGCACCCATGAACTCATTTCTGAGGGGTGAAAACATTTCCAAGACAAAGGTGGTAATTTTTTTTTAACCATTTTTACCTTCCAGAATTTAAAAGCCACATACTCAACTTTAAAGATTTACAACCATGAGAATAAGGTACATTGTGCTAGCTGTGTGGGAATGGGTAGCACAGTATAGGTAATGAGGCAGCCCATTTTGCGCAAGATCTTAAAAAGGCAATATTTCTTAGTAGATATTTTTACTTTTGTTTCAAACCCCTGTAACAGCCCTGAACCAAAAGACATAGCCATAATGTGAATCAGGTTTGTGAAAGGAGGGAAGCCAGACACAGGAAGTGACAGATGGAAAACGACAATGATTCTACTGTTATTGATGTTCAGGTGCTAAGTCATGTCTAGCTCTTTGCTTCGCCATAGAATACAGCACAACAGGCTTCCCTGTTCTTCACTGTCTCCTGGAGCTTGCTCAAACTCATGTCTATTGAGACAGTGATGCCATCCAAACATCTCATCTTTTGTTGCCCCCTTCTCCTCCTGCCCTCAATCTTTCCCAACATTAGGGTCTTTTCCAATGAGTCAGCTCTTTGCAACACGTAGCCAAAGTATTGGAGTTTTATGCAATTTAATAAAGGTATGTATGGTGAGCATTTTTTAATATTTCTCTAAAATTATACCATGAAAATATAGAAACAGATAAACATTCAGGTAATATTTAGGATTTGGATATATTAAGGAAAATATTTCATTTTAACTCAAAGATGGAAAGAGTTTGCTTAATTTGGGGGCATATCACAACCCGCCTCCCAAATACACATCCAAATTACCACTTTCTATTACTAACATGAACATAATGCTTGGAAAGCAATCTTGAAAATTTTAAGATACATTTTCCTTTTCCCACAGAAGAAAATAGTATTTCATAGAGTTGCATTGATTTGTGTTTCAGAAATGAGTGCTATTTTAATTAAGTAATTATACATAATTATAATTATACACATGAAATTGTAATTATACATAATTTGAATTATACTGTACATTATGTAATTATACATAATTTTAATTATACATTTGCCATAAAATCTAAGAAGTTGGAGATAAAATATCTACTAGGTCACCTAGTCAATTTTTAGAATTCTCCACAAGGGACTGTCTTTTCTTAAGGCTTATTCTTACCATCACATGAGTGAAATAAACAGACTGAATTTCTGTGCTCAATCATCTTTCTTTATAATCAACTCATAGCTCACAATTTTTGTTCATCTGATACTATGCCTCTCAAGGTGTGTTGTGAGTCATGTTGTGATGACTTAATTAATGTATACATAGAAAAATTCAATGCAATTTACAGATGGGTAAGGTTTATGAATTAAAGTTACCTGAAAATTCCTTTCCTGAGCTTACTGTTATCTTTCACGTTGACAACTGGGATGAAATCCTACAGAAATGCTGAGGATTTGTGACTCTGAACACACCCTTGGGTTATTCAAAAATTGACCCTAACTAGAGTAGAAGCATGTTTTCCTCCAGTCCTGAACTGACGACACAGCTATTAAAATATTGTGCAGATAAGGAGGTCTAAACTGATGCTACCCTCAGAATCACTAAATGGCATATACCCTACATGGTGGGTTTTGACATCTAAATCATTTGGGCAGGCACTTTTAATTTGAAAATAAATTGAATATAAAATTAAAGCTTTTCACAAGTAGTATTAACTTACACAATCAGCACTTTCTTAGAAAATCACCTCAGGGCTGACTGACCTTAGCAATATGTTTGCAGTATTCACACATGACTGAATCGTTATTTGGCACTATTGCTAAATTAGAAATAAACACAAATTTCCTTTCAGTGGAAGACAAGGTAAGCAAATTTCTGCCTCTGCCTCTCTTTCTCTTCTCTTTCTCTGTCGATCTTAATGTGCATGTGTGTGTGTGCATACCTAAGCATACCCTCCCATGTGTATACCTAGATGTATGTGTATATATGTATGTGTGTGTGTGTGTATAATAGTATACATAGTATATGCATGTATACATATGCATTATGAATAAGAAGCCATTTTTCTTTTCTATGGCTCTATTTTATATATCAACTAATCTGTCCGTCCATCCTAAGTTACAATCACCATTCAGTGGTAACTGAAGTAAATTGTAAACACATAATTAGTCTTTCCACTAGAAAGAACAACGAGGTGTCATGCTGATAGTGTGTGCTGTGATAATTAGTAAGACAACTCCTTCTTAGTCAGGAAAGTCAAATTAAGTATCTTCTGTTATCAAAAGACTTTACTCCTACTGGACACATGCTACTAACAGAATGTGTTCTATTTGGCAGCGTGGCAAAATGCAGCAAGCAGAAAGAGAATGAGCTTTGGATCCATACAGATATCTCTAGCATTGAATAAGTTATATAATAAATTTGATCCATTATTTCCTCATTCATTCCTTATGGTTGGTTGTACCTTCCCTTCTCAAGCTTAGTTTTCTCTAACTTTCCCACTTGAATATTTAGGACAACATAATTGCTCTGAAACTGCTGATTTTCTTCCAGGTATCTATCACCACATTCTATCAAACTGGACCTACATGTTCTGTCTCTGGCTGAGCCATGCTTCTGATCACCTGCTTCAGTGTGAATACATGGACCCTGCTCAGACTACTTACACATATATGTATCCTTAGCAGTCATAGAATCTGGTTGCATCTACTGTGTTAGATAACTATGTGCTAGATTTACATAGGAAAAGTTATGCCTAGGCTATGTTTATCAGAGAAGGCAATGGCACCCCACTCTAGTACTGGAAAATCCCAGGATGGAGGAGCCTGGTAGGCTGCAGTCCATGGGGTCACGGAAAGTGGGACATGACTCAGCGACTTCACTTTCACTTTTCACTTTTATGCATTGGAAAAGGAAATGGCAATCTACTCCAGTGTTCTTGCCTGGAGCATCCCAGGAACACGGTGGCCTGGTGGGCTGCCATCTATGGGGTCGCACAGATTTGGACATGACTGAAGTGACTTAGCAAGCAAGCAAGGATATGATTATATTTTAATAGAAAATTTGGTTCTAAGCCTAAACTGAGAGATCACTGAGACTATGAGTAAGTCGCATGCAGGGGAGTAAAGTAATATAAATACAATTCCTACATCACTGCGGACGTTGCCTCCTTTACTGAGATAGCACCTGTTTCATAGGATATCTGAGGATGGAATGAAGCACACAGAGCAATGCCTCACATATAGTAAACTCTGGATGGTTTGAATAAGGACAGAAGTTTTATTTTAAATCCCAGATCAAGGCTTTTTTTTTTTTTCAGAAAATGTAAGTAAAATTAATAAAGTAGCATCTTTGAAAACAAGCCAGGTAATCTGATCTATTAATAACTTGCCTCTTCTTCGAGCCTCTGAAACCCTTTTGACTTTTCCAACCAGCATTGTCATGTGCATAGTTTATAAAATAGGTGGTTATGAGATCAAAGTTGCCTCTTCCTATGTAAGCTTATATATTAACTAACATGTTTTTAATGTTACAACTCAATAATGTAAGTCTTGGAGCATATGTAGTGTATGTAGTATATTAACTGTCTAACAAATACCAACAGTGGCTAAAGTTCAGGTAGTAGGGTGAGATATTGGAAATTAATTATGGTTATGGTGTATTGTTCTGCACTAACTGCAATCTGAATCCAAGAAGAAACTTTATCCTTCTCCTTTTATCTGAGTTTCTTAAAACTCAGTCCACAATCTCTGTTTTCTCTATATATGTGGATGACTTGCTTAACCACAATCATGGCTTCAAGATGTAAGTTCAAAAAAATCTGTCTCATTCACACTGCATTTCTACTAGTCTCTAGAAGGATCACTAATATGTTCATTAATCCATATACTTTAGACCCATTTCCTAGGTTCGACCCTCAAATTCCACTGCCTACTAGTTTATTTTCCTTTAAATACTACATAGGCATCTTAAACTCATTTTGTCCAAAATATAAATCATCACTTTTTTCACCCGAACCTAATGTTTCCCATCTTATCTAATAACACTGTCACTCATCCTGTTGCTCAAGGCAATTTCTTGGGAATCACTCTATATTTTTCTCTCTCCTTCCAGACCTAATTCTCCTGTCTGATTCTCTCCAGTTCAGCTGAGGCTTTCATGTCCATACTGTCTCTAGTGCAAATTATGATAATGACATACTGCTGGTCTTCAGTCTGTAACTGTCCTGTCAATTCCCCACAATTTTGTCAGGGTCTTTTTATGAAATACAAATCTGATTCTGACACTGTCCTACTTAATTTGCTTCTTACTCCATTCCCTACAGGCTAAAAATTAATTTTCAGAAAAATCTAAAAGCGTTCCATGATTTAGTGCATGTCTACATGCTTTGTCTCATACCAGTAACAACAACAAAAAAGTGCTCCAGGCACTCTAAACTGTGAGTTATACCAAATGAGACATTCTCATCACATCTTCTACTCTTTACTCAGGGTTTTCTTATAGTCTGTAATGATCTCTCTTTTTTTTTTTTTTTCCTCTCAATGCCTGTTTCTCTTTAAAAACTCTGATTGAAGGGCTCTGACCCTGTGAATCTTTCCTAAATGGTGGAGGCAGTGCTTGCAGTTTTATTATATGGTCTCTTATAAGTAGAGAAAGTGAAGTCGTTCAGTCGTGTCCGACTCTTTGCAGCCCCATGGACTGTAGCCCTCCAGGCTCCTCCATGCATGGGATTTTCCAGGCAAGAATACTGGAATGGGTTGCCGTTTCCTTCTCCAGGTGATCTTCCCGACCCAGGGATCGAACCCAGGTCTCCCACATTGCAGGCAGACGCTTTAACCTCTGAGCCACCAGGGAAGCCCTATATAGTTCATGGAACTCTCCATTTCAGAATACTAGAGCAGGCAGCCTTTCGCTTCTCCAGGGGATCTTCCCAACCCAGAGACTGAACCCAGGTCTCCTGCATTGCAGGCGGATTCTTTACCAGCTGAGCCACAAAATCTAAAATGGAAAATAACACATATGCAATTGTATATGAGACTTTCTCTGCATCTTTTCTGTGATAACTTGGAAATCAGAGATATAATCCTTGCTTGACACAATATTTGATGCTTGACAAAGAGCATAGATTTGATAAATGTGGTTTATGTATTAATAAAATTTATCTAACATGAAAATGTTGAGAAGGCGATGGCATCCCACCCCAGTACTCTTGCCTGGAAAATCTCAGGGACAGGGTAGCCTGGTGGGCTGCTGTCTGTGGGGCTGCACAGAGTTGGACACGACTGAAGCGACTTAGCAGTAGCAGCAGCAGCAGCAGCAACATGAAAATGATGTCCACAGAAAAGCTTTGCAAAGTCCAACTGGGCATTACTTAACAAGGCCTCCCATGGATGATTTAATTCATTTGAGAATTTACCGTATTTGACTTTGCTATTTACTATTTGATTAGTGCCCTGACACAGTGAAGTTTTGTATTAATCTGGAAATTTCTGCTAAATAGAAAAGAAAACTCTGATAGTTATATGTCTGGTATGAGATTAATCATCTTTGTTTTGAATACAGACACTCAGAAATGAACCTCAGCCAATAACAGAATGATTCAAGTTACAGACTGGATGGATACACTAGGCCAAAGTAACTATTCCAATGCTATAACTTAGTTCTTCGAATTTGCATGGTCAAGCAGTCAAATCATGTTTATTTCCTTGGTTTTCAAGAGAACTGTTGGTTATATGAACTATATAATGTATCGATATCAAATTATAAAAGCACCTAGGGAATAAACCCTTCAGTTCTGGAAGGTCAGTCCATTCAATTGTACCTTTGGAAAACAAAACAAATTAGTGAGATTTCTGCCAATGTGATGATAAATAAGAATGCATTCATTATAAAACTAAAGCACTTCTATTTATACTGTCTCCCTTTCAAGAATGTTTCATTTCCTATATAACACAAAGCCCAATGCTTCTTATAATTAGAAGGAAGTTCTTCAACATTTGTTTTCTGTAAATGGCCTTAGCAACAAAAAATAATAAAGTTTTGGGGGAAATCTCTTCACAAGAAAGTTTATGATGGTGAAAACTTATTGTATTAAAATAGGGTTTGTTTCATAATTTGTTGTATACACTATCAAATATTGAATAGTTTTTAAATCTATGTAGCAAAAACAGAATTCATATGATGACAAAATTTCAGCTGCAAGGAGTAATTAAAGTAATATGCATAGCATTTAGGCTTAATAATAATAAATAATCTTGTTTAGAGAGTCAACAGTATATTTCTACCACTATCAGTCTTACTACTCATACTATCATGCTTATTCTGACTAATATTTAATAATAATTCAATAAATGTTTTCCAGAAACACATCACAAGAAAACAGTGATGCTTCTATTCCTGTTTTGCAAAATAAAAATTGAGACGTGAAATCATCATTTTAAAATTTAATGTTGTGTATAAACAAGCAATAAATTGTGTCTTAAGGGAAATGTTAATTTCCTTTAAAATTTTAATAACCTCTATTAACTTTGTTTCCAATATATACAATTAAACAACAGAGATTGATTATGTAAATTATTATTGATAGATTTCCTATGTCATTTACAATATTCTCAAAATTAATGCTGTAATTTTACATGCAGAACTTTCTCAGAGAATCTTTAGGCTTATTATTAGAAGTCATGAGAAGGAAACCAATTCATAGCTTTTACAGAATAAACAGGCATAGACTGTAAGTGGATCAATGAGGTGTCATAGTCACCCAGATCACATCCTGTCAAAAGGTCCTCACAAAGTAGTAATGAAAGACAACCTCTGTCAACAGTAGTCAAGAAGCTGTTATACATTTTTAATAGAGCAATTCTGAGATCACGATGTGCACAGAATCCTACATGAAATGGTTCAAATGAGTTCACAACTCAGGCAAGTCTACAACTAAACTATGAAATGTTTTACACATACATTGAATATTTAGCCTCCAAGTAGCTTTAAATATCATTGTTTCAATTAATAATTTTAATGAACCTCTTCTCTAAAAATTATAAGTATTACTTATAATTCTTACAAAAATTATTTGTAAGAGTAACAAAGAATGTTTTGGAAAGAGTATCAGTGCATTCGGCTATTCTGTACTTAATTCCCTTATTCTTATTTTCCTTTTCCAACTTTGAGATTCCAATTTATCTGTATAAAATATACATTGATTTAACTAACTTAAATCTTTAATAAAATGTACTTCTTGTTGGCTGGCTGAAAGATAGACATAAGCTTATTTTATAAATAAATTCTATAGTATCTCAAGTCTAAGGCACCTGACAAGTAGTGATAGTTTTCATTATTAAAATAAGGGTTGGTAAAATTAATTCAGAATACATTTGTTGGGAAGGAAAATCCAATAGAAAGAACATAATTTGAAAACATTCAAAATAGAATATATTAAAAATGAAATATTGAAAACATAGGTTCATAATTAATAAAATTTAGAGAAGCTAGAGAGAAACAGAATACAAAGTTCATATGGAAACAGAAATAAATGATTAAAAAAAAAAACCACAAAGGTAAAGTATGAGTTTGAATTATCCAAAAGGCACATATTCATGTTATACTGCCATGTGCTGCTACCCAAGATACAGTTCTGCCTGTGGGTACTCCTCTGGACATGTGGACATGTAACGATCTCACAAAAATTCATATTGTTCTCTTTGTTAAGAGAGCTGACAGATTTTCCAAATTCTTTATAATTATATATTACTTTATTTCTAGGATTAAGGACATTATATATATATATAAAGCCATCTGTAAAGTTACCAGTGAAGACTTATATTGACAGTTCATAATTTCTAAAAATAAAGGCCTGTATTTAATGAGTGAGGGAGAAAAACGATTACAAGAAGAAAATGTATAAACTTTTCTTTCTTGACTTCCAAGTGTTCAACTCATCTTTCTTTTAAGGGCTTCTATTCTAGATACTACTTACACACGCAAATATTTAAATCTAACAGACTCTATTCAATCCACAAATAATAGTGTGGATAAAGATCACTGCAGATGGTGATTGCAGCCATGAAATTAAAAGACTCTTACTCCTTGGAAGAAAAGTTATGACCAACCTAGACAGCATATTCAAAAGCAGAGACATTACTTTGCCGACTAAGGTCTGTCTGGTCAAGGCTATGGTTTTTCCTGTGGTCATGTATGGATGTGAGAGTTGGACTGTGAAGAAGGCTGAACACCGAAGAATTGATGCTTTTGAACTATGGTGTTGGAGAAGACTCTTGAGAGTCCCTTGGACTGCAAGGAGATCCAACCAGTCCATTCTGAAGGAGATCAGCCCTGGGATTTCTTTGGAAGGAATGATGCTAAAGCTGAAACTCCAGTACTTTGGCCACCTCATGCGAAGAGTTGACTCATTGGCAAAGACTCTGATGCTGGGAGGGACTGGGGGCAGGAGGAGAAGGGGACGACAGAGGATGAGACGGCTGGATGGCATCACGGACTCAGTGGATATGAGTCTGAGTAAACTCCGGCAGTTGGTGGTGGACAGGGAGGCTTGGCGTGCTGCGATTCATGGGGTCACAAAGAGTCGGACACGACTGAGCAACTGAACTGAACTGAAAGATAAGACAAATGAAGACGTCTCTTCCCTATAAACTATATAACTTCCAGTTAGCGAAAGTCATTTTCTACATCCAGATTCACCTTCTGTGAGAGTTGATGAGTAGGAGGAATATCAGGTGGAGCAGAAACTGTACACTGATACTGTCCTTCCTCCTACCTCATCCTACCCCTTAAGTGTAGCTATACTTATGATCACATATGTAGGTGCCTAGAAAAAGAATAAGTAGGGGAAGAGTCCTTCTATAGCTTTATAGTATTGACAAAACCTGGATAAATAACTATTTTCCCTACATGGCTCTAAAACAAGTTTAAATGTTTTTTTTCTTTTATTATCAGTATTATCACATTGTGTGAGAGCACAGTAAATCGACTGCTGTAGAAAGTCATGGTATTTATATCTTTATCTATTATAAATCTAGATTTAGTGAACTTTAAAACACAAGTACAGTAATTTTATCTTTCTGAACTAAAAGTACAATATATATATTTACAAAAAATTCAGCTAAATTACACTTTGCAGTCAGAAACTGAGTTGTATTAATCATCTATTATATTAGTAACTACCTTACCTTAAGCAAGCCATTTAATCTTATTGTATTTCAAATTTCAAATCTGAATTACAGGTATAAAATAATATCTCCTATATATTATGAGGCTGAAAAGACATTATAATTATATAAAACATGATTACATAAAACTTTACATTGTATTGTAAAGCAAATGGTTATATATTAGCTAAAATTTATTCAGTGTGTATTAATATGAGATACTAATCACCTCTATACCAAACTCTTTGAAATAACACTACTCAATTCTTAGCTAATTGTCATTTGATAAACAAAGAAAAGCAGCAAAGGCAGAAGATATTAAAAGAGGTGGCAAGAACACACTGAAGAATGGACAGAAAAGACCTTCAAGACCCAGATAAACATGATGGTGTGATCACTCACCTAGAGCCAGACATCCTGGCATGCTAAGACAAGTGGTCTTAGGAAGCATCACTGCAAACAAAGCTGGTGGAGGTGATGGAATTCCAGTTGAGCTACTTCAAATCCTAAAAGATGATGCTGTAAAAGTGCTGCATTCAATATGCCAGAAAATTTGGAAAAGTCACCAGTGGCCACAGGACTGGAAAATGTTTGGTTTCATTCCAATCCCAAAGCAAGGCAATGCCAAAGAATGCTCAAACTACTGCACAATTGCACTCATCTGACACACTAGGAAAGTAATGCTCAAAATTCTCCAAGTGAGGCTTTAACAGTACATGAACCATGAACTTCCAGATGTTCAAGCTGGATTTAGAAAAGGCTGCTGCTGCTGCTACTGCTAAGTCACTTCAGTCATGTCCGACTCTGTGTGACCCCATAGACAGTAGCCCACCAGGCTCCCCCGTCCCTGAGATCTCCAGGCAGGAACACTGGAGTGGGTTGCCATTTTCTTCTCCATTAGAAAAGGCAGAGGAACCAGAGATAAAATTACCAATATATGTTGGATCATCAAAAAGCAAGAGAGTTCCAGAAAAACATATACTTCTGCCTTATTGACTATGCCAAAGTCTTTGACTGTGTGGATCACAACAAGCTGTGGGGAAACTGTTAAAGAGATGGGCATACCAGACCACCTGACTTGCCTCCTGAGAAATCGGTATGCAGGTCAGGGAGCAACAGTTAGAACTGGACATGGAACAGACTGGTTCCAAATAGGAAAAGGAGTACATCAAGGCTTATATTGTCACCCTGCTTATTTAACTTATATGCAGAGTACATTATGAGAAACGCTGGGCTGGATGAAGCACAAGCTGGAATCAGGATTGCCGGGAGAAATATCAATAACCTCAGATATGCAGATGACACCACCCTTATGGCAGAAAGTGAAGAAGAACTAAAGAGCCTGTTGATGAAAGTGAAAGAGGAGAGTGAAAAAGTTGGATTAAAGCTCAACATTCAGAAAACTAAGATCATGGCATCTGGTCCCATCACTAATGGCAAACAGAAGGGTAAACAGTGGAAACAGTGGCTGACTTTATTTGGGGGAGGGGCTCCAAAATCACTGCAGATGTGATTGCAGCCATGAAATTAGAAGACGCTTACCCCTTGGAAGAAAAGTTATGACCAATATAGACAGCATATTAAAAAGCAGAGACATTACTTTGCTAACAAAGGTCCATCTGGTCAAAGCTATGGTTTGTCCAGTAGTCGAGTATGGATGTGAGAGCTGGACTATAAAGAAAGATGAGTGCCGAAGAATTGATGCTTTTGAACTGTAGTGTTGGAGAAGACTTGAGAGCCCTTTGAACAGCAAGGGGATCCAAGCAGTCCATCCTAAAGAATTCAGTCTTGAATATTCATTAGAAGAACTGATGCTGAAGCTGGAACTCCAATATTTTAGCCACCTGATGTGAAGAACTGACTCATTTGAAAACACTCAGATGCTGGGAAAGAATGAATATGGGAGGAGAAGGGGATGGCAGAGGATGAGATCGTTGGATGGCATCACTGACTCAATGGATATGAGTCTGAGTAAACTCTGGCAGTTGGTGGTGGACAGGGAAGCATGGCCTGCTGCAGTCCATGGGGTCACAAAGAGTTAGACACCAGTGAGTGACTGAAATGAAACTCAGAAAAAAGTGAACAAATATCTCTGCATTGCACAGCTAATAAGTGGCAGAACATTTAACAAATTTTTCATCTTATTTTTTTGTAAATATTCAATATGTATACATATTACAGGGAGAAGGCAGTGTCAACCCACTCCAGTACTCTTGCCTGGAAAACCCAATGGATAGAGGACCCTGGTAGGCTACATTCCGTGGGGTCACAAAGAGTCAGACACAATTGAGCATCTTCACTTTCACTTTTCACTTTCATGCATTGGAGAAAGAAATGGCAACCCACTCCAGTTTTCTTGCCTGAAGAATTCCAGGGACAGGGGAGCCTGGTAGGATCACACAGAGTTGGACATGCCTGAAGTGACTTAGCTGCAGCAGCACACATATCATATATATATCATATGTATATATATATATATACATACATACACACACATATATACAGATATATATATTATAAAAACAGAAGATATACTGACAAAATTATCTTTAGGGAAATGTTATACTGACTAGAAAAATAAATATATTTCTTTTGATGATTATTTTCAATATTAATAATTGACAGATTTAGAAAACCAGTAACTACATAGAAGATTTGAACAACTCTATCAACCAAGTTAACTGAGTAGACACAGAAAATTTCACACAAAGTAAATGAATATGAATAGTTTTCAAGTGCATAGAACATAATTCTGAAGATTAGACACGGTTTGGTGCTATAGTACAAGTTTCAACATAATTAAATGATTAATGCCATACAATGTGTTTCTTTGGTCACAATGGAAATAATAAAATTCAGTAACAGAAAGATAAATTTTTATGGGAACTATATAACATTTAAATAGCTCAGAAGTCACATAAAAATTAAACAAAGGTAATTATAAATATTTTATACTTATCAAAGGAAAAATGCAACATTTTAATATTAAAGAACTAACGTGGACATGTGTACAATTATAAAGACTTTAAAGTTCATCTCTCAGCAATTAAAAGTACCACTTGCCAAAGCATGAGAAAAGTAGAATGGATGTGAGCAACAGTACCATTTTAGCCTAATTGATATATATGGGACACTATAAACAATAGTGGTAGAATATTCTTATAAGGTACACATGTACACACACCAAGATAAACAACAAGCTGGGCCATAAAAAATGATTTGGAAGACGTGAAATATTTGCTATTACACATAGTGTAATATCTAATACAGTAGTAGTGCATGCTCAGTTGCTTAGACATGTTCAACGGCTTGTGACCCCATGGACTATAGACTGCCAGTCTACATGGACTCCTCTGACTATGGGATTCTACAGGCAAGAATGCTGGAATGGGTTGCCACTTCCTTTTCAAAGGGATCTTTCCAAAACAGGGATTGAAGCTTCATCCCCTGCATCTTACACTGGCAGATTGGTTCCTTACCACCTAGCCACCTGGGAAGCCTAATGCAGAAGTAGTAAATCAATCATAAGAAGAATCCAGAAAATTTTCAAATATGTGGAAATTATTCCTCATACATTGAAATAATGCACCGGTCTCGTAAGCAATCACAAGGAGTAATTTATTTATCAGTATGCCCACTCATTATGAAAATGTGTTTTCTTCCATTGTGGCAGAAAAATGTACAGATTTGATATACTTTTTTACCTTTATGTGATCATCCCTGCTATGCAGTACTAAGTTTCTTCAGTCGTGTCCAACTCTTTGTGACCCCATGGACTGTAGCCCGCCAGGCTCCTCTGTCCATGGGATTCTCCGGGCAAGAATACTGGAGTGGGTTGCTGTGCCCTCCTCCAGGTGATCTTCCCAATCCTGTGACTCAAGTCTCCTGCGTTGTCAGGTGGGTTCTGTACAACTAGCACCACTACGGAAGCCTATGTAATCATCTCTAATTATCTCTAATTCTAAATACCTTTTATTTCTTACTCCAGGGATAACTTTAGAAAAAAATTCAAACAAAATGATATTAAAATACAAGAGAACAATTTAGAGACATAGCTAAAAATACATTTAGAGGAAAATTTATATCTTTAAATATTTATACTAAAAATAGTAACTTATTATCTTATAATTCTATAGGATAGAGATCCTGGGTCAGAAGATCTTCTAAAGAAGGAATAGGCTACCCACTCCAGTAGAATCCACCTGTAATGTGGGAGACTTGGGTTCAATTCCTAGGTTGGAAAGATCCCATGGAGAAGGGAAAGGTTACCCACTCCAGTATTCTGGCCTGGAGAATACCATCGACTGTATAGTCCATGGGTTCACAAGAGTCAGACATGACTGAGCAAATTTCACTTTCACTTTTTCAGAGATTCAGAGCCATAAGTTTCCACTATCAAAAAAAAAAAAATTGGGAAAAATAGTTAATTATAAGGAAGTAAAAGTAATAATGAGGTTAAAAATTAATGGAACAGAAAATTAGAGGGAAAAATCAACAAGTCCAAACTGGGTCTTTGAAACTTTAACAATATTTATGTGTACTGAATATAAAGGAAAGATAAGAGGAGAGAGGGAAAACACAAGTTACAAATATCATAATGGCCAAATCTACAAATAACACAAATGTCACTTAGCAAATGAACAGGTAAATAAAACACAGTGTATTTACACTAAGATGGGACACTCAGTTCAGTTCAGTTCAGTCGCTCAGTCGTGTCCGATTCTTTGTGACCCCATGAATCCCAGCACGCCAGACCTCCCTGTCCATCACCATCTCCCAGAGTTCATTCAGACTCAGATTCATCGAGTCCGTGATGCCATCCAGCCATCTCATCCTCGGTCGTCCCCTTCTCCTCCTGCCCCCAATCCCTCCCAGCATCAGAGTCTTTTCCAATGAGTCAACTCTTCCCATGAGGTGGCCAAAGTATTGGAGTTTCAGCTTTAGCATCATTCCTTCCAAAGAAATCCCAGGGCTGATCTCCTTCAGAATGGACTGGTTGGATCTCCTTGCAGTCCAAGGGACTCTCAAGACTCTTCTCCAACACCACAGTTCAAAAGCATCAATTCTTCAGCGCTCAGCCTTCTTCACAGTCAAACTCTCACATCCATGCATGACCACAGGAAACTAGTCCATAGTAAAAGGAAAAGACTCTTGATATATGCAAGCACCAGGATAGTTCCCAAAGGCATCAGGTTCAGTGAAAAAGACACAGTTTCAAAAGAATACATGCCCTGTGACTCCATTTGTGTAACATTACTGAAATAAGAAAGTTATAGAGGAACACAAAATAGCAGATAGTGATGAGGAACATCAGAGAATATACAGGAGTATATCATGCCAGATTTCTTCAAGTTGATAGAATAATTCTGTATCTTGATTTGTTGATAGTTACACAAATCAATGCAAAACTTCACAGAACAATGCACACATTTATATATGCATGTAAAAAATGACGAGCACCAAGAAAAGTATGTTGTCCAGTCAAATGTACCATGTCATGGTTTCGATATCCTGCTATAAGCCAGATAGGTCTCCCACATGTAGGAGAACCTGAGTAAAACCTTCATATGACTCTAGGTGATAAACAGGGATGACCATTGTTACACCAAACACTGTAGATAAATATCAACATCATGTTCATGGGATGAAGCCCATCACAAAAAATGCTGAACGAATTATGTGACAGAAAACAAATGAATGAGTTGAATGACCCAAAGGCAGAGACATATGGACTGCAAAGCAATATGACAGAATTCTTGGGGTGATCAAAATATTCTGTATCTTGATCATGGTGGTAGTTTCACAGATTTATACAGCTCTCAAGACTCACCAAACTGTACATTTTACATGGATTCGGTTTACTGTATGCAAATTATTCCTCAATAAAACACAAAAGGTAAAATATAGGAGGAAGGAAAGGTGCCTTGGGAGTGTTTCAATTACCTTTCTGAGGTTCATAGTTCAAATGTTTTCTGTTAGCTTTGTTTACATATTAAAAATTACAAGACAATTTTAAATAGATAAAGAAATGCAAGACATTTAATTTCTACATGAACATACTTCAAAGCTTTGTGGAAAATATGTCAAAGATCACTTACTTCAATTTATACTCAGCAAGCTTCATTTGCAGTTTTGTAAAATGGATGATTTATGTTCATAAATACTATAGTCAGGTCAAAGGACACTATTAAGAGAAGCCAATTTTTTACTGGATAATACAGTCAGAAATTCAAAAAAATTTACCACTTCTGCAAGCATCACAGGTGAGAGGTGGGGAAATATAACCCAGTAAATAATTATGTGAAAGCATACTCATGCATTTGTGGCATACTATTACCTTAGTCTCTTTTACTATCTTTAAGCGTATCTTACTGTAACTTGTGGTTAATCTCTTTACAAAATTTTGGAACATTATATTTACAATTAGCTGATTTAAATAGACTATATCATTTTTTGTTTTTCATAGATTGGATTCCCCAGAAGTAGACTTGGAGATGAGGAATTTTATGAAAGTGGTTGACTAAAAGGAAGCATTATCAGGAAAGAAGCAGAAAGGGTGAAGATAATGAGAAAGAAAAAAGGGCAAGTGAGTTTGTGACATTATGTCTCACTGAGCTCTTAAGGAGTGGAGGATCAGTTCAGTTCAGTCTCTCAGTCATGTCCGACTCTTAGTGACCTCATGAATAGCAGCACGCCAGGTCTCCATGTCCATCACCCAGAGTTCACCCAGACTCACGTCCATCAAGTCGGTGATGCCATCCAGCCATCTCATCCTCTGTCGTCCCCTTCTCCTCCTTCCCCCAATCCCTCCCAGCATCAGTCTTTTCCAATGAGTTGACTCTTCACATGAGGTGGCCAGAATACTGGAGTTTCAGCTTCAGCATCATTCCTTCCAAACAAATCCCAGGGCTGATCTCCTTCAGAATGGACTGGTTGGATCTCCTTGCAGTCCAAGAGACTCTCGAGTCTTCTCCAACACCACAGTTCAAAAGCATCAATTCTTCGGCGCTCAGCCTTCTTACAATCCAACTCTCACGTCCATACATGACCACAGGAAAACACATAGCCTTGACTAGACGAAACTTAGTCGGCAAAATAATGTCTCTGCTTTTAAATATGCTATCTAGGTTGGTCATAACTTTCTTCCAAGGACTAAGTGTCTTTTAATTTCATGGCTTCAGTCAACTTCTGCAGTGATTTTGGAGCCTGCAGAAATAAAGTCTGACACTGTTTCCACTGTTTCCCCATCTATTTCCTATGAAGTGATGGGACCAGATGCCATGATCTTCGTTTTCTGAATGCTGAGCTTTAAGCCAACTTTTTCACTCTCCTCTTTCACTTTCATCAAGAGGCTTTTAGTTCCTCTTCACTTTTTGCCATAAGGGTGGAGTCATCTGCATATCTGAGGTTATTAATATTTCTCCCAGCAATCTTGATTCCAGCTTGTGTTTCTTCCAGTTCAGCGTTTCTCGTGATGTACTCTGCATACAAGTTAAATAAGCAGGGTTACAAAATACAACCTTGATGTACTCTTTTTCCTATTTGAAACCAGTCTGTTGTTCCATGTCCAGTTTTAACTGTTGATTCTTGATCTGCATACAGATTTCTCAAAAGGCAGGTTAGGTGGTCTGGTATTCCCATCTCTTTCAGAATTTACCAGTTTATTGTGATCCACACAGTCAAAGGCTTTGGCATATTCAATAAAGCAGAAGTTGATGTTTTTCTGAAACTCTCTTGCTTTTTCCATGATTCAGCGGATGTTGGCAATTTGATCTCTGGTTCCTCTGCCTTTTCTAAAACCAGCTGGAACATCAGGAAGTGGATATACTTCAGTAAAGTCCCAATCAGTTGTCCCATTTGCTGCTGCTGCTGCTGCTGCTGCTGCTGCTAAGTCATTTCAGTTGTGTCTGACCCTGTGCGACCCCATAAATAGCAGCCCACCAGGCTCCCCTGTCCCTGGGATTCTCCAGGCAACAACACTGGAGTGGGCTGCCATTTCCCTCTCCAATGCTTGAAAGTGAAAAGTGAAAGCGAAGTCGCTCAGTCGTGTCTGACTCTCAGCGACCCTATGGACTGCAGCCCACCAGGCTCTTCTGTCCATGAGATTTTCCAGGCAAGAGTACTGGAGTGAGGTGCCATTGCCTTCTTTGTGTCCCATATGAATCAGCCATTAATCAATACCCTCCCTCCCTGACTCAATTGTTTAGTTGTCCTTATTCGGGGCAATAATGGAGCATAGCAAAAACCAACTTCATAAACTTTTAATTAATATTTTCTCATATATCTACAATGATAGAGACATTTTTTTTTTTTCAAACCAGCAGATCTCCTTCAACATGAATCCCACCCAAATTACTTACAGGCAGTCTTAGCACATAGCATATAACACTACAGCATGGCAGTGGTAAACAAGGCTACTTACTATGAATAGTAATCCCCGTAACATATTCTAACCAGAAGAGGATTCAGCTCCAGAATCCCACCCTGACAGTTTACCTAGAGGCACTTCTGGAACCAGCTGTTTCAGCTTAAGCTCCCTAGAAACAAAAGCTGAACTAAGGATTTAACTTGGCACTGCATAAGAAATATTCAGGAGTAGCATAGGTATAGGACTATGAGAGAAAGACAGAGGAGCTACACAGCTTGTGAAAGCTCACTAGAAGTCCAAGTGCATGAAAATAGTAAAAGTGTCAGAAGTAATCACAGATAGAGCATCACTGTCCTCTGTTATCATGATATTTAAGTTCTTTGAAAATCTCTGGATTTTTCAAAACTCCAATATTTCAGTAAAATATAACAATATTTTTAGCAGCTCCACCTAATCAATGTGGAGAAGGCAATGGCACCCCACTCCAGTACTCTTGCCTGGAAAATCCCATGGACAGAGATGCCTGGAAGGATGCAGTCCATGGAGTTGCTGAGGGTCGGACACGACTGAGCGACTTCACTTTCACTTTTCACTTTCAAGCATTGGAGAAGGAAATAGCAACCCACTCCAGTGTTCTTGCCTGGAGAATTCCCGGGACAGTGGAGCCTGGTGGGCTGCCATCTATGGGGTCGCACAGAGTTGGATACGACTGAAGTGACTTAGCAGCAGCAGCAGTATCTAATTAATGATTGCTTTTATTGCTTTGGGATAAATTTATTTTTATAAGGCTAGAACAGAATAGCTTATGTACTCATAATCCATAAAACTTAAAATATTCTAATATTATTTTCACTTGATTTAATTGTTGACCTTGTGTCAATGGTACAAGAGCTTTGCACTTTGAGTAGCCCTAATAAATCACTCAAACTATTATTTTCTCTCCAAAATTGTGTCCAGTAGTACATACATTTTTTTTCCCTTTTTAGAGGTCCTATATTTGTATGTATAACCAAAATAAGATAATAATATATTTGATGGATTAAAACTCTAGTTTTATTACATAGAGACACTGTTGCAATTAAAAGCGATTCCTAAGAGAAAGTGTAACCCAGCCTATATGGTTATATTGAAACATAGCATCCTTACAAGTACAATAAAGGCGTATCGTCTTGGTTCATTTTTGTGTTTGTCACTGGGCTAATGCATGGGGTGGATCTTAAGCTGAAAGAAGTTGGAAATGTAGGACTATTGTTTTCCTCCCTAGGAGTTTCTTCAAGTAGCTACTAAAAGTAAATTCTAAAGTAGCTTTAAAATATCAATTTTCTATGATGTATATATTTATTACAACATAGTCTTTACTTTTGCCAAAAGTTTTGTGGTGTAAGTGTTGATAATACACAGGAAAACAGTGTTTTTCTAGTCACTCAGCATCCAGAGAATATAAGTTAGTATTCAGTGAAAACATCTACTAGGATTGAATACAACATGCTTTTCATACAGACAATATACTTTACAACAGGACAATGAAAAGAAGAGGCACAGTGAATAAAATCAAAGAAGAGAAGGACTGTATTGGATTTATGTCATGAATAGATAATTGCATTTGAGGAGGCAATTTACTATATAGTGACCCCATTCCCCATCTTCTGTCAAACTCAATTCACCTCACTCAGATGGCATGACCTATTTCATAGGTTTTGTCTACACAAGCAAAGTGAAATGGACACTTGAGCATTTATCCAGTGATTTTAATCAATGTAGATAGATTCTTTATAAATTCTGTCTTTAAGAGAAACAATTTGTTTTCCATTAATTATCTAGAATAGTTCCCATTCTCTAAATGGTGACTCCCCAAACATTTTCTTAGAGACTGATTTGTTCACAGTAGTTTGATGTTCTACTTTACTCCACTCTTTGGAAAATATCTGAATTATTATACATATTACATTTATTTTCAAAACCCAATTGCTTGGCCTGACTTATGCAATTTTTCAGTTATTCACATTTTAAAAATGTGCTAAAATAAGAATCATACAATTTGAAATGGCTAGATCACTTTTCCCATCATATGATTTGAGTGGTGGGAGTCTGGAGTGAATGTCCAGAAGCACAGTTTCTAGAAATCAGAAGAACTGTCTGCTGTCTTGACAGGTGTCTGTGTTTGCTACCTTAACAAACAGATCTTTAAGATTTATATTTTAATAAGATTTCATATATGTCTGTTTACAATATAATTTGACTTTCACATATAATATACCATTTAGTAAGATTTTTTTAATACCTGGCATCTGCAAATAGAAAAGGGAAATATTTATGGAACATGTTTCTAACATTTCCAAACAAAATCTCAAAGATGAAAACTCAGTATCTCTACTATCATTGACTAAAGGAAAAACCAAAAATGTTAGGAATGTCAGGAAGTCATATAGGTATCTGATGGCATTATATTTGACTCAATATGTTACCAGCCACTGGTAGTGGCACATAAATAAAAAGAGCTTGTTCATACAGGGCATGAGGCTTAAGCAGGAAACAGAAGATGATCAAAGAAAAAGAAAAGGTCACACAGAAATCTTGATCACATCTCATCTAAACAGCAATTTACACCAGCCAGAAAGTGTTAGATCATCTACAGAATCCTAGCTATGACTTTTCAATATGTTAAAAATATCTGCCTCTAGAAAAAGTCATTTGGGAAATAAACATAACCTAATAGTATCTGGAATAATCTCTATGAATAGATTGATTGGAAAGAAAAGTCAGAGATGTGACTGCATATGTTCACCTCTTTGAAAATTCCAAATCATGCTCCAAAATGAACAAATAATTTTTTTGTTTTCTGGAGTACAATTGCTTTACAAAGTTGTGTTAGTTTCTGCTGTACAATGAAGCAGCTGCGTGTATACATCTATCCCCTCCTACATGTTTCTTGAAATTTCTGTCAGCTTCTATTATTACCAAACCATTAAATTTTTATTAAGAGACATGATATAGCATGCTATATCATAGTTAAGGAATAAATCAAATATAGAAAATGATACATGTAATATTGATGTGTGGTTTACAAGTAAGATGAAAATGTGTATGCCTGTTAAATTAGGTTAAGAAATAAAACTATATGAAACCTATGCAATATCTGTGTGTATATTTAATTTCACTCCTCATTTTTTGTAAGATGTACCTCTTTCCTAAATTTTTGCATATTTGAATATCTTTTTTAAAACCAAAGATACAGATATATATTTATACAAATAGAGCCATACCATGTATATTTTTTCTGCAAATTGTCTTTAATGCAACACTATACTTGGAAAATTTGCTTTGTGAAATTTACTATTTCAGGTCTTAGCTGTGGATTAATCCTTTTCATGATTAATTATAGCCCAATATATTCATAGTAACCATATAAGTATGCATTCTCCTGTTAACGAACAATTGTTTTGTTTTAGATTTTGTGATTTCCAAAGCTGCTAGTGACAATATTATCCATGACTTTGGAGAAAAATTAAAACAGAATTGATAATTAAAAGCTAAATGTTTGAGAATCAAGTCACTTTACCTTGTATATATGACATGTCATATACACATAAGTTGGGATATATTTGGAAAAGAGAAGATAAAGGTAAATCATCAAGATGGAGTTATGAGAACACTATGAGATTTTTCTCAAAGAAAGAGAGAGATGTCCACAACCATAAAACTGTATCATTAAGAACTGAAGACAAGTTTCACAAGCAATATTTTATGCGAGAAAAAACAATAGAACTCGAGAAGGATGATCAGACAATGGATACATTTTATAGCAGATTTCTTACTTACTCTGGTCCATCAACTACATGTTATGGTTTACTCTCTGTCTGTGTCTATGAGGCAAGAATAGGTAGAGAGATAGAATTTCAAGATCTCTGAATGGTGCATGTGTGAGCTAAGTTTCAGTCATATCCGACTCTTCATGTGTTATGAACCAAAGGGCACCAGGCTCATTTGTCCATGAGATTATCTGAGTGGTAATCAAAAATTAAAAGTATTCTGCTGTATCTTAGGGTTTTCTATGTAGAGGATCATGTCATCTGCAAACAGTGAGAGTTTTACTTCTTCTTTTCCAATCTGGATTCGTTTTATTGCTTGTTCTCCTCTGATAACTGTGGCTTCAGTTCAGTTCAGTTCAGTCACTCAGTTGTGTCTGACTCTTTGTGACCTCATGAAGTGCAGCATGCCAGGCCTCCTGTACATCACCAACTCCCAGATTACTGCGGCTAGGACTTTTAAAACTATGTTGAATAGTAGTGGTGAGAGTGGGCACCCTTGTCTTGTTCCTTATTTTAGCAAAAGAGACACACTTCTTTACAAAAGATATAAAGAAAAGACTATTGGACTCTGCGGGAGAAGGCAAGGGTGGGATGATTTGAGAGAATCGCATTGAAACATGTAAATTAATTCAGTTCAGTTCAGTTCAGTCGCTCAGTCGTGTCCGACTCTTTGTGACCCCATGAATCGCAGTACGCCAGGCCTCCCTGTTCATCACCATCTCCTGGACTTCACTCAGACTCACGTCCATCGAGTCCGTGATGCTATCCAGCCATCTCATCCTCAGTCGTCCCCTTCTCCTGCCCCCAATCCTTCCCAGCATCAGAGTCTTTTCCAATGAGTCAACTCTTCTCATGAGGTGGCCAAAGTACTGAAGTTTCAGCTTTAGCATCATTTCTTCCAAAGAAATCCCAGGGTTGATCTTCAGAATGGACTGGTTGGATCTCTTTGCAGTCCAAGGACTCTCAAGAGTCTTCTCCAACACCACAGTTCAAAAGCTTCAATTCTTCGGCACTCAGCCTTATTCACAGTCCAACTTTGTAAAATAAATGACCAGTGTAAGTTCCATGCATGAAGTGGGGCAATCAAAGGCGATGCTCTGGGACAACCCAGAGGAATGGGTTGAGGACGGAGGTAGGAGGGGTTTCCAGGATGGGGGCCCATGTGCACCCGTGGCTGATTCATGTTGATGTATGGCAAAAACCGTACTCCTTGGAAGGAAAGTTATGACTAAACCAGGCAGCATATTAAAAAGCAGAGACATTACTTTGACAACAAACATCCATCTAGTCAAGGCTATCATTTTTACAGTAGTCACGTATGGATGTGAGTGTTGGACTATAAAGAAATCTGAGTGTGGAAGAATTGATGCTTTTGAACTGTGGGGTTAGAGAAGAGTCTTGAGAGTCCCTTGGACTACAGGGGATCCAACCAGTTCATCCTAAAGGAAATCAGTCCTGGTGTTCATTGGAAGGACTGATTTTGAAACTGAAACTCCAATACTTTGGCCACCTGATACGAAGAACTGACTCTTGAAAAGACCCTGATGCTGGTAAAGATTGAAGGCAAAGGAGAAAGGGATGACAGAGGATGAGGTGGTTGGATGGCATCACCAACTCAATGGACATGAGTTTGGGTGGACTCTGGAAGTTGGTGATGCACAGGGAGGCCTGTCGTGCTGTGGTCCATGGCGTTGCAAAGAGTTGGACACGAATAAACGACTGAATTGAACTGTTTGATGACAAAAACAACCAAAGTATTGTAAGATAATTAGTCTCGAACTGAAATATTTTTTTTAAAGTATACTGCTATTGTCATCAGTGCCTAAGTATGCTCAGAATACTCTTTAACCTGATATCACTGTTGCATTTTAGAAAAACACAGAAAGAAGGAAACTAGGCATGAACAAATATAAATTCCACTGGACCACTGTGAATCTGCCACAGAGGCAATTTCATGGTTTCAGGAGGCATTCTCTCACAGTAAAAGGAGCTTATCTCTGTTTACCAAAATAAACATAAAACCACACACAAATACATGACGATAGTCTTTGGTAGGTAGAATGTGCCCCATAGTGTAAAATTATATTTTAGTTAGTACTTGAAAGATGATACTATGAAAGTGATGTGCTCAATATGTCAACAGATTTGGAAAACTCAGCAGTGACCACAGGACTGGAAAAGGTCAGTTTTCATTCTAATTCCAAAGAAAGGCAATGCCAAAGAATGCTCAAACTACTGCACAATTGGACTCATCTCACATGCTAGTGAAGTAATGCTCAGAATTCTCCAAGCCAGGTTTCAACAGTACATGAACTGTGAACTTCCAGACATTTGACTCCAGACGTTCGAGCTGGATTTAGAAAAGTCAGAGGAACCAGAGGTCAAATTGCCAACATCCGTTAGAACATCAAAAAACAAGTGAATTCCACAAAAACATCTACTTCTGCTTTATTGACTATGTCAAGTCTTTGACTGTGTGGATCACATCAATCTGTGGAAAATTCTGAAAGAGATTGGAATACCGGAGCTCCTGACCTGTCTACTGAGAAACCTGTATGCAGGTCAGGAAGCAATAGTGAAAACTGGACATGGAACCATAGGCTGGTTCTAAATAGGAAAAGGAGTGCATCAGGGCTGTATATGGTCACCCTGCTTATTTAACTTATATGCAGAATAAATCATGAGAAACGCTGGGCAGGATGAAGCACAAGCTGGAATCACAATTGCCAGGGGAAATATCACTAACCTCAGATAAGCCAATGATACCACCCGTATGGCAGAAAGCAAAGAATTAAAAAGCCTCTTGATGAAAGTGAAAGTGGAGTCAAAAGTTGGCTTAAAACTCTACATTTAGAAAATTAAGTTCATGGCATCTGGTCCCATTACTTCTTGGCAGATAGATGGGGAAAAAAGTGGAAAAAGTGACCGATTTTTTTTTTTGGTGGTGGTGGGGGGCTCCAAAATCACTGCATATGGTGGCAACAGCCATGAAATTAAAAGATGTTTATTCCTTGGAAGGAAAGTTATTACCAACCTAGACAGCATATTAAAGAGCAGAGACATTACTTTGCCAACAAAGGTCTGTCTGGTCAAAGCTATGGTTTTTCCAGTAGTCATGTATGGATGTGAGATTTGGACTATAAAGAAAGCTGAGTGCCAAAGAATTGATGCTTTTAAACTGTGGTGTTGGAGAAGATCTTGAGTGTCCCTTTGGCAGCAAGGAGATACAACCAGTCTTTCCTAAGGGAGATATGTCCTGAGTGTTCATTGGAAGGACTGATGTTGAAGGTGAAACACCAATACTTTGGCCACCTGATGCAAAGAGCTGACTCATTTGCAAAGACCCTGATGCTGAGAAAGATTGAAGGCAAAAGAAGAAGGGGACAACAACAGAGGCTGAGATGGTTGGATGGCATCAGCGACTCAATGGATATGAGTTTGAGTAAACTCTAGGAGATGGTGATGGACAGGGAGCCCTGGCGTGCTGTAGCCCATGGGGTCGCAAAGAGCCAGACAAGTCTGAGTGACTGAATTCAACTGAGTACCCAAAAATTAAAGTGACCAACTCATTTTGCCAAATCTTAGGAAAAATCTGTTATTTTATGTTTACTACTAATCAGTGTAATCTTAGAAGGTTAAAAAATAAAAATTTAAGGAGAGATCAAGAAGTTTTGTCATAGTGAAACTTGTTCCAAATAGTCTATGATCTTTTCCTTCAAATTCATGCATATGTTGCAGCAGGGTTCAATGAGAAAAAAAGAAGCTGAGTGTAAAAAACAAAAACTATATTTTCCATGCACATTTTAAAAATTATTCCTATATCACCATATTATATAAGTAAAATAAGAGTTCACTTCAAATTATTGTTAGAGCTTATTGAACAGTTTCTGTTACACACATAAGACTATTATTATTGTCTTTGTATCTGGGGAGTTAAGAGTCTGACGTCTACAGGCAGGCACTCAAGAAAGGAAAATGTTTTGAAGTAGAGAAAACAAGGACAAAAACAGAACCCACAAGTACAAGCTGTAACTCATACAGGACAGAATGCAACCTATATCAGCATCTCATTATCTTCAAACCTCCAAGTTGAATGATGGTGGCACCCTTCAGGTGAAGTCTGCACCTCTCTTCACAGATCTAAGTGTGCACCTGGTCCAGCAGTCAGACAAACCAGAGGCGGCTCTGGAGGAAGTCAGATAAGCTGTAAGCTCTGCTGCTGCGCCTCACAACTGAGTGAGCCAGAAGATAAGAAAACTCATGTGTGAACTAAACAATGCCTACTGCTCTTATCATGTCAGTGTAAACTTAATGTGCTTGTTGATTTATTCCGTCCTCCCAAATCTTTGTTATGTGTGGTCCAGGATGACTGGGAACAAAGCAGGTAAAGAAATTATGGGGAACATAGCTCTAATTTAGCTAGAATGACACAGTACAGAGCCAGCAGGTTCTTTGAGATTATTAACTATGAGATGCTATCATAGATACACTGTATAAGAGAAACATGTTGACATGAGTGGTCAAATTGGATTCCATAACATATGAAAAGGGAATTCTTACATTTTAAAAGAAATTAACTCTTAAAAAGAAACATATTCACACCTGAATTATCATTAGAGAAAATACAGGAAACTTTGTTAGACTTCACTTTCAGAATGGTAATGTGAAGATTTGTACAGATCTGCCCCCAGGAAACAACAAAATCTGATGAAAATGAAGAGAAAGCAATCATTAAAAAAAAAAAAAAAATTTCTGGAAGTGTTTTAAGAGCACACCACATAGGAAGAAACATTTACAAACAACGAGATTCTTCAGTACTTTAGCAATGACCCCCAGACCCACTCCCCACTTCCATCTCAGCACAATGACAGACAATCCAATGTGGGTAAGTGTGGCCAAATGAACAGAGCTCTCTTCTCCCTCAGCTCCCAGTCAAAAAACATGGTATCTCACCAGAAGAGGCAGGTGGCAGCATTTCTCATGCACACAGCTCCAAGTTGTGGACAATAAATACCTGGGGACTGCTGTTGAAAGACTGGAGACTTCTTGGCTCTACTCCACCCATGTTAATAGGGCAGAAGGCTGACTGCCATGACAGGTTGAGAATATCCAGACCCAGCTACTCATTCAGTACAAGGTCCACGCTAAGAGAGGGTAGCTGAGAAAACTAGAGGTTATTATCCTCATTCAATGTCTTGCTCATAAAGCCAGTGTCACTTCCAAGAAAAGCAGGTCACTGCCCCCACTCTTAGCTCCAGAGCAATGGCTCAGAGTTTTTCCAAGGACGAGTGCCAATCCATTAAAGCAGAAAACTCTGAAATTGTCACCAAGTGACTATTTGAAATACTGGTGGGAAATGCAAACCTTCGAGCACTGAGAATGATGGTGTTTTTGATGATAAACAATTAAAAGTGATACCTAAGCCGTAGGCTATTATTTAGTATACTAGAGACAACAAAGGAAAGAAGAAACTGAGAAGCAGTCTCCTAAAACAGGAAACGAAACAAAACAAAACACTCAAGACTTTCCCAAAATATCTACTGTTAAGGTGAGTGCAGAGAAAAGAGAGAGCAAGCCAGGCAGTCAGGCAAGAAAAGGTAATTTATTAGAGGGAAAAGAGAGGGTGACTGGTTCTTAAGGAGAACCAGCGTTCCTTTCTCACTGAGTCCTTCTTATACCCCACCATTGAAAAGTTCTCTTAAGGGATGGTCACGTAGCTGGAGGCCTGGAATCCAGTGGTCTCGTAGCTTTGAGAAGATAGGCGCCAGTGAGATAACAGGATGCCATTTGGGCAATTTGGTCAGCCTCCCATATCACTGTGATTTATTCACTGTTTGCGAGGTCAACATAACGAACCATCTTACCAGTGAGGCCCCATGTGGGCCCTATCACCTGTGCAAAGGAAGCTGAAGTTTACTTGGATCAGATGATTTTGTGTCACAGGGAGCCTTTGTGAAGACAGCAATCAGTGCTAATTAGAAGAGAGTAAAAATTAGGTGTGATACCAACACAGAAAGACGGTTCAACAGAAAGATGAGGGAAAGAGACAAAGACAGTCCTGCTAAAACCACTGTTATCTAAGAATGACTGTAGAACTGCAAGGAAGCAGCCTCTGCAGTGATAACAGAGACTTAACATTGAGGGGGAAAAGGACTCCATTGGAATAGTCCAGGCAAGGAACTAAACAAATAAACAGGCAAACAACATTAACAAAATGGACTGAAGAGACGGGTGAGAATCAGTCTCCTTCATGGCTAGGTGTGTTACCAACACAGAAAACAAGTTAGGACTTGTGAAATTTCTTGTGACAGGGATCGCAATCAGTCAACTGATTTAACAGGCAAGGACATCTAAGCAGTCATTATCAATCAGTTCAAAGAACTAAAGGGAAGCATGGGTATAGCTAAAGGAAAATATGATGATGATGTCTCATCAAATGAAGCTAAATGAGAGGTAGAAATTATAAAAAACAAATAAACAAACAAAAAACAGCCAAATGGAGATTTCAGAGTTAGAAACTACACCTGAAATAAGAATTCACTAGCGAGGATCAGCAGATTTGATCTGGCAGATGAACGAATATAGCAATCATCATATAAACTGAATACTCCTAAAATTTCCAGATAATTAAGGAAATTAACCTCTCCATACTCTCAATGTGCCAAAAAGTACTTCTTATAAAAGTTAACCTGAGAAGTCTAAGAACTTGATTGCAGAAAATTTAGACAAATCTTTGGCAAAGAGAGGGCTTCCCTGGTGGTTCAGCTGGTAAAGAATCTTCCCACAGTGCAGGAGAACTGGGTTCTATCCCTGGGTTGGGAAGAGCCCCTGGAGAAGGCAAAGGCTACCCACTCCATTATTCTGGCCTGGAGAATTCCATAGGGTTGCACAGAGTTGCACAAGACTGAGCAACTTACAGTTTTGCAAACAAAAGTAGTTTCAAGCATTGGTTCAAATGAAACCAGCTTTGTTTTCTGAGGACTTCCCCAGTGTCTCAGTGGTAAAGAATCCACCTGCAGGGCAGGAGAAGTGGGGCACGCTGATATGACCAGTCTCTGCATGGGGAAGATACCCTGGAGAAGAAAATGGCAAACCACTTCAGTATTCTTGTCTGGGAAATTCCGTGGAATGAGGAACCTAGCAGGCTACAGTCCATGGGTTTGCACAGAGTCAGACACTACTTAGCAACTCAACAACAATATTTTGTGAAGTGTGATATAAGTATATGCTTTTATTCTACTTGAATATGTTATTCCTAAACTTATACAGCTGCATTATATATATGTGAAAGGTTATGAAAAAATTTAAAATGTACATACTAAATGAAATCATTATGATTATTTAAACAGAAATTATGTGTTTAGTATGTCAGAAAGTATACTTTCAAAGAACTTTATATAAAATTTTAGACTTATGGTTCATTATTAAAACCATAAAATTATTATTAAAATTATTCACTAAGTATGTAACTTCTAACATAAACTACTGAAATATTAATAAAAATATAATATTATAATATCAATAATATTATGTTATTAATATAATAATAAGTAACACAATATTACCCTCTTATTTTTATAGGGGACAGAGAGATTCTACATTCATATGTTTGGGTTTGTTAGTATATTCGTTTTTGCCACATTTCTCAGTTTCTCAAAGATATACCCTAAGGAAGTATATAGCTATAAATGTTGAGATGTGTATGTGCATCAGCTCTGCACATCTGTGTAAAACACTGGTGCGTGATAGTCAGTTGATATTATTCACATCCTGGTTTTCTCTATGCCATATGTTACTGTGATTAAAATCATAATTAGCATGTGAATAAGACTCTACTAGGAACAACAGAAAGTTGTTTATGCAAGATATGCAGAGTGTGTTCTGTTAAAGGAAAAGAGAATAGTTTTTTTGTGACGGAAATTGAGTGTGTGCTCTCAGATTGAGAAAGAAAACAGAGGAAGCCAAAGCCTGAACAGATACAGAAAGTTGTAGGAAGTTCATGGAAAGAGAATTTTATTTGTCATGGTCATAGCAAGCAAAAATTTATTTATAAAGTTTCTTTAAAAATATCTTCAATTTTAAATACAGTATTAGTGTAAAACTAAAATTTCATATTCTGTTAAATTGTTTCTCTTATTAGCATGCTGTTAATAAGACATTGTAAAAGGTTTTTTTCTACCCTTGACTAATTTTAGGAAGCAAAGATTCTGTTTCAATAAGAATAAATTTCTTGGGTTATATATTGACTTTTCCCTTGCTATTAATTACTTAAAAAAAAAACCACAAAATATTCTTAGTTTAAATCATGGTATCTCCTGTGTTTGCTTTTAAATTATTTTATTGGCACTCATTCAAATAGGTAGCCAAAGTGGTGCTTCTCACTAACTCATGAGCCTATTTAATCAAATGCTAAAATGCTTCCCTGGTAGCTCATATGGTAAAGTGTCTACCTACAATGTGGGAGACCAGGGTTCAATCCTTGGGTTGGGATGATCCCCTGGAGAAGGAAATGGCAACCCACTCCACTATTCTTGCCCGGATAATCCCAAGGACTGAGGATCCTGGTAGGCTACATACAGTCCATGGAGTTGCAAAGAGTCGAACACTACTGGGTGACATCACTTCACTTTCCCAAATTAAACCCTAAATGATATATTTTGTACTTTTTAGTTTCCATGGGCTCCTGGGTATATGATACAGGAGGTGTTTTTTCACACGATAAAAACAGAGATATTAGGTTTTTTCATATGAGTTGTAGGAAAAGTATCATTAAATCACAGGAGGATATTATCCTTCCCTGAGTTAAATATGAATGAGTAAAATGTTATTAATATAAACACATGGGAAATCATATAAGGTTTCTAGAGATATGTCACTGCCCTGGCTCTCTATGACATGCTTGTATTAATCAAAGTCTTTATACTACTATGCTGGATACTATACAAGAGTTAAGTGTGATCACTCATAATTTCAGTGGCTTTTAAAAATTATTAATTTGAGATGGAGAAAACCAAACTTACAGTTACCAAGGAGGAAAGAAGGAGGGATAAACTGGGAGATTGGAATTGACACATACACACTTCTATATATAAAATAGATAACTAATAAAAATCTATTCAACATGCAGATGATACCACTTTAATGGTAGAAAATGAAGAACTAAAGAGGTTCCTGATGAAGGTAAAAGAGGAAACTGAAAAAGCTGGCTGAAAACTCAACATTCAATAAACTAAGATCATAGCATTTGGTCCCCTTCAGTTCAGTTCAGTTCAGTCGCTCCATCGTGTCTGACTCTTTGCAACCCCATGAATAGCAGCACACCAGGCCTCCTTGTCCATCACCAACTCCCAGAGTTCACTCAGACTCTCGTCCATCGAATCAGTGATACTATCCAGCCATCTCATCCTCAGTCGTCCCCTTCTCCTCCTGCCCCCAATCTCTTCCAGCATCAGAGTCTTTTCCAGTGAGTCAACTCTTTGCATGAGGTGGCCAAAGTACTGGAGTTTCAGCTTTAGCATCATTCCTTCTAAAGAAATCCCAGGGCTGATCTCCTTTAGAATGGACTGGTTGGATCTCCTTGCAGTCCAAGGGACTCTCAAGAATCTTCTCCAACACCACAGTTCAAATGCGTCAATTCTTCTGTGCTCAGCCTTCTTTACAGTCCAACTCTCACATCTATACATGACCACTGGAAAAACCATAGCCTTGACTAGACGGACCTTTGTTGGCAACGTGATGTCTCTGCTTTTGAATATGCTATCTAGGTTGGTCATAACTTTCCTTCAAAGAGTAAGCATCTTTTAATTTCATGGCTGCAATCACCATCTGCAGTGATTTTGGAGCCCCCAAAATAAAGTCTGACTTCCTGGCAAATAGATGGGGAAAAAGTGGAAACAGCATCAGATTTAATATACTTAGACTCCAAAACTGATGTGGATAGTGTATGCTGTCACAAAATTAAAATCCTTTTTTCCTTCTTTTTTTCATAGAGGAAAAGCTATGACAAACCAAGCCTGCGTATTAAAAAGCAGAGACAAAAATTTGCAGAAAAAATCCAAATAGTCAAATCTATGGTTTTTCCAGTAGTCACGTATAGATGTGAGAGTTGGACTGTAAAGAAGGTTGAGTGCCAAAGAACTGATGCTTTCAAACTGTGGTGTTCGAGAAGACTCTTGAGAGTCCTTGGGCAGCAAGGAGATCCAACCAGTTAATCTTAAAGGGAATCAGTCCTGAATAAACATTGGAAGAACTGGTGTTAAAGCTGTAGCTCCAATACTCTGGCCACCTGATGCAAAGGGCCAAAATAATGGAAAAGGCCTTGATGCTGGGAAAGATGGAGGGCAAGAGGAGAAGGGGATTACAGAGGATGAGATGGTTGGATGGCATCACCAAGTCAATGGACATGAGTTTGAGCAAACTCAGGGAGATAAGTGAAGGGCAGGAAGCCTGGCATACTGCAGTCTATGGGGTTGCAAAGAGTTGGACATGATTTAGTAACTGAACAACAGCAACAAAATCAATAACTCAGTATTTTACTCAGTGCTCTATAATGACATACATCAGACAAATATCTGAAAAGAGTTATATATGGATATGTGTAACTGATTTACTTTGCTATATACCTGAAACTAACACAGCAGTGTCAATAAACTATATCCAACACAAGTTAATTTAAAAATAATCTATTAAATAAAATATTAATTTTGACCCAATTTTGCTTATTCAGCTGAATCCTATATATTCTGAGAACTAATGCTGAAGCTGAAACTCCAATACTTTGGCCATCTAATGTGAAGAACTGATTCATTTGAAAAGAACCTGATACTGGGAAAGATTGAAGGCGGGAGGAGAAGGGGGATGATGGAGGATGAGATGGCTGGATGGCATCACCAGCTCAATGGACATAAGTTTGAGTAAACTCCATTAGTTGGTGATGGACAGGGAGGCCTGGCATGCTGCAGTCCATGGAGTCACAAAGAGTCAGATATGACTGAGCAACTGAACTGAACAGAACCAGTATATTCTAGTGGTTTCTGCTAGGGGATTTACATCACTTACTTATGAGGTTTTGTTAGTATACAGATGTTTAGCACCATTTCCAGATTTAGTGCATCTTTTTCTTAAAAACCTTGATATATTCTCAGCATATGCTTGGTATAGTCATGACACATTATCCCTTTCAATTATTATACATCATAATTTCCCCTGTAATGATATTATGTTTAACTATTTCCATAAATTAGATCTCTGTTCTTTGAAAGCAGATATTCATTAAGTTTACAGATATTTTGTGCAAATCATTTTTATTGACTTCAGTTTCCTTTGTGTGTCACAGAAACAAGAAAAATTTCTTATCAATTACATTATATCTGTAATAAATCTTCATCAGATCTGTCACTTTTTAAAGTGATCATTAGTAAGCCAACCATAGTGATTTTAGATCTTTCTGTCAGTTATTGACTGTTGTTAATTTTATTTTGATACTTCCTTTAAAGTATTTCAAATGGACTAAAGCAAAAAATTTTGTCTTTAATAAAACTGACTATGCCAATCAGGGACATTTGGGCATAGAACTTCTGATGGCATTTCATAAATAAGTTTAAGACCACCTGTAGGTTAAACCATGATTTACACTATTCTAGTGGAAAAGTAGATGGTTCATAACATTGATAAATCAAGATCAAACAGAACAAGAACTAAATATGTAGTACTAAAAGGACTCATAAAGGATGACTAGAAGTATTGTTTGGAATACTGCTGATGTTGTAATATTTGATTTTTCAGACATATGGAAATACTTTTTCTTTTCTCTTAAGCTGTCTATAGTTTAAGGTAATGAAACATTGAGCAAATTATGCTTTTATAAACAGACATAAAATATTTATCTTTCTCTCTCTCTAAAATCTCCCAGAATTTGGAAACTTTACTGAGTATTCTTATCTTCGTGGCAATATAATTATTTGTATAGGTTCAATAAGTATTTGTCTGACTTTTGAGAGGACATAAGACTCTGATGCTGGGAGGGATTGGGGGCAGGGGGAGAAGGGGATGACAGAGGATGAGATGGCTGGATGGTATCACCAACTCATGGACCTGAGTTTGGGTGAACTCCAGGAGTTGGTGATGGACAGGGAGGCCTGGCGTGCTGTGATTGATGGGGTGGCAAAGAGCTGGACACGACTGAGCGACTGAACTGAACTGAATTGGAAGCATTTGTTTAAAAAAAAAAAACAAAACTTTGTTTCAATATTTTCAATATCAGCTCTAATTCTACAAACTAAAATTTGCCAATTTAATCCTGAGCAATAAAATCTGAATGCCTAGATCCATATCAAAATTCCAGGTTGACTCAGATTTGCTTTCCCATCCCTAAGATCTAAACAAATGATGCAAGTAAATCAAAAAAATTCATACACTTGACCAGTTCAGTTCAGTCACTCAGTCATGTCTGACTCTTTGCAGTTCTATGGACTGCAGCACGCAAGGCTTCCTTGTAAACTACCAACTCCCGGAGCTCACTCAAACTCATGTCCATAGAGTCAGTGATGCCATCCAACCATCTCATCCTCTGTCATCCTCTTTTCCTCCTGCATTCCATCTTTTCCTAGCATCAGGGTCTTTTCCAGTGAGCTGTTTGTTCTTAGCATCAGGTGCCCAAAGTATTGGAGTTTCAGCTTCAGCTTCCAGTGAATATTCAGGACTGATTTCCTTTAGGATGAATTGGTTGGATCTCCCTGCAATCCAAAGGACTCTCAATAGCTCTCCAACACCACAGTTCAAAAGCATCAATTCTTCCGCATTTGGCTTTTTTATAGTTCAGCTCTCATATGCATACATGACTACTGGAAAAAATGTCGCTTAGACTAGATAGACATTTGTTGGCAAAGTAATGACTCTGCTTTTTAATATACTGCAAGCTTGGTCATAGCTTTAGTTTCAAGGAGCAAGCATCTTTTAATTTCATGGCTACAGTCACCATCTGCAGTGATTTTGGAGCCCAAGAAAATAGTCTATCACTGTTTCCACTTTTTCCCTATCTATTTGCCATGAACTGATGGGACCAGATGCCATGATCTTAGTTTTCTGAATGTTGAGTTTTATTTAATTTATTTTTTTTTAATTTTACTTTATTTTACTTTACAATACTGTATTGGTTTTGCCATACATCAACATGACAGCAAAGAGACACAATGTATAGAACAGTCCTTTGGATTCTGCGGGAGAGGGAGAGGGTGGGATGATTTGGAAGAATGGCATTGAAACATGAATGTTGAGTTTTAAGCCAACTGTTTCACTCTCCTCTTTCACCTTCATCAAGTGGCTCTTTAGTTCTTCTTCACTTTCTGCCATAAGGGTGGTGTCATCTGCATATCTGAGGTTATTAATATTTCTCCTGGCAAACGTGACTGAAACTTGTGCTTCATTCAGCCTGGCATTTTGCATGATTTACTCTTCATATAAGTTAAATAAGCAGGATGACAATATACAGCCTTGATGTACTCCTTTTCCTATTTGGAAATACTCCATGGTTCCATGTCCAGTTCTAACTGTTGTTTCCTGACCTGCATACAGATATCTCAAGAGGCAGGTCAAGTGGTCTGGTAGTCCCATCATTTTAAAGAATTTTCCACAGTTTTCTGTGATCTACAAAATCAAAGGCTTTGGCATAGTTCATAAAGCAAAAGCAGTTGTTTTCCTGGAACTCTTGTTTTTTGATGATTCAGCAGATGTTGGCAATTTGATCTCTGGTTGCTTGGCCTTTTCTAAATCCAGCTTGAACATCTGGAAGTTCATGGTTCACATACTGGTGAAGTCTGGCTGGAGAATATTGAGCATTACTTTGCTAATGTGACAGATGTGTCAATTGTGCAGTAGTCTGAGCATTCTTTGGCTTTGCCTTTCTTTGTGATTGGAATGAAAACTGACCTTTTCCAGTCATGAGGCCACTGCTGAGATTTTCAAATTGCTGGCTTATTCAGTGCAGCATTTTCACAGCATCATCTTTCAGGATTTGAAATAGCTCAACTGGAATTCCATCACCTCCACTAGCTTTGTTTGTTGTGATGCTTCCTAAGACACATTTGACTTTGCATTCCAGGATGTCTGGCTCTAAGTGAGTGATCACACCATCGGTGTGATCTAGGTCATGAAGATCTTTTCTGTATAGTTCTTCTGTGTATTCTTTCCACTTCTTAATATCATCTGCGTTTGTTAGGTCCACACCTCTTCTGTCCTTTATTGTGCCCATCTTTGCATGAAATGTTCCCTTGGTATCTGTAATTTTCTTGAAGAGATATCTAGTCTTTCCCATTCTATTTATTCCCTCTATTTCTTTGCATTGATGGCTGAGGAAGTCTTTCTTATCTCTCCTTGCTACTTTTTGGAACTCTGCATTCAAGTTGATATATCTTTCCTTTTTTTCCTTTGCCTTTAGCTTCTCTTATTTTCTCAGCTATTTGTAAGGCCTCCTCAGACCATTTTGCATTTTTGCATTTCTTTTCTTGGGGATGGTATTGATCTCTGCCTCTTGTACAATGTCACAAACTTCTGCCCATAGTTCTTCAGGCACTCTATCAGATGTAATCCCTTGAATCTATTTGTCATTTCCACTGCATAATCATAAGCGATTTGATTTAGGTCATACCTGAACGGTCTAGTGGTTTTCCCTATTTTCTTTGACTTAAGACTGAATTGGACAATAAGGAGTTCATGATCTGAGCCATAGTCAGCTTCAAGTCTTGTTTTTGCTGACTGCATAGAGTTTCTCCATCTTTGACTGTAAAGAATATAATAAATCTGATTTCAGTATTGACCATCAGGTGACGTCTATGTGTAGAGTTTTCTCTTGTGTTGTTGGAAGAGGGTGTTTGCTATGACCAGTGCATTCTCTTGGCAAAACACTGTTAACCTTTGAACTGTTTCATTTTGTACTCCGAGGTCCATTTTGCTTGTTACTCCAGGTATCTCATGACTTCCTACTTTTACATTCCAATCTGCTATAATGAAAAGTACATCTTTTTGGGGTCCTTTTCAATACTGCAGAGCATGCATGGGCTGATTTCTCCCTGAGTAACTCAAAGTCTGGAATAAGTTGTTGTGTTCGGTTGCTCAGTTGTGGCCAACTCTTTGCAATTCCATGGATCTCAGAATGCAAGGCTTTTTTTTCCTTCAATATCTCCTGGAATTTGCCCAAGTTCATGGCCATTGCATTGGTGATGTCATCCAACCACCTCATCTTCTGTCACTCTCTTCTTCTGCCTTCTATCTTTCCCAGCATCAAGTCATTTTAATGAGTCGGCTGTTCATATCAGGTGGCCAAAATATTGGAGCTTCAGTGTCAGTCCTTCCAGTGAGTATTCAGGGTTGATTTCCTTTAAGATTGACTGGTTTGATCACCTTGCTGTCCAACAAATTCTCAAGATTCTTCTCTAGCACCACAGTTTGAAGGCTTCGATTCTTCAGCACTCAGCCTTCTTTATAGTCCAGCTCTCACAACTGTATATGATTACTGGGAAGACCATAGCCTTGACTATATGGACCACTGTCAGCAAAGTAATGTCTCTGTTTTTTAACACACTGTCTAGGTTTGTCACAGTTTTCCTGATAGGAAGCCATCATCTTCTAATTTAATGGCTGTAGTCACCATCCACAATGATTTCAGAGCTCAAGAAAAGGAAATCTGTTGCCAGTTCCACCTCTTTTCCCTTCTTTTGCCATGGAGTGATGGGACAAGATGCTATGATCTTAGTTTTTTTTTTTTTTTTTTTAATATTTACTTTTAAGCCAGTTTATTCACTCTCCTCCTTCATCTTCATCAAGAGGTTCTTTAGTTTTTCTTCACTTTCTGACATTAGAGTGGTATCATCCTCATATCCTCATATCATCCACAACATCCCCGGAAAAGGTGTTGGTTGATATAGATAGCAGGATGGTAGCCATGGAAGCTGGAATCCACTAAGACTGTATAATGACTCACCTACCAAATCAACTAGCCCTGAAAATGAATGGTGCTGGATGCTCATCAGACACTCTGGACTACATATGTCTAGTGAAAATCTTGGGTCATGCCTGCCTGTATATAATAATCAATAATGTGGCATCATCATCAAGAGAAATGACACCTTATTTTTAAAAATGAGCAGTGTGTCATAATATAAAGATTTTAATCCATAGCAGTGTGTCATAATATAAAGATTTTAATCCATTAACCTCTTGGAGTCTGCTGGAATGAATGGTTTCAAGATTTGACTTCTGGCTCTTAACTTAAAAATAAGTATTTCCCATTCTCCTTTCAGGTATCCCTCTCTTCAGAGGTCTAATCCTCAGAGCTCTAAACCAACAGATATTTCCTATCACAACTCAACAGAGTTCAGTTGATTTTGCATTCTTCCAGAGACTATTTCTTAGACCCACATTCTCCCTGCTCAGGAGATTTACGACTACTCCTGAGTTTTACAGTGATTAATGATACTCAATTAACAAAAACAATAGCTATTTTGAACTTTGAGATGACATGCTAATATTTATGAGATTCAGTGAAAGCAGTGCTTATAAGAAAAGTTACAATTGTAAATGAGTATTATTAAAATAATTTGAATCAACAGTCTAACATTTTTTCCTAAACCACAAATAAGAGCAAATTAAATACAAACAAGTAGAAGGCAAGAAATAACAAAGATGGGAGATATTACAGTATTGCTTTTTTCCTGAGTTATAAGGTCCATGCTGTTACAAATGGAAAAATTTTATCTTTTTATGGGTGAACAGTATTCTGTACACACACGTGCGTGTGCGCACACACACACACATCTTTTTTGTCATCTGTTGATGGATACTTAGGTTGCTTCTGTATCTTGGAAATAATAAATAATGCTTCTATGAAGACTGGGGTGTGTGTGTCTTTTCAAGTAAATGTTTTTTGTTTCTTTTGAATATATACCAAGGATGTAGATTGCTGAGTTATACAGCAGTTCCACTTTCAATTTTTAAAAATGTCACATGTTATTTTTACCAGTGGCTGTGGCAATTTACAGTCCCACCAGTAGTGTACATGGGTTCTTTTTTCCCCAAATCCTCCCTAACTCATTATGTGTCCTTTTTAATGATAGTCACTGAGGCAGGTATGAAGTAATATGTCACCATGGCTTTGATTTGCATTTCCCTGATTACTTGAAATGTTCAGCATCTTTTCATGAGCCTTTTGCCTATCTGCATATCCTCTTTAGAAAATATCTATTTGTATATTCTGCTTATTTTCTTAATCCATTTTTGGATGTTGAATTATAAGAGTTGTATATATATTTGGATATTAAACCTTTATTGGTCATATAATTTGCAAATATTTTCTCTGCTCTGTAGGCTGTCTTTTTCATTTTGTTGATGATTTCCTTTGCTGTGCAAAAGCTTTTAAATTTAATTAGGTTCCATTTGTTTATTTTTGCTTTTATTTCCTCTGTTTTAGGAGACAGGTCCAAAAAACATTGCTACAATTTAGAGTATTCCGCCTACATCTTCCTCTAGGAGTTTTATGTCTTTTGATATTACACTTAGTTCTTTAATGCATTTTGATTTTACTTTTGTCTATAGCATTAGAGAATGTTCTAATTTTATTCTTCTATGTATAGCTGTCCAGTTTTCCAGCAGCATCTACTGAAGAGACTGTCTGTCCTCCATTGTATATTCTTGTCTCCAAATGGGAAAGGAAAGTTAAATTATCAGTGTCTGCAGATGACATGATGCTATACATCAGTGATCTCCAATATCTTTGTTACCAGGAACCTGTTTTTTGCAAGATAATTTTTCCATAGACTGGGAAGCAGGCATCAGGGTACCCCTGCTATATGTAAAAATGTAAAGATGCCACCAGAAAGCCACTAGATCTCATCAATATATTCAGTAAAGTTACAGGATACAAAAATAATACTGTTGTATTTTTTGTACACTACCAACTAACTCTCAGGAAGAAAAACAAAGGAAACATTTCCATTTACTACTGTAATAAAAGGAATAAACTACCTAGGGATAATCTTCCTAAGTAGATGAAAGATCTGTACTCAGAAAACTATAAGACATTACTGAAAGAAATTCAAGACCACACAAAGAGATGCAGATGCAGATACTATGTTCTTTGATTGGAAGGATATTGTTAAAATACTGGTTAAAATTGATGTAATGCTCACAGAAATCTACAGATTCACGTCTATCCCTGAGAAAATACCAGTGGCATTTTTTTCACAGAACTAGAACACATAATCAAAATTTGTGTAAAAACACAAAAGGCCTTCAATAGCCAAAACGATCTTGAGAAAGAATAGAGCTGGAGAAATCAGACTCTCTGGTGTTAGACTATTCTACAAAGCTACAGTAATCAAAACAGTTGTACTGGCACAAAAAAAGATAAGTGAAGCAGCAGACAGACCAGAAATAATCCCACTTACTTAAGGTCAATTAATTTATGAAAAGTAAAAAAAAAAAAAAAAAACCTTCTAAATTGTGATTTTTATCTCTTCGGTATCAGTATATTTAGGGAATTACTCCTGTTATCTAGAAGGATAGCATAATACAGAAGAGGTTTACTTATCCAGGAATTTGTACACTGAGCTTAAACTTTGAGTTGAATTAACCAAAGAAACACGTTAAAGCAACCTTCACAAGCTCCTACTACCACGACAGCCCTAACGCTATAGGGTAGCCTTCATATAATCTAGCCTTCAAGACACCTTCTAATCTGTAACCTGTCAAATTCCTTCCCAATAAATTATTTTTGATTATGTTATATTTGGTTTTGAGTTATACAGTTATTGGGAAGGGAATAGGCTTTCTTGTTCTGTGCCTGGGTTTTAACGGATTGTAGTTTTCATATGTCTTAGTTTGAAAAGTATGTGCTGGTAGCTATCTACTAAATAGTCTATATTACTTAGAAATCCCTTTGCCTTAAAGCATAAGAACCCTTGATTTTCTTTGACTTTTACAAATTTGACATTGTTATTCTCACACAGCATTTGAGAGGTTGACTAGGGATTTTTAGTTGAAATGTAGAATGTAATATGTTATACTTGTGTACTTTTAAAATAATATAGTCTTTTAGTCATTGTCTTCAATCAGAATACCTGACTTCCTGAATAGATCATGGATGTTAAGTGAGAGTTGCCTACATTTTAGTTTCTGGTGTTCTTTAGTAAAGAAAGAGCAACTGAGAAGCCTGAAAAATGAACACTGGTTGAAAAAAATTGGCTGTATCTACCATAAACCCTGTATCAGATCATCCAAAACTGCACCTCTCCTCCATTTCTTGTATGCTAAGAGATTCAGTGTTTGGTTGGTTTCTGTCTAATTTGAAGAGGCTGTTTTCTTTGGCAGAATGCTGACGACAGCATATTTCACAGGTGACACTCAGTTAGCAGTGAAACGGTTACAGTCAGACTAAGAACACAGAAATTAATGTATAAACAAATTTGTGATTGTTTCAGAATGAACCCCAAAGTCACATGGCTCAACTAGACTTGAAATGAACAGTGTTCTGTGTTCCAATATTTGGCTCAGCAAATTCCCACACCAAACTTAACTCTTCCACTATTGCCACCTTCCAATCCATTTACACAGTGCATAGAATGCTTTCTAGATTGTAATTCTGATTTTCTTACTTCCTCATTAATATCCTTTTAAAAGCAACCACCTGCCCTCTGAATTATGTCCAAACCTTTCTTGATCTTTTATATAAGCTTTCCTGTCATTTACCATCAATATTAAATTTGCAACATCAGGATAAACAGAAAATAGGAAACAAATATTAGGGAAAACATCCATAAAGAGGTTCAGAAACTAAGACAGCATCATTAATCAAAAAAGCTTCAAGAGGTAAAAAGCATTAGTTGCATGTGTGTGTTTGTGCGCTCGGTCATGTCTGGCTCTTTGTGACCCCATGGATTGCATTAAAAGCAATGTAAAAAGAAAGCCATAGGAGAAACCAATAAACAAATAGGGGCCTATTTAAGGGAATTAATTTTACATAGACATATGATACTGCACATATATTTCATGATAAAATAAAAATACTAATCTCCTTTGGAAGATTTGTATTCAGAGAGAAAATGTTTTGAAACACTTATCTTGAATAAAGTATTATGGATGTACACTGGTATTGAACTCATGTTGTTGAAAATGTGAGAAATGAAGAAAATATAACACAAAGCTAATGCATTTTTCCTAAAACTTAGTAATTCAGTACATATACTAAATAGATCAAAGGTATAATAAACTCAATCATATAAGAATCTGAGGCTGAAATTTACAGTAAAAGGTTTACTCAAAATTCAAATATTTGATCTTTGTTTTGGCTCAGACACTGTCTAGCATTACAGTAGTATAGAAGGCAAATGAAAAAAAGAAAACCTCTTTTAAATATACTGCTTGATACCTGAAGCATAAAGTTGTTTAAAAAATGAGTGAATTTGGAATCTGACAGAATTTTCTAAAAAATAATCTCTTCACTTACTGGACATATAATTTTAACAAATAATTTCACTTCTTTAATCATAATTTATAGATTATGAAAGTAAGTATAATATTTAAAGTTCATTAAACATTATAAGAAAAATATATTTCCTATAAAATAGAATAACATTTAGATTTTACTTTTGTATTTCATATAAATTATGAGTTAAAGTTTTTCTATTAAATTTAACAAGATACAGTTCATGAAATGTATTCATTTTATACCTTTCAAGAGGTTCTGTATTATCAGTCACAAATACACCTCTTCCCAGCAATTAATAGTTAGCAAATAAAAATCATGAGTAGCAACTGTAGCTTTAGAGGAGATTGGAGAATTGAGTAGATATACAGAATTTTGTCAGCTATGAAGAACAGTTTGAATATTCTCCTGAAAGAAAGTGGTCCTTTTAAATGTGTATTACTCAGAAATACAAAAATTACAACTGAGATGACTTCTCTACACGCAATGTAAAAAATAGATGATACTATGAAAAATTCTTAGGCAAGAGGCAAGTTTAGGGGATGTGGCAAAATTCTGCAAAGAATGACATTGTTCAAAGCTAAAAACTGGAGACAGATAAAGGATATGGATAACAGTCCCAGTGAGTAAATGAGAATGGAAAGTTGGGCAGAATAAAGAATTCTATGATGGTCCCAAAAGCATATATTCAGTATGGCATCTGAAATTATTTAGATCAACTGCCAGACAAACAGCAGGGGTCATACTGCTGGAAATGAAAGGTAACACCTGTCAATGTTTCACAGCTTTGTTAGTCGGGGAGTGTGGTTCATAGAGCAGCATCACTGGTCTTTGTCTAGAGTTTTACTATGGTTTTAGGGTTGCTAAGTCCTACCCTAAAACTACTGAATGGGAATGAAAATTTTCACATGACAACTCACCTAATAACTGTGAACTAAGGATAAAATTATGGATAGATCCTCTCCAAGTCTTTAATCATTTGAGGGATTCATGTTTCCTATCTGCAACTTTATTCTACAGATCTAGAGATACTGGTTTCTGGGATGGTTTTGAACACTTATTGTATAGGACATAGTGTGTAGCCCACTAAAATTAGAGCTACCACTGGGCTCTTACAATGAGTAGGCATGTAGGTAAAGAAGGAGTTACTTAAGAGAAATAGGCTTTATTATTAAAAAAAAAAAAAGGAGTTTCTCCCGCAAATTGTAATCAGTGCAAGTTAGCTTTTTAATTTAGTGGTTTTCATGAGGGTGTGCTTAAATGTGTAATTTCAGCAATGATGTCCTGACAAAACATTATAATCAAGGACTTTGATTCCCCAGGGATAAAGATTACCCACTGAGCAAGCATCCTGCAATGGGTGTGCCAAGAGTAAGAAACTAGAATGAGTGGCAGAGAAAGGTAATGGATACAGACAATGGACTTGGGGCCCACTGCATCCATCAAGAGGGAATGCTGAGTGACTTTTTCTTAAAAGTTACAAATACTCACTACTTTAGAGAACCAGGGATGGTACAATGTAAACGTTATATGATATGTATGACTAGATCCGGGTCATATGGTGGTGGTTTAGTTGCTAAGTCAATGTCCAACTCATTGTGACCCCATGAAATGCAGCTGACCAAACTCCTCTGATGGGATTTCCCAGGCAAGAATATTGGAGTGGGTATCCATTTATTCTCCACGAGAGCTTCCTGACCTAGGATTGAACCCAAGTTTCCTGCATTGCAGGCAGTCTCTTATCAGCTCTTGAATCTGACACATCCAAATTCCCTCCACCTTTTCCATTTCCAAATATGTCAGCCCACATTAGCACTTAACATATCTTTGCCTGAATATTTTCTCAACACAGTAATTCTTCTGCCAAAAGCACTGGGGAATTACCATCAGAAGTTCCCTACAAAGCAATAGATGAATATATCTACTCTACTGCAGTTCTGTTTATATAATTGAATCATATATTCTATCCTGACACAATGACATCGCCCATAGAACTTACCTCCAGGTATTCACTGTAGTAGTTTACTTAATAACAAACTCCTTTGGGACCTTTCCCCCCTCTTCTCATCTCTACACTCACCTACCACTGTTTCTAAGATGCTGAAACCTGTAAACTCATGCTTCATGCACAGTTGCTCAGTCGTGTCTAACTCTTTGTGACCCCATGAACTGTATCCCACCAGGCTCCTCTATCCATGGGATTCTCCAAGCAAAAATATCACTAGCTTCCACATTATTGTCTCAAGTGACTCCAAACTAAGATGAGTGCTATCAGTATGCACTTACATGGTATTCATGAACTTGGGAAAAAAGTGCTTATTGGGGACTTGATAAATCATAGTGGGACAAAGAATCACAATAAGAAACAGCAGTTTGAGGAAGAGAAGAAAATGCTACAATGGTTATAAGTAAAAACAGGAGAAAAACTGAGAATTTTGCTATCAACAAGCTTAAAAGACAACAAAAGACAATAAATGTCCACAGTGCCAACAATTTCAGAAATGTTCACTATTTTATTAACTAAATTTTGTCTATTCATTTAAGCATACTGATAATATCTGTAGCATATGGGGGCAGGGGTCAGATTCCTTCTCATATAAGAGGTTAACAGGAAGAAGACAGAAGAGGTTAATTTTGGGGATGACAGAGAAGGGCAATGCAAAAGAATAAAATTTGATAAAGGGATTAAAGAAACGTGAAATCTTAAAGAGATGTAAATCATGAAGACAGGAAACGAATGAATGAAAAAAATACAGAGGGACACCAGGAGTATCAGGTCAAAGAATCTTGACTAAGGGTGAAGTGTAACAAATTAAGAAATACAAAAGGAGAAGAGTTTGGGGAGGAGAATGTAATACTTGAAGTTAAACTAAAATAGGAGAGGTTAGGAATCACTTTTTTTCCCCCTTTAAAGATGAAATTTTCAAGTGGAAGCAATATTTTTGTGACAGAACTCTAAACAACTCCCTCCAAGGTGCAATAAATAGACAAAATGTAAGGTTTCCCTTCAAATACAAGACTAAGAGAAAAATAGATACTTAATGAGAAGATACATTTTTTAAATCTGAATTTCAGGTATTTACTATCAAAGCAGCCTAGATTTATGACATAAATAAAAATTTTCCACTTAATTAAAGCTTGATGAGTCATTGCCTGAAGGGAATTTCTGATTAATTGGTATTTCCCGAAATTTCTCTAAATAGGTCAGGCCAGTGGAGTCAGGTAATTCTTGTAGGATTTTGGTAATAAGTAATATTATTTGACAATCTATATCTTAAGTTTACTGTGTAACTTTTATTGTTTAATTTACTTTTATTTTTTACTTTTACTTACTATTTAGTTCAGTTCAGTCGTTCAGTCATGTCCGACTCTGCAACCCCATGAACTGCAGCATGCCAGGCCTCCCTGTCCATTACCAACTCCCGGAGTTCACCCAGACCCATGCCCATCTCATCTTGTGTTGTCCCCTTCTCCTCCTGCCCTCAATCATTCCCAGCATCAGGGTCTTTTCAAATGAATCAGCTCTTCGCATCAGGTGGCCAAAGGAATGGAGTTTCAGCTTCAACATCAGTCCTTCCAATGAACACCCAGGACTGATCTCCTTTAGGATGGACTAGTTGGATCTCCTTACAGTCCAAGGGACTCTCAAGAGTCTTCTCCAACATCACAGTTCAAATGCATCAATTCTTCGGCACTCAGCCTTTTTCACAGTCCAACTGCCACATACATACATGACCACTGGAAAAACCATAGCCTTGACTAGGTGGACCTTTGTTGGCAAAGTAATGTCTCTGCTTTTGAATATGCTATCTAGGTTGGTCATAACTTTCCCTCCAAGGAGTAAGCGTCTTTTAATTTCATGGCTGCAGTCACCATCTGTAGTGATTTGGGAGCCCCAAAAATAAAGTCAGCCATTGTTTCCATGGTTTCCCCATCTGTTTGCCATGAAGTGTTGGGACTGGATACCATAATCTTCATTTTCTGAATGTTGAGCTTTAAGCCAACTTTTCCACTCTCCTCTTTCATTTTCATCAAAAGGCTCTTTAGTTCTTCTTCACTTTCTGCCATAAGGGTGGTGTCATCTGTATATTTGAGGTTATTGTTACTTATTGACTTTAATTTTAAATTGTAAATTATGACCTGTGTACACAAATGGAGGATCCATCAATATTGATTTCAATACATTATCATAAAGTGAACATGTGTCTAACCACCACTCAAGAAAGAATCAGCACATTTCCAGGAACCCAGAAACAACAATTTTTCACCATCTCATCAACATATACTCTCCATTCCCCAAAGCTATCTACTATCCTGACTTCTAACAATATAACTCAGAATTGCCTGATTTTGTACTTTAAGTAGAACAATATAGTATAGATATCTTTACATATGATGTCTTGTGCCCAATGGCAAGTTTGCGAGACTAACACATACTATAATATGTAGCTGTAGTTCTTTACATTTAATTGAACCTCAATATTTTTACAGGGTGAAGATAATATAATTTATCAATCCATTCTACTTCTGATGGCTGTTTGAATTTTATTGATTTCGTGTTGAAAACATCCTACTCCTTTTGTGATTAGAACTGCACTTTTGCAATGTCATTATATGTAGGTCTATATTCCATCTGGAATGAATTACTTTGAAATTCTTGTGCATGTCCCTTGGTGCACATGGAATTGCCAGGTAACTGATTGTACATAAACCCAACTTTAGCAGACAACGTTATCAGTGTTTTAGAGTGTCAGTTACACTCCATCCTACCTCCACCTTGGTCTTGACAGTCATTTTGTGGCCATTTTGGTTTTAGATATTTTATCAAATTGAGATATTCCCATTACCAGAAAATGTCTCTTGGATTTAACGTGTTATAACAGGTAAATTGAAAAGATTCCAGACTCAGTAGTAAATGTAAATCATATTTAGTCACCAAAGTTAAACACAGTGAAATACTAATATGTGGGTATTTTGAAATAGGAAAGATTCTATGACTGGTCTAACATAACTCTTCTGTAAACATAAAAATATTAATAGTTGAAGTTAGCCATACTGAAGTTAGACCTGAAAAATTAAGGCAAATTATTTAACTTCTTTGAAACTATTTTTTCTCACTTAAGATAACACTAACATGATTTACCAGATGATGCTGATTGAAAATTATATTAAATAATGGAATGCTTAAGATCTTTGCACATTACATACCATCAGTACATCTCAGATTCTTTAGCTCTATATTTTACAAGACCAGAAATTTAAGTTCTGCTGCTGCTAAACTGCTTCAGTCTTGTTCCACTTTTTTGCAACCCTATGTATGGACTGTAGCCCGTCAGGTTCCTCTGTCCATGGGATTCTCCAGGCAAGAATACTGGAGTCGTTGCCATTTCCTTCTCCATGGGATCTTCTAGACCCAGGGATGGAACCCGCATCTTGTATGTCTCCTGCATTGGCGGGCAGGCAGTTTTTGTTTTTGTTTTCTTTTTTTTATTTTTTTTTTAACTGAAAATGCCACCTGAGAAATCCGAGATATAAGTTAACTAAATCTGTATTATCAAAAATGTTTAATAGATGGCCTAGGGCTAAAAATAGGACCCTAATTTACTTTCTGGTATCGTCTAAAAACTGTTATTTCAACTTCATTGCATGAAATATGACCAAGAAGAAAAACTCTCCTACTTACTCTGACTACTAAAGCATTGGTTTATTAAGTAAAACGTCTAAACATATTTAACTTCACATTAAACGTCATTCTTAAGAGTTTCAAGTAAGGAACCTGAAAAACTGATAAATTAGAAATTCTAAAATATATTTTTATATTCTGTATATTTTTTCCTATTTATTATGTTCATTAAATCTGATTACTTACAGTAAACTGCTCCAGTTTTACAACTCAGGCTTAATATTATCATCTCTGAGATATCTATTTGTTATTGCTTCATGTTGCTTATAAGAGACAACTCTATCTACATGCCTGAAATGTTTTTCCTTCTAGTAGGATTCCATTCATTCTCCTGTATATATTTATTTAAATATGTCTGACTTTATAACATGAAACAACAAAAGGACTTAAAAGAAGGATATAATTCAATATCTGGTTTCTACAGAAAGTTTAGAGAAAGCATTTTTACCCTTACTATAACCAAGGTATTTCCAAGCTTCTGTAAACAATTAACCCAGACACAGTAGGTTAGCCAAAGATATGTTAATGCAAGTTCAGATGAGCTGATTTTATCTGAACCCACAGGCATTTTCAACAAGATCAACTAACAGCTCATCTGGATTGTGATTGTAGAAGGGAATAGTTTTTCCGCAAATATATTCCACAAGAACATTTTAATCCCAGCACTGGTCCCTGTTTTTTCTGCACCAGCATAAAAGAGAGAAATTCCTTGTACAAAGAGAAAGATTTAATTTAGATCTAGTGTCCATCATTCAAATAGCCATTAAAAAAAATTCTTGCAGCCTTTGATACACAGAATCTGTTTTGCAGCAGTGTGTACAAAATATATCTCATTAGCACTGTGCATCAAAGCTCAGTACTTTGACATCAGTAAACATATACTGCGAATTTGGTATCCATGTTTTTATGATTCCTATCTTGCAATAAAGAAAAGAAATATTCTTATATTATTTTCTTGCTGCAGTAAACCATGATTTTCTGTTTATCTTTGTTTCTTAATCCTACACTTCCTAAGAGTTTTATGTGTTTTACAATAATCCTTGATTAGGTGAACATTACTCTGGCATGTGTTTTAAGCAGAGCACTTACAGTTGTTTTATTCTACAGAACACATTATTGAAACATCAAACACAGTTTCTTCCTGGTTTCTTCAACATGATAATATAAAGGATTAAAACAACAATTAAAAACAAACCAAAAAAAAAAAAAAAGAGTTGCTCTTAAGATGCTCAGGACATTTTTTTTTCCTCTGAAGGTCACAGGAATAATACAAATTTAAGATAACCTGTATGCTTAATGACAACAATTAACCAAACAATTTGCTATACTCTTACATCTGACCTTCCATGGATGAAGTTATCACCTACTAACAGTTTTATTAGCTTTTTATTTTTTTAATAATGCAAATTTTAAAGTGACAATAAGTCACACACCATGGGCTAATGATAGTATTAAAATTCAAACCACTGCTCATAAAACAGTTTAAGTCTCTTTGCCCTTTATGAACCACATTTCAGTAGGTGTATTGGCTGAAAGTAGAGAAATAAAATGATGCATCCAAGTCTTTCTTGCCAGGTAAGCATGTTTCTTGAAAACTCACAGGCACCAATTCCTTCTGTGCAAACGGTCTACCTGGAGGTACACATGCACAGAGGCAGAGAGGTTGTCTTCACTGACTACTCTATGACTGTATCTTTTTATTTTTTTAATCAAGGTGTGATCTCTACATTTGAGCTTCATCTTTTGCATTCTCTCCAGAAAGCACATTTGGTTCAGCTATTTACTTAAAAGAAATCATTTTAAAGTCTTAATGTCAAGTCACTTAAAATTACCCCAATGCTTCTTAGAGATAGTGAGTATATATGTACCATTAAGTCCTTGTGAAAAGAGTTAAGGGATATGTTTCATATATATTATAACAATATACACCTTTCAAATATTTTCATGAACCAGAACTTCAAAACACTGAAAAATCTTTCTAATTTATGTGTCTCTAAAAAAAAACTGTGTAGTTTCCAGACAGGATGTTTTATTATAGGTGTTATTTTAGTCTCATTTCAAAGCTAATACTTCTAGCCTGAGAGACCCACACATTAGTTCTCAGTTTTTTATTCAGAGTTTAAATTGTTACCCACATTTAAGATGATGTTCCTCTTTTCAAGGTCCAACAACAAAGACAATTCTGTAACAAGGTAGAAAACCACCATTTCCACAGTCATATTGTTCCAAACATTTCCTTTAAGGAGAATCAGATTATACTAATAAAAATCTTGTCTCTACTTATGAAGCATACATTTTTGACTATTTTCTCTTTCCAAAATGCCACTAGAAGTAAAGATCATGTGCATGGTTATAACAATTTTATATATGTGAATCTTGTCAATGAATAAATACATGCCCATGTTCATAAATAATTTTTCCTCTAAGCTTTCATTGTATATATCTTCTTAAATTTATTTATTTAAAAGGGCTTTTCAAAAGAAAAGATATATTAATATATATGTAATTGGAAAGATGTATATCTTTTCATTAGAAAGCAGATTCAGCATTAGCATAAATCCTACACAGATTACTTGACTCCTTTGTACCATATGACTAATCTAGAGTAACTCAGGCAAATGCCAATTATACAAGGGTCCCCTAGGAAGCTGTACAGTTTTCTATTCTGTTAACTATGCAGTACTTCTTTATTTATTCAGGTGTTTTCACAGCGGTATCATAAGTTAGGTAGAGTAGATACACTTAACCTCAATTAACAGGTATTAAAAACCTAAGTCTTTGGAGTATTCATATTCATTTTTAAAAGTCTACATTTTTCAGGTTGTCCCGTCTTACATTATAGAAAAAATCAAAATGGCTGGAATTTACATAAGAAAACGATTTGTTTCTCTCATATATACAATTCAAATACTGACAGTGAGGTTTGATATGGTGACAGATGATGTTTTCAGTTCCCCAGACTCTTACTTACTACCACTCTACAGACACAAGCCATTATGGTCCAATGTAGCAGCTAAGGTTCCATTGGAGAAAGGAAATTATGTATCCATATTTACACTTATATCACTGGACAGGGCTTAGTTTCAGGGCATATCCAACTGCAAACAAGGCTGTAAAACACTGTTATTTTCACTGAATGTATAATTATTGAAGATGAAGCAGAGGAGGGGGATCAGACTGTAGACTTGGCAACTAAAATGATATTCTAATGGATAAGAACATACATCTTTAGGTTTGGAATTTTCTCTTTTTGTTGTTAACATTCCCTTAATTTTACAGTTATTTGCTTTCTCTGTAAATTCAAACACTTATAATTGATTTATAGTAATACATATTTCCATATCTTAATAATTTAGGTAATTATATAAAAGACACTGTAGCAAAATCAGGCAGTTAAAAGTAGGAACATTATTTCTATTATTTATTACTTATAGTAATATACTAATACATGTGTTTAAAATATATGGTATTATATTTAAGAGAAATATGAAAAGGAGGAAACAATTTTAAAACATTTCTTATAGAAGTAAAAATTATTTTAATAACATTATTTAATAAAATTTCAATTTATTTATTTACAATAAGCATATACCTTAACTTGTTTTGCCACTTAATGTTTAAAAATTAGAGTCCAGAGAAGTGGTTAAAAAAAAAAAAACAACAACTTAAGAACAAAAATGCATAAACTCAATCATATCTAATAGCATATATTTCACATATCTGTGTATTATCTTTACGTTTGGATTATTTATAAATGGTCCAAAGATATCATGGTCAACCCAGTATCTGATGTGGTTAGGATCTGCTATGTACCAGACTTCAGTACCCAATGACAATAACATTAACAGCCAATTTAAGTGCTGGTGGTGAAGATGGTTTTCACATACGGTATCAAGTTCCCTCGTTATTTAGTCACTGTTGAGTCCAGCTCTTCTGTAGAGCCATGGACTGTAGCCCACCAAGCTCCTCTGTTCATGGGATTTCCAACGGAAGAATCCTGGAGTACACTGCCATTTCCTTCTCCAGGGGATCTTCCTGACCTAGAGATTGAACCTGTGTCACCAGCAATGGCAGACGGATTCTTTACCTCTGAGATACCAGGGAAGCCCATAAGATTCCCTTGTTTATATTTATATTCAATTTAAAGTATAAAAATATAAATTTTCCCTAAGGAAAATTTTAATGTGTATGATTTTTCTTGAAAGAATATCTTTGGACGCCAATATCTTCTAAGAGCCAGAGATAGTCCCGTGTGTGGGCATATTTTATTTTTCACAGTTTGATGTTCCCCAGAAGTTTTTATGTTTTTGTTTTTGTTTTTCCCCAAAATAAACTTTCTTTTTCTAACCCAGTTATAAAAATAATACACTGCTATTTTCCTTAGAGGCTTGATCTAAAATATATTCTCAGTTTCAGCACAGAGGAAAAAAAATCTAGTGTTGTACGGCTTTAACTTTTCACACTAAAAACTGTATAAGACAAAAATTTGAACTTTCAAGCTCATGAAAATCTCACCTTTGACAAGCATGCACTTTAAAAGATTGCATATTCAATTAGAACAGAAAATAACTGTCTTAAGTTATAAATTAAGAAAGCTTAAAATGTTACTGCAACTTAAAACAAGTATAACAATGAGGGTAATAAATTAAGAGAAATTCATATTTTTGCAAGGTTCATTTTCGATAAAATTTTACCAGATAGTCTTGGAAGATCCTCCAGTTAATCTGACTGAGTCTAGATAATTTAAAAGGTTAATCTTATTGCATAAAAATCTGGTACCATGAGAACCAGAATGGATGTTTTATAAATAATGGATAACCTAAAAGCAGTTCAAAATGGCAAAAATGCTCTTAAACTCTTATAGACAGATTTCCACACCTAGCTATAATAAGACTCCTTATAGTAGAACAATTCTCACTGAAAGAAAAAAAAAAAAAGCAGGATCAAATTTGTAAGAATAAGCTTGTTTGTCATTAGAGAACTGCAAATTGGAATAATATTGTGATACTTCTATGTACCTAATGCAATGATTAAATCCAATATATCAAATGCAGACAATAATACGGAGCAAAAGTAACTCTAATTTGCTACTAGTGGAAATGCAAAGTGGTACAGCTACTGTAGAAGACAGTTGGCTCTATCTTAAAAAACTCCTTACACTCTTATTGTGTAGTAGTTATCATACTCCTTGGTATTGATCCAAAGAAGTGGAAAACAGACACTGACACAAAACCTGCACACAAGTACTCTTATAAGCTTAATTTATAATTGCCTAAGCTTGGAAATACCAAGATGGTTTTCAGTACACAGATGGATTAAAAACTATGTGGTATACCCATATGATGGGATTCTTCCCAATGATTAAAAAGAATGAACTCTCAACAACCTCCTTTGCCTCAACACACACAAACTTAAATGCACTTGCTAGGTGAAAGAAGCCAATCTGAAGAGTCAAAATATGAATGATTTCAACTATATAGCACTCTGAAAAAAGATAAATTTATAAAAATAGTAAAATTGTTCATGGTGGACACATATTAAAAGAAGGGAGAGTGTGATGAATAAATGGAGCATGAGAGGGTTTTTTAAAGACACGGAAATTATTCTGTAAATTGCTGTAATGGAGAATACCTGTAACTATACATCTGTTAAAACCCACATAATGTACAACACAAGGTGAGCATAATTTACACTATAGGACTTTAATTTAAAAATGTATCCGTGTTGGTTCATTAACCATAAAAAATAATAATACACTAATGCAAAATATTACTTACAGGGACACTGGGGAGGAACAGGTTTATGATAATACTTTGTACTTTCTGCTCAATTTTTCTATAAACCTAACACTGCTTAAAATTGTATATTAATTTAAAAAAACACAGAATAAAACTTCTCTCAAATAGTCAATATTATATTCACTTCAAGGAAGTGCTAGGCACAACTGTCATTTGGAAGAATAAAGTAGAACTTCAGTTCAGCTCAGTGGCTCAGTCATGTCCAACTCTTTGTAACCCCATGAATCACAATACACCAGGCCTCCCTGTCCATCACCGCCTCTCTGTCCATCAGAACTTCTTGAAGTCCACCCAAATCCATATCCATCATGTCGGTGATGCCATTCAAACATTTCATCTTCTGTCGTACCCTTCTCCTCCTGCCCTTAATCTTTCCCAGCATCGGGGTCTTTTCAAATGAGTCAGCTCTTCGCATCAAGTGGCCAAAGTACTGGAGTTTCAGCTTCATCATCAGTTCCTCCAATGAAAACCCAGGACTGATCTCCTTCAGAATGGACTGGTTGGATCTCTTTGCAGTCTAAGGGACTCTCAAGAATCTTCTCCAACTACACAGCTCAAAAGCATCAATACTTCTGCACTCAGCTTTCTTTATAGTCCAACTCTCACATCCATACATGACTACTGGAAAAACCATAGCCTTGACTAGATGGACCTTTGTTGACAAAGTAATGTCTCTATTTTTTAATAAGCTGTCTAGGTTGGTCATAACTTTTAAGGAGTAAGCATCTTTTAATTTCATGGCTGCATTCACCATCTGCAGTGATTTTGTAGCCCCCCAAAATAAAGTCAGCCACTGTTTCCCCATCTATTTGCCACGAAGTGATGGGACCAGATGCCATGATCTTAGTTTTCTGAAAGTTTGCTTAAGTGGCAATATCATTTCCTTTTAAAGTTGGAGTTATAGAAGAGTGGGAAGTAAAACAAATATTGTTATACCGCAGACAATTAAAGTTCATGTTTACCTCCTAGAACAGGAACAAGTGAAATCTTCACTATGTCATTAAAAATAATGTTAACAGCAGTGTTTTTATTTGCAATTTTTAGCAGTTGTTTTCTCCTTCAAATTAGATATGCTTAAGTTTGTTTCTATTTTATTCTTTGTCCCTAATAATTATTCACATTTATCAAATTTTCCTGGAGAATCCAGAGAATCTTTTGTCATAATCAGATCTGGTGATTCAAGAATAATGACACTTACAAATGCACATTTCTGTTGCTTTTCAACTTAACTCATGCTATTTTAGAGATTTATTATAATTAGAATTTTACTATAATAAATTTATATTTTTTGCACTTATCCTATGTTTGTAAAAGGGTATTTGTGATCTTAGCACCAGACATATTCTGATATATGCTAAGTTGACGAGAAAGTGACTTGCATGGAAATATATGGATATTATGAGATCACTGCTAGAAATTTTATTGGCTCTCCCATTAGTATGAATATGAGATATATAGCATCATTTATGGGCTACCCTAGTAGCTCATAAAGAATCCACTTGCAATGCAGGAGACCCTAGTTCCATGCCTGGGTTGGGAAGATCCACTGGAGAAGGGATAGGCTACCCATTCCAGTATTCTTGGGGTTTCCCAGTGGTCCAGCTGGTAAAGAATCCACCTGCAATGCAGGAGACTTGGGTTCAATCCTGGGTTGGGAAAATCCCCTGGAGAAGGGAAAAGCTATGCACTCCAGTATTCTGGCCTGGAGAATTCCATGTACTCTATAGTCCATGGGGTCATTAAGAGTCAGACACGACTGAGTGCCTTTCACATTATCACATTAACATCAAGATTAGTAGGCTTATTAGCATTAAAGTAATTTATGCATGAGAATCAAAAGGAGACTAGACTTCCTTAATTCTAAACATTATAATAATGTGAGTATTTAAACTGAAACAATTATTTCCAACAAATGTTTAAAACTGAAACATGGGATATTAAGGCTTCAGGTAATTTCCCTTCCATATATGTCACAACATCATACATCTTCCTTATTCTCAATTCCTGAGCTCTACCATATAAAACGTTTTTCTTGCTGGCAATAGAAGGTGCCAAGTGCTTTCTATTTAGCACACCAATGCTATACAACACAAACTGGCTTAATGCCTACTCATTTTTCAAGGTCTAGTGCAAATGTTACTGCTTTCCTGAAGCTTTTCCAAAAGCTGCCATTACCAGACAAATTTAGTTATTAGTGAAACCTGAGATGCTAAACATATAATGTGATATTCACACCTGTACTTGAAAATAGCATAAATATACATTTAATGCATAATTTATGGAATTATTTTATGGATAAATTTCTAGATTTACATGGTAGGACCTCTTTTATCATAAGAGGTCTTGATTTTAAAAATGCCCATTGCTAACTGAAATAAAACTCCTTCAGCATGAGCAGCTTTTATACTTCTTTGGGCCAAGAAATAGACTCTTCAGTATAGAATATGAACAAAATTAATCAGAAAAAATTAGAGATTAGACAATATCAGAATTATATAAAAGTAAAGTGTATCCTGGCTAAACAGAGTACTATGGTTATAGTAAATAAGGAAAACATACAAATCACTGTCCTCTTTAAAAAATATATTTTCAAAATGCAACCTCTTACTACCAAGTGAGAAAAATGTCACTTACTCATACGTTTCTCTATTACACAAGGAAAAATTTGTCATAATACCATGTAAACATTTCCATGTCAAAGGAAAAAGAAGGACTATCTTACCAATTTTCTTTTCTTTTTATTTTTTTATTAATTTTTATTATTTTTTTAAAATACTTTATTCTACGTTACAATACTGTATTGGTTGTGCCATACATTGACATGAATCAGCCACAGGTGCACACGATCTCCCAATGCCGAAGCCCCCTCCCACCTTCCACCCCATATTATCTCCTGGATCATCCGGTGCACCAGCCCCAAGCATCCTGTATCCTGTATTAAACATAGACTGGCACTTAGTTTCTTATATGCTAGTAGATTCATCCATTTTCTTAAAAAAGAGAAAATTAGAAGTATTTAAATGCATCATTGAATAACATTATTCTCCTTAGAAATGGCTACTTAATACATAATTTACATTGACATTTTTAATTACATTATACTGATTTTTCAGTTATGAAATGTGTATTCTTTAGTAAGTTATATAATTTACCTAAGAGATTTTTTTTTTATTAAAAAAAATTTCCCAAAATTTCCCATTTCTTCACAAATTATCACATAATGTTCAGGTTTTTTGCAGTTATTCAACATATTAATTTAAATGAGCTTTCCTATATTGCCTGTGCATTCCCAAAATTTCTAGGTTGCCCTTCCAAAGTAATGTCTTTCTGGCAGGCCCTCTCAGGAAAGGTTTGATTAACTTGCAGAGTGGGCACAATGCCATGTAAACAGATGGAGAGAGTGTAAACAGAGTATGTCTGTCAATACAGTCACTGTGCTGGTAAAATCCATGATTCCATTCTAACTCACCATATTAATATACATATTAAACCATACACACCTAATACACAAACTAATGATGAAGAGGGAATTTTGGAAGCTGTTGCAAATTAATGCTCTCTGACTTAAAACAGCTTAATAAACTAGAAAAGTACAAAAATCTGCACCCTGCCAATCCATCTGTAGAGTAGTGAGGACTGCTGAAAGGCAGTCTAAATCTTTATGTGTTGTTTTATTTCTTCTTTAATCAAGTATTACATGTCTCCTTACATTTAGGCCGTGTAACGAGAAACTAAAAAGCCTCTTGATGAAAGTAAAAGAGGAGAGTGAAAAAAAATTGGCTTAAAGCTCAACATTCCAAAAGGAAGATCATGGCATCAGGTCCCATCACTTCATGGGAAATAGATGGGGAAAGACTGGAAACAGTGTCAGACTTTATTTTTGGGGGCCCCCAAATCACTGCAGATGGTGCTGCAGCCATGAAATTAAAAGACGCTTACTCCTTGGAAGAAAAGTTATGACCAACCTAGATAGCATAGTCAAAAGCAGAGACATTACTTTGCCGACTAAGGTCCGTCTAGTCAAGGCTGTGGTTTTTCCAGTGGTCATGTATGGATGTGAGAGTTGGACTGTGAAGAAGGCTGAGTACCGAGGAATTGATGCTTTTGAAGTATGGTGTTGGAGAAGACTCTTGAGAGTCCCTTGGACTGCAAGGAGATCCAACCAGTCCATTCTGAAGGAGATCAACCCTGGGATTTTTTGGAAGGAATGATGCTAAAGCTGAAACTCCAATACTTTGGCCACCTCATGCGAAGAGTTGACTCATTGGAAAAGACTTTGATGCTGGGAGTGATTGGGGGCAGGAGGAGAAGGGGACGACAGAGAATAAGATGGCATCATTGACTCGATGGATGCGAGTCTGAGTGAACTCTGGGAGTTGGTGATGGACAGGGAGGCCTGGCGTCCTGTGATTCATGGGGTTGCAAGGAGTCGGACACGACTGAGCGACTGAACTGAACTGAACTGAGATACATTTTAATATGCTATTTCAGTTTAGTTCTGTTGCTCAATTGAGTCCAACTCTTTGTGACCCCATGGACTGCAGCATATTTTTTTACTATGGACAAAACTCAATCCAGCAAAAATAATTCCTATTTTATTAAAAGATAAGAACAGTTACCCACTAGCTATCTATTTTACATATGGTGCTGTATATATGTCAATAACACTTTCTCAATTTATCCCACCTTCTCCTTCCCCTCTGGGTGCACAAGTCTGCTCTCTATGTGAGAAGATGCTGTATAACTCAGGGAGTTCAGCTTGGTGCTCTGTGACAACCTAGAGGGGTAGGATGGGGGCTTGTAGGGAGACTCAAAAGGGAAGGGATATATGTATACTTATAGCTGATGTGCATTATTGTACAACGATGTTTGTTTCTGTACAACAGAAACAAATCTATAAAGCAATTGTCTTCCAGTTAGAAACAAACAACAACAACAAAAAACTGTACCTACAGGAGATGATGGATGTCCACTGAACTTATAGCAGCAATCACTTCATGATGTATGTAACATTATGTTGTACACCCTAAACTTACATAGTGCTGTATGTCAAGTATATCTCAATAAAACTAGAAGAAAAAAATATAAGGAACATAGGCACAGAGATTACTCTCTTTTCTTTCTTGGTCATTGCAGTTATTAATTATGAAAGAATTTATCTTAGCTGTATGTAATACTGACAACTGTTAATGGATAGTTTGGACTTTTTACCCTAAGTGTCATTATGTAAGTGTAGATAAACTGTCTTTGGGTGCTGCTGGTAATGTATGATAAGATTCATTATAACTGAGATTTTTATTTTGTCACAAATTGAGCAAGATGGATCCTGCAGAAGTAAGATCAAGTACCTTCCTATTGTACTGTGTTCAGTCCTGTCTGATTCTTTATGACCCTATGGACTGTAGACAGTCAGGCTCCCTTGTTCGTGGGATTTTCCAGGCAAGAATATTGGAGTGGGTTGCCATTTCCTACTCCAGGGGGTCTTCCTGACCCAGGGATCAACCCCTGCCATATTCTTCATCTCATGCATTGGCAGGTGTATTATTTACCACTGAGCCACCTGGGAAGCCCCAAATGTTTAGGCTAGTGCTTTGTGGGCAACCTCCTCTTGACACTCAGATTATGTAAAGAAAGAGTAGAGTGAGACAACGCTACCTTTTCCCTTCCCAGTTAGTGAAATTGAGCCCAAGTCTGGGAAGCAAATTTTAATGGTCAAACTTTTCCTGGCAAAGTTCTATAGCCAGTTCACTCCAAGACTATATTTGAATCACTTAAAATAAAAAAATAATAATAATAATAACAATGAAAAACAATATTCAATCAATGCCTGCCCTTTTTCATTCCAATGCATAATGAGCACAAAAACACTAAACAATACACTTAATAAAATACAGGGTTGGCTGAAAAGATTGTTTAGTTTTATATAAAAGCAAAAGACATATTTTTCATATTCACCAAGAACATTACTGAAAGTGTCTACTAATCAAACAAACTCTTTTGGTCAACCCAGTGCAAGGAGACAGAGTGAAAACCAACTCCTTACCATGTAGTGAAGGATGAGAGAGTTAGAATGCAAATATTCAGAAAGTAAGGTCATTGGAATACGAGGTGAGACATTTGAAGTGCACCTAAGCATTGAAATGTTTATCTATTTTTGGACTAATTACAAAGGGCTCTATAGTGCCCTACTGCAATTCAGCACTTAACAAGAGGCACAAATCTGGATAGGAAAAAAAAAAATATGTATATGAAAAAAACAAGCCATTTAGCAATATGCAGGTGGGACAAACTCTCGTGTGTACACCCTTATGGAAATGGAAAATCAAAGTTGGTTGCCAGGTGGTGGTACAAGTAACACTCACTTATTCCTCTCCTTCCTTCCTGCTTCCCCTTGTCTCCTTCTCTGCTCCTCTTTGGAACAGCAATATCTAACTCAGGTTCAATTTTCTCCCCAGTTCCATGTCGTCAAGTAACTACAAAATCTAGATCCCCCAAGGGTAAAAATTTCCAAATCTTTTTTTTCTTCTAGACAAAAAGGTGCCAGTTATTTATCTAGAGTGCAATGGGAAACGGTGACTTAAATCCCAATTATCCTTCTTTACTCTTTTTAGTAAAAAGTCATAAGATGTGTAATAGGCAGAAATTGATTTCAATTATAAACTATGTGTAAATGATATTTCAAGTGAGGATGTATCAGGTGGCATTAATGTGACATCTCTAGGAAAAAACAGGTTTAATAGAACACCTCATTGTCTCATAACAACAACAAAAAAGTTTTAACAGAAAATCGAAGAATAGAATCTGTTTCTGTAATCGCCATCTTACAGATGATGGCTAGTTTTTGCTGAGAACCTTTAGAGCAAGGCTGTGAGAAATCCCACTACAGAAACTATCACTTTACCTTAAATCATATTGTAAAGCAAACATTTAGTTTATACCATAAATGCTAATCAGATTTTTATGACATCACAAATCTCAACAAATACCACAACTAAGTTGCTGAGTAATTAAGAAGATAATGCTGTGATTAGTCTACTCTTAGTCTACTCTGTTTGGACAAAATGTTTTAAGTAATTTGGGTAATCAGAGTTTTGGTGCCTCAGCAAATGTAACACCAGTTAATGAACTTGGCTAAAAGGAGTTTGTATATAATAAATAAAACTACTTACTAATTGAGAGATTATTTCATGGACAAGAGAGAAATGTTTTATCACCTTTCTGGTAATATAAATTACATTTATAGTTTAAATGACAGCCATGGTGTGCACAGTGTCAGCAAGTGTATTGTTACCTGATGGGTCTCAACCTGCCATAAATCAGTTCATATGTCAGAAAACCTAGAATAAGAGTTTATACCTAAATTATGTTTAATAACTGTAATTATATAAAACATATTTTTCTGTAGTGCTTATTTAAAAGCTATTTTTCTAGTCATTTAGAGTGATAATAAAATAGATCTTCTCCTGTATTCCTTACACTATTTAATTGAGAGAATTCCTGGGTCAGGAAGATCCACTGGAGAAGGGATAGGCTACCCACTCCAGTATTCTTGGGCTTCCCTTGTGGCTCAGCTGGTAAAGAATTTGCCTGCAATGTGGGAGACCTGATTCGATCCCTGGGTTGGGTTTGGAAGATTCCCTGGAGAAGGGAAAGTCTACCCACTCCAGAATTCTGGCCTGTATAGCCCATGGGTTTGCAGAGTCGGACACAAATGAGCGACTCTTCACTTTCACTTTCAGAGAATTCAATTGTATCATGAAGATGGTATTTCTTCATGCAGAGATCATTTAGGTGTGCTCAAACTTTACTTTACTTTATAATATGATTGTGGATAATGCATTTTTACTTTTATTACTTGAGAAACTATGACATTATTCAGATCTGAAATGAGTGATTTGTATTTTTATCTTAGTAACAAAGATTGTATGGCCATATATCTATATCTGTATGTGGTGGTGTAGTTGCTAAGTCATGTCCAACTCTTGTAAACCCATAGACTGTACTGTAGCCTGCCAGGCTCCTCTGTCCATGGGATTCTCCAGGCAAGAATAATGGAATGGCTTGCCATTTCCTTCTCCAGGGGATCTTCCTGACCCAGAAATTGAACCTAGTCTCTTGCATTGCAACAGATTCTTTACCATCTGAGCTACAAGGGAAGCTCATTTATATCTATGTAAATATCTACAAATGTGCATTTCTGTGTATACACGTGTTTACACATACATAATAGAATATATGTGTGTATATATATCTGTGTCTAAATCATATTAATAGGAATATCTATTCCTATATGTATCTATAAATATGTCTATAATATTATTTATTACATATGATATAGTTTTAGACGGTGTATGTGTGTTCAGAGACTAAGTCATCTCCAATTCTTTGTACCCTGATACTCAAAATAGTATCATTACCTAAGCATTCCATCTTAATTGACACTTGACTTTTTGCATTGATATACTAGACTATATTACCATAAATATACACAACTCATTTGGATTAACTTTCTCACTTACTTCCAATAAGTCATTCTAATTCAAACATACTTTCATCTTGTCCCTTAAATCAATCCTTCCAGTACCTCCTTCAATTTTATTTTGATATGCTATTTTTGGCTCTGCTAGTTATACTTATTACATGATTATCCCCTTTCTTCATTTCTTCCCTTATTTAGATTCATTTCTATGCTGTTTTGTGAAAGTATGCTTTAAAAATATTAAATCTCCCTTTGCTATCTTCATAACACATGTATAGGCAGGCTGGTTTGAAGTAACAAATATTTAATATTAATACCAGAGCACTCTGTCATTTGGCCCATGGTCTGTTTTTAGTAAAGAAAGTTTTATTGAACACAGATACATTTATTAAGCATTTTCTGTTTGACAATTGTAGATAACCCTGGTTTTTGAAAAAGGCCAGATAGTAAACAATATAGGCTTTTCAGACTATTAGGGCTCTGTCACAATTTTTCAACTGTGCAAATATAGAAATTATACATTAAAAATCTCAAATTTTCTACAAGTCACTTTCTTTTTTCTAAGCCAAATTATTGTCATTTACTTGAAATAATATAGTAATCTTATCTGATTGTATCTATCAAAACTATTATTTCAAATTCTAGTGTCCACAATGGAGGCAGAGCAATAAAATGAGCTTATAAAATGACTATTTCTTTGAAAAGAAATATAGTTATTTCTCCTTCCATTATATCCCTTTCCCAAATAACGGAAATAAGAGTCCTCATTTCAATAGTGTGTTGAAGACCACATAATTGCTGTTATAATAGGGAAAAAAATGTTTAAACCCTGAACTGTCAAGCTACCTCTTGCCTTCAAACTCACCACTTGGAGGGCCTCCATGTTCATTCCCCACACCTTTGTCCTTTCTGTTTCTTCCTTCAATTGCACCCTTCTTGCACTTTACTGTCTCTTCTCTGAGGATACAAAATCTGTTCAGATATCAAAACTCACTCATGATGTCTAGAGCCATACATCCTGGAATGCAGAATGATGTGGGCTTAGGATGTATCACTATGAACAAAGCTAGTGGAGGCAATGGAATTCCAATTGAGCTATTTCAAATCCTAAAAGATGATGCTGTAAAAGTGCTGCACTCAGTATGCCAGCAAATTTGGAAAATTCAGCAGTGGTCGCAGGACTGGAAAAGGAGAGTTTTCATTCCAATCCCAAAGAAAGGTAATGCCAAAGAATGTTCAAACTACCACACAATTGTAATCATCTCATATGCTAGCAAAGTAATGCCCCAAATTCTCCAAGCCAGACTTCAACAGAATGTGAACCAAGAACATCCAGATGTGCAAGCTGGACTTACAAAAGGCAGAGGAATCAGAGATCAAATTGCCAACATCTGTTGGACCATAGGAAAAGCAAGAGAATTTCAGAAAAACATCTTCTGCTTTATTAACTATACCAAGGCCTTTGAGTGTGTGGATAAAAACAAACTGTGGAAAATTATTTAAGAGGTGGGAATACCAGACCACCTGACCAGCCTCTTGAGATATCTGATGCAGGTCAAGAAGCAACAGTTAGAACTGGACATGGAACAATGGACTTGTTCTAAATAGAGAAAGGAGTATATCAAGGCTGTATAATGTCACCCTTCTTATTTAATTTATATGCAGAAGTACATCATGTGAAATGCCAGGCTGGATTAAGCACAAGCTGTAAACAAGATTGCCAGGAGAAAATCAATAACTTCAGATAGATAGATGACACCATCCTTATGGCAGAAAACAAAGAGGAAAGAGCCTCTTGATTTAGGTAAAGAGGAGAGTGAAAAAGCTTGCTGAATACTCAGCACCCAGAAAAGAAAGATCATGGCATCTGGTCACATCACTTTATGGCAAATAATGGGGAAACAATAGAAATAGTGAGACATTTATTTTCTTGGGCTCCAAAATCACTGCAGATGGTGGATGCAGCCATGAAATTTGAAAGACGCTTACTCCTTGGAAGAAAAGGTATGACCAACCTAGACAGCATATTAAAAGCAGAGATATTACTTTGCCAATGAAGGTCCATCTAGTCAAAGCTATGGTTTTTCAGTAGTTGTGTATGGATGTGAGAACTGGACTTAAAGAAAGGCGAGTGCTGAAGAACTGATGTTTTGGAACTGTGGTGCTTGAAAAGACTCTTAAGAGCCCCTTGGACGGCAAGGAGGTCCAACCAGTCAATTCTAAATGAAATCAGTCCTGAATATCCATTGGAAAGACTGATGCTGAAGCTGAAGCTCTAATACACTGGCCATCTGATGTGAAGAACTGATTCATTGGAAAGTACCCTGATACTGGGAAAGATCCAAGGCAGGAGGAGAAGGGGATGACAGAGGATGAGATATTGGATGTCATTGCCGACTCAATGGACCTAAGTTTGAGAAAGCTCTGGGAGTTGGTAACGGACAGGGAAGCCTGGCGTGTTGTAGTCCATGGGGTAGCAAAGAGTTGGACATAACTGAGCGACTGAACTGAACTGAAGCAGAACTCAGCTCCAATAATACTTTATCAAGGAAATTTGAGATAATTAGTTTTCCCCTCATTAGTACCTTTTGCTTTTCTTCTATAGCACTTCTTAGATTTGCTTTTGCTCTTAATGTGTTCATTATTCACAAGTCAATTAATGTCTAATTCATTAGATTGTGAACTCAACAAAAATAAGACCTTTGTCTAACGTTGCTCTCAGTTTTATCGTCAATGCCCAGTACATCCTTGCAACTCAGTAAGAAATGAAGCATTTACTCACCAAATTATCCCATAAATAAGGTGATGAATAAAATCAAAACAATTCTAATGTTGAGAGAACTGTGACATTATCATGTCCAAACTTAACAAATTTCAACCTTCAACTCTTGCCTCCCACTATATACCCTAGTGTGCTTCACATGATAACGAAATACACTGTTGTAAAAAAGCAATGCATCTTATGGTTGAGCTGCTCACATTTAGTGAAACAATCTTTGTTTTGTTAAATCTTTATCTTTCTGATCTACCATTCAACTTCTGTGGCCTTGCATGAACAAAGCAGAATCTACTCTACATATGTTTTTATACATGCAGGTTAAATAATACATTCTGTATGTAATTCCCTTTTCTGTGATAAATAAGGGGCTTCCCTAGTGGCTCCAGAAACAAGATAAACAGATTTTATTTTCTAAATAAGATATCTTAGTCTGAACTGCTATTACAAAATAACAAAGTGGGTAGTTTGTAAACAATAGAAATATTTACTTCTGACAATTCTACAGGCTGGGATTTCCAAAATCAAGACACTGCCTAGCAATGACCTGCTTCCTCATTCACAGACAAGCACCTTCTGTATCCTTCCATGGCAGAAAGGCTGAGGGAGTTCTCCATTGTCTTCTTTGCAAGTGCACTAATCCTATTATTAAGAGCTTTGCCCCATGAGCTATCCAGTTACCATAAGTGCCATGTCATAGCATTACCACGTCATGCTGTGCTTAGTGACTCGGTCGTATCTCACTCTTTGCAACCCCATGGACTGTAGCATGCCAGACTCCTCTGTTTAGGGAATTCTTTAGGTAAGAATATGGAAGTGTGTTGCCATGCCCTCCTCCAGGAGATCTTCCCATCCCAGGGATTGGAAACAGGTTTCCCGCATTGTAGGCAGATTCTTTACCATTTGAGCCACCAGGGAAGCCTAAGGATACTGGAGTGGGTAGCCATTTCCTTCTCCAAGGGATCTTCCCAAACCAGGGATCGAAGTGGGGTCTCCTATGCTGCAGGAGGATTCTTTACCAGTTGAGCTACCAGGGAAGCCATTATAACATTAGGGATTAGCTTTCAAAATATGAGTTTGGGGAGCATACATTAACTCTAAAACATGAGTCCTGTATTTCTAATAATATTTACATTGGGCAAAAATTTTAAGATAAAATCTAAATATTATTTTATTTGACTTTAAGTGACTGTAGAGTTATCTAACAGATAATATAGAGCAATCACATGTACAATATCTATATACAGTTCCCCCAATGGCAACATTTTAAGAAAAATAAAACCACAATGAGGATATTAACACTAATTAAAAATAGGGTTCATATTTTGATATGCTGTTTTCCTTTCATTAATCTGTAATGTGTATGTATTTAATTCTACATATTTTTAGCAAATCTGCACGTTCCTGTATTCACTAAAACTACCAAGCTTGAGAATAACTCAACATGACAACTATCCTTGTGTTCTTGACAGAAACACTCATGTCTTAGGAGTCTCCTCGAACCTTCGCGACTAAACAACTCTATTATCTGTCCTCCATTTCTAAGTTTTTGTCATTTCAAAACTGGTACATAATGATATTACTCAGTATGTTAATTTTTGAACACCTTTTAATACTTATAATTGTTGATGCAAAAATCAACAGTTCATTCATTTCTATAGAGTTTTGCCAAGAAAATGCACTGGTTATAGCAAACACCCTCTTCCAACAACACAAGAGAAGACTCTACACATGGACATCACCAGATGGCCAACACCGAAATCAGATTGATTATATTCTATGCACCCAAAGATGAAGAAGCTCTATACAGTCAACAAAAACAAGACCAGGAACAGACTGCGGCTCAGATCATGAACTCCTTATTAACAAATTCAGATGTAAATTGAAGACAGTAGGGAAACCGCTATATCATTCAGGTATGACCTAAATCAAATCCCTTATGATTATAAAGTGGAAGTGAGAAATAGATTTAAGGGCCTAGATCTGATAGACAGAGTGCCTGAATGAACTATGAAATGAGGTTCATGACATTGTACAGGAGACAGGGATCAAGACCATCCCCATGGAAAAGAAATGCAGAAAAGCACAATGGCTATCTGGGGAGGCCTTACAAGTAGCTGTGAAAAGAAGAGAGGTGAAAAGCAAAGGAGAAAAGGAAAGATATAAGCATCTGAATGCGGAGTTCCAAAGAATAGCAAGAAGAGATAAGAAAGTCTTCTTCAGTGATCAATGCTAAGAAATAGAGGAAAACAACAGAATGGGAAAGACTAGAGATTTCTTCAAGAAAATTAGAGATACCAAGGGAACATTTCATGCAAAGATGGGCTCGATAAAGGACAGAAACGGTATGGACCTAACAGAAGCAGAAGATTTTAAGAAGAGGTGGCAAAAATACATGGAAGAACTGTACAAGAAAAGATTTTCAAGACCCAGATAATCACGATGACATGATCATTCATCTAGAGCCAGACATCTTGGAATGTGAAGTTAAGTGGGCCTTAGAAAGGATAACTATAAACAAAGCTAGCAGAGGTGATGGACTTCCAGTGGAGCTGTTTCAAATCCTGAAAGATAATGCTGTGAAAGTGCTGCCCTCAATATGCTGGCAAATTTGGAAAACTCAGCAGTGGCCACAGGACTGGAAAAGGTCAGTTTTCATTCCAGTCCCAAAGAAAGACAATGCCAAAGATTGCTCAAACTACCACACAATTGCATTCATCTCATATGCTACTAAAGTCATGCTCAAAATTCTCCAAGCCAGGCTTCAGCAATATGTGAACCGTGAACTCTCCGATGTTCAAGCTGGTTTTACAAAAGCAGAGGAAACAGAGATCAAATTGCCAACATACGCTGGATCATGGAAAAAGCGAGAGAGTTCCAGAAAAACATCTATTTCTGCTTTATTGACTATGCCAAAGCCTTTGACTGTGTGCATCACAATAAACTTGGGAAAGTTCTGAAAGAGATGGGAATACCAGACCATCTAACCTGCCTCTTGAGAAACCTGTATGCAGGTCAGGAAGCAACAGTTAGAACTGGACATGGAACAACAGACTGGTTCCAAATAGGAAAAGGAGTACAGCAGGGCTGTATATTGTCACCCTTTTATTTAACTATATGCAGAGTACATCATGAGAAACGCTGGACTGGAAGAAACACAAGCTGGAATCAAGATTGCCAGGAGAAATATCAATAACCTCAGATATGCAGATGACACCACCCTTATGGCAGAAACTGAGAGGTAGCCAAAAACCTCTTGATGATGGTGAAAGAGGAGGGTGAAAAAGTTGGCTTAAAGCTCAACATTCAGAAAACGAAGATTATGGCATCCAGTCCCATCACTTCATGGGACTGGATGGGAAAACAGTGGAAACAGTGTCACACTTTATTTTTGCGGGCTCCAAAATCACTGCAGATGTTGACTGCAGCCATGAAATTGGAATTCGCTTACTCCTTGGAAGAAAAGTTATGACCAACCTAGATAGTATATTCAAAAGCAGAGACATTACTTTGCTGACCGAAGTCCGTCTAGTCAAGACAATGGTTTTTCCTGTGGTCATGTATCTATGTGAGAGTTGGACTGTAAAGAAGGCTGAGCACCGAAGAATTGATGCTTTTGAATTGTGGTGTTGGACAAGACTCTTGAGAGTTCCTTGGACTGCAAGGAGATCCAACCAGTCCATTCTTAAGGAGATCTACCCTGGGATTTCTTTGGAAGGAATGATGCTAAAGCTGAAACTCCAATACTTAGGCCACCTGATGCGAAGAGTTGACTCATTGGAAAAGACTCTGATGCTGGGAGGGATTGGGGGCAGGATAAGAAGGGGATGATCAAGGATAAGATGGCTGGATGGCATCACTGACTCGATAGACATGAGTCTGAGTGAATTCTGGGAGATGGTGATGGACAGGGAGGTCTGGCGTGCTGCGATTCATGGGGTTGCAAAGAGTTGGACACGACTGAGCGACTGAACTGAACTAAATTTTTTTTTTTAAACTTCTCCCTAAACTTTCACCAACTGTCATTCTTATGGCAGGTTTTTTTCTGAATGGCAGAAATACTTGGACTTTGGATTATTAGCATCTTTTGGTTACTGTCAAGTTCAAATCAAAAACTGACTTTATATGCTAATTTGAATAACAAAAAGGTCAACTCACGGAATGCATATCTTTTATCATCAATGAAGTTTTACAAATAGTTCAAAGGACACAAGCTATCACAAACCACAGGTCAACCAACTTGAGATGAGCATTTTAACCTCTCAGATTCTATTTGAACATTAGGGCAGACTTTTATTTAAATTCATACTTGTCCCTAAGAAATGTATCAGGGCATAACCTCCACAAAAGTGGCATTATTTTCGTCATAGAATATCTTCATTTACGCTCTGATAACTACAAGTCATCACTGACATTTGTAGCAGCCTTACAAATTCTTATGTTAAGGTTTTTTATTAACCATTTAGACAAGGTATATTCTGTTGAAAATATTTAATAATGTTCCTTTATGCCTCCACTAGCCAAAAACATCAGGAGGTCAAATTAGGTTGTTTGTAAGAAGTCTAACTACTTTGGGGGTTCCCAGGTGGCACAGTGGTAATGAATCTGCCTGCAAATGCAGGAGCCACAGGAGATGCAGCTTCAATTCCTGGGTTGAAAAGATCCCCTGGAGGAGGAAATGGCAACCCATTCCAGTATTTTTGGTTGGAGAATCACATGGACAGGGGAGTCTGGCAGGCCACAGTCCATGACTGACTAAGCATGCAAGCACCTGCTAAGCATATCACTGCTTTATACTTCTGAATATTACCCAGTTCAAGCCAGCAACTAACTACTCCCTTCATTCTTTAGATTACACTAAAAGTGTTTTAATGATCTATTTGGATGAGTTGGAATTATACACACATACACATATACACATACATGTATGTGCTTTTTGTGTCTAAAGAAAAATTTAAAAAAATTACCTCATGTCCATAGTATCTTCATCTACTTTTAATTTTCTTCTAGCAGAATTTCCCAGACGTTTTAAGAGAGAAAAAAACACTGATAATTCTCACCATAAATATGTTTCAAACTTTCCTCCCATCTCTAAAACTCACTTGTAATCCTAACCTATATATATAAATGTCACCTTTTCTTTTGTTGATTTTTGCCTGTGGTCATGTTTTGAGATACTGTGGTGGGAATTTTATATCATAAATTACTAGAACTTTTCTAAGGAACCTTATTTGAAAGGGTATTTTAAGTTAGTATTTCATATGTACTTTACAAAATATGAGTAACTAGGTGAGGGTGGTAAAAAATTTAAAAATAAAAAGGTAATGTTTAAACATATGGGCATAAGTGTGAAAAAATGAGGTCAATGGTTCTTAAATTGAATATCCATAAAACAAATCAAATGACAAAAACAGTTTTAGAGAGGAAATAGTCATGGTTACACATATTACATTGAATCCCATATTAAATTTAATGTGTATTCCTTGATATGAAAGTAATACAGCATGAATGGTATCCAGATGGAGACACAGTATCTTAGTATAAAAAGAGCAGTTTTAGAAGATTGGTTCGGGGAAGAGAAAAAGATGGCGGAGGAATAGGATGGGGAGAACACTTTCTCCCTCTCTACCTCATCAAAAGAACATTTCAACGCTGAGCAAATTCCACAAAATAACTTCTGACTGCTGGCAGAGGACATCAGGCATCCAGCAAAGCAGATCATTGGCTTCAAAACCTGGTAGGAATTATTTTATTTTATTTTATTTTATTTTATTTTATTTTAAAGAACTAAGAGAGCGACAAAGGAGGTAGGGAGGGAACCCCGGCACGGGAAGGGAATCCCGTCCCAGGAAGAGACTCTTAAAGAGAGGTTCCCTAAAATTGGGGAACTTTCTCACAGCTGTGCATGGGGCGAGCCCTGGAAGCACAGAGGGCAACATAACAAGAAGGAAGAATAAATAAATAATTAAAACCAACAGATTACGAATTCAACAGTATAACCCCCAGCGGATAAGCAGCGCAAACGCCTGCGTCCAACAGCAGTGGGGTTGGGCAGGGAAGGAGCGCGCCCGCGACAGTGCTCTCTAAGGAATTGGGCCGCGGGAGACGTAGGCTGCAGGGCTTTTCTCGAGAATCGGGCGTAATGGGGCCAGAATCGGGTCCGCGCGTGGATAGAACGAATTATCCCGGACTAGCAAACGAGACTGGGGGATAACCAACATGTGAAACGCCCGAACATAAGGCACTGACAGGCCCGCGCACAGAACAAAGGATGGATCGGAAATAGCCGGCTGCAGACCATCCCCCCACCGGCGACAGGCAGCCATAGCCTGAAGCGCTGGAAGAGGGCAGTCGCAGCTCAAGAGAGTCATTACCTACCAAATTGCAAGCGGGCCTCTTTGATGAGACTTCTGGGGGTATCTGAGTGGTCATCATCTGCCTGAAAAAGAGCCCGGCGGAGATCCCAGAAAATTGAACGACCCGCAAAGCCCAGAAGATGCAACGATAGTCTGCGCCAAACTCCTAGCCACTCGGACTTGGGACCAAACTCGGCACCCGGAGGGGACTTCCTGAGCGTCAATCCTGAGCGGCTAAAACCAGGGAATTGCATGAAACATAGGCCAGGCCCCACACGGTTATCCCATGGATTGGGAAGGGGCAAGCCCAGTGCAGAGCTCACCACCACCCTCCCTGTGGCAAGACAGAAATCAGACACAGAAGAGACCAGCAAACAGAGGAAGGCAAACAGAGGGAACTGCCTTGGTAGCGACCCCACACAGTCCTCAATGACAGAGAAAGCGACAGATATGCCATCTCTACTTTTATGATCAAAAAAAATTTTTTTTTTGGGGGTGATGTGGAAGCGTGATTTTTTTTTAAGAATTTTTCTTTCTTTAAAAATTAATTTTTTCCTTTTTAAATTTGTTTATCCTTTTCTTTTTCATCCTTTTTTCCCCTAAACTTCCTTAAATTTTAAGTCTTCTATATTTCTAGTTATTATTTTTATAACCTAATATTACTTAAAAAAAAAAAAAAAACCTATCATTTAAGCAAACACCGTATGTAGTCTTAATGGTGAAGGAAGTTGTCTTTTAATAATTCTGGAATCTTTTATTATATTTTACTTTTTTTTCCTTTTTCTCTATTTTTTTAAATGCCTCTCTCCTCATTCTTCTTCTCTTCAATAATCTATCTTTGAAAATCCAATCTATACTCCAGTTTTTTAATCTTGGCATTTTGGTATTTGTTGCCAATTTTGTACTTTTAAAAACCTAATCCTCAGTACCCAGTTTTACATGAGTGCAAGAATACTGGCTTAACCACTCTCTCCACCTCTGGAATCTCTCTTTTCCCCACCAGGTGGCTTTTGTCTCCTCCCCTCCCCCTCCCCCTCTCTACTCAACTCTATGAACCTCTGAGCGTTCCAGAAGGAGGAGAACGCTAAGGGAACTGGTCACTGACTGGATCTGTATCCCTCCTTCCCATCTCCCTTTTTATCCTCCTGACCACCTCTATCTACTTCCTTCCTCTCCTTTTCCAAGTTTAACTCTGTGACCACCTCTGAGTGGTCCAGACTTTGGAGCACACACAAGAAAGTGGCTACGGGCTAACTTCCTTTTCCCTCTTTTGATTCCACCTCATCCCATTCCACTCACCTCTAACTACTCCCTCCCTCTTCTCTCCTCCAAGTAACCCACCTATCCTCTAGGGACGACCCTCAAGGTGGAGAAACCTATCATCATTAACCTAGATGTTTTAACATTAGTGCTGAATAGATGGAGAAATCATGAGGCTATTCTAAAAATAAATCTGAAAACCAGAATCAGGAGGCGTAACTCCAAATCCTGTGATCAACAAAGAATTCCTGAACACAGGGAACATTATCCAATTAGAGCTCATCAAACGCCTTCATACCTATACTAAAACTGAGCACTGCCCAAGGGCCAACAAGCTCCAGAGCAAGACATACCATGCATATTCTCCAGCACCACAAGAACAAGCCCCTGAGCTTCAATACATAGGCAACTCAAAATACTCCAAAACCATTGACGTCTCATAACCCATTACTTCACACGTCACAACACTCCAGAGAGAGGAAATCCAGATCCACCCACCAGAATTCCAACACAAGCCTCCCTGATCAAGAAACTTTGACAAACCAGTGATATAACACCAAACACAGAGAGGAAACTCTATAATAAAGAGAACTCCACAAATTCCCAGAATATAGAAAAGCCACCCTAAACACAGCAATATAACCAGGATGAAGAGACAGAGAAATACCCAGCAGGTAAAGGAACAGGAGACAAGTCCACCAAACCAAACAAAAGAGGAAGAGATAGGGAATCTACCTGAGAAAGAATTCCGAATATTGATAGTGAAAATGATTCAAAATCTTGAAATCAAAGTGGAATCACAGATAAATAGCCTGGGGTCAAGGATTGAGAAGATGCAAGAAAGGTTTAACAAGGACCTAGAAGAAATAAAAAAGAGTCAACATATAATGAATAATGCAATAAATGAGATCAGAAACACTCTGGAGGCTACAAATAGTAGAATATCAGAGGCAGAAGATAGGATTAGTGAAATAGAAGATAGAATGGTAGAAATATATGAATCAGCGAGGGAAAAGAAAGGCGAATTAAAAGAAATGAGGACAACCTCAGAGACCTCCAAGACAATATGAAACGCTCCAACATTCGAATTATAGGAGTCCCAGAAGAAGAAGACAAAAAGAAAGACCATGAGAAAATACTTGAGGAGATAATAGTTGAAAACTTCCCTAAAATGGGGAAGGAAATAATCACCCAAGTCCAAGAAACCCAGAGAGTGCCAAACAGGATAAACCCAAGGCGAAACACCCCAAGACATATTTTAATCAAACTAACAAAGACCAAACACAAAGGACAATTACTAAAAGCAGCAAGGGAAAAACAACAAATAACACACAAGGGGATCCCCATAAGAATAACTGCAGATCTTTCAATAGAAACTCTTCAGGCCAGGAGGGAATGGCAAGACATACTTAAAGTGATGAAAGATAATAACCTTCAGCCAAGACTACTGTACCCAGCAAGGATCTCATTCAAATATGAAGGAGAAATCAAAAGTTTTCCAGACAAGCAAAAGCTGAGAAAATTCAGCACCACCAAACCAGCTCTCCAACAAATACTAAAGGATAGACTTTAGAAATGAAACACAAAAAGGACGTATAAACCCGAACCCAAAACAATAAAGTAAATGGCAACAGGAGCATACTTATCAATAATTACCTTAAATGTAAATGGGTTGAATGCCCCAACCAAAAGGCAAAGACTGGCTGAATGGATACAAAAACAAGATCCCTATATATGCTGCCTACAAGAGACCCAGCCTCAAAACAACGGACACATACAGACTAAAAGTGAAGGGCTGGAAAAAGATATTCCATGCAAATAAAGACCAAAAGAAAGCAGGAGTAGCAATACTCATATCCGATAAAATAGACTTTAAAACAAAGGCTGTGAAAAGGGACAAAGAAGGCCACTACATAATGATTAAAGGATCGATCCAAGAAGAAGATATAACAATTATAAATATATATGCACCCAACATAGGAGCACCGCGATATGTAAGACAATTGCTAACAAGCATGAAAGGGGAAATTAATAATAACACAATAATAGTGGGAGACTTTAATACCCCACTCACACCTATGGACAGATCAACTAAACAGAAAATTAACAAAGAAACGCAAACGTTAAAAGATACAATAGACCAGTTAGACCTAATTGATATCTATAGGACATTTCACCCCAAAACAATGAATTTCACCTTTTACTCAAGTGCACACGGAACCTTCTCCAGAACAGATCACATTCTGGGTCATAAATCGAACCTTGATAAATTAAAAAATTGAAATTATTCCAAGCATCTTCTCTGACCATAATGCACTAAGGTTAGATCTCAATTATAGGAGAAAAACTATTAAAAATTCCAACATTTGGAGGCTGAACAACACCCTACTGAATAATCAACAAATCACAGAAGAAATCAAAAAGAAATCAAAATATGCATCGAAACGAATGAAAATGAAAACACAACTACACGAACCTTTGGGACGCTATAAAAGCAGTCCTAAGAGGAAAGTTCATAGCAATACAGGCATACCTCAAGAAACAAGAAAAAAATCAAATAAATAACCTAACTCTACACCTAAAGCAACTAGAGAAGGAAGAAATAGAAGCCCAGAGTTAGTAGAAGGAAAGAAATCCTAAAAATTAGGGCAGAAATAAATGCAAAAGAAACAAAAAGAGACCATAGCAAAAATCAAAAAAACAAACAGCTGGTTCTTTGAAAGGATAAATAAAATTGACAAACCATTAGCCAGACTCATCAAGAAACAAAGAGAAAAAAATCAAATCAACAAAATTAGAAATGAAAATGGAGAGATCACGACAGACAACTCAGAAATACAAAGAATCATAAGAGACTACTATCAGCAATTATATGCCAATAAAATGGACAACTTGGAAGAAATGGACAAATTCTCAGAAAAGTACAATTTTCCAAAACTGAACCAGGAAGAAATAGAAAATCTTAACAGACCCATCACAAGCACGGAAATTGAAACTGTAATCAGAAATCTTCCAGCAAACAAAAGCCCAGGTCCAGACGGCTTCACAGCTGAATTCTACCAAAAATTCTGAGAAGAGCTAACACCTATCTTACTGAAACTATTCCAGAAAATTGCAGAGGAAGGTAAACTGCCAAACTCATTCTATGAGGCCACCATCACCCTAATACCAAAACCTGACAAAGACACCACAAAAAAGAAAACTACAGGCCAATATCACTGATGAACATAGATGCAAAAATCCTCAACAAAATCCTAGCAATCAGAATCCAGCAACACATTAAAAAGATCATACACCATGACCAAGTGGGCTTTATCCCAGGGATGCAAGGATTCTTCAATATCCGCAAGTCAATCAATGTAATTCATCACATTAACAAACTGAGAAATAAAAATCATATGATTATCTCAATAGATGCAGAAAAAGCCTTTGACAAAATTCAGCATTCATTTATGATAAAAACTCTCCAGAAAGCAGGAATAGAAGGAACATACCTCAACATAATAAAAGCTATATATGACAAACCCACAGCTAACATTATCCTCAATGGCGAAAAATTGAAACCATTTCCCCTAAAGTCAGGAACAAGACAAGGGTGTCCACTTTCACCACTACTCTTCAACATCGTACTGGAAGTTTTGGCCACAGCAATCAGAGCAGAAAAAGAAATACAAGGAATCCAAATTGGAAAAGAAGTAAAACTCTCACTGTTTGCAGATGACATGATCCTCTACATAGAAAATCCTAAAGACTCGACCAGAAAACTACTAGAGCTAATCAGTGAATATAGTAAAGTTGCAGGATATAAAATCAACACTCAGAAATCCCTTGCATTCCTATACACTAATAATGAGAAAGTAGAAAAAGAAGTTAAGGAAACAATTCCATTCACCATTACAACGAAAAGAATAAAATACTTAGGAATATTCCTACCTAAAGAAACTAAAGACCTATATATCGAAAACTATAAAACACTGATGAAAGAAATCAAAGAAGACACTAATAGATGGAGGAGTATACCATGCTCATGGGTTGGAAGAATCAATATAGTGAAAATGAGTATACTACCCAAAGCAATCTACAGATTCAATGCAATTCCCATCAAGCTACCAGCAGTATTTTTCTCAGAACTAGATCAAATAATCTCAAGATTTGTATGGAAATACAAAAAGCCTCGAATAGCCAAAGCAATCTTGAGAAAGAAGAATGGAACTGGAGGAATCAACTTGCCTGACTTCAGGCTCTACTACAAAGCCACAGTCATTAAGACAGTATGGTACTGGCACAAAGACAGAAATATAGATCAATGGAACAAAATTGAAAGCCCTGAGATTAACCCGCATACCTATGGACACCTTATCTTCGACAAAGGAGGCAAGAATATACAATGGAGTAAAGACAGTCTCTTTAACAGGTGGTGCTGGGAAAACTGGTCAACCACTTGTAAAAGAATGAAATTAGACCCCTCTCTAACACCATACACAAAAATAAACTCAAAATGGATTAAAGATCTAAACGTAAGACCAGAAACTATAAAACTCCTAGAGGAAAACATAGGCAAAACACTCTCCGACATAAATCACAGCAGGATCCTCTATGATCCAACTCCCAGTATACTGGAAATAAAAGCAAAGATAAACAAATGGGATCTAATTAAAATTAAAAACTTCTGCACAACAAAGGAAACTACAAGCAAGGTGAAAAGACAGCCTTCTGAATGGGAGAAAACAATAGCAAATGAAACAACCGACAAACAACTAATCTCAAAGCTATATAAGCAACTTATGCAGCTCAACTCCAGAAAAATAAATGATCCAATAAAAAAATGGGCCAAAGAACTAAATAGGCATTTCTCCAAAGAAGACATACGGATGGCTAACAAACACATGAAAAGATGCTCAACATCACTCATTATCAGAGAAATGCAAATCAAGACCACAGTGAGGTATCATTTCACACCAGTCAGAATGGCTGCGATCCAAAAGTCTACAAGCAATAAATGCTGGAGAGGGTGTGGAGAAAAGGGAACCCTCTTACACTGCTGGTGGGCATGCAAACTAGTACAGCCATTATGGAAAACAGTGTGGAGATTCCTTAAAAATTGCAAATAGAACTGCCTTATGACCCAGCAATCTCACTGCTGGGCATACACACTGAGGAAACCAGAATTGAAAGAGACACATGTACCCCAATGTTCATTGCAGCGCTGTTTATAATAGCCAGGACATGGAAGCAACCTAGATGTCCATCAGCAGATGAATGGATAAGAAAGCTGTGGTTCATATACACAATGGAGTACTACTCAGCCCTTAAAAAGAATAAATTTGACTCAGTTCTAATGAGATGGATGAAATTGGAACCGATTATACAGAGTGAAGTAAGCCAGAAAGAAAAACACCAATACAGTATACTGACACATATATATGGAATTTAGAAGACAGTAATGATGACCCTATATGTGAGACAACAAGAGACACAGAGGTATAGAGTGGACTTTTGGACTCTGAGGGAGAGGGAAAGGGTGGGATGGTTTGGGAGAATGGCAGTGAAGCATCTGTATTTTCCTGTAAGAAACAAAGCGCTAATCTATGTTTGGTGTAGTATGCAGGATGCATGGGGCTGATGCACAGGATGATTCAGGTAGAGGATGTGGGGTGGGAGGTGGGAGGGGGCTTCGGCATTGGGCGATTGTGTTCACCTATGGCTGATTCGTGTCAATGTATGGCAAAACAAATACAGTATTGTAATTAAAAAAATAAATTAATTTAAGAAATAAAAAAATAAAATATAATTAAAACATAAAAAAAAAGATTGATTCACTCAACTTTAAGAGTTATGTAAATATTTTCTATTTCATTGTCTTCAATCCAAAATCATTCATTTAACTAAATTCATTAAAAGAAGTAAAGATGAATATTGGGGTACACATGTCTCTTTCAATTCTGGTTTCCTCAGTGTGTAGGCCCAGCAATAGAATTGCTGGGTCATATGGCAGTTCTATTTCCAATTTTTTAAAGAATCTCCACACTGTTCTCCATATCCCAATGTTCATTGCAGTACTGTTTATAATAGCCAGGACATGGAAGCAACCTAGATGTCCATCAGCAGAAGAATGGATAAGACAGCTGTGGTACATATACACAATGGAGTATTACTCAGCCATTAGAAAGAATATATTTGAATCAGTTCTAATGTGGTGGATGACACTGGAACCAATTATACAGAGTAAATAAGCCAGAAAGAAAAACATCAATACAGTGTACTAACACATATATATGGAATTTAGAAAGATGGTATCGATAACCCTGTATGCAAGACAGCAAAAGAGACACAGATGTATAGAACAGTCTTTTGGACTCTGTGGGAGAAGGAAAGAGTGTGATGATTTGGGAGAATGGCATTGAAACATGTATAATATCATATAAGAAATGAATTGCCAGTCTCAGTTTGATGCAGGATACTGGATGCTTGGGGCTGGTGCACTGGGATGACCCAGAGAAATGGTATGGGGAGGGAGGTGGAAAGGGGGTTCAGGATTGGGAACACGTGTACACCTGCGGCAGATTCATGTTGATGTATGGCAAAACCAATAGAGTATTGTAAGTAAAATAAAATAGAACATAAAGAAATAAAGAAGTAAAGATTCATCTAATTAAAGTTACATGTAAAAGCTAATTTTGAGAGAATCAGCAAAGTAAAAGAGAAAAAACAACAAAAAGACAACAGAGATAAGCAGCAGCCATTCATATTATGATTCATATTATCTATGAAAAATTTTAACATAATTTTCTCATCCAGTTCAGTTCATTTCAGTCACTCAGTCATGTCCGACTCTTTGCGACCCTATGAACTGCAGCACGCCAGGCCTCCCTGTCCATCACCAACTCTCAGAGTTCACCCAAACCCATGTCCCTTGAGATAGTGACACCATCTAACCATCTCATCCTCTGTCATCCCCTTCTCCTCCTGCCTTCAATCTTTCCCAACATCAGGTTCTTTTCAAATGAGTCAGTTCTCCGCATCAGGTGGCCAAAGTATTGGAGTTTCAGCTTCAACATCCAATGAACAGTCCTTCCAATGACCACTCAGGACTGATCTTTTTAAAATGGACTGGTTGGATCTCCTGGCAGTCTAAGGGACTCTCAAGAGTCTTCTCCAACACCACAGTTCAAAAACATCAATTCTTCAGTGCTCAGCTTCCTTTATAGTACAACTCTCATATCTGTAAATGACCACTGGAAAAACCATAGCCTTGACTAGACGGACCTTTGTTGACAAACTAATATCTCTGCTTTTTAATAAGCTGTTTAGGTTGGTCATAACTTTCTTCCCAAGGAGTAAGTGTCTTAATTTCATGGCTGCATTCACCATCTGCAGTGATTTTGGAACCCAGAGAAATAAAGTCTGACACTGTTTCCGCTATTTCCCCATCTATTTGGCATGAAGTGATGGGACTGGATGCCATGATCTTAGTTTTCTGAATATTGAGCTTTAAGCCAACTTTTTCAGACTCCTCTTTCACTTTCACTTTCAATTTTCTCATTAACATGGATATATTTTCTTAACCTTTTTGTATGTTATTTTTATTATATATTTTCTCTACAGACAAAACTAAACTAACATTTTTCTGAATGTATTTCATATTACAGAAATATAATTCATGTCTTGTAAACAGAGAAGTATCTACACTCCTCAATTTTTTTTAACCATATTTTTAATAAGACAGAACATCATAATCTCTAGCTATGAAAGGACAAACCACGTTACACCCTTGAATTGGGTTTATTTGTGAGCATAAGGAAATAACAGAAGAACTCTCATATTCTCAGTCTTCAAGACCACCCAGAGAGACAATTTCCTCACAATTCCCATTTGAAATGTCAGGAGGTCTACAGAAGCTAGAAACTCTAAGAGATAAATAGAAGGTGATTATGTGAGTAGATTATCTTTCATATATTGATACCTACCACACCTGATTTGTATGTTTCTATGACTCCCTGTAGTATTCTTGTAGCCAGTAGTAGAGTATGCAAATATCACAATATTCCATAAGAAGCTATCATTCTGAGATTATGGCACACTGCCCTGCCCCTCTCTCATCTCTTAGGCACACTGATCAACTTACTACTCTTACTGCTCCCTTTTATTCCTCCTGCTCCACATTTCATATACAATTCAAAAACATAGGAAATACTACTTCTAAATGCTTTATTAACATTTGAATCATAATTCAAACTCATTCACTCAAATATAGTTTTCTAAGCTGAAATTAAACTTTTAAAAGAATCAGACTTTTGTATTTTGTACACACACACACACACACAAATATATATGCATATACATATTTTTAACTATATTTACTAGCCAAAGTCTCCAACTATGCTTGGAGTTTCTGGAGAGCAAGGATATTTGATCCATTTCTGTATTTTTACAGGACATACCAAGCACAGCACTTTCCCCATAGTACATGCTCAACACATGTCTGATCAACCAAACTGCAAAATTCCCATATGTATAGATCTTTCCATGTACTTCCAAAGTGCCTTCCTCCCATCCGGCCAATTTCAAGTTTCCACACTTAACAATGATCCTTTTGAAAGGAAAGAAAAAAGGTACATGAAGTTGCTCAGTTGTGTCCAACTCTTTGTTACCCCGTGGACTGTAGCCCCACCAAACACCTCTGTCCATGGGATTTTCCAGGCAAGAATACTGGAGTGGGTTGCCATTTCCTTCTCCAGATCGTCCCAACCCAGGGATTGAACCCCGGGTCTCCTGCATGGTAGGGAGACGCTTTACCGTCTGAGCCACAGGGAAGTGGCTTTTGAAAAAGTTACTCTTTACTTTTGAATACTTTCCTTTTAGTGGTAAGTATACTTGATAAAAAATAACATCAGGTGGTTTATTCTTAATTTTTCTGCATTACTCTTATAAGTTCAGTAGCAGAGACAATAACCTGTATTCTCAGAATGGATATGATTTTACTTTTAGAAAGCTCCATATCTGTTTTATTATAGACTATTATATAACATTTTTGTGTTCCTAATATTTTATTAGTAGTAAATATAAAACTGTAAAACCTTTAAAAATTTCCTAAAGCATTTTTTTGCTTTAGGAAAAAATTTCCTAAAGCACTTACTTTTGAATACTTTCAAAGGGGTAAACATTTCCTAAAGCACTATTATAAAATGTTAAATGGTCAGTATTAAAGGATTTTTAATTTTTATCTTAATTGGAGGAAAATTACAATATTGTGATGGTTTCTGCTAAACGTCAGTGTGATTCATCCATAAGCATACATCTGTGCCCTCCCTCTCAAACCTTCCTCCTGCCTTTTCCCCATGCCACCCCTCTAGGCTGTCACAGAGCACTGGCTTTGAGTTCTCTGTGTCACATAGCAAATTCCCACTGGCTATCTACTTGATATATGTTAATGCATATGTTTCAATGCTACTCTCTCAAATCATCCCACTTCTCTCTCCACCAGTGTATCCACAATTCTGTTCTCTATGCCTGCATCTCCACTGTCACCCTGTAGATAGATTTATCAGTTCCATCTTTCTAGATTCCATACATGTGTGTTAATATATAATATTTGCCTTTCTCTCTCTCAATCACTTCACTTTGTACAATAGGGCTTTAGGTTCATCCATCTCATTAGAACTGACTGAAATATATTCCTTTTTAGTGGTAAGTAATAATCCATTGTGTATAAGTACTATAATTTATTTATCATGTCAATGGACATTTAGGTTGCTTCCATGTCCTAGCTACTGTAAATATTTTGCTGAATCCTGTAATCATGATGGAAAGCAGAAAAAAATAAATTCAAATTGCAAAAGAAAAATTACAACGTAAATCTTTGTTTTTGTTTGTTTTAGGGACTGAAAGATCTCCTTCCAGACAACCTAACTTAGGTTTCTTGGCTTAAATTCTATCGTAGGTACTTGTATTTGTAATACTACTTATTTGCTTGTGCAAGCGTAAGTGATGTTTTCTAATTATTTTAGTATGACCACCTCTAATTCACAGAGTATGTTCTGCTTTGAGACATTATTTGTGTATGAAGTATTATTTTCAAATATCTGAGGTTTTTTTTTTTTTTTAAATCTAGCTATAAACTAATCTCTGCCAATAGACAATTTATCATATAGACCCCTTAATGTTGCAAGATTACAATCTACACAAACAGGCTCATTTTGCTCATGTATAGCAGCCTTGTTGACCTGAATTGTTTGAATTTGCAAACTAGGGAGCTGATGATTCTACAGCCTCTAGGTTATTTGAAAATTCCAGCTGTGTTAGCTGTACAGCTTCCCAATAAATCCTTCTGTCACCTAGGGCTTTTCTGGAAATCTGGGCTGCCATGGATTTTGAGGTGCACTCATAAGTGGTAAGTATACTTGATAAAAATAACATCAGGTGGTTTATTCTTAATTTTTCTGCATTACTCTTATAAGTTCAGTAGCAGAGACAATAACCTGTATTCTCAGAATGGATATGATTTTACTTTTAGAAAGCTCCATATCTGTTTTATTATAGACTATTATATAACATTTTTGTGTTCCTAATATTTTATTAGTAGTAAATATAAAACTGTAAAACCTCTCCTGCTAAAGAAGTAGATGGAAGTCTTTTTGATGAGGAGACAGCCCATAACTCACTGCAACATGAACTAGGCAGTGATGACATGATGCAGAGACTTTAAAGGGATGGTCTTAGAAGACACCATCATGTCTGACTGATCTATGAAAACAGATATGACTTCCTCAGTTCAAGACAACAAAACACTAATGTTTGCATTGCGTGTGAATAACAAATTATAACAGTTTGTCAACAAATTGAAGTGTATTCATCTTTAGATGCAAAGAAAAGGGCATGAACAAAGAATGAAAGGAATTTGAAAATTTCTACATGTCTATAAGAACATTTATGAAGGATGAGCCTTCAATTATAATGACTTATTCATATATAAGCTATAATTTACTGATATGCCTATATGCGTGTATGTCTTCTTGACTCTATATATAAGAAGCTTACTTTGCTTATTGTATGGGAACAATACACATCATATATAACATGCATAATGACCTGATACAGTGACTGGCACATAATAGGCATTTAATATACATTTGGTGTTGGATTAATGAGGTTTGAAATCATAAAAGAACTTTTGTTATTTGGAGAGTAATTTAAAGCAACAGTTCAAGCATACTGGGAATTTTTTTGTAATCTTCTGCATCTACTAATATAAAAATAAGATTTTGTCAAAATTACCAATGAATGATTCATTCTGTAAGTATTTAATGGGCACATTCTATGTGTCATGAAATGTGATGAAGGCTGAGAATGTTCTAGTGAATAATTTAAAAACTCTTGGTGCTAACATTCAGATAATTTGTTCAGTCTTAAATATCAAGTATTTTTTGAATAAACAATTGTGCAAACTACTTTCCTTCTGGAAATTTCATCTAATTTCAGTGTTAGAAATTCTAAAACCTCACTAAGTCTTAGATACCACAATAAGAAGCTCTTAAATGACAACCCCTCTCCTTTGTTAGCATTACTAGCTTGGATACTGACTATTATAAGTAACGTGATTCAGACAAATGTGTCTATATTTACACTATATTTACATCTATGCATACATGGGTATATCTGCAGCAAAACATGGAAAATATATTTCACAAAAATGTTTTTGATTTAATATTAAGGCTACATACTCTATTATTAATTTCAACTTATGTAACATGATTAATCTTTCAAAACTATATTTCTTAAGTGAAATTCCAATACGGTGCAGATCACAGTAGTTTGTCATTTTCTAGACCATTTTCAGAATCTAAGTCAAACTGACACATTTTCTACATTTGATATAGGCAAGATTTTTAGAGATGAGAAATATGGCTTATAGTTTTGAGATATCAGCAGTTGCAGTGTGTGTCAACACTATGACTCTTTAAAATACAGGTATTTCCTGTTTGTAGTAAAATCAATGTTATTTTCGAAATAAGTTCGAAAAATCATGTTGGGGAAATCTGGGAAAGGAGTTTTTTTTTTTTTTCTGCCTAATGCCTACTTTGATCTTATTTCAGAGATTTAAAAAAAAAAAAAAAGCATAAACCACAGATATTTTTCAAAAATCCTTGAGTTACTTTCCTGGAATTATACAGTTACTGACATAAAATATTATTGCCTGTCACCTTTTTCCTATAAAATTTTAAGTATTTCCTTACATTCTAGTTCTCAGAGTCAAAGATCAAATAAATTCATTGATGTTGCCTTTCTTTGAAAATCCAGATTATATGAATATCTAAACACAATCAAGTTTTTGTCTGTTTTAACATTCATAGGTTATTCTTGGGAATATATAATGTTTGAGAGTCTACTTTGTTCCTCATTTGTACTGTGCATAGGAGATGTGTCTTATCTGTTATTATTGATTATCCATTCGTGTAGTAGTAACTCAATTTTATGGACTTACCTTTTTTGTATTAAAAATGAAGCATTTGAGGGCTAAATGAAATTTCTAATAACCATAACATTCATGAATGTCTGTGTCCATTTGCATAAGATTCACCCTTTCTATCATGCACCTGTACATAGGTTTTCTGTTGGTATTCACAAGCTCTATTACAAGAATCAAAAAGAGAAGTGAACGCAAGGCATTTATGACCAGTTATCCACTGCTACTGCATCGCTGGAAAAATGAGTCATTTTCAAAGTGCCTTAGAGTTTGTGTTTGTAACTATAAGAGAATATGAATGAAGATAAACAAATGTAGTTTCAAACAGATCACTGATACTAAAAAGTCGAACCTCTTCTAATCAAAATTCTAACTTAAAATACATTGACTTTGAGAGACATGACCAGGAATTAATTACTGCTAGCATCACTGCCCTGGAATGGTACTGGATTACCCAAGTCTCTGCAACATTACGAGGGTCTCAAGATTTCAGTAAAATATTTTGGAGCAAATTCCCATTAACAGTTAACATTTAGAGAATGCAGTGCAAAATGTAAAAGTGCACAGCGGTTTGCAAATTTTTCTAGAAGGTAAATAAATTTTATAAAAATTTGTTATGTCTTAAAATAAATAGAAGGTTAATGCTTTTAAAGCATTGGATTTGGTCTCTCAAGCCACTGTTCAGTCTCTCAGTCATGTCTGATTATTTGCAACCCCATGGACCACAGCTCACGAGGCTTCCCTGTCCTTCACTATCTATTGGAGTTTGCTCAAACTTATGCCCAGTGAATCAGTGATGCCATCCAACCATCTCATCCTCTTTCATCCCTTTTTCCTCCCACCCTCACTATTTCCCAACATCAGGGTCTTTTCCAGTAAGTCAGCTCTTTGCATCGGGTGGCCAAAGTATTGGAGCTTCAGCTTAAGCATCAGTCCTTCCAATGACTATTCAGAGTTGATTTCCTTTAGGATTGACTGGCTTGATCTCCTTAATATCCGAGAGACTCTCAAGAGTCTTCTCCAGCACCACAGTTTGAAAGCATCAATTTTTTTGCACTCAGCCTTCTTTAATGTTCAACTCTCCCAAGACATTATCAAAGGACATTCACCCAGCTGTGGAGCATCTTTGTAATGGCTTGTATGTAGACTATCCTGCCCTATACATACAGACCAAAATAATCATTTTCACATTAAAATGTCCAGTGTTTCTCCCTAGTCTTTCTCAATATTCCTCTTTCTTCCTCTGTCTGTGCCTTGCTTTTTTGTGCTAGGTTGCTTCAGTCATGTCTGATTCTATGCAACTTTGCAGACTTTAGCCTGCCAGGCTCTTCTGGACATAGATTTTGTTACCATCCTGTGGATAACAGAAGTTCCCTCTCTCATCAAACTCAGAACTTTCTCTTTAATTAGTTTTTTAATTTTAATTCCATCAAAAAAGGAACTTTACTTCAATTTTAAAATATAGGAAGGTAAATTCATTAAAAATGTAAATGACTCAATCTTTTCTTAAGATACATGCCTTCTGAGAGTTATTTACATTTTTAATCCAAAAGAACAAGTATTGCCTGGATCAGAGTGGAGAGATCAAACTGTATGTATGTAGGTTTTTTATTTTTCTGCTTATGGTCAAACTGCTGCAGATTTTGTCATTGTAAAGTTATAACTTTGTTTTATTTCCATTCGGTCTAAATCTCAAAGAAAGGCAGTGCCAAATAATGCTCAAACTACCAAACAATTGCACTCATTTCACATGCTAGTAAAGTAATGCTCAAAATACTACAAGCCAGGCTTCAGCAATACATGAAACATGAAATTCCAGACGTTCAAGCTGGTTTTAGAAAAGGCAGAGGAAACAGAGATCAAATTGCCAACATCCACTGGGTCATCAAAAAGAAAGAATGTTCAAGAAAAACATCTATTTCTGTTTGACTATGCCAAAGCCTTTGACTGTGTGGATCACAATAAACTGTGAAAGATTATTCAAGAGATGGAAATACCAGCCCATCTGACCTGCCTCTTCAGAAATCTATATGCAGGTCAGGAAGCAACAGTTAGAACTGGACATAGAACAACAGACTGGTTCCAAATAGGAAAAGGAGTACGTCAAGGCTGTATATTGTCACCCTGCTTATTTAACTTCTATGCAGAGTACATCATGAGAAACGCTGGGCTGGAAGAAGCACAAGCTGGAATCAAGATTACAAGGAGAAATATCAATAACCTTAGATATGCAGATGACACCACCCTTATGGCAGAAAGTGAAGAAGAACTAAAGGGCCTCTTGATGAAAGTGAAAGTGGAGAGTGAAAAAGTTGGCTTAAAGCTCAACACTGAGAAAATGAAGATCATGACATCTGGTCCCAACACTTCATGGCAAATAGATGGGGAAACAGGGGAAACAGTGTCAGACTTTATTTTTCTGGGCTACAAAATCACTGCAGATGGTGGTTGAAACCATGAAATTAGAAGACGCTTACTCCTTAGAAGGAAATTTATGACCAACCTAGATAGCATATTCAAAAACAGAGACATTACTTTGCCAACTAAGGTCCATCTAGTCAAGGCTATGGTTTTTCCAGTGGTCATGTGTGGATGTGAGAGTTGGACTGTGAAGAAAGTTAAGCACCAAATAATTGATGCTTCTGAACTGTGATGTTGGAGAAGATTCTTGAGAGTCCTTTGGACTCTAAGGAGATACAACCGGTCCATTCTAAAGGAGATCAGTTCTGGGTATTCATTGGAAGGTCTGATGTTGAAGCTGAAACTCCAGTATTTTGGCCACCTGATGTAAAGAGCTGACTCACTTGAAAAGACCCTGATACTGGGAGGGATTGGGGGCAGGAGGAGAAGGGGATGACAGAGGATGAGATGGCTGGATGGCATAACCGACTCAATGGACATGAGTTTGAGTGAACTCTGGGAGTTGGTGATGGACAGGGAGGCCTGGCGTGCTGCAAACAATGAAGTCGCAAAAAGTCAGACATGACTGAGTGACTGAACTGAACTGAATATAATTTATCTCCAGAAGACATTTAATATTTTTCTCCTATTCTTACCTTCATGGATTGAAGAGCTGGTTTACTCCAGAGGAATAAACTGGAAATGCCACATGAGGATGTTATACACACAATTTCCATATGTATACACAGTTTTCTTCACTACATTGGGATGCTACATATTGGGCTGGCCATAAACGTTGTTCAGGTTTTTTCATAAGATGTTAGAGAAAAACAAAAAACACTTTTGGCCAACCTCAATACACTGCTTGTAATTGTATTAAATGTTGTACATTTTGGTTATTACATAATATAATAAGATTCAGAAGGCCAAGCCATACCCCATGCATTAGAAATCCTAATATTCAGGCACATGTATCTTTAATACAATACATAATACTTATCATATAACTGAAATTTTAGATTCACCAATTCAAATATAGCTTACTGTTGTCTTTTTATTTGATTTCATTATGACAATGCAATCAGTTTTCTGTATTAAAACTAGCTAATACAAGAAAATTTTGAAGCATTCTATAGTATTTGGAATTTGTTTTATTAATTATAGAAAATACATCTCCCTGGTGCACCAGATTATATTTAAGTTAAACCAGCTTCCACTGAGTTGATGTTTCCACTCACTTCTTAATTATATCTCTGAGTTATTCTAAAAATATATCAGGTCAGACATTAATGAAGAAAAATATGATGACTTGCTGTAATTAGATATACTTCATAACAAAGAGGCTTTAAGTTACACTTCACAAAAATATTCAAAGAAAGATAGTGTTTTAAATAATGAACTGGGGTACACTGATTTCCTAGGGAGAGTGTTGTCTTAATGATAGAATTATACATAAACTGGCTCATAAAATTTGAAAACCAGTCTAATCTATATAGGTATAATATGGGTTAAATTACAGGAAGCTTAATTTTATGACAGGTAGAGTGCTTGAGAATGCTAACTGAAGAAATAATTTAATGTTCTTGAAACCACTTCACATGCACATATTTGTCAGCCCACGAGAAAGCATCACTTGATAGAATAATATAACTAATTAAAATGAAACAAACAGAGACTTTTTGTAAAACCAGAGTGACAGTTATACAAATCTGAGAGGAACTGTTCAGTGTAACTCTAAGTAATTTTATATAACTTCCTATTTTCTTGTAGTTGCTGTTTTAACTAAAGCATGATAAATTCTGCCTATTATATTTGTACTATCTAGGCCAATAGAGGTTTAATGAATAACAGCACAGAACTAGAAAATAAATTTATTATTTATGAGGTATGTTTTAACAATGAGAAAGGCAGGTAAAATAGGTATATAATCAAAGTGGTTAAAGTGTTGGGAACACAAAGTGAAATCAATTGAACATAGTCCAAAGTAAAATTAGCTATTATACATGATTAAAGATATATGGCTTCATTAAGTGTTCCAAATTTCTGTGTCGTGTATTTCTTCTGAGTTGAGGGCAAGGAAAAAAAAAAAGAATCTTAGATCACTGAAGAAAATATCTCTTCTAAAACTCTCTTAAATAGTGGAATACTTTATATATTGTACTTTTAAAATATCCTTCTCTATTCTCAAAACAGGGTGATGGTTCTTCTAAATAAGAGCTTCTTCAACAAAAATTCTGTTCAGTTCAGTTCAGCTCAGTCGCTCAGCCATGTCCATCTCTTTGCGACCCCATGGAGTGCAGCACACCAGGCCTCCCAGTCCATCACGAACTCCTGGAGCCTACTCAAACTCATGTCCTTTGAGTTGGTGATACCATCCAACTACCTCATCCTCTGTTATCCCCTTCTCCAGCCTTCAATCTTTCCAAGCATCAGGGTCTTTTCAAATGAGTCAGTACTCACCAGGTGACCAAAGTATTGAAGTTTCAGTTTCAACATCAGTCCTTCCAATGGAATATTCAGGACTGATTTCTTTATCTTGGACAGGTTGGATTTTCTTGCTGTTCAAGGGACTCTCAAGAGTCTTCTCCAATACCATAATTCAAAAGCATCAGTCTTTGGCATTCAGCTTTCTTTATAATCCAACTCTCACACCCATACATGACTACTGGAAAAATCATACCCTTGACGAGACGGAATTTTGTTGGCAAAGTAATGTTTCTGCTTCTTAATAAGCTGTCTAGGTCTGTCATAGCTATTCTTCCAAGGAGCAAGTGTCATTTAATTTCATGGCTGCTGTCACCATTTGCAGTGATTTTGGAGCCCCCCCCTCCAAAAAATGAAGTCTCTCACTATTTCCACTGTTTCCCTATCTATTTTCCATGAAGTGATGGGACCACATATCATGATCTTAGTTTTCTGAATTTTGAGTTTTAAGCCAACATTTTCATTCTCCTCTTAGATGTTCATCAAGAAGCTATTTAGTTCTTCTTCACTTTCTGTGACAAGGGTGGTGTCATCTGCCTTTCTGAGGTTATAGATATTTCTCCTGGCAATCTTGATTCCAGCCTTGATGTACTCCTGTTCCTATTTGGAACCAGTATGTTGTTCCATGTCCAGTTCTAACTCTTGCTTCGTGACCTGCATACAGATTTCTCAGGAGGCAGGTCAGGTGGTCCTGTATTCCCATCTCTTGAAGAATTTTTCAGTTTGTTGTGATCCACAGAGTCAAAGGCTTTGGCATAGTCAATAAAGCAGAAATAGATGTTTTTATGGAACTCTCTTGCTTATTTGATGATCTTGTAGAGGTTGACAATGTGATTTCTGGTTCCTTTGCCTTTTCTAAATCCAGTTTGAACATTTGGAATTTCACTTTTCACATACTGTTGCAGCCTGATTTGGAGAATTTTGAGCATTACTCGCTAACTTGTGAGATGAGTGCAATTATGAGGTAGTTTGACTATTCTTTGGCATTGCCTTTCTTTGGGACTGGAATGAAAACTGATCTTTTCCAGTCCTGGTCACTGCTGAGTTTTACAAATTTGCTGTCATATTGAGTGCAGCACTTTCAGAGCATCGTCTTTTAGGGTTTGAAATAGCTCAACTGGAATTCCATCACCTCCACTAGTTTTGTTCATAGTGATGCTTCCTAAGGTCCACCTGACTTCACATTCCAGGATATCTGGCTCTAGGAGAGTGATCACACTATCATGATTATCTGGATCGTGAAGATCTTTTTGTATAGTTCTTCTGTGTATTTCTGCCATCTCTCCTTAGTATCTTCTGCTTCTGTTTGATCCATACAATTTCTGTCCTTTATTGTGCCTAGCTTTGCATAAAAGTTCCCTTGGTATCTCTAATGTTATTGAACAGATCTCTAGTCTTTCCCATTGTATTGTTCTCCTCTATTTCTTTGCACTGATCATTGAGGAAGTCTTTCTTATTTCTTCTCGCTATTCCTTGGAACTCTGAATTCAAATGGATCTGTCTTTCCTTTATCCTTTGGCTTTCGTACGACAGCTACTGTATCATGGAAAAAGCAAGAGAGTTCCAGAAAAACATCTATTTCTGCATTATTGACTATGCCAAAGCCTTTGACTGTGTGGATCACAATAAACTCTGGAAAATTCTGAAAGACATGGGAATACCCGACCACTTGACCTGCCTCTTGAGAAACCTGTATGCAGGTCAGGAAGCAACAGTTAGAACTGGACATGGAACAACAGACTGGTTCCAAATAAGAAAAGGAGTACATTAAGGCTGTATATTGTCACCCTGCTTATTTAACTTATATGCAGTGTACATCATGAGAAACGCTGGGCTAGAAGAAGCACAAGCTGGAATCAAGATTGCCAGAAGAAATATCAATAACCTCAGATATGCAAATGACACCACCCGTATGGCAGAAAGTGCAGAGGAACTAAAAAGCCTCTTGATGAAAGTGAAAGTGGAGAGTGAAAAAGTTGGCTTAAAGCTCAACATTCAGAAAATGAAGATGATGGCATCCAGTCCCATCACTTCATAGAAAATAGATGGGGAAACAGTGGAAACAGTGTCAGACTTTATTTTTCTGGGCTCCAAATTACTGCAGAGGGTGATTGCAGCCATGAAATTAAAAGACACTCCGTGGAGAGAAAGTTATAGCCAACCTAGATAGCATATTAAAAAGCAGAGACATTAGTTTGCCAACAAACGTCCATCTAGTCAAGGCTATGGTTTTTCCAGTAGTCATGTATGGATGTGAGAGTTGGACTGTGAAGAAGGCTGAGCACTGAAGAATTGATGATTTTGAATTGTGGTGTTGGAGAAGACTCTTCAGAGTCCCTTGGACTGCAAAGAGATCCAACCAGTCCATTCTAAAGGAGATCAGTCCTGCAATTTCTTTGGAAGGAATGATGCTATAGCTGAAACTCCAGTACTTAGGCCACCTCATACGAAGAGTTGACTCATTGGAAAAGACTGATGCTGGGAGGGATTGGGGGCAGGAGAAGAAGGGGATGACCGAGGATAAGAAGGCTGGATGGCATCACTGACTCGATGGATGATAGTCTGAGTAAACTCCAGGAGATGGTGATGGACAAGGAGGCCTGGCGTGCTGCGATTCATGGGGTCGCAAAAAGTCAGACAGGACTGAGTGACTGAACTGAACTAAATTTTTTTTTTTAAACTTCTCCCTGAACTTTCACCAACTATCACTCTTATGGCAGGTTTTTTTTCTGAATGGTAGAAATACTTGGACTTTGGATTATTAGCATCTTTTGATTACTGTCAAGTCCAAATCAAAAACTGACTTTATATGCTACCTTGAATAACAAAAAGGTCATCTCACGGAATGCATATCTTTTATCATCAATGAAGTTTTACAAATAGTTCAAAGGACACAAAGGGATTAGGGGCAGGAGGAGAAGGGGACGCCTGAGGATGAGATGGCTGGATGGCATCACCGACTCGATGGACGTGAGTCTGAGTGAACTCCGAGAGTTGGTGATGGACAGGGAGGCCTGGTGTGCTGCGATTCATGGGGTCGCAAATAGCTGGACACGACTGAGTGACTGAACTGAATTGAACTGAAATAGTCTGAGAAATATATTATGTGTATTTTTCTTTATCCTTTACTAAATTTAGAAGATTTATTCAAGGTTTTCATTTTTCCCTTAGATTTATAGGTATGTAACAAATCATATTCCCAATTAAAGATTTAGATGAACTCTATTATCTTGCTATTTTTCTATTTTATTATAAAATGCAAGACATTGTCAAGCTTACCCACTATGTATTATAATTTCAGGTTGTAGTAAATAAGAGATTAATAGAATAAAAGTGTTTAAAGTAAAATTATATATATATATATATTTACTCAGTATATTTTTCACATGTTTCCAGAAACTGTCAATCAGTATTAAAACTTTTCTAAGGAAAGTATGATTGATCTCTTTTAGTTACCTTTCCCCAGTTTTGGCATTTTTCTCCCTCAAGATGTTACTGAAGTATTATTTGGAGATGCTGATTTATATTAATGAAAACAGTGGGGTCACCAACAAATACAACTTACATGAAATTGTCTAGGTAATTATTACTATTTATCATTGGTTTTATTATCACAAGTAGTTAAAAATACTTCCTTCAGTCATTCCCTGTTTGCTTATTTTGAACTGTTATTTGAATCCTTAACAATTTGCTCATCATTTTACTTTATAACACATTAAATTACACAGTTCAAATTTAAACCTTAAAGTTATACCTCTGTAATTTTAAAAATTAATAAATATGCCATAGAATTTTCAATGTCAAATCCTTTAACATCTATATTTTAGCATTTGGACATAATTTGAACAGAGTTCTATAATGCATTACTTATTATCACTTAACATTATTTATATGCAATATTCTTATCCCCTATTGTTTACCTTCCATTATTAACCATAATCCCCTAATGGATATTCAAAATAATTATCTTAAGCCCTATTTCTGAGTATCTGGGTTCTTTTGTGTTAAATTGCTTAAAAATGGAAAAATTTAGAAAAATGGTTCCTGGTCGTTTATGAAGTATTCTTTGTTAAGTAACATCCAGAACTAGGTATTGGGCCAAGTGTATAAATATTATACCCTGTCAAACTGACTTCAGAAAATGATTAACAATTTATAACGAAGTGATTTTGTCAGGTGTTATTTCCAGCATGTATTTTATTAGAGTCAATTGAAAATATATATTTTAACCAATGTATTTATAACACAAACTGAGCATCAATGCCAAAATCCTCAAAAACATTACCAAAATTTAACAGTAAATTAAAGGAATGTAATGGCTACCCTGGTGGCTCAGATGGTAAAGAACCTGCCTGCAATTCAGAAGACCCAGGTTTGATCGCTGGGTTGGGAAGACCCCCTGGAGAAGGGAATGGGAGAAGATCCCCTGGAGAAGTATTCTTGCCTGAAAATTCCCATGAAGAGTGGAGCTTGGTGGGCTACAGTACATGGGGTTGCAAATATTCAGATATTACTGAGTGATTAACATTTTTACTTTCACATGCCATGACCAAGTGGGAATTTATCCCTGAGATGCAAGAATGGTTCAAGATATACAAATTGAATTGTGATACACTTTATAAATAGAACTAAGGATAAAAATCAAATAATCAATCTCAACATGCAGAAACAAACTGAAAAAATTCAGCATTCTTTCTTGATAAAACACTCACCAAACCAGGTATAAAAAGAATTCATGTTAACTTAATGTAGGCCACAGATAACATCTTACTGAACTGTTGAAAAACAAAAGGCTTTTCCTCTAAGATTAGGAATACAATAACTATGCCCATACTCTTATTACTTTTATTCATCATAGTAATGGAAATCCTGGCTAGAGCATTTGGGTAAGAAAAAAAAAAAAAGAAGAAAAGAAAAGAAAGACAAATTACAATAAATAAATAAATAAATCAGGCAAATTGGAGTGAAAGAAGTAAAATTATCTGTTTGCGGAGAACATAATCCTATGTATGCTGCTGCTGCTGCTAAGCCGCTTCAGTCGTGTCCAACTCTGTGCAGTCGTGTCCAACTCTGTGCAACCAGAGACGGCAGCCCACCAGGCTCCTCCATCCCTGGGGCTCTCCAGGCAAGAATACTGAAGTGGGTTGCCAATGCCTTCTCCATATCCCTTGTAAAGATATCCCTAAAGACTCCACACATTGTTTTGGGGTGAAATGTCCTGTAGAATTTCACCTTTTACTCAAGTGCACACGGAATATTTTCCAGGATAGATCACATTCTGGGTCATAAATCTAACCTTGATAAATTCAAAAAAATGGAAATTATCCCAAGCATCTTCTCTGACCATAATGCACTAAGGTTAGATCTCAATTATAGGAGAAAAACTATTAAAAACTCCAACATTTGGAGGCTGAACAATACCCTACTGAATAATCAAAAATCACAGAAGAAATCAAAAAGAAATCAAATTATGCATCGAAATGAATGATAATGAAAACACAACAACACAGAACCTTGGGGACACTTTAAAAGCAGTCCTAAGAGGAAAGTTCATAGCAATACAGGCATACCTCAAGAAACAAGAAAAAAATCAAATAAATAACCTAACTCTACACCTAAAGCAACTAGAGAAGGAAGAAATAGAGAACCCCAGAGTTAGTAGAAGGAAAGAAATCCTAAAAATTAGGGCAGAAATAAATGCAAAAGAAACAAAAGAGACCATAGCAAAAATCAACAAAACAAAAAGCTGGTTCTTTGAAAGGATAAATAAAATTGACAAACCATTAGCCAGACTCATCAAGAAACAAAGAGAAAAAAATCAAATCAACAAAATTAGAAATGAAAATGGAGAGATCATGACAGACAACTCAGAAATACAAAGAATCATAAGAGACTACTATCAGCAATTATATGCCAATAAAATGGACAACTTGGAAGAAATGGACAAATTCTTAGAAAAGTACAATTTTCCAAAACTGAAACAGGAAGAAACAGAAAATCTTAACAGACCCATCACAAGCACGGAAATTGAAACTGTAATCAGAAATCTTCCAGCAAACAAAAGCCCAGGTCCAGACGGCTTCACAGCTGAATTCTACCAAAAATTCTGAGAAGAGCTAACACCTATCTTACTGAAGCTATTCCAGAAAATTGCAGAGGAAGGTAAACTTCCAAACTCATTCTATGAGGCCACCATCACCCTAATACCAAAACCTGACAAAGACACCACAAAAATAGAAAGCTACAGGCCAATATCACTGATGAACATAGATGCAAAAATCCTCAACAAAATCCTAGCAATCAGAATCCAGCAACACATTAAAAAGATCATACACCATGACCAAGTGGGCTTTATCCCAGGGATGCAAGGATTCTTCAATATCCGCAAGTCAATCAATGTAATTCACCATATTAACAAACTGAGAAATAAAAATCATATGATTATCTCAATAGATGCAGAAAAAGCCTTTGACAAAATTCAGCATCCATTTATGATAAAAACTCTCCAGAAAGCAGGAATAGAAGGAACATACCTCAACATAATAAAAGCTATATATGACAAACGCACAGCTAACATTATCCTCAATGGCGAAAAATTGAAACCATTTCCCCTAAAGTCAGGAACAAGACAAGGGTGTCCACTTTCACCACTACTCTTCAACATCGTACTGGAAGTTTTGGCCACAGCAATCAGAGCAGAAAAAGAAATACAAGGAATCCAAATTGGAAAAGAAGAAGTAAAACTCTCACTGTTTGCAGATGACATGATCCTCTACATAGAAAATCCTAAAGACTCGACCAGAAAACTACTAGAGCTAATCAGTGAATATAGTAAAGTTGCAGGATATAAAATCAACACTCAGAAATCCCTTGCATTCCTATACACTAACAATGAGAAAGTAGAAAAAGAAGTTAAGGAAACAATTCCATTCACCATTGCAACGAAAAGAATAAAATACTTAGGAATATTCCTACCTAAAGAAACTAAAGACCTATATATCGAAAACTATAAAACACTGATGAAAGAAATCAAAGAGGACACTAATAGATGGAGAAATATACCATGCTCATGGGTCGGAAGAGTCAATATAGTGAAAATGAGTATTCTGCCTAAAGCAATCTACAGATTCAATGCAATTCCCATCAAGCTACCAGCAGTATTTTTCACAGAACTAGATCAAATAATCTCAAGATTTGTATGGAAATACAAAAAGCCTCGAATAGCCAAAGCAATCTTGAGAAAGAAGAATGGAACTGGAGGAATCAACTTGCCTGACTTCAGGCTCTACAACAAAGCCACAGTCATTAAGACAGTATGGTACTGGCACAAAGACAGAAATATAGATCAATGGAAAAAATAGAAATCCCTGAGATTAACCCACACACCTATGGACACCTTATCTTCGACAAAGGAGGCAAGAATATACAATGGAGTAAAGACAGTCTCTTTAACAGGTGGTGCTGGGAAAACTGGTCAACCACTTGTAAAAGAATGAAACTAGACCCCTTTCTAACACCATACACAAAAATAAACTCAAAATGGATTAAAGATCTAAATGTAAGACCAGAAACTATAAAACTCCTAGAGGAGAACATAGGCAAAACACTCTCCGACATAAATCACAGCAGGATCCTCTATGATCCAACTCCCAGTATACTGGAAATAAAAGCAAAGATAAACAAATGGGATCTAATTAAAATTAAAAGCTTCTGCACAACAAAGGAAACTACAAGCAAGGTGAAAAGACAGCCTTCTGAATGGGAGAAAACAATAGCAAATGAAACAACTGACAAACAACTAATCTCAAAGTTATATAAGCAACTTATACAGCTCAACTCCAGAAAAATAAATGATCCAATAAAAAAATGGGCCAAAGAACTAAATAGGCATTTCTCCAAAGAAGACATACGGATGACTAACAAACACATGAAAAGATGCTCAACATCACTCATTATCAGAGAAATGCAAATCAAGACCACAATGAGGTACCATTTCACACCAGTCAGAATAGCTGCGATCCAAAAGTCTACAAGCAATAAATGCTGGAGAGGATGTGGAGAAAAGGGAACCCTCTTACACTGCTGGTGGGAATGCAAACTAGTACAGCCATTATGGAAAACAGTGTGGAGATTCCTCAAAAAATTGCAAATAGAACTGCCTTATGACCCAGCAATCCCCTGCTGGGCATACACACCGAGGAAACCAGAATTGAAAGAGACACATGTACCCCAATGTTCATTGCAGTGCTGTTTATAATAGCCAGGACATGGAAGCAACCTAGATGTCCATCAGCAGATGAATGGATAAGAAAGCTGTGGTATATATACACTATGGAATACTACTCAGCCCTTAAAAAGAATAAATTTGACTCAGTTCTAATGAGATGGATGAAATTGGAACCGATTATACAGAGTGAAGTAAGCCAGAAAGAAAAACACCAATACAGTATACTGACACATATATATGGAATTTAGAAGACAGTAATGATGACCCTGTATGTGAGACAACCAAGAGACACAGAGGTATAGAGTGGACTTTTGGACTCTGAGGGAGAGGGAAAGGGTGGGATGGTTTGGGAGAATGGCAATGAAACATGTATATTTTCTTGTAAGAAATGAAGCGCCAATCTATGTTCAATGTAGGATGCAGGATGCATGGGGCTGATGCACAGGATGATTCAAGTAGAGGATGTGGGGTGGGAGGTGGGAGGGGCTTCGGCATTGGGAGATTGTGTTCACCTATGGCTGATTCGTGTCAATGTATGGCAAAACAAATACAGTATTGTAATTTAAAATAAATAAATTAAAAAAAAAAAGACTCCACACAGACACACACACAGATACACACATACACATACTATTAGAACAAACAGTTTCAGTAAAGTTACAGGATAGAACATCAGTAAACAAAATTCAGTTTATTTCCATAAACAAAATCTGAAAAGAAAAATTAAGAAAACTCCATTTACAATAATATAAAAAGAATTTAAAAATGTATGAATAATCTTAATGAAAGAGGCAAAAGATTAATACACAGAAAGTCACAAAAAACTAATGCATAAAATTATAAAGTACACTCAAAGACATCTCATATTTATGGATTGGAAACACTAATATTACTGCAACATCTGTATTACCCAAAGCAGTCATCAGGTTTATGCAATCCCTATGGCATCTCGTCCCATCACTTCATGGGAAATAGATGGGGAAACAGTGGAAACAATGTCAGATTTTATTTGGGGGGCTTCAAAATCACTGCAAATGGTGACTGCAGCCATGAAATTAAAAGACGCTTACTCCTTGGAAGAAAAGTTATGACCAACCTAGATAGTATATCCAAAAGCAGAAACATTACTTTGCCAACTAAGGTCCATCTAGTCAAGGCTATGGTTTTTCCTGTGGTCATGTATGGATGTGAGAGTTGGACTGTGAAGTAGGCTGAGTGCCGAAGAATTGATGCTTTTGAACTGTGGTGTTGAAGACTTGAGAGTCCCTTGGACTGCACAGAGATCCAACAGTCCATTCTGAAGGAGATCAGCACTGGGATTTCTTTGGAAGGAATGATGCTAAAGCTGAAACTCCAATACTCTGGCCACTTCATGAGAAGAGTTGACTCATTGGAAAAGACTCTGATGCTGAGAGGGCTTGGGGGCAGGCGGAGAAGGGGACGACAGAGGATGAGATGGCTGGATGGCATCATGGACTTGATGGACGTGAGTCTGAGTGAACTCTGAGAGATGGTGATGAACAGGGAGGCCTGGCGTGCTGCGATTCATGGGGTCGCAAAGAGTTGGACACGGATGAGCGACTGAACTGAACTGATGAAGACCCCAAAAACTTTTACTTTATAAACTAAAATAGAAAAAACAATCCTAAAATTTGTGTAAAGCCACAGAAGACTCAAAATAGCCAATACAATCCTGAAAGAAAAGACTATTCTGGAGGTACTAAACTTCCTAATTTCAAAATATATTACAAAAATACAGTTATTAAATTACAAAATATAGTATAAAACTGGCATAAAGACAGACATGTAAACCAATGGAACAGAATAGAAAGGCCAGATACAAACATACAAATATATAGCCAACTGAAACAAGGGTTTCATGAACACAAGAAGGAAAGACCATTTCTTTAACAAATGTATATGGGAAAACTGTATCCACATGTAAAAAGTTGGACTATATACCAAAGCTCAATCAAAGTAGATTAAACATAAGACCAGAAACTATATAATTTCTAAAAGAAAAAAAAAAAAAAACAGGGAAAAAGTTTCTCTCGAAGAGATCCAATGAGTCCATTCTGAAGGCGATTAGCCCTGGAATTTGTTTGGAAGGAATGATGCTAAAGCTGAAACTCCAGTACTCTGGCCACCTCATGCGAAGAGTTGACTCATTGGAAAAGGCTCTGGTCCTGGGAGGGATTGGGGGCAGGAGGAGAAGGGGACGACAAAGGATGAGATGGCTGGATGGCATCACTGACTCAATGGACATGAGTCTGAGTGAACTCTGGGAGATGGTGATGGACAGGGAGGCCTGGCGTGCTGCGATTCATGGGGTCACAGAGTCAGACACGACTGAGCGACTGAACTGAAATGATGTTTATTTTGACAATGATTTTCTTGGATATGACCATAACTAAGAGCAGCAAAAACAGGCAAATGGGACCACAAAGACTAAAAATCTATCGTGTATAGTAAATGAGACAACACAGAATGAAAAGCGATGCATGAATTGGAGAAAATATTTACAAACAATATATATGATAAAGGGTTAATTTCTAAAATATATAAGGAATATACAATCAATAGCCAAACCCCACAAATAATCCAATTTAAAAATGGGCTAAAATGTCGGACACGAGTGAGCAACTGAACTGAACTGAACTGAAGGCCCTGAATAGACATTTTTTCAAAGAGGACGTAAAAAGACCAACAGCTGCATGAAAAGTTTTCCAACATCACTAATCACTGGATAAATGCAGGTGAAAATCAATGCCATCAGCTCACATCTGTTAGAATAGCTATAATCTAAAAGATAATTGGAAGTGTTGGTGAAGATATACAGAAAAGGGAACCCTCATACATTGTTGATGGAAAACCTTAGGGAGACCGCCCCCAAATTAAAATACAACTACCATATAATCCAACAATATCTCTTCTGGTTACATACCTTAAGGAAAGAAAATCACGTCTTGAAAATGTATCTGCAGAAGTGCATGTGAGCATGTTCAGGACAGTATTATTCACAACAGCCAAGTAATTGTAATTAACAAAGTGCCCATTTATTGATGAATGCATAAAGAAAATGTGACATATACATAAATGGAATATTACTTGGCCTTAAAACAGTAAGAAATCCATCCATTTGCAAAGCATGGATGGTCCTGTGGAACATTATGCTCAGTGACATAAGGTAAAGGTGAAGATGACAGTCACTCAGTTGTGTATGACTCTTTGTGATCCTATGGACAGTAGCCCACCAGGTTCCTCTGTCCATGGGATTCTCCAGGCAAGAATACTGGAGTGGGTTTCCATTCCCATCCTGACACAGGGACTGAACCCTTGCCTCCTGCATTGTAAACAGATTCTTTACTGTCTGAGCCACCAGGAAGGCCCCTACGTGAAATAAGCTAGTCACAAATACTATGATTCCACGTATCCATTTCTAAACTTCCAAAGCTCTTTAAATACTCATTTCTATAACAGAACTGAGTAGTTCTTACGTTATCACTTATCTTCTTGTATTTTCCCACTAAAGAATGATTTGCAACATTCAGTTCCGTTCAGTTCAGTCGCTCAGTCGTGTCTGACTCTGTGACCCCCATGAACCACAGCACTCCAAGACTCTGTCCATTAGTAACTCCTGGAATCCACCCAAACCCATGTCCATTGATTCAGTGATACCAGCCAATCATCTCATCCTTTGTTGTGCCCTTCTTCTCCTGCCCTCAGTCTTTCCCAGCATCAGGGTCTTTTCAAATGAGTCAGCTCTTTACATCAGGTGGCCAAAGTATTGGAGTCTCAGCTTCAGCATCAGGCCTTCCAATGAACACCCAGGATTGGTCTCCTTTAGGATGGACTGGTTGGATCTCCTTGCAGTCTAGGGGACTCTCAAGAGTCTTCTCCAACACCACAGCTCAAAAGCATCAATGCTTCTGTGCTCAGCTTTCTTTATAGTCCAACTCTCACATTCATACATGACCAATGGGAAAATCGTAGCCTTGACTAGTCAGACCTTTGTTGAAAAAGTAATATCTCTGCTTTTGAATACGCTATCTAGGTTGGTCATAACTTTCTTTCCAAGGAGTAAGCATCTTTTAATTTCATGGCTGCAGTCACCATTTGCAGTGATTTTGTAGCCCAGAAAAATAAAATCTGACACTGTTTCCACTATTTCCCCATCTATTTGCCATGAAGTGTTGGGACCAGATGCCATGATCTTCGTTTTCTGAATGTTGAGCTTTAAGCCAACTTTTTCACTCTCCTCTTTCACTTTCATCAAGAGACTCTTTAATTCTTCTTCACTTTCTGCCATAAGGGTGGTGTCATCTGCGTATATGAGGTTATTGATATTTCTCCTGGCAATCTTGATTCCAGCTTATGCTTCTTCTAGCCCAGTTTTTCTCATGATGTACTCTGCATAGAAGTTAAATAAGCTGGGTGACAATATAGAGCCTTGATGTATTCCTTTTCCTATTTGGAACCAGTCTGTTGTTCCATGTCCAGTTCTAACTGTTGCTTCCTGATCTGCATACAGATTTCTCAAGAGGCAGGTCAGGTGGTCTGATATCCCCATCTCTCTCAGAATTTTCCAGAGTTTATTGTGATCCACACAGTCAAAGGCTTTGGCATAGTCAATAATGCAGAAATAGATGTTTTTCTGGAACTCTCTTTTTGATGATCCAGCAGATGTTAGCAATTTGATCTCTGTTTCCTCTGCCTTTTCTAAAACCAGCTTGAACATCCAGAAGTTCACATTAATACTTGAAAATTTACTGAAAATTATACAATCATATAAATATTAGTTTTGTACGAATAGCTAATCAAACTGAGCATTCTTAAATGTTGCTCACAGACTGCATTATTAGTGACATATATATACCATTGGTATCAAGTGAGATATACATGTATTTTCCCCAATAAAAATGCATGGTTTAAAATAATGGTTTTACCTCTCAACACTGGCAAACATTCATTCCAGAAGATATGCTACTGATAGTTGCCATTGAAATTCAAGTTCTGAATTTGGTAATTCAAATATATAGTGGTTATTACAGCATTTATATTTATCATATCTATATGAGAGATACAGAAGCAAAATCATATGGAAGTTAATGAGGCCAAATTTATAGAAGCAAAAATGTTTATTTGTTTTCTTTCATTCTATATACAAGTGATATATTACCTAACATTACTTTCAAACATTAATGTGGGTTTTGTGTTTCTTTTTTTCTTTTTTATCTCATTATTTCTCTAGGCCATAAAATGTTTGACTTATTCATATTAACTGTGATATATTTTGTCATTTTGTTCTTGCCCAATATTTCACTCTGAAGATATATCTCTCCATTTACTTGTTCAAAAATATTATCAAAAATTAATGTAACAATTGTAATGTTGTAAATATTATGTTAAAAACAGATAAATTCCTACTGGAAATATCTATGCTTTTCCATTGCCTAATGGTATCTGCACCAAATCCAAACAATGTGAGCTTAATGGTATCCCTTGTGTCTGTGATTGTGGGTTTATACTGTTCAAGGAAAAAAAAATCCATTAAAAATAATAATCCATGTCATAACAATATAAGGAACCAAAGATATCTCTATGATTCATAACATATTGAGTTACTGCATATTGAGTTATTGCTAAGCATCAACGAGGATGAAGGGAACTTACAGGTCTCAGCACATCCTCTGTTCATTTTATTCTATTATGTAAATGATAAGTTGGCTCTTATATAAGCAAAACACTTTGATCAGTGAGAGTTACATAACATGTGCCCAGTTTCTGCTTTGGAGATGGTGGTGTCATAAGCCCATGACACACTGTACATCTCTGAGTACATGCTTTCTTTACTCCCTAAATCACAAAATTTTTGGTAGGAATTCATCCCTACCAAGGTACTAAATGAATGAAGTGTAAGGATAATGTCTTCTGACAATATGAAGTGTAGGTTATTCCTTTTGTCATGGCAAAGTGCAATTTCCTTTTGCCTAACCCAAGCAAATAATTTGGTAAAGAAAACTTTCCATTTTTGCCTCCTTACCAAGGTTTCCTGTCCCTGTGTTTTTCTCCAGGCTATATAAACTCCACATACAGGGCCTTTGGTAATCCACTGAGCTATCAGCCTCACCTTGCAAAATGTACCTATCTCAAGGGCTTTTATTCTACACCAATGTCAGCTATGATAATCTTCTGGAGCATTCCACCTCTCTCCTGAAGCTTTCAAGAAAAAAATAGAGCATTCAGTCACTCCATGATACACTCAGTGCTCTCCAAACAGATATTTCTATATTCAAAACATAGTCTTCTGAGGGAAATTTTTCTAATGTTCCCCATATGAAAACTGGTTGGAAGACATAAAATTGGACTTGCAGGAAAGGGTTTCATCCGGTTATTTATTGAAACTCCACAGGAGAACTTTGTATCTGTGATTTTTGTGTTCTCTGGGTCAATACTGATAAATTGGGGCTTTGCATAATTAACTATTCAGTAACTCCGAAATTCTATTTAGTTGAAATACAGAAAAAATTTACCAGCTCTTTATGCTATAACTGTGCAAACAGAAAAAAAACAGCAACTAACTTCTAAAATCTGCAAAAGCTAAAATAGCTTTTCTGAGATTACACATCTCACTTTAAAGGTACATTCCTCTGATATCTTTAGTCTCTGCTACGGAATGCAGTAAATAAAGATGTTGATCATTATCCATCTGACTATGTTTAGCCTTGTTTATTTTAACATGCTAATGTATTTCATTAAAGCTGCACCTGTTACCATCACTGAATTTAAGGGTCTCATGTTTCTAGTACACTCTCCTATTTTTAGAACTGTATCTGGTACATCAAGTCTGTCAAACATTTTCAATACCATAATGACAAGAACTATATTTCAATAAATAGCCAAGAAAATTCCTTCAAGCAACTCTGCTATTAATATTGTTGCTTCCCCTCATGCTGTTTGTGAAAGCTTCCAATAAAGTATTGGGACATTTATTAGGTTTTTTTATGAGATAATGTGTGATGTAGAAGCTAAAATATTCATAAAATAATGCCATATTTCTCAAAAAAATTTAACAGGAGTATTATCTCCCTCAATCCTCCTCTTAATCTGTTACAATATATTTTCCACTATGCCCAGCAAAGGATCCGGCACACATATGCTCAGAGATAACATTTTCAGAATTAAAAGGTTGCAAATGAAAATCAAAATAAAATTTAGATTCACTTATCAGCCCAAAGACTTTTACTCCACAAGTGAGGTTTTAGACTGGCAACATATAACAAACACTTTTCTTTTTTCTTTTTATTTTTTTTTAATTTTTATTTTTACTTTATTCTATGTTACAAAACTGTATTGGTTTGCCATACATTGACATGAATCAGCCACAGGTGTACACGAGCTCCCAATCCCGAAGCCCCTCCCACCCCATATCATCTCTCTGGATCATCCCCGTGCTCCAGCCCCATAGTCAGTCTGCTCTTTTGATAACTCTGTATATTTTTTTCCTTCAAGCTTTTTGCTCCTTCCTGACTACCTAATATTTTTTGAAATATTCAGCTTTTGAAATGTCTAAAAATACAAATGCACTTCACCACTTAATGGCTTATAACAACACAAAAGTAAAATATAAAAGAACTGCAATGTTACAGTTACTGCAATTATAAGGCTCTCTCCTTAGATTGACTATTACTGTTTATAATGTGTGGATGCTGACCTCATTCATGAAATCTAATGAAAAGCTCAACAGGATATATGCATTCATTCATCAAATGCGTATCTATTGAACAATTGTTCTGAGTTAAGCATGGTACACTGGACTTCATTAAAATAGGAAAAGTCTGATCATCAGGGAATACTTCTAATAATTCTATGATGAAGATTATCAACATTCCTATTATTTCTACCTGAAACTTCCTTGCAACAAATAAAAACTTTATATACTTGAGCTATTCAGAGCTAGATACACAATTTCAACAAAAGTTCTTCACAAAAATTAATATAAAATATTGTGTTACATTTTCAAATAGTTTGCTGACACATTTATTCATTAAGTACATATGAATCCATATTTCAATAGAAATATTTTAGGGCTGGAAAATAGCACAGAACAAAGCACTATAAGTTCCTATTTCATTAGCCTATAGAAATGAAAACACAGAGACAAAACCATCACAGATTCTGAAAACTACTGAAATATTTTAAATTTTAAATATAATACCCATAACTTTTTCCAACTCTTAGAGATTATGCAGATGCCATAATTTCCCTCTTTAGTTAAAATACACTATGGTCAAAATGTTCCATAACAATAGGAATTAAATAGAGTAACAAAATATAAGCCTTTGTTTATGTGAATAGACCCTATTCTCCATCTGAGCCAACATGTCAATTTTAATCAGATTTGACCAATTCTGGAACATATATCAATCTCTTAGCAGCCTTGCTACCTTGCTTCTATCTAAGAATCTTTACTGCAAGCCCATAAATTATTCCTCAAACAAAAATTGTTATTTTTTTAACATTCACATTATCTTTAAACACTGAAACAAAAATAAGGAAGCTTCATTGGGTTTTACTAGCTGATTCTCTTTCTTCTTTGAGTAAATTCCAAATTCCATTCATGTGCTTTTGGGCCTAATCAGACTTCAGTCATATATAACATGCCATTACAAATTATTTCCAAGAGATAAGTTTGAATATAGTAGTAAAAACTATGGGTACTTTTTAGGTAGAAAGAGTCCCAGGTTACTATTACTACTAATTATGAGAACAGAAATATAAACAAACTCATTCAAGAAACACCATTTGCAGCAGAATTTAGGGAAAGACTGCACATGAATTAGAATATTTCATGCAACTCTAATGTAAAATTGATTCAACAATGTTCAGATACTGTCAAACATATATATACAATTGAGTAGATGTTAGAGGATGAGCTAATTTAACAAGGATAGAAGAGGCCACTGTAAATATATAACTGTATAAGAAAACTCATTACTATCAAACAAAATTCTTTCACTTACTGTATAACTACTGATCATTTAATATATGACAGGAACTAGGCATGATATATAATAGTAAATACAATGTTGATCTGTCAGCTTAGGATTATGATCTATGTAAGAGGAAAAAAAAGAAATGAGTCATTTTTAATAAGTAAACTATGCTATTAGATTAGTAAATATTCATCATTCTAAGGGAAAACTTTGAGGATCCCCTACATAGATTTTGTTTTCTCATGGTTATGAGTAGTTCTGTTTCCAGGGACAACCATCAGTTTCCTACACTGTTAGGTACCAGCTAGAAAATTAAAACAAGAGTTTAGGATCCAGACACTGGGTTTGTGACAAGGGCTAAGGTTGTCAAAATTTGGAGGAGGTAAGATTTTCTCAGTGAATACTGAGATAACTTTCTCAGTGAATACTCAGTTTAAAACTCAGAAATTCAGCATCAAAAACAAAAGTATACATAACCTACATGCACATTAAATATGTTTTATTTAGAAATGCAAGAGTACTGGAGTGAGGTGCCATTGCCTTCTCCAAAAGTAGAAGTAACCTCAGTGGAAATATGATATACGTTTGAAAACTCATAGAATATTAAGTATTTTCCAAGGATAGTTTATCTAAATATTATTAAACCTAATTTCATTAATATATATAAAAATTAATGACATTACTCAGCATTTGAAACTTTATATATGAATTAGTATATAACTAAAATGTGTCAAATGCTATTTCTTTTCCTGAAGAAGTCAGCATTTTTCAAATTTCCCTTTTAATTTCCTCATCCTCTGCCCTGCCTACAACAACAACAAAGTGAAACTCTCATGGCAGGAGAAGGTCACTGAAAAGTGGGGGTGTTCAGTCCCTTAGTCATGTCTGACTCTTCGTAGCCCCTTGGACTGTAGCCCAACTCCTCTCCCATAGAATTTTCCAGGCAAGAATATTGGAGCAGGTAGCCATTGTCATTGCCCACCAGGGGATCTTCCCGACCCAGGAATCAAACTCATGTCTCCTGCATCTCCCACATTGGCAGGCGAATTCTGAAAGTATAGGGAAATCAGTTTAATTTCCCCAATTTTGTTAGGTTCATCACAGCCAGAGTCTAGATATGATGAAACATGTTTCTGTTTACCTGCGAGTGAGGGGAGAACTGGCTAGCTAATCCTGAGGTCATGAAATTGTCTGACCTGAAATGACCTGAGGTCACAGTCTTGTTTATATGTGAAATTCATGGGCTGAAAGACACTTAAAAATAAGCACACTGTGCTATTTCAAGTATCTAACTGGCAGACTAAGTTAGTTGTGATAAAATGCAAGCTAGTGAGGTTGTAACAGCCTGCGGCTTGACTTCAGGGAAGCATAAAGAAGAACAACTATAGGAGTTTCTCTCTTGAATAGAAAAAAGGAGAGAAAAAAAAAAAAACTCAAGAGATGGCATCCTAGTTGGTAATTGGAGTCCCTTATGACCTGTGAACAAGGGAATGAATAAGAGCCCTATAATTTGAACAAACCAAATGGAGACTGGGATTCTTGCTACCAGTGTCTAACCCAGGAAACACTGAGCTCTTTCTTTCTGGAAATGTTAAAGGCAAAGCTGAAGAATAACTTTCCAAAAACGTTGTAAGTAGAATCTCATTTCTGCCTTGGAAGAGTAGTTGGATGAAAAGGACTGCAGGTCAGTGGTGTCATACTTCAAGGAGTCTTCTTTCCCCCTAGAGGGCTCTCATTTCTGCTTCTCTTGTAAGTTATCAGCAGCCTCCCTCCTACCTGACACATGCACATAATACATAATGACTGCACCCCATGAAGATGATTCAGTGCCCCCTTTCCATGTTTCAGTGCCTGGACTTCAGTGCACGTTGTCTTCAAATACACAGTAGCAGTGGTTTTCTTTAGCGAAAATGGTCCCAAGACTACAGAAGCCTACACCCTCCTCATGTACACAGAGCAGGAAGCACCTTGGAACTTTTGTCACCTCCTCTTTTTCCCAGGTTTCCCTGATAGCTCAGTTGGTAAGGAATCCCCCACAATGCAGGAGACCCCAGTTTGATTCCTGGGTCAGGAAAATCCCCTGGAGAAGGGATAGGCTACCTACTCCAGTATTCTTGGGCTTCCCTTGTAGCTCAACAGGTAAGAATCTCCCAGCAATGTGGAATACTGGGCTTGATCCCTGGGCTGGGAAGATCCTCTGGAGAAGGGAAAGGCTACCTACTCTAGTATTCTGGTCTGCAGGAGTCCATGGAGTGTATAGTCCATGGGTTCACAAATAGTCAGACATGACAGAGTGACTTTCACTTGTTCCCATTACATATACGCATACATCTTTATCTACACACCAGTGGTTAAGAGTCAAGGTCCCTACTTCTTTGTTTGAGTCCAGACTCTTTTGTCCTTTCCCCCTCATACTCCGAGAAATGCTCTTTTGAGTAAGTCACTGGTACACTTTTGCTTCCAGAGTATCAAAGATGAAACATGTTCTCAACATACTCAGCCTTTTCTCCAAGATACCTTGTCGATCCTATTTTTTTTCCTTGGATTATTAACAAACCCCTTTTTCTCTGAATTTTAATACAGACTGATAGTACTTTCAAACACTTTAGCAATGGTATCATAACTTTTGCATCTCAACTTTTTCTCTTCCCCAAGTGTACTGGTGTATTCTGTCACCTCAATAACATTACAGTCTTTTCGAGATCAGAAACATGCTTTTCATACTTCCCTTTTCCTTTATTTTTCAATGTGTCATGATATGCTATTAAGCACTAAAAGAGAAGTTAGCAAATACTTGGGGGATTGAGGAATTAAGTCCTTGTAAAAGAAACGGGAAGATGTCTTTTCAGGCATCTATTCTGTTTAGGTGCTGAACAGAGTGAGGAAGTTGAGGTTCTCCTTTAAAATCTAACTTATGAGGATGTTTGGACTATGAGTGCAATCTGATACAGCTATTAAGTGAGTGAAATGGGACTCAAAAAAGGCCAATGGTAGAAAATTTAATATAGGTACTCTAGTGGATCTTCTGATTTTGAAATGTTCATTACCTCTAATAGTAATTATGGTATAAAATGATAAATTAGCTTATATGTTATCATATATTGAGCTATTGGAGAATAATGAGTAAGCACTGAACTAGCTATTGGTTTTAAAAATTGACCCTCAAGGAGACAGCAACCTAGTTAAAAAAAAAAGAAATAAAAAGCTGATGATAAAATATTAATTACAATAAAATTTGTTGGAAATATACACTTCATGTTATAGATACAGAAGGTATCATTCTAATTATATGTGGGGAGAACAATTTAGGAATCTTAATTCTAGATACCATCTGTCTAAAATTATTTAGTTTCAACTCTAAAGATTGAACATTTATCTGGTTATATTACAAGTGACTGACTAATTGCTTTATTCAATATAACTGCAATATTGAAGATTTATATTCCTTGGATATTAGAATTCAAAACATTTCCAGACTGGTGAATGATTTAACAATTAAGAAATCAAAATATGAATATATTTTTAAATGTCTGCCTATATATTTGAAAGTATTTAAAACAGATCATCATCTTTGAAAAATGACAAAGAAATACAGTAATAAAGAAAAACTATTGATAATTTCATGGAAGTGTGGATTATTTCTCATCTATGTGTGTAAATAATTTTAGTGAGATAGTTTATAACTATTTTTCAATTATGTTAAAATAGAGTTTAAAAAAAAGTAGAAATGTCAGACAATAAAGTCCACAATTTTTATTATCCTCAGAGATATCTGAGAAGATGTATTTGATACTCTGCAGAATCCTGCTCAGTAAATCATAGAAGATGGAGGAAACAAATAAATAAAGAAGAAAGAAGAAAGAAAAGATCGCATTGCTGATGAAACTTTTTTTTTTTTTTAATTCAGGCTGATTCATTACCTTGTTCATCAAATAAAATCTGTAGTTAAAGCTGGATGGAAAACATTAGGCAATATATCAGGTTAACAGTTTTATAGAGAATATCATGAAAGAGTTCCGCAAATCAACATAAAAATAAAATTCAGTGAAAATATATGTATGAACATCAACGGTATTTTAACATCACAGTTTTACCTGAGTATAAGCCAGTCAGTTGCTGATTAAGCAGTCCCCATTCTGCCATTACCTCTCTCTGTGCATCAGCGCAGTCACTACAGTCGCTCAGTCATGTCCAACTCTTTGCGCTCCCATGACTTGCAGCAGGCCTGGCCTCCCTGTCCATCACCAACTCCAGGAGTTCACCCAAACTCATGTCCATCGAGTCGGTGGCGCCATCCAGTCATCTCATCCTCTGTCATCCCCTTCCCTGCTGCCCCCAATCCCTCCCAGATTCAGAATCTTTTCCAATGAGTCAACTCTTCATATAAGATGGCCAAAGTACCGGAGTTTCAGCTTTAGCAGGAGTGCTTCCAATGAACACCCAGCACTGATCTCTTCTAGGATGGACTGGTTGGATCTCCTTGCAGTCCAAGGGACTGTCAAGAGTCTTCTCCAACACCACAGTTCAAAACCATCAATTCTGCAGCACTCAGCATTCTTCACAGTCCAACTGTCAAATTCATACATGACCACTGAAAAAACATAGCCTTGACTAGACAGACCTTTGTTGGCAAAGTAATATCTCTGCTTTTCAATATGCTATCTAGATTAGTCATAACTTTCTTTCCAAGGAGTAAGAGTCTTTTAATTTAATGGCTTCAGTCACCATCTGCAGTGAATTTGGAGCCCCCAAAATAAAGTCTGACACAGTTTCCACTGTTTCCCCATCTATTTCCCATGAAGTGATGAGACCGGATGCCATGACCTTAATTTTCTGAATGTTGAGCTCTAAGCCAACTTTTTCACTCTCCTCTTTCACTTTCATTAAGAGGCTCTTTAGTTCTTCTTCACTTTCTGCCATAAGGGTGGTGTCATCTGCATATCTGAGGTTATTGATATTTCTCCTGGTAATCTTGATTCCAGCTTGTGCTTCTTCCAGCCCTACATTTCTCATGATGTACTCTGCATATAAGTTAAATAAGCAGGGTGACAGTATACAGCCTTGACGTACTCCTTTTCCTATTTGGAACCAGTCTGCTGTTGCATGTCCAGTTTTAACTGTTGCTTCCTGACCTGCATATAGGTTTCTGAAGAGGCAGGTCAGATGATCTGTTATTTCCATCTCTTGAAGAATCTTCCACAGTTTATTGTGATCCACACATCAAAGGCTTTGGCATAGTCAATAAAGCAGAAATAGATGTTTTTCTGGAACTCTCGCTTTTTCCATGATCCAGCGGATGTTGGCAATTTGATCTCTGGTTCTTATACCTTTTCTAAAACCAGCTTGAACATCTCCAAGTTTATGTATTGCTGAAACCTGGCTTGGAGAATTTTGAGCATTACTTTACTAGCATGTGAAATGAGTGCAATTGTGTGGTAGTTTGAGCATTCTTTGGCATTGCCTTTCTTTGGGATTGGAATGAAAATTGACCTTTTCCAGTCCTGTGGCCATTGTTGAGTTTTCCAAATGTGCTGGCATTTTGAGTGCAGCACTCTCACAGCATCATCTTTCAGGATTTGAAATAAATCAACTGGAATTCCATCATCTCCACTAGCCGTGTTCTTAATAATGCTTTGTAAGGCCCACTTGACTTCACATTCCAGGATGTCTGGCTTTAGGTGAGTGATCATACCATCATGATTATCTTGGTCGTGAAGATATTTTTAGTACAGTTCTTCTGTACATTCTTGCCACCTCTTCTTAAGATCTTCTGCTTCTGTTAGGTCCATACCGTTTCTGTCTACCGAGCCCATCTTTGCATGAAATGTTCACTTGGTAGCTCTAATTTTCTTGAAGAGATCTCTAGTCTTTCCCATTCTGATGTTTTCCTCTATTTCTTTGCATTGATCACTGAGGAAGGCTTTCTATTATTATTATTATTTTGCTTTACAATATTGTTTTGGTTTTGCCATGGTCCAATCACTCCATGGGAAATAGATGGACAAACAGTGGAAACAGTGTAAGACTTTATTTTTTTGGTCTCCAAAATCACTGCAGATGGTGATTGTAGCCATGAAATTAAAAGATGCTTACTCCTTGGAAGAAAAATTATGACCAACCTAGGTAGTATATTCAAAAGTGGAGACATTACTTTGCCGACTGAGGTCTGTCTAGTTAAGGCTATGGTTTTTCCAGTAGTCATGTGAGAGTTGGACTGTGAAGAAGGCTGAGTGCCAAAGAATGGATGCTTTTGAACTGTGGTGTTGGAGAAGACTCTTGAGAGTCACTGGGACTCCAAGGAGATCCAACCAGTCCATTCTAAAGGAGATCAACCCTGGGATTCCTTTGGAAGGAATGATGCTAAAGCTGAGGCTCCAGTACTTTGGCCACCTCATGAGAAGAGCTGACTCATTGGAAAAGACTTTGATGCTGGGAGTGATTGGGGGCAGGAGGAGAAGGGGACGACCAAGGATGAGATGGCTGGATGGCATCACTGACTCAATGGATGTGAGTCTGAGTGAACTCCGGGAGTTGGTGATGGACAGGGAGGCCTGGCGTGCTGCAATTCATGGGGTTGCAAAGAGTCAGACACGACTGAGTGGCTGAACTGAACTGAACTGAACTGAACATGAATCCACCACAGCTGGACACGTGTTCCCAATCCTGACCCGCCTCCCCAACTTCCGTCCCCATACCATCCCTCTGGGTCATCCCAGTGCTCTAGCCCCAAGTATCCTGTATCCTGCATCAAACCTAGACTGGCAATTCATTTCTTATATGATATTATACATGTTTCAATTCCATTCTCCCAAATCATCCCACCCTTGCCCTCTCCAATAGAGTCCAAAAGACTGTTCTATACATCTGTGTGTCTTTTGCCGTCTCACATACAGGGTTATCGCTACCATCTTTCTAAATTCCATATATATGTGTTAGTATACTGTACTGGTGTTTTTCTTTCTGGCTTACTTCACTCTGTATAATCGGCTCCAGTTTGATCTACCACACTAGAACTGATTCAAAAGTATTCTTTTTAATGGCTGAGTAATACTCCATTGTGTATATGGACCACAGTGTCTTTTCCATTCATCTGCTGATGGACATCTAGGTTGCTTCCATGTCCTGGCTATTATAAACAGTGCTGTGATGAACATTGGGGTACACGTGTCTCTTTCAATTCTGGTTTCCTCGGTGTGTATGGCATTGCTGGGTCATAAGGCAGTTCTAGTTCCAGTTTTTTAAGGAATCTCCAAACTGTTCTTCATAATGGTTATACTAGTTTTCATTCCCACCAACAGTGTAAGAGGGTTCCCTTTTCTCCACACCCTCTCCAGCATTTATTGCTTGTAGACTTTTGGATAGCAGCCATTCTGACTGGTGTGAAATGGTACCTCACGGTGGTTTTGATTTGCATTTCTCTGATAATGAGTGATGTTGAGCATCTTTTCATGTGTTTGTTAGCCATACGTATGTCTTCTTTGGAGAAATGCCTATTTAGTTCTTTGGCCCATTTTTTGAATGGTTCATTTATTTTTCTGGAATTGAGCTGCAGGTGTTGCTTGTATATCTTTATTTCTCCTTGCTATTCTTTGGAACTCTGCATTCAGATGCTTATATCTTTATTTTTCTTCTTTGCTTTTCACTTCTTTCCTTTTCACAGCTATTTGTAAGGCCTCTCCAGACAGCCATTTTGCTTTTTTGCATTTCTTTTCCATGGGGATAGTCTTGATCCCTGTCTCTTGTCCAATGTCACGAACCTCATTCCATAGTTCATCAGGCACTCTATCAAATCTAGTCCCTTAAATATATTTCTCACTTCACTGTATAATCATAAGGGGTTTGATTTAGGGCATACCTGAATGGTCTAGTGGTTTTCCCTACTTTCTTCAATTTAAGTCTGAATTTGGTAATAAGGAGTTCATGATCTGAGCCACAGTCATCTCCCCATCTTGTTTTTGCTGACTGTATAGAGCTTCTCCATCTTTGACTGCATAGAATATAATCAATCTGATTTTGGTATTGACCATCTGGTGATGTTCATGTGTAGAGTCTTTACTTGTGTTGTTGGAAGTGGTTGTTTGCTATGACCAGTGCGTTCTCTTGGCAAAACTCTATTAGTCTTTGCCCTGCTATATTCCGCATTCCAAGGCCAAATTTGCCTCTTACTCCAGGTGTTTCTTGACTTTCTACTTTTGCATTCCAGTCCCCTATAATGAAAAGGACATTTTTGGGGTTGTTAGTTTTAAAAGGTCTTGTAGGTCTTCATAGAACCATTCAACTTCAGCTTCTTCAGCGTTACTTGCGGGGGCATAGGCTTGGATTACTGTGATATTGAATGGGTTGACTTGGAAATGAACAGAGATCATTCAGTCGTTTTTGAGACTGCATTCAAGTACTGCATTTTGGACTCTTGTTGCTCATCATGGCTAGTCCATTTCTTCTAAGGGATTCCTGCCCACAATAGTAGATATAATGGTCATCTGAGTTAATTTCACCCATTCCAGTCCATTTTAGTTCACTGATTCCTAGAATGTTGACGTTCACTCTTGCCATCTCTCTGTGCATATATGTCCCCAACTTGATGTGACAGTTCTCTCCAACTAGTCGAAAAGATGCATTCACTATGCAGCAAATCTTGTGTTAAGTGGCTCAAACTAGAGAGTTGCCCTTTTCTCCTCGGGAAGGGATCTTCCTGACCTGGGAATTGAATCCATAACTCCTGCATTAATGGCAGATTTTTTACTGTTGGGCCATCAGGGAAGCGCTTGTAGGACCATGCTACCGCTGCTGCTAAGTCACTTCAGTGACTTAGTCACTATTTATTACCAGTAATAGAAAACTAAAGTACAAAGATAAGCAAATAAATATATGGCAGGCAGGTGACTGATAAGTAAATGGTTGATTTTATGTGTCAACTTGACTAAGCTGGGATGTCCAAACATTTGGTCACACAACAGTCAATGTGTTGCTGTATTTTTTAGATGTGACTGAGATCTACCTTAGTAGCTCTGAATAAAGCAGACTGCCCTCCATAATGTGAGTTGGCCTCACCAATCACTTGGAGGCCATAAAACAATTTAAAAAACAAAAAACTGAGGTATCTTGAAAATAAATATTGTGTCTTCATACTGTATATGGGCTCATGACAACAATATAAACTCATCTCCGAATCTCCAACTTCCCTTTCTGCCCTGTAGATATCAGATTTCCAGGTCAACATTCACGTGAACTAATTTCTTAAAAATCTGTGTATACACATGTATATATACACACATATATATGTATATGTATGTATACAGAGATGCATCCTACTGTACTGACTCTGTGTCTCTGGAGAACCCTGACTAATGCAGATAAGACAGGAACAGCAGGCAGGAAGGACAGACAGAAAGAAAGACAGTTGTAATTTATATTTGAATGAGAAAGCCTAGATTTTTCTTCAGTAAGCTCTAAGCAATATATTTCTAGTCTTTCAAATAGATAGATGACCTTCTCTTCCCCTCATAAGTATAATTTGAGGATATACAAAGTAATTTTACTGGAATATAACTGTAAGGACATTCCATGGGGTGGAGGAGGTAGAAGGAGATGGCAAACTTTAGCCTATTCCTATAAAGTTGGGAAAGATTAAAGGTGGAAAGAGAAGGGGACAGCAGAGGATAAGATGGTTGGATGGCATCACTGACTCAATGGACATGAGTATGAGTAAACTCTGGTGTCAGGGAATGTTTAACAGGAGGATTCCTACGTACTGTTTCTCACAAGTCCTTTGTTTCTTTTTAAGCAGAGCAGCATGCTGCTCCCAGGAACTGGGGGTCATTGTGTAAGACAGGCTTGAATCTCCTTTAGCAAACATTCTCTTTACGACAAAACTGCTTAGTCTTGTTCACCTTTCTTGAGATATGGATTGTCTCCTGACCTGTGACCATCATCATCCCTTGTTCCCTTGGTAACGGTTACTGTACATTTGGTTTTCTGATCTCTATCATTGATGAAAGAAACTTCTTGTACAACACCGTATATATACTCACAGAAAAATCATTAAAGCACCTTTGCTCCATCAGAGCTTGGGTCCCCATGTCTTTCTTTTCTTTCTTCCTTTCTCTCTCTCTCTCTTCTCTCTCTCTCTCTCTCCTCCTCAGCTGATCCCTTGGAGTGCAGAGACCCGCCTTGCTCACTCTCCTGCCTGGGCTTCTAAGACTCTTTCGAGAAGGCACCCTATGCTTTCACCCCTCCTGAAGAGGGCGCCCAGTGCCTTCATGAGATAAGCAAGTCCTGTGTCAAGGACTTTATTGGTTTTCTGTGTAAACCAGGGAGTATCAGCCTCTCTCTCTCTTTCACTTTCTTATAATTGCCTGCGGGCCACCAGGTCCTGGTCCATTAAAGGACCCCAACACTCCGGGGTTGGTGATGGACAGGAAAGCCTGCAGTCCATGGGGTTGCAAAGAGTTGGACATGACTGAGTGAACTGAAGCAAGTTGTAACTTTGAAATGTCAAATTTTAGTTCACCATGATAAATTATGTACTTTATTATCAGCTTTTTTTTCTTCTGAAGTAATTTTAGACTTGCAGGAAGTTGCCAAAATAGTAGACTCTCATACAGCCTTCTGTTTTCGCAGCTTCCTGTAGGTCTAGAATTGTTTCAAAACTAAGCGAAAAAAAAAAAAAAAGAATTCTATGTACCCTTTGGAACAGGGTGGTGCAGTGGTAAACAATCTACTTGACAATATAGGAGGCACAAGAGATGCAGGTTTCAATCTTTGGGTCAGGAAGATTCCCTGGAGTAGGAAATGACAACCACTCCAGTATTCCCACCTGGAAAATTCCACGGACAGAGGAGTCTGGCAGGCTACAGTCCATGGGAATGCAAAGACTAGGACATGACTAAGCACAAGCATACATACAAATGCATATCCCAATGACTGTCCTTTTGAACCCAATGGAACAAAACGGCAACTTTCAAATAGTATTCAATGTGAACATAGAGGAAAATGAGGTCTGGGGCACAGGGTACGGCAAGAAATGTCAAATAATGACTTTGTGTGGAACAAGTTCACAATAAGCAGTGCTTCCTGCCCTCAGTCCACACACAACCAAAAAGCTTTGAGAGGAGCCTTTTTCCCCCATAAATCTTGCACTGATTCTCATATCCTTCTGGACCTCAGCTTAACCATATGTATTATCTTATATATTCTATTAAGTCCTTGTTTATTCTTTTTTATGGCTTAGTCATCTCATTTGTTCCAATTTCTCTTTCTATGACAGAATTATGTTGACTGTACATCAAGCATTTCAAGATTCTCTTCCTGGACACTTCTCGTGCGTTCACATGACTGAGTTCTGAACAATGGACTGTGAGCAAACCGGCCTCCATCACATTTAAAATTGTCACTATCACAAAACAACAACAACAAAATGTCTGAACTCCTGAGCTTCCAGGGATACTGTGGGTGAGAAATAACCCTTTTCAATGTTGCTGCTGCTGCTGCTAAGTCACTTCAGTTGTGTCCAACTCTGTGCGACCCCATAGACAGCTGCCTACTAGGCTCCTCTGTCCTGGTATTCTCCAGGCAAGGGAATGCCATTTCCTTCTACAATGCATAAAACTGAAAAGTGAAAATGAAGTTGCCAGCCGTGCCCATCTCTTAGCAACCCTGTGGATTGCAGCCTACCAGGCTCCTCCATCCATGGGATTTTCCAAGCAAGAGTACTGGAGTGGGTTACCATTGCCTTCTCCATTTTAATGTTGAACATTGAGATAACTGAATTGTTAGACAAGCCAGCATTAAACACTGTAATGTTTAAATACACAACTTCTAAATTAACTTTTTTCTTTGGATTGCTACTTTCCTCAGTTCTTTCTTTGAAATTTCTAATGACCTAGACCTTATTCTAAGCTATGTTTGGTACCTTAACTCAAGTGAATGCAATGTCCATGAAACCAACACAAATTCTGAGAGTAAAAGGCTATTTATCCTACTTGGGAGAAGGTGAACTCTTCTTATAGCTCCCGAACACTGCATCAAATAATAAAGAAAGCTAGTCCCATTTTCCTCTCTTCCCAACAGTGATGACCATCATATTGTCAAGTCATTCAAACCCAAGAAAAGAACACTGATCTTACTGTCAAATTGCCAGGATGACAAAGAAAACCTAATTATAAAGTAGCATGAACTAACCTCACAGAAGGAGATTTTCAGATAAACTTTAAAATTTTAGTGCCATTCTTTGATTCTTGAAAGACTTTCGTTAAAGCAAGCTTCAATTCAGTTCAGTTTAGTCGCTCAGTCGTGGTCCGACTCTTTGCGACCCCATGAATCAAAGCACCCCAGGCCTCCCTGTCCATCACCAACTCCTGGAGTTCACTCAAACTTGCGTCCATCAAGTCAGTGATGCCATCCAACCATCTCATCCTCGGTCATCCCTTTCCCCTCCTGCCCCCAATCTCTCTCAGCATCAGAGTCTTTTGCAATGAGTCAGCTCTTCACATGAGGTGGCTAAAGTACTGGAGTTTCAGCTTTAGCATCATTCCTTCCAAAGAAATCCCAGGGCTGATCTCCTTCAAAATGGACTGGTTGGATCTCCTTGGAGTCCAAGGGTCTCTCAAGAGTCTTCTCCAACACCATAGTACAAAAGCATCATTTCTTCAGCACTCAGCCTTCTTCACAGTCCAACTCTCACATCCATACATGACCACTGGAAAAACCATAGCCTTGACTAGATGGACCTTAATCGGCAAAGCAATGTCTCTGTTTTTGAATATGCTATCTAGGTTGGTCATAACTTTTCTTCCAAGGAGTAAGTGTCTTTTAATTTCATGGCTGCAGTCACCATCTCAGTGATTTTGGAGCCCAGAAAAACAAAGTCTGACACTGTTTCCACTGTTTTCCCATCTATTTCCCATGAAGTAATGGGACCAGATGCCATGATCTTCATTTTCTGAATGTTGAGCTTTAAGCCAACTTTTTCACTCTCCACTTTCACTTTCATCAAGAGGCTTTTTAGTTCCTCTTCACTTTCTGCCATAAGGGTGGTGTCATTTGCATATCTGAGGTTATTGATTTTCTCTTGGCAATCTTGATTCCAGCTTTTGTTCCTTCCAGTCCAGAATTTCTCATGATGTACTCTGCATATAAGTTAAATAAGCAGGGTGACAGTATACAGCCTTGAAGTACTCCTTTCCTATTTGGAACCAGTCTGTTGTTCCATGTCCAGTTCTAACTGTTGCTTCCTGACGTGCATACAGATTCCTCAAGAGGCAGGTCAGGTGGTCTGGTATTCCCATCTCTCTCAGAATTTGCCACAGTTTATTGTGATCCACACAGTCAAAAGCAGAGGTGGAAAGAATACAAAGAACTGTACAAAAAGATCTTCACGACCGAGATAATCACGATGGTGTGCTCACTCATCTAGAGTCAGACATCCTGGAATGTGAAATCAAGTGGGCCTTAGAAAGCATCACTATGAATAAAGCTAGTGGAGGTGATGGCATTCCAGTTGAGCTATTTCAAATCCTGAAATGATGCTGTCAAAGTGCTGCACTCAATATGCCAGCAAATTTGGATAACTCAGCAGTGGCCACTGGACTGGAAAAGGTCAGTTTTCATTTCAATCCCAAAGAAAGGCAATGCCAAAGAATGCTCAAACTATCGTGTCGGGGGCCAGAGTGAGGAATCCCACCAGTGACAAGGTCATGCGGAAGGAACCCTGACAAAACGCAAGGACATGATCAGGTTTTGGGGATTCCCCCTGGAATTTCCTGAGCATCCACCCCCCCAAAAAAAAAAATAAGAATCTGCTGGCCTCTGTACTCTGCTTTTCCACTTTTCTGATATTCTCTGGAAAAAGTCAAATCAGGGCTTTAGTCTTCTGCATTTGAAAGGGATGTTTCAGTTAAGCCCCCTCTGATACCTCTCTAGCTTGCCTAACAGGTTCCCCAGACTTCTTACAGCTTGTGAATTGCTTACAGCCCCCTAACTGCGAGAGGCACAAAGCTTAAAAGCATCTTAAAGATACAGAGCCTTTTCTAAAGAGCTAAAAATCATATTGGTGATGGGTTTTCACTGTTGACTCAAGGATTGCTGCCAGACCTCCATATTCTTTATCTTGTAGGCACCTGGGAGGATGTTACTCAATGTAATCAGTAAGTAGAAAAAGATATATAGTAGTTTTGATGTTAGCAACACTAGACTTTTGAGTTAATTGCTTCTCTTTTGTTGTAAATCGCTGTACTCCCTTTACTTGTTATAAGTTGCTGTATCTTTGCTATATAAGAATGTAACTTTATTTAGTGCTTTTCTGATAATGGCACCAGACTTTGGGAAGATCAACACAAATAAGTCTTCTGGTTGACAAACCCTTATCAGGAAAAGGCTGTAAAATGTTAATTGGACCTTTTTAGCCTGAAGATGATGTAAATTACCTAAGACTTGTGTATGCAATTAGATATGTAGAGAAAAAATCCTGTTTTTGATGAGTCTGGGCTGCTAACGCTGCAAAACTTTGTGTTACCCATTGATCTCCATGTTTTATCAAAAGCATAAAAGGTCTTTTGAACAATAAAGGATGGACCAGTTTCTTGGACTAGTCTCTCGGCCTAGTTTCTTGGGAAGCTGGCTCCTCTGTCTCTCTCTCTCTCTCTCTCTCTCTCTCTTTTTGTTCCTCTCCCTCTCTCTCCCCTTTACTCTAATTTCAGGCTAAATTCCCATCTGGAGCAGGCGGCTCACCAAGTCTACTTACTTGTCCTGGCTTCTAAGACCCGTGCGAAAGGGAGCCTAAGGTGGGGTACCCTTAGATATTCAAGCAGCCACCGGTGGCCCCACGTAGATGGTGCAAGCTCCTTGTTTGGAACTTTATTGGCCTCCCCTGTAAACCAAGTTATTCAGTCTTCTTTCTCCACTTATTTTCCTACTACACTATCTCTTCCTAATCTAATATTTCTATATTAATAAATAAATAAGTCTTTCCTCACCAACACCATCCCCGCTTCGAATTCCCTGGACCCATCAGGGCTGGACCCCGGCACTACCGCACAATTGCACTCATCTCACATGCTAGTAAAGTAATACTCAAAATTCTCCAAGCCAGACTTCAGCAATACGTGAACTGTGAACTTTCTGATGTTCAAGCTGGTTTGAGAAAAGGCAGAGGACAGGGATCAAATTTCTGACATCCCCTGGATCATGGAAAAAGCAAGAGAGTTCCGGAAAAACATCTATTTATGCTTTATTGACTATGCTAAAGAAAGTGGGTGTGATTTAGGATAGATGGAAATAACACATATTACGGATAATATCAAATATACTTAATTTCAATACCTTTGGTCAGAAGCTTGACTGCAATCAAATTGTTCCCGCTATGGATGGCAGAGTTCCCATGATTATCAACATGAACATGATTGTACTGTCTCAGTGAATGATTGCAGATGGAGCATTCACTGGAGTTTTTCTAAATAAGAGACTAGAATTTTTCCCTTTACTCACAATAGACGTTCAAGGAAAAAGTTATATATTATTAAGCTTATACATTTTATTAAAATTTATCCAACTGCAGGATATGTTCAAACTGTACTTATTCAGATTTCTAGATTGTATCCTATTTTATTGCTTATCTTTAAGCCATTTAAAAATAAATTTACGACAAGTTAATTGCATAGCTCACAATATACAATGTTTTTAATTTATGTTATTTTGCCAATTTGAATTAGATAGTGAATTCAACTAGGCTTTCTAGTTGATTAGAGTCCAATCTTAGATGGAAGTATTAAAAATCATTAACATCTGTCATCTATGATATTTCAGTGACCTCAGTCTACTGCTTAAGTGTGGTAGGTAGAATGGTCACCCAAAGTAGTTTACATCCTAATCCCCAGAACTTTTGAAAATATTATATTTCATAGCAATAAAGTAAAGTGAAGTTGCTCAGTCATGTCTGACTCTTTGTGACCCCATGGATGGTAGCCTACCAGGCTCCTCCATCCATAGGATTTTTAGGCAAGAGAACTGGAATGGGTTGCCATTTCCTTCTCCAGAATAGGGACCTCAAAAATTATACTAACTTTAAAGATATCTTAAATTAAGGAGATTTTGGATTACCTAAGAGGGTCCAACTGAATAAGATCTTAAAAACAGATTACTTCCTCTAACAGGAGTCAGAGAGATGCAGTGCAGAAGGCAAGAGAGATACACAAGAGGAAATCAGGACAATTTTAAGAGCAAGAGAAGTTTGACATAACACTACAGGTTCTGAGATGTAAGTGCATTACATGCATGTATTAAAGAGAGTCCTCTAGGAGACAAGAGTGGTTCCTAATTGATAACCAGCTGGGAACCAAGTACCTCAGTGTTATCACAAGGAATCAAAGTCTGTGCATAACCTAAAACAAAGCTTGGAAGTGCACTCTTCCCCAGAACCTAGAACAAGATATCCAGCCTTGCTGACATCTTTATTTGATCCTGTGAAGCTGGAACAGAGCAGTCAGCTGTACTACACTGTGCCTAGACTTCTGACCTATGGACACACAGAAAATAAAACAAGCTTAAAAAACCCTCTAAATCTGTGTTAATTATATACATTGAATATTCTCACTTATCCAGGACAGCCATATTGTTTTATCTACTTCATGTATGTTTGAGCACCAGTTTTAAAATATATCTTTTCAGGTTTTCAAAATTAAAATAGAAAATGTAGTGAAGCAAAAATTAATCTTTATGGAGATTAAATGACATACATTTAGGGTTATTTCTGAAAGTAGCATCTTTATGCACACAATAAAATAAGATACTTTACATTTAGTGGTAATTATGTGAGAGAGATGAAATATGATTGGGTCAGAAAATAACAGGTCTTAGACTATAGTAAACAGAGTACAAAATATCATATATATAGAAAATTCTAAAACAATTATGAATAATATTTTGCAGTAATATTTGATTACATGTAACTTAAAACCAGGAGGTATTATTATATGTAATCAATAATATTTATAATTTTGCAATCAAAATGGAATACACAAAGAACAAATAGTTTAGAAAATTAATTAAGAATAAATGTATTACTCCACTAAAGATAATAAAAACACATTTTATACGTAATAATCTCTAATAAATAAAAGTACAGCTTTGGTCAATAAAATGAAATTATAAACTATCATTAACATATATATTAAAATATACCAATAAGTTCACATATTTTCACTTCTGGCTATCAATGTAATGGGATTCCCAGGTGGTGTTAGCGGTAAAGACTGCCTGCCAATGCAGGGGACCTAAGAGTTGCAGGTTCAAACTCTGGGTTGGGAAGATCCACTGCCAAAGGGAATGACAACCCACTCCAGCATTCTTGCTTGGGAAATCTCATGGACAGAGGACCTTGGAGGACTACAGGCCATAGCGTCACAAAGAGTCAGACGCGAGTGAGTGACTGATCATGATCTGCATAGGAGAATAATACCCTTCATGGAGGTTGTCTTCCTGTTCCCAAAGTGAACCTTTTCTCTCACAGTGAACCTTTATTTGGTTACAGCCACAGTTTAATGGCCAAAATAAAATGATCATGCTTTGGTAAACATTTTCCAACAGAAATATCTATCAGTTAATTTCAGTGAAGTAAACATCTGTCTTAGGAAAATTAGAATGACATGTTTTTGGTCATATCCTCTTCATGAGTTTTGACTAGAAATTATTTTAAGAGGAGTGTCAAGTTTAAAAAGCCCAATAATTTAAAATAGGGGTAGAACTTAAATGACAATTCAATACTCTCAGAAAACAAAAGTTTTCTTAAAAATACTGAACTAAACAAGAACCAAAGGAGATACATGGATAAGCATATGAAGATATGCTCAAAAAGTTCATCATTAGTGAAACCCAAATTAAAACACTTAACTAAAACAGCTCTAATTCCAGTGGAGGCAATACCAGATGCTGGTGAAGGTTCAGAGCAACAGAACTCTTATTAGTTACTGATAGGGATGCAAAAATGTAGCACTTTGTATGAAATCATTTTAAAAACACTTAATATACAATCCAGCAATCATATTCTATTTTGCCCAACAGTTGTGAAAACTTAGGTCAACACAAAATATCAATATTTATAGCAGCTTTAGACACAATAGCTACAAAGTGGGAGCAATCAATATAACCTTCAGAAAGCAAATGGTGTAAAAAATGGTAATATAGCCACACACTGGAATACTAGTAAGTGATGAAAAATGAAAGAGCTATAGATAAATTCTAAAGGTACTGTCCTAAGTGAAAAGAGTTAGATCGAAAAACTATATAATAAGAAGCCCTATTTATATGATATCTGAGAAAAGTGAAATTACAGATGTAGGCAACAAATCCACATTTGTCAAAGGTATGGAGTGTGGGAACGTAGTACCAGAGGAATATTAGGGGATTATTTTTAGGGTAGTGGAACTGATCGAGGTGATACTATAATGATAGATATGTAATACTATGCAATTTTCATAGACCATACAACTATATAGAAAAGAGTAGACCTTACTTTATTGAAATTAGGGTCAGTCTAGAAGTCAGAGGATCCCAAGATGAAGGCAGAAGATGCTAAAAGCATCGAACTGTATTAGAATATGATCCGATCTATTTAAAGAATGTTACATAACTAGCCACATTTTCCAGTATAGAAACTCAGTAATTAACCATTTTTTATCAAGAATCTGAAATCTGTTTAAATTACAAAAATATCTATGCAAAAGGAATATTGTTTTGTCTTGCCTATTTTTTCCACTCATAAATTTTAAGCCCAAATCATGTCTATATAATATTAGAGCTCTCAGAAACACTATTTTATGCTTTCTAGACCTGTAACACCAATGACTTCACACATTTGAAGATTTGAGACAAAAGTTCAAAGTATTTTTTAATGAATTTCACCAGTTGCTACTTGCAGGATATTTGAAGTTAGTATCTCAAATGACTCTCTTCAAACCAGATTTAAAGACGATACAACACAAACCCTACTCTGAACCCTTATTTTATGGTTTGATATGCATATCTCTCATTAAAAGGAATAAGAACAAAGATGACCCTATGTATCCAAGAGAAAATAAGTTAGAATTTCAAAAAGCTTTACATGATAATTACATTTTACCATAATGTGACTGTTTTAGCCAGGAAATTAATAAACAGTTGTATAACATTAGCTGAGTGGCTCTACCATGAAGGTGAAGGTGAAGTCGCTCAGTCGTGTCTGACTTTTGCAACCCCATGGACTGTAACCTACTAGGCTTCTCTGTCCATGGGATTCTCCAGGCAAAAATACTGGAGTGGATTGCCATTTCCTTCTCCAGGGCTCTACCATAGGGATGTACAATAAATAAGGCCACTCTATCACCCATTTCCTAAACTTGCTCCAATCTAAAATTCAGATCTTGGACTTGGGGCATTTTAGGCAATTGATGTCATTTACCTTCAATCAGCAACCCAAAAGGAATACAGACATCTATGATTTAGTTTAAATGCATTAGTTTAAAAGGTACACATATCAAAATCTTCACAACTGTATGTATATATATGACAGATTCACTTTGCTGAACAACTGAAACACAGTATTCTGAATCAACTATACCCCAATAAATCTAAAATAAACATGCAAACATAATAAGCTTTGCAACTGTCACTGGTTTGGTGCCTTGAAATTTCTATTTTATTGTATAAGAATGAAAGTGTAACCTGGACAAAAGGAATAAAATATCCAAATCCTGTGACATTTAAAACCATAACTTCTGGAATATTCCTACACATAGTAAAAGAGTCACTTGTGAAGTAGTACTGTCTGCTCAATAGAAAGTGCTTTGAGGACTGAATGAACAAACTTATGGTACCAGGATGCTACTCCATTTAACCACTTCAAAGGCACACTTATAATTTCAAGAATTATTTTAAATTTCTTGCCAGTAAAGAAAAAATATACATATTTTATTAATAATTGTACCTTAAAGTTTCTATATCTTATCATTGTATGAACTCTACTTTTTGAACTACTGAGTAGGTCTGGAAATTAGAACATTCTGTTCTTAAAATATTTCCCAGGAGCACCATTTTTATATTTACTGATAGTATTATTACTACTACATACAATATGCACAAAATCTGAGTGCTTTTTCAAAATGAAAGATACCAATTCTATCAACAGCTGATCACTGGAAAAATCTATGATGCTGGGAAAGATTTGAGGGCAAAAGGTGAAGAAGATGTCGGAGGATGAGATGGCTGGATGGCATCACCAATGCAATGGACATGAACTTGGGCAAACTTTGGGAGATGGTGAGGGACAGAGAGGCCTGGCATGCTGTAGGCCACAGGGTTACAAAGAATTGGCCATGACTGGGTAAATGAACAGCAACAACATCAACATTTTAGTAAACCAACTGGGAGTAGAGACCTCTGCATCTGAGTATATTCGGCTGAATATATTGGGTGTATGGTGTCATTTGAACATAGTTCTTGCTATTTTCATGTATTTGGAAAATGCATTACACAATAGGCAAATCTTATTTACTGTAAACTTAAACTTTGCAAGTTTAAATTACAAATTTAATTTATTTACTAGATAGCAGTAGATGATCTGAAAAGTTTCTGAGTTATAGTAGCTTTTTTTTTTAAGAAACTGGTATTTTTCATCTAGGTTATCAAATTAATAGGTAGGGTGTTGTTTTTAGTAACATGTTACTGTTGTTTCAATGTCTTCGGAAAGGATTCCCTTTAGTTTCTGATACCAGTACTTCAGGAATTCTTTTTTAATTTTATTGATTTCTTCAAAATAATAGCTTTAATTTATATATATATGTATTTTACTGTATTTATACTCTTCTCTTTTTCATTATTTCCACAATGATTTTATATCCTTTCTCCTGGCTTATGTTTACCTTTTTACTTGTTTGTTAAGGCAGAAGCTTAGACCATCAATTTAAGACCTTCTTTTCTAATACAGCTTTTAACACTACTATGTTTCCTTTGAGTAATCCCATAAATTCATCTCATAATTTTTGTTATGCTGTTATTTTCATTTTAATTCACTTTAAAACATGTTCTACTTTAAGACTTTTTTCAATATGTCATTTACTTAGAAGAGCAACATTTAATGCCCAGATATTTGTGGATTTTTTTATATATACAGTGTTGCTGACTCCTGATTTACTTCCATTAGGATCAAGGGACATACTGGTATAATTTCAACTCTTAAATTTGTTAAGATTAGTTTTAACCCAAGATATGGTCAGTTCTGTGTTGTTCCATATGCACTTATGGAACAAATGAATTTACAGAGTGAAATCCAAACAAAGCAACAATTGTATTCAATGTAGTGAAAAGTGAAAGTGAAAGTCACTCAGTCATGTCTTACTCTTTGCGATCCCATGGACTATACAGTCCATGAAATTCTCCAGGCCAGAATACTGGAGTGGGTAGCCCTTCCATTCTCCAGGGGATCATCCCAACCCAGGGATCGAACCCAGGTCTCCCACATTGCAGGTGGATTCTTTGCCAGCCGAGCCACAAGGGAAGCACAAGAATACTGGAGTGGGTAGTCTATCCCTTTTCCAGAGGATCTTCCCGACCCAGGAATCAAATTGGTGTCTCCTGAATTGCAGGCTGATTCTTTACCAACTGAGCTATGAGGGAAGCCCCTGCATTGTCAGGGTGGGGATTATGCAAGATATGGTCTTAAAAAGAACATGTATTTTGCTGTTTTGAGGTTATGTATTCTCTGAAAACCGATTGGGTAACATTTGCTTATAGAGTTAGTCCTGATTTCTCATTCATTGTTATTTTTCTCTCTACTTGCTCTATTAATTAAACAAGACAGGGGTGTTGAAGTCTGCAAGAGTGAATATATTCATGCATTTATTCAATCCTGCCAGTGTTTTCTTTAATGAAGTTTGAAGCTCTTCTCTTAGGTACATAAACATTTAGGACTGTTATATCTCCTTAATGAATTAACCCTGTTGTCAATATTTTATGTACCTCTTCATCCCAGGAATTCTCTTTATTACAGTTACATTCAAGTTTTCGTTAGATTACTCATTTCATTTTCCAGTCTTTTACTCTTTAACTATTTATGGTGATATTCAATGTGGGGTCTTGTAGAAAAGGCATAATCCTCACCCGGACGATGTCCATTATCCATGTGTGTGCTTATTTAGGTCCTCTACATTTAACGCAATTATTGTTGTATTTGAATTTCACTCTGTAATTTCATTTGTTTTCTGAGTGTCAACTCTTGTGTTCATTCTTCTATTGCATTTTTCCTGCCTCTTTAAAATTTTTAAATTGAAGTAAACTTGATTTACAGTAATGATAGTTTTAGGTGTACAGCTCAGTGATTCAGTTATTTTTCTCAGATTATATTCCAGTAGATTACTATACAATACTGAATATAACTACCTATGCTATATAGTAAGTCCTTGTTGCTTATCTATTTCATGTATATTAGCTGGGATCTATTAATCTCACACTCCTAATTTGTCCATCCCTGCCTCACTCTCCCATTTGGTAACCATAAGTTTGTTTTCTATGTCTGGGAGTCTGTTTCATACATGGATTCATTTTTAGTATTTTTCAGGTTCTGCATGTAAGTGATATCATATGTGTAAATCAATGAAATTAGAACATTCCCTCATGCCATATACAAAAAAATCAACTCAAAATAGTGTGAAGACCTAAGTATAAGGACAACACAAAATCTTAGAAGGGAAGATAGGGAAGACATTCTGACCAAAGTTGTAGCAGTCATTTTTGTTTAGATTAATCTTCCAAGAAAAAGAAACATAGCATCAAAAATAAACAAATAAAACAGAATCAAATGTGAAAGCTTTGGGAAACCATGAGCAAAACAAAAAGAACTTATGGAATGGGAGAAAATATTTCCAATTGATATGGCTGACAAGGAGTTAATATCCAAAATATACAAACAGCTCATACATATACATATACACACAATGGGGTTTTAGCCATTAAAATTAATATTATCATTTGCAACAACACAGATGGACACAGAAAGTATTATGCTTATTGAAGTAAGTCAGAAAGGCAAATACTAATGGATTTTTTAAAAATCTCATTTAATATATTCATTGACTTTTTAACTACATATATTTTTTGAATTATGTTTTAAAGTGTTGCTACAGTACAGGGATTACAATATGCATGTCAAACTACTCAATTTATAGCGAATATTCTACAATTTCAAGGTAAATATATAAATTTTATACACCAGAGTTCTTTACCCTATCTTAATGTATAGTTGTCATATGAACATTCTTAGATACTGAACATCTCTCAGATAAGGTTTTAAAATTTCAGCAAATTTTAAATTTAAATTTAGATTTTTAAAATAAAGAAAATATAGGTTACTAGGTTGAGATGTTTACCATCACTGTTGCTATCCTTTAGCTCTGATGTTCCAAGATTTCCATGGCTTCATTTCCCTTCTGCCAGAAGAACGTCATTTAGCATTGCTATTAGAGCAACTTTGCCACTGATAAATTCACCTGTTTTTCTACTTCTTTGCTCTTCATTTCTTTAAAATTTAAAATGGCTTTCCTATCACTTTTTTTTTTCATAAATGTAGTTTTCTTGGATGGGATACTGAGGTTGACAATCATTTTCAATATTTAAAAATATTTTCACACTGTATTCTGACCTTTATTTCTCTGGTGAGAAATATGAAGTAATTTCTATCAGTGTTCCTTATAAAGTTTTGAGTTCCTGATTCTTGACGTTCAGTCACTAAGTTATGTTCAACTCATTGTGACCCCCGGACCACAGCACACCAAGCTTACCTGTCCTTCACTATCTCCCCGAGTTTGCTCAAACTCACGTCCACTGAGTTGGTGATGCCATCCAACCATCTAATCCTCTGTTGACCTCTTCTCCTGATTTGCTTTCAAGTATGCTTTGGTCATGGCGTCGCAAAGAGTCAGATACAACTGAGCGACTGAACTGAGCTGATGCTTTGTTCTATACGTTTGGTTTTTATCCGTTTTGTTACAACATTATCTGAGTGTGACAGTCTTTGAATTTATTGTGTTTTCATTCCCCAATATTCTTCAATCTGCAAATTAACTTTTTCCTAAAGTTTAGAAAGTATTCAGCCATAATTACTTCAGTTTTTATATTTACCAATATTTCCCCTGTATTTTTCAGATTCCAACTTGAATGTTAAAGACCTATTGCTATTATCCTATGTGTCCCTGAGTTTTGTCTTTTTCTTTTCTCAGTCTCTCAAATAGATTAATGTGTATTATTTTTTCAAATTTACTTTTTTTTTTTAGCTGTCATTTTCATTCTTCAGTTGAGACTATCCAGGGAAGTTTTATATTAGTTAATGTACTTTTCAGCTTTTGACAGTGTCTTCTTTCATTTCATATGTATTTCCTATATTTAAGAACATTATTACAGTAGCTTCTCTAAAGTCTCTGATAATATCAAAACTTCTTATATTTATTAACTTTTCCCTGAGGGTTATGGTCTTCTGAGTCCCATGTTTTCAGGAAATTTTGGTCTATATTGTTGGCATTTTCTATATCATGGAACCCTGAGACATGTTATATCTTTTGGAGAATGCTGATTTTTTTTTTTTTTAATTAAATAGGCAGTCAACTTATCTACTTCATATAGAAATCTTTCCTGTAGGTTTCTGATGTCTGTGGAGTTTCTGATATCAGCTAATTTCTAAAGATGCTTGGGTGAACCCACCATATATACGACCCAGGGCCCAAGGTGGACCCTGAACAGTGCCCCATGCTATAGTTTAGCTCTTAAAGGAATGGCTTTTAAGACATACCAGCATTTGGTCAGTTTCAAAGGCAAACCGCTCAGGATTTTACACACAGATTTCAGAGCTTTCTCTCTCCAGCTCTACTCTCCATGGTTTTCCTCGAAGTTTCTGGTAAAGAGGGAGCCCATCCTCTGGCACTCTGAAGTTTGAAACCCCACATGCGAGTAGACATTTCATCCCAGTGCCACTGCCCTGAAGCAAGGCATCAAGAGAAAAAGGAGAAAGAAAAAGGATTCTCTTCACATGTAAGGATCATAAAGTCTGCCTTCTCTTGTTACTTTAGTCAGAAGTTATTCTCAAAGTTTTATATATCAGCATGGATATCACTCCCACTGCTGCCACAGGTCTAGTCCTTTTATGAGTGGGACTGGAACAATTAAAAAAAAAAAAAAAGAAGAAGAAGAAGAAGAGGTTTTCCCAAAATTTCTGTCCAGTGGTGTAGAGGGCTTGTTCTCTTGCTTGTTTTGGACAGAAAATGAGGGTTTTCTCTTGGAGTATTTACTGTACACACCTGCTTCAAGGTTCTGGAATATTGACTTACAAGGATATTAGAAGATAACTCAAAAAAAAAAAAAAAGAAAGAAAAGAACTTCATGGTCATAGTCGACATTCTGTCATTTTCTATTTTCCTGACCAATAACTCCATGATCTTTTAATTCAGAGACTCCTCAGACAGCTGCATTTAAAACTAATCGTTTTTAGAATCAGATTGGAAGATATGACAGAATGTGCTTATTCCATCTTAAGAAACAATTGATAGTTTAGCACATTATTATTTTAGTTATTGCTCTTAATAACACTATTGATCTTTTGATGTGTTAACCTGGCTATGCTACAGTCTCCAGTTACTTAAATATTAATCCAGGTGTGCCAGTGAAGGTAATTTATAGATGTATTCAAGGTCTACATTCAAGTTAAATTTAAGTAGGGAAAATGACTCTGCACAATTGTAATTGGCTTAAATAAATTAACCAAAAGTCTTAGGATCAAGAAATAAATTTACATATGTTTAGTCACTGTGATTTTTGAGATAGCTGGTTACAGAATTGTAAGTTCAATTATTTTGACTAATAAAACTGGTTTATCTGGGATCCAATTGTATTTCTTTTCAATCTTATATTTTCATTTTCCCCAACTACCAGTTACTCCTTATGAATATTTTAATATGATTGAGGATCCTCATACTTTAATAAGCTAACAGTAGTCCTCATTAACCTCTTCTAAAAATCCTTCCTCTCCTCTCACATTTTGTTTGATGAAATAGATATTTGCAGCTATTGACTCTTCTCTCCTTTTCTACCATGTTCTTGGCTCTTTAGTAATCTACAGTCTGTCTTCTTACCAGTCCAGTAAATGTGCTCTTAAGAAACACTAACTCTTCTGTGTTTAAATAAAAAAACAACTTTCCTGCCAATCGGTAACTTTTAGCATTGCTGAGCACTCCAACTGTCTCTAAATATTGACCTAGTTTCTTTTGTTGTTGTTATTTTTATTTCTATTTCCATCCCCAAATTTTCAATCTTTTCTTCTCCCATCAATTTCCCACACTCCTTTATTTAAGTCTGTCATCTACTCACTGTCTTTGTAATCTTCACACTATGGAATTCAATTAACTGTCATATTTTTTAAAATTTATAACTTCAACCTGAATCTCTAAAATCACAGCAATAATTGCTGCATATGTCCACTTGTTGGAGTAAGAAATGACAGTTCACTCCAGTACTCTTGACTGGGGAATCCTATGGACGGAGGAGCCTGGCAGACTACAGTCCATGGGGTCCCAAAGAGTCACACAAGATTGAAGCAATTTAACACACACATATGCAAGTCTACTTGTATTAATAAGTTTATAGGAGTTTATCTCAATGTGTCTAAAATTAGATTTATCTTTTCTCTCAAATATGCTTATGTAAACCCTATGTACCTAGTTTAATAAAATGCAGCAACAACCATCCACTTGCCAACACTTAGCATCTATGGCATCATCTTTAAATTTCTATCTGATCCATTTTTCATCACAAAATCATAGAAATAAAGGTTGTATCAGTCTAGTTCTCTCTTATCAGATAATTATTACCTTCACTCAACACTTTTGCAATAACACCATAACCACTTTCCCAGCCTCTAATTATTTCCCTGCATTCCTGTAGGGAGTATTATTTTTCCCCAAGACTTCTATTTGCAAATGGGCATATAATTAAAACCCTTTGGTTGTCAGCCATCCTACTTCAGATAATATAGAAAAAACAAAATTCTACAAATGACTATGCAATTTTGGTTTTAGCTCTTCTCTCATTTCTATTCCTTTCTTTGTCTATAGCCCAGCCATACAATCTTTTACATTTAAAAGCTTTCTCTGTTTTCTCCAAGCTCCATAGTTTTGTGCATGATGCACTTTTCCCTATATATTCTTTTGCAAAACACTTACTATTGGATTAACTCATGCTCTTCCTTTATATTCCAAGTGCAAAGTTAAAAGATTTTATTTTTCTAATATATTTGACTTTGTCTAATACACTATTATACATCACAAAAGACTAAAACCTGTGTTTGGGAAACAATGTTTTGATAGCAAGCAACAAAAATTACCAACGCAGTGAAGGCTCTGCAAGGAGGGTGAACAGAAAGTTAATATATTGGGTTGGCCAAGATGTTCCTTCAGGTTTTTCTATAACATATTACAGAGACATTTTGACCAACACTATACAAATGATGAAAGACCTTTGTCCAAGTTTAAAAGTTTGCTTTAAACTATCAAGAGTCCTCAAGTGAACTGATCAGATTTACACTATTTTGTTATGAGAACAATGAAATATTAAACTACTTATGAAGTCAAATTTGCAGCGGCATGTTGAATACCTATGTTTCCAAATTCAGAAAGCAGCTAAAAGTTCATCTACTTGAACAAAGAGCATATATGAAAAAATATTAAAAACTAGTATTTGTTTTCAGAAATGTTATACCTGATATTTCAGTTTCTTTAAAAATTATGCTACTCTAATGAGGTATTACTATTATTATTCAATTTTAAAGGTGAAATTATAGGCTCCAGATATTAAGTTACTTTTTAAGGGCATAATAGCCATAATAAATATATACAGGATACAAATTCAGCCTCAGTGAGCTGTTACATATAATTACATCATTATATAAAGAACAATATCTAATGGGAAAAAATCATCACCAATTAAGGAAAACAAAAGCACAATGTAAAGAAACAGTACATGTTTCTTAAATGTTTTTAAATGCTGATTTGTCTTTGAATCAAATCTACAAAAATTAGATCTTTTTAAAAATTAAAGTGACACAAAGTAAGGCATTTTAACTGATCTGCATCTATGTGTGATTATAATGGACTGTGTCTCTTATGAACATTCCATTGTTAGCCGATTTCTTGTGTAATTATAAGATGAAAAACAGATTACTGATATTACCCTCTGTGATGGGACTCCTTGCTGTTGCAAATGGAAGGAGATTTTTTTGAGTTAATTGAAAACACAGCTTGATGTTCCCCTGCAGTTTAAATACAGAAAGTAAATGCATAGAAAAATATTAATAAATAAACTGTGCTAAAGTAACATTTGAATTGACAAATTATTTGATAAAGAGAATTCTGAATTATAGTTATTTTATGATATTCAAGTATCTCCAAATATACAATGTGTACAATTCATTACTAAAACCAAAGATTTATTTTTAAATGAATGTTCATTATTTTCAGTAAACATTCAAATTAGCAACAGCAGTTACTGGGGAAAAATATTTTGTAAGAGTCAATATCTAAATAGGCATTTGTATAAAAGTTTTTAATATAGTATGTCACTTTTATAGAAACAAATTTTTTCCTAGGAAGGTATTTTCATTACTGCCATTCTACAAGTGACAAAACTAAGACGTGATAAAATTACTAACCATGCCTATAATGTAATAACTGATAAAGTGATAAAGTCAGGTACCATCTCTGGGACTATTCAATTTAATGATCTTCCTCTCTAAATTCACCCAGTGTTTTTGAAACAGGCACTATCTAATGTGCTAGGAATGAAATCATGAACTATAGCTAAAAAAAAAAAAAAAAAAAAAAAAAACTGTGTATATGGTAGACTGAGACTCATTGGAAAAGACCCTGATGATGGGAAAGATTGAAGGCAGGAGAAGGGACAAAAGAGGATGAGATGGTTGGATGGCATTACCGGCTCGAAGGACATGAGTATGAGTAAGCTCTGGGAGTTGCTGATGGACAGGGAAACCTGGTGCTCTGCAATCCATGGGGTCGCAAAGTGTCAGACACGACTGAGGAACTGAACTAAACTGAACTGAGACTGAAACAGGAAATAAATAATTACAGGAGTAACTATGCAATATGATTTATATGAATAATCTAATGGATAAGTAAAGAGAGTAGTTGGGGGAGAGGATATTGATGTTTCTGACAGAGTGGTCAAGAAGTCCTCTTCAAGTAGCAAACTCTTTAAAAAAATCAAACTGGAATAAAGTTAATAAAGTTAATGAATGAATCACAAGATACCATTAGAGTATTTATATACTAGGGCTTCACAGGTGACTCAGTGGTAAAGTATCAGCCTGCCAATGCAGGAGACACAGGAGATGTCTCCCACAGGTTAGATCCCTGGGTCAGGAAGATCCTCTAGAGGGGGAAATGACAATCAACTTCAATAACCTTGCCTGGAAAATTCCATGGACAGAGGAGCCTTGTGAGCTACAGTCTATGGAGTCGAAGAGTTGGACATGACTGAGCAACTGTGCACACACATTTATATCCTACATACTTCCTTACACGTATATTCCACATCATATTATTTTATATATGCTTTATATATGTGTGTTAAGTTGCTTCAGTAATGTCTGACTCCTTGTGATCCTATGGACTGTAGCCCACAAAAATTCTCTGTCCATGGGATTCTCCAGGCAAGAATACTGGAGCGGGATGCTCTGCCCTTCTTCAGGGGATCTTTTGGCCCTGGGATAGAATCTGCACCTCTAATATCTCCTGCATTCGCAGATGGGTTCTTTAGCACTAACTCCATCTGGGAATCCTACCTTTATATATACACAGACTTTTGTGTACATATAAACACATGAAAACCTATATATACATATATGTGTTTATATATAATATAGTCACGATGTATATTGTCACCCTGATTATTTAACTTATATGCAGAGTATATCATGAGAAACATTGGGCTGGAGGAAGCACAAGCTGGAATCAAAATTGACAGAAAAAATATCTACAACCTCTGATATGCAGATGATACCACCCTATGGCAGAAAGCAAAGAACTAAAGAGTCTCTTGATGAAAATGAAAGAGGAGACTTAGAAAGTTGGCTTAAAGCTCAACATTCAGAAAACTAAGATCATGGCATCTGGTCCCATCACTTCATGGCAAATAGGTGGGGAAACAGTGGAAACAGTGGCTGACTTAACTTTTGGTTCTCCAAAACCACTGCAGATGGTGAGTGCAGCCATGAAATTAAGAGATGCTTACTTTTGGAAGAAAAGTTATGAGCAACCTAGACAGCACATTAAAAACAAGAAACATTACTTTGCCAACAAAGGTCCGTCTCATCAAGGCTATGCTTTTTCCAGTAGTAATGTATGGATGTGAGAGTTAGACTATAAAAGAAAGCTGAGCATCGAAGAATTGATGTTTTTGAACTGTGATGTTGGAGAAAAGTCGTGAGAGTCCCTTGGACTGCAAGGATATCCAACCAATCCATCCTAAAGGAAATCAATCTAGAATATTCTTTGGAAGGGCTGATGTTGAAGCTGAAATTTCAATATTTTGGCCACCTAATGCAAATATTTTGGCACCCCACTCTAAGTACTCTTGCCTGGAAAGTCCCATGGATGGGGGAGCCTAGTAGGCTGCAGTCCATTGGGTCATGAAGAGTCGGACACGACTGAGTGACTTCACTTTCACTTTTCGTTTTCATGCAGTGGAGAAGGAAATGGCAATCCACTCCAGTGTTCTTGCCTGGAGAATCCCAGGAATGGGGAGCCTGGTGGGTTGCCGTCTCTGGGGTCGCACAGAGTCGGACACGACTGAAGCGACTTAGCAGCGGTAGCAGCAGCAGCAATGCAAAGAACTGACTCATTTGGAAAGACTCTGATGCTGGGAAAGATAGAAGGTGGGAGGGGAAGGGGACAATAGAGGATGAGATGGTTGGCTGGCATCACCGACTCAATGGACATGAGCCTGAGTAAACTCTGGAGTTGGTGATATACATGCTGCATGCTGCACTCCATGGGGTTGCAAAGAGTTGGACACGATTGAGCGACTGAACTGAACTGACTGATATACATATAATTTTTTCTAGATTTAAAAGTCTCTCACCTAAATTTAAAATTTGTTCAAGAAATAAACCTCTAAGCATTTCAGAATCAAGATAAATGTATAATTATTCCAGCCCTTATTTCTACTTCTCATGCCATATATAATCACACCCACTGTAGACATGGTGGAAATAAGTTGTTTTACTGACTAAATATATTTTTGATAAATGATTTTGTATTAGGACATACTGTGAGTGTGTGTGATACTTAGTATGCCATATATATCATATAAGTATATATGCATATACACATATATTATATGTGTGTGTGTGGGTATGCATCAACAGTATGAATATATATGAATTCCATTCCTATTCCAAGCATCAGTTCAAAAACCTCAGGCATCCTTGTCAGAGAAATTACCAACCTCTTATTCCCCAATTCCTGACTATTCAGTTAAACTATTATTTCCTGATCACAACTGTAATATTTGACCATCTCTCGATTCAGACAACAAAGACAAATAAATATGCTGCTGACTTGGCAAGCATCTTATAGCATCTATAACATGTTATAGCATATTATAACATCTCATGCTGTCACAGCCCATACCTAGTTGGAATAATAGATCTGTGTATAATCTAGATTTTTAAAACATTTTAACAAATATTCAAAGTATTTCCTGTGAAAAACTACATGTAAACTGGGGGCAAAATGGCAGGCAGCTAGGAGTGAATATGGTAGGACTATTAGAAACATATTGTAAACTCACTTGTGCCTGGGTAATTGCTATTGCTAAATCAGGAGAATGTATACTATTTTCAAAGGAAAGATACACTGCTGCTACAACAGAAGCTAAAATGTGACAACTTACTATTTATAATGGCACCTCAGGTTACATGGGTACCATATGTCCCAAGGACAAGTATTAAGTTTCTAACATGGTAACAAGCTATAAAAAGTATCTCACATAGCTAAGGAACCCAGATCTCTAGGGATGGTCTCTGTGTATCTTCTATTAGGACTTTTAAACAAATTTAATATGATATACCCATTTATTAAAGTACAGTTGGATCTGCTGGGTTACAAAGACCAGCTGAGAAGAAAATGGGATCTTACATTCCACCCTGGAAATGTTGCACAATCTTTTCTGGTGCAGGGTTACACTCAAGTCCTGCAGCCTTTGAAACTACCTGAATGCAATGTATTTTGCTTCTAAAATCTAAGGGGCCCAAACAAGCTTTGTGTTAGTTACAGGCTGTTTTAGTTATAGCCTGTATAAATAATAGTAATATGTGTTCTAATTTGAAGAGGATACTATGCCAGTTTAGATCACTGGATCCCTAAAAATTTCACTGAAGTACAAGGACCTTGAATTTCCCTGCTTTATTTTTCATCTTTTTAGCAGATATGTGTCATAACTTTGTTCTTTTCTCATTCTTAAGTCTAAGCAGCATGCTATTACCAACTGTGTTACATTCTATGTTATGCCAAGGAAATTGAGATCTTTGCACTCTTCTACTATATTGCATGTAGTAGTCCTTAAAACAGCAAAAAGATCAATTGCCACATCAGGGGCTTAATATTACATTCCAGGCCTTGCTCCAGGAAGGGTATCACACTTGAAACTGCGGTGCAATTTAAATAAGGACGAAGTAAAATTTCTCTAAAATCTACAGCCATTCTTGGAGACTGATAAAACTTCTGAAGAGAATAAATGAGGAGTTTCCCCACTGATTCATATGGAAAAGAATCAGCCCACAATGCAGGAGACCCAGGTTCAATCCTTGGGTCAGGAAGATCAACTGGAGAAGGGAATGGCCACCCACTTCCAGTACTCTTGCCTGGAGAATCCCATGGACAGAAGAGCCATGGCAGGCTGTATACATGGACTGTACATGGTGTCACAGTGAGTCAGACCACAGGGTGACTAACACTTTCACCTTCTTTTTCTCATAATATAAATAAGAATGCGACAGAAATCACTGACCTCCTTTTTCTAAGTTTTTTTTTTTTTTTTCTAGTGGCATTAGCTTATTGAATTTCTCCCAGTTATGTAGTTTTTTGTTGTTGTTGTTTTGTTTTTTTAATTTCCCAGACTGGGTAAAAGGAGGCTAGCAAATGGCTTCCACATAGCACTACCTATATTAAAGCCCTCAGCCTGTTACCGTAGAACTACTATGGGAAATCTGCTGGTTGGCAACAAGTTTACTCTAATCACATATACAGGAACTAGAGAATTAGGACAGACCAGCTCCTTGGACCCAATGGAGTCATGTACAAGATCTGTGTCCAAACTTATTAATAATTACTGGAGGTCCAGAACTAAACTTTTACTGGTGGAGGAGGGCCATATTGCTTGCCCAAGGAATAATATTAATGCAACACCAATGTCCACTAAAACATGAAAGCTTTATTTCCTCATATTTTTCATTTTATAAGTTCTGAAATTTAATTATCTATAACTACCCCAGCCACTAGTGGTTGTCACTCCAGCAATCATGAGCAGCAGTTGCATGTCTTACCAAAGCCTGGGCTTTCCTGGATGCTTCAACAGCCAGGGGTGGTAATTTAATTAACCCAATGCCAGGGCACACCATATCCTTAGTATATTTCTTTTCCAAGGCAAAGAAACTCAGTTTCTGGAAACCTCAGAATTTCATTCAGAAAGGTATATTTCCTGAAAATGCTTTGGTGTCTGTTATTGTTTCACCTGTGGTCCAGTCAGAACACAGAAAACACATTGTGTGCTGAACTGGGCCCATAAAGGTGAGGCGACCGTGTACTTCTTTCCCTAAGTCCATATCCAGTGACATCCAAGGGCACTTTGAAATCTGCTGTGTTGGGAGTATTCAAACCTAAGAAATGAACAAATTATACAGATCATGGATCCCCTTACCTCATGCCAACTAGCAGTTAAACGTTTATCATACCACTGTATTTTATGCACTTATGCATGTTTAATTCAGGAAATCGATTAAACGCATCTTGGATAGCTAAGAGCAAAATGATGTCCTTGCTTTTATTTAGAAATCAATAATTATAGGAATAAGTTCCAACCTTTAAAGGAGATGTTATTATGACTACCTAGGGGCTCAAAAAAGAAGTACAATGAAGTGCATTCTTTGAAGAAAGTTGCACTCCTCTTGATCTCTATGCTGTTCAGACCAAAGAGAGTAACATGTCTCAGAGGGGCACACACTGCTACATGGGACATAATCTCTTACGGCTTCAGGGGAGAATCTGTCTGCCAGCGGATTAGAAGACTGATGTGGCTGTCACTCTGACAAAAGGACCTGACTTGTTTCTTCTTAGTTATCTCTGTGAGCCCAGCGATGGTGGTGTTGGGAATGCCACTGGAAGTTGATAGCAACCGACCACTGAAGATAACAAAAGAGACTTTAATATATAAAACAACCTTATTTTCTATTCTTATCATCTGATGTTCCCCTAATGTCTATTGGTGGTGGTAGTTTAGTCACTAAGTCACGTCTGACTCTTATGAACCCATGGACTGGAGCCCACCACCTGTCCATGGGATTTCCCAGGTAAGAATCCTGGAGCAGGTTGCCATTTTCTTCTCTAGAGGATCTTCTTGACTCACGGATCAAATCCAGATCTTCTGCATTGAAGGTGGATTATTTATCAACTGACCCACCAGGGAAGTCCTAAAAGAAAGCCAGCTGGTCAGAGAAATTGGGAAATATCATTTGTAAAGTAAAAGCCTAGGGAAAAATAAAATTCATATAAAAAACAGACTTGGAATTAGTAGTAAGTAACCAGAATTTATAACATCTATCTTGTAAAAGTGTTTAAAATTTTATACTGAGAGCAACTGAACAGGCATGAAATGCTTGATAGGGAAGAGCTAATCAAATATAACTTTAGAAAAAGCACTTGGCATTAGTGATCAGGGTACACAGGAAACAAGATGGAAATAATGGTAAAGGAAACATTTAAAAGACTGTTGCAGTAACTTAGGTGACAGTTTTTGAGAGCCTCAATTATAGCAGTGGCAGTGTGCTGGAGGAAAAGCTTAGTTGAAATAGCAACTCAGGACATCAAATTCCATTTGTCTTCCTACTAATTGAGTAACACAAAGGAAAAACTAGCTTTAAACTCTGAAACTATTTTCCTATGGAAATTTTTTAAATATGCCAAACTATATAATAAAGAAGTTATTGAATACAGAGTATATTTCATTACTTCTAATTTTAAATCATTAAGACATTCATTGCTTCTATTTAAACACATAATGTTCAACTGCAAACTTTATTCACTGTTGTCCAAAGGATAGTTTAACTATCAAATTAATTTGAGAATTAAAAATATAATTGCAAGTTAGAGATGCCATTATTTCACCATAATAGTTTGGCTGAAAATAAAATAATTTATTCAATTATACAGCAATAAAGCAGATTTAATAATTGTTTTCATAACTTCATAGTAATTTATGCCCTAATAAATATATTCAGATCTGAAGTAAAGTATTCTTCCATTATGTTTATATTCTAGTATAGCAATGTGTAACACACTGAAAATTATTTAAGGCCTTGATCTTGATTATTCAGATAGTAGTATTCTGGAGTCATTATATATCCTAATTTGCATCAGATATAGAATTAAGAGCATTAATATAATCTAAGGGCACATATATGTTGCTGGGAAAATGTTTATTGATGGGTTCATGTACAAGCCACTCACAAGCCCATGTGCCACTGGTGTTTCAGAGAACCAGGATTAGGCAACAAACCGACAGTGTTACTGAAAATTACCAAAACTGCAAAGTTTGGGCCCAACAGAAGTAACCAAATGGCCAAATGAAAACTGTCTAAAATGTTAGTCTGGGTACTATTCAAGTAAGTGTTGGCCTCCAGAGGTGCTACTAATAAGTATGAAATAGAGACAAGACATCCTCAACAGCAGTTCAATTTTCAAAATCAGGAGATCATGCCAAGGCAGACGCCCTGTGCTATTAAAAGATTCAGTTTCAGGAGGGGCAGCTCATGAAGTGCTACTATGGGGCATGACACGAGTTTCTCTGTTATTCCATCTGATTTCATCAAATTAAACAATCTGATTAATCGTTCTCATTAGCAACAAAAGATATGCAGGAGACTGGCTCTCGTTTCTTGATCTAATGTGAATCACCTTAGCTCTCTGCACTTCCGGATGAATTCTTGTTGAAGGAGAAGGAGTTTGCTGACATATTTACAGTACCTGATTTGACTGCCTTAGAAACAGACTTGTACCAATAGATGGCACAAAAAGACACTTCCTATGGGATAAAGGAAAGGCAAAAACAGGTGAAACAGAGCTTACCTAACAACGACTGAAATTCTATAGAAATACTGAAGGTGTCACAACTCTAGGAGTATATTTAACCCACAATTAGCTAGTTAAAGAAAAAATAACTTATTAGCACCATAAAATAATAATCAATTTCAGCAGAGTTGACAATGATGTGGAGAAGGGAGGATTAACAGGTAAAAAGAAAGACTGGATGCTTCTGCAAACACTTTGCCAAAACAGTAAACAAAATGTTAAATTGAAAAAAAAAAAAAAAAGGAAATAAGAAATTTTAAGATATAAGACCTAAAGGCAAACTGTGCTGCGCTTCTGCTTAGTTGCTCAGTCATGTCCAACTCTTTGTGACCCCATGGACTAGAGTCCACCAGGCTGCTCTGTCCATGGGGATTTATCCAGGCAAGAATACTGGAGTGGGCTGCTGTGCCCTCCTCCAGGGGATCTTCCCACCTCAGGGACTGAACCCAGGTCTCCCGTTTTGGAAGCAGATTCTTTACCATCGGAGCCACTTGGGAAGCCCAAAAGCAAACTACTTAGGCATAATTTCCCCATGGACTATATATTCTAATAAAACAACAACAAAAAAGGTGACACATACAGTCTTTGATAAGGAACCATGTTAATTTTGAAAATATAAAATAGCTGGGATATGTGCTTTAAAAGGATATAAGCTCTGAACATATTTATTAGTATAATTCAATAAAAGTGAATCTCTTTATATTTATTTCAGGATGTTGTTAAATTTAGATGAACATCCAAAAGCAATGACAAAACAATCTAATCCTTTACAACAGTCTTTTGAAAAATGCCAAAGGTGCTGCAGTAACCCCTGGGGAAAACTTCATAAAGTACCTGTCACCCAATTATCTTTTGAAAGCCTCAAGCTCTGATATTGCATGCCTCCCTCCCTCCCTGCCTTTCTCCCTCCCTTCCTCAGACAGTGCAGTATGCCTCAGAATTCCTCAAATTCAGCCCAATTCTGTGCTTTTGAAAGGGTACTTCCTTCTGCTTTTTGACCATAGTCTGTCCTCCCCTAAGATATTTTGAATTCTCAAATGCAAAAGAGACAATTCAGTTTGAGTTACTTTCAATTCTCTCAACACTTACAATGATCTGAACAAAAGGGATAGTAACCACATACTCTCTACAGTCTTTATAAGCAGAAGATGTGTCTTTTAAAAACAAATTACTCATTATCCATCTCATATTTTATACACACAATTGCACTGAGAGCCACATCAATTCAGTTCAGTTCCTTAGTCGTGTACGACTCTTTGCGACCCCATGGACAACAGCACTCCAGGCCTCCCTGTCCATCACCAACTCCTGGAGTCTACTCAGACTCACATCCGTCACGTCGGTGATGCCATCCAACCATTTCATCCTCTGTCGTCCCCTTCTCCTCCTGCCTTCAATATTTCCCAACATCAGGGTCTTTTCAGATGAGTCCATTCTTCGCACCAGGTGGCCAAAGTACTGGAGTTTCAGCTTCAACATCAGTCCTTCCAATGCACACCCAGGACTGATCTTCTTTAGGATGGACTGGTTGGATCTCCTCACAGTTGAAGGGACTCTCAAGGGGGTCTTCTCCAACACCACAGTTCATATTAGCCTCCCATAAATATCTACATTTGAAGTAGAAACTATGTCTTAAAAATAATTTATCTGAATGTAGCAGTTTTATCTTTCCATCCCACTCCCACAGATCTTACCTGCTCTGCCTGAAAGAAACTGATTGCTCAGCAGTAAAGAATTTGCCTGCAAATGCAGGAGACCTGGGTTCCATCCCTGGGTCAAGAAGATCTCCTGGAGAGGGAAATGGCCTTATGCTTTCCAGTCTTCTTGACTGGGAAATCCCACATACAGAGGGGCCTTACGGGCTCTAGTCAGGGTTCCAAGAGTTAGATACCACTTAGCAACTAAACTATCACCACCATTAGAACTTGATAACTCTTCGTTTTTGATAATTCCACTTTATTTTTTTTCTTACATTTCTATCAAGTCTGTTTGGTAAAGCATTTGAGCATGTATGTATGTGTATGCATGTATCATATATGTGTGACCAATTAAAATAAATCAAAATAAATAAAACAATAAAATGGATATTGATTTTTGCAGTTTAAAAGAGAATTTGCTACAGATTTTATAGCAATTCTGAAAGAAAATATTCTGACATTTGCCAGCTGTGAGAATTGTATTTCAGATAAACAACATTGGTCCCATTTTAGTCCAAAATCATATTACAGCTGCTGAGTAAAGAATGAATTTAGATTTCTTCAATTTTTTTTTCCAAGGGGGAAGGTTATAAAGACTGAATGAATTAGTAATGCAGGCATTAAAATAGTTTCAGCATGCAGTTCAAATTTCAAATATAGAAACAAATTAGTTTCAAATCTCATATTCCATACACTCAGTGATCACACTGTCCCTATAAAGGGTAAATACATTATGAATTCTAAGACATGGTTCCCTTTGAAGTAAGCAGTGATCTCAACTTGATGAAACCAATAAAAGATGTGGAACTGGCTGTATTAATTAAAAAGTAGAATAGATTTTAAAAATAGAATATAACTTATCAGAGTGCATGTCTACTGTAAGGATAAGTATAGTCTTTGATATTTTCCTTTGGATATGTAAATAAATATTTTTATACAATGCATTTCTGAGTTACTTTCTAAGTTACAAGTAGATATAAAAAATACACTGATCTTAATTGTACATTTCACTTAATTTTGACTAATTTATACATCTAGGAAATCAACACAAAAATACAAAGCAGTGTCATCAGCCTAGAACCTTCCCTAATGCCCTTTTCAGCTATCTGCCTCTACCAGAAAGGCAAGCACTATTCCAACTTCAGTTGATTTGTTTTGCAAATTCTACAACTTCAAATAAGTAGGGTGATATAGGATATGTTCCCTTTTTTCCTTCTGTGTATGTTGCATTGGCTTTGCTATTTTAAAAGTCTAAGCATGACAGTTTAGAATGTTTAGATTTAGACATTACTTTTATAATATAAACTTTATAATTTCATATTATGAACTTTTCTTATAGCCCTGCTTTAGCCACAAGACATAAATTTCTATATACTGTGTTTTCATTTGTGTTCAGTTTAAAATATTTTCTGATTTGCCTTGCTATATATATCCTTAAAAGTATATATCCCTACTGCTTGAAATTTTTAATCTATTTCTTACAATTATGGAGAGAGGGAATACTAAGACTCAAATTACATTTATGTCTACGTATTGGTTTCCTTTTTAATCTGTCAGTTATGTTTCTACTGTTAGGAAGAATATGTATGGTCAGAATTATTATTTTGTGGTGGATATGTGAAGCTCTATTAGGGACATATACATAATTTAATTGTGAGGCTGTCTATGTCTGATCATGTTCTTTGTCTTGAAGCCAAGTTTATCTCATAGTAATATACCATGTTAGGTTTCTTATGACTTTAATTATAATTTTTTCTTGCATTTTAACTGCAATCTATCAATATTTGTTACTTCATATTTATAGTTTCTGTCTCATAAACAGCATATAATTGTGTCTTCACTTATTGATGCTGATAATCTGTAACTTTCTAGTTGGAGTTATTAGCATATCTACAACTGTGCAGTCATTAGTAATGACTGACCTTAAGTTAATCACATTTTTTTTTTTCTATTTGCTTCCTCACTTCTCTTTATCTTTGATACTCTTGACATATTTGGAACTGAAGAATTTCTCTAACTCTATTCTCATTTGAAATGCTGTATATAACTGTGTTATTCTTTGGAGATTGTGCTAGGTTGTAATGATGTTTTTAAATTATTATAATTTATACTAAATTAATATTAAACTTTTTTTTATGAAGGCAAGGATTCTATCTGCTGTTATTATATGTACAGTGCTACATCTCTAGCATTCAGAACACTGATACAAAGTAGGAACCCAATAAATGCTGAATAAAAGAATGTTAGCTATTATTGTCTATGCTGATTTTACTCAAGGATTTAGGACCGACAGTGCAAGCCTAGAGGACTGGAGGGGAAGACTGAGTATCTATTAACAGGAAGGATATAGGATTTCCTGGAAAGAAATTACTCTTCAAATACAGAGCCCCTGAGAGAAATTTACTAGGGATTCCCAGGAAGAACCTCAGGACAGAAGTGAATCTGTCTGCATCTTGACCTTGAATTTCCCAGATGCTAGAATGGTTCCAGTGCTCTTTACTCCTTCCTGAAGATTTGGGTTTTTATCTGGTATGAAAAGGCTTCCTTTGGCATGTCCTATAATTGAGGTCTGTAGGTGATGGAGTCTCTCAGTATCTTTTCTGCTAATATTTTTATTTCACCCTCATTCTTGAAAGGTAGTTTATTGGATTTAAATATATATATGTATATTATATATAGTAAATATATATTAAATATTATGCTTATTTAATATTTAATATCATTTATTATTTATATAGTGAATATATTAAATAAGTTTAATTTATTTAATATTATTTATTTATTATTTAATATTTATTTAATAAATATTAAATATTATATAGCAAATATATATATAGAAAATAGGTACAGAGCTCATGAAGGCTATTTTTACTGGACATAAAATTCCATGCAGAATTTCTTTCATCACTTTAAAAATATTCCACTGTCTCCTGACCTCCACAGTTTTTGAGTGAGCAGTCAATACAATTCTTGGTGTTATATACGTTGTGCCTCCCCCACCTCACCCACACACTGGCTATATTCAAGATTCTTTCTTTATCTTTGGTTTCCAGCCCTCAGTTAGAATGTGATGAGCCTAGGGAGTTTTCTTTCAATTTATCCTGCTTGGTCTCTTGGTGTATCTTTTGAATTTTAAAATTTCTTTTATGATATTTGTAAACTTAATTCCTATTTTTGGTTTTCTAAAAATACTGTACTTTATTCTACCTATTTTCTCTCTTTTTCTTCTAGCTCTTTAATTGTATGTATGTTAGAACCTATAATACTGTCCCACAGGTCTATAAGATACTTGTTTTTTGTTTGTTTGTTTTTTAAACATTTTTCTTTCCATCCTCAGATTCAGTTAGTTCAGTTCAGTTACTCAGTTGTGTCCAACTCTTCACGACCCCATGGACTGCAGCACTCCAGGCTTTGCAGTCCTTCCCCAACTCCTGGAGCCTGATCAACCTCATATCCATCAAGTTGGTGATAGCATCCAATCATCTCATCCTCTGTCGCCCCTACTCCTCCTGCTTTTCAAACCTCCTCAGCATCAGGGTCTCTTCCAACGAGCTGGCTCTTTGCATTAGGTGGCCAAAGTATTGGAGTTTCAGCATCAGTCATTCCAATGAATATTCAGGACTGATTTTGTTTAGGATTGACTGGTTTGAACTGATTGCAGTCCAAGGTACTCTAAAGAGTCTTCTCCAACACCACAGTTCAAAAGCATCAATTCATCAGTGTTCAGCTTTCTTTATGGCCCAACACTCACATCCATACATGACTACTGGAAAAACCATAGCTTTGACTATGTGGACCTTTGTTGGTAAAGTAATATCTTTGTTTTTTAATATGCAGTTTAGGCTGATCATAACTTTTCTTCCAAGGAGCAAGTAACTTTTAATTTCATAGCTGCAGTTCACCATCTGCAGTGATTTTGGAGCCCAAGAAAATAAAGGCTGTCAGTGTTTCCACTGTTTACCCATCTATTTGCTGTGAAGTGATTAGACCAGATGCCATGATCTTAGTTTGCTGAATGTTGAGTTTTAAGCCATTTTTTTCTCTCCTCTTTCACCTTCATTGAGACTCTTTTTTAAAAAAAATATACATTTATTTATCTTAATTGGAGGTTAATTACTTTATAATATTAAGAGACTCTTTAATACATCTTCACTTTCTGCCACAAGGGTGGTGTCACCTGTATATCTGAGGTTATTGATATTTCTCCCAGCAATCTTGACTCCAGCTCATGCTTCATCCAGCCCAGCATTTCTCATGATGTTATCAGTTCAGTGCAGTTCAGTCACTCAGTCGTGTCCGATTCTTTGTGATCCCATGAATCGCAGCATGCCAGGTCTCCCTGTCCATCACCATCTCTCGGAGTTCACTCAGACTCACGTCCATCAAGTCCGTGATGCCATCCAGCCGTCTCATCCTCGGTCATCCCCTTCTCCTCCTGCCCCCAATCCCTCCCAGCATCAGAGTCTTTTCCAATGAGTCAACACTTCCCATGAGGTGGCCTAAGTACTGGAGTTTCAGCTTTAGCATCATTCCTTCCAAAGAAATCCCAGGGTTGATCTCCTTCAAAATGGACTGGTTGGATCTCCTTGCAGTCCAAGGGACTCTCGTGTCTTCTCCAACACCACAGTTCAAAAGCATCAATTCTTTGGCACTCAGCCTTCTTCACAGTCCAAATCTCACATCCATATATGACCACAGGAAAAACCATAGCCTTGACTAGATGGACCTTAGTCAGCAATGTCTCTGCTTTTCAATATACTCTCTAGGTTGGTCATAACTTTTCTTCCAAGGAGTAAGTGTCTTCTAATTTCATGGCTGCAGTCACCATCTGCAGTGATTTTGGAGCCCAAAAAAAAAAGTCTGACACTGTTTCCACTGTTTCTCCATCTATTTCCCATGAAGTGATGGGACCGGATGCCACGATCTTCGTTTTCTGAATGTTGAGTTTTAAGCCAACTTTTTCGCTCTCCTCTTTCACTTTTATCAAGAGGCTTTTTAGCGCCTCTTCACTTTCTGCCATAAGGGTGGTGTCATCTGCATATACGAGGTTATTGATATTTCTCCCGGCAATCTTGATTCCAGCTTGTATTTCTTCCAGTCCAGCATTTCTCAAGATGTACTCTGCGTAGAAGTTAAATAAGCAGGGTAACAATATACAGCCTTGACGTACTCCTTTTCCTATTTGGAACCAGTCTGTTTTCCATGTCCAGTTCTAACTCTTGCTTCCTGACCTGCATACAGATTTCTCAAGAGTCAGGTCAGGTGGTCTGGTATTCCCATCTCTTTCAGAATTTTCCAAAGTTTATTGTGATCCACACAATCAAAGGCTTAGTCAATAAATCAGAAATAGATGTTTTTCTGGAACTCTCTTTCTTTTTCCATGATCCAGCAGATGTTGGCAATTTGATCTCTGGTTCCTCTGCCTTTTCTAAAACCAGCTTTAACATCAGGGAGTTCACAGTTCACGTATTGCTGAAGCTGGGCTTGGAGAATTTTGAGCATTACTTTACTAGCATGTGAGATGGGTGCAATTGTGCAGTAGTTTGAGCATTCTTTGGCATTGCCTTTCTTTGGGATTGGAACGAAAACTGACCATTTCCAGTCCTGTGGCCACTGCTGAGTTTTCCAAATAAGCTAAGTAAGGAGGTGACAACATACAGCCTTGACATACTCCTTCTCAACTGGGAACCAATCTGTGTTCCATGTCTGATTCTAACTGTTGCTTCTTGACCAGCATACAGGTTTCTCAGGAGGCAGGTAAGGTGGTCTGGCATACCCATCTCTTGAAGAATTTTCCACAGTTTCTTGTAATCCACATAGTCAAAGCCTTTAGCATAGTCAGTGAAGCAGAAGTAAATGTTTTGTTTTTTTTTTTTTTTTTTCTGAATTCTCTTGCTTTATTTATGATCCAACAGATGTTGGCAATTTGATCTCTGGTTCCTCTGCCTTTTGTAAATCCAGCTTGAAGTTCTTGATTCACGTGCTATTGAAGCCTAGCTTGGAGAATTTTGAGCATTACCTTGTAGCATGTGAAATGAGTGCAATAGTACAGTACTTTGAACATTCTTTCACATTCCCTTTCTTTGGGATTGTAATGAAAACTGACCTTTTTCATTTTGTGGCCACTGCTGAGTTTTCAAAATTTGCTGGCATACTGAGTACAGCAGTTTCACAGCATCATCTTCTAGGACTTGAAATAGCTCTGCTAAAATTCCACCACCTTTACTAGTTTTGTTTGCAGTGATGTTTCTGAAGGCCCACTTAACTTCACACTCCAGGATGTCTGGCTCTAGGTGAGTGATCATACCATAATGATTATCTGGGTCATGAAGATATTTTTTTTTTTGTATAGTTCATCTGTATATTCTTCAGATAAAATTAATTCTATTCATCTACTATCCAAGTCAATAACTAGTTTCTCTTTTTTCTCCATTCTGCTGTTAAATACACCCAGTGAATTTTTTTCTTCTCCTGAGCTATCTCAGTTATTTTATACTTTATTTTTTTAATCCCTTAATTTAAAAAAAAAAAAACAAAAGTGTGTGTGTTAGTCACCTATTCGTGTCCAACTCTTTCTAATCCTGCCGGGGTCCAGCCCTGGTGGATCCAAGGTAATTCGAAGGTTGGAATGGAGAAGGCATCCTGGAAAAAAACTTATTTAATTACAGATATATATAGATATTAGAAGTGTATAGTGTAGTAGGAAAATTATTGAAGAAAAAGAGGCTGAATAACTGGTTTAAGTGGAATACTAATCACCACCTACGTAGGCCACAGGCATCTTTCAGTTCTCCCAAAGGAGAGGAGGCACTGAGGTCTCCCCAGTCTGATCTTAGAAGCCCAGGCAGAGTTAGTAGGCTTGGTGCATACCCCCATACCAGATGGGAATTCAGCCAGGAAAACGGGGAGTAAGAAAGAAATGACTCGGGGAATCAGTCTTTCCAGAAACCGATCCCATTTATTTATTTTTCAGGTTTGTTTTTATACCTTTTGTTATACATAGGGATGAATACAGAGTCACGCAGGGGTCAGCAGACCTGACCCTTGTCACAATCAGGTGCTTCATATAAAATTATACAAAGGTCTTGAGTTTTTACATCATCTGACCATGGGGTCTGCTGACATTTTATGGCCGTTTCTGATACCGGTCAGTTAACTAGAAAACTTATTTTTCCAGGGGTGATTTTTTCTTAAATCAGGCACCACCCTCCACATAAAGTTGCATTCCTATAGAGTGAGGGTGTAGTGAGTTACAACAAGGAAAGGAATTTACTTAATCCAAGGTTAACATGATTAATCTTAAAGGTTAATACTTCTTTCCCCTATATGCTAGTTATATTCATTATAAGGGCAGGGAATATGGAGATTTAGCAGCAAACATCAGCCCAACAAGTGAAAATCCTTTCACCAATGCTCCCCTAAGATCTATTTAGTCTTAAGATAGTGATAAAGTTACATTTTTACATAGCCAAGGACACAGTGATTTATATCAAAGTACAGTGATCTATAACAAAAGAGAAAATTCATTAACTCAAAAAGTCTAGTATTGCTAACATCAAAAACTACTATATTTCCTTTTCTATATTCCAAATACATTGATTAATATATTCCCTGGTGCCTAAGGATATGGAGGCCTGGTGGCAATCATTGACTCATCAATGAGAAAAGCCCTATGCTAATTAAGACTGTCAAAATACTCCAAAACTCTCTGTGCTGTTTATGGTTGAGAGGTTGTCACACAAGCTAGTCTGTCAGCAGAGAGGTTTGACCTGAGACACCCTTGTCACACTCAGGGCAGGGAATTAGCAGTAATTATTGGCACGACAAATGAAAAAAACCATCACCAATATAATTCCTAATCAACCCACTAATACTATACTAATAATCTTCTAACTTCTCAAAAGAGTCTGTATTTAGAAAGTTTTAAAGCATCCCATGCCTCTCACAGCTGGGAGGCTGTAAACAATCACATGTGGCCGGAGGAACCTGATCAGGCAGGCCAGAGAACCTTCAGAGTTCGTAAGTTGAAACACTCTTGTCACGCCCAGGAATTTTTATTAACTGGAGCTGCAAGTTAACTCCTTCTCCGAGAGAAATGGTTATGAGGGAGAGGTCTCCGTAAAGTACTCTGGTTTTGGGGTAGATGCTCGGGAACAGGGGATTTTCTGAGGCTTGATCACGCCTTTGCGTATGCCAAGTGTCCTTCCTCATGACCTTTGCCATGGGCGGAGTTCCTCACGCTGGCCCCAACACTGACCCCATGGACTGTAGCCTGCAAAACTCTTCTCTCCATGGAATTCTCCAGGCAAGAATACTAGAATGGGTTTACATTTCCTCCTCCAAAGGATCTTTCTGACCCAGGGATAGAACCCAGGTCTCCTGCACTACACACAGTTTGTTTACCATCTGAGCCATCAGGTAAGCCCAGTCCACCCCGTGCAAGTTTGTTCTTCTCAGCTATTTCAGCTATTTATACTATTATTTTTATACCTTAATTTGAAAAAAAAAGTTTATTTTAAATTAACAATAACATTTTGATATGAATAATATATTTTAGTAAAATATGACAATGGAATGGAGAATAGAAAGATGGATAAAAGTATAACATTGTTACACTATATATTCTTATATTAGAAATAGTTTCTTGCATCTTGACAGAATGTTTCATTAAAGTGCTAAGTCACTTCAGTCATGTCCAATTATTTTCCACCCAGTCTCCTCTATCCATGGGATTTACCAGGCAAGAATACCAGAATGAGTAGCTATTTATTTCTCCAAGGGATCTTCCTGACCCAGGGATCAAACTTGTGTCTCTTTGTCTCTTGCATTGGCAGGCAGGTTCTTTACCACTAGCGCCAACTGGGAAGCCTTCATTAAGGCAATCCATGACATTTATCTTTATTTCTAACACTAGTGTTATATTGGCTCCTTAAAACTGCTACATGCTTCGTGTAGTTCTTCTCCACACTGTAATCCCTATACTACACTTACTCATGAAATAATTCCTTAAGAGTCAAAATAAAAATCAGTTAGTCCTTAATCAGTTTACTAATATAATACATGCTTCAGGGTGCCAAACAACATTCTTTGTATTACATTACCACTAAACACAAAACAAGTCAGTCAGTCAGTTCAGTCACTTTGTTGTGTACAACTCTTTGTGTCCCCACAGACAACAGCACACCAGGCTTCCCCACACAAAGCAAAAGAGATACCAAAATAATTCACAAGTAAATATCAAATTCATCAACTAGTATACAATAATTTACAAACAGTTATAATTGCATAAACAAATTTTTGTGAAATTTAGAGATAGGTATAAGAAGAATTTAGAATAGCATGAATTTCAAAACTGCTTATGTATAGTCAAGTGTATCTGCTTTAGAACCTATTAAAAATGTTGTCTTACTAAAACCACCACCAGCATCTGAGGCATAGTTTTTTTTTTTTTTGAAAAGAGTTGATCACCTTTATAGTCATAAAAGAGATTTCTCAATGATCTCAAAATCTTGACTTGATTGTTTCAGTCAGGGTTATTTTCAAGAACTACAGAACTTACATAGGTCTCATCTTAGTACTACAGTTTCTTGGATTTTTATAGGGATGTACATTTATTGACTGAGAAAATATTTTAATAATTTCAGGAACCTCAATCCAATGGTTACATATTTAGTTTTGCCTCACCTGCTTATATGTTTTGTATTTGTTATTCATTGATTTAAAAAGTAACTAAAACATAGGAGTTTAAAAGTATATATTACAAACCTCAGGTTACTTGATACAAGCTAACAACCTGTCTTTATAGTCTGTAAACATGAATGTGCATGAACTTTTCTGTGTGAACTTAAGTTCTGCCTTATCCTCCAATTTGAACTGATCTATTATCTTATTGTTCATACTACTGCGCTGACATGTCTAAAGGCCACTGATGAAATTATATTATATACCAAACCTTTGACCAAAGCTATAGTTTAAAACAGATTGTGTCTCATAATTCATATTTGAAATAAATTACCCAAAGATTCTGAGTTTGGGGGATGCTGCTGCTGCTCCAAGGCACTTCAGTTGGGTCTGACTTGTGCAACCCCACAGAAGCAGCCCACCAGGCTCCCCAGTCCCTGGGATTCTCTAGTCAAGAACACTGGAGTAGGCTGCCATTTCCTTCTCCAGTGCATGAAACTGAAAAGGGAAAGTGAAGTCATTCAGTCGTGTCTGGCTCTTAGCGACCCCATGGACTGCGCCTACGCCTACCAGGCTCCTCCATCCATGGGATTATCCAGGCAAGAGTGTTGGAGTGGGTTGCCATTGCCTTCTCCATTGGGGGATGAAGAGACAGTAAAAAAAAAATATAATACATGGAAATCAACATGGGATTAAGGAAGAAGAGTCAAAATGGAATTAACTTGAATAAGATACCAAAAAGAATTTAAAATAAATTATTTTTAAAAATTAAAAATGAGTAATTGGTACTTGAAAAATATTAGAATGATCAGAATTATAATAAAGAATATAAGTCTTAAAAAAGAGTACTGTGCTTATTACAGAATATCAAGAAATTTCTAACAGCTGTCAGCTAGTAGCTGGCTTATTGGTGCCAGCCAGGCCTGCTGTTACTCTGAAGAACATAAACAATTTCAGAGAACTCGAACATCATATGCAGTTACCCTGGTACTATGACAGTATGAGATAAAAACACAGCACCACTCTCTAATCATATCTGAGCACAGACAAAAGAAAACAGAAAAAACCCACCTAAACATAAAAACGACCAAACATTCTACTTAAAACTGTTGTTATTTCACTGTGGACCACATTGCACTCATTCTATTTCTCTTTCCTCCTAGGTAAATTGCAGAATCACCCTCAATTTATGATAGCACTCATTCCAAAGGAAAATACCTACTTCTCTGAATCATGTAAAGTCACCTACTTTCTCTAAATCACCTAAAAACAAGCCTGAATTTTAAAAGATGTTCATCCAGCATCCTCTTACTGAGACTCCTCAAGGTTCCCACTGGTTTGTTCTCTTTCCAGCTTCATGAAGAATAACAAATCTAACTTATTTTACTACAAGTATGTTCATAGTGGTCTTTAACTGGTAAACATAAATAATATAGAATTATTAATAGGAATAGCAATTCTATGTTATATCACATTCATATTTGAAATGATACAATATATAAAACTTCAGCTGAGATATTTCAAATCCTAAAAGATGATGCTGTGAAAGTACTGCATTCAATATGCCTGCAAATTTAGAAAATCCAGCAGTGTCCACAGGACTGGAAAACATCAGTTTTCATTTCAATCCCAAAGAAGGGCAATGTCAAAAAATGTTCAAACTATCACAAATTGCACTCATTTCACATGCTAGCAAGGTAATGCTCAATATCCTCCAAGTAAGGCTTCAATAGTATGTGAATCAAGAACTTACAGATGTACAAGCTGAATTTAGAAAGGGCAGAGGAACCAGATATCAAACTGACAACATCTGCTGAATCACAGAAAATGCATGGAAATTCCAGAAAAATATCCACTTCTGCTTCATTGACTACGCTAAAGCTTTTGATGATGTGGCTCACAACAAACTGTGGAATATTCAAGAGATGGGACTACCAGACCATCTTACCAGAGAAACCTGTACACAGGTCAAGAAGCAAGAGTTAGAACCACACATGGAACAACAAACTGGTTCCAAATTGGGAAAGGAATACGTCAAGGCTATATATTGTCACCCTCCTTATTTAACTTGTAAGCAGAGTACACCATGCAAAATGCCAGGGTGCATGAAGCACAAGCTGGAACCTAGATTGCCAGGAGAAATATCAATAACCTCAAGATACACAGATAATATCACCCTTATGGCAGAAAGTGAAGAGGAACTAAAGAGCCCCTTGATGAAAGGAAAAAGGAGAGTGAAAAAGTTGACTTATTACTCTACATTAAGAAAATGAAGATCATTACATCTGGCCCCATCACTTCATGGCCAATACATGGGAAAACAATGGAAACAGTGAGAGACTGTTTTCCTGGGCTCCAAAATAACTGCAGATGGTGACTGCAGCCATGAAATTAAGACACTTGCTCCTTGGAAGAATAGCTATGAGAGATCTAGGATAGCATATTAAAAGAAGAGCCATTACTTTGCTGACAAAGGTCAGTCTAGTCAAAGCTATGGTTTTTCCAGAAGTCATGTATGGATGTGAAAGTTGAACCATAAAGAAAACTGAGCACCAAAGAACAAATGCTTTCCATCTGCAGTGTGGGAGGAGACTCCTGAGACTCCCTTGGACACAAAGGAGATTAAACCAATCAATCCTAAGTATATATTGGAGGGACTAATGCTGAAGCTGAAACTCCAATACGTTGGCCATCTGATGCAAAGAGCTGACACAATGGAAAAGACCCTGATGCAGGGAAAGACTAAAACCAATACGAGAAGGGGACAACAGATGACGAGATGGTTGGATGGCATCACCGACTCAATGAACATGAGTCTGAGCAAGCTCTGGGAGATGATGAAGAACAGGAATGCCTGGTGTGCTACAGTCCATGGCATTGCAGAGTCAGACACAAATAAACAACTGAACAACAACAACAAGATAAAAGTAGAGAATACTGGGCAAGCCTGCTAGGAAATAAGGAATGGATTTAGATATCTTATTTTGTTGCCAACAGAAACACAATCATATGATACATACGGAGCCACAAAAGAATAGCCAAATGACCTTGAGAAACAGAACAATACTACAATAATTAAAACAGTATGGTACTGATAAAAGATAATATATGGACCAAAAGAATGGAGAACCAAAAAATAAACCCATATACATGGCAACTAAAAATTTACCAGAGTGTGAAGAGAATAGTGTCTTCAATAAATGGTGTTGGGAAAACTGGACATTCACATGCAAAAACACAAAATGGATTAAAGACTTAAACATAAGGCCTGAAACAATAAAACTCCTAGAAGAAAACAAATGGGTATAAGCCTCTTGACAATGGTGGTGGTAATGCTTTCTTTTCTGAATGATAATGAAAAAAAAAAATAACAGAATCAAAAACAACCTACAGAATGAAAGAAGGATATCTGTAAACCATATATCTAATAAGTATTTAATACACAAAATATTTGAAGAACTCCTACAAATCAATAGCAAAACCAGCAAACAACTGGTTAAAAACTGGGCAAATAACTCAAATATTTTTCCAGATATTACCCACAAATGGCCAGAAGCTATATGAAAAGATGCTCAACTTTTCAATCATTAATCAGGGAACTGCAAATCAAAACTACAATGTAGCTGTGACCTCATACCCATTAGAACAGCCATCATTAAAAAAGACAACAGATGTTGATGAGCTTAAGGAGAAATTGAATCCCTTGCACAGAGCTGGTAGGAATCTAAAATGTTACAACATTGTGCAAAAACAGTATTGAGATTCCAAAAATAAATAAAAAAACTAGTACTGATATGTAGTCCAACAATCCTGTTCTGGCTATATATCCAAAAGGATTGAACACAGAATCTCAAGCAGATATCTCATGCTCACTGAGGCACTACTCACAACAGCCAAGATATTAAAACAATCCAAGTGTCCAATGACAGATGGATGAATAAAGAAAATGTGGTACATGCACAAAACAAGAATTTTATACAACCTTAAAAATGAGGAAATATTGACATTTATGACAATACAGATGAACTTGGAGTACATTGCTAAGTGAAATAAGCCAGACACAGGAGGACAAACATAGCATGATTCCATCTATATTCATGTCTAAAAATAGTAAAACTCATAAAAGCAGAGATTGTGATAATAGTGATTGCTTCAGAGTAAAGGTTGGCATGTATAATTATCACTCTTTTAAATGCAATAATTACTTCAGTTCACATTTTACAATGCAGTAGTATTTTATACCGCCAAAAGAAAATATTTTTAAAAAATTGTTGTTGTCCATTAAATTGGCCTACAATAATTTTCAATTCTTTAAATAGAAGTGACTATAATATTCCTGGTATTAAAGGGAAAAGGAAGGAAATCTATTTCAGTGTATAACTTTTCCAGAATTTAATAATGGTGCAAGTTAGAGTGCTATTTCTGACTGACTGGAAATAGGATTATCCATCATTTGTCAATGCAACCGAAGTGTTGTATCCGAGAAAAATCTTTTTACCTTGTCCTAAAGATGTTTTTAAAACATACAGGGAAATCTTGTGCTATACTTGAATGCTCAGAATACTACTCACCCATTTCAGTTTCTAAATTTCTTTGGTATACTTATTTAAGCAATTATATTTTTAAGGCATAGAAATTATGTAACTATGTTGTTTTGTGCATATGTTCATACTTTTGTGTTAATACATAAAAGTATTTTACTTTAATAATTAAACTCCTATCATTACAATCCCCAGAAAATATGAAGATTTATTTTAGCAAATCAGTAACAATGTTTTGATATACTTTAATTGAATTTTGAAGTCAATATTCTGTGCACTGGTAAATTAATGGTCATGAAAACGTTTCAAGATGTTCCTTGTTTATAGAAGGATAGTTACATGTTTATTACTATAGTTTATTTTCCAAATGATTTTTAACATATTTTCCAATTTTATTGTCCAAATAGGTATGGTGAATTAGTGTAGTAAATAATGTATTTTCATGATTAGTATTACTGTAGAGATTATAGATTTAAAGTGTGTATATTTAGTTCCCACTTCATATTTCATAGTAATAACATGGCAATTTTAAAGATTATAAAATACACAATAATCTGTTATTGAAATTACCACATATCCTATTATACTATTGCTATCACATCACTATTTGCTAAGATGAAAGCATTTTAGTATAAATGGAGTTCTAGTGAAAGCATTATTGTTTTCAGTCGTGAAGGAATATTTTTAAAGCTATATTGGTCATCTGTTTTTTCCTAATTTGTTTTACTCTAAAACTCTGTCATTCTTGTTTCTTGGAATTAATATGATGGAATTGAATGAAAATGTGGAGTGTAAGAACCTTAGTTTTTATTCTTATTCCAAACGATTATATATATATATATATATATATATATATATATAAACATAATTGAAAAGCAATACGATGTGAGCTATCATCTTTTAAAGGGTACTAATAAGTCTTCAGGCTTCCCTGATGGCTCAGCAGATAAAGAATCTGCCTGCAGGGCAGGAAACGTGGGTTCGATCCCTGAACTGGGAAAATCCCTTGGAGTATAGCATGACAACCCATTCCAGTATTCTTGCCTAGAGAATTCCCATGGACAGAGGTGCCTGGCAGGCTAAGTCCATGTGTTCGCAATATGGCAGACACAACTGAAGTGACTACGCACACACACAGTAAGTCTTCAGTGTTAGTTTCTTTTGATCCTCAAAAGAGGACACTCTGTGATGGAACATCAACAACATAGAAAAACAGGTGATTCCAGCTTGTGTCTGCCCCCAGAAAAAATGATATAAAGATCCATCCACACAAGAAAATACTTTCATAATAATTCTGGATTCCAGGTGAGAGACTAAAGTACCCATACGGAACAAGAAAAGGGATACTGAAAAGCCCAGGCAGCAGAGTCTCACTCTACCTGAGTCACTTCTCCCCTAAAACCATGCAGCAGGGGTCTAAGAAAGAACTTCCCCATTACGGAGCTCTCCGTGAGAAAAAAGAGGGAAAGGAAAATCCAATCCTCTCATGGACCCAGACTCTAGTCCCATTTCTGAGGTCACCAGTATCAGGCCCATGCTGAGGCTAAGTCGCTTCAGTCGTGTCCGACACTGTGCGACCTCATAGATGGCAGCCCACCAAGCTCCCTCATCCCTGGGATTCTCCAAGCAAGAACACTGGAGTGGGTTGCCATTTCCTTCTCCAAAGCAAGAAAGCGAAAAGGAAAAGTGAAGCCGCTCAGTTGTGTCTGACTCTTCGCAACCCCATGGACTGCAGCCTGCCAGGATCCTCTGTCCATGGGATTTTCCAGGCAAGACTATTGGAGTGGGTTGCCATTGCCTTCTCTAGTATCAGGCTAGCTGTCATGAATACAGGCTGCAGTCTTGTCCCAGCCAGGTAAACCTAAGTAGACCCAGACTTCAGGCCTATTTGAAAACTGGGATGGCACCTATGGACCAATGTTCCAGGCCCACTACCGAACAAGGCCAGCCCCCAGAGACCCTCACACCTTATCTTTCCCAGTGTCAGGCCTGCCACCAGGGGTAGATCCAGGGGTTTAGGACTGTTCCAGTCTCAGCTCAGCTACATTGGACCCTGGCTGAAGGCACATTCCTTCAGGATCTGGCTCTAGAAATTTTTTGCTGGACTCCAGTGCCACACCAGCTCAGGTAGATCCTGCTTCTTTACCAGCTTATGCAAATGCAGTCTTCACTCCCACAGTCATAGACCAAGTGACCAGGGCTGACCACCGATAGACCACAACATCAAGACTACTCACAGTGCCTACCTCAAAGAATCTCTGGCTGCACTGATTAAAGAAGCATTCTCTTGCCAAGGCCAGTCACAAAGATGGAAGAAGTGACTATTATTTCAAAAGTGCACACACCACCAAAATGCTATACGGATCATGAAAACTTGAAACACACAATACAACCAAAGGAAGGAAAAAAGCACCAGTAGCTGACTCTAAAGAGTAGAGATCTATTGCCCGACAAATATATCAAAATAGTCAGTTTAAGGAAGTAACTACTTGGAAATAGCAGAAAAATAAATAAAATGTGAAGTTCAAAACCTTCTCCAGGGGATCTTCCCAACCCAGGGATCAAACCCAAGTCTCCCACATTGCAGGCAGATTCTTTACCAGGTGAGCCACCAGGGATTTCTCAAAGAAGAGACAGAAACTACAAAAGGAATGAAACAAATTCTATCAAATTTTGAAGGAAAGGAATCAAATTGTATTGGAAATACAACAGCTGAATAAAGCTACTTAAATAAAAAGCTTCAACATAAGAATCAAACAGGGGAAAGGATCAATGAGCTCAAAGACAGATCATTTGGAATTACCCAGTCAGAAAACAACAACAACAAAAGTGAAAGCATGAAAAAGTCTATGGGATTGATGATAACATAATAGTCAAACCAATTCCAGAGGAGAAGAGAATAGAAATGGAGGGAAAACATAAAGAAATAATGACAAAACTTCCTAAACCTCGGGAGAAAAATGAGCATCAAGGATTCTGTGAAACACAAAGAAATCCAAGTAAACTGAATGTAAAGAAGTCTTCACAAAACTGATTTTTAATCATTTATCAAAAGTTAAGTTGAAGCGGGAACTGATTGTAGTAAGAGACAAAAGACCATCACATACAAAAAAATCTTCTGTAAGACTATAAGTGGATTTTTCAGCAGAAATTTTACGGGCTATGAGAGAGTGATATAATATAGTTAAAGTGCTAAACAAAAAACTGCCACCCAAGAATACCATAGCCAGAAAATCTGTCCTTCAGAAATGGATGAGATATAAGGCTTTATCCAAAAAAAAACAACAACAGAAAAGGGAGTACATCACTGCCTGAGACAAGAAACTAAAATGAGTTCTTCCAGGAAAAACAAAGGATGTTAATTAAGTGCATTAAAATTAAAAAAATAATAATAATGAGCAAAAGAAAATATTCAGAATATTCTAATACTATTAAGGCGGTGTGTAAATTACCACTAGCCATAAAAGTTAAAAGATATTAAAATTAATTATAGCTGCTATAACTTGTTAATGGATACAAACTATAGAAAGAAACAACTTATGACAAAATGATCAGAGGAAGTAAAATAATGGGGTTTCTGTACATGGTCAAAGTGAAATTGTATCAGCTTAAAGCAGGCTGTTGTATGAATAAGATGTTATATATAAATCTCATGGTACTCATAAAACAAAAAGAGAAAGAGGAATCACAGCACAGTATTCCCAAATCTCATCAAATTTTAAAGACAGAGTACTAGAGAGGGTGGGGAAAAAAAGAAACTACAGAATAGTCAGAAACAGTGAACAAAATGGTGATAGTGCATCCTTACCTATTAGTAATTACTTTAAAAACAATTTGAATTACATTCTACAACTGGGTGTTTGAATGGATTCAACTATATGCTCCCCAGGAGAGTGTCAATTTAGCTTTAAGGACATATACAAACTGGAGGTATTAAGGACATATACCACCTGGAAGTAAAGTGATGAAAAAGATATTTGAAGTAAATGGTAACCAAAAGAGTAGGAGTGGCTATACTTTTATCAGACAAAACAGATGTTCTTTCAAAAACTGTCACAACAAAAAAGGTCACAGAATGACGATAAAGGTGACAAATCAAGAAGAGTTTTAAAAGGTACCTATATATATATATAAACTGGAGAAGGAAATGGCAACCACTCCACTACTCTTGCCTAGAGAATCCCGTGGACAGAGGAGCCTCGTGGGCTGCTGTCCATAGGGTCGCACAGAGTCGGACACAACTGAAGCGACTTAGCATGCATGTATGGGAGAAGGAAATGGCAATCCACTCCCGTATTCTTGCTTAGAGAATCCCAGAGACAGAGGAGCCTGGTGAGCTGCCGTCTACGGGGTCGCACAGAGTCGGACACAACTGATGCGACTTAGCAGCAGTAGCAGCATATATATAAACATCCAACATCACAGCACCCAGATATAGAAAGTAAATAGAAACAAGAGTAAAGGAAGAAATAGATAGAAACAAAATAATAGTATGAAACCATAATACCCCACTTTAAGAAATGGAGATACTGTTCAGACAGGAAAAAAAAAAAAAAAAAAAAAAACCCAGTACATTTTAACAGCATTATAGATCAATGGACCTAAAGATTTATATAGATCATTCCATCAAAAAGCAGCTGAACACATATGTTTAAGAGCACATAAAATATTCTCTAGAATAGATAATTTTGGGGAACAACAAAATAAGTTTTGGGAAATTTAAGGCAAATGAATCACATCGAGTATCTTTTATGAGCACAACGGAGTGAAACTAGAAACCAATAACAAACAATGAAAAACTTACATATGTAGAAATTACATATGTGAGTAATTACAACACATTCCTGAATGATCAATGAGTTAAAGAAGAAATACAAAGGAAAATTTAAAAAAAAAAAAAAAAAAACCTTAAGAGAATTGAAATGTAACATATCAAAATTTGAGATGTAGCTAATGCAAACTAAGCCACTTCAGTCATGTCTAACTCTTTGCGACCCTATGGACTGTATCCCACTAGGCTCCTCTGTCCCTGAGATTCTCCAAGCAAGAATACTGGAGTGGGTTGCCATGCCCTCCTCCAGGGGATCTTCCTGATCCAGGGACCAAACCCACATATCTTGTGGCTCCTGCAACAGCAGGCTGGTTCTTCACCACTAGTGCCTAACACAATCTGAAAAAGGAAGTTTACAGTAATATAATGGCTGCTGCTGCTGCTAAGTCACCTCAGTCATGTCCGACTCTGTGCGACCTCATAGACAACAGCCCACTGGGCTCGCCCATCCCTGGGATTCTCCAGGCAGGAACCTTGGAGTGGGTTAACATTTCCTTCTCCAGTGCATGAAAGGGAAAAGTGAAAGTGAAATCACTTAGTCGTGTCCAACTCCTAGCGACCCCATGGACTACAGCCTACCAGGCTCCTCTGTCCATGGGATTTTCCAGGCAAGAGTACTGGAGTGGTGTTCCATTGCCTTCTCAAAATGGCTATGTTTTTATATTTTTAAGTCTCAGAATGGAAGAGTAATTATATGATGTGGTGGAGGTGCTAGCTAACTCTAAGGTGGCAACCACCGTGCAATATATAAATGTATTAAATCAAAACATTGTACACCTAAAACTCATATAATGATATATGACAATTATAGCTTAAAAAATGTTTGCAAGAGTGCTACCCACTTGGTCATTGTGTCAACAAGGTAAGTTCAGGGAATGGGTATTATATCCAATCTGTAATGAGTATAGATAATTGTTTTAAATCAAATGTAACAAAGGTCCTTGCAAAAGTGAAAAACAAAATAATTAAATGCTAAATTCACCATCTAGAAGAAATGGAGACATTCTTAGAAACAATAAATATGATATATAATGTTAACACAATGAAAGATGAAAATCTCAACCTGAATATATGCAAAAATACATTCAACAAAATTTGACATCTATACATGACAAAAAACCCTCAATATGGGCAGTAGGGGTAAGAAGGAGGAATAGGTAGATTTGAATGAGTTTCAGGGCTTTGAAAATACTCTGTATGAGATAATGATGTACTCCTGATATACATATGACCAATCTCATAAAATATGTAACACAGATTGAACCCTAATATAAACTATGAACTTTGGGTGAAGGTGATGTTTCAATGTAGAGTCATCAATTTTAACACAATTTTTACTCAAGTTTGTGATGCTGATAATGGGGGATCTATGCATGTGTGAGGACAGGGGATTTATGTGAAATCTCTGGACCTTCCTCTCAACTTTGCTTAAACCTAACATTACTCTGAAAAGTAAAGTCTTTTATAAATCTTCCAGCTGTAAAGTAAGTCATAAGGATGTAATGTAAAAATAGCAAAGATAGTTAATAACATTGTAACAACTTTATTTGGTGACAAATAATCACTGGTTTTATCGATTTGATAATTTCGTAATATAAATTATCAAATCACTATGTTACATACTTGAAACCCAATGCAATGAAAACAACTTTCAAAAAATAAAAAATTGAAGCAATACATCTCAACATAATAAAGGCCATATATGAAAATCCTTCAGCTAACATCATACTCAACAGTGAAAAGGTGAAAGCTTTTCCTGTGAGATGAGGGATAAATCAAGGATGCCCAGTCTCACCACTTGTATGTAACAAACTTCTGAAGTCCTAACCTGAGCAATTAAATAAGAAAAAGGCATCTGGAATAAAAAAGAAGAAGTAAAGTAGACTGTTTGTAGATGGCATCTATAGAAAACCCTAAGACTCCATGAAAAAAAAAAAAATGGTACTAATAAAAGACTCATTAAAACTACAGGTTACAAAAATCAACACATAAAAATCAGCTGCTTTTCTATTCACTAATGATAAACTATCAAAGAAAGCAATCCTATTTGCAATAGCATTAAAAATATTCAGAATAATGTTAACCAAGATGATGAAGTATCTATATACTGAAAACTAAAATAAAATGATGAAAAGGGAGGAACAAAATGGTGGAGGAGTAGGTGGACATAGAGTATATCTCTTTCCATGGAAATATCAGGAATACACCTTCAGACACAGAAGTGCTTGCAGACCACCAGCTGAGAGCAGACCGGAGTACCTGACCACTAGAAAAGAATACATAAAAGCATGCAAAATTTGGTAGGATGAAGGAACTAGAGGGGAAAACAGGAGTGTTAGTAGGGTTGGACCTGCCCTCAAGGGTGGGGAAAGTAAAGCAGGGGTCTGATCCCCACATGGGGACAACTGTCTTGGTAAGAGGAAAAATTGATGAAAGAAATTGAAAATGATATGAACGGGAAGAAATTTCATGTTCACCAATTAGAAAAATTAATATTATTTAAATGTCTATACTACACAAAGCAATATACTGGTACAGTGCAATCCCTATCAAATTTCCAGTGATATTTTCTCACAGAGGTAGAAAACAGTTTTAGGTGAGTTGGCAGAAGAAGAGGTGATAAGATAGCTAAATTTTGCATATCCGACTCTTTGCAAACCTATGGACTAGCCTACTATGCTCCTCCATCCCTGGAATTTTCCAGGCAAGAGTACTGGGGTGGGTTGCCATTTCCTTCTCCAGGGGATCTTCCTGACCCAGGGATCAAACCTGGGTCTTCTGCTTTACCATCTGAGCCACAAGGGAAGCCCCATGTATCATAGAGTTAGTTTAAATAGATATGCTGATAGATTGGTTATGAGCTGCAAGAAAAGGGGGTTAAAACATATGATAACATGGTTTTAAGTCAGATGGAGAATTTTAATTCTCTATCAGATATTCCAGTAGAGACAGTGAATATCAAGTTTATTTTGTAAATCTGCAGATCAGCATAGAGATCTAGTCTGAGACACTATTTTAGGTTTCAGGAGTCTACCTATGGTGTTTGAATCATAGAACAAATGAAATCACAAAGCAAGTATGTGCAGAGAAAAGGTAAACAGTGAAATTAACCACTTTAAAGCTTAGGGATCAGTGAGATGAGATGTAAACCAGCAAAGTGAACCAAAACAAACAAACAAACAGCTTAGTGAATCAGAAGGAAAACTGGATCAGCCATTTTCCTTCTCATCTTTGTTTTCCTTAATTTGTATAAATAAGAAGCCTACCTAATTGAATAGCAGCATTGTGTTTTATAAACAAAATTTTTAATGCATAACAGTGCTTTAAAAACTTAGATATTAGATATTTATCTTATTTTATACTGCATGTTTGTGCCAACTGTTTTTTTTTTTTTTTTTTTTTAATTTCACAATCCTCTTTTCTGTGACACCACAGGTATTGATCTGCATTTAGTAAATCTGGATGACCACTTCACAGACTTCAATTTAAGACTCTTGTCTTATCTGGAAAATATGTCTAGGTTGGCAGAAACAAATCTTCATGTAGATATTCAGGAGATCTCAGCTACAATGGCACAGAGAAGGTTGAAAATGACAGGACATGGTTTGTCATTGGAAGTGGTTCCAAAAGAGTGAAGTTAATAAAATAGAGGGCAGACACTCAATCAGGCAGCTTTCTCAGATCAGCTAGAAAATGGTCTTGACAGACAAAGCTATATAACAGTTGCCGGATGTTTGACACCTAAATATTAAAGTGGGTGTCAACAATGACTTTCTTGACTCATAGGGATTCTATACAAGATGACAGTGCAAACTTTCGGGAGTGGAATCATAGGGGCTTACAGTTGGGAGTAACTTGAGAACTGACAGTGATTAGTTTAACCCAATATATCACTTTTTTTATGATATAGCTGTCTAATGGTTCAGTGCTGATAAAACAGATCCAAACCTGTAGATCTCACTATGTTGCCAAGCATATTATAATAGCTGGAGACAGCTTTATATCAATTATATTTTGAGATATTTCTAAGCTATTTTGACAGATCGGATATATTAGTAAATATTTTTTCTTCCACAGTGGATAATCATACAAAGAAAACCAATGATTAATACACTCATGGATGAAAAAGAAGAAGAAAGAAGGCATAATCTAAAGAAATTAATTTTTAACCTGGTAACAACAATGAAAATACACTATTACTAAGAAGAGAGCTAAGAGGTAGTGATACAAAAACTCAGAAGCTTGACCTCTAGGCAAATGTGTGCTCTAAGAGAGCCTTAAATGATTACCACCCCCTGGTATTCAGTAAAGTTCCTTTGGGCTGTACTCACTGGATTGTTTCTAAAAATAAAACATGCTAAAGATTATGAGGTATCTTAATAGTAGGTTATAAATAGGCTTTGGCTTTCATCCCGGGTCTTACATGTGTGTGTGTCTTTTTCATAGAATAAGAAGGATGTCACATTATGAACAGCTCTATGGAGAGGCCCGAATGACATAGTGAGGAACTGAGGCTGTCAGACCAACACAAATTTAAAACCACCAGCAACTATGTGAGTGAGCTTAAAAGTAAAATTTTAGCCTAAGTCTTTATGTTTTTTTTTAAGATATGCATGCATGCTCAGTCACTAAGTCATGCCCATGACCCCATGGACTGTAGCCCCTTCGGCTCCTCTGTCCATGTGACTTCCCAGGCACAGGAATACCGGAGTGGGTTGGCATTTCCTTCTCCAGAGGATCTTCCCATCCCAGGGATCAAACTGGCGTCTCCTGCATTACAGGCAAATTCTTTACCACTAAGCCACCAGGGAAGCCCCAGGTGAATAAATTTAAAAGTGAAATGTTGGCCTAAGTCTTTAAATGACTACTACTTGGCTGATTTACTTTGACTATAACCTGATGAGAAACACGGAGGAAAAAACACTCAGTTAAGTTGCACCTGGATTCCTGACCCATAGAAAACTGAGATAAAAATATTTCTTGCTTTAAATTGCTAAGTTGGAAGATAATTTGTTACAGAGTAATAGGTAACTAGTACACCTGCAGATATGGAAAGCTGTGCTCACTCCTGAGACAGGCAAATATGCAGAGAAGCACCAGGTAGACAAGGGAAAGACCCATGTGCCAGATATTATGTGGCAGGGAAGGGGCTGCACAGATCATATACAGAATCAGTAGCTATAAATTATCCTGTATGAAAATGAAATATATTTTTCATCTTCTATAAGGCAAGTGCAAAGAATATCAAAAGATAACAAACCTATATTTCAAAAGATCACATACCAAAATTATTGATATCTCCTTTCATCACGCATTCCAGTCTGAATCAATATTTTTGGAAGAATAGAAAGAAACTGTTCACCAATTTAACTGTGGACAAGTATGGGAACTGACAATCTCTCAGTTACGGTGAAAAAAAAGTCAAGATTTATTCATCCCTATCAGAGACAAGCCACCCTAATCACACAGTGTACCCAATATTCCATTATCAATAAGCATAAAAAGATCTTATTTAAAAGCTAAAAAAGAAACAGAGATGGAGACTCTAAATATACACCTTTCCTTTGAACACAAGGTTATTAAAGAATTACACTCAAAGAAAGCACAAGGCACAGAAAGTTTCTCAGCGAATTTTTACAAAATGTTTAATGTCAGATACTTCAACTGCATTATTAATTACTCCAGAGCAGTAAAAGTTAAAGCAAACTCCCCACTTTTTATAAAGCAAGCACAACATCGATGTCACATGATATACATAGTATAAATGAAAAACATACAAAAATCACTTAATATCTAATACAGAAATAATAAATGTCAAAAGCTATATACAACACATACAGAATATAGTACATTATGGGTATGATTTACTCCAAGAATTTAAGATTATTTCAATTTTAAAAATCTATTAAAATCTTACAACACATGAATAAATCTAGAGATAAAAGCCATACATTTATTTCCACAGATGCTTAAAAACTTTGAAAATATTCAGCATTAATTTCTAATATATGCACACTGGAAAATAGAAATTACAAATATTTTCTTAAAATTATTATACACATGCACTTGCACATAAAGATGATTTTAGAACTGAAATCATCTTTTCACTAAATGTAGAAACAGTAGAAGACTAGAAGATCTTCCAGATCAGAAACAAGGTAAGGATCAGCCATCTCTACTACCACTCAGCATTGTACAGAAGACATTGGACAATGCAATAAAAAGAAGCTAGTCTGAATCACATGAAATGGTGAATGTCAAATTTTATCTACTTCCAAATGATCAGACTGGTGACCTGAAAATTCCAAAGAAATCAATGATAAAACTAATAAAAACATTAAAAAGTTTTAATAGAATTTAAATTAAACAAAACACCTCATATATCTAATATATATATTTAGAAGGATTAATGCAAAAATAATATATACAATGGTAGCAAACAAATAATCTGGAGTTACTAAAAAACTGTGTAAAACCTGTATGTGTCAGTATCAGTTTAGTCGCTCATTCATGTCCAACTCTGCGACTCCATGAACTGCAGCACGTTTCACTTCCCTGTCCATCACCAACTCCCAAAATTTGCTCAACCTCATGTCCATCAAATTGCTGAGGTCATCCAACCATCTCATCCTCTGTTGTCCCCTTTTCCTTTCACCTTCAGTCTTTCCCAAAATCAGGGTATTTTCAAATGAGTCAGTTCTTTGAATCAGGTAGTCAAAGTATTGGAATTTCAGCTTCAGCATCAGTCCTTCCAATGAACACCCAGGACTGATCTCCTTTAGGATGGACTGATTTGATCTTGCAGTCCAAGGGATTCTCAAGAGTCTTCTCCAACACCATAGTTCAACAGTATCAGTTCTTCGGCACTCAGCTTTCTTTATGATTCAACTCTTACATCCACATAAGACTACTGGAAAAAACATAGCTTTGACTAGATGGACCTTTGTTGGCAAACTAATGTCTCTGCTTTTAATATGATGTCTAGGTTGGTCATAAATTTCCTTACAAGGAGCAAGTGAGCAAGTGTCTTTTAATTTCATGTCTGCAGTCACCTTTTGCACTGATTTTCGTGCCCAAGAAAATTAAGTGTCTCACTGTTTCCACTGTTTCTCCATCAATTTGCCATGAAGTGATGGGACCAGATTCCATGATCTTAGTTTTCTGAATGTTGAGCTTTAAGCCAACTTTTCACTCTCCTTTTTACTTTCATCAAGAGGCTCTTTAGTTCTTCTTCACTTTTGGCCATAAGGGTAGTACCTTCTGCATATCTGAGGTTATTGACATTTCTCCCAGCAATCTTGATTCCAGCTTGTGCTTCATCCATCCCAGAATTTCTCATTATGTACTCTGCATAGAAGTTAAATAAGCAGGGTGACAATATATAGCCTTGACTTACTCCTTTTCCTATTTGGAACCAGTCTGCTGTTCCATGTCCAGTTCTAACTGTTGTTTCCTGAACTGCATACAGATTTCTCAAGAGGCCAGTCAGGTGGTCTGATATTCTCTTCAAAAATTTTCCACAGTTTGTTGTGATCCACATTGTCAAAGTCTTGCATAGTCAATAAAGCATAAATAAATGTTTTTCTGGAACTCTCTTGCTTCTTTGATGATCCATTGGATGTTGGAAATTTGATCTCTGGTTCCACTGTCTTTTTGAAAACTAGTTTGAACATCTAAAAATTCATGGTTCAAGTACTGTTGACATTTGAACATTAAAATATGCTATAAAAAGCTCTATAACGTCATGATTCTTGTTTTCGAGAAATGGGATAGGTAAGCAGAAATAATTTCAAGTGCATGTGTAAATTTAGTATATATTGTCACCCTGCTTATTTAACTTATATGCAGAGTACATCATGAGAAATGCTGGGCAGGAAGAAGCACAAGCTGGAATGAAGATTGCTGGGAGAAATATCAATAACTTCAGATATGCAGATGACACCACCCCTATAGCAGAAAGTGAAGAGGAACTAAAAGCCTCTTGACGAAAGTGAAAGAGGAGAGTGAAAAAGTTGGCTTAAAGCTCAACATTCAGAAAACAAGGATCATGGCATCTGGTCCCATCACTTAATGGGAAAATGGGAACAGTGGAAACAGTGTCAGACTTTGTTTTTTGGGGGGCTCCAAAATCACTGCAGATGGTGATTGCAGCCATGAAATTAAAGACACTTACTCCTTGGAAGGAAAGTTATGACCAACCTAGAGAGCATATTAAAAAGCAGAGACTACTTTGCCAACAAAGTTCAGTCTAGTCAAGGCTATGGTTTTTCCAGTGGTCATGTATGAATATGACAGTTGGAACGTGAAAAAATCTGAGCCCCAAAGAAATGGTGCTTTTGAACCTTGGTGTTGGAAAAGACTCTTGGGAGTCCCTGGAAGATACAACCAGTCCATCCTAAAGGAGATCAGTCCTGGGTATTCTTTGGAAGGACTGATGCTAAAGCTGAAATTCCAATACTTTGGCCACCTCATGAGAAGTGTTGACTCGGAAAAGACTCTGATGCTGGGAGGGATTGGGGGCAGGAGGAGAAGGGGACGACAGAGAATGAGATGGATGGATGGCATCACTGACTGGATGAACCTGAGTTTGGGTGAACTCCAGCAGTTGGTGATGGACAGGGAGGCCCTAGAGTGCTGTAATTCACGGGGTCGCAGAGTCAGACAGGACTCAGCTACTGAACTGAACTGAACTGAAGGTAAGGTGAAGCCGCTCAGCCATGTCCGACTCTTTGTGACCCCATGGATTGTAGCCTACCAGGCTCTTCCATCCATGGGATTTTCCAGGCAAGAGTACTGGAGTGGGCTGCCATTTCCTTTTCCAGAGGATCTTCCCAGCCAAGGGATCGAACCTATGTCTCCCTCATTGTAGGCAGACGCTTTACTGTCTGAGCCACCAGAGAAGTCTACTTATAAGAGAGATAAATATAAAAACATAAAACCATGGAGGGAAAAGTTTAAGCTTAGTTGACTCTGGGGATGGCTTTTCAATTTATGATTCAAAATGCAAGACAAAAATTCCAAAATCTGAGTACATATTTTTTTCAACAATACCATAACAAAGTCAATACAGAAATAATAAAGTAGGAGATACATGCACTTTTGGTCACCATAATGACTCCACTTTACCTTAAGATATAGCCTCCATCTGTTAAGGTTTACTTATTTGAGTTTCTATAAAGCAATGAGGATTTCTAAATTATAGCTGCAGGACTGTTTTGGATGACCTCATTGCCTTAACAAAGTTCACTTCTCTGAAAGCTGGCTCAGTTATAAAATCAAGGATGGAAGTTTAAATTTTCAAATTTTTTTGTTCATCAGTTGACATGTTTTTCATAATTATGTATATAATAGAATATATTTGTTTTAAAATATAAAAAACTAAAATGGTGGTTTTAACCTCAAGGTAACGTTGTCTCAAAAATATGTTAAGAGTAAGTTTTCCTAATTTGGGGGAAGAAAATTTAAATAAATGTCAATATTTATTGTTTAACTAATTAATAGAATTTGTCGGTGAAACTACCTGAACTGGAGTTTATTATGAAAGGTTTAATGAGATCATTTTACCTACATAGTTTTAATAAGTTTATTTGAGTTACTTTTTCTTGAGTTTGATATTTTGTACTACAGCAACCGACTTCCCTGTAATTCAGACAGTAAAGATCTTCCTGCAATGCAGGAGACCCTCGTTTGATCCCTGGGTCCTGAAGATCCTCTGGAGAAGGGAATGGCAATCCACTCCAGTATTCTTGGCTGAAAAATCCCAAGGACAGAGGAGCCTGGCAGGCTCCAGTCTGTGGGGTCGCAAAGGGTCAGATGCTACTGAGCAACTAACATTACACTAAAGGAACCCCAAATTTATGAATATAGGTGCTTATATAAAAACTGATATTAAGTTTCTCTCCTATCTCCCTGAGAAAAATAAACCTTATCTCCCCTAACGTAATAAAATTCTTTGGAATATAAAGGATTAGGGGGCTTCCTGGTGGCTCAGACTGTAAACAATCTGCCTGCAATGCAGGAGATCCAGGTTCAATCCCTGGATCTGAAAGATCCCCCTGGAGAAGGCAATGGCTACCCACTCCAGTATTCTTGCCTGGAGAATTCCATGGACGAGGAGCCTGGTGGGCTATAGTCCCATGGGGTTGCAAAGAGTCTGACAAGACTGAAAACCTAACATTGTATACATCTTTATTCTAGGTTGTATCCCCCTTTGAAATTAAAGATACATATCTGGAAATGCCTATTTAATAACTGCTTAACTTTCAAGAACTTTTCTTTAACCCACGTTTCAATTTTATTTGATCAGAAACTTCAACCATGCAGAAACAAACAAAAAAATGTATTTACTATGTTCCCACAGATTTCATATATTCAGTCTTCAAAATTTCTTTTGTCTGTGTAATATCCATTCTCAGGTTCTTGAATTCTAAAAACAAGAATGTCAGATATTTTGTCATTTATTTTGCTGACCCTTAAGTTTCCATACATTCTGTTTCTATGCTTTTGCCTATTTTCCAAACTGGGTATTTTCTGTCATCTTATCTCATGTTTACTTAGTAATCTCTATTTTGCTATTAAGCCCATCAACAGAAATTTTTATCTTAGTTGTTGTATTTTTCATTTCTAAAATTTCCATTTGGCAGTATATCATATATTCTATTTTTCTCCTGAGAATTTCTATCTCTGCATTATATAGGAGTGTTTTGCTTTACCTCTTTGCATATTATAACTCATCTTAATATTCTTTTATAATTCCAACATCTTATTCATTTGGGTTTAGCATCTGTTGATTATCTTTCCCTAGAGAATTTGTTAGGTTTTTATTTCTGTCTGTTCTGTTTGTCAGATCGTAAATTGGACATTTTCAATTATTATCAGAACATGGTTCTTATGTAAATTCTGGAGAAAAGAGTATGGCTTTATTTTTGTCTTTAATTTTATTTTATTGTTTTAGCAGAAAATCAATCCTTTAAAATTTTACACTATATGTTCTAACCCACTTTCTGTGTACTTTGGTTCTAATGTCAGTTCAACTGAATGACCTTTGGGTGCTATTTCAACCTGTCCTGCGTATGCTCCACCCAGGAGCCAGTCTAAATGTCAGTTCATTCCTCAAATAGTTGAATATGGTTGTTAAAAATTTAGGTTTTAAAATGTGAAAATCAGAAGTGAACCCATGCATTTACAGATTTTATGCCATGCCATTCTCAACAATCCCTTCCTCTGTTCTCTCAATGCTTTCCTAACAGCAGCTCTTCACAGTTCTCGATAGAAAGCTGAAGTTTAATATCCCGATGTGCTGCACATTCCCCATGACTATTTGTCTTTAGGACTAAATGGCAAGAAAATAAAGAAATAGCAATAGGAAATAGCCCTATCTTCTTTGTGGTTCAATGCTTTTGGAGAGATTAAAAAAAAAAAGATTCCTTCCTCTTATCATTTTAGATGCTTGAACATATACTGTTTCACTCTTCCTGCCACTGGATTTCAAGTTCAAAAATGGAGCTTGAAGAAATAAGATTGAGACTTAAAAAAAAAAAAAAAAAGCTAAGGGATTTTGTCCACTTTTAAAGTTTCATGGCAGCCTTCTTTTATACTTCTTGAACCAAAAAAAAAAAAAAGCATTTCATTTGAAGACCTCTGTCTGTGCTCAGTGTGCAGCTTAAGGATCTATATTGCCATTGTGTCTAGGCTAGAAGATATAGGAAAGGAAAAAAGGCTCCTGTAATTCACCATGGGTCATTCATTGTCTGAGTTTCGGCTTTCTTCCCAACCTGCCTACTGCAATTTAGTTCTCAGAGTTCCCAGATAGCTGCTGCATGTATTTCTTCAGGATTTTTAGTTGTGTTCGGTGACAGAGCAAGGTAAAGTATGGTTACCTCATTATAACCAGAACTTGAAATCTGCTTTATTTTTCTCAAATGTACCCACTCAATTTATATTCATTATGTGATTTTTAAGAAAAAGAGTAGATGTTAATATATTCTGGCTCAAATTCCCTTGTCTTTTTTTTAACCTTTTTAATTCTCACTAAGAATAAAAGGCAATGCAAGGAAATAACGCAGATATCACTTTCATATTCACAAGTTCCCTTCCTCTGAACATCATGGCAACTATGTTAGTAAAAGAAAAATCCCAAAGATAATATCTGTATCAAAATTAGATGAAAATGTACTCCAGTCACCCTCACAATTAGAAATTTGGCCAAATTATAAATAGCAGAAGAGCTGTATGTTATAATCCATGTAAAGGAGGAAAATTCAGAAAGACAAAATGACTTCTGATGCTCTGATGAGGTAGAAACCCCCAAAATTGTCACGAGGTACTAACTAGGAAGTTCTGTAGTTTCATCTGTCAGTAGCCACCAAATCTGTTCTCTAATTACTGTTTTTTCCTCAAAGCAACCAATACTACTGGAAATTATGTTGGAATCCTTTTTGAGAGCAGCACACACATCAAATGAGTCTACTGGACCTCTTAATCCTAGAAAAATAAGCTGCCACTATGTGCACTTTTGTCAGCAGGACTTAGGCAGCAATTCCACTCCTAATGATCAATGGGTAATCAACGACAACAGCCACAAAAAACTGCAACGCATGTGTTAAAATCAATGAATTCAATAATGATACAGAGAGACAACAACACATTGATCGATTTTTAAAGAATCTATTAAAAGGATATCAACTCATTTTGAAAACTAACCATCTTATAGGGAAAAATTAAGTATTTAACTTGCATTTTTCACAAGGTAACTAAATTATATACAATGAAGGAAACTTTATAAAGGAACATCAAATATTAGAGAAGATAATTAGAATATCATAAATTACATACTGTGAATAAACTGATCAGGTGATTAATATTAGAAACTAGAAACATCAAGAAAATGGAGACAAGAGGCTAGCACTTTCTTCATGAGAATACCCAGATTTACCTGTGAAATATTCTTGCAATATATTTAAAGCAAATTCTTAGAGTTACTAACGATTTATAGAAAATAGAGTATAAAATTACATTAACATAAATGCAATCAGCAAAATGTAAACTGTGAGGAACTCTACAAGGAAAAGGACTCAAGTTTCTTCAACAAATAAACTACAAAGACAATGAGGAAAGATAAAAATGAATCCTCAATTAAAAAAATAATTTAGACTTATTAACAAATTATACTACATAAGACATCAACTATAATTTGGATTGCAATTTAACCAGTTAAAATGTATTATGAAACATAAACATAGTAAGTCACATGATATTTGGCATCAAGCCTCAAAGCCATCCAGCAATACATAATGTAAGGATGTGGTGGTGGCTATACAGATGAAATAAGGTTGACCGTTAATTAAAGATTGTTGAAATTAGTGATAGATACATAGGCACTGATAGTATTATTGATTTCTCTTTATATAAATGTACTTTTCTGTGAACAGTTTTTTAAAAAGAAAGTTCAACATGTGAGAGTAATTAACCAGAATTAAACCACTCAGATATGTCTATGACTGAAAATTCTCTTTACAAGTTTTAATCTAGTATGATATTAACTCTTGTCATTCATTTCTATACTACAAAAAACATAACCTAATCTAAGATTACTGATTCTCAGTAAATTTTAGGCGTAAGGACCTTTAATGAGTGTCAAGGTTTTCTTGACAATAAAGAAAAATTATAATCATACACTAGTATGCTAAAGACTCAGAGAAAATGAGAGACTTCATAAAATCCTATATAGCCAAAGAGCTGATTTACATCTATTATATGTGAATGCAAACTTCCTTCATTTAAATACAGCATCACTCTATAATAGCATTTTAAGTTCACAGTTCTAATCAGAATCATTTAAACCTGGTCTCTTCATCATTCAGGTATGAATAAATGTAATCATAACTCAATAAGAATAAACATACATATTTCTTAAATGCATATCTTAATTAATTGCTGTCTCTTTTCAGGTTTCTCTCATTTTAAAAGGCAATAGTCCATAAAAGAATCCATATGTAAACTCTCCTTCTGTCACTCATCGAACAACTTATACTCAGTTTCACCATACTTTAAACAATGGCTTTGTTGGCGAAAAACTGCAGGACTCTATTGACCAAAGCAAGCATACATTCCATAGCAGTTTACGTTTTTCTATTTGATTACACAGAAATATACTTTACTCATTGACATGGCTAAATAAAATACCTAGTTTCTATGACCAATGTATCTCATGCTAAAGCGAACTTGAAAGCTTAAATTCCTTATTTCCTGACTACACACAACACAGTTCACTGAAGACCATTTGTTGAAGGCCTGTATCTGATATAATTTCCATATAGATTTTGCATTTGTCTCTATGCTGATTTTAAAACACACTGGCTCTCTCATTAAGAAGTACAAAAGCACTTGAGTTTTCTCTATCTGAAAATATAAGATATTATTAATTAGCAGTCCATTAAACCAATTTTAAGGTCCTGAAAACCTTATGTTCTCATATTTTTGTGATTGGCCAAGTTTAGTTGTGACTAACAAGAATTCTATTTTTGCTTCATTTTGCTGTGTGTCTAAAGTCAGTAATCAAACATCTGCCTAAATTAACCCATGCTGACTTAAATATTGTTGCTAATTTCATCTACTTACGTCATCTCATAGTTCTGCCTCTTGATAATATTTGACTTATTTGTCTCTTCATCCCTACCCTGAAGTGCTACCCAGATTTCATTCTGTGATTTTTCCCTTTTCAAATCCTAGACTCTAGAGAATTCTCAAAGTACTTAACATGTAATGTAAAGCTTTTCTAAAATATAGGGACTGAATTCTTTTGATATGAGAAACCTAAGGTGATATTAGTCATGTCCAACTCTTTGCAACCCCAAGGACTGTAGTCACAGGCTTTGCTATCCATGGAATTCTCTGGGCAACAATATTGGAGTGAGTAGTCATTTCCTTCTCCAGGGGTTCTTTACAACCCATGGATGGAACACATGTCTGCTGCTTGGCAGGCAGATTCTATACTATCTGAGTCACCAGGAAGTCTCCAAGTGAAAGTGAAGTCACTCAGTCATATCCAACTCTTTGCAACCCCATGAACTGTAGCCCGCCAGGTTCCTCTGTCCATAGAATTTCCAGGCAAGACTACTGGAGTGGGTTGCCATTTCCTTCTCCAGGGGATCTTCCCGACCCAGGGATCCAATCCGGGTTTCCCATGTTGCAGGCAGACGCTCTACCATCTGAGCCACCAGGGAAGCTAAGGTGATATTTGGACTCTCGGGGAGAGGGAGAGGGTGGGATGGTGTGGGAGAAGGGCATTGAAACATGTATACTATCATGCAAGAAACGAAGTGCCAGTCTATGTTCGATGCAGGATGGTGGATGCTTGGGGCTGGTGCACGGGGATGATCCAGGGAGATGATATGGGGTTGGAGGTGAGAGGGGGTATCAGGATTGGGAGCTCGTATATACCCGTGGTGGATTCATGTCAATGTATGGCAAAACCAATACAGTATTGTAAAGTAAAATAAAGTAAAAATAAAATTTTAAAAAATAATAAATGTACCTTAGAATTATTTTCAATTCAAGGAGACAGATAATTTCTCTATTCCATCACGTGTCTATACCACAGCATTACAAGATTATTTAGATTCTACAGGGTAGTAGACAGACAAATGGCCATATGACTACAACGTCTACTTTTGACAGCAAATAGCTCTATCTAAGTAAATCTAGCAATCCTATGTGTTTATTTCATTAGGATCAGCATTTTCCTCACTCAGTTAACCACCTGTTTTTCAATGATTTTAATGAAGTTAATCTTGTTATTCTTTCTCTGTGGAAGGATCACTGACATGTACTTTCACTTAACCTCAATTTTTCTGTTTTAAAATGAACCTAGTGAGTACTCACAGTAACTGTTTTATTTCCCTATTTCTTAGCTTAAATTAAAAAGTAAAGTAAATGAAACATATTTGAAATATCAAACATTAAATTTTACCTTTCCTATTGAACTTTTAATTCAAATTTTAATCATAAATGGAAAAATTAGAGTAAGTGGGGTCAGAAGACAGTAGACTTCATAGTAGATTCACGTAACTATACATAATCTTATCTATGAGTGATTTATAATTATTAAAAGTCAATCTTTACATTTCAGAATCACAAGTACTAGATTCTAAAGTTATCTTCTAAAGTTATTCTACAGGTTGCTTGTTCACAGAATCAATGCTATATATTGTTTTAATGTAAAGGGTATAGGGTGACTATTACAACAGTGTTCAGAAACTTCAAACTTTTGCAAGCTGATTAACAAGCCAGTGGCAAATCAAATGTAATTTTTTCTTCCCTCTGAAACCTTATTCAGTTCAGTTCAGTCATTCAGTCATGTTCGACTCTGCAACTCCACGAATTGCAGCACGCCAGGCCTCCATGTCCATCACCAACTCCTAGAGTTCACCCAAACTCATCTCCATCAAGTTGGCGATGCCATCCAGCCATCTCATCCTCTGTCGTCCCCTTCTCCTCCTGCCCCCAATCCCTCCCAACATGAGAGTCTTTTCCAGTGAGTCAGCTCTTCTCATGAGGTGGCCATAGTACTGGAGTTTCAGCTTTAGCATCAGTCCTTCCAAAGAACACCCAGGACTGATCTCCTTTAGGATGGACTCGTTGGATCTCCTTGCAGCCCATGGGACTCTCAAGAGTCTTCTCCAACATCACAGTTCAAAAGCATCAATTCTTTGGCACTCAGCTTTCTTCACAGTCCAACTCTCACATCCATACATGACCACTGGAAAAACTATAGCCTTGACTAGATGGACCTTTGTAGCAAAGTAATGCTCTGCTTTTGAATATGCTATCTAGGTTGGTCATAACTTTCCTTCCAAGGAGTAAGCATCTTTTAATTTCATGGCTGCAATCACTATCTTAAAAACAAAATAAAAAACCAAGGGCCACTCCCCTAAAGCAGGGTATCTTTGCTTCTCCTATTATTAAGATATAGGCCCATCAATCTATTTACTATGAGTATTAGTCTTACCAAGATACTAAGGCTAATAAATATTGTGATAGTTAAGAAAAAAACTAAATGATCTGGCAGCATTATAATGCTTAATGACATTTTTTAGATTCATGCTGCTGATGTACCACTCGGTTTTTCCACAAAGTTTTCTTGAACACATCCCACTTACCAGCCACTAAAATATGTGTTGAGTGTGAAATTATGTCTAAAATATAATTTTTTGGTTTTAGGGATCTCAGAAACCAATGAAGAAAACATATACACACAGATAACACTAAGAAACTTGACAGCTGTAATTAGCTTCAAGCAAAAGTGTTTTAAAGGACAAGGACCTTTTTTTTTAACCAAAATTTTATTTTTGGAAAACAAATGCTATAAAATACATAATGAGAAAATTAAGTTGTAAAGTGTTACACAATAAGCTTTCAATAAGGAAATCTGGAAATAAATGGGAGATAAATTTATCAACATACTTGCTATAACGGTATCTGTGTATCTGCACTAAATATGTATTCCTGCCTGAAATACTTCTTTCAGTAGAGGCATCTGTATTTTTTTAATATATTTGCCTTTATTTTGAATTTAACAAAATTGAAACTCATGAAAAATTTATAGGGCCTGAAATGTGTGATAAAGAAGGAAGTCACACAGGTTACAGTTTCTGCAGCATGGTTTAAAAATTTGTAAGCCCAAATTTCTAAGATACTAGTCACAGCATTAATTAAACTCATACACACACACACACACACACACACACACGAGTGACAGACGATCAGGAAACTGATTTTATTTGGTCATCACATAAATAGAAAGGACACAGAATTACTGTTCTATGACTTAATGGTTCAGTTTCATTTATGAAAGTGATGCTGCTCAAGGCAAAAATAAAAATACGCTGAATTATTGGGAAAAGCTTGGGAGACATGACATTCAAGGTATCAGCTAAAGATTCAAACAATGATTTTGCAAGGAGGAATAAGTGTAAAGCAATGGAGCTTAGAAGAGATAGATAGATGGTCTAAAGGCATTATTTGCGAGTGTGTGTTTGTATATGTAAGTGTATTTTTATGTTCTGTGTACAGTATTTCAATCATGCTTACATAATATGTTTCCGGAAAGAATGTGGAGAGACTAAAGACATGGATTCAGAAAAAAGTGTATTCAGGGACACTGTACTGCAATGAAAGAAGTCAGAAAAGATTGATGCAAGATGGGAAGAAATATCCAAAAATTCTGGAAGAGATGACAGAGTTTGATAGAAGATGTGTAAAGAAGACCAAAAGGTATAAAATCTTTAAGCCAAGAGAGTCATTTTTATGAGCACAATGTAAATTAAAGGCAGGCATTTGATACTGAAATGACCAGTAGAGTGTCAGAGGATGTTAACACCTGCATCTCTACAGAAAGTTCATGCAGTTCAGAAAGAATTAGTTGTAGGGAGATAAGTGGGCACGTACTTACAAACCTCCCCCACCTCAAGAGTGCTGTGTGCATCAGAGGGATACTGAGCCCCAAATAGATATCTGGAAATCTGATATACAAAGAATTAGAAGAATTCTCAATGGTATGTCTTTCACAGCTGTGACTCAGTGATTTTCATAATGTTATGAAGCTCCTAATTTTTCACAATAGCACCGCCAAGCAAAAAGCATGCCCCTGGACAACTGCTTGCTGATGAGGCATGGCTTCTTCCAAACAAAGCATGATGCTTTAAAGGACCAAGACAGAAGAGAGTAATTGGTCAAAACTAAAACTGGTTCACAGAAAACATGGCCTCCAGCACAGTATCTTCACCAAACAGTGAGAATAAATTATATGAGCAGGTAACCCATCTAAATGACTTCCTAGGGCTCTGGCTGCCTGCCAATTTGCTCTGCCTGTTAGATAATTGAACTGGCTCTCAAAGTTTGCATCAACCATACTTTCTCCTCAGGATTTTGGAGAATGATGCTAATGGAAACCAATTGGAGAGTGTTTTAGAAAAATATATGACTTTCTAGCAAAAACTAGGCTCAGTTTGATCTTTTTTCGTTCTCTCCCTCAGTGGAAAGGAAATTATCTTACTTAAAAATATAAGAATATATCTTTTTAATATAAATTCTTATAAGAATAAAATAATAGGAATTTAAGAAGCAAAACTTTCTTTAAAATATATAAGAGATCACCAAAATATATATGAGCTACTGGCTGCCTATCTTAGCCACAGCAATCAGAGAAGAAAAAAAAAAAAAAGATACCCAAATTGGAAAAGAAGTAAAACTGGGACTCTTAACAGATGACATGATATTATACATAGAAAATCTTAAAGATGCTACCAGAAAATTCATAAGGCTCATCAATGAGTTCAGTAAAGTTCCAGGATACAAAATAAATACAGAGAAATCTGTTGCATTCCTATATACTAACAATAAAATATATCAATCATATTTTAAGATGCATGAAGTCTGAGGTGAAAATATTGGCAGATAAAATATAATTCAATATCAGACCAAAATAAGAGTGAAATCATTTGTGGAGCTTAAAAGTGAAACAGTGATAAAATTTGCATTAGAAAAATTATAGGACCAACACATAAAAAATATAATCAGCTATGTTGAAGATCTTATAAATATATACCTCCAGAAAAGACATAAAAACCATTATTAGAATAGATACAGACGACAGAACATATGGATCTCAAATACAGATGATCACTCATGTCTGACTCTTTTGTGACTCCATAGACTGTAGCCCACCAGGCTTCTCTGTCCATGGGATTTCCTGGGCAAGAATATTGAAGTGGGTTGCCATTTCCTCCTCCAGAGATCTTCCCAATCCATGGATTAAACCCACATCTGCATTTCAGGCAGTTTTGTTTTTTTTCTTACTAGGCCACCAGATACTAAATAGTTTATTTAAGTTTCTAATTACAGCAACATGTTTGACATGTAGTAATCAAATAAAGATAGACACATAAATAGATGAGAACAAAAAGATTAAGAAAGTCAGTTTAAAAAGAAATGTTAGATGGTTAATTCTAGAACTCAGTTCACTTGCTCAGTCATGTCTGACTCTTTGAGACCCCATGGAATGAAGTATGCCATGCTTCCCTATCCATCACCAACTCCCAGAGTTTGCTCAAACTCATACCCATTGAGTCGGTGATGCCATCCAACCATCTCATCTGTCATCCCCTTCTCCTCCTCCCTTCAATCTTTCTCCAGAATCAGCGTATTTTCCAATGAGTCAATTCCTTACATCAGGTGGCCAAAGTACTGGAGTTTCAGCTTCAGCATCAGTCCTTCCAATAAATATATTCAGGACTGACTTCCTTTAGGACGGACTGGTTGGATCTCCTTCCAGACCAAGGGACTCTCAAGAGTCTTCTCCAACACCACAGTTCAGAAAGCATCAATTCTTCAACACTCAGCTTCTTTATAGTCCAACTCTCTCATCCATACATAATGACTGCAAAACCCATAGCTTTGACTAGACAGAGCTCTGTTAGCAGAGTAATGTCTCTGCTTTTTAATATGATGTCTAGATTGGTCATAGCTTTGCAGCCCAATAAAATAGTCAGTCACTGTTTCCACTGTTTCCCTATCTCTTTGACATGAAGTGATAGGACTGGATGCCATGATCTTAGTTTTCTTACTGTTGAGCTTTAAGCCAACTTTTTCACTCTCCTCTTTTACTTTCATCAAGAGGCTCTTTAATTCTTCTTCGCTTTCTGCCATAAGGGTGGTGTCATCCGTGTATCTGAGGTGATTGATATTTCTCCCAGCAATCTTGATTCCAGCTTGTGCTTCATCCACTTGAACTAGTGAAGTAAGTTTTGTGTCTTTGGTAACTAGCTAGTAAATGGAAATACCTACATTCTAAATAATTATTTAAAGAAAACCCATAAGTTAACATTTATAAATTTATCTATAGTCAGCAACTGTAGGCTTCCCAGGTGGCACTGTTGGTAATGGAACTGCCTGCTGATGCAGGAGATGTAAGAGACGTAGGTTTGATCCCTGAGTTGGGAAGGTCCCCTGGAGGAGAGAGTGGCAGCCCACTCCAGCATTCTTGCCAGGAGAATCTCATGGACAGAGGAACATGGTGGGCTACAGTCCATAGGATCACACAGAGTTGGACACGACTGAAGTAACTTACCACTCATGCATGCAGCAACTGTACTTCAAAAAGCAAAAAGAGCTTTAGATAATAAAGAATGCTTGTTCTCTCTTCATGTCATGTACAAAGGAACCAAAAGTTATTTAACACTTAACCAGTGAAGTATAATCTTCATTTATTTTTGCAATTGGAGAAGGAAATGGCAACCCACTCCAGTATTCTTGCCTGGAGAATCCCATAGACAGAGGAGCCTGGTGGGCTACAGTCCATGGGGTCGCAAAGAGTCAGATACGACTAAGCAACTTCACTTCACTTATTTTTACAAATATTATAGGCAACAAACCTTTTCACTTCTCTGGCCAAGGGTAAGGCATGCTGTAGCTGAGGGAAGGTTAAAAGGAAGAAAAGTACTTATAAAACTGTCCTGAGCCTAAGCCCACAAGAAATCTCCTACCTTAAGTGAGGAGTAGGAGCATGGAGAAAGGCCCATCTTGGACAACAAGCAGGCAAGCAAGCATCGACTAGTAACACACAGCAGTGTGCCTTTGGGGAAGAAGCGGTAGGATGGCATGAGACCCTTTCTGAGGAGCAGACATACAGGGAAGGTCTAAATCTGCAAGTATGCTCATCCTGTAACTAATTTTATCAATAGACTAGATAAAGATGTGTCCAGTGATTTAGTTGAACTGTGGGAATATGATATTCAGATTGCCCTGAAAAGTAAAACTGGGGTCTGTAAATCATAGCAACTTTGAGGGAAAAACAGATACTACATACTTTACATTGCATGTTTCTTTTTTTTTTTTTTGGGCTTGGCAAGTTAAACATCAACATGACTGAGTTGGATTTTTCTGAGACTTTCTATTGGCTTTAAAACGATTGAGGTGAACTTTCATTATATAACACCTGCTTCGGATGTAATTTAGCTTAATTTTATTCTCATTTCAATTTTACTGTGGGTTGTCTCACTGTATCTAAGTGTTTCTGGTAATTTAATGGAAATCTAGAATTGACAAATTTTGCAAGTGATACTAAGATGGCGTTAACAAAACTAAAAAAAAAAAAATTAAAAACGTTTGATTTTGCTGTGTGCCGTTAGCTCACAAAAGAGCTCCTGTTGACTTCACTGTAGGCTTTTCACAAAGCTGACTTCACACAATTGCTCTTTTACTCAGACTGAAGTTATGCTTCCAATCTGATCCCAATGTGCCACAGCTTCTACTGCCCCATTGTCCTTTAATGTGTCTTTCAAAGCTAATAAAGTTTTCAAAGCTTTGATTTCTTTTTTGAAGGTGACTTCTTCAATGTGGCCTATATGAATTCTTCATGATTATAAAAATGTCATTAAAAAGTCATCCTTTGAAGCTGGCAGATGTCTATTTCTTCTACTTACAAAACACAAAATAGAATAGCTACATACTTAAGTTCAATGTGAACATAAAATATTATATTAAACTATTTCTGTATGCTTTGCTACATATCAAAATTTACCTTTGGGAAGAAAATTTTATTAAGTGTGCTTTCAGTTTTCTATTCTTATATTTGCCACTCATAATCGGAGAATAATTATTAGAAGTCATTACTCAAAAGCTATCCTCATGAAATCTGATCTTTAATTCAAAATCAGATTTTGCATCTTAATCAACTAAGATACTTTTTCTATGGATGTTCTGCTTCGGTAAGTCTGGAAATTTGGAATAAGAACTTCAAAACTTGTGGCCCTCCAGAAAAGCAATGAGAGACATGGGGAAAGTTTGCATCATCCATTTTTCATAATTGAAAATTAATCAAAAGCTAGCAGAAATCAATTTATTCAATAAAAATAGGGTTGAACCTTGGGAAAATATTGTTTTGTCACAGTTACACCTACTGTAGTTCTGTTCTTCATTCTCTAGCTCTGGGGCAGCCTTAAAAGTAACAACTTGCTTTCCTAGCACTTGAGAGAGAAGACAGGAACTTGAGCTCTCTCACAGATATATTGACAAAGAGAGTTCTTTTTGACCCGCCTTATGGTTTCCTGGAAGAATCTACTCAAAAAACATTTTTTCTTAAGGTTTATCATTTTTATACCTGATAGAAATTGCCCAGTTTTGAAAATTTCTCCACAAAGAACACTCAACACATCTTATGACATCACAGCTTCCTGATGTGAAGGTAAAAGTTGGGGCAAAAAAAAGAGTAACCAAAATAAGCTAAGCACTGAGATACCCATACAAGGGCTTGGAAATTAACACATTCCTAGAAATCACTATGGACAAACACACGTTTGGGCTGTATACATGTTCACAAAAGCCCTGGAAACGTCTTAAGCCTACACCTCTGACTTTTAGTTTCTGTGAAATCAGGAAGCAAAGACAACAGCAGAGAGTTAAAGTGGCAAGCTGATTATTAAAAGCATGCCTTCAACTCAGTCCCACAACAGAGACAGGGAGATTTTACTGTTCCAGTTGTCAAGGAAACATCTGTTCAGTCATTAACTGATCATGAAACTAACCAAGCATAATTGTTAGTGGCCACACATATCAAAGATACAGATTTTGCTAAATTAGTTAAGAGAAATTACCTACCAAACAAACTACAAGAGTTACAACAAAAAACAGCAGCCCTAGAGAGCCCTAGAGAAAGGAGGATATCTAAGTTAAAGAGTTTACATTTACTGGACATTATTTGAAATGTCCACTTGTCACTCAATATATAAATCATGAAAAAAACAAGGAAGTATAACACATACATAACAGAAAAATGTACTAAATACAAAATGTCCAGGAGGAAGCCAAAAGATAGACTTATAAATCAAAGACTTTAAAACATATTTTTAAAGTATTCAAAATACTAAGGGATTGGCTTATTTAAACATGTTTAAAGAGGATATAAGGATATAATCTTATATATATATATATAGATATAAGGATATAATCTCTATAAAAAACAAAATATGATGCAAAAAGTCATCCAAACAAATCACAGATTTGAAAATTATGATAAATGAAAAAAATTCACTAAAGAGGCTCAGCAACAAATGTGAACAACTAAAGAAAGAATCAGTAAACTCAAAGACAGGTCAATAGAAATTATCCAGTTTGAGGAAAAAAAAGACAGGAAAAAGGAAAGAATTATCAAAGCTAATATGGGATTTATAATACAAAATGTAAAATTTACAATGTAAAATCACAATTCAAAAAGCTGCAGTAATCAAGACACTATGGTACTGGTTTGATTCTACTCCAATATTAGAACAAAATTTTAGCTCAGAAAATCATCATATTTAGATATCAATTAGAGATAAATATTAAAATAACCCAAGGAAGAAAATTCATTCAATGAAGACCTTACCACTCACCAATCAGAACTCATTTATATTTATTAGTATCAATGAAAGATGTGATAAAGGCTGAAAAATCTGTATCACAGGAAAATCCATCAAAGTATAAAATTTTACTCCTAGGTTACCTTTCCTAGGCTATGATGCTAAATCAGTTAAGTTGTGTCTGACTCAGTGCGACCCCATAGGCGGCAGCCCACCAGGCTCCCCCGTCCATGGGATTCTCCAGGCAAGAATACTGGAGTGGGTTGCCATTTCCTTCTCCAGTGCATGAAAGTAAAAAGTGAAAGTGAAGTCGCACAGTCGTGTCCGACTCTTCGCGACCCCATGGACTGCAGCCAGCAGGCTCCTCCATCCATGGGATTTTCCAGGCAAGAGTACTGGAGTGGGGCGCCGTCACCTTCTCCGTTCCTAGGCTATAACATACAAATATTTCAAGGAATTATATAGTATAAACAACTTATTCATGTTATTAACAGAGAAACCAATTATCAATACATTGACATTATTTTATACACCAGTCACAAAAAATGTTCAAACTATCTAAACTTTACATCACATTGATAAATTGCTCTACTAAAGTTTATAGAATTTCTCCTTCCTCTGAAGTTAGGAAACTGAAATTTTTAAATCTTTCACAGCTGTTCTTAACAGCATTAATATTCTCAGAGATTAGTAATAAGCTGAATATAAGGCTCCTAGGTAGTCAGTGGTATAAAAGTAGATGCTACTAATACAACTGAATTTATGAGTAGGACACTACTGCAGGTGATGTGAAAAAATACATATGCATTACATGCAGATCAGACAATAATTTGTAATGGTGGATAATTCTTATATGCTCATGTTTCTGCACAGCAAGCATTTCAGCATTTTGAAAGGTAATTGCATTTGTCATATTATTCACTATGCAGTGAAGCATGCATGTAAACATCTGTTCTAAAAATTGAAAGCTTTGGTTATTAAGATATTTTAAATAATTTTTATCTTTAAGAACAAAAATCTAGAACTGAATCCTATATAAAACTTGTCAGAAAGCAGGTCCCTCATGCATGTTTTGACATAGATTTCCCAGCATATAGGAATGTTTTATTAATGCACTGCCTCTATGTTAAAAAAATGGATACTTATAAATATCATTATGACCTTACTCAGCTTTGTGTTTTTAAATTAATCCAGTTTTAATTCACTCAGCTGACCTTTATCTTCAGTATTATAACTTTGCTAATGCTGACAACTAAAGTAATTTTATGGTAAAATTCAATTTTTTTTAACATACAATAGTTTCTATACCATGGCAGTCTCTAAAAAGAAATAGCTAAATGCCCTTGAATATCTGTCTTGTTTTGTTCAAAATTTAAATATACAGGTAAGCTGGAAAATATATATTATGCAAAATTCAAAGATCCTGCAGAATAGTAGCCTGAAACTTGTCATAGATGCTGTTGTTTACATTAAACACTGGTTGTCTGATCTGTTACTTGGTAGAATTACAATATGCTTTATAAACCATTAACACATCTTCTGTTTCTGAATTTACAGTGGCAATATAAATGTATTGTGGCAAACCACACTTTCCAAAAAAAAAAAAAAAAAAGAAGACCTTAGTGTTTGGCAACCTAGATTGGAGCTGCTAAAAACATATGAAGGTAATTTTGGGCATATCAACTATACAACTTAAAATCCGTGAAACTATCTGATGAAGTTGAGAAATTTGCACCATTTTTCTACTTCAGAGTTAATTGAAGGATTAGGGAGTAGATATTTTCATTTTTTCATAATGGCAAAACTACAATTCCCAGATAAATTCATAATACAATGAGCTCCCTCACTTTCTTGGTAAGTTTTAAATGATTTCAAAATTGAATAGCTTTAAGAATTACAACAACTTTGAAAATATCAGTGGCAGAGTAACAGGATCCTTACCATTTATGAAAAGTTCATCTCCTAAACCTCATAGAAAGTCACCTACAAAAATTAGTTTTAATACAGCTTGGTTGCAAAATCACTGATGCTATGAACAGAATAAGTCAATACTTCAGAATATCTGAATCATATCTTTTCAATCTTTCAATCCATATTTTTCAACTCTCAAAATGTTGAGTTCCAAAGGCACAGTAAAATTACATTTACTGTTTGAATAACTTCTGAAAGAAGGTTTTTCTTCTGTCAAGTTCAAACCTCCCATTACCAGGCACAGAGCAAAATAAGACTTCCTGAGTTCGAAGTGTCAATGGGAAGTTGACCATGATAAAATAATAATAATAATAAAAGTCCTGAGAGCTAGCCTCATAACAACTTATTCCCATTTCTGCTTTGAGGAAAGCTTTAGAAAGAAAACACTCTGGTTCTGTTTATGTCCATGTTCTTCTTACCTTATGGAAAAAGTAAGCAGAAGTAAGAGCTTCAAATATGAGCCCTCTCTAAAATCTCACATGCAAAGAGAATTCTAGAATTTGACCTACTGCTCCCTGAAACATGCGAGGAGACTTTGCTTTTTATTTCTCATCCAGATATTATTTCCTCAGTGATCCTGCTACTACAATTATAATATAATGCTAATCATTTTCCTGCTTCATAAATATTTTTACTACCATCAGTCCTAACAGAGCAGATTCCAGTACATTGTCATGTACTTGGAAACTATTTATTTTGAGTTGCTCCACATAGACTGTTTAAAAAGTTTCTTTACTTTCAACTTAGCATCAACTTGATAACCCAAGAAAAAACAATAAACATATTTGCCCTTTTAAACTGACTATGAATATTGGTTTAACATCCTCAGTTCTCATTGCAACTATTCTCTCCACAAAGCTCACAGTCTTATTTGTTTGGACACATTTCTTCACTTGTTGCAATAATATAATTCAGTTATAATTCACTAGCAGTAAATGGCTTTTATTATTTGCCTACTCAGAAAACTGGTTACAGATTCATTTCTTTTAATTCATTTTTTAAAGAAATTTTCCATAATGAGATACTTCACTTTAAATGTCCTATTTTTTTTCTTTTTCTTCTTGTGAGCTGGGAATACTATGTTGCACCTTTATTTTGATAATTTAGATGCACATTTTATTTTTTAAGACTACTATAATGTCATTGCAAAATATAGTGAGTTGTGTGCTCTCTGATAGAATAGAATACATGTCATTCAAAGTACACATTTTTCTTGTTATCACATGATAAGTATGTATGTAATAAAGAAAAACCAGAGTAGTATGATAAATATGACACTCAAAATGCTGTGTAGTTATAACTGCTTCACTGCAATTTATAGTGTGCTAGCAAGGAAAACTGACAATGGAGTCTCTCTTATAACCATTAAACTCCGCTGCTGTAATAGGAAAGCAGTCACAGATGAACATCAGTGAATGAACATGGTTGTGTTCCAATTAAATTTTATTTATGGACAAAATTTAAGTTCCATATACTTTTCATGGCACATGAAATATTATTTCTTTTATTTTTAAACTGCTACTAATATTAAACTATTCAGTTCAGTTCCATTCCTTTCAGTCTCTCAGTCGTGTCATGAATCGCAGCATGTCAGTCCTCCTTGTCCATCACCAACTCTCAGAGTTCACTCAAACTCATGTCCATTGAGTCAGTGATGCCATCCAGCCATCTCATACTCTGTTGTCCCCTTCTCCTCCTGCCCCCAATCCTTCCCAGCATCAGCTTACTACTATACAAAATCAGGTACTGTGCCACATTTACCTGGCAGAAAACTGTCAATCCCTAACATTAAGTAACAGTAATGAAATTAAAAGATGCTTACTTCTTGGAAGGAAAGTTATGATTAATCCAGATAGCATATTTAAAAGCAGAGACATTACTTTGCCAATAAAGGTCCATCTAGTCAAGGCTATGGTTTTTCCGGTAGTCATGTATGAATGTGACAGTTGGAAGATGGAGAAAGCTGAGCACCAAAGAATTGATGCTTTTGAACTGTGGTGTTGGAGAAGACTCTTGAGAGTCCCTTGAACTGCAAGAAGATCCAATAAGTCCATCCCAAAGGAGATTAGTCCTGAGTATTAATTGGAAGGACTGATGTTGAAGCTGAAACTCCAATATTTTGGCCACCTCATCCAAAGAGCTGACTCATTTAAAAGACTCTGATGCTGGGAAAGATTGAGGGCAGGAGGAGAAGGGGACGACAGAGAATGAGATGATTGGATGGCATCACCAACTCAATGGACATGGATTTGGATAAACTCCGGGAGTCGGTGATCAAAGGGAGGCCTAGCTTGCTGCAATTCATGGGGTCCCAAAAAGTCGGACACAACTGAGCAACTGAATTGAACTGAATATTGTTTTGCTTACAAAGGGGTGAAGAATAATTAGAGAGAGAAGCCTTCTTGATCAGTGAAGCTCTTAAAATTACACATTGAAGCTCTTAAGACCTCAAGAAACAGAGGCTAAGGAACAAATTTCAGAAATTTTACTCCTAAAATATTCTATATAAATTACATGTAGTTGTGTAGATATTCCAATTTTATTAAGACATATTGATATATAATGTTGTACAGGTTTAAGGAGGGAGGGCTCCCCTCACAGCTCAGTTGGCAAAGAATCTGTCTGTAATGCAGGAGACCCAGGTTTGATTCCTGGGTTGGGAAGATCCCCTGGAGAAAGAAGTGGCAACCCACTCCAGTACTCTTGCCTGGAGAATCTCATGGACAGAGGAGCCTGGCAGGCTACTGTTCATGGGGTCGCAAGAGTCGGACATGACATAGTGACTAACCTACCACCATCACAGGTTTAAGGTGTACAACATGATGATTTGATACATGTATCTACTGTAAAGTGATCATCACAATAATGTTAACACACCCTTCAACTCATATTACATTTTTTTTTTAAATGTGCTAAGAACATGTAAGATCTACTTTTAGGTAGCTTTCAAGTATACAATACAATATCATTAACTATGGCCACCATACTACATATTAGAGCCCCAAAACTTTACTCATCCTGTAACTAAAAATTTGTACCCTCTGACCAATATCTATTTCCTTCAACCCTTAGGTCCTGGTAACCACAACTATATTGTATTTTTCTTGGATTTTTTTTTTTTTTTTTTAGTTTTAACATCTAAGAAATATCATACACGATATGCCTTTCTGACTAATTCCACCCTCCAGGTCCACCCATGCAAATAGCAGGGTTTCATTATTTTATGGCTGAATGACAGATATCCCACCATGTGTGTGATAGTATATATTTTCTTTGAACATTCACCTGTCAGTGGACACTCAGACTGTTCCCACATAGTTGGATATAGTGGATAATGTCACAGTGAACCTGAAGGTGCAAATATTCCCTCAAAGAAGTGATTTTATTCCTTTAGAATATATATCCAGAAGAGAAACTGCTGGACCACATGGTATTTTATTTTTAATGTCTGAGGAACCTCCATGCTATAGTCCACAGCGGCCACACCAAGTTACCCTCTCAGCAAGAGTGTAACAGAGTTCCGTTTTCTCAACATCTTCATCAACATTTGCTATATCTCATATTACATATATATATATAGTAATATATATATAGTTTTTATATAGTTATATATATAGTTTTATATATAGTTATATTTATATATAGTTTTATGTGTGTGTGTGTGTAATATATATATATATATATATATAATACCCATTCTTATGGGCATAAGGTGACAGTTCATGTAGCTGTTTTCCATTTATATGCCCATTCAGACTGTTGGCCTATTTTATAATTTTCTTTTCTTTGATATGAGCTACATGATTTGCTTATATATTTTTAGATATTAACTCCTGTGAAATATGGTTTGGAAACATTTTCTCCCATTCTATAGGCTCCCTGTTCATTTTATTGTTTCCTTTGACATTCAGAAGCTTTTTAATTTGAAGTACAGAAGCATAAAAGAAAAAAAATACCTAGAAATAAATGTAATCAAGGAGGTGAAAGATCTGTACACTGAAAGCTACCAGACACTGATGAAAGAAACTACAGAAGATACAAATAAATGGAAACATATCCCATGTTCACAGATTGGAAGTTTATTGTTAAAAATGTCCATGCTATCCAAAGCCATTAATAGATTCAATGCCATCCCTATCAAAATTCCAATGGAATTTTTATAGGAATAGAAACACTGTCCTAAAATTTATATGGAACCACAGAAGACCCAGATAGTCAAAGTAATGCTAGAGATAATTTTTAACATTATTTGTGTGTGGTAAGAACATTTAAAACATATTCTTTAGGTAACTGTCAAGTATATAAAACTTGCTTTCAAGCTATAACGCACATGGTAAAGCAGTATGATGGAGAAGGCAATGGCACCCCACTCCAGTACTCTTGCCCAAAGAATCCCATGGATGATGGAGCCTGGTGGGCTGCAGTCCATGGTATAGCAAAGAGTCAGACAGAACTGAGCGACTTCACTTTCACTTTTCACTTTCATGCATTGGAGAAGGAAATGGCAGCCCACTCCAGTGTTCTTGCCTGGAGAATCCCAGCGATGGGGGAGCCTCGTGGGCTGCCGTCTCTGGGGTCGCACAGAGTCGGACACGACTGAAGCGACTTAGCAGCAGCAGCAGCCAGTACTCTTGCCTAGAAAATCCCATGGACGGAGGAGCCTGGTGGGCTGCAGTCCATGGGGGTCGCTGAGGGTCGGACATGACTGAGCGACTTCAGTTTCACTTTTCACTTTCATGCATTGGAGAAGGAAATGGCAACCCACTCCAGTGTTCTTGCCTGGAGAATCCCAGGGATGGGGAGCCTGGTGGGCTGCTATCTATGGGGTCGCATAGAGTCGGACACGACTGAAGCGACTTAGCAGCAGTAGCAGCAAAGCAGTATGAAAGTGAAAGTGAAGTCTCTCAGTCGTGTCCGACTCTTTGCGACCCCTTAAGACCACACTGACTGTAGTTTATCAAGCTTCTCCATCCATGGGATTTTCCAGGCAAGAATGCTGGAGTGGACTGCCATTTCCTTCTTCAGGGGATCTTCCCAACCCAGGAATCGAACCCGGGTCCCTGGCATTGCAGGCAGACACTTTACCGTCTGAGCCACTAGGGAAGCTTGTAGAGTACCAACATAAAAGACACTGACCAATGGAACAGAATGGAAAGCCCAGAAATTAACCCACCACATATACAGCTAGTTAATACTTGACAAGGGAGACAAAAATATACAATAGGGGAAAGATAGTCTTTTCAAAATGGCAGGCATCATTCATAAAAAAATACAATAAGAGTGAAACAGAAGAGGCTAATCAATACTAATTAGTGAATGAAAAACACTTCCCAAAATCCAGCCACAAAGGTAAGAACACTAATAAGACAATATTTCAACATTAATTAATTTTAATTATTTAAATAAGAAATGAAAGATATGACAGGATACTGAAAGTTAGAAATTCAAAACTTAGAATGGAAATATACGAAGTTGTGAAATCAGAGCAGATGGCACTCAGAAAAAAATTAATCAGAAAACAATTACCTCTAGGAAGACAACAACATCAAAATATACCCAGGGGATCATTTTTAGTGAAGTACACAGAAACATTTTAGTGTTAGAAATCTCAATTGTGGTGATGATTATAGGAGTACATACAATCGTCAAAACTTTTTCAAGTACATATTAATTGAGTTCATTTTATTACTGCCAAAAGCTGACTAAATCATTAAATAAAATACCTTTAATGACCTGGTCAAGAGAAAATTTAGAATCCAGCAACGATGTGAAAGTCTAAAGGAAAAAAAAAAAAAAAAAACAGTCTTTATAATAAATGGTTCTGGGAAAACTGAATATTAATACACAAAAGAATGAAATTTAACTCCTATCCTACATGACTCAAAATTAAATCAGAATGTATTAAAGGCTAAATATAAGTCCTAAACCATAAAACTTATAGAAGAAAACTGAAAACAATCCATGACATCACCTTGGCAACAACTTTTCAGATAGGACAACAAAAACATACGAAACAAAAGCAAAAATTGAAAATGAGAATTTAAACTACAAGATCTAGAAAAAAATTTCCACATAATTTGTTTCCACATAATATCTGATTTCAAAATGATCTATATAAGACAGAGGGTACCTATATTACTATTCTTTTAAAAAAAAAAAAAAAAAACCTTTATTTTACTTTACAATACTGTATTGGTTTTGCCATACATCAACATGAATCTGCCACGGCTGTACACGTGTTCCCAATCCTGAGTCCCCCTCCCACCTCCCTCCTCATACCATCTCTCTGGGTCATCCCAATGCACCAGCCCCAAGCATCCTGTATCCTGCATCGAACCTACATTACTATTCTATTTTTGCAGTTTAGAAAATTTAAAAATCTTAACTGCTAGATGAATATATCACTGATAATTAGATTATATAAAAAAGATATTCAGCTTCCTATCTTCAAATTTTAGGTGTTAGTATTGCCTCTAGTGGAAAACATATATATATATATATTTATCCTCTAGTGGAAAACATATATATATATTTATCTTAATATATAGCAGTGAGATATATATATATATATATATATATCTCACTGCTATATATTAAGATAAATATGGAGCATAACATTTATTTATTATAAATTAATATATTTACATATTATATAATATATATATTTTAGCACTGAGATTTACCTATCACAACATAATAAAGCAAGCAAATTCTATTACGAGTTCCTGCAATAAAGGTAACCATAAAGAAGGCATTATGAGTAGCTTTGCCCTTCTACTCCACCATGGAAATATATTAAACGTATAGAAAGATGACACACAACAACTTTATTAACTTTAATCAAACTACTTCCTGTTTTGCTGACCCTCTATTCTTTCCAGTTCTCAAATTAGTATACACCTCCATTTTATTCTTGCTCTTTCTTAACATTATTCCTTTCCCACAATATACAACTTCCCTGACCTAAGGAAGCTCTGATATGTGCTCTAATAAAGCCTTAATCTCACAGCTGATGTCATCTCAGCATGACAGTTCTCAAAGCCATTATCTTCTCAGCTATGATTGATAAAAGGTAGTAAGGTATTTTTGGGGGTCTTGACTAATAGGAAAAATAGAGGAAAAAAGTACTAGTATATATTATGCATTCCAAACGTATTTTCTAACCTAACCATGAATACATATTTAGCAACTGATATCATATCTTAGTATGTACTGCTGCCCAAATATATCAAAGATTTCACCCACTAAAAGTCTTAAGCTGCATATAGTTTGGTTTTGGAAGACTGAAATACTGCTTCAGAATTTTCTGTAAATTTGTCAAACTATAAATTGAATACAAACCACCTAATGTTAACATTTCCCATTCTATTCTTTTCCTCTATTTCTTTGCACTGATCACTGAGGAAGGCTTTCTTATCTCTCCTTGCTATTCTTTGGAACTCTGCATTCAAATGGGTATATCTTTCCTCTTCTCCTTTGCTTTTCCCTTCCCTTCTTTTCACAGCTATTTGTAAGGCCTCCTCAGACAGCGATTTTGGTTTTTTACATTTCTTTTTCTTGGGGATGGTCTTGATTCCTGTCTCCTGTACAGTGTCAGGAACCTCCATTTGTTTTTGCTTTGGTTCCATCCCTTCATTCTTTTTGGAGTTATTTCTCCACTGATCTCCAGTAGCATATTTGGCACCTACAGACCAGGGGACTTCATCTTTCAGTGGTCTATATTTTTGCCTTTTCATATTGTTCATGGGATTCTCAAGGCAAGAATACTGAAGTGATTTGCCTTTCCCTTCTCCAGTGGACCATATTCTGTCACTCCTCTCCAACATGACCCATCTGTCTTGGGTGGTCTCATTCTGGAAAGTGAAGTCAATGGGCCTTAGGAAGCATCACTATGAACAAAGCTAATGGAGGTGATGGAATTCCAGCTGAGCTATTTCAAATCCTAAAAGATGATGCAATGAAAGCGCTGCACTCAATATGCCAGCAACTTTGGAAAACTCAGCAGTGACCACAGGACTGGAAAAAGTAGGTTTTCATTACAATCCCAGAGAAGTGCAATGCCAAAGAATGTTCAAACTACCACACAATTGCACTCATCTCACACACTAGTAAAGTAACACACAAAATTCTCCAAGTCAGGCTTCAGGAATACGTGAACCATGAACTTCTAGATGCTCAAGCTGGTTTTAGAAACAGCAGAGGAACCAGAGATAAAATGGTCAACATCTGGATCATCGAAAAAGCGAGAGTCCCAGAAAAACATCTATTGACATCTTTATTGACTATGCCACAGCCTTTGACTGTGTGGATCACAATATACTGTGGGAAATTCTGAAAGAGATGGGAATACCAGACCACCTGACTTGCCTCTTGAGAAACCTGTATTCAGGTCAGGAAACAACAGTTAGAACTGGACATGGAACAACAGACTGGTCCCAAATAGGAAAAGGAGTACGCCAAGGCTGTATATTGTCACCCTGCTTATTTAACTTCTATGCAGAGTACATCATGAGAAACGCTGGACTGGAAGAAGTACAAGCTGGAATCAAGATTGCCAGGAGAAATATTAATAATCTCAGATATGTAGATGATAACACCCTTATGGCAGAAAGTGAAGAAGAACTAAAGAAGCTCTTGATGAAAGTGAAAGAAGAGAGTGAAAAAGTTGGCTTAAAGCTCAGCATTCAGAAAACAAAGATCATGGCATCTGGTCCTGTCACTTCATGGCAAATAGGTGGGGAAACAGTGGAAACAGTAGCTGACTTTATTTTCTGGGCTCCAAAATCACTGCAAATGGTGACTGCAGCCATGAAATTAAAAGACGCTTACTCCTTTGAAGAAAAGCTATGACCAACCTAGACAGTATACTGAATAGCACAGACATTACTTTGTCAACAATGTCCATTTAGTCAAGGCTTTGGTTTTTCCAGTGGTCATGTATGGATGTGAGAGTTGGACTATAAAGAACTCTGAGTGCCAAAGAATTGATTCTTTTGAACTGTAGTGTTGGAGAAGACTCTTGAGAGTCCCTTGGACTGCAAGGAGATCCAACCAGTCCATCCTAAAGGAAATCAGTCCTGAATATTCATTGGAAGGACTGATACTGAAGCTGAAACTCCAATACTTTGGCCACCTGATCCGAAGAGCTGACTCATTTGAACAGATCCTGATGCTGAGAAAGATTGAGGGAAGAAGGAGAAGGGGACAACAGAGGATGAGATGGTTGGATGGCATCACCGACTCAATAGACATGGGTTTGGGCGAACTCCAGGAGTTAGTGATGGACAGGGAGGCTTGGCATGCTGTGGTTTGTGGAGTTGCAAAGAGTTGGACACGACTGAGCGACTAAACTGGAACTGGAATGTTAACATTCCTTGTGAGAATGTTTGTCACAAGGATCTTTCCAGACTTGCAGAAATCACTCCTTCTGCTCTTTCCCAGACTTCCTATACAATGGCCTCATTTTAATAGTCTAACCCTGGGGAAAGAAAATCTTACTGCTACTGCTAAGTCATGTTAGCCGTGTCTGACTCTGTGTGACCCTATAGATGGCAGCCCAACAGGCTCCTCTGTCCCTGGGATTCTCCAGGCAATAATACTGGAGTGGGTTGCCATTTCCTTCTCCAATGCATGAGAGTGAAAAGTCAAAGTTAAGTCACTCAGTCATGTCCAACTCTTAGGGGACCCCATGGATGGAAGCCCAACAGGCTCCTCCATCCTTGGGATTCTCGAGGCAAGAGTACTGAAGTGGGTTGCCATTGCCTTCTCCGGCCAATGGAACTAAACATCTACTTTCATGAGATACAGCATTAGTGTTACCTCAATCACAGGGTATAGCTTTTTATCATCTTCAAACATGCTAATAATATAGTTACAGTTGAAATGACTCTCTGCCATGGTAAATATTCCTTTTCTTCTTTGAGATACTTGGTCAAGTTCAGAGCCTTCTTATAATTTAGAAGGTGAGCTCGTGCCAAGGCAAAAGCATCTTACTAGATTGACTCTAAACCAGGGGTATTCAAAAACCCATGGAAGAAGGCATACAGTAGTTTCTCGATGTATATAACATTCTTTTTGTGAATTTTTAACTTGCCCATTGATTTCAGAGATCCTAGTGGTGGGTTGTTTGTTTTGGTTTTTCTGGATTCTAAGTATATGAAAGATTACTCTTCAATAATCAGTCAAACGGGCAACAAGACTGGATTTGTGAGGAATTAATTATTTCATGGAGACTGATTTTTCTTCTGACACTGACCCAACTGGCATAAGCAGCTGTCATAGGAAGTAAAAAGGGTGTGTTGATAAGGTTTGGCATATTTTCATGTAGGTAATTGTTTAGATCAAAGAATAAATTGTCTTTTTAACAACCAGCTGCTATTTCCTTGCCAGCCCATTTTTGACAAATTTTATACCTCTACATTGATTGCAAATGTTTAAACCACAATATTTTTCCTGTTTCTAGTACTATTTCCAACATTTAAAAGACTTTATTTTAACAATAGTCAGATTCAAATATAAATGAGATATCTTCCATACACAACCTCTTTCCAAATGTGTTCTTCATTCAAGTTACCACCTCCACTTTCAGGATGTGCTATCAAATGTCAAATTCTCCCAGGAGAAATATGTGTATGTTTGTGAGTGTGTTTTGTAGGGAGATCAAAGACATTTTATATTTTGAAGATACACATATGTTGTCTGAGAACACAGAAACTGGCACCATAAAATTCTGACAATAAAGTTACTATAAACTAAGATAAGAGAAAGACGAGAAGGAGGGAATCTGGCTACTTTCTTCCTCAGTTAACTTGCACTCATGCCACATTTCCTCAACTCAAAGCCCAAAACTGTCTATCCACAATTTTTCGTAGCATACATTTTTATCTGTGTTAAAATAGGGAACTGATTTACTGACTATATGCTCTTATTTTAAAACTGGAATAATATGAGTTCTTGTTTGAAATTTTAAGGGAACTGCAAAGACAAAACTTAATTATTATCTTCAAATATATGAGCCAAGTAGTATGCTAGGCAATTGTTAAACAATTTGTATTTCTTCTTTCATGATAAATCTTAGTGTCATAATTACTGTATACTAGGAAACCAGGTTAGAGACATTAACAGTTTTGTCCAGGTCATGGAGTTTTACAACTGAAAAGCCAGAATTAAACTCTGTTTGCTCTATCCTAAAGTTCCTAATATGATGAAAGCTAGAAATAAAGCATTCTTGTAGAAGAACCCTATATATGATCACCTTATCCAATGGTAGGAAACCTAAATTTTGTTGGGTTCAGTGCAGTTGACTTTGAATATATTTTGAGTTTGTCTCTGGGTTCTGTAATCAAGTTTTTAGCCTTACATTCACTATCTTATACCAAGTGACCTTGAAAATGCTATTCATTTTTCAAATAAAATCAGAACCTCAGTGAAATTAAACACAACTGGTTATACTGGAAGTTACAATTCAACAGGATTTGATGTTCAGTACAATACTCTTTACTCTTTTTCAGTTGCTTAAACAGAAATGAGTATAACACTGTTTTGTAATATCTGCTATCTTTTCCTCTTGGAAGCAAAACACTTAAGAGAAAAAAAAAACATTAAAAAAAAGTATTTATTTGGCTCTTCAGGCTCTCAGTTGCAGCATGTGTAATCTAGTTCTCTGACTAGAAAATGAACCTGGGTGTGTGTATTGGGAGTATGGAGTCTTAGCCAGTGGACCACCAGGGAAGTTAAAAAAAAAAAAAAGACTCATTTTATAATGGCTATGGAAAGTCATCTTCTTGGACTAGAAGTTGGGAGATAGACATTGGATGAAAGATATTATTAGGAGAAGAGAACTGAAAATATGGGTAGGATGCTAAGGTCTAAACTAAGGTGCCAGCCAGTATGGCAAGGGTGAAATTAACCAAATGATAAGAATTTATAGTAAATAAGATTTATAGGACTTAGTTTCACGTTAAGTTTAGTAGATAAAAGAAACTGAGGAATAAAAATAATTTCCTATGAATCTAGTTTGTAGAAACAAAAGTTGCTTATAGATCCAAAACAATCTTTATGAATAAAATGGTAAATAAAGATATGCAAGTGACATGTAGGTATATTAAAAAAATAATGCCTTAATATTTTAGAAAAAGCATCAAAATTCTGTAAATATATTTTCTGTAATGCATCCATCAGCAAAATTTCTAAGATAGGAATTAAAATGTAAGCGTTTAGTATGTGCTTAATTTTTGTGTCAGCTACTGCATAAAGGAATGTTTGATCATTACAATTAATTTTATTTCTATTTTAACTTTGCTCATGCTATTTACATTACGTTTGCCTGATGGAGAGATCTTACAGGGGGATTTTCTTGGAGTATTTTTCTTTAATACCAAAGCACCTTTTTTGGGTCATGCTTATTTTAGATTATTAAACACATTTGAGTAAGCCACAGGCCTCAGCTTCCCAGGTGGCACTAGGAATAAACCTGCCTGCCAGTGCAGGAGGCATAAGAGAAGCCAGTTCAATTCCTGGATTGGGAAGATCCCTAAAAGAGGGGCATGGCAACCCACTCCAGTATTCTTGCCTAGAGAACCCCAAGGTCAGAGGGGCATGGCAGGCTAGAGTCCACAGTGTTGCAGAGTCATACACAACTGATGTAACTTACTATGCACATACACAAACCACTTACCTATTATCCGCACAAGAGATTTAATAAAAGCTTTGTATTCAGATTGCCATATTTGAAGATAATAGATAATAGTTTTAAAATATTACACTCCTGCTAAACATTTTTAAGTAGCCTTTCATTTCTCTCCAGATATATATAAACACTTTAGTTGGCATATATCCATCACATTGAACTATAATTACTACAAGATGTAATTTTACTCTTAAGGCTTTGCACAAGTATCTTTTATATTATTAATTTACATATTTCCTTCCTTTAGAATCTGGTTAAGATACTTCCTCCCTGAGTAATGCCTCTTACAAGTGTGCACACAAACACCCCAGTCTGAATCGGTGTCTGTCTTAACATGCATTGTTTCCTACCATAACCAAACACCATAATCGCTACTGTCTATTATTATAATAAGAGGACAATAAGTTTCTGTGCTTATTATATGCCATAATCCCTGCCATGAAAAATTCAGTCAGTAAATATTAATCCATTTCATACAAATTTAAAAATCTTAAGATTCTATGATGAACAATTCTGTAGATTTTGAGTCTTCCCATACACTTCCACAGAACAAACAGAGCAACTGGGATAACACGTTCAAACAAAAAAAACAAAAAACAAAAAAAAAAAAAACTTAAATACAACATATAAAACAAAGTTAAAGGATAAAATTTCTACTTATATTAGAGCCAAGACTGTAATAGATGAGGAAGAAATCCAAACACACACAAAACCTGTATGGTAGTAGCAACAGTAAGAGAAGAAACAGAAAATACAAAGAAACTTCCACAGGCACTGAGAGTTGTAAAACATCCTAATTGTCAACTGGAAAACAAGTGGTCAGTCTGAATTCTGCAGAAAAATAGGAGTGTGATGTGTGTGTGAGCTCCAATTAAGTTACAGCTACAAAAGAAGCTTTAAATGATGTGGCAGTATAGGCGTTATCTGGGATAAACAAACTCATGGAAACAGCCAATGAAATCATCTCTCTTAGACAAAGCTTGAGTCTGAGGAAAAAACTTTTGGAATGAAATTCACAAAAAGAAGGCCTAAAAATGAGAGAACTGCAAAGATGTTTGAACTAAAAGAAAGTGAAGACAGCAGGCAGATTTCAGTAATTATGAGATAATTTTGGAGTCACCCTGATGTATGTTCTTCTTTCTGATTACAATGGGAAAAAATAGCTTTTCTTAAACATAAGAATAGTTTAAAAAGATCTGAATCTTATTTAAAGTTACTGTCTGAAAATAAATAGGATAAGGTCCCACAGAAAATAAAGTGTAAGAGATATTCCCAAAAACCAAAGAGAATGATAAACTAATTTCCCCCTTGCTGTAATTAATTTTATTGTGTATTTAATCCAGGGGTTTCTTTTGTAAAGATGTGTGGGAACTCTAATCCTCTCAATATCCCTCTTCTCTTCTCCTTTTCCTTCCAGTTTTATAGATATGAGTTACATATAACACTGTATAACTTTACAGTGTTACAGTCTCCAACTTGCAGACTTAGCCTGTGAGATCTTGGGACTTGTCAACCTTCAAAAAATGAGCCAATTTTTTATACTAAATCTCCATATGTATTTATATTCATAAATGCATGTTTGTATAAATATTTTGATACATCTATATATTCACACAGGCCCCCACCTATGGCTTCCTTTTCTATGGAGAACTCTAATACATATAGCATAACCTTTAACAACAACTTGTAGCTAGTAATATTTCATTCTGAGTGAATCTTCATAAATGTAGATATGTAAAATTTGGCCACTCTGCTGATATATTCAAATGATTCTTTACATATTTTAAAATATTTGTTTTTCCCTGACAAAACATATGAAGTAGACTGTGAGAGAAGACAAAAGGCACATATGTAGGCGGTGTGAATTTGGGGCCAATTAGAGAAGATAATTTTCACTGCCAGAGACTAGTTGATCAAAGGTCTATAATTAGATGAGAATAAAAGAGAGATTATTCTATGCAAATTTGATGCTAAAGCATTTACATAAAAATAATCATTATTATCATCATCATTCTTATGTCTCAAATACTCTGGATACTTAACACAACATAGAATTACATGTGGTCATTCAGCATAATGCTCGTGCCCCAAAGTAGACCCAGATGTTTGCCACCAATTCAGAATGGAAGAGGACTTATAAACACTGGAAGCAACACACAACCAAATAGAAAGTCAACTGTAAAACACTCATTGGCTCTGTTCTCAGTTTTGCTCTTCCTCTTTATCGTTTTTAATTTTTTGTTCTTTTTTTCTTATATAATGTATTTGTTTATTTCAGATTTATCACTCTTTTTACATTTTTATTTCTCTACAAACCCTTGCGTTGAGGGCTGACTTTCAATAGATCACAGTGAGGGAGCTGCTCTGCTATGTATGAAACCTTGACCCAGAAGCAGATTGACTACTAACTTCGGTGCTTAACGGGTGAGCGGGCGGCCGCCTTTCCAACCGCACCCTGTGCTCTTCCACTTTGATTAGAAAATTAAGTCTTAAACTGTCAAAATTTAGAAAGGCTAACCGGAGAAGGCAATGGCAATGCCCCCTAGTACTCTTGCCTGGAAAATCCCATAGACAGAGGAGACTGGTAGGCTGCAGTCCATGAGGTAATGAAGAGTCAGACACCACTGAGTGACTTCACTTTGACTTTTCACTTTCATGCATTGGAGAAGGAAATGGCAACCCACTCCAGTGCTCTTGCCTGGAGCATCCCAGGGACGGGGGGAGCCTGGTGGGCTTCCATCTATGTGGTCGCATAGAGTCAGACACAACTGAAGTGACTTAGCAGCAGCAGCAGAAAGGCTAACAAGAGGAGAATAGCGAACTTTCATATATAACAAGCTACAAGTGCCAGAAACAGATTATCCCTTTCAAAATAGACTGAGATAATTTTCTGTTTAGCTGATTATTGAGACTGAATTTACTATTTGAGGATTTGACGGAGGCCCCAGTCTCTCTCTCAGGTTTAGTAGTGACTGATATTGGAACTTGGCTATTGCAACTGATAGCGGTATCATTTAACTCACAAACCTTTTCATTTCTGACATGAAGTTCCTATACATGAAAGTTGATTTCTTGACTCTCAACATGAGCATATAGTACTATGTGTTTATCTATCCTAATTTAGAATGTTATTGACAATACCCACCTCCCATCCAGTTTGTTTACCACAAAATTAATCACTCTTAAAGGCCCAAATGATATTGTCATCTCTGAGGAATTTTCCAAAAACTACACTTCATGGTATCTCTCTTCTCTAATTTCCTGATATTAACAATCTTCAGTTCAGTCGTTCAGTCATATCTGACTCTTTGCGACCCCATGGACTGCAGCACATCAGGCTTCCCTGTCCATCACCAACTCGCAGAGCCTGCTCATACTCATGTCCATCGAATCGGTGATGCCATTCAACCATCTCATCTTGTGCCATCCCCTTCTCCTCCTGTCTTCAATCCTTCCCAGCATCAGGGTCATTTTCAATGAGTCAGTTCTTTGCAATCTTAGTAACATTTAAAAAAATAAGACTGTGAAGAGAGATATAATAGAGGTGAAAAAAATGATAGAGCTCTGGGTGTGTTTAGGAACAACAAAGAGACTGAAGGACAACATAGACTGAGAGGGCCTGACTCCTGCTCTAGGAGGTGATGAAAAGGAGGAGATGAAAGGAAAGTAAAAAATTACACTAGATCACAATGTTCGTGAATACTGTGTGCTGCTGCTGCTGCTGCTAAGTTGCTTCAGTCGTGTCCGACTCTATGCGATCCCATAGACTAGACTATGCAGCCCACCAGGCTCCGCCATCCCTGGGATTCTCCAGGAAAGAACACTGGAGTAGGTTGCCATTTCCTTCTCCAATACATGAAAGTGAAAAGTGAAAGTGAAGTGGCTCAGTCGTGTCCAACTCTTAGTGACCCTATGGACTGTAGTGCACCAGGCTCCTTCGTCCATGAGATTTTCCAGGCAGGAGTGCTGGAGTGGGGTGCCATGAATATTGTATAGGATTATGATAAAATGATTATGATAAACCTAAGTGTAAGGCAATGAGGGCCAAGATTTTTTTTTAACTATTATTTTTCTAGCATAACAGTGTTCAATTAGCTATTCAATATAGTTTGTGTTTACCAAAAACATTGTCTATATAAAGAAGCCATATTTCTTCTGTACTAGTATATTACTTATAAAACTCAGAGCTGGAGTCAATAAGAATATCCTGATTCATAACTCTCCTCCAGTTCAACTGAGTTAAGCATACAAAAAAGGATTAAAAGCACCAGACAAGAATCACACTGAATAACTGTACTAGAGCCCTAAAACCAACCCAGTGGAAAACTATTTACTGATAAAAGCAAATGAGCTATCAAGCTATGCAAAATCAAGGATGGTTCTTAAATGCATATTACTAAATGAAATAAACCATCTTGGAAATATTACATAGTATTATTCCATTTATCTGGCTTTCTAGAAAATATAAAATTATAGCAACAGCAATGAGAAAAAGTGATTTCCAGAGGTTAGGAAAGGTCTAATATGTGAGACACAAGGTAATTTTTAGGATAGTGAAAAAAATTCCATATGCTGCCATGATGGAAGCATGACACTACCGCTTAAGTCAAAACTCAGAACTTCACAGCAGAGAGAGTAATTTTTAATGCATGCAAATTGTAAAGGATATTCAGAAAATTAGAGGAAGTGACAGTGAATTTCAAACTGTAAGAATCTAAGGGTACAAGTGATAAAATAGCCTCTCTGAAGAGGATGGGGAAAAGACGCTGGTCTAAGTAACCAGAATGTACAGAGTCTGTGAGGCTTAAGGCAAAAGATACTGTACATAAGCATACTTAATTGATAAAGTGTTTCACACAGAGATATAGGTTAACAATTCTAATATTTTTAAACATTTACAGGAATCGAACAACTGAGTGAATCACAGAGGGCTACATTTACTGCTTTTGCAGTGGGAGGCTAATTAAAAGTAAAGAGAGAACGATTTATGAGGTGATGGATTAAGGTGGGATACATCAGGAAGAATCATGTTTAAAGTAATATTATGGGCTGAGCTGTGTCTCTGAAATTCTCCCACTGAAGCTGTAATTCGCAGTACCTCAGAATGGGATGCACTTTACATAACCAGCATATAATCACCTCTTTAAAGGTACTAAGTTAAAATGAGGCAAAACATGCAAAATACCTCTGAGTTTCTTGATTACTTCTTAAAATTTTAATATATTTGGTTAAGTTATATTCTAAGATAAATTTTACCCACTCTTAGCTTTTAAAATATGACTATTAGTAATTGTTTAAATGTATCTGACTCATATTTCTACCGGTACTGCTTTAAAACTTTAGAAATATTCAGAAAATACTTAATGTTTTTAACACACTAGAGAGCTTGTTTCACACTGACCAGACAATTTGCTGTGAACATCTCATTCTAAGGAATCAACATGCTATTTGACAGATTAAAGACTCAGAAGTGTTCTAGGAAAGGCACTCATTTGTATCAGATATCAATTCTATCATCTTATCTATTGCTCCATTACAGCCTGTCAAAAATGTCATAGTCTATACAATATTTACATATTATTCTGCAGTCTGGTCTCAGCTAACTGGTTGTTCTAGTTCACTGTTTATGGGGTCTAATTGGTCTGCAGTCCTTCAGTGGCTCTAACAGGATCATAAAATCCGAAAATGCTCCCATCAGATATCCAGCGTTGAGGTGCCAGTTGAGGCCCAGACAACTCTCTCTCCAAGTGGTTTCTCCAGCAGGATGTTGCTGGACCTCTTCACCATGGTGCCTCAGGATTCCAAGAGAGTAAGTGGATGCTACCAGGTGTTAATTTTAAGGTTGAAGTCCATATCTGAGAGTTTCACTTCTGCCCCATTCTATTCGTCTCAAAGCAGGCTCTTCCCAGATATAAGGGTAGGGAACAGATTTAACATGTATGGAAATAATTTGACAGTCACTTTTTATAAATTATGTGCCACATCATTAAATATGTAATTTTCAAAATTTCACCTATAAACCCTGCCATGTTTTTTAAAAATCATAAGACTGATATAATCACATCTTTTAATTTTTCTGGAAAAATGGATAATTGTCAAAGTAATTTATTGGATTTAAAGAAGATTGTATATTTTCACCAACAATATGATTAACATTAAAAACCTTAAAATTGGATACTAGCAGAATAGCTTCAAAAGCTCAACTGAAAGTTTTACTGCTACCTATTGTGAAAGCAACTTTTCCACTTTATAATATTGAAATCTCTTATTAAATATGTAATAAATTATTTGATTTTATCAAAATCCCCTATTTTTCACAAAAAATTAACTTTCAGTATCATTTAAAACTTTTAAGTGGGTCAGATATTACACAAAAAGTGAAAGACAGCAGTTAAGCATTCCATACTATGAAAGAAAAAAAAAAAATACAGACTTTCATTGAATACAGAATGTCTTGGCTCTGGGGAAATTCCAGCATTAATAAGTCAGGGAAAAGAGGTCAAGAAGAGCAACTAGTGATATTGGGATAAAATAAAAGAAGTTCAAGATGCTGAAAGTCAAAGGAAGGGAGTTTTTCAACAAGGAATGAATGAATGAGCAGGGTACTCCATCAAATACCAAATGATCAAGTTTAAGGAGACCTGAAAATGACCACAGGATTTATGAATTTATGAAAGCAATTTGTAGAATGGGTAAACAGAACCCTAGAGGGTTCAAGAGAAAAATGAAGCTATGAATCGGAGTTGCAGTAATGTTCAATATGCTTTACTGAATGAGTATGCTTGAGAAAAAAAATATAAATTGACTTAGATTTTTTTTTTTTTATTGTACTTGGACAATGATAATGGTTAAAGCACAAAAAGGACAAAAAATTAGAATCTCAGTTTTAGACATATGGAGAAGAAGTAATATAGGTATCAAGAAGCTGAAAATATATATTACACACTTAAAATACTATCAATCAGGCATCAGCAAATGGCCCCAATGGTCAAATCAGGTTGATATTTGGGAAATAAAGGTTTATTGCATCTCAGCCACATTCAGTTATCTGTGTACTCTCTGTGGCTTCTTTCACACAGCAGCAGAGTTGATGATATAACAAAACATGTGTCCAAAAACTAAATATTTACTATCTGGTTCTTTGCAGAAAAGTTTAGCCAAATTAAACTCTGTCATGAAGATAATAGCAAAATGAGACAGGTAATGTAGTTAATAATTTAACAAAAATGCTATTAATCACTAAAAACTGTAATACACATGATAAAATTGATTAATTTGATTTTTTTTTCCCAGTGGTCAAATAGTTCAGTTCATACCTAGGAATCCTGGAGATTTTCATTTTAACTTAAAATTCTAAAACTATTTGAAAACAGCATCAATATTTTAAATAAATGGTTACATTTGATACTGAAAGATAGAGTATCAATGAATATTTAGTTTAGTTGTGAAACATTCACGAATTGAAATTTTTAAGTCTTTAAGTAACTTTGGAAATCTGACTGTATTACTAATGAAAACTTCTAATGTCCTTAACAGACCCACAAAACCAGAATAATTTTTAATAGATGCAAATGATATCTCAAATTTCCTTTAGCAAGAAGTTAATTGGTTCAATTGCAAAACAGAACATCATAGTTAAGTCTTTATGTCAGCAACAATCATGAAGTATAGGGTATCTTTAAAATGCAGGACTATGTGAGATATCTATAGTGATAGATAATGTTTACACATTAATAATAGAATTTTGTTGAAATATTTTTATCATCTCCAAAATGTTTGAAAACCTTTAAAAATATTAGGATATATACTTTTGGTATTTTACTGTTAATGTCTCAAATTAAAAGTATTAAAATCAACAAGTGAATACCCAGCTATATCATGATTATTTTCCACCAGTAAGCTGTCAAAGATTATTTATGCAAGCAATGATTCAAATATATAGGACAATAATTTCCTTGTTCAACTTTTTAACATATGTATATATATCTTACTTATTGAACAAATAGTATGTATTCTATTTAGGCTAGTGCCTTAATTAGAATGGCATTTCTAAAACTGGAAAGTAACGGTACAATTTAAAAAGAAAACAAGGATGAAACCAAGACAAAATATTAATTTTGAAGTAGGAATTTATCGCAATTAAACCTACTGAAATAAGACACATCTAATTAGTATCCTCACAACAGAGGAAGAATGAATAAAAGCTCCCAAGGCCTTTGGTAACTTAGCTAAATCACGTTAGCATTTTACAAAATTTTTGCCTGAAAAACATTTGCATGAGTCTCACTGTCTATCCAAAGCCTTTGACTATGCCAAAGCCTTTGACTGTGTGGATCACAATACACTGTGGAAAATTCTGAAAGAGATGGGAATACCAGACCGCCAGACCTGCCTCTTGAGAAACCTATATGCAGGTCAGGAGGCAACAATTAGAATTGGACATGGAACAACAGACTAGTTCCAAATAGGAAAAGGAGTACGTCAAGGCTGTATATTGTCACCCTGCTTATTTAACTTATATGCAGAGTACATCATGAGAAACTCTGGGTTGGAAGAAACACAAGCTGGAATCAAGATTGCTGGGAGAAATTTCAATAACCTCAGATATGCAGATGACTCCACCCTTATGGCAGAAAGTGAAGAGGAACTCAAAAACCTCTTGATAAAAGTGGAGAGTGAAAAAGTTGGCTTAAAACTCAACATTCAGAAAACAAAGATCATGGCATCTGGTCCCATCACTTCATGGGAAATAGATGGGGAAACAGTGGAAACAGTGTCAGATTTATTTTTCTGGGCTCCAAAATCACTGCAGATGGTGATTGCAGCCATGAAATTAAAAGACACTTACTCCTTGGAAGAAAAGTTATGACCCACCTAGACAACATATTCAAAAGCAGAGACATTATTTTACCAACAAAGGTCCATCTAGTCAAAGCTATGGTTTTCCTGTGGTCACGTATGGATGTGAGAGTTGGACAGTGAAGAAAGCTGAGCACCAAAGAATTGATGCTTTTGAACTGTGGTGTTGGACAAGACTCTTGAGAGTCCCTTGGACTGCAAGGAGATCCAACCAGTCCATTCTGAAGGAGATCAACCCTGAGACTTCTTTGGAAGAAATGATGCTAAAGCTGAAACTCCAGTACTTTGGCCACCTCATGTGAAGAGTTGACTCATCGGAAGAGACTCTGATGCTGGGAGGGATTGGGGGCAAGAGGAAAAGGACATGACAGAGGATGAGACGGATGGATGGCATCACTGAGTCGATGGACGTGAGTTTTGGTGAACTCCGAGATTTGGTGATGGACAGGGAGGCCTGTCGTGCTGCGATTCATGGGGTCTCAAAGAGTTGGACATGACTGAGCGACTGAACTGAACTGAACTGATACTGTCTATCAACTTTGAAGGGTTAACTTACCGTGATAAGAATGTGAGTAATATAGATAAGAGTATTGTAAAACTATGTATTTGTCAGATAATGGTCCCTGTAAATTTCATAAAAGTCCTTCAGAAGAAAAGATTAAGCTTCACTCTAGAATTAAAGTTACACAGATCCACAATCCTTAGAAACTGCCCCCAAAAAAGTTGCTAAAATATTCAGACATACCCTATTAGCTAGATAAATTCATGATGTTCTGTTAAAATTTAGTGATGAATCCTGAGGAATTCCTCAGTACACTGTGAAATTTTATTCTAAGTTTTATATCATAGAACGTTCCTTGACTCCTCATGGATCTTCAATACAAAAATTTAGTCCATAGACTAATACTGCATTGGATAATGCTATATATATTTAGTGTAGTCTTTTCTACATATTTAATTGGAACAAACTTTTGTTAATTATTATAGCCTCAAAGAAAAATGGTTACTTTTTTTTTTTTGGTTTATCCAGTAGATCAAAATATTGCTCATGAGCTTTGATTTTAAAGTTACTTAATGATATAACAACACACAATAATGTCAGATATTTTAAATATATTTTACATTTATTTTTTGAATAGCCATCTGTGCTATCTCCTTTCTAATTTGTGCTGTATGAGCTTTAAATGTCACCTTAAAATGAGGTTTAATACTCAGTTGAAAGTTCCCTGGCATTTTAATTTATAGTGTGTATTTCTTGTGCATACCTCAGACAAAAATAACTGTCACAAACACAGGCTTCCCAAGGGAAGCATTTCCTCTCTCAGTTTTAAGCAAAACTTCTGTTCCCAAACTTCTGTTCTTAATTAAGTTTGCTGTCGCATTCAATGCTTAAAATCTTCATTTCACCCCAACCTTTAAAATAGTCTTGATATCAAATATTTCTAGCTCTACATTGTCATTGTTCATACACTCAAATTCCTTTTGTTCAGTATATTAACTTGAGTCATCTCAAGATTAACTATTAACTGTTTTCTCCTACTGCTATCTAGAATAATCCTAGCTCTAGGTTTTGAAAAGCTATTTTACATCTGCTGATAGAGGAAGTACCTGCACAAGAGACCAAAACATTTCCTCCTAACCTATAACTAATACCAAAGCACCCAGTACTCTGATTAAAAGTACCCTGAATGGTATTACTTAAAAAGGCGCATCCTGAGATAATGAGAGTTCATCAACTATTGCAATTAGCTTGTTCGCATCCTGTCAGTCCTGGCTCTGTCCACTGGAGCCAATCAGGAAGCCTCAGTTTTGGTAACCAAGGAGGAGTCTCCTTTGCATTGTTCCTCCTTCTCTTAAAGGTTAACATAAATTCACAGATGGAGAGACCTAAAGTGAAAGTGAAAGTCGCTCAGTCATGTCCAACTCTGTGCAACCCCATGGGCTATTACAGTCCATGGAATTCTCTAGGCCAGAATACTGGAGTGGGGAGCCATTCCCTTCTCCAGGGCATCCTCCCAACCCAGGGATCTAACCCAGGTCTCCCACATTGCAGGTGGATTCTCTACCAGCTGAACCACAAGGAAGGGCCCATTTCATGGGTCAGAACTCCCAGAGGTCCCACACTGCTCTTGTATGTCATCCTACAGGTATCTCCTTCATTCTAAGCCAATAGTGTCTCTCCTGAGATGGCTGAATGAACCCACGTGTCAAAAGCCTACTGTCTTCAGGACTTCATCAAACTATACCCTTGCCTGTCTCTCCAAAGCATGCTTTCTCTCTTTTGCAGTATGTATAGGCTGAGAATTTTCCAAATCTTCAAGTTCTGTTTCTTCTTTGTTTAACAATTCCATTTTTATTCTCTCCTCACTGATTTGACTGTGAGCGGTAATGAGAAACCAGCTCACCATCAGACACACTTTGCATCAAATAGGAGAAAACAACTTAGCAAAGTTCTCTTCCACTTTACAACAAAGAACATTTCCAGTAACATTTCTCATTCTTGTCTGAGACCTTAACAGAGGCATTTCTGACATTCCTATTTGTAACATCCATCTCTTCAAAGAAATGTAAGATTTTTCTGCCGTGTACCTTAAAATTCTTCTAGCCTCTACCCATTACCCAAATCCAAAACCAGAATTTAGATATTTGTTAGAATAGTTCCCTAATCCTGGGGTCCCCAGCTTCTGGGATCTAGTGCCTTATGATCTTAGGTGGTAGAGATAAAGTGCACAACAAATGGCAAGTGCTTGAATCATCCTGAATCACCTCCCTCCACACCCCAGTGCTGAAGTCAGTGGAAAGAACATCTTCCATGAAACTAGTCCCTGGGGCCAAAAAGGTGGGGACCACTTCCCTAATCTCTAATACCAAAATCTGTATTAACTTGCTAGGGCTCAGGTAACAACACATGACAAACTTGGTGGCTAAGACAACAGAAATTTATTGTCTCACAGTTCTAGAGACTTAAATTTCAAAACTCGCAGCATCAGAACAGCCACGTCACCTGTGAAGGCATTGGTTCTAGTCTTCCCCTCCTAGTTCCTTAGCTTGTGGCATTATAACTCTGATCTTCATCTGACATCCTCCCCATGCGTGTTTTTCCAAAGGTCCTCTTTCTTTATAAAGACACCAGTCGCAGTGGATTAGGTCCCCACTCGACTCCAGCATGACCCCTTCTTAATGGTATCTGTAATGACTCTATTTCTAAATAAGATCACATTACTAGGTAGTGGGAATGAGAACTTCCAAAACATGACTTTTTTTTTTTTTTTTTTAATGGAGGGGGTGCAGTTCAACTCACAACATGACAGGACTTAGATAAGTAATACTCAACCTGATAAAATACTAAATAATTATTAGAATTCTTATGCAAGTTTTCATGATGTCTCTCTCAGACTTTCTTTTGTTATAGCATAGAAACGGAAAATGAGAGCTGGAGAAGAAAACACTTGAAAACTTTGTTTGCAATATTAGTAAAGGAGAATTAATATAGCAATTTTTGTGCTTGAAGATTTTGATTTGGTACTATTGATTTCTTGAAACCACAGGTTAGTTTCACAAAGTGTGTCAAACAAGATGCTCGTATTAAATTAAATTACAACTCCATTCAGGTTACTGGCATAATTTCCCCAGATTTCACTTTCAATGCATAAATAGGTGAATAAAAACTTTAAACATATTACAAAATATAGGAAAGTGAGAAAACAGTACCCTGTAAGAATTCAATTACACTAACATAACAAACAGATCAATTTATTTTGTGGGAAGATAGAGAAAACTTTACTGACTGAGACTGGCAACAAATCTCTCATAATTCTCCCCTATCAATTTTCATATATATATATATATATATATATATATACACACACACACATGAATAAATATAATTTGCCTACTAAAATCAAAGAGATAAACTGTCTTTTCTTAATGCTATTTGATCCACTGCAAATAACATAATCAGATAATCTCTTATCCATATGAGAGGATTTGCACTGGTTTGACTGCAATGCTTTTATGGGTACAAGGAAGAGAAAAAATAAGCTTTTCTTAACAGTTTCTATTTTCCACATTAAATTAATAAAAACAATCATAAAATGTACCCCAGATAGAAGACTTTGCATATTTATAATACATTATTTCCTTTCAACATAATCTGAGGCTGTTCATCTTGTTTATCAGAATTCTACTTCAGAAAATATGAAGAATATAAATAGTCATATATCTATTCACTTCAGAAATAGCACTTTTATAATTTAAGCATATGAAACCTGAAAAGATGTTATCTTTGTCTTGATAATAAAACAAATACAGATTACAGAATTTGAAAGTTTTAAAAATGTAAAACTCAGGAAAAATATAAGAAATGCAACTTTAAATCACTGGAAAATATACAGAAGAAAAAAATGATGGAAATGAAACTTAAATATTAAAAGTGGCTTTCAGGGATAGTATAAGTGATTCTTGTCCTTTTCTCTAATTTCATATTTAGTTTGATAAACACTGCTATTCTGTAACATGACAAATTCTACAAAAATATTTTTAAATTGTTAAACAAGAGATTCATGAATACTGATGTATAAAAGTTTGTTTTAGGGAAATACTGTAATGATTAATCTATTGTGAGAATAAAATAATATTTTCTTGGAAAGAAAAACAATGTAATAGAAATTAAAGGGAAATTTTAAAATAATCTATTATAAGCTAAAAAGCAGATCATAAAAGGAAAATTATGGTTTTCTTGGTTCTCACTAATGTATGATGTTCTTTTTGTCACTTCTCACTGAATTTATAAGTTAACCTGCATGACATTATAATTTGGTAATCTGAGAAACTTAATGTTGAAAACCTATACAGTAAAGTCAAAGAATAACTGAACTTTCAAAAAGGCGGCAAGGAAAGCAGTTTTGGACCACCCATGTATTGTGACATTCTAAAAGATGATGCTATGTAAACACTATAGTTTTGGATTACATAGAAATAATCACTATTTTCTCTAAAATATTCCATATATATATATATATATATATATATATTCTAATGAATAGAAAGTTTAAACATAATATAAAAACAGCTATTTCTGCTTTCTTGACTATGCCAAAGCTTTGGCTGTGTGGATCACAATAAACTGAGGAAAATTCTGAAAGAGATGGGCATATCAGACCACCTGACCTACCTCTTGAGAAATCTGTACGCAGGTCAGGAAGCAACAGTTAGAACTGGACATGGAACAACAGACTGGTTCCAAATAAGAAAAGGAGTACCTCAGGGCTGTATATTGTCATCCTGCTTATTTAACTTATATGCAGAGTACATCATGAGAAACACTAGGCTGGAGGAACCACTAACTGGAATCAAGATTGTCAGAAGAAATGTCAATAACCTCAGATATGCAGATGACACCATCCTTATGGTAGAAAGTGAAGAAGAACTAAAGAGCCTCTTGATAAAAGTGAAAGAGAAGAGTGAATAAGTTGGCTTAAAGCTCAACATTCAGAAAACTAAGATCATGGCATCAGTCTTATCACTTCATGGCAGATAGATGGGGAAACAGTGGAAACAGTGGCTGATTATTTTTCTGGGCTCCAAAATCACTGCACATGGCAACTGCAGCAATGGAAATAAAAGACACTTACTCCTTGGAAGGAAAGTTATGACTAACCTAGACAGCATATTGAAAAGCAGACTTTGCCAGCAAAGGTCACTAAAGTCAAGGCTATTGTTTTTCCAGTGGTCATGTATGAATGTGAGAGTTGGACTATAAAGAAAGCTGAGTGCCCAAGAATTGATGCTTTTGGAGTAAGGTGTTGGAGAAGACTTTTGAGAGTTCCTTGGACTGCAGGGAAATCCAACCAGTCCATCCTAAAGGAGATCAGTCCTTGGCATTCATTGGATGGACTGATGTTGAGGCTGAAACTCCAATATTTTGGCCATCTGATGCCAAGAGCTGACTCATTGGAAAAGACTGAAGCTGGGAAAGATTGAGGGTGGGAGAAGAAGGGGACGACAGAGGATGAGATAATTGGATGGCATCATCGACTCAATGGATATGGGTGTGGGCCAGGAGCTAGTGATGGACAGGGAGGCCTGGCGTGCTGCGGTTCATGAGGTTGCAAAGTGTCAGACACGACTGAGTGACTGAACTGAACTGATATAAACAGAAACTTATAATTAGCATGATAAGAAATGTAAATTAGATGACTGGAAATAATGGTCTCACTACATGGTCAAAAATAAAGATCCTGTATTTTCCCACATAATACAAGTGAGCCTGAAATTTATTGACTTAAATACAAAAAGACATATTGTGGCCTAATAGGCAAAGCTGAAAATCATCTTTGCATCATAGTGAAATTCTTTTAAAATCCCTAAAATGTACAAAAGATGTGGGGTTTTTGTTAGATTTTATTACTTTAAAATTAAGAATTATATTAAAAGATGATATAGGCCAGGCAATAGAGAATACATTTGCTATGTCTTGAAGTAAAGAACAGGTATTTAGGGTATACAAAAATATATAAACTAAGAAAAATATTTAGAAAAGCTGAAAAAATTTATAGAAAATTATCACATTACCTAAAATGTATTTTAAAAGATCTTAAAAGCACAATTACATCACTATTCTAAATCCAAAGTTAAGATAAAATAAAATTATGTATGATACCATTAATTGAAGAGAATTTCATAATAAACCCTTATGTCCTTGTGGTGAGACAAAGCCTTTAATTATTGTAGAAACCAGTCTCCTTAAGTAAAGTTAACTGACATAGAGGTGCCCAATTATCTGGTGATATTTTTCTAGGTTTTCTGTTCTTATCATTATTCATTTGCTAAGTTGTGTCCTGCTCTTTGTCCCTATATGGACGGAAGTACTCCAGGTTTCCCTGTCCTTCACTATCTCCCAGAGTTTGCTCAAACTCCTGTCCATTGTGTTGATGATGCCATCATTCTCTGTCGACCCTTTCTCCTCCATCTCCTCTATATTCAATCTTTCCCTGCATCAGATTCTTTTCCCATGAGTCGGGTATTCCCTTCAGGTAGCAAAAGTATTATAGCTTCAGCCTCAGCAACATTCCTTGCAATGCATATTCATAGTTGATTTTCATTAGGAAATGTGAATTTGATGACTGAGAAAAATGGTCTCACTACATGGCCAAAAATGAAGATCAAATGACTGGTTTGATCTCTTCCAGTTCAAGGGACTCTCGAGTCTTCTCCAGCACCACGGTTTCAAATCATCAAAAGAAAGCAGTAAACAAAGCTAGAAAAAACTAGGTGTGGAGAAGTGAGATGAAAGGGTAGTCCCTCAAATCAGAGAATGTTTTCCCCTATGGCCAGCTGATTTTCAGAAGGGTGATTTTTTGGCTCATGCTAAGTGAATAAGCTGAAGTTCACGATCCTAGAAGGACAGAATATTAACCAAACTTGTCTGACAAGCATTCTATTCCTATTGATCATTGAGGACAAGCAGTCCAGCTAAATAGTTATGAGACAGAGAATACAAATTGAAGGTCATCTCATAAACATACAGGAGGGCATCCATGAATCTTATCTAAGTCATAGGAGAAAATGATTCTTTGCAGTGAGCCATTTCTAGAAACACAAAGGATGGGTTTGATCCCAAATGCAAAGGCAACAAAAACAAACAAACAAATAAATAAATAAATGCCAAATAAAAAGCTTTCTGCACAGAAAAGAAAATCATATAATGGCAACCAACTGAATCAAAGAAAATGTTTGCAAATGATATCTAATAATGGGTTAATATCCAAAATACATCAAAGACTAATATAATAAATCACACACAAAAATCCAAGCAACCTGATTAAAAATGGGCAGAGGTCTGTTGCGGGAATTAGAATCTTCACAACAGTGAAAGAACTTCTTTGGTAGAATTATTCTCCAGTTTGCAGATCACCCACCTGGCAGTTCTGTGGTAGAGCTAATGGAGACCTCCTTCAAGAGGGCTTATGCCACACACTGGGCCTCCCAGGACTGCTGCTGCCAGTGCCCCTGTCTCTGTGGCAGACCACTGCTGACCCATGCTTCTATAGGAGACCCTCAAACACTCACAGTCAGGTCTAGCTCAGTTTCTTGTGGGGGTCACTGCTCCTTTCACTGGGTCCTGGTGCACATAAGGTTTTGTTTGTACCTTCCCAGAGTCTGTGGCGGGTATGAGGCTTAAGTTTAACTGATTGTGCCCCTTTCACAATTTCGTTGCAGTTCCTCCTTTTTCCGTGGACGTGGGCATCTTTTTTTTGGTGGGTTCCAACATTCTCTTGTTGGCTGTTCAGTAGCTAGTTGTGGGCATCTCACAAGAAAAGATGAGTGCCTATACTTCTACTCTGCCATCTTGGTATTGATTTTTGAGGATGTGAATACATATGCCCAAAGATATACAGATGGCCAACAGACACATGAAAGATTCTCTGCATCACTAATCAGGGAAACACAATTCAAAAATCACCACAAGATATCATGTCACACTTCTCTGAATGGCTATTACTAAAAACAAGGGATAAAAATTGTTGGTGAAAATGTAGAGAAAAGGAAACACCCTTGTGTGCTGTTGGAAGGAATGTAAGTTGGTGAAGTCACTAGGAGTAACAACACAGAGGTTCCTCAAAGAGCCAAAAATATAACTACTATATGATTTACTAATTCTGCTTGGAGATATTAAATCAAAGGAAATGAAAACAGTAACTCAAAAAGATTTCTGCACCCCCATGTTCACTGCAGCTTTACAATAGCCAAGATACAGAAACAAACCCAAATGCCCATGAGTAAACAGAGAAAATGTAGTATATATATACAATGGAAAATTATGTTCATAAAGACTGAAAATCTGCCGTTTGTGAAAACACAGATGGACCCTGAAGGCACTATGCTAAGAGAAATAAGTCAGTCATAAATAAATAAATAAATAAATAAATAAATAAATATATATCCTACTTACGTGTGGATTCCAAAACATAAAAACCAAAGCCAAGTTTATAGATGACAGATTGTTGGTTGCCAGAGGGTGTGGTGAGGGGTGGAAGGTGGGGAAATGGGTGAGGAAGGTAAATAGATATGGACTTTATTTCTAGGTATAAATAAAGTCATGGGGGTATAATGTACAGCATGGTAACTATAACTAACAATAAATTGCATATTTGCCAGTTGTTATGAGTAAATCTGAAAAGCTCTCACCTTAGGAAGAAAAATTTTGTAACTATAGTGATGGATGTACCTGGACTTATTGTGGTGATCATTTCACAATATATACCAATATTAAATCAATGTTTTATACCTAAAACTGATGGTATATCATCATGCCTCAAAAAGCTATTAGAGGTTCAAAAGATAAGCTACAGTTTTATTTATTCCCTGAAACACTAAAATATGACACATTTAAGAGGGCTTTCTTTTGTTTTCAGTAAGGTAGAATCATACAATTAGACAAATACAGATAAAAACCCTCTGGAAACTCATTCTGTTTATGCTGAATATCTATTTTCTAGTTTTCCAAGCAATGGCTGTGAATCAATTCTAACCTCAATGAAAGACAACATGCACAAATAACTGCTGATGCTTACTAGTTGACCTTAGAAACACAGAGAATAGTTAATGTTTCAATAGATATCTTGATTTTTGAGTTCATCAAACTTCTAGGATAACTACTTATCACAATATATTTTCATGAATAGAAGATATAATTTTATATAAAAATGTGTTATTCCAGAGCTATCGTATTTTGCTTTTCATTTAATCCAAAAATGGCTAGCCCAAATATGGAATGGGAAAATATGAAGTCTAAAAGTTCTGGCTATGAATCAGAAGGAACAGAAATTTTAAAATGCAGTAAAAAATTAATCATGCACTGGCTATGTTCATGGTTAGTTGCCCCCATGATTTAATACATGTAAACACATTTTCTACAATGAGAGTTTGTCATGAACATACATGACTGTAGCAGATCATGTATAATATGAAGTGAAACGTATATAACATCAATAATATTTGGTAGTGTTTTATAGTAATAGTTTATAGGATGGTAGAATAATATTCCATAGGAGTTCTGGTACAAACACGGTACATGCATGCTAGGTCGCTTCAGTCATTTTGGACTCTTTGCAACCCTATGGACTATAACCTGCCAAGTTCTTCTGTCCATGAGATTTTTCAAGCAAGAATACTTGAGTGAGCAATCCTCCAGGGGAGCTTACCAACGCAGGGATCAAAACCAAGCCTCTTACGTCTCCTGCATTGGCAGGAGGGTTCATTACACTAGCGCCAACTGGGGAGCTCACAATCATTAGGGGCTCCATTTAAACGGGGCTTTATACATTTAAGTTTTTACGGATGAAATTTCCAAATGTGAAGCACTGATGACTGTACTATTTGAAGCATCATTGGGCTGTAGGAAAGTGGTAAGAAAAGGAGGACATTAACATCAAAAGACCTTTTTCTAAAACCTCTCTGACCCTCATTAGTTCAGTTCAGTTCAGTTCAGGTCAGTCGCTCAATTGTGTCCGACTCTTTGCGACCCCATAAATCGCAGCACGCCAGGCCTCCCCTGTCCATCACCAACTCCCAGAGTTCACTCAGATTCACATCCATCGAGTCAGTGATGCCATCCAGCCATCCCATCCTCTGTCATTCCCTTCTCCTCCTGCCCCCAGTCCCTCCCTGCATCAAAGTCTTTTGCAATGAATCAACTCTTCACATCTTTTCTCTGATTATTATATCCATCTATAAAGTGGGAACATCATCTATTGTTCAGAATTTCAAAAATGTTGAAAGTTTTTATTTTTAAATTTTGTGTAGGAGTTAGCATAGAGACTAAAGCAGAAATATGATGCATATTAACTCATTCTCTACCAGTCTGACAAGTTCCATATGAAAGCAGCAGCATATTGGGTAATGAAGAGTGATACAGTTTTCCTGAAGTTAAGTTACAGGTTAAGTGGCTATCAATGGTAGGATCGAGCTCTTTTTGCAGACTTAAGAAACCAGGAGCCAGAAAGAAAAACACCAATACAGTATACTAATGCATATATAGGGAATTTAGAAAGATTGTAATGATAACCCTGTATGTGAGACAGCAAAAGAGATACAGATGTATAGAACAGTCTTTTGGACTCTGTGGGAGAGGGAGAGGGTGGGATGATTTAGGAGAATGGCATTGAAACATGTATAATATCATATATGAAACAAAATGCCAGTCCAGGTTCGATGCATGATACTGGATGCTTGAGGCTGGTGCACTGAGAGGACCCAGAGGGATGGTACAGGGAGGGAGGAGGGAGGGGGGTCCAGGATGGGGAACACATGTATATCTGTGGTGGATTCATGTTGATGTATGGCAAAACCAATACAATATTGTAAAGTAATTAACCTCCAATTAAAATAAATAAATTTACATTAAAAAAAGAAACCAGGAAAAGATGTTTTACTGAGGTAATGAACAGCACTGCATTTTTGTCTTATTGTTCATTTTTGCTGACTTGTTTTAGATTTATACAATAAGGCACTATAGATATATGGCAGTAGCAAACATTCCAATTATATATATATATATATATAAATATGTATATTGATTAATATAACATTTATAACAAGTATATTCAGACAGCTCAAGTCAACATTTAGTGGAATTTATACTATGAACCAACTGGAATGATTTCAAAATTGATTTTAGGACTGTAAAACAAACCTAGCTAATTGTACTTATAACTAGTATTATCACAAGCAACCTTGAAACTCCAAAGATAACATATTGCTTTTGAATATACTGAAAGCACCCCACACACACACTCCAAAACATGGCATATGTGGTATTTTCTGTGACACTTGGCACTCAAACACGAAGGTATCACTTTCTGATAATTCTGAATTAGATAACAATATGTTACTAAAAAAACATGCTATACATATGTATCCTGACAACATTCGTAAGTCTAACTTAACAGATATTAGTTAACCAGGTTACACAGATGCTAGATGCTAGATTGGAATATTAACTATGTTTTAAAGAATTCAGGCACTGTAATCTTTACATACAGATATATCTTACTCATTTTCACAACAATCCTGAGATTATGAACCCACTATTTCCTCAATTTCTCTAATTGAAATTAGTGATATTAAGTTACTTATCCAAGATCACTCAGCTGGTAACTGGAATGAGCCAGGATTCTCAATAGCTTCACGTAGAGCCAGCGTTGTGTCACAGTTTATTAGAACCAAGGGGCCTAAGAAGTTCGGGATTAGGAACACGTGTACACCCATGGCGGATTCATGTTGATGTGTGGCAAAACCAATACAATATTGTAAAGTAAAAATAACAATAGTAAATTTTTAAAGGTCAATTAGACATGGATGGTTGAAAATCAAGAAGAGATAACTTAGGGTAGGTAATTTTCAATGATGAGTTAACCTGTTTCTAGATGGTAACAACAAAGCTTTAATCAATGAGAAACTGCATGTCTGGCTGAAATGATCTAACCATTTCTTTGTTTCATTTACATTTTTCCAACATATACTCAAATTAGTCATAGAATTGGAGAGAACTGAGTATTAAGAATATATAGTACAATAGCTGCAAAATCAGCACTTAAATGCAGCTGACTATCAAGGTCCCCCTGTGGAATACTCACCAACTCTTAACTGTCCTAATTATTATATAAAAACTCTTTTAGTGATGCTGTTACATCCACTTGAAATATACACTATTTTTCCCACTTAATGTGAAAGTTAAAATGGTGCAGAAAACTTATTGAAAACATTCTCAGTAGGGTTTAAAATAAATAAATAAATAACTTGAAACAGTGCTCCAAAGGGTAACAGAAATTGGTGACTAACACATCTTCTGAGTTTCTTTTACAGAGCAGCAGATAAAGGAACAGCCTGTTAGAAAACACTCTGCTTATAGCCTGCCTTCACTGAGCAAGCTCATGTTTATTATTTTGTAAATTTAATGTCCTCCAAACTTCACAGGTAGTATAGATGACATCTGAGGTATGATAACTATGGCAATGGCTGGCCGGGGCTTATGTCCTTTTTCAGGAAACTTGAAGTCTGCTCTTGTCCAATTTGTGCTGGACAGGACTAGCTGGGACCACAGAACTAGGCTTGCACAAGTGTCAAATGAATGACCTTCTGACACTGGAGGGCCAAAACTCCCCCTCACAGTGAAGTGCCACCATTTCTGAACATGCATCCCAAGAAACAGCATGTATCTCAGATACAACTGCATAGAACACAGATTACCTCACCTTTTCCCTACCTCCTGTCTTCTGTCTTCTCACCTATGATCACCTTATACTCTTCACCCATAAAAATCCTAAGCTTCCCACTTTAGCAGGTTGGAATCAGAGACTTGATCCTCCCTCATCTCCTCACTTGGCTGCCTTTGTGAATAAACTCTCTGCTGCAACACTCAGAGTTCCGGCAATTGGCTTTACTGCGTGTCTCGCAAATGAACTTGGTTTGGTAACACTATGGCGTCTTCTACAAAGGAGATTTTCAAATATGATGTGTTCAGTCTCCTCAGCCATGTCCAACTCTTCGCAACCCCGTGAACTGTAGTCTACCAGGCTCTTCTGTCCGTGGGATTCTCCAAGCAAGAATACTGGAGTGAGCTGCCATTTCCTCCTCCAACGGATCTTCCAGACCCAGGGATCAAACATGTGTCTCCTACACTGGGTTAGGATTTTTTACACACTGAGCCACCTTGGAAGCCCAGGACTCTCACATATCCCTAAAACCTTCCATTTCTAGAATGAGAACTTGGGTTGTTATATCCAAATCTCTGAAACTCATAACAGTTACCATATACACCTTTGAATCAAGTTTAGTTCATCAGCAGCCTGCATATAATATGTTGTACAATATTCATCTATTTCATGGATAAGCATATGTATTTAAAAATTCCTGGAGTATCTCTGTTTTTTCTTAAAACAAACAAACAAAAAAAAGAACCCTGCTACTTATTCCTCAATGGGTCTCAAATTTTCACAGAAAATGCAAATTAGGCTAAAATTTATATTAAAAATACCAAAAATAATAAAAAGTACCTACTTTGGAATAAGTGTTTACTTCTGGCTTTCATTAAAGTGATTTGATCAGTTAATGACTGAAGATATTTTAAAGACACTGAAGTCTATTGTAAAAGTATCTCTTAGTAATTTGATATCAAATACTAAAATTCAATCATTTTAATTAAAGACCACTGAGACAAAGTAGTAGAAATCATCCAAGCTGGAAAAAAAAACATTACAAGTGGGTATAGTCTGAGACTTTTGGAACATCAAGCATATTGTTATTCATATTATAGATACTTCCTGAGAAATCTGTATGAAGGTCAAGAAGCAACAATTAGAACCAGACACAGAACAACAGACTGGTTTCAAATCAGGAAAGGAGTACTTCAAGATTGTATATTGTCACCCTGCTTGTTTAACTTATATGCAGAGTACATCATGAGAAATTTGGGGCTTGATAGAGCACAAGCTGGAATCAAGGTGGCTGAGAGAAATATCAATAACCTCAGAGACACAGATGACACCACCCTGATGGCAGAAAGTGGAGAGAAACTAAAGAGCCTCTTGATGAAACTGAAAGATAAAGAGTGAAAAAACTGGCTTAAAACTCAACATTCAAAACACTAAGACAACTGCATCTGTTCCCATCACTTCATGGCCAATTGATGTAAACAGTGACAGACTTTATTTTCTTGGGCTTCAAAATCACTGCAGGTGGTGACTGCAGCCATGAAATTAAAAGACACTTGCTCCTTGAAAGAAAAGCTAAGACCAACCTAGATAGCATATTAAAAAGCAGAGACATTACTTTGCCAAAAAGACCACTTTTAAAACTGTGATTTTTCCTGTAGTCACATATGGATGTGAGCGTTGGACTATAAAGAATGCTAAGTGCTGAAGAACTAATGCTTTTGAACTATGGTTTTGGAGAAGACTCTTGAGAGTACCTTGGACTACATGGAGATCAATCCAGTCAATCCTAAAGGAAATCAATCCTGAATATTCACTGGAAAGACTGATGCTGAAGCCGAAACTCCAGTACTTTGGCCACCTGATATGAAAATTGACACCTGGGAAAAGACCCTGATGCTGGGAAAGAATGAAGTGAGGAGGAGTAGGGGATGACAGAGGATAAGATGTTTGGATGCCATCACTGACTCAATGGACATGAGTTTGAACAAGCTCCAGGAGTTGGTGATGTACAGGGAAGCCTGGCTTGCTGCAGTCCATGGGGTTGCAAAATGCTGGACATGACTGAGCAACTGAGCTGAACTGAACTGATAGGTAACTTAGAAGAAGACAAAACAAACAGCAGAAAAAAATATTTGAAGAAATAATAGCTGAAAAATTCCCAAACCTGGAAAAGAAAACACATTCAGGTCCAAGAAGCAGAATCTCAAATAAGATCACCTAAATAGCTGTTTCAAATCTTGAAAGAAGATGCTGGGAAAGTGCTGCACTCAATATGTCAGCAAATTGGGAAAACTCAGCAGTGGCCACAGGACTGAAAAAGGTCAGTTTTCATTCCAATCTCAAAGAAAGGCAACGCCAAAGAATGCTCAAACTACTGCACAATTGCACTCATCTCACATGCTAGTAAAGTAATGCTCAAAATTCTCCAAGTCAGGCTTCAACAATACATGAACTGAGAACTTCCTGATGTTCAAGCTGGTTTTAGAAAAGGCAGAGGTACCAGAGATCAAATTGCCAACATCTGCTGGATCATGGAAAAAGCAAGAGAGTTCCAGAAAAGCATTTACTTCTGCTTTATTGACTATGCCAAAGCCTGTGACTATGTGGATCACAATAAACTGTGGAAAATTCTGAAAGAGAAGGGAATATCAGACCAACTAACCTGCCTTTTGAGAAATCTGTATGCAGGTCAGGAAGCAAGAGTTAGAACAGGAAATGGAACAACAGATTGGTTCCAAATAGGAAAAGGAGTACATCAAGGCTGCATACTGTTACCCTGCTTATTTAACTTATATGCAGAGTACATCATGAGAAACACTGGACTGGAAGAAACACAAGCTGGAATCAAGATGGCCGGAAGAAATATTAATAACCTCAGATATGCAGATGACACCACCCTTATGGCAGAAAGTGAAGAGGGACTAAAAAGCCTCTTGATGAAAGTGAAAGTAGAGAGTGAAAAAGTTGGCTTAAAGCTCAACATTCAGAAAACGAAGATCATGGCATCCGGTCCCATCACTTCATGGGAAATAGAAGGGGAAACAGTGTCAGACTTTATTTTGGGGGCTCCAAAATCACTGCAGATGCTGACTGCAGCCATGAAATTAAAAGACGCTTACTCCTTGGAAGAAAAGTTATGACCAACCTAGATAGTATACTCAAAAGCAGAGACATTACTTTGCCGACTAAGGTCCATCTAGTCAAGGCTATGGTTTTTCCTGTTGTCATGTATGGATGTGAGAGTTGGACTGTGAAGAAGGCTGAACGCTGAAGAATTGATGCTTTTGAACTGCGGTGTTGGAGAAGACTCTTGAGAGTCCCTTGTACTGCAGGGAGATCCAACCAGTCCATTCTGAAGGAGATCAACCCTGGGATTTCTTTGGAAGGAATGATGCTAAAGCTGAAACTCCAGTACTTTGGCCACCTCATGAGAAGAGTTGACCCACTGGAAAAGACTCTGATGCTGCGAGGGATTAGGGGGTACGTGGAGAAGGGGACGACCGAGGATGAGATGGCTGGATGGCATCACTGACTCATTGGACGTGAGTCTGCATGAACTCCGAGAGATGTCGATGGACAGGGAGGCCTGGCATGCTGTGATTCATGGGGTCACAAAGAGTCAGACACGATTGAGCGACTGAACTGAACTGAGTCAAGGTTATGGTTTTTCCAGTGGTCATGTATGGATGTGAAGTTGGACTGAGCACCGAAGAATTGATGCTTTTGAACTGTGGTGTTGGAGAAGACTCTTGAGAGTCCCTTGGACTGCAAGGAGATCCAACCAGTCCATTCTGAAGGAGATCAGCCCTGGGATTTCTTTGGAAGGACGATGCTAAAGCTGAAACTTCAGTACTCTGGCCACCTCATGCAAACAGTTGACTCATTGGAAAAAACTCTGATGTTAGGAGGGATTGGGGGCAGGAAGATAAGGGGACGACAGAGGATGAGATGGCTGGATGGCATCACTGACTCGATGGACTTGAGTCTCAGTGAACTCTGGGAGTTGGTGATGGACAGGGAGGCCTGGCGTGCAATAATTGCAAGTCTCATCTAGAGCCAAATTCATGGGGTCGCAAGAGTCGGACATGACTGAGCAACTGAACTGAACTGAAATAGATCCAAACAAAGACAATCGTTATTAAATTGGCAACATTGAGAATTTTAAGAGCAGCAAGAGAAAAACAACCAGTTACATTCAAGAGAACTCTCATGAGACTATCAGCTAACTTTGCAGAAGAAATTCTGCAGGCCAGAAGGGAGTGGCATGATTTATTTAACAGTAACAAACCTACAGCGAAGAATACCTAGCAAGGTTATCATTCATACTTGAAGGAACGCTTAAGAGCCAAAGGTAGAGCCCTCTGACACTTCACTAGAAATGTTTATTAACAATTTGTAATTAGGAGTTCCTGCCAGCTATGAATACATCTAATTACTTTCAAGCTATTATTCCTTCATCTTTCTGTAAAAATGTAATAAGAGATTTTGGCAAATCTCTGTTGAAATGTAGATAACAACACTGATGTTTTGGTAGATATATTTCATTTCCTATTTGAATAGCCTCAGCACTTGGAAGGGATAATGCATAATACTTTATAATGAAAAGTTTTTGACTGAACAATGTCTTTCTTCCCCCTTTTGCCCAAGAATCTACATCCTCTGTTTAGGCAACTGCTCCTTCCTCATTCCAAACTGGCTCTAGATGAGACTTGCAATTATTTCACTTCATCTTCATGGGCAGAAGGATGGTTTCCAAAAATAAAGCAAACCAATCCTTGCTAATCAGAATTCTTTATAAGAATCTCTCCAACTGATTTTGAACTATGAGGCTTAAGTCTCTCTAAAATGTTATGCAGAGAGATGATAAAAAGAACAAATCAACTAGTACAGATTCATGTTGCTCTTATCATTGTATCTTTGGTTACAGACTACTATTTTTTTGAAAGATGGCAACTATTCAATCAAATGTTTATAGGAAATTACTTAACATGGAAAAGTTTAAATAAGTTTCTAATTTAATTTAATTTTCTATAGGGAGTTAGAAACAGGTTTTATTTTCCATGATGTTTTTCTTGAAGGCAAAAATATTCAAAATTGGCCAAAACTCACAGATATTGTATTTTAAAGAATTTAGTCATCAGATGATACCTGTTTAGAAATATATTCAAAATATTACTGACTATATAATTGGCACTGAGGACGCAGCAAAGAATAAGATGAACATATGTAGTTCTGGACTCTTTAGGTATGTGGAGAAAAGGGAACCCTCTTACACTGCTGGTGGGAATGAAAACTAGTACAGCCATTAAGGAAAACAGTGTGGAGACTCCTTAAAAATTGCAAATAGAACTGCCTTATGACCCAGCAATCCCACTGCTGGGCATACACACTGAGGAAACCAGAATGGAAAGAGACACATGTACCCCAATGTTCACTGCAGCGCTGTTTATAATAGCCAGGACATGGAAGCAACCTAGATGTCCATCAGCAGATGATTGGATAAGAAAGCTGTGGTACATATACACAATGGAATACTACTCAGCCCTTAAAAAGAATAAATTTGACTCAGTTCTAATGAGATGGATGAAATTGGAACCGATTATACAGAGTGAAGTAAGCCAGAAAGAAAAACACCAATACAGTATACTGACACATATATATGGAATTTAGAAGACAGTAACGATGACCCTATATGTGAGACAACAAAGAGACACAGAGGTATAGAGTGGACTTTTGGACTCTGAAGGAGAGGGAAAGGGTGGGATGGTTTGGGAGAATGGCAATGAAACATGTATATTTTCTTGTAAGAAACGAAGCGCCAATCTATGTTCAATGTAGGATGCAGGATGCATGGGGCTGATGCACAGGATGATTCAAGTAGAGGATGTGGGGTGGGAGGTGGGAGGGGGCTTCGGCATTGGGAGATTGTGTTCACCTATGGCTGATTCGTGTCAATGTATGGCAAAACAAATACAGTATTGTAATTTAAAAAATAAATAAATTTAATTTTAAAAATGTAATAAAAGTTTTTCGTTATGGTCAAAAAAAAAAAAAGTAAGAACTAATTACAGATGAAAATAGATCCACTGGAATAAAAAGATAGAGTACAGTGACAGTAATTACAACTTAGAGGAACTTTAGATATTGGAAAAGTTTTCTATGATAAAGGACACTAAATTGGTAATTTTAAGAGTGTAAAGAAGGTTAAGTTTTCTTGAAAGAAAAAACTAACTGAAAAGTACTGGAAATAGAAAAGACATTGGTTTCAGAAACAAAAGAAGCCTAAGGAGAGAGATTCAAGATACAGTTGCAGGAATTAGTGACAAACAGAGAACACAAAAGGACACTTAGGCCATAAGTTTCCTTTTTTCCCTAAAGAAAATGGTAAATCATACAACTATGATAAAGGTACTCTGTGGCTATTTGATGAAGAATAGCATGTGTAAGAGCAAGACGAGAAATGGAAAATTCACTTAAGTTGCTATTTCAGCTCCTAAAATGTTTTCCTTGGGACTCAAACTCTAGTGGACTTGCACACAAGACTAAGATAGATATGAAAGGTACATATTTGAAGGAACAGAGCTTGATGGTATCTGAGATGAAGATGCTAAGAGAAAATGAGCTATGAATAACAATTATCAAAATGAGCTATGAATAACAATTATCAAATTTCTGGTGAAAGTGGTCAAATTGCGGTGCTGTAAACTATAATGGTGACACAATTGACTCAGTTCTAACGAGGTGGATGAAGCTGTAGCCTATTATACAGAGTGAAGTAAGCCAGAAAGAAAAACACCAATACAGTGTACTAACACGTATATATGGAATTTAGAAAGATGGAAACCATAACCCTGTATGCAAGACAGCAAAAGAGACACAGATGTATAGAACAGTCTTTTGGACTCTGTGGGAGAGGGCGAGGGTGGGATGATTTGGGAGAATGGCATTGAAACATGTATAATATCATATATGAAATGAATCACCAGTCCATGTTCGATGCATGATACTGGATGCTTGAGGCTGGTGCACTGAGATGACCCAGAGGGATGGTACGGGGGAGGGAGGAGGGAGAGGGTTTCAGGATGGGGAACACATGTATACCTGTGGCAGATTCATGTTGATGTATGGCAAAACCAATACAATATTGCAAAGTAATTAACCTCCAATTAAAATAAATAAATTTATATATAAAAAGAAACACTGATGGTGAGGGAAGACAGATACAGTTCATTAGGTAAGTAATCGTCTTGAGTTGCTAATGAATGATTCAGGGGAGAAGAAGCAAGTAGAGAATTAAATGAGCACACAAACTGGAGAAAATGTCTAGGCTGAAATCCCTGTTTTGGAAAAAAAGTGAGTATAGAAACTTTCAAACAAATAAAATGTATAGACATTGCTGCTGCTGTTGCTAAGTCGCTTCAGTCATGTCCGACTGTGTGTGACTCCATAGACAGCAGCGCACCAGGCTCCTCTGTCCCTGGGATTCTCCAGGCAAGAATACTGGGGTGGGTTGCCAGTTCCTTCTCCAACGCATGCATGCATGCTAAGTCACTTCAGTCATGTCCGACTCAGTACAACCCTTTAGACAGCAGCCCACTAAGGCTCCTCTGTCCACAGGATTCTCTAAGCAAGAATACTGGAGTGGGTTGGCATTTTCTTCTCCAGTATAGACATTAGAATATGCAAAAAATCAATAGGAAAAGGTTCAGTTCAGTCACAGTTGTGTCTGACTCTTTTGACCCCATGGACTGCCACATACCAGGCCTCCCTGTCCATCACCAACTCCCAGAGTTTATCCAAACCCATGTCCATTGACTCAGTGATGCCATCCAACCATCTCATCCTCTGTCGTCCCCTTCTCCTCCCACCTTTGGCATCAAGTGGCCAAATTATTGGTTTCACCTTCAGCATCAGTCCTTCCAATGATTCAGGACTGATTTCCTTTAGGATGGACTGGTTGGATCTCCTTGCAGTCCAAGGAGACTCTCAAGAGTCTTCTCCAACACCACAGTTCAAAAGCATCAATTCCTCAGCACTGCATTCTTTATGGTCCAGCTCTCACATCCATACATGATTACTGGAAAAACCATAGCTTTGACTAGACAGGCCTTTGTTGGCAAATGTCTCTGCTTTTTAATATTTTCTCTACACTGGTCATAGCTTTTCTTCCAAGGAGCAAGCATCTTTTAATTTCATGGCTGCAGTCACCATTTGCAGTGATTTTGGAACCCAAAAGAATAAAGTCTCTCATTATTTCCCCTTCTATTTGCCATGAAGTGATAGGACCAGATACCATGAGAAAAAGGTTACTCTGATCAATTGTTCAAGGAAGTATTTGAGAAATTAAAACAGGGGAATATGTTAAAGGGAACTGACAGGTAAAAAGTAGTTAATACGTAAACCATTGGACAAAATAATACCATTTTATAGGTGACAGCACAGGAATGAGTGAAGTAAAAAAGCTGACAAAGTTTCTTATTCTTGTTTTCAGAAAGGATGTGGCTGTTTTACTTTTTTGATTAAAATAAAATATATTTACTCATAATTATTGTTTTTTATTGATAGTATATTACAACTATTATGCAAATATACAGATTCTATTAATATCTGTAAGTCACCTACCAGTTTAAGCTTGTTACCTCTTTAGATTATTTTCTCATTGATGTATTTGTAAAGATCTTTAAAGTATTACTTTATTTTGGGGGCCCCAAAATCACTGCAGATGGTGACTGCAGCCATGAAATTAAAAGATGCTTACTCCTTGGAAGAATTGTTATGACCAACCTAGACAGTATATTCAAAAGCAGAGACATTACTTTGCCGACTAAGGTCCGTCTAGTCAAGGCTATGGTTTTTCCATTGGTCATGTATGGATGTGAGAGTTGGACTGTGAAGAAGGCTGAGCACCAAAGAATTGATGCTTTTGAACTGTGGTGTTGGAGAAGACTCTTGAGAGTACCTTGGACTGCAAGGAGATCCAACCAGTCCATTCTGAAGGAGATCAACCCTGGGTGTTCTTTGGAAGGAATGATACTAAAGCTGAAACTCCAATACTTTGGCTACCTCATGCAAAGAGTTGACTCACTGGAAAAGACTCTGATGCTGGGAGGGATTGGGGGCAGGAGGAAAAGGGGACAACCGAGGATGAGATGGCTGGATGGTATCATGAACTCGATAGACGTGAGTCTGAGTGAACTCCGAGAGATGGTGATGAACAGGGAGGCCTGGCGTGCTGTGATTCATGGGGTCATGAATAGTCGGACATGACTGAGTGACTGAAGTGAACTGAACTGAAGATATTCTTCAATATGGATATCAAGATGTTTATTTTTACAATATACATAGTTGCTTTATTTGGGTACAAAACTGTATTTACTATTTTAAATATTTTACCACAACCAGGCTAAAATTGCACTGAGTCAATATTATTAACTGATATTTTGAGAATACATTATACTTTTCTGAATTTATGCACATTATAATCATTCAATTAATTCTGTGAGCTCATTTACTTAGTGAGCCCTCACTCTATCAGTTTCATGAAGGGGTGCCAGAAGTCTCTCACTAATATTGTGGATTTATATTAGTAAATCCATAAGATAATTTAAAATTATCTGAAACAAAACTGACAGATTATATGTGTATCTATATAGATATGTTATATGAATTTAATTAATCACTGAAATTAGTTTGAGTGAGTTAAAAATTTAACTAAATCTTATTTTAAAAAACTAACACATACTGTTCCATAACTTAAATAAAAGCTGGAAAACTAATCTAATCATTCCATGAGGCAAGCATAACCTATCACTACTGGGTCATGATAGTAATTTTTCTAAAGACAGTTTTATATGAAGTGATAGTTCACGAATGTTAATATGTGCAATCATGAGCATTAAAAGTGTAAGAAGTTTGCTTTAGTTCTTAGAAATGCACTGTATAAAATGACTTATTAAATTCCCTTCAAATATCTATAAACCTTTAAAACATTCTTAGAACCATCATACCACGGTTGGCCTGAAAGACTCATCTTTATATTCTGTGACCTTATGGAAGGAACCTAAGCCAGTGAGTATAATAAACATGAATATCCCAACTGGAAATATTCCATACTGGTCTTGAGCAATCATGTATTAAATTTAACAGATAATAAGTGTTCTGAACCTGAGTGATCCTCTACATCAGGAGCTAGGGGATCAAGTTATAGTAAAGGATGTTATGCCAATAAGGAATAAGGGAGAATATCCTATAACAATGGAAAAGATGGTCTTTCTCCTGGTTTGTCACTTCCTTGTTTACTTACTTCTAGAATAAATTAAAATATTTTCAAAATAATCATCACTTTTGTCATTATGGTTATTTAAGTGTTTAATTTCTCTTGCAATGAAATTGTGACTAATATAATAACACCCAATGTATAGATTGTATCAGTATACAACTTATAATACACATTCAGCAAATATTACTCATGTACCTATGCTTAAAATTTATATACGTATTTAAATATATATTGTATAATAAATTATTGTGGTTGTGCAGTATGTGGTAGCAGCAATAGAGGCAAGGAGAAGTAATTGGACTCTGGATAAAGTGTGAATGTAACATCTACCAAACATAATTCATGACACTTTACACATTGGTATCAAATGTTATTATAAATAAATATGCATAACATCTTATATATATATATATATTTTATATATATATAAATATATATATATTATATATATATATATATATATATGCAGATTACATCATGCAAAGTGTTGGGCTGGGTGAATCACAACCCAAAATCAAGACTGTCAAGAGAAATATTAATGGCCTCAGGTATGCAGATGATACCACTCTAATGGCAGAAATGAAGAGGAACTAAAGAGTCTCTTTACGAGAGTAAAAGAGGAGAGTGTAAAAGTTGGCATGAAATTCAACGTTACCAAAATGAAGATCACAGCATCTGATCCCATCACTTCATTGCTAATAGTGGGCGGGGGGAAGTGAATGCAGTGACAGATTTCATTTTCTTTGGCTTCAAAATCACTGCAGATAATGACTGCAGCCATGAACCACTACAATATTGTAAAGTAATTAGCCTCCAATTAAAATAAATTAATTAATTAAAAATAAAAGTTAAAAAAGAAGCCACTTGCTCCTTGGAAGGAAAGTTATGACACACCTAGACAGCATATTAAAAAGCAGAGACATGACTGTGTTGGCAAAAGGTCCATATAGTAAAAGTCACAGTTTTTCCAGTAGTCATGTTTGGATGTGAGAGTTGGACCATAAAGAAGGCTGAGCACTGAAGAATTGATGCTTTTGAATTGTGGTGCTAGAGAAGACTCTTGAGAGTCGATTGGGCTGCACAGAGATCAAACCAGTCAATCCTAAAGGAAATCATCCCTGAATAGTCACTGGAAGGATTGATGTCAAGGCTGAAGCTTCAATACTTCGGCTACCTGATGCAAAGAGCTGACGCATTGGAAAAGACCCTGATGAAGGGGTGGCAAAGGATGAGATGGTTAGATAGCATCACCAACTCAATGGACATGAATCTAATCAAATTCTGGGAGATAGTGGAGGATAATAGAGCCTGGCATGGGTTGGAAGAGCTGGACATGACTTAATGACTGAAAGAGCTGGACATGACTTAATGACTGAAAACAAATCAAAGGTGTAAAGAACTAAGGAAAAGCAGGTGGAAGGCATCAACTTAGATAGGAGGGAGTGAAAGTGGAGCCAGTTTTGGGTAAAATAAAAGTTCAGTTTCATACGCTATAACCTAGATATTTAGTGGAAATTTAAAGTAGAAATGTTTTGCAAATATTTAGCTGTGTGAATTCAGATAAAAGGTTTGACTGGAGATAAATTTTGTAGTTGTTGGCTTATAAATGGTACATGGAATTGGATAAGATCACCAAGGCATAAATGTAGATAGAGAAAATCACAGGGTTGATATTAGACCCCAGAGAACAACTATGAGGAAAAATGATGTAACAGGAATGAAATCTGAGTAGATGCAATCAATAAAAGAAGAAATTAAGAGACGGTGGTACTCTAAAAGCAAAATGAAAGTCAAGGAATAATTATCACCATCAAATGCTATCTCTAACTCAAATGATACAGAAATAAAAATGTCACTGCTGACCTCCCATAGAGGTCACTTAATTGTCTGTGTCTGCACTGTGCATGTGTCATATGCATGGGTGTGAGTATGGGGAGTTGTGTGTTTGTGGCAGAGGGTAGACAAATTGAGGGCCATGAACTTCACATTTAATCAAAGAGAATAAACACCATTTTAATAAAACATTGAGAACCAAATTTTAATAAAAGATGCAGAAGTGTACACAACAGTTATTTCTTTAAATGTTCCAGTTTGTTTTAAATTAACAGAGCTGCTTGTAACAGCTTCACTCAAATTGTAATTCTACCACATACAGAAAACCTGAACAAAATACATGAAAAGGTTGTTTCCTGATACCGGACAAGAGGTGTTACAAGACTGCCAGGGTCCAGCCCCAGTGGATCCAGGGAATTTGAAACGGGGATGGAGTCAGCGTCTGAGGAATTATTTGCTTAATTAAAGATATGGAGGGAGATTAGAAAGAAATAGTGTAGTAGGAAAATAAGTGGAGAAAAGAGACTGATATTCCTTGGTTTATACAGAAAGCTAATAAAGTCTCAAGACAAGGAACTTGCACCATCTACGTTAGGCCACAGGCACCCGCTTAAATAGCGGAGGATGCCCCGCCCCCACATTCCCTATCACGTGGGTCTTAGAAGTAGATAGGGAGAGCCTCCCCCATTCCAAGGGATCAGCCTGAAAAGGAGAGGGAGGGAGAGGGATAAAGAGAGAGAGAGAGAGAATTGACTAGGGGGAGACCAAGCTTGTGCAAAAACCCCCATAACTTTATTTTTAAAAGATGTTTATATACTCTAAGTTTTACATAATGGAAGATAAAAAGTCGTGGAGGGGCAGCAGTCCTGACCCTTTCTGTATCTCTTTTTTATACAAAAGCTCTCCGGTGATTTACATTATCTTCTGGCCAAGAGGCCTGTTAACACTTTATGGCTCTCATCCTTAATGAATGTTAATCTCATTTTCCCTGAAGTGTTTTTCTTTAATCTGCATCACTCTCAAAGCACTAAAGTTACATTCCTATAGAACAATGGTGCAGTGGGTTATAACAAAGAAGGTATTTAATCAAAGATCTATGTTGCTACTTTTTTTTTTGCTATATACCAACTATATCAACAAATAAAAGATATGAAAATTTGGCAGCAAGTATTGGCTCAACAAATGAAACCCTTAATCAGTCCTATTCTAATGATTTTGATTCCTCAGAAGCCCTACATTCTTAGGATGTTTTAAGCTTCCTGTGCCTCTCGAGGTCGGGAGGCCACAAATAATCACATGCACAGCTGTAAGAGTCCTGTAGGCAGGCTAGAAAGCCATCAAAGGGGTTTTGGATTGAAACACTCTTATTATGCCCAGGAGACTTATTATCTAAAATTCTAAATTAACTTTTTCCAGAAAAAGTGGTGGGAAGACAGCCCCCTGTTAATGTCAGAAGCATAAGTGGAAAGCATAATGCAGTACAGCAGGCAGACTCTGGTTTTGGGGGTAGATGCTTGAGAAAATCCAGCGAGGCTCCCTTAAGGCCAGACTCACCTTTGCCTGTTGGACCCCTTAACCTCATGACCTTTGCCATGGGAGGGACTCCTCTTGCTGGCTCCCAGCACAAGTCTGTGATAACTAAGGTTAAAGTGTAAATCTTATAATTATCTAAGATTAATGAGAGAGACTCCAAGCCTCAGCACAGGCTGTACAAAACCATGATCCAACATGCTTGCAGAGTTGAAGGGACAGATATTAGAGTTCAGAAAGGCTAAGGTGGCTATAGGTCTCATAGCAGAATATCAAAGTTAAGAGAGCTACACAGAGAAAAGTATTTCTAAGACTGAATAGAATACCTTCCTCTTGAGTCTCTGGCAGAGTATTGACCTGTATGTATATAGGGCAAACCTTGAAAACTAAAGAAAGAAAAAAAAAAAAAAAAAAAGGCAAGCATTCCACAAAAAGTCGTGAAGTCAACCCAGGAACCCAGGCCTATCTACATTCTCACTACTCACAATTTAGAGACTGCTTAATACACAGGGCACCAGAGAGAATCCACAGTATGACCTGTGTTTCAGTAGTGGTACGCATTCAGCATGAGAGAATGGACAGGTTTATACCTGCCTTTCGGAGAAGGCAATGGCACCCCACTCCAGTACTCTTGCCTAGAAAATCCCATGGACAGAGGGAGAACGGTAGGCTGCAGTCCATGGGGTCTCGAAGAGGCGGACAAAACTGAGCGACTTCACTTTTACTTTTCACTTGCATGCACTGGAGAAGGAAATGGCAACCCCTCCAGTGTTATTGCCTGGTAAATCCCAGGGACTGGGGAGTCTGGTGGGCTGCCATCTATAGGGTCGCACAGAGTCAGAGATGACTGAAGCACTTAGCAGCAGCAGCATACTTGCCTTTATCAGAACTGACAAGCAAGCTGATTTTAATAACTTACTATAAACAACAACTTACTAATAATAAACTAGTGTTCTGTCTTATTAATACTTATATACTGATAATAAAATAATATTAAAATATCTAAATTATTGCTACATCGGAAGATATTAGATTATGTACTGCTGAAGGTAACATCAGTGAACTTGAAGACAGAACATAAACTATTTAAAATGAAGTACACAGAGATTTAAAAAAAAAAAAAAAATCAGAGCCTCAGAAACCTGGGGAACAAAACCTAGTAATCTTAGACATATATTCAGGATTACAATCCTGGACAGAAATACAGGGGTGAAGAGAAAAAATATCGAAGAATCTTGTGCATGCATGCTTCAGTCATGTCTGACTCTTTGTGACCCTGTGGACTGTAGCCCACCAGGTTCCTCTGTCCCTGGGATTCTCCAGGCAAGAACACCAGAGTGGATTGCCACACCCTTCTCCAGGGGATCTTTCCCACCCAGGGACTGAACTCAAATCTCTAAATCTCCCTCATTGATAGGTGGGTTCTTTACCACTAGTGCCACCTGGGGAGCCCATTGAAGAATCTCAGAATTCTCTAAATTTGAAGAAAACTGAGCTAACAGATCAAAGAAGTTTAATGAGTCTCAAGCATAACAAAGAAAATCATACCAAGGCACATCATAATAAAACTGCTGAGTAAAATAAAGAGAAAACCTTAATACTCAGAAAAAAAAAAAAGAAGAAAGGAACAATGACAACAGTAATAGCCAACTTGGTTGGTAACTGTTTCAAGACTAAGAAAAATCTAGATTTGAAAATATTAAAGAAAAATACTCGTCTGTACAATGAAAGCATATAAAACAAAGGCAAGGCAAAACTTCTCTCAGAATGAGAAAATTTACTGGCAAGAGATATCCTAGAGTAAAATGAAAAGATATATCAAGGAAATAATATCTACACAAAATAATGAAGACTTCTAGGCAGTTAGTAGGTAAGTAAAAATTTTCTCATTTTTATTCCCTCTAGAAAAAGTTGGTTAAAACAATTATGGTCAACATTTTTTGAGGAATATAATACATGCAGAAGTAAAATACATTGAATAGTACACATGATGGGAGGGAGGAAAGAAAAAAAATACACTAAATTAAAACTCCTAGAGTCCAAAAGAACTGCTAGAAAAATTAACGATATGCCACAGGACTGAGAAAGGTCAGTTTTCATTCCCATTTCAAAGAAAGGCAATGCAAAAGAATTCTCAAACTACTGCATAATTGCACTCATCTCACGTGCTACTAAAGTGATGCTCAAAATTCTTCAAGCCAGGCTTCAGCAATACATGAACCGTGAACTCCCTGATGTTCAAGCTGGTTTTAGAAGAGGCAGAGGAATCAGAGATCAAATTGCCAACATCCGCTGGATCATGGAAAAAGCAAGAGAGTTCCAGAAAAACATTTATTTCTGCTTTATTGACTATGCCAAAGCCTTTGACTGTGTGGATCGCAATAAACTGTGGAAAATTCTGAAAGACATGGGAATACCAGACCACCTGACCTGCCTCTTTAGAAATCTGTATGGAGGTCAGGAAGCAACAGTTAGAACTGGACATGGAACAACAGACTGGTTCCAAATAGGAAAAGGACTACGTCAAGCCTGTATATTGTCACCTTGCTTATTTAACTTATATGCAGAGTACATCATGAGAAACGCTGGACTGGAAGAAACAGAAGCTGTAATCACATTTGCTGAGAGAAAGAAAACCTCAGATATGCAGATGATACCACCCTTATGGCAGAAAGTGAAGAGGAACTAAAAGCCTCTTGATGAAAGTGAAAGAGGAGAGTGAAAAAGTTGGCTTAAAGCTCAACATTCAGAAAATGAAGATCATGGCATTCAGTCCCGTCACTTCATGGGAAATAGATGAGGAAACAGAGGAAACAGTGTCAGACTTTATTTTGGGGGGCTCCAAAATCACTGTAGATGGTGACTGCAGCCATGAAATTAAAAGACGCTTACTCCTTGGAAGAAAAGTTATGACCAACCTATATAGTATATTCAAAAGCAGAGACATTACTTTGCCGACTAAGGTCCATCTAGTCAAGGCTATGGTTTTTCCTGTGGTCATGTATGGATGTGAGAGTTGGACTGTGAAGAAGGCTGAGCACCGAAGAACTGATGCTTTTAAACTGTGGTGTTGAATAAGATTCTTGAAAGTCCCTTGGACCACAAGGAGATCCAACCAGTCCATTCTGAAGGAGATCAACCCTGGGATTTCTTTGGAAGGAATGATGCTAAAGCTGAAACTCCAATACTCTGGCCACCTCATGCGAAGAGTTGACTCATTGGAAAAGACTCTGATGCTGGGAGGGATTGGGGGCAGGAGGAGAATGGGACAATCGAGGATGAGATGGCTGGATGGCATCACTGACTCAATGGTCGTGAGTCTGAGTGAACTCTGGGAGATGGTGATGAACAGGGAGGCCTGGCATGCTGCAATTCATGGGGTTGCAAAGAGTCGGAAATGACTGAGCAACTGAACTGAATTGAACTATATATATCTTAAAAAATGGTTCAGTCTCAGCACTAATGACATTGGGGTTAGATAATTCTTTGTAGGGGGATTCCCTGGTGGCTAAATGCTAAAGAAACTGCCTGTCAATGCAGGTGTGCAGGTTCAATCCCTGAGAAGGGAAGATCCCTGGTGAAGGAAATGAAAATCCACTCCAATATTCAGATCCCTGGTGAAGGAAATGAAAATCCACTCCAATATTCTTGCCTGAGAAATCCCATGGACAGAGTCCAGGGGTTGCAGTTTCAGACATTATTTAACGACTAAACAGTTCTTTGCTGTGGGAGACTCTTGTGCATTATAGAAGGTTTAGTGGTTAGAAACCAGCTATTTTTCCAAAATTCAATCAGTGCACATACACACATCTACTCCAAATATAACAAAAGAAAATCTTTCCAGATATTGACAAATGTACCATGGTGCAAAATCATACCAGGCTTAGAAACAATGTTTTAGAATATAAAAGACACACAGTTAATAAATGATAATAAAGATAAAACAGAATACCCAGAAGTTTTATTTCAAAAGAAATCAAGTTTTTACAAAAGCAGATGGGACAAAATTGAAAAGGTGGTGGGTTTAAATCTGAAAGTACTAGTAAATGATTTTAAACACTCCAAGCAAAGATAAAAATGTTAGACTGGATGAAAAAGATTCAAGTATACACCTTTTTTTTCTTTTTTTAAAATAAGAACCCACTTTCATTATGAATAAGATACACATGGGTTATAAAACAAGAGGATGAATGACCATACCATGCAAACACTATCAAAAGTAATACAAGAAAGTACACAAACTTCTGGAGAAAAATTATTGTCAGAAATGGAGGAAGATTTCATAATAAGGGACAACAAAACTGAGCATATATACATATAAATATTATATATATAGTGAGTTTAAAAACACATAAAGCAGGAGGAAAAAAAATGAAACAAATAAAAATATAGTAAATGGAAAAAATAGATTTAAAAATTCAACTGAACCAAAGTTTTATCTTCTTTAGAGGAACAACATAGTAAAAAATTAAAAATAAAAAAACTCTTAGCAAGGCTAAAGGGCAGGGTCATAGGTGAGACACACAGAAGATAACTAAGTCACAAAATACAAATATTAAGAATGAAAAACTAGAAATCCTATTGACTACTACTACAGACGTTAAAAGAATAACAGAGAGAATAATATGGAGTACTCTATTTCATTGTGTTTGACAGCTTTAATGAAATGGATTCTTCAGAAGAACTACTAGTGCTTACTTGAAACAAAATCTATATTCTGCATCTGAAAAATTAGAAACTTCATCATAATAAAAGAATGAAAGCCTTGTTGACTTCACTAGTAAAATTTAAGATTTAAGGAAGAAATTATACTAATTCTTCAAAAACTCTTGGAGGAGGACATTTTCCATATAATTTTTGAAGCCAGCACATGCTGATTAAGAAAACAAAAGATCACAACTACTGGCCAATATTCATTATCAATTTGATGCAACAAATCTTAATTTTAGATAAAATCCAATGATATATAAACATAAACCAGGGTGGATTTACCCCAGAAAGGAACTCTGAATTAGCTGTGTAAAGGAATCAATATAAACAACAGTATTGACAAGATCATGATCGTTTCAGTATTTGGAGAAAAATACTGACAATTTCAACACTCATTCATTATTTAAAAGAATGTAAAAACTAGTCAACTTGACATAGGAGGGAATTTAATTTGAAAAGAACATATGCAAAACCTGTATAATATTATATTCACTGTTGAAAATTTAAATGCTTTATCTGCTTTCACTCTGAGATCAAGAAAAAGATGTCCACCCTCAACACCTATTCAATATTATTTTGCATGTCCTGGACAGCAGGGCAACAAGATGAAAAAGCATAATAATAAGAATTTTTTTTTTTTTTTACTAAAAATGTCTTGAATCACAAATAACAGAAAAAGCCACTACACTGCTGAGTTTAGAAGAGCAATGCAACACAAGGGGGCTACATGCAAATGTGTACATTTCTCATGCCATCAAAGAGCACTGAACACCTAGAAACCAAACTAAAATGTAAACTTTAAAGATACTGTAGAAGGATAAATATATGCAATACGGGGAGGGAGGTGGGAGGGGGTTCAGGATGGGGAACACGTGTACACCCATGGCGGATTCACGTTGATGTATGGCAAAACCAATACAGTCTTGTAAAGTAATTAGCCTCCAATTAAAATAAATACATTTAAATTTTTTAAAAAAATCAGAAAACGTTCTGAGAGAAATGAAAGATCTAGATAAAGACTGCTGCTGCTGCTAAGTCACTCCAGTCATGACCGACTGTGTGCGACACCACAGATGCCAGCCCACCAGGCTCCACCATCCCTGGGATTCTTCAGCCAAGAATACTGGAGCGGGTTGCCATTTCCTTCTCCAATGCATGAAAGTGAAAAGTGAAAGTGAAGTCGCTCAGACGTGTCTGACTCTTAGCGACCCCATGGACTGCAGCCTACCAGGCTCCTCCATCCATGGGCTTTTCCAGGCAAGAGTACTGGAGTGGGGTGCCATTGCCTTCTCCAAAATAAAGACTACATGTCTCTAAACTGAATAAATGTAAAATTTGTTTTAAAAATTAAGTGAGCTAATATGGTCAACCAATTTCAAACATAAATCAAGGTTTATGGCTTTTACCTTATAACAACAAAACTCCAAATCTACTTATCAAAACAGTGTGATAATGGTATAAACAAAGAAACCTAGATCAGAAGACCAGAACAGCAGTCAAGAAATAGACTCATATATATAACCATATATTTTACAGAGGCACTAAGGTGTTTGTTTGTTTGTTTTTTAACAAACAGTTAACTGTGGAATGGTATAATATCAATTTGGGGTGAAAACTTTAATATTTAATTTATACTTCATTTACAAGTTAATGTGAATTTGGTCATAGACATTTGCCATTTTTTCTAACATTACTTTACAAAAAATTTTACCTATATTATGGATATAAACTCATCTAAATTTTAAATATTTTTGTTCTGCCATCTAGATATTGATTTTTATGATTTCACTTCCAAAAACATTAAACTTTTACATAAGAAGTTTACCTATCTCTTTTTCAAGCATCTAATGTACTAGCTTTTAAAAATCCACTTCCAACCTTGTTATATAAGTATTCTCCTATGTATTTTTTCCTAGATTTTTGTTTTTCACTTCTTCACTCTAAGAAATCTGTTATGTTTTGTTATTTAAGTTGTTAAGTCTCTTTCTTTTCAAACAGATGTTCAGTAGGTTCCAGTGTTTATAAACTATTGTGTCCTTTCACCATTGAACTGAACTATATGTATTATATTCTCAAATTTATTGGGACCAATTTCTGTGGTTGACACAACTTTTCCTATTTTCTCTTGCCAAGTTACCTTGGAAACTTTCTTCTTTTGCTTGCTCAAAAGAGTTCAGGACCAGCTTAAAAGCACCTTAAACAAAAGCAACCTCTTGTGGCTAAAAAGCCCAGCAGTCCATTAGTTAGATGGAGCACCAGTCACTAACTTGACAGCCCCTCTGTCATGAAGCCTAACAGAGAAGAGTGCTAAGCAGTGGCAGGAGACAGACACTACCCTGGGGCTTCTTGGGACTCAGTAAGGCTAGCTGGTCTTGCAAGAAAATTCCCAGTCTGATGCTCCTTCTCTCCCCTATACCCAGGGAATGGGGAATATCTGCAGACTTGGTCCCTGAGCCAGATCTTATGCTTAAATTTATCTACACCTACACCACCATCCCCTACCCCTGACAGCATTCTTCCAGCCAGCTTGAAATCTTTGCTAATCAACGCCTCCTCCAGAAACCTAGGAGTGGATGTAGCCACGAGTCTGTGTAACTAGACCTGTGCAACTCATGTTCTAAAAGGGCCTGGCCCTAATGAGGTTTCAGCAGTCCATAATAACAGGAAGGAGACAGCAAGACTTGTTCAGTTTCAGTATTTCAGAATCTTACACAGATTATTTTAAATGCAATTTAAAAATTATGGAAATTGTGCCTTTTCATTAACACCAAAAACACACCCAAAGTACAATTTTAAGCCACAAAAACTTAAGTATACTTTGCATTTTTATATCACTGACTATTGTGTTTTAACCTCTGTATTGTAAAAATATGAGTCCTTGAACTCCATTTAGATTCTGCACTAAGCTATTTATTGGAAGTGGGAGGAAACAAGATGGATTAGAACTCTCTGACAAAAAAACAGATGTCTAAATTAAGCATCATTGTATGATATTTATCAAAGTTGCCATTTATGTAACTGGCTAAGCAGTACGTATTTATTCTGTGTAGGCTATAGAGGTGTTTGTGAAATGACAAAAACATTACACTCAATGAAAATGTTTCTATTACTAAGGAGTATGGGATAAAAATAAGAAATAAGCTGTCACCTCTAACACTGTAATACAGAGAAAAAGTAAATAGTTTGGTAATGTGGTTTGAAGGATAAGTTATTCAAAAGGTAGTGTAAAAGTAATAAAAATATACTGGAGTTTAAGGATGTCATTTTCCTACTCATTTTGGTAGCACAGCATTATGATCAGGTATATATCTAGGCAAAATCTGAGCCAAAGAATGGTTCATCAGCTAGATAATATAGCCCTGAATAAGATACATAACTGATAACTAATCTTATTTTTTTCATATTAAGAAACTTTAGTTTTCAGCCTTGGTTCAGCATATAGTAATATATTTTTCCTGAATGATAAACTGCCAAAGAATAAAATGTAAGAATCCAATAATTTAAAAATTATTTGAAAAGCTACTGTTAACCAGGTTTTTTTTTTTAAATGACAAAGTAGAAACATATATCAGTGGAACCTGAGAATCACAACTATGAAAAGCCATAAGACAACCAAAAAGTAGATCATAAAACTAGACATAATTCTCTTTGCCAACTTAGTTGATTCACAAAAGTGCTTTAAACACTACAGTGCTTATTTTTTTAACAATAATCTCTAGAATTTCAGATTCTATCTTCTGTTTTTTGGGCAGTTCTACAATCCTGGTATGTCAAAAGCCTTATTAGGTAGAAACAGCTAATCACTTCTTTTTAAAAATAAAAGTATATTAAGAGAAATGAAGATGCATACTTTTGAAATCTAATTTTAATTTAACATGATTTTACAAATAGGAATAACTACAAACCAGAAACGACTAAAAAGTAATAATTAACCCTAGTGAGGCTATCTCAGGAAAGATCACAGTTGAAGAGTTTTAAGACGTTAGTGATATAAACTATATGATTCCATCAAAGAAATAGATCTAAGGACAGGTGAACTTCTCTCACCTCTAAGGGAGCCATACTGCTTATGGCAATTTTTAGTATTTTTTGATGTCTGTGTCGGGGGTACTATTTATTAGACATTGGTTACTTTTTTTTCTGTTATATTCCTTTTCTCCTGTTTCAAAGTCATATTCAGAACATAACATTGCATTAAATCACCCTGTCTTAGGCTCCCGTGTGCTATGATGTTTCTCAAAAAGTTTTCCTTTTTTTTGATGACTTTGACAATTTTAAGGATACAGTTCAGTTCAGTTCAGTTCAGTTGCTCAGTCATGTCTGACTCTTTGCAACCCCATGAACCACAGCACACTAGTCCCCCCTGTCCATCACCAACTCCTGGAGTCCACCCAAACCCATGTCCATTGAGTTGGTGATGCCATTCAACCATCTCAGCCTCTGTTATCCCCTTCTCCTCCTGCCCTCAATCTTTCCTAGCATCAGGGTTTTTTTTCCAATGAGTCAGTTCTTCGCATCAGGTGGCCAAAGTATTGCAATTTCAGCTTCAATATCAGTCCTTCCAATAAACACCCAGGACTGATCTCCTTTAGAATAGACTGGTTGGATCTCCTTGCAGTCCAAGGGTCTCTCAAGAGTCTTCTCCAACACCACAGTTCAAAAGCATCGATTCTTCTGCACTCAACTTTCTTTATAGTCCAACTCTCACATCCATACATGACCACTGGAAAAACTTGACTAGACAGACCTTTGTTGGCAAAGTAATATCTCTGCTTTTGAATATACTATCTAGGCTGGTCATAACTTTCCTTCCAAGGAGTAAGCGTCTTTTAATTTCATGGCTGCAATCACCATCTGCAGTGATTTTGGAGACCAGAAAATAAAGTCAGCTACTGTTTCCACTGTTTCCTCATCTATTTGCCATGAAGTGATGGGATCAGATGCCATGATCGTAGTTTTCTGAATGTTGAGCTACAAGCCAACTTTTTTCACTCTCCTCTTTCACTTACCTCAAGAGGCTCTTTAGTTCTTCACTCTCTGCCATAATGGTGGAAATTTTTAAGGACTACAGATGAGGTATTCTGCAGAATATAACCTAAATTTGAGTTTGTGATTTTTTTCATAACAAGATATACTGTAAAATAATAACATAATATATTGCAAAATATTCATGGTGTATATTACATTGACAGTGAGAAGGCAATTACAGGGTTTTGGCGGATGACCCCAGAAGTTAAGAACCATCATCATTACATAAGATTAACTGTTAATATGACTTACCACTGATGTTAGCCATGACTATCTGGCTGAAAGAGTGTTCCCAGGTTTTTGCATCACAATGTCTCCACCTTCTTTTCTTTACTGCAATTCCTGTATGCAAGTCACTAATCACAGGCCACTCTTTTGGGATGAAGTTAGGTTCCCATTCCTTAAGGGGGAGTATCTATATAAACGCTGTGAAATTCTTTTATACAGGAAATTCTTCACTTCTCACCTATTTCCTATGTTCATTTTCTTATATCAATATGAACTCTTCATTACATTCTTCAAGTCATGATCTAATAGTACATTTTCTCTCTCATTTTTTTCCTAGTTTTAGCCACCAACAGGCTCTTTCAGTTGTTTCCTATTTCCACTTGACATACCTCCACCATTGTTTGATTGAGTTGTTTCTGGCATTTTACTTTCTGGGACAACAAGATGTTAAAGTTCATCTCATATATTCCATATAATGGATGATACAAGTATCATGTAGTATCATCCATTAATCCAAGGATGGTATTAGAAACCAAGATCCAGATGCAGATTGTGTGCACTGCCATGGGACATTTTTTTCAGCTGTCTCTCTATGAACAGAACTAGAAAATTAATTCTGTAACTATATATACATATATTATATACTGGAGTGGGTTGCCATGCCCTCTTACAGGGATGGATGGATATATATATATATACACACACATACATATACATATATATATATATATATATATATAAAATATGCACAAAGTAAAATACAAAATGGAGACCAGCCATGAAAACTTCCTGAGCAGAAAATACCATTTAAGCCATATAAGTAAAACTTAATTCACCCTATTCTGCAAAACAAGGAAAATAAACTTGGGCCACTTATTGCAAGTACCTCTAAAAATCATAAATTAAGTCTAATCTGTTACCACAATTTGGCATTAGGCAACCACTTTTTACCAATCGCTGTTCACTAGGTAAACTAATTCTGTAATCAATCATTATAAAGAATATAGAGTCTCTGCATTTTTACTATTAAGCTGTATTATAATATACCTCTGAGTCTCGTTCTACTGTTGGTCTTAGAATTCCCGGTCTGCCAGCTGTTGTTATATGCATATATGCACATGTAATAAATTCTCACTAAAATCTACCTTAATCTGGTGGTTTTAATTATTCTACTTCTCGATTTGACAGTGAAAATTCTTAAAGAGATGGGAATACCAGACCACCTGACCTGCCTCTTGAGAAACCTATATGCAGGTCAGGAGGCAACAGTTAGAACTGGACATGGCACAACAGACTGGTTCCAAATAGGAAAAGGAGTACATCAAGGCTGTATATTGTCATCCTGCTTATTTAACTTCTATGCAGAGTACATCATGAGAAACGCTGAGCTGGAAGCAGCACAAGCTGGAATCAAGATTTCTGGGAGAAATATCAATAACCTCAGATATGCAGACGACACCACCCTTATGGCAGAAAGTGAAGAGGAACTAAAAAGTCTCTTGATGAAAGTGAAGAGAGAAAAAGTTGGTTTAAAGCTCAGTGCCACCCCAGGCTTAAAGCTCAACATTCAGAAAATGAAGATCATGGCATCTGGTCCCATCACTTCATGGGAAATAGATGGGGAAACAGTGGAAACAGTGTCAGACTTTATTTTGAGGGCTCCAGAATCATTGCATATGGTGACTAAAGCCATGAAATTAAAAGACACTTACTCCTTGGAAGAAAACTTATGACCAACCTAGATAGCATATTGAAAAGCAGAGATATTACTTTGCCGACTAAGGTCCGTCTAGTCAAGGCTATTATTTTTCCAGTGGTCATGTATGGATGTGAGAGTTGGACTGTGAAGAAGGCTGAGCGCCAAAGAATTGATGCTTTTGAACTGTGGTGTTGGAGAAGACTCTTGAGAGTCCCTTGGACTGCAAAAGATCCAACCAGTCCATTCTAAAGGAGATCAGCCCTGGGATTTCTTTGGAAGGAATGATGTTAAAGCTGAAACTCCAGTACTTTGGCCACCTCATGTGAAGAGTTGACTCATTGGAAAAGATTCTGATGCTGGCAGGGATTGGGGGCAGGAGAAGGGGACAATCGAGGATGAGATGGCTGGATACTGACTCCATGGACGTGAGTCTGAGTGAACTCTGGGAGTTGGTGATGGACTGGGAGGCCTGGGGTGCTGTGATTCATGGGGTCTCAAAGAGTCAGACATGACTGAGCGACTGAACTGACTGACTGACTGACTGACTTTAATCCATATACAGAAACACTATTGTTTATCCATATCCATCTGTATCTAGTCTGTGTTAAATATGAGTTCATATGGAAGTTTCTTCCTCTAATCCACTGACATTTGATTTATTCTAGCCTTCTCCCTTTCTTATCTGTAACTTCCTCCTTCAATAATGAGAATCCTGGTTCCTACCATCTTTCTATTCTTTTAATTATCCATTCAATCAATACCAGTATACAAGCACAGCACTTTCCGATTATTAACCTGTATGGAGTGAGCCTTAGCAAAGTTCCTGGAGAGTACCTTATTACTTCTTAGGAAGTGACAGCTCTCATTAGAACTTCAATCAACCTGGTAATGTTTTTGTTTCTATATTTTACTCAAGGATGTCACTCTATCTTGAGGTTTATATTGCAGTTTATACATAAATACATATTTGATGGGCAAACTATCAGCTTATTATTAGGAAACAACTGAGTAGCTGTTGCCAATGATATAATTCAAGCTTTTACTCAAAACTTGTATTTCCTATCATATGCTTGATACAACATTTAAAGGCTTATAAAGGTTGATATCAGTGATAATAAATATTTGATTGATTGATAAATATTCTTTGATGTTGTGTGATAAAATATGTTGACACTGAAAAGAACTGCTTGATTCTGTGACCTCAGTTTCCAAATGACCAATATATGATGTTATAAAATTATGGGCAAAAAACATATTCACAAAGCAAGATAATCCAATGGATTTTAAAATAATTCAAACAGATTACTTATGCAGTTGAAATTTCACACTGCATCTAAATGTTAAGAAATTATTCCTTTTCAGTATAATTCAACAATCACTTTGGCCACCTGATGTGAAGAACTGACTCACTGGAAAAGACCCTGATTCTGGGAGATTTGGGGCAGGAGGAGAAGGGGGCAAGAGAGGATGAGATAGTTGGATGGCATCACTGACTCGATGGACGTAAGTCTGAGCAAAATCTGGGAGATGGTTAAGAACAGGGAAGCCTGGTGTGCTGCAGTCCATGGAGTTGCAAAGGGCTGGACACAACTTGGTGACTGAATAACAATAACAACAAGCACACATACTCCTCCCTCTTTCAATTATGTGTTTTTGAGGCTGAATCTTCTTGACACTTTGAGACTGGAGGAACTTACAGTTACAAGGGGGAAGGATGGGGGGCTCAGGGATAGACTGGGAGTTTGGGACGGACACGAACACTGTTATACTTAAAACATAACCAACAAAGACCTACTGTAAAAAATAAATAATTTTTTAAGGTTAAAAATACAATATGTTACAAGTGTCTACAGCAAAAGCAAATATGAAAACCCAGCTGTGCCTGGGTTTAGAGACTCTTGCAAAACAAACTATTTGTTATTTTGGAAGATAGTTATATTCTTAAAAATGTTAATATGCAGCTGAAAATGTTTTTAAACTAATTTAAAATAACTAGTAATATTTACCATTTTTAGTTTCTAAATAATATAGATAGACGTAACTCAAATAGCAACTTCAGAATTTCCAGAGAGTAAGAGGGAAAAGGATTCTATAGGTCAAAACATGAGAACCATACATTTAGAGAAACAAGAGAAGAAAAGCAGCTGAGAAATCAAATATACATATAGCTGTTTTGCAAACATGTCTTAAAAATGTTAACAGCTATTCATCCATAGAGCTGATTGCTATAAAATAAACAATGTAGCACATTTTAGATACACAAGCAGCCAAAAAGCAACAATAAACCTGAGTTTTTAGAATGGAGAGAATAGCATGGAAACATATATACTAACATATGTAAAATAGCCAGTGAAATTTGCTGCATGACTCAGGGAACTCAAACCAGGGTTCTGTGACAACCTAGAAGGGTGGGATGGGGTAAGAGATGGAAGGGAATCTCATGAAGGAGAGGACATATGTATGCTTATGACTGACCCATGTTAATGTATGGCAGAAACCAATACAATATTGCAATTATCCTTCAATTAAAAATAAAAAGAAAAAAAAAGCCACTCTGATGGTTAAAGACTTAAAATGGCTCTTAGGCCTCCGATCATCCTTGAACAGTCAATGAAATACAGTCCCCAGGGCAAGGCATAATTCCTTTGCCCTCTTCCAGTACTGTTAAGACAGTGGCGAGGAAACAATTTCCCAGAGATTAGATCTTGGGCCTAGAGAGAAAAATGAACCAATACTTATTACATATCCATTGGAGTGTCTTTATTTAGGCCTCAAAACAATTCTCTCAACAAAATATTTCTGCCCCTTTATAAAAATAACCTAAGACACAGGAAATTAAAGTAACTTACCTAAAATCACGGGGGTAATAAGTTGTGCAGGCAGCATTTAAGTCAATGTTATATCAGATAACCATCTTTACTTATTAAAATATGCTTACTTGTTCATTCATTTATTTAGCACATTTTGAATAGCTATTCTACAAACAGCACAATGCATGAAACTAATTAGAAAAAAACAATAATAATCTTTGATTTTGCCTTCAATTAATTTATAGGCTCACTGGGAAGTAAGACATGAACCTGAGTATTTGTAATAGAGAAAATATGAAATAATTGATGGGTTTGCACAAAATGATAACCTTCAATGAAGGATCATCAGAAGAGACTGGTAGAAAAGTCATCCTAGTAAAATGCTCTATTGTTAACATATGCCTCCATTTCATTCTCTTTTTCTCTAAAGTCCAGTTGGACTCTTGATGTTAACCACATTAAAAAATTCTACTTGCTAGAACAACAAGAACATTTGGACATAAAAGTGGTAGAAGAATACATCAATGAGCAGCAATGATTTTTAGTAAAGGTATGAATACCGCCATGTATGCAAGGAGTTGATTTTTACATACTCTGATCTGAAAACTGCAATTATAAGTTTAAAGCAAAAACTTAGGATTATAGTGAGGCATAGTGTATGAGTCAAAAAAGGTCATGAGGATAATTACAATATTTTCAATTTAGAAACACGGTGCCTGTGTTTAGAGATTCACATTCTGTAGGTAATGTAAACATTCAAGATAATATCCTAAAATGAAAAAAATAATAGAGCACAGTAAGGGAAATAAGAATGATGGAGGAACTTCTGTGAGGTGATATTTGAGCAGAGACCTGAATAAAACAAGTATTGCTGTTTATAGTATCTAAGTTGTGTCTAACTCTTCTGCAACTCTTTGGACTGTAGCCTGCCAGGCTCCTCTGTCTATAGGATTCACCAGGCAAGAGTACTGGAGTGGGTAGCCATTTCTTTCTCCAAGGGATCTTCCCAGCCCAGGGACTGAATCTGCACCTTCTGGATTGAAGGCAGATTGTTTACTACTAAGCTACCAGGGAAGCCCAAATAAAGGAAGTACTATGCAACAATATCAGGGAAAATATTCCCAGGCAATGGGACCTGCAAGTGCTAAATCCAAGAGGAGCATGACATTGCAAGATAATGGCCACTTTTTCGCTGCTATAATTCTTTCAGGATCTTTCACCTTAAAGTTGTTTTGCTGATTTTTTTTTCTTTACTAAATTATTGCCTACTTATACAATAGGTTCCTAGAAACTACTGTTTATTAATGCCCTAAACGGTACAGGGAATTTTCATCTGTTCAACTGTCAAGACACACAATAGTCATTACAACATTATAATCGCCATTTTACCAATGAGAAAAATTAGATGATTTGCCCAAGGCAACAACTGTGGGATTTGGATTTGAATTCAGTGGTCTACCTCAAAACCCTCTACCTCTCTTGAATGAAATGCCCAGTGAAGTTTAAGTTGATTTTTTTTTTTGAATACTCAGGCCTCAGAAAGTATTCTAGACACTATAATGAGACCAATTTTATAGATACTGGTAAAATGACTATCAAACACTGCTGTGAACAGAGAAGAGACTAGGAATTTCATAGCATACAATTCTTTCACTTTCTGTGAATCACAAGTACTTTATGGAAGACTGATAAGGGCTACACCACTGTCCTCATCAGACACTTCCAGGATACAGGCATCCAGGAATTACAGGGCTTGACATATGTACATTTTGGAAGCATGTAAAACATTTCAGCTGGAGAATACAACTCATTGTTGGTGGGAGTGACAATCCCAGACACTATTTTTCTTTTCTATATAAATCAAGAACAGTAGGCTGTCGATAATTTTAATACACTATGTAAAATTCTGTAGGTCCCAAATATAACTGTCTAAACATGAGAACATCCCATCTATGGATAAGGAGCAGTTCACCAATTTACTGGAGGCTATCCACCTCCTTCCAATATATTGTGCTCATGTATACCACAGAACACAGGCCTTTGAGCATAGTGAGACCTGAAATCACTTTTCTTTTAAAATAGGTATGTGGTCTAATGAGGAAAAAAAAAAGAAAAAAAAAAAAAACATGAAAGAATCTTCTATCTGCAAGACCCAGGTCTGGGCCATTCACTGATTTGTATTCCAAAGTTTCATAGCAGTTAAAGCGAGCTAAATATGTGTAGTTTATTCAGATTTAAAAATGTTTATCCAATTTAGTAGATGAGTACATTTAAGAAGTAAAAGAGTCACAATGATTATGATAAAAATATTAAATGTATTTTATATAAAGGGCTCATTTCAATAAATGACATTATACACAGAAAGCCCTAAAGACCTCACCCAAAAATAGTTAGAATAAACAAACTCAATAGAGTTGCAAGATAAAGAGACAATACATGAAAATCCTAAGACCCCAAATAGCCAAAGCAATCTTTAAGCTAGATTTATCACACTTCCTGATTTCAATCAAGACTACAAAGGCTATGATAATCAAAACAGTATTGACTAGCATAAAAACCGACACACAGAACAATAAAGCAGAGCCCAGAAGCAAACACACACTTATATGGTCAATCAAGCCACAGCAAAGATGACCAAAATGTATGATATAGAAAAGACAACCACTAGAGTAATTGATATTAGGATAACTGGATGGTTATGTGCAGAAGACTCAAACCAGACCACTATCTCATACCAAGTACAAAAAGAAACTCAAAATGCAGTAAAAAATTAAATGTAATACCTAAAACCACAAAATTTTTGGAAAACATAGGCAGAACACTGACCCCAGTCTTAGTAATATTTTTTCAATCTATCTCTTCCGACAAGGGAAACAAAATCAAAAAATAAATGAGACTGCTAACTAAAAAGCTTTTGTGCAGTGAAAGAAAACGATCCGCAAAACAAAAAGTTAGCCTACTGAATGGGAAATAAATAATACAGCCCGTAAGTAGTTAATATCCCCAATACACAAAGAACTAGTACAACACATGAAAAAACAAGTTGATTGTAAAAATGGGCAGAGGAATTGAGTAGATGTTTTTTCAAAGATACACAGGTGGTCAACAAAAACACAAGAAGAGGATCTACATTACTCATCAGGAAAATGGAAATCAAAGCCACAATGAGATAGTTCTCTTATCTGTTCTTTTATCTCAGCTGTAGTTTCAGGGGATGTTTAAATTGCATTTGTAGTTTATTTTCCACATATTCTGTTTCTTAAAAATAGCACTTTACCTTTAATATAGAAATATTTCAAAATTTGTAGGATTTTAAGTTTTTAATGTGCTGAAATTTCATAAGTCATAGGAATATCTGCTTAATAAGGAGATAAGAGGTTAAAGTAACTGCCTCTTTTCTTCATAATATAATCAAATGTGAAGTTTACAACACACTAAACTCAAGTCTTGGAATCTAGACTTTACTTTCAACAACTGTGTGTTTCATATACTTTAGGCTTACAGAATGATTAAGTTTTAAACTCTCTGATCCTCCCCCAGAGAAAAAATACTTTACGTATGCATGAAGTGTCTACTGTCTATTATTATTTTAACCAAATTATCAGAAACTGTAGGAGTCTTCTGTGAGTACCCTGATGGTGGCCTATATATAAAACAATGTTTTTGGTGAATTTGGACAAACAGCCTTTGCCAGAGAGAAATGGACTAATGTCTCCACTGAGGCATAGAATCTTGAGAGAGTCACAGTTATTTTATTGAAGTTTAACTGTACACAGACAATTAAGGAAGAATCTGTGCAGATGTGCTGTTTCTTCAGATTTTTTTTTTCTCATAGCTTTTCAAATCAGTCAGAAAATTGTCTCCCTAGTCCTGGCAGTAAGTGCTGTGTGTTACCCAGTAAGAAAATTGCTCAGTGAAGGTTTTAGTACTTGTTATTTTTTTTTCTAAAACTCAGAATCAAAGTTCATTATAAGATGCTGTCTATTCAATGGTATGAAAACCTGTATCAACAAACAGAAAAGGGCAGTCTATTGGGGAATATAGTAGAAGGTGCTGAAATGAAGTTTAAGTGGAAAGAAACCTCTTGAGTAAGCATTAATATTCCGCACCACTTACTGCATGCTTTTTGCTACTTTAAGTGCAGTTCAGATTGAGTTTTGCAGAGAATAATTTTCTCAAAATCAGTCAACATAAGAGACCTATTCACGAAAAAGGGGGCCATTATAAAATTTACTGAGTCTTTAAAGTGAAATTCTTAAAATATTAAAATTATAAGCAGCTATTTACTTTGTCTTCCTTTGATTGGTAGATTAAAACAGAACATCAGGAGTTCAGTATTATTTGAAAGATATATTATCCACAGAGGTAGGCATGGTAGATTCACTGCAAAAATACACACTCCTTGCATCCATTTTTTTTTTTTTTTTAATGTAGCTCCTTCCATAAAGAGGCAGAACCTCTTTCCCCACTCCTTGAATCTGGATGATCTTACGACTCTGGCCAAAAGACAAAAAAACAAAGATTCTGTGAAAAACAAATGAAGACCATCTAAATGAAAACAAGCAAAAGCTATTTAATCAGAGTTTGCTATAGCAAGGGAGTCAGGCACTGATGCTTGCAATGAACAACAGTGTAAAAGCTTTCAGTTCAGTTCAGTTCAGTTGCTCAGTCGTCTCCAACTCTTTGCGACCCCATGAACCACAGCACACCAGGCCTCCCTGACCCTCACCAACTCCTGGAGTTTACCCAAACTCATGTCCGTTGAGTCGGTGATGCCATCCAACCATCTCAGCCTCTGTTGTCCCCTTCTCCTCCTGCCCTCTATCTTTCCCCGCATCAGGGTCTTCTCAAATGAGTCAGCTCTTCACATCAGGTGGCCAAAGTATTGGAGTTTCTGCTTCAACATCAGTCCTTCCAATGAACACCCAGGACTGATCTCCTTTAGAATGGACTGGTTGGATCTCCTTGTAGTCCAAGGGAGTCTCAAGAGTCTTCTCCAACACCACACTTCAAAAGCATCAATTCTTCTGCACTCAGCTTTCTTTATAGTCCAACTCTCACATCTATACATGACTATGGGAAAAACCATAGCTTTGACTAAGATGGACCTTTGTTGACAAAGTAATGTCTCTGCTTTTTAATATGCTGTTTAGGTTGGTCATAACTTTCTTTCCAAGGAGTAAGCGTCTTTTAATTTCATGGCTGCAATCACCATCTGCAGTGATTTTGGAGCCCCCAAAAATAAAGTCAGCTACTGTTTCCACTGTTTCCCCATCTATTTGCCATGAAGTGTTGGGACCAGATGCCATGATCTTATTTTTCTGAATGTTGAGCTTTAAGCTGACTTTTTCACTCTCCTCTTTCACTTTCATCAGGAGGCTCTTTAGGAAAAGCTTTACAGTGGGCAAAAAAGGGAATGGTTTCAGATATATCCTGATAGGTGACTGTTGAGATAAGGAAGCCTTAGGCAGGCTAACTAAAAGTAAGATATCCTATGTGATTGGTGACAGGTGCATAATTTGGCTTTCTCCAGTTGGTTTGAAGTTGGAAGTAGGGACAAAAATTAGGGAAGTTGTCAGTTATAATACTAATCAAGTCCTAGCAACTCAGGGATGATGGTTACAGGGCTATTGTTTGCCCTCTTGGTTTGGTTAACAGAAAAGCACTTTGTTTGCTGGACTGGTTACTACAGACTGGTTACTACTAATGGATTGACTTCCTGGATTGGTTGCTGCAGACTGTGGGTCAGAATTCCATTTTTATATATAATCTGGCCTCTGTCTGAAAGTTACATTCAGTGTCTCATTGGGAAGACAGTTTGGCACTTTTGAGCCTAGTGTGGCTTCAAGATTCTTGAGCAGTACCCTTGGAATCTGCTATTGTCATATGAACAAACTTGAAGGAGCCCACAAAAGAGTGAAGAAGCCACATGACAGAAAACTCAGCTGCCCCAGGCCAAGGCTGTCCTAGATCGGCCTGCTGGTCAGCTAACTCATACATGTAGAGGCATCCAGCCAAAGCTGGGGATCTGTCTGCCCAACACACAGCAGACTGCAGACACATGACAGACAAATGAGTAATCTTGGCACAGACAATGAGATTTAGAGTCATGAATAGTAATGACTGCTTACTGTTTAGCTCACTGCCTTGTGGGGTATTTCATTGTAAATGCAGTATGTATAGTATAATTTGAAAATTTCACAACTTAATTAATATCCAAAATCTTTTGAATAACAGTATATTTTTAAAATTTTCTTTGGTTTGAATATGCACATGCGAAACTGAAACTAGACTATGTCTTTTAAATTAAAAGTGTTGCATTTATTTACATACCTTTGTTTTCATGACTACAACCATGAAATTAAAAGACATTTGCTCCTTAGAAGAAAAGCTATGACCAACCTAGACAGCATATTAAAAAGCAGAGACATTACTTTGCCAACAAATGTCTGTCTCATCAGAGCTATGGTTTTTCCAGTAGTTATGTACGGATTTGAGAGTTGGACTATAAAGAAAGCTGAGTGCTGAAAAATAGATGTTTTTGAACTGTGATATTGGGGAAGACCCTTGAGAGTCCCTTGGACTGCAAGGAGATCCAACCAGTCCATCCTAAAGGAAATCAGTTCTGAATATTCATTGGAAGGACTGATGCTGAAGCTGAAGCTCCAATACTTTGGCCACCTGATGCAAAGAACTGACTCACTGGAAAAGACTCTGATGCTGGGAAAGATTGAAGACAGAAGGAGAAGGGGACAACAGAGGATGAGATGGTTGGATGCCATCACCAACCTGTTGGACATGAGTTTGAGCACAGTCTTAGAGCTGGTGATAGGGAAGCTTGGTGTGCTGCAGTCCATGGGGTCACAAAGACATGACTGAGCAATGAATTAAACCTTTGTTTTCAAAATATAGAACTACATATTCCTTCATATGCCACTATAGTCACTCCTCACTCACTCACTCCACTCTTTGGTGAAAAGTTTGGTTGTTCTTTGCATAAAACTCACCCTTATACTAGAACAATGACGAGGAAAAAGAAACTTCAGCGTTATCTTTAGCTACTTGAAAATAAAAATGTTCTCAGAAAAGAGGAAATGAGCTGTCCCTACTGAGCATTAAATTGTAAATGTCATTGCTATGTGCTCATGCATCATGTAATTTGATTATTATTTTACCACCTCCTTCTAAGTTGATCATTCTTTGATTTCCCTGAATTTCCTACATGCAGATTAAGTTTCCTGTGATGGGAAGACTCAGCAGCAGCTTTAATCACGAGAGGTGTACTGACAGGACTTAAGCTATTGCTTGCTGCCTTGGCTTTCTTTTCCCATGTTTGGTTTCTAAGACTTCCCATAGAATCTGGAGGTAGCTAATATATTACCAAAAAAAAAAAAAAAATCATTTTTCGCCCAAGTTAGCCAGAGTAATTTTCTGGCTTTTGAAACAAAGAACCTAGGTAGTAAGGCAACTAGATGTCCTCACTAAGGAACTGGTGAAAAAAAATCAAATCTTAGCCAAGGAGCTAATCTTTCTTTATTCAGGCTAATATTTCTTCTCATAGCCTTACTAATCTTCTGTAATCATGATAATCTTGATCTATTCTGGGCTATGTTCCAAATACTTTTGTGAAGGCTTAGACTAAGAACTTGCAGTTAATATTTTCTTGGTGACTTAGTTGCTAAGTTGTGTCTGACGCTCGTGACCCCAAGGACTGTGGCCTTCCAGGCTTCTTTGTCCATGGGATTCTCTAGGCAAAAGTACTGGAATGGGTTGGCATTTCCTCCTCCAGGAGAGTGTCCCAACCCAGGGATTGAATCCACATCTTCTGGATTGAAGGCAGATTTTTACTAACCGAGTCACTAGGAAAGCCCATATAAAGAGCACTGTAATCGCTGCATCTATACTAAGTTATAGATGAGGATTTATTCTTCCTTTCTAGCTACAGTCCATAAAAACTGGACGCCCACATTAAAGACACCCAGAAATGCCCCACAGTGAACTTGGCTTTTCTTTGCTTATAGTTGACTGTGCTTAGATCATAAGGAACTTCCCCTTTGCAACCTGGAGCTCATAAGACCATATTCCTCTGTGCCACTATTAAACATCTTTTTTTTTTTTTTTAATTCACCAGTTATCTATGCTTCATCATGAACTTTTAGAAAGGACAGTTTTCACTTTAAATATTAGGAAAACAAAATAAGTGTGGGTACAAATATTTGAGTGTGTAGGTATGTTCTTCTGTAGTTTAACTTTTATATTAATTGTTGCTATGGATTCTCAGAGAGGTTATGAATGCAAACCATGAACCAATAAAGTATTCACAAACTGGCAAACCAGAGATCTGATTCAAATTTTAGCTAAAGAATTTGTATCAGTCATTTAATTTCTAAGTCATGTTTTCCATCTACGTTTTAGAGACTGGAATGGAGGATAACTAAAAGCACTGTTTTGAAGTTAACCACAATTAAGAGTTTAAACTACTGAATATAGAGTATTCAGAAGAATTTTAGATATTCCAGTTATTTAATAAAGCTAATGAACACTGTTGTGCTTCACCTTCAATGAATCATTTAAGAATATGTAACATGAAATGTAACTAACAATAAGAGACAAGGGAAAAATAAGAATGTCATAAGATTGTGTTTTAAGTCTTGGTTTTAAAGAAGATTGAGAAGGCAAAAACCAAAATTTTAAGAATCATCTTCCACATATATTGATTATTATATTTATGAACTAAGATAGCATTTTTAAAAGGAACATCAGATAGAGGAAAAAGTGACTTAGAAAATGATTTTCCAAGTCTGATTGACATATAGTCAAGGGAATTTGAGAAACACTAAAAATGCTCCTCAAGTGCCCAGTTAGCACAGAGAAAATCTGTAAAGCACTTCTAAAGTACTCCAATTTGTAGAAGACTGCTTAACATTCTCACTGAGTGAACATTCAGGTGAGTGGTGTTAATCTGTTAGATGATGCAAAAAATTAGATACACCTATCTGGGTGCAAATGAGATGACCTGAAATTCTAAGTCCACACTGATTCACATTATTAATGAGTGAAAAGACTAGTTTCCTTAGACATTAAGGAAGTTCAGAAGAATCCATTTCCAGCAGTGGATAATTTACTATATATATTCAAATATGTTATTTTACTATATGTTGTCCTATAAGATTCCCTAAAAGAGAGGTGTGTTAATCTCTCTTGATTGAATTATGCTTTGAGAGGCATCCAGTTTAGAAATACAGTAATACCTTTCACCATACATATTTTTGTTTTTAGTATCCTGAAATCTTCAATTAACTTATTGATATCTAGTGTTCTTTTCTTAGAAGAACAAACAGTGCCTCCACTTGATAACCTGTTACAGGTGTTATTATAGTAATGAACAGAAAGTATATTAAAAGATTTTAGACTGATTTTAAATTTAACATACACAGAATGGTAGACAAATATTATAGAATTTAATAAAATCATTCTAAATCAAACACACCCTAAATCACTCGAGTATTCTTGCCTGGAGAATTCCATGGACAGAGGAGCCTAGGGGCTATAGTTTAATATTTGAATTTCTGAACTCATGCCTGAATACTTACATTTCCAGGACAATTATGATTTTATATATTATATATATCACTTTTTAATATGTTTTTCATTATCTAATAAAATTGTATATTAGATATATTATCTTTCTGGGAACACAGCAAGTTATAATGAATGCTAAGGAAAATTCTGTAGTCTTTGCAAGACTCTCTTCAATCACTTTGACCATATGACATCACCAATTTCCCAAAAGTGTTAAGAATCACTTTTGCTAATTTCTTTTTCCCCTAAAATTCATTCTCTCAGAAAAGTCAAAGCATAAATTCTCTAATTGTATCAGCATCTGAAAAAGTGCTAACAAGAATAAGGAAACTGTAATGTTTCATATTAAAGACATTTTTAAAAAAAGGAACAGAGATAAAGAAATTAACTAACTTAGAGTGGAATTCAGTTTTGCTTTGAAATATTGGAAGTGATGGGTTAAGACAGTTAACATATTCAAATATTAGAATTTAGAAGCCATGTTAATATTATTAAATATTTAATCAAATGAAATAACTGACTTAAAAGCCTTCTTCAAAGGTGGGTTGCTATTCAATGACACTTAAGAAACTGTATATTACTAACAAAAGTATTTCTATATAATATTTAACAGTAAAGGTAAACATTAAATGCTGGATATACATGTCTATATATTTTAAAGCATATATAAGATTGTTTATATACAATGTCAGGTACACATGTAAAAAGGGATAAATGACAACACTACAGCCAGAACATTATTGAGCTCTAATTTCTCTGATAATTTGGAGACCATGTACCATGATTTTGATACAAGAGGAGCAGCATAAGTGGAATATACAGCAGGGCTAAAATAAAGATTTTGAATGAAGAAATTTTACTTATTATAGACCTTCAAATGCAAATATTTTATCTCTAACTCAGCTGCAGGAACCCTATCGGAAGGTATTTATAATAATATACACCAAAACTACAACAGAAAATTGAGATACTAGTGGAAAAGAGTTGTATGTTATTGATCTTTTTACCAAAGAGTATCAAAGAACCACAAAAGTAATGTTTCAGTTGAATTATTTTAAGTTTAAAAAGTTATACTCTCTACATAATTATACAGGTTTTTCTTGGTAGATACATAAAGTTATGTACACGTTTACAATTACTGATTTCATTAGGGTGTAGCTAATTTTAGAAGAATCTAGCCTTCCCACCTTATGATTTAAGTCATGTAAAAGTAAAAATCATGTGTGCAGTAACACTGGTTTTTCTATGGTACACATTAAGGGCAAAAATGACTCTCAGAAATGAAAAGCTCAATAGACTACAACACTGGTATAATGGCAAGTCTCCTACGTATGCCTGACTTCTACAAACCAATGTGTTAATATATATCTATAATTCATGCTAGCATAAGCTAAGAATTATTGCCTGGTCTGGTGTTTTTACTGATGAAAAATCAGTGTTTTATGTACTTTGAGAGGTTTTTAATTCCGGTATATACAGGTGATCAATGTCAAGGTCTAAAACAGCAATCTGGCAAATATTCATAAGGAGAGCTTCCAGAGTGCAGATACAAAATCTCAAAGGAAAAGGGCTATTTTGGCATATATTTGTCTTATCAGAATGACCCAATGATCAACTGACACTATGATTTAAAGAGTGAGACCAAGATAATTTTGTGAAAAATTGAGTTTTAGAACCATTTCATTTCTCAGACCTCGTTGACATCACTTCAAAGCACTTTGTTTTCATGTTCAATATGAAAAGTATTATATTCACACAGATAGTTGAAAGTGTACACATATTCACAAATATTCACCTTTAAAAAACAGGTTAAAGACCAGAAGCGTAACTCTTAGCTTCAAGGATAATAGGATGTGTTCCATTATTTTTCTGATTTAACACAGTGATACAGAGAAAGAATATCAAAGCATTAAAAATAATTATGCAAAAGATACTAGGGTGAAAAGGCAAATTATCTGCAGATAATATTTTACATACATAAAACATAAAGGAATCAGTGGATTAAGACAGGCAATAGTGTATTTGTAAAATTATAAGCAGCAATATCTTTTCTAATGCAAAAGAACTGTAATAAATAGTCAATTTAATGTCAATAGAAATTAGGTAATAAAAATTTTGTTGCAAAATATTCAGAATATTTAAATAACTGATAGAAACATTTTGAAAGAGAAATATACAAGAATGACAAACTACTAGAGAGTTATAGAATCTTTTGGTTAGATCTAAAAATAAACTGGAAAATCAAAGCATTGTCTATCAACTACTACTTCTATAAAGTCTCTAGTTTGAGTGTATTGATTCTTAAGTGAGAATTTTTTTCTGGTTATTTAATAAATAAACAAAATAAATAGTCTACTCTGAGCTATATGCACTATCCTTTAAATATTCAAATATATATTCTATTAGACTCTCCAAAATAACTGTTAATAAACACAAGAGAAAACATACATCAAGAGCCTTAAATATCCATAGTTTATGGACAGTAGAGGTTCACAAATTACAATAAGAATCTAAAAAATTATGATAAAGAAAATTGGCAACAATTTCAATACTAATAAAAATGCAAGCATATGCTTTATTTAAATGTTAGGCAGTTATAAACATTTTAAGATATTTGATGTTCAGTACCTACTAGGGAACAAAAGCCAGGTATACATGGATAAACACATGTCATCAAGCAACATGTGTGATCTGCTTCTTTCTCCCATTCAACCATTTCCCAAGAATACATACACAAGAACAATTTTATACTAAGATTATGTGGTGGTTATTGCTGTGCTTGAAGCATTAAAATTCTAAACTGTTTACTTATAAAATGCTTTAATAGAGTTCACATTACATAACGTCTCTAACACCCAGTCTAGAAAACTTGTTAAAAATTAACTAGAATAAAAGATAGTGTCAAACATTACTTCTACATAGATCACATCTAGGCACTGATCCTTAAAACACTGAAGGCTGAGTGCAATTCAGTACCTTCAAACCATATATTAATTAGTGCATTAAATCAAGTTTTTATATATTTAAAAAAATAAAAAATAAGTTACCAGATGGTGATCCACTTTAGAAGAAAAAGAATCCTTAAGATATTAACTAACTAGAATTAAGATTCACAAGTTATCAGTTTGTGTCCAAACTTAAGTACCATAATAACTCTAGATCAGCAGTTTAAACCCAACATTTTGGAGCCTCCTGGAGGCCCCATCAGTTCATGACAAATAGATGGTAAAACAATTAAAACAGTGAAAGATTTTATTTTCTTGGGCTTCAAAATCACTGCAGATTGTGACTACAGTCATGAAATTAAAAGACCCTTGCTCCTTGGAAGAAAAGCGATAAGAAACCTAGACAGCAAATTTAAAAGCAGACATTACTTTGCCAACAAAGGTCCATCTAGTCAAACCTATGGTTTTTGCAGTAGTCATGTATAGATGTGAGAGTTGGGCCATAAAGAAATCTGAGTGCCAAAGAATTGATGCTTTTGAAGTGTGGTGTTGGAGAAGACTCTTGAGTGTCCTTTGGGCTGCAAGGAAATCAAACCAGTCAATCCTAAAGGAAATCAGTCGTGAATATTCATTGGAAGGACTGATGCTGAAGCTGAAGCTCTGATAGATACCTTGGCCACCTGATGAGAAGAGCTGACTCATTTGAAAAGACCCTGATGCTGGGAAAGATTGAAGGCAGGAGGAAAAGGGGATGACAGAGGATGAGATGGTTGGATGGCATCACCAACTCAATGGACATGAATTCAGGCAAACTCCAGGAGTTGGCGATGGACAGGGAAGCTTAGTGTGCTGCAGTCCATGCGGTCACATGGAGACAGATGTGACTGAGTGACTGAATTGGGGGTTTAGGCTCTAACTCTACCATGTGAGATCTCTGGATCTGATGCCAAGTAATGTGATTCTAATGTGATCTAGGCTAGAACCACATCTGAGTTTTAACCCTCACTTTCTGCCTCCTGTGAAAGTCCCCTACCTTCCTTGAGAGATCAGTGTAAAGCTTTCATCTGTCGAGAGAACCTTGTGACAATACTTCTTTTTATTTGGAATGGTGTATCTGCATTTGGTGGATCTTAAAACACTGACACACTGCAGTTTGATCTATGGCCACCAGGATTGTAGACTCAAGTTGCCTCAAGGAAAAAAAAAAAAAAGTGAACAACAAAAAAATACTACATAGGGCTTGGACGGAAGAGCTGGCAGCTTCCTTAAAACTCAGCTTCTACTCTCACCACCCCAGACCACACAGGATCTCCCTCATCATAGCTGCTTCTTACTGAAGCCTTCTCTACTCCTCTCTATACTACATACTGCTTTCTCTACTTTCTCAGCTGCTATTGCCATTTATATTTTGATTGGCCAAGTTGATTCTGTGTTAGGTCAGTCTCACTAGCCTACAGATAGGCTACTCTTGGCTCAGTTGCTCAGCACCAGATACTCAGCTAGGGCAACTCAGCTAGGGCAGTGGAAGCCCTCACAAGTCACTGAGTCTCCACCTGGATGAGCAGGGAGGTTCCCCTAGAAGGCAATCCAGAAGGATGCAGACAGCAACATAACCAAAAGATCTAATAAAAACAGGGGAGATAGTACAAGGCATTTAGGGTATCACTGGATGCTCAGGTCTACACTTTAGCAATTCTTACAGTAAACATGATGAACTTTAACTAGTAAAACTAGCTTTACCAGAATGTGTTCCATGAACTCATCATGTTTATGAGAATGGTGCTTCCAGGATCATGAATATAACTAAGCAGTTAGCTCTGCCTTCCCATTAAAGGCACAGGTTATTTTTGTGAAGTACTCATGATATTTAATTATGTGCAAAACAGAGGTTTCAAGTCAATAGTATAGAATTTCTCTGCCAGCTCTTTTACAAGAGTTTCAGAAGATAATTTCTGAAAGACTTTCTCATTGTCAAATTATGAACAATTCTTCACCCTGCTGTTAAGAATTGTATTCTCTTATCTAAAGTATGCAATAAGTTGCACAAGTCCCTCTAACTTTTATAACAAGTTATTTCTTGCTTCATTAGGACTGTAGATTATATTGTAAATGCAAATCCTCAACCTTCCACTTAAAGACCAGCCAGTGTAAGTTATCAGATCATAGAGAAAGATTATGACATACTAGCATACTGATGCATCACTTAAGTTTTCACACCTCATTACAGTCAAAGTTTAAAAAGATCAAGCATAGTCTCTTTTTAACCATTTGATTTCAAATAGTTCATCTTTAAAATAATAAAGAAGTAAAATTCTACTGCAATTGTAATATTTGGTAAATTGTACAAGTGTATTTACTAAATGAATTTTGACAATGCAGTAGTTCCAGAATAACTGCTGATGTCATTAAAAAGTTGTTAAAGACTTCGGCCTTTAATGACCAATTTGCAATAGATATAGGACACAGAGGAATATTTGATAAAGGGGCTTTCAATCAGTAAAATCAATACCGTAGTAAACTCAAGGACAACCAATAGGTTTCACAAGCAACAATAAAATAAAGAGGAGAGTAAAGATCTATAGATCCTGAGAAAGACTCAAGGAGCAAATTTACCAACTGCAATTTATGGACTATATTTGAATCCTCATTAAACACACACACACACACACACACACACACACACACACACACACACACAAACTGTTGACCATTTGAGATTAGAAATTAGACCACTGCATATTTGATGATATACAAGAGTAATCCAATTTTTTTAATTAATGTTGAAACAATATTTTTCTGTTTCCACAAAAGACAAGCTCTATTCCAGAAAGAGCTTACCTGCTGCTGCTGCTGCTAAGTTGCTTCAGTCATGTCCGAGTCTGTGTGACCCCATAAACGGCAGCCCACCAGGCTCTGCCATCCCTGGGATTCCCCAGGCAAGAACACTGGAGTGGGTTGCCATTTCCTTCCCCAAGAGCTTACCTAAGAGCTCTCAAATTGCACTATGAACTTCAGTCAAGTGAGCCGACAGAGGCTGCCTAATACTTTAACATTTGCTAAGGCATCAAACAGGAGTTCTCTCACTAAGTTAGTTCTATCTGGTTGCTTCTATAAATGCCTGCTCATGTCCAATACCATCTGGTAGAAGAGGTGTTCCAAGAAGTCCACTGCTACAGAAAGTTACTCATCTTCCCTACTGAACAGTTATTAAAAAAAAAAAAAAAAAAAAAAGGCAGAGAAAAAAATAAAACACAGTATTTAATTTACTAGCTTTTCATGTCTGCAACCAACTAAAATATCTAAAATACCTACTAAATACCTACCAACTAAAATATCTAAAATATCTAAAGTGTAAAATAATATTACACTTATCTGTGTAAAGCTTTATAATGTATAACTGAGTTAAGTATCAATGATGAGTTCAGTTTAATGTTTTAAGCTATAGACAAAAGCTATTCAAATTCTGAAAAAGACATCAAAATCAAAATCTCCTCTTTAAAATTGAGAATAGAGAATCAAACTAATTTACTTGCTCAGGTCACAACCAGAGCTACAGTTCAGATTCAAGTCGTAAATCATCATTCTTTCAACAAAATTGTTGCTTATTTAAAAGCTGTCTGTAAGATCTATCATCTCATTTTGGCTACAAAAGAATAGAAGGAAACAAGTGCCAAGATAATTATATATTAAACATAATTTCTAGTAAAATGCCATCTGGGTAGCTTCAGAAGAAAATGCTAGGTTTCAAGAAATAAATGGTTACCTTTCTAAATTGTTACTTTCTCTGGTGATTACAAATCCACTGTCATAGAACAGTAAGTCTGCCATGATGCAGAGGTGTTATCTTGACTAGGCCACTGCATGTCTCTGGCCGTCAGCTTTATCAAGTGCATGACATGTGGTTAGATGATATTTAAGGAAACTTACAGCATAAATTTTGATTCTGTATAGTAATATTTAGGTAATTACATAATTTGTTACATTTAATTCTAAAAACATGATTTATTATGGGATAATCTTCCAATTATAGTCTGACTATGTTGATTAGTTCAACCCTCATCTTCTACAGGTTACAGTTACGCAGCAGACTCTGACTTTCCCCAATAGTCTTTCCATGAAGTTGCTGGTATGACCTTTTGAAAAACTTTTCATGCTTAAAATCTTTCTGTGGCCTCAACACTTGTAGGATCAAGTCCAAACCCCCTTAGTATGCAGCGTGAAGTACATTGCATTCAGGCTCCCACCTTTACCATCTTTACCGTCTCTCTTTACCATGCTCCTTTTATATAGTCTTCACAAGCTGGAATCAAGATTGCCGGGAGAAATATCAATAACCTCAGATATGCAGATGACATCACCCTTACGGCAGAAAGTGAAGAGAAACTAAAAAGCCTCTTGATGAAACTGAAAGAGGAGAGTGAAAAAGTTGGCTTAAAACTCAACATTCAGAAAACGAAGATCATGGCATCCGGTCCCGCCACTTCATGGGAAACAGATGGGGAAACAGTGGAAACAGTGTCAGACTTTATCTTGGGGGCTCCAAAATCACTGCAGATGGTGACTGCAGCCATGAAATTAAAAGACGCTTACTCCTTGGAAGAAAAGTTATGACCAACCTAGATAGCATATTGAAAAGCAGAGACATTATTTTGCCGACTAAGGTCCGTCTAGTCAAGGCCTTGGTTTTTCCTGTGGTCATGTATAGATGTGAGAGTTGGACTGTGAAGAAGGCTGAGCACCGAAGAATTGATGCTTTTGAACTGTGGTGTTGGAGAAGATTCTTGAGAGTCCCTTGGACTGCAAGGAGATCCAACCAGTCCATTCTGAAGGAGATCAGCCCTGGGATTTCTTTGGAAGGAATGATGCTGAAGCTGAAACTCCAGTACTGTGGCCACCTCATGCGAAGAGTTGACTCATTGGAAAAGACTCTGATGCTGGGAGGGATTGGGGGCAGCAGAAGAGGACGACAGAGGATGAGATGGCTGGATGGCCTCCCTGACTCGATGGACATGAATCTGAGTGACCTCCGGGAGTTGGTAATGGACAGGGAGGCCTGGTGTGCTGCAATTCATGAGGTCGCAAAGAGTCGGACACGACTGAGCGACTGAACTGAACTGAAATGTAACTTGAAGCAAGGATTGTTAATTATTTGTTAAATATATGAATAAAAAAAGAGCCACAGGATATAACTAGTAAAGTTAACAGAAGTTAACTGTATTTATAAATTTCCCATGCATTCAGATTTTGGCCTAATTTACTGTTTCAGTTCAATTCAGTCACTCAGTCATGTCTGTCTTTCTGCAACCTCATGGACTGCAGCACATCAGGCTTCCCTGTCTATCACCAACTCCGGCAGCCTACTCTATGTCTTTCACATTGGTGATGCCATCCAACCATCTCATCTTCTGTCATCCCTTTCTCCTCCTGCCTTCAATCTTTCCTAGCATCACAGTCTTTTCCAGTGAGTGGGTTCTTTGCATTAGGTGGCCAAAGTATTGGAGTTTCAGCTTCAGCATCAGTCCTTCCCATGAATATTCAAAACAGATCTCCTTTAGGATTGACTGGTTGGATCTCCTTGCAGTGCAAGGGATTCTCAAGAGTCTTTTACACCACACCTCAAAGCAACAATTCTTCAGCACTCAGCTTTCTTTATAGTCCAGCTCTCACATCCATACATGACTACTGGAAAAACCATAATTTTGAGTAGACAGACTTTGTTGGTAAAGTAATGTCTGTGCTTTTTAATATGCTATCTAGGTTGGTCATACTTTTCTTCCAAAGACCAAGGATCTTTTAATTTCATGGCTACAGTCACCATCTACAGTGATTTTGGAGCCCCAAAATAGACTGTCACGGTTTCTATTGTTTTCCCATTGATTTGCCATGAAGTGATGGGGCTAGATGACTGGACCTTAGTTTTCTGAATGTTGAGTTTTAATCCAGCTTTTTCACTCTCATTTTTTACTTTCATCAAGAGGCTCTTTAGTTCGTCTTTGCTTTCTGCCATAAGGGTAGTATCATTTGCATATCTGAGGTTATTGATATTTTCCTGGCAATCTTGATTCCACCTTCTGCTTCATCAAGCCTGGTATTTTGCATGAAATACTCCGTATCTAAGTTAAATAAGTAGGATGACAATATAAAGCCTGGCCTAATTTACTGTTTAGAAAATAAAAAAGTCAGTGTTTCATAAAATGTAGGAAATAATTTTGCCAATATCTTCCAAAATAATCTTATATAATAACCAGGAAGGAGAATATATTTGTTCTCTCAGTCTAATTGTCTTGCTATGATATTCTTATCAATCTACTATCTTCAAATGCAGATAGTTTGCCTTTTTCAAAAGATTTAATATAAATTTATTTTTAAAATATACTACCTACTACAAAGCAAATTATGTTCTGTGCACCAGGATACAGCAGTGAACAAGTCTAGGGAAAGAGCAGGGAGAGCAGAGGCTGAGTGGGCGTGTGCTCCACTAGAACAGGAGTGGGGTCAGCTAGGCCTGAGTAGCACAAGCAAGTGAGAGAAGAGGAGTGAAATCACAGGGAATGGAGCTGGGGTTTGTGGTAGTGTTGGGAGAGTTCAGGTAGGACTTAGAGCAGTTATCAGTTATATTCACTCCTTTCAAAATTTCTCATATTCACAGTAACCCTAGGAGGTAAGTATCATCTTTTGAAAAAAGAAAACAGACTCAGGTTAACCATAAGTTACAAATTGTACAAAAGGTAGTAGTGAGATCGGTCCTCATGGTATGCATCAGGGTTCCCCAAACCCCAGTTAGGACCCAGTTAAGCAAGCAAAGCTTCATTTGTATTTACTGCTGCTCATATCACATACATCTGCCCTGGTCTGTGGGAAAATTATCTTCCAAGAAACCAGTTTCTGGTGCCAAAAGGTTGGGGACCACTGGTCTATATAACCAGCCATATCTATGTATTTTAGATATGTATTTAAAAATATTTTCAGGAATGGACTTATATTAATACTTTTAAGCATCCTATTATGTAGGCTTCAGGGCTTTCCTGGTGGCTCAGTGGTAAAGAATCCACCTGCCAACGTGGAAGATGCAGGTTCAATCTCTGGGTTAAGAAGATCCCTGGAGAAGGAAATGGCAACCTACTACAGTATTCTTGCCTGGATAATCCCATGGACAGAGGAGCCTTGAGACTTATAATCTGTGGGGTCGCAAAAGAGTCGGATATGACTTAGAAGTAAAACAACAAATCTTCTTGGCTTTTAAGTACTTTTTAAACAGAAAATAAGTCATTTTTTTTTCTTAATAGGAACTTAAGACCTATTGCAAAGATAAAGTGTGCCCAGAAATGAAGATTTTAGTCAAATAAAAAAGAAAACAAGGTTCTAATGTCTTCCTATCACATTCTCCACTGTATTAATTGATATTTAGCAAAACTCTAAGAGATCTGGACAATAAAGAAGGCAGAGCACTGAGGAATTGATGCTTTTGAACTGTGGTGCTGGAGAAAACTCTCGTGAGTCCCTTGGAAAGCAAGGGATCAAACCAGTCAGTGTTAAAGGAAATCAACCCTGAACACTCTTCAGAAGGACTGATGCTGAAGCTTCAATACTTTGGCCACCTGATGCGAACAGGTGACTCACTGGAAAAGACCCTGATGCTGGAAAAGATTGAAGGCAGAAGGAGAAGAAGGTGACAGAGGACGAGATGGTTGAATTACAATGCTGATTCACTGGACATCAACTTGGGCAAACTCCAGGAGATGGTGAGGGACAGAGAAGCCTGGGAACTGCAGTCCATAGGATTGCAAAGAGGCATACACAACTCGGGAGACTGAACAACAAAAACTATAAAGGAGAACCGAGATGGACTTCATGGTTTTACTAAGTCAGCGGGACTGAGTCAGTCATGACCAGTCTTGCTCTTTATATTACACTTTTAGCAAGCCTCTGAAGTCAGTGGTGCTAATTTTTGGACTGTCATTTGTGTCGAGCATATCCCTTATTTTTTGAGGGGGGGCAATATTTTGGCATAAAATTTGAGGAACTACTATAGACCTTAAATATTCTTAAAAGGAAAGCAATATGCATCAATAAAATAGTAAGGCATTAAGGGGAATTAAAACTACTAGAGAAACTGCTAAAAATTGCCTCCCTACCTTTTCAGATAAAATAAATGTGTAAAATGAAAGCATAAGTTTCTGAAGGATATTAAAACTCCATTTAATGTACTAGTCATAAGTTTTAAGTGGATCATTCGGAATTCATCTTTTGTGTTGTAATAAATATAAGGAGTGCAATGAACCACTACATCTTGTTCACTCATAGCATAACCATTACTACATAGTTACTAGCAATTTTGAAAACTTACCATGAAAAGTTTCTAATATACATACATATGAAGCCATTACTATATTTGTATATTCCCAATAGCAAAAAAGAGTGATTTACAGCTTGCTCATTAATATGTTCTTAGTTTAAAACAATCAGCAAGATTGTTTTTAATTTTCAAAACACTTAGAGACTTCATAAGCAAGTATTAACAAGGAAAGTAAATGTTGCCAGTCTTCCAGATAGCATGCAAGCAGTTTCAAGAATTGAATTATGGAGAATTAACTAGATAAATCAAGCTGAAACTAGATTTACCACTGGTAATAAGATTTAATCTCTACTGGAACGAGACAGAAGTAGGCTTTTGATGGAATCTCAAAATAAGCCCAGGTCGCAACTGTTGTCTAGAACCCACGAGCAGCAGTACTACCTTCATCCACCATGTCCAAATAAAATGAGTGCTAGCAACACTTAACTTTCTAAAATACTAGAAATTATAAAGGACATTTAAATTAATGCCATGAAAGAGAAATTCGCTCAGTCTTGTCCGACTCCTCGTGACCCCACCGTCTATACAGTCCATGAAATTCTCCAGGCCAGAATACTGTAGTGGGTAGCCTTTTTCCTTTCCAGGGGATCTCCCCAACCCAGGGATTGAACCCAGGACTCCCACCTTGTAGGCGGATTCTTTGCCAACTGAGCCGTGAGGGAAGTCAAATGAATGCCATATCTACTTTTTAATTTTTTTTTTAAATCTTCAGTTTTGTTTTTTAATTATTATTTGAGTACTTCAATGTATTAAATCTCTTCATTCTCTTTTCATCCTAATTAACTCCTGTGAAATAGTAACTAAATCTTACCTTGAGGAAATCAAAGACAAGTTCAGCCAGATTGCCTTCATGTATTGCTCTGGTCAGGCTCTCCTAACAACAAAAACAACTAAAGATTGAGTGGCTAAGATAATAGAAATGTGTTCTGGTTCTGGAGGCTACAAGTGCTGGATCCAGATTCTGATCAGTTTGGTTCTTGGTGAAAACTCACTTCTTGGCTTAAAGAAGTCTGCCTTCTCAATATACCTTCACATGGCCTTTCTATTTCCGGGGGTTGGGGGAGAGCACGTTCATGCCGGTGAACAGACAGAGCACTCCAGTGTCTCCTTCCCTAAGAACACTAACTCAGTGAATCAAGGTTCTACCCTATGACCTTAAACCATAGTTACTTTTTTGGAGGTCCCATCTCTGAATACAGCTACATGGGGACTAGGATGTCAACAAATGAATTTTGTAGGGTCACCAACATTCAGTCCATAACACCTCAGTTACACTGCCAGTAAATTTATACCTTTTCAAAACACTTAAACATTAAAAATCAGTTACCAAATAATTTTAGTGTTAATATTTCATTAGAGACTGAGAATAAGTGAGATATCTTAAAGAGAGCCACAGATATTAGATGTGAGAACAAAAGAATTGTAGATCTTGAGCCAAATTACCATAATAGATTTATCAGTCACTTTTCCTAAAATAAAGTAGGGTATAATAAATTTCTGTGATAAATGCTACACACAGTATAGAAATGTAAGAGGTAATACAGAAAAGTAATTCAATCAAGAGTCAAACTTGCACAAATCAGACTGTATTTTAAATCCCAAACAGACTTTTGGACTAGGGATTCAAGATAAAACATAAATCCAAATAGTTGGGCTGTAAGCATGTTAGCCTACAAATTCTAAAATGTAGGGCTGAGTCATTCATTAATTTGAGATCAATAAGACAACTGAAGAGGATAAAAGTGGTGAAGAGACAGGAAATGTAAGCCTCAAAGGATAATCTTCCTAGGGTAATTAAGAAGTAAAGAGTGAGTTTGTCCATATTAGCCTGCTGCTTGAACATGGGGAATCGAAGATTTTTTGCAGATTGATAAGACCATATAAGAGACTGAACAGCTTAGAAAAGGAAAATATGCACCTGCAGAACCACAAACTGCTTCCTGATTCCTCCAGGCATGATACAGCACAGCATCTCCAGCATTATCACCTTCCCCTCGAGCATTAATCATCCATAGACACAAACTAGATCAGGTTCAGACAAGTAATTTAACACACTATAGGCACTGGTCTTGACAAGTAAACATCCCCAAACCTACATCAGGTGGACCTGTTTTTAATGCTGACTTTACCAAATGATATTCATTGCATGCCGAATGAAACCTACGTATTTTTCATCTAAGTTAAGATAAGAGTTGAAATAAATATTGTTATAACAAACCATCAGCCCAGTAGGATGGGCTATTTTTACGTTTAAACAGGATTCAAGAGACTAGAAAAGGATACGGTGAACATTTTTTGAAGTCTAGCAACCAGAATTTAAGCTTCAGCTTGTCCTCAAGCCTCATTTGCATATGATATGTGTGCTTAGTCGCTCAATCTTTGCACCCACATAGGGTAGCCTACCAACCTCCTCTCCAGGCAGGAATACCAGAATGGGTTGCCATGCCCTCCCCCAAGGGATTTTCCCAAGCCAGGGACTGAACCTAGGTCTCCCACATTGCAGGCAGATTCTTTATCAACTGAACTGTACGGGAAGCCCTGAGTATGACTTGGACAAGTCTTTAAAGTTCACCATCATCATATATCTTGATGCTTCCTTATTCACATCTGGTTAAGGATTTTCTAAAAGCATCATGATGAAAGAAATCAAGAAGTCTAGTGACTCATTTAAACAACACTGAAGAAGAGATTTAATCTTTGTAGGTTGGATTCTTCAATTACTGATTCAAGAGTTGAACACTAAGGTCAGTTTTGGATTATATATAATCCTAGGAGTTTAAGAGATCAAAAATGTACCACCCTCCATTTATATATGAACACTGAATGCCAAACAGACCAGGACAGACCTATAACTATTAAACGAAGCATAGGAACAAATCTGACCCTGTCAGATATATGCTTTTAGAAGGCTGAACAAGAAGGCTCAGAAGTTGCTTTAAACTAGCATGCTCACATGCTCGTAGGCACTAAACAAATCCAAGGTAGGTAATATTTTCAAGAAATCTCCTATTGCTTGAAAAAAATAGCTGTTAGGGAGAGATTTATTCTTTTTATGCTTTGAGATTAACCAAAAAGTTTAGGGATCCCCTTGTGGCTCACATTGTAAAGAACCCATCTGCAATGCAGAAGACTCAGTTCCATTCCTGGGTCAGAAAGATCCCCTGGTGAAAGGAATGGGGCTACCCACTCTGGTATTCCTGCCTGGAGAATCCTGTGGACAGAGAAGCCTGGAGGGCTACAATCAGGTTGCAAAGAGTCAGACACCACTGAGCAACTAACACTTTTATAACACCTTCACTTTCTAAAAAAAAAACAAAAAAGTTGAACATTGTTTCAGAAGTTTAATCCTTTTACTAAAAAGTGATAACATTTGTGATACTACTGAGAATCATCTGTGCTGAGAATGCACACTTAATAATTATAATTCCTTAAAAAAATCCAGTCATAAAGCAGACACATCAAGCTATAATAAATTACATTTACTCAAAAGTTACAAGGGGATAATCAGCATCAGACATGATCCACACAGTCAGCACTGATTCTGGTCCTGCTGTGAAAACTACTTAAGGGCAAAAAAAAAAAAAAATCCATACCGTATCAAATTGTGAGATTATATTAAAATCTTTAAATGTAGAACAATACACACATTATAAAAAATGGACCCCAATGTAAGGGAAACATACAGAGTAACTAAACAAACCTTAGCTGAAAATGTAACCACTTGATTTTCATTCTCAGACTTCAAACTACAACAACAAAAAAAATACAACCCATGTTTTCATACAACACTAAGTGTGAGCCATGCATTATTTCTTTAAAACGTACTTACAGTTTTTAGAAGCTCAAATTGCCTCAGAGTGCTCTAGTTTATTCAATACATGTTACAGACCATGGCCATCGACTTAGAGCATTTTAAGGGAAATGTTAACCCACTGATTCTCAGTACATGACTGAACAGCCCCATAGGAAAAACAGCAGCATGTGGAGACATGTTTGGTTGTCATACTGTGTGTCTGGAGGAGCATGAGAAGACAGGCATGTTACCTGCATCTAGTGCAAAGAGAGAAGAGAAGGGATGCTTTTAAACATCTTACAATGCAGACAACAGCTCCCTCCACAAAGAAAATGCCAAGAGTGCTAAAGCTAAGAAAACTTAGGTTGACTTTCAGTTCAGTTCAGTTCAGTTGCTCAGTCGTGTCCGACTCTTTGCGACCCCATGAATCGCAGCACGCCAGGCCTCTCTGTTCATCACCATCTCTCGGAATTCACTCAGACTCACATCCATCGAGTCCGTGATGCCATCCAGCCATCTCATCCTCGGTCGTCCCCTTCTCCTCCTGCCCCCAATCCCTCCCAGCATCAGAGTCTTTTCCAATGAGTCAACTCTTCGCATGAAGTGGCCAAAGTACTGGAGTTTCAGCTTTAGCATCATTCCTTCCAAAGAAATCCCAGGGTTGATCTCCTTGCAGTCTAAGGGACTCTCAAGAGTCTTCTCCAACACCACAGTTCAAAAGCATCAATTCTTTGGCACTCAGCCTTCTTCACAGTCCAACTCTCACATCCATACATGACCACAGGAAAAACCATAGCCTGGACTAGTAGTCGGCAAAGTAATGTCTCTGCTTTTCAATATGCTATCTAAGTTGGTTATAACCTTTCTTCCAAGGAGTAAGCGTCTTTTAATTTCATGGCTGTAGTCACCATCTACAGTGATTTTGGAGCCCCAAAAATAAAGTCTGACACTGTTTCCACTGTTTGCCCATCTATTTCCCATGAAGTGATGGGACCGGATGCCATGATCTTCATTTTCTGAATGTTGAGCTTTAAGCCAACTTTTTCACTCTCCTCTTTCACCTTCATCAAGAGGCCCTTTAGCTCCTCTTCACTTTCTGCCATAAGGGTGGTGTCATCTGCATATCTGAGGTTATTGATATTTCTCCCAGCAATCTTGATTCCAGCAAATTACGTTCAGATATGGTAATCTGTGCTAGTACAGCAGACACAGTAGTAACTGCTAAAACACAAAGAAGAAAAGCATGGATTTTGGGAGTTACAGGAGCCTGGTTTCAAACTGCAGACTCAACATTTTTCTAATAATGCAGCCTTGGACAATCTGCCTAACTGTTCTGTTCCAATACAGAACTAATTCTACTTCTCTCAGTTATTCTGAGGAGCAAATGAGATGGATAAGCAAAGTGGCCAGAAAAGTGACCAGAAATCAATGGAGGTAGAATTAAAAACATGGCAATGTGCCAGCACAGAGGAACCTACAGAAACATGACAACTAAATGTAATACCAGATAACGGATGAGATCCTGGAACAGAAAATGAATATCAGGTAAAATCTAAGGAAATCTAAATAAGTTATGGACTTTAAGTTACACAATCCTATTTCAATATTGTTCATTACTTATCACACACATCATATTGATGTACAACATTAGTAAAAATCTGGGTGTGAGATATAAAGAAACATACTAACTTCGTGACTTTTATCAGTCTAAACCTATTCTAACATTAATTTATTAAGAGAGGTATTTCTATGCTTCTTCCTTCCTTGGAACTCATCTGCGTGGTCCTCACTAAATGGATTTTCCTTTTATCTGCTCTTACCACCTGGATAGAGGGTGGTGTCCACCTCCAAACAGTATTCAGTCTGCTAAAGACTATCAGGACACTGGAGGCTAGATGTGGCAAGGCATATGGTTTAACTCTATCAGAACATATGTTTAGTCCTAAAACTTTTAGGATATGAGTTCTAAGAATTTTTCCAAAAGAGTTTTAACATTACACCAGGCTTCCCTGGTAGCTCAGATGGTAAAGCATCTGCCTACAATGCAGGAGACCTGGGTTCAATCCCAGGGTCAGGAAGATCCCCTAGATAAGGAAATGGCAACCCACTCCAGTATTCATGCCTGGAAAATCCCATGGACCGAGGAGCCTGGTGGGGTACAGTCTATGGGGTTGCAAAGAGTCAGACACGACGGAGTGACTTCACTCTTTTAATATTACAGGATTGTCAAGACAAAAGAACTACATTGATTGAATAGTAAGCAGAAATTCATGAAAACAAAAGTAAAAAGTGATATGGGTATTAAAACTGGGTGCCCTGAGTATAAAAACCTTATCTGTGATCAAGATTACACACATTTATTGAATATTGTTTCTGCTAATTCAAAGTTTACCTATCCTTCTAGGTGGTATTAGATTTCATGCTGAAGACTGAGACAGCCTCTGCAAACAGGTAAAGGCTGCAGATGATTAAAATAAGTAAAGTAAATCTCTACTAACAAAAACAATTAAGTGCTAATAAACAAAAGCACTGGCCCCTGTTTAAATCAAACAACTTAATGAGAGCATATGGGATTACTTTGAGCTCTCTAAAAAAGTGATTCCAGGCAACAGAAGAATACAGTTACAGTGCAAAGGAATAACAAAACGACATAACATTTTTTGGTTGTATCTGTCGACATTTTTTAAAAAGTATCAAGTGACTTTGAAACACTGGCTGAAGGTTAATGAAGACCTTTTTAAAAACTTTTTTTTTTAATTGAGGTATAATTGTTTTACAATGCTGTACAACAAAGCGAATTAACTATATGTTATCCCCTCCCTCTTGGCAGTCCCTCCTACCCCACCTCCCATCCCACCCTCTAGGTCACCACACAACACTGAGTTGAGTTCCCTGCGCTGTACAGGGCTTTTTTTTTTTTTTTTTTTTAACCTAATCCATGACCCTGGTTTATATAGCCCCTTTAGGGGTACAGAAAAGTTACAAAGAAGAGAATTAAAAGTGCAAAGCCACTTGATACAGCACACAGAAAAGAAGCAGTAAGAGTTTTGACTTGAATCACATCTGCCTAAAATAAGGTGAAACCTAGGTGACTGTGAATGTGATGTTATCTGTAAATAGGATCTTTGCAGAAGTAATCAATTAAGTCTTTACACTCATCCCTAACCTAAGGGTACTGATGTCCTTATAAGAGAAAAGACAGACAGGGAGAAGGCAACAAAATGACAGAGGCAAATACTGTGATGACATCTTCAAGGGAAGGAATACCAAGGACTGCTGAAAACAACCAGAAGACGAGAAGAAGCAAGAAAAGATTCTCCCCTAGAGCCGTCAGGGGAGCTGAAGCCTGCTGACTCCTCCATGATGGATTCTTAACTGCCAACACTGGGAGACAACAAATCTGTTGTTTTAAGACACCAAGTTTATGGCACCTTATTTAGCAGCCCTAGGAAACTAACACAGTAAGGAACTCAGAAATATTGGCTTTCACTACTGTGTCACAAGGACTGTGACAAGCAGCCAAATACAGCAGAGGGCTAAACAAATGCCAGCAGGTAGCGAGTCCAACTGTAGCAAGCAGAACAGATGAGAAATTATAGTGAGCCTCCCTGCCCACTCTACCTGGTGTGAAGGGGAGAGTAGTCTTTCTTTGAGTTCAAATCCACTAATTCCCACTTCTACTCCTACCCTGTAGAGCCATCAGTTTGACTACTGAGCAAATATTTCTTTAGGAATAGCATCTAGGATCCTATTCACAAGTGCCTGTAAACCAGATTTAGTACTTCTCCTGTTAAAGAGAAAACAGGTGCCATGTTCTCCATTAAATGAAGTCTGGTGATTTTCTTCACTCAGTAAACCTGAAGATTTCTCAACTGTTTGCAACTATCCTTTGAAGAAGCTGAAAATTCTTAAATATTGAATTAGACTTATTCCACAATGCAAAATAAGGTAAAATTCAAAATTCTGCCATCAAGTACTTATATGAAGCTTTCAAATGTAAGAAGAATAATGTCAGTATTAAGATCTTTTTTAAATCAGTATAAATGAAAAGTGGTTTTCTTCCCACTTATTATTAGCATTTTGAAGATTTAAAGGAAAATTAGTAACTCAAATGCAAAACTGGGATGCATCTACCAGACCTAGGCCACTACCATTGTTGCCTTGAAAAGACAGTTTTACTGATAGGTATTCTGAAAAATAAAGCCTTTTGTCAGATGGAGAACACAGTTCCTAGATTACCCCAAATTGTAGCCTCAGAAAGAGAAAGAGTCATAATTTACCTAAAAGAAAAAAGAGAGTCAACCGTTATCTGGACATCCTAACAGTCACATGAATCACATCCATTTACTGAGTTATAGATATGCCAGAACTAAGATTTTTAGAACAGTTCATCTGACTTAATTCACTAATTTGCACATTTGAAGAAACCAAATTCCTGGGTAAAATGTCCCCAAAGATAATATTTAGTTAGTTGATGAAATCTACCAACTTCTCTCCGAATATGCTGTTAGTATTAAAAGTCAAAAACGACTACAGTACATTGAAATATCGCTTATCCAGAAGTGCAAGTAACATTCAATGTCAAGTTACTGTGAAGAGAACTTAGGTCTCTCCCAGGAAGAGTCTGAGGAGAAAAACCGGACACCAGAGTCCTATCAGCCTGGAACACAAGGTGGGTAAGAACGACAATGGGTCTCTAGTCACGTTGGGGAGGAAGGTTAAAGGCTGAGACGGGGGAAAAGAGCTCTACAAATTTCAGAAATCAGCGTACTTGGCACAGAAATGATGCGCAAACTTAAGAGTGCCCGGCACACTGCACAGAACAGCAGCATGAAGATCAGTTAAACATAAGCTGTGCTGACAGCAACCCACCAGCCAGAAAGGAACTCCATCCGCCTACACGGTGTAAACACTGACACTGACCAAGTGGCCTGGCTGTGCCGGATTTCAGAAGTCTCAGAACCGGCTGTTCCCTGAGCACTCACTGCAGGCACGCCCCGCACTCCGCTTCCCGCCTGTCCTGCGCAGGAGTCACTTCCGGCTTCCCCATCTCCACCAAGTCTCCGATGCATCAGGGGGCACCTGCCCACAGGGCCGCTGCACTGGGTCCTGGGGTCCTGGGAAGAACTGGAGAGATTCAGACGGGCCCCAGCTCCTGCAGAGCTGTCAGGGCTGCGGCTGCCCAACACCAACTTCTCAACCCTGCAAAGTCGGTACTCCATCTATGCCGCCAATTAACCGGTTCCCTGGGTGGGGCTCGGGCAAGGCCCCGCCCCCCAGCGGTTCAAACGTGGAGGCCGGGACAGGAGCACGTGGAGCCAGAGCTAGGTGACACGTGGGGCCTGCACAGGCGCACGTAGAGCTGGGGCATCTGTGATGCTAGGGCGCATGAGGGGCTGGCGGCACGTGGAGGGCCCAGCAAGTGCATGTGGGACACGCAGGGTCATTGTCTGGCACGAAGTCAGGCACGTGCCCGCCGTGGGGACGAGTTCAGCCCCACCCTCCAAGGCTCCTGGTCTCAAGGCTCTTCCCCAGGCAGCCAGGTGCCAGTGTCTCCGCGGGCCTCCCACCCAGCAGGCCTTCATCCCCTGAATGGCCGTCACCATCCACGCAAAGAGGTAAAAGTGTGGTCAGCTCACATGGCCTGGGTTGAAACCTTCCTTGCTAATTAGGACTGGTTAAATGATTTAACCCTTCTGTACTTTCAGTCTCTGGGATGCGAAGGTAATAATACTAATACCCACTTCATGAAGTTTTGTTTTTTGTTTGTTTGTTTTTAATGAGAATTACAAAAACTAATCACCATTTAGTCACTGGATCTGGAGCATGAGTGCTTAAATGATGTCATGGTAATAAATGAACCTAGTTTTGGGGTTTTTTCCCACATATTCCTCCCTGCAAAGAACGAACAAATCAGTGTCTGGCCCAGGAGAACAATGTTAAAAGTCTGAGGGAAGGCTGCTAAGGAAATCTGTGTGGTCTCCTAAGAGAAGTTGGGGCAGGGTTGTGGATTTCCAGTGCAGGGAAATTGAAGGCAGGGAATCCAGGCTAGATCCACTGCAGGGCCAGGAGACCAAGAATTAGTTTGAAAAGACCAATAATCCAGTTGCCAGAAACTTTCTGACTTTTAAGCTTGAGAATTTTGTGGTCATTTTATTGACCTATGTATTATAATATTTTTTCTTAATAAGGAGAAGATTTAAGTGACTTGGTTATAAGTTGCCATGGGGTCTAAGTAGGGGCTAATTGGAAAGAGTTCCTAAGTGTGGTTGTTTCAGAGAATACAAATTAAGAGACTGTGCCCCTGGGAGTCATAGTTTAGTGGCTGAGACATTGTGGGAGAGGGAACAGAAATATCTACAGTCATGCTGAAAAACTTATCAGTCTTTTATTTTAACGGTACTCATTCCTTCTGGTGGTAGTCAGATGGTTCCTTTGTAGTGACAGGGTTGACTGCAGTTTCCAGAGAGGATACAACTCAGGACCAGTTTCAGTCACCCATTAGACCAGTTGACTGTAGTCTGTCCCTTGGTGTTTAACTGAATGAATACATCAGCCCATGTTCAAGTACTTTGGAAACAAAAAGCTCATCTTGTTTCTGAAAACAAATCTTGACAAATATTAATGTTGTGTTTTGAAAAGGCAGATGTTTTATTCCATTCAGGCTGCTGTAACAAAACACCACAGACTGAGTGGCTTATAAAGGACAAATTTATTTCTCATATTCCTGGAGGCTGGAAGTCTGAGATGCCTGGTTAAGTGAAGGCCCTTTTCCAGGTTGCAGACTTCTACTTGTAACTTCACATGGTGAAAAGGGCTAGAAAGCTATGTAGCAGGCCTCATATGAAAGCACTAATTCCATTCATGAGTACAGAGTCCAAAAGCCCCACTTCATAGTACCATCACATCAGACCAGATTTCAGCATACAAATTTGGGGAGGACACAAACCTTAAGACCATAGTAGCAGTCTGTCCTCAGTGGTCATTTTGCTAGCTTACACAACAGTTCAAAGAATTTTCTACTAACTTCTGCTGTATTTGCCCTCCTCATATGGAATGTTATATTTTCTCTGTTTTACCACTCTCCATTCTAAGCAAATTGAAGATGTTATCCAAATCTCAGTTCACACCTTTATCGCTGGACAGATATTTTATATATTCAGTTAAAGTAACATAACCTCTGTTACCTTATGGTAACTATAAGGTTACCTCTTTCTCTGACCTCCAGTGGCAGTTATCAGGTATATATTATTTAGCTATATATCATATAGATATATTTTACCTTTTTAAAAATTAATTTTATTTGAGTATGGTTAGGGGTCAAGATCATCCCCATGGAAAAGAAATGCAAAAAAGCAAAATGGCTGCCTGGGGAGGCCTTACAAATAGCTGTGAAAGGAGGAGAGGTGAAAAGCAAAGGAGAAAAGGAAAGATATAAGCATCTGAATGAAGAGTTCCAAAGAATAGCAAGAAGAGATAAGAAAGCCTTCTTCACTGATCAATGCAAAGAAATAGAGGAAAACAACAGAATGGGAAAGACTAGAGATATCTTCAAGAAAATCAGGGATACCAAGGGAACATTTAATGCAAAGATGGGCTCAGTAAAGGACAGAAATGGTCTGGACCTAACAGAAGCAGAAGATATTAAGAAGAGGTGGCAAGAATACATGGAAGAACTGTACAAAAAAGATCTTCGATCTTCATGACCCAGATAATCATGATGGTGTGATCACTAACCTAGAGCCAGACATCTTGGAATGTGAAGTCAAGTGGGCCTTAGAAAGCATCACTATGAACAAAGCTAGTGGAGGTGATGGAATTCCAGTGGAGCTGTTTCAAATCCTGAAAGATGATGCCGTGAAAGTGCTGCACTCAACATGCCAGCAAATTTGGAAAACTCAGCAGTGGCCATAGGACTGGAAAAAGGTCAGTTTTCATTCCAATTCCAAAGAAAGGCAATGCAAAAGAATGCTCAAACTACCGCACAATTGAACTCATCTCACATGCTAGTAAAGTAATGCTCAAAATTCTCCAAGCCAGGCTTCAGCAATATGTGAACCGTGAACTCCCTGATGTTCAAGCTGGTCTTAGAAAAGGCAGAGGAACCAGAGACCAAATTGCCAACATCCGCTGGATCATGGAAAACCAAGAGAGTTTCAGAAAAACATCTATTTCTGCTTTATTGACTATGCCAAAGCCTTTGACTGTGTGGATCACAATACACTGGTGGAAAATTCTGAAAGAGATGGGAATACAAGACCACCTGATCTGCCTCTTGCAAAATCTGTATGCAGGTCAGGAAACAACAGTTAGAACTGGACATGGAACAGCAGACTGGTTCCAAATAGGAAAAGGAGTACGGCAAGGCTGTATATTGTCACCCTGCTTATTTAACTTCTATGCAGAGTACATCATGAAAAACACTGGACTGAAAGAAACACAAGCTGGAATCAAGATTTCTGGGAGAAATATCAATAACCTCAGATATGCAGATGACACCACCCTTATGGCAGAAAGTGAAGAGGAGCTAAAAGCCTCTTGATGAGAGCAAAAAGTTGGCTTAAACTCAACATTCAGAAAACGAAGATGATGGCATCCGGTCCCATCACTTCATGAGAAATAGATGGGGAAACAGTGGAAACAGTGTCAGACTTTGTTTTTGGGGCCTCCAAAATCACTGCAGGTGCTGACTGCAGCCATGAAATTGAAAGACACTTGCTCCTTGTAGGAAAAGTTATGAACAACCTAGATAGTATGTTCAAAAGCAGAGACATCACTTTGCTGACTAAGGTCCATCTGTTCAAGGCTATGGCTTTTCCAGTGGTCATGTATGTATGTGAGAGTTGGACTGTGAAGAAAGCTGAGTGCCAAAGAATTGATGCTTTTGAACTGTGGTGTGGGAGAAGACTCTTGACAGTCCCTTGGACTGCAAGCAGATCCAACCAGTCCATTGTGAAGGAGATCTGCCCTGGTATTTCTTTGGAAGGAATGATGCTAAAGCTGAAACTCCAGTACTTTGGCCACCTCATGTGAAAAGCTGACTTATTGGAAAAGACTCTGATGGTGGGAGGGATTGAGGGCAGGAGGAGAAGGGGATGACCGAGGATAAGAGGGCTGGATGGCATCACGGACTCGATGGACATGAGTCTAAGTGAACTTAGGGAGATGGTGAAGAACAGGGAGGCCTGGCGTGCTGCGATTCATGGGGTCACAGAGTCGGACATGACTGAGTGACTGAACTGAACTGATGGTTGCTTTAGAATGTGGAATTAGTTTCTACTTTACAGAAAAATGAATCAGCCATACACATATTTGTAATTAATAGCCTTGAATTTTCAGAGCAATTTTCCCCCATTATTAATATCTTACATTTATGTATTACATTTATCATTGATATACTAATATTGATACATTATTATTAACTAAAGCCCGTAGTTTGTATAAAGTATTCACACTTACTGTTGTGTAAATCCATGAGTTTTGACAAATGCATAAAGTCTTATGTCTACCATTACAATGTAGAATAGTTTCACTAAGCTGAAAATCCCTCAGTTCAGTTCAGTTCAGTTGCTCAGTCATGTCCAACTCTTTGCCACCCCATGATTCACAGTACACCAGACCTACCTGTTCATTACAAGCTCTAGGAGTTCACTCAGACTCATGTCCATCGAGTCCGTGATGCCATCCAGCCATCTCATCCTTGGTTGTTCCCTTCTCCTCCTGCCCCCAATCACTCCCACCATCAGAGACTTTTCCAATGAGTCAACTCTTCGCATGAGGTGGCCAAAGTACAGGAGCCTCAGCTTTAGCACCATTCCTTCCAAAGAAATTCCAGGGTTGGGGTTGATCTCCTTCAGAATGGACTGGTTGGATCTCCTTGCAGTACAAGGTACTCTCAAGAGTCTTCTCCAACACCACAGTTCAAAAGCATCAATTCTTCAGTGCTCAGCCTTCTTCACAGTCCAGCTCTCACATCCATACATGACCAATGGAAAAACCATAGCCTTGACTAGACGGACCTTAGTCGGCAAAGTGATGTCTCTGCTCTTGAATATACTATCTAGGTTGGTCATAACTTTTCTTCCAAGGAGTAAGTGTCTTTTAATTTCATGGCTGCAATCACCATCCACAGTGATTTTGGAGCCCAAAAAATAAAGTCTGACACTGTTTCCACTGTTTCCCATCTATTTTTCATGAAGTGATGGGACCAGATGCCATGATCTTCATTTTCTGAATGTTGAGCTTTAAGCCAACTTTTTCACTTTCCTCTTTTACTTTCATCAAGAGGCTTTTAGCTCCTCTTCACTTTCTGCCATAAGGGTGGTGTCATCTGCATATCTGAGGTTATTGATATTTCTCCGAGAAATCTTGATTCCAGCTTGTGTTTCTTTCAGTCCAGTGTTTTTCATGATGTACTCTGCATAGAAGTTAAATAAGCAGGGTGACAATATACAGCCTTGCCGTACTCCTTTTCCTATTTGGAACCAGTCTGCTGTTCCATGTCCAGTTCTAACTGTTGTTTCCTGACCTGCATACAGATTTTGCAAGAGGCAGATCAGGTGGTCTGGTATTCCCATCTCTTTCAGAATTTTCCACAGTGTATTGTGATCTACACAGTCAAAGGCTTTGGCATAGTCAATAAAGCAGAAATAGATGTTTTTCTGAAACTCTCTTGCTTTTTCCATGATCCAGCGGATGTTGGCAATTTGATCTCTGGTTCCTCTGCCTTTTCTAAGACCAGCTTGAACATCAGGGAGTTCACGGTTCACATATTGCTGAAGCCTGGCTTGGAGAATTTTGAGCATTACTTTACTAGCATGTGAGATGAGTTCAATTGTGTGGTAGTTTGAGCATTCTTTTGCATTGCCTTTCTTTGGAATTGGAATGAAAACTGACCTTTTTCCAGTCCTATGGCCACTGCTGAGTTTTCCAAATTTGCTGGCATATTGAGTGCAGCACTTTCACGGCATCATCTTTCAGGATTTGAAACAGCTCCACTGGAATTCCATCACCTCCACTAGCTTTGTTCATAGTGATGCTTTCTAAGGCCCACTTGACTTCACATTCCAAGATGTCCGGCCCTAGGTGAGTGATCACATCATCATGATTATTTGGTTCAGATACCCAGTATTCATCCCTTCCTCTCTCCATCCAAGCCCTAGCAACCATTAACTTAAACAGCATGTCATACAGTTGGAATAATAGTATTTAGGATATTCAGATTCACTTATTTTGCTTAATAATATGCATTTGATATTTCTCCCTGTCTTTTCAACACTTAATAACATTCTATTGCATAGATGGGTCACAGTTCATCTGTTTACCTACTGAAATATATCTTGGCTGCTTTGAAGTTATGACAGTTATGAACACTGCTGCTATAAACATTTGGTAAAACTTTTATATGCATGTAAATTTTCAGCTCCTTTAGGTAAAAATACAATTGCTGGAATATTTGCTAAGGTTCTGGTTAACTTTCTAAGAAACTACGAGACTATCCTGCAAAATGAATACTATCTTGCATTTTTACTAGCAAAAATGAGTTCCCACTGTTCTATATCTTCACTAGTATTTTATCAGTTTTGTATTTTAGATATTCTATTAATAACAGGTGCGTAGTGGTATCTCATTACTGTTTTAATTTGCTGTTCTTTAATGATTTCAAATGTTTAATATATTTTCATTTGCTTCTTTGTCATCCATATAACTTCTTTGGCAAAATGCTTACTTTGGTATTTTCCATAATTTATTGAGTTGTTTATATTCTTCCTGCTAGGTTTTGAGTCCTTCATATAGTTCATCAGTCCTTTTATCAGATGTGTTTTTTTCTGACATTTTCTCTCAGTGTGTGACTTGTCTTTTCATTCTCTTAAATGTGTCTTTCACAGAGCAAAAGTGTTTTATTGCAATGAGGTTCAAGTTTTCTTTTGTTTTGGTTTTTTCATAGTACTTCTGGTTGTATCTAAATCTAAGGACATTTTTGTTTTTCCTGTAGCTTCTAAGAGTTTATTTGTTTTTTGTGTGTTTTGCATTTATGTCTATAATCTATTTTTGGCATAAGGTGTAATGACTGTGTGTACATTTATGATTTTGCATGTATACATATATGAAGCATCATCTATTGAAAAAAACTGTCCTTTCTCCATTGAACTGCATTTGCTTCCTGATCAAAGATCAGCTGGAAATATTTCCACGGGTCTATTTATAGGCTCCATCTTCTGTTGCATCTATCTATTTGTCCATTCTTTTGCCAATACAACAGTATCGTGATTAATGTAGCTTTATAGTGTGTCTTGAATTGTGAGGTAGCCTTAACCAGACAAAGCAGAGCTTCGGAAACTATAACAAGGAGTTAGAATTTTATTTTAAATGCAAAGGAAAGCCATGAAAGGGATTTAAGTGCAAAATGATATGATCTAATTCATTTACTTACGTGCTTGTGTGTCATTTTTTGAATCACTTTGGATGCTGTTAAGAGAATGGATAGAGGGAATCAAGAATAGAATCAGGGAAGCTGGTTAGGAGGTTTTGAAACAGGTAAGAACTCCTGGAAGAATCAGATGTCAGATTAGCTAGACATAAATATCTCCTTTAAACATCCCTCATGATTCAATAAGCATGGAATCTGAGCTGAAAATAGAAATGGTGCAGAAAAAGATCTGTTCATAAATTCAGGAATCCAAAGGTAAAATCTGACAGCCAGTGATAGTATAATATTAAGCATAATATTAAGAGATGCCAGGCTCAGATCATCTCTAATAGCCCACTGCTTAACTTAACTTGTACTCCCTTCCTTAGTGCATTTTACAAGGTGATTAAGTGTAAATAAATGATCCAAGGTGAGTTAAGAAAGATGATCATTAATTAAATGATCATTTTGTCAGATACATACTTAAAGTCATTATTTCCCTTTAAATCAGATGTCTGATTAGTTTTTTACTTGAGTGTTTGATAGGTCCGGTAGCAATATTTAAGGAGGTGGAGTTTCCAATGATATCCTAGTGATATCCTGCATTAAAAGCTAAATTCCCCTCCTGTTAGAACAAATTCCTTTGCCATTCACAACCTGCCTACCCCGTCCCATTACTCTACAGTGTTTTTAACCAACATAATCTTAGCAGGATTAAAGTCATAAACAATTTTGTGGAATACAACAGTAGACTGAGAAATCTGATAAATTAATTTTTAAAGAAAGATCAATAGACAGTAGATGGGTGCTTAAGTCTGTGGGCTTAGAAACTATACTGCTTATGTTTGAATGTCAGCTTCATGAACCAACTGGTGACCAGAAACAAATCAATAAGCTCTTATGTTAACACCTCAGTCTCTTCATGTATAAAATGGAGATAAAACTGATAGCTTCTTAAAGTTGTTTTGAGAATTGAGGACTGCTTAGAATTCTCAGTGTTTTCATACCTAGGAAAAACAGAAAGCTGGCTTGGGGTAAGTTCTAGAAGCCTGTTCCACAGCAAGTGATGCAAAGGTAGGTGGATTTAATAACCATACTAAAAACAAGAGTGAGCAAGATATTGCAAGATTATTCCTTGACAGAAGATGGTTGCAGTATTAGTGTGCATGATGTAATCTATATCTTGCTAAGTAATGACTTAGTAGAACTTGAAGTATGGATGTGAGAGTTGGACAGTGAAGAGAGCTGAGCACCAAAGAATTGATGCTTTTGAACTGTGGTGTTGGAGAATACTCTTGAACGTCCCTTGGACTGCAAGGAGATCCAACCAGTCCATTATGAAAGAGATTAGCCTTGGGATTTCTTTGGAAGGAATGATGCTAAAGCTGAAACTCCAGTACTTTAGCCACCTTATAAGAAGAGTTGACTCATTGGAAAAGACTCTGATGCTGGGAGGGACTGGCAGCAGGAGGAGAAGGGGACGGCAGAGGATGAGATGGCTGGATGGCATCACCGACTCAATGGACGTGAGTCTAAATGAACTCCGGAAGTGGTGATGGACAGGGAGGCCTGGTGTGCTGCGATTCATGCGGTCGCAAAGAGTAAGACACAACTGAACGACCAAACTGAACTGAACTGAACTGAGGTAGTACAGAAGTTGTGAAGTTCCTGGAATCCAAGATCTATAATTCCAACCCATATGGGTACTATGTGTCCCATTCCAATGCATCAATTATTAAAAATCTCCAGCCCTTCAGTTCAGTTCAATCAGTCAGTCATGTCTAACTCTTTGAGACCTCATGAACCGCAGCACACCAGGCCTCCCTGTCCATTACCAACTCCCAGAGTTTACCCAAACCTATGTCCATTGAGTACGTAATGCCATCCAACCATCTCATTATCTGTTTTTCCATTCTCCACCTGCCCTCAATCTTTCCCAGCATCAGGGTCTTTTCAAGTCAGTCAGCTCTTCGCATCAGGTGGCCAAAGTATTGGAGTTTCAGCTTCAACATCAGTCCCTCCAATGAACACCCAGGACTGATCTCCTTTAAGATGGACTGGTTGGATCTCCTTGAAGTCCAAGGGACTCTCAAGAGTCTTCTCCAACACCACAGTTCAAAAGCATCAATTCTTTGGCACTCAAGTTTCTTCACAGTCCAACTCTCACATCCTTACATGACCACTGGAAAAGCCATAGCCTTGACTAGACGGACCTTTGTTGGCAAAGTAATGTCTCTGCTTTATAATATGCTGTCGAGATTGGTCACAACTTTCCTTGCAAGAAGTAAGTGTCTTTTAATTTCATGGCTACAATCACCATCTGCAATGATTTTAGAGCCCCACAAAATAAAATCAGCCACTGTTTCCACCGTTTCTCCATCTGTTTGCTATGAAGTGATGGGACCAGATGCCATGATCTTAGTTTTCTGAATGTTGAGCTTTAAGCCAACCTTTTACTCTCCTCTTTTATTTTCATAAAGAGGCTTTTTAGTTCCTCCTAACTTTCTCCCTAAGGGTGGTCTCATCTGCATATCTGAGGTTATTGAGATTTCTCCCAGCAACCTTGATTCAAGCTTGTGCTTCTTCCAGCCCAGCGTTTCTCAAGATGTACTCTGCATATAAGTTAAATGAGCAGAGTGATGATATACAGCCTTGATGTACTCCTTTTCCTATTTGGAACCAGTCACTGTTGCTTCCTGAACTGCTTACAGGCTTCTTAAGAGGCAGATCAGGTGGTCTGGTATTCCCATCCCTTTCAGAATTTTCCACAGCTTATTGTGATCCACACAGTCAAGGGCTTTGGCATAGTCGATAAAGCACAAATAGATATTTTTTGGAAATCTCTTGCTTTTTCCATGATCCAGCAGATGTTGGCAATTTGGTCGCTGGTTCCTCTGCCTTTTCTAAAATCAGTGTGAACATCTGGAAGTTCATGGTTCATGTATTGCTGAAGCCTGGCTTGGAGAATTTTGAGGATTACTTTGCTGGCATATGAGATGAGTACAATTGTGCGATGGTTTGAGAATTCTTTGGCATTGCCTTTCTTTCGGATTGGAATGAAAACTGACTTGTTCTAGTCCTGTGGCCACTGCTGAGTTTTCCAAATTTGCAGACATATTGAGTGCAGCACTTTCACAGCATCATCTTACAGGATTTGAAATAGCTCAAATGGAATTCCATCACCTCCAACCAACTTTGTTTGTAATGATGCTCCCTAAGGCCTACTTCATTTCACATTCCAGCATATCTTGCTCTAGGTGAGTGATTACACCATCATGACTATCTGGGTCATGAAGATTTTTTTGATACAGTTCTTCTGTGTATTCTTGCCACTTCTTAATATCTTCTGTTTCTGTCAGGTCCATCCCGTTTCTGTACTTTACTGAGTCCATTATTGCATGAAATCTTCCCTTGGTGTCTCTCATTTTCTTGAAGAGATCACTAGTCTTTTCCACTCTGTTGTTTTCCTCTATTTATTTGCATTGATCACTGAGGAATGATTTCGTATCTCTCCTTGCTACTCTTTGAAATTCTGCATTCAAATAGGTATATCTTTCCTTTTCTCCTTTGCTTTTCACTTCTCTTCTTCTCACAGCTATTTGTCAGGCCTCCTCAGACAGCCGTTTTGCTTTTTTGCCTTTCTTTTTCTTGGGATGGTCTTGATCCCTGTCTCCTGTGCAATGTCATGAACCTCCGTCCATAGTTCATCAGGCACTCTGTTTATCAGTTCTAGTCCATTAAATCTATTTCTCACTTCCACTGTATAATCATAAGGGTTTTGATTTAGGTCATACCTGAATGGTCTAGTGGTTTTCCCCACTCTCTTCAATTTAAGTCTGAATTTGGCAATAAGGAGTTAATAATCTGAGTCATAGTCAGCTCCTGGTCTTGTTTTTGTTGACTGTATAGAGCTTCTCCATCTTTGGCTGCAAAGAATATAATCAACCTGATTTCAGTGTTGGTCATCTGGGATTGTCCATGTGTAGAATCTTCTCTTGTGTTGTTGGAAGAGGGTCTTTGCTATTAGCCTTTGCCCTGCTTCATTCTGTACTCCAAGGCCAAATTTGCCTGTTACTCCAGGTGTTTCTTGACTTCCTACTTTTGCATTCCAGTCCCCTATAATTGAAAGGACATCTTTTGGGGGTGTTAGTTCTAAAAGGTCTTGTAGATCTCCATAAAACTGTTCAACTTCAGCTTCTTCATTATTACTGGTCGAGACATACACTTGGATTACCGTGATATTGAATGGTTTGCCTTGGAAACAAACAGAGATCATTCTGTCATTTTTGGAGATTTCATCCAAGTACTGTATTTCAGACTCTTTTGTTAACTATGATGGCTACTCCATTTCTTCTAAGGGATTCCTGCCCACAGTAGTAGATATAATGGTCACCTGAGTTAAATTCCCCATTCCAGTCCATTTAGTTCACTGATTTCTATAATGTCAGTGTTCACTCTTTAAGGCACTTTAACCAGAATTGAAAAGAAGATACACCAAGAGGAAAACTCATAGAAGGGGATCCATACCATATGACATTCAGCAGGCTTTCATTATTAGGTTTTATATGAACAGGAACTGACATATCAGCTACTAAAAGACCTGATGGCATTGGGTCTCAAGATTTTCGAAAAACAGCTGTCCATACATAGGAAGTATGAGAAGAGCCTACACTTCCTAGAGAATTTTGTGGAAGTAATAGTAAGTATCACTTTGGTCTACTAGAATCTTCAGGTCTGACCAAGGTAGCTGATACAAGCCCTCTTGTGGTATTAACCTAGTATTGTCTAGAACTAGATAGCAGCATTTGGTCTCAGATCATTCCAGGTTTTATCACCCTTATGAGAAGACTGGAGACAGAAAAAGCAGTCCTTAAATCTCACTTGCCTACAGTCCCAAGCTCATGTATATATAGCTTAGCACTGGGAGATGAGGGTATTTTTATCTGTACTCTTTCCTAGAGACTTAAGATGGGAAGAAGTTGTTATGGCAAAGTCCATAGGATAGTCCTTCTCTATTAATTGGAGAGACGTTTCATAGAATGTAAAAGAGTCCTGGTATTTGTAGATTTGCCCAGATACCTTCCTATCAGATACAATTGTGTTATTGTGCCATTGTGTTATTGTTACCACAGTAACACACTAGGAACTATTGCACAGTGGTAATACACCCATGCCTTAGGGTCTTTTCCCATTGTGTCTAATACCTGTATTGGTTTCATAGAACTGTCATCAGTAATAACATAAACTGGGTGGCTTAAACAATGAGAATTTATTCTCTCTCAGTTCTGGAGGCTGGTTTGATTTCCCCTGAGCCCTCTCTCCCTGGCTTGCAGATAGCCACTTCCTCATTCTGTACTCACATGGTCTCTCCTCTCCTCTGTGTGTACCTGCCCCTGGTCTTTCCTTTTCTTATTAAGACAACTGTCATAATGGATCAGTGCCCCACCATTATGACCTCTTTTAACCTTAATTTTCTTTCTAAAGGTTCTATCTCCAAATATAGTGACATTCTAAAGTATTAGGTCTTCATACAAATTCTGGGGTGACAATGTTCAGTTCATTACAGTATCTAAAGAATATGTCAGTTTGATATGCTTAACCTATTTTTGTGCTAGCCAAGGACACAATGCTATCAACCACCTGTGTAACATGGAGTGAATTCTTATCTCTAGGAAATACTTCTGTTGCAATGGTAGAATAAGACTAATTCTCTGGTAACCTCAAACTTTAATAGAGAGTTAAAACTGTTTGAAACACACAAGGTGGGTTATTCTGAGAAGTCTCACCCAGCTTAATAACTTAAGGAAGTATTAGGTACACTGTGTAAATTTTAACTGCACACCTTAATCCTCTCATAGCCCTCACCTCTTCATTTGACTCTCCTTGTTTATATCTCTGGCTTTATTCCAAAAATATTAAGCCTGTTTCTGGCCAACTGGAATAAAGATCCATCGGAACTGAATGTTAGTTATAAATATTTGAAGTAGTGAAATTGACAGCAAGAGTGTTGTTCATATTTTACTGCTTGCCCTAGAAATTCTAACAAAGAGAAATTTTTAACCATGTAATAACAATAACAGCATTATTGAGCACTTACTTTATGAAAGGACATTTTCAAGATCTTACATGTCTTATCCTATCTTTACAGTAGCACTGTGCTTTCAGTTATATTATTATCCTCATTTTGTGATGAAAAAGTTGTGTAGCAGAGATATTTTAAGTTTCTTAAATGTAAAGGGCTAACTAGAGGTAGTGTTTTAATTAAAATTTAGTCAGATTGGTTAAGTCATCATTCGCCATCTGTGCCTTTTTTCCTACTTATCAAGGAAGATATATTTATATTATTATTGTTTTAAAGTGCTAATCACATTAATTAGATTAACAGAGAAGCAATGAAAATAACTTTTCCTAAACATGTCAGAATATTTAATAGTGTGTCTTCAAAAGACTGAAATTTCAGAATACAAATGCATATTTATGAAAGAAAAAAGTTTAACACTTGCCATTCTGAATGCCTGGGATGAAATAAGCTTTGAAAATGGGGAAACATCAGAGATCTTCAACCAAAGAAATACTGAGAAAATATTTCTGAAAAATATCAAGAGCGTTGGTATGTTTGTATTTCCCCAGACCCCATTTATTCTGCAGTTATTACTTTAAACTACCTTATTCCCCATCACACTTATAATGTCAATTGATACGGCTTCCACAGCTATCAAAATTCCAGCAAAACTGATTTCACCAGGCTATTTTTTTTTCTTTCTAGAGGCTGGAATAGCAAAAGTAGTAGCACAGCCTGATTTCTATTAAATATGTGGTCAGAGATCATTTTGAATAACAGTCTTATATTCCTGATTTTAAAAAAAAAGCAAACCAATTGAGATGTACAAATCAACATGGTGAAAGTGTACACATACATACACATGCAAACACACATGCCCTCATTCTTCAAAGTCACATCCTGAGTTACTTTATTTTCTGCACTTGTGTTGAATTCATGACCATTAACATTGTGTTTGAAGGAGACAACAATGTAAGGCACCAGAATTCTATAAAAATCATCAGAAACTGGAATCTGCTCCAATTGACATGCATGCTATTGCTACAAGAGTGAAAATCTTTTTAAGATATTTTTTAAATTAAAAACTTTAACAAACTCATCCTACTGAATGCTTGGTAGCATTTTTCTGTTTTGCTTCATTTTGTTTTCATGTAGAAGAGAAACTGAACCACAATTGCTAGAACAGAAAAAATAAATACTAGACTTGGACCCCAAAGAGAACCCTTAAAAACCATCAAAAAATACAACAACTAGTGCATTACTTCAGAACCAGAGAAGATTTCAAGGTCTTTGAAATGTGTATCCTTTAGAGCAGTTTCCTGTTGTTTTGATTTTGATTGTGAATTTCTACCCACTGATCCAGAGAAAAGACAAATGCTGGGATTGGTTTCTTTTAAATATTTTTTAGAAATCCTAAATAAAATTATTTTTCATTACCTGTTAATATATTGCAGATGTGCTCACATTCTGTATAGAATATTGCATGATAATCTCTTCACATGTATCATGAGGTGACTGACTCATGCGGTTCCCCAGGTCTCTCTTGCTCCAAAATCCATTTTCCAATCTTCTTAGAATTCAAGAGCATCATTCCTCATGTGACTCATTTGTGTAAATAATGATATTTTGAGCAGAGCAAGGGTAAACATAACACATTGGATACAAATTCTGCAATAATGCTATAACTACAAATTCATGTTTAGGTGAGGTTTTCTTCTTATATATGGGTTTTGTTACATCTTTTTTAAATTATTTTTTCATGCCTGTTCTCTTCTTCCTTCCTGAGCCTTCTCCCTATACTAAAAAGCTACCCCCCCTTTTCCTTTGGGTAAAGTGCATGTTGCAATATATACTATCTGAGCATAATATGCATGCATCTAATCTAGTCAGTAATTTACTTATTGTCAATTTACTTATTTTTTAATTTACTTATTTCATCTTTACTCATTTTATGCTACTCAGAATGTTCTCTTATTATCTTTGAAAAATTGTCTCTGGGTTTGTGCTTACTATCAAGCCCTGAAAACTTGTCCTATTTGCAAGCTATCACAAAGCCAAAATATTTATTATCTGGCTCTTGACAGAAAAACTTTGCTGATTCTTCTTCTAGATCTCTTAATTAGATCTCAATAGAGATCATGTCTCCTTTGAGTCTCAAAGTTAAATTTGAGATAAAATTGGGTTTTTAAGCTCCAGAGTAGCTTTTATTGGGGGGCAGCGCTCTTATTATTTAGCATCTGGGAAACAGTGGAAACAGTGGCTGACTTTATTTTTCCGGGCTCCGAAATCACTGCAGATGGTGATTGCAGCCATGAAATTAAAAGACGTTTACTCCTGAGAAGGAAAGTTATGACCAACCTAGACAGCATATTCAAAAGCAGAGACATCACTTTGTCAAAAAGGTCCATCTAGTCAAGGCTGTGGTTTTTTTCGGTAGTCATGTATGGATGTGAGAGTTGGACTATAAAGAAAGCTGAATGCAGAACAATTGATGCTTTTAACTGTGGTGTTGGAGAAGACTCATGAGAGTACCTTGGACTGCAAGGAGATCCAACCAGTCCATCTTAAAGGAAATCAATCCTAGGTATTCATTGGAAGGACTGATGTTGAAGCTGAAACTCCAATACTTTGGCCACCCGATGTGAAGAGCTGACTGATTTGAAAAGACCCTGATGTTGGGAAAGATTGAGGGCAGGGGGAGAAGGGGACGACAGATGATGAGATGGTTGGATGGCATCACCAACTCAATGGACATGGATTTGGGTTGACTCTGGGAGTTGGTGATGGACAGGGAGGCCTGGTGTGCTGTGGTTCACAGGGTCACAAAGAGTTGGACACAACTGAGCCACTGAACTGAACTGATTGCTAGGATGTGGCGATGTGTTTTTTGTTTTCTGTTGTGGTTTCAGTTTTGGATTTGTGTGCTGCTCACTGATCTCCTCATTTTCTTTTACTGTCTTCCCCCACCCTTGTTTTATTCAGTCCTTCTCTCATTAAATTCTTCGGTTTCATGGAGTGTATCGTGTATGTCAAGGCTGTATATTATCACCCTGCTTATTTAACTTCTATGCAGAGTACATCATGAGAAACCCTGAGCTGGAAGAAGCACAAGCTGGAATCAAGATTGCCAGGAGAAATATCAATAACCTCAGATGTGCAAATGACACCACCCTTATGGCAGAAAGTGAAGAGGAACTAAAATTCCTCTTAATGAAAGTGAAAGAGGAGAGTGAAAATGTTGGCTTAGAGCTCAACATTCAGAAAACGAAGATCATGGCATCTGGCCCCATGACTTCATGAGAAATAGATGGGGAAACAGTGGAAACAGTGTCAGACTTTATTTTGGGGGCTCCAAAATCACTGCAGATGGTGACTGTGGCCATGAAATTAAAAGATGTTTACTCCTTGGAAGAAAAGTTATGACCAACCTAGATAGCATATTCAAAAGCAGAGATGAGACATTACTTTGCTGACTAAGTTCCATCTAGTCAAGGCTATGGTTTTTCCTGTGGTCATGTATGAATGTGAGAGTTGGACTGTGAAGAAGGCTGAGCACCAAAGAATTGATGTTTTTGAACTGTGGTGTTGGAGAAGACTCTTGAACGTCCCTTGGACTGCACGGAGATCCAACCAGTCCATTCTGAAGGAGATCAGCCCTGGGATTTCTTTGGAAGGAATGGTGCTAAAGCTGAAACTCCAGTACTTTGTCCACCACATGTGAAGAGCTGACTCATTGGAAAAGACTCTGATGCTGGGAGGGATTGGGGGCAGGAGGAGAAGGGGACGACAGAAGATGAGATGGCTGGATGGCATCACCGACTCAATGGACGTGAGTCTGAGTGAACCCCGGGAGTTGGTGATGCACAGGGAGGCCTGGTGTGCCACGATTCAGACATGACTGAGCGACTGAACTGAACTGAGTATTAAGAACATAATAGAATTTGTTTCCAACTTATTTTATTTCCAACCATTTTTTGTTGTTTTTTGTTTGTTTGTTGTTTTTGTTTTGTTTTGTTTTGTTTTTAACCTTGAGAAGGTAAAATATGAATGGAGCATCTTTGACCCTAAAGACAGTACATTGGAAGAAAATTTCAATTTTCTTGAGACAGTCTCTTGCATTTCATGTCGTTCACAATATATGTTTCACTTTCTAGTAGCAGACTTTTAAGCCCTAATAGTTGTATCACAATGCTGTCTTTATGTGAATTATATCCATATTAGGACCAAATACCTACAGATGGAGAGTGAGAAAAAAATCCCATGTAATGGATTTGTCATTTTTCCGCTCTAGTTCAAAGCTATATGATTTTCTCTGTCACCATCAATTATATTTCAAACGTTTTCAAATATGTTCTCTTTTAGCTCCTATGCAGCCAGAAAACAGAAATAAGAAATGTGGTTTTTAAAGACAGCTAAGTTATCAAAGCAGAAATGCTTTTTAATTAAATCACTATTTCATACCATGGTATATTTGAAATTCTCAGTAGTTTTGTGAGGAGCATTTAGCAATACCCAGGGAATGTAAAACAGTGGTATCAGTGAGACTTTTGCTTTAATACACACTTATACCTCAGCCGTATTAACTGAGAGGGGGCAGCCCAGAATCTGATTACACAGAGAGGGTTTTCTGAAACATACTTCTTGGAAGGAAGTGGATAAAGCTTTCAGAGTCATAGAGGTAGTAACTGTGTTCTTCAGGTACTTTTCTGTAAAGTTTATATCCAAAGCATCAACTCTTGAAAGGTGGTCCTGCATGGGAGGATTTGACAGATTTTACAGAAGGGATAGAAATGACCCTTCAACCTTTCATGAATAGAAGACACCTTTCTCAATGCAGAAAGATTCAAGCCATGGGAATGATTTTTACCTGTTATGCATGTCACATATTGTTCCCAAAATGATTTTAGCTCTCTTACAAATATGCATAAAATGAAAAGGTAAGAGTGCCATTTCAGGAAAAAAAAAAGATGTAGGAACAGAATGGAATTGAAAAGAAGAGGGAAAATGTCATAATAACCCACAAGTTTACCATAGATAAACCAAAAAATAGATCTGACTTACAAATTAAAAAGCTTCTAAGTTGTAAAATTTACAACATCCATGAGATACAAACAAAACAATTTGCTAAGGAGAACTACACTATATGTCATACTAAAGTCAGACACTACTTTCTCCTGGGGGTCCTCATGAAAAAGGCGTTGAGATGCAAATGAATCAGATGTCCCCAGAATGTCACACTGTGCTCTCAAGAGCTGAGAATTTCTTTGTTATAGAAACTTAAACCTTTTGAGATAAAGTGCTGTTATGCAATTCATCACTTTTTCTAAAAATTTCCTCCGAGTTATCTTCATAGGAAAATGTCTTTGTAGTTAAACATGCGGCATATAGTTGAAATAAAAGAGATACTGCTAAACCTACTTTTGAAGGTAGTTATTATTTTTTAAAGGATCATATATTTTAGTAACATTCAGTTCAGTTCAGTCGCTCAGTCGTGTCCTACTCTCTGCGACCCCGTGAATCACAGCACGCCAGGCCTCCCTTGTCCATCACCAACTGCTGGAGTTCACTCACACTCGCATCCATTGGATACTACTAAATTCCATAATCAGATCTTTCCTCTTAGGAAATCACCTTTGAGTTCAGTCAAGTTTGTAAGTTTACTTTCTTACCTTCCCAGTTCCTCCCCAGTCCACATAGCCATTACTACTGCCTTCATTCAGATTCCCATCATCTTTAATGTTGATCATTCCTCCAACTGCTTATGGCATCCTAGTTTTGCTGTGTCTGTTTTTACTTGAGTCAATCTTCTTTTCATGTCCAGGTTGATTTTTCTAAATTGAAAATATGTCTTTGATCATCCTCTGTTCAATATCTTTCAGTTGTCCCTATAATTATTTACCTGACACTGTATAATGCAGCCTTTTATTTCTTTACTGGAGCATTTGGAGCATTAATCCCAACCATCAGATACTTTATTTTGTCATCTTCAACCACATGTACTTTCCAAATTTTGTCATTCTTTGTTTACACATTTTCTCTTTGCACATCCTATTGTCACAATTTTAAAAAGTCTTTTTTTTTTTTTTTTAAACTTCACTTAAGTGTGATTATCACCTTCTCTGGAATCACTTTTCTGGCGCCAGCCATATGGATTGGCTCATGATCATGGATGGTTAGTCCCATGAGCTTTTAATTTCAGTCCTAACCATTACCAATCTTGAAGCTCCGTCACTATTCTGTCTCCCAGGAGTCTGTGAGCCTTTTAAGGAATTGTTAGCTCTAATTCAATGTCACTGCAGATGGTGAATGCAGACATGAAATTAAAAGACACTTACTCCTTGGAAGAAGAGTTATGACCAACCTAGATAGCATATTCAAAAGCAGAGACATTACTTTGCCGACTAAGGTCCATCTAGTCAAGTCTATGGTTTTTCCTGTGGTCATGTATGGCTGTAAGAGTTGGACTGTGAAGAAGGCTGAGCACCGAAGAATTGATGCTTTTGAACTGTGGTGTTGGAGAAGACTCTTGAGAGTCCCTTGGACTGCAAGGAGATCCAACCAGTCCATTCTGAAGGAGATCAGCCCTGGGATTTCTTTGGAGGGAATGATGCTAAAGCTGAAACTCCAGTACTTTGGCCACCTCATGTGAAGAGTTGACTCATTGGAAAAGACTCTGATGCTGGGAAGGATTGGGGGCAGGAAGAGAAGGGGACGACCGAGGATGAGATGGCTGGATGAGATGGCTCACGGACTCGATGGACGTGAGTCTGAGTGAACTCCGAGAGATGGTGATGAACAGGGAGGCCTGGCGTGCTGCGATTCATGGGGTTGCAAAGTGTCGGACACGACTGAGTGACTGAACTGAACTGAACTGAATTCAATGTCTAATAGATTCACTTATGCTTACTAATAATAGAAATAACTTTGATATATAATTCTTCCTGTGAGACAGCATGTTATAAGGCTAGCACATTTATACACATTTAATTCTCATAAAACTGTGGGAACGTGAACGTGAAGTCACTCAGTCGTGTTCGACTCTTGGCGACTTCATGGACTGTAGGCTATCAGGCTCCTCTCTCCATGGAATTTTTCAGGCAATAGTACTGGAGTGGATTGCTATTTCCTTCTCCAAGGGATCTTCCCAACCCAGGGATCAAACCCGGGTCTCCCACATTGTAGACAGCCACTTTACCATCTGAGCCACCAGGGAAGGTAAGTATTAATCTCTATAGATAATAAAATAAGAAATTTAGAGGTTAATTTCTCAATCATTATCTAATTAGTGTACCTAGTACAGAAGCTAAAAAGGTATAGTATAAAAGTATAAAAGCTAAAATTGTTTAGACTTCTAAACAATTTCATTAATTTAAATTTCTACATAAAAAATGCCATGCTCAAGCTCAAGAATGAGCTAACATCTGAAAAGGGAATGTGTTTTTAATTATTTTAACAGAAAAAAGTTAGGTACTTTAATTAACAAAGTACTTTTGCAAATCTGCACAAGCAAGATGAAATACAACAGTAGGAAAAAAAAAGCTTAAAAATGGCTAAGGCAGATAATAATGATATAATAAATAAAATTATATTGATTATCTATAGCTAGTTTTCATTTAATAATTCAATTCTTTGCATGGTAGTGCCACACTGTAAAATTTGCCATATAAGCTGAAATCACACTAAGAAATCATCTTCCATTGGAAATATTACAGTTGTCCTATGACCTTTAATTTTTTTTTGTCAAAACACTTAAAAATCTCTTACTATTAGTTGCATATTTTTAGGAAAGTAGAATTAGTAAAATTGACATTTATTTAGTAGATTGTGATTTAAAACATTGAAAAGTTGAGAATCAATATTTAGTTCTTTATGAAAAACTTATCAGGAGCAGTTTTACTTCACATTGTTTAATATATGACCCAGAGTAAGCATCTTTTCTGTGCCTTGGAAAATTGTTAGTTTCCTAAGTTGGGATCAGTTTCCAACATTTCATCCTTTTGCTTTCAATGTTCTGAAATGCCTCTGAGAATTTCTTTAACATGGTGGTTTTTGCCAGCCCTACTTCCTCTGGGCTATCTTCATCCTTTTTTTTTTTAACAACTATTTTACTCATATATATTAATAATTATTTCCTGAAACTTCATTTACATTACGATTCTAATTTCAGTGTGTTTTTTTGCTTTTCATTTATTTGCTGGTTTCCTCCTTGTTGTCCAATTTCCTCTTTCAATTATCCATTTTTATAATGTCACATGGTTTCTCTCAGCCAGAGGAAGAGACCCAACTAAATGTTTTGCTTCCTGTGTGTGAACTGAATAACAGATGTGCAGGGACCAATCACCACAGGCTTTGAAAGAAGCAGTGTGGATGGTCACTGATCATGATGTACATCTGTTGTTTCTATAGTGATTTGTGTACTGAAGAATAAGTGGTGAAGATTGTACTTAATGCAAATACATTAATACTTAATGCAAATACTTAAGTATTATTGTACTTAAGCAAATACTTAATACAGCACAGAAACTGAAATATGAACTGTGTTTTGGGGTTTTGATGTTAGTGGCACCCCACTCCGGTACTCTAGTCTGGAAAATCCCATGGACGGAGGAGCCTGGAAGGCTGCAGTCCATGGGGTCGCTGAGGGTCAGACACCACTGAGGGACTTCACTTTCACTTTTCACTTTCATGCAATGGAGAAGGAAATGGCAACCCACTCCAGTGTTCTTGCCTGGAGAATCCCAGGGACGGGGGAGCCTGGTGGGCTGCCATCTCTGGGGTCGTATAGAGTCGGACACGACTGAAGCGACTTAGCAGCAGCAGCAGCATATTAGAACCATGCAAAATGAGAACTCTCATGCTTGATATATGCCACACCTCCAGCTTCTCTATACTAAATTCTCACAATATTTATAAACAAGCAATACCGTGTTGCTAATTTGACAGATGAGAAAAGTGCAGCACAAGACTGCAAAGTAATTCATTCAAGGTCATAATTATATGTTAAGCAGGATTCAAATCCATGATCTTTCTGCTCTTAGTCACAACCCCTATTATCTCTAGTATTCTAAATAAATGAATATACTGGGCACATGAGGTTTCCTGTCCTCTGTGATTTTTTTCATTAGTATAGTATTATTAAATTATTTGTAAAGAGATGGAATAGTTTCTGAACCTCAGTATTTCATAATGTTACATGCAAATGACTAAATGCAGCAGATACTCTCTCTAAAACAGATAAAACATGCTGTTCTTCAGTAGCTAAGCCATGTCCGAATCTTTGCCACACTGTGAACTCCAACATGCCAGGCTCTCTGTTCTCCCCAGCTCTCAGAGTTTGGTCAAGTTTGTATCCATTGAGTTGGTGATGCTATCTAACCATCTCATCCTCTGCCACACCCTTCTTTTGTCTTCATTTTTCCTAGAATCAGGGTCTTTTGCAGTGAGTCAGCTCTTCATATCAGGTGACCAGAGTATCAGAGTTTCAGCTTCAGCATCAGTCCTTCCAGTGAATACTCAGGGTTAATTTCCTTTAGGATTGACACATTTGATCTCCTTGCGGTCCAAGGACTCTCAAGGGTGTTCTCCAGCAACACAGTTCAAAAGCATCAGTTCTCTGGTGCTCAGCCTTCTTTATGGTCCAACTCTCTTATCTGTACATGACTGCTGGAAAAACTTTGCTCCAAGGAGAAAGTGTCTTTTAATTTCATGGCTGCGTCACCATCCCCAGTAATTCTGGAACCCAGGAAAATTAAACTGGTCACTATTTCCACTTTCCCCCATCTATTTTTCATGAAGTGAAGGGACCAGATACCATGATCTTAATTTTTTTTTAATGTTGAGTTTCAAGCCAGCTTTTTAGCTCTCCTCTCATCAAGAGGTTCTTTAATTCCTTTAAAGGAACTAAAGGCACACTCTGTGCCTATAGATTGTAGCAACTGCATATCTGAAGATAAAATATGCCAAACATGTACCCTAGGAGGATTTTGAAAATTAGTAATGCAACTTGGATTTTAATTTAATTTCATGTCACTCATTCTAACTTGGTGTGAAATTCTTCTACATATATATAAACAAAGGTGTCTTGTCTTTGTTCTGACCTTTGTTTAGTTCACTTATTTTATGAGTTTGCAAGAGGCTATGATGACAACAAAGAGATGAAGGATCCTTTTGAAGTTCTGACAAAACCATGAGTACTCTTCTCAGAGAAATACATGTGCACTCAACATTTTGTGTATAATTTAGACGGACAGGTTAACTCCACAAAGTCTGTCCACAGATTTATGAATTCAGGACACATGTTTCACTTCTTAACAAAGCAAAACTCATTTCTTTCTCCTGTGGCCACTTAATGAATATAAGTTGAAAAAAGTCACCAACATGTTATGATGCTGTCATCTCAACACAAGGTTTCTGCATTTGTCCTGATGGAGAAAAGAGCCTGAGTCATCAGGATCTAGCCCTAAAGCTTCCTTTGCACATGAGAACAGCTATTCCGTGCCTACAGTCTGAAAGCCAGCATTTAAATGTTCTTATATTCTTTTTTGTCTACTTCTCTCATTTCACATCATGTCCTATGCTTTATTGTCTATTTCCATTTTACCAGTGAATATATTGATCACTAGTCATGTATTCATTTAATATGTATTGATGCAAAATGTGCAACTCATAGATTCTTGATAACAGTGAACCATTCCTAAGAAAACTCTATTTTCAAGAACCTTGCAAATTGATAGGGCTATAATAGGAACAATAAACAAGTAAAAATAAATAATTTAGTATGACATCAGTATGTTCAAAAATAACTTAAAAGTTGGTATATGTAATACAGTGGGCTTCTCTGGTGGCTCAGTGATAAAGAATCCACCTGCAAATATAGGAGACATAGGTTTGATTTTTGGATCAGGAAGATCCCCTGGAAAAGGAAATGGCAATCTCCCTCAGTGTTCCTGCCTGGAGACTTCCATGTACAGAGCAGCTTGGTGGGCTAAAGTCCATGGGGTTGCAAAGAGTCAGACAGGACTGAGTGACTAAACAACAACATATTTTACATTAGCTATTTAAGAGAAGAACCTGTTTAGCATTTGGAGGGATGGAGAAATTTCTAAAGAGTAAATATTTGAGTTGAGACCCTAAATCCAGGGATATAGGGTAGAAATATACCAGTCAGAGAGAACAGCAAATAAAATAGTCCCTGAGGTAAAGTGAGGCTGTTGTAGGGAAAATCTGAATGCACATGTTGGAAAGAATTAAAAATAATAGTGAAAAGTAATTTTAAACCTACAGCCAGATCCTGAGGGATTCTAGAATAAAATAAAAAAGGCTGAATAGCTAAGCTCAGTAAGTGGTTTATGAGATGAAGTTAGAGAGCTATTCAGGACATTTGAAACAATCAAAAGGAAGTGACTGATCTAATGATATGTGTATGTGTGTGTGCTAAGTCGATCAGTCTTGTCCAGCTCTTTACAATGCCATAGTCTATAGCCTGCAAGGCTCCTCTGTCCATGGGATTTCCCAGGCAAGAATACTGGAGTGGCCATTTTCTTCTCCAGCAGATCTGCCCCAATATGTACTTGATATGTCTTATAAACATCACTCTGACTCTTTCTGGAGATTTCTCAAGTACATTAGGGAAAGCAATAGTGCTATCACTAGAAGGCTATTTTTATAGTTCAGATAACAAGATGGGGACAACACTTGTTATCTGATGAAGTGAAGGCAATGAGGAAAGAGGGTTGTGGATAGCTCAGAGACTGATTTTGGAATGGCCCATCTGCTTTGCATTTGGAGAAAGAAAAAGCTTAGTTTAAGTTGTTGACAAGTTGTTTTGATATAAAATGCTTGTAGATCACAACCCCTGAAATAACATCTTTTAACTTTTTATAATTTATGTTTTCAGGTAAATTCTGTGTGACAATATAAACAAATTCCATATATTTTGGGTCCCTACAAAATTTGCTGAAACATTTTCTTTCTAGGATTCTAAAAATTATTTCATAGTATGTATTTTTTCATGTAATCTGCGATACTCTCAAATTTTAAATATTATAGTGTCCTATTTGGAATAATTTCTTCCTCTGTGTTTTCATAAAGCATTTCTTACTTTCAAAAGCAAAATACTTTTCTAAATATCAACTAAGTCATACATTATGATTCCCCTTGTACCTTCTTGAATTTTTTTATATGCATCTCATCTTTTAGCCTTTATTTCTTCTTACCTAAAAGTCTTTTGGATTTTAGTTTTGCATATTCAGATATGGTGATTTTTAATACACTTTAAATATCTTAAAGCATTTCCTATTTTTCATTTTAGCAAACCATAAACACACTATTAATAAGTTTTCCCCAGAATGCATCAATGCAAACGTGCAAACTTATCTTCTGTAAAGTGAATCAGTGTTTCAAGCCAGAAATATTTGCCTAATAATTCAGTTCAATAAATCTGACCAGAGAATCTATCTAACAAGCACTGTGCCTGTGGGAACCTCCCTATGCAGTCACTGCCAGCCTTTAAAATTGAATTTACATCATTAAGGTAGAAATGACCCTTATTTTATTGGTTAATAGCATTTTGAAAGTCGACAGGTAGATCTACTCCATAGGATTTTTTTTTTTTAATGGCATTTGTCATGCTCCCACCAGTGCCTGTGAGTTTCAGTGATTTTTCTTGACTCATACCAGTTGCTAAGTAACGTGGAAAAGTACAGCTGCAGCTTCACTTCCTTCAAACTGCTGCTCCTAAATATGAATAAAACCATAGACATTCTATTTTTGTGTTCAGAACTCACTGCTTTCAAAGCTTCTATGTCAGATTCTCTGAAGCATAATGGAGAAGGCAGTAAAATTACAGGCCAAATAAGACTTCTGAAAAATATTTGCTTCCATTTTTTTTTTCCTCCAGATGAGATAAGATTGCTTCTCTTTTACCTCTGAGCTCCCATTAGGGTCAGAAAGTGGACAAATTGAACTAAAAACCAAGAAGACTCATTGCTTGACCTTGGGCAAATTATTAATTTCTCAAATAATCTGTAATGTATGAAGGAGTTAAATTCAATGATTGTTCTCCCTTTTCCAGCTGCATGAGTCCATGAAGCAGTTGTGCATATCACTAAGCCACCACATAGTATTATTTCTACATAAATTTTATAAATTTTTTATTATTATTTGCATTATATCTCTATTTGGCTTACACAAGATAGCTACTTAAAGATACTGAAAACAAAATTCTACTTCTCCACCCTTTATAGTTCTTTGTGCTCTCTATGGATGAGTAAACCTAATCACATAAAAAATAATATAAAGTAACAATCCTTGGACAAAGTTTTTCCTTCTCAAAATTTACTTTTAAAGTCTGGACCTGCATTTAGTTCACATCTTGGTGAATGAAACCAACCTCTATGTTGCCTTGCCTTCTCTCTCTCTCAATTCCAAGTGACTAATTGCTTTAGTAAGATCTCTCTTGGTGGGAAGAGTTCCTATACAGCATGTTGAGTTTTTCAAATATAATATGTATTTTTGTCCATTAAAATTGTAAGTGCCTGTCTGCTTTCCTCTGAGGCTGTGACATCCTACAGGGAAAATGTTTTGTGTATTTCATCTCTACACTTTAAGGGCCCAGCACAGTTCCTGTTACATTACGGTTATTATATATTTTCTTTTAACCAGCAGAAGTAAAAGTGCTTTAGGAAGCCTCATATGTTCTTAGGCTAGTGGGGTGTAGTTACCAAATTACTTCTTTTCAGAACAAAATTTCATGGGAGATATATATCCAGATTTTGTACATTCAGAGAAAAATCTTAAGAAACAGTGGTTTATGCATTGCTATAGAGCATATCTTTACTCAAATTTTTTGATTTAAGTGTAAAGCAGAAACAAGTAATCACATTCTTTTAAAACTTAATCTGTATAGCATGTGTATGGCACCTGGAGAGGAAGGGCTGATTGAGAGAGGAGTAATTGTTTATCTCAAAATGATTTTTTATGGTAGTAGTATTTATAAAATACATTTTAGGATACAAAATTTTTAATTACAAAAATCGTGTCAATGAATGGCAAAACAAATACAGTATTGTAATTAAAAAAATAAATAAATTTAATTAAAAAAATACTTTGTTAATTTAGAGCTGAATGTGATGTTTAATAGGACTCTCTTTCCCACATAGTAGTATATTACATATGTATATTCTATGTATATTATATGTCTGTGTATGTGTAAATTAACCTTTAAAAATCCTCTGTAAATCCTAGAAAAACTAGTATTTATGAATTCTAAAAATTTGGATTATTATTTTTTAAAATTTTACTTTATTTTACTTTACAATACTGTATTGGTTTTGCCATACATCAACATGAATCCGCCATGGGTTCCCAATCCTGAACCCCCTCCCACGTCCCTCCCCGTACCACCTCTCTGGGTCATCTCAGTGCACCAGCCCCAAGCATCCTGTTTCCTGCATTGAACCTAGACTGGCGATTCATTTCTTATATGATATACATGTTTCAATGCCATTCTCCCAAATCATCCCACCTTCTCCCTCTCCTACAGAGTCCAAGAGTCTGTTCTATACATCTGTGTCTCTTTCGCTGTCTCGCGTACATGGTTATCATTACTATCTTTCTAAATTCCATATATATGTGTTACTATTACTGTATTGGTGTTTTTCTTTCTGGCTTACTTCACTCTGTATAATCGGCTCAAGTTTCATCCACCTCATTAGAACCGATTCAAGTGTATTTTTTTAATGGCTGAGTAATATTCCATTGTGTATATGTACCACAGCTTTCTTATCCATTCTTCTGCTGATGGACATCTACGTTGCTTCCATGTCCTGGCTATTATAAACAGTGCTGCAATGAACATTGGGGTACATGTGTCTCTTTCAATTCTGGTTTCCTCGGTGTGTATGCCCAGTAGTGGGATTGCTGGGTTATAAGGCAGTTCTATTTCTAGTTTTTAAGGAATCTCCACACTCTTTCTCCATAGTGGCTGAACTAGTTTGCATTCCCACCAACAGTGTAAAAGGGTTCCCTTTTCTCCACACCCTCTCCAGCATTTATTGCTTGTAGACTTTTTCACAGCCATTCTGAAAAAATTTAGATTTTGAAAATAATACAGTAAAAAAGCTCTACACTTATTTCTGCCTTTTATTCATTAAATATAATCTTTGAATGTAAGAAGAAATAAAATAAATATTTTATAAGAAAAAAATAGATAATCACCTCTTTCTCTGTATACCAAGTAGGCTTAGTTCTCCAAAATGTAAATCAAAATGGGAAGATCTAAATAAAGTCTTTCTTATATTCTTGTTTATTCAAATACAGTTATTTTGCATAGTAAAATGTAGGTTTTTAACATGCTTACTAATGAATGGCTGAATGTATTGAGTATCAATTTAATTAAATGAAACTGCCCTCCAAATATATTTACTCTCTATTAATTATTATCTCCCAAAAGTATTGGTTGTTTTTAAATGCATTAATAATGTATTTAAAGTATTTACATACACTTGTGAAAATTTTTTATACTTTGGGTTTTTAATTGAACACTCAAGACTGTGTTGACCTTTCTTTTCTAAGTGGTGTGGACACTCTGCCATGAGAACTGGCAGCAGCAGAAGGCAGCCCCTCATTTTGCTGGGGTAGCAGGTAGCATCTTCTCTGGTTTGTGACTTGAAAGTGCAGACCTGAGAGTATCCTTTCTTCTCAACTCTTCTCGGTGGAGGGGGAGGCGCCCTCTGTCCTGAGGGCAGCTCTGGTGACTGGGTGGCCTTCTTGGATCCTAAAACCTCCACCCTGCTGACCTGTGCCCTGGCTCTGACAGAGGAGAGGGGAGTAAGTGTGGGTCTGGAAGGTCTCTGCCCATTACTGCAGACATGCAGACAGAAAAGGAACCTCGGGAGATTTTAAGGTGTAAACATGGAGCCTGGAGGCTGTACCGGCCGCTGTGGCCTTGGCGTGGCTGCAGCTACGCCCGGTGCCACAGACTTGTGCTACTAACACACCTGTACTTTGGTGTTTGTTAAACCTCATTTATAAAAGCTTCTAAAAAAAAAAAAAAAGTTTTGAATAGAGAGATTAATCGTCAATGAGGCGAGAGAACTTAGGAAAATTTGGTTTCATATACTTACAAATACTGAAATAGACACCTCCTTTTCAGTTCGTTGGCTTCTTTTCTTTCCTGAACCATGCCATCTGTATATTTGATGAGACCTTTAACATTATGAACTCAATTTTTGTTTTTACCAACCACCCAAAAAATTAAATCTGAGTTTGTTATTCAGAAAACGTGTCCTGCAACTATAAGATAAGAAGAATTCCTTAAAGCTAGAACTATGCATACTAAGTTACTTCAGTTATGTCCAACTCTGTGTGACCCCATGGCCTGTAACCTGTCAGCCTCCTCTGTCTGTGAGATTCTGTAAGCAAGTATATTGGAGTGGGTTTCCATGCACTCCTCCAAGGGATCATCCCAACCCAGGGTTTTGAACCTGCATCTCTTAAGTGTTTGGCACTGGCAGGCAGGTTCTTTAACACTAGCACCAACTGAGAACTAGAGTGTTATTATTTGGTTCTTAACCTTTATCTTGACCTGGGAAATTAAAGCTCAGAAAATGGAAATCTCAGGAGAAGTTCAGATCTCTCAACACCAATGATGGTATCAATCATCTCCCCTAAGAGACTTGACCCAACTCTAGCATGGCCTCTACCAGCCTATAGAAATGTCCATAGGATAACAAAACTGAGAGGTTGTTGCTGAACCACGGAAAAGACCCCGGGATTCTTGGCCTCCAGAGGAGAAGAATTCAATCTGGGGCCAGAGACGAGGCTTGATCACTCAGAGCTTTGTGTAATAAAGTTTTATTAAAGTATAAAAGAGGTAGAGAAAGCTTTTGACATAGGCCTCAGAAGGGGGCAGAAAGAGTACCCCATTGCTACTGTTAGCCCTGGAGTCATACCACTCTCTAATTAGTTATTACAGTGAATCAAAAGAATGTCTGGAGGTTGTAAAGACCTCACTAGACCTATTCCCATAATTAACATTTTAAGACCATAGGATTAGCCAGAAGGTTTTATCCAGAGACTGTCCTCAAGCAGGATACATTATTGTTATATCATCCTAAGGAATGTAGAGGGACAAAAAAGTTTGTCCTTTCTTCCTCCTTGAGAATTCCAGACCCCTCTCTCGTTGGGGACCCCTAGACTTCTTATCAACCTGCCTAGGAAATGACTCTCTCAAAACTTTCTTTTAGTTCCACCTAGGAAAGTTCAAGACTGCTAAAACTATTTACTGTTTATTATAGACAGAACCTGATGGACCCCTTCTTCCTTTTTCTTAGAGCATTTACTTTAGAAAACTTGCAATTGTAAATCCATTCTGATGCCTTTGAGATCTTTGTGTCTTTTACAGTAACCTGGGACTCTTTCTCAAGGGATTCCCAGGTGGCAGTAGTGGGAACCCTCCTGCCAATTCAAGAGACATGAGAGATGTGGGTTTGATCCCTGGGTCAGGAAGATCCCCTGGAGAAGGAAATGGCAACCCAATCCAGTATTCTTGCCTGAAGAATCTTCATGGACAGAGGAGCCTGGTGGGCTATATTCCATAGGGTTGCAAAGAGTTAGACAGGACTGAAGCAACTTTGCATAGCAAAGCATACATTGGGACTCTTTAAAGGACTTGGGAGCCATTCCTTTGAAATGTAATCATCAAAAATAATAAGACTCCTTTTTTTCTGATCTCTGTAGGACCTTTGCTCAGTGTGTCCAACTGTGTTTATCTGCTAAACCATGTTGTAGGGTCTTAACGTCTATCAACACTGGTTCTCAGACGCAGACAGCCTGCAACCAAACTTGAGACAGTATTTTTGGTTGGGTGCATTTATGCTTTGTCACTCAGTTGTGTGCAACTCTTTCCAGCTCATTGGACTGTAGCTCATCAGACATCACTGTCCATGGAATTTTTCAGGCAAGAATACTGGAGTGGATTGCCATTTCCTTCACTGAGGGATCTTCCCAACCCATGCATTGAACCTGAGCGTCCTGTGTCTCCTGCATTGCGGGCAGATTCTTTACCCACTGAACCATCAAGGAGTATCACTTCTTCTTCTTCTTCGTCGTCTTCGCCGTCGTCATTGTCGTCTTCTCGTCTTCGTCGTCTTCCTTCCTTCTTCTCCTTCTCCTTCTCCTTCTCCTTCTCCTTCTCCTTCTCCTTCTCCTTCTCCTCCTTCTCCTTCTCCTTCTCCTTCTCCTTCTCCTTCTTCTTCTCCTTCTTCTTCTCCTTCTTCTTCTTCTTCTTCTTCTTCTTCTTCTTCTTCTTCTTCTTCTTCTTCTTCTCCTTCTTCTCCTTCTTCTTCTCCTTCTTCTTCTCCTTCTTCTCCTTCTTCTTCTTCCTTCTTCTTCTTCTCCCTTCTTCTTCTTCTTCTCCTTCTCCTCCTCCTTCTCCTCCTCCTTCTTCTTCTCCTCCTCCTTCTCCTCCTTCTCCTCCTCCTTCTCCTCCTCCTTCTCCTCCTTCCTCCTCCTCCTTCTCCTCCTTCTCCTCCTCCTCCTCTCTTCTCCTCCTTCTTCTTCTTCTTGCTGTTTCACCTTCCCCATGTAACTTTTATACAATGTCTAAGTCCTAACTTTATACAATATGATCTACAATGAGGCTTCTTACTGTGTGTGTGTTCAAGAATATTCTTTCATTATCTATTAATGAACCAAAACTCTTAGGATAAAATAATGTATATAGATACTAGGGACTAGCAGTGTCTTCAGTTCTCACTCCTGATATTCAAGATCACAGTTTTTGTTTACTTCAGAAATGATTGTCCTTATTTTCTTTCAGTCCCTTTTAATCATTTTAATATTTTGCCTTCTGTAGCACTATTGGTGCTTTATAGCAAGAATCCTTGAGTATGTCTAGTTCATGGAAAATCCAGAAATAGATTTCTTTTTGGATTCACTTTGTAGAGTGTTTGTGCTGTCTACTCTATCAACCTTTTCTATTTGGAAGCAGAAATCCTTTAATTCTTATAATTCTTAGTTTTGTGCTACTTCCTTGACACTTTGTTCTTTTTGTTTTACTGTGTTTTCTTTCAGAAACTCCTGCTATTGAGATATTGGATGTCTGGGATGATTTTCTAATTTATTTAAACCAGCTCTTCTAATTTTTACTTCTATTTATTTCACCAACTCTGTTCTAGTAACTTTATTTTTGTTAATTTCTATCATAATTTTCAAGGGCTCCATCTTACTATTTGCATATTGTTTGTAGTGTTCCATTCAAGATGCATGGATCCTCTATTTTTTTTTTTTTCTGGAGATAATGAATTTTTAAATTTTCGCTTGAAAATTAGTCTAGATTTCTACCAAATTCCTTTCTAAGAGTTGTTCTTGTCTTTTTTTAAATCTGTGTTTCTATTAAAGAAAATTTTTGTAAGCCATTTTTACTTTTGCTTGCCTGATCCTGTTTAAGAGTAGAGGACTAAAGAGCTAATGTTCCTAGTTGAATTACACTTATTAGGGTTGTATCCAGGTTTGTGTGTACATATTTGTGTAATCATATTGTTGGAAAACTAAATATGTGCATTATTTGAGATCTCAGTTAATGCTTTTCCTACTGAAAGGTTAGAATTTCCTTCTGGGAGTATCAGGTCCATCACTAAGGTTCATCCACTTGCCAGCAGAACCTTTAGGTCTTTTTTTTTTTTCCTCTCTCTCTCTCTTTCAACCAATCAGTTTCCCCAGTATAATGTATTATAATCTTCTTCCTGGAAATCATAAACCATACTGCTAGAATTCTAAGAATCAACTATAAGAACACTTCTCAATCATAGAAACCTAGTTTATGCTGCAGTTAAAAATGTCCCCAAGAGTTGAGTGACTTATACAGACTTTATGTTGATCACACATATTTGTTTTTTTTTAAGGATCAACTCCATTTCCTCTCCATTACCACCTTCACTCCAAGACCCATTGATCAGTCTTTATACAGCAGTGATTTAAAATCTACTAATCAAAACTTAGACACCTCATTTTCCTTTACATTTCTTAGATGCAGTTAAGTAACATGAGTAAACTGTTGTTGGTAGCTGCGAAAGACTCATTCCCCAGTGAGAGGCAGTGTATTTATGCCAACAATAATACAATCTCATGAAAAAGACTGGTGGTCTTACTTTGAAGATTTTCAGTATTCTACTTTTACTCTTTTACTTCCTGTTTTCCATAAGCATCCAGTGATTTTTATTTATCTTCTGCAGAGAGCTAGTCATTTTCCTGCCTGGTTTGTGTTGGGACAGTTCCTCAGCTGCTCAGTGTATTGATCATGACTCGTCCATATGCTCTGTGAAGTTCCTAGGCTCATCTTCATGATCAGTTGAAGTATCAGAAACTTTTATTTCTGAATTTAAATGTAACAAACAATGACAATGAGGAATAAAATATATGCCAGTGAATTGTTCATATCATGTTTCTTATGAAATATCATTTATATGTACATATATTATTAAATTTTATTTAATTCTGTATTTATTAGACATTGAAAATGGCAAAATAAATGTAATGAAACATAATCATATCTAGAAAATTGAGAATACAAGGAAAAAAGAGAAAATAAAGAACACAACCAGTTAAGTTATTCTTTTTATTACACTTACATTGGAAAGTGTTTTAAGTTATAGAAATAGAAATGACATGTCACAAGCTGAGATAAAGATGGTTTATAGCAATAAAAGATAAATAAAAATGTGATGATCGTGTTGAAAATCTTAAGCTGTTTAGATTGAAACCAAGATGAAAAATGTATTTCCAACTTTTATGCAAGGAGAAAAGAAGCAGAGAGGGCAAGGAATGTCCATCAACAGCCCCATTTGTCACTTTGGGGAAAGAACAGGCAGAGCTTTATGTTTCTGAAGAAGCTTGGTATAATATACGTGGGCTACTTCCCTGGCATTCTCTAGGAAGGAATCCTTACATTCTTAATAATTTCAGCAAACTTAGAATCTAGTAAAATTAACTATAAATCTCAGCATTACCCCTAACTAGACATATGACATTGAAAACTTTGCTTAACTTTGCTAAGGTTTAATTTTTATCATGAGTACAAGGCTGATTATGCCTATTTCTTAGGATATATGTGAAGATTATATGGTATTGGTTCTGTATCTTTTGTTTTCCACTATTGGCTCTTGGCACATTGTTGGAACCTAATAAAATGAAGTTTTTATGATAATATCTGGGCATATTAACTCAATTATATTTAAGCATATTTTAAAATTTGAAACAATATAGTGAAAAATGTTGAATCATTCAATATAAAAAAATAAAATCATGTTTACTGAGGATCTAGAAGAAAGAAGAAAGACTAAGAAAGCAAACCTGCACATCTTTTTCTTCATTCTTCCCACTTCCATTCAGAAATTTAGAATAAAAGGCAGAGACTTCCCCTTTGCCAAAATTTCTCAGAGACAAAGGCATAACTGGTGAAACCAAAGTGTGGTGGTGGTAACATGTCTTAGCTTAAACTGCCATAACCAAACACCAGGGACTGCATGGCTTAAACAACAGATAATTACTTACTCACAGTTTTGGAAGCTGGTATTCTGAGATAGAGTGCCCACATGGAGAGTTTCTGACATGAGCTCTCTTCCTCTTTTGCACCTGGCCACCCTTTAACTGTATCCTAACCTGACAGAGAGAGTGGAAGAGGGAGAAAGAGAGGAGGAGAGAATTTTCTTTTTTTTTTTCTTTTCTTTTCTTTAAATTTAAATGTATTTATTTTAAGTGGAGGCTATTAATTTTCAATATTATATTGGTTTTGCCATACATCAACATGAATCCGCCACGGGCATACACATGTTCCCCAACCTGAACCCCACTCCCACCTCCCTCCCCCGTACCATCCCTCTTGGTCATCCCAGTGCACCAGCCCCCAAGCATCCTGTATCCTGCATCAAACCTGGACTGGTGATTTGTTTCTTATATGATATTATACATGTTTCAATGCCATTCTCCCAAATCATCCCACTCTCTCCCTCTCCCAAAGAGTCCAAACTACTGTTCTATACATCTGTGTTTGATTTGCTCTCTTGCATACAGGGTTTTCTGATGTCTCTTCTTATCAAAGCATTAATCCTATCAGACCAGGGCTCTGCCTTCCTGACCCAATTACCTCCCAAATGCCCTGTGTCCAGGTATCTTCATATTGTGTGTTGGGACTTCAGCATATGAATTTAGCAAGGGGCGCAAGTATTCGGCTCATAGCACCACCCGAAAAGTCTGCCATCTTATCTGGTGATGATGCGTTTCAACAACTAAAGAAATTCTCAAGCTGGAAAAAGTTTAGTTTCTGTGGGTTTATATAAACTATGTATTTTTAAAATATAGGCTTTGATGCAATAATATATCATTCTTTAGGAATTATTAATACTATTCTTGTAATAAATGTTTCCTCAAGAGCTTTGTAAATAAGAAGTAGAAGCCTGTGATTAAAGCAGTTTTCCTTCAACGATGTAAATTTTACATTCCACTTTGTGCTTAAAAATATAGGTGCTTGTCTGTATAAACTTTAGATGTTTTTTTCTAATCATACATTCACTATATATCTATATGTGAAAGTGAAATTTCTTAGTCGTGTCTGACTCTTTGCAATCCCACAGACTGTAGCCCGCCAAGCTCCTCTGTCCATGGAGGTTCTCCGGGCAAGAATACTGAAGTGGGTAGCCATTCTCTTCTCTAGGGGATCTTCCTGACCAAGGGACTGAACCCAGGTCTCCTGCAAGGCAGCCAAATTCTTTCCAGTCTGAGCTATCAGGAAGCCCCTGTAGTATGGAAACCAATATGAAATTGGAAATAAGGGAATACAAAGAAATAAGGAAAGTCCAAAATATTAAAAAATATATTGTTCCCAGTTAGCAAACTTGAAGATGGATGGTGAAGTTTTGTCTGATTTATTGAGAACACCAATTTTTTTGGGGGAGGGGGATCTTTATATGTGATACTGTGTGAAACCACTTTATATAATCAATAAAGAAGTCCATTGTGTCTGTGATTAATTAATACATAACATGAATTCTAAATAAGTCTAAAATGAAAACATTTCTTATATTTCAATAACTATATCTAAATTCGGTATCAATTTTAATAAGTTTATCTTTTAACACAAAGTTGTTTATAACCATAATTTAACATTTTTTATCTAGCACGTGTATTGAAATTACTTTTTGGTATTTATTCAGATCCATGGCATCTGGTCCCATCAGTTCATGGGAAATAGATGGGGAAACAGTGTCAGATTTTATTTTGGGGGCTCCAAAATCACTGCAGATGGTGATTGCAGCCATGAAATTAAAAGACGCTTACTCCTTGGAAGAAAAGTTATGACCAACCCAGATAGTATATTCAAAAGCAGAGACATTACTCTACCGACTAAGGTCCGTCTAGTCAAGGCTATGGTTTTTCCAGTGGTCGTGTATGGATGTGAGAGTTGGACTGTGAAGAAGGTTGAGCCCCGAAGAATTGATGCTTTTGAACTGTGGTGTTGGAGAAGACTCTTGAGAGTCCCTTGGACTGCAAGGAGATCCAGCCAGTCCATTCTGAAGGAGATCAGCCCTGGGTGTTCTTTGGAAGGAATGATGCTAAAGCTGAAACTCCAGTACTTTGGCCACCTCATGCGAAGAGTTGACTCATTGGAAAAGACTCTGATGCTGGGAGGGATTGGGGGTAGGAGGAGAAGGGGGACGACCGAGGATGAGATGGCTAAATGGCATCACGGACTCGATGGACATGAGTCTGAGTGAACTCTGGGAGTTGGTGATGGACAGGGAGGCCCGGTGTGCCGCGATTCATGGGGTCGCAAAGAGTCAGACACGACTGAGCGACTGAACTAAACTAAAATAAATAGGGGGCTTCCCTTGTAGCTCAGTTGGTAAAGGATCTGCCTACAGTGCCAGAGACCCAGGTTTGATTCCCTGGGTTGGGATGATCCCCTAGAGAAGGAAATGGCAACCCACTCCAGTATCCTTGCCTGGAAAATCTCATGGACAGAGGAGCCTGGTGGGCTGCAGTCCATGGGGTTGCAAAGAGTCAGGCAGGACTGAACAACTAACACATACACATTTAACATTCTAAATCTTTAAAAAAAAAAAAAAATTGTTAGTTATTTTTTGCTGTGCTGAGTCTTCACTGCTGCCTGGGCTCTTCTCTAGTTGTGGTGAGCAGGGGCTGCTCTCCAGTTGCACTGCAGGGTCTGCTCGTTACAGTGGATTCTCTTGCTGCAGAGCATAGACTCTAGTGCACAGACTTCAGAACATGGGCTCAGCAACTGTGGCTCCCAGGGTCTAGAGCATAGGCTCAGTAGTTGTGGCACATGGGCCCAGTTGCTCTGCAGTTATATTTTACATGGGATTATATGTTCACTTATATACTTTGGGTGTTAAAAGTGTTTTCTAACCTAAAATAATTTGAACTTAATTGACTGACTCCCATATAGCAAGTTATGTTCTTGATTAAACATTCTTTAAGGATGCTTACACTTACTTTCAAACTTAATGAATAAGTACACACAGAAAATTCTCCAGTGTAGCTCTATGTTCCTGTTCTGAAATTAATGTTTTTCTTTGTTTTTAGGTAAATTTAAAATGGTATTATTACTTGCCATTTCCCAAAACATCATTTAAGATTTTAACTATATATTTTATATTTGTTTCTCCTTGATTATCTTGTGCTTGCTGTGCTTAGTTACTCAATTGACTCCAACTCTTTGCGACTCCATGGACTGCAGCCCCCAGGCTCCTCTGTCCATGGGAATCTCTCCAGGCAAGAATACTTGAGTGGGTTGCCATGCCCTCCTCCAGGGGATCTTCCCAACCCAGGGATCAAACCAAGGGGTCCTGCATTGCAGGAGGTTCTTTACCACCTGAGCCACCAGAGAAGCCCCATAGATTATTTTATATATGGACAAATTAGAAGACACCTTTTTCAAATTAAAAGATAATTTCAAGTATATTATCTTTATAAAGTTTTAAAATTCATTTCTCAGCCTTTTTTTCTCCTCTTCTACTTCCGTCTCCTGCTCTTCCATTTCTTCCTCTCTCTGTCTATAATCACACACATACAATTTCTAGATATTTTTCAGACACATTATACCATAACCTAACAAAAGAAAAGTATCTTTTGACACCAGATTTGTGCTAGTGTTCGAGTAAACCAGTTAATTCTATGACCTAGGGAGAATCAATTTCTCATACAGAAATTACATTTTGAATAAATGTAAAATAATCATTTTTTATATGACGTATAAAATTATGTAAGATCATGCTAACTGAGCCACTTAGCAATCAAAAATCTTAGCAATAAAGATTGATTTACAAAGACTATGAAATTAATATAAAGAGTTAATTAGACTGTTGTCTTGCCTTGGGTGTTTTGGAACATGTCCTAAATAAAAATAAAATTGAAAACTTCTAATCCAGCAGTTTTATATATCAGCAATGGATATTGTCCTCAGTTTGTCTCTTACTTATACTTGGTGTTTCTCCAATGAAGATAGTAGGTATTATATGTTGTAAGAAGCATTCTAGTATTAGGAGGTATGGTCTGTACTAAGTAGACAGATATGGTCTGCCCCCTTTTTAATCATTTTGAAGATTAAAGAAGTGGGATAAAGCAACCTCTCATAATTATTTAGGCTAGGAAAATTGTCTAAATATAAAATTATCTATGTTAAAATTCTAATAATTCTAAATTAATTGACTGATTTGGCAGATATTTCATATTAACCTGATAAAAGTTCAACTGTTGATTTTCACCCCAAACCTGTTGCTTGTGCTACATCCTTAACTCAATAAATGACTCTAAAATGCATTTGTTTGTTCAAGCCAAAATTCAAAGTCTTCAATAAATTTTGTTTCTCTTTCATGTATCTTATTTCATTCATGTAAAAATAAATTTGGCCTAAAACACAAATTAATTTCCTATAGCCACCAATTTCACCACAGTTCCTAGTTTCACCTTCACCAGTTTCTTGCTGGATGCAATGATAGTATCCATTAGTTTCCCTTCCCAACTTCAGTCTAATTTTCATAAAGTAACCCATGTCATCCTTCTGAAATATTAGTTATAACATGTAAACTCTAAATTCAAAATCCCCCCAATGACTTCTCATCACATTTAGAATAAGATGAAAATTTTAATAAAATCATACAGAAATCTGTATAATCTGGCCCACAGTTAATTCTCCAGTTTCATCCCTTACTTTTTCCTAAATGCATTGCATTGACATGTCAAATAGACCCCTGTTTTAAAACCTCTGCACTTCCTTTTCATATCTCCAATCATGTATTCCAGTGGCTGGTTCTCTGACTTCATTTGCTTCTCAGCTATGTGCTGTATTCACAATAAGAATTTCCTGGCTCCATTACCTAAATTACCACCCCTTCATGCCGATCTCATTTCTCTGATGTTTTCCTTAATGCTGTTTGTCACCACATAAACTTATGATGTATGCAACTGTCTATAAGTATATTGTCTGTCTTACAGTAATGTGAGCTTCATGAAGAAGGAGACTTCTTTTGTTACAGCTGTCTATCTCTTACCTAGGAGGCATCTGTTACATGGTAAGGCCTCATTAGATACATGCTTAGCTTATGTAATTCTGGTGGTAGCAAAGTAGCAAGCTTTATTACTCCAATTTCTGTTAGGGAAAAAAACCAAAGAGACTGCTCCTTCTAGGTTACAGTTCAATGGGAAATTCAAATTTCTGCTCTATCAGATCAAAACTATCATCAGTGTTTATTGATGTATTAGAAAATGAACCTTAAAATTATACTATTTATATTTTAATTATGTTGGGCAGATGCACATCAAAGGAGAGCTTTCTAGTTATTTTCTGGGGAAGAAAGTTTTAGTAAAAGAACTGTAAGGATCTGTTTATATTATCCTATTAATATGTGATAATAAACTCAAGTTTAAAAGTGAATATATTTTAATAGATTTTGATTGACATGATGGCTTTTGAAAAATACAGTATCTTTTCTATAAAATTAATTAAATCTGATTTCTGATTTTTTCCTGATATGTATATATATATATAAAGGAAAGCTATAGCAGAGATACAAAATATTAGATTTCTTAGAAATGTTAAAATGATTAATGGCCAGAATACCTTAAAAATAAGATACTTAATTATCTATGTTGAAAGAGTTCCCTCCCTCCTTTTTCTCACTTGCCTTAGAAAACTTGACATTGTAAGTTGTTCTCTCTTTGAAATGTATATGTGTGTACTTTTGAAAACAAGATAGACCTATTAATGAAAAATAATCAGTTGATTTAAAAAAATGGAAAATTTTATTCAAGCCAAATTGAGGATTATAACCTGGGAACAGCCTCTTAGAAAGCTCTGGGAACTGTTCCTCTGATTAGAGGTCAAAGCACAGTTATATAGGCTTTTGAGAAAGAGGGCTGTCCATTATATGACAAAATTTGCAAAGTCCAGATCTGTAAGTACAAAGTAATGTGTCATCATAACACCTTACAGGATAAAGAAGGAATGTTATCTTTTAAAATCATTTATTGATTTTTAAAAAAGGGGGGGGGGGGAGGGGGGGGGGGGGGGGGGGGGGGGGGGGGGGGGGGGGGGGGGGGGGGGGGGGGGGGGGAATTACAGATTTTAATTGGCTTATGATGAAATTGCATTCCAATAAACACATCATAAGTTGAAAATAGAATGTCAAAAATGTGTTTAATACCCTTACTTACTGAACACTGTGGCTTAACCTCACCTACTTTACACATGTCCAGGACATTTATATTAGTTAGGCAAAATCATCTAGTACAAAGTCTATTTTATAATAAAGTTTGAATGTATGAAAAATAGCTGTAATTTTTCTTGCTTTATTTTTATTTATTAAAGTATAGTTGAGTTTACTGCCATACACCCTGAACACACCTGATCTCATATGAAGTATAGTTGATTTAAAATACTTTGTTAGTTTCATGAGTCCAACAGAGTGATTCAATTTTATATATAAATTATATATATATATATGGTGTGTATATATATGTGTGTGATATATTACTATTTATCCTTTTTCAGATTCTTTTCACCTATAGCTTATTTAGAAAATATTGAGTATAATTTCCTGTGCTATACAGTGGATGCTTGCTGGTTATTTATTTTATATAAAGTAGTGTGTATATGTTATTCCCAACCTCATAATGTATCTGTCACAACACCCCACTTTCCTGTTTGGTAATCATATCTTTTAAGGAATTGTGTTGATGCTAAGAGAATGCTGCTCTTCATGGCTGAGCAGTTATTTCTGCCAGTGGAGAGATCTGGTCCAGGCATAATGCAGGTACAATGCACAGTAGAGGGGAGTGTGGACACTCCCCAGTTTTTATGTTTAAATTTTTGTCTTGCCATAAAATGTGAATTGTACTTTATAGCCTTTTACTAACATTAGGACTCAAACTTTTTTTTTTTCCCTTAATAATATGAGAACCACCTCATTGAAATGTAAAAATCAAGGAGATCTCACCCCATCTTCCACTTCTGTTTTTGTTGGCTGGCTTCATGCTCCAAGTTACAAAAATACCTCCTGTCTTCAAGATCTGAGAAATGTGTTTTTCCTCTGGATGAAGCTGCTTAGCTAACACAGATGGTCGCCCCAAACAGGTGAAGTTGGAATGCACTATGTGTGAGCAGTTGTGGTGTCTGTACATCTGACAAGGACAGGTTATTATCTTGAGAAGTGTGTAATGGGATGTATCTGCTTGAATCTACAAAGACTGAGCTTTCTTTCTGACTTTCCTATCTCTGGGTGAATTGTCTATGATGCTCATCACATTCTGATTTTAATACTTTATGGAGCCTCAGGACGACAAACCCAATATATGTCATAATGGCCTATTTGATTACTTTGAATTGAAATTACTTGAGAAATGGTCCATGTAAGACACACCCTGACCCTACTCTGCCCCTCTGAAGGTGCCCTCCCTGCATCTAGAGGTAGAAGGACACCCTTATTGCCAGAAAATAAGGAATTCAGGACCTGGAAACCTGTATTAACAAAACTGGCTCCTTCTTTAGTTTACTATCTCAAGCCTAGCCTCTGTTTAGATTCCTTGCTAATTAAGCACCTAAAGCCTAAATTTTTCACCATGTCAGTTGCTTACAAATTTATTGTTTCTTTGTCTAAAAGTACAAAACCTTCCTGCTTTGGTCACTGCTTAGGTCTCATTTTTATGATACCTTTGTACACAGAAATTAAACTTTTTTTCTTTTTTTCTGTTAATCTGTCTTGCATAAATTTTATTTTCAGTCTATCCACAAGAACCCAAAATCAGTAAAGGGGGAAATATCCCCTTCTAACAGTTTGCTCAGTAATAAAAGTTTGTTCTTTCTTTACTACTTATGTGGAAATAATTTCTGGGTTAGACAAAATTTTAGTCTTTAATTATATTTCAAAAATAAATTCAATCTCTTACTTTTAATTGTGTCATTCTATTTGTTAATATATAATAAAGCTAGGTAGTGAAATCTGGTAATATTTGGCTCCCATAATAGAGCATCATTTGGCCTTCCTTTCTGGGAAGAGAAATGAAATCCAGATTAACTGAAGTAACTGAATGGATCTCCTATTATCAAATTAATCACACAGAGGTTAATAATCTCTGTTCAAAGTAAATTGAGAGTCAGTTTACTGGATAATTGTACTGACCTGAGATTGAGGGAACCTGATCTTTTGCAAAATTATAGGAGCTACTTGTATCAGTTTCTTTCACGATTTGACCAGTCACTTTTTTTTTAATGTAAATGATGAAAATTCAGGAAAGTGAAAAAAAAAATATTTATTTAGAACAAGGATAATGCAGAATTGGGGCTTCCTTTGTAGCTCAGTTGGTAAAGAATCTGCCTGCAGTGCAGGAAACCTGGGTTCGATCCCTGGGTCAGGAAGATCCTCTGGAGAAGGAAATGGCCACCCACTCCAGTATTCTTGCCTGGAAAATCTCACGGACCTAAGAGCCTGGTGGGCTGCAGTCTGTGGAGTCGCAGAGAGTCGGGCAGAACTGGGCAACTAACACTTACTTAATGAAGGATATTGACGATTAGAAGGTAAAATCAACTGGGATATGATAAGGAGACACATTCCATTTAGATTAGAACCTTTCCCTTTAATGCATAAAGACATTAGATTGCTTTAAATTGCCATAAATTTACATAATATCATTCCCATGGTTTCCTTTTTTCTAGATGCTCCAAATAATTGTTTAAGAAATCTTGTTATTTAATATCATCCTTTGATGTGATCTTCCTTAGGGATGTGTAACATTTGGTAATTTGTGATCTTCAAATCACAAAGACAGATGTATTGTTAAAGTGTTAATCTCCAGATATCAAAAGAAAAGACAAGTACCTTGACTTGATTTCAGTCTAAATCTTTCTTGATGTCCCTGTGGTTATATGGGTTTCCATGGCAATGGAAGTATTTGTAGAAGTGAAGACATAAAATATGTGATTTGGGATCACAAAATCCTTGTAAAATGTCTTCCTTAAATTTATTCTTTTTTCTTCTTTCTCCATTTTGCATGTAGAAGGAAGAAAAGTGCATAGCTCAACTCTAATTATGTTGTTGACAACATATAGCCAATAAAATCCACCTCAGCTTCATTAATCAAAAGTGAAATTCAGTGCTTTTGATTTGCTAGCCCTACTTAATATAATCATAGAGCAGAATGGCTGGGACAGGAATTCAAGATTCTACATGTATGTAGTACTGCAGAATATATTGGGGAAAAATTAATTTGGAGAAACTTAGATCCTCCGTTTACTTTCACCACTTGGTGAACCTGAAATCATTGGTAACTACACTAAGGTTCAGTGTCTCATCAGCAAAATGGAGATAATATCTTGCTTTTTTATGGTTTGGTAAAAATCAAACAGTAAGTACCAAGCATATCACATAGGAGATGCCTGTTTGTGTGAGTGTGTGTGGTCAATTGCTCAGTCATGTCCACTCTTTGCAACCCCAGAGACTGTAGCCCACCAGGCTTCTCTATCCATGGAATCTTCCAAACAAGAATGCTGGAGTGGTTGACATTTCCTCCTCCAGGGGATCTTTCTGACCGAGGAATCAAACACATGTCTCTTGTATCTCAAGAATTAGAAAGCGGATTCTTTACCACTGTGCCACCTGTGAAGACCAATAGATACCTAACAAATTCAATTAATATATTAGCTATCACAAATTTATGTTATTTCAAGACTCACAGTGGAAAATAAATTACCAACTGAGAAAACCTATTGACTAATAGCAAACTAATGGCTCTAAGGGTTAGCGATATTCACTAAATGTAATCTGTGAAATGAATATTTTTTGTTAAGCTACACATCAAGCTATCTGTTTTACACTTGTTTCTTTATGATCCCATGGACTATAGCCCGCCAGGTTCCTCTGTCCATGGGATTCTCCAGGAAAGAATATTGGAGTAGGTTGCCATGCCCTCCTCCATAGGATCTTCCTAACCCTGCGTTGGCAGCTGGGTTCTTTACCAATGGCACCATTGGCAATCACTGAATGACTAAGTAATAACTTAGTTTTGATTGTTTGGTTGTCTGATATTCATCATGCAAAGTGGTTACTGTGAGCAGTATTTGCATTTACAAAAGTAGATAAATATATAAAATTCTAGAAAAAAACATTACTTCTATTACATTTAATTTTTCAAGAACTTTGTAAATAAATGTTTACAAAATTTTTGGTTAGATTTCCTGCACAATACAGAAAAAAACATATATAATGCATATAACCAAAACAATTTGAAATCTTCAAATATTTTAAAACTCACTCACCTAAAGCCAGACATCCTGGAATTGGAAGTTAAGTAGGCCTTAGGAAGCATCACTACGAACAAAGCTAGTGGAGGTGATGGAATTCCAGTTGAGCTATTTCAAATCCTGAAAGATGATGCTGTGAAAGTGCTGCACTCAATATGTCAGCAAATTTCGAAAACTCAACAGTGGACACAGGACTGGAAAAGGTCAGTTTTCATTCCAATTCCAAAGAAAGGCAATGCCAAAGAATGCTCAAACTACTGTACAATTGCACTCATCTCACACTCTAGCAAAGTAATTCTCAAAATTCTCAAAGCCAGGCTTCAGCAATATGAGAACCTTGAACTTCCAGATGTTCAAGCTGGTTTTAGAAAAGGCATAGGAACGAGAAATCAAACTGACAACATCTGCTGGATCATGGAAAAAGCAAGAGAGTTCCAGAAAATCATCTATTTCTGCTTTATTGACTATGCCAAAGCCTTTGACTGTGTGGATCACAATAAACTGTGGAAAATTCTGAAAGAGTTTGGAATGCAAAACCACCTGACCTGCCTCTTGAGAAATCTGTATGCAGGTCAGGAAGCAAGGGTTAGAACTGGACATGGAATAACAGACTGGTTCCACATAGGAAAAGGAGTACATCAAGGCTGTATATTGTCACTCTGCTTATTTAACCTACTTGCAGAGTACATAATGAAAAACGCTGGGCTGGATGAAACACAAACTGGAATCAAGATTGCTGGGAGAAATATAAATAACCTCAGATATGCAGAAGACACCACCTTTATGGCAGAAAATGAAGAAGAACTAAACAGCCTCATGATGAAAGTGAAAGAGGAGAGTGAAGAAGTTGGCTTAAAGCTCAACATTCAGAAAACTGAGGTCATGGCATCTGGTCCCATCACTTCATGGCAAATAGATGGGGAAACAGTGGAAACAGTGGCAGTGGCTGACTTTATTTGGGGGGGCTCCAGAATCACTGCAGATGGTGACTGCAGCCATATTAAAAGACACTTGCTCCTCGAAAGGAAAGTTATGACCAACCTAGATAGCATATTCAAAAGCAGAGACATTACTTTTCCAACAAAGGTCCATCTAGTCAAGGCTATGATTTTTCCAGTAGTTATGTATGGATGAGAGTTGGACTGTAAAGAGAGCTGAGTGCCAAAAAATTGATGCTTTTAAACTGTGGTGTTGGTGGAGACTCTTGTGAGTCCCTTGGACTGCAAGGAGATCCAGCCAGTCCATCCTAAAGGAGATCATTCCTGGATGTTCATTGGAAGGACTGATGTTGAAGCTGAAACTCCAATCCTTTGGTCACCTGATGTGAAAAGCTGACTCACTTGAAAAGACCCTGATGCTGGGAAAGATTAAGGGCAGGAGGAGAAGGGGACAACAGACGATGAGGTGGTTGGTTGGCATCACCAACTCAATGGACATGAGTTTGGGTGTACTCTGTGAGTTGGTAATGGACAGGGAGGCCTGGTGTACTGCATTCCATGGGGTCGCAAAGAGTCGGACACGACTGAACCATTGAAGTGAACTGAACTTTAGGAGTACTTGAAAAATTACTTTTTTCTATTCATTAAGGCAAAGAGAGCATTTCCCTTTCCCTCTTTCCAAGTTTATTTCCTTAGGAACATAGTAAAGCTGAGTCCCAAGTCTTTAGCTCTTGAAATACAGAAAAACCTTGCAGTGTATCACTGTACTGGGGCTTATTTAACTAAGTACCAAAAACTGAATGGCTTAAAAGAAATTTATTTTTCTCACATTTCTGGTAGCTAGACATTGAAAATCAAACTCTCAGTAGGCCCATACTCTCTTTGAAGGCTCTATACAAGATTTCATTTTTGCTTCTTCTTAACTTCTGGTTATGGCCAGCAATCTTTGGCTTTCCTTAGCTTGTAACTGCATCACTTCAATTTATATGTCTGTTTTCCTGGTCATCTTTTTTCTCTGAGTGTCTGTATTCATGTGACCCTGTTATAAGGACATCAGCCAGCAGATTTTGGTCCTTCTCAAATTGAACATGACTTCATCTGAACTAATTAAAAGTTACCAAACCAAAGTTGGGCCCACACTTTAGTAAACCGAACTTGCTCATATGCTTTAGTGAAAGCCAACCTACTGACATAGTGTTGTGGTGAAGCAAAGTGCAGTAATGTTTTTTGAGTTCCAAATAAGGAGACCAGGCAGCTCACACGCAAGAAAACTCAGACTCTGATGTGATACATATCAGCAAAGCATTTTTAAAGGCAAGGTGAAAGGTAAGGAATGTCCATGACCATCTTGTTTACTTCTTCCATTCGGTGTGGGTTTTAGTATTTGTAAAACAACTCAGTAATGTTCATCACATACTGTTATTTGTGTACTTTCAAGGTGGAACCAATGATGCTCTGACTGTCACATGGCATATTTCCTGGTCAAATTGTTACCACTTCTCCAGGCCACACTGTTTTGCTGTTGTTGTTACTAGATGTTCACATTCTTTGAATAGTTAATTCTTGAGCCAAGATTTTGTGACTCAGAGGAGGTCTGGAGATCACCTTTTCTACAAGTGGAAGGTAGAGTACACGGTAGTGAGGAGAGTCTATTCCATGAAGGCCCATAGGATTCTGCTTGGTTGCAATCACATCTTTAAAGTTTCTATTTCCAGATAATGTCTGGAGATTCTGAGATTCAGCATGGATGTGAATTTTGAAGAGAGACTATTTAACCCAATATAGTTTGCTCTCTGTATCCCAAAATTCACATTTGTCCTACATGAAAAATATACTTACTGCCTTCAAACATTCCAGAACCCTTAACCCATTACAGCATTAACTCTAAATACAAATTTCATCTAAATATCAACTTAAAAGTTTCAAATCTTTACAAGAACATAACTATTTTAGTACTTGATAATAAACATGTGAAACATTTTAAAATTATATATATACACATAAATTTATATTTTATTTATGGCTAAATAAAATACATATTGGCTCTTTTCATTTTCATGAAAACATAGGATTACCTGTCTATTTACACAAACACATGCATGCTCACTCCTGTTGGTATTTTAGTTGAGATTTCCTTGAATTTGTAGAGTAATTCCAATCTGTTAATTTATAAAAATTAAGCAAAATAACATGAAAAACACTAATATCTTAAGTGACAATCTTTTTAATACATATATCAATTTTATATTGCTGACATCATTTCTCTTAATAGTCAATAAAATTGGCATTCTTAGCCCTTCTTCTAACTGATCTTCTCCAATTCTTACATTTTCAATAATTACACTATCATTTCCATATCATTAGCTGGTAAACATATTATTTTTAAAGCTTGATTTTCAGTATACATTGTCTTTGTGAAATATTTATATTTCTTTACATTCTAAACCTAGGCTTTTTATAACGTGGGCTTTTTTTCTAGTGTTCAGGATTTATTCTAATTCTCATATTTGTTGAACTCAGTATTTTTTTTTTTTAATAAAACAAACTGACACATATTGTATACTCTTATTTCTATGTTTAGGAAGATATAAGATGCTTTTACCTTAAAGAAAAATATTTGGCTAGAAGATTTGAATATACTTTTTTGTATAGATGTATGAAATATTCATAGAATAGCAACTGCTATTCTTTGTGTATTTTTATAATTTTCTAAAATTAGAATATAATTATTTTTCAGAAGATTGATGGTAGTCAATTCTAATTTCTATCCATTTATCTACATTTGACTTTTAAAAAATATTCTGTATATAACTATTATATTAATACTGTGTGAATCGTGTGAATCCTTTCTCAGAAGTTTTAGTATATGTGCAGAAAGCATGAAGAATTAAAGTTTTACTTTCCCAAACATAAATGTTTTCATGAGTGACCTAAATTTCAAGGAATTGTTCATTCACAAATAATTTAATATCATCTCAGAAACACTTGTAATTCAGTGAGCTTGATTGTACTATCAGTTCACTGCTTACTAAGGCAATATAAACTGACATTTTAAAGTAATACTTAGTAATACACCTGGCTCGAAGGAACAGTTTTATTGCATGCTAGCAGAAAAAATGTATGCCCTTACCAATAAAAGGAAATTATTCTTAACCTACTAAACTGACATGATGTTCAATTAATTATTCTGATTCTTATTGGGTGGCACATCTAATGTGGTAACATGTGAGGCATCATTTTAAGATTTTATACAATATGATAAACATTACATAATTTAAAATATATTTTATAATGTATATTATATATTTTACATACTTATGTATATATATAGTTATTTCTAGTTTAAATAAACTGAATACAACTTTCTAAAAAAGTCTCTTCAGATGGCATCATCAGGACTGAGGTGAACTTGTACTGAATGGAGGTATGCTGAGAATGGCTGAGTGTCTTTAAGCAGCAAATAGCTCAGACAGAACTTGACACATTGATGATCAAGTATCATGAAAATGTAGCAGCATTTAAAAATGGAGTAATGGCCTTGGAGTAATGGCCTTAGAGTAATGGAAATGGGACTTAATTAAACTTAAAACATTCTGCATAGCAAAGGAAATAAACAGGATTAAAACACAAACTCAGAATGAGAGAAAATAATTGCAAATTATACAACCAAAAAAGGATTCATCTCTAGAATATATAAGCAGCACACACAGCTCAACATGAGGAAAGCATACAGCCCAATCAAAAAATGGGCCGAAGACCCAAACATTTCTCAAAGAAGACACACAAATGGCCAATACACACAAGAAAATATGCTCAGTATCACTCATTATTAGAGAAATATAAATCAAAACTACAATGAAGTTATCACTTCACACCAGTCAGAATGACCATCATCAAAAATCTATATACAATAAATGGTGGAGAGTGTGGAATAAAAGGAATCCTCTTGCACTATTGGTGGGAATGTAAATTGATACAGCCCTTATGGGGAACACTATGGCAATTCCTTAAAAAACTAAGAAAGAACTACCAACAATCCCAGTACTGGCCATATACCCTGTTCAGTTCAGTTCATTTCAGTCACTCAGTTGTGTCCAACTCTTTGTGACCCCATGAACCACAGCACACCAGGCCTCTCTGTCAATCACCAACTCCCAGAGGTCATTCAAACTCATGACCATCGAGTCGGTGATGCCATCCAGCCATCGCATCCTCTGTCGTCCCCTTCTCCTCCTGCCCTCAATCCCTCCCAGCATCAGAGTCTTTTCCAGTGAGTCAACTCTTTGCCAAAGTCTGAAGTTTCAGCTTTAGCATCAGTCCTTCCAATGTATACCCAGGGCTGATCTCCTTTAGGATGGACTGGTTGGATCTCCTTCCAGTCCAAGGGACTCTCAAGAGTCTTCTCCAACACCACAGTTCAAAAGCATGAATTCTTCAGCACTAAGCTTTCTTCACAGTCCAACTCTCACATCCATACGTGACCACTGGAAAAACCATAGCCCTGACTAGACTGACTTTGTTGGCAAAGTAATGTCTCTGCTTTTGAATATACTATCTGGGTTGGTCATAACTTTTCTTCCAAGGAGTAAGCGTCTTTTAATTTTATGGCTGCAATGACCATCTGCAGTGATTTTGGAGCCCAAAATAAAATTTGACACTGTCCACTGTTTCCCCTTCTATTTCCCATGAAGTGATGGGACCATATGCCATGATCTTGGTTTTCTGAATGTTGAACTTTAAGCCAACTTTTTCACTCTCCTCTTTAACTTTCATCCAGAGGCTTTTTAGTTCCTCCATACCCTGAAAAACCCATAATTGAAAAAGATGCACATACTCCAATATTCGCTGCAGCACTCTTTACAATAGCTATCACATGAAAGCAACTTAGATGTCCACTGAGAGATTAATGGATAAAGAAGTTGTGTACATATATACAATGGAATATTAGTCAGTCATAAAAAGAACACATTTGAGTCAGTCCTAATTAAGTGGGTGAATCTAGAGCCTGTTATGCAGAGTGAAATAAGTCAGAAGGAAAAACAAATATTGTATATTAGCACATATAAATGGAATCTAGAAAGATGTCATACTGATGAACCTAAATGGAGGGCATCAGTGGAGATGCTCACATGGAGAAGAGACTTGTGGACACAGTGGAGGAAGGATTTCAGTTCAGTTAAGTTGCTCATTCATGTCCGACTTTTTCTGACCCCCATGGACCTCAGCACACCAGGCTTCCCTATCCATCACCAACTCCTGGAGTTTACCCAAACTCATATCCATTGAGTCAGTGATGCCATCCAACCATCTCATTTTGTGTCATCCCCTTCTCCTCCTGCCTTAAATCTTTCCTAGCATCAGAATCTTTTAAAATAAGTCAGTTCCTCATAGCAGGGGGCCAAATTATTGGGAGTTTCAGCTTCAACATCAGTCCTTCCACAGAATATTTAGGACTGGTTTCCTTCAGGATGGCCTGGTTGGATCTCCTTTCTGTCCAAGGGACTCTCAAGAGTCTTCTCCAACACCACAGTTCAAAAGCATCAATTCTTCGGTGCTCAGCTTTCTTTATAGTCCAACTCTCACATCCATACATGACTACTGCAAAAATCATAGCCTATGTCAGAAGGTTTCTCTGTCCCTTTGGATACTTTAGTAAAACTCTGCTACGCAAAAGCTCTTTAGTGATCAAGTTTGGTCCCTGGTCCCAAAGCTCAATCTTCTTCAGAGATCATGAATCCAAAATGACATCGTTCACTGTAAGCTCTCAGTAGGCTTTTATGTAATTTATTGAATAAAAATTAAAGAACACATGTATCTATATACCATACTTACTGAAGAATTATTTTAGAAGCATCTGTAAAAAAAGATTGTACATCTAAATGAATGTATTTTTATATCCTAATGGGCAATATTCCCTTTACTATCAAAAAAAAATTTTAAGACTAAATCATTAACTTTTTTGAATTATTTAAGATTTTAAGTTGTATTAGGTTTTATGACATCAGACATATATTTAATATATTTTTCAAACTGTCACTGAATAATCAAACATGGAGGATCAAAGTCCTGAAATTTAAAAAAAAAAAATAAAAAATCTTTGAACTGGCAAAAAGAAAAAAAAAAAAAAAAAGCCTTAATAGGACAGACCTTTGTTGGCAAAGTAATGTCTCTGTTTTTTAATATGCTGTCTAGGTTGGTTACAACTTTCTTTCCAAGGAGTATATGTCTTTTAATATGATGGCTGCAGCCATCATCTGCAGTGATTTTCAAGCCCCCCTCCCCCAAAAAAACACAGTCTGCCACTGTTTCCACTGTTTACCCATGTATTTGCCATGAAGTGATGGGACCAGATGCCATGATCTTCGTTTTCTGAATGTTGAGTTTAAGCCAACTTTTTCACTCTCCTTTTTCACTTTCATCAAGAGGCTCTTTAGTTCTTCATGATTTTCTGCCATAAAGTTGGTGTCATCTGCATATCTGAGGTTATTGATATTTCTCCTGGCAATCTTGATTCCAGTTTGTGTTTCATCCAGCCCAGGATTTCTCATGATGTACTCTGCATATATGTTAAATAAGCAAGGTGACAATATACAGCCTTGACATACTCTTTTTCCTATTTGGAACCAGTGGGTTGTTCCATGTCCAGTTCTAACTGTTGTTTCCTGACCTGCTTACAGATTTCTCAAGAGGCAGGTCAGGAGGTCTGGTATTCCCATCTCTTTCAGAATTTTCCACAGTTTATTGTGATCCACGCAGTCAAAGGTTTTGGCATAGTCAATAAAGCAGAAATAGATGTTTTTCTGGAACTCTCTTGCTTTTTCAATGATACAAAAGATGTTGGCAATTTTATCTCTGGTTCTTCTGCCTTTTCTAAAATCAGCTTGAACACCTTGAAGTTTACATATTGTTGAAACCTGGCTTGGAGAATATTGAACATTACTTTTCTAGTGTGTGAGATGAGTGCAATTGTGCGATAGTTTGAGCATTCTTTGCTATTGCCTTTCTTTGGGATTGGAATGAAGACTGATATTTTCCAGTCCTGTGGCCACTGCTGGGTTTTCCAAATTTGCTGGCATATTGAGTGCAACACTTGCACAGCATCATCTTTCAGGAATTGAAATAGCTCAACTGGAATTCCATCACCTCCACTAGCTTTGTTCGTAGTGATGCTTCCTAAGGCCCACTCAACTTCACATTCCAGGATCAGATACCAAGGGAACATATCATGCAAAATGGGCTCAATAAAGGACAGAAATGGCATGGACCTAACAGAAGCAGAAGATATTAAGAAGAGGTAGAAGAATATACAGAACTGTACAAAAAGATCTTCATGACCCAGATAATCATGATGGAGTGAACACTCACCTAGAGGCAGACAACCTGGAATGTGAAGTCACATGGAGTAAGGAGATGGTGGGACAAATTGAGAGCATAGCATCAGAACATATACATTACTGTGTAAAATACATAGCTAGTGGAAATTTGCTGTATGGCACAGGGAACTCAAATCAGGTCCTCTATGACAGCCTAGAGGGGTGGAATGAGATGGGATGGGAGTTAAAGATACAGGTCATGTATGTATTAATATACCTATGGATGATTCATGTTGATGTATGGTAGAGACCAATTCAATACTGTAAAGCAATTATTCTCCAATTTTAAAAAAAATAAAATGAAAGTAAAAGAGTAGTGGCATCTGCAATTATTTGTCCAGCACAGGTTACAGGGGGACCTATATCTCTACTCAAAAATATGACTTGTCATGCAATTGAAATGAATCCACCATCTGTCTAAACCACTTACATAAAACTTACTCTTCTTTCACACCTCTACAAGTTTGCCTGCTGACCAGGTTAGGCTGTTGACCAGAGTACATGGAACCAACAGCTAATGTGTGTTACAGCCCTGAATTAACTGCTAGAGAGAGAAGCCCTTTAGTGGATAGCTTGGTCTAAACCTGCATAGGAACAATCCTTATGTACAGAGCACATTTCCTCTCATATTCATTAGCATACAGTTCTATCTGCAGTTTTGAAGTAGATAAAATCTGAAAATATTGTATGTATATGTCTGTACACACCGTCACCCAGAGCATGTCCCTCAGTGGGATTGGGGGCATGTGTCCCTTCTCCTGTGTCCTACACAAACACACATGTGCGTGCACACACACACACACACACACACACGAGTATATGTAAGTAAATCCTTTCCCATGTGTACTTTAAAAGCTACTCTTCTTATGAAATTGTAAAGTGCATAAGAAAGCTAATATTTGAGATATAGTAACAATTCTTAGATGATAGATGATAAATATAGTTTCAAATATGTTCAAATCAATAAGAATGTGGTAAAATTATATCAGCAAGGAACCAAATCAGGAATACAGTCAAGTTAAACATTTTTAATGAACCATTCAATTTTAATTTCAACTTATAGATAGTAGAATCATTGTTCCAAATATTAGAATGCATAAATCTGCATGGTGAGAAGACTTGATCACACCAGTTTCCCTCTTCCCCAAGAACCGCAGCACACCAAGCCTCCTTGTCCATCACCAACTCCCGGAGTTCACCCACACTCATGTCCATCGAGTCAGTGATGCCATCCAGCCATCTCATCCTGTCATCCCCTTCTCCTCCTGCCCCCAATCCCTCCCAGCAGCAGAGTCTTTTCCAGTGAGTCAACTCTTAGCATGAAGTGGCCAGAGTATTGGAGTTTCAGCTTGAGCATCAGTCTTTCCAAAGAAATCCCAGGGCTGATCCCCTTCAGAATGGACTGGTTGGATCTCCTTGCAGTCCAAGGGACTCTCAAGAGTCTTCTCCAACTCCACAGTTCAAAAGCATCAAATCTTCGGCGGTCAGCCTTCTTCACAGTCCAGCTCTCACATCCATACATGACCACTGGAAAAACCATAGCCTTGACTAGATGGACTTTTGTTGGCAAAATAATGTCTCTGCTTTTGAATATGCTATCGAGGTTGATCTTTAAGATATGCCTTATTTATTATGCTGATAAAACTCTTTTCCTCTCTTTTGTATTGACAGAGATGAATTTTTGTTCCCCATAATAGCATAATGCCGTCTATTTATTTTTGTTTTGTGCTGTGGAGAAATTTGAGAAATATGCAGTTTGTGTCAAGATGTATGTTATTTTTTGATATATGTGAATTTTTAAAACCTATTTTTCTTTTCCTTAATGTGGTGTATCACATTGGTTGATTTGTAAACAGTGAAGTGTCTCTTGAATAAATCCCACTTAATCATGGTATATGATACTTTTGTATGTTGTTGAATTTGGTTTGTTAATATTTGTTCAGAACTTTTGCATCTATACTCATTAGTATGTTTGCCTGTTTTTTTTTTTTGTCATGTCTTTGTCTGGTTTTGTTATCAGAGTAATGATTTCCTCATAGACTAGATTTGGCAGTGTTATATCTTCATCAATTTTTTTGAAATAGTTTGAGAAAAATAGATATTAGCTCTTCCTTATATGTTCAGTAGAATTCTTCTGTAAGTCCTGGACTTTGTTTCCTGGGAAGTTTTTTTTTTTTTTCTTTTTCTTTTCTTTTTTTTTTAACATCAATTTCACTGGTAGTAATTGGTCAGTTCAGATCATCTGTTTCTTCTTGATTCAGTCTTGGCCGGTTGTATGCTTCTAGAACTTTGTGTATTTCTTTTAGATTGTCAAATGTATTGGTATATAAATGTTTGCAGTATTCTCTTAAATTTTTGTATCTCTGATATTGGATTTTATTTTTTCTCTTTCATTATTTATTTTGTTTATTTGATTCCTCTCTTTTCTTCTTGGTAAGTATAAAGGTTGGTTAAGCTTGTTTATCTTTTCAAAAAAAGTTCTTTTTTCATTGACTTTTCTACTATTCTTTGACCTCTACTTTATTCATTTTCTCTCTGATCATTACTATCATCATTCCTTCTGCTGACTTAAGGATTTTTTTTTTTTTTCTAATTCCTTAAGATGTAGTAGATCAGGTTGCTTATTGAGATTTTTCTTTTTTCTTGAGGAAGGCCTGAGATTTTTTTCCTCTTAAGAACTGATTTTGCTGCATCCCATAGATTTTGAAGTGCTATATTTCCAATTTTATTCATCTCAAGGTTTTTATGATTTCTTTTTGATTTTTTCATTGCCCCATTTGTTTTTAGGTAGCATGTTGTCTAGTCTCCATGTGTTTGTGCTTTTCCCATTTTTCTTCCTGCAGTTGATTTCTGGTTTCTTATTTCTGTTGTAAGAAAAAAAAAAAACTTGATATATTTTCTTTTATCCTCTTAAATCTTTTTTTTTTAAATTCCAGGACCTTATATATTTAATTTAAATTAATTAATTTATTTTAATTGGAGGCTAATTACTTTACAGTATTATAGTGGTGTTTGCCACATATTGACATGGTTCAACTATGGGTGTACATGTGTCCCCCATCCTGAACCCCCCTCCCACCTTCCTCCTCATCCCATCTCTCAGGGTCATTTGCAGTGCACTGGCCCTGAGCACCCTGTCTCATGCATAGAACCTGGACTGGCTATCTGTTTCACATATGGTATTATACATGCTGCAATGCTGGTCTCCCAAATCATTCCACCCTCATCCTCTCCCACAGAGTCCAAAAGTCTCTTCTTTACATCTGTGTCTCATTTTCTGTCTCATATATAGGGTCTTCATTACCATCTTTCTAAATTATATATTGATTAATATACTGTATTCGTGTTTTTCTTTCTGACTTACCTCACTCTGTATAATAGGCTCCAGTTTTATCCACCTCACTACAACTGATTCAAATGCATTCTTTATAGTAGCTGAGTAATATTTTGTTATGTGTGTGTACTACAACTTTCTTATCCATTTGTCTGCCGATGGACATCTGGGTTGCTTCCATGTCGTAGCTACTGTAAACAGTGCTGAAATGAACATTGGGGTACATATGTCTCTTTCAATTCTGGTTTCCTCGGTGTGTATGCCCGAGGGTTCCCTCTTCTCCACACCCTCTACATCATTTATTGTTTGTAAACTTTTTGATAGCAGCCATTCTGACCGACGTGAAATGGTGCCTAGTTGTGGTTTTAATTTGCATTTCTCTGATAGTGAGTGATGCTGAGCATCTTTTCATGTGTTTATTAGCCATCTATATGTCTTCTTTGGATAAATGTCTGTTTAGTTCTTTAGCCCATTTTTGGTCGGGTTATATATTTTTCTGGTATTGAGCTGCACAAGCTGCTTGTACATTTTGATATGTGTTTTGTGGCCTAGTCTGTGATCTATCCAGAAGAACATTCCATATGAGTTTGAAAAGAATGTGTGTTTTGAACATCTAAGTTATTTGTTTTAGTTTCTCCTCTTAAAAATATTATTTATAAATATGTGGCCCTTAATACTTCTAAAAAGTGTATCAACATGCACAGAAGATTTATAGTTTTTGCCCAATTTTAAGAGCTTTACAGAATCTATGTAAATCTGTTGAGAACTGTTTTTCCAGATTCAGAACCCATGTTATTGATATTAATTTAAAACAGTGTCATTTCTAATAACAGTGCTATTTATACTCCAAGTCAAATGTAGCACTCTATGAAACTTTAACCCTAGAGAGTTTCTTCTAGTTTAGCAGTCATCCTTTATATATACTGTTTAGGGAAAATTAATAAGTAATCTTTTATATTATGCTATTCAAAATATGCTTTCACAAGGACATTTTATTTCAAACATATTTTTGAATAAAGAAGATTTTTTTCTTATTGTTTGCTTGTTTTTCTCTATCAAAAAAAAAGGAAATTATGGCTTTATGTAACTGCACCAACAAGTATATCAGTAGAGGCTTAACTAAAATTTAATCTCCTGACTCTTTCCTAAATTCTATCCACTCTACCAGTGGATCTCGGTGCTAATCTTTTGACGAACACCTGACTGTATGATTTTACATAACCACAGTACAGAGAAAAAAGCAAACAGAATAGGAGTTTTATTAAAGTATATGTTTTCAGAAGTGTCCTATATTTTAACATGTTGCCTTTTGTGTATAAAAATATCATTTAGCTTATTTTAATGACAAAATGCAATGTTGCCAACTTTAAACTTGAGCCTCAGTTTATTTTCTAATTTACAAAACTCTGAATTCTAAGGATTATCTTCTATTCTACAGATACCTAAGATTCATTCAGTTACCATTAGCCTAACTGAGTTATTACTAAGTCTGATTTTCTCTCTCTTCTTCACTAAAATAATAGGTAAGCATTTGACTTAGCCTTACTCTGCTCATGATGTATAATTTAATGCATAATATTGATCTAATAAGTCAAGAAATACTATCAAAATCTGGAACATATTTGAATTGATGATCTCATTAATTTTCAGTCATCTTAAATTTTAAGTAATAAGAAGCAATGATAATTAAAATAATTATTGCTAATGAATATCATCTCAGATATTTATTTAATCCCCTATTGCTCACTTAAAGGAGTTTTTAGCCAAAAATATCCTACTGTTTATAGATACTGCTCCATTCATACAATCTGCAGAGAGTCATGTATTCTTATAGCTTTATTAGCTAGTGTCAGTAAAACTAAGTCACATTATAATGTTTTTTTTTCCAATCATCTACTCAGAATACATTTTCAACTAAGTACATAAAGATGTAGACTTCTGCTTTGGAGAGCTATTTAAAAATATGTTCAGAAATTTTAGGATATTTTTCAATACCTGATTTTTAAGGATTATTTTCAGAGCTCCTGTTTATATTAGAAAGGTGGCACTGGTGGTAAAGAATCTGCCTGCCAGTACCGAAATAGTAAGATGCAGATTTTATTCCTGGATCAGAAAGATTTGCTGGGGGAGGAAAATGCATCTCACTCTAGTATTCTTGCTGGGAGAAGCCTACAACAGAGGAGCCTGGTGGTCTACAGTTCATGTGGTTTCAAAGAGTCAAACATGACTAAATGTCTGAGCAGCATTCTTTTATTATACCTTTATTAAATAAAAGTATTTGTTATACTTTTATTAATCAATTTTAATTTTCATCACATGATTAAAAATATATATGACCAAAATGTATATGCAACATGTGACTTTTCTTCTTTGTACAGTTTCATTGGTGTGTTTTCCTGTTTATGTTTTAGCAACTTATCAAGTACAGTAATCAAGATTGCTATATAGTGACATTCACTTACTCATTCAATAAAAATACTAAAAATTCAGTTCTTGCTATTTTTTTTTAATATCTTCAATCTAGTTAAATGCTGTAATCAGAATGGGCTAACATGTCTTTCTTAAAAGTACAATTCTGCTTTACTCTGAATTAAAGAAAACTTTTTATTTTTTTCTTATAGGAGAACTTAAACATATTATTTTAATTTCAACAATATAAGCTAATTTTGATATGAGAATTGATGAGCAATATGCAAGTTAGAACTTTTATAATTTTGAGTGTAAAGGTAAAAGCTGCCTACCAAACAAGGCAAAATGGGAGAGGGAAAGTAGATAAACGATTGTTTTCACTAAAAGCTTTTATTATTTCTAAATTAAATTTCAGTAAAGCTAGTTCTCACTGATTTAGTAAAGGCAGCTTAAGTAACACTTTCAATCAATAAGTGTAGTTGCTACTTCTGCATTTTATGGGACATAATATATGCTCGAATAGCTGGATTGTGATTATGCCACAAGAACCTTCCATGTCTACTTTTCTTTTGGGAGTAAATACATAAACCAATATTTATTGCTATTTTATTACTCTAAGTGAAATTATTTGAACTTGGAAAGGCCAGATCATGAGGCAAAGCAAGCTTTTAAGAGAGCTGCATGGTAGCTTTGCTCTTCAGCAGTAGCAGTGATTACCCAGCGATCACCACCTTTTATAATGTTTGAAGTTGGTACATATAGAACATGGACAATTAGTAATAAGTGATAATTTTGCCTCTTTCTCCCTGGCAAAGCCTTAAGAGGTTAATCCAGCTCTCTGTTTACTCTAGAAATGATGGCAGGTAGAAAACATACAAATTTAGAATCTGGTTTCATTTTAAATTTATGACTTAGATGGTTTTTAGTGCCGCCTGATATTTCTACTACATACATGTAGTGTTTAATAAATAATATTAAATAAAAATAATAGGAACAGACAAATTAGTCTATTCTCTCATTATCCCAAAATTCTGTTTCACATCTTCCCTCTTTTCAAACCCCCATCCCTTCAATATCCTGCTGACTCTCAGCTGAAGAGTTTATTCATTGTTACACTAAAATAGAAGTTCTCAGATGATAACTACATTCCACCAGTGAGAAAAGTAAATTGGCACTCTGGATTTTTTTTTTTTTTTTTTTGAGGAGAAGGAATGTGTAATATGCAGCACAGTCTACTGGGCCCCTTCATGCCCAATATACCACAGCGGAGAATGCAGACACGAATCTCTTGCTCCCATATGTGTACACACAGACACACACACAGACACACACACAGCCACACCCTTCCCAATCAGAAAAGAAGAGGAAACACACACCAGGCACTGACTCAGTACTGTTATCAAAACTTACTCCTGAGCATTCTCTGACACTGCCGATCCCGGCAGTAAAATGAGGCCTCCACTTTCTGGTTCTCCTCCGTCCCTTGTCTCTCCATAATTCAAGTGTTTCTTCATTATGTCTGTGGCTCATTCTGAGGTGAGCACTGAAGAAAAAGAGGTTTCACAGAACACAGACTAATATAGCTGGGGGTGGCTGGTATGTAGGGTTTTTCAAGGAGCTGTACAGTCACATGTTCGAGTGTATGTATGGCTACGCAGGTTTCCGTTGTTAATGTAATTAACACTTTGAAATCCCTGTGAAGTTACCTATTACTTTGCTTCTGTGAAGTTCCTTGGATGACTCATTATAAACAAGAAATTGTCTGGGTATAATTTTCAAGTACAAAAAGATTCTTGTGTTTTACCTACTGTATTCCATTTGTCTTCCCAATCCTGAAATTGGCAGTTTCCATGCAACCAAAGAAAAGTATAATTAAGAAGGTGATATTTTTAATATGGTCATCATCAGTTCACTTAATGTCTATATATGCCAGGGATTATCAGTGGAAGATGTTTTAGAAAGTCTGGTAGAGGGTGAGGGAAGCACTCAGGACAGAGGGCACATGTACGTATGGCCAATTCATACTAATATATGGCAAAAACTTCACAAGTAAAGTAGTTGGAGAATTCCAATTAAAATAACTAAATAAATTTTAAAAAAGAAATAAGTAAGAATAAGGCTAACAATATTAATAAAACAAAAAATAAAGCAAAGCAAGTCTGGTGGATACATCAGTGACAATCTTGCTAAGATTACCCACCTGCATTAGCTGCTTTAAGAATTTCCATTTGGGCTGCAGAGCAGTGGCGGTTGGCTTTTCCCCTGTGCAGGGCTCCGAATCATGGTCCTCTCGGTGATGTCTGCACAGGCAGAGAGCGCCCCACTATCGTAATGGGATTTCCTTTGATTCTTGCTTACAGCTGTGATAACTTTGTCCTTAGTTCATATTTTTCTTCATGAACTTTGCTAAAAACAGCAAGAAGGAATCATCGTATGGAATATCCTAAACATTCCATACCATTTTCTTTGGTTTTACGGTCTCAATAAGTGTGTAGTCTATTCTCAAAAATACATCAAATAATGGTTTGACCAAATGTTTATTTTATTTCCTTTTTTTCAGATTGAAGGATAATTGCTTTACAATACTGTGTTGCCTTCTGCCATACATCAACATGAATCAGTCACAAGTATACATATATCCCCTCCCTCTGAACCTCCCTCCACCTCCCACCATACCCTACCCCACTAGGTTGTCATAGAGAAATGAGTTGAGCTCCTTGTGTCACACAGCATATCCCATTTACTATCTGTTTTACATATGGTAATGTACATGTTTATGTACTGTTCTGTCAGTCCATCCCACCTCTCCTTCCCCCACTGTGTCCACAAGTCTGTTCTCTACGTCTGTGTCTCCCCTGCTGCCCTGCAAATAGGTCCATCAGTACCATCTGACTAGATTCCATATGCATGCATTAATAGACAGCATTTGTCTTGCTCTTTCTCACCTATTGCACTCTGTTTAATAGGTTCTAGGGTCATCTACCTCATTAGGTCAAATGTTTATTAGTATTATTTTAATACCAACTCTATTTTGAACCATATGAAACTCATGTAATATTTCCTCATCACTTTTGTTCAGCCACATTTAAGGTTGTGTTACTACCAACACTTCCAAATTGTATCTATTTCAAGAAACATGTTTAGCAAATATTTTTAAAAGGCAAGTTAGAGGCTTATTTTTCCTTTAGTTAAAACATATATGAAGTAAGACATCACATGTCTTCTTGTGGCAGCTTTATGCTTATTAGAGACTAGTAATGAGTGCCTTTGTAGTAGGAAATGGCAACCCACTCCAGTATACTTACCTGGAAAATTCCATGGACAGGGAAGTCTAGTGGGCTACAGTCCATGGGATCTCAAAGAGCTGGACACAACTGAGTATGCATGCAATGATTGTCTTCCATTCTCAGTACATCGGAGATACAGGCAGACCTCCTTTTACAGTATTTCATTTTCTGCACTTCACAGATGCTACTTTTTTTTTTTTTTAATAAATTGAAGGTTTGTGCAACCCTGCATCTAGAAAGTCTGAAGTGAAGTGAAGTGAAGTGAAGTGAAGTGCAGTCGCTCGGTCGTGTCCGACTCTTTGCTACCCCATGGACTGTAGCCTACCAGGCTCCTCTGTCCATGGGATTTTTCAGGCAGTAGTACTGGAGTGGATTGCCATTTCCTTCTCCAGGGGATCTTCCCAACCCAGGGATTGAACCCGGGTCTCCCGCATTGTAGACAGACTCTTTACCATCAAAGCATGTCTTCATTTCCTATCTCTGTGTGATGTTTTGGTTATTCTTACAGTACTTCAAAATTTTTCATCATTAGTATATTTGTTACAGTGATCTGTGATCAGTGACATTTGACATCACTATTGTAATTGTTTTGGGGTACCACAAACTAATCCTAAGATGGTGAAGTTAGTAAATATTATGTGTGTTCTGACTGCTCTACTGATTGGCTGGTCCCCGGTCTCTCTCCCTCTCCTCAGACCTCCCTATGAAACAGCATGTTGAAATTAGACCAGTTACTAACCCTCTAATGACTTGTAAGTGTTCAAATGAAGGGAACATATTAAATCAAAATGATTAATTAGCTAGGAAGACATGTCAGAAGCCAAGATAGGACAAAAACTGACTTGCACCAAACAGCCAAATTATGAGTGAAAAGGCAAAGTTCTTGAAGGAAATTAAAGGTGCTATTCCAGTGAACACATGAATTATCGGAAATTAAAGAGACTTGTAACTGATTCAGACTTTAGTGGTGGAATAGAAGATCAAACCATCCACAACATTCCCTTAAGCCAAAGCCTAATCCAGGACAAAGTAACTCTCCAATTCTGTGAAGTCTGGTAGATCGGCAAAAGCTGCAGAAGAAAAGTCTGAATGAGCTAGTGGAGGTTGCCTCATGAAATCTGAGGAAAAATCCTATCTCCATATCATAGAAGTACAGATTTACAGTGTAGACAAAGCAGCCTTATATTGGCAGAAGATGCCATCTAGGACTTTCATAGCTAAAGAGGAGGAGTCAATGCCTAGCTTCAAAGTTTGAAAAGACAGGTTTTGAAAAGTCCTGCTAGGGACTAATGCAGCTGGTGACTTGTAAGTTGAAGCCAAAGCTTATTTACCATTCCTAAAATCCTAGGGTCTTTAAGAATTATGCTAAGTGTACTCTGTCTATGGTCTGTAAATGGAGCAATGAAGCCTGGGTAACAAACAGCACATCTATTTAGAACATGGTTTACTGAATATTTTAAGGCCATTGTTTATATCCACTGCTCAGAAAAATATTCCTTTCAAAACACTACTGCTCATCAAAAATGCACTTGGTCAACCAAGAGTCTGATTGAGATGTATAAGATTAATATTGTGTTCATGCCTGCTAACACAACACTACTTTGCAACAAAGGTCCCTCTAATCAAGGCTATGATTTTTTCTGTGGTCATGTGTGGATGTGAGAGTTGGACTATAAAGAAATCTGAGCACCAAAGAACTGATGCTTTTGAACTATGGTGTTAGAGAATAATCTTGAGAGTCCCTTGGATTGCAAGGAGATCCAACCAGTCCATCCTAAAGGAGATCAGTCCTGGCTGTTCATTGGAATGACTTATGTTGAAGCTGAAACTCCAATACTTTGGCCACCTGATGCACAGAGCTGACTCATTTGAAAAGACCCTGATTCTAGGAAATATTGAGGGCAGGAGGAGAAGGGGAAGACAGAGGATGAGATGGTTGGATGGCATCACCGACTCAATGGACATGGGTTTGGGTGGACTCCGGGAGTTGGTGAGGCACAGGGAGACCTGATGTTCTGTGGTACCTGGGGTTGCAAAGAGTCGGACACGACTGAACAACTGACCTGAACTGATCTGAACACAACATCTGTTCTGCAACTCATGAATCAAGGAGTAATTTCAAATTTCAAGTCATCTTATCTAAGAAATACATTTCCTAAGGCTATAACTGCCACAGATAGTGATTCCTCTGATCAATCTGGGCAAAAGTAATTTGAAAATCTTTTGGAAAGGATTCAACATTCTAGATGCCATTAAAAACATTCGTGATTCATGGGAAGAGATCAAAATGTCAACCTTAACAGGAGTTTGGAAAAAGTTGAGTCCAGCTTTCATGGATTATTTTGAGGAGTTCAAGATTTCAGTGGAGGAAGTAATTACAGATGTGGTGAAAACTGCGAAAATCAGAATTAGAAGTGAAGCCTAAAAATGTGACTGAAATGTTCCAGTCTCGTGGCAAAACTTTCACAGATGAGCAGTTGCTTCTTATAAATGAGCAAAGAAAGCAGTTTCTTGAGATGGCATCTACCCAGGTGAAAATCCTGAGAAGATCATTGAAATGACAACCAGCATTTTAGAATATTGCTTGAAATTATTTGGCAAAGCATCAGTGAGTTTGAACAGAATTTCCAATGTTGAAGTTTCTATTGTGGCTAAAATGCTATCAAACAGCAGCATTGTATGTTGCAGAGAAATTTTTCATAAAATAAATTAATCAATCAGTGTGGCAAAATCCATTGTTGTCTTATTTTAAGAAATTGTATCAATATTCTCCACTATGCTCAGTCAGCACTCATCAATATCAAGAGAGTACCCTCCACCAACAAAGAGATAGAACTCAGTGAAGGCTCGGTTGATGGTTAGCATTTTTAGCTAAAACTAAAAAGTAAAGTATTTTTTTTTTCCATTAAGGTATGCACTTTGTTTTTTAGACATAATGTTATTATTGTACGCTTGAATAGTATTGTGCACTACATAATAGTATAAACATAACTTTTGTATGGACTGGGGAAAATTTTTGTGTGACTCACTTTATTGTGATATATGCTTTATTGTGGTGGTCTGGAACCAAAGCCACATTATCTCCAAGGTATGTCTATAGGAGATTCCTGATGGAGTTTCCGTCTACTCTTCGTCATTGTAGAGAAGAAGACAGAAAAGGGGTCAGGGAGAAATTGCTTGTTTCGTTGATCACAGAGAGTGAATCATCCTTATTCTCATTGGCCAAAGCTTTAACAATGGTGGCTATGGCATTTCAACTGGGAATATTGTACAACTTCTGTAATACAGGTGAGTGAAGTCACCCAGTCGTGTCCCACTCTTTGCGACCCCATGAACTGTAGCCTACCAGTCTCCTCTGTCCATGGGATTTTCCAGGCAATAGTCCGGAGTGGATTGCCATTTCCTTCTCCAGGGGAATCTTCCCAGACCCAGGGATCACAGGGGTTATTCAATAATAAGGAAGGAGAGGTTGGGTACAGAAGAGACTGAATACTTCCATCATCACATCTCTACATGTACTGCACATTTCACTTCATCTCCGCTACTTTGGATGAATATTTAGGATCTTTATAAAAACTGAAAAGTATATCTGATGCACAATCTTCCCATTTTCTACTATATACTCATTCACAGTTGGTTGTTAAGACTTCACTTGTGTGACTTGCCTCTTTTGGATCGTCAAGATTTGCCTCTCTACTCAGTTATTTACATTAACCTTTAAACCTACAACCTTATGAAAGAATGTGTGTTTTAAAACTTTTGTAATTAACCTCCAATTAAAAAAATAAATTTATACTTTAAAAATAAATAAATAAAACTTTAGTTATATAGCCATCCTCTGCCATCTAATGCCAATATCTCTCAGGCCAAACTGTCCAATAAGGTGGGTGTTACCTTTTGAATTACATAAATAAAATATAATAAAAATTCAGCTTCTAAGTTGCACTGGACACATTGATTCAAGTGTTCAATAACTGCATATGGCTAGTGACTAACATATTGGGCAGTACTGATTATATACTACCATCTTTGTACAATATATATTGGACAGCCCTGTATAATGAAAATAAACAAATTTCTTAGTACCAGAAGATAATGAAACAGTAATTATCAAAATTTGAGAGATGCAACAAATTTTTATATGAAGGAAAATGTGTAGCTTTAAGTGCATACTTTAAAAAAGCACATTCAGCTCTAATGAGTTTAGAAAAACACAAAATCTCCAGTGATTATAAGGGAAATAAATGAATCAAATGGAAAATAGGCAAATGAAGAGGATTAGCAAAAGCCAAAAGTTGGTTCTTTGAAATTAGTAATGAAATTCATCAACCACTATTAAGGCTTATCCAGGAAAAACAAGTGTCTCCTACAAAATAAGTGTTAAGAGTAAAAGTAGGAATCCCATATATCATATGGAGGAGAGAGTGAATGCTGCTGAGGTGAAGGTCTACATGAAGTTGGCTCTGTCTTGGTAGTGAGTGATGTCAAAAAAGCAAAATGTAACTCTCTAAGAAGTCTTTAAGAAAGTGAATAATGCTTTGAAATGCATTAAAGGGAAACAAAAATAATTGTTATCAGTTTGAGAAAATCGCCTGTGATGTTTTACACCAGAAGAATGGACTTTTTTTATTTTTAAGACAAGTCCAGACTTAGCAAGCAGAAGTCTAGCAGAAAGTGCACAAACCAAGGGAAGAATATTTGTTTAACCATCCACTCCACCAAAGATTTTTTTTTTTTTTTTTGGAATCTACTCTGCATTCAGATCACATTTCCTATATCACCACTTTGGCAATGAACAGTTTTCTGCTCTGCCTTAATGGTGGTTGTGCAGGGTCAGTGCCTGACTCTTCAAGCACTCTGAGTTCTCAAAAGGCGTTTGTTCAGTATCAAAGTTCTGGATAGAAGTATCCAGTGAATCCCTGCCAAGAGCTCAAGCCACTGTTGCCAGCAAGGGGCTAAGGAGAGAGACCTAACCTCCTTGCCTCCCACTAAGACTCATAAAATGAGTTTCTCCCCAGGTGGGACATATGTGTGGCAGTTGAAAAGAATTCCAATACACAATGGTACCTTTTATTAATGTAACTGTTTTTCAAATTAGAGTATAAACTTTCATATAGCAGAACCTAAGTATATCTCACTGATCTCAGTAAAGACATGCTAATCCATAGTTTTAAGTTTGACAGATTTGTTCGTTTTTTTTTTTTTTGATTTATTGCTTTTTATGTGGTAGGTAGAGTTTCACAAGGTAACAAATTATGAGAACCTTATTTTGGTATCAGACTTAAGTACAGTAGCTAAAATGGTGATTAAATCATTGCAAGAGGAAATAAGAATAACTTGTCAAGTCAGATAGACCATCCTATTGGACACCCAGAACAGACTCAAACTAAGAGGGTTGTGGCCTTGCTTTAAGGTTCTGTTAAATGCAGCCTTTATTTTTGGGGGCTCCAAAATCACTGCAGATGGTGACTGCAGCCATGAAATTAAAAGACACTCCTTGGAAGAAAAGTTATGACCAACCTAGTTAGCATATTCAAAAGCAGAGACATTACTTTGCCGACTAAGTTCTGTCTAGTCAAGGCTATGGTTTTTCCTGTGGTCATGTATGGATGTGAGAGTTGGACTGTGAAGAAGGCTGAACACCGAAGAACTGATGCTTTTGAACTGTGGTGTTGAAGAAGACTCTTGAGAGTCCCTTGGACTGCAAGGAGATCCAACCAGTCCATTCTGAAGGAGATCAGCCCTAGGATTTGGTTGGAAGGAATGAGGCTAAAGCTGAAACTCCAGTACTTTGGCCACCTCATGAGAAGAGATGACTCATTGGAAAAGACTCTGATGCTGGGAAGGATTGGGGAAAGGAGGAGAAGGGGACGACCGAGGATGAGATGGCTGGATGGCATCTCTGACTCATTGGTGATGGACAGGGAGGCGTGGCATGCTGCGGTTCCTGGGTTTGCAAAGAGTCAGACACGCTGAGCGACTGAACTGCACTGAACTGAAATGCAGCTTTGGACATAGAGGATATCTGAACTCTAATTATTTATATTCCATGGCCTGGATGTGTGTCACTTCATCTTTTGATTAGACCTTTCAACTGACTGTTGCTATTAGTGAAATCAGGGTCATGTGTATGCATGCTTACAGATTTTAAGATTTTAGAGTTTATTCCATAGTGTAAGGTATGTCTTTGAAGGCAGTCATCACGTGTTATCACAGAAAAATGCAATTTTAAAAACTGAATTCTATGTAGCACTTAATTTGCTTACGAATTAGTATCTACTTATTGACTTTTAAGTTCATTCTACAAATACGTATTGAATCCCTGTAAGGTGTTAGGTGTGCTTCTGTGGCTGGTGATAACCACAGTGAATGAATCTGTCCTAAACCCCTGTCCTTATAGGGCAGATGCCAGAGTTTGTAGTATATCAGAGAGATATACTACACACATCCAACAAGATGTCAATATGCTTCTGAAACAATCTCTTGATATAAATATGAAAGCATTGTTGTTGTTCAGTTGCTCAGTTGTGTATGACTCTTTGCGACCCTATGGACTGCAGCACACCAGACTTTCCCATCCATCACCATCCCCAGAGCTTGCTCAAAGTCATGTCCATTGAGTCAGTGATGCCATCCAACCATTTCATCCTCTGTCATACCCTTAAATTCAATATAAAAAGAGTGGAAATTTTTTTCTTAGCTATCATTCATGAGTATGTTCAGATTTTGTTTTAGGTTATCTGATTTATACTAAAATGCATTTATAACTACATTTCATTTATGATATGCATTATAAGTGCATCTCATTTATAATATCTCTATTATATTTGTATTTTGGCAAAACTGTAGGTGTTTACCACCTTGCAGACAAGTCAGTTTGTATTCCAGTTCTAGTGAAAGTGATAAACATCTCTCTCCAAAAAATCTAATTTCCTAATATGGCCTTGGTAGATGTATTATACATAATTTATTCATTAATTTAAATACAGATAAGTAAGTATAAGAAAAAAATTAAATATAATTTAATTATAGAACTAGTACTAGATCCTGCACTCAAAAAATAGAATAACATTTCTGTCTATGTGGAAAAAAATTTAGCACTTTGTATTGCTTTAAAAAGTCTAATGCAAGCTTATTTTTATATAGACTGTATAGTTTACCTTAAACATTTGAAGATTCATATATGTATGTCTGGTAAGCCTATAAACCTGTCTTAAAAGTGAAGCTGATCTTGTGAAAAGAAATTTAGAAAACTAAAGTATACCTGAGACTCTCATTATAGTATGCATTAAATTTGGGGAAATTTATTCTGAGATATATGATTTTGACTCTAAAATTTAAAAACCTATTTCTCATAATTTTCCAAAATATATTAAAGAAAGAGAAATTATTAGTTCAAATGAATAAGATTTTTAATATTCCCCAGTAGTGGATTACAGTGAGTAAACATTTTATTATTAGAAGAAATTGCTTCCCATAAGAGATATTATTAAACATCAGTGGAAGAAAGCAAAGATAAATTAACAGCCTTTGTGACAAACCAGCAGTCACTGGAATCTTGGGAGGAGAATTGCTACTTTAAGACTTTGTATGGATGCTTCCAGATGAGGAAAATTCTGTGATGGAATACAGTGATTTTAAGTCTACCATTTTGCAGGGTTAAGGAACAGGAGAGTCATAAGAGTAATATCCTAAGAGGGAAACAATATACAATATATTAATTTTACAGGTCATTTTCATGATAGAATTAAAAGGTAAATGTAGCATAATTACAGAGGAAAAAAAACCCATAAATATATACATATTAACCAATTACAAAAAGAGAGCACTAACATTTACAGACATCCTCAGGGTATGTTATTTGTTTGCTTTATTCTTGTGTCATATCAAATTATCTATATCACCAAGTATGTACTGTATAAATTTGAACAATCACTTTCCCTACATTATGGTTATTATATATCATATCATGGGCTTCCCAGATAGCACAATGGTAAAGAGTCCACCTGACAATACACGAGGTGCAAGAGACATGGGTTCAGTCCCTGCGAAGCAAAGATCCCCTGGAGTAAGAAATGGAAACCCACTCCTGCATTCTTGCCTGGAGAATTTCATGGAAAGAGAAGCTTGTCAGGCTTTAGTGCATGGGGTTACAAAGAATTAGACACAGTGAGGGAATGAGCACATACTGTATTAGTCTTTGTTATCTCAGTGGTAAAAATCAGCCTGCCAATGCAGGAAACCTGGGTTTGATCCCTGGGTCAGGTAGATCCCCTGAAGAAGGGAATGGCTACTCCAGTATACTTTTTTCTCTTTTTTTATTTGTTTATTTTAATTGGAGACTAGTTACTTTACAATATTTTGGTGGTTTTTGCCATCCATCAACATGAATCAGCCACAGTGCACATGTGTCCCCGCATCCTGCAGTTACCTTCCTCTTCACCCATCCCTGTAGGTTGTCCCAGAACACCAGCTTTGAGCACTCTGCTTCAGGCATCAAACTTGCACTGGTCATCTATTTTATATATGGTAATATACATGTTTCAGTGCTATTCAAATCATCCCATCCCCACCTTCTCCCACAGAGTCTAAAGCCTGTTCTTTACATCTGTGTCTCTTTCACTGCCTTGCATATGGGATCATCATTACCATCTTTCTAAATTCTCTCTATATACATTAATATACTGTATTGATGTTTCTCCTTCTGAATTACTTCACTCTGTATAATAGGCCCCAGTTTCATCCACCTCACTAGAACTGACTCAAATGTGTTCTTTTTTACAGCTGAGTAATACTCCATTGTGTACATGTACCACTACTTCCTTATCCATCCATCTGCTGATGGACATCTAGGTTGCTTCCTTGTCCTAGTTATTGTAAACAGTGCTGCAATGTGCATTGGAGAACATGTGTCTCTTTCAATTCTGGTTTCTTCAGTGTGCTTGACCAGCAGTGAGATTGCTAAAACTGGACATGGAACTGCCATATGACTCAGCAATCCCACTGCTGGGCATACACACCGAGGAAACCAGAATTGAAAGAAACACATGTTCCCCAATGTTCTGTGCAGCACCATTCACTCCAGTATTCTTGCTGGAGAATTCCATGGACAAAGGAGCCTGGCAGGTTACAGTCCGTGGGGTCACAAAAGAGTCAGACATGACTTAGCGACTAAACAATGATACTTATTATATTATACTATACTATACTATACTAATACACTGCCTTCTTTCCTTAACCTGTGCCTGTATGTGCGTGCAGCACTCTGTTATGTCCGACTGTAGCCTGCCAACCTCCTCTGTCCATGGAATTCCCCAGGTGAGAATACTGGAGTTGGTTGCCATGCCCTCCTATGGGATATCTTCCTGACCCAGGGATCGAACCTTTGTCCCCTGTATTGGCAGGCAGATTCTTTACCATCTGATCCACCAGGGAAGCCCCTGTGCCTGCATAGTAAAAAGTATTTTTGAAAGATTTTTCAGTTTTGTCTGCTTCCAGCAACTGACTTTGAATCTCTCCCTTTCAAGCAGATAAGTGTTAATCTAAAACTTATTAAAATGTTTCAGAGATTCTACAACCACTTCTTGTACACAATGATAACATTTAGTGTTATTTGATATTGTTTGAGACTGTCAGCCTTGACATATCACTGAATTATTCTTTTTTACTGAGCCATCAGGTATAAAAATATTTTCTTATATCAGTATTACCTTCATTTATATACCCTCTACTTAATTAACAGTATTAAACATTATAATGCCTCATTTGTTTCTATTTACTTTTACTTTTTGCAAGTCTTTTTTCTTCTGAGATTCTTTCTTCTTGATATTTCATTTACTTCCCTTCAAATAATGTCTGCCTTCTTATACAGAAAGTTGGTTGCTCTGGTCATTGTTTTTGTAACATATTATCCTTACTCAGCACTCTGTGTGTGCACTAGCCTCTCAGTTGTGTCCAACCCTTTGCAAACCTATGGACTACATTTCTTTCATGTGTCTACCCAACATATTACCTCTTGTAAAGGTCTGTAAAGCTGCTTATATAAAGGACTACAACAGAAATCAATTTGAGAAAAAAAAAACATATAAGAGAAAACTTTTAAATATATATGTAAAACAGAAAAAGGTATAGCAGTAATGTTTATTAATTTTTAATCTAAAAGTAAATGCTAGTCAATAATGATATATCTTTTTTTAACTTTGAAGCTAATAATACCTAATGAAAGTGATTTAAAGTGATATATATTCTTCATAATGTGATCATTTTCTTTATGGTAAAATGTGCAGTGCGTTAAGACTTCAGAATCTGAGGCATTTTTCAGTTCCTTCCACTACCCAAATAGTTGAAGTCACGTAATCCCCAAGTCTTCTGCTTTTTCAGTGACATGAGTGGCAAGATAGCCTGGACAATATCTTGGCACCCTTCAGAGACAATGAAGCAATGATGTCTATCAATGCAAATGCAACTTGTATCTGCTTATGGAATCCTTTTGTTACTTGGATTTAAATTTGGATGTCTCCTTTATGCTAGAAACCAATAAAATAATGAAGTGCCACGCTAAAGATTCGGAAAGCTAATCAATCTCCTTCCTGACAAGTATAAAACTTCTCTGTATAATGTATTTCGTGCTTCACATTCATGGTTTGCTTTTCAGTCAGTTATAGAGCTTTCTAATAAGAAACTTTCTCTGTCAAATCCCCATGAAATAGAGATTCTGTATAAGTCTTTGAGATACCAAGGACTTCTCTGATGGAAGAGCAACTGTTTAATATATTGTAGGACTGATTAAATAATTAAATCACTATCTGAAAGATAGTTTTTACTGGTACTTATAAAGAAGATTCTTTACACAAAGAAACACTACCCAGCATCTTACATTATAATTGCTCATATTCCAATGAAGAGAATGCTCAAATCTTTAAGCAAAGTTGAAAAGCTATGTAAGACTCTATGTAAAAGACAACGTGTGGTTATCTCAAGGCCAATTAGTATATAGTCCTGTGAAGATGGATGACCATTTCAGAAAGAGGATAGAGCATAAGGATTATACAAAAGACTCAAAAGAGCATAACACCAGAAGACATATAAATAGCTTTGCATGTTGAGGGCATGGGGATAAGAGACATAAGAGGAAATGGAAGAGACGAATCATTAATGACATTTTGTGTCTTGTAAAGGTATTGGATTTTATCCTGGGGATCTGAGATGGTGAACTGACCCTATCAGGGGTATGTTTGAAAAAGATTATTATGTCAGCAGCATGAAGGATGGATCCGACAGGGATCTGAAGCATGAAGAACCTTTAATAGACACGAAAGATGCAAAGAGCAGGAAAGACAGTGCACATTAGTGAGCCTTCAAAAATGTTTATTGAGTTGAAATGAATTGAAGAAGTTTGTTGAAACTTTTCTTTTTCACGTCTTATTTTTAGAAAATGTCAATAGTAGTTATTCATTGAGTTGCTTCAAAGTTCTTCCACCGAACCCCAGTGAGGGTGAGATAGTTGAAGTCTGGGTGAGTGACCCATCTCATCACAGATGCTTCAAAAATTTCATCAAACACTCCTCTACAGATGTTCCCATTGTTCAAAATCGTCTTTCTAGGTACTGAATCTTATGCTGCAGTCTGATGCACAAAATAGCATCCTGCTTTTTGCAATAGAATTCATTAGGTACCTTAATTATTACCTTTATACTTGAGCAAACAGCGTGTCAGTGATTGTGTCCTCTTTGACTATTATAACCACACACTTTGGCTATTAACTAGTCTTACAGCTGTGGTTTATTCATTTTTTTCTTTTCTGGGTCATTTTCAGAAAATGTTGCCAATAAAATAAATCATTTAGCCATCCCTTATCAATAATCTTGATAACTTTCAAGATTGATTCCAGTTTGTGCTTCTTCCATCCTAGCATTTCCCATGATGTACTCTACATATAAGTTAAATAAGCAAGATGACAATATACAGCCTTGACGTACTCCTTTTCCTATTTGGAACCAGTCTGCAGCCATGAAATTAAAAGACACTTACTCCTTGGGAGGAAAATTATGACCAACCTAGACAGCAAATTGAAAAGCAGAGATATTACTTTGCCAACAAAGATCCATCTAGTCAAGGCTATGGTTTTCCCAGTGATCATGTATGGATGTGAGAGTTGGACTGTGAAGAAAGCTGAGCGCCAAAGAAAGCTGAGTGCCTAAGCTATACCAAAGAGCATGCTGCATATGGATGATTGAAAGCTGACTGCAGCATTTTTAATTTTGGAACATTCCCACATTTTTATAAATATGTCATCATAATGCTGTCATATAGACAAAAAGAAATACAACTTTTTCACTTTACAAATGAATGGGCTAAGATCCGAAAGACTAATTTGTAAGAAGTTGGTGGGAAAGTGCTTAGTTCAAAAGGAAACAGAACATCCCACCCCCACATAATAATATTTCAATCACTAGAATATTTATGCTGGTTATTAGTTTAGACTTAGCAATGGAAAATTATTATCAGTGGTAACAATAACACACAAACATACATTTTTTCCTTTGTATACATGCACATTTCCAAGCTCATAGCCTAGAAACAATGGCCGACCCAATAGGAATGTGCACCTTGACAAACAGACTGTGAATTCCCATTGAAATGAATCAAAGATCTTCAAATAAATGGCTAAATCAGGATATAATGCAAAAAATGTAAAAATTTGGTTTAGTTCAGTTTAGTCACTCAGTCATGTCCAACTCTTTGTGACCCCATAAATCACAGCTCGCCAGGCCTCCCCGTCCATCACCAACTCCAGGAGTTCACTCAGACTCACGTCCATCGAATCAGTGATGCCATCCAGCCATCTCATCCTCTGTCGTCCCTTCTCCTCCTGCCCCCAATTCCTCCTAGCTTCAGAGTCTTTTCCAACGAGTCAGCTCTTCACATGAGGTGGCCAAAGTACTGGAGTTTCAGCTTTAGCATCATTCCTTCCAACGAAGTCCCAGGGCTGATCTCCTTCAGAATGGACTGGTTAGATCTCCTTGAAGTCCAAGGGACTCTCAAGAGTTTTCTCCAACATCACAGTTCAGAAGCATCAATTCCTTGGAGCTCAGCTTTCTTCACAGTCCAACTCTCACATCCATACATGATCACTGGGAAAACCATAGCCTTGACTAGACGGTCCTTTGTTGGCAAAGTAATATCTCTGCTTTTGAATATGTTATCTAGGTTGGTCATAATTTTCCTCCCAAGGAGTAAGTGTCTTTTAATTTCATGGCTGCAGACTGGTTCCAAATAGGAAATGGAGTACGTCAAGGCTATATATTGTCACCCTGCTTATTTAACTTCTATGCAGAGTACATCATAAGAAACGCTGGGCTGGAAGAAGCACAAGTTGGATTCAAGATTGCTGGGAGAAATGTCAGTAACCTCAGATACACAGATGACACCACCCTTATGGCAGAAAGTGAAGAGGAACTAAAAAGCCTCTTGATAAAAGTGAAAGAGAAGAGTGAAAATGTTGGCTTAAAGCTCAACATTCAGAAAATGAAGATCATGGCATCTGGTCCCATCACTTCATAGGAAATAGATGGGGAAACAGTGAAAACAGTTTCAGACTTTATTTTGGGGGCTCCAAAATAACTGCAGATGGTGATTGCAGCCATGAAATTAAAAATTTGGTTAAACATCCCCCAAATCAAAGAATCTATCAAAAGCTAGGAGCATATCAAAATGATTCATTGTCCAATTTAAAGAGGCTTCTATTAATGGGATGAAACAGTTTGAGCAGTGAAGCAAGTGGAACCAAATAAATAAAATGATTGAAATTAATACTAAAATATAAGTTAATTAATCGATAATATTCCTTAATGAATAATTCAGTCACATTTGGTGGATTCCAGGAAACCAGTGTTCTGAAAGCTGAGAAATAAAGGGAAGCATTCAAGCAATCATCCGACAAATTTTGAACAAAGTAAAGATAGCTAATTGAAGTTATTTTTACATTGAGCATTCCAGTTAATAAAGGGTAAAGAGAATGTGGCAATTGGAATATCATCATATTGCAACAGCAATATGAAGTTATTGACATAGAAAATTGTTATCAATGACTGCCCACTTATTAGGAAAGAGGCTCAAGAGGATTAAGCTAACTATACTTGAACCTACTGATTAATATTAACAGAAAAAGAGAAAGAAAGAAGACTGCATGCAAAATTTCTGTGACAGGAAGTACTGAATACTACATATGACACTTGTAGTCCAAAATACAAAATCTGAGTTGGATCAAACCAAAATTATCAATTTATTTGAAACACAGGAAATGCAAGGAAAAATTAAATGGTACCAAGGGATACAAAATTCAGCATATGAGATATGTACAAGAAAATTAACTAGTTTTTTCAGAAATAATTTTTTATCACAAGAAAAATAAAAAAGACTGTGTAATATACAGAAGACCTGTATATTAAAATAATATTCAGAAACATGTCAATGCAATACATTATGTGGACTTGTTTGAGTACTCATGTAAAGCAACCAACTTAAAAAGGAAAGAAAGTATAGAGCAATGTGAATACTGAGTAGAGGATTATGGTGTTAAGACATTAGTATTAATGTGATGATGTGATGAATGACATTATATTTTTAATAATTATAATAATTTAGAAATAGGTATTGAATTATTTGTAGATGAATTATATAATTTTTGGATTATATACTTGCTTCCATATCTCCAAGGAGGTAAAGCTGGAACCATAGTGTTAATGAATTAACTTTTGAAGCTGGCTTCTTGGTAGATTAGAGCTACTATACTATTTTTTTCACTTCTTCATATGCTTTAAAGTAACCTCCAATTAAAATAAATAAATTTATATTTTAAAAAGTTTCCAAAGTACAATTTTTAAAAATGTTTAAATTTGCTTTAAATACAACTTAATCCTTTGTGAAGCAACCTTTCTCTCAGAGTTGTGATGTAGTGTTTAATCACTCAGTCGTTTCTGACTCTTGTGACCCCATGGATTGTAGCCCACCAGGCTCCTCTGTCCAGGGGACTTCCCCAGCAAGAATACTGAGGTGACTTGCCATTTCCTACTCCAGGCATCTGCCCAACTCAGGGATTGAACCTGCGTCTCCTGCATTGCAAGTGGATTCTTTACCACTGGCCCACCAGGGAAGCCCTCATTAAAAGTTAATGTAAAACAGTCGTTTTTTTTTTTACTGATAAGAGAGACAAGGACTAGCAAGAGAAAGTATATTGTCTTGCAGAAGTGAAGTGAACTGAAGTGAAGGTTGGTGTTCACTCTTTGCGACCCCTTAGTCCAAAGTTAATGGAATTCCCCTACGCCAAAATACTGGAGTGGGTAGCTGTTCCTTTCCACGTATCTTCCAAACCCAGGTTCCAAACCCAGGTCTCTCACATTGCAGGTGGATTCTTTACCAGCTGAGCCACGAGGGAAGCACCTCATCTTGCAGAATGGAACATTAAATGACATGGGTTTGGAGTAGCTGACAAAAACGTATGACCCTAATGTTGTCTAAAGGCTCTAGGTAACAACACTGGTGTAGAGGCTAATGAATGAAATGAAATAGATTGGGATTAAATGATAGCTTATTTTTAATACCAATTAATAGGAATTTTGCTCAGGGTTATGATGGAGAAATGCTGAAGCCCACCAAAATTTAGGTGGCAGAATTAATGAAGGAGCATATTAAATAGCTAGAAATATGGTAGTTACCCATCAGAATCACTTAGTAACCTCAGTCAAAATTAAAGCAGTTTGTCTCAGTGGAAGAGAAAGATAAGATTAGGTAATTGTCCCACAGCTGGATGTTTCAAGAATGAATTGCAGAATAAAATATACATTTAAACTCCCAACATTATTAAGAAGTATAGCCTTATTTGGCTTCTCTGAAGATACTTTTTTTCCTCTGTCTATAAAAACAAAATTCATATATCATAGTAGAGTTGTGTGTGGGTGCTAGTCACTCAGTCGTGTACAGCTCTTTCCAACCCCATGGACTATAGCCCACGAGGCTCCTCTGTGAATTTCCACATGAAGTTCTCTAGGCAAGAAAACTGGAGTGTGTTTCCATGCCCTTCTCCAGGGGCTCTTCCCAACCCAGGGATCGAACCCAGTTCTCCCACATTGCAGGCAGATGCTTTACTGCTTGAGCTACCAAAGTGAAAATTTTATGTATACCGTATTTTAGGTACTCAATAGAGTACCTAATTTTTCTCAATAGAGAATAATTACTTGGGAACAAAATAATAGAGAATTATCTGTTTGTGATGGGGGAAAGCAAGAGCAAGGGAAATAAGGGAATATACAGAGAAACCCATTTTTTACAAATGAGATAACTTGAAGAGAAGGGATACTGAGTTATAGGATAAAATTGGGGCACAATTATCATTTTTGGTTTATGGCAATAAAGAAACAATGTTGGAATCCAGGAAACCTTAGTGGATAACAAATCTTGGGTCTGGGCATTTGGACAAGATGCAAAGTCATAACAGTTTCTTGGATAAAATTATGATTCCCTACAGTCAGAACGTACTCAGAAACATGAACACAATTAAGCCTGAGGCTAGAAAGATTCTTTTGACCAAGATGGCTGGAGCTGATGAGAGAAAACTGAAGAATTGGAGACAAGCCACACACAGATGTTGCAGTCTTCTAACGTTGCCTCCAGCCAGTCTTGTTGCTTACTAAATTCATCAACATTTATCCTATAAAGAGTGCTGGTTTCTCCTACTGTCTTGAAAGAACCATATTTAATGTTGGCTGCCAAAGTGAAGACTTACGTCAGTACTCCAGCTGAAGTTTATCATAATTAACTTCAACAGCATTATCTGGAATCACAGAATGGTAGCATATTTGAAACAGAAATATCCACAGACATTATGCAATAAAATATTTGCATTATATGAAAAAATAAAGGATCTTTATTTTACTTACTTGTAGTTGGTTAACAGCTTACATAGACTCTTTCACTCAAATCTAATGTCTTAATTTGTATCTTATATTAAATCATAAAATAATTAATACATGGGAGGAGTGCTTGTGAGAAATATGTGTGGTTTTGACAATACTTTTTATTCAGAAAATAAAAGGTTTTCCATATAAGACGCACAGATGGCCAACAGGCACATGGAAATATGCTTTTCATCACTAATCATCAAGGAAATGCAGATCGCAACTATGATGAGATATCACTTCATACCTGTCAGAATAGCTCCTCAAAAGACAGGAAATAGCAAGGTTGGTAACAATGTGAAGACAGAACCTAGCACACTCTTAGTGGGAATGTAAATTGGTGTAGCCACTATGAAAAACAGGATGGAGGTCCCTCAGAAAACCTAAAGTTAGAGCTACCATATCACTCAGGAGTCATACTTCTGGGTACATATTCAAGGCAAGCAAAAGTATGAATTTGAAAAGATGCATACACCCCAGTACTGATAGCAGTATTATTTAAAATAGCAAATATATGGAAATAAACTCCAGGCCCAACAACAGATGGATGGGTAAAGAAGATGTGAAATGTATACAATGGATATTACTCAGTCATTAAAAGAATGAAAGTTTGCCATTTACAATAATATTGTTGAACCTGGAAGTTATTATCAGACAGAGAAAGACAAATTCTGTATGTTTTACTTACATGTGGAATCTAAAAAATAAATGAACAACCATAACAAAAATGGAAGAACACTCACAGAAAGAGCAAACTAGTGATAACCACTGGGGTAAGGGGAAAGGAAAGGGACAAGATAGGTGAAGAGAATTAAGAGGTACAAACTACTAGGTGTTAAATAAAGAAGCTACGAGAATATAATGTACAAAACAGAATATAGCCAGTATTTATAATAACTTTCTATGGAGTCTAATCTATAAAAATTCCAAATTACTGTGTTGTACACCTGAAATGAATATGATATTGTTACTCAACCACAATAAAAATGAAACAAAAGCTATAAGTACTGGTAAAAAAAAAAAAATTATTTGTTCAACTCTAAAATTAGCAGGAATTTGACATTTACATCACCTTAGCAAGGGAGACGAATTTCAAAAATTAACTTGAATCAGAGCCCCCAGCAAGTCCATTTTCCCTTCCTTGCTTCTGTATGACTTGCATTTCTATAATTATTTCATTAAAGAATCAAACACTGATAGATATTTATTATTTAGGATTCACTGAATATAGAATTCCACATAATGATTGGATATTATTTTATCAAAATTATTAGTAATATAACACAAGATAGCAACTGTGGAAACTTAAACTTATGAATGAGATAGAAAAAAAAGGTAATGTTTGGAGTTTAGAACTTTCAATATTTTTCCCCTTAGAAGAAAGGTCTCTTTGAATATAGGTAACTAGCATCGCAGAGATTGTAATTCTGTGCATTTTGCAGCAAAGCAAGTTGGATTATGAAGTTTTTTGCCTATACTTTGAAAAAGAAGAAGAAGAAGTACTATAGTCGATTTCTTCATAAAGGAAGTGTAATTAAAAATCCTGACCTGTCATGAGGCATGGCAGCTAATAAAGCCTACCCAAGGAAACTGACTGAACAGTCTCTAAAATTTTAATACTTTCACTTGGAAATTAGCAATCTGAGAATGCGGGTGACATGCAAGTACATTTGGTATTCAGGATTGTGACTTTCTTGTATGCCAGTGGCAATTTCTGGAATTCATTGCTCACTGAAGTGGTGCCAGTCTGTGACCTGGGCAACATCTGTGAGGTCAGATTGGTATAAAATCTTTCCATGTCTTAGGTAGAATTCCCTGAGAAACAAATTATGATACAAGATAACCTAGCCAAAGATTACTATTGAGTGCTTTCAAGTACCATGAAGTGAAGTGAAGTCATTTAGTCGTGTCCAACTCTTTGCGACTCGTGGACTGTAGCCCACTAAGCTCCTCCATCCATGGGATTCTCCAGGCAAGAATACTGGAGTGGGTTGCCATTTCCTTCTCCAGAGGATCTTCTCGACCCAGGGATTGAACCCAGGTCTCCCACATTGCAGGCAGATGCTTTAACCTCTGCATCACCAGGAAGCCCTTTCAAGTACCATAGTTTTAAAAGAGTGAAGGATACAGGAAAGTGGAGAGAAAGAGAACTGCCACGAAGGTGAATCAGAGCACTCAGCCTATTCCACAGGACACTCCACAGCTGAAATAGCAAATGAGAGTTTTCCAAATGACAATAATGAAGGGATAGGGCAGGTTTTGTATCCTTAAAGATCAGTCATTGGAGTTAGGCTAGTCTTAAGGTGGGATACAATCTTACGTGAGGCTACACTTGGTGTAAGGTGATGCCTTGAGATAGACTCATCTTTGAGCCTTCAGCATCCAACAGTGCTGGCCTCCTGGCCAGAGGAGGGGTTATCAGAGTGATGCACCATGGTACCATCTACACCTGTATGGTTTGGATGTCCTTCCTGGTTGTGTAAACTCTAAACCCAGCTTTCTGTTCCTCCTGGAGATTGTGAGCATTCAGAGGCTTAATTACATGTCTTTTACTTTAGTAAATAAAATAGGTATGCTTTATGCAAATAATTATTCTGACTGATAAAACATTTATTTCTTTAATTATTCTAAACTCTTGCTTCTGCTGCTGCTAAGTCGCTTCAGTCGTGTCCGACTCTGTGCGACCCCATAGACGGTCGCCCACCAGGCTTCCCCATCCCTGGGATTCTCCAGGCAAGAACACTGGAGTGGGTTGCCATTTCCTTCTCCAATGCATGAAAGTGACAAGTGAAAGTGAAGTCACTCAGTCGTGTCCAACCCTCAGCGACCCCATGGACTGCAGTCCACCAGGCTCTTGCACCAATGGGATTTTCCAAGCAAGAGTACTGGAATGGGGCGCCATTGCCTTCTCCAGTTCTAAACTCTTACATGATACATTTTCCCAGTGTTGACTTGATTGAAAAGTAAAATATTTCATCATACGCACAGAAGTCTTAACAACATTTTCCAAATATTGCTGATAAGAATAACAAAAATCATCCTGTACATGTAAGTTTTCTCTGTCTCTCTTTATATTAGAGTTTATAAGTGAAGACTAGGTGCCACAAAGATGATGAGAGCTTGGTCAAAACATACTACCCCTGTCATCTCTACTCATTCTACAGCAGGCTCCATCTTTGACCAGCACTAAGAAGAGGTAAGAAACCTAGAGTGGGTCTGCACTAATCATGTTTCACAAATAGGAAAGTGGATGAGCTATCCTATGGGAGAAGCTGGGATGAAATTATGATACTTGTTTTTGTTTTGTAGTTTGTCCACAGGAGACAAATATAAATTGGGTAGAACTAAGCTAGGATATCTGCTTCTATAGATGAAACTTGCAAAAGAAAAAAAAAAAATATATATATATATATAAAAACTCAGAAAGAGAGAGACACATTTTAGTCGCTCTCCAATATTAAAAAATAAAATGAACCGAGTAAACTTTTAGCTAAAAAGTTACTCCATTTTGCTCATTATCTTCTGCAAACCAGTGGCTTATACTTCTGAAGTATGACTGTTAAGATGGCAGAAAGCATCTTTTGGCCACATCAACACCAGTGTGTGGGAGCCAAGGGAAAAGAAAATAAAGATAGAATGGTGCCAGAAAAAAAGTGACATGTAGAAGAGTATTCTGGAGAACTCTGAGAGGAATTTGAATAGTCATTGTAGAGGAAGCATTGGCAGGAAGCTATGGGGTTCAAGAAAGCCTCTGAAGTGTAGACAGAACTCCCAGTTTTAAATTGATGTGGGCTGCTGATAGAACTATTAAGCCTATGAAGGAAATCTATGCAGCCCCTGCTGTTAATCCATCTGCAGAAAGTTTCATATGCCAGTTTTCTTAATTAGGGTGGGCAGAGAGGGCCGTCCTGTTGAGACTAAGTCCACTGCACAGTAAAGGAGGAAACTGTTTCTACTTACTGGGCTTCTACCAAGAAATGTGTTAATTACCAAGATAGGAGAACATTTTGTGTATGTGATAAGTGAAGTTCTTAACAAATGAAAAGATTGGAGGTGATCTTTCCAATTTTTACTCAACAAGGAAGTTTGCAACCTACTGAGAATGCTGATTGAACTAACTGTTCTGAGTATATTTTTTTGATCTCTAACCCCGATTTACTTAGAATTCCACTCTGCTAATGTGTGTGATGGACTTTTTTATTTCAGCTTAGAAAGGGCATTTATATTACTTTCAACTAAATAAAGAAATGTTTTATAATTTTGTTATTTAGGAAGTGTCAATGTTAATTTAGGCTTATGCTGTATAGCACAGCATATATATTGAAAAACATTTTGAAATATAGGAGGATTTACATTATCATCTCTAGAAATGTTCAATACCATGGGATCAGATACAAATCTTAATTGCAATCTTTTCTTTTCATTATTTCCTGTTTTCTTCACACATATTGGTTCCTTGTAGTTTTATAATCTTTTCCAGTCTGAAAAATAAGCCCATATGAAGGTGTTTATAAGTTCCTACATTTCTGTAACATTCAGTTGGGATTTTAATTACTTTTAATCTTTTGCATTATCTTGTTCTGTTAGTAAATTTTTCCATTGGCTTTTTTGTAATTACATTTTTCTATCTTTGTGATTTAAGTAAACATGAAAAGTTTTTTTTGTTGTTGTTGGCATCTTAAACTTTCACTTTGACTACCCTCAATGATCTAGTTAATATATTTGATTTTTCTTTAAAATGCCATTTATAAGTTAGCTGGCAGAAAGACTATATTTATAATCTAACCTTCATTATTCATATGTTCATTTCATGTTTTCATTAACCCTTGAAAATAAATATTTACTTTAAGTCAAATTTATTATATATTTAGAAGACATATTTTAATAAATATGAAACTATCATAAGCTTTATCAGTTCAGTTCAGTTCAGTTGCTCAGTCATGTCCAACTCTTTGCAACACCATGAATCGCAGCACACCAGGCCTGCCTGTCCATCACCAACTCCCGGAGTTCACTCAAACTCACGTCCATCGAGTCGGTGATGCCATCCAGCCATCTCATCCTCTGTCATCCCCTTCTCCTCCTGCCTCCAATCCCTCCCAGTATCAGAGTCTTTTCCAGTGAGTCAACTCTTCGCATGAGGTTGCCAAAGTAATGGAGTTTCAGCTTCAGCATCATTCCTTCCAAAGAAATCCCGGGGCTGATATCCTTCACAATGGACTGGTTAGATCTCCTTGCAGTCCAAGGGACTCTCAAGAGTCTTCTCCAACACCACAGTCCAAAAGCATCAATTCTTCGGCGCTCAGCTTTCTTTACAGTCCAACTCTCACATCCATACGTTGACTACTGGAAAAACCATAGCCTTGACTAGAGGGACCTTTGTTGGCAAAGTAATGTCTCTGCTTTTGAATATGCTATCTAGGTTGGTCATAGCTTTTCTTCCAAGGAGTAAGAGTCTTTATGTTCATTATTAAAGATATACATATAAATATATACTGTGTAAATATATAATAAGTATATGGACTGGAAGAAACACAAGCTGGAATCAAGATTGCTGGGAGAAATTTCAATAACCTCAGATATGCAGAAGACACCACCCTTATGGTAGAAAGTGCAGAGGAACTAAAAGCTTCTTGATAAAAGTGAAAGAGGAGAGTGAAAAAGTTGGCTTAAAGCTCAACATTCAGAAAACAAAGATCATGGCATCTGGTCCCATCACGTCATGGCAAATAGATGGGTAAACAGTGGAAACAGTGTCAGACTTTATTTTGGGGGCTCCAAAATCACTGCAGATGGTGACTGCAGCCATGAAATTAAAAGACGCTTACTCCTTGGAAGAAAAGTTATGACCAACCTAGATAGCATATTAAAAAGCAGAGACATTATTTTGCCAACTAAGGTCCATCTAGTCAAGGCTACGGTTTTCCAGTAGTCATGTATGGATGTGAGATTTGGATTGTGAAGAAGGCTGAGCACCGAAAAATTGATACTTTTGAACTGTGGTGTTGGAGAAGACTCTTGAGAGTCCCTTGGACTTCAAGGAGATCTAACCAGTCCATTCTGAAGGAGATCAGCCCTGGGATTTCTTTGAAAGGAATGATGCTAAAGCTGAAACTCCATTACTTTGGCAACCTCATGTGAAGAACTGACTCATTGGAAAAGACTCTGATGCTGGCAGGGATTGGGGGCAGGAGGAGAAGGGGATGACAGAGGATGAGATGGCGGGATGGCATCACTGACTCGGTGAACGTGAGTTTGAGTGAACTCCAGGAGTTGGTGATGGACAGGGAGGCCTGGCGTGCTGTGGTTCACGGGATCACAAAGAGTCGGACATGACTGAGCAACTGAACTGAACTAAACTGATACACTATAGATACACAGTTAATTTATATTTATTGATCAACTGATAGAGATATACATAGATAGAATCAGATGTATATACATATGTGTTACATGTTTTTCTTCCCTGTAAGACTTTGTATTGTCATCTACACAGTCTCATAGTTATGCTCATTGTACAGAGCACTAGGATGCCAGTATGGTTTGTAAAGCATATAATCAGTTTACCTCTCTGTTTTGGAAATGTAATTTTGATACTCTTTTTGTCATACTTGGTGAGCAGAATGGGCTATAATTTATCTAGAATTAAGCAAACCTATATATTTACCTGTTCCTCATATCAAAATCATCAAATTTCAGTTTGTATTTTTCTATTAAAAGTACCCTCTTTTCATATTTTTTCTCGCATCTTGTCTACTGTGCTAAAAATATTCTTAGTATACCTGTTGACTTCTTTCTTACTCACACATGCCTTCTCATAAACTCTTTTCTATAAAAGCAAAATTCCTTTCCATGAATATGGTATCTACATGCTTGTTTAAAGAGCTATCATTCCATTTTCAAGAGGTAAGTGTTTCTACCTACTTTTATTCATTTATAACAAGCTGGTCTGTTTTAATCATTATGTAATATAACATATTAAATGTGATATCATGAATAATGAACCTCAGAGCATTTTGTGTTGAGGAAGTGTAAATGATGTGGGTATGACACAATGCTTAAAAACTCTGTGCATCAAAAATCATGAGAAAGATATGCAAAGCTGTATTAAACAAGATAGAATAGTTAATTGATGTTGTATGTATGAGATCTAAATGCAATAAAAGAAAACGTGAAAAACACTGAATTGAACATTTCACAGCTCAAAGATGAATTACAGATTGACAAGGAGAAATTATGGAAGAAAGAGATATTTTATCCAATTATGCATTTAAAAATTAAATATATATGTGCTTGCTATCATTTATATGTATAAACACTAAGCTAAATGTCTTATTTGGATGTTAAAAAACAATAGAGTTATCAGTTGTTAAATTCATGCTAAGTATCAGATGTGATCTTCAGAGCTAGAATTTCCAAAGATGAAAATATATGACCCCTAAGATTAATGCACTTATATTCTCATGAAAGAAATGCAATATATAAATATATATATATATATATATATATATATATATATAGTGATGCAAAGATACCTGTAAAATATTGTAAGAACATAAGTGAAAAAAAAAATTCTTCCTAGGAAAGGTGAACTGAGTGTACACATGAAAGCTGTTATCATTTGAGCTGTATCTAGAAAAATGGAATGATTTCCTAAGGAGAGCTAACCAAGTGGTAATTAAAGTTGTTTCAGACAGAGAAATCAACGTGAATATTGACGCAGAGTTTTACAAATACATGGGGATTTTGGGAAAGATAGTCTACTCCAGTGTTTCCTCAGTCTTCTTTTTATTAACACTCCTCTCCCCAGAAGGAGATTTTTGAGATTTTTTTTTCCTTAATAACTTCCTCGCCCCATGAAATTAAACAGTAAGCATGGAAACTTGGATGTATACATTTAGGATTCAGCGACTCACAACAAATGTGATAGCTAAGAATGGTTTGCCTACTCAGAGCGATTTTAAACCTAGGGGAAATATCACCCCTTTGGGAATGCATGATCTAATCTTTTAAGATTTTGAGCAAGTGGAGTTTTGAAAATGACTCAAGCGATGCTGAGGAGATTGGAGAAGTAATAAGTTTCCAGATATCATAGAAACTAATGAGTTATTCTAAAGGTTCTGGAACTCCATGGTAAGAGTGGTAGAAAGTTGTGGCATACTCAGGAGACAGAGTAATTTATTTGAAAACAGTAGGTAACAGAAGGACTTCCCAGGTGGCGCTAGTGGAAAGGAAATTGCCTGCCAGTGCAGGAGACATGAGACTCAGATCCCATCCTTGGGTCGGAAGATGCGGTGAGAAAGAAATGGCAACCCACTCCAGTGTTCTTGTCTGGAGAATCCCACGGACAGAAGAGCCTGGCGGGCTACAGTCCATGGGGTCACAAAGAGTCCAGACACAACAGCGATTTAACACAACCCAGGTAATGGAGGAGCACAACAGGGAGAAAATGCAGACAAGTATTTTTATCACATTGTAGTAGAGCTGAAACATCAGAGAAAGGCTAAGCTAATTTTTAAACATAGAAGCATGCTTTAGAATGATTCTTCTTAACATTACATTCTAAATCTATGGCAATGGTTAACCCACATAGGATCTACATATTTATGTGAAATAGGATACTCATATGGGTTGCCACTTGGTGAAACCCTTCTCGATTCTTCCTCCTTCCCAACCTAAAATAATACAATGGCTGTTTAGGAAACTCAGTTAAGTCTTCAGAAACAAAAGATTACACTTTCCTCAAACTATTTATTTATGAATACTTTCTGTCTTAGTCCATTGTCTTTATTCAGATTGTAATCATATAATTTAATTGCCTTTTACCCCATAATGATGAGAATTATTTGCATGTCAGTCATTGTACAGTAATAAAATATTTCAGATAAAGATTTAGCAAATGATAATAAATATTTATTTTTATCAGCACAGTAGCAATTATTTCCTCATTCTCATTTTTATAATGGCATTAGGTTAGATGTTGATTTCTAGGCACATTTCCAGATACTGTCAATCCCGCATATTAATGAACAACTCATTCCACACTCTTTAGCGTATTCTGAAATAACGATCTACTAAAAGTAATAACCAGATTGCATGTGTTTTATTTTCACTAGTCGGTTTTAGATTTTAGAACTTCTGAAAATATGGTAGATGTACTTAGATCCACCCAAGGCAAGATCATACCTGGAGCTAGTTCATACCCAGTGCTGGAGGTGTGGGCTGTACAAATAAGCAAAGCCGGTGGCTGGTCCAGTCTCATATTGTTTATGATGTGATGGTGGTGAATATATATTGTTGCAGTCAGGAGACAGAGGCTGTCTCTAATCAGGTTTTTTTTTTCCTTAGCATAAAAAAGCTGCAGATGAATTTTGGTGAGAGATGTAGAGAACAGCAGAGAGAAACCAGTGGATGTCTTTTGTTTTTATTGTCAGTCTCATTACATTCCAATAGTGGGGAGCAATTAGTCACAGAGAAAAGTAAATGAGGATCATAACGACACTTAAAAAGAGTGTCAACAGCGATGAAGATCATACAGACAGAAGACTTGTGTGTGTGTGTGTGTGTGTGTGTGTGTGTGAGAGAGAGAGAGAGAGAGAGCCTTTTGGAACAAATTGCATTATTACATATATGTATATATACATACATTATGGTTGAGTATAAACCCCCTAATGCCAAAGGTAACTAGCATCCATGTTTTATTTCACTTGTATGTTTCCTATTTTGTAATGGAAGCTTTATTTCTTACTTAATTTTACAAAAATATTTAGTGTTCATAGCAAATTCCTAGTGAGAACTGTCAGTTTGATTTAAATTGGAGCTAATAGTAATTTTGTATTTGTTACATGAGATAGCAATAGTTACTACAGCAGGTTTCTGTCAGGTATTTATTTTCTAAATTCTGATCATTACTGTTTTACCTAGTCCACATTTATTAATCAGTGCCACCAATTTAACATTTTGAAAAGAAGTCTCAAAATTACACAAATTAATTTCAAGTTATTTACTACTGACTTGAAGATATCAGAGTAAAAGCACATATTATCTGCTTCACTGAGTTAATTACAGCAGATATAAGAACATTTAATTGTATTCTTGTTCCCCTTGGTCCTACTCTTCAGTCTCATTTGCCTCTGATGCTTTCTGTGTTATTCTTGTCTGCCTTCCTGTTGCATTTATTTATCCTTCCTTTGTAGTATCCTCTTGTCAGTGTCCACCAGTTGGCATCTTTGCTTTTCTTCCTCATCACTATGCTATGTCTTCCTTATTATGCATTTTTTTCTTGTGTTTTCTTCCACTTCTACATCATTTTCATTGAACACTCTTCTGCTTCCTATCTTCTTTCTTTTCTGTAGTAAAATTGGAAGACCATAGGTCAAGAGCAATGACTTTTAGTATTTTCACTTCCTGCATTTACACGTACATACTGATAAATATTGAGTAGCATTTGTTTTTCTTGGGACAGTGCTTTTTCTTAATTTGGAGTAGGATTATTTAAAATATATCTCAAGTCAGCACTTATGAAAGGTATGAAAAATAATAAAAACAATTATACCTGTTCCTTTCCTGAAATGTTATAATTTTTTGTAATATTTTATATATATATATATATATATATCCACTCTATATCTTATCCTTATAATTTGACTATGTTTAAGTTGCAAAGTTTAGTCATGAAAACTTTGTGTCTCCCCAGTTCAAGTGTCCAGCTTTTTCTCTGTAATTTAATTCACTGAAACAAGTGAGAAACTTGGGTTTCAATCAGTTTTTCTATCTAGAACATCAACCTCAATACTAGCATTTGTGATACTAAATATACACATTCTTAATTTGTACTTGTCAGAATACTATTATCCATGGGATTCTCCAGGCAAGAATACTGGAGTGGGTTGCCATTTCCTACTCCAGGGGATCCCTCAACCCAGGGATCAAACTAGCATCTCCTGGGTCTTCTGCATTTGCAGGAGACTAGGTTTGATCCCTGGTTTGGGAAGATCTCCTAGAGAAGGGAATGGAAATCCTCTCCAGTATTCTTGCTTGGAAAATTCCATGGAAAGAGGAGCCTGACAAAAGAGTCAGATACCACTGAATGACCCAAGACTTCCACTTTTCTTTCACCTGGAATGCCCTTTAATAAAAATATATACACACTGTGAATTTGTTCTTGCTGAGTACTATTACCATCAGTCCTGGAGTTTTGCTCTGTATTTTTATACAGATTACTAAAGATTACTACTGTTTGGGATTTATGTGCCAAATAGAATGTCTCCCAAAGAAAAATATACAGAAAGAAAGAGCAAATTTTTAGGCCAAAGGTAAAACTAGCTTAGAAAATGTGTTGCTTAGCCTTATAGTCCAAAATACTGACCTATCTCCTGTTGTAAAATACAGACCTTTGAACTCATATATTCAGTTTTACCTGAAAGAAGTAGATAATGGATTGCTGGATCTACATAACTGTCTTCAACCCTTGTCCACTTAGTCAATTAAAAAATAGCACATAAAACAAGGAAATAGGGAGGCTGCTGCTGCTGCTGCTAAGTCGCTTCTGTCGTGTCCAACTCTGTGCGACCCCACAGACAGCCCACCAGGCTCCCCCGTCCCTGGGATTCTCTAGGCAAGAACACTGGAGTGGGTTGCCATTTCCTTCTCCAATGCACGAAAGTAAAAAGTGAAAGTGAAGTCGCTCAGGTGTGTCCAACTCTTCACGACCCCATGGACTGCAGACCACCAGGCTCCTCCATCCATGGAATTTTCCAGGCAAGAGTACTGGAGTGGGCTGCCATCACCTTCTCTGGGAAATAGGGATATGAGTAGGCAAATGACCTCACTTACTCTGGGTGACAAAACTATACTTTTCCCATCTCTAGGTGTCTTCTTCTTATCAGCTCCCCTCCCCACATCTTCCTTAATGTGCAGTATAAAGTAGAACAGTAGGCCTCATTATGGACTTTGTCAGAGGAAAGAAATCTTCCTCTACATTTCCAGGTTCTTCTGGCTGGCTTAAGAGTTAAATTGACATAATGACAGATTAACCAGAGAAAATTAAATTAAAACTTTAACATTTATACATGGGAGAGACCCAAGAAAACTGAGTAACTCACCAAAATAATTGATATCCTTGTGTTAAATAACGTTTCTTGATAAAGACAAAAGAGAATGTTGGGATAGTGGTTTAGGATTTCAGAGGGGAAGAAGGCAATTCACAGGGAGCTGCAGAAGCAAGTGTTTGGCAAACAAACATTTACTGGGCCATACAGAGACAACAGGGCACAGGGTAGACTCTGCTCTTTAGGCTTTGCAGAGGTTCCACCCCCATCCCCCTCAACAAATTCAACTCTTATAACTTGCAGATATTTCTGTTAATAGCTCTTTTTAAGGACAGGCCCTTTATCTAAATTCTTAGGCAACTAGGGGAAAGTTAAAAAGAAAGACCATGAAATCAAAGCAGTCAATCCTAAATGAAATCAACCCTGAATATTCTTTGGAAAAACTGAGGTTGAAGCTGAAGCACCAATATTTTGGCCACCTGATGCTAAGAGCCAACTCATTGGAAAAGACACTGACACTGGGAAAGATTGAAGGAAGGAGGAAAGGGGGACAACAGAGGATGGTTGGATGGCATCACCAACTCAGTGGACATAAGTCCGAGCAAACTTCAAGAGACAGTGAAGGGCAGTGAAGCCTGGAAGTCCATACGAAGAGTTGGACATGACTTAGTGACTGAACAACAACAAACAAAGGAAAAACCTCCAGAAGTCTTATATTTCTTAAAAAGAACCAGCCTAAATTAATCCTCCCACCAAAGAAGACATTTTGGGGTAGCAAATTATGCTCTGCTCCCTCACAACTTCATTATGATCCTGATAAAAGAAGTCACTCATAAAGGATATTTTCTATTTAAGATATTGATTTTTCAGGAGAAGGCCATTTGCTCGATTTTTATTTGACTGAATTATATATGATATAAATATGTATATATGTCAAATATTTGTATTTATGTGTTTTCATATACAAAAGTAATTAGTAGATATACGGTACGCATGTTTAATTCCTGCTGCCTTTACAGATCCTGTTTCTAATCTTCTTGGCCATTTTTGATAGAAGTAAATTTAAGACTAAGTTAAAAATTTTAAACCACATATGGCAAAACAAGATTTTCATCCTACCTCGACATCTTTCCTTGTTTCTGTTTGATCTGGGCAGGAGTAAAGAACAGACTCCGTGAGCATGGTTCATTCAAGTTCTGTTGTCAATGTGCTCAACATTATAAACAGGATGGTTTGTGTGTGTGTGTGTGTTTTAAAGAATCTGGAAGTTGCAGTAACACAGTGAACTAGTAAAAAAAAAAACTATTGCCAGTTTTCTGAGGCGAAGCCAAAATGATGATGCTCACCAAAATGATGATGCTCTCCAAAATGAAGCAGAAAAATAACTGTGTGTGAGCCTGAAAAGTGACCAGGATCTCAAGAGTATAGGATTTAGGACTCTAGGAGATAAAGAGTAAAGTAGAGAAGGGAGAGGGAGGTGATAGAAAAACAGGCTCTAACATAGCCCGCAAAGTCAGGTTGACAGCACTGAGTGGATTTCCTACTGTATCTAAATGTAACACCCTTTGCTCCTTGTCTTTCTTTCAGTCTGGTATGAGCCTGGAAAGAGAGCACACCACTTCTGTATCTCTCAGACCATTGCTAATAGGGGTGTAGGGAAGATGGGAAGCTAAGCTGTGAAATTTAGGATTACTTGCTACAAGTCAACTTGCTGACTGACCCCTGGCATGAATGGGTAAACATGTCAGTCCTGGTGAACAAATCCATAAATGATAAACAGAAGTGGCCTGTGCCCTTACAGGACTTGTCTTTGTCTGTGGTGGTTATCATTCTCCTTGGGTCTGTAAGGACTGGCACTTCTGGGGAAGTTGAAACTCACTTATATATGGTCACCTAGTAAGTCACTTGGATTAACAGAGTGACTTCTTCAGTGGGGTTTTTCTTTGGTTTGGGTCTTGGAGAATATGGCAGTGAAATACACTCCAAATATTAGGAAATATACTGCTTATAGTTAACAGCAATAATCCCCTGGTGCATTGTATACTCTCAAAAGGTTTAAATGCATGTTCACAACTGCTGACCAGCAGGGAAAGCTACTACAGGCACCATAAGGCTGGAACATTAGAGAAGAAGTAAGGAGAATGCCTCAGGGAACAGAGGAAGGCTTCAGTCCCTATGGGAAGCATACAGCAGCAAGACTAAACTGGATTGGCCAAAGAATTCATTCGGATTTGTTGCTTTCCCGCCCCGGTTGCTCATCAGTAAAGAATGTTCCTGGAATGCGTGAAACATGGGTTCGATCCCTGGATCAGAAGATCCCCAGGAAAAGAAAATGGCTACCCATTCCAGTCTTCTTGCCTGGGAAATCCCTTGGATACAGGAGACTGGTGGGCTACAGCCCATGGGGTTAAAAGAATCAGATATGACTTAGCAGTTAAGCCACCACGAATATTACTGATAAACCATACTAAGTGGCAGTTGAAGGAAGTCCAGTTGCAGATGTCAGGAGTCCAGAGGAAGGAGGTCTAGGCCCCAAAGAACAAAAATAAAATTTGCACTGGAGGGGCTGAAAGAATGTAAAAAGAGATAAGCAGGATTTGACAGGTAGCTGAGAAGAACCAAGAGGCCATACGGGTTATGGAGAAAGTCTGGCAGTAAGGGAGTCATTTTTTCAGAAGCAGAATGGACTTCATTCATTGGACTTCACCCTACATATGCCACAATCTTTATAGATTCTGTTGTCACTGCCTTTGTTTGAAAGTCAGCTAGGACACTTCCTTGATGCTCAGGTTCAGTCCTTTTAATGTGAGCTTCAGTTATTGCTGTTCTTCAGTTGCTCAGTCATATCTGACTCTTTGCAACCCCAAAGTATTGCAGCGCTCCAGGCTTCCCTGTCCTTCACAGTCTCCCAGAGAGAGCTTGTTCAAACTCATGTCCATTGAGTCAGTGATGCCATCCAACCCCTCGTCCTCTGTTATCCCCTTCTCGTCCTGCATTCTGTCTTTCCCAGTATCAGGGTATTTTCCAGTGAGTCAGCTCATCATATCAGGTGGTCAAATTATTGAAGCTTCAACTTCAGCAACAGTCCTTCCAATGAATATTTAGGATTGATTTCCTTTAGGATTGACTGGTTTGATTTCCTTGCAGTCCAAGGGACTCTCAAGAGTCTTTGCCAACATCACAGTTCGAAAGCATCAGTTCTTCAGCTTTATATGATGACAGACACAGTTTTATGCCAGGACACATCAGAAGTCAAAGAATTTTACACAGTTTCTGGAACATTATGACATATGCTTTTAAAGACATAAGGTTCAGTTCAGTTCAGTTCAGTTGCTCAGTCGTGTCCGACTCTTGATGACCCCATGTACCTCAGCACGCTAGGGTTCCATGTTCATCACCAACTCCCGGAGCCTACCCAAACTCATGTCCATTGAGTCAGTGATGCCATCCAACCATCTCATCCTCTGTTGTCCCCTTCTCCTCCTGCTCTCAGTCTTTCCCAATATCAAGGTCTTTTCAAATGAGTCAACTCTTCACATGAGGTGGTCAAAGTATTGGAGTTTGAGATTCAATGTCAGTCCTTCCAGTGGACACCCAAGACTGATCTCCTTTAGGATGGACTGGTTGGATCTCTTTGCAGTCCAAGGCACTCTCAAGAGTCTTCTCCAAAGAAAGCTTAATGTTACTTCTTACTTGACCAATGCTTCCCATGTAGGTTAATGTATCAAGTAAGTCTAATTAGTTTAACAAATCTTTTAGAATGTTTCAGGGGCCCTCTGGAAAAATCCTAAAGTTTCTTCCAAGTTAAAAAAAACAAAACAAAACAAAACATAAAACACTTTATATTTAGAATTTTATTTTGGGAAAATTGTCAAAGATATGAAAAGGTTTCAACATGTCTAAATGGGATCACAACTCTATGTGAAATGATATTTGTCTATTTAGCATATGAAAGAAAATTAAGTTCTGTTTTACATAACTACACTTTTGATAGTAAAACTTAATTTTAATAATCTTTATAATAACAACTCAGCTTTAGCCAGCTTGATTGCACAAAGTAAAATTGTTTTTCTTTTCAACCTTTTGTATACTTTGAGTTTGTCCTTTAGTATCTGAAGTTCTAATTTAGATAAAATTACTCTAATTTTCCTTAACAAAATGCATCTTCACTCCTCATACCTTTTCTTAGACAAAAACACATTCTGCTTTTCTTGCATACAAAAATGTTTCCTTTCATGATTTTAGTAGCTTTAGTTACATTGGAATCCTTAACCCTTAGAAACTGTAATTTCCATTTAGAAGCTAAACAATCATAAACTGTCTCTTACATTAATGTTCTTTAGGTTGAAAAGTTTATAATCACTTATAATTTCTAGAAATGTGTTTTCTCATGGAAAATTTCTCAGCATGACATTGAACATCTTACTTTCTATATAATAAGAAGCCAAAAGTAGATAAACCTACATTCACTGATGTCTCAATACTTTTAGTTTTATTTTGAAATACTATAACTATTCTGTCAATTTCCATCATTTAACTTGACTGAGAAAAACATTAAGGTTTCAAGGTACCAGAAATAATTGGAAATATATTTTTAAGTGTGTAAGCCATAAAATATAATTGTTACTAAAAAAGTTTATAAACTGTTAAAACAGCTACATGTATTTAAGTTATCTGCTCCCCAAAATTAGGTTTAGATTACCTAAGAAAATGTCTTCATATCCAGTTACTTTTTATGCTGAAAAATTGTAAGAAACTAGGCAGAATAAAAGTATTGCACTTGATAACTCTAAAAATGGGGTTTCCCTGTTAGCTCAGCTGATAAAGAGTCTGCCTGTAATGCAGGGGAGACCTCAGTTCAATTTCTGGGTTGCGAAGATCCTCTGGAGGAGGGTATGACAACCCACTCCAGTATTCTTGCCTGGAGAATCCCCATGAACAGTGGAGCCTGGTGGGCCACAGTCCATGGTGTCGCAAAGAGTTGGACATGACTGAGTGGCTAAGAACACCCACTCTAAATATGTCTGTTTTAATGAAACCAAAAAGCAAACTCTCTTTTATTTATTAAAGATTATTTTAGATCCCTTGAGCTTGAAAGAATCATTTGATTAGCTTCTCTGTTGCTGATGAGATTTAGAATAGCCAGTCTTCAGAGGTGCTTGACCCTCAGCCCTCTTTAATTAAGAGAGCTCAATTTACAGATTAAGTTTAGATAATGCCATCTGAAGGTAGAAAAATATAACACATCCTCAATGTATATGTGTGTTGTTCAGACAAGACACTTAAACCTTATAATTACTAAAATATGTAGAGAAGATTTGTAAGATTTCTTAATTAGCCAGATTTCCAAATAGCCTCTCCCTCCTTTTTCTCCTTCTGATGAAAAGCATTTGCATTTCAAGCAATGGATCTTAAGTTCTAGAAAAGATGGGGGAGGAACACCTACCTCACGAAGGGATCCATGATTTCTCCAAGATGGAATTTTGAGGGATGGCACATATTCTCAGGACAGCTCTGTTTGTAATGTCTTAATATCTGCAGGTATTTTGGGAAAATAGAGGAAGTTTTTGGATTGGCAAAAGGACCAACTCATGCATCTATCCATTTGTTAAGTATTTCTTTCTCTCTAGGTACATTTATTTTAGAAGACCTGAGAAAATTCCTGCCAGGCTTTAGATATCAGTTAGGATAGGAGTTCAGTCAGACTAGTGGCCTCTATTTTATTTTCTACCTTTTGTACCCACTTATCTCAAGAGAAAATTCATTTACAAAAACTTGAATATTCTCCTCAGTTTTAAGAAATTCTTTAACTATGACCCATAGGTTGGCCTTTGACTTAAGAGTGAAAGATATCTGAAGAGTGTTGCCAGTAGCTTTGGGTGGTATAATTTTAAAATGAATTTTAGCCAGATAAAGGAGGATAGAAGGGAGCAGTAGAAGTTACTAAGTTTTATAGGTCAGTCTTATAGTCTTCTGTTTTAGGCACATCTTATCTCTTTAATTTTTTATAACTCTTTTGTAATAAATTTTTCAATGAAGCTATTTTGAAATCTGAGAATCTTTGAAGGTTTCTACATAATCCTTCTATGTGCTTTTTTTCTATTTTTTTAATCTGTTTGGAATTTTCCCAATAATGGCCATTGTAATTCAAGACTGTTGAGAAAACTTTGCTATTTTGCTCAATATCTGCAGCTTCCAGGACCAAGGGTCTTAAACTTAATATAAGCAGGTGTGGCAGAAGGTGGCATACTCAACTCTTTAGACATAAAGATTCTCTTCTTTTAGCTAGGACTTTGGATTTCTCAGAGCCACACTTAGCCATATCTGGGTACTTTTGAAATTCTCATTAGGAACTAGCCTTTATTTAATATCAATCTGAAGCTTCCAACTGGGCCCTGTCCAGCTCAAATTGAACCCAATCTTATCCAGGACCCAGTCCAGGTCTTAAATCAGACCCAGTCCAGATTTGACTGGAAGAAACAGTTGAACCATTGAACCAACAATCTTCAAAGAATGAGACTGTGGACTAATTCCACACAAATGAAGAGCTGCAGTTGCTACTGACAGTTCCCACCATAGAAGACAGAGGAAGACTCCAGACCAATGGGGAATCACAGACTAAACTGTCAGCAGGTCCCAAAAGGGGACCCAGGGACAGAGCTTAGGGCTGGGGTTTTCCACTGTGGAGTTGCTCTCTGAAATCTGGGAGGAATTGTCTGCCAGCTCAACCTGATCTGCCACCATAAAGGAAAGCCAAGTAGATCAGGGGCTTCAATACAAAAGTGGAACCTAACCAAGAGGAACTCACAATGACCTTTGGAAATGGTAAGAAAGATAGTGAACTCACAAGTGTTCCCAGGGTGCCACACCTGCCATTTAAAGTTCACTTCAGATCCTACAGTTGCCACCAATTTGTCAAAAAGCAGAATTCAACTGAGTACATTTGAACATTTAATTTGCTTTATTCATGAATTTATTGTAATTTTGCAATTCATGAGTTAGACAGGCTCCCATATAGTAACAAGAAGGGCACTCAGAGGGATTGGGCAAAATGAAAGATTTTAATAGGAAGGAGGAAGCAGGCATGGGAACTATTAATGAAAAAAAAAGAGAGAAATCATTTTTAGGACAGGACATCTTGTGGTTGATGATGGGGAGAGAACAGCAAGGATTTCACCATGTGGAATTACTTTTCTTCCTCTGAGGCGTGGAGACAGATTACCTCACTGCTGCTAACTAGAAAATTTTGGACTGATTTACTAGAACTGCATTTCTGGTGAAGGTTGGAATTACAGGTAGGTTAGGTATTATATCTAGGCTTGGTATTGTTGGTTTAGTTCTCTCCCTATGTTCCTGTCTCACAATAACAATGATTTGGAATGATGGACTGACTACAGCTCAAGCAGGCAGGATTTCACAGCTCCTGTCTCATCACACCCATAACTCAAAGCAAGGGACTGTTTACAGTCACAGCTCAGACAGATATTTTATTAAACAGATAGGGGATAGTACACTCCCGAGACATGGGAGCAGGCCAATCCCCAGAAGAGTGGCCATGATTCCTCTTGGCTTCCCATTTTATACTTCCTGTCTCCTCCTCTTGGTTCTGCCCTGTGCAAAATAGGGCTTGCACCCGCTATCAATAAGGAAAGAGAATGCCTATTGACAGTTACAAGTTACCTAGCAACAGACTCTAGTGTGATGTCTTTCCCATAATTCAGTCTGTTACAGTCATATATATGTATGTATAAAGTATTTACAAACCCTTAATGGACTCCTAGTAGCCTAAGGTTACTTGAGGACACAGCTGTGCATCAAGGGCTCATGTGCAGAAACTGGAGAAGCCCCTGCAGTTGGTTTTGTAGCACATTTGTGAGCTCTCCTGGGCGGATGTCTGGGGTGGAATTTAGAAATCAGTTTGCAACCTTTGTGCTAGGCCATCTCTTGTTCTTGCCTAACTTCCTAACTAACAGTATCATGAACTTTAACACAAGTGATGCCATTTGGGACCTGTGGTTTTTCTTTTTAAGAAAATTAAGAAAGTAATGTCTAAAACCATCATCCTAGTGCCACCCTTAGACTTCTCAATACAAATATGCCTCATTTTACAGAATGATGTATTTCTGAAAAGCCATGTGTATTTTTACATTCAGTGAAATTGTACTGCACGTTAAATTTATTTAGGAGAGGTGTTACTGTAATTCTAAAGTGAAATATTTTGCAAGGTGAACAATTTTAGTTTTAAGTAAATATGTATAACTTAATGTTTCTGAAAGTTAATTTTCATGCACTAAAACTACTTAAAGAGGAACAGACTACTTCAAGTCCTCAACAAGACAGAATAGCCAAACTCTTCATCATTCTTCATGCTGAGTACAGCTAAAATTATGAAGGAAAAAAAAAAATACACTTAAGACTGTACTGGAAAGAAGAAGGCAAACCAGCTAGAGACTTTGTAACTGAGGAATGACAAGGCAGTGAGTTCACAGGGGTTTTTTTGCCTTCTTTATCCTGGATTGTGTCCTGAAGAAGCCCACGGCCTAAAAACATCAGGATCAGACTGAAAAATAAAAGCCCGAGAAAAACCCTTTTGCTCCAGCCAGACAAGCAGGAAAGGGGAAGCCTGGAAGAACAGAAAGCTGCTGGATATGACTTCCCTACTCCAAGTAAACACCTGGGGAAAGACCTGTGGTCCACCTATATACACCTTCACAAAGGCTGTTTGAGAAGCAGAGACTTTCATCTTCCCCTCCTCACAGGGTGGTGTGAGAGTACACTGAGGGAAAGCCAGAGCTTCCACCAGCACTCAGCAGTGCAACTCTACCCTCTATCGCTCCACCCTGATCCCTCCCAGCAGGGGCACAAGAGGTGTCTGGACCCCCTCTGCTTCCCTCTGAGATGATGTTTTAAGAGGCTGCCTGGGAAGACAGGACTTTTACCTCCTTCAGTTGAGGAAGGGTACATGATGCCTGGTGTACTATTTTTGCAATGCCCTTTGAATATATAATTACTTTAAAAAGAAAAAGTTAAAAAGGAGAAACACATTTATCAAATTTTGAAATTGTTGCTCAAAGTTGATTTCCAACAAAATACTCTGTATTTTCCTTTCAAATGCGAAATGAAGGCTGACACATAGCAAATACATTCACATCTGCAAGGTTCCTAATTCTGTTAGCTGCCTCACCACATACATTAACCCTTCATTTTTAAGATACTGGGTTAAATGTGTGATCCTGAAGATCACATCTACCAAAATAGGGTAATCAAGAAAGAAGAGATAATAATACATTTTGGAAGATGCAAAGTCGATGCAAAAGTGGAACTGATAATTTAGGCAAGAGGAAACCTCAGCTTGACTTTCTTCTGTTAGTTGTAACATGTGAGAAGGAACCCATTCTGTGTGTCAGACACTCAAAAGCCCAGGTTCTGAATGCTGGTTCATAAAGGTAGATGCTTTCCAGTATTCATAGCAGCATTATTTACAACTGCCAAGATATGGAAGCAACCTAAGTGTCCATCAGTAGATAAAAGGATAAAGGAGATGGCAGTACAGAATACTAATCAGTCATAAAAAATAATGAAATTTTGCCATTTGCAACAACATGGATGAACTTAGAGGGCATTATGCTAAGTAAGTGAAGTAAGTCAGACAGAGAAAGACAATATTGTATGTTATCACTTATATGTGGAATCCAGAAATATAACAAATTAGTGAATATAGCAAAAGAGTAGACTCACATGTACAGAGAGCAAACTAGGGGTCACCAGAGGTAGAGAGAGCAAAAGTATAAAGATATGGATGAAGGGGTATAAACTATTATATATAAAATAAGGATATATTACACAGGATGGGAAATATAGCCAGTATCTTATAATAACTGTAAATGGAGTAGAACATTTAAAATTGTGAATCATTATATTATGTACTTGTAGCTTATATAACATACTGTATATCAACTGTACTTCAATTAAAAAAACAACAATTCTGAGATAGATACTTGGGAAAAAGAGAATTTAGGAAGTTTGGAAGTATTCTTGAAAATGTAGAAATAGTTTAGAATAATAATACATATGTATAATGAGAATATGGAAAAATTCTAAGTAAGGTTTTAAGGATAGAACAAAATGAAATGATATATTTGGAGGGGAAACTTTGCTTCAAAATATTAAATACTATTCTATTTCTTTTATTCATAAACAGGTATTGTGAACAGAACAGACAAAATATCTGCACTCAGAATGCTTACTTTAAGATGGGAGGAAAGGAGATAATAAAATTATGCACAAAATAATTTACAATTAAGTTAATTGTAATAAATGGGGTCCATTTTTCCTTTTATTTCTATGAGTAATTTACTTCATATTTGTCTATGGTCTGTTATTAGATACATGCAGTTTAGGATTATTATGCCCTCTTCTGGAGAAGGAAATGGCACCCCACTCTGGTACTCTTGCCTGGAGAATTCCTTGGATGGAGGAGCCTGGTAGGCTACAGTCCATGGGGTCACAGAGAAGCCCTAGAGTGTGGCCCCTTCATCTCTGAGATGATTCACACTAGAAGAATTGTAAAGTCACGGGATAAAATGTTAAGTTCCAGGCACTTTTAGCTACTCTCACATGTATGCATTGTTTTTAATTCACTTTGATTGAAATGGTCTCTAAAATTACAAACCATTATTCATGAGCACTTAGGGGGAAAAGTATTTGTATTTGGTTAGATATATTTTCCCCTTAATAATGTTGGATCATTTAAAAACATCTGCATAATATTTCTCATTTATCAGGCACAATTTTAAGGTACTGCAAACAGCATTTCCTTTATTCCATACCACTTTTCCCATACGGTAAGAATCGTTATTATCCTTGTTTGTCAAATGAAGATACTCAGCCACAAGAACTTTTATTACATGATTGTGATCACAGGGCTGACAGGTGGTCGTGTCAGAATTCAAGTCCAGAGAGTCTGCCTGGAACACTTCACAGACAATAAGTAGAAAAAGACTTGTTATTGATGCTGATTCTATTGGATCTTCTAAACTATCTTCTTCATTTCTCTGACTTTCTCAATGTCCTTATTGGTAGAGCTGATTTTTACTATGTGCGTTAATTATGTTCTACAAATTCATCACGAACACTGATTTTAAAACACTGAACCAGTACTCCTAGGGAAAATAAAGGTGAAGATCCCAGTCACAACATTTCCTTCGAGCAGTCAATACATAACCTTGTTTTCTGTGTGTTTTAAGACACATTATTTAATATAAATTAAACATATTGATTGATTAGCATTGATCTCACAGGCAACAGCCCTAAAACTCATGCCTGAATGACACTCATATAAACCAGGCAATTTTCTTCATGGAGCACATCACAGCATTTTGCAACTAGGGAACTAAACAATTTATCAACACTGTTTTGGACCACTTTAAGCAGTGAAATCACCAATAAAATATGAAATTGTAACAAATATGACATGGAGTAAATCATGAAAGGGGCATTTGTTTACAGTGAATGGAAACAAGAAAGTAGGTCTTGGCCATGTTTGACTTCAGCTGGGAATGTGTGCAACAGGTGACTCAGTTTTTTGCAACTAGACACATGCTCATGGGTGACCATGAGGTGCCTCTTGTGTTGATTTTGAGTTTACACATAGTTTTAGCAAGTTGCTGAATTTATAGATAAAGAATCCATGAATAATGAGGGTTAGCTGATAACGAAAATTAAGGAAAATGAAATTGAGTCTTAAATCTACAGAATATCAACGTAAAAACAAAAATAGGAAAACAAAAACCCAGCCTTGTTTGTAAGGGGATTTACATTTTCAAACGGGAATGGATAGTAAAAAATGAGCAGGAAACATTTGATTTATGATTTTGAGCAAGTTAAATGAAATTCTTTTCTTCTGTTTGAAGACATGTCTCACAGTCTCACAAGTCAGAGATAACATCTTCTAAGAAAAGAATTTTCCCTGACAGAAAAGCCTGTGTCTACTTTTATTTTACAATAAATAAGGATATTTATCTCTCCATACAGAACTGAAAATATGTGATTTTAAAAAGATATCCAAAGGTGTAATTTATTTTCCTCAAAGCCTGATACCACATAACTGGATGAAGAACGAGTTTAGTGACAAGGAGAATATTAATAATGATAAACCAATAACTATTGGTCCAGTCTCTAGAAATGGAAGTTAATGAGCAAACAGAATGAGCGGTACATAACACTTTACTGACAAAATTGGTACCTGTATTATTTTACATTCAAAGTACTTAACAATTCTGTGAAACAGTTGCTGCTCAATTAGAACTCAATTACATGTTAAATGAACTAAATGCCATTTCATTTGCACAGAGGAATCTTTAATAATGATTAATGGAAATTTAATCAAATATGAGTTGAGACTGCAGTGTGTTCAGCAATAGAATATGAATGAGTTATTGGTGCTAACTAGATCCATTATCTAGATCATGATGCTGATGAGGTCAGCTTTGAGGGTGCGATCCTTACACAGCACATCAAACAAAAAGAATATTATGTAAAGTAACAGATGGTGTCTCATAATCGGCTCTTCACCTTGCAAATATATCCCTTTGGCCACAATAGAACAAAGTGATGCGGAATAAGGAAAATTACTCACACTGGTTCAAAAATATATTAGTCAGTAGTTTTTATTTAAAATGCAAAAAACAACAATTGAAAAGATTTACTAGTAAATAACTACTTGATGATTGGCACATTAAGACTTACATCCAAGAATTATTTACTTCAATAAGAGAAAGAGTGAGATCTTTGGTCCTCTTTCTTCGCTACCCCTATCCATCATCCATCTATCATCCCCAAAATTGGGTAATTGTATAACATTCTCGTATTAGGAAGTAATAAATAGTTTATTATTTTATAATAGATATAATGAATAGTTTATATCTCATTTCAGATGAAAATAAATGTTAATTTGATTAGTTAAAATATGAGATTTTTTTAGTTACATGTAAACCTTAGGCTCAACTTGACTAGCAAATGTATGCTAATTATTTGCATCTGGTACAGTATTATATTCTTTGGCTTGTTTTATTTACATTCTATTAATTTTGTTTTTTAATTTATGTTATTAAAGATAATTACATAAGTCATTTTAAAATACTCAAGAAGAACTAAAATGTGTATAAATACATTATTATCTGCTTTCTTCTAAATAAGTTTTGTTTTGCTCTTGAAGAAGCAAAACTCTTTCCCTCCATCTTTAATTCTAGTACCAACTCTCCAATTTATCTGTGTGACTTTACTGAATTCCTAGCATCTTAGCATTGTTGGGAAGCAAAAAAGCATAATTTATTTTCCTCATTATCTGGTTTTTATGAATATCCTTTGCTTCAGTAAAAATATTCTAGCTGTATGAGAATTTGCCCGTTAGGGTATAATTCCTACAGAGTCGAGTCAAATAAATAAGTTGTTTTTGATTAGTATATGATTATAAAATGGACTGAGGCTAGCATCTATTTTTTTATAAGCATATTGAGTATACTGTGCCTGTGATTGAGGCAGGTATTCAAGATAATGCTTATACATATCACAATGCCCCTTTGGTAATTCTGACACTATGGGGGTAAAAAGATCACTGTTAAATTTTGCTTGGTATTATACAAATCTCAACATAGTGGCATGCTTCATGTAGTGTATAAGTCCAAATTCTACTTTTATGGTCAAAATGCAGGTCCTGAGTTATTAAGGTCTCATTTGAAGACACCCACTGAGAAAACTGCCTGCTATTCAATTTAACTATCTCAAAGGGATAAGAGAGACTTAGTTGTTGGAACTCAAACCTATGTATCAAAGAATATGAGCAACACATGGTGGATTTCAAGCTGAAAAGAAATGGTATTATTAATATAATACTTATGTGAACTATTCTTTCATTAGCAGTTCCAGTTTGCAAAACACTCTCCTTGTGGTAGGTATTCTTTTTAGCTTTGTATCTTACAAGTGAGCTTACTAGTATTTCAGACTTGGAAACACTGGTGTTTTAAAAGGTTTCATGTCAAAAAGTCCTAATCCAGCTATGTGATAATATCTGTTACCTTTTTAACATTTGGTTTTGAATGTGTATTAAGAAGATCTAGGAGATCATGTAAACAGATCTTAAAAGTATCATTTGTGTTATAAATTTTCTGAAAAATATTTAATTAGAAAAAATACACTACTGGAGAGGAGGGCATGGAAACCCACTGTAGTATTCTTATCTGGAGAATCCTATGGACAGAGGAGCCCGTTGGGCTACAGTCCATGGGATCGCAAAAATCGTACATGACTGAAGTGACTTAGCATGTAGACACACATACTCTTGGAAAAAGAAAATTATGAACTATCAAGATTATTTTTAGGAGATAATAAATTTCTTTTTTAAAACATATTCTGTTTAGTTTCTATAACATTAGCTCAATTTTATGCGAATAAAATATATAAAAGAAGTACACAATATGTAAGGCTTATGAGATTTCCTCAGTTATAAACCATTTGATTTAAATATCATAAATATTTGTTTCCCTTTCTCAGCCTCCCATATCTTTTCAGTAAGCACATATATTTAGATAAATGTAAAATTGTTATGTGTTTACTGTTCTTTCCCCTCACACTCTACATGTATTTCAGTACAGAAATTAAATTGTTTTCTGTCTTCCCTCTTCTTTTACCCTTCCACCCTGGCATCAACCTGTTCACTACAAACACAGAGATAAGAAAAGGTTACATATGTCTGTCTATCCTGCCTCAGATCCTCCACTAAATAAGGACTGCATATGTACCATCCCATAACTGAGCCTGGCACATTTCTGTTAATACCACTTTATAAATGTTCATTATCAGAACATTATTTATAGCCAGTTTCTTGTCCCCAATGCACTTCATACATCTAAACTTACCTCATGACAAGTTTTCCATCTCTTTGTGTCCTTTCTCTATCATCTTATTTCACTTTTTCTCTGTTCTTTCCATGTATGAGCATAGACAGACAGACAAAAATAAACAAGTCAAAAGCCAAAAATCAGTGTTTCAATAATGATCAAAAGGTCAAGGTAAATGTGAACACTTAGAAAATAAAAATGGAATCCCATTTATTTTCTCTTAAATTAAATGTACTAACATTCATTTAGTTAACCTTTTGAACGGCATTAAATGCCAATACAGATTATTTATCCAATTTGATATTTATATTCAAATGTGTCCCAAATTTTGGGGCTCCAAAATCACTGCAGATGGTGACTGCAGCCATGAAATTAAAAGACCTTACTCAGTGGGAGAAAAGTTATGACCAACCTAGAAAGCATATTAACAAGCAGAGATGTTACTTTGCCAATAAAGGTCTGTCTAGTCAAGGCTATGGTTTTTCCAGTAGTCCTATATGGATGTGAGAGTTGGACTATAAAGAAAGCTGAGTGCCAAAGAATTGAGGCTTTTGAACTGTGGTGTGGGAGAAGACACTTGAGAGTCCCTTGGCAAGGAGATCCAACCAGTCCATCCTAAAGGGAGGCCTAGCATGCTGCATTCCATGAGGTCACAAAAAGTCAGACATGACTGAGCAACTGAACTGAACCGATGCTCCAAATTTCAGTGGTTTTCCACATTCCCAGGGATGAGGAGGTGTGGAGAAACTGTCTGTGTCAGGAGAATCTCTGACAGATGCAGCCCTGATGGATGCTGCTGGTTCTCAGCATGAAATCACACCAGACCAATCCAAACCTGCTGCTAGTTGAGCCCTTAACTGCTGAGTGGAGTAAGTTTTCTCCTTCCCAGAAGTTACTGGTGGAGTTCTGTTAATATTGTTTTTCTGAATTCTCATGATATTGCAGAAATAGTTCAAGAAGTAAAATTTCTGTCTGATCTTTCTTAATTTCTGTTCATATTGTTCCATGTAAGTGATTGCTAGAAGAATTTTTACATAATTTACATATGAAGAAAGACTCCAGAGTCTTTACATGCATCCAACTTTTCCAATGAGTACATGCTTTTGTACAAATGAAAAAATTTTGATGGGTAAATGTATAGGACACATTGAGTGAGGAAAATGATGGCAGCATGGGCTCATATTTCTAATAAAACAGCATCCTATTTTTTGCATCGTTTCATATCAATATAGTTCTAAGAAATAGCAGCCATATTTTTAAATGGCTCTTATATTTAGAAGAGCTATTTAATTATCTTTTAATAATTATTTAGGAATATGGACTATAGAAGCATTTTTTGAGGGATTTGACTCCTGAATGCATCAGTTTGATGAATTCGACCTTGGGCAAATTAAAATCATGTTTTCTGATATATACAATTATTCTTATGAGAACTAATGTGTATTAAGCATCTTTATTAAAATCCAGGATTCATTAAGCATCAACACTGGATATTCTGTTGGAATTTTTATATTATTATAGAATTACTTCTGAAGGAGATCAACCCTGGGATTTTTTGGAAGGAATGATGCTAAAGCTGAAACTCCAGTACTTTGGCCACCTCATGCGAAGAGGTGACTCATTGGAAAAGACTTTGATGCTGGAAGGGATTGGGGGCAGGAAGAGAAGGGGACGACCGAGGATGAAATGGCTGTATGGCATCACGGACTCGATGAACTTGAGTCTGAGTGAACTCCGGCAGATGGTGATGAACAGGGAGGCCTGGCATGCTGCGATTCATGGGGTCGCAAAGAGTCGGACATGACTGAGCGACTGAACTGAACTGAAATCTGTTTTCAATAGCTTTGTTGTTGTTGTTGTATAGTGGCTAAGTTGTATGCAGCTCCATGGACTACAGCACACCAGGCTCCCCTGTCCTTCACTGCCTCTGGGAATTTGTTCACATTCATGTCCATTGAGTCAGTGATCCTATCTAACCATCTCATCCTCTGCCACACCCTTCTCCTTTTGCATTCAGTCTTTTCCAGCATCAGAGTCTTTTCCAATGAGTTAGTTCTTCACATCAAGTGGCCAAAGTATTTGAACTTCAGCGACAGTTCCTCCAATCCAATGCCAGGGACTGCAATGGATTGCCATTCCCTTCTCCAGGGCATCTTCCAGAACTAAAGGATTGAACCCATGTCTCTGTGTCTCCTGAACTGACAGGTAGATTTCTTTACCACTGTGCCACCTGGGAAATCCAGTAAATATTATATATTAATATATTTTTGTGGACATGCAAGGAGAATATTTTCAAACAGTCATTTCAAAATAATTCAGTCCTTAATTTTGCTTTCACACCTAGTTGATAGTTTTACTGGAAATAAAATCATGTAAAAAGATTTTACCTTCAACGGTTTAAAGGTATTTCTCAATTGTTTTTCTAATGTCAAGTAAATATTTGTAATAAGCAGCCTTGATTGCCAATGTAATTTTATTATAGGTAGGCTTTTTCCCATCTTTTAGGATATTTTGTAAAATTTTGCTTGTCACATAAAAGTAGGATACTGCCTTTAAAAGCAATAAACATTCCTTGAAACAATCAACCTAATTTCTGTTTCACTTGGTACCCTATCCGTGAATTGCCAAGACTGGATATTCTTAGTGTACCAAAGAAAGAATGGCTGTGGTTCTTAATTTTGTTCTTAATACCACAGCCATTCTTTCTTTGGTACATTAAGAATGTTAGTTTTGTTCTGTTTTTCTTGCTGTGGTTTATATAGTATATACTCTCATCTACTTTATTTTCCCCTAATGTCTGTCCTCCACATGGCTCTTCTCTTTCCTCCTTTTCTTCGAGAGGTATGTGTGTGTGTGTGTGTGAATAAAATTCCTTTTAGCATTGCTTCACGGGGAGAAGAGATAATTCACTTTCAGATACCCTCATAAACTATACAAGAAATTGTTTTTGAATGTTCTAATATGGAATGATTTTAGAAGTAAAATTTATTGTAAAGGGAAAATTTATTCCTTGGAAACCAAGCAAAATTATTTTTTTCTTAAATCTTCAGTCAGTATAAAAATAATTCTGATTATTTTTTAAGTTGACTTAAATCAAGGTTAGTTTTCATTCCAATCCCAAAGAAAGGCAATACCAAAGAATGCTCAAACTACTGCACAATTGTGCTCATCTCACACACCAGTAAAGTAATGCTTAAAATTCTCCAAGCCAGCTTCAGCAATATAACTGTAAACTTCCAGATGCTCAAGCTGGTTTTAGAAAAGGCAGAGGAACCAGAGATCAAATTGCCCACATCCACTGGATCATCAAAAAAGCAAGAGAGTTCCAGAAAAACATATATCTCTGCTTTATTGACTATGCCAAAGTGTTTACTATGGATCACAATAAACTGTGGAAAATTCTGAAAGAGATGGGAATACCAGACCACCTGACCTGCCTCTTGAGAAACCTGTATGCAGCTCAGGAAGCAGCAGTTAGAACTGGACATGTAATAACAGACTGGTTCCAAATAGGAAAAGGAGTACGTCAAGCTGTATATTGTCACCCTGTTTATTTAACTTATATTCAGAGTACATCATGGAGAAGGAAATGGCAACCCACTCCAGTGTTCTTGCCTGGAGAATCCCAGGGATGGTGGAGCCTGGTGGGCTGCCATCTATGGGGTCACACAGAATTGGACACGACTGAAATGAATTAGCAGCAGCAGCAGAGAACATCATGGGAAAAGCTGGGCTGGCAGAAGCACAAGCTGGTATCAAGATTTCCAGGAGAAATATCAATAACCTCGGATATGCAGATGACACCACCCTTACAGCAGAAAGTGAAGAACTAAAGAGCCTCTTGATGAAAGTGAAAGAAGAAAGCCAAAAAGTTTGCTTAAGCTCAACATTCAGAAAATGAAGTTCATGGCATCTGGTCCCATCACTTCATGGGAGATAGATGGGAAAACAGTGGAAACAGTGGCTGACTTTACTTTCCTGGGCTCCAAAATAACTGCAGATGATGATTGCAGCCATGAAATTAAAAGACGCTTACTCCTTGGAAGGAAAGTTATAATCAACCTAGACAGCATATTAAAAAGCAGAGACATTACTTGGTCAAAAAGGTCCATCTAGTTAAGGCTATGGTTTTGCCAGTAGTCATGTATGGATGTGAGAGTTGGACAATAAAGAAAGCTGAGCAAAGAAGAACTGATGCTTTTGAACTATGGTGATGTAAAAGACTCTTGAGAGTCCCTTGGACTGCAAGGAGATCCAACCAGTCCATTCTAAAGGAGATATGTCCTGGGTGTTCATTGGTAGGACTGTTGCTGAAGCTGAAACTCCAGTACTTTGGCCACCTGATGCGAAGAGCTGACTCATTTGAAAAATCCTTGATGCTGGGAAGAATTGAGGGCAGGAGAAGGGGATGACAGTGGATAAGACGGTAGGATGATAGTAGATAAGATGGTTGGATGGCATCACTGACTCAACGGACATGAGTTTGCGTTGACTTCAGGAGTTGGTGATGAACAGGGAGGCCTGGTGTGCTGTGGTTCATGGGGTTGCAAAGAGTCGGAACACGACTGACTTACCGAACTGAACTGAAGTCCTCTACTTAATTAGCCAGTAATAATACTCATTATCTATAAAGCATTTATTTTTAACCCTCTGTAGAAATAAATCTAGAATTTATGTTCTTTATAGTTTTATGCTAAACCGCCATCTAGTGATAATGTGGAGTTCTTTATAAAATGGCCTTGTGTATATGCGTGTGTAATATGTTTGTGTATTTATTATCCTGTAGTCATGTATTGAATATCTTTTGTGTGCTGACTGCTGTTATGTTTTCTAAGCATACAGAAACTCCCTACTTTCATGAAACTTAAACTACAGACAAAATCATAAACTAGGCTCTTATTTCCATAATGGAAACCAAGGCACTGATCTGACACTTATTTACGAGAAGCACTTAGTGTTACTTGTCATGATGTGAACAGCTCTGTGAAACATAGATAATAGGAAGAAATTACTTAGAATTTCTCAATTACTCAGGAATATTGTCTTTCCATTCTTTCTTCACTGAGGATCTATGAAGAATACAAAACCTAAACATAACTTGAGAAAAAAATCATGGAACATTAGGAAAAAGTAGTCTGGAATTTCTCAGTTGTAAAGCTTTTTCCTGCTACTCTTAATTTTTTTATTCTCTGTCCATACACCAACCTACATTTTATACTGTTAAATATAAGAATTGGTTATATAGATCCTATCAGTGAAAACAAAAGTAACTCAAACAGAGGTAGAAGTTTTTATTCAGTTGATACACATCAGGAAAAATCTGAAGATCAGATAACTCCCTAAGACAAAATAGAATTAGAGATTTAAAAGTAAAGCGAGAATAGGGGGTATATATCCTTATGGTCCTATCCAGGTCACTATTTTTTTTTTAATCTGGAGCTGCCACAAAATTTGTGGTTGGGATGACAGAAGAGTGTTCCATTTTTTATGGCTCTTGCTTGGGATCCTTGGTTCAATTCCATTTTAAAACTGTCAGAACAGTTCTTTCCAGAGCTGCTTTTGCAAGACTCCTAGTGACCAGCTGCTGCCCACACTCAAAATTATACAGTGTTGTGTAGTGAAGGTAGAGGGGCCAGATCTGCGGGGCCACTTAGAAAATGTCCTATGATAGGTAAATGGATAGGTGGATGGATAGACAGATCGATAGTAGAAAGGGAAAAAAGGTTACTTCATATGGATCATTATAAATTTCAAATTTTATCTTTTTTAATTAAATTTATTTATTTTTTTAATTACAATACTGTATTTGTTTTGCCATACATTGACACGAATCAGCCATAGGTGAACACATATTACCCTGAAAGTGCCATGGTTTTCTACTGTCTTAAAAAGATAAGAATTGTGAGCATGATAGTTTAACTGTGCTGCTTTATTTTGCAAAATATAAAAGGAAAAGTATCAACAGCCCAAATGTTTATTGTATACAGTTAATTTGAGACTAATTTATCTGTGAACCTGCTCTATATGGCAATCACCTTGAAAACTGCTGTAAACATGTAAATAGAAATATTTGAATGTGCCTTAACTTAGAAAGTTTAAAAAAAAAAATGCACGTTGTTCTAAGTATATCCTCCTCACTGGTTACATGAGAATTGAAAGGTTAATTTCCCCATGTGACTTGGTGGGAAAATATGCAAAGTAAGAATTTTAATTTTTAATAAGAATTTTAATTTTAAAAAGATGATTCTTGAAAAATAACTGTTTGTTAGAAGTCTGTCTGTCCACATTTAAAATGTGCCATACTCTCCCTCTTGAAAAGAATTATGTACAGTATCCAAAATTTCTTTCTTATAGTTATTAAGTAATAAACTATTTTAACTGAAGAACCAGCATATACTTGTAAGGTACCTTTGGACTGTGTGAGAATCAAGCCACAGGTGTGTGTCAATAACCACCCTTTTTCTTTAACATGTTAATCTGTAGAAGCCCTGTCTGTAAATAGTTAGGATATGAGTATTGAATTTTTAAACTTCTTGCAACAGAGTAAATAGTATCAATGCATTTTGTGCTAGAATACTTTGAAAAAAATATTTATATTTGTCAGAGTTAATTACTAATTTTGTACTCATGAGATAATGGAGTTTGGCTATAATGAATTTACTGAAAGATTTTCTCATTTTGTTTGTTTATAATAAAGGACACTGCAGCTATTTTTTTCTCAAAATTATCATCAAGCAAACATATTTATGATACAGAAACATTTATTATATACAGACCTAACATTAAAGAATTTAAGTATGCTAATCCCAATGGAAAAAATTTCTGTCATTTTTTAAGATTATGCTGATAGAAAACATAACAGTGTCAAAATTTTATTCCTTCTTAGGAAAGGGGCAAGGACAGTTAATCCACTAATTTTTATTTTCTCTGTGTTCATTCGTAACACCAGTAGATCAAAGTGTGTCCAAGAATTATGTAATTAGAGCCAACACAAAATTGACATTTATGAACTAAATTCTACAGAAATTATATATGACTTAAATATTTATTCATGGAGGTTTTGTATGTATGTTTTTGACTTTATATTTTTATAGGCTATAGAAGGTGCAGAAATTTAAATTATCCATGTTTTAATGCAGAGTTAGACAGTCTATGTCCCTAAAGTATAATTAACCAGAGTTTCTCACCACTTACATCATGTCTTCTAGAGATTTTCTCTCCTCTTTGTATAAGTGCTATGAAGAAATCTGAAAAAGTTAATTACATATTTCAGACTGACACTATTTGCCAAATTTTTAAATTCAGTTTGAAAATTTTAAATAACGGAAAACTACCTTCTTATAATTTGAGTACTGTAACTTAGCAAACGTATCTCCTTACCTAAGATTTCTTGCACCATAAATCTAATTTCCAAGAAGTCATAAATCAGACATAGCCATACATTTGTCTATATCATTATCAATCAATCACCAAATTCGATTGACTCCATCTTTAAATATGAACAACTCTTCTACTTCTCCCAAACATCCTTGTTTTTGTTATATATACAAGAACAGGCAACTGTTAATTCCTGTTTGGGTAAGTGACAGCTCTCAGTCATGTCCCTGAAAGGAGCATAGGTTAATTTTCCAAAACATAAGTTGTCACCAGCCCCCTCAACTGGCTTCGCATTAAATTTAGGAAAAAATGTCCAAATTCTTCAACAAAGCCTATTACATTATTTATTATATAATCCTAGCTAACCAGATTTTCCATTTTCTCAGTTTCCTTACCAGAAATACAGCACTGATCTTTGATTATACTTTTCATCTCACTTTTACTTTCAAATGTGTTCTCTGTGGTTTAAATACTTGTCTCCTTCCTCTTGCTCCATTTTGCCTATCCAACAACTACTCATTAGCTATTTGCGCTGTGCGTTTAGTCGCTCAGTCATGTCTGACTCTGTGACCCCATGTACTGTAGCCTGCCAGGCTCCTCTGTCCATGGGGATTCTTCAGGCAAGAATACTGGAGTGGGTTGCCATTTCCTTCTCCAGGGTTTCTTCCCAACCTAGGGATTGAACCCAGGTTTCCCATGTCATAAGTGGATTCTTTACTATCTGAGCCACAAAGGAAGCCCATTTTCAGAATTTTTAAAATTTTTTAGAATTTCCTGATCCCTAGGTCAATGAACTGCCTTTTATGACCCTCCCGTGGGCCCTTATCTCTTATCCATATCCACTGTCCAGATGTCCATCATACTTGTCATTCTCATGGGCACATTGCACTGACTAACTCAGTGCCAGACATAAGATAAATGTTTGACTAATGAATTTTGAATGAATAAATGAATAACAGCCAAAAGGAAGTAGAATCAATATATAATTATTAATATATCTATATTATACAGTATATTCACTTGCTGGTTTTTATTTTTTTTTGAAGGTGGAGTAAGTGGATATCAATGGGAAAAGTATATATATATATGTGTGTGTGTGTGTGTGTGTGTGTGTGTGATACATACATATATATATATATATACATAGTGTGAGGCAATCTTCTATTTCCTTTTGTGAAAGATTTTGAGGAAGATAAACGTGAAAATTCTAGACACTCAATGGAGAGGGCATAAATACATATTCTTTTACTAACAAATAAAAGAGAAAATTATGAAATTTAAATGTAGAAGGAATTTAGCTTTCAGAATGATTGATTTAGTAAACAATATAGTCAACTAGCATAGTACCATAGCAGAAAAAGATAAACTTCCTCTTTGAAGTTGCTGTTCTGGTAGATAGTCACTAGGATTATTCAGTTTATACTGTTGGAACCTAGAATTTGAAAGAGACATTTTATAATTCACTAACATTGAAACTGACAGATTTTAGAGTCATTTCCAAAAAAGTCAGGTTGGGTTTGTATTTTCTTACCAACTCTATTTTAGCATAATTTTAAATTATAATTCTTAGAAAAGAGTTATTAGGTAAAATAATGTTAGTGAACTTCCAATATACTGTGTTCATTGTTTTGTGAAATCCAGTGTAGCAAAACAAAAGCCTTCACATTTGTGTTATTATTGGGGAAAGACAAAAAATGGAATGTAGTTGTTGTACAATGTTGTATGTTACAAGTGTACAGTATAGTGATTCACAACTGTAAAGGTTATATTTGATTTATAGTTTTTATAAAATATTGGCTATATACACTGTGTTGTGCAATATATCCTTGTAGTTTATGTTATATCTAATCCTTTGTACCTGTTACTCCCCTACTCCTATGTTGCTCCTGCACCCTTCCTTCTCCCAACTGGCAACTACTGCTGTTTTAAAATATAAAAAAAATAATAATAATAATGAATGTAACAAAAAAGAGGCAGGCTCATAAATATAGAGAACAAAAGCATACTTTTTCAATGTGAAAAATAGAGTGTAACAAAGGAATGAGTCTGAGAAGTAAGTAAAATGATAAAATAAGAAACAATTGCCTTTTTATTTTCAGAGTGAATATTATAATTTCTCATAGAAAGGAACACCCATGTTATTTTTTTAAAATATGTCCCAATATTATTGCTACTCTGTTGGTATTTTAATGACATATAATTCATTACTTAAGTTATTAAAAGCACATTATATATAACTTAAATTTTAAAAACTTTTTTCAGAATTCTCTCTTTAATTATACATGACTTTCTACAGTTGTATAATGGAGTATAATTGAGTAACAACGTTGCCTTAGTTTCAGGTGTACAGCGATGTGATTCAGTTATACATATACATGTATTTATTCTTTTTCAAGTTCTTTTCCCATTTTGGTTGTGACAAAATATTGAGTAGAGTTCTGTGTGCTATTGATAGCACACGGTAGATGCCTATTGGTTAGGCTTGTTTCCTTCCTCTTTCACTCTGTTGCTCCTTATGTTTCCAGGACAACCCACTGAATGTTTTGTGAAGATGTGTCCAACATTTATTCTTATCTGCTTAGCATCCCATAATCTGATATCTGTGCTCTTTTCAATATGACAGCTAACTTATCTGAAAACCTAATTGCTAATGATGTGTAAAAGCAGTGTTCATTATTCATATGCTCATAGAAGGGTAAAGCTATGTTTCTAAAGGTAATTTTGCATATAAAAATATTAAAGCAATAGTAGTATAAAATAAAAACTACATTATCATCACCCAAAATGACTGTATGAAGCTGTTTTTTATTTTCAGTTTCTCTTCACTTGACCATATCATCATACATTTTTAAGTAGTTGAATTAGTGGTGTGGAGTAAGTTCATCTGTTAATTCATTTAGCAAGCATTTATTATTTACATTGAGTTTGAAGTTGGTGGGTTGGTGCTTTGCAAAGGTAGCTTCAGACTTCAAGGAACTTATTGTATATTTACAGATATATAAATTAGTAGAATAATACCATCTGTGTGCTGTGTGTGCTGTGCTTAGTCACTCAGTCATGTCCAACTCTTTGAGGCCCCATGGACTGTAGCCTGCCAGGCTCCTCTTTTTATGGAGATTCTCCAGGCAAGAATACTGGAGTGGGTTGCCATGCCCTCCTCCAGGGGATCTTCCCAACTCAGGGATCTAACCCAGGTCTCCCACATTGCAGGCTGAATCTTTATGGTCTGAGCCACCAGGGAAGCCCAAGTGAAGGGAAGTGAAGTGAAGTCTCATTTGATTTTGCCCCTCTCACTTCAGTACAAATGGATCAGCTTCTGATAAGAGTCATAAACCTTGCACGCAGACGTAGACTCTGCATCAGAATGACACAGTCTTTTATTTACATGCAAGCTCTTTAGTAGATTGTTTCCATGTGATTTGGAGAGGGATCCAGTCATCAACAGAGTCAATTTTTGAGGTGCAGGCTCGATCAGTAGCTTGATTACAATTGGTCTCATCAGAGAACAAGCCCTTACTTACCACGAACACTAGCCAGTGTCTTAATAGTTGTTTCTTAAATGAATTTGTCTATCCCAGGGAAATCTCCTAGCAGGGCCAAATAACAGTCTGGCAAGTACCAGAGCCCACTGCAAAAACTCCCAAGATATTTTCTTAGCTCCAAATGGACTGTGATTAGCTTGATATACATAGAAGCTGGGCCATAAAGTTTTCCAAGTGATGCAGTTTTTCTTTAACGAGTATCGCATGCCCATTTCATCTTAAATGACCTATCCAGAGTTCTAACAGTTCACCTGGTTTTGCACAGAGTGGTTACAAATTTCACCTTACCATGCTTCGTATAGGTACATATCTCTGTAACGTTTATCTGAAAGAGATCTGAAACGTCTACCCACCTAGGAGGACCTAAAGGCTGACTGTCACAAATGTGACAAAATTCACTTGCCCGGATGATGGTTAGCACCAAGCCGAGATACCATTTGGGCAGCTGCCTTTGAATCTATCTGTCAGCACTTGGCCTGTGATTACCCTACTAATTCCTCCTCATTAACAGGCAACTATGTAAAGGACTAGTTATTGCCTGAATATCCATATAATGTGGGCAATGTTTTCAGTATTTATTCCCATGGACTTCCCTTGGATTCTATTAATTGGCTCACCAGGCTTCATCTTTCATCCCCCAGAAAATTGTGTTTCTATCAATATCCTATTCATATTGCCAAAAACTGTCAAGAATTGTGGAGATTCTAAGATCTTACCCTATATGCAAGGTAAAAGTTAGCCCCTTACATTTCATGGATGCTGTCAGAAGACATGGCCCTCCTAGGACAAAAACAGAGGAATCAATTACTTCAGTAGTAGCAGTCAGAGTGTCAGACTCTTATTGCATCTCTTGTATAAACTCCTATTTCTAGAGAGCGATACAAAGAAAGACAGGTGACATCTGCACACACAATGAATTAAATTATAGGCAAGAAACATTTTTCTTAAGAAACCCAAATATTTTATAATGGAGGGAGACTTTATAATGAGTGGTAATGGACAGTTATGCTCTGCAGGGAGATTCTTTGTCTTCCAAATCTGTGCTCTGTACAAACATCCTTGAAAACATAGTATAGCATGTAGGCAGTAAGTGTCTCTGCTCCTAAGATGTGCAGAAATGAAGGTCATTCCTAGAGAAATGTCTCCAATGTGCAAAGGTGGAGAAAAGGAAAGTAAAAGAACAAAGAGCAAGATTTCCATTGTGTAAAACAACTGAAGACTTTATCTGGGACCATACTTCATGTATGAATGATAGTTCAAGACCCATGGCAAAATTTTTGTAATAAAACTAAATTAGAACATAACCCAGACAGAAAAATGTAAGTCCTGCTCTCGGGGAACATAAGACTATGCACTGAAACTTTGAGATAATTTTGCACAATTGTATTGGAGAGAAATCTGGCATTAGATATGATAGAGTAACTGAGACAGGATCACTTTTAGGACATTAGAACATGGACGAACCTAAAAGTCCTTACAAAACTGGCAATGTATGGAAACATTCTGAACAGAGCACAATCTCACCAAATTAAGGAAACAGACATAAATCTTCAAAATTATGAAGAGCCTATAACACAAACTAGTTTGCATTTAATCTTCATTGCTTCATTTAATTGCCATTTTTTTCATATTTTTAAGATTTCGTTATTTATGTGTGTGTGTGCTCAGTCGTGTCCAGTTCTTTGCAACCCCATAGACTTAGCCCGCCAGGCTTCTCTGTCCATGGAATTTTCCAGGCATAAATAGTGGAGTGGGTTGCCATTTCCTTCTCCAGGGTATCTTCCAGACCCAGGGATCGAACTTGGGTCTCTTGCATTGGAAGGCGAATTCTTTACCACTAGCACCATCACTGTATATTATTTTTATATTTACTATAGTTCTCTTTCAAAACATGATAAAAAGAATACCATACCAAAGTTCTAAATTTATGATTCCTAGATCATTGATTCTTGAATGGGACTCAAGATATAAGTGCTAATTCCAAAGAAATTGTTTCAGAGTAGAGTATTCAACAGTAACCTGAGTCTTTTTTTTTTTTTTCTTACCAAGTTGTACTAGTTAAATCATGACGTTCACCGTAAATGTTAGGTTTTGAAATTTGGTACCTTTTCTAAAAATGATATATTAATTATATGTTCTGTCATAGGACCGAACAACGAATGGCCCTATTATAATAACATAAAATGATTTCTCTGTGCAATTGGAAAATTATATACAGCTTAACAATATTTCTTCAAAATTTGTAAGACAAATTCTTAAAAGTCCATTTTTTAAACATTTGACTAATTTATATTTTTGAAATAATGACTCTCTGCCTTTTTTTATATAGTCCTTTTTATGACCTCTAATGAACATCAATATTTGGGTCTACTTCTCACCTACTTATTCTCGATGCATGTCTTCATTTTTGGAGGATTTTTTTTTTTTGACTACTTTAGCATTTGTACTTTATAAAAGTTTATGTGTACATGTGTGTGGGTACATATATGCATGTGTCTATGTTTCATAACTAAGTGCATACTTACAGTATCAGTTCAGTTAAGTCACTCAGTCATGTCCGACTCTTTGTGACCCCATGAATCACAGCACGCCAGGACCCCCTGTCCATCACCAACTCCCGGAGTTCACTCAGACTCACATCCATCGCGTCCGTGATGCCATCCAGCCATCTCATCCTCTGCCGTCGCCTTCTCCTCCTGCCCCCAATCCCTCCCAGCATCAGAGTCTTTTCCAATGAGTCAACTCTTCACATGAGGTGGCCAAAGTACTGGAGTTTCAGCTTTAGCATCACACCTTCAAAAGAAATCCCAGGGCTGATCTCCTTCAGAATGGACTGGTTGGATCTCCTTGCAGTTCAAGGGACTCTCAAGAGTCTTCTCCAACACCACAGATCAAAAGCATCAATTCTTCGGCACTCAGCCTTCTTCATAGTCCAACTCTCACATCCATACATGACCACTGGAAAAACCATAGCATTGACTAGATGGACCTTTGTTGGCAAAGTAATGTCTCTGCTTTTGAATATGCTATCTAGGTCAGTCATAACTTTTCTTTCAAGGAGTAAGCATCTTTTAATTTCATGGCTGCAGTCACCATCTGCAGTGATTTTGGAGCCCAGAAAAATAAAGTCTGACACTGTTTCCACTGTTTCCCCATCTATTTCCCATGAAGTGATGAAACCAGACGCCATGATCTTCGTTTTCTGAATGTTGAGCTTCACGCCAACTCACTTTCATCAGGAGGCTCTCTAGTTCTTCTTCACTTTCTGCCAGAAAGGTGGTGTCATCTGCATATCTGAGGTTGTTGACATTTCTCCCTGCAGTCTTGATTCCAGCTTGTGCTTCTTCCAGTCCAGCATTTCTCATGATGTACTCTCTGCATATAAGTTAAATAAGCAGGGTGATAACATACAGGCTTGATGTACTTTTTTTCCTATTTGGAACCAGTCTGTTGTTCTATGTCCAGTTCTAACTGTTGCTTCCTGGCCTACATACAGGTTTCTCAAGAGGCAGGTCAGGTGGTCTGCTATTCCCATTCCTTGAAGAATTTTCCACAGTTTATTGTTATACACATAGTCAAAGGCTTTGGCATAGTCAATAAAGATGTCAATAGATGTTTTTCTGGACTCTCTTGCTTTTTTGATGATCCAGTGATTTTGGCAATTTGTTCTCTGGTTCCTCTGGCTTTTCTAAAACCAGCCTGAATAATATAAATTTGTAACTTGTGTAATTGTCATTTTAAAAATTTTGTATAAGTACATATATTATTCTGTATTCTATACTATGGTTTTATGTTTTTTTGACTCATGGATTTTTATAAATTCAGATTAACCCAAATTACCATAATAATTTTAATATTTCATCTTCTTTAAATATTGCAACATGGCCAATGAGAACCCCTTTAAATGACTTCAGTACCTCTGACAACCTTGAAAGTGTCCCAAATGTTCACAGAGTTCACACCAAGCCTGTTTATTTTTCTTGGTTAAAGCAGTGAATTCAAGGTTCCTCCAAGGAACCCTAGTTAATTTAGTAGGTGCTAGAGGCTTCTCTGATGGGTCAGATGGTAAAGAATCCACCTGCAATGCGGGAGACCTGGGTTCATTCCCTGGGTTGGGCAGATCCCCTGGAGGAAGGCATGGCAACTCACTCCAGTATTCTTGCCTGGAGAATCCTTAGAGAGAGGAGCCTGGTGGGCTACAGTCCACATTGTCCAAAAGAGTCAGACAGGATTGAGCAAATAAGCACAACACAGCCCAGTGACAGATGTTAAAAATAACATCTGGGAGCCCAGCGCTTCCGGGTCGCGCGCGTGCAGCCCCACCGGCGCCTGGGTGGGGGGAGGGGACGGGGAGGACCCGGAGCGCCCCCACCCCTGTAATTAAAAAAAAAAATAACATCTGAATTACTTCTTAGGGATATTTTGAAAATTTTCCCTAAAGTGCAGTTATTCTGTTAAAGTACTTTTAGAAATGATGGAGTTTGAAATATATATATTTCTGTAAGTAGTCTCTAAGTTTTCCATTATATCATTTACTTTTCTTACAGTATCAGGCTTCCTAGACACCAAATACATTCTCATGCCTTGATAGTATGTCCTCAGTTTTTTTGTTTTGTTTTGTTTTGTTTGTTTTTTTTTTAAATTTCAGGTAGTTAAACTCTTAATGCAGTGCATTTCTGTATCAATTAGAAATTTATATTTATGTCAGTTTGGCATCACAGATGAATGGTTTTAGCAATAGCAGCAAAGGTAAAGGTTTTATAAGAACTGAGCTACATCTTTATATTCTTTCCAGACTCTCAGTTCTGACTGAAGTTTCGATATGGAGCAGCCAAGCCCAGTATATCACAGAATAAATCAGCCTTTCTAAGCTTACTTGCTATAGTTCCTCAGGCATACATTTAAAGGAACATGAGTTGACACTTTCATCTCCCGGCCCCAGCTTCCAAAGCTAGAATTCTTGAAATCATTCTTTCTCCCCCATTAACTTTATTCCCCACATCCAATTTGTTGTCATGTTCTCTTACTTATACTTCCTGGATGTCATTAGAATCCACCCTCTCCAAGGTCATTGCTGTCACTGCCTCTGATCAGTGAGATTTCTCATTTACTGCATTATCTTCCTAACTGTTCTACTGTTCTACATTCAGCTTTGACCCTCCCTGCAATTCCAATCCAGACTGCTGTCAGTAATTTATTAAAAATGAACATATGCTTCAGCTTTATTTTGTAAAATGATTCCATGATTTTCTACTATATCAGAATAAAACTCACATGCTCGAGCATAACATAGGAAGCTCTTCATTCTCCTAACCATCTCTTCAGCCTTTCATGATATCTATAGTGCCTGCTAAACTGAAGGCAATTGTTCAGAACTATCATTGCTGTTTTTCTGAATCACAAACCTCTCCTGTTAATCTTCTGCTCAACTAACTTTTCTTCTCCAGGGACAATATGTAGATAAGAGTCCAAAAGGGAAAATTAGAACAAGGCACGGAATAACGTATGTATATATTTATACAAAATTAAAAGTATGTCAATAACAAGAGTTATACTTTTAAATTATTTTCTTAGAAAGTAGCATTTTGTCTTATAAACATACACTTTTATATGAAACATATAAGCATGTGCGTGTATATACATGCACACACATGCATGTGTGTGTGTGTGTGTGTGTGTGTGTGTGTGTGTATATATATATATATATGCTATGTAGTCAGACTATATAATTGGAGAAGGAAATGGCAACCCACTCCAGTATTCCTGCCTGGAGGATCCCATGTAAGAGTATCCTGGCAGGCTACAGTCCATATGGTCGCAAAGAGTCAGACATGACCATGTGACTAACATATACACACATATATAATATATATATAGATAGATAGATAGATAGATATAGATATAGATATAGATAGTCTGACCATTTTAGTTTTTGTACTTTTAAGTCTATTGCGTCTATGCACACATATACACAGGCTCTTATAGTCTGACTATATAGTGTGTATATATATATATAAACACATAGATATACACCTTTTAAAAAAAAGGAACCTACCTACTGTTTCTGTGGTTTGCTCACTCACCTCCAAAGATGCCCATGCCCTGATCTCCAGACCTAGGTAATGTAGTAAAAGGACTTATACATGGGGTTAAGATGAATAACATTGAGGGAGAAGATGTAGTCCTTAGCCTTATGATGCTGCATTACCTGGGTGGGCTCAGTCTAATCAAATGAGTCCCAGAAAGAGGAAGACAAAAGAGTGAGTCAGAAATATGTGATGTGAAAAGAACTTGGACCCACTATTGCTGGTTTTACAGGGAAAGGAAGGAGGCTTGAAGCCAAGAAATGTGGCAGTCATCCACTCCAGTATTCTTGCCTGGAAAATCCTATGGACAGAGGAGCCCTTTGGTTCTCTTTTTTTTCTCAGCTATCTGTAAGGCCTCATCAGACAAACATATTGCCTTTTGCATTTCTTTTTCTTGGGGATAGTTTTCATCACTGCCTCCTATACAATGTTACGGACATCCTTCTATAGTTCTTCAGGTACTCTGTCTATAGAATCTAATCTCTTGAACTTTTTTTCTCAGTTCTACTGTATAATCATAGGGATTTGATTTATGTATTCTATTATTATAAAAACTATTAAGTTTTTCATTGCATAATAAATTAACATTAAATTGATTGTGGTATATCTTACAATGTACTAACAAAGCAGAGGATATTAGGAAGAGGTGGCAAGAATACACAGAAGGACTATACAAAATAGATCATCAGTTCAGTTCAATTCAGTCACTCAGTTGTGTCCGATTCTTTGCAACCCCATGAATAGCAGCATGCTAGGGCCTCCCTGTCCATCACCAACACCCAGAGTTCACTCAAACTCATATGCATCAAGTCGGTGATGCCATCCAGACATCTCATCCTCTGTTGTCCCCTTCTCCTCCTGCCTCCAATCCCTCCAAGCCTCAGGGTCTTTCCAATGAGTCAACTCGTCGCATGAGGCGGCCAAAATATTAGAGTTTCAGCTTTAGCATCACTCCTTTCAGTGAACACCCAGGACAGATCTCCTTTAGAATGGACTGGTTGGATTTCCTTGCAGTCCAAGGGACTCACAAGAGTTTTCTCCAGAACCACAGTTTAAAAGCATCAGTTCTTCAGCTCTCAGCTTTCTTCACAGTCTAACTCTCACATCCATACATGTCTACTGGAAAAACCATAGCCTTGACTAGACGAGCCTTTGTTGGCAAAGTAATGTCTCTGCTTTTTAATATGCTATCTAGGTTGGTCATAACTTTCCTTCCAAGGAATAAGCGTCTTTTAATTTCATGGCTACAATCACCATCTGCAGTGATTTTGGAGCCCTCCAAAATAAAGTCTGACCCTGTATCCAGTGTTTCCCCATATATCTCCCATGAATTGATGGGACCAGATGCCGTGATCTTCGTTTTCTGAATGTTGAGCTTTAAGCCAACTTTTTCGCTCTCCTCTTTCACTTTCATTGAGAAGCTTTTTAGTTACTCTTCACTTTCTGCCATAAAGGTGGTGTCGTCTGCATATCTGAGGCTATTGATATTTCTCCCAGCAATCTTGATTCCAGCTTGTGCTTCTTCCAGCCCAGCATTTCTCATGATGTACTCTGCATATAAATTAAATAAGCAGGGTGACAATATACAGCCTTAACGTACTCCTTTTCCTATTTGTAACCAGTCTGTTATTCCATGTCCAGTTCTAACTGTTGCTTCTTGGCCTGCATAAAGGTTTCTCAAGAGGCAGGTCAGGAGGTCTGGTATTCCCATCTCTTTCAGAATTTTCCACAGTTTATTGTGATCTACACAGTCAAAGTCTTTGGCATAGTCAATAAAGCAGAAATAGATTTTTTTTTCTGGAACTTTCTTGCTTTTTTGATGATCCAGAAGATGTTGGCAATTCAAACTCTGGTTTCTCTGCCTTTTCTAAAACCAGCTTGAACATCAGGAAGTTCACAGTTCACGTATTGCTGAAGCCTGGCTTGTAGAATTTTCAGCATTACTTTACTAGCATGTGAGATGAGTGCAATTGTGCAGTAATTTGAGCGCTCTTTTTCATTGCCTTTATAATGACCCTGATAACCACCATGGTGTGATCACTCACTTAGAGCCAGACATCCTGGAATGAGAAGTCAAGTCTGCCTTAGGAAGCATTGCTATGAACAAAGCTAATGGAGGTGATGGAATTCCCATTGAGCTATTTCACATCCTAAAAGATGATGCTGTGAAAGTTCTGCACTCAGTATGCCAGCAAATTTGGAAAATGCAGCAGTGGCCACAGGACTGGAAAAGGTCAGTTTTTATTCCTATCCCAAAGAAAGGCAATATCAAAGAATGTTCAAACTACTGCAGAGATGCACTCATCTCACAAGCTAGCAAAGTAATGCTCAAAATTCTCCAAGCCAGGCTCCAATAGTATGTAAACTGTGAACTTCCAGATGTTCAAGCTGGATTTAGAAAAGTCAGAAGCACAAGCGATCAAATTGCCAAAATCCATTAGATCATTGAAAAAGCAAGAGAGTTCCAGAAAAAAAAAAATCTATTTCTGCTTTATTGTCTATGCCAAAGCCTTTGACTATGTGGATCACCACAAACTGTGGAAAATTCTGAAAGAGATGGGAATACCAGACAACCTGACCTGCCTTCTGATAAATCTGTATGCAGATCAAGAAGCAACAATTAGAACCAAATATGGAACAATGGACTGGTTCCAAATGGAAAGGAGTATGTGAAGGCTGTATATTGTCACCCTGCTTATTTAACTTATTTGCAGAGTACCTTATGTGAAATGTTGGGCTGGATGAAGCACAAGCTGGAATCAAAATTGCTGGGAGAAATATCAATAACCTCACATATGCAAATGACACCACCCTTATGGCAGAAAGTGAAAAGAACTAAAGAGCCTCTTGATGAAAGTGAAAGAGGAGAGTAACATGTTGGCTTAAAGCTCAAAATTCAAAAAACTAAGGTCATGGCATTCGGTCCCATCACTTCATGGCAAATTGATGAGGAAACAATGAAAACAGTGAGAGACTTTATTTTCTTGGGCTCCAAAATCACTGTAGATGATGATGGCAGCCATGAAATTAAAAGTTACTTGCTCCTTGGAAGAAAAGCTATGACCAACCTAGACAGCATATTAAAAGGCAGAGACGTTACATTGCTGACAAATGTCCTTCTAGTCAAAGCTATCATTTTTCCAGTAGTCATATATAAATGTGAGAGTTGGACTGTAAATAAACTGAGTCCCATTGAACTGATGCTTTTGAACTGTGGTGTTGGAGAAGACTCTTGAAAGAGAGTTCCTTGAACTGCAAGGAAATCAAACCAGTCAATCCTAAAGAAAATCAGTCCTGAATATTCATTGGAAGGACTGATGGTGAAGCTGAAGCTCCAATACTTTGGCCACCTGATGCGAAGAACTGACTCATTGGAAAAGACTCTGACTCTGGGAAAGATTGAAGGCAAGAGGAGAAGGTGACGACAGAGGATGAGATCGTTGGATGGCATCACTGACTCAATGGACATGAGTTTGAGCAAGCTCTGGGAATTGGTGATAGACAGGGAAGCCTGATGTGCTGCAATCCATGGGGTCGCAAAGAGTAGGACATGACTGAGTGACTGAACTGAACTAAGCAGACATCTTAGAAACTGCCCTGATTTGATTTTTTTTTTTTTAAATATTTTTAGTTATTTACTTATTGCCATGCTGGGTCTTCATCACTGTGAGAGTAATTTCACTAGTTGTGGCAAGCCTTGGGCCTTCTAATCACGAGGTATGGGCTTCTCACTGTGGTGGCCTCTGCCTTTGTGGAGCGCGGTCTCTAAGCACATGAGCTTCAGTCATTGAGCTTCCAGGGCTCTAGAACACAGGCTCAGTAGTTTTGACACACAGTCCCAGCCTCTCTGAGGCACATGGGATCCTCTGGACCAGGGATCGAACTCAGGTCCACTGCATTGGCAGGAGGATTCTTTACCACTGAGCCGCCAAGGAAGCCCCTGATTTGATATTTACTCATAATATGAGTACTTTTAAGTGTAAAATTAATTTTGGAAGAGAGGAGGAAGGCATTGCACAAACAATAAAACTTGTCTCAGTCTTGTCACCATGAAGAAATACTGTTAGAAATTCACAAAGTTCCATTCTAAGTTGTACATCTGTCTTCGAGTTTCCCCATCTCAATATTCTTTAAAATCCGGTTGGAGATCTTATTTTTGCATCTAACAAAATCATGTTCACTTTAGCAAGTGATTCTAATAAAATTGATTTTAAGGATTTTAATATTTATTTTCATCTTGAATGATACATTAATACTTCTTTCCCAACAGTTAGTCAGTGGTGGCACATTTGATAAAATGGTATTTAGAAAAATAAACTTTAGCTGCAAGCAACTGTGGAAGAGAGTGGAAGCAAGTTCTCTAGACTGTATCCTCTCCTGATTAATAATGGTCTGAGTGAGAAGTTTGTCAGCTCTGCAGGCAAGATTCCAAATTTCCAAATTTTCAGGCTGAGAATGTAGTATACAGAGTATTGGATCTTCTATCATCACATCAAATAGAATAGTGTCCATTGTGTGTTTTGTTTTGTTTTGTTTTGTTTTTCCTGTACCAGGTACTATGATTCTACACAATAGTAACTTTCAAGTGTCTAAGTTCAAATTTAGGAATTAAAGTATATCAATGACTTAGTCTAGATCTAAAACTCTGCATTTCCAAGTAAAGGAAGACATATTAAAACAAAAGTAGTCACTAATTTTAAAAAAAAAATCTTTTGTTCACATTGGTGTTTCTTAAAATTCCTCTACCAAAAATTAATTTCTTATATAATCAGTGGCAAGTGTGTGTGAAAGATTATATTAGGAGATAGGATGCACAGGGAGAAAGAGGAAATTCTACATCAAATATGATAGCTTTGAGAAAAGCATAATTATATGAAATGAATAAGAAAGTACCAGAAAAATAAGGCTTAAAAATATGCCCTGTAGGCTTAAGAGCTTGTTAACTGAATACCAGAAATACATTTTGTTTAAAATCTATTTTAAAATATGAGAAAAAAGCCCCAAAATACCTCAAAGAGTAGACTTAGAGAAAATGGGCTCTGACCACATGGGATCAAGGTGAACCTATTTGGTGGACTTCCTGGTTGGCGTCTCAGTAAAGAATCCACCCACAATGCAAGATAAGCAGGTTAGATCCCTAGGTCAGGAAGATTCCCTGGAGAAGAAAATGGCAACCCACTCCAGTACTCTTGCCTGGGAAATCCCATGGACAGAGGAGCCTGGCGTGCTGCAGTCCATGGGGTCGCAAGAGTCAGACATGATTTAGTGACTAAACCACCAACACCACCACTACTTTTGTTTACTACTGGCCTGGAGTTTTTCCTAGTACAGTAAAGTAAGATTTTTTTTTTTTTTTTTAAGAGATCTGAAGGGAAAAAAGTCAAATTTTCATTATCCACACACATGATTGTCTCTACAAACAATCCAAGATAATGTCTAAGGGAGGTTCAAGAGGGAGGAGATATGTGTATATCTATAGCTGATTCACTTTGTTATGCAGAAGCTGCTGCTGCTGCTAAGTCACTTCAGTCATGTCCGACTCTGTGCGAACCCATAGACGGTATCCCACCAGGCTCCGCCGTCCCTGGGATTCTCCAGGCAAGAACACTGGAGTGGGTTACCATTTCTTTCTCCAATGCATGAAAGTGAAAAGTGAAAGTGAACTCTCTCAGTCATGTCCGACTCTTCACAACCTCATGGACTGAAGCCTACCAGGCTCCTCCATCCATGGGATTTTCCAGGCAAGAGTACTGGAGTGGAGTGCCATTGCCTTCTCCTGTTATGCAGAAGAAGCTAACACAATGTTTGTAAAGAAACTATATTTCAATAAAAAATCAGAATTTATAAGTGGTTTTAACAAGGTCAGGCTTCCCTTGTAGTTCAGCTGGTAAGAATCTACCTGCAGTGCGGAGACCTGGGTTGTATTCCTTGGGTTGGGGAGATCCCCTGTAGAAGGGAAAGGCTAGCCGCTCCAGTATTCTGGCCTAGAAAATTCCAGGGACCATACAGTCCATGGGATCTCAAAGAGTCAGACACGACTGCGTGACTTTCACTTAACAAGGTCACTGTACATACCACTATCAAAAATCAATTGAGTTTTTTTAATATAACAGTACAGTAAATAGGAAATATTATTTTGAAAGATAAATTTATGTTACCATAAATAAACCATATACAGTAAATCTAGCAAAGGTTATGTAAGATTAAAACAGTATTAAATATTACTGAGTAAAAAGTATAAAAGACCTTAAATAGAGTGATAAATCTTTTTGTTATTTCTGATTTAGAATATTCAATAATGTAAAGATATACATTTTCTCCAGATTATTTTATGCATTCAAAACTGTCTCAATGAAAATATTAGGAGAAAGAGAAAGAGTGAGAGAGAGAGAGAAGGTCTGCATGCATGTATGAATTGACAAGCTGATTCTTTTATATGAATATTAAGTTGTTTTTGAAGAAAAATATTTGAAAATTACTCTACTTGACTACAAGACTTACTATAAATCCAGAGGAATTAATACAGTGTGAAACTGGCTCAAGAAGAGACAAAGAAGTAACTATGTTTATGATTTGGGTGCACCTAAAGATTTCCTCAAGAGGCAGGTCAGGTGATCTGGTATTCCCATCTCTTTTAGAATTTTCCAGTTTATTGTGATCCACACAGTCAAAGGCATTGGCATAGTCAATAAAGCAGAAATAAATGTTTTTCTGGTACTCTCTTGCTTTTTCCATGATCCAGCAGATGTTAGCAATTGATCTCTGGTTCCTCTGCCTTTTCTAAAACCAGCTTGAACATCTCGAAATTTATGTATTGCTGAAGCCTGGCTTGGAGAATTTTGAGCATTACTTTACTAGCGTGTGAGATGAGTGCAATTGTGTGGTAGTTTGAGCATTCTTTGGCATTGACTTTCTTTGGGAATGAAAACTGACCTTTTCCGGTGCTGTGGCCACTGCTGAGTTTTCCAAATTTGCTGGCATATTGAGTGCAGCACTTTCACAGCATCATCTTTTAGGATTTGAAATAGCTCATATGGAATTCCATCAACTTCACTAGCTTTGTTCCTAGTGATACTTTCCAACGCCCACATGGCTTCACATTCCAGGATGTCTGGCTCTAGGTGAGTGATCACACCATCGTGATTATCTGGGTCATGAAGATCTTTTTAGTACAGTTCTTCTGTGTATTCTTGCCACCTCTTCTTAATATCTTCTGCTTCTGTTAGGTCCATACCATTTCTGTCTGAAGAATTAATGCTTTTGAACTGTGGTGTTGGAGAAGACTCTTGAAAGTCCCTTGGACTGCAAGGAGATCCAACCAGTCCATCCTAAAGGAGATCAGTTCTGGGTGTTCATTGGAAGGATTGATGCTAAAGCTGAAACTTGACCCTGATGCTGGGAGGGATTGGGGGCAGGAGGAGAAGGGGATGACAGAGGATGAGATGGCTGGATGGCATCACTGACTCGATGCATATGAATTTGAGTGAACTCTGCGAGTTGGTGATGGACAGGGAGACCTGGCATGTTGCGATTCACGGGGTCGCAAAGAGTCAGACACAATTGAGCGACTGAACCGAACTCAAAGATTTCCTAAAATGATTACCAAACAAATTAACCTTAAAGGGAAACTTTTGATTAGTTACAAATAAATATAATTATAAAGTATTCATCAAAAACATTAAAACAATGAAAAAGCACACCAGGGAATAGAGAAAATGGTTGCAATATATGTACTAAGGGCTTCCCTGGTGGCTCACAGGTTAAAGCGTCTGCCTCCAACGCGGGAGACCTGGGTTCGATCCCTGGGTTGGAAAGATCCCCTGGAGAAGGAAATGGCAACCCACTCCAGTATTCTTGCCTGGAAAATCCCATGAACTGAGGAGCCTGGTGGCTTGCAGTCCATGGGGTCACAAAGAGTTGGACACAACTGAGTATATACTAAACAAAGGGCTCTCATATAGAATGTAATCTAAAAGAATAATTTAATAGGAAAATATATTAGAGACTCGAATAGGTATTTCAAATAAATAAGATATCCAAATACTAATAAAAAGAGAGGTTCACTTTTGTTATTTATTAAGAAACAGCAAATAAAGTTGCATGAAATTATTATAATAATTTTATTTTTATCATTATAACCAGTACTTCCATAAAACTTTCTATGTACCAGGCACAGCTGTAGTGTGTTGCATCTATGCACTTCATAATGTTTACAACTATATTATTTCCAATTACATATGAGGAAATCGAGTTACAAAGTAGCTTAGTAATCAGTGGAAGATTGCAGAGATGGTGAGTGAAGGAGTCAGAATTACGATATGAGTTGGTTTATTATTTCAGCTAGGAATTATATTGTGAATACAGTCTTATTTTTTATTCAATTCATTAAAACACAATATTAAATTCTTCAGAATTAAAAATGGGAGGAAAAAAAGTTTACATGCCGTATCTTAATTACTGTTCTAAACTGCTCCTGCTTCATTACCGCAGGCCAGTTTGATTTGTCATGACTCTTGTATTTTCTTGTCACAAAATTGGGAAAAGCAAATCTCCTTGGAAAAATTGTAACCATTTTGAGAAGAGGGGCACTCTCATTCCTGTTGACACAGACCTGTGCTTAGCTTTGTCTGACATTTTGTAGCCCACCAGGATCCTTTGTCCATGACATTTTCCAGGAAAGACTACTGGAGTGGGTTGCCACTACCTATTCCAGGGGATCTTCCCAACTCAGAGATCGAACCCTTATTTCTTGTGTCTCTTGCATTGGCAGGCAGATTCTTTACTACTACGCCACCTGGGAAACTGACAGATGTGTGCTCAGAGCCTAATGTAGTGACCAGACATAAGTCACTCAGTGGTAAATAATCTGACTGCCAAATCAGGAGATGCAGGTTTGATCCCTGGGTCAGGTAGATCCTCTGGAGGAGGAAATGGCTACCCATCTCCACTATTCTAGCCTGGGAAATTCCATGGACAGAGGAGCCTGGTGGGTTACAGTCCATGGGGTCACAAAGGAGTCAGATGTGACTTAGCAACTACACAACAAAACTTGCATACTTAACAGATGTATCTGCATCTGTTGGACTGGTCTTCTGTTGTGCATACCCAATATGCCTCTTATTTAGATTTTAAAATTGTTATAATACAGTCTAGCCCACCAAACAGTGAACTATACTTTGACAGTATAAGTTGTGCCTTAGATAGAACACGTTTTACTGATTTTGATCACACTATTCAACTACTGAAAATGAATCCCCTTCATACTCTTTTTTGCCTATTCACCTCTACTTCCTTGTCATAGAACAGGTTTATACTTCTTTGAAAACAACTTCAAAATAATGTTTATTATATAGTCTTTTGGGGACATTTTTCCTTTCTGTCCTTCTATTACTCGGTTTTGTTTGTTTTGTATTGTCTTTTGTAATAATTTCTTGTCTATAAATTAATTCTCCTTGAACTAATATTTACTCAAATACCTTTAACTTTGTAAATTACCTTTGTTTAGAAAGTTCTTTTCTCTTTTCTCCCCCAGATGAACACTTTATTAAGCTTATCCAGTAACATCTTTTCTATTTACTTTTTTTTTTTTTTTTTACATTTAAAGTCACTCAGTTGTGTCCGACTCTTTGTGACCCCATGGAATATACAGTCCATGGAATTCTCCAGGCCAGAACACCGGGTGGGTAGCCTTTCCCTTCTCCAGAGGATCTTCCCAATCCAGGGATCAAACCCAGGTCTCCTGCATTATGGGCAGGTTTTTACCAGCTGAGCCATAAGGGAAGCCCAAGAACACTGGGTGGTTAGCCTATCCCTTCTTCAGGGAATCTTCTCGACCCAGGAGGTGAACCTAAGTCTCCTGCATTATAGGGTGATTCTTTACCAACTGAGCTATCAGAGAAACCAAAAATCTGACACTTGTGGCCTGCTATCAGGGAAGCCTTTTCTATTTAAGGACTCACTAATAAAAGTGCTTACAGCTTTCCATTGATTCATTTCATATTGTTCATGGGGTTCTCAAGGCAAAAATACTGAAGTGGTTTGTCATTCTCTTCTCCAGTGGACCACATTTTGTCAGAACTCTCCACCATGAACCATCCATCTTGGATGGCCCTACACAGCATGGCTCATAGTTTCACTGAGTTAAACAAGACTGTGCTCCATGTGATTAGATTGGTTAATTTTCTGTGATTGTGGTTTTCAGTCTGTCTTACCTCTGATGGAGAAGGGTAATAAACTTTCTGATGGGATACACTGACTGAGGGGAAACTGGGTCTTGTTCTGATGGTCGGGGCCATGCTCAGTAATTCTTTACTTGAGGCTAGAATGGTGAGTGGTGGCCACAAAGGGCTGGAGCCAAGACTCCCCAGGCCGGTAGGTGCTCAATATGCTAGTGGAGATCAGTATAGAAATAATTCCAGAAAAAAATGAAGAGACAGAGCCAAAGCAAAAACAACACCCAGTTGTGGATGGGACTGGTGATGGAAGCCAGTTCTGATGCTATAAAGAGCAATATTGCATATAAACCTGGAATGTTAAGTCCATAAATCAAGGAATATTGAAAGTGGTCAAACAGGAGATGACAAGGGTGAACATCAACATTTTAGGACTCAGCGAACTAAAGTAGACTAGAATGGGTGAATTTAAATCAGATGACCATTATATCTACTGCTGTCAGCAAGAATCCCTTAGAAGAGATGGAGTAGCCATCATAGTCCAAAAAGTAATACTTGGATGCAATCTCAAAAATGACAGATTTTATAATCTCAAAATCTATTTGTTTCTGAGCAAACCATTCAATATCATGGTAACCCAAGTCTATGCCCCAACCAGTAGTGCTGAAGAAGCTGAAGTTGAAAAGTTCTAAGAAGACCTACAATACCTTCTAGAACGAACACTCAAAAAAGAATTTCCTCTCATTATAGGGGACTGGAATGCAAAAGTAGGAAGTCAAGAAACACATGGAGTAAGAGACAAATTTGTCCTTGAAGCACAGAATGAAGGACTTCCCTGGTGGCTCAGATGTTAAAGCATTTGTCTACAATGTGGGAGACCCGGGTTCAATCCCTGGGTCAGGAAGATCCTCTGGAGAAGGAAATGGCAACCCACTCCAGTACTCTTGCCTGGAAAATCCCATGGACAGCGGAGCTTGGTAGGCTGCATTGGAGTCACTACAAGTCAGACACGACTGAGCGACTGCACTTTCTTTTTCACAGAATGAAGCAGGGCAAAGGCTAATTTAGAGTCTTTCCAAGAGAACAAGCGTGGTCATAGCAAACACCCTCTTCCAACAACAAAGAAGACTCTACATGTGGACTTCACCAGATGGTCAGCACCGAAGTCAAATTGATTATATTATTTGCGGCAAAAGATGGAGAAGCTTGATATAGTCTGCACAAACAAGACTAGGAGCTGACTGTGGCTCAGATCATGAACTCCTTATTGCCAAATTCAGCCTTAAATTGAAGAAAATAGGGAAAACCACTAAACCATTCAGGTATGAACTAAATCAAATCCCTACAATTGTACAGTGGAAGTGAGAAATAGATTTAAGGGACTAGATCTGATAGATACAGTGCCTGATGAACTACGGACAGAGGTTTGGTTCCTGACATTGTACAGGAGACAGGAATCAAGACCATCCCCAAGAAAAGAAATGCAAAAGGCAAAATGACTATCTGAAGAGGACTTACAAAGAGCTGTGAAAAAAGAGAAGCCAAAACAAAGGAGTAAAGGAAAGATATACCCATCTGAATTTGCAGAGGTCCAAAGAATAGCAAGGAGAGAAGAAAGCCTTTTGCAGTGATCAGTGTAAAGAAATAAAGGGGAAAAAATAGAATGGGAAAGACTAGAGATCTCTTCAAGAAAATCAGAGATACCAAGGAAATATTTTTTGGTCTGCAAGGAGATCCAACCAGTCCATCCTAAAGGAAATCAGTCCTGGGTGTTCATTGGAAAGACTGATGTTGAAGCTGAAACTCCAGTACTTTGGCCACCTGATGCAAAGAGATGACTCATTTGAAAAGACCGTGAAGTTGGTAAAGATTGGAGACAGCAGGAGAAGGGGACGACAGAGGATGAGATGGTTGAATGGCATCACTGACTCAATGGACATGAGTTTGTGTAGACTCTGGCAGTTGGTAATGGACAGGGGGTCCTGATGTGCTGCAGTCCATGGGGTTGCAAAGAGTTGGACACAACTGAGCGATGCTGGCATTTTGATCTGTTTGCTCTGTCTTCTTTGCTATCCTGTGAGATGAATGCAGTTGTGCGGTAGTTTGAACATTCTTTGGCATTGCCATTATTTGGGACTGGAATGAAAACTGACCTTTTCCAGTCCCGTGGCCACTGTTGAGTTTTCCAAATTTGCTGGCATATTGAGGGCAGCACTTTCACAGAATCACCTTTCAGCATTTGAAATAGCTCAAGTGGAATTCCGTCACTTCCACTAGCTTTGTTCGTAGTGATGCTTCCTAAAGCCCACTTGACTTCACATTCCAGGATTTCTCACTCTAGGTGAGTGATCACACCATCGTTATCATCTGGGTCATAAAGATCTTTTTATACAGTTTCACTGTGTCTTCTTGCCACCTCTTCTTACTATCTTCTTCTTCTGTTAGGTCCATATCATTTCTGTCATTTATTCAGCCTATCTTTGCATGAAACGTTCCCTTGGTATCTCTAATTTTCTTGAAGAGATCTCTAGTCTGTTTCATTCTATTTTATTCCTTCTATTTCTTTTCACTGATTACTGAGGAAGGCTTCAGTATATCTTCAGTATACTTAAATAGTCAGCGTCTGAGATGTTCCAGTCATTAACAAGGATCTACACATTAAGCTGTAATGGGTTTTCATCAATTCTCACTGACATGACATCTAATTTGCTCACATTCAAGAGCATAGGAAATTTTAACTGTGTTAGAAATATCTAGTCTCTCATTGATGACCAACTGAGAATTCTGTCTAGATATTAATATTCAACTAATAAATACCCAATGGGGCCAGGCATTGAAAACTGGTGTTTATTAAATGAAGATTGCATGGACAATTACGTTGTCCACTCATGTTGTTTAGTCACTAGGCTCTATCAGACTCTTTTGTGACCCCGTGGGCTCTACCCCACCAGGCTCCTCTGTCCAGGCAAGAATATTGGAATGGGTTGTCATTTCCTTCTCCAGGGAGTCTTCCTGACCAAATATGCATCTCCTGCATTGACAGGCAGATTCGTTACCACTGATCCACCTAAGAAACCCCCATACTGAATCCATGATGATAAAATGTGGTTTTCTATAACATTTAAAGGGCAATGTCATATCTGATATTGTCAGAGACCCTGTTGACTTTGTAGAGACAGTAATTTTTTCTCTCATCCCTCCTAGATTCTTTGGTTCAATAATAAAATTGACTTAAAACAGAAGGACAGAATTTAATATTGCATTTGCAGAATTCATATAAACATATGAGACTCAAAGAAGTGACAAAAGCAAGCAGCTTTTATACCTTTTAGGAAAACACTCAATAAATGTGTGATTAATTGAAACAACAAAGAAGTTTGGAATCAGGGTAGTAAGTTTAGAAAGAGTATGACGTTTATACATCCTTCTTGACCCTAAATTCCCTATTCCTGGTGATAACAATGTCTTCTAACTCCTGGTACAGTGAATATACCTTTCTCATTCGAGGCTTATCTCCTGTTTTCAGAGGGACAGAGAGAGCAAGTTTCTTTGCACTGACTGTTTCTTAAGAAACTTTAAAATAATCAGTGTGCCAAATGACATGTTTTGGGGTGTTCTATAGACTACTCCTTTCCACCTTCACATGATATCTTATTATCCTAGATTATTCCACTGCCTTGACCATTTGCACATCCTTCTTTGCATAATCAGCCTGCCTGTTATAACACATCATCATCTCTAAGCTGTGGCATTCCCTCTCTGGTGTTCACATGTGGACATGTGTGCTTAATTGCCTCAGTCGTGTCCAATTCTTTGTGACCCCAAGCACTGTAGCCCACATGACTCTTCTATCCATAAGATTTCTCAGGCAAGAATACTGGAGTGGGTTGCCATTTCCTTCTCAAGTGCCCATGTATACTGTTCATTAACTAAATACCTGGAGATTTCTGTAAATCACCAAATGCTTTGTTCACTATGATTCATTTGAAACATTTTCATCATAATTGCTTCATTAAACAAGATTCTACAGTTGTGACTTTTTCATTTGTTTCCTAGAAATGTTTACTGACTCATTGCAAATTAACATGTGTGAAAATGATTCATCATTGAATTGAAGACAGTCCTTTTCAGAAAGACATTGTCTTCCTCTATTTGTTGTTACTTATTTGACAAAGGTATTATCATCAGACTATTTATCACCATATATCCAGTGGGTACTGTTCCCCCTAGTGATTAATAAGAATGTGAAATTCACTACACCTGAGCTCAAGCACTGGTTTTGTGGTGTATTTTTTATGGCCTTTGGATTATTTTATAGTCTTTTCAGGCCTCATCTTTATTTATCTGTAAGTTAAATACAGGGAGGCCTTGCATGCTGCGATTCATGGGGTTGCGAAGAGTCAGACACGACTGAGCGACTGAACTGAACTGAACTTAAATATAAATGTGAGCAATGTTTAGGTTTATAGTGAATATTAAATGACATGTTTTTAGTCGCAAAGTTGTGTCCAACTTTGAAATCTCAAGAATGAAAACCGCTATGCCTAACTCATGTTGGATCATTGAAAAAGCAAGAGATTTTCAGAAAAAAAAAAATCTACCTTTGCTTTATTGACTATATCAAAGCCTTTGACTGTGTGGATCACAACAAACTGTGGAAAATTCTTAAAGAGATAGGAAGACGACTACCTGAACTGACTCTTGAGAAATGTGTAAGCAGGTCAAGAGACAACAATTAGAACTGGACATGGAACAACAGACTGGCTCCAAATCAGGAAAGGAATATGTCAAGATTGTATATTGTCACCCTGCTTATTTATGTTATATGCAGAGTACACTGTGAGAAATGTTGGACTGGATGAAGTGACAAGCTGGAAGAAAGATTTCTGGGAGAAATATCAATAATTTCAGATATGCAGATAACACCACCCTCATGGCAGAAAGTGAAGAAGAACTAAAGAACCTCTTGATGAAAATGAAAGAGGAGAGTGAAAAAGCTGGCTTAAAACATAACATTTAGAAAACTAAGATCATGGCATCTAGTCCCATCACTTCCTGGCAAAGAGATGGGAAACAGTGGAAACAGTAGCTGACTTTATTTTGGGGGTTCCAAAATCATTTCAGATGGTGATTGCAGCCATGAAATTAAAAGACATTTACTCCTTGGAAGAGAAGTTATGACCAACCTAGACAGCATATTAATAAAAGCAGAGACATTATTTTGCCAACGAAGATTCATCTAGTCAAGCTATGGTTTTTCCAGTAGTCATGTATGGATGTGTGAGCTTGATTGTAAAGAAAGCTGAGCACAGAAAAATTGATGCTTTTGAACTGTGGTGTTGGAGAAGACTCTTGGAAGTCCCTTGGACTGCAAGGAGATCCAACCAGTCCATCCTAAAGAAATCAGTCCTGAATATTTATTGGAAGGATTGATGTTGAAACTGAAACTCCAATACTTTGGCCACCTGATATGAACTGACTCACTGGAAAAGACACTGACACTGGGAACAATTGAAGGCAGGAGGCAAAGGGGACAGCAGAGGATGAGATGGTTGGATAGCATCACTGACTCAATTGACATGAGTTTGAGCAAGCTCTAAAGGTTGGTGAAGGACAGGGAAGCCTGGCATGCTGCAGTCCGTGGAGTCACAAAGAGTCAGACACAACTGAGTGACTGAACTGAACTCATGTATCTAGGGAACAGAGACCAGACAAAAAACTGTATGTGTGTGGACAGATAGATAGATATAAGGCTTCATCGCATGAAGTATTCAGAGGTTGAAGTTGTGTATAGTCAAAAACCTTAATAATGGAAAAAGTTGATTCTTATTGGATTATTACATTATTTTAGTCATAAGAAGAGTGCAACTTAATTTGGATAAAAAATAAAATTTATTATTTTTTATTACGTTATTTACTATTTCTTTAGAACCACATTCCCATAGTAATAGGAAGCATTGAATCTGTTGATTCAACGTTGAATGACAGTATACTCAGATCTATAGAACTGTGGTTGTGTTCCCTTTAAAATTCTAAAATATATCCTTTATATAAATGTAAATTCATGTTTCACTATATTTTTTTATCACTCTGTTTCTGGCCCAATATAAATAATGCATTATGACACATTGTTCTTATAGAATAAAGACAAGAGATGATTCTCAGAAATTCCCCATTGAGGGACAGTTTTTCCAGTGCTTATGACAAAGATACGGCTAATGTTACTTGTTCTTGCTTACAATGATTCCTTTTAAAATAAAGGCCCCTGACAACATTATTTATGTTGTCATTGTTGCTGCTTAAAAGGATACTTAAAAGTGATAACATCACTTATATGTTTTATAAAATGATAATGTTTTCTTGTTCATGTTTGAAATATTTAACTATTTCTCACACAGAATCATTTATCACACAGGCAAGTTTTATGTGCAGATGTGCATTTGTCTGTGTGTTGTGTATATATGAAAAGAAAACCTGAAGTTTTGAATTTGTATCTATGTAGGTGTACATATGTTCATGAGTATAATGTTTATCTACATAGGCATAGTAATTTTGAAAATGAATCAAAAATAGTTGTTTAAAATTATCTCATTCTAAGAAATATTGTTTTATTTCTCAGTATAAATGTAACTTACAAGTATAAATTTGATTCTTCCAAATTACTCAAAGCATTAAGAGATAAATATGACCTTCAGATTGACCCTTTGGTACATGATAATTGACAATGGTCCCCACAGACAACATGAAGAATGGAGTGAAGAATCTATATATATATTAATGCTTCATTTTTCAAGCATATAATATATATTGACTGCAGAGTGTGAAAGTATTTGTATATAATGTGAAATCTAAATGTAAAATTTTCCACAAGAAGATTCTCACATACTGAAATATCAGGTACAATACTTCATGCACTCATATTAGTTAAATCTTCAGGAGGAATAAAAGATATTTTGGTACAAGAAATACTACAATTCTACATTCTGAAAATTGACAATGTAATAAAATGTAGAGATGAAAACCTGAATATTTGAGGGAAATAGAATAAAATACAATATAAAATGAAATATTCATATTTTATTTTACATTACAGCTGTTTCTTGGCTATTAGCAGTGGTGGTGGAAATATGGCTATAGCAATAGGGGAATTGAGTACAATAATATAAAAGAAATTAGAGATCCGCTGAAGAGACCAAGAATCTTCAAAACCTCAGCAACATTCAGAACCTTATGAGACCTAAGCATATTTGAAATTTCAAGAATGAAAATCACTATGCCTAATTTACGATCTAGGTAACAGAGACAAGACAAAAGACTATATATGTATCTGAGACTCCATCACATGAAGCATTGGGAGGTTGAAGTTATGTATTATTCTAAAACCTTAATAATGTATGATAGTGATGGTTTATTTCACATATTATACATAAGTGTTTTATCATTATAATATGATGAAACTTCCGTTCTCAAGTAAACATCCTCAAATAGGAATTTAAACCAACTGTAGAAGATAGGGGAATGATTAAGGTTAACACAGTAATTAATATAATAGTTAGTTTATTAAAATGTTTGTTTCTTATGTCTACACTTTTGGTATAGCTTTTCTTTGGCATTTTGGATAGAATTTAATCAAAAAAGCTAGATATTACTTTTATAAAACACTTCAGCAACAGACAAATTCTAGAAAAATTTTATGGGTGTTTAAAAATATTAGTCATAGTTCTGAATCATTCATTAAGGAGGAACTTACGTCTATTTCTCTCAGTTTAAAGAACAATTTTTTATTGAGAACAAAAATGGTCTATTTTGATAGAGTTTTCAAAGTTCCAAATAATGGGTAAAATCCTTCAGATGAATTAGAGTTAAAGGTTGAATCCCTGTGAATCTGATTGTAACAGAGTAGTGGGTATCAGACTAACTTCTCCTCCAGTTAAATCTGTATGAAATAGTAACAACAGTGTACCAGGTGTTGGACTGCAATCAGCCAGAATGAAGAGCTTCCTTGAGAGAAGGAAAGATTATGAATTGTGACCCACACTTATATAGCTGTTTTCCTAGGGCATTTTCAAAACTGCACCAGAGTAAAACAGTACTGTTTGAGTCTATAATCAGTGAAAATAACTTTAAAAGTGAAGGTAAAATAAAGATGTTTCCAATCTCCCAAAGAAAAACTTAAAACAATTTGAAGCTATAGACATTTCCTACAAGAAATATAGCCATATGATGAAACCCAAGCAACTTTTTAGAAGTAAAAACAGAAATAGTATATATATGGGAAGCAGACATTAATATTGATATAAAATATTACATTAATAATAAATATTCTGGGACTTATAGCATAGGTAGGGACTTATCTGCCTCATGAGAAACCTGTATGCAGGTCAAGAAACAGTGATTAGAACCAGAAATAAACCAGAAATGAAACAACAGATTGGTTTGAAATTGGTAAAGGAGTACATTAAGGCTGTATATTGTCACCCTCCTTGCTTATCTTATATGCAGAGTACATCATGTGAAATGCTAGGCTGAGTGAATCACAAGCTGGAATCAAGATTGCCAGGAGAAATATCAACAACTTCAGAAATGCAAATGGTACCACTCTAATGGCAGAAAACAAAGAGGAACTAAAGAGTCTTGATGATGATGAAAACAGATAGTGAAAAAATTGGCTTCAAATTCAGCATCAAAAAAACTAAGGTTGTGGTGTTCAGTCCCATTATTTCATGGTAAACAGATGGGCAAAAAAATGGAAACAGTGACACACTTTATTTTCTTGGGCTCAAAAATCACTGCAGATTATGACTGCAGCCATGAAATTAAAAAACACTTGTCCCTTGGAAGAAAAACTATGGCAAAATTATCTACCATATTCAAAACAAGAGACATCATTTTGCCAAGAAAGATTGGTATAGTCAAAGCTGTAGATTTTCCCTCATCATGTATGGATGTGAGAGTTGGACCATAAAGTATACTGAGCACCAAAGAGCTGATGTTTTCAGACTGTGGTGTTGGAGAAAACAGTTGAGAGTCCCTTGGGCAGCAAGGAGATCCAACCAGTTAATCCTAAAGGAAATCAACCCTAATTATTCATTGGAAGGACTGATGCTGAAGCCAAAGCTCCAATACTTTGGCCTCCTGATATGAAGAGCTGGCTTATTGAAAAAGACCCCAATGTTGGCAAAGATTGAAGGCGAGAGGAAAATAGGGTGACAGGGGATGAGATGGTTGGATAGCCTCACTGACTCAGTGGACATGAGATTGAGCAAACTCTGGGAGACAGTGAAGGACAAGGAAGCCTGGCATGCCACAGTCCATGGGATTCAAAAAAATCAGACATCAATTCGCAACTGAACAACAACAAAATAACATATGTAAAATAAAGTATTCTGTAACAATTGTAAAAATGAAATGAGACTAGTGAATAAAGTTGAACTAGGAAGGATGGAGTGATAAATTATTTATTTTATTACTTATTTAGAGCAGATCACAAGGCATCGTTGATCCATATTGAAAGTAGTAGTATAGCTACTAAAAGAGTAATAAAGGACAAGTGAAGTGAAGTGAAGTCACTCAGTCGTGTGCGACTCTTTGCAACCCTGTAGACTGTAGCCCACCAGGCTCCTTCATCCATGGGATTCTCCAGGCAAGAATACTGGAGTGGGTTGCCATTTCCTTCTCCAGAGGATCTTCCTGACCCAGGGATTGAACCCAGGTCTCCTGCATTGCAGGCAGACGCTTTAACCTCAGCCACCATGGAAGCCCAATAAAGGATCGAGCGTCTAAAAATATAACAGTTAAGAAAAAGTTACAACTAAATAGCAAAAATGTAATACTGGATAAATACTGAATAATTTGAAAGAAAGAAAGGAATCAATATTAGTACAAAAGCAGATAGAATTATTAGAAAACCAATAGCGAGATGATAGACTAAAGCATATCATGTTAGTGCTTTTACTAAAATAAGTGTTCTGTTAAGTAAAAATAAAGCCAGGCTTCGGTAAGGAGAAATTTCACTGGAAAACAGTTAAAATTGAGTGAGAGTAACAATTTCCAGTAAGAAAATGCTCAAAGAAAACAAGAGAAAAGAAATGTCTTAGGGAAGGGGTGGATGTGCAAACTTTTCATATGCAAAAACATTGGGAAGGTGGCTGTTTAAAAAGGGAAAACCAAAAATTGTTAGAGGGGACTGAAACTTAACAAACTGTCAAATGTTCTGATAACAGGAAAGTTGAAGCAGCAAATGTTCCATTGTGATTAAGCAGAAAGAAGAATGGAAGTGGAAAATTCTGGGAAAAATTATAACCTGGGGTGTTCTTATAAAGTTCTAGATTGAGATGTCCTAGTCAATCCAGACTACAAATATGTCAAAAAAGGTCTGATCAGGCATGTCAGCTCTAAACAATGCAATAAAAGAACAATGTCTGAAATTCCTTACATAGAGCCTTTTATACAGAGTGAAGCAAGTCAGAAAGAGAAATATAAATATTGTATCAGTTCAGTTCAGTTGCTCAGTGATGTCTGACTCCTTGTGATCCCATGAACCACAGCACACCAGGCCTCCCTATCCATCAACAACTGCCAGAGTCTACCCAAGCCCATGTCCATTGAGTCAGTGATGTCATCCAACCATCTCATCCTCTGTCATCTCCTTCTCCTCCTGCCCTCAATCTTTCCCAAGATCAGGGTTTTTATAATGAGTCAGTTCTTCGTATCAGGTGACCAAAGCATTGGAGTTTCAGCTTCAACATCAGTCCTTCCAATGAACACACAGTGAGATCTCCTTTAGGATGGATGGATTGGATCTCCTTGCAGTCCAAGGGACTCTCAAGAGTCTTCTCCAACACCACAGTTCAAAAGCATAAATTCTTCAACATTCAGCTTTCTACACTGGAGAAGGAAATGGCAACCCACTCCAGTATTCTTGCCTAGAGAATCCCAGGGATGGGGGAGCCTGGTGGGCTGCTGTCTATGGGGTTGCACAGAGTGGGACATGACTGAAGCGACTTAGCAGCAGCAGCAGCAGCAGCAGCAGCTTTCTTTATAGTCCAACTATCACATCTGTACATGACTAGTGGAAAAACTATAGCATTGGCTAGATGGACCTTTGTTGAAAAAGTAATGTCTCTGCTTTTTAATATGCTGTCTAGGTTTGTCATAACTTTCCTTCCAAGGAGTAAGTGTCTTTTAATTTCATGGCTGCAGTCATCATCTGCAATGATTTTGGAGCCCAGAAAAATAAAGTCAGCCACTGTTTCCACTGTTTCCCCATCTATCTCCCATGAAGTGATGGGACCGGATGCCATGATCTTCATTTTCTGAATGTTGAGCTTTAAGCCAACACTTTCACTCTCCTCTTTCGCTTTTGTCAAGAGGCTCTTTAGTTCTTCACTTTCTGCCATAAGGGTGATGTCATGTGCATATCTGATGTTATTGATATTGCTCGCGGCAATCTTGATTCCAGCTTGTGCTTCCTCCAGCCCAGCATTTCTCACGATGTACTCTGCATAGAAGTTAAATAAACAGGGTGACAATATACAGCTTTGATGTACTCCTTTTCCTATTTGTAACCAGTCTGTTGTTCCATGTCCAGTTCTAACTGTTGTCTCCCATCCTGCATACAGATTTCTCAAGAGGCAGGTCAGGTGGTCTAGTATTCCCATATTCTTCAGAATTTTCCATAGCTTATTGTGACCCACACAGTTAAAAAGCTTTGGCATACTCAATAAAGCAGAAATAGATGTTTTTCTGAAACTCTCTTGCTTTTTGGAGAATCCAGCGAATGTTGGCAATTTGATCTCTAGTTCTTCTGGCTTTTCTGAAACCAGCTTGAACATCTGGCAATTCATGGTTCACGTATTGCTGAAGCCTGGTGTGCAGAATTTTGAGCATTAATTTATTAGCCTGTGAGATGAGTGCAATTGTGAGATAGTTTGAGCATTCTTTGGAACTGCCTTTCTTTGGGATTGGAATGAAAACTGACCTTTACTAGTCCTGTGGCCACTGCTGAGTTTTCCAAATTTCCTGACATATTGATTGCAGCAATTTCACAGTATCATCTTTTAGGATTTGAAATAGCTCATCTGGAATTCCATTCCCTCCACTGGCTTTGTTCATAGTGATGCTTCTTAAATCCCACTTGACTTCACATTTCAGGATGTCTGGCTCTAGGTGAGTGTGAGTGATCACACCATCATGATTATCTGGGTCATGAAGATCTCTTTGTACAGTTCTTCTGTGTATTCTTGTCACCTCTTAATATCTTCTGCTTCTTAGGTTAGGTCCATACCATTTCTGTCCTTTATTAAGCCCATCTTTGCATGATATGTTCCCTTGGTATCTCTAATTTTCTTGAAGAGCTCTCTAATCTTTCCCATTCTATTGTTTGTATACTGATTCATATATATGAAATCTAGAAAGATAGTACTGATAAATTTACTTTCAGGGCAGCAATGGAGAAACAGACACAGAGAACAGACCTATGGACATGGGGAGAGGGGAGGAAGGAAAGGGTAGATATATGAAGAGAATAAGATGGAAACTGACAATGGCATATGTAAAAGAGATAATCAATGGGAATTTGCTGTATGACTCAGAAAACTCAAACAGGGGCTCCATGACAATCTAGAAAGGTGGGATGGAGAGGAAAATCATAGGGAGGTTTAGGAGAGAGGGGACGTTGATGTACCTATGGCTGATTCTTGTTGATGTATGACCAAAAAAAAAACCCACAAAACTCTGTAAAGCAATTACCTTTCAATTAAAAAAATAAAGTGGCAAAAAATCCAAAACTATATATATGTGATTAGGAGGACAAAATTACAAATAAGGAAACAGAAACTTTGTGTGTAAAAGTATGCAAAATAAAGTATTAGGCCCACACTAAAAAAAATCAAAAGTGGATATTGTATATATATATTAAATTGAAAAGCAAGAAATGTTACAATGACAAAGAGTAATAGTTTGCATTGACAGAGGAAGTTATAATCATTTAAAAAGGGTATACAAATATATCTGTAGCTCATACACAAAAAAAATCAAAAATTATATATCATATTCAAAGATATTAGAATAATTTATCAAACTATATCAGCGATGGTATAGAAGATTTGAATAGCAAATTGTTAACTCACATGTAATATTTGGCACATCCAACAACTGCAGTAATTCGTACATGTAAATTTCACATAGACCAATGATTAAAATTGATAACGTGATGAATTCATAACCATTCAATAAATTTCAAAGAGTTGAAATAATATACAGGATATTCTTTCCACACAGTAAAACTCAATAATGTTAAAGCAATTAGAAAATGTTTAGAAATTAAGCAATACATCACTAAATAGCCTAGAGGTTAAAGAAAATAGTAATTAAAGAAGCTTTAAAAAACCTCTTGACTTGAATGATAATGAAAATACAATATCTCAGAACTTCAAAACTGTGATTAAAGTACTGTACAGAGAGAAATTTATAGCTTTAAAAGGGAACAAACAATATAAATCAATGATCTACACTCAAGGTTTCAGCTCTGACATTTAAAGGAACTGAAAGTCACTACTCCTACTCTCACAAAAAATTAGGAAACTGAAAACCAATGACTTATCTTGGACAAGTCAGAGAGCTGAACTTGAGAGACAAGCTCAAAGAACAAACCATCAACTGGAACACAGGAGAGACGGTGAATGTATAGTCCCAACCGAGACTGGCTTACTTCAAGCAGAAACCTTTGAAACCACTACTGGTAAGAAACATTAAGTGGTAGTTTGATAAACTGTTTAGTCCGAGTGTTGGACCAGCTTATGAGTGAAAAATTATCTGTTGGTCACAGTCTCGAGGAAGGGGATATTTTATAGGTTTTACCTCAAGAACACATTATTTTAGCATGACAAAAAGCAAAATAATAATCCTCATGACCCTAGCAAGCTGAGAGAAAATATGCTAAGGGTATGCTCCAAGAAAGACCTGCTTTGCAAGGCATAGGAGCCATATCCAACCCAGTGGAATAGCATCATTTAAAAATCAATTCAAGTATACCACTGTAACAACAGACTAAAAAGAAAAATCATATTATCATTTCAATTGGTAATGAGAAAAAAAAAAAAGAAAACTCTAGAAAGGCAAAATAACAGAGAAGGAAAACTCAGACTATTAACATTATAGATAAAGAAAGAAAATAGTTCCTCATCTGTAAAGACAGAAAGAATAGTTTGAGCATATTACAATAACTTACACAGCTAAGTTTTAAAATGTATTTTATTTTACATGGACACATTTCTTCAGAAAGTACAGTAAAATAAATTCTAAAAGATAAATAGAAATAAATATTTTCACAAAGATCACTCCAAGTCCAGTTGGCTTCACAAATAATTTTTTCCAAATATTTAATGAAGAAATATTAGTAATGTTATTCAGACATTTCCTGTATATAGAATAAAAATTACAGTCCATTTTCTCTCGTAAACACATTGGAAATTTAAACAAAATCGGCAGAAATTATCCAAAGACACGCAAAAAGATTAATATATTGTAAAAAAAAAAATAGTTTAGTCAAAGAGTAGAAGTTTGTCATAACATTTGAAATTTAATCAGTATTTTCCACATTAAAGAAGGAAACAATATAATTATATTAGATGAATAAGATGCATTTGACAAAATTCAAGACACATCCATATTCATAGCACAAAAATAGTGAACTTCCTTACTCTGATATGCATGCATGCTAAGTTGCTTCAGTCAGTCCCAGTGTTTGAGAGCCTATAGATTGTAGCCCGCGAGGCTCCACTATTCTTGAGATTCTCCAGGCAGAATACTGAAGTGGGTTGCCCTGCCCTCCTCCAGGGGATCTTCCCAATCCAGTGATCGAACCTGGGTTTTCTGAATTACAGGCAGATTCTTTATTATCTGAGCCACCAAAAATACCTACATATCAGTATTTAATATCTACTCATGAGTAGAGAAAAATGGTTATTCATTATCACCACATCTGGTCAGTCATTAACTGTGTTTTATTCAATACAGTAAAGTAAGACAAAGAAATAAGAGTATTAAAACTGAAAAAAAATTTTTTTCTTACTTTCTCACATCATGGAAATGTTATAGAAAATCAATCCCCATCCCCAGGGGAAAAAAATAGAACAAAACATAACTACAGACAAACTGGAGGAAGTAATGGCTGAATTTAGCTGGATACAAGGTAAATACATTTATACTTGTCAGCTACGTTTCTTTACAAGCTAGCAATAAAAAAAAAATGAGTATAAAATTTAAATAGAAAACTCCATTTTTTATAACACCCAAACTGCTACATACCTAGAAACGAGTTGATAAATATATTGTAAAAGCACACTATCTCTATACTCAAAACTATGCTTTCATTTAAGCAAAATATATTTAAATGAATGGAGTTAAGTTTATGAACTGTTAAGACTAGTACTAATAAAATGCTATTTATCACCACATTTCATTAAAGATTTTGTGAAACTCTAATCAAATTTAAGCTGGAATTTTTCTTTTTGTATAAATTTAAAATATGATTCTAACATGTAGTTTGAAGTGCAAATGACCTAAAAGAGCAAAGGAAATTTTGAAGCAGAATAAAACTGGAGGACATATATTTACCATTACCACAACTTTCTATAAATACATAGTAATTCAAACAATGTGATACTGTCTCAAAGACAAATGGTCCAATGAGACAGCATACAGAGTCCAATTAGAGACCCACACATTAATTTTTAACAGATTTTTGACAAAATCACTTTTATGTTGGACAGAGGCACCACGAATTTTGACAAAGACAAATTTCCTGGAGGAAAAAAAAATGACTTTCCTTTAATTGGATATTCATGAAGGAAAATAAAACTGTAATCCATTTCCCCTTTCAAATAATCAGAAATTAATTTTAGTTGATACATAGACTTAAATGTTAAATGTAAAGTGATCAAACTTCTACAATATAAGAATGTCTTAATTAACTTGGTCCATGCATATATTTATTATAGAGTACATAGTAAGAAGTAACGAAAACAAAGTGTTGAAACACTGTGCTTCATATTAAAAACTCATTTTCAAAAAGACCTGATCTGTAATGTTATTGATGATAACTATCACATGCACAGAAACATTCTTATAAATCAAGAAAAAATAGACTAAGAATAATTGAGTATATAATTCACAGGAAGATAATAGGAATAAACAACTTATGGAAATATCTCATCACCATTATTCATCATAGAAACACAAATTAATATCACAGTTAACAATCACAACATACCCCACTAGAATGTATAATAAAATTGAAAATACCAAGAGTTATTGACGATATAGAGGAACAAAGCAGCTACTGTAATGCTGGTGAGAATAAAAATTTATAAAGTCATTATGAACAAAATATTTTGTTAATACTTAATTGAAACAAAATTAGCCATACTCATTCATATGATTAGAATCAACAATTATATTTTTTCATATGTGCCCAACTGAAATGCACCAAAATAGATGGATAAAAGTTTTTCATAATAGCCCCACTTGTAATAGAGCAAATGTTCAATAACAGGTAGAGTAAATCTTTCATCTTAGAATCCTATACAGAAATGAAAATGATAAAATTACTGATGTATAAATATGGAGTGAAACTACAGATATCATGTTGGTAAGTGAAATGAGATGAGTTTCCACTGTGAGATTCCATTTACATTAAATCAAGAAAGACAAATATCCATACATATGTATATACTTTTTCAAATTATTTTCCATCGTACATTGTTACAAGATATTGAATTCCCTTTGTTGTGCAGTAGGTCTTTATTGTTTATCTGTTTTGTATGTGGTAGTGGGTATATACCAAAGGGCTAAGGGCGGGGGATAATTAGGAATTTAACATTAATACAGAAAATAATGCTTTTGACAACTAGAAATTACCTCATTCTTCAGTTCACAAAGTAAACTATATAGAGCTGTATTTTATAAAACACAGATTAATGTACTACCATGAACTACATTCATTCTTAGTTTCCTTTTACACCAGTGTAATGAAACTCCAGTACTTTGGCCACCTCATGCGAAGAGCTGACTCAGTGGAAAGACTCTGATGCTGGGAGGGATTGGGGGCAGGAGGAGAAGGGTACGACAGAGGATGAGATGGCTGGATGGCATCACTGACTCCATGAGGTGAGTCTGAGTGAACTCCGGGAAATGGTAATGGACAGGGAGGCCTGGCGTGCTGCGATTCATGAGGTCGCAAAAGGCAGACACGAGCGACTGAACTGAACTGAACATCACCTCTTCTGTTATCCTTTCCATTAGTATATGGCTCAGACGATAAAGCACCTGTCTACAGTGTGGGAAACCCGGGTTCGATCTCTGGGTTGGGAAGATCCCTGGAGAAGGAAATGGCAATCCACTCTAGTACTATTGGCTGGAAAATCCCATGGACAGAGGAGCCTGGTAGGCTATGGTCTATAGGGTCACAAAGAGTCAGACACGACTGAGCGACTTCACTTACTTACTTACTTTTCCAAACATGAGTAAATTTAATTAAGAAAAATTAACACTCATACATAAAGGCATCCTCACACCTTCTATGTATTATGACACATGGAAAAAATTTTATCCTATAGTCATTATACACAAGTTCCAGACCTATTACAAGATGAATTGTTATTGTTCAGTCCTCACAGTCATGCCTGACTCTTTGTGACCACATGGACTGCCACATGCCAGGCTTCCCTGTCCTTCACCATCTCCTGGAGTTTGCTCAAACTCGTATTCATTGAGTCAGTGATGCCATCCAACCATCTCATCCTCGTTGTCCCCTTCTCCTCCTGCCCTCAATCTTTGCCAGAATCAGGGTCTTTTCTGATGAGCCTGCCAAAGTATTGGAGCTTCAGGTTCAGCAACAGTCCTTCCAATGAATATTCAGGACGGATCTCCTTTCAAATGGACTGGCTGGATCTCCTTGCAGTCCAAGGGACTCTCAAGAATCTTCCCCAACACTACAATTCCAAAGCATCAATTCTTCAGCACTCAGCTTTTTTATGGCCCAACTCTCACATTCATAAATGACTACTGGAAAAACCATAGTTTAAAAAATATGGACCTTTGTCTCAAAGTAATGTCTCTGCCATTGAATATACTGTCTAGGTTGGTCATATCTTTTCTTCCAAGGAGCATGCATTTCTAATTTCATGGCTGCAGTCATCATCCACAGTGACTTGGAGCCCTAGAAAATAAAATCTGTCACTGTTTCCATTGTTTCCCTGTCTATTTGCCATGAAGTAATGGGACTGGATGCTACAACCTTAATAGTATGATCATTAGTTTTCTACTAGAAATTCTTCCATAATAACATATTTAGGAGAAATTAGACTACAAATTCTAGGTTTATTTTATTAAAATGAATATTTTATTCTTCCATTAAGTCTGTGTGATTTGGAGCAAGCCAAAATATTTGAGAATAAATGTTATTTAATTTTCTTGATTATACCTCATCAGAAAATATGTAAATTTAAACTGGAAGGTGGATGGAAATTTTATTAACATTGTAGTCAAGAAGAGAGAACATTCTTAGCCTTTAATATTTGATAGTAAATGGTAAACACCATTTTATTTCAGTTTTCAAATAAGAAACAAGGGAAAACGTCCAAAGTTGCCAGTTCGTTGGCATTCTTCCTTGGTTGTTTCCTTATGGCTCTCTCCAAGACATCTTCCTTGCCTTCAAAACTCCAGATTGGTTCATAATGTTCCAATTTGCCATATCTTTCAAAGATGCTCTGCCTTGCTTCAGAAACTTTTTTTTTTTTTGCCAAAAATAGTGGTCTTATTTCTCCTTGTAAATGACGTTGTAGACAAGGGCATCTGACAAACTTGTGGCAATTCAGAGGTTCAGAACAGTTCAAAGCAAGCAATCTATGAAAGATTTTTTGTTCCTAAAGGAGATAAAAGACAGGGGTATTCTTTTATCTGCTTCTTTATCTTGTCCTTTGCATGCAACACTTCGAAATGGGACTGGATCTTAGCACTGCTTGTAGAGAATAAACATGCTGAGGAGGGCAGAAGTGCAAACTATATTCTTATTCAGCCATGAAATTAGCCATACCTAGAATTGCCCTACTTCTAGACTTGTTGCTTTTTATGCTTTTCTGTAACTTACAGCCATAAACATCATATCTTTGATTTTTCCTTTCTTATGTTGTAAAGATCTACAAAACTAATCCTGTGCCAATTATAGAATAGATTCTAAGAATCTTATTTTATTTTAATTAATTTTATCAGCGTGTAATTGATTTACAATGCTATTAGTTTCTACTGTACAACAAAGTGAATCCACTATAAATATACATATAGCCTCTCTTTTTGGACTTCCTTCCCATTCAGGTCAGCACAGAGCACTGAGTAGAGTTTCCTATGTTATAAAGTAGATTCTCATTAGTTATCTACTTCACGCATAGTATCAATAGTGTATGTATGTCAATCCCAGTCTCCCAGTTCCTTCCTCCCCTGCTTCCCCTCTTGCTATCCATTCTGCTTTGAAATAAAATCCTCAGTATAATTTTCCTAGATGCCACATATATGCATTGATATTTAATATCTGATTTTCTCTTTCTGACTTGAGCCTGTTAAAGTAGAATACTATAAATACAGTTGAGATTTTGTTGCCATTTTCTTTGACTGGGAGGAGAGCCAAAAGGGCTCTGTGCACAAAACAACTTTGTGGGAATTCTCTCCCAAGGGAGGGAGAATAGGATTCCTTCCCTCAACAACAATAAATATGACTTATATCGAAACAGTGTTGGAGGTAATAAGATCAACCTATGAATATTGGTATTTTATGAGCATAGAGAAATATAGTTGCAAATGTTTAACAAATTATGTGCAGAAATTTAAATTAGTTATTAACAGAAACAAAAGTATAATTTTTTTTTTTTTTACTTTACCTTATGACACTATACTTGATATGGGCTCTGTGGATAGAGGTTAATGCTGAAGATGGCAAAGTGTGCAGTCTGTACATGACTTCAACCCCAGAAATCTGAGTTGACAGTGAACCACTCTCTTTAATGTCATCGTGTTGGAGATGCTGTGAAGGCTTAGGGGACAGAAAAAGAAATTACAAAAGAGAAGCCAAGTGACACTGGCAGAAGTTTTGCAAAGAGTATTTAGAAGTCACATATAACTCTTTGTAATTTCATATTGCATGTAAATGAGCATAAGAATATTCTTACTGGCTAAGCTAGAAATATGGAAATGGGTGTGTGTGTGATTTATATATATATATATATACACAGAGACAATCATTCTGTGGACCCTAGGTTTATGACTTTCAGAAAAACTTGATGCCATTAATTCCTTTCAAAAACCCTGAAAATGTAACTGCACTGAACCTAGGTTCTCACATGGCAGCAAGAGCTGTAGCTGCTTAAAGACTGTCCTCTCTAGATTGGATATATACTTCCTCTTTTGTTTTCCACCGTCCTTTCTATTCCTTACTGCTGCTGAAGATGTTAGATTCAATGCTCGAGGGTCTTCCCTGGTGGCTAAGATGGTTATCAGCCTGCAATGCAGGAGACTGGGGTTCAGTCCTTGAGTTGGGAAGATCCCCTGGAGAAGGAAATATGACAGCCCCCCTTCAGTATTCTTGCCTGGAGAATTTCATGGACAGAAGAACCTGGTGGTGTACAGTTCATGGAATCACAAAGAGCCAGATGTGACTGAGTGACTAACCCTCTCACTTCCAGCAAAGTGAGTATTAAGTAGAGTTCCCTGTTGCTGTATGCCAAAATGAATACAACATTGTAAATCAATTATATTCCAATAATAAATTAATTAATAGAATCAATGACTAGCTACTATTTACTTTCATAACCCAACTGGCTTAACTTGCTAGGGTGGACAGCCTGATGTGGTTCCAACCTTGGCCTTTGTTTCTACAAAGTAACACTTTCAGTGAACTCACAACAGAAACTGATTTTGTGTCTGGTTTTTGGCACTTTATTTCTGAGTCTTGCTTATCTCACCCTAGTTCTTTCTAGGACCCCAGGACAAATTGCAGTTATTTACCTTTCTGATTTATAATGGGTATCCAGACCAGTAGTTTGCATCACACTGACTTTGATAGTTTTTTTTTTTTTTTAATTATGCTTTTCTTTAGCACTGTTTTTCAATGCAAAGTAACTACTGTAAGGATCTTCATTTTTGGAACAGGATATAAAGTCTTTAAGGGCTGTGAAAGCAAAACAAGTTAGTGAAAGTGAGTTACTTGTTAATAGGTGTAAAATAGCTTTTAAGGCCAATTATGTACCTTTCTCCAGCATCCCCATCATCATTGTTTTCCTTTATACTGCTAACTTTCATTGATTTATGATTTTCCTTTCAATTTGCAGCACATTTAGATTCCTTTAGAAATTATACCATTGATGAAAGCCTTTATGGAAAATATCTGTACTATAAGTAAAATATTTTTTATCAGTTATTTACATATACCTTCATTTATTTTTAATTTTTCTTGCTAGTCAAAAGTGTGAAGAAATTCTATAATTAAATATATGCTACTTATATAACTATATGGATTTAGTTATTCAATGTACATTTATTGAACTTCTTTGTGATTCTTGGAATTACTGAAGAGAATAGCATATAGAATATAGCAGGAGAAATAATTTATAATATAACATAGTATGATATAAGGGCTTCCCAGGTGGCTCAATGATAAAGAATCTGTCTGCCAATGCAGGAGAGGCAGGAGACGTGGGTTCGTTCCCTTGGTCAGGAAAATCTCCTGGAGAAGGAAATGGCAACCCACTCCAGAATTCTTGCTGGGAAATCCCATGGACAGAGGAGCCTGGTGGACCACAATTCATAAGGTTGCTAAGAACTGGACGTGACTTAGTGACCGAGCACACACACACATGCTATGATATATCATGTTACCTTCACTCTTGAGGCATTCCTTAAATGTTAAGTAATTTGCATGAAATTTATCTTTATTATTATTAATGGCTAAAGTAATTACAAAATTATATTCACATTTGTAAAAACTAAAGAAACCAAGTCATAATCTAAATTCAAACTAAATACATAATAAATAATTCCCTCCTTCCCACACATATCTCTATTGAAAGAAAATGTGGCTATAATTTCCAAGGATTGTTGCTTTATTCTTTTCCCCAACAAATGTTCTCATTTTTTTAGTGCACCATTGCTACACTTATATGTACACTTTCAGTCTCTTTCTGTCCCTCTCCTTCTCCTCCTCTCCTTTTCATTCTGCTTCTTAATTTTTTTCACATTTGTCTCCTTGTTTTTTTCTCCTCCTCTTCTTTTTGTTCCAGCTGAATATCAAGTGAGAAACAATCAATCAACATGACAAGCAGATGGCTATTGACTATCCAAAGAGAAGAAAGAAAGAATGATATATATTTTAGGACTTAAAAGAATATTTACATAAAATTGGAATTAATGATAAGGTCTTAAATAATTCAGTCTCTTTCTGTTTTGAAGGGTTGTAGAAAAATGATTCCATCATTATTTACAAAAATTAGGGGCTATGAAAAATGATGAACTTCATTACACAAAATTGTGGGTGTTTGTGTGCATTTAATGTTAACTCATCTCCAATTTTTGGAGATAAAATTAGCAGTGTGGCAGAGAAATGTAAAAGTTGTTCAAGAGCATATTTGCATGAACCATAAGGAAATATGTAGTTGCTCATATGGAGATGGCTTCAAAATAGATCATTGTGAAACAGCATTCATAGCATGTTATAATCTGGCCTGAAAACCAGACCACAGAAAAGAGAGAGGGAATGCCCGTGCTCCTGCTTACCTAGTCACCTGAAGTTACAAGATAACGTGCCCACATTATCATAAACTTCTCAGCACTACAGCTGCTAGTGCTTGTTTCTTTATTTTTTGTTTGCATGCTTCTTTTAAGACATAACAGGAGAAATAAACAATAGATTTATGATAGAAGCAACTTTACCCTTTATAAACAAAAGGTACATTAATGATGAGAGCTAATGAGTACAAAAAGTAATATAAAAAGGAACAAAGATGACAGTAGAGGGCACCTGTACACCTCAGGGTACAAATAAGAGAAGGACAAATAGCAATGTAGTAGAAAAATTACATTTCAGCCATGGCAGTTTATAGTTGACCTAATGACAAGGTCGAGTATTATGCGCTGAGTGTAAAATTAATGTCAAGTTGAAATGGGCTTTTCATCTGGATGGCACTTGCTAATGCAAAGCATTTTAAAAAGAAGCCATCAGCAACACTTGGGGAAAGATAATTTTGAAAGGAGAAGTAATTCATGTCATTTATTTTAAGAGGGAAAATAAACCCTTGAGAGCAGTGCTTTCATTTTCACATTTAATTTTGAAGAAAAAAGTCAGATACAGACAAAAGTCAGATAGATATCAATAATTATTTCTGTTCACCTGGAACCAGGATAGTAATTTAATTTGCATTATGGAAAATTGAATATTTTTCTTTTGCTGAAAAAAGACCTTTGGTGTAATGTCCAAACTTAACCACAGTAGTCTTTAGGATCTTAAAAGGAAATGGTAAACAGTGTAACTTAGATTAATAATACTTGAGTATTAGACAAGAGGCAGTTCTCCAGCTTTCTAGTTCCCTGGAGACTAAAAGAAGCCATATGAATAGGTTTTATTGATAAGATTTGTGTGGAAATAATAAGTGACACTTCTGTGTCGAGGCACTTAGAAAAGGAGTTATACTTTTCTGACTTCTCTTTGACAAACTGCCACTGAATGAAGAGAGTCCAGTTGCAATAAGATATGGAAATGGAAAGAGTCGTCCCTCTCAAGTTTACTCACTGACACAACCATCCTCATTCAACTTAAGTGAGAACAAGAATCAATTCTGTAGCGTAAAACTACTGAATGTTCAGAGTTTTGTTTCTCATGCCTAGCTAATGTAACTAACCCCTCTTTGAGGAGGTCACCATTAGCCCCACCATACAACCACCAAGCAGATGACCCCAAAACTGCAGAACAATTATACCAAAGAAATTCTCACACTGTTAAAGTTCTAGGACCCACAGCAGATTTTCCAACCTGGGGATCTGGCAAAGGGACTAAGGGAATTTGACTTTGGAGGCCAGTAGGATTTGATTATAGAACTTACACAGGACTGGGGTACAGACTCTTGGAGAGGACAAACAAAATCTTGTGCACACCACACTCAGGAGAAAGGAGTTGAGACTGGCCCAGACTTGCCTGTGAGTGTCCAGGAGTCTCTGGTGGAAGTGTGGGTCAGCGGTGGCTTGCTGCAGGGGCAGAGGGACTGAGTGCAGCAGTGTGTGCATAGGACATTGTGAAGGAGGTCGTCATTATCTTCATTACCTCCACAACAGTTTGGTTTCAGATCAAACAACAGGGAGGGAACAGAGCCCCGGTCATCAAAAAGAAAATTCAAATAAAGATTTACTGGGTATGGTCCCACCCATCAGAACAAGACCCAGTTTTCCCCTCAATCACTTTCTCCCAACAGGAAGCTTCCATAAGCCTCTTATCCTTCTCCATCAGAGGGCAGACAGGATGAAAACCAGCACAGAAAGGTAATCAAACTGATCACATGGATCACAGCCTTGTCTAACTCAATGAATCTATGAGCCATGCCATCTAGGGCCACCCAAGATGGATGGGTCATGGTGGAAGTTTCTAACAAAACGTGGTCCACTGGAGAAGGGAATAATAAACTACTTCAGTATTCTTGCCTTGAGAACCCCATGAATAGTATGAAAAGGCAAAAGAAAGGACACTAAAAGATGAACTCCCCAGGTCGGTAGATGCCCAATATTCTACTGGAGATCAGTGGAGAAATAACTCCAGAAAGAATGATGAGACTGAGCTAAAGTGAAAACAACACCCAGTTGTGGATGTGACTGGTGATAGAAGTAAAATCTGATGCTGTCAAGAACAATACTGCATAGGACTGTGGAATGTTAGTGCCACAAATCAAGGTAAATTAGAAGTGGTCAAACAGGAGATGGCAAGAGTAAACATCAGCATTTTAGGACTCAGTGAACAAAAATGGAATGGAATAGGCAAAGTTAATTCAGATGACCATTATATCCACTACTGTGGGCAAGAATCTCTTAGAAGAAATGGAATAGATCTCATAGTCAACAGGAGTCTGAAATGCAGTACTTGGGGACAATCTCAAAAATGACAGAATGATCTCTGTTTGTTTCCAAGGCAAATCATTTAGTATCACAGTAATCCAAGTCTATGGCCCAACCAGTAATGCTGAAGAAGCTAAAGTTGAACAGTTCTATGGTGACCTACAAGACCTGTTAGAACTAACACCAAAAAAGACATCATTTTCATCATAGGGGACTGGAATGTGAAAGTAGGAAGTCAAGAGATACCTAGAGTAACAGGCAAGTTTGGCCTTGAAGTACAAAATGAAACAGGGCAAAGGCTAACAGAGTTTTGTCTAGAAAATGCACTGGTCATAGCAAACACCCTCTTCCACCAGCACAAGAGAAGACTCTACCCATGGACATCAGCAGATGGTCAATACTGAAATCAGATTTTTATATTCTTTGCAGCCAAAGATACAGAAGCTCTATATAGTCAGCCAGACCAAGACTGGGAGCTGACAGTGGCTCAGGTAATAAACTCCTTACTGCCAAATTCAGACTTAAATTGAAGAAAGTAGGACAAACCATTAGATCATTCAGATATGACCTAAATCAAATCGCTTATGATTATACAGTGGAAGTGACAAATAGATTTAAGGGATTAGATCTGATAGAATGCCTGTGTAACTATGGACAGAGGTAACATTGTACAGGAGGCAGTGATCAAGACCATCTCCAAGAAAAAGAAATGCAAAAGGGCAACATGGTTGTCTAAGGAGGCCTTATAAATAGCTGGGAAAAGAAGCTAAAGGCAAAGGGGAAAAGATAAAATATACCCATTTGAATGCAGAGTTCCAAAAATAGAAAGGAGAGATAAGAAAGCCTTCCTCAGTGATCAGTGCAAAGAAATAGAGGGAAAAATTAGAATGGGAAAGACTAGAGATCTACACAAGAAAATAAGAGACACCGAGGGAAAATTTTTATGGAAAGATGGGCACAATAAAGGACAGCAACTTAATGAAACTGATATAAGCTGAAGATATCAAGAAGTGGCAGGAATACACAGAACAATACAAAAAGAGATCATGGTCCAAATAACCATGATGGTATGATCACTCACCTAGAGCCAGACATCCTAGAAGCAAAGTCAAGTGGGCCTTAGGAAGCAACACTACAAACAAAGCTAGTGAAGGTGATGGAATTCCAGTTGAGCTATTTCAAACCCTAAAAGATGAAGCTGTGAAAGTGCTACAGTCAATATGCCAGCAAATCGGAAAACTCAGCAGTGGCCACAGGACTGGAAATGATCAATTTCATTAAATCCCAAAGAGAGGCAATGCCAAAGAATATTCAAACTACCTCATAATTGCACTCATCTCACAGGCTAGCAAAGTCATACTCAAAATTCTCTAAATCAGGCTCCAACAGTGTGTGAACTGTGAATTTCCAGATCTTCTAGCTGGATTTAGAAAAGGTAGAGGAATCAAAGATCAAATTGCCAACATCTATGGCATCATCAAAAAAGTAAGAGACTACCAGGAAAATAACTACTTCTGCTTTTTTGATTCAGCCAAAGCCTTTGACTGTGTAGATCAAAAAAAAAAAAAAAAAAAAGCTGTGGAAAATTCTTAAAGAGATGGGAATACCAGACCACCTGATCTGCCTCCTGAGAAATCTATAGGCAGATCAAGAAGCAACAGTTAGAACTGGACACGGAATAACAGACTGGTTCCAAATTGGGAAAGAATTATGTCAAGCCTGTATATTCTCACGCTGTTTATTTAAGTTATATGCAGAGTACCTCATGCAAAATTCTGGGCTGGATGAACCACTGGCTGGAATCAAGATTTCCAGGAAAAATTTAAATAACCTCAGATATGCAGATGACATCACCCTTATGGCAGAAAGTGAAGAACTAAAGAGCCTCTTGATGAAAGTGAAAGAAGAGAGTGAAAAGCTGGCTTAAAACTAAACATTCAATAAACTAAGATCATGGCATCCAGTCCCATCACTTCATGGCAAATAACAAGGGGAAAAAATGGAAACAGTGGCAGACTTTATTTTCTTGGGCACCAAAGTCACTGCAAATATGACTGCAGCCATGAAACTAAAAGTCACTTTCTCCTTGGAAGAAAGCTAGGACTAAACTAGACAGTATATAAAACGGAGAGACATTACTTTGCTGATAAATATCCATCTAATGAAAGCTGTGATTTTTCCAGTAGTCATGTATGGATGTGAGAGATGGACTATAAAGTAAGCTGAGCACCAGACTTGATGCGTTTGAACTGTGGTGTTGGAGAAGACTCTTGAAAAACAGTCTTTAGACTACAGGAGATCAAACCAGTTAATCGTAAGGATATCAGTCCTGAATATTTATTGGAAGGACTGATGCGGAAGTTGAAACTCCAACACTTTGGCCACCTGATGTGAAGAACTGACTCACTGGAAAAAACTCCGATGCTGGGAAAGATTGAAGGTGGGAGAAGGGGACGACAGAGGATGAGATGGCTGGATGGCATCACTGACTCGATGGACATAAGTCTGAGCAAGCTCCATGAGTTGGTGATGGACAGGCAAGCCTGGTGTGCTGCAGCCCATGAGGTTACAAAGCGTTGGACACGACTGAGCGACTGAACCGTTCAGTTCAGTTTAGTCGCTCAGTCGTGTCTGACTCTTTGAGACCACATGAATTGTAGCACACAAGACATTCCTGTCCATCACCAACTCCCGGAGTTCACTCAGACTCATGTCCATCGAGTCAGTGATGCCATCCAGCCATCTCATCCTCGGTCGTCCCCTTTCCTCCTGCCCCCAATCCCTTCCAGCATCAAAGTCTTTTCCAATGAGTCAACTCTTCGCACGAGGTGGCCAAAATACTGGAGTTTCAGCTTTAGCATCATTCCTTCCAAAGAACACCCAGGGCTGATCTCCTTCAGAATGGACTGGCTGGATCTCCTTGCAGTCCAAGGGACTCTCAAGAGTCTTCTCCAACACCACAGTTCAAATGCATCAATTCTTTGGCGCTCAGCTTTCTTCACAGTCCAACTCTCAAATCCATACATGATCACAGGAAAAAGCAGCCTTGACTAGATGGACCTTTGTTGGCAAAGTAATTTCTCTGCTTTTCAATATGCTATCTAGGTTGGTCTTGGTCATAACTTTCCTTCCAAGGAGTGAAAGTGAAAATGAAGTCGCTCAGTTGTGTCCAACTATTCGCAGCCCCATGGACTATAGCCTGCCAGGCTCCACTGTCCATGGGATTCTTCAGGCAAGAATACTGGAGTGGGTTGCCATTTCCTCCAGGTGATCTTCCCAACCCAGGGATCGAACCCAGGTCTCCTGCATTGCAGGCAGACGCTTTATCCTCTGAGCCACCAGGGAAGCCCAAGGAGTAAGTGTCTTTTAATTTCATGGTTGCAGTTACCATCTGCACTGATTTTGAAGCCCCAAAAAATAAAGTCTGACACTGTTTCCACTGTTTCCCCATCTATTTCCCATGAAATGATGGGACCATATACCATGATCTTCATTTTCTGAATGTTAAGCTTAAAGCCAACTTTTTCACTCTCCTCTTTCATTTTCATCAAGAGGTTTTTTAGTTCCTCTTCACTTTCTGCCATAAGGCTGGTGTCATCTACATATCTGAGGTTATTGATATTTCTCCCAGCAATCTTGATTCCAGCTTGTGCTTCTTCCAGCCCAGCATTTCTCATGATGTACTCTGCATATAAGTTAACATAACTGCAAAAACCACCTATGTATTCTCTTAAGAAATAATGACTTCCCAAGCACTATTTCATATTTTTAAAGTTTCTTCTTGGAAGAAGAAACTTAAAAATCTGAAATATAATACTGTTCTATATTAATCTGGTAAATAAATGTTCATCTTTCAGAACCTTGTAGCCCCATATGTGGGTGTAATCAATCTACTTGGAATATAGTTAAAAGAAGAAGAATTTTCTTTCAAAATCAGGTTTTTCGATTTTTGCTTTTCAATTTTATAAATACTTCTTTCAAATTTTCTATTCAATGTGTACTATATGTTTTGTGAGAGCACTATATTCACTTTACCCAGTGGAATTTGTGTTATACCAAATTTGGTACCTGATCAGTTTTACACCTTCAAACAAGTTGTGAAGTCTCAGTTTCAAGATAATTGAGTCCTCTCTTTTTGAGTATGGAGTAATCACCATATATTTCAGTGTCAAGAATGTCAAACTCAAAAAGCAATCTAGAGAAGGAATCAAGTCAAACTGTATATTAACTGTTTTTCTCCCAACACTGAGAACTTGATCATAAGGATTACCTATGTAGAGCAAGATATCAGTGTCAGGAAAAGAGTTTGTCTCCTAAAGATCTAGGACAAAAAAAAAAAGAGTAAAGCTGGGTTACAGAACTAAAAGTCAGAAAGTAACAGACACACACATGCAAAAGTTTTAGATGTAAGAGACCAACTACAGATTGTTTATTAACTGAGCCCCTAGACATACTTCTTGTGGTTTTCTCTTCTATCCATCCTTGAGTTGCTGGTTAACACACATCTTTTCTAGTCAGTCTACTTTCTTTCAAGGCTGTACTTATCACAAATGCCCCCAGTGCTATGCACTTTGTGCAGCACAGAGCGTGTACAAAGGCACATAAGTATTACACAAAAACTATTTTATAGACTTTTATCTCCAAGCTGTTATTGCTGTTATTGTTATAATATGGACTAGCTCACTTTTTGCCAGCTTCTCATAGAGAAATACTGAATTCTGGTTGTTCACATTTCTATAAAATTATTGTACTCCTAGATTAAAAAAAAAAAAAAAGAAAGAAAAACCTCTCTAGAGAAATGTATTGAGATATATCAAATGTTATATAGGAACCATCATACATAGAACATTTAAAATAATATTTTTAGAAATCATTCATTGAAGTAAAATATGTAGCATGTTATCTATGTGATTTGCAGCAGATAGCATATTAATTGCTAAATATTATAGGAGCATTATTACAGTACTAACTATTGTCAAGTAGGAACAATTTAATGCCAGAAATGTTTTTAAGGCTGTTTACTAAATCTCTGCTATCTGTATGTACATACTAATCAGACAACTTTATAAGAAATGAGTCAGGAGATTGATTGTTTTAATATATTATTAATAAGATAACATTTTTCAAAAATACTAAAGTCTCCAAAAAGAAATGTGAATTGAAGTTACAACACTGGTTATAAATGGAGAGTGGGGTGGCTATTGTTGTTGTATGGAGTATATCTGAAGACCCTGGGAATATATTTTTCAAATTAACATCACCTAGTCACTTTCTTTTTACCCCTGCAGATTCTTAGTAAACTTTTCCAGTGAAAAGGAGAGCTGTAGTTGATTAACCTTCCTAGGGAATGATTGTTCTGCCTTTTGCAGGAGCATGGTATATTTCCATATTTGAGGAACTTTCCTTTAAGAATGTTCTATAGGTTGGATGGAATAATGAGACTAGAGAAAAGTTAATTCTATTTGCATATTTGGTGATTTAGCTAAGAAAACACATTAAGAGAAAGATAAATACCATATTCTATCACATATATATGGAATCTAGAAAAATGTTACTGAAGAATTTATTTACAGGGCAACAATGGAGAAATAAACATAGAGAATAGATGTATGGACAAGGTTGGGTGGAGGAGAGGGTGAGATGTCTGGAAAGAGTAACATGGAAACTTACATTACCATATATAAAATAGATAGCCAACAGGAATTTGCTGTATGGCTCAAGAAACTCAAACAGGGGCATTGTATCAACCTAGAGTGGTGGGATGGGAAGGAAGATGGGAGGGAGTTTCAAAAGGAGGGGATATATGTATACCTATGGCTGATTCATTTTGAGGTTTGACAGAAAATAGTACAATTCTGTAAAGCAATTATCCTTCAATAAAAATAAATTAATTTTAAAAAGGCTCTTTTCTTATAATTATTAATTTTAAATTTGTCTTCTTTACTGTGGTTCATGCTGCTGCTGCTAAGTCACTTCAGTCGTGTCCGACTCTGTGTGACCCCATAGACAGAAGCCCACCAGGCTCCCCTGTCCCTGGGATTCTCCAGGCAAGAACACTGGAGTGGGTTGCCATTTTCTTCTCCAATGCATGAAAAGTGAAAGTGAAGTTACTCAGTCGTGTCCAACTCTGCGATCCCATGGACTGCAGCCTACTAGGCTCTTCCACCTGTGGGATTTTCAAGGCAAGAGGACTGGAGTGGGGTGCCATTGCCTTCTACTGTGGTTCATAAATGAAGATATTTTGTATTTAAATCTCTAACTTAGTGAATGGAGAGATTTTTTCAGTTACTTGGGATAAATGTTTATTAAGTGATGAAATCTTAATTTTCTTCAGAAATAAAATGTGGCATATTTTCTTTACAGACTGTATCATTTAGTCTTTACAGCCCTATAAGCCTTGGAAGACATATTTGAATGCTTTGAGAAGAACATAGGTGTAAGAGACAATGTACACTCATGAGAAAGAAAAGATAGCAGGTAAATGAGGATGTTGACTAGGCAGAAGTAATTGAAATCTAGGGCAGATGCTGATGGTAGCAGCAGATGGAGCACATTGCACATGAAAAAGAATTTGCCTTTGATAAACACAATCACTTGTGCTTTTTCGATCAGGAGCAAATAAGTCAGGATGGAGTAAGTAGAGTTTCACGCTTGAGACTGAAAGTTTTGAAAGTTTCTTGCTGAGTATCTATTATCTTCATGACCTGTGAGACTAGGAGGAAAAGAGGGCTAAATAAAACAAGTTTTAAGTAGAGAAAGTCTGTCCAAGTTACTTTAGAAAAGCAGGAAAAGAAATAACCAAAGAAATGTGGAAATGTGGTAAAATTCCCCTTTCTTGTTGAGCATTCAGTTGAGGTTGCTGATTTATATGTTATTTATTATACTGTTTACATACTAATAGTCTTCCTAAGTCAGAGGATAAGGAAGATTGGAAATAACTGGATAGCCTCTATGGGTACTTCGGAAAAGAAAGGCAGAAGACAGTAAAAGGCATTTGTAATGACGGAAATTTATTAAATGTATTTATATTTTTATAAAATTATTAAATCTGTATGATTTTATTCAATAGGTTTTAATGGTGAAGTAAGAGAAATATTTCAAAGCTAAAGATGTTAGACTCAACCATGAGATGTGTGAGATGAAAAGATCAAGTGTATAAATGTGCTTCACTGGTGGCTCAGATGGTAGAGAATCAGCCTGTAATGCAGGAGACCAAGGTTCAGTCCCTGGGTTGGGAAGATCCCCTGGAGAAGGAAATGGCAACCCACTCCAGTATTCTTGCCTGGAAAGTCCCATGGACAGAGGAACCTGGCAGAGTCGGACACAACTAAGTGACTAACACTTTCACTTTCTAAAGGTATTAGACTGAACTTGGAAATGTTTGAGATGAAAAGATCAAGTGTTAAATATACTATATTGATCACACACACACACAAACAGCAAACAATGAAACACAAATGTATGGCATTTTTAAATATATATTCGGACCTCAAATAAACAATATACCTGTATACAGAAATACAATGCTTATTGACATGTTTTGTTTAAAAATGCAAAATAAACCTCAGGTTCTGTTAAAAGTATCTTTCAAAGCTTCCTATAATCCAATTTAATCACAAGAACTAAGCAAATTATATACTTCCTCTAAAATCACCTTCTGGAAGGTGAACAAATAAGTGTTTTACATAGAATGTTTGGAGGGATTTTTGAGCAAACTTTCTTTTCAGTCATGTTTTATCATACTTTAATCAATATTGAATGGGGTATGAATTAATCAGGCAAGATCAGGTTAGGTTATGGTAACAAAGAAGCCCAAATACTTAGTGGCTTAAAGTTAAAAAAAATAATAATAAATTTCCTTTGTTTTTTTGTCTTTATTTTTCTTTCTTAATTTCTCATGCAAGTCATCTGTTCACGAGTCACTTCCGGTCTCTGATGTGTGTCGTTGTTATCCTCACAAAGTAGCTGCAAAATATGTCTAAAACATTGCTTCAGGAGGAAAAAATAATATCACAAAACATCCTCTGAATTTTAAATAGTACACCCAGAAATGAGATAAATCATCTCTGTATGAGGAGAAATGTAATATCAAGAGGATGGAAAACTGTAAACAAAGGATGACTGAAAAGAGCATGCTCATTCTTGAAGAAGTCTAATGAGTATTAAATACCTTGTAAAATAAAAGACATTGATGCTTCTTATTGCCTAAATGTCAAAACTCTGAGTATACATTAATTTTTATGTGGGTCTTCCTCATTACCTCATTAGAAAAATAATTTGCTTTCCCAGTTTCTCATATCAATGGAACACCAAAGTTGAACTTGGAATTCAGAGCTGCCATTTAGCAGTGGGTTGAGGGAAAAAAAATTATCTTTTCAAAGTTAAAAATGGAGAGAGATTCCTTGTGGAGTTAACAGAATGCAAATGGTACTATAAATTTGATGCCAACTCTATTGAAAATAAATTCCACATTTATGTGCTTCTGTAATTAGTTCCAATCAGCCTGCTATAAATATGTAACGATTTTACCCATCTATCACTTGCATCTCCAGTTTAAAGCTCTTCAGTTGAAAAGACTAACACACATCCTGAGCAGGCTTTACTTCAGTGTAGATTTGACTAGGACTGAAATAAAAGCTACAGACAACTCCCTATTTTCTTGAGGTTTAGTCTTATTTTTTTTTCCTTACTAAATATAGTAATAATTGTTCTCTAAAATCACAGAAAACTAAGAGAAGTAGTGTTCAATTAAATTTGAAAATTAAAAAAAAAAAATGTTGGTTGTCATGGAGGTTTGAGAGATAGGGATAAGTAAGTGTTAGCTGCTCAGTCGTGCCTGACTCTTTGCAAACCCATGGACTGCAGCCCACTAGGCTCCTCTGTCCATGAGATTTTCCAGGCAAGTATACTGGCTGGAGAGGGGCTTCCATTTTCTTCTCTAGGGGATCTTCCCAACCCAGGGATCAAACCCAGGTCTCTTCCACTGCAGGCAGATTCTTTACAGACTGAGCTACAAAGGAAGCCTCAAAAGTGAAAGTTGCTCAGTCGTATCAGAGTCTTTGCGACCCCATGGATGGTCCATGGAATTCTCCAGGCCAGAATACTGGGTGGGTAGCCTTTCGCCTCTCCAGGGGATCTTCCCAACCGAGGGATGGAACCCAGGTCTCCCTCATTGCGGGCAGATTCTTTACCAGCTGAGCCACCGGGAAGCGGAGAGGTACGGATAAATTCCCTTAACTAGTCATCTGAGGGTTTACCAAATGACAGTGAGAGTGAAACAGGAAGAGAAAGTTTGGTTATATTAAATACCTAGCTGAAAGTGGTGTTTCCCAGAATGGTTTGCCTTTCTTTTACAGCGTAGTTCTACCATTTAAGTTAATAGTTTTCAACGTTTTTGTAACTGCAAGACATATAAGTCTAACTCACCTCCAGCAGCAACAGTGTTGCACCTCTTAGAATTTTAGAGCTGGGATCGGTCATGTCACAGAAGGGATTCTTTACATTTCAAAATTTCCTCAGGAAAATGATACTTAAAAACATGCAGGTGAAAATTCTCCCCTCAGGGGATTCTGATAATGCTCAACTTTAATTCACATATTTTGGCTGAGAGTGAATGAAATCTCCAGTATTCTTTCCTGGTAAATTCCATGAACAGAGGAGCTTGGCGAGCTACAGTCCCTGGGGTCGCAAAGAGTCAGACAAGGCTGAGCAACCAAGAGAGAAATTAAAACTATCCCAACACTAATCTTCTTCCTACATAGTGTAGAAAGTCAAGAATGGACATTTCAGTATTCACATTCTTGGAAGTTGTCAGAATGTCATGTTAAATAATTTACTAATAGTTTCAACCTTTGTCATAAGCAAAAACTGTGTAAAAAAAATAATCCCCAACAATAGCAACCAAAACAACTAGGAACGGAAAGTAATTATTCCAGTAAACTTGGACTAGGCAAGCATAAATATAATCTAATGGGATATATGTGCAGGTTGTGAATTTATTTCAGTTTAGGTAAAGGGATTTTGACCTTAAAACCAGTTTAAATTTAGTGTAATTTTGTGTGCGAGGACCTCATTTTTGTAGTTACTAGAGACATCTAAATACACTGTATTATTTAGAATATTTCTTAATATTGCAATATAAAATATATTAGTGTTCTCTGAGATGTTCACTACCCATACAGTCTTTCATTTAGGCTATTTATTTAGTAGCTGCCATGGTCAATCTTTGGTAATTTTTAAAAAATAAGATTTTACCACTTGACAGTTAGTTTACAACTTGGTGGCAGAAAATAAATAAACATCCAAGTAATTAAAAATTACAAAATACAAATGATTTTATAAAAATAAACTATAAATTGTGACTTTTAATATTTTATTTTTGTCTTTAATTTTTGTCAGTTTGATTACTATGTGTCTTGGTGTGTTTCTCCTTGGGTTTATCCTGCCTTGACTGTGTGTGCTTTCAGACTTGGTTGACTATTTCCTTTCTCATGTTAGGGAAATTTTCAGCTATATCTCTTAAAGTATATCTTCAGGTCCTTTCTTTCTGTCTTCTTCTGGGACCCCTATAATGCAAATATTGGTGTATTTAATGTTGTCCCATAAGTCTCTTAGATTGTCCTCATTTTATAAATTACTGCTTTAAAAGCATGTAAAGCACACCTCATTAGTTTGGAAGATTAGGTGAGGTTTACTACAAAAATGAATTTTTGCTGTAATATAAAGAATTTTTAGAAATGAAGTTAAGGAGATTAGTTTCAATGTTAGGGGAAGTAAAATTCTGCAGAGAGAATTTCTAAGGGAAGAAAAATATACATGAAAGTCCTTAATGCAGATGAAGGACATGGAATATGAGGAATCTGCACCAAGCCTGTGCAAGATCTGAGCTTGAAAAGCTTGAGGAAAAAAAATAAGAAGTAAAAATAGGATGTTTTACAAGGGCTAGAAATACTGTACTCATAGACAAAGTTGAAGTGTGTGTTTTGGACATATGAATACTGAGAAGTAAACAAGTTTTATACGTTTGATTATATTAAATTTGCATTAAAAAACAACTTTGGAGTGTAAATCAATTGAATGTGTGACAGTAAGCTTTGTCATTTTTAAAATACAACTTTTCCATCACCATGCAATAATCAGTCTGACACCATTATAAAAATCATTTTCTTAGTAAAAATTACTTCAAAATAACTCTTATAAAATAGTTATAGTTTATATATATACACACACACACACACACACACACATATATATATATATATATATATATATTTAAATCACTGAGGAGGTCTTCCATCTGAACATATACATATACTATATACCAGAAATGGGAAGATTAGTAAATTGAAATCATTTCTATTTTGACTTAAAGTGAATAACTTAAAAGTGAAAGTTAGCCAAAACTTGCACAGAAAGAGACAGTACAAAGTTTTTAATTTTTATTTGCTCCAAAATAGCATTTTTTTGCTTACTGAGGTACTGTAAATGTCATAAGAAATGATTGACAAAATCCACTACATATTAATATGTTGCATAATATTAGAATATATTATTTGCAATAAAGATTTACCTATTTATACAAAAACAAGTATTTTAAATTCAAACAGTCAAATTTAGTTGGTTAAATAATTATAAAATTTACCAAAGGGTACAAATCTATAGATGCTATCTTTTATTGGTTTGGGCTCCCAGGTGCCTCAGTGATGCCTCAAGCATCTGCCTGCAATGCAAGAGACACAGGTTCAATCTCTGGGTCAGGAGATCTCCTGGAGGAGGAAATGGCAACCCACTCCAGTATTCTTGCCTAGGAAATCCCATGGACAGAGGAGCTTGGTGAGTTCATGAGGTTGCGAAGAATCTAAGTCAACTTAGGAACTGAACACAGGCATGTATTATTTGTTTATTATTAATACAGAGATCAAGATGTAAAAATAATCTAATTCCACTCCGAATTTGGCAATGGTCACATTAGTTCAAACAACATAAGGACATGTAATTTTAAATTATTTTTAAAGTATTAATAAAATGTAATGTGTGGAAGTCCTGTTCAGCTTTACTCTCATTTTAAAGAAAAAGTTAATTATGATAAGTAAATGATAATGTTCAAAAGCATATTTTCACATTTTTAATGTAAAAAGAAATAATGAAGACTCACGAACCGTCCTCAAAACCTCTGTTCACATATTCTAGAACACCAAGAATGACTCCTAGGTGGGAGCATAATTGTCCATTTTAAGATTTCTTATAAAATGAACCTTCTCACACTTGGCAGTCTCACACTTGGCAGTCTCTAGTAATACATTAAGTCATGACAGGTATTAATTAACAATGGTTGCCCTTCTCTTGACATCGTGAGCCTCAAAAATACTTTATCACTTGCTAGATTAGAGACTGTGAGAAATGAGTAAAACCAAGAATAGGAATTAATTAAAGATTTCATTAACCTCAGAGACAATATATGATTTGTTTTCAAGCTTAATTTTACGACAGCCATGACATAGTCCAGCTCAAATCAGGTGACTTAATCTAGTGTCCATTAAGTGAAGGATCTAGGATTAACATCCAGAAAGCAAATAAACAGAAATATAAACATTATAGCCCTTGATGTCATGTGATTACATACAATAGGCACTTAAAATTTTATGTTAATAACCATGATTAGAGATTATTTTTTATTACTTCTATCACCACTATTTAAGGCATTCAAGTAAGTGTATATTGTATTGTTAAAATTTCTAAAACAACTTACAGTTATTCACAATTAATATTTAATTCCTTTTTTCAATAATATAGCACATATAGTTAACATACAAAATATGGGACAATGAAATGGAGGTACAATTCTCTAGTTCTGTCATGGTGATATAACATTTACACTGTAGTCTCATAGCTTTCTTTTCATCATGAATGTTACCATGTTTAAGTATAGGAATGGACATTCTTTTTCTATCAGTCAAAATATCTAAATGAGAGCAATTTCACTGATAATGTTTAACTGAACCAAAGAATTTTACCATAAAATATTGTAGAAGGAAAATGTATTTGAAATTGTGATCTTTTCTCTTTTTTTTTGTTCATTTTGACTATCATCTAATGTAAAGTTCTCCAACTGGAGGCTCAGTGATTTAATATACCTTCTTCATCTTGGACTATTCCTCTGAAATCAGCAGCAAAATTGTTTTCTATTTAAAAGAGTTCTTTAAAAAATGTAAAAATTATCACCCTAAGGGCCTGTATCATTTTTGGCCAAAGAAATCCTTAGAACAATATAAACGAAAGTGTACTCCAATTGCACACACAGAAGTTAAGGGCATATCTTTACAAACTCAACTGACATACACCTGTTCTCAAATAAACCCCAGAAAGTACTTATGATCCTGAAGCCTTGATTTTTGTCGAGGAAAGGACATTTTATAAGGAGTGTTTCTCTAATTTGTAACAAAGAAGATTATATCATGTTTTACTGACAACTTTCCTCTCTGTGAAAATGAGATAATTTATGTTTATTAAAATTGTAGCTCAAAAACTTTATATATATATATATATATATATATATATAACATCCAAGCTAATCTATTGGTTGAAAAGTTGCTACCATTTGGCAAACTCTAGTAATCAGAAAATAACTGCAGTCTCTTTGCTCAGAAACCTAAACAGCAGATTTATGCATGTTCTCTGTGAGTGACATAGGCTATAGACACTATTGATAGTTAGGATTTAAAGGAAAATTTCACTGGAAATCAGCAGTGATTTCTCATCTCATTTATGCTATGTTGAATAGATCACTGAACTGACCAATTTTCCTAAGTTCATCGTAATTATTTGTGTAATTCTCATTTACACTAAAATCTCTAAGGTTCTTCATAGTCTAACATTTCATTACTTTAACATTAATATTTCCAAAAGTAGAACAACTCCAAATCTTTTACTCAGAGATACATAAGGTGCTTTGTATGGATTTATTGAATGGTAATTTTACACAGTAAACTTTGAGGATTTACCTGTGCAAGACTATGGCCATATGCGTCAAAGTAAAGAACACTTTATAAAACAATAGTTGTAAAATAGTTTAAATGAACCTCAAAAGTTAATTGAGCCTTAAAATATAATATGAGATGCAAATAGAGATCTTTTTACTCCAAATTTAATTGATTTGGGAATTGATGCTATCTTATTTGACTTTTGTAAATTTGTAAATATAAAAAGTTCATCAATAGTACTAAAAATTTACTCTTCTTATATGTCAAATAGCATTCATCATTGGTATAACATTTTATATTTTCTTTTTTTCACATACATTATTTACCTTCTTATTTTCTTAGGCTTGAGAGCTATAGAATACTGAAACCATCCACTTGGGTATCAGTGGGAACCAGAAGTCTAACATGTAAGTTGAGGAGTTAATGAGGTATGAAAAGATAACATATAAAAAGAGATAAACAAAGAAAATGTGAAGGAGAAAGATTTTTTTAAAAACGAGAAGGAGGAAGCAGAGGAAGAAACATGTGGGAAGTGGTAGTAATATTGACCAATAATTTACAGCTTGTAATATGTCATCTACCCACAGGTGCCTTGAAACATGGAAAACTCTGTTGAAGGATTCAGCATCAGTGATTATTGAAATGTACGATAAAATTTTCAAAATATCCATGCTCAAACTCAATTCCCAGTTTACTCTATATTATATAAGTTCACAGTATGACCGTTGAAAATAAACTCGTGTAAGTGAACTGTTTTGATGTGCGTTCTTCATTCAACAATATTTCCACTACCAGTTGTACACTGCACTCTATGCAAGGTGTGTAAAGTGCTCTTAAGTATTATCTTCAACAGCGTGGTTTTTAAATTTTAACTTGCATGACAATCACCAAGGATCTTGCTAAACTGTCAATGCTTGAGCCATGGAAAAAGAACCTGATTCATTCATTGTAGAATGCACTCCAAGCATTGGCATTTTTGACTATGAATCCAGGTGATTATAGCTCTGCTCTATGAAAACCATTGGTTTAGAGTCAGAGACTGATGCTAAATAAGTAAATATTTAATAATATGTAATAGTATCAATTTGTTCTGTGCAAGCGTTGTACAGGGTAGTTTCTGAGGAAAATAACTGGAAAAGTATAATCCAGTCTGTGATGAAGATTAAATAACACTTTGAATCCTGGAAGATGTGTAACACTTAGCCATATGAGAATATTAGGAGGTGGAAAAGACTTTCAGGAAGGGGAAACACCAGATATGAAGATCTCATTGATTAGAAGAAGTTTAACACCTTTGTGTGTCAGATGAAGTATCAGTATGATTAAAACCCAGAAGGGGATGGTTGAGGACAGAACAATAAAAGGTCTTTATCTTGAGCCTCTCTTTTACTCCTGGTCTCATGAAGAAATATTCCAACCATCCAAGATCCAAAAATTTAAAAGATGATGCCTGGCATACATGGGCCCATCAGTTGAAGTCTTTCCTGGCAATTCCCTGCCTCTGCTTTACCAACGTTTAATTATTTTCAATACAATCAGTGTGACTGGATAGAATATCAAACTGGAGTTACATGCAAACATAAGGAAGACGGTGTGTGTAATGTTAAGGACTTTTAACTGCTTTCTGAGAATTAGTTGGGAACTGTTGATGGATTTTAAGCAAGTGAATGCCAAGATTAGAAATATATCAGTATCAAACCATCTGTGGATACAACTGAGAAGGAACAGAGGCAGAACTATTCTTGCTTTTCCTTTAGAGCAGGACAAAGAAAATGTGCAGAGGTTTAACATACTGTGAATGTTGAATATTAATTCTCAGAGCATGAAAATAAAATTTAGAGTTCTCATCTGGTCACACAATATTGAAATAGTGTCTAGACTTGCTGATTGGCATCTGAGTGCCTGTTTCTCATTAAAGTATAATACTCTAGCTAAACACGAGAGTAGTTGAGTCTTCAAATGAGATTTTCTATTCAGAGCCAGTATAATTTAGTTCTGCTCTCACTGAAGTCTATTACCACTTTGTCAAATTATACTACTGTATAACATAAAATCTAGTTAGAGAGACTTGAAATCTAGATTTGGCAGCATTTATCACATTTTTATCTTGCTCAGAAAAAACATATTTTACCACCATAAGCTCAAGCTTTTCACCCTATCACATCTAGGCAGGCAGTTGAATACACAATTGCTTCATAGTTCAGGTCATAAACTTTGCACCATAATGCAATGAGGTAATGTGTATTATGATTTTTCTCTGAGTTCCTTTTTCCCTAAATGGTGTTCTCATTTCTGTTTTAATATTAAAATGTTTTTAGTCCTTCCATAAAAATGTGTAATGTGACTATTTGCTTATATTCTCTGCCCAGTGACTAATGAAGTCTCCTAAATATTAAAGTGTTCTCATAATTAGTAGTGTCTGCTGTATCCATTTAATGTTGGGTGTGCTTCAGTTTCTTTTGATGCTTCTGGTAATTTACTCAAACAAACTGCATACTGTAAATGAAGTCAGTCATTATATGCTTAACACTATAAACTAATGAATATACACTTAGAAGCTTTTTTGTATATCTAGCGGCTTACATTATATTTTATTCATTGAAAATTATATATGTTTAAATTACTACTGAATTGATTAACTTAATTTGATAACACAGTTCATCAGTGGGATATGATATTAAAGCAATTTCTTCCTTGTTCTTGGTTTTTGTCTATCCTTTTAAAATGTCTTCATTGTTGACCTGACTTCCAGAAAATTAATTCTTTACACATTTTATTTGATCTCTCAGCATAACAGAAACACAAACATCTAGCCATAAATTGCACTTGCAGTTAGAGCTCAGTGATAAATAGGTTCCTGTTCTTTGCTACTTCCAGTGATGAAATGCTATTAGCTCTGAACTCTTACTTTACTACTCCAGGCTCGATGAATAACTTTAATTGTTTTATAACCCTACCAACTCATTCTGCCTGATTCATGTTATAAAACAGTTATGCTCCATTTAGAAACATTCTCAGTAGGCTTCATTTTTCCCCTAAAACAAAGAGTTTGACTTTGTTAATCTCTGTTTTTGTCTCACAGTGCAGCAGAAACTTCGAATTATATACTAAATATTCACAATTCTCATGGTCTCTGAATTAGCTGAGAAAGGAAACATTTATACTACATTTAAATTTAGATTTACCCCAAAAGTGTTACAAAGAAAATATTCAGCTATTTTTGATACATACTTCTGTTACTTGAATTTCATTAAGTTAAAATATTTTAGCAAATATTAAACAGAAATGATATTTGATATTCAAACCTCAAAAGATAAAAGCAGCACAAATGAACACCTAAACATCAAGTGCTACTCAGTTCAATTTCATAAATATGATGAAATAAATAACTTCTTTGCCTATACTTTCTTTAGAAAAAATGGAAAAGATTGGATTTAATTCTTGGCAAAGACTCTGAATACCCCCAAATTATTTAACTTTGTAATCCAGAAGGGCAGACAGCAAGAAATGGAAAGAAATTAGTAATTAAACATCTTTTATAAATCTGTAAAGCTCTGTATAGGAAATTTCCTAAGGAATATTGTTGTCTCACTACAGAAATATAGATAATTAAACCTATGTTTAATATGCTTTAGTTTAGAATGCATTCTGCTAATTAAGGTATTAATTAGGTATTAATTTGTATTAATCAGTAAAACTAAGTGGCAATTTTTTTTTGATTCATTGTATTTTCATTTCCCTATGTAGAATTTTTTAAAAAGATATTTGCATTTCTGTTTTGAGCACATTTTAAATGTTTAAAAACCTAATGAAAAATAAACCACCCAGTGAAAAATAAACCTATATCAAACAATCAAAGTTAAAGTGTTCAGCAGTGGGACAAACTCTCAAAAAGGATCACGTTTACAGGATAAGACTGCTGAGGTAGACATCTTGTTTTATTACTTAGAATGCACTATAGAAAAATTTTAGCTTTTTTGTTCCTACACTTAAAAAAACACTGAAAATAGGGGACAGTTTATATAATGATTGTCGACACGAGTCACTACATAACATACATCACTGAAAGTTTTCTAGTTATGAGGATCAGTCTGTACATGACCCCAATAAATGGGAAATACTGTAAATGTTTGAGTAGCTCATCTCTTTATTCAGTTGTAAGTACAGCAACTGCCATAAGTCAGCTGCATGTTGACAATATAGACCTGCTAAAAGCAACTTGTATCTTCTTAAAGTGTGTGTAAAAATTTTCTTCAATTTATCATATTAATTAAAGAAAACTGTATCCATCAGGGTTTTTTTTTCAGAAAAACAGTACCAATGGGGTAGATAAATTTGATAGAAAAAAATGTTAATTTGTATATTTTATTATGTATAAACATATCAGTATATGTGATCTATCTTAATCTTATATGTGTGTATACATATATATAAAGTAATTGGTTCACATACTTGTGGAAATTGAAAAGTATGAAACCCATAAGGCAAGGTGATGAGAAGATTTACTCAAACATAAATGCACTATCAGTCATATAAATGAAACATATCTCAGTGGTGGTTATATTCATCTTTGGTGGTATACATCTTATCTCTCTTTCTGGCAAAATTCTGTCTTATTTTGTATCTGATGGACTTAATTATAAAATTATCCACTGCATATACTTTATATAAAAAGTAGAAATATATGCATGGGAAATTTAAATAATATGCATAAAAGTACGAATGACCCAGTAAGGAAGGAAGACATGCATACCATTACTAGAGTCCTCACATACTGAACCAATCATAACACCAGAAAATAAACAATTTCTTTCCTCTTTTTATCCTCAGATAAATTCAACTTAGCAACAATATTTTTTCTTGCAAAAACTCAAAGCTTCATTCCTGACAACTCTGTCATTGATGGACTGATTAGAACCAGCCCATTAACTTTGATCGATTGACTTAAAAAATAGTAAGATATGTCTCAACACATCACCTGAGTTCCAGATGTGTTCTTTCATGCCCACATGGTATGAATCAACCTATCACATCTTCCTAATTAGAGTCCAGCATTCCAGCCAAAATAGCAGCACTATTTATTGCATCTTTGTGCATTAAAATAAGGTAAATTATTAATATGGAAAGATACATTACCATATATAAAATGGATAGCCAATGGAAACTTGCTGTATGACTCAAGGAACTCAAACTGGGGCTTGGTAACAACCTAGAGGTGTGGGATGCGGAGGAAGGTGGGAGGGATGCTCAAGTGCGAGGGAACATGGGTAAACCTATGGTTGATTCATGCTGATGTTTGGTAGAAACCAAAACAATACTGTAAAGCAATTATCCTTCAATTAAAGATAAATAAATAATTATATAAAACAAAGATATAATATAATGATAGGTCATTGGAAGTGCCTGCTTCCAATTTGATAAAAACATTATTGTGGCTCTTGGAGGAAAAATAAGTTTTTACACCTGCATACAAAGACTTTCAAACAAGTAGTCCAATGCCCTTTGGGGAAGATGGAGAAATTCAGGAATGTGTTTGTAACTGTGAGAGTATCACTCATACCTCCATGCTTTGATTACTGTATAGTGTACTCAGGCAATAGGAAAAGAGCATCATACTATACTCTTGATTTAAAATGTGTGCTATAGGCCATCACCCCAAATTCACAAGGATTTTGCTTTCAGCATATATCATACCCAAGATGTTAACAGGCAGTTGATTCCCTGGTGGCTCAGTTGGTAAAGAATCTCCCTGCAATGTATGAAACCTGGGTTCTATCCCTGGGTTGGGAAGATCCCCTGGAGAAGGGAATGATGACCCCCTCCCGTATTCTTACCTGGAGAATCCCATGGACAAAGGAGCCTGACAGGCTACAGTCCAAGGGGTCACAAAGAGTCAGACATGACTGAGTGACTAAGCACACACACAAAAAATGATCCATTTTAAGAGGACAGGCATTTCTGAGTGAATAGGTATCTAATACAACCTTTGCCTTATTCAATTTGAGGTTAATCAGATCCTTGGCCAAAAGCAATTTTTGTGGGATTCCACATGCAAATACAAAAAAAAAAAAAAAAAAGTGGGGTGGGGGAGTGCTCTATAGGGCCAACTATAGGACTCCATAGGACTATAAGAACCAGCTGAGTAAGGTGGTTGGATGGTACTGACTTTATTTTTATAAAATGAATCAGGCCCATAAATGAAGTTGTGAAAGACAGAAAGACAGTAAATGTAGTACAGGCAAGAACAAATTTGGACCAGGATAAAGGTCCAAACAGGACATAAAACATACTAACAAACATTTACATAGATGTTTATGCACATATGTACATACATACTGAAATCTGTAACAGATTTTTCATGAAAATCAGACTAGAGGAAGAATTTGCATGGAAAATCCAGTTTGGCTTGTTAAAATATTTTATTATTGCAATAAACATGTATAATTTCCTTCCCATCCCATGAAAATGTAACAATTTGTCTTTATGTATTTCACTTCTTAAATGGTATTCAATTAAATTTGTTTCTGTAATAAGATTCTGCCTCAGTTTATGTTAGCAAATGCAGATGGTTATGTCAAATTTATTTACATTTTCCTGAACTTTCTAGGTTCAGCAACTGAGCAATGATTTTGTCCAGTGCTATCAAGAAATGCCTCCAGCTATTTGCTATTTTTTGAAGTTCAGAACAAATGTCAAACCAAGAGATATCATAACACTTGACAATAGAGTTCTCAGGATATATCAAATCAAATATTATCTTTACTGTTCTACATTATAGACCATTTTTTTCTAAGGAAATTATTAGTTATATAAAATTTTTCATAATTTTACTTTTCAAAAAAAAAATACAAATACTTTATCTCACATAATTAATTATTGAAGAAAATTTTACCTTAAAATAGGTCACCTTATATTAAAATTGTAAGGAACTGCTGGTTTTATCTATGTGAATCTGTTTGCCTATTACAAGTATCCTTTCAAACCAATGTTAATAGGTATTATATAATTTATGATTGTACTTTGGGGCAATTTTTGATGATGATAGTAATAATATGTGTCATTTGTGACATAGATTAGTAAGTGTATTGGACTCTATTCTGCTTTTGTCTTTTAAAAATTGCTGAATCATTATATTTAGAATCATAATATTCATCTTCATTTAAAGCCAGATCATCTTGAATAATCCTTTAGTATGATTCAAAACTAGTAGAGTTATATACCTTTAGGAGGAAACACTGGAATAAATAACTATCACAGAAATTTGACTAATAAACATTCAGAGTGTGACTTGTATTGAAATAGACCTTGCGACTTTATTTCTGGCAACAACAGAATGGACTGTTTGGAGCATTCATCAATGATAATTATTTTCTTTTTGAAATGATTGATGAAGGAATCTAAACATTCTTTATTTTTAGAAAATATATCTAAACTGTAGACAAATGTGTGTGTATATATATTTTATTTTATTGTGAATTTATTTTATAAAGTCGCACAGTTTTAAACTCTGTGGTTTCCATCTTTGCATTTTACAAGCATTTGTGGATAAGGTTTCATGTCGAACTACTTCAAAGGCTTATGTTTAGTTGAATTGAGTTTGTAGTAGAGTTATTTTCTTAAAACTTGAGACATGAAAGAACTAAACCTTTGCAAACAGTATTTCTTGAAAGAAGTCTTTCCCAGTGAATATGCTGCCTGAGGGCATTTCTTGATCAAAAATGTGAAGATCTAGCACTCATACATCATTCATTCATTCGTTCATTCATTTTCTTCCTGGCTTCATCCCAAGGTGTGAACACACAGGGCTAAACCAGGCAAACAAAGTCCTTTTGATCATTTTTATTTGGGAAGCAACAGACGAGAAGCAAGTAAATTGTAATTTAAGAGTATAAACTCAAAGAGTGATCAGTACTATGTGCTGTGCTGTGCTGTCATTTCAATAGTGTCTGACTCTTTGTGACCCCATGGACAAAGGCCCCATGCAACCCACCAGGCTCCTCTCCCCATGGGATTCTCCAGGCAAGAATACTGGAGTGGATTGCATGGGAATTTTCCTGATCAAGGGATAGAACCCACATCTCTTCCCTCTCTTGCATTCGCAGGTAGGTTCTTTACCACTAGTGCCACCTGGAAAGCCTGATAAATACTATAACAAGAAGCAAAAGCTGGTGGGCATACAATCAAATCAAGCTTCCTTCTTTTGTGAATGTATTTATTCCCCCAAAGTCTTCCCTGGTGGCTGAGTGGTAAGGAATTCACTGGTCAATGCAGGCTTGATCTCTAGATTGGGAAGATTTCCGCAAAAAGAAGTAGCAAACCACTCCAGTATTCTTACCTGGGAAATCCCATGGACAAAGGAGCCTGGTGGGCTATAGTCCATGAAGTTGCAAAAGAGTTGGACGTGACAGCCGCTAACAATACCCTAAAATGTTTAGGCAAGAGTGGAATAGTCATTGTTCTGAGGTTACTAAACTTACTTTACTAGTTAATAAACCACAACACATCTTTATTGAAGTTGAATTAAAGGGAAAGAACAGAATAGTCCCAGAGAAAATATATAAAAGCAGCTGTCATCTAGTTTAATTCTGTATGTACAGCCAAAGTCCAGTCAGTAGTGCTCCAAAGCCTCCTCTCTCCTCAACGCGCCCTTTCCCTCCAATAATACCTAACAGGTACAGAGAATCAGCAGTCTGAAACAGACAAATTTACCCAAAATTTTTGTCAATTAAAAATATCAAAATTAGAAAAGTTTTTCTTGTTTATGTGAACATAACCAGGCATGGCAGCAACTCTCCAGCCCACCATGATCCTCCCTCCCCTTTCTTTCATTGCCATTTTCGTGGTCTGTGTTCCTATATTCCTGTCTCTCTTCCCAGTGTATATCTTCTCAACGTCTGAGCATCTGTTCTTGAAGATGTATATTCTGGGTGACAGGATTGTGGTGCGCTGTCCTGGTCCATGACATGACTTCATTGCTCTTGGGTTTCTCCTAGGCTTATTCTGAGAAAATTAAGTGTCTTTTCAAGACTCAGAGCATAGAGGAGACAGATAGCTTGCCTGCCCAAGGCTCCCACTGTTACAGTGGTTCCTTTCTATTAATTTCTACCCACAAGAAATCTGTGCCTGACTCTCCTTTCTCCTTTTCAAAGATAATTACATCAAAAGTAGGCGGTAGCTTATTTACTCAAAAGGCATAGGAATAAGTTGTGATGTTCTTTTATTATTCAAAAGAATCATATGCAAAATGCATGTCACTAAGTAGTGAGAAATACTTCTGAGTTTACAAGTATTGCTAAGCAGGCTGAAAATATGACCCAAATAATACCAATATGTTCTGGAAAGTATCCCTAAACAGTCTGACATTAGTTTTCCTTTTCTTCATTTTGGTAATGTGAGCTAATTATAGGAATACATAGGCGTCAATTAATAAAAATATCTTCATAATTAGCTACTTCTTGATCAGATACCACCACCTTGGCCTCTGCATAACATGAGAAAGATTTAAGATCATTTCAGGTTCTTGACAAGATGTATTCATCTGTATCTCCATACTCAGACTAATCCCTCTCTATTTGTCCTTTAATCTTCCTCAACCACACACTTCCATCATGGTACAGTGACCTCAACAATAACTGCAGCCAGGGTGACTATTTCCTTCTCTTATCATCACCTCTTTTCTTTCCTGACCACTTTCTACTCTAACCTAACTCCAGCAGTTCTTCAAATATCCCAGACCTATAACCTACTGATCCAACTGTTGTTAACTATTTCTCTTTCCTTTTCCTACTTTCCTCCTTGTGTGAGTGCTAATTTGCTCTACTCATGTTGCTTCAATCGTGACCCTATAGACTGGTAGCCCACCAAGTTCCTCTTTCCATGGGATTCTCCAGACAAGAATACTGGAGTGGGTGGCTATGCCCTCCTCCAGGAGATCTTCTCCACCCAGGGATTGAACCCACATCTCTTATGTCTCCTGCGTTGGCAAGCAAGTTCTTTACCACTAGCACTAGTGGGGAGCTCACTTTACTCCTTATCAGAATGCATATTTCATTATTATTTTTATTTTTAAGATTTCTTTTGATGTGGACCATTTTTAAAAGTGTCTATTGGATTTGGTACAATATTGATTTTGGTTTATGTTTTGTTTTGTTTTTAGCTGTGAGTCATGTGGGATCTTAGCTCCACAACAAAGGATCAAACCTGCACCTCTTGCACTGGAAGGCAAAGTCTTAAACACTGAACCAAAAAGGTCTCCCATTATTATGACTTTCTTATGAATACCTTTTTCCTCACCTTCTCTTCCTCCACCATACTTGCTAGAATCATCACCAACCCTATTTAATTCCAACTTACTCTTCACTCCATGTGTACTAGCTAGTCTCCCTTTCCCCCTACTGATCTATTATTCTCTTATTTCCTCTTGATCCATCCCATAAATTTAGTTTCTAGAGACTACTCCAATTGAGCTTCCTGCCCTTCTGGTTTCCTGTAGGGGTCAACAGATGGAATGGAATAGGAGATCGGAGCATGGGGAGACATATTTCAAGGTACTTAGTCTTCTGGCTTGCTTTCTGTAAGGCCACAGGTATGCAGGAGCTTTCAGTCCTCTAGCAAAGCCATTGGCCTTACAGAGTGGCCTTTTCACATCTTTCAGCTTTGAGTTCTCTCCAAGATTTTAGTTCAGCTCTAAACAATGGTTTCTGAACCATGATACAGTCCCTGAATCTTCGCTCTTTCTGTTTTTCCTCCTCTGGTGATTGCATCCATTTTCAAGACTTTAAATTCCAGCTTAACAATCATGAATGTTAACTTTTTATCTCCAGTCCAGACTTCTCTTTTGTATTCCAGAATAACCATCATAACCCCCCACAGTGGGAGGTCTGACAACATCTCAATCTGAATAAACCTAATGTGAACTCCTTATTCAGACATCCCAAACCTGCTTCATCTTCAGGTTTTGATTAATGGAAGCTTCATTCATCCAGTTGTTTAAGGCACCTTAACCCCCTATTTTCTCATTTCTTCTCACTATCTCCCTCACTCACTACTTTTAGCCTCAATCTTCACCTTGGTCATTCAATTTCTTGCTGTCTTTAAACATGCCATGTGTGTTCCTACCACAGGGCCTTTGAATTTGTTACACCATCTGCCTGGAGTGCCGGGAGCCAACGTGAGGAATCCCACCCATGACAAGGTCATGCAGCAGAGGCCTGATGGGCAATGTGAGTCAAGCCTCAGGGTTTCCCTCTGGTATTTCCTGAGGATGTACCCCCAAACCAGAATCTGCCTGCCTTTGTACTCTGCTTTTCCACTCTTCTGACACACTCTGGAAAAAGTTAACTCAGAGCTTTAGTCTTCTGCATTTGAAAGGGATGTTTCAGCTCAAACCCCCTCTGATAACTCTCTAGCTTGCCTAACAGGTTCCCCCAGAACTCTTACAGCTTGTGAATTGCTTGCAGCCCCCCAACCACGAGAGGTACAAAGCTTAAAAACATCTTAAAGATATAGAGTCTTTTCTAAAGAGCTAACAATCATATTGGTGATGGATTTCACTGTTGACTTAATGATTGCTGCCAGGCCTCCATATTCTTTATCTTTTAGGCACCTGGGAGGATATTAATCAATGTAATTGGGATATGGGAAAAGGTATATAGTAGTTTTGATGTTAGCAACACTAGACTTTTGAGTTAATTACTTTTTTGTTGTTATAAATCACTGTACTCCTTTTATTTGTTATAAATTGCTGTATCTTTGCTATGTAAGAATGTAACTTTATTTAGTGCTTTCTGAGAGTGGCACTAGACTTTGGGAAGATCAACACAAATAAGTCTTCTGGTTGACAGACTCTTATCAGAAAAGGGCTGTAAAATGTTAATTGGCCCTTTTGGCTGGAAGGTGATGTAAATTACCTAAGACAAGTATGCAAAGAGAAAAGCCTGGTTTTTATAAGAGTCTGGGCTGCTAACGCTGCATAATTTTGTATTACCCATTGACCTCTATGTACAATCAAAAAGATATAAAAGGCCTTTCTAGACAATAGAGGCTGGGCCAGTCATTGGAAGGACTGGTTTCCCCGTGTGTCTCCTCTTTACTCTGATTTCAGGCTGAATTCCCATCTGGGGCATGGAGGCTCACCATATCTACTTACTTGCCCCAGCTTCTAAGATCCATAAGAGAGAGCCCAAGGCAGGGCACCCTCTGATATTCAAATGGGCACTGGAGGCCTAACATAGATGGTGCAAGTTCCTTGTCTGAAACTTTATTGGCTTTCCACGTAAACCAAGTTATTCAGCATCTTTTCTCCACTTATTTTTCCTACTACACTATTTCTTCCTAATCTAATCTTATTTTTCTAATTAAATAAATAAATAAGTTTTTCCTTACCTATGCCATTCACCCTTCGAATTACCCTGGATCCACCGGGGCTGGACCTCGGCACTGGAGAACTATTTTCTAGATATTTTCTGGTTCACTTCCTCTCTTCAAGTCTGTGCTTAAATATATCACTTATTCAGGGAGGTCTTTTTCACAGCCCTGTGTAGAGAAAAAAATATTTCACCATCACAGACCCCACCCTATCTCTGACTTTCCTGAATTTTTCCATAACTCATATCACTGCTTGAATCACTGCTTGACATGATTTATTCATGTTTTGTCTACTTCTATGGGTTACTCATCATTTTTACATTATGTGTGAATACGGTGAGCATTTAGAAGGTGTCTAATAAATATACATCGAAGGAACAGTCTCTTCTCTGTGAGATATCATTACATGACATTTTATCATGATTTCAGAGGGCAATATATTAAATTTGAATATTTTCAGATGCTTGACTTTCAAAATAAATTGTCTAGGAAAAATAAGTAAATGAAAAGACTAATCTCATGAGGTCAAACTAATTTTATTTATTATAACACATTTTTATGAGAAATTGGTATGTTAAATGTTCTTCCTATAAAGTGTTCTGTTATTTTGATACTAAGTGAATAGGCTCTCAGAGAAACTCTATATAACCAGTTTATCTTTTTAAAACCATAGTCATACAAGTCTCAATGTTTTGTCTAATGTTAAGTGTACATTATATCATAGCTCTTTTTTTCCTTTTCAGACAAAAGTAGGAAAAATGAAGTAAATATATTAGAAGCACAGTTTCTGCTCTATTAATAGGATTTTAGATGCAAAATTTGAAGCCAGTGTAGAACCATACAATCTCTGCAACATTGATAATAAAGTGTCTTCTATTGTAACTATCTTGTATATCACTAACAAAAATAAAAATGAGCAAGGCTAAGAATGAATTGAATTGCAGTTTATTTATTTGAACTCTTCTACAATATACCTGTTTTGTTATTGTCAGTGATAGAATCCCTCTCATTGTAGTTTGTTTTCCTTTTATATCATAATGATGACAATAAACTCAGAACCAGATCATTAAGAGGTTCTACAAAATGGCTAGTATAAACCAGGGCATAAGGGAATTAGACCTTTATGACAGTCCCTGGCAATACTTACCTGTTATTATGAAGGACGATGCCAAAGTATAGAGACTAAACAATATTTTACTTACAACATATGTGGATTTTAAAATAAGGCTAGGATACTGTTTAAAGCTTTCTTTTAAAAAATATTTTCTCATAAGTATCTTAATAGAGACAGGTAGTTAATTTGTACCAATTTCTCATTCAATTTATTATGCCTATTACATGGTTGATTAAAAATAGAGGAAGGGGGTGTAAGTTGCTTTGTGTAAAGAGAAAAATACAAAATGGCATTTGTATGTACTTCCTTGATAAGTTAATTTTATGCTTTGTTATTTCATTGTACTGAAATACAGAATATGAGTACATTGAAGTCTTTGTAATCTACTATGCTAGGAATGCATGAATTTATCCTATTATAGATATCCTTGGATTTACTTCAAAATAGTATTTTATAAAGAATGCATTTCTATGAAGAATAGCTATGTCTATAATCCTCTAAATTTTTCAAGTGTGAATGAAATATATTTTTTATGCTTATAGGTGATTTAGGGTAGTTGAGACATTTAGCAATAACAAGATTCACTTTGCATATATTTTATGCATAAGAAGAGTCAGTATACCATCCTAGAATGGCAGGGGATCTTTAGTAACACAGCAGTCTTCATTTTATATAGATTTTCTACTCAACCTTTTATCAGGTTTTATACTTGTGTGCCTTGCCAGAACATTGGATAGGGACTGACTTTCATAAATAAAACAACTACATGAATATAATTCATGATTAAGAAGCTTCACCAGATAATTTTCAGACATATGCATTAAATTATTTAAAGTATTCTCTTTCTGTATATGCACTACTCCATTTCCCTCCTAAAATTCTTGTATATAAAACAATTTATAGAAACTTAACTTTTGATATGCAGGTCTATAAGCAACAGTTAGAACTAGACATGGAACAATGGACTGGTTCAAAATTAGGAAAGGCAGAATATTGTCACCCTGCTTATTTAACTTATATGCAGAGTACATCATGAGAAATGCCACGCTGGATGAAACATATACTGGAATCAAGATTGCTGGGAGATATATCAAGAACCTCAGATATGCAGATGACACCATCCTTATGATAGAAAGCTAAGAGGAACTAAAGATCCTCTTGATGAAGGTGAAAGAGGAGAGTGAAAAACTGGCTTACTCAAGATTTAGAAAACTGAGATTGTGGCATCTGGTCCCATCATTTCCTGGCAAATAGACGGGGAAACAAAGGAAACAAGACAGACTTTATTTTCCTTGGCTCCAAAATCACTTCAGATGGTGAATACAGCCATGAAATTAAAAGCTTGCTCCTTGGAAGAAAACCTATGACAAGCCTGTGTGCATTAGTCACTCAGTTATGTCCGATTCTTTTTCACCCCATAGACTACAGCCCACCAGGTTCCTCTGCCCATGGAATTCTCCAGTCAAGAATCCTGGAGTTGGTTGCAATTCCCTTTGCCAGGGGATCTTCCTGACCCAGGGACTGAACTCAGGTCTCCTGCATTGCAGGCAGATTCTTCACTGTTCGACCCACCAGGGAAGCATATGGCAAACTTATCAGCATATGAAAAAACAGAGATATTAATTTGCTGACAAAGATCCATCTAGTCAAAGCTATGTGAGAGTTAGACCACTAAGGCTGAGCACTGAAGATCTGATGTTTTTGAACCGTGGTGTTGAATAAGACTCTTGAAAGTCCCTTCCACTGAAAGGAGATCAAACCAGTAAATCTTGAAGGAAATCAACTCTGAATATTCATTGGAAGGACTGATGCTAAAGCTGAAGCTTCAATACTTTGGCCACCCGATGTAAAGAGCCAACTCACTGGAAAAGACCCTAATCCTGGAAAAGATTGAGGGCAGGAGAAGAAGGGGATGACAAGGGATGAGATGGTTGGATAGCGTCACCGATTCAATGGATGTGAGTTTGAGCAAGCTCTGAGAGATGGTGAAGTACAGAGAAGCCTGGTGTGCTGCAATCCGTGGGGTGGCAAAAGATCGGGCACAGCTGATCCATTGATCAATAACAACTTTCAATAATGTAAAAGTAGGGTAACTTTAGTTATATGACATCTGTCATAACATTTAAAATATTAAAAATTCAAAACATAAATCATTAGATAATCATGAGAAAAAGTTTGTTTTTTTTTAAAATAGTACATCAACATTTCTGAGAGATTAAACACAGAAATGAAAAGTTAATTCATAATTAAACCAATAAGAAAATTTATGTGCACTTCATTCTGTTTTTTATGTTTTTATTGTATCTGACAAACAAAAAACTGGCAGTTATTCCCCCAAGCTACAAAACGTAAAGACACTTATAATATGAACCATTTATTAATAAAATAATGATATTTTGCCAAGTTTATTTCTAGCCTTATATTCTTATATTATTTTCCACTTAAATTTTCTTAGGAAAATATAGCAGTAAATTTGGCTCCATTGACAGGCAAGAATTATAATTTTAATGGGATGCAAGATAAGCAAATAGTTGTTTATTAACAGAAATAAGGTAAATATTTTTGCCAAGTATAAACTAAATCATATATTTAAATGCTTAGACTATCACTTGACTCAGCACTCATTGTCTAACATATATTTAAAAATATTATTTCAAGCTAATTCATCAGGAGACATCCTAAATAATTATTTTTTAATTCTTATTTCAATGTGGATAAACATCTAAACGAGTCATAAAATATTATTTCAGACTAATTCATCAGGGGGCATTCTGTGTTTGTACTTGCTCAATCATGTCTGACTCTTTGCAACCCTAGTGACTCTAGCACTCCAGGCTCCTCCTTCCATGGAATTTTCCAAGCAAGAGTACTGGAGTGGGTAGCGATTTCCTTCTCCAGGATATCTTCCCAATCCAGGGACTGAACCTGAATCTTCTGCTTTGGCAGGCACATTCTAAGGACTGAACAACCTTAGAATGTCTCTCCTGATTATTTAGAAGGAGAGGCATCCTCAATTACTATTTTTAAATTTTCTTATTTCAATGTTGGTGAACATCTAAAATATCCATTCATATATATGTTTATTTTTTGTCTGATATATTGTAATGTGATATAACATGTATCTCATATTTCTGGAACCTAACACCATTTCTCTCTCTTAATCAACCAAATATTCTTTTAATATCTCTCAATTTTGCAACATTTGACCCTAACAATATAATTTAGACTACAATTAGTCATCTCACAAGGTGCATTTACTTTTGGAATTGAACGCCAGTTGGCCTGAAAACGCAGTACTTGAAAGAGTTAATTTGCATTCCTGTGCTTGGTTATTTCTTACTGGGAATGGGATTGGGACTCAACACTGGAAAACAGTGCCAAATAAATGTTAATCAACCTATGGGCTTCACAGGTGGCTCAGTGGTAAAGAATATATCTGCCAATACAGCTTCAATCCCTAGGTCAGGAAGAAACGCTGGAGGAGGAAATGGCAACCCACTCTAGTATTCTTGCTAGGGAAAATCCCGTAGACAGAGGAGACTACAGTCCATGCATTTGCAAAGAGTTGGACTTGACTGCATGACCGAGCACAGCACACAATCAATCTATCTAATGATGAATCAGAAATGACAAGAAATGTTGGCTTCTATTCATCTTGGAAATTGAATTATAAAATTTATTTCAGAGCCAAAGCAGAGTATGTCACAAGAGCCCTAAGAGCTAAGGTTCTGAGGAAAGGCTGCAACACTGAGAAAACTCAAATGGGTTATCACCCTATCAGTGCTGGGAAATCATAGTATTCATTTTCCTAGTGTTATAAATATCTAGCATAATAAAGCTGGCAAATACTTCTCAGTGTCAGGCTTCGGACATTTGAGTATGAGAGATTTAGTTTTCTATTCTTTTTATTTTTGCTTATGACAGCATGTAGTTTGTTCTCAACTGCAAAATTTATCAAAAATATTAAAATTGAAGTAAATAATACAAGCAGAGTTCAAGGGATTAAAGAGTTGGTCAGTGTGTATTTCAAGTTTTGAAATAATAATTTGAAATTTGAAATAATAAATATAATAAATAGAAAATAATTAGTTTATTAACATTGTGTAATATTCAGAAAGCCTTTTATATATTACCAAACATCTCTCATATTATTTTTATAAATATGTTTCTTTTTTTTTTTTTTTTTTTTTTTTTAATTACAATACTGTATTTGTTTTGCCATACATTGACACGAATCAGCCATAGGTGAACACAATCTCCCAATGCCGAATCCCCTCCCACCTCCCACCTCCCGTCCTCTACTTGAATCATCCTGTGCATCAGCCCCATGCCTCCTGCATCCTACATTGAACATAGATTAGCGTTTCGTTTCTTACAGGAAAATATACATGTTTCATTGCCATTCTCCCATACCATCCCACCCTTTCCCTCTCCCTCAGAGTCCAAAAGTCCACTCTATACCTCTGTGTGTCTTGTTGTCTCACATATAGAGTCATCATTACTGTCTTCTAAATTCCATATATATGTGTCAGTATACTGTATTGGTGTTTTTCTTTCTGGCTTACTTCACTCTGTATAATCGGTTCCAATTCCATCCATCTCATTAGAACTGAGTCAAATTTATTCTTTTTAAGGGCTGAGTAGTATTCCATAGTGTATATGAACCACAGCTTTCTTATCCATTCATCTGCTGATGGACATCTAGGTTGCTTCCATGTCCTGGCTATTATAAATATGTTTCAAAAAGGCAAACTTCTCTGATACTCAGGTCAAATTTTAGACACATTCTGCTGCTAAGTCACTTCAGTCATGTCTGACTCTGTGCGACCCCATAGATGGCAGCCTCCCAGGCTCCCCCATCCCTGGGATTCTCCAGGCAAGAACACTGGAGTGGGGTGCCATTTCCTTCTCCAATGCATGAAAGTGAAAAGTGAAAGTGAAGTCACTCAGTCATGTCTGCCTCTTCGTGACCCCATGGACTGCAGCCTACCAGGCTCCTCCATCCATGGGATTTTCCAGGCAAGAGTACTGGAGTGGGGTGCCATCGCCTTCTCCAAGACACACTCTAGACACACTCTAGATGTTCTTAAAGATATATATATCCCCAAATTATGAAAAGCCTCACTGTATAAAAATTAAAATTGCCTCATATAAATTAGATACTTATAAGCAGAGTTGACTTATTTTCATGCACTGTATAATAATAAAATCAACATTTATCAGATTCAGCTATTCAGCAAAGCAAAAAAGATATTAATATCAAAATAAAAATTCATTTCATAAACTGATATTATTTATTATAAAACAATAAATGGGAAAGCACACATGACAAATGAATACTTCTTAAATCCCCAGTTTTATTATGGTACATTCAATGCTGACAACAGAAAAAAGAACAGCCAGGAATACTTGAGATAAAAATCAGAACAAATATAGACATTTTAAAATTTGATATTTTCACTTCTTAAAATACAATCAAGGAAAAATTAATACTGAAAGCTCTCAGAAAAGGCTTTAACTCCATGAATATTAAACTGTTGTTTGAAAGCACTTAAATACTTGAGCGAAGTGAGTGTAAGTAGTGGGAGGAAATACCTTTCAATCATTCAAGATAGAATAAACAAAATTATGATGCTCATCAATGATATGTGATCAAGAATTTACTGGCTGACACAGTGACAAAATCTCCAACTCAGTCAAATGTAAATAGGCACTTCCTAACAAATAGTTATACTACAACTGAGCCTTCTAATCAAAGCTGACAGAAAAGGCATTCATATCATCTTGCCCTACACAGTATTTTGGAGATGAAAAGACTAAAACATTTTAAAAACCCTAAAAACAAAACAAACAAAAAATTGTGATTAAGCAATTAACCAATAAAAAGGGGAAAAAATATATAGCTTGATCCTCTGTCTTTGATTACAAGGTCAATACACTGTCTAATGTAAGTAACATCTGGCCTGGTCTCAAAGGTAAAAATGTGGGCTATTTTAGGGAAGATCAATTGCACAAGGTTATGTAAAGTGACCCTGTAGCTTCAGCATTAGCCAAGGAATGCAAAGGAGAGCACCTGTTTCCACAAGTTCATCATCCTGAGTGTAAGAGATGAGCACAAAGCTTGAGGAATTCAAAGGAGGTCAGTTTAATAGCTTTGCTTCTTTGTCTCCTTTCTTTTTTCTTAGTTTTTGCAAACCCAAGACTGGGGTAGAATATGGAGGTGAGGGGATGGGAAAAGGAGAATGACTGATGCCTGAATCCTTTTCGTGCTTATTCTTAGTTGCTCATCTGACTCTTTGCAGCTGCACAGACTTTAGCCCACCAGGCTCCTCTGCTCATGGAATTTTCCAGGCAAGTATACTGGAGGTGGGTAGCTATTCCCTTCTCCAAGGGATATTCCTGACCCAGGGATCAAACCTGGGTCTCCTGCATTGCAGGCAGATTCTTCACCACTGCGCTACTTGGGAAATTCTAAATAATAAAAATATTTTCTCCAGGGGCTTCTGTCTGGCAGATAATGAAATCCTGATTCATTCTTTGTGTATTTGTGGTTTCCCAGGCCGCCTTCTTCTGAAGACATTCACAGATATCACATTCCTGTTTAGCAATTACCTCTGGACACAGAGGTATTAAGGTATTAAGGAGAGGCCCTCTCCTTAATTAGCCAATCATTAGCATTTTTCACAAGAGAGAGAAGGACCTAATCTTGAGTGCATTTTAAGACGTAGACCATATTTTCCATAAGTTTATCTAGGCCTTTTCACTTGGAAAAACATGAGTGGGAACACTGTCCTACTCACTCCCAACAAGAGGGAAAATGCACCCAATGAATTCTCAGTATAACTTCTGTGTCCAGTAGAATGGACTTCCCAGGCGGCTCAGTGGTTTAAAAAAAAAAAAAAATCCACCTGCCAATGAAGGAGATTCAGGAGATAAGGGTTCAATCAATCCCTGGGTTGGAAAGATCCACTGGAGGAGGCAACTCACTCCAGTATTCTTGCCTGGAAAATTCCATGGACAGAGGAGCCTGGTGGGTTAGAGTCCATGCAGTTGTAAAGAGTCTGATACAACTGAATCAACTTAGCACATAGCACACATAAATATGAGTCCCTTATTTCAATACACCTAATTTTCTCTTCAGTCTTCTGTTCTAATCTGTTATTTGAGCCAAACAGTTTCATAATATAGAGATCATAATATTTTTAATTGTCAGATTAATAGTGAATTTTTGACACCAGAAATAACAATAGTAATAATTAATATTAATTGATTACTATGGACCAGGCACCAATCTAAGTGTTTTACTTATAATATCACAAGAACCATTTGAGATGGATATAATCTCCATTATACAGAATTAAATCTAGGGCATAATACATCATGCTGCACAAGATTTTTGAGTTGCAAATAGAAGATACAAAATTTGAATTAGACCTTCTGCCTTCAGTTCTCAAGCGCATAGCCTGGATGTTAACTTTAAGGGATTATTTATATTGCTTTATGATCCCCAAAATCTACATATATTTTCGCTGTCTTAAATTAACATGAATACAGGAAGCATTTAAGAAGCTTTTATGGTTAACTTTGCAGGTTTTTTAAATATATTGACTGATATGTTAAAATAAAAGAACATTGCAAGATGAAATTGTTATAGTCCTTATAAAACTGTCTACTTAGTTGGTTTAGAGAGGCTTGGACAGAGCAGATGACCAATAGTTAAAGCTTTTAAGCCTTCTAATATATCATTTGAATAATATTGTATCATTCATATTTTATGTCTTTTGTAATTTTAAGAGAATAATAACAATATGAATATTATATTCTTTAAATGATGATAATTTAGGGAACTAGCAAAAGAAATAAGAAAGATTTATATATAAAAGCAATGCACTAGCATTCTTCATTACTTATGGTTATTTAGCTAGAATATTCAAGTTCAATATTCAGTATTTTGTGAACATTTTTTACAATGGATATGAAAATTTCAGTGTTGTTATTATTTTAATTTTTTTTTCATGATTCTACACACTAAATCTTATCTGTTGCTGCTGACAACATTTTAGAAAAGCATCTATAGGTGCAAAATTTACAGCTAGGGTGCTATTTATACACAGCACAAGCATGGTACTATAAATCTAGCGTGGACTTGGTTTGGAAATATGAAGGATGCATCTGGCAAATGATACAGTAGATGTCAAGATAATTGTGAAGAAGTAAGTCATGACAAGTCATACTTTCTATATTTCTTGTTTCTTTGGTGCCTTTATCTAATATGATAAAAAGTTGCATTCAACTTCTGTTCCCTGTTTGGAAAAGCTACCGATAACAGGAGGGTAGGAAAAGTACTACTCTGTATGAAGTATGCAATCATTTTTGTACAAGTGAGTACATTTTACTATGCTGACCATGTTTTTTTTTTTTTTTTTTTTCATAATATTGGTTTAGGAGGGTATGAATACTGAATACGTTTTTGTAATATATGTGTTTCTTAACAGCATCCCTCTCCTGATAGAGTGAACAATTTTCCTTCACTGACTGAGGGAAATTAGTTTATGAAGAATGTGAATGACTTCTCGCACAAACCAAGAAGGACTGAGAGGAAGTAACCAGCAGCTGGTAAAAGAAAATGAAACAGCTAGGAGGAAAAAGGCGTGATGCATACGAGGATGACAACCTTCCTCATCTTTTGACAAATATTTTAAAGGGTTGCTCTCTGCATTTTGTAATAGTGTCTGTCTAATGGGAATTAAAATATTTAATAAGTCCTAAGTATTTTGCCTTGGTTTAGGAGGCAGTTTGTATAATGTATCACATTAATCCTGATAATTATTCTAGATAACCCTATGTTTTATAAGCAAAGATGTTTAAGTCTCTGGGGAAATGCCCACAAAGTATGCCCCATATTTTATATACTGAGTTGAGAGTTTGCTTCAGTGCCTTGTTCTCACTTTGAAACACTCAATGGACTAAACTGTAAGTGGATATGAATCACAGTGGCAAGTCCTGAATATCATAACCTTTCAAAAATCTCTCTTTTGTTTGTGACAAAATCAGAATTAATGAGCATGAAAAAAAAAATGCCTGAGGCTGAAGTCTCATAAAAGGCTACATGGAACTTCACTGTGTGATTTTGTGAAGACTCTTATTCTTTGGTCCAATACTTACAGCAGGGCTGTTCTTTAGTGGGTCAGTAAGTATTTGTGTATGTAAAGGGCACAGGTGAAGTCATATATTAGCTGCTCTATTTGTTCAAGAACTCAGGTGGTCCTTGTTTTAACAATTGATATACTTTGCTTTGGCAGAGAACCTAGCGTCTTTCCAAAGGATAAAGAGAGAGGTACTGAAGACACATTCTAGTGGTACATAACCTTTGAGTGCATATCCATGGGAAAATAAAAATAGCTCTGGACTATTAGACTTCTAAATTATTTGCGAAACTGATTATTCCAGGTCTAATTGTTGTTTTTATTTAGATATTCACTTATTTTTACTTATTCATTTACAATAAGCTTCAACTTTATTTTTAAGATGTCCTCTTTATTCAGGTTTGCAAGAAACTGGAGTATGTGAATCAGTTTTAAGAGAACAGTTTTACTTCTACTCAAGGAATCAAGTCATATTAATACTCATTATAATTTTACTACTGAGTAATAGAAGAACAATTATTTTAAAAGAAAATATTTAAGATTTCTTCCTCATACTAATTCTTCATAAGATGCCTGACCTCTAAGTCCATAATGGAAGCTCATTTAGACTTTCCACTTAGTTTTCTTTCTTCACAGAAAACTAATTGTAACACTTGTTTTCTCCCAAAATTCCCAAATATACACTACACTGATTAAATGTGAATCTGTATCCCTCATAAAATAGCATAGATACCAAAAAAAAGAGTGATTTTTATTGCTATCTATATTCATTTTGGTTTGAAATTAAAGTGTAATTGACACATTAATTTCAGGTGTACAACATAATGATTCAATACTTTTCTATACTGCAAAATGATCACCACAGTAAGTCTACTTGACATCCATCAACATACAGAGAAAGAGAATTTTTTTCTTATAATGAGAACTTTTAAGATCTCCTCTTAGCAGCTCTCAAATGTGTGCCGTATTTTGTTATTCACTTAATGCTTTAAGTAGTTTATAGGTTTCTTCTGAAGTTTAGAAGAATTTCCTATATTTAATTGTATTGCCTGGACACTCTGTTGCCCCCAGTTTCTACATCTGTAATTAAGTTACACAGATCTTGTAGTACACAGCACTGCTTTCAGAATGAGTATGTACATTCATTTCTAGACTTCTTTCCAGTATATTTAATTTCTTTAAATGTCACCAATGAATTGATACCTTCAGGTAGAAATGACATCTTAAAATAAGCAAGTAATTAAACACACAAACCCACACTCACACACATCCTCACACATACAGAGACACAGGTTAATAGGCAAATTGATAGGTACATGGATCTAGACTTTTGAGATCACAGTTTGATAAAATGTATATTCTCCTGTATGTTAATAATTGTTTCATGAATACAATTGTACTTATTTATTAGTTTTTGTATATTTATGTTTCTGGATGTAGCCTAATACATTTGTTTTGATTTTATAAATATCGAACTTTTTTGCCTAAAAGCAATATCTAGTTTTATGTCTTGCAGATCAAAAATAAGAATATTATTGTTTTCGTTATGTAATGTTAAAATATGATATGTTTGATCCATCTGTTTTCCAAAACAAATTGATATAGTTTCTGACAAATATAGCCAGATCTACTTTTCTGCAGACACATTGTAGAGACTTTGAATTTATCTTAAGCCCTTGATAATGAGTAAGCCTTTAACAATGAGTAAATCATCTTAATGTTTTCTCAACTAGATGATCAACAAATGTACTTAAATGTTGTTTTATTTTTAAAATATTTGCTGAAGTTGAACATTCTACAGCACCTTGACATAGTCATGCATTGTTTCACATTAAATAAAATGTTCTATTTAACTTATGGTATTTTTAAGAAACCTTATAAATTCAATTATGCTACAGAAAGAAATTCATTGAGATGATTATTCACAATATTTATATTTATTTTATAAGAATCCATATCATATATATGTTTCTTCAGCTCCCAATATTTTCTAATCCTGTATATAGAAGGTTATTCTAAGCAACAGAATAGTTGCAATATGCAGTTACCAAGCATTTCAAAATAATTTGCAGTAACTTCTAATGCTTTTGTAATGAAAATTTTCAGAGATAGATTTAATTTACAAAATGATAATTTTAAGTGAAAATAATTACTTGCAATATATTTTTTCATTTGCATTTTATTAATATTTCAGTACTAATATTTATATCTCCTTTTCATTTCTGAACTATTTCAAGTTTTGAAAACTTATTTTTAGACCCTTTTGTGATATCTACTTGCTACATGAATGGAAGCTTAAAAGAATTGCTACTATGACCTCTCAAGCTTCTTTCAGGTTTCTTAGGACAGCAATTCTGCACATTTTCCGTGGTCGATGAGAAATGCTTAGATTGCTCTATTTGTATTATACAATGAAACACTTAGATCAGTTTAACAAAAATGGTGTTTATAATTGAGAATAAATATGTATTGTTTCAGTATTTATATGTATGATTTTAAAAGCTTTCTCTGAAAGTAAATAGTAACTCTGTAGTCTTTAATATTTATAGACTTTAAACATGGTTTTTAAAATATTTTCTTGAGTAATCTCTTCACTTCAGATTTTGAAGTTCCTGGAAGAAAAATGGCAAACATAATTAATAATCTTCTTTTACAATTCACTGTGGAATCCAGTGACATATGGCTACAATCATTTTAATCTTCCTGCAAGAAAACATTAAATACTGTCATATGATGGTAACACTGATGATGGACATTGTATGTAATTCACATTTTTGTAGTATTTATTGTTCAAAGAATATCTATACCTATCATATTATGCTTTTTAAGATAAATCATGGACTTATGTGTGTGTGCATTTAAGAGAAACTCATAATTAAGGAAAGTTGCATTCACTCTACTCACACAGTATGAGATCTTTGTAAACAGCTACTTTTAAAGGTCAGTCAAGAAATGTGTATGGTATCATGGTGTTAGTCAGTAATCTACTTTTGACACTAAACACTGATTACTAGTTCTGTAAAATAAATTTATGGGAACATGCACATCATTAATAATTTTAGCAGTTAAAATAGTAATTAGTTGTTATAACTCTTGCTGATCAAATGGTAATCACAACATGTGAGTCATCAAATTCTGATTTTCTAAACCAAATAAATCTAATATACCCATAGCAGCAGCCTCTGTTCATAAAATATCAACAGTATGTCTCTTCTCACATGAACCTGCCTCTCCTCTCTCAAGAGCTGGAGTAGTGTACTTCATTCACGTGGGTCTGACCAATAAAATAGTGCAAACGTGATGCTGTACTAGTCGGAAGCATAATTAAATGGCCTAGTATTTTACATTCGAGGAACCCTATATGAAGTATACTTATCCTGAGACAAACATTCTTTTAAAAAAAAATAAAAAGTTCGAGTCTCATGCATCTTGTAGAAAATCAGATAAAATACAGAAAGGAAGAGAGCAAGAGCACTGAGATGCATAGATAAGAAAACCATCCAGGAAATGGATCCCATCATCTCCAGACACTACATTTCCTGCCACATGGATCAGGCATGACCAGTCGCTGAACCCTTCCACAAAATCATGAGCAAATTAAAGTTTTTGTTTGGAACCAGTAAATTTTCACAGTAAGTTATGCAGCAGCAGCTACGTAAAACACCCATGCTCACATGGAAGAACTATAAAACAAACAACAACAACAAAAAAAAAAAAAACACAAAGAAAATATAGGTGCTTCAAATCTATTAATGATATAGAATAGTTGATCTGCAGTTAACATTAGACTCTGTAATGTACTTCAATTATTTCTTGACCATTTAGTATTGTTTTCTTTCAGGAACTGTGTCCCCTTACCCTCATCAGATGGTGTCAGCATCATCGTTTTCCTTAATTCCTTTTGGTAGATAAATGACTTGGGATAGCCAATAGGTAGCACTAGCAGGCACACTTGGATTGTGATTGGATTAAAGGTTATATAACATCAGATAATTAAGAATCCTTTTTATATCATTATTATTGATTCTACAAAGAAAGGAACCTCTCTTTTTGAAATGGATATGACTGGGAACCAGCTGATCCTTGGGCTGCCAGTAGATAGTAAGGCCAATATGTGGAGAAGACCTGCTTAAGAATTATTGCTTTAAAAGTGTGTGAAATGGATCAAAGTGAACAAGAAAGAGAGACAATTGATAACACCTTTTTGAACTCTAGGACCTACTCATAACTTAAGCAAGAGTGCTCTCTTTGATTTCATAGATATGCAAGCCGCAAAATGTTATTTTTTCTTGAACTAGTTACAATTGGTTTTCTGTTACTGAGACTCGAAGTCCTGACAACTAAACTACATAGAATATTGCGTGATCTGTGGAAGTGGAAAGAACTCATAGTAGAGATCCTGCCTACTATGAATTTATTAGCAAGACAAATTTAAATTGGAAACTGTATCAGCATTCATTTAATATTTTTTAACCATTTTATGTGTAAAATTTTGTACTGGACATAATCAGTTATACATACAGTCCCTATACTATGCATGTTGTCAAGGACCTTACTGTTTGGAATTTTTCTATTATTAGGTAAAATAAAAGCTACAGGTTTTAAGAGTATGAGGATTTTGGGTGAAGACAGAACCATACATTACCAAGAGCTCCCATGGGAAAATGTGTTGTTATATATTGGGAAATAAATTAGAAGATGTATACTTTTCCTCTCTGTCCTCATATGTCTAGTGATTTTTTTTTTTTTCATGCCACTCTGACCTTATAGGGAACAAGTCTAAAGAAACTAACATGTCCCCACAACACTGGAGCTGTTTGAGTGTATTAAGCAGTACTACAAGAAAACAAACAAAAAGTTCCCCAAATATCTCTGTTTTATTTTAAATGATTGTTCAGCATGAAAGGGGGGATTTTTATAGATGAGAGTATCAAATCTCTATCAATAGAATGTGTTTTCTTCTTTCATCACCAGTTCCAACAGAATGATGATGATTCCCTGGTAGCTCAGAGAGTAAATGTATCTGCCTGCAATGCAGGAGACCTGAGTTTGATCCCAAGGTCAGTAAGAACCCTTGAAGAAGAGAATGACTACCCACTCCAGTATTCTTGCCTGGAGAATTCCATGGACTGAGGAGCCTGGCAGGCTACTGTCTATGGGGTCGCAAAGAGTAGGAGACAACTGAGTGGCTGATACTTTCACTTTTTGTACATATGAAAATTACTTCTCTGTACCTTATAGGAGTCTGCAGTGACCGCTAGGTTCTTGAGATATGGATGTATATTTCAAATGATTTATATCTACATTTGGAGAGAAAGCAAACAAGAAAACAAACACTCACACCCAAAAGCAACTTGTCCCCATAATTTCTGATCCTTAAGTAAGAAATTACTATATATTAATATCTCCAGGTATTCAGGTATTCAGTGCTGTTATTCTAAATTCAACCTTCATTCACTTGATTTTCTTCCTTCTTATTTTTACTTACATCTAATTAGTTATAAATTGTATTGATTCTACTTCAGTAGTAGTTCTAATTTTCCTCATTTCAGTTGCACTTAACTCTTTTGTATCATAACATATCGAGTCCCTCCTCCCACATAGTACAGATTTTTCTGCAAAGAAAAATTTTTGCTTATTTTTCCTATTTCAGAAAATATATTAGTATATTAAAACTAAATAATATATAGGGAGAACAGTTATATATAATTACATATGAATTATTTATAATATATAATTACATATATGTTATGTATGTGGACTTGGTCATGTCTGACTCTTTGTGACCCCCGAGACTGTCACAAGAGACCTGTGCCAGGCTTCTATGTCCATGGAATTGTCCAGGCAAGAATGGTGGTGGTTTAGTCACTAAGTCATGTTTGACTCTTTTGTGACTCAATGGACTGAAGCCTGCCAGGCTCCTCTGTCAATCGGATTCTCCAGGCAAGAGTACTGAAGCGGTTACATTTCCTACTCAAAGGAATATTCCCAGCCCTTGGATCAAACCTCCATTTCTTGCTTCTCCTGCATTTGCAGGTGGATTCTTTTCCACTGGGCCACCTGAGAAGCCCATATATTATATATAACACAAAGCTAAAAAAAAATCATAGGATATACACAGATGTTTAGACAAGTCCTATTTTTCCTTTATAAGTTCTTTCAGTAATTTCATATGTGATTTTATATGCCTGAGAAAGAGACACGTCTAATCACTTTATATATAAATTTAAATATGTCAACCCAATATTATGTAGCAATCAAAAATAGGCAATTTAATATTTTCTTTAAATAGATGCATACCTTATTCATACAACTTTGGTATTTTATTTAAAATTTAAATCTAAAATAGAAAAGAAAAATATTACCCTTGAATAAATTAATAATCTTACTCAAATATTTATTATTTTTTGAAGAATATGTATTCCTTATTGTTTTCTCTTAAATATTGTAGAAGAAAAAAATTGTAGAAGTAAATATGCATCCAGGTACCTCCCAACTGACTTTATTTAAGGAGAATGAAATGTTCTAAATTCTTTATATAGTATTAGCTAAAATCATTATAAATTCCGTAACTTTACTATCTGATACTTTCAAATGTATAAGTAATGTTTCTAAAACAATATGTATTTAAATTATAAAATTATTCATTTTAAATTTATGCTTAAAATTAAACAAAAATTATATTGTTAGAAGCACATTGTTTAGAGTTTTAGAATCTTAGTAGCAAATTCCTCAACACCTGTGGCTGATTCATGTCAATGTATGGCAAAACAAATATAGTACTGTAATGTAGAATAAAGTAATAAAAAAAAAGAAATAAAATTTAGCAAAATATATACAAAGTGCTGTGTATTATAAAACAGTACTTTTACTATGTTGATTATGGATTTTATTTTACATATACCTAACAACAGACTGGTTCCAAATAGGAAAAGGAGTACGTCAAGGCTGTATATTGTCACCCTGCTTATTTAACTTCTATGCAGAGTACATCATGAGAAATGCTGGGCTGGAAGAAGCACACGCTGGAATCAAGATTGCCAGGAGAAATATCAATAACCTCAGACATACAGATGACACCACCTGTATGGCAGAAATTGAAGAGGAACTAAAAAGCCTCTTGATTAAAGTGAAAGAGGAGAGTGAAAAAGTTGGCTAAAAGCTCAACATTCGGAAAACGAAGATCATAGCCTCTGGTCCCATCACTTCATGGGAAATAGATGGGGAAACAGTGGAAACAGTGTCAGACTTTATATTTTTGGTCTCCAAAATCACTGGAGATGGTGATTGCAGCCATGAAATTAAAAGACACTTACTCCTTGGAAGGAAAGTTATGACCAACCTAGATAGCATATTGAAAAGCAGAGACATTACTTTGCCAACAAAGGTCCATCTAGTCAAGGCTATGGTTTTTCCTGTCGTCATGTATGGATGTGAGAGTTGGACTGTGAAGAAGGCTGAGTGAGGAAAACTTGATATTTTTGAGTTGTGATGTTGGAGAAGACTCTTGAGAGTCCCTTGGACTGCAAGGAGATCCAATCAGTCCATCCTAAAGGAGATCAGTCCTGGGTGTTCATTGGAAGGTCTGATGCTAAAGCTGAAACTCCAATACTTTGGCCACCTCATACGAAGAGTTGACTCATTGGAAAGACCCTGAAGCTGGGCGGGTTTAGGGGCCAGAGGCGAACAGGACGACAGAGGATGAGGTGGCTGGATGGCATCATCGACTCAATGGACATGAGTTTGTGTGAACTCCGGGAGTTGATGATGGACCGGGAGGCCTGTGGTGCTGTGATTCATGGAGTCGCAAAAAGTGGAACACGACTGAGTGACTGAACTAAACTGAACATCCATGTCTAAAACTAATATTCTCTTTGTGTTGTCATGGTGTCATTTTGAAACTTATGTTTCAAACTTATGTTTCTTGTATAAATGAGACCAGCATTTTGCCCTTTATTAAATAAGTGGTAAGTTCTGTTTATCTTCAAGAGAGGTATGCTTTGAAAGGATTTAGTTCAAGTAATAAAGTAGAAGATTATGTCTTTTATATATGAGCAACAGGTCTTAAAACCATATATAAAATGAGATTGTTAATATCCATTATTTATGAAAAGACATGTTCTGTTTTATGTCGTTTTAGAAAGACCTCAGGGTTTCCCAGGTGGCTCAGTGGGTAAAGAATCTCAATCAGGAAGATCCCTTGGAGGAGGGCCAGGCACCCACTCCAGAATTCTTGCTTGGAGAATCCCATGGACAAAGGAGACTAGTGGGCTACAATCCACAGGGTCCCCAAGAGTCGGACACAACTGAGAACATACACAGAGAGACCTCAAATGTGTAAGTTTGATATTCCACTTTTGCATACATCTTTGATTATATTTAATGCTAATATATATTTACTTTCAATTTTACTTTTTATTTTGTCCCTTTGATGTGGAGCAATGTCAAATTTTTTATCTACTTACAGTGTATAAACCTCAAGGTATTTAGTACATAGATAAGTTTAATATACAACTGTTACTGGAATTTCAAAATTCATTGACTACTTAGCAGCAGAAACTAAAAACAAGTTTCTTCCTTTTTTTGTCTTTAGCTTAAAGTATTATCTATTGCTGCCATAATTACTAAAATTCTTTGAACTGAATCTGTTTTCTCCTTCCTCTTCTCTTATCTCTATCCCCAAAGCTATTTGATTAAAATTTCAAGTCTCTTAGAAAACTTCTTTTAGGATAATACCCACATGCTTATAGGAGTTCCTATGGGGTTTTGTTCAATTAAAAATATCATATGAGATATAGCAAATTCAGAGGTAATACTCAGACAATTTATTCCTTATTATCAGAACAAAATGTTACAAATAAGGCACATTTGTTCTTGGAACAAGCCAAAATCTAATATAGATAACCTTGTTAAAACAAAGTTATATGAAATATAGTAGACATTTATAAACAATCACATATAATGCTTAAAATTGGTTTTTCAGATTCTTTTTAAACTGCTTATGTGTTATGGGACTGAGCTAGAGTTGTGCTGCATAAATAGGGAAACAATGAATAAGAACTAAAAGCTCTCCTGGGAAATGATTATTAATAGACTGTCTTAGATAGTGTCTCATTAAACTAATGACCTTGAAATAAAGTAGAGATTTGAGAAGTTAAAATGTATTTTGCATGGGGAAATATGTAAAACTGATATAATTAACTGAGGTTTTGAATTCAATGTGCAAAATATTTTTATTTAAATTTGAGGTGCAAATATATGCCTGTAAAGAATTATAAAGTCTATTCTACACTTACCCTGAGGACTCTCCTGAAACTGTTTATTGTGGTCTTTTCTCTAATTGAGACTTAGTTTGACTTTATTCTAATAAATTAGCGTGTGTTGTGTATCATTTTAAATGCTCCAGTGAACACATACATTTTCAATTTCAAATAAATTCAACTGATGTATTGCCATGAATATACCTTGATGATATGGTTCAATATTTTACAGAGAGTCTTAAAAACTCCTCATTAAAAAGAAAGTTTTAGGAAAGAGTATAAACAAAAATGTCCACATCAGTGTGGATTAATGTATCTTTTATAATATTAACTCTATACTTCCAACTTCAGAGTGTTATATGCCAAAATGTGTGAAAGAAATTGTAAGGGTATTTTTTAAAAAATAGACCACATTATCTAATGTTTAGGTAACTTTAGAAATGTAGTCATCCTAGATTGATAACTCAGGCGATTTTCAGAAAGAGCCTTCACGCAGTTTGATAAACTAGAGGGACTGAAATGGTGTAGATACAAGCACTTTAACATAAATTTGAAAAGTTGAAAATTGTCTTCGTATTTTGGATATTAGGCAAAAGTTTGGAAACCATATATACTTCAATAATTACTTCAAATAATTTATTTTATTATTATCTTTATCATTTTCCAGCTACTTCTGATATCAAGGATGTATGTATTTCCATTTGCTTGTAGGTATTTACAAAATAGAACTCATTCATTAGAGGTCCATAAACTTTTGCACATAAAAGAAAGCATCAGTTCAGTTCATTTCAGTTCAGTTGCTCAGTCGTGTCTGACTCTTTGCGACCCCATGAATTGCAGGATGCCAGGCCTCCTTATTCATCACCAACTCCCGGAGTTCACTCAGACTCACATCCATCGAGTCAGTGATGCCATACAGCCATCTCATCCTCGGTCGTCCCCTTCTCTTCCTGCCCCCAATCCCTCCCAGCATCAGAGTCTTTTCCAATGAGTCAACTCTTCTCATGAGGTGGCCAAAGTACTGGAGTTTCAGCCTTAGCATCATTCCTTCCAAAGAAATCCCAGGGTTGATCTCCTTCAGAATGGACTGGTTGGATCTCCTTGCAGTCCAAGGGACTCTCAAGAGTCTTCTCCAACACCACAGTCCAAAAGCATCAATTCTTCGGTGCTCAGCCTTCTTCACAGTCCAACTCTCACATCCATACATGACCACAGGCAAAACCATAGCCTTGACTAGACGGACCTTAGTTGGCAAAGTAATGTCTCTGCTTTAGAATATGCTATCTAGGTTGGTCAAAACTTTCCTTCCAAGGAGTAAGCATCTGTTAATTTAACGAAAGCATAGAAAAGAAAAATATGAATACATTAACCTTTTATCTATACCCCAAGAGCCCTTCAAATTACCCCCACATTAATGTCAAAAATAGTTAACATATCATGACCTGAACTCTGTTCACTTCACCTTATACTGACAGCTGTATTTGTAATTTCCATACTATTTCTCACTCTGTACAGCTGTACATTCATTTCTACCTGAAATTTTCTTTCCTACCTCCACCTTTTTCCATGACGTGATTAAAGACTATGTGTCCATTATGATTCATTTTCAAATTTTTTTGTTGTGACAACTGTGCCTGTCCAGACTATTATTTTTACTACCATCACATTGTCCTTACAGTAACATAGACTTTATAAAAGTGAGCATATTCAATGTGTCTTACTAGGAGTGCAATACACACCATTTGTTTGTTCAACAAACAAAGGGAGAAATCAGTTTGAACTGATATTTGTAGTGAGGCTTTAATAGTACTGTATAGGTTGGGTAAAATATCAATAAATTTTACATATTCAGTGAGCATAAGAAAACTGTTATGCAGGGACAGAATCAAGAAAAGCTTTCAAATTCAAAATGATTACAATCTTCTTGGGATTGTAGAAGTAGAAGTGGGAATGCTCTGTGGACTGTTGAGAGATGCAGATCTAATGTCCATCAATGATTTCAACAAGCACACTGAAAGACATGCTGTATCTCAAAAAGTCTGCAAAAGCTAAATATTTTTAAATAAACCACAAATAAAAACTAAAGAATGCTATTGAAAACTGTGGAAAGCCACAAGAGACTTACCGGCATGATGGAATCCCCCCACCCTGGGTACTGGTACCCAGTACGGATTTTGGTTTTGATCCTCAAACTACGCGTGCCAGGCCCCAAAACCAGTGGAAATTTGTTGTATGATGCAGGGACCCCAAATCTGATGCTGTGTGACAACCTACAGGGATGGAGAGGGAAGTGAGAGGGAAGTTTAAGAGCAAGGGGGCATATGTATACTTATCGCTGATTCATTTTGATGTATGGCAAGAACCATCACAATACTATAAAGCAATTATCCCCCAATTAAAATTATTGAAGACTCAAAGATGACTGTGTTTATATGGGTTATAAACCCTAGTCTTATGAATTTAAAAATAAGAATAGAGGAATATTTAAAATATTCATGTATTTTAAACTCAATACATGTTAATATAAATATTTTTATAAAATATATTGGAGAAGGCAATGGCACCTCACTCCAGTACTCTTGCCTGGAAAATCCCATGGACGGAGGACCCTGGTAGGCTGCAGTCCATGGGGTCACTAGGAGTCAGACACGACTGAGTGACTTCACTTTCACTTTTCACTTTCATGTATTCGAGAAGGAAATGGCGACCCACTCCAGTGTTCCTGCCTGGAGAATCCCATGGACGGGGGAGCCTGGTGGGCTGCTGTCTCTGGGGTCACACAGAGTCAGACATATTTATAAAATGTGACTGTATTTTTAAAACAAAAGAATTGTGAGATTATTTTGCATGTTTGGAGTTTCTTTACTAAACAGCTTTATAGAAGACAGCTAAACTCTATTTTCTTTTGCATCAATTCTGTTGCCAAATAATATTTTGGGTGACACCTACAAAGAAAATTTTGTTTCCCACAGATATGTAATTGGGACAGGACCTCAGGGATTCTCAGATCAAACACTGATAACTTTTGGATTAAGGAAAATATGGAAGCCAGCTAGTTATGAGGCTCTTATAACACCTGAACTGTTAGGTGAAAGACAGTAAATATCATTTCATCCAACTGCTTAACATACAACTCAAGTTTCTTAACTAACCCAGTACCAGCCTCTAAATAAAGACATTTGTAACTCTATTGTGCACCCTGAAATGTAACTGAATATTCATTAAGCAAGTTTTATGCCACTATGATGATTTGAATCAATACCACTAAAAGAAACTAGGAAGGCAGTTTTGTTGAATATGCTTTATGCAGTTAGACTTTCATAACAAGATGAAGAGGACATATCAGAGATTAGAGAGGCTTTTACTTTATCCTCATTAGAACACCCATATGTCTCCTGGGAGTGCATACTCAGGTGCCACCTAACACCATCACAGTGACACAGAATGTAAACTGCAAAGAGTCAGACATGACGGAGTGACTAACACACACTGCTTATGTCTTGCCTTCACTATTTCAACAGTGTCCACACTATTATTTTTATTACCACACTGAACAGCCTCAACTCACCATTTTATCTTCCTTAAAGTAGAGGTGCATTTTGTCATTCTACTGTTGAAATCCCTTAATATGGCCAGACTGAACTTTCAACTCCTTGAGTGTTAAAATTTGAGGATAGTTATTTCTTCTCCTGCATTGTTCTTCTAAAATCCTTTATTCAAACAGAAAACAGAAAAAAAAAAGGATGAAAATCTATTAAAGCAATTAAGGGGTAAAGTTTCAGTCACTCAGTTGTGTCTGACTATTTACAACCCCATGGACTGTAGCCCACCAAGCACCACCATCCACAGAATTCTCCAGACAAGAATACTGGAGTGGGTTGTCATTCCATTCTCCAGGAAATCTTCCTGACCCAGGGACTGACCCCCAGTCTCCAGGATTGCAGGTAGATTCTTTACTGTCTGAGCCATAGGGAAGCCCAATAAGGGGTAAGATAGGTAGCAAAGAGATAGTTACAACTTGAAAAAGAGCAAAGAGATGGGTGGTATGGATCAGCCGCCATGAAGATGATTTAGGAGTTTAAGGGAAATTTCCTCTTGACAATTGGCGTGGGGCAGGGGAAGGTGAGGGAGTCAAACAGTTTGTTTCCATAAAGATATAGATGTATTTACTGCAGCTGCTTGAGCTACTGCCAAAAGGACAAAAGTTAACTTGGCTGGAAAATTTCAGAATAACCAATAAATCAAACTGGATTCAAACTAATGTATTTCAACCTGGAGGCTGAGCTCCATATGTGACTCATTCAGCTTTATAGGAGGTTGAACCCTCTCTTTCATCCTTTATTCAGCTTCATTTTGCCATCACGTAACAGTATGGTCAAGGAAATTAGAGGTTGGTACTGTCACCAGAATAGAAAATAGAAACAGCCTTCAGAATGTGTCCACATGGGTCTACAGTTCCTAATCAAATATTGCAAAATCAAAAAGATCTTCAATGGGTAGGAAAAAGAATGAACCTACATAAAGTCTTTTGACAGAACTAACATAAGTTCACTTATGGTCATTATTTACCTGGTTTAGTATGATCAGACATGACCGAGTGACTAAGCTAAGCACAGCACAGTATGAATATATGTATATTTTTGTCTAACTAAAGGAAAAAAATTAAGGAATGTGGTATTATAACTAAGGATGGTATACAATATGGAGCACATATAAGATACCACCTTCCTAAAATATGAAAACATTTTCAGGTCTAAATTTTTTATGTGGTGGCTATAAAGATGTGGAGAATACATGGTTTGTTAGTGGCCCTGTACAGCAAGGATCCTTATGACAGAAAAGAAAGTGTTAGTAGCTCAGTTGTATCCAACTCTTTATGACTCCATGGGCTGTAGCCTGCCAGGCTCCTTCATCCATTGGATTTTCCAGGCAAGAATAAGAATACTGGAGTGGGTTGCCATTTCCATTTCTAATGACAGAAAAAGAACCCCATGACTATTTAAATTTCACCAAGCAAAAAGATCATTCTCTCAGCCTCCCTCTTCCTAGGAACAAGTTGTTTCTTCAGGCATAAACCTGTGGGCATGTTAAACAGGAAGGATGATCTTCTCTTTAAAATTACATGTTCCCATCTTCAAATCCAAATGGAAGAACAATATGTGTGTGTGTGTGTGTGTGTGTGTGTGTGTGTGTGTGTATTTGTGAGGCATTGTTCTTATTGTTGTTTAGTCACTAATTCACATCTGACTCTACCCATGGGATTTCCTACAAGAAAGGAGTGGATTGCCATTTCCTTCTCCAGGGGATCTCCTGACTCAGGGATGGAATTCATCTCTCTTGCATTGGCAGATGGATTCTTTACCACTGAGCCACCTATGAAGCCCTATATGAGACATATGTTTACTGTAATTGATTACACTAACAAGTATTAAAATCTATCCATCCTCCTTATTATCGAGAAAAAATATAGTTATATTTTAGCTTTTATATCCTGGTAAGACATGCTTTTACAGTTGATGATATTTGTTTTTTCTTTAAAATTTCTGAGGGCTAAATACATAATGCATATAATGAGTTAGAAATGATCGTTATTCATTTACAGCCTCTCCAGTTAGAGTGAAATACTGTTGTTTTTAGGTCATTGTATAATGGTGTTTCTGGCATACGTGGACTGAATAGAGTAACTCTCAGTGCCAAGGTTAATGTATCAACTTCAGGTAGTTGCTTTGTTGAATTTTGTTAAATATTCTCTAGCTTCTCTAACCCTCTGAGACTGACTGAAATGAAAAGGAATTTAATTAGAGTGTGCTGGGAATGTAATATGATACATTAAGTTTTTATTAAGAAAACTGGTATTGAACCACAGTGTTATTGGTTCTGAAATTATCCTTCTAGATAAACAAAGTACACATATGTGTAGGTAAGCAGATTGAATGTAAAGGAAACTTATCAAATAGTATTAATTCAATGGACGTTTACATCATAAAATGATTTTGAAGGAAGAGAGCTTTCTCATGCCATGTGAATTTCAAAAAATAAAGCTCCTGTTTCATTTTGGAGCCACTATTCAAGAGCCATTATGCCATGCCCATTTAAGTCATTGGAATTCAGCACTCCTGTGATTAATTTCAAAGGCACATTGGTCCAGGGTTATTATTAGGTTAGTCTGTTAATGCAGAATCTGTCAAGAAAGCCTTGAAGTGGAAATCACACAGATGCATACAAAGTTCTAGCTTAAAATACTTTTAACACAAGGATTAGACTCTTTTAGTTTCATTTAGTGAAGGGAGCACAAATTAAGACAATTAATTTGATTGACCTATGTTTTTAGCAGCCTGTTATACATTTTTTAAAATAAAAGTACAGCTACTCCTCACAAAAAAATAAAAATAACCTCGGTTTAATAAAACTCTGTGCATTCAAAGGAACTAATAGCATTTAAAAATTGTTTATCTTATATAAACAATATTATACCAAACAATAATGCTAAATCTCTTAAATAGCAAAGGCGCTTTCTAGAATTTTTAAATCAGACTTTGAAATAGGTTAGTATTCCTTTTCCTCTGCTTTGTCGGGCTCACAGACATTGTTTACCTTATTTTGGTATTAAATAGTCGTGTATCTCTTAAATAGCAGTTGAAATTTAAATACATCTCCAATTCAGATAATCCACTACCACACTATTTCATCTGATTTATTTAGTCTAATATAATCCATTATTTAAATCACTTGAGTAATTAATCTTAGTTTAGTTATATGTAAATACAATGTCATAAAATAATCATAATCAACAACTATAAATTGTCATCACTTTGACTATCTCAATCATCCTTTACTGAAAGTTATTAGAAACCTGAATATGTTATGTAGATTTTTAATTCTTATTATGGTTAATTTAGGGCTTCCCTGATATCTCACTTGGTAAAGAATCTGCCTGCAATGCAGGAGACCTCAGTTCAATCCCTATTCAGGCAGATTGCATGGAGAAGGGACAGGCTACTCACTCCACTATTTTGGGGCTTCCCTTGTATGCCTCAGCTGGTAAAGAACTCACCTGCAATGTGGGTGATCTGGATTCGATCCCTGAGTTGGGAAGATCCCCTTGAGAAGGGAAAAGCTGCCCACTGCAGTATTCTGGCCTTGAGAATTCCATGGACTATACTGTCCATGGGGTCACAAAAGTCAGTCAGGACTGAGCAACTTTCACTTTCACATGGTTCATTTAAAAGAGGAAATTTCATCTTTTTAACTAGAACTCCATAAAACACACTGTCACTTCACTTGCTTTTCTTGTAATCAGTAAGTTTATTTTCAGGAGTATACTAGTCCATATTAAAGAGCCTTTCAAAGTGATAAATATATTTTGTTAGAATATCTGGATATTAAATCATATTTAACATAAATTTGTGCAATTTTAAAATTTGATAACCTCAAGAATTGTGGCCCCTATGATGAATAGGCTACTTTCAGCCCTTGAGCACCAAAGAACTGATGGTTTTGAACTGTGGTGTTGGAGAAGACTCTTGAGAGTCCCTTGGACTGCAAGGAGATCCAACTAGTCCGTTCTGAAGGAGATCAGCCTTGGGATTTCTTTGGAAGGAATGATGCTAAAGCTGAAACTCCAGTATTTTGGCCACCTCATGAGAAGAGTTGACTCATTGGGAAAGACTTTGATGCTGGGAGGGATTGGGAGCAGGAGGAGAAGGGGACGACCGAGGATGAGATGGCTGGATGGCATCACGGACTCGATGGACGTGAGTCTGAGTGAACTCCGGGAGATGGTGATGAAAAGGGAGGCCTGGCATGCTTCGATTCATGGGGTCGCAAAGAGTCGGACACGACTGAGCGACTGAACTGAATTGAGCCCTTACATTTAAAGACAGTTTGTAATCAGTGGAAGGACTGATGCTGAAGGTGAAACTTCAATACTTTGTCCACCTGATGCAAAGAACTGACTCATTTGAAAAGATGCTGATGCTGGGGAAAGAATGAAGGCAGAAGGAGAAGGAAACAACAGAGGATAAGATGGTTGGATAGCATCACCGACTCAATGGACATGAGTATGAGCAACATTTAGGAGTTTGTGATGGACAGGGAATCCTGGTTTGCTGCAGTCCATGGGGTTGCAAAGAGTCAGACATAACTGAACGACTGAACTAAACTAAAATGAACTGAATCTTTTAATGTATTTTTAGTGTAATGAATAAAAATTAGACATACCTACGTATGTGAAATAAAATTATTTTTCTTACTCTTACATACATAGTATTTTTAAATTTTCTTTTTAAGCCTCCTTCATGATATTGATGCAGTTATACATTAGGACTGACAATTATATTACTTTTAATAATATATAAATCTAATTATATACTAATTAGCACATTTTGGCTATATATTTCATATGCATCTCAGAATTTTGCCAATTTTTAATGGTAAGAAACAGTAGCATATTTCTAAATAAGGTGAATATATTCAGTAAATATTTGTTGAATGCCTGATTGCATGTATGTTCAGTCACACTGCACTCTTTGTGACCCCATGGACCCCAGTGCTCCTCTGTCCATGGGATTTTCCAGGCAAGAATATTGGAGTGGGTTGTCACTTCCTCCTAGAGAGGATCTTCCTGACCCAGGAACTGAACCCGTGTTTCCTGTGTTTCCTGCATTAGCAGGCGGATTCTTTACCACTGAACCACCTGGGAATCCACTGGCTGAGGAGATGATCAGTAATTAAAATTAGAAAAGATTTTTTTAGTGAGTGGTACCTATATCTTTTTGTCATTGTTTAAAATATGTTATGTGGTGTTTATCTTGTTCTTTTGTTTAGCACATTGTTGGTTTCTATACATTAGATAAAATAGCTATCTCTCCCAGTTTTGGTGGAGCGGTGTCAGTAGGAGATGAACCTTACTGTTCAACCCTTCCCAAGCTCTTGGTTGTGTCTCAAACCTTTGTTATGCTTTGGAATTTTAAGGACTAAAGGTAAGACAGCATACAAAATGGTTTCTTAAGGTTTCCTTTCATTCTTATGAATATCTACAATTTTTGAGGAAAGCACTGTCTTTTGTAATGTTTGATGATATCTGATTAGAAGTCATGCCAGCCAATTGTATTATCATGTCATTGTCCTTTCTGGCTTTCTTGGAGTCATTTTCAATAATTCATTGAATATATTCATTATTATATTGCTTTACTGGCTTGTTTTCATCTTAGTACTTTTTGGCAAAGAATGATACCAACAAAATGCAGGACTCAATTTAGTTTATTTATGAATACAAGTGTTGTTGTTGAAGACTCACTTTTATCTAAAATAAGTAGAGATGTGTACATGTGCTTATGTCTATATATTAAGTATTACATTTGTTATTCACATAATTCATATTGAAATGAGTAATGAGATAATTAGCAAGAAATTTAAATAATACCTAAAGCACTGATTAGCACACTGAATTTTGTATTAGTCAAAATGTATGGATATAGGACTTCCCCTGGTGACAAGGATTTGATCCCTGGTCTGGGAAGATTCTACATGTAGCACAACTAGAGTCCGCAAGCAGTGACTACTGAGCCTGTGTGCTCAAACTACTGAAGCCTGCATGCCTAGAGCCTGTCTTCCACAGCAAGAGAAGCCACCCACAGCAGTGAGAACCCACACACCACAACAATGAGTAGCCCCTGCTCGCTGCAACCAGAGAAAGCCCACATGCAGCAATGAAGACCAGTGCAACCAAAGCTGAATAAATAAATACATAAAACATTTAAAATGCATGGGTGTAGATATCTTATTACTTTTCCTACTTAAAACCCACGAAACCCATGAAATGCTGCTTAAATGTATGTATGTTAAATGCAAAACTTAGCTAACAAAATTTTGAAGAAAAGAAACAGTGTTTTGTTTTGTTTTTAAATGTGAGTGAGATTAATTAGAGCTAAACAAGCAGCAAAGTTGCTTTTCATCTGCCAGCCAGGAAGAGAGTCCTTACCATGAGCTGAGCCTTTGGACACCATCTTGGAATTTCCAGACGCCAGATAATTGAGAAATGAATGAATGTCTTTTGTTGAAGCCACTCAGTCTATGGTACTTTCTTGCTGCTGCTACTGCTAAGTCGCTTCAGTCATATCTGACTATTCATGACCCCATGGACTGCAGCCCACCAGGCTCCTCCATCCATGGGATTTTCCAGGCAAGAGTATTGGAGTGGAGTGCCATCGCCTTTTCCGATGGTACTTTCTTATGGGAGCCCAAACTAATACATCAGCCAATATCATATTATTGCCTCAAAATGAATTTTTAATCAAAATAATATGTATTAATAATATAAATTCTGGACCCAAAGAAAACTATTTACGGTAATAGAAATATACATAATGTAGCTAATCCTTTGCGACTTTACATTTTTCATTAGTCATAACATTAGCAGCTGTGTTTCTCTTTACTAGAAGATCCTAGAAATAAATGCAGGTGTTCTGGGAGACAAATGCAAATGATATCAACTTCCTCATTTTTTAATCCACTGAGTGTTTAATTATAGAATGCTGTCTTTAGATTTCATATATGTTAATTGTAATGCTTTACAAAATCAATGAAGAGTAAGAGTTAAAATTTCAGAATAGTTCATGAATTATTCTTATCATCTATCTTGTCACTGTTGACAAATGCTCCATATGTTCACAAGTTTTCATGCTTTGCTTGATTTTTAATGTGTTTTGAATATCAATACTTGAATAAAATCATATTTTAAAAGAAGTTAGTAAGCTTTATGTAATTTTAAATGTACTTTTTCATATTATCTATTAGAAAATCCCAGTTTATATTTTTAGCTATATTTACTTAACTCTGTACTAAGCCTAGTAAAATGTGGACAAAGTAAGGCTAGACTCCATATTTTGTACTGTTTTGTGTTTTTAGCAGCAATGGAAAAGCAGCATTTCAGAAGATGTTATGAGATAGTACACAAAAGTTTTATAAATAAGATTTATACATAAATTATTCTGTGTTCCTCCCTCTGTTAGTCACCAATTGGTTCTTATTTGAATGTCTTGAGTACTTTTCATACTTCGATAGAGAATGAGTTTAGGCAAGTTACTTACTCAGTTTTGTCCAGCTCTTTGTGACCCCATGGACTGTAGCCCATGGACTGTAAGAAGATCCAACCAATCCATCCTAAAGGAAATCAGTCCTGAATATTCATTGGAAGGACTGATGCTGAAGCTGAAACCCCAATACTTTGGCCACTTGATGTGAAGAGCTGACTCATTGGAAAAGCCCCTGATGCTGGGAAAGCATGAAGGCAGGAGGAGAAGGAGACAACAGAGGATGAGATGGCTGGATGGTATCAACGACTCAATGGACATGAGTTTGAGTGAACTCCAGGAGTTGGCAATGGGGAGGGAAGCCTGGCATGCTGCAGTCCATGGTCTGCAAAGAGTCAGACATGACTGATCAAGTGAATTGAACTGGACTGTAGCCCACCAGGCTCCTCTGACCATGGAATTCTCCAGGCAAGTATACTGGATTGGGTAGCCATTCCCTTCTCCAGGGGATCTTCCAGACCCAGGGACTGAGCCCAGGTTTCCTACATTGTAGCCAGATTCTTTACCATCTGACCCACCAGGGAAGCCCTGTTTAGTCTCATTGTGCCTCAGTTCTTTTATCTAAAATTAGGATGCTAAGGGTGCTTGACTCATTTTTGCTATGAGGATTATAGGTATTATAAACTTCAAAACAGAGTGCCATATAGAAGTGTTATATAAGCATTAACTATCATCTTCTCAATAAATATTAGCAATATTATTGTTTGTCTGTCATTGATGGAAATCTGGCTACATGCTAAGATGCTTCTCCAAATATCTGTGAACACCAGGTATGTATAATAAATTCAAACTAAATGACTGCAAGTCAGTAAGACCTAGAAGAACATGGACCATGTGTAAGCATCACCTCACATCTCATGTTTCCTTCCACACCAAGAGCAAGAAGGCCTTATGATTGTCATTGTGATTCAGGCTTCTGATTGCAGTCAGATTCACCTCTTCTGGGGACTGATTTATAGAAACACCCCCAAATTCTTTTGCCATTAAAATTACCTCTTCTCCTTCCCTTTAACCTTTCAGTGTTCTCTTTCATTCTCTAGTTTCTATACATTCGGAAGTAAATTTGTAAGCTCTCTACTGGTATGGGCTAACACGGCACATGAATAAGTTCTAATTTGTACTGAACCTTTTTTCAAAGCTACTACTTATTTTTGTCAGATGAAGTACTAGGTTTTACAGTACTTATTTCTGATTCATGCAAAGCTTTTATAAGTGTGTAGAGAAGCACACTTGGAAAGCAAATGACTTACCCAATTTTAGGTAGCTAACAAATGACAAATGCTCATTTCAACTTTGAGTTATGGAACTGAAAAGCATACGCTATTTGAAAAAACTTGACAGGATACAGATAATGCACAAGAAATAAAAATGCACAGCTCACAGTTTAAGAGAAAATCTCACTGTTATTGTGAAGTTTCTAATGGTGAAACAAATAATAGAACAAGGGTCCATAGATTACAGTCATTTATGGATAAGATTTTAGAGCTTGTGCACTTAAAAAGAAGAATTAAAGTTTCATTTTACCTAATCTCTAACAAAAATATATTGTTTCTTTCAAAGATAGGTAATAAACAAAAGTAGCATTATATTTGCCAGCAATAATAGTCAAAGAAATATTAATATCAACTTTTGCAGATATCTCAAATTATTATTTCCACTCATCACTGCTTCAAAATTATCAGTTATTAAATGTATTGCTATATATTATTTATCACATTAACTTATATACCTATAATTCTACTTTTTGTTTTTTTAACTTGATAAGTCAATTTTATATGATATGTTTTTTTGCAAACTTATAGCTTTTATTTGGGCTTCTCTGGTGGTTCAATCAATAAAGAGTCTGCCTGCAATGCTGAAGACCCAGGTTTGATCCCTGGGTTGTGAAGATACCTGGAGAAGGAGATGACAACTCACTCCAGTATTCTTGCCTGGGGAAATCCCATGAACAGATGAGCCTGGTAGGCTACAGTTCATGGGTTCACTAGAGTCAGATATGACTTAGTAACTAAAACCATTTACCTAGCTTTTATTAATGTATTTAAGAATTATTCTGAAAAGTGGCTCATAGTTCTCACCGGACAGTCTAAAGAGCTCATGTACAGAGATTTTTAAGATTCTCTACTAGGGTACAGGATACCTGAAAACATGCAATTTTAACAAATACATCCAAAACATAGGATGATTTATTAGACAACTACAAGTTTAAGACTTTCTTTTATTTCACATGTTGCAAAGAGTAACACAAAAATACAATTACACTATTTGTAATCTAAAATTTCTGACATCTTATGACTGAGCTTAAAATAATGATATGGGGCTAACACTGTATCACAGTGTGCCAACGAATCCCAAGATACCAACTGAAAGCATGTATTAAATTTCTTTATTTGAGACTATATTAACTACTTACATGGTTTTCAGGTCAGAAGAGAAATGGACTTTGGAAAATATCCAGTTATTTTGAGTCATCATGACTTTTACGCATTGGACCGATAGGAAAAAAAAAAAAGATGTAAAATAAAAACAATAAGTAATTATGCATAAAATGAAAAGCACATGACTGCATTAAAATGGGAATAGAGTTGAATGAGCAATATTCCTTTATGAAACAAAATAAAAGCTTTGTTATACATATGAAATGTTTCTTGCTAACTTGAAAAAGTATTTTGTTGAGTAGTATAGAGCTCCAAGATGGAAGATATCACTTGTTAAAGGAAAACTTGGGTAGCAACCACAAGTTTGGTTGTCATCCTATTCAATCTTGAGAATCTCACTGTCTATGAAACTGCTTGTCCTGAATCAGGGGCATTTCAGAATTAGATAACAGAGAGGTTCAGTGAACTGTAATGTGCATTAAGAAATAGAGAATTTCTGTGCTACCTTCACGGAAAATGTCCTTTGGTTCCACTGAGATATGCTGTCACTGACCTGTATTAAACATAAAATGTAATATTGATTTTTAAATGCACTTTTAAATGTATTCTACGCATACTGCTTAGATGAGAGATCTTCTTTTGTACTTACAATAAAACCTTGGTATTTCTACATGATGACTCCACTTACTGGTTTTAGATTAATTCTTTACCAAGCCAAAATGATTTAATGATTTAGCTAAATATGTGAAATTAATTAACTATCACAACTTGTAATAGTTAAGATGAGTGCTCTTTAAGTCAACTTTTGCTACGTTTTCTTTATTTGACTTAAACATTAGCACTAAAAATATTCACATTTGAGGAAATAAACCATGTGTGAATTGACAAATGAAATATGTCCAAATTAAATGAGCCCCTGTAATCACTTGCTTGCTGTGACTTTGCCTAGTGACAGTGGTGGTAGTTTAGTTGCTAAGTTGTGTCCAACTCTTGCATCCCCGTGGATTGTAGCCTGCCAGGCTCCTCTGTCCATGGGATTTTCCAGGCAAGAATACTGAAGTGGGTTGACATTTCCTTCTCCAAGGAATGGTAACATTATTTTAAAAGAAAAATTGTCTTGTTTTACAATGTTCTTTGTTTAATTATTTTGACTGTTTTTAAACCTATGTTAAATAACAATGTGAACACACTCCTGGAGAAGTCAGAATTTATGTCAAGAGTACCTCATATTTAATAAGGAAAATAATAATATATTAAACATTAGAAAATACCCACATTATCAACAATGAAGAACAGGTTAGTAAAAGCATATAGAATGGCTAATAGGCTAATAAAATATTTAAAATATTTTTTTTTACATGTAGATAATGAAGGAAGGATGGAAGGAAAGAGGAGGAAGAAGAGGATGAGAGGAGGAAAAAGAATGCTTCAGTTCAGTTCAGTCACTCAGCCGTGTCCGACTCTCTGCAACTCCATGAATCACAGCACGCCAGGCCTCCCCTGTCCATCAGCAATTCTTGGAGTTCACACAAACTCATGTCCATCGAGTTGGTGATGCAATCCAGCCATCTCATCTTCTGTCATCCCCTTCTCGGGCCCCCAAACCCTCCCAGCATCAGGGTCTTTGCAATGAGTCAACTCTTCAGATGAAGTGGCCAAAGTATTGGAGTTGCAACTTCAGCATCAGTCCTTCCAATGAAAATCCAGGGCTGATCTCATTTAGAATGGACTAGTTGGATCTCCTTGCAGTCCAAGGGACTCTAAAGCTCCTTCTCCAACATCACAGGTCAAAAGCATCAATTCTTCGGTGCTCAGCTTTCTTCACAGCCAACTATCACATCCATACATGACCACTGGAAAAACCATAGCTTTGGCTAGGCAGACCTTTGTTGGCAAAGTAATATCTCTGCTTTTAATATGCTATCTAGGTTGGTCATAACTTGTCTTCCAAGGAGTAAGTGTCTTTTAATTTCATGGCTGCAATCACCATCTCCAGTGATTTTGGAGACCAAAACTATAAAGTCTGACACTGTTTCCACTGTTTCCCCATCTATTTCCCATGAAGTGATGGGACCAGATGCTATGATCTTCGTTTTCCGAATGTTGAGCTTTTAGCCAACTTTTTCACTCTCTTCTTTCACTTTCATCAAGAGGCTTTTTAGTTCCTCTTCACTTTCTGCCATACAGATGGTGTCATCTGCATATCTGAGGTTATTGATATTTCTCCCGGCAATCTTGATTCCAGCTTGTGCTTCTTCCAGCCCAGCATTTCTCATGATGTACTCTGCAAAGAAGTTAAATAAGCAGGGTGACAATATACAGCCTTGATGTACTCCTTTTCCTATTTGGAACCAGTCTGTTGTTCCATGTCCAGTTCTAACTGTTGCTTCCTGACCTGCATACAGATTTATCAAGAGGCAGGTCAGGTGGTATGGTATGCCTATCTCTTTCAGAATTTTCCACAGTTTATTGTGATCCACACAGTCAAAGGCTTTGGCATAGTCAATGAAGCAGAAATAGACGTTTTTCTGGAACTCTCTTGCTTTTTTAATAATCCAGTGGATGTTGGCAATTTGATCTCTGGTTCCTCTGCCTTTCCTAAAACCAGCTTAAACATCAGGAGTTCACGGTTCACGTATTGCTGAAGCCTGGCTTGGAGAATTTTGAGCATTACTTTACTAGCATGTGAGATGAGTATGTGGTAGTTGAGCATTCTTTGGCATTGTCTTTCTTTGGGATTGGAATGAAAACTGACCTTTTCCAGTCCTGTGGCCACTGCTGAGTTTTCCAAATTTGCTGACATATTGTGTGCAGCACTCTCACAGCATCATCTTTCAGGATTTGAAATAGCTCAACTGGAATTCCATCACCTCCACTAGTTTTGTTCATAGTGATGCTTTCTAAGGCCCACTTGACTTCACATTCCAGGACGTTTGGCTCTAGGTGAGTGATAACACCATCGTGATTATCTTGGTTGTGAAGATCTTTTTTGTACAGTTCTTCTGTGATATTCTTGCCACCTCTTCTTAATACTTCTACTTCTGTTAGGTCCATATCACTTCTGTCTTTATCGAGCCCATCTTTGCATGAAATGTTCCCTTGATATCTCTAACTTTCTTGAAGAGATCTCTAGTCTTTCCCACTCTGTTGTTTTCCTCTATTTCTTTGCACTGATCACTGAGGAAGGCTTTTTTATCTCTCCTTGATTTTCTTTGGAACTCTGAATTCAGATGCTTATATCTTTCCTTTCCTCCTTTGCTTTTCACTTCCGTTCTTTTCACAGCTATTTGTAAGGCCTCCCCCAGACAGCCATTTTGATTTTTCATTTCTTTTCCATGGGGATAGTCTTGATCCCTGACTCCTGTAGTGTCACAAACCTCTGTCCATAGTTCATCAGGCACTCTATCTATCAGATCTAGGCCCTTAAATCTATTTCTCACTTCCACTGTATAATCATAAAGAATTTGATTTAGATCATGCCTGAATGGTCTCATGGTTTTCCCCACTTTCTTCAATTTAAGTCTGAATTTGTCAATAGTGAGTTCATGATCTGAGCCACAGTCAGCTCCTGGTCTTGTTTTTGGTGACTGTATAGAGCTTCTCCATCTTTGGCTCCAAATAATATAATCAATCTGATTTTGGTGTTGATCATCTGGTGATGTCCATGTGTAGAGTCTTCTCTTGTGTTGTTGGAAGAGGGTGTTTGCTATGACCAGTGCATTTTCTTGGCAAAACTCTATTAACCTTTCCCTTGCTTCATTCCACATTTCAAGGCCAAATTTGCCTGTTGCTTCAGGTGTTTCTTGACTTCCAACTTTTGCATTCCTGTCCCCTATAATGAAAAGGCATCTTTTCTGGGTGTTAGTTCTATAAGGTCTTGTAGCTCTTCATAGTACCATTCAAGATCAGCTTCTTCAGCATTACTGGTTGGGGCATAGACTTGAATTACTGTGTTATTGAATGGTTTGCTTTGGAGACAGAGATCATTCTGTCGTTTTTGAGACTGCATCCAAGTACTGCCTTTCAGACTCTTTTGCTGACCATGATGGCTACTCCATTTCTTCTAAGGTATTCCTGCCTGAAGTAGTAGATATAATGGTCCTCTAAGTTAAATTCACCCATTCCAGTCCATTTTAGTTCGCTGATTCCTAGAATGTTGACGTTCACTCTTGCCATCTCCTGTTTGACTACTTCCAGTTTGCCTTGATTCATGGATCTAACCTTTCAGGTTCGTGTGCAATATTGTTCTTTACAACATCAGATCTTGCTCTATCACTAGGCACATCCACAGCTGGATATTGTTTTCCCTTTGGCTCAGTCTCATCATTCTTTCTGGAGTTATTTCTCCACTGATCTCCAGTAGCATACTGGGCACTTACTGACCTGGGAGTTCCTCTTTCAGTATCCTATCATTTTGCCTTTTCATACTGATCATGGGGTTGGTATACAAAAAAGAAAGTCAAAATTGAGTAATACTGAAAGAGGAGACCTTAGAAGCACATCTCACCAGCCCTGGAATGTTGAAAAAGTGGAGTCAAATTCAGTTTCCTCTCCAACCTGTGTGAAAGGTTACTGGCTAATAGAAATGAATTATCAGGAAAATAAAAATTAAAAGACATAAAAATATAGTTTATTTTTTATCAGCAGACACGAACTTGTATTTCATGGATACAGTCATAACTAGTATAACAAAAGGAAAAAGAAAAATCTTGCAAATCTATGAATCATATGCATGCCAGGAACTAGCTAAATTCAAAATTCTGGCATTCTGAAATTATAACTAAACAAAGTGAAATAGCATCTTTTTTGTGGGTGTTTGTGTGTTTGTTAGTTGCTCAGTCATGTCCAACTCTTTGTAACCCCATGGACTGTAGCCCACCAGGCTCCTCTGTCCACAGGATTTTCCAGGCAAGAATATTGAAGTGGGTTGCCATTACCTTCTCCAGGTGATATTCCCAACCCAGGGATTAAACCCATGCTCCTCATTGCAGGCAGATTCTTTACCATCTGAACCACCCCGGAAGCCCGGCACCCTTTGTATTAAATATCTATTTGGAAGTTTCAGTAGCTCAGTTGTGTCCGATTCTTTGCTACCCCACAGACTGGAGCCCACCAGGCTCCTCTGTCCATGGAATTTTCAGGCAAGAATACTGGAGTGGAGAGCCATTCTATTTACATCATTTGAATTAACAGTGTCCCAATTTTTAAAGATTTCAATATGACAAATGAGCTTGCTTCTTTATTTTAAACTTGTCTAATTGAAAATGGATTGATGGTGGTGCTACACCAAGGGAAAGTTTAAATTACTTCTGTGCACTTGAAAAGTGGCTTTAACAAAGTATAACTCAAAGGTAAAAAGCCACACATATTTAAAGTATGTAATTTGATACTTTTCAACATACACATCCATGAAATGCCATCAAGATCAAGATAATCAACAGATGGAATACTCAAGAAAGTGTCCTCATCTTTGGTATAATCTCTCCCCACAGCACCTCCTCTCTGGTATCCCAGAAACTACTCATCTGTGGGAGATCTGGATTTGATCCCTGGGTTGGGAAGATCTCCTAGAGAAGGAAATGGCAACCCACTCCAGTACTCTTGCCTGGAAAATCCTATGGTAAAGGAGCCTGGTAGGCTACCGTCCATGCGGTCACAAAGAGTCGGACACAACTGAGTAACTTCACTCACTCACTCACTCATCTGTCACAGCAGGTTATCTTACAGTTTCTACAATTTTTAGTAAATGGAGCTGCGTGTTGTTTGCTCTCTGTCTGGATACTCTTACACAGGATAATTATCATTTGGGGATTTATTTATGTTGTTGCACACATGAAATGTTCAGCTTAATAGAATCACATTTAATTGTTATACCAAAACTTTATCCATTTACCTTTTTTCCAGATTATGGTTAATACAAATACAACTCTTATGTATGATTGTCTTTGTAAAGACCTAGGGTTTGATTTCTCTTGGGTCTAGGGGTACAATGTTTAGGTCAGAAGATAAGTGTTTGCTTAGCCTATACTACACTCTTTACAAGACTTTGTATGCCCTTCAGTGGTGGGTGAACTTTCCACTCCTTCATAGGTGAGAACTGGCACTATTTTAGGCTCTATGTCAACTCCAAGTACTGCGTTACCTGTAAAAACAGATGGCTGTTTCCCCAGGCAAGAGCAGTTTTTCATCCACATGAATTAAGCAGTGCTCAGCTAAAACTCTGAGGAGGACTCTTTTTGAGCATTTCTCTTATGTTGGCCATACTATTCTGCAAATGAGCTGCCTTATCTTTTACAAAGACTTAACTCCATAATTTTCTTCAACCTGGGCTCTGAATTCAATACGGTAGTTAGGAAATTCTCTCAACATGGTAAACTGAAACAATCTTAGGACTTAGTTCATTTGTTTCTCATCTCCTAGGGATCACTGCTCTTCGTTTTCTGATATCTAGTATTTTTATTCCATTGTTAGATATATTTTATCTGTTTTAGCAAGGAGAGTCAATCTGATCCAAGTGACTTCATTTTGACTCGAACTTAGTGTTTTCTAGGAGAGTTTAATAAATACTTAGAAATATAGAAATTGTCAAGTACCACCTTCTAGAGAAAACATGGAAATTGAAGAAGATAGTCTTTAAAATTTAAGAAACTTAATTTATAATTATACATACCATATATGAAAATAAGTAAGTTAAGTTATGGGGCTTCCCTGGTGACTCAGTGGTAAAGAATCTGCCTGCCATTTCAGGAAACATTTCCATCTTCCTGGGTCAGGAAGATTTCTTAGAAAAGCAATGGCTACCTACTCCAGTATTCTTGCCTGGAGAAGCCCATAGATAGAGAAGCCTGGTGGGCTATATTTCACTGGGTCACAAACAGTCAGACACGACTTAGCAACTAAACAAGTTAAGTTATATTTTTAAAATTAATCTTAAACCTTTCCTCAAGGTCCCCTTTCAACATTACTCTGTAAATCTAGGTTAAAATTATATGTACCTGATTCACTTATAATTTAAATGGATTTGGGGTTCATGATTTTTCTGTATAAGTATGTTTAATTTGATATAAATTGCAAAATGCTTTTATATGGTATTTGAAGATAATGTATGTACATGATTACCTATTTCATTGTCAAAACACTTAAATTATGAAATGTGTCATAACTTACTATAGAAACTGTGGCCTTCCTTTTTTAGGAACCTCCATACTGTTCAGTTTTAAGGACACAATAACTAGCTCAAGAGGTGTCACTGGCCAACTCTTGGGTAAGTAAAGCTTAAAAATAATTAATACTATGAATAGATTATAGCCCATGGAACAGTACAGTCATCCAAAAATCCATACTTAGGTAAATAAAATGAATTAAGTGAAAGTTTGATGAAGGTTAGAAAATATATAAATATTCAAATTTTTAAATTACTTACAAATTTAAAAAGAAAATATATAACTTTACAGTGGAGATGCCTGGCAGACACAAGCTTGATCAAGTGCTCAACACTAACATCAACAGTTTGGGGGAGAAAGAAAAAAAAAAAAAAAGCCATGTCCTACTTTATAAGACGAAGCAAGGAGAACATAAAATCAGTGATGATACTCCTGTCAAAGAGACATATACCTGAACCTCATCATAAGGAAATACTCAAATTAGTCAAAATTAAAGTTCATCCCATTCAGGTTGATAGGCATCCACCAAAATAAGTGTTCTATAATCTTTAAAAGGGTCAAGGAAATGGAAGTCAAGAAAAGACTCTGGACTTGAGAAATTAAAGAGACATAAACAAGTAAATATAACACAAGATAACAGTTAACATACTGTATCATTTTTCTCTAAATAACCTTGCAAAAATTTGTGAACTATGGATGGAGTACAAGAATTAGATGTTAACAAGAGTGAAAAGGTTGGCTTAAAGCTCAACATTCAAAAAACTAAGATCATGACATCTGGTCCTATCACTTCATGGGAAATAGATGGGGAAACAGTGCAAACAGTGACAGACTTTATTTTGGGGGCTCCAAAACCACTACAGATGGTGACTGCAGCCATGAAATTAAAGACACTTACTTCTTGGAAGGAAAGTGATGACCAACCTAGATAACATATTGAAAAGCAGAGACATTACTTTGCCAACAAAGGTATGTTTAGTCAAGGCTATGGTTTTTCCTGTGGTCATGTATGGATGTGAGAGTTGGACTGTGAAGAAAGCTGAGCGCCAAAGAATTGATGCTTTTGAACTGTGGTGTTGGAGAGACTCTTGAGAGTCCCTTGGACTGCAAGGAGGTCCAACCAGTCCATCCTAAAGGAGATCAGTCCTGGGTGTCCATTTGAAGGAATGATGCTAAAGCTGAAACTCCAGTACTTTGGCCACCTCATGCGAAGAGTTGACTCACTGGAAAAGACTCTGATGCTTGGAAGGATTGGGGGCAGGAGGAGAAGGGGACGACAGAGGATGAGATGGCTGGATGGCATCACCGACTCGATGGATGTGAGTCTGAGTGAACTCCGGGGAGTTGGTAAAGGACAGGGAGGGCCTGGCGTGCTGCTATTCATGGGGTCACAAAGAGTCGGACACGACTGAGCAACACTGAACTGAATGTGTTGATAATGGTTTTCTGACTTAGATGGCTGTGTTGTAATTATGTGTTGGTCAAAAATTTCATTCAGGATTTTCCATAACAGCATATGGGAAATCCGAAGAAACATTTTGCCAAGCAAATATGCAACAAAGGTCTTTTTAGTAGGACATATATACTTTTATAGTAATAATAATGGGATATATTGAAAAGCAGAGACATTACTTTGCCAACAAAGGTATGTTTAGTCAAGGCTATGGTTTAAAAGACCATAAAGTTCGGCAGAAGCCTTTATATTAGTACAGGGATAAGTTGAATTTGTTTGTAAATCTGAGAAAATTACTCAATGAAAAAAATGAAAATGAAGGTACAGAAAATATCAACTAAATGATTTAAAATAGTGAAGTGCCCAGTAGTATAAGAAATGAGCAGGAGTCAACATTTTCACAGAATCTGGGGACAGGGATAGTGAAAAAGGTAACTGAAGTTAAAGAAATGTTTTCCCATGCAGACCCAATGAAAGCCTCCACATTTGATGACCTCTATTTCCTCAGTGAAGTTGGAGCCAATGCAGGAAGAAATAGAGAATGCCTGAAACTCTAAATAATAGTTTATTGAAATGAATTGATTAACAAATCTCAATACTTAATGAAAGTGGGAAAAAACATGTACAATGGAGTCAACTGGAGATGAATATGAATAAAAGAAAAGAAAAGGAGCACTAATGGTCTATCTGAATTTAGAAGTTATTAATTTACAGAGAAATAATGCATTTTTCCTGGCTATTCTCAGCTTCTTTTATGGAGAACTGAACAATAATGTTAACTTATACTTTCATACTGCTTTAAATTTACAATTCTATATTTAATCCTGTGGAGGCTGTGAGTAAGGTTCCATAGTCTTACCTGGAACTGTGAGGTACTTGATTATTAAGTGGTGTTCCAAGACCTCAGGATGGGAAGTGACCGAACTAAAATGTAGATTGAGGTCATTTGACTTCAGTATTCTGTGGTCAAAATTCCTCATGTTGGATACTTCATTGTGAATATACTGACCTGTGTTTGAAGTGTTTGCACTGTCTAGTCTGCACTATTAATACAATAAGGAGAATTCAGATGAAGAATGTAACTCTTTGTGACCCCCACGGACTGTAGCCCAACAGGCTTCTCTGTCCGTGGGGATTCTGCAGGCAAGAATACTGGAGTGGGTTGCAATTCCTTTCTCCAGGGGTTCTTCCCAACTCAGGGATCAAAATCAGGTCTCTCTCATTGAAAGAAGATTCTTTACCATCTGAACCACCAGGAAAGCCTACTAATACAATACAGGAGAATTCAGATAAACAATGACTGGGAAAATGGGCTCAATCAAGAGTTTGGTGTCTTTATAATAGGAAAGAGTTAGAGTTTAGGGGCTTCATGAAGAAAAGACATTTAAACAAAGATGTATGTTGCCCTTCCATTATATGTAAGAATTTTTTATCTCATAATCTTCATTCATTAAAAGCAAGAAGATTTGACCATGTTCTTTATACTTTAATTTTTGTAAAGTTGTCTACTATAATAATGGAGAATGTACCTTCACACCAATCTAGTTAGAGTAAAATTAAAAGTCCTCCAATATACTTAATATGGATAGTAGTTATGCTTTCATTTTCATCTCTCTTAAATGTTTAACTCAATAGTTTTATTGTCCAAGACTGTTGAGTTCAAGTACAAGATTATCACTGTAGCCACACTAGGCTGCCAAGCCTGACTCAAAGAAAATGTAAAGACACATCAGGCCTTTTGCTCTTTCAGTAAAGATTCTGTAATATATACAGAAGAATAGAAATGCTCAAGATCACACTGAACTATGTCCTTAAGCTCATTGCATTGGATAATTCTTGAATGTCTCTAATACATGGTAAGGACAGAAATTTAGTAATGGGAATTAATATGACTTATGGAATAATGAAATAGGCTCAGAACGAGTTTGGGGAATGTAGTATCCATAAATTATAACTTTTATTATTTTTAATATTTTAATTTTATTTTTACAAGTATTTCCCATTCTGATCTAGGAATTTTCATATAGAGAAGATAACAGATGAACTAACTGTATTGATAGTCCAGATAAGGATTCAAGATGAAAGTCCATCAAAAAAATCCTGAGGGTAATAATCCTAAATTGAAGGCCCATTCTGAGATACACTCCTTTGTACCTATCAGAAATGTCTTATAGACACATAGGACCACTTAGCTACAACTGGAAGCTCTTTAATTAAACACAAACCCAAGAATATTGTCTTTGAAACCTGGGAATATAGGGAATGTATTGTATAATACCTTTTAAAGTAAACTTAATTCACCCATTTGAAAATAGAACATTATAGTTTTCTTATATAAGACTGTTATAGTAGATGCAGAAAAGATGTAAAAAACCACCAAAATGGTTTTGAACCCATACTACTAAAAATGGATGACAAAATAATTTCATTGTTCAAAGTAGCAATCATGGATCAGTAATTATTAATAGCGGGCTTCCCTAGTAGCTCAGCGGGTAGAGAATCCACTTGTAATGCAGGAGACCCTGGTTCCATCCCTGGGTCAGGAAGATGCCCTGGAGAAGGGATAGACTACCCACTTCAGTATTCTTGAGCTTCCCTGGGGGCTTCTGTGGTGGTTCAGACAGTAAAGAATCTGCCTGCAATTCAGGAGACTCCGGGTCCAATCCCTGGGTCAGGAAGATCTCCTGGAAAAGGGAATGGCAACCACCTCCAGCATTCTTGCCTGGAGAATTCCACGGACGGAGGAGCTTGACAGGCTACAGTCCACAGGGTCACAAAGAGTCAGACACGACTGAGTGACAAATGCCTTCAATTTCAATTACTAATAGCATGAATGTGTATGTAATATTCAAATCTTATATTGTATGTATATATATTAGTGATCGTGAAGTGAAAGTGAAGTCGCTCAGTCGTGTCGGACTCTTTGCGACCCCGTGGGCTATAGCCCACCAGGCTCCTCTGTCCATGGGATTCTCCAGGCAAGAGTACTGGAGTGGGTTGACATTTCCTTCTCCAGGGGATCTTCCCAACCCAGGAATCGAACCCCTGTCTCCCGCATTGCAGGCAGACGCTTTAACCTCTGAGCCACCAGGGAAGCCATTATAATAATAAAGATTAAAGATTATTAGTCATCATTTGACCTAATAATTTAGGGCAGCTAAATGAACATAGTGAAATTAAGACATACACCTTATGTGGTCAAACAACATACTGCCCTTAATTTTATTATTTGGTAAGAAGAGAAATGGAGAAGGAAATGGCAACCTGCTTCAGTATTCTTGCCTGGAGTATCCCATGGACAGAGGAACCTGGTGGGCTACAGTTCACGGTGTCACAAGAGTCAGAGACGACTGAAATGCCTAAGCACCAAGGAGAGAAAGATTTCTGGAACTCAAGGTATGGTATTTGGAAACCAAGATGTGCATTCAGGAATAATTAAATCGCAGTTGAGGTCTTTTGTTTTCCATAGTTCTCTTTTCTTCCTACCCACAATTTGTGACATCAGTACTATATACATCTGGTATCTTGCTCACATCTATGTTCTCAGCACATTGTGGAGGAACCCTGGATTCCATGGACCTGAGAATTCTGCATCTGATAATTCAGTTTACTTATTGGATTATGACATTAACCTGTGATTTCATTTTCATATTTTCTAGCTTTTTGATGTCATATTGTGACATATAAATTGAAAAAAAAACACTAAATCATAGTGTTCTCATGAAGGTCAATAATAAAACCAATTTTAAATGGAAACAGTTATTTGATGGCAAATCATTAATAATCAAATTAAAGTAACTTTAAGGTGTTATTTTTTTCAGTGGACATGAATTTGAGCAAGCTCATGGAAATAGTGATGGACAGGGAAGGCTGGCATGCAGCAGTCCACGGGGTCACAAAGAGTCAGACACAACTGAGCAGCTGAACAACAAAAACAAATTTTTTCATCTGATCACTTTCCTTGTTCTTTAACTGATTTTCTTAAGCTCACATTGTATAGTATAAGCTATAGCATAGTATAGTCACTGTTAATAACATCAATTTTCAAAGCATTACTGCTCTGTTGGCATTACCCATGAGCATTATATCCCATATAACATCAACAAACAAGACAGGAGTATGTACATATTCTCTCTTCTTCTAAGAAGAGATATAATTTCTTGGAGGGAATTCCTTAACAGGGGAGATCTTTATATATAGAATGTCACCCTTGGTTTAATCAATTATCAGAATTCTGCATTACATTTCTTTTTTCGCAGATATTTTCTGGGTGAGCTTTTATACCTTTTAAATAATTTATTATATCTAAAATTTAAAGGATTAATTAAAATGATTAATTAACCAACATTTTAAAAATCATTTTAAAAACAGTAGTTTGAGTGAGGTAACTCATTTACTTACTCTCAGTTATTTTCAATGTGACTTTTTTGGTGGAAAATCAGAATTTCCTTAAATGCTACTAACTGGAAATCAAATTGAACCCCTGGAATAAATAGCTTGGCACTGAAAAATAAAATAAAATGGGTGAGCCCAGTGATACATTATAATGTATCCAAATTAAGTACATTTCTATGTTTCTTGTATCTTTTAACTACTCTAAAGTCTTCAACTGGCTGAAATTTAAGAAATATGTTTCAATCTTTAGTTTTAAGAAACTGTATTTCCTCAATCAGGCATTAAGGAAAGCATAAAATATTAAGACTCATATTGTTTTCTGCACTTTTCAGATGATAATGAAACAAGAACTTTAAATAGGAAGGGGAATATTTAATTTGCCTCTATTAATTTTTAATTGAAAAAGCCTGTAAAGATATAGAGGATTTTGAAAAATTCACTCAAATGTAGTAATATTCCAATGTCTATGTAAATTCCAGCTGTATCCTACTTTTTGTGGGACTGAAAGCAAATAGAAATGAATATATTTCATGTTAAAAATGATGTAGAGTATATTGTGTACAACCATATCATGTAGTTTTCTATTATATAATCTGATCTGAAGGATATGGTTGTTGTTTAGTCACTAAATTGTATCCAACTGTTTGCAATCCTATGGATTGGAGCATGCCAGGCTTCCCTGTTCCTCACCATCTCCTGGAGCTTGCTCAAACTTATGTCCATTGAGTCAGTGATGCCATCCAACCATCTCATCCTTTATCACCCCCTTCTCCTCCCACCTTCAGTCTTTCTAACATCAGGGTCTTTTTCAGTGAGTGGGCTATTTTCATCAAGTGGTCAAAGCATTAGAGCTTCAGCTTCAGCATCAGACCTTTCAGTGAATATTCAAGGTTGATTTCCTTTAGGATTGACTGGTTTGATCTCCTTGCTGTCCAAGGAATTCTCGCCATATTATCAGTAAACCTTGCTCTTCTCCTAATTAAGAAATAGCCATAACACCATTTCATACTGTTTAACAGATATGACGTGCCTTTTCACAAGTCTTTTCAGATGCACCTGGAATACCTCTCTTACTCATAAATGTCAGTTCATGTCACCTACATTTTGAGGTTGTTATAACATCTTTGATTAAAAGAATCACTCCCTACTCTGCCCCAGCTCTGATCACTCACCCCTGTTACACTATCTATACATTTATAAATCATTTTCTCAACTTCATGTAAGTTTACTGAAGTGAAAAGCTGCTTAATTTATCCTCCCATAAACAGTATCAGGTAGAGGACTCATAAAACTAATTACATAATTTTAATAGACACTAGGAAGGCAATTTTCTTCTCTTCTCTTTACTGATTTAGGAAACAGTTGTATAAAATAATGTGTGTATGTATATGAATATACGTGTATGAGTATATATATGTGTGTATATATGTATATGTATACATATATAGTTTAGCAATAAAAATAATAAAGTGTTAATAATATTATACCATGGATGATCTGAAAACATTATGATACGTAAAAAAATCTGCCAAAAGAACCACAAAGTGTACGTATTATTATATTTCCATTAACATAAATACAGCCACAGAAGTAGTTTACTATTTAGATTATAAGATTTGAGTTTAGCTAGAGTGAAGGAACAGATGATAGGGAAGTGACAGCTCAAAGGAAAGGAGTGTCTTTCTGGTGAAAAATGTTCTGGTATTGACTGTGGTGATGGTTGCAGATATCTTTGGATACACTAAAAAATATCAAATGTACACTTTAAATGGGTGAACTGTACAGTATACAAATTAGATCTCAATAAAGCTATAAATTCATGGATGAACATATAAGTGGGAAGCAAGGAATTATAGGTGAATTTTTGTTTCATATATTTTAAGTCAATTAATATACGTGACAAGATTTTTCCTTGCTAACATTTTGATATATTCCATGAAAACAAAATGATAAACTTAGCCAAATATATTTTTATTTACATTTTTACTATGAAATCTTGATGAGATTTTTAGTTGCATCATGATTTTTCATATTATTTAACGATTTTATGATGAAAGAATATGACAGTAAAATTTATCTATTTTCAGTATCTTTTCCACAAAAAAGTCATTTGTATTTCTTGTGATCCAGCATTTCTTTGTGAAAATGAGGAAATATCTAGCTTTATTTGAACTTTCCAAAGAAAAAAACTTTGAAAAAATCAGAATTAAATGGCATAAAAATGGGAAAAAAACCAAAATTATCCTTAGATTTACTGTTTATATATTAGCTATGAAGAAAGCTAAACATTTTTGTTTGGTAATGGTCAAAAAGTAGTAGTGTAAAAAACTGAGAAAAACAGAAATTTGCATTCAGATTTGTACTAAATTTCCATTTATAGATTTCAGACTTTTTTTAAAAAGAAGATTCCCTGAACTAGAAATTTTGCAAACAGGATGTTTTTCACTGGACTATATCTGAAACTAAGGTAAGGAAGGGGTAAAAGGAACTGAAGTTGAGTAAAAATTTAAGCTGGTATAAGGAGATCAGCCCTGGGATTTCTTTGGAAGGAATGATGCTAAAGCTGAAACTCCAGTACTTTGGCCAACTCATGCCAGAGTTGAGTCATTGGAAAAGACTGATGCTGGGAGGGATTGGGGGCAGGAGAAGGGGACGACCGAGGATGAGATGGCTGGATGGCATCACTGACTCGATGGACATGAGTCTGAGTGAACTCCGGGAGTTGGTGATGGACAGGGAGGCCTGGCATGCTGGGATTCATGGGCTCGCAGAGTCGGACATGACTGAATGACTGAACTAAACTGAACTGAATGGTGGTCACAGCCCATCCTGTGGGCAAGTCTGGAGCTGAGATGGACCTTTAAAGATGTCCTTCATTAAAATAAAGGGCCTGGGATTTCTTTTTTTTTAATATATTTTATTGAAGTATAGTTGATACACCTTGTTAGGTTAATTTCTGCCATATAGCAAAGTGATACTATATATATATTTTTATTTTTTTATTTTTTAATTAAATTTATTTATTTTTTTAATTACAATACTGTATTTGTTTTGCCATACATTGACACGAATCAGCCCTAGGTGAACACAGTCTCCCAATGCCGAAGCCCCCTCCCACCTCCCACCCCACATCCTCTACTTGAATCATCCTGTGCATCAGCCCCATGCATCCTGCATCCTACATTGAACATAGATTGGCGCTTCGTTTCTTACAAGAAAATATACATGTTTCATTGCCATTCTCCCAAACCATCCCACCCTTTCCCTCTCCCTCAGAGTCCAAAAGTCCACTCTATACCTCTGTGTCTCTTGGTTGTCTCACATATAGGGTCATCATTACTGTCTTCTACATTCCATATATATGTGTCAGTATACTGCATTGGTGTTTTCTGGCTTACTTCACTCTGTATAATCGGTTCCAATTTCATCCATCTCATTAGAACTGAGTCAAATTTATTCTTTTTAAGGGCTGAGTAGTATTCCATAGTGTATATTTACCACAGCTTTCTTATCCATTTATCTGCTGATGGACATCTAGGTTGCAATATAATAATTTTATAATACTATTTTAAAGTTATTATTAATTTGTCTTCTTTATTATTGCATTTCTTCATTGATTTTGTAACTGGGTTTTCCCATACATTTTTTAAAAACATTTATATATATTTTAGCCCTGCATTCCTTGAGCATCCTCTCCAATACTCAACTTTGCAGTTGCCTCTGCCACAATGCCCATATAGTGCCTGTATAGAGACAGGTGTTTAGGAGTTCAGTGCCACCCCATGATGATGAGAAAATTAAAGTGCAGTATTGACAGCTGACACCTGGCATTTGGCCTAGTTCCCCTCAGATATGTTGTCATATTCCCGTGCTGAAAATCAATATTTTTCACAGACTATCAACATCAGATATGGGTTATCTGTGATCATGATGGAAGGTGAAAACAATTATACCACTATATATAAAAAAGCATGGAAACCAATATACAGTACAGTCACATAGATGACCAAACATCCCTTCTCACCAGCTAACTTGAGTGGCTACTGCTTATCTTCCAAAGACAACTCATCTTAGTTTCATTCCTCTAACATCCCATGTAGAAATCAGTATGACCCCAGTCACTGACTACACCACTCCAAAAGACTCCCATTTTCTTTGAAATCTCCTTCCATTCACTGTAAAAGTGAAAGTGTTAGTCTTTCAGTCATGCCCAACTCATTGTGAACCCATGGACTATAGTTCACCAGGCTCCCCTGTCCATGGGGTTTCCTAGGCAAGAATACTGGAAAGGGTTGCCATTTCCTCCTCCAAGGGATCTTTCCAACCCAGGATGGGACCTGGGTCTCCTGCACTGCAGGAAGATTTTTTACTGTCTGAGCCACCAGGGAAATCCCTTTCAATTCACTGAGGCTGTCCAAATCTTATAACAAGTGCCTGTTCATCACCTTGGTTCCTTTGTCACATTGAGTTGTAAACGCAGCTCTGTTTGACTGCAAGTGTATGATCTTTGGACTTCCCCAGGGGCTCAGATGTAAAGAATCCACCTTTGATGCAGGAGATACAGGAGACACTGGTTTGATACCTGGGTTGTGAAGACCCCCAGGAAGAGGGCATGGCAACACACTCCAGTTTTCATGCTTGGAGACTCCCATGGACACAGGAGCCTGTCAAGCTACAATCCATATGGTAGCTCAAACTCGGGCATGACTAAAGTGACTTAGCATGCACATAGCACATTCGACCTTTGCCTCTTTTTTTTTTTTTTTTTTTTTTTTAACAATGACAGTGATGTTGAATATCTTGGCTCAGTTCATATTTTCGGGATTCTGTCTATATTGTCCTTCTCTAAGTCTATATCCATAGCTTCCAGGGGAATTCAATCCAAGTACTTTTCCCTTTATCTTTTCATAGATTGAAGAAATGTATCCATGCTGTATAGCTTTCCATAATATATCTGTATCAGTCTCCCATCTTAAAAGAAACATTTTTAAATTACTTTATTATATTATTTTGAATCAGAAGCCCAGCAGGTCTACCACTTCAGCCTGCTCTCCATTTTTGTTTTTATCTTTATGTCCTGCAGAGATGTTTATCTTGTCTGAAATCCTCATTAAAACATTCTGCCTTTCTCTTTACCTGTTAGTATTGTGTGTTTTGGGCAGAAGTTAAACATAACAGAGCCAACTTCACCAATGAAATAGCACTCATATGTTGGTATTATGTACTTTAAATTTTAGACAGAATGAATTGAACATTGCTTATAAAATCAAAGTCTCTTAATAACCAGCACAAATCTATTTCTTTTTCTATCCCCAAGACAACTCACTTTCATGAGTGTGATATATCTTTTCTATTTATTTTTTTAACTTTTCTATGGAACATGTGGAAACATGTACAATTTATTATTCTTGATCTGTGCTTTAAAATTTATGCAAACAGCACTGTTGTATTTGTATCATGAAAAAAATACTGTTGAGTGTATTTTCACTCAACAGTCTGGTTTTAAATCTGTCTATGCTGGTATCCATATTTAAAATATTTCCCTTTGACTGCTGCATCATAACCAGTATATTTAAATATCACTCTTCAATTGAAGGACATTATCACTGGAAAATAAATATACTATTTTTTATTATAGCTATCAGGGAAACATATATATATATATATATATATATATATATATGTGTGTGTGTGTGTGGACATGGATATCTTAGAGAAAGCACATGTGCTAAAGCCACTTGGAGATGTTCAAGGCATCCTGTAGGGCTTTTTTTTTTTCTTTCCAGAATTAGGATAAATTTTAATTATACTTGAATTCCCTACATTTATAAGATATCTGAAATGTCCCTATGTAGTCTATTCTCTGTTTTTCATGAGATAATTTGAAATTTGTGCAAAGTTGGGTCATTTAAATCTTCTCTTTCCTATCTTGCTGATTTTAATAGCTTTTCTCCATTTGAAGGGTTAATACTTAAATGAATAAGTTGATGTGTCTGATAATCTGGAGCAATGACTATATAACAGCATTTTAAATTCTACAGAAAATTTCTGTTTATCTTCCTAAGGTTTAAGAAAATCCTTAATTATAGCTGTTAACTTGACTTTAGATCTGGAATTTAAATGTGACTTCTATTTATCTACCCCCTACCTTGTGGTTTTATATTGTGATTATTCCTTTCCTTAGAAAACCTAAATGAATTGCAGCTAATTTAGAAGGTCAGAGAAAAGAGCAGAGGGAATAAAAAGACTGTAAGTGTTGTGCAGACATGTCTGATTAGAAAGAATGGTGCAGGAAGGGCCAGTTTCAGAAGGATACAGCCCTTGAGGGATCTGGTCTTGGATTTAGAATTTTATTTCTGAGTCTCTACATACTAATTGAGACTTCCCTGGTGGCTCAGATAGTAAAAGCGTCTGCCTACAATGCAGGAGACCTGGGTTTGATGCCTGGGGTGGGAAGATCCCCTGGAGAAGGAAATGGCAACCCACTCCAGTATTCTTTCTTGGAAAATTCCATGGAGAGAGGAGCCTGGTAAGCTACAGTCCATGGGGTCGCAAAGAGTCAGACAGGACTGAGCGACTTCACTTCACTTCACATACTAATTAAAGAAGCTGACCATTTAATGTTTAATATTTTGTCTCATTTTATTCAATTTCCTCTAAAATACATTACTTTTTAGTTCTTGCTGTGTAAAAACAAAAAAAAATCCTATAATGATCATTGTTAGTTGAAGACAGAATTTTGTCTTTTATAAAAATAGGTGCAACTTTGTATAGGAAGTATTTCAGAAGGACGCTGAAGCTTTGACACGGACATTTCCTAACAGGAAAGAGAAGCCACGATGGCCAGTTGGCAGTGGTTTAGTGTTGAGTTTCCCAGCAAAGCAGAGGCTAGCCATAAAAATGACAACCTGACCATTATTGACCCCAAGCATGGCTCAACACAGTGCCGGAAAGTGATTTTATGAAGGTTCTGTAGTAGACCCAAAATCTCTGTTGGCAGTTCCTCTCTTCTCATAAAAATCTAACAATTCTAACCATTAGTTTTCAGAATTATATTTCATTTCCAAGCCTTTCTACATTGTTAGATACCATAGTCAATTTTAAAGAGCATATACTTGGATTTTAGAAACAACCTGAAGGTCTCTGGTTTTAAATTGCAAAATGTAGCCTCTTTATATGAACATTCATTACTCATACATTTAGATTTATTTTAACTTGTTGGTTCTATCTAGTCTTATTTTCTTTGGTTATTTTTTCTGAATTTTCATAAGATTTGATTCATGTCAATGTATGGCAAAACCGATACAGTATTGTAAAGTAGAATAAAGTAAAAATAAAATTAAAATAAATAAAAATTAATTTTTATATGACACCAGCTATGTGCAATGTATGCATTTTAATTTTACTCTTTTAGTGACTTGCTTAGTTGCTAAGTTGTGTGATCCTAGCCCACCAGGCTCCTCTGTCCATAGGATTTCTCAGGCAAAATACTGGAGTGGGTTGCCATTGCCTATCTACTCCAGGGAGCTTCCCAACCCAAGGATCAAACACTCATCTCCTTCACAGGCAGACTCTTTACCACTGAGCCATCAGATGAATTATCATTGTATTATTAATAAATAATAACACATAATATATAATAATAAAGTGATAATTCATCTGATGGCTCAGTGGTAAAGAGTCTGCCTGTGAAGGAGATGCAGGTTTGATCCTTGGGTTGGGAAGCTCCCCGAGTAGATATTTTAATGAAGAACTTTTACTTCCTGCTGATTTAAACCTCCTAAGTTTCCATAGTTTTAAATTTGTTGGGATAGTTTGTCATTTTAAGACAATACTTACTATTCCATAATTATGACTTAGATTTATATAACTATTTGATTAATTTCTGTGATCACTTTGGGTAAATTATACCTTTAGCCCATGCTACACTTTTATCATAGTATATCTGCTTTAAGAATAGTCGGTCTGTGTTACTTAGTCGACAGTCTACTAAGTAAAAATTCTTAGTAGTATATGATTAGAGTACTAAGTCACATCAGTCATGTCCAACTCTTTGCGATCCTTTGGACTAGAGCCTACCAGGCCCTTCTATATATGGGATTCTCCAGACAGGAATACTGGAGTGGGTTGCCATGCCCTCCTCCAAGGGATCTTCCTGACCCGGTGACTGAACCCTCATCTCTTTATGTCTCCTGGATTGGTAGGTGGTTCTTTACCACTGGTGCCACCTGGGAAGCCTGGCATATGTCTAAAGTGCTTTTATTTCACTCTTAGTAATGAAGGAAAATAAAACTTGTTATAGGATTCCAGATTGAACTTTTTTGTTCAATATCTGAAAGACATACTCAAGTCTCTTTTACTCAGATTAGAAATCTGAGTCAATCTCTTTGCCATTCTATCATAACTAATATCATTTTCACCCTAATTGCTTTGTCCTTCCCCTCTTATTTTCAGGTTTTATTATTTAATGTATTAATATATGTGCTTAACATGCTTAAAATGCATCTTTCTCAGTATATATCCATTTTTCAAATATGAGGATTAATATCTTTCTTTAATTTCAAATAATTTTCTATCACTTAATCTCTATTCTCTATTAACAATTTTGGATATGCTAATAATTAAAGTTTTCTTGGTAAGCTCTTTATCTCTTAAATTTTGCACCTAGTTAATATTTTTTATTCCTCTAACTCTTTTGATTCATTTTGAAACATTTCTTCACTTCTCTCATGCAGTTTGCTGATTCTGATACTAGCTGTGCACAGTTTTAAAGAGTTCCTATTTTTTCCCCAATGACTATATTTTATTAAAACAATTTTCATTTTTTTCCAAATGTGTCTGTTCTTATTTGGTGGGTATTATCACCTCCCTCTGCTGAAAATATAGATACTTTAAAAATACTTTTACATTTTTTAAATAACTTTTTAGAATGCACTGTTACCCTAATCTAATCAAGCATAAAGTTGCCCTTTTGTTGGATCTATTGAAATCATATCAGTCCAATCAGTTCGTATCAGTTCATATTGATATAAAAGTATCAATCATGGGTTTGAGCTTCCCCTTGAAATACAAAATATTTTTGTGAACTCATCTTTGAATATGCTTTCGGATGAGTGAGTGAGTGAAGTTGCTTAGTCCTGTGTGACTCTTTGTGACCCTGTGGACTGCAGCCTACCAGGCTCCTCTGTCCATGGGATTTTCCAGGCAAGAGTACTGGAGTGGGTTGCCATTTTCTTCTTCAGGTGAATACACTTTTAGATCCTCAAAAATTGTGTATTATATTTCTTTGTTTATCATGGAATTGCTGAGAAAAATGATGGAATTGAATGCAATTTATCAGCTGTTTGAGGTTTATAGTCATTACAGAGATATATCTAGCATCAGAATCTCTTGCCTGTGTTTTATCAAATTAGCAATGACTGGAAAACATGAGAACATTTGGCATTCTCTCTTTTAGGAATGATGAAGAAAATTTATTTTTGAGTTGATAGTCATCAGTTGGTCAAGTTATCTAAATTAATATCTGCAAAGAGTTGGACTCTACTTCCAGGCTCAGTGAAAACAGCAATTTAGTAATGATCACATGATTACCAACCCAGTTTGAGAACATCAGTAAATATAAATGTATGCATCTATCCCTAATGGCGGAGTTTAGGCTTATAAAAATGTACTCTGATCATAAAGACCTCTTGATATCAGAGACTATTCATCTTTGTACACCCCCATAGTATGTGCAATGCCTTTCACATTATAAACATCGTGTTTTATTTAGTGTCTTATCCATAGCATTTATTCTTTCCATCTCTCTCTGCAACCACTCATTACATATAGCAATTTGAAACTGCATCAGGAAAAAGAAAAAACACAGATCCAGTCATCATTGTCAGGATTGTCAGGCCCACAGTAAGATACCCACTACTTTGTCAGTTTAATTTAGTTCTATTATCTTAAATCCCAATAGTATCACCTTTAAGCTCTTTTCTTCCTCCTTTATTTAAAAATCATTATCCAGGTCTGAGTAACTTTCATAAAATCTACTGGGACCACTCTTGAGGAACTATTGTTTTAAAAAGTAGGTTAGTCTTCTTTTATCTATAAGAGTTTCTTCTTTTCATATATAAAAAAGTATAGTCAAAATTCTAACACATAAAATATGTGTTGATCATAGAAACAATAATGAAAATTGCTTGTGACATTTTCCCTAGAGAGAATTATTCTGTTCAATATACATCTTTCTGATACTGGCCCGAAGATTTAGTTATTGACAAAGTAAACCAGCCAATTCAGTTCAGTCACTCAATCCTGTCTCTTTGAGACCCTATGGACTGTAGCATGCAAGGCTTCCCTGACCATCACCAACTCCCAGAGCTTGCTCAAGCTCATTCCATCAAGTCAGTGATGCCATCCAACCATCTCATCCTCTGCTGTTCCCTTCTCTAAGTATAAAGTTATCTCATGGTTCATTGCCCCTTATGTCAGTATTAGAGAAAAACTTGAGCTTGCAGTGATTCAGAAAATATCAGATAACCAAAGTTTTATTTATTAACTGATTTTTTCTAGTAAATGTGTTTTGTACACAAATAAGAAGAGGAAAAAAATCAAATATTACTCCACTCTTAAAATTATGTTTTCTTATGAGTGAAGACTATTAGTGAATGTAAATAGTAAGCTATGCAAACTCAACAGTAAATATTCATTCATTGATAAGTACCAAATGCAATAGATCTTGTATAGTTTTACATTTGATTATTTTTAATGTCAAGTCTCATTCTCTTATAGAAAAGTGTACAGTAACTCATAAACCTCCCAGCACTACTAAGCATGGCTTTTGTCAGTTACTTCTGCATGGGTTAATTTTCCCATTCAATGTAGAAATGAGTTGAGTCAGCTAGGAATCTAAAAATTGTGTTTGCTAGCAAAGAAAGAAGGAAATTGGCAGACATTCATAATCCAGTTATTGTTTGACTTAAACACTCTTGCTGCCAACTACAAGGGAAAGTGGAAGAAAAAGAGCAGAAATAGGCTTAAAATTTATTTGTTGATCTGGTGGAAAAGCACAATATAGTCTCACTACATTAGTTGCTTTTCATGTTTTCTTTCATTTTTTTAGTCTTGAGGATTTGGAAATGATGTCTTGGTACAAAGTTACAATTTAAATCATGTAGCCATTTGTTGTTTTCATTTAAGAGAAAGGAATTCACCACAGAAATAGAAGGAAAACAACAGTTCCTGTGGCATCTCATGTATTTAATCAGTGAGAGGAAATAAGTGTTTGGCTCTTACAGAAAACCCAGAGATACTTTCTTGCTTGTAGGGATGATCAAAGAATCAGCCAGTTAGAGCATTTTCTAATAAACATTCCTTTGCAAGAAATCTTTGCTAGGGAGGGTGCAGCAACAAGGACATACATGCTTACAATTCCAAGAATTTTAATGCTACATTTTAACCTAAGAATTATCCACAGTACAGAATACAAAGAACCCAGACATCACAGCCTGGCTCTTATTTCTATCTATTCTTAAAGTGTAATGGTTCAACTTCCCATTGACTCTATGTGGTAACTGCAGACAAGGTGCTTAAAAGTGCTTTTCCCTTAATTTTTATGTAGGTGGAAACCATATGACTTATTCACCATGAGGGTAAGCAACCTCTCTTTTGCAAAAGATCCAGATGTTCTGAGTGTTTAAAGAACAACAAATACCTTTAAAACTTGTCATTCTAATGAGGCTTCCCTCACTTATATTTTTAGATATTTAAAAAATGTGGACCATTTTTAAAGTCTTTATTGAATTTGTTACAATATTGCTCCTGTTGTTTATGTTCTGGTTTGGGGCCCCAAATCGTGTGATCTTGGGTCGCTGACCAGGGATGGTGCTCATACCCACTGCACTGGAAAGCAAAATCTTAAACCGCTGGACTGGCAGAGAAGTCTCTTCTTAACTTACTAATGCAAATATAGGTTAGTCCTCCCCATTTCTAGAATTAGAGTTTTTCTGTGGTTGGTAGAATGCCCCTTAGTACCTTGTGCTTGGCTGCTTAGTTGTGTCCAACTCTTTAATACTATGGTCATGCGTGAGTGCCTGCGTGCTAAGTCACTTCAGTTGTGTCCAACTCTTTGTGAGCCTATGGACTGTAGGCCACCAGGCTCCTCTCTCTATGGGATTTTCCAGGCAAGAGTACTGCAGTGGGTTGCCATGCTCTCCTCCAGGGGGTCTACTCATCCCCTGCCTCTCTTGTGCCTCCTGCACTGGCAGGCAGGTTCTTGACCACCAGTGCCACTTGGGAAGCCTCTACTACGGTCAGAAGCTCTCGATCATAAAACAAACTATCGGTATATTTCTTATTGTGTTTCTTGAAAGGCTTGCTTTAGAATCAGTCTGCTTGATAAAAATGCAAATATAATCCCATACCAATTGAATCTATATTCTGAGATGTGGGATTAGGAATCTAGTTTTTAAAGTTCCTCAAGTGAATCTTTATATACTAAAATTTGGAAAGTATTTTCCAAATCTACATCTTGCAGGTACCTCCTTTACCTATCTAATCACCATATATATATATATAAATCACCAGCCAAGTATGCTAAATAATTTACTATTATTAAAGTAAAATTTAAAATAACACTAAACACCTTCATTTAAGAACTTTCACTTGGTAATAAATTTTAGTGTCCATTTTCACATCTTCTCTAAGACTTTAGGTAAATTACTTCACCCCTTTAAGTTATCAATCTATGGGTGTCAGAAAGGTTATCTAGATAATCCACACAGAGCACTTGGCATCAGCCCGAGTAAAGTCAGATAATAATAAGACAATACCATTTACTGAGAGCAGAATACATACATGCTGGATCCTGTCTTGCATCTATCAACTTATTTAAATCTTACAGGAAAGTAGTGAGATGGATGATTTAATATCTATAATTTATAGATGAGAAAACTGAGGCAAATGTGAGATAATTTATACAGCCATTATGGAAAACAGTGTGGAGATTCCTTAAAAAATTGCAAATAGAACTGCCTTATGACCCAGCAATCCCACTGCTGGGCATACACACCGAGGAAACCAGAATTGAAAGAGACACATGTACCCCAATGTTCATTGCAGCGCTGTTTATAATAGCCAGGACATGGAAGCAACCTAGATGTCCATCAGCAGATGAATGGATAAGAAAGCTGTGGTACATATACACTATGGAATACTACTCAGCCCTTAAAAAGAATAAATTTGACTCAGTTCTAATGAGATGGATGAAATTGGAACCAATTATACAGAGTGAAGTAAGCCAGAAAGAAAAACACCAATGCAGTATACTGACACATATATATGGAATTTAGAAGACAGTAATGATGACCCTGTATGTGAGACAACCAAGAGACACAGAGGTATAGAGTGGACTTTTGGACTCTGAGGGAGAGGGAAAGGGTGGGGTGGTTTGGGAGAATGGCAATGAAACATGTATATTTTCTTGTAAGAAACGAAGCGCCAATCTATGTTCAATGTAGGATGCAGGATGCATGGGGCTGATGCACAGGATGATTCAAGTAGAGGATGTGGGGTGGGAGGTGGGAGGGGCTTCGGCATTGGGGGATTGTGTTCACCTATGGCTGATTCGTGTCAATGTATGGCAAAACAAATACAGTATTGTAATTTAAAATAAATAAATAAATTAATTAATAAATTAAAAAAAAAATTAGAGTTTTTAACTAGAAAATCCCAAAACTAGGATTCCAGAATAGGGAATGTATTTGACAAATGCAGAGAAGGCTGGCAGGGGAGTGTGTCAGTGATGACAAGGAAGCAAAGATAGTCAAGAAAGGGCTCAAAATTAGCTGACACTGTGGGTGGCTCAACTTTATAATATAATGGGGAAACTCTGGAGACAGTGTAAGTGCCACACCTGGAAGTTATCACAGCTGGGTCAAGAAAGCTGGGGGAATTTTAGAGCAAATACTGGGTTGTAAATTGATGGATATTCCTGTGCTTTTAATTCCTGTACTTATCACATTTGAATAGTCTTGGTTTTCATTGATGAGAAAAGAAAACAAAAACTAGTAAAACTTCAGGTACAGAAATGCACATTCTGAAAGAAAGATACAAGCAGAAATATGGGCTATACATAAAGAGCTTTTCCTGCTGCAGTGCCCACCTAGAATTGATACTTTTTTCCTAGAAAAGTCCTAGAATGAACTTTTCGTTCTTAACAGCATAAGATGATAGCTATTATACCCTATTGCTTCTCTGTATTTTAATCCTGACACAAATGCAGCCTTAACAGTTTTAACATATTTCATATGTCCTAATTGTTTCTGCTCTTGCCAACCATTTTTGTCTTTTAAAGGACAATTTAGTTGATTGATTTATTGTCATATTTATTACTAGATGCAGAGTGGATCAACATGTAAAACAGATTGAATCTAATCTCAAAGAGAATGTATTCTAAAAGAAATGTCAGACAAATTCATAGATATGGTATGCACACCTAATTGCAAAATTAAATAATTTTGTATAGAGTTAGTCAACACAGTGTTCTTTAGTTGTAGTTTTAGGTCAGAATTCAATGCATTCTGTCTATGTGTAATTATGAATGTCTTCTAAGCACTGGGAATAAAGTCATAAGATTCATATTGCTAGAGAGAGACAGGTTCATTCACAAAAACTAACGGTAACTTCATTGAGGGTTAAGTAGCATGCAATGTACAAAGACAGACTAACTAAATGGAGAGTCATTATGTACAAATGGTCACTTTAGTTTTGGTGATTGAGAAAATCATTCAGAACTATTCAAAGACAAGAGGAATGATGAGATATAGGGAGACTGGGGACTGAAGAAAATGATCATGGTAAAAACAGAGTAATGAAAACCTAAATTTAAGTCAGAAAAGAACAGACTGATAAGAAAAATGACTAAAAGCCTCCATGTATCAAGTAACTACTGTGTGTCAAGACATTTACATATATCATTAGCTAATTACTCAGTAGTTTTGCACAGTGATGTTATCTGTGCTTTATGAACTGGGATATTGAGAAGTAAAATAAAAATGATAAAATGCCAATGAACTAAGATTTCCCACAGTGGTGAAAAAATCTGAGCACAAGTCTGTCTAACTTGAAATATCTTTACTTATTCAGTGGATCTTAACCCTGAATGAACAGAGAAATCACTTGGGGGGTAGCCTGACTTGACCTTGAAAGATTCTGAATTAATTGGTCTGTGTTAGTCGTAGGCATATACATTATCTCCCAGGTGTTCTAATATGGAGCAGGGAGGTGGTCCATTATCCTGCATCTTGCTTCAAATAGAAAAATGAAAGGGATTGAGCCGCCTCTGGTAGGCATTCTATGTGTGTCATCTCCTTTAGTTATCAAGTCAATTCTACAGAGTATTATTAAGTTCATTTTTAAAAGAAGGAAGATAATTAGACTCAGAAAATTTACACATAGTGGTAGGAAGTGAGGAGCCTGATTTCTGACTGTCTACCTATATAAACGTCATATTCACAAGCCTATTGATATTCATCATTGTTAATGACCATTATAAATATTCTAAAATTCATAGAAGGACTCCATGGACCTCACAAAACAGAGCTATGGCCTTACTAGTCCCAATAAGTATGACCACGGCATCCTACTTATTATGAGAGAATTAAAGGATACATTCCCTGGTGGCTCAGCTAGTAAAGAATCTGCCTGCAATGTTGGAGACCTGGGTTCGATCCCTGGGTTGGGAAGATCCCCTGGAGAAGAGATAGGCTAGCCACTCTAGTACTCTTGCCTGGAGAATTCAGAGTTAGACATGACTGAGCAGCTTTCACTTTCACTTTCAAAGGATACATAATATATTATCACTACATCATTTAATTTGTAGGTTTTAATTCATCAAGAGAAGGGGTTTGCTTCCTTTTACCCAACAGATTTGTTTCATGCTTTATTTACAGTAAAGACTATTTACTGAAGTTTTCTCTCTGCTTCTCCTCTTATAGTCTGGAAGAGGCTTCCATTTGACCTGAGTGGTTTGCATGACTCTCCCACTGAAAAGACTGGATAAATGGCTGGGTGGAAAGGAAACACTTTTTTTTTTTTTTTTTTAGGAAACACTTTCTATTTCAAAAGCAGCATGCTAATAAGGCAGTGTCAGAATGTATGGCTCAGGATTTTTAGATATATAGGACACCAAGAGAAACTATAAATGCTTGGGTTTTCTAGAGCTTTTCCATCAAGGTCAATAGCCAATTCCAGGATCAGCCAGCTTGTTCTGTAAAGGATTAACTAATATTTTCAAATTTGTGACTCTTAGGTCTCTGCTATGCTTTTTCAAATCTGCTGCCATTGTAGTGATAAAGCAGTCCCAGATAATATGTGAATGAATGAGCATGACTGTGTCCCAGTAAAATCTATTTACAAAAACAAGCAGTATGCCAGATTTGCCTTCTGATCTTGGTCAAAGAAAATCTAGTTGGCCAACTCCTGATCTAGTTGGATGAAAAAGAGCTTTAGGACCCTCTGAAAGTGGGTTGCCAGGTTAGCTGGTAAATGCTTAGAGTTAGGGTTGAAACCTTAAAGGATGAACTGGAAATAGTCTGACTCTCACAAGATCTGAAAACCAGGTTAAAATTAATAAAGTTCTGAATGATATGGCTAACTTGGCAATAATGTTGCTGAAGTACTATACCATAGCCCCCTGCACAAAGTATATAGAGATCTTCTCCATAGGAATATATAAATATCCAAAGTTTTAAATCTGATATATAATTCCCATACATGATACTTGAAAATCAATGAAAAATAAACTGGCACATTGGAGACAAATTTACATGATCAAAAGCAGGAAACTGTATCTGTACAAAGTTGCTAGAGGCAGACTATACAATAGCTATACTTAAAATACTCAAGAAAGAAAAAGACAAGCTTAAAGATTTTAGTAGATAACTAGAAAATGTAAAGAAGGTTAAAACGGCAATTATGTAATTGAAAAGCAAAATTTTATAACTTTGTTTAAGAGTAGATTTGATCTAGCTGCATATAGAAGAAACAGAACAGATACAGATCAGGAAAAAATGTATAGAATATTGCCCAAAGATCAAAAAGATTAAGAATATAATGATGGCTGATTCATGTTGATGAAAGGCAGAAACCAACACAATATTGTAAAGCAATTATCCTTTAATCAAAAATAAATAATTTTTAAAAATCACAGATCTGCCCCCCACACACACACACACACATGCACAAAGAATATAAAATAAGGATTAGGAACACAGAGTCTAACAAGAGAAGATGTAATGTAGGCATAACCGGAATCTCAGAAAATAAAAAGAAAGAAAATAGAGTAGAGGTATAAAAATATATTTGACAAAACAATGGCTAAGGATTTCCTAAAATTGATGAAAGACACAAAGAGACTGAAGAATCTAGAGATTTATGAATCTCACCAAACTTTCAACAGCAAAAATTTGAAAAAAGCAATGCCCAGGCACATTATTTTCAAACTGCCAAAACCAAACACAAAAGGGCACCTTAAAAGTAGCCAGAGTTGGTGGGGGTGGGGTAGGCATGCCATTTTACTTTCAGAGACAATATATAAGACAGGCAGCTGATACTGAATACCAGAAGGTAAATTCGGAGAAGGTAATGGCAACCCACTCCAGTACTCTTGCCTAGAAAATCCCATGGACGGAGGAGCCTGGTGGGCTGCAGTCCATGGGATCACGAAGAGTCGGACACTTACTGAGCGACTTCACTTTCACTTTTCGCTTTCATGCATTGGAGAAGGAAATGGCAACCCACTCCAGTGGTTTTGCCTGGAGAATCCCAGGGATGGGGGAGCCTGGTGGGCTACTGTATGTGGGGTCGTGCAGAGTCGACTGAAATGACTTAGCAGCAGCAGCAGCACCAGCAGCAGCAGAAGGTAAATGAGTTGTATTTTCAAGGGCTGAAAGAAAGAGCCCATTTGCTTAAAATTCTATACATAAGGAAATAACCACTGAAAAACAGATAAAAGTATTATAAGCAAATTATAACTTATCAACAGTTTGTTACCGAGATCTGTACACACACACGCAAAAGTTAGTAATACTAAAGGATGATCTTCAGGAAGAAAACAAAGAACTCCATTGTGAAAATTCACTAATGCAGAAACTCTTTCAGAATATATCTTCTTTTCCAAGTACTTATGAAACTTTTACAACAGTTGACCAAATACTTACAATAAGTCTAAACATTTTCAAAAACTTAAATCATTCATTATTTTTCATTTGATATGAAATCAAGCTGGAATTAAACTTTTAAAAATCAGAAATTATCCAAATGTTTGGATATTAAGTACTGCACTCCTAAATAACTCTTGGATAGGAGAAATAATAATCAAAATTAGAAAAAAATTGAAATGATTAATGACAAAAATACTGAACATTGAAATTGGCAATATGCAGCTAAACTGTGGTTAGTAAAAAACATAACATTTTCTTTTTGCTTATGCATTTTAAAAATTATTTTGAAGTAAATTTGATTTACTACAGATAGTAAATTCTGTTTTAGCTTCAGGTATATAGCATAGTGATTCAGTATTTTTGGAGATTGTATTTCTTTATAGGTTATTATAAGGGCGGCTTCCCAGGTGGTTCAGCAGTAAAGAATCTGCCCCCAATGCAGGAGATGCAGGTTTGATCCCTGGAATAGGAAATGGCAACCCACTCCAGTATTCTTGCCTGGGAAATCCCATGTACAGAGGAGTCGGCAGGCTACATTCCATAGGGCTCCAAAGAGTCAGACACAACTTAGTGACTGAGCATTCACACATTCACAAGATAATGGGTAAGATTCCCTCTGCTATACAATAAATCCTTGATGTCTATTTATTTGATTATATAATACTTTATACCTGTTAATCCTGTATATGTAATTTGCCCCTCCTCCATTCCTTCTCCCCTTTGCTAACCACAAATTTGTTTTTTTTTTTCTTTTTATTTCTGTGAGTCTGCCTCTACTTTGCATATGCATTCAATTGTGTTACTTTTTGGATATCACATATAGTGATGTCATATAGCATTTGATTTTCTTTGAGACTTAAATTCACCCAGCATATTTTTAGGTCCATCCACATTTCTGCAAACGGCAGTGTTTCATTCTCTTTATGGTTGAGTAACATTCCAATTACATTCACATCTTTATTCATTCATCTGTTGACAGACACTTAGGTTGTTTGCATATCTTGGCTCTTGTAAATAGTGCTGCAATGAACACTGGGATGCTTATATCTTTTTGAATTAGTGTTTTAGTTTTTTTGAATAAAATTACTGGATCACATGGTAGTTCTTTTTTAGTTCTTAAAGGTACTGTTTTTCATAGTGGCTGCACCAATTTTCAGTCCAATAAACAATGTACAAGGATTCCTTTATCTCTACATCCTCTCCAACATTTGTTGTCTGTAGACTTTTTAACGATGGCCACTGTGACAGATGTAAAGTGATAGCTTCTTGTGTTTTTGATTTGCATTTCTCTAATAATTAGCAGTGTTAAACTTAGAAATCATAACTGTTAACTCAGTCATTAAAAAAAAAATTTAAAAAAATCAATACCCTCAGAAAGAGAATATCAGACAAAATATGGAATTATATAAATTTAAAAATAGAAGAAATTTATGAAATAGAAGCAAATAGTAAAAGAAAATAAAGTCAAAATTTGGTTCTACTAGGTTAATGCAGTTGATAACCCCTGCATTGAAAATTTAAAAAAAAAAAAAAAAAACACAGACAAGCCACTATAATGTAGTGTCATGAAAGAAGGAAGAACATTACTATAAAGCTCATAGATAGTAAAAAGATGATGAGGTTATGATTTTAAAAGTCAGGTCAGTAAACTAGAAAGATTGTGTATTTTAGGTATATAATTACTAAATTTGAATCAGGAAAGAATAGAAAATCAAGATGATTTATAAATACTAAAGAAATAAAGCATGTTTTAAAATTCCCTAAAAACAAAAATCCAAGCTCAGACCCAAACCCATGGACAAATTCTTCCAAATATTAAAGGAAGAAATAACACTTATTTTAGAGGAAAGAAGAAACATTTTGTAATATATTTTATATTGCTAAGTTGCTTTACTCATGTCCAAGTATTTGTGACTCCATGAACTATGGCCAACCAGGCTCCTCTGTCCATTGAATTTTCCCAAGCAAGAATACTAAAGTGAATTGCCATTTCCTTCTAGGGGATCTTTCTCACCCAGGAATATATTTAATAGGGCCAGCATAAAATTTTAATCAAAATCTGGCAAGGACATTATTGGAAAGAAAAATAAAAGTTTAATGTTCCTCAAGAACACAGATACAGAATTAAAAGTTCATGCCACAAATTCAGTGAACCTGAATTCACTGAACTGGAGCCGTCCTATAAAACAAGAACCTACCTCACAAATAAACTTCCACTTATTCCGATAATGTATTATTATTCTTCCAGATATTCAAGCTGGTTTTAGAAAAGGCAGAGGAACCAGAGATCAAATTGCCAACATCCACTGGATCATCAAAAAGCAAGAGAGTTCCAGAAAAGCATCTATTTCTGCTTTATTGACTATGCCAAAGCCTTTGACTGTGTGAATCACAAGAAACTGTGAAAAATTCTGAAAGACATGGGAATACCAGACCACCTAACCTGCCTCTTGATAAACCTATATGCAGGTCAAGAAGCAACAGTTAGAAGTGGACATGGAACAACAGACCGGTTCCAAATAGGAAAAGGAGTACATCAAGGCTGTATATTATCACCCTGCTTATTTAACTTCTATGCAGAGTACATCATGAGAAATGCTGGGCTGGAAGAAGCACAAGCTGAAATCAAGATTGCCGGGAGAAATATCAATAACTTCAGATATGCAGATGACACCGCCCTTATGGCAGAAAGTAAAGAGGAACTAAAAAGCCTCTTGATGAAAGTGAAAGAGGAAAGTGAAAAAGTTGGCTTAAAACTCAACATTCAGAAAGCAAAGATCATGGCATCCAGTCCCATCACTTCATGGGAAATAGATGGAGAAACAGTGGAAACAGTGTCAGACTTTATTTTTGGAGGCTCCAAAATCACTGCAGATGGTGACTGCAGCCATGAAATTAAAAGATGCTTACTCCTTGGAAGGAAAGTTATGACCAACCTAGATAGCACATTGAAAAGCAGAGACATTACTTTGCCAACTAAGGTCCGTCTAGTCAAGGCTATGGTTTTTCCAGTAGTCATGTATGGATGTGAGGGTTGGACTGTGAAGACTGAGTACCGAAGAAGTGATGCTTTTGAACTGTGGTGTTGGAGAAGACTCTTGAGAGTCCCTTGGACTGCAAGGAGGTCCAACCAGTCCATTCTGAAGGAGATCACCCCTGGGATTTCTTTGGAAGGAATGATGCTAAAGCTGAAACTTCAGTACTTTGGCCACAACATGCAAAAAGTTGACTCATTGGAAAAGACTCTGATGCTGGCAGGGATTGGGGGCAGGAGGAGAAGGGGACGACCGAGGATGAGATGGCTGGATGGCATCACTGACTCAATGGATGTGAGTCTGAGTAAACTGCAGGAGATGGTGATGGACAGGGAGTCCTGACGTGCAGCGATTCATGGGGTCACAAAGAGTCGGACATTCTGACCGACTAAATTGAACTGAACTGAACTGAGTATTATTGTAACATTTGAAAAACAACACCATAATATACTGTATTATCTGAATAAAGAAAAATCATTTGCTTATTTCAACAGATGTAGAAATAGCATTTGACAAAATTGAATATATGCTTATTTTAAAAAGAGACTGATTTTAAAAATTCCTAGCAATCTTAGTAGAGTAGCAGTAGTGGTGAATTTCCTTGATCTGAATACATATTTTGAAAAACTGTACCTGACATGATACTTCATCATGACATGTACTAGGTGCTGTTTTTCCTTCCCCTTAACATATATATAATAGCTTAAAAATAATAAGATCTGATGCTTACCAACTGCTTATTATAAATAAATCTCAGTATATTTTACATGCATTATTTAATTTACTCATTCCAGCTTTCTCAGGAGGTAGAGTTTCTGAAGTTTAAGCAGCAGATAGAAGATAATTGTACCATTAAACTAATGAAAGATTTAAAATATTTACACCCTCTTTTCTCTGTTTGTAGAATATTTCAACACCTAACCATCTAAGTAAATAAGATTGTAGATTAGCCAAAATAAAAAGCAAGAAAAACAAAAGGTGATAATGTACCCTATCTTTTACTGATTGTAAACAATTTGGAGCTGTTCATATTTCATATTTTGCCAGCAGAGTGGTCATTACTAGAAAAATATTTAGTTTTACTCTTTGGTCAAAATTTATGGAAATGCTTATTTTCTTGATGAATAGTAAACATTCCAAGAAAATCACAGAGCCATTTTCAGCTAAACCATTTAGCTCTGAAGGTTTGGCCAGCAAAGCTTCCCAAGGGTTTGCTACCGCTCTTATCTTTATTTGCTTTGACTCCAAATTAATCTCTGTCATTGTATAGTTTGCTTGATTCACTGTCATTATGAAGAGTTGAAATAAGGCAAATGTTTGATTTAGGGACATTATTGCTTCAATTTGAAAGAAATTGATTCCTAACAATTCTACTTCACAGCATAAAAATATTCCAGTCACATAGGTTCAAGTGTAAGAGCTTTAAAACGTAGTCATTTCTGCCTCCTTGTCTTAAATAAGGGCTTGTGATTAGCATTTTAGCCCCATGTCTTTTGTATTCTTTCCAGTCTCAAGATGATTTTGTAGCTTTATTTAAAATTTGTTTTATTCCAAATATTTATTTGAAATAAGATTTGCTTACTTATTTCAAGATATGTATGTTTTTTAGGTTTTATTATTATTCTATATTTCCAAAACAATTATAGGCTTCTGTCCATTTTATTTGGTTGTTGTATTAATAGTCTTTTTGTTGCAATATAAAAATTACCAAAGCAAATAACATTATACTTGTAATATGATGAAATTGCGTATCTAAATTCCTAACACAGAATGCTTTGTCATGCTTACAAAAACCAAACTAATCAGTCAATTTTGAGGTTAGTTCTCTTCATTTAGCAAAATATCTATTTAGTATATCCCTCTATTTTGATTTTGATGCCAGTATGTAAAAATAGAAGTGCAGACCACCTAAGTATCATTTTTTATATATTTTCAAGTGATTCATCCTTTTTTTTTTTTTTACTACTTTTCTACAGTTTGCTTTGCCCATCTCAACTGCAGTGTTATTTTCCATTCCTTCTATTCAGCAGGTAGTAGAAGCAGAAAGAAATGAAGCTTGAGTTAGTAATTTGAGACTTTTACTGCATCTTCCATTAGCAACAATTCACTGAACAAATTGGACACTTTGGTAGACTACTTAAGTAAATAAATAAAAGTTTATTTGGCTTGCTTGTGAGATATATACTTTTCCAGCATTTATGATACATTACATTAACTAATTTTCCTCATTGCATACATTTTAATTTATAAAGATTATTCTAGGATCTCTGGATATCCAGTTCCTCTTAAGCATGGAATTCTTGCAGATAATTTAACAGAGAAGATAATTGAAATTTACGATCTATGAGGGCAGATAACTCCTTGACTATCTTGTGTGGGTGGCAGTAAAATGTAAAATTTTATCATAGTGGGATGAAAATTGCATTGGTCAACTTGCCTGCATGCTAACTAACTTTAATCATGTCTGAATCTGTGCCACCCTATGGACTGCAGCCCACCAGGCTCCCCTGTCTGTGGGATTCTCCAGGAAAGAATACTGAAGTGGGTTGCTATGCCCTCCTCCACAGAATCTTCCCCACCCAGGGATCGAACCAGCGTCTCTTACATCTCCTGCATTGGCAGACAGATTCTTTAACACTAGTGCCCGCTGGAAAGTCTGTTGATCAGCCTAGTTGCAGGTAAATTGTGGTGCTACCCCAACATTATTTCAAGCGATTTCCTTTTGGCTGTTTCAGCAACCAGCCCCAGAGAGAGGATTGGTGCTCAGGACCCCCACCTGTAACTAACTGCTTTGTGGACATTTATAGCCTTTAATGTAAAGCACTTTACTGAGCCATCACACCAGTTCCTCTTGGAAGGATGTCATGGGTGCCTTCCATACTTTATTGTTAGTATCCTCTGATAACTTTTGGTATCTTCCAGTGTAATTCTTAGTATATCTGTGTCCTTTGATTCCAACAGCTTCAGCAGTCATACACTTCAGAGGACTAACTTTGGGGTATTAGACTCTCTTTATCTGAGCAGCAGTGATTAGGAATTTATGCTCATACCACCACCTGGGTCTTATTGGGAAAATTTGGCCAAGATTTACTGTTAGGGGAGTATGAAGCCCAGTTAGCGTGCCTTAAACATGGACCAACACTGACGTATAATGTTTGTTTATTCCAGAGCTTCACTAAAGGGTCATGGCCTGAAACTGTACATTTGCTTAGCTTATTTCTCTTCTTCATTGAGTGCTCTTACTACTTATCAGATTCCCCAGGACTACTTCTATAACAAGCCACTTGCACATGAATCCTCTTCTCATGATTTATTGCTAGAGAACTTGATTTCAGATAGTAAAGATGGTTAGTAGTAAACCCAACAGATTAAGTGAATTTTGCAAAATGAAGAAGTCACTGTATGGTAGATTAGGAAAGAAAGTGAAGTCGCTCAGTATGTCAGACTCTTTGGAACCCCATGGACTGTGTCCTACCAGGTTCCTCCAGCCATGGGATTTTCCAGGCAAGAATACTTGAGTGGGTTGCCATTTCCTTCTCCAGGAGATCTTCCCAACCCAGGGATTGAACCTGAGTCTCCCGCATTGTAGGCAGACGCTTGACCTGTCTGAGCCACCAGGAACTTAAATTCAAATACAGCATATTTTTAAGCACACAAACTGCTACATGCTCATAGAATATACATTCATATGATTGCATTTGGAATAGAACTTCTTATAATCAAAGTTTCCACAGAATAAATGCTTTAATTCAAATTAGAGGAAAGGCTAGGGATGATGTTTGGAGGTGGGGACCCTTTAATGGAGCATATAGTCTAGTAAGTAGGGGTGACAAATAAGCAAAATTAAACATAATAAATGAGTATGATTTGAGGTTATAAGTGCAATAGGAGAAAAATAAGAATCCAGAAAGCTTAAGAGAAATTAAGATCACAGGCTGCTATTGTATTTGTTGTTGTTTAGTTGCTCAGTTGTATCTGATTCATTGTGTCTTCATGGACTATAGCCCACCAAGCTCCTCTGTCCATGAAATTTTCCAAGCAAGAATACCAGAGTGGGTTGCCATTCCCTTCTTCAGGGGATCTTACTGACCTAGGGATCTTACTGACCTAGGGGATCAAACCTTCGTCTCCTGCTTGGGAGGCAGCTTTACTGCTGAGCCACCTGGGAAGCTGGCTTCAATAAACAGAGATATAAATTTCATCCTTGAGGAGTGAAATTTGAGCAAATATTTGAAAGAAGGGAGAGTGTCTTGAAATACCTGGGGAAAGAGCATCTCAGGTAGAGGGAACAGCCAGTGCAAAGTCTAATGCCTGGTGTCATGAAAGAGTGGCAAGGTTCTGGTGTGGCTGTAGGAGAGGTAGTTGTGGGGAAAAAGAAAGTCATCCCAGAGTATGTAGGATCTCTTCATGCATCAGTAAAAATATTTTTGCTTATTCTTATACATATGCATATTAATTTTTCTAGTAAATCATACTAAGGCTGAAAGTTGGAAGGAATTATGAGATAGAAAGCAACTAAGACATAGTTGAAAGTGTAGAAATGATTGCTTCTTAGGAAACTGACCAACACTTGCCTGAAAGTAAATGTGTGATCTTTGCTAGCTATTACTTAACTCTGCTATATGGACTCAGCATAGTTGACTTGGTAAGTATGGATCCTAAGAACCACAAACTATACAGCATTTGATTAGCACAGAGCTCCACAACCTGTTCTGATAGGACGAGATAAGTCTTTGAACTAATAGGTTTGAATCAACCTATTATACTTTTTTCTTTGTGAAACACTTACTGTGGCTTTTTCTGCTTAAAGTTCTACTCCTGCCATTGGTCGAGGAGAGGATCTTCAGAGGAGCTGCTCTTTTCATATACACTACAGCTGTAAAGCCACAGCACATTGAACTAATTGTCTCTAAATTATTTCCATGATTAGTCTGAAGGGCTTCATCCGTAAAGCCAAAGTCCTCTCCTTTGGATCACATTTTCCCTGCCTCTCCTGGCAGAAAATTTGCTTGATGCAAATAATGTCTTGGAATCTTTTCTACTTCTTCTCTTTTATCATAGTAGAAAGAACTGCAGCCTCTATTAAGAGACAGGAATAATTCACAACTTCAGGTGAAGGAATAGCATGATCTGATATATGGTTCACAAACATTCTTGCTGCTGTGTATTAGTAGACACTGCAGAATCAAGGATAGAAAGAGAGAGAGAGAGAGATCTGTTGGGTTATTGAAGGAAGTGAAATGTAGTGGGTACTGCTGGTGGTGTCCTGACTCCACCATGCACCAAGATTGTTGGCAGCTGATGACTCTCACAAGTTCCCTCTGCAGGAATTGCTTTTAGGTGTATGGAGCTACTTATCCTGGGAGCAACTAAAATCTATTGAGTGTTCAGTGGTGTGTGGGGGAGCGGAATCCCTTAAAAGCAGTTCCAGCTCCAGAGTTCTCTGTGAAATCAGCTGAGGCCACCATCGCAACTGCAAGTCACCTCTTCCTTTGCTCAGTTCTGCTTCCCGAGTATTCACTCCCTCACAGCTGTTGCTCAGGCACAGGAACACTCCTTCCACAACCTCACACGTGGAATCTCCATCTCTGAGTGCGGTTCCAATGTTTACTGCCTATGATGATTTGCAAAGAGGAATCAAACTATGGAGAAAGACATGCAGTCTCAGTAAAAGAGCAACTGATTTGCCATCATCTGAGATGGAGTGAATGGTGAGTAGAGCAAGTTTGAGTAAATGGCTGAGGTTAAATTTTGGACATCCTGTGTTTGAGATATCACTTAAATGCTCAAGTAGAAGCACCAAGTAGGCAGTGGGTTCTGTAAAAATGGATCCACAAGAGATTAGGATAGAGAATTAAATTTGGCAACAATTAGCATATTGATGGTCTTAAAGTTATTATTTTATGCATGGAAGAGAATATAATCTGTAGAATCTTACATCAAAGAACGATAAAGTCTGTAATGACTTTTGGATTTTATTGAAGACTTTATAGAAAATTTTTTGAAGATTTTGGTGTGTAGTTAAAAATTGTGTGTTCTCTGTAGAATGTGGAATTCTGCAGTTGGTGGTGTTGTTTAGTTGCTAAATCTTTTGCGACCCCATTGGACTGTAGCCCACAAGGCTCCTCTGTCCATGCATGGGATCTCCCAGGCAAGAATACTGGTGTGGGTTGTCATTTCCTTCTCCAGGGGATCTTCCTGACCCAGGGATCGAAACTTTGTCTCCTACATCTCCTGTGTTGGCAGGCAGATTCTTTACCACTGAGCCACAGGGTTAAAAGTATTATGTGTTATGTGTGTATGTATGTACATTTAAATATGTACATACATACACACATGCATATATCTTGCACATATGTGCACACATATAACTGATAACAATTATTGTGTATAACATATATGTGCATTTTTGTACTTAATAATGTTATTTTATCTTCAGTAACATAGCCTCTTTTATTTCAGCTTGATCTATATGTTTCTGAGACAGGTTTGTTAAGTGCCTTTATGGATCTTCCTGGTTCCATAGCTCTCGGTTGTAGGTTTATATATTTTGCAAATTCATTGTTAAAGCCATATATTTTCTGATGATTAACTATTTCTGCTCTATGATTTCTTTTACTAAAATTCTGTTTTGCCAAAAGTAGTACACAGCTGGCCTTTAATTGACATTTTTCTTGCATTTTGATGATTTTTTTCTTACAGTTGTATTTTGAAACTTTTGTGTCTCTTTGTTAAGTATATCTCCTGAAAACAATATATGGCTGAAATCTGCTTGTTTTTTATTTAATTTTAAAACATATGAATTTTAATAGTTTATTTTGAATAGCTTCCACATATTCGATTAGTGCTAAAATTTAGGATTGATTTCACCTGTCTCTGTTATTTCCATTTATAGTATTATTTCTTTTATCTCAATTTTCAATATTAACACTTTCAAGAAGTGTTAGATCTAACTTGTTTTCGTTCTTATGGCAATTATCTTAAGATGCATACTAATGTTCATCTATCCTTCTTAATTAAAAAATAATAATACCTAATAACACCTAACAAAACTCATATTATGTCATGCTTACATATCGCTTTGAACTGCTTCTTGCTTTGGTCACCTATCATTAAATTGGTGTTGTCTAGGCTTTTTGTTCTGACACATTCCCCTCCTCTGCCTCCTCCTCGTCTGCTTCCTCTTTCTCTACCTTGTTCTTTAGTAGAATTTCAGTAGGCCTTAATAAACTTTACTTTTCATTTCTGTTGTAACACTTTCCTGTATTTGTTTATTTTCCCATGAGTACCTCTTTCAAGAGTGTTTGACTGTGGATTTGTGCATGATTAACCCTTTGGGATCCTGGTTATTCGAGAATATCTATATTACATTCACATTTCTGAATGATGACTCGGCTGGATATAAAATTCTAGGTTCAAAGTTCTTTTTTCAAATATGTTAACCTCCTCCTTGCACTGAATGTTGAAATATGATGTTAATCTGCTTCTTGTTTCTTTATAAGTAATAAGCTCTTAAAATTTGCTTTTGCTTTCTGCATACTTTTAGAAGTTTTTCTTCAGTATCGATATTTTTACATTTCACTAACATAGACTTAGGTGTGAATTTTTTTTCTTTTCTTTTCTGTTTGCCATAGAATTTACATGTCTAATTTTAGATTTGATTTTATTTTCATTTTTCTTTAATGATGGGAAATATTTCCATTATTCCTTTGAATATATTTTATTTTCCACTAATTTTTTTTTCACTTTTTCTGATTATTTTACTTTCTCTCAATTAATTCTGAAATTGGTCTCTCTATATCTACCTGCCATGGCTGTTAATATTTTTATCTTTTCTGATTCCATTTTCTCAATCTAAATTTTTATACCAGCAATTGTTTTTCAGCTGTCATCATTTTCTTGCTTATTTTATTGAGAACTTCATTTCATATAATATAGTATTCAGTAATTAAAATTTATTTTTATAATGTACTGTTTTATTTCATATTAATTATTTTGTTATCTAACTATATACATTTTAAATGCTTGACTATTTGTTCTAAGAATTCTCCTTAGTTGGTAAAAAGTGATGAGTTTTTCATCTTTATTTAGCATATTACTTCCTAGTTGGCTGACTATTTATGAACATAAGTTTTACTGAAAGTATGTACTCTTCTATTTGGTCATCTTTGCTGACAAGGGGCTAAAAGCCAGCCCTTTGGCCAGAACTTCTGGGAGGAGAGCCAAGAAACCACAGAAACCTCACGCACCATTCAATTTCATAGTATACAGCCAGTCAACTGTCAGGGTTCTTCCCATTTAGATCTTAGTGGAAAGCAGTACTGCAAGAAACATTGCGCCCTCAGCTTTGAAGACTATAAGGAGAATAACTTGAAGAACAAGTTCTCAAGGGCAGCTCACCTGGTTCATAAGCACCAATTATCTTAGATTCCTTAAACCAGTGCTACTTATGCTGTCTTGGGCTCTCCCTTCCTCTTTATTTGGAGAAGGAAATGGCAACCCACTCCAGTATTCTTGCCTGGAGAATTCCATGGATGGAGGAACTTGGTGGGCTACAGTCCATGGGTCGCAAAGAGTCAGACATGACTGAGCGGCTTCACTTCACTTTTACTTTCCTCTTTATTAGAACCGGTGCTGTTGCAGAAAATTTTCATGTGAAGTACCAACATGAGAGAAAGGAATAAGGTAAGTAAAATTATTCCTTTCAACTTATCATTTTACTGATATCTTCATATTCATCTCTATTTATATAGGGTTTCCCTTGTAGCTCAGTCTGTAAAAGAATCTGCCTGCAATACAGGAGACTGGTGTTTGATTCCTGGGTCTCAAAAATCCCATGGAGAAGGAAATGGCAACCCACTCTAGTGTTCTTGCCTGGAGAATCCCATGAACAGAGGGGCCTGGCGGGCTACAGTTCAAGGGGTCACAAAGGTTGGACACGATTAAGGGACTAAAGCACCACCACCATCTATATCACCAGTTCAAGACAGCATTGAGTCTACCCAAGTGTTCCTAAAAGCATTTTGTTGTTTATTATTTCTGAAATACATGTCACCCTCTTCTAAATTTTCTCTGAAATTGGCTCTGTGGAAAGCTAACATGATACTAGTTTGCTATCAGGATAGGAATCAGCAGCACTTTATTATTATTTCATTCCTTTTTTTTTTCCCCATCCTTCAGTATCCTTGGGTATCCCTGGTAGCTGAGCTGGTAAAGAATCCATCTGCAATGTGGGAGACCTGCATTCAATCCCTAGGTTGAGAAGATCCCCTGGAGATGGGAATGGCTACCCGTTCCAGTATTCTGGCCTGGAGAATTCCATGGACTGTATAGTCCATGGAGTTGCAAAGAGTCTGACATGACTGAGTGATTTTCACTTCACTTTAGTATCCTCTCTTCCTTATTATAACTTCAAATTTCTCCCATGAACTCTTATACATAAAATTGCCTTTGCATTCCTAATTCTTAAAATAGCAGATTTGTTTACAAAGCAGACATTATTAACAGAATTTATGGTTCTGAATAATAGAAATGTTGTGATAATAATTAATATCTTTTTTATTCAATTACCCAAATAATATGTGTCTTTATAACGTACTTAGTATTGTGAATAAGATATTTTAAAAATATGCAGCACTCCTTGCCCTTAAGAAATGTATGCTATAACTAAGAAGTTAAAAAGTATTGTATAAGTGGATGAGAATGCAATATAATATATAATGGTATAAACAGTAATGTCCTTCCTCAAAAATATTTCAATTCGTCTATACACATGCCGGTTATTTTCAGCAGGATTAGAACTCCCACATACAAGTAGTATGTCTGATTATTTTTCTAATATAAATTCCCAGGATTGCTAAATAAGTGTTAAACAAATGAGTAAAATTTCAGAATTTTAATCAGTGGGGCTACAATAGTAAAAGGAGAACATGAACATGTCAATTTATGAGGCTGGTCTTTAACTCATAAGTTTGCCCAAGTTTACTCAAGCAAGGGCATAACAAAGGTTAATACATAATTAATATTTAACATGTGGATACATGACAGTAGAGAGAGAATAATGACAAGAGGAGGGAAGAGCAATTTTGATGCTGTCATGGGAAGTAATGTTCAATAATGAAGATCATGTCATGTAATAGAGACTTGGGGAGGTTTCTAATATTATTCTGTGACATATATTTCTCAAATACCATGCTGTATGAATTCCAAAGGTATTGTTAACAATTCGGTCTTCACAATCATAGGCCCATCATCTTCATGTTTCAGATGAAAAACCAAAGCGACAGATTCAAAATTACACAGTATATTTATTTTTTTATTTTTTTTCCTTTTGTTATTCTTTACTTTTTTTTTTTCTTTTTTTATTTATTTTTTTAATTACAATACTGTATTTGTTTTGCCATACATTGACACGAATCAGCCATAGGTGAACACAATCTCCCAATGCCGAAGCCCCCTCCCACCTCCCACCCCACATCCTCTACTTGAATCATCCTGTGCATCAGCCCCATGCATCCTGCATCCTACATTGAACATTGGCGCCTCGTTTCTTACAGGAAAATATACATGTTTCATTGCCATTCTCCCAAACCATCCCACCCTTTCCCTCTCCCTCAGAGTCCAAAAGTCCACTCTATACCTCTGTGTCTCTTTGTTGTCTCACATATAGGGTCATCATTACTGTCTTCTAAATTCCATATATATGTGTCAGTATACTGCATTGGTGTTTTTCTTTCTGGCTTACTTCACTCTGTATAATTGGTTCCAATTTCATCCATCTCATTAGAACTGAGTCGAATTTATTCTTTTTAAGGGCTGAGTAGTATTCCATAGTGTATATGTACCACAGCTTTCTTATCCATTCATCTGCTGATGGACATCTAGGTTGCTTCCATGTCCTGGCTATTATAAACAGTACTGCAAATGAACATTGGGGTACATGTGTCTCTTTCAATTCTGGTTTCCTCGGTGTGTATGCCCAGCAGTGGGATTGCTGGGTCATAAGGCAGTTCTATTTGCAATTTTTAAGGAATCTCCACACTGTTTTCCATAATGGCTGTACTAGTTTGCATTCCCACCAGCAGTGTAAGAGGGTTCCCTTTTCTCCACATCCTCTCCAGCATTTATTGCTTGTAGACTTTTGGATCGCAGCCATTCTGACTGGTGTGAAATGGTACCTCATTGTGGTCTTGATTTGCATTTCTCTGATAATGAGTGATGTTGAACATCTTTTCATGTGTTTGTTAGCCATCCATATGTCTTCTTTGGAGAAATGCCTATTTAGTTCTTTGGCCCATTTTTTTATTGGATCATTTATTTTTCTGGAGTTGAGCTGCATAAGTTGCTTATATATCTTTGAGATTAGTTGTTTGTCAGTTGTTTCATTTGCTATGGTTTTCTCCCATTCAGAAGGCTGTCTTTTCACCTTGCTTATAGTTTCCTTTGTTGTGCAGAAGCTTTTAATTTTAATTAGATCCCATTTGTTTATCTTTGCTTTTATTTCCAGTATACTGGGGAGTTGGATCATAGAGGAGCCTGCTGTGATTTATGTCAGAGAGTGTTTTGCCTATGTTCTCCTCTAGGAGTTTTATAGTATCTGGTCTTACATTTAGATCTTTAATCCATTTTGAGTTTATTTTTGTGTATGGTGTTAGAAAGAAGTCTAGTTTCATTCTTTTACAAGTGGTTGACCAGTTTTCCCAGCACCACCTATTAAAGAGACTGTCTTTACTCCATTGTATATTCTTGCCTCCTTTGTCAAAGATAAGGTGTCCATAGGTATGTGGGTTAATCTCAGGGCTTTCGATTTTGTTCCATTGATCTATATTTCTGTCTTTGTGCCAGTACCATACTGTCTTAATGACTGTGGCTTTGTAGTAGAGCCTGAAGTCAGGCAAGTTGATTCCTCCAGTTCCATTTTTCTTTCTCAAGATTGCTTTGGCTATTCGAGGTTTTTTGTATTTCCATACAAATCTTGAGATTATTTGATCTAGTTCTGAGAAAAATACTGCTGGTAGCTTGATGGGAATTGCACTGAATCTGTAGATTGCTTTGTGTAGTATACTCATTTTCACTATATTGATTCTTCCAACCCATGAGCATGGTATATTCCTCCATCTATTAGTGTCTTCTTTGATTTCTTTCATCAGTGTTTTATAGTTTTCGATATATAGATCTTTAGTTTCTTTAGGTAGGTATATCCCTAAGTATTTTATTCTTTTCGTTGCAATGGTGAATGGAATTGTTTCCTTAACTTCTTTTTCTACTTTCTCATTATTAGTGTATAGGAATGCAAGGGATTTCTGAGTGTTGATTTTATATCCTGCAACTTTACTATATTCATTGATTAGCTCTAGTAGTTTTCTGGTCGAGTCTTTAGGATTTTCTATGTAGAGGATCATGTCATCTGCAAACAGTGAGAGTTTTACTTCTTCTTTTCCAATTTGGATTCCTTGTGTTTCTTTTTCTGCTCTGATTGCTGTGGCCAAAACTTCCAGTACGATGTTGAAGAGTAGTGGTGAAAGTGGACACCCTTGTCTTGTTCCTGACTTTAGGGGAAATGGTTTCAATTTTTCGCCATTGAGGATAATGTTAGCTGTGCGTTTGTCATATATAGCTTTTATTATGTTGAGGTATGTTCCTTCTATTCCTGCTTTCTGGAGAGTTTTTATCATAAATGGATGCTGAATTTTGTCAAAGGCTTTTTCTGCATCTATTGAGATAATCATATGATTTTTATTTCTCAGTTTGTTAATGTGGTGAATTACATTGATTGACTTGCGGATATTGAAGAATCCTTGCATCCCTGGGATAAAGCCCACTTGATCATGGTGTATGATCTTTTTAATGTGTTGCTGGATTCTGATTGCTAGAATTTTGTTGAGGATTTTTGCATCTATGTTCATCAGTGATATTGGCCTGTAGTTTTCCAAACTCATTCTATGAGGCCACCATCACCCTAATACCAAAACCTGACAAAGGCACTACACAGTATATTTAAATTTCATGTATCAGATGAAGAAATTGTGAATCAGAAAGAACCAGGTTCTTAAGATCCGCAAGAAATTATATATAGTAATGAAAGTTGTGATTCAATGAATTATCTCATTTCTCTGCTGATAGTAAGTTGGGAAACTTTGGATTGAGTATTATAGTATATAAGGTTTAATTTCTTATTGGAAACAATAGAAGCATAATGAAAAACAATTACTAAAAAGTATTAGTGAAATAGTGGCAAGAGAATAAGAGTACTTACTACTATGTTCAGTCCTCTCTAAGCATATTGTCTGCACTGTCAAACAACACATTCAGTAATACATTATTATCCCATTCTTACAGATAAATCAAGTGTCTGGGGAGATTGTATAAGTTGGTTGAAGCCACATATTTACTAGGTAGTGAAAAGTGCAATCCTATCTTAACATGAATATTTTTCCACCAAAAATAAAAAAGGAAACCATTTTAACACTTTGATAAATTCCATGGAGTGTGAGTTTCTCTAAAGAAATACTCTGAAGGACTTTGAGGCTTAATTTAGGAGATTAATGAGACAGATGAGTCACTTGGAACTAAAACTATGCTGAACCTAATCTAGTCTTTCTTTCATGATTCAGAGCATTTTAGGATCTTCATTATCAACAGAAATTATCATTGTATTTGTGATTTTAAGATGCAAGATGATAAGAATATTTAAAAAGATGACATAACATGGGGCAATTCAATTCTTGAATAGCAAATTTTATTAGATTATATATTATATGCAATCTCAAAATATCCTTATAAAAATACTTATTTTAAAAAAGGATAAAAGTTAAGAATCTGGCTCAAAGTGCCCTGAAAAGAATCATAAGTAAAACCTAGTAAAGTAGTAAAGCTGATTTAAGTTTAATTCATTAGTTACCAATACATAATGGCTAGAGTAAATTGTCCTCAAGGTTGATTATCAAATTCAAACACAGGAATTTTCAGTCTTGGAAGGGATCTTTTATAGGTGGGTTACTTTCAGTTTTACATATGAAAGGTATTTAAAACATAATTGATTACAATATTCAGGTTTACCAAGAAATCTCATTCAGAATTCCACTAGGAATTCTGAGTACTAGTTGAGTATTGCATAACTCTCAGTATGCATGTACAAATACGGATGTTTCAAATTTTTGCAAGTTTTGAGAGGAGCATCTTGAAATCATTGCATTATGGGAATTATCTGACAATTATTTTCGTTTCAGTTGCTAACATTCTTCAAAATATCTGGTAATATTCCCCAACATCATCTTCTCATTGCTCTGAGATTTTAACACAGTGTATGGAGCATATATCTATGTCGAGAAGTTAGACTCCATGGCGTTCCCATAGTCATGCTGTTTAAATATTATCACATCTTCTTTGTGCTTCCCTGATGGCTCAAACAGTAAAGAATCTGCCTACAGTGTGGGAGACCTGGATTCTATCCCTGAGTTAGGAAGATTGCCTGGAGAAGGGCATGGCAAACCTTTCCAGTATTCTTACCTTGAGAATCCCCATGAACAGTGAAACTCGGTGAGCTAGAATCAGTGGGGTTGCAAAGAGTCAGACCCAACTGATCAGCTAGGCACAGCATGTATCTTCTTTACTAACACAGATATATTAATGATCTTGCAGAAAAAATTCCACACTATTCCTCTTTATTTTTGTTGAACTATTTGTGCATTAGAGCTACTTAAATTATTCACAAAAGTCATAAAGTTACTTGGTTATTTTTTTGTGAATAAAACATACTAGTAATAAAAATCTTGTATTGAATTTCCCTTTTCTAGCAATATTTTGGGCCAGAAAATATGAGAACCCATGAAATAGCATCCAAAAAATGTTGTATCAACTATATCAAACAAACTTAGGCAATAGAACTGACCTCTCAATTGCATGCTGCTGCTAAGTCACTTCAGTTGTGTCCAGCTCTGTGTGACCCCATAGACGGCAGCCCACCAGGCTCCCCCATCCCTGGAATTCTCCAGGCAAGGACACTGGAGTGGGTTGCCATTTCCTTCTCCAGTGCATGAAAGTGAAAAGTGAAAGGGAAGTCACTCAGTCATGTCCGACTCTTCGCGACCCCGTGGACCGCAGCCTACCAGGCTCCTCTGTCCATGGGATTTTCCAGGCAAGAGTACTGGAGTGGGGGCGCCATCACCTTCTCCATCTCAATTGCATACAGGGTTTCAAAAGAGAAACAAATGAAAAGGAAACTAAAACCAGACTGGTAATGGCCTGGGACAGTTCAGTTCTTGACAGTAAGGCAGAAAGAAAGATATCGTCATTGGGAGTTGGAGTTTAAATGTCACTTTGGCTCACGAGGAAAGGCTTTCCACCCAAACAAAGCAGGGCAGGCTGTAAAACTACAAGATTAGTGGCTCAAGAAAGCTTGTCACAATCTTAGTGAAAGAGTACACTAGAAAAAAAAAAATTTAGATAGCAACAGAAAGAATAGAAATGAATCTTATATATCTTCTGGATTCTGGATTAAATTTTTTAAAAATGATTATAGTTTAAGATCTGTTATCAAATAAATACTATAACACTGCAAGTTGAAATTCAAGCTTTCATTCCAGATCCCATAACTCATAAAATAACATACAAAGCTCACAAGGTAATGCCATTCAGAAGAATAGGATTCAAGAAATTTACATTTAGAAATTTTGCACCATTGCTATAAATAATAATTCAGATATAAAGAAACACTAAAGTGATTGGATTTAACTGGTTTATGGATAAGAAGTTTCTGCAATTGTAAAATGTCAATTGTCTTCAAATTAAATTTTAAATATTATGCAAATAACTGCAATCAAAATAGTTTCATAGTGGATTTTGACTATCTGATTTTCAAATATAGGTGAAAAGACAAAAAATTAAATATTAAAAGGCTTTGAAAAAAATAACAAGGTAAGATTTTTTTCTGTGATATATTTTTTCTAGTATCAAATCAAAGGAATTAAGGCAATGCCGTGTTAGTGGAGCCCATGGATATAAATGTATTAATAAAATAGGGTAGAAAATACAGAAGTTGATCCGTATTTTTGTGGAAATTTGAAATAAAGCAGAGATGTTGCTGCAAGTTATTGATGAAACTAATGATTTCTCAATACAATATAATGAGAAGTCACCCGGTTATGAAAAGGAGGCAAGGGATAGATCCCTAAAATATATTAAACATGTTTTTTTTTCTATGCATTAAAAAACCAAATGTAAAAGAAAATATATGCAATTATTTATGGTGCACTGATATAAGAAATATTTCTTAGGTAAGACAAAAAGTTTAAAAAAGCAAATATTGCTACAGTTCATAGTAATATTATATTTTCTTTAAAATTCAATCATATCACACACAAATTGCATTGCAAAACACAGATTGGAAAAAGATATTTGCAGCACCTAAAACTGAGAAAGATTACTAACCAGAATATATAAATAGGTTTTCATACTAACAATTACCCCAAATAATAAACTTTAATTGGTGAAAGATGCAATTTAGAGAAGAGGGAATATGAATGGCCAGTAAGAATAGGGAAAAAGTGCTCAAGCTAAATAGCAATGAGGAAATTTAGATCAAATGAGGGATATTTTCAAACATATCAGACTGGTAAAATTTTAAAACTCAGTCAGTACCAATTACTGGTGGACTAAAGAGAGTTCTCATAATTCTGTTGCTAGGAGTGAAGCAAGCAGGGCCAGTTTGAACAACAGTTTTTCAAAACTGTGACATTTGCAGAAGTACATTTTCACATTCATGAGAATCAAAGGTGGAGAGCCACAGAGGCTGCTGTATTTCCCTTCTGTTAGATGGAAGGAGATCCAGTTCAGTTGGAACTGGTCATTCTGCTCAGAAACAGCAAGCTCTCTGGGTAATGCCAGCATTCCTGGTAGGTGTGGATCTTCCTCCAGGTGATGACCTTGGTGCTCTGCATGCTTACTCTATAGTGTAGTTCCTGTGCCTGGAGATCACTTGAAATATCCTTGCTACTCAGTTAAAACAGTCATTTCCTAACCACATTAGGCTAATCTAATGACCTTATTGATGAGGCAAAGACCTGAATCTTGTTAGGGTTTTGCTAAAGCTGAAGCTCCAATACTTTGATCACCTGGTGCAAAGAGCCGAAACATGAGAAAAGACCCTGATGCTGCAAAAGATTGAAGGCAGGAGGAGAAGGGGATGACAGAGGGCAAGGTGATTGGATGGTATCACTGATTCAATGGACATGATTTTGAGCAAACTCCAGGAGATAGTAAAAAACAGGAAGGTCTGGCTTGCTGCAGTCCATGTGAATCGCAAAGAGTTGGAAAAGACTGAGTGAATGAACAGCAACATCTCCTTACCACTGGCCCACTTGTTTCTCACCAGAACATCTAGAAAACTTACCATTTCCTGCTCACCAGATATAATTAATATGATAGTATTGATATACTAGAACAGCATAGAGTTTTCTGGGCTATTCAGGTAATTAAGACTTTTGCCCTCTATAGTGGTAGAAAACAGTAGAGTTAAGCTAGCCTTCAGGCAAGAAAATTAAGTGCTCATGCTTTGATGGGGAATAAAAAGATTGCAGTCATCATATTAAAAGCCACATACTGGGGGCCAGAGGCTCTTTCAGTCTGTTCCAGAAAATGTACTACAATCTGCACAACATGTACGATTGAGGTTACCGCTAGGTTAAGCTGAGAGTAATCTAATGTCATCTACCATTGTACATCTAATGTTTGCAGGCAGGGAGCAAGCCTATAACTTTAAAGTCTTTGAATAGGTCATAACTCTACTATTCCATTTAGAGCATTACTCTGCTTCTAATTAACTTGGCCAGAGTGGCAGTTTTAGCGCCTTCCACTTCCACTTGGTCTTTCCTGTCATGATAATTTGTATTCCATAGGGTAAGAGACACATACTATAAGATATCTCTGATCTGGTATGTGTACATGCATCCTCAGTCACATCAGTCATGTCCAACTCTTTGCAACACTATGGACTGTAGTCTGCCTGGCTCCTATGTCCATTGTATTCTCCAGGTAAGAATGCTGGAGTGGGTTGTCATGCCCTCCTCTAGGGCATCTTCCCAGCCCAGGGATCAAACCCAGGTCTCCTGCATTGCTGGCAGATTGTTTACTGTCTGAGCCACCAGGGAATTCCAAGAAAACTGAAATGGGTAGCCTATTTCTTCTCCAGGGGAACTTCCAACCCAGGAATTGAACCAGAGTCTCCTGCATTGAAGGCAGATTCTTTACCACCTGAGCTACCCAGGAAGCCCCTGGTATGTGTATTCATCCTCAATTTGTAGTTAAGAAAAGGAGCAATGACCACACAATGAGATCAGACTCATTTTCCACTGTGAGATAAGTATGGGTCAGATCATCATTTATGATCCCACTCTAACATGGGACATGATGGCATTTGGGACCTCCTACTCTAAAGCCAGATAAGACTCTCTAACCAACATTTTCCTAAATATCTATGAGTTACATTTCCTCTGGTGCATAACTACATTGGAAATACCATAGGTTTTAGAAAAGACATTTAGAAAGCTGGATTTTAAAAAGGCAGAGGAACCAGAGATCAAATTGCAAACATCCATTGGATCATCGAAAAATCAATAACATTCCAAAAAAGCATCTATTTCTATTTTATTGACTACACCAAAGCCTTTGACTGTGAAGAAAGAAAGTGAAGTCACTCAGTCATGTCCAACTCTTTGCAACCCCATGAACTGTAGCCTACCAGGCTCCTCTATCCATGGGATTTTCCAGGCAAGAATATTGGAGTGTGTGGATCACTACGAACTGTGGAAAATTCTTCAAGAGATGGGAATACCAGACCCCTTAGCTGCCTCCTGAGTAATCTGTATGCAGGTCAAGAAGCAACAGTTAGAAACGGACGTGGAACAACAGACTGGTTCCAAATTGGGAAGAGTTTGTCAAGGATGTTTATTGTCACCCTGCTTATTTAACTTATATTCACAGTACATCATGCAAAATGCCAGACTGGATGTAGCGCAAGCTGGAATCAAGACTGCCAGGAGTGAAAGTGTTATTCACTCAGTTGTGTCTGACTCTTGACAACCCCATGGACTGTAGTCCACCAGGCTCTTCTGTCCATGGAATTTTCCAGTCAAGAATATCGTAGTAGGTAGCCATTTCCTTCTCTAGGGGATCTTCCCAACCCAGAGATTGAACGCAGGTCTCCTGCATTACAGGCCAATTCTTTACTATCTGAACCATCAGTGAAGCCATCACCCATTGGAATTAGACCCAAGTTAGCTTCCCTGGTGGCTCAGAGGTTAAAGCGTCTGCCTGCAGTGCGAGAGACCTGGCTTCGATCCCTGTATCAGGAAGATCCCTGGAGAAGGAAATGGCAACCCACTCCAATATTCTTACCTGGAGAATCCCATGGACGGAGGAGCCTGGTGGGCTACAGTCCACTGGGTCGCAAAGAGTCAGACACGACTAAGCGACTTCACTTTCACTTGACTTCACTTATCTCTGATAAAGTGAGGCACTACAACTGGCCTTCTTTTCATTAACACTATTAACCACTTTTTCATAACTTTATCTACCGTTATCCAATCTGAGATATGGTGGACAGCTACCACTGAACTTTTCACATTTCCAATGTTCCCCTCACCTGCATATTCCCCATTGTTTTAGTGAAGGAGTATTTTGGGGGTGTCTTAGGAAAGACATAAGTAAAGATGTTCTCTGGTTATACATAATAAATCTATTTAATCATGTCTATATCTCTTAGTCTTCTTATCAATTCCTCAAGACCCTACCAAGGATGTTCCAACATGTCCATCCCATTCACTGTAAGCCATTGTCTTCTCCAAGATTCAAAGCCCCAGTCCTAGCAAACTTTCTAGAGAATTTATTTGTGAATCATGAGTCCTTCCATAAATATTCACTCTCCCTAACCCACATTTCAAGGTAGTTTTTGGACTAAATTTTTTCATATGGAAAGCAAATTATTGAGTTGGCAAAAATGTTCATTTGGGTTTTTATTATGACATCTTACAGAAAATCAGTAGAAAACAAGGAATGCTGAAGATGAGAGAAACTATGGGTTTTTAAGTAATCAATAACTTAATAGTTTATTCTCTACTAGTGTTGCAATATCTTTAAAGCTCATTAATTTGAATAATAATTATGAAACTCTACACTAGTAGACACAAATTTTTTAATTTTCCTATGGCCACCTCATTCTTCAGTTCACAAAGTAAATTATATAGAGCTGTATTTTATAAAACACAGATTAATGTACTACCATGAACTACATTCATTCTTAGTTTCCTTTTACACCAGTATAATGAAACTCCAGTACTTTGGCCACCTCATGCGAAGAGTTGACTCATTGGAAAAGACTCTGATGCTGGCAGGGATTGGGGGGCAGGAGGAGAAGGGGACGACCGAGGATGAGATGGCTGGATGACATCACTGACTTGATGAACGCAAGTCTGAGTGAACTCCGGGAGTTGGTGATAGACAGGGAGGCCTGGCTTGCAATTCATGGGGTCGCAAAGAGTAGGACACTACTGAGTGATTGAACTGAAGCAAAATGACTGTTCATCCATGTGTAAAATCTTGACACCTTTTATTTTGTTCTAATGATTTAAATTTCTGCTGTTCTGTGTTTAGTCACTCAATCCTGCGCAACTCTTTGCTGCCCCATGGACTGTAGCCCACGAGGCTCCTCTGTCCGTGGGGATTCTCCAGGCAAGAATACTAGAGTGGGTTGCCGTGCACTCCTCCAGGGGATCTTCCAACCCAGGCACAGAACCCAGGTCTCCCACACTAGCAGAAAATCCTCGATTTAAGCTTAGAAGAAGTAATATTTCTTCTTACTTATTATACCATATATTTTAGGTTATAGATACACAACAGTATACAAAATAATTATATTTTAGTGAGACAATTAAGGATAAAATGCTTTATAATTGCCTATTATATAAAAATTTTGCTATTAAATAGTAAGAATTGTAAAACATACACACAAGGAATGTATAGTCTATATTCATGAATGATCTTCAGGAGCTAAATCTGTAAGAAAGCAGCAAAGAATATAAATCAAAATTTTAAAATCTCATGAATTTTAATATACAATAGTAGTTTCACCTTCTGCCAATATTAGCAATATAAAATGAATTATACCAGTTATGAATCACAGTTGTTACTCGAATAGGTTTATTTTAGAAATTTTAAAGGATTTTTGTCATATACCGTCTATTCCAAAAGCTATAGAATTTGAGTATAAAAATCATACATACATATTAATAATATATTTATTTCATGTTCAGTAACTACAATATTTTTAAATAGTTAATTTTTGTTCTCATTTTAAACACTGCGACCTGTATTATATGTTCACATTTTTATATGTATTATATGCAGTTTTCCTTGACAGCTATATTTTAACTCAATGATAAGTCTTTTTTGAAGCATGATTGATTTACAACATTTTAATTCAATGTTGTAAATCACTGTGTTACACAGTGTATAACACAACATTGTGATAATTTCTGCTGTACATCAAAGTGAGCTATATATATATGTGTGTATATATATATACATATTCTTTTCATATTTTTCATTATGATTTATTAAAGAATATTGAATAGAATTCCTTGGCTATACAGTAGGACCTTGTTGCTTATCCATTCTATATACAATAGGTTGCATGTGCTAACTCCAACCTCCCATTCCATCTTTCCCCCAACCACTTTTGGCCATTCATTATGTCTGTGAAGTCTGTTTCTGTTTCATAGGTAGGTTCATTTGTAGATCCCCCATGTAAGTGACATGGTACTTATCTTTCTCTTTCTGGCTTTTCTGACTTATTTCACTTAGTAGGGTAATCTCTAGTTCCATTCATGTTTTGCAAATGACATTATTTTTTATGGCTGAATAGTATTTCACTGTGTGTGTGTGTGTGTGTGTGTGTGTGTGTGTGTGTGTGTACAGATATATACCACATCCCCTTTATCCATTCATCTATCAATGGTATTTAGTTTGTTTCTGTGTCTTGGCTATTGTGAATAGTGCTGCTGTGAACATAGGGGTGCATGTATCTTTTTGAATTATAGTTTGTCTAGATAGATAACCAGGAGTGGAACTTTGGATCATGTGGTAATTCTATCTTTAGATTTTTAGGTAACTTCCATACTGTTTTATATTCCCATCAACAATGTAGGAGGGTTCCCTTTTCTCCATACCCTCTCCAGCATTTGTCATTTATAGACATTTTTAATGATGGCTATTCTGACCAGTGTGAGGTGGTAGCTCATTGTAGTTTTGATTGCATTTCTCTAATAAATAGAGATGTTGAATATTTTTCATATGCAATTAGCCAAATGATAGGTTTTATAATAGTCTGTTAGAATCTAGGCTGCAGCTAGAACTTTCAGTTCTTTCAGTATTAAATATATGCATTTTGAATTTTACATTTTGATGGTACCTGAAATTAAATGTGTATTATCTTGTGTGTGTGTGTGTGCATCTATGTGTGTGTATTTAGAGAAGATCTGGCCCCACTGTGTTTTTCTTCTACAAGTTAAAATATTTCACTTAGCATTTTAAACATCTATTTTATGAGGTCATACAAATGTGATTCATAATAGTGACTGAGGTTTTGGGGAAATACATTTATTATGTTCTTATACTTTGCTAATACAGGAAATATATCACTAATTTATTAAAATATTCCCAAAAGTAACTGGTTAGAAGAAGTTTTTGTATATGAAGAAATGTTTATCATCCAGATAGATCCTTATTAAATTCTGGCTATTCAAAGAGTTTATAAAATATAACGCTTAATTCAATAGACAAATCATATAGACTTAAAAAAAAAATGTTTGTTATCTACTCTTATAGTTCATGTCACCAGTAAGCATAGAGAAAACATTTCAAAATTAAGACATGTGGATAATAAAAAATATTTATTTTACCATTAGTTAAATCTATTCTGAAAAAAAAAGAAACACTTGTTTATTCATAATGAATTACAAAAGAGAAGTCATATGCATTATAACCTACTTAGCCATATTTTGTCTATGGTGAGTATTCTTCAAGTACAGAGATTAGCATTTCAGTGCTCTCATCACACCATTAGTCTTATTTCTGCCTTGTAAAGATCTCATTCTGTAGGGATTTGACTAATGAAGTTTCTGTGCTGAAACAATAATGGCTTCCTCTGAGCAGAGACTGCCAATTCAACCATATTGTGCTGAAATGTAGAGAACTGTGCCAAACTGTATGTGTCTGCTTTACAAACAAGCTGTTCATTAAAAAGAAAAAGAAAAAAAGGTAAGCAGCAAAATACATTTAAATAGTAACTATGAGGTACTGCAGACATTAAAGGTTTGATTTCTTTTCCCACAGTATCCAAATAGTCAACAGTTTATTTGGGGGTGATTAGAAAGATTAATAAGCAAACTTCAGTATCGACTTTATTATCTGATCTACAGGTGGGAAAATGAACATTTTAAATGGCATATTGCAGTTTAGAGTAGTGCCTTAGTGTTCACACTCATTCAATTATCCCAAAATAAAATATTTATTCTAATGTGACCTTATGGCAGGTACTATGCTAGGCATTATATGCCTCTATTACTAATTTTTTGTTTGAAAATGTGTTTTAATAGTTTACAGGGAATTTTTCCACATTAGAATGAATAAATTATGAGTCAAATTTCTTTAATGTCCATTTATATTAAAATATTGGGAAGTCATAGAGTCATTTTATATTTTGCTTCACCACTTGCTTTCTTGTTTTGCTACTGTTTTGTATATCTATTAAATTATTTATAAATTGGCTTTTAAACTTTTATATCAAATTTTCACTGACAATCTAACTAATGATGAGTTTATGGATCATTTCTTATTCATCTGGCTCTCCCCTACTTCTAATGCAGTTGCTAACAAGTCATATGATTTACATCTGTGTTTAGTGCATAAAAAATTAAATCAATTAATTGAGAAATAGAAATTAGGAAGGTGGGGAGAATTCAACAACATTCATATTCAGACTGCTACTAAATTTATATTAGTTATATACACATATACATTCAGTTTATATTAAATCATTTTGAATTTATAGAAAGCCATGGATCATAGTCTCTTTTTCTTCATCTTTTAAATATTCTTTTATTTTAGCCTTTAAAAATCATTTAATAAATTAATAAGTTTATAAAACCATTCTATTTTCTCTATCACCATAGGTAAAAGAGAAATTATATGTTCTCAGTGTCTATAATAGCCAGTCATTTTGGACAAAGAAATACTACCACCCCTAAATTTTGTTTCTTCAAGACAGTATAAAACCAAGGCTTATATTATTTATATTGCAATCTATAATTCTTACGTTTACTATCATAGACATTAATAGTAATAATTATTACTGTTAATAATGATTTACTTTTTAATTTACAAAATATAAAAGCATTCTTGAGCCTCATGTCATAACTAACGTAGTTGATTTAGTTTCCTTTTGAAGCTACATCATCTTCCTTCTTATTTTCATCCTTAGAATTACATAAATAAGGTGAATCTAGTGCAAAGAGTTGACTCATTGAAAAAGACTCTGATGCTGGGAGGGACTGGGGACAGGAGGAGAAGGGGACAACAGAGGATGAGATGGCTGGATGGCATCACCAACTCGATGCATATGGGTTTGAGTTAAACTCCGGGAGTTGGTGATGGACAGGGAGGCCTGGTGTGCTGCGATTCATGGGGTCACAAAGAGTCAGACACGACTGAGCGACTGAACTGAACTGAACTGAACTGAGTGGTAAAGAACCTGCCTGCCAAAGCAGGAGACGTTAAGAGATGTAAGTTCAATCCCTGGGTCAGGAAGATCCCCTGAAAGAGGGCAAGGCACCCCACTCCAGTATTCTTGCCTGGAGAATCCCATGGAGAGCAGAGCCTGGCAGGCTATAATAGTCCATGGGGTTGCACAGAGTTGGACACGACTGAAGTGACTTAGCTCACATGCATGAAATTTTAACCTTCATGTTCAACTGACAATAATTTACAATAGTCTAATATTTTTCTTAGATACTTAGATATACCAGATGATTCAGAAGAGATGGAAGTGTGTAAACAAGCCAACAATCATGTTTGATGATAGCATTATGTTTCCTTCAAATTTGTTGTTTAGTCTCTCAGTTGTATCCAGCTTTAAACTGTGTTGTATGTATTGATAAGGAAAGGTTCAAATAATCTTCTTTGACATCCATCAATAGGAAAAATAAAAATCTCTCTTATGTTTTAGTTGCACTTTAACTATAAGCTAAATAATGGGTCCTTTTCTTGTACTTTTTGAAGACTCTCTATTGATGCAACCTTCCCTTCACTCACTGTTTTATGTAAGAGTTCTGATAACTCTGTTTCAAACAACTTTCCACACTGTTCTTCACTATTTGTTTGTTAAGTCACTTACATGTTCAGAGATTTTTGTATTATATGCTTGTATATATGCTTTATATTATATTTCATATTAATGCTACCAGTCATTGACCTCAGATATTCTTATGTAGTTGTGTTGACTAGAATGGTCTCTCTCTGAAATAAGGAAATGGTCCTGTTTTCTTCATTTTTTTCTGTTTCAAGGGACCAAAACCAACCATTTTTTGTTTTCCTTTTGGTTTTAGTGTTTTCCATTTTTACTAATTTTAGGCAATTGACTTTCTGGGCAATTGATTTACTAGGACTTTATCAATACATAGTAATATTCTCTTTGGTTTCCTTGTGTGTAGGTGGAAAGTTTCTTCTAGACCTAATGCAGAGAATTTCAGATCAGAACAATTTTAGTCATCTGAAGAGGGAGGATAGATAGCTAAAACCTGTAAATCTCATCAGGAAGCATTATTTCACATGTTTTTTGCCATTTCTGAATTTCTTATTTTGGTTAAACCAGCAACCACAGCAACACATCATATGAGGAGCTCATGCTCTACTTCCTACTAGTATAGGCCCTTGAGAAAGTTTTCTCATCTGTCCTTACACTGTGGAATGAGGTTAAACACTGCATTTGCATCATAGCATTGCGATGGAAATAGAGCCCATGCATATGCAAAGTGCTTAGACGAAGTCTGCAGAGAAAAAGTGCTTTGTCATTAGCTGTCATTATAATTACCATCATCATCAGCACTATCAGGGTAAAGTAAATATTTTCCTGTGTCCAATCTTCTATTTCATTTACCTTTATTGGCTAGTTTGAGAACACAGACCTCTCTGGTTCACTGCTAAGATTAAGCTCTTATTTTATTTTTAAAGTTTTATTGAACTATAGTTGATTTACAGTGTTGCATTAGTTTCAGATTAGCCACAGGTCGTTGCTACACATAGTTGCTGCACGACTCTAGGGACAGTTCAATGCTTTTGCCAAATACTGATTTCAGAAACTACAATTAATTCAAATAAAATATTTCCCCTCATCTCACTCCCTACCCCACCTAAGGACCTTATCCCTCCAAATTAGTTATGTTAGCACTGTTCCTCATGGTTGTTTAATAGTTACTAACAATGCAGTATTTTTTTCCTGAGAAGCAATGTACCAAGAGTTTAGTAGATGCAGAATGTAGGAGAAATTCTTCAGTCACCAACACATAGGTAAATGGCACTTTCCTTAACTTCAGCACAATTTAAGGGTTTGCAGGATTTTTCTGTTCATATTATACATTTTGTAAATGGATATGCAGAAGGTGGCAATCAGCAGAGAAATCAGATACTATGTTCTTCAAATGATCTCTTGGCCCAGAAGTGTGAACAAATGAAATTGTATATCATTTTACATTTTACATTTCTGAAACAGAATCTGGAATAACCTGTCATATTCTTTTCCAATGGCACAATATATTTTCTAGATCATAATTTTACTTATCCATCCTTTTGGCAAATATTTACCCATGGATGAAGAAGGTGAACAGACATGTTCTCTCTTCTAGAAGAGAAGTATAGTATAATCAGAGAGGGAAGGAAACTGGCACAAGCCAATATCTGTAGGAAGGATAATCCCGGATTAAAAGAAAGACTGTGGAGAAAAGAAAAATAGCTGCTGTAATAGATAGGAAAATGAGATTTAATGAAGGTGACTGTGATCAGGAGCTCACCTTGGATTTTAGCAATGAGAAGATTATTGTATGGAGTTTAGGGACACAGAGTTGGTTTGAGAAGTAGAGAAAATCAATTCATTAGGGGTGATGTAGACCAAAACATGGGTTCAAATCTAACAAAAATTTAGAAACTTTCTGAAAGAATGTTAAGCAGACATGTTTAAAGGTCTGGTTTGATTTCTGAGCAGATCAGTCTTGCTAGTAGCTATTGTGTATAGAAAGTATATTATTGTACTGAGGTGAGTGTGTCTGAGGAGGGTTAGAAGTCCTTAAACCACTTACTTGTTTACTAATGGAGTGAATGCTAGAAGAGTAACAGGTTTAAAACCAGTTTTTATTGTGTAACTAAATGCATTTTCCCTGACAACATGCAAGAACTTTGCTTTCTCTGTGCATCAGGCAAACATGCCCCACATAAACAGCAATTTAAATAATTGTCTTTGTCAGAAATTGATTAATATTGTTTCTATTTATTACCTTCTTTCTCTCTTTTTCTTTCTTTCCTAATCTGTTTCTTCTTTAGTTCCTTTTAATATGCAGGCATAATTTTGGAAAGACAAGCAAGCAGAACCTCATTTTCCCTTTTAACAAAATCCATCAATTATACTTATGATTATACTAGAAATCAATAGATTTAAAGGAAGAAGAGTCATTGGTGCACATCAAATGTTCTTTGTTCTTTTAGCTACTGTTAGGGTTTTCAATTTTAAGTAAAAATATCATTAAATTCTTTATAAAGCCCTTTATAAAGCACACTAATTAATTACCCAAAGAAAATCAACATAACTTGATGTCACACCTGAGTTTCCGAAATCTTTTGAATTCTCTTGTTTTGGAAAACACAAATTAGTAAAATGAAGACAATTCCTGTTGCTGTAATTCTCATGTTTATATCACACAAAACTGCTCTCCTTTTTCATCTCTCTTTTTTGCTGAAAAGATAATGGATAAAAGGCCTTTTTCGTTTTGAAAGAGAAGCCTCAAATTCTGGAATATATTATAAATAGTAACTGGTAAAATAAATAAATCTGTGCTTAGATGTTTATTTCTGAAAATAAAATATGCATCATAGAGCAATTTTGATGCCCTTACTTAAGTTGATTTTCTTTTCTTTTCTTTTCTTTTTAGGACTCACATCTACAGTTGCAAATTATACTCTTGCACTCTTGCATTCTCGAGTGATTTTTTTTTTTTTTTGAAACTGTGAATCTGATGACATTCCTTCCTTGCTTTAATCTTGCAGTAACTCACCATTTCAGTGAAAATAAATTGCAAACCCTATAACAGGGACATTTCTACCTATCAGTCTTATTCACGGCCACCCTTCTCAACTAACGGTGGCCAAGAAATGATTTGCTTCGTGTCTTTTTTGAACACTTTCAACTCTGATCCAGGTTCTTTGTTAACTGAATTCTTTCACCAACACACTACAAGTCCCAAAAGTCTATATTGACAGCTCCCAGCTTCCCGACTCCTCTAGAAAGTGGGCCAGCTCTCAAGTGCACCTGAGTGCCAGTCTCTGGTATTAGACTCAGCTCTTATCTACAGCCCCACTGACATTTCCTTATCTCAATGATGTGTTCATGTCTATCTGTCCCATGTCTTCTTCGAGAGGCTTTCTCTGGCCACCCAAGATAAACCTAGCTGTCCCTCTGTGTCCAGCCTATCCCAGTGCCTTGTTTGATTTTCTTCACAGCACTTATCAATATATGAATTTATATTTTTTCTATTTACTTGCAGATATACTTAATTCTGGCCTACAGCAATGAGAACAGAGGCTCCGCTTGCCTGGCACATCACAGCATTTGGGGTTGGACTCAGCAAGTAGTATGCACTTGATAAATATTTGCAGAAAAGTGAATGAAGGAGAGAAAGAATAATGAGGTCTATAATCCAATGTAAAATTAAGACTGTGCAATATTTTTAAAAATATACATGTAGACTGGAGGTGTAATGAGAAAATCAAGCCTGCAGTCTGATTTTGCACAGCCTTTACAGCTAAAACAGGTTTTTGTATGTGTATGAGTTTTGTTTATTACAGTTTAAAGGATTGTAAAGTAAACAAGGAAGAATATGGATCAGACAGTGTGAAGACTGTAAACACAGCATAGACAGTTTACTCTTTGGTCTTTACAGAATAAGTCGGTCAATACTTTTGAGATTTAAGTCTTCACTGATGAAGGGTATTACCCAAATAATTTTGATAACATTCTGCTTCAATTTCTTCCCATGAAAAATTAGGGAGCTGGATCAATAGACTTACTTTTCCTGAAAGGTGAATGGACAAAGTGGAGTTAAACCACACTTACTTTCCTTAGTCTCCTGAGGGAGTAGGGAACAGAGAAGAGAAAGTTTAAGAGTGAGTAGACAGGAGAATTTATAAAGAGCATTGCATACTGCGAGGCCTCTCTCCAGGGAAACCAAAGCAGTGTCATCACGAATTTGACAGTCAGTAGAAGATATAGTACATCAAAAGCCTAGCTCAAACTAAAATGCAAATCTCTTTTCCTAAATCTTTAACTTTTACATCCCAGTTATCAACATATAAATAAGACACATATGAGAAAAGACAATGATCAATTAGAACAACATTTTCTTTTTTTTTAAAACAACATTTTCATATGGATGAAAACCATGGATCTCTTGCCAGTCTGTCTGGCTTCAAATCCTGGCTCCACCAATTACTAGATGCATGTGTGTCTCTAAGCAAACTTAACCTCTCTGTATCTCCATTAAAAAAAAAAAAAATCTATAAATTAGGTTCTACCATATAAAATTGTCAGGAGGGTTACATATGTTAATGTTTGTAGCAGGTTTAGACAACAGGGCCTGGCACATAATATGTACTAACAATATTTTGGTTAAATAAAATAGAATTTCATTGCAGATTTACTTTATCATTTATCATCTCCCTTGGGCAATAAAACTGTAGGGCAAATAATACAGTGCTACAATCATATTTTCTCATATTTCTGTAACATGCATGCCTAATGATGATTGCATAAAAGTTAACTTATACTAAATTCCACAGTTAGTTCATTGTATGAGATGATGTACTTGTTTTCAAGTTATTTTATCATTGTTAGAAAGGAAAGCTCTGCCTCTCATTCCCATAAATTTCAAAATGAAACTTTCTTTCATTTTCAAAATTAACACATTAAAATAAAAGAACACTAAAAGGTGCTTACTGGTCACAAATATTCTTAACCGTTTAAGTCACAAGAAGCACAATGAAGACCAAATCCATACTATAATTTCAAGGAAGAACATTTATAATGTGACAAAAAATATGCTCCAAATGCTGTTTCATTTTCTTTGTTGTTGTTACTACTGTTGCCTTTCCTTCTTTCACTTACATGTATACTATCATGTAAGAAACGAAGCGTCAGTCTATGTTCAATACAGGATACAGGATGCTTGGGGCTGGTGCACGGAGATGATCCAGGGAGATGATATGGGGTGGGAGGTGGGAGGGGATTCAGGATTGGGAGCTTGTATACTTCTGTGGCGGATTCATGTCAATGTATGGCAAAACGAATACAGTATTGTAAAGTAGGATAAAGTAAAAATAAAATTTAAAAATAAAAAGAATATAAAACTAAAAAAAAAAAAAAAGAAAGTAGTGAAATAGTGGAATGAGGCGTTGACCCAGCAAGAGAGCAATCTGCATACAGTCATTTTCTGTAGGACCTTTGTGTAGTAAATATTGTCACCATGGTCTGACAATGCCACTTTTTCTCTCCTCAAGCTGATTTCCAGTTTTACTTGCAAATCTGTATGTCCAAATCCTTCCCTGACATTTCAAACATCTTCAAAGCTAAATTCTTGATTTTTCTCCCTAAACTTTTCATTTTCTCCAAATCGTCCCCATTCTACTCAATAGCAAGTATATTCTTCCACTTTTGCAAAACAAAGACTTTGGGAGCCATGAGCCATCATGGAGAAGAAGCAGAGCCCGTGAATGACAGCTGAACCACACTGTCAACCTGGATCAGAATCCAGCATCTACCCATACAAGTTTCAGACATGGGCAAGTTACAGAATTTCTCAGCATCTTAATTCTCATCTATAAATGAGAAAAATAGCACCATCTACTAGGAAATGCTTTTTAATAAAATTAAATAACACAAATAAAATACTTCAAACAGTGACAGTTTCATCACTGGTGATCAATGAATTATTACCTAATATTTAATATCATCCTGATTAACTTCTTTCACTCATACCCCATATCATATCCATCTGCAAATTTTGTCAGAATTATCTTTAAGATAGAGCAGAACATAATTTCTCATAACCATCTCTGCCATCCCATAGGCAAGCAGGAGCCATTCATCCAGCCTTCTTGGTTCCACCCTTTATCATAATCCTTAGTGAATCTGGTTAGATTCCTCTTCCTAAAACTTTCCAGTTCAGTTCAGTTCAGTCACTCAGCCATGTCCTACTCTTTGCGACCCCATAAACTGCAGCAACCAGGCCTCCCTATCTATCACCAACTCTCGGAGTTTACCCAAACTCTTGTCCATTGAGTCGATGGTGCCATCCAGCAATCTCATCCTCTGTCATGCCCTTCTCCTACCTGCCCTAAATCTTTCCCAGCATCAGGGTCTTTTCAAATGAGTCAGCTCTTCACATCAGTTCAGTTCAGTTCAGTCGCTCAGTCGTGTCCAACTCTTTGCGACCCCATGAATTGCAGCACGCCAGGCCTCCCTGTTCATCACCATCTCTCGGAGTTCACTCAGACTCACGTCCATCGAGTCCGTGATGCCATCCAGCCATCTCATCCTCTGTCGTCCCCTTCTCCTCCTGCCCCCAATCCCTCCCAGCATCAGAGTCTTTTCCAATGAGTCACCTCTTCGCATGAGGTGGCCAAAGTACTGAAGCTTCAGCTTTAGTATCATTCCTTCCAAAGAAATCCCAGGGTTGATCTCCTTCAGAATGGACTGGTTGGATCTCTTTGCAGTCCAAGGGATTTTCAAGAGTCTTCTCCAACACCACAGTTCAAAAGCATCAATTCTTCAGCTCTCAGCCTTTTTCACAGTCCAGCTCTCACATCCATACATGAGCACAGGAAAAACCATAGCCTTGACTAGACGGACCTTAGTCGGCAAAGTAATGTCTCTGCTTTTGAATATGCTATCTAGGTTGGTCATAACTTTTCTTCCAAGGAGTAAGCATCTTTTAATTTCATGGCCGCAGTCACCATCTGCAGTGATTTTGGAGCCCCAAAAAATAAAGTCTGACACTGTTTCCACTGTTTCCCCATCTATTTCCCATGAAGTGATGGGACCGGATGCCATGATCTCCATTTTCTGAATGTTGAGCTTTAAGGGTGACAATATACAGCCTGATGTACTCCTTTTCCTATTTGGAACCAGTCTGTTGTTCCATGTCCAGTTCTAGCTGATACTTCCTGACCTGCATACAGATTTCTCAAGAAGCAAATCAGGTGGTCTGGTATTCCCATCTCTTTCAGAATTTTCTACAGTTTATTGTGATCCACACAGTCAAAGGCTTTGACATAGTCAATAAAGTAGAAATAGATGTTTGTCTGGAACTCTCTTGCTTTTTCAATTCATTATGAGTGAAATCTAAAGTCATTATAATGCTAAGGAGAAGCTGCAGAACCTATGTTCCAACTGTTTCTTCGATCACAGATTTTACTGCTCACCCTTACTGTTCACTGAACACCAGCTATATAGGCCTTCTCATTCTTTAAGTTCTCCTGGCACACTTGTGACCCAAGGCCTTTGCACTTGACCTTTCCTTCACCTTTAATTACAGACTAATTCATTCCCTGTATCCTTAAGGTGCTTATTGAAAGATCTTTTCTCCATGAAAAATTATATTCCACATATAAACACACATATACCCACTATATCCAACTTATTTGTTTTATTCATCTCCATGACACTCATTACTATCTGACACACTATATATTTAATTGCTTAATTGGTATTGTATGTATCCTCCATTAATACAGAAGCACTATGAAAGCAGTGATTTTATTATTGTGTCCATTTTTCTTGTTTTTTTTTCTTCCTCCCTATTTTGCCAGTCATAAGTTAGTTCATAAATATATGACAAAGAAACAAATAAATAATTAAAAGACAACTTATTAATTTATTCAACACATATATTAGCCTTCTACTAGCCTTGTAGTTTAAAATAGTGAACTGTCTTTCATACAGCTCAATATGTATTGGTCAGATAGAATAATAGAAAATGATACATTTCCTTATGTGTTGTAATAGATTTTAGTTGATGCTATAGTGAAAGTGAAAGGGAAAGTCTTTCAGTCATGTCTGACTCCTTCCAACCCCATGGACTACATAGTCCATGGAATTCTCCAGGGTAGAAAACTGGAGTGGATAGCTGTTTCCTTCTCCAGGGGATCTTTCCATCCCAGGGATCAAATCTAGGTCTCCAGTACTGCAGGCAGATTCTTTACAAGCTGAGCCACCAGAGAAGCCCATAGCAGAAGCCCAGGTATGTTATAGTAGTTTACCTTAGCTTGAATACATTGAAATGGACCAAATAATTAATACTTTGCACATACACATATTTGCACTGACTTATATATGTGGATCTTTAAGAAATGAGTGTATACTTATATGGTAGCAAATGACCTTTGATTTTGAAGGTTCTTCATCCTCTCTTTATTGCTTTGTTTTTTCCTTTATCCATTTTATACTCTGTTCCAAACAGTCCTCTGAGACCAGTTAAGTAAACACCTATTTTTGTTATGTGGAGCCATAGGATGATGAAAAATCAAAAACTTTGTTCCCTTGGAGGTTACAGGTGGTAAAAGATAAGTCTGTTTCATTTTTATGTATTGTTCTGTATGACTAGATACATTTATGAATGATTAGAGATTGCTATACAAAGATTAAAGTACATTGTTAGAAACTAATTGTTACCCAGCGGTTTCAGGTACACAAATCTAAAATGCTCAAAGGTTACAGCCTTCAGATTCATTGGGGTGACACAAGTAGCATCTCTTTCCTTGCTGCAAAATGAGATTTCAACCTTGTTAAGCAACTTGAGTTCTCATCATTCTCAGGAGATGTGTGAGCTGTTCATCAGGGAGTGTGGAAACATCAGAATAAAAACACAATCATGACAGGGAAAAAGAGGGGAAAAATCAAGTCAGAAACTAAAAGCTAATTGAAACTGCTAAAAATGAAAGTATAATGTCAGAAAATTCACATTCCGAAACAAAGAAGACTTTGTATTGATGTTTCCAAGCCCCTCAGCACAACAGAGAGCCATTTATCCATCAGGGGAAAAGCACCAAACTCAAAGACAAGATTATAAACCGCATTCCTTAATTATGGATTGATTAAACATTAAGTCATTTATGGAGTGACCTAGGTAGTAACTTTTAATGCATGGAAATTTAGGTAACTATGGTTACCAGATATATGGTTTAAAGATGCAGGGATCTTGACATGAATGGTTATCAAATTATACATATGGCTTTATAATACCAACTGTCTAAGCAAACACACTATAAAAATCTTTAACATGAAAATAACCATTATTTAAAGTAATGTTCCCCTCCTCTTCTCTGCTCTCTGTCATATATATATATATATATATATATATATATATAGAAATGTCTATTTTGTGCTTTCTATGTATTTATAATACATACATGTACATATATACACATAGATAGTGATAATATGACAGTAAATATGTATACGTATACACACATATATAATGAATGATATATGATGAATATATATATATATATGTATAGATTCTCTATCATGTATATGTATATTATATCAAGGTTATTTCTTGAGTAGAAATTCCTGTAGCCCAAATATGAAGACCATGCTCCTATTAATAGTCAAGTAAATACTCATGGGAAGAGAAAAAGTAGAATTTCAACTTCTATTTCCACTTCCAGCTAGGGGATGGAAACTGATATTAACTAAGCACTTCCTGAATGCCAAGTCTGCAGCTTCTGTCTACATCTTCTGTCATTCATTCAATGTTCAGTCAAGAAAGTAAAAACAAACACACTTAACAGTCATTTGAAGAGACTAGTATAAGAAAGTGATTAAACTAATATTGGAAAACTCATCAGCCATTCTGACTTAATACTGTTAAAATAACATTAAGAAGCAAATATTACCTCTGAGACTGGGAGAGAAAGAGAAGAGGCTTGGGTGTATCAGAGTCTACCAGCCAAGAGACAGGATCCTGTGGATCTGTGACTAAGACCTCTGAAGGCATAGCATTGTCCAGCTGCTGCTGAGAATGCCCAGAAATCTGGAAATTAGAATTAATGAAAAGGTGAAGAGATACTGCCAAGGGGATGCTGACAGATTTAACAGGCAAACAGGAGGGGCAAGTCTCTTCTCTCTTCCAGTTTTTCAGTCTCTGCTATTGTCCCCTATTTGCAAAACATCACAAGGACCCAGATGATAAATGACACCTGTGGTTTGCATACTCCTGGCCTCAGCAACACAGGGCAGGATATTGAAGGCTGAATTTGGAGTGTGAGGCAACAGCTTAATAAGTGGCACATTGATTAAGTATGCAATTTTAGCTTGCAGGTGTTTGAGGACTCAATTGTGTTATTTCTCCAATAGTGGCTACCAGAGGTGTTCTATCAATACCCTGACCGTTCCCACTATATATTAATAGCTAACTTCCTTAATGGGTGCTGAAGTTTAATTCTGTATCTTTTAGATACTTATGGTTATTGAACCAGATACTTTTAGATCTTAGAGATTCACCTCTTGTGCTTCATATTTTCAATTTCACATTTTACTCAAAGCTTTTCTCTCTCATATCCAATCCCCCCCCACCCCACCCCAGTGCAAGCTGAGAGCTAGAGGAGCCTAGCATTTAAGGGTAGACAAAATACCTGCTCTTTGACCTAACACCGTCTCTTCCTGTGCTTGCCATTCAGATTGAGAAGGGAAAACACATGTCCTCTCCTCTTGTGGCTCTCTAGTAAATTTGATACCTGTTCCTTGGATACTCATAATACTTTCCAGTTCATTTTCCTTTTATCCTGTTGGGACTGATGATTATGGCATAAGAAGGCCCTACAGGTACAGCCTGAATTCTAAACAGTCTGACCAGGTAATGCTGGCCCATATGTTGTTCATATAGATTTCTGGCTACCCCCGTAAGAAATTCCATGCTTATTCAAGCAAATCCCCTTCTGTTTTATAATTTCCTATTTTATCTTTCACAAACATATAGATGCTCCTCTTTGTGGCCTGCATCCTGGAACCCTATGGACAAGAAGTGAAGTGAAAGTCAATCAGTCACGTTGGACTCTTTGTGACCCCATAGACTACACAGTTCATGGAATTCTCCAGGCCAAAATACTGGAGTGGGTAGCTGTTCCCTTCTCCAGGACTTTTTGGAGTTGGGTTTTGGTGTTGGTTGACCTTATCTTCCCGTCCTCACACTGTTACACTTGTTGAGTCTCCCCATCGTCATGTCCATTTCTGGCAGCTTTGAGGAAACTAGCATACTCGGTGACTAAACAGACATTAAACCTGGAAATGAACATTAGACTCCGTGTATGCAGTCACTGACCTCATGAGGTATTCTCTTGATGTTTCTCTCCCTTAGAAGGGAAGGTGAAAGGATGACTTCTTCTTATGAACTGTGTCCAACCCAAAGCCTGTCAATGACCTCTTTCCATTTTTATACTTAGATTCATAGGGGCAGTGACAAAGGTGCTGCTTTCTGTTGACGTTGCTTGAGATTATCTTTGAGAGTTTTAGCCAGCTCTAAGAACTGGCATCTCTCTAAGCTTACAACACGGGGCCCATTTTTTTTTTTTTTTTTTAATTGGTTGTAAGTCTCTCGTCCACTTCTTTTTTTTTTTTTAATTTTAATTTTTACTTTATTTTGCTTTACAATACTGTATTGGTTTTGCCATACATTGACATGAATGAGCCACGAGTGTACATGAGTTCCCAATCCTGAACTCCTCTCCCATCTCCCACCCCATATCATCTCTCTGGATCATCCTCATGCATGAGCCCCAATCATCCTGTATCCTGTATCGAACATAGACTGGCACTTCGTTTCTTACCTGATAGTATACATGTTTCAATGCCATTCTCCCAAATCATCCCACCCTCTCCCTCTCCCTCTAAAAGTCCGTTTTATACATCTGTGTCTCTTTAGTTGTCTCTCATAGAGGGTTATCATTACCATCTTTCTAAATTCCGTATATATGTGTTAGTATACTGTATTGGTGTTTTTCTTTCTGGCTTACTTCACTCTGTATAATAGGCTCCAGTTTCATCGACCTCATTAGAACTGATTCAAATGTATTATTTTTAATGGCTGAGTAATACTCCATTATGTACATGTACCACAGCTTTCTTATACATTCATTTGCTGATGGACATCTAGGTTGCTTCCATGTCCTGGCTATTATAAACAGTACTGCAATGAACATTGGGGTAGACGTGTCTCTTTCAATTCTGGTTTCCTCGGTGTGCATGCCCAGCAGGGGGATTGCTGGGTCATAAGGCAGCTCTATTTGCAATTTTTTAAGGACTCTCCACACTGTTCTCCATAGTGGCACAAGTTTGCATTCCCACCAGCAGTGTAAGAGGGTTCCCTTTTCTCCACACCCTCTCCAGCATTTATTGCTTGTAGTCGTTTGGATCACAGCCATTCTGACTGGTGTGAAATAGTATCTCATAGTGGTTTTGATTTGCATTTCTCTGATAGTGAGTGACGTTGAGCACCTTTTCATGTGTTTGTTAGCCATCCGTATGTCTTCTTTGGAGAAATGTCTATTTAGTTCTTTGGCCCATTTTTTGATTGGGTCGTTTATTGTTCTGGAGTTGAGCTGCATAAGTTGCTTGTGTATCTTTGAGATCAGTTGTTTGTCAGTTGCTTCATTTGCTATTGTTTTCTCCCATTCAGAAGGCTGTCTTTTCACCTTGCTTATAGTTTCCTTTGTTGTGCAGAAGCTTTTAATTTTAATTAGACCCCAATTGTTTATTTTTGCTTTTATTTCCAGTATACTGGGAGGCACACTCATCGCAACTCTGTACATGAGTTCATTTAGTTATCACAGCAGTGCTTGAAGTACTATTAGTATTCCCATCCCTTAACAATGAGAAATTGATAGCCTTTCAACTGGGAAATTATAGAGCTAGATTTAAAACAAATTCAAGTCTAATGAAACTCAAGCTGTTTTCACTTTATCTTGGTATATCTGGCTCCATCTTCAGAACATCTATGTGGCTTCCCTGGTGGCTCAGATGGTAAAGAATTTACCTACGATGCAGGAGACCTGGATTCAATCCAGGAAGATCCCCTGGAGAAAGGAATGGCAACCCACTCCAGTATTCTTGCCTGGAGAATCCCACGGACAGAGGAGCCTGACGGCCACAGTCCATAAGGTTGCAAAGCACTGGATGCAACTGAGCAATATTCACTTTCAGAACATCTAAGAGGCCCATATGTGAACAGGTTAGAAAGGGATCTAAATGAGATTATTCCTACAGAGTAGAGTTCTTCTCTAAGAATTAACAGAAATTGTAAAGAATGGGAAGTGCCGATAGCATCTGAATACAATAAGCAAGTTCTAGCATGGATTTCACCTTTGACTTTCTTTTTTTTTTTTATGATCTGTATACTTGAACTGGGTAGTTAATCTATTTGTGCTCAAGTTTTTCACTTGTAATTAGGAAAACGAAGAGTTTCTACTTCATAGGACTATGGAATAAATCAGTTGTATATAAAGTGTTTAGAATGTGAATGGACACAGACTAAAATCAGCACTCAAATAATGTTATTATTATCATCATCATTGGTCCATTTGTGTACAGAGAAAATGCACTATATGAGCATACAGACAGAGGCTAGATAATTCAAATACTTTGCCCCTATCTCCAAAATATCCCACAGTCTGTGAGCTGGTTAAGTGTCTTATTTCTATGTTGATGAAATGATGGAAGTACAGAAGCTCATTCTATCTCTGCCACTTTCAATCATTTTGGGATCTGTGTGTTTCCTTTTGTTCAGTTTAAAACTGGGGGTCAATTTTAGGGACATAGCTTTGGTCCATTTTTGTTACTTTGTTTGATATAAACGCAGGTTACAGTGTTCTTGTTTCACAGCTACTATCCACACAATTTTAGCCCTTGCTTTCAAAGAAATTTTTGCAAGACTGCCAGTTGGAATAAGTAATTAACGCTTCAGCTCAGCTCTGAAAGGAGAAAACAACTGTGGCATACAAACTCCTGCCAAAGTCAGTTCTCTCACCCAGAAAATGCCTGAAATACTCATCAGGGTACTTTCAATTTCACTAAAAGGGAAAAGAAAAAAGGCAAAATGATCAAAATTGAAGTTCACCAGCTTATCCCTATCAACTGTTGGACAAAACTAAGGTGGAAGAAAATGTGAACTGAAGTTCTCAACAGAGAAAGATCTCAGTAACAAGAATTGTGTGAAGTATACCAGGCTGCAAAAGTATATAGGCAATATAATAAAATTCATTTCAAAAATGAAAACCACCCATAACCACACTATGTGTTATTTTGTGATAAATATGTAACAAAATTTGAAAACACTTATTGAACTCATGTATACCAAATTCTAGATAATAATTCCCTTTTGTCCACTAAGAGCAGAGGAGGACAGACAAGATGGATTGGGAGAAGTACACAAGGAACCTGGACTTAAACTTCCTTGTCTGGGTAATATGTTTATGGTTCTTCTATTATTTCTGTAATATGGACATATATAATCTATTCCAAATTAAATAAAAGTCAAGATCACTCTCATTCAAAACATCTCAAAAAAGAAAAAATAATAACTACAAAGGAAAAGATGTTGCAATTTGTCAGCCTACGAATGAATGAACTTAATGCTGTTCTAAAGAACACTAGAGATTTTTTTGTTAACACATATCCTATCTGTGTGAATAACTGGTAATGTTTCTGCTTCACTTCTGTTTCCATTGCCATCCCTGTCTTCCCGAGAACCCACATAGAGTGGTAATTAGAGCCAATATTTGTCTATGGATCTGTTTTGAGAAGGAAAGCGTACATGGACAGCAGTGTTCTGAATGTGCTGTTGAGAGCTACCTTTTCTTTTCCATACAGGAATTTGCTGTTTTAACATATCATTCCTATATTAGTTAGAGTCCTCCAGAAAAAACAGAAACAGCTGGATATATGTACCTATGTGTTTTTACATCTATTTCTAACTGTCTAGCTGGAGAGAGAGATTCAGTATAAGAAACTGGTTCATGTTGCTATGGAGGCTAAGAAGCCCCACATCTGTATTTAACCCTCTGGAGACCAAGGAAGAAGGCCTGAGAACCAGGAAATAAAATAGAATAAGTTATAATACAAAAGCCTGATTTTTCAGTTCAAGTCCAGCGACAGGAAATGATCAACACTTCAGTTTATTAGTAAGGCAGCATGACTTTCCTCTCTCAGGAGAAGCAGCCTTTTTGTTCGATACCTGTGTTCAGCCATGAAGGTCAACTATATTCAACAGGACAATCTGTTTTACTCAGTCTACCGACTCAGATATTAATCTCCTCCAAAAACATTCTCACAGACACAACCAGATACTGACCAGGTATCTGGGCACCCCGTAACTCAGTCAGTGGCTCCAACGGCAAAGAATCTGCCTGCGCTGTGGAAAACCACAGTTTGATCCCTGGGACAGGAAGATCCCCTGGAAAAGGGAATGGCAACCCACTCCAGTATTCTTGTCTGAAGAATTCCATGGACAGAGGAGCCTGGCAGGCTTATAGACAGTGGGGTCCCAAAGAATTGCAAATAACACTAACTCAGTCAAGTTGACATAAAATTAACTATGACATGAAATTAACTATTTCATCTACAGGCAGATCTTTGGGTCTCCCTCTTCCCTTTTCCTTGAAGATCAGTATTTGTAGAGAAAAGTCAAACACAATTGCAATTTCTTTTTATTGGCATTGCAGATATGTCCTTCAACCCATCCTAAATATCTTCTTTTATCTGCTTCAATTATATCTTATTACTGCTAATACCATGCTCTCAAAGTCCTCAGATTCTAGATAAAATTTTTTTCAGCAAGTAGATATTGTTGGTGTGCACTGCTACTGGCTAAACTCTTGTAAGAGTTTGGTGAACAGAAATTTTTAATTTTGATAATCTGAAAATGAAATAATTGCCTACTTAAGTCATAAATATATTCTATGTTTTCTTCTAGAATATTTATAGTTTTGGCTTTTAACTTCAACGTTTATGTCTTGGGTGTCATCTTGAATTTGAGATGATGTAGTCTGAGTTAATTTTTGTATTTTGTGAGTTAAAGGTCAAGGTTTGATTGTTTTCTTTTTCATATGGCTATTTGGTGATTTCACCACTATTTGTTGCAGAGAGTTTCTTTCCCCATTAGATTATTGTAACATCCTTGAAAACAATTATTTGATCATAAGTAGATGATGACCTACTTTTGAACTATCTACTCTCTTATTTGTCTTTCTGCTAAACAGCACTGTTTCATATAGTATTTCCTAAACAACACTGTTTCATATCGTATAGCTTAACAGTAAAATCTGAAGTCAGAAAAAGAGTTTTCCTAGGTTGTTTTTCTTTAACAAGCTTGTTTTATTTATTCTAAAACTTTTTCATTTCCATTTATGTTAAGAATCAGTTTCTTAACATAAGAAACTGTATTCACCAAAATAAGAATCAGTATTTTTTGGTGAATTAGTATTCATCAAAGGGAAAAAAAAAAAAAAAAGGCCTACTGAAATTTTGAAATAGCATTAAATTCTTATGTCATCTCTTGAATATTTAACATATTTAAAATGTTAAAATTTTTAAGTTTTTAAATTTGTGAATGTGGTATATCTCTCATTTATTTAGGACTTAACTTCACCTAACTATAACTATAGTTTTTAATGTAAAGATCTTGAACAACTTTCAGAAAATAAAATCCCACATATCCTATGTCTTTGGAAACTATTTTAAGTGCTGTTCTTTAAATTTCATTTTCCAAATTTTCAGTGATAACATACAGCAATTGTTTTATGTGGTCTTCTGTCACATCATTAAATGTATTTGTCAGATGTAGTATGTGTTATTTCCCTTTAGCAATTTCAGGATTTTCTGCCTATTTAAGTTGTCATCTGTGATTGATGAAAATTTTATATATTTTTCCTTAAATCATTTTATCTTCTTTTCCTCATGCTTAGTAAATTTAAAAATATTGGTGACTCAAATATAACACTTTTCTCTTTGCAGTAGCTCTCCCTGGGCAATCTTATCCATTTTTATGGTTTCAACTTCAATTTATAGCTCTAGTTCAAATCCTTACTTTGAGCTTTATAAACATATTTCTGACTAGTTATCACCAATCACCATTTGTACATTTTATAGCCATTTCTAATTCATCATCCCAACTGAATTTACTTTCATCTTCCCAAGAACTAAATGTGTTTATTTCCCTGTATTTAGGTCAATGTCATGACCAATAAGTTCAAAATGAATTCTTGATGTCAATTTTAATTTCATAGTTTACTAATACACTTACTTCTTCCAAAGACACACTGTCACTCAGACACAAACTATGTAGCAAATGCTTTTGAACTTACTGCTTGATAATCTTCTTTTCCCTTCATGTTGTGCTCAATGCTACTCATGTAATTCATACACTTATTTTCATTTGCTTGGACTACTAACTACCCCTAAATTGGTCTCCTCACTAGCTTCCACATTAGAAAATTATGAATTAGGACTTTAAAATACAAATCTAACATTTCATTTGATTTCCAAAACAAAAATTCAATGAACTCCATTTATTGTGTAGAAAAAAAATTCACATTATTTTTCTGAATAGTATGTATTTATGCAGAGGTAACAAGAGTTAGGAAATAAATGTAAACTTTTGTGTTTTAGTGTCTTCTTTTTGCTCCTCCAGATACCCGTCTTCCACCCCCAGTATGCACTAGAAACAGGCAGTTATGGTCAATGGACCCCTTGATTCTTTGGTTTCTGGTTGGATTTGGCTAATGGGTAGATGAGTAACACCATTAAGAGGTAAGAAGAAGGATGGAGGGTAAGTTTGGGTTATGTATTCCCAAGGTTTATCCCTTGGCCTGACTGTGTGCCTCACTTGAAGGTTCCCATCATGTTTACCCATCTCTTGTATTCAACTTTTAACAGTGACTTTATTAAATGTGTTCCAAATTATTCAATTTGAGTAAACTATGTGCTTCCTGTAATAATTTTGACACATATATAAAGGTAAAAGAAGCATTTGAAGGTGATTTTTTGAAACATAAAATACTAGTTCACCCTTTTATAAAGATATGGGAAAGTAATGCCATTAGATATTGTTCAGGATCGGTGGTACTTCACACTCTAACATCTACGGTATTATGAAATTCATCTCATCTCACTTTCTCACTTCTACCTTGAAAGTCAACCATATCAAACTAGTCATACTTTTACAACAATATAGTCATACTTTTGCATGTACAATATGTTACCCATAAGGCTTCCTCCACCCTATTCCTTTTCCTAGTAGTCTGCATAAAGTTTACATAAACAACACCATAGCCTATTGATACTGACCATATATATGTTTCTCTTTAAATTATAGAAGGTTTAACTTGTTTTTCTTTACTTATTTTTTCTATAATTTAGCCATTCAAGTTAATTTTTTAAACTAGATGAGACTTTGGATTTGGGGAAAAGATAGCAAACTTTGTTTTTACTTTTGTATAACCTGTAAATAACATAACTCCCGACATATTACAGGCATTAAATAAAGATTGGTGGACTACTCCATAGAGATTAATAAGTAAATATAAACATGGATGCATGTATAGACAGGTTAGATATATTTTGTGGATCATGAATTATTAAGTGTGCGATTGATATGGAGCAATGTGACAAGTAAATTAATTGTATCTGCTTAGTTTAGTATAGACAGCCTTAGTGAAACAGATATATCAAACTTCAGTTCAGTTCAGTCACTCAGTCACGTCCGACTCTTTGTGACGCCATGAAGTGCAAACACGCCAGGCCTCCCTGTCCATCACCAACTACCAGAGTTTATCCAAAGTCACGTCCATCAAGTCAGTGATGCCATCCAACCATCTCACCCTCTGTCATCTCCTTCTCCTCCTGCCCTCAATCTTTCCCAGCATCAGGGTCTTTTTAAATGAGTCAGCTCTTCACATCAGGTGGCCAAAGTATTGGAGTTTCAGCCTCATCACCATTCCTTCCAAAGAACACCCAGGACTGATCTCCTTTAGAATGGACTGGTTGGATCTCCTTGCAGTGCAAGAGACTCTCAAGAGTCTTCTCCAACACTACAGTTCAAAAGCATCAATTCTTTGGCACTCAGCTTTCTTCACAGTCCAACTCTCACATCCATACATGACCTCTGGAAAAACCATAGCCTTGACTAGACAGAGCTTTGTTGAATGTCTCTGCTTTTTAATATGCTGTCTACATTGGTCATAACTTTCCTTCCAAGGAGTAAGCATCTTTTAATTTTATGGCTGCAATCACCATCTGCAGTGATTTTGGAACCCCCAAAATAAAGTCAGCCAACTGTTTCCCCATCTAGTTGCCATGAAGTGATGGGACCGGATGCCATGATCTTAGTTTTCTGAATATCAAACAAGAAAAGCACAAAAATTCTGAATTGACATTAAAATAGGTGAGAGCTTTAAAGAATATCTAAGTGCATAGCATTATAGTGTTGATTAATCATAAGATAGTACATTTCCATAAAAACATCAATGCCCAAGAATGATATAAGGATTCAAAATGATACAAGTGGCAAGGATAAATAGTGATATCAAATTCCTGACTGATGGTGTTCATTGAATCTCTCCTGTCACTCCAGTACCTGGGGCAGATGCCAGCTTAGTTCATTTCATTTAGTATCCCTAAATTATTTATGTCTGAAGTTTAGTCAAATGCTCATGTGCTTGAATTGTTAGCTAACACTTTAAGCTGTAGCTTACTTGACTCTTGAGTTCCATCACTGCCTATTTTTCCAGTGAAGATAACAGAATAACATGGAGTAATTAAAAAAAATTGTGTATATGAGATTATACTTAGATTATAATATTCAGGGAGAAAAGTTTTGTATTTTTAGTATAAAATCCTATTATTTAATCCTATATGAATTCTTTGTTCTGGTTTTGTTGTTGTTGCTATTGAAAGCCTATGTATTTCAGGTGAAGTAACTTCAATTCCCAAAACTACTTTTGAATAAATACCCTGTTTTTTATCCCTGACCTATATAAATTTAAATGATTAAATTTAAATATATAAATATCAACCAAAATTGCAAAATGATATACAAACTTCTTGAAAGATAGAGATAAATTCCTTCACAAACTACTTTGGATAGCATAATTATCAGTCACATTATCATCAGAGACACATAGATTCATGACTTTAATGATTGAAAACAATTATAGATCACATCTACTTTATGGTACAAATTATTCTTCACTAATATCTAAGAAGACCAGGCACCTGAACTTAATTTGGTCATTTCTAATGACAGAGAAATTATTGCCACATTTTAACCCAGCCAGTTGTTAAAAGTTCTTCCTTATTATTACAGCAACATTTGCTTTACCTTAAATTATACCCACTTATTTCAATTGGTTATACAACAAATCTAATTCTTCAAACACACAGTATACCTTCAAATATGTCGAGATGTTTATCTCGTTCAAGGTTTTCCAATGATAGAAACTCAGTTCACACAAACATGTATGGTTTTGCAGTAAAAAAATGTAGAGAAAAGTAAAGAGAGCTCTAAAGAATATGAAAACACAGATGGGATAAAATAACATGCAATCACTAGCTCTCGGACTGGCCTGCAGCTCTCAGAAGGAAAATGAACACATTTTTTCCCCAGCCCAACTCCCCCTAGAGATGTACTGGCAGAGCTTGCTGGAAATCCAACCTCTCGGTGCCAGAGAAAGCCATTCATGGAAGGTGTCTCACTGATAGAGCTGTACTACCAAAGCACCCAATGGAGAGGTCAGGGGAATCAGCTGGTCTCTGAATTCTGCAGCCCGCCCTGCACTGCAGAACCTGGACACTGAGTAGCCACTGCCCTCACTCAGGAACGCTGCACACGGAAGGGCACAGGCTCTCAAGAAACTGCCTGTTCTTCAGCTATCAGATGCTGGAGAAGCCATGCAATCTGCAGGTGTTAAGCTTTAGAAAGGGCACACTCTTCGCAGGAGCTTCGTGCTGGAGAAACTGTGTTTGTTCTAGGAGTCTGCCCTTTAACTCCTGTGCACTTCAGGAGCCTAGAGATGGAAAAGCCAAATGTGATGCAGGAAAAGCCAAGGGGCTGGAAAAGGCAAAGGAGTGCAGGAGCCCAGCACCAGAGACAAGTGTTTGCTCAAGGAGTCTGCAGCCAGGAAAGACAGTTCTGCCATGTTGCTCCAGCATCCTTTTCTGGAAAAGTTTAATATCCTGCCCCATGGTAAAGGGAAATACTTAAAGGACTTGGCCCCACTTTTTGCAGAATATGCAGCCAGATTTGGATTTGGGGCTGAGAAGTGATAAATTCATAATGTAAAGTAAAATGGAGTCACTATGCCAAGGAGTTTTAATACAGAGCTAGGAGGCCATTAAGATGGTGGACCTTGCGTAGTTTCTCTTCCTGTGGAAGCATGGTCTTTAAAACTAAGCCAAATCACAGACATTCCAAGGTCTCTGCAAGAACACCTGTCACTTGTCATAAGAATGAACTTTTACCTCCCTCTAGTGATAGCCCCTGGTGGTTCAGTGGTAAAGAACCCACCTGCCAGTATAGGAGAGGTAAGATCCCTGGGTGGGAAAGATCCCCTGGAAAAGGAAATGGCAACCCACTCCAGTATTCTTGCCTGGCAAATCCCATGGACACAGGGGCTTGATGGGCTACAGTCCATGGGGCCACAAAGGAACTGGATGCAATTTAGGGTCTAAACAACAAGTGATAACCTATAGTACTCAATCCTGTTTAGCCAAGATTAGCTTCTCCCTCCAACTTCAATAAAAATTATTTGCAGTGCAAACTTTCTTTCTTTTTCTCTAAAAGCCTCTGATTTTACTCCTAAGCTGGGACACTGTTTGGGCTGCTATCAGAATCCATTTGCCCCAAACTGCAGTTTTTTGATTCAAAATGAACACTTTTTGCTTGTTTCTTCCCTCCTAAGTTTATTTAGGACAATAATTAACACTAATAGGCATATAATTTTATAATCCATTCAGTTGTTTACTAGTCAACATTCAGCCTTAGGTTCATTTTTCTATACCTGGTGGCTCAGAGGTTAAAGCGTCTGCCTGCAATGAGGGAGATCTGGGTTGAATCCCTGGGTCGGGAAGATCCCCTGGAGAAGGAAATGCCAACCCACTCCAGTATTCTTGCTTGGAGAATCCCATGGACAGAGGAGCTTGATGGGCTACAGTCCATGGGGTCGCAAAGAGTCGGACACTACTGCGACTTCACTTTCACTTTCACTTTAACACTACTTTGAACAGACTAAAATGATTATTTAATACATACATTTAGCCACAATATGTACAAAAGTTCTAACTATATGTACATTTTTTTAAAATATGAGAATCAAAATTGAGAAACTGCATGAGAAGTTATATGCTTATGGTACATGTAAGTGTATATTTTCACATGTAAGTGTGCAGGTAGATTAATATATACAAGTAAATTATATTTAAATTATGAGCTGTTTTATTTGAATAATTTAAAGTTTCAAACAATGTTTTAAATTTTAATATACACATTGGTTTTCACAAATCTAACTAGTATATTTACTACAGAAATATAATTTTATTCGTGATTATACTTCCAAAGCCTAAGTTACCACTTTCCACAAATTTTGTAAAAAGGCAAACAATGATTGAGTGAATGAATGGATGTGTAAATATTGACTAATCAATGACAGAATCTTTTCTTCTTGGGAAAAAACATTACAGAGAAACATTTTTCCCTCTTCTTTGTATCTTTGTCTCTCAATTCTGCTATCTGATTCTCTGCCTTTCTCTCTCCTTACATGTCTCTCTGTGTGTTTCCATGAATGTGTGTGTTTCTAATATATGCATATTTAAGCATATGTATGCGAAGAGTTGACTCATTGGAAAAGACTCTGATGCTGGGAGGGATTGGGGGCAGAAGGAGAAGGGGATGACAGAGGATGAGATGACTGGATGGCATCACCGACTCGATGGACGTGAGTCTGAGTGAACTCCAGGAGTTAGTGATGGACGGGGAGACCTGGCGTGCTGCAATTCATGGGGCTGCAAAGAGTCGGACACGACTGAGCGACTGAACTGAACTGACTGATACATACATATAGCTTCCTTGGTGACTGAGTTGGTCAAGAAGCCACCTGCAATGCAAGAGACTACCTGCAATGCAGGAGACTACCTGCAATGCAGGAGACTTGAGTTCCATCCCTGGGTCAGGAAGATCCCCGTGAGAAGAGAATGGCTACACACTCCAGTATTTCCACCTGGGAAATCCCATGGACAAAGGAGCCCGGTGGGCTGCATTCTGTGGGGTTACAAAAGAGTTGGGCAAGACTTAGTGACTAAACACAAACACACAAAATATATATACATACACATATATAATCAGAGTGAAAAATTTAAGGAAACTAAACAACTACTTTTATTTTTACATAAATATACCAAGTGGCATTAATTGAAAAATATAATTTTATTATTTTGTATTTGTGTGTGTATTTTAAAATACATCTACATTTTAAGTGTCAGTCTAAGAAAAATGTTTTCTTAGTTTAGATTTCCTATTTAAAGCATTATTCTCTAGGAGCAAGGAAATGCATTTGTATGTGATGTATCAAAATGACCTTTTTATACATTTTTAAATTGAGCTCCTGCCCTGCCACTGGAGATTTTTTTTTTAAAACAAGACACACATTAATTGCATGATTAATTGCATGATTATAGCTCATCATGAGGTTTTTATTTTTGTTTATTTATTGAGGCCACACTGAGTAGCATGTGAGATATTAGTTCCCCAACTAGCGATCAAACCCATACCCCTTGCAGTGGAAGTGGGGTGTCTTAACCACTGGACCATGAGGGAAGTCCCTGCCATCAGAGATTTTAATACAACTTCATGTCTTCACCTTTGAAGATGACTCATATAATTAGCAACTGATCTAGTCTGTTCAAGTATACCAAATACCATAGCCTGAGTGGCTTATAAACAGCAAAAATGTACTTCTCATAGCTGTGGAGGCTGTGTCGCCCCACATCAGCGTGCTGGCAGATTTGGCTGTTTGGTGAGGGCACTCTGCCTGGTTCATAGGCAGCTCTCTTCTCTGTGACCTCATGTGATGGAAGAGGACATCTCTGGTCTCTACAGCTCCCTATAAAGGCACTAATTTCCATTCCTCAGGACTCCACCCTCATGACCTAATCACCTCCCAAAGGCCTTGCATGCAGACACTCTCACTTGGAAGATTTGGTTTCAAAATATGATTCTGGGGATCTGGCTGACACCAACAGTCACGTCCAGAGCAGCATCTTTGGCAAAATTATTGACTGTAGATGTCTTATCTTCAGTTGTACTTCACATGCACAAACACACAGGTGTACACATATAGTTAAGTGTATAAACATATTCACCCCTTAGAAATTAAAAAAAAAAATAAAAACACTTATCTTTAGTCTTTTAATTCTAATCAACTGTGTTAATGAATTTGCAAGTTGTACTATCTACTTTTCTAATTAAAAATAAGAACACAAATGTTAAATTTTACTATTGCATATAAGGAAAGCATGGTTACTAGCAGCTATAGTCAGTATGTTTGTCTGATAACAAAACATATTTATACAGATTTTGCTAAGAATAAAATAGGTTATCCAGAATTATGCAGTATTATCCAGAATAGTACAAAGCTTTCTGGAATGATACATAATACCTAAGATATGTATATGTATTTTATTGTATCCTTTTTTCATTTAGTCACCATGCTGAAGTGATTGCTATAGAAAGATTTTATATTACTATGCAAGATATTGAAAAATGTCATTCCAGGAATGAATCCAAACTAATAAAACTGGTTTTTCTTGTAGTTATATTTCTAATATCTCAAAATGTGTCAGCTTCTGCCTCACTTTGAGCTCCAATTTTGGATTTTATGATCCTTCCTCAAATTAATTTTAACACTCACCTTACTCTTTCCCTGTAAAAACATGACCAAATCATAATCATTTTGAGGGATATATTGGGTTCCTCTTTCAGTCTAAACTACATGTTCTCCCTTTGAATAGAAGCAGGATAAATCAAATGTTTGATTAGAGATGTTGTAGGTAGTCAAAGTTCTGTTCAGACTTACCTGTATTTGTTCTGAATCTGACTGCTTGCTTCACTTAAATATCAGTATATAAACATATATGTAAATAAACATTCAACAGTTTAATCTGTTTAAGATTTGAGGTTCAGTTCAGTTCAGTTCATTTCATTCGTTCAGTTGTGTCCGATATTTTGTGACCCCATGAATTGCAGCACACCAAGCCTCCCTGTCCATCACACACTCCCAGAGTTCACTCAGACTCACATCCATCAAGTCAGTGATGCCATCCCACCATCTCATCCTCTGTCATCCCCTTCTCCTCCTGCCCCCAATCCCTCCCAGAATCAGAGTCTTTTCCAATGAGTCAACTCGTCACATGAGGTGGCCCAAGTACTAAAGTTTCAGCTTTAGCATCATTCCTTCCAAAGAAATCCCAGGGTTGATCTTCAGAATGGACTGGTTGGATCTCCTTGCAGTCCAAGGGATTCTCAAGAGTCTTCTCCAACACCACAGTTCAAAAGCATCAATCCTTTGGTGCTCAGCCTTCTTCACAGTCCAAATCTCACATCCATATGTGACCACAGGAAAAACCATAGCCTTGACTACACAGACCTTAGTCGGCAAAGTAATGTCTCTGCTTTTGAATAAAGTATCTAGGTTGGTCATAACTTTTCTTCCAAGGACTAAGCGTCTTTTAATTTCATGGCTGCAGTCACCATCTGCAGTGATTTTGGAGCCCCCAAAAATAAAGTCTGACACTGTTTCCACCATTTCCCCATGTATTCCCCATAAAGTGATGAGACTGGATGCCATGATCTTCGTTTTCTGCATGTTGAGCTTTAAGCCAACTTTTTCACTCTCCTCTTTCACTTTCATCAAGAGAATTTTTAGTTCCTCTTCCCTTCCTGCCATAAGCGTGGTGTCATCTGCATATCTGAGGTTATTGATATTTCTCCCGGCAATCTTGATTCCAGCTTATGTTTCTTCCAGTCAAGCGTTTCTCATGATGTACTCTACAAATAAGTTAAATAAGCAGGGTGACAATATACAGCCTTGATGTACTCCTTTTCCTATGTGGAACCAGTCTGTTGTTCCATGTCCAGTTCTAACTGTTGCTTCCTGACCTGCATACAGATTTCTCAAGAGGCAGGTCAGGTGGTCTGGTATGCCCATCTCTTTCAGAATTTTCCACAGTTTCTTGTGATCCACACAGTCAAAGGGTTTGGCATAGTCAATAAAGCAGAAATAGATGTTTTTCTGGAACTCTCTTGTTTTCTCCATGATCCAGTGGATGTTGGCAATTTGATCTCTTGTTCCTCTGCCTTTTCTAAAACCAGCTTGAACATCAGGATTTGAGGTTACCAGATGGTAAAAAGTAAGGAATTGCAATAAAGTCATAAAAGGGCTTCCCAGATGGCTCAATAGTGAAAAACGTACCTGCCCATACAGATCCGTTGGAGAAGGGAAAGATCCCCTGGAGAAAGAAAAGACAACCCACTCTATTATTCTTGCATAGGAAATCCCATGGATAGAGAAGTGTAGCAGGCTACAATTCATGGGGTCACAAGGAGTTAGATATAACTGAAAGACTGAGCACACACACCCACACACAATAAACGTAAAGCATCTTGTTTTTCCTTTAGAAATACAAGTCAGAGTTTATGCTTGCTTGATATTTATCCTGAAGTAGGTAGACTTAATTGATATATCCAGTTACTTGCAAGTTGGTTTAATTCTTATAAGTACTACTATTCTAGCCCCTGTTCATGTGAATGTATAAATGTGTTCTAGAAATCACTACAGCTTTGCTATTCCTAACAGTAATACATATAAAGTTAAAAATATGAAAAATGTAAAAAAATTTGTGCTTTTTCCCATGATCCTACTATACTGAAACACACACTAATGCTCTTTACATACATAATGTATGCATTTTGGAAATATTAATTTTCAAAATGTCACTCACTGTAAGGTATATTTTTCTACATTGTTATCATGCTTCCTCTATGTCATTAAATAATTTTTGAAATATATTTCCTTGATAGTCATTTATATTACCATTATAACATTCATTCAAATATTTCTCTACTTTTTGACATTTACATTAGTTCTACTTTCCTATTATTATGCATAATTCTGGGAAGAACACCTTCATCAGCCATTAAAATTGGAATGTAATTCTAATAATTCCTTTATGATAAAATTAGAGAATTTGAATGATGTGGAGGAAAAATAAGCTAGCATTTCATCATTTTTAAGCTAAAATGCCAGTTGGCTTTCCAGAAAGATTGCAGTAATACGCACTTCTATACATAGTGTTTGAGAAAATTTTCTGCACCCTCAAAACATTATGTAATTTGGATCACTACTTTGATTTCTTCTGTATACAAATTTCCATCATCTGTAGTGTATTCATTCTACTTCATTTTTGAGTGCATAGCTAAAAACAGAAAATGAGATTACACAGGAAGATTTTTATAAAGCTTTGGTTTGACAACCGAAACTTGTATTTGCAGCTCACTTTGAATATTCTGACAATGTACCTGAAATAATTAAAAATCGTTCATACTAATATAACAAATATACTATTGTAAAGTAAAAATAATAATAATAAATTAAAAAATAAAAATAAATTACTTGTGATAACATTGGGAGCTATATCATAGCATATAAAATGTGTCATATTTTTAAAGACATTTCACCATTATCCCATGTTCATTTTGTGATATCTCTGTATGGTCAATTCTGAGAGTAAATCTATTACTAGACTGATGTCACTTATTTTTTGTATTGTTGAGGCAGAGTTATAATGATTTCCAGCAAAACAGGTAAGTCTTTGGGTTTCACTTCAGTTCAGTTCGGTCGCTCAATCATGTCCAACTCTTTGCGACCCCATGAATCACAGCACGACAGGCCTACCTGTCCACCACCAACTCCCGGAGTTCACTCAGACTCACATCCATCGAGTCAGTGATGCCATCCAGCCATCTCATCCTCTGTTCATGTTAAACTTGTCTAACCTCTTACTTACAGTTGATTGAACTCCTGCTCTCTTGCGTATCGCAGCCCTCCTGCTGAACATAGCATCTGACAGACGGCCCAGTAGGACAGTGTATACATAACTCTAGCACAATTAAATTTTAATGTACTGATACAATTTGGTAGCACGAGTACGATGAATCTGCTCTACTCTTTGTGCAAAGAAACACTACAATACATGATATATGAGAATAGGCAGCTGGTTCAGATAAAAGAACTTTGCAAGGAAACTTCCCAGCGAGAGAAAGATCTCCCCTACTGGCCTCATCAAACCACATTTAAGGCTCCCTATCTGTCAACACTCTTTGAAAATGACATTTGAAAGGAAGTCGTTTTACAGGAAGAGCACGTATGACTGCATTTTCATACATCAATCAGTTGGCTACTGGAGAGACAAAATATCCTGTCTTAATGTTCACCTTTCCTCTCTTCCTCTCTCTGTATTTTGTGTTGAGAGGGGCAGAACAGAGATGCAGGAGTACAGCCAAAATCTAAATCTGCAGACAGAAGGGGACTTTGGAGGCTGCTTAAAGCAAAGACATTTGGGGGTTTGGGGTATCTGCCCTGACTGGTGACTAATCACTGATGGCTGAAGAAAAATTGTCAGTACTAGTCGGATCTGTTTAGTAAGCCAATACTGTCAGAAGATCTAATACAGACATTGAGGCCCTGAAAAAGAAACAATATCAACCCTCCATTCAATTAATTTCAAAAAAGTTTTTAAAAAGAAAAATAACCTTCACAATTAAAATCTACTTTGTTAGTATTAACAAAAAGTGTGTATCTACCTGAAAACAGAGAACTCAAATTTCTCTTGAGTTGTCTAGAATAATCCCCAGAAGAGGTAACAGGTAAAATAATGTTGAGGATGAGGACTACAGATCAAAAAAACTTGAGCTGATGGAGCATTTTTAGTGGGATTTCTTAGCCACATACAAAAGTCTGAGGAGTGAAATCATGCTTATGGAACTGCAGTTTAAAGGCTGGAATACAAAATACTTATACAGGAATATTATGAGTCTGAGAGTGTGATCTTGGAATTTGGTGATGGGGCATTTTATACTAAACGATATCTATAGCATCTATAGAATGAGGTAAATCATGAAAATATTCTGTGGGAGTAGAAGTTTATAAGTCCCAAATACCTATATACAAGTTTGAGCAAAATTTCAATCGAGATCATAGGCAGCAAGTCATAATAGGAAAATGTGAAAGAAAAAGACTGTCAATTTCAATTATTTTGAGACTGCATAATATTGGCCTAGTTATATTGTTATAAATTGATTATTTTAGTTGTATTTATTTATATACTTATTATTTGTCTAATTTATTTATATATCTTCCTAGTATTTGAGGAATGTTTGCAAGTCAGAGACCATAAGAAATGAATAAAAGAGAGAAAGAGAGAGAAGATGGGGTGCTAACCAGATGGGTGAAGAATTTTAAAGCTGTATTTGTCCATAGTGCAGAGTTGATCACTGTTATTACACAGTTTCTTATTTTTATTTTCTCCCTGAACCGGTAGCAATGGTCTCTGTGTGTCTCTGTCAGAACTCCAGGTTTATTGTAAGTAAAGATATTCTACCTAGAGCATCAGCATTCTTTTTAATTCTTGTTGAATTAAATCCAGAGGTCATTAGACTGAAGTGGCTCTAATGCCCTGTCAGTCAACATAAGCAATCAAAATTTAAGCTTGTAAATGCCTTCAGGTTACAAAATCAAAACTCTCATCACAGCCAATCACAGTCAGCCAGTCTGTAGCCAATCAAACTATTCCCTTTCATTGCTTCCTCATGTTCTCTATCAAAGTCTTTCCTTTGACTCCTGTGAGCAGAATGCTCCTAACCACTTCCATTTTAGTGCTGCCTAATTTCAGTTTACTTTTGCTCAAATAAACATAAAATTATTAATATACCTCAGTTTATGTTTTAACATGGGCTTCCCTGGTGGCTCAGTCAGTAAAGAATACCCGAAGTGTAGGAGACTGCCTGCGATGCAGGAGACCTGGCTTTGATCCCAGGGTCATAAAGATCCTCTGGAGAAGGAAATGGCAACCCACTCCAGTACTGCTGCCTGGGAAATCCCTTAAACAGGGAGCCTGGCAGACTACAGTGCATGGGGTTACCAAGAGTCAGACATGACTGAGCAACTAATACATACACGTTTTAATATTGAAGCATAGATTTTCAATTCTGAGTTGACTGTATGTCCAATTTATATCTTACATATCATGTCACTCTCATCAGCTCATTTTTCATAGTATATCCGTGTTCTTTACTTGCAGTATCCACAGACAGAAACTATCTGGTTTTTCAAGAGTATTAACTACACAGGACAAACTTGGATTGACCTCATATCATGACCACTTAAAATTCTGACCTCATATTTTGTCTAGTTGTGCCCTATTGATGACATTCCCAGAGAATATTTGTCTTGGGACTTTTATCATCTGAAGTAGTTAAAATTTTTATTTCTAAAGGTCAGATAACCTGCTCATAATTATTCAACTTTTCATTATGCTTTACACAACTATGGATGGTTATAGAAATGTGTCTTTTTACCTCTACTGGAAAATATCTCCAGTGGTCCTTTCTTGATTGTTTTTTTTTTTTTTTTTTTAATGGGGGTTGCCTTTATTCATTTTTGCTTTAGTTGTTATAAAATGTTGCTTATCAAAATACAGCTAGAACTTGGAAAAAGCTAGTCATTGTATAAAGAAAATTAAGTAAGCTTACTGATGGCATGGTTGGGAGATTTTTCATGTATACATGAAATGGCTAAACCTTTAAATGTTCCATCTAGTATCCAATTCCACCTTCCTATAAAAAGGTATATGTTGAGTTTCAATCACTGGTGTTTTAAGAAAAATTATAAAATGATGCCACTATATATTTCACGTATCACGAATGGGAGTTGGTGGTTGAGTAGGGGAAATGAGTTTCTGAAACCCTTTAGAACCTAACCTAAATCCTAGATGTGAATCTTAAGTTCTCTGAACCTCAAAATTGTTATTCATGAAATGAAGATTGTAATTCTGAACCATGTTTTTTTTTTAAAAATATGCTGATGTCTGAAAAATTTTCATAACTAAGACTTTACAATCTTACAAATATAAAAAAAATGATGGTGATGATGACATAAGGCTAAGTAGAGTATTTATTTGACTATATATATGTATGTGTGTATATATATATATATATATTTCTCACTAATCCATGCTTAAGAATTACATCAAAAGAAACTTATCATCCTTGTGGTTCAGTTTCTCCTCTCCGGCAGTCTTGAATTGCTGGAGAATTGAATTTAGTGCTGTATATGGTGTAGTCTATTCAGTTATGGTGCAGAATATTCTTTGGAAGGACTGATGCTGAAGCTGAAACTCCAATACTTTGGCCACCTGATGTGAAGAACTGACTCATTGGAAAAGACCCTGATTCTGGAAAAGATTGAAGGCGGGAAGAGAAGGGGACAACAGAAGATGAGATGGTTGGATGGCATCACCAACTCAATGGACATGAGTTTGAGTAAGCTCCAGGAGTTCATGATGGACAGGGAAGTCTGGGGTCCTGTAGTCCATGGTGTCGCAAAGAGTTGGACATGACTGAGTGACTGAACTGAACTGAACTCAACCGATGGTGCAGTTTAAATAGCATATAAAAATACTAATTACTATTCTCTAGTAACAGCTTTATTTAAAAGAATATTGAAATGAGCCTTCTGAAGAGAAAGGGATTAAAGGGAGTAATTTTGGAATGTGGACATTGGGAAAAGAATGCAGGCTTTGAATACAGCTGACCTGGGGTGGAATTTCTAGTTATCCACTTCATGGTTTGTTTTCTTAGAGCCAACTACTTAAACTTTTTATTCCTAAAATTCAGTTTCCTCATCTTTTGTGAAATGATTTTTAAAGGAGCAATTTTAGTATCTCATGGAGTTGGTATGAACATATTATAGAAAAATAAACCTCACATTTATCTCTTCATTTTGAGTCCCTGCTTTGACCCAGTCTGGGTCAGGAGAGCCCTGGAGTAGGAAATGGCAACCCACTCCAGTATTCTTGTTTGAAAAATTCCATAGACACAGGAGCATGGTGGGCTACCATCCATGGGGTCACAAAGAGTCAGACACGACTGAGCAACTAAGCAGGCACACATCCCAGTTAAAGCAACCTTAGTTCTCAAACAATATTGATATGAAGCTCAGGATATTGATTCCATGTCTCTCTGGTGTTGTCATGCATTTATAACAAATATATGTTAGCCAGAACGCTCTTTATTTAATGCAAGAAACAGCCAGAAATTAAACTGTAATGTGAATAATGCTACAAGTTTCAGAATATTTTCCTAAGTAGGAGCTACATAGATTAATCAGCTTCATGATAATCTGGGTGTCATTATCATCCAGATTCAGCCAAGAAAACACATGAGCTCAAGAGTATCCAAAAGCAGTACATTTGAACTTGCACTGAATTTGCTTATATAGCTCTTAGAAATCCAAGCTGAGCAGTAGGAGGTGAGATACTTTTCATGTCTGTCTTCTAGAGAAGTCTTATTTTTCCTTCATACACAAATTGTAAAGTAGAATCTGGTACAATCTCCACTTTGGGAGATTCTGTCAGAATTTCAGGCCTGCTTTCAGCATTTTGATTGAAGAGAGCTAGTGGAGTCTTTGGCTAAAAGTAACTACATAGATAAACAGAAGAGAACAAAGGTAATTTTTTTAAACAAATATCTGATCATTCAAGACTATTTTTGCCATGTGGTAAATGCCAATCCTTAAATGGATTAGGTGAAAAAGGAGATGAATTTCAAATGTTTTCCTGAATGTTTAAGCAGAGATTTACTTTAATTTTGTTTGCATACTAAGCTCCTGTAATATGAATGTTCCTCTACTAACTAAAACGCTTGTGGTGGTATTACCATCACATTGCATCTTTTAATGAGAATCCGACTGCGTAATGAGAAAAGAATTAAAAAAAAAAAAAGAAAAATAGAAATATTTCCTACATTGATGATAGTAGCCCATAGAATCAAATGGGCTTAATTCACAGGCTTGTTCTTAAATGCCTTAACCACTCTGCCAGGGTTTGACTTTTTGTGTTTACTTTTCCTAGGCACCTTGCAGGGACAAGTATGTGCTGTCGTTCTCCAAACAGATTTCATGTCATCAATTAGGTTTCTACTTAAATTACTGCCCCATTCCAATCCTGCATTCTGAGATGATTATAGACCACTTTGACAGGGGATTTAGGAATTCCAAAACTTTTAGTAATACATTTAGAGACAATTTGAGTTACTCCCAACAGATGGCTAATTACATCTATTGTGTGGTGATTTAGCTCTCAAAGGCAATCTTATTACCCGGTTCTGGTTTGGAGAGAGGACAGCTCACTGTTTCCATGATGCTATACTAAATTTGGAAGAATCATTAGACTCCCTCATTAGGAAGATGGAAGAACTTACTTTGATAGAGTTAGTTGGTAAATTGCTTATGAAAAGATTTTAACAAACTCTAATTCTGTGACTAAATATGCAAATAAACTTGCATATGTTTGCAAGGACCGGGAGGGGTACCTTTTAGTTAGAATGAAGTTAAATAAACAATATACGCAATATTTTATTTGTCAAGGTAAATAGATACATACAATAACAAAGTTAGGAAGAATGTGATAATATTTTAGAAGGAAATACCATGTAGCCAAGAAGAAGGAGAAAAACAGGGAGAGAAAGAAATCAGGAGGGGGAGGAGATGGAGGAGAGAGAAGGAGAAAATAAAAGGAAGAATGGAGTGATAGAAAAGCATCAATTATAACTAAAAATTATCTTATTTTAAGAGACATCTGAAGAAAATATGGGGAAACTATTATCGCTCTAATTCCAGAAAAGTCTCTAATTTCATAAAAGTCTGAAAAATTTTTTATCTTTCCATGTGCTTTGCTTTTTTTTTTTTCAAACTAGAAGATTGTCGATGCTCTTCTATTGAAAAGGAATAATTTCTAAATCTACTCAATCTGCCACACTATTCACTTTCCTTGCTGGTTAAACTTCAGTCCTTCCCAGCATTAAGAGGACACTCTGAAGTTCAGTTTGGGAAACTACACTTGAAATACTTATCTACTATTTACCAAAAAAAGTCTTAATGACCAAGATAACCACGATGGTGTGGTCACTCACCTAGAATCAAACATCCTGGAGTGTGAAGTGAAATGGACCTTAGGAAGCATTACTATGAACAAAGCTAGTAGAGGTGATGGAATTCCAGCTGAGCTATTTTAAATACTAAAAGGTGATGCTGTTAAAGTGCTGCACTCAGTATGTCAGCAAATTTGGAAAACTCAGCAGTGGCCACAGGACTTGAAAAGGTCAGTTTTCATTCCTATCCCAAAGAAAGACAAAGAATGCTCAAGCTACTGCATGATTGTACTCATTTCATATGCTAGCAAAGTGATGATCAAAATCCTCCAAGCTAGACTTCAACTGTATATGAACCGAGGACTTCCAGATGTACAAGGTTGCTTTAGAAAAGGGCGAGGAATCAGAGATCAAATTGCCAACATTCATTGGATCATAGAGGAAACAAGGAAATTCCAGAAAAACAGCTACTTCTTCTTCATTGATTATGCTAAAGGCTCTGACTATGAATCACAACAAACTGTAGAAAAATTTTAAAGAGATAGGAATACCAGACCATGTTACCTGCCTCATGAGAAATTTGTATGCGAGTCAAGAAGCAGCACTTAGAACCTGTCATAGATCAATTGACTGGTTCCAAATTGAGAATGGAGTACGTCAAGACTGTATAGTGTCACCCTGCTTATTTAACTTAATACATCATGTGAAATGACAGATTGGATGAAGCACAGGCTGGAATCAAGATAGCTGTGAGAAATATCAATAACCTCAGATATGTAGATATGAACTACCCTTATGGCACAAAGTCAAGAGGAACTAAAGAGCCTCTTGATGAAAGTGAAAGAGGAGAGTGAAAAAGTTGGCTTAAAATTCAGCATTCTGGTCCCATCACTTTATGGCAAATAGAAGTGGAAAAATATGGAAACAGTGATAGACTTTATTTTCTTGGGCTCCAAAATCACTGTGGACATTGACTGTAGCCATGAAATTATGTATATTTTCTTGTAAGAAACGAAGCACCAATCTATGTTCAATGTAGGATGCAGGATGCATGGGGCTAATGCACAGGATGATTCAAGTAGAGGATGTGGGGTGGGAGGTGGGAGGGGCTTCGGCATTGGGAGATTATGTTCACCTATGGCTGATTCGTGTCAATGTATGGCAAAACAAATACAGTATTGTAATTAAAAAAATAAAAAAAGGAAAAATAAGAAAAATAAATTAAAAATAAATTAAAAAATGCAAAATAAAAGATATCTGCTCCTTGAAAGAAAAGTTATGACAAACCTAGACAGTGTATTAAAAAGCAGAGACAAGGTGATTTGCCAGCAAAGGTCCCTTTTGTCAAAGCTATATTTTTTCCAGTAGGCATGTACAGATGTGAGGGTTGGACCATAGAGAAGTCTGAGTGCCAAAGATTTGATGCTTTTAAACTGTGATGTTGGTGAAGACTTTTGAGAGTCCCTTGGACAGCAAGGATATTAAACAAGTCAATCCTAAAGGAAATCAGTCCTGAATATTCATTGGAAGGACTGATGCTGAAGTTAAAGCTCCAGTACTTTGGCCAGCTGATGAGAAGAGCCAACTCATTGCCAAGTATCCTATTGCTGGGAAACACTGAGTGCAGGAGGAGACTGTGGTGACAGAGGATGAGATGGTTAGATAGCATCATCAACTCAATGGACATGAGTTTGAGCAGATTCAGGTGTATTCAACAATACAGATCACATTTATGATATCATGTCTCTACAAGTGCTTTATTATACAGCTTACTATCATAAAGACACTATGTATTGTTATATTTATTTTTCAGATGAGGACACTGAAATTCAAAGGACAGGTGATTCCTAAGGCCATGTAACTTGCAGGTAGGAAAAAAAAAAAAAGAGGTTTAAATTCAGACCTGTCTACCTCCAGAACTTACAGTCTTTCAACTGTTTGGCTAATATTTCAGTGTAAAAGCCTTTGGGAAGATATAATGTGTAAATAAACACAAGCTATTATATTGCTGAAATTAGGAGCATTTACTTTATAATATTGCTTTGTAATATCACTCACCTAGAGTCAGACATCCTGGAATGTGAAGTCAAGTGGCCTTATGAAGCATCACTATGAACAAAGCTAGTGGAGGTGATGGAATTCCAGTGGAGCTATTTCAAATCCTAAAAGATGATTCTATGAAAGCACTGCACTCAATATGCCAGCAAATTTGGAAAAATCAGCAATGGCCACAGGGCTGCAAAAGGTCAGTTTTCATTCCAGTCCCAAAGAAAGGCAATGCCAAAGAATGCTCAAACTACCACATGATTGCACTCATCTCACATGCTAGTAAAGTAATGCTCAAAATTCTCCAAGCCAGGCTTCAGCAATACCTGAGCCAGGCTTCAGTGAACCGTGAACTCCCTAATGTTCAAGCTGGTTGTAGAAAAGGCAGAGGAACCAGAGATAAAATTGCCAACATCTAATGGATCATGGAAAAAGCAAGAGAGTTCCAGAAAAACATCTATTTCTGCTTTATTGACTATGCCAAGGACTTTGACTGTGTGGCTCACAAGAAACTGTGGAAAATTCTGAAAGAGATGGGAATACCAGACTACCTGACCTGCCTCTTGAGAAACCTATATGCAGGTCAGGAAGCCACAGTTAGAACTGGACATGGAACAACAGACTGGTTCCACATAGGAAAAGGAGTACGTCAAGGCTGTATATTGTCAAAAGGAGTATGCCAAGGCTGTATATTGTCACCCTGCTTATTTAACTTATATACAGAGTACATCATGAGAAACACTGGGCTGGAGGAAGCACAACTGGAATCAAGATTGCCAGGAGAAATATCAATAACTTCAGATATGCAGATGACACCACCCTTATGGCAGAAAGTGAAGAAGAACTAAAGAGCCTCTTGATGAAAGTGAAAGAGGAGAATGAAAAAGTTGGCTTAAAGATCAATATTCAGAAAACAAAATTGGCATCCGGTCTCGTCACTTCATGGCAAATAGATGTGAAAACAGTGGCTGAATTTTATTTTGGGAGCTCCAAAGTCACTCCAGATGGTGACTTCAGCCATGAAATTAAAAGAATGAGATGGCTGGATGGCATCATCGACTCGATGGACATGAATTTGGGTGAACTCTGGGAGTTGGTGATGGACAGGTAGGCCTGGTGTGCTGCAATTCATGGGGTCGCAAAGAGTTGGACATGACTTAGAAACTAAACTGAACTGAACTGAACTGAACCCACAATACATCATCAATTTATATTTTCAGATTTGTTTTGAAATTATCCCCCAAACTTAAAGTCATGAATCCTGTGACTTTACTTATGTGTGCGTGCATGCTAAATCTCTTCTATCATGTCTAACTCTTTACAATCCTATGGACTATAGCCTACCAGGTTCCTATGTCCATGGGATTCTCCAGGAAAGAATACTTGAATAGGTTGTCACTCCCTCCTCCAGGGTGTCTTCCCATCCCAGGGACTGCACTTGTGACTCTTGCTTTGCAGGTGGATTCTTTACCTCTGAGCCACTGGGGAAGCCTGACCTTAGTTATATGTGAATTGAAATCTTATGTCAATATAACATATATTCTGAAGCAATATTATTGGTTTTAAAAGTTATAAATTCAACTATTCTTTCTGAGAACCTATAAGGATCAGTTAGGTAGATTCTTTTCAAAGAGAAACGATACTTTTCTCTCAATATGCAACCTGTACATATCCATGCACGAAACTATTATACTGCTAATAATATACAGAAGTTGAATGGTTCTATGAAGACCTATGAGACCTTTTAGAATTAACACCCAAAAAAGATGTCCTTTTCATTTTAGGGGACTGGAATGCAACAGTAGGAAGACAAGAAACACCTGGAGTAACAGGCAAATTTGGCTTTGGAATGCGGAATGAAGCAGGACAAAGACTAATAGAGTTTTGCCAAGAAAATGCACTGGTCATAGCAAACACCCTCTTCAAACAACACAAGAGAAGACTCTACACATGGACATCACCAGATGGGCAACACCGAAATCAGATTGATTATATTCTTTGCAGCCAAAGATGGAGAAGCTCTATACAGTCAACAAAAACAAGACCAGGAGCTGACTGTAGCTCAGATCATGAACTCCTTATTACCAAATTCAGACTTCAATTGAAGAAAGTAGGGAAAACAGCTAGACCATTCAGGTATGACCTAAATCAAATCCCTTATGATTACAAGGGATTAAGAAGTGAGAAATAGATTTAAGGGCCTAGATCTGATAGATAGAGTGCCTGATGAACTATGGAATGAGGTTTGTGACATTGTAAAGGAGATAGGAATCAAGACCATCCCCATGGAAAAGAAATGCAAAAAAGCAAAATGGCTGTCTGGGGAAGCCTTACAAATAGCTGTGAAAAGAAGAGAAGTGAAAAGCAAAGGAGAAAAGGAAAGATATAAGCATCTAAATGCAGAGTTCCAGAGAATAGGAAGAAGAGATAAGAAAGCCTTCCTCAGAGATCAATGCAAAGAAATAGAGGCAAAGAACAGAATGGGAAAGACTAGAGAGCTCTTCAAGAAAATTAGAGATACCAAGTGAACATTTCATGAAAAGATGGGCTCGATAAAGGACAGAAATAGTATGGACCTAACAGAAGCAGAAGATATTAAGAAGAGGTGGCAAGAATACACAGAAGAACTGTAGAAAAAGATCTTCATGACCCGAATAGTCATGATGGTGTGATCACTCACCTAGAGCCAGACATCCTGGAATGTGAAGTCAAGTGGGCCTTAGAAAGCAACACTACGAACAAAGCTAGTGGAGGTGATGGAATTCCAGTGGAACTATTTCAAATCCTGAACGATGATGCTGTGAAAGTGCTGCACTCAATATGCCAGCAAATTTGGAAAACTCAGCAGTGGCCACAGGACTGGAAAATATCAGTTTTCATTCCAATCCCCAAAAAGGCAATGCCAAAGAATGCTCAAACTACCGCACAATTGCACTCATATCACATGCTAGTAAAGTAATGCTCAAAATTCTCCAAGCCAGGCTTCAGCAATACCTGAGCCAGGCTTCAGTGAACCATGAACTCCCTAATGTTCAAGCTGGTTGTAGAAAAGGCAGAGGAACCAGAGATAAAATTGCCAACATCCACTGGATCATGGAAAAAGCAAGAGGGTTCCAGAAAAACATCTATTTCTGCTTTATTGACTATGCCAAGGACTTTGTGTGGCTCACAAGAAACTGTGGAAAATTCTGAAAGAGATGGGAATACCAGACTACCTGACCTGCCTCTTGAGAAACCTATATGCAGGTCAGGAAGCCACAGTTAGAACTGGACATGGAACATCAGACTGGTTCCACATAGGAAAAGGAGTATGTCAAGGCTGTATATTGTCACCCTGCTTATTTAACTTATATGCAGAGTCATCATGAGAAATGCTGGAGTGGAAGAAACACAAGCTGGAATCAAGATTGCCAGAAGAAATATCAGTAACCTCAGATAAGCAGATGACACCACCCTTATGGCAGAAAGTGAAGAGGAACTAAAAAGCCTCTTGATGAAAGTGAAAGAGGAGAGTGAAAAAGTTGGCTTAAAGCTCAACATTTAGAAAATTAAGATCATGGCATCCATTCCCATCACTTCATGGGAAATAGATGGGAAGACAGGGGAAACAGTGACATACTTTACATTTTTGGGCTCCAAAATCACTGCAGATGGTGACTGCAGCCATGAAATTAAAAGATACTTACTCCTTGGAAGAAAAGTTATGACCAACCTAGATAGCATATTGAAAAGCAGAGCCATTACTTTGCCGACTAAAGTCCGTCTAGTCAAGGCTATGGTTTTTCCTGTGGTCATGTATGGATGTGAGAGTTGGACTGTGAAGAAGGCTGAGCGCCGAAGAACTGATGCTTTTGAACTGTTGTTTTGGAGAAGACTCTTGAGAATCCCTTGGACTGCAAGGAGATCCAACCAATCCATTCTGAAGGAGATCAGCTTTGGGATTTCTTTGGAAGGAATGATGCTAAAGCTGAAACTTCAGTACTTTGGCCACCTCATGCAAAGAGTTAACTCATTGGAAAAGACTCTGATGCTGGGAGGGATTGGGGGCAGGAGAAGAGGATGACAGAGGATGAGATGGCTGGATGGCATCACTGACTCGATGGACGTGTGTCTGAGTGAACTCCCGGGAGTTGGTGATGGATAGGGAGGCCTGGCATGCTGCGATTCATGGGGTGCAAAGAGTTGGACACCACTGAGCAACTGAACTGAACTGAAACTACGTTTCAAGTGATTCTTGTTGAGAACTCATGGGAAACAATACCTCAATATTCACAGTCCATTTCCTTTCACTAAAAAGATAATTATGTTACTGTGTGTAAAGTGATGACTTCTCTCAGGGTATAAGTTATTCCTTGGCAGAAAGTTAGACATTGTAGAAACTGTGTTAAGTGTCTGAGATCAACAGGGAATACTTCAAAGCAACTTTTTTCTGCAAATAACCTACTTTGACTTCCTATAACAAGTTGAGTTTGTGTAGGCTGATGGCAGGGTTGAAACTAATCTGGGAGATTTTCAGATGTTTAAACTTTTGGGCTCAGGGACATTGCATAATCTATATTTCTTCCAAAAAATTTACTTATTTTTATCTCTAAAATATAAAGCAAAAATGAAATGGGTCTTTATTGTTTGTCTTCAAGTGTGTCAGAAAAAGTCTACATATTGAATAGACTTGGGAGAATTAGCATCAAAAACAATTTGTTGCTAATACATATATGATATTCAATTTTTTTTTCATTTAAAATGGCAGAAAACCAATGTTGGTACACCATGCAAAAACAAAGAAAAAGAAAAAATTATTACTTCCTCTACATGATAATCTGAGGTTAGTTTGACTGCAAAGGAAATTCTTTCTAGGGAGACAAACAGCATTATTTAGGACTCCATATTCTGCCATTGGGTAAGGGTCCCTACTTGAGATAGTAATAAGGGGGACCAGCAATCTAGGCTTATAAACTCTCTGCTTTAGAAACACTATCCTAACAGGATTGCATTTTCCAAAAACCTCAGCCCCCAAAAAAGAATCAAATATTTCTCTGACAAGTCCATCTCAAGATCACAGGTCACACTCCACCCCATAAACAAACTACAACAGTGAGATACAGTGGTAAGATGCAAAGAACACTCTGCATGGCTAAACATAACGACAGAACCGTTATGAATGTGACTATGAGTGAGTGCTCCGTCATGTCCAACCCTCTGCAGCTTCATGGACTGTAGCCCACCAGGCTCCTCTGCCCATGGAATTTCCTGGTGAGAATACTGGAGTGGGGGTGCCGTTTACAACTCCAATGAATGTGATTAATGCCCTTATAAAACAGACCTCAGAAATTCCCTACTGCCCTTCCCCAGTGTAAGGATAGAGAGAGGAGATGATCTCTATGAACCAGGAAGTGAATTCTCTTTCAGACCTGCCAGAAACTTGGGCTTGGATTTCCAGCCTCTAGAACTGAGTGAAATAAATATATCTTAGGTACAAATCACCCAGTCTATGATATGCTGTGTTTTCTGTCACTTTTAAGTGAATATTTTCTGAATACCATATACGTATTAGTAACAATTACTCATTCCAAGTCTATTCAGTATGAAATATACAATGCAGATTTTTTTGACACACTTAAATGTACACACAACCCAAATGGACAAAGACTCAAGTTATTTAAATATTGAGTTATAAACATAGACTACAAATCATGAGGGCTTACTTTTGTCATAAATATAATTTTTAAAGAAATCATCTCATTTTACCATTTTCATAAAGTATTACTTTCATAATTATTTTATACAGTAAATATAAAAATATATACTATATATTGTAACTATTAACTATATACTAAAATATATTTTATTAAAATATATTTAATTCATAATATAATATTATTATGACTATTTTTTATTATAGCTATTCTAGATGAAACAGAAACACTGAAAGTTTACATAATTTGCTCTCTTAACCAATATTCATATTGTTCATAACAAAATATGTCTTAACATGTTGAATTATGATTTTGAGAAGCTATGTTAAAGAAACTCATACTGAAGTTTTTTTCATATATTAAGCAGTCTATCAGGCTTCCCTGATGTCTCAGCAGTAAAGAATCTGCCTGCAGTGCAAGAGACCTGGGTTTAATCCCTGGATCGGGAAGATTCCCTGGAGGAAGGCATGGAAAACCCAGTCCAGTACTCCTGCTTAGAGAATCCCATGGACAGCAGAGCCTGGTAGGCTGTAGTCCATAGGGTTGCACAGAGTCAGCCACAACTGAAGCGACAAAGCAGCAGCAGCAGCAGCAAGCAGGCTATTACTAAGATATATAGAAGATGCATAAGAAGATATATGTAACATATATATATAAGAAGAATGTACCTATATGTTGATAAATGCCTTTTTGACATTCAGTGAAACCTGTGAATAAGGGATCCACTATCCATCAGAGAGAGGTGCCACGCTTTCAAAAGCCGCAATATCAAGTAATCTATTTTAACTTAGCATATTATATTTAATTAAATATAACCAGTGGAATCCCTTAACTTTTTACCTATTGATTTTCAATTTAGAGAACATCAAAGAAAATAATGCAAGAAATACAAATTTATGCCAATAATGTACTCAAAATGTCGCATTAGAAATAAAAAAGCTGAATATCAGTAGTAACTTTAGGGGTATCAGTGGCTAAGAAATGTTATTTGAAAGGAAATGTCAATGAAACTACCTTCACCAAATATGAGAGAGTATTCTCACTGTAATATTTGAGTAGACTTATAGGAGTCTTAAGATGAAAGGAGAGATAGATGGGAAAAAAGTTAGAGGGTACTAATGCATAAGCGATTTTCCATCCTTCCACCCATTCTTAAACCCTACTTGGCTCATCTATTCTGAGTTCTGAGTTTCAGAATTCAGTTCAGTTGTCGCTTCTTTAGGAAAGTCTGTTCTTTTAACTCCTTTGCTGGTTCAAATATCTTACTCTGTAATTGGAAAATTCACTTCTTTTTTCTCTTACAATTGTACACACAGTTGTGTAAGTATTTAATTAATATTTGTCTCATATACTGATTAGTAAATTTCAGTCAGACCAAAGCTGCATTTTCATGTTATTATTTTAATAGCATTTTTGCCCCCAGACAATGCCTGACACAGAGAACATATGCAATAGATGACTAGTAAATGAATGACAAGACCCACTTTTCTCAAGTAGAAATGTATTTGTGAGTGATTTCTCTTTTCTATGCCAAAATAACACAAATTTTCTGTCAGTTGGATAGGGAGCCAGGATTGATTGGAGTGAGGAGTGGAGAGAGAAGAGAAAAAGAGATTAAAAGAATTCAGACCAAGGATCTATTTATCACACATTAGGAATTCTATGTTTGGAATTTCTATTTTCCTTTTATTTTTCCTCTCAAATATGTATAGAGAGCTGGGGAATGAATGGCCTTTTTCATCTCTGAATTATCCAAAAATTCTAAACAGAGAAGAGTCTTGAACATTTTCAAAATCCCTAGCAGCATTTGGAAAAAGTCAGTTGACATAAGAATTAGCCACTGAACATATGTTGCATTGGTAGGTAGTTGTAGAATTAGGTTTTTGACTGAAATTATGTTTTTCAAACTTCCTATAAGACTGTTAAAGCCATTTTTGTTTGCATATTTTAAATCATAAAATCTGCAAAAATGTTTTACTTTCTTAGTTTGCTGTGCTTAGAAATGGTTGAAATATTTCAAAAGAGCATAATATCTATGTTCAACACATATATATGTATATGTTGTATGTAAGTATGTATATCACATATACATATACACACAGTTATGATTTTCATGTTATGATTAGCCTTAATAGATTTCAATTCTGAATTTTTAACAATCTATTTGGTAATAAAAATCTTTAATAGTAATAAAACAATCTTTTGGTAAGTCAAAAGATTGATTTGTATAGAATACACTGAAATAGAAAAAGAGTAAATAAAAATTCTATATTAACTCAGCCATTAATTTATGCTGATATATACAAATGATGATAAAACTTTCACATCTGGGTCACTCTTGTTGAAAATGCATGAAAGAGGAAACGAAGCATATAGATGCATGCTGGAAGAAAATGCTTTTCCAACAGAAAAGAGGTTTGCTTGTTAAGAGACAATTAAAAAAAAATAGGATCAGCAGTTATCACCTTATATGAATAAGGTATGATATTTATAGCTGGGCATTCAGCCTTTAGATTTCCATAAAAGTTTTAAAGATGCATTGAAAATATGAGGGATCATCTTCAACACAAACTCTATCCATCAGTAGTTTACAGTCCATTTAACTCTTATTCATGTTTAAATATCCTTGTGGAAAGTTTAAATATATTCAGTGTTTCTCATTATACTAGAAATACATTAGAAGTTTTAAGTTTTTTTTTTCCCCCTGTTACTATCTATTTGTGTATGTGAGAGGCTGTAAGAGTCTTTCCTTAGAAGCTGTAGGTGGATTTCTAGAACTACCATTTATCAACAAGAATCACGGTAACATACAATAAGTGATGAGTATTCATTATGACCAGACAGTTCTAACATGGTAGTTTTAAAAATAATATTTATTTATTGATGTAATATTTTTCTCCAAAACTTGCTTTCATTATATTAACATGAAAATCTCAAACATTCACATGACAAGGACTGATCAGAATAACTACAAATGCTAAAATATTGTTATGGAGTGAAACTACCTTTTTGGAATATTATTTTTAATCAATATTAATACAAATAAACCTTTAAATTGTGTAGTATGTTATGACTTCCTTTTTCTTTTTCCAAGTTCAACCTGAGATCAGTTACAAAACAGAGGGCAGTGCACAGCAGACCATGCAAAGATTAAAGGGGGGTTGCTTCAGCAAATGTCACATTTGATTAGTCCTGTTTAGCTTTCTGTACTGTGGTTACAGTCATCCTTCAATATCCCAGAGATCTGATACCAAGACCCCTTAGGATACCAAAATCTACAGATGCTCAGGTCTTTTATGTAAAATGATAACATATGCATCATGTGCATTCAGTTGCTAAGTTGTGTCCAACTCTTTGCAACCCAGTGGACTGTATATCCTGCCAGGCTTTTCTGTCCATGGAATTCTCCAGGCAAGAGTACTGGAGTGCGCTGCTATTTCCTACTCCAGGGGATCTCCCCTACCCAGAGATGGAACCTGTGTTTCTTCTTTCTCCAGCATCGGCAGGTGGATTCTTGAAATCATCTCTGCTGCTGCTGCTGCTAAGTCGCTTCAGTCGTGTCTGACTCTGTGCGACCCCATAGACGACAGCCCACCAGGCTCCCCCATCCCTGGGATTCTCCAGGCAAGAACATTGGAGTGGGTTGCCATTTGAGATTACTTATAATACATAATATTAATACAAGGCAAATGATATCTAAGTAGTTGCTGGAGGATGGCAGATTCAAATTTTGCCATCCATTTCAAATTGGAAATTTCTGGAATTTTTAAAAAGTATTTGCAATCCTTGGTTGAATCCATGGGTGCAGAATCTGTGGATTTGGAGGACTGACAACTTGAAAAATGTGAGTGATCTTTTTTTGTGTGTGTAACTACAAGGCTTTCACTAACCCTGAAATTATTTAAGTCTCCCAGTAGCAGAAATGATGCTGTCAGAGTACAAATGAATTGTAAATAAATACTGAATAAACTAGTAAAGAGTAGAACCTGGAATACACCCAAGTCATCTGACTGATTTTTTAATAAACATTTTGACAGTAAAAAATTACCAGGGCATTTGTAATGACAACAGAAAAATGAGAGTACATTTATGTTTTTATTTCCTTGAGTTTCTTTGATATAAATAGTGAGTATTATCATTGCCTAAATTAAATGCAAATCATACTGAGTCTAATTTTTTACTTCCATCTGCCAGAGAAAATAAGCAAAATATCAATGTCTAACATTTGTATCGGAGAAGGCAATGGCACCCCATTCCAGTACTCTTGCCTGGAAAATCCCATGGATGGAGGCTGAGAGTTGGACACGACTCAGTGACTTCACTTTCACTTTTCACTTTCATGCATTGGAGAAGGAAACGGCAACCCACTCCAGTATTCTTGCCTGGAGAATCCCAGGGACGGCAGAGCCTGGTGGGCTGCTGTCTATGGGGTCTCACAGAGTCGGACACGACTGAAGCAACTTAGCATTAACATTTGTATGACACAACTAATAGTTTATCAAATACTTCGTCAAACATATGCTGGTATATACAAGAAGATTTCAATGAGATAAATAATTACATATATATAAACTCACAAGCTCAGTTTCAGACAAGAGATTCTTAATTACAAAATTAAGTGGTAATTACAAAATTTTAGTGGTAGAAACATACTTACCAACAAAGAATCTTTCCTGAAGAAAGAATTTTAACTGAGAGGGGACCTTAATTCTAGGAAACATGATTGAAAAAATAGACCCATACCTAGATGTATCACAGCAAATTTTTGGACTTCCAAAATTAAAGAAATAATCCTACAAAGGAAAAACAAAGGAAATCAAAATATACTTACAGGGCAAAGTATAATCAAGTTGCACCTACATACTGAATAATATTTCTGTGAAGTTGAACTAAATGATATAATATTTTCATATATATTGAAATGCTTCTTTCCTATATATTAATAATGTAAAATTCTCAAGTAAAGTGAGACAAAGTATACAACTTGTTTAAACTTTTGACATTTCATATCCATCTTTGTTTGGTAGAATATTCATTGTAGCTTTGCATATGTTTCTTTTCTTATAAAATGAAAATTTAAATAACTAGACACATCAAAAATTTTTAAAAAGAGATATGGAATAAGGCAGTCATTATCCTAAAGTTAAGAGAAAGACATTTTAGGCATAGAAATAAAATTACTGCAAACTAAAAGAATTGCCTTTAAAAGCAATAAAACTCATTTGAAGAGGGTTTTTTTAGAAGAGAATCAAAAAAACTATAACAAATTATCTAATAATCAATATTAGCATAAAGTTATTAATTTTATTTTAAATATATGGTGAGATATAAATAGAAGCAAAAGAGTGGTAACATAAAATATGTGGGTGTCAAAAATATTACTTACTTTATAATCTTCAAATTTAAGTTGTAATATTTTAAAACATGAATAAAAGTCTTTAGAATAAAACTAAGCTGTACAATTAATAAATATTGATGAAAGTAAGAGTTAATAAATGCATAAACTAACTTTTCATATATGATAAGTGAAGATCAAAACAAATGCAATGAAATTAAAGCAAGAAAGATAATAAAAACTAGATGTACTGGAGTCCAAAATATAATATAGATTTACTGAAGTACACAAAGTAAGCTAGCAATTTCTAATACAATTTTCTTGGTGTAGAGAATAGGGAGAAGTAATAGCATATGAATGAGAAAGATTAAAGATCTCTTCAAAAAATTAGAGTTACCAAGGGAGCGTTTCATGCAAAGATGGGCACAATAAAGGACAGAAACAGTATGTACATAACAGAAGCAGAAGATATCAAGAAGAGGTGGCAAGAATACACAAAAGACCTTTTCTGGGAAGAAAAGCTATAACCAACATAGACAGCGTATTAAAAATCAGAGATATTACTTTGCCAACAAAGGTCCATCCAGTCAAAGCTTTAGTTTTTCCAGTAGTAATATATGGATGTGAGAGGTGGAACATAAAGAAGCTGAGCACTGAAGAATTGATGCTTTTGAACTGTGCTGTTGGAGAAGACGCTTGAGAGTCCCTTGGACTGTAAGGAGATCAAACCAGTCCATCCTAAAGGACTTCAGTCCTGAATATTCATTGGAAGGACTTACCGCTGAAGCTGAAGCTCCAATACTCTGGTCACTCGATGCAAAGGACTAACTCATTGGAAAAGATCCTAGCAAGCTCCAGAAGTCCATGATGAACAGGGAAGCCTACAGTTCCTGAAGTGCTACAGTCCATAAGGTCGCGAAGAGTAGGAAACAATTGTGCAATTGTGCAATTGTGAATAGAGTGTGTTGATTTATGAAAAACATTGAAAATTCAGGTTAAAACATTTTCTAGCTATATCCAGTGAAAGTTTGTATTGCCATGTAAAGCTCCAGTGTCCAAGCATCAGTTCTGTTGAAATCTTGAGTCAACACAAGTCCAACATTTTGTGTAGAATCAGCCAAGACATCTTCCATCTGCCCCTTTCTGCTTCCTCATTCCCCTCAAGTAGTGATCCTAAACTCACTTCCTAGTAAACTTTGTCCCAGTTGTGGCAGGGTGGGTCGGGGGGTGGGGTGTGGGAAGCAACATATACAGTTTTGTATTCATTAGTTGCTAGTTTGGTAATATTAACATCGTTAGTGGCAAAGATGTGCTGTTACCTCTTCCTATTTTCCAGTCCAAGAATGTTGTATTAGAAATTGCTAGTTTCCTTTGTGTGAGTACTTTAATAAATCTATATTACGTTTTGGACTCTAGTCCATCTAGTTCTGAACCAAATCTTTATTGTGGGAATGAATATTCATGGAGAATTCTAAAAAGATATACAGCCCTTTCCATCTGCTATCAATTCTTAATTTTATTTTTGTTCTAAACCAGAGCAACAGAAAAGAGAGCTGCTTATTTAGGACTTTTTGCAGGTGTGCACTTACCAAACTCTGTTTGGCCTTATGCCATCAGTCTATTTTGAGAGATTTCTATAAGGCAAGGATCTCTAAATCTTGCCAAAGTCTTTATTTAAAAATTCTGTGGAGTATATTCTTCTTTATGTTTTGAAGTGCCATGTATATGAAAAACTTTTAGAAGAAAACTGTGCTGTCAAGAAATCCCTGTGTGTTATTAAATAGACATTGAAATTTTTATCATGAGTGATAATTCCTATCTTATTGTGTCTTCTAAGAATCTGATAACCATATGTTCTACTCCAAAAAATGGTACTTGTTATCATGAATTTCAGTCTGTACTTTGACACTACAGCTCTCACTGTATGTTTCCCTGCCCTGACTTTTCTATTTCCTCTTTCCTTTTTTTTTTTTTTTTTTAAATCTCAGTATATGATATGCTTCACTCTAAGGTACAGCAAATTTGGAGGGATGTCAAAATAACTATGACCTAGACTTAAATCAATTAGCATTATACTTTGACCAGCAACCAACTAGAGAAAAACATTATAACTCTGCAGCCAATTAGATGACATATTTGTAGTTTTTATTTCCTCTTGTACTAAATAGTCTGATCTAATCTATTTAACTTCTAAAATGTTTTTCTGCTCTGCAATATATTTTTTAAAATGTTTATTTATTTGCACCAGGTCTTTACTGCAGCATGCACACTCGTTAGTTGTGGCACGTGGGATCTAGTTCCCTGACCAGGGATTGAACCCAGGTCCCCTGCACTGGGAGCATGGAGTCTTAGCCACTGGACCACCAGGGAAGTCCCTGCTCTGAAATATTTTGATCTAAGGTTGTTCCTTTCCTATATTTTCTTCATAATATATGTAGAAGTTTCTACCGAACTAGAGTCATTGAAAAATAATCTCTATATATTCTATCGCTTATAATTATACTTTGTATCAGTATTTTTCTTTATAACTCAGATGCAAGTATTTTAAAAGTTCAACTCTACGGCCTTCAGGGAACAGTATGAAAACTTCTAAAGCCAGGTATATTTAGGCAGGATGCCTAGATGAACTTGGGAGATTAGGAAGGACTTCTGTATAAAGTGATATGTGAGAAGAATATTGGTGACTTAAAGAATAATATATAAGGATCCAGAGAGAGAGCAATAAGAGGAGTTCTTCCCTGACCACACTGCCTTCATATTCTAAGAACAAGAGATAAATAGTGGGGAGAAAAATATGGGGCCGCATGAGGACATGGTAAACCATGACTAGGAATGTGAACTATATCTTTGGAGCATTAAAGAGGTACCCATTGATTTTACTCAAAGTGTGACTTGAATTGAAGAGCACTTTAGAAAGATTCCTTTGGCTGCTCAGAGGGGTTGTCTTACAAGAGTGCAAGAGGAAAAGAAAAATTCTTTAGTTGGCAACTTCAGTTATCTTGGGTTTCCCTGATAGCTCAGCTGGAAAAAATATCCACCTGCACTGTGGGAGACCTGGGTTCAATCCCTGGTTTGAAAATCCCTGGAGTATGGAAAGGCTACCCATTCCATTATTTTGGCCTGGAGAATTCCATGATTGTATAGTCCATGGGGTCACAAACAGTCAGACACGACTGAGCAACTTACACTATCAATTATCTCAGCCAAATGTAATTACAAGTCATTAATAAAATATCATTGTCAAAGATATCATGCTCTGTTTATCTTTCTTGCTTTTTTTATACTGTTCATTGGACTTTCATGGCAAGAATACTAGAGTGGCTTGCTAAATCTCAACATGAAAAGAACTAAGATCACAGCATCCAGTCCCTTGTCGTCATGGCAAATAGAAGGGGGAAAAGTGGAAACAGTGATAGGTTTTATTTTCTTGGTCTCCAAAATCACTGAAGATGGTGACTGCAGCCATGAAATTGAAAGACACTTGCTGCTTGGCAGAAAAACTATGACAAACCTAGACCGACAAACCTAGACCACATATTAAAAGCAGAGGCATCACTTTGCCAACAAAGATCCATCTAGTCAAAGCTATGGTTTTTCCAGTAGTCATGTATGGATGTGAGAGTTGGACCATAAAGAAGACTGAGTGAAGAACTGGTGCTTTTGAACTCTAGTGTTGGAGAAACTCTTCACAGTCCCTTAGACAGCAAGAAAATCAAACCAGTCCATTCTAAAGAAAATCAACCCTGAATATTCATTGGAAGGATGCTGAAGCTGAAGCTCCAATACTTTGGCCATCTGATGCAAAGAGCAACTCATTGGAAAAACTCTGATGCTGGTAAAGACTGAAGGCAAAAGGAGAAGAGGCTGACAAGATGAGGTGGTTACAGAACATCACAAACTCAATGGACATGAGTTTGAGCAAACCCTGGGAGACAGTGAAGGAGGAGTCTCAGGTGCTGCAGTCCATGTGGTTGCAAAGAGTCGGACATGAACTAGCGACAGAACAACAATAATTTATCCTTCACGTAGTAATGACCTAGAAGTATCAAGACTTGAACGACCTCTGGCTTTATTTGTCTTAATACTTCACAGAGTTTTTGAATTCCAAGTAATATTCCATAATCAGTATGTCAACTGATTTGGTGGTAATGGTTTAAAGCACACATAAATATCACATATGTAAGAAAACAAGCATTGTTTTCTACCTCCATTAGAAATTTTAAATGTTTCCCATAAAGCAGTTTTTAAAATTTGATAATAATAAAGGAACATCATGAAATATAGAATACAGGATCAATTATTTTTAAATTTATTAAAACGGTGGAAGTGTTCATTTAATAACATTGTCATTGCAGTGTGGGTTCAAAGGTTTTAAAAGTGTGGAAGATAAGAGAAATATTTGCTGCCTTTGCAAAGCAAATGTTTGTATAATCTCAAAGTTTAGAACAAATATTACCTATGGAGCCAAAATGACATCTGCTAAATAAATCTGCAAAATGCTAGGAAAACTATGCCAAACACATTTCTTTACAAGAAAATTAAACACTGACTAGAATTTCAAGTAATGTTTTATTTAATAAAATCATAGTGTCATAAATTATCATTCATGAACTCTGTCTTTTGTATTTTCCCACTTGGAATTTTACAGGAGATGTTTTAATTACCTGAATGCCTTCATTGAATTTTTGTTGTGTTAAAACAATTGTTTTGCAATAAAATAAAAAGTAGAGATTTCATAGAAAATGCATTGAATGACTCTGTTAAGTGGAATATGTGGAATTTATTCATATTAAATTTAAATTATATAATTTATTCATATTTAGTTAAATCTGTAAGAACCTAGAAAAAAATTAAGATAAAAAATCTTGCCTTTGTCTTTTTATATCACTTTGTTCACAAAAAAACTTCTAGTATAGGGATATTCCTGATGAAAATGCTAAAATAATTCCATAAACTTTCTGAAATAGTTTTAATTTTAAGAAAAAAAAATTAGTTGGATGTAGTTTTATTTCCAGGAAGGGAAGTATTAGCAGAGTATTTTAGCATTCTCTGTCCTGTCCACATAAGGAACAAAACAATTTGCTTCAACAGCAGCAGATTATTCAACCCGTACGAGTCTATTGTTCCTAGAAACTGGTTAAATTCCAGTTCTATAAATAATTAGGGTTCATGTGAGTACAGAGTTTTAAAACATGGTCATCTGAGATTATCTTTGTAGTAAAGATTATTTCTCACCAACAAGATCCACTATAGGTGAAATACTCTCTGTCCTGCTTGTGAAACTTGACCATGTACTCCTACAAAAATGAAAATAGAAGAGAATGCTAATTTTGTCCCCTGCCATATTATATGCCTTTGGAATCCAGTCAAAATAATAAGAATGCCCTCATCCTATGTGACTGAATAGAATGAGCTGCTGTGCACTTGTAACACTGCAGCTTCCATTCAATTATGTTTTAAAGTAATAGGTGAGAAAATATTAGTGATCCTATAATACAATCAATAAGGCTTCCCTGTGGCCCAGTGGGTAGAGAACCTGCAATGTAGGAGATGCAGGAGACATGAGTTCAGTCCCTGGTTGGGGAAGAACCCCAGAAGGAAATGGCAACCCATTCCAGTATTCTTGCCTAAAGAATCCCATAGACAGAGGAGCCTGGCAGCCTACAATCGGTAGGGTTGCAAAGACACTCTTTTATATATTTAAAGTATTTTATATATATAAAATACACATTCTTTTATATATACAAAAATGTAAGCACAACTCAAACATACAGTTTTACTTATATATGCATTTGAATCAGTTAAGTCGCTCAGTCGTGTCTGACTCTTTGTGACCCCATGAATCGCAGCACGCCAGGTCTCCCTGTTCATCACCAACTCCCAGAGTTCAGACTCAGTCCATCGAGTCCGTAATGCCATCCAGCCATCTCATCCTTGGTCGTCCCCTTCTCCTCCTGCCCCCAATCCCTCCCAGCATCAGAGTCTTTTCCAATGAGTCAACTCTTTGCATGAGGTGGCCCAAGTACTGGAGTTTCAGCTTTAGCATCAGTCCTTCCAAAGAAATCCCAGGGTTGATCTCCTTCAGAATGGACTGGCTGGATCTCCTTGCAGTCCAAGGGATTCTCAAGAGTCTTCTCCAACATCACAGCTCAAAAGCATCAATTCTTCGGTGCTCAGCCTTCTTCACAGTCCAACTCTCACATCCATACATGACCACAGGAGAAACCATAGCCTTGACTAGACGGACTTTAGTCGGCAAAGTAATGTCTCTGCTTTTGAATATAGTATCTAGGTTGGTCATAACTTTTCTTCCAAGGAGTAAGCATCTTTTAATTTCATGGCTGCAGTCACCATCTGCAGTGATTTTGGAGCCCCCAAAAATAAAGTCTGACACTGTTTCCACTGTTTCCCCATCTATTTCCCATGAAGTGATGGGACCGGATGCCACAATCTTCGTTTTCTGAATGTTGAGCTTTAAGCCAACTTTTTCACTCTCCTCTTTCAGTTTCATCAAGAGGCCCTTTAGCTCCTCTTCACTTTCTGCCATAAGGGTGGTGTCATCTGCATATCTGAGGTTATTGATATTTCTCTTGGCAATCTTGATTCCAGCTTGTGTTTCTTCCAATCCAGCGTTTCTCATGATGTACTCTGCATCGAAGTTAAATAAGCAGGGTGACAATATACAGCCTTGACGTACTCCTTTTCCTATATACTTGTAATTTCAGATATTTTTAGTTTTAACATTATCTGGGTGAACTCCGGAAGTTGGTGATGGACAAGGAGGCCTGGTGTGCTGCAATTCATGGGGTCGCAAAGAGTTGGACACGACTGAGCATCTGAACTGAACTGAAAATTTATAATTTATGTGGTTTTGTACCAATCAGACAGTGAGCTTCCCAAGAGAGAGAGTTGGTGTCATATTTACTTTTGTTTATGTTCACCAGACTTCATCTTTCATATAATAGGTGCTCAATGGTTAATTTTTGTAAAACTGCGTGTTTACAAAATAGGAATATTTATTTTGAAATTATTTGGGGGCACAGTTTTCCTCACATCTCCTAGAGGTTGGATAATAGCTGAAACAAATTGCTACTCATTCAAATAAGATTAGAGACATCTCCTATGATTTCTTTCCATCTTTGTCACGTTCATCTTTCCCTGGCTGAGACATGCTTACTGAATCATGCACTGAATCCTTGAGATTCTTTTCACAATTAGGAAAACAGTTTTCAACACAGTACACAGCTCTTGTACATGTTTTGCTTAATAATCACTATCTTGTTGTATCATGTGTGTATGTTTCCTTTCCAAAAATAGGGATTTCTTTGCAGTGTTTTGCTTTTACCCCCCCACACCATAGTTACTCTATTCTTGGATAAATATTAACTACTCCTCAACTTACTGAATAGGGGCATATGTGAATGAAGCCTTGAAGGTAAGAATAAGCTATTTAAAACTTACAAAACTAGGATGCATTTGTGAGTTTCTACTTCCCTTTAATGATAATATGTTTTTGTTTATAAATATTGTGGAGATATTTTATGATGAAGATTCTTAGTAAGGAGTTACAGGGAGACTTCCAGGCAATGTCTTTCTTGTAATTGTAACTTCCAGGCAGTAAAGTTTGTTGTCCAGGCAAATTCAGAGGGACACCGGACTTTCAGGGGTATCTTGGCTGAGTATCCAACCTATATTTACAACTGAATCCCATAGCACTGAATAGAAAAGTTTTGTAACAGTTTGTTACAATAGGACTTGAGTTTGTATTTGTAAAATTATTCATTATTAATATTAAATGAAAAATATACTCAATCATTTTAATTAAAAATACCGCAACTTAAAGTTTGTTTTCATCGTGTTATCAAAATTTAAAACCTAATTTTCTGTAATAATTCATAATTACTTCATCTTTTCACTCCATCTGGAGGGTGATCAATATATAAGCTTATGAACCAGCTGCTGCCCCAGTCATGGGGCAGCTGCCAAGAGTGACCTGGGCTCTTGTCCAACAACAGAATCCCCAGAAAACCCTCTAGCTATAAGGAAATTGGTACAAACACAAGTGCTGCTTCCTTTTTACCCAGAATTTTCATTTATTGGGACTACGGATCTTTGGGACTCTTGTCTCCCTTTTCACACATGTGACTTTATAACCAGACAACTACTTATTAAGTTCCTATTTTATATGGCAAGAATACATGCAATTACTTAGGGAATATAAATATGATGCTTTGAGAAAGACTTTTTCTTACCTTTCAAAGGCATGCCTAAGACTATCAAAACTTTAATATGAATACAAAATAGTAAGGAAATAAAACTGCATGACAATGGATAGTTATAAACGCCATGTGAAATTATAAGGATCCTAAATTAAATCTTGAGATAATAAGCAAAATAAACAGTAAGATAAATTAACTGAATAAAGGTTATATTTTACATACTTTTATAAGTAACAGTGCACAAAATAAACTATAGATTCTATTGACATGCCCTCTATTGCCATCCTCTCCTCCAGGGATCCTTCCCCACCCAGGGATCGAACCTGCACCTCTTGAGACTCCTGTATTGGCAGGCAGATTCTTTACCATTAGCACCACCTGGCAAGCCTGTAGGCTATATTGTATTGGTTACAAAATTGGCAAGCAGAGACTTGATATTTTTCAGTTAAAAGGTAAAAATCTAACAATTGTTGCACTTATACCATCAAGCACTTTACATGCTTCATTTCAGCTATTCATTTTTAATATCCATGTAAACAGATTTTTAGCATTTCCCTTTTATAAAACAAGAGATTAATTTACATCAAATTAGGTAGCTCACTAGTTCTACAGCCTGTTCAGCTCATGTTTTTTCAACTAAATCCACTAAATTCCTTTTTAGTTTTTTTTTTTTTTTTCTAATAATGCTGGCATCATTATTCTTTTAATCCCTTAATGCCATGTTTTCAGTGCCAACATTCCAAACAGAATTGCTTGGAATAAAACAAAACCCACACAGCTATTGCTATCTTTTAGGAATACTTTGGAAAAACTAATCACTTCCAGAGGTAGGCATTTGAGCAGTGGATATTCATTTTCCCAATTGAACAGTGGGAAAAAGAGTTTATCAGTTGCTTGTTTTTTAAAGTATTTCCAGGATTTTGACTTATTGTTTATATTCTGGCTCCAAGTCTGTTGCTCCTATTTCCCTTGAGAAATCTGATTCCTGGTGATAGAACAGTACTGAAGAATATGTCAGAAAAGGGTTACCTCCCTTCCAAAACTGCTTTTCCTTAACAACATGATGAAATGTACTTCATTTTATCTGTTATTTTCAATTCCAGTTCCAGTGGATACTTCACCAAAACCAGGCATTTCAAGGAATATTTATTTTAATTTTCAAAATATGCCATATGTTCTATGTGCTAGAATTCCACAATAAGAATAATTTAGCATGGTTTTCTTTATTCTTGATCCTTCAAGATCCTTACTTGTAAAGCAGATATATACTATTATTAAATGTATTAGTTGAAACTCTTTTGATCAAATTATATTCAGTACTGTTGCTTAAAATTCTCCCATGGACTATTCCTTAATTTGCTAGTTATAATAATTTAGACTTTTAAAAATTTAGACTCCTTTTAAAATTAATGTTTATTAAGATTATATTTGGTTGCATGACTTATCACAATCTCAAATGTTTAGTCTATTCAAACATAATACTATATTTGATTCTTATTTGACTAATTAAAACACATTCTTCCTAATTTTATGATAATACCATATTCATTTATCTTTCTACCTCTCTCATTCTTTCTTCTCCAAAGTTTCCTCTGGATTTGTGTACATCCCCTCATGCATTAGTCTTTAGACTGATTGTCCAATCCACGACGAAAAAAGCATTGCCTTGGCAAATGCTTCTGTATTTGTAGCCCCATTCTTGTCCCTAAGTTAACCTTGCATTTCTAAATGTTTGCTGTGTTTCTAAACTGGATGTTATTCTGAAAGCTTAGATTCAGAATGCTCTGAATTCAAACTCAGCCTTTTCTCCTTATTTCCTGAGTACATTTTTTCATGTCAATACCTTATTTTCATGAATAACACTATTATAATAGGTTGAACAATGTGTCAATAGGATGTGTTGGTCCTAACCCTCAATAACAGAGAATATGACTTTATTTGGAAATAGTTATTGCAGACATAGACATTGGGGACAAAGTCATATTGGAGTAAGTCGGGCCACTAATCTAATGACTAGTCTCCTTAAAAGATGAGAGGAACATCAGGGAATCCTGCGTGAAAAAAGTGCACAGGGAGAAGACAGCCCTGTGACAACTGGGACAGAGATTTGAGTGATGTGTCTGTAAGCCAAAGAATGCCAAGATAGTCAACAGACACTAGAAAGTAGGCAAGGCAAGAAAGGATTTTCTCCCTACCTGTTTCAGAGGAAATATGGTCCTGCCAACCCCTGAATGTGGGACTTTCCAGTCTCCAGAGTTGTGACAGAACAAATTGCTCTTATTTAACCACCCAGTGTGTGACACTTTGTTATGACTGTAAGAAACTTACACAACTATATCCATCATTGAAATCACAAGGAAGTATTTTACTTGACATTCATCCTGACCCATCACAACCTACCCCCAAAAAAAAAAAACAACAATCCTTTCAATTCTCTTTTGACAATAATGTCTACAGCCATCCCCTTAGATATCCTTTACCTGTCTTACTCACAGGCTTTTATTATGTCTTAAAAGACTATGGTATATTGATTGTACTAGTAGTCCTAATTTTTAACTAGTCTCTGGCTCTATACCCTACTAAGTAACTTATACCTTCTATCATGATTTTGGGCTCCACCATGAGGCATGTTTAAGATCAATAAAATGCTGGGAACCGTAATTCAAGCAGTCTTAAATAGGCTTGAATCTGAGGACTTTGATTTTGTACCTCTGCCTCTTTCTCCCACCATGAGAGTATGCCCAGTTACCCTACTACGGTAGGGATCCCCAAACTCTGGGCTCTAATGCCCAATGATGTGAGGTGAAGCTAATGAAATAATAATAGAAACAAAGTACACAATAAGTGTAATGTGCTTGAATCATCCCAAAACCAACTCCCTCGCAGTCTGAGGGAAAAACTGTCTTCCATAAAACCAGTCCCTGTTGCAAAAGGGTTGGGGATTGCTGTACTAACAGACATATGCCTTAGTCACACCCCCAAACCCTATTAGACGAAGTCAGTACACATGAATGACAACCAGAAAAACTACTCAGCTGAATCAGCCTAAATTTGTCTCTTACATTTTCCTGGGCTAAGTAAATGCTTATAGCTTTAAGGCACTAAGTTTCATGGTTTGTTTACATACACACATATACATGGCATTATTAATATGTCAATAGATAGCTTCCCTGGTAGCTCAGCTGGTAAAGAATCTTTCTGCAATGCAGGAGACCCTGGTTCAATCCCATGGAAAAGGGATAGACTACCCACTCCAGTGTTCTAGGGCTAACCTGTCATACAGTAATGAATCCTCCTACAACGCAGGAGAGCTGGTTTCAATCCCTCGGTTGTGAAGATCCCCTGGAGGAGGGCATGGAAACCCACTCCAGTATTCCTATCTGGAGAATCCCCATGGACAGAGGTGCCTAGCAGGATACAGTCCTTGCGGTCCCAAAGAGTCAGGCACAACTAAGCAACTAAGCACAGATAGCTAATACCAGTATCTACCCATCACTCTTAAGGGAACCGTAGCTTAGACTTTTCTTTACCTTCTAACTTTATTATTTATTGCATAATTCATTTGCCATATCTTCTAACAACCTTGGTGGTTACTAGGAGTCTGAATTATGAGCACATGTATGATTAATAACACAGAATCTTTGTAATGATAAAATCAAGTGAAATGGGATTTTCCTAGTAGGTACATCAAGAACCCGTTATCATATGAAATCCCAGAGAGAAAACTCCAAGCACAAGAAAAATTTACTGTTCATGAATTATGGATTAGAAAAATGTAAACTTGTATTGTTTTAGAGATCTCTCTTAAGCATAGTGATGCATTTAGGACAATGATTTATCAACAAAATTATTATCTCATAAATAAGCCAAGAATATTATGAAAATGTATCCTTTTCTGGGAATCAAATTATAAAACCTAACATCAAGCAGTAGTGCCAGGAAATACATTTATATTCCTTATTGTGCAAACAACTTTGTATTTATAAGACTAGACAAACTAAATTATTTATGAAAGTGTCAATTTTTGTATGCAGAAATACCAATTTGGATTACAAATTCATGAGTATATGATATCGTATTGCAGAGTAAGCATACACTCTAAGGATTAAGAATTCTCAAAGTATATTTTACATTTATATATATTTTCATAGACAGAAACCATTAAAATTATATGCCATTATTATTTTTGCCTTGTCAATTTGATAAATTACACATACAATAAACATTTAAAGGAAAAATTCCATTTGTATTACTATCAGTTCAGTTCAGTTCAGTTCAGTTCTGTCGCTCAGTCGTTTCTGACTCTTTGTGACCCCATGAATCACAGCACGCCAGTCGTCCCTGTTCATCACCATCTCTCAGAGTTCACTCAGACTCACGTCCATCGAGTCGGTGATGCCATCCAGCCATCTCATCCTTGGTCGTCCCTTTCTCCTCCTGCCCCCAATCCCTCCCAGCATCAGAGTCTTTTCCAATGAGTCAACTCTTTGCATGAGGTGGCCAAAGTACTGAAATTTCAGCTTTAGCATCAGTCCTTCCAAAGAAATCCCAGGGTTGATCTCCTTCAGAATGGACTGGCTGGATCTCCTTGCAGTCCAAGGGACTCTCAAGAGTCTTCTCCAGCACCACAGTTCACAAGCATCAATTCTTCGGTGCTCAGCCTTCTTCACAGTCCAACTCTCACATCCATACATGACCACAGGAAAAACCATAGCCTTGACTACACAGACCTTAGTCGGTAAAGTAATGTCTCTGCTTTTGAATATGCTATCTAAGTTGGTCATAACTTTTCTTCCAAGGACTAAGCATCTTTTAATTTCATGGCTGCTCACCATCTGCAGTGATTTTGGAGCCCCCAAAATAAAGTCTGACACTGTTTCCTCTGTTTCCCCATCTATTTCCCATGAAGTTATGGGACCAGATGCCATGATCTTCGCTTTCTGAATGTTGAGCTTTAAGCCAACTTTTTCACTCTCCTCTTTCACCTTCATCAAGAGGCTCTTTAGCTTCTCTTCACTTTCTGCCATAAGGGTGGTGTCATCTGCATATCTGTGGTTATTGATATTTCTCCCGGCAGTCTTGATTCCAGCTTGTGTTTCTTCCAGTCCAGTCCAGCGTTTCTCATGATGTACTCTGCATAGAAGTTAAATAAGCAGGGTGACAATATACAGCCTTGATGTACTCCTTTTCCTATATGGAACCAGTCTGTTGTTCCATGTCCAGTTCTAACTGTGGCTTCCTGACCTGCATATAGGTTTCTCAAGAGGCAGGTCAGGTAGTCTGGTATTTCCATCTCTTTCAGAATTTTCCAAAGTTTATTGTGATCCACACAGTCAAAGGATTTGGCATAATCAATAAAGCAGAAATAGATGTTTTTCTGGAACTTTCTTGCTTTTTCCATGATCCAGTGGATGTTGGCAGTTTGATCTCTGGTTCCTTGTACATTAAATTAATGAAAGCTATTTATATAGTTAACCTTAAAATCAAATGTATTAGATGTAATTTTCAATTAAATTTTAAATCTTTAGCATTGGCACATAAGATCTTTATTACATTTAATTAAATTTCTGTTCTTAGAAATGTATTCTTTCTATTTGAAACAGGTAGTTATCAGTTTTATTTTCATTTCTTGTTAATAAGGTGTATTTTTGAAATATGTTGCCCTTAGAACTATATTACAAATTTTCATATTTAAAGGAAAAGATAAGGCACACATTTCATTTTTCTAGTCATTATCAGTTTTTCTGGCTTTATACAATGATACATTTATTAATTCATTATTTATACAAATATTTATTCAACATATACCATTATTTTATATGTATTTTATTTATATATGCAGACATATTTTATTATATATGATATATATAATTACAACAAAATGATTCACTCAGCTTAAAATAACTAATTTTAAGTATATAGCTAGAGTTATTTCCAATTACATTTTCCATATTTAGTTTACAGTGTCAACTTAACTACATGAAACTCTGTTCAGATACACCCTAATAACATTAGAAAAAAGTACCAAAAACTGTTTATCTTGTTTTGCTGATGTTTGTTGATGTACACACAGTGTACGTTCTCCTCTGAAAAAGCCTATAGAAGATGAAAGAGAAAGAAAAAAATAGATAAGGCACACTTATCATAATATCTACTTTGAGTTTTTATTCAATTAAATTATTTAAACTTAGTCCTTAGTTGATATGGCACATTTAATTTTTGTCTAATTATCAAAACAACAAGAAGCCCTGATATGTACAGACTATATGTTATGAAATCCACTGAAAATTTTTGTTCTGTGTATACACTATGCAAAACTAATAGCGGTACTCCACAGATGAATATTTTTGCATGAAAACCTGGAAGTCTGTTACTCTATTTTTATTATATACATATATATACATATTATATACATATGTATAATATATATACATATACATATTATATATATGTATATATATATGTAATACAGTGCAAGTTCTGTTAAAAACATAGATATTTTAGCATCTTCAACATATATCAATTATTACTGCAGATGGTGACTGCAGCCATGAAATTAAAAGATGCTTGCTCTTTGGAAGAAAAGCTATGACCAACCTAGACAGCATATTAAAAAGAAGAGACATTACTTTGCCAACAAAGGTCCGTCTAGTCAAAGCTATGGTTTTTCCATTAGTCCTGTATGGATGTGAGAGTTGGACTATAAAGAAAGCTGAGTGCCAAAGAATCGATACTTTTGAACTGTGGTGTTGGTGAAAACTCTTGAGAGTCCCTTGGTCTTCAAAGAGATCCAATCAGTCAATCCTAAAGGAAATCAGTCTTGAGTATTCACTGAAAGGACTGATGCTGAAGCTGAAGCTCCAATACTTTGGCCACCTGATGTGAAGAGCTGACACATTTGAAAAGACCTTGATGCTGGAAAAGACTGAAGGGAGGAAGAGAAGAGGATGACAGAGAAGGAGATGGTTGGATGGCATCACCGACTCTCAGGACATGAGTCTGAGTAAGCTCCAGAGTTGGTGATGAAGAGGGACGCCTGTTGTGCTGCAGTCCATGGAGTTGCAAAGAGTGGGAGTGACTGAACAGAATTGAACTCAACAAACACCAATTGCATTAAATCATTTAAAATGTATTCCATCATTATTTTAAAATGGAATACTTTTTAAATGCATATTATTATTACTTTACCTATGAGGATATATTATTAACAATCCTCATATTAATTCTAAAATAAAATAGTATTAGGTTATTATATACTTTTTTTCTGATGTTTGAACCTTAGCAAGCCTGCATGCTCAGTCACTCAGCCATGTCTGACTCTTTGCAACCCCAGGGACTGTTGCTCTTCTGTCCATGGTTCCAGAAAGAATACTGAAATGGGTTGCCATTTCCTCTTTCAGGGTATCTTCCTGACCCAGGGATTAAACATCTGTATCTTGCATCTCCTGCATTGGCAGACAGATTCTGTACCATTGAGTCACCTGGGAAGTCAGTACTTATTTATATTTTGGACTTTCTAAATAGAAAATACTCAAATCAAGCCAAACAAAATTCAGACTCACCCACTTGTATTAAGCGGCCCTAATAATCAATCTTCTAATTTTCATCGTGTAAAAGTATTATATATTTGTCTGAATATTAATAATTATACTATTTACTTTCTTAAGAAGTATTATTAATAGTAGCCATCAAAGAGTATCTATGTCCTCAGTATGCTTAAATGCAAATCAGTTTGTGTACTGAAATTGATCAAAGAAGCAGTTTATTGCTCGTTAAGTTGTACACATTGAGAAAAATTTCCAAATCTGCTTTATCTAACACATAATAGGTCATTTTATGAATTTATAGTCAATAATTAATATTCCTAATGTAATAAATATATTTAGATATTATATATGTACTGGTGTCTACAGTGTATCCTAACAATTTTGTTTTGCTCTTGAAAAACATAAACAGATTCCAAATATTACAGAGCACAATGTTGAAAAATGTGTGAGTTATTTGTAATGAATATATCACAATTCTACATAAGTGATGATGATATTAACAGACTATGCACTTTAAATGGTTTTTTCAGAATTAGAAATGAGTTTTTGCTGATCATCCATATTTTATCAGCCCATTTCTCTCTCTCATTAAAGGTTACATTAGTAGTAGTTTCTGGAATGGAGCAAAACCCATGGTCTGTGTAATGTTAAAAGTCACAACTGAGGTTTCTTTAACTACAGAATTTTTAATTCAAACTAACAAAGAGGACAGTATTATCAGGTGAGATGTTAAGAATAGCAAAAGAAGAAAATATTCTGGGATGTGGAGATTGATTAGAGGATAAAAATTTTGCAGTGGAATAGTATTAAAGATCAACTGTCTAATCAAGTTATTGTAGCAGATTAGGAAACCCATTCTTCCCTTCCAAGAAAATATGTAACCTGTTCAAGTGACTACATCCCTTAGAGATTAAAGACAGAGGCAAGGGGAAACTAGAACTCAAATTGTCTTAATGATTATTTTATTTCTCATTCTAAGTCAATTTGCTTTCAGAGAACATAGAATTTTTTAAAAGGTAATTAATTCCATAATAGACTTGTTTAAGCCACTCAAATTTCCTATCTTTACCCTCATTTCCTAGCAATTACAGAACTGAAGGGAAACAATGTCTTAGACAGGAAGGAATTCTTGACTATGGACCTGAAATGGGTAAGATGGAGGATCACAACGATGCACCAGGGAAAGGATGTCTCTCTTTGTGCCAAATATGCTTATGCATGTTACCTGACAAAATTCTCGCTCCTTCACATAAGGTAAGCGTATTTTCTAACGTTTAGAGTTAAGAAAATGGCAGCTTTCCCAAGGTCATATTTTTTTATTTTTAAGCAATAGATTCAGGAGTATAGTAAATCAGCAGTTGCTGTTTTGGGAGTGTCTCAAAAGGCATATTTGCCCATGCTACCTGTGTGCTAAGTCTCTGCAGTCAGGTTCAACTCTTTGCGACCTCATGGACTATAACCCACCAGGCTCCTCTGTAATGGGATTCTCCAGGCAAGAATACTGGAGTGGGCTTCCATGCCCTCCTCATATTTGCACATATTATATCTAAAATTCATGTCAGCTTCAAAAGAGAAGTTCAGTAGCTTGCCTAAGGTGTCAGGGAAAATAAGCAAGCAATCTTGAATTTAAAGCTGGAAAAGCCCAACTTCTTCTAGACCACACCTGAGATTCACTGTTACTTGACACGTTGCTGCCCCCAACATAAATGTCTTTGTTTGAATGGTGGCAGAGTTATGCCTACCTTGAGAATTGTTGTATGAGTAATTCAGAAATCACATGTAAAACTGGGTTTTGGAAAACTAACTAGTACAGTTTCCCTGGTTGCCCATAAATTTAAAAGAAAAGAGATTCCAGTGACATTCTTGTATATATTGTAGCACCCACTTTACTGCTGCTCCCAGAATAAAATTAGGCTTTTAAAAATTATGTCCCTGAGAGTTTTAAATATTTTTTTAAAAATTGAACTATGTTTAAAAATATTCAGTGCACATGTTGCTTTTGTAGCCTTCTGGTATTATAAAAACCAATGCAGCACAGTCTTCCAGAACTTAACTGTGGAAGACATTTTCAAAAGTTCTCTCTTTCTAAGAATACTCACAATCACCTAGCACACACTAAATTCTGCGTTTTGGTTGTCTTCAAAATGTAAATTTCATTATATGAATAATTTTTTTAATTTTATTTTTAATTTATTTTACTTTACAATACCATATTGGTTTTGCCATACATTGACATGAATCCATCACGGGTATATAGGAGCTCACAGTCCTGAATTTCCCTCCCACCTCCCACCCCATATCATCTCTCTGGATCATCCCAGTGTACCAGCCCCAAGCATCCTATGTATCGAACATAGGCTGGCGCTTCATTTCTTACGTGATAGTATACATGTTTCGATGCCATTCTTCCAAGTCATCCCACCCTCCCCCTCTCCCTCAGAGTCCAAAAGTCAGTTCTATACATCTGTGTCTCTTTTGCTGTCTCGCATACAGGGTCATCATTGCCATCTTTCTACATTCCATATATATGTGTCAGTATACTGTATTGGTGTTTTTCTTTCTGGCTTACTTCACTCTGTATAATTGGCTCCAGTTTCATCCATCTCATTAGAACTGATTCAAATGTATTCTTTTAATGACTGAATAATACTCCATTGTGTATATGTACCACAGCTTTCTTATCCATTCATTGAATAAATTTTTAAATTCACTTCAAAATCAGTTTTAATTTCTACTGCTATCTGAAGTTAAATGTCTTTAATGCAATAAATTTTCTATCTATTTTAACCCAAATTATGTAATTAATTATACTGTTGTTTCATGGCATTTCATACCATTCTCATTTAAATCTCACATTATTCATCAGGGCATCAGTTTCCTTACAATTTCTTTGTATGTAGAGAATTTATTTAATGGTTGAGGGTATTTACTTCCTGTATATTATCTTCAAATATCATTATTTTTATTAAACCTACATTATAACTGATATGCTGATATGTTCATGTGTTTATATGAAAGATAACCCATTGTTTATAGGAAGACAGTAATGTGCTAAAACAATAGGCTAAATATGATTATATGTAGTGTCTTATGAATAATAAAAACCATATTGCTGCTAATACTTTTTTCTATAGAAAAACTTTTTAAAAGCTCTCTAAGTGAAATGTGACTCATCAAAAGAGCTCTATTTGTAATGTGTATCTGTAGTGTTGAATTAGGCTACAGCTCCACTTCCAGGTACAAACTGTATTACTAATGTTTGTTTGCTTTTATGTTTGTATTTTTAAGATTATTTTGAATAGAATATTAAGACTGCCCTTGTGATTTATGCTTTTTTTTCTCCTTACATAGCTACAGAATTAAGTGCTCCTTAAAGGTTATATTTCAGACTCCGGAAGTAAATTAAATGTGTTTAAAGTAATTTATCTTTAATGTGGTTAATAATCATACTTATCACAACTAACATTTTTAGATGCTCATTTTGTAAGATAAACTACTTCAAAGTCATTATTACAGGACACATTTTTCATTATGATTTTCCTACAAGTCATCTTCCCATTTGCTTGAAGATTTTATTGTCACAAATTATGACCTGTGTGGTCTTCCTGTGATCCTCATGAGGAAAGTAAAGCATATGATCTTATGCAATAAGAAGCAGGGACTAAGAGGTAGCCCCAAATTTATTGACCTATAGGAAGCTGACCTGAAGATCAGAGAACTTCCTTAAGAATGATTTGTGGACTTACAGTTGTAAATGTTAAAGCTGGATGGAGAAACTTCAGGATGTTTTTCCCGCTTTAATTTGCTCCACATCAATATTTTACTCCTCGGATCTCAAGCTGGGCTCTCTAGTTGTTGATTTATTAGAAAAATAATCTAGATGAAAGAGCTATTTTCTTTTGGTTTTTGCTGTAGACTAGAGTTTCTTCGTATACTTATAATGCTACTAACCCAACAAGAACTTGGTTCAGGGGACCAAATGCTTGTTAACTTCACTGTAATTCTGTTCACTCAGTCCAAGCCATATGAGATACATTTGGAATATTGCCAAGGATATTAGGTGGGATGATTAGAGACCAACTACAACCTTATATCCTGCCTTAAGCAATACTATGAGAATTACTGCAGAGTTCTCCTGGTGTTCACTGAGATCAGAGTGGGACAGCCAGCATTCAAGGGCCCCAGCAAGCCTGACAATCCAGCTCAGAGCTGGCTATGCTCTTGTTGGTGTAGACTCAGTCATCTCTGTATTCCCCTAATTTTTCAACTAAAACTTTCCTAGGCATCATGTTTAACTATCAACTTTAACCTAAAACTGGACGAGGCTTAAGAATGTAGATAGTTTACAGCTTACTCAAAGTAGATATTTGATTAATATCAACTACATAAATGAACTAAGAAGTAAATTTGGGGATTGAGGAGTTGCCATCCCACTGTCCTTAACCAGTGGGGAAGAATTTATGTAAATTCATGTACTATGGATAATGTTCTCAATTATACCTGTGTTTATTTACACACAACTTTATGAAGTAAATCTGCAAATGTAGCATCTGTTTGTCACTCTGTCAAGAAATTCTACTAGAAAACAAAATTAAAATATATTGTCCAAAATGCGGGGGGCACTCCGCAGAAAGAGAGAGGCAGTGGAACTTCCCTCAGCAAAGCCGAGGGGTCCCAAGGAGAGGTGAGCCTGCTGCCCACCAACCCACCAACCCACCCCCCCACCCCCCACCTCCCCACCTCCACCTCCACCCTCGGGTGAGCAAGAGACAATCAGACGCGACAGGGGTTCTGTCTGAGCAGTTCCGCTTTGTTGCCACAAACTCCCAGCTTATATAGGCAAGCAGAAAGTGATCTTTATCTTTTCTTTCTTCTATATCAGAAAGTAACAATAAAGAATAGTACTTATTCAAATAACTTTGAAATTTTATGTTAAAATGTGAAATATTATGCATTTTAGAAATAGTTGGCATCACTTATATTTTTAATTTATTAATGCACATATTTGCAAGGATGTATTCTGATCAGATAGGGCAGAAATTTCCAAAGGATTTTAAGAGGGACTTTACATAGTTGCACCAATCACATTAAAGGTCAGATCATCATGTGCCTTCATTATAACAGGAGTCTATGGAGATCACGCTGTTTACGTGCACGGAAATCAAGAGAGCCAATCAAAAAAACTTTGACAAACAACACAGACCACGCCCCCATCTCTTCCACCAGGCTCCATCTTAGTTTCTGACCACAATGCTAGCCCCTTTCTTTTTAAGGTTTCCCATTTAGGGCCCCACAACGATGCATTATTATTTATCCAATGCAATTTTTAACAGTTTTAATAGTGCTTTCATAATGTGTTTTTTTTTTTTCAGAGGTTACAGACTAGATTTCTAATGTATTTTTCTCTACCCAAAGCAATTGCTTTTTGATGCCTTGTTTTCTTAGCATAATAACCAGAGCTAAAGGGCAATGCTATCATTGTGTTTTGTCATTTGCATCTGAATATTTGAAATCTGTCTTTAAACCAAATTAGATAAGTCTTGGAACTATTAACTTTGACTAACACCAAGTCATGACTTACACTCACAATGCATTGCCAAATAACTGCAAAGATGGCATGTACCTTCACTGAAAGGGCAAACTCAGAAAGGGGTCCATTAATGAGATTCTCATCACAATACGATTATTTCATTGTATTCCAAACGAATGCCTAGCTTTTCAAGATTTTTGAAAGAAGTTTAAATTTCTTCTGTTGAAATACTGTAAGGGCCCTAAATAATTATAATTGGATTCGGACCTCTTAAAACAGAGAACTTGCACATAAGGGAGGACTTTCTATGTAGGCATGCTCAGTCACTCAGTTGTGTCTGACCCTTTTGCAACCCCATGGACTGTAGTCTACCAGGCTCCTCTGTCTATGGGATTCCCCAGGCAAGAATACCGGAGTGGGTTGCCATTTCCTTCTCCAGGGAATCTTCCTGACCTAGGGACTGACCCTTCATCTCCTGCATTGGCAGGCAGATTCTTTACCATTTAGCCACCTGAGAAGCCCAGCTTTTCTATACACGTATGCAATAACTTTGCATTCTGCATTTTCCATCTTAATTTTTAAAATAACACTAATATAACTTTTGCTAAGTCACTATTATCAGTATTGTACAATGTCATTGGCAGATATGAGACAAACAGCCCCACCAGCTTCCTCAAGTGCAAGTGAAGTTGCCCAGTCGTGTCTGACTCTTTGCGACCCCATGGACCTCATGGCCAACCAGGCTCCTCTGTCCATGGGATTTTCCCAGGCAAGAATACTGGAGTGAGTTGCCATTCCAGCTTCCTTAATAGTGTGAAAAAGGCAGGAAAAACAGAAAGTGATCTTTATCTTTTCTTTCTTCTATATCAGAAATTAACAATAAAGAAAAGTACTTATTCAAATAACTTTGAAATTTTATGTTAAAATGTGAAATATTATGCATTTTTAGAAATAGTTGGCATCACCTATATTTTTAATTTATTAATGCACATATTTGCAAGGATATATTCTTGATCAGATAGGGCAGAAATTTCCAAAGGATTTTCCCAGGTTTTGGCTAATATTTTTTTGAGTAACAAATATGAGTGCCTGAAGCTCTGTTGAGGATCTCTGTTTATTACCAAGTACAACACCTTCCACTTGACCACAGGCTCAAAATAATCACAGAAGTCATTGCCTTGCAATTTTCTGGAACTAATATTTGGTCAAGGCTATCTAGGCCTCAGGCAGCAACAAAGATCATCGTATCTTGTAATCCTGTGTATGAAAGAAATGTGCAGAATTCTGTTTACAACCAAGCCTAAAACTCCCACTTCATCTGCCACCTCATGTCTTCAGGCTGATGTACTTAAACCAAGTTTACCTAGTAATAGTCCATCTAATTTGCAGTCCAGAAAATAACTTTTGAAAATTTCATGTCTCTAGTTTCTATGGAGAAACTAGAAAATGCTGAAGTTTCATCCATTGATTATCCCTTTAAATCAGTTTCCTTGCCCTTTTCATGATTGAATTGTGCTCTTTTCCCTTGCCATGTTCTTATCACTACAGCTCTCATCGTCTCCTCAAAGAGACACAGAGAGACCCAAACTCTGTCATGGGGTCAGGAACCCCTGAGTCCACAGCTATTCAGATGAATGTTGAAGAAATAATTATATACTCTTTGCAGTGATGTTGGTGGCAGAAGAAACTCATGACACAGATTTTTAACCATTATCAGTTCCTAGAGAGGAATATAGGGAGCAATACTCTCATTGAAGGACAGGCCAGAGATTAATAGCATTAATGTCTTATGCAGATAAAGAAAGAGAATAGATAGTTAAGATAATCGTTTCAATAATTATGTTTTATGTATATTACATATATGAAAATGGTAACATTTATGCATGCAAGCAAAATGTAACTTTGTGTTTTAATGATGCTGGTAGTGACTAAGAATCAGAGAGACAAATTTATTTGAATAGTATGTTAAGCACTATGCCATGAAATGTACAGATTCTTCTCGTTTCATCTTCACAACAATCTTTTAAAGTTTTGAGTTCATTTTAATGAACTGAAACAAACAAACAAGCAAACAAAAAGATTGTCACTTGCCCAAAGCTGAATACTGGAGTCGAGACTGGAACTATAAATCTTTGACATCGTTAAGGAAGTTTCCTTTCCCAGTCTTGCTCAGATAACACAAATTCACTCAACGATCTAGTTGGCCTGTCAGAAAGTAACCAACTCACGAGCACCAGCTAAAACAGAAGCTGCTGAGAACTGACTGAACTACCAAAATAAGATTAATATTTACTTTCAAGTAGTTTTCAAAACAACAAGCTAAAAAGTAGGTGATAAGACTAATCAACAGAATGCAGAAACCATTTTCCATCCACATTTACATAACAGAGTGGAGATGTTTATTCCCATTGTCTTTTGCTGTCATAGAAAGGAGTGACTATAAGCTCCACTCCCCAGGAAAGAAAAGTGTGGGAGAAATACATCTGACTAATACATTTAAGAAAAGAAATGAGTGTGGTTGACTCAGTGCCTCCAGGTTTCCTTTTGTGCCCAGCTGCTTTGCACATGGGACATCTGCTATTCCATGGAGAAGCTTGCAGGGTATGGGACACCTGCTTGGCAGGCATACAAGTATCCAAAGACACTCGGGACTTTGTGACTAAGTCTCTCTAATTCCAGGGTGAAGAATAAGCAAGTGCATTTGCAAATTAGCTGAAGTTGTGTTCTCTACTCACTGACACCAATAATTAACCTAGTATTTCATCTTTCATTTTTTCTGTTCTATATCTTATCTCAAAACTGACAAAAGTATATAGATTTTTTTAGTAGATGTTTCTTTATTGCCTCACAGAAAGCCCTGCATCCCATAGTCTTCAGAATATGTAAGAACTAGTATTCCAGGACTAAATATGATTGATGCTTCCGCTATAGTACTAATAAAAGGCCTTAGAGAGTAAAGGTTATGTGGCATTTGAATTCAGTCTTTCATAGTGGCTTAGCCATAGGAGATTTGTTGTTTTTCAGAGGTTCAGTGTTGTTTTTAATGGGCTTTCAATTTATTAAGTGTGGCCTGTTCAGACCTTAATAAGCAGGAATAGAATTCTCTGCAGCTGACACCAATCTGACCTAAGACATAAGATGGTCCCTTGTAACTAAACAGGATCCCACCTACACTGACATGGATTTTCTCAAGCAAATTAATTTTATTGAACAATAAGAGACACTGAGACCTACAAAAACAAGCAAAAATTCATTAGAGTTTATATCATTGAAGTGTGTTCAGTGATGCACCCATTCATTTACCTGCTTTTCTTTTGCTTCTCAACGATTACTTCAGATTAGAATTTGTCATTGCAAAGGCAGCTAAATTTCTGGTGAGAAGTCCTGAGAGTTTCCAGTATGTGAACTGGTACTACTAGAACATATACCCCACAGTCAGTTAGTCTTTATATAGTTTTAAACTGTATTAAGGATTAAGAGTACCATCAGTGACATACACATTCTCTTGAATCGGAACGCCTTATTGGACCTCACAGAACCTGTATTGAGTTGTTTCTGGAACCTCTGATTAAAGTTTTAGATTTCATAGATCCAGAATTGTTCCGTCCACATAAGCTAAGTATATCTTATACAAAATATGATAGAAAAAAGAGGCCATTAATTTGTAAAGCATATGCCATTAACTTCGATTGAAGGTTAAAAAAAAAAAAAAAGTCAATAAAAATCATTACAAGTACAAAAACTTAAGACAGCAATCTAAGAAGCCTGAGCTAAAACATGCTGTTTGTAGGAATCTTATTTTCAGGAAATCCAGGAGCAACTGGATTCAGTTAAACATAAGCTTTGGTCTTGATATCAGGAGTAGTGAAGAATTAAAATACAATAAATAGAGGCTAATTAACTTTGAGGGAGGAGAGAATTTCCATATGAGAAATCTTTTCATTTTAAAGGAAGGTATATATATATATTTTATAAGAGAAAAATGAGATCTTGGAGGTGAAGGCAGATGGATAGGAAAGCAGAGAAGACATACCTGGGTATAGTTACTTTTAAGGAAAGAATTTTGGACTCTTTTGTTGACTATGATGGCTACTCCATTTCTTCTAAGGGATTCCTGCCCACAGTACTAGCTATAATGGTCATCTGAATTAAATTCACGCATTCCAGTCCATTTTAGTTCATTGATATCTAGAATGTTAACATTCACTCTTGCCATCCCCTGTTTGACCACTTCCAATTTGCCTTGATTCATAGACCTAACATTCCAAGTTCCAGTGCAATATTGCTCTTTACACCATTGGACCTTGCTTCTACTATCAGTCACATCCACAACTGGGTGTTGTTTTTGCTTTGGCTCCATCCCTTCATTCTTACTGAAGTTATTTCTCCACTAATCTCCAGTAGCATATTGGACACCTACCGACCTGGGAGTTCATCTTTCAATGTCCTGTCCAACCTTTTTGCCTTTTCATTTGTTCATGGGATTCTCAAGGCAAAAATACTAAAGTGGATTGCCATTCCCTTCTCCAGTGGACCACGTTCTGTCAGACCTCTCCACCATGACCTGTCTGTCTTGGGTGACCCCACAGAGCATGGCCTAGTTTTACTGAGTTAGACAAGGCTTTGGTCCATGTGATCAGACTGGCTAGTTTTCTGTGACTGTGGTTTCATTCTGTCTGCCCCATGATGCCCTCTCTCAGTGCCTACGGTCTTACTGGGGTTTCTCTAAACTTGGACATGGGGTATCTCTTCCTGACTGTTCCTGCAAAGTGCAGCTGCTGCTTCTTACCTTGGACATGGGGTATGTCTTCATGGCCACCACTCCTGACCCTGGACATGGGGTATCTCCTCTCTGATGCTTGCCGCTCTTAGCACCCCAACTGCCATGAGGTGCTCCTGCACCACAGCTGCCACTCGCCGCCCAGCCGCCATGCCCTCTCTCAGCACCTACCATCTTACTTGGGTTTCTCTTAACTTGGAAGTGAGGTATCTCCACTCTGCCTCTTGCCGCTCCTGCGCTGTGCAGCTGCCGCTATCTGCTACTGTGGGGATGAATCCCTTAGAAGAAATGGAATAGCCATCATAGTCAACAAAAGAGTCCGCATGCAGTACTTGAATGCAATCTCAAAAATGACAGAATGAGCGCTATTCGTTTCCAAGGCAAACCATTCAATATCACGGTAATCCAAGCCTATGCCCTGAGCAGTAATGCTGAAGAAGGTGAAGTTGAATGGTGCTATGAAGATCTACAAGACCTTTTAGAACTAACACTCAAAAAGAAGATGTCCTTTTCATTATAAGGGGCTGGAATGCAAAAGTAGGAAGCCAAGAAAAATTTGGCCTTGGAATACAGAAAGAAGCAGGGCAAAGGTTAATAGAGTTTTGCTAAGAGAACGCACTGGTCATAGCAAACACCCTCTTCCAACAACACAAGAGAAGACTCTACACATGGACATCACCAGACGGTCAACACCAAAATCAGAATGATTATATTCTCTGCAGCCAAAGATGGAGAAGCTCTATACAGTCAGCAAAAACAAGACCGGGAGCGAACTGTGGATCAGATCACAAGCTCACACTTAAACTGAAGAAAGTGGGGAAAATCACTAAATCATTCAAATGTGAACAAAATCAAATCCTTTATGATTATACAGTAGAAGTGAGAAATAGATTTAAGGGCCTAGATCTTATAGATAAAGTGCCTAGTGAACTATGGATAGAGGTTCCTGACATTCTATAGGCGACAGGGATTAAGACCATCCACATGGAAAAGAACTGCAAAATAGCTGTCTGAGGAGGCCTTGCAAATAGCTGTGAAAAAAAGAGAAGTGGAAAGCAAAGGAGAAAAGGAAAGATATACCCATTTGAATGCAGAGTTCGAAAAATAGCAAGGAGAGATAAGAAAGCATTTCTCAGCAATCAATGCAAAGAAATAGAGGGAAACAATAGAATGGGAAAGACTAAAGATAATTTCAAGAAAATTAGTGATACCAAGGGAACACTTCATGCAAAGATGGGCTCAATAAAGGACAGAAATGGTATGCACCTGACAGAAGCAGAAGATATTAAGAAGAGGTGGCAAGAATACACTGAAGAACTGTACAAAAATATCTTCAGACCGAGTGAAACACAAAGTTGTGATCACTCACCTAGATCCAGATATCCTGGAATGTGAAGTCAAGAAGGCCTTAGGAAGCATCACTACAAACAAACCTAGTGGAAGTAACGGAATCCCAGTTGAGCTATTTCAAATCCTAAAAGATGATGCTGTTAAAGCGCTGCATTCAATATGTCAGCAAATTTGGAAATCTCAGAAGTGACCATGGGACTGGAAAAGGTCGATTTTCATTCCTTTCCAAAGAAAAGCAAACCAAAGAATGCTCAAACTATCGCACAATTGCACTCATCTCACACGCTAGTAAAATAATTCTCAAAATTCTCCAAGCCAGGCTTCAGCAATACATGAACCGTGAACTTCCAGATGTTCAAGCTGGATTTAGAAAAGGCAGAGGAACCAGAGATCAAATTGCCAACATTTGCTGGACTCTTGAAAAAGTAAGAGAGTTCCAGAAAAACATCTATTTTTGTTTTATTGACTATGCCAGTGCCTTTATTGTGGGTCGCAATAAATTGTGGAAAATTCTTCAAGAGATAAGAATACCAGATCACCTGACCTGCCTCTTGAGAAACCTGAACACAGGTCAGGAAGCAACAGTTAGAACTGGACATGGAACAACAGACTGGTTCCACATAGGAAAAGGAGTACGTCAAGGCTGTATATTGTCACCCTGCTTATTTAACTTATATGCAGAGTGCATCACAGAGAAGGCAATGGCACCCCCACTCTAGTACTCTTGCCTGGAAAATCCCATGGATGGAGGAGCCTGGAAGGCTGCAGTCCATGGAGTCACTGAGGGTCGGACATGACTGAGTGACTTCACTTTCACTTTTCACTTTCATGCATTGGAGAAGGAAATGGCAACCCACTCCAGTGTTCTTGCCTGGAGAATCCCAGGGACAGGGGAGCCTGGTGGGCTGCCGTCTATGGGGTCGCACAGAGTCAGACATGACTGAAGTGACTTAGCAGTATCAGTAGCAGAGTACATCATGAGAAACACTGGGCTGAAAGAAGCGTAAGCTGAAATCACAGTTGCTGGAAGAAATATCAATAACCTCAGATAGATGACACCCTTGTGGCAGAAAGTGAAGAAGAACTAAACAGCCTCTTGATGAAAGTGAGAGAGGAGAGTGAAAATGATGGCTTAAAGTTCAACATTCAGAAAACTCTGATCATGGCATCCGGTCCCATCACTTCATGGCAAATAGCTGGGAAATAGTGGAAACAGTGGCTGACTTTGTTTCTGGGGTCTCCAGAATCACTGCAGATGGTGATTACAGCCATGAAGTTAAAAGACGCTTACTCCTTGGAAGGAAAGTTTGACCAACCTAAACAGCATATTAAAAATCATACACATTACTCTGCCAACAAACATTGGTCTAGTCAAGGCTATGGTTTTTCCAGTAATCATGTATGGATGTGAGAATTGGACTATAAAGAAAGCTGAGCACCAAAAAATTGATGCTTTTGAACTGTGGTATTGGAGAAGACTCTTGAGAGTCCCTTGGGCTGCAAGGAGAGCCAACCAGTCCCATCCTAAAGGAGATCATTCCTGAATGTTCATTGGAAGGACTGATGTTGAAGCTGTAGCTCCAATAATTTGGCCACTTGATGTGAAGAGCTGACTCATTTGAAAAGACACTGATGCTGGGAAAGATTGAGGGCAGGAGGAGAAGGGGGGTGATTAAAGGATAAGATGGTTGGATGGCATCACTGACTCAATGGAGATGAGTTTGAGTAAACTCTGCGAGTTGGTGATGGACAGGGAGGCCTGGTGTGCTACTGTTCATGGGGTCACAAAGAGTTGGACATGACTGATTGACTGAACTGAACTGAACTGAAGGAAGGAATTAAGGAAGGGACCCTTGTTTGTTTCTATTAGATTAGAAAGTGTGGCTGACACACACCCCCCCAAATAAATAAATAACTGCAGAAAAGGGGCAGGGTATCTTGCTAAGGAAATTAATCCATACAGAGAAAAACAAATATGGTATGATATGTAAACTCAAAAAGAAAATAAAACAAACCAGCAAATATAGCAAAAAGGTGCAGACTCACAGAGAAAGAGGACAAATTGTTGGTTACCAGTGGTGAAGGGAAAGAAGCGAAGGACAACATCGGGGAGTAAGAGGCACAAATTATTAGCTAACACAGGGAATATAGTCAATACTTATAATGACTATAAGTGGAGTATAACTTTTTAAAAATTGTGAGCCACTATGTTGTACACTTGGATCTTAAATAATATTGTACATCATTTATACCTCAATATTAAAAGTTTAAAAATAGAAGGATAAAAAATAATATGAATCACAATTAGAAGTTAAGGGCTAAGTAGTAAGAGGAATACTTAAAAATCGTATGTGATTGGAGAAGACATGGGCAACTTTGAGAGGGAAAACTAGTAATATTAGTGTATATAATCAAATACTTACTGAGTTTCAAGGTAACCCAGGTAATTTAGGTAAGGAAACATTACTTGTGCTCTGAAGAAAGAGACACAAAAGAGAGAAGACTCCTTGAAAGAGAGCCAGACTGGGTAATAACAATAATATTCATCCTTAGTCTGATGGGAAAATGTCTCCTTGGGGAAATAGACAAGGGATGTGATGATATACAATATTTCTTTGAATATTCTATGATGTCTGACAGACCTAGAATTTGCTCATTTGCTCTATCTTACCAAGAAAAGTGAAAGTGAACTTGCTCAGTCGTGTCCTACTCTTTGCAACCCCATGGACTGCAGCCTACCAGGCTCCTCAGTCCATTGAATTCTCCAGGCAAGAGTACTGGAGTGGGTTGCCATTTCCTTCTACAATCTTACCAAAGGGCTTCACAAAGCAAAACTAGTGAACTTAATAGGTAATGCAGAAGTCTAACACCACCAGAGAAAGAGTAAAGTCTTTTCATCCAGCAAAATGGCTTGCTGTGTATGTGGTACAGGAAAACAGAAGCAAAGTCAGGTTAAACTGCTAACAACTCAGGGAAGCCAGACCTCCTTGATGTATAGGGTGAAAGGGGCAGAAAAAATTAAATAGAGGCATAGCTTCCACCAGAGAAACAGAAGGTAGAAATAAATGCTATTCTAGGCTGGAAATGTTCAAGAGATGAAGGAAGAAAAATGTCCAGAATCTTGAGGTGTTAGGTAGAGATACTGGTCACAAGGCTTTTTCCTTTTTCTGTACTAAGCCAAATAACACAGGAAAGAAAGAGATCTCGAGATCTGGGAACTGGGCCATCATCAGTGCAAATTTCCACACATTGCTAAAAGGCACATATGCCTCAAATGCCACGTTCTGAGTGAGGAGACAGCGGGACTAAGTGGATGACAGTTCTGGCGCCAGTTACCAAAGAGACATCCACTGCACAGCCTTCAGAGTGGATTCTCTGCCCAAGAATCTCAGAAAGCGACTCTAGCTCACAGGGTCAAAGAGTTTTCATTTTTAGAATTCATTATTTACTTTAACAAGCAATATGGACTTTGTATCTTTTCAAGTTTTATATGCATATTTGGGTGAGTACATGCCTGCTAAGTCACTTCAGTTGTGTCTGACTCTGTATGACCCCGTGGACTATAGCCTGCCAGACTCCTCTCTCCATGGGATTCTTCAGGCAAGAATACTGGAGAGGGTTGCCATGCCCTCCTCCAGGGGATCTTCATGACTATAAGGATCAAACCCACTTCTCTTATGTCTCTTGCATTTGCAGGAGGGTTCTTTGCCACTAGGGCTACCAGGGAAGCCCTCCTATTTGGGTAAGGGAATTCAATTTTGGGGTTGCAATACTTTTTGAACTCCATATGGGGGAGAGCTTAAATTCAGAAACAGAGAATGTGCGACTGACTACTATTAGGCTATTCCACTAGCTCTCATTTACTCTCATCTATATTTCATCCACTACAATTTAATTCTATCTCATAACCTCTAGTGGGATACATTGAAGATCATGGTCATGGCTAATTTGTGGTGCAAAATCGACTGGGAGGAAATATTCAGCTTAGGGTTTAAGCAAAAAGCCTTTGAGGTACTTTAATTAATGACTTGTTCTAAACCAGTGCTTCTCCAACTTTAATGTACATAAGAATTACCTAGGGATCCTCTTAAACTATAGGATAAGTAGTTCTGGGCTGATCTGAAATTCTGCATTTCTAACAATTTCTGCATTTCTAACAAGCCCCCAGGTGATGCTGAAGCTTCAGGTCAGAAATAGCAACCTTCTATTCCATTCTAACTCTTCTCATGGGTGGCCAAAGTACTGGATTTTCAGCTTTAGCATCAGTCCTTCCAAAGAACATTCAGGACTGATCTCCTTTAGAATGGACTGGTTGGATCTCCTTGTAGTCCAAGGGACTCTCAAGAGTCTTCTCCAACACCACAGTTCAAAAGCATCAATTCTTTGGTGCTCAGCTGTCTCTTCACAGTCCAACTCTCTCATCCATACATGATTACTGGAAAAACCATAGCCTTGACTAGAAGGACCTTTATTGGCAAAGTAATATCTCTGCTTTTGAATATGCTATCTAGGTTGGTCATAACTTTTCTTCCAAGGACTAAGCGTCTTTTAATTTCATGGCTGCAATCACCATCTGCAGTGATTTTGGAGCCCCAAAACTAAAGTCTGACACTGTTTCCACGGATTGCCCATCTATTTCCCATGAAGTGATGGGGCCAGATGCCATGATCTTCGTTTTCTGAATGCTGAGCTTTAAGCCAATGTTTTCACTTTCCTCTTTCACTTTCATCAAGAGGCTTTTAGTTCCTCTTCACTTTCTGCCATAAGGTGGTGTCTCTGAGGTGACTGATATTTCTCCCGGCAATCTTGATTCCAGCTTGTGCTTCTTCCAACCCAGCATTTCTCATGATGTACTCTGCATATAAGTTAAATAAGCAGGATGACAATATACAGCCTTGACATACTCCTTTTCCTATTTGGAACTAGTCTGTTGTTCCATATCCAGTTCAAACTGTTGCTTCCTGAACTGCATATAGGTTTCTCAAGAAGCAGGTCAGGTGGTCTGATATTCCCATCTCTTTCAGAATTTTCCACAGTTTATTGTAATTCACACAGTCAAAGGCTTTGGCATAGTCAATAAAACAGAAATAGATGTTTTTCTGGAAGTCTCTTGCTTGTTCCATGATCCAGTGGATGTTGGCAATTTGATCTCTGGTTCCTCTGCCTTTTCTAAAACCAGCTTGAACATCTGGAACTTCACGGTTCTTGTATTGCTGAAGCCTGGCTTGGAGAATTTTGAGCATTACTTTACTAGCGGTGGGATGACTGCAATTGTATGGTAATTTGAGCATTCTTTGGCATTGCCTTTCTTTGGGATTGGAATGAAAACTGACCTTTTCCAGTCCTGTGGCCACTGCTGAGTTTTCCAAATTTGCCTGCATATTGAGTGCAGTGCTTTCATAGAATCATCTTTTAGGATTTAAAATAGCTCAACTGGAATTCCATCACCTCCACTAGCTTTGTTCATAGTGACGCTTTCTAAGGCCCACTTGACTTCATATTCCAGGATGTCTGGCTCTAGGTGAGTGATCACACCATCATGATTATCTTGGTGGTGAAGCAGGAGAAGAGGATGACAGAGGATGAGATGGCTGGATGGCCTCACCAACTCTATGAACCTGAGTTTGGGTGAACTCCTGGAGTTGGTGATGTACAGTGAGGCCTGGCATGCTGCAGTTCACGGGGTTGCAAAGAGTTGGACACGACTGAGCAACTGAACTGAACTGAATCCATTCCAAAACCTCTGGGGGCACAAACTAGCTTCCTTCCGGTGTGTCTAGGAAGAGTAACATGGAAGCTGGGTTGGCATCAGACAAGTAATCTGGTGAAGCTGGGAATGAGGTTAGTATGATCCATCACTCCTGCCCTGTACAAAAGTGAGCAGCTACAATCAGGACTGATCATTGAGTTGGTTAGCCTAAAAAAAAGAAAAGAAAAGAAAAATCTGAGGAATTTATGGAGCAATATTTACTTCCCATTCCTCATATTTCCATGAGAAGAGCAAGCAAATTCCTTCTTCAGAACTCCAGCAATAAAGGTATGAGAAGAAGACATCTGGCTCCCTTGTGCTCCCCCCTTGCCTCTCTCCAAGGGCAGAGGAAACAGGCATTTGTTTAAACAGCAGAGAACACTTAAAGTTTTCTGGTGGGGCCACCTAGCCTGTGAGCTGCCTTCTTTCTCCACTCCTTCAGAGGATAAGCTCCACTGGTCAGGAAGGTCATCTTTCTTCAGCTCTGCCAATATGGGGCAGGTCAGTTTGTTTAACCCCAAGGGGAAGCATTTGAGAGCCTAGAGGCCATATTCTTAAAGCCACATTGACCTAACAGCATTATCAGTGATTAAGATGACATTTTCTCTCTGGTTCCTCTGTCTTATTTCTCAATAAGTCCAAATTCAGGAGGAAGGGAAGATAGACAAGTTCCTTGGGGGCTGCCTGAAAGACCAATGGTAATTATTTATCAAATGCCTCCCTGATTTGTGTTTTTCTATTGTAGGACTCGCCTCTCTCCTAACTTTTTACCTGCTGCTGGGCTGAGTTATAAGACCAGACTTAAGGGAGAAGAAAAAAAGATAGATTGCTCACTTCTGATCTCAAAGGTTATCAGACTAAGGGGAAGGATGGGGTAATATGATGAGTTTTTCCTATTTAGTTGTCACTTTGATCATTAGAACTTAATCTTAGCAAAGTGCTTATGGAACCTAACCACACAGAGTAAGTGCCCTGTTGCCCTTGAACCAGCACAAGGGAAATCATGGAATCACTGAAGAGCCTTGGCTTTCAGATCAGTGCCCTGTCCATCAAGGTTTCTGAGGAATTACCCAGATTAAGAATAAGAACGCTTGGGAGAAGCAATTAGTTAAGATATAGAGAGAATTTTCTACCCTACCCCCAACCTATGTGCAGTGAGAAATAACTAATAGATTCAAAATGTAAAAAGAAGGTGCTGAACATGAATGAAAGGTTAGAGGCTTAGGATTGGAGAAAAGAAGTCTATGAGGGTGAGGACTTTAAATGAAAGGCAAATGGATAGAACTACAGATCCTAGCCATTGATGTTGGTGTGTCTCACAAATGCCAAACAAGACCTGCTCAGAATGAACGGTTATTTGTCCAGTATTCATACCAGACCATTTCCTCACTGAAAACAACATAGAGCACATGTGTGAACTAGAGAAGCTCAGTCAGGACAAGAACACAGTGAGACCCCAAATATATACATTCGCCACTGGGGGAAGAGAAAGAAGAATACACTCTAAGGCTAATTAACATAAAAAGAACAATTTAAACCAGCAATGGTGAGGAGTTGAATTATGAATATATTGTTTCAAGAGGGAAAAATTGTGATATTGTTGTCTGAAATATCTTTTTCTTCATCAGTGATATGAGATTCTTCAGAAATATTAGATAGGCTGTGAAATAAATTAAAAGTGTACTTTCTTTATTGACTAATAACAACTACACTGAGAACAAAGAGGGAGTAAAACACAGAGAATAAACGGAGATGATTGAATCTCAAACTAAAGTATTTGCAAAATGAGCAACAAATCAATGGAAAATTTGTGGAAATTTGACAAACAGGCAACTATGAAAGATAAGAATTGCTAAAACTTAAAGGGATTCCCTGGTGGCTCAGACGGTAAAGAATCTGCCTCTAACCCTAACCCTAACCCCATTTCACAAATGTTCACACATGTGCAATGCAAGAGATCAGGGTTTGGCCCCTGGGTGGGGAAGATCCCCTGGAGGAGGGCATGGCAACCCATTCCAGTATCCTTGTGTAGAGAATTCCATGGACAGAAGAACCTGGCGGGCTACAGCCCATGGAGTCACAAAGAGTCGGATACGACTGAATGACCGGACACATACAAACTGTTGTGAAATTCAGTATGTGAATAATATAAGAAAAGTTTAAAGGGAATTCAGAGAGAAGAAGAAAATTATCAATAATGTAAAGAAAATGAACAGGTCTCTGATTGTTTATCAGCAGTATTTTATTTTACAAGACATTGAAATCAGGCCTTCCAAATTCTGAAGGAAAAGCATTTTCTAACTAGAATTGAAAACTGTAACAGAGCAACAATATCTAAGTCAGAACAAAGCCACTGCAAAATTCCAAAAGCTTAGTAATTTATTTCTGACTTATCCTTCCTTAGAAAATTAGCTGAGTATATGCTTTGGAAGTAATAAGGAAAAAGTCAAGAAAAGATATTAAGATACAATCAGTAGTGATTTCAAACTTATGTGTTAGTTACTCAGTCGTGTCTGACTCGCTGGAACTCCATGGACTGTTGCTGGCCAGGCTACTCTGTTCATGGGAATTCCCAGGCAAGAATACTGGAGTGGGTTGCTATTTCCTTCTCCAGGGGATCTTCTAGACCCAGGAACTGAACCCAGGTCTCCTGTATTGCAGGCAGATTCTTTACGGTCTGAGCCACCAAGGAAGCCCCTGATTTCAAACTTGGAAATCAGTCAAAGAAAATACTTTTTTCTATTATTAAACCAGGAATACCAAGTTTTCCGGGAGGGAGTTCATGGGCATGGAGCAAGTGGTGTGCATCAGAACTGACAGTATCATTGGAAATTTGAAAATAAAACCTGCTTATGTAATAACAACATAGGTTAAAAAGAAATAACTAATTAATTATTAATATAGTTAGAATAATATTCAGGTTCCCCTGATGGCTCAGACAGTAGAGAATCTGCCTGCAATGCAGGAGACCCAGGTTTGGTCCCTGGGTAGGGAAGATACCCTGGAGAAGAGAATGGATACCCACTCCAGTATGCTTGCCTGGAGAATTCCATGGACAGAGGAGCCTGGCAGATAATATCTAAATAATGGATGATATAATTAATATAATATTTCTAATAAAATGTACAAAATTGAGGTTTAAAGTGTAATGCAAGTTAAAATATTGCATTTTTTTAAAATTAATTAATTTATTTTAATTGGAGGCTATTTACTTTACAACATTGTGGTGGGTTTTGCCATACATTGACGTGAATCAGCCATGTGTGTAGATGTGTCCCCCATCCTGAACCCCCATCCTACCTCCCTCCCCATCCCATTCCTCAGGATTATCCCAGTGCACTTGCCTTGAATGCCATTTCTCATGCATTGAACCTGAACTGGCAATCTATTTTACATATGGTAATTGCGGCTTCCCTAGTGGCTCAGAGGATAAAGCGTCTGCCTGCAAAGCAGGAGACCCGGGTTTGATCCCTGGGTTGGGAAGATCCCCTGGAGAAGGAAATGGCAACCCACTCCAGTATTCTTGCCTGGAGAATCCCATGGACAGAGGAGCCTGGCAGGCCACAGTCCACAGGGTCGCAAAGAGTCAGACACGACTGAGTGACTTCACACTCACACACACAATATACATGTTTCAATGCTATTCTCTCAAATCATCCCACTCTTGCCTTCTCCCACAGAGTCCAAAAGTCTTTTCTTTATATCTGTGTCTCTTTTGCTGTTTCACATGTAGGGTCATTATTACCATCTTTCTAAATTCCATATGTATGCATCAATATACTGTGTTGGTGTTTTTCTTTCTGAATTATTTCACTCTGTATAATAGGCTCCAGTTTCATGCACCTCATTAGAACTGATTCAAATGCATTCTTTTTAATAGCTGAGTAATATTCCATTGTGTATATGTACCAGAAAATATTGCATTATTTTGAGAAATTAATGGCATCTATGTTCAGTCAATCAGGGAGAATTCAAGATAAGATTCAACCTGTAATGATGTTAGTTGGGTGGGTGAGTGTGCTGAGAAAGGAGGAGAAGCTGGAAGATTGGAAGAGCCTTGGGAGGGAGGACATGCAAACTTGCATTTGCCTGAAGAAGAGAGGAAAGGAAGAAGAGAGGCAGCATCCTAGAATGCTGAACAGTCTAAAGGAGGTACAGCGAGGCTTCAGGGACTTCCTGTGCCAATTGCAGCCTATCCCACTTGACCCAGAACTGCACCTGCATAAGGACCCTTCCAAGCTGTCATTGGTTAGGACCAACCCCTGGAAACCTGACCTCAGCTTACTTACTAAGCCAGAGCTGGTTTCAGAGGACAGCTGTTGTGGGCCCCTAATTACTATGCTCCCTGTGTTGAATGTTTGCAAGACTCATTCTCATGGCTACCTTGCTGTAAGAAAAATGACTTGAGCCTAGAAATACTCCATTTTGACAAGTGATCATGATGTTTTTAGTCCAAGAAGAATCATACCACATGGCTCTGAAGTGGAAAATATGGCATAATCAATACCCTCCAACTGTTTTCAAATATAAGATCAATCTCCACACAAATTACAAAAATTAATGTGTTACAGAACAGCTGTTGTCTTACAGATGTAAGCATATTATAAATGTCAGAAGTAGAATGGCAGAAGAGGGGAAGAGGAGGAAATGAAAGAATATGACATTCAGAGCCATCCAACAAAATGAGAAGTCAGAAGATAATGTATATATTTGAGATAAGAAATGTGGCTTAAATGTTATATTTACTTTAATATTTTATACAACTGAAAAATTAAACTGCATGATAGGACATTGGTAGGAAAGAAATGAGTTGGTGTGTTGGGGGTTGAGGAGTGGTATAAATTATCAAAATCTTCATCAATAAGAGAGAAAAATGGGAATGTTAACCTCAGTCAGTTCAGTCCAGTTGCTCAGTCGTATCCAGCTCTTTGCAACCCCATGAATCACAGCAGGCCAGGCCTCCCTGTCCATCACCATCTCCCAGAGTTCACTCAAACTCACATCCATCGAGTCGGTGATGCCATCCAGCCATCTCATCTCATCCTCTATCGTCCCATTTTCCTCCTGCCCCCAATCCCTCCCAGCATCAGAGTCTTTTCCAATGAGTCAACTCTTTGCATGAGGTGGCCAAAGTACTGGAGTTTCAGCTTTAGCATCATTCCTTCCAAAGAACACCCAGGGCTGATCTCCTTTAGAATGGACTGTTAGATCTCCTTGTAGTCCAAGGGACTCTCAAGAAGTCTTCTCCAACACCACAGTTCAAAAACATCAATTCTTTAGTGCTCAGCTTTCTTCACAGTCCAACTCTCTCATCCATACATGACCACTGGAAAAACCATAGCCTTGACTAGACGGACCTTAGTCGGCAAAGTAATGTCTCTGCTTTTGAATATGCTATCTAGGTTGGTCATTAGTTTTCTTCCAAGGAGTAAACATCTTTTAATTTCATGGCTGCAGTCACCATCTGCAGTGATTTTGGAGCCCAAAAAGATAAAGTCTGACACTGTTTCCACTGTTTCCCCATCTATTTCCCATGAAGTGATGGGGCCAGATGCCATGATCTTCGTTTTCTGAATGTTGAGCTTTAAGCCAATGTTTTCACTTTCCTCTTTCACTTTCATCAAGAGGCTTTTTAGTTCCTCTTCACTTTCTGCCATAAGGGTGGTGTCATCTGCATATCTGAGGTGACTGATATTTCTCCCAGCAATCTTGATTCCAGTTTGTGCTTTTCCAGCCTAGCATTTCTCATGATATACTCTGCATATAAGTTAAATAAGCAGGATGACAATATACAACCTTGATGTACTCCTTTTCCTATTTGGAACCAGTCTGTTCCATGTCCAGTTCTAACTGTGGCTTCCTGACTTGCATACAGATTTCTCAAGAGGCAGGTCAGGTGGTCTGGTATTCCCATCTCTTTTAGAATTTTCCACAGTGTATTGTGATCCACACAGTCAAAGGCTTTGGCATAGTCAATAAAGCAGAGAAAGGTATTTTTCTGGAACTCTCTTGCTTTTTCGATGATCCATTGGATGTTGTCAATTTGATCTCTGGTTCCTCTGCCTTTTCTAAAACCAGCTTAGCCTAATATCTAGTACTATAAATGTATCTCCCAGAACTAACTCTGAAAGTTAGAAAGATTTGGCTTAGGAGAATTTTGTACTTAATTATATGTCTTTCTCTACATTAACAATACCGACCTATGTGAATCTGATTTTTTTTAAATTAAGTAAAAACTAGATCATAATGTCAATATCCAGTTATTTATGATTTTCATATCTTTTTAATTTCATAACTGAGCTTATAAGTTACATATTGTCTTGGTAACTATTTTTACTTAGTGAAAGTGAAAGTCACTCAGTCTTGTCTGGCTCTTTGTGACTTCATGAAATATATAGTCCATGGAAATCTCCAGGCCAGAATAGTGGAGTGGGTAGCCATATCCTTCTCCAGGGGATCTTCTCAACTCAGGGATCGATCTGCCTGCATTGCAGGCAGTTTCTTTACCATCTGAGCCACAAATTTTTTCTTAGTAACAATCACAATTATTCCCCCCAAATCTTACACATTCTTTAAAATTATGATTTGGACTATATTTATGTGCCATATCATAATTTGCCATTACATTTTTATGTATATAAACTCAACACTTAAGTTGTCTCCATTTCCATTTTTAATATTAGAAAAAGTATTATAATGAAATTCCTTTGTGTATGAATTTTTAACATATTTTAAAAGATCTCTGTGAGAAATTCCAGTAAATGATATTAATGTATCAAAATTATAGACATTTTAATTTTAAAATAAATAGATAAGATAGCCATTCATTATACATTTCCTTCAAATATATTTTTCACGTATTTCCTCCATTTTCAATAACAGCATAGGAAAGTGCCTGCTTCCTACTTATTGCTAACATTTGTTTTCTTTTGCTCTTTTCGTCTTTTTTTTTTTTTTTTTGCATCCTTTTCTGTTTGATTATAAGTGAAGTTCAATATGTGTCATAGGCTTTTGGTTGTCTTGTGTCTAGAGTATTGTCAGGTTATACTTCTCACTCTGTTTTTCCGTTGAAATGCCCCTTTTCTGTATTTTAACATGCAGGCATTGTGTATGGCCAAATCTATCAAGTTTTTCATTTGTATTTCTTCCTTGTCTTTTGTGCCAGTTCATCTGCAAAGCTGAGTCTACTTGTCTTACAGCCATGTTTCCTCGTCAAAAGAACGTCCTCACCCTAAGTAAGCTGTGTTGAGGGGTGAGGCAGCAGGGACACCTGATCACTGTATGCCCCCACACAGTGTAAGTGAGGGCTAGCAGACCTCTATACCTGCCCACTGCACCCGCATGCTCAGTCACTGAGTCCTATCCGATACCTTGCGACCCTATGGACTGTAGCCCTCCAGGCTCCTCCGTCCATAGGATTCTCCAGGCAAGACTACTGGAGCAGGTTGCCATTTCCTTTTCCAAGGAATTCTCCCCACCCAGGGATCCAACCCGCCTGTCCTGCGACTCATGCATTGGCAGGTGGGTTCTTTACTAGTGTCACTTGGGAAACTTTGCACCTCCCTGCTACCCCCATGAGATCCACATAAGCCAGCTTCTCTGGATGCTCACAGTGACACTTCTTAGGAAATGGGCTCAGGAACATCAACCCCAAGGTGGTATTGCTCAAGCCAGCTTCTCTGGATGCTCACAGTGACACTTCTTAGGAAATGGGCTCAGGAACATCAACCCCAAGGTGGTATTGCTCTAAAGACACTCCATCAAGGTTTCATAAGTGGTTCCTATAAATGTTTGCTCTGTACTTCCTATTCCTCCCTTACACATCTTCTGCTTTCCCTAAGTATTCCCATCCTGCTGTGGATATTATGCTATCTGGTAAACACATCCCTTTTGCATGGAGGTGATTGGGGAACCTCTTTGCCAAATGTGGATTTTGAACTTTCAAAGAAATGACACAGGCTACAAAAATAACACAATTAAAACAAACAAAAACACAAACTTTAAAGAAAAATTCAGTGAGAATGTCTCAGAGTGATAAGTACCTGTGAATGGAGAGAAAAAGATTTATATTGAAAACTATAAATTCAGAAAAATGGCTGTCCTGAACTGTGTCTTGTAAGAATTTAAAAACAACTATATTTAATCATTCTAATGTGAATGGAAATGTGGTGGTTCAAGTCTTGCAAATTTAAGAGTTTATTCAAGCCTAATGGGCTTAATTTTATTTATTTATTTATTTATTTGGAGAGGGAGAGAGAGAAGACTGATTAGATTCACAGCAAATATAAATCCTACCTCCACTGCCTACTTTTATTTTACTTTGGGAAAGGGAGATCTCCCTCTCAATAGCCCTGTATGACTCTAAGAACAGAAAAGGACTGTGTCTTTTCTTTTCATCATTAGAAAATCTTTATCAAGCACCAAATATTTATTCGCTGGGGAGCCAGATGTTTCAGAAGAGTATCACATCATCTCTGATGTATAGGAAGAGTTGCTATTATACATATCTCTGCCCTATGGTTTAGGTGCTGCTGAAAGAAATAGATATTTCTTTTAACTACAAAGATGATTGTCTAGAAAATGAAAATGTCTACAATGGTCACTGTCTCTAATGGTCAGTTGTGAGAAAATATTTAAGAGTCGGGACTGCAGAGTTCTCCATGCACACCTGGATTTTATGCTCACTTAGTTCATTACCATGAAAGTGGAGGCTTAGATATTGATTAATATGAGAATTAAGGAAGCAAGATGGCTTGGGGGACAAAGCAGAAGTATTATTCTTAGAGAGAAAGTTTCTCTGGCCTCGCTTAAGGGAAGATGTTGGTACAGGCTAACAGGAATGGCCCATCTGGTTATCTCTTATTACTGCTTTGTCTGAGACCTAAGACAAGTCACAGAATGTCTCTGAACATTGCATTCTATATCTTTAAATGAGAAATTCTACTGCCTGATCCTAATAGACCAAACATCTTGTAGTTTGATGTTAGGATCAGAAGCATGTATGTGGTTGTTTGTACCTCGTGGAAGACCAATATAATAGCATTTTGTTTCCAATGGGATCATCATTATTATTCCACTTTTAATTTGCAGACAAGCTTGAATATTTCATAAATGCTGTCATAAACTCTTTTCACTTTCCACACAGTAAATATGAAAGTACCTTAATTTTCAGTCGTCATTTTTAGTTGTGTCTTTTTTTTCCTCTTTCTTTTTTCTTTTTAAAGCAGAGAGTGTTGCTACACTGCTTCATTATAATTCTCTGTGAAACATTATTTGAAATTGCTTTTTCAAGGAAGATCCAATCTGTACATCTTTATTTTCTGTTATTACATTTAAACAAGAGATATACCTGTCTTAAAACAATCATATTTCTAGAAGTTTGATCCTAAGTAAATTTTCTAGAAAACTGATTTTAAGACACACTGTTTTAAAAATCAAGACATAAACTAATACCCAGAGTAGCCAGAATACCAAGTGAAGTTTAACCCCTCTGGCCAGATTTCTCCCTCCAAGTATATGATGCTTTCTGTAAAATCCCTTTAGACCAATAAATAAATAAATAAATAAAGACATCCTTGAAAAAAATTCTCTGTCTTTCATGTTTTATCTTTAATGCCATCAGCCATCTTTCTGGGGGTTTGCTCTCCCTCTTTGATGAAGGCTGTATAAAATAGTTCTGGTTTGAGTACCACTGCTTTTCCTTTGGCAACCCTGGCTGAACTTGGCTTCCCTGTGGCAGACCACAGGGGTGCCAGGTAAATTTCTCTTGAGCGATGAGTAAAAAAACTTCATGCAACCCAGGATGACCGGTGAGGCTCAGCTGGCTTGATCTTACCTTGCTGTGTTCAATCCAAGAGGAAGGTGTCGTGAGGAATTGAGACCAACCGAACATCCTCTTTGTAGTTTCTTTAAACTCTCACCCACTCATTTGCCCATCTTAGTTTCTTGGCCCTCCTCTCGGTCTGATGAAATGTGAACCACCTTTCAAGCGTCTGCCTGGAATGCAGGACACCCAGGTTCGATCCCTGGGTCAGGAAGATCCCCTGGAGAAGGAAATGGCAACCCACTCCAGTACTCTTGCCTGGAGAATCCCATGGAGGGCGGAGCCTGGTAGACTATAGTCCATGGGGTCGCAAAGAGTCGGACACGATTGAGCAAACTTCAAGCATAACAAGTAAGGAGAGTTTACTATGTGTCCAAAACTCTTCCAAATGCTTTACATGTGTAACTCATATAATCCTCAAAACAGCCTTAAAATGCAAGTATTAGTGCCATCCCTATGTTACAAGTGAGGAAGTTAAAGAGCAGAAAAATTGATGTTTTAATATCAAATAACTAAGAGACTATAGGAACAATAGGTATAAAAATGATATATACTTATGAGAGATGCTTTGGTCTGTGAGATTTATACAGTTGGCATGATAATTCTGCACATTTTAATCCCCAAAGTGGCTGCTGAAAACCTCAGTAAATTAAAGTGCATGTTCATTTTTGGCGGCAAAGAACAACATACTAGAGAAATCAAATATATATTTCTCCACAGTACTGTGCACCTGAAATTCTGATGAATATACGGACCAATTGGAATGATGTTAGTACAGTTTCTACTCCAGTGGGTCTGTAATAATTCCTGCGATTCTTTATTTCCGACAAGCTCAAATGCTGCTGATCTGCAGACTACACTTTGAGTAGCAGTCCTTAATATGTTGTTGAATTCTGCTTAAATGAATGCTTGATTTGTATTTCAATAAAACTCTTGTGCTACAATATGAAAAGAAAGTTCGTTTAGTTATTACATGAGCGGCTCTACTTTGACTAAGTGTGCTGTCCTCAGTTTCTTAGCTGTGTTCAACTTTTTGCAGCTCCTTGAACTATAGGCTGCCAGGCTCTTCTGTCCGTGGAATTCTAAAGATAAGAACACCAGAGTGGGAATCATCTTCTCCAGGGAATCATCTCAACCCAGAGATATATCTAACCCAGGTCTCAGTATTGTAGGCAGATTCTTTACCATGAGCCACCAGTACTCTAGATTAAATCATGAGATTAAAATGGCATCAGGAAAACATAAGTGCTAGTGAGATGCCCAATGAAGATCTGAAAATGTGTACCATGGGCAATAAACTTAGCATTATGAATTTTCTGCTATATAAACATGCATGAAAAAAATCACGTCTATACTCCACAAAATTCTGTGCATCCATTTATTAAACAAACACCATTACTGCCTGTCTGTCTTAAATGGTAAGTAAAATGCTTGTATCTGATGTTAGAAAATAACTGTTTTTCATGTAACCTTCTCAAATCCTAGTCTAGTTCCACTACATAAATCCTATTAGAATCATACTAGAACAAAAGTTTTTTTCACGTGTGCCTGAAGTTGCCTACCCTCAAATTAGCCTTTATAGCAATTTTATGGATATTTTAGTTCAAATGTTGCTTTTCCTCTGAGCCGTCCAGATCGCCCATATCAGGTACTGGGGTTTATATGGTCATAAGCATGGAACTGAGGAAACAGTAGGAAGAAAAAGAACATCAATTGTGCCATGGTATAGCCACTGTGTCATGGCATAGCCACTGTGTGAAATGGATCACTGTCTAACGTAGCTACAGGAAATTAGCTTCACACAATGACCCTTTCCTGCACCTGTACTGTCAATGTCTTGGGCTCAGCTGGAGAGCTGAGGGCACTCTTCACTTGGAGCACTGTCAGAAACCAGTCACACCTGCAGCTTCACAAGTGATGAGCATAGAAATAGAAATAGCTGGTGTCACAGTTAACCTTGATGAGCCATAATCATTGAATACTCCATTTGAGTATATACAAATATGCAGTAAATTCCATTGAGCTATTATCTAAGCTACAAACTGAGCCACAGAAATTTAAGAACAAAGACTAAATTAGATACCACTTAAAACTGTACTTGGGCTACAAAAGGAAACATCAAATGAATAGTTAGTGCAGTTGATTATTCTTTTTTTTTTTAGGTTAAGACTGCTTGCACTGATCAAAGAGTAGTGAACAATTTATAGTTTGTAACAGTAGTTAGAAAACTGTGCCATGTGATAGAATCTCCTACAAGGAATCTTTAAAACATGCTGGTAAACCCTATCCCCACTGAATTCAATTGATCTACAGTAGAGCTGAGAATTTGCATTTATCAATATTTCCCCTCTCATGCTAATAATTCTGGACCTAGACCATACTTAGAGAATTACTGCCTTTATGTGTTCTATGAAAGTACACTCTTATGATTGGTTAATCTAACTTTTTTAGTTTACCACCTCAACTTTTTTTGCAGTTTTGAAAATGTTTATTTTTTTCTATTGCTTCAATTATAAATCTCTATGTAAAAATTTGTGATCATGTTATTCCACATAATTTTGATGTGTCATATTCTTCTGCAATAAAAATTTTAAACTTATCTGCATTGTTTGAAATTCCAAAGGACGTTAAAATTTAGCCTCTTTTCTACTGAATGTATAGGCTTTAGAAATTTATGATTTACTGATTATGTAAGTTATTGTTCAAATAAATGGTATACTATAAGGTGGATTACAAATTTAAAAAAAAAAAAGGAGATGTCAGGTTGTTTATGAGCAACTCTTGTGCAGAATGGAAGAGATAGCCTTCACTCAGAACCGCCTAGATTGAAAACAGGATCATAATTCTCAATAAGAGATCTCTGGTTATGAGTATATCTGACATCCCAAGGCCTTACTGGAGGCCACACTATCTACTTGTATCCTCTACCTATAATATTGGATTGGCCAAAAAGTTCCTTCTGACTTTTTGGTACGATGTCACGGAAAACCCAACGGACATTTTTGCCAACCCTGTATTTCCCGTCAGAAGAGTCTGTGGGGAAAGCGCAGCACTATTGCCATCAGATTTCAGCATACACAGAAAAGGAATCTGATCGACTGGAAACAGTCTGAATGAAACAGCAATTCTAGTTATACATGAGTACTGGCTAGATCATGCTTTCATGTTTAGCTTGGAATTACTTTCTGCAAATTATCTGGTGGTGAACTTATCTCAGAAGAAGATAAAATTGCAGGACTCCAACATTTAATGACATAAATCAAGACATCCGGATGGAGTTTATGGTCCTAGAGAGTTTAAAACATCTCGATATCCATATATATTCCACTAAATAATTGAAAGCCTAAAGAACAAAATAAATACTTAGCTCAGTCTCAAGAAATAGATGTGTTTACATATTCTAAAACTGAAAGAAAAAGCACAGTAGTTGTAAATCGTATAAATTGTATCACAGAGCCCTAGGATCTGGGCTCATAATTTAGCCTCTGTAGATTTTGAGCAGGTTCTATTTTATTTACAACTAAATTTTGGCAGAGTTGAAGAATAAAGGTGGCCATTACTTGGAACACAGTCAAACAGACTTAGAATGCATAGTAAAACATATTCTTTTGGTTCTATCTCCTTTCTTAATCTCCAAATTACCTTATAATTTCTGTGGAATACTTAATATTATAAAATTGATATGCAGAACTAGATAGTGGTATAAATCAATTTGATAACCTTTAATTCCCTTGATTATCCCCAAATCTGGGGGAAGGCATTAAACAAAGTTGACTTCTAAAAAAATGAGAAAGAGGAAGCCTTGAGGCTAATTTTGGCTGTGCAAATTTAAATGTATGAATAAAATATATGGAAGAAGCCTGGAAGGAAATTTATCTTTGATTCAACATAGTAGCTTGAAGCACTTCCTTTAGAGAGATCTGTGGTGGTTGTTTAATGGGTATAGGGTTTCAGATTTGCAGGATGAAAAGATCCTGGATGTCTCTTTCACAACAATGTGAAAAAAATCTACTGAACTGTACACTTCAAAGTGGTTGTTGTTGTTCAGTTGCCAAGCTGTGTCTGACTCTTCACAACTCCATGGACTACAGCACACCAGGCTTCTCTGTCCCTCACCATCTCCTAGAATTTGCCCAAGTTCATGTCCAGTGAATCCATGATGCCATCAACCATCTCATCCTCTGTTGTCCCCTTCTCCTCATGCTCTCAATCTTTTCCAGCATCAGGGTCTTTTCCAATGAACTGACTGTTTACTTCAGGTGGCCGAACTATTGGAGGTTCAGCTTCAGCATCAGTCCTTCCAAGGAGTATTCAGGGTTGATTTTAGGTTGATTTTAGATTGACTTTTAGATTGACTGGTTTGATCCTGCAGTCCAAGGGACTGTCAGAAGTCTTCTCCAGCACCATCAATTCTTTGGTGCTCTGCCTTCTTTTGCACTTCCCTTGAGGCTCAGCTAGAGTCTTCCCTGGTGGCTCAGATGGTAAAGCGTCTGCCTGCAATGTGGGACACCTGGGTTCGATCCCTGGGTTGGGAAGATCTCCTGGAGAAGGAAACAGCAACCCACTCTAGCACTCTTGCCTGGAGAATCCCACAAATGGAGGAGCCTGGTAGGCTACAGTCCATGGGGTCGCAAAGAGTCGGACATGACTGAGCGACTTCACTTCACTTTGAGGCTCAGCTGGTGAAGAAAGAACCTGCAATGAACGTGAAAGTTGCTCAGTTGTGTCCCACTCTTTGTGACCCCATGGACTATACAGTTCATAGAATTCTCTAGACCAGAATGGATACATGACTACTGCAAAGACCATAACCTTGATTTGGACCTTTGTTGGCAAGGTGATGTCTTTGCTTTATAGCACCCTGTCTAGATTTGTCATAGCTTTCCTCCCAAGAAGCAATTGTCTTCTAATGCCATGGCTGCAGTCACCATCTGCAGTGATTTTAGAGCACAAGAAGAAAAAAAGCTGTCACTGCTGCTGCCTTTTCCCCTTCTATTTGCCATGACGTGATGGGAACGGATGCCATGATCTTAGTCTTTTAATATTGAGTTTTAATCTGACATTAATATTCAAACTGTGGAAGAAGGTGTAATTTTACCTCTATCCAAAATTCAGATCCCCTCCCCCAAAATCCTATAACTATTATTATACATTTATTTCACTCAGTAGTATATCTTGTAAGTCATATATTCATTCATGAATAGTATAACTTATAAGTCATATATTCATTCAGGCAACAAAAATTGTTGAATTTTGAATACCTGCTGTGTAGAAGGCATGCTTCATCTGTATGGACATCACAAACATGAATAAGACAGTCCCTTCCTACACTGGGCTTTCAAGACAAACGGAGTTCTTTTTCAAGACGTATTAGTTGTTCAGTCACGTCCAACTTTTTGCAACCCCATTGGCTGTAGCCCACCAGGCTATTCTGTCCATGGAATTCTCTAGGCAAGAATAACTAGAGTGGGTTGCCATTCCCTTCTCCAGGCGATCTTCCTGACCCAGGGATTGAACCCAGGTCTCCCGCATTGCAGGCAAATTCTTTACAGTCTAAGGCATCAAGGAAGCACAAGAAAGTAACTTTTAAAAGCACTTTTAAATGGTGCCCAGTATGTCACTGAACAGATTTATTCATCTTTATCTAACCTGTCCCTACTGTTAAATACTAGAGAGAATCCCCACACCCATTTGTTGTTGTTGTTACAAATAATATGGCGATGAATTCTTTCAAAAATATTTAAACACATGTAAGAATCTATTTCCATAATAAATGTATAAACATATAATTGAGTACAAAGAAGTTTTTCACCTTTGCATTTTAAATTTTGGAAGCCATTACATTTATTATCTTATACAGAATTCCTGATCCCAGCATACTCACTCATTGGACATAAACATACAATAGACTCTCATCTTCACACTTCACACTAATAAGACTTCACATTTATCTTATCTATGACTGATTCAGTTGGCATCTCTATGTGAGGGAATATACTTTAGCAGTAAGGAGTCATACTCTATAACCTTGCTAGTCATAGTGTGTTTTTGGACAGGCAGTATCCACATCACTTGGGAGCTTGTTAGAGATGAACTCCTGAGCCCCAACCTAGGCATATTGAATCATAATTTGTATTTTAACAAGATCCCTGGTTGATCCAAATGCACATTAAATCCCAAGAAGCACTAATTTAGTATACCCAGGCCTAGGTTTTTATCTTGTTACCCTGCATAAATGCATAAAGGCTGTGTGAACATGGACGTGTCAATACAGTCCCTTGGTAGATATGGGGCATTGGTTTCAGAATTGTTGCAAGTACCGAAATCCAAGGGATGTTCAAGTCCCTTATAAAATATGGTATGGTACAGCCATTACTCAGCAGATGTGGAACGCATGGATACTGAGGGCCAACTGTACACGTAATCAAGTTTGTAGATCTATTTGCATAATGTAGACAATAATATTATTCATTTCATTGGTTTGTTAGGTTATTTCAATGAGCTAATATTTATATTAGTTATATTTATAATATTTATGTTAGCCAACTCTTTGGAAAAGACTCTGATGCTAGGAAAGATTGAAGGCAGGAAGAAAAGGGGATGACAGAAGGCAAGATGGTTGGGTGACATCATTGATCAATGGACATGAGTTTGAGCAAACTCCAGGAGATAGTAAAGGACCAGGAGGCCTGGCGTGCTGCAGTCCATGGAGTTGCAAAGAGCTGGACACGAACGAGTGACTGAACAACAACATTTTTAAAGTATGAAGATCACTTGGCATGTAATAATTGTCCAGTAAATATTGGCTCTCATTAATTGTTTTGAGTGTCCTATCTGAAATATTATTCTTATCTGATAACTTCCTGTTATGATCATTAACTATTAAAAATAATTAAAATTTAAATTAATGAAGTTTACCATATTTTTTCATTATGACAAGTGGTTTTGTACACTGATATTAAAAAGTCTTTCCCTTTCCAGTATTATATATAAATGAATTTTAAATTCATGAGGAAAATATGTGTGATAACCAATTTTATTTTCTATTCTCCCTTCTCCTGCATTTATTTAATATCTTAATTCTAGAGTCTCAGGGGTTTTGTAAATGGCTTATCAGGACCATTTAGATTATTCTACTATGTTCCTGAAATAAATAATTTTAAAAATAGTAAGTGATATATATATATTAGTTTTTTTTTATTTTCCCACCATTTTTTTCTGAGAGTCTGAAATACATCTGCAGTTAGGAAAGTATCTTGAGTTTTCACATGGACATCCACTCACAGAAATGAAACTTTATGACTTCTTTCAGTGGGTTCAATTCCTTCAGACATTTTAAGAGAAGTATATTAGAGTTCTGTCTGCATCAGATTCTGCTTAAAATGTTGACAGTTACAAGACAATATTAACCCTACCCTAACCATGAGAAAAAGTCAGATAATCTATAAAATCATGATCCAAATGCTGACAAGTCCCTAATAGGAGAGTTAGGACACACAGAATGTTTTGCCTTTGGAAATATGTGGATGGCAACCAGCATCATTATCAGTCAACAGGGAAATGTCAATTAAAACATAAACCATAATGAGATACCCTTAACTATTGAGTGGAAAAGCTAAATAAAAGTGATTAGCAATATCAGGTTCTGAGAAGTGTGTAGTGCAAGTTGATTTATCACACATTGCTGGTAGAAGCACAAAATGGCGCAGTCACTTGTTAAGCAGTGTGGCACTTTCTTGTAACATTAAACATACGACTACTATAATTGTGTTAGTCGCTCAGTTGTGTCTGACACTTTGTGACCCCATGGACTGTAGCCCACCAGGTTCTTCTGTTCACAGAATTCTCCAGGCAAGAATGACTGAAGTGGGTAGCCATTCCCTTCTCCAGGGGTTTTCCCAACTCAAGGATTGAACCCAGGTCTCCTGCATTGCAGATGGATTCTTTACCGTCTGAGCAACCAGGATAGCCCAATAACTACTATAAAACCTAGCAGTGTCAAGATAAGTGAAAATGCTTGTCCATACAAAGACTTACTTGATAATGTTAATAGCAGCTATACCGATAACTGTCAAAATCTGAAGAAAACTCAAATGTGCACGTCCTTGTTAATGAATTGAGAGAGGTGGTACACTCACAAAATGAAATATTACTGCTAACAAGAGGAAGAAATGAATGACTGATAATACAACAACATGGTTGAATTACAATAGCATAATATTAGTGAAATAACAGTTGGAATGTATATCCTATGACTCCTTTTATATATCATTCTCCTGAAGGTAAACGTGTAGTGACAGAAGCACAAATTGAGTGGTTAGTTGTCAGGTGTTTTGGGCAGGAAGAAGCACTGAATGCAAAGAGGTGGGAAGAAAAGTTTGGGAATGATGAAACTGTTCCCTATAATGTTAATACTGGTGGTCACACAATTCTTCCATGTGTTTTCTTAAAGACGGTGATTTTTATTGACGTAAATAGTATCTTAGTAAACCTGACTTTTAATTAAAAGTTCAGTCTATAAACCTTTCATTGTATCAAAAATGCCTGGGGATCTAGGGTTGTCAGGCACTGAGATTTCTGCTCCCCAAGAGACCTATTGAATAAGATTCTTAAGTGTGATTCCTGAAAGCCACACCTTTTATAATTACCCTCCAAGCCTCTGCTCTGACATAAGTATTTGTTTCATAGTTCTAACCGCGGAGTTGCCTGCTGAGCTTGTTAAAGAAAATCAATTCATCACATCTCACTGGGACCAGCTGTAGTCACCCTTTTCTTAAGAAGTACAGAACACTGTTATCTAATATGCTTCTTTTATCAGCTTTTTGAGAACAGATTCATCAATTTTGATATACCAAGTAATCCCACAGAACTTTATATCTCATTGACATGAACAATGGGACTGAATTTAGACCCAACTACTTTTAGGGCTGTAGAAAAGTTCACTTTATCAAGAGCTTCATAAAGATCTGCACCGAGGCTTCATGGAGAAGTAAATAGAGCAGTTTATTCTGTTAGGGGTCTCAGATGAACTGAGCACATCACACCTGTGCTCAGCAGTCTGCTGGTGGCTTATCTGTTTGCAGGTGCAAAGCAAAGTGATAACTTTGATGTTAAGCTTATTTGTGTTACATACAATGTCTAAGCTTTTCTTTCCAGGTAATTCCCTTTCACAGTCTTTATATGATTTTTATACTAAAAATTAGGAAGTGCTGTTTAGAATATAGTGGATTAGGAGTCAAGTTATTTTTGTGAACTTTAATGTCTACATCATAGTAAATGCAGCTGAGCACTACAGTTTAAAATATCTTGTCTAAAGGCATTGACTGGCATAGTAGAAACAAAGATGAAAGGAGGCTGTGCTTTCAAAATGAATGTACATCCAGTGCCAGAGTGGAAATCACAGTCTATAGGCAATTACCATTCCATCCTGTAACCTCAAAATCGTTCATTCAGATAGAAAATACCAGGTGCCAAGGTTGGAGTGAGACTTTATTTTTTCAATAGGCACAATTTCATTAGGAAAATGGAATAGGTAGTTTTTTTGTTTTTGTTTTTTTCCAGCACAAGTCAACATTTCAACTCCCGCATTGTAGGCAGACACTTTACCATCTGACCCACCAGGGAAGTCTTCCTTAGAAGCAGCAACAGTAAATATGTAGGATTTTAAATTATAGCCTGATCTCATTTATTGTGGAACCTAAAAAAGTAGAACTCATAGAAACAGAGGATAACAGTGGTTGCCAGGGAGGCAGGAGGTAAGATTAAGAGGTAGGAGAAACAGGGATATGTAGGTTAAGGGTACCAAGTTTCAGTTATATAGGATGAATAAATTCTGGAGATCTAGTGTACAGCATGGTGACAATCATTAATTAATACTGTAGCCTTTACTTGAAATTTTCCTGAGAAAGTAGTCCTTAAATTTTCTCACTACAAAAAAACAAAGATGGCTATGTCAGGTTATGGCTATATTAATCAGCTTGGTAGTAGTAATCATTTCACAAAGTATATGTATATCAAAACCTTGTACACCATTAACATATAAATATATATATATAATTGTAATCAATTATAACTCAAAGCTGGAAAAGATATAGTTATAAACATTTACATTTCATGGAATATTGTCTAATATAAACTGTAAATTTTATTTGAAATACTATTCAAACATTACACAATTTCAGTAGTCATAATAATACCTGGAAAAAATTGAGACATCCTTATAAATTTTTTATTGAAATTTTAACTTGATTTATTTTTACATCCATGACTTATTTGGCAAATTTTATATAACTTAACTGAGCAAAGAACTGCAAAACAACAAATATGTCAAGTTAATCTCAAGCAATTTTCCATTGTACAGCAATTACATTTTGACCAAAACAGATGGGCATACTGTTACATTCCAGCAAATGTCAGCCTTACTTGACAAGGGCGACATTCTGCTTGATAAGAAGCCCACATTTCTTCGTGTTCCTAGCCTCCACTGTCTTTCACTTTTGTGCCTTGGGCATCACATAAGGTATAGAATTTAAGCCCCTGTGCTTATGCTCTCTGCTTCACAACTCATGATTGCTGACAGTTGTGTGAACACCTAACTTAAAATAGCATCATCTTAATCACTTGCAGATAGATAAATAGCACAGGCACAGACATGAATCTTCCAGTACAATGTCATGCTTGAAGAAGTAGCATTTAGAGTTGCCCTTAGCAACCAAGCTAGTTTATTTTCCTCCTTTCAGGTACCAGCTATTTATCTGCTCAAGTGGAAGTTTCCCATTTTTCAGGTGGCCACCTCCTTTCAGTTCACATACTTTTTCTTATATGCATATAATCACTCACTATTCCAGTAGGGTTTATCTAACATCAGATTCTGTCCAGAGAATAAATCATAGTAAGTTTAATAATATTCTCACTTTTTATTATTTTTTGCCATTGTCATATTGTTACCAAATACTATGTTGCTTTATTGAATGGATTTTACCAAGAGTTTACAAGCTTGTATGGCTACTTTACAAATCTAATAGTTGAAAAAGAAAAGCAAGTCCTGAAATTTGCAAGTAAACGTGAAAAAAATATTTTTTGTTTGTTTGTTTGAAAAGTAGTTGAAGTCTGTTAAACAGTTTATTCTGGGTTAAGTGGTTATTTGCCTAATTACATGGATTACCACACTAAATTTTGCCCTGCTGTCTTCTAAAACATTCATGCCAATAATAATACATTATGGAAATAGATATATACAAACAGAATAGCTTTAATCTAGGGATTATATTATAACCTGTCATCACACAGCATTCTTTTAAGGTACAAGACTTGCAATATGTGTTGTCAGAGGTAAATTATATCAGAGACTCAGCATTGTTAGGCATCACTGTTTCTACATCAAATGACGAAACACATATAATGTTCCTGTCAATGTTCTATTTATGTTTACATTGTTCCAAGTACATTACTGAAAGACCCTATTTCTGTTTTCTTCTTGGGGAATGGATAACTATAAAGTAAAATTTAAGTCTTAGAAGTGTTATAAATAATAAATTAATTTCAGTAATCTGTAGTTAAATATAGTCATGTTAAATAATCTATGACATTGTAGTCTTTTATGTTTATTGAGCTTTCAGCTTGCAATCGCTCATTCTCCTTACTTTCCCAAAATATAACACCCAGAATAATCTCTCTAAACTTCTATTAGGATAATTTTACTTGCATTTTTCTGAGTTCAACAAATGCTAACAGTAAGAATGACATTAGACAACAAACAGGGAACAGAAAGTACTATGTACATTGTCTCCCACTGTGCTCTTTATTAACCAAATTTTGAGTCATCTACTCCACACCATGATGTAGTTAAATTGCACTGACAAGGGCACGTCTCTAAAATTCTAAAATATCTTCCTCAAGGTCTATAGTGAGAGATGACTTTGGAGCTGAAATTATCTTAAAAGAGGCTTATTGTCTCATGCAGAAAATAGTTTCTATCAAAGATTTAAATCATATTTGAGGGTAAAATTATCTCCTGGGTCAGATTTTTAAAATAGCTTATTCATATGCTGCCTGCTGCAAAGCTTTACGGATATTATGAGTTTATAGGAAGGGATGAAATATATTAGGTCTTAAAATATCAATAGATGCTGTACTGCCACTGACTACACAACAACTCACAAAAAATGATTTAGTCAGTGGTGAAAATGAATACATTTTATCAATAATGTCTCATATTTCAGAAGCCCTAGGTATTCACAATTGTTTCAGATTCACTTGGGAACTATTCCGGGTGGCTCAGTGACAAAGAATCTACCTGCCAGGCAGGAGACTCAATTCCTGAGTCAGAAAGATCCCCTGGAGAAGGAAATGGCATCCCACTCCAATATTCTTGCCTGGGAAATCCCATGGACAGAGGAGCCTGAGGGGCACATTCTATGGGGTCGCAAAGAGTTGGAGACGACTTATGTAGAAACAACAACAAACAGGGAACTGTATATGATAATCCTGGAGGAGGAGAAAGGGTCCTCATTCCTATAGGATCAAGATTTAATATGTTAATGGAAATTGAAATTTAGAGTATAAACAATTCCAGTATGCATTTATATAAAACTTACACTATGTAAAATGCTTTCAAAACCATGATTTATTGTGTTGTCATAATAAAATCCTCTGAAAATTCTGAATTTACATATAAGGAAGTCATGTCCATGATAGCTTATGTAATTTTTCCTTGATTTACAGAGCTAAAAAGTGGAGCAATCAATTTAGACCCTAGTCATTCTTACTTGAAAACCAAAGGCTTATTATTTTATTTTTCTATTTAAAGTGATTTCGGTAACATGATTCTCTGAGTGGGAGGATTCTAGGCAACCCTATTGAAATTAAATTTTATATAAAACCCTCCCCAACCAGAGTAATTCTTGCATTCATTTGTATATTAAGTTTTTATGTAAAACTTAATAAAGATTCAGTAGCTTAAAACGTTTGAAAAGTACATTATGCATATATAAAAATAACAATTTTGAGGAATATTATGGAAAATTCATTTTTATATTCTGATATTATAAGAAAATACAAGCTAAAGTTATCCTTTAAATTTTATTTTTTAATATTTCCTGAATAATAGGAGCACAGTTGAGTTTGATTTAAAGAATAACATACTGGCAAAGTACTTTCCATATGGCTGGATTTCTCAGAGTAAGAACAACTCAAATCTGAGGTTTTAGTTGTGTAGTAGTCAGCAGACTGTTCACCTGATTTTCACTGTTGCCTTTAATCATTCTCCTCCTTATTATTTTCTAAACAGTAGCAAATGAGGAAGCCTTACAAACAGCTGAGAAAAGAAGAGAAGTTAAAGGCAAAGGAGAAAAGGAAAGATATACACATTAGAATGGAGAGTTCCAAAGAATATCAAGGAGATACAAGAAAGCGTTCCTCAGTGATAAATGCAAAGAAATAGAGGAAAACAATAGAATGGAAAAGACTAGAGATTTCTTTAAGAATATTAGTGGTACCAAGGGAATATTTCATGCAAAAATGGACACAATAAAGGACAGAAATGGTATAGACTTAACAGAAGCAAAAGATATTAAGAAGAGGTGACAAGAACACATAAAAGAACTATACCAGAAAGATCTTTATGACCCAGATAACCACAAAGGTGTGATCATTCACCTAGAGTCAGACATGCTGGAAAGAAAAATCAAGTGAGCCTTAGGAAGCATCACTAAAAACAAACCTAGTGGAGGTGATGGAATTCCAGTTGAGTTATTTCAAATCCTAAAAGATGATGCTGTGAAAGTGCTGCACTCAATATGTCAGCAAATTTGGAAAACTTAGCAGTGGCCACGGGACTGGAAAAGGTCAGTTTTCATTCCAATCTCAAAGAAAGGCAAGAAGAACGAATGTTCAAACTACCACACAATTGCATTCATCTCACATGTTAGCAAAGTAATGCTCAAAATTCCCCAAGCCAGGCTTCAACAGTACGTGAACAATGAACTTTCAGATGTTCATACTGGATTTAGAAAAGGCAGAGGAGAAGAGAAATCAAATTGCTAACATCTACTAGATCATCAAAAAAGCAAGAGTGTTCCAGAAAAATATCTACTTCTGCTTTATTGACTATGCCAAAGCCTTTGACTGTAAAGATCACAACAAACTGGAAAATTCTTCAAGAGATGGGAATAACAGAACACCGTCCCTGCCTCCTGAGAAATCTGTATGCAGGTCAAGAAGCAACAGTTAGAACCAGACATGGAACAACAGACTGGTTCCAAATTAGGAAAGCAGTACTTCAAGACTATATAGTGTTACCCTGTTTATTTAACTTATATGCAGAGTACATCATCTAAAATGTTGAGCTGGATGAAGCACAAACTGGAATCTAGATTGGCAGGAGAAATATCAATAACCTCAGATACGCAGATGACACTGCCCTTATGACAGAAAGCAAAGAGAAACTAAAGAGCCTCTTGATGAAAGTGAAAGAGAAGAGTGAAAAAGTTGGCTTAAATAAAACTCAGCATTCAAAAATCTGAGATCATGCCATCTTGTCCCATCACTTCATAGCAAATAGATGGGAAAACAATGGAAACAGTGAGAGACTTTATTTTCTTGGGCTCCAAATTCACTGCAGATGGTGATTACAGCCAGGAAATTAAAAGACTTTTGCTCCTTGGAAGAAAAGTTTTGACCAACTTAGACAACATATTAAAAAGCAAAGACATTACTTTGCTGACAAAGGTTCATCTAGTCAAAGCTATGGTTTTTCCAGTATTTATGTATGAATATGAGAGTTGGACTATAAAGAAAATTGAGGACCAAAGAATTGATGCTTTTAAACTATGATGTTGGAGAAGACTCTTGAGAATACCCTGGACAGCAAGAAAATCAAAGCAGTCAATCCTTAAGGAAAGCAGTCCTGAATATTCATTGGAAGGATTGATTTTGAAGCTGAAACTCCGGTACTTTGGCCACTTGATGTGAAGAACTGACTCATTGGAAAGACCCTGGTGCTGGGAAAGATTTAAGGAAGGCAGAGAAGGGGAAAACAGAGGATGAGATAGTTGGATGGCATGACTGACTCGATGGACATGAATTTGAGGAAGCTCGGAGAGTGGATGATGGACAAGGAAGCCTGGCCTGCTGCTGTCCATGGGGTTGCAAAGAGTCGGACACAACCGATTGACTAAACTGAACTGACTGAGCAAATGCCCTGGGGTTCTATAAAAACAAAGAAATTTTGCACCCTTTCATTTGAAAAGAAATAGACCAGTATGAACTTATGATTCATTTTCCCTCAAAACATCGTTTCTGTATCTGTCTAGTGCAAAGCCTGTGAGTGAGCCCTCTTCATCTCCCATTACTCAAATCATGGTTTCTAAATCTCATTTCCAAAAGAGAAACTGCAGCTTTGTTGAAGTGGTTATAGAACCACAAAAGTTATGTCCACAGGACAAGAATCAGTTGGAAGAAGCCCCCACTTTCCTAAGATGTTATAATTTAAACAAAAAAGATTAACAATTGTCATTAATTTAAACACTTCAAATGTACTTTATATACTCATGTAAAAATCCATGAGTACATAAAATGATTTGAAACAGTCAACCCATCCATCATATTAGAGGTTCTCTGTGGTGTGAACTAGTTACTCTAAGCATTTTTAAATAAATGAAAATAAAAAATCAGAGAGTTGTCCCAGTTTTAATTGTATTTGAAGCAACTATTTAATTTATGATAATAAATTTCTGTAACCATTTGGAGGTAGAAATTAACCACTTTGCGATACCTAATGAAATATTTGATTGATGCAAAAATAACCTATAACCTAAAATCACTAATTGAATGCCTTATAAATGTAATGCAATGAGCTAGGTTCTGGGGGTAGGAAAGAATAATTGATACATAAATTTTCTCTTCTATACTTATAAATGAGGTAAAGTTATAATTTTAATTATAAGTAACATCAACCTCACAGAATAAAATTTAAATACATGATCTCAAGAGTCAATGTGTGGACTTGAATAGTTTAAAAACACTGGTTTCCTAACATTTAAAATTAGATTAACAATAGTACCTGTCTCATAGGGTTGTTTTGAACATTATATTAGTGAGCATTTGTGGAGCACTGAGAATAGAGTTTAGCACATTGTGAATGTTACCTGGCTCATAAATTTTAAAATAGTGGGAGATAAAGCATTTCATTTGGTTAAAAATCTACTGGATGCACCTCTCAGGAAGCACATGTGACATTTCACAGAGGATGCTGCAGTTGAGCTTGGCTTTATATGTTGGGAAGATATAAGCAAACAGAGAATTAAAAAGAGAATGCCATTGGAGAAAGTGAAAGAATGGATACAGGCCTCAAAATTCAAGCGTTTCCAGAAGGAACAATAAATCTTTACTTGAGCTAGAGTGATCAGGTGAAAGAAGAGACTGCATAGATAGACTGGAAAAGAGGTCATAGAGTTGTTGACAGCATTTATTCTCCTGACAGCAGGGAATGATATGACACTAATTTGGTAGCCCAACATAGGATAAAAGCACAAAGTCTGTATTAGGAAGACCAGTTTCGTGGCACTGTGAGAAACTGGCAGAAAGAGCCAAAGCACAGAGATAAATAAATGAAAATAGAAATAGTGCAACAAGTACTGCAAACGTGAAACAACAGAACTTTATAGAAGATAAGATAGTGGGAGAATTCAAAGATGATTCTTTTGTTTTTAAGCTCTGAGTGGTAATATTTTACTGTCAAAGGAGCTGTAGATATACAGTTAATACTTCAGATTTAGCTACCTACTGGCATTTTTCTATTTTTTTTTCAATTTTAGTTTTCTTTCAATCTCAGTACATCATATTTGTAACTGTAACACTCTTACTCCACTTTGGGAGAAAAAGTACACACATATAGCACACACCATGACACACCACCACTGGTATCACATTCACTGTTTTCTAAAAGAACATTAAAATGGTTGAAAAAAGCATTTAACTTTCTGAATCAGCAACAAAATTATGTTTTTAATAATAAAAATGAAAATGTTGATTTTCTCCCTATTAACCCTATTTACCGTTTTAGGCAATTCAAACCTAAAATATTCTTAAATGGCACATAGCAGTGAGGGAAGTGTTAGCAGGATTGAAGCGGGGAGTCACAGAGAATGAAAGTGGGTAGCTGGCAAGGACTAAGTGCTAGAACCTGAGCAGAGTGAGAAATCAAAGGTGTTTTCAAGATTAGAGAAGCAGTTTAAAGGGGCTCTCCTAGTTGGCCAAATAAATAATATTAAATGATTATATTTTTAACAAAGAATAGTTGATATTGGAGTTGGAAATGGCAACCCATTCCAGTATTCTTGCTGGGAAAGTTCCATGGAGAGAGGAGCCTGGCCGGCTACAGTCCATGAAGTCGCAAAGAGTCGGACGTGACTTAGCGACCAAACAACAATAAAATAGTTGATATATAAATTGATTTTAACCTAGGAAATAAATAGGACATCATGAACCCATGTTGATAAAAATAAGTTGAATGAATAAATTAAAAGTTTTATTAGGATCTTGATTATTTGCATTGTTTCAATGTACCTGTCTGAGGGCACAGGAAGGCCTAGAGGAGCTATCCCACATTGAAGGTCAGGAAGGGCGGTGGTGAAGAGATGCCCCTCGTCCAAGGTGAGGAGCAGTAGCTGTGCTTTGCTGGAGCAGCCAGGAAGAGATACCCCATGCCCAAGGTAAGAAAAACCCAAGTAAGATGGTAGGTGTTGCAAGAGGGCATCAGAGGACAAATGCACTGAAACCATACTCACAGAAAACTAGTCAATCTAATCATACTTGGACCACAAACTTGTCTAACTCAATGAAACTAAGCCATGCCTGCAGGGCAACCCAAGACGGGCAGATCATAGTGGAGAGGTCTGACAGAATGTGGTCCACTGGAGAAGGGAATGACAAACCACTTTAGTATTCTTGCCTTGAGAACCCCATGAATGGCACAAAAAGGCAAAATGATAGGATATTGAAAGAGGAACTCCCCAGGTCAGTAGGTGCCCAATATGCTACTGGAGATCAGTGGAGAAAAAACTTCAGAGAGAATGAAGGGATGGAGCCAAAGAAAAAACAATACCTAGCTGTGGATGTGACTGGTGATAGAAGCAAGGTCTGATGCTGTAAAGAGCAATATTACATAGGAACCTGGAATGTCAGGTCCATGAATCAAGGCAAATTGGAAGTGGTCAAATAAGAGATGGCGAGAGTGAATGTTGACATTCTAGGAATCAGTGAACTAAAATGGACTGGAATGGGTGAATTTAACTCAGATGACCATTATATCTACTATATCCCTCAGAAGAAATGGAGTAGCCATCATGGTAAACAAGAGTCCAAAATGCAGTACTTGGATGAAATCTCAAAAATGACAGAATGATCTCTGTTCATTTCCAAGGCAAACCATTCAATATCACAGTTATCCAAGTCTATGCCCCAATCAGTAATGCTGAAGAAGCTGAAGTTGAACGATTCTATGAAGACCTACAAGACCTTTTAAAACTAACACCCAAAAAGATGTCCTTTTCATTACAGGGGACTGGAATACAAAAGTAGGAAGTCAAGAAACATCTGGAGTAACAGGTAAATTTGGCCTTGGAATGCAGAAGGAAGCAGGACAAAGACTAATAGAGTTTTGCCAAGAAAATGCACTGGTCATAGCAAACACCCTCTTCAAACAACACATGAGAAGACTCTACACATGGACATCAGCAGATGGTCAACACCGAAATCAGACTGATTATATTCTTTGCATCCAAAGAAGGAGAAGCTCTATACAGTCAACAAAAACAAGATCAGGAGCTGACTGTGGCTCAGATCATGAACTCCTTATTACCAAATTCAGACTTCAATTGAAGAAAGTAGGGAAAACCGCTAGACCATTCAGGTATGACCTAAATCAAATCCCTTATGATTATACAGTGGAAGTGAGAAATAGATTTAAGGGCCTAGATCTGATAGAGTGCCTGATGAACTATGGAATGAGGTTCATGGCATTGTACAGGAAACAGGGATCAAGACCATCCCCATGGAAAAGAAATGCAAAAAGCAAAATGGCTGTCTGGGGAAGCCTTACAAATAGCTGTGAAAAGAAGAGAGGCAAAAAGCAACGGAGAAAAGGAAAGATATAAGCATCTGAATGCAGAGTTCCAAAGAATAGCAAGAAGAGATAAGAAAGCCTTCTTCAGCGATCAATGCAAAGAAATAGAGGCAAAGAACAGAATGGGAAAGACTAGAGATCTCTTCAAGAAAATTAGAAATACCAAGGGAACATTTCATGGAAAGATGGGCTCGATAAAGGACAGAAATGGTCTGGACCTAATAGAAGCAGAAGATATTAAGAAGAGGTGGCAAGAATACACAGAACTGTACAAAAATAATCTTCACGACCCAGTTAATCACAATGGTGTGATCACTCACCTAGAGCCAGACATCCTGGAATGTGAAGTCAAATGGGTATTAGAAAGTGTCACTACCAACAAAGCTAGTGAGCTAGTGGAGGTGATGGAATTCCAGTGGAGCAATTTCAAATCCTGAAAGATGATGCTGTGTGAGTGCTGCACACAATATGCCAGCAAATTTGGAAAACTCAGCAGTGGCCACAAGACTGGAAAAGGTCAGTTTTCATTCCAACCCCAAAGAAAGGCAATGCCAAAGAATGCTCACACTACCACACAGTTGGACTCATCTCACATGCTAGTAGTGTAATGATCAAAATTCTCCAAGCCAGGCTTCAGCAATACGTGAACCATGAACTTCCTGATGTTCAAGCTGGTTTTAGAAAAGGCAGAGGAACAGAGATCAAATTGCCAACATCCAATGGATCATGGAAAAAGCAAGAGAGTTCCAGAAAAACATCTATTTCTTCTTTATTGACTATGCCAAAGCCTTTGACTGTGTGGATCACAATAAACTGTGGAAAATTCTGAAAGAGATGGGAATACCAGACCACCTGACCTGCCTCTTGAGAAACGTGTATGCAGGTCAGGAGGCAACAGTTAGAACTGGACATGGAACAACAGATTGGTTCCAAATAGGGAAAGGAGTATGTCAAGGCTGTATATTGTCATCCTGCTTATTTCACTTATATGCAGAGTACATCATGAGAAATGCTGGGCTGGAAGAAGCACAAGCTGGAATCAAGATTGCTGGGAGAAATATCAATAGCCTGAGGTATGCAGATGACACCACCCTTATGGAGGGAAGTGAAGAGGAACTAAAAAGCCTCTTGATGAAAGTGAAAGAGGAGAGTGAAAAAGTTGGCTTAAAGCTCAACATTCAGAAAACAAAGATCATGGCATCCAATCCCATCATTTCATGGGAAATAGATGGGGAAACAGTAGAAACAATGTCAGACTTTATTTTGGGGGCTCCAAAATCACTGCAGATGGTGACTGCAGCCATGAAATTAAAAGATACTTACTCCTTGGAAGAAAAGTTATGAACAACCTAGACAGCATATTCAAAAGCAGAAACATTACGTTTCCGACTAAGGTCCGTCTAGTCAAGGCTATGGTTTTTCCAGTAGTCACGTATGGATGTGAGAGTTGGACTGTGAAGAAGGCTGAGCACCGAAGAATTGATGCTGTTGAACTGTGGTGTTGGAGAAGACTCTTGAGAGTCCCTTGACTGCAAGGAGATCCAACCAGTCCATTCTGAAGGAGGTCAGCCCTGGGATTTCTTTGTAAGGAATGATGCTAAAGCTGAAACTCCAGTACTTTGGCCACCTCATGTGAAGAGTTGACTCACTGGAAAAGACTCTGATGCTTGGAAGGATTGGGGGAAGGAGGAGAAGGGGATGACAGAGGATGAGATGGCTGGGTGGTATCACTGACTCAATGGATGTGAGTCTGAGTGAACTCCGGGAGTTTGTGATGAACAGGGAGGCCTGGAGTGCTGCAATTCATGGGGTCACAAAGAGTTTGACACGACTGAGTGACTGAACTGAACTGAACTGAAGTGAATGTACCTGTCTACAAAATACTTGTTTAGTGCAAAAGAGAGTGACTCTCCAGTGGAAAACCTTGGCAAGACTCCCCACTAATCAACTGGTCAAAGTGGTCATTATCAGCATTGGGAAAAATAGAAATTACATGCCACCTCACAAGATGCGAAGAGAACTTTTCATAACCCCTGCAATATTTCTGACTATGATGCATAGCCTGTATAGATAATCGTGAGAAAGCATTAGACAAACTCAGATTGAGGAATGCTCTCCAAAATGATTTTTCTCAAGCTCCAAAAGTTTTAAGATCATGAAAGCCAAGGAAATACTGAGAACTATCCTAATTTGAAGGAAACTGGAGAGTCATGTCATGTAAATGCCATGGGTGGATCTGAACCTGATCAGTTGGCTAAACACACCCTTCTCATCTCACTGGCCTTTCCTCTAATCATACATTCTAATTGGCAAGTGCCTACATACTTGTCCCAGCCCCAGGGAGTAATTCTTCTAATCTTTACATCAGAACTCTCTTGTCATTGATCACTCTTTGCAACCCCATGAACTGTAGCATGCCAGGCTTCCCTGTCCTTCACTATCTCCCAGAGTTTGCTCAAACTCATGCACATTGATTCAGTGATACCATCCATCCATCTCATGTTCTGTTGCCTCCTTCTCCTCCTGCCTTCAGTCTTTCCCAGCATCAGGATCTTTTCCAGTGAGTCAGCTCTTCACATTAGGTGACCAAAGTATTGGAGCTTCAGCTTTAGTATCAGGGTTGATTTAGGATTGACAGGTTTGATCTTCTTCCGTCCAATGGGACTCTCAAGAGTCTTCTCCGACACCACAGTTTGAAAGCATCAATTAATCAATTATCCTGCACTCAGACTTCTTTATGTTTCACCTTTCACATCCGTATGTGACTACTGAAAAAGCCATAGCTTTGACTAGATGGACCTTTTGGCAAAGTGATGTCTCTGCTTTTTAATATGCTTTGTAGGTTGGTCATAGCTCTTCTTCCAAGGAGCAGTTGTCTTTTAATTTTAAGGATGAGACCGAGGATGAGATGGCTGGATGGCATCACGGACTCGATGGACATGAGTCTGAGTGAACTCTGGGAGATGGTGATGAACAGGGAGGCCTGGTGTGCTGTGATTTATGGGGTCGCAAAGAGTCGGACACGACTGAGCAAACTGAACTGAACTGAATCACCATCCACAGTGAATTTGGAGCCCAAGAAAATAAAATCTGCCAGTTTCTGTCTCTATTATGAAAGTGAAAGTGTCTGTTCTGACCCCATGGATTGTCAGCTCTTCTGTCCACATAATCTCTATTATGATAGTTTATCAAAGGGGCCCATCTGCTGGTTTCCCCAGGGTAACCAATGAGTCAACTTAACTCAGTTATCCCCTCTACCACCTCCCTCTCCCACCCCTATCCTTAGGGAAGACTATAGTCATGTGTTGCCAGTTTGCTGCACACAGTGGGGTGTCACTCCATTACCTGGCTCAAGACATGAAAGATCCCTCTATTAAACCATCGATATCTCTCTCTTGCTGACTCTGTGTTCTTTCTTTGGCCTTGAGGCTGTGCAAACACAGGGTGTGCAGGCCTGCAGGATGCAGCCCAGTGCAAATATAGATCTCTACTTTTGCTTTCCCATCATTATTACCCATGTTTATTCTTAACGATCCTAGCAGAAAATGAATACTCTCGTTCAGTACATCAATTAAACATGTTATGATAAATTCCAAAACAATTCATTCCATTTTTGTATCTATTTATTCTACTAATAACCTCATGCAGACCACTGAAAAATAAAAGAAAGTAAATAGCATGGAAAATATATTCCAGATAACTTTTTATCTTGAAATTCACTAACTTGACAGTTATTAATTATCTCTAGAAGCATGTTACAGCTCTTTGTTACAGATTTTAAAAATTATTCATATAATTTAGTGGATCCAAAGTGGAATATGGTAAGTTTCCCTTGATGCTAAAAAAATTTAATGATCGAATAGGAGAATGGGAGAAGAAAGGTATTTTATTCTTAAAATATCATATTAAACTCTCTCAAAAGACCTTTCAAAAAAAGGCAATTAAAAATGAATTGACCTAATTTTGTAACCCATCTAAAGCTATATCTTTTCTTTATTGCTATGTACCAAGGCTGATCTCTCTTACCTTGAACTGGTTCTCCATTTTGTTTTTCCTGAAATCCTTTAAAGCTTATAGCATTTATACTATAGAACAGAAATAAACTACAGTTGATTCCAGTTTCTGTTCCTTTTTTAGAAACCCAGAAAATCCTGTTATTTCTTAATAAAAAATGCTGCTACTGCTAAGTCACTTCAGTCGTGTCCAACTCTGTGCGACCCCGTAGACAGCAGCCTACCAGGCTTCCCAGTCCCTGGGATTCTCCAGGCAAGAACACTGGAGTGAGCTGCCATTTCCTCTTCCAGTGCATGAGAGTGAAAAGTGAAAGTGAAGTCGCTCAGTCATGTCCGGCTCCTAGCGACCCCATGGACCGCAGCCCACCAGGCTCCTCCATCCATGGGGTTTTCCAGGCAAGAGTACTGGAGTGGGACGCCATTGCTACTCAAGTTATTAAAATCATGGTAAATATGTTGGCATTTAATTCCTGCATCAATCACAACTTATCTTCATGAATTACTGAGTATGTATGTGTCTAAGGAATGCTATTTTAGAACTGTTGGTAAGTTGTACAAACTACCACTTAAAATATACACAAAGAAGGAAGATATATTCAATAACACTTCTATTTATTAAGCAAATGTTTGATTTGCCAGTTTTTAGGAAAGAGGATATGTTCCCAAATATCTCAGCCTATAATGAAAATGACTTGATGTGCTGTTGAATATTTATAAAAAGCAAGAGCAAACATTTTTAAATGCTCAGTTCAGTTTTAAATGTTCAGTTCAGTTGCTCAGTCCTGTCCGACTCTTTGCCACCTCATAGACTGCAGTATGCCAGGCTTCCCTGTCCGTCATCAACTCCTGAAGCTTGCTCAAACTCAATGTACATCTAGTCGGTGATGCCATCCAATCATCTCATCCTCTGTCGAACTCTTCTCCTCCTGCGTTAAATCTTTCCCAGCATCAGGATCTTTTCAAATGAGTCATTTCTTCACATCAGGTGGCCAAAGTACTGGAATTTCAGCATTAGCATCAGTTCTTCCAATGGATATTCAGGACTGCTTTCTTTAAGGATTGACTGTTTCGATCTCCTTGCTGTTCAAGGGACTCTCAAGGGTCTTCTTCAACACCACAGTTCAAAAGCATCAGTTCTTCAGCACTCAGCTTTCTTTATAGTCCAACTCTCACATCCATACATGACTATTAGAAAAAACCATAGCTCTGACTAGATGATCCTTTGCTGCCAAAGTATTGTCTCTGCTTTTTAATATGCTGTCTAGGTTGTTCATAGCTTTCTTCCAAGGAGCAAGTATCTTTTAATTTCCTGGCTGTGGTCACCACCTGCAGTGATTTTGGAGCTCCAAAGATAAAATCTCTCACTATTTCCATTGTTTCCACATCTATTTGCCATGAAGTGATTCAACCAGATGCCATGATCTTAGGTTTCTGAATATTGAGTTTTAAGCCAACATTTTTACTCTCTTCTTTCACTTTCATTAAGAGGCTCTTTAGTTCATTTTTGCTTTCTGCCATAAGGGTGGTATCATCTGTATATATGAGGTTATGGATGTTTCTCCCAGCAATCTTGATTCCAGCTTATGCTTCCTCCAGCTTAGCGTTTCTCATAATGTACTCTGCATATAAGTTAAATAGGCAGAGTGACAATATACAGCCTTGACGTACTCCTTTCCCGATTAGGAACCCATCTGTTGTTCCATGTCCAATTCTTGACCTGCATATAGATTTCAGAAGAGGCAGGTCAGGTGGTCTGGTATTTTCATCTCTTAAAGAATTTTCCAGTTTGTTGTGATCTACACAGTGAAAGGGTTTGGCATAGTCAATAAAGCAGAAGTAGATGTTTTTCTGGAACTTTCTTGCTCTTTTGATGATGCAATGGATGTTGGCAAGTTGATCTCCTGTTCTTCTGCCTTTTCTAAATCCAGCTTGCACATCTGGAAGTTCACAGTTCACGTATTGTTGAAGCCTGGCTTGGAGAATTTGGAGCATTACTTTGTTAGCATGTGAGATGAGTGCAGTTGTGCAGTAGTTTGAACACTCTTTTGCATTGCCTTTCTTTGGGATTGTAATGAAAACTGACCTTTTCCAGTCCTGTGGCCACTGCTGAGTTTTCCAAATTTGCTGGCATATTGAGTGCAGCACTGTAACTGCATAATATTTTAGTATTTAAAATAACTGGAATTCCATCACCTCCACTAGCTTTGTTTTAAGTGATGCTTCCTAAGTCCCACTTGACTTCACATTCCAGGATGTCTGGCTCTAGGTGAGTGATCACACCACTGTAGTTATCTGGGTCTTGAAGATCTTTTGGTATAATTCTTCTGTGTATTCTTGCCACCTCTTCTTAGTATCTTCTGCTTCTGTTAGGGCCATACCATTTCTGTCCTTTACTGTCCCCATCTTTGCTCACAAAGAAATATTCTTTCCTTTGCCAAGGAAAGAAATACTCCTTTGTTATCTCTAATTTTCTTGAAGAGATCTCTAGTCTTTTCAGTTCTATTGTTTTCCTCTGTTTCTTTGCATTAATCACTGAGGAAGTCTTTCTCATCTCTCCTTGCTATCTTTGGAATTCTACTAGAAAGCCTCATATTCATATGTATATTGAATCGATATATACTCTGTGATTCAAGGTTCCAAGCCTAATGTGCAAAGCTGGTCAAGGCTCAAATATGTGTTCCATTTGTCTGATAGTCATTTATGCATCCAGAAAAATAAAGTGCCTGATTAATAATGTTGTTTTGGAAGGATAAACCTTGAAATGCTCAAAATTATATTGTAAACTACATATGGCATGAATTATAATATTAAATTGACTCAATTCTACTAGAATAATACCTGGTAAAAATGTTAGTGATTGGTGGATAGATTCTACTCACCAAATGGTGCTGCAATGCAAGAGATACAGGAGACTCATTTTCAATCCCTGGGTCAGGAATATCCCTTGGCGGAGGAAATGACCTCCCACTCCAGCATTCTTGTCTGGAAAATTCTGTGGACAGAAGAACCTGGTGGACTACAGTCCACAGGGTCATGAAGGATGGGACATGACTGAGTGAGCACATAGCAGACAGCCAATTATACAATTATATTCTCCTCAGTATTTCAGAATAAGTTCAACTGCTTGTGTTATCACGGCAATGTTAATACAAAGCTGATCAAAAATGGATGAAACATTTATATTGTGCTTTATGATTTACAGTATATTTTCAAAACCAGTCATATTCTTGTTAGCTATGATTACCATTCCCATTTTTTAGATATGCAACCTGAAGCTCAGAGAGAGAAATGCCTACTGAAAGTCATAAGGTTTTTAAGGAAGAAAGCTAAGATCTCACCTCTGGAATGAAACTAAAATTTACCAAGCTAATTTGTATGTCTGGAAATGGTATAAAATGGATGATTGCTAAAGATTATACTCTTAGCTGGTTTGTATTAGAAAGATGGAAAGAACACTTTTTAAAAAAACTTTTGTTTTACAGTAATGGTGATATATTTATATACTGAAAACAAACAATATCAAGGCAATTTATGTCTGTCATCACTATTAGGCACTGCACGATTTTTATAAGGTAGCTGTTATGCTCTTATATTACAGATGAGATAACTGAAGCCTAGAGAGTTTAAGTAATTTATACATATTTATGTTATGCCCACTTTTCAGCTCTGAGATCACAAAATGGTCAGGTATAAAGTCTATGCTTAAATTTGGACATATATATTAAGGTCAGGATGAAGCTTATATAGTGCACTGAAAAGCCTGGGCAAATGTTTTAATCCTTGTACTTTGTCCTAACTTTTGTTGAACTTAGTGATAATAAAGACTATTATCTGAAATGTCTAAAAATACAATAGCCAAGTTAGTGGGAAAAAGTGAATGCAAGTATCTTGAAACATAAAAAGAAAATAAAAGGAAGGAAAATGAAAGAGGAATGTTTATAGAAAAAGTGTTGAAAATTGTTGTTCAGTCACTCAGTCATGTCTGACTCTTTGTGACCCCAAGACTTCTGGTTTCCGTGTCATTCACCATCTCCTGGAGCTTGCTCAAACTCATGTCTATTGAGTCAGTGATACCATCCAACCATCCGGACCTCTGTCTTCCTCTTCTCCTCCTGCCTTCAATCTTTCCCAGCATCAGAGTCCTTTCTAATGAGTGATTTCTTCTCTCTTTTTTTTTTGAATTTATTTATTTATTATTATTATTTTTTTAATTACAATACTGTATTTGTTTTGCCATACATTGACACGAATCAGCCATAGGTTTTGGAGCTTCAGTTTCAGCATCAGTCCTTCCAATGAATATTCAGGACTGATTTACTTTAGGATGGACTGGTTTGATCTGCTTGCAGTCCAAGGGACTCAAGACTGTTCTCCAATACCAGATTTCAAAAGCATCAATTCTTGGGCGCTCAGCTTTCTTCACAGTCCAACTCTCACATCCATACAGGAAAAACCACAGGAAAAACCATAGCCTTGACTAGACGGACCTTTCTTGGCAATGTAATGTCTGCTTTTCAATATGCTATCTAGGTTGGTCATAACTTTTCTTCCAAGGAGTAAGCGTCTTTTAATTTCATGGCTGCAATCACCATCTGCAGTGATTTTGGAGCCCCCAAAAATAAAGTCTGACACTGTTTCTACTGTTTCCCCATCTTTTGCCATGAAGCAATGAGACCAGATATCATGATCTTAGTTTTCTGAATGTTGAGCTTTAAGCCAACTTTTTCACTCTCCTCTTTCACTTTCATCAAGAGGCTTTTTAGTTCCTCTTCACTTTCTGCCATAAGGGTGATGTCATCTACGTATCTGAGGTTATTGATATTTCTCTCGGCAATCTTGATTCCAGCTTGTGCTTCTTCCAGCCCAGCGTTTCTCATGATGTACTCTGCATATAAGTTAAAGAAACACATGCCGCTGCTGCTGCTAAGTCACTTCAGTTGTGTCCAACTCTGTGCGACCCCATAGATGGCAGCCCACCTGGCTCACCTGCCCTGAGATTCTCCCGGCAAGAACACTGGAGTGGGTTGCCACCTCCTTCTCCAATGAAAGTGAAAAGTGAAAGTGAAGTCGCTCAGTCATGTCTGACTCTTAGCGACCCCATGTACTGCAGCCTTCCAGGCTCCTATGCCCATGAATAGAGGCTTTATCTACATCTAGAATGATCATTTATTTTATATGTCACACGTTGTAATCTGCGGTATGTGAGTTTGTGTTGAATGGGGTGAGGAAAAGCAAAATATCCCAAGTATAATACTTTGAGAGTAATAATGACACTTGGAAATAATCCTGAGGGGTCAAAGCTAATTGGAAAGAAATTTGTTCAATAAACACACACACACAAAGTAACCCCCAACATCTCTAGCCCCCTTCCCCAGCTTTCATGCACAAAGCATAACAAATCAAAATGCTTTTGATGTTACTTGTATTGCTGGTCAGTTGTTAAGTCATGTCCCACACTTTGCAACCCCATGGCCTGCCAGGCTCCTCTGTCCATGGGATTCTCTAGGTAAGAAGACTAGAGTGGGTTGCCATTTCCTTCTCCAGGAGATTTTACCCACCCAGGGACTGAGCCCACACCTCCTATATTGTATGTGAATTCCTTACTACTGAGCCATCAGGGAAGCCCATGTTGCATATTAAATCATCAGTTCAAATTCTTGGTATACAAGTAGATACAACAGAGAATTAAATTTAAAAAAAAAAAGAAAGACCAACTTTTGTTCATAATATTGTTAGTCCTTCAGTTCAGTTCAGTTCAGTCACTCAGTCATGTCCCATTCTTTGTGACCCCATGAATCGCAGCATGCCAGGCCTCCCATGTCCATCACCAACTCCTGGAGTTTACTCAGATTCACGTCCATCGAGTCGGTGATACCATCCAGCCATCTCATCCTCTGTCATCCCCTTCTCCTCCTGCCCCCAATCCTTCCCAGCATCAGAGTCTTTTCCAATGAGTCAACTCTTCACATGAGGTGGCCTAAGTACTGGAGTTTCAGCTTTAGCATCATTCCTTCCAAAGAAATTCCAGGGCTGACCTCCTTCAGAATGGACTGGTTGGTTCTCCTTGCAATCCAAGGGACTCTCAAGAGTCTTCTCCAACACCACAGTTCAACAGCATCAATCCTTCGGTGCTCAGCCTTCTTCACAGTCCAACTCTCACATCCATACATGACCACAGGAAAAACCATAGCCTTGATTAGATGAACCTTTTTTGGCAAAGTAATGTCTCAGCTTTTCAATATGCTATCTAGGTTGGTCATAACTTTTCTTCCAAGGAGTAAGCATCTTTTAATTTCATGGCTAAGGTCACCATCTGCAGTGATTTTGGAGCCCAGAAAAATAAAGTCTGACACTGTTTCCACTGTTTCCACGAAGTAATGGGACCAGATGCTATGATCTTTGTTTTCTGAATGTTGAGCTTTAAGCCAACTTTTTCACTCTCCTTTTTCACTTTCATCAAGAGGCTCTTTAGTTCCTCTTCACTGCCTGCCATAAGGGTGGTGTCATCTGCATATCTCAGGCTATTGATATTTCTCCCGGCAATCTTGATTCCAGCTTGTGTTTCTTCCAGTCCAGTGTTTCTCATGATATACTCTGTATATAAGTTAAATAACCAGGGTGATTGTATACAGCCTTGACGTACTCCTTTTCCTATTTGGAACCAGTCTGTTGTTCCATGTCCAGTTCTAACTGTTGCTTCCTGACCTGCATACAGACTTCTCAAGAGGCAGGTTAGGTGGTCTGGTATTTCCATCTTTTTCAGAATTTTCCAGTTTATTGTGATCCCCACAGTCAAAGGCTTTGGCATAGTCAATAAAGAAGAAATAGATGTTTTTCTGGAACTCTCTAGCTTTTCCCATGATCCAGTGGATGTTGGCAATTGATCTCTGGCTCCTCTGCCTTTTCTAAAACCAGCTTGAACATCAGGAAGTTCATGGTTCATGTATTGCTGAAGCCTGGCTTGGAGAATTCTGAGCATTACTTTACTAGCATGTGAGATGAGTGCAATTGTGTGGTAGTTTGAACATTATTTGGCATTGCCTTTCTTTGGGATTGGAATGAAAACTGACCTTTTCCAGTCCTGTGGCCACTGCTGATTTTTCCAAATTTGCTGGCATATTGAGTGCAGCACTTTAACAGCATCATTTGCTATAGACATTTTGACGTCAAATACCTCGAAATAACTAAACTTTAGTGAAGATATCAAATTCTTTATTCCACTTGCAAATGTTTCAGAAAGGATGTTATCTTAGATATAAAGGTTTAAAAAGTGTGTGCTCAGTCACATCCAACTTTTGTGAACCCATGGACTGTAATCTGCCAGGTTCTTTTCTCCATGGAATTTTCCAGGCAAGAGTACTGGAGTGGATTTCCATTTCCTACTCCAATCATAGATGCATAGTGTTATGTAAATATTATAAATAAAATGTATCTTATTAAGTAGTATAAAAACTTTCCCATAATCATTGAAATGGAAAAAGATGCCATTGGAAAACATATTTCAATGAGAAAGAGATTTTAAAATTTCTTCCCTCCCTTTGCCTAACCAAATAATCTGATATCAATTTAGAAGGTAATGCAGTTTTAGCTCTTAGATTTTAGAATGCAAAATACAGTAATTTAAAGGACAATCTTAATTAAAATCAGTTTTTCATAATTTTTTATTAGTGCTCAGTTGTTAAAGATGCTGATTTAGAAAAGCACCTCATTATTCAAAATATTAGGTGGTATAATTGAAAATATAGCTTTCAAATGCTTTATTTATGTAAAAGATTTTACCTTCTTATACAATTTGTTTGCTTAGATATTTTCTCCTTAACTAAACCTCAGCCCCTGAAGAGATAAATGCCCAGGACTGTTCAGATTGAATGTGAACTTGAATGTGTCTGTTCACATTCAAGAGTCAATGACTGATAAAGGAGAAACAGGAAGACCTAAAGAATTGGAGAGAGAAGAGAAGGAAGAAAACTTGGAGGAAAAGCCATGTAATTTTTAATGAACTATTTATTCATATATGATTATTTTTCCCCTGTATTATTCAGGATTATAACTCAGTTATCAGTGATTTTCATGGTGACTTACTATATAATTCAAAACACAGTGTGATGCATTTCTTTGTGGAAATGTGGAAGATGTTATAATAACAATCAGTTGACTTCTGTAAAGCTACATCCACTCTGTGAAACCATATACCATTTATGAAAGGGAGAGAAAAAAGGAAGAGATGAGAGTGAAAGACAGGTGTAAAATATCTTTAGAGCCTATACAAAGAATATTTTATTATTCTGCTTCAATTCAAGGTAAACCTCTGTGTTATTGCGTGACTCCTTTTAGTGGGATTCATCTACTTTTTGTGTACATGGCTTAGAACATGAGAGATCATGGAACAAGTTTTGTAATGTACTCCTTCAAGGAAAACACAACCCATAACATCTATTCACTATCAGCTGAGATAAAATTTCTAATTAAACAGTTTATAATTATCGTGTTTCAAAAATATTGATGCATAATTAAAAATTATTTATTGAAATTTCTAAGTATAGTTTCAAAAATCACATTTTTGAATCAATGTTAAAATTTTGGTGTTAATTACCTAATACATATTTATTCTGCATCTCAAATATAATTCACTGATAAGAAAATACAAGACTTTTTGCTTAAAATGGATTTCCCAGGTAACTCAGTGGTAAAGAATCTACCTACCAATGCAGGAGACACAGGAGATGGAGGTTTGATCCCTGGGTCAGAATGTCAGAATGATCCCTGGAGTAGGAAATGGTAACCCATTCCAGGAATCTTGCATGGAAAATTCCAGGGACAGAGGAACTTGCAGGCTGAAGACCACTGGGTCGACAAACAGTTGGATACAACTGAGTATGCATGCGTGTTTAACATATTGATAGTGAAGGAAGTTTTCCTTTTTACTGTGTGTTTAAAATATTGCTTTTGACAAGGCCCAAAATAATGGGGAGGATTATGGTACAGAAGTACTCTGTGCTTCTCTGAAACAGTAGTAGTTATTTTTCAATCCTGATTTAATACTGATATTGTTAATTACTAACTACAGGATACTGGCCACAAAGTTTAATGCATTTCTCTATTTTGAACAAATAGCAGTACTTATTCCATATTATTGTTTAAGTAGTAAATGAGACAATATCTGTAACATTCTTAGCATAATGTTGCAGATGCCAAAAAGAATTGATTATAATTCCTTAGAGCTATGTCCATAGGAGCCTACCACCGATGGAAAAACGCATATGTTATGCTTCTCCCTATTTTTCTTATTACAGATAGGTTTATTAAGTTCCAGTTTGACCAGATGTTTGAAATACAAGAATGGCAAAAATAAATCAGGAGCGTCTTCTTGTGGTGGGGAAGTTAGCAAGGAACAATTTATTTTTACCCGCTTGACCCTGTGGTAGCAAACTGACCCTCATTTTTCTAATTAATCCTTGATGCTTATAGAAGAAGCATAGATAAATAAATTCAATATTTAGCTCTTAAGATGTGCTGTCACAGAAATTTGAGTCGGTTAGTAGAAAAGGAGTGGGTCTGTGACTTTTAATGCCAAGATAAGAAAATTAAGTTTGTCATGTTTTCTCACTGTGTCAAAGAAACAGGTTTTCTACACCTGGTCAGGCACAGTAAGAAGACTAATCCTATTCAGTGCTGCTGAGATGCAGAGCTAGACAGAAACTGCAAGAACCACAATGGTGTCCGTAAGTATTAAATATCATCTGTTAGGCCCAAGTCGCAAAATCTCCCAATGACCACCAGGGAGCCGATATCCGATGCAAAAGCAAGAGAGTCTTTATTACCAAGCTCAAGCTGGGGCTCCCACTGATACCGATGCAGCGGCTATAGGGAGGAGCCCCGGGTTTTGGGTTACATTGTTTATATAGGGAGTGTTCATGTAAAAAAGAATTTATAGGTAGGGAGAGGTCTGATCGGTCACTTTCTTTCAAAGGGTTGTGCGTTGGTTTTTGATTAGTCCCTATTGCCTAGGTAGACCACGAGTTCCTGAACGTGGAGTCAGGAGATTCTGGTCTGGGGTCCGATTGGCTCGTGGGTGGTGGGGTCAGGTCAGGGGATTTCCAAAGGCTCTTGGATTTCCAAAGGCTCTTTTCACGGAACCTTACAAAATGGAGTTTTTCTGTTAACAAAATGGAGTAGCTTAGATTCTTCACATTCAAGCTAATTTTGATATTTCTAAGTCCACAAGTATTATCCAAGATCATCTGGATAACTTCCAGTACTTTCCCCCAGCACAGCTACTGACTGGCAAATACAACTGGTGAGCCTCAGAAGTTCTTAGCCTTCGATATAGGCTGAAGATCTACACAAGAATCACCAAGCCCTCCCCACCAGCTCAGTGTAGCCTACTCAGCCTGAGAACTTTCTTTGGTGTCCTTGTGGTCATCTTTACCCAAAGAACAGGGCACCCCCTTTCCTCACAGGGAATGTTGATCCAGCACTGGATCTCAGAGTGTAATGATTCAAGGCAACTCCTTGTGTTTGTAAAAGCCCCAGGGCTCCATACATAATTTACTCAAGGCCTTCACAAAGCTGAGACATCAAAATAAGCAAGGTTTGCTAATCTACAAGATTTGTTCCAGGTTACTGTCAGCAAGGCTACTTTTTCAACTGGTCGCCTTTCCTATTAAAAAGAAGAAGTCTTGCGCAGTTATTCTGTTCCATAATTAACCGTACAAAGAGATGTGCTGTGACTGAAGTAGGTATGGGTTACTATGGGAGCACCTACAAAGGTGACAATCTGAATGACTATAGTTGGCTGCAGAGTAGGGGGAAGAAAGAGAACAGGAAAAGGGAAGCTCTCTTCTAAAGCTGGGTTGAGTGATCAATCTTGAAGTAACTGTGATCAGTGGGACAGCAGCTTTCAACCACGAGAATCTGAAAATCATTTATCTTGGCAGGGGCAAAAGGTCAGTGGCTTTAAATGTAGATTTGGATTCAAATTTGGTCTTTACCATACTATATATAAAATTTAGGTCATTTCTCATCTCCTCTGAACTTTTTTTCTTTATCTAAAATTTGGCATAATCATAGGTTTCTGTTATGTAGATTATATTTATCTTTACTGAAAAACAATGGAGGTCCTGACACAGGCTTCCCTAAGGGGTCTCACAAGTATGCTGGGAAATTGTAAGACCACATGGAGAGATAGGATAAGGGGTGGCTATCACGTTAACCCTTGGCTTTCCAGCTTTGATTGCTGCTTCTATCAGTTACAGAACTGACCTCTGACAACTTAGTCTCTCATCTATGAAATGGGAATGTTGGTTGTTTCTGGTTTATGTGGCTGGCTGTGGATTGAATGAGCTATTACTTATGAACATTCAGAAAGGACTTGGGGTGTTTAAACATGCATTTTTAGCATATGTACCTCTGTTATTACTCCTTTTCAGAAACGAAGAAGTTCTGCATTTCAGCTACTTCTGCCTCCTCTTTACCTGGTTAGTTACAGAACTAATCACAATGTTCTTTTCTGTATATCGCTCACGACCTATTTGCTTGATCTTTTTCATTGGCATTGAAGCAGGCTGGAATCTTTCTAACCTTAAATAATTAAAAAAATCTTTTCTCCTTCAAAATAAATTTCCTACCCATCTAGCATCCTGTTTTACCTTCAAAGCCTAGCTTCTTTAAGGAATTTCTTTATCCTTCTCTCATTCTTTACTGCATTCCATCCTGTCTACTGATCTCTCTACTCAGAGAGCTCTTTCTTTTGTGATCACTGATCTTCAAGTCAGTAAGTCCAGAAAATATTTTCTAGTTTTCACTTTGCCCAGTATTTCAGAAGTATTTCACACTACTTCTAAATCAACATTAAACTTCAACTTCTAAATAAAATAAGTGCTACCTTATTATAAAGTAATGTTAGTAATATAATAATAAGTGAGGAGGGCATGGCAACCCACTTAATAGTCTTGCCTGCAGAATCCTGTGGACAGAGAAGCCTGGTGGGCTGTAGTCTGCTGGGTCACAAAGAGTCAGACATGACTGAGAAGACTTAGCATGCATGCATGCACTAATGATGAATAACAGAATATTGCCTCGGTTCATTTGATAGCCCACTCTTCTGACATTATTCTTTCTAACTCACTCTCCCTTCTCAGTCACTCGGATGGTCTATTCTCTTCCACCCTATCTTTAATTGTTGAATTTCTCTATGCTTTGTCCTAAGTCATATATCCTTTCTCACTCAGTGGCTTTCAGTTAAGTGTTCAAACTATATCTATGGCTTCAGTAGTTAGGTACATACTAAATATGTTCATGACTATCTTTCTACATCTCAGCTCTTTCTTTTGAATTCTAGCTCCAAATATATACTTGCCTTTTGTATGTCTCCATATTCAATAGTGAACTTACAGAGCCTTTCTCTACTGGCTCCCATCTCTATGAACCATAACAACATCCATCCAGTTGCACAAGTTGGAAACCTGAGAATTCTTCAAGACATTCTCCTCTCTCATCCCTCATCTCAGAAAATCCTGATGCTCTATTGATTTTACCTCCTAAATGGCTCTCAGACTTTATACCTCTCAGCATCTTCTCTGCCAGGTTCTTAATCCAAGCTGTTATCATCTGTTCCCTCAATTAAGGCAACGCCCTTCTAAGTGGTCCTATTTCCTTTTTGTCCTGCAAATCCTTTCTCCACAGTATAGGAAAATCAATCACTTACTAATGCAAATGCATCTTGTTTGTAACTTTTCAGTGACTTTCCCACTTTCAATATGTACAAACACCATTCAGTCTCTAGCTTTTTATCTTCTAAGAGTTTTCTGTTTTTTTCCCCTCTCTGACCATCCTTCATTTCTGCTAGTGAGCAATACTGCTCCCTGATTCAGACCATCACACACATTGTTCCCTCTGCCCAAACCATTCTTTCTCTTTTCTATCAGACAACCACCCATTTTTGATCTCAATGAAAAGATAAAACTTTTTTTCCCCCAGGGAAATATTAAAGATCATTATCTAGGCTAAGTCAAAGCCCTCATTTATAGCACATTGCACTTGTCCTTCACAACACTTACCAGATTAGTTTCAATAGCTGGTTCTCCCACTAGACTGTACATTTTGATGACAGCAAAATGAGGTCTGTTTTACTCATCATTAAATTCCTAGATTTCTAAAGGGCTGTGAATCCCAAATTCTAGCAACATTATAAAAGTAATTTTTTTCTTCTAGTTTTAGAAGCTATCAATCTGGACTCAACAGCATGTATAATTTCATATTAAAGAAAAAAAAATCAATAACAAAGACAGAAAGCAATTAAACTGCTTAACTTTAAATTCTTATTCTATACAATCCATGGGATTCTCCAGGCCAAAATACTGGAGTGGGTAGCCTTTCCCTTCTCCAGAGGATCTTCCCAACCTAGGTATCAGGTTGAGATCCCCAGGGTTGACCTGGATTGACTTCCCCAATCCAGGTCTCCTGAATTGCAGGCAGATTCTTTACCGGCTGAGCCACAAAGGCAGTCCAAGAATACTGGAATGGGTAGCCTATCCCTTCTCCAGAAGATCTTCCCAACCCAGGAATTGAATTGGGATTCCCCTGCATTGCAGGCAAATTCTTTACCAACTGAGCTACTAGGGAAACCCAATTCTTATTATAAAATACCTAAAATACTTTTAGAAATTCAAATCACCCTCATTGATTTTAATTCCCCTTGAATTTGAGAAAGTTCAGTTGACTGAGTATTCTTAGGACTTGAGTTTTTATTACTCTATGACTTTAAGGGTCATTGTACCTGCAGTAAACCAGAGACTAGTATATGTGAGAAAGTTTTAGAAAAATATACTAATATATTAAAGGAAAAGATCTAATTTTTTTACGTCAATAAACTTTCCTAGTGGGAGAAGGAAATGGCAACCCAATCGAGTGTTCTTGCCTGGAGAATCCCCTGGACAGGGGAGGCTGGTGGGCTGCCCTCTGTGAGGTCGCAGAGTGGGACACGACTGAAGCAACTTAGCAGCAGCAGCAGCAGTGGTAAAATCAAAGCCCCTTAGTGAGTATTCCTCTCAAGCCCTCCAGCGGTGAAATCTCTACTTAGACTTTAATTTTCTTTCTTTGGAAAGCAAAGGTCCAGGTCTCTCAAATAGTTTGGGGACAGCTACAGATAAAAAGAGGAAGGGAAATCCCAGTAAGTTCCAGAATCTTCTAGGTTCAGTTTTGGGTCTCTAGCACCATCCTGTCTCTGGGTGCACGTAAAGAAATGACAGGTTAAGGATACCAAATTGGTGTGGACAAGCATAAAAAGATCTGGGATCTCCTTGTTAAGGTAAAAATCCTACAGTGACCACTTATAACAAATCAAAACTAAATAAACCCCAATAAGCCGGAAAGAAGAGAGCAAAACAATATAGGTTGGTATGGGAATGTGAGATAGACAGGAAAGAAGGAGAGAAGAAAAGAATAAGGGGAGGGAGGAAGGCAGCAACTCTATGTTCTATAAAATCACTAGTTCATGTTATATTTTTGTTATTCTCTCAGAGAAAAAAGTGAAAGTGTTAGTTACTCAGTCGTGTCCAACTCTTTGTGACCCCATGGATTGTAGCCCACCAAGTTCTTCTGTCCATGGAATTCTCCAGGCAGGAATACTGGATTGGTTGCCATTTCCTTCTCCAGGAGTCTTCCCAACCCAGGAATTGAAACCGGGTCTGCTGTGTTGCAGGCAAACTATTTTACTGACTGAGCTACCAGGGAAGCCCTAGGCTGTGTCCTATTTTATTTGGCTTTTTATAAAATATGTTTCCTTTATTTCCTGAATATACGTAATTCCTTGATTGAGCCAACTTTTATTGTATTTATTTTCCATATATCTTGAGTAAATAGTATATCATGCATAATGTATAAACTGATAAAATAACCATTATCTCAGTAGATTCAACAAAGCTATAAGGGATGCGTCAGTACAGAAGGGGATTTCAGGACTACAGAAGCCGACTTCTTCTATGATGTGCCTGTGTCGATGTTGTTTGTAGCACATACAACTCAGGGCAAAAAACTGTCTTTGGCATTTAGGTTTCAAACATGTAAATACTCTAAGCTTATTTTCTAATTTATGTTCCTTCATCCAGGAAAGTTAGATCAGGTTCCACATCATGCCACACCCACTTTGACATTAGATTCATGCTCTTATGTGTATTAGAAATTTTAACTCTTTATGAGTTTTTTCCGGGCTTCCCAGGTAGCACTAGTGGTAAAGAACCTGCCTGCCAATGCAGGAGGCACAAGAGACATGGGCTCAATCCCTGGGTGGGGGAAGATCCCCTGGAGTAGGGGCATGGCAACCCACTCCAGTATTCTTGCCTGGGAAATCCCATGGACAGAGAAGCCTGGCAGGCCACACTCCATAGGGTCACATAGAGTCAGACACACTGAAGTGACTGACTTACCACACATACACACCTGAGTTTATCCAAGTACAACTAAGATAAGTTAATTTTGGCACGGGGTAAAAGTTCATTTATTATCTATGAGATACCTTCATCGTTAACAAGATGAAATGTGGACTTCCCTAAAAGGATTTGTACTTTAATTAAAAAAAAAAAAAAAGTTCAGTTTTCCTTTCTGGAGGGTTGGAGGGAAAGAAATTGAAACTATCTGTGACTTAAAAATACGTAAAAAACAAGGGTGTGTGTGTATGGGGGGAGGATATCCAAAAACTCATAAAGTAAGTAGCATGATTTCTTCTAGATCTTATGTCAGCATAAAAGCCAAGTGGTATAACTGAATATGTTTCTTCCCCTTTAAAGTAATTTTATTTTATAATTTCCCAGCTGATTTCAGGTTACGACAATATGTAAGGCATATATAAAAATGAAAATATAATCATAATTCCTTCACGTTTTCTACTTCAAAAGTGGACTGGTCATTTTAATACATACTTTTAGAGAAATGTGTTTTATAGGAAAGTCCACATGCTAGAATCTCTGCAGTGACCTTAATAGATTGGTATTTGGTGAGGAAAGCCTCTGTTCATTCTGGAGAAATTACTGCTACTATAATGCAAATGAAATGATTGTCCCATTTATTGGTGCATGCATGCTGCTGCTGCTGCTAAGTCGCTTCAGTCAAGTCTGACTCTGTGCGACCCCATAGATGGCAGCCCACCAGGGATTCACAAAGTAAGGACACTGGAGTGGGTTGCCATTTTCTTCTCCAATGCATGAAAGTGAAAAGTGAAAGTGAAGTCGCTCAGTTGCGTCTGACTCTTCGTGACCCCATGGACTGCAGCCCACCAGGTTCCTCCATTCATGGGATTTTCCAGGCAAGAGTTGGAGTGGGGTGCCATGCTAAGTCACTTCAGTCATGTCTGACTCTTTGTCACCTTATGAACTGTAACCCGCCAAACTTCTCTGTCCATGGAATATTCCAGGCAAGAATACTGGAGTGAGTTGCCATGCTCTTTTCTGGAGGATTATCTGAATGCAGGGCTCGAACCATGTCTCTTATGTCTCCTGCACTGGCGCACAGGTTCTTTATCACTAGTCCCACTTGGGAAGCCCCAGGCAGCCTTCCAATGTAACTGAAAAGCTGCTCTACATTATCCCCTCACTCCCGCACTAGTATTTGTTGTGTTGTTTAGTTGCTAAATCATGTCCAAATCTCTGCAACCCATGGACTGCAGCCCGCCAGGCTCCTCTGTCCATGGATTTCTCCAGGCAAGAATACTGGAGTGGATTGCCATTTCCTCCTCTACGGGATCTTCCCCACCCAGGGATCAAATTCACATCTCCTGCATTGGCAGGTGGGTTTTTTACCACTGAGCCACCTGGGAAGCCCCACACTGGTCTTCGCAGGCCTCATATCTTTTGCATTTTATATTTTGTTGTGATTTTGAAGTTACATCTTTTATCTACCCCTATACTCAACACATCTTGGGCCTGAAACTGTTGATCAGTTCACCAAATCAGAATAGCATTTTGTTCTTAGATTCATAGTAACATTTACAGTCATCAGGAGAAATTTTACTTTACTTTCAAAGTCTGTGGAGAGCTGGCGGGCTACAGCCTATGGGGTCACAAGAGTCAGACAGGACTTAGCGACTAAAACACTACCACCATAAACTTCTTGGGCTTCCCTTGTGGCTCAGCTGGTAAAGAATCCACCTGCAATGTGGAAGACCTGGGTTCAATCCCTGGGTTGGGAAGATCCCCTGGAGAATGGAATGGCCACCCACTCCAGTATTTTGGCCTGGAGAATTCCATGGTCTGTACAGTCTGTGGCTAAGTCACTTCAGTCATGTCTGACTCTGTGTGACACCATAGTAGGCAACTCACCAGGCTCCCCAGTCCCTGGGATTCTCCAGGCAAGAATATTGGAGTGGGTTGCCATTTCCTTCCCCAATGCATGAAAGTGAAAAGTGAAAGTGAAGTCGCTCAGTCGTGTCCAACCCTCAGCAACCCCATGGACTGCAGCCTTCCAGGCTCCTTCATCCATGGGATTTTCCAGGCAAGAGTACTGGAGTGGGGTGCCATCGAGGTTGCAAAGAGTCGGACATGACTGAATTATTTTCACTTTCACTTTCAAAGTCTTGTAGGACATTTAACTCAGCCTCCTGACACAATTTCGAAGGCCTACTGAATCAGAGGGAACCATGATTTTCTCCCTGAAGTTATAATGGCATTAACTCCTGAAATTGTTATGTTCTCATAGATTTTACAACCTCCTTCTGCCTATTTTATCATCTATCTATCTATCCATTTATTTTTCTTTGTCTATCTCCTATCAAAACTGGCTAGGTCTTCCTAACACTAGATGAAATAAATTGTATTTATAATGGGATACAAATATTCTCATGTGATCCCAGCCCCCTGATCAGACCACAGCCTCTCTAACAGTTTTATATAGGTATGTCCACTAGGCAACAGTTATTACAGATTGGTCCTTCTAAAAATATATCCAGCTTATGCCCATTAATGGACTTAGTAAGAAGATTAGCTCTGAATTCTTGCTGTCACTATCACCACCACCAAATCAAAGTCTAGATTTGTGGCACTCCCCTGCAACAAGCAAGGCATCTTTCACCAGGTCATTTTCACTTGGCAAAGCCCTCTGTAGACCTATACCCCATGTGTCTTTTCTCCTCAGCACTTAATTATGATCATCAAACTATTGGCAGTTATTATTGCATGAAGGTTAAAAGTTTCATCAGATGTTAATGAGGCCAAGCAAAAGTGCAGCTATTGTCTCTTTCATTAATTTCCTTATTAACTGCTCCTTTACTCTCCATGGCTGATTGTTACTGAAAGGACACGAATTTAGTACCAGGTTTATTTTCCCACTGAGGAAGAGGTGCTTCATCAAGTCAGACCAGCGATTATTTTCCTTAAAAGTCTTCAACATATGGCTAGTTATTTTCTAATCTCCCTGTGATTTCTGGCTAAAAAGTATTAACCAGAGATCATGAAAACTCTCAATTAACAAATGGCTCTCTATTGTTGAAAGTGTTTGTATAAGTGGACAAGCTTTCTGATGGAACTCTTCGTGTTCTCTGCTTAATTTCAGCGTGACTTAACATTGTACTGAGATTTTTCCTTCAATGGTATGGAGTAGAACCTATTTTTAATTCAAAGGAATAAAGGACATTGGCTAGGATCCACATTTGTGGGTATTTTCAAGTTATTAAATTAAAGGCTAATAGTCTTGCTAACTGTTTAAGATCATTGTACTCATTCATAAGCCTTTCGGCATTATTAGATTTTAATTTTGCAACACTACATCAATACAGAGTTTAAAAAGAAGATATATTTACCTTATTTCCTTTAAATTGCAATTAACCTACTTGTATTTGCCACTTATTTGAAGGTTTCTTGTATTGGTTAGCTTTGCTCTGGTTTAAAAAGAAAAAAATTCCATATCTTCGCTGGCTTATGTTGTGTCTCACATTGAGCCTTCCAACAACATACTATTTCTCACCATGTGCTGTGCTTCATTTCTAGTTTACGCTGGAAGAGCAGCTTCTGCTTGGAATATGTCACTCTCATGGCAAAAAAAAATGGCCTAGGAACTTTGATTTGTAAGTGGTATCATTCATGTACACTCATATCCTATTGTTCAGATCCATTCACATGGCCAAAGTCAATGTGAATTTGTATTCCTCCTATAGGAAAGACACTTGGCAAGTCATAGAGCAATGGAAGAGGATATAACATTCTTTACAGGGAAGTGAGAAGTGAATAATTTGGGATAATGGTAAATCTACAGCAATAACCAATACTCTTTTCAGTTTATCTGGGACCTACATTTGTTCTGTTTGTTGGAATACCCAAATATATGTTTTAGTGCTCATCCCAAATGGTATAATAAACACAGACACAAGTCACTGGTTCTCCTGGAAATTTTGGCCAAGGAACATCTTAGCCTATTGGCAAAATATTTAATAACATTTATTTAAGTTATTTTCCCAATAACAAGACAATTAACTCAGTTGATGACAGATCTGATCACCTTACATGTGAGGTGGTTCCTACAAATTGGGGATTCTCATTCCCTCTGGCCATAAATCCCAAGACCATTGAAACTAATAAAAGCCCTAATACGAATAATGAAATTCCATGGACGATCACTGACTACCACCTAAAATGCAAGCTTATCACAGTAACCATCAGAAAGAGCATACCTGAGCTAGTTTAAGGAATCTACCTACCTTTCAGGTATGTGGAGATAATCTATTCTTTTATCTGGTTCTGCTTTTATTTTCTAAGCACATTTATGTATTTTAAGCAAGTCAGAGTTCTTTCTTCACTGATTTGCTTTTTGAAATTGAGAAGTACCTCAATCTTGCCTGTGGTCACTGTGATAGTGCTTTAATTTTTTTTTCTCTTATGGGCTATCATGAAACTGAAATTTCATCTAAAATTGTAGAATCTCTGATTGGTTCTCAATCAGTCCTATTCTACTCAATGCTGGAGACTAGTAAGATCACCTGGAATCTTTCATGGCTTCATATTACTGATAGTCTCAGTTATTTACACTCCTAACAGTGTTTTGACTTTGAATGGACACGTCTAATAGCTTTGGACTCTTCAAGGTCTATATCTTACTGTTCTTATTCATCTTTAGTTTTATATGTCATGCCCTCTTTCTCTTAAGTCTATCTAACTGATCTATTCTTAGTACAAAAATTGGACATATAACCACAATACCTTCCTCTATGCTTGTGTGTGTATGTGCGTGCTCAGATTCTCAGTCTGACTCTTAGTAACCCTATGGACTGTAGTCCACCAGGCTTCTCTGTCCAGGGAATTTTCCAGGCAAGAATACTACATCGGGCTTCCATTTCCTACTCGAGGGGATCTTCCTGACCCAGGAATCGAACCCACCTCTCTTGTGTCTCTTGCATTGGCAGGTGGATTTTTTAACATGGCACCACCTGAGAAGCTTATTTTTTTCATAAATAGGTCTTCCTAACATCCTTCTCCTGTCAGCATCAATGGGGTAGTAACAGTTATATCATAGTGATTTGACTGACAAAAATACATGCTATTTACATTAATCATGTGCACTCATACCCACTGAGAGGAATAATTTAATACAAAATGTGGTCCCTGTTGTTACAGGGACCACACATCCAATTGCCCAGGTCAGTGCTGGTTTATGTTTATTGTTTTATGAGTGTACCAGTTTGGAAAACAAAGTATGTGGTTACCCTAGTTATCGTGGATATAGTATCTAATACAAAGCTGGACTTATCCTTGACTTCTCTTTTGTGCATGTCTTCTTAGTACTTCCCTTTAAAGGTAAATTCACACACTGTCCAAGCATTGAATATGCCAGTTTTATTTCCCCTTACCTTCACACACAAACTGTGTCATTCTGCAATATACTGAAGAGAACCTGGAAAATGTTTCTGTTGACTTAAATTTTCCACATCAGCACAAACATATTATGTAGTTGCTTCACCCATTTGGAAGAGGTTCCTCAATTGTTTCCATTATTGATTTATTTTTCAACTTCCAGAAATTGCGGTAACTATCTGGCTGAGTTAGTTCACTCTCTTGAATCGTCCCTGAACTTAATATCAAGCTTACAGGTTACAATTAAATGAATGTCTCCTTCCAGTCCCATATGTAAAGAACTAGAACATCTTTTGTTGCTGTTTTCCCCTTGGGGTATCTCTCAGTTTCCTTGGTGGTGGTTTAGCTGCTAAGTCATGTCCGACTCTTTTGTGATCCCATGGACTGTAGCCTGCCAGACTCCTCTGTCCATGGGATTCTCCAGGCAAAAATATTGGAGTGGGTTGTCATTTCCTTCTCCAGGGGATCTTCCTGACTCAAGGATGGAACCTGAATCTCCTGCATTGCGGATGGAATCTTTACCCTTAATCCACCAGGGTTTTTCCTTATATAAAAAATTTACTGATTAACAAGGTTCATAGCAACAACCATAATCTGGGTTTCTAAGATCTACTGTTATAATTGGCACTTACTTAAAAATCAAGGCTCAGCCTAGTTGTGTTCACTTGGCAAAGGAGACAGGATACCTCAGAAAGGTTTCTGGAAAGCCAGATGAATTCTTACAGGCTATTCCAACCATGGTTCTTGAGTCAGGAGTCCATCCAACAACAAGGAAAGGAGTAACCAAAGTTGAATGGGCAATATAGGTCCAGCTTCCTAGACCCCAAACCCAAAGCCAAAACCCCAGTAACCTTCTAAGACTTCTGTGCAAGAGCCTAAATAAAATTTCCAAACCTTATGGATGTATTTACTGCCTCAGAATATTGTGTGACCATTGCACAGGCCTCATCTGATTTACATGGAAGTAATGGGTGTTTTTGAACTGTGGTGTTGGAGAAGACTCTTGAGAGTCCCTTGGACTGCAAGGGGATCCAACCAGTCCATTCTGAAGAAGATCAACCCTGGGATTTCTTTGGAAGGAATGATGCTAAAGCTGAAACTCCAGTACTTTGGCCACCTCATGCAAAGAGTTGACTCATTGGAAAATACTCTGGTGCTGGGAGGGATTGAGGGCAGGAGGAGAAGGGGAGACAGAGGATGAGATGGCTGGATGGCATCACTGACTTGATGGACATGAATCTGAGTGAACTCCGGGAGTTGGTGATGGACAAGGAGGCCTGGCATGCTGCAATTCATGGGGTCTCAAAGAGTCGGACATGACTGAGTGACTGAACTGAACTGAACTGAACTGAACTGAATGGAACAAAGTAAACTCTGCTGCTTAGTCACTCAGTTGTATCTGACTCTTTGTGACCCCATGAACTGTAGCCTGCCAGGCTCCTCTGTCCTTGGGGATTCTTCAGGCAAGAATACTGCAGTGGGCTGCCATGCCTTCCTCCAGGGGACCTAACCAACCCAAGGACTGAACCCAGGTTTCTCGCATTTCAGGTGGATTCTTTACTATGAGCCACTAAGGAAGTAGACTCTATCTGCTTTTATGAGAACAAACAAACAAACAAACAAACAAACCTTAAAACAACTGATTAAAGTCTGATTCCATTTGAATGACCAAAGTTCTCCCAATCCCCCAAGCTCCCACCATGCCCCTGGCTCTGTTTTGTAGTTCCATGACCTTGGTAACATTCTTGATGGTCAAGGTATGCCATGGATTGATTTAGTTGCATCAGTATGCAAGATTTAATAAACAGTTAACTATCCATGACATATTATTCAAAAAGAAAGCATTACCTTGAGTATGTTCACAGCTTTGATGCATGCCAAATATTACCCAGTATAGCATACTACCAAACTAATGAGCTGTCAGAGTGTATGTAGTCACTGGATCTGTAGCAGTTTTGCTTTAATTTTAGCTGTTTTAATTCCTTTTATACTAATATTAAAAGTTTAATGATACAAAGCACAAGAGAATATGAGAGCTATAGTTTTATTTATAGTCCCGTTTGTTTAAGGAATTTATTAAAAAACAACAACAACAACAACAACAGAAAATTAGAGTCAAACTAGTTAGTCCATAATTGAAACAATATGAAATCTAAACTACAGGATTTTAATGAAGTAAAACAGGGAGATGTTATTCTGCTTACCTAAATCAAAAGGGCAAAGATAAACATTTTGTTTGCAATGGAAAAAGGATACTTTGATTCAAAAGCAATTTGTTTTGTCAATTTCAAGGCAATAATTGGATTATCCTCTTGGGAATGTTCTTCACTCTTATTAGCTAATTCCTATTTTTCTTTCCAGTCTCAGTTGGAAAGTTGCCCATTCAGAGATTCTCTCTTCAGATTATGTCATGCTAGTAGGAGAATTTGTAGAATAGGTAAAAAGAACTTGGATTTAACCAATTCTCCTAGTTGGTAGTATCATTTTTAGAATACTTCACCCTTTTATTCTTTTATTCCTGAAAGGCGGTTTAGATATTTCTTCACCAGACTGATTCAAATCATCATCAATCTACTTGAGAAATTTATCTCAAGGAATAATATACCTATTATTTTTTTTAGTTCTTTCTTCTCAGTAACTTGACTAAAAAATAAATAAATAAATAACAAAAAAAACCAGACCAGTTTGGTAAATTTACTTTTAATACATTTCTTTTCAAATAATGCATACAACATTAAAAAAAAAAAAAAAAACCTAAGATCATGGCATCCAGTCTTATCACTTCATAGCAAATAGAAGGGGAAAAAGTGGGAGTAGTTGCAGATTTTGTTTTCTTGGGTTCCAAAATCACTGCTGATGGTGGAGACTGCAGCAAAGAAATTAAAAGAGGCTTGCTCTTTGGAAGGAATCCTATGACAAACCTAGACAACATGTTAAAAAGCAAAGACATCATTTGTCTGAAAAGGTCTGTGCAGTCAAAACTATAGTTTTTCCAGTAGTCATGTATGGTGAAAGCTAGACCATAAAGAAGGCTGATAGCCAAAGTACTGATGCTTTTGAACTATGGTGCTGGGAAAGACTCTTGGGAGTCCCTTAGACTGCAAGGTGATCAAAGAAGTCAATCCTAAAGGAAATCAGTCCTGAATATTCAATGGAAGGACTGATGCTGAAGCTGAAACTCCAATACTTTGGCCACCTGATATGAAGAGCCAACTCATTGGAAAAGACCCTCATGCTGGGAAAGATTGAAGGCAAAATAAGAAGAGGGTGGCAGAGGATGAAATGGTTAGACAGTATCACTGACTCAATGGATGTGAATTTGAGCTAAATCTAAGAGATAGTGGAGGACAGGGAAGCCTGGTGGGCTACAGTCCATGGAGTTGCACAGACTCTGACATGACTTAGCGACTGAACAACAACAAATATTTAATTGATAGAAATCCAGTGAACAGATTTTTGTATGTAAGGTATTAATGGAATCATTAGTCAGTCAGTTCAGTCTCTCAGTCGTCTCCAACTCTTCATAACCCTATGGTCCACAACACTTCAGGCCTTCCTGTCCATCACCAACTCCTGGAGTTTACTCAAACTCATCTCCATTGAGTCAGAGATGCATCCAACCACCTCATCCTCTATTGTCCCTTTCTCTTCCTGCCTTTACTCTTTCCTGGCATCAGGGTCTTTTCAAATGAGTTAGCTCTTCACATCAAGTGGCCAAAATATTGGAATTTCACCTTCAACATCAGTCCTTCCAATGAACACCCAGGACTGATCTTCTTTAGGATGGACTGGTTGGATCTCCTTGCAGTCCAAGGGACTCTTAAGAGTCTTCTCCAACACCACAGTTCAAAAGCATCGATTCTTCTGCACTCAGCTTTCTTTATAGTCCAACTGTCACATCTGTACAATTACTGGGAAAAACATAACCTTGACAAGATGAATCTTTGTTGGCAAAGTAATGTCTCTGCTTTTTAATATGCTGTCTAGCTTGGTTCCAAATAGGAAAAGGAGAACGTTAAGGCTTCATACTGTCACCCTGCTTATTTAACTTATATGCACAGTACATCATGAGAAACACAGGGCTGGAGGAAGCGCAAGCTGGAATCCAGATTGCCGGGAGAAATATCAATAACCTCAGTATGCAGATGACACCACCCTATGGCAGAAAGTGAAGAGGAACTAGAAAACCTCTTAATGAAGTGAAAGAGGAGAGTGAAAAGTTTGGCGTAAGGCTCAACATTCAGAAAATGAAGATCATGGCATCCGGTCCCGTCACTTCATGGGAAATAGATGGGGAAACAGTGTCAGACTTTATTTTGGGGGCTCCAAAATCACTGCAGATGGTGATTGCAGCCATGAAATTAAAAGAGGCTTACTCCTTGGAAGGAAAGTTATGACCAACCTAGAAAGCATATTGAAGAGCAGAGATATTACTTTGCCAACAAAGGTCCATCTAGTCAAAGCTATGGTTTTTCCAGTGATCATGTATGGATGTGAGAGTTGGACTGTGAAGAAAGCTGAGCACTGAAGAATTGATGCTTTTGAACTATGGTGTTGGAGAAGACTCTTGAGAGTCCCTTGGACTGCAAGGAGATCCAACCAGTCCATTCTAAAGGAGATCAGCCCTGGGTGTTCTTTGGAAGGAATGATGCTAAAGCTGAAATTCCAGTACTTTGGCCACCTCATGCGAAGAGCTGACTCATTGGAAAAGACTCTGATGCTGGGAGGGATTGGGGGCAGGAGGAGAAGGGGACAACTGAGGATGAGATGGCTGGATGGCATCACCAATTCGATGGACATGAGTTTGAGTGAACTCCGAGAGTTGGTGATGGACAGGGAGATCTGGCATGCTGCAATTCATGGGGTCACAAAGAGTCGGACATGACTGAGTGACTGAACTGAACTGAACTGAAGTTGGTCATAAGTTTCCTTCCAAGGAGTAAGCATCTTTTTAATTTCATGGCTGCAGTCAACATCTGTGGTGATTTTGGAGCCCCCAAAACAAAGTCAGTCACTGTTTCCACTGTTTCCCCAGCTATTTGCCATGAAGTGATGGACCAGATGCCACAATCTTAGTTTTCTGAATGTTGAGTTTTAAGCCAACTATTTCACTCTCTTCTTTCGCTTTCATCAAGAGGCTCTTGAGTTCTTCACTTTCTGCCATAAGTGTGTTGTCATGTGCATATCTGAGGTTATTGATATTTCTCCGAGCGATCTTGAATCCAGATTGTGCTTCATCCAGCCCAGCATTTCTCATGATGTACTCAGCATATAAGTTAAATAAGCAGGGTGAATACATACAGCCTTGAAATATTCCTTTCCCGATTTAGAACCAGTCTATTGTTCCATGTCCAGTTCTAACTGTTGCTTCCTGACCTGCACACAGATTTCTCACGAGGCAGGTCAAGTGGTCTGGTAGTCCCATCTCTTGAATAATTTTACACAGTGTATTGTGATCCACACAGTCAAAGGCATAGGCATATTCAATAAAGAAAAAAATGGATGTTTTTATGGAACTCTTGCTGTTTTGATGATCAGGGGATGTTGACAATTTGATCTCTGGTTCCTCTGCCTTTTCTAAGGCCAGCTTGAACATCTGGAAGTTCATGGTTCACATATTATTGAAGCCTGGCTTGGAGAATTTTGAGTATTGCTTCACTAGTGTGTGAGATGGCTGCAGTTGTGTGGTAGTTTGAGCATTCTTTGGCATTGCCTTTCTTTGGGATTGGAATGAAAACTGACCTTTTCCAGTCCTGTGGCCATTGTTGAGTTTTCCAAATTTGCTGGCATATTGAGTCATGAAGCAATCCAAAAGAAGAGCATCCAACATGCAAATTGATTGGTGCCTCTATAACAAAAGGAAAGAATAGTCTGGCACAGGCCTTGTAAGGACATAGCAGAAGGCAGATAAGGAGAGAAGCTTCTTGATAAACTAAATGTGCTAGCACTTTACTCTGGGACATCTAGCTTCCAAAACTGTGAGGAAAATAATTTCTGTTGTTTCAAGTCACTCAGTCTATGATATATGATTATGGGAGCCCTAGCAAATTAATGCACTCAGTATTCACTTGTTGGCTAGATGCTAAGTCACTCCCAACTCTTTTGCTACCCCATGGACTATAGTCTGCCTAGCTCTTCTGTCCTTGGAATTTCCCAAGCAAGTATGCTACAGAAGGTTTCCATTTCCTTTCCAGGGTATCTTCTTGACCCATGGATTGAACCCAAGTTTCTTCCATTGGTAAGCGGATTCTTTACTGCTGAGCCACAAGGGAAGTCCAGATATTCACTAAAAGCTACCTAGTATCTGAAGATGTTGACATTTTTTTAATATTTAAGTAAATCTTTGTGCTGCTGCTGCTGCTGCTAAGTCACTTCAGTCGTGTCCGACTCTGTGTGACCCCTTAGACAGCAGCCCACCAGGCTCTGCCGTCCTTGGGATTCTCCAGGCAAGAACACTGGAGTAGATTACCATTTCCTTCTCCAATGCACCAGGACTTCCCTGGTAGCTCAGCGGTTAAAGCATCTGCGTACAATGCGGGAGACCCAGGTTCAATCCCTGGGTTGGGAAGGTCCTCTGGAGAAGGCAATGGCAACCCACTCCAGTACTCTTGCCTGGAAAATCCCATGGATGGAGGAGCTTGGTAGGCTACAATCCATGGGATCACAAAGCGTCGGACACGACTAAGAGACTTCACTTCTCCAATGCATGAAAGTGAAAGTGAAGTCGCTCAGTCGTGTCTGACTCTTAGCGACCCCTACCAGGCTCCTCCATCCATGGGATTTTCCAGGCAAGAGTACTGGAGTGGGTTGCCATTGCCTTCTCCGAAATCTTTGTGCTAGCTGCTTCTAATGAAATCAATACAGTTTAATCCAGTATATATCTGAACCGTTAGTCCACAACTCAAAGCAGCATTTTATTTATGACTTTATCAGTCACTATAGTCGAGTCTGTCAAAGTTTAAAGAATTACAGGAAGGATTTAATACTTAGGAAATGTATATATTGTGTTTATTCTCCCTCTGCTCAAGAGTTGCCTTTGGATTTCCATATCATCAGGGATTTAATACAATTTGATTCAGACACCCAATTTCACCAACAGAAAATTTGTTGTTCTTCAAATTTTATAGCTTCTGATTTCTCCCTCTCTCTCTTTTAAATTCCCACAAGGCTCCTCAATTCTTTTAGATCTACCTAGGGAATTTAATCACTTCCGCAACCCACTCAGGACCCACAACACTGTAGCCTAGAGCATAATCCTAGCCAAATTCAGTCACCAGGTATGTCATTATATTTGTAGTGTTATTGAATATTTTTTCAGGATCTTAATATGGTGAGTATTTAGGAGACCTCAGACAAATTGGAGGTTGAGAATGTGATGATTTACATTATATTGCTCACACTAAGGGCCCCTCCACCAGTGGTAAAGGAACTGCCTGCAATGCAGGAAACATGAGAGACTTCCTTCTGTGGGTCAGGAAGATCCCTGGGAGGAGGGCAGAGCAACCCACTTCAGTATTCTTGTTTGGAGAATCTCATGGAAAGAGGAGCCTTGTTGGCCACAGTCCACAGCAACGCAAAGAGTTGGACACAACTGAAGTGATTTGGCACACTCACCCTAGAGAATACTACTTACTCTTCTGGAATCTCTTACTTGACCTCTCAACATTGTTCAAGCTCCAGGAAGATGGTTCTTTCTGATTAGCATAACCCCTGTTTTCCTTTTTATTTCTTCAGTGTTTTAAGCTATTATCTCTTGGATGATTTTCCCAATAAGCCAATTTGTCATTCTCACTCTTAACTCTTAATTTATCACCATTTTTAATGTGATTGTACGGGTAATTTTAAAAACAAAATCTTTATTTATATGTTTTATTAATTTTATCTTATCTTCGTTAATTGGAATTATGTTGTAAGTATTTCCTAATATCATTAATTATATTCTAAAATATTTTCAATGATTAAAATATATTATTTGAATGCTCCATAGTTTATTAACTATTGTCCTTCAATTGAACATATTACCAGATCCCATTTTTTTAATGCAATTAAAAATAACACTGATATGAGCAACTTTGAACATAAATCTTTTAGTGAATTTTTGACTATTTTCTTATAATTGATATCTAAAAGAGGACTGCTAGTTCAAAGTTATAAAATATATTATTGCTTTTCTAATAATTCTAAAAGTCAATCACTTCCATATATATTGTAATGCATTATTTTAACTATAGCTATCACTATAGTCCAGTATAAAAGAATATTATACAATGTGCAATGACTAGAAACTTATAGTTTATAAATTATATCTTGGAAAAATTTCCTATATGTGTATAGACAGGCCATCTACAAATAGAATGTACATATATCATATATTTATAAATAAATGTGTATCTGTATATATCAATACTTCTTAATTTATGTGAGTAATATGCATTTCATTTTTAAAACAGCTGTATGCACTTCAATTTATGGAGATAAAAATTAATCAATTTTGTATTGATGAAAATTTAATATATTTCATTATATTATTACAAATCTTGCTGCAGTTAATACACTTCTACATATAACCTTTTGTAGATTGCTCTTTATAGCATTTCCTAGATTGCTGGTCAGAGCATATTCACATTTTAAAATTTAATGAATTTGAACAAATAGCTTTCCAAAATTGCTCAATTACTTTCTATTCAGCAGTCTAGTTGAATAGATTTTCAAGTTTTCTTTTTCTACAAGTCATATCATATATTTTATTAATATTGATACAACAGATGAATTGATGGATAAGAACTTAGTAGAAGATTATGTGTATATCTTAGAATATTCTACTAAAGGAATGCAATATTTCTTAAGTTTAGATACCATTTAGTTTTATCTTAAATAAAAACACATATTCAATAGACAAATTTATAATACACACATGCATATGCACATTTATTAGTCTGTTAGGGTATAGTTATATTATAAAATTTAGGATTGCACGAGCCATCTTCATGTCATAGATCAATTTATGTAGCCTAGAAATTGCCTGTCTTTTGAAAATTATAAGAACTTGCCTTAAAAAAAGTTGTCTAGGGACTTCTCTGGTTTTCTGGTGATTAAGACTTTGCACTTCCAATGGAGGGGGCACTGGTTGAATCCCTGATCAGGGAACTAATATCTGACATGCCTCATGGCATGGCCAAGAAAAACAACAACAACAACAACAACAACAACAACAAAAACCAGCCTTAGAGCCTTTGCAGACATTTTTATTTTACTTTTTGTGTTTCTTCCCTAGACCATTCTTATTTGCTTGCTTTTTTAGGCTATCAATAGCTGAAAAACTCATATTACTTTTCTGGTTTATATAAACAAAGCTCATGAATTTCTACTTCCCTATGGTTTTTGGCATTACTCAGTTATCTAGTCTGGTAGCTTGCTTATTATTTGAGCATGGTAGAAGTTAGCATCCTTCTCATTAATATATTGTAGTTAAGAATTTCAATATATGAGAAATGTTTAACAGATGCCAACTCTCTGAAGGTGTGTAAAGAGACTCAGATTCAGGTGGATTTAAGATAACAATACTAGACCTGAGAGAAATCCCTCATGCTATTGTCTGATACATATTGTTGCATAAAAATTTGGATGGTCAATGCAAGCAATGTTTCCTACTTATTTACTGTGTTCCAATAGAAAAATGCTGAGCTGCTGACCTTTATATTTTGAGAAAATTCACCCTCTTCCAAGTAAAGTGTGTATATTGAAATCATTACAATTTTCTGTATCAGTGTCCCTTTTCTTTGAGAATGAGGATGCGAATTGTGTGGGCAGAGAGAATGTGTATATTTTGCAGATGAAGATGCCTCTAAATAGTTTAGAAAGTTATAGGAGAAAAGTGTTCACACTTTAATAATCCTCAGTGAAGTTGTACCTACAATTAGTGTCACATCGTGAGTTCTAAGACAAAAGGTAACACAGAGACATATTGGTTACTTTACCTAAAGTATCATTATTTTACATCCATTTGTATGGGGCTTTCCTGATAGCTTAGTGGGTAAAGTGGGGAAGGAATCTATCTGCAATGCAGGAGACACAGAAGATGTAGGGTTGATCCCTCAGTTGGGAAGATCACCTGGAGAAGGAAATGGCAACCCACTCCAGTATTCTTGCCTGAAAAATCCTATGGACAGAGGAGCCTGGTGGGCTACAGTCTAAAGGATGGCAAAAAAAGTCAGACACAACTGAGCAAGTAAACATGTCTATCACAGTACGCATATATTTCTTCACTGGAGTATCAATAATAGGATTTTCAATTACATTATTTTACTGTAGTTTGATACGTCAGTAATAATGATAATGTTTCAGCATCATTACTGTGCTTAGACACACCATTAATACTTGGTGATTATTTTCCATTGAATACTTATTTATTCTATATATTTATAAATAGTAATGTTTCTGCTTCCAACAATTATATTTTTTCATGGAAACATACAGTGACAGTGAAAAAAATTCATTAAATAAAACTGTTTGTCACAATAAAAGTTTCCTGGAAACATCATACCCATTATATCCATTATAAGGTATCATAGTAGAGGCTCAGTGTGGGTCTCTATTGCTGGCAATTCCTTTATTCAGTAACACCAGTAGATAATCTTTGGTTTGATGGGGTCCATGCTATTTGTCCCTTACCTCTCCCGTGTAATGCTAATCATTATAATTCCAGTGCATAAGCACTGGATTGGTGGCCTAAGACAGAGACCTGCTGAAATCTACCCACCCGTTGTCTACTTGCTCATGTTCCCAGTCCTTAGGTCCATCTGCATAGTTCCTTCCCAGGTCTCCTTGTCATCAATATTTCAATATCATCCTTCCCAGTCCCCTGATGAATAAACTAAGCCAATCTCTGTTGCCATAGGTATGTATATCCTTACTCAGGTCTTTTCAAAATAGCCTGCGCCCAGTGGGAGAATTTCTTTCACTATTCTCTTCTGTCTTTGAGAAAGGATCATTTTTGAGAATGTTAGTGCCAAAGCAGCCCATTTTTAGCTTTTAGCCTCACAACATGCTGACCCATCCAGGAAACAAGTCCAAATTCTTGCACCCTTCATCAGCTCCTCAAAGGGTAGAGATATCAGCTGCGAGAGAGGTTTGGTGCAACATCGGTAGGGGTGCGGAGCAGCTGACTTGTGCCGCTTATGCTCCCTGAGTCCTCTGCAGCCCACTTCCACTGTAGGCTGAACTGCTCGTGAGCTCACCCATCATTGTGTGGGCATGACAGTATCTACTTCATAACAGGGATGTTTGGTGACAACATGTGATCATTTGCCGTTTCATAGTCAGATGCCCTTTTCTACTAGGGTCCAGGAGCATGCCAAGAATTGATTTTAAAATGTTGGCTAGGGACTTCCTTGGTGGTCCAGTGCTTAAGACTCTGTGCTTTCACTGAATAGGGCACAGGTTTGAGCCCTGGAAGAACTAAGATCCTACATGCTTCATGCTTGAGCCAAAAAAAAAAAAAAAATACACACACACAAGAAAAATTAAAAAACATGTTGTATAGTTTTCTGCCACAGTTGTAATTGCCTTTCTCCAGAGTCCTAGTGTCTGTCTGCACTTTGACTATCGTAATTAAGACCTGTCAGTCTTAGCAAATACCTAGCAAATCTGTGTGGCATTTTTCTACCAGATAAACCTCAAGTACCCTGAGATCTGTAGATTTATAAGACCAAAATGGCAGGACTTTGTATAACATACTCTAGAACGGATGCAAACCTTTTTCTTGTCCTGTCTTATTCAAACCTAGCACACTTACACAACAATAAATGGGTTGTGGCAGTATTCCACAGCTTGGAATACGCTGATATCAAAACCTAAAGATGTCTTCCAACCTTTAAGTTTTTTCTTAGTTGTAGGAGGCACAGGCTGCAATGACTTAACCTATACCTTGGAGTAGGACTTCCCTGGTGACTCAGACGGTTAAACGTCTGTCTACAGTGCGGGAGACCTGGGTTCGATCCCTGGGTTGGGAAGATCCCCTGGAGAAAGAAATGGCAATCCACTCCAGTACGATTGCCTGAAAAATCCCATGGACAGAGGAGCCTGGTAGGCTACAGTCCATGGGGTCGCAAAGAGTCGGACACGACTGAGCGACTTGACTTTACTGTACCTTGGAGTAGAATGTCCTAGTATGCCCCAGATAACGGGACCATAAGAACTTTATCAATACAGCAAGCTCATAAGCCTTTGCAGGTTCACCTTGCATCCTCTAGAGTACAGTGTGTTACCAAGTCTTTCACAATGCTTGCCATTTCTGGCTCATCAATCACAGTTAACATGCTGTCAAGAGTGGACCAATATGATGTTGATAGTGGGGTAAGTTTCCAAAATAGAAAATGTAGGAAGGAATAACTAGAACATGTGGTTCATAAGGTACATTTTGAGTTTCAGATGCCAGTAAGAATCAGAACTGAAGATGTCAAGACATTCTTCCAAGACTTATGGCAAGGAATCAATTTCTATCAGAATAGTTGTAAATATAGTTCAGTAAAGGTATCAAAGAAAATAAGAGCTGTGTAATAGAAAGTGCCCAAATTTGAGGAATAAAAAGGAAAAAGAAACTTCACTTTCTGAAAGCTTTTTTGGGAAAAAAAAAAAACACACACAAAAACTCTCATTTTCTTTTAAACTTGGCAGAGTCCTCCCTTGCACCGTTAAATATAAATCAAAGAATTGAACTCTTAGATAATGCTGCAGTTTGACTAACTTTCAGAAAGAAAAGCATATGAAAGTTGTCTAGAAGATTCATTTATTAGCTAAAGTCACCAAGACACTATCATGAAAAATCTGTCATGAGCTAAAAAGTATTTAGAACAATGGCTTTAACCTTTACAGAACAGGTCACTTTATTTTATTTTTGAGAAACAAAAAAAAAGTATAACTACCAGATAAAAAGAAAAGTAATTTTTCTAAATGAGATGTAATTTCCAAAACATCTTTTGAGATGATAAGAATAGCAATCTTTAATTATGATTGGGATTTGCACAGAAATACTGATACACCAATTTAATTGAAAGCAGATGTTCTACTTCTAGTGCTTTTCCAAAATGAGGGAAGATGACAATAGCAACTTAGTAACACAAATAATAGGAAATATAATATCTTACTAATCATTTTATCCAGATGCAGACCTTGCCAAGGAAAGATCTTCTTTTGTTTAAACTAGACTTAATTACTAAAATAGTTTGCTAATTCTGCTTTTCTTGAAGTCCTTCCAGTAGGTTAAATTCTTGCAATACGATGCTACTATTTTCCATGTTTTTTTCCTTCCCCACCAACAGAGATGCTTTTACACTTTGTTCAAAATATCGCAGATGGATCTATGACAAATATATTAGGCACATATCTCATTCATTAGATTATCATTAATTCCAAAATTATTAAATAATTACGCATCAGTTTTCTAGTTTCAAGTTTATATCTTGTTTTTTTCTTTATTTCTTCTCAGGTTGAATTAACTTCCAGTTAGAGTTCATAAGAATTCATTTGAGTGGCTTTTCTAAACAGCTCTATCATTTACTTCTAAAAGAAACACAATGCTTAAACAAAGTCCATCTGAATATGTAAAAATATCTGTTTAGTATAATCAGAAGCTGTTTATTTTTGTTCTCTTTGTTTTTCTCTTCTTGTCTTTGGGATCTATCTTCCTATCTCTTCACTTTTCATTTCCAACAAATGATGAAACAATACATTAATGAAAGCAACTCAAATAAAAACTTTTTATATAACAACTAAATTGAAGAAATGAGATGTCTCGACTCTATCCCTGTATTTAAAGATATACAAAAACAAAAAAGCTAGTGAGCTGGGTACATTTTCATCCATCATACCAAAAAAAAACAAAAACAAAAACAAAACAGGCAACACAATACTTTTAGTGTATTTGTCAAGTAATGTCAAAAGCTATAAAAAGTTATGTTTTAAGTTTATAAGAGTAAATTAGAAAAATTTGAATAAATAAGAGCTCTAATTACAGATAACATCATGTCAAGAATTTTAATAGCTTGATAATAAAAGAGTTGAGGGCATTTTGATATTTAATTGTTAAAGAGCATTCAGAGATTTATGAGAGATTTTTACTCACACGGAACTTGGGGTATAATAAACAATCGATGCTTTGGATGATGGTCATAGGTAGGGTTGGCGAATTTATCATCAACCAGCAAAGCTTTGAAAATTGAACAGGTTTTAAAAATATAATACAACTATCAATTATTTATGTCAAGTAAATTTATATTTAGTAGCTTATACTGGATTTTATAAAACTGTTACCTAAACTATCTTTTCTTTATACATGTCTAAATTTTGTCTTACTAATGAGCAGCCTAACAGGCTATATTTCCAAAGGTAACATTTGGTGATATTTCTATGAAAAGGCTCACGTAAGGAGACAATTGTCCTAGTCTTATGGATAGTTATAAGATTACCATATTATATTTATATCAATAATTAACATATATCCATACAGTTATATATTGTTATTAATATATAGCTGTATAACTATATATATAGTTATATATCCTGGATGAGAGCATGGCAACCCACTCCAGTATTCTTGCCTGTAGAATTCCATAGACAGAGGAAACTGATGATAGGCTATAGGCCATAGGGTCACAGGGTCAGACACGACTGAGAACAACTTAGCGTGCATGCATGCATAGTTATATATAGTTATATCTATAAGATTATATAACTATACTTACAAATATAACTGTTAAACTGAAGCACTGGAAAATACCACTGAAGAAGCTAATTTTTTAAAAGTGGAGTTCTACCAAGCCCATTTTGACTTACTTTAATGCAACTGTTAATACTACAACAATTAAAAATGAAAACATAAAGGATAGTTTCCAAATTATATGGTCCAAACTATTCCAACATATGTAAAATGGAGATCTCTCTGGCCAAACTTGAACTTGTATGCTACTAGAAGTCAGATAAATAATGAGATATTTACATTACATCAGGATGCATAGAGAATAAATTTTATGTTCTCTAACATGTAGTTTTATTATAAATCAGTGAAGTAATATTGTATCTGAAGAATGATTAATCAAGATAAGTAGGCCAAAAGTACATTAAGAAATAATTTTGAAAGCTTTAGCAGGCACTGTGGTGTTTTTCTTTAGATGAACACCTAAGTCATTTTTCCTTTATGATTCATTTAAAGAACTTTAAAAAATATTTCCCTATACAAAATTTGACTTCCCTGGTGGCTCAGATGGTAAAGCATCTGTCTACAATGTGAGAAACCTGGGTTTGATCCCTGGGCTGGGAAAATTCCCTGGAGAAGGAAATGGCAACCCACTCCAGTACTCTTGCTTTGAAAATCCCATGGATGGAGGAGCTTGGTGCAGGCTACTATCCATGGGGTCACAAAGAGTCAGAGCAACCTCACTTTCTTTATACAAAATTTGAGAAATGGAAAATAGATTAAAAATGTATATTGCTAGAACATCTCAACCTTTATCTTATGCTCATGGAAAAAACTGAATTTCAATAAAATAATTTTATGAATGGTAAAATATGATTAATATTCAAAACAAGATATTATATTGAAATCACACTACCTCATTTGGATTATTTCAATAAACTTTAATTATATGTGATTACACTTTAACAGCCACTTCTCTGTTTTCCCCTCCCGTTCATACTCTCAAAGCCAATGTCACTTTTGATAGTAAGCTATCAAGGACAGGTAATAACCATAATTATCAATGGTAAGAAACTCGTCCTAGCTATATAGCCAGCATATGGTAAACTCATCTTTATTTTCAACATAAGAGTGATATCATGTGTGTTTCCTGCAGTTGGGTGCATGTATTTCCAAGGTGGTAAAGAATCTGCCAGCCTAGGTAGGAGACATGGATTTGATCGATGGGTTGGGAGAATCCCCTGGAGAAGATAATGGCAACCCACTCCAGTATTCTTGCCTGGGAAACTCCATGGACAGAGCAAGCCTGAGGGTCTTCAGTGTGTATGTCACAAAAGAGTCAGACACAACTTGGAAACTAAACAACTATTGATTTAATTAGTGTAAATTTTTATGTGTCAGCCAATTTCCCACATCATTTAATTATCATCAAATGCCTAGAGTCTCAAAAATTAAATTCTAAGTATAATATTCCTTCTGTTACACAATTTGAAAAAAAAATTTTGATTTAAAAGCATCGATTCAATGAAGATTTATCCATATATTTAAAAATCTTTATAAGGATAACCTGCACTAAATACTTCTACTGTTGTTTGGAGCTAAATATATTTTGTTCTAAAAGGAAGATATGTTGTGGTAGAAAAACTGTGAAACAGGGAATTAGAATCAAAATTAGTACAAGTCTACTAGTCATAAAAAATACTGATAATATTCAGTGTGAGTCATTTTTATAGATAAAAATTATCATAATTTATTATATGTCTTTATGTAAAAATACCTGTAAAGTAAGTTAATAAAGTATTCTATGTAAGGAGAATGAACCTGCAATATCACTTTTAAATTCTCATCATTCTGAAATACCATGATTTGTTTAAAAGGTTGCTTCAAATTTGTTATAGATATTTGTAATTCTTTGTTACAAGAAGTAATATTAAGAAAGCTTTAGGCGCGCGGCTGGGAGCGGCGGTGGCGGTCTGGCTGGGGGCGAGGAAGCCGGCGCCAGGCCCCTGGTCTGCGGGACGCCGCGCAGTGCCCGCCGCTTCCCGCCGCGGAGCCATGGAGATCCGCACGGAGATCAGCCGTAAGATCCGGAGTGCCATTAAGGGGAAATTGCAAGAATTGGGAGCGTACGTCGATGAAGAACTTCCTGATTACATTATGGTGATGGTGGCCAACAAGAAAAGTCAGGACCAAATGACAGAGGACCTGTCCCTGTTTCTAGGGAACAACACAATTCGATTCACCGTATGGCTTCACGGTGTATTAGATAAACTTCGTTCTGTAACAACCGACCCCTCTAGTCTGAAGTCTTCTGACACCAGCCTCTTTGATGGTAACGTACCTTCAAACAAGAGCAGTTTCAGTCGAGGAGATGAGAGAAGGCACGAAGCTGCAGTGCCGCCTCTTGCCGTTTCTAGCGCCAGACCTGAAAAAGAGAGGTCTAGAGGGTCTGCAAGTTCTCAGGAGCAGAAAGCCACTAGTCAGCAGACTGACTTACGATGATGGAGCTGCAACCCGACTAATGTCCACAGTGAAACCTTTGAGGGAGCTAGTACCCTCTGAAGATGTGATTGATATTAAGCCAGAACCAGATGATCTCATTGATGAAGACCTCAATTTTGTGCAAGAGAATCCCTTATCTCAGAAAAAAACTACAGTGACACTTACATACGGTTCTTCTCGCCCTTCTATTGAAATTTATCGACCACCTGCAACTCGAAATGCAGACAGTGGTGCTCATCTAAACAGGTTGCAGTTTCAACAGCAGCAAAACAGTGTTCATGCTGCCAAGCAACTTGATACTCAGAGCAGCCGGGTGTATGAAACAGGACGCTTGTGTGAACCAGAAGTGCTTAACAGCTTAGAAGAAACTTACAGTCCCTTCTTCAGAAGCAACGCAGAAAAGATGAGTATTGAGGAAGAAAACTTTCAGAAGAGAAAGTTGCCTGTGGTAAGTTCAGTTGTTAAAGTAAAAAAGTTCAGCCACGACGGGAGGAGGAGGAAGACGACAATTGTGGGTACCGTACAGGAAGCATCTCCAGCAGTGTGTCCGTGCCAGCGAAGCCTGAACGGAGACCTTCACTTCCACCTTCTAAACAAGCTAACAAGAATCTAATTTTGAAGGCTATATCTGAAGCTCAAGAATCTGTAACAAAAACAACTAACTATTCTACAGTCTCACAGAAACAGACACTTCCAGTTGCTCCCAGAACTCGAACTTCTCAGGAAGAATTGCTAGCAGAAATGGTCCAGGGACAAGGCAGAGTTCCCAGGATAAGTTCTCCTATTAAGGAAGAGGAAGCAAAAGGAGCTAATATAGACAAAAGTCAAGGAACTCAACAGAGGTAGTTGTTATCCCGATTGCAAACTGATCCCGTAATGGCAGAAACTCTGCAGATCAGTCAAGATTACTATGACATGGAATCCATGGTCCATGCAGACACAAGATCATTTATTCTGAAGAAGCCAAAGCTGTCTGAGGAGCTAGTAGTGGCAGCAAACCAGGAGTCGGGGATGAAGACGGCAGATGCCCTTCGGGTCCTTTCAGGACACCTTGTGCAGACACGAGATCTTGTACAACCAGAGAAACCTGCGAGTCCCAAGTTTATAGTGACGCTGGACGGTGTCCCCAGCCCCCCAGGACACATGTCAAATCAAGAGGAGGACATGTGCTCTGAAGGAATGAGACCCGCACAGCACCCTACAGCCTCACACGGGGGACTTGCGGGCCTCCTCACCCCGGAGCAGTTGCACCTGCTGAGCAGGCAGCTTGAGGACCCAGATGGTAGCTTTGCAAACGCTGAGCTGAGCGAGCTGAGCATGGCGCAGAAGCCAGAGAAGCTGCTGGAGCGCGGCAAGTACTGGCCTGCCTGCAGGAACGGGGCCGAGTGCTCTTACCATCACCCCGCGTCGCCCTGCAAAGCCTTTCCCAATTGTAAATTTGCTGAGAAGTGTCTGTTTGTTCATCCAAATTGTAAATATGATGCAAAATGTACTAAACCGGACTGTCCCTTCACTCACATGAGCCAAAGAACCCCAGGACTGCCTCCAAAACCAGTCACAGCAGCAGCACCGCCTTCCAGTAGTCAGCTGTGCCGCTACTTCCCAGCTTGTAAGAAAATGGAGTGTCCCTTCTATCATCTGAAACACTGCAGATTCAACACTCAGTGTACACGGCCTGACTGCACGTTCTATCATCCCACCATTACTGTCCCACCACGACATGCCTTGAAATGGATTCGACCTCAGACCAGTGAGTGACACACAGTCCTACCTGACCGAAGCCTGTGGCGTTTGAGAGTTCCCATCACTGATGAAAGATGCTCTGCAGAATTTGTCAGATCTTTGAAACCAGGAATATATTGCTTTCATAATATGAAGTTTATTGCCTATCTGAAGTGTCTAATTTTTCAAATCTGTAAGTTTATTAAGTGATTTTAACATTGGGTCTTTTTTTGTTGTTTTGACTGTGGAAAAGACAGTTTAAGGAAAAGCTAAAATCTATTAAAACACCTGAGGCATGTTTGTAAAAAAAAAAAAAAAAGCTTTAGATTTAAGCCTTTGTCCACATTTATATTTTTACAATATGTTCTTAAAGTTGTACATACAAAAGTGAAACTTCTTTTTTTTTTTTTGCCTATACTGATATTCATGTCACTGTGCATGTATAAGAACCTGGGCCTTTACCTGAACTGTTCTCAGCATGGTGGGTGTGTGTGTGTGTATGTGTGTGTGTTTTGTGTGTGTATACACAAAATGTTTTATAATAGAAAAGAAATGTCTCCACTCTATACTAGTTTTTTAAACACTTAAATTTGAAAATTTGAAATAGTTTTTTTTTTTTTTAATACTTTATTCTACGTTACAATACTGTATTGGTTTTGCCATACATTGACATGAATCAGCCACAGGTGTACACGATCTCCCAAATAGTTTTTATATATTCTTTCTTCATTTCAGTTCAGTTCAGTCATTCAGTCGTGTTCAACTATTTGCGACCCTATGAATCACAGCACGCCAGGCCTCCCTCTCAATCACCAACTCCCGAGTTCACTCAGACTCACGTCCATTGAGTCAGTGATGCCATCCAGACATCTCATCCTCGGTCGTCCCCTTCTCCTCCTGCCCCTAATCCCTCCCAGCATGAGTCTTGTCCAGTGAGTCAACTCTTCATATGAGGTGGCCAAAGTATTGGAGTTTCAGCTTCAGCATCATTCCCTCCAGTGAACACCCAGGACTGATCTCCTTTAGGATGGACTGGTTGGATCTCCTTGCAGTCCAAGGGACTCTAAAGAGTCTTCTCTAACACCACAGTTCAAAAGCATCAGTTCTTAAGGACTCAGCTTTCTTCACAGTCCAACTCTCACATCCATACATGACCACTGTAAAAACCATAGCCTTGACTAGACGGACCTTTCTTGGCAAAGTAATATCTCTGCTTTTCAAGATGCTATCTTGGTTGGTCATAACTTTCCTTCCAAGGAGTAAATGTCTTTTAATTTCATGGCTGCAATCACCAACTGCAGTGATTTTGGAGCCCCTAAAAATAAAGTCTGACACTGTTTCCACTGTTTCCCCATCTATTTCCCATGAAGTGATGAGACCAGATGCCATGATCTTCGTTTTCTGAATGTTGAGCTTTAAGCCAACTTTTTCACTCTCCTCTTTCACTTTCATCAAGAGGCTCTTTAGTTCTTCCTCAGTTTCTACCATAAAGGTGATGTCATCTGGATATCTGAGGTTATTGATATTTCTCTCGGCAATCTTGATTCCAGCTTGTGCTTCCTCCAGCCCAGCATTTCTCATGATGTACTCTGCATATAAGTTAAATAAGCAGGGTGACAATATACAGCCTTGATGTACTCCTTTTCCTATTTGGAACCAGTCTATTCATATAATTTACATACTTTGTTACTAAGATGTTCCTTTTGTCACTAATATGCCGAAATTCTTCATGTATCACCAAAGCACACATTATACAATTTATATCATTAGTTCAGGTTGTAATCAAGTATTTCTCCAGCTGTCTCTAAATTTAATTTGCCCTTTCTCAGATATGGAATATTTTTAATTTATATGTAGTTTATTTTCTTCATGTTCTTTGGTTTTGGAGTCATGCTCAGAAAAATTAGAAAAATATGTACATTTCTGTTATTTTACAATTTTACATTTAAAGTTTAGGCCATTCACCAATTGAAACTTTTTTGCTATATTTATTTCACCTGTTTTACTCAAGTTTAGAGCCATTCCTGGAATTTTTGAGTCCATAAGCTCTGCTACCTTCTGTAAATATAATTGTATTCATTTTTCTATATATCATTTTGTGTATCTTATATGTTAGAAAGTTCACTGTACATTAAGGCTTCCCAGATGGTGCTAGTGGTAAAGAACCTGTCTATCAATGCAGGAGACCCAAGAGATGCAGGTTTGATTCCCTGGATCAGGAAGATCCCCTGAAGTAGGAAACGGCAGCCTGCTCAGGTCTTCTTGCCTGGAGAATCCCATTGACAGAGAAGCCTGGATGGCTACAGTCCATAGGGTTGCAAAGAGTCAGACATGACTGACCACACACAATTACAATGTTTCTTCAAAGAAGTTTAAGCCTGGCAGTCCAGTGGTTAAGAATCTGTGTTTCCACAGACTCCATCCCCAGTTGGGGAACTAAGACACTTGTGTGGTGAGGTAAAAAATAAATAAAATGAAGAAATAGCATCATCTTAAAAACAAAGCTTTAAGCCACTGACAAGTACATCGAACCTTCTTCATATTTTTACATAATATCCAATTTACTTGAACTTTATATAATACACGATACAAAAAAATAGAGAAAGAAAAGGTGAAATTATATCACATGCACTTCTTTGAGATAAACTTAGTCAATGGCTACAAATAGGCAGATACTCATTTCTGTAGATAAGGTGAATAGGACTTTGGCACCAGGACTTGAGGTTGTCTGAATATATAAATCTATGAGGTATCAGTGTTCATCTCCTATAGTTAGTCATAATGCTAATCTGGCAACGACTAAATACACTGGAATATTAGCTTTTCAGACCATTATGTAAAAATCCACTTTTGTAGCATGAAGCACCTGACTGTTAAATGCAAGATTCTGATCTGTTAAAACCAAATTAACTCATAAAACTTGATTTTAAATAATTTTAAGTATGTACTTATGTTAGAGTCACTATGAAGCTAAATGTATTGTTCCAATTATTGTAAATATAATATTAAATTAATTTATACATTAACCCGATTTTCTAGGGAAACATTATTAAAAAAAAAAATCCCTCAGGCTCATTTCATTTCTGGATGTCTTTTCTCTGTAACTTAACAACATCTGTCAGTGGAGGTTCCCCAGGGAAGACAAGCTGCTTCCCAATCCTGAGTCATTCACCTACACAACCGTAGGGTGCAGATAGGCACCATCCTCCAAATTTGGATTAAGTTTCATTGGCTTTTATAGACTATTCCCATGCCCCTCTTTCCTCCAAACAAGAGTTTATCAGTCGAATTTGTACTGGCTTGCCTTAGATGATGGCTTGGCCACCTACATGGCGCCTTTCTCCTAGAATCCATGTCCCTCCACCAGGAGCCTGAAGATCCCTTGTTCTGTTTCAGTCATTCCACGTGAGTTAGAAACAAACATACATAATCAGCACTCAGAACAATACTCATTCTTATGGACTCTTGTCTTGATTAATGATGCTCCTCCAGCTGTCAGGTCAAGAGCTTGAGCCTAAGAGATAAACAACTGACCCCATGTTGAATGGATTTCCCCTGGACCTCACAAAATTGTAGAAGGAAGAAGGAAGCAATCCTGTGTTAGCTTTCCTGCATTCAGGGGCATTTGAAATTTCTTTTTATCAGTACAGAAGTCTCTTTCCACCAGCATCTCTCTTCTGGGATTAAAACCCATCTCAATGTCATGGTTCTCCCTGTCCTCTCTTAAGATAAACTTGAAATGCTTTATTACATAACCCTCATATTACCCCTAAGCAGTCTGCCGAATTCACTTTCACATCTCCTAGGTCTGTTTCCTTTCCCTCCTACTTTCATCTTTTTCTCAAAATTTGGGAGGCAATATGTTGTAATTACTGAGAGTCCTAGATTTTCCAGAGTACATCAGGGAACACACACAATGCAACTTAGTTGACGCGTGCATGCCTGCTAAGTCCCCTCAGTCCTGTCTGACTCTGCTATCTTATGGACTGTGGCCTGCCAGGCTCCTTTGTTCATGGGATTCTCCAGGCAAGAATACTAAAATGGGTTGCCATGCCCTCCTCCAGGGGATCTTCCCAACCCAGGGATCGAACCTTCCTCTTTTAGGTCTCCTGTGTTGGCAGGCAGGTTCTTTACCACTCACTCTCTTTAATTGCTCTTTTCTGTCTGTAAGGATTAAGCCTTGACCCACCATTGTAAAAAAATTTGGAGAAGCATCTAAAGCAGACTATCAGCCACTTTCTTCTACAGTGCTAACGCTGATTCTCCACAATGATTCTCACAGTTACTGATGTGAGTACTGTAATGTAAACTGAGGGGTCTGGCTCCTGCTTAAAAACCTATGTGATTTTTCAGACCCAAGCATAGACAATTACAAAGGCTTTTCCTGTCAGGCTTCACAGAGAAAGGTTGCTGCTCCCACACCAGGCTTGGTGCATGGCTGACGACGCTGAGGACAGTTGCCATCAAGGGCCTGGGCACTTTGCCAGTCATGCTGCTGGTTTATTTGCCTTTTGGGCCCTTGTGCCTTCATTCCTGGGTCTCTGTCTGAGACCTTGGGCAAAAGTCCTCTTCAAACACCTCCCACTGAGGCCTCCTTTTGGGAGGAGGAGGGGGCATACTTGAAGCCAGTTTTCGTCACTCTGATTCAGTTCTTTTCCACTCCTCTTGAGAAACCTGTGTGTAGGTCAGGAAGCAACAGTTAGAACTGGACATGGAACCACCAGTTAGAACTGGACATGGAACCACAGACTGGTTCCAAATAGGAAAAAGAGTATGTCAAGGCTGTATACTGTCACCTTGCTTATTTAACTTATATGTAGAGTACATCATGAGAAATGCTGGGCTGGAAGAAACACAAGCTGGAATCAAGATTGCCAGGAGAAATATTAATAACCTCAGATATGCAGATGACACCACCCTTATGGCAGAAAGTGAGGAAGAACTAAAGAGCCTCTTGATGAAAGTGAAAGAGGAGAGTGAAAAAGTTGGCTTAAAGCTCAACTTTCAGAAAACGAAGATCATGGCATGTGGTCCCATCACCTCATGGGAAATAGATGGGGAAACAGTGTCAGACTTATTTTTCTGGGCTCCAAAATCACTGCAGATGGTGACTGCAGCCATGAAATTAAAAGACGCTTACTCCTTGGAAGGAAAGTTATGACCAACCTAGACAGCATATTCAAAAGCAGAGACATTACTTTGCCAACAAAGGTCAAAGCTATGATTTTTCCAGTGGTCATGTATGGATGTGAGAGTTGGACTATAAAGAAAGCTGAGCACTGAAGAATTGATGCTTTTGAACTGTGGTATTGGAGAGACTCTTCAGAGTCCCTTGGACTGCAAAGAGATCCAACCAGTTCATTCTGAAGGAGATCAGCCCTGGGTGTTCTTTGGAAGGAATGATGCTAAAGCTGAAACTCCAGTACTTTGGCCACCTCATGTGAAGAGTTGACTCATTGGAAAAGACTCTGATGCTGTGAGGGATTGGGGGCAGGAAGAGAAAGGGACGACAGAGGATGAGGTGGTTGGATGGCATCACCGACTCGATGGACGTGAGTTTGAGTGAACTCTGGGAGTTGGTGTTGGACAGGGAGGCCTGGTGTGCTGTAATTCATGGGGTTGCGAAGAGTTGGACATGACTGAGCGACTGAACTGAACTGAACTGAGCCTTTCCTCCTGACCTCCCTACTTCCCCTGCCCCAGGTTCCAGAAACCTGCTGAAGCCTTTTGTTTGGGACTCCCTCAACAGTGGTATGATCCACTGACCCTCAACCTACATACCATTCCATAGAGTAAGATGGAACTAGGGAAATTAGCACTCCCTTGTTTTTAGATTCTTGTCTATACCTTGGCAGTAGTGATTAAAGATTATCTTTCATTTTTGACTTGTTGCTTTAATTGGCTATTCCAACACCTGGTAGCACTTTTCTTTCTCACAGATGAGCTGAGCTCCTGATGTGAACATCCATCTTTTTAGGATGATTTAGCAACACTTTAAAATAGGGGAGCAAGAGAAACAATTGACCTTGATGCCAAAAACACTTAGCTCACAAGGACTCAGCATTATATATCACTAATCCCCATAGATTTTCAATATACACTTTAGCCATCTGTTCCCATACCAATGGTTATAGTGTGAAGTGGGAGTGTTCTTATATGACTGAAACCTATCATTTTGCCTTTTCCTTTCCTTTCTTATTTGTATCCTATTTCTTCTTTCCTTGACAAGAAGAAATAAATCATAGCCAATTCCTTTGACAATTGACCTTAAGGCAAAAACCATTTAGCTTATATAGAATCAGGTAATGTATGTCATGGAAGCTGAGGGAAGAGCCATGCTATTGCAGAATTAATATAAAAATATTTCTCCAGTAGATTGTGAGCAATTCAAAGGGCAAACCACATTTGTCTAATTACAGACCATGGCTAGTATTGATAGTTTAGTTAAATGCTTCAGAATGTTCTTGACATAAATAGGAATAACATATAGTTTTTTAAAGCATATTTATTTCTATGCCTTATCAAATACTGATTTCTTTCATATAGGAATACAATAAACTATAAAATGAGAATTATGGTATAATGGCAATATTTATGGAAATTATTCACAAGATAAATTTTAATCACATGAAAATTATTTTTGTAGTCTCATATTGGAAAAGGCAATGGCACCCCACTCCAGTACTCTTTTGCCTGGAAAATCCCATGGGGCCAAGGAGCCTGGCAGGCTTCATTCCATGGGGTTGCTAAGAGTCCAACATGACTGAGCTACTTCACTTTCACTTTTCACTTTCATGCATTGGAGAAGGAAATGGCAACCCACTCCAGTGTTTTTGCCTGGAGAAACCCAGGGATGGAGGAGCCTGGTGGGCTGGCATCTATGGAGTCTCACAGAGTCAGACACGACTGAAGCAACTTAGCAGCAGCAGTCTCATATTACCTGTAAAATTAATGACATTAGTGTAGATTTATATCATTTTGATAATTTAATCCAATAAAAATGGTAAAATCATGAGAAAGTGATTTCCTGGTTTTGAAATGATTTTTGTTTTACTAATGTGTCTGTGTATATATTTATGTTTGTATTTTGATCATGACAACCATTCTAAGAATATTATTTGCAAATCATTTTTATAATAATTCATAAACTGTCACTTGTGATGATGGCAGCAAAGTTAAATATGAAGTGGTTACAGAGAAATACAATCAATTCTAAATTCTGGTTGGTCTGCTCCTGTGATTTTGTTTGAAATATTTTACTTACCTAATCTGTTAATGACTTAGAAAAGATAGGTTTTTTTTTAATTAAACATAGTTTATGATAAAATTATTGAAAGTCAAGAAAGACTAAAGATATTATAAACTGACAAAAACAATTATTAGAAGAGATGAATGGGAAAATAATCTTTGAAGAAGAAAAGTATATTAGTATATATAATTTTCTTCTAATTAGAGCAGATAATATACTTATATTTTAAATTATACTCTTTATCAGGAAGTATAAGCCATAACAAATGAATATATTACATTCATATATATATAATTAAGACCTTTGTTCTTCTATAAAATCATAGAAGAAATTTCTCTGCCCTGAATTTTCCTCTTTCTCTCTTTCCTTTTTCATACGAATTACAGATAGAGTATTGTTTTTCAAGAGAATTTTACTACTTTCTGTTAGTTTCAAAGTTTCAATTTTAGAAGAAAAGAAGAAGAGTTTTAAATTACTAAGACCTGAGTCAATTTCAGGGGGTAAGTAAAGTCTTCATAGAAAGAATAGACTTCATACAGAGAACACAAAAATGAAAATAGATGGTAAAAGAAAAAAATTAGGGAAAAGCAGCTGAGTGCAGAAGAGAACACGGTTAGGTTGATGCAAACCCACCAGGTTATTCTAGGAGAAATTGATGTTATTCTAGAAGGTAATTGAGAAGACAAAGTCATCTGTTCATCTAATCAGACAAGTGACAGGTGTGGGAAGAGACAGACAAGTCATGACAGAATATATAAATACTTCATGTAAATTCCAGAGATGCAAAAACCTGATTAAGAAGGAAAAAAGCACATTGAAGCTATTAAAAATTAAAAAAAAAAAAAACAGCAACGAAGTTTTAAAGAAAAAAATCACAAATATTGTCTGATAGAGCAGGTAGTAAATTATAAGACTTGTTTATTTCGGAGTGCTGCAAATCAAACATTCTAGATGAAATCTAAAGGATTGGAAACCATCAGTATGGTGGTTCTCTAACAGATGAAGGACACTTTAATGTTTTCTTTTATAATTCACTGATGGTTTAGAGGCACAAATACTATCTAGCAAGATTTTGAATTATTTGGATACACAGGACCAAGATATAGTCATATTTCTGTCTTTATGACTGTCATACACAATGTGAAAACATACTAAGTGATGTACAGGTTATTAAAATCCCTTTAGAGTATAAAGCAATTAAACTGAACATTTAATTTTAAAATCATGAATATTTAACTCACTAAAAATATCTGATTTTTTTTTTTACATTTTTAGGCAACTTTAGTGTCTTGAATAAAGTATGCTTATTTAAACAAGTTCAGCTTTTAAGAGTTTTGAAAATATACCAAACTTTGCTTGATATGGATATTTGACATAGGAATTATGCAAATTCTCAAAATTTGTATTTCTAACATTTAAAAAATATTAGCAAGGAGTACAGGCTGATATGGAGAAAATGATGATACATGAATAGTGATCATCTGTACGTGTGTTCCCCATGCACTTTATACTTGATTCGTGGTCAGATAACATTTTCAGTATGCTAAGTATATACATTTTATGATTAATTCAAGTAGAATCAGATTAGGCTAGCTTTGGAAGAAACTATCTCTTAATTATAGTAAATGTTTATACTAAGAATTATAGATTAAAGCATGATGTTAATATAATTAAAGTCTTGAGTTTTATCTCTAGCATAGTTAACTTACCACTGCTCAATAGCCATAGACAGAATAATTAAACTCAATTAATATAAGCTTCCAACTTATGCCCTTGACCACAAAGAGAATGTTAACTGATGACATAGGAAAGAATAGTATAAATTTATACACAGTTGGGGATTTTGGACAAAACCCTTATCGACAGTTCATTGATTATATTGCCTTCATCAATGTAAAACTGCATTTTAAGCTGCAGAAAGACACATCTTAACATAAGCATTTGCGTAGGCAGTATGATAAAAATATAAAATAAAATTTGATATCAGTATAATGAAGTGTATAAAAGCTGAACATTTGGGCCAGGCAGATGTGAGTTTCAGCACTGACTTTTCCAATTAATTTCTTTGTGAACTTGAAAAATTATTTACTGTCTCCAAGATGTTTAATGGTAAACGAGGATAACAATAGCTTCTTTTGTTATTAGAGTGTTGCTTATTTAATACTCACAACTGTACAGTGAATTTAAATGCTTAATATAGTTTCTGGCACTTGGAAAACACTCAGTAATTATTAACCAAATTAGCATTTATGTTCAAATATGATTCAATGTTTTAAAATTTACTTGTGTGCACTTTGATAAAGACACAATGTCATTCAACATAAAAACAAGAAATACAGATATCAACACAATAATTATTATAAGTTGTGTTGATAGATTAATAGATTCACTAGACTCACACTCATTTAAAGATCCCCACTAGATTGGAATCCTTTTTGCCTTTTCATACTGTTCATGGGGTTCTCAAGGCAAGAATACTGAAAGTGAAGTTGCTCAGTCATGTCCGACTCTTTGTGACCCCATGGACTGTAGTCTACCAGGCTCCTCCCTCCACAAGATTCTCCAGGCAAGAGTACTGGAGTGGGTTGCCATTTCCTTCTTCAGAGGATCTTCCCAACCCAGGGATTGAACCCTGGTCTCCTGCAGTCCAGGAAGACACTTTAACCTCTGAGCCATCAGGGAAGTCCAAGAATACTGAACTGGCTTGCAATTTCCTTCTCCAGTGGACCACATTTTGTCAGAATTCTCCATCATGACCCTTCTGTCTTGGGTGATCCTACATGGCATGGCTCATAGTTTCATTGAGTTAGACAAGGTTGTGGTCCCTGTGATCAGTTTGGTTAGTTTTCTATGATTGTGGTTTTCATTCTGTCTGCCCTCTGATGGAGAAGGATAAGAGGCTTATGGAAGCTTCCTGAAAGGAGAGACACTGGGGAAAAGATCTCCTTCTGATGGATGGGACTGTGCTCAGTAAATCTTTAATCCAATTTTCTTTTTGATGGGCGGGGCTGTGTTCCCTCCCTCTTGTTTGGCCTGAGATCAAACTGTCAGCCTGTGCCTCCACCAGAGACAATCATAGGCAACTCTGACTCTGACTTCCCTGTAAAAGTTCTATAATCAAGTCCCACTAGTCTGTTTGCACCTTGGAAGAAACTAACCAACCTAGACAGCATGTTAAAAAGCAGAGACATTACTTTGCCAACAAAGGTCCGTCTAGTCAAAGCTATGGTTTTTTTCCAGTGGTCATGTATGGATGTGAGAGCTGAACTATAAAGAAAGCTGAATGCCTAAGAATTTATGTTTTTGAACTGTGGTGCTGGAGAAGACTCTTGAGAGTCCCTTGGACTGCAAAGAGATCAAACCAGTCCATCCTAGAGGAAATCAGTCCTGAATATTCTTTGGAAGGACTGAGGCTGAAGTTGAAACTCCTATACTCTGGCCGCCTGACACAAAAAACTGACTCACCGGAAAAGCCCCTGATACCAGGAAAGATTGAAAGCAGGAGGAAAAGGGGACAACAGAGGATGAGATGGTTGGATGGCATCACTGACTCGATGGACATGAGTTTGAGCAAGCTCCAGGAGTTGGTGATGGACAGGGAAGCCTGGTGTGCTGCAGTCCATGGGGTTGTAAAAAGTGGGACACGACTGAGTGACTGAACTGAACTGAGATTGAAATCCTAGGACTGGAAACTATGTGTTTAGTTGTGTATTAATTCCTAAATTAAGCAGAGTGTATAATATATTATAGGTTAAATATACACACTTGTTGCATGAATATGTTTTAATCATTCTTAGATTTCTAACATGTGGAAAATATAAACAATTATATCTTATTTATAAATGTATGCTCAGTCACGTCCAACTATTTTTGGCCCCATGGACTGTAGCCTGCCAGGCTCCTCAGCCCATGGAATTTTCCAGGCAAGAATACTGGAGTGGGGTGCCATTTCCTACTCCAGAGGAGCTTCCCAAATCAGGGATCTAATCTGAATCTCTTGCATTTCCTGCATTGGCAGATAGATTCTTTACCACTAGTGCCACCTTAGAAGCCCATACTTATAAATTTCTAATATTTAAGTCACTAGATTTCCTCCTAGAAGAGTAAACACATTCTTCCCTCTGATGTTTCTCATCGTTTTTAGAAATTGTCTAAATACATTTTGTCATGTATAAATATACTTTAAAAATAAAAGTTCAAAAATGCACTACTACTAAATGTGATTTTATGGTGCAATGTAACTTAAGACAATTCTGCAGTCCATGGTGTTGCAAAGAGTTGGACACAACTGGGTGACTGAACTGAAGTTCTAAATTGTTGCTACTGCAGTCCATAATATTAGCCAATTTCTGACAACTGTTTGTAGAAGGTGTTGAATGGATGATAAAATTACTAGCAAAACTTTTACCTAATAAGAAATCACCCTTCTTGGTTTTGGAGATCATATTTTTAATACAATCTCACAGGGAAATTGAAGATGATTGAGAGGCTTGTCAGGAAACTCCTTTGGCACCACCTTTTCTTATTTTCTTCCCTTTTTTTTTTCAGTTTGAGTTAATTGCCTAAATTTTTAAGAGAATTGATGAAGTATTTTGTATTTTGTCATGTAATATTTTCAAGAAACAATTTTTTGTATTAATCTTTTGAATTTATCATACATATACATCTCAAAGTCAGTTATGATGCAATGTAGAAATATAACTACAATTACAGAAAATTAAATTAGAAGTTAGCAGGGTATTAATTATAAGTAGAAAAATACATATTCATCATAATAAACACTTGGGCCTCTACTTTTCTGGCCTAATCTGTACATGTATATGCAATAATCACAATTTGCAGATTTAATAACTTTGGTTTAGTTTTAGTGGATCTCTTTGGTACATTTAACCAGTTTACACTTTTTTAAAAAATAATTATTTCATTTTATTTTTGTTTGCACTGTGTCTTCATTGCTTTGCATGGGCTTTCTCTAGTTGCAGTGAGCAGAGGCTACTCTTTGTTGCAGTGCACAAGTTCCTCATTGTGGTGGCTTTTCTTACTGTGGAGTACAGGCTCTTGGTGCAAAAGGCTCAGTAGTTGCAGCACATAGGCTCAGTCGTTGCTGCATGCAGACTCGAGGGTGCACAGACTTCAGTAGTTGTAGCACAGGGCTCATTAGTTGTGGCTTGTGGGTTTAATTGCTCCAAGCATACAGAATTTTCCTAAACCAGGGACTGAACCTGTTTTCCCTGCATTTTCAGGCAGATTCTTATCTACTCTAACACCAGAGAAGGCCCAGTCTACTCTTGATTTTAAAAAGTTCTTGATTCCTTTCCACTTATCAATGGGTTTTATATGTCAGACACTGCTTGATGTTTCTCAAGTTGGTTTTATTAATGACTCAGTTACAGCAAAGAGTTTTAAGTTTATAATATTTCTGACAATTTATGTATTGCCTGGTAGCAGAGTAATCCTCTCTATTTTTTTGACCAATTGTTGTGATATTTCACTATTTAGTACTTTTCTTCAAATCTGAAAATCCCAGTGTACATCTCTTCTTATACATACTGTGTACGTGGTCTCCTCACCAATTCTATGTAAATATGGCTACTCCATCTTCCTAGCAACTTATATTTCCTTCTTTATGGCAAGTTTTCCACTTAGAAAACAATATAAATGGCTTCCCTGGTGGCCCAGAAGGTAAAGCGTTTGCCTGCAATGCAGGAGACCTGGGTTCCATCCCCAGGTCAGGGAGATACTCTGGAGAAGGAAATGGCAACCCACTCTAGTACGGAGGAGCCTGCTAGACTACAGTCCATGGGATCACGAAGAGTTGCACGTGACTGAGCAACTTCACTTCTCAAAATTTGCACTCCCTTATAAAATGATTTATTCATAGTGAAATAGCTTTTAGAAACATTGCAAAAAAAAGAATTTTGAATTATAAGAATATTATCATAGACACCAAATGTATACATGAAAATTTATTTTTCCAAAGAATTCTGTTATATTAAAAATAATTTATTCTTATAAACCCATGTTGAATTTCTAACAATTTTGATGTTTCTACTCAATTATTTTATATATTGCTTAAGTTTTTCCAGAAAATTTTAAATATTTATTTTGTAGTTACCAGAATTCTTTTTGATCTTTTCCAATGAATACATACAGTTAAATATCTCAATTAAATCTTCAGTGCAGTGGATAGCCATATCAAATGAGTAGTTTCATATAAGTTACTTACTTTCAAACTTAGGGATTGGTACTTACAGCAGCATAATTAGTCTTTGACAATAGTGTCAAATATAAAACATGTCAAGCTATTTCATACATTTTCATTTAGTTCTCAACCTTTGCCTACTACAAATTATAACAAAATAATTCGACTTCAAGTTAACTTCTTAAGATTATCCAATATTTAGTATAAATAAATGATTGGAAACTATTCCCAATAAGTTTTCATTTCCTAGAGCTGCCATAAACAAGATGTTTATTCTCTTATCAAAATAAGTTCTGCATATCAAAAATCTGAAAGGAGTATTGATGAGTGAAAATCAAGCTGATGGTAGGGCCAGTGTTAGGAGGGAGGCAGATGTTGGAGTGCTCTGGTGTACCAAGAAATGTGGTCAATCTCTGGAAAGTGAAAGAGGCAAGAAATGCATTCTCCTGGAACCTCCATTAGGAATTCATCTGCAAGGTTCTAGTTCCAGGGATGTAGAGGTCTTTGGTGTAGTTAGAGGAAACCTCACTCAGTTTATCATAGTGAATGCTACTTAAACTATACAGTATGTGAGATATCACTGTCATAAAATATAGTTGCCTAGGATCCTATAAAAATATCTTCCAATTATAATTAATATTGTACTTCTTTATTTATAGCATGTGCCTTATGTTACAAGATAATCTAAGATACAATAGGGTTTCCCAGAACAAAAGTGAGAGTCTATGATATTTACTATAGTTTCAGAGTTATTTCTGATCTATTTAAATCTAAATATTTCTTATTTATGCATAGTTCACTAATTTCACATTAATTAGAAAAGTCAGCTTATTAATTAGGTGTTATATACTATAGTAGAATCATTATAGGGTTTATAGACAAAAATTTAGTTTGCATTATAACCTTGATTATCTGGTTGTTTAACTTTCCTATGTCTCAGTTTCCCCTTTTGAAAAATAAGGGTAATAGATAATTTAACAGGTATTTTTGTAAGGATAAATGAAATAATTTTGCAAAGCATTTGATTTGGGCATATCAGAAATACTCAATGCCTGTTAGGTCACTTACCTGTAGGATATGAAAGACTGTATAATGAATTTGCTTAATTTTGCTTATATTATTATGATATTTTTATTACACTCTGTCATCTACAAGTAAAACTAGATTAAAGTATCTTGTCATATAATGTATGTCAGTTTTCATAGCTTCATTAAACATTATGCATTGATACATAGAAAATACTCTAAAAATATATACTACAAAAATAAATAACTGCATTATTTGCATTATTAAATTTCAGAATATCATATGGGAAGAATGAAATGTAATTTATGTTAAACAGCCATGCATAGAAATTAACAGGTGAGTACAGATATATACATGAAATTTTAATCACATGTGACCCAGGTCTTCTAAAACCATTTACCCATAGAGGTCAGACAGCTCATAAGAGATTCTGTCCTTTCACTATTCATGATGGTGACGTCTATTTCTTCCATTAAAACCTTAAAATTTGAACTGTTTTAACAATGTATTTCTAGACAAACTAAAAATAAGGATCACTGAAGGGAATTTTAAAGAAATGAATTAAAACAATTTTATCAATGGAGTACTCAGTGATAAGATACTTATATAATTATCCGTTTTTCAGTTTGGAAATAAAGAGGCCAAAAGAGTATCATTTATGTCTCCAAGATTTAAAAAGAAAGAAAGAGAGAAAAAGAAATATTAAGGTCATAGAAAGCACACAATTCTTACAAAATTCCCAAACTCCTAATAATTACTGTTAATTGAAGATGTAGCTCAGAAGATAGCTACACAAAGTTCTTCTGTGTTCTTCTACCCTTTTCCTACCATCAGTAGATTAGTTTTCCCATATTATCAGCCAAAAAGGGGAAAAAAAAGTTTTGCTTATATCTATCATCGAATTATTAGACAAACTTTCTAGGCTCTCAAATTACCATTTTCCCTGTAGCCTGCCAGGATCCTCTGTCAATGGGATTCTCTAGGCAAGAATACTGGAGGGGTTTGCCAAGGGATCTTCCTGACCCAAGGATAGAACCCACATAGCTTATGTCTCCTGCACTGACAGGTGGGTTCTTTACCACTAGAGCCACCTGGGAAGGCTGTTTTCCCAATTCTAATAAACTGCTTAATGCACTGTATGAACCAAATAATGTTCTTTGAAGATGGGGTATAGACATGAATGCATAAGCAATCCTTAAAACATGACATCTCGATTTTACAACTAAAACTAAATACTTGCTATTTAAGTGAATGCTGTAGCTTGAAATAACTTAAAAAAAAATAACTTGCAGATATGCTCATGCTATTGTGAATATTATTATTATTAACGTGTTGATAATATCAATGTCATAGTTCTATGTTTTTAGACTAATGATACACTAGCATGATTTTTTGGAAATATTTCTAGCATAAAGGAGATAGTCTAAGGAAGAATGGCATTTTTGAAGTTTTTATAGGATTTGATAAATGAAAGAAATTGGATTCTTGACTTAAAATCCAATAATATTGTTATTTGATTTCATTATTCCAATCAAATTTACAGTGAAGTCAATGGCATGATTTTTCTATTTTTCAGTGCTTACTTCATTCTGGAATCAGATTTCAAGTATAATGATAAGTTGTAAGTCCTTGACACAAATATAAAAGAATATACTTTTTATCAGCTAACAAAGATATAGAAGGAGATGATATTCTTAGATATAATCATGTAAAATTTCATAGTCACAAATTAAAACTAATGTGAACATACTATAAAAAATCTGAAATTAGGTAGATAATTATTTCAGTCCTCAGTATAAACAAAGTAACATAAAATATCTTCTATTTCAATAAATGAGAAAAAAATGTAATCTGAACTGAGGCATTGTGCTTAGTTTATGAGAAAAATACTTGGTATAGGGTATTTATCCAACAGAATTATAGCTTGAGATAAGCACTGGATTATATCACATAAAAAAATACTTTCTTGCCTATAGTATTTTTTTTTCCTTTATGATTTCAATCTTACTGTGTGCATTATCATAGGGAATAGGCTCACACACAGACTCAAACCCAAATGGTTGGTGAGTACCCAAGTGACAGTGTGTCCTTTGTTCCAGGTTCTCTCAAGGCTGAGTCAGGATTCATTTTTTTCCCTATAATCATAATTACATTCTCTTACAGGTAATACATCTGTGGCTGCTGCTGACCAACTGCTGCTGAGAGTGATTTTGTTTCCTAATAGGGAGGTTGTAATACCTCTTTTAAAATGATATTCTTGCTTGGCATTTAGCCCAGAAAGGAATACTTTATTTTCCTAGATATTCCTGACATGATGTCCAAAGTCAGATGACCTTTTTCAGAGCTTCCTTGACCCCAAATATATATCCATTTTCTTGCCTTTATCCAGATTCCTCACTCACAGACACTGAGCTGGCTCTTAAATGCTCTTTAGTCTGAACCTCTGCCCTTCCTAAGAAATTCCAGCCTTGCCAATTTTCCTCCATTATCCTCCTTTCTAACCCCTTTCACCCCAGCTCAAATCAAAATGACATACTCCTCAAGATTCCACTTTAATCAGCCACATATTTAATATTAAGCCTAACATGCTAAGGTATAGGGGGTATAAAGATATGCAAAACATAGTCTTTTCCCAAGGGAAGCTCATGGTGTAGCAATGCAAAAGTGACAGATAAGCATTACTAATACATAATAACTTATGAGATCATTGTGAGAAATAGATATCTGGTTTAATGGTGCATGTGAAATAGACCCTGTTTTACTTATAGAACTTAGATAGTGGTGAGTTATAAGGAAGGACTTTCTGCCTAAAGTATGAACTGGAAGACAACAGAGATGGTATTCTGGGGAAAGGGGCAGTATTACCAAATACAGAGAGATAATAGACAAATATCATATATTAATAGTGTGTGAGTGTATATGGGTGAATGAGACAAGGTCTTAGAAGTGAACATCTTATTTATTATCTAAAATACGTTAGCCTTCTTCCTATAGGAAGAGTCCATCAAAGAATTTTTTTCATGGGAATAGCGTGAGTAGATTTAAAATTTTTAAAACTTACTCTGATAAAAATGTGGATGAAGGAATGAAAGTAGACAATATATACTATACTATATTTAGTGTATGTAATATAGGCATTATACTATATTGGGCTTCCCAGTTAGCATTAGTGGTAAAGAACCCAGCTGTCAATTCCGGAGGCATCAGAGACATGGGTTTGATCCCTGGGTTGGGAAGATCCCCTAGAGGAGGGATGACAGCCCACTCCAGTATTCTTGCTGAGAGAATTCCATGGACAAAGGAACCTGGTGAGCTTAAGTCCATAGGGTCCCAAAGAGTCAGACATGACTGAAGCATCTTAGCACACACACATTATACTATGTTATACATGTTTATATCAAAATGTCAAAAAACAACTGAAGCTGGACCTTATCTTATGCCATATACAAAAAAATAACTTAAAATAGATAGCAGACTTAAAAGTAAGAACTAAAACTACAAAACTCTTAGAAGAGAACCTAGGAGGAAATCATGACATTCAATGTAGTGATTATTTCTTGGCTATGGCACTGAAAGCACAGGCAACAAAAGAAAAAATTAGGTAAATTGAACTATATGAAAGTTTAAAATTTTGGTGCCTCACAGGACAGTATCAACAGGGTTAAAAGAAAGCTCATGGAACATGAGAATATATTTGCAAAGCATATATCTAGTAAGAGAGTAGTATCTAGTATACATAAAGAACTTATACAACTCAACAATAAAAAAAATTGGTAAAAACAGTTAATAGTCATTTCTGCAAAGAAAATATAAATGTAACCAATGAGCATATCAAAACATGTTCAACAGCAGTAATCACAAGTCAAAATTACAATGATACGCCATTTCATACCCATTAAGACTACTGCTACCAAAAAAAAAAAAAAATAGACACTGAGAAAGAAAGAAAAGAACAAAATATTTCTACTACTACCAAAAGCAAAAACCAGGAAAAAAATGCTGCTGAAAATGTAGAGAAAGTAGAACTCTTGTGTATCATTGGTGGGAATATAAAATAGTATAACTGATATGTAAAACAGTATGGCATTTTCTTAAAAATTTACAACTAGAATTAGCTTATATTCCAGCAATCCCATCTCTAAGTCCTTAAAATAATTGAAAGCAGGGACTGAGCATATATGTGTACACTGATGTTCATCAGTTCAGTTCAGTTCAGTCGCTCAGCCATGTCCTACACTTTTCAACCCCATAATTGCAGCACACCAGGCCTCCTTGGCCATCACCAACTCCTGGAGTTCACCCAAACTCATGTCCATAGAATCAGTGATGCCATCCAGCCATCTCATCCTCTGTCATCCCCTTCGCCTCCTGCTCCCAGTCCCTCCCAGCATCAGGGTCCTTTCCAATGAGTCAACTCTTCACATGAGGTGACCAAGATATTGGAGTTTCAGCTTTAGCATCAGTCCTTCCAAAGAACACCCAGGACTGATCTCCTTTAGGATGGACTGGTTGGAGCTCCTTGCAGTCCAAGGGACTCTCAAGAGTCTTCTCCAACACCACAGTTCAAAAGCATCAATTCTTTGGCACTCAACTTTCTTCACAGTCCAACTCTCACATCCATATATGACCACTGGAAAAACCATAGCCTTGACTAGACAGACCTTAGTTGGCAAAGTAATGTCTCTGCTTTTGAATATACTATCTAGGTTGGTCATAACTTTTCTTCCAAGGACTAAGCGTCTTTTAGTTTCATGGTTGCAGTCACCATCTGCAGTAATTTTGGAGCCCCCAAAATAAAGTCTGACACTGTTTCCACTGTTTCCCCATCTATTTGCCATGAAGTGATGGGACCAGATGCCATGATCTTCGTTTTCTGCATGTTGAGCTTTAAGCCAACTTTTTCACTCTCCTCTTCACTTTCATCAAGAGGCTTTTTAGTTCCTCTTCACTTTCTGCCATAAGGGTGGTGTCATCTGAATATCTAAGGTTATTGATATTTCTCCCGGAAATCTTGATTTCAGCTTGTGTTTCTTCCAGTCCAGCGTTTCTCATGATGTACTCTGCATACAAGTTAAATAAGTAGGGTGACAATATACAGCCTTGACGTACTCCTTTTCCTATTTGGAACCAGTCTGTTGTTTAATGCATAAAGAGTTTATGTATGGGAAGATAAAAGATATTATAGAGGTGCATGGTGGTGATAGTTTCAAAACAATGTGACTGTACTTAATTTCACTGAAATATGTACTGAAAATAGGTTAAGTGGTAAATTTTTTGTTATTTATCCCTTTAGTCATGTCCAACTCTTTTCAACCCTATGGACTGTAGCCCTTGGGGCTGCTCAGTCCATAGGATTCTCCAGGCAAGAATACTGGAGAGGTTTCCCATGCCCTCCTCCAGGTGCTCTTCCCAACCCAGAAATCAAACAAGGTCTGTGTCTCCTGCATTGCAGGTGGATTCTTTACCCACTGAAACATCTGGGAAGCCCTCAGGTTATGTATATTTTACCACAAATTAAAAAAAAAAATTGATGGCTTAAATTTGAACAGTATTATCCAGATAAAATAGAATGACTTGAAAACTATTCAATAGACAAAATGGCAGCATGTGAGAAAAGAGAAGGGTAAATGCAATGATTAGTACCCTAAAGTACTGACTACTCTAAGTACTTTACCTGACTCCTTGTACAGTTCCAGCAGTAGTGGTCTAGCATACTAGACCTGGTATGGATGGTTCTCTTTCACATGGCTGGAGCTGCAAATCCCATAAACCAGAATGACAGAGATGGGGTAAGGGGGTCGCCAAAGCATCTCATGTTTTTAATAAGTTCCCTAGATGACTAAAACCTTTAGAACTAGAGACAAATGAAAGATTAGGAAAATAAATAGAGGCATCTGGGGAACACCAGTGTTAAGAGGAGAAAGACACATGATCTTTAATAGAAGTAATGATCACAGATGCAATATAGATCATAGAGAGTGGGAAACTAACCTCACATGATCATGAAATATGGGAGCAATTAACTGAGTCAAATGCAGCAAGTAAGCCCACTGGATAAATACCATCTTTTCTATGTTGAAAAATACATATGACACAGCAAAATGTAGTTGTAGAATCATATATGCAATCAACATGGGTTACTAATAGCTAAGAAGTGAATGGCAGATTATGGTTTAAAAATAAAGTTTAGTTAGAAGAGAGAGAAGAGACAATAGCTAGAGGAATCATTGTGCAGTGTAGTGGGACTCGCTCAGTCGTGTCTAACTCATTGCAACCTGATGGACTGTAGCCCACCAGGCTCCTCTGTCCATGGAATTCTCTAGGCAAGAATATTGGTTGAGTCTTTAGGATTTTCTATGTAGAGGATCATGTCATCTGCAAACAGTGAGAGTTTTACTTCTTCTTTTCCAATTTGGATTCCTTGTATTTCTTTTTCTGCTCTGATTGCTCTGGCCAAAACTTCCAGTACGATGTTGAAGAGTAGTGGTGAAAGTGGACACCCTTGTCTTGTTCCTGACTTTAGGGGAAATGGTTTCAATTTTTCGCCATTGAGGATAATGTTAGCCATGGGTTTGTCATATATAGCTTTTATTATGTTGAGGTATGTTCCTTCTATTCCTGCTTTCTGGAGAGTTTTTATCATAAATGGATGTTGAGTTTTGTGAAAAGATGTTCAGCATCACTCATTATCAGAGAAATGCAAATCAAGACCACAATGAGGTACCATTTCACACGAGTCAGAATGGCTGTGATCCAAAAGTCTACAAGCAATAAATGCTGGAGAGGATGTGGAGAAAAGGGAACCCTCTTACACTGCTGGTGGGAATGCAAACTAGTACAGCCATTATGGAAAACAGTGTGGAGATTCCTTAAAAAATTGCAAATAGAACTGCCTTATGACCCAGCAATCCCACTGCTGGGCATACACACACTGAGGAAACCAGAATTGAAAGAGACACATGTACCCCAATGTTCATTGCAGTGCTGTTTATAGTAGCCAGGACATGGAAGCAACCTAGATGTCCATCAGCAGATGATTGGATAAGAAAGCTGTGGTACATATACACAATGGAATACTAACTACTCAGCCCTTAAAAAGAATAAATTTGACTCAGTTCTAATGAGATGGATGAAATTGGAACCGATTATACAGAGTGAAGTAAGCCAGAAAGAAAAACACCAATACAGTATACTGACACATATATATGGAATTTAGAAGACAGTAATGATGACCCTATATGTGAGACAACAAAGAGACACAGAGGTATAGAGTGGACTTTTGGACTCTGAGGGAGAGGGAGAGGGTGGGATGGTTTGGGAGAATGGCAATGAAACATGTATATTTTCCTGTAAGAAACGAAGCGCCAATCTATGTTCAATGTAGGATGCAGGATGCATGGGGCTGATGCACAGGATGATTCAAGTAGAGGATGTGGGGTGGGAGGTGGGAGGGGTCTTCAGCATTGGGAGATTGTATTCACCTATGGCTGATTCGTGTCAATGTATGGCAAAACAAATACAGTATTGTAATTAAAAAAATAAATTTAATAAAAGAAAAGAAAGAAAAAAGTAAAAAATTTGAAAGAAAGAAAAAAAAAAAAAGAATATTGGAGTGGGTTGCCATGCCCTCCTCCAGGGGATCTTCCCAACCCAGGGATCAAACCCCCCTCTCTTGCATGACAGGCAGATTCTTTACCATCTAAGCTACCAAAGATAAAAAATTCATGTAAATGGGATGTGAGCACATTTATAGACTGAAAATAGAAATCCAGTAGAAAGTATAAAAGACACCCAGAAGCAAAAGAAGAGAGATGATGAAACATTTGGATGACAGCTGAGGAACAAGGCAGGCTTGATGACCCTGAGTTGGAGGTGTCTGGTTAAACAAACATCTCTCCTGGCTTTCCAAGTCTTGCTCAGTCTATGTACCAAATCACAGATTTCTTCAGTTAAAAACCTTTCACCTCCTAAATATTTTCTTTCCCAAGAAACTATGATAACACATACACTGTGCTTCTAGCTAGATGTTTTAAAAATTCAGTAACGGAATATTTCTAATCATCCCATAGTTTGCTGTCTTTCCTGCCTCTGTTTGAGGCCCAGGAGCCTGGGAAAATTTATATTCCATTTTTAATTTTGCTTCCTCTCTCAGAATGAGTGCCTAGGGGCACATCCATACATGCACTTAGAAAGGAAATTTGCATATATGGATCTACTCCAAGTGAAGAGTTAAAATGGGGCCAGCTGGCCAGAGCACAGCTATTATACCAATACCTCCTACAAGAAATCATAAGGTCTTTGTGGAGATAGCCTCATTTTCAGGTGTTGAATCCTGATCATACTCTCATTTTATTTGTACCACATGAGTTGCACAAGAGATTAAGGAATGCTTCAGGGGTAATAGAAATGGGAAAGGATACCCTGCAATAAAAGTCTCACCTCCAGCACTAGGAACAAACTATGCTGCTGTATGTCTGTTTCCTTTTCAGGAAAAGGGACAGTTGAAGTAAGAACTCATCTGCTTTGACTATAAAATATGCTCTAGGAAATTAGTTTTTGAAAATTTGATGCATGAAGTCTATTATATTACTAAAAAGCATAGATTATGTTACCTAAACTATTCTGTGGAATGAAATCATTAAATTCCTAAGTCCCAAAAGAACACTGGAAGAATCTTGCTAACTCAAGTCTGTGTGTTAACATGTTTGATACCCTTAGAGAAATCTGGAAACAATTTCTCTCATTTTAAAAATGAGAATCCTGCTCTTGTTAATACAACTGGTAGACTGGAAGACTCAAGTAATTAAGTTTATCACTGTGAATAGGAAAACAAAAGATACACTTTTTATAAGGAAATGTACATGCATACACAAAAACAAGAGTGGTTTATCAAAGTGGCCCTTATATTAAACATGTTTAGTCTATTTTCCATTCCTTGGAAAATACTTATTTTCATTCTGCTTTTCTCCATTTTAGGAAGACACATGTAAGATCAGTTATGTGTCTTTACCAATGGTTAAAACTGCAAGCATATACAAGCCATAAATTTCAGTTCATAGTTAGGTAAATGCTACAAAAATAACACATAAAAATATTTACCACTGTTCATTATCTATCTTTGGTAGAGTTATACACACCCAGAAAGATTCAACCACAGTTTTAAAAACTAGTCAGCTAATAGAAGTAATGAGAGGAATATGACTGACATCAAAATTTGTAATCATAAAAATGTTTAAAAATATCTCACCCCCTTATGTCAAAATTGTTTTCCATGTTCACCTATATTTGACTAGTGTTTCTCCCTTACTCTTTATATCTATCAATTAAAAAATATTTCCTGATTGCCTACTCTTTCTTGTCCTATTTCATTTGAGTGCTAGAGATAAGAGAGACAAAAAAAAAACACTCATGTTCTTTGAGTTTAAGTTCTAGTAAATGGATTCTGTTGCCCAAAGCTGACAGTGCTTTCTATATACTATCTTTGTTAAATGTTTCTCCATTTCCTTTTCCACTGTCTCTTTTTTCTCTTTCATATTTGGATTACTGAAATGCTTACCCAAGCAGTGTTCCTTTCTCCAGTGTATCTCCTTTTAGAGCCAATCTGCCTTCTTCTCTAACAGTTATTTTTCTAAAAGAAAATTTTACTTTTGTCAGAACCCTTCTCAAAATCTTTGAATTGTTCAGGATTGTATGGAAATTCAATATTGCTTTCAGGCTTGTCATTTTTGAAAAAAATTTGATTTTCCAGAATATTCTGCAGTAAGATTAAACTGAACTAACACTGAGATTAAACAGAACTGCTTCCTGTTCTTGGGTTTGCCCTGGGGATTGATGGCCTCCATGTCTTGGCTGCTCCTGCACATCAAGGTTTCCCACTGTCTCCTCTCAAAATCTGAACTCATTTTGGAAGTACTGGAAGATACTACATCTTTTATGATGCTTTCCCCAAATCCCAGTGTAATGCGTTTTTCCCCCATTTGTATTCTCACAGACTCCATTTCCATTTTTATAGGAGATTTTACAGTTATGTTTTTGTATATCTATTTTCTACATATTTTTAGCTTTCAGTATTCCTAGGATAAGAACAGTAATTTGGAGGCAGAGGGGTTCACCCTTTAGCCTGATATCACAATTTACTTTCAGTGTTCATAATGATTGCTGGGTATTAACATAAAACCTGAAGATTTCAAGTACAAATCCACATAAAATTTGGAACCTATATGATTCTGGGTTAAAAAACAAAAACCTAGATATGTTTCCTGGTTTCCCCTTCCTATAAAGGGACACATTATATTAATCCATGAAAAATAAGTAAGCTATACCGTATTGCATTCATTATATGTTGACTTAAACCTATGCAGTATATTTTATTACTGCTGTACTATAATCTTTTTTCTCATTGCTGACTTTCCAAAAATGAGTTTCAGTGAAAGCGTTAAGGCTTTATTACTATAGGTAAATTTCCTATTAAAAGAATCTTATTTTTCAGGGACCAACAATCCTGCAATTTAGATGTAGAAATTAACTTTATGACACATTTTCTTTTATCTCATAAAAAGAAATTGTCCAAATCCAAAGGAAATAAGGCTTTGAGTATAGATGAATGTTAATAAATATAAAAATTCAAGTTACTGCAATATCACTTTATGTTACTCTACTGATTTTCACTGCCAACAAGTGCATTAATGTGTAGTATTTTCAGGGAGAGTTAAAAAAGTGAACATTTTTTTGGCAGAAGGTAGTAAAGTGTTCTAATTATATCTATAAGAATATTGCAGTCTGCATTTGCTATAAACATACACAAGTTTGGATACAAACTATCATAAAAGATAAATCATTTAGCATGGTTCCTGGTACCTCATAATTCTCAAAAAACATGTTAAGGATTTGGTCAAAATTGCAGTATTGAATATCTTATATATGAAATTCATCACTCTCTAGATTACCAAACACATGGAAGACAATTCTCAAATTCTTTCACATGTGTTAAATGCACTTTGAACTGCTCTTCTTCTGTTATGAAATAAAATTCTCATGATTACTTGAATTTTTACCATTATAAATTCAGTTATAGATTTGCATTTAATTAACAGAAACTTATAAAACTGAAATCTGAAGTTTGAACTTTTTTCAGGTTTAGAAGAAATTGACAATTTTCTAATATCCCAATTCATTGAATTGAATAGTATAATCATACTTGACCAACCAAATACTTGTTGGTAAATTCTGTTTGAAAAAAATGTATCTGCTATATGTAAGCAGATTGAGTCAGGCACATATCTGAAATTACAAACAAAACATTCCAAAGAACTAGAATAACTTTAGTCTGAATAGTTTAGCTACAGTAGTAAATGTCAGTAAATTAGTTTTTATTAAATCTGATACATCAATTATAGTCTTACCTGGTTGCAAACTGTTTCTAGAACTGGAAATAACTATTTGCATCCACTTAATGGAAAAAGGAAAAAGAAAGAGAGGAATGAGCACTTTTACTGTAGTGTCTTCCAAAAACTAATTTCTTTCACATAGAACATTAGTTGATTCCCAGATAGTACTTAAATTAGCAATGAGGTTTGGGTCACAATTTCTATGATTATTTCTGTTTCCAGTAATCACATTTGAGTACCCAGACATGTCACATTCCAAAGCAATTGAATTCCTTGTGTGCAAAATAAAGAAAATTAAAATGTGCACAAGAACCATGGTTCTTATGCAATGTATTGAAATAAATAAATACAAACTGTTTTCTTTAATGGCTTCAGTAGTAGAACCAATCGAGGTAGTGAAATTTTTAGCAAAGATGAATTCATGTATTGGATGGGAAGAAAATTCAGAAACATAGATATTTAGTATGGTTTCAATACAGTGTGCTAATATAAATATGATGAACAAAAATTATTAAAATAAAAATAAGGTGACCAATCTTCAATATTTGATTAATATTTTAAAAGTAATCTTTTGACCAAATTTCCAATTAACATGATAATAAAAAGTTACAGATTTATATCCTGGTATATTGAAATCATCCCATCTCTATTTATTTCTCTGTCCAGATAGCTAGTATATTAAAAGTGATGATTAGTTCTACTGATATTTCAGCATTTTTTAATAATTAATGCCTTTAGAAAGTCTCCTTGAGGGTCCATGAATGAGTACCTAATAAGACAAGATCTATTCATTAATTTGCTTATTAAAATAAAAAGAATATGAAATCTGGTCATTACATTAAAGGTCAATCAAAACTGATCAATTTCTAACAAGGACTCTGGTCAATTGTCAAGAAGTCACAAATGTAATGTCCCTGGATACTTTACCAGGCTTAGTTTCCCGCTGAATTTGAAGACCTGCATACATTTAAAAATAAGAGAAAACGTTAAACATTAAACATAACATACCTTAGAGTTGCATTATCTTGCTGCTTCTTCTGAAAGGGGTCAGAATGACAGTCACCTTGTCACACATATGTTATATTGCTTTACAGGATTTACTGCTGTTTGGTGGCTGTGTTCTCATTTTCAGAAGGCATTTCACTATCTGCCACTTTTTCTCATTGCCTTGTGGTCTTCATACAATGATTTTTCACAAATGCAGCTATTCTTTCTTGTCAGCAAAATCTGTCTGCCACTGTCATTTCACAGTCATAAATATTCTGCTTCAAATCAGGCTGAAAAATGTCCATACAGAAATTCTCTGACTCATTCACATGATCGAAATAATATGATTTCATGGTGTAATTAAATAATTAGTTAGAAAACCATTCACAAGCCAGCTCAGTTATCAAGGCGAGTTGCTTTATTCATGACTTGGCTGTCATTAGATAGTAAGGAGTCCAAGTGAAGTTAATGTTCCCTAACTGGAACTGTCCAAGGCCATCATGGTTTCTTCAGAACTGATGAGGTAGAGGCTTGCTTTAATGAATGCTTAATAATCTAGCCTTCATTTTAAAATGAAACCAGTATTTTAAAAAGCCATTTTCAGAGACACAGTATTCTTTGGATTTAAATGTATTAGTCTGAACAGAAAATAAAATTCACACATATTGCTTGTAGTGTGCTTTTTAAGATATCTATTACAAGTGTCCAAATCACTCTATTGGACTCTACATAAAACTGCACAAAGTGCTGTGGCCAAGCTCTTTTACAATGACAGAGTATCTTTAAGGATGTGCATTTTTATATATATATCGCTTACTTTACCTGGTCACCAATGATTTTTTTCAAAAACCTTAGCATTTCAAATACTAAAAGTATTATCAATTTTAATTCTACATATTCTTATACATTTTTGTCAGTAATAAATAAACTTTTATTAAATGAAAATTTGTAAATTGATTAAGAAATACATAAAGATGAATTTACAAATGGGTTGTTTTAAAATGTTATCATCTACAGTCCCCTTTGACTTTTTCTGATATAAATCAAACTGTAAAACATACTTTTATAATTCTCAACAAAATGATCGAATCAATAATGCCCGTGGAGTATTTATTACACAGTGTGGCTATTACAGAGAATCATATGTGACAATATTAAAAATAATTCAACAATCTAAGTTACCAGGCACTTATTTCCAATCAAAGGACCGATTATGAACCTTTTTGACTTCTCCAAATGTAAAGGCACCAGGATCTTCACCAGTTCTGAAAAAGAATTATGCCTTTCAAGGCCTGAAGAAGGAGTGCAGGTAGGTAAGACTCGGTGATACTGAAGCGAGGAGATGAATGTCCTGGAGGTCACCACTCGGCTCAGAGACGAGTTAGACCACAGCTCCAAGTAGCAGAGAATAAAATGAGACTCCTGAAGGCAACACATTATAGGCCAACTTATATTTACCCCAACCTTTTCTTTGTGCTTTCCTATGGCACTACTCATAATTCTTCTAATCAAGATTTTTTTCCTTCCTGATCCACCAAATTATAGAGTAGAGCAACAAGCACAGGGTGTCTCCCCTACCCAAAACAAATGCACAGTCTCTTTATCCATCTATCTTCTTAGCCATCTATTGCTGTTAGTGTTAAGAAAACAGAAGTAGGGTTAAACATTTATCTTTTTTCTTCACCTGGCTCTTTTTATATATGATCATAGATGGGGAGTAGTGAAAACAAACAACACACACACAAACTCACACATAGTAATGCATGGACTACAAACAGACACAAACAGACAAATGAAAACCTTCTATGTGTCAGAAGGAAAGATGAAGGAAATATCACAGAAATAGGGCCAGAGCTTTGCACTTACAGTGGGAGCACTTGTTGGGAAGTGTGAGTGGAGAAATGGAGCCAATCTTGGAAAGCTCTGGGCATGAACTGTCCTGGGGCTGCTGAAAACAGTGGTAAGAAGCGCTCCCTTCTCTGACTTTTTTACTCTCCTTTTTTTAAGTCCATTTTACCATCAGTGGCTCCAGCTTGCACTAACCCAGGCAGTTTGTGATTGGGTAAGAGGTGAAAGAAGAATCCTAGACAGCATTCTCCAGAATGGAAAGTGAGGAAGGCAAGAAATTTCAAATGCAGGAGCAGGAAAATGATTGGGGCAAGAAACATTGAACACTGATGACTTTTCTTAGGTGGCTGTTCTAAAGGAAGATCCTTGTGTGTGTGTGCACGCGCACACACTCGGTTGTGTCCAACTCTTTGCAACCCCATGGACTGTAGCCCACCAGGCTCCTCTGTCCATGGGATTTTCCAAGCAAGAAATACTGCAGGGGGTCGTCATTTCCTTCTCGAGGGGATCTTCTGGACATAGAGATCAAACCCAGACCTCCTGCACTGTAGGAGTCTTCTGCACTGCAGGTGCATACTTTACCAGCTGAGCCACCAGGAAGCCCACTTTCACTGATACATGATACCTTCAGGAAAATAAATAAAATGTATCATATATCAGTGAAAGTGGGTTTGCTGGTGGGTTAGTTGGTAAAGAAAGCGAAAAATTGATATTTTTGAACTGTGGTGTGGGAGAAGACTTTTGAGAGTCCCTGGGACTGCAAGGAGATCCAACCAGTCCATCCTAAAGGAAATCAGTCCTGAATATTCATTGGAAGGACTGATAATGAAGCTGAAACTCCAATACTTTGGTCACCTGATGCAAATAACTGACTAATTGGAAAAGCCCCTGATGCTGGTGAGAGGGTAACAGGCAGGAAGGCCAGGGGTCTCCAAATGGAGAAAATAGCCTACAAGTGTCAGACATTTTTATCTCCCTTAAGCAACAAGAGGAAACAAACTAGAGATTTTTTTTTCCTTCTCTATACACATTTGAAAGGAAGTTTCTCTTTAAATTCTGTGTTGCCATAATGACACCTGGTTTCACCTGAAGTTAACCAATGCCTTTTTCGTATGGAAATGTTTATCTTAAGCTATGCTAATGTACTATGTATTTATCCCAAACTCTGTCTTCAAGTAGGTTTGCCTTTTGGGCTCAGAACCTACTTGATAAATCAGTATGTTATACTCCAATATTGTTCCTCTAATCTGTGTAAACGACACTATTTGTATGGTACTCTGCCCTTCTTCAAGAATCAAGTTAATCCTTTTATGGCCCAAGATAAACCATTTGATGCCAAGATTATCCCAAAATACATCTTATGGGCAAGGGGCCTGGTGCCATTCTAAGTTTTGAGACATTCCTTTCTTTCATTAACAGACTGCTGGTGACTATATAACATCCAGCTAAAAACTAGCAGGGGGTACTCTTTCTGCCCCCTTCTGATGCCTATGTCAGAAGCTTTCTCTCTCTCCTTTGTACTTTAATAAAACTTTGTTACACAAAAGCTCTGAGCGATCAAGCCTCGTCTCTGGCCCCGGATTGAATTCTCCTCCTCTGGGGGCCAAAAATCCCGGCGTAATAATTCAACAACAACCTTTCACGGAAAGATTGAAGGCAGAAGGGGACTACAGAGGATGAGATAGTTGGATAGCATCACCAACTCAATGGACATGAGTTTGTGTAAACTCAAGGAGTTGGTGATAGACAAGGAAGCCTGGCGTGCTACAGTCCATGGGGTCACAAAGAGTCAGACAGGACTGAGCAACTGAACTGAACTGAATTATTTTGTTAAGCTTTAAGAGTACTCAAAGCAACAAAATTAAATGAAGAATAAAAGTTTTCAACTTTCACAGTTTAGTTTTACACACACACGCGCACAAATAAGAAGAGTATAATTTTTAAAAACAAACTCACTCCAAAAAATGACTTTTCCACTTTTTAACTTAGCAAGAACTTTCAGAATGTTATATAAATCGTATGATAAAAATGAACTCTACATTAAGCAACATATCAAGGAAAAGGAAAACTAAATAGTACAGAGCAAGCCAGGCACTGGAAAGCAAAACAAGGAAAAAAGACCTATACTTTATACACTGAATCATTATCCACAATAGTATAATAGGCATAAATTAAAACAAATGATCTGGGATTCTACAATGAGGAATATTTTTTGATACTTTAGTAATTCAACTGTGTTTTAGATTAGTAGAGAAAATGAGAAATATGCAAATAAATAACCATTTCAAGAAAGATTGCCAATAATAATCCCTGCTGTGACACACTACATGTATATTATATGAAACGAAGCAAAGCAAAGAGAAAAGGGAGACTAATACACAGTAAGAATTCAACATTTCACGTGGCTTTGCTCTTTTGTTTCATCTGAATCCATGACACCCAGTTTGACATTTATTGTAAAAAAGATAAAAATGAAAAGGTTTTAAAATATCTCTGTTTAAGGCATATGTGCACTGACTATAGTTACTCGCTCAAAATTTTCTTAAAATTTTTCTGGACCAAAACTATCTTTTGAAATATTTCTATTTTTAACAATGAAATTTGAAGATGAGTGGCTACTGCTAACATCTAGTTGACCATACCTGGAATCAGATAACAAACATGTATGCAATTAACAAGACCTATAAGTTGGGCTAACTATACATTACTAAGCCCCATTCTGTCCCAAGAACTGACCAATGGATAGCGTAGCCCACAAGCCCTCTTGGTGTCACTTCCTGCCGGCAACTGATGGCACACAGGGATTGCTAAGATTGTGCTTTCCCTTCCTTCAAATCTTCAGCAGGTTTTTGTTTATGAAGTTTATAATATAAATGTTCATGACAGCTTGCAAAATATAAAAAGAAACAGAAACTCATGAAACAAGCAACTCCTCCTATAAACCTTGCCTGACACAACATGCATATGCATCTCATAACCTTAAAAATGTTAAAAAAAAAAAACAAATTCATTTGCTTCTTAAGTTCTCCTGTGTTTACAGATACAAAAGATAAGCTTATGACACCATTTTAAAATTGCTTAGGTTAAAGATGCTAATGATCTTGAGATGTTAAAAATATAGGGAGTATTTTATTTTATAGTACTTTTATTTTACTGTATTTTATTTTATAATTATTTTATCATACTAATTAGATTATTTCATAGGAAAGATATTTAATGCCCTGGGGTTGGGTTTTCTTTTAATAAATCCAAATTGTAAAACTAAAAGAATTTTTGTAGTTTGGACTACACTTAGAAAGGATAAGCACAAGAATTATATTCTATTGTTTTTACTTAAGAAGCTATTTAGAATTAGAACAAAAATTTTAAAGGAAAGAAGTACTTGTTTATTTGAACATAGATTTGATGAAATTGCATTATTTGTGGAGGAAGAAAAAAAGATCTCATTGTAGTAATAAATAAATTATACCTGAATAGCATAATACCAACCTATAATTTCACCCAAGCTTGTAGTTTATTAAGTAAATATACCTAATCACTGTATCAGCCAGTTAATGCAAAGAAAAAAAAAACTAATACATTTTCTTTAATAATTTTTAAAACTAACAGAATAAATTCAGTTGGATCAATGGAAAAACTAGGCTTCCCTGGTGGCTCAGTGGCAAAGAATTCACCTGTCAAGCAGGAGATGTGGGCTCAGTTTCTGGGTCTGGAAGATCCCTTGGAGAAAAAAATTGCAATCTACTTCAGTTTTCTTGCGGGGATATCCCATGGACAAAGGAGCCTGGTAGGCTACAGTCCATGGGGAATCAAAAGAGTTGGACATGATTTAGCGACTAAACAACACAGAAAAACTAGTAACTATTGTAAATGAATATTTAAGCAGTATATTAAAAAAACAGAGACATTACTTTGCTGAACAAGGTCCATATAGGCATAGTTATGGTTTTTCCAGTAGTTATGTATGGCTGTGAGAGCTGGACCATAAAGCAAGCTGAACACCAAAGAATTGATGCTTTTGAACTATGGTTTGGAGAAGACTCTTGAGAGTCCCCTGGACTGCAAGGAAATCACACCTGTTAATCATAAAGGAAGTCAGTCTTGAATATTCACTGGAAGGACTGATGCTGAATCTTCAGTATTTTGGCCACCTGATACGAAGAGCTGACTCGTTAGAAAAGACCTTGATTTAAAGACTGAAGGCAGAAGGAGGAGGGGATGACAGAGGATGAGGTGCTTGAATGGCATCACTGACTCGATGGACATGAGTTTCAGCAAGCTTTGAGAGCTGGTGATGGACAGGGAAGGCTGGCGTGCTTCTGTCCATTGGGTCGCAAAGAGTGGGACATGGCTGAGCGACTGAAATGAACTGATTGTAAATGTACTCCATCTTTTCCATTTATATCCTATATGAAAACTGTGGCAAATGCAGTGTATAACAAAGTTTTCTTAAACGGCATTGACATGTAATAGTAAGAAATAGATTTGATGATTAAAATATCTTTTCTTGATTAAATTTCATCTGTAACACACACTCAACTTTTCTAGTTTTTATTTTTATTTTTTACTCAATATGAAAAATATAAACCACAAAAGGCAGTTGAGTTATTCTTTTAGGTGGCTACATCTATATGATTGGCAAGCTTGGCCCCCATAGGATGACTGGACTATTAGCGCCTGTCTTTGGTGCTGAGATTCATTTCTTGTCCCACATCTCCTACTATTATAATTGTCATAGAGCCTAGGTTTCTGTATATAGAGGTATGTTCAAAAGCCTTGAAATCCTCTTTGAATTAAGGCATGTTCATTATATCACTCTCGTGAAACATAATGCCAAGAACAAACTAACACTTCAGAAAAGATAAATTGGAGGCAACACGATTGTAATTTTCTTAGTGAACTGCAGGTTAAAAGGAAAGCCAAAAACAGAACAAGTCTGAAAGAGTGGTATAATTTATCTACTTCACAGTTCTCCCAGGTTAAGTTTAAGCAGATGGAGCGAATTCCTAAAGTTACGAACAATTAGAACAATGAAAAAATTTTCAAAACTCAATCAACTGTTCCAAGAATAATTAATGATACTACATTTCACTGAATTGAACATTGTCAACATGCAAAAAAATAATCACTTTAAAATACCTTTGATTTTCTTATATAGACAAATATCACATCCTTACCCTCTATTTGATATAGTTACCAACTCTAGCTGGCTCATTGTAATACAAAAAATTTTGGCCAACAAAATGTTCTTTTATACACTGTGCATGAAATAAATAGGGCAGTCATGACACAGGGATAAATAATTTAAAGATCCATGAAGCACATTCAATTTAAATAATAACCATGAAACATAATCTAATAATAATGGAAAAGCACAAATATGGCTTGTGTGAATAAGTATATAGTAACTTTTGCATCAATATTCTATACCCACTGGGAAATTAAAACATTAGGAGGAAAATATGAGACCCCAAAACTCAAACTCTAGTTAATAGAGATGCTCATTCATTTAGTCAGGTCAGACTCTTTGCTAAAACTGTGGTACTGCCCAATTATAAGACTACATATATATATATATTTAGAGTTCATGACTAAATAAGTCTTTGGTATAAGAAATGATTTTATTTTATGGAGATTTTATTCTTGGCACCCATGTATTCAGTGCACGAGTTCCAGATGATAGACCTATGTAGGATTTCAATTATAGAATGATTCTAAGGGGAAAAACAACAGCAGCAATGACAGTATGATTCTTTCAAAGAAAATTACATTAAATAGAATTTTATCTAGAATCTTTAATATTTTTAATATGAATCAAATAGAAATATTGCAACAGATTATGGTGTAATGGAATTAAGCTTACAAGTATTTATCCAAAATTCTTCTGTGATTATCATACTTATGTATGTATTTATTTACTACCTGATAGATATAAATTCAGGACTTTTAAAACCTAACATTTATTTTCTAAAAATTTTCTTCATTTTGTTATAATGGCATTTTTATTTTATTTTGCTTCATTGCCGGAGAAGGCAATGGCACCCCATTCCAGTACTCTTGCTTGAAAAATCCCATGGATGGAGGAGCCTGGTAGGCTACAGTCCATGGGATTGCTGAAGAGTTGGACATGGCTGAGTGACTTCACTTTCAGTTTTCACTTTCATGCATTGGAGAAGGAAATGGCAACCCATTCCAGCATTCTTGCCTGGAGAATCCCAGGAACGGGGGAGCCTGGTGGGCTGCCGTCTATGGGGTCGCACAGAGTCGGACACAACTGAAGCGACTTAGCAGCAGCAGCAGCAGCAGTACCATTCCAGCTGCATAAGAAATTTTTTGTTTCACATAATCATTTTCAAATAGAAAGGAATCATTATTAGTAGTAAGTAAAATAAGTTGGGGCAAAATTATTAATAAATCAAACACTGTTCCATTGTGATATTTACAGGTTTGTCGTAACTGTGGTGCATAGTATGCATAAATAATTGTCTGATATCTTATTTGCAACTTTGAAATAACGTTTTTAAAGAGGTTATCTTTAGCATGTATGTCAGACATTCTAATTAATTAAAATAAATGAATACAAAGTATGTGAAAAGACATACTACTAATTGAAGCACCATGCAAAATACCTAGAGATCAGACAGGTTATTGCTTAATTTGCCACACAAACATATTTGTTCCAATTATTTTTGAAAATGCTTTTCTTCATTCTTTGGCACTGTAAATACTTTGCTTTTAGTATTATTCATTGCACATTTATATACTAAGTTTTAATGTAATTTTATTCTTAAAATATTTGCAAATAGAAATTTACCATATAAAATTTGAATAAAAATCTACAGTGTTTAACTTTAATACACACATTTGATTTCTGCAAGTATGATTTGCATTTTTCAAGTTATTTACAAAAATGTTAATGTGATATATTATATAGCATTTTATAAATATGAAGACCTTAAATTTTCTTACTTAGTTGTCTAGATGTTACTTTTTATCCAGTTCAACAAACGAAAATGTAGCTCAAACTATTAGACAGCATTTATATCATGCCTATAAATACCAATATTCAATAGGTAAACAGAAATCTGCACCTCAGTATTGTTTGTAGAATCAGTTCATATTTACAAAAAGATTCAAATTATTGAATATCTTTTATTTTTCTGTTCTAAAGTATTTAACGTGTTCTAGCATATGATGGGAGAAGGTGATGGCACCCCACTCCATTACTTTTGCCTGGAAAACCCCATGGACGGAGGAGCCTGGTAGGCTGTAGTCCACGGGGTCGCTAAGAGTCAGACACCACTGAGCGACTTCCCTTTCACTTTAATTTCATGCAGTGGAGAAGGAAATGGCAATCCAGTCCAGTGTTCTTGCCTGGAGAATCCCAGGGACAGGGGAGCCTGGTGGGCTGCCTTCTATGGGGTCGCACAGAGTCGGACACGATTGAAGTGACTTAGCAGCAGCGGTAGCATATGATAAAATGGCTTTAATATCCAAGGCATATAATAGGTTTTAATGAAACTCATTTCAAAAACAACTGACCTTAATTAATTTATTAACATTATTTGAAACAAATAACAAACAAATGAAGTGTAAGTTGCTCAGTCAAGTCTGACTATTTGCTACCCCATGGACTATACAGCCCATGGAATTCTCTAGGCCAGAATACTGGAGTGAGTAGTCTTTCCCTTTTCCAGGGGATCTTTCCAACCCAGGGATCGAACTCAGGTCTCCCTCATTGCAGACATATTGTTTACTAGCTGAGCCACCAGGGAAGCCCAACAAACAAACAGCAATATAAAATTTAATTATGAATTAGGTCAGCCTATCATTTTTATTTTAAATAACAATTATAATTTTCTTTAAATCATAAGTAGTATCTAAAATTAAACAATTGTAATGAATATTGACAACAGGAAATTGATTTGAGTGTAAGAAAAAAAATAGCAAGAGGAAAAGATCTTCCCCATCCCCTGCCAAAATCTAACTTTCATTTTGATTATATTAGATATTTTAAAAAGTGCATTCTTATGTGTTATTCCTTATTATTCCATATTAGGTTGGTATTCTTAAAATTAAGTGCATTTTTCCTATTTATCATCAGATTGTCATTGAAATGTTTTGATAGTTGCTATGTCTTTTGAATCAAATATTTATTTACTATAGTTGTTGGCTATGAAAATGCATCTTCTACAAACAAAAGCACAATATCAACATATATTGATGTATTAATATTATACATTTAATACCTAATCGGTTCTTAATTTAGAAAGAAAATTGTGTTTGTAGAAGAAAACTTTGCTTAGTATTTAAAATCCACCAAGTTATGTAATTGTATTCCAATATTCTTTAATGAGTAAAAGTAGTGACTGAACACAATTTTGAAATATATGAATACTACATTTAATGATGAAGAATTATACATGTGGCCATAAAGTCAAATAGCTTCACATTCTCAAGGCCTGATTGCTCCAAAATGTCCTAAGAGACCACAGGAAGTAGATACTTCATCATCAAAGGTTCATCAAGGTTAAAATGAAGTTTATTTGGAGAGAAAGAATTTATATTTTGGAATCAAAACAGCTTAAAGACTTATGAAATTGTGCTGTTTAGGGTCCAGAAGGGCAATTCTAAAGCCATTTCATTTCAAACCTTTTGTTGTCTGTCTCTAAGTTTAACAAAATATGTAAAGTATATATTAATAATGATCTATTTTATTATACTTCAAATATGAAAATAAGTCAATTTTTAAGATTATACATTTCCTGAATTATAACTGATGTATAAAAGAGCTTAGAAAAATGTCTATATATGTTGCAAAAATACTGTATCCTATAGTCATGGTGCCGTATGACTAAATGCAATGGTATTTAAAATATTAAAAATCTCCCACTGAAATATACATGCAGTCAGCTCCAGAGAAAAGCATGTCCCTGTGTCAGAAACAGCCCTGAGGAATGTATTATTCCTTCTGGATTACTTTTTCCCTGGAGGAAACATTCTCATTAAAAGGATGAACTGATTTTCTCACACCCAGGGGAAAGCACATAGTGCCCAGAAAAGGTTTCTAAATAGATAAACACCTCACCAGGCTTAAAACACCAGAAGCATATCTGTGAAATGTCTGAAAATTTCATCAGTATCTCGATTAAGGCAGACTCTGAACAGTAATGCAAGAGCAAAACAGCAATCACTACTTTCCTTAATTATTTAATAAAAATTAATCAAGTATACCAGCAAAGCAAAACTGATAATTAAAAATTGGTATTTTTATGTCTTAGTGCTCAAGTTTCATTTTAATGTTTCTGTAACTATCTGAAACTTTTTTAGGAAAGTATACGAAAAGTGGAGTCATTTGGAAAATTATTTCCCATGTTTATTATAAATATATTTAAAATTCACTAGTAACATCCCCAGTGGCTCAGTGGTAAAGAATCTGCCTGCAGTGCAAGAGATGCGGATTCAGTCTCTGGGTCAAGAAGATCTCCTGGAGAAGGAAATGGCAATTCACTCCAGTATTCTTGCCTGAGAAATCCCATGGACAGGGAAGCCTGGCGGACTGTAGTTTACGGGGTCACAAAAGAGTCAGACACAATTTAGCAACTAAGCAACAACGAAGTAACATTCCAAGTGGTTCTCTATTATAAATTTGCATGCCAAGGTACTAAATGATCACATAATATCCTAATTGGTATTTAGCCATCCCTGAAGTTTATGGCTAGGCATGTGGCACTGTGACAGGCAACTGTAGGATCTTAATAGCTTTCACATAATTCACCTTAGTCTGTAGACATCTATAAATATATGAATTCATTTGAGGAGTGCCTACTAATTCCATGGTATTTTCCTAGGATCTGGTAATAGATACAGTCACTATCATAAATATCTCTTTTCCCTTCTCTCCCTTTTTTAGATGAATTTCAGCAAGTTAATTAGAGGGAAAAATAATGAATTAATTATGGATTAATAAATTATTTGTTGCACTGAATATAATATTGGTATAGAATATAAATATTGCAAGAAGATATTAGCACGATCTTTTTATTAGGTACGAATGTCAGCTTTCTATATTTCCAATATCTTTCAGAATATTATTTTAATGTGCTTGAGTTTCCATTCTCTTCTTATTAGAGAAGGCAATGGTTTATAATTATGTTTATTGTTGATTTGTCATTGTTACCATTTTAATTCTAACCATTGGAGCTGTTTATGACAACCTATAAAGACTGCTTTAAGCACCTGAAGAGGAACACACACTGTCACTGAAAATAGTAAATAGTTACTGTAATGATATTTGAAAATATTAAGAAAGTAATTTTATTAATCAATTAACAACTAAATGTATATCAGAACAGATAAAAGAAATTCAATACTATGTATACTATTAATCATTATGTAGGAGAGTAGCTGCTGTATGTAAATGCTATATTAAAATGATGAATGATATGTCATATTTATTCTACCTTTTGTAGTTAACTCTGCAAAAAACTTAAGTGAAGGACCCTTAAATATTTTGTATGTTACAGACAGTTGATATAACTTTGACATTTATTATGGAATCTTATTTAATAAAAAAGTATTCCCAAGAATGTCTGAATTAAAACCAAAATAATGGAACTATCTCACACATTCAATACATGTTAAATGCAAACAAAACAAGCAAACATAATAAAATTATAAACAACATTCAATTTTTTGAGAGATAAATACTGATCATATATTTTCGAAATACACTAAAAGTTCAATAGTCTGTGAATAAGAATATGTAATAAAGTCAATAAGACTACATTAAGTTCTTTCCTTTTCAGAGAAGTTGTACCTTTAAATTTACTGTAAAGTATCTACAAGTGACTATTGATTTTGTAAACTGTTATGGAGAAATTGAAAAACACTTTTCAAACTAATATATATACATACCTACATATAAAGAGAGAGAGAAAACAGTTTACATACACTCAGCAGAAAAAGAAGAAATCTAAGTTTTTGAGCTCTTCATAAACCAAATGCATTGTATTACTTTTCACAAATTGAAAATGGGCAGACTCAAAGAAAGTTACAAAAGGACATACTATCTTTAATAGGAAATGGAACATAAATTTAGAATTTTAATATCATCCTCTGCTTCCTTGCCAATGACTACCATTTGGTATAAAATAGCAGCAAATAATATGCACCTATCATTTTGTTATTTCAGGCAGTTTGTTAGCTTCCAATAAAGGAAAATGTTAAGTTTAAATGATCAATAAACCAAATCAAAAGTAAAAATAAAAATCCAACTGACAGTTGTATTTGTATAGTAAATCTAATTCACATTTTGTTAGAAAAATAATTTTAAAAGATGAAATCCAAATTTTCTTTACAAAATATGTCAGTTTAGTCTTAAAAAGTGAACAAATCTTGAAAGAAAACAAATATTTGGAGAGCTTGGGAATCTTGTTACATTATCTTTTACTTCCTCTAGATATATATACCAATTCACAGAAAACTTATCAGTAGCACAGTCATGTAATACCAAAAATATCTTTCTTCTACTCATTATTTTGCCTTAGTACATTGAAAACATAGCCTTGGAAATTCTTTCTCCCTCTTTTTTTGGTCCTAAATCTGTTGGATCAGATTTTCCAAGTTGTATTTTCCTTCCTGGAAGTGATTCTCATAATATTTGATGTTGACATATTTTTACTGAATTGACCTTTTACAGTGTTTTCAAGTACATGAGCAGTTAGTTATTTGGGAAAAATCTTTGTTTTGAGCTGCAATTATAATATTCCCTCTGTAAGAACATACTTTTAAAGTTACTATTGCTCTCCTTCAAAAGTCCAGGGATAGTTTACAAAAATAGCTCTTGGAGACTCCAAGTCACTGTAAATCTTTAAAACATTTACATTTTTAATAGAGCATTCATGTACAGTAAACTGGCTCCATCTGGTTGTAAATTTATTCATTCTTATTTTTCCTTTATTTAATCTAGATTTCTTTATAAGCCTACAAAGAATCTGCTACTTCATATGTTATATATAAAGAATTAACAACTCTGAGCTCCTAGAGAACAAAGCCTAAAAATCTTGATACATAAATTTTAAAACTGAAGAAACAAAGTTAATTTAAACATGGCTGAAAGTTGAAATGCTTTTGCATCTCAGCAGATACTACTAAATTATATGAAGTTGCTAAGCAAAGGTATTATAGAGGGTGCTTTCTTGCCTAAACGCATTCAAATTCAAATTAATTGTTTCTAAATGGAAATAAAGTTGCTTTGATCAAATAAAACTGATTTTTCAGGCTTTGACCTGTATGCTTTAGTGTTACTAAGTACAAAATAGTGGCATCTTGGTTACATTCAAAGATGTTTTCACTTTTATACATAGATGTTGTATATTTAAGATTATTAATGAGCAACAGTTCCATAATGACAATTTAAATCCACAACTTCACACTCACATTTTTATGTTTACACAGCACTTAGATTGCTTATTTGGAATGATTTGCGATAATCATTCATTTGACTTCAAAATTCAGGTTAAGTTAGCAAATAGAAATATATCAACTTCTTTTCAATTTTTCTTTTGGGGAAGAATGAAATGATTTGAGTTGCAAGAATTAAACATAATAATAGAGACTGTTTTCAGTACCTTTGAAAATGGGCAGAGTTTTTAAATAAAGGTGTAGGTCAAGGCCATATGGCACAATAAGATCACATCCTATACAAAACAAAAGAAAACAATTTTCAATGAGATAAACTCTTAAATAAATACAGGGTTCATTGTAGAAAGTCAAAATTTTTCAAAGCATGTGAAACAAGAAATTTAATAAAATGTATACTTGACATAAACACACAATAATGGTTTACTGTATGTACAATTTTGTTAGCTTAGGAGACGATATCCCAATACTCAGTATTTATCTTTTACATTTTTTTTTCTGTTAATATTTCTAATGAGATACTAAATTTTCATCAAAGACTTAGGGCTTTTAAATCTTAACTGGGTAAAAGAATATCATTGTTCTGATTAAATAAGTTTGAATGGCAGTATGGTGAATGATTTTAAATATTCTCTGACATACATGAGTAATTTCTGAATCAAAATGTTTACATTTGGAGCCACTTATGTAAATATACTATTCACTAGCTGTAAAAATTTGGGGATAATTATAAAATTCGGGATGCAGTTTGGATGAAACCCAATTTAATTTATAATTTAACAAGTGTTAGTTCGTAAATATGTGGCTCAGACGGTAGAGTCTGCCTCCTATGCAGTAGACCTGGGTTCAGTCCCTTGGTTGGGAAGATCCCCTGGAGAAGAAAACGGCAACCCACTCCAGTATTCTTTTGGAGAATTCCATGGACAGAGGTGCCTGGCAGGCTACAGTCCATGGGATTGCGAACAGTCTGATACCACTGTGCAACACACACTTCTACTTTCATTTTCACTTTCAAATGTTAATCAGAAAGCAAAACATAAAAGACATACATTATATGCATTTACATATCTTTAGGGAAATGTAGAGAAGGCAGAGGTCAGTAACAAAAACAAGCACTATAAACTTTATTTTGGGGATTGGAGATTTAAAGTCAGTATTAAAACTCAGGATTTAGATAAATTTGATAGCTGTAACTTTCCCATTATTAGGATTTTCAGAAGTGAAATATTCCTTTTGATTTTGGACTTAAACATAGCAAAAATATTATAATGGTAAAACACACGATTTTATATGGATAATTTAAATTGATATATCATTATAGGCAAATATATTTATTGGCCAGGTATTCCTTTTTACATATCAATTTTTATACTTGCTATTTGAAATTTTAATCTACAACAGCTTGATGAACCTCTCATGGATAAAACATGCTGGTAAAGTTTCTATAATAGTACCTGACAAATAATTTTTAAATCAATTAACAGGGGATCAAGAAAAATAAAGGTGAAAGCATTCATGACTGAAAATAAAATTAATGTGGGGTTACTGCCACCCTTCATGTTTTATTTAAATGGACATGTATTTAATTACAAATTGAAAATATGGTTATTTTACTTTTAATATTAAATTCTGTTTTTAATGAACTATACAATCAGATTCTTAAAAATAAGTTAGCTGGAAACATTAGAAATTATTACTGGCAGTAGATATCAATTTGTAAGAAAATCTAAAATATGCATAGTCCAGAATACTAAAATGTAACCAGAATCTACCACTAGAATGTATATGATTCAGTACCGAAATATCAAAAATTTGAATTGAATTTACACCATGATATATTGGAAATATGTTTTAGAATGTAATGATCTTCAAATAAGATTTTTGAAATTTGACCTCGATGCTGTGAGCTTTCCATTTTAAAAAGCCATAACTCCATTACTGTATATGTTAACCTAAAAAATTCACTCATGAAAACATTGTTTCATATTTTCCACTTTTAGAAACATATGTAATTTTGAAGAATGAACGTTTATTTAAAGGCAGAAATATACAATTTCCTTCATGTTCCCTGATAAGATACCTAATTAAAAAAAGAAAAAAACTCATTGGAAGACTTCCATTCAAAATATCTTTATGAATATTACTTTTCTTCTATAAATGGCTTTCTTAGTATCTAATAAAAATGAACCTAATATGCTTATTATTATGCAATATATCATTATATTTTTATTTTGACAGTAGATGGAAAATGAAAAAGTCAAATTATTTCATATTTGCATTACATCAGTTCTCTTTAAATATTCATGTTTTGATCTTCAAAAGTTCTTTTATAAGAAATAATCTAAGTCACTCAAACTTAAGTTTAAATATTGCTCTTAAAAAAAAATACTCATTTTGTGATACTGGCATAACGCTAGAAATGTTTGATCCCTGCCACAGAGGAAGAAAAGAGTATATTATTATCACACTCAAATTATACTGCATATATTTTCTTCCCCATCAAACATGCCTAAAGTGTAAAACACAAAAGTATACTTTGAAAGAATTAAAATATTGAAATTAAAATTGGGTATGGAATGCTCTTTTGATAATACATTTTTTGTCTACTATATACATGCTATATATACTAACAGAAATACAGATATAGATAGGCATTAAATTGAATTAAAGTCTAATGGTCAGTTGTCAAATGCAATATTAACTGACATAAAATTCTTTGGATTTAGATGTTAGATGATTACTTTTAAGAACATGACTAATGTTCATCAACTATTTTAATTTTATTCTCATATATTTATATTTGTAAAATAGTAGAGAACTTCAATGGGTATGAAGAGCATTATGCATAAATTAAACAGCTGTTTTAACATCAGTTAAATTATTACTTTCACATTTTATTTCCTTTGAAAATTAATACATTAAATGTTCCTACATTCCAGAGTTTAAATTGCCGCTTTTGTTGTTTTTAGTTCTTCTTTCTCAGTGTAAAATTTATTCTTAAAATGAGTTATAAGAAATATTTTGCCACTTTTGCAAATATCTTAATTTGGGGCCATCTGAAAGTGCAACAGAAGTATTTTTCCAAATGAACTGGAAGCATATTTGTGTTCTGCTTTACTTTCACTAATTTGGAATTATGTGACTTTGGGAACAGCCTATTAACTTCTTGAAATTAAGTAGCCAGTTTTTGTCATTTCAAACAAAGACTGAACTATTCTCACTGTTTCCTTGACCCATTGAAAAATGAGGAAAGGATAAGGAGAGAGAAGGAGGGAGGGAAGGGTGAGATATAAGGAAAAAAGATGTAAGCCCAGAAATAAATAAATAAATATATATATATATATATGTATGTATGTAATTTAAATACTTTACTGAGTCATGAGAATAGGATTAATGATACAGGGCAAGAAACTGACATTTTAGATTAAGTTCTTAAATTTTAAACTTTTTCTTAAATTCTGACCTTTTTCACATTTTGTGTGGGTTCTTCATTACATACTAGTTTGATTCTCCTATCAAGGTTGGGGGAACAGTGGTAAGGGGCAGAGATGGATATCCAGGATATTTATCAAAAATTTCCACTCCACATACATAGAGGTGACAATGTTGCCTAAACAAAAGACATGTTCTGAGTATGATGCTAAAATTCTTATGAATTGATTCATAACTGCAATCATTAGTTTAGCTGCAAAGCATTTTGAATATTAGCATACAAATTATCTACATTTACATGAAATATATTTTCTGAAATAATTTAAGTATCTACACTACAATCATATATATATATAAGTAAGATTTTGTAATCTCTACTGGGAGATATGTTTGTATGAGATTATGCAACATAGCAAACTGAACAAGCACAAAGAGTAAGCTTAGTTTGCATTCAAATTTTAATTGATGTCTGAAACATTACATATGTTCTCCAAATTTCTATAGAAAGAATTTCCTGGGTTCCTTAATCCAATCATATACCACTGATATACCCAATTTAATTATTTACTCAGTATACCTGAAAACCCAAAATTCAGATATTCAAAACCACACAAATTATGTTCTGTTGTATATGTCAATGTTTTGGAAGGAAATCATGTGGAAGGAGAAAAATAATTCATTTTTAAATTCTACACAGTTTCATGATTTTCTATGTTAAAATTTCAAGTTTATTAGGGCAAGGATAAGTTTCCTTTTATCCTCTTCATACACATGGGAAGAGTATAATTTAAAAATTAGAAATAACTTCTTTCTATAAATTATATAATTGGGTTTTTTTTGAGATTAAAAATGCTGGATACCTTACGAAGAGTAGAGGTAGAAATGAACCACCTATAGCGACAAGATTATATGAAATAGTGCTGGTTTGAAAACAATAATATTCTTAGTAAATCTTTGAAAAATACATCCACAAACTTTCTGGAAGCTACTTCTATTGTTCAGACCTACATTTTCATGTAATTGTTGCCTCTTAGTTTTTATACATCAATTAAGAAATAAAACTTAGTTACATGAAGGATTCTACTTTGCCTTAATATTTTATAATTTGTACAACACTGCCATATCTACATACGATAATATTGTGAAAGCAATTTTAAAGAAAAATAACTCCCACTGTGAAGACAAAGTTAATAGCAACCCCAGTTGTGAAGGCAAATACTAATATTTATATTTATCTTCTAATCCTGGATCTAACATGGAGGAGGTAGATGGAGAGTAAGAGATACATTGTTTCCATGACAATAGCATGACATTGTTTATTACTTTCCCTCTGGGGGAAAAAAAAATTGGAAGGGAAAACTTGCACAGAACTGGGATAGTTTACTTCTCTTGGCCAAGGTAGTATTACTGTTTTTTTTTTTTTTTTTTTAACTCCTTAGGGAAACTGTTACCACCTGTTCAATCTGAATTCAAGTAGTTACTGTCAATTTACTCATGGGTGAATGCTGCCTCTTTGTGGCAGAATGCCACGGAAAATGTTCCTTAAACAAAGTTCATGAACAGCCCTTGACATTGTACACATTGCAGGTGAGATTATGCAGACATGTACCAAACACCAATGAAGCATGTGGCTCTTTAAGGTTCAGATTAATCCAAATATTTCCTACACTTGAATATAATCTAATTCACTTGCAAACCTTACTCAGACATGAACAGTTTATACTCACCAACATTTTGACATTTAAGATATAGATCAACTGGAGCTAAAAGTACCCATCGCAGTTGTTGCAGGTAGCTTTACACAAGGTAAACTATGCAAAATTGTAGACCAAATAAACAATAATGGTATGACAAAATACAAAATCAATATGCAGTACATTACTTACCATGTTCCGCATGTTAGATGGATACTTCAGTAAGGAAAAGGAGTAAAGTTGAAATTTCATGAATGAGCACATTAAATTACACATTTAGATAACCATACTTCCCTGAACCAACAAAGGTGCAATTATATAAAGTTGATCATTAGGAGGACAGGGGAACATTTTAGGAATAGAAGTTAGCTACTGGCTTAAATTAATAATGGCGATTCATTAAATCACACAGCTATTTCTTTGCACTTAAGTAATCATTACTTCAGTCCCTCATATTTGACATAGTTATCAAGTGTTTATTCAGAAACTATTTAAAAAATTACATGTGCTGGGATACATGAGACTGTAACAACAGTAGCCCCATCTTACAGAGATCCTGTTTGTGGATATCATCATTGCTTGCTGCCCAGAGGGATAAAGACATTGTATAGAGATTTGTACAGTCCATCATTTGGTCTTCTGAGGTGCCAGCACACGTGGATCTGTACAAATGCAACTGGGTTTGGTTAAACAATCAAAAATTGGCTACAATAGTAGTCAAATCAATACATCATTTTGGTTGACTAATAAAAATACTTTTAAATCTTCTCTAATAAAACCAGAAACTTGCACATGATTCTCACTGGAATGGCCCAATTAATTGCCCTAAATATTTTTCTTTTATACATTGGGATACAATTTTTTTTTTAAATTACAGATCCAATTGGGTGGGTTGCATTGACTTTTAAGATGTAAGTTCTCCATATTTTTAATAAGATTTTAAATGCCTTCCTGATATCACTTCAGTTTTGGAAATACAGCTCCTGGATCTAGTGCGACACCTCTGTGAAAATCATAGGCTAAATAGTGAAGGAAAGAGAAATGCTAAATGTGCATATAAAAATAGGTGCTACAATAAAATATTCGTATATTTCATCAATAAGTTATTTTGACTAATCAATTATGGATCATATAGCTCTGTAATTTTAATGATTTGTCCACATCTATGGTGATCTTTTCAAGATCACAATACTTTTGATCTTTTAATTCAAATGTCCAGAATGCATACAAACACATCCTTTAAAAAGAAAGGAAAGGAATGAGAGAGGAGGAAGGCAGGGAGGCAGAGAGAGGAAGCAGAGGAGAGAGAGAATGGGGACGGGAAAAAGAGAAAGAAAAAAAACTTTCTATTAAAGTTGGGGGTGTGCTAATCTCTCCACAAAGCCATCTAGACCCACCCGTGGCTCAAAGGGGGAGAAGGGGAAGGGGAAAAGAGTAAAAGAGGAAGAGGAGAATCTATGCGCTGTCACCTTCCACCATTCTCAACACTTCCAACCACTACAAAAATGACTATGACCTTTAACAAGTCACCCGCGAAGCAAACTGCCCTCCATAAAGCCCTTCTCCTAGCCGCCCCCACACGCAAGAAGAGAAAGTGATGTGCCCAGTGTACACAACGTTTCCCCCGCGTGTGATATTAAAAGGAAATTGCACACCCTTTCAGTATCTTCCGCCGTAGCTGAGAATCTAGTGCCAAGGCACTTCACCCTAAACGTTGAAACAACACAATCAATCAAATGGGGTTCACGGTGTGTGTGTCTGCTCGCTTGTTTGTTTGAAATGCAAGAGCTCCAAGGGAGTTTCTTTGCCTTTTAGAACTGGCTAAAGGTGGTCTGTTTTTCCAGCACTTCGAGGTAGTCCGGCTCAACGTTTAGTTTAGCTTTTAGCTCCAGATACTCGTTCCGGTTGGGTTCTACAAAGACAGCACTGGGGGGCTGTAGAGCACCGGTTCCCCAGCCTGCTGTCCCCCGCCCCCGGGTGCAAATACTGATGGGGGCGTCTCAGGTCATAGTTGGGGGAGAAGGTGTAAGCAGCAGGGCTGCACGGGAATTTGGGGTATTCCGGGAGGCTGTTGCCAGCGGGGGTGGTGGCGCAGTGTTTGTCCGGTTCTAAAATGCCCCTGTAAAAGCGATCGGCGTCCTGCACCGGCGAGAGCAGGTCCTCCCGGGCTCGATGGTGCTGACGCTATAGGCGGGGCTCCGCAAGTGGTGGCTTTCCCGCCTCTCGTCCTCCCCCGCCGGCTGCAGCTGCACCGGGGGCGGGGGCTGCGGCTGCGGCGGCGGCGGCTGCTGCAGGTGGTGGTTGCTGCTGCTGTAGGTGACCTTGAGCTCGTGCAGGTCTTTGTAATCCTCCACGGAGGTTGCCCTCCCGCGAGCGGTAGATGGGGTTTTTGCACATGTGGCCCAAGGGGTGGGGGATGTACTGTACACGTGGCCCGCGGGCGTCTTCACCTTGGGCAGCGCCGGCGCGCGGTGCTGCGCGTGCGCGTGCGGGTGGACCCCCGCGCCGCCGCTGCCGCCGCCGCCGCCGCCTCCGCCGCCGCCGTACACGCTGTACTGCATGTTGAAGGAGCTCACGTCGGAGTTGTGGGTGCTGGCGTGATCGCTCTGGTGCTTCTTCCGGCGCTTCACGACGAGCACGAAGAGCCCCGCAGCCACGAAGACGGACATGATGAAAACCAGCAGCAGGCTGAGGATCAGCACCGACAAGGGCACCGACGACGCGGCGCCTCCGCCCGCGCCCAAGCCCGCGGGCGCCCCGGTGCCGTTCAGACGCACGGCAGGGGTCACCGCGCTGGTCCTCGCGGGGACCTGAATGGACGAGGGCGCGGGCGTGGACACCACCACGTCCGAGTAGTCAGGGCACAGCAGCTCCGACTTAATGGAGCGCATATCCGTCTCGGCGAACTTCTTGGGCGACTTGCAGATGACCTCGTCCACCAGCACGCCCGCTTTGAGCTGCTCCACCCACAGCTTCATGCCCACCACGTCGCAGGTACAATCCCAAGGGTTGTCGTGCAGGTCGATTTGGATGAGTGACGTCAGCTGGTCCAGGACTCCGCTCACCGGCAAGGAGGTGAAGTGGTTACTCCTGAGGTTGAGCCTTAGGAGAGTCAGGCCTGAGAAGACGCCTGAGGGCAAGGTCTGCAGGAGGTTGTTGTTCAGGAATAGCAGCTGGAGGTTTGGGACCGGGTCGAAAGTCCCAGGTTGAATCTCGCGGATGAGGTTGTATTGGAGGAAGAGATACTGCAGACTCTGCAGGCCGTAGAACAGCTCCGGGCTCAGCCGCCGATCCTGTTGCCGTTTAGGTAGAGGCGCCTCAGGTTGGTGAGGTCCCCGAAGGCGCGGTCCTGGATCGTGGAGATGCGGTTGTTGCCCAGGTGGAGGAGGTCCAGCCCCGTGGCCTCCAGGAAGTCACTCCTGCGCACCAGGGCGATGTAGTTCTCCGTCAGATACATTTTCTTGGGGTTGTAGGGCTTGGGTTGCAGCTCTGCGATGCTCTCGATCTTGCGCTCCTGGCAGTTGACGTTGAGGCCCAGATCGGAGATTTGCAGGTTGCAAGTGCACGCGGTGGGACACTCCAAAGGCACTGGAGATTTGGTCTGATAGGCGATGCTGGGGCCATAGTTGCCATAGCCCAGGTCCTTGGAGGGCTGCCGAGAGGTGGGGCGCACCCTGGGCTTATTGGGTTGGCGAGTCCCCTTAGGGGGCTTCAAGGGGGGTTTGTAAACAGCAGAGGAAGAAGTGGCCACGGAATTCACCGAGGCCGGGGTGGTATGTAAGTACCCCGTGGTGCTCAGGAGGCGTCTGTGGCCTCATCTCGTAGTCTGAAATAAGTTTCCTTGGGCAGAGTTCCTGCTTGGACACTTCGTCCAAGTCCCGGCCGTGTAAGCGGAAGGGGGTCTCACAAACCACATCCCCCACCAGGGCGGAGTAGGAGATGCTGTCTAACCAATCCTTCAGGGAGATCAGCTCACAGGAGCAATTCCAGGGATTTTCCTCCAGTTGTAACTCCACGACTTTATCCATATGCTGCAAGAGCCCCACGTAGGGCAGAAGTTTCAACCGGTTGCCCCGCAGGTCCAAGTGCGTTAATGGCACAAAACGGAAAAGGTTGTTGGGTAAACTGGACAAGAGATTGTCATTGAGGATAAGCACCTGCAACAAATGCAGTTTCCCAAAAGCGTTGGGTTCAATGACACTGATGTAATTGTAATCGACCTGTAGGTACTCCAGGCTCTCCAAGCCAAGGAAGGTATCATCACGCAGAAGTTCCAGTTTATTATTGTTCAGATGCAATCTCCTTAAACCCCGCAGCCCGTGGAAAGCCCCAGTCTCAATGTCCTGGATTACATTGCTCCCCAGATGCAAAATCGAAGCCCCAGTGTAATTGACAAACTCATTGGGATAGAGACGACTCAAAAGGTTTCCAGATAACAAGAGGTGATAGATTGGGAAACGGGGAGGGCTAATTTCTGAAAGGCTGATGATCCCCCGATTTTCACAGCTCACAGTTAAAATGCCGTCCTTTTCCTCACAAGGACATGCATTGTCACATATTTCCCCATAATAATCGATGGTTTCTGCACACGAAAGGACGAGAGATGTTAGAGCAAACGCTAGAGTCTGCAGCATCCAGCTCTGCATTTTTCTGTGAAGATCCTGTTCCAAAGTTACTGGGGGCAGCACGTGTGCATTTTATCTCCTGCAAGGGAGAGAGGGGGAAAAAAAGGAAACAACAGAATATGACAAAAACTTAAGGGATCAATCAGAAAGTCTCTTTCCTTCCTAATACTGTTTTTCTGACATCCAGAAGAAGGGGAGAGTAATGACACCCCACAACCCGAGGTACATGGACATTCTCTAGAGTTTATTAAAATCTGATATTCACTTTAATTTAAAGGTTGATTTCATTTTCTAATGACAACAGGAGCATGCTGCTCCTTACAAGACAAGGGCAGGTTAGACAAAGTACCATTTTAGTTTCTTGCCTGCCCCCCACCCCCTTTCAAAACCAATCCATAAATATACATAAAATGGCTGTCAGTTCAGATTCACGATTTAAATTTTAGAGAAAAGAAGTACCATTTTTATCAGGTTGCCCCCTCACCTATACCCAGTCCCTCTGCTTTTCTTTCAAAACCTCTTGAGTTAACAGTTCACTGTGAAGGTCTCCCATTTTCACAGTTTTGCCCAGGAGCCACAATACTTGGGCTATTTTAAAACCACCTCTGGAAATGCCAGGGTGGGAACCTAAAGAATACTTTTCACAGAGGCAAAAAGCATGCGAGATAACGCATCAAAAGGACCCAGAAGAAGCTCTTAAGGCCAATTGTCTTCGGGACCTTTGAGCATGGAGAAAAAGGAGAGCGCTTTCGCTTTGATGGTGGACTTCACTATCACGCTATTAAGCACATCAGCGTCCTAATTGCATGCACGGTGCCACTTAGCAGCGCCTCCCCGAGAGTGCCCTGCGTCCACTTCTCATTGATCATGTCAGCGACGCTGCTAAACCGCATTTTTAAGCCACTGAAATAGTTCTGCACGATGGATTACAAAGAACTCTGCGAAGGCATCCGCAATCCCAGAACAAGCTCCGGGTACCTGGAGTTTAAAGAAGGCGTTCCCACCGCTTACCCGGAATCAGCTAAAAGTAAACCCAGGACCAGCGCCAAAGCCTCCCTCACCTCGGGCTCCGCGTCTCTTTGCCACGGTATGCAAAACTAACCCTACCAAATTAGCAAGATTGGGACTGAGCTACCACCTCACCAACATCCCCACCACTAAAGTTGCTTATTGTATTTAATTATCAAGGCTTTACTCCCCTTCACCCCCCCACCTTCTTCCCTCAGAAAGGGGACGTGGGCTGATGAAGAGGCAAAATAGAACGGAGAAAGGAAGGGAGGACAGCAAGTGATACAAGTCAGTGCTTTAATATCCGAATTTCATTTTCCTAAGGAATCAATCTGAACCTCCTCTCCCTTTTCTTTCTGGCTTTCTTTTGTCCTTCTAAAGGCTTCCTTCGACTTCCTACTTCGAGTCGACAGCAGCGCTCAGAAGGAAAGGACATAAATGGAGCGAGTGTGTGCGACTGTGTGTTGCGTTGGTTGGGGGAAGGAGGGGAGAGGGAACATTCGGTAGAAATGCTGGGCTCGTGGAACCAATGCCTTTTTTCTCTGTCCAGCCTTGCTTGGCGCTGCCTCACCACCCCCAAAGTCTGATGTCGAATCGCAACCCCTAACTAAAGCCAAGGCGAGGTTCTGAAGCACGGGTTCAAGCCTGGAGACCACGATCTGGATCCCCGAGTCGACTCCAGCCCGCGTTATGAAGAGCCCCTGCATTCGCACGCACGTGTGCAAGTGTGCCTGCGAATCATTCACGTGTGGTCACCCAGACGTGTCGAGACGACTGGGAACCCACAGTGTCTAAACCTTGCAAGTATCCTCTACCTCCCAGCGCAGCGACAAAACACTTCGTGGCTTAATAGCGGCACAGACACCCTCTATGAAAGCAAAACGTTTACCTTGAAATCGCCGTTCACCGCTGGATCAAATCGGCACAGCCATTCAGTGGGGGCTAGGTCCCCTCCCCTCCCGCCCGGCGCTTCCTCGCCCCCATTCACCTCCCACCCGCTCCGACAGCCCATCGCCAAACGTGTCCAGCCAATATTAAACTTGAGCGTTTACAACTTTAATTCAGTTCTGGCTCGCCAGGGTCGAAGAGCTTCCCTCTCACCCCACTCCCGATTCCCTCCTCCCTGCTATCAAAGAAGCCCGAAAATTTGAGCAAATAAAGTTGAATGAGCCGGGCAAGGCTGACATTTCTGACTGGGAAACGCACCTCCGATGTAAATTCGCGGGGACGCTGCACATTCTCAGAGTCTCAGATTTTTTTCTTTTTCTTTTTGGAGGGCGGGGGCGGGGAAGCTGTATCTGTTTCTCCCCTCCTCCCCACAAAGAATTAAACCCTGGATCGTCGTCCTAATCATCTCAGCATGAAGCAGCGTGGGGCCGGGTGGGCTGAAGCCCGGCACCCAGGCCGGACCCGCGGCTCCGGGGCGCAGGTGCTCCCACAGCGGCCCCCAGGCAGAAGCCCCCGGAGTTCCAGAACGCGAGGCTCCCCCCCCCCACCCTGCCCCAAAGCGAAGGCCGGGAAAGGGGAGGAAGGAGGGGCGGGAGGAGAGGGGAAGACAGCCACCCGGCCGCCACACATACAGACACACACACAGACCCACACGCTGGAACCTCTTTGGCAAAGTAAACGGCCGACTTACCCCGTCTCACATCTCCAAGGCCCACTCATCATAGCCACTCTTGCAAAAAAAAAAAACAAAACAAAAAACCAAAAACCCAAAACCTCTTTGGAGTATGCACTAGGGCTCGGGAGTCGAGGCGGCGCGAGCACCGCGATCCCGGCGGCTGCGAGGAAAGAGGCGCCCGGACGCCGCCAGCCCCGGGCCGCCGCCGCGGTGGCGACCGAGGGTTCCGGGGCTCCCCGAAAGGCTCTCCCCGGCGCTCTCCGTGGTAGTTGGAGCGGGCAGCGGGGTGTGGGGGGAGAGTCGGGGCGGGTGGTGGTGGGGGAAACGATCGGGAGCGGCGGGCTGAGAAGGGAGGGGGGAGGGGGGCGGCGGAGGACCGGCGGTCTAGGCGCCGCGCTGTAGGGGCCGGGAGCCGGGCGGGGCGGGGAGAGAGCTGCTGGGCGGGGGGGGAGGGGTGAAGGCGCGGATCCCGAGGAGGGGGACGCCGAGCGGGCTTGCCTGCCTGGCCCCGGGCGGCCCAGCCAACGTGACGGTCAGCCTCGCCGAGCGCTCGCATCCGTTCACACTCAGGCTCACTAGCACACTCGCTCCCCAAGCCCGCGCCACCGCGCGATCCTGGGGTCCCCGGCATCGTCCCCTGCACCGCTCCCCCGCCCCCAAGGCGGGTACTTACTGTTGCCATCTGCCTAGGGGCCAACTTTCTCCGAGCCAGCAGCGGCCGCCGCCCCCTCCAGCCGCCTCCGGCCCCTGGCACCCGCCGGCCTGGGTTCGCGCGGGCCGGCCCTCCCCTCCCCCTGGGCTGTCCTCGCCGTCTTCACCACATTCCCCCTGGTCAGTGGCGCACGCCCGGGGACGAGCCAGAGGGAGCGGGGCGCAGGGGGTGTACATGCATCGCCCGCCTTCTTCTTGCAGCGCACACTGTACATGGTAGAGAGGGGGCGAGCGAAGGTGGCACCGGCCCCAAGGCTGCTCCCGCGGCGGCTGCGGCTCCCGCGCCGTCCTCCGCCCCCCTGCGCCGCGGCGACCACCGCACTGGGATGCCGCCGCCGGTGTCCCCGCGCCGAGCCCGCCGCCGCCGCCGCCGCCGCCGCCGCGGCCCCTGATCAGTGGGTGGAAGGCTCCCGCATCCTCTTGGCCATTTCGTCGCTCCAGGTGTTTGCAGGGCTTTTCCTCTATTCCTTCTCTGGATGCGGCGCACGATCTTCATTATTTGGGATTCTCTATCTCCACATCCTTGAGGGGCCGGGAGGGCAGGAACAGCGTTGTTCAAAGCCTGTGGCGTGTCCCGGCCGCCCGGCGGCTCTTAAGAAAAAAACCCAAAACCAAAAAACTCAGAGAAAAGTCGCGTCTTCCCACCCGGGAAGCGAGGAGGTGGCCACGCGGTAAGCTTCGCGGGGGTCTCTGAGGCAGCTGCTCCGGCGTGGGCGCAGGGCCCCGTCCGGTGCACTTGTTTATTGTCGCGCGGCTGGTGCGAGCCAAGCTGCAGCAGACATGATGGGCCTGGGGCGAAGGGGGCGCTCCGCGGCCGATAGATGGCAGCCGAGGGCGAAGGCGTCCCCGGGCTCCGGCCGCGCAACCGGAGCCTCCCCACTACCCGCCCCCCGCCGCCCGCCCCCCACCGCCCCCGACTGCCACCTTCGTGGGAGACAGAGGAGTCTTGGACCATGTGCGTAACACGAGCGTGGGACTGAGGCAACCCTCCGATTGAAAAAGGGAGGAGTGGAAATAACCCCGACAGTTTCAGGCTGCTTGGTGGTCAGGAACAGATGATTCCAACTCTGGGCTGATGGTCTGCCTTCCACCTTATTAGACTCACACAGCCTGTGCTGCTGTCTCTTGTCCTGTAAAGGACCCTGGAAGAGGGAGTGGTCCACCCTAGCTGCAAACAAGGGCGCTTTTTTATTTTTTGTTTTAAGAATTACGTTTGATAAGTATGCCTAGGCGATACAAGAGATGTGAACGACTTTCAGAGAGATTGTGAATATTATTTGGTGTATACTAAAAGCTGGAAATCCCTAAATATGCAGTAAGGATAGAAAGCAAGTTTCTTGAAGAGTCACCTGCTAAACTCTACTAGCATCTTCTTTACAGTAAGTATTCCTGGCTCTTTTCATGAATCCAAACAGCTCCCTCTCCAAAAGGGAGTCTTTACCTTCATAAGGCACATTTCCACAATTTCTAATATTAGAGCTGTAGTCCATCCCAGGCATAGAAGAAAAGTTGATCGTTCTAAGTGGCTTCAGTGTAGGCTGTTACACATGTGTCTGTTCTTTTGATAACTGGGTAGTTTTATCACTTAAATGTATTTTACCTACTTAATTTTGGAATTAATTATGTAGTATCTTTTATAGTTGTCTTAAACATAACTGATATTGTGTCCTTTTGGTAATATTTGGGGTAAAATTGTGGTTATAATACCCTGATTACATATACAATTAATATTAATTCTGAAAAATATGTATATACACATTGCCACTATCATACCTTTCTATATCCTTTCTGTTGAATTAGAAAGAGTTTTCTAGAGGTGGTGAGTATGATAGTCTTCTGAGGTTCTGCAATATTTCTTGAAATTTCTTCTGAGTCTGTTTTGCAATTTCTTTTTCTTTTTTTAACTAAAGCCATTCAAACTTGGTTTGGAAAGATTTTGTTAGTTTTGCTTAAATTTAGGGTAGGTACCAGGGAGCAAAAAGAAGAAATCTATAGTATAAGATAATTAAAAGTAAAGTATTATAATAACAGGACTTCCTAGTAAATTTAAAACTATTTGGCCTAGGGATGATAGTCACTTGCTACAGGAACATTATATAAACACGCAACTTAAACTTCACCCAAAACAGGCTTGTTGCTGTGTTGTTTATTTAGTCATTATCTTCTAACATGATATAAACATTCTAGAAATTGTTTTAAAGTATAAAATTGCTTTTATATTTGCAAAGTGAAAGTATTTAAGTATCATAATTTTCAAATTACATATTAATTACAGTTAGAAACTTTTGGAATATAAATGTTAAGTTCTATCATAGAGACATATTTTTCAATGTTGATAATCTCTATAGAAGTTCTCAATGGGTATGAAGTGGCTTATGTAATTATTAGACTTCTCAAAGTAACTGAAGCATAGTTATTTTAGTTCATTCTTCTATTCCTTTCCTAAATCTTCACAATTGCATTTAATATCAAAGTTTAGTTTAATTTTTGGTTTTGTGTTATTTTTACTTTATTATCCTAGTTAAAATACAGCCTGTCAAGCAGCATTAACATGTTTGCAATTGACTTAGGTTATAATTTTGTTAGAAACACTGACACTAAAAGTATTCTAGTTTACCTCTTGTGGTTGGATAAGTTAATGACTGTCATTAACTCAGTATTGAAGATGGCCTGAGACGCCACCATGAGTTTACCACTAGGTGTCTCTGTAAGCTTCCCTGCGGGAAAGTGAATTTTGAGAAAATGCTGTGACATGAAGAGACAAGAACAGAAGAATGGAGAAAGAAAACATCATAAAAACAAGAAAAGTCTTCGTTTTTAGTGTGTAGACTTTTGTTTGCTTTGACTGTTGACTACTGCCTAGAAAAGATATAAATGAATCATGTAGCTGATCTAATTTGAGCAAGCTTTTTATCTAGAGGAACACACATGTTTTAGTCTGTATTCAACAATATATAGTCATGTGATATGTATACATGCTACAACTCAACACTCAAATGTATGCATATGATTACATAAACACACTTAGGAACTAGAAAATTAAATTAGTGATCAAATACATCTCTCCAAATTTTAGATCATTGATACTAAATTGGACATTTTTTGATTGAGATGGATGTGAAAAGCTGAGAATCTTTGCCCAGCTGTTTATGAATATATTTATGCATATTTTAATTAGCTCATGATCTCATGTCATTATGAATACATTTCCTATGTGGTAATAAATTTGTCAATAATTAGTGCAAATTATGGACCTAATTTAATGCCTGCATATTAAAATTTAAGTTCAAACTACAATTAGCATATTTGTCACTTAAAATTGACCATATAATTTTGTGAATTCATATTTATTATTACCTGGAATTATTGTTTTAGTGCCTTATGAACCCTGGAAAAGTTCTCATATTGAAAGCATTTCTTAAGGTATCTCATCAAATTACTTTTATGTATCATTCTATGGTTTATTTAGAATAGTAAAGAGCTTAGTCAAAAATTATAGTCCATCATGCAGGAGTCTAACAGAGATTATAAAAAAGGAAATCTTTGGTGATAATTAAGAGATTTTACAACTATAAATCAAAATCATTGAAATCAAAACCAGTAGACCTTGTATTTTCTGTTGTTAGCCCGACTAGTGAATTAGGATTTTAGAAATCTAATGCTAGATTCCAGACTCCTCCCAAATTAACTTGGATAAATTACTTTTGTGATAATAATAGCTAAGAAACTATATACTACCCTATTTAATAAATGGAAAAAGTTTCAGATTTAAATTATGTTTTTAATGTCTTTGAAATTAAAATTATATATCCCACGTACCCCTGAAAGGAGAAACATTTTTCTTGGAGGTGAAAACATGAGTCATCATTTATGATTGTTTCTTTGTTCAGCTGCTAAACTAAATAATGGTATAGCATATTGTTTTGATCAATTTCCTACATTTCAAATTATAATAATTAAATATATCATGTAGTGATATTTATCAAATTTGAAATGGCTGGCTAAACTGACTTAATTTTCCAAGATTGTTTATTCACTCACAGACTTAATTAGTTGTTTGCAATCTTAGAAATATGCTCTCAGAAGCATCAAAGAAAAGTTGTATAAAATAGACTGTTTTCTTCATGTCTCATATAGTTTCTTGTTCAGCTCAGTTCAGTTGCTCAGTCGTGTCCGACTCTGTGGCCCCATGAACCGCAGCATGCCAGGCCTCCCTGTCCATCACCAACCCCCGGAGTCTACCCAAACCCATTTCCATCGAGTTGGTGATGCCACCCAACCGTCTCATCCTCTGTTGTCCCCTTCTCCTCCTGCCCTCAATCTTTCCCAGCATCACGGTCTTTTCAAATGAGTCATATTTTTTGTTGTTGTTGCCAGTTTTAGGTATTAAAACATCCTCTTTGGAGGACCACTTGAAAATAACTACCCAAAGTTAAAATGGATATCTGTTTTGAACAATCATACTTTCAGAAAGTAGCCTAAAATGTGTTACCAAAATAAAGTATAGGACATGATATGTAAGAAGATATTCATTGTAACAGATTCATACATTTGTAAATGGTTTAGAACAGCCTACATGTCTGACTAAACGAGAAGTGGTACATATCAACCTATAATTTGGGAGACCTTTCTTCCTGTAATAATAATGTATATAGGAATCCAGATCTGTCATTATTAATAGTGTATATAGCATCATCTATGAACCCTGTTGAAACTGAGAGAGAAACAGAAAGATAGTAAGAAAGGGAGAAAAGAGAAATTTTCAGGAGAGATACACAAATTCTCTAGTAGTGATTGCCTGTTGGAGAACTGGGAAATCTTGAGTAGAATGGAGATTTATTTTTCATCTCACACACACACACACACACACACACACACACACACACACCCTACAGAGTGAGTGAGTGCTCAGTGGTATCTGATTCTTTTGAAACCCTACAAACTGTAGTCTGCCATACTCCTCTGTCCATGGGATTTCCCAGGCAAGAATACTGGAGTGGGTTGCCATTTTCTTCTCCAAGGGATCTTCCCAACACAGGGGTTGAACTTGTGTCTCCTGCATTGGCAGGAGGGTCCTTTACCACTGAGTTACCATGGAAGCCACCTGGAAGAATGTATATAAGTATGTGTGTATATACATATATATGTATGTGCATGTATACATGTATACATATGTATATATGTATATACACACATACCTATATATGCATACTTACATGCACATTATATATAAACATTTCAATTTATTTGCACATTCCCTATAAAAACACTACGTACTTGAGAAATAAGGATAATATTTGGATGAATGATAGGAAAGGTGATGAAGAACATGATTTTACCAAATTACAATCTGTCTTATAGATCTCAAAACAATTTTTTTTATGATGCACTGTTACCTATGGAGGTACCGAATATCTTTCTAAAAATATGAGTATAAACTAGTTAGTTAAAATGATTTCTCTCCATAGCCCTTATATGTGCTACTCAATTCTAGCTGCCAATTTTAATTAATAGAAGCTAGCTTCCCTTTATCTTCACTATACAGAGCCATACTGTGTATTGGCAATATTAGCTTTATTTGATACGATGAGTGAAGGGAACGATCAAAATGATTCTCTAGAGAGAATAAATGATAATACTTGAAATGGTCAGCAGCGTATCTTCACTGCTATCTGCAGGAAGACGAGTGAGTGTGTAATTGTGACATATTCTAAATATACAAACTAATATCAGGCCCTGTTAGAACAGTCTGCTGCCATCTGGCTTAGACTCGCTTGCATTGAAATATACACATTCCTGTGGACAAGAGACAGTTTCATTATAGAGCCAGATAAGCTCTTCCTCCTGGAGCTATGATTTGTCTCTTGGAATTCATCAGCTCTTGGTTCTCAAATATCTCTAGTCATTTCTAGGAAACAAGTCCAAACAAGCATTTTGTTATGCCTATATTTTCTGTATCCTTTCTGGTTTTGCAGAGAAGAACAATCATTCTAAAACACAGTGTCCTCAAAATGTTTAAAAATGACTGCTGCTTGCATAAGAATGTCTACATTGACCATAGTTTATTCAACTTTTGTCAACTGGAATCCTTCATTCAACAGGAGACTCCCATAATCTTTTTATCCCTTCAAAATAAATTTACTTTACCCCCAACTCCAGTCTTTTGCTTTCTGCTGCTCTTTTAAGCAGCTGGCATTTCACTTTTATCTATTGTTGTCGAAAATTCACTGTAAATAACTTTCTTCATCAAAATAGTCTTCCCCGCCTCCTCTAACCAACGTTAAAGATTTAATTATCTAAACATTACCTTACATTATCTAGCACAGTGTTCTAGTCACTGCATAAAGTTTTCTTTCAATCTGGACTAGACTATCATGTTTTATTGAGAACAGAATTTTATTGTGTTTATTACCCCGTTAGCAGTGAGAAAAATGAGCTCCCAATAATTATTTGTATACACGTGCATGTGTGCTGAGTCTCTCAGTAATGTCAGACTCTGTGACCCTATGGACTACAGCCCACCAGGTCCCTGTAGCCATGGGATTCTTCAGGCAAGAATACTGGATTGGGTTACCATTTCCTCTTCCAGAGCTAGGGATTGAACCTGGGTCTCCTGAGTCTCCTGCATTGGCAGGCAGTTTCTTTACCACTGAGCCACCTGGGACGCCCCTTTGTATATACAAGAAATAGTTATCCACTTATGAGTTTATTCATTCAACAAATTTTTTTAGTACCCATATTGTGTTAAGCCCTATTATGTATGATATAAAACAATGAGTTGATTCATATCAGGATGGTTGGGTGATTTCAGAGATATTTTGACTGTCTGATAAACCACCTACGTTCTCTAGTCAAAATAAATGGCATAAAATATAAAAATACTGTTGCATAAATTGTGCACTTGAATAATATTTCTTGTAGTTTACATTTGTTAAGCCTCTACAAGGGTTCTCCAGTATAACTTTCTGTGAAGGGACTAATCTATACCTGTTTTGTCTAACGTGATAGCCATTGACTACAAATGATTACTTATTAATTGAAATGCAGCTGGTGTTACAGGAAATAAAGTTTTGATTTTTAAAATTTTAATTAATTTAAATAACCACATGTGATGACTGGCTACCATATTGGTCGTGCAGTTTGAGAGTATAAATCCCTGAAAGACTGACATAGTGTTTCTTGTGCAATATCTGGGATACCTTGGAAATTCAATCAGTATGAACAGCTGCACTCATAACTAATGATGGTGATTATGACACTCTCAATAAACAAGGACAATTATGATTCATATTTGGCAAGAGGCCTGATTTCCATTCTGTTGAGGGTCTCTATTCAATCCTACTAAATTGCATTGAGTTGAGGGTTTCTACCATTCTTTTAAAGGTTCCAAGGCATTTTAGAGGCATTTAAAAATTCCTTTTTATATCCTCATTACACCCCCATCAAGAAGGAAAGGTAGATTATATCAATAGATTTTTATTAGAAGATAAGTGCCTTTTTATGCATGATGAAGTACCCTCTAAAGTGTTTTTCTCCAGATCACACAATGGAATGTTAGTAGAACTGGAAAGAAAGTCCTAAAGGGGTAATTTGCTTTAGGAGTTTTCTAGAATAGGCTCTTTGTGCAGAGAAGCCTGTCAGTCAGTTGGGGAAAAAAAAAAAAGTGCACTTGAACGCTCTCTCACATTCCATCTATTTGAATGCAAAAGCTCTGTTTTGAAGCTGAGTGGTGTTTTGCACAATTAAAGTAAACAGAGTTTGGACAGCAAATTGTAATTAATGAATTTGTTGAATGCAAAAAGAGTTTCCCTGGTAGCTCAGCCATAAAGAATCAACCTGCATTGTAGGAGACACAGGAAACACAGTTCGATCCCTGGGTCTGAAAGATCCTCTGGAGAAGGAAATAGCTCCAGTATTCTTGCCTGGGAAATCCCAGGAACAGAGGAGCCTGGCAGGCTACAGCCCATAGGATTGCAAAAGAGTCAAACATGCCTGTGTGACTAAACCACTACCACCATTGAATGCAAATATGGCCTCTAATATCCATAAAGATCTGAGTGAATCTCAGTTCATATGAAATCAGATTTATATATTTGAAACAAAAATGTAATAGCTTCGTAATCAGTTCCAATTATAATGAATTATTATAAATATTGAGATTGTTTTGTTTTTAATTAATCTAAAATGTTGGTAATATAATTAACCTATACTTCCACTATGGGACAAATCAATGTAGCTTCATAAAGGGGCATTAATGGCTTCAGAGCTCAAGTCCCAAGTAGGTAGGAAGCCACGTGGTCCAGAGCAGTAGACTGGCTCTCGGAGATCTCAGCCCCATTCTTGACTCTGGCTTTGCATCCATTGTGCACTTGCATTTATGAAGACACCTCCTGGGTAGGTCATATATTTTATATATAAGGAATTTACTGTGCTTTCTCTTCAGTGGAATTTAAGACTACCACACTGGTTCATCAAAGGATAAGTATTAAAATGTAATCTTCTTGGAAAAAAATAACATAATCATTACTCTTAGATTGTAGATTTTAAAATTTTCACATTATCCTAAAACATAAAGTAAACTCCATGTAAATAAATATTGGCAATCCAGTGCTTATTTGTGAATGGTATACCTTCTCTGAAAGACAGATCAGAGGCAGTTCAGTGTTTTTTGAATCTAACATGATGCATTTTTTATCCCAGGATCAAAGACTTCATCAATCTCATGAAGCTTTTATAGTGACACTGGTTCCATAGTTATTGTCATATGACATATCTTAATGTTTGCTGCAATTTTAATTGATTGTTACATATCCCAATGAACAAAAAACTAATTTGGATTTGAATCACCAGTATAAGATGCAGAGTTCTTTGTACAATCAATCTACATCCTTAATTGCTATATTATATGAGTAGTGACTGCTCTGCAGGTTGACTTTGATCGATGACTATACTACCACTTACTCATATGAAGATAGTCATAAATTTTTTTCCAGGTACTTTTAAATTTAAAAGTATTTCATTATAGTATTGATATGATAGCCCATTTATAGTATACTTTTTCCTAAAGTAAAGAAGTTTCTAATGATAGTGTTCCCTTATTTTTGAGTTTTTCTATCAATTATTGTTTTACATTTAGTAAAACCGTAGTTAGAGCAAGCTTTGTATGCCTCCTTAAAAAAAATCAGTAATTAAATACTAAAATGATTCCTAGTATATGGAGAATGTGTGTGTGTGTGTGTGTGTGTGTGTGTGTGTGTGTGTGTGTGCGCGCGCACTCAGTCATGTCTGATTGTTTATGACCCCATGGCTATAGCCTGACAGGCTCCTTTGTCCATGGGATTTTCTAGGCAAGAATACTGAAGTGATTGGCCATTCACTTCTCCAGGGGATCTTCCCGACCCAGGGATCGAACCCGAATCTCCCGCACTCTGAATTGTTTACTGCCACCAGGGAATACCATATAGAGAAAAGGAGCCTGGATTGATTTCTCAGAAAAAAATAAGAATCTATTTGACTATGTCTTTCAATTTGTTATGTGGTTTATCAATCACAGCTAACACAAGCATCAACAGGCAATTTATACATCATTTATAATCTAAAATCAAAGGCAAATAAAATGTGTATGTATGTATGTATGTATGTGTATATATATATATATATATATATATATATATATACACAACATACCTATACTCATTCACTGTTTGGTAGCTATTTCAGATAGATTTGTCTCAGTCTTCCATGTGATTATTACAGAAACTTCATGAAGTATTGTCTTTCTTTACAGATAAGAAAACTTAGTTTCAAGGTAGTTGGTGATGCTCCATAATTCATACAGACAGTACATAGCAGTTCCACACTGTGATAGAATTACAAGGACTCTCAGTATTCATTTTTTCAACTTCACTGTGTCAATTCAAATGCATTCTTTTGAACTTTTACCTCAGTTTAAAGGAAAAGTGAAAACAGCTTATCAATACTTAGGGATTAGGTTCAGTAAAGACACCTGCTAAGTGATTCATCATTTCTATAATATCAAATGGATTCTAAATCAAAATAGAAATACATCCAAATTATTAATATATAATACTACTCTTTAAGATAGCATCATAATAAAATATATCTTAAACTGGTCATGAAATACATTTATAAATAAGCCGTCCTTTTATTAGTCTACCTTAAGAATATCAAAGACATTATTAACTACCAGAAGATATTGTACAGTAACCCACAATTAGTTTTGAATATTTATATTATGTGCTGTCCTGTGCTCAGTTACTCAGTCATGTCTGACCCTTGCAACTGCATGGACTGTAGCTCCCCAGGTTCTGCTGTCCGTGGAATTCTCCAGGTAAGAATACTGTTGTGGGGCCATTTCCGGTTCCAGGGTTCTTCCCAACTCAGGAAGCAAACCCACATCTCCAAATTGGCAGGTGCATTCTTTAACACTGAGTCACCTGAGAAGCCCATTTGCGTATTAAATGTATTTTTTTGTAAAGACGTCCCTAATAATAATTTCCCCTTATTTTTGAGTTTTTGACTAATGATTATTTTACATTTAGTAAAGCAGGAGTTAGAGCAAGCATTATAAAATCAATCATTATGAAACCACTTAAAAATCATTAATAACATACTAAAATGTTACCTTTGGGGAGTATTCATATGAATACTTCCATGCATAAGTTTAAGGAGATAACTCCATAGCCTTTTGTAATATCAATTTGTTATAAAAATAATTGAAACTTATGATTTAACTAATTTTGTTAGTAATTGAAAAATCATTTTAGTTAATGAAAATATTAATCACAAATAGCTAACATTTACTTACAAAGAACTAAAAATAAATATTTTATCATTTTTGAACACCTGACTTTAACCATATCAACCCTCTTTGTCAAACAGTCTTATTTCATTTTGAATACAACATGCAAAACTTCATAAAACCCAAAATATTTGGGTACTTGTGTATGTTAGTCTTTCCTCAATGTCAATAAAATTATAGTGGGATGGTTTGCCATAATTGTGAATCTCCAAATATGGAACATTCATAAATATTAGAATCATCATTGGCTTTCACACTTCATCTATTTATTGCCATGCTAAAATATGTAAGTGTGTAAAAACAGTAACAGTCATCTGTCCACTTTAGCGGTTCATGACGCTTCTGACCACCTTCTCCTAATATGCGCTAAGAGAGCAGGCAGCAGTGCTCGAGAATGCATCTTGGAGTTCTTCCAGGAACTGAGTCAAAGAGCAATGTCTGCATTCACAAAGAAGCATTCACAGCTGTCAGAAGTTAAATGTCCATGAGACTCACGATACAGCTGCAGTCCTTCCAGTACACTGACAGTATCTGTGGAAACTAGAATTTGATAACTAATTTTCTTCCATGGGAAAAAAAATAATCACAGCAGAATGATGACTCTTTGCCTGACCAATAATAAATAATTATGCATTCACAACACATGAAGCATCCTTGTCCTACATTACTTAGCCTGCTCTGCTTTTGCAGCTAATTTTCACTACCACAGAAAGCACACTTATTGTGATAAAATGTCAATGAACTTCTTGTAGGCAAACACCTGCAGATACCTGCTAGCAATGAGTGCATGGGATTTAGGACGGTAAAGATTGTAGCATGAATTGTAGCAGAATCTGCAAAGCAATATTAGGTACAAATGAGTGTGTGAGAGCAGGCATAAGGGAAGAAAGGCACACATAAACAGGTATTTTGGGTTTCCACTTATATTTGATCAAGTGCATAGAATGCATTTTTTTGGGTCAAATGTTTAACATAGTTGAGTAGAATAATATAAAAGCGAGCTATATTTGCAAATAAGGTTTTCAGTCTAAAATAATCTATCCCAATTCATTATCAGGTGTTTTTGGGGCAAATGATTATTTATTATGTGCTCAGTCATGTCTGACTCTTTGCCACCCCATGGACTATAGTCCACCAGGCTCCTCTGTACATGGAATTTCCCAGGCAAGAACACTGGAGTGGGTGCCATTTCTTTCTCCAAGGACAAACGACTGATTACTCTGCTGGAAATATTCAGCCTTATATTCCCTATATCCATATGGAGATAACAGTCACTGAGACTTTGAATTCTTAAAAAAAATATATACTTTTTGAAAATGTCTTAAAATTTTAAGTGAGATTATAAATCTCTGTTCTGTAATAGTTTAGGTGAGGTCCAAATGGAAGTAAATGGATTAGCTTACCTCCAGGTAACTATACAATGTATGGTTGAATAGAAAAACCCATTTGAAACTGTATCCATTTTTAATTGTTGAGTCACTTAGTTGATCAATAGTTTCTAAATATTATAATATTATAAATATCTGGTTCCTAAAACCAAATGAATTATTAAAGATTTTCTATCCCATCTAAAATTAAAAACAATTATAAGCCTTTAAAAATACTGGTTTTGGAGTTGTGGGTATGAGAAATAATGAAGAAAACTGGAAAGCTAGTCACAGTTAATCTTTAAATTGTCAAAGTACTTAGAGAATGTGGAGTACTGCAACCTAATTTAAAAGACTCAGACAATGTAAATGTTTTAACCAACTTTTGACCAATTTTCTCCTGACTTTCTAACCCCTTAGTCAGAGTGCTTAAGGCTAAAACAAAAATGTATAGCTGAGTTAATAACTTATCCTGAAAAATACAAAATAAAAATAAGACAAAAACAGCCACAGATTCCTAGCTACTTTGGCAGCATTCCATGTCATTTGAATAAGACCTTCATATATTGAGTAGATTATAAAAAGTCAGCTTCAGTTCAGTTCAGTTCATTTGCTCAGTCGTGTCCGACTCTTTGCGAACCCAAGAATCGCAGCACTCCAGGCCTCCCTGTCCATCACCATATCCCAGAGTTCACTCAGACTCACAGCCATCGAGTCAGTGATGCCTTCCAGCCATCTCATGCTCTGTCGTCCTCTTCTCCTCCTGCCCCCAATCCCTCCCAGCATCAGAGTCTTTTCCAATGAGTCAACTCTTCGCATGAGGTGGCCAAAGTACTGGAGTTTCAGCTTTAGCATCATTCTTTCCAAAGAAATCCCAGGGTTGATTCAGAATGGACTGGATGGATCTCCTTGCAGTCCAAGGGACTTTCAAGAGTCTTCTCCAATACCACAGTTCAAAAGCATCAATTCTTCAGTGCTCAGCCTTCTTCACAGTCCAACTCTCACATCTATACATGACCGCTGGTAAAACCATAGCCTTGACTACATGGACCTTAGTCAGCAAAGTAATGTCTCTGCTTTTGAATATACAATCTAGGTTGGTCATAACTTTTCTTCCAAGGAGTAAGCGTCTTTTAACTTTATGGCTGCAGTCACCATCTGCAGTGATTTTGGAGCCCCCCAGAATAAAGTCTGACACTGTTTCTACTGTTTCCCCATCTATTTCCCATGAAGTGATGGGACCGGATGCGATGATCTTCGTTTTCTGAATGTTGAGCTTTAAGCCAACTTTTTCGCTTTCCTCTTTCACTTTCATCAAGAGGCTTTTTAGATCCTCTTCGCTTTCTGCCGTAAGGGTGGTGCCATCTTCATATCTGAGGTTATTGGTATTTCTCCCAGCTATCTTGAATCCAGCTTGTGTTTCTTCCAGTCCAGCGTTTCTCATGATGTACGCTGCATATAAATTAAATAAGCAGGATGACAATATACAGCCTTGACGTACTCCTTTTCCTATTTGGAACCAATCTGTTGTTCCATGTCCAGTTCTAACTGTTGCTTCCTGACCTGCATACAGATTTCTCAAGAGGCAGGTTAGGTGGTCTGGTATTCCCATCTGTTTCAGAATTTTCCACAGTTTATTGTGATCCACACAGTCAAAGGCTTTGGCATAGTCAATAAAGCAGAAATAGATGTTTTTCTGGAACTCTCTTGCTTTTTCCATGATCCAGCAGATCTTGGCAATTTGACCTCTGGTTCCTCTGCCTTTTCTAAAACCAGCTTGAACATCAGGAAGTTCATGGTTCATGTATTGCTGAAGCCTGGCTTGGAGAATTTTGAGCATTACTTTACTAGCATGTGAGATGAGTGCAATTGTGTGGTAGTTTGAGCATTCTTTGGCATTGCCTTTCTTTGAGATTGGAATGGAAACTGACCTTTACAGTGCTGTGGCCACTGCTGAGTTTTCCAGATTTGCTGGCATATTGAGTGCAGCACTTTCATAGCATCATCTTTCAGGATTTGAAACAGCTCCACTGGAATTCAGTCACCTCCACTAGCTTTGTTCGTAGTGATGCTTTCTAAGGCCCACTTGACTTCACATTCCAAGATGTCTGGCTCTAGATTAGTGATCACATCGTCATGATTATCTAGGTCGTGAAGATCTTTTTGTACAGTTCTTCTGTGTATTCTTGCCACCTCTTCTTAATATCTTCTGCTTCTGTTAGGTCCATACCATATCTGTCCTTTATCGAGCCCATCTTTGCATGAAATGTTCCCTTGGTATCTCAAATTTTCTTGAAGAGATCTCTAGTCTTTCCCATTCTGTTCTTTTCCTCTATTTCTTTGCATTGACCGCTGAAGAAGGCTTTATCTCTTCTTGCTATTCTTTGGAACTCTGCATTCAGATGCTTATATCTTTCCTTTTCTCCTTTGCTTTTTGCCTCTCTTCTTTTCACAGCTATTTGTAAGGCCTCCCCAGACAGCCATTTTGCTTTTTTCCATTTCTTTTCCTTGGGGATGGTCTTGATCCCTGTCTCCTGTATAATGTCTCAAACCTCCATCCATAGTTCATCAGGCACTCTATCTATCAGATCTAGGCCCTTAAATCTATTTCTCACTTCCACTGTATAATGATAAGGATTTGATTTAGGTCATACCTGAATGGTCTAGCAGTTTTCCCTACTTTCTTCAATTTGAGTCTGAACTTGGTAATAAGAGGTTCATGATCTGAGCCACAGTCAGCTCCTGGTCTTGTTTTTGTTGACTGTATAGAGCTTCTCCATCTTTGGATGCAAAAATATAATCATTCTGATTTCGGTGTTGACCATCTGGTGTTGTCCATGTGTAGCGTCTTCTCTTGTGTTGTTGGAAGAGGGTGTTTGCTATGACCAGTGCATTTTCTTGGCAAAACTCTATTAGTCTTTGCCCTGCTTCATTCCACATTCCAAGGCCAAAGTCAGCTTGGTTTATTGAAAAAATTCATTATACAAGTGATCAATAAGTAACATGTAAATTGTTATTTTGCCATGTGTTCATTGACAGAAAAAAAAATCAAGCCAATAGTTTAACTTTATGAAAATAAATAAAATTGGCCTGTGATTAAAATGTCTTATAAATGATCCAATAAAAAAATGGGCCAAAGAACTAAATAGGCATTTCTCCAAAGAAGACATACGGATGGCTAACAAACACATGAAAAGATGCTCAACATCACTCATTATCAGAGAAATGCAAATCAAGACCACAATGAGGTATCATTTCACACCAGTCAGAATGGCTGCGATCCAAAAGTCTACAAGCAATAAATGCTGGAGAGGGTGTGGAGAAAAGGGAACCCTCTTACACTGCTGGTGGGAATGCAAACTAGTACAGCCATTATGGAGAACAGTGTGGAGATTCCTTAAAAATTGCAAATAGAACTGCCTTATGACCCAGCAATCCCACTGCTGGGCATACACACCGAGGAAACCAGAATTGAAAGAGACACGTGTACCCCAATGTTCATTGCAGCGCTGTTTATAATAGCCAGGACATGGAAGCAACCTAGATGTCCATCAGCAGATGAATGGATAAGAAAGCTGTGGTTCATATACACTATGGAATACTACTCAGCCCTTAAAAAGAATAAATTTGACTCAGTTCTAATGAGATGGATGAAATTGGAACCGATTATACAGAGTGAAGTAAGCCAGAAAGAAAAACACCAATACAGTATACTGACACATATATATGGAATTTAGAAGACAGTAATGATGACCCTATATGTGAGACAACAAGAGACACAGAGGTATAGAGTGGACTTTTGGACTCTGAGGGAGAGGGAAAGGGTGGGATGGTTTGGGAGAATGGCAGTGAAGCATGTGTATTTTCCTGTAAGAAACGAAGCGCTAATCTATGTTTGGTGTAGGATGCAGGATGCATGGGGCTGATACACAGGATGATTCAGGTAGAGGATGTGGGGTGGGAGGTGGGAGGGGGCTTCGGCATTGGGCGATTGTGTTCACCTATGGCTGATTCGTGTCAATGTATGGCAAAACAAATACAGTATTGTAATTAAAAAAATAAATAAATTTAATTAAAAAAATAAAATGTCTTATAATTATGGTATGCACACTAATTTATGCATGTTAGATCATGCTTAATATACCATCATTCTTGTTAAGGGTTTCATATGTGTAGGTATCTGTTATCAGCTAATGCACTGTAAATATATTATATTTTGGATTCTTATTTTTCTGTCTGTGAATATAATATTTTTTTTGCATCTTTTTAACTTTATTTTTTGATTGAAGGATAATCACTTATAGAACTTTGTTTTAGGTGTTAGAAAACTTCATTTTCTGTCAAACCTCAACATTTTTAATAGAATTAAAATACAGACTGTTTCTCCACATGGCTCTTGGGATATGTACTCTATATAGGAGATTGAGCAAATATCTGAAGCATATAGATTTTTTCCTCAAAACATTGTTAGGAAAAAACAGGCTTAAACTAAGTCACTTTTATTTTATTTTTAATCCAATGCTGATTTATTAAAACATACAAATTTAATATCTTCAAACACAAAACATATTTGATTACATTATTGCTTTCTACTGTGTGTGATGGACTTTTTCAAAGATAGTGAATGGATTAAAAACAGATATTTGGGTAAACATTTTCTAGGATTCCAGTCCCATCTCTACATTTTAGTGATTTTTTGAAATATTGGTTAATTTATTTAAATCAGTGCTTCTGTTTCATCATCTATAGGATGTGTATAATGATAAAACCTGCATTAATTGTGAGGATTATATGAGGTAACTCATTAGCACCTTATCATACTTCCCAGAACATTTTAAGCACTATGTAAGTGTTAACTATTAGAATCCACCTGCAATGCAGGAGATGCAGATTCCATCCCGGGGTTGGGAAGAAACCCTGGAGGAGGAAATGTCAACCCACTCCAGTATTCTTGCCTGAGAAATCGCCATGGACAGAGGAGCCTGGTGGGCTACAGTCCATGGGGCCACAAAAGAGTTGGACATGACTTAACTAAACAACAGGAACAATTATTTTTGTTTAACAGTTTCCCAGGTGGTGCTAGTGGTAAAGAACCCACTTGCCAATGCACACGATGTAAGAGAGAGATGCAGGTTTGATCTCTGAGTTGGGAAGATCCCCTGTAAGAAGGCTTGACAACCCACTCCAGTATTCTTGCCCGAGAAGTCCCATGGACAGAGGAGCCTGGCCGGCAACAGTCCACAGGGTCAAAAAGAATCAGACATGAGTGAAGTGACAATACAAATTGTTATATTAGTCAAACCAACATAATTTGAATCTACACTGTAGAGCACAGAATTTGAGGAGGCTATATAGGATTGCAGCAGAGAATTTTTCCCTCAGAACAGACATTTTTCAAAAGTTGCCTTCATTATCAGCTGACCCTGATTAGTTATGGATTTATAGTACAAGGGCCTGCCCTAGAGGAAATGGTTGCTGGCTTGCAAATTTCACCAGCTATTTTGGCGACTGGAATAAGAAAATGGGAGTGCTTGCCAGACAGCATTTCCCTAGTAATGAATTTTATAAAATTCCTGCATGTACATTGTTCCAAAAGATCTGGAGGACAAAATAGAGGAGAATCTTGTATCTTAGAGGTACAACATTATAAATAATGAAATACTGTAATGAAATTGTATGGGAAACTGTCAGGTGTGAATGTGAAATATTTTGATATGCTAAAGGCAAAAAGCAATTCTTACAACTATCTTTAGGATTAATATATAATTTGGATATGTTTAAAATAAGTCTGGAGTTAATAGTTAATATTTAGATATTAAAGTGAAGGTTAATTTTTATAGACATACAGTCAACTTAAATTATGAGATAGTAAACTCTGCTATAAATTATTTTGTTTATCATGCAGCTAGAACATTATATATGCACACCACTGATTCAAATTATTTCTCTGCTGTATCTTCTCTTAATTTTTGTCATGTATGTAGTGAGAAATGTTATTGTTTCATGCTACTTTAAAAATACATGTACATATATACACACAAATATATACTCCAAATATATATACACACATATATATTTGCTTATATATTGTGAATGATTTCTGCCATCCCTGGACTTATACTATTTTAAGCATCCTTTCATGCTAAGTTTGAATTCTATTATTAAAAATTTTTTTCTAAATGCTCCTATTAAAGAAATACTTTGTTAAAGTGCAATTTAGTTCAAAGCCCAAGATTATGACCTTGAAAGTCATATAGAAGAAAAAAAAAAACCTATTGCTTCTTGAAGAAAATATTTTTGAGCATGGATATTTTGTTTGAGTCCACGAAGATTAATTTTAGTGCATTTGACTTACAGATACTGCTTTTCACATGACAGAAAGTGGTATATTAACTTTGGTATTGTATTTATGGAGATGGATGGTCCTAGTTTATACACATGAGCACACATGAAAATCCACACATACATGCACACATGCATATGAACAGAGAGAAAGTGAAAATAATAAATGTACACATTATGTATTTTCAAATATCAGACATAATAAAATGCACTCATCATGAATGTCATCCTGAAAAACTGATTTTTTTGGTTACCAATTTCAGAAGACATTTACCATATATATGGAAATGAATCCTTTATGTCTTCTCACTAATCTATAATTTCCCTGATGATAGGTAGCAACTAGCTTGTACAACTATTTATATATCCCAGGAATAAGGCTACTTGTTGACTAATGTTTACATAAAGAATATAATCTACTACATATGCCCATTATTTCACATGACATTTATTATTATATCTAAATGTTAGTTAATAGACTTTTTTTTTTTTTTGGTGGGAAGAAAATCCAGTGATTCGGATTTTACTGCATTTGGACGTTTAGATGTTTATAAAATATTTTATTAAACATGTCACTTTGATTATATACACCAAGGCTGTATATTCAGATAGCATACTAAGACATGGTCCCTAAGCTTGCTTTTTCTAATGCTTGTTATTTTCTAAAATCTGAATGGATGGATTTGTGTAATTGTCTGCTGTTGAAAATTTTACTCCTTACACCCCCAGTCATATTCTAGCAAAATGCAGAATAACCCGGGGTTCAGACCATGGGCATATTGATAAGGAGGAGCCTGGGCCCACAGTAGCTGGACTCCTCAATCATCCAGAGTTCCTGCTGGAGAAACCTTTCAGAAATACAATATATGGCCATGTGAATTCTGGTTGTTTAAGGAGGCAGGTTGTAGCTGACCATCAAAGCTGTTCTCTGCTAGCTTAAAAGACTGGAAACCTTTTGGCAGTTGTTAGAGCAATTATTTCTAGAAGCCTTCCTTGTCTGCTAAGAGCAATAGGTGATTCTAAAGTGTTCTGCCCTCCGGGGTTCCTGAGTTCCCAGTGTGAAGTGTTAAGATAAATGTTTTCATGAAACACTCTGAAATGGGTTTTGGTTTGTTGACTTGTTTGTTTGTTTTAAAACTCTTCTCATTGTGTGATACAAAATAAGAGCTGGATGTCTGCCAACACATGCAGACTATATAAAGAAATTTACTCTTTAAATGGAAGCATAGTCAGTAGGCTGATGTATTATTAATATTTTAAAGCAATCTATTGCACTCATATTAGCAACAGAGAATGAAATTTAACAGCAAAAAAAATGGTTATACAAGAAGTAAATTTAAGTAAGTTCACTGGTTAAATGAAAGAAATGCTCAAAATTAGTTGCTTTAGGGATGATGGATCTTTAATCATTCTAACCTGATTTTCCTGAAGTACTGAATGCATCCTGCCTAATTTAGAAGAGATTGTACTGTAGAAATTTTTACTTTTTGTCTCATCTGACTCTAATATGAACCTTTTCCTTAAAACCTCAGGTGCCTGCATGCTCAGTCATTAAGGCCTGTCTGACTCTTTGCTACCCCATGGATTGTAGCCCACCAAGCTCCTCTGTCCATGGGATTTCCCAAGCAAGGATACTGGGGTGGATTGACATTTCTTTCTCCAAGGGATTGTCCTGAGCTAGGAGTCAAACCCACATCTCCTGCATTGGTAGGCAGGTTCTTTACCATTGAGCCACCAGGGAAGCCCTAAAAACCTCACAGTTAACCCTTAATCATTTTTTATATTTGCTTTTAGGGTGAATTATACAAAAACGTTTTTTAGCATCTGATGACACTTGTAGATCTCTTACTTCCCAAATCTAAATACTTCACTATTGCATGTATAATTACTTAACTTCTTCATTAAAAATACTAAATGGTTAGAGTACTTCCTTATCTTTTAAGTTGTTACTTGAATAGTATAAGTAAGTTTTATTTATAATTGTTCATGAGGACAAATCTACCCAATGAATGGTTCATGTGCTATTTTTTGTAATTCCTGTCTTATTCCACATTTTTTAATTACCTAAACTTTATGGAAGTTTAAAATTTTAATAACTTTGCATTTGATTACTACTTGCATCTGAGTCAGATATCTTTAGATATCCATATTAGGTGATTTGATTAGATGGATACCATTAACATGTGTTTTATTTGTGAAATGAAAAAAAGCTTAATTCTCAGTTTAAATGATGAGCTTTCAGTCTAGTATGTTCTTTATCAGTAGCACCCATAACATTTCTTGTGTGTGTTTATATGTTCAAAAATTAAATTATAATTTTAATTATTTAATTAAATAATATAAACATCACTTTCCATTTCCTTAACAAGTGTAATATCCTTTGTTAGTTTTCAGAAACAAATAACTCAAAAAGGATCAAACTTTTAAAGAGTTCATAGTCTACTGGAGAAACACAAAAACAAATATTTAAAATGTAGTGAGTTATATAAGAGTTCAACTAATACGAAACACAAGTATTCAGAATAGTGTGGGTTAAAAGTACATTTTGATTAGACTTCTCCTTATCGTTTAAAAAGTCTTCCAATAATTTATTAACCAATAGAACAGACTAGTGTATGTTTGGCTTTATTCTGCTATAAGTTTAGTACAGAATAAATTCCAGGGTTGTTATTTTCAGGAAAGCAACACCTTTGCTTTGAACAGGTTTGGAAGCATCTAGAATATAATACAGAGTGTTGACCAGGGAATGTGTCAATTGTTGATTATAGATATACTTATAAATCATTCTGGAAGGTGAAATTTAGCTTGCATTTTAAGTTAATTTGCAATTTATTTCATTAGGAAGCATGAACTTTGTTATTGTTGTTGTTAAGTCGCTCAACCGTGTCCGACTCTGCAGCACGCCAGGCTTCCCTGTCCTTCACCATCTCCTGGAGCTTGCTCAAATTATGTTCACTGAGTCTGTGATGCCATCTAACCATCTTGCCCTCAGTCGTCCCCTTCTCCTGTCTTCAATCTTTTGCAGCATCAGGGCCTTTTCTAATAATTTGGCTCTTCCCATCAGGTGGCCAAAGTGTTGGAGCTTCAGCTTCAGCATCAGTCCTTCCAATTAATATTCAGGATTGATTTCCTTTAGGATTGACTGGTTTGATCTCCTTGCAGTCTAAGGGAATCTCAAGAGTCTTCTCCAACACCATAGTTCAAAAGCATGAAGTCTTCAGCACTCAGCCTCCTTTATGGTCCAACTCTCATATCCATTAGAAAAGGAAATGGCAACCCACTTCAGTATTCTTGCTTGGAGAATTCCATGGATGGAAGAGCCTGGCAAGCTTCAGTCCATGGGGCTGCATTAAGTCAGACACGACTGAGGGACTAAATGGCTCATATCCGTACGTGACTATTGGAAAAACCATAGCTCTGACTAGATGGACCTTTGCTGGCAAAGTGATGTCTTTCCTTTTAATACGATGTCTAGGTTTGTCATAGATTTTCTTCCAAGGAGCAAGTATTTTTTGTTTCATGGCTGCAGTCACCATCTGCAGTGATTGTGGAGCCCAAGAAAATAAAGTCTGTTATTGTTTCCACTGTTTCCCCATCTATTTGCCATGAAGTGATAGTCAATATTTTAGAGTAACTTTGATTTGTGTGTACTCTATAAAGATATCAAACCACCATGTTGAATACCTGAAACTGAAATAATATTGTAAGTCAACTATGCCTCACTTTTAAAAATGTAAGAGATATATAGAAAAGAATTTATAGAAATTCACAGTGAAAGAGCAGATGTCTCTTCTTCTCTTCCTCTGTCCCACTATCCCTTCCTTCTCCCTCTCCCTCTTCTGTCTCCATCTTCATCTCCATCTCTATATTTTTCTCTGTATTTCACCAAATCCACAATATATTGATCTTGGCTCTTGCTTCCTCTTAATAAGAGACATCAGTGAAAGATTTACATAAATTTCTAACAATTGTTAGGCTTCCCTGGTGGCTCAGATGGTAAAGAATCCACCTACAATGCAGGAGACATAAGAGCCAAGGGTTCGATCCCAGGGTGGGGGAGGATCCCCTGGAGAAGGAAATGGCAACCCATCCCAGTATTCTTGTCTAGAGAATTCCATGAACAGAGGAGCCTGGCGGGCTATTGTCCATGAGGTCCCAAAGAATGACATGATTGAACAACTAACACTAACAATTGTCATCTGGCTGATGATGATTATAAGGCATCATTGGCTGTAAAATGCACCATTTTTTCCCATGAAGTAAAACTGTGGGTAAAGCAATTGTCTTAGAATTGATGAAAAGCTTAAATGACATAATAGGAATTACTATCCAAGCTCTGAAGTAAATGCTTTCATGTCTGTTTACATATTTTCTGCTTTGTCTGTACCTTCTTTCCATGTCTTTATCTAGTTAACTCTTTTGCTCAAATAGGAAAAGGAGTATATCAAGGCTGTATACTGTCACCCTGTTTATTTAACTTATATGCAGAGTACATCATGAGAAACGCTGGATTAGAAGAAACACAAGTTGGAACAAGATTGCGGGCGGGAAAATACCATAACCTCAAATATGCAGTGTCCACCCTTGGCGAAGTGAGAGCTAAAGGCCTCTTGTGGTGTAGGAGAAAAAGTTGGCTTAAATCTCAACATTCAGAAAATACAGATCATGGCATCCGGTCCCATCACTTCATGGCAAATAGATTGGGAAGCAGTGTAAACAGTGTCAGACTTTATTTTTTTGGGCTCCAAAATCACTTCAGATGGCAACTGCAGCCATGAAATTAAAAGATGCTTACTCCTTGGAAGAAAAGTTATGACCAATCTAGATAGTATATTCAAAAGCAGAGACATTACCTTGCCGAATAAGGTCCGTCTAGTCAGGCTATGGTTTTTCCTGTGGTCCTGTATGGATGTGAGAGTTGGACTGTGAAGAAGGCTGAGCGCCAAAGAATTGATGCTTTTGAACTATGGTGTTGGAGAAGACTCCTGAGAGTCCCTTGGACTGCAAGGAGATCCAACCAGTCCATTCTAAAGGAGATGCTAAAGCTGAAACTCCAGTACTTTGGCCACCTCATGCGAAGAGTTGACTCACTGGAAAATACTCTGGTGCTGGGAGGGATTGGGGGCAGGAGGAGAAGCGGAAGACAGAGGATGAGGTGGCTGGATGGCATCATGGACTCGATGGACGTGAGTCTGAGTGAACTCTGGGAGATGGTGATGGACAGGGAGGCCTGGCGTGCTGTAATTCATGGGGTCGCAAAGAGTCGGACACGACTGAGCGACTGAACTGAACTGAACTGAACTGAACTCTTTGCTCAAATATCTTTCAAAGAATCAATGTTCCTAAGAAACCTTTCCCTAACTCTTTCATAAAATTTACATCTGTCTTTCTTTTGATTTAGAGAAAATGTGCATGTCTCTGTGATTGCAGTTATCACACCATGAAAGTGGAAAGTAAAGTGGCTCAGTTATGTCCAACTCTTTGCGACCCCGTGGACTGTAGCACACTACACTCCTCTGTCCATGGGATTTTCCAGGCAAGACTACTGGAGTGGGTTGCCCTTTCCTTCTCCATCACACCATGACATGGTGATTTGTCTTAGGACTTATTCTAAAATAAATTCTTTAAACTTTAAAATATAATGAAAATTATGTCTCTAAAATCAAGTATCATGTATAAGCAGCTTATGAAAAAGGATCAATAAATGTTTGTTGGATGAAAATTCAAGAAAGCAGTTGACAAGCCATGAATATTAACTATTTTTATTGCCATTTCAAAAGGAGAAAACTGGAGATTTAAGGAGGCTGAATGATTTGCCTGCCCAATCATGGTGCCAGGACTCAAACCTTTAGTCCTAAAGCTCTCTCCATTGTTCAAGCTCAATGTAGTATTTTCCGTTTGCTAATCAGGTAACACCAAGTGATCACACACCAGATATTGGCTTAGGAAGAAATCATGATGTAGAAGAAATCATTTTGATAATTAATGTTTTGGCAAATTAAGTTGTGTGTTACTGTTGAACAATTATGTCCACAATAGCCATGACAATGAACCTGGGTGTTGTTCAGTACTAAATGGATTTTCAAAGGTTACACTTTGTGGATTCTGTCATGTGAGGTTTATTTTAGAATACATTTTGGGCAAAAAAATCAGGCATTGGCATACATTCTTAGGTAGATTTTGGACTTCTTTTATGTAACAAACATTAATAATCTTGGAACAACTCTAAATATCTTTTATGGCTTGGTATATCTTCTAAACTTTAGCTTGGGATTTATTTAAAGTGTTTTTAGAGTAAAAACTTATGTAAAATTGTATAGATTTATAAGCAACAGTCCTCTCAGTTTCTCTCCGTGTTTTTAGTTAAAATTCTTAGCTCATAGGTTATGTCAATAACATGAAAATCTTATGATTAATATTGTATTCTTGAGCAAGCCACAAAAACCTCTTTGAAAACACTTAAGGTTTTCCAACTGCATAAAAATGACATGTAAATTACTAGAGAAAAAAGTGAATGACTTTGCTTTCATATAAGTTTCATATAAATTATAAACATCTTCCGTCATAATCACAGGTGCAACTCATGGGAATGTTGCAACATGAGGCCAGCTTGTCTTTTAAAAATTAATATACCTGGGTCAGTAATTTATTTGACAGCTTGAATATAATCAATTCTTACCAATATTATTATAAGAAATGATGTTAACATAAAATCATAGAATAGCATTTTTTCATTCATATTTCATTAATCTATATTCAGAAAAATATAGATTATTACAATTTATAATTTTGGAGTTTCTGTATCTAATATACTATTTTGAAAAAATTGAAATAGCAATCTTTCTTCAAAATTTGAAAATACATTATTGTCACAGAAAATGTATCATTACCAAAACAAGTAATTGGTATCAATGGAATATTTTTAATCAATATTGTTATATATTGACACATTTTTTTCAGTTTGTTTCTAAGAAATACCAAATGAAATGTGTAAATAAAATAATAAATTTTATCAGAAAAAATATTTTAGGTGGATTTTTCAATAATAAAGTGAAGCTTCACTAATTGTTGCTGTTGTTGTTTCAGTGTGAAGTCATGTCTGACTTTTGCAACCCCATGGACTGCAGCATGCCAGATTCCCTTGTTCTCCATATCTTCTAGAGTTTGCTTAAATCCATTGAGTTAGCGATGCTACCTAACTATCTCATCCTCTACCACTCCCTTCTCCTTTTGCTTTCAATTTTCCCCAGCATTAGGGTATTTTCTAATGAATCAGCTCTTCGCCTCAGGTGGCCGAAGTATTGGAAATTCAGCTCCAGCATCAATTCTTCCAGTGTATAATCAGGGTTGATTTCCTTTAGGATTGACTGGTTTGATCTCGTTTCAGTCCAAGGTACTCTCAAGAATCTTCTCTAGCACTACAGTTTAAAAGCACGAATTCTTCAGCACTCATCTATCTTTATGGTCCAACTTTCACATCTGGACATGACTCCTGGAAAAAGCAAAGGTTTGACTATATGAACCTTTGTTGACAAAGTGATGACTTTTCTTTTTAATAGGCTGTCTATGTTTATCATAGATAAACAAAAGCAAGCATCTTTCAATTTCATGGCTGCAGTCACTGTCCACAGTGATTTTGGAGCCCAAGAAAATAAAATCTGTCACAGCTTCCACTTTTTCCCCTTCTGTTTGCCATTAAGTGATAAGACCAGATGCCATGGTCTTAGTTTTTTGAATGTTGAATTTCAAGCCAGATTTTTCACTTTCCTCTTTCACTTTTATCAAGAGGAGCTTCTTTAGTTCCTCTTCACATTCTATTAGAGTGTTATCATCTGTATATCTGAGGTTGTTGATATTTCTCCCAGCAATCTTGATTTCAGTTTGTGATTCATCCAGCAAGGTATTTCACATGATATACTTTGCACTTAAGTTAAATAAGCAGAGTGATAATATATAGCCTTGTTGTACTCTTTTCCCAATTTTGAACCAGTCTGTTATTCCATGTCAAGTTTTAACTGATTCTTCTTGACTTGCATACAGGTTTCTCAGAAGAAAGATAAAGTGTTCTGGTAGTCCCATCTCTTTAAGAACTTGCCACAGTTTTTTGTGATCCACACAGTCAAAGTCTTTCCCATAGTCAATGAGGCAGAAGTATATATTTTTCTGGAACTGTCTTGCTTTTTCTACTATTCAACGGATGTTGGCAATTTGATCCCTGGTTCTGGCGCAGACAATAAAGCATCTGCCTACAATGTGGGAGACCCAGGTTCAATCCCTTGGTCAGGAAGATCTCCTAGAGAAGGAAATGGCAACCCACTCCAGTATTCTTGCCTGGAAAATCCCATAGATTGAGGAACCTGGTAGGCTACAGTCCGTGGGCTTGCAAAGAGTCAGACACCACTGAGCAACTTCACTTTTCTTTTGTTCTTTCCTCTGCTTTTTCTAAATCTGGCTTATCCATCTGGAAGTTCTCAATTCAAGTACTGCTGAAGCCTAGCTTGAAGGATTTTGAGCATAACCTTGCTAGTATGTGAAATAAGCACAACTGTATAGTAGTTTGAAAAGTCTTTGGCATTGCTCTTTGGAGTTGGAATGAAAACTGACCTTTTCCAGTCCTGTGGCCACCTCTGAGTTTTCCAAATTTGTTGGCATATTGAGTGTAGCACTTTCACAGCATGATCTTTAAGGATTTTAAATAGCTCAGTTGGAATTCCATCACCTCTACTAGCTTTGGTCATAGTAATGCTTCCTAAGACCCACTTTACTTCACACTCAGGATGACTGGCTCTAGGTGAGTGACCAAAGCATCATGGATATCTTGATCATTAAGATCTCTTTGTATAGTTCTTCTGTATATTCTTGCCACATTTTATTAACCTCTTCTGCTCCTGTTAGTTCCTTACTGTTTCTGTCCTAATTTTGCCCATCCTTGCATGAAATATTCCTTTGATATCTCCAATTTCCTTGAAGAGGTCTCCAGTCTTTCCCATTCTATTGTTTTTCTCTGTTTCTTTGCATTGTTCGTTGAAGAAGGTTTTCTTCTGTCTTTTGCTATTCTATGGAACTCTGCATTCGATTGAGTAGATCTTTTCCTTGTTACTTTCCCTTTCACTTCTCTTCTTTTCTCAGCTATTTGTAAGGCCCCCTCAGGCAATCCCTTTGCCTTCTTGCATTTCTTTTTGGGGATGGTTTTGGTTACCTTTGCCTGTACAGAGTTATGAACCTCCGTCCACAGTTCTTAAGGCACTCTGTCTACCAAATCTAATTTCTTGAATCTATTTGTCACTTCCACTATCTAATAATAAGGGATTTGATTTGGGTCATACCTGGATGGCCTAGTGGTTTTCGCTACTCTCTTCAATTGAAGTCTGAATTTTGCAATAAGGAGCTGATGATCTGAGCCACAGTCAGTTCCAGGTTATGTTTTTGCTGACTGTATAGAGCTTCTCCATCTTCACTGCAAAAAAATATAATCAATCTCATTTCAGTATTGACCATTTGGTGATGTCCATGTGTACAGACATCTCCTATCTTGTTGGAAGAGGGTGTCTGGAATGACCAGTGCATTCTCTTGATAAAACTATGTTAGCCTTTGCAGCCCTGCTTCAATTTATACTCCAAGGCCAAACTTGCCTGTTACACCAGCCGCCTCTTGACTTCCTACTTTTGCATTCCAATCCCTGTAGATGAAAAAGACATTTTTTTTTAGTGTTCTAGAAGGTGTTGTAGATCTTCATAGAACCGTTCAGTTCAACTTTTTCAGCATCAGTGATTGCGGCATAGATTTCAATTACTGTGATGTTGAATGGTTTGCCCTGGAAATGAACTGAGATCATTCTGTCATTTTTGATATTGCACCCATGTACTGCATTTCAGAATCCTTTTTGACTGAGAGGGCTACTCTATTTCTTCTAAGTTATTCTTGTTCACAGTAGTGTATACAACAGTTATCTAAATTAAATTCTCCCATTCCTTTGTCTTTTAGTTCATTGTCTCCTAAGATGTTGATGCTCATTCTTGCCATCTCCTCCTTGACAACATCCCGTTTACATTTATTCATGGGCCTAATATTCCAGGTTCCTATTCAACATTGTTCTTTACAACATCAAAATACTTTCACCACCAGACACATCCACAGATGAGCATCATGTCTGCTTTGGTCCAGCCTCTATCTTGTTTCTGGAGCTATTTCTTAATTCTACCCCAGTAGCATATTGGATACCTTCAAAACTGTGGGCTCATCTGCTGGTGACATATCTTTTACCTTTTCATATTGCTCATGGCGTTCTCAGTGCAGGAATACTGAAGTGGTTTGCCATTCCTTCCTCCAGTGAACCACGCTTTGTCAGAACTCTCCACCATGATCCCTGGGTCTTGGGTGACCCTGGTCACCATGACTTGTAGCTTCATTGAGTTACACAAGCCCCCTTTGCCATGATAAGTCTGTGACCCATGAAGAGGCTTTACTACTAATTATTTGTAAATAAAGTTTTTATTCTCCCCTGAAGAATATTTCTGAAAACTATGCCAGAATTAAGTAGTAAAATGAAACCCCATTTTCATTTTTATACTAGCAAATATGTAGGCATCCTAGGGATCTGTGTATTTTATTGAATGAATGTGAGTGAAGGGATATAGCCTTTTCTTGTTTTGGTGAAATACACATCTGTGATTATAATTTATATCTTGCAGTGATGGTAGCAAAATTCTCTGGTTATATTCTAACAGCAATAAAGGATGTTTTGCCCTTTTCAGAGGAGGAATAGATTAAGAATAAACAGATTAATAAGGGGAGAAGTGAATAGGACATGTAAAAAGACATGTTCAGTATATAATCAGTGAAATCTGAAGCACTCAGAATGATGGCTAGTTTTATGAACACTTTGTTTGTGCCAAAGTGACCTTGTCTTTCAAGCTCTCAAGTTCAGTATATATAAATCAGATCCATCACTTATTAAACAAGATAGAAATTATGTTTAGGGTAAAAATTCTATATATTATTTTTATCAACAGTATTTACTTTTAATTATGTAAGCACATTTAAACATTTATTATTGAAAAAGTTAACATATACCCATAACTCATGTCTTATCATGAGCTTTGTAACTTTCATAATTCATTTTACCCATAGCACTTCTGTACTCTCATTTTATTCTAGGATAAAAATCACACAATATTTTATTTTCCCCACAAATGTTTCACCTCATCTCTAAGATAAAGATGCATTTTTAAAAAGCATAACAACAAAATCATTTCACACTTAATGATAATTTCTTAATGTCCAATAATCAAAGTTAAAATTTTCTGATTTTCTCACAAATTTTTATTGTTCTTTTTCAAATTAAGATTTCATTAATGTTTATGTATAACAATTTGTTGATACTCTTAAAATCTATGTGTTCCTTTTCCTACCACCAGATCAATCTCTTTCTCTCCTTTTCTTCTTTCTCTCTGTTTTCTCCTTGCTAAATACCTGCTGAAGAATTTATATCATTCCCCTTATCTGGTATGTACTTGCTTGCCCTCTGTGGTGTCATTTTATTTATTTTATTTTTATTTATTTATTTATTTTAGTTCAGTAGGGTTTGTCTTTTTATTTTTTATTTTTTTAATTTTTTAATATTTTATTCTACATTACAATACTGTATTTGTTCTGCCATACATTGACATGAATCAGCCACAGGTGTCCACGATCTCCCAATGCCGAAGCCCCCTCCCACCTCCCACCCCATATCATCTCCCTGAATCATCCTGTGCACCAGCCCCATGCATCCTGTATCCTGTATTGAACATAGACTGGTGCTTCATTCTTACGAGATAGTATACATGTTTCAATGCCATTCTCCCAAATCATCCAACCCTCTCCCTCTCCCTCAGAGTCCAAAAGTCCATTCTATACCCCTGAGTCTTTTTGTTGTCTCACATAGAGGGTCATCATTACTATCTTTCTAAATTCCATATATATGTGTCAGTATACTATATTGGTGTTTTTCTTTCTGGCTTACTTCACTCTGTATAATCGGCTCCAGTTTCATCCATCTCATTAGAATTGAGTCAAATTTATCCTTTTTAAGGGCTGAGTAGTACTCCATTGTGTATATGTACCACAGCTTTCTTATTCATTCATCTGCTGATGGACATCTAGGTTGCTTCCATGTCCTGGCTATTATAAACAGTGCTGCAATGAACATTGAGGTACATGTGTCTCTTTCAATTCTGGTTTCCTCCGTGTGTATGCCCAGCAGTGGGATTGCTGGATCATAAGGCAGTTCTATTTGCAGTTTTTTAAGGAATCTCCACACTGTTTTCCATAGTGGCTGTACTAGTTTGCATTCCCACCAGCAGTGTAAGAGGGTTCCCTTTTCTCCACATCCTCTCCAGCATTTATTGCTTGCAGAGTTTTGGATCACAGCCATTCTGACTGGTGTGAAATGGTACCTCATTGTGGTCTTGATTTGCATTTCTCTGATAATGAGTAATGTTGAGCATCTTTTCATGTGTTTGTTAGCCATCCGTATGTCTTCTTTGGAGAAATGCCTATTTAGTTCTTTGACCCATTTTTTATTAGTTCATTTATTTTCCTGGAGTTGAGCTGGATAAGTTGCTTGTATATCTTTGAGATTAGTTGTTTGTCAGTTGTTTCATTTCCTATTGTTTTCTCCCATTCAGAAGGCTGTCTTTCCACCTTGTTTATAGTTTCCTTTGTTGTGCAGAAGCTTTTAATTTTAATTAGATCCCATTTGTTTATTTTTGCTTTTATTTCCAGTATACTGGGAGGTGGATCATAGAGGATCCTGCTGTGATTTATGTCAGAGAGTGTTTTGCCTATGTTTTCCTCTCTAGGAGTTTTATAGTTTCTGGTCTTACATTTAGATCTTTAATCCATTTTAAGTTAATTTTTGTGTATGTTAGACAGAGGTCTAGTTTCATTCTTTTACAAGTGGTTGACCAGTTTTCCCAGCACCACCTGTTAAAGAGACTGTCTTTATTCCATTGTATATTCTTGCCTCCTTTGTCAAAGATAAGGTGTCCATAGGCATGTGGGTTTATCTCAGGGCTTTCTATTTTGTTCCATTGATCTATATTTCTGTCTTTGTGCCAGTACCATACTGTCTTAATGACTGTGGCTTTGTAGTAGAGCCTGAAGTCAGGCAAGTTGATTCCTCCAGTTCCATTCTTCTTTCTCAAGATTGCTTTGGCTATTCGAGGTTTTTTGTATTTCCACACAAATCTTGAGATTATTTGATCTAGTTCTGTGAAAAATACTGCTGGTAGCTTGATAGGAATTGCATTGAATCTGTAGATTGCTTTGGGTAATATACTCATTTTCACTGTATTGACTCTTCCAACCCATGAGCATGGTATATTTCTCCATCTATTAGTGTCCTCTTTGATTTCTTTCATCAGTGTTTTATAGTTTTGGATATATAGGTCTTTAGTTTCTTTAGGTAGGTATATCCCTAAGTATTTTATTCTTTTCGTTGCAATGGTGAAAGAGATTGTTTCCTTGACTTCTTTTTCTACTTTCTCATTATTAGTGTATAGGAATGCAAGGGATTTCTGAGTGTTGATTTTATATCCTGCAACTTTACTATATTCATTGATTAGCTCTAGTAGTTTTCTGGTCGAGTCTTTAGGATTTTCTATGTAGAGGATCATGTCATCTGCAAACAGTGAGAGTTTTACTTCTTCTTTTCCAATTTGGATTCCTTTTATTTCTTTTTCTGCTCTGATTGCTGTGGCCAAAACTTCCAGTACGATGTTGAAGAGGAGTGGTGAAAGTGGACACCCTTGTCTTGTTCCTGACTTTAGGGGAAATGGTTTCAATTTTTCACCATTGAGGATAATGTTAGCTGTGGGTTTGTCATATATAGCTTTTATTATGTTGAGGTACGTTCCTTCTATTCCTGCTTTCTGGAGCGTTTTTATCATAAATGGATGTTGGATTTTGTCAAAGGCTTTTTCTGCATCTATTGAGATAATCATATGATTTTTATTTTTCAGTTTGTTAATGTGATGAATTACATTGATTTGCAGATATTGAAGAATCCTTGCATCCCTGGGATAAAGCCCACTTGGTCATGATGTATGATCTTTTTAATGTGTTGCTGGATTCTGATTGCTAGGATTTTGTTAAGGATTTTTGCATCTATGTTCATCAGTGATATTGGCCTGTAGTTTTCTTTTTTGTGGTGTCTTTGTCAGATTTTGGTATTAGGATGATGGTGGCCTCATAGAATGAGTTTGGAAGTTTACCTTCCTCTGCAATTTTCTGGAATAGCTTCAGTAAGATAGGTGTTAGCTCTTCTTGAAATTTTTGGTAGAATTCAGCTGTGAAGCCGTCTGGACCTGGGCTTTTGTTTGCTGGAAGATTTCTGATTACAGTTTCAATTTCCATGCTTGTGATGGGTCTGTTAAGATTTTCTATTTCTTCCTGGTTCAGTTTTGGAAAGTTGTACTTTTCTAAGAATTTGTCCATTTCTTCCAAGTTGTCCATTTTATTGGCATATAATTGCTGATAGTAGTCCCTTATGATTCTTTGTATTTCTGTGTTGTCTGTCGTGATCTCTCCATTATCATTTCTAATTTTATTGATTTGATTTTTTTCTCTTTGTTTCTTGATGAGTCTGGCTAATGGTTTGTCAATTTTATTTATCCTTTCAAAGAACCAGCTTTTTGCTTTGTTGATTTTTGCTATGGTCTCTTTTGGTTTTTTTTTTTTTGCATTTATTTCTGCCCTAATTTTTAGGATTTCTTTCCTTTTACTAACTCTGGGGTTCTCTATTTCTTCCTTTTCTAGTTGCTTTAGGTGTAGAGTTAGGTTATTTATTTGACTTTTTTCTTGTTTCTTGAGGTATGCCTGTATTGCTATGAACTTCCCTCTTAGCACTGCTTTTATAGTGTCCCATAGGTTCTGTGTAGTTGGGTTTTCATTTTCTTTCATTTTGATGCATAATTTGATTTCTTTTTGATTTCTTCTGTGATTTGTTGATTATTCAGAAGGGTGTTGTTCAGCCTCCAAATGTTGCAATTTTTAATAGCTTTTCTCCTGTAATTGAGATCTAACCTTAGTGCATTATGGTCAGAGAAGATGCTTGGAATAATTTCAATTTTTTTGAATTTATCAAGGTTAGATTTATGACCCAGGATGTGATCTATCCTGGAAAAGGTTCCGTGTGCACTTGAGTAAAAGGTGAAATTCATTGTTTTGGGGGTGAAATGTCCTATAGATATCAATTAGGTCTAACTGGTCTATTGTATCGTTTAAAGTCTGCGTTTCTTTGTTAATTTTCTGTTTAGTTGATCTGTCCATAGGTGTGAGTGGGGTATTAAAGTCTCCAACTATTATTGTGTTATTATTAATTTCCCTTTTCATGCTTGTTAGCAATTGTCTTACATATTGCGGTGCTCCTATGTTGGGTGCATATATATTTATAATTGTTATATCTTCTTCTTGGATTGATCCTTTAATCATTATGTAGTGGCCTTCTTTGTCCCTTTTCACAGCCTATGTTTTAAAGTCTATTTTATCAGACATGAGTATTGCTACTCCTGCTTTCTTTTGGTCTTTATTTGCATGGAATATCTTTTTCCAGCCCTTCACTTTCAGTCTGTATGTGTCTGTTGTTTTGAGGTGGGTCTCTTGTAGGCAGCATATATAGGGATCTTGTTTTTGTATCCATTCAGCCAGTCTTTGCCTTTTGGTTGGGGCATTCAACCCATTTACATTTAAGGTAATTATTGATAAGTATGGTCCTGTTGCCATTTACTTTATTGTTTTGGGTTCAGGTTTATACGTCCTTTTTGTGTTTCCTGTCTAAAGTCTATCTTTTAGTATTTGTTGGAGAGCTGGTTTGGTGGTGCTGAATTCTCTTAGCTTTTGCTTGTCTGTAAAGCTTTTGATTTCTCCTTCATATTTGAATGAGATCCTTGCTGGGTACAGTAGTCTTGGCTGAAGGTTATTATCTTCCATCACTTTAAGTATGTCTTGCCATTCCCTCCTAGCCTGAAGAGTTTCTATTGAAAGATCTGCAGTTATTCTTATGGGGATCCCCTTGTGTGTTATTTGTTGTTTTTCCCTTGCTGCTTTTAATAATTGTTCTTTGTGTTTGGTCTTTGTTAGTTTGATTAGTATATGTCTTGGGGTGTTCCGCCTTGGGTTTATCCTGTTTGACACTCTCTGGGTTTCTTGGACTTGGGTGATTATTTCCTTCCCCATTTTAGGGAAGTTTTCAACTATTATCTCCTCAAGTATTTTCTTATGGTCTTTCTTTTTGTCTTCTTCTTCTGGAACTCCTATAATTCGAGTGTTGGAGCGTTTCATATTGTCTTGGAGGTCTCTGAGGTTGTCTTCATTTCTTTTAATTCGTCTTTCTTTTTCCCTCGCTGATTCATTTATTTCTACCATTTTATCTTCTATTTCACTAATCCTATCTTCTGCCTCTGATATTCTACTATTTGTAGCCTCCAGAGTGTTTCTGATCTCATTTATTGCATTATTCATTATATGTTGACTCTTTTTATTTCTTCTAGGTCCTTGTTAAACCTTTCTTGCATCTTCTCAACCCTTGACCTCAGGCTATTTATCTGTGATTCCATTTTGATTTCAAAATTTTGGATCATTTTCACTATCAGTATTCGGAATTCTTTCTCAGGTAGATTCCCTATCTCTTCCTCTTTGGTTGGTTTGGTGGGCGTGTCTCCTATTCCTTTACCTGCTGGGTATTCCTCTGTCTCTTCATCCTGGTTATATTGCTGCGTTTGGGGTGACTTTTCTATATTCTAGGAATTTGTGAAATTCTGTTTATTATAGAGCTTCCTCTCTGTGTTTGGGGTTATATCAGTGGCCTGTCAAAGTTTCTTGATTAGAGAGGCTTGTGTTGAAGTTCTGGTGGGTGGAGTTGGATTTCCTCTCTTTGGAGTGTTGTGAAGTGTCAAGTAATGGGTTATGGGACGTCAATGGTTTTGGACTATTTTGAGCTGCCTGTGTATTGAAGCTCAGGGGCTTGTTCTTGTGTTGCTGGAGAATTTGTGTGGTATGTCTTGCTCTGGAGCTTGTTGGCCCTTGGGCGGTGCTCAATTTAAGTATAGGTATGAATGTGTTTGATGAGCTCTTATTGGATAATGTTCCCTGTATTCAGGAATTCTTTGATGATCTCAGAATTTGGACTTACGCCTCCTGATTCTGGTTTTCAGATTTATTTTTACAATAGCCTCATGATTTCTCCATGTATTCAGCACTAATGTTGAAACATCTGGGTTAATGATGATAGGTTTCTCCACTTTGAGGGTCATCCCTAGAGGATCGCTGAGTTACTTGGAGGAGAGAAGAGGGAGGGGGTAGTTAGAGGTGAGTGGAATGGGATGAAGTGGAATCAAAAGAGGGAAAAGCAAGCTAGCCTGTAGCCACTTTCTTGTGTGTGCTCCAAAGTCTGGACCGCTCAGAGGAGGTCACAGAGTTATACATGGAAGAGGAGATGGAGAAAGTAGATAGAGGTGGACAGGAGGATAAAAGAGGGAGATGCAAAGGAGGGATACAGATCCGGCCAGTGACCAATTCCTGAGAGTTCTCCACCTTCTGGAACACACAGAGATTCATAGAATTGGGTAGAGAAGAGGAGGGGGAGGGAGGAGACAAAAGCCACCTGGTGGAGAAAAGAGAAATTCCAAAGGGGGAGAGAGTGGTCAAGCCAGTAGTCTCGCACTCATGTAAAATTGGGTACTGAAGATTAGGTTTTTAAAAGTACAAAATTGGCAACAAGTACCAAAATGTTGAAATTAAAAATCTGGAGTAGAGATTGGATTTTCAAAGATAAAATATTAAAGATAAGAAGAAGAAGGAGAGACAAATTTTTAAAAATTGAGAAAAAAATAAAATAAAATAAAAATAAAATAAAATAGAATAAAAGACTCCAGAATTATTAAAAAAACAACTTCCACCACCAATAGGACTATATATGGCGTTTGCTTTAAAGAGAGGTGTTTTTTTTTGAAAAGTAATAATAGGTTATAAAAATAATAAATAGAAATATAGAAGACTTAAAAATTTAAGCAAGTTTAGAAAAAAAATGAAAAAGAAAAGAAAACATTTAAAAAGAAAAAAAAATTTTTAAAGAAAAAAATTCTTAAAAAAATCACAGTTTCTCATCATCCACCCCCCAAAAAAAAAAAATTGATCATAAAAGTAGTAACGGTATATCTGGCGCTTTCTCTGTTTTTGTGGATTGTGTGGGGTCACTACCAAGGCAGTTCCCTCTGTTTGACTTCCTCTGTTTGCTGGTCCCTTCCGTGTCTGATTTCCATCTTGACACAGGGAGGGTGGTCTCTGCTCTGGGCTTGCCCCTTCTCACTCCTTGGGATAACTTTTGGGGCCTGCCCTATGCTTCATGCACTTCCCCGGTCTATGTCGCTCAGGTTTGGCGCTCCGGATTGGCAGTCAGGAAGCCCTCCGAGACTTGGATTTGTTTGAACAGGGGCTTTGTTCCCTTCCCAGGTCCGAGTGGCTTGGGAGTTTGGCGCGCGCTATTGCAAATTCTGGGCTTCCGGGCTTCCGGGTCGCTCAACTTTCTGGGAGCTCCGCCGGGACTCTTTCTCAGGCAGATGATAACTGTTCAGGGCCCCCAGCAGTCTCAATAACAAAGAAATCTGCTTGCAATTTGGTAGGTAATGTCACTCTTGAGCTGCGATTGCCTCCTTCCAGCACTTAAGGCTCTGGCTACCTGTCGCTGGACGGGGATGGTCTGCAGCCGGCTATTGCCGATCCGTCCTTTGTTCTGTGCGTGGGCCTGTCGGTGTCTTATGTTCCAGCGTTTCACGTGTTAGCTATCCCACAGTCTGTTTTGCTAGACCAAGATAGCTCTTTCTAGCTACGCGCGGACCCGATTCTGGCCCTGTTATGCCCTGATTCTCGAGAAAAGCCCTGCAGCCTACGCCTCCCACAGCCCAATTCTTAGAAAGCACTGTCGCGGGCGCGCTCCTCCCTGCCCAACCCCCCGCTGCTGTCGGACGCAGGCGTTTGCGCTGCTTATCCGCTGGGGGTTATACTGTTGAATTCGTAATCTGTTGGTTTTAAGTATTTATTTATTTATTCTTCCTTCCTGTTATGTTGCCCTCTGTGCTTCCAGGGCTCGCCCCATGCACAGCTGTGAGAATGTTCCCCAATTTTAGGAAATCTCTCTTTTAAGAGTCTCTTCCCGGGGGATTCCCCTCCCGGGGCTTCCTCCCTACCTCCTTTGTCTTTATCTTCGTCGTATATATTAATTCCTACCTGGTTTTGAAGTCAATGATTTGCTTTGCTGGATGCCTGATGTCCTCTGCCAGCAGTCAGAAGTTGTTTTGTGGAATTTACTCAGCGTTGAAATGCTCTTTTGAGGAAGTAGTGAGGGAGAAAGTGCTCTCCCCGTCCTATTCCTCCACCATCTTTTCCCCCTCCTGTGGTGTCATTTTAATTGGTTCCCTGTTTCCTGCACTTTTCATAGATTGATAATTTCATTGAAAGGCTGATATGAGAATCTTGAAAATCCACTAGAAAATCCAATGAGTTGACTCACTAGAAAAGACTTTGATGCTGGGAGGGATTGGAGGCAGGAGGAGAAGGGGACGACAGAGGATGAGATGGCTGGATGGCATCACTGACATGATGGCTGTGAGTCTGAGTGAACTCCGGGAGTTGGTGATGGACAGGGAGGCCTGGCGTGCTGCGATTCATGGGGTCGCAAAGAGTCGGACACAACTGAGCGACTGAACTGAACTGATAGATGAAAATGAGATCCAAATATTCGTCAAAAGTCATAAAACTTGTAGATGGCACAGTCTCTGCTAGAATTCTAGAATAGGGCAGAGAGGAAGTAGCAGTTTCAGGACACAGGAAGTGCAACACAGGAAGGCAATGGCACCCCACTCCAGTATTCTTGCCTGGAAAATCCCATGGATGGAGGAGCCTGGTAGGCTGAAGTCCACAGGGTCGCTAAGAGTCAGACACGACTGAGCAACTTCACTTTCACTTTTCACTTTCATGCATTGGAGAAGGAAATGGCAACCCACTCCAGTGTTCTTGCCTGGAGAATCCCAGGGACGAGGGAGCCTGGTGGGCTGCCGTCTATGGGGTGACACAGAGTCGGACACAACTGAAGCAACTTAGCAGCAGCAGTTCCAATCTTACTATATAAGTCTTTCTTACTGTAAACCGATCATATAACAGGAGCCAAGTTGTTGATTTTTGGAACCCAAGCTACATATCAGAATGATTATGACTTTTTTTTCCCCCATAGGAAAAACAAAGAGATATAAATATTTAGCCAAATAGCATTTAACTGGCTGTCAGAGGATGCAGTGAGGTCATCTGGCCTATCAGGTGCCTGGGTGGAATTTAGTCATTGTCATTCAGATGCCCAGCTTCAGGGGTGTCCCCAAACTAGCAGAAGCCAGAGGACCTACTGCAGTGGGTTTATTAAGCAGCCAGAGAGTCCACAATGGTTAGGTTTTGAGGTGTACAATGGGGAAACCTGCTAGCCACCGTGCCAGCTGCAGGTTTTGTTTCTGTCATTCTGCTGTTACTAAATGTATTTATACCAGGAAAACATCTGTGGTAAATGGCAAAAACTGTCACTTAAGGCTGATAGAATTTCTCCTTTGTGAAACTGAATGAACTTTCCTAGATGGAAATTGGATGAACTTTCCTAGTTGAATAGTCATTCAGAAAGTTGGCCATTTCAAGACATATTCATTGCATGAAGCTGCCCATGGAAACTCACTTTTCTCTTTTATTACTGAGGAAGGCATGCAAACTGAAAACACGGTGTGGCCTTTGGTTACAACACCTCTGCTTTCTCACCAAAAGAAGAATATGCCAGTGTCACTGATCACAAAATAAATAAGCCAGGAGCCTTGCTGTAAAGGTGAACCCTGGAATTTAAAAGGTCAAAAAGCCCATTGCCTCCAGATGTTTAGCCCAGCATCTTTAGGTAGTAAGACCAATAAATTCAATAATTTATGTTAAGTTCTTGCTTCCAGAAAACCACTGTTAAAATATAAATATTTGCCTAGAGCTCCTTGCCACCACATATCATAATAATAGTACAGGGCCATTCAGATTTATTATATATTATAGATTTATCTCTGAAAAGCCAGAAAGTCCAACATGACTGAAAAACTAGATGCCCTTACAACATGAGTTCTTCCAGTTTACGGGACAGTCAGGTAATTAGATGGCACAGGACACCTCTGTGTTGGGTGGCTTAGATAGGGTTGCCAAAAGTTTTAAAGGCAAGATAAAGAGTAATTTTCATCAACCTTTCTTACTTTCTATAACATTTTAATTTAAATCCCAGCTTTACCTTTCTAGGATCCCTTGAATTAATCAGAGCTGACTTCATGGACAGCTTGCTCTGGTTAATTACCACAGTGTTTTAACTGAATGCCCTAAGGGACTGGTGCAGTCAACTAACACTTCAAGCCTCAGAACACTAGAAATCTTGGCAGGACTCTGAAGACAAGTTTATTAATATCTCATGTATTTATTATTTTTCAAAACGGCAAAAAGTGTATAGATACATGGGTAATGATGCTACAGTGTTAAGCAATATGATGACCTGCAGATTTCTTAAAGACTGTAAATTGTTTTCATGCTAATTCTAATACTTTGAACAACTATTAACATATGATTTTTATAAGATAACACTTAAGGGAGTATTTTTCACAGTCCTTAGAATTTCAACATAAAATGACATACTTTATTTTTAATAGGTCTCTGGGGCACTTAATTGGGAAACGTAATTCTTAGAACATACAAGATGCATCCTTGTCTTGGGCTCTAGGACACACAGACTCGAAGTTTCAAGTCAGCCACCGACGATTAGTGTGATTTGGGAGACATGGCTTGATTCCTGTGAGAAGATTTTTAGCCCCTGGCTGAGCAAGCAGTTTTCTATCCTGCTTGTGTATATAGGTCTGCCTGCCCCCTCGCCACCTGCCACTTGCCAGACTCTAGGCCATAGCACTTCAGTTTCACAGCAGATTTGCTGTTGTCTGATGTTTTGCTTTTAGGCCTTTGTAGCTTTTATCAAGAGAAGCTTCTTTATTTCAATTATTTTTATTGGAGTATGGTTGACTTACAGTGTTGTGTGAGTTTCTGCTGTGTCTGTGTGCTGTGTGCTAAGTGGCTTAGGTCGCGTCTGACTCTGCAACCCCATGGATTGTAGCCCTCTAGGCTCCTCTGTCCATCAGATTCTCCAGGTAAGAATTCTGCAGTGAGTTGACTTTTACTGCTGTACAGTAAAGTGAATCAGTTATATGTATAGCCACTTTTTAAAAGATTCTTTTCCATTTAGATCATTACAGAACATGGAGTCTCTACCTAATGCTTCCCTGTGCTATATAGAAAGTGAAAGTGAAGTCGCTCAGTCCTGTAGACTCTTTGCGACCCCATGGACTGTAGCCTACAAGGCTTCTCCATCCATGGAATTCTCCAAGCAAGAATACTGGAGTGGGTTACCATTTCCTTCTACAGGGATCTTCCTGACCCAGGGACTGAACCCAGTCTCCCACAGTGGAGGCAGATGCTTTAACCTCTGAGCCACCATGGAAGCCTATAGGAGGTCCTTATTAGTTATCTACTGAACCCTGGTGGCTCAGATGGTAAAGTGTCTACCTACAATGAGGGAGACCTGGGTTCAATCCCTGGGTCGGGAAGATCTCCTGGAGAAGGAAATGGCAACCCACTCCAGTATTCTTGCCTGAAAAATCCCATGGATGGAGGAGCCTGGTAGGCCACAGTCCATGGGATTGCAGAGAGTCGAACACAACTGAGTGACTTCACTTTCTTTCTTAGTTACCTGTTTTATATATACAAGGGAAGGTTTGAAGCAAGATACTGGGACACTCATTCCCTTCTCCTACTCACTGTTTCCCTTATTAAATGTCAGTACATCCTTTTGAGCAGTGCAGATGTTACTTCTTTCCTGAAACTTTTCCTGACTCCCCTCTCAGATATAGGTGGGTGATCATGTATGCACCCCCATCACCAGGGTGTGCATAAATCCTCTATATTCAAATTTTGTCTTAGTTTATATCTCTCTTCTTAGCTGTGTTATAAAGAATGACGTCGTTCACTCTCAAGCATCCCAGTTTGCATAGCAAATTATGTAGGTGTACTACATAGTGTCTCTGTTTATTCCATCCTTCCATTTGTATCTTTCAATTGTTACTGCCAATTTATGTATTTTCTCCCAAAGAATGTAATTGTAGCATTAGGTGAACTGTGTCTTGTTTATATCAGTATCACTAGACCTCTTAGTAAGTGTCTAGCTATTAAGTCTAAGTACCTAAGTATTCAGGGGCTTTCTGGGTGAGGCTGCTGTTGCTGCTGCTGCTAAGTCGCTTCAGTTGTGTCTGACTCTTTGCGACCCCATAGATGGGCAGCCCACAAGGCTCCCCCCGTCCCTGGGATTCTCCAGGCAAGAACACTGGAGTAGGTCTCCATTTCCTTCTCTGGGTGGGGCTAGTGGTAAATCATCTGCTAATGCAGGAAATGCAGGAGATGCAGGTTCGATTCCTGGGTCGGGAAGATCCCCTGGAGGAGGCCATGATGATCCACTCCAGTTGTCTTGCCTGGAGAGTCTCATGGACAGAGGAGCCTGGCAGGCTACAGTCCATAGGGTTGCAGAGTCAGACACAACTGAAACTGCTTAGCACGCATGCAAGTATGTATGCAATCATATTAAAGATTACCCTTTGAAGACAGAAAAATCTCAAAGTTTCTGTTAATGGGAATTAAACAATTTTTTTAAACTATGCTGGAAACCAAGGTCATAAGTGTCATTGATTAATTACACCCCATCAATACAAATAATTTATGTAGACTGTTATATAATTAATTATTTGCATTTTATATGCAAGCTATCATCTAATAAACTATTATGAACATTACAAAATATATTTGTAAGATAAATTCAAAAACATCAAAGTAAATATACACAGTGGTTCTGTTTTTTCCTATACCTCAATGATTCATAGTATGCTCTTCTTACAGTGTGACCATTGGACAAATGATCAAAGGAAATAGATACAAAAATCCACTTTTTGGTAGAAAAATATTCTGAATAAAGGATTTGTCACAATGATTATGCTTATTATTCTTAGAAGTTTTCATTTTTCCAACTATAATATTAAAGAAAGGAGAATAGGAAAACTAGACATATCAGCATTTTTCCATAAATAAACTGAAAATAATGAATCTAGAAATAGTTCTGTCCATATTATATAAATTTCATCTACATAGTCTATTGACTTCCTATTTTAGCTCTTGAAATTTATTTGTTTCTAAGCCAACAAATTATATTATTTGGAAATAAAAGTGTCAATGTGAAATAGAATTACAACTATGTCTGTGTAAGTAACAATTCCTTCCATTTACATGGTGACTGAGAGGTAACTAAAACTCTGACATATATTGCCTCATCTATTTTTTTCACAATGAAGACAGAGGAGATGTTATTATTTCTCTTTTGTTTTGTGATGAAATTGATTTTTTTACATTGAGAGAGGCTCCTCATTCAATATCCAGTAGTCTGCATATATTAATATACTATTATATGATATTAATATAATTATATTTTATTAATCTAGTAACATAGTTCTGGTGAAAAATGAAAGCTTATTTAAGATAAAAGCTTCTTTTTCTCACAATTAAATTGTAGTAATATAGTAACTATTAGCTACAATCTTTTATCTCAATTCTTTATACCAAAGGCATTTGTAACATGACTGAGAACTCTTACTCTAGCTATAGTGTTCAAAAGATATAGGGAAGCCCCTTAATTAAGACCTTCAGAGACTAGTTACAAAAATAATAGAAAACATTTTTTTTCTCTTTTGACCATCTTCTCCATCTTTTTAGATCCAGATCACCATTATACATCCTAGACAATGAATAGCACTTCCAAGCTAAGAAGGTCTTACTGGATTGGGAGAGGGAGACATGGAGTAACCTGTATTTCTCTTCTCTTGCAAAGTTTCCTAAAGTTTATCAGTCTATTTTCTCATGAGGAAATTTTAAAAGTTTATTTTTATATATGTTTACTTTATTGGTAATTGTTTTTTTGTTTTGTTTTTGTGGTTTTTTTGCACTGAAGTAGGAACATTTGTCTGTATTCTGAAAAGCTGTCTCTGATTTGGCTGAGTCAGAGATTAATATCAAAAATTGAAGGGATTCATACCAATTTTAAAGTTTAGTTAATTAAACTTGAATAAATGTGATTCTAGTCATTCTTAGTTGATTTGATTTTTAGCAATCAGAGGTTTCAAGAGATCAAAATAAAGTCTAATTTAAGTATAAGCTAATAAATTATTATGTTCTGATTTTTAGACAATAGACTTATAGAAGAACTGTATTAAATATTGATTGTGTTCTAAGGAAAAAAAAAACTACTCTTGCCTGGAAAGTCCTATGGATGGAGGAGCCTGGTGGGCTGCAGTCCATGGAGTCGCGAAGAGTCAGATATGACTGAGCAACTTCACTTTCCCTTTTCACTTTCATGCATTGGAGAAGGAAATGGCAACCCACTCCAGTGTTCTTGCCTGGAGAGTACCAGGGACGGGAAAGCCTGGTGGGCTGCCGTCTATGGGGTCGCAGAGAGTCGGACACGACTTAAGTGACTTAGCAGCTTAGCAGTTAAACTTGAATTCTGAAATAACCAAAACCTCACTGAACGATAACTTGTAACTTAATGTTGATTTGCATGCTCAGTTGCTTCTGACTCTGCATTCCAACCCTTTGAACTGTAGTCTGCCAGTCTCCCCTGTCCATAGGATTCTCTAGCCAAGAATACCGAAGAGGGTTGCCATGCCTTCCTCCAGGGGATCTTCCTGATCCAGGGATCGAACCTGCATCTGCTGCACTGCAGATGGATTCTTCACCCACTGAGCCTCCTCAACTTTCTAGTTCTCTAGTCATGTTTTAGCCAAATATTCAATAAGAGAGGTTTTGTCTGAACCACCTTATCTAGGAAATCCACTATATTCTCCCCAAATCAAGCCCCAGCATTTCCCAACTTTTGTAGGCTTCATAACTTAAATTATCCTATTTTTGTATTTATCAAATATATTAATAATACAGTATTTTTTCCATATTAGAATACAAACCAAACTACATTATGGACACAATTTATATCCAGGCTTTTATCCCTGTATCCCTATAGAAATCAGATTCTCAGCCAAATTGAAACATTGCTTGATTCTTAAATAGAAACATGTTCTCTTCCACTTCTCCCATGCTGTCCTCTCCACTTGTTTCATCATTCACTATAATTATTTAATTTCTAATGCTCACATCAGCTTTGTAGCCTTCTTTACTCATTTTTGATTATTCAGCTGCATGTAACTTCTTTGTCTTTTGAATAATCACTGCATTTGAATTTCTTTTGGAATGTATTCCCTGCATATTATATTACGACTTTTGTATACTTGCCAAGTAATCATGAATTTATAAGGTGCTTGATATCAAATATTATACTTCCTTTATATTTTCTGAAATTTACATTGATCATAATTGCTCAAAAATGTTTCTCAACTTAAATGGCACCTTCACTTGACTACTAAGTTCAAAGTGCTAATTTCTCTTTTTTCCTTCTCTTTTTGTAAGTATAGATATAGATAAATAGATGGATAGAGTTCATTTCAGTTCAGTTCGATCACTCAGTCATGTCCGACTCTTTGTGACTCCGTGGACTGCAGCACGCCAGGCCCCCTGTCCATCACCAACTCTCGGAGTTTACTCAAACTCATGTCCATCCAGGTGGTGATGCCATCTAACCATGTCATCTTCTGTCATCCCTTTCTTCTCTTGCCTTCAATCTTCCCCAGCATCAGGGTCTTTTCAAATGAGTCAGTTCTTTGCATCAGGTGGCCAAATTATAGTAGTTTCAGCTTAAGCATCAGTCCTTCCAATGAATATTCAATACTGATTTCCTTTAGGATGGACTGGTTGGATCTCCTTGCAGCCCAAGGGATAAAGAGATAGATAAAATTCCCTTCCTGAAAGAGATGACAGTAAAAACTTTGGAGTTCACTATAAGAACTTTGAGAAAAAAAGACACAATCAAAGAGTTTATATATCTTTTTTACTTCCTAACCAGAAAAAACTTGATTGCACACATATAGCCTTATGATAACATATCTATAATTATTATTAAATTAATATCCAATGATATATTCCCAGTATCTAATCTTAGTAAAATATAGAGAAACGTCATTTTTGGAAAGTTTTCAGTTTCTCTGTATGGTAATTTATACCACCAAATGTTCATTTTTACTTGGTTCAATTGTCTGTGTTAATATACATCAGGAAAATTGACTAGAAAAAGTTCTAGTGGATCATATTTTGAGACTTAAAATTATGAAGTGATTAACATTAAAATGATTCAGCTAGGAAGAGTCCATTATTTGAAAATTTATCAAGCACATGCAACTTTGATTTCTATTAATATATTTCCTATTGATTTTGTTTTTTGGACCAAAGTATTCATTATAGTGTTGACTTGCAAGAAGAGTGAGTTTTTTTTTTTTTTAAGAAAAATATCTTTAAGATAGTCTTCTATAGTTTCTTAAAAATCCAAAGGTATTCAAAACTGAAAACTCTTATGGGTTGGCACTGAACTCAACAGGAAGAGAACTGTGAGTAAGAAAGACTTGACTTCCCTGTTCATGTAAAAGATAAAAACTCAGTGTTAACAATCATCATTATTATCATGAATTTACCATCATCACCAACTTTTAATAATTTGTAAAGCTTTGTTAACAATTTTAATATAGTCAGAAGAACCCCAATTCCTTAAAAACTGTTTTGAAGATGTTTTTCTTGTTAGCATGTTCATTTTATAAATAAACATTTTAGTCACAAATTTTCCTTCGATAATCATAAAACACAAATTTAAATTTTTAGTTTCTGAAAAATTCTTAGACCAAACTGTGTTGAACAGAAAACTTGGAAGAAATGGCCCTGACTAGTTACTTCTAAAAAAAATAGCTTTTACATTTAATGGGAAATATCACTTTGTTGTTGTTTAGTCACTAAGTTGTATCCAACACTTGGCAACCCTTTGGACTGTAGCCTGTTAGGCTTCTCTGTCCATGGAATTTCCCGGGCAAGAATACTGGAATAAGTTGCTAGTTCCCCCTCCAGGGGATCTTCCTGACTGAAGGATCGAACCTGCGTCTTTTGCATTGCAGGTTTCTTTACTTCCTGAGTCAAATGTCATTATACTTATATGTAAATATTAGTTTCCCAAAGAATTCAGAATATATGATACAATTTAATGTCCATATACAACCACTTTAGATATGTATCGTTCTCTAAACATACATATCCTAATTCTTTAGAATACCCTGAAGCAAAAAAACAAGTTACATTTTATACAAGTCCACTATGATATTTTGCAGATCTTTTATATAGAATCTCGTGAAAAGAATTGGATTTGACAGCAACCATAAAGAAAATAAATCTCCATATAATAGGCATTCACAATATTTAAACTGTGATTCCAAGAAATTTGAAAAAAAAATGCATTGTCCTTTCATAGATTCATTGTTTTTCTATCCATCTTCTACTACCTTCTACTACAGGGGCTTCCCTTGTGGCACAGCTGGTAAAGAATCCTCCTGCAATGTGAGAGACCTGGGTTCAATCTCTGGGTTGGGAAGATCCCTTGGACAAGGGAGAAGCTACACCTCCAGTATTCTGGCCTGGAGAATTTCATGGACTATATAGTCCATGGGATCGTAAACAGTCAGACACAACTGAGCGACTTACATTTCTACTACAGAAGCAGAAGTCTGAACAACAATTAATTTGCTACTTTTCTATTTCACAATATAGTCTTTATTGAATAAGTGAAAAATACTTTCCAGCTTTGAACTGACAGATGAATCCAGTATGGCATTTCAATAGAGAAATGTTAAATAAAATTTCAGGAATTATATGTTACTTATCAATGTGAATTTCCTCTAAGTAATTATATTATGAAAACATTATTATACTTAGATTATATTTAGAGTTATAAAATATTTCCAATATTTGAAATAATTGCTTGAATAGCATGATAGGGATAGTAACAGAAACAGATTGACATATGGTTGTTATATCAACATGTATACTTTTCCTGAGTCCTTTATCACCTGCTCAGAACCTTCCTCAGATTATTGTCTCTTCACTTAGTTCTATGTGCGCTTACTCCATGGAAGGAAGGTTATGACCAACTTAGACAGCATATTAAAAAGCAGAGACATTACTTTGTCAATAAAGATCCATCTAATCAAGGCTATGGTTTTTCCAGTGGTCATGTATGGATGTGAGATCTGGACTATAAGGAAAGCTGAGCACTGAAGAATTGATGCTTTTGAACTGTGGTGTTGGAGAAGACTCTTAAGAGTCCCTTGGACTGCAAGGAGATCCAACCAGTCCATCCTAAAGGAGATCAGTCCTGGGTGTTCATTGGAAGGACTGATGTTGAAGCTGAAACTCCAATACTTTGGCCACCTGATGTGAAGAGCTGACTCATTTGAAAAGACCCTGATTCTGGGAAAGATTGAGGGCAGGAGGAGAGGGGGATGACAGAGGATGAGATGGTTGGATGGCATCACTGACTCAATGGACATGGATTTGGGTGGACTCCGGGAGTTGGTGATGAACAGGGAGGCCTGGCATGCTGCAGTTCATGGGGTCGCAGAGTCAGACATGACTGAGCAACTGAACTGAACTGATGTGCCTGAAAAATGTGGCATACACAGTGTAAAGAATAGAGCCTCCAAAACTTGGAAAGTTAAAATCAGATTCTGATATTTATGATCTCTTTAGCCCTGAACCATTACCTTTAGTGTGAAAAAGCCTTATCTATTTTTCCTTACCTGTAAAACTTATCATGTAAAAGTTGCTATTAACATAATGAAATACCTGGATAGATTTTTACTTTATTAAGGACGGAAGGAGGAGGAAAAAGAAGGAAGGTAGATGGGAAGGAAGAAGCTAAGAAAGAAACCAGGAAAATTGAAAAACGTGCAAAACAAAGTTGGAAATAATTGTCTCTTCAGATGACTATATTAACAAAAAGTAAGCATTTTTATTTTATAACTGAGATAACAAATATTGTCTACCAGTGTTTCAAAATAAGTGAAACTCTTTGAGCTTGCCTCAATTAATAAAAAATTCCGTTCACTTTTAAGTACATTTTTAATACCTTCATTGACTGATTTTCATACCTATTAGATTTCTGTTACCTTTATGATTTTTAAAAAATAAGCTGAGCTCTCTTCCTCAATTCATTGTCATAATAATTATCAAATAATTTCTGATAAATATTATTTATTTCAAACTTAAGTAATTATAAGATTTTCAGTAAGAGAGTGACTTCAGCATCTGATATGCTCTTGATTTGTTTAAAAATATATTCAATCAAGGGGCTCTGTCATTACACCATTTATCCTTTAAAGGTATCCACTTTAAATTTATGTGAGCCCTTCATTTTAATTTTTGTTTTACTATAGATATTGTCAAAAAAAATGAAAATTTAATGAAAATGTAAAACAATTTCTCCTTTCAATTTCTACATTGTTTGCAAAAAATAAGTTTATATTTATATACCATTTTCATTAAAATTTTTTTAAATAAGGATATTTCAGATTTAATTTGTATTAGATTCTGGGCTAGATTAAATAAGGAACTCACATTCTAATAGAGTGGTAAAGTGATTGAAGATAATTCAATGTAAAGGGGAGGTCCATTGCGAAATTTTATCTAGCCTGGATGGCATGATCAGGTTTGATTATTAAGTATATTACTTGTTATAGCAATATCTGAAATAGATCAGATTTCAGGGAAATAAAGATAACTATTTAAGAGTGTTCAGAGTGTGTTACAACAATTACTACCAGCATTGGCATTGGCCTGAACTAAAACAGATCAGGAGTGCTTTGGACTGAATTGATTAAGGAGCTATTAAGAAGATAACAATACACTGTGGAAAATTCTGAAAGAGATGGGAATACCAGACCACCTGACCTGCCTCTTGAGAAGCCTATATGCCGGTCAGGAAGCAACAGTTAGAACTGGACATGGAGCAACAGACTGGTTCCAAATAGGGAAAGGAGTACGTCAAGGCTATATATTTTCACCCTGCTTACTTAACTTATATGCACAGTACATACTGAGAAATGCTGGGCTGGAAGAAGCACAAGCTGGAATCAAGATTGCTGGGAGAAATATCAATAACCTCAGATATGCAGATGACACCACCCTTATGGCAGAAAGTGAAGAGGAACTAAAAAGCCTCTTGATGAAAGTGAAAGAGGAGAGTGAAAAAGTTGGCTTAAAGCTCAACATTCAGAAAACGAAGATCATGGCATCTGGTCCCTTCACTTCATGGGAAATAGATGGGAAACAGTGCAAACAGTGTCAGACTTTATTTTTGGGGGCTCCAATATCACTGCAGATGGTGACTGCAGCCATTAAATTAAAAGATGATTACTCCTTGGAAGAAAAATTATGACCAACCTAGATAACATATTGAAAAGTAGAGACATTACTTTGCCAAAAAGGTCCGTCAAGTCAAGGTCATGGTTTTCCCAGGGGTCATGTATGGATGTGAGTGTTGGACTGTGAAGAAAGCTTCAATTCAGTTCAGTTCAGTTGCTCAGTCTTCTCCGACTCTTTGCCACTCCCTGTTCATTACTTTCTCCTGGAGTTCACTCAGACTCACGTCCATCGAGTCTGTGATGCCATCCAGACATCTATCCGCAGTCCTCCCCTTCTCATCCTGCCCCCAATCTCCCCCTGCATGAGAGTCTTTTCCAATGAGTCAACTCTTCGCATGAGGTGGCCAAAGTACTGGAGTTTCAGCTTTAGCATCATTCCTTCCAAAGAAATCCCAGGGTTTATCTCCTTCAGAATGGACTGGTTGGATCTCTTTGCATTCCAAAGGACTCTCAAGAGTCTTTTCCAACACCACAGTTCAAAAGCATCAACTCTTCGGCGCTCAGCCTTCTTCACAGTCCAAGTCTCACATCCAAATATGACCACAGGAAAAACCATAGCCTTGACTAGACGGACCTTAGTTGGCAAAGTAATGTCTCTGCTTTTGAATATACTATCTAGGCTGGTCATAACTTTTCTTCAAAGGAGTAAGCGTCATCTAATTTAATGGCTGTAGTCACCATCTGCAGTAATTTTGGAGCCCCCCAAAATGAAGTCTGACACTCTTTCCACTGTTTCCCCATCTATTTCCCATGAAGTGATGGGACCAGATGCCATCTTCATTTTCTGAATGTTGAGCTTTAAGCCAACTTTTTTCTCTCTCCTCTTTCTCTTTCATCAAGAGGCTTTTTAGCTCCTCTTCACTTTCTGCCATAAGGGTGGTATCATCTGCATATCTGAGGTTATTGATATTTCTCCTGGCAATTTTGATTCCAGCCTGTGTTTCTTCCAGTCCAGCGTTTCTCATGATGTACTCTGCATATAAGTTAAATTAGCAGGGTGACAATATACAGCCTTGACGTACTCCTTTTCTTATTTGGAACCAGTCTGTTGTTCCATGTCCAGTTCTAACTGTTGCTTCCTGACCTGCATACAGATTTCTCAAGAGGCAGGTTAAGTGGCCTGGTATTCCCATCTCTTTCAGAATTTTCTACAGTTTATTGTGATCCACACAGTCAAAGGCTTTGGCATAGTCAATAAAGCAGAAATAGATGTTTTTCTGGAACTCTCTTGCTTTTTCCATGATCCAGCAGATGTTGGCAATTTGATCTCTGGTTCCTCTGCCTTTCTTAAAAGCAGCTTGAACATCAGGAAGTTCACGGTTCATGTATTGCTGAAGCCTGGCTTAGAGAATTTTGAGCATTACTTTACTAGCATGTGAGATGAGTGCAATTGTGTATTAGTTTGAGCATTCTTTGGCATTGCCTTTCTTTGGGATTGGAATGAAAACTGACCTTTTACAGTGCTGTGGCCACTGCTGATTTTTCCAAATTTGCTGGCATATTGAGTGCAGCACTTTCACAGCATCATCTTTCAGGATTTGAAACAGTTCCACTTGAATTCCGTCACCTCCACTAGCTTTGTTCGTAGTAATGCTTTCTAAGGCCCACTTGACTTCACATTCCAAGATGTCTGGCTCTAGATTAGTGATCACATCATCATGATTATCTCATCAGGAAGGTCATTTTTGTACAGTTCTTCTGTGTATTCTTGCCACCTCTTCTTAATATCTTCTGCTTCTGTTAGGTCCATACCATATGTGTCCTTTATCGAGCCCATCTTTGCATGAAATGTTCCCTCGGTATCTCTAATTTTCTTGAAGAGATCTCTAGTCTTTCCCCTTCTATTCTTTTCCTCTATTTCTTTGCATTGATCACTGAAGAAGGCTTTCTTATCTCTTCTTGCTATTCTTTGGAACTCTGCATTCAGATGCTTATATCTTTCCTTTTCTCCTTTGCTTTTTGCCTCTCTTCTTTTCACAGCTATTTGTAAGGCCTCCCCAGACAGCCATTTTGCTTTTTTGCATTTCTTTTCCATGGGGATGGTCCCGATCCCTGTCTCCCATACTGCTGGTGTCTAGCCCTGGTGGATCCAGGGAATTCTAAGTGGGGACGGCGTTTGGGAGGAAAGACTTATTTGTTTATTATTATAAGATTTGATTAAGGAGAAATAGTGTAGTAGGAAAATTAAGTGGAGAAAGGAAGCTGAATAACTTGGGTTATGGGGAAAACCAATAAAGTTCTGGACAAGGAACTTGCACCATCTACTTTGGGCCACTGGCATCCATTTGAATATTGGAGAGTGCCCTGCCTTGGGCTCTCTCTCTTGCGGATTTTAGAAGCCGGGACATGTAAATAGACTTGGTGAGCCTCCACGTCCCAGATGGGAATTCAGCCTGAAATTAGAGTAAAGAGGAGGAGGGAGGGTGAGGGAGCAAAAGAGAGAGAAAGAGAGACACGGTGGGGAGCCAGATTCCCAAGAAACTAGGCCAAGAGACTAGTCCGAGAAACTGGTCCATCCTTTATTGTTCAGAAGGCTTTTTATACTTTTGATAATGCATGGAGATCAATGGGTTACACAAAGTTATGCAGCGTTAGCAGCCCAAACTCATCAAAACCAAGCTTTTCTCTGTGCATATCTAATTGTATACACAAGTCTTAGGTGATTTACATCATCTTCTGGCCAAAAAAGGCCAATTAACATTTTACAGACTTTTTTCTGATAAGAGTTCGTTAATTAGAAGACTTATTTGTGTTGATCCCAAAGTCTGGTGCCACTCTCAGAAAGCAGTAAATAAAGTTACATTCTTACTTAGCAAAGATACAGCAACTTAATGACAAGTAAAAGGAGTACAGTGATTTATAATAAAAGAAAAGTAATTAACTCAAAAGTCTAGTGTTGCTAACTTCAAAACTACTATATATCTTTTTCCATATCCTGTTTACATTGATTTACATCCTCAGGAAATGGCAACGCATTCCAGTGTTCTTGCCTGGAGAATCCCAGGGATGGGGGAGCCTGTCGGGCTGCCGTCTATGGGGTTGCACACATGACTGAATCACCTTAGCAGGTGCCTAAAAGATAAAAAATATGGAGGCCTGGCAGCAGTCATTGAGTCAACAGTGAAAACTCTCTACCAATATAATTTTTAACTCTTTAGAAAAGGCTCTGTATCTTTAAGATGGTTTTAAGCTTTGTGCCTCTTGCAGTTGGGGGGTTGTAAGCAATTCACAAGCTGTAAGAGGTTTGGGGAAACTGTTAGGGAAGCTAGAGAGCTATCAGAGGGGTTTAACTGAAACATCCCTTTCAAATGTGGAAGACTAAAGCCCTGATTAGAAGAGTGTATTCTAATAATCCAGAGAGTATTAGAAGAGTGGAAAAGCAGAGTACAAAGGCCGGCAGATTTTTGGTTTTGGGGACATATGCTCAGGAAATTCCAGGGGGAACCCTGAAGCCTGATCATGCCCTTGCATCTTGTCAGGCTTCCTTCCTCATGACTTTGTCATGGGCGGGATTCCTCATGCTGACTTCCTGCACCATACAACGTCATGAACCTCATTCCATAGTTCATCAGGCACTCTGTCTATCAGATCTAGGCCCTTAAATCTATTTCTCAATTCCACTGTATAATCATAAGGGATTTGATTTAGGTCATACCTGAATAGTCTAGAGGTTTTCCCTACTTTCTTCAATTTAAGTCTGCACTAAAGAACTGATGCTTTTGAACTGTGGTGTTGGAGAAGACTCTTGCGAGTCCCTTGGACTGCAAGGAGATCCAGCCAGTAAATTCTGAAGGAGATCAGCCCTGGGATTTCTTTGGAAGGAATGATGCTAAAGCTGAAACTCCAATACTTTGGCCACCTCATGAGAAGAGTTGACTCATTGGAAAAGACTCTGATGCTGGGAGGGATTGGGGGCAGGAGGAGAAGGGGATGACAGAGGATGGCTGGATGGCATCACTGACTCGATGGACATGAGTTTGAGTGAACTCCGGGAGTTGGTGATGAACAGGGAGGCCTGGTGTGCTGCAATTCATGGGGTCGCAAATAATTGCACACGACTGTGCGACTGAACTGAACTGAACTGAACTGAAGAAGATAAAGTCAATAGAATTTGGTAGAATATTTGAATGTGAAGATCATAAAAGAGGAACTTCCAGATTTCTGGCTGTCACAATGGCCATTCACTCCTATATAAAAATATAAGAAAGGGGACAGATTTATTCATTTCTAAGGGTAAACAATGAAATCAATTTTCAACATTAACTTTGTTTTGACAGTAAGACATGCAAGTGGAGATATACTGAAGAGAAAATAAATGGAGTTGAACAGGGGGCATGCTCAGTACCGTGCTTTTGCTTCTAATACCCTTCTTTTGTTCCAGGCTCTTCAGAAGTAGCAGTTGGGTTTTGGTCTCTTTGTATCTTTTGTCCAGGATCTGCCCTAATTGCACATACTCACAGTTATTTTTAGTCTCATATTTTCTCTTTGTATTTTGTTGCTAGAAGAGAGGTTTGTCCAGGTGCAAACACTGCTGCATTGCAGCAAAGGGTCCCTGGTCCCAGCCTGTCTCATCGCCCCCAAGAGACTCTACACCTTTATTCTTAAGGGATAAAGGGCTGAGGGACTCTTCTGAAACTTTTTCCTGCTGGGCAAGGACCACAGACCCTAGCCTACCCTGGAACTGTAGAAACACCTCACTGACTGTTCCAAGGACCTATAGGGACCAAGGTCAACCTCCATTGGAATGGTTGGATTCCTTGAGCCAGAAGTGGAGCAAACCACCTAAGCCCCTCCTCCAGCTCCACCCTGCAAGTGAGCAAAGGAACTGTTACTTATTCTTGCTCCCCCTGTTGCAACAGGAGCCGCAATAAAAGGCTTGCCTGAAAAAAAAAAAAAGGGGAAAATTTATGTGGAGCTATGTCAACATAAGAAAGTAGTTTAGATCTATTAAAAAGTCTAGGAATTTCTAATCCAGTCACATTTAAATTTGTGCTTTGTCATATATAGTATGACCATGGTTCGGTTGGCTTATTTATATTCTAGCAACCTGATGGACAGAGAATATTAATTTTATTAATACAATTAAAGTGCTTAAAAATTCTGGCAATGCATGTGCCCAATGAATTTTAGCTGAAATAAATAACAAAAAACTGTGATGCCTTTATTTACACATCATCTGAAATGAAACTTTAACTAAGTTGTTCTAGAACCAGATGGTTTAAAAGAATGTGTGTAGCAGCCAATAAGGAGGAAATTAAGAAATTGTCATAAATTTAGGTGTCTTGCAAGAAGGCCAAATCCTGGACTCAACTGATGGGCAAGATTTACACAGTAATGAATGTCTATAATTTGTTCACAATCATTCAGTGAGTATAGTCCATTTGATTCAAAGCCTATCCTACCATACGTTTTAGAAAATTTTGATTGTTCATTATTTTAACTATCCAAATCTCATGAACCAGGAGGTTTATCAAATCTAAATATTCTTGGCCTTTATTCTATTACATTGACCTTTATCCCCTGGAGAAATAAATGACAATCCACTTCAGTATTCTTGATTGGAAAATTTCATGGACAGAGGAGCCTGGGAGGCTGTGGTTTATGGGGCTGCAAAGAGTTGGACATGACTTATTGACTGAGCACAACAACACTCATATGTAAATCCCACATTGTCTTGATTATGTAGCTTTAAAAGTACTTGGTTTTCATTTTCTAAAACACACACACACAAAAAGAACGTTATATATACTCCACCAAATTGGTTATGTGTAAAAATTATATGCATAGCAGAACCTAATTCATCATTTCCTTAAATGACACAAATTTGTTGTTGACTTTTGCAATGTATAGAATTATGTGGCTATAATGGAAAATTTTGGAATATCCCTATCTTACTACATCTGATAATATATTAATGTCACTAGGTGACAGAAAAAGTTGACAAGTGAGAAAAAAATACATAAATGATTTTTGCCATTCAACCAGTATTCATTTCACACATATTTTTAACACTTAATACACATGGCACATTACTTTGGAGAATCTGAAGAGAACAGGAAGAAAATGCCTTTGACTCATGAAGGTTAAAATTTAGTCATAGAGACAGATATTAAACACATGAATTAATGTAGTTAATTTAATAAGTGCTATAAAGAAATAAAATTAAACACTGTAAAAGGGAGGAAATGTGAGGGAAACAAATTTAACTAAAATGAAGTTTTTGAAGAAGTGGCATTTAAGCTGAGCAATGAGAATCACACAAATCAGGGTAAGAGTATTCCAAAAAAGGAGACGAATACCATGAGTTGGAAGAATATTGGACTGATTTTAAGACATAAAGAAACTCTTAACACCTGAAAAATAGTGAGAGATGGTAAATTTGGAAAGAAATGCTGTCAGATATGGTCAGAGATCCAGTAAAGAAGGATTTAATAGGCTCTGGTAGGTAATCTGGACTTGTGGGTTTTGTTTTTTTTTTTTAACCCCAATTCATTGTGAAAGTTTTAAGGGTTAAATGTGAGGAAGCTATTATTAGTGGTCTGTTCTTTAACAGACCACTTGAAATGTGTTGGCATAAACCACACTGTGTTCTTTGGATCACCAATCTACAATCTGGTGAAAGGAAGGCTGGTCTTAATTCTACATTATATCATTGGGGTCCTCCTGGGACCTGGAGGATTCTCACTTTAAAAATGGGTCTCTTATATGGCTGTGTGTTAATGCTGGCAGCTGACTTGGAAGCTCAGCTGGTGTTGACAGCCAGGGGCCTCTATTTCTCTCCATGAGAATTTCACCAGACATGCCTCTTCATTTGGTGCTTGGGCTTCTTCATGGTCTGGTAGCTGAGTATAAGTGAAGGCCTCAAGAGACAGGAAGTGGAAACTGTTATGCCCGAAGTCCGAGTCCCCAAAACTGAGAGAATAAGACCTCCACAGCAATGCAAAAGCATAAAGAGGTTTTATTTCTAGTTCGAACTAGGGCTCCCATCTCATCCAGCACAATGGAGTCTTGATGAGAGCCCCGAGCCCTGGATTACAGTAGTATTTATAAGTTTAGGACAAAGGGAATTGGTAAGGGTGGATTGGTTGCAAGGGTTTCTTGGCATCTACTAATTGGCTAGATTTCCACGTGTGCGGGCTTTCTCAGGGGATTTCCATCCTTGTCCCGACTGGCTCAGGTCTGGCACAGGTGGGGGCTATGGGGATTTTTTTGATTGGTCAAGCTACACTGCCTGTGGGAATTCCCAGTGCCTCAGCTTTCCTAGAGACTAAACCTCAGACCTAGCCTGCCCCTTAAAGCCTGTCCTGGCTCCAGTTAGGTCCTAACAGAAACTATCAGTTTCTTTAGTCTCTTTCTGGAAATCGGCACTGTATCAATTCCATACAGTCTTGGTTATGTGTGCAGAGCCCAGATTTGGGGAAGAGACATAACTTTCAATGTTTCCGAGTAACATAGAATTTCTCAGTGTTAGGAGTAGCATAGAACTGGATGGGGGCACATTCTCTCTTTTGGCAACTGATTATTTCCATCCTCCCTATTTGCAGCACATACCTTGTCCAAGAACTCCCAGGAGTTTAATCCTGTTACTGCATCAGGAACAAGATCAAGGACTAAGATTCAACATCTAAATCATGTACAGGCTCTTAAATGCTGTTCCTTGGTTAACTGCCTCCTCAAATACAGTTTTTGACACAAATCCCTAGGAAATAAAGAGGTACCTTCTCTGCCCCCTACACACTTAACATGCAAGGCTGGATAACTTGTGGGATAACTACAGAAGTTACTGAAGGGGGTGAAGTGAATAGGAGACACAGAGGAGTCACTTGTCTATAATAATCCTTCAAAACAGCTGGGAAAACAAGCAAACAAAACACATTTGTTCATTGACTGAATCACAATGGTACTTTCCAGGAATGAGTCTTTGTGGACTCTTCAGGATCTTGAGTCTACTTTCTGAAACATCCTTCAAACGTATTTCATGTTTGCAGCTGAGCAGTTCTCTCAAGCCTGCCTCCTGCCTATCAAAGTTCGAAAGTCCAAAGACTTGCCTTTATGTTGTACTCTTTCTGCTCCTTTCAGTTCAACTTGGTGGTACTTCTACCACGACAACTTTGTAGGCTTTCTATGAATTTTATTTGTGTTCACTCCATTATGTAGAAGCCACAACCACAAATGGCACTGAGATAAGCTTTACTTGAATTCCTCAAGAGGCTACTATGAAGGATTTTCTCATGGAATTGCAGTCAGATGTGACTGGAGCTCAAACAGTAGGTGGACTGCTGAGGACTGGCCATATCTCTTCTTGTATATTCAGTGCCTCCTCAGTGTTATCTTTCCATGTGGGCTGGTTTGAGTTTGCTGTATTATGGTGGCTGGGTTATAAGAATAAATATTCTAAAAGAATTATGTAGAATTTTATGACCTAGCCTTGGAACTCATAGTGTTGTTTCTGTCTAGATGAAAGGTTTCTAGGATTCAAGAGAAAAGAGTATAGACCCTGCCTTTTGATAGGAGGATTGTCAAAGTCTCACCATAAGAAAAGCAAGTGTACTAAGGCATAGTACATTCCTTGGCGGGGGGGATAATCTATTTTTGTGAAAATACAACCTGTCACACTTAGAAGTCACACTTAACTGCTATCATGAAGAAACCAAACAGGCAACAATTTTTAAAATGTTAGAATGTTTCATCTCTTTGTAACTATATGGAAATAAGAGGATCTGGTCTGGTACTTTGTGCATAGTCACCAAGTCATGTCTGACTCTTTGAGACCCAATGAACTGTAGCCCGCCAGGTTCCTCTGTCCATGGAATTTTCCAGGCAAGAATACTGGAACGGGTTGCCATTTCCTCCTCCAGGGGATCTTCTTGACCCAGGGATCAAACCCGAGTTCTCTTGCATCTCCTACATTGGCAGGCAGATTTTTTTACCACTGTCCTAACTGGGAAGCAGTCTGGTGCTAGTACCCTGGAATTCTCAAAAGGTGGCTTCCATTTCTGGCTTCTTTAGAAGACACTACCTCCCATGCCAGGGGAGTGTAAGTCCCTTTCCTATGAGTGCACAAACTTGAAGTAGCGCACGTCCCTACAACTCCCCTCCTGCTGGACAACATTTAGTTATATGTCACACTAAGGTACAAGAAAAATGGAATGCCTCATCCTTCCTTGGGAAACCAGGTGTCTAATTTAAACTTAGGGATTCTACTATAAACAAAGGTAAGAAAGGGTGTTGTTAGATAATTTTTCATTTTTTCCACAAACAAGATAGCCCATTTCTTGTTTCCAGTTGTTTAAGTCTAGTACTTCTGGGAGAGTCGACTAGACAGCAGTGGTATGTGTACAAGAAGATGCCCAATGTCAGGAGGCAATTGCAAAAGCCCAGGAAATATTTTCTGGTGGTTTGGGCAAGATGATAACTCTCGAGCCCAGGCTTAAATTTTCTAATTGGGTAACTAGATTTTCTTGTAGGATGAAACTGAGATTTTATTTTCTTTCATATTAATATTCTGATGATTCTTTGGCATTTGAGTGAAAATTGCAAACTGAGAGTTGGTTACATTGATCAACACTCATAGGAAAAATCCTGAACAAGTTTTGGGATCATTAGTATGTTAATGCTTTTAGTTGAAATATCAAAAACTACTAACTTGCCTTGGGAAACTCAGGGTATCAGAAAATCACTGAAAAGGAAAATGATGTAGAAAAGTGAGGAGCAGCAAAGTGGCTTAGAGTTTAAATATAGGAAGCCATCTGGGGAGGCAGAAACTCCAAAAGGATGAAGAGGAAAAGCAGACAGATAGTAAGTAAAGCCTTTTTCCTTTTCTCTTACTAGAGAATTCAGAGTGTTCATTCGGGTGACTAATGCAAAGGTATTATTTAGTTCAAGTACTAGAAGGTTTTTGATTAAACTTATTCTCTGTTTTGTGCTCCCCTTCCCTTTTTCCCTTCCCACTCTAGTTTTCTATATAAATATCTTTCTGTCAAATTTTGTTACATTTAAATATGTTTTCTGTTAAAATAGAGAGGATTATACCAAATAGTGTAAATTCTTTCCCCAGAATCTGTTTTATAAAATTTACTACAATTTTTAATTTTTCTAATTTGCATATCTAATTTGCAAAATGTCTGTCCTACTTAGAATGTAAGTTTTGTGCTTTGCACAAAATTGAAACTTCAGAAATTTGAATCATGACCCTTAAGTGTGATTTTTAGGGTTTTTAAGGTTTCTTTGTGAACTTCTCTCTCAGACCACACCGCTGGCTGTGATATTACTAATAATACACCCAGGAAGGGGCTCTGCTCAGGAAGGTTGAGAACCTGTGCTTCAGTCCGAGGCTCTAAGCCTTAGGGTTGCATTGACTTTTTTCCTTTGGTTTTAGGTGAATTTTTCCATAGAATAGCTTCCTTTGTTGTCTATTCACCATTAAGAGTCATAGCATTTGAAGAACTGTGATGAGAGAAAAGGACTGTAGAAAAAGGGCCAAAAACCCATTAGTCTAGCTTTTAGTGTTATTCTCAAGTTTGCCAGTCATTTAATGGTAATAAAATTGATCCACAGAAAGCCAATTTCAACTTCACTCAAAAGGAGTTCTGAAAGTTTTATAAGGACTAACTCAGCTCCTGGAGCCACTAGGTCTTGGCCCAAAGCCATTGCAGGAATACAGCTCATGCATTACCTGTCAGTGTCTTCTGGCTATCTCCTTTTTATTCTGTTCCTCTAGAAACAGGTGGTTGAGCATTCAGACATTCTGCATAGAAACTGAATATAGTTTCAGTTGTGAAATCATGTAATGTAGAAATTTCAGCAAACCTAAAGAATCAGAATGATTAACCAAAACATCTAAATATCTTGTGTGTGGGTGGGTGTTATTTGCTCAGTCATGTCCAACTCCTTCTGACCCTTGGGACTGTAGCCTACCAGGCTCCTCAGTCCATGGAATTTTCTAGGCAAGAATGCTGGAATACTAGAATTTTAGATATACATATGAGGTCACAAAATTATTAAGTAGAAGAATGGAAATTAAGATTCCCACTCTGTAGGGATACAGAAAAACATGTGGTCTCTAAATTATATTAATATTAATTTCCCTATGTGGCAAAGAATGGTAGCATCCGTAACAGAGAGCCTGGTTTTTGACTTCAAGTGTTTCACAGTTTTACTGGATTTGAGAGATAGGAGAATATCCTGAGGAATCAGAGCTGTGAGAGAGATTTGTCTGTGATCAGTAGGATTTAGATAGGAGCAGGTGAGTCACTCTGTCATAAGTACAATAACCACATGCCCTGAAATCATCTAAGACTAATTTCTTTTGCTCTCATGTTTTAATAATGTTATAAAAGTATGAATTTTAATAATTAATAAACAACATGAACTCAACTTGTTTCATAGTCTGGCTTGACATAGACTGATGAAACTGTTGTAGTCCTTTTTTCCTTCCCCCTCTGAGGAAATTATAATAATTACTTACAATAAATGTCTTGAGATTTCATTTCAGGATATACCACAATCCATTTCTCACAAAATTAAAGAGACACACATGCAGATGATAATGAAATAAGACCGGATGCTGGGAGACAATTTTTTAAAGCCATTTATTTCATTTTCAGATTTCATTGAGATTTACGTGCTTTTCTCTCCTGAAGTGAACTCTCTATCTCTCTTCACAAATCAAGTATGTAAAGAATGAGATTTCCTGAAACGTGCCTAAAGTATAATAAAATTGACCAAAAGAAAGCCAAAAATTCACTTTTGCAAAATATGAATAATGTTACAAGGAGAATAACATTCATCCTGGCTCTCCTTATTACAAATGATCCTGAAAGAACTGCTCAAGTGAATGACTAGTCTAGTGGGATGTGGTCTTCTAGGCTAAGACGTAAAATATCCAAAGAACATTTATTACTGCTTCACTATACCTGAACCTTTTTCAAAGGATAAGTCTGCAAATCAGAGGTATTGTGTTGGAAAAAATACTTTCCATTATGGAGGATGATATATTAAAAAGATTAACCAATTTGGATTATCATTTATGTTTTATCTGATCCATTTCGTATGCACTGAGAATATATGGGTAGAATCTAGCTAAATATACACCAACAATAGCATTAAACTGAGAATGATATTCATTTGGTTATGCTGTTTTAGTTTTCTCTTAAAATTGCTGTTTAATGATGACTCTTTCCAGAAAGCTTTTGACAGTACTACAAATCTTTTCAGATACAATTCCAAAGTAAATAGGCTTAGGTTACTATTTATTCACTGTTGGTAGCTCTCAAAGAAAAGAGCAAATCTGCATGATTCACATCTTTAAAATATTTACCCTACTTAGCTCAATCATTGTTTCCATTTTTCATTTCAGTTTGTCCATATATTTATAGACTTCACATTGCATGTGTGAAAATATATGTATAAGGTTAGCATTTGATATATTGTGAATACCAGTGAGGGAGACATTTATTAAATAAAGTGAAAGTCTCTCAGTTGTGCCCAACTCTTTGCGACCCCATGGACTATCCAGTTCAAGGCCAGATTACTGAAGTGGGCAGCCTTTCCCTTCTGCAGGGGATCTTCCCACCTCAGGGATCAAACCCAGGTTTCCTGCTTTGTAGGCGAATTCTTTACCAGCTGAGCCATAAGGGAAGCCCAAGAATACTGGAGTAGGTAGCTTATCTCTTCTTCAGCAGGTCTTCCTGAATCAGGAATCGAACCAGTCTCCTGCATTGCCGACGGATTCTTTACCAACTGAGCTATCAGGGGAAGCCTTATTAAATATATAAAGATATATTTAAATAAGATATGTCATGTTGCATCTATCCAAGTAATTGTAAAAATTACAGCTTCACTCAATAAAACATGATTGAAATATTAAAAGAGAAATTGTATTTATTTTGTAGGTTGTAATTAGCTGTTTGGTTGAGTGCACTTTCATTTAAAAAATAGGCATTTATAATAGTTTAAAGCCAAAAGATTTGATAGCAATAAACTAAATCAATCCTTTTTAACTAAGATATACAAAAACTGAAGCCAAGTTTGACTTACATTATGTATAGAATTAAAAAAAAAAAACTCATTTAAAGAAAAATAGATTACTTTGTAATCAGGTGTTTTAGAATAGTTGCATTGACCAAATATATTATTAATCACAATTTGTTCATCTGCACCTTTTCCATTTTTGTTACAGAAAGATAAAATCATGAAACAAATGAAAAAGGATTAGGAGATTAATACAATTTTATTATGTTTTTGAAGTTGCTGTAAAATAAATATTAAAAATCTACAAATATATATGCAGTTATAAAATTATATTTTAAACTAAAAATCCAGGAAATTTAATCTGAATTTGAATTGCATCCACAAAGTAAATCTTTTCCTACATTTTATTTTCACTTGAATTACCCAAAGTTAATTTTCCTTATGTTTTTTCTATTTAAACATAGATTTTAGGTGAACAACTCCTATTTCTTGAAAATATTTTTTATTTTCTTCCCAATTCACTGTAGAGACCAGTAACTATTTTAAACCCATAATTCACACAGAAATTTCATAATATTAATCTATGCATAACAACTGTGAATATATAAGAATCTGATGGATGTCCATATAGAGGCTGTATTTAAGACAAGAAAAGACAATTTTGAAAAAAGAGACATGTAAATATACAATAAAAGGGTCTTTAAAACAATGAGATATGTTTCTACCTATCGATTAGCCTTTAAAAAAATAACACCTATTATTTGAAAGGTGTATATGAACTTTCCAAGCAATGTGGGTCAAAAGATCTGTATTTTGATAGAAAGAATTAACAGAGATAAATTTCTACAATTTATTTTCTCTATACACTTAGCAATTTGTTTGAGTTTCAGTTTTTCAGTCTGTTAAGTTAGTATAATAATATCTACTCAAATGCATGGAGTAAGAAAATCAAGTATGTAATGTTCTCTGCATCATGCCTACATTTCAGACATTACCTAAATTGTTACCATTCTGATTATGGTAGTTTACAATCAAGTCTATTTTCTAGAAATGAGTTTGGTAATCTTAATTGCAAGCCTTCATACTGTTCAGATCTTTGGTCCAATAATTCTATTTGCAGGAATTTATCCTAAGGAAAATAAAAATTGCTCTCACTTTCTTTTGTATACATACTTATACCATCTATTTTATAAAAATATAGTAAACGTAAAAAATATCTACCAATAAAATAGTATAACATGTATTGTGGGGTTTTGTTAATGCTAAATTTTTTATATTGTTAATAACTGCAAGCCTTCAAACTATTCAGATCTTTGGTCCGATAATTCTACTTGCAGGAATATATCCTAAGGAAAATAAAAATTTCTCTCACTTTCTTTTGTATGCATACTTATACCATCTATTTTATAAAAATATAGTAAATGTAAAAAATATCTACCAATAAAATAGTATAACATGTATTGTGGGGTTTTGTTAATGCTAATTTTTTTATATTGTTAATATATATCTTTAGGCTAAAATATTTTGGTATAAATTTTAGGGAAAAAGTAAATGAAAGTGAATGTCACTCAGCCATGTCTATTTGCTACCGCATGGACTATACAGTCAATGGAATTTTCCAGGCCAGAATACTGGAATGGATAGCCATTCCCCTCTCCAGGGGATCTTTCCAACACAGGGATCAAGTTGGATGCTAACATGGCTCAGTGGTAAGCAATCTGCCTGCCAATGCAGGAGACAAGTGTTTGATCCTGGTTTGGGAATATCTCCTAGAGTAGGAAATGGCAACCGACTTCAGTATTCTTGCTTGGAAAATTTTATAGTCAAAAGAGCCAGGCAGGCTGAAGTTTATGGGGTCACAGAGTCTGACACAACCCTACCTAGACACTGAGCACACTGGATGCAACCCATAGGAGCATGTTGAGTTTGGTTCCTGGGCTAGCCGTTCTTCCTACAGTCCTTTTGAACGAGGAAGTGCTTGAAGAGCTCTTGATTTCATATTTTAGCTTAGAGATTGCAGTTCTGCCTCCCTTACTTTCAAATTTCACATTTGTCAAGAAAATATTTAACTCTCTTTCTGTTCTGGTACAGGCTTCTGAGCTGGGTGTATAGCTCCTTTATTTTTCTTTATCTAAGTATTTTCTCTCTCTTTCACTTTTTAGAAGCATAACCATATTTACACATTCAGAAAAGTATAAAGACAATTATAAGGAGCAATCAAATATCCAAAGTCTAATTTTAATAAGTGTTGCTAATTTCTAAATTTGCTTCACTACTGATATTTCTTTCTTTGCATTTCAAATAAATTATATATACCTTGACAGTTCCTTCCTAAATACCTCAAACATGCCTCTTCTGCTTCGCAAATTCCATTTTACCGTAATTTCATATCACATCAACAAGACTGAGACAAATTACTTAATGTTACTCAATACTAATCCTATATTTATGAATATTCCAGGTATTCCATATGTATCTTTGAAGCTAATCTATTCATCCCTGGATCAATCAAAGACTATACATTATTGCATTTCGTGGTTTTGGCTCTTAAATTTCTCTTAATCTAACACAGATTTTACTTTTTTAAAAACTTTATGACATGGAAAGTCTAACACTGGGAATGATACATGGTCAAATTTATAACTTAGAATTCATATCCTTTTCTTTTCTGGAAACGTATTATGGTTTTACATTGAAGTGTCCTTAATTCAGTTAATAAATATATATTGAATATGCTGTGTGCTTAGTCTTCAGTCACGTCTGACTCTTTATGACCTCATGGATTGTAGCCCCCCATCCTCTGTTCATGGGGATTCTTCAGGCAAGATTACTGGAGTGGTTTGCCATGCTCTCCTCCAGAGGATCTTTGCAACCCAGGGATTGAAACCATGTCTCCTGTATTGCAGGCAGATTCTTTACCATCTGAGCTATCAGGAAAGTCTATATATTGAATATGTTTTAGTCATTGGGCACATCATGGCTATGACAGTGAAAATAGCAGCAGATCCTTCACTCTTCTTCCTTTAAATATTTTTTTCTTCCTTTTAGAATGCTACTTACTCATTTAGACATAGAACTTTTAAGGACTATAAATTTACAAATTATGTTGATTTTTTTTCTTCCTTATCCTAAGAAATAGTATGTCAATAAATGCTGAAAAAACATAATATATTTATTTCTTAAAAAAGTGTATCCCAAACACCTCCAGTTCTGTTACCCCATAGACATCAAAGTCTAAGGCCATCAACCAAGGATGAGTTAAAGCTCATTAGCTACTTAAGAGGCAAAGAGTGGGAATGTTTGTGTCTACTTGTCACCTGTAAACAAGGAAGGCATCTACAAGTCTTACTATGTTGTATGAAGAAGAGTGAACCATTTCCTGGAAAACAAAAATATGAGTGTATTTTTTAGCTTTCATTGTTTTTCAGGATTTGGTAAAATTCAACATTGTCAGGGACAGACATGATGATAAAATAACTTACAGAAGCAAAGGCTGTATTTAGAAGAACTGATGTCTGTATAAAATTATTCTTTTGCCCTGAAAATATCGTACCTTCAAAGGGAAGCAACAGCAGAGTCCAGAAGATAGAGTTCTGCTCAGAAGCTACAGTGTAGATAGAGTATGTAATACCTCAGAGATTAATTTCCTGAAAATATTTGGGAACACATGGAAAATTCTCCTGAATAAAACCAAACCAACCATACCCCACCCCAAAGAAAACTCCTCAAACAAACAAAAACAGTCTGGAGACTAGCAAACTTTACGTAGACCTTCTGGAACAAAAGCAAAGATTTTTTTTTAAATTATTATTACAAATGTGACCTTATTTTGAAAAATAGTTTGGCAAATGACCTGTGGAATTCTATAACCTATGAAGTACCACTTCAGTTCAGTTCAGTTGCTCAGTCATGTCCAACTTTTGCTGCCCCATGAATCTCAACACGCCAGGCCTCCCTGTCCATCACCATCTCCTGGAGTTCACTCAGACTCACGTCCATCGAGTCCGTGATGCCATCCAGCCATCTCATCCTCTGTCGTCCCCTTCTCCTCCTGCCCCCAATCCCTCCCAGCATCAGAGTCTTTTCCAATGAGTCAACTCTTTGCATGAGGTGGCCAAAGTACTGGAGTTTCAGCTTTAGCATCATTCCTTCCAAAGAATACCCTAGGTTACAGTTATTTTTACCATTTGTCAGTTAAATTCAGTCACTCAGTCGTGTCCGACTCTTTGCGACCCCATGAATCGCAGCACGCCAGGCCTACCTGTCCATCAACAACTCTTGAGTTCACCCAGTTTCAAGTCCATCGTCAGTGATGCCATCCAGCCATCTCATCCTCTGTCGTCCCCTTCTCCTCCTGACCCCAATCCCTCCCAACATCAAAGTCTTTTCAGTGAGTCAACTCTTCTCATGAGGTGGCCAAAGTACTGGAGTTTCAGCTTTAGCATCATTCCTTCCAAAGAATACCCTAGGTTACAGTTATTTTTACCATTTGTCAGTTAAGTTCAGTCACTCAGTCGTGTCCGACTCTTTGCGACCCCATGAATCGCAGCACGCCAGGCCTACCTGTCCATCAACAACTCTTGGAGTTCACCCAGTTTCAAGTCCATCAAGTCAGTGATGCCATCCAGCCATCTCATCCTCTGTCGTCCCCTTCTCCTCCTGACCCCAATCCCTCCCAACATCAAAGTCTTTTTCAGTGAGTCAACTCTTCTCATGAGGTGGCCAAAGTACTGGAGTTTCAGCTTTAGCATCATTCCTTCCAAAGAACACCAGGGCTGATCTCCTTCAGAATGGACTGGTTGGATCTCCTTGCAGTCCAAGGGACTCTCAAGAGTCTTCTCCAACAGCACAGTTCAAAAGCATCAATTCTTCGGTGCTCAGCCTTCTTCACAGTCCAACTCTCACATCCATACATGACTACTGGAAAAACCATAGACTTGACTAGATGGACCTTTGTTGGCAATGTAATGTCTCTGCTTTTGAATATGCCATCTAGGCTGGTCATAACTTTTCTTCCAAGGAGTAAGCGTCTTTTAATTTCATGGCTGCTGCCACTATCTGCAGTGATTTTAGAGCCCAAAATAGTAAAGTGACACTGTTTCACTGTTTCCCCATCTATTTGCCATGCAGTGATGGGACCAAATGCCATGATATTCGTTTTCTGAATGTTGAGCTTTAAGCCAACTTTTTCCTCTACTCTTTCACTTTCATCAAGAGGCTTTTAGATCCTCTTCACTTTCTGCCATAAGGGTGGTGTCATCTGCATATCTGAGGTTATTGATATTTCTCCCAGCAATCTTGATTCCAGCTTGTGTTTCTTCCAGTCCAGCGTTTCTCATGATGTACTCTGCATAGAAGTTAAATAAGCAGGGTGACAATATACAGCCTTGATGTGCTCCTTTTCTTATTTGGAACCAGTCTGTTGTTCCATGTCCAGTTCTAACTGTTGCTTCCTGACCTGCATACAGATTTCTCAAGAGGTATAGTTAACAGTTATTAGAGTGCCTTTGCTAAAGTAATACATAGAAAACCCCACTCTTTTACCTAAACACATTGAAATTTGATCAGAGAAAGAGACTAAATATTCCATTTTGGCATGACTTGAGGTATAGTTGTAAGCTTGAGGCAATACAGTCAGTAGATGGTGTGACATATGTGTGTGCAAAGTCGCACAGTTGTGTCTGACTCTTTGCTCTCCTATGGACTGTAGCCCACCAGGCTCCTCTGTATATGGGGGTTGTCCAGGAAAGAATACTGGAGTGGGTTTCATTCTCTACTCCAGAGAATCTTCCTGACCCAGGGATCAAGCAGATTCTTTACAACTGGAGAAGGCATCAATTGAAGGTAGAATTCTATTAATTTAAAATAAGATTTTCTATATTATCTGACATTTTTACAATAAATATGTTTGACACTTGATATTAGGGATCAAAGCCATTATATAAAGAGGAGTATTTGAGATGTCTGAAAAAATATATTTTCCTTATATATTTGAGGAAATGATAAAGCAAAAAACATGGTGTGCACTATTTCTCTTTTTGGATTAGAACTCAGTAATAGATTATAATCTTCAGGTTAGTGCTAGGGATTTGTTACCATTAAGGAAAAATGAGAGAATTAAGTTTCTGAATAAATTAGTGAAAGTGAAAGTCTTAGTCTCCCAATCGAGTCCAATTCTTTGCAACTCCAAGGACTGTAGCCTGCCAGGCTCCTCTGTCCATGGAATTTTCCAGGCAAGAATACTGGAGTGGATTGCCATTCCTTTCTCCAGGGGATCTTTCTGACCCAGGAGTGAACCAGGTCTCCTGCACTGCAGGCAGTTTATTTTCTGGAGCCATGAGGAGCCCCTCTGAGTAAATGAGGAGTAATCAAGAACTAGTAAGATAAAATTTATTTAAAGTCCCATCTATAACCAGAGGCCCTTTTAGAATTTCCACAGAAGTTAAAGACCGCCTACTTCCATAATTAAATCTACTTTTCATTCAGTATGTACAATCAACATTAATTTTAAAATACTCAGTGAAATATTACTCTTGAGTTTTTGTGTAATTTCGCTCTGTTGTGCCCGACTCTTTGTGACCTCATAGATAGTAGCCTGCACCAAGCTCCTCCATCCATGGGATTTTCAAGGCAAGAGTACTGGAGTGGGTTGCCATTTCCTTCTCCAGGGAATCTTCCCAACCCAGGGATTGGAACCCAGATCTCTCACATTGTAGTCAGACACTTTACCGTCTGAGCCACCAGGAAGTCCTATTATTTCAATTATTGTACATGAATTTATATAATGTATGTGTAATACTGAAAATAGTGACTTTTCTGAAGTAATTTCTATCATCTTTATTACAAATGCAGAGTTTTCAGCTGAAATTATGGAGTAAATTAAATTGTTCTGCAAGGTTTGGGTCCCAAAATACAATTTTACCATTCTCTTCTGGAAAAAATGTGAATTCAGATTTCTGTTAATGAACTTATAAATGTTCCCATAAATTTAATCAAATGAAAATGGTTGCAAACAACTAAAATGGTTCCTAATACCATTTCTATGACATTCATGTTTGTATGAAAAATGGTATTTTCTCCTTATGTTTACTACAAAGTATTTCTCAGCTCACTACTACAGACAGGGTTCTGTATATATATATATATATATATATATATATATAATACACACACACACACTTTTTTAGGTTCCAGAAGTTCTCTACTAGACTTTTAATCTTAATTTTATGTTTTTATTTCATTTAAACTTTATATTATTTTTATTTAATTTTTCTTTAATTTAATTATAATCTTATATAAGCATATTCTGTATCATTTATATGACCAAGTACAGGTCAATTATCTCATGTCATGATTGCCTTTTGAGTTTATGATTTCATTGGCTCCAAGTAGCACTTGAATGATAACAAGTTAACTAACAAAATAAAGTAGAAAATTCATTTATACCAAATGTCACATGTGAAGTCTGAATTACATCCAGAAGACACTATAGATAAAGGTTTGGTAACACCTTACTGTGAGAAAAAGAGAAAATGAATCATTGCATGACTCAGGGTTGACTCGGCTTTTGAAAATAAAGAGAAATTTTTACCATAGAAATCATAACATATTCAAACTGATGTTGGAAATCTACTGTTAGCAATACAGCATGATTCATGACTTTAAATTTATGTAGTTAACATGAGTCTGAGCAAACTCTGGAAGATAGTGAAGGATAGGCAAGCCTAGTGTGCTGCAGCCCATGGTGTAGCAGAGTTGGACATGACTTAGCAACTGAACAACAATAATTTTAAGTTTATAGGATTTATATTTATGCTTATACTTAATTTGCAAACTCCTTTTGTTTTATGGTTAAAAATTCCAAGAAAAATATGGAGTTTATCCCAAGATTTATGTTTTCAAGTTCTTAACACCATAAAATAATTTAAATTGAAACACACAACACTGAGAATATTTTAATGTAAAAAGGGATCTGTATGTTGCTCAAGTTAGAGAAACTGTTCATTGAATCATGTATCATCTTTCATATTTGCAGAATAAAAGAGGAAAAGAGAAAATTCACTAAATTAGAAAAATTCTTTTTAAGTATATGTTTGAAATTAGTTGTTCACACTATTTTCTTCATATAGCACATCTTTATAAACTATTGTTAGCCTAACATTTGCCACTCAGGGTATTTATTGCAACTTGCCAGAAAAACAAGTACAAAACCACATACACTCATATATACATTAAGGAAAGAAAGAAAAATGGTCATTTTTAGTCAAACATGTTAGTGCCCAAAAACGGTAAGTAATAAGCTGTCAAACAGGAATTATGTATCACTCCTGGAAAAATATTTTAATGAAGACATAGGCAGAGAAAAATAAGTTTACAAGTATTTTGTTTTGTTGCCATGACAACAAGGTGCACTGTTTCAGTCTCCTCCTTATTAGTCCTTTAATATGTGATCTTTAATCACCATGCAGTGATTATTGAAGCAAACATTTTGCCCATGCTGGAGGTACAAAATGGAACAAATCATGGCTTATCCTTTTAGATTTTGCAGTTTGGGTGATGAGGAGACTCTTACAATAAGTATTAGGACTTGAATCGATTATTTCAAATGTTCTGATGGTTGGTTAAATGTTAAATTTCTGTTCATTATTTTCAGTCAACTTTATGGTATTTCAGAAAGATATACATATAAAGATATCTTCTCTTGACTATCCCATATTCATTTTAAGCTGTAGTCAAGAGAAAAAATTACCACTAAACAATAAGCAACCAGGTTTTCTGAACTGAAGATCAACCATATACCTCTTTAAGATCAAAGATATTTGACCAAAAATGATGCCTCTGAGACTATAATAAAAAATAGATGATAAACTGTAAGTTCCCAACCACCCTTATTCTCCCTGGCTCTAGGAAAAAGGAAGGGGAAAAAGCTGTGAAGAAAAATGTATTGTCTTCAATGACTCCTATGTGCTCCCATCTAATTTTTGATAATAAACTGCCATGTACAGGATTCCCAAAACCCACAGCGGCCTTTTCTCCCTGGTAAACTTCCCTGTTTTAAAAGAGTATCTTATTTGAGCTTATTCTTCTAGAGCAGAAGCTAGTTCCTTGAAATACTATTTTTACAGTCAAAGCTACTTGAACTTTCTCCTGTTTCTATAATTTCCTAGATACCTGATTGAAAGCCATCTTACTTAGGAAATTATTCTATGTGATTTTCCTTCCCGAGGTATAAATGGTCAAACCATCTTAAATACTGGAATTTTAGGTTGGGCATTGAGTGGATAATACTCCCAAATAAGTTATCACCCTTGTATAACCTCATTATAAGGACTGTCTTCTATGTTTTATTACACCCATTTTTTTTTTGTTGCCAAGAATATACATTATAATGAAATGTTTGTAGGCCTAGCATCTTATTACTAATATTAGTCCTCAATAGAATTTCAAATTGAAGGTATTGTGATATATTTGTAACTATGCTTCACTCTTTAATTGCTCTAGTTAGAATCTCAAAACAAATTTAAGTGCAGTTTATTGTATCTTTATTCCTTTATTCAATAATTTAAAAATAATAACTCTTTCCTGCTTTACCTTAGTTTAGGATGGCTGTTTCCCTTCATTTGACTTCTTTTAATTTACATCTATATAGTTAGTACATGTTTATAAACTGAAATTTATTGAATAAAGAGTATAAGATTTAATAAATAAATGCAATAGCAAAACATTTTCTTCAATATTTCAGATAAATTTTGCTTCATTAAAATTCATTATTTTATTGAATTGTGCATCCTAAAAATTGTAATATTTAAAAGATTATTACTATGCTAAGAGAAATTCCTTTTTATCCTCTCAGTTTAGAGTTTCAGAACAGGAGAAAAACGTATAATTTTCAAAGTTATTTACTAAATTGGCAGAATGTGTTATTCTAATCAATAAAAATACCAGTTTATATATCTTCCTATAAATGTAAGAGCTACTTTGAACTACAATCACTCTGTGAAAGTATATACACGAATAAAATATGTAAGTGATGTAAAAAGCCATCTTTCATGTTGCCTAGTTCCCAAATAGGTCTAAACATCAATAGAAATAAAGAACACTACTGAAAATTTTGAGGCTATAAAGTCAGTATTTTTGGTAAAGTATTAACTCTAAGTCAAAGAATCAGATTAACATGTTGACTAAAATGAACAAGATTAGGAATTCAAGGTATTTTCCTCACAATATATTGAGCTATGATATAGTCCCTATCAGTTTAAAGTTTCCAAGTTACATGGAAAGCGCTAGAAACTTCACAGATATAAATTACAGAAGTTATCCTTCACATTCACTTATACCTCAGACATCTTTCCAGGTAGCGTTATACAGTGAACAATACTTAAATGTTCAGACAAATATAAAATAACAGCCCCCATTTACTGAGCAGCCACCATGTGCTTGACAATGTGTTAAAGATATATCATACAGTATTTCTTCCTCTCTCACAAGCAACCCATATAGATTCTGTCGGCCCCATTGAAATTTCTTTTATTGCTTATAAGCAAGTTAAGCTTAAATGATGCTAAAGTGGTGAAGGTCGCACCATTAGGGGCTGACAGGGATTCAAACCCAGGCTTGGAAACTCTAATCTTTCCACCATTGGAAATTCCTCACAAAAACAAACAAAAACCAAAACAACTGGGCCATCAGTGCCTACCTTTCAATGATCATAGCCTTTTGATCTAGTCTCACACACTTTATATTCATCATTTTCAAACTGGGAATAATACATTTTTGATTCACAAGATTAATGTGGATATACTTTGAAAAAGACTTTCATGTACTTTAATCCTTCAAAAGCATTTTGTGTTCATTATTTATAATTTGTGTTGAAATTAAGCCTGTATATTAGCAGTTTTCAAAATTTAGTATGAAGCACCTTAAAAGACCTAAAAGGGTCTCTGAGGCCTTCCTTTTTGCAAATTTGTGCTGTGCTCAGTTGTGTCCAACTCTGTGACTCTATGGACTGTAACCCGCCAGGCTCCTCTGCTCCATAGAATTTTTCAGGCAAGAATACTGGAGTAGGTTACCATTTCCTCCTCCAGGGTATCATCCTGATCCCAGGATCGAACCCACGTCTCCTGTGGCTCCTGCATTGCAGGATTCTTTAACCCTGAGCCATTGGGGAACGCTTTCTGGATGTTCATATACTTCAAACAAAATAAATTATCCTAAGAGACTGAATACAGAAGTGGAAAATGCAACTGTCTTCTCTTAAGCCCAATATTAAAGAGATTCACCAATATGTGAAACAATACAATTCTTCTCACTAAACTTAATTTTTCTTTGGAGAGTATTTTCATTGAAAGATGCTATTTTGTTTACATTCATATGCATTATTATTTTTGACTTGCTAGTAAATATTTTCCATTCTCAGTTTTAATTTCTAACATGACTATATCAATAAATGTAACCCACAGTATGAAAAGTCTTTGAGGTCTTCAATAAAGTTAAGAGAGTATAAGTTTCTGAGAAAGAAGTTTAAAGTTCACTATTATTTATATCTATGACACTTTTAAAGTTTTCAAATTATTTAATATTTATATAACTACTAAATATTTAAGGTATAAAAATCTTAAAATGAAAATAATACTGTTTTTTCTCTTTCATTGTATATAATGTTATAATTTGCACACCATTGGCACTTAAAATTATTTGTAGATTTTTGATTGGTAGAGGATGGTTAAATTATCTTTATCATTATACAGATAGTTAAACCCAGAGCAGAAATTCAAACCCTAATTTACAGTGTTATTAGCAGTCACAGTGAGAAAATCAATCTGTCTTCAAAATTGAGGGATTTCATAGTTTAGCATTAGAAAATTATTTCCCCTTGTTAGAATATGCCAACTTCCTTCTGGTTAGTGTCCCAATTATTTATTTTTTTTGCAGCCCAAAACCAGAACATAAAATTATGTTTCCCTAAACAAGAATAATTTTCTTCATTTTAAAGTTGAAATCTGTTTTCCTAACTTGAGTTTTTAAATATGCACACTTAGGAGTCTACAAACAAACAAACAAAAACCCACGATACAAATGAACAAATGAACTCACTTACAAAACAGAAAGAGACTCAGGGACTTAGAAAACATATTTATGGTTGCCAAGGGGAAGACTGGGGGAAAGGGATAGTTAGGAGTTTGGATCAACATGCACACATTGCTATTCTCAAAATGGATAACCAACAAGAACCTACTGTTTAGCACACAGAACTCTGCTCAGTGTTATGTGCAGCCTGGATGAGAGGGGAGTTTGGGGCAGAATGAATGCATGTATATGTATGGCTGAGTCCTTTGTTGTCACCTGAAGCTATCACATTGTTAATTGGTTATACCCCAATACAAATACACAGATACCAAAACAAACAAACAAACAAACAAAAAAAAACCTATAATAGTCATGGTCCTTACATCAAAAAATAAATAAATATACACACTTACATACTAGTGGAAAGAAACCAATTGTGTTGTATATATAAAGGTAAATGAAATAAAATTTAATTGTAGAAAATATATTTAGGCTTTTCAATGACTAGAAAGCCAACTTTGTCTTTCTCTTAGGGTACTGGATTCCTGCCTTTCTCTGTGTGTCTGTATTTCCATCTCATTTCTACATGGGGGTCCCCAATATCAACATGTGGCAAATCAGAGCATCCCCAGATGGCACTCTTAGGGACACATAGTGAAAGTCGCTCAGTCATGTCCAACTCTTTGCGACCCTATGGACTATACAGTCCATGGAATTCTCCAGGACAGAATACTGGAGTGGGTAGCCTTTCCTTTCTCCAGGGCGTCTTCCCAACTCAGAGATCAAACCCAGATCTCTCGCATTGCAGGCAGATTTTTTACCAGCTGAGCCACCAGGGAATGAGGGACACATAGGATGTATACAAGCTTTCTAGGGAAATCATGCATCTCTAGGGGACTCACCATTGCTTTACCTCCATTCCAGACGCCCTGGAGAATCCAATTGTCTATCCACTCTTGATATTATTATCTGAGTTTGTGGTGGTAGAATATTTGGGTTGGGAATAGGGATATTGTTTCACAGGGAATGTAAGATTAACTTTGTGTCCTTTATGAAGGAAAGGAAAGGGGCTAATATATGGAAAAGGTCCTAGCTTTAGGACTCCAAATAATTAAATCCTTCAAAAGATGTTAGATCTTTAGATAAAGTGATGGCAAAATCCCTCCTGATTTATTAAAAATCCATTTCAAAATTATATAAATTTTGATTCAATGGTTTTCGTATTAGTTGTCATGAGTGTTCTGAGAGTTTTGATCAAAAGTAAAAATGTTATTAGAGCTGCAGTACCAAGTCATATATAATGCCTAAATGGCAGTTTTAGTTGGCTGCCCTCAAAAATAACATTCCTATTTCACATAGATAAGTTTATTTGTTTCAGAATGAGATAAATAGACCTAGGTTTGCAGCACTTTAAAATATAACTGCATACTTACATACTGAAACTTTTCAAGATATGTTTTCTTATGAATTTAAAATGCTCTATTTAAAATGCAAAACATATTAAAATGCTGATTTTTATATAATGTATAATGTGGCAAAAATTATGTAATTTTAAAGTAAGCTCTTAGTACCATTATAATATGCTTTAAGAGAAAAGATATTATCCAGAAAATATAGGGACTTGCAGTCAGCCCTTGGTCAACAAAAAAGCCTTATTTGTTTTTCCATAAGTCTCATGTCCCGAAGTTACATAATAAACAACTAAAAGGAATTTAGAGGAAGACACTAAAACAAATGATTCTAGTGGTACAGATCGTCACTGCAGTCTTCCCCAAGAGTTCCTAATTCTGCATGCGTGCTAAGTTGCTTCAGTCGTGTCTGACTCTTTGCGATCCCATGGACTGCAGTCCGTCAAGCTACTCTGTCCATGAGATTCTCCAGGTAAGAATACTAGAGTGGGTTGCGGTTTCCTCCTCCAAGGGGCTCTTCCAGAGATCGAACCCACATCTCTTGCCTCTTCTGCATTGGCAGGCGGGTTCTTCATTGCTTCTCTGGTGGCTGAGACTGTAAAGAATTCACCTGCAATACAGGAGACCTGGGTTCAATCCCTGGATCAGGAATATCCTCTGGAGGAGGGTCTGGCAACTCACTCCAGTATTATTGCCCAGAGGTTGTACTTAGCACTGGGTTAGATAATTCTAAGGAATTTAAACATTTGAGTTATTTTTAAACAATTCCAATTTCATTACCTAAAACAGTTTTAGTGTTTCTGAAATAAGGAAAAATATACATTTTCAAAATCAATCACTAAATAGCAGAAGAAAAAAAACTATGTACGAGGGAGACTGAGAATCAAGCTGGGATAGGAGAGGGAGGGAGGTTAGCGGGTGGTGCTGATTAAACTTCACTTAGATGAAGAGAGCATAGGAAAGATTTTTTTCCAAGTATGTGATGTTTCATCTAAGATCTGAAAATATGATCAGTTTAACTTACCAAAGTAGGATGGGCAAGGTGAAGACTGCTTTGTAAAACCACTTATGCTGACCCGGGATGAATAAAAGACCTTTCTCTCATTTTCTTTGAAATTTTCATGCATAGTCCTGGGTTCCCTGTATTTTCTAATTTTGGATATCGTTCTTATATAAATTAAAATGAAGCTTCACCTCTGTAAAAAAAAAAAAAAAGACCTAAAAATTTTAATAACTGAAATAAGTGAAATCTATTTCTGTCTAATACAGCAATCCTGCTGGTGAAGGCTATTAGGTAGCTTTGCTCCACAGTTTTAACCAGCATGTCGAGTGAGAGTCTAGGGTTTGTAGATAAGAGTTTTTAATATCACTAGGCTTTTAAATTCAAGAGCACTACTTCATTTGGTGACCAATTGGATGCAAATTGACACCCAAGTGAGCAACCCGAGGGCCCTTAACCCACTCCTAAAACTGTCTCTATGGAACCGGTGCACCTGTCTTAGGCAACGAAGCATCCGCTTTCATTTCTAATAAAAACTACTCCTAGCAAACTTTCAGAAAACAGAAATTGTATCTTCTAGCTACATTCATGTGCAGGAACAAGCAAGCTTAACCACAAGAAACCAGTATAAACAAACATAGCTGTCAGTTTTATGAATGTCTTTTGGAGCATGTATTATGAGGTGGATGAACCTAGAGCCTGTTATACAGAATGAAGTAAGTCAGAGAAAAATAAATTTCATATATTAACACATATATACATGGAATCTAGAAAAATACTGATAAACCTATTTGCAGGGCAGGAGACATAGACATAGAGAACAGACTTCAGACATAGTGGGGGAGGGAGACAGTGAGACGAACTGAGAGAGTGGTATTGACATATATATACACCGTCATCTGTAAAATAAGTAGCCAGTGGGAAGCCGCTGTATGGGCACAGGGAACTCAGTCTGGTCATCTGTGACAACATAGAGGGGGTGGAGGGAGGGGGGTTCAGGAGGGGAGGGGACATATGTGTACTTGTGGCTGATTCACCTTGTCGTATGGCAAAAGTCAACACAGTATTGTAAAGCAATCATCCTTCAATTAAAAATTTAAAACATGCCACAAACACATAAGACTAATGTTGCTAGGTCTTAGAGTACATATACACTTTTCGTCAATAGATGATATTTTTTTTTTCAAAGTATCATCTATTTTATCATGATTTCAATTTATATTGTCATACTTCCTAGGTATTCACTTTTTCTTATATTTATTAAGATTCTGGATACCAGTATTATATATGCGTATACAGCCATCTTGGCTCAATTTCTATAATTTTTCTATTTCTCATTGCATTATAGGAGTTCTTTATATTTGCATGATTGGAACCCTTTGGCAAATGTGTGGAAGGCAATCTTTCTTCTGTTTATTTAGGTTTTCTTTAATATCTCTAAATGTTTTTTATAATTTTCCATATAGAGGGTTTCACACATAGTATTATATTTCAATAGCTATTTATTTTATTAAACAATCTACTTGAAAATGTCCTTTTAAAGTCTCCTAAATATTGAATTTTTGATAAACACCCAATTAAGTTTTAAGAAGGAAAATGATGTAATTCAGATTTTGCTCTTTTTAGGAAAACCATGGCTACATTAACAGGTGGACAGTAATGGAGGAGAATCACAGTAGAAGGCCTTTACGACAACCTAAGGGGCATGTAGTCTGGGCTCAACATAGGGAGATGGGAATGAATATGTGATGCATATGAAAGAAATATAATATTGAGTGTATATGAACTGGCATTACTTGGTTGTAAAGAGTGACTGGGTAGGATGAAAGGAGGGAAGTCATTTGCTTCAAAAAAAAGAAAAAAAAATCTTACCTTTTTTTGGAAGAATGGGATGAAATGTTAGATTGAGTAGGAGTCACAGAAGTACAGGAATTCAAATGTTCCAGTAGCCTCTTTCCACATTCTTTTCTTACATGTTTACTAGATAGTAGATTAAAAACAATATTTTAAAAACAGCACACTTTTTGCCCCATTTCCATCCTTCATGATAAATAGCTTCCCCAATGGCTCAGTGGTAAAGAATCCGTCTGCAGTTCAGGAGACACAGGAGATGGGGATTCGATCCCATGGCCTGGAAGATCCCTGGAAGAAGAAATGGCTACCCACTCCAGTTATTTTTGCCTGGAGAATCCCATGGAGAGAGGAGCCTGGCAGGCTACAGCCCATGCGATCGCAGAGTTGGACATGACTGAACAACTGAGCACGCATGTATAAGAAGTGAAAGCACTCAGTGAAAGTTTCAGTGATAAAATAGGAGCTGAAGAATTTGTGGTGTCTTCTGTGAAAGAAGCCATGCAGAAAAGCTGATGTCATATCTGAAGAGCGCTGGAGATTCTAGATGGCACCCTTGTTGTAAGAGCTTCTCTGGAGTTTAGATTCTTACCGACAGACCTGGCACAGGGAGATCCCAGGCAAGTGACAGACGATGCCTTGCTCTCCAAAAGGGCATTAGCTTCTACAGCTGGGTTGGAAGTGAGTTAGGAAAGGGGTTCACCATGAAGGACATTCAAGGAAGAGGAGAAATCAACCAGCGGTGCTTTTAATGACACCTGTGCTGTTGGGCCAGCCAGATACTGAAGAGAGTCCTGAAATTAAAATAAACAATTTGCACTGGTAATCATTCTTTCCTCTACTATGTAATTTTCCCCCTAGATTTCTGTCTTAATCCCTTCTTTTTCCAGGCTAATATATTTCAGTCAACCAAGGATTTCTTTGTTTTATTTCTCAGTGTGGCTGTTATGTTCAAGGAACTTACATGGTTCCAAAGGCTTGGGGATAAGGGATGGGGTGAAATAGCACAGCCCATTGTCACCTACAGCACAAGAATTGCTTTTATATCAACCTTGATCTCTGGACACTGATAGTTTGGCTTTTGAAACTTTAAAGGCAAAGTCTTATAGATACATTTAATATCTCCCTGTCATCTCCAGACCTGGGAAATCATTTCACATTTCAAAAGCACTATTCTCTGATGTGTGTTTTAACAACTAGTGAGAGCAAGTAATCATCCCTCACTGCACTTACTTTTCAAAGTAGTTTTGACTATTTCCACCTGCTTCTTCCAGTTGATCTTTAGAATAATATTATAAAAATCCATTGCGACTGTTCTCTTAGCTGGGTCTGTGAGCTACAAGGAATTTTCTTTTTTTTTCCCCTTAGCCACACAATAAGATGATGTGAATTTGGCTAAAGGAGACTTTTAGGGTAGAGCAAAATGTTTTGCAAATTTTTGCCATTTCTTAATCTTATTAGATTTGGAGAATATTCTGGCTTTTCCCAAACTGCAGAGTTGGGCTGACTTTCTGTGTTTACTGGCGAACTGTCTGTAAAGGCTTGTTTTCATTGACCAAGGAAGTGAGTACGAGGAGCTGATGGGTGAGGGGGTGCCCATGGCCAGAAGGGGGAGGCTTGCAGCAACCTGTCCTGAGCTGAGTCTAGGCTGATTACAGGATAGAGTTCAATCAACGGTTAGTACAATGCATGACCTTTGATGAAATATGAATTCTGACTGCTCCCAGCCTCTTCCAATCTTTCAGCCATTGCTCATCCATTATTATTTTGTGTTGTCCTCATGGGCAATGCCCACTACAGCTAAAGAATGCAGACATTCCCTCTGCTGTCACTTTCCTCCACTGGAGGAAAGGTGGCCTCAGTAGGTCTTTTAAGCATGGAGGTCTTCTGCCATGTGGAAGTATGAAATAGTAAAGTGAAATCTGATTCAGATTTGATGCTCCAGTGGTGTGCTCCATCTTCTCCACCGGACTCCCTGATTGCCACAAAGGTATTCTTGTTCATGGATGACTGACAAAATTAATGTTCTATGTGTGTGGGAGGGAAGAGATGATGGTAGCAAACTATTCTTTCATCCTGCTGATATCTGGCCATGAATCTATTTTTGATTTGAAATTACTCAACTGCACATAAAATTATTAATAGTTCAAATTAGAATTTGACATTCACAATTGTTCTTTTTGTATGGATTTTAATATTTATCATCCCAAACATCCTGTCAAGTGTATTTTTCCCTCCATTTTGTATCTTAGGGAAGGTGTCATCTGAACACAGCTACCAACTAAATCTACTTGAGTCAGCCTAGACTCTTTCCCTTGCTTTCGTAGTCCATGCCAATTTTCTCTCCTAAATAGTTCTGAAGTTCAGTCTCTCTTTTTCTATCCTGCGCTTGTTGTCTGATGTAGGTTCTCATGTCTTTCCCAGCCTGCAGATTCAGCACTCTGACTGATTCTTTCTCTTTCCTCATGTCTCCACGACATCAAACTTGTCTGATTGACTGTGTCTAGGCTGTTTCAATTGAACAGACTGCTTAATCACTAAGACATACTTTTTCAGGATTGGGAACTCATGTATACCTGTGGAGGATTCATGTCAGTGTATGGCAAAACCAATACAGTATTGTAAAGTAAAATAAAAAATAAATAAAATAAAACCTGTTGAGAACACTGTCTTCCTCCTTTCACCATGTTTCACGAAGTGATTACAGGTATGCTTAGATGACTGCGTCCAGGGCTTCCCTGGTGGTTCAGAGGTTAAAGCGTTTGCCTCCAATGCGGGAGACCTGGATTCGATCCCTGGGTTGGGAAGATCCCCTGGAGAAGGAAATGGTAACTCACTCCAGTATTCTTGCCTGGAGAATCCCATTGACGGAGAAGCCTGGTAGGCTACAGTCCATGGGGTCGCAAAGAGTCGGACATGACTGAGCAACTTCACTCACTCCCCTCTCAGGGTCACAGCAAGGGGACCGTGACTGCTGCAGGGCCCCAAGCCAGGAGCAGGTGCCTGCTTACCTTAGTTCATCCTACAGGCATGCTCATTTTCTATAGATCACTGAATGCATCAATGTGGAGATCACTAAGCCAGAAAACTGAAAGTCCTTTCAGTGACATAGAGGACCTTCTATGCACGGCTGTATTATATTAGCTCTTGTACAAATTTTAAAAAAGCATATCACAATAGATGATTTTAAAAGTTATCCCACACAGCCAGTAGTCTGACCTGATAGTAACTTTCCTATGCTGTACTTAGTCATTCAGTCAGTCATGTCTGACTCTTTGTGACTCTATGGACTGTAGCCTGCCAGGCTCCTCTGTCCATGGAATTCTCCAGGCAAGAATACTGGAGTGGGTAGCTATGCCCTCCTCCAGGGGATCTTCCTGATCCAGGGATCGAACACAGGTGTCCAATATTGCAGATGAATTTTTACCATCTGAGTCACCTGGGAAGACCAAGAATATTGGAGTGGTAGCCTGTCCCTTCTTTGTGCTTTAAAAAAATCATTCCTATGAGGCAAATGCAAGCATGAGTCAGATTGCAGGAAATGGGCCAGTTTTACAAACTGGATAACCAAGACTTATTTTTTGAGACATTTATCATGTTGATTCACAAATGATGTCTTTACGTTTCATGTCATTACCAATTTGGAAAATCCTCCCTACTCTCTTTCCTTTAATACTGTTTGCTTACCCATATGCTTTCAACTGAAGTGTTGCCTTGAACCTGCATCTTTGCTTCCATCGAATTTATTGTGTAGCCCTATCTTAGCCATTATTGAACCATTTTCTTTATGTAGTGTTTGCTTTCTCCAGTGGACTAAAACTCTATAAAGTTTGATTACTTCTCAGCCCAGAAATTGACTCCAAGGTATTTGCCAAGCAAAAATAGATAAACTCAAAGACTTGCATGCAATGTTCTCAATTTTCTCTTTTATTTTTCTTTAATGAGGGATAGTTGATGTACAATGTTATACAGATTTCAGGTGTACAACCTAGTGATTCACAATTTTTAAATGTTATGCTCTATTTATAGAATATTGGGTATATTTCCTGTGCTGTACAACATATCCTTGTAGCTTATTTACTTTATACATAGCAAATTGTACCTCTTAATTCCTATTCCTGTCTTGCTATTTTTCCCTTCCTTCTCTCCTAATTGGTTCTCTATATCTGTGATTCTATTCCTTTTTATATTCAGTCATTTTGTTGCATATTCGATTCCACACATAAAATGATATCATGCAGTATTTGTCTTCTATCTTATTTCACTTAGCATAATGCCCTCCAAGTTCATTTACGTTGTTGCAAATGGGAAAAATTCGTTATTTTTATGACTGAGTAGTATTCCATTCTGTATGTATAACACTTCATCTTTATCTGTTCATCTGTTGATGGACACTTAGGCTGCTTGTAGATCCTGGCTATTGTAAATAGTGTCACTATAAACATTGGCATGCTTGTATCCTTTTGAATTAGTGCTTTCATTTTTTTCTGATATATATCCAGGAGTGAAATTGCTGACTCATGTAGTATTTCTAGTTTTAATTTTTTGAGAAAACTCTATACTGTTTTCAACAGTGGCTGAACCAATTTAAATTTCCACCAACAGTGTGCCAGGATTTCCTTTTCTCCACTTGTCCTTATTGATATTACTCATGTAAGGCAAGGGCTTCCCTGATAGCTCAGTTGGTAAAGAATTTGCCTGCAATGCAGGAGACCCTGGTTTGATTTCTGGGTAGCGAAGATCTACTGGAGAACGGATAGGCTACCAACTCCAGTATTCTAGCCTGGAGAATTCCATGGATGGTATGGTCCATGAGGTCGAAAAGAGTAGGACACGACTGAGTGATGTTCACTTTCATTTTCACCTATAAATCAGAGAGTGACTATTATGACTATGTCTAGTCATCAGCCTGTTGAATGGATAAACATAATGTGTTGTAACCATACAATGGAATGTTATTTGACTGCAAGAGAACTTACCTTGGATACATGTTATCATGTAGATGAACATTACACATAATGAAAGAATCACACACTGTATTATTCTACTTATTCTAAAAATCTAGAAAGGGCAAATCTTTAGTGATAGAAAGTAGATTGGTGATTAGCTGGATTGAAAGAGAGGGAGATCAACAGTAAATTTGCATAAAGTATTGCTGGACTGCCAAAAATCTTCTGAATCTAATTTAAGGAGATGTTTGCAAAAGTTGGTAAATTTGCTAAAATATCATTGAATTATACCTTGAAATCGATTATTATACAATATGTAAAATATCCCTCAACAAAGTTATTTTTAGAAACTTAGGTTACTTCTTTATTCATTTTTTTAAAAATATAGTTTTAACTACCAACCTGAGATCTGGCCCACAAAATTTTTTTCATGCCTTTAGTTCTATCAAGTATTCAGCTTTCCCCCAAGTTTTTGTAGTTATTACTTTTTCATTTACACTTAGAATATGAAATCTTATCTCCAGTTGGTACATTTTGACTGCTATCCATAGAGTCAACTTTGATTCTAGTATAGTGGTATAAAATATTTTAGTTATTCATTACACATTTTGCATTTTCTCGTATTATTTTATGCTGAAAGCAAGTCATCTGAGATTGTTCCTGAAACAAAAAGTTCTATCATAAAATCAAAGTTTGCAAAATGGTGTGACATCGCCGTCTTGAGTTATCATAATAAAGACTAGCAATTGTATAGTTTTAGGAATCTTGAGATTAGAATATTAAATTTGTGTTGGTTGGCTATTGCTATGATAATGCTACACTTTTAAAAAGCCCAAATTAGTGGTTTTCAAAATATATGTACTTTTCACTCACAGAACTGAGAGTCAGCTAGACATAGGTCTAGTTGCTTCCAGGTATCATTCTTTCTGGAACTTGGGTGAAGGGGAAAAACTTGTTCCAAGCAGACTCCTTTCATGGTGAATGACAGGAGACAAAAGGCTTTGTTAACCACACAAGCACTCATGAAACCTCTGCTTGGATATGGGATATACTGTGTCCACAAATTGGAACTCAAAATTAATGGTGTGTTGCAATATACATGATTTATATTGAAGTCATAGCTAAGGAGGTAATGGAAGAAAGACCCATGACCTTGGTAAGCAGAATTTTCTTAATTAATAGACGGAATTCACTCTCCTTTTTTTTTTTTCACAATAAATTTAGAATCTCAGTGTCGTGAATCATGTTTTCAGAAACAATGGTAATATGAAATTGTAATTTCAACTGTGATTACATGTTAAAATCATATAAGATGATTTTAGAAAATATAGATGTCTAAGCTTAATAACCTCAGATATGTAGATGATACCACTCTAATGGGTCATCTGAATTAAATTCACCCATTCTTATCCATCTTAGTTCACTAATTCTTAAAGTGCTAATGTTCACTCATGCCATCTCCTGGTTGACCATGTCCAGGAGGAGCTAAAGAGCCTCTTGATGAGGGTGATAGAGGACAGTGGCTTTAAAAAATAAAGCTGGCTTGAAACTCAGTATTAAAAATAAATTAAGATCATAGCATCCAGTCTCATCACTTCATTGCAAAGAAAAGGGGTAAAAGTGGAAGCACTGACAGGTGTTATTTTCTTGGGCTCCAAAATCACTTCAGACAGTGACTGTAGCCATGAACTTAAAAGACACTTGCTCCTTGAAGGGAACTGTGACAAACCTAGACAGCATATTAAAAGGCAGAGACAACCCTGAACTCATGGATACTTGTGGGCTGGGAACTCATGTATACATGTGGCAGATTCATGTCAATATATGGCAAAACCAATACAGTACTGTAAAGTAAAATAAAATAAAATAAAAAGCAGAGACATAACTTTGCCAACAAAGGTCCGTATAATGAAAGCTATGGTTTTTCTAGTAGCCATGTATGGATGTAAGAGTTGGACTGCAAAGAAGGCTGAGCACTGAAGATCTGACCCTTTTGAATTGTGGTGCTGGAGAAGACTCTTGAGAATCTCTTTGACTGCAAGGAGGTCAAATCAGTCAATCCTAAAGGAAATGAATCCTGAACATTCGTTGGAAGGACTGATGCTGAAGCCGAAGCTCCAATATTCTAGCCACCTGATGCAAAGAGCCGCCACACTGGAAAAGACCCTGATGCTGAGAAAGAATGAAGGAATGAGGAGAATGGGTGGCAGAAAATGAGATGGTTAGATAGCATCACCAACTCAACCATATGAATTTGAGCAAACTCCTAGAGAGATTGAAGGATAGAGGAGCCTGGCATACCTTCCATGGGGTGGCAAGGAGTCGGACATGACTGAGTGACTGAACAACAACAAAAGCTTAATATAGATGGGTTGAAACTAATATACGGGGTGAGGAATGAGATCTAGGTATTGGTACTTAGAAATTTACTTCATTTGATCCATGCATGTATAAGAAAGGTTGAGAGCTCTTGCTGTAGAGAAATGGACTATGGCAGAATATTTTTCCTATTCTCTACCTGAACATTTCTAACTACTTCAGTGTTTATTTTTATGTCCTTAACCTTAAGTCCACTTTACTTCAGGCATATCTGAGTTTTAGCCTCTTAGTTATGGAGAGTAGTTATTCTTGATCTTTAGAGATGGGCTTTATTTTAGTCTTGTGGCTTTATCAGGATTCTAAATTCTAGATTCCTAGAGGTGAGTCTGTAGGGAAGAAAGGATTATAAATCTCTTTGTATGATTTTTAGTGCCCTATTTTTCTCTGGTATTTTCTTATATGGAACAGAGAATTTATTTTGGGTCACAGATACATTATGATGAACTATTATGTCTCCCAGGAGATACAGAAAGCATACTATCTCAAAGTTCTGTATCTGTATAGTTTTTAAAATGCATAGCCAAGGAATTACAACATTGTTTCAGATATGACACAGGATATTAAATCTTCTTGGCCTCAGACATTTCAGTTGCCTTATAGGAGACTCATTTTTCACCACAAAATAAGCATCTGTTATTTGGTTTGAGTTATATTCATTAGTTTTAAAATTAGCTTTCAAATATTTTGAATATAAAACAGTTTAATAACCTATATTTAATGAGTTAATAACATTCCATTTATATTATCATCTTATTCCCATGTATGATTTGAAAATTTTGAATTCTAATATGTAACAGGCAATTCAAGGTGTGGAATAAAGTAAAAATAAGAAATCTAAATCATATCAAAGCATATTAGCAATAAAAAAGCAAAAATCAATACAGAAGAAAAGGGTAGTACATAAAGCAGGATAAAGGAATCAATAACAGTGGATTATAGTATACAATTGTGGATGGCTACAGGAAAATCCACTTGAGTTATACAGTGATACTAAATAGAGCCAACAAATAACTACTGCACATGTGATTTAAATAAAATTTAAAGGAAATTACAAACAATAATGGCAAAATTTAAAATAAGAGTATAGACAAAAGAATATCAAAATGATAACACTTTCTGAAGCATTTCAGAAAAATTTTTTTGAAAATTTCAGGCCACCAAAAATGAAATGAAACTGTGTGGGTTCTAAACCACATAAATTAGATATTACTAATTAGGTATTAATTATTTTATATGAACTTATTAATGTTGTTGCTGTTGTTCAGTCTCTTAGTTGTGTCTGACTCTGAACCCCAAGGACTGCAGCATGCCAGGCTTCATTGTCTTTCGCCATCTTCCAGAGCTTGCTCAAATTCATGTCCATTGAATCAGTGATGCCATCTAGCCACCCTCATCCTCTGTTGTCCCCTTCTCCTCCTCCCTTCAACCTTTGCCAGCATCAAGGTCTTTCTAATGAGTCAGCTCTTTGCATCAGGTGGCCAAAGTCACCTTCAGCATCAGTTCTTCCAATGAATATTCAGGGTTGAATACCTTTAGGAATAACTCGTTTAATCTCCTTGATTAAACTTTCAAGAGTGTTCTCCAACACCATTGTTCAAAAGTATCAATTCTTTGGCGCTCAAATTTCTTTCTGGTCCAACTCTCAAATCCATACATGACTACTGGAAAAACCATAGTTTTGATTATATGGACCTTAATATAAATTGTTCCAGTTATTTATTTCTGCATTTAAAAACTCACCACAAAATTAGTTGATTAAAGCAACAGTAATTATGTCACTCTTCTCTATAGTCCTGGTGGGAGCTGATTTGTTTGCAGTTGGATGCTTTTTATTTAGTTTTGCTTGTGGTGCCAATCAGATGGTGACTCAGTCTGGAATGATCCCAAAGGCTTCCTTTCTTACGTGTGTCCACATGAGCTGGGCTTCCCTTACACCAGAGTGGCTGAGTTTCCAGAATAAGCTTCCCAAAGAGAATCAGGGTGTGTGCCCTATATGGACCTTGGAAGTCATGATATCCCTTTCCACTGTAGTACAGACATTCGTAAGAGGACATGTAGAGCCCATGTCTCAAATGGAAAGAGTGTCATTTAAAAGATGACCATTGTAAAAGCAAATTGGATGAAAAATTTGGTTGCCACCATCTTGGACATACAATATACCTCATGGATCATAAATTTCCTTATTATTTTAACTTTGCTGCATGTAATAAAATATCTACCCAGGCTTATGTAATGAAAACATCAGCATTTACCTCAAAGAATTTTAATATAGAGCCTGAAGTTTTACATGCTCACAGGTTATGAATTAGAGTAGCCAGATGTTATGCATTTGCCTAGATATTTAAGGTATGAGAAAGAAGCTGTTTAAGGTATGAGCTGTCTCTATCAGACCTGAACACATATTACTCTCCCTCTCATTCATTGCATTCAACCAGGGTCTTTTGGTTCCTCTGAAAGTTCAAGATGGTCGTCACATCATGGCCTCTATATTGGTTCATTCATCCCTGTAATCTTGCATAGGTAGTTCCTTCTCATATTTTGTTTTCTGCTCATAGATCAACACTCACATGGCAATCCTAGATTCTACCTCTGCCCCAGGTAGTTTTTACTTGTTATTGTATTACCTTCTTTTCCTGATATTATCTATACTTACCCCCCACCTTTGCATTAGATTGAAATCTCAATGAAGGTAGTTTATCACGTTCAAGCTAGAACATTGCCTGCACGGAGAAAGCTTCAGAAAACCGTTTGAGGAGGAGTAAATGGATCAACCAATGGCTAAACTGACTCATATATGAATACCTTGGGCAGCTTTAATTTGGGGGAGGGAGGCGTCTTTTTTTCCTTGGGCTTCCCTGATGACTCAGAGTAAAGCCTCTGCCTGCAATGCAGGAGACCAAGGATCCATCCCTGGGTCGGGAAGATCCCCTGGAGAAGGAAATGGCTACCCACTCCAGAATTCTTGCCTGGAGAATTCCAAGGACAGAAGTCTGTGGGATCACAAAAGTTCAAACCGGCTGAGCGACTAACACTTTTTGTCTTTCTTAAATGATCATAAGTCTGGAAACCTTCCACTTCCAGATGTGCATGTTTCCATTCTGCTATTCTGAGGTCACACAGAAAGCAATGAATTCTTTCTTATGTTACCCTGTACCTCAAAAATTTGAAAACAGTGTCCTGTCTCATTTAAATCTTCACTTTAAATATTGTGTATGGTTTTAAATACTTTTAATGTGACAGGTTTCTAATCCTCTTGTCATCTTTGACACATATCTCTGGAAGTTTTCAGTTTCAAATGACAAATTTAAAGTGTCTGCTCCCAGTAAAACATAATATTTTAGGTAATGGCTCACCAGCTGAGGCTATAATAACACAGCACTTCCCTTATTAGGGGTTCTATATTTTTACTGATGTAGAATCAAATATTTTGCCTTTTCTGAGGAAACACATTTCACAAGGAACCAAGAATATATTTCCATTTTTATTTATTTATTTTGCCAAAGTGAAAATCAGTTTCCCTCACTTAATTGTCAAGTATCAGAATTTTAGGGGCTTTTACAACTGACATTTAGGAACCAAGAAAACAAAAGTTATTCTAAATAGGTTGCAGTTCTAAAATAAATACAGAGGATTGACACAAAATGAGATCATGCTGTTTTCACATCTGAGATCAAAAGAAGCTTCCAAATAATTCATAAGGCTTCTGATTTAATGCCATATGGCTGGTATCTCTGAAATAACCAGCTTGAACTTCCTGTTTAAAAATGATAAAGACCTTCAAAAACAGACATGAAAGCAACTAAACCTAAAATTGATTAAAAACCAATTGGTAGAATTAGTTAAATCTGTAATAATTATTTGGCTCAACTATGTGGGTTAGGTCTCTCTTTTCTCATAGTTCTACCCATATTTTGACTCAACATTCTGTAATTTCTAGAACTATTGATAAGAGTACCAGCCCAGTGGTCAGACTGTCTGGATTAAAATAATAGGTTTACCATTTATTACATTACTGATTTTTGAGGCAAGTTATATAGCATCTTGATGCCTTGGTTTCCTCTTTGTAAAAGAAGAGTATTAATAGAATCAAATCATAAACTCATACAAAGTGTTGAAAATAAGAGGCAGATGACTCCACCATAAAGCAAGAGCTCATTAAAAGTGGGCTAATAAGAGTCATGTTATTATAGAACACAAGTTTTTAATTTGCTTAAAAATATCTTCAGTGTCTTTCCACTTGGCTAAGGAACTCACATTTTCAGCACCAGAATATTAGAGTTCTGTTGCTACAGTAATAAGAAGTTACCTACTTACTCCAGTGTTCTTGCCTGCAGAATTCCCTGGACAGAGGAGCCTGGAGGCCTACAGACCATGGGGGTCTCAGAGGTGTATAGGACTGAGCAACTAACACTTTCACTTTCACTATGGAGGTATCTGGATTACTGCCTCCACTATCATCACCACCACTACTGTCACATTTCAAACCTCTGATCTCCTGCAGATTCTCACTTGTATTAATATGAATGTCACTGGAAGCTGGTTAGAAATTTAAACTATTAGCCCAATCCAAGATCTATTAATTCAGAATCAGCCTTTTATTAAGACCTCAAGTTTATTCCTGTGCTTATCAATACATCAGAAACTGTGATGCATTACTTCCAGCCAAAGACTGGTTGAAAGAAATAGATCTGCAAATATGAAACAGTAACATTTTTTTCCAGTAGAAAAGCCAGATGTGTAGGTTTGGAGCCAAAAGTAAGTGGTGCATTCTGTTGTTGTTGTTCAGTTGCTCAGTCATGTCTGCTTATTTGTGACCCATGGATTGCAGCATGCCAGGCATCCCTGTTCCTCACTATCTCCTAGAGTTTGCCCAAGTTCATGTCCATTGAGTCAGTGATGCTACCATTCTAGTTGGTGTGTCTGTGCATGCATGCCAAGTCACTTTAGTCATGCCCAACATTTTGTGACCCTATGGACTGTAGCCTGCCAGGCTTCCCTGTCTTTCACCATCTCGTGGAACACTCTGAGATCAAAGTTTCTCCTTTATTTTATTTGTCCATTCTTTAGGAATGCAAGAGGGATTGTTTAAAGCTAGAAACTGATCATTTGATCTAGTTCCAGATATTGGAAGGGGATTTGAGTTGCAACCAGTTAGATAGTAATTAGAAGGAAAAGATATAGAAGAGTTGTTGTTGTTTAGTTGCTAAGTTGTGTCCATCTTTTTGTGATTCTATAGACCATAACCCACCAGCCTCCTCCATCCAGGGGTTTCCCAGGCAAAGATACTGGACTGAGCTGCCAAAATCTCCAAGGGATTTTCCCAACCCAGGGATTGAATCTACATCTCCTGCATTGGCAGGCAAGTTCTTTGCCACTGAGCTACCTGGGAATCCCATATTGAAAAGTATGTTGAAAAGTACTGTCTGTATGTTTTTATAAATGCCTGGTGGTTCATGGGGAATGCAAAGAGTCGGACACGACTGAGTGACTGAACTGAACTGAACTGGATAAATTTTTCACAACAGATGCAACACTTAAAAATTAATAACTGGAAGAGAGCCTGGAACACAGGAGACACGAAATAAATATATGTTGAAATCAACTGAAAAGTGAAAATAGAAAAATACAAAGAACAAGACCGTCTTTTGGACTTTAGGAAGCTCTCTTTGGTGGCAAGAACAGAAAATTATAACAGAATGCCATAAGCACAGGAAAACTCTTGTGGGAACTCTTGTGAGAACTCTTATGGGTAGTTCATCCAACTTGGTCCATATGGGTGCGAGAGGGATGTTTGTAAATGAGAACATTTCACTTGAGTTTAAAAGGTATGATTATTGTTTATAGAGATGGGAGAGAAAGTAGTAATATTTCAGGAAAATCAATGTAAACTTTCTTATGAGTCATGTATGAAAAGGAGCAGCTGGAGACATCTTTGGAGAAATATCAGAGTCCATAGCATGGAGCTTTTTGCATGATATCTCAAAGAACTTGTGTGTAACAGGGTGATAGTGTAAGTCATTTTAGAGGAGGCCTTGCAGTGTGTCAATGAGAAAAATGCAATGGTTAGTTTTTTGGTTATGTATAGTAATATAATAATAACACCAAATTGTAGTATGTACTGGTCATGTGGGCTTCGCAGGTAACTCAGTGGTAAGGAATCTGCCTGCAATGCAGGAGACATGGGTTACATCGCTGGGTCAGAAGGTCTACTGGAGAAGGAAATATCAACCCAGTCTAGTATTCTTGCCTGGGAAATCCCCTGGACAGAGGGCTACAGTCCATGTGTTCAAAAAGAGTTGGACATGACTGAGCAGCTCAGCACACATGCACTGTCAATGTATCAGGTATGAGATGTACCTGACATCCTTTTCCATCAGAGTATTTTAGATATCACTATATCACTCCATTGCTTTCTTGTTTCTAGAGTTGCTATTGAGAATCTCAAGTCATTCTGATCTGATCCTTCTATGTGACCTTAATTTTTCCCTAGTTGCATCTTAAATATTCTCATTATGAAGAGTGCTCTGATATTCCATAATCATGTGCTTTTGCAACAGAACTTGGGGTTGGTTTATTTTCATTAGTTGTAGTAATCACTCAGTGATAGCTTTCAATCTGAAGATATGGTTCTGGAAAATCGTCTATGATTTTATCCCTTATATTTTCTCTCTAATCTCCTTTTGGAAGTGCTAAGCCCTGTATGCAGGATTTTCTGAGCTGATCTTCTAATATAATTATTTTAATCTCATATTCTCCATCTCTTTTGCTTGATTTTCTTAAATATTTCAATGTTTTTATTAATTTTCTATTGAGTTTTCATTTCTATTATCATGTGCTTAATCCCAGGGCTCCTTTTAATTTTTGAAGAATTTCTCACATTATGACATCAGAGTTGCAGTACCTTTTCTTATATTTCTGAAGATATTAGCAACAACATTTTATTCCTTGTGTAACTTTTGTTTCCATACTGCTTCTGGTCTGTTTACTTTTATTTTATTTTTGGGTTAGAGACTTTCCTTAGATGTCTGATAATTCTTGATTGTCAGCTTATATTTAACAGTAAAAATATTTTTAAAACCTGGCATCAAATTCTGAACACAAAGTGATGCTTGATAACCTTGGCATTTGCTGTAGGCTGATATCCGTAGGGTTTTAGAGGGTGATTTTTCATCTCAGAGTATTTGGGTCGTTATTCTTGACTGATCAGTTTTTGCATAGAAGAGGTGCAAACTTTTTTTGCTTCAAACTCTGGGTCAGAGAGTTAAGTATAATATCCAGAATTCTGAAAGAGCAGAGAGATGTTATAGAAGAGGTGTGAGGTTTTAACTTTCCACACTAGTGTTTTGCTTTGTTTCAGTTTGATAATACTACATATTCAACTATTCTAGAAATCTTTCAAATTCAACATTGTTTATGCCTTCAAGTGGCATAGAGTGAAAAAAAGGTTTCTAAATGCTTCTCAGACATTTTTGCATCTGTCCCTCCTTATTTTAGTCACATCTCTTCACCATCAGATGAGACTAGGATGTGTCATATCCCTTACTAGAACTAGATGTCCTCATGCCAAGTCTATTATCATTAATGAAAATAATAATAAATTTTCTTAAGGCTGACTTTAATGCAAAAATTATGCTTGGTTACCAGAAATCTATAAGTATTCATGTGTATTTGAGTTTGTAAAACTTTCACAGTTATACTGCTTAATTTCTCTTTTTTTAATTTAGAGCAATCTATAATGAGAACCTAAGCTGTAGAAAATTAACATACAAAAGGCAGTATATTTGTAAAGCTATACCAGCAAGTACTAGCAATTTACAGACATATTGAGTACCTTGTGAATTAATGCAGTTAGAATTATTGTAGACTAAGACAAAAGCATAAGAAAAATATTGATTAAAGTGTGAAAAGCAAAACTTTTGTTAATAAAATGTCTTTCATGTTGTTAACGTGGAAAATCATGAGAGTGCGCGGTATAAATTTGTATTTTAAGTGTAAGTGGACTAAGATATCAATATTGTTGTGTAAATTAAATTGTATAAATTGCATAGAACATTTGCATTTTATGGAGATTTTAATTCAGAAACAAAACTATACATAAAATTGCATATGGGGAATTTTAATGAAACACAAAAAAGTATTTTATACTGAGTTTTAAGTGACAGGATGCTGATAAAACAGAAGACACTAAAAGTAATTACTGGAGGTGGTAAAAAATGTTCTGGTTTAAGCAATAGTTGTAATGCTGTACAAAGGGGCAAATGACTAGGGAGTGAAATTAAATGCAATTGCACATCTCTCTTTCTGTTTCAGAGAGATAGGCATTTACAACTGGATCACGAAATGGATTGAGAACTAAAAGGAAATCTGAGATAAATGAGAAGGCAAGCATGAGACGTAGTGTAATATGAATTCTTACAAAAGGCTCCTGCAGAATTTATAAAATGAGAAGCTGGGATTTGCTCATGTAACTTCAAAGTAAACAAAATGTGAGTTTAAAGTCAAAGTCAAGGGGAAAAAAAAGGAGCCCTTTTGGAGTAAACAGTGGCCATCGGTGTGTTTATGGATGTAAAATGTGTGGAGATGAGCTAAGTTTTCGAAATGAAAATAATCAGGAAAAGTTGATGGATGATCAAACAGATGTAAATGAGCATAGATACCTGAGCTTGAAAGTGTTCCAGATCAAGAAGAGGCTTTGATTTTGAAGTATCTAAACTGTATATAAAATCATTTAAATGAGCTCTTGGGTCATCCCCAAGTTCACAGGGAATATGGAGTCAATTAGAGATGACTTATCACAATTAATTTATACATTTCAGAATCTTTCTACACACACACATTATCACTACATGAGCTTCTGTGAAATAAGCAACAGCATTAAAACCATAAAACATCCCTACTCTCCACAGAGTTAGAGATTTGGGGGATATAATTGCCAGAAGCACAAATTAAATTGTAGTAAGTGAAAAAAAAAAAAAAAGTGAATGTAACTATTCTGTTAAGCAGTTTGAAAAGAGGTTGAATTGGACTATGGCAAAGATCTGTTGTTTTTGTGTCTCAGTCATGTCCAATTTTTCTGTGACCACAGGGACTGCAGCCCACCAGGCTCTTCTGTCCAAGGGATTTCCCAGGCAAGAATACTGGAGTAGGCTGCCATTTCCTTTCCAGGGGATCTTCCAGACATAGGGATCAAAGTTGCATATCCTGCATTGAAGGTGAAATCTTTATCACTGAGCCACCAGGGAAGCCCCATCAAGACATTAAAGAATTTTATTAAAGATATGTACCTATCTCTTTCAGCCTCTGAACTGATTCCAGTCTTTGAATTGACTTCAGTTCAGCTCAGTTCAGTCACTCAGTCGTGTCTGACTCTTTGCAACCCCAGGAGTTGCAGTACGCCAGGCCTCCCTGTCCATCACAAACTCCCGGAGTTCACTCAAACTCACTTCCATCAAGTCGATGATGCCATCAAGCTATCTCATTCTATGTCAACGCCTTCTCCTCCTGCCCTTAATCCCTCCCAACATCAGAGTCTTCCCCAGTGAATCAACTCTTTGTATGAGGGGGCTAAAGTATTGGAGTTTCAGCTTTAGCATCATTCCTTCCAAAGAACATCCAGGGCTGATCTCCTTTAGAATGGACTGGTTGGATCTCCCTACAGTCTATGGGACTCTCAAGAGTCTTCTCCAAAACCACAGTTCAAAAGCATCGATTCTTCGGCACTCAGCTTTCTTCACAGTCCAACTCTAACATCCATGCCTGACCACTGCGAAAACAATAGCCTTGACTAGACGGACCTTTGTTGGCAAAGTAATGTCTCTGCTTTTGAATATGCTGCCTAGGTTGGTCATAACTTTTCTCCCAAGGAGTAAACATCTTTTAATTTCATGGCTGCAGTCACCATCTGCAGTGATTTGGGTGCCCCCAAAATAAAGTGTGACACTGTTTCCACTGTTTTCCCACCTATTTCCCATGAAGTGATGGGACCAGATGCCATGATCTTCATTTTCTTTTTTTTTTTTCCCACAGTAAATTTTATTTTTATTTTATTTTTATTTTTTGTTTTATTTTTTATTTTTTAATTTTTTAATACTTTATTCTACATTACAATACTGTATTTGTTTTGCCATACATTGACATGAATCAGCCACAGGTGTCCACGATCTCCCAATGCCAAAGCCCCCTCCCACCTCCCACCCCACATCCACTCCCTGAATCATCCCGTGCACCAGCCCCATGCATCCTGCATCCTATATTGAACAGAGACTGGCGCTTCATTCTTACAAGATAGTCATGATCTTCATTTTCTGAATGTTGAGCTTTAAGCCAACTTTTTCATTTTCCCCTTTCACTTTCACCAAGAGGCTTTTAGCTCCTCTTCACTTTCTGCCATAAGGGTGGTGTCATCTGCATATCTGAGGTTATTGATATTTCACCCATGCGGTCTGGTATTCCCATCTCTTTCAGAATTTTCCACAGTTTATTGTGATCCATACATTCAAAGGCTTTGGCATAGTCAATAAAGCAGAAATAGATATTTTTCCGGAACTCTCTTGCATTTTCCATGATCCAGCGGATGTTGACAATTTGGTTTTTGGTTCCTCTTTCTTTTTAAAACCAGCTTGAATATCTGAAAGTTCACATATTGCTGAAGTCTGCCTTGGAGAATTTTGAGCATTATTTACTAGCATGTGAGATGATTGCAACTGTGTGGTAGTTTGAGCATTCTTTGGCATTGCCTTTCTTTGGGATTGGAATGGAAACTGACCTTTTCCAGTCCTGTGTCCACTGCTGAGTTTTCCAAATTTGCTGGAATATTGAGTGTGGCACTTTCACAGCATCATCTTTCAGGATTTGAAATAACTCAACTGGAATTCCATCACCTCCACTAGGTTTGTTCGTAGTGATGCTTTCTAAGGCCCACTTGACTTTACATTCCAGGATATCTGTCTCTAGGTTAGTGATCACACCATCATGATTATCTGGGTCATGAAGATCTTTTTTGTACAATTCTTCTGTGTATTCTTGCAACCTCTTCTTAATATCTTCCGCTTCTGTTAGATCCATACCATTTCTGTCGTTTATCGAGCCCATCTTTGCATGAGATGTTTCCTTGGTATCTCTGAGTTTCTTGAAGAGATCTCTAGTCTTTCCCATTCTGTTGTTTTCCTCTATTTCTTTGCATTGATCACTGAAGAAGGCTTTCTTATCTCTTCTTGCTGTTCTTTGGAACTCTGCATTCAGATGCTTATATCTTTCCTTTTCTCCTTTGCTTTTCACTTCTCTTCCTTTAACAGCTATTTGTAAGGCCTCCACAGGCAGCCATTTTGTTTTTGCATTTCTTTTCCATGGGGATGATCTTGATCCCTGTCTCCTATACAATGTCATGAACCTTATTCCATAGTTCATCAGGCATTCTATCTATCAGATCTAGGCCCTTAAATCTATTTCACACTTCCACTGTGTAATCATAATTATAATTGGATTGCCTTACCTTTCTAGGCAGTTCTATCCATGTGGTGGGATTATAGACCTAACTTCAGCAACAAGTCCTATCTCCATGGTTTATGAACAAATCGATGCTTAAAAAAAAAAAAAAAAAAAAAAAGGCCAATACATCATTTACATTGTTAACCAAGGGAGAATTAACTCCCTGTTTTATTTTTTTCAGATGGTATAGTTCTTTCTGTTACTTGCACACCTCAGAGAGATTTCAAGTTCAGTTCCTGACCACCACAATAAAAACAAATGGAAAAATAAAAGGAGTCAGAGAGATTTTGGTTTCCCAGTGAATATAAAATACAGCATATTATACTCTGTGAAAAGAAGAGAAGTGAAATGCAAAGGAGAAAAGGAAAGATATAAGCATCTGAATGTAGAGTTCCAAAGAATAGCAAGAAGAGATAAAAGCCTTCTTCAGTGATCAATACAAAGAAATAGAGGAAAACAACAGAATGGGAAAGACTAGAGATCTCTTCAAGAAACTTAGAGATACCAAGGAAACATCTCATGCAAAGATGGGCTCGATAAAGGACAGAAATGGTATGGATCTAACAGAAGCGGAAGATATTAAGAAGAGGTGGCAAGAATACACAGAAGAATAGTACAAAAAGATCTGCATGACCCAGATAATCATGATGGTGTGATCACTATTATAGAGCCAGACATCTTGGAATGTGAAGTCAAGTGGGCCTTAGAAAGCATCACTACGAACAAAGCTAGTGGAGGTGATGGAATTCCAGTGGAGCTGTTTCAAATCCTGAAAGATGATGCTGTGAAAGTGCTGCACTCAATATGCCAGCACATTTGGAAAACTCAGCAGTGGCCACAGGACTGGAAAAGGTCAGTTTTCATTCCAATCCCAAAGAAAGGCAATGCCAAAGAAAGCTCAAACTACCGCAAAATTGCACTCATCTCACACACTGGCAACGTAATGCTCAAAATTCTCCAAGGCAGACTTCAGCAATACGTGAACCATGAATTTCCTGATGTTCAAGCTGGTTTTATAAAAGGCAGAGGAAAGAGAGATCAAATTACCAGCATCCGCTGGATCCTGGAAAAAGCAAGAGAGTTCCAGAAAACATCTATTTCTCCTTTATTGACTATCCCAAAGCCTTTGACTGTGTGGATCTCAATAAACTGTGGAAAATTCTGAAAGAGATGGGAATACCAGGCCACATGACTGGCCTCTTGAGAAACCTATATGCAGGTCAGGAAGCAACAGTTAGAACTGGACATGGAACAATAGACTGGTTCCAAATAGGAAAAGGAGTACATCAAGACTGTATATTGTCATGCTGTTTATTTAACTTATATGTAGACTACATTACGAGAAACACTGGGCTAGAGAAAGTCCAAGCTGGAATCAAGATTGCTGGGCGAAATATCAATAACCTCAGATATGCAGATGACACCACCCTTATGGCAGAAAGTGAACAAGAACTAAAAGGCCACTTGATGAAAGTGAAATAGGATAGTGAAAAAGTTGACTTAAAGCTCAACATTCAGAAAACTAAGATCATGGCATCCGGTCCCATCACTTCATGGGAAATAGATGGGGAAACAGTGGAAACAGTGTCAGACTTTAATTTTGGGGGCTCCCAAATCACTACAGATATTGATTGCAGCAATGAAATTAAAAGACGTTTAATCCTTGGAAGAAAAGTTATGACCAACCTAGATAGTATATTCAAAAGCAGAGACATAACTTTGCCAACAAAGGTCTGTCTAGTCAAGGCTATTGTTTTTCCTGTGGTCATTCATGGATGTGAGAGTTGGGCTGTGAAGACAGCTGAGTGCCAAAGAATTGATGCTTTTGAACTGTGGTTTTGGAGAAGACTCTTGAGAGTCCCATGGACTGCAAGGATATCTAACCAGTCCATTCTGAAGATCAGCCCTGGGATTTCTTTGGAAGGAATGATGGTAAAGCTGAAACTCCAATACTTTGGCCACCTCATGAGAGGAGTTGATTCATTGGGGAAGACTCTGATGCTGGGAGGGATTGCAGGCAGGAGGAAAAGGGGATGATAGAGGATGAGATGGCTGAATGGCATCACTGACTCGATGGACGTGAATCTGAGTGAACTCCGGGAGTTGGTGATGGACAGGGATGCCTGGCGTGCTGTAGTTCATGGGGTTGCAAAGAGTCGGACATGACTGAGCGAATGAATTGAACTGAACTCATACTTTGTACATGCATGCTAAGTTGCCTCAGTTATGTCTGACTCTATGGCCTTGTGGACTACAGCCCACCAGGCTTCTCTGTCCATGGGATTCTCCAGGCAAGGACACTACAGTGGATATTTGTTACCTTCTCCAGGGGATCTTCCCGACCCAGGAACTGAATCCAAGTCTCTTATATCTCCTGCATTGGCAGGAGGGTTCTTTACCACTAGCGTCATCTGGGAAGCCCATATTACATCTTACTGTAGACTATTAAGTGTTCAGTAGCATTATGTCTAAAAAATTAATGTATATACCCTAATTGAAAGATGCTTTGTTGCTAAAAAATTCTGACCTGTTTGTGACAATGCAGGGATACCACAAATCTTCAATTTGTAAAATTAAAAAAAAATGATATCTGTGAAACACAATAAAATAAAGTGTGCCTCTACTTTTTACTACTGTAGAGCTGGAGAATAGTGAAATGACTTTCCACAAACAGAATAGACTGCAACCAGTACTTAGGGGACACTAACCATGGGCCAGGTACTCTGCTACAGGTGCATCGATGAAAAAGGCACAAAATTTCTATTCATGGAGCCAAGGAAATCAGTTAAAGAAGTCAGAATATAATAATCATCAAAAAGACATACATTATGTAATCTTTTAGAAGGTGATAGATACTTTGCAAAGAAGTGATAAAGAGTTATGTTGAAGAAAAGGGCTTCAGAGTACAGGGATTTGCAATTTGGGGGCTGGCACTTTAAATATAGAGCCTAGGGCAGGACTCGCTGAGAAAGATTTGCCAGGCAAGACTTGCATGGAAGTGAGAGGTGGCCACTGGGATATCTAGAGAGCAGCATTCCTTTCAGGCCTAAGAGAGGAACCTCTCTGACCGTGGCAGAGGGATAGCACGAGTGCTACTGTGGGTAGAATGGGAGAGTGAAGAGATGTCAGATACTGCAACTCATGTCTGACTTTGACTTTATTCTGAGTGACATGTGGAAGCTTTAGAAGGTTTTGAATAGAGGAATGACATAATCCAAATTGTGTTTTTAAAAGATCTACTCTGGCTGCTCTATCAAGACTAAATTGCACATGGACAGAGAAGCAGGGAGACCTGTTATTAGGAAACTGAGTAATCTAAGAGCAAACTGATGGTGTCTTGGACCAAGATACATCCAGAGTATTCCGTTTCTTGAAGAGATACTGAGCAAGCACAGAACACATGCATATTGTAACAGTCTGGATTACAGCTTCTGTTTAATTTGACTGATACTTTGTGGAGAGTAAAATGTAGCATTTTATCCTGAACAATTATAAGACTTTATTATAATGTACCTAGTTATTCATAACAGCTGATCACGGCTTTACTAATAAAATTCTATACAATTATACAGGGCTTTCTTCTATCATTCTTTATACAAATTTATGTTCTTCCATTATTCTGTGAAATAAGGAACCCAGGCATTATCAACACTTTTTATAAGTAGAGAAATGGACGATCACCATAATTAAGTGCCTCGCTCAACTCAAGGGATTTTCAAGAATTCAAAATGTCAAGGAACACTGAAAAGGAATCCATTTCATCTTGTTGTTTTCTCTTATGTAGCTTTTTTCTTGTCAACATGTCATTTGTATGAAGTTATGCAGTTGCTATCCATTTTCTTACACTCCTTCTAACACCTTCAAGTTCAACTCTTTTGAATGCTTTTCTAAGAACAATCCTCTTGCTTGGCAAATGTGCAGCCCTTCTATCTTCTTTGCCCTCTGATGGAATTTAGAAGATTTAACGGAGAACTTTTTCTCTCTCTTTTTGTCCTAAACCCTCTCTCTCTTTGCTTTCCATCTTGGTTCCAACTATCTAATCTGAGGTGCTACAGAGCTATCTAGATTTTCAATTGAAAACCAGTGTACTACATTCATCTAATTTTAACCACAATATCTGCAACAGCCAAGTTCAGCTCACTTCCATGCATACAATTCCCTGGAGAAGGAAATCACAACCCACTCCAATATTCTTGTCTGGAGAATCCCATGGACAGAGGAGTCTGGTGGGCTACGGTCCACAGAGTCACAAACAGACGGACACAACCAAAGCTACTTAGCGCTAACCTTAGGTGATGGGAACTTGAATGCTTCACTACTACCTTAGGAATATTAACAGTGATTTTGTAAGTGCTATTAAAATTAACTTTTCCCATTTCTGGGGTCTGACTTTTGATATTAATTGTCTCTCAGTTGTTTGTGATTTCAAATGTTGGATTATATTTGATTCTAGCTGGTCATTCAATCACTTTACTGACCTTGACTTTCAGACTACTCTGAGTCAAACATTCTCCTTTATTTTCATTTCCATCAAACTGGACCCGATACTCATTAGCTCATACTGATTTATTTTGACAATATCACTGATGATTTCCTGACTTCAAGACAATGTGTAATACTGCCCTTCATACTGCATCCAGAAACCCTGTGATGACATTTCCCCCTACAACAGCAAACTTAAGTAGTTCTGGTTCTCAGCTGCATAACTAATTTGATATCAATTTACTTCTAAAAAATTGTCTTACCAGTCCCATAGACTGGACGAGAGAAGGGCAGTAGGAAACTAAAGTCTGTTGCTGCTGTTGTTCAGGTGCTCAGTAGTGTCTGACTTTCTTCAACTCCATGGACTGCAGCACACCAAGCTTCCCTGTCCTATACCTTCTCCAGGAGTCTGCTCAAACTAATGTCATTGAATCGATGATGCTATCCAAACATACCATCCTCTGTTGCCTCTTTATCCTCCTGCCCTCAATTTTTTTCAACATCAGGGTCTTTTCCAATGAGGCGGCTCTTTGCATCAGGTGGCCAAAGTATTGGAGCTTCAGTATTGGTTTTACCAATGAGTATTCAGTGTTGATATCCTTTAGGACTGTCTAGTTTGATCTTCTTGGAGTTCAAGGGACTCTCAAGAGTCTTCTCCAGCACCACAGTTCAAAAGCATCAATTCTTCAGTGCTTAACCTTCCTTATGGTCCAACTCTCTCATCTGTACATGACTACTGGAAAAACCACAGCTCTGACTGTATGGACCTCGGTCAGCCAAGTGATGTCTTTCTTCTTTTTAATACACTGTCTAGGTTTGTCATAGCTTTCCTTTTAAGGAGCCAGCTGCAGTTGAATTTTAATTAAATGGCTGTTCAATTTTAATTTTGTGGCTGCAGTCACCTTCAGCAGTGATTTTGGAACCTAAGAAAATAAAATGTTTGTGAAATGGCAACTGCCTGCTGGTCATATAAGACAAGGAAGATCATAAGAAAGGGACTTTGAAAAGATTGTATAGTACATGGTATAGTCACTTCACAGAGAAGTTGTTGAAGTTGACATGGTGATGTGTCATGCATTAGAGAAAACAGAAATAGCTTTTCTGAAAAGTGAAATCAGATGGCAAATGCTAGCATAATTAGTTCATTTTGTTCTGCTTCTGGCAATGTGGAAGGATGAGTTTGAAACATACATAAACAGTAAAGGAACATTCTCTCATGTTAGGCCTTCGGATCTTCAAAGTTGTAAACTGAAACAGGATTCACAAACTTATAACCTTGGTCTGAGCTAATGCTGAAAATGAGGCAGACTCATAAGGGGACTCTCATCAGTTCTAAGATCAGTGTGTTAGTTAGGTTTAGAAGAATTATTGGGCTTCCCTAGTAGCTCAAATGGGAAAGCATCCACCTGCAATGCAGGAGACCAGGTTCAATCCCTGGATGAGGAAGATCCTCTGGAAAGGGAAATGGCAACCCACTCCAGTATTCTTGCCTAGAGAATTTCATGGACAGAGGAGCCTGGTGTGCTATGGTCCATGGGGTCACAAAGAGTCCAGACATGGCTGAGCGACTAACACAGGCACACACTGAGGAATGATTAGAAGTTCAACATGGAAGCAGGTACATTTCAAGGAGCTAATGAGTTTAATGTGGAAAGTAATCAGGTTTTCATACTCACTCTAGAAAAAAAGAAAAATATCTCAGTAGGGTTTTAGAAAAAAATATATCTGTGATATCCTAGATCTTTTCATAATTATTACCCCATATTTGGCATGTACTGCCTATTATTTCCTTTAAAATTCATTTCCTAATAAAATTTTGTAACAAATGTATGTTGTGTATGGGTGTATATGTGTATGTGTGTGTGAAGGAGAGAAAAGCAGAAACACATAAAAATGGAAGGGAGACATTGAAAAAAATTCTACTTCCCACAAAAATGTTTTGTAGGGAGATTGAAGATAAGTGTACATATGATAAATCTGTAACAGCATAACTTACGTCAAAGATGCTGAAACATTCAGTTTAGTCTAGTCTCTCAGTAGCTACCCCATGGACTGCAGCATGCCAGGCTCCCCTGTTCATCACCAACTCCCGGGGTTTGCTCAAACTCAGGTCTATTGAGTCAGGGATGCTATCCAACTTTCTCATCCTTTGTCATCCCCTTCTCTTCAATCTTTCCCAGCATCAAGGGCTTTTCCAATGAGTCAGTTCTTCACATCAGGTGGCCAAAGTATTGAAATTTTAGTTTTAGCATCAGTCCTTCCAGTGAATATTCAGAACTAATTCCCTTTAGGACTGACTGTCTCTTTGTAGTCCAAGGCATTCTCAGGAGTCCCTTGGAATATTAATTAAGTTGATCTCAAGTGACCTGGCCTGCAGTGGCAAGGTCAAACCTTTGAAGAAGGTTTCAGTTCACAGCCAGAGACTGAGGTAGGGTGACAGCAGTGGTCAGCAACAAGGGCCCTGACCCTTTGGCTTTGCAGAAGGAGTTCCCACAGAGAGTAATGAAACAAGTAAAGTTTATTAGAGGGCAAAGAGTGCAATACATGTGGATAGACACACAGGTGAACTCAGAAGAGAGAGTCATGCCCTCATGGTAGTTTAAATCACTTATATAGGGGCATTCCTTTCAGGTTTCCTTTGTGTAATCATTTTGATTGACCTGACTCTGAGTCTGTATTTGGGATTTCTCAGCATCCTTCCATGTGTGTGGGCACATGTTTCAGCCTACATAGGTTCTACCAAAGAGACCTATGGGTAGGCTTGACATTACTCTCCTTTTGAACACCAAGGAGCTTTCTACTTGGGAAGTCGAGCTTTCTACTTGGAAATCAAGCTTTCTTTGACTTCAAGAATGAGAAATACGTGGTCTTTTTTTTTTTTTTAAATCTGGGAAGCACCAAGCCTCTTCCCTTGATTGTCCTGCTATAAATGGAGTCACTCACCAGTGTACAATGCAGTTAGGTGTCTATTGTGTACTGTGAGGAAATATCACCTATTTTCTCACTTTATTACTATGAGGTAAAGTGAAAGTGAAAGTCACTCAGTCATGCCTAACTCTTTGTGACCCCATGGACTATACAGTCCTTGGAACTCTCCAGGCCATAATACTGGGTGGGTAGCCTTTCCTTTCTCCAGGGGATCTAGCCAACCCAGGGATTGAACTCAAGTCTCCTGCATTGCAGGCAAATTCTTTACCAGCTGAGCCACCAGGAAGCCCACGAATACTGGAATGGGTAGTCTATCCCTTCTCCAGTGGATCTTCCCCACCCAGGAACTGAACTGCATAAATCAACATAGAAGAATATTGAACGGAGGTCTCCTGCATTGCAGGTGGATTCTTTACCAGTGGAGAGACTAAGAAGAGCACTAGTCCTGAGAGCCAGCAGGCAAGAGAATTTCAGAATTCTGTTGTCCCTTAAAGAGATTCAGTTCAGTTCAGTCTCTCAGGCGTGTCCAACTCTTTGCGACCTCATGAATCGCAGCACGCCAGGCCTCCCTGTCCATCACCAACTCCCAGAGTTCACTCAGACTCGCATCCATCAAGTCAGTGATGCCATCCAGCCATCTCATCCTTGGTCGTCCCCTTCTCCTCCTGACCCAACCCCTCCCAGCATCAGAGTCTTTTCCAGTGAATCAACTCTTCGCATGAGGTGGCCAAAGTACTGGAGTTCCAGCTTTAGCATCATTCCTTCCAAAGAACACCCAGGGCTGATCTCCTTCAGAATGGACTGGTTGGATCTCCTTGCAGCCCAAGGGACTCTCAAGAGTCTTCTCCAACACCACAGTTCAAAAGTGTCAATTCTTTGGGATTAGTAGTAGCAGTTAGTAGTAGTAGTTTGTCGCTCAGTCGTGTCCGACTCTGCGACACCATGGACTGTAGCCCACCAGGCTCCTCCCTCCATGGGATTCTCCAGGCAAGAGTACTGGGTGGATATTTAAAATTAAAATAATAATAATAATAATAATAAATGGTAAACAGACCAGCTAAATGTGCATCCCTTAGGAAAGAGAAAAGGTGATACTTTTCTGTAAAGCTTCCTGGGTGAAAGAAGTGTAAGTTAATGTTGAGAACCATTGTACTGGGTGGAAATATGGACTTTAGTATATTCTAACAATTTGTGCTTACTATTTTTATAACTATCAATTCCATGTATGGTAGCCACATTTTTTGGAATATATTGGAGGCACCTTAAGAGCAGAGACTAATTTCTTATTTTTGTTTATTTTTATGTCTGTTATATCCATGGTATCTAGCACATGCTTGGTGTATAATATATTCTTATTAGAAATACTTATTTTATGAATACTCATCATTAAATGCATGATTGCATAATTCCATATCATGTTTTCTGGTCCCACTGGTATTAGTTCAGACATCTACTGAAAGACTATTTTTCTCTTTGTCCATGACTAGTTCCCTGTCTATTAACACAGGCTGAGTTAAATTCCTATAGTAACATTGATAAAACAATTCTCCAGAGTATCACTTGTGGGGTTACCCTTCAAAGCAATCAGTTCCAGGTTTATTTGTCTCCTCGAGCTGACATAACAAAATATACCAAACTGGATGGTTTAGAACAACAAAAGTGTGTGCTCTTACAGGTCTGGAGGCTAGAAGTTTGAAATTAAGATGTCAGCCATACTCCCTCTGAAGGCTCTAGCAGAGAATACTTCCTTGCCTCCTCCAGGTTCTGTTGCCTCCAGGCATTCCTCGGCTATGGCAGCCTTACTCTAGCTTCTGCCTCCGTCTTTACTCTGTAAATTCTGTGTTCTCTGCTACTTGTAAGGAGACAAATTATAGGATTTAGGCTCACCTTAAATTCAGCAATCATTTAATCTTGAGATTGTTTACTAACTCCATGTACAAACACCTTATTTCAAAAAAGTTTAAAATCTGAAGTTCTATGTGGACATGAATTTTGGGAGAATGCCATTCAACTCACTAGGATAGTCAAAGAACTAACTAGAAATTGTCTCTGTTGAAGGGTTAATGTGTTAGCACCATGCGTTCTCAGTTGCTCAGTCGTGTCTGTCTCTTTGTGACTCCATGTACTGTAGCCCATCAGGCTCTTCTGTCCATGGGATTTTCCAAGTAAGAATACTGGAATGGATTGCCATTTCCAGCTCCAAGTACCATGACAAATATGCAATAGACAGCTTTGTAAAACCAGAGAACTTCTGTTTTGAGTCATGAACTAAATGTGCTGCATTTTGACAGCCAATAAAAACACAGAAAAGCATACCTAATACCTTTTTGTCTTATTATTTCTGCAATTTTTAATTTTGCTTCAGGAAAAAATTAAATTTTTGTTAAAAATTATCATTGAATATTGTATATGCAGATGCAAGTGTTGTTTCTGTATATAAGAGCTTCATCAGGCAGATTTAGATTCATCCTTAAGACTTATAATTCAACTTCAGCTGTAAAATATCTTTTTTAGTTTGCAAGGAAAGCATATTCTTATTTCAGGTAAGAGGAAAGTGTCTTTAAAACACACTCTGTGCTGTGCTTAGTCACTCAGTTGTGTCCGACTCTTTGTGACCCCATGCACTGTAACCCGCCAGGCTACTCTGTCCATGGAATTCTCCAGGAAAGAATACTGGAGTGGGTTTCTATGCTCTCCTCCAGCTAATCTGCCCAACTTAGGGACTTAACCCAGGTCTCTTGCATTTCAGGTGGATTCTTTTAATTTCTGAGCCATAACGGAAGCCCAAGAATACTGGACTGGGTAACCTATCACTATGCCAGGGGAACTTTCCAACTCAGTAATTGAACTGGGGTCTTCTGCATCACAGGAAGATTCTTTACCAGCTGAGCAACCAGGAAGTCCAAAACAAACTCTGGAACTCACAATTCCGGAACTTTCAGGTTTGTCAATTATGTTCATTATAATAGTAAAAATGTATGTTTCATCATTAAGGATTTTAGGACATAGTGAAATGTCTTGTATTGGGCTGCTTCAAGATGGAAGAAAGAGCCTGGAATCAGAAACAGAGACACCAATGGTTTAATGGGTAGAGGGATCTTACTTGCCTGAAACAAGATTCTGGAATGCCACCCCACCATGTGTAGAGATAGAAGGCTTTCCTCCTAGGGAGTAGGGCAAGTTACCGGTTAGTGAGGGAATTAACATTAAGTCAGCTCATTGGTTATTAGGGAAATAATAATGAGAGGGACACACTCCTCACTGCCCCTTTGATAAGCTATCATAGTAGAGATGTTCAGATTTAAAGCTAGAATGATAATTATCTGGGGTCTGGGGCAGGTATAGAGGAAGGTCAGTCAGGTGAACAGGGTATAGTTGAAGTTAGGGGGTGTACAGAGAACAAGAGATCAGCCATCTTGGGGAGCTTCACCATACAAGTGGAGAGGAAAATTATGAATAGTGTACAAAGACTCACTGTCTTTTATCTTGTAAACACATCTGCGAATTAGGTATAGCTATTCATTTAAGAAACAGATTCTACTTAATTGATTGCACAAAGTTTGTGCTGTAATTCAAAACTGGAGACTTCTTAGGTCAATAAATTTGCTTTTATTTATTTAATTTATTCTACAGTATCTGTAAACAAAAAGAGGATAATGACCCTGAAATGGTATAGACATTTCAAAACTGATCTATGAAAATATTGGCAAAATCAAATTGTATTATTATCCAGTGTAAATATGGGGTTTGGGGTTGTTAAATATTGTGTGAGTGGCCTTTACGATACAGGCATAATTTTTTGTGTGTGCTTCACAAATATATATATATCAGTTCAGTTCAGTCACTCAGTTGTGTCCGACTCTTTGCGACCCCATGAATCACAGTACGCCAGGCCTCCCTGTTCATTACCATCTCTCGGAGTTCACTCAGACTCAAGTCCATCGAGTCCCTGATGCCATCCAGCCATCTCATCCTCTGTCGTCCCCTTCTCCTCCTGCCCCCAACCCCTCCCAGCATCAAGGTCTTTTCCAGTGAGTCAACTCTTCCCATGAGGTGGCCAAAGTACTGAAGTTTCAGCTTCAGCATCATTCCTTCAAAGAAATCCCAGGGCTGATCTTCCAGAATGGACTGGCTGGATCTCCTTGCAGTCCAAGGGACTCTCAAGAAGTCTTCTCCAACATCACAGTTCAAAACCATCAATTCTTCGGCGCTCAGCCTTCTTTACAGTCCAACTCTCACATCCATACATGACCACAGGAAAAACCATAGTCTTGACTAGACGGACCTTAGTCGGCAAAGTAATGTCTGCTCTTGAATATACTATCTAGGTTGGTCATAACTTTTCTCCCAAGGAGTAAGCGTCTTCTAATTTCACGACTGCAGTCACCATCTGCAGTGATTTTGGAGCCCCCCAAAATAAAATCTGACACTGTTTCCACTGTTTCCCCATCTATTTCCCATGAAGTGATGGAACCAGATGCCATGATCTTTGTTTTCTGAATGTTGAGCTTTAAGCCAACTTTTTCACTCTCCTCTTTCACTTTCATCAAGAGGCTTTTTAGTTCCTCTTCACTTTCTGCCATAAGGGTGGCATCATCTGCATATCTGAGGTTATTGCTATTTCTCCCAGCAATCTTGATTCCAGCTTGTGCTTCTTCCAGCCCAGCGTTTCTGATGATGTACTCTGCATATAAGTTAAATATGCAGGGTGACAATATACAGCCTTGACGTACTCCTTTTCCTATTTGGAACCAGTCTGTTTTTCCATGTCTAGTTCTAACTGTTGCTTCCTGACCTGCATACAGATTTCTCAAGAGGCAGGTTAGATGGTCTGGTATTCCCATCTCTTTCAGAATTTTCCACAGTTTATTGTGATCCACACAGTCAAAGGCTTTGGCATAGTCAATAAAGCAGCAATAGATGTTCTTTTTTTTTTTTTTTTTACAAACAAAGTTTGTGGCAACCCTGTCTTGAGCAAGTCTATTTGTGCCATTTTTTTCCAACAGCATTTGCTCATGTTGTGTCTCTGTATCACATTTTGGTAATTGTCATAATATCTCGAACCCTCAACTAGCAAAAAGATTATGATTTGCTGAAGGCTCAGATGATGGTTTGCATTTTTAGCAAATAAATATTTTAAAATTAAGGTAGGTACTGTTTTTATAGACATAATGCTATTGCATACTTAAAAACTTATGTATAGTATAAGCATAACTTTTCTACACACTGGGAAACCAACAAGTCTGTCTGACTTGCCTAATTTTAATATTTGCTTTATGAAGTAGTCTAAAACTAGACCCATAATATAGCTGAGGTATGCCTGTATCATCAACATCAAATCATGCATCATCATCATCATTATAACTGTAGAATATTAATATTAAAATACACTCATGAAAAATAATAGTATACTAAAATTAAGCACATTTAAAGTTATTAATTTGATGTGTAGCTTCAGCATATAACATTTATGTTCAAGCTTCAGTTAAGTATACTACATTTGTACAGATATATACAGGAAGACTCCCTGGAGAAGGACATGCCAACCCAGTCCAGTATTCTTCTCTGGAGAATCACCATGGATAGAAGAGTCTGTCCATGGGATCACAAAGAATACGACATGACTGAGTGACTAAGCAAAGCACAGCAAATATTAAATACATATCTTGCAAATATATGATTTTACATTGTTTTCTGTTAATGTTTAATAAGTAGAAAAAATTACTGATAGATTATAAAGCAAAGGCAATATCTTTAATGTTTGCCTGAAGCATTCTGATTAGGAAGAACAAGGAATTTTGTTTCTAACTCTTATAGCCTAAAGCTTGTTATAAATATGTAGGCAGTAGTTATTTAGCGAAACTAACAAAATCAAATGGTGACTATGGAAAATCAAGCACATTGTGAAAATTGTACAGCTTACAATTTGTAAAGTAAAGTAGGATATACTTGGCTTGTAGCTCAAAATAATTCATAAATGCTGAATAATAGCTTGATTAATAATCAGACAGAAGAGATAAGTAGCACATATAACTTAAAATGTTATGATTTTTGAAAAGCAAATAATAAACATAGGGAAGGCAGAGAATCATATCAGAAAAAATAAAGGTGCACAGTAGTAGAAATAAAAGATAAAATTGAATTTTAAATTTAAAAATGTAGAATGAAACAAATCACAAGATATTTGGTTATTGCCAATTTCAAGTCAACAAGAAAATCAATCCTTAGAATCTCATAAAGTTTATTTAATCATAGAAGAAGTAATTAATTAAGGACATCTTTTTCTTCCTTTAAGAATTGAATCTTTTTCTCCTTTTATGGGCTTATTTCCTTTTTATCTGTCTCTCCATTTCACATATATTCCTATTTCAGTCTGTCTTTAGGATTGAACTTAGAATCTATTTTCCTACTTCCATTTTTTTTCCCCCAAATACTTTTTGTCTTCTTTTTTAATCCTAATTTTATATACATTCCCCAAAGTAAAAATTTCCCAATAAGATTATGAAAGAATCTAATAGAAGAAATGTCCACTGGCCTCTTACAAAAGTCAAGCAGAATCAACATGAGTGCATGTTACATACTCGCATTCATTTAATATAGGTTACAGATTGTTTCAAAATGGCACATGGAAAAATTCTAATTGGAGCACCTGTACTATACATCAGTCCATTTTTCTTTCTATTTGTAAAGTTTCAAAGCTCAAAAAGTTTAGATGTTATTTAAATTTAATTATGGGTTTCCCTGGTGGCTCAGTGGTAAAGAATCCATCTACCAGTGTAGGAGATGCTGATTTAATCTTTGGTCTGGGAAGATCTCCGGGAGAAGGAAATGGCAGCCTGCTGCAGTAATCTTGCAGGAAGAGCCCTTTGGACAGAGGAGCCTGGCAGGCTACAGTCTGTGGGGCTGCAAAGAGGCGGACACTACTTAGCGACTGAACAACACATTTAATTTAATTAGGTTTAAATGTAATTTTAATTAGTCCAAGACATGTAAAAGTCATATTTATCTGTATACACATGGGAATATACACATATGTAAATACACTATATATATTTTCAACAAATGCGTGGTAATTAATAGTTTCTGCTTTTCCGTGGGATGGAGCAGTTTGCATTAAGCCAGAATTCCAAGCAAAGAAAACTAGAACACCCAGATAAAAGAGAGAAATTGTCTCTTTGAAGGTATCAGAGATCTGCAGTGACAACGCTATCTAGAGAGGCTAAAACTCCAGAGAGGAAAGACCTTCAGAGAGCTGAGCAGACATCTGCAGCCACTTTTACTCTGGAGGGCTTCGCTATTTCTAATTCCGCACAGATGTCTAAGAATTGGACCTTTGTGTTGGCAGAAGACTATTGGCAGTGGACAGAGAGCTTTTGGTGGGAAGGTATGCTCAAGCATCTTGAGCCTGTTCCAGTCTGAGATTTTATAGGAATGGAACCTAAAAATCTAAGCCACATTATAAAATCAGGCAGAATTCTCTAAATTGTGAGAAAAGTTTAGTCAGGTATTGATTGGGGTTGGGAGGGTTTCTTAACACTAAACTGGTAGTTTAAATATTCTAGGCGATCAAGTGCACATCAAGTGTAGACATCTTCCCTGGGGTCTTGTATGTATGGACTGAGTGCCGTCATATTTGGTTTAAGATGATCAACCTCTGCTCTCTCCACCTGGCAACATGATAAGTCACTTCATTCTGTCCAGCTCCTGGTGACCCCATGGACCATAGCCCACCAGGCTTCTCTGTCCATGTTATTTCCCAGGCGAGAATACTGGAGTGGGTTGCCACTTCCTTCTTCAGGGGAATCTTCCAGACCAAGGGATCAAGCCCCTGTCTCTTATGTCCCCTGCATTGGCAGGCAAGTTCTTTATGACTAGCACCACCTGGGAAGCCCAGAATTACCTGGCAGAGGGAAAACTTAATCATTACTCACAGAAGTTAACACCATCTGGAGACTTTAAAAAACACAGTATCTATCATTAAAACAAAATTACTAAGCACACCAAACCGTATGACCAAAATGAAGAGAACAGTGGCATCTGGTGAAATTCCCCATTTTTTTCCCTTTATTTTCTGTAATATATTTATCAAAGCTATTTTAAAGTCCTTGTGAACTAATTCCAATGTGTGGATCACTGAAGATCTGAGTTTACTGTTTTCTTTTCAACTTTTGAATATTATGAATATTTTGAGCTCTGTTGAATATTTTGTATACATCTTTCATTTAATGTATGTTAATTAGATACCAAGGGGTAGAATTTCTGGATCAGGCTGCATCTGTATATTCTGCTTTGTAAGATACTACCAAGTAGTTTTTAAGTGATTGCAACAATTTATGCCAGTTGTCTCACATGCTTAACAATACTTGCTATTTTCTGACTTTCTCTTCCTATTCATTATGGTGGATGGATTGTGATTTTTACTTACATTTCTGGATGAAAATAATGTTGACAGGTTTTCATATGCTTATTGGTCATTTCAAAACCCTCTTTTATGAAGTGTCCAAGGATTTTGTCAATTTTTCTTTAAGACCATCTGCTCTTTTCTAATCAATTCTTTTTCATAGAAACAACACTAAATACCTTTTTTAGTGTAGAATTGGTACAGTATGTAATAATAGTATGCTATCAAGCAATAAAATTAAATGAATAAAGACTACACAAATCAACATAAAAAAATATTTCAAAAATAATGTGAAACAAAGTAAGCCAGATACAAAAAGAGTGCATAATTTAGATTCTATTTACATTAAGATAAAATAAAGGTAAAATTGATCTAAAGTGTTCAACCTCAGGATAAGGATTTTTTGATTGGAATGGAACATAAGGAACAATTTGGAAACATTAATAATATTCTGTTTCTAGATTTGGTGTTAATTAGGCAGTTATGTTAACTTTATGAAGATTTACACAATTGTGTGCTTATAATTTATATAATTATAATTTTAATAAACACAAGAGACTTTATTCTACTAGAGACTTGTTGACCTTTATAATAGTCATAGTCAGACTTTTACACTGTGTTTATTTCTATTGACGAAACTAACACTATAAAATCTATTGCTGAATTTTGGAATTGTTTAATTTTTTTGCACAAATTATTTTTGAAAAATTGTATCTTCATGATAATTGTACACAGAATATTATATTTTCAGCTCTTTCGCTAATATTCAATGTGTTAAAAATAAAAAAAAAGTCAATGGCAAGGAGTTTTATATTACAACCAGTGATAAGATAAAACAGATTGTTCTAGAAAAGTAGAGACTTAGAAAAATTGTTTAAAAAACTGATAACTTGTTGGCTTTCTAGGTGTAGCACTGAAATACTTATAAATCTAAAACAAAAGCAATTCATATTATTAGAATTGTGTTCCCAAGGAAAGTGAAAATGAAACAAAGGACTTTACTTATGTGATTTGTTCAAAAGCCTTGGTATGACTATTTTGTTGATAAAAATGTAATCTAGTCCATAAGTGAAAGTGAAGTCGCTCAGTCATGTCCGACTCTTTGTGACTCCATGGACTGTAGCCTACCAGGTTCCTCTGTCCATGGGATTTTCCAGGCAGTAGTACTGGAGTGGGTTGCTATTTCCTTCTCCAATGCATGCATGCATGCTATGTCGCTTTAGTCATGTCCGACTCTGTGTGACCCCATGGACAGCAGCCCAGCAAGCTCCTTTGTCCCTGGGGTTCTCCAGCCAAGAATACCGGATGGGTTACCATGTCCTTCTTCAATGCATGCATGCTGGTACGTCGCTTCAGTCATGCTGACTCTGTGCAACCCCATAGCAGCAGACCACCAGGCTCCTCTGTCCCTGGGGTTCTCCAGCCAAGAATACTGGAGTGGGTTACCATGTCCTTCTCCAATGCATGCATGCATGCTACGTCGCTTCAGTCATGTCTGACTTTGTGCAACCCCATAGACAGCAGCCCACCAGGCTCCTCTGTCCACAGGATTCTCTAGGCAAGATATGACCATACAGGTGCCATAAATATGATGTTCTCAAAAGTTTTTCTTTATAACTTAAGTCAGCATGCCAGATTTTAGCCAAACATAACCTCTAAATATACAGGGAATAACCTCACTCTTTAAAGTCATATCTATTGAAAAAATTATATTTAAAGGAGAGCATATAGAAATAGAGAGATTGTGAAAGCGTGTGTTCTGTAACTGACCAAAGGATAGATTTCTGATACCATTGTTAAAGTTATGACTGCTGCATTCAAAATTAAAGAACACATATAAAGCCCTAAAATATCTGATCTTTTGGTCTCTCACTGGTCTTTCAATTTTCATCACAGGTGCCCTTGTTTTAATCTGTTCATTAAATATGGACAACATGAATTTTGCCTATTAGTTTTAGTTTCCATTTTCTCATTATTTATCTTATTGCTTTAGAATTGTCCATTTAGATATTAAGGTAGGTTGCAACTTGATGTGAATTTCTCCAGCAGTCCAGTGATCAGGAGACTGATGCTCCCCAGTGGGAAAACTCCATTACTTGCAGGGTTTTTTTTTTTTTTTTGCCCCCTTTGGTTTTTGGTGAAGCTGCTGTCCTGGAGTAAATTCTTCATTTGCAGCCCCTTCTACGAATCACTTTACATCTCCATTGGGCTTACATTTTGGTGTTGCTGACCAGTGAATGAGAAAGAAGGTAGTTGTGCAGTTGGGGTTGTGTTTTTCCTTCTAGCTCAGCCAATCAAATATTTTGATCCACAGCAACAAAAGGGGTTTTGTGTTCACACTTGAGTCCTATTTCCAATACTCACTTCTGTGATTTTTTTCACCAAGAGGTGTTTGGTGGCCTTTATATGCTTGCCTCCTTCAGTCTGCTAGGATCAGTGTTTGGTGAAGTAATTTGTTATGCTGACACTTTCCCCTGTTTTCCCAACTAAAGGAAAGTTCCATTTGCTATTTGCAGTGAACTTAGGGTCAGGGTACACTACCTAAATGCCTTGAGATAAATAAGTTTAAAAAGCTAAATATACAATACAATAATATAACATTGAATTGCAATAAAACACTGACTTTGAAACAGAGGATCTCAGTTCAAGTTCTGGCCCTGTCACTTCCTAATTATAAAGTTGATCAAAGTGTATCAGTCTCTGTAAAATACAATAATAATAGTATCCATTTCTTAGGTTTGTTGTGGAGACTAAAAGTTAATTAATGTACAGCAGTCAGAAGAGTGCCTGGACAGTATTACATACAACATTAAGATTAGTCATTGTTATTATTATTACAAACATTCTTAACTAATTCTTCTAATATATGACTTGCTACTTTGGAATTTCAAATTTTATTGATGCTTGTATTCAGTCACTAAGTCATCTCTGACTCTTAGTGACCCCATGGACTGCAGCATGCCAGGCTTCCCTGCCCTTCGCTGTCTCCTGGAGTTTGCTCAGACTCATGTGGATTGAATCTGTGATGCTATTCAATCATATTATCCTCTGCTGACCCCTACTCCTCCTGGGCTCAATCTTTCCCAGCATCAAAGTCTTTTCTAATGAGGTTGGTGCAAAGTAATTGGGACATTGGACCTTGAATTTTAAATAATTGTAGCTAGGCTCAAGTACATCTTTGTTAATCAATCAACATATTTTTGCCAATGGGAAATAAGTTTGTTTATTTCTGTAGTGTAAAAATATGCTTCAGGATTCAATGAACTCTTGGAAAGCATTTTCAGCCACCTGCTGGTTGTAAAAGCATTTTCCTGCAAAAAAAATTGTCAAGATGCTTGAAGAAGTGGTATTTGGTTGGCAAGAGGTCAGATGAATATGGTGAATGAGACAAAGCTTCATAGCTCAATTTGTTCAAGTTTTGAAGCATTGGTTGTGCAACATGTTGTGGTCTGGCATTGTTGTGGAGAAGAATTGGGCCCTTTCTGTTGACCAATGCTAGCTGTAGTCATTGCAGTTTTTGCTGCATCTCATTGATCTGCTGCTAAGTGTACTTCTCAGATGTAATGATTTTGCCAAGATTCAGAAAGCTGTAGTGGATCAGAATAGCAGCAGACCCTCAAACCGTGACCATGACCATTTTAGGGGGTAAGTTTGGCTTTGGGAAGTGCTTTGGATCTTCTTCTCAATCTAGCCACTGAGCTGGTCATTGCCAGTTGTCATATACAATCTACTTTTCATTGTACATCATAATCCAATCTAGAAATGATTCATTATTGTTGTGTAGAATAAGAGAAGACGACATTCCAAATAATGATAGTTTTGATTTTTGATCAGCTCATGAAGCTTCCACTTAGTGAGCTTTTTCACCTTTCCAATTTACTTCAAATGCTGAATGACCATAGAATGGTTAACACTGAATTTTTGGGCAACTTCTCATGTAGTTCTAAGAGTATCAGCTTTGATGAGGCTCTTGATTTGTCAATTTCCAATGGCCAGCCACTATACTCATATACTCATTTTCAAGACTCTTGTCTCCTTTGCAAAACTTCTTGAATTACCACTGCTAACTGCAACATTAGTTAGCAGTTCCTGGGCCAAATGTGTTGTTGATGTTTTGGGTTGTCTCCACTGCTTTACGATTCATTTTGAACTTGAATAAGAAAATTGCTCAAATTTGCTTTTTGTCTAACGTCATTTCCATAGTCTCTAATGAATATAAAATAAACAGCAAGTAATAAGTCATTAGCAAAACATATAAAGTGAGAAATGCTCATTAAAATTATGTATAACATAATCACAGTTATTTAGAATGTATTCCAATATCAAATGACAAATTTCAACAATGCAAAAGCCAAAATTATGTTTATACCAACCTAATATTAGCACATGGTTTTATTGATAATCTATATGATTCAATCCTGAGTAACATAACTTGTTTATAATAAAATTATAATGCAGGTAAAGGAAATAAATGCATTTGATTTTAGTAGGTAATCATTATTTTCAATAATCATTCAATTGTTGAGTACTTACTTCATACCAGAAGAGTTACAAAAATGTAAGATATAACCTTGGTCTTTAGGGTCCTTGAAATCTAATAGTGTTTACATTCTAGAAAAGAGAGGGGCAGTGCTGTGTCCTTTGCTTAGTCACTCAGTTGTATCCAACTCTTTGTGACACCATGGACTGTAGCCCACCAGACTCTTCTGCCATGGGGATTCTCTAGGCCAGAATATTGGGGTGGGTTGCCATGTCCTCCTCCAGGGCATCTTCCCAAACCAGGGATAGAACCCAGGCCTCTTGCACTGCAGGAAAATTCTTTACAGTCTGAGCCACCAAGGAAGTCCATCTAGTCAAAGCTGTGGTTTTCTCCAGTACTCATGTATGGATGTGAGTGTTGGACCATAAAGAAGCCTGAGTGCTGAAGAATTGTTGCTTTTGAACTGTGGAGTTGGAGAAGACTTTTGAGAGTCCCTTGGACTGCAAGGAGATCAAACCAGTCAATCCTAAAGGAAATCAACCCTGAATATTCATTGGAAGGATTGATGTTGAAGCTGAAGCTCTAATACTTTGGCCACCTGATGCAAATAGCTGACTCATTGGAAAAGACCCTGATGCTGGGAAAGATTGAAGGTGGGAGGAGAAGGGGATGACAGAGGATGAGATGGTTGGATGACATCACCAATTCGGTGGTCATGAGTTTGAGCAAGCTCCAGGAGATGGCAAAAGACAGGACAGCCTGCAGACCATGGGGTCACAAAGAGTCAGACAAGACTTAGCAACTGAACAACAACAGAGAGAGAGAGAGAGTGACAGAGACAGAGAGATAGAAAGGGAGAGAGAATGAATATGAAATAGAGTTCCTGAAACTGTTACATGTAGTTAAAGAACTGTGGCTCTGGTACATAATTCCATTAAATTAAATTCATTTATGTATTTATCTACTTATTTAGTGCCTTGATCCTTCCTCCATTACTTTAGAGATTTAAATAATAATAACTAAGTTTCCCAACATATTTTTACAATAGATAGATATTATTTTCCAGAAAAATTAAATATAAATATGCCATATACATATAAGGATAGAATTTTTCTTGGCTTTAAGTAAAATATCTAGATTTCCTGGGATATGGAAGGAAAACATTTGTTCCAAACAGTGTGTTTCCAAAATCTAATACATGTAGAGAATAGGTTATTTAAATTGTCAAAGAAAATCTGCACCAGGTACAGTTAAACAGACAAAGAAGACTTTGTATGTAAGACTATTACAATAGGGGCTAAAAGTGCTGCAACACGGGAGAAGGACCGAACTCCACTCCACTCAATCAACAGGAAGGAGAGTTTTAAGCAATGGATGAACTATTGGAAAGGTACTTGGGGAGGCTGGTCAATGTGATTAGGTCATTTGTGTTTCCTAATAAGCACTTAAGGGTCTTCTCTGGTGGCTCAGACAGTAAAATAATTTATCTGCAAGTGCAGAAGATCTGGGCTCAATCCCTGGGTCGGGAAGATACCCTGGAGGAGAGAATGGCAACCCACTCCAGTATTCTTCCCTGGAGAATTCCATGGACAGAGGAGCCTGGTGGGCCAAAGTCCATGGACTTGCAAACAGTCAGACACAACTGAGCAACTAACATACACACAACAAGCACTTATGGATGTTAGGCTCCTCCCCTTCCACAAAGATGGGGAGATATGGATGCTGTCTTTCTTGATGATTACATTCAAAAAGATAATTCTCAGATCCATGAAAAAGACATTTTTGGTGTATAAAACTGGCTAGAGGCTAGGAGAAGATCTATCTATCAAATGGGAAGAGAAAGACTTTATAAGTACTAAATCCTATCATTCAACTGTATGGAACAAGATTCAGTCATACACACCTACAATCATGGGAGGTACTGATAAAAGATGTTATCAATTTTATTTGCCATTCAATAAAGTTTATCTATTAATTATGAAAAAAAAAAAGAATTGGCAAACACTACATCAGAATTTCTTTTGCAGAGGCAGTTGTTAACATTTCTCAGCACACCACTACCTACTAGAAGCCATTCTTTACATTAACTCTGAAAATGGTGATCTGACAGATTCTATTATTTATTCCTAATATGCGGTGAGAAACAATAGAGAGATTAGATTTTCCCAACTTCAGACAACCTACAAATAACAGAGTCATGATCTAAATGAATGCTATTTTACAGTGAAAACTCAATCATTTCTCTCTGTTACTTTATTTCTCTACATCAGGTTCAATTTAGTGTTTTCTTACTTTGAAGGATTTCATTATTATCCATGTGTTACTGAACTGGAATGCTCACCCATCAGCATTTTGAATTCATTTCATTGTAATTAAATTATTGAATGTTAAAAACAAACAAACAAAAAAGTTGTCTAAACTAAGTGCTCTAGGAAAGGGGATGGCAGGGACCTATAGTCAGAAAGAATCTTACGAAGGGCTAATCAAACTGAGGGGAAGAGTAAGGATGTCTTTGTCAACGTCTTCCTTCAAAATGCATATTTGCAGCTAAGTTTTAAACTAGAAAATAAAATGGAAGTGAAAATGAAAAAAATTTCAAAAATAAATATTTCCACAGTAAATACCTGGCCAAACAGGTGAGATGAAAGTTCCAATATATGACCATGTTGCTAATTCAGTCTTGCTGTTTAATATCTGTTAAGACTCACAAACAATGATAATGAGATGTCACAGAAGACCAAGATAGATGAGCATTTAACATAAAGACGCTTACTCCTTGGAAGAAAAGTTATGACCAACCTAGATAGCATATTGAAAAGCAGAGACATTACTTTGCCAACAAAAGTCCATCTAGTCAAGGCTATAGTTTTTGCAGTGGTCATGGATGGATGTGAGAGTTAGACTGTGAAGAAAGCTGAGCACGGCAGAATTGATGCTTTTGAACTGTGGTATTGGAGAAGACTCTTGAGAGTCCCATGGACTGCAAGGAGATCCAACCAGTCCATTCTGAAGGAGATCAGCCCTGGGTGTTCTTTGGAAGGAATGATGCTAAAGCTGAAACTCCAGTACTTTGGCCACCTCATGCGAAGAGTTGACTCATTGGAAAAGACTCTGATGCTGGAAGGGATTGGGGGCAGGAGGAGAAGGGGACGACAGAGGATGAGATGGCTGGATGGCATCACCGACTCAATGGACGTGAGTCTGAGTGAACTCCCGGAGTTGGTGATGGACAGGGAGGCCTGGCGTGCTGCAATACATGGGGTCACAAAGTCGGACACAACTGAGCAACTGAACTGAACTGAACTGAACTGAGTGTCTAATGGTTATAATGAAAACTGCATATACATCACTGTTTTTGGATCTTGAACTTAAACCCATTGCTATATTAATGTGTAACATAATGTTCAAAGGCTGCCTCAATTTGCCAGATTAAATTTCATTCAATATGAACAGATTTTCTCTCATTTAGACAAATTGTACCTCTAAACAAAAGGTTCAGTTCCCTGCTTTATAGATGATACATATTCTGCCAACTATTTTTCTAAGTAAGCATATTAGATAAATAAGAAAAACAACTGAAATGATGGTTAAATTACTCCTCTGCACTGGAGATTTCCTGCAGACCACATTTTCATTTCTAGTTTTGTCAGTCAGAATATATTTTGAATTCTGTTCCATAGAGGAAACATATTTTTAATGCCAGTGACATTGACATTTCAAATTTTAAATGATTACTGCTGAATTACGGAGACTTGCAATTAAATTATAAAATGGGATCAGAGAACTATGTAAAAACTGTACTCATTAACTTCCTAAATAGCTCCAAAACACTTAAAAATACAATTCTCTTTAATTTTTGAACAATTGCTGGTAATTATTTAGTGAAGGTGAAGGATAGGAAGGACAAGATTCTCTCACAAGGGAGAAAATGAGATTTTGATGTAGATTATATGTTGTTTTTCAGTTTAAACAAGAAAAACTGCCATCTCGATATGTGAACAATTATATAATCATAGTCATCACATTGCTGCCGCTGTCACCATCAGCATAATCACCATCAGTATCATATCACCATCACCATACATAAGCCTTGGAGGAGAAAACACAAACTAAAAACATCTCCCTTTTAGCTCCAAATACTCCTCCAACTATTAAATTGTTTTTCTGCTTCTCTTGATCAGTTTAAGAGCTTCCTCTCTCTGCTCCTTCTCTGTCCATCAGCCTTTGCTGAAGAAAATCTCCACATAAACTGCTCTTGTTAAAAGTATGAAACATATATTTGTGTACTGCTGAAACCAGGGTTTGTTATTTTCCCAGCAATTTGACATCATCATCTTTAAGGATTATCACCTGTAATATTGCCACTTGTCCTAATCTCTGTTGTTGCTGTTGTTGTCCAACTCTTTGTGATCCTATGGACTGCAGAACGCCTTTGTAAATGAGACCAAGTCTACCCAGATGGCCAAGCCGCAAGACTGAGATTATGCTTGGCCCTAGGTTCTCCATTTGGAGAAGGCGATGGCACCCCACTCCAGTACACTTGCCTGGAAAATCCCATGGAGGGAGAAGCCTGGTGGGCTGCAGTCCATGGGGTTGCGAAGAGTTGTACACGACTGAGCGACTTCACTTTCAGTTTTCACTTCCATGCATTGGAGAAGGATATGGCAACCCACTCCAGTGTTCTTGCCTGGAGAATCCCAGGGACAGGGGAGCCTGTTGGGCTGCCGTCTCTGGGGTCGCACAGAGTCCGACACGACTGAAGCGACTTAGCAGCAGCCGCAGCAGCAGGTTCTCCATTCCTGTATGCACAATCTCTAAGACAGATGACATATATATCATTTATGGCAGTTTTATCTCCAGTTGCCACTAATCTTGCTTAAGTCACCCAATATCATCTTTGTTACTGCACTTTTACCCTAACTTGTCATGCTTTATCTCTTGTACCCTTTCCATCCATTTTCTACAGAGTATGCAAAATTACTGTAAAAAAAGAGGATCAAACTACTCCAGTTAAAATTTTCCAATGACTTACTTGCCAGTGTATTTTCATTTAAAATTAAACCTCATTTGACTGGTCCCTATTAGTACGCCTGCATGCTGCTGTGTGCTGTCACTTCACCTGACTCTGTGTGACCCCATGGGCTGTAGCCCACCAGGGTCCTCTGTCCATGGGATTCTCAAGGCAAGAATACTGGAGTGGATTGCCATGACCTGCTCCAGGGGGTCTTCCTGACACAGGGATCAAATCCTGCATTAGCACATGGATTCTTTACCACTAGCGTCACCTCCTACTTATCTACGAAACCTAAACTGTCATAATTTTTCTTCTTGCATATTTTTTTTTTACTTGTAGATTAAAAAAACTTTTTACTTTATATTGGAGTATAGATGATTAACAATGTGACTGTCTCAGGTGGACTGCAAACGGACTCAGTCATAAATAGGCATCTGTGTGCTTGCTAAGCCCTTCAGTTCTGTCCTCCTCTTTGCAACTCTATGGACTGTAGTGCCTGCCAGGCTCTTCTGTCCATGGGATTCTCCAGGTAAGAATACTGGAGTGGGTTGCCATGTACTCCTCCAGGGGATCTTCCCGGCTCAGTGATCAAACCCACATCTTTTATGCCTCCTGCATTGGCAGAGTTTCCCTGGTGGTTCAAATGGTAAAGAATCTGCCTGGAATGTGGGAGCCCTGGGGAACCCACTCCAGCATTCTTACCCAGAGAATCCCATGGACAGAGGAGCCTGATGGAATACAGTTCATGGGGTTGCAAAGAGTCTGACAGGACTGAGCAACTAACACTAATACTTGTTACCACTAGTGCTGCCTGGGAAGCCCCAGCCATACCTATACATGTATCCTTTCTCCCTGAAACTCCCCTTCTAGCTATCCAGACTGCTACATATCATTGAGCAGAGTTCCTGTGCTATACAGTAGAACCCTGTAGGTTATCTGTTTTAAATATAGCAGTGGGTACATGTTGATTTAGTTCTAGCTGGTCTGGCCTCTTTCCATTTTCTTAAACATAGCCACTGCTTTCCTGTCTTAAGGCTATCACACATCAGGATGTACCTTTCTGGTAAATTCTTTTCCCAAATTTTTCCATGGCTGTTTTCTGTCCTTGTGTGTGCATATGTCCAAACTCATTAAATTGTATACATTAAATATGTACAGTATATTGCATATCATTTATATGTTAATAAAGCTCTTAAAAGACTTTGCCTCAAAGTTCAAAGTAAAGTGAAAGTTGCTCAGTCATGTCCAACTCTTTGTGACCTCATGTACTCCACTGTCCATGGAATACTCTAGGCCAGAATACTGCAGTGGGTAGCATGCCCTTCTCCAGGGAATCTTCCCAACCCAAGGATTGAACCCAGGTCTCCCACATTGTGGGTGAATTCTTACCAGTTGAGCTATCAGGCACCAGTCTTAAAGTTATCTGTCTAGAAATACTTTGTCTCATTTCTCAGTGTTAATTTTACTTCAATTTTTCTCTATCTGTTTACCTATTTATTCTGCACATATCCTATCATTTTTGTAATTGAAGGTCTGCTTGCTTACTTTTTTATTGTAAACATGGTGAAATCAACTATCAGTTATGAGTATTTCCTTTGGGACACATTTTAATTTAGATTTGTGAGTCAATTTTATTTTTTTGAATAATTTAACATTTTTTAAATTTATTTATTTTTTTAAATTACAATACTGTATTTGTTTTGCCATACATTGACATGAATCAGCCATAGGTGAACACAATCTCCCAATGCCGAAGCCCCCTCCCACCTCCCACCCCACATCCTCTACCTGAATCATCCTGTGCATCAGCCCCATGCATCCTGCATCCTACATTGAACATAGATTGGCGCTTCATTTCTATTCCATAAGCGAGACTAAATTATGACAGGGCTGACTTCAGCACAGATTTCAAAGGCAAAGGATCATGTATGTACTATTTCATCATGGTGTCTAGCTTTTCCAGTGTATAGCACAATATTTGGCACTTAAGGCCAAATATTATATATGTTATAATTTATATATATAAGTGTACTTTGAATCAATTAATGGAGTAAAGATAAAGACTTACTCTTTCTTCATACAGCAACTTTTAAAAATTCTCATCACTTTATTAACCATAATATAGGAAATAACCATAGTATAGGAGATTTTTAAAATATTTTTCTTCTGTCAACACAGGAAAATATTTTAAATCGAAGACTGCATTTCATTATGTCACATATAATAAAAACCCGAATGTAAAAATCTATACCAACTCCTATTATATAAAAAACTATTTTTTGATGCTGACATTCTCTTGACAAACATGTTTCTTGGTAGAATAGATTGTTAGCCAGAGGTACCAAGGAGAAAATTTAAATTACAAAAATAAAGTGAAAAGCTCCCATGCATTATATCTTAGGCTTCTGCCTTGATATCATATATACTAAGTGTTCTTACTGGTATAGAAGGAATATGGTGGAACTGAAGCTTATTGATAGAGATTTCTGAATTTAACCAGTTAGAGATTATCCAAGAGAAAAATAATTTTATATCAATTGTACATTTCTTCCTTTCCTTTGAGACACAGAATAACAAGTAAAAAAAAAAAAAAGGACAGGAATTGTAGGGACCTAACAGAAGCAGAAGATATTAAGAAGAAGAGGTAAGAATACACAGAAGAACTGTACAAAAAGATCTTCATGACCCAGATAATCATGATGGTGTGATCACTCACCTAGGGCCAGACATCCTGGAATGTGATATCAAGTGGGCCTTACGAAGCATCACTACAAGCAAAGCTACTGGAGGTGATGGGATTCCAGTGGAGCTGTTTCAAATCCTGAAAGATGATGCTGTGAAAGTGCTGCCCTCAATATGCCAGCAAATTTGGAAAACTCAGAAGTGGCCACAGCACTGGAAAAAGTCAGTTTTTATTCCAATCCCAAAGAAAGGCAATGCCAAAGAATGCTCAGTCTACCACACAATAGCACTCATCTCACACACTAGTAAAGTAATGCTTAAAATTCTCCAAGGCAGGCTTCAGAAATACGTGAACTGTGAAATTCCAGATGTTCAAGCTGGTTTTAGAAAAGGCAGAGGAACCAGAGATCAAATTGCCAACATCTGCTGGATCATCAAAAAAGCAAGAGAGTTCCAGAAAAACATCTACTTCTGCTTTATTGACTATGCCAAAGCCTTTGACTGTGTGGATCACAATAAACAGTGGAAAATTCTCAAAAAATGGGAATACCAGACCACCTGACCTGCCTCTTGAGAAACCTGTATGCAGTTCAAGAAGCAACAGTTAGAAGTGGACATGGAACGACAGACTGGTTCCAAGTAGGAAAAGGAGTACGTCAAGGGCTGTATATTGTCACTGTGCTTATTTAACTTATATGCAGAGTACATCATGAGAAACACTCGGCTGGAAAAAGCACAAGCTGGAATCAAGATTTCTGGGAGAAATATCAATAACTTCAGATATGCAGACGACACCACCCTTATGGCAGAAAATGAAGAGGAACTAAAAAGCCTCTTGAAGAAAGTGAAAGGGAAGAGTGAAAAGGTGGCTTAAAGCTCAGCTTTCAGAAAACTAAGATCATGGCATCTGGTCCCATCACTTTATGGGAAATAGATGGCTGACTTTATTTTTTGGGGCTCCAAAATCACTGCAGATGATGACTGCAGCCATGAAATTAAAAGACCCTTGCTCCTTGGAAGGAAAGTTAAGTCCAACCTAGATAGCATATTAAAAGCAGAGACATCACTTTGTCAACAAAGGTCTGGTAATCAAGGCTATGGTTTTCCAGTGGTCATGTATGGATGTGAGAGTTGGAGTATAAAGAAAGCTGAGCGCTGAAGAATTGATGCTTCTGAACTGTGATGCTGGAGAAGACTCTTGAGAATCCCTTGGACTGCAAGGAGATCCAACCAGTCCATTCTAAAGGAGATCAGTCCTGGGTGTTCACTGCAAAGAGTGCTGTTGAAGCTGAAACTCCAATACTTTGGCCATCTGATGCTAAGAGCTGACTCATTTGAAAAGAGCCTGATGCTGGGAAAGATTGAGGGCAGGAAGAGAAGGGGACGACAGAGGATGAGATGGTTGGTGTCATCACCAACTCAATGGACATGGGTTTGGGTGGATTCCGGGTGTTGTTGATTGACAGGGAGGCCCAGCGTGCTGCAGTCATGGGGTCGCAAAGAGTCAGACACGACTGAGCGACTAAACTGAACTGAACTGAACTGAACTGAAGACATTGCAACTGAATGAAGAGGAATGTCTTCGATACTACTTGTGCACAGCTGGAAAACTTAATAAGAACATTGAGTTCTCCTTCAAACAAGGTTAATTTAGAGCTTTTCTGCCTTCAGAATTATCCATAAATTAATTTCTAGAACTTATAACATTTTTATTAGATCTTTCAGGAGAAAATTTGATGTAATGTGCATAAAAATCCTATGATCTTACACATCCTGCTTAAGAAATGAGATGAAATACCAATCAGAAATGTATCGTAGGCTTATCAATTAGCAGTCTTGTAAAAGGACATGAGTTTTAGAAATGAATAAAAACTTAATTGTATGATTAGAAATTTATTTTCTGCTCTGATCACTTTTTCAGTATGTCTTCTAGTGCATATTTTAAATAAAAGGTTATTCTCTGGATTATCAGTTTTGCTATAATCCTTTGTGAATTACTTGTCAAGAGACCTATTTTTTCCACTCCCTGTTTTTTAGTGCCTGATTGTGTGAACTTTATCACTTATTTAACCATTTTTCCTAAATTAACCAGGTTTCCTAAGCAACAAAATGAGTTTTGGCCTAAAAGTAATTAGTGGCAGACCATCTATCATTAATAAATAATGATTGACCTACTTCATTATTAAATGACATATGACTAGCTTTTTTCAACCTAATGATATTATACAGTGTTATTTTTCAAAAAAGGTATTCCTTTTATGGAACTGGTTTAAAATATATTCCAAAGATTTTAATTTACACGTTCTTCATTATGAAGGCAATGACAACCCCTCCAGTACTCTTGCCTGGAAAATCCCATGGGCGGAGGAGCCTGGTAGGCTGCAGTCCATGGGGTCGTGAAGGTCATGAAGAGTCAGACACAACTGAGCGACTTCCCTTTCACTTTTCACTTTCATGCATTGGAGAAGGAAATGGCAACCTACTCCAATGTTCTTGCCTGGAGAATCTCAGGGACAGGGGAGCCTGCTGGGCTGCCATCTATGGGGTAGCACAGAGTCGGACACGACTGAAGTGACTTAGCAGCAGCAGAAGCATTATTTTTAAATTGGGCAGCTTTTGTTATATTCACAAGACTTTTGTGCTTTCTCTTCTGTAAAACGTTTGGAAGGGTTTGCTTACATTTATACTTCCTTCTTTCTCTTTTTTCTTAAAATTTTATAGGAGTTTTTCTTATATTTCAGATTATAATCCTCTGGCACGTAGTTGTGCTGAAATAATATTTCCTAATTTGTGCTTTCTTTTACCATCTCATACTTTTAAATCTATAGTTTTAGAAGCAAACTTCTTAAATGTAATATAGTTCCATTTATCAATGTTTTCTTTTATGGTATATTAAGTTTTATCAAAATTTGTTTTCCTTACAGAGAAACAGGTACATTTACAGAGTAATTTGTATTATTCACTAATTAATATTCTAAAGACTACTTCAAATTATGTATGATATTACATATTATTTAACAAATCATATTCATTAATTCATATTAATTAATCTGTATTATTTCACTTCAAAGTCTAATTAATTTGAGTATGATGTGTGATAGAACTTGATTTCATTTTGTTTTTACAGGAAAAGCTAGTATTTCCATCCTCTCATCCCCCGGACCTAGTCAGTCCAGTCTGCCTCATATTCTGTTCCCCTGTCTAAACTTATTTCCGGCTCTCTAATCTGTCCTGTCACAGGACACCTTCCTCCTCACTCTGGACTCCGACCTCCCACCCCAGGCGGTTTTTATTTCACTGGGCCTCTGACAGGAGCCACCGCGCCATCTGCCCGTGTGTGGAGATCTCGTAGTTCTGCCTGGGATCTGACAGCGCACAACTCTCTGCATGACCCCCTCAAGCTATTCTAGCTCCAGCATCTCTTGCCAGACTCTATGGGAGCTTACCTGATTTCTGTCACTTTCACTGAGCCTTTCCTCAACTGCATCCCATCCTCACCCTATCAGGGCCTGGCCTGAAGTCAGGTCGGCCCCCGTGTGACTGGCATCCTCACCTTGCCTAAGCTCTGCTCCCCGAGCTGGGACATTTCCCTTCCTCATTGTGTTCCTTACAGTCTCTTCAGGATCAAAATAACAGAGTTAACCTCTCCTTGAGGTCAGAGGATAACGTTCAAAGAACAAAGTAAAAACAGCAGGGTCCAAAAGGGTCCTGCTGTCCCTCAGCAAATATTGTATTAAGAAATATCTTCCCAATTTATGAGCAGAGGAAAAAACAAATTATGTATATAAGTGTACTTTCTGTGCCCATATATATGGGCATTCCAGGTGGCTCAGTGGTAAAGAATCTCTGCCACTGGAAGAGACTCAAGAGACTCGAGTTTGATCCCTGGGTTGGGAGGATCCCCTGGAGGAAGAAACCACTCCAGTATTTTTGCCCGGAGACTCTCAAGACAGAGAATCCTGGTGGGCTACAGTTCACAGAGTCACAAAGATTGGGACATGACTGAATTGACATAGCACGTATATATATGCAGATGAAATAATGCTACATGATTTTTTGTGACTAAATATTTTAATAAATAAGTGAATAAAGAGATGATTATATAAGATATTAAAATTATTAGAAAAAGTCATAATTGTAGCTACTATAAAGCTGGGTAAAACTTCATGGATTTCCATAAGGGTAATTTAAATTGTAATTTAATGATTTCACTTGGAATTTCTAACAAATAGATAAGTTTTGATATACATATTTACCTTTCAGCTTTTCTACTCTTCTGTTAGGAACAGATAAAAGAAGTCAAAGTCTTAATGGAAAAGAAAGTTATTCAGATAAGTACAGAAGAACATTTAAGTAGTATTTGTAATGTAGAGAATAAAAGGAAAAAAATGTTAAAGATGAGCTTCAGTAAGAAAAATAGAAGACACAAAAAGTAATGAAAAAATTCAGCATATTCCAGAAAGTGGTCTAATTCTACTTTTTGCTCAAACTAATAAAATAATAAAGCTTATTCATATTGCTACACTATTGAACAGAAATAGCCTGATATCATGAAAATAAAATTGTATGATTCCAATAAGACCCTCAAAATAGACATAAAAGTATAAAAATATTCAAGAAAACTAATTATCATTATATTCCATTATAGCCTATTAAGTCTCCAGAGTTCCATTAGAAATGCACTTATTTCACTTGCTAATTTTATTTTTGTGTCTCTAAAATCTCATTTTGAACTTCAAAATCACATTAAACAGATATCTCAGGATAGTTTACTTTTCCCTCAGTGGGTAGAATTTGGTAGAATGAGGAGATCCAAAAAGAAATAAAGAAAACTAATTTACCACATTCCAATTTGATAATATTCTTGAGTGATTGTGAACAGTATAATACACTTCGAATCATAACTCATATATGGTTATTTGTCAATTTTTTTTTCTGTTTTGCCACTATAATATACCATCAACATCTTGTGCATAGGAACCTAAATTTTTCTCCTAGTTTGTTTAAGTGATATTTGTTCTGATTTAGTCTACCCTGCATTCTTCCTTTTACTGTACCATCTCCTTGCTCAACTGAATATTTCCTACTTCATAACAAATCAAGTACACACTATTCCCTAGAATTTTTAAACCTTCCAAACACTGTGCCCATTCTAACTCTGTATTTTTATTATTTCTTAACCAAAATTATCTTCAAAGAGTTGTTGGATTTTTATAGTTCTCTGCTTTGGAAAACAAGGCATCTTAACAGGGTAAGCCCAACTTATATAAAGAATAGGCTATTTCTGTAATTCAATCAACAGGAAGAGAGTATGGTCACAAAAAATAGGATTACTGAAATATAATTAAAATTCCAAAATAATTATAATACATCTTAAAAATGAGTGTACCAACAAAAGACAGGAAACCTGCTATTTTATGATACTACTGAGTGGTAGTATTTTATAATTACTACTATGGCAGTAGCAGATATACTATAATGGACTACTCAAACTGGAAGACATGGATATTCAGTCACTAAAGAAGAATAAAATGTTTTCATTTAAAAGAAGACTGGTCAATTTTAGGTACCCAAATCAATTATAAGCTTTCATAATGAGAAGTAGAGAAGTATATCTTTGGTTATAATCATATCAGTGAGGAATATATCTATCTACTTGTTACTTCATTTATTTGGTCTATGATTTCAAGCATGTTATATAACTGTGTATAACTTTCCTTATTTATAATGTTGAATAATAATTGGAACTTCCTCACAGGGTTAATATGAAGATTAATTTAAATCATACAATATTTCTAGGGTAACATAGCAAACTGAGATCACGGCATCTGGTCCCATCACTTCATGGCAAATAGATGGAGAAACAGTGACTGACTTTATTTTTTTGGGCTCCAAAATCACTGCAGATGGTGATTGCAGCCATGAAATTAAAAGACGCTTTCTCCTTGGAAGGAAAGCTATGACCAATCCAGACAGCATATTAAAAGGCAGGGACATCACTTTGCCGACAACGGTCTGTCTAGTCAAGGCTATGGTTTTTCCAGTGGTCATGTATGGATGTGAGAGTTGGACTGTGAAGAAGGCTGAGCACCAAAGAATTGATGCTTTTGAACTGTGGTGTTGGAGAAGACTCTTGAGAATCCCTTGGATTGCAAGGAGATCCAACCAGTCCATCCTAAAGGAAATCAGTCCTGGGTGTTCACTGAAAGGACTGATGTTGAAGCAGAAACTCCAATACTTTGACCACCTGATGCCAAGAGCTGACTCTTTTGAAAAGACCCTGATACTGGGAAAGATTGAGGGCAGGAGGAGAGGGGACGACAGAGGATGAGATGGTTGGATGGCATCACTGACTCAGTGGACATGAGTTTGGGTAAACTTTGGGAGATGATGATGGACAGGGAGGCGTGGTGTGCTGTGGTTCATGGGGTCACAGAGAGTCAGACACGACTGAGTGAGTGAACTGAACTGAACTGATAGCAACTGGCATAATATCATTATCAGTGTGTTCATCAGACTCTCTCAAAGCCTTAACATTATCAACTTGAATTTTTATGAAAATTTTGTAGAAGTACAACAAAAACACAAAGTATAAAAAAGGTAAAATGTAGAGTGTTCGTCACTCAGTCTTGTTTGACTCCTTGCCTCCCCATGGACTGTAGCTTGCCAGGCTCTTCTGTCCATGGGATTCTCCAGACAAGAATGCTGGAATGGGTTGTCATTTCTTTCTCCAGGGGATCTTCTTGACCCAGGAAACTCCCCCACTCCAGAAAGAAAACCCATGAAAATGCCAAACTTACTAGTAGACATACCCATGAATGTTCTGAAAGTGGAGAAACCTATGAAACCACACAGCCTAAGAAACAGAAAATTTTCATTACACCCAATGGTCATAAAATAAATTTGGGGGAGGAGGTTGTGTTCATGGCTTTATAACTAGAAGAGTGTGATGTTATTAACAAGTGTTGTTTTCCTGATTAGTAGAAATTAAGATACATTGAATTTTAGATTCATATACCAGTCACTAGTAATTTTATTAAAATGTATTCATTTAAAAGAAGCTAGGTTAACTGATGATCATTAGGATAACACGAGAGAGGGAACAAATTATTCTCATTTCCCTTTAGATCAAATAGGAAAAGAATATTTCTTGGGTAAATTCAAACAAAGGCAAATGCAAACACAAGTAAAAACAATAAAAATTATGCATAAAACAAAAGTCAAAGCAATTAATCATAATTAGTGCATATATTCATCTAGGGTTGAGATAAGCTTTCACATAGCTATAAATGAGGAAAAAAATACACTTCTTAGCACTTCCTTTCAACCACATATTAGTCATTGAAATGGATTCTAGAGTATGCAAGTTAAAGAAACTGAACATAGTATTAATATATTAGGGCTTCCCTGGTGTCTCAGGAGACCCAAGTTCGATCCCTGGGTGGGGAAGATCCCCTGGAGAAGGAAATGGCTGCCCACTCCAATATTTTTGCCTGGAGACATGAACAGAAGGGCCTAGTGGGCTACAGTCTACGGGATCACAAAAAATTGGACACAACTGAGAGAATTTCACTTTTGGCTCTCCAAAATCCAGCTGCAAAACACACTATTTAATTCTTCCTATGTGTTATTTAACTCCAGGTCTACTGGAGCATAATATTTGCCAACACTTCTATTTTGACTGCCACTGGTCTCTAGTGGTTCAGATGGTACAGCGTCTGCCTACAATGTGGGAGGCATGGGTTCAATCTCTGGGTTGGGAAGATCCCCTGGAGAAGGAAATGGCAACCCAGTCCAGTACCCTTGCCTGGAAAATCCCACGGATGGAAGAGCTTGGTAGGCTACAGTCCATGGGGTCGCATGTCGGACTCTTTTCGACCCCATGAACTGTAGCCCACCAGGCTCCCCTGTTCATGGAATTCTCCAGGCCACAATACTGGAGTGGGTAGCTTATCCCTTCTCCAGCGGATCATCCCAACCCAGGAATCGAACCAGGGTCTCCTGCATTGCCGGCAGATTCTTTACCAGTTGAGCTAACAGGGAAGCCCCATGAGTCTCTAAACTTTACATTAATTAGAGGTTATAGAAGTCTTTTATCAGAGAGACTTCTGGTCAAAGATCTAGTTATAAAGGGAAGAGCAGAGATATTAAAGCTGAATTTTCAGCAAAGTTACACAGTTTTCTCTTAGAGTGCGTGCTTCCGATCAGCAAAAAAAAAAAAAAAAAGCAACAATGTTTTAGAAGATACTGCTATTCACACTATATACAAGAATGAGGAATTATTAGTGCTGCATTCAAACAAACAAACAAGCCAAAACATGGTGTGGTGGATAGAATGGGTGTTAAAGCCTTCTAAGACTGCGTTCAAACCAGAGGCATCCACCGTCCTGAAGGGATTGCTTCTTAAGTTCCTCTGTCAAGCAGGATGTCCCAGTTCAGTGCTGCCACCTGATGAGCCTTAATTAAAATTATAATTTAGAGACCAAATTTATCTGAGACACCATTTTAATATGTTTTAGGTATGTGATCTAAATACAACCAATGCAAAATTTATTTAGGATATAAATGAGAATACTGTGCTGATGGATCATTTTGTATGAAGTATATTAGGATTCATTTCTATGAGAAATAGATCACTTCTATTAAGAAAATTTTTAGCGGATGGAAGCTATAACAGTATTTAATATTTCCAAAAGTGAACTCCATAAGCCAGTTCTAAAAATAAGTGTCTCACAGTCTCCATCTGTTACATTGCTCTGTCAAATTGTAAGACCCATACTTTTGTATCATAAATAAGGTATGGTAAGTTCATATTCTGATATAACTGTACTGGATTCCAAACAATTAAGCCATCAGTTTTCATATACTCGTAATGATATAACCTCCTTAGATGAAATCAACAATTCTTAATTTTGAATGACCAGTAAAGTCATCCATTAAAATTATAACAATAATACGTTTTTTTCTGTCACAGTATATTCTTTAAAGGAAATGTTATGTCTACAGAAATGAGTCTATTTAGGGACTTCCCAGGTGGCTCAGTGGGTAAAGAATCTGCCTGTAATGCAGGAGACCTAGGTTTGGTTACTAGGTTGGGAAGCGCCTGGAGGAGGGCACGGCAACCCATTCCAGTATTCTTGCCTGCTGCTGCTGCTGCTGCTGCTGCTGCTGCTGCTGCTGCTGCTGCTGCTAAGTCGCTTCAGTCGTGTCCGACTCTGTGTGACCGCAGAGACGGCAGCCCACCAGGCTCTCCCGTCCCTGGGATGCTCCAGGAAAGAACACTGGAGTGGGTTGCCATTTCCTTCTCCAATGCGTGAAAGTGAAAAGTGAAAGTGAAGTCGCTCAGTTGTGCCGGACTCTACCGACCCCATGGACTGCAGCCTACCAGGCTCCTCCACCCATGGAATTTTCCAGGCATAAGTACTGGAGTGGGGGTGCCATTGCCTTCTCTGATTCTTGCCTGGGAAATCCCATTTACAGAGGAGCCTGGCAGGCTACAGTGCATAGGGTCTTACAGAGTCAGACATGACTGAAGTGACTTCGCACATATGCATGCATGTGTACATGTTATGTTGCATAGTAAATTATTTCTTGTAAGAGGTTATTTTTTAATCTTTTATCAGATGAAGAAACCATTATACTTCACAAAAGTCTCTTTTCTTATAGAATTCAAGAAAACTGTTGAACATTTGCTTTCATTATCAAGGCCTACTTAAGCATCTGTTAAATGTCCACAACAGAAGCTTAAAATAATTTCACTGAAGTTTGTCCATATGATTAATGAATTATGTGATTAAGATGTATGCAAGTGGAAATGGCGTATGATTAGAAATACTGCAAAAATGGAATAAAGCTTTTTCTTTATTATATGAATTTGTATTTATTGCTATTAGTTATAGTATGAATTTTAAAATTTGTTTATATTCTGCTATCTTATAAAGATCTCAGTGTACTGTGTTTTGGAATACAGACAAACCAATTAGCCAGTCATTTGTCAGTAATGGACTGTTAACCAAATGTAGGAGTTAATCAGTTTAACTCAAACAAATATTTAGTCATGATTTATCAATTATTATTATCAATTATTATAAATCAGTTTAAACTTGTGAAGAAGAATGACATCAATCTTTATAATATAATTAGAGATCATACAATGTTTTATTTATTGTATGTATCAAATTGTACGGCTTTCCTGGTGGCTCAGTGGTAAAGAACCCACCTCAGTGCAGGAGATGTGGGTTTGATCCCTGGTCAGGAAGATCTCCTGGAAAAGAAAATGGCAGTCCATTCCACTATTCTTGCCTTGGAAATCCCAAACTGTACACTCACAAAGATACTAACCTATTAAAAAGTCCAAAGTATTGCCATTTTCTAAATACTAGTCATTAATGTTTTGGTATAAGAAAACCTAAAAGTTTGTGTATAAAGGAAATAAATATGAAAAAAGAGTTTTATCCAAACAATTTGTTACAAGGTAAGACAGTCAATGGAATAACTGTAACCGTTAACATCATTTACTTTACTATATGATAACTGCACTGGGTAAGCAAGAGCTAAAACATAAGTCTATTGTACCTATTCATTCACTATATATAAGATAATTTAAAAGATACTTTTTATATTTCAAGATGTATATCTATATAGATATCCATGAGTCTATAAATGAAAGCATATAAGTTAGAATTACATTTTGCTTCATGTAAAAGAAAAATCTGACAAAAATGGTTTAAGTCTATGAGTCAAGGGTTTATTTGTTTTATGCATCAAGATGTTTTCAGTCAGCAGTTCAGGTTGATAGAAACATTGAGAGGTCACCTAGGACCTAGACTCCTTTGCTTTCTAGTCATTTACAGCTTTTATCCTCATTGTGCAAAACAACAGCAATGGTAAATGTTGTAACAAGCTCTAATATTAGTTTCTTTAATTTGGTGTGATTTCATTTCTTATTCACCCAAAGTCCCATGAACTACGTTAATATTTAGCAAAACTTGGTTAGAGTCTCAGTATTAGCTTAGAGTTCCTTAACAGAAAGAACTGTGCCTCATTTACCTCTATAGATCCTTATTTAGCATGGTGTTTAAAAATATTCATCTTCTCAAGAATGGGTGTTGGACTAAGTTAATATGTCTCCAGTAATTGTGACATATCTCTTCTAAGTGGTAATATCACTGTTTGCCCACAGACAGCAAGAAGCATACTCCTACATGAAACCATTTTATGACCTATTTATGCTTCTGGAATCTTTGTATCTTTAATAGAAATAGATTTAGCAAAATGACAGAGAAAGAGAAGGAGAGAGAAACTAATTTATTTATTTTCTGGTCTTGACAAATTCAGATTAATTCCCGCTAGCTGTTGAATTAAATCTCACAAAATTCAAGCATAAATAATGGGCGAGATGCAAAAGTGTAATTATAAAATGAGAAGTTATTATAATAAAACAAATACTAATTAAATATTCTTCAAGAGATTAATTTAATGACACACATGTATTTTGTGTGTGTGTGTGTGCACATGTATGTGAATAATGATATGTTTCCTCTTGCAATTGGTATGGAATAACAGCTGGGGTTACTAGTGGAGATGCCTGGTTTTATTTCTCTATATTTAAAGTAGAAACTACATGGAACTATAGAAATTACTCATTTGCTCTGATAGATTATTAGATATTAATATGGCAGGATAACTTAAAGTGCATAAATACTGTAGTCTTTCTAAGTTGTAAAAATTATATACTGATTTTTTTTTAATTCATGCATGTTTATATAGGGATTGATAAATGACAAATTCTTATCCTTTTCCAGTGTTCTCAACTAGCTCCAGCTTTACTTCATAAGACAATTAAGCAATGTTAATAAATATTCTTTTCTCTGTGGAAATTAAAATTCCAAAGCATTTCCATTAAATATTTAGATGAATAACAGTAACAGAGTTCTATGTACATTTGTGAGTTATTAGAAATGAAGTAGAGGCATACTTCTCAAATTTTTATTTGTATGAAGAAATAATTGTCATATGATTTCACTTGGACCACAAATGTGTAGAATACATATTTGAATATGAGAAAGAATACATTTACTATATTTTTCTAAGCTGGCTTTTCACCACTAAAGCGGCACTTTGTGTCCTTTATTTAATGTTAGAAAAAATTGCTCATGTTTAGTAGTTTATTAATTTAAATAGAAATCTAATGCATATCTTCATGAAAATGTTTATTTTCAGGGGAATCATTTGGTGTGACATATTACATTAGTACATTTAAAAATGATCACAAACTCGGATGTTACTTCAGGGCTTGCATACTTATCAGTAATCTTACTATTTATATATATTATGCCATATAGTTCTCTAGAACAGATAACATGACTCAATATTTTTTCATTTGCAACACCTAAACATAAACAGAAAAACAAGAATTCAAAGTTTTCAGATACACGTCTGTAATCATTTGGATTGGAAACAAAAGTATTATATATCAAGGCAAACATAAGCTATACATGAATGTACTGCAAAAGAAACCTCATTCCTAGAGTGAATAAATACATTTAAAAACATAACAATTCAAAACTTTAGTTAATCTAAATTGAAAATTGATGAAACTCAAAACTTTTCACCATTGTGTTATTGGTTATATTTTGAAATGAATGAGTTTTTCTTACAAACTTTAATCCAATAAACAATTATAAAATAAATATAAATAATATGTATGACTACATTAGTGTACATAACAGATACATATATGTATCATGCTTGATCAGTCACTTAGTTGTGTCCAACTCTTTGCAACCCTATGGACTGTTGCCCACCAGGCTCCTCTGTCCATGGGATTTCCCAGGCAAGAATACTGGAGTGGGTTGCCATTTCTTCTTCCAGGGAATCTCCTGAATCCAGGGATCAAACCAGTGTCTTCTGCATCTCCTGAGTCTCTTGCATTGGTAGGCAGAATTTTTATCACTGAACCACCTGGGAAGCCCATGTATATGTATATACATTCATAGAGTCATATTAATATACATTTATGAATGAATAAATGGAATGGTCAGCTGTAATTTAATTTAAAATATTGAACCATATTTGTCTTCTAAACTCTCTTTATCCAATTGCAGGAAATCTTTCCACCAGCTTGAGAATTAGATTAATAGTTCTCTTTACAATCAGAACATTTACTTTCATTTAATGTTCACAATTTTGCTAAGTATATTCACTTTTGATTGGTCTTCCCTGGTGGCTCAGATGGTAAAGAATCTGCCTGCAATGCGGGAGACCTGTGTTCTATCCCTGGGTTGGGAAGACACCCTGAAGGATCGCATGGCAACCCATTCCAGTATTCTTGCCTGGAGAATCCCCATGGACAAAGGAGCTTGGCACGTTATGCACACACATTTCTGATTAGCCCATTTTCTCAATTTAACATTCAAGTATTTCACAATTCTTTTTCAAGCCCACTTTAGAAGCATATATTCAGTTCAGTTCAGTTCAGTCGCTCAGTCGTGTCCGACTCTTTGTGACCTCATGAATCGCAGCACGCCAGGCCTCCCTGTTCATCACCATCTCTCAGAGTTCACTCAGACTCACGTCCATCGAGTCCGTGATGCCATCCAGCCATCTCATCCTCTGTCTTCTGCTTCTCCTCCTGCCCCCAATCCCTCTCAGCATCAGAGTCTTTTCCAATGAGTCAACTCTTCGCAAGAGGTGGCCAAAATACTGGAGTTTCAGCTTTAGCATCATTCCTTCCAAAGAAATCCCAGGGCTGATCTCCTTCAGAATGGTACACTAATCTCAATTTTCAAAAAGTTGAACTTTGACATGGGGTCATGAGTTAGTACAAAGATTTTGTAACAATATGCATTTATTTGTATAGAAATGTATGGCTTATTGAACATACAAATATTGAGGATATTCATTTCCACTGTTTAGTCATTCTGCCTTTTTAGGAAGTAGGGAAATTTTTTGTTAGGCATTCCTTACTGACACCCATTGATTGTAAAGTTCCCAAATGAACTGTTGTTAGAAGTTTTTTTCCTTTTTTAATTGGAGGAAAATTGTTGATTTCTGTCATACAACAATGCAACTCAGTCATAATTATACATATATCACCTTCCTCTCTCCCCCAGTTCCACTCTTCTAAGTCATCATAGTGTGCCAAACAAGTAGAAATCAACTATGGAAGGTCAAAATTGCCTAACGGATACTAATAATGAAGAGCCTGGCCTTTAGGGTCTGTAGACTTGAGTCTGAGTCTGAATGTGACAACTGTGTTTGATACAGGCTTATGGACAAAGAAATTTACTGCTGTCAGTCTCAGCTTCCTCATTTTTGAAGGGGAGAGTGTAAGTATATTAGTTAATATTCTGTGCCAGTTATCTCTGCATTATGCTACTAAAACCTTACAATAGCCTAAGGGTTTTGTACTGTTAGTTTCCCCAATTTATAGGAAATTCCAAAGATGGAAGAGGAAATATATAGTTTGACCTTAGAATTATTCAAGTTGCAAAGGAAAGACAACTAAAACAATTCTAAATAGTCCAATTCTAGAGCCCAAACGTGTAACTGATACATTACATTTTTGTAAGACTCTTATGAAGATTAAACTAGAATATACAGGTAAATTGCAGAGCTGTTAGTTGTGGCATGTGAACCCTTAGTTGCAGTATATGGGATCTAGTTCCCTGACCAGGGATAGAGCTCAGTCTTGCTGCATTGAGAGTGTAGAATCCTAGTCACTGGACCACGAGGGAAGTTCCAGGTGACCCTTTTTATATGATAGGTTGTTCACTTGAAATTAAGTTTGTGATAATAAGACTTTTTAAAATCAGAGTCAAACTATTGGGAAAAACTCCCTACAATAAATCCTTATTATAAAAATAAATGTGATTCTTTACCAAAATACTATAGACATAAATCAATACTTTATATATTTTTATTACTTATGTTCTTCTGTTCCAAAATTGTTTATTTTAAATTTAATGTAAATGTAGAACATATATCTTTAAAAACAAAAGAGCTTGAGTATATCAAAAAATTGGTCTTGTGAATCAGGGCATGTTATTTTATCTTTTAAACTTTAAAGAGTTTGCAAGCAGTAAATAGTAAGAATGAAAAAGTAAGCAAGCAACAATAGCAATAAAAAAAAAAAAGTGTGCTGTGTGTCTGGTCTCTTCAGACTCTTTATGACTCTGTGGACTATAGCCCACCTCACTCCTCTGTCCGTGGACTTCCCCAGGCAAGAATACTGGAGTAGGTTGCCATTTCCAGGGAATCTTCCCAGTCCAGCTTGGAATCCACATCTCTTAAGTCTCCTGCATTGACAGCTCGGTTTTTATCACTAGCACTACTTGGGAAGCTGCCTTTACCAAATGTCTTTGCAATTTAGTTTAACATCCATTGCTCCGGATGAAAATACTCTGAATTCTAAGGCTTCCCAGATGACTCAGCCATAAAGAATCCATCTGCAGAACAGGAGACTCAGAGATGTGGGTTCTATCTCTGGGAGGGGAAGATCCCCTGGAGAAGAAATAGCAACCCACTCCAGGAATCTTGCCTGGAAAATCCCATGGACAGAGGGGACCTGGAGGGCTATAGTCCATGGGGTTGCAAAAGGAGTCAGACTTGACTGAGTGACTAAACAACAATGACAACAAGCTCTGAAAACTACACTCAGACCCACGAATTACAGCTCTGTGTGTCCCTCTGCTATCAGCTCAAGGGAGCCAAATGGCCAGCAGCTCTGCCTTAACCACACGCAAAGCTGTCTCCTCAGATTTGTTTTTTGTTTTTCTTAATTTGGTGTTTATTTGACTCTTAAAAAATTTTACAGAGATATAATTGACACACAGCTTCCTATCAGTTAAAGGTGTACCACATAATGACATCTCCCTCATAGCTCAGTCAGTAGAGAATCTGTCTGCAATGCAGGTGACCCAGGGTTCAGTTCCTGGGTCAGTAAGATCTCCTGGAGAGGGAAATGACAAGCCACTCCAGTATTCTTGCCTGAAGAATCCCACAGACAGAGGAGCCTGGCAGGTTACAGTCCAGGGGATCGTAAGAGTTGGACATGACTTAGTGACTAAACCACCACCCCCATACACATACTGCAAATAATCACCCCAGTAAGTTTAATTAAACTTAGGTGCAGCCCAAGGACTTCCCTATAATTCAAATGTCCAAATGGTAAAGAATCTGCCTGCAATGCAGTAGACCTGGTTTCAGTGCCAGGATTGGGAAGATCCTCTGGAGAAGGAATGGAAACCCACTCTAGTATTCTTGCCTGGAGAATTCCACGGACAGAGGAGCCTGGTGGGCTACAGTCCGTGGGGTTGCAGAGTCAGATACAACTGAGCAACTAACACTACTTCTTCTAGATGCAGCCCAAACAAAGCAGCTGGAAACTGTCCTGAGTGCCTGATCAGAAATGTGTCCAGTAGTTTTTACCTTCTGGAGAACTACCATTTTCATGCACACATGGTTGAAAGTCACTCAGTCATGTCTGACTCTTTGTGACCCCATGGACTGTAGCCTGCTAGGTACCTTTGTCCATGGAATTCTCCAACAAGAATACTGGAGTGGGTTGTCTTTCACTTCCCCAGGGGATCTTTCCAACCCAGAAATTGAACTCAGATCTCCCAATTTGCAGGCAGATTCCTTACTCTCTGAGCCACCAGGGAAGTTTACCAGGTGTATAATTTACACAGTAGTTTGCTTCACAGCAAGCATGGTGAGAATGTAGACTCCACACTTATTTCCATTAAAAAAAGGGTAATATTTTCATTGTCATCTTTGTCAAGAATTTGAACTTAACAAGTGACAGGAGGCCACACAACTTCACAAGACCTAACAGTGACCTGGGTTCCAGGAGATCAATATTCTCCACCCTTTAGCCTTATGACCACAAGCATAAAAGGGAGCTCTGGGCTCGAATCCTTTGGAAAAACCACTACCCCATCCCTGAAACCACGAGAACTAGCTCCATAGAAGTCATTCATTCTTATATCATCACCTTTTCACCCCAAGTGCTTGAGATTCATAGATCATCTTTCACAGGTGAGCTCAAATGAAATATCCTCTGCTCAAAAGATTTCAAGTTTTGCCCCAGATGCCACATACTTCCTATCTTTCCCCCACTTTGCTTTTGTCCTTCTTTATTATTCAATTACATCTTGTATAAACTATATTTTAGGTATTTTTTCTGTCACTTGTCCTCCTGATCTGGATTGTAAGCTCCAAGAGAGAAAGGAATTTTGTTTATTTTGAATTCTTCCCTGTCCCCAATACACTGACCAATGCCTTCTAGTGCTTATTTGATAATAAAGTTGTTGAATAGATGAATAAATGATTACATGGGATGTTCTCAAAGAGGATTGCTATGCTTATTGGTTTTCTTCAGCGTCTTGAATCCAGTATTATGACCAAGTAAATGCTGTCTCATTCCATCAGACATGCTCATTATTTATAAACACTCCATTATCTTCTTGTTTCCAAAGAATGATGAAGAAGTTACTCTAACGAGGAAGTGGAAGACTGTCCCTGTCTTCAGTTCGTCTTTCATCTCATAGATAACTAGTAAATTTCTAAAACTTTTCTGAAAAGGATACTTCTCCTAAAAAGATTTGCAGTCCTTTATAGTCATAGCTCTTTCATCATTGGCATGTTATTCTTTTGATACAGTTATTAAAAAGTCTAGATTTTCTCTTCCTTCTCCTCCCCCACTATCTCTAGGTATTTATTCTCTAGACTGAGGCAGTATGTATGTTTAATTTTACATAAAAATATAAACTAAGGTCTATTGTATTTACACTAGGAACTATGCAGATAAATTTAGATTAATTCTAAAACACTAGTAGGAGTGAGGTACACTGAAGGTTTTTAGACTATTAATCTGAATTTATCTGCATGGTTTCTCTGTATTTTCTCTATATGTACATGTTCTTTCAAATGCTGTGCTAATTCAATTGCACAACTAAATAAATAATTTCAAAGTGATGCCAAGTAGTGACCTTTCTCTCTTTTCTAGATGCAAGGGAGAGAAGGTACACCACAGACTACATATTAATTATCAAGGCAAACTGACTGTGCCAAGTGCTTGCTCACAAGCAAAAGTTACCTGCCATCCTATCTTCTTTTTTGTGTTCATCTGTCTTTTCTTATCTGTGTTCTTTTTTTCTCTCACCATTTGGTGGCATGTTCATTTTTCAATCACTTTACCTTGGCATCACTAACCAACCTTACTCTTTTTCACCCACATTCAGGCTGTTCAGTCAACACATTTCAAAATTCTATTATTTCTTCCTGTTCCTGTCCTTAAAAGCTGTCACTTCCCCTCTGTTTCTGAAGCCAAAAACCTCATCCTAACATCTTTTTCTGCAGCACCATGTTCTCCTATCAAATTCAAAATTTATTCTGTGGTTAAACCCCATAAGCATCCTTTTCAGAAAAATTGGCATATAATGTTCTTGTTTTCCATTTGAGGTGATTACATATTTTACATCAAGTTGCTAGCAGAGAACTTCTTCTTCTTCTTCTTTTTTTTTTTTTTTACTTTATTTTACTTTACAATATTGTATTGGTTTTGCCATACATCAACATGAATTTGCCATGGGTATACACACGTTCCCAATCCTGAACCCCCCTCCCACATCCCTCCCCATACCATCTCTCTGGATAAGAAAGCTGTGAAACATATAGACAATGGAGTATTACTCAGCCATTAAAAAGAATACATCTGAATCAGTTCTAATGAGGCGGATGAAACTGGAGCTGATTATACAGAGTGAAGTAAGCCAGAAAGAAAGCAGATAACTTCTGATGCAATTGAAGTTCAGTTCCTTCAGATTCATCCTGGGCTTCCCTTTCAGATTTTCCAGTAGTATCTCCTTCTACCCACTTTGCTTCTCCACATTGTTCTCAATGCCAGATACAATTTGTTTGTAATTGTTGCCATGCTTGTGAGATAAAAACATTTTATCAATCATGTCACATTAGGATATGCTGTGGTAGGAAATAATCCCTGAATCTCAGTGGCTCATAACAACAGAGGACACATTGTCTCAATGCCCATCTCAGATTGACAACTGCTAAGCAATTTACGTCCGAGTCTGATAGGATAGCGCATTGTAAGACTGTGGCAGAGAGACATAGGAACCATGTGCTCAAACAAAGGCCCACTTCTGCTCACATATGACAAGTCACATGACAATGCTTGAATTCAATGGCGTAGATCCCCAGTGGATGCTTGAAACCCTGCTGAAAGGTATATATACAGTTGTGCACACATGTTCAGTCATGTCTGACTCTTTACAACCCCAAGGACTGTAGCCCAACAGGCTCCTCTGTCCATGGGATTTCCCAGGCAAGAATATTGGTGTGGGTGGCCATTTCCTCCTCCAGGGGATCTTCTTGCCCCAAGGATCAAACTTATGTTTCCTACATCTCCTTCCTTGGCAGACAGGTTCTTTAACACTTGAGCCACCTGGGAAGCCCTATAAATACATAAATACTTATAATTAATTTTAGTTTATAAATTAGGCATGATAAGAGACTATCTGAATTTACAGTGCTGTTACTCTTCAGCATGGGGCCGTTTTAAGTAAAATAAGTGTTCCTTGACTACTACTTGAAAGTGAAAGAGGAGAGTGAAAAAAACTGGCTTAGAACTCAACATTCAAGAAACTAAGATCATGGCATCCAGTCCTGTAACTTCATGGCAAATAGATGGGGAAACAATGGAAACAGTGACAAACTTTATTATGGGGGGCTCCTAAAGCACTGCAGATGGTGACTGCAGCCATGAAATTAAAAGATGCTTACTCCTTGGAAGAAAAGTTATGACCAGCCTAGAAAGCATATTAAAAAGTGAGACATTACTTTGCCAACAAAGGTCCATCTAGTCAAGTCTATGGTTTTTCTAGTGGTCATGTATGGATGTGAGAGTTGGACTGTGAAGAAAGCTGAGTGCTGAAGAATTGATGCTTTTGAACTGTGGTGTTGGAGAAGACTCTTGAGAGTCCCCTGGACTGCAAGGAGATCAATCCTAAAGGAAATCAGTCCTGAATATTCATTGGAAAGACTGGTGCTGAAGCTGAAACTCCAGTACTTTGGCCACTTGATGCAAAGAACTGACTGTTTGGAAAGGCCCCTGATGGAGGGAAAGATTGAAGACAGAAGGGGATGACAGAGGATGAAATGGCTGGATGGCATCACCAGCTCAACAGACATGAATTTGAGCAGGCTCTGGGAGTTGGTGATGGACAGGGAAGCCTGCTGTGCTGCAGTCCATGGGGTCGCAAAGAGTCGGACATGACTGAGCAACTGAACTGGCTGACTGAACACAAGCACTGCAGTACCCTGACAGTCTTCCAAGTGAGCATGGCTACTAAGTGTCTAGTAGATGAGATAGCTAAACAAAGGGAAGATTCATGTCCTGGGCAGCAGGAGCCAGCAGCACAAGATTTTATCACGTGTCTCAGAACAATACACAAGGTAACAGTTACAAATTGTTTATTTCTGGAATTTTCCATTTAATATATTTAGACTGTGATTGATTGGGTAACTGAAACTTGGTAAAGCGAAACCACAGATAAGTAGGAAACTACTGTGTGTTTCCTGTACATTCATTGAGGCTAGGGCACCAAGTTATCTCAACAAATGCAAAGTAACCTACCCCTCCCACAAATTAGTATAACTCCCACCAATACTGTGTGTGTATTTCAGTGAGGAAAATTCAGTTGATCTGGAAATATATATAAGGCATAACCTATCATCATTCCTCTGAAATTAGGATGTTGATTTGAAAGAAGTCTGTATCAGATGGCAAGTGTAATGGCAGAGGCAGGGTGAAATATATCTTGGAAATAACGAACTCCAGAAAGATAGAGAAAATGACATGAGGCCACTGCAGCTTCTTGAGTATGGTTGCCTACATGAGAATTGTTGTCAAGTATTATTCAAATGAAAGGGGCCATGATAGAGTGTGTGCATGTCACCAGATTAAAAGAACCAATGAGCAAATGTTTTAAGCAGGACACCACTGTGGGAGAAATAGTTGACTAAGTTCAGGACCCTTGACTGAAAGGCAAGAGAGAGAATTGGCAGGAGACTCAAAGATTTGCATTTCACTGCTGGATTTGAATACTATCAAGGTGGTATGATAATTTAGCTAAATTATATTTTATCTAAACATATAATTACAGTTGGATTGACTAATTGATTTTCAGACTTGTGAAGTCTTTTCAATTCTAGACAATTAACACAATATTTTAAATTTAGAATACAGTCTACAAAATATTCAGTTCATTGAACACATCAATTAGTTGATTTTAATTTTAAAAGTTAAATGAATTACAATAATTCTGTTTTGTTTGGTATTAGGTAATGTGTGTATATTCTGTTGGTCAGTCATGTCTGACTCTTTGTGACCCTTATGGACTATAGCCTACCAAGCTCTTCCATCCATGGAATTTTCCAGGCCAGAATACTGGAGTGGGCTGCCATTTCCTCCTTCAGGTGATCTTCCCAACCCAGGGATCAAACCCACATCTCCCATATCTCCTGCACTGCGGGCAGATTCTTTACCATTGAGCCACCAGGCAAGCCCCTGGCATTAGATAATGACATCAAATGATGATAAAATCTTTAAAGCTATAGGTGATTTTAGATGGATTTAATTTAGTTGGCAACCAATCCTTGTTGCTTCAGCCTAAACTGGTGACTGTTCTTTCTCTGTTTCAGTCTCTGTTAGGGAGCTTGCTATACATCACTTGTGAACATATTATATTGCTCTGTACAATTGGAAAAGTCTGAATGAATGTTTTGGTCAACCCAATATTATAAAGGTTTTACTTTTTCAGAATGGGCTTCCCTTCTGGCTCAGCTGGTAAAAAATCTGCCTGCAATGCAGGAGACCTAGGTTCGATCCCTGGGTTGGGAAGATCCCTTGGAGAAGGGAAAGGCTACCCACTCCAGTATTCTGGCCTGGAGAAATCCATGGACTGTACAGTCCATGGGGTAACAGAGTCAGACACTGCTGAGCGACTTTTCACTTTCACTTTTCAGAGACATCTTCTTTCATGTTTACCTGAAGTGTATTTTTGTGAAATTTGTCTGTTATCACAGTTTTGCCCACTTGGAAAAGACTAAAACAGGTTTGTTCCTTCTTTTATATGAAATAACTTTACATATTTACAAACTGCTATGGATTCTTTCTCTTTTCTTACTCTTTGCTAAGTAAAGGACTTACTATCTCTGAGGTTTTCTGATATGGCAAAATGCATAGATCCTTTAAAATTTGTTTAAATTCCCTAGGACTCTTTTATTCACTGAAGAAATATTTATTGCCTATGTGCTCTTGAGTTATCAAAAACTGCTGGTAAAATGATGACAGCTTTTCAAATGAAATCTTTTCTCTTATGAAACTTACAGTCTGGTTTGTGGACAGAAAACTATCATCAAATAAGTTTATACAGTGTTACATGGCAGGCTATTTGATATTAAGGGGGCTTGTATCATGCTTTCTTAACACATCACATGGAACACAGTGACCTGTACTAAATGTTTCACAAATGTCCAGTTTGGCTTGCACTTCAAATTTTGTCTATCGCATCCTAAATTGTGTTAGCTTTATTTGTAGCAGCATTAAAGTAGTGACACATTACTGGTCAATGATATATGATTTCAGTTCTTTAAATACTTTCATATATGGAACTTTCAATGCACTTTTTAATTCTATCTCCCAATTTATATTTTGCAATATTGTTGCTTAGAAAAAAAATCCATAAAGAAACAAAATGAACAAAGAACAATGAAAAAAACTCTGGCAGATCTGTGATAACATGGATGAAACTTGAGGGTATTTTGCTTATGTAAAATAAGTCAGGAAAAGACAAATACTGTATGATCTTACTCATATGTGGAATATACAAAACAAACAAGAAACAAAATAACTGAACAAGCCAAACAAAAGCAAGCACTAAGATACAGAAAACAGAGTAGCGGGTGACAGAAGGGAAGAGGCAGTGGTGGGGAGGGCAAATTAGGTAAAGTTGGATCCACTGTACTGTGAGGGATGGGAGCTAGAGTTTTGGTGGTTTTGATCATGTTATAAGGAATACAGAGGTAGAAATATAATGTTGTACATATACAACTTGTATAATATTATAAACCATTTTTTGTTTGTTTTGGTTTTCAAGTATTTGGAGCTTCCCAAGTGGTTCTAGTGGTAAATAATCTGCCTGTAAATGTAGGAGACTTAGAGATGTGTTCCCTAGGTCAGGAAGATCCCCTGGAAGAGGAAATGGCAACCTGCTCCAGTATTCTTGCCTGGGAAATCCCATGAACAGAGGAGGTTGGTGACCTAAAGTCCATGGGGCTTCAGAGAGTCAGACATGACTGAGTGACTGATCACATACACATTTAGAGTGAAGTAAAGTAAAATCTCAGGCTTAGTTACAATGGAGTATGGAAAGGAGATGAGGAGCTGTTTCTATGAACCCTGGAAATCTCTGGTAGGTGTCAGTTTGGATCAGTAGAGACAACAGCTGTTTGTACCTCTTTCCTGAAAATTGACAAGGAGCCAGATTGTGAAGACTTACTGTTTTCTTCCAGTCAAGAAGTAAAAGTCTCTTTTTAATTTATTTTATTTTTACAATTTGGTAATTATAGAATGCTTAGGAAAAGTCTAAGGTAGAAAATGTATTGAACTAGATAGAATTCAGCAATTTAGGAAAAACTGTTCTTGTCCTGTAAAAATGAAAGAGATGATTGAAACTTAAGACATTAAGAAGTAAAAGAAATTGAATTCTCAAGATTAAATTTTTTTAAGGACCCAAGGAGTTAGCTCTGTTTTTTCTCTTTGTTGAAAATAAGTTGTAGCTGTAACTTGCTAGAAGAAAATGAAATCTTCAAATTCCATTTCATAAGGGGAATAGACAAGGTCAACTTGAGATAGTTTCGTACAATTTGTCACTGATAAAGACTGCAAAGGAAAGACTAGTATTTTCTAGGTTAACATCATTTCAGATTATGGATATTATGAATCTAATCCAAATGGCATATTTTATGAAGGAAACACTATGATATTAATCAATGTTTACTAGTAGCATATTAGTCTGATTTGACCAATCTTTTAAAAATCTGAAATCCTTTATTAATAGGTAAAATATTAAAGAGTACAAGTCATAAAATGAAAAGTTGATGCATTTTCTTATCTAGAATAAATACAGGGATAATGACAATGTGAATTTACTGATAAGAAAGATGGTCAGGAAAAACAGTGACTATCCGTGTAAAGTCACCATTTCACTCACACCTGAGCTTTGTCCCAAAGCCCAGTGATCTGAAGAAATGTGCTTTCCCTCAAGTGTGTCTGTCTCACAAGTAAACAGAGGAGTCAGTGGATCATCAGCCTCAGCCTGTGTACCGCTAAAGTGGCCCACAGTTGGCTTACAAGTCGATTTTTAAAACACCTGCTGCTTTGCCTTCTTCAACAGTATTTTTGCTCAGAATGTTCCATGCTCTCTGGGCCCTTCGTGTGATTGATCCTGGATTTGAAACTGACAGCTGTGAACTATGAGGGAAATGATGTGGCAAGAGTTTCCGTGCCTTGAAAAAATTCAAAGAAAGTCTGTGTGAGCAGGTTGTAATTCATGACTTGTTCATAGATAAGAACACAATTTTTTTCCTCTGAGTCCCTTCAGGCCACATGGATTTTGCATTACAGTTTAAATAATTATTTAGATGTATATATATTTAATATTATACAAATATCTACAATATAAAAATAGAATGTATTTATATTTATTTAGGTTAATTATAACTTTATATATTTTATTATTTATTAAATTATTTATATTCATGTTTAAATTTTTATTTATATAGTACAAAAAAGCAATACCTCATTACACATATCAAATGTTATATGACATTCCAAATACGTTCTGAGGCTGTACCCCATAATCAAGCACATTAACATTTCTGTGCCCAAAGGTAAACTCATCACAATTTAAATAAATCACAATTAGAAACATGTTGTGGTCATTCATGTCCTATTTGCAGATGAAGAAAATATTTTTAAATATTGATTTTTAGTGCTTTTAATATTTTCTTATTATAGATAAGTTATTATTAATATAAGACTGTATTCACAAATCTTTGACTGTAAATCTAATATGTTCCAGGTAGCCTGTTAGGCATGGAAAAAGAATGTCAAGGAGTGAAAAAGATGAATCTAGATTTCCAGTTTCATATGAGATGTAAGAAATCTGAAGTTCGAATTTATTTACAAGGAAGGATTACCTTTGAGTATTTTCTTGTGAGAGGATGCTGTGACCAGATCAGAAACAGTCATCTTTTCCTGCACTGCCAACCATGGCATTTTAGAGGCTCTGACTGACAGTTACTTCACATCATAAATATTTTTATTCATGCCCTTTCTCTTACTATAGTGTGAAATCTTTGGAAGTAGGGTACATATCTCAATCATACTTATATGCCCTGTATCCAAAACATTGCCTGGACTATCAGTTCAGTTCAGTTCCACTGATCAGCCATGTCCGACTATTTGCAACCCCATGGACTGCACCACACCAGGCTTCCCCTGTTCATCACCAACTGTCAGAGCCTACTCAAACTCATGTCCATCACCTCGGTGATGCCATCCAACCATCTCTCCTCTGTTGCCCCCTTCTCCTCCTGCCTTCAATCTTTCCCAGCATCAAGGTCTTTTCCAATGAGTCAGTTCTTTGCATCAGGTGGCCAGAGTATTGGAGTTTCAGTTTCAGCATCAGTCATGCCAATGAATATTCAGGACTGATTTCCTTTAGGATGGACTGGATGGATCTTGCTGCAGTCCAAGGGACTCTCAAGAGTCTTCTCCAACATCAAGATTCAAAAGCATCAATTCTTTGGCAATTCACTTTCTTTATAGTCCAACTCTCACATACATACATGACTACTGGAAAAATCATAGCTTTGACTAGACCGACCTTTGTTGGTAATGTCTCTGCTTTTTAATATGCTGTCTAAGTTCACCATAGCATTTCTTCCAAGGAGCAAGCATCTTTTACTTTTATGACTATAGTCATCATTTGCAGTGATTGTGGAGCCCCCCAAAATAAAGTCTGTCACTGTTTCTATTGCTTCCCCATGTATTTGCCATGAAGTGATGGGACCGGATGCCATGATCTTAGTTTTCTGAATGTTAAGTTTTAAGCCAACATTTTCACTCTCCTCTTTCTCTTTCATCAATAAGCTCTTTAGTTCTTCACTTTCTGCCATAAGGGTGGTGTCATCTGCATATCTGAGGTTATTGATTTCTCCCAGCAAACTTGATTCCAGCTTGTGCTTCATCCAGCTCAGCATTTCATATGATATATTCTGCATGTAAGTTAAATAAACAGGATGATAATATACAGCCTTGATGCACTCCTTTACCAGTCTGGAACCAGTCTGTTGTTCTATGTCCAGTTCTAACTGCTGCTTCTTGACCTGCATACAGATTTCTCAGGAGTCAGGTAAGGTGATCTGATATTCCCATCTCTTTCAGAATTTTCCACAGTTTTTTGTGATCCACACAGTTAAAGACTTTGGCATAGTCAGTAAAACAAAAGTAGATTTTTTGGGGGAACTCTTGCTTTTCAATGATCCAGTGGATATTGGCAATTTATCTATGGTTCCTCTGCCTTTTCTAAACCCAGCTTGAACATCAGGAAGTTCATGGTTCACATACTGTTGAAGCATGGTTTAGAGAATTTTTAGCATTGTTTTGCTAGCATGTGAGATGAGTGCAATTGTGCAGTAGTTTGAACATTCTTTGGCATTGCCTTTCTCTGGAATTGAAATGAAAACTGACCTTTTCCAGTCCTGTGGCCACTGCTGAGTTTTCCAGATTTGCTGGCTTAATGAGTGCAGTACTTTCACAGCATCATCTTTTAGGATTTGAAATAGCTCCACTGGAATTCCATCACTTCCACTAGCTTTGTTCACAGTGATGCTTCCTAAGGCCCACTTGACTTCCCATCCCAGGATGTCTGGCTCTAGGTGAGTGATCACACAATCATGGTTATCTGGGTCATGAAGATCGTTTTGTATAGTTCTTCTGTATATTTTTGCCACCTCTTCTTAATATCTTCTGCTTCTCTTAGGTCCATGCCATTTCTGTCCTTTCTTGTGCCCATCGTTGCATGAAATGTTCCCTTGGTATCTCTAATTTTATTGAAGAGATCGCTAGTCTTTCCCGTTCTATTGTTTTCCTCTATTTCTTTGTATTGATCACTGAGGAAGGCTATCTTATCTCCCCTTGCTATTCTTTGGAACTCTGCATTCAAGTGGGTATATCTTTCCTGTTCTCCTTTGCCTTTCACTTCTCTTCTCTTCATAGCCATTTGTCAGGCCTCTTCAAACAACCATTTTGCCTTTTTGTATTTTTTTAATTTTCCTTGGGAATGGTCTTGAGTACTTCTTCCTGTACAAAGTCTCGAACCTCTGTCTATAGTTCATCAGGTACTCCATCTATCAGATCTAATCCCTTAAAACTATTTCTCACTTCCACTGTATAATCATAAGGGATTTGATTTAGGTCCTACCTGAATGGTGAAGTGGTTTCCCTATTTTCTTCAATTTCAGTCTTAATTTGGCAATAAGGAGTTGATCATCTGAGCCACAGTCAGCTCCCGGTTTTGTTTTTGGTGACTGTATAGAGCTTCTCTATCTTTGGCTCCAAAGAGCACTAAATATGCATTCAATAAATAAGCATAATACATTTTTGGCCAAATTAGGAAGATACAGTCATAACACTTAATGATTCTTAATTCTATATGCCAGAGATTATATTTAAACTACTCTTCAGCCCATCAAAGTATGTTTACAAATAGGTGTGGGAAATAAATACAAGTCCTGATCCTTGTTTCTAGTACTTGATAAGTCTCTATTAAGAATATAATATGAATATAAGTGAATAAATGATAGTAAAGAACAGTATACTTATCATATATACAGTCATCAACAATATTATAAATTTTAATTTGAATGACTGAACCTTTGTTGAAGAACCTTTTATCATCTGTGTGATAAAAGCAAAATACTAGTCTCTATACTGTTAATTTGTAAAATTATTTGAAAAGAAAAAATTGTGTACTGCAAATATTATTTAATATAGAACTCAGAAAGGAGAATAAACTTTATGGGCTGAAGGAAATAAAAAGAAAAAAGATGCTTTGGCATATGTTGGGAGATTGAAAAGAGCATTACGGAAAAAGGAATGGCCTTTTTAAAGATGCACATTAGTGTGGTCTAAAAGAGGTACAGTGATAATTAAATATACATAGATAGGTTTGGGAAGTCTAAACTGTGAAAGCTTTTGACAAGATGAAAGCCCTGTGCTAATGTCTAGGCATGAATATTAAGGAAGTAGTACAATTAAAAATTAGATCTATTAGTTGTGTTGCATTCTGATTTAATTGATAGAATTTAATAAGGTGGTCATTTTCTTTAACCCAGTGAAATGTGTTTTTAAAGGTGATATCCATAATTATATTGAGAATGTACAAAATTTCACCACAGACTATGGTACTCGTATGAATTACTGCACATGTATAGATTTTGAACCATAAAAGTTATTTTGCAAGTGTTTTAGGAAAATATTTTAGATAATACCAGGCACCATGATGCTCTATGATTTAAAGAATCAGATGAAAATTTCTGGGCTAACATTGGCATAGGACTTTTAGAGTCAGAAGCAAGAAGAGAAATATGGGCATGTCTAGAAAAAAAAATGTCTGGAAGAAAAGAGAATTTTATTTTATTTCTCATGTTGAAATCTGATGAGTTCATGGTTCATTTGTAGAATTCTTTGAATGACACGCTCTTTCATGTTTTTTTAAATTTTTAATTGAAGTATAATTACAATATTGTGTTGGTTTCTGCTATACAACAATGTGAACCAGTTATAAGTATACATATAACTCCTCTTAAGCTTACCTCCCACCACCTTCACCCCATCCACCCCTCTGTGTTGTCACAGAACACCAGTTGAGCTCCATGTGTTATATATAATCTTCCCACTAGCTATCTGTTTTATATATGGTAATGTATATGTTTCAAGCAACTCTCAATTCATCCCACACCCTCCTTCTACTATGCTGTTTGATTAGTTCTTTGCATTAAAGTCCATACTTCTCCCCCAGGTCCTCCTTGCTCTATCTCTAAGTTTCCGGGCTAAAAAGTTTTTCAGTCATGTTGTAGGCATCATTTTCTTCCATATGTATGGGTTATTTCTGTTCTAATAATTTTAGTTTTTCTTTAAATTAGAGCTTTAAAACACTTCTCACTTTTTCTTAACCACTAAGAAAGAAAACTGGTATTTAACAATGTAAACAGTTTGGAGCCACAGAGATCTAAAGCATATGTGGTGCTATAAATTACCTAAGATGTTTTTTTTTCTAATAGATATAAAAATACAAATTGTAGACAACTATCAAAAAAAAATACAGACGTCAACAAGAAACATAGCTGAGAAATTTACAAGAGTAGGAATACTTATTTGCTTTATTTCCATGAAGGCAAATTATTTGCCTGAATTATTATGATGGAAAGAATTGACCTGGGAAGAAAAGAAGTATTAAGAACAGCTGGCAATCAGTATTGAGAAAAAAAAAAAAACAACTCATCAGACTTGAATGCCATGAAAGGTGACTTAATAGAGTAAGGTAACTTTTACAAAATATTCACATTATTTAGCTAAATATAACTCTGAAATCATCTTTTACTCCCTCCCACCTCCATCATTGCTTTGTACCATCACTACTGAGCTCCCCAAACCATAAAGTCACTTTATGATTTTTTTTTCAAATCTGTTTTATTATTCTGTTTTAGGCCGGGAAGGAAGTAAATCACTGGGAGACTTTATAAAAGTTACATGATAGTCATATTTGTTCAACTGTTTAAATAGAAATGAGAGGTAACTCAGAGAAATTAGGTGAAATTTGCTTCTATCACCATTCTATCTGTCCTTTTATTCTTTCTCTTATTTATTGGTAATTTTTTTACCCTCAGTAATTAACAATCTGAACTTAAGCTGCCTCTGAGCTGACTGTAATTCCCTATTGTGCTTCAAGTAGGGCTGTTGGAACCCAAAGTGCCTCACATTCTAAAATTTTCTTTCTGAGATTCTGTGTAGCTAAATTTGATCATTTCTTGAGCGGATATTAAGAAAGTGAGGGTAGATTAGAATGTACATTTTTAGTGCTTATTTTGTGCTAGATGTTTAAGTAGTGATAACCTCATTTTCAGTCAGTTCAGTTCAGCTGCTCAGTCGTGTCCGACTCTTTGCGAGCCCATGAATCACAGCATGCCAGGCCTCCCTGTCCATCACCAATTCCCGGAGTTCACTCACACTCATGTCCTCACGTCAGTGATGCTATCCAGCCATTTCATCCTCTGTTGTCCCCCTTTCCTCCTGCCCCCAATCCCTCCCAGCATCAGAGTCTTTTTCAATGAGTCAACTCTTCACATGAGGTGGCCAAAGTACTGGAGTTTCAGCTTTAGCATCATTCCTTCCAAAGAACACCCAGGGCTGATCTCCTTTAGAATGGGCTGGTTGGATCTCTTTGTAGTCCAAGGGACTCTCAAGAGTCTTTTCCAACACCACAGTGCAAAAGCATCAATTATGTCATAAATCTTATTGAATGTCCAGTTTTTTCATACTTGCAAAGTCATCTATTACTCAGTATATATATTTTACTTTAGTTTTATTAAATATTTCACCCATCCATCTGGCAAGTGTTCACCAAAAAAAAAAAAAGGAAGATAAAGAGAAAAATAGTACGAGTACTTGTATTAATGGCTGTTATCAGGTCTTTTGGTCTTGATAAAGATGCATAAGTACTCAAACCAAATAAATTCAGTAACTATTCAGTAACCTAAATTATAGAAGACACTGTATAGTGAACAATTTCTTAAAATAGGTGATTTGCTTTTCAAAAGAGTTTAAATCTGCAAGAGAGGAAAATACAAACACATAAAAATACAGAGCCTGAAGGTATAAAGAAACACAACTCCTCCCCAATCATCACTGATGTTTATCTAATTAAGAAACTTTATCTGAGACTTTCAGGAGAAATGGAGAGTACTGGTTTTCTCCAAAAGATAATGCCTCCAAGTATCCTTGGAACATTAAAATATCATTTAAACAACTAGGAGGGAGGGTTATTGATTACATCATGTCATGCTGCTGCTGCTGCTAAGTTGCTTCAATTGTGTCCGACTCTGTGCAGTCCCATAGACGGCAGCCCACCAAGCTCCCTGTCCCTGGGATTCTCCAGGCAAGAACGCTGGAGTGGGTTGCCATTTCCTTCTCCAATGCATGAAAGTGAAAAGTGAAAGTGAAGTCACTGAGTCAAGTCCAACTCTCAGCGACCCCATGGACTGCAGCCTACCAGGCTCCTCCGTCCATGGGATTTTCCAGGCAAGAGTACTGGAGCAGGGTGCCATTGCCTTATAGGCACTGGAAAAGAAAAGAGGAACTACCTATGCTACTGATAATTGCATATGGAATGAGGTATGCAAAGGAATGGTAAAAAACACAAATTTTAACAGTTTTCTAAAAACAATTCAGACAACATCTAGGTTTCATTTGAAAGAAATAGGGAACTAAAAAGAGTACTGTTGACATCTTGACAACTAAGCAACAGCTGAACAAACTGAAAATTAAGTATTTCCTGAAAATAATAGAGAACTGAAGTGAGACCACAATCGAGTAATCAGAAACCTGGGCCAGAGAAGGCCAAGGACTTGCTTACCTGGGGCTGAGCCCTCATGACTCCCTAAACTAATGTGAAGATACAACTTAAAAATGTTAGATAGTTAAAGGCTGGCTGGCATAAAAATGCAAAGCCACTTTAAGCCAAATGAGGAGTAGCATTCTCTCATCAGGGACTCACAAATAAGTTGAGAGGGAAACACAGAAAGCTTTCTTTGTGGTGCTGACTAGAGGAGGGCAAGGGGAGCCACAGCCAAAACTCCACACCATCAAGTCTTCTATCCTCTCAGGGAACCAGAACCTTCATCCACAAAGGTAAGACAGCAAAGACTCTCCCTTCAGAGCAGTGGTGGGAAACCATGGCAGTTGGTGGAAATGAACTATTCCAGGGAATTGCTGTTTGCGCTCAATCGTGTCTGACTCTGCAACTTTATGGACAGTATCCTGCCAGTCTCCTCCTGTCCATGAGATACTCCAGGCAAGAACACTGGAGTGGGTTGCCATGCCCTTCTCCAGGGGATCTTCCTGGGCCAGGCTCAAAACTCCATCTTTTGCATCTCTTGTACCGGCAGGCTCTGGGAGAGGGACTGATAAGCTAATTGTGAGTAGGGAGACTTGGTGGTCATCTCTAAATAGTCTCTAGATATTAGGTTATAATGAGAAGTTGAAATTAGAGTAATACAAAATGTTACATATGATAGTAGGCAGGATTATTTAGATAGGCATAAATTTGAATATTCATAATCGGTAAAAATAGAATAGAATGGGCAGAGACATGCAAGCAGGCAAATGAGGCTTATGATTTAGTTATTATCTGTTAGAATTTTAATAATGTTGTAACAGAGGGCACTTGGTGAAAAATAGTGATAGATGGGGACCCTGAGAGCAACAACAGTGAAAATTCTGGCACTCTGGGATAGATTGGATCAGATTATGTTTGAATAATGGCCAATGAACAGTCTGGGAAATGCAACAGCTGAACAAGTTGGAGCTGATATTTAGCTCCCAGTTATGAGACTGGAACAAGTAATGAGATTGAATCTTAATTACCTCCAGATCCATTGAGAAATATATGATGGTAGAGGATCTCATGATGCAGATAGAATCTAGCTGCATCATTCAGCTCCAGAGACAGTGGTGCTACAAAGATAAATACTCAGCCTACTAGGCGAGACTTCTTGTGGGAAATCACAGTCTCTCAAACAGTTTTCAAATTACAAAAGAGGTCTGGGCACTATGAAAATACAAAAAAAAAAAATCAAAGGAAAGATGCATTGCATAGGTAGGAAGACAGTCATTTTCTTCTCCATTAAACTATTTTGGATACAAATGCTTCACAAGAAGTAAAATTCAGAGAAGGATGAGTGTTATTGCATGACACTGTTTTAATTTCCTGGCAAAGTCATAATGAAGTTCCACAAATTGAGTGAATTAAGACAGCAAAAACTTAGTTTCTCAGTGTTCTAGAGATTAGAAATTTGAAATGAAATTATTGGCAGAGTTATATTCTCTCTGAAGCTTCTCAGGGAGGACATTTGCTTTCCTCTTTTAACTTCTGGTTATGCTACTCCAAGATGGTGTCATTGTGCAGAGTTCTGACAAAACGTGGTCTACTGGAGAAGGGAAGGGCAAACCACTTCAGTATTCTTACCTTGAGAATCCCATGAATGGTCTGAAAAGGCACAAAGACAGGATACTGAAAGATGAACCCCCAGGTCGGTAGGTGTCCAATATGCTCCTGGAGATCAGTGTAGAAATAACTCCAGAAAGAATGAAGAGATGGAGCGAAAACAAAAACAACACCCAGTTGTGGATGTGACTGGTGATGGAAGTACAGTCCAATGCTGTAAAGAAAAATATTGCATAGGAACTGGGAATGGTAGGTCCATGAATCAAGGCAAATTGGAAGTGGTCAAACAGGAGATGACAAGAGTTAACATTGAAATTTTAGGAGTAGGTGACAAGACCTTTTAGAACTAACACCCAAAAAATATATCCTTCTTATTATAGGGGACTGGAATGTGAAAGTAGGAAGTCAAGAAACACCTGGAGTAATAGGCAAATTTGGCCTTGGAGTATGGAATGAAGCAGGGCAAAGGCTAATAGAGTTTTGCCAAGAGAACGCACTGGTCATAACAAACACTCTCTTCCAACAACACAGGAGAAGACTATACACATGGACATCACCAGATGGTCAACACTGAAATCAGATTGATTATATTCTTTGTAGCTGAAGATGGAGAAACTCTATACAGTCAGCAAAAACAAGACTGGGTGCTGACTGTGACTCAAGTCAAGAACTCCTTATTGCCAAATTCAGACAAAACTGAAGAAAGTAGGGAAAACCAATAGACCATTCAGGTATGACCTAAATCAAATCCCTTATGATCATACAGTGGAAGTGAGAAATAGATTTAAGGAACTAGATCTGATAGAGTGCCTGATGAACTATGGATGGAGGTTCAAGACATTGTACAGGAGACAGGGATCAAGACCATCCCCATGGAAAAGAAATGCAAACAAGCAAAATGGCCGTCTGAGGAGGCCTTACAAATAGCTGTGAAAAGAAGAGAAGTGAAAAGCAAAGGATAAAAGGAAAGATATAAGCATTTGAATGCAGAGTTCCAAAGAATAGCAAGAGGAGATAAGAAAGCCTTCCTCAGCGATCAATGCAAAGACATAGAGGAAAACAACAGAATGGGAAAGACTAGAGATCTCTTCAAGAAAATTAGAGATACCAAGGAAGCATTTCATGCAAAGATGGGCTCAATAAAGGACAGAAATAGTCTGGACCTAACAGAAGCAGAAGATATTAAGAGGTGGCAAAAGTACACAGAAGAACTAAACAAAAACGATCTTCATAACCCAGATAACCATGATTGTGGGATTATTCACCTAGAGCCAGACATCCTGGAATGCAAAATCAAGTGGGTCTTAGGAAGTATCACTATGAACAAAGCTACTGGAGGTGATGGAATTCCAGTTGAGCTATTTCAGATCCTAAAAGATGATGCTGTTAAAATACTGCACTCATTAAGCCAACAAATCTGGAAAACTCAGCAGTGGCCACAGGACTGGAAAAGTTCAGCTTTCATTCCAGTCCCAAAGAAACGCAAAGCCATAGAATGTTCAAACTACTGCCCAATTGCACTCATCTCACACACTATTGAAGTAATGCTCAAAATTCTCCAAGCCAGGCTTCAACAATACATGAAAAGTGAACTTTCAGATTACAACCTGAATTTAGAAAAGGAAGAGGAACCAGAGATCAAATTGCCAATATCTTTTGGATCATCAAAAAACAATAGAGTTCCAGAAAAACACCTACTTCTGCTTTATTGACTATGCAAAGCCTTTAAGTCTGTGGATCACAACAAACTGTGGAAACTTCTTAAAGTGATGGGAATGCCAGACCATCTGACCTGCCTCCTGAGAAATTTGTATGCAGGTCAAGAAGCAGCAATTAGAACTGGACATGGAACAGACTGGTTCCAAACTGGGAAAGGAGTATGTCAAGGGTGTATATTGTCAACCTGCTTATTTAACTTCTATGCAGAATACATAAGGCAAAATGTCAGGCTAATGAAGCTGGGATCAAGATTGCCAAGAGAAATATCAATAACCTCAGACATTCAGATGACACCACCCTTATGGCAGAAAGTGAAGAAGAAGCATAGAGCCTCTTGATGAATTTGAAAAAGGAGAGTGAATAAGTTGGTTTAAAACTCAACATTCAGAAAACTAAGATTATGGCATCCAATCCCATCACTTCATGGCAAATAGATGAGGAAACGATGGAAATAGTGAGAGACTATTTTTGGGGCGCTCTAAAATTACTTCAGATTGTGACTGGAGTCATGAAATTAAAAGATATTTGCTCTGTGGAAGAAAAGTTATGACCAACCTAGACAGCATATTAAAAAGTAGAGACAGTACTTTACCAACAAAGGTCTGTTTGGTCAGAGCTATGATTTTTACCATAGTTATGTATGGATGTGAGATTTGGACTATAAGGAAAGCTGAGCCCTAAAGAATTGATGCTTTTGAAGTGTGGTGTTGGAGAAGACTCTTGAGAATCCCTTGGACTGCAAGGAGATCTAACCAGTCTATCCTAAAGGAAATCAGTACTGAATATTCATTGGAAGGAGTGATGCTGAAGCTGAAACTCCAATACTCTGACCACCTGATGTGAAGAACCGACTTTTGGAAAAGACCCTGATGCTGGGAAAGATTGAAGGTGGGAGGAGAAGGGGATGACAGAGGATGAGATGGTTGGATGGCATCAACAACTCAATGGACATGAGTTTGAGTAGGCCCTGGGAGTTGGTGATGGACAGGGAAGCCTGGCATGCTGCAGTTCATGGGATCCACAAGGAATCAGACAAAACTGAGCATCTGAACTGAACTGAATTTTAACTTCTAGTGTGTGCATGGATGCCAATCCACTTCAATTGTGTCTGACTCTGGGACACTATGGACTGTAGCTCGTCAGGCTCCTTTCCTCCTTGCATCAGATTCTCTAGGCAAGATTACTGGAGTGGGTTTCCATTTCTTATCTAGGGGATCTTCCCAACCCAGGGATCTAACCCACATCTCTTAAGTCTCCTGCACTGGCTGGCAGGTTCTTTACCACTAGTGCTACCTGAGAAGCCCCTAACTCTTACTAGTGCTCGGTGTTTCTTGGTCATGTTAATATCACTATTGTCTCTGCCTCTGTTTTCCCATGGCAGTCTTCCTTCTGCATCTGTGTCTATCTTTGTCTTCATGAGGCATTCTCTCTGTGATGTGTCCAAATTTCCATTTTTTGAATAAGGACACCAATAATATTGGAATTAAGCTCAAGAAAATGACTTTAACTTGATTAAATATGCAAAACTCTATTTCCATTTAAGATCCCATTCACAGATTTCAAGTTAGGATTTTGGCATATCTTTTGTGAAAGGGGCACCATTTAAACCATAACAGCTACAAACTCTAAAGTAAATTAAAAATGTTCATATTATTGAGAGAGAGAATAATATTATTTAGTTATATGAAATTATAGAAAATAATTCATAAGTAGACCTTTGGCTTTAGTATTATCAGAAATAATTAGAAACTAAGAACGGACAGAGTAGCATACATGTGCAACTTTTGCTTAGAGTGTAGAGTCAAAAAAATGTTTTTGTATTTGGGCAAACCACTCAGACATCTATGGCAAAACACTCAGGGACACTGAGGAGAAAGAATAGACTCATTCCTCTCACAATGTTGAAAGAGAATTCATGAACTTGGGAAACTAGTTTTTCAGAGATCTCAAGCTTATGGGATTAGCTTAAAGAGTATTTGGAAGATTTTGCTTATTATTACCCATATCTTAATGCCAGCATGATGGTGTCAGGGAAATCACTGTTATAAATTACTATATTATGTGTTCAAAAGAAATGGAAGGAAAATAAAGGGGAAAAAAACTGGGAAAGAACACAGAGAAATAGAATTCAGAAGAATATACTGTTCTTACAAAACAAAACACTCTCATAGCTTATGATCCAGCAATCACACTCCTTGGTATTTACCTGAGGTAGTTATCTTATACCTAAACAATAGCCTGCACATGGATGTTTATAGTAGCTTCATTTATACTTATTAAAACTTGGAAACATCCAAGATGTCTTTCAGTGGATGAACTGATAATGAAATAATGATACATCCAAACAATGAAATATCACTTAGTGCTAAAAATATAACCTTCAAGTCATGAAAAGACATGGAGGAAACTTAAGTGCATATTGCTAAGTGGAAGTAACCAATGTGTAAAGCAAATATACTATACCATTCCAACCATATGACATTGTAGAAAAGGCAGAATTTCAGACATGGCAAGGAGATCAGTAGTTGCAGGGGTTGGGGGAAGCGGAAGCAGAGATGAACAGAATAAGCACAGAGCATTTTTTAGGACAAGGAAATGATGCTGTATGATATAGTAATAGTGACTACATGCCATTATACATTTGTCCAAACTCACAGAATGCATAATACCAAGAGAAAACTCTAATACAAACGATGGACTTTGGATTGTGATGATACCGCAGTATGGTTCATCAGATGCAGTAAACGTACCACTCTTGTGAGGAATGTTAATAACCGAGGAGGCTATTCATGCCTGCGGGCATTGTGTATGGAATATCTCTGTAATTTCCCATCGATTTTGCCATTAAGCTAAAATTTCTATTAAAAAGTCTTTAAAATGTCACAAAAACCTTAATAGGTGATCGAGAAAGTCAAGTTAAAACGAAAGTATACAAAAATGTGTAAAAAGAATAAACGAATGAAGTCAGAAGATTTATTAAAAATTTGTTGTTAAGCTTTAAAAGATATTTTGTATCAAAGTCAGAGATATAGATGCAGAATTGAAAAAAATTAAGCATTGTATGGATATGGAAGCTCCAGAGAATGTTGATAGTGAAGAGAAAGAGAATGAGCTTCATGACATAATACTTAGGAGGAAAGTTTGCATGTGTGTGTGTGTGTTCTAATACCAATGATAAGTGTTAAGTAATCACTGCCATGTGTATGTGTATTCAGCTCCTCAGTCATGTCTGACTCTTTGCAGCCCTATGGACTGTAGCCCGCCAGGCTCCTCTGTCCATGGAACATTTGAGGCAAGAATACTGGAGCAGGTTGCCACTTCCTCCTCCCGGGGATCTTCCCAACCCAAGGATCAAATCCCAGTCTCTTGGTCTCCTGCTGGAGTGGTCTTCTCGGCAGTACCATCAGGGAAGCCCACTGCTATGAATAAAGTCCTGTAATTATTTTTCTCCCTTGCCAACTTAAGCGTATTCGAAAAGATTCAGTGATTAAATAGGAGAGATTGAAAACTTATTAAATAGGGTACCTTTCCATTATAAATTTCCATTGTATATTGAAGATGTGCTTGATCCTTACTGCTTAGTAGTTACTTGTAATCACAAAAACTTTAGATATATGGATGTCAAGGCATCAACTAGAGGATAACTCTTAATTTCTTGAGTAAGTAATCTATATTTTTAAAACATATTTGTTTTCCTGGATAATCTGATGAACAGTCTGAGTAAAAGTTACTTGGTTTGAAAGTCAAAATGTGCACTAAACAAATAAGCAAAGAAGATCATATAGTTTCATTAAATTTAGTTATAGGCTGAATTTAAAACAGCCATGAAGTTGGAAACTAACTGCTTCTTTTCATAATTAATTTAGTTTTCTAAGCAATTACTTATATGACACAAAATTAATTTTTTAATGTTATATATAAATTTATTTATGTTTAACATTATAAACTACAGTTAAGTACCAAAGGCCAAGATGCAATCCAGCTTCTTTACAGCCATGCCTAACTTAATTTATAATAAAACTCGAGAGAACACCAGACATGATTTAATTTCCCATGGCCCCACTCCCCACCCCCAATTCGTGTGCTGTCCACTGTCCTGGGAGAAATGTAGTTCCCCTTGGTTATTCAGATAATCTATCTTTGGTTGCAAGTTTACAAAGTAATATGACATCATATGGCCAAGGGTCCTTTGTATTAGTAATTCATCAAATATCATATTTCCACCAGAGCTTTTTCTTGTTTTCATTCTTAGAACCTACACTTACTTTTCAGAATATTCTCTTATTTTCTAATTCAACTGAAATAACATTTCAAGCACAGCATCAAGAGTTGTGTTGTTCGTTACACATTACACTGTATTCTTCCAGGAATTTTATTTTATTCTTGAACATAAAGGAAAGAGAAAGCAATTTTATCTGGTTTTTCCCCTCCCACATGTATCTTTTACCCAAGAAATGAATTTCAATATATTTCTGTGAAAACACAGGTTTTAATTATTTTCTCAGGGACTGACAATGCCAATGTCCCAGATGATAAATTAAATGTGTAATGCTCGATTATATGTCACACTTCATTGTATGCAACTGGATAATATCCATGTGAAAGGTATTCCCTAGAAACAGACCATTAATCTACCACTTAGTACACTGCTGATTTCAGACACAAAATGGTACTTCAGCCTCTAGAAATAGTTAACAAAACGTCAAAAATTGTGTAATTGGCTGTCTTGAAATATTTTAATAATGCCAAATTCTTTATAGTTTGCAAAGCAATTGTGAAAGTGTTATCATTTTGTACCCATAATAAACCCTAGAGATAACTATTGCTGTCTCCATTTCACAAATAAAGATATTACAGCTCTAAAAGATTTTCTGCTACTAAAATATTCTTCGTTATTAAGTGACAGGGCTGGATATTTTACATCCAGACCTTCTGTCAGTAAATCTTGTGATGGTTCCTGTAAGGCAGTGTCCTCTAGTTTCATGTATATGAGGGCATTTAAATCCTCTTCTGAGAGAAGAAAAGATTCTCAGTATAAAACATTAAACCAGCAGCTTTTAGTGTATCATTTGGAAAATGCCAAGAAAAAATACCTTGAGGTGTTTGAAACTCACATTTGAAAATGTGATAGTGATTAAATGAAAATAAAATAATGTGGTCAAATAAGGTATAAATTGTATTTTTCTTTGTCTAGGGCTTCTGAAAAATATGATTGCTGGTTAGCAGAACAAGTATTTCTCCAGCAGTACAGCAGACGTTTTCTTTCCAGTGACATGTGAGAGTGGGTGGCGAGTATTTCAGATCAGAACACTGAGTTCTTGTGAACAAAGAATGTATAATGTCTGGATTTACTTATCTCCCCCTTCTCTTAGATTAGCCATCATACAGTCTTCTAGAATTAAACTTCAGCCCCTCTTTAAAAATAAAGAAAAACAGTACTAGATGAACTTTGGCTATAGATAACCTCAATACATATTCGTTTCTTTGTAATTTGTTTTCTTTGGAGAATAATTCCAAAATGCTTAATCAGACAAGTATTACATTACAGATTCTCTTTTCTGAGGATAAGATAAAATTAAATTGTAGTCTTTTTGTTGTTTGTTTAGTTGCTCAGTCCTGTTTGACTCTTTTGTGACCCCATGGACTGTAGCCCATCAGGCTATTCAGTCCCCAGGATTTCCCAGGCAAGAATACTGGAGTGGGTTGCCATCTCCTTCTCCAGAGCATCTTCCCAACCCAGGGCTTGAATCCACATCTCCTGTGTTGGCAGGTGGATTCTTTACCACTGAGCCACCTGAGTCTTGATTATCATTCAGTACATTTTTCAAACCTAAAATAATTTCTTCTCTTGGATTATTCTTAGTGGAAAGCACATGTGAGGCTAAAGAAAGGGTATTTATAAAATCATGAACAGTTTTTCATCCTCACAGAAGACTAGATTCAATATATAAGCAAAAAAAAAAAAAACCCAAAACAGATAATTTTTGTATGAGTAACTACACAGTAAAACAAGAATTCATTTTGACAGTGCATGAATTTTAAATCAGTAAAAATGTGCCTTTAAAAACAACAGCAACAAAAATACATAGCCTTCATATTCCAGAGAAGTGATGGTAATATTTTAACTAAAAGGGGGAAAAATGTCAGTCACTCAGTTGTGTCTGACTCTTTGCGACTCCTGGACTGTAGCCCACCAGGCTGCTCTGTCTATGAAATTTTCCAGGCAAGGAATACTGGAGTGGGTTGCCATGCCTGTCTCCAGGGGATCTTCCCTACCCAGGGATATAGCAACTGAAGTTTATAGAATTCTGAGTCATCTTGTCAGAAAAACCGAGGAGTCTGGTTTCATCCTTGCTTACTAGGTATTAGGTGTGTAAATATGTGCAAGTTACTCCCATTTCTTATATGTCATTTTCCTCTTCTGAAAATCAGGAAAAATAAATTATAAAGTTAATTTTAGGATTAAGTGATAATACTAAGAGGTTTTTAGAATGGCTATTTCTGATAACTGAGCCTCCAAACTGAGACGATAGGTGCTAAGGGATGAACATTGTTTTAAAAAAGGAAAGTTTTTTACAAAGGTGTTAGAAAAAATATACAATATTTACCAAAAGATATGCAAAAACTAGACTTGCCATCCTTAGGTTACCACTCACTTCTACATTTATATGGAGAAGACTAAAGACTCAACAGATACAGACATGGATGTTTGTGACTTTAAAAAGACTTTTCAGAGGCTTCTGTATTTTACCTTCCTTTGCCATCTATGAGGGTGGCGATTTTTCCTTTTTCAAGACTACCTGAGGGAGCCTCAAAGGACTTGATGGGACAGCAAGGGGCGGTTACAAGGAGACAAGACAGACATATCTGGCTCTAGCCAGATGTTTTCTTAGCTGATAAATCCAGACTCTTCTGAGTTGCTATAGAAGAGAGATGTGCTGAGAGGTGATTTGGGAGCATATGATCTGTCCCTCTGAAATGTTTAATCAGGGTAAACACAGACTCATGTCTTTTTTTCTGGAATATTCTCCAAAAAATGAGACTTTGACTTGGTTGGACTCACCTGTGCGTCAGAGCAGAGGGACTGTGTTGGGGGCTGGGGGAGCCACTATACTGGGTGTGTGTGCTCTAGAGAAGAAATTAGATAAGAGGTCATAATTTGATACTAATCATAGCTGGACTTAGCAAATATATACTTGAAAAATGAGTTGTCTAGTACATGGAAGCAACCAAGACTGATTTTGCATAGAAGTATACTACTCTAGGACTTCCCTGGCATCCAGTGGTTAAGAATCTGCCTTGTAATGCAGGAAACAGGTTTGGGTGGGGAACTAAGATCCCATATGCTGTGAAACAACTGAGACTGCAGGCCACAGCTGCTGAGCCCATGTGCCACAGATGGCAAACCTCATGCACTGCCAGCTAGAGAAGCCTGCCCGCAGCAATGAACACCCCGCACAGCCAATAAAGCAACTAACCGAAGGTGCAAGAAAGCAAGGCCTGACAAAGACAAGTTAAAGTGAGGGGTGAGAAAAGAATAAGCTTCCCATACACCACACACCACTGAACTCAGCTTTGTAAAACTGTGAGTACTGTCTTACCAATTTTATCTTTCAGAAATTATTCAAATCTTTTCATCTTCAACTGTTGATATTATCTCAGTCCAAATCAACCATCGGTCTCCCTTAAATAACGGCACCAGCTTCCTCTTTGTTCAGCCTATTCTCTCTCTGCCCTATTCAATCTTCAGAGAATACTCAGGTTCTCTGACTACTCAAATACTCTCTGATTTACTCAGAACACAATTTAAGTCATGTTTAACTCCTTGTTTAAACATTTCAGTGGTCTTGCATTGCATTATTACAAAATCTGACTTTCTTTGCCTCTGCCTCCGTGATCTCTCCTCTGCCCATTTCTCGCTATCCGACTGAGCTACTTCCCTTTTTCTTATTCTGCTCCTGGCTCTCTAAGCTCCTGGTTTCATCTCCTGGCTCATGACATGCTTTTTCCTACATACAGTTCCCAGTGCCAGCAAAACCTTTCCCTTTCTTTCATCCCTTCAAATAGCCAAATTATCTCCTTCCCTTTTCTTCTTCATAGACTTCCTTGAGTTCCGTAGCTAAATAGTTTTCTATGCATCCCTCTATCTTAATATTTTCTCCTTCATAGCACTGATTTGCAGCTCATTATAACATTTACTAAAATTCCACTTGCATGTTTTTTAGTGCTAATTTCTTCTTGCAAAAAAATAATGTGCTCCCACACGCCAAACAACGCCTATACATGATGCTCATGTGTGTGTGTGTGGTGGCTCAGTCATGTCCAAATCTTTGTGACCCCCAAGGACTGTGGCCCACCAGGCTCCTCTGTCCATGGAATTTCCCAGACAAGAATAATGCAGTGGGTTGCCATTTCCTCCTCCAGGGGATCTTTCCAACCCAGCGATCAAACCCTTATCTCTCGCTTGGCAGATAGATTCTTTACTGCTAAGTCATCTGGGATATTTGTGAAAATGGATTACTGTGTTATTATTATTGTTGTTTTTATATTTATCATACAAAAGGCCTAAATGAGCTCTGAAGTTTTAATAGAAGCAAATATGGAAAACTATTTACTTACAGCCATTATGAACAAGCTTTTTCCATACTTGGCATCACTTGGGACAGATTTAATTAACATAATCCTTGGCTTTTTCATTTGTTAAAAGGGAATATAACAATACTTGACCAAGAAATTGCTGAGTATTAAATAAAATATTTAAAGAGCCTACGGTTTGAAGTCCATATGGTACTCTGAGATTACGCTTAAAATTCCTCCTTCTCCAAACACACAGAAATTGAAAACTGGAAATGAATGTAGATTATATACCTATGATACAAATTTATGACTAAAGAGCTCTGGTTACGAGGAAAAGTATTGAAATGCAATCCAGGGTGTAATCTAAAGTCATGGAAGCACTGGTTGGTGGGACAGGAAGAGGGTAGGTAGCTTGGCGTTTACTGCTGCAAGAGTGGGTTGCCGTTTCCTTCTCCAAGATTTTCATGCTGCTGCTACTGCTGCTAAGTCGTTTCAGTCTCGACTCTGTGCAACCCCAGAGACGGCAGCCCACCAGGCTCCGCCGCCCCTGGGATTCTCCAGGCAAGAACACTGGAGTGGGTTGCCATTTCCTTCTCCAATGCATGAAAGGGAAAAGTGAAAGTGAAGTCGCTCAGTCGTGTCTGACTCTTAGCGACCCCATGGATGGTAGCCCACCAGGCTCCTCCATCCATGGGATTTTCCAGGCAACAGTACTGGAGTGGGGTGCCATTGCTGCAAGAAGATAGACATCAAAAATCCCCCAGGGACTGTGAAAGGGAATAAAACCACTCTCACTGTCAGAAAGTTGCTGCCGGAAAACTAGGTTTCTCATATGTAGGAGGGAGGTTGAGTAAAGATGAGATGCAAAGTCTATGCCTGGTCCACAGCTTTCATCTGGGGTAGTTGCAGGAAGCAGCAAAAGCAGGAGATTCACTACTGACTCTTGGTTCCATCAGTGATTAAATGTGCAAGTATCTCCCATGTCATTGTCTTTTCACAGCTGTGTTAGAGTCTAGATTGTAGATAGCACAAAGATGACTCTAATGCATGAACACAGACAGGAAATAATTTTTTTAGAAGACCCTCGCCTTCAAGTTGGATCCAAAAAAAAATGTGTCCAAAGTCCAAGTTGAAATCTAACAGTGGAAAACGCAATCAAGGTATGAAGCAGGGAGCACAAACCCAGTGCTCTGTGACAACCTAGACAGCTGGGATGGGGTGGGAGGTGGGAGGGAGGTTCAAGAGGGAGGGGACATATGTATACCTATTGCTGATTCATGTTGATGTATAGCAGAAACCAACACCACATTGTAAAGCAATTATCCTTCAACTAAAAACAAATTTTAAAAATTTAAGTGAAGACAATATCATTATTAAGAATTGAATTCATTTCTGGTAAAAGGAAATTAGAGCAATATTAAGATGACTTCAATATGAACATGCTATGAAATTTGAAGTCCAACAGATATACGAATTACTGAGAGATTTTGTTAATATGTAGAATTGGAGCTAGTAAATCTAGTTCAGGGCCTGGGATTGTGCATTTCTTACAAGCTCCCTGGTGACACTGACTCTGATAATTAGAGAATCATACTTTCTGTAGCAAATCCTCTGAATATACCAACAGATAAATGTAAGAAGAAACCAATTAGAAATTCTAGAAATCAAAATAAAAGACAGTGATAATGAGTAATTCAAAAAACGGGAAGCTCCAGACTAGACAAAGACAAAATTTGTATTGAAGAGATTCAGTACAAGACAGGAGATTCAGCCCATGACAAGTGTTAGAAGAAAAAGAAAAGAGAAGAATTAACAGATATGCTTGCCTCCTAAGTCTCTTCAGCTGTGTCCAGATTTTTGTGAACCTATGGATTATAGACTGCCAGACTCCCTCTGTCCATGGGATTCTCCAGGCAAGAATACTGGATCCCCTTCTCCAGGGGATCTTCCTGACCCAGCGATCGGACCCACATCTCTTACGATTTCTGCATTGGCAGGTGGGTTCTTTACCACTAGTGCCACCTTGGAACCCCAACAGACATGAAGGACAATTTTACCTAGATTATCTGGAGAAGGCAATGGCATCCCACTCCAGTACTCTTGCCTGGAAAATCCCTTGGGCGGAGGAGCCTGGTAGGCTGCAGTCCATGGGGTCACTAAGAGTCAGATACGACTGAGGGACTTCACTTTCACTTTTCACTTTCATGCACCTGAGAAGGAAATGGCAACCCACTCCAGTGTTCTTGCTTGGAGAATCTCAGGGATGGGGGAGCCTGGAGGGCTGCCATCTATGGGGTCTCATAGAATCAGACCCAACTGAAGTGACTTAACAGTAGCAGCAGTACCTAGGTTATCATTGAGAAATGGCAGAGTGAGAAAGGCAAGGACAAAATCCTTCATGAGGAGGAAAAAGGGATCACCTCTAAAGCCAGCAGACTTAACCTCAGCAAGAGGTGCCAAAAGGAGGTAAGGGGAATGACTCCAAAGCACTAAAGCAAAGGAAACATACTGTCAATTCTGTGGTTAAATAAATTTCACTCACCTATAAAATTCTTGGAGAAGGCAATGGCACCCCACCCCAGTACTCTTGCCTGGAAAATCCCATGGACGGAGGAGCCTGGAAGGCTGCAGTCCATGGGGTCGCTAAGAGTTGGACATGACTGAGCGACTTCACTTTCACTTTTCACTTTCATGCATTGGAGAAGGAAATGGCACCCCACTCCAGGAATCCCAGGGACAGCGGAGCCTGGTGGGCTGCCGTCTATGGGGTCGCACAGAGTCAGACATGACTGAAGCGACTTAGCAGCAGTAGCAGCAGCATGAAAATCTTGGAGAAGGAAACGGCAACCCACTCCAGCATTCTCGCCTGGTAAATCCCAGGGACAGAGGAGCCTGGCAGGCTACAGTCCATGGGGTCACAGAGTCAGACATGACTGAAGTGACTAAGCATGCAAGCATGAAAATTAGACTTTTAAAGACATAAAATCTAAGGAAGATAGTAATGTCTATGAATCCATCCACAATGACATAATTACATAAGGACTTGAGGAAGAGAAGAAAAAGAAGACAGAATGAAGAATTCAGAAAAAGGAAGACAGGAATCAAGGAAGTGGTGAAATTCAACAATAAGTGAATCTATCTGTCTCTCCAACTGTTATGGTCAGTTCTGTATGTCAACTTGAATGGGCCACGGGATACTCACATATTTGTTATTGTTGTTTAGCTGCTAAGTCATGTTTGACCCTTCGTGATCCCATGGACTGTAGCTTGCCAGGATTCTCTGTCCATGGGATTTCCTAGGCAAGAATACTGGAGTGAGTTGCCATTTCCTTCTCCAGGGGGATCTTCCTGACCCAGGGATCAAACCCTTGTCTCATGTCTCCTGCAGTGAAAGGTGGGTTCTTTACCACTGAGCCACCAAGGACATCCTACTCAGATATTTGGTTAAACATTATGCTAGGTGTGTCTATGAGTGTATTTCTGGATGAGATTAATATTTGAATCTGTAGACTGAATAAAGCAGATTGCCTTCTGCAGTGTGGGTAGGCCGCATCCAATCTATTGAAGGCCAAAATAGAACAAAAGGGAAGTAATAGAGAATTCACTCTCTCTGCCTATCTTTTTGCATGGATGTCAGTTCTCCAGGCTTAGGCCTTGGAGTCTGCCTGGAACTATAAGGTCAGTTCTCCTGATTCTCATGCTTCTGAACTCAGACTGTAAGAGTACCACGTGCTCTGCTGGGGAGCCAGGTTGCTGATTGCAGATCTTAGAATTCTTGGCTTCCACAATAGTATGAGTCAATTCTTTAAAATAAATCTACTTATATTTATATTATTGATTCTGTTTCTCCAGAGAACCCTAATCATTTGTCTATCCATTAGCTATCATCTAGCTAATGACTTACTGTTATATCAGCTTATTTTTAAGAATGAAAAATGAATAAAATAAATGTCCTTGTTTAAGGGAATTGTAACAGGTGAGATGGAAAGTGCTATTCTGTGTTTAGTGAAATCTTTTCAGGTGTGGGTTTGATTTATGCTTAAACATAAACTTCAAACCATATTTAAAGGTTAAATATATGCCAATTAATATTAAAAACTTACACTTTAAATATGTCTAGTAGGCTCAAAATTAGAAAAAGAAAAATTAAAGACATATTCATCATTTCAATAAGGAAAAGGAAAGGAGAAAATTAAAATGACATAATAAATAGAAATCCACAGAGAGCAGACATAAATCCAAATATTATCATTATCATGAAAATGGAATGTGATTATCTTACTAACAAAGACCATCAGATTTTATTTTAAAATACTATCTACTATTTTGAGAGACATAAAATGTAGTAGCATAAAGCTGAATATATAGATATATCAGAGAAAGAAATGAGACAAAGATTGAAACACAGAGAACAGTAATCTAAAAATATTAATCATAATCAAAATGGAATGACATTATCCTAAGGATGTTATATAAATAGCATAACTACAGCCTCAACAATACACCAAAGATAGGTGACATCATTAATGCACAAGTATATAACAACATAGTATTAAAATATTTAAAGCAAAATACTAAAAACTAAAAATAAAATTTTAACCTAGCCAATCTAATAGGTAGATGTTGATCCTTACACACATAATAAGGACATAAATTCTTTTCAAGGACATATGAAGTGAAATGAAGGGAAAGTTGCTCAGTTATGTTTGACTCTTTGTGACCACATGGACTATAAAATCCATGGAATTCTCTAGGCCAGAATACTGGAGTGGGTAGCCTTTCTCTTCTCCAGGGGATCTTCTCAACCAAGGGATAGAACTCAGGTTTCCCGAATTGCAGGCAGATTCTTTACCAGCTGAGCCACAAGGAAAGCCCAAGGATACTGGAGTGGGTAGCTTATTTCTTCTCCAGCAGGTCTTCCAGACTCAGGAATTGAACTGGGGTCTCCTGCATTGCTGGTGGATTCTTTACCAAATGACCTATCAAGGAAGCCATATGGAATCTATTTAAAATAGATGATAATGTATTGATGAAGTTTTAAAAGTAAAAAAAAACCTGATATCATGGAAATCACAGTGCAATTCAATCTAAACATTAAAAACAAGAAAACAAACCCAGAAAACAATAAACATCCAATTCAAAGTAAAGCACACTTGTAAATGATAAGAGGTAAAGAGGAAATTGGGCTTCCCAAGTGGTGCTAGTAGTAAAGAACCTGCCTGCCAATGCAGGAGGTGTAAGAGATGAGGGTTTCATCCCTCGGTCAGGAAGATCCCCTGGAAGAGGAAATGGCTACATACTTCAGTATTCTTGCTTGGAGAATCCCAGAGACAGAAGAGCCTGGTGGGTTACAGTCCATAGCGTTGCACAGAGTCAGACATGACTGAAGTGACTTAGCAAGCAGGCATGCAAACAGGAAATCACATGAAAAATCACATGCTATTTAGAGCAGAATAAAAATGAAAGTAATAGATAAAACAACTTGTCAGATGTGGTCAAAGTGGTGATTAGAGGCAAATTATAATGGAGGGTGTATGAATTAAACAATAAGAAAGGATGAAATTACATTAATTAAAATTTTTCACTCAATAGGAAAAATGTACAGAGTAAATAGAAAAGTAGGAGAAAGAAATTCTTAAGAATCAGATGTGAATAAAACAACTATTAAGTCATGGGGAAAGGTACTAAATAGATAATGAAACAAAAAACTGATTCTTTAAGAGTAAAAATACAAGACTATCTATTAGGACAATCTAGAGAATTAAGGGAGAAGGCAATGGCACCCCACTCCAGTACTCTTGCCTGGAAAATCCCATGGAAGGAGGAGCCTGGTGGGCTGCAGTTCATGGGGTCGCTAAGAGTCGGACACGACTGAACGACTTCACTTTCACTTTTCACTTTCATGCACCTGAGAAGGAAATGGCAACCCACTCCAGTGTTCTTGCCTGGAGAATCCCAGGGACGGGGGAGCCTGATGGGCTGCCGTCTATGGGGTTGCACAGAGTCGGACACAATTGAAGTGACTTAGCAGTAGCAGTAGGGAATTAAGAAAAGGGAAAAAAGCACAAATAAGGTAAATTAATATTAAAATAGAAAAGATAAATTAGTAAAAGCTGTTTAAAAATCTTCAGACTTGTGAAAACACTAATGACAGTATATTTGAAAAAGAGTAATATAAAGATATTTTAGAAACAAATATTGTAAACTAATATTTATTAAATATATAATCTTTAATATACAATTGTGAATCAGTGGCCAGAAAAAAACTTTCTATAAAAAGTTTTAGCAAAGAAAAGAAGCCTCAAATAGGTTTGGACTGAGTGACTAACATTTAACACACTTATGTTTGGAGAAGACTTAACAAGCCTTTCAGGAAAAACAATAATCCTTATCTTACAAAAGATTGTCAGAGAATTTAAAAAAAAAAAAGAACTCCCAACATATTTTACCAGTTCTGTGACCTCAAATATAAAACTGCACAAGAAAAATATGGAAAAATAAAACTGTAGAAGAAACTCACTTATACATGTAAGTGTAGAAAGCATGAATACAGTGTTACCAAAGTGAAACCTGCAATGTATGTATAGAAACTATATCACATTTAAATTTGTCTTGTTCCAGCAATAGAAAAAGGGTTTTAGTATCAGAAAGTATAAAAATTTTTTTATATATTTTAACAAATGTTGATCTCAGTTGTTGCATTGCAATGTTTGATAAAAATTTGGTTCTCATTCATGAAAGAAAAGTTATTTTACCTGATTGAAAAAAAGATATTTGTAAAAACTTGATCAAATATTACAATATTATTATTGATGAAAAACAAGAATTTAATTCATGAAGGCTATAGCCTCCCCTATATCCATAGCTCTTCTTTTTTGAGCTATATTTCAGTCCTTAATAGGAAGTGCCATCAATTACTGTGTCAATATTCTTACAAACTGTTATTTTAAAAATTGTGTGTGTGTGCGCTTAGTCTCTCAGTTGTGTCTGACTCTTTACGACTCCATGGACTGTAGCCCAACAGGCTCCTCTGGCCATGGAGATTCTCTAGGCAAGAATACTGGAGTGGGTTCCCATGCCTTCTTCCAGGGAATCTTCCCAACCCAGGGACTGAACCCAATTCCCCACATTGCAGGTGGATTCTCTACTGTCTGAGCTACCAGGAAGCCCCAAACTGTACACTCGTGCTGATAATTTCTTAGGTGTAGATTTCTATTCGTATTTATCTAAAATTTCATGGAATTTCCATGAAAGTTCAAGGTTTCTCATTTATAAATGAGAAACTTTTACTCTTGAAATAAGAAGACATCATTTGGGAGGAATATTGTAATAACCTCTTATGTTCACAATCATGATATAACTGTTTTGTGAACAAATCAAAACCATCTTTAAAATGTAAGAATGCATTGTAATTGTCATATTTACTTAACTATGAACTTGTGAAAGTAGAACTCTCTCGTGCACCCGACATCAAGGAGTAGGATTTGGTTTCTCCCGATGTCTTCATAGTCATTCCAGTGTTAAAGATATTTGTTAAATATGTTATATTTCACACATGCAATCACATTTCAGAGTGTTCAAAAGCTTTTGAAATTGTTAAATATATATGGCCAAAATTGTGAGATTCTCTGTAATTCATGGTAGTGAGACAGCCTTCTCGAAATCACATTTTTATATTAGAAAAAATAACTGATACTTCTGTTCAATTATTGAAGCTTATTGTACAGAAATCACATGATGGAAATTATTAATAATTGTACATTGCACATATAATGTATTGATGTTTTATAAGTTCTTTTTAAAATTTAAGTATAGTTGGCATAAAATCCTAAGTACTTTTTATATATGATCTTATTTTTAGCTCCTTTTAGTAAATTAAAATATCAATCAGTTTAAGTATTTTTCAGTCATTTCTTACTAGGATACAATAAACACACTCATTTAGCTTATGAATAAATTATATTGGGATGCTTTATTTTATTCAATGCAGAATGTTTTTAAAAATTTCATGTTATATATCAATTTCAGTTCATGTTAAAATCTTCCTGTAGCACCAGTCTTTAGATGACTGCGTCCTTTTCTTTTACTTGTTTCTTCTTATCTACGGTGAAGAAATTCTTTTATATTTACTTCTTTAAAGTTTGTTTTATATCTCTTTGTCAAATATGTCATCTATTTATTTGCCCCATATAAATTTGAAAGAAACAATAAAAACAATTCTTGCCTTTAGTGGTTTGAATCAAAGTGACAATTACAAGTTTTCCTAAGTTTACCCTTAGATTTAGTCCAACGATAATCTTTTAAAAATTAACCTCACTATATTACATTTAATGTAAAAATGCTTTTTAGAGAAATATTTATAAAGATAATTAAATTAATCTTTTTGAAAAATGTATGAAGATTTTTGAATAAAAATGTATTTTTAAATTATAAGTATATATTTGACCTATATCTTATGTTATAGTCAAGTATTGCACTAAATCATTACCAAATACTGACAATTAATATTAAAATATTAAAAAGGGGAGGAAAAATTTATTTGTATAAGAATGCCGGTTAAAAATTTAGAAAAAATGATAGAAATAGAAAAAATAAACAGTTAAGCACTACAATAGTAGTGATTGACTAGTCAAAAAATCGAAAGTTAATGAGAAATCTTTATATTATAAATGTTAGGATATAACTGTCTAAAATTATTTTTCACAGATCACTAATTAATGAAAGAATAAGCAAAAACTTAATTTTACAGTGGAAATAACTGTCAAATACTACCTTAAGTAAATGATCAAACAATATCACCAATTATGGGACTATTAAATAACTACTAATATTATTTGTTCTTCTTAAACATAATGCTTTTATTGCAATAAAGATTTATGGATTTTTTTCTCTAAATGATTAATTTTCATGAATTTTTACCCAGACACATACATGACATAAAATGATGTCAAACAGTGCTTGTTTCTAATGCAATGGAGTATTTTTCTTCAACAGTAAAGCATAGTTTTTTAAAAATGAAAAGCAAATAAGCTTTTTTTTTTCTTTCTATATAATGATTTATTTTATATCCTGATAGAGAAAATTGCAAGTTATGGTCACAAACACTAATAATAAACTTTTGTACTTTATAAAATTTTGGAAAAAGTAATATTTTCTAAGATCAACTATGGAACTTATAGATATTTACCAAATAGATACAGAGATGTTGAAAATGTGTCTGGTTTAACCTGTGAAAATCTCTGAATTTTTTATACTAAAACACTCTGTTGGGCTTTAATTCTCAGTGTTGTGGGGTTGATGTGTCTCTAAACAATCACTATCTAGTCTCTAAGTCCTCTTTGTGACCCCATGAAATGTAGTCTGCCAATATTCTCTGTGGGTTTTCCAGGCAAGAATACTGGAATACGTTGCTGTTTCCTTCTCCAGGGAATCTGCCCAAGTAGGGATCTAACCCACATCTCCTGTATTGGCAGGCAGATTCTCTACCACTGAATCACCTAGGCAGCCCAAACAAACATTACTACAATTAAAATTTAATTAACAGATTTAAAAATTATTACCTGACTTGTAGAAAACAGTGTGTTGGAAACTTTCTTCCTATTTTAAAGCTTCATAATCTAATAGCTTGATTAAGATAAACTTGCCAGTTTTACATATGTGATCAGGGTTAATAAAAAAAAGCTGACTTCCCCTCCAGATCTACTGATTCATAATATCTATTGTCATTAGAACATCCAGTATTTGTATAGAAAGATGTGCTGTGCTGTGCTTAGTTGCTCAGTTGTGTCTGACTTTATGAACCCATTGACTGCTGCCTGCCAGGATCCTCTGTCCATGAGGATTCTCCAGATAAGAATACTGGAGTGGGTTGCCATGGCCTTTTCCAGGGGATCTTCCCAATCCAGGGATTGAACCCAAGTCTGTTACACTGCAGGCAGATTCTTTACTAACTGAGCCACCAAGCCCAAGAATACTGGAGTGGGTAACCTATTTCTTCTCCAGGGGATCTTCCCTACTCAGAAACCGAACTAGGGTCTCCTACAATGCAGATGGATTCTTTACCAGCTAAGCTACCAGAGATGCCCCATGGAAAGATGGTACTTGATCTCACATTTTGGTTTGACCCAGAAGGACATGAAATGGTTAATTTGAAAAAGTCAATTTTTTGTCACCAATTGGTGGGTTTAAAAAAAATTAGTTCAGAGCACCTCAGTTCAGTTCAGTTCAGTAACTCAGTCAAGTCCAACTCTTTGCGACCCCATGAACTGCAGCACGCCAGGCCTGCCTGTTCATCATCATCTCCCAGAGTTCACTCAGACTCACGTCCATCGAGTCTGTGATGCCATCCAGCCATCTCATCCTTGGTCGACCCCTTCTCCTCCTGTCCCCAATCCCTCCCAGCATCAGAGTCTTTTCCATTGAGTCAACTCTTCGCATGAGGTGGCCAAAGTACTGGAGTTTCAGCTTTAGCATCATTCCTGCCAAAGAAATCCCAGAGTTGATCTCCTTTAGAATGGACTAGTTGGATCTCCTTGCAGTCAAAGGGACTCTTAAGAGTCTTCTCCAACACCACAGTTCAAAAGGATCAATTCTTCGGTGCTCAGCCTTCTTCACAGTCCAGTTCTCACATCCATACATGACCACTGGAAAAAACATAACCTTGACTAGACGGACCTTAGTAGGCAAAGTAATCTCTCTGCTTTTGAATATACTATCTAGGTTGGTCATAACTTTTCTTCCAAGGAGTAAGTGTCTTCTAATTTCATGGCTGCAGTCACCATCTGCAGTGATTCTGGAGCTCAAAAAATAAAGTCTGACACTGTTTCCACTGTTTCCCCATCTATTTCCCATGAAGTAATGGGACTGGATGCTATGATCTTCATTTTCTGAATGTTGAGTTTTAAGCCAACTTTTCCAGTCTCCTCTTTCACTTTCATCAAGAAGCTCCTCTTCACTTTCTGCCATAAGGGTGATGTCTTCTGCATGTCTGACGTTATTGATATTTCTCTCGGCAATCTTGATTGCACCTTGTGGTTCTTCCAGTCCGGCGTTTCTCATGATGTACTCTGCATAGAAGTTAAATAAGCAGGGTGACAATAAGCAGCCTTGACATACTCATTTTCCTATTTGGAACCAGTCTGTTGTTCCATGTCCAGTTCTAACTGTTGCTTCCTGACCTGCATACAGATTTCTCAAGAGGCAGGTTAGGTGGTCTGGTATTCCCATCTCTTTCAGAATTTTCCACAACTTATTGTGATCCACACAGTCAAAGGCTTTGGGATAGTCAATAAAGCAAAAATAGATGTTTTTCTGGAACTCTCTTGCTTTTTTGATGATCCAGCAGATGTTGGCAATTTGATCTCTGGTTCCTCTGCCTTTCTTAAAACCAGCTTGAGCATCAGGAAGTTCACGGTTCACGTATTGCTGAAGCCTGGCTTAGAGAATTTTGAGCATTACTTTACTAGCATGTGAGATGAGTGCAATTGTGCGGCAGTTTGAGCATTCTTTGGCATTGCCTTTCTTTGGAATTGGAATGAAAACTGACCTTTTCCAGTCCTGTGGCCACTGCTGAGTTTTCCAAATTTGCTGGCCTATTGAGTGCAGCACTTTCACAGCATCATCTTTCAGGATTTGAAACAGCTCCACTTGAATTCCATCACCTCCACTAGCTTTGTTCATAGTGATGCTTTCTAAGGCCCACTTGACTTCACATTCCAAGATGTCTGGCTCTAGATTAGGGATCACATCGTCGTGATTATCTGGGTCATGAAGATCTTTTTTGTACAGTTCTTCTGTGTATTCTTTCCACCTCTCCTTAATATCCTCTGCTTCTGTTAGATCCATACCATTTCTTTCCTTTATCAAGCCCATCTTTGCAAGAAATGTTCCCCTGGTATCTCTAATTTTCCTGAAGAGATCACTAGTCTTTCCCATTCCGTTGTTTTCCTCTATTTCTTTGCATAGATCACTGAATAAGGCTTTCTTATCTCTTCTTGCTATTCTTTGGAACTCTGCATTGAGATGCTTATATCTTTCCTTTTCTTCTTTACTTTTCACCTCTCTTCTTTTCACAGCTACTTGTAAGGCCTCCCCAGACAGCCATTTTGCTTTTATGCATTTCTTTTCCATGAGGATGGTCTTGATCCCTGTCTCCTGTACGAGCACCTATGCCTAGTGATATAGCCTGGAAAGATTAATAAACAAAGAGAAAGAGAACTTTGATATTTCTTAATAATAAATTGCATCATATTCCCATAGCAGGAGCTATATATAGATAAAAATATATTTCTCTCTTACTGTTACTTATATGGCAGTGCACTGAAGCCAGGTATTTGTGCTCTAATGTTTGTTTTTGTATGTTTATGGTTATTTGACCTAATTGTTTAATCTCCAAAAATGTCATAAGGCACCTGAGCTATCTCTCAGAGTAGTCTTTAAAAGATAGGACTTGGAATGCCCTCACCCATCCTGAAAGGCTCTGTGCTTCTTTAAGAGCCAATTCCTGGCTAGTGCTACTGTATCTCTATTGTATAATGTGTTATTCTTAAACGTATATTTCAGATTTTCTGAATCAGGGGACCAGGACTGGAGTAAGAGAAAGCCATGTTGGATTGGGGATAGATTTCTCCTTGAAGGAGAACCATAATAAATAGCCATTTGTTTGAAAAAGGATGCAGTCAGATGGGAGGGAGAAGACTCTTGTCAACATGGTAGGCTGAACTAATGGGGGTGGGTCCCCACATTGAAAAATATGTAAATTCTAGTTGCATATAATTAAGCTCAGAGAACTTTTCAGTGGCTCAGTGGTAGAGTCCTCCTGCATTGGCCCAGGAGACCTGGGTTCAATCCCTGGATTGGAAAGATCCCCTGGAGAAGGAAATGGCAACCCACTCCAGTATTCCAGGATGGGAAATCCCAAGAACAGAGGAGCCTGGTGGGCTACAGTCCATAGGGTCACAAAGTGTCAGACACCACAAATTAAGCTCAAGAAATGTAAAGAAAATCAGTTCTAACTTACAAGTTAAAAGAGGATAAAGTAAAACTGCAACTAGGAAGTAAGGTTAACCATTCCAAGCGACGTCAAAAGGTGATACACAAGTTAAGTTCCAGTAAGAAAATGGCCATGCCATAGACCATCACATTCAGCTAGTGGGGAATGAAAACAATCATTTTACATTAAATCAGCACTGAAGAAATACTGCCTCATCTTTGAAATGATCCTATAGTTTTTTATTGCAATGTCTTAAATATGAAGCAAGGAAGAAAGATGCCTATAAATCATCAATGAGAATTAGAAATTCCATGTCAAAAATTAATTTTTAAAGTGTTTTGAATTTAGATAACCCATATAATTACAAAGCATAAATAAAATTTTTATATAAAGTCTTCATTCCAGGGCTATTAAACCAAAAACAATTTTCACAATACCTATGAAATAATTGACAAAGAACTAAAGATAGTAGAGGACAATGAAAGAGCATGTCTATACTGTCCCAAGTGAGAAATGGACTAGAGACTGTGAGAATAAATGATATTATATAAAAATAGCAGGCAAACAAAATACTAGAAATTTTGTAAATGAAAATGTAGTCCTTGAATTAAACAAAAAAGCTAACAAATAAACAAATGAAATCAATGATGAGACATCACTTAGGTGAGAATAAATAAACTGGAGGTAAAATATAGATATAGAAGAAAGAAAAACAAGCCTCAAAACTGGGGTTTTACAACACAATCATTGTTCAAGTTTTAGTGTTTTGCATTTTTCATGAACTACAATGCAATTTAGAACAGTACTATTAATTGTTTTTCTCTTATGACTGAATTTTCCTGCAGTATTCTCTCCACTTCAGAAATTGTATACATGAATTTCTAACTTACTTAATATGCATGCAGTACTTAACATTGTATAAGTTATTGTGGACATTTATTGTGACATAAAATAAATTGAGTCCAAATCCCATGGACGGAGGAGCCTAGTAGGCTGCAGTCCATGGGGTTGCTAAGGGTCAGACACAACTGCGTTACTTCCCTTTCACTTTTCACTTTCATGCATTGGAGGAGGAAATGACAACCCACTCCAGTGTTCTTGCCTGGAGAATCCCAGGGACGGGGAAGCCTGGTGGGCTGCCGTCTCTGGGGTTGCACAGAGTCAGACATAATTGAAGTGACTTAGCAACAGCAGCAGCAGCACTTTGAAATCTCCACTGATGTCTTTTTAGACACGTTGAGAGGGTTCTGAATGTGTTTATTCTGAATGGACTCGCTTACCATGGAGACAGATGTTGGGAAGATGTGAGACAGGAAAAGACACACAGATGTATAGAACAGTATTTTGCACTCTGTGGAAGAGGGAGAGGGTGGGATGATTTGGGAGAATGGCATTGAAACATGTATAATATCATATAAGAAATGAATCACCAGTCCAGGTTCGATGCAGGATACAGGATGCTTGGGGCTGGTGCACTGGGACGACCCAGAGGGATGGTATGGGGAGGGGAGGTGGGAGAGGGGGTTCAGGATTGAGAACACGTGTACACCCATGGTGGATTCATGTTGATGTATGGCAAAACCAATACAATATTGTAAAGTAATTAGCCTCCAATTAAAATAAATAAATTTAAATTTAAAAAAAAGAAGTGCATTGAATTCAAAACAGCAGAAGCCTGAAGTGATGTCAAATAAATCCTAGTATTCCACAGTAGGCTTTGGTCACTCAGTCATGTCTCACTCTTTTGCAACTGCATGGAACTGTAGCCCACCAGGCTTCTCTGTCCATGGAATTCGCCAGGCAAGAGGATCAGCGTGGGTAGCCATTCCCTTCTCCAGGGCATCTTCCCAACTCAGGGACTAAACCCAGGTCTCCTGCATTTGCAGGCAGATTATTTATCATCTGAGCCACCAGGGAAACTTTATGGAAAGATGATCTTAAAAGATGACTAAGGAAAAGAACTTTGGTTGAAGAATGAATTCCATAAAAGATGTAGAGCTGTATTGAAGCTTAACAGATAAAATCTTCATATAATAGAGTTCTTACGAGTATTTTATTCTTAGCATTTGACATAAGCGTTGAAGAATGTGTTGAATGTTGACAAAAAGAGAAAGCAAAACAAACAAGATTTTATGCAAAATAAAGAAGGACATATCATGAACGAAGGCAAGCTTGAACTAGAAAAGAGTGCACATGTTCTTTAACCAATAAATAGATGAATGGACATTTAATGTGGAGATATAATCAAATAGTTAGAAATAATAAGTAGAGCTTTGAAGGTAAATTTAACAACTACAGAGAGGCTTTCCTGGTGGCTCAGCTGGTAAAGAATCTGCCTGCTGTGCAGGAGACCTGGGTTTGATCCCAGGGTTGGGAAGATTCCTGGAGCAAGGAAAGGCTACCCACTCCAGTATTCTGGCCTAGAGAATTCCATGGACTCTATAGTCCATAGGGTTGCAAAGAGTTGGACACAACTGAGTGAGTTTCACTTTCACCTTTGCTCATGTACACCTGTGGTGGATTCATCTCAATGTATGGCAAAACCAATACAGTATTGTAAAGTAAAGAAATTAAAAAAAAAAAAAAATTAAAAAAATATAGTAAAGATGCATATCAAAGGAATAACTTCAATGAGCCCAGACACTTGAATCTTCCCACAGACAAGCACTAAAGTCATTGACTTGAGATGTCTGTTTTCTTGTGATTACTAGTAATCTTTTGATGTTCAACTATAAGTTTTTATTTTGATTTTTCAGCAAAATTCCTGTGTATCCTGGCTTCTCCTTTACCACTTTGGGACAGTCCCTTACGGCTATCTGAAAGGTTGTTTTAACAGGCTATCATCCTAAGTAAGTTCCCTGAATAAAACCTAATCCACATTGTAAAAAAAAAAAAAAAGATTAAGAAAAGTAGGCAGTTAAGGAGATACGGAGCTTGCTAAAGTGAAGGCAAGATATCATGAAAAAGAGATGAGTTAGAGAATTGAATCTTGCTTCCCTGGTGGCTCAGATTGTAAAGACTGCCTGCAATATGGGAGAGCTGGATTCAATCCATGTTTTGGGAAGATCCCCTAAGAAGGGCATGGCAACCCACTCCAGTACTCTTGCCTGGAGAATCCCCATGAACAGAAAAACTTGGTGGCCTACAGTCTATGGGGTTGCAAAGAGTTGGACACAACTGAGCGACTAGGCACAGCACAGCAAAAGACAATACTCAAGCTGGGAGTATTGTTGTCCAATACTGAGCTATTGTAAGAAAGAAGAGTGAAATAAGGGAAGAGTGTTTGGGGGAAGGTATTTAAGTAAGGCATAACATGTAATCGAATTACTAGATGACCTTTATTGTGCATTTTAGCATGATAATGGCATTTCAGTTTTTAAAGTGCTGTGCTGCTTATCCCAAAATACATTCCCCAAGTCATCCTGGCTACACCTAGCTTCTGTGAAGTTACAAAATATAGTTATTTCACTTGAGGACTTCTTGATACTGCAGCCTAAACTTTAATTAAGATAAAGCAGAAATTATAAAGTTAAATTATGTGACATTGATTACTGGTCAGGTGGGATGGATCCATAAAGTTGGAAAGTTGGTGACCCTTGTAATGTCATCACAATTGGTAAAGTCATCTTGGAAAACTTGTAAAGCAGAACACATGGGTCTTGAGCCCGTATCTCTGGGGGAAATAGTTGTAAAAAGCCATAATATGAATTCTGATCCTTACTGCTTTTTATGCAATTTATTAAAGTAGTAACTCCAAACAATATTTTACTTACTTTCAAAACAAGATTTTACTTTCTTCCTGGGCACATTCTCTGGGCTGCACACCTATGAACTACTTTTCTCATCCTCACACTTGTAGCCAGGTATGGCTCTGCAGGTAAGCTCTCACCAGTGAAATATGAACAGAAGTAAAGGGTGCTTGTTTAAAAGGAGACTTCTTACCTTTGTCTTCCTTTCTTCCCTTTTGCAGCTTGAAATGTCCAGTGTGGTGGAAGAACATCAAACCATGCTAATGAAGCCAATAGCTATGGAAATGATGGAGCATGAAATAAGAAAACAAATCCCTGGGGGCGGGGGAATCACAGAACTAAGCTGTTGCATGTACCTAGGCTCTTTGGGCTTTTTAAGTGGTTCTGTGTATATGAAATAACTTACAATCTAATTTAAGTTCTTGCTTAATTTAAGCCTTTGCCAACAAAGGTCCCTCTAATGGTTTTTCAAGTAGTCCTGTATGGATGTGAGAGTTGGACTATAAGGAAAGCTGAGCACTGAAGAATTGATGCATTTGAACCGTGGTGTTGGAGAAGACTCTTGAGAGTCCCTTGGACTTCTAGGAGATCCAACCAGTCTATTCTAAAGGAAATCAGTCCTGAATACTCACTGGAAGGACTGATGCTGAAGCTGAAGCTTCAGTACTTTGGTCACGTGATGCAAAGAACTGACTCCTAGAAAAGACCCTGATGTTGAGAAAGATTGAAGACGGGAGGAGAAGGGGATGACAAAGGATGAGATGGTTGGATAGCATCACTGACTTAATGGACATGAGTTTGAGGAAGCTCCGAGAGTTGGTGATGGACAGGGAAGCCTGGTGTGCTGCAGTCCATGGGTCACAAAGAGTCGAACACAACTCAGTGACTGAACTGAACTGAACCGAAGCCCCTTGCATTTTATCAGTAGTGTACCCTGTATCTTAATAAAAGCTTTAGAAGAATATGGGATGATTTCTACTGACTTAAAGTGGATGGGTAAATTGAGTTTTTATGATTAAAAAATTAACTCATTTATAGAGTGGATAAGGGACGGATGGATTGTTAGAAATAACTAACAATATCTTGCCATAGTTTGTTACATGCTTAGGAAGTAAAATATTAATCAAAAATTTAAGAAGAGGAACATTTACAGTCATGAAACTTTATCATAGATATCTTCTCCAACTGTCAGAAAAATATGTATATAATATGTATATGTACAATTCTATATGAGCTTCCCAGGTGGCTCAGTGGGTATAGAATCCAATCACAATGGAGGAGAAGCAGGAGACACAGGTTTAATCCCTGAATCAGGAAGGTCCCCTGGAGGAGGGCATGGCAACCCACTCCAGTATTCTTGCTTGAAGAATTCCATGACAGACGACCCTGGAGAGCTAAAATCCATAAGTTTGCAGAGTTGGATAGGACTGAGCAGGCATGCCCACACACACACACACACACACACACACACACACACACACATTTATAGTATATACAGTAAAACACTAGACAGAAAAGTATTGCATATTACTTTCTATGTATTCATAAGTATTTCATGTATATCCATATATTACTCTCCACACATTCACAGAGAGTACATGTTTTCTGAAATTAATAGAGGATTGAATTTCCACAATTCACAGAAGAACAGAACTTTCTAGGTGTTCTATAATTAGATAGAAAATAGTTACTTATAAGAAAACATCCAGAAATGTATCATTAACTTTCTGAATGTGTGAATGAATCTGACATTTCCCAGGAGCTAATGAGATACATGCTTGCTAACTTGTCAAGCATTCTTTTTGGAAATCTTAAAAGAACAGTCTTCTAAATCTGAGTCATTAAGGTGATACCAAGTCAAAATACACCAAAAAATGAGAATTAGATTTCTGTTCTCTAATAGCGTTTCATGTGAAAAAGCAAGGTCTCTACTGAATTGGATAGATTTAACTTAGAATCCTGATCCTGTGGATGACTCGTTATCATCTTAACAAATTTGTTCCATTTCTTAGAGTCCTGTGTATGGTGAAACTAGAAGTCAAAACACCCAAGACTTAGTCCGGGGCTATTGCCAATGTTGTGACTGCTTTTTCTTCCTCTTCCTTTCTTTTGCATTCTCTCCAGTTTATTTTGTAACCATTCTTTTAGAATGCAAAATCCAGTGTCCTAATTATCAGCTCACATTTTGACCACTTTATCTCCTAATGCTTGACAAAGTGTTTTAGTCCCACACAACTAATTATAGGCAGTGGAGAGCTGCTGGATTCAAATTCATCTTGGATCTATCGTTTTAAGTAAGTATTTTGATGTGCATGCAGATAATTAAACTGTTTGCACTTGTAAAAATAAGCCTAAAAACTTTCATTATTTTTGCTTTTATGAACTATTCATTTATTTTTCCCATTTATCAATCATATTTTTCTTCATTTTTGTTTTTAAGATAGCATCTTTTCTCTAAAAATAATCTTTTATCAATTATGTTGGGAATATTTTCTCCCAGATTATAATTTACCCTTTAATTTTTTAAGGATGCATTTAATACTTATTCTTTAGTGCATTTGTATTTATACAAACTTTTCTTCTAAGATTAACACTGTGTCTTGTTTAAGAAATTCTCTTCTTTTCCCAAGATAATAAAATGCTTCCCTAAACATTATTCTGAAATTATTAAAACTCTATCTGCCACATGTAAACCTTTAATCTTTTGAGGTTTGAGTTTTGCCCTTGATATAAGGGGAAGGATTTAATCGTATCTAATGATTCTCCTCTATGAGATAATAATACTTTTAGGTCTCTCAATTTGTTTAATTTGTGACTGTCATTTTACATATCATCATTTTAAATTAAATTTACAGGAATAAACACAATTTAATCATAAATTGTTCCAGAGCTAGTGGCTTTTTATTTGCTAAGTTTCAAACATTTAAGATGTTTTCATCTGTATTTATTTCAGACTGGTTTCTATCATTTCCATGTCTTTTAAGCTCATATTACCGGGTTAAATATATTCTAAAAGTTCACAAATTATGAATATACAACTCAGTGAATTTGCGCAAAGTAAACATACTCATGTATCTTGGATAAGGAAATAGAATACTATAAACATCCCGAAAGCTTTCCTTGTGACTCTTTGAAATCATCATCTTGTATTCAGAGTTCTGAATACATTTAATCACAAATTTAAATAAATTTTAATTAAAATTAAAGCATTGATATACATAACAATTTGTATAAACTTGAGAAATTATACTTTATGTAAAAAGCCAATCTCAGAAGATACATACTACATGATCTCATTTATTTACCATTCATGAAACAACATATTTATAGAGATAGAGAACAGATTACCATGTTAGTGGTTGCCAGATTAGAGATTTGAAGGAGAGCACACAAGTCTACATAAAACAATGCATGTGCTAAAGTTGATTAAACCTACACATGCACACTCACACACACAAACACACATACAGATATGAGTGCATTTATAACTAGTATAATCTGAATATTTCATGTTGGTTTTAGCAATGTCAGTTTCCTGGTTGTAATGCTATACTATAGCTATGCAAGATGTTAATAGAGGAGAAGCTAAGTGAAGAGTGGAAAGTAAATGTCTACATTTCTTTGCAATATTCTGTGGATACATAATTATTTGAAAATAAAACAAAAATATTTTAAAAAGCACAATTTTGAGTGCTTTATTTTGTTTAAATAGCACACATAGATAAGAAAAACATTGTCTACAGTTTCCTAAATATGTCCTCGCGCTCAGTTGCTAATTGTGTCTGACTCTGTGTGCATGGACTGTAGCCCACAAGACTCTTCTGTCCATGGGATTTCCCAGGTAAGAATACTAAAGTGGGTTGCCATTTCTCCCTCCAGGGTATCTTCCCAATTCAGGGATCCAATCTGTGTCTTCTACAAGTCTCCTACATTGCAGGTGGATTCTTTAGCACTGAGTCACCAGGGAAACCCCTTCCTAAATACATTTACTGTTAAAAACAGCTAGTCCCTGGCTAATGCGCATGTTAGGAAAAAATGAAACATGAGATTTCATCAAAGGTTGAAAAGGACGTGGAGGAAAGGGAGACTTTGTATACTGTTGGTGGGAATGGACACAGGTTCAGCCATTACAGAAAACATTATGGAGCTTTTTCAAAAAATTAAAAATAGAGCCAATATATGATCCATCATTTATTTTATGATTACCTATCCAAAGGAAATTAAATCACTATCTTGGAACATCTGTATTCCTATGTTCATTGCAGCATAATTCACAATAGACAAGATATTGAATCAACCTAATTGTTCAAAGATGGACGAACAGATAAAGAAAATATGGTATATATATCAGTTCAGTTCAGTTCAGTCACTCAGTTGTGTCCGACTATTTGCGACCCCATGAATCGCAGCACGCCAGGCCTCCCTGTTCATTACCATCTCTAGGAGTTCACTCAGACTCACGTCCATCGAGTCCGTGATGCCATCCAGCCATCTCATCCTGTCGTCCCCTTCTCCTCCTGCCCCAAATCCCTCCCAGCATCAGAGTCTTTTCCAATGAGTCAACTCTGCATGAGGTGGCCAAAGTACTGGTATATATGTACAGTGGAATATTATTCAGCCTTAAAAAAGAAGGAGATTCTGTCATTTGGGATAAAATGGATGAACCTGGAGGACAGTATGCAAAGTGAAATAAGCTAGACACAAAAAGAGAAAAAGTGCATGATGTCATTTGTATGTGGAATGTAAAAGTTGACTCATGAAAGCAGAGAATAGAATGGTGATGCCTGGGCTGGTGGGTGAGGGAAATGTGGAAATGTTGGTCAAAGATACAAAGACTCACTAATGCAGGATGAATAAGCTATGGAGCTATAATGTACAATATGGTGACAATATCTAAAATTGAAAATGTATTCTTGTCCCAACTAAAGAAGCATGTCTACTGCAAAACTCATACAAGAAATAAGCCCCTTATAGTTTAAATGATGAAAAAAAACTGACAATTAAATTTATAGTTAATCAGTCTTTTTATCCCCTTAGATTTTGATGATCTGAATGTAATTTTAAAAAATCACATAAAATATTAAGGCACTTGAAGAGAATGCCACAGAAGGATGATGAAATCTTGCTATTTAATAAATCTCAGCTTATTATCTTTCATTATACTCATATATTTTTTTCTCTTTAGCTTTCTATGATTTTTCTTTAACAGAAATGTTCCCATTAATTATATTTTTGTTATTTCTTACCTGATTCACATCATGACTAGAAAGCAAGCAATGTATTTCGATGAAGAGATCAGTAAAAACATACATATTATTGAGTAAGAATATGAATTCAAAAATGAGCAAAGGAAAATAATGTTTAAAGCAAACATAAAGCCGAAGTTTTCATAAATTTAGTAACATATTGTTATTTTAAAAATTACTGCTACATTGTGAGATTGTGATGAGATGGTCTTCAGATGAGCAAAGAGATTTTTTTATTTTTGAAACACAATTTTCTATATATGAGTTTGAAGATACTCTACCATATCTGTACATTTATTGAGAGGCATAGTTAAATAATATATTTAGAAAAATTTTAATAACTGTAAAAACATTTGTACTTGATATTGTGCTTCCTGCAATACCTTTATAACATTAATCTTCAGAATAACATGAGATATAATTAGTACAGTTCAAAATTAATCATGTCATCTATTTAATATTCAAAAACTATGAATAATAGTGCAATTAATTTTTTGGCATTAAAATTCATTTCAGAAATAAAATTAAAAATGTGTATTTGAAGCTCCCATTTTCCTAGACTGATAATATCCTTCTTTCTTTCTGTCCAAATTTGCTTTAAAATATTCCTGTAACTTTTAAAAAATTTACTCTGCATGTTCTATTCATAGCCTAACTGTGTTGTACACTTTGTACTTTATATAAATCCTACTTAGGTATTTATCAGTCTGTTTTTGAAATTTTACATTGATTAAATTCAATACTGATTGAAACTTTGAAATACATAGCTTCAGTATACACAGTTTCATTGTGGATTACTGATCCATTATGTTGCTGTCCATAAGTTATTGGATATTAGGATGGTTTCTTAATTTTAATACATACTAATCCATTCTTAATTAGTTTAAGGATTTTCTCTTAGATCTGTGTACTCAGTTGTGTCCAACTCTTTGTGATCCCATGGACTGTAGCCCACCAGGCTCCTTTGTCCTTGGGATTCTCCATGCAAGAATACAGGAGTGGGTTGCCATTTCCTCCTCCAGAGAATCTTCCAGAACCAGGGATCAAACCCATGTCTCTTCAATCTCCTGCTTGACAGGAGGATTCTTTACTACTGAGCCACCTGGAAAGCCTTAGATTATACACAAAAGTGGAATTGATTGTTTTTTCTTATTATTTGTGGACCCTCCTTATGTTTGTTTGATGAATAATAATCTAGTTTATGCCTTGAAAATATCTTCTAGATTAAAACATTTTTTGAAATAAAGAAAATTAAAATATTGGTGTAGTAAAATTTATCAATCCATGTTTTATTGCTTTTATGTCATACTTATCTTCATAATCTTCAAAACATAAAAATACTGCCTAGCTATTTACCCTGTAGAATTTTTAAAAGTATAAATGTCTTCTGGGCTTTATCCCTCAGTCTGTATCAGTAGTATTTGTACTATCATTCAGTTTTAAGTGTTTTTCATTAATATGGATATATTATACATTAAGATTTATTCCTCCTGTATTATTTTGAATTTCCATATTATTTTGAATTTCTGTATTATTTTATTATTTTCTTTTCTGTGTTACATAAAATACGTATTCGTTACCTGTTTATCTTAGCATTTTGGAAGTTATGCACTCTACTTCTACCTTTAAAGCAGCTATTATTGAAATTATATTGCCTGTTTCATTAAAAAATTTGAAATGAATAAATTTCTTCATTCTCTTTTAAAATAATAAATGATCTTGAAATACTGCATATAAAATTTTCTCTCTTCTGTTTCTTATAAACATATATTATTGTCTGCTCTTCTGATTATACCTTATAGTTATCACCAGTGGGAGCATTTTGGTTTTGCAGTTTCAACATTTGTTTAGATTTACCCATACACTTGCAGGTTTTTCTTGGCTCCAGCCACACATCTTCCCTCTTCCTTGTGGGGTCATTTTCTTTCTTTCTGAATAACTTATCTATTATATTAGAAAAAAATTAATGGATGGCACAGTCACTATGTTTTAGTGGGTATTTAAAAAAAATTCTCTTATTGTCATTCTGTAGTGACAGTAAAGATAATTAGTTTTTCTTGCTTTCAGTCTAGATTAAATTCTGTTCCTACAGTGCTTTAAATTTACATAAAGTTAATTCAGCATCATAAACTTATAGACTTTTCACATCTAATATTAATATTGCTTGAAACCTAAATTTTTTAAAATATAGTTAAGAAAAAAAAAAAAAAGAACTGCTCATTTTACAGTGGCTTACTTAATGGCTCCTAATGTTGTAGAGAACTGTTTGATAAACAAAGTGCATAAAACTGAATACATGGTCTGCAAAGACTATTACAGTTCTATTGAAACACTTGTCAGCACCACTGCAGGGTATTAGTATTAAGAATGCAAGTGAGAAGTATAGAACTGAAGGATGTATGAAGGATCCAGTGTGGTTCTTGACATTATAAACTTCAACAGTACCAGATTCTATTTTTCCAGTTTGTTCTAGAAACTGAGCAGGTAATTGCCTCACTACAGAAATTGTTTTGAATGACCAATTATATTGGTTTTGGCTTCCCTGGTGCCTCAGAGGTTAAAGCGTCTGCCTGCAATGCAGGAGACCTGGGTTTGATCCCTGGGTCCAATCCCTGGTTCCGGAAGATCCCCTGGAGAAGGAAATGGCAACCCACTCCAGTATTCTTGCCTGGAGAATCCCATGGATGGAGGGGCCTGGTGGGCTACAGTCCACGGGGTTGCAAAGAGTCAGACACGACTGAGCAACTTCACTGACTCACTCAAAGTGTTCATAAGTTAAGAATAAAAATATGTGCTTTCAAAAATATTTCTAAGGAAATATTAAAGGAGTTCTGAATCTTGGCATTATGAAGCCCCAGGTTACATACTCAGTAGTCATGAACTTTATTTGAACATTTGGGGAGTCAAATGACATAACCTGATAGAGGCAAAATATTTATTTCTTTGTTTAATAGATGAAATTGCATGTTGAATTTAGTTCATTCGAAAAAAATCATATTTCAGCTAATAGTTCTACTTCAATATTTTTCTTAATCAAATATTTATAATTCATTTAAATAATGCTAAAATACTATTTGAGTAATCATAATAAATTCTCTTAAAGTAAGCTTAGCTTTTGATATATAAATATTTATGTATATATCACTACTGAGTGACTGAACTGAACTGAACTGATCACTAGTAGATTTATTCCCAAACTTTACCTCCAAACATTATTGGCCACACCAGGAAGTAATTTAAAGACTTGAACTTCAACTTGACTTTAACTTGCTGAGAACCAATTCTCTCATTACTAACAGTAAAATGCCTACTTTTAAAATATAAATCACATCGGTGAGCCTATATGGAAAGTAAGGCACATAATAGCTCAATACACTACATTTGTCCACATTCCCCTGGCTTAGTATTCACTAATTGACAAAGGCTTGATTTATTATTTTACCCATTAGTCTACAGTCCTAGAATCCCAACAAATATCTAGGGTGTCTTGTGGCAGGTGGTTTTCTGCCTAGGATAATATTTGTGAGAAGAATTAGCTAATTGGTAAAAAGCTCAAAAGACTTTTGATGATTTAATCGAACCTTAAATGGTGACCATGTTTGAGAGAAAAAATACTTACTGAACTCAAGTATCCTGCAACACAGAGAACATGCAGATGAGTACTCTACATACTGCGTTACCAGAGTAAAAAAATCTGGTAAAGGTCCAGGCAGACCCGATGACCAGGCTCTGAGAAAAGTGTGGGTGCCTCCAGAAGAGGCTTTCCAGATCCAATGCATTATAGAAAACCAGGATATTAGGTTTATAATTGCTTCTGTGGTTGATGTTGAGTAGAAATTGACAATGGCGATTCAGCAATACGATTAGGTTATATAGCTTCTTCTATTACTCATTTGTTCCAATAAGTTAGCATATAATTTGGTGTGATAGCAAGCATATTTGCTACATAATATTTTATTGCATGATAAGCTTCTTATGCAAAAAATAAATCAATAAATAAATTCCCAGTCTTGCTTTTTTTTTTCGGTCAAGAAATGGATATGTGTGAACAGGGACAGAGCTTTGAGCCTTCCATTTTCTCTCCTATTTCCCTAGGCTTGGACAAAGTAATGAGAACAATCTCACCCTAAGGTCCCATCTTCGAGTAAGGCTTAATGTTATTGAGAAAAACAGTCTTGTTAGAGAAGAGAAAAAAAAATCATATTTTGAATGGAAAGTGTGAATCAATAATGACAGCCAAAGTATCTAGAGAGACAGGATGAGCAAAGAATGTGAGAAACTGACTAAAGGAAAGGGCACTAAAAGAAGAATCTGGAGCCCTGGGTGGCAGTTTTATGCAATGTGAAATTGTGCTGGCCCTTAGTTCAGTATCTAGGGAAAGATAACAAAACCTCCTAAAGTGTGTTTTAAGGCTCATATATTCCAGGAATAGCATAGGAAGAGAGGCTGGGAGATAAAACTTTATGAGTCTAGCTTCACAGTATATAAGCTAAAGCTGGAGACAGTGTGGCTTTAGTTTCGGTATCATCTTCATCTTTCCTCTTCCTCCTCTATTTTCTTCCACTCTTCCCTCCCCTTTTTCTTCTTCTTTTAAAATATAATCACAGAAAAATTAGGCTCTGAAAGGGCCCTGTGCCAAACACACAGAGCTAAGAAGTACATAGTGACTTTGTGAATACACTGGAAGTGTCAAATTTAAAGCGAGAGATTCTTCAGAAAAGAAAAAGTACATTAATCATCTTTCTTGGATAAACGATAGCTAAACATCAGATCACACTGAGAGAACCACATCCTATACCTGACAGTCTCATAAACTGTTAAACACATCAAGAGGAGGATTTTGATCTGGTTTGAAAGAAGTATCCACATTCTTTAATGTTTACAATTTGAAAACGTTATGCTCCTTCAGATAATTCAGTAAAATGCAAATGGAAATTCTTCCAAGAAAAGTAAATACAGCTTCTTTTATTAGGTGCCAATTTTTTTGTTTAATGATAAGCAAAATGAAAGACATCTATCTTAAAACTGTTGGCACAGGAAAAAAAAATTATTTCTCTTTTGAATTAGAACTCATTCACCTGTAACTAAGAGTCAATTGTTAGTAAATTATAATAAAATGGATATTCAAGAATAAATTAGGTAATTAATGTGTTCAAACATCTTATATAGAATAGACACTAATTCTAGAGCTGGAGATACCAGAGGGAATAAGACAGAAGCTATTTCTTTCTTTCACTGGAGCTTCTAATTTGGCTGGAATGGAGACAGATAATAATCAACTAAACCAATAAGTGAATAAAACACCTCCAAGTTAATGTATGTTATGAGAAAATTAAAATTAACTGAGATAGAGTAATTGAGGACAAACTATGGGTTTGCAGAGGGAAAGGTATGGTTTTTTCTTCTCTGAGTCCTTCAGTTGCTTCAATACTGGATGGGTGTAGAATCATCTGGCAAACACTTAAGAGTGGAAAAATATATGTCAGTCTGAAAGTGAATGAAACGGTTAGAAAACATTTGGGACTTTGTTATTGCTAGGGAATAAGTTGAGAAACTAGTATTTTTTTAATGATAACTTTAAAGCAAACTGGTCATGTAACTTCAAATGTTGAGATACAAGCAGGAAAAATGCAAGTGGATTGTTTTATTAAAAATATAAGAATATTTTGTGGAGTTTGTAATTTTTCATTAAAATAATGGACTTATTCTAAACAAGGTACTGAGAAGAGAAGAAAGGTGGTGAAGTGTGGTAGTAAAAACAAAAATTGGCTGAATACAAGGATTTTATATCTTGCTGCTGCTGCTTCTAAGTTGCTTCAGTAGTGTCTGACTCTGTGTGACCCCATAGACGGCAGCCCACCAGGCTCCCCCGTCCCTGGGATTCTCCAGGCTGGAGTGGGTTTCCATTTCTATTTCCAATGCATGAAAGTGAAAAGTGAAAGTGAAATCATTCAATCATGTCCGACTCTTAGCGACCCCATGGACTGCAGCAGCCCACCAGGCTCCTCCATCCATGGGATTTTCCAGATAAGAGTACTGGAGTGGAGTGCCATTTCCTTCTCTCTTTTATATCTTGGGCAGGTTTAAATCAATTATTGATATATAACCCCTTATCTAAAACCTTTGGGACCAGATGTTCTTATAATTTAGCAGGCTTCAGAATTACACAAGTTAATATGCTAAGTAACACATAAGTTAACCTTGTGTAACATTTCCAACTGAGATTGGAGAAGGACTTATTGATCAAAGAAAACTATTTTCCTTCATCTAAATATATGCAGAGTCACATAAAGTGAGAGAACCAATGACTATAATGTGAGACAAAGAAAGTCAATCGGGTCAAGTTAACTACAAACTGAGTTTTAGCACAAAGTTATTAAAAAAAAAAAGCATCATTTTCAGCATTTGAAATTGCAGCTAAGGGATTTTGAAACTGCATTACTTAAATGTGTAATAAATGTAGGCATGAGTTTCAAGTTGTGGAATACTTCACCTGGCTATTTCATAAATGGTGCTAATGTGATAAATGGTGTGAAAGTATGGTCAATAAGATTGGGTGTTGAGCCAGGCTTCACTGTGCTCAGTCATGTCTCTTTGCAACTCCATGGACTGTCAGGCTCCTCTGTCCATGGAATTCTCTATTGGGGTGGTTTGCCATTTCCTCCTCCAGAGGATCTTCATAACCCAGGGATCAAAACCTGTGCCTCCTGCATTGGCAGTGGTAGGCAGATTCTTAACCACTGAGCCACCTGGGAAGCCCAAGTAGAAAATAAGTAATGATTTATTTGGTGAGCAAAATAAATTTAGAGGCCAGAATGTTGAGCGATTTGTATATATGGACACTGATGCCATGAGGAGTATAACTGTAGAGGAATTGTGTAAACAAAATTCAAAAATCTCATAAACAGGAAAAGTGACTTGTACATTGGTTGATGATAGCAATTAGAAAAACAATATTCTATTTTTGGTTAATTTTTTTTTTTGATATGTGCTTCCCAGGTGGCTCAGTGTTAATGAATCTGCTTGCCAAGGCAAGAGACACAGGAGATGTGGGTTTAATCCCTGGGCCAGGAGGATTTCCAGGAATAGGAAATGGCAACCCACTCCAGTATTCTTGACTGGAGAATTCTATGGACTCAGGAATCCGGTAGGCTACCATCCATGGAGCTGCAAAGAGTCAGACATCACTGAGCATGCACATGGCATAACTTTCTTTTGATATAACTCTTTCGCTCTTTTTTAAAAGTTTATTCTTATATTGTCTTTTAGTCCTTGAGAAAATGACCCATTCCCACATCACAAATCAAAACGTGGAACAGAAAATAGACAGTAAATTATATGTTTGTTTAGTGAATCAAACAAGAATTGTCTTAAAATCCATTTCCCCCATTCTGAGCAAACAAAAAGTCATGAGCTTCAGAAAGGAGAGGTCACTATTTGGTCTTAGAGCCTGGAGTGGTAACCTGCATGCTTTACTATAGCAATAGTAGTTTCTCTTTCCTCCTTCTTAGAGAAGAAAACTTAGCAAAAAACAGACATTCTCCACTTAAAGCTTTGCAATTCAGGTAGAGTGTATAATGCCTTTCAAGAAATTATACATTGAGATAAGATGAAATTTCAGATCATCAAATCATTACAAGAATCTGAGAATTGCATGCTGTCAAACTTCAATCATAATTTCAAAGATGTAAGTAGTCAGAAGGCACCAAGTGAAGCAGCAATATGCCTAGATTACAGACTAATTTCCCATTTTCATAACTCATTAGAAAATACTGAGATTCAGACATAATATTTGAGTTTTCTAAATGCTATGTGCCATCCCTGATTACATAAAAGGTAGCTAGTATCATAATGCAATGTATTCACTTTATTTATCAATAACTTGTCTGACATTTTCCAGGTAGCTATGCATCCTCGACATCAATGGGATGTTGGTTGTTCTATAAGCAATCCTAGTGAAATAGGCATATTCTGCTGGCAAATACCATCTGTGACTTTAATAAATGTCATTAGCATGTTTTCAAAGGGATTTGACCAGAATGGACTGTAAGATCACTGGGTAAGTTTCCTCTCAATATACTCTATTTCCATTAATATGTCTTTGAGATGTATGTTTCAGTTATCTTTGTGTAATTTGCCTTAAAACAGTTTCTGTAATATTTCATTTAAAGAAAGCCTTTTAATATCCCAATGACCATCTTGGCTTTGAAACATATACTGAGCATCATGAATTATTGCTACTAAGCATATTGATGGGCTTCTCTGGTGGCTCAGATGGTAAAGAGTCTACCCACATATGAGAGACCTGGGTTCGATCCCTGGGGCAGGAAGATACTTGAGAAGGAAATGCCAACCCGATCCAGTATTCTTGCCTAGAGAATTTCATGGACAGAGAGCCTGGCAGGCTACAGTCCATGGAGTCACAAAGAGTAGGACAGGACTGAGAAACTTTCACATACAAGCATGTTGATAGGAGTTATATTCCTTCTGAGACCTTTTAACAGTAAACTTCAAGATCAGATATCTTGCCTTTTATTGTTTTGTTATACATAGTTATTTGAACACGTGTAACATTGTAATAGCGTATGTAATCTTTCTAAAGCCACTTAATTTTCTTTTCTGGCCAGTAATTCTCCATGAAATTGAAGGTGTTAGCTGCTTAGTTGTGTTGGACTCTTAGTAATCCCCTGCACTGTGCCTGCCAGGCTCCTCTGTCCATGGGTTTCTCCAGGTAAAAATATTGGAGTGGGTTGCCATTTCCTTCTCCAGGGGATCTTCCTGACCCAGGGACTGAACCTGGGTCTCTTGCACTGCGGGTAGGTTCTTTACCATCTATACCAACAGTGAAGCCCCAATTCTCCATCGGTATTACATTAATTAGATGCTTCAGATGAGCTTCCAGAAATATACTCTTTTCCTATGAGTCACTGTGTATGTAGGTTTAATTTTCATTTAGTTCTAGCAATGAATTTATAGCCCTTTTCTTATAATACATACATTTAAAAGAAAGATAAAAATATTAATTTATACACAGTACATCAATTAAATTACATTATCCTTACTTTTTCTCAACATAAAGGATCTTTAGCCACTAACTACATGCCCAATCACTGGGTAGTTAGCTTCTACCCAGTGATTGGGTAGAAACCAGATGCCATTAACTAATAATTATAGAATATATTAGTTTGTGATCATAGCTGTATTCCAGATATCTACCTCAGGTATTTATAAACACTGACTTCCAAGTAGCACATTTATCACTATTCATCAACTCCTGTGGGGATTCTTTCCTCTGTCCAATTCCAACCAATTGCCCTACACTATTATACTACTTTAAGTGATCATGTTACAACCAATCTCCATTAGTATGTGTTAGTTGTTCAGTCATGTCCAATTCTTTGCGAACCCATGGACTGTAGCCTGCCAGACTCCTCTGTCCATGGAATTCTCCAGGAAAGAATACTGGAGTGGGTTGCCATTTCCTTCTCCAGGTGTATGCTCCCAACCCTGGGATTGAACCTGGGTTTCCTGTACTACAGGCAGATTCTTTACTGTCTGTCTGAGCCACCAGGGAAGCCAATTGCTCTCTAAAAGGTCAAATTCTTCTTAATCTGCATTTCCCATGGCATCTGAGAATAAAGGTAAAGAAAACATAGGGATGTTCTGCCCTAAGACTTAGACAGTGTTCCCGTAAATGACCACTACTGTTCCCCACTTAGTAACTTTGACCTTTAAAGTCATTTTGTTCCCACGCTGTTTAGAATGTCAATTGTCCTTCTGGGTGAGGGTTTCTAAGCACACTGCTGGTATTGTTGATGGGTCTGATGTTCTATTACAGTAAAATAATTAGTCCCTTTTCTCAACTAAAATAGTTGTGCATAGCATTTGCCCCGAGTTTTAGAAGGCTAATTGACCTAAATCTTTGCATCTAGCCTAAGAGCTTTCATTAGAAATTGGAAGAACACATTTTTGACCTCTCGATAAATCTTAGTCAAATACCACTATTTTAATTGGAGGAAAATTCAGCCTCTGTTCAAGTGTTTCTGTCCTAAATCATAATCATCTTATTTCTCTAAATTAGGATAGGCAGAAAAAATTGTCTTGGTGTTTTAACATATAAGGTCATTGACTCCTCCATCTCACTGATGACATACTCAGCTTTCAAGTCATCAGTAGAAATCCTGTGAATTAATTTTTATTTATTTCATCTTGTTCTTCAAATGACATGAATCTTGTTTCTATCAATCAGCCCCATGGTAACAACTGAATTGTCAGGTCAATTACTATTTCTTTCTTTCTTTCTTTTTTTTTTTTTATTCCTATAACGAAACACAGAAGCTTCTCAGACTGGGCAGTCCTTATCACAGCATGACAGCATTTGTCATGCACGCTAAGTTGCTTCAGTTGTGTCCAATTCTTTGTGGCCCAATGGACTATAGCCTTCCAGGCCCTTCTGTCCATGGGATTCTTCAAGCAAAAGTATTAGAGTGGGTAGCCATTCCCTCCTCCAGGGGATCTTCCTGACCAAGGGACTGAATTATGTCTCTTACATCTCCTACACTGGTAGGTGGATTCTTTACCACTCGCACCACTAGCATTAACCTTTCTTATTTTTTAATTCATGTCTTATCTTTAAATTCTTAGCACCATGCCATAAAAAATATCATGGGCCAGAAAAATTTGGTTAACATTCTAGCATTCTGCTTAGTACATTTGTCCTTAGATGTGTGTGTGTGTGTGTGTGTGTGTGTGTGTGTGTGTGTAGTCACTCAGTTCAGTTCAGTTGCTCAGTTGTATCCTACTCTTTGCGACCCCATGAATTGCAGCACACCAGGCCTCCCTGCCCATCACCAACTCCTGGAGTTCACTCAGACTCATGTCCATCAAGTCGGTGATGCCATCAGTCATATCCAACTCTTTGTGACCACATGGACTATAGCCCAACAGGCTCTTCTGTCCATGGGACTTCCCAGGCAAGAATACTGGAGTGGGTTGTCATTTCCTCCTCCACTGGATCTTCTGACCCAGGTATTGAACCTACATCTCCTGCTTGACAGGCAGATTCTCTATCAATGAACCACCTGGATAGTCCAAATAATCCATAAATTTTCATAATTATATAGAAAATGGAATTTCATATTATATATGATTTGAACTTTTAAAATATGAATAGCAATTAATATAACATTAGTCCTGAAATTGATTTGACACTGGAAGAATCACCCTAATAATGGAATATTATATAATCAGGAAGGTATAAGGGTGTAGTCTTAATCATATAGTCTTAATTCTGTGACATGTTCAATTCATTTGAAACCTTCACTCAAACTTATATGGATGTAAAGAATGTGCAATCTACATTTTTTTCCCCTCCAGCCATGTGAAACTTCTTAAAACTAAAGAGTGGTAAGGATGCCACATAGCACTCAGAAATCTCCTATTTTCTAAACAAAGTGTCAAATTAATCTTGTAGGATCAATTTTCTGCTTATTGATGATTGCAGGTCCTTCTGTTTTGAAAATTCTTGGGACTGGCATAGCCTAACATTAGTGAAAAAGGAATATATATCTCTTATGCTTGGAAATAGTCATTTATGGACTTTTGTTGGTATATGGATCAAACACCCAGCAGGGCGAGTCACAAATCCACATAATGTCCCTCTGTGTACAGTTTTGCATTTGATGTTCAGATTTAACTGACAGATGTGTAAAATCACACATAATTGAATGACTCCCCATTGATTTCACAGCTGTACTGTAGAAACTGGAGCCTGCAAATTATTACAGGGATGGTCAGCAAGAAGCCATACATCATCATCCATATCCATGAGTTAAGGGACTCATTTATAAACAGGAGCTTGGATTTATGTGTAACTTTTTTATGAAATGTAATTTCTAAGATGTAACCTTTAGTTTAGGAACTGCTCATAAAATTTTTAGTGGTTATGCAATGGCTATTATAGAATTGAACTAATAGGATCAAATTAACAGAAATATGCTTTTTCATTGTTTTCTGATTTTATTTCCTTAATTGCTTATAATTCTTTTTTAATACTCCACATATTCATTTTGAAATTAAGTGATGCATGACTTTTGTTTGAATTACATTAAGAATTCATTCTGTGTGTACTTTAAAAATCCTGTTTATTCAAAACTGTAAATCACCAACCATTGAAAACTGAAATTAATCCAGAATTAAATTTGGGTGACAACCTTCAAATGTCCACTCTGTATCTTAAATGAACTTCAGAAATTTTGCATATCTGTTACTCTTCCTATTCTTTGGGTTGAATTTGAAAATTGCAAATGGATCTGTTCTGAACTGTGATTATCATTCAGGGAGAAAAAGCAGAGAAAGTGCCATTGTTTCTCTTACTGTTTTATGAGACAAACTGTAGAGTCAGCCTATTTCTTGCTTTAAAAACATTTTGTAGACATTAATTAAACATGATTCAAAGACTATCACAGATATCAATTAGGTTAGCTATTCCATTAAAAGGGAAGGAAAGCAGTTAGAAAGACAGAAGCAGACTCTTCCCCCTAGTATTTAGAGCTCAAGATCACTAATGTGTGGTTCCTACCAACTTCCCCCTGTTTGTTCTATGTAGTCTATATACTGTGGTAAGGTTTTATCTTTAAAATAAATCTTATCTTCCTTAATTAAGACCTCCCAAATTTAAAGAGGGCAGATGGCTACATATTGTAAAGACAAGTTTCCCCAGCCTTCCTCTCTGTGAAAGTATGGCCAAATGGCCAAGCTCTAGGCAATGAGATGGATGGAAGTATTGTGTGCTCACTGGTTATAACACATGGCCCACTGCTCTAGTTCCTTCTGCCACCTGATTTCTTGGTATACAAATGAAATAATAGAATCCCTAGCAGCCATCCTAGACCACGATGATGAAGTTCACACTCAGGGATGTCAGGATGATGAATTAGAAGGAAACTGTTCCTGAGCACTAGAGAGATACAGTCTCATTCTTTTTCTGCCAGTGTCTGCCCCTCTATATACATGAAAGGGAATAGGCTTCTCTTTCATCAAAATTTCTTTTAGATTTCTGGACGTGAGTCTGGGTGAACTCTGAGGAGTTGGTGATGGAGAGGGAGGCCTGTCGTGCTGCGATTCATGGGATCGCAAAGAGTCAGACAAGACTGAGCGACTGAAATGAACGGAACTGAACTGAACTGTACTTCCTGCATCCAAGTTTAATTCTCAGTCAGTGTCTAAACTTACAGTCATTTCTTGGGAAATAAACATGTGAAGGGAGCTCTCATCTTCATAAAGTTTCTTCCTGTGACCAAAAAAAAAAAAAAAAAAAATCCTGGAGATTAGTATATAGACTTCATTTTACCCTGCAAATGGTCTGAAAATTGTCATGATAGGATCAGCTTGAAACAAAGAACACACAGCTATCAGAAGGGAGTGAAAGTGACCTATATGAACCATATCAAGTATCTTGAGAAAATGCAAGCATCATAAAAATATGACCAATTTGAATAGAGATTATCACTTTAAATTCCACCAAAATTATATCTACCATGTTCATGGATAGGAAGAGTTGATATAATTAAGACATATATTCTCCTTAAATTAACCTATTTTTAATTTATTCCAAAAAATATATGTGCTGCAACAAACTAAAAATAAAAAGATACAACTGAAGAATTATGTTGTATGACATACCCTAATAAATATGACTGTATATCACAATTGCAGTTTATAAAATATATTAATTTGGTCAGTATGAAATCATTCCAGAATGCAACTTATCAGTGTGAAAGAACAGACACATATGTATGTATATGACATTAGATGAGCTATTGGATAGTGATGCTGGCTCAATCATTTTATTTTTATAGGAAAATAAGTATCTTTATCTTACCTCATACAAACATATCAATTCTCCATGGATTAATAACCTATGAATTAAAGGGAATTTATGTCTATTATTTAGGGATGGTAGGGAACTCTGGGAGTTGGTGATGGACAGGGAGGCCTGGCATGCTGCAATTCATGGGGTCACAAAGAGTCAGACACGACTGAGTGACTGAACTGAACCGAACCAAGGAAATCAGAAGACTTCCCTGGTGTTGCTAGTGGTAAAGAACCCACTTGCCAATGCAGGAGATGTAAGAGAGGTCCTGGGTCAGGAAGATCCCCCTGGAGGAGGGCATGGTTACCCACTCCAGTATTTTTGCCTGGAGAATCCCACGGATGGAGGAGCCTAACGGGCTATAAACCATGGCATTGGAAAGAGTCAGACAAAACTGAGGCGACTTAGCATGCACACGGGAAACCAGAACCAGTGTGTGTGATATGGAAATAAAGGGGATTATTTTAAAGATAAGACCTTACTTATTTTGTCTAAAGTTAAGAAAGTAAAGGCTGAAAAGAAAACTACTAGAAGATAAAAGATAAATGCCTGTAACCAGGGTCCACACATTGATGCTGCTGAAGAAATCTGTGAAAGGTCTTTGCCTTCATTTCCAGTGCAGGGCTTGGAGTCAAACTATGACTACAGCTGACAGTCAAGGAGGAAAAATGATTTTGGTCTCCATGCTAGCAGAATCAGCATTCCAGGAGGGCTTGCTATAAAATAGATTTCTGTGTTCCAACCTCAGCCTTTCTGATTCAGTAGGTTGATGGCAGTAAAATTTGCGTCTCCACCAAGTCCCAGGTCATGCTGATCCTGATGACCTGAGAACCACTCTCTGAGAACACCTGCATGGACCAAGACCAACAGAGCCAGCAGTGTGAGCAGTACCAGGAGCTTATTAGAAATGCAGAATCCCAGGCTCCAAACTACATGTACTGAATCAGAAGCCACTTTTTTTTGAGTGTTACTTATGTTTCCAAAAATATCTTCTTCTTTTAGAATAGTTTTAGGCTCACAGAAAATTTTTGCAGATAGTACAAAGAATTCCCATATATCCCACACCCAGCTTCTCGTATCATTAACATCTCCAGTGTCCTCTGTCTATGGGACTTCCCAGGCAAGAATACTGGAGTGGGTTTCAATTTCCTCCTCCAGGGGATCTTGCCAACTCAGGGATCAAACCCGAGTCTTCTGTGTCTCACGCATTGGCAGGTTGATTCTTTGCCACCGAGCCACCTTGGAAGCTAACAAACCAATACTGATACGTTATTAACTAAAATCCTTACCTGACTGAGATTTCCTTAGATTGTACCCATTGTTCTTTTCCTGTCCTAGAGGCCTGTCTAGGATTCATATTATATTGAGGCATCTATGTCTTCTTGGGTTCCTCTTGGCTGTGACAGTTATTCAGTCTCTCTTTTTGATGACCTGCCAGTGTTGAGTAGTACTGGTTAGGTACTTTGTAGTGTGTCCCTTCATGACATTTATTTCATGAGTAAACTGGACATATGGGTTTTCAGGAGGAAAACCACAGAGAAGAATTGACATTCTCCTCATATTATGTCAAAGATATATACTATCGACATAACTTATCACTGTTTATGTTTACCTTGATCACTGGTTTGAGATTGTTGTTGTTGCTGTTCAGCTGCTCAGTCGTGTCTGACTCTTTGCGACCCCATGGACTGCAGCACAACAGGCTTCCCTGTCCTTCACTCTCTCCCAGAGTTTGCTCAAACTCATGTCCATTGAATCAGTGATGTCATCCAACCACCTCATCCTCTGTTGTCACTTTCTTCTCCTGCCTTCATTCTTTCCCAGTGTCAGGTTCTTTTCAGTGAATCAACTCTTTGCATCAGGTGGCCAAAGTATTGGAGTTTCAGCTTCAGCATCAGCCCTTTCAATGAACACCCAGGACTGATCTCCTTTAGGATGGACTGGTTTGATCTCCTTGCAGTCCAAAATGACTTTCAAGAGTCTTATTAAGCACCACATTTCAAAAGCAAGAATTCTTTGGTTCTCAGCCTACTTTATGGGCCAACTAACATATGTACATAACTACGGGAAAAGCTATAGCTTTGACTAGATTGACCTTTGTCAGCAAAGTCATATCTCTGCTTTTTAATATGCTGTCTAGATTTGTGATAGTATTTATCAGATTTCTTGACTTTAAAATCACTCTTTTCCCCATACTTTCCATACTTTTCTCTTTAGAATGAAGTCACTCTGTGTAGCCCACACTTTATAAGTGAGAATTTAACATTTTACTTTCTTGGGGGCAGAAAGTCTACATGGGATTTTTGTAATTCTTTGCTTTCAGAGTTTGGAATTGCAGTGTTTATTTTGGTGTAAGACTAGGGAAAGGTAGCTGGATGATTTTATTTCTGCCTAGTGGTTCCCATAAATCTAATTACCAATGGCTCTGAGATTCGTGCACAACTGGAATGTGTGAGTGCATGCTTATGAACATGTGGAATCCAGCTGTATTTGAGAGAAAAATCATAGACTGAACAGACACCTGTTTGGAAGCGAATCTTAATTGGAAGTTAATGATGCCTCCCAATAATTTACTGCTTTAGCTGAACGTACAGTGTCAGCTGCAGCCCAGATAAAAAGAACTACAACTCATACAGTTCAAAATGATCTGCCAAGGCCCACCTGGACTGCACCTGCAGAACCAGCTGTGGTTTGTTTGCTCTCACAATTCGTGTCAAGATTTCCATGCCAACGCATCATTAGGTCTGAGTTTTACGGAGCTTCTGTCTCCCTCCTCCACTGATGGGGAATAATTAAGTGGGGTTTAAAGTAGTGGGACTATTCAGTTTGTGGAGAATAAGACAGGATCTTTTGATTCAGACAGTAAAGAATCTGCCTCCAATGCAGGAGACCTAAGTTGGACCCCTGAGTTGGAAAGATCACTTGGAGAAGGGAATGGCAACCCACTCCAGTATTCTTGCCTGGAGAATTCCATGGACAGAGGGGCCTGGTGGGCTACTGTCCATGGGGTTGCAAAGAGTCAAACATGACTGAGCCACTTTGACTTTTCTATCCCACAAGTTAGGTTGAATAATCTGGTAAAATTTACCTGTCCTTAAGTGGGAAAGCGAAAGAATTGTTTGTGTTGGTAAAGCATCTGCCTACAATGTGGGAGACCCAGGTTCGATCCCTGGGTCAGGAAGATCCCCTGGAGAAGGAAATGGCAACCCACTCCAGTGTTCATGCCTGAAAAACCCCATGGACCGAAGAGCCTGGTGAGCTACAGTCCATGTGGTCGCAAAGAGTCGGACACGACTGAGCGACTTCTCTTCTCTTCTCTTCACAGAATACTTACTACATGGAAAAAAAAGTTGAAGGGAGCTTCTTAGTGATCCATCAGAAAAATTATGTAAAGCCTATTTCATGCTTTTGATACAATATACTCCCTCATATACTAGTAAAAATGTGTAAACTTTCTGGATGAAGACATAAAGACTAGGACAAGAAACAGAAGTTCCCTTTCTACTTCATCCAAATAAAGGCTTGATTGAGAAAAACAGTCATTCCTACATGGCTTGAAGGTAACGCAAAGCAACAATAAACAAAGGGCTCTCAAAAGAGAGAGAGCATCAGTCCATACTGTAACATATAACTGCCATCATCAAAGTGCTTGAGGGTGTTGGACCATACATTATTACTAATTAGGACTAAAAATAAGGAATTGGTCATAACATTTTAAAGTAATATAATTTTTAATGTTAAAAATTCTTAATTCTTTGATATAGGAAGACTACAATCTCATTAACATAAATATAATTTATGTGGCATTATATTATAAGTAATAGAAACAGAACACATGTTTGAAAATAATGAAAATTATACAGAAAACATGCATATAATTAACATGTATAAAATTAAATAATTATAATCAATGTATCACAATTAAAGCATTCACTAATTCATAAAATCAAATTGGCATTGCCAACTTTGTGGTTCTGTCTCTGCCTGTAAAATGATATTCACCAAGTATATAGATAGGGACTGTGTGTGGTAGGAAAGTGAGTGTTAGACCACCAAGGAAGTGTATAATTCCAATCAAACATGGATATGAATGCAACTAAAGCTCAGCTGGAATCCACAGAAAGGAAATATTCTTATGTATATCATATGAGGGTGAAAGTAGGTGGTTTCATATAATTATATATACACATATATGTACACATATGTATATGTACATATGTTTGTGATATATATATATATGCATATATAAAATGCGTGTGAATGGAACATGGTTTTAAAAAGTAAAGCAATGGGAAATTTTCTAGTAATATGCTAGATATTTGGTTAACCTTTGGATATTTAGGTTAACCTTGGCCTGAATTTAGGATGCAATACTGGGAAAACAGGTTTTTAATCCTCTTATAAATGTGGGAGTTCTGTCAAATAGTAAGGAATTATCTGACCAAAATCTTAAGTGACTTTGACACTCCAGAAAGGAAAGGGTGACGCCAAGCTGATAATTTTCTGAGGATATTCACCACCTAGCAGAATAACACTTAGGTTTGAAGAGACAGAAATGAAAACTCCAGGCCTGCTCTTGGTGGAGCTTGTAATAGGAGACTTTATCCATGCTTAGGCACTAAAGGACTATAACTCTGACATGAGCTAGAAGTAAAACCTTTGCTTATCCTTTGGAGTTTCTTGGACTTCAATAATAAGACCAAAGCAGCCAATCCTAAAGGAAACCAATCTTAAATATTCATTGGAAGGACTATGGATGAAGCTCCAATACTTTGCCACCCTGATGTGAAGAGCTGACTCACTGGAAAAGACCCTGATACTGGGAAAGATTGAAGGCAAAAGGAGAAGGGGGCAACAAAGAATGAGATGGTTAGATAGCACCACTGGCTCAATGGACATGAATTTGAGCAAACTTCTGGAGACAATGGAAAACATGGTAGCCTGGCGTGCTACAGTCCATGGGGTTGCAAAGAGATGGATACAACTTAGTGACTGGAAAGCAACAACAACAGCAACTCCCTTATCCAGAGGAATCTGAAAGGAAAGTTGCATTGGTACTGAGCAGAGGAAGAGTCATTGAGCAATAGAACTTAGAAACTGAGTCCTATGGAATGACAGTCACAAATCCTCTTTCTAGGGTGGTCCATATCACTGTAAGCCTTAGATACAGGTACTTTTCCAAGATAACACCAGTAGGTGCCTGGATTGTTAACATAAATTCTCACAAATGTCAGGGGTCTCTAATCAAATTTGAATTGTTTTTAATCAAAGCTGAAAAGTTTTGGCCATTAGCACTTCAAGTAGTCTTTCTGTCTCTTTCTCTCTCCTCACTCTGGCACTAGCATAATGTGTATGTTGGTCCACTTAATGGATCCCTTAGACGGCTCATTTGTCCTCATTTGTTTTTCTTTCCATGATAAAGACTATATAATTTCAGTTGTTTATTTTCAGTTCCACTAATTCATTCTCCTGACAGCTTACATCTTCTGTTGAACACTATAGTATTTTTTTTTTTTTAAATTTCAGTTATTGTTCTTTTAAACTTCAGAATATCTGTTTGGCTCCTTCCTGTGATTTCTGTCTCTTTATTGGCAATCTCACTGTGTTCATACACCATTTTCCTGATTTTCTTTAGTTCTTCTGCTTTCTGAGTACACTTAAGATGGTTTAAAGTCTTTACCCAATAGGTTCAATATCTCTTTTCCTCACAGAAAGTTTCTTTTTTCTTCAAATGAACTATGCTTTCTTATTTGTGTGTTTTATTCTTTTGCTTGTTTGCTTTAAATAGATGTTTTGATATTACAATTTGGTAACATTATAAATCCGGCCTTCCACCTTCTCCAGATTTGATTTTTTCCCCAAAATACTATTTTACTTTATTTTTAAAATTTTTTTGTTGTTTTAAAAAAATTAGTTGCTTTGCAATGTTGTGTTAGTTTTTGCTATATAGCAAAGTGAATCAGCTGCACATATACATATATCCCCTCTTCCAGAGATTTCCTTCCCATTTAGGTTACCACAGAGTACTGAAGAGAGTTCCCTGAGCTATACAACAGGATCTCATCCATTATCTATTTTTTTACATAGTAGTGTATATATGTCAATCCCAATCTCCCAATTCATCCCACTCCATCCCTAGGTTTGATATTTTTGATTGTTGCTTCTGTTCATCCAGCTTTTAATAGAAATATCCCTGAATGCCAGAAGTTTAAACAAAAGAGTACAAAACAAAAACTCCTCCCTCAGTCTATGTGGATTAGCTCTGTGGTGGAATCTTCCCTTAACACTGGCTAGACCACTCACAATTCTGATTTACCCTCAATCTATACTTTCTGCTTATTTTGAACCTATAGATCAACCAGGGGTGAACAGTTAGAGTCTTTTTGATCTTTTATGAGCATGTGTCTCATCCTGGACTTGTGTACTACTTTACAAGTTCCCAGATATACATAAGGACTTTTGAATGTCTTAATTTCCAGATGAAATTCTATCCACAGACTTTCCTTCTACTCTTGATGTAGTCTTTTCTATGTTTCAACCATAATATCTTGCCCTTGAGAGCTTCAGGTTTTTCAATCATCTTACAATGTTTTGAGAAATTCTCATGGCTTTTCCACTCTAAATAGATTCCAAACCAAGCAAAATAGAGGTAACTGCCTTGTGTCAGTCCCTCAGGTAACTTCAGATATTTTAGAACGACAAACACAAAATAATTTGTGAATAAAGGCTTCTCTGCTTCCTGTAAAAGCAGTGAACAGGATCCCACTAGAAATGTGGTCTGGCTTCTTTAAGATAGCTTCTAAGTTGGGGAGGAGGTGAGTCAAGAGCAGTCTCACCATGGACCAGACCCAACAAAACAATCCAACCATTTTTAAATTGTTTTTTTCTGTTGACTAAACATTTGCTTGGATGTTGTAAAACTCAACTCAGTTTACTCAAGAAGAATAAAGTGAAGTGAAGCCGTTCAATCATGTCTGACTCTTTGCGACCCTGTAGACTACTGCCTACCAGGCTTTTCCGTCCATAGGAATCTCCAGGCGAGAATACTGGAGTGGGTTACCATTTCCCTCTCCAGGGATCTTCCTGATCCAGGGATCAACCCCAGGTCTCACGCATTGGAGGCAGACGCTTTAACCCCTGAACCACCAGGGAAGTGCTATACATATAGCAGAATAATGCACTTAAATATAAATGAAAGGGCAAAAAGAATAAAGTAAGTAGGGATTACGTAACTTTTACTGCAGTAGGAAGAAGAGGAGAAGTGACATCACAAATAATGTTATTGACTAAATTTTTTCAAAATTGACTAAAGTCACTAAAGAGTCAGTTCAGTTCAGTTCAGTCGCTCAGTCGTGTCCGATTCTTTGAGACCCCATGAACTGCAGCACGCAAAGCCTCTTTGTCCATCACCAACTCCCGGAGTTCACTCAGACTCACGTCAGTGATGCCATCCAGCCATCTCATCTTCTGTCGTCCCCTTCTCCTCCTGCCCCCAATCCCTCCCAGCATCAGAGTCTTTTCCAATGAGTCAACTCTTCTCATGAGGTGGCCAAAAGTAGATTATAGAAATTCAGTGAAAACAGAAAGTAGTTAATTAAGAAAAAAATCTACAAGACACATATGAAAGAACCTGATGAAATGTAAAAATAAATAAAAGATCCAAGAATATTAAGAGGAAAAACATGAACAATTTAAAGGGAAAGATAACTAATTTTTCAGAAACAATGAAGGTCAGCAGATAGACAAATAATAGGTGAGAGACAGAGGATATCTTCAATATGTTGTAAAGAAAATAAGTATCAGACTTGAAGTCTATTATATAAACAGTTAAATAATTTAATAATTTAATACTTTAAATAAATCTTTAATTTTAAAAAGCTAAACATTGACAAGATAAACCATACCTAAAAATAAGATATGAAGAAGTTACCTCTGTCAAATGGATACTACTTCCACAAAGAAGGTTAGAGATTTAGAAAAAATTATAAGTAGAACAAATGAAAGAAAGTGGGAAAAGAAGGGGAAGAAAGGGGATGTTTTTAATTAAAACAAATGTAGATATAAACAAAAGTCTTGCTATAATAAACAAGATAAAATTATAACCTAAAATAACTATAAGTTAGGTGGAACTAAGTAGTTCAGGAGGTTAAAGTTATCTAGTCATTTTTCTTTATGGCTCAGCAACAATGTAATAAATATATTATAATTAGGCTTTTATAGGTTAAATAATTTAAAATGTTGCAGTTTCTTAAGATTTCAAACTGGTAGAAAATATTATGATAAAAGAGTATAATGATGAAATAATATAAAAGGTATAGGAAAAGAAACTACACTAGGACAAACAAAAAGCACAGAAAGTAATTTTGACTTAAACATATCAGTAAATTTATTAAAATAAAGATATTAAAATTTTCAGCTAAGAAACAAGTTGTTAGAGTCAATTAAAAACAGAACACAATTATTTAATGCTTAGAAAGACATAGCATATATATATATATATATATATATATACACACACGCACACACACATATACATACAAACATCCCTGGTAGCTCAGATAGTAAAGCATCTATGGGAGACCCAGGTTGGATCCCTGGGTTGGGAAGATCGGCTGGAGAAGGAAATGGCAATCCATTCCAGTATTCATGCGTGGAGAATCCCATGGACCGAAGAGCCTGGCAGGCTACAGTCCATGGGGTCACAAAGAGTTGGACACAACTGAGCGACTAAACTGAACTGAACTTCTTTCAGTTGGTAAAGAATCTGCTTGCAATGCGGGAGATCTGGGTTCGATCCCTAGTTTGGGACAACCCCCTGGAGAAGGGAAAGGCTACCCACTCCAGTATTGTGGCTTAGAGAATTCCCTGGACTGTATAGTCCATGGGGTTGCAAAGAGTCAGACACAACTGAGCGAGTTTCACTTTCATTCATATATATATATATATATATATATATATAAACACACACACACACAGTATATACAGTTTCACTTTCATATATATATATATATATACAGTTCCTAATGCCTTTTATTTTATGCATTGTGTTTTCAACCTCTCAGTAGTGTCTTCTGATGAACAAAACCTTATTTTTCACAATTATGAGTATAAATACTTTTCTTTATGTTGTATGCTTTGTATGAATTAAGTTCATGGTAAAGCTAGATATATTAACTGCTTAAAAGTTTTTTCCCCTTCTGTTCACATTCACGTACTTAATAAACCTAGCATTAATTCCTGGAAGTGATGTGGTATAGGACACCAATTTCATTTTATGTTGATATGTTGTACTATTCCCATTTATTAAAATGTCTGTTTTCCCCCTCATTTATCTGAAATGACACATCTCTCATATATTGATTGCCAGTACCAATATGATGTCCAGCTCTTTTGCAATCCCAGGGACTATAGCCTGCCAGGCTCCTCTGTCCATGAAATTTTCCAGGCAAAAATATTGGAGTGGTTTTCCATTTCCTTATCCAGGGGATCTTCCTGATCCAGGAATAGAAACTATTTCCTGTATTGGCATGCAGGCTTTTACCACTGAGCCACCAGGGAACCCTGTGACTCTACTGAGGGCTCAGTTTTCTATTCCAAAGCCTGTTTTCAATGATTGCAACAATTACACATTTCCTTTATCACTTTAACTGCACAAAAAGTAGATGATTGTCTTCCACTTTTTTCCTTTAGAAATACTTTGCTTATTCTTGTCTTTTTAATATACATGTAAACTATATACTATATTAATTACATATTAATACATTTGTCAATTTCATTTAAAAATCCAGCAATCACACCAAATTTGACATATAAATTTAATAGGAATTAATATTTTTATACAATGCAATTGTGTAGAATTATGAAGAGTATGCAATTTTATTCTACATGTAAGCTATCAAGCCCACCTGCTACAGTTTCACAAATGCTGGTCCAGGAAACATACTTTTTACAATAAACCTAACTAATCTTTGCCCACAAGGATAACATTATCTTTATTACATTGGTCATAAACAAACTCTCTTTACTCAGGAGAAAACCCCTTCATCTCTGTCTTCAAAGGCTGTTTGTGATACAAATATCCTTGAAAAGATATTTCACAATAATACTGGGAGACTTTAATACCCCACTCACACCTATGGATATATCAACCAAATAGAAAATTAGCGAGGAAACAAAAACTTTAAATGATACAATGCACCAGTTAGACCTAATTGATATTTTAGGACATTTCACCCCAAAACAATGAATTTCACCATTTTCCTCAAGTGCAATGGAACATTCTCCAGGTTAGATCATATCTTGGGCCATAAATCTAACCTTGATAAATTCAAAAATATTGAAATAATTTCAAGCATGTTTTCTGGTCACAATGCAGTAAGATTAGATGTCAACTATAGGAAAAAAAAAAACTATTAAAAATAGAAACATATGGAGGCTAAACAGTATGCTTCTGAATAACCAAAGAACCACAGAATAAATAAAAAATAAATAACAATATGAATAGAAACAAATGAAAATGAAAACATGACAACCCCAAACCTACAGGATTCAGTAAAAGTAGTGCTAAGGGGAAGGTTCATAGCAATACAAGACTATCTCAAGAAACAAGAGAAAAATAAAATAAATAGCCTAAGTTTGCACCTAAAGCAATAGAAAAAGAAGAAATGAAGAACCCCAGGAAAGGAAAGGTATCATAAAAATTAGGGCAGAAATAAATGAAAAAGAAACAAAGAAGAATATAGCAAAAATCAACAAAACTAAAAACTGGTTCTTTGAGAAGATAAATAAAATAAACAAACCATTAGCCAGAGTCATCAAAAAAAAAAAAAGGGGGGGAAGAATCAAATCAACAAAATTAGAAATGAAAGTGGAGAAACCACAACAGACAACACAGAAATACAAAAGATCATAAGGGACTACTATCAGCAACTATATGCCAACAAAATGGACAATTTGGAAGAAATAGATGAGTTCTTAGAAAAGTATAATCTTCCAAAACTGAACCAGGAAGAAATATAAAATCTTAACAGATCCATCACAAGCACAGAAATCTAAACTATAATAAAAAACCTTACAACAAACAAAAGGCCAGGACCAGATGGATTCACAGGTGAATTCTACCAAAAATTTAGAGAAGAGGTAACAGCTATCCTAATCAAACTCTTCCAGAAGTCCGTTGGCTGACAAATGGATAAGAAAGCTGTGGTACATATACAAATGGAATAATAGCTATTAAAAAGAACACATTTGGATCAGTTCAAATGAGGATGAAACTGGAGCCTATTATACAGAGTTAAGTAAGTCAGAAAGAAAAACACCAATACCTTAATTCATATATATGGAATTTAGAAAGATTTTAACAATGACCCTATATATGAGACAGCAAAGAGACACAGATATAAAGAACAGACTTTTGGACTCTGTGGAAGAAGGCGAGAGTGGGATGATTTGAGAGAATAGATTGAAACATGTATATTCAGTTCAGTTCAGTTCAGTTCAGTTCAGTCGCTCAGTCGTGTCTAACTCTTTGTGACCCCATGAATCTCAGCACATCAAGCCTCCCTGTCCATCCATATATGAAATAGATCACCAGTTTAAATTTGATGCATGAAACGAGGCACTCAAAGCCAGTGCACTGGGACAACCCTGAGGGATGTAATGGGGAGGGGGGTGGGGATTCAGGATGGGAGACACATATACACCCATGGTTGATTCATGTCAATGTATGGCAAAAACCACTACAATATTGTAATTAACCTCCAATTAAAATAAATTAATTTTAAAAAAATTTCACAAAAGACAGAGCTGTGTCTCTGCAAGAAAAACTTGCAGAAACATAGATACCAAAAAGAATTCCCAACAGAAGTTTCCCAATCTATGACTGTAGCATATCTCAATTTTTATTTATTTCTACTTTAATGTTATAGATTTAGGATAAATATCATCACTAAAAGGAAAAAGATAATTGCTATGTAGAATGTCTTCTAAGGGACTTCTTGGGTACAGGCAATTTTCTAAATCTTGATCTTCAACTTATCTTTGAATTATACATATATATTTTACAAAATGTGTGGTTATAACTTATATTTTGTGATAAGATAAAATATTTTAAAAACTTTTGAATGGATAAAATCACTAATACAACCCTAGATAGAAAAAATATGGATTTGAGATAATTCATGACTTTATTTGCACTTTTTGTTAATTTTGGTCTGTTTCTGGTTTTTCTCTACTTTAGGGAATGACTTGCTAGTGATCCAAACTGAGAGCCTGGGGTTGGGAAATTGATAAAAAATACAGAAATAGGATATAAATACAAATATATCACATTTCCATGCCTGATGGAAAAAGGAAAAAACAGTGCAAACCATGATTCTTAATCTTCTATATTGGTGGCTTTTAGACATGAGTGTTTTTGTTTAGTTGATAGAAAATTTTAGACACTGTTTCTTTGAAAAGAAATTGCATATAAAATGTACATATATACATTTTCTTATGCATTATTTTTAAAACTTCATAGATCTTTAGGAGAACACCCACAGATAGATGTGAACTCCCAATTGAGAGCTGGTACTTTAACGTTTCAAACTAACTGAAGATAAGACAAACTTTAGAAGCCATTAACAACACTAAACAACAATAACCCACAGTACCTGTGAAATAACCAGATGAACAGCATAACCAGTAAGCCTACAGTAGTCAGGGGAATGGTGGGCCAGAAAATTTTGGACATTGAGGAATGATTTATGAGAAGGTAAGGCCTAAATGACAATTAAAATGGAGGAAAATATAGAGAACAGAGAGGTCTGAATAAAAACCATATGGAGAAAAGGAAGGAAAATAACAAACAAACAAAACAAACCAAAAAACAATAGGCAATGACAATGAAATCAGAGTCGGAGGTCATTGTTTAGGTATCAGTTAATGGAGAAGGACTGATCATATACAGGTGAGAGCGCTGTGGGAAAGTATTGATTCAAGAAAGTGAACTCAAGAGGAAATGAAAAACATCTCTAGTCAAAAAGGTTACGTCTACATTAAATCATAAAGTAGAACTCCAGAGGTTAAAAACACGTGGATAAAAAGAATGTAGGTAGAGGGCACAACAAGGGAGCAAAAGTCTCTGTATGCGAGGATCTAAAAGCAGTTTGATGACGCTGAAGTATAAAGCAAGCCTCAAACTGGTAATAGTAGCAAACAGCAACTAGGAACAAATTCTAATGACTGGGATATTATACAGGTACCTGTATATTGACTATTGCATTTAGATTTCATTGTATGAAAAATATACGCATATGCAGGGAGAGAAATAAAAACCATGAGGCTGCCCTCAAGAAAGAAGTCTTGAGTCAGTTGCAATGAATATGTCTGTTTGCTTTATACCAGGACCTCATTTAGAAAAAATTTGTAATGACTTATAAAAATATTTATTACTTTATTTTCTATAATTTTAAAAAGAAACAAAACCAAGGAAATGTATAAAGAGGAAATTGGAAGGAAAATAAAGTTAAAATACAATACTGATTAGGATTAAGGGTGACTCCCTCCAGTATTCTTGCCTGGGAAATGCCATGGACGGAGGAGCTTGGTGGGCTACAGTCCATGGGGTCACAGAAGAGTCACACATGACTTACCAGCTAAATAACAACAACAAGGAATGAGGGCAGAGTCCAAAATTTACATAATAAATTCTGCATGTCATCAAAATGCAATACTCTTTTAGCTCTGAGTTTTCTAGACACTAAAAAATTTAAAAAACTAGTAACTTAAAGCACAGTACCCATAACATATACTCAAACTTTTAAAAATAACTTTTTTCAGAATGGAGACCTAGTGGATATCACTTCTATGTTAAAGAATAGATTTGACATATAATGGCAATGAAGCACAATAATGAATTTTTGGCATAGTTTTTTATCAGCCTTTTTAATGGTAATGTTTAGTATGGTAGTCTAGGAGGGATTAAAATTCCACAATATCATCTATGTAGATATAGGATTAAAAAAATTACAAATTTATGAATTTATTTCAGTAATCTAAAGTAAGAGTTGATACATTTATACACATGGTGTTATTTTAGCTATGTCCTTTTAAAATGACTGAAGTCTCAAATCTATACTTAGAACATTTAAAAATAATTATCAAAAATATAATTTTATTGCACTGTGAATACATTTTAACTAAACTTATTATAAGACATCTATCAAATCTACTGTTTAGATTACTGGAAATGTTGATTTCCTTATTGAGGCTATGTGTTATTTTTTGATAGTGTACATGCTACTGCTGCTGCTGCTAATAAGTTGCTTCAGTCATGTTCGACTCTATGCGACCCCATAGATGGCAGCCCACCAGGCTCCCCTTTTCCCGGGATTCTCCAGGCAAGAACACTGGAATGGGTTGCCATTTCCTTCTCCAATGCATGAAAGTGAAAAGTGAAAGTGAAGTGTACATACTATTTTGTTAGTTATTAGATTAATTAACAATAATGAAAACTGTCAAATATACTTCATACATACTACTTTTATTAAAGTAACAGTGGAATGGTTTGGAAAGAAGAGTTAAGATAGCAACATGGTAGCTGAAGGAAAAGAGCACCCAAAGATCTCATTATATTCTCTGTAAAAGGGTGCTTGGTTTGGGAACCATTGGATACAAACATGGTTGCTGCTCTGCTTTTATTAGAGTCATAAAGAGCAACTGAAACTCATAAAAGGTAGCTGGCAGATTTGTAAAAGATATAACAGCTTGTCACAGAGGTTTCTACAGGGCCATCTAAGGAAAACAACCCTTCCAAAGCATAGATAGGAACCATTTATGTTAGAACTGCCTACTTGTCACAGTAAACTGAGTAATCCTCCTATCAGCTAGGCTGTCAAATGGGACCTTGTTCATTTTACTTTTTACTCAGTAGCAGTCAGCAGTTTTAAGTATACAGCAGGAGAATTCAATGCTTGTAGAGTAAGAGTGTCTGATCCCAAGGTGAAAGTCAACTGATGTATATTTTTTCAGTGTGCTACATTGGAAAGTTTTTAATTTGCACTTGTTTTATAGCAATTCTGGACTTCCCCAGTGGCTCAGGGGTAAAGAATCTCCTGTAAGGCAGGAGAACCTGGTTTGATCCCTAGGTCAGGAAGACCCCCTGGAGAAGGATATGGCAACCCATTCCAGTATTCTTGCCTGGGAAATCCCATGGACAGAAGAGCCTAGCAGGCTACAGTCTACATACAGAAGTATGAAATTTAACTCATCTTGCTACTGATAATCCACTTGCCTGAAACAGTCACACTATTTAATGTGACCTTTACTTGTAATGAATAAAAGGACCATTTAAATGTTATAATGTTACCCAAGAGCTAATATATATTTAGCTACTGCCATCTGGAGATAAATTCACCAAAATTAATTTTTAAAATTAGTTTCCAAGAAATGAATTAATCCTTTAAGGGGATATAAGATGGTAAAAATTACTGTTTGGAGGTATTTTCAAAATTTTCTAGATCATTTACACAACCACAAAATCTCGGAAGAAGGAGTTCAGAAAAGGTAGAAGGGATAAAGATCATCCTAAGTATGTATCAGAGCTAAATAAACAGAGACTGACTGTAGGGTTTTCAAAAGGAGCTTAGCTGGGATAAAAGAGAGTAACTGCTGCATTTCCCTAGAAGCATTAAATGGTGACATAAGGTATGTGTTATTTCACTTTGATCAAACCAGTCAATCAGGAAATCAGTCCTGAATATTCATTGGAAGGACTGATAATAAAGTTGAAGCTCCAATACACTGATCACCTGATGTGAGGAGCTGACTCATTGGAAAAGACCTTAATATTGGGAAAGACTGAAGGCAGGAGGAGAAGTGGATGATAGAGGATGAGATGGCTGGATGGCATCACTGACTTGATGGAAAATAATTTGAGCAAGCTCCAGGAATTGGTGAGGCATAGGGACGCCTGGTGTGCTGAAATCCATGGGGTAAACAAAGTTGGACATGACTGAACTAGTGAACTGAACTGTACTGATATCACTTTTAAAAAATGTGAGAGTGTCAATTTCTATGATTCATCAAAGATCTAGGCTTCTTTTAGATCTCTATCACCAACATAGGTCTCTTTGACTCAGACAGTAAAGAATCTGCCTGCAATGTGGGAGATCTGGGTTGAATCCCTGGGTCACGAAGATCCCCTGGAGAAGGATATGGCAACTCACTCCAGTATTCTTGGCTGGAGAATCCCATGGACAGAGGAGCTTGGTGAGCTACAGCTCCTGGTGTCATAAAAAGTTGGACATGACGGAGCAAGTAACACACACACAAGGAGGAGCTTGCTGGGCTATGGTCCAAAGGGTCACAAACCGTTGGACACAACTAAGCAACTACATACACACACATACCAGTAAGTTAAGACCACCATAAAGCCTCCAAAATGCACTGTGCCTTCCAGCCATATGAGGACTTCATGGAGATAGGTATCCAGAGACTCTGCAGTAAAAATGAAAAAAAAGAAAAGGTAAAGAGTGTGCCCTCTCCCATTAAGACTTCTTCCTCAAAGTTAAACCATTCCACTTTTTACTACTGTGACCTGTTTCTATGACTATGCTAGAAGCAAAAGAAACAGAAAAACTGTTTTTTTATAACTGTAACCCAGCCTGGCTTCAGGAGTTTTCATAATAAAGAATATAGACTATAATAATAAAGTAAAATATATTGGAATACTTCTTAAAGTCTCTAATACTTCACCTCAAAATATATAATTTACTGTGCTTCAGCTCAATCTTTCGTTTTAATATCCTATGATATACTTTACATAGATTTAGACATAACTTTTTCATTTAAGAGCATTATTTCTGATACCATTTAAGTAGTTTGGATACTTGCTAAGTCAGTGTTTTTCTAGTATAAGAGACCTTGATTATAATAGATATATTGAACAAAGGAAAGATATAGGAATTAAAAAGCTTCAGTGACATCTTCTGAGCTTCACATAATGAGCAAAACAAGCATGGTCCTATGGTCTTACTTTGATATCCATTAAGTCATGATCAATACTGGTGTAAAATAAGAAAAATTGATAATAATATAGCTGAAATTCTGGATTTTCCCAAATAGAGAATAATTTAGACAGCAATGTGGAGATCTGATTTCCAGAAACAAAACTTGTGTATTTCCTACATAAGCAGTTCAAACTGATAGGAGTATTACAGCCAGAGAACTAAATATTACTTCAAGGACAAAGTTATCTATCCATAGAACACCTTCAAGTGCAGTGGAGCTTTATGGTCACATGAAGATATCTAGAGAGTAAGCACCATCATGAAAGCATGGACATGCTGAGAAGGTTTTTTGTTCTTTTGTTACTTTTTACCCCCAGTAATGGGTCATGGAGAATTAATACAAGTCCTTAGGGGATTCCAGGGCTCTTTGGGGGACAAATTGCCCCTCAATGATGCATCCTGGACTAAGATAAGATGATTAGGCTCAAAAATACTTTTGAAAGAGCAGTGCTAGTCAAATTGATATTTGAACCCAACTGAATGCCAGTGAATAACAAGGTATCATGTTGCCCTCAAAAGATAGGATCCATTTTGACATCTGTCCTCTGCCTTTTTAAAGTAGTAGTAGTGGTAAGGAGACGAGTTAGTGACCTCTATAGTCAGAGTCATTTAAAAAAGTCAGTCACTGTTTTTCTTCTAATTGCCTGAACCCTTTTTCTCTTTCTCTTTTTAATTGGAGGATAATGGCTTTACAGTGTTGTGTTGGTTTCTGTCATACATCAATGTAAGTCAGCCATAAGTTTACATATGTCCCCGCTTGCCCTCCTTCTCATTCCCTGCCGCATTCACCCTCTCTAGGTTGTCAGAGAGCACCAGGTTCAACTTCCTGTGTATACAGCAACTTCCCACTAGCTGTCTGTTTTACATATGGTAATGTACATATTTCAGTGCTACTGTCTCAATTTATCCCACCATCTCCATCTCCCACTGAGTGCACAAATCTGTGTTTGAACCCTTAATTTTAAAAGTCAAGCAGATTTGATTGAATCTCGCTCATAGTGCAAAGCATACAGACACATATGCATAAACACACACCTACAAAAGCTACTTTTATTTTACTTATGTGAAATTAAAACACATCATTCACCAGACATATTCCCTTGACCACTATCACTCCTTTCACCTAACAACCTTCAGGAAACTGACGTAACAACCCCTTTGGTAAAAATATTTTGCTTCTCTATGTGACCTGTCTTTAAGCAAATACACAACACTCATGAAGCTTTAAGATTTTTGTCTACTTTCATATTTGTTTAACATAATAGTGCATATTTGTCTATATATGCTTATCAAATACTGTTACATTTACAAAGATGCATCATATTTGCATCACAAATGATTTCTCTATGGTATTCATTGTTCTGTTTGCTAACTTCACATTATTTTTCGTATGTGAGTCACACTCAAGAATCCTCTTAGAACTTTCTATGATTTTTTTTTTTATATAATCTACAATAAGAATAGCCATTATATGTAAAATAGGAAAAACCCAAAACTGACAAGAACTGACATATACCTTTTAATTATACTTTACTAAGAAAATAAGAAATAAACATATATACATATATAATATATATACATACATATACATACATACGGGGCTTCCCTGGTGGCTCAGAGGTTAAAGCGTCTGCTTCCAATGCAGGAGACCTGGGTTTGATCCCTGGGTTGGGAAGATCCCCTGGAGAAGGAAATGACAATCCACTCCAGTATTCTTGCCTGGAGAATCCCATGAACTGAGGAGCCTGGTGGGTTACATTTCACAGGGTCACAAAGAGTCAGACACGACTGAGTGACTTTACTTTTGATACATACATACATATATATATACATATATATGTGTGTGTATATATATATATATGTGTATACATATATACACACACATAAATATGTATACTATATATACATATATCTTGGAAGAAAAGTTATGACCAACCTAGACAGCATATTCAAAAGCAGAGACATTACTTTGGCGACTAAGGTCTGTCTAGTCAGGGCTATGGTTCTTCCTGTGGTCATGTATGGATGTGAGAGTTGGACTGTGAAGAAGGGTGAGTGCCGAAGAATTGATGCTTTTGAACTGTGGTGTTGGAGAAGACTCTTGAGAGTCCCTTGGACTGCAAAGAGATCCAACCTGTCCAGTCCATTCTGAAGGAGATCAGCCCTGAGATTTCTTTGGAAGGAATGATGCTAAAGCTGAAACTCCAGTACTTTGGTCTCTTCATGCGAAGAGGTGACTCATGGAAAAGACTCTGATGCTGGGAGGGATTGGGGGCAGGAGGAGAAGGGGGCGACAAAGGATGGGATGGCTGGATGGCATCACTGACTCCGACGTGAGTCTGAGTGAACTTTGGGAGTTGGTGATGGACAGGGAGGCCTGGCGTGCTGCGATTCATGGGGTCACAAAGAGTCGGACACGACTGAGCGACTGAACTGAACTGACACATATATATAATGTGCAACATAAATATAGTGACACTATAATCTATTATATATGAAAATTGCTAGAAGAGAAAATCTCAAGATTTCTCATCACTTTAATTTTGTGTCTATATGAGAAAATGGGTGTTCACTAAATTTATTGTGGAAATCATTTCAGAATGTGTGTAAGTCAAATCATTGTATACCTTAATCTTACACAATGTTGTATGTCCATTATATATCAATAAAAATGGGACAAAGCTTACTATATAAAATTCTTTACTCAGTTTTCATAAGAGAAAGTGGGAACAGGTTTATGTAATTTAAAACTTTACCATACAACTCTTTAAGAATTAAATAAATATTACAATAGTAAATTCCTATGACTGAACCTAGTGAAGAGGAACTCAACCACTTCCTCAACCAAATATAGAATTATTTTAAAAAATCAGAAAGAAAAACTAGTACAGAACCCTAATATCACCTATATTACTAGCAAAGCTGAAATTTAAAATTATCTATTGTGAGATAAAAACTGTATGATCACTAGACTCCCAGTCTATTGTTTCGAAAATTCTGAGGGAAAAGTTGAATTTGTAGAGGAGACCTGGGCTTTCCTGGTGGCTCATCGGTAAGGAATCCACTTGCCGATACAGGAGAATTGAGAGAAACAGGTTCAGTCCCTGACTGGGGAAGATCTCATGGAGGAGGAAATGACAACCCACTCTGATACTCTTGTTTGGAAAATTCCATGGACAGAGGAGCCTGGTGGGCTACAGTCCCTGGGGTCGCAGAGTTGGACACGACTGAGTGACTGAACATGCACACACAGAGGAGACCTATTTACTAACAATATCATGTCCCATGTGTATTTGCTAAATAAAATAAAATAAAATAAAAAGGCAAATTCACCCTATATACAGGACTTATGATCAACTAGCACTAATCAACTAAGAAACTGAAACATCGCTGGTCACTTACCAGGGAATTCAGATCATCTTGGTCCACAGAAATGAATGCTGAAACTAAAGCCTGTGAATATTTAAAGAAAACCTCTTTTCATGGGGCATCCCAGGTGGTGCTAGTGGTAAAAAACTTGCCTTACAAGGCAAAAGACACAAGAAATGCAGGTTCTATCCCTGGGTTGGGAAGATCCCCTGGAGAAGAGACTGGCTATCCACTCCAGTACTCTTGCCTGGAAGATTCCATGTACAGAGGAACCTGGAGGGCTATAGTCCATGGGGTCACAAAGAGGTGGACACAACTGAGTGACTTTACACCACACTATACACTATGTATCCTTCCAGGGTATTAAAGTATTATGGGCTATTATTATTTTACTTTAGTAAGAAATTGTATAATTGTTATAAATAGGAAAATGAACAAAGGACAAACATTTAGTAAAAGGAATCTAATACTTGTAAGCTTGGATTCTGTTAGCTGAACATTTTTTTGCCTTTTTTTTTTCCCCACTAAGGAACATAGTTCAGATCATTTGTTACCTTAAAGTGGAAGGCTCTAGAGACAGCTTCTTATGAATACTTCTTGAAAGATCTTCGAGGTCAAAAAGTGATTTAACCTCAGAGAGCAGCCTCAAATTCTGTAGAGTGCTGAAAGAGAAAAATATAATTTAATTTCTAGGACATTCAGCAGCTAGGGATTTCAACAGTTATAGGCCTACACATGATTTGTGTCGTAATAACCAGTCATGACAGCCAAATATTTTCTGGACTATGTTTAAAAGTGCTTCACACAAAATCTTTTAAATATGCTTGGTAGCTTCTTTTGTAGCAATTATGTCACACACACACATACACACATACAAACCTCCATAAAAATACTGGAAAAAGTGATGTATAGATTTATGGATGTCCACAAAGCAGCACGTGATTGGCAAAAATGAAAAGTAGATGCTAAGAAATCACAGTTACATTTACACAGTTTTTACTAATTTCAGCTATTGATTCAGAACATATTATTCTTAATTTACAAGATGAACACTATTTTACTGCAAATAACCCTTTTACATTGTACATATATTCAAGGATCATTTCTTAATTTCAACTGGTGGATCCTCAACTACTGCTCTGCATAAAATGCATGCTTGAAAGCTGCACCAAGAAATTTTCAATTTGATTTCAATAGGAAAAGGGAAAAATGTTTGCTTCAGTGAATATATACTTTGGCTTTGACAATTATGCACATAAAAATAAAGTTGATATAAAACTATCATTTCTTCAAAAAGTTAAACATAGCTGCTTACTAAGAGCTAGACAATATGTTAGCTTTCAATTAGCTCTGAGATTAACAACTGTTTTTTAATTATTTTTGTGACCCAAAGTTCATACAAAATTTCAGTTGCTAATTGGCTATTTTGAGACAGTGATGTATGAAGCTCTGGAGTCTCAAGTTTTCTCAACAGTAAAATAGGAACATAAGAAGATGTCAAAAAGCTTTGCTCCCCAGTTTTAAGCTACAGAAACACAAAAAGGCTTTTCTTAATGACTATCTTAATTAAAATGTTTAAAAATACTCTAGCTTTAGGGCAGCATGAAATAGAACTTGTAAAACAGCGAATCAAATGATGTTGATAATCCTTTCATCTCATATTCTATTTTGCCTATTGTTTAAGAACCAGATATATAATTACTGTGTTAATGTTGATAATAATCAAAGGTGTTTTAACTAATAGTCACACTTTAACAAAAATGAACATTAAAATATTCTACTCACTGTGTTACCATTGACCATTAAGCAACTCAGGGATTAGGAGAACCAACCCCTGTGCAACTCCAAATTTTTGTTTAACCTTTAACCCCCAAAAAGTAATTACTAATAGCCTACCTTTCCCAGAAGTCTTACCAGTGACATGAAAAATCGATTAACACATATTTTGTATATTATTTGTATTATATATTACATTCTTACAACAGTGTAACTTAATGGCTGATTCATGTCAATGTATGGCAAAACAAATACAGTATTATAATGTAGAATAAAGTATTAAAAAAAAAAAAAGAAGTAGAGGGGATTGTGTACAATGTGAGTTCAACATATTTAAAATAAAATTGTCATGCAATAAAAAAAAAGAAATTGTTTTCAGCAAATCATATGAAAGAAAGAATATATTCACAGTAGTGTTATGTATATATTGCTGCTCTAAGTTTATGTCATCTGTTTATAAGATAAATTGACTGTTTAAAATCGTAAGTAATTTTCTATTACCTACACCAGTATTGTCTTATATGATACAAAACACTGTAGATTTTATATGTATTACTAACACTAGACATAAAAAATAGAAAGATAATGTGAAAAATAAATTCATGTTTATTTACAAGTACAGCAATTCATGCATTGATAATGTAAAAGCAGCAATATGATTGCTTTATGGTAGCCCAATGAAATAATTGTTTCATTAGCTTATACAGTAATGCTACAAATTGTTATAAATTTTTATGACATAAAAAAATTATAGTTGTATTCATAATACAGTACTGAAAATGTTGTTTCTTTAAAAAAAAAGCACTTAACCTGTGATGGTAAACTGATAGATAACATAGTTTCTCTAGTTAGAAGAAAGAGAGACAAGGAGGCAAACTATATGGTAATTTGAAAGTAAATCTATAAAACATTTAAGAAACTTACACATTATCAACCTAGATAGTACATTGAAAAGCAGAGACATTACTTTGCTGACTAAGGTCCATCTAGTCAAGGTTATGGTTTTTCCTGTGGCCATGTATGGATGTGAGAGTTGGACTGTGAAGAAGGCTCAGTGCTGAAGAATTGATGCGTTTGAACTGTACTGTTGGAGAAGACTCTTGAGAGTCCATTGGACTGCAAGGAGATCCAACCAGTCCATCCTAAAGGAGACCAGCCCTGGGATTTCGTTGGAAGGAATGATGCTAAAGCTGAAACTCCAGTAATTTGGCTACCTCATGCAAGGAGTTGACTCACTGGAAAAAACCCTGATGCTGGGAGGGATTGGGGGCAGGAGGAGAAGGGGACGACAAAGGATGAGATGGCTAGATGGCATCACTGTCTCGATGGACATGAGTCTGAGTGAACTCCAGGAGTTGGTGACGGACAGGGAGGCCTGGCATGCTGCGATTCATGGGGTTCAAAGAGTCGTAAGGTACTGAGCGACTGAACTGAACTGAGCTGAACTGAACACATTATCAATGTTATTTACTATAAAATTTACTAATTTTATAATACTCATATTATTTATATGATAACACTCATGTCTATGTAAGTAAAAGAGGAGAGTGAAAAAGTTGGCTTAAAGCTCAACATTCAGAAAATGAAGATCATCGCATCCGGTTCCATCACTCCATGGGAAGTAGATGGAGAAACAGTGTCAGACTTTATTTTGGGGGCTCCAAAATCACTGCAGATGGTGATTGCAGCCATGAAATTAAAAGACGCTTACTCCTTGGAAGAAAAGTTATGACCAACCTAGATAGCATATTCAAAAGCAGAGACATTACTTTGCCGACTAAGGTCCGTCTAGTCAAGGCTATGGTTTTTCCAGTGGTCCTGTGTGGATGTGAGAGTTGGACTGTGAAGAAGGCTGAGCACTGAAGAATTGATGCTTTTGAACTATGGTGTTGGAGAAGACTCTTGAGAGTCCCTTGGACTGCAAGGAGATCCAACCAGTCCATTCTGAAGGAGATCAGCCCTGGGATTTCTTTGGAAGGACTGATGCTAAAGCTGAAACTCCAGTACTTTGGCCACCTCATGAGAAGAGCTGACTCATTGGAAAAGACTCCAATGCTGGGAGGGATTGGGGACAGGAGGAGAAGAGTATGACAGAGGATGAGATGGCTGGATGCCATCACTGACTCGATGGACATGAGTCTGAGTGAACTCTGGGAGTTGGTGATAGACAGGGAGGCCTGGTGTGCTGTGATTCATGGGGTCGCAAAGAGTTGGACATGACTGAGCGACTGAAATGAACTGAACTGAACTGAAGAGGCTGCATTCCACTTCACTGCAAGTCTTGCACATGAAGTTCTACATTATGATTACTTACCCGATGAAGATAATGATGACATGAAGCAAATAACACAGTTCTTCCATAGTTATTAGATTTTCACACAAATATACACACATAAAAATCATGAAAATCATTGACATGTTCTTTAAACAGGTAGATAGAGATGGATAGATCCGGATATAATACGTATATATTTTGTCTAAAATCCATAGTTATGTGGAGATGTGTTGGATAAAATGAAATAGGTTGCTATACAGGGGAAATTTTAAACAGAATTTTTATTTGAAATCCTATAACATTTGGTTTCACAACAACTTCTTCCCTTGTAATCATCACCTTCTTCTGCACTTAGGCAACTGAAAGTACATTTTATTTCCCTTAATCTAGCTAACGTTGAGTCATTTAAATATTTTTGGAATAAGAAAAAGTGATGAGCAACATGATTTCGTATCTATATCCTATTAAAGAAAATCCAATTATAACTACGTTATCTCAGAATATAAATATAAATAAAACCATTTGTCTCTGATCCCTTGAAAGTACACAGCATTGTCTTCTCATCCTCATCTTAACATGAAAAGTTTCTTTTTCATGAAAAAAAAAACACCAAAATCTTTATAAAAATTATGTATTTTTGCCTAAAAAGATTCAGATAGATACATGATTTTCTCTCTAGTGAGTGAAATTGTTTCATTTTTTAAAACCATACTGTTTCATAGGGCTTGCAGGAAATGGCAAACTGATTCAGGATTAATCTGGAGTTCTAAGAAAAATATATTTTTCCTTGTAAATACTTATGGGATAAAAATTGATAGCTATGAACAGATCTCTTTGCTCTAGTGTTAAAAGTAGTGTGACACATCTTGACAGGCAAGAGAGAGTTAAGATGATAGGTAATAACTGTTTCTGGAAAATGAATGTAATTTAAAGCTACATGTGCTTTTCTCCTGACTTGAAAAGATTCAAAAAGTATTAGAAACATTCTTAAAGTACTTTCACTGCCCAAAAGTTATTTGTATCATTCACTTTTTGAAATGCCTTTTAAAATGCAGTTTTTATATATGACATTCTCTTAATAATATATTTAATATATTCAGTTTAAGAGTTTCTACTTAGAAGTGTTATTTTCGTTGAGAAAAGTAATCCACAACAACAAATTACTATGAACAATATGCAAAAGATAGTCTTGTGTTTATAACCTAATCTTGTATTGTCTATTATGCCAATGCTTTGAAGTATTTCTATGTAAAATCCCACTTGCATTTAAATTTTATTTTACAGTTCTAAAATCACTTTTCTTTTTAATTTCATCTTTGTGATATATTATGATCTTTGAGAAATTATAAAACAGACATTACTATTTCTATTTTTAAAATGGAAGTAGTTTATCTACTAGGATGTGCAAAGCATTGTAGTATGGGAGTCAAAAACACAGTTTAGCTAATTAATATACATGCAACCTTAAGGAAGAGATGAAAATTAAATTCAATTGCTCCAGAGCTTATGGGGCCAATCCTTTCCTTAAAATCTTGACAAATAAGATGGAGAGACAAGGAGAAATATGAGGAAGGTAAAGTAGGCAATGGTGCAGCTTTCTTGAGAACAGAACCAGAAGTTGCTGAGCTTCCCTGGTGGCTCAGACAGTAAAGAATCTGCCTGCAATGCAGGAGACCTGGGTTCAACCCCTGGGTTGGGGAAAATCACCTGGGCAAGGGAATGGCAACCTACTCCAATATTCTTGCCTGGAAAATTTCATGGGCAGAGGAGCATGTTGGGTTACAGTCCATGGGGTTGTGAAAAGTTGGACACGACTGAGCAACTAACACCTCCTAGGCACGTGACCAAAGAATAAACACTCTTCCATCAAGGAGTCCCTGCGTCATGCCAAGATCAACAGAAGCTTCTAAGAAGATTTGAGTAACTTCATATAAATTAGGCTAAGCATGAACTTACATGCACACACACACATACACAAATATATAAAGAAATGATTCATTTCAAACATCCAATATGCTGTTGCCTGTGAAGAACTTGCATGTGCTGATATTCTGATTATCAATTCATTTCCATTCAGTCACTCAGTCATGTCTGATTCTTTGCAACCCCACGGATTGCAGCACGCCAGTCTTCCCTGTCTATCACCAACTCCTGGGATTTACTCAAACTCAAGTCCATCAAGTTGATGATGCCATCCAACCATCTCATCCTCTGCCATTCCTTTCTTCTCCTGCCTTCTATCTTTCCCAGCATCAGGGGCTTTTCCAGTGAGTCAGTTCTTCACATCACATAGCCAAAGTATTGGAGTTTCAGCCTCAGCATCAGTCCTTTAAATGAATATTCAGGACTAATTTCCTTTAGGACGAACTGCTTTGATCTCCTTGGAGCCCAAGGGGCTCTCAAGAGTCTCCTCCAAAACCACAGTTCAAAAGCATCAGTGGCCAATACAAAAGTTGACTATTTCATTGTGTTGAGACCATCCCTCACCACTGCCAAAACAGCTATCCTAGTCAACATCGACACCTCCCACCATTTACTACAGCTTAAAAGATGCTGTTAATATAGTTTTAGAAAAGCAGCTTTATTTATATATGATACAAAAATGACACACATAAAGTATAATTTTATATTCTTGAAACCATTGTTACAATCAAGGTCATGAAAATTCTTTCACTGCCTGAAATATGTTTGTGCATGAAGAGATTGTTCCAAGCTTTTGCAAAGATGTAGTCAGACTGCACTCAATTGACAGGTGGTCCTGAAAGAGTCAAAGCACTCCTTTCATTGCATAAAAATAACTTGAATATTGTTGTTCAAAAATAAAAGAGTGAAAATACAGGAACTTCCCTGGCTGTCTAGTGGTTAAAATTTCATTTTTGAATGCAGGGATCCCTGGGAGCTAAGATCACACATGCCTGGGACCAAAAAATTGAAACATAAAACAGAAGCAATATTGTAACAAATTAAATAAAGACTTTAAAAATGTTCCACATAAAAAACAATCTTTAAATAAAAAGAATGAAAAAGCAAGCAGGTTTCAGGAAACAGTTGGCTTCCAATGAGAACATATATTCTCACTGGGTGAATTTTGAACATAAGAAAGTAAGTGATTAATAATGATAACAAAATATATCAAAAGATCCAAGTGAATCACAAACATTTCCTAGAAATAAAAATTTTTATAATTAGTACAGAAATTGCAGAAAAATATGGTGATTTTGAGGCTTATTGATGGTTGTGAAAAACAAGTGGGAAAATTATCTTGAAGCACAGAGCAAAATTGTTGACTTGGAGATCAGGATGAAGAGATAAGAGGAGTAAAGGGTAGACAACTTAGACCTATATTGTGCATGATGGTAATTCCTAAAGGGAAAAATAAATGCAATGAAGAAGAGGCAATGGTGTCATAAGTGGCAGAAAATAAGTTCCCATGGCAAAAACCTGATCTACGTTACAAGAATTGACCTAGTTTCATGCAGGATTGATTAGTAAAGACAAACTCTGACAAAGAACTTAAATTCTAAAGTTAAAAAGAAATTTTTATGAATCACCATAAAGAAAGAAATCACCTGAAAAGGAAACTAAAAATCAGACTGGCAATGGACATGTGAGTGGCATGAGAGAATCTAGAAGTCAGGATAAGGGTATTTGTAGAGGAAAGGATTGTAAGTCAATCATTAAATACTTACCCATAATTTAATTTACAAGAAAATATAGAGATATTTTCATAATTCAAAGAATGCAGTGACATTTCACCCCTTACCTTAAGTGAGGAAAACATTTTAGATATAATTGAAACTAAATAAAGTTTCTAGGTTGGGATTTGGAAGCCACACACTTATGGTCAATTAATCTATGACAAGATCATGGCATCTGGTCCCATCACTTTATGAGAAATAGATGAAGTAACAGTGTCAGACTTTATTTTGGGGGACTCCAAAATCACTGCAGATGGTGACTGCGGCCATGAAATTAAAAGATGCTTACTCCTTGCAAGAAAAGTTATGAGCAACCTAGATAGTATAATGAAAAACAGAGATATTACTTTGCCAACAAAGGTCCATCTAGTCAAGGCTATGGTTTTTCCAGTGGTCATGTATGGATGTGAGAGTTGGACTGTGAAGAAAGCTGAGTGCTGAAGAATTGATGCTTTTGAACTGTGGTGTTGGAGAAGACTCATGAGAGTCTGTTGGACTGCAAAGAGATCCAACAAGTCCATCCTAAAGGTGATCAATCTTGGGTGTTCACTGGAAGGACTGATTCTGAAGCTGAAACTCCAGTACTTTGGCTACCTCATGCAAAGAGTTGACTCATTGGAAAAGACCCTGATGCTGGGAGGCATTGGGGGCAGTAGGAGAAGGGGACGACGGAGAATGAGATGGCTGGATGGCATCACTGACTCGATGGACATGAATCTGAGTGAACTCCGGGAGTTGGTGATGGACAAGGAGGCCTGACGTGCTGCGATTCATGGGGACGCAAACAGTTGGACACAACTGAGTGAGGAAAAGCACAGAACGGGAAAGACTAGAGATCTCTTCAAGAAAATTAGAGATACTAAGGGAACATTTCATGCAAAGATGAGCTCGATAAAGGACAGAAATGGTGTGGACCTAAGGGTAGCAGACGATATTAAGAAGAGGTGGCAAGAATACACGGAAGAACTACACAAAAAAGATCTTCACGACCCAGATAATCATGATGATGTGGTCACTAATCTAGAGCCAGACATCCTGGAATGTGAAGTCAAGTGGGCCTTAGAAAACATCACTATGAACAAAGCTAGTGAAGGTGATGGAATTCCAGTAGAGCTGTTTCAAATCCTGAAAGATGATGCTGTGAAAGTGCTGCACTCAATATGCCAGCAAATTTGGAAAACTCAGCAGTGGACACAGGACTGGAAAAGGTCAGTGTTCATTCCAATTCCAAAGAAAGGCAATGCCAAAGAATGCTCAAACTACCACACAATCGCACACATCTCATATGCTAGTAAAGTAATGTTCAAAATTCTCCAAGCCAGGCTTCAGCAATATGTGAACCGTGAACTCCCTGATGTTCCAGCTGGTTTTAGAAAAGGCAGAGGAACCAGCGATCAAATTACCAACATCCACTGGATCATGGAAAAAGCAAGAAAGTTCCAGAAAAACATCTATTTCTGCTTTATTGACTATGCCAAAGCCTTTGACTGTGTGGATAACAGTAAACTGTGGAAAATTCTGAAAGAGATGGGAATACCAGACCACCTGACTTGCCTCTTGAGAAATCTGTATGCAGGTCAGGAAGCAACAGTTAGAACTGGACATGGAACAACAGACTGGTTCCAAATAGGAAAAGGAGTCCGCCAAGGCTGTATATTGTCACCCTGCTTATTTAACTTATATGCAGAGGACATCATGAGAAACGCTGGACTGGAAGAAACACAATCTGGAATCCAGATTGCTGGGAGAAATATCAATAACCTCAGATATGCAAATGACCTCACCCTTATGGCAGAAAGTGAAAAAAGAGCTAAAAGCCTCTTGATGAAAGAGAAAGTGGAAAGTGAAAAAGTTGGCTTAAAGCTCAACATTCAGAAAACGAAGATCATGGCATCTGGTCCCATCACTTCATGGAAAATAGATGGAGAAACAGTGCCAGACTTTTTTTGGGGGGCTCCAAAATCACTGCAGATGGTGACTGCAGCCATGAAATTAAAAGACGCTTACTCCTTGGAAGAAAAGTTATGGCCAACCTAGATAGCATATTGAAAAGCAGAGACATTGCTTTGCCAACTAAGGTCCGTCTAGTCAAGGGTATGTTTTTTCCAGTGGTCTTGTATGGATGTGAGTGTTGGACTGTGAAGAAGGCTGAGTGCCAAAGAATTGATGCTTTTGAACTATGCTGTTGGAGAAGACTCTTGAGAGTCCCTTGGACTGCAAGGAGATTCAACCAGTCCATTCTAAAGGAGATCACCCCTGGGATTTCTTTGGAAGGAATGATGCTAAAGCTGAAACTCCAGTACTTTGGCTACCTTATGTGAAAAGTTGACTCATTAGAAAGGACTCTGATGCTGGGAGGGATTGGAGGCAGGAGGAGAAGGGGACGACCAAGGATGAGATGGCTGGATGGCATCATGGACTTGATGGAGGTGAGTTTGAGTGAATTCTGAGAGATGGTGATGAACAGGGAGGCCTGGCGTGCTGTTATTCATGGGGTCGCAAAGAGTCGGACATGACTGAGCTACTGAACTGAACTGAACTGAATCTATGACTAAGGAAGAAAGAATTTACAATGGCGCAAAGACAAGTTTCTTCAGTAGATAGATAGTACTTTGAAAACTGGACATGTAAAAGCATGAAATTGAGACATTCGCTAATGCTATATACATATATTTAAAATGGGCTAAAGACTTAAATATAAGACTGGATACTATCAAACTCCTAGAGGAAAACATAGGCAGAACACTTGTTGACATAAATCATAGCAATATCTTTTGGATCTATCTCTCAGAGTAATGGAAAAGAAGTGAAAATAAATAAATGAGAATTAATTAAACTTAAAAGCTTTTTCAGAGCAAAGGAAACCATAGATAAAATGAAAAAACAATATAGAGAATGGGAGAAAATATTTGCAAACAATACTACTGACAGGGGATTAACTTCCAAAATGTACAAAGAGCTTATACAGCTCAATGTAAAAATAAACAAGCAAATGAACAACTCAATCATAAGATGGGCAGAAGACCTAAAGAGACATTTCTTCAAAGAGGACATTCAGATGGCCATCAGACTCATGAAAAGATACTTAACATCACTAATTATTATAGAAATGCAAATTGAAACTACAATAAGATATCATTTCACACTGGTCACGATGGACATCATCAAAAAGCCTAAAAATAATAAATGTTGGAGAAAAGGGAACCCTTCTACATCGTTGGTGGCAAAGTAAATATGTACAGCCATTATAAAGAAAAGTATGGAGTTTCTTCAAAAAAAATTAAAATAGAATTACCATATGATCCAATAAACCCACTCCTAGGCATCTATCTGAAAAGAGGAAAGCTCTACTTTGAAAGATCCATGCACCCTAGTGTTCATTGCCACACTATTTACAATAGCCAAGGCAAGGGAGCAACCTATGTCTATCAACAGATGAATGGACAAAAAAGATGTGTATATAAACAAAATGAAATATTACTCAGCCATTAAAAAAGACAAATATAATACTATTTGCAGCAACATGGGTGGCCCTAGAAATCATCATACTAAGTGAAGTACATCAGAAAGAGAAACACAAATGTTATGTGATATCACTTACATGTGGAATTAAAAAAGGATACAAATAAATTTATTTACAAAACAAAAATAGATTCACAAACATAGAAAACAAACTTGTGGTTATCAAAAGGGAAGGGGAGTTAAAGAAAGATAAATTAGGACTTTGGGGCTAATATATACATACCACTGTATATAAAATAAACAACAAGAACCTACTGTACAGCACAGAGCAATAGAGTCAATACTTTGTAATAACCTATAATGGAAAATAATCTGGAAAAGAATACATACATATTTATGTATATATTATCAACTATACTTCAGTTATGCTCTGCCCTGGTGGCGTAGAGGTTAAAGCGTCTGCCTGCAATGCAGGAGACCTGGGTTTGATCCCTGGGTCGGGAAGATCCCCTGGAAAAGGAAATGGCAACCCACTCCAGTATTCTTGCCAGGAGAATCCCATGGACAGAGAAGCTTGGTGGGCTACAGTCCATGGGTCGCAGAGAGTTGGACACGACTGAGCGACTTCACTTACACTCACTTCAATTATACTTCAGTTAATTGTGAAATACTCCTATAATAAACATAAATGCAAGGTGATAGATGAGGATACAAAATTTAAATTCTAAAGAAGAAGTCTTGAAAAGAGATACTGTATAGTGAAATTTCTGTTACTAATCTGGACCAGCAGTCAGAAAAATAATCATGCTTTGCTTCTTTTTGTAAATAACTTTTTATGAAGCAAAAGCATATACACTAATATATGGATTATTCATGGCTGCTTTTGCATTACAGTAAATGTGAATAGTCATGACATCAATAGTGCATCTACCAAAACCTGAGGTACTAACTATTTGGCTCTTTATGGGGAAAAAAAAAGTTCAATAGTGGTTTATGCCTGAAAATACTAAACCTTCTCTTTCAACTAAACCTTAAGACTCTGAGGAACAGGAAGACATGCAAATTTGTTGTTTGATAGGAAGAGGTGGAGAGTAGAGAAGTATGGATATCCCAAAGGCCACATTCTAAGTGGTCATCAATCAAAGAAGAAAGAGATTCCTGTGGAGGAAATGGTATATCTTAAAAAATAATGATATTCTGTTTTCAAATATTAGTAGAAAAGCATGCATCACTATGATAGATATACCATATTGAGACCTCTGTAATGAAAGACACGTTAGCAAGAGGAAAACAAACAGAAGCTTATTAACATGTATTCCTCATGTATACATGGGAGGTATCCAGGGAAATAAAATGTCAGAGAACTATCTGAGGTGGCTTAGAATTCAGGTTTAAACATCATTTTAACAGGGGAAAGGCAAGGGTTGAAGATCTCTGGGGGAGATTAAATGAGTCTAGAACAGATGTGGAATGTATTAGATTCTGACAAAGTATGTCTAACTGCGGTGTGTTCTTCTAGTCTTCTCTCCTATGTGACAAGTCAAGTGGTGATATCCAACTGAGCAAGATACCGAGTGAACATTTTGCAATCCACCACTATCCCTCCTGCTTTACAGAGAACTTGATGTTCTCATGCCTGTATAAAGACATTTATAGGTTAGATATTTGAGGGTCAGAACTCAGTTCTGCAAACAGGAGATGTAGAGACATTAGCATCATAAATGTGGGGTTGGTGTGGGGTACAAATTTATTGTATCTTTTTTAAAATTCCACATATAAATGATATCACATATTTGGCCCTGGAGTACAAAATGAAGCAGGTCAAAGGCTAACAGGGTTTTGCCAAGAGAATGCCCTGATCATAGCAAACACTCTCTTCCAACAACACAAGAGAAAACTCTACACATGGACATCAATAGATGGTCAACACTGAAACCAGACTGATTATATTCTTTGCAGCCAAAAATGGAGAAACTCTATAGAGTCAGCAAAAACAAGAGCAGGAGCGGACTGTGGTTCAGATGATGAATCCTTTATTGGAAAATTTAGACTGAAATTGAAGAAAGTAGGGAAAACAACTAGACCATTCAGGTATGAACTAAATCAAATAAATCCCTTATGATTATACAGTGGAAGTGACAAATAGATTCAAGGGATTAGATCAAACAGAGTGCCTGAAAAACTATGAATGGAGGTTTGTAATATTGTACAAGAGGGTGTGATGAAGACCATTCCCAAGGGGGAAAAAAAATGCAAAAAGGCAAATGGTTGTCTGAGGAGGCCTAACAAAGTGGTGAGAAAAGAAGAAGAGCTAAAGGCAAAGGAGAAAAGGAAAGATATATCCATTGGAATGCAGAGTTCCAAAGAATAGCAAGGAGAGATAAGAAAGTCCTCCTTAGTGATCAATGGAAAGAAATAGAGGAAAACAATATAATGGGAAAGATTAGAGATCACTTCAAGAAAATTAGAGATACCAAGGGAACATTTCATGCAAAGACGGGCACAATAAAGGACAGAAATGGTACGGACCTAACAGAAGTAGAAGATATTAAGAAGAGGTGGCAAGAATACACAGAAGAACTACACAAAAAAGTCTTCATGACCCAGATTACCACGATGGTGTGATCACTCACCTAGAGCCAGACATCCTGGAATGTGAAGTCAAGTGGGACTTAAGAAACATCACTAAAAACAAAGCTAGTGGAGGTGATGGAGTTCCAGGTGATTTATTTTAAATCCTAAAAGATGATGCTGTGAAAGTGCTGCACTCAATACAGCAACAAATCTGGAAAACTCTGCAGTGGCCACAGGACTGGAAAATGTCAGTTTTCATTCCAATTCCAAAGAAAAGTGAAAGAAAGTGAAGTCACTCAGTCGTGTCCAGATCTTTGCAACCCCATGGACTTTAGCCTACCAGGCTTCTCAGTCCATGGGATTTTCCAGGCAATAGTACTGGAGTGGATTGCCATTTCCTTAAGGCAATGCCAAAGAATGCTCAAACTGCGCAACTGCACTCATCTCACATGCTAGCAAAGTAATGCTCAAAATTCTTCAAGCCAGTCTTCAACAGTACATAAACTGTGAACTTCCAGATGGTCAAGCTGGATTTAGAAAAGGCAGAGGAACCACAGATCAAATTGCCAACATCTGTTGGATCATAGAAAAAGCAAGAGAGTTTCAGAAAAAAAAAAACAAAAAAAAAAAAAAAAAACACAAACATCTATTTCTGCTTTATTGACTATGCCAAAGCCTTTGACTGTGTGGATCATAACAAACTGTGGAAAATTCTTCAAGAGTTGTGAATACCAGACCACCTGACCTGCCTCCTGAGAAATCTGTATGCAGGTCAAGAAGCAACAGTTAGAACTAGACATGGAATAGCAGATTGGTTCCGAATCAGGAAAGGAGTATGTCAAGGGTATATATTGTCACCTGTTTATTTAACTTATATGCAGAGTACATCATGAGAAACACTGGGCTGGAGGAAGCACAAGCTGGAATCAAGATTTTCCAAAAGAAATATCAATAACCTCAGATATGCAAATGACACCACCCTTCTGGATGTAAGTGAAGAAGAACTACAGAGCCTTTTGATGAAAGTGAAAGCAAAGAGTGACAAAGTTGGCTTAAACTCAACATATAGAAAATGAAGATCATGGCATCTGGTCTCATCACTTCATGGCAAAACATGGGGAAACAATGGAAACAGTGAGAGACTTTATCTTTTGGGGCTCCAAAATCACAGCAGATGGTGACTTCAGCCATGAAATTAAAGGACACTTGCTCCTTGGAAGAAAAGTTACAACCAACCTAGACAGCATATTAAAAAGCAGAGACATTACTTTGTCAACAAAGGTCCATCTATTCAAAGCTATGTTTTATCCAGTAGTCATGTATGGATGTGAAAGTTGGACTGTAAAGAAATCTGAGCACTGAAGAATTGATGCTTCTGAACTGTGGTGTTGAGGCAGACTCTTGAGAGTCCCTTGGACTAGAAAGAGATCCAACCAGTCCATCCTAAAGGAAATCAATCCAGAATATTCGTTGGAAGGATTGAAGCTGAAGCTGAAACTCCAATACTTTGACCACCTGTGAAGAACTGACTTTGGAAAAGATTGATGGCAGGAGGAGAAGCAGATGACAGATGATAAGATGATTGAATAGCATCAGTGACTCAATGGACATGAGTTTGAGTAAGCTCCGGAAGTTGGTGATGTACAGGGAAACTTGGAGTGCTGCAGTCCATGGAGTTGCAAAGAATCTGACATGACTAAGTGATTGAACTGAACTGGTGAGGAGCAGTCCAAGAAATAGATTGAGGCTAGGTCACATGATGACTTCAAGGTCATGGTTAGGAGTTTTTGTTTCACTTCAACTTAGATAAGTAGGTATAGTATGGTTTTGGTGGATAAATGCTAAAATGAGATGTTTAAAATGGTTATCCTGGATGCTTTGTAGAGAGTTGACTGTGGAGAACTGGGTAAAAGGAATAAGATTGGTAAATATGCTTTATGTAGTATTGTAGATGAGTGACATTAATGGTGTGAACCATAGCACTAGCAGTGAAATTCATGAGAATTTGGTTAGTTTCAGGATATATTTTAAGGTACAGGCTGTGCTAAGTCACTTCAGTAGTCCCCAACTCTTAGCAACCCTAGACTGGAGCCTGCCAGACTCCTCTGTCCATGGGATTCTCCAGGCAAGAATACTGGAGTGGGTTGCTATTTCCTTCTCCAGGGGATCTTCCTGACCCAGAGACAGAACCCATGTCTCTTAGGCAGGTTTTACACTAGCACCACCTGGGAAGCCAACCATAATTGACAAATTTTGATGTATGAGACAGAGTGCAGTCAAAGGTGCCAATCAGGTGAGATCACAGGTAACAGATAACTAGCAGAAGAAAAAAACATTACAGATGTTTTTCTAATCTTTATGTTGGGAACATCATTAGCCATATTGAAGAGAGAAATAATGAAGGAAAATAAGAAACCAGAGAATGTATATATTAACATCTCTTAATAGAATTATGGTTAAAAAAAGAGGTGATCCATCATATCTCTAAACAGTATCTATAATTGGATTCAATGCTAATTAAAATCTGTCATCTAGTCTTTAACGAACTCTATTTTATTGATTTACAGTTCAATAAAAATGCATTTGCCTCCTAGATAGTATTCACAAAGAATAAAAAATCTTGATGTATAAATGCAATATTTGGATTTATAGGAGAGATCATGGAAATAAATGTGTTTCTTCAAGTGACTTCTATATTGGGAATGATAATGTAATGGCAGATTTAATGGAGGATTTTATATGTAAATTTTCAAAATACCTTCTCAAATGCGGATTTGAATCTCAACACCTAAGCAGATTACATTCTCACATCTTTCCAAGAGAGCATTTAGATTCCATGCAGAAATCTGTTTTGCCTGGAGCTGTGGACCCAAATCAAAAATCCCCAGCTTAAACCATTGTCTCCCAAACAGCACACACTAGGATTTCCCTAAGCAGAATAATTGTAGACAGCTAGCATTCATTTGTTTATGATGCATAAATGTTTCTGAGTCAAAGCATTGCATTTGTTTATTGGAAACAAAAGTTTTAAAGCGTAATTCTGGGCCTTAGAAAGTTCAGGGTCTACCTGTCTGAGATATGAACAAATAAGTTTCAATTTTAAAAAAGTGGTCATTATATTTTTTAAATTTACATTTGTTCAAAAATCCAGCCTATTATGTAACAGCTGAATATATTTTGAAGACAAAAAGCTTTAGGTTGATGAAAACTTTTATGGCTATAAGTTTCAAATCACAATTTTAAAAAATCATCTCTGAAATCTGACTATAATTTTATCCAAAATACAAAAACTGGGAGAAGAGAAAAATTGACACAGGCAGGGACTCAATCAATAACATCTATTGTCTATGTGACTTAGATTTTTCAAAGTATGTTTCTTTCAAGTAAAATACTTGTACTCTGTTTAGACTAAGAAATGCTATGTAACTTGATACAAAGTTGAGCAAAGTGCACATGTGCAGATTAATTTTATCACTGAGAAAAAATTATGTTTTGTATTCTAGACCTAATACCTAAAACATTTTTAGCATCTTTGCTCAGTAATATGAATAAAAACTGATGACCAGTAGAAATTCAAAAAGTCACAATATATACTGCCACATTGAAAGAGCCTCTTCCAATTTCTTAATAAGATCAATAACTTCACATCATATTTAATATATGTCAAAGTGGTATGGAGCCACTACTATTCAATTCACTTATTAATAAAAATAACTTGTGTCTGAAGATAATGGCACCCAATATTGAAAGTGACACAAACTCCTTACAAATATTTTAAATAAGGCATATATTAGAAAGCAAGGAATTTTGAATTAAGGTTACAGTAAGTTAGAAATCTTGGCAATCCAAATTGTCCAAATACATAGTCATTGTTAAGAAACTTATTATTTTTGGTAGATGTATTATATGTACTGAAAATCAAATACTGGTAGAATGAGTGATATTATTTAGTATTATGTTCTTTTTGTGTAATTAAGATAACCAAATATCAACCAACCAAGTTGTACCTTGGCATAATTTTAATAACCCTCACTTTCAATAACCTTCATTTTTGCTCTCAAACTTGGCCTGGAGTGAATGATAAACTGTATGACTACTTATCTTTAATATATTATTTAGTACAAAATTCAGAAAAAAACGAAAAGAAATATTGGGTTTGCCTTTGTTCATTTTCTAAGGAAACCTGTGAAAATCCTTCAGAACACCACTGTCAAATGTTTCATGTAATGTAACTATTTCAAACAATTAGTGGGGAATTCCTAGGAAATAATGGTGAAAGTATCCTTCTTCCTTTCTAACACACACTTATAAGTGGCATGAGTTAAACATTCTTTTTTTTTTTTTACATTAAACATTCTTAATTCCAGGCTATTAAAATGTAAGCAATTTTCCATCTCCTGGTTGATAGTAATGACAATTTTCTATCTTGCTATTGTTTATTCACTAAGTTATGTCTGATTCTTGTGACCCCATGGACTATAGCCTGCCAGGCTCCTCTGCCCGTGGGATTTCTTAGGCATGAGTACTGGAGTGGATTGCCATTTCCTTCTCTGGGGGATCTTCCCAATTCAGGGATTTAACCCATGTCTCCTGCATTGGCAGGTGGATTTTTTTTTACTATTGTGCCACCTGGGAAGTATCATACCATTATATTTAATTTAATTAATTGCCACTACTTTGGTGTCACAAAGCTCTCAACTGAGAGCTAAACCCATTGTTAGTGATGATTCAGGTGTCTACATGAGGACATGTTTCAACAGACTCAAGATGGGATGTTTTATACTCAAGCTATGGCATTTCACTAGATAACCCATATTGGCTATTGGTTTGATCAGTGAATCATGCTACATTACCAGTTAGCAAGTTTAATTGTCAAAGTCCTTTAGTACTGGTAGGTTAGGTAATACAGTGTGTGGAATGCCTTTTCTGCAACTCATGAGTATGTGGCCACCTCTTCTTGAAATTGACCAAGGCCTTAGGAACCTGGGTTGGCCCTTCTGGAATGTGACATTTCCATTTCATGGTGGAGGAAAATGGTGCATCAGGGTTTGAATTTCCTCTTCATTTAAGGCATATTTTTAATCACTGCAATGTGAGCAATTTCCTCCTTGGAAGTTAGCATCAGAATGCCTTCAACACAAAGGAACATTTAAACACTTACCAATAGCTCATATTGTGTTAAAACGTGTCTGACCTACAGATGAAATACTGCAGAATAATTCAAATAGCTTTGTGAAAGGAGTGTAAAAGGATATTACAGGCCTTGTCACATGGAATCCAGTTAATCTTGATATTTTTTAGGAGGACACAAAACAGAAAATTTTGATGATGTCCAATGATTCATACCAGGTACCATAATTGCAACAGTATGTTCAGTGGCAGTTGTGATATTAGCCCTCATCTGTGCAGTAGTATCTGTGTTCCTGTTTCAACTCTGATTTTCCACAGAAGAGGGGGTAAGCATCAGTGATGTCTACTGTTAATGGAATAGTTTTGCACAGGACCCTGCCTCTATGAAATCTTTTGTTAAAGTACCAAGTACTTTTTCTTCTCTTATTTCAACTATAATTTTGACAAGCTTTACAAGTATAGAGGGTACCTGGCAATACAAGACAAATGTGGATATAGAACTTGCCAATAGTTCATGGAGTGTGTTCAACTAGCAGTCTGCATGTTTGCACTGGGCTTACACATCCCATATGTTCATATCAAATAATATTTATCAACTGACCATCAATCAAAAACCAATCAAAGAACCCAGGATCCCCAGAATAACTGTAATCACTTTTTTTAAGGCCAAAAGTAATGCCTCTTGATAATACTGAAAGGGATATTTGTTTATCAAAGCATTACCTTAACCCAGGGGATACCAGGAATAATAGATATTTGAACTTCATTCCAAGGAAGCCCACTATTGTTTGGGAAACTAGAAACCTTTTTTCTTTGTTTATTTGTTTTTGTTTTCCTAGTGTACATTAAAAATTGGAGAATACAATCAGCACTTTCATTCAGGGTAACAGGCCACAGACTTTTCCCCCAGTCTTCATTTTATTAGAATAGACTCACTGTTGAGGAGGAGAATAATTTACATGCAGAACAGAGGCTGAGGGGCAGCTGTGAAGTCTTTTCCTTCTAAAGGGGCATTCTGGGTTAAAGTTTGAGGGCATCCATTGCACTCTTAGGACTTCTCCAGTAGCTCAGATGGTAAAGAATATGCCTGTAATGCAGGAGACCCCAGTTTGAGGCTTCAATCCCTGGGTCAGGAAGATCTCTTGCAGAAGGGAACAGCTACCCACTCCAGTACTCTTGCCTGGAGAATTCCATGGACAGAGGAGCCTGGCGGGCTGCAGTCTATGTGGCCATGAAGAGTCAGACATGACTGAGTGACTGTCAGGAGACTGTGTAGTTTCCTCAGTTCTGTCTTGCTGCAGCAAAAATTTGAAGTGATGGACCAGTGTTACAGCTCAGTTACAGCTCAGTTTTATTTGGCAAGCAAAGGAAAATACATTCTTGAGGTGTGACGGTGGGCACGGAGGGCTGAACCAAAAGAAGAGAGTGGCTCAATTTTGGCTCCTCTTTTTGTATGTTTTTTTCCCTCCTTCAAGCCTGCCCTACGTAAATTGGGCTAGCCAGGAGGGCTGTTTGCTTCACCTGAGGCTCTTACTCCTTTCCTCAGATATTCCTTAGTTCTCTTTTCTTGAGCGTTTTCCTTTCTTCATCTTTTAACCATCCTTTTTCCTATTCTAACTACCTAACAGTCTGCCCTCAAGAGATGGGAAGCCCAATTCTTTGGGAGTAGGGGCATGGAGGTCTCTCTGGCTACTTCTTGCTGAGCTGGGATGGCAAGGGGCACTGGGCCTCCCCCTCTTGCTAGTCTCAAGCCTCAGTGTCCTTATAGCATTGTCCATCTAAGGGTAAGTGATATTTTCCATGGTTGGCTGTAGTTTTATATATTCTTGTTGAATTGGCACTGCATTTTGCAGCCTGTTGACCTGGGCAGAGACAAAATGGGTTAGACAATTGATAATACATGGAACAATCATAAGCAGTTTCAATACGGTGACAACAGGGATTAGTACAGGTACTAGCCAACTCCAAAGTCCCCCTTGCCAGGAGAAGGATCCCCCAAAGAGAGATTACAGCCACCCTGAGAACTCTCCAGCTTGTTCTTTGAAATCCTGTAGTATCAGATTGTTTTTCTTGAGGACTATAAGACTTCCTTTAACTTAACTGGAGGTATTTACCCAGAAAAATATGTCTCATTCAAGATGGCTCAAGTCTCTTCTTGTTCAGGGATCAAGAGATCTATCTCCTGCTTATTTTGGAGTACAACTCCTGCAGAGGTTTTTTTCCTTTCTTTGTCTTTTAGCCACCACTATTTTGGACTCCTTCTTCCTATTCTAACTACCTAACAGTGACTAACACCTTCACTTTTCACTGCACTTAAATACAGAAGATTTTCTCTTTTGAAATTTTGAACCTTTCCACAGTGATGATCTTAGGTAGTTAGAAGAAGAAAAAGGAGTCCAAAATGGTGGTGGCTAAAAGAAGACAAAGAAGGAAAAACCCAAGAAGATAGAACAAAGGAAGGTCCGAGGACCAGAATGAGGCTCTCGAGGAAAACAAACAGCCCTCTTGCCTAGCTCAATTTACCATAAAAGGAGAAGAGCCACAATTATGCAAGATGGGGCTGGGGGCCGCTAGGGGCTTCTTGTCTTTTGGGTCGGCCTTTCTGCATGCCTCGAGGTGTATTTCCCTTTACTAGCCAATAAAACTGAGCTATAACACTGGTCTGTCCATCGCTTCACATTTTTGCTTTGCGGAGACAGAAACAAGGAAGTTACAAATTTCCTAGACAATGAGAAGCCAAGGGATGAAGATTTAAGCAAACATACACCCTGGTGGCCCTCTTATGTTAGGTTTCTATTGCTGCCCTAACAAATCACTACCAATTCAGTGGCTGAAAATAGCATTCATTCATCATCTCAGCATTTTTGTGAGTCAGAAGTCTGGGACATAAAGTGGTTCACCTACTTTTTTCTGCTCCGGTTTTTACAAGACTGAAATTAAACTGTCCAGAGAGCTGAACGTTCTTCTGTCTGAGGTCGAGAGCTTAAGCCACTTCCAAGCTCATTCAGGATACTGGGTGGCTTTAGTCCCATGTCTTGTGGGCTGGCAGCCTGTGCCGACCTTGGCTCCCAGCAGGGGCTAAGACCTCCTCACGGTGGATGCACTCAGGGCTGCAGGCTTGCCTTGGTAGGCCACTGCCTTTCATTCATCACGGTAGGAATATTCCAATTTAGCCTTGAACCCTGCCAGAGCCCAAAGCAGTGAGTAGCGCCAGGAGATCCTGTTTTAAAGTCTATTCCACTTCCAAAAATTTTAACACGGACACTGCAGCATTTAATTCCCTCAGGTGATTGAATCTCAGGTCAGATTCAAGTGCAGATAATTAAGCTACTTCCTCCTTCCTTCAAATCCACCCTTTAAAACACTCCTTTGTGATGCTGAACTGGAAGCATACAGGCTGAAGTATCCTCTGTCTGGTGGCTGTTTGTCTGGGGCCCAGTTCCAGTAATACAAAAAGGCTGGAAATGGAGAAGGAGGGTGTAAGGGAGGTGCCCTCGTTTTGCTTTGAGTTTCAGTTGCTGTTACCGTAGCAACGAACTTTCACCTTGAAGTGCCCTTTGGATCCTAGCTCCAGCTTCTTACTGTCCTGCTAGAACCATTCTCCTCACATCTCTTCAGAGGTTCCAGCACCTGCCAGCATCCTCATATCAGCAGTCTCTATCCCCGAGGAAGGGTCAAAGGGCCCGCCTCCAGGGTCCTAGAGCTGGCGATGAGAGCACGTTTCCTTTGTGTCCTCGGGTAACCTGCGGATGCTTCAGGCTCCTTTTTTTCCTTTTAGTTCTCTGATAGGTTTAACCAATTACTATTACTGTATTAAATTGTCTTTGTTTAGTAATTAGGGTGATTTCTGGTTTTCTAACTTTACCTTCCTTACCTTTGGTTAGAGATATGGGATAGTGCTGCTGTTGGCTGGAGATCCTGCTGACTTCCTCAAGCAGGGGCGGTGCAGGGAAGTGACGCAAAGTTGCACCTCGCCTTTCCTCAATCACAACTGCGTTTATTACTTGCCTAAAGAAAGGGGAGGAGGAGAAGGGGACGACAGAGGATGAGATGGCTGGATGGCATCACTGACTCAATGGACCTGAGTCTGAGTGAACTCCGGGAGTTGGTGATGGACAGGGAGGCCTGGCCTGCTGTGATTCATGGGGTCGCAAAGAGTCAGACACGACTGAGCGGCTGAACTGAACTGAAAGAAAGTAAGTTTGTGTTTTAACGAGTGTTATGATACCTTCAAAATCAAGTATGCTATACATTTCTGACACAGTCCAGAATAACTGAAAAATATATTTCACAACTAGCATTATTTTCCTTTTTATAGTATCTTTTTCATGATGGATAGCTAAATTACGAATTTATGCTTTAGTATAAATTTACTGAAATGTTATCATCTACATTATTTACAGAATTTAAGTGTTTCAGATGTATAGCTGTTTGCTAATAAATTCATGTCATAAAATATTCCAATATAAACTGCAGGTGTCAAATATTTAAAAAGAAAAACTTGGTAAATATTTTTTCCAGTAATAAAATGTACATACAAAAGTTGCATTTTATTGGCAGGAAGTACTTTCCGAAATCTTTTGCATTTCACTAAATAAATCACTTCATGGGAAATAGATGGGGAAACAGTGGAAACAGTGTCAAACTTTATTTTTGGGGCTCCAAAATCACTGCAGATGGTGACTGCAGCCATGAAATTAAAAGACGCTTAGTCCTTGGAAGAAAAGTTATGACCAACTTAGATAGCATATTCAAAAGCAGAGACGTTACTTTGCCAACAAAGGTCCGTCTAGTCAAGGCTATAGTTTTCCTGTGGTCATGTATGGATGTGAGAGTTGGACTGTGAAGAAGACTGAGCTCCAAAGTATTGATCCTTTTGAACTGTGGTGTTGGAGAAGACTCTTGAGAGTCCCTTGGACTGCAAGGAGATCCAACCAGTCCATTCTGAAGGAGATCAGCCCTGGGTGTTCCTTGGAAGGAATGATGCTAAAGCTGAAACTCCAGTACTCTGGCCACCTCATGCAAAGAGTTGACTCATTGGAAAAGACTCTGATGCTGGGGGGTACTGGGGACAGGAAGAGAAGGGGAAGACAGAGGATGAGATGGCTGGATGGCTTCACTGACTCGATGGACATGCGTTTGAGTGAACTCCGGGAGATGGTGATGAACAGGGATGCCTGGCGTGCTGCGATTCAGGGGCCACAAAGAGTTGGACACAACTGAGCGACTGAACTGAACTGAACAGAAATAAATTTGTTATTATAGAAAGTAGTTTATCTATTAAAATGCCACTTACTGACATTAACTATTTTTAAAATAATCATACAAGTAGTTTTGGATAACAGCAGTTCCAAGTGCAGTTATTAATACTGAACATTTATTCATTTGGAAAGGCATTTTATTTTAAATCACTCTGTAGAATGCAAGCATGGCCTTTCAGCTATGATTAACCATGGTGTAAATTATAAGCAATAAAGTTTAATTATGTCATATTTATGCAAAATAATGTAATTGAACATACATATAAGATATTCACATTATGAGAAAATCAAAGTCATTTAGGACAATCTGAATTTTTTTTTTTATTCCATGAGATGTTAGGAATAAGAATGGAAATTTAAATTGTTTCTTTAGCATGCAAGGCAGACATATAAATAATTGTAATGAGCTTGGATTAAATACAATTTTGAATTATTCAATTTATAAGAAAATAAATACTATATACATATGTACATACACACACATAGACACAAAGGAAATTCACTTTTTCTGTTCAAATTGCATCTCCTGTCACATATTTGATTATAAATCTCAAGAAATCCCAGTCCCCCAGCACTATTATAAATAAGGATAATTATAGCTTAACTGCTTGGGCTTCCCTAGTGCCTCAGCAGTAAAGAATCTGCCTGCAGTGCAGGAGACACAGGAGACAAGAATTTAATTCCTGGGTTGGGAAGATCCCCTGGAGGAGGGCATGGCAACCCACTCCAATATTCTTGCCTGGAGAATCCCAGACAGAGAATCTTGGTGAGCTATAGCCTGAAGGGTGGCAAACAGTTGGACACAACTGAAGTGACTGAGCTCATGTCAATAGCTTAATTGCTTACTGGCTGAGAAATTACACATACACACACGTACATGCACATGCACACATGTATATACAAGCATGCACCTGGGAATCTGTATCCTCTCACACATAGGATGCATCAACTAGAATAGAGCACACATTCTCCACACAGTTAGACCACAAATCCTATTTATTTTTGACCTGTATGTTTACTCTGTCTTTGCTGATCCTTCCAGACTTTGGCTAAATTCTTTAGTGCTCCTGCCAGTAAAGACAGACAGTAATACCAACATATGTATGTTGGTATTATGGCTTGAATATATTCCGTTAGAACTTAGAATCCCATCTCTATAAAACTGGAACCCAAGTTTATTCTTGTGATATAAGATCAGGTAATAATCACTTCCCTCTCCCCCACCCCCAATAAAAATTATGTGCTGTTTGTACATTAGTGAGAGTCCCCTCAGGTGATTAATTCAAGCAACTTAAGTTGTGAGTTGCTTTAGAGAGAAGGAGAAATGGCAAGAAAAATACTAATTACATGTTCAGAATGCCCACATAATTGTTTGCCTTCTCTTCATTAGCATCAATTTGGGGAGAATGAAGACAAATATATTCTATTTCCACCATCACTTCCCCCAAGTCTGTTTTCACTGTTTGAATCTATCTTTTCTTTTTGCTAATTTTAAAGAACAAAATAAAATTACTAATTCAAAATTATTTATTCAGTTTTACCTGCTGGGTATATCAAGTGGTATTTGGAAAACTATCTTGACATTTTGATGAATTCTCTTAAAAAGTGAACCACATAAAGGTTTTTATGCAGGAAAAAAAAAATTTTTGCTTTTTAGCTTTTTAAAATGTATTTCTTAAGTACAAGATTCCAGCAAAGTCTCAGTCATGTCAGAACAGTATTATCACTCTTTCTCACGACTGAAGTCATCACCCCCACCCCATGCCATAGCATCTTAGGAAATCTATGTTCAGTCTTCACATCACAATTGGGAAGCCATTGTTATATCTCGGATTCATTTCTCAGTTCCTGGTATCTGCACCTTTAGATTTACACTCTTATAATACCTTTCCTCAACTTGATTTCTTTTTTTTCTTTGAATGTCTGTCAGCTCCCATTTTATCACTCGCAATCACATACCACCTCACTCTCCAATCTCAGACCTGGCTCAGTATTGCTGGAGAAATATAATTAAAGCCTACATCTTCTTCAGCCAAGAAAACCTCACTACCAGCTTAGACAAGAAAGAAAGCAGTTTTATTATTAAATAAGTATTAGACCAGAATGTGCGGTACATCCCAAGCAATTCACTAAGATTGCAGAGACCTAAAGAGATCTCACTTCTTAATATGCCCCAGCAGATACCACCCACTATACATGTTCTCAAGATATACAATACCCTGTCCTCAAGTAAGAGGATCTGACATCACTAATGGGCACATACAATTCATCTTCACTTTACCTGGTAATAGGGGTGATATCTCTGTTAACTAAGTGGCTTTATCTAGAGAAAGCAAAGCTACTCTTATCTTTACAACAAGAGGTAAGTTTGCCATTTGGAGTAAATTGCATGCTGAAAGCTAGTTTTCTGCCTTCCCACAGAAAGTGAGAGATTGGGGTGTTTTTCTCTCTCTCTTTTTTTTTCTTCAATTTATGATTCCTTTTTTAAATTTATTTTTTAATTGAAAGAGAATTGTTTCAAAATATCATGGTTGTTTCTGCTGCCCAACAATGCAAATCAGCTGTAACTATAGGTATATCATCTTAGGAACCTCCCTTCTCTTCCTCCAATCGACCCCTCTAGGTCATCAGAGAGCTCCAAGCTGGGCTCCCTGTGTTCTATAGTAACTTCTCACCAGCTATCTGTTTTTACACTTGGTAGTGTATATATGTTGATGCTACTTTCTCTGTTTGTCCCACTCTTTTCTATCCCATACTGTGTCCACAAGTCAGTTCTCTATATCTGCATCTCCATTGACTGTGGAAAATTCTGAAAGAGATGGGAATACCAGACCACCTAACCTGCCTCTTGAGAAATCTGTATGCAGGTCAGGAAGCAACAGTTAGAACTGGACATGGAACAACAAACTGGTTCCAAATAGGAAAAGGAGTACGTCAAGGCTGTATATTGTCACCCTGCACATTTAACTTCTATGCAGAGTACATCATGAGAAACGCTGGACTGGAAGAAACACAAGCTGGAATCCAGATTGCTAGGAGAAATATCAATAACCTCAGATATGCAGATGACACTACCCTTACGGCAGAAAGTGAAGAGGAGCTAAAGGGCCTCTTGATGAAGGTGAAAGAGGAGAGTGAAAAAGTTGGCTTAAAGCTCAACATTCAGAAAATGAAGATCATGGCATATGGTCCCATCACTTCATGGGAAATAGATGGGGAAACGGTGTCAGACTTTTGGGCTCCAAAATCACTGCAGATGGTGACTGCAGCCATGAAATTAGAAGATGCTTACTCTTTGGAAGAAAAGTTATGACCAACCTAGATAGTATATTCAAAAGCAGAGACATTACTTTGCTGACTAAGGTCCATCTAGTCAAGGCTGTGGTTTTTCCTGTGGTCATGTATGGATGTGAGAGTTGGACTGTGAAGAAGGCTGAGCACCAAAGAATTGATCTTCCTAGGTACTACTAAATTCTAATCTCTAAGAAAGAGAGGTTTATGGGTCTAGGAATAGCTTTAAACTCCATATTTCTCTGACTGTACCTCAGGGCTAACTAGACCAGTGAAAAAGAAGCCCCTAATTTATATGAAACAGTTTTAAGACTACTTAGGAGCAGGCTTGAAGTTCAAGGAAATAAATGCTGGAAATCGTAAGGAAAAGGGAAGAATATCAGAGTATATCTGGACCTTGCCAACTTTATAAAAAGTGAATAAATGCAGGTCCAAAACAGCCAAGAGGAGAACTAGAGTCCTTCTCCTGCTGTCCCTAAGTTTTCCTTCTCTCACATATGGGATATTTTCCCTGCATCTCTTGTATTCCAAGAATATCTCGACCTTAACTCTATACACACTGTGTTCCCAGTAAGCAATGCTCCCCCTCATTTCACTTAGGTCTTTGATCACATATTAGCTCCTCACCATGGTCACCCCTGCTCAGCATCCTTCTTCCTGCATCGCTGATTCAATGGACATGAGTTTGGGTAAACTTTGGGAGTTGGTGATGGACAGGGAGGCCTGGCGTGCTGCAGTCCATGGGGTCAGAGTCGGACACGACTGAGCGACTGAAGTGACCTGAACTGAAGGTCGCCCCTGCTCAGTATCCCCCTTCCTGCATTACACTTGATGGTTTGCCCTACATTGTCCTTGACAGTACTTATTATGGCCTGATATTGTTCCACTTTTAAATCTATTTTGTATTCCCAATTAATACAAAAGTATTCCTACCCACTCCAATATTCTTGTCTGGAGAATTCCAGACAGAGGAATCTGGTGGGCTATAGTCCATGGTGTTGCGAAGAGTTGGACACAATTGAGGGACTGAAACATATACAGACATCTTTATAGCAGAAACTTTGTAAATCTTCATCACAGTGTATCTGGAAAATACCGCCCAGAACAGAGCATGGGAAAGAAAAAGTACTCAGAACGACTTGAAAAAATAAATTCTGAAAATTGGAAAAGAGGCTAAAATTGGGAAATTCAGTATTTTAAGTGTGCCCATATGTAAACACTGAGTCTTTCAAAATATCTTTTAATGCCTGTTATTTTAGCATGCTTATTTTATTGAATCATAGGTGACAGAAAAACATGGAAATCAGCTCTGATAAACTATTCTACAATATTCACTCTGCCTTGTTGCATTCTGAAGACAGGATTGAAAAGAGTCTGGCATCATTGGCTCCACTTCTCTAAGCAGTTTTCAGTATTAATACTCCAGCATATGTGGTCAACATATATAAAAGATCACGTAACAGGAGTCATCAGTTAATTATCCTGAATCATCTGTATTAATTTTTAACTTATAAAAGTTATTAGTTAATGGCTTGATAGTCCTCAATTTTTGTTGCAAATATTTAAAGTTATGTAACTTTTATTCAGCATTTAATATAGTGTCAGACAACTAATACATATTTAGTAGTTATTTGTCACCAGACAATGAATAAATGAATGAAAAAATTGCTATGAAAAATGAAATTTAGAGTTTACAAAGGCCAAAACAAAGACTGACATGATGAAGAAAGGCATTAGACAATGGATTGTGAAAATCTGAACAGACTGAATAGGTAGATTGAGTAACAAAAATGTGTGAATGATTTGTCTACATTTTTCATTTTTATTTACATGAAAACATATTATGGTTTAATCCAACACATTTTACTCTAACTCACTTAGAACTTTTACTGAAAATGGAAAACTAGGAGTTCTTAACATTCTCTGATTTACACGTATCAAGTAAGCCTTTAATCCCCAAATTTTGATTAATAATAAGCTATATAGGAAGAATGGGCTTCCCAAATAGTGCTAGTCATCAAGAACCTGTCTGAGAGTGCAGGAGACCTAAGAGACCTGGGTTCAATCCCTGGGTTGGGAAAATCCCCTGGAGGAGGGCATGGAGAATTCATGCCTGGAGAATCTCATGGACAGACAAGTCTGGCAGGCTATAGTCCATAGAGTTACACAGAGTCAGACAGGACTGAAATGACTTAGCATGCACATATGCATACAGAAAGAACAGGGTATAAGAAAAAGGGTATAAAATACAAAGTCTAATAGAATCCTTTCATCTATAATTAGATGTTTAAATTTCTAATGATGTTCCTTAGTAAAGATTTCAGAAGAAAGATAATTTATTGTTATAATCAGTGTGTTAAAATCTATGTCTTGGTATAATTTAGCATGGTGAACTTTCTTGCAGCCACATTTTTAGCTAATAACAACTTCAAAAAATTATTTTAGGAGCAATCCGATGGTCTGGGAGGGTGAATCATTATATAATGAGGACAATCTTTTGGGATAATTGATTACAAACTGAATTAATTAAGAAAGCTGAAGGAGATATGTCTTTATTATGCATCATACTTCCTTGTTCATGTTGTCTGTCACTCCTTAGATATACTAATAGAGCTCTTTGAGATTAAAATATGAAATTCTCCTCTGGGGACCAACAACAGGATGATGTTAATATGTTAAACTCACCTCTGCTGCTGCTGCTGCTGCTAAGTCACTTCAGTCATGTCTGACTCTGTGCGACCCCATAGATGGCAGCCCACCAGGCTCCCCTGTCCCTGGGATTGTCCAGGCAAGAACACTGGAGTGGGTAAACTCACCTCAGGGGAAATGAATTCTAGCCTCAGCAGTAAGAAGATAAATGATACCAGGAGGTACAGCAAAAGCAGCAATACCTGTGATAAGTATTGTCATGTGCCACAAATTTGAATAGCTTATAAAGCACAATATACAGAAGATATATAATTCAGGTCTAATATTCTTTACTCTCTGTTGACTCTTTAAAAATACTTAAACCATTAAATTTCAGCATGAGATTTTGAAATTCAAAATTTTCATGCAATCATTATGCATGCATGCTAATCACATCAGTCCTATTCAACTCTCTGTGACCCCATGGACTCTAGCCCACCAGGCTCCTCTGTCCGTGGGATTCTCCAGGCAAGAATACTGGAGTGGGTTGCTACTTCCTCCTCCAGGGGATATTCCTGACCTAAGGATAGAACCCATGTCTCATATCTCCTGCAATGGCAGGCACGTTCTTTACTGCTAACACCACCTGACAATCATTATAGCTTGCAGTAAGATCATCAGTTAATATAAGCTAAAGCATGAAAGAAAAGTGGCTCAGTAGTGTCCAATTCTGTGACCCCATGGACTGTAGCCTACCAGGCTTCTCAGTCCATGGGATTCTCCAGGCAGAGTACTTGAGTAGATTGCTATTTCCTTCTCCAGATCTTCGCAACCCAGGGATCGAACCCGGGTCTCCCACATTTGTAATCAGACGCTTTACCCTCTGAGCCACCAGGGAAGCCCAAAGGTAGCTAAAGCCACCAGGGAAGCTAAAGCATACTTAGCGTGTATTCAACACTTACTGTTTATTATTTATTGTGAGAAGCCCTGGATATGTATAAACTTTATTAGTTCCAGTAACAAGCCTATAGCAATAGTTATCATCCCTGTTTTTACATTAAGAAACAATGACTTGGAGAGTTAAAAGAACTTCCAGGTCATCTGTTTGATCAATAGTTTACTTGGAGAGACTCAGCTCTAAAGCATTCTATTAATATACCAAGTAGTCTATGTACTCAAAATTTCAGTTTCATCTTTATCATTTTGTTAGTTCATTCAAACAATTAAAAATTAGCATATATGCAATCAATAATAACATGAGGTCACATCACTGCATTGGGCACTGGGGAAATAAAGATTAATTAGACTTAATTACTATCTGTAATGAATACTCAGGCCTAGTTGTAAGCGGGTTATTATATTATACTGTAATAAGTGGTCATTGAATCATAAAGTGCTGCATAAGCAACAAATGAACAGTGCTCACTGTTCTATGGCACAGCAGGCTTTGGTGGGCAGCCTTTTTTTATTTAGACGCTAAGTCCTGTCTGACTCTTCTGCCACGCCATGGACTGTAGCCCACAAGGCTCCTCTGTGCATGGGATATCCCAGGCAAGAATACTGGAGTGGGAGCCACTTCCTTCTCCAGGAGATCTTCCCAACCCCAGGATTGAACCTACATCTCCTGTGAATTCTTTACCTCTGAGCCACTGGGAAAGCCCGTGATGGGCAGCCTAGGTGGGGAAAAACAGCACACCATGTTTACCTGGATGGACCTAGAGCGGTGGACTCTTGGTGGTACTTTGCTAGATCCACTATGGCCACCATATTCATCCCTAACAGCTGCAAGTGTTGGCTGATAGCCAGTCACAGCTAGTCTTTCGTCCAGTACATTGGGCCTTGTGCCTTCCTGAGTGTTGCCCACCCGAAGCTGCATCCATCTCTGCTACCTGAGGTGGACTTCCTCAGCCAGTGTCTGAGTGACACACAGGGTACGCATTTCTTCCCTCTTGTTTACAGGGAGTTAAGTCTGCAGTAGGAATTGTGTTCCTTAAATCCCACATGGTTCAAGCTAACCAGTTTCTAGCTAAGAACTCCTTTTTGCTCAGTTTTTCTCTCCTCAATCTATTCTGTTTTATTCACCCCCCTTCTTCTGAGAGTATCCCTCTAAATCATTTGAACAATAGTTTCTGTTTCAGGCTCTGCCTCCAGGGAACCCAACCAAAGACACATGTATGCGTGTATGTCCATTCAGTCATGCTGGACTCTGTGACCCTAAGGACTGTAGCCTGCCAAGCTCCCTCTGTCCATGGGTCCTGGGCAAGAATACCGGAACAAGTGGCCATTTTCTCCTTCAGGGGATCTTCCCAACCCAGGGGTCTAACCTATATCTCCTGCATATTCTGAACTGCAGGCAATTCTTTATGGCTTAGCCACGGGGGAAGCCCCGAAGACATATTGTATCAAACCCACATGATACATAGAGATCGGGTTTTAGGGTGTATGTCCGTCTAGTCAAGGCTATGGTTTTTCCTGTGGTCATGTATGGACGTTAGAGTTGGACTGTGAAGAAGGCTGAGTGCCGAAGAATTGATGCTTTTGAACTGTGGTGTTGGAGAAGACTCTTGAGAGTCCCTTGGACTGCAAGGAGATCCAACCAGTCCATTCTAAAGGAGATCAGTCCTGGGTGTTCTTTGGAAGGAATGATGCTAAAGCTGAAACTCCAGTACTTTGGCTACCTCATGCGAAGAGTTGACTCATTGGAAAAGACCCTGATGCTGGGAGGGATTAGGGGCAGGAGGAGAAGGGGATGACAGAGGATGAGATGGCTGGATGGCATCATGGACTCGATGGACGTGAGTCTGAGTGAACTCTGGGAGTTGGTGATGGACAGGGAGGCCTGGTGTGCTGCAATTCATGGGGTCGCAAAGACTCAGACATGACTGAGCGACTGAACTGAACTGAACTGAATTGAAGGTAGTAGAAGAAGGCAAAGAGGTGAGATAGCTGAACAAAAGAGGAAAACAAATAACAATTTCAAACTCCTGTTTTCATAGGTCATGTGTGTACATGTGTGTATTCATAAGGTTCTTAAAAGCAGGAATCTTATCTTCTTCAGCTTTATATCTCTTGTGGTTATACCCCTGAGACTGATCCCACAAAGGACACATGCCCCATATCTGGAGCTCTGTGCTTCATACAGTGGAGATTATAAGCCTTTTGAATAAATGAACAAAGACATAAGATGGAAAATGTAACAATAATCTTGTCAACGTTTATTTATCTAAACTTTGACAGTGTTTGACAAAATATTTTATGCAAACATTTTTATCAATTGTTACTGATATGTTCAAACACATTCAAGACTAGCTGTCATAACAAACAATTATGCTCTTTGGACATGCCATTATCTGAATGAAACATAGCAAATATAATAGTGCAATTGTCATAAAATCCAACTCAAATTGATTTAAGCAAAAAGGCAATTATATTATTTAAATGAAATGCCCCAAATTGTAGTGTCAGCAGTTCTGTCTTAATCTGTGTCAAGCACTGTCACTAGAAACAGTCTTTTGTCTTTATTATATATTTCTGCTCTTATTGGTTTTCTCCCACATCTAATTAAAGCAAAATTACTGCCCTCAGACCTAATTCTTTCTATCAGTAAGCTAGCAAAATAGCAAAACAAGAGGACTTTTATTTTAGTATATTATCATACATTTTCATGCTTTACTTTGTTTACAAGGTGAATAATATGTCTGTTCCTGAAATAACCACTGTAGCCAGGAGCTAGTTCTATACAGATTTACCAGGACTGTATCGTCTGGAGTTTCACTAATAAAAACCATGTGGATAAGAGGATTTGGTTCTTGGCTTGGCTACACGTGGATCACATGTCCCAAGCCTGGTGCCAGGGACAGAGACCTGCATTGTTCTTCTGGACTCTGAGAGTAGACTGACTGGAGACTTTTCCAAAAAGAAATTAAGGATGTTAGGTAGTCCCATGCCAAAGCATTATGTTTTAGAAATGGTATTTATGGTGAATAATAGTCAGTCAATGCATGGAAAGTACACTTAGAAATGATGCTAAATTACAGAAAGGAGTTAAATTATAAGTTAAGAATAAAAATTACTCTTTAAAATTTCATAAATGCACATGAAGATTTTAAACTGTTTAATGGAACATTCCCTGACAGAATTCAGGTAATTTGAGGGATATAAAATATCTCTCTTTGAACTTGTTGAGGTATAAAACATCACCCTTGGATAAGCCGATTTTGAATACATGGAAAAGATTATTGCATATAAAGCACCTACTGGGTAATATATTCTTTGGTATTAACCATTCGTTATTAATAAAACACATACATAAAAATCATACACAATAAAATATAGTTGAATGAATTTTTATGACACGAATATTACTCTAACCAATTATCGTTCAAGAAATAAAACTTTGCCAAGACTTTATTTTTGGGGGCTCAAAGTCACTGCAGATGGTGATTACAGCCATGAAATTAAAAGACGCTTACTCCTTGGAAGAAAAGTTATGACCAACCTAGATAGCATATTCAAAAGCAGAGACATTACTTTGCCAACAAAAGTCCATCTAGTCAAGGCTATGGTTTTTCCAGTGGTCATGTATGGATGTGAGAGTTGGACTGTGAAGAAAGCTGAGCGCTGAAGAATTGATGCTTTTGAACTGTGGTGTTGGAGAAGACTCTTGAGAGTCCCTTGGACTGCAAGGAGATCCAACCAGTCCATTCTAAAGGCGATCTATCTGTCCTGGATGTTCTTGGAAGGAATGATGCTAAAGCTGAAACTCCAGTGTTTTGGCCACCTCATGCGAAGAGTTGACTCATTGGAAAAGACTCTGATGCTGGGAGGGATTAGGGGCAGGAGGAGAAGGGGACGACCGAGGATGAGATGGCTGCATGGCATCACAGACTCAATGGACATGAGTTTGATGAACTCTGGGAGTTGGTGATGGACAGGGAGGCCTGGCGTGGTGCAATTCATGGGGTCACAAAGAGTTGGACACGACTGAGCGACTGACCTGCACTGAACTGAAGCATCCATGTAAAGCCTCCCTGTGCCCTGTCCCGATCTCAAGTCCTCCTCTTCCTACATAAGTAGTCACCACTCTGTCCTTGTAGTTATCAATGCTTAATGTTTCTTTATAGTTTTACTACCTAAATGTGTAAACCTAAACCATAAAGTTTTTAGTTATTATTTTTAAGGTATATTTATGGCTTCTCAGGTGGTACTAGTGGTAAAGAATCTGCCTACCAATGCAGGAGATAGGGGAGATGCCGGTTCAGTCTCTGAGTCAGGAAGATCCCCTGAAGGAGGGCATGGAAACCGTCTCCAGTATCCTTGCCTGGAGAATTCCATGGACAAAGGAACCTGGCAGGCTATTATCCATGGGGTTGAAAAGAGTTAGACATGACTGAAGTGACTTAGCATGCACAGACCCTAAAGTTTTTAGTTGTTATTTTAAAGGTATGTTTAATTTACAGATTTTCTCTCCATTGTTTGATTTCTTTCTTAACACCTTATCTAATGATGTGCTTGTTCTCTTTGGCCTGTGGAGCTTCCCATGGTCTTGGTTTTGTTGATTACATACTAATGTTTCATGTTCCTCTGTCCTTTGTAGTTCCTGAAAAGTGGAATATGGGAATAGAAGTTAGGTAGGAATCAAATTGTATTCCTTGATCCAGATTGTGGGTGATGCTATGTTCTTTCATAAGGAATCTCATATGTTTGCTATTCCTTCCTTTTGTGGCATTGGTAGCCATCAGTATTAATAGATAGATCCTTTAATAGCCATTCGTACTAATAGATAGATCCTTTGTTTGTTTGACAAGTGGTAATATTTTAATCCTGTCATATATTTTTATTTATATATGGAACAATTTTATAAATAATTACTTATCTTCTTTTGATTATGCAGTGTTATGTCTCACAGAGAAAAAGGTAGTATAAATATATCATTTGTTTGTATGTTTCATTCTCTATATTTGAAGGTACTAAAATTGTTGCTTATTATCTATAGAGATTAATATTTTTAATATCCTTATAAAGTGATGGATTTGAACACATTTGATAGGCTTTAATTCATTGCAATTATTATTCTTAATTAGCTCAAATAGTATTGTCTTTGATAGCAGAAAACTTTTCAGGCTGGTTTTCTAATTTTTTGACAGTATGCCGATAAACACTGAAAGCTTTCTGATATCTGATTTAATAGGAACCGTCAGACTAATCTTACATAGTTTTCTTTTCTTTTCTTTTTTTTTTTTTTGGTCTCAAAACAGGAATAGTCTTTTCTCTTTAAGCAATGTTTCTTTATGTATAAGATGGCATGCTATGACCACAATCTGTAGGAATGTTCATTGCTACTATGTGGATCATCATTTCTAGGCATTTCAGTAGTTATAGCTAGGAAAATATATGATACAAACACACACTACACTGTGTTCACACAGGTGATTTCAATTGAAACACAACTATAGGCTTTTTACTGGAATGCCTCTGTGTAGCAACCATATCTCCTTGTCTCCACACTGCAAATCTTGGTTCTTAAAGATACAGGAATTTCAGAATTAGAATATCCCATCAAATGTACATACCACGGCAAACTGAATACCAATATTAGTACTCTCATGTCTTATCAGTCAGGGTTCTTCAGAGGCATAGGATAAATAAGACAATTTAGATAGATATATAGAGACAGAGATACAAATATTAGGATATATATTAGAATGGAAATATATATATATATGCAGTATATACACATATAGTCAACATGGGGCTTCCCTAGTAGCTCAGTGGTAAATAATCTGCCTACCCATGCAGGAGACCTGGCTTAGTTCCTTGAGTTGGGAAGATCCCCTTGAGAAGGGAATTGCAATCCACTCCATTATTCTTGCCTGGAGAATCCCATGGACAGAGGAGCCTGGCGGGATACAGTCCATGGAGTCACAAAGAGTTGGACATGTCTTGGTGGCTAAACAACAAGTCAGTATGACATTATTGTTGATGTTAATCTTGATTAGTTGAATTACTTCACTACGATTTTTCTTTCTAAAAGTACTCTTTTTCCTTCCTTTCCAAACAGTACAATTTGGCAAAAAGTACTGCCTATGTGTGCAGGTTGAGATGGCTGGATGGCATCATGGACTCGATGAACTCCGAGAGATGGTGATGGACAGGGAGACCTGGCGTGCTGTAATTCATGGGGTCCCAAAGAGTCGGACATGACTGAGCGACTGAACTGAACTGAACTGAACTGCCTTTGTGTGCTCAATTGCTCAGTTGTTCAGACTCTATGTGGCCCCATGGACTGTAGCCTACTAGGCTCCTATGTCAATGGAATTTTCCTGGCAAAAATGCTGGAGTGGGTTGCCATGCCCGTCCTTCAAGAGATCTTTCTGATCCAGGGATCTAACCAGGAATCTCTTATGTCTCTTGCATTGGCAGGTGGGTTATTTACCACTAGTACCACCTGGGAGGTTCTACTTACTGTATATTTTGGGTTATAATCCAATACCATTGCATTTTGCAGTTTAAATTGCCTAGCTTTGGCTACTTGCATCTCTTTCACTGTTTTTTTTTTTCTTTTCTGATATATATCTCAAGATTATATACAGTTATACGTAATTTTTCTTGTGTATTAAGAAAAGTTTGGCATTATTTGATTTAAGAGAATCATATACTCCAAATTTTATTTTCCTGCTACTCTTTCTGAGCTTCACTGTTGATTATTTGCTCATGCTACATTTGACATAAATGTTGTATCATTTGCCTTTCAGGTGAACTGAGTCTGCAGGTAGCCTGAATCTGTCCATATATATATATATATATATATATACACACACACACACACACACACATATATATATATATATACACACACATATATATATATATATGGGGTAATTTATTTTCTTGCTTTCTGTAACTAAAATATACTTTAGACATATTGTTATACTTATATTATTATCCCCTCCCCCAGCCCTAGAATCCTAGCCATTTTTCTGGAGGCACTGGTCCCCTTTTACTGGAGAATGACATTAGAAACTGAATTCTGTGTACTGGATGTGTTTGTTACTGTTGGGATGTCATGGCTTCTACAGTGTGCCTCTGACTAAGGAAATATGTGTTTATATGTTAACCTCTGTTATACACCTATTCATAAATTTTAAATATATCTATCCATCCAATGAGAAACTTGGCTCTAATAAGTAAGATTTGTTTATTTTTTATATATCCTGGTTATGCAAATATGCATTACACTGATACTTCTTTATATTTCAGATGTGTGGACATGTTATTTTTCCTTTATGGATCGACCAATTTATTGCCATGGCTCAATTTACTTTTTTGGCTTCTGTGGCACTTTATATAGTGCTGCTGCTGCTGCTAAGTCGCTTCAGTCATATGCGACTCTGTGCGACCTCATAGACGGCAGCCCACCAGGCTCCCCCGTCCTGTCCCTGGGATTCTCCAGGCAAGAACCCTGGAGTGGGTTGCCATTTCCTTCTCCAAAGCATGAAAGTGAAAAGTGAAAGTGAAGTCGCTCAGTCGTGTCTGACTCTTCGTGACCCCATGGTCTGCAGCCTACCAGGTTTCTCCATCCATAGGATTCTCCAGGCAAGAGTACTGGAGTAGGGTGCCATTGCCTTCTCCGTTTTTATATACTGGATATCTAATTAATAGTAGATTTTCATTTTTAAGTCAAGTAGTAACTCATTTTTATTGAAATATATGACCAAAATACTTTTTTAAAATATGTTTAATTTGATGTAAATTTGAATGATCAAGTAATGATGTATATAAATCTATAAACATGTTAAATGTATATAATGCAACATGATCATGCTATATGTCTTAAAAAGATAATTAGTGATCTCTGATAGCCATAACCTAATGAAGATTAAAAAATTAGAGTGAAACACCATTGTAATATTTCATTAACTATGCAAAGGTATCTTTAATATTGCCAACTTTCAATGTCACCTCAATTTTTCCTGCATATTAAGAAAACTTTGACATGATTTGATTTAACAGAATCATATACCCCAAATTATATTTTCCTGCTACTCTTCTGAGCTTCACTGGTGATTATTTGCTTTACTACATTTGACATAATGTTATATCATTGCCTTTCAGGTGAATTAAGTCTGCAGGTAACCTGAATCTGTCACAATGATTTTGATAAAAAGTAGGTTTCAGAAAGTTATTTTTTTTTCCTTTCTAATTCTTTTTAGCAAATGCTTCTAAAATAAATATACTCTCTGGAGATAATTAATCACAGTGTGATTTTTAAGACATAATATTTGAAGATAAATAACATTTTAAGAATGCTCCTTTAAGATAATGTTACTTTGATTTTTCAAAATGCATCCTGTCTCAGAACTCATCATTGTAAATGTACATATGGCTATTTGTGTGAGGACTAGGAAGTCAAGTATGTACTTAATTGTGATAATGTATATAAATCTACAAGATCTATTATATAAAGAACATGCAGTAGTTTAGAGAGTTTACAGGAATTAATTTGAGGAAATGGCAAGCAATTCTAAGTTTTTTAGTCTGAGATATCCAACTATTTTTCTTACCATCAAATATACCTAAATATATTTGCAGCTGTTTACTTTTAGCTTAAGATTTATAAAGAATATGTTATGATCAGATTAAGCCTTTCTTTATAGAATGTTATCAGTTAATCAGTGCAGGTGGAAAAATTAATTAGCAAATTCACCATTTTTCAAAAACCGATGAAATAATTGATCTGGAAAAATAACATGAGTGAATGCTAAAAATTTAGGTCAAATATTAGTAGAAAATTACTCTTCATAGCATGCTAAAGTTCACCCACAGATCATTTGCTGGTTGCAGGAAAAAGAAACTTTACCAGCAACCCAGTGTTCAGCAATGAAAACCACTAACAAAATTAAATGGAAATACAAAGTAAACACTTTGTAGTATTACATTAAAGCAATAGATATATGAGAGTTAATTAAAATATTCTCTGTAATTTAAATATGCAGTTCAGTTCAGTCACTCAGTTGTGTCTCTTTGCAACTCCATGGACTGCAGCACGCCAGTCTTCCCCTGTCCATCACCAACTCCCAGAAGCTTACTCAAATTCAAGTCCATCGAGTCAGTAATGCCATCCAACCATCTAATTCTCTGTTGTCCTCTTGTCCTCCTGCCTTCAGTCTTTCCCAGCATCAGGGTCTTTACAAATGAGTTAGCTCTTTGTATCAGGTGGCCAAACTATTGGAGCTTCAGCTTCAGCATCAGTCCTTCAATGAATATCCAGGACTGATTTCCTTTAGGATGGACTGATTGGATCTCCTTGCAGTATAAGGGACTCCCAAGAGTCTTCTCCAACATCACAGTTCAAAAGCATCAATTCTTCAATGCTCAGCATTCTTTATAGTCCAACTCTCACATCCATCCATGACTACTGGAAAAACCATAGCCTTGACTGGACGGACCTTTGTTGACAAAGTAGTCTCTGCTTTTAATATGCTGTCTAGGTTGGTCATAACTTTCCTTCGAAGAGTAAGTGTCTTTTAATTTTCTGGCTGCAGTCACCATCTGCAGTGATTTTGGAGCCCCAAAAGATAAAGTCAGCCACTATTTCCATTGTTTTCCCATCCTTTTGCCATGAAGTGATGGTGCTGAATGCCATGATCTTAGTTTTCTGAATATTGAGTTTTGAGCCAACTTTTTTCACTCCCCTCTTTCACTTTTATCAAGAGATTCATTAGTTCTTCTTCCCTAACTGCCATAAGGGTGTTGTCATCTGCATATCTGAGGTTATTGATATTTTTCCAAGCAATCTTAATTCCAGCTTGTGCTTCGTCCAGCCCAGCGTTTCTCATGATGTACTCTGCATATAAGTTAAACAAGCACAGTGACAATATACAGCCTTGACAAACTCTTTTCCTCATCTGGAACCAGTCTGTTGTTCCAAGTCCACTTCTAACTGTTGTTTCCTGACCTGCATATTTCTCAGGAGGCAGGTCAGTAGTCTGGTATTCCCATCTCTTTCAGAATTTTCCACAGTTTATTGTGATACACACAGTCAAAAGATTTGGCATAGTCAATAAAGCAGAAATAGATGCTTTTCTGGAACTCTCTTGCTTTTTTCATAATCCAACAGACGTTGGCAATTTGACCTCTGGTTCCTCTGCCTTTTCTAAATCCAGCTTGAACATCTGGAAGTTCACAGTTCATGTACTGATGAAGCCTGGCATGGAGAATTTTGAGCATTACTTTGCTAGGATGTGAGATGAGCACAATTGTGCAGTAATTTGAACATTCTTGGCATTGGAATGAAAACTGACATTTTCCACTTCTATGGCCACTGCTGAGTTTCCCCAAATTTGCTGGCATGTTGAGTGCAGCACTTTTATAGCATCATCTTTTAGGATTTGAAATAGCTCAACTGGAATTCCATCACCTCCACTAGTTTTATTCATAGTAATGCTTCGTAAGGCTCACTTGACTTCACATTCCAGGATGTCTGGCTCTAGGTGTGTGATCACACCATCGTGGTTATCTGGATCTTGAAGATCTTTTTGTATAGTTCTTCTGTGTTCTTGCCACATCTTCTTAATATGCTCACTTAAAATGAAATTTAGATATGCTCACTTAAAATAAAATTTAAAAAGAAAATGCAAATAAAAAGTAAACACTATATTCTTATAATTACATCTTATGAAGCGTATGTTACTCACACTTTAACCAAATTTCTTTTCTGAATTTTACTGTGATCTTTGATAAAGAACTAACATACAAAAGTAAAAAAAAAAAAAAATCTAGCATATAAACTTAATAGTCATTGTTTTCAAACTTTTAATTTAAATAAACCTTTTTTCAAATTTTTAAATTAAATTTTTTTTTTTTATTTTAAGTAGATGTTCTCAGCCTAGTCAGATTTAGAATCACAGAACTGACATAGAATAAAATTGACTCCCATTGGTACAGAAAGGTCAAATTTAAGCTTTTGAACTTAGTGATAGAAACACTGAAAGCAAAATAAAGTGAATTTGTGAGTCAGTCTTCACACTTGGTTGGACATCTGGAAAAGTACTGTGTATGTCTTATCTGTTTTTGTGACCAGTTAAAAACATTGTGCTATAAAGTGCTTAAAACAATGCTTCATACAGAATGAACTATGAACATAATACATGCTAGTATAACTTTATTATTATCTGTATGATTATTCATCACTTTTGTAGGTAGTACTCCATAGAAAGTTAAGTAAAAGACTCCCCAAATTCATAGTCCCAAAGTAGGATTTAGCCAAAAGGATTTTTGCAAACTAGAAAAAGGAGAGAGGCCATTAAGTGACGAAGCAAATGTCTTTCCTCAATCAAACAAGTGTTAGAGAAAATGACCAGAAATTACATGGTTACAAAAATAAAGTTTGCTACTAGTCACCAATTACATATTTAGATTGCCCATTATTCCCTTGACATTCTGGAAATCTTGCTTATTTAATAGCACATTGGAAAATGTATTAAAATGCATACACATTTAAGTCATACTAAAATATATTTTTCAAATGATGTTAATTTTTTTATTGCAAGTAAATGTAGAAAGCAGGAGGAGAAAGGGACGACAGAGGATGAGATGGTTGAATGGTATCAGTGACTTGATGGACATGAGTGAGCAAGCTCCCGGGTTGGTGATGGACAGGAAACCTGACGTTCTGCCGTCCACGGAGTCGCAAAGAGTCAGACATGACTAAGTGACTGAAATGAGCTGATGTGCAAAAAAATAATTTTGTCTTAGCTTTTGTTTTCATACCTGTAATTTTATTATGAATTTTCTAAATAAAAGATTATTTGAAACACATATAACATCTTGTGTGTATAATGTGTGTATCATGACACATTTATTTTTCCAGTAGTTAGTTCCCTAAGCAATCCTGCAGTTTCCAATTTCTCCTTCTACTATTCTCATTTGGACAGATTAACTTTATATACACAAACAAATAATTAAATATTAAAACATGTAGGTTTAAACATATTTCAATAATATATGTGTATAAATGGTATAAATGTATATACATAAGGAGAGAGAGAGAAGTCCTGGACTTAAGGGACTTCTGTCTACACTTTAATCTTCTCCACCTATTTCTCTCCTAAAAGATCTTTTAAACTAAGTTAAACCCTTTTCCCTTCTAAATCTGTTTGTTGTATCTCTGCTTTCATATTCTTCCCTTTCACCCCAGTTTATGTAATACTTCAGTTCAATTTATGGTTTACGCTACAAAACCAATTTACATCATCACAGTCTACCAGGAAATCTCATTCAGCTGATACCTGTATAGCAGCCCTTCCTGAGCTAATTGAAAGTTTATCAGAATGTTGAGTGATAACTGTTGATTTCTCCTTTGATTAATAACATTTCCACAGAAGAAATTTCAGGTATCACCATGCTTCACTTTGAGAACATCTTTAGAGACATCACGTCTGTTTTCACTATGCATCTTCCACTTTCACCTCCCAAGGTACTTCAGTTTAGTTCAGTCACTCAGTCATGTCTGACCCTTTGCGACTCCATGAACCATAGCACGCCAGGTCTCCTTATCCATCACCAACTGCCAGAGTCTAACCAAACCCATGTCCATTGAATTGGTGATGCCATCCAACCATCTCATCCTCTGTCATCCCCTTCACCTCCTGCCATCAGTCTTTCCCAGCATCAAGGTTTTTTCAAATCAATCAGCTCTTCCCACCAGGTGGCCAAAGTACTGGAGTTTCACCTTCAATATCAGTATTGCCAATAAACATCCAGGGCTGATCTCCTTTAGGATGGACTGGTTGGATCTCTTTGTAGTCCAAGAGACTCTCAAGAGTCTTCTCGAATAGCTCAGTTCAGAAGCATCAATTCTTCGGTGCTCAGCTTTTTTTATAGTCCAGCTCTCACATCCATACATGACCACTGGAAAAAACCATAGCCTTGACTAGATGGACCTTTGTTGGGAAAACAATGTCTCTGCTTTTTAATATGCTTTCTAGGTTGGTCATAACTTTCCTTCCAAGGAGTGTCTTTTAATTTCATGGCTGCAGTCATCATCTGCAGTGATTTTGGTGTCCCAAAAATAAAGTCAGCCACTGTTTCTACCATTTCCCCATCTATTTGCAGGAAGTGATGGGACCAGATGCCAGGATCTTAGTTTTCTGAATGTTGAACTTTAAGCCAACTTTTTCACTCTCCACTTTCACTTTCATCAAGAGGCTCTTTAGTTCTTCTCCACTTTCTGCCATAAGGATGGTGTCATCTGCATATCTGAGGTTATTGGTATTTCTCCCAGAAATCTTGATTCCAGCTTGTGCTTCATCCAGCCCAGCATTTCTCATGATGTACTCTGAATGTAGTTAAATAAGCAGGGTGACAATATACAGCCTTGATGTACTCCTTTCCCCATTTGGAACCAGTCTGTTTTTTCATGTGCAGTTCTAACTGTTGCTTCCTGACCTGCATAGAGGTTTCTCAAGAGGCAGATCAGATGGTCTGATATTCCCATCTTCAGAATTTTCCACAGTTTATTGTGATCTACACAGTCAAAGGCTTTGGCATAGTCAATAAAGCAAAAATAGATGTTTTCTGAAACTCTCTTGCTTTTTTGACGATCCAGCGAATGTTGGCAATTTGATCTCTGGTTCCTCTGCCTTTTCTAAAACCAGCTTGAAATCTGGAAGTTCACAGTTCACATACTGCTAAAGCCTGGCTTGGAGAATTTTGAGCTCTACTTTACTAGTGTATGAGAAGAGTACAATTGTGTGGTAGTTTGAGCATTCTTTGGCATTGCCTTTCTTTGGGACTGGAAGGAAAACTCACCCTTTCCAGTCCTGTGGCCACTGCTGAGTTTTCCAAATTTGCTGGAATATTGAGTGCAGCACTTTTACAGCATCATCTTCTAGGATTTGGAATATTTCAACTGGAATTCCATCACCTTCACTAGCTTTGTTCATGGTGATGCTTTCTAAGGCTCACTTGACTTCACATTCCAGGATGTCTGGCTCTAGGTGAGTGTGAATGATCACACTATCGTGATTATCTGGGTTGTGAAGATCTTTTTCGTACAGTTCTTCTGTATATTCTTGCCATCTCTTCTTAATACCTTCTGCTTCTGTTAGGTCTGTACCATTTCTGTTGTGTATTGAGTCCATCTTTTTGCATGAAATGTTCCTACAATATCTCTAATTTTGTTGAAGAGATCTCTAGCCTTTCTCATTCTATTGTTTTCCTCTATTTCCATGCATTGATTGCTGAGGAAGGTTTTCTTATCTCTCTTTGCTATTTTTTGGAACTCTGCATTCACATGGGTATATCTTTCCTTTTCTCACAAAATAAAAATAAATATATATATATATATCAATTTAATTGTTGTGTATACCTTTATGAGATGATGTATCTTAGGAGGTTTTTTTTTCCCCTGCTTCCACTAATACTGTATACAATAGGTGTGCTAGAGCTACCCAGGTAGCTCAGTTTTAAAGAACATACCTGTAAATGCAGGAGACATGGGAAATGTGGGTTTGATCCATAGGTTGGGAAGGTCCCCTGGAGTAGAAAATGACAATTTACTCAAGTATTATTGCTTGAAGAATGTAATGGACAGAGGAGCCTGGTGGGCTACAGACCCCTGGTGGGGTCACTTTGTCCAGCTCTTTAGTTGAACATGACTAACTGACTGAGTACCATGCACAGTGGGTGCTCTAGCCCTGTGGCCCATTCTGGAAATATTTGGGAGGACTAAAACATTCTCTTAATAATCCAGCTATAGCTGGTGATGTCTTTGACTCTGAAATAGAAAATAATAGCCTAACTTTATCATCTAATTTTGTTCTAGGTAGATTGATGAGGCTTGTATGTTAATATATGCTTTGGTTTTGTACATGTCCTTCTGCAACCAGATCCCCAGAGTGGAAAAAACTTGGCAGTTTTATGCTCTATGGATATACAGTTCCAAAATAATTTATAATCATATCTGCCTTCTATAGCCTACACATAAAAGAACACAGAGTGGGAATTAAATAAATGTGTGGTGTTGCTATAAGTGAATTCTAGTTTTATATCAAAAGGAATCCTATAACTCTGGGTCTATTTGATTATTTAATGTCATTTATATTAAACAGTAATGAAATATAGGAGTTTTGGGGTCAGTTTTCTCTGATTGATTTCTGGCTTTATGTTATAAAAATTTATTTTAATTTCAAAAATTTTATTTTACTTACCTTGCATAAATTTGTTGTAAGGAGGTAATAAAATGAGAGACATATACTTCCAAGTATTATATCATGTGCAGAATAGCTGATTTATAGTTTAAGGAATTCTTATTTGCCAAATTCTTTGCTTAATGACTTTCTTAGGTCATTTCTCTAAATTCTCTCTCAACTATTTGATAAAGGTTCTATTATTATTGTCACTTTACAGGTGATAAATTTGACACAAAGAAAGATTAAGAATTTTCTTAAATCCTACATTAATTAAATCCCTTGAAGAACCCTGCAATCACTAAACTATTACCTTTGTGCTTAGGTGCAGATTCTGTGTTACATCTTGATGATACAAAGATGAGTAAGGTAGAACTGCAGGTATTATAGTGGAGAAAAAGAAAATATAGAGTGAGTCATAGTTTACAACATTTTGCATCCATTCTTGGTACTGAAACTTGATATTGGCAGAAAACATACTCTGCCCCAAAGGTACATTATACTCCAAGTTTATCTGTATGCAATTCTAGGTAATTATATCATACTTCAATTTCAAGTTAAACTGTTAGCATGAAGTGTAGTGTTTATTTTGACATAAAAAATAGATGAGTATCTTTATCACAAGGAAGTAAGATATTACTTAGTTTGAATTATATCTATATAAATATAGTGAAATGGGTCACAACTGGAAATGAGAAAAAGGAATTGTTGAGAGAATTTTAAAATGCAGATTCACACAGCTTCAAAAGACTATAAAATTGCCCAATCTCCTTAACTTTTGTGCTATTTCTTATTCTCAGAAAATTTTTTAAAATATTATTAAAGTTTAGAATAATTAATCAGTTAGCAATGAATAAATTAATCAAATTTATAATGTATATTCTATAATTATATGATAATATATACTTTAAAATGTACTTACTGATTTTAGGTATGAGGGTTGGTAATAGATGGAAGGTAAAAGAAGTTCTAATAGTCTAATAGAGTTTTGCCAAGAAAATGCACTGGTCATAGCAAACACCCTCTTCCAACAACACAGAAGACTCCACACATAGACATCATCAGATGGTCAACACAGAAATCAGATTGATTATATTCTTTGTAGTCAAAGATGGAGAAGCTCTATACAGTCTACAAAAACAAGACCAGGAGCTGACTGTGGCTCAGATCATGAACTCCTTATTACCAAATTCAGACTTAAATTGAAGAAAGTAGAGAGAACCACTAGACCATTCAGGTTTGACCTAAATCAAATACCTTATGATTATACAGTAGAAGTGAGAAATAGATTTAAGGGACTAAATCTGATAGACAGAGTGCCTGATGAACTATGCAATGAGGTTCATGACATTGTATAGTAAATGGATCAAGACCATCCCCAAGGAAAAGAAATGCAAGAAAGCAAAATGGCTGTCTGGGGAGGCCTTACAACCAGCTGTGAAAAGAAGAGAAGTGAAAAGCAAAGGAGAAAAGGAACGATATAAGCATCTGAATGCAGAGTTCCAAAGAATAGCAAAAGAGAGATAAGAAAGCCTTCTTTAGTGATCAATGCAAAGAAATAGAGGAAAAGAACAGAATGGAAAAGACTAGAGATCTCTTCAAAAAGATTGATTCGATAAAGGACAGAAATGGTATGGATCTAACAGAAACAGAAGATATTAAGAAGAGGTGGCAAGAATACACAGAAGAACTCGACAAAAAGACCTTCAAGATCAAGGTAATCACGATGGTGTGATCACTCACCTAGAGTCAGACATCCTGGAATGTGAAGTCAAGTGGGCCTTAGAAAGCATCACTACGAACAAAGCTAGTGGAGGTGATGGAATTCCAGTGGAGCTATTTTAAATTCTGAAAGATGAAGCTGTGAAAGTGCTGTACTCAATATGCCAGCAAATTTGGAAAACTCAGCAGTGGCCACAGGACTGGAAAAGGTGAGTTTTCCTTCCAATTCCAACGAAAGGCAATGGCAAATAATGCTTAAATTACCACAAAATTACACTCATCTCGTATGCTAGTAAAGTAATGCTTAAAATTCTTTAAGCCAGGCTTCAGCAATACGTGAACCATGAACTTCCAGATGGTCAAGTTGGTTTTAGAAAAGGCAGAGGAACCAGAGATCAAATTGCCAACATTTTACTGGATCATGGAAAAAGCAAGAGAGTTCCAGAAAACATCTATTTCTGCTTTATTGACTATGCCAAAGCCTTTGACTGTGTGGATCTAAAAACTGTGGAAAATTCTGACAAAAATGGGAATGCCAGACCACCTGACCTGCCTCTTGAGAAAACCTGTGTGCAGGTCAGGAAGCAACAGTTAGAACTGGACATGGAACAACAGACTGGTTCCAAATAGGAAAAGGAGTATGTCAAGGCTGTATATTGTCACCCTGCGAGTACATCATGAGAAACACTGGGCTGGAAGAAGCACAAGCTGGAATCAAGATTGCCGAAAGAAATACCAGTAACCTCAGATATGCAGATGACCCCACCCTTATGGCAGAAAGTGAAGAGACGCTAAAAGCCTCTTGATGAAGATGAAAGTGAAAGTGTAGAGTGAAAAAGTTGGCTTAAAGTTCAACATTCAGAAAACAAAGATCATGGGATCTGGTCCCATCACTTCATGGGAAATAGATGGGGAAACAGTGGAAACAGTGTCAGACTTTATTTTGGGGGGGCTCCAAAATTACGGCAGATAGTGACTGCAGCCATGAAATTAAAAGAAGCTTACTCCTTAGAAGAAAAGTTATGACCAACCTAGACAGCATATTGAAGAGCTGAGACATTAGTTTGCCAACTAAGGTCCGTCTAGTCAAGGCTGTGGTGTTTCCAGTGGTCGTGTATGGATGTGAGTTTTGGACTGTGAAGAGGCTGAGTGCCAAAGAATTGATGCTTTTGAACTGTGGTGTTGGAGAAGACTCTTGAGAGTTCCTTGGACTGCAAAGAGATCCAACCAGTCCATTCTGAAGGAGATCAGCCCTGGATTTCTTTGGAAAGACTGGTGTTGAAGCTGAAACTCTGGTACTTTCGCCACCTCATTAGAAGAGTTGACTCATTGGAAAAGACTCTGATGTTGGGAGGGTTTGAAGGCAGAAGGAGAAGTGGATGACAGAGGATGAGGTAGCTGGATGGCATTACTGACTCGATGGACGTGAGTCTGAGTAAACTCCAGGAGTTGGTGATGGACATGGAGGCCTGACGTGCTGCAATTCATGGGGTCACAAAGAGTTGTATATGACTGAGCAACTGAACTTTACTGAACTTAATTGAAAAGAAGTTTTGCTAAACATTCAAGTTTTATTGACCAGTATAAAACCAGCTATCTTAATATAAAAGCAACTGTGTTAATATAATGTTAGTAAGGAGGAGGGGGTGCCCTGGTAGCCCAGATGGTTAAGAGTTTGCCTGCAATGTCAGACAACTGGGATCAATACCTGTTTGGGACTATTCCCTAGAGAAGGGAATGACAACCCACTCCAGTATTCTTTTCTGGAGAATTCTCTGGACAGAGGAACCTGGTGGGCTATAGTTCATGGATTTGCAAGATTCGGACACAACTGAGCAACTACACTACTACTACTACACGTTAATAAGAACACACATCAATTTTACAAGCCCAAGTGTTGAAATAAAAGCTGGTAATCATAATTATATTTTGAGAACAGATACAAACGCTGGAAATGGTAAAACTATGTTGTCGATTTAACCTAGAGTCTAGTACACTAGTATGTGGAAATTGGGCAGATTTATTGTCATTGACAGTAAGGAAAAGGAGTCAAATATATTTAGCTATAGACTGGTAAATTAAATATTATGGTGGGCTATGCCAAAAATGGGGGAAACTGAATAAAAATTTACTTCTAAATGTACAGAACTTTCAAAATTTTGTATGTAATATATAGAAAAAATGGCAAAATGATAAATCAAATATATCTATTTTACTGTTGTAAGTGGGATTTGAACACAAATCTTAAGTATATTTTCTATTAATTATATGTTACAAATTAGAGGTAAATAACATGACCAATGATCTGTAAAAATACTTAGCAATGCAGTATGCTCCCTAGGATTTTCACATGAAACACAATACTGAATAAACTGTTGAATGTTCTTTACCTGTGAGAGAACATGCAACAGATAGCTAGATTTTTAAATGAAATAAGCAATAAAGTATACATCTGATTTTCAAGTTTTGTCTGTATGTGTGTGTTGGGGGGGATAGTTAATGGGGTTAAAATGCAAAAAGCTAAGGCATAATAATACTTGGTCAGGAGCTATCCCACATTGAAGGTCAGGAACAGCGGCGGTAAGGAGATACCCCTCGTCCAAGGTAAGGAGCAGCCATGAAGAGATACCTCATGCCCAAGGTAAGAGAAACCCAAGTAAGATGGTAGGTGTTGCAAGAGTGCATCAGAGGCCAGACACACTGAAATCATACTCACAGAAAACTAGTCAATCTAATCACAGTAGGACCACAGCCTTGTCTAACTCAATGAAACCAAGCCATGCCTGCAGGGCAACCCAAGATGAGTGGCTCATGGTGGAGAGGGCTGACAGAACGTGGTCCACTGGAGAAGGGAATGGCAAGCCACTTCAGTATTCTTGCCTTGAGAACCCCATGACCAGTATAAAAAGGCAAAATGATAGGATACCAAAAGAGGAACTCCCCAGGTCATTAGGTGCCCAATATATTACTGGAGATCAGTGGAGAAATAACTCCAGAAAGAATGAAGAGATGGAGTCAAAGCAAAAACAATACCCAATTGTGCATGTGACTGGTGATAGAAGCAAGGTCCAATGCTGTAAAGGGCAATATTGCATAGGAACCTGGAATGTCAGGTCCATGAATCAAGGCAAATTGGAAGTGGTCAAACAAGAGATGGCAAGGGTGAACGTCGACATTCTAGGAATCAGCAAACTAAAATGGACTAGAATGGGTGAATTTAACTCAGATGACCATTATATCTACTATTGCAGGCAAGAATCCCTCAGAAGAAATGGAGTAGACATCATGGTCAACAAAAGAGTCCGAAATGCAGTACTTGGATACAGTCTCAAAAACGACAGAATGATCGCTGTTCATTTCCAAGGCAAACCATTCAATATCACAGTTATCCTAGTCTATGACCCAACCAGTAATGCTGAAGAAGCTGAAGTTGAATGGTTTTATGAAGACCTACAAGACCTTTTAGAACTAACACCCAAAAAAGATGTCCTTTTCATTATGGGGGACTGGAATGCAAAAGTAGGAAGTCAAGAAACACCTGGAGTAACAGGCAAATTTGGCCTTGGAATGCGGAATGAAGCAGGGCAAAGACTAATAGAGTTTTCCCCAGAAAATGCACTGGTCATAGCAAACCCCCTCTTCCAACAACACAAGAGAAGACCCTACAAAGGGATATCGCCAGATGGTCAACACCGAAATCAGACTTATTATATTCTATGGAGCCAAATATGGAGAAGCTCTATACAGTCAACAAGAACAAGTCGCTTTAGTCATGTCTGACTCTGTGCGACCCCAGAGATGGCAGTCCACCAGGCTCCCTCGTCCCTGGGATTCTCTAGGCAAGAACACTGGAGTGAGTTGCCATTTCTTTCTCCAGTGCCGGAAAGTGAAAAGTGAAAGTGAAGTTGATCAGTCGTGTCTGACTCTTAGCGACCTCATGGACTAGACAGTGCCCATTCTAATACTTCTATATAACCAATGCAATTGTATGCTTAAGAGATATTAGTTATCTGCATGTGGGCAGAGGAAAACACTTAAAACATAAATTCAGTAATAGATTTCAACACTAATGAGCTGGCTCCCCCATCAAGTGGAGGAACTGAATTTACCAAAGCTATAGTTCTGCTTATATATAAACATTTAAGCAGATGTGTGTTTCAACCATCAAAGAGCATTGATTCAAATGGAAAAAAATCAGAAGACAGACATGCAACTGATAATTCTACAAATCCCTTTTTATAATTTAGTTTTTATCCTTCCTAGATTAAAAATGTTCTGTTTGCTACTGAGAAAGGAGCAATGAACAAAAAAGGAAGGATGCCAGTACTCAAAGCTCATGGGGATTTTATAGCCGAGAGAACGTCACTCAATACTCTGTAATAACCTATATGGGAAAACAATCTTAAAAAAAAAAAGGATACATCTATATGTCTAAGTGATGCACTTTACTGTACATCTGAAATTAACACAGCGTTATAGATGAACTATATTCCAATTTAAAAAATGTCAATGTCACATTGACTCTGAAGTTATCTATGAATGTGTGCATTTAGTAACCTCACTAAATAGGTATCAGACTTCTCTGTTATTTCAGACAGTAAAGAATCAGGCTGACAATGTAGGAGACTGGGATTTGATCCTTGGGTCAGGAAGATTCCCTTGAGAAGGAAATGGCAACCCACTCCAGGATTCTTGCCTGGAGAATTCCATGGACAGAGGAGCTTTGTGGGATACAGTCCAAGGGGTCACAAAGAGTCGGACATGACTGAGCCATTTTTACTTTACTTTTACTTTTAAGTAGATATCACATTGATGTAAGTAGAGAGAAAGGGAAAACTCTTGACAGTAGCATTAGCTTCAGGGAAAGACTTAAGTGCCCTTCCTTGTAGCCTTAACAAGCTTGAAAATTTTAGACCTTCAGAGTATGATATTCTTTTTTTTATTTTTTTATTTTTTATTTTATTTTTTATTTTTTTAATTACAATACTGTATTTGTTTTGCCATACATTGACACGAATCAGCCATAGGTGAACACAAACTCCCAATGCCAAAGCCCCCTCCCACCTCCCACCCCACATCCTCTACTTGAATCATCCTGTGCATCAGCCCCATGCATCCTGCATCCTACATTGATTGAACATAGATTGGCGCTTCATTTCTTACAAGAAAATATACATGTTTCATTGCCATTCTCCCAAACCATCCCACCCTTTCCCTCTCCCTCAGAGTCCAAAAGTCCACTCTATACCTCTGTGTCTCTTTGTTGTCTCACATATAGGGTCATCATTACTGTCTTCTAAATTCCATATATATGTGTCAATATACTGTATTGGTGTTTTTCTTTCTGGCTTACTTCACTCTGTATAATCGGTTCCAATTTCATTCTTTTTTTTTTTTTTCAATGTTAATTACTTTATTCATGCTGTACACTACATCCCTAGTTCTTATGTATCTTATAACTGGAACTTTGTACCTTTTGAATGACTACATTCAGCTGTCCCTATCTCCACCCCACTTCCCCTCTCTGCCTTCAGTAACTACAAATCTAATCTCTTTGTCTACAAGTTTGCTGGTTTTCTTGCTTGCTTGCTTGTTTTTTGAAGCAACACTATGTTAATTCCTGTTATACAACATAGTGATCAGATATTTCTATACATCACAAACTGATTACCATGAGTCTAGTTTCCATCTGTCACCACACAAAGATATTACATAATTATTGACAATATTCTCCACATTGTACATTTCATACTCGTGACATTTATTTTGCAATCAGAAGTTTGTATCTGTTAATCTCCCCAATCAAGCAAAATAAATGAGTAATGCCAAAGCAAAAGTCAATCAGTGTGCCAATAAATCCCTAACGGAGTGTAAAAAGAGATAGAAAAATAAAACTTGTGACTACAGTACTATATATTTGGGAAAATACATACAGTATAAAAGGTTTAAGGCAAAATATCAAATACATTTTTTTAGAGCAACATTTCATCTTTGACTAAAAGTATCTGAATGAAAAGTAAAGTATTTTCAAATGTTCTCATGTGATCCTCAAGGTATTTTAGGACAGATGAAGAATACTCAGCATCTAAATCAATGCAAAAGTTTGAAGGGGTTATTTTGTTGAAATAATTTAGTTTGAAATGATAGGCTCCTCTGTCCATGGAATTCTACAGGCAAGAATACTGGAATGGGTTGCCATGCCCTCCTCCAGGGGACCCTCCCTATCCAGGGATAGAACCCATGTCTTCTACATCTCTTGCATTGGCAGGTGGGTTCTTTACCATCTGAGCTACCAGGGAAGTCCATATATTTATATTTTTGCATAGTTCTCATTATATGTAGTTCTTATTTGGGGGCAAGATGAGTTCATTTAAAAGGCATCGTCCTTTTGTATTCACAGTTGTCTCAGTGAGCTTTCAGTGGTGCCGCTAAACACAGTACCTGTTGTCTGAAAAACGTGAACCACAGTTTGTCCATTTGGCTCAGAGCCCTCCGCTAGCAATTTTTACCCCAGGCATCACCGTGTTTCACCCTGTACATGCATAGCTATGTATCTGGGCAAACACTTTAAGAGACTTCTGTGTGGATTCTGGTACTTTTCTTCTGTTTGTTCTATGCAAAATTTTAGTATTCTTCTGTTTGCTCTTTTCTCTCCAGACCCCTGATTTGAAAGTTTATTCATCTCCAGACTCCCAAACTCTTAATATGTTTCTTCTGCCTTTGAGATTGCTGAACTCGGCCAGAATTCCACTTGTCTGTGCTACTGCAAGAAACAGATTCTGAGCCAGAAAGTTACACTGTGCATACACCAGCTTACATACTTCCTTATCAAATGGTTTACAGACCTGGACTCTTGTGTCCCAGGCCTGAAAAACTTGTTTCATGTAATATATTTGATATTACTTTGTTTATGATGGTTAGTCCCAATAAGCACTTTCCCATGACAACTGGAACCAGAACTTCCCAAGTTATGAAGTTGTAAAAGAAAAAAATCTTTCTTTCAATGCATATCTGGTTCCCAGGATTCATGCTTTTGTTTGTGCAATGCTTTCATTCACTGACCTTTGCTATATCTAATTGTCACCTGTCTTTAGCAAAATCCTCATATTACTTTCTTTGATGTTTTTGCGATCACCCCATTCTATTTTATGTATAAAGTCTTTTAGCTATTCTTCGCTATGCAAGTAGCGAAGTATGAAGTAATTTCATACTGTTTGTTGATAAAGTTTATATCATTTTGCTGAACTATAGTTTATTCTTTGGATTCTTCAATTATGCTTAGGTGGTGTTAACTTCTTTTTATGGAAGGGAATCATATTTTATATTTATCACTTTTATTTCAATAACTACAGATGCAACATTCATAGTTAATCAAAATATACAGTGATTAACATAAATTCCCATAAATTACTAGACAACTATATTATCTTGTCCATATTTGTAAAAACATTAATAAAACTACACATTTAAGGTCAAAGGCTACTAGTTTTATAATTGTCTTATACTTTCATTTCTTCAATGTCATTTGCTATCCATTATATAAAGAATTATGTTGGATTATAAAATGTTAGCAACGAAAATTCCTTACACACAATCCCCTTATTTAATGTTAGCAATGAAAATGCCTTACATGCAATCCTCTTATTTTTTAAGATGTGCAAACTGAGACTAAGGGAGGTTTAATTTTGTCAAAGGCCATAGAGATTCATAGTGACAAAGCTATGGTTAGAATGCTGGTTTGCCAACTTCTAATTGAATACTCTTTGCACTAAACAGTCTTTGTGAGACCTTCAGAAATGATTTATGAAGAAACAGAATATTTTTAAAGTCTACTTCAAAGAAAATACATAAATCACTTCAAATATTTGCAAATTTAGAACAGAAAATCATGTATTATTCTTTTGGAAAAATTCTATAACAATTTATTGAACAGTCTGAACTTCAGGTTAGTTATAAAAACAAAAATAAAGATATTATTTTTATCCACTCACCCTTACTCTGCTCTGAGTTATTTTGCTTCATTATTGGTTGGACTATGTTATGAATAGTGTAGGAAATGCCATAATTTCCCTAGTGTTTTTGGTTACATAAAAAATCTTCAGTTCAATTCAGTTCAGTCACTCAGTCATGTCCGAGTCTCTGTGACCCCATGAATGGCAGCACACCAGGCCTCCCTGTCTCAAACTCATGTCCGTTGAGTCGGTGATGCCATCCAGCCATCTCATCCTCAGTTGTCCCCTTTTCTACCTGCCCCCAATCTCTCCCAGCATCAGAGCCTTTAATTATGAATTAATTATCTCATATGCACATTTAAATATGAGCCCTTCTCCCTTACACTGAGCATCAGTGTTTATAGGAATGTGGTCTGTTATTTTATTCTTTCCTTTTCTCAGCTTTGAGGGGAGGGTGTATTGTCTATATATGCGACATGCACATTTTCTTCCTTCATCTTCTAGGATAATTGGATTTAGACAAGGAAAAGAAGAAAAATAGGTAAGTGTCTCTTGGTTGCTGTGGTTTAAAACCAAAAATTTCTGGGATATGAAAGAAAGTGAAAACAACCTCTTCATGATCAATATACAGAGTTTTTAGCCTTTTAAATTAACTTTTAATTCTAAATATAATGTTTTCTCTATAATTTATGCTCACTTGTTAAAATGATCATGATCATCATAACTTATTTGTCCTTAGTGGCAAGTAACTCCCAACTCTGTTGGAAGGTTTCATGGGAAGAAAGTGAATCTGAACCTTCATGTAAGTATAGTCTCTGCAGTTCTTCAGTCTTCAACTACTGTAAGGATGGGGAAAGCATAAATCTTTCTGATACTCAGAATGTAATTCTTTTTCTTTATGTTTTGGTGTGTAACTGTATTATTACTATGCAATAGTAGTTACTGTGCTCAGTCACTCAGTCATGTCCGACTCTTTGAGACTCCATGGACTGTAGCCTGCCAGGCTCCTCTGTCCATGGGATTCTGGAGTGGGTTGCTATTTCTTTCTCCAGGGTTTTGAATTAGGTATTGGATTATATATTTATTTGCTTTCCACAATTCACACCATCATGTGGAGGGCATTGTGGACCTTGGTTAATCATGTGTTCATTTGAAAATGATTATCTGCAATAGAAATCCTCTTTTGATTTTACACTATGTCATAATCACATCCTGACAGCAAATTGATATTGGAGATGATGAAAATGGTTTGTTTACAAAGAACATTATCATTTATATCAGAAAATTAGATAATAATCTCTTGAGTTGATCATCACTAAAATGAATATCTTTAAAAGAAAAAAACCTCTTGGCTTTAGCTATATCTATTCTACATAATTTCTGTTTATCTGTCTATTTATCTATGCATATTTCATCAATACTACTGAGATATATATCCTCTCTGGTAGCAATATTTTTAATTTCAGGGAAATAAGTTCCAGTAAATCCTTTCTTGCTTGTCACAAGCCATATTCCCATTGAAGAGTGTCAAACTGTGAATTTTGCATTTGGCAGAGCAGGCACTAACCTGAGACCTTGGGATAAAGAAGGCAATCTTAGGAAACCTAAACATATCTCATGTAATCTAATGACTGGGGAATTACAAGGGTCAATTTCTTGTCATTTTCCTGCCAGAGTCACAGTCTTTAGAAATTTACATAGCTTCTGCAGTAAGTGCAAAAGAACAGTACACATGTGCAATGAGGAAATGATACACACTCTTCCATATAAACTATGGACTACTTTGGAAAATGGAAATGAAAAAGCTGGGGCTTTCAGAATTTTTTTTTTTCATTTGAATATTGAAGTCATTTTTCCTCTTGAAGAATGATCTCTTGGGAAATATTTTGAACTGTATTTACCAGAAAAAACATATCTTATTTTTATTATTAAAGAAAAAAGAGGCTCCCTTACTTTAATGATGAGAAAACAGCTCTTGTATTATCCAAATGCATTTAATATGCAAAAATATTCAAAGAGCCTGCTAGCAGTACAGATTACCATAAATTAGTAGATTTGAAAGAAGAAATGCATTGATTTGATGCTTGCAAATATGCAATCGATTTATAGGAACTGAGCAACTTGATGCTTATGCTTATATTCTCTGTGCCTTGTAATTCTAAACAGATATTCTGTTTGTACCATATAGCAAGAATACATAATTATCTTTCCTATTATGATAACTTTTGGCATTTCAATAGTACTAAAATGATGAAAATACATTTTCCCTCATTTTATGGTAATAATAAAATGATTACCAATACAAATATGATAGAATATTTTAATTTTCATGCACCACATGATGAATCAGAAGCCAACATTGTTGGTTTTTTCCCTATTATTGCATGAGAATTTTAAGTCACAGATGTCTAAAGTCAGTGACGGATTGAAAGAGTATGAACAGGAAAATGTGTCAAGTAGAATTATGATTTTTTTCAGGTTACAATAGAATTACAAGGTAGAAACACTCTGGACAAAGGATAAAGAGACTGTGTTCTATTAAAAATGGGTTCTGTGATCTTTAGAAAATAAATCGTGTTTCCTAAAACTCAGTTCATTTAACTGCAAAATGTTAGCTTTCAAAATGATAGTTTCAAAGAAATGAATATTATGGTATTTTTTAGATATAAAATGTAATTTATAATAATTTAATGAAATATAAACAATGCAACTGCAATCAACTCTTAACCTTTATTCTCCTTCATTTTTCCATTACTCCACCTTATATGCTTGTTTTTCTTCTACTATTACTCAGTATATATAATTAAAAACTTTTTCATAATACCCAACAGGAGCAATCTGATGCCATTTTTTCTCAGTTTAAAAATCCTTATTGAGTAGAATTTTGTGTTTTTTTTCCCCACATGGTAGTTCATGTTGAAAAAATTCATTGAAAATTTCAACTTCAATATAAATACTGATGTGAAAGTGAGAATAAGTTCAAATAATTTCTATTTTTAGTGGATTAGGTTATTTATCAAAGCTCAGTTCATTCATTTAACAAATTATTTTTGGACACATTCTATATTTATATTCAGAAAATTAAGTAGATTTTTTGTAGAAAAACGTTTATATATAAGAAATATCTTTGAGTAGCCAACAGTGTATAATGGGAATGATAATTTGATATCAGGCAGGTTTATGAGAAATGAATGTGAACACTGATCACTAGCCACTGAAGTCAATAAGAAATACTGAGGAATCAGAATAAGAGTTTTTCATAAAAACACAATGATTATATAAAGGAAATATAAAGAAAGAAAGTTACTGCGTTTCTTAGAGCTTCTTCATTACCAGGAACAAAAGCTTACTCCAGTGAGCTTAAGACAAATAGAAAGTTTGTTGGAAGGTTACAGAAGAGTCAAAGAGAGTCTGAGAACAAAGTTCAGCCTGGCTTTACCATGTCATTAGTTAAGGAACTGGCAAAATTTCAGGAACCAGAGTCATTTTTCTCTGAGCGTTGTTTCTTTTATCTGAGGCTGTCTTGTCCCATTGCCCCTCCTTCTTAATCGATCTTGTTCCTTCCTTTGTAGCACTTACATCCCTGTGTTGTCTCTTACAGTGCATATTATCAGTGGTAACTTTTGTGTTTGCATTCCTAACTCTTGGGAACAAGTGTTTCCATTGTGTCTGTTTTGAGCTGAATGTCTATCCTTGGGTTAAACAGTTTTTGTTAGGCAGTTGTGTCAAGTAGCCCAGAGTTTGCTCTGAAAACAGTCCTTGAGAAGAAGCATTACATGGAGATAAAATGATAATGGACTTAGTTTAAAAAGAAAAGGAATTGCCAGATAGTAAAGTAAAAGTGAAAGTCATTAAGTCCTGTCTGACTCTTTGCAAAGACTGTACCCTGCCAGGATCCCCTGTCAATGGGATTTCACAAGCAAGAGTACTGGAGGGTGTAGCTATTTCCTTCTGTAGAGGATCTTCCCAACCTAGGGATGGAACCTGTGTATCCTGTATTGACAGGCAAATTTTTTCCATTTGAGTCATCAGGGAGGTCCAGCTAGAAAGTAAGATGGGAAAGTAAATAACGTATGACTGATAATATGATATTCTTTTATCTTATTAGGATGTAAGGATATAAGCATATGTCTGATTGAAATTGGTATCAAGTCTCTATGTGAGTTGTGTTAGAGTTGGGGAACAAGAAATATTTACTGAGTATAACTTATGTTAACTTGAACTGAATTACACTGAATAAGAAATTCTTATTTTGCTTTAACTGTTCCTTTGTTTGTCTGTTTTAATCAGAGAGATTGCAGTTTAAGACATCACCTGACTTTTGGGACCTGATTCAAGTCTCTTCCAAATGGTGACGAAAACACATATGAAAATGAAACCCTGAACAGCAATACTAAGAATTCAGTTGGGGAAAATCAAGTTACTGCCAGTGTTTAGAAGGAACTTTTATTACTAGAATGAATCACCTGGATCGGTGCATTCCATTTGTCTGCTCTGCTACAACAAACACAAATAATAATTCCTGATCTACATATATCAATAATTAAAAGGTTACAGACAGACAGGCAAAAGTGAACTGAAAACTGTTATGCTGTTTGTTCACTGCATGATTTTTCCGTTTTGTCACATCCAGAATGTTTTCCCTATTAGTCTTTTTATTTTCTATATATTCCAATTTGCCATGTGGCAGAAGCACAAACTTATATTCTAAGACTTATAGGTGTTACCTAGTGCATTTATAGAGGCAGAAAGAATCCCAGTTCCAGGGTAAATTTTATGTTCAGTTCAGTTCAGTCACTCAGTCGTGTCCGACTCTTTGTGACCCCATGAATCGCAGCACACCAGGCCTCCCTGTTCATCACCATCTCCCGGAGTTCACTCAGACTCACGCCCATCGAGTCCATGATGCCATCCAGCCATCTCACTCTTGGTCGTCCCCTTCTCCTCCTGCCCCAATCTCTCCCAGCATCAGTCTTTTCCAATGAGTCAACTCTTTGCATGAGGTGGCCAAAGTACTGGAGTTTCAGCTTTAGCATCATTCCTGCCAAAGAAATCCCAGGGTTGATCGCCTTCAGAGTGGACTGGTTGGATCTCCTTGCAGTCCAAGGGACTTTCAAGAGTCTTCTCCAACACTACAGTTCAAAAGCATCAATTCGGCGCTCAGCCTTCTTCACAGTCCAAGTCTCACATCCGTATATGACCACAGGAAAAACCATAGCCTTGACTAGATGGACTTTAATCGGCAAAGTAATGTCTCTGCTTTTGAATATACTAGATAGTATATTCAACCTAGATAGGTTGGTCATAACTTTTCTTCCAAGGAGTAAGTGTCTTTTAATTTCATGGCTGCAGTCACCATCTGCAGTGATTTTGGAGCCCCCCAAAATAAAGTCTGACACTGTTTCCACTGTTTCCCCATCTATTTCCCATGAAGTGATGGGACCGTATGCCACGATCTTTGTTTTCTGAATGTTGAGCTTTAAGCCAGCTTTTTCACTCTCCTCTTTCACTTTCATCAAGAGGGTTTTTAGGTCCTCTTCACTTTCTGCCTTAAGTGTGGATTCATCTGCATATCTGAGGTTATTAATATTTCTCCTGGCAATCTTGATTCCAGCTTGTGTTTCTTCCAGTCCAGCGTTTCTCATGATGTACTCTGTTATAGCTTTTTATTTACATGATATATCTATAGCAGATATATTTACACAGATCAGGTAGTCAACGAATGTACAAATCCCATCTTATATCAGGGCCAACCTGATATTTTTTTGACAGTAGGAACTGAAATAGGAACAAAATGCAGCCACCAACTGACCTGAGACATTATACCTTGTAAGAAAAAATGTTCAGCAGCCAATAAGGCAAAGAATGGATTAAGGGAGATTAAATTATTATTAATTAAGACACATGCAAAAAAATGATGTGAGCACATTTCTGACAATACAAATGCATACATTTGATTTATTATGCTTATGGTCCTCAATGTATAAAATAATAAGAAATAGAAAGCAATAGAAATATATACAAGAGAAATATAAGATAATAAAAAATAACATAACATATAGTTTATAAAATTCTTTTTAAAGTTGTAAAACTTGTAGAAATATATTTATACTCCTATATATAAACAATAAATGAGAGAGAAAGAAAAATACATAGTACAAAGTTTGAGATGAAACTAAAACTATAAAGAAAGAAAAGAGAAAAATATGACAAAGCTATGAAAATGACCATGCTAATATTTTAAAAAATAAATATATAAAACACTAGATTTCTATTAAACTGCAAAAGTAAAATGATTCCATGATGATCTGGACATATATGCTTAATACATTATCTTTTAGCTTTTCTAGATTTTTTTAAATGAAATGAGAACAATAAAAAATAACTCACAAGAACTCCAAAAATTATTATGCATAATCCATATAGCAAGAATCTGAGAAATATTTTCTTTGAAGAACAGTATATTCATATCAAAGTTGGCAAAAGCCTTTTTCATATCAAAGTTGGCAAAAGGCTTTTTGCCCAGATTAGAAATAACTGTCTTAAGGCACAACACCAATTGTACAGATTGAGAGAAAATCCAGCACAACATGTAAATATTCCTTGAATGTTAATAAAAAGCATATATAATAATACATTTCCCAAATGCCTCTAAAATTAGACTGGTTGGATAGGGAAGAAAAAGAGTCCTAAGACATATGAGAGAAAAGTGGAGAGACAGTTTTCAACCTTATGATAAATTTTGTCATATTTGCCATTATCAGTATATAGAGGAGCAAGGTTTATTGCTTTCTTATCTGGACCAGTCAGTGGAGGCAAGGAATTAGATGCTGCCTAGTCTGGCTTTGGAGGGAATGATGCTAAAGCTGAAACTCCAGTACTTTGGCTACCTCATGAGAAGAGTTGACTCATTGGAAAAGACTCCAATGCTGGGAGGCATCGGGGGCAGGAGGAGAAGGGAACAATAGAGGATGGGATGGCTGGATGGCATCACGGACTTGATGGATATGAGTTTGAGTGAACTCCAGGAGTTGGTGATGGACAGGAAGGCCTGGCGTGCTGCAGTTCATGGGGTCGCAAAGAGTCGGACACGACTGAGCGACAGAACTGAACTGAACTGAGTCTGTCTTGATTCCAATGCTTGCTAATATGTGGCAGATTCAACATCAAGCTTCACAAACAGCAAAGACAGAGTGGGATAGTTACTCAGAGGACTCTCAAGCTTCTCTTACAGGTAGAAAGTGGAATGGGAAATTATTGGGTCACAGTGACAAGATTCTTTATTAATACAAATATATGTTTCTATTAAGATGGTTTTTACATTCTTTTATTTCTTTTTACAATTTATTGATTATAGTATCTAGTCTAAATAGACTAGTAGACCACCTCATCTCTAAAGTGAAAAGATTTTTGGTTTCCTGTAAAGTGGACAATCCTAGGGGCTGCTTTGGTAACTCAATTGGTAGAGAATCTGTCTGCAATGCTGAAGACCCAGGTTTGATTACTGGGTCGGGAAGAGCCCCTGGAGAAAGGTTAGGCTACCCACTCAATATTCATGGGCTTCCCTGGTGACTCAGATGGTAAAGAATCCACTTGCAATGTGGGAGACCTGGGTTCAATCCCTGGGTTGGGAAGATCCCTTGGAGGAGAGCATGGCAACCGACTCCAGTATTCTTGTCTGGAGAATCCCCACTGACAGAGGAGCCCAGCAGACTATAGTCCATGGGGTTACAAAGAGTTGGACATGATGGACTGACTAAGCACATGCACACAGATAATCCTAGACCACAAAGGCTCAACACTCAACAGGAATCTATTCATAGGGTAAAAGGAATTGTTCTGCCACAGCTTGGCTCTGTTCTCCTTAGGCTGATGTTTGTAGTTTTGTCTTTAAAACATTTTTAGTACATTTTTTATTTTGTAAAAATTCTATTGATTTTATATCTATTGAAATTATACTTCTAATATGTTATCCCATGCAGGTTAATATCTAAAGAAGAAAATTTTGTTCCAAAAAAAAAGAATTATGGTTATGTGCTAATGTCCACAATATTCACAGTTCTCATCTATGATCCATATTATCCAAGTGAAGTTGGAGTTAAAGAAGTTCAGAATAACCCCTTGAGGCCTCATTTAAAATACTAACTGGAAAACAATGTCATGCAAGTTTGGGGTGCTGGCTTATGGAATGAGGTACATGATGATGTATGATGCTATTTGTATCTTCTATTGTCTGAATACCAGGATCTGAAAACAAAGATAAATATAAAAATAGTTCATCTCAATATAAGTAGAATTACATATGATTTTATCTTATTACAATGAAAATTCCATGAGCAGAGGAGCCTGGTTGGCTGCAAACCATGGGTCCCCAAAGAGTCAGACATGAGCAACTGAGCATGTGCACATGCACACACACACAATGAGAAATTTAAAGAGTAAAAAATGGCACTAAAATAACTAAATTTGTACACTATTTGAAATTTGAATTTGACAGAAAAATTAGTGTTACTGTACAGATTGGCCTTAAAAGGTAGTTGCTCACAGCACTGTGTAGAGAAAAGAAAGACAAATTACAATTTTCAAAATATTTATGAGGAAACAGAATAAGTTATATCAAACCATTACACTCAGTGCAATATATCAAAGTTGTTTTAGAACCACCTCTTTCATATCTGAATGTTTCAGGATAAGGCACAATGATAGAAACTCTTCCTAGACTACTGCATCCCAAAATAAGACCTCTGGCAATTCCGGGAAACCTGTAGTTTACAAAATGTGATAACCTTCTCTCAGAGACTTTGCTTACCAACTTCTCTAAAATCACTGCAAATAAACACAGCCCCCAATATTCTCTATGTGCCATTCCTTGAATTCTACCTTTGGAGTCATTACTGAGGCTCTGCCAAGGCAGTGTTTATCCTGTTTGTGACACTTGTAATACATCTGACTTTATATTATCAACAGGTTTTCCTGGGTCTCTGAGCAAATATCCAAAATGGCTCTGAATCAGTATATATTGCATGAGATCATGATGGAAATTGCATGTATTGTGTGAATGACCACCAAGCTCATTTACAAGTAGTTCAATGTTAATATTAATGATACTTTCTTTGAAAATGAAAAAATACAAAAGAAATAGATTGCTGGGACAATTCTACACAATGAGAGATGGACGGTCCCGGGAAACCAGGATACATGGTCATTTTAAATATAACACCTAATGTAGCATTTGTCATTTTCCTTCCTTCCCAAACTTAGAGCACTGTGATATGTTCACATAAAGGGATAAGAGAGTCTGAGTCACATACTGAATGTGACATGGAGATATACATTGTGCAATCTAAGTGACTCATAACATTAAATTATCAGAAAAATAATATAATATCTGAAACTTGAATTCATTGACTGACAAACAGTGTTATCTTCATACTTGTCCCTAAAAGGGGCTACAAATTGCATTTTATTGAACTGGCTGAGGTAATTTATCTGAATATCAAGAAGAAATATAGTTGCTGTTCAACAGTGAAGACACAGAATATTATATTTGTAACCAAGAAATCAAGAGTATCTTGGATTTTTGCCAGTCAAGCTCTAAGTATGTCTGTTTAAGCTACACATTTCAGGTCTAAGAAAATAAACATCAGATGAAATCACTTAACTCATAGAGGTGGCCTTTCATTAAAATCCAGGTATACCAGATTCCCCTAAGTTCCCATACTGAATATGGGACCACATCTTTTGGTTGGACAGTAGTAACTGGAATGACTTCAGAACAAATGTTCTCTTACACTCGAAGATTATTGGTAAATCTCTATCCCTAGTAGCATAGTTATCAAATAAATGGTATTGGACCCTGTTATGAATGACTGTGAGAATACTTAGTGACTGTCCTCATATATTAAGGGTCTTTTTAAATATTACCCTCTTCCCTTTGATCATTTGCCTTTGGATCTTTGTTTTAACTTAGGCATGGGAATTGTTTGAAGGGCCACTGTGTTTGATCATGGTGACTCAATTCAGGCCTCCCCATGAATACGATTTGGTCATGGTTATACAAAGAGCTAGTGCCTTAAAATGCTGTCCAACCACTTCCAACTGAAGTTTCCCATCAGTTCAGTTCAGTTCAGTTGCTCAATCCTGTCCAACTCTTTGCGACCCCATGAATTGCAGCACACCAGGCCTCCCTGTCCATCACCATCTCCTGGAGTTCACTGAGACTCACATTCATTGAGTCAGTGATGCCATCCAGCCATCTCATCCTCTGTTGTCCCCTTCTCCTCCTGCCCCCAATCCTTCCCAGCATCAGAGTCTTTTCCAATGAGTCATCTCTTCTCATGAGATTGCCAAAGTACTGGAGTTTCAGCTTTAGCATCATTCCTTCCAAAGAACACCCAGGGCTGATCTCCTTTAGAATGGACTGGTTGGATCTCCTTGTAGTCCAAGGGACTCTCAAGAGTCTTCTCCAACACCACAGTTCAAAAGCATCAATTCTTCGGTGCTCAGCCTTCTTCACAGTCCAACTCTCACATCCATACATGAGTCATATCTAATGATAATGATGATATATATATATATATATATATATATAATTAATATATTATATGTAATATATCCATTATCTATTATAGTAACAACATACATCATCTTTTGATAGTTAAATGCAGCTTTTTGGCTTAAACTATCCTGGGATTCCATATTGCATTGATTTCTGAAACCCTATCTTAAGCACAGAGCATTGACATTCATGCTTGGACTAGTCAGAGCATCCCATACTACTTTTGAACTAACTCCTCGCTGTCTTATCAATGCATTTCTTTTCCTTTGTTTCCTTTAATCATAATCATTGGCTTGTAACATACTCTCATCATTGACCTATATAAATATTTCCATTTAAACATTTATTTACTGCAGGAGGGCCTAGAGGAGCCATCCCACGTTAAATGTCAGGAAGGGCAGCAGTGAGGAGATACCCCTCATCCAAGGTAAAAAGCAGTGGCTGCGCTTTGCTGGAGCAGCCATGAAGAGATACCCCACGCCCAAGGTAAGATAAACCCAAGTAAGATGGTAGGTATTGCAAGAGGGCATCAGGGGGCAGACACACTGAAACCATACTCACAGAAAACTAGACAATCTAGTCACACTAGGACCACAGCCTTGGTTAACTCAGTGAAACTAAGCCATGCCCACAGGGCAACCCAAGATGGGCGGGTCATGGTGGAGAGGTCTGACAGAATGTGGTCCACTGGAGAAGGGAATGGCAAACCACTTCAGTATTCTTGCCTTGAGAACCTCATGAACGGTTGAAAAGGCAAAATGATAGGATACCAAAAGAGAAACTCCCCAGGTTGGTAGGTGCCTAATATGCTACTGGAGATAAGTGGAGAAATAACTCCAGAAAGAATGAAGAGATAAAGCCAAAGCAAAAACAATACCCAGCTGTGGATGTGACTGGTGATAGAAGCAAGATCCAATGCTGTAAAGAGAAATATTGCATAGGAACCTGGAATGTCAGGTCCATGAATCAAGGCAAATTGGAAGTGGTCAAACAAGAGATGGCAAGGGTGAACACTGACCTTCTAGGAATCAGCAAACTAAAATGGACTGTAATGGGTGAATTTAACTCAGATGACCATTATATCTACTACTGCGGGCAGGAATCCCTCAGAAGAAATGGAGTAGCCATCATGGTCAACAAAAGAGTCCAAAATGCAGTAATTGGATGCAATCTCAAAAATGACAGAATGATTTCTGTTCATCTCCAAGGCAAACCATTCAATATCACAGTAATCCAAGCCTATGCCCCAACCAGTAACGCTGAAGAAGTTGAAGTTGAACAGTTCTATGAAGACCTACAAGACCTTTTAGAACTAACACCCAAAAAAGATGTCCTTTTCATTATAGGAGACTGGAATACAAATGTAGGAAGTCAAGAAACACCTGGAGTAACAGGCAAATTTGGCCTTGGAATGTGGAATGAAGCAGGGCAAAGACTAATAGAGTTTTGCCAAGAAAATGCACTGGTCATAGCAAACACCCTCTTCCAACAAGACAAGAGAAGACTCTACACATGGACCTCACCAGATGGTCAACACTGAAATCAGATTGATTATCTTCTATGGAGCCAAATATGGAGAAGCTCTATACAGTCAACAAAAATAAGACCAGGAGCTGACTGTGGCTCAGATCATGAACTCCTTATTACCAAATTCAGACTTAAATTGAAGAAAGTAGGGAGAACCACTAGACCATTCAGGTATGACCTAAATCAAATCCCTTATGATTATACAGTGGAAGTGAGAAATAGATTTAAGGGACTAGATCTGATAGATAGAGTGCCTGATGAACGATGGAATGAGGTTTGTGACATTGTACAGGAGACAAGGATCAAGACCATCCCCATCGAAAAGAAATGCAAAAAAGCACAATGGCTGTCTGGGGAGGCCTTACAAATAGCTGTGAAAAAGAGAAGTGAAAAGCAAAGGAGAAAAGGAAAGATATAAGCATCTGAAAGAAGAGTTCCAAAGAATAGCAAGGAGAGATAAGAAAGCCTTCTTCAGTGATCAATGCAAAGAAATAGAGGAAAAGAACAGAATGAGAAAGACTAGAGATCTCTTCAAGAAAATTAGAGACACCAAGGGAATATTTCATGCAAAGATGGGCTCGATAAAGGACAGCAATTGTATGGACCTAACAGAAGCAGAAGATATTAAGAAGAGATGGCTAGAATACACAGAAAAACTGTACAAAAAGATCTTCATGACCCAGATAATCATGATGGTGTGATCACTCATCTAGAGCCAGACATCTTGGAATGTGAAGTCAAGTGGGCCTTAGAAAGCATCACTACGAACAAAGCTAGTGGAGGAGATGGAATTCCAGTTGAGCTGTTTCAAATCCTGAAAGATGATACTGTGATAGTGCTGCACTCAATATGCCAGCAAATTTGAAAAACTCAGCAGTGGCCGCAGGACTGGAAAAGGTCAGTTTTCATTCCAATCCCAAAGAAAGGCAATGCCAAAGAATGCTCAAACTACCGCACAATTGCACTCATCTCACATGCTAGTAAAGTAATGCTAAAAATTCTCCAAGCCACGCTTCAGCAATACATGAACCATGAACTCCCTGATGTTCAAGCTGGTTTTAGAAAAGGCAGAGGAACCAGAGGTCAAACTGCCAACATTCACTGGATCATGGAAAAAGCAAGTGAGTTCCAGAAAAACATCTATTTCTGCTTTATTGACTATGCTAAAGCCTTTGACTGTGTGGATCACAGTAAACTGTGGAAAATTCTGAGAGAGATGGGAATACCAGACCATCTGAACTGCCTCTTGAGAAATCTGTATGCAGGTCAAGAAGCAACAGTTAGAACTAGACATGGAACAACAGGCTGGTTCCAGATAGGAAAAAGGAGTATGTCAAGGCTGTTTATTGTCACCCTGCTTATTTAACTTACATGCAGAGTGCATCACGAGAAACTCTGGACTGGAAGAACCACAAGCTGGAATCAAGATTTCGGGGAGAAATATCAATCACCTCAGATATGCAGATGACACTACCCTTATGGCAGAAAGTGAAGAGGAGCTTAAAAGCCTCTTGATGAAAGTGAAAGAGAAGAGTGAAAAAGTTGGCTTAAAGCTCAACATTTAGAAAATGAAGATCATGGCATCAGGTCTCATCACTTCATGGGACATAGCTGGGGAAACAGTGGAAATGAAACAGTGTCAGACTATTTTGGGGGACTCCAAAATCACTGCAGATGGTGACTGCAGCCATGAAATTAAAAGACACTTACTCCTTGGAAGAAAAATTATGATCAACCTAGATAGCATATTCAAAAGCAGAGACATTACTTTGCTGACTATGGTCCGTCTAGTCAAGGCTATGGTTTTCCCAGTAGCCATGTATGGATGTGAGAGTTGGACTGTGAAAAAGGTTGAGCACTGAAGAATTGATGCCTTTGAACTGTGGTGTTGGAGAAGACTCTTGAGAGTCCCTTTGACTGCAAGGAGATCCAACCAGTCCACTCTGAAGGAGATCAGCCCTGGGATTTCTTTGGAAGGAATGATGCTAAAGCTGAAACTCCAGTACTTTCGCCACCTCATGCGGAGAGTTGATTCATTGGTAAAGACTCTGATGCTGGGAGAGATTGGGGGCAGTAGGAGAAGGTGATGACAGAGGATGAGATGGCTGGATGGCATCACCGACTTAATGGACGTGGGTATGAGTGAACTCCGGGAGTTGGTGATGGACAGGGAGGCTTGGCGTGCTGCGATTCATGGGGTCGCAGAGCCGGACATGACTGAGCGACTGAACTGAACTGAAGGATATCAGTGAAACTACTACCCTATTAAAATAAAAATATTACTTTGACAACAACTTATATCTACTGTTTGGTTTTTTTCCTTTCCTTCATCCAAAATGAAACAACAACTATCCTATTTCTCAAATGGGCTGAAGGAAATTTTCTCACAGCCTTGTCTGATATCATGTTTGCGAACATTTGAGCTGAGTGCAACTTCACAGGTTTTTGGATTTTTTCTTCCTGACATTGTAGATTTTGATTTTTAAATTCAATCAGTACAAACAATCTTTGAAAAGGTTTTATTAAGCCTATAACAAAATTTAGTAAATTCAAATTGCTTAAAGTTTGAATTGAATCTATAAGTTCTATTAGTATATCCATATTTATTAATTCAAACTGAAGTAAAATTATGTGCTTCCCTTAGTGACTTTAATATCATCAGAAATATTCACAGGTGATCCTTAAGACTTAACCAACATATATTAGCACACTTTTACAATTATCACTTTTTTGTTTATTATTATCATTTGTATGTAAGCTTTATGCTCTGCAGGCTTTCCTGGTGGCTCAGACAGTAAAGAATCTGTCTGCAATGGAGGAAACCTGGGTTTGATCCCTGGGTAGGGAAGATCACGTGGAGAAGAAAATGACTACCCATGCCAGTATTTTTGCCTTGAAGAGTTAGATGGACAGAAAAGCCTGGTGAGCTACAGACCATAGAGTCACAAAGAGTTGGATGCGATTCAGTGATTAACACACACACACACACACACACACATACACACAAACACCTGTTCTTCAAATGACTTGAGGGACATGTCAAGATCTGATTCTTATTATAGGTAAGGAGGCAGCAGGGGGTTGGGCGTGGAATACAAAGTGAATTTCTGTCTTATGCAGAGGAACTGCTTCTGACAATATCAGTACTGGCTCTTCTGGCAAAGCAGAAACAATTTTACTAGACAGGTGAAAATCAAGCTAATCCTGTGGCCTGATGAGTTTTTGGAGTCTAGATATAGAGTCAACAGAATAACATAAATTATTACAATTCTACTTCTCAGAATTCCACTTTTCCATCAGTGTCCTAAATTTCAACTAGTGGATTTGGTGGGCTGAAAATACAATCTTGGTTGTAATTCAGTAACTAAGAGAGCAGATTTGATGTCTGAACTTTAGTAGCTTATGAAGATATGAGTTTTTAAAGACTTCATAAAATTTCTGTTTTCCTGACTATGCATTTAGGCAAGAACTTAAACCTCCTTACTTGACAATGCTTAAAACAAACAAACAGACTCTGTAGTACAATTAGAGCATCCAAACCCATTTCTGACATCTTTCTATCCCACATGACCTCCATTAACATCTAAAATAGTAGTTAGCCAGTCTGCCAAAGTGGATTCTGTGAGAGGCATTTCAATGTAGGTGACCACCAGTGATAATATAAATTGGCAGCTGGTGCCAGAATCCCATTTTTCAGTGGTAACAAACCTTTTGTACAGCAAAGGAAACAACCAACAAAATGAAAAGGCCACCAAGGAAATGGCTACCCACTCCAGTATTCTTGCCTGGGAAATCCCATGGACAGAGGAGCTTGGTAGGCTACAGTCCATGGGGTGGCAAAAGAGTTGGATACAACTTAGTGGCCTTACAACAACAATTTGGAAACCATGTATCTGATATGGATTAATATCCAAAGTATATAAGAGACTCACACAATCAACAGCAAAACAAACAAAACACCCAGTTACAAATTGGGCAAGGACTTGGGTAGATCAGTAGACATTCCTCCAAAAAAAGAAATACAAATGGACAATATACATGAAAAGGTGTTCAACATTGCTAACTCTCATGAGATTACAAATCAAAATCACAATGAAATATCATCTCATACCTGTTAGAATGGCTGTCATCAAAATGACAAAAGATAAGTGTTGGTGAGTATGTGGGGAAACGAACTGTTGTACATTGTAGGTAGGAATGTAAAATGGTGCAGCTGCTATGGAAAACATTATGAAGTATTCAAAAAATTAAAAGTAAAATTATCATATAATCCAGAAATCTCAATTCTGGGTCTATCCAAAAGAACTGAAATCCTTATATTGAAGTGTATTTGTTCCCCATATTTATTGAAGCATTATCTACAATGACCAAGATATGGAAACAATGTAAATATTCATCCATGGATGAATGGATAAAGAAAATACTGTATACAATGGGATATTACTCAACCCTGAGAAAGAAGGGAAGTCTTGTCATATGCAATAACTTGGATAGAATTGGAGACTCTTAGGCTAAGCATGAAAGTGAAGTTGCTCAGTCGTGTCCGACTCTTTGTGACCCCGTGGACTGTAGCCCACCAGGCTCCTCTGTCCATGGGATTCTCCAGGCAATACTGGAGTGGGTAACCATTTCCTTCTCCAGGGGATCTTCCCAACCCAGGGATTGAACCCAGGTCTCTTGCATTGCAGGCAGACACTTTTAATCCAGTAGTATTGCATGATTTTATTTATACGAGATAGCTAAAAGAGTCAAACTCATACAAGCAAACTAGCATGATGTTTGGCCAGGGGATGAGGGAAGTCATTCAAATAAGTTCTAGAGATCTGATGTACATTATAGTACCTATAGTTAGCAATTACATACTGTATACTTAAAACTGTATTAAGAGGGCAGATGTCATATTCAGTGTTCTTACCACAAGAAAAGGGGGATGGAAGAAATTTTAGTAGATGATAGATATGTTTATTAACTTGATAGTGGTGATAGTTTCATGGCTATATGCATATCTCCAAATTCATCAAAGTGTAAACATTAAATATGTCCTGGTGTTATGCATGAAAAAATACCTTTCAAAAAAGGTTTTTCAAAAGATAAAAGCCCTTAAAACAAACAGGGCACATAGCCTGCCCCAAAATCCCATCTTAAAATTATTGTCACTTTTTGCTTGCTGTTGCTTTCTGAAAATCTCATTAGTGCAGTGAAAACATCCTAATCTATCTCTGACACCCTTGCATCCCCTGTGATCTCCATTAACATATAAAACAGCAAGAAGTAATATTTTATTCACTTTTGATTATTAGAAATATGCCAAATACAATACTGATTTTGTCCAAAATTATAGGACATGGAGCTAACCTTGAGAACACATCCAGAAAAAAAAAAATGAGTTTGGTAATATTCTACGGAATTTAAAGCAATTGGGTTGTATTCTGTAATATTTTAAAATGTCAATATCATGAAAAATTTAAAAGTGCAGAAAAACCACTCCAATTTAAAGGAGACTGAAGAGATATGAAAACTAAATTCAGTGCACACTCATAAACTGAGTTGGATAATCAAGTGAGCCAATGTTTTAAAAAAGACATCATTGAGTAATTGACAAGAATAATATTAGTGAATTATATAAATAATGGGTTTCCCAGGTGGTGCAGTGGTAAGAAAATGTGCCTGCCAGTGCAGGATATACAAGAGATCTGGATTCTATCCCTGGGTTGGGAAGATTCCCTGGAGGGAGGAAATGGCTGCCCATTCCATTATTCTTGCCTGGAGAATCCCAAGGACAGAGGATCCTCGTGGGCTACAGTCCATGGGGTTGCAAAAAGTTGGATAAAACTGAGCACCAATGTACACATATAAATAATAATAAATGTTAACTTTGCTGAATTAGAAAATTGTACTGTAGTTATGCAAGTAACTAATTTTGTTCAGGAAATACTCACTGAATTTTTGGAGTAAAAATTACATCTGCAACATTCTCAAATAATTTGCCAAAAATTACATATGAATGTGTATGTTTATGCATGTAATATATAAACAGATGTATGTCTTCTGTTATATGTGTGATAGAGTATTTACATTGCTTTAGCCTCAGACTTTGGGAGGCTGAGTAGCTAAATGCTTATTTCTATATAGAATATCTATATACATGTGCACAGGTGTGCACACACACTGACACCCACATAATATGATGTAAATGTGTCAAAATGTAAACATTCAGTGAAGCTATTTGAGGAAGATGTGGAGAATTTTATTAAATGCATACACATTTTCTATAAATTTTGTTATTAAAATGAAAAGTAAAAAAAAATTAATACTTCCTATTAAACTTATGCTTACATGTTCATTGAACATGTAATAGTCTCTTAGCATTGTTTAAGAAAGGGCTTCCCTGATGGCTCAGTGGTAAAGAATCTGCGTGCAATGCAAAAGATGTTTGGCATCCCTGGGTTGGGAAGATCTCCTGGAGAAAGAAAAGACAACCAACTCCAATATTCTAGCCTGGGGAATCCCATGGACAGAGGAGCCTGGTGGGCTACAGTCCATGGCGTCGCAAAAGAGTCAGACATGATTTAGCGACAGACTTTCACCTTTAAAAAAATTGTTTAAGGAAATGCTTTTCAAGGAAGATGTCTATGAAGTAGCAATCGTTTGGGGGCCAAAAAATGCAGGATGATTTGGAAGTGCTGTCAGCCCTGAGAGAGAGACCAAATGGCGCGACAGGATTCTTACCAACAAGGGTTTGGGAGGCTGCCAGTCTGTCAGCATTGCTTTGCTCCAGTGCAGCTTTACAAGCCTGAGTGTATACACAGGCTGGTTAACAGCAGGAGATGACCTACAGGAATGGCTGGCAGCAACTGTAACATACGACCTCGGACTATGTGACACAAAAGGAAATGCCTGTAAAACAGCATTAGCCAAGTGACCAAGTTAGTGAATGACAGTCAGATAGCAGGTGGCTGGGTTTGGGCAAAGCGAAGACATCAGGAAATCTCAAGATAAAAAGAGAAGAGCAGAAAGAATCGTAATTTTTACATGGACATAAAGCTGAAAGAATGAGAGAAAGCAGATTAAATAGTTTAGCCTACTTATTCCAATTCATTAAGTGTATCATCACCAGAATACTGTTGAACCAGAGACAGGAAATATGAATTTATAAATGTAAAAATGCACTATAATGGGTAAATTATAAATTTCACTGAAGCCTGACATCTTAAACCTAAAAATATTGGTAATCAGAAAGCTATCTTTGGCAGTAAGAAAAACAATGGAGATCACAGAAAAGATGCTAGCAGTTAGATTCTAAAAGATTGATGGGCAATCTTGTTAGTTTCCAAAGTAAGAAAGTGCATTCAAGGAAGAGAAAAAGGTAAGTTTCGAGACTTACAATCAAAACAAATCAAGGTGCACCTAAAGAATCTCTTCTAGTTTAGTAAGCTTGTGGAAAAAAGAAGAAAAGACTGAAAAAAAAATTGTTTCTGTAAGGATCATGATAAGCTTGCATGTGTGCATGTGCAGTTGCTTGTCGCGTGTGACTCTTTTTGGCCACAACTCTGGACTGCAGCCCATCAAGTGCTTTTCTGTTCAGTTAGATTCTCCAGGCAAGAATACTGGAATGGGTTTCCTCGCCCTGCTCCAGGGATTCTTCCTGACCCAGAGATTGAACCCTTGTGTGCCTTCATGTCCTGCCTTGCAGCTGGATTCTTTAACCACTGAGTCACCTAGGAAGCCCCATGGTGGACTTACATACTACCAAATAAAATGTCAGCCTGTAGCAAGTGGTATGTTGCAGAAGAATATAAATATATAAGGAATTGGTGGCTATACAGAGACTATTTCACAGAAAAATCTATATCATAGATCTGTGACCAAAAGGAGTTCAGTCCTCTTTAATGGCTCACCTGATTGGGCTAGGCTCATACAAGGTAATAACTCTGTCAAAAAGCAACTGATTTAAGACCTTAATTGCATCTGCAAAATCTCTTCACAGCAGCACCTAGGTTAGTGTTCCACTGATTAACTGGGAGAAGGTTTACATACATAAGGAGTGAGGATTTGGAGCTAAATTTGGTTGAATTATGTCTATCTCAAAATTCATTTGTTGAAGTCCTAGTCTTTAGTCCTTCGGAATGTGATCTTATATGGAAATAGGGTTATTGTAGATGAAATTAGTTAAGATGAGGTCATATGACCCCATGGACTGTAGCCCACCAAGCTCTTCTGTCCTTGGAATTCTCCAGGCAAGAATATTGGAGTGAGTTGCCATTCCCTTCTCCAGGGAATCTTCCCAACTTAGGGATTGAACCTGGGTTCCCTGCACTTCAGGGAGATTTTTTATCATCTGAGCCACCAGGGAAGCCCATGAAAGTAGTATAGTCCTCTAATTCAATACCGTTAATGTCCGTAAAAGAGAGAGAAATTTGAATACAGGCATGCACACTAGTGAAGACACCACGTGAATATGAATATGGCTGCCTACAAGTCAAGGAAAGAAATTTCAAATGGAGCTCTCCTCACAGCCATTAGAAGAAAGCTACCCTACTAACACCATGATTTCAGACTTCTAGACCCATGAGAAATTAATCTCTGCTCTTTAAGCTACTCAGTCTGTAGAATTTTCTTACTGCAGTCCTAGCAGGTTAATGCAGAAGACATATTTAAATTCTGCCTACCACCAATGATATTTAAATTATTGTAATTTCTTCCACCACAGTATATTTACATGCAGTTTCCTTTCTCTGCTTTATTCTTCTTCCCACCAGGATACACACTGTTATGTGAAAATAATTTATCAGAGAAGATTAAAAAAAAATCTGTTCCAGGCTAGGTTAGGCCTTCTTACTATATATGATCATAAATTCAAGTACCTGTACTTCATGGCAGTAAACAGTACTGCAATTTTACATTTACTTGTGTGATTATTCTAATGTCTTTCTACTCCAGTACAATAATATTTCATGAAGGTGGTGAAAGTATCTATTTTATTATGCTAAATTTTTTGGTTCTAACAGTACCTGATACTCAGCGATGTTTAATAAATATTTGATAAATATTAAATTAATTATTGGCTAAGAAATAAATGAAGTCAGTTCAGTTCAGTCACTCAGTCGTGTCCTACTCTTTGCGACCCCATGAATCACAGCACGCCAGGCCTCCCTGTTCATCACCATCTCTCAGAGTTCACTCAGGCTCACGTCCATTGAGTCCGTGATGCCATCCAGCCATCTCATCCTCTGTCGTTCCCTTCTCCTCCTGCCCCCAATCCCTCCCAGCATCAGAGTCTTTTCCAATGAGTCAACTCTTCTCATGAGGTGGCCAAAGTACTGAAGTTTCAGCTTTAGCATCATTCCTTCCAAAGAAATTCCAGGGCTGATCTCCTTCAGAATGGACTGGTTGGATCTCCTTGCAGTCCAAGGGACTCTCAAGAGTCTTCTCCAACACCACAGCTCAAAAGCATAATAAATGAATAAAACCTAATTAATCAACCAGATGGACAATTTATGAAGAAGAAGAACTGGGTTAATATGATACTGACTTATGCTTTTGAATCTTAATTTGAGGTACTTATGAGATATAGTGATAGCTGTAAATTAAAGAGTTGAGAAGACATGGCATGCCTAGATTTTAGGCTGCAATTCAGGTCAATAATTTGGAGACAGTATACATGGTTTGCTCTCAAATATGACAAAAGATTTTTTAGAAAGAAAGACACAAAAATTAAAATTGAGAAACACAGGCTGGATTTTTCTCTTAAATTTGTAGATAGTGGATCACTGATGAGCTTAATAATAAGGACTTTACAAAAGTGTCTTCTCAACTCTTTAATTTATAGCTATCACTATATCTCATAAGTACCTCAAATTAAGATTCAAAAGCATAAGTCAGTATCATAGTAACCCAGTTCTTCTTCATAAATTGCCCATCTGGTTGTGTCCAACTATTTGTGATCTCATGGACTATACAGTCTGTGGAATTCTCCAGGCCAGAATACTGGAGTGGGTAGCAGTTCCCTTCTCAAGGGGATTTTCCGAGCCTAGTGATCAAACCCAGGTCTCCTGCATTGCAGGTGGATTCTCTACCAACTGAGCTCTGAGGGAAGCCCTGGAACAGAAGAAATGTAAATCTAAAATAAGGAAATCAAACTTCCAATAACTTAAAGAAAAAAAATGTGGCTTGTTGGTGCACATGAATTTTTAAATAAGATTATTTTTTAATTGAGATATAAGTGACATATGATATTAAATTTCAGGTGTACAACATAATAATTCAATGTGTATATGTGTGAAATAACCACCACAATAGTCTAGTTAATGTTCATGCCACATACTTACAAAATATACTCATCTTTTTGTAATGAACATTTTAAGATCTATTCTCTCAGAAAATTTCAAATATAAAGTACAGTATTATTAACTACAGTCACCATGTTGTACCTTACATCTCCATATCGTATTTGGCTGTGGTGATAGAGAAGACTCTTGAGAGTCCCTTGGACTGTGAGGAGGATAAACCAGTCAGTCCTAAAGGAAATCAACCCTAAATATTGATTGGAAGGACTGATGCTGAAACTGAAGCTCCAATACTTTGGTCATCTGATGTGAAGAACTGACTCACTGGAAAGGTCCCTGATGCTGGGAAAGATTGAAGGTAGGAGGAAAAGGGGATGACAGAGGATGGGATGGTTGGATGGCATCACAGACTTCTTGGACATGAGTGTGAGCAAGCTCTGGGAGTTATTGATGGACAAGGAAGCCTGGCATGCTGCAGTCCATGGGGTCACAGAGTCAGGCACAACTGAGTGACTGAACTGATACTGATACACACACACACACACACACACACACACACACACACACATGTATATCACATTTTCTTTACTCATGCATTGATGGATATGGACGTTTAGATAGGTTGTTTTCAAATCTTGGCAACTTTTTAATAGCCGTATACTGTATCCATGAGAAAAATAGATCCTGAATGCCTTGCTCTCAAATCAGTTTGCCTCTTCCTCCCTTTGAGAGCTCAGCAGAGCAAAGTCTTGTATAAACTTGAAGATGTCATTATCCTGGTATGTTAACAACCTACTTCCTCAAAAGGGAAGCCACTAATAGTTTTACAGCTGTCTTCAAAGTAAAAGCACATATGTGGAATTAAAGATAGGTCTACATTAGGCTAACTCAGGAAGAGAAATGTTACAATTATTTAGTTACTAAATTTCAGGTGTTTTCTTTCTTAGCGTAATCTGCCTGAAATATTACTCTAGTCTGCTTTTTCCTATCTATCTAATCTTTCAAAATCTCTTTTCATCATGTAAAATAAATTATTTTATTTATGAAATAGTAGTAATTGAAATAAATCATAAATCTTTACCAAATTAATATTTATAAAATAAATAAATTATAAACCAATATTTCTCAACCTCCCTCAATCTTCTTAAGATGCTATGTCCTAGTATTGTTAAGAATGTGGCTGACTGAAAACTGGCGACTGTCTCTTTTGGCAGGCAAGTTTTTTTGATTTACTTTAATTAACAAAATCTAACTACTCTGTACTTCTGGCATATAATCTGAAAGTAATTAAATATCCAGTGGCATTGCTAAAATGATTTTCATCTCTTTGTGAAAAAAATTTCTAAGAGGTTACAACAATAAATTGAAAACTAGAATGATATTGAAAACTGCTGCATGTTAGTGATAAGAAATATTTATCCATGAAGATACAATCTAACTGAAAAAAAGTTATTCAACTAATTTAGATACATTTCCAATAAATTTTTCAGTTATTATACTTAAATAAAATTTGTACCATATATATATTCAATTGAATAACATTAATAATTTTAATGATAAAATTAACCAGGTATGGGGGCAAATGAGCACTGAAAGCCTGGTCACAAGAACTTGAAGGTCTCAATTTAAATTTACATACATGTTTGAACTGTGAGACAAAAATGATAGTGTTTAATAAAGGCTTTCAGAAATAACAAGGGAGATCAAACCAATCAATCCTAAAGGAAATAAGTCCTGAATATCCTTTGAAAAGACTGATGCTGAAGCTGAAGCTCCAGTACTTTGGCCACCTGATGCGAAGAGCCAACTCGCTGGAACAAGACCCTGATGCTGGGAAAGATTGAAGGCAGGAGAAGAAGGGCATGACAGACAAGGAGATGGCTGGATGGCATCATCGACTCAATGGACATGAGTTTGAGCAAACTCTGGGAGACAGTGAAGGATAGGGATGCCTGGCATGTTGCAGTCTGTGGTGTCGCAAAGAGTAGGACACAGCTGAGCAACTGAGCAATGAACTATAGAATAAAGAATAAAATTCTGTGGGGGAAGTGAAATATATTAAATTGAAGGAGCAAAAAGAAAACTGTTACTTTTCCTATGTTTTCCTACATCTTTTTCATGATTTTTTAAAAATGGGTGATAGTGTTTGTTTCCATTAACTTTATTTTTAAAAATAATTTTTTAAAATAAACTTGGTTTAAGATATCAATATTTACATATATTTTCATAGAACTTATATCATTTTAAGTATGTAAATATTATAAAATAATTTTTGTATCCATTTTAAAATGCTTGAGAACAGAAAATTTCTTTATTTTTTCCCCAAATGTGGTTCAGCAGAGCATATGTTGCTTATTTTTCTGAAATAAATAATTTTAAAAGTCATCCTATCCTCTGAGTCCTCAGGATCACATCACTATTTTTGTTCTGTGGTATTTTCTCCCCATAGCCTTTGTTATTTTAAGTTAAGTCGACTCATACTTAAGTGCAGAGAAACTAATGAAGCCCTACCCAGTGTTAGTCAGTGTACAAAATGTATGTTACATTGGGGCTTGTTTATTCTAACTACTTTGTATATGTCAGAGTATTCAAATGATGAGGTTGATCTGAGTATGCTTGAGCTCCCTTCTCACCTTATCTGATATAGTGGCTTCAGAATGAAGTGAACACCCTCTTAGCCACATTCAACTAATATTCTGAACTTCCAATCCAAGAGGACAAGAAAAGTTTTTAATACAATCTTCAGCATGTGGTATTACCACAGATGTTTCTGATTTTTACATTTTAATCTTGAAGACTGTCATTCTGTTTGTATCAGTAGCCTCCTTCAGGCTGGCCTTCTAGTCCATCATCCCAAGTTTCTGGGAATTTTAGGAGAGAGTTCAGTTCAGTTCAGTCACTCAGTCCTGTCTGACTCATTGTGACCCCATGGACTGCAGCACATCAGGCTTCCCTGTCCATTACCAACCCCTGGAGCCTGCTCAAATTCATGTCCATTGTATTGGTGATGCCATTCAACCATCTCATCCTCTGTCATTTCCTTCTCCTGCCTTCAGTCTTTCCCAGACTTATAAGTTTTTCCAATGAGTTAGTTCTCATCAGGTGGGCAAAGGATTGGAGCTTCAGCCTAAGTCCTTCCAATGAATATTCAGGACTGATTTTCTTTAGGATTGACTGGTTTGATCTCCTTGGAATGCAAGGGATGCTCAAGAATCTTCTTCAACACCACAGTTCAAAGAATCAATTATTCAGTGCTAAGCTTTCTTTATGGTCCAACTCTTACATCCATACATGACTACTGGAAAAACCATAGCTCTGTCTAGAAAGACCTTTATCCATAAAGTAATGTTTCTGCTTTTAATATACTGTCTAGGTTGCTCATGGGCTTCCCTGATGGCTCAGATGGCAAAGCATCTGCCTGCAATGCGGGAGACCTGGGTTCTGTTCCTGGGTCGAGAAGATCCCCTGGAGAAGGAAATGGCAATCCACTCCAGCACTCTTGCCTGGAAAATCCCATGTACGGAGGAGCCTGATAGGCTACAGTCCATGGGGTCGCAAAGAGTCGGGCACGACTGAGCGACTTCACTTTCACTTCACTTTCAGGTTGCTTATAGCTTTTCTTTCAAGGAGTAAGCATCTTTTAGTTTTGCGGCAGCAGTCATGAGAAACAGTAGGTGTAAATAAAATTTTGGCCAAGTAATAGCACACAAAATCCTTTTAAGAGAAGTGACTATCAACATTTCTCTTCTTTGATCTACTGTAGCTAAATTAGGCAGCCCAAGACCAAACCTACAGTAATTGCCATTTCATTCATTTAATGATCTTTGAATTTAAAGTATCTAGGCATTTTCACTTTCATGCATTGGAGAAGGAAATGGCAACCCACTCCAGTGTTCTTGCCTGGAGAATCCCAGGGATGAGGGAGCCTGGTGGGCTGCTGTCTATGAGGTCACACAGAGTCGGACACGACTGAAGTGACTTAGCAGCAGCAGCAGCAGGCATAATATTCATTTTAAGTTTCCTTCTGGAGGAGAAAAAGATGGTGGAGGAATAGGACGGGGAGACCACTTTCTGCCCCACTATTTCATCAAAAGAACATTTCAACGCTGAGTAAATTCCACAAAACAGCTTCTGAATGCTGGCAGAGGACATCAGGCATCCAGCAAAGCAGATCATTGGCTTCAAAAACAGATAGGAATAAATATAAAAGACAAAAAAGAGACAAAGGAGGTAGCGAGGGAGCCCCGTCCCAGGAAGGGAATCCCATCCCGGGAAGAGACTCTTCAAATGCCTGCATCCGACACTAGCAAGTTAGGGTTGGGCAGGGAGGAGTGGGACGCACCAGCAGCAGTGCTTTCTAAGAATCGGGCTGAGGGAGACGCAGGCTGCAGGGCTTTCCTCGAGAATCGGGTGGTAACGCGGCCAGAATCATATCTGCGCGTGGCCAGAACGAACTAACTTGGACTAGCAAACCAGACTGTGGGATAACTACCATGCGAAATGCTCGAACATAAGACACTGACAGGCCCGTGCACAGAACAAAGGATGGATCGGAAATAGCTGGCTGCAGACCATCCCCCTCTGGTGACAGGCAGCCAGAGCCTTAAGTGCTGGAAAGGGGCAATCGCAGCTCAAGAGAGACATTACCTACCAAATTGCAAGCAGGTTTCTTTGCTAACTAATACTCTCAGGGAATTGGTCACTGGCCGGATCTGTATCCCTCCTTTGCATCTCCCTCTTTTATCCTCCTGTCCACCTCTATCTACTTCCTCCCTCTCCTCTTCCATGTATAACTCTGTGACCACCTCTGAGAGGTCCAGACTGTGGAGCGCACACAAGAAAGTGGTTATGGCCTAGCTTGCTCTCTCCTCTTTTGATTCCACCTCATCCCATTCCAGTCACCTCTAACTACTCCCTCCCTCTTCTCTCCTCCAAGTAACTCAGTGACCCTCAAGGTGGAGAAACCTACATCTTTAACCTAGATGTTTTAACATCAGTGCTGTATAGATGGAGAAGTCATGAGGCTATTGTAAAAATAAATCTGAAAACCAGAATCAGGAGACTTAAGTCCAAATCCTGAGATCATCAGAGAATTCCTGAATACAGGGAACATTATCCAATAGGAGCTCATCAAACGCCTTCATACCCACATTGAAATCGAGCACCACCTAAGGGCCAACAAGTTCCAGAGCAAGACATACCACGCAAATTCTTCAACAACACAAGAACAAGCCCCTGAGCTTCAATATACAGGTAGCTCAAAATACTCCAAAACCATTGACGTCTCATAACCCATTACTAGACACTTCACAGCACTCCAGAGAGAAGAAATCCAGCTCCACCCACCAGAATTCCAACACAAGCCTCCCTAATCAACAAACCTTGACAAGCCACTGATACAACCCCACACACAATGAGGAAGCTCAATAATAAAGAGAACTCCACGAATTCCCAGATTATAGAAAGGCCACCCCATACGCAGCAATAACCAAGATGAAGAGACAGAGGAATACCCAGCAGGTAATGGAACAGGAGAAATGCCCACAAAACCAAACAAAAGAGGAAGAGATAGGAATCTACCTGAGAAAGAATTCCGAATATTGATAGTGAAAATGATCCAAAATCTTGAAATCAAAATGGAATTACAGATAAATAGCCTGGGGTCAAGGATTGAGAAGATGCAAGAAAGGTTTAACAAGGACCTAGAAGAAATAAAAAGAGTCAACATATAATGAATAATGCAATAAATGAGATCAGAAACACTCTGGAGGCAACAAATAGTAGAATATCGGAGGCAGAAGATAGGATTAGTGAAATAGAAGATAGAATGGTAGAAATAAATGAATCAGCAAGGAAAAAAGGAAAATGAATTAAAATAAATGAGGACAACCTCAGAGACCTACAAGACAATATGAAACGTTCCAACATTCGAATTATAGGAGTCCCAGAAGAAGAAGACAAAAAAAAAAAAAAAAAGATCATGAGAAAATATTTGAGGAGATAATAGTTGAAAACTTCCCTAAAATGGGGAAGGACATAATCTCCCAAGTCCAAGAAATCCAGAGAGTGCCAAACAGGATAAACCCAAGGTGAAACACCCCAAGACATATATTAATCAAACTAACAAAGACCAAACACAAAGAACAAATATTAAAAGCAGCGAGGGAAAAACAACAAATAACACACAAGGGGATCCCCATAAGAATAACTGCAGATTTTTCAATAGAAACTCTTCAGGCCAGGAGGGAATGGCAAGACATACTTAAAGTGATGAAAGATAATAACCTTCAGCCAAGACTACTGTACCCAGCAAGGATCTCATTCAAATATGAAGGAGAAATCAAAAGCTTTACAGACAAGCAAAAGCTGAGAGAATTCAGCACCACCAAACCAGCTCTCCAATAAATGCTAAAGGATAGACTTTAGACAGGAAATACAAAAAGGGCGTATAAACTCGAACTCAAAACAATAAAGTAAATGGCAACAGGAGCATACTTATCAATAATTACCTTAAATGTAAATGGGTTGAATGCCCCAACCAAAAGGCAAAGACTGGCTGAATGGATACAAAAACAAGATCTCTATATATGCTGCCTACAAGAGACCCACCTCAAAACAACGGACACATACAGACTGAAAGTGAAGGGCTGGAAAAAAAATATTCCATGCAAATAGAGACCAAAAGAAAGCGGGAGTAGCAATACTCATATCTGATAAAATAGACTTTAAAACAAACGCTGAGAAAAGAGACAAAGAAGGCCACTACATAATGATTAAAGTATCAATCCAAGAAGAAGATATAACAATTATAAATATATATGCACCCAACATAGGAGCACTGCAGTATGTAAGACAAATGCTAACAAGCATGAAAGGGGAAATTAATAATAACACAATAATAGTGGGAGACTTTAATACCCCACTCACACCTATGGACAGATCAACTAAACAGAAAATTAACAAAGAAACACAAACTTTAAATGATACAATAGACCAGTTAGACCTAATTGATATCTATACGACATTTCACCACAAAACAATGAATTTCACCTTTTTCTCAAGTGCACATAGAACCTTTTCCAGGATAGATCACATCCTGGGCCATAAATCTTGATAAATTCAAAAAAAAATGAAATTATTCCAAGCATCTTCTGTGACCATAATGCACTAAGGTTAGATCTCAACTACAGGAGAAAAGCTATTAAAAATTCCAACATTTAGAGGCTGAACAACACCCTTCTGAATAATCAACAAATCACAGAAGAAATCGAAAAAAAAATCAAAATATGCATAGAAACGAATGAAAATGAAAACACAACTACACAAAACCTGTGGGACACTATAAAAGCAGTGCTAAGAGGAAAGTTCATAGCAGTACAGGCATACCTCAAGAAACAAGAAAAAAGTCAAATAAATAACCCAACTCTACATCTAAAGCAACTAGAAAAGGAAGAAATGGAGAACCCCAGAGTTAGTAGAAGGAAAGAAATCTTAAAAAGTAGGGCAGAAATAAATGCAAAATAAACAAAAGAGACCATAGCAAAAATCAACAAAGCCAAAAGCTGGTTCTTTGAAAGGATGAATAAAATTGACAAACCATTAGCCAGACTCATCAAGACACAAAGAGAAAAAAAAATCAAATCAATAAAATTAGAAATGAAAATGTAGAGATCACGACAGATAACACAGAAAATACAAAGAATCATAAGAGACTACTATCAGCAATTATATGCCAATAAAATGGACAACTTGGAAGAAATGGATAAATTTTTAGAAAAGTACAACTTTCCAAAACTGAACCAGGAAGAAATAGAAAATCTTAACAGACCCATCACAAGCATGGAAATTGAAACTGTAATCAGAAATCTACCAGCAAACAAAAGCCCAGGTCCAGAGGACTTCACAGCTGAATTCTATCAAATATTTTGAGAAGAGCTAACACCTATCTTACTGAAAATATTCCAGAAAATTGCAAAGGAAGGTAAACTTCCAAACTCATTCAATGAGGCCACCATCACCCTAATTCCAAAACCTGACAAAGATGCCACAAAAAAGAAAACTACAGGCCAATATCACTGATGAATATAGATGCAAAAATTCTTAACAAAATTCTAGCAATCAGAATCCAAAAACACATTAAAAAGATCATACACCTTGACCAAGTGGGCTTTATCCCAGGGATGCAAGAATTCTTCAATATCCGCAAATCAATCAATGTAATTCACCACATTAACAAATTGAAAAATAAATGTCATATGATTATCTCAATAGATGCAGAGAAGGCCTTTGATAAAATTCAACATCCATTTATGATAAAAACTCTCCAGAAAGCAGGAATAGAAGGAACGTACCTCAACATAATAAAAGCTATATATGACAAACCCATAGCAAACATTATCCTCAATGGTGAAAAATTGAAAGCAATTCCCCTAAAGTCAGGAACAAGACAAGGGTGCCCACTTTAACCACTACTATTCAGTATAGTTCTGGAAGTTTTGGACACAGCAATCAGAGCAGAAAAAGAAATAAAAGGAATTGAAATTGGAAAAGAAGTAGTAAAACTCTCACTGTTTGCAGTTGACATGATCCTCTACATAGAAAACCCTAAAGACTCCACCAGAAAACTACTAGACCTAATCAATGAATATAGTAAAGTTGCAGGATATGAAATCAACACTCAGAAATCCCTTGCATTCCTATACACTAACAATGAGAAAACAGAAAAAGAAGTTAAGGAAACAATTCCATTCACCATTGCAACAAAGGAATATTCCTACCTAAAGAAACTAAAGACCTATATATCGAAAACTATAAAACACTGATGAAAGAAATCAAAGAGGACACTAATAGATGGAGAAATATACCATGCTCATGCGTTGGAAGAGTCAATAAGGTGAAAATGAGTATACTACCCAAAGCAATCTACAGATTCAATGCAATCCCTACCAACAGTATTTTTCACAGAACTAGAACAAACGATCTCCAAGATTTGTATGGAAATACAAAAAAACCTCGAATAGCCAAAGCAATCTTGAGAAAGAAGAATGGAACTGGAGGAATCAACTTGCCTAACTTCAGGCTCTACTACAAAGCCACAGTCATTAATACAGTATGGTACTGGCACAAAGACAGAAATATAGATCAATGGAACGAAATATAAAGCCCTGAGATAAATCCACACACCTATGGACACCTTATCTTCAACAAAGGAGGCAAGAATATACAATGGAGTAAAGACAGTCTCTTTAACAGGTGGTGCTGGGAAAACTGGTCAACCACTTGTAAAAGAATGAAACTAGATCACTTTCTAACACCACATACAAAAATAAACTCAAAATGGATTAAGGATCTAAATGTAAGACCAGAAACAATAAAACTCCTAGAGGAGAACATAGGCAAAACACTCTCCGACATAAATCACAGCAGGATCCTCTATGATCCACCTCCCAGTATACAGGAAATAAAAGCAAAAATAAACAAATGGGATCTAATTAAAATTAAAAGCTTCTGCACAACAAAGGAAACTATAAGTAAGGTAAAAGACAGCCTTCTGAATGGAAGAAAACAATAGCAGATGAAGCAATTGACAAACAACGAATCTCAAAGATATACAAGCAACTTATGCAGCTCAACTCCAGAACAATAAACGATCCAATCAAAAAATGGGCCAAAGAACTAAATAGACATTTCCCCAAAGAAGACATATGGATGGCTAACAAACACATGAAAAGATGCTCCACATCACTAATTATCAAGAAATGCAAATCAAGACCACAATGAGGTACCATTTCACACCAGTCAGAATGGCTGTGATCCAAAAATCTACAAGCAATAAATGCTGGAGAGGATGTGGAGAAAAGGGAACCCTCTTACACTGCTGGTGGGAATGCAAACTAGTACAGCCATTATGGAAAACAGTGTGGAGATTCCTTAAAAAATTGCAAATAGAACTGCCTTATGACCCAGTAATCCCACTGCTGGGCATACACACTGAGGAAACCAGAATTGAAAGAGACATATGTACCCCAATGTTCATTGCAGCATTGTTTATAATAGCCAGGACATGGAAGCAACCTAGATGTCCATCAGCAGATGAATGGATAAGAAAGCTGTGGTACATATACACAATGGAGTACTACTCAGCCCTTAAAAAGGATAAATTTGACTCAGTTCTATGAGATGGATGAAACTGGAACTGATTATACAGAGTGAAGTAAGCCAGAAAGAAAAACACCAATACAGTATACTGACACATATATATGGAATTTAGAAAGATAGTAATGATGACCCTCTATGTGAGACAACAAAAGAGACACAGAGGCATAGAACGGACTTTTGGCCTCTGAGGGAGAGGGAGAGGGTGGGATGATTTGGGAGAATGACACTAAAACATGTATTCTATCATGTAAGAAACGAAGCACCAGTCTATGTTCAATACAGGATACAGGATGCTTGGGGCTGGTGTAAGGGATAATGCGGGGAGATAGTGTGGGGTGGGAGGTGGGAGTGGGCTACGGCATTGGGAGATCGTGTTCACCTGTGGCTGATCCATGTCAATGTATGGCAAAACCAATATAGTATTGTAAAGTAGAATAAAGTATTAAAAAAAAACAAGAAAAGAAAAGGGCCAATCAATTACAATGATGAAAAAAAAAGTTTCCTTTTGGTGGATTATCTGTCTTTCTATGTTTAGCTAGATTTACATTCTCAAAATTCTTGTTTGGACCTTTAAGAAATCTGACTTTGTTAAACTGAAACCCATAAAACAAAGACAAAAATCATTTATTTTATTATTAGAAGAAAGCGTGTTGTTAGATCAAATTAAATATAAGCATTTTCCACTCTGGCTTGAAAATTACTTTGAGAATCTTTAAATTAATTATTTTTGTATCTTTGTTGTTAGTGCTGTAATTTTATATCTATTCTGTTTTTCATGGGTATTTGGGATTTTCATTATGTCCATTTTAATCTAAATGTTCCATTTCCTATTTTAAAATATTGCTTGTATTTGACTGCAACATTGGATTCACACGTAGAATGTTCACAGGAGAGGAGTACAGCAAAGCCACTTACCTAAGAGTCATGGGAGTGGGGCCCTGACATTGACATTTTAATACATTTCCACAAGTGATTATAAAGTAGAGCCAAGTATGAAAAATCATCATTTTTAAGAATAAAGATTTTTGAAGATCTGGTCTTAATATAGGCTTCTTTAATAGAAATATAATAGGGAAAAATACATTGAAATGAGAAAGCAAAAGGAATTTTATTTAAAATTAATGAGTTTTTCAAACTTCAGTGAAAAGATCCCATTCTCTAAGATTCTGAATAAAAATAAGAACCACGAAATATATTTCTGAAAGTTAATTATAAAGCCATTTTGAATCTAACACTGTATATATTAAAAATATCTTGCTCTATTTTAAACAAAAACCTAAGCAATTTTAGTTTAAATTACTTTATTTTATAAATCACTGTAGACATCTTAAGGATATCATTGGTAGCTCAGACAGTAAAGAGTCTACCTGCAATGCAGGAGACCCAGGTTTGATCTCTGGGTCAAGAAGATCCCCTGAAGAAGGGAATGGGCTACCCATTGCAGTATTCTTGCCTATAGAATGCCATGGACTAGAGGAGCCTGGCAGGCCTACAGTCCATGGGATAACAAAGAGTTGGACATGACTGAGCAACTAACACATAGACAGACTCTGTTGTTCCCTTCTCCTCCTGCCCTCAGTCTTTCCCAGCCATCACGGTCTTGTTCCAGTGAGTTGATGCTTTGCATCAGGTGGCCAAATTATTGGAGCTTCAGCTTTAGCATCAGTCCTTTCAATGGATATTCAGGACTAATTTCCTTTGGAATTGACTGGTTTAAATTCCTTGGTCCAAAGGACTCTCAATAGTCTTCAGTGTAATTCAAAAACATTAATTCTTGGGCACTCATCCGTCTTCATGGTCCAACTCTCACATCCATACAAGACTACTGGAAAAAGCATAGCTTTGACTATATAGACCTTTGTTGGCAAAGTGATGTCTCTGCTTTTTAATACACTATCTAGATTTGTCAGAGTTTTTCTTTCAATAAAAAAGTGTCTTTTAATTTCATGGCTGCAGTCACCATCCACAGTGATTTTGGAGTTCAAGTAAATATAGTCTGTTACTGTTTTCATTGTTTCCCCATCTAGTGTTCATGAAACGATGGCATCAAATGCCATGAACTTCAGTTTTTGAACGTTTAGTTTTAAGCTAGTCTTTTCACTCTCCTCTTTCACTTTCATTAAAAGGCTCTCTAGTTTCTCTCTGCTTTCTGCTATTAGCATGGTCGGAAAAGGAAATGGCAACCCACTTCAGTACTCTTGGCTGGAAACTCCCATGGATGGAGGAGCCTGGTAGGCTGCAGTCCATGGGGTTGCTAAGGGTCAGACACGACTGAGCGACATCAGTTTCACTTTTCACTTTCATGCATTGGAGAAGGAAATGGCAACCCACTCCAGTGTTCTTGCCTGGAGAATCCCAGGGACGGGGAAGCCTGCTGGGCTACCGTCTATGGGGTAGCACAGAGTCTGATACGACTGAAGTGACTCAGCAGCAGCAGCAGAATTTGCATGGTATCATCTACATATTTGAAATTACTGACATTCCTCTGGCAATCTTGATTCCAGCTTGTGATTTGTCCAGCCCAGCATTTTGTATGATGTACTCCGCTCATAAGCAAGGGACTGAACAAAACATGCATCTGTTAAAGTTAGCATTAGTGTTAACTTGTTTCTTTTGAAAGTAGGAAAGCATATGTTTAAACAAAAATGTATTGGCTCTTTTTGAAACTATTTCCATGTGCGTCTGCTCTCCTCTCACCTGGTAATACAGTCTGCAAACCTCTGCCCCATTAAACTTATGAAGGTAGACATATTGAGGGAGATAAATAGCCACAAAGGAAACCATATTTAATTTGTGAATACTCTGAGGACCAATGAGCTATTAAATCTTCAGATGTATTTACACACAAAATTGGCAGGTTGAATCTTCAAAATAGTTCTCTGGATGGAAGTCTAATTCATAATAATAGAAAACCAAAATTTTATTTTGTTAAAAAAAGTTATCGTACATTCCTAGGAATTTATCCTATTTTCCCAGAAATTTAGTTATTTGAATGCCTAATATGTTTGGCTTCTACTGTCTTTTGTATAATTCTAATTCTTTAACCAAAAGCAATAGATTTTTTATCAACCAGAAATCAAGATAAATGTATACACTGGTCTGTTTTTTTACACAATTTTTCCTTGAATCATTGCAAATGTATCTAATTAATATCACTGATTGTCCTTATTTTAACCAGGAAACTAGAAAAAACTTTGATTTTTATTTGATCTAGAGTTATATATATATATTAATTCTGTTGTTAATTCAAAATAGAAATTAAATTTTAAGTGTTAAAATATGAAATAGACATGATATAAGGTAAAACTCTATGGAAGAAAAAAATAATTATATTGCTGATTACTGTAAGTCATCTCCTATTCGATGACATATACTAAAATTATATATTTATTTACATGAATTATGACACATTGCACTGAAGGGAAACACAATTTTCCACCCTAAAATATGTTTCTTAGGCATAACTATTATTTTGAGTTGGTTATTTTTAAGAAACCCTAGACAAAAAGGCTTCCCTGGTGGCGCTGATGGTAAAGGATCTGTCTGCAATGCAGGAGGTTCAGGTTCAGCCCCTGGGGGTTGAGAAGATCCTTAGGAGAAGGTAACAGCAACCCACTCCATTATTCTTGCCCGGAGAATTCCACGGACAGAGGCACCTGGAAGGCTACAGTCCATAGGGGTCACAAAAGTCCTTTAGGACTGAGTGACTAACACTTCCACTTTCATACATAAGAAAAGCTCTGAAAGACAAAAAGAAATTATCATTTTGTAAGAGACATTTACTTTTATAAGGGATACTTCCACTTGTCAGGGTGTCTTCTCTGTACTAGGAAGAAGAAAATGGACAAATCTCTAGAAACTCACCAGTGGAGAAGTCGTGAAAGTGGTTGGAGAAGGGGAAATTTTCCTGTTATCCCTCTTAAGATCTTGTGGTTAGATTAATAACCAAATTGACACAAGACAGATTAATAGGAGAAAAACAAGTTTTACTTTGTGAACGCAGAGGTCTCATAGAAATAGGGCATAAGAAGTGGTCAAAGAGGCATCTTTTAAACTTTTCAGAAGAGGAATGATACATTTCTGAGAAACTGACAGAACAACGGAATCTAGGATTTTGGAACTCAGTGAAGAATATAAATAGAATGTAGACTTGGGGTAGTAATTAAGGAAGTGACAAGGTTTATTCACACAGGCTTCTCCTCTGAATTCCTCCCTCTGGTGGTAAGACTGCCCTTCTCCCTCCAGGTGCTTTTGCATGAAAGATTTATTACCTGCTTTCAGACAGAAAAGAGGGGTGGAGTGTTTCTTTTGTGTTGTCCATTTCTTAAGTAATTTTAAATCAAAATAATCAATATACCATGATGGCATATATTGGGTTGGTCTGCCCTGAACCCTTACACCATGAATTCTGGTTTACTATAGCCCTCTCAGCTTCTTTTTCCTCTTTATGAAAACAGTATTCCTCTTTGGCTGTGGGGGATTCTCATGTGGCTTGCTATTGAAAGCTTGAATTGAGAGTCTGAATCTCAATTATTCGCTGATCCTGAATAACCCTGGATTTGCTAGGAAATAAACTGGCAGTCTGTTTTAGACTGACAATATCTTCATTGAATTTAATTTATTAAAAACATGTAATATATTTCAACTATGTAAATATTATTTGTATACATGTATATGCCTCTCTATATATGCATTTGTTATACATTCCATAGAACTTATACATTTGTAAGATTTTAGGTTTTTCTCTTGCATTTTCAAAGAAGAAAGGTATTTAATTTACAAATAATAATACAAATGTTTATGTTTTTAAAAGAGTTTTTCTTTCATGTCTATTTTTATGGTATTTCATTGGCCAGGATTTTTTTAAATATATTTAAAAAGTCAGGGCAAAGATATAATCTTGTTACTGACTTTGATGGGACTAACTCTGTTATTTCACAGTTTAAGTACTATGTTAAATGCTTACTTGAGGACCACTTTAGGTTTAACTCTTCTTTACTAAATCAGTTTTCAATAATAAGTAATCTACTTTTCAATCATTTTATTTCAAAGCACATTTTCACATTATCTTTATTGTCATTAACTTTTTCTTTCTTCATTATTACTTGCCTGAGTTTCTCCCTTGGGAATATCTTGGGAAACTTGATTATAGTTTCTTTTAGTAGTTTAATCTAAAATAAATGTGTTTCCTCTGCTAATTCAGTGTCATTCCCTCTTTAAAATTTGTAATGTATTTTCAGAAGTCTTAGAAGTTGTTGCGGTTGATCACTAATTCATAAGGAATTCTGATAGCATTGATTTTCTGCTTATTGGGACCATTCTTTTGGGAAGGAATGAGTGACTCATCTCATTATGCAGAATCTCTCTTTGGTCTATTTGCCTATATTTATCTATCTGACTTCCAAATTTGGCAATATTAATGAGACCTTGTAAGACCTTTTTATACACCCAATCTGCTATTTAATGGGAGTCAGAATTTTAAGATGTCCCATTTGTCTTTTTCCAACATATCCAGTTCAGTACACATTACGTCTAGCATCCTTAGATGGCTATTTCCTGTTAAGAATAGCAGTCTTCCTTCTTTCTAGCATGAATTAATTTATGTCCTTATCTTATGTTTGTCACTTCCTGAGAAGTGTACAGATGAGAGTGTAAACTACTGAGCTTACATAAACTTTAGAAAGATACCTTTTAATTAAAAGAAAGCATGTCAAATAAACAGTTTTTTGCACAGTATTTAAACTAAGATACTCCCATGAAAGGTATGATTAATGTGTTTTCTTAAGAATGTCATCATCACTGAATAACAATGGTTTTATTTATTATTTGCCACAAAGTCTTTTGGAGCATCTTATGGTTTTGAATTTTTGTTAAGGTGACACACCAGTGTGACCAACTACAGTTATGTCTTCCCCAGAGCCTAGCTTTTTAAATGCAAGTGGCACCCAATAATAAGAGCTCACAAATTGTTACTGGTCTCTGATTTTAAAGAATGTTCTCTCACAAAAAGTTGAAGTTATAATGAAAAAGGACAGAAATCATACTTTCCAGAAAATATGTTTTGAAGGCGTAGAACAAGGCATTGAATGGATTCTTGTGTTTTTGGTGAAGGAAAAAAATTGCTTTCAGCTAGAGAGATTTTTTCCTTGTAGTAACACTTGACTGATTAAGAGATTCCAGGTTCATTTATTTTTCTAAAGACTTAAGGTCTTTTCTAATTTATTGGTACCCTCATATTATTGTTTGTTAAATGTTTCAACCATCACTTCTCTTTTGGCTTTTCTTTCTGGATATATTTCACTTTCACCCATTTATTAGAAAACAACTGTTTCTAATATATACCTTAGGCAAAGTATTATAATTTTATTCATATAATAATGATTTTCATATATGCATGTGTGCTAAGCCGCTTCGGTCGTGTCGACTCTTTGTGAGCCTATAGACTGTAGTCTGCCAGCTTCTCTGTCCATGGGGTTCTCCAGGCAAGAATACTGGAATGGGTTGCCATGCCCTCTTTCAGGGGATCTTCCCAATGTGGGGACTGAAGCCACATCTCTTACGTCTCCTGCATTGGTAGGCAGGTTCTTTACCACTATCCAATATGTGGATATATATGAGAGACAAGGAGAGAAAGAATATGTGTTTAAGGAACTGGATGGAGGCTGACAAGCTGAAAACTATCAACCAGGTAGGCAATCTGAAAATTCAAAAAGCGGATGTTTCAGTTTTGAGACTGAAATTTGTGGGCTGAAACCAGATATGGCCTCTATCTTGCAGTCTTGAGGCAGAACTGCTCTTTGGAAAAACCTCAGTTTTAGATTTAAGACCTTCATCTCACAGGATGAGGCTCATACCTCCATTAAGGAGGCACTCTTCTTTACTCAGGTCTACTGATCTAAAAGTTAGTGGCTCAGAGGGTAAACGGAGAAGGTAATGGCAACCCACTGCAGTACTCTTGCCTGGAAAACTCCATGGACGGAGGAGCCTGGTAGGCTGCAGTCCATGGGGTCGCTAAGAGTCGGACACGACTGAGCGACTTCACTTTCCCTTTTCACTTTCATGCACTGGAGAAGGAAATGGCAGCCCACTCCAGTATTCTTGCCTGGAGAACCCTCTGTGGGGTCGCACAGAGGAGCCTGGTGGGCTACCGTCTATGGGGTTACACAGAGTCGGACACGACTGAAGCGACTTAGCAGCAGCAGCAGCAGCAGCAGCAGAGGGTAAAGCGTTTGCTTATAATATGGGAGATCTGGGTTCGATCCCTGGGTCAGGAAGATTCCCTGGAGAAGGAAATGACACCCTATTCCAGTACTCTTGCCTGGAAAATTCCCTGGACTGAGAAGCCTGGTAGGCTACAGTCCAGGGCTTGCAGAGTCTGACAACTGAGTGACTTCACTTTCACTTTTCACTGATCTAAAAGTTAATCACAGCTGAAAAATATCTTCACAGAAATATCTAGAGTGGTGTTTAACCAAAAACTAGGAGCACAGCTTAGTCAAGTTGACATATAAAATTAACCATCGCAGTAATTAAACCTAGGACATTTTATATGGTAGCAGGAAATTAGGGCAGAAAATACATGTTGATACATGTAGATTAAAACATGAGACAATGAGATTTCTTTGAGTGAAAATGTAGATGGAAAAAGAAGTGTCTCAGTAGAGAGCCATCATCATGTTGCAGTATCCATGTTACATATTACTCATATATATTAATACAGTAATTTTCACATATATATGAGGGGAAGAGAAACAGAGAGGGAATGTGTTTGAGGAACTGGATGGGGGCTGAGAAACTGAAAATTTTTCAATGAGTTAGGCAGTCTGAAAATTCATGGATATGGCCCTAGATATAAATGATGTGCATTCATTTTGCCTGTGGTTTCTTAGCTGACAAAGAATTGGTAAATTCTCATAGAAAATATCACTTGCTGGATTCCAAAATTAAATTATTTTTGAGCATTGCATTTTTTGTTGAGGGTTTTGAATAGTTCTAGTCTTCTGTTCATTATAGCATGATTACTTTATTATGAGTGGCTTGAATTTCTTACTTTCTCTATTTATTAACTTTTTTCTATCACTATTGCCATTTCTATTTTACTGTTATAGTTACTACTGTCATTATGTTATGCAGATAATTTTTTAAAGATGCTTTAGTCATTGTGTATTTATTACTACTGTAATTAAAATTAAATATCCTTTTTCATGTAGATTTAATATAATTTACAATAAAAGAACAGCTTGTTTGGAAGTCTAGCCATTTCCTGCTGTTAGATAAAATTATTCTGGAACATTAAAACCAAAAAAAAAAGTCCTTCAATCATTCAAGCACAATAAATGCATTGAGACAGTTTTGCACTTGTTTATTTGTTCTGGAAGTCATCCAAATTAACTTGTAATTCTAAATAACCACAGATGCCAATGCAAAGTAATTTGAAGTGACAACATATCAGTTTAAAGTGCAACCATAGCACTAGGTGTTACAATTTGTGTATACTAGGTTCAACCAGGGCATTCCATTATGAGAGTTACTGATTTTCAGCATGAACAGAAACATTTATAAAACAAATTATTCACCAATGAATAGATTAACAGGGATGGCATTTTTTTTGTTGTTGTTCAGAGATAAGGCAAATGACCTTTTATTTAATTGCTTTATCATCAACTATCTGCTAATTATATCAGATAGGTTTCCCATGTGTATTCATCTCTAAGAAATGGAAGATGCTGAGGGAAACATTGTATCTTGGAAAGTTTCACAAATAAATGATTGCTTTTCTCAAACGTCACAGAAAGCTTAACAATCTGCATTCAGGTTTTTGAAAGTTCCTTTTCATTAATTTCAACTTGAAATTTCAAGAAGTAGAAATAATACATTACTTACAAAATGTTCCTACCAAAATATGTATAGAACAAGTTTTCCCATCAAATGGTTATTTTAAAGGATCAATTTTAATGATGGAGAAACTTGACTCAATGGTAATCAAGGTGTGTACACAATATAACTTTGATTTATAATTAATGAACATTCAAGTAAGAAATATGCAATTTTTTTTTAGAGATTTCCTTATAGTCCAGTGGTTAAACTCTGTGTTTACATGCCAAAGATATGGACTTGATACCTGTTGGGGGAGCTAAGATCCCACATAGCATGTGGCATGGCCCCAAAAATTTTTTTACTTTTTTTCCAATACGAACCTATAAGAAACAACAAAATTGGTGGAAAATGTATATTTATTATATAGTGGAAAAAACTGCCAATTCCTTACCAATTATTTTCCTTCAAATTTTAACCCCCAAACATTTATTTATTAATTTCTTCAGATTGTTATAATTACACAAAATTTATATAAAAATTACAATGTGACTTTGAATTTTTAAAAAAATGACAAGGATTACTTATAAATGTGCTATTTTTATTGATTTTACATAATCAATATTTATCCCCCTAAATATTGAGTATGTACTAAAATGGATAATAATAGCATTGAAACATTTGAAATCTTATTAACAGTATTATTTACACATGTCACTGAAATTGATCTTATAAAAGCATATTCATTAATGGAAATATGCAGATTTGCAGATTCTGTGTTTTCTTTTAGCTTGTGTAGGTGTTGTAAATGAAAACACTATATACTAGAGGAAGAATATGCTATTAGCCTTACAAATATGATAAAAAGCAGATGCAATCTTATTCTCTGAGGAGGAACAAGACTGCTAAATTTACTTAGCAATGCCAGCACAACACAAACTTTGTGTCTTTGTCATATGATGTAACATAATAAATATTTCACAAAGGTGTACCTTTCATATACATTTAGGTTCACCATGCATAGCATGACAACATAACTGAAAGGTCGGGCCAGCCGACATAAGACACATGACCAAAAAGGGACATCAGGCCAACACCGGCAGTTGGCCAACGCCCAAACAGGAGCGGATCAGACTTCCAGGGGCCAAGCCCCTGTATCTTGGCCCAATCAGGTGCCGACACCAAGCCCTTGGACACCAACCACCGCTGTAGATCGCGCTTTTTCCCTATATGGGGAGACCTGGCTTGAACGCCAGCCCTGGCTATAAAAACCTTGCCCCACCTTGCATACCTCGCAGACTCCCTCTGTCTCTTTGCTCACCCGCCCCCGGGAGTTCTGCCCGAGGCTACCGCCCAATAAAGGCTTTCATCAACGGTCCCTAGAGGTGGCTTTTTCTTCCCGTGGCGTTTTCTTACAATAACTATATCTAATTACAGGTTTATAAAACCACACATACATAAGAACTTTTGTTTTGCAGTATTTATTTTCTCATATTAGTACAAATTATAATAGAATTGTGAACATATCATTTATTATTAATTTTACAATATTCACAAATGTTATACAAGCTACTGCGGGGGGCGGGGGGGTGGGCACTCCACAGAGAGAGTGGAGGCAGTGGAACTTCCCTCAGCAAAGCCGAGAGGTCCCAAGGAGAGGTGAGCCTGCTGTCTGCCAACCCAGCCCCTCGGTGAGAGAGAGACAATCAGACGCAACAGGGGTTCCGTTGAAGCAGTTCTGCTTTATTGTTGCAAACTCCCAGCTTATATAGACAAGCAGGGGATTTTAGGAGGGACTTTCCATAGTTGAACCAATCACGTTAAAAGGCAAATCATCATGCGCCTTCATTATAACAGAGTCTATGGAGATCACGCACTGTCTACATGCACGGAAATCAAGAGAGCCAATCAAAAACTTTGACAAACACCACAGACCACACCCCCATCTCTTCTGCCAGGCACCATCTTAGGTTTTCCACTGCAAAGCTAGCCCCTTTGTTTTTAAGGTTTCCCATTTAGGGCCCCACAAGCTACCAATTTCTTATTGATCAAACTATTCTTAATATTTAACCAACTACTCCAATATGTGCTTTAAAAACACTGCCACATATATAACATTATCATTTTAAAAGATATATGCTTATCAATATCTGTAAGCTTCTGTGTGTGTGTGTGTGTGTGTTTTTGTGTGTGTGAGACTGATGTAAATGTACATTTGTTTGTTTTGTTTAAATGTATATTGGTTTGTTTATTCTTTGCTATAGCTTTCTTGTATATGTGCTAAGTTGCTTCAGTTGTGCCTGACTTTTTGTGACCCTATGGACTGTAGCCTGCTAGGCTCCTCTCTCCATGGCATTCTCCTGGCAAGAATACTGGAGTGGGTTGCTACTTCCTCCTCCAGGGATAGCTTTCATATCACTCAGTTATGTTTTTGTTTTGGACATTTAGAGAAATACTTCTCCTTTGATAGGAAAATAATATGAATTTCTTTTTAAATTACAAATTTAGCTTTAATGACACCACCCTTATGGCAGAAAGTGAAGAGGAACTAAAAGCCTCTTGATGAAAGTAAAAGAGGAGAGTGAAAAAGTTGGCTTAAATCTCAACATTTAGAAAATGAAGATCATGGCATCCGGTCCCATCACTTCATGGGAAATAGATGGGAAACAGCGTCAGACTTTATTTTGGGGGGCTCCAAAAATTACTGCAGATGGTGATTGTAGCCATGAAAATAAAAGATGCTTACTCCTTGGAAGAAAAGTTATGACCAACCTAGATAGCATATTCAAAAGCAGAGACATTACTTTGCCGACTAAGGTCCGTCTAGTCAAGGCTATGATCTTTCCTGTGGTCATGTATGGATGTGAGAGTTGGACTGTGAAGAAGGCTGAGCGCCAAAGAATAGATGCTTTTGAACTGTAGTGTTGGAGAAGACTCTTGAGAGTCCCTTGGACTGCAAGGAGATCCAACCAGTCCATTCTGAAGGAGATCAACCCTGGGATTTCTTTGGAAGGAATGATGCTAAAGCTGAAAGTCCAGTACTTTGGCCACCTCATGCGGCGAGTTGACTCACTGGAAAGACTCTGATGCTGGGAGGGATTGAGGGCAGGAGGAGAAGGGGACGACAAAAGATGAGATGGCTGGATGGCATCACTGACTCGATGGACGTGAGTCTGAGTGAACTCCAGGAGTTGGTGATGGGGACAGAGAGGCCTGGCGTGCTGTGATTCATGGGGTTGCAAAGAGTGGGACACGACTGAGCAACTGAACTGAACTGAAGAATAACTAAATTTTAGAGAAGTTTTAAGTTTGGAGAAATTTGAGAAAATTGATGACAGAGTACCCATCTACCTCTTGCTTCTCCACTCAATTTCCCCATTACTAATGTCTTAAATTAGAGTAATCTGTTACCACACTGATGAAAGAATATCAGTAAATAATTATTAACTAAAGCCTACAGTTTACATGAAAGCTTGGTCTTAATTTACACAGTTCTATAGTTTTGAAGAAATACTTAACAATATATATTCACCATAGCAGTATTACACAGAATACTTTTATTCTCCTAAAATTCCTCTGTGGTCTTATTTATCCACTCTCTATCTATTTATCCTTTCTCCTTTCAACCCCCTACCAACCACTGTCTATAGTTTTGTATATCTATATCTATAATTTTCCCCTTTACAGAATGGCATGTAATTGTAATCAAACAATATATAGTCTTGCTCCTTTCACTTAAGAATATACATTTAAGGTTTCTTCATACCTTTCATGGTTTGATAGATCTTTTTTTTTTTTTTTTTTAAATCTCCAATGGCCTGTCATGTGGATGCACCATTGTGTGCTTATACATTCAACTGAAGAAAATCTTGGTTGCCCCTAATTTTTAGAAATTATTTTTGAAGTTTCTATAAACATTTTGTGTGTGGTGGTTTGTGTAGATATAAGTTTTTAGTTCATTGGTTAAATACCTGGGGGTGTGATTTCAGGATTGTACGGCAAGACTATATTGAGCTCTGTCATATATTTTGTAATGAACAAATTCTTCCAAAGTGCCTGAATTTTGCATTCTCACAAGCAATGAATGTGTAGTTCCTATTGCTCTGTACCCTGATCAACACTGGGTGTATTTGATGTTTTAAATTTTAGCCATTCCAATAGATATGTAGTCACAACAAATTGCTTTTAAATTTGCAAGTCACTAATAATGTTGACCCTCTTTTCTTTTTCAATTTCAATATTTTAATTTTTACATTTTTATTGAAATATGGTTCAAGTGCAAAATTAGGTTAGTTTCAAGTGAGCATCTTTTCACATATTTATTTGCCATCTGCATATTCTTTCTGGTGAGATTTCTTTTGCCCAATTTGAAATTGGTTGTTTGTCTTCTTATTACTGAATTTTGAGAATTTTTATATATTTGTAAGACATAAGTCGAATTATATATATATATATATATATATCAAATTCAAGACTTATGCCTTGAATATATCAAATATTTTCTCCCAATCTGTGGCTTGCCTTTCATTCTTTTAACAATGTCTTTCACAGAGCAGAATTTTTTTAATTTTAGTGAAATTCAACTTGTTATTTTATCTTTCATAGATTTTGATTTTGGTGGTATATCTAAAGTTTATTGTCAAGCCCAAGATCACCTAGATTTCTTCGTACGTTATCTTCTAGAAGTTTTATATTGAAGACTTAGTGTTTAAAGTCTATGTCCCATTAGAATCAATTATTGTAAAGACGTAATATGAATATGTAAGAAAAGGTTTTTGTGTGTGTGTGTGTGGATGTTCAGTTATTCCAGTAATATTTGTTGAAAAGAGTGCTCTTTCTCATTTGAGTTGCCTTTGCTAATTTGTGAAAACAGGTTGACTATATTTGTGTTGATGTATTTCTGGGCTCTGTATACCATTTCATTGATCTATTTAGGCATTCTTTTTCTGATCCACACTATCTTCACTATATTAATAATAGCTCTATACAAATCTTGAAGACAGAGTCTTCTGAGTCTTTTTCTTTTGCATGTACAAAGTGATGGGTAACTTTATGTGTTGTGGGGCCAAACACTTGGTCATACATAATTCCAGGTTTGTCTGTGAGAGTATTTCTGGTTGAGATTAACATTTGAATCAGTAGACTAAGTAAATCAGATTGCATTCATAATATGGATGTGCCTCATGCAATCAACTGAAAATTAAATAGAACAAAAGAGCTGAGTAAGAGAGAATTCTTCTTGTCTGACCTAATAAGCTGGGAGACTAGTCTTTTCCAGCCTTCAGACTCCACTGAAACATTCGCTCTTGGGTTTCCATCCTGCCAGCTTTTTTAAATATTAATTTTTAATTGGAGGATAATTACAAATTATGATGTTTCTGTCATACATTAATATGAATCAGCCATAGGTATACATATGCGCCCTCACTCTTAAACATCCCTCCCCTTTCCTTCCCCATCCCAACTCTCTTGTCTGACAGCCTTTGGAATGACATTTATACCATCAGTTTTCTGATGGTATATATATATATATATATATATATATAATATATATATATAAACATAACTATCTTCACTAGTGATATTGCCAGATGATCTTGACACAGGTTATCATTAGTCTTTCTACTACTGGAAATAGAATCATTATTTTTTCTGAATATACATCAAAGAGCCATTTCCAGGAATATCATATCCAGTTTTGAATATCTAACCTTAAAATGCAGTGTCTTTATACAAGCAAACTTGCAAATCTGTCTGTTGTTTATTACCTTAAATTTTGTGATGGTTTCACATGTATATGCAAATATCAAAATTCATTAAATTATATACTTTAAATATGTGCAGTAGAGAGTCCCTTGGACTGCAAGGAGATCCAACCAGTCCATTCTGAAGGAGATCAACCCTGAGATTTCTTTGGAAGGAATGATTCTAAAGCTGAAACTCCAGTACTTTGGCCACCTCATGTGAAGAGTTGACTCATTGGAAAAGACTCTGATGCTGGGAGGGATTGAGGGCAGGAGGAGAAGGGGACAAGAGAGGATGAGATGGCTGGATGGCATCACGGACTCAATGAGGTGAGTCTGAGTGAACTCTGGAAGATAATAATGGACAGGGAGGCCTGGTGTGCTGCAATTCATGGGGTCACAGAGAGTTGGACATGACTGAGCCACTGAACTGTCTGACTGACTGATACCTCAATAAAGCTCATTAAAAATCTATTCCTCTAGAATCACTCTTGGTTCTATTACTTAGTCTTTCCCAGAGGAGCAGAATACATACATAAGTGTCCAAATATACATATTAGGCTTTGTATAATTTTTGGAGAAAATTAGGAAGTAAAAGTCTAAGGAGGTTTGGGAATCAGAAAGAGTCACCAACAGGTCACTCTGAGAGCAAAAGAATCTCCAGTGGGATTCTGAATTGACAACTTCTAAGGCAGTCCATGGCAGATATTTGGGGTTCATAATCAACTGTCTGGTCATAGGTTTGAGGTGACATTGTCAGAAATTGGAAGAATTGGAAATGGCTTTGAGAACAAGGAAAAGTGAAACCTGCCAGTTTCTATGCTTTGAGCTGTCACCAAAATTAATTACCATGCCCTTCAGAGAGCAATAGCCACAGGTTCACTTTTGCCTCCAAATCACACAAGGACCTCTTCAAAGGTAATTTAACTCTGACTCTTAGAAGAATTGAATTTTGAGGATAACTGAACAACAGAAAAATTCAATGAAGGAAGTGATGGGTATATTTTAAAGATAGAGGCAATAGAATTTTTGATAGATTGCATGTGGAGGGAGAGAGGAAAATCAGAGTAAGGGATAATTCCAAACCATCTGAATGAACAACTGGAATATCAGAGCTGTCATCGAATCAGTTGGCAGATTTTGTGGAAAGTTTGGGTGGGAACAGGAGTTAAGTTTTATACATGTGGTGCTTGAGAAATGGATTAGATACTCAATGATAGCTGTCATATGAATATGTGGATAAATGAGTCCAGAATTTAGGAGAGAATTTGAAATTAGCATCAGCATTCTAGCATCAAGTAAAGCCAGAAGAATAGATGAAATTGTCAATACTGTGAATATAGTCAGGATGAGCCATGGTGTAGTCCACTATTACAAACTTAGGGAGAAATACAAGTTTTGCTAAAGCAAAGAAGGCTGAGAGCAAACAAATAATGAATTAAGAGATAAATCTGGAGATTGTTGTCCTGGAAGTCAACTGAAGAATGGATGACAAAGAAATAGTGCGCTGGATTGATGAAAAGCAGCTATAAAAGCTGCATTTGTCACCAGATTCTGCTTTAAGGCCAAGTCCTACTTCCTGGAAATGATTCTCTATCACCCTTGGCTCTGTATTCTGATTCTAAATCTACTTTTCTTTAAACATAAGAAATGGCTGGTCTTTGGCACTGAGTCGCCTTCTCAGCCTGCTTCTTGCCTGTGGAAGTTTGAGAGGACAGATTCCCTTGAATTTTCCTTTTTCACTTTGTTATTCTTCAATTTCAGTCCAAGCTGGTCAAATACCTTTTTTATAGATCAAATTATAACCTGCTCTATGAGACAACAGAGAAGGCAATGGCATCCCACTCCGGTACTCTTGCCTGGAAACTCCCATGGATGGAGGAGCCTGGTAGGCTGCAGTCAATGGGGTCGCTGAGTCACATATGACTGAGCAACTTCACTTTCACTTTTCACTTTCATGCATTGGCGAAGGAAATGGCAACCCACTCCAGTGTTCTTGCCTGGAGAATCTCAGGGATGGCGGAGCCCAGTGGGCTGCCGTCTGTGGGGGTCGTACAGAGTCGGACATGACTGAAGCAACTTAGCAGCAGCAGCAGCTATGAGACAAAGAGCACCTTACTTACTTTCTTTGTAAGACAGACCTCATCTACATGCACTTGAGCATCACAGAGCTGTAGAATGGACTTTAAGATTCTTCGAGGTCTTTTGCTTAGGTGATAGGACACAGCCATCTTCATAAACTTAATACCTACTTCCCTGGTGGCTCAGACGGTAAAGCGTCTGTCTCCAATGCGAGAGATCTGGGTTCCATCCCTTGGTCAGGAAGATCCCCTGGAGAAGGAAATGACAAACCACTCCAGGACTATTGCCTGGAAAATCCCATGGACAGAGGAGCCTGGTAGGCTACAGCCCATAGGGTTGCAGAGTCGGACACGGCTGAGAGACTTCACTTTCATTTTCACTACCCTTAAATTTGGCTTCCCCTGATGGTTCAGATGATGATGAATCTGCTTGCAGTGCAGGAACCCTGGGTTCCATCTCTGGATCCAGATCTTCTAGAGAAGGAAATCACTACCTACTCCAGTAATCTTGCCTGGAGAATGAACATGAACAGAGGAGCCTGGCAGGCTGCAGTCTATGTCGTCTCAAAGAATTTGACAAGACTGAGTGACTAACATTTAACCCTCTTAACACACTCACACATACACACAACTTGTTCTAAGAATTAAACAAAAGGAAAGATCTTATAGTCACATTTCTCAATATCTTTACTGTTTTATCTGCTTTACTGATAGTGCACTGTATACTGAACATTTTCCCTGAATCCATGCCTTAAGTGATAACTTTTTCTTTTCTTGGAGAAACTGGGGTTGAGAAACTCTTTAATATTTGAACTCAGTAAATTCTGGTTCATTTAGGTTCCCTCTAAATTCTACTTGAACACTGAAAGCTGTTTCTTAGTTCATCTTTTTTATCTGTACCTTATCACAAGCAAGAAAATTGAATTCATTGTCATATTTAACATTTAATTTGGAATTCAATCTATCTAAGTCCATTGTTGATTATCTATAATTTCTGGCTTCATGTTACTGTCAACTGATAAATACACCACCTGAGGGCTGTGAGTTAAGTTTTTGAGGGGGCAAAATGAGGGCTATACCCCAGGAGCCAGCCTCTCAGATGGTGGTAAAGAACTCCAAAGAAGTACAGGGGTGCACACACATGAGAGGAATTGAAATAATGAAATAATAGCCATTTAATCATATATTATGATTTTAAGATTCTTAAATTTAGTCAAGGCCTGGCTGACACATGTTTTCTGTCTCACAGGGCACTGACTTGGGTAATGTGGAATTTAGCTGTCAGCTGGGTTGTGGGCAGGAGTGATTTCCAAGATACCTTTTCTCACAGACCTGGTGCATTGGGAGAAAGCTGAGCCTCTCTCTCTTTTCAAGTAATTTTAGAGCTTCTTCACACCAAATCTCCAGCTAAGTAGTCGCACTTCTTCACAAGTGGTTTAGGAATCATAGTAGCTGTGGTACAGCCCACAGACTTTTCAAGGCTTTGCCTTGGAAGTCTTAGACTATCCCATTCCACCATAGTGTATTTGTCAAATGGTCCTTCAGTTCAGTTCAGTTCAGTCACTCAGTCATGTCCAACTCTTTGCAACCCCATGGACTGCCAAATGCCAGGCTTCCCTGTCCATCACCAACTCCCGGAGTTTACTCAAACTCATCTCCATGGAGTCGGTTATGCCATCCAACCATCTCATCTTCTGTTGTCCCCTTCTCCTGTACCTTCAATCTTTCCAAGCATCAGGGTCTTTTCAAATATGTCAGTTCTTCATATCAGGTTGCCAAAGTATTGGAATTTCAGCTTCATCAGTCCTTCCAATAAACACTCAGGACTGATTTCTTTTAAAATGGACCAGTAGGATCTCCTAGCAGTCCAAGGGACTCTCAAGAGTCTTTTCCAACACCATAGTTCAAAAGCAGCAATTCATCGGCTCTCAGCTTTCTTTATCATCCAAATCTCACATACATACTTGACTACTGGTAAAACCATAGCCCTAACTAGATGGACCTTTGTTGCCAAAGTAATGTCTCTGTTTTATAATATGCTGTCTAGGTTGGTCATAACTGTCCTTTGAAGGAGTAAGCGTCTTTTAGTTTCATGGCTGCAGTCACCATCTGCAGTGATTTTGGAGCCCAAAATAATAAAGCCTGGCACTGTTTCCACTGTTTCCCCTTCTATTTGCCATGAAGTGATGGGACTGAATGCCATGATCTTCGTTTTCTGAATGTTGAGCTTTAAGCCAACTTTTTCACTCTCCTCTTTCACTTTCATTAAGAGGCTCTTCTTCTTCACTTTCTGCAATAAGGGTGGTGTCATCTGCATATCTGGTTATTGATATTTCTCCTGGCAATCTTGATTTCAGCTTGTGCTTCGTCCAGCCCAACGTTTCTCATGATGTACTCTGCATATAAGTCAAATAAGGAGGGTGACAATATACAGCCTTGACATACTCCCTTCCATATTTGGAACCAGTCTGTTGTTCCATGTCCAGTTCTAACTGTTGTTTCTTTACCTGCATACAGATTTCTCAGGAGGCAGGTCAGGTGGTCTGGTATTCCCATCTCTTTCAGAATTTTCCACAGTTTATTGTGATCCACACAGTCAAAGGCTTCGGCATAGTCAATAAAGCAGAAATCGATGTTTTTCTGGAACTCTCTTGCTTTTTTGATAATCCTTTGGATGTTGGCAATTTCAGGCCAACCCCAAATGAAGGAAAGAATTTGACTTCATCTCTATATAGTGGTGCAGCAAAGTTTTTAATTGTATTCCTTAATCTATCTTACTGCTCTTAAATTTGCCAATATTTTATCTAGTTCTTTCAGTGCTTAATCTTTCCACAACTTCTGTGATCCTTAAGTACTCATATTATTTTCAAAACTTTTGGATTAGTTTCCAAATCCCATTATTTCCATTTTTCTTACAGTAGTCGATTCTCTTTGATTTCCTGTGTGTGTGTGTGTATGTGTGTGTGTGTGTGTGTGTTTTTCACTTACCCTTTTCACCTTTTCATCTGTCCCTTTTCAGGGACAGAAACTTCCCCTAAAAATTATAAATTGAACTTTCATTATCCAAATCAGTATCCCTGTTTTTCAGTGTTTACCTTGGACCTGATTATTCACTATCCAACTGCATATTTTACTTGATTGACTTGAAAATACATCAAAATCCAAACATCTGGGATAGAAAATTCATTTATCATGAGCCCTAGTGAAAACTAATATGATGAAATTGTTTCCAATTCCTATTCCTTCCTATCCAAATGATACTCAACCCTTCCCATTCTTCTCTATATATTTTCTTTCTATATTTCACATTTTTCTCTTTACAGTTAAATGTTAGATTTGGCCCACATCATTTCTTGTCTCTGCTGCTGCGGCTGCTAAGTTGCTTCAGTCGTATTCGACTTTGTGCGACCCCATAGACGGCAGCCTACCAGGCTCCGCCGTCCCTGGGATTCTCCAGGCAAGAACACTGGAGTGGGTTGCCATTTCCTTCTCCAATACATGAAAGTGAAAAGTGAAAGTGAAGTCACTCACTATTTGTTTGTAGCTTTCATCTAATCCATTTTCTAACATACACTTTATTCAAGTCATTTAGAGCACAAATTAGATGAAGTTTTAGTTTACTTAAAAAATATTCAATCTTCCCTCATCTTGCTTTCTGAATGAAGACCCAAATCCTTATTAGAACTTGTATGGTCCTGAATTATGTCTCTTCAATGCTACCAGTAATCTCTTAGAACACAAATCAAGTGATTTTTATTTCCTGAATGACCCTGTATTTTCTCTTATCCTGTTTTGCAGAAAATGTGTTGTTGTTTTTTTTTTTTTTACTGCTACTCCCACTTGCATCCATGATTCATTCACCTTGCCAATTTTTACTCATTGTAGAAGGATCACTTCTGTTTACCAGCTCTGAGATGAAGCCTGTGTAGTTTTCTATAGTTGTATAACATGCCAAACTTGATTATCAAAACACTTTATCATGCAGCATTTTAACTGAATTTTCACTGTGCCATATGTTTTAAAAGGGAAGACATGACTTTTGTTATTTCCACTATATTTTCTCCAACTGTTAATAGCCTACCATAAAATATTTTCATGATTATATGTATGAATGTACCTACGAAGTGTGGAATTTCTGAATGTGGCAGGCCATTTTCCCAGATGATTCTGGTTTCCAATTCTAGATTTTTCAATTACTAGTTATATGACTAATTAATATGACTCTGTAAGTTTCTAATTTCCCATCATAACATATAGAGATAATAGAATCTTGCAAGATTGCATTTTCTGGGATGAAATACATTTCTCACTTCTTATATTACTTCAAATGGAGGGAATGTCTATTTATCCCAGAAGGAGAGAGCACAGGCACAATACTTTCAGACTTTCTCTGTCCATCTCTTATTCTTTCTGTTTCTTCTTTTTCACAAAGCATTCATTCCCTGTACCTGATGGCCACTATATCTACTACTGTGGGCAATAATCCCTTAGAAGAAATAGAGTAGCCATCACAGTCAACAAAAGAGTCTGAAATGCAGTACCTGGATGCAACCTCAAAAATGGCAGAATGATCTCTGTTCATTTCCTAGGCAAACCATTCAATATCACGGTAATCCCAAGTCTATGCTCTGACCAGAAAGGCTGAAGAAGCTGAAGTAGAGCAGTTCTATGATACATACAAGACCTTTAGAACTAACACCCCCAAAATATATCCTTTTCATTATAGGAGACTGGAATGCAAAAGTAGGAACTCAAGAAATACTTGGAGTAACAAGCAAATTTGGCCTTGCAATACAGAATGAAGCAGGGCAAAGGCTAATAGAGTTTTGCCAAGAGGACGCACTGGTCATAGCAAACACACTCTTCCAACAACACAAGAGAAGACTCTACATATGGACATCACCAGATGGTAAACACCAAAATCAGACTGATAATACTCTTTGCAACAAAGACGAAAAAGCTCCATACAGTCAGCAAAAACAAGACTACAAGCTGACTGTGGCTCAGACCATGAAATCCTTATTGCCAAATTCAGATTTAAATTAAAGAAAGTAGGAAATCCTCTAGACCATTCAGGTATGACCTAAATAAAATCCCTTATACAGTGGAAGTGAGAAATAGATTTAAGGGCCTAAATCTGATAGACAGAGTGCTTGATGAACTATGGACGGAGGTTTGTGACATTGTACAGGGACAGGGATCAAGACCATCCTCATGGGAAAGAAATGCAGAAAAGCAAAATGGCTGTCTGGGGAGGCCTTACAAATAGCTGTGAAAAGAAGAGAGGCGAAAAGCAAAGGAGAAAAGGAAAGATATAAGCATCTGAATGCAGAGTTCCAAAGAACAGTAAAGAGAGAAAAGAAAGCCTTCCTCAGAGAGCAATGTAAATAAATAGAGGAAAACAATAGACTAGGAAAGACTAGAGATCTCTTCAAGAAATTAAAGATACCAAGGGAACATTTCATGCAAAGATGGACTCGATAAAGGACAGAAATAGTATGGACCTAACAGAAACAGAAGATATTAAGAGGTGGCAAGAATGCACAGAGGAACTGTACCAAAAGATCTTCACAGCCCAGATAATCATGATGGTGTGATCACTCACTTACAGCAAGACAGGCTGTAATGTGAAGTCAAGTGGGTCTTAAGAAACATCACTACGAACAAAGCTAGTGGATATGATGGGATTCCAGTGGAGCTATTTCAAATCCTGAAAGATGATGCTGTGAAAGTGCTGCACTTAATATGCCAGCAAATTTGGAAAACTCAGCAGTGGCCACAAGACTGGAAAAGGTCAGTTTTCTTTCCAATCCCAAAGAAAGGCAATGCTAAAAATGCTCCAACTACCACACAATTGCACTCATCTCACACACTATTAAAGTAATGCTCAAAATTCTCCAAGCCAGGCTTCAGCAATACATGAATCATGAATTTCTAGATGTTCATGCTGGTTTTAGAAAATGCAGAGGAACCAGAGATCAAATTGCCAACATCCTCTGGATCATTGAAAAAACAAAAGAGTTTCAGAAAAATATCTATTTCTGCTTTATTGATTATGCCAAAGCCTTTGACAGTGTGGATCACAATAAATTGTGGAAAATTCTGAAAGAGATGGGAATACCAGACCACCTGACCTGCCTCTTGAGAAATCTGTATGCAGGTCAGGAAGCAACAGTTATAACTGGACATGGAACAACAGACTGGTTCCAAATAGGAAAAGAAGTACATCAAGGCTGTATATTGTCACCCTGCTTATTTAACTTCTATGCAGAGTACATCATGAGAAACACTGGACTGTAGGAAGCATAAGCTGAAATCAAGATTGCCAGGAGAAATATCAATAACCTCAGATATGACAGCACCAACACATAGATGATACCACTCTTATGGCAGAAAATGAAGAAGAACTAAAGAGTCTCTGGATGAAAGTGAAAGAGAAGAATGACAAAGTTGGCTTAAAGCTCAACATTCAGAAAACTAAGATCATGGCATTCAGTCCCATCACTTCATGGAAAATAGATGGGGAAACAGGTAAAACGTGACTGACTTTATTTTGAGGGGCTCCAAAATCACTGCAGATGGTGACTGTAGCCATGAAATTAAAAGACATTTACTCCTTGAAATGAAAGTTATGACCAACCTAGATAGCATATGGAAAAGCAGACGTTACTTTGCCAACAAAGGTCCATCTAGTCAAGGCTATGGTTTTTGCAGTAGTCATGTATGGATGTGAGATTTGGACGATAAAGAAAGCTGAGTGCTGAAGAACTGATGCTTTTGAACTGTGGTATTGGAGAAGACTCTTGAGAGTCCCTTGGACTGCAAGGAGATCCAACCAGTCCATCCTAAAGGAAATCAGTCCTGGGTATTCATTGGAAGGACTGATGTTGAAGGTGAAACTCCGGTACTTTGCCCATCTGATGCTAAGAGCTGACTCACTGGAAAATACCCTGATGCTGGGAAAGATTGAAGGCATGTGTAGAAGAGGATGACAGAGGATGAGATGGTTGGACAGCATCACTGACTAAATGGACAATGAGTTTGGGTAATCTCTGGGAGTTGTTGATGGACAGGGAGGCCTGATATGCTGCGGTTCTTGGGGTTACAAAGAATCAGATGTGACTGAGCAACTGAGCTAAAGTGAACTGCTTTCATATCCATCCAGTCATATAAGCAATAGCTTTTTTCTGTGTAGAAATGACGTTCGTCCAGTGATGTCTGTATTAGGAGTCAAAAGTTATTACTTTTCCCGGCTAACATAAATCCTTGGTTATCAGTCCTCAAACTGTTTGATTTCTCTGTCAGCATATCTACAAATTGTTTCCTAACACAACAAAAGTTTTTCTTGTCTTCTACAACGTGAATGGAAACATATGTACCAAAGAGATACAAATCACATAAAATTTGCTGTGTATAAATTAGTATCAAAATAAATGTTGGAGGAAGGAATATTATCAGGAAAATAGAGTTACATTTAATAATGATAAACGGGTCCATTTCTTTGGGTATTTTGGGGAAATAATGGTGTTACTACTATAGAAGTTATTTAAATTTAAGCATTAATAAAGATGTATGTAATTCTTATACTTAGCTGAAAAGACTTGTTATTCAATAAAAATCATTAAGAAGTAATAGATAGGCAAATTGACTATGGAACTAAAGAGACTTTTACACTCAGATCCATTTTTTTTTTCAAAATGTGAATCAGTTTAAAAATGTCAGCAAACAACAAGTGTTCATGTGATTTACAGTAGCTCTGGATTTTGTGTCTACTGGGACTGTTGCTCTGTATTCCTAAGGAGAAGGACTAGCTGGCATTTGGAGGTAGGTAGTGGGGCACATCAGCCCCATTGTTTCTGAGTGATTCAAAACCAACAACGTGGCAGCATTGAACATAAAAAGTTGATGTCTTTTCCAGTTTTACATTTCCATTCTACCTTTGTAAATATTTTTGGTTATTATTTGTCTTTTGAGATTGAGCTTTCATTAAGTCTAGATTAAATTTTACTTCCTACTTATTTTTGTCATTTCAATGCCAAAGAATGTTCAAACTACCGCACAATTACACTCATCTCACATGCTAGTAAAGTAACGCTCAAAATTCTCCAAGCCAGGCTTCAGCAATACATGAATCATGAACTTCTAGCTGTTCACGGAGGTTTTAGAAAATGCAGAGGAACCAGAGATCAAATTGCCAACAATCGCTGGATCATTGAAACAACAAAAGAGTTTCAGAAAAATATCTATTTCTGCTTTATTGATTATGCCAAATCCTTTGACTGTGTGGATCACAATAAACTGTGGAAAATTCTGAAAGAGATGGGAATACCAGACAACGTGACCTGCCTCTTGAGAAATCTATATGCAGGTCAGGAAGCAACAGTTAGAACTGGACATGGAACAACAGACTGGTTCCAAATAGGAAAAAAGAGTACGTCAAGGCTGTATATTGTCACCCTGCTTATTTAACTTCTATGCAGACTATGAGAAATGCTGGGCTAGAGGAAGCACAAGCTGGAATCAAGATTGCCAGGAGAAATAGCAATAACCTCAGATATGCAGATGACACCACCCTTATGGCAGAAAGTGAAGAGGAACTAAAAAGCCTCTTGATGAAAGTGAAAGAGAACAATGACAAAGCTGGCTTAAAGCTCAACATTCAGAAAACAAAGATCATGGCATCTGGTTCCATCACTTTATGGGAAATAGATGGGGAAACATTGGAAACAGTGTCAGACTTTATTTTGAGGGGCTCCAAAATCACTGCAGATGGTGACTGCAGCCATGAAATTAAAAGACGCTTACTCCTTGGAAGAAAAGTTATGACCAACCTAAATAGCATATTGAAGAGCTGAGACATTACTTTGCCAACAAAGATCTGTCTAGTCAAGGCTATGTTTTTTCCAGTGGTCTTGTATGGATGTGAGAGTTGGACTGTGAAGAAGGTTGAGTGCCAAAGAATTGATGCTTTTGAAATGTGTTGTTGGAGAAGAATCTTGAGAGTCCCTTGGACTGCAAGGAAGTCCAACCAGTCCATTCTGAGGAGATCAGCCCTGGGATTTTATTGGAGGGAATGATGCTGAAGCTGAAACTCCAGTACTTTGGCCACCTCATGCGAAGTGTTGACTCATTGGAAAAGACTCTGATGCTGGGAGGAATTGGGGGCAGGAGGAGAAGGGGACGACAGAGGATGAGATGGCCGGATGGCATCAGTGACTCCATGGACATGAATCTGAGTGAATTCCGGGAGCTGGTGGTGGACAGAGAGGCCTGGCATGCTGCAATTCATGGAGTTAAAAAGAGTTGGACATGGCTGAGTGACTGAACTGAACTGACACACTCTCTTTTCTTGGACTACAAGTAGTAGAATTCCATGGAATCAGCTGTTGGGCCTGAATTGAGTAAAAATATATCAACCAGGTTTTGTAACTTGTATGTCAAACACAAGGTGGCTCACAGAAAACACTGCTCTATATGCAGTATTTTAGGTTTAATTTCAGTATTCATCTTAAACCTTTTTTGAAAAACAGTATTAAACTAATGGCATTTACCTGAATATAAATATCTTCAGGATGCATGCATTATATCATGTATTATCTGAAATGTAATCTATTTTCACACAAAATTTCATAATTTTACCTCCCTTTCTGCTGATTCCAGTTCTCTAAGCTCAGCTGTATGTAGGATTTGAATATATATATATATATATATATATATATATATATATATATATACACCTCAGTTATTTCTGCAAATTCAGCTTTTGAGATTACTTTTCAATTCTCATCTCTCTCTTTAAATTTTTTCTTATAGTAAAAAAAAATTCCAGATCTCTGTTTCTGGAAATGATCCATTTTTATTCTGTTCAAAAACATATTAGAAGAGCAATATATCAGAAGAAGGTTGGAACTTTGAGGAGTTTCTCAAGCCTACCTCCTCCTTTCTTACCTTGTGGTAGTGTTAAGAGTGGAACATTTTGGGGGTAGACTTGTATGTTACCGAAGGGGGGAGGGTTCTGGGAGGGAGGTGCAAACTGAACGTGTAATGATTTTTCTAAATGGCAGGGAGAAGGGTTGAGTGAATGCCAATCACTAGCTTTTTTTTTTTTTAAATGGGTCATTTATTTTGTATTTTTAATTATATTTTTAATTGGAAGATAATTGCTTTACAAAATTGTGTTAGTTACATCAACATGAATCAGCCACAGGTGTACATATGTCCCCTCCCTCTTGTGACAGAGCTCTGGGTTTGAGCTCCCTGTGTTACACAGCAAATTCCCACTGGCTATCTGTTTTACATATGGTAATGTATATGTTTCAATGTTATCCTCTGAATTTGTTTCTCCCTCTTCTTCCCTGTGTCCATAAGCTTGTTCTCTAGGTACTGATGAACCTATTTGCAGGCCAGCAATGGAGACACAGTCACTAAATTTGTAAAATTTGTAAAGATGAAAGGACATAGCAGTGACGGGGGTTGTGGGGAGTGCTCCTGAGTCAGTTGCTGTTCTGAGCCTTCTGTTGGTGAAGATGCACATTAAAGAAAAAAGACTTTGCACAAGCATTGTGATGTCCAACAATCAGAAGAGGAATTAAGGATTTTAATCAAGATCTGTACCTATATTTCTTAATGAGTATAAATAAGAGGGTTATAATAAATTTTTTTTTCTCAGAGTTAAAAAAAAAAAAACAACTAATATGGTGAATTCTTAGAAGTTTACATTAAATAGATTGCTGAACTGTGAAAGTGAGTATCTCTTGGGACACCTTTTGCTTAGTGTCATTACCTCCAGGGAAGAATATTTGGATGAGCTTCCAGAGCTTTTGGAGGATGAAAGTATTTTATTGGCAAGAGCATGTAACAGTGTCCTGGCTGCGCTAGTTTAAATTGATTTGTTTGTGGAAATGGCAAACACTGTCTCTAAAATGTTGTGAACTCTATCTCTGTAGCAAAGGTAATAAAAAACAAGGCAAATATATGGGAGGTTCTTGCTTGCCACACAGTAGAGCCACTGAACTCAAAGCATTTGTTAATTTGTTTTTAAATCTAGAGATTATCCTTTTAAAAATATAAGCCATACATTTAATACAAACAATCTAAATTCTTTGTTTCTACCAATAGGATTATTAAAGGCATTCATAAGGAAGACCTGTGGTATGAAAATATTGGAAACTTTCAAATGGATAATGTTCTGAATGAACAGCCTCTCCCTATACTATCTATTGGAGAATCCCATGGAGAGAGGAGCCTGGTGGGCTACAGTTCACGAGGTCGAAAGAGCGGGACACGACTGAGTGACTTCACACACACACATACTATCTATTTCCTCTGTTTATATGAAAATTTGCTGAAACTATTATATATTACAAAATATCAGTGTTTTTATTTAATAAGAGGAGTTGCTACTTGGCTACAACAGAAAGCGTTTTGCTTCATGAAGCAAGTTCAGATTTAGAATCAAACTCATTAAAGATTTCAAGAGTGTACTGTGATAACAACTTGAGGAGGAGAAATTGCCAGGTTTTACTATTTGGAAAATTAGGGAGGGAGAATGATTGATGTATGTTCCTATGGCCTGTAAAGATAAAACTAGGTTTGCATAAAACTAGGGCTATACTGTTGGGTAGAAATATAGAGAATGCTATTACAAAGGCAAAGGAAAAGACAAAGATATATAGCTCAATATCACAATATCATAAGTTCCAAAAATATTTAAATCTTTTGTGGCTAAGATAACTCAAAATTCATTGCTCAAGAGCAATTTATTATTAGAGATGTTTATGTATTATTTTTAATTGAGAGAACAAATATAATTAAAGTGGATCTCTGACTGGAATACTTTGTTCATGTAAGAAACTTACAGTCAAATTTTATTGAAAGTTGATGCGTTTAGTATGTGTTCATTGTATGTAGAGTCAGTTCCAGATTCTGTCCTAGCCACAAAGAATACACAAATGTTACACAGAGCCATGAAGAATTTCAAAAGCAGTACGGTGTGTTCCATTCTAGTAATTCAACTAATTGAAGATTTTACTTTACACAGGAATTTGTGAGTTGACTGAATATTCATCATGTCTCTTGTATCTTTCTAACATAAATTAATCAGAGAAATGAAGCAAGTGCAGCAATATGGCAGAGTAAGCATGGCCATCGTTCCACAAAAGCAGTTTAAATGTAATTTTTTTACAGCAAGGCTTTTAGAAGACAGATGCAGTGGCATCAAGCACATCTCTCAATTTCTCACCATTAGTAAGAATGTCCACGTGGGCTTTGTCCTACAAGATATAAGTGACTGGTGATGGGAAACATAAGGATGCCTCCTGGATGTTGGCTCAGCTGCTGCTGTTCATGAAACTGCAGTTGTTTTAAAGGTCAAGCTCATCAACCAATCCATCCCCATGAAATCAATCCTATATTTGTCAGGGCCTATGGTCAGGACTTATTCTTTCAGTGGTACTTTTACATAACTTCTGTTCTAAATAGGAGCATGTTCATTATAATTTTGCTTCCCTGAGCCCCCTCCCTTGCACTCTTAAAAATCACTGAGCACCCAAAGAGCTTCTGTTTATGTGGGTTTTATCTACTGAATTTATCATACTCAAACTGCTATAATCATCTCTATTGTTCATTGGGAACATGAGTCAGTATCCTTTCTGGAAATGATAGAAGGTCAGGCTTCCTTGGCTCAGACATCAGCAACATGGGCTTGAAAATCTTTGCTTTTGAGCACTCACGATCAATGATATAACAAGAGTTGATATAAGAAAAAAAGAAGAAATTTCAGAACTGGGAAGATTCATGCAGTAGTAACTATAATATTTCAGAAAAAAAAAAAAGCAAAACATCCTTAATGATTAATTCAAATAATTTGGGAAGAACTTGAGGATGTCTGTAATACATGTTGAAGAGGTAATATTGGAACTAGGAAAAATGTCTTTTTATGACATCTCATCTTTTGGAATACCTTTGTCAATATGGGTTTGTGGATTCCTGTATGGCTCCTAAATATCTTTTTTTTATTACACCCAAAGACAAATTCTATTGCCAATACTACTATTAATACTACTACTAAGAACTAGAAGTTACTGTCCACCCACTACCCACCACTCTCTGTCATAAATTCCCATTATCTTACTCAGTTGTGGCAAAGTATCAGTTCATTCCTGTTTCACAGGAGAAGAAAGTGCTCAAGAACACAGAACTAGTAAATGTGGATATGGGGGAGGCCCCTTGATTTACGATTATTCCTTGACTGTTTCAATGAGGTTTCTCAATGGAATAAAATGTCAACATTCAAAAATACTTTTTAGAAATATCATTTCTCTTCATTCAAATGTTTCAAATATTATACTTGAAAAATAAAAACTGCTCCACCAATAGAAAGGGTTTTGAGATGTTTGCAGGCGGATTCTTTATCAGCTGAGCCACAGTGGAAGCCTAAGAATACTGGAATGGGTAGTCTATCCCTTCTCCAGCAGATCTTCCTGACCCAGGAAATGAACTGGTGTCTCCAGCATTGCAGGCAGATTCTTTACCAACTGAGCTATCGGGGAAGCTTTGAGAGGTTTAAGTTTGCACAATCTATGGGACTCTTTTATGAAGTTTTAAAACATACATGGAGCCTTTGTGAAAACTGTGTAAAAACAATTTGAGATTGTGTTTCCACAAAGGGAAAAAGGAAATAAGTTATTTTTTTGTACATCTTTAAATTTTTTTATTCTAATGTAATCATCATCTACCCCTACAAAATTAGAAATTCATCAAAATGAAGAATACAGAATAGTTCATATATTTACCAACTACTTTGGTTTCTATCTTATAAAAGTACAGGTGATTTGCCACTAAACATGTGGACAATAGCAGTGGAAAATTCATCCCAATTCTAGAGACACAATGAAAAGTTAAACCTGTTTAAAGATAAAAGGAAAGTGTGCCTATGAGTTAGGGTGTGCATGCCTGCATTCCTAAAATTGAGAATATCCAATGATTATGTCCTTGTAGGAATCATTTTTTTTTTAAATTATGACTCACTAGGCAATCAGAATCCAACTTAGTTTTACATGTAATTATGGTGTTTCAGCCTTTCCCTGTATTTGAATCTTCAAGGAACACCAGCAAAGTCCTACAGTGCATCAGAAAACTATCCTTTTAATAAGTGTATCTTGAAAATTGGTTTTATATTAGTGTGAAGAATCCAAAATAACATTTTATTTTTTATTAGTGTAGAGATAATTATGTAAAGCTAATTTCATTCCAGGACAAGAGACACAACATAATGTCTACTGCTAGAAATGTTAAAATATGAAGCCATCCTCCACAGCTTTGAAGTGAAGTGAAAGTGTTAGTTTCCATGTCCCACTCTTTGAGACCCCAAGGGCCATAGCCTACCAGATTCCTCTGTCCATGGAATTCTCCAGGAAAGAATACTGGAGTGGGTAGCCATTCCCTTCTTTGGGGAACCTTTCTGACCCAGGGATTGAACCCAGGTCTCATGCACTGCAGGCAGATTCTTCACCATCTGAGCCACCAGGGGTCCATAGTTCACTTATTGCTATGAAGATGGAGAAGAATGATATAGATCATAGAATCATTTTGCAATATTATTTTAATAAAATTGCACAAAATATGAAAAGAAGCATCCTTAAGCAATTTTTATAACTTTTAGAGATGTATATGAATGCAGAGTTCCAAAGAATACCTAGGAGAGATAGAAAAAAAAAAAAAGCCTTCTTCAGCAATCAATGCAAAGAAACAGAGGAAAAGAACAGAATGGGAAAGACTAGAGATCTCTTCAAGAAAATTAGAGATACCAAGGAAGCATTTCATGCAAAGATAGGCACAAGAAAATACAGAAACGGTATGGACCTAACAGAAGCAGAAGATATTAAGAAGGTGTGGCAAGAATACACAGAAAAGCTGTACAAAAAAGATCTTCATGACCTGGATAATCACGATGGCGTGATCACTCACCTAGAGCCAGACAGCCTGGAATGTGAAGTCAAGTGGGCCTTAGAAAGCATCACTATGAACAAAGCTAATGGAGGTGATGGAATTCGAGTGGAGCTATTTCAAATCTTGAAAAATGATGCTGTGAAAGTGCTGCTATCAATATACCAGCAAATTGTGAAAACTCAGCAGTGGCCACAGGACTGGAAAAGGTCAGTTTTCATTCCAATCCCAAAGAAAGGCAATGCCAAAGAATTCTGAAACTATTGCACAATTGCACTCATCTCACACGCTAGTAAAGTAACGTTCAAAATTCTCCAAGCCAGGCTTCAGCAATATGTGAACTGTGAATTTCCAGATGCTCAAGCTGGTTTTAGAAAAGGCGGAACCAGAGATCAAATTGCCAACATCCACTGGATCATCAAAAAAGCAAGAGAGTTCCAGAAAAACATCTATTTCTGCTTTATTGACTATGCCAAAGCCTTTGACTGTGTGGATCACAATAAACTGTGGAAAATTCTGAAAGAGACGAGAATACCAGACCACCTGACCTGCTTCTTGAGAAACCTACATGCAGGTGAAGAAGCAGCAGTTAGAACGGGACATGGAACAACAGACTGGTTTCAAATAGGAAAAGGAGTACATCAAGTCTGTATATTGTCACTCTGCTTATTTAACTTCTATGCAGAGTACATCATGAGAAATGCTGGACTGGAAGAAGCATAAGCTGGAATCAAGATTGCCAGGAGAAATATCAATAACCTCAGATACACAGGTGACACCACCCTTATGGCAGAAAGTGAAGAGGAGCTAAAAGCCTCTTGATGAAAGTGAAAGAGGAGAGCGAAAAAGCTGGCTTAAAGCTCAACATTCAGGAAACAAAGATCATGGCATCCGGTCTCATCACTTCATGGGAAATAGATGGGGAAACAGTGGAAACAGTGTCAGACTTTATATTTTGGGCTCCAAAATTACTGCGGATGGTGACTGTAGCCATGAAATTAAAAGACTTTACTCCTTGGAAGAAAAGTTATGACCAACCTAGATAGCATATTCAAAAGCAGAGACATTACTTTGCCAACTAAGGTCCATTTAGTCAAGGCTATGGTTTTTCCTGTGGTCATATATGGATGTGAGAGTTGGACTGTGAAGAAGACTGAGCACCAAATTGATGCTTTTGAACTGTGGTGTTGGAGAAGACTCCTGAGAGTCCCTTGGACTGCAAGGAGATCTAACCAGTCCATCATCCTAAAGGAGATCAGTCCTGGGTGTTCATTGGAAGGACTGATATTGAAGCTGAAACTCCAATACTTTGGCCACCTCATGAGAAGAGTTGACTCTAATGCCAAGAGGGATTGGGGGCAGGAGGAGAATGGGACGACAGAGGATGAGATGGCTGGATGGCATCCCTTACTCGATGGACATGAGTTTGAGTAAACTCCAGGAGTTGGTGATGGACAGGGAGGCCTGGCATGCTGAGATTCATGGGGTCGCAGAGTCGGACACGACTGAGCAATTGAATTGAACTGGTGTTTTCATGAGTCTCAATGTTTAATAATTCCTTTGAGTGATTTCTATAATTTGATACCCCATTTTATAAACAAATTGCTTATTGTGAATTCCTTAGCATATGGTTCTCCTAACTATCACTTAAGAGAAAGAAACATTTTCATTTTAATTTCTGAGTAACTTGTTTCACACAGTCTAACACATAGCTAAATAAAAATAATTTATGTAACAGTAATATTAAACCCTCATGTATAATTGGTTCTATTGGTTGGTAAATATGAACACCTATGCATGCATTCACTGGGGCTTTCCTCATGGCTCAGCGGTATAAAATCCAATGCTAATGCCGGAGATTTGTGTTCCATCCCTAGGTTTGGAATCTCCCTTGAGGAAATGGCAACCCATTCCAGTATTCTTGCCTGGGAAATCCCATGGACAGAGGAACCTGGAAGGCTACAATTCATGGGACAGCAAAGAGCTGCACACGATTTAGAAACAAAACAACAACATGCATTCATAATACTTCTTGAATCACTCTCATGTGTTTGGTAAATTCATTCTATTTAATAGCAAGAAGTATCAAAACCTAAAAAGATATATTTAATGTGTCATATGTCCAGTCCCTAAGTTGTATCTGACTCTTTGCAACCCCATCAACTGTAGACTGCCAGGCCTCTCTGTCCTTGGGATTTTCCAAGCAAGAATACTGGAGTGGGCTGCTATTTCTTCCTCCAGGGGATCTCCCTGATGCAGGGATGGAACTGGTATCTCCTGCTTCTCCTGCATTGGGAAGTGGATTTTTTTTTCACTGAACCACCTGGGAAGTCTTAGTGAATCATATGGTTTGGGTTCCCTGGTGACTCAGAGGTTAAAGCGTCTGCCTCCAATGCGGGAGACCCAGGTTTGATCCCTGGGTCGGGAAGATCCCCTGGAGAAGGAAATGGCAATCCACTCCAGTATTCTTGCTTGGAGAATCTCATGGACGGAGAAGCCTAGTAGGTTACAGTCCACGGGGTCGCAAAGAGTGGGACACGACTGAGCGACTTCACCTCACCTCACCTCAAACTTGTACTTAAATAAGCAGTGCTTCGATACAAAGCTTTTCCAGCAAAATATCTGACATTAAACAAGTAAACATAACTTATTCAAGAGAATACATTAATAAATGGTTGAACATATCTTTGTAAGAATATTCCTCATATTGATAACTCTTTAAAATAAAATGATACCAAAAATATTGGTTGGCCCAGGGCTGACTGCAATTAAGTACAATCTGCATCATGCCTAAATTTCTCAGATCAAAGATTGGAGTATCTTCCCAATAGTCATATAATTGAGATAATATACAGTCACCTTGTGTCTTATTCATTCACTCAGCATGTTTTTATTGAATCCTACATGTACACATCACTGTTCAATTAACGGTACACAGAAGTCAATAAAACATTTTTCCCATTTAAAGCATTTATAGTCCAGTTGTGAAATACAAATTTAATTCAACAAGTAATTATAATATAATATACATTCCCTACATATGGTCAAATTCTAGAAATATCCCGTAGAATTCTAAGAATTAACTACTATTGGGAATCAGAAGTGGCATATTAGAGACACAGAATTTGAACCATATTTTGAAAATTAGTGAAAAGCTAATGCCCTTTAGATGTGAAATGTAGGCAAGCAGTTCTTGCGTATTTCCTCATGTGCACTCAATTGCGGATGACAATTTATTTAACTATATATTCCTTACATGAGACAAAGTGTCATTCCTCTAATGACCTGAAGGGCAGAGTATATATCATGACATAAGCATATATATCCAGAGAGGAAACATTATTCTTTAGAGTACTGATAATCTTTTGTAATTCTGTAAGCTTATTTTTCTTAATTAAAATGGAATATTTGTTAGCTCATTCGAACTGTGTAAGCAGCAGGACAATTTTCAGTAATTCTGTGAAAGTGGCAAGGCCAATTTAAAGATGTGAAAACTGAGGCCACTGGAGAACCTCGGAACAAACAACCTTTTAGTACAGCTTTGGGAATTCAATACAGGTATTTTGACTCCCATTTTAATTTCTCCTTTTACTATACCAGCCTTGTCTCTAACAAATAGGTTTAACATTTGGATACTATGTTCTGTTATTAAAGCCGCTCACCACCCATCTTTTATATGAGGCAGAAAATAGGTTTAAGTCTCTCCGGGGAGCTCTTAACCTGGAAAGGAAGGAAATGCATCACAGGTGAAAGGCAGCAGAACAATGTGACCCGCTGCTAATTTGTGGTGGTATTCATTTGGGTGGGATTTGACATTTCTGGGTAGGTGTATATTTGTGATTGATATTTCATTCTTTAAAGTACAGCCTTTAAAACAGCTGTGAAATGTCAAGTCATTAATTTACACATTACAAAATGTAGTGTTAGGAAACCTATTTACATCTTTCCAAATTCAACCCCAGGGATACCAAACTCTGAGATCAGCACATCATGGAGAAGATTATCCCAATCAGCATAACACTAAAAATCGCTTTAAACCTTCTCCCTCTGCACATAGGCAAAGAGATCAGAAAGGTGTTCTAGTCCATTCACAGGAGAGGCAACCAAAACTGGAAAAAGTGTAATTACAAGGCTTAGTGTGAGGGGTGGGGCATTTTCCTTCCGGTTTATTATCATTTTTTTGAGTTATTTTACAACATCTTGGTGGGGGTATGGGGCTGACAATTCAATGCATTCCTGGTTTAATACAGTGAAACTATTTATGGAGAGGAGAGCTTCACCTTAAATAACATGTAAAACTCATTTTACAGGTGTCTCCCTGAAATACTTTCATTGATTTTTCTCTCACAAAGTAGATGCACACTATAACCACAAAAATGGGTAGTATTACCAAATCATGCCTCAGGCATGCATTTTAAGACACATGAAACACTTCCATAATAACCCCTTCGAGAGCAAATCCATGATATAAAGTTCAAGTTCTATTGGAAATAACACTGGAAATTGCAGTACAGTTGGAACAATTTTTAGTCACTCCCCTACTCTTTTTCAGAGTTAGGAGATTATATTAACTGGGTATTAATTTTATATTAAAATATTTAAATGAGCTTTGTGATTCAGTCATTAGGATAGGACAGAAAAAGACTAAAAGAAATAAAAGTGGTTCTCTTTTCCTTAAAGACATCACCTACTACATACTTGATACTGACAAATTTTGAAGAACAAAGTTTAGATATTATTTATTCCACATACATACATATTTGTGGATGCATATATACATGCATACATGTAACTGACAAGCACAGCCAAATACACTGCTGTGGATGAATGTCATAAAGTTAATATTAAGACAAATAATTCAGATATAAATATTTATGTATTGTGTATAATGTTTTTATATATCATGTACAATGCTGCTGTTGCTGCTGCTGCTGCTGCTAAGTAGCTTCAGTCGTGTCCAACTCTGTGCGACCCCATAGATGGCAGCCTACCAGGTTCCCCCATCCCTGGAATTCTCTAGGCAAGAATACTGGAGTGGGTTGCCATCTCTAAGTACAATTCAAAAATAGGCTAAACTAATCTCTGATTAAACTAACATGAAGGGTCAACTTGTCAAATCAAACACATTAATTTGAGCTCTTACAAAAACTAAGCTTTAATGCTAAGTATCAGATTACAGGCAATTGGCAATGTCAGAAAAAGCCTGGGAAGTCTACATACAGAGGGTGGCTCCTGTGTCTACACCAAAACTAGACTATCTAGCCTAGAATTATTGACAAGATTCCAGGTGAGGTTTTGTGATTTTTTAAAATATAAATTTATTTATTTTAATTGGAGGATAATTACTTTACAAAATTGTATTGGTTTTGCCATACATCAACATGAATCCACCACAGGTGTACACGTGTTCCCCATCCTGAACTCCCCGCCCACCTCCCTCTCTGTATCATCCCTCTGGGTCATCCCAGTGCACCAGCCCCAAGCATCCTGTATTCTGCATTGAACCTGGACTTGTGATTCATTTCTTATATGATATTATACAGTTTCAATGCCATTCTCCCAAATCATCCCACCCTCTCCCTCTCACACAGAGTCCAAAAGAGTGTTCTATACATCTATGTCTCTTTTACTGTCTCGCATACAGGGTTATCATTACCATCTTTCTAAATTCCATATATATGCTTTTGTATACTGTATTGGTGTTTTTCTTTCTGGCTTACTTCACTCTGTATAATAGGCTCCAGTTTCATCCACCTCGTTAGAACTGATTCAAATGTATTCTTTTTAATGGCTGAGTAATATTCCATTGTGTATATGTACCACAGCTTTCTTATCCATTCATCTGCTGATGGACATCTAGGTTGTTTCCATGTCCTGTTTATAATAAAACAGTGCTGTGATGAACATTGGGGTACACATGTCTCTTTCAACTCTGGTTTCCTTGGTGTGTATGCCCAGTAGTGGGATTGCTGGGTCATAAGGCAGTTCTATTTCTAGTTTTTTAAGGAACCTCCACACTGTTCTCCATAGTGGCTGTACTAGTTTACATTCCCACCAGCAGTGTAAGAGGGTTCCCTTTACTCCACACCCTCTCCTGCATTTATTGCTTGTAGACTTTTGGATAGCAGCCATTCTGACTGGCATGGAATACACAGCAGAAAAGCATTCTAAGTCATCTCCATTTTATTTTACTATCTATGTGCCATTTTCTCCAGAGTCATGCCACATTAACTCATTGATTCTAGAATTCTTAACTATATACAGCTCTTAATCAGGGACAATCTTTTTAGGATATTCCATAGATAAATATCTTTCTTTTAGCAAGTGCTATTTATCTCTTTACCCAGAAGTTCAGTTATCACTTTAAAAACAAGATCATATCTATAATTCTAAATCAACTCAGTATACCTTTATAGTTTAAATAAATATATTTCTTTTTCTTCATGCTCTACAAGTTCTATACATTTTCCAGACTGTTATTAAAATCAGCATTGCATGCAGCACTTTTCTGCTCAATTTTTGTGTGTGTGTGTGTGGTAGTGATGAAGAAATAATAATAATATATAGAACAAAAATAATTGGTTAAGCCTGATGAACAGGCTAAGGTAATAGAGTCTGCATCTACTTAATTATATTAAAACAAATGGGCAAACCATAATTCAATATTTTAATGATTTAATATATAACAACCCTAACCTTTGAATTTTTGTATGATTTGGTACCTTAATCACTACTATATATTGTCCATCAAAGGATTCAGTTATTTTTCTGTTTTCTCTTTAGAGATTTTTTTGTCTAAAATGTATCTTTTAATAGTTTATTATTAAAGTATTTAGATATGAGGCAAACTTTGTAAAAAAATTAGTTTTTAAGTGAAATTATACCTAATTGGTTCTCTTATTAGGATTTACAGATAATCAGAAGAGAAATAGGTTATATAGGTCAGTAGTTTTAACTTTTCACTTTCCAGCTGGACCAGAAAAAGAGTAGTGGACTCAAGAGTGACACAAGAGAAGTTTCTAAGGTTCTGGTAAGGTTCTTGATCTGAGCAATAGATATATTGGTTTATTCAATAGGCAAACATCCATTAAACAAGTAAAGTTTTCTCTGTGTATCTTGTTATTTATGTTTTTAATTCGTTTGTTAATTGGAGGAAAATTGCTTTACAATGCTGTGATGCTTTCAGCCATAATCTAACATATATCATGTTTCAGTGAAAAAGTTTACTACAAAAGTGACTAGAAGCCTACTTAAAATAGCTGAGAAAATAAGAAAACTGACAGAAGGAATCATAGCAATATACTAATTATACTACAATTGTTTGCCTAATACTAAAGTGAAAATATGAAAAAAGTTTTAAAAAGTTACTTTATTCTAACAAACATAATTAAACACTTACAATTTTATATTTGTGATTTTTGGATTATTGTTATAGCATCTTGATTCTTGCTATAGCATCTTTCATTCTTGTTATAGTATTTCAATTCTATGATTTTTATAACATTACCTTGATATTTTAATATTTCACAGACAATAATCTGGGCAATATTTCTATTCCATATATATAGTTTTTATTTGCTTGTTAAAATTTTCCAGTGAGGTGTTTACCAAAATCAACCAAAAAAACCCCAAAAAAACACACACCCCCCACCCCCACCCCCCCCCCACCCCCACCCCACCGTATCGATTCCTCTTATAAAGCATTAAATGTGATCATTTTTTATGTTATTTCTAAGGGAAATAGGTTTGGAAAATAGTTCTGAAGTTTAAATTGGTAAGGCACTAGGGTCAATTATGTTTGAGCAATTTTTGCTCATAACTGTAATTTAATATATTTCAATTTTAAGGAATTCCACATTGTCTTCAAAATAGGATTTCGGGGGCCCCCGCATTTTTGCTGTGATTGGGCCATTATGACTGGTGTGAAGGTACCTCATTGTGGTCTTGATTTGTATTTCTCTGATAATGAGTGATGTGACTCTTTTCATGTGTTGTGCATCCGTACAGCCCCCTTGGAAATCTAATTTTTTCCCCCTTTTTTTTTTGGTTCTTTTTTTTCGGGTGGCTGCATATGTTGGTTATATACGAGATTAGTTGTTTGTAAGTTATATTCATATCTTTTTTTTCCCCCATCAGAGGCTGTCTTTTCACCTTGATTTTAGTTTCCTTTGTTGGGGCTTTTAATTAAAACCCATTTGTTTATCTTTGCTTTTATTTCCGAATACGGCAGTTGATGAGATATTATAGCAGTTAATTTTATGTTCTTAAATCTATATTTTGGAAAATTAGCAGTGTATTTTTAGAATTTATTTTTCCAAATGGTGAGAGGAGTATGAACAAACATCTGTTAGTTGACAATTTTTTTGGGTTTTTTTTTTTTTTTTTGTGGTTTGGGGTGAAGTCAGGCAGTTTATTCCTCCAGTTCCATTTTTCTTCTCGGTTTTTGTTCTTGAAGAGAATTTTAATAGTATGAGAATGTTTTGATGTGGTAAAATATGAGATAATTTTGTAGTCCTCCATCTATTAGTGTCTTTTGATTTCTTTCATCCGTGTTTTTTTGTTTTTCGATATATGTCTTTGTTTCTTTAGGTAGGAGTATTCCATATTATGTTTTTATTTGCTGTTAAAATTTTCCAGTGAGGTGTTTCAGTATATTCCTCTTATAAAGATTAAATGTGATAATTTTTTGTTTTTTCTGAAATAATTTTGGATGTTCTGAGTTTAAATTGGTCGCAATTATGTTTGAGCAATTTTGCTATAACTGTAATTTAATATATTTCAATTTAAGACATTGTCTTCAAAATATGATTTACCTGAGTAACTTTTCATATGTGAATGAATTAAGCAGTTAATCTAAATCATAGGAAAATTAGGTGATTTTTAGAAATTTTTCAAAATGGTGAGAGGTATGAACAAACATCTGTTATTGAAAAAAACAGAGATTATGTGAAAGAATTTTAATAGTGTGAGAATGTTTTGATGTGGTAAAATATGAGATATTTTTCTATAGATAATGTGGCAGAGAATAGTTAAAAATAGGGAAATAATAATTTATGTTTTTGTGATTATTTAATTCTGTATGTGTATTGATAACCTGGTACTTTTTATGGAATTATTGTTAAAATACATAGTTTAAAAAATGATATTAAATGAAATTTATTCTTAGGCAGATTAAAATAAACATATATGGATACATATGGATTATTATTTTATGAAATATTTATTGTGCTATTTTAAGTTAATTCAGAGAAATTTGGTGTGCTACCATTCACAGTGTCACAGAATTGGACACCACTTAGCAACTGAACAACAAATTCTCTCAACAAATTGGCATTAATAAAATCATTTTCTAGATGAGAAAGTTATGTACAGAAGATCACACAGTATTCAGTTTAGCTAAATTCTGAACTGAGTTCTTATTGAATCTAAAAATGCTGCTTTCCTTATACCACCCTAGTAACCCAAATGACAGTAAAATTTAAATAAACAACTGCATCCTTAGAGTGAAATATCATTGTGTTGAATTTGAAAATTCTAACATTTCAAACATTAGTATTTTAAATACTGGCTCTTGGAATAGGCTAAATTTGGTGTGTATGAAGGAAAACCTAGATAAAGACTTTTAAAGTGATCTCAGCTATTAGACTAAATTAACATTTAGAGATGATAACTTCCTAACTATAAAATTAAAGATACTTTATACAGTTAACAATATCCCCTAGAGAATCACTCCCACTGGCCTGCCCAACCACCAAGAAATGATGGTATCTTGGAAAAAATTATTTGCAGGGTATTTCTTTAATTTGGATCATGCAGTCTTGGAAATAGGTATATGCTGTGTTTAAATCTGCCAGCAATATAGGAGAGAAAGGAGATGCAGATTCTACCCCTGGGTCAGGAAGATCCACTGGAGGAGGAAATGGCAACCCACTTCAGCATTCTTGCCTGCAAAATCTCATGGACAGAGACTCATGCGCTATAGTCCAAAGGGTCTCAAAGAGTCAGACACCACCAAGCATGCACACACACACTGTGGTCCCGGAGTGGAATATCTTTTGTTAGTAATAAAACTGATGACATTTTAACTTATACTTCTGTCACTCAACTGGGCCCAAACTTGAGATGATTAAAAAACAGTGTCATTATTTGACTCTTCTAAAATCTCAATTTTATGATAATTTTATTTACAGATAATGATTTAAAAATCCATAAACACAAAATGAAAAACACTGTCTAGAGAGTTTTAGAAATATTCTTCCTCAGTTCAGTTCAGTTCAATTCAGTCACTCAATCATGTCCGACTCTTTGTGACCCCATGAATTGCAGCATGCCAGGCCTTTCTGTCCATCACCATCTGCCGGAGTTCACCCAAACTCATGTCCACCGAGTTGGTGATGCCATCCAGCCATCTCATCCTCTATCGTCCCCTTCTCCTCCTGCCCCTAATCCCTCCCAGCATCAGAGTCTTTTCCATTGAGTCAACTCTTCGCAAGAGGTGGCCAAAGTACTGGAGTTTCAGCTTTAGCATCAGTCCTTCCAAAGAACACCTAGGACTGATTTCCTTTAGGATGGACTGGTTGGATCTCCTTACAGTCTTCCCATCAAATGGTGAGACAGCTAGTTGACGATGTGTTTCAGAGGGAATTTTGCAAGTGAAGAAAGATTTGGGGCTAATAAAACCAAGCAAAATTTCTCTCTAGAATAGTTATTTTACTGTTGGAAGTCTAGTCTCATTATTCTAAGCATTAAGAACATATTTGCAATATAAGAACACATTTCTTTAAGAAATAATTGGCAATATAAGACTGAGCTAATTGGTAAAAACCATTCCCAACGTAGCCACATGTCTTGCACAGAACAACTCAACACTTCCAAAGTATCAAGCTGCTCTTTCCCAGATAAACATGAATCATAATATTGCTACTGAAAATGTTCATTAAGCTAAATGAGAGTGCAATTAGCTTCCAAAAATCTTAAGTGTTCTGTCGAGAGAAATTGTGCATTTTTCTACAATCATGTTGTACAAAATATGTTTATTAACTGTAGTGTGATAAAACTTCTGATTTCAGGAATATTTTCCATTACTCAAGAATATTGCTCTTCTAAGAACTTCAAATGCAGTTTCAAATATAATGCTAAATTGTGTACATTATAAATATATGGGAATATCCATAGTTTTATTTAAATTTTTATTTTTTCATGATTCAAATTTAAAGCATTATTTGTTTTAAAAAAAAACCAAGTCCACTAAATCAAATTTATATGGCAACTGTCCTATGTTCTGTGTTCTAGAAATATATCTGTATCAAGGTAAATATTAATATTTTCTATCTTGATTTTAAAACAAATAAAATATTTGTCCTTGGTTTTCTCAGTCTGGTTATAAGAACTATGTGCCTAAAGTGCTGATTGAATTTAAGAAAACTTTTTATTGAATTCTATTTTCAGCAATATTGTGTAATCCTCACACTACAAACATTGCTACAAATTACTAAATTATAGAAAAATTTAAATGAGTAAATAAATGTCTTGATAGAAATTAAGAGAAATCATCTTAGGCCAAAAGTACACCTTTAACATAGATCTATGAAGGTACAGGATTCTCTAATCTGCAATATATCAGAAGCTTTTCTGTGAATAGAAGTAGCTTTAGCATTTTAGGGCACAGGGAAAGGATGAAGCTATTGAAAGTTTGGCTTCCCTGGTAGTTCAGCTTGTAAAGAATCTATCTGCCTGAAATGCAGGAGACCCCGGTTCGATTCCTGGGTTGGGAAGATCTCCTGGAGAAGGGATAGGCTACCCACTCCAAGAGATAGGCTACCCATTCCAGTTTTCTTGGGCTTCCCTGGTGGCTCAGCTACAAGGTGGTAAAGAATCCTCCCACAATGCGGGAGACCTGGGTTTGATCCCTCAGTTAGGAAGATCCTCTGGATATGAATAGAAGTGAAGGAAATGGCAACCCACTCCAGTATTCTTGCTGGGAGAATCCCAGGGACGGGGGGAGCCTGGTGGGCTGCTGTCTATTGGGTTGCACAGAGTTGTACACAACTGAAGTGACTTAGCAGTAGCAGCAGCAGCTTTAGGATTTTAGGGCACAAGGAGATGACTAAGCTATACTGAGGGGTTGGCTTAAAGACCATGATCGTGAATCTATAAATACAGAAAATGGGCACAATAGGAAAAACACTTTTCACAAAACAATGAAGATACAAAATGTTTAAGTCTTCTACACAGACTTAGCTCTTTATAAAGGAAAATGAATTCCTTTAAAAGTTTTTGCCACTGGTTACCCCTCACAATGACCTGGGACCCTATTTTATACAACTTTCATTGCCTGTAACACACATATACGACTCAAGTACACTCATTCATGCAACTGATGTCTCAGGCATACATACATTATTACCAGCATAGAGTTTCAATAAATAGCTTTTAACATGAAAGGAAAACTTAATTTAAAAACACTCAGAAAGAAATAATACTGACTGAAAGTTGGCAACCAAAACAAGCATCAAAATGCAAATAATACAAAATCTGGATACCAAAAAAACTCATTCTTATTGTAAGAAATGAATGATTACACACACAGACCCCCCCACACACACACAGAGGTATGTGTGTATTCATGTGTATAAATATTACACATACACGATTTAATGCAAGAACAAAAATGAGTTGAGAGCAGGAGCTTATTAAAATGACCAGGAATACTGAAAGATAAACAAATATAATTCTTAATAACAAAATATAAATATTAGTATTAACATTTAGTGAAATTCTTAAAACAGTAGAAATCTAATCTGAACATTCTCCACCTCATGCAACTATGATAAAGAAAGAATAAGAGATGTGTGTAGAAACAAGAGTTTAGGAAAGAGAATGCTCAAAATATATCCAGCTAGAGTTCTAGAATAAATAAAATAGTATGAGTTTAAAAATTTTCACTGGGTCAATGATTTTGAAATTAAATTACGGAACAAAGTGAATCCACATTTTCAGAAAGCACAGATAACAGCAAACATTATAAATGATATCCACTAAAAGAAATTTCTATCATAAATTTCAGAACATTAAATGAAAATATCTTTAAAGTAATCAGAGATAAATATGTGTAACACCCACATATATAAAGGGATCATCATGAATTATATATCTGAATTCTTAAAAGTGATTTTGAAACTGAGATTAAGAGCACTAATACTTTAGATTGTGGTGGTAAGATAAAATAATATCAAAGTGCTGCTGCTGCTAAGTCACTTCAGTTGTTTCCAACTCTGCGCGACCCATAGATGGCAGCCCACTAGGCTCCCCCATTTCTGGGATTCTCCAGGCAAGAACACTGTTTCATAGAAATGCTGATAAAGCATAAATACATAAATGCTTTATTTATGTATTTATTGTTTTGTTTCCACCATGCAGCATCTGGGATCTTAGTTCCTCCAATATGAACACCTGTTCCCCCTGCACTGGACCACCAGGAAGTCCCTAAAATTTAAAATTTAGGGAAAAAAAAATTCCCCAAACTTCTGTCTGAAAGCTATTGTATTATCTGAATTTTGAGCGCAAAATAAAAAAAAAAAATTATTATGGGTACATCTCAACAAACAGACTTACTAGCTGGATAGAAATAGCACACAGGTCAAGGAGAGGCAAATATTTTTGAATATGGGACCTTCCTCCCGGTATAGGCAAAAGTCCTCTTTCTGAGCTTTAGATTTTAATTTTTGCTATTCTCTGCTGCTGCTGCTGCTGCTGCTGCTAAGTCGCTTCAGTCATGCCCGACTCTGTGTGACCCCATAGACGGCAGCCCACCAGGCTTCCCTGTCCCTGGGGTTCTCCAGGCAAGAACACGAGTGGGTTGCCATTTCCTTCTCCAATGCATGAAAGTGAAAAGTGAAAGTGAAGTCATTAAGTATTTTCTAATTACTATATTCATAGTATATTTCATGATATAATTGTTAATATACATACTAGTTAGCATCCTGCTCTTAGCATTTATGAGAATACTTCCAATGATATAACTATGTACTTGATGATTAATGTATGTTTCTGGAAGAAATTCTTTACAAGTAAAAGCAATTTCCATCTATTTTTAAAGAGGTTTGATCTTATTTTCATATTCAAAGTTATTAGCAACTTTTACTTGGTCTATTATAATGAGCATAATATGTTACTCATTCACTGACCTTTTGTTGCATTTTATGAGAAAATTTTAGTTCCATCTTTCCCCTCACAATGCACTCTATAATGTACCTTTTGGACACTTGGGGCATCTTCATTTCTGTCTTTATTTCAACACTGGGCATGCCTGATTTCTAAGGTCTGAAGCCACTCTACTGATGATGCAATATTTCAACCTGCCAGCACTGATTTTGAAAACTGGATGCTGTCCTGTTTGGTAGCATATGCCAGGGAGTGACTTGGAAGTGTCTTGCCTGGGGACTTCCTTTGTCTTCTGAATGTTACCAGCCTTCAACCTTCCTGATGTCACTCCCATCCTGGCAGCCATCTTCCCATTCTATCCTACCACACCATCCTGGTGACATTGATGGAGGGGTGTCCCAAAGTCGTACTTCTTTCCTCCTCTTACCTCTCCCTTCTCTCAGTTTGGAAAGGCACTTTGATAAAGTAATTAAGCAAGGTAGCGAATAGACAGGTGACTCTAATATCTTTGTAGTTTTGCAGGGAAACCAGAACCTAAGACAGAGTCAATGTTGAGCTTTCTGAGAAAATAAAACTTAAAAACTAGTCACAAGCAGTAACTAAACTTTCCCAAGGAAGGCAACTGTTTGAGTTACAACCAATCAAATAACGTCCCTGGTTTGCTTTAGTCTATCAGTCTTGGTCTACCTTTTAATATTTCTGCTGCTGCTGCTGCTGTTGCTAAGTCACTTCAGTTGCATGACTCTGTGCCATCCCATAGATGGAAGCCCACTAGGCTCCCCTGTCCCCGGGATTCTCCGGGCAAGAACCCTGGAGTGAGTTGCCATTTCCTTCTCCAATGCATGAAAGTGAAAAGTGAAAGGGAAGATACTTGTCTCTTTTGCTGTGGCATTTTTCACATATATTCTTTCCCTCCTCAACAAACACAACATGCTTCCTATATTTCAAGGATCCTTAAGATACTTCCCCCTGAAGATACTGCTTTTTATTTTTATCTTCTGTACCCCTGACCCAGCCACTGCCCCCATTCATCAATTCTGGGGATTTTGATGAGGAACAGAAGGAACATCTGCAGTCTGTATCTTATTTTCCTTATCCGCTCAGTTCTTATATTTACAAAACACCAATATTCATCCATTGTTATGTATTTGTCATGCTTGTATATGTGACTGTGTGAGTTGCATTTAAGCAGCAAACACCTATATTGATATAACTAATTTCAGATCTTATTTTTAAAACCTTGATTTCAAACACGGTAGTGAGTTTCTGTTAGATCAAAGTATCCAAAACAATCACCTAAGGAATATTAAATATTGTATCAAACTATATGCTTAGAAATCAAAGGAAGTCAATTTTATTTCAGAAAAAAAAAGAAACCCCAAAGCATATTTTTGCAGACTACTGAGTTTCTTGATGTTTGGTTTATTTGTGATTCAGTGATTCCAAGAGGCCCTGGAGCAAGAGAAACTTTTGTAAAGATAGTTTCTAGCTGTTACAGAGTTTAGAGCTTGGTACTTCACTCCCTCTTTTGCTTCTGGTACCCATAGAATGCCAATGCAGGTGCATTTAATGTTGTCCCCAATTCTCCTAGACTGTTGGCATTTCTTTTCATTCATTTTAAAAATTATTATTCTGTTCCATGACAGCATTTTCCACAATTCTGTCTTCCAGCTCACTTATCTGTTCTTCTGCCTCAGTTATTGTGCTACTGATTCTTTCCAGTGTATTTTTCATTTCAGTTATTATATGTTCATCTCTGCTTGTTTGTCCTTTAGTTCTTCTAAGTCGTTTAAAAATATTTCTTGTATCATTTTGGTTGGTGCCTTCCTTTTTTTTTCTGAGACATTGAATCATCTTTGCTATCATTACTCTGGATACTTTTTAAGGTATAATCCCTATCTCAACTTCCCTTATTTGTTCTTCTTAGATTTTATCTTATTCCTTCATCGAGGACCTAATCTTTGCCATCTCATTTTGTCTAACTCTCTGTGATTTGCAGTTTCCATTTCATGGACTATAGGGTGGTTCTCCTTGCTTCTATTGTCTGCCCCATGGTGGATGAGGCTGTCTAAGAGGCTTCTGTAGGCTTGCTGGTAAGAGGGACTTGTTTCTGACCACTGGTAGGTACAGCTGGCTCTTATCCATATGGTGGGCAGAGCTGTGTCAGGGGATGCTTATTGGGCAGGTGTGTGCTAAGGAGGACTTTAAGCAGCCTATATACTGATAAATGTGGCTTGTCCTGAGGCATCCTAGTTTTTAAACTGTGGTGTTGGAGAAGACTTTTGAGAGTCTCTTGGATTGCAAGGAGATCAAATCAGTCTATCCTAAAGGAAATCAGTCCTGAATATTCATTGGAAGGACTGATGCTGAAGCTGAACCTCCAATATTTTGGACACATGATGCAAAGAACTGACTCATTGAAAAACCCTGATGCTGGGGAAAGATTGAAGGCAGGAGGAGAAGGGGGCAACAGAGGATGAGATGGTTGGATGGCATCAATGACTCTATGGACATGAGTTTGAGCAAGCTCTAGGAGTTGGTGATGGACAGAGAAGCCTGGCGTGCTGCAGTCCATGGGATCACAAAGAGCCAAATATGACTGAGCAACTAAACTGAACTGAACTGACCCCAGCACTAGGGCCTACAGGCTGTTGGGTGGGACCAGGTCTTGGTGAAAAAATGGTGGCCTCTAAGAGTACTCATGCTAATGAGTACTCCCTAGAATTACCGACACCAGGGTCCTTGACCCTGAAGTGAGCCCCTGCCACTTCCCACCTCCTCAGGAGACCTTTCAATACTAGTAGGTAGATTTGGCTCAGTCTTTTATGAGATCACTGCTTTTCCCCCTGGGTCCTGGTGCAGAGTAGACCTTCTATGCATGTTCCAAGAGTCCAATTTTTTTTTTTCCCCAGTCCTGTGAAATTTCTGCCATCAAGGCCCACTAGCTTTCAAAGCCAGATTCTCAAAAGTCTTCTCTTCCTATTGTCAGACCATCAGGCTGGGGAGTCTGACATAGGATTCAGAACTTTCACTCCTGTGGAAGACTTGTGTGGTACAATTATTTTCCAGATTGGAGTCGCCCATGCAGCTTGTATGGGATTTGATTTTATTCCAGTTGTGCCCTTCCTACTGTCTAACTGTGGATTTTTCTTTGTCTATGGATGCAGGGTGTTTTTTGGTGAGTTCCCCTATGTGCCTTTGTCAGTGGTTATACTTCATTAGTTGAATTCTTCTGTGCTTGATGCTGTTTGATCTACTCCCTCCAAGACATCAAGTATTTAATAAGTTACTTCTCACAACACATATTTAACACTCTAAAGTGAGAAAACTTTATGTTAAGACAAGACATAGATGTTTTGATTTCAAGTCTAACAAGTGGACAGCTTTCCACACTATTTTTTCCTTCTGTGTCAGAATAAAATGGCTGAAAAACCTGAGTAGACTCTATTACTCTGAAATATGGGCAGATATATAGAATAAACTTCTATTGTTGTTTCATCAGCAGGATCAGAATTTACTTTTATTACAAGGCTACTATAATTTGTTTTATCTGGTTCCCAGAGCATTCCCCTTCCCAGATACCTGCAGTATTTTTAAATATCAATAAGAATCTAAGAATAAAATTAAAAATACAGTTAGCATTTTGAAAAGAGGAAAGGTCTTAGTTGACTACAGGAATTTTGAATAAATTAATATCTTAAGTTAACCTACGTATGTCTGACACACTTTACATATTGGTTACCCTCTGTATCCTATTTCTCAGAATATATGCTCTTCTTGATACCTCTGGATGTTTAAAGCCCATCAGATTTAAATCAGTTGTAGACCCAAAATACATATCTTTCCTTACTTTTACTTCTACCCTCAGTAAACTCATATTGATCTATGATTATTTGATATGAAAACAAAGTGATGTTTGAAAAAATGAAATTGAATGTGAAAAATGGATGAACTCAACTTTAGAGAAGAAGTAGGCAAATATTGTCAACATAAAAGTATAAGATACACTTTTAAATTCCAGGCATACTTGCTGTCTTAGCAAGCATAAAAACAGCAGTAATCTCATTGTATATCTCCATTAGAACTCTTGGGTGACCAGGTATATTGTCAATAAGAAGCAATATTTTTATTTTTTATTTTTTTAAATTTTCTGAGCAGTAGGCCACAACTGTAAACTTAAAATATTCAGCAATCTCAAGCCATGTTATAAACCATGTTGTATGTTATTTCCCACTTATAGAGCACAGGTAGACTAAATTTAGCATCATTCTTCAGGGTCCTAGGATACTTGGGATGGTAAATTACCATTGGATTTAACTTAAAATCTCACACTGCGTTCGCTCCTAACAAGAGTCAGCTTGTTTTTGAAGATTTAAAGCCAGGTATCAGCTACTCCTCTCTAGCTATGAAAGTCCTATGTGCACCTCCCTATGTAGAGCTGTTTGGTCCATGCTGAAAATCTGCTGTCCAGTGTGGTCCCCTTCATTATCTTAGCTGGATCTTCTGTATACCTGGCTGAAGCTTCTACATCAGCACTTGCTGCTTCAGCTTGCAATTCTATGTCACAGGTACTTCCCTTAAACCATCTGCATCAACCTCCGAAAGTGTCAATTTTTTTCCTGCAGTTTCTTCCCCTCTCAGCCTTTATAGAATTAAATAGTTAGGGCCTTGTTTTGGTTTAGGCTTGGCTTAAGGAAATGTGAGACTGGTTTGATCTTCTATGCAGCCCAACAAAACTTTCTCCATATCAGAAATGAGGCTGTATCACTTTCTTATCATTTGTGGCAATTAACAAAGTAGCACTTTTAATTTCCTTCAAAAACTTTTCCTTTGCATTCACAATTTGGCCATTTGGCACAAGAGGACTTGCTTTAGACCTGTCTCAGCATTTGTGTGCCTTCCTCACTAAGCTTAATCATTTTTAGCTTTTGATTTAAAATGAAAGACATGTGCTTCTTCCTTTCTCTTGAACACTTAGAGATCACTGTAGGATTATTAACTGGCCTAATTTCAATATTATTGTATCTCAAGGGGTAGGGAGGTTGGAGAAGAGGGCGAGAGACCCAGGAATGGTGCTTAGCAGACAGTCTGAACACACAAAATGTTTATCAATAAAGTTCACTATCTTAGATGAGCACTGATTGTGGTACCCCAAAACAATTATAATAGTAACATCAAAGATCTCTGATCACAGATAACCATAACAAATAATAATAAAGTTTGAAAAATTGTGAGAATTACCACACTGTGACCTTAAGACAAAGTGAACAAATGCTGTTGGAAACAAATGGCATTAATAGACATACTCAATACACAGATGCCACAAACTCTCAATTTGTAGAAAAATACAGTATCTGTGAAGCTCAACAAAACAAGGTAAACCTATATATAAAAAATGGTTTTGGAGTGGTAGGAAGCTATCTTTTAAGTTATATTATACAACCTACTGCATGAGGAAGATATAAAGAAGAATTTTAGGGTACCATTTATTAAGATGGAGGAAGGCACAACCAAATTTAATTAAATCCTTAATATTTTTCAAGGACATATGAAGCTTAGTCTACGAAGAGAAAGCAGTTGAGAAAAGGCAAATAGAATAGACATGAACCACTTGTGTTTTCTCTCTCTAATAGGTGGTATAGCTTGACAATATTAATATTTTACCCACTTTTTCCTGTTAACATCACACGCTGGTTATACTTGTCTGCTGGTAATGGAAATCTAGAAACTTAAAGTTGAACTACTTCTGATTAATAAGTCTGGTTACAGAGGCAAATCTATTTCTAATGAGTAGGAAACACTTGAAAAGTTGTATAATTATTAACTATATATACTTCCAATAAGCATTCATATATATATATATATATAACAAATATTCCTTGTTTAAGAGTAACATTCAGTGTGTTTAATATTCAAGGTGACATTTAAAATATTTAACTTGCATAGAATGGGCATTGATCAATAGGCACCAGGAAGGGATGAACAGGTGTCTCCCTACTGAATGTAAGGCTTTTGTACAGTCATTCTTTATACCAACTGCTGATTGATAGAATGATTACACAATTTTGCATAAGCTAACAAAATCACTTATAGACATTCATGTTTATAAACTGAACTAGTTTCAAAGATCAAATGAGCTAGATTAACTTTAACTTCTTATATGATATCTCAGTTAACCTCAAATTTGGAATTCCCTTCATTATGTGCAATACATGGTTAAAAATCTATTTTGGAATATTAAGAAAAAATAAGGCAGAAAATTACCTTATAACATGTCAACTAGCACCTTCTGCAAAAATATTTGCAAATTTGGGGGAAAAATGTTATAAAGTTAAAAATTATGCATCAGTTGATCAGAATTTTTATACCTTGATGAGGTCATTTCATTTTCCTAACTTCCTAAGAAAACAGCCTCCACACTGATTCCTCTGGCTCTGTTAAATTTAATGCAGATCCCTTTATCCAAATGTCAGGAGAGCTACTGAATATTTAGTTTCAGTTCATATTTTCTTAACAAAGCTTTTAAGTGCTCAAATAAGAACATGTAAACTGAACTCAACAGTAAAAGTCTGCATTTCCACTTAACTTCCTGATAAGTTCTAAGGAGGCTGAGTGAGCTAATGGAAAGTTAAATAGCCTGAAAGAAGAAAACATGGAAGTTAAATGGTGAGGCTTCTCTTTGACGCCTTTATTCTTGTCTGCCTGCAGAATCTAAATGTTTTGCAGAACAGATACTGGAGGATAGATCTATGCTGTGAGATTTTTCAAAATAGAAAAGAATGGTAATTATTTATATAATAAATTAATTAATTTAAAACAGCTACAAATAAGATGTACATTTGAAAACAATAAAATATTTACTCCAATGAAAAATATATACATAATTTACCAAATATAATAGTTATATTGTTTATCTAATTTCAATGTTTATCAATCTATCTATATTTTAAGATGACATATACACACTATGAAGCTATTTTAATATAAAAAATAAATTCAAATCTGAACATGAACTATGCTAGAGTTGTTCTTGTTCAGTCACCCACTCATGTCCAACTCTTTATGACTGGCTACAGAGTTACAGTCACACTAAAATTACAATATTATATGGAGAATGTTGGAGAAGACTCTTGAGAGTCCCTTGGACTGCAAGGAGATCCAACCAGTCCATTCTAAAGGAGATCAGTCCTGGGTGTTCATTGGAAGGACTGATGCTGAAGCTGAAACTCCAGTAGTTTGGCCACCTCATGCAGAGTTGACTCATTGGAAAAGACCCTGATGCTGAGAGGGATTGGGGGCAGGAGAAGAAAGGGATGACAGAGAATGGGATGGCTGGATGGCATCACCGACTCGATGGATGTGAGTTTGAGTGAACTCCAGGAGTTGGTGATGGACAGGGAGGCCTGGTGTGCTGTGATTCATGGGGTCACAAAGAATCAGACACGACTGAGTGACTGAACTGACTGACAGCAAAATATGTCAACATAGACCCAATTTAATGTACAATATTCTGATAAGTGTAATTAACTGTAGGTTTTAAAACTGTATTTAGAACAGGTAAATTTTATTTTTATCTTCAAGGACTATTACTATGAACACAAAGAGTCTATGATTTATAGAAAGTGACAGATGATAATGTAACCATTACTATGAAAAGAAATATAATACATTTAAAATTTTAATATTAGTGAATATCTTATTGTCTAAATAGCCTCCTCCAACAAAACTATATCCTAATATCTGTTTTGTCTAATTTACTTGCATTTTTAATTTACATTGACAGTTTATAGTGACATATGAAGTGACAGTTTTCAATTTTTATGGGAGAGAAAATAATATTCACCATGAATGAGAAATAACAATTGATACTGAAAAGGGTCGAGGTAAAATGTTACTGAAGAAAAATGAAAAATATTTAAAAACATAGTTTCCATGTGGAAAGATGAGTACTATGGAAATGCCCTTAAATTCAGTGGTTAAAGAGACTATTTGAATGGCCTCAATGATAAAAACAAACTGTAAGGGAATCTTAGAGGGTAAAAATTTTGTGTAAAATTATTTTAATATTCTCTCTGTTTTTTCTGAGTATAAATACTAGCTCGTGTGTATGTAGTAGCCAGATATAAGAGTTGAGGGAATATTTTCTTAATGATTACTTATAAGATATATTTGAAATAGGACATTTTATCAGCCAAGTTTGGAGTTACACCAGTTTCTGATCATTCCTGGCAAGGCTATTTCATCATATTCATAAAGCAAGAAAGACCAAAATCTATTTATCACGGTCAAATGAGCTGGAATATATGGAAAGATTATTTTAACAGATACCAATCAATCATGACGTAGCAAAACATGTGATGTACTGATGAAACATGTAGCATGGCCATTAAATCTGAGACAGAGATAATATTTTATCTGTATTGTAATATATAATATGCACACAAAATATGCTAATATACCCATATTAACATACACTTATATCACCAGAATCACATCATTCTGGTGTTAAAACCAGATAATGAATCATTTATAGGCATTTTCAATAATTTTTCTATAAAAAAGAAAGGAATTTCAATTTTAGTCTTTTTTTCCTTGACTCAACATTTACTTCATTCCCATTTCACCCATTTATACCCACAGTCAATTATTACACAAATATTAGAAGCAAAGCAGGAGGTAAGCAATTTAAATATATATCAGTAATACAGTGTCAACTGATATCAAATAGAGATGAACAGAGGGAGACAGCAGCTAAAGGACTTGATCATGATCCATCCTTAAGAGAGACTTGTTTCCCTTTTGTAATCATGTGACAGACATGGACTCTGTTTAGACTATAGCTCTGAGATGTGATACTCATTTAACATCTGTCCCCACCTGGGTTAAATATGTTAAAAAGGTTTATTAAAGGGTGAAATACTAATTGACAGTACTGATCATGTAAAATACATCTGCATTTATGTCTTTGGGTTTTACAAGGCCTTCTTAGTATCTTGTGACAGTTCAGTCCAGATTTTTCCTCCCATTTCTAATCATCCAATATTCTACATATCCTTACTGCCTCAGTTTTATTTGTATTACCTTGACAGACAGAAGGTATTTAAAAATTCCCAGCACAAATTCAAATCAGTCAGTGCCTGAGAAAAAATAAAAGAATTTGCAACAGTTACAGTCCTGGAGGGAATGACAAGGTGCATTTTCTTTGATATTTATGTATATGAAACACTGTAGATGCAGACTCAGGCATTATGAGGCTTAAAGCTTATACAATTAGGGGCAATGGTGAGCTATTTTTAAAAAGTGATACTAAATATAATACCTTGACATTCTGACTAAAGGGATAATAATGTGAACACATTTATAAGTTTTGCTAGGGTCTTGGAAGGAGAAGGTGATGGCATCCCACTCCAGTACTCTTGCCTGGAAAATCCGATGGACGGAGGAGCCTAGTAGGCTGCATGCAATCCATGGGGTCTCAAAGAGTCAGACATGACTGACCGACTTCACTTTCACTTTTCACTTTCCTACTTTTCACTTTCCTGCATTGGAGAAGGAAATGGCAACCCACTCCAGTGTTCTTGCCTGGAGAATCCCAGGGGCAGGGGAGCCTGGTGGGCTGCCATCTCTGGGGTTGCACAGAGTCAGACACGACTGAAGCAACTTAGCAGCAGCAGCAGCAGCAGCAGCAGCAGGGTCTTAGAAAAGTACCATGAAATGCTCTTAAGTTTAAAAAATTAAATAAGTAAAACATGACAAATCAATAAAACTAATGTTCTCTGGGTAGGAAATATATCAAATTTATCTCATATTATTTGATTTAAGGCAGACAAGGAGATTTTTCACAACTTAGATTTAAGCAACTTGTGCTTGATAACCCATGTGTTGATTGTCTCTTAACTATTTTATATATTTGTTTGCTTCCTTAATTGTTTTATATGGTGTCTCTGATCAGATCTCAAAACAATCTAGCACTTAGATCTTTCTTCCAAAGATTCTAAAATGGGTTATGTTTAACTTAGAAAAACTGCAAAAATATAGAAGGAAGTGCTGCTTTGAAAACCATAAAAGATTGGCAAAGGCACTCATGCATACATAAGGATAACTAACAACTAGTGGTGCTCAACTAGCAAGATATTACTTTGGACAAAGTTAGTGCGTATGAGGATTATGGTTTGATACCAATTTATGTGGATTACAAGAATATATTTGCTTTGAAATATTTAGTTTCAAAGTAAGCATTAATTCAGTATAGCTTAGATGCCAGTATAATCTTTGTTAAGCTATTTTTTTCTTCTTCTCAAATTCTCTACTGTATCATAATATAAAACTGGAATTAACATTGATAATAAGGAGCACTTTACATGTACTGCTCCATTACAGCCTTACAAATGTACACCATGTGTTAGATACTAAGTTACTTTATTTATATTGGCAAAGACGTTAAATGACATGCCTAAAGTAACACAGGCTGTATATTGTCACCCTGCTTATTTAACTTATATGCAGAGTGCATCATGAAAAACACTGGGTTGGAAGAAGCACAAGCTGGAATCAAGATTGCTGGGAGAAATATCAATAACCTCAGATATGCAGATGATACCACCGTTATGGCAGAAAGTAAAGAGGAACAAAAGCCTCTAAATGAAAGTGAAAGAGGAGAGTGAAAAAGTTGGCTTAAAGCTCAACATTCAGAAAACGAAGATCATGGTATCTGGTCCCATCACTTCATGGCAGATAGATGGGGAAACAGTGGAAACAGTGTCAGACTTTATTTTTTGGGGCTCCAGAATCACTGCAAATGGTGATTGCAGCCATGAAATTAAAAGACGCTTATTCCTTGGAAGGAAAGTTATGACCAACCTAGACAGCATATTCAAAAGGAGAGATATTAGTTTATCAACAAAGGTCCATCTAGTCAAGGCTATGGTTTTTCCAGTGGTCATGTGTGGATGTGAGATTTGGACTTTGAAGAAAGCTGAACACCGAAGAATTGATGCTTTTGAACTGTGGTATTGGACTCTTGAGAGTCCCTTAGACTGCAAGGAGATCCAACCAGTCCATCCTAAAGGAGATCAGTCTTGGGTGTTCATTGGAAGGACTGATGCTAAAGCTGAAACTCCAATATGTTGGCCACCTGATGAGAAGAGTTGACTCATTGGAAAAGACTCTGACGCTGTGAGGGATTGGGGACAGGAGGAGAAGGGGGCGACAGAGGATGAAATGGTTGGATGGCATCACCGATTCAATGGACATGGGTTTGGGTGGACTCCGGGGAGTTGGTCTTGGACAGTTAGGCCTGGCATGCTGTGGTTCATGGGGTCACAAAGAGTCGGACACGACTGTGTGACTGAACTGAACTGAAATCCTAACTCTCAGTATTTCAGAAAGGGACTGCAGATAGATATAGCATCTTTAAAGAGGGAATTAAATTAAAATGGGTTCATTAGGATGGGTCCTAATCTAATATTACTGATGTCTTTATAAGAAAAAGAAATTAGGATACACCTAGAAGGAATTCCTTGGAGACACAAAGAAGACTGCCAGCTACAAGCCATCAAGAAAGGCTCAAAAAGAAACCCACTCTAGCAACACTGATCTCCAACTTCTATATTCTAAAACTGACAAAATAAATTTTTGTGGTTTAAGCCATCCATTCTGAGGTATTTTGGCATGGCGCAAACTAATACAGAACATATATGTGTGTGTGTGTGTGTGTGTGTGTGTGTGTGTGTGTGTGTGTATATTTGATTTAGGGCATGCTTCCCTGGTGGCTCATACAGTAAAGCATCTGTTTGCAATGCAGGAGACCCGGGTTCAATAGATCCCCTGGAGAAGGAAATGGCAGCCCACTCCCGTATTCTTGCCTGGAAAATCCCATGGACGGCGGAGCCCTGGTAGGCTATTTTCCATGGTGTCGCAAAGAGTTGGATATGACTGAGTGACTTCACTTCACTTCTAAACTTCATTTTATAAATATTCTTTTATATTACTGAAATTGATTTCTTAACAGTAAACTAGGAATACATTAAAATAACAAATATTCCATTATCATATCTTTCATAAATCAAGCTTTCCTGTGTAATCTGAGATTTCAATTTTATTACAGTGTATTCTAGCAATACTTTCAAGTTTATATGCTGAGAATAATTACACTGGGAATTTGAGAAGCAGAAATTCAGTCATATAGGCTTCCACAAGGGAAAAAATATATATAACCACTATATGTTTTGACCTATTACTATTGAATTACATGAAAATTATCAAAGAGCCATAGATTATTATGTCAGAATAATCAAAATTTCAAAACGAAATCTCATACTATCAACTTCCACTTAAATTTATTTGAAAATAAATTTCTTATTAATTTTGCTAGTATGTACCATGTTTCTAAAGTGGAAAGCAGCTTCTCTCAAATGGACAAATTATTAAAATCAATTTAAATATATTAAAATGATGTTACAATAATTATGTAATAGATATACATTATAAATAGCTTGAGAAGAGAATAACAAAATTGAAATTAGTACTAACCACTCATTTCAGATTATTTTATGTTTACCATTTCTGACATCATGACATCAAACTTTTTTTTATGTTGATGTACTCTATGTAATCCAATATTTGCTACACATATACAAATTATTGCTGTATTGATATATATTTAATTGCATCTTTTTCACCTTATTTTGAACATTTCCACATTTTCAGAAATTTCAAGGTATTTTTACATTAACAGTGTTCAGCAGATGTCTTTTTTCATATGAAGAGTTAATGACATCACAGCTTGCTTCCCTCTATGTGGATTATTTGACAACTAAGCATTAATTCCCCAAAGTTTAAGAGATAACCTTAATTGTTCACAGTGACTTTCCGTAAAAAAACCCAATATGGCAGGTGTTGGTATCACCAATGGTGTTTGTCAACAAGCATCCATTGCAGATACCATCTGAAGACCAAAACTGGAAAGTACTGGAAAGTATTCAACAAGTGTTTACCAATGCATCACTTGGGATTGATTCTTCCTAATCAAATGAACATGATGGGATAGGTGATACTGTCTAGGTAATTCCAAAACAAAAAGTAAACAAATAGATAATAACTCTTTAAATAGTTTAAGTGCTGGGGAGGGGAGAAAATGAGTAATCTATATATTGAAAGTTTTAAAGTCAAAAAAGAAAGAATGATATGCCTGCTATTTTATGGTCATATTTTTTAATATGTGTTATTGTGAGAAGTTCAGTGGGAGGGGAAGAACTATGAAATTTCCAAATCACTGGAAAATATGTTTGGCAAGTAAAAGTTTCATAAAAATGCCTGACACCCAATAAATACTTAATGATAATTTATTATGAAAATAATATTTAATATATTATTATTTCAAAGGATTGTGATTTAATGAATATAAATAAAGAATTAAGACACAATTTTCTCTACATGTTACTAAAATATGTATTTTGGCTGACAACTTCATAATTTACCTTTTTTCTACAAAATTATTTTTCCTGCATAGACAAGAACTGGTATGCTTTGAGTCTCCCATTTGTCCAGAGAAAAAAGCATCTGATATTTTTTCGAAGGATAGATACAGTAACAGTTGCACAAGTAGAAACTTCATTAAGAAAATTACAGTTTCTGATGTGCAGTATTACATTGATAGTTATAATAAAACCTGTACTCCTGTGTCTCATTATTTTCCACATAGTTTGAGATAAGTGCAAAGCTACTAGAAAAAATATACATATGAGTTAGAAAGAAGGATTGTATAAAGTTTAATAGAAGCCTTCTGATCAAGATAGCACATTCCGTGACCTTACTACTTCCACTTGAACTTCAGTAATTTTAAAAAATATTTTAATTATTGGCAAAGGTAGGGTTTTGTTCATACACACAAATGTAAGACCTTCATAAAAACAGAAACTAAAATAACCCATGGGAGAACTGAAGCAAGTAGAAATAATGGGGAAAGGCAAGAGACAGTATTTTGATATGATTCAGCAACTTCTGGGACAATATAGTATTGTAACAACTGTGCAGAGCAGGGGAACTCCCTCCTAATTCTGTTTAGATAGTCAGATTGATGGCGTGACATGTATCAAGAAGGTCTGAAAAGATGTGTTACATATATACCTGAGGTCTCTGTGGAGAGGAGGACAAGCCTCTCAAGCAAGTCCTAAATGGCATAAAAGAGAAAAGGAAACTGGGGCCAGGGTGTTTTTTTGTTTTTTGTTTTTTACTGAGGTTGGGTATAGAGCCTGGGTGAGGGTTTTCCTAGGTAAGTGGGAGCTGGTATGCTTTGAGTCTCCCGCTTAGCCAGAGACGGGAGCATCTGACATTCTCATTCACAAGTCCAGATGAAGGGCAGCGTGGGAAGACGGAGGGTGAGGTTTAAAGTTGTCAACAGTCATACATCAGAAAACAGAGTCAGACTCTTCATTACAGAGTTATTCAGAGAAATCTGGGGCAATGGCATTGCACCTGGAGACAACTGATTTGATAAAGTTAGGTTTCCAGCCTGGAAATAGGCTGCTAATTGCCATGCATTTCTGCACCCACTTGAGAGCTGAAGGGGGTGGGGTTGTATGTCCACAGCAGGGCATTTTCTGGGATAAGAAAGGCAGGACTGTTCTCTGGGAAGCTGGCAACTAGGGAAAGCTATAAAATGCCCTCAGTGGAGACTGCCTGTTAGAGCAGTTCATTCAAATCCCAATCGCACTGGAATAAAGCTAGATCCTCAGGCACTGACAGACATCTCGCCCATCCCAAAGCAAAGAAGTAGGCAAGTTGTCAAGTGCAGCGTGACTGCTAAGATGAGCTTATAGCAAAGAATTATAAGTACTGTAGATGAAATAAAGGGCTTCCCTGGTGGCTCCGTGTGGTAAAGAGCCCCTGGCCAATGCAGGAGACACAGATTCAGTCCCTGAGTTGGGAAGATCCTCTGGAGAAAGATAATGGCAACTTACTCTGGTAATCTTGCCTGGAAAATCCCAGGGACAGAGGAATCTAGTGGGCTACAGTCCATGGGGTTGCAAAAGAGTCAGGCATGGCTGAGTGACTAAAAACAATGATAGCAAAACAGAACAGTGACACACACAACTTTTATGGGAGAAGTACACAGAACAGGTAGAACAAAAAACAGACATAATTCTGAGAAATTGCTGGTGGGAATACAGCTAAAGATAGCTGTCTTGGAGAGCATTTTAACCGTTCAGTAAAAGTGTTAAGTGACCTAAAAATTGCATTCCTAGGAGACATGTAAAAGGATGTTCAGTGCTTCACCTTTTCTCACAGTGGAAAATTGGAAACAGGCTCGATACTTAATAATGTGGGAACCAATTAATCAAAATGATGCAAGGTAGAACAAACCATGAGAGAGAGATATAATACTCAAAATCAATACTATAAAAAATGAAAGTATGATCTCATTTTGATTTTTATTGCTTGTTTTTACATATTTATAAATTAACTTGTATATTGATTTTGAATTTTATTTTAACTCTACTGATAAATCTGCAAGTTTTAGAAGATAGCTCAAGTGCTAAGTATTTAGCATATGATATTTGACATTTTATGGAGGCATAAATGACTGAGTAGAAGATAAAGAGAATCTAAGTAGAAGGATATGCTTAGATGAGCCTGATATTGTGCCATTTTTGATAAAAATCAATTTTTGTTCTGCGTATGTGAAGGTTTCATTCATGCATAGAATACACACAAAGACACATAATTAAAAGAAATGACTACAATTTTCTCATTTCATATAGCTACTGAATTTTTCACTGTGTTGGTTACTTATAATCTATACTCCCCTACCAAAAAAGTTAACTGTATCTTTTCTATCTAAAACTCACAGAGGTTAAGAGGTTAATTAAAGCCCTCAGTCCCAAAGGTCAGGAAAAAAAATTCACTTTTAAACTTTTTTTCTAACCAAAAGTCACTTATTTCCCTTAATATGCTATTTTTAGAACGCATAGCAATTAATTCCTACTGAAAAGGAAATTCAAATTATCCTCAATATTGTTGGTGTTATACAATGTGTTTCCTTTGTATTTCTAAAAGATGAACCACTACTCAAAACCCTAGCCATTTCCAAAACTTTGATGTTAACATGAAATATATGCAAATAATCTAGTATCCAGATTCAAAATTTATGAAACACACAGCCAAAGGATCTGTGTATAATACATTCCTTTAAAAAGGTTTATGGGGGAAATAACTTAGTAATATAGAAAAATTGGTTAACTGGATTACTAAAACTGATTTAAAAATTCTATCCTAAATTTATTAATATATTAGCCACTGATCTTTACTGGATAATGTTTATGTACTGTACTCCTTCATCAAAATGTACTTCACTGTGTGGTAGGCTGACCAATGGCCTCTCCAAAGTGTCCAAGTCCTGATCTCTGAAACCAACCAACATGTTAATTTAAACAGTGAAAGAGATTTTTGCAGATGTGATTATATCATGTTCTTTGAGATAGGGAGATTATCCTGGATTATCCAGGCCTGCCCAACCTAATTATGAGATTCCTTAAAATTGGGGCTTCCCTGGTGGCTCAGAGGTTAAAGCATCTGCCTTGCAATGCAGGAGACTTGGGTTTGATCCCTGGGTCAGGAAGATCCCTTGGAGAAGGAAATGGCAACCCACTCCAGTATTCTTGGCTGGAGAATCCCATGGACAGAGGAGCCTGGTGGGCTACAGTCCATGGGGTCTCAAAGAGTTTTTGCCCTAATGAGCTCAGGGCCAGAGAGACAGCACTACAGAAAAATCAGTGAGATATGTTAACTTTGAAGAGAGAGGAAGAGGGTCACCAACAAGAACAGTTAGGTTGCCTCTTGAAACTAGGAAAGTCAAGGCCATGATGCTTTTCTCCAGAGTTTATGCCCAGTAATGAAGACTTCCGGATACCTTTATTTTATGAAAGTGAGACCAGTACTTAAGTTCTAATTTACCAAATTTACCAAGAACAGTAGGTTGCCTCTTGAAACTAGGAAAGTCAAGGCCATGATGCTTTCTCCAGAGTTTATGCCCAGTAATGAAGACTTCCGGATACCTTTATTTTATGAAAGTGAGACCAGTACTTAAGTTTTAATTTACACAACTATATTCCAGATAATAACTGTCTAGTGTTTTAAGCCATTAAATTTGTCATGACTTTTGTGTAAGGGATAGAAATTAATATGAAGTGGAAGGAAGGAAGAGAGGGAGGGAGGGAAGGAAGGAGGAGGAAAGACAGAGAAAGGAAAGACAAAAAGAAACCAAATTCTATTACCATCAGAGTGAAAAAGAATTTATAAAATCGTGAAGTTGATAATGTTCAACCATTAATTTCACAACTCTTTTTAAACCCTACCTCATTGTCTAAAAGCAAAAATATGTAAATAAACAGGAAATCTTAAATCATGTTTTTGAGTCTCAGCGGTGAATGAAAATAAATATCATAGGAATGTTTAGTGATGGCTTATACATTATTCTAGATGATTCAGCTGGGTTCAGTTAAGTCGCTCAGTCATGTCCAGCTCTTTACGACCCCATGGACTGCAGCACACCAGGCGGCAGGCTTCTCTGTCCATCACCAACTCTTCGAGCTTGCTCAAATGTGTGTCCATTGAGTTGGTGATGCCATCCAACCATCTCGTCCTTTATCATCCCCTTTTCCTGCTTCCAATCTTTCCCAGCATCAGCGACTTTTCCACTGAGTAAGTTCTTCCCATCAGGTGGCCAAAGTATTGGAGCTTCAGGTTCAGCATCAGTCCTTCTAATAAATATTCAGGACTGATTTCCTCTAGGATTGACTGGTTGGATCTCCTTGCAGTCCAAGGAAATCTCAAGAGTCTTCTCCAACACCACAGTTCAAAACCATCAATTATTTGGCTCTCATCCATTTATGACTACTGGAAAACCATACCTTTGACTAGACAGACCTTTCCGACAAAGTAATGTCTACTTTTTAATATGCTGTCTAGTTCGGTCATAGTTTTCTTCCAAGGAGCAGGGTTTAATTTCATGGCTGCAGTCACCATATGCAGTGATTTTGGAAGCCAAGAAAATAAAGTCTCTCACTGTTTCCCCATCTATTTGCCATGAATCGATGGGGCCAGGTGCCATGATATTAGTTTTTGAATGGTGAGTTTTAAGCCAGATTTTCATTCTCCTTTTTCACTTTCATCAAGAGGCTCTTATGGTTCAGAAAAATTACATTAACAATACATATAAGGGGATGGATCATACCATGTGCTTCTAATCATGTATTCTAAATGCATGCAATTTCTAATATCAATAAAATATGAGGAAGTATCTATTCTATAAAAAGGTAAAATTGTTACAAATAGGAACATTAAAATTAAAGAAGAAATTAAGAAAAGAAGACATTATCTCTATAGCATAATATAATTCTAATCAGAATTAATACATTGTGGACATGGCATATCAGAAAAGTAGAATTAATAGCATGGAAAGTGCAAACTTTTGATATTCAATTCAAGAAACAAGAAAGAGAAGGTTGATATACAGTATCAAAAACATTCATATGCTTTATAATTATTTTCAAATATGAACCAGAAGAAAATAAAGCAGAGGGAATATAAAGACACAGTAGAAAATAATTTACTGGGATTTAAGAAGCTGCTAGAAAGTGATATTAGAAAGGATTCAATTTATCAGGCTATATTACCGAGTAAGCACTGCAATTAATCATATCTTGGTGATAATTTTGATTTATTCAGTAACAAAAAGGAAGAAAAATAATATCAAAGTAACTCAGAAATCAAGTTGACCTCCACTTTCTGGCATATAATATACCAGAAATCAAGACACAGTCTTTAAAGAGTTTTGCTGTAATTTATTAAGTACTATGAAACCTGTACATTAAAATAGATTTATATGCATTTTAGCATTAATCCTCACAATTTTATCCCATTTAAAAGACAAAGAACCTAATTTTAAGAAGCGTTTTATAATATCGCAAGCCCACACAGCCAGAGAGGTATAAAGTGAAATTTAAAAACTATGGATGTGTCTCTCAGTCTTATGCTCTTACGAATTATGGGCTGAAACTTTATGGATTTGGAAAGGTACTGGAATTCAAAAATTAGTTGTAAAGAAGTAAGTGAATGGTAATTAAGCACAGCCAAGCTAAGTCAGAGACCAAGCAGAATAAGAAAGAGTAAGGCTTCTGAAATGATAACAATTACAAGATCAGAGTGAGTCCTCTTTTTAGTTGTGTGTGTGTGTGTGAGAGAGAGAGAGAGAGAGAGAGAGAGAGAGAGAGAGAGTGTACCTTTTTGAATTTCAGCTACTTTGTTAAGGAAGAAAATTGTAGGACAAAAGATTGCCTGATTTCAAACATTAAACCTAGCTTTGAGCTTACAGAATAATAAATTGATTCTACTGCAGAAAATGAGCTGTGTAAAGATGATCATTGTTAGTGGAACTCAGAGCCGGAGAAATAAACTACACACAAAATATTCCTTACAACATTATACCAAACTAGACAGCATATTAAAAAGCAGACGTTACTTTGTCAACAAAGGTCCATCTAGTCAAGGCTATGGTTTTTCCAGTAGTCATGTATGGATGTGAGAGCTGGACTATAAAGAAAGCTGAGCACTGAAGAACTGATGCTTTTGAACTGTGGTGTTGGAGAAGACTCTTGAGAATCTCTTGGACTGCAAGGAGATCCAACCAGTCCATCCTAAAGGAGATCAGTCCTGGATGTTCATTGGAAGGACTGATGTTGAAGTTGAAACTCCAATACTTTGGCCACTGATGTGAAGAGCTGACTCATTTGAAAAGACCCTGATGCTGGGAAAGATTGAGAGCAGGAGAAAGGGATGACAGAGGATGAGGTGGTTAGATGGCCTCACTGACTCAATGGACATGGGTTTGAATGGACTCTGGGAGTTGGTGATGGCCAGGGAGGCCTGGTGTGCTATGGTTCATGGGGTTGCAAAGAGTTGGACACGATTGAGCTACTGAACTGAACCAAAAATTCACTGACCAAGATTTATGCTGATATTAATCTTGAAATAAAGTTGATATGATCTAATTTTGTGTGATGATGAGAGTCCCCCACCATTCCAAATTATGTCTCTCAAAAATCTTAGTCCTTGTACTAAGAAAACTGTTGAACTAGGGTACCCAGGTCCATTGTCTCTTCTAGTACTTCACCTCAACCACTCCAATCTTGAATATCATCTTCACTCTCCCTGCAGTTATAATTTTAAATCAGAAGTCTTCAATTAGGATTTCTAACTTCTCATTTTCTGTTTACTTTTGCAGCCAGTCTGATTAGAATATTACCGGTGAATCCAGTGAAACTGACAGCTGTTAACATTAGTGAAGACCTTTTTAATCTTCCCTTTGTTAACAGTGCCCAAGTCTTACAACTGTGGAAACACCATGACGTCACTGGGTTCTTTTTAATATCTACAGGTACCACGTGGTCAGGGCTGCTGTTAAATCATTGCTAGTCTTTCAAATTCCAACAGATTACATTATTATCAAAGCATTACTGACAACTTCAATTAAGAAGGGCATAGTGAAAAGAAATAAAGGAAGTTTATTTAAAAATATAATATAATTTTTATTTGGTATATTCCACACTTCTGAAGTTCAGATAAAGCATCTTTGTTAAGTAGCATCCAAGAGTTTTTCCTTAATGTTTGAAGCTTTTCTTTGTCACATATTTATGTTTTGATAAATATGAGTAGATTTGGGGAGAGAGTGAAATTGAGGAATAATTCATGTTGCTTAATTTGAATTATGGAATTATTCATAATTCCATATTATTGAATTATTCATAATTCCATATTATTGAATTATGGAATCCATCTTATTTTTCTTATGTTTTTGCATTTTTTTCTTTCAGGAAGAAAGAAAGAAAAGAAGAAATAAAGAGAGGAAGGAAAGAAGAAAATAAGAGAGGATAAAGAAGATGGAGAAAAGGGGGGAAAGTTGAGCATTTATCATTTTTAAACAAAGTAATTGCAAACTTTAGAGAAATTTAAGAAAATGCAGAAAATCAACATACAGAAAAGTAAAATATCCAAAACCCACTAGTTGGGAGCCTCATAATAGGTTGTGAAAAGTATGCATTTTTCAGTACCAGCAACTGTTCAATGACTTACAAAACATATATTGATGCCCTATAACTTCACAAAATTTCCTAATAACTATGCTTTTGAACTGTGGTGTTGGAGAAGACTAAACAAATTGTGCAGGAGACAGGGATCAAGACCATCCCCAAGAAAACAAAATGCAGAAAAGCAAAATGGCTATCTGAGGAGTCCTCATAAGAGCTCTGAAAAGAAGTGAAAAGTAAATGACAAAAGGAAAGATATGTCCATTTGAATGCAGAGTTCCAAAGAATAGCAAGGGGAGATAAGAAAGTCTTCCTCAGCCTTCAGTGCAAATAAACAGGGAATGGGAAAGACTAGAGATCTCTTCAAGAAAATTAGAGATACCAAGGGAACATTTTATGCAAAAATAGGCTCAATAGAGGAAAAAATGGTATGGAACTAACAGAAGCAGAAGGTATTAAGAAGAGGTGGCAAGAATACACAGAAGAAATGTACAAAAAGATATTCATGACCCAGATAATCACGATGGTGTGATCATTAACCTAGAGCCTGACATCCTGGAATGTGAAGTCAAGTGGGCTTTAGGAAGCATTACTATGAACAAAGCTAGTGAAGGTGATGGAATTCCAGTTGAGCTATTTCAAATCCCAAAGATGATGTGGTGAAACTGCTGCACTCAATATGTCAGCTAATTTGGAAAACTCAACAGTGACCACAGGACTGGAAAAGGTCAGTAATCATTCAAATTCCAAAGAAAGGAAAAGCCAACGAATGCTCAAACTACTGCATAATTGTACTCATCTCACACACTAGGAAAGTAATGCTCCAAATTCTCCAAGACAGACTTCAGCAATATGTGAACCATAAAATTCCAAATGTTCAAACTGGTTTTAGAAAAGGCAGAGGAACCAGAGATCAAATTACCAACATCTGCTGGATCATAGAAAAAGCAAGAGAGTTCCAGAAAAACATCTACTTCTGCTTTATTGACTATGCCAAAGCCTTTGACTGTGTGGATCACAATTAACTGTGGAAAATTCTGAAACAGATGGGAACCCCAAACTACCACACCTGTCTCTTGAGAAATCTGTATGCAGGTCAGGAAGCAACAGTTAGAAATGGACAAATAGAAGAGCAAATAGGAAAAGGATTATGTCAAGGCTGTATATTGTTACCCTGCTTATTTAACTTATATGCAGAGTACATCATGAGAAAAACTGGGCTGGAAGAAGCACAAACTGGAATCAAGATTGCCAGGAGAAATATCAATCATCTCAGATATGCAGATGACAACATCCTTATGGCAGAAAGTGAAGAGGAACTAAAAAGCCTCTTGATGATAGTGAAAGAAGAGAGTGAAAGAGTTGGCTTAAAGCACAACATTCAGAAAACAAAGATCATGACATCCAGTACTGTCACTTCATGGCAAGTAGATGGGGAAACAGTGGAAACAGTGTCAGACTTTATTTTTGGGGGCTCCAAAAATCACAGCAGATGGTGATTGTAGGCATGAAATTAAAAGACACTTACTCCTTGGAAGGAAAGTTATGACCAACCTAGATAGCATATTGAACATCAGAGACATTACTTTGCCAAAAGGTCCATCTAGTCAAGGCTATGGTTTTTCCTGTGGTCATGTATGGATGTGAGAGTTGAACTGTGAGGAAAGCTGAGTGCCAAAGAATTGATGCTTTGAACTGTGGTGTTGGAGAAAACTCTTGAGAGTCTCTTGGACTACAAGGAGATCCAACTAGTCCATTCTAAAGGAGATCAGTCCTGGTTGTTCTTTGGAAGGACTGATGCTAAAGCTGAAACTCCATTACTTTGGCCACCTCATTTGAAGAAATGACTCATTGGAAAAGACTGTGTTGCTAGGAGGGATTGGGGGCAGGAGGAGAAGGGGAAGACAGAGGATGAGATGACTGGATGGGATCACCAACCTGATGGACATGAGTTTGAGTGAACTCCAGGAGTTGGTGATGGACAGGGAGGCCTGGTGTGCTGCGATTCATGGGTTTGCAAAGAGTTGGACATGACTGAGCGACTGAACTGAATTGAACTGAACTGTACATTTGGCCCAGCGTTTCTCATGATGTACTCTACATATAAGTTAAATAAGCATGTTGAAAATATACAGCCTTGACGTACTCCTTTTCCTATTTGGAACCCGTTCTAACTGTTGCTTCCTGACCTGCATACAGATTTCTCAAGAGGCAGGTCAGGTGGTCTGGTATTCCCATCTTTTCAAAAATTTTCGACAGTTTATTGTGATCCACACAGTCAAAGGCTTTGGCATAGTCCATAAAGCAGAAATAGATGTTGTTTTTTTTTTTTTTTTTTTTTTTTCTGGAACTCTCTGCTATTTCTATGATCCAGCTGATGTTGGTATTTGACCTCTGGTTCCTCTGCCTTTTCTAAAACCAGCTTGAACATCTGAAAGTTCACAGTTCATGTATTGCTGAAGCCTGGCTTGGAGAATTTGGAGCATTACTTTCCTAGCGTGTGAGATGAGTGCAAATGTGCAGTAGTTTGAGCATTCTTTAGCATTGCCTTTCTTTGGGATTGGAATGAAAACTGACATTTTCCAGTCCTGTGGCCACTGCTGAGTTTTCCAAATTTGCTGCCATATTGAGTGCAGCACTTTCACAGCATCATCTTTCAGGATTTGAAATAGCTCAGCTAGAATGCCATCACCTCCACTATTTTTGTTCGCAATTATGCTTCCTATGGCCCACTTGACTTCACATTTCATGATGTCAGTCTCTAGGTGAGCGATCACACCATCGTAATTATCTGGGTTGTGAAGATCTTTTTTGTACAGTTCTTCTGTGTATTCTTGCCACCTCTTCTTAATATCTTCTGCTTCTGTTAGGTCCATACCATTTCTGCCCTTTATCAAGTCCATCTTTGCATGAAATGTTCCCTTGGTATCTCTAATTTTCTTGAAGAGATCTCTAGTCTTTCCCATTCAGTTCTTTTCCTCTATTTCTTTGCATTGATCACAAAGGAAGGCTTTCTTATCTCTCCTTGCTATTCTTTGGAACTCTGCATTCAGATGCTTATATCTTTCCTTTTCTCCTTTGCTTTTCACTTCTTTTCTTTTCACAGCTATTTGTAAGGCCTCTCCAGACAGCCATTTTGCTTTTTTGCATTTCTTTTCCATGGGGATGGTTCTCATCCCTGTTTCCTGTACAATGTCACAAACCTTCATCCATAGTTCATCAGGCACTCTATCTGTCAAATCTAGTCCCTTAAATCTATTTCTCACTTCCACTGTATAATCATAAGGGACTTTATTTAGGTCATACTTGAACGGTCTAGTGGTTTTTCCTACTTTTTTCAATTTAAGTCTGAATTTGGCAATAAGGAGTTCATGATCTGAGCCACAGTCATTCTGGTCTGTTTTTGCTGAATGTATAGAGCTTCTCCTTCTTTGGTTGCAAAGAATATAATTAATCTGATTTTGTTGTTGACCATCTGGTGATGTTCATGTTAGAGTCTTCTTTTGTGTTGTTGAAAGAGGGTATTTGCTATGACCAGTGCATTCTCATGGCAAAAGTCTATTAATGTTTGCCCTGCTTCATTCCGTATTCCAAGGTCAAATTTGCCTGTTACTCCAGGTGTTTCTTGGAGAAGGCAATGACACCCCACTCCAGTACTCTTGCCTGGAAAATCCCATGGACTGAGGAGCCTGATAGGCTGCAGTCCATGGGGTCGCTAGGAGTCAGACACGACTGAGCGACTTCACTTTCACTTTTCACTTTCATGCATTGGAGAAGGAAATGGCAACCCACTCCAGTGTTCTTGCCTGGAAAATCCCAGGGACGGGGGAGCCTGGTGGGCTGCCGTCTATGGGGTCACACAGAGTCAGACACGACCAAAGCGACTTAGCAGCAGCCAGGTGTTTGTTGACTTCCTAGTTTTGTACTCCAGTCAGCTATAATGAAAAGGACATCTTTCTTTGGATGTTAGTTCTGAAAGGTCTTGTAGTTTTCACAGAACAGTTCAACCACAGCATCTTCAGCATTGCTGGTTGGGGCATAGGCTTGGATTACTGTGATATTGAACGGTTTGCCTTAAAACAAACAGAGATCATTCTGTCATTTTTCAGATTGCATCTAATACTGCATTTGGACTCTTTTGTTGACCATGATGGCTACTCCATTTCTTCTAAGGGAATCCTGCCCACCGTAGTAGATATAATGGTCATCTAAGTTATATTCACCCATTCCAGTCTTGACATTCACTTTTACATCTCCTGTTTGACATTAGGAAGAAAAAATAAATATGTGCTATAAACGAAATCTGAAACAGATCAATTGTGTTTTAAATTCTGTTGTTACGCTATTATAATCTTATGAGGTTGAAATCATGAGGCATATTTCCTAGGTTGTCCATTTGACTCACCTTCCAAGTGTAAGATTACCAGAAGGAAATCCCAGGATACCAAATAATATATTTGAATCCAATCGGAAGTTCCATTCCTGGATCTTCACTACAAACCAAAATATCCATTGAAAGTGGAACAGCACTCTGTACATTACTTTGAAAATTCTGGTATGATATTCTGTATTCCTGCTACACTAAACAAATGTCAAATGATTTAGCCAAAGCTTAGTGGCTAGTGTCATGCATGGAATAATGTAGGTACTCATTTTTTTTTAAGCTGGAAATTTATTTTCAGCTAAGATTTACAGGATATTAATCTGTTCTCATTGTCATGTCAACTTTTTAATATGAGAGGAGAATGCACACTGAACTAAATAATAAGCTTTGCCAGATATCTTCCTATAAAAATATGTTAAATCAATCATGCATTTGCACATTAATTTTAAGGATATTCTGCCTATTCCATTACTGTTGAAATATAATTACAAAGAAATAATTTTTGAAATTATAGAGCAAGTCACTTTAATAGTTTAAAATGAGAAATTTATGAAATTTTCTGAAAATACTTTAGCTGGTAATATATCTTAAGTATCTGCTTTTAAAGATGAGAAAAAGTCTATTTGTTCTAACAAGTCTTATTCAACAATTGCCATTTCAGTTTGTCTCCACTGACCATAAATCATGCACAGATTAGCACTAATGAAGTTCAGTAATTGAAAGAAATGTTAATTTGACATTATAATTTCCATTAACCTTTACTTCATTTTTGATACTTTTCACCAACTTCTATCTTTTTAAAAAGTTGATAGCTTTTGCCATAGAATTTACTAATTTATCATTCCAATTATATCTTTAAATATGAAGATGATTCTATTACACACCCCATGACTCCTTTATATGAATTCATCTTCAATTTATGAAAATGAGAGGACTCAGGGACTCAATAATATCTGTTTCTAAGATGAAAAGGATTATATACTAGCCATAGAAGAGAATAAAACAAAGAAAATTATGTATTTAAGATATATATTATAAAAGCATATTAAAGTTTTTTAAAAATTCTTGAATATCTAGAAGTTATTGAACACTCAGTCAATACATTCTTAGATCCTCAAAGAAAGACAAATTCTTACTTATATCTACAAATTCAGGTCCTAGTATTATGTTTAGCCTCAGTAGATGCTCAAATACTTTTGGAAATACTTTCTTTAAAATGTTTAAAAGTAAAATTTGAACAATATGGATTCTAACTTGAAATATATTTGAAATATATCTAAAGACTTACAAAACTATAATTAATAAATTCAAACAATAGAATGGACACTTACATGTTCATTCTAGAATTCCAATTTTGCTCATTCTGATTAGTATATATTTTTCCTTAATAATAATACAAATATAGATTAAAAATTTTACAGAAAACTTGATGATTTTGGAGGCCAAATGTTTCTAGTACACTCAGATATTAAACTCAGTTAACAAATATTTGGGCTTAAGTTGGTAAAGACTTAAGTTGACCTGATAATTTAAGTTGGTAAAGACTCTACCTGCAGTGCAGGAGACCCTGCTGTGATTCCTGGGTCAAGCAGATCCTCTGGAGAAGGGATAGGCTACCCACTCCAGAATTCTTGGGCTTCCCTTATGGTTTAGCTGGTAAAGAATCTGCCTGCAACCAGGGAGACCTGGGTTTGATTCCTGAGTTGGGAAGATGCTCTGCAGAAGGGAAAGGCTACCCACTCCAGGATTCTGGCCTGGAGAATTCCATGGGCTGCATAGTCCATGGGGTCACAAAGAGTCAGACACAACCGAGCAACTTTCACTTTCACTGTAATAAATATTTGGTGTAATTGCATATTTCATATTCATTTTTTATATATGTTTCTTTTGACAGCAAAGTTGACATAACTAAAAGTAGAAGAAAGAGAAAATTGTAGGACATAACCAGATTTGTTAATCTAATTTTGTGTGACAAAAATGTGTAGTGAGAAAGGCTTTAAAACTGACAAGAGAGAAATAAACAAATTAATGAGCTAAATACTTAATAAGATTTCTGGTACTTTGTAAAGTGGGTATACTGGTTATGACAGATGATATGAGAAAACTGAAGGCTGATCAATAATGTAGTGATTTTTATTATGAACTTTGGTGAACTTGTAGAATATACTATCTCTGCTCTATGGCAACTATAGACAAATTATTTCTGATGCCACTAAGAGGTATATTGTTAGCATTGAGGGAGACAGCCTATTTATATTGATATGCTGTTGCTGCTCCTGCTAAGTCGCTTCAGTCTTTACCGACTCTGTGCGACCCCATAGACGGCAGCCCACCAGGCTCCCCTGTCCCTGGGGTTCTCCAGGCAAGAACACTGGAGTGGGTTGCCATTTCCTTCTCCAATGCATGAAAGTGAAAAGTGAAAGTGAAGTCGCTCAGTCGTGTCCAACTCTTAGTGACCCCAAGGACTGCAGCCTACCAGGCTCCTCAGTCCATGGGATTTTCCAGGCAAGAGTACTGGAGTGGAGTGCCATTGCCTTCTCCTTATATTGATATATTGATATACTTTAATATAAATATATAGGCTGAAAAAATAAACGTATTAAAAGATACACTATGTTATAGTGAGCAGAACGATGGAGTGGCTATATTATTCTCAGTTAAAATAGACTTCTTGTAAAATAAAGCAGCCGAAGAGAATTATCTTAATGCAAAAAGGAGCAATTTTATACTAGGAAGTAAAATTATTTGCAATTGATTCAAAATGCATGAATCAAAATGAATAGAACTGGATAGGGAGAAATGGACAAAAACAAAACCATAGATTGTATTTTAAAAACACTTCTTTCAGCAATTGATAAAACAACTTGACCAAATATAAGTAGCTGCAACATCAAATAGATAACTTAGAGAACAATCACACATTATTTTCAAGGGCAAAAAGGTAGGTGTATCCGATAGCCCATGAGTTTTAATGGTATTAATACATTTCAAGGACTTAAATTAGATTATGTTTCCTTCCAAAAATAGTGTAAATAAGGCTTCATGTTAATAATATATCTAGGAATTATAGATATTTGAAAATAGAACAGCACAGTTAAAAATAACACATGGGTCTAGAGGAAAAAAAATCATTAAAGAAATAAGTAAACATTTTCAACTGAACGATTGTAAGAATAAAGCATATCAAGATTTATAGCATAATTCTCTAACAGTAACTTGAAACTGACAGCTTTACATATTTATATGAAATGAAATAGTTTAATAGTGCATGCTAAATCACTTCAGTTGTGTTTGACTCTGTACAAAGGCTCTTAAGTGCATGGGATTCTCCAGGCAAGAATACTGGAGTGGGTTGCCATTTCCTTCTCCAGGGGATCTTCCTGACACACAGATCAAAACCCCCTCTCTTTTGTATTCTGTATTGGCAAGCAGGTTCTTTACCACTAGTGCCACCTGGGAAGCCCTAATTTAATAGCAGTTTATTAATATATAGCAGTTTAATATTTGTTGTTGTTCATTCCTTAAGTCATATCCAACTCTTTGCAACCCCATAGACTGCAGTATGCCATACTCCTCTGTACTTCATCTCTCCCAGAGGTTGCTCAAAATCATGTCCATTGAGTCAGTAATGCAGTGCAATGAGTTAGTTCTTTGCATAAGGTGGCCAAAGTATCGGAGCTTCAGTTTCAGCATCAGCCCTTCCAATGAAAGTGAAAAGTCAAAGTGAATTCACTCAGTTGTGTCCGACTCTTCACAACCCCATGGACTGCAGCCTACCAGGCTCCTCCATCCATGGGATTTTCCAGGCAAGAGTACTGGAGTGGGGTGCCATTGCCTTCTCCAAAGAAGAAGTTTTATCTTTTAGTAAAATACTATTATTAATTCCCCTGCCAAAGGAATTAAAAAAATTATTTGCTGAACCAAATTGGGGGTCATTGAATTGTTGACATAAAAATTTAAAAGAAGAATGTAATGATTATGGATTGGGAGCTCGTATACACCTTTGGCAGGTTCATGTCAATGTATGGCAAAACCAATACAGTATTGTAAAGTACAATAAAGTAAAAATAAAATTTAAAAAAAAAGAAAATTCAGCACTGATTTCCTTTAGAATCCACTGGTTTTATCCCCTTGTTGTCCAAGGGACTTTCAACAGTCTTCTCCAACACCAGTCTGAAAGCATTAATTCTTTGGCATTCAGCTTGTATCATGATCCAGTTATCACACCTGTACTATGACTGCTGGAAAAACCATAGCTTTGACTGTACGGACTTTTGTTGACAAAGTGATGTCTCTGCTTTTCAATATGCTAAGTTTGTCATAGCTTTCCTTCCAAGGAGCAGGCATCATTTAATTTCGTGGCTACAGTCACCATCTGCAGTGATTTTGGAGCCCAACAAATAAAGTCTGTCACTATTTCCCACTTTTCCCCATTCATTTGGCATGAAGTGATAGGACTGGATGCCATGATCTCAGTATTTTGAATGTTTAGTTTTAAGCCAGCTTTTTCACTTTCTCCTTCAACCTCATCAAGAGGACTTTTAGTTCTTCCTCACTTTTGGCCATTAAGGTGGTTTCATCTGCGTATCTAAGATTATTAATATTTCTCCTGGCAATCTTGATTCCAGGTTGGGGTTCATTCAGCCCAGCATTTTGCATGATGTATTCTGCATATAAGTTAAATAAGCATGGTGACAATATACAGCCTGATATACTCCTTTCCCAACTTTGAATCAATCCATTTTTCTATGTCCTGTTGTTACTGTTGCTTCTTGACCTGCATGCAAGTTTCTCAGGAGATAGGTAAGGAGATCTAGTATTTAACTCTTTAAGATTTTCCAGTTTGTTGTGATCTACACAAAGTTTTAAGCATAGTCAGTGAAGCAGAAGTAGATGTTTTTCTGGAATTCCCTTGCTTTCTCTATGATCCAAAGAATGTTGGCAATTTGATCTCTGGTTCCTCTGTCTTTTCTAAATCCAGCTCGTACATATGGAAGTTCCTGTGTCACACACTACTGAAGCCTAGCTTGAAAGATTTTAATATTAGTTTATATTAAGATATAAAGGAATCTATGAAAACTCACTATAACTAATAATATAAATTTAGCAAATTTGTAAGCTATAATGTTAATAAATAAAATATCAATTATATCTTCTATAATCTTAAGACACATTGAAAGGAAAGGAAAATAAAAATAATTTTGTTTACAATAGTGTCAACAAATTCAAAGCAGGTAGGGTTAAGAAAGAAAAAGAAAGAATGAAAATTCTTACAAGTTCTTTACACTGAAAATTATAAAATGCTACAGATAAATATAAAAAGACCTACATAAATTACAAATTAAGACATGAATCATATTTATGGAATGGAAAATACTTTCAAGTTGCCCTTTGTCTCAAAATTGATTTATAGAATCTAACTACTCTAGGCAAAATTTATAGCAATCAAAACATTTTAATAGAAACTAACTGCCTTTAAAATATACTAAAAATATTTAAAATATCCAAAATATACAAAGAACTCTTTTTAAAAAATGAAAGAACAAATTTGGGTAATTTACATTATTTCACTTCAAGTTCTACACTAAATCTAGGGCATTAAAGGAAGTATATTGTTGGCCTAATGGAAAACAAATATACATAGGCATATAGAACAAAAGAGGAACGCTACATACAAGAGAGGAATACCTACAAAATATCTATTATATATTTATCCCAAAGAGGAATACTGCATAATACCTACACAATAAGTATTTTGACTTTTCACAAAATCCTCTATATTTTCAACAGGGAAAGTAAAATGTGTGTGAAAACATTAGTTAGAATATTTAGATATCCATATTAAACAAACAAACCCTAAAACAAAAACAGAATCTCTACCTCACCTGATACTCAAAATTCTTTTGTCTGACAATATGAAAATATATATATGACACTTTAAAATTTGAAATCTTTTAGATAGAAAAGTAGGAGAATATCTTCTTGACACAATGGTAACCAGTAGTACCAACTAGTCTGTTGTATCCATATGTTTTCTCAACAAATGTCTGGATCAATGGTGCTAACACTTGGCCAAACCAGAATGTATTCATGCTCATTGACTGGTGAAGATCTGCATAAGGACTTGAGACATACCAGATGCATCACATAGGTACCAATGTTTATATATGTGTACTAATGACTTGTCTCCTTTCAACTCTATGACCAGATGTATGCAAAATATCCCTTCTTGGTTAAGACTGCGGCTTCCCTGAACCTGAGTTACTTCACAAATATCTTGGTCTGTGAATGAAGTATGTCCTGTGTGACAGAGAAAGAACTTTGCTATTGATGCTGGATGTTTTGGACTCCTTGATGCTCATCTATGTTTTATTCCTTCTGTTCCTTTAGTAAAGCCTTATACTGGTACACTTTGTGAAATCTTACCAATGTCTTCAAAATCTTGGACAGGCATAATTGAACAATATAAACCAATAAACAGACTTCATCAAAATTAGAAACTGTTGCAAATTAAAACACCGTTAAGGGAATGCAAGTGCAGAATTTTTTTCTCCTCAAGTAAGATGTTCCTTCAGTGTCAGCAATTAAAGAGCTCAGACTGCCACAAGCAACTTTAAACCTCCATTTCCACAAAGAAACAGCTTAAAAACAGCCTACATATTCTTAAATATTTCACAATCCCACATCACTTTTTTGGCAAAATTCAACGTCAAGGAACTTTAACCTTTCCTTTTCATACCACTGTCTGTGGTCCAGAAAGTTTTCTCCACACTGCAGAGCTCCCAGCCATGAGTCAGCAACAGTACAGTGTCTATACTCTCGACAGAGAACATCAAAAGAGACATGGATTTCCCTGATCCCAAAGAGTATAAAATTACCAGTTTTTAGACAGGATAATATTAATTACATTTGTAAACACTCTCACTGAAATACATGTACTAGCTGAATGAAAAATAGATGATCACTTCTATTGAGTGACATCTATGGAATAAATAAGCCTATGATTCAGGGCATCTGCCATAATAAATTTAGGACATTTGGACCAGATGAGAAAATAATAACTGTATTATGTGTTCAATCATGTAAATAATCTGAACATTATTTATTTTTATTGTACCATATTATTTCATATGCAACTTTATTATTTTGGCTACTATACATTAAATATCAATAAGTAGTAAAGTCATAGTCCAGGAAAGACCTAGCAATATTCAGCCCAAAATAAAATAACTAGATTTATAGTATGACTTTGAACAGACAGTGGGCAAGTTAATTTATGAATTGCTTCATTAGCATTAATTCATTTGTTCATTCACTCAATCAATATTTACTGAACTAATCGGTGAACTAGGTGGTGGAAACTGTATGTTATAAAATTACAGTACCTATCTTAATGGACCTTACAACCAAGTGTGTCAGATATATATGAATTACATGAACTCTGAAAGATATACAACAATACTAATGTTCTAAATGCTATAAAGAAAAATAGCTGTGTTGAACCTTCATTTTTAAAAAACAGCTTCTTTTTCTTTTTGAAAATTCTAATCTTGAGCAATCAAATCAGCCTATCTAGAGGAGCTGGGAGACAGGTTATTTATCTCTGCTTTTATTTCTTCAAGTCCTCAGGGTACAACTTTCATCAACAAAGAAAAATACAGTTGACAGGAAAAATGCCTTCGGACATATATATATATATATATATGTATTTGGATATATATACATACATACACACATAAATATACATATATATATAAGAAGTTATGAAAATAGAGTAAACTGGTTGACTTACTTCTTGTTCTCTTAATGAAAAAAATTGTTTAATAAATAACTAGATGAGAACAGAGGGAAACTGAGGGAGGAGCATTATTCTACAACCAGAATATTGGATGTACTTGTAATTGTATGCAATGTTTTACACAAACTTTATTAGCCACAGATAAAGGAAAGTTTAGCATTAATTATGAGCTTTGAGACTAGACTCACGGACTGAAAATCATAAGTGTGCTGAAATCAGATACCAGGAAAAGTGAGAAAGAATGCAAAAAGCTAATATAAAAAGCAGGAAATAAAAGGATATAAAATATTACAATTATACAGAAGGAAATATGACATATAAATAGGTCAAAGAACAGGTTATTGGTAGTTGAATTACTGGAAAGCTTAAATAAATATTGAAATGGTTGGGTTCAAAATAGCAGAAGTATTCAATTTAGACTGATAATTAAATTTCCAGAAGTGTTACAAAACTGAACCCTAAGATTAGATCCCTAGAAGGTTTTTGTGCTTTGAAGATGGATATTATTATCTGATTCTTGTTTATTATATCTAGAAATTTTGATATCTGAGATTGAACCCAGGTCTCCTGCATTACAGGCAGATTCTTTACCAGCTGAGCCACAAGGGAAGCCCAGGAATACTGGTGTGGGTAGCCTATCCCTTGTCCAGGGCATCTTCCTAACCCAGGAATAGAACCGAGGTCTCCCGCATTGTAGGCAAATTCTTTACCGAGTTATCAGGGAAGCGTTGGTAAAGAATTTGCCTGCAATGAAAGAGACCTTGGTTTGATTCCAGGGGCATGAAGATCTGCTGGAGAAGGGAAAGGCTATCCACTCCAGTATTCTGGTGTGGAGGATTCCATGGACTACAGTCCATGAGGTCACAAAGAGTCAGACACGACTGAGCCACTTTGATACCTGAGAAGAGAGTCCTATCATTCCTATGTCTAGTTGTTTATTAAAAACAAGTCTTTTTGAGCTTTCTTTATTATTAAGATAAAAATACTTACCTGTTCTTTATGTATTAAAGGGGGTTCCCAGGTAGTTTAGGTGGTAAAGAATCCACCTGCAATGCAGGAGACCCCAGTTCAATTCTGGAATGGGAAGATCCCTTGGAGAAGGGATAGGTTACCCATTCCTATATTCTAAGAGCTTCCCTGGTGGCTCAGCTGGTAAAAAAAAAAACCTGCCTGCAATGCAGGAGACCTAGGGTCAATCCCTGAGTCAGGAAGATCCCCTGGAGAAGGGAATAGCAACCCCCACCGGTATTCTGGCCTGGAGAATTCCACAGACTGTATAGCTCATAGGGTCATAAAGAGTCTGACCTGAGAAGAGAGTCATATCATTCCTACATCAAGATGTTTATTAAAAACAAGTCTTTTTGTTTGCTTTATTATTAGGATAAATACATTTATATCTTCTTTATATATTATGTTCATTGACAGGAAAATTGAAATCTTTAAAAGTATGTTGACTTTTAAGTGGGAAAGGAGTAAGTAATGCATATTTGTTAAAATATATTGTATAATTAACTAAACTTTTATGTTTCTAGCTTTGATATGTTGTTAACTCTCCATATCTGATTATTGCATAATTATGATTTCCAAGTGTCACTCCTCTGGATCATAAAACCATCATCCTCATTAAACTGCACATTTTAGAATTGAATCTGTCTGTGAATTTAGGTTGGCCCTACTCCTTACTGTCTGCTGTACAAGGTCACGAACCTCATTCCATAGTTCATCGGGCATTCTATCTATCAGATCTAGGCTCTTAAATCTATTTCTCACTGCCACTCTATAGTCATAAGGGATTTGATTTAGGTCATACCTGAATGGTCTAGCGGTTTTTCCTACTTTCTTCAGTTTAAGTCTGAATTTGGTAATAAGGAGTTCATGATCTGAGCCACAGTCAGCTCCCGGTCTTGTTTTTGTTGACTGTATAGAACTTCTCCATCTTTGGCTGCATAAAATATAATCGACCTGATTTTGCTTGCCATTTGGTGATGTCCATGTGTAGAGTCTTCTCTTGTGTTGTTGGAAGAGGGTGTTTGCTATGACCAGTGCATTTTCTTGGCAAAACTCTATTAGTCTTTGCCCTGCTTCATTCTGCATTCCAAGGCCAAATTTTCCTGTTAGCCAGGTGTTTCTTGACTTCCAACTTTTGCATTCCAGTCCCCTATAATGAAAAGGACATCTTTTTGGGGTGTTAGTTCTAAAAGGTCTTGTAGGTCTTCATAAAACCATTCAACTTCAACTTCTTCAGCATTACTGGTTGGGGCATAGATTTGGATAACTGTGATATTGAATGGTTTCCCTTGGAGATGAACAGAGATCATTCTGTCGTTTTTGAGACTGCATCCAAGTACTGCATTTTGGAATCTCTTGTTGACCATGATGGCTACTCCATTTCTTCTGAGGATTCCTGCCCGCAGTAGTAGATATAATGGTCATCTGAGTTAAATTCACCCATTCCAGTCCATCTTAGTTCGCTGATTCCTAGACTGTTGACATTCACTCTTGCCATCTCTTGTTTGACCACTTCCAATTTGCCTTGATTCATGGACCTGACATTCCAGGGTCCTATGCAATATTGCTCTTTACAGCATTGGATCTTGCTTCTATCACTAGTCACATGCACAACTGGGTATTGTTTTTGCTTTGGCTCCATCCCTTCATTCTTTCTGGAGTTATTTTTCCACTGATCTCCAGTAGCATATTGGGCTCCCTAATGACCTGGGGAGTTCCTCTTTTGGTATCCTATCATTTTGCCTTTTTATACTGGTCATGGGGTTCTCAAGGCAACAATACTGAAGTGGCTTGCCATTCCCTTCTCCAGTGGACCACGTTTTGTCAGACCTCTCCACCATGACCCGCCCATCTTGGGTTGCCCTGCAGGCATGGCTTGGTTTCATTGAGTTAGAAAAGGCTGTGGTCCTAGTGTGATTAGATTGACTAGTTTTCTGTGAGTATGGTTTCAGTGTGTCTGCATTCTGATGCCCTCTTGCAACACCTACCATCTTACTTGGGTTTCTCTTACCTTGGATGTGGGATATCTCTTCATGGCTGCTCCAGCAAAGCACAGCCACTGGCCATCCTCATGGAAAAGAAATTCAAAAAAGCAAAATGGCTGTCTGGAGAGGCCTTACAAATAGCTGTGAAAAGAAGAGAGGTGAAAAGCAAAGGAAAAAGGAAAGATATAAGCATCTTAATGCAGAGTTCCAAATAATAGTAAGAAGTGATAAGAAAGCCTTCTTTAGTGATCAATGCAAAGAAATAGAGGAAAAGAACAGAATGGGAAAAACTAGAGATCTCATCAAGAAAATTAGAGATACCAAGGAAGCATTTCATGCAAAGATGGCTCAATAAAGGACAGAAATAGTATGGACCTATCAGAAGCAGAAGATATTAAGAAGAGGTGGCAAGAATATACAGAAGAACTGTAGAAAAAGATCTTCACGACCTAGATAATCATGATGATGTGATCACTAATCTAGAGCCAGACATCTTGGAATCTGAAGTCAAATGGGCCTTAGAAAGCATCACTATGAACAAAGCTAGTGGAGGAGATGGAATTCCAGTTGAGCTGTTTCAAATCCTGAAAGATGATGCTGTGAAAGTGCTGTACTCAATATGCCAGCAAATTGGGAAAACTCAGCAGTGGCCACAGGACTGGAAAAGGTCAGTTTTCATTCAAATTCCAAAGAAAGGCAATGCCAAAGAATGCTCAAACTACGGCACAGTTGCACTCATTTCACATGCTAGTAAAGTAATGTTCAAAATTCTCCAAGCCAGGCTTCAGCAATACATGAACCGTGAACTCCCTGATGTTCAAGCTAGTTTTAGAAAAGGCAGAGGAACCAGAGATCAAATTGCCAACATCCGCTGGATCATCAAAAAAGCAAGTGAGTTTCAGAAAAAACATCTATTTCTGCTTTATTGACTATGCCAAAGCCTTTGACAGTGTGGATCACAATAAATTGTGGAAAATTCTGAAAGAGATGGGAATACCAGACCACCTAACCTGCCTCTTGAGAAATCTGTATGCAGGTCAGGAAGCAGCAGTTAGAACTGGACATGGAACAACAGACTGGTTCCAAATAGGAAAAGGAGTACGTCAAGGGTGTATACTGTCATCCTGCTTATTTAACTTCTATGCAGAGTACATGATGAGAAATGCTGGGCTGGAAAAAGCACAAGCTGGAATCAAGATTGCTGGGAGAAATATCAATCACCTCAGATATGCAGATGACACCACCCTTATGGCAGAAAGTGAAGAGGAACTAAAAGCCTCTTGATGAAAGTAAAGAGGAGAGCCAAAAACTTGGCTTAAAGCTCAACATTCAGAAAACAAAGATCTAGTCCTATCACTTCATGGGAAATAGATGGAGAAATAGTGGAAACCATGTCAGACTTTATTTTGGGAGCTCCAAAATCACTGCAGATGGTGATTGCAGCCATGAAATTAGAAGATGCTTACTCCTTGGAAGAAAAGTTATGACCAACCTAGATAATATATTCAAAAGCAGAGACATTACTTTGCCGACTAAGGTCCGTCTAGTCAAGGTTATGGTTTTTCCAGTGGTTATGTATGGATGTGAGAGTTGGACTGTGAAGAAGACTGAGTGCCGAAGAATTGATGCTTTTGAATTGTGCTGTTAGAGAAGACTCTTGAGAGTCCCTTGGACTGCAAGGAGATCCAATCAGTCCATTCTAAAGGAGATCAGCCCTAGGATTTCTTTGGAAGGAATGATATTAAGGCTGAAACTCCAGTACTTTGGCCACCTCATGCGAAGAGCTGACTCATTGGAAAAGACTCTGATGCTGGGAGGGATTATGGGCAGGAGAAGGGGATGACTGAGGATGAGATGGCTGGATGGCATCATGGACTCGATGGATGTGAGTCTGAGTGAACTCCAGGAGATGGTGATGGACAGGGAGGCCTGACTTGCTGCGATTCATGGAGTTGCAAAGAGTCAGACACTACTGAGCGACCCAGCTGAACTGAACAAATCCTTACTTCACACCTGACTCAGAAAACTGTATTTCTCTCTGCTCTTGAGGAATACCTCTCTGATATCAAGGAATAGGGTCAGTTGCATTTACCTAGTTTATCTAGAAAGAACAACTCTTTGTAATTCTCTCTCTTTTAAGATTCTTCTACATCTGGGGGCATTTGTGCTGTTTACATACATCTCAATTTGAAACTCTTTCCTGCCCCACTCCAGTGGCTTCCAAGTCCTTCTCTATTTTACTTTTCTAACAACTCTCTTGTTAGAAACATACTTTCCTTTAATGGTCCTTGAATCATAATTGAGAAAAATTTCCCTGGACTCCCTTTTATTTCATTTTTCACATGCATTTAAGAAAAGCTATCAATGCTTGCTTTCATTTGCCACAATAGTTTCTACAATTCTCAAATCCAAAACTAGAAACATGTGCTGAGTTCCAACAAAATTTCATTTACATTTACCTCCACTTAAATGTACTAACACCATTTCAAATTTAGACAAGTTAAACCAAACTCTTCCCCAACATTGTTTCCATAGATCTGAATGTACATACTTTATTTTTAACTCAATAAATTGTACTGTAGGTCAAAAAAATTAAGTATCTTAAATTTAATACCAGATCTCTTTTGACTTTTAATATTTAAATTCACCTAACCAAGTGTTCTATAAATTATTTATTTTTAGATCTTCTGTTTCCTCAAAACTATTCCAGCTTGGGCTTTCAATAACTCTCTTCTTCCTTTTGTGTTAATGTGCTTAAATCCCATACTGGTAGAAGGTCAAGCTAGAAGAAGCAAGAGCCCTGATTATATACTAACTTATAGAACAAATATTTTTCTTTCTCTCTCATGTTAAATTGCCAAAGTGAATGGCTCATGACTGTAAGATAGTTTGATGCATTTCTAAATGTCCTTCTATCATTCCTTAAGATCATTTATTATCTACAGTAGAAATGTTTGGTCACTTCTGGTTTTACTCAGTGAAAAAAAATGAAAGATCATCAAAAAGGTACACTCTTGCCTCTTTGGCCAGGATCCTCAAGTAGCACACATTGCTTCTGTTCACATCATGTTAAGTATGACTTAAGGAAAAACCACACCAAATGTAAAGAAAGACTGAAAATGTGGCTAAGAGCACATGAAGAAAGATGAGCAGGTTTTGAAGTGCAAGCAGCAGTCTTTGCTTCACAGCCCATGGTCTCAACCCATCATTTGCATCCTTAACAAACCACTCTCCACACCCTCAAGCTTCAAAGTATTTATCCATAACTCACAGGGTAAATCTCAACATTTTGTCTATCACACCAGCACTTTATGCTCATCTTTGTCTTCATATGAAGCATAATCTTATCTCTTTCTCCATCTGAATTCACACTCCAGAAATTCTGAACTATTTACTTCAATTCAGTCACTCAGTTGTGTCCAATTCTTTGAGACCCCATGGACTGCAGCACTCCAGGCTACCCTGTCCATTGCCAACTCCTGGGGCTTCCTCAAACTCATGTCCATTGAGTTGGTGATGCCATCCAACCATCTCATCCTCTGTCCTCCTTTTATACTTCTGACTTCAGTCTTTCCCAGTATCAGGGCCTTTTCAAATGAGTCAGTTCTTCCTATCAGGTGGCCAAAGTACTGGAGCTTCAGCTTCAGCATCAGTCCTCCCAATAAAATATTTAGGACTGATTTCCCTTAGGATGGACTGGTTTGATCTCCTTGCAGTCCAAGGGACTCTCAACAGTCTTCTCCAATGCCACAGTTCAAAAGCATCAATTCTTCAGCACTCAGGTTTCTCTATGGTCCAAATCTCACATCCATATATGACTACTAGAAAAACCATAGCTTTGACTAGAAGGACCTTTGTCAGCAAAGCAACGTCTCTGCTTTTTAAAATGCTGTCTAAGTTGGGCATTTCTTTTCTTTTAAGGAGCAAGCGTCTTTTAATTTCATGGCTGCAGTCATTATCTGCAGTGATTTTGCAGCCCAAGAAAATAAAGTCTGTCACTGCTTCCATTGTTTCCCTATCTATTTGCCATGAAATGATGGGATTGGATACCATGATCTTAGTTTTCTGAATGTTGAGTTTTAAGCCAGCTTTTTCATTCTTTTCTTTTACTTTCATCAAAAGGCTCTTTAGTTCCTCTTCACTTTCTGCTATAAGGGTAGTGTCATTTGCATATCGGAGGCTATTGATATAGCTCTCAGAAACCTTGATCTTGATGAAACTTGTGCTCATCTAGTCAGGCATTTAGCATGCTGTACATTGGACTGTGAAGAAGGCTGAGCACTGAAGAAACTGATGCTTTTGAACTGTGGTGTTGGAGAAGACTCTTGAGAGCCCCTTGAAATACAAGGAGATCCAACCAGTCCATTCTGAAGGAGATCAGCCCTGGGATTTCTTTGGAAGGAATGATGCTAAAGCTGAAACTCCAGCACTTTGGCCACCTCATGTGAAGAGTTGATTAATTGGAAAAGAGGATGTGAGTTTGAGTGAAGTCCAGGAGATGGTGATGGACAGGGAGGCCTGGCATGCTGCAATTCACGGGGTCGCAGAGTCGGACACAACTGAGCGACTGATCTGAACTGAACTGAATTCTGCATATGAGTTAAATAAGCAGCATGACAATATATAGCCTTGCCATACTCTTTTCCCAATCTGGAACCAGTCTGTTGTTGTATGTCTGGTTCTAACTGTTGCTTTTTGAGGTGCATAAAGATTTCTCAGGAGGCAGGTAAGGTGATCTGCTATTCCTATCTCTTCAATAACTTTCCACAGTTTGATGTGATCTACACAAATGAGATTATTTTTCTCCTACCTTCCTCCCGTTCCCCCTTCCCCTCTTTTTCTTCCTCCTCTCCTCCTCCACCTTCTCATTATTATTATTTCCTTTTACTTTTTTAATAGTAATTACTTCATTCTGGATTGCATCCTCCACATTTCATCATCTGACATAGTGTTAACTTAATATTTTTCCCAAAAGAATTAAAGGCATTCCAGTTTTCTTTTCAGTTTGCATACAGTTTAATGATATATTTTATAATTGTTATCCAGCCATCAACCTCTGCAGCAGGCTAACTCCTTGATAGCAGGGCCCATGTCTGTTCATGTGGATAATGTATGCTCAATAACTTTCAAAATTATTGATTCACAGATTTTATAAGATTGCTTAACTCAAAAAAATTCAATAGTATTGAGAGCAAAACACTCTAAGTATGCATTTTATTCAGTTTAAGTATTATATATGAGAACTCTAAGAATACAAAATAATTCCAACATATGCAAATCCATATAAAGGTTGGCATTATGAGTCATATTATTTGGAGACAAAATTTTTTAAAGTGAGAAATCATATTTTCAAACTCATTTCATTAAGTAGCTTTAGATTTATTTCTTTATGTAGAATTCTTATATTACATTCACAAATAAGATAGCCAACATTTATTCATAGTGTTGTTTTGCAATTTATTTTGTTTTTAAATGGTACCCTCTCAGTTCAGTTTAGTTGCTCAGTCGTGTCTGACTCTTTGCGACCCTATGAATTGCAGCACGCCAGGGCTCCCTATCCAGCACCAACTTCCGGAGTTCACTCAGATTCACGTCCATCGAGTCAGTGATGCCATCTAGCCATCTCATCCTCTGTCATCCCCTTCTTTTCCTGCCCCTAATCCCTCCTAGCATCACAGTCTTTTCCAATGAGTCTTCACATGAGGTTGCCAAAGTACTGGAGTTTCAGCCTTAGCATCATTCCTTCCAAAGAAATCCCAGGCTGATCTCCTCCAGAATGGATTGGTTGGATCTCCTTGCAGTCCAAGGGACTCTCAAGAGTCTTCTCCAACACCAGAGTTCAAAAGCATCAGTTCTTCAACGCTCAGCCTTCTTGACAGTCCAACTCTCATATCCATACATGACTACTGGAAAAACCATAGACTTGACTAGATGGACCTTAGTCGTCAAAGTAATGTCTCTGCTTTTTAATATGCTATCTAGGTTGGTCATAACTTTTCATGGTGATAACAATCACCATCTACAGTGATTTTGGAGCCCACAAAAATAGTCTGACACTGTTTCCACTGTTTCCCCATCTATTTCCCATGAAGTAATGGGACCAGATGCCATGACCTTCGTTTTCTGAATGTTGAGCTTTAAGCCAACTTTTTCACTTTCATCAAGAGGCTTTTTAGTTCCTCTTCACTTTCTGCCATAAGGGTGGTGTCATCTACATATCTGAGGTTATTGATATTTCTCCTGGCAATCTTGATTCCAGCTTGTGTTTCTTCCAGTCCAGTATTTCTCATGATGTACTCTGCATAGAAGTTAAATAAGCAGGGTGACAATATACAGCCTTGACGTACTTTTTTCCTATTTGGAACCAGTCTGTTGTTCCATGTCAAGCAGACATTAAATAGGCAAAATCGTTGTCTGACCATATACATGCATTTAAAATAATATCAATAGTAAAGTGCATAATACAATCTCATTTTTATTGGTACTGTTCATTGATTTGATGTCTCTTTCACTACGTCAGGTATTTTGCATAATTTCCTAGCTGTGAGAGATCCATGCGAAAATACATTTCTAGGCAACCCGAACAAGTCATTAATTCTCATTTATGACTAAAAGTGTTAATATTCCAGCAAGTAGAGTTCTCTACTACTGTGATCATAAAGCTATCTTTACTGTCGAAGGTTTCCTGGCTGACACTAAGTATATAAATCAGAATTGCCAGACTTATCAATGCCCAGGTAAAATTTTGCACTGTTTAAAATATAGTCAGTAATGATCTGCCCCAGAACTAATAAAATAAAAGGTAAGTTGAAGAGACGTGTTATTCAGCTGAGAATGAGTCCAAGGAAATTTTCTGCATAGATGAAGTTTTAGGAACAGTTTTGATGTAGGAAACAAGTTCAGATAAATTTCACTCAAATTTCCATTTTATTATTAAGTGTTTAAAGTTTTGACTATTTACTGCTGGCTTTGGACTAATTCCTGTCCAGAGAGATTTTAAAATGTTATCTATTTAGATGATAAAATTCAAAATAATTTATCCCTACATTTTTGTTGAAGAGGAGATAGGAAAATAGATCTGTTACTATTATAACATCAATACCCTCCTTCCCTCACATCATGTTTATTATATGTACAACTATTTTATTCTGCCACCCATTAATTGTAATATTTCAATATATCAAGCAACATATTAATTAACTTAGGTAAAGCATATTGGAAGAAAAGTTATGACCAACCTAGATAGTATAGTCAAAAGCAGAGACATTACTTTGCCGACTAAGGTCCGTCTAGTCAAGGCTATGGTTTTTCCTGTGGTCATGTATGGATGTGAGAGTTGGACTGTGAAGAAGGCTGAGTGCCGAAGAATTGATGCTTTTGAACTGTGGTGTTGGAGAAGACTCTTGAGAGTCTCTTGGACTGCAAGGAGATCTAACCAGTCCATTTTGAAGGAGACCAACCCTGGGATTTCTTTGAAGGGAATGATGCTAAAGCTGAAACTCCAGTACTTTGGCCACCTCATGTGAAGAGCTGACTCATTGGAAAAGACTCTGATGTTGGGAGGAATTGGGGGCAGGAGGAGAAGGGAATGACCGAGGGATGAGATGGCTGGATGGCATCACAGACTCAATGGACGTGAGTCTGAGTGAACTCTGGAGATGGTGCTGGACAGGGAGGCCTGGCGTGCTGCTGTTAATGGGGTCACAAAGAGTTGGACACTACTGAGTGACTGAACTGAACTGAACTGAAAGCATATTGTGTTAATTTAATATTTAATTATACAATGTAATGATTTTCTATTTTACTATGGCTTCGATGGTTTGAGGAATCTGGCCAAAATCACATAGCTAATAAATGAGTAATCTAGAATTCAAATATATAACTGCTTGTTTCTAAGCCCACACTGACTTCATTAATCATAATGCCAATATTGTAATTACCACAAGGTTTAGTATGTATAACTTAGGTCCACCACTAAGAACATTCACTAGATAGCCTTAAAATTTGTGTATGGAGAAATAAAAATTAATTACTTGATCTAGAGATTAAATACACTTTCCTTCAATATCTTAGCTAGTTATCTTTTTGAATATCAACAAACTGTTTCTAAAGTTTACATGGAGGAGCCAAAGGCTCAAATTATCCAACACAGTACTGAGGAAGAACAAAGTTGTAGGACTCAGAAAATCTGACTTCAAGATTTACTATAAAACTACAGCTATTTAGTCACTATAGCACTTGTGGATGTGTAAACTAACAGCTCAGTGAACGCAATGGAAAACACAACATTATTATACCCTACTAGATTCCTGGGAATTGCAATTGATTAGATATGGTGAGCTTAATCTTTTTTTGTTTTCTTTTTGTGTATAGGAGACATTTCTGTACAGAGACAACTATATGGAATATATGTATACACCTATCTTTTAAGTTGTATACATACACAGAATATATTACATACAGTAATGTAGAGCCACAACAAAATTTCATAGAGTAGAAGTAAATAAAAACCTTCCCAAGGTATTTATATAACTGGTCTGCACTTTAAGATATATGCTTTTTCTATCTGACACTTTTGGATAAGCCAAAGGACCAAGTTATTAACCCCTCTGATTTCAGATTTCCTATGCCTCTGATGGTTGCTGTTGTCTCCCTGCTCTCTACCCTTGCATGTAAAAAGTGAAAGTGAAAGTGTTAGTTGCTCAGTCACATTGGATTCTTCAGGACCCTTGGTCTATAGCCTACCATGCTCCTCTGTCCAGGGGATTCTCCAGGCAAGAATACTGGAGTGCATGGTCATTCCCTTCTCCAGGGGATCTTCCTGACCCAGGGATCAAACCCAGGTCTCCCACATTGCAGGCAGATTCTTTACCATCTGAGCCAATAGGGAAGCCTTGCATGTGTGAAATGAATTGGGAGGTGACTGCCGAGGACAGCACCAAGAAATTTTATAGGGTCAACAGTTAAAATCAGTGTTGACAAAGAAGTCTTAGTGGGACTCCTAAGTCAACAGTCATACATCACCCCTTGTCAGGTCATTAATCATGTTAAAGCTCTGAAAAAGATAAGAAGAGGTGGAATAAATGTCAAGAATTATTATAAAATTATGCTCAAATGTCTCAGAATCTATTATTCATTAGTTTATTCAAATAGAGAAAAATTTAAGCAGTCCTTCGTCTAGAAAATTTTCTCCTCTTATGTAATAATGTTTTATATGTTTTATGTTTTAATGTTTTATATGTTTATATATTTTCTCCTCTTATGTAATAATGTGTTTTATTCTCTCAGTCTAAATCTCTGAGAAAGTCCTTCTACAAAGGATAAAATAATATGCATGGCAAAATCACCACAGCATCTTATGAATATATACAAAGATATAGAGCTATAAAAAATGTATAAAAATAAATATTATCATTCAGCAAGTTGTCATGCATTCACAATTTTTCGATAGTATTTAAAGATATATACCATTAGCAAAAAATGCCTGTATATACTGAAATACAAAAGAACACTTCCAAATATCAACAACAGAAAGGCAAAGGAGAGTTTGCGTTTCATAACAAGACAGCTTACAACAGCACCAAATTTCCAAATAATAATAAAAACATCTAAAAACAGTGAGAAAAACTTTATAAACTCTAAAATATTAAAAAGAAAACTAAAGAACACTTACATAAATGGATGAATGTCATGAATTTGAATATTTAAAAATTTAAAGATATAATTTTTACCCATATTAGTTTTACATTTTGTGCCGTCCATCAAAATTCCACAAGTATATGTGCTAGCAACTATAAGTATGCATGTATGTGTGAAGTCAGATAAACAATCTAAAACATACAGGGACTTATAAAGAGCCACAAGTAGCTAAGACCAACACAATGGAAGGACCAATTCTAATGGAAAGTAACACTTAGGTCAGAACTATTGAAATTAAGCAAAAGGAAATGTGACCAATGAACTAGCATAGAGAGCACAGACGTGGCCAACACACACATGCTTACTTAATTTATGGAAACAAATGGCACTGCAGAGAAATGAAGAAAGGACAGTGGTTTCAATACGTGACTTTAATCCAGTTGACTAATATGAAGAGAAAGAAAGTTAAAATTGCTCAGTGTCAAAGCAGTCTCAAAATTAGGTTCCCTATAAAGGAAAGAGCAACATTTATATAAAAATAATAAAAATCTTCAAGGATAATATGAGATATAGATCTTACCACCAAGTTTTATAGTGTAGTAGAGGTCGTAATATTTATTCATTGTTGTAGAGAATGGTCAAGTATGCCAATAGATTTTTCAATAGTCACTAAAGTTTAACATACACAATTTCAATGACAAAGTGATTCCTCAGCTTGGATATGTTTTTAACAATAATGAATGTATTGAGCCCTTAAACATACGCATGAATGTTTTTGGCTTCCCTGGTGGCTTAGACGGTAAAGTATCTGCCTGTACTGTGGGAGACTTGGGTTCGATCCCTGGGTTGGGAAGATCCCCCTGCAGGAGGACATGGTGACCCATTCCAGTATTCTTGCCTGGAAAATCCCCATGGACAGAGGAGCCTGGTGGGCTACAGTCCATGGGGTCATAAAGAGTAGGACATGACTGAATGACTAAGCACAGCACAGCACAACACATGAATGTTTTTATCAGCATCGAACCAGAAATCACACTAATGTCTATTGACACTAGACTATGAAAAGTTTGAGAAAAAATACAGTGATGCACATAAACACAACACCTACATGCAACAACATAGTTAAATCGCCCAAATGTCAAGTTTAGCAAGTTAGGCAAGAACATCTAACGTATGAATCCATTACATAAAATCCAATAACAGTCAAAATGGAATTATACTCTTAGAAAACAGGATTCTGCCTGTTTAAGGGAAAGAGAGAAAGTAGTGATTAGAGGATGAAAACATGTACAAGCCACTGTGTCCTTGTCTTCTGAAGTATTAATAAAATGCTGACTCAAGAGTTAATGATTGGGAAATGTGAAGATACAGAAACAATGCGAAGATGTAGGTCATCAGGCTAGGGGACTGGTAACAAATTTACCAGTTCTACCTGGTTAATTCTACCACAAAGCAGAATCACCAAACTCTTAGTTCCCTAAAAGCTGTAAAGATTTGACACACATTCCTAAGTTGTTTTTATAAGAAGCAGACCCCCTGCAGATGAAAACTGCTGACCACATGAACACAGACTCTAGACTGGCTGAAATTAGAAAAAACTGATGCTTGAAACTTTATAACTTGATGCCAGCCAATCCAAGAATTGTCCGCCAGTTTGATCATGCCCCACTCTTTGAACACTATAAAACTCACTACCCACTCCAGGGTGGGTCCCATGGTCTTGAGGGCATTAGCCCACTGGGGCCCCCTTTGCTTGCAAAGCAATAGTAGCCACTCTTTTCTACTTCACTCAAAACTGTTTCCCCCATTTCTATTCACCAGCAGTGAACAGAGGCCAAATTTTGACAACAAGGAAGCATATAAGTGTCTTTGGAAATACTAAAATATATTGTTTTACTAGACATGGGTATGGGTATAGGTGATTAATTACTTCTCAGTAGTTCAAAACACTGTAAAATATTGCATTGTTTTTTTCAATACACATTTATAATTTTATAAAAAAGAAGTTTAAATAATTAAAAGGGTTATTTTTTTCTCCAGAAATGTGACTTCTTCAGTATAGAAATCTAAGATTTAGCTATTTAATTTTCTAACTTTCCCATAACAATATAATTTCTAATTATTTTCTAGGCATCTAAAGTTTCTTATTCAAAATTACTCTCCATATTTTCTCCCTAAACATGATGCTCCTTATCCCTTGCATCATATTTCATTTTATAAACAAACTTCAACCTGGCCTACATTGTTTTCCTTCTTATTTCTTTCTTGCATATCTCCTAAACTGCCCTTCAAATGCCTTCTCAGTACATTTTCGTCACCATATATAATTTCCATTTTATCATTTTGGTCTTATATATGAGATTCTATTTGCATGACCCTTTCTTTCAACAATCTTCCAAGGCAGTTACCATATATCAATCTCTTTGTTTCACTGTACAATTAGGTTTATATATATGTGTTCAAATCATGCTTTTAAAATTATTTTTAAAACAGAATGTGCTGATAATTTATCATTTCAGTTCTGTATATCCCATATTTTCCATCATTATCCAGTTGCTTTCTGTGTATCAATTATTTGAAAACAATGACTAACTAAGTTTGGAAAATTAGGTAAATCTGTTTACTCTGAGTTTTCTCTAAAGCACATAAGCAATTTACAAATAATGTGTTTTTGTCTTCATATGGTGCTATTCATGGCCACTAGTGAGTACAAATCATTAATACATGGCTGTGGACTGTCTCAAGATCTGGGGATTAACATATAATGATCACTGACCTACTTTAATAAATTTACTGATCAGATATGTACTAGATTTAGATTTTTGTGTTTGGACAGGCAAATTCTACCCTTCTAATTAAAAGTGATTATTAACACTTGTTTTTTTCTTTTTTTTTTAACAAAGCAGAATGCCATTTTCACGTATGTTTTCTCTATCATGAAATACATCATGAAATTTTTTTAAACTATATTTCTCAGGATTTGATACTGATTGCAGAGAAAAAGAACACCCTAACATATGATAAATTATAGTTAAGTGCCTGAGTACTTTTGGTAACCTTCTATTAGTTATCTCAGTGTGTTATTAATTTCTCAGAATATTTCATGCATATGTTTTAAAGCCAGTTGGGTTATAAATATTTTATTTCAGTTGTATCAAGTTTAAGCAGTCCAAAAAATACTCTCAGGAGCATAATTAGATGGTGGTTTATAAAATTGCCTTAACATATAAATAGAACAACACTAAGTCAAATGAACAGAGGATAAAGATATGAATGGTTAATGAAAACTCATTTGTATTCTGAGCAGTAATAGTTTAGAAAGAGTTATGATTTTGAAATACATTTAAGCAATATACTTAAAAGATATAGAAACATTTTATGTTTGTTATTGAAATCATGCCATTTTAAATGTCCTTGAAACAACTATGAGCATTGGATGAGAAATATATCCTGCCCAAAGACAGCGTAAACACTATTTCACATTCTTACCAAATTAAATTAAAACAAGTAAAGGTCAAGGTATCTGATTGTTAGCTGGATATTTTATGATGACTTTATTCATTACATGATTTAAAATCAGGACAAGAAAAATAGTTTTCTGATTCCATGTCTGTGCTTAATAGAAATATGGAGAACAGCTTTGCTAAAATTTAGAAATCATGAGGTCAATGAATCATATCATACTAGTTACAGATTGCTACGACAATATAATGACAGCTTAATAATTAAGTGAATTAAGTAAATATGGGAGCCAAAACTATCATAATTAACTTGATGTAAGAATAATTGCAATATTCCAGAGAAAATTTTGAAAAAACAATGATTTATCTGTAGTATCAAAAAATATGAATGTAAATCTTAATTAAAGTTAACAATATAAATATGCTGCCTTGTGTGTGCATATATAATTTAGCAAAACATAACGTTAAAATATTTGAAATATTGAAAATTATTACAGAAAATAAATTTTGGATTATTGTTAACATCACTTAAAACAAAGTTTATTTTTAATCACTCCACTACCACAAAGAAGAATGATAGCAAAAACAACAGCTAGAAAGAGAAAGACTCATCATATTTTTAAAGATATGTATTTCAGTGTAAAATACATGTTAATAATAAAATACTGGTGAGTCTAAAAAGCTTCCCTGGTGGCTCAGACAGTAAAGAATCCGCCTGCAATGCGAGAGACCTGGGTTCGATTCCTGGGTGGGGAAGAGCCCGTGGAGAAAGGCAGATCAAGTCACTCCAGTATACTTGCCTGGAGAATTCCCATGGACAGAGGAGTCTGGCAGGCTACAGTCCACGGGGTCACAAAGAGTAAGACATCACTGAGTGACTAAGCACACAGTAAGTCAAAAGAAGGAAATTATTTTTTTTTTTTTGCCCAAGTTAGTCAGCTAGTTCAGTCACTCAGTCGTGTCCCACTCTTTGCGACCCCATGAATCACAGCACGCCAGGCCTCCTTGTCCATCACCAACTCCCAGAGTTCACTCAGACTCACGTCCATCGAGTCGGTGATGTCATCCAGCCATCTCATCCTCTGTCGTCCCCTTCTCCTTCTGCTCCCAGTCCCTCCCAGCATCAGGGTCTTTTCCAATGAGTCAGTCCTTCCAATAAACACCCAGGACTGATCTCCTTTAGGATGGACTCACTGGATCTCCTTGCAGTCCTTGGGACTCTCAAGAGTCTTCTCCAACACCATAGTTCAAAAGCATCAATTCTTTGGCACTCAGCTTTCTTCACAGTTCAACTCTCACATCCATACATGACCACTGGAAAAACCATAGCCTTGACTAGATGGACATTTGTTGGCAAAGTAATATCTCTGCTTTTCAATATACTATCTAGGTTGGTCATAACTTTCCTTCCAAGGAGTAAGCGTCTTTTAATTTCATGCCTGCATTCACCATCTGCAGTGATTTTGGAGCTCCCAAAAATAAAATCTGACAGAGTTTCCACTGTTTTCCCATCTATTTGCCATGAAGTGATGGGACAGGATGCCATGATCTTCATTTTCTGAATGTTGAGCTTTAAGCCAAGTTTTTCACTCTCCTCTTTGACTTTCATCAAGAGGCTCTTTAGTTCCTCTTCACTTTCTGCCATAAGGGTGGTGTCATCTGCATATTTCAGGTTATTGATATTTTTCCCTACAGTCTTGATTCCAGTTTGTGCTTCTTCCAGCCCAGCATTTCTCATGATGTACTCTGCATAGAAGTTAATAAAGTAGGGTGACAATATACAGCCTTGACATACTCTTTTTCCTATTTGGAACCAGTCTGTTTTTTTCATGTCCAGTTCTAACTGTTGCTTCCTAATCTGCATACAGGTTTCTCAAGAGGCAGGTCAGGTGGTCTGTTATTCCCATCTCTTTCAGAATTTTCTACAGTTTCTTGTGATCCACACAGTCAAAGGCTTTGGCATAGTCAATAAAGCAGAAGTAGATGTTTTTCTGAGACTCTCTTGCTTTTTTGATGATCCATTAGATGTTGGCAATTTGATCTCTGGCTCTTCTGCCTTTTCTAAAACCAGCTTGAACATCTGGAAGGTTATGGTTCACGTACTGCTGAAGCCTGGCTTGGAGAATTTTGAGCATTATTTTACTAGCGTGTGAGACAAGTGCAGCTTTGTGGTAGTTTGAGCATTCTTTGGCCTTGACTTTCTTTGGGATTGGAAGAAAAACTGACCTTTTCCAGTCTTGTGACCACTGCTGAGTTTTCCCAATTTGCTGGCATATTGAGTACAGCACTTTCACAGCATCATCTTTCAGGATTTGAAATAGCTCAACTGGAATTCCATCCCCTCCACTAGCTTTGCTGGTAGTGATGCTTCCTGAGGCCCACTTGACTTCACTTTCCAGGATGTCTGGCTCTAGGTGAGTGATCACACCATTGTGATTATCTTGGTAGTGAAGATCTTTTTGTATAGTTCTACTGTGTATTCTTGCCACCTCTTCTTAATATCTTCTGCTATTATTAGGTCCATACCAAAGTTTGCCCAAAGTTACACATAATTTAAACATTTGTAACTCACAGTAATGGGACATCAATAATTAAAAGAAAAAAACCTAAAATCAAGAATCCAAATATTTTCTAAATTAAAATACTTGGGCAGAGTGAACTTTAATACTAAAGAAGAAAGGAACCTGCAAAGATTTTTGAGTTGTGAAAGATTTTGTGAATGCTTTCATACAAATTATTTTATTTTCTCCACCTAAATTCAACAAAATTGATAAAACTAACACCAGAACTCTTGTAATGTATTCTGTGAGATGTATTTATTGATAATATTTGGCAAACAAGTGTTTCTTTAAGTTAGTATTAGAATAGGTAGCTTATTAGAAATGAAATGTCTTCTAATTTACCAAATTTTCCCCACTCAACAAAATAAATCATACTTATATAAATTACTAAGAATGAAGAAGTGCAATAAGCTTATCCTACCTACAAGAAATTTAACTTTCAGTTTTTGTAGGGAAGAATGTGAATTGAATGAAAAAATACAACACTGGTGATGCAACAGTAAGAGTTTAGTATTTAAAAGGGTTATGGGAGCAAAATAACATGCTGAAGGTTTTGGACAGGCTTCTTTGAATTGGCAAAGTGTATGCTGTACCATAATTGTAACTTGAATGTCCATAATCAAGGGTTTACATTATCCGATAATTTTGTCCTTTCACGGGTCAAGTGAAACTGACTTCCAACTCATTTCTCTCCCCTCTGTTATTGGTAACAACCCTTCCTCAACTGTTTCTGTAATCTTTGACAAGTAGTTAATATTTAGTTTTTGTTACGTATGATTTCTACAGTTTTGGAAACACCATATACTCAAGACGCGTCAGTATAGTGCTATTTTCTTCCCTCCAAACATCATTCTATGGCTTATCACTTAAACCTAAATATTTATCAGAAGATTTTCCTATATTCACTTGCCCATGGTGAATTAAAACTAATGCTACTCTTCTTAGAGCTGAGTTGGAATAAGGTTGTGACATTTCTATAGTCAGCAAATGAACTTTCATTTATTCCTTTTGATTTCAGTTTTAAAACCCATCATTAGCTAATAAAACTTGGAAGTCACTTTAGCAGAAACTACAGTGAGAAATTTGTAAAAGTACTCCCTAAATTGGTAAAGAGGGTCATACGGATGTTTACTTTCAGAAAAATTTCAATGGATCTAGAGTTTTCAATCTATCTTATTTTTATTTTACCTCCCTCACAAACAAGTGCTTTCAGAGGTGCTTGTAATATCTGAACAGTAGGGCAAAAATAGGCTTCTTTCTTAACTTATCACAACACACACATGCACACCACACCAAACAACAGACAATTAAGCTGTAGCTATTTCTACTATGGGGCTTCTCTGGTGGTTCAATGGGAAGAACCCACCTGCAATGCAGGAGAAATGAATTTGATCTGTAGGTTGGGAAGATCCCCTGGAGAAGGAAACAGCAAGCCACTCCAGTATTCTAGCCTGGAAAATCCCATGGACAGAGGAGCCTGGCGGGCTACAGTCCATGGGGTTACCAAAGTTTGAAACACAACTTAGTGATAAACAACAAAAACTGTGACTTCTACTATGCTTATTAAATTACCATTTATTATCTTGATGGGCTTTCTAGGTGGTAGAATTAGTAAAGAATCTGACTGGCAATGCAGGAGACATGAGAGTCAGGTTCAGTACCTAGGTGGGGAAGATCCCCTGAAGGAGGAAATGACAAATCACTCCAGTATTCTTGCCTGGGAAATCCCATAGACAGAGAAGCCTGCTGGGTACCTGTCCATGAGGGTGCAAAGCGTAAGACACAATCGAAGCGACTTAGCATGCATGCACATTATCTTGACAGCAAATAAAAATTTGATTGCTATCCCTCTTTCATTCTTGGGATTCAGGAGAGAGCATAGCTAAACTGAGGTAAGTTGTTAGCTGTTTTAAGTTACTAACATTCAATCAATTAAAAATAAATCAAACAACAACAAAACAATGATAAAACTAAAATCATCAGAGCCAGGGATTAAAATATTGGTAGTAGGTCTCCATAATCCCTGTTACAGTAAAAATACAGACAGAGGAATATTGCAAATAATTGTGGACAACAAAAATCACAGGGCTCTCTTTCTTGAATGAAGGAACATGGAGAAGAAGACCTCTATATTTACCCTGATTTCAGTCTGTTTAGTTCAGTTCAGTTACTCAGTCGTGTCCAACTCTTTGTGACCCCATGAATCACAGCACACTAGGCCTCACTGTCCATTACCAACTCCTGGAGTTCACTCAGACTCATGTCTATCGAGTCGGTGATGCCATCCAGCCATCTCATCCTCTGTTGTCCCCTTCTCCTCCTGCCCCCAATCCCTCCCAGCATCAGAGTCTTTTCCAGTGAGTCAACCCTTCACATGAGGTGGCCCAAGTACTGGAGTTTCAGCTTTAGCATCATTTCTTCCAAAGAACACCCAGGGCTGATCTCCTTCAGAATGGACTGGTTGGATCTCCTTGCAGTCAAAGGGACTCTTAAGAGTCCTCTCCAACACCACAGGTCAAAAGCATCAATTCTTCGGCACTCAGCTTTCTTCACAGTCCAACTCTCACATCCATACATGACCACTGGAAAAACCATAGCCTTGACTAGATGGACCTTTGTTGGCAAAGTAATGTCTCTGCTTTTCGATATGCTATGTTATGGTCATAACTTTTCTTCCAGGAGTAAGCATCTTTTAATTTCATGGCTGCAGTCACCATCTGCAGTGATTCGGGAACCCCCCTCAAAAAAACTCTGACACTATTTCCACTGTTTCCCCATCTATTTCCTGTGAAGTGATGGGACCAAATGCTGTGATCTTCATTTTCTGAATGTTGAGCTTTAAGCCAACTTTTTCACTTTCATCAAGAGGCTTTTTAGTTCCTCTTCACTTTCTGCCATAAGGGTGGTGTCATCTGCATATCTGAGGTTAGTAAAGTAATTCTCCAAGCCAGGCTTCAGCAATACGTGAACCGTGAACTTCAAGATGTTCAAGCTGGTTTCAGAAAAGGCAGAGGAACCTGAGATCAAATTGCCAACATCCGCTGGATCATGGAAAAAGCAAGAGAGTTCCAGAAAAACATCTATTTCTGCTTTATTGACTATACCAAAGCCTTCGACTGTGTGGATCACAAAAACTGTGGAAAATTCTTCAAGAGATGGGAATACCAGACCACCTGACCTGCCTCTTGAGAAACCTATATGCAGGTCAGGAAGCAACAGCTAGATTTATGCCTGTAGGCAGTATCAAATGTTTGGTGAATTTGTGGGGCAACTGAAATTTTCTCACATTGCTAGCAGTAGTGTATAATGGTATTGGGTTTCACAGGTGGCTCAGTGGTAAAGAATATGCCTGCAGTGCAGGAGCCAGGGATCCCATCTCTGGGTGAGGAAAATCCCTGGAGCAGGTAATGGCAACCCATCCTATTATTATATACCCAACCCAGTATTCTTGTCTAAGAATTTCCATGGACAGACGAGGGGAGTGGTGTGCAGGGTGGGGAGCTATAGTTCGTAGGGTAGCAAAATAGTCCTAACAACTTAGCAACTAAACAACAACACAATGGTACACTCATTTTGAAAAACACTTCAGACATCCGGTGGAAACAGGGCCCCACATAGACCATCACTTACTTAGAAAGCCTTCAGTAGCAGCGACCAGAAAGTAGCAGAAAGTGGTTCCATAAAAGGGCTGACACACAAGGCTCTTCAGGCACACATGGTGTTATTTTCTGAAAATACCACGAAATGACCTGTCGTTGCTCAAAATCCCCACTGAACCGTACCCCCAGCTGTGTGCAGAGGGACACGTGGTTTATGAAGGGGCCAAATCTTCCAGCATCCTTCCTGGACCAGCCTCCCTCAACCTGCACCTTACCTTTCTGCCCCTAGCATCCTCAGCAGATCCTTAATCCACCCATTCCCTGATGCCACTCTGATGGTAGAAAGGGGCCAGATTGGTGTAACTTTTCTTGTTCACTAGGAGGAAGTTCTGGAACCTCAACCACACATAGAAGTTAAGGACTGATCTGCTGTTGGCTAACGCATGTCCAGCTAGTCCTGCGCCTGTGCCGCTGGACACACCAGCAACTTCTGGCAGGTGGCCAAGGAGCTGGAGGCTGAGTTGTGTGTGGTAAAGTTAGCTCTCCCATGTGCCAGCTGAGAGACACAGAATCCCATTCCTTTTAGATTCAGTCAGTTCAGTTCAGTCTCTCAGTCTTGTCCAATTCTTTGAGACCCCATGAACCGTTGCATCTAGTCAAGGATATGGTTTTTCCTGTGGTCATGTATGGATGTGAGAGTTGGACTGTGAAGAAAGCTCAGCACCGAAGAATTGATGCTTTTGAACTGTGGTGTTGAAGAAGACTCTTGAGAGTCCCTTGGACTGCAAAGAGATCCAAGGAGTCCATCCTAAAGGAGATCAGTCCTTTGTGTTCATTGGAAGGAATGATGCTGAAGCTGAAACTCCAATCTTTGGCCACTTCATGTGAAGAGTTGACTAATTGGAAAAGACTCTGATGCTGGGAGAGATTGGGGGCAGGAGGAGAAGGGGACGACAGAGTATGAGATGGCTGGATGGCATCACTGACTCGATGGACGTGAATCTGAGTGAACTCCAGGAGTTGATGATGGACAGGGAGGCCTGGAGTGCTGCAGTTTATGGGATAGAAAAGAGTCAAACATGACTAAGTGACTGAACTGAACTGTAACATAGCACGCCAGGCCTCCCTGTCCATCACCAGCTCCCGGAGTCCACCCAAATTCATGCCCATCGAGCCCGGTGATGCCATCCAACCATCTCATCCTCTGTTTTCCCCTTCTCCTCCTGCCCTCAATCTTTTCCACTATCAAGGTCTTTTCAAATGGGTAAGCTCTTTGCATCAGGTGGCCAAAGTATTGGACTTTCAGCTTCAACATCAGTTATTCCAATGAACATTCAGGACTGATCTTGAGGATGGACTGGCTGGATCTCCTTACAGTTTGAGGGACTCTCAAGAATCTTCTCCAACATCACAGTTCAAAAGCACCAGTTCTTCAGCACTCAGCTTTCTTTATAGTCTTAAGCAGGGTCAAATGAAAGGCAGCCAGAAGGGGAGATTTTAACATGAAGCGGCCCAGGATTCAACTAGACTGACTGGGACTGGAGTCGCTATTGAGATGCAAACGGAGGAACTTAATGGATGTTATTTTTCCACTTCTCATAAACTGAGCAGTTAAAACAAAACAAAACAAAGAAACAAAAAACCAAAAAAACTTGTCAGCTTCTTTTGAAATTAAATATAAAGCTGAGTAATGACCTGAACAATTTTAGTAGGAGCAAAATCATAAATCAAGAGAAAGATGGTGGTTTACTGGCAAAGCCTTCTCGGACTCTAGGAACCCCATGGACCAGGCTTCTTTCTGTCCATGGGATTCTCCAGCAAAAATTCTGGAGCCTGTTGCCATTTCCTACTCCAGGAGATTTTCCTGACAGGGATTGAATAGAGGTTTCCTGCATTGTAGGCATATTCTTTACAGACTGAAAATAGTATAGGAATATTAAGAAGCTTTATTAATAAATCCAAAGCTGGTACTAATGCAAACACCTGTGAATAGATGAGTGCTGTGAGGATATATTCTTTCTTCTATTTGTGGTAAGAGATGCTGTGATCTAAATGATGGTTATACCCTCAAGAATTAAACTTCTATTTTTCTTAAGACTTTTGTTTATACAAAAGTTTTGGTTTACACAAAATTGAGAAGAGGTTCAGAGCTTTCCCACATATCCACTGGTTGGAGCTAGTCTTGGTGCTTGGCCAGGAGTATTGGTTTTACTTAAATGTAGTCTTCCTGTGGTCCATAACTTGGCTACTTCTAGTGATCATTGCTTCATGGGCTTCATTTGTATTCAGTGGACAGACTGACACCCTGTGAATCACTAAGGAAAAGGAAATTTTTGTCCTAGAAGCACTGTCCTTAGATCTTACTGCCCTAAAAAGAGTTCAGTTTCCATATGATTGGTCCAATCACTTCATTGGATTATATTGATTGGCTCTCTCTGGGGTGCAATTGAATGGAAATAACAGTCTCAAAAAATGCTTTAGAAATAAAAGCCATCTAGCTACCTTCTTAGTGACAACGTTAATCTAATACAGCGTGTGTGCTCAGTCCTGTCTGATTCTTTGTGACCCCTTGGACTATAGTCCGCTAGGGCTCTCTGTCCATGGAATTGTCCAGGTGAGAATACTGAAGTGAGTTGCCCTTTCCTTCTCCAGGGATCTTCCCAACACATGGGTCAAACCTGTGTTGCTTGCCTCTCCTCTTCTGCATTGGCAGGGGGATTCTTTACCATAGCACCACAATATTAGTAGAGCATTTTCAGAGAAAGCAGATTACTATAGTTGGAGGCCCCAAATGGTTAGCTATAAAAAAACAAGCAAACAAAGCCCACAGATTTAAACTTAAGGTTTTTTTTTTTTCTTTGAAACTAAAGAGATGTACCCAAGCCAGGTTGTGCCAGCTTTATTTATTTTACATATATAAGCCTAGATGCAGCCATTTGGTAAAGGAAGAAGAAAATATCTATGAAAATTACATCTGACGGTTTTAACATGAGGTTGCTTTTCTTAATCTGCGCCTTAATTTTAAAATGTCAAAGGTGTATGTCTGCAAGTAAAAGCTGTGCTTTAACTGAGATAACTGAAAATTATGAAGCTCGTTCTGCTTTAGTGTAGAAATAATTCTTACTAGCACAGAGAAAATAAAATTTTCTATATGAATTTTTTGATTTCATGGTAATTCTGGCTATTTTAATTGTATATTACTTGAAAGAAAAGGATCAGGTTTCCAGCTGTGTTGAAGAGTGATGGATTGCTATTCAAATGTTTAAATTCAGATCTTGTGCTTTACATTGTTGACACTTAAGAAACAAGGCATGTTAATTCTGAAGTGGCTCACTTTTAAGAGGCCATCTGCAATCACACTGGGTGGTTTGCAGGCAGTTGGTATTAAAAAGTCACTCAGCTCATTAGTAGTCCAATTAGCTGATATGTAGTGCAGCACTCTGGCAAGTTGTCTGGACTGCCATGTAAAATCTAGGCAGATTCTCAGCTATGGAAACTGCTAGAGACAAGAAGCAAGTAGACATCCCAGTGCAGAAAGTTACCTAGAAACTATTCTTCAAATGTTAATGAATCATCTAATATTGCACTGAGAATACATAATTGATCTAGGTAGGTATCCTAATCAGATTGTGGTATCATTCCAAGTCACTATTAATATCTGATACACTTGTGTTAAGTCACTTTAGTCGTGTCCCACTCTTTGTGACCCTGTAGACTGTAGCCCACCAGGCTCCTCTGTCCAGGCAAGAATACTGGCATGGATTGCCCTCTTCCCTCTTCCAGGGGATCTTCTTAAACCAGAGTTTGAATACATGTCTCTTATATCTCCTGCATTGGCAGGTGAGTTTTTACCACTTGCACCACCTAGGAATCCCTCACATACATACAGTTTTCATAAACAAATGCAGAAAATAAGGCTTGATAAAATTCTTTCTGAACCACAGGTATTAGCATGAGAGTTCCTTTTACAAAACTCCTGAGAGGGATAGAACACTCACTACCTCACCTGCTGCTGCTAAATCGCTTCAGTTGTGTCCGACTCTGTGAGACCCCATAGACGGCAGCCCACCAGGCTCCCTTATCCCTGGGATTCTCCAGGCAAGAACACGAGTGGGTTGCCATTTCCTTCTCCAATGCATGAAAGTGAAAAGGGAAAGTGAAGTTGCTCAGCTGTGTCTGACTCTTAGAGATCCCATGGACTGCAGCCTACCAGGCTCCTCCATCCATGGGATTTTTCCAGGCAAGAGTACTGGAATGGGGTGCCATTTCTTTCTCCAGGGGATCTTCCTGACCCAGGGATCGAACCCCGGTCTCCTGCATTGCAGGCAGACGCTTTAACCTCTGAGCCACCAGGAAGCCAGTTTGAGGAAAAAAAATTAAGCCTCTTCAGCTATGGTCTGAGATGTATTATGCTGTATTCTATTTCAAACACAATGGTGTGATGAATGAAACATCCTTTGTGCCTCAAAGTAAAACTTCCACCCTTGAACTGATGGATGTTATGAACCAAAATTAAACAAAAAATAATAATGAGTGCTCATAAACTAATTATTGTGTTTGAAAAGGAGAATAAAGAATACATTTTCATGGCACATAACCAAAATTTCATTGACTGAAAGTATATCAAATGATCTTACATCAAGTACTAATTCTCATGTAATGTTTCAGTCGACTTATATCACATAAGTAGGTAAAGAAAAAAATATCAAAACAAACACACACATATTCACTCTGGCAATGAAAAGAAGAAAGAACAGTTTTTAAACATTTGTATTTTTGTTTACTTATCTACAGGAAGATACACTCATTTACCTGAGGCTTGTGAAGACATGACTAGAAGGCTAAAAGAGAGATCTCTGACTTCTAGCCTGCAAAACTATGAGAAAATAAATTTTCCTTTTAAGCCATCCAGTCTGTCACACACTGTTGTGGCAATTCTAGTAATTTAATAAAAGTTTATAGCAAGAAACAACAATATAGATGTTGTTTTAGTAATATTAATGAAAATTGTTTTGTGTTTCTATTACTGTGGTCAGATTTACTTGGTATCTCTAAACATTTCCTTGATAATATTTTCGATTATAAATATAAAATTGCATATACATGTATATGGGCTTCCCTGGTGGCACTAGTAGGAAAAAAATCTGCCTGCCAATGCAGGAGGCATAAGAGACACAGGTTTGTTTCCTAGATTGGGGAGCTCCCCTAAAGGAAGGCATGCAACCAACTCCAGTGTTCTTGCCCAGAGAATTCCCATGGACCGAGGAGCCTGGCGGACTAGGTTTAATGGGGTGACAAAGAGTTGGACATGAATGAAGTGACTTAGAATGCATACCTGTATTTATTATTTTAAAGGGAGTAATAATATATCTAAAGTGTTCTGTACTTAGATTATTTTCCCTAGAGATATCCTAATCAGATTGTTAAAGTTCAAGTACAAGACAAGTCTGCTGCTGCTGCTGCTGCTAAGTCGCTTCAGTCGTGTCTGACTCTGTGCGACCCCATAGACAGCAGCCCACCAGGCTCCTCCGTCCCGGGGATTCTCCAGGCAAGAACACTGGAGTGGGTTGCCATTTCCTTCTCCAATGGGTGAAAGTGAGAAGTGAAAGTGAAGTCGCTAAGTCGTGTCCATCTCTTAGGGACCCCATGGACTGCAGCCCACCACGCTCTTCCATCCATGGGTTTTTCCAGGCAAGAATACTGGAGTGGGGTGCCATTGCCTTCTACAGCAAGACAAGTCTGGCAGACATTGAAGATTAAATTTTTTACCTGATTAATTGCCATTAAAATAGAGCATGACTAATTAGCTAATTTTATAACCAGTGCTGTTATCATTGCATTTAACATCAAACATAATATTGTTTTTGCTGATATTAGCAATTGCATTATCCCCATTGTTCATCAAGGATAAATGTCTGTAGTTTTAATTTCTTACAGTGTGTTTTTTTCTGGCTTTTTTTTTTTAATCATAGCAATTCTGGCTTTATAGAATGTTCTTCCCTTTTCAAGTTTTTGGAGGCATTTGAGAAGCACTGGTATGATTATTCATTATACGTTTGCTAGAATTCACTAGTGAAGCCATCTGATCCTGGGATTTGAAATGATTTTTAAATTAGAAACAAAATATAAAGAATAAGGAATACTCTTATATTATAGTTTATCATGTTAAAATCTCAAAATACGGTTGAGTCAGTGTGTTAAAAATTATAATAAATCAGCATTTTAAAATATCAGTTTTAAATATCATATAATTTACTTCAATAATAATTTAAAATAACTTGTAATAAATCTATATATTATTCTTGATTTTCCAGATTACATGGTACAAAATGGTTGTTATGAGTTGATGGTATGAGTTGTTACAAGTGTTCCTCCAAAATGTATATGTTTGAGACCCAGCCCCCGATACTTCAGAATGTAATCTCCTGGAAGATAGGATCCTTACAGAGATAAGTTAAAACGAGTTCATTATAGTGGATATTAATCCAATATGACTGGTGTCTCTATTAAGAGGGAAAATTTGGACACAGAGCCATTCTCATGATGAAGATGATAAAAAGAGACATAAGAATTTCGCTTTCTATGAGCCAAGAAGAAAGGTGTGGGTCAGATCCTTTCCTCTTAGACCTCAGAAAGTACAACTTGATTTTGGACTTTAGTTTACATTCTGAAACAACAAATATCTGCCCAGCTTGAGATGCAGGCATTCTCCTCTTTTCAAATGTTCACTTTACACTACTTCACTTTTACAAAAGACCTGTATTAGTACCTGTTTTCACTAACTAAAAAGGATTCAAAGAGAATTTTCACAAATAAAGGTGAAAAGCGAAAACAATGCTCAGCATCGGTTTTGTAGTCAGCAGTGACTGAGGCAAGATGCATCCTGAGCAACAAATGTCACAGCAGCAAAGAGTGGCACTGCCAATCTCCTGGCATGGAAACTACACTCAGCATCACGACTTCAAACTGACATGGCTTTGAAGTGTGTCTGTGAGCAGTTGTGCTTTATCTCCTTTTATTTTGTGCATCAGTTAGTAAGATATGACCAAAGGTACTTGTTTCTTCTTGGAGAAGGCAATGGAACCCCACACCAGTACTCTTGCCTGGAAAATCCCATGGATGGAGGAGCCTGGTGGGCTACTGTCTATGGGGTCGCACAGAGTCGGACACGACTGAATCGACTTAGCAGCAGCAGCAGCAGCAATTGTTTCTTCTATCTCCTGTATGCCATTTCAACTTAAGAAAGATATCATAGGACTGTTCTACTTTTGAATATTGGGGAAACCTGTACTTCTTTAAGTCAGTCCTAGAAATTTAATAAATTGGTTTTTATAAAGTATCTACAGAGTGAGGTCATCATTTTATTTCACATGTAACTAATTCTTAAACTATTACACTATAGTTTACTCATGTTGAAATATAAATGCATTTTCTAATATTGAACAGTACAATTTAGATTGAGGTATATTGCCGGGGTCCAGCCCCGGTGGATCCAGGGTGATTCGAAGGTGGGGACGGAGTTGGTGTCCATGGAAAAATACATATTTCATTACAGATACAGAGCGAGCTTAGAAACGGATAGTGTAGTAGGAAAATTAGTGGAGAAAAAGAGGCTGAATAACTTTGTTTATGTGGAATAGCATCCATGCTCCAGATGGTAATTCAGCCAGAAAAACGGGGGAGCAAGAAAGAAACATGGGGGAGTCAAATCTTTCCAGGAACTGATCCCATATCTTTATTTTTCCGGTTTTCGTATATACCTTTTGTTACATATAGAGATGAATACAGAGTCACGCGAGGGTCAGCAGTCCTGACCTTTATCAAAATCAGGTGCTTTACATAAAAAAAAAAGGTCTTAGGGGTTTTTACATCATCTTCTGGCCATGAGGCCTGCTGACATTTATGACCCTTTCTTTCTGATAACCAAAAACTTATTTTTTCCAAGGGTGTTTTTTCTTAAACCAGGCACCACCCTCCAAATAAAGTTGCATTCCTATAGGGTGAGGGTGTAGTGAGTTACAATCAAGAAAGGAATTTATTTAACCCAAGGTTAACATGATCAATCTTAAAGGTTAATACTTATTTCTCCTATATGCTAGTTATATTTATTATAAAGGCCGGGAATATGGAGATTTAGCAGCAAACATCAGCCCAACAAATGAAAACCCTTTACCAATGTTCCTCTTAAGATCTATTTAGTCTTAAGATAGTGATGAAGTTACATTTTTACAAAGCAAGGACACAGTGACTTATAACAAAGTACAGTGATCTATAACAAAAGAGAAAATTCATTAACTCAAAAAGTCTAGTATTGCTAACATCAAAAACTACTATATTTCCTTTTCTATATTCCAAATACATTGATTAATATATTCCCAGGTGCCTAAGGATACGGGAGGCCTGGCAGCATTATTGACTCAATAATGAGAAAAGACCTATGCTAATTAAGACTCTCAAAATACTCCAAAACTCTCTGTGCTGTCTATGGTTGAGAGGTAGGAAACAATCATGTGTCAGCAGAGAGGTTTGACCTGAGACACCCTTGTCCCACCCAGGGCAGGGAATTAGCAGCAATTATTGACACAAAAAATGAAAAACCCTTCACCAATATAATTCCTAACCAATCCACTATACTAATAATTTCTAACTTCCCGAAAGAATTTGCCTTTAGTAAGTCCAAAACATCTTGTGCTTCTCACAGTTGGGGGATTGTAAACAATCACATGAGGCAGGACGAACCTATACAGGCAGGCTAGATAACCTTCAGAGTTTCATAAGTTAAAACATTCTTGTCACACCCAGGAATTTTTATTAACTTGGAGCTGCAAGTTAACTCCTTCTCTGAGAGAAATGGTTATGGGGAGAGCCCCCGGTAAAGTACTCTGGTTTTGGGGGTAGATGCTTGGGAACAGAGGGTTTCCTGAGGCTTGATCACGCCTTTGCATATGCCAAGCTTCCTTCCTCATGACCTTTGCCATGGGTGGAGTTCCTCACACTGGCCCCCGGCAGTATATATTGTATTTGCATTTAGGGACACATATGGTTACATATATGCATATTGATTTTCAAATGAACTTGACAAATTAAGCAAATTAAGGACTTTAAATTAAAGTTGTATTCCACTGTATTTAGGAAAAAATTGTTTTTCTTTTGCTTAATTACAGGAAAAGAAAATTACATTTTAAAGCATCTATGATATATTCAGACCCTCATGATTTCACTTTGATAAACGTGAACGATTAGGAAAAACTGAAAATATTTGTTACTTACAGAGAATACTGTTTATTCTTCTTTTTAACTTAGAACTAGTAGTCCTGAAAAGTTTAGTTGGCCATTAGTATTATTTGACTCAAACAAGTGAAGATAAATATTTTTCCAATTTGCCAAATACTCCATGATAAGAAATCTGATGAAAATTGAATCAGTTATCATTTCTCAAATAACCTTATACTAAACATGTAAAGTTCTTCTCAGTAGCCTTCATAAATATTGTGATGATTGTGGTTGTTTCTATGGTGTAGCAATTTTTAAAACATAAGGAAAGAAAAATGTTTTACAATTAATTATTCAGAGCTAATATCAAACATAGTCTCATTTGAACTTTACACTTTTCCCTCCATTGCTTCTGAAAAGTTCAGAGCTATTTGACTTGGTTTTCTATGGTTTCAACCATTGGGGTGGAAATACTCCCTTAAATGAATTCTTCAGGCTATTAGCTTAGATGTGCCCCATTTATTTATGCTCTGCTATTTTCTTGTACATATATTAGAGACTATGCAAGTAGATTCTATTACTTTCCATTACTCTCTGACCATTCAGTCTGTGATTTTGTAACTAAGGAATTTTATTATAAGGTCAAAGAAACCTGTATCTAAAACATATTTTTAAAGGCATAGAATATGTACCTAAATGTTTAAAATGCTTTGCTTTAGCACTCTTTGAGGTGTCTAGATGTCAAACAAACTAAATAACAGGTTATAAAAATTTCTAAGGATCATGTTATGTTAAAAGACAATTATTATCACAGCAGTGTGTTCAAAGTTACTATAAACAATTCAGTTCAAGATTTTTCACTAGCATTTTGCCTTGAGACTTGGCATAGACACTTTCTAAGGAAGCATATTCATCAACTATTTTATTTCCTTGAGTACACTCTGAAACACACGAGAAAAGTAAAACACAGCTTTCTGTGTGCATTCTGGTTATGTGACTGTATTTATAAACAAATTAACTCCATCTTATTTAGTGTTTGTTAAAAACTAATAGATATGAAGGTTTTATCCTATTGGCAAGCAAACAAGTTAGCCTGTGACAGTTTCACATATATACTGGAGAAAGGCATGAAAAGCTGTGTCAGGGACAAGGCATTTATTTCTCAGAGTAAGAAAAGTTGCAGAACACCAACACTTTCTTGTGTCATCTCTCTGAACCTAAGCTCCTACAATGTGATGAGAAGAAGAGCAAGATACACCCCTCAAAATCAATGCTACATTAAAGGAGAGGAATTCTCTGTTTAGGAAATTCAAATTGTTATACTGTGTAGCTGGGCTTCCCTGGTGGCTCAGACAGCAAAGAATCTGCCTGCTATGCAGGGGAGTTATTTACCATCAGAGCCACCAGGGAAGCCCCATTTGGTATGTAAGTCTGGAAATAAATTGTTTACTAAATATAAGGAAACATGTAAGAGGTTATTCGGTTCATGTTTCACCCTATGCGGAGTTGTAAACTACTCATGACATCATTTGTATACAAAATTCGATGACTAGAATTTTAACAATATATTTTGGAGATATTATTGAAATTATTTTTGACAGAGAAAGAAATTTTTCAAATTATTTTATTTGTACGTTAAGCCCAGTTATTTATCTCTGACAACTAGAACATTTACTTAAATAAATGTCACCTGTAGTATTCATTTGGGCTTCTAAAGTGGCTCACCAGTAAAGAATCTGCCTGTAATGCAGGAGACATGGGTTCATCTCCTGTGTTGGGAAGATCCCCTGCAGGAGGTCCTGGCAACCCAGTACAGTATTCTTGCCTGAGGAATTCCATGGACAGAGAAGCCTGGTGGGCTATAGTCTATAGGGTCACAATGGACTCAACTTGTGTTGAGATGGACACAACTAACGTGATTGAGTACACATGCCCACATAGGTAGTACATATTTTATCCAGGTTAGTAAATCCTAGACATTTAATTAGGGGCTTCCATAGGAGCTCAACTGGTAAAGAAACTGCCCACAATGCTGAGACCCCAGTTCAATTATTGGGTTGGGAAGTTTCCTTGGAGGAGGGAACGGCAACCCACTCTAGTATGCTTGCCTGGAGAATCCCTATGGACAGAGGAGCCTGGTAGGCTCATGTGTTTGTGTTACTAAATACAGTTTCTGAACGGAATTTTTTTGAATTTTCCCCAGATTACCATATGTATTTTAAAGAATACTATACTATTCACTTTTTATTTCCTGTTCCAGTCATTTTTCACTTGTAATCAAATAGAAAATGTTGATTGTTGAAGTGTACCAGACATTAACATAGCTGGGCCATACAAATTCAACAGTGTCTGGATTCTGTGTTGCCATGATTCCTACATACGTCTATCTTACTGTCTATGAAAGGGAGTCATTAAATGGCAATAATAAATATAAAGATCACATAGATATGTGTGTATGTGTGACTATATATATATACATTTGTGTGTTTAATTTTGATTCATAGAAGTATAAATATGGTGAACTGGGCTGGTCTGACTGAACCCCAACTCAAGCCTATGGGACCTAATCCCCTAATGTAACCCCACTATTATATTGGGTATACCATAACATTTAAAACATACATTGTAGCTGCAACTTAAATAACTGAAACCTCTGCATTATACAAATTAAGAATCAATTCAATATAAGAGGACACTAGAAGACTATGGGGTTATGGGAACCAGATGTATGTTAAGAGTTGGCATCTGAGAAATAAGATAAACTGGAGTTTATGAACTTGGAAAACAATCTCATGAAATGAAGAGGGAAAAAGAAAGATCAATGAATAGCTTAGTGGATATTAATGAAGAAGGAAAAAGAGAAATCAGTGACCAAAAGAGCATAAATAGAATAGTTATTATAAATGCAAATATTAGATAAAGAATAAACAAATAAAATCACTTTGTAATGCTAGTAAAATCTTGAAACTGGTTGGAGGTAACAGAAGAAAATAAAAAAAATCTGTCATATAATCAAAGAGTTGCAATATTTGTAAATAAATTGCAAGCAATTCATACTCTGTAATATATGACAAATAAAAATAGAGAATTACTAGGCAGCATTTAATTGAAGAATGAAGCTATTTCAACATTGTATGTTATAAATGAAACACTAAAAACTAAAGCTCTGATTTGCTATGGTTATCAAATTAGATCCTGAAGAATGTCAATGAATTCTGATGCTAATTTTTGGTAAAAATCAAATGAAATGAAATATCACAAACTATTGTAGGCTTCCCATATGGCTCAGATGGTAAAGAATTTGCTTGCAATGCAGGAGACCTGGGTTTGATCCCTGGGTTGGGAAGACCCCTGGATGAGGGCATGGCAAACCACTCCAGTATTCTTGCCTGGAAAATCCCTATGGACAGAGGGGCCTGGCATGCTGCAGTCCATGGGATCACAGAGAGTCATACATGCCTGAGTGACTAAGCACATTGTAGACTACTTAGATTTTAAAAACTTTAAAAATACTAAATAAAACATTATACTCGATAGCAAATTTTAAATTTATCTGTTAAATCAACAAAAATCTAAGAATTTTTATCAATACTAGTTTGAACAATAAACCAGATTTTCTATCGAATATCAAGTATTTGAGGAAGTCTAACTACTGGGAAGCTTATAGAGTGAATCAACAATATTTAGTAATCTTGAAAATACTTCTATTTACCAGCAATTTTGCTTTTAGCCATATTGTCTAAGGAATCTCTTGCACACACCTGTTGGGATACGTGTGATGCTGTTTATAGCAGTAAAATCTGGAAAAACATGACTTGTCCACCAATATGGGACAAGATCATTAAATTATAGCACATTATAAAGTAGAATTCTATATGGCAGCTAAAGAATAGAACATAACCATACCACATAATTTTAATATTATTGATCTTAAAGCAAAATGTTAATCGACGAATAAAGAAGATGTCAGGATATGTACATGTGAAAACACACAGGCCAAGTTTAAACACACATAAACACACAAATAAAGCCTAAGTGTGATTTATCAATGTATATACAGCAGCAGCATAAAAACAAAACTTTCTGTTCTGTGTGGACCGTGGCCAGTGTTCAAGAAGATTAGATTAGATGAGCAGGTGTGCTTTTTCAGGTCGCTCCTGATTCAGAGAGAGAGGTTAGGGTCCTGCCTTTTTCTTCACTTGGCTGTTGTTGACAGACGGCAGGTAAGCGCTATTTCCACAGATGAGAAACTTCACCTTGTCTGGAAATAGTCAACTGTGATCTCCATGCCTACTGGGCCAGAAAGAGAAAGATATTTCAGTCTTACCCTGACTCTGACTTTAACCTGAGTCTGTTTTTTTTTTTTTTTCCCTTTTGTTCTCTAGGTAATGCTAATTTATTTGCTTGACTTCCATAGCCAATCTAATAAAGATCATACTTTCAAATGTTAAAAATGACTGAGACACACTAAAGGCAGAGGTGAATATTTGGATATCTCAAATTAACACCTCAGAAAAGTTTTTCCAGAATTTTTTTAAAGGCTGAAATCCTCTCATATGTACATTTCAAAAGATGAGCTTTATATATTGAGCAAAACACACAATCATAAATATGACAAAATAATGTTCATTTTGATCCATTGTATTGATTTGAAAAGTGTTTCATTTTTATAGAACCATGCATTTACTGGAAAGGAATGAAAACAAAAGATTATCTGCATTAGCCAATTCTCCATACTTGGACGTTCACCAAAGTTTTTCTTCATTATCTTTTAACAACTCAGTGATAAGTATCCTACCATTCTCACCCTGGAGGTAACCTTCAGAAGCTATTACAGAGTAGCAGTTCTAATTATTGCAAAGCTTTTATGACATTACACACATCTGCCTTGCAAAATCTCTACTCTTCAGAGCCACAGGTAAAATATCTAAATTCTATTTGCAAAGGAAGCATTTTAAATATCTGAAATATCATATTTGTCTGAAATTTCACCCAGTCTAATAAGAATCTTCTCCCTTAGAACCCCTATGACAAGGTTTCTTTCCTCTCTATCCCTACCGTTATCACTTGGAAGAAATCCAGCTTAACAATATTCTTGTTAAATCGTGCTTATGAGTACTATGTGTGACAGTTCAGTTGAAGTCTGAGAATCAAAGAGCAGATACATTAGACTTGTGTGAAAAATATTTACCTTTTAATGGTGTTATCACGATTAATCTATTTTTCTCTCTCTCTGAAAAGAACCAAATGTACTGCTTGCCTGTGTTTTGTATCCAGTTTTTGTGCAAAGCACAGAAAAAAATGTTCTCTACAGCTGCTGCTGCTGCTAAGTTGCTTCAGTCGTGTCCGACTCTGTGCAACCCCACAAACGGCAGCCCACTGGGGCTCCGTCATTCCTGGGATTCTCCAGGCAAGAACATTGGAGTGGGTTGCCATTTCCTTCTTCAATGCATGAAAGTGAAAAGTGAAAGTGAAGGCGCTCAGTCATGCTATTAGGCTTAAATTTCTTTGTTATTGTTTTTGCAATCAGATCATAATGGTGAGCCTTTAAATTGTACTTTATATGGACTGTTCCACCCAATAACTGTATAAGTTTTAAAAATATATGCTTTTATTAAACTTCAGGTTTTTGAAAAAATTTTATCAACTTGTCATATTTACTCTATTAGTTATTTTCTCTGAGTTTGTGTCATCTGCCAATTTAAACAATGTCTTCCCTAAATTCAATTTTTTTTGAAAAGGGAAGTTGAGGAGAGAGATTTACTAAATTGATCACTTTCTTTGTATTCCCAGAGTCTAGCAATATTTAGTGACAATGAACTGATATTTATGTAATGATGAATCCTAAGTTAGGGTACTCCAGTTCATTCATCACTAGATTTTCAATTGGAGTGGTTAATTATGAATTTATTTAAATGATTTATGTGTGTTAGCTGCTCAATCGTGTCCAACTTTGCAACCCCATGGACTGTAGCCTGACAGGCTTCTTTCTCCATGGGATTCTCCAGGTAAGAGTACTGGAGTGGGTTGCCATTTCCTTCTCCAAAATGATTTATGGTTGAGCTCAGATTTTTTTCAAATATCTGAAATAGAATCTCACTAATGGTTTAACATTGATAATGCTGTTTAATAGTTCCTCTTTGTTCCATCCTCTTCCTATTTCTATTCATCCCATTTCCTCTTGTCAGATAAAATTTCCAAAGACTCAACTCTGACTAAAATGTTGACCAACTGAGAAGCTGTTTCTGGTGTAAGAGCCTCATTATTAGTTGTGCCATATTCACCATAAATTTTTCTCATATTTCCAATCAAAACTGATGAAATCCTCTGAATTTAATGTTTTTAACCATTCTTGAACTTCTGAAGTTGAATGCAACCCTCTGAAGTTACAGATCCCTGACTTGCTATTGTTTAGTCCCTATGCTGTGTCCAACTCTTTTGCAACCCCATGGACTGTAAACCACCAGGCTTCTCTGTCCATGGAATTCCCAAGGCAAGAATGCAAGAGTGGGCTGCTATGTCTTTCACCAAGGGATTTTCCTGACTCAGGGATTGAACCTGTGTCTCCTACATTGGCAGGCAGATTTTTTACCAGTGGCTTACCTCTGTTGTAAATGACAAAAATAACGTTATTAATTACTATGTTGGATGAAATTTAGATATCAAAATTTTATACAAAATAAGTTATGCTAATAATGCTTTTGTAATTTCTACTTAATAGGTTCATCTGGAAAGTAAAGCCAGGATTTAAACCCAGGTCTTGCTCATTTCAGTTACTGTGTTTGTAGTTGTTCTACTGTTTCTTGTAACCTCCCAGAATATTTTGTCATTCACTTGCACTTCATCCTTTTACAGTAAGTGACGCTTAGACTTATATCCAAGTTCTTTAGACAGTTCATGAAAAAAAAAAAAAAGAAAGAAAATCTTCCCTCTTTATCTTTGTTATGGCTTTCTATAACTTCTCTATGGCTCACACTGTCCTCCCCTTTTTCTTCCAAACCTTTCTTCCTCTTTCTCTTCCTTTCACCCAATTTATAGTTAAACACTGGATTAAAAAAAAAAAAAAGTTAACTTTTCAAATTTTCTCATCAAAAATTGAGGAAGAGTTGGCCCAATTTTCCCTTATTTATTATTTTTCCTCACATTATCCTTAATTTCCTAAATTGATGCTTAAAATGTCATGAATAAAACACTGGGTATTTCCACATAATAATAATACTTGTTTTATTATTGGTTTTAATTTGATCATACCATGAAGTTTCTCTAGTTTCTTTACTTCAGTTTTTTATCTATTAATTAATAATTTGACAATAATTTTGAAAAAGCAAATTATTGGTTGATAGCCAGAAACTAGTTTTGTAAATAATAATTTGAGCATGTTTTGTTTGTAACTCAGAAATTTCTGTCCAGTGTAATTAAAAGTTGTCTTTTAACCATTTCTGTTTCCCCAATATGCTTCACCAAGTATCTTTAAAATAAAACATTAAGGACTACAGAAATGGTAAACACTATATACTTAGGATGGAATTTCAGCTGAGCTATTTAAAACCCTAAAAGATGATGCTATTAAAGTGCTTCACTCAATATGCCAGCAAAATGGGAAAACAGCATTGGCCACAGGATTGGGGAAAAAGTCAGTTTTCATTCCATTCCCAAAGAAGGGAAATGCCAAAGAATGTTCAAATGTTAGTTGCCCAGTCGTGTCTGACTCTTTGCGACCCTATGGACTATAACACACCAGACTGCTCTGTCCATGTAATTCTCCAGGCAAGAATACTAGAGTGGATAGCCATTCCCTTTCCAGGGGATCTTCCCAACCCAGGGATCAAACCTGGGTCTCCTGCATTGCAGGCAGTTTCTTTACTATCTGAGCCATGTGGGAAGACCAAAGACACAGGGCACAGCCTATAGGGAAAGGTCCTGCTGAGACTTGAACTCAGATCTCTGGATTCAGAGTCCAGAGTGCTCATCATTATACCATGGAACTACGGCATGCTGTATGTCTTTCAGATTTAGTGGTTGGCTGGCTGGTTAGCTTTTTGAGACCTCTCATTCACATGTCAGCCAGCATCAGGTCATGTGTCTTTCTTAAGCAGGCTTGGTTGTATTAAATCTCTTGTTTGTGTGCTTTGCAAACAGCAAGATGAGACTAATCCTCAAGTGAATGTGTTTCTCAAGCATCTGCCTGGGTCACATTGACAAATGCCCCACTGTCACAAGAAAGGCTCATGCTCAAGACTGTATTGAAGGCGTGGAGAAATTAATAGACACACCAATTTCATTTGTCTGTTTGTTTATTCATAAATGCATTAGCTCATTTTGCTACCTAGAGAGAAGTGTCAGCATGTCAGGAAGTCTGATGATCATATTATCCTTGAGATTTAGACATGAAGAGTACAGAATGCATGGATCAAAGAACAGAGGACACTGAGTATCCAGACAGCTCAGCAAGAGCTGCCTGAAGGCATGTCTACCTTTAGCAGAACAATGCATAGATAAGTCAGTGTAGACATATCCTGGTGCCAATAACAAAATGTGATCCTAGACTCTTTCCTGGAACGAAGATGCTGCCCTGCAGAGGTGGTTTTTTATTCTGATAATAAATTCTGGCTAAATCTGTGCAAATCATTATAGTTAACTCACACTAAATATATATGTTTATATACATGCACAAGCTTCTGTACACGCAAAAACCAGCTAGTCCTGACTAGAGTTGTTAAACAAATGCTGATACTTGGATGTTGGATTCATTCTTTTGAAAGATACGCTTGTTTGTCTTTTCAGATTTCCTTCAAGTCAAAAGTGGATGTGACTAAGGCTGTTCATATATAACTCAGATTTGAATGGAAGCTTCCAGTGCTTACAATATAACTTTACTTTTGCTTCTGAGGAGTCTGAATGTCACATGAATAAAACTGACACAACTAAATGAACATTTATTTAAGAGATTTTTACCATGAAAATGTCTATCTTACATCAAGCATATAATCAATAGACAAACTGAGTATTGTAATTTATTATGTCTCCTGTCTTTTTGAAATAATCCTCATAGACAACAAATAGTCTCTAAAAATAACTATCAAGTGTTTTGTTCTCTGTGTACCTAGAAACTATGCTATTAGCAGTTCTTCAAAATTAAAAAAAAAAGCCTCATCTACTGCTTTGTTACTCTAATTTCACATAAAATAAAAATTAAAGGCTATATATATATATATATATCATTAAAAGAGTGCCTTTCATTGCTCTTAATTACTGGCAAGACTTTTATTCAAAATAAGCCATTTATTCAATAAATTTATAGTGTCTTTGTATAGGTAAAATATACACAATCTCATAAAAATACATATGTATGTATTTATCATCATGATTTCTGGGATAATGCAACAGCATTATTCCATTTTACCAAATATTTATTCATTCTATTGTACTATCACAGAAAGCTCTCTCTTACATTCAACTTAAGTGTTTGCATGTATATTCAAAATTTATATGTGCATATTAGCACATGTGTAAATTAACTTATGATGGTTTTCTGCACATTCTATTTTTAAATAATATATTTTTCTCTTTTTCAAAGTAATTAGTGTCCAAAATAGTGTTCTCCACTCAGAATATGTTTATTCTGCACTATGGCAGAATATCTATCTTTGAAAGAAAAATTCACAACCTCACTATATATCTAGGGTTTATGAAGATTGGGAGACTCTCAGCTTTACTAAAAAGCATCATTCCCTTAGTTACTAGATGACATCCATTAATGTGCCATTCATATTCAGACATTTATTTGTCTTAAATCAAACTTGGATGTCACATAAAACATAGGGATATTTCTGACCATGGATAAATTTAACATTCTGTTTCAATTCTATTCAGTTTAGTCCTGTAAAGTTTATTAGGAAAAAAAATAACTCATCCACTTTTATTTAGATGGCTGAAGCTTAATTTTTTTGCCATTGTGGGACCAAAGTCATCCCTTTCCTGCTAACTGTGTGCTAGGATCACAGTAAGCTTTTAAAGGGCATCCCACTTCCACCGGCAGTTCACAGCATGGGTTTTTGCTTTCTTCCAGGTCAGCTGGGATTTGTCTCTCAGATGTCCATTTTTTCTACTAGTAAGAGAAAACACATTTAAAGGACTAATGTGATGACACCCACTGGATAATCATCTTAAGATCAATTGTGTTGGAGAAGGCAATGGCACCCCACTGCAGTACTCTTGCCTGGAAAATCGCATGGATGGAGGAACCTCATACGTTGCAGTCCATGGGGTTGCTAAGGGTTGGACACGACTGAGCCACTTCACTTTCACTTTTCAGTTTCATGCATTAGAGAAGGAAATGGCAACCCAGTCCAGAGTTCTTGCCTGGAGAATCCCAGGGACAGGGGAGCCTGGTGGGCTGCCGTCTCTGGGGTCACACAGAGTTGGACACGACTGAAGCGACTTAGCAGCAGCAGCAGCAGCAGCAGCAGCAGCAGCAGCAGCAGCAGCAGCAGTGGGGGGTATAACATAACTTAATCATAGAGTGACATTTTCATCTTCACAGAGGATTATGCAGGGCACATACACCAGAAGGAGGAAAATCTTAGGGGACATCTTAGTGTGCTGCCAGACCTTAATGACAGAATGTTAATGTAGGTGTGAGAAATGTTCTTGTAAAATTTGATCTCTAAAAATTGCAACATTTTGGGAGAATTTGAAAGGATATGTCTGACTGAACAACTGAAAATTGAAAATGTAAGGGCTGATAGGAATATGAAATGTGAGGATCTTACCATCTACTGTTTCCCTAATTGATTTCATGGCACCTTTGTAATAAGACAGCCTATGTCAGATATTTATCAAACTATTTATTTCAAAAATGGGTGCTCACTTTTTCCCTTAAACTAATACTGCATTGCATAGGCCATTCACATTAAATCAATCTTTTCAACAGCTTCCTCAATTTCATCTCTTACTAAAAGCAATCAGTGTTCACAATTCACACAAATTCTGGATTTTCTCTTCATATTTCACTTCTTCTAATAGACTAGCCCATTCTTTATGAGCTCAGTGTTGTTTTATAACATCTTCCCAAATATATCCTCTATGTATTAACCAATATACATTATTATAATAACCAATATACACTATTAACCTCATTTTTCTTAAGATCTTTCCATATAGTTACAAGGTCACTGGGATTTTGATTGCCATGTCAAGATAAGTGGGCAGCAAGGTAACCAAATAAGTTGTCCTCATATAATGTATATGGATTTATTTCTTACTTCCCATATCAGGTTCTTGTTGACTTCTTGGTGGCTCAAATGGTAAAGAATCTGCTTGCAATGCAGGAGACCCAGGTTTGATCCCTGAGCCAAGAAGATCTCCTGCAGAAGGGAATGGCAATCCCTTCCAGTATTCTTGCTTAGGAAATCCCATGGATAGAAGACCCTGGCGAGCTACAGTCCATAGGTTGGCAAAGTCAGACACAAATGAAAGACTAAGCACACACATATCAGTTTTTACCATTTATAAGCAGACTGCTAAATCACTGCCATATTTATCAGTTCTTTTGCTCTTGTTACATCCACTACTTGAGGTGAATTCTATACTCATTTTATATGCTCACTGGAGGTGGAGTTCATTTCACAACACAGGACCCTAGGCTTCTGGGATCCCCATCTGGGTGGCCTTCAAAGGTGCTACAGAAAGAAAGAGGCAATGAAGAAAATGGGCTTTCCTGGCAGCTCAGATGGTAAAGCCTGCAATTTGGGAGACCCGGGTCTGATCCCTGGGTCAAGAAGATGCCCTGGAGAAGGAAATGGCAACCCATTCCAGTACTCTTGCCTGGAAAATTCCATGGATGGAAGTGCCTGGTGGGCTACAGTTCATGGAATCGTAGAGTTGGACATGACTGAGCAACTTTACTTTCACTCTCAATGAAGATAATCGTGATCTCCTTCAAAAGGTCCCATGCACACACTGCTGCACTCAGTGCCTCCAAACCTGCAGCAGGTCACCCCCAACCTGCACCTCCACCAGAGACTCCTGTACACTGACAGGCAAGTCTGGGTCAGTTTCTTGTGGGGTCACTGCTCCTTTCTCCTGGGTCCTGGTGCACACAAGGTTTTGTTTGTGCCCTACAAAAGTCTGTTTCCCCAGTCCTGTGTAAGTTCTATAATCAAATCCCACTGGCGTCCGAAGTCAAATTCCCTGGGGTTCTCAGTACCTTTGCTAAATCCCCACGTTGAGAAATCTGTTGTGGGTTCTAAAACTTTCTTAATTGTGCAATAATTTATTTTGTATAATTGTTCTGCAGTTTGTGGGTCGTCTACTCAGTGGCTCTATGGTGGGCATAATGGCGACCTCCTTCAAGAGGGCTTATGCCACATGATGTGTGACCCAGGTCTGTTGCACCCAGAGCCCCGGCCCTGGGGCAGGCCACTGCTGACCTGTACTGCGGGAGACACTCAAACACTCAAAGGCAGGTCTCACTCAGTCTCGTGGGACATGGGTCCTGGTGCACACAAGGTTTTGTTTGAGACCTCCATGTATCTCTGGCAGGTATGGGATTTGATTCTAAATGTGATTACACCCCTCCTCTGATCTTGCCGGGGCTTCTCATTTGCCCTTGGACACTGGGGTATCTTTTCGGTGGGATCCAACATTCTCCTATCAATGGTTGTTCAGCAGTGAGTTGTAATTTTGGAGTTCATAGTCAAAGCTATGGTTTTTCCAGTATTCGTTTATGGATGTGAGAGTTGGACTATACAGAAAACCGAGCACTAAAGAATTGATGCTTTGAACTTTGGTGTTGGAGAAGACTCTTGAGAGTCCTTTGGACTGCAAGGAGATCAAACCAGTCGATCCTAAAGGTACTGAATATTAATTAAAAGGACTGATGCTGAAGTTAAACCTCCAATATTTTGGCTATCTGACACGAAGAACTTACTCTTTGGAAAAGACCCTGATGCTGGGAAAGAATGAAGGCAGGAGAAGGGGACAACAGAAGATGAGATGGCTGGATGGCATCACTAACTTGATGGACATGAGTTTGAGCCAGCTCTGGGAGTTGGTGATGGACAGGGAGGCCAGGTGTGCTATAGTCCAGGGTCACAAAGAGTCAGATGTGACTGAACAACTAAACTGAACTTAACAAGCAACATCAAGGCCCTATTTTTAAAATAGAATTTGAGAAAAATGAAAGTGAAATGGTTGGTCCCTCAGTTGTGTCCAACTCTTTGTGACCCTATGGACTGTAGCACACCAGAAGCCTCTGTCCATGGAATTCTCCAAGCAAGAATACTGGAGTGTGTTGCCATTCCCTTCTCCAGGGAATATTCTCAACCCAGGAACTGAACCTGGTCTCCTGTATTGCAGACAGATTCTTTACCGTCTGAGCCAGTAAGGTAACCCTAGTGAGAAAAAGTAACCAGACATAAATTAAAATTGTATCATCTCATTTACATGCTTTCAAAAGCAGGCAGAACTGATCTATGGTGCTGTGAATCCAGATAGTGGTTACCTTTGGGGAAAGGTATTTAATGAAGAGGAGGCATGACAGTGGTTGCTTCTAAGTGGTCCTGTTTCTTGATGTTGATTGTGATTCAGTTCCTGAAAGCTCATTGAGCTGTACTTTTTATTTAAGCAAAATTTTTGTCAGTACCCATTTAGTGTTTCAATATAATTATAATGAGAGAATATAAAAACAAAATGAATACTTGAAAGTTGAATACTTGGTTAAAACTATTGATTTCCCAGTCTGTGATGACAGCTTATTGTAAGGTCACTCTTATAAAACTTAAACACATTTATCTGCCCATGCCATAGCTTTTTAATCTATAAAATGCTATTTACAGTCTATCCTTTGATTTAGTAAAAAATTAAGTTATGTGATCTATTAGGTGGAGCTTCATGTGTTATTAGCTTTTAAGGGAGCCCACAACTCCTTCTCCCTAGCATACACACAAAGACACAAGACAAAAATAAAATACTTCTGAAAGTAGATGACATTCAAGGCTATTAACTGGGTCAATATGCCATGGGTTAGACTTTTACATGTGATAATGAATTCTTGTTGAAGTGTACTCTTTCTTTTTTTCCTCTTGGTCCTGAATGGATGTACTGTTAAAAAAAGGATTATGCCTAGTTTTTCTTGGAACAAATCCTTATTTTAGAAAGGCCTGCACTGGGAAGATTAGGTCAGCCATTCTCTGAGTTGAAGGTGAATCTCCAGTTTCTCTCTTGATTTTTTTTACAGCTGTCATTGGGCATATGCCCCTTTGTGACTACTGTTACAGTTCTTATCAAATTGATGTGGTGCTACAGGCAAAAGGAGAAGAAACTGCTAAGGTTGGCCTTGAGCCTAAGAAAATAAACATTTAGATCAGCCCGGACTGGAACCTCAGGGTTTTAGACTACCTTTTAGCAAGAAAGTGAAAAGAATATGGCCTGATGTTCTTTAATCTGTGGATTTTTACATAGTTTTAAAAACCTGACCTCAGGGATGCTTCAATTAGAATAAAATTTTGGTTTTATGATCAATAATCTAGTCCAATCTAATAACACCAAAAGGATTTATGATATTATGTTTTGCTGTTTTTGTTGTTTAGTCACAAAGTCAAGTCTGACTCTTTTATGACCCCATGGACTGTAGCCCACCAGGCTCATCTGTCCCTGGAATTTCCTAGGCAAGGATATGGAAGTGGGTTGCCATTTCCTTCCCCAGCTGACCTTTCTGACCTAGGGATCAAACCAGTGTCTCTGTGTTGACAGCCGGATTCTTACTGCTGAGCCACCTGGGAAGCCTTCCTTATGGTATTATATAACTATTTCTGACAGACAAGTGCAAATTCATATATTTTTATAATATAACAAAACACAGAATCTTAACACATGTTTACAGACTGAATTTAACTATGTTTTAGAATATTAATGTTCAAATAGTTCTTCCCAGATCATGAATTACTGAACAATATAAGTGAGGTAAGAATTACCAAGAGTTATCAACGTTCCAACTAAAATGATTTTTTCTTTCTTCACTCCATTCAATGGGCTAGGACCACTTGAAATTTTTATATATTTTACATCTTTAATGCTTTCCTTAGATAGGTGAGATCACTTCACTTGGAGAGAAAATTAGATTTCAAGGAACTGAATTAGAATGCTAGTTAAAAAAAATCTGTAGGCTTCTGGGGTTTGACCATAGGTAAGATCCACATTTCAGCAATTATTGACTGTGTTTCATGCATTTTATCTCATCAACGAAGACTGCAGATAGCCCTCCTTGTCAATTCTACTCACCCACCCCAGTACTATTTTCTCTTTGTAGCATCAGCAGTGGTTCTTTCTTATTTTTCCTGTCTCATTTTCGTTTTTCCATACTATAACATTTCTTGGTGTAAGGACTTTCTTTTTCTTTCTGCCTTTTTAGTAATGTTTGTAATGGGCTGTACTTCTGTGGTAGCTCACTCAGATGGTAAAGAATCTGCCTGTAATGCAGGACACCCAGGTTTGATCTGTAGTTCAGGTATATCCCCTAGAGAAGGGAATGTGTACCCAATTCAGTATTCTTGCCTGAAGAATCCCACTTTCAGAGGAGCCTGGTGGGCTATAGTCCATGGGGTCACAAAGAGTCAGACACTATTGAGTGACTGAGCACATACATAAACTCATAAACTCATTGTTTATGAGTTGCAGCATTGGTTAATTTTTAATGTAAGAATCTGCTAAAGAACTAATTTAAATGCAAATTCTTGTACTGATCAATAAAGATTCTGAAAACGTTAGTAGCCTTACACCAAAGAATGTATCTATTTAATAGTCATTATAGATAATTTGAATACAGTGATTTGCACAGCATATTTTGAGATTTAGTGTCTGATGGGTCAGAAATAGGTTGAAAATTAACCTAATTAGCAGTAGATATTTCATTTTTAAAGTCTGAGGTTGAAAATCTAGCAGATACTAGAGTTTTAAATTGCTTTCTTTGTATATCTTGCTTACACTGTCCATGGAGTGTTGTTTAAGGGAAATTTGGTGTAATCTTGTTTTTCTAGTTACTAAATAATTAGTAGCTCTAGGATGTGATGGTTATGGTTCTATTCATTACTTTTTCCAGTGACTGAATCTGAGAAATTAACATTTGGGAGTTAAATATCCTATGTGTATAATACAGCACGTGACATAACCTTTGTAGAAATTACATTAGTATCATCACAGGACATTTTCTGTTTAGTAAGTTTCCATCAGTTACATTTTCCAAAGGAAAAATGACCTATTCAACTTAAAATAGTATAAATGTATTTTTAGGTTTTGTCTCTATTTTTGTATCTCCTTCCTTCTTTCCCTTCCTTCTTCCCTCTTATTCTCTTTCCTTTCTTTTTTACTTATTCTTTCTTTCCTCCTCAGTAACAGCCAACACAGGGACTATTACTGTATAGATGTTCTGTAAGTGTGTGGAAATGAACAAATAAATAAATTAGTAAATGATACAATATCATAATTCCATATGTTAAGTTAAATTATATTGATTCCCTAAAGGAGACTGAAATTAAAATACTTTTATTAATTATTACTATATTTAGTTGAATAATGTCTCCTTAAACTCATGTCGTCTCAGTTCAGTTCAGTTCAGTTGCTCAGTCGTGTCTGACTCTTTGCGACCCCATGAACCACAGCATGCCAGGGCTCCCTGTCCATCACCAACTCCTGGATTTCATCCAAACCCATGTCTATTAACTTGGTGATACCATCCAACCTTCTCATCCCCTGTTGTCTCTTGTCCTCCTGCCTTCAATCTTTCCCCAAATCATGTTTTTTTTCAAATGAGTCAGCTCTTCGCATCAGGTGGCCAACATATTGGAGTTTTGGCTTCAGCATCAGTCCTTCCAGTGAATACACAGGACTGATCTCCTTCAGGATAGACTGGTTAAATCTCCTTGCAGTCCAAGGGACTCTCAAGAGTCTTTTCCAACATCATAGTTCAAAAGCATCAATTCTTCAGTACTCAACTGTCCTCACGGTCCAACTCTCACATCCACACATGACCACTGGAAAAACCATAGCCTTGACTAGATGGACCTTTGTTGGCAAAGTAATGTCTTTGCTTTTGAATATGCTATCTAGGTTAGTCATAATTTTCCTTCCAAGGAGTAAGCATCTTTTAATTTTATGGCTGCAATCACCATCTGCAGTTATTTTGGAGCCCCCAAAATAAAGTTTGACACTATTTCCACTGTTTCCCCATCTATTTCCCATGAAGTGGTGGGACCAGATGCCATGCTCTTCGTTTTCTGAATGTTGAACTTTAAGCCAACTTTTTCACTCTCCTTTCACTTTCATCATGTGGCCTTTTAGTTCCTCTTCACTTTCTTCCATAAAGGTGGTGTCATCTGTATATCTAAAGTTATTGATATATCCTCTGGCATTCTTGATTCCAGCTTGTGAATCTCCAGCCCAGTGCTTCTCATGATGTACTCTGCATAGAAGTTAAATAAGCATGGTGACAATATACAGCCTTGATGTACTCCTTTTCCTATTTGGAACCAGTCTGTTGTTCCATGTCCAGTTCTAATTGTTGCTTCCTGACCTGCATATAGGTTTCTCAAGAGGCAGGTTAGGTGGTCTGGTATTCCCATCTCTTTCAGAATTTCCCACAGTATATTGTGATCCACACAGTCAAAGGCTTTGGCATAGTCAATAAAGCAGAAGTAGATGTTTTTTCTGGAATTCTCTTGCTTTTTCCATGATCCAGCAGATGTTGAAATTTGATCTCTGATTCCTCTGCCTTTTCTAAAACCAGCGTGAACATCTGAAAGTTCACAGTTCACGTATTACTGAAGCCTGGCTTGGAGAATTTGGAGCATTACTTTACTAGCATGTCAGATGAGTGATAGTGTGTGGTAGTTTGAGCATTCTTTGGCATTGCCTTCCTTTGGGGTTGGAATGAGAACTGACCTTTTCCAGTCCTGTGGCCATTGCTAAGTTTTCCAAATTTGCTGGCATATTGAGTGTGGCACTTTCGCAGCATCATCTTTCAGGATTTGAAATAGCGCCACTGGAATTCCATCACTTCCTCTAACTTTGCAGTGATGCTTTCTAAGGCCCACTTGACTTCACATTCCAGGATGTCTGGCTCTAGGTGAGTGATTACACCATCGTGATTATTTGGGTCATGAAGATCTTTTTGTACAGTTCTTCTGTGTATTCTTGCCACCTCTTCTTAACATCTTCTGCTTCTGTTAGGTCTAGACCATTTCTGTCCTTTATCGAGCCCATCCTTGCATGAAATGTTCCCTTGGTATCTCTAATTTTCTTGAAGAGATCTCTAGTCTTTCCCATTCTGTTCTTTTCCTCTATTTCTTTGCATTGATGGCTGAGGAAGACTTTCTTATCTCTCCTTGCTATTCTTTGGAACTCTGCATTCAGATGCTTATATCTTTCCTTTTCTCCTTTGCTTTTCACTTCTCTTCTTTTCACAGCTATTGTAAGGACTCCTCAGAAGCCATTTTGTTTTTTTTTTTTTACATTTCATTTTATTGGGGATATTCTTAATTCCTGTCTCCTGTACATTGTAACGAACCTCCATCCATAGTTCATCAGGCACTCTGTCTATCAGGTCTTGTCCCTTGAATCTATTTCTCACTTCCACTGTATAGTCATATGGCATTTGATTTAGGTCTTACCTGAATGGTCTAGTGGTTTTCTCCACTTTCTTCAATTTCAGTCTGAATTTGGCAATAAGGAGCTCATGTTCTGAGCCACAGTCAGCTCCCAGTCTTGTTTTTACTGACTGTATAGAGCTTTTCCTTCTTTGGCTGCAAATAATATAATCAATCTCATTTCGGTGTTGACCATCTGGTGATGTCCATGTGTAGAGTCTTCTCTTCTGTTATTGGAAGAGAGTGTTTGCTATGATTGGTGCGTTCTCTTGGCAGAATTGTATTAGTCTGCCTTGCTTCATTCTGTACTCCGAGAACAAATGTGCCTGTTACTCCTGGTATTTCCTGACTTCCTACTTTTGCATTCCAGTCCCCTATAATGAAAAGGACATCTCTTTGGGGTGTTAGTTCTAAAAGTTCTTGTACGTCCATGGGATTTTCCAGCAAGAGTACTGGAGTTGGGTGCCATTGCCTTCTCCATAGATCTTCATAGAACTGTTCAACTTCAGCTTCTTCAGTGTTATTGTCCAGGGCATAAACTTGGATTACCATGATATTGAATGGTTTGCCTTGGAAATGATCATAGATCATTCTGTCATTTTTGAGACTGCATCCAAGTACTGCATTTTGGACTCTTTTGTTGACTATGATGGCTACTCCATTTCTTCTAAGGGATTCCTGCCTACAGTAGTAGATATTTTGATCATTTGAGTTAAGTTCACCAATTTCAGTCCATCTTAGCTTGCTGATTGCTAGAATGTTGATGTTCACTCATGTCATCTACTGTTAGATCACTTCCAATTTGCTTGATTCATGGACCTAACATTCCAGGTTCCAATGCAATGTTGCTCTTTACAGTATTGAACCTTGCTTCTATCACCAGTCCCATCCCAAACTGGGTGTTGTTTTTGCTTTGGCTCCATCCCTTCATTCTTTTGGAATTATTTCCCACTGATCTTCAGTAGCATATTGGGCACCTACCGACTTGGGGAGTTCATTTTTCACTGTCCTTTCTTTTTGCCTTTTCATACTGGTCATGGGGTTCTCAAGGCAAGAATACTGAAGTGGTTTGCCGTTCCTTTCTCCAGTGGAACACGTTCTGTCAGACCTCTGCACCATGACTGGTCTGTCTTGGGTGGCCCCACATGGCATGGCTTAGATCCATTGAGTTAGACAAGGCTGTAGTCCATGTGATCAGATTGGCTACTTGTCTCTGAATTTGATTTCAGTCTGTCTGCCCTCTGATGCCCTCTCTCTCAATCCTTACCATCTTACTTGGGTTTCATTTATCTTGGACGTGGGCTGTCTCTTCACGGCTGCTCCAGCAAAGTGTAGCTGCTGCTCCTTCCTTGGACGTGGGGTAGCTCCTCTCATAATTGACTTAAATATTATGTTAGTTGCAGGTGTCCAGCAGTGTCATTCAATATTTTTATACATTACAAAATAACCACAATAGGCCTAACCAACATCTGTCACCATACATAGTCATTATCGTACTTTGACTATATTCCCAATGTCCTGTATATTTCATTCCAATGACTTACTTTATATTATAACTGGAAGTTAGTATCTGCTGATGTCCCTTACTTATTTCCGTCATCCTCTCCAATCTTTTCCACTCTGGCACCAGCTGTTTGTTCTCTGTCTCAGTCTGTATATGTTTTTTTATGCTTTTTCATTTCAAAACAATTTTTTTAGGTTACCCATAAAAGTAAAAGCATACAGTATTTGTCTTTCTCTGTCTAAATTGTTTCCTTTAGCATAATACCCACAATGGCCATCATGTTGTTGAAAATGTCAAGATTTCATTCATCTTTTATAACTAATATTGCATTGTGTATTCCTTATCTACTCATCTAATAACAATTCACCTAATGGGAAGTTAGATATTCCATATCATGAATAATGCTGTAGCAAAATAGGAGGGTATGCGTGAGTGTATGCATGCTAAGTCACTTAAATCATGTCTTACTCTTTGAAACCCTCTGGCCTGTAGCCCACAAAGCTCCTCTGTCCATTGGATTTTTCCAGGCAAGAATACTGGAGTTGGTTGCCATGCCCTTCTCCAGGTGATCTTCCCAACCCATGAATCAAACTGGTGTCTCCCTACATTGGCAGGAAAGTTCTTTACCAACAGTGCCAGCTGGGAAGTCCATAGAGGTGTAAATATCTTTTCAAATTAGTGTTTTTGTTTCTCCAGAAAAATACCCAGAAGTGGAATGAAGCATGGAAAATATTATTCCCTGGATTCTAGAGAGAGTTTGACATTTACTGATTTTGGTCTTTTAGGTTCCAGTGTTATTGAATCCAACTTGCTCTTCCTGTTGCACAACAGGCCAATGAATTGGAAGGACAAGGCATTAAGGCAAGGAATATGACTTTATTTGGATAGTTGTCAGACCAAGAAGATTGAAGACTAATATCTCAAAAATAACCATCTTATTGGGGTACTGATGCCAGATTCTTTTATAGAACAGAGATGCTGGAGAGATGAGGAAACAAAGTAAAAGGCCATTAATCTTGCAATATCACCTAGAATGGCAAACCTCAGGCAGGGGATGTATTAATTTTTTCCATCCTGCTATTTATATGTAGATAGGATTATGTACAAAGACACTTTAGTTTAACAGTCAGGCAGAGGGGCAGGATTCTCTGAGTCAGGCCATTTTGTATAATTATAATAAGAAAAGCAATGAAAGGTAAGTCCAAGAAACAGTTCCAAGATGGAGTTAGAATTGGCTTTTCCCAGCACCACAACAGTAATAGAATAGATTTCTATTGCTATAGGCCACCCCTCTGCAGTACGCTGTTATAGCAGACCTAGAAATCGAATACAATGGTTAAGAATTTTTTAAAAGTACACATAAAATGATGATTACATTCTTAATTCAATTGTCTCTTTATTTATTTTTTTAAGTAACTAAATATGCATTTCAAGTATATTCCTCCTATATATACTATTCTCTCAGTCTCACCTCTGATTCTTAAAATCTCTGTCATATATACGATGCCTGATATAGAATTCAACTTCATACTATTCTCTGAAAAATAAATAAATAAATTGAGAGAAGAGGTATTGTGGCAAAGAATACCGTAGTGACTTTATTCAGAAAACTACCAGACCGAGAAGATGATAGATGAGTGCCCCCAAGAACCATCTTCCTTGAATTCAGAATTCAAGCTTCTTTTATTCTAAAATGAGAGGTAGTGTGGCTGGTTGTTGTAGATTTCTTGGTGCTTGGCCAGATCCCAGAGGGGATGTGAGTTTCTTTTGTTTTTGAAGCTGTCCACTAGGTCTTGTCATAACGTTCTTTAAACTTTAAACAAGACAAATGTTATTTTTTTGTTCTGCAAGTTTTTAATCTCTATGTGAATGAGAAGTGTTATGCCATTAAAGGTCAAGCCTGGGAGGCAAAGCCTGGAGGAAGAGCTATTATATTTATTATAGGCTATAGGCAACATCCTTTTGTTTGAGGAGACAAGTCACAGAGCCAGTGGGACTAAGCAGAGGCAACAGAGCACAACTTATAGCTAAGGGAATAGATTCAATGTGCAGTCACGTCGTTCTTCCCTGTGACATTCCCTCATACTGTATTACATTTACAGAAGTATATGTTCATAAAAATTTTATTTTAGCTTTATATTAAAAATCTTTCATTAATAATACAATAAATATTGCATGTAAATTGTGTATTGGATATGAAATTCTGCTCTTGGTACCTCTGAAAAAGAAATTGTCATTCCAATGAATAAAGAAGGACCAGTCTTAAAAAGAGAATCAATCAACCCTAAGTTCCATCCAAAGTGCCAGACCAATAACAGATTGTCAAGGAAAACAGATCAGCAATAACTTAACAAATGTTTTGATCTTTTTTAGATGAGCATGATATTTCTTTAAAATTTAATTGCAAGAATGCTAGAATTGCTCACTAGAAAATCAAGCCACAGGTTATTAGAGTTTAAAAGAGAAAAGTTCACGATTTACAGTTGGTTTGAGATTAGGGTAAGTGTTTTCTAAAACTGTTCATGCAGCTCACACTGAGTTCCAAAGGCAGAACACGTTGTATTAATTTTAACTATATGTTTGAAGCCAGTTATTGTGAAACTCTTGTTGATAGTGTCCCTTTGTGGGATTTGAAATAGGGTAGAATAACTCATGCTGCATTGTATCCACATGACTTCCTACTTAAGAATTAATTGCTAACATTTTGCCTTGTCCTTATGTGCATTATGCTCTAAACATAAGGACTTTTTATAATTAAGGGAAATTGCCAGTACCCTGGCCAGCAGAGTAAATGAAAACTTGTATTAACAACACTATAAACCCCTGTGTTTGTGCAGGAAATTACAATAATGTCCTAAAACTCAATGTCAAGTTTTATTTCTACAATAATGATTTTTTTTGGAGCTAATGCTTATTCAAGGAGAGCATAACTGTGTGAATGTAATAGGCAATGAGGTTATAGCTTTATCACTTCCAGAAATCTTTTTGTATAAGTGATAAAGAATATTATTCAATTGCTTTTGAAATAAACTAGGCAATTATCAAAGTTTCTGTGAAATTTAGTATGCTTTCCAACTAGTCTTAATTTCCCAGGTATCAGGGGTAGGTAGGGAAAGAGAAGGAAGAGAAAAAGTAAGGCAGGAAGGAGAAAGTATATAAGCTATATCTTTCAGAAATTCTGTGTTTTTTTCACTAAAATTATTTATTTTATTAAGGTATTTGCCGGGAGAAATATCAAAACCTCAGACATGCAGATGACACCACCCTTATGGCAGAAAGTGAAGAAGAACTAAAGAGCCTCTTGATGAAAGTGAAAGAGGAGAGTGAAAAAGTTGGCTTAAAGCTCAACATACAGAAAACAAATATCATGGCATCTGGTCCCATCACTTCATGGCTGCCTTTTATTTTTCTGGACTCCAATATCACTGCAGATGGTGATTGCAACATGAAATTAAAAGATGCTTACTCCTTGGAAGGAAAGTTATGATCAACCTAGACAGCATATTAAAAACAGGGACATTACTTTGTCTGCAAAGGTCCATCTAGTCAGGGGTATGGTTTTTCAATGGTCATGTATGGATGTGAGAGTTGGACTATAAAGAAAACTGAGTCCTGAAGAATTGATGCTTTTGAACTGTGGTGTTGGAGAAGACTCTTGAGAGTCCCTTGAACTGCAAGGAGATCCAACCAGTCCATTCTAAAGGAGATCAGTCCTGAGTGTTCTTTGGAAGGATTGATGCTGAAGGTGAAACTCCAATATTTTGGCCACCTGATGTGAAGAGCTGACTCATTTGAAAAACCCTGATGCTGGGAAAGATTGAGGGCAGGACGAGAAGGGGACGACAGAGGATGAGATGGTTAGATGGCATCACCACCTCAATGGACATGAATTTGGGTGGACTCTGGGAGTTGGTGATGGACAGGAAGGCCTGGCATAGTGCGGTTCATGGGGTTGCAAAGAGTAGGACATGACTGAGCTACTGAACTGAACTAGTTAAGTATCATTTATATGCACTATCACACACAAAGCTTAGGCATGGCAGTCTATTTATGAGTTTTCAAATGTGTATACTCATGTACTTATGCCCAAAATAAGTTATAGAATGTTTCTGTCACTCAAAAACATCACTTGTACACCTTCCAGTTAATTGTCATCCCCTCTGACCCTGCTGTCTTTCCAACCATTGTTCTGATATTTTTCACTATGACTAGATTTGTCATTTTTGGAATATTATATAAAAAGAATCATTGCATATACACTTTTGCATCTTACTTTTTACTCAACAGATTTTTCTTTGAATTTAATCCATGTTACTACATACTTCCCTAGTTCATTCACTTATTGCTGGATAGTATTCTTTCATGTGAAAAAAACAAAACTTGCCTATATGTTCTCATATCATTGGACATTTTTGTTGTTTCCTATTTGGAGCTATTATGAAAAAAAAAGCAGCTTTGAACATTTATGTGTGTGTCTGTTAGCTCATGATTTATCTTGGGAAATACCTAGATATGGAATTTCTGAGTCATGAAGTTGGTGTAAATTTATAGAAAAAGAATGTCAGAATAATATTTAAAAAGGCCATACAATTTTACCTGCCTACCAGTCCTACCATTATCCATCTCTACCAATATCCATCTCTACTACATTTTTGCCAGTATTTATTATTGTCATAATTTAAAATATTTTACCACTATATCAGTGTGATGGTATCTCAATATGGTTTCAATTTGTGCTTCTTTAATGACTAATAACAAAGCTTTTTTATGTGCATAAATGCAAGAATTTTCTTCATTGTCCCATGATAAAGTAGACACTCTAGTTTTCTTGAGTTTTACCTGTTTCTATTGTAAACTGTACAGTTAAAACTTGATTTTTGAAAAAAATGGTCTGTAATTTTTTTTAATTGTTCTGTGTTGTTGAATTACATTTAATGCAATTATCTACATAGCTATACTTAGAAGCTTCCCTGGTGACTCAATCAGTAAAGAATCTGCCTGCCATGCAGGAGACCTGAGTTTGGTCTCTGGGTCGGGAAGGTCCGCTGGAGAAGGAAATGGCAACCTATTCCAGTATTCTTCCCTGGAAAATCCCATGGACCTAGGAGCCTGGCAGATTACAGTCAATGAGGTCACAAGAGTCAGATACAACTTAGCAACTAAATCAGCAGCACATCATACTTAATTCTAATCAAGCTGTTTTTTTTTTTTTCTATGTATCCAATTGTTCTTGGTGACATTTTCCTCTTTTTCTAGATAGTGTTTGATACACTAAATAATTTTTACTGCATTGACTTATTGAATATATATCTTGTTTTAAATTTGTAATGATCCTTTTAGTGTTTACAGTAACCATTGGTTACATTAAAGTTTATCTCAAAGTAATTATTCCATATTTGTTGTAAGAATCTTAAATTATTATTTTTCCATCTCCCATACTTTGTGCCATTATTATACATCTTAAGCTTTAAAAACCCATTGTCAGTTCAGTCACTCAGTCGTGTCTATTTGTGACCCAATGGATTGCAGCACACACCAGGGTCCCTGTCCATCACCAACTCCCGGAGTTTACTTAAACTCATATCCATCGAGTCAGTGATGCCATCCAACCATCTCAACTTCTGTTGTCCCCTTCTCCTCCCTGCTTTCAATCTTTCCCAGCATCAGGGTCTTTTCCAATGAGTTGGTTTTTCCCATCAGGTGGCCAAAGTATTGGAGTTTCAGCTTCAGCATCAGTCCTTCCAATGAACACCCAGGACTGATCTACTTTAGAATGAACTGGTTGGATCTCCTTGTGGTCCAAGAGACTCTCAAGAGTCTTCTCCAACACCACAGTTCAAAAGCATCACTTCTTCTGCTCTAAGCTTTCTTTATAGTCTAACTCTCATGTACATATAAACTATTGGAAAAACCATAGCTTTGACTAGACGGACCTTTGTGGGTAATGTCTCTGCTTTTTAATATGCTATCTAAGTTGGTCATAGCTTTTCTTCCTAGGAGCAAGAGTCTTTTAACTTCATGGCTGCAGTTACCATCTGAAGAGATTTTGGAGCCCCTCAAAATAAAGTCTCTCATTGTTTCCATTGTTTCCCCATCTATTTGCCAAGAAGTGATTGGACTGGATGCCATGATCTTAGGTTTCTGAATGTTGAGTTTTAAGCCAACGTTTTTCCTCTCCTCTTTAACTTTCATCAAGAGGCTCTTTAGCTCTTCTTCCCTTTCTGCCATAAGGGTGGTCATCTGCATTTCTAAGGTTATTGATATTTCTCCCAGAAAATTTGATTCTAGCTTGTGCTTCATCCAACTTGGCATTTTGTATGATATATTCTACATATAAGTTAAACAAGCAGGGTGACAATACACAGCCTTAACATACTCCTTTTCCGATTTGGAACCAGTCCATTGTTCCATGTCCAGTTCTAACTGTTGCTTCTTGAATTGATATAGATTTCCCATCTCTTTAAGAATTTTTCACAGTTTGTTGTGATCCACACAGTCAAAGGATTTGGCATAGTCAAAAATCAAAAGTAGGTGCTTTTCTGGAGATCTTTTGCTTTTTCAATGATCCAACGGATGTTGGCAATTTGATATTTGTTTCCTCAGTCAGTCTCTCCCATCAGGAAGCTTCCATAAGCCTCTTATCCTTATCCATCAGAGGACAGACAGAATGAAAATCACAGTCACAGAAAACTAACCAAACTGATCACATGGACCACAGTCTTGTCTAGCTTAAAAGAAACTATGAGCCATGCCCTGTAGGGCCACCCAAGATGCATGGGTCATGGTAGAGAGTTCTGACAAAACGTGGTCCACTGGAGAAAGGAATGGCAAATCACTTTAGTATTCTTGCCTTGAAAACCCCATGAAAAGTATGGAAAGGCAAAAAGGTATGACACTGGAAAATCCATTTATTGAGGTATAATTGGCAAAGAGTTGAACATGACTGAGCGACTGAACTGAACTGAACTGACATATAAAAAGCTTTGCATATTTAATGTATACAACTTGATAAGTTTGGAGATAAGTATATATCTATGAAACCATCACCTCATTCTATGCCATAAACATCTTTGTGAGCTTCAAAAGTTTACTCCTGTCATGTTTCCTTTTTTTTTTTTTTTTACATTATATTATATACTGGAAAACACACACTTACTTTTACATATGGTTTAAATTTTGTAGTACAGTATCTTAACACCTGATTAATAAATAAACAGTGCTCAGTATTTTTATATTTTTCACTTATTTACCATTTCTCTTTTCCATTTCTTTGTAGAGGCTCAGATCTTGTCTGAAATCCTTTAGCTTCCACTTGAAGAATTTCCTTTAACAGTTTTATTGTATAGATATGCTAATAGATATTCTTTTAATTTTTGTCTGAAAATGTAAACAGTTTTTTTTTCAATTAGAAGAATTTTTTACTTGAAAAGAATTCTAGGTCAAAAAGTTTGGTTTTATTACTGTTGTTTTGTTTTGTTTTAATCATCTTCTTAAGATTATCATTTCAGTGTTTTCTGTTTAGTTTCTTTTGGGAATTTTTGTAGTTGATTTTATTTTTAACTCAGTGATCTATATTTTCACTCCTCTAATTTTAAGTGATCTTTATCTTTAGTTACCAGCCCCTTTTGAAAACGATTTTTCAGTTTGATTTTATTTATGTTTATCTTACATGAAAATGGGCTTGCTCTTTTTGAGGATTATTTTAGATTTTATTAAACATATAGTGCTCACTTGTGTGTGGTGTTTGCTTTTGATCTAGTTTACCCATAATACTATGGAGATAACTTTTGAGGTTACTTTTGAATTAGTTTAGCCCTTAATATGGAGAGAGCTTTCTGTGAATTCTGGATTCCCTGCTGATTGCTAGGGGGTGTTCAAAGTGCCTCTCCAATTAGATTATTTCAAACACAATTATCTTCTAGCCTTTTATGAGTTCCAGAGGTACACGTCTCACAGTCCCTGGATGATGGTTCTTATGCCAGTATTTGTTTTGTTTCATTTTCCTGAATAGTTGTTCTCTTTTTAGCCTCATGCAAAGAGTAGGCAAGTATGGGATACAGCCCAAAACTCAAGGGAAGACTGTTACTTCCTTATGAATCTTTTCCTCTTGCCCAGCTGCTTCTTCTTTAGTACTTCATCCTGCAGTGTTTGAACATCTTAGTCAGTCCAACTCTGATCTTAGCTTAACAAGGCTAAGCGCATATTCTATACGCCTTCTACTGTCTCATAGTATGTGTGTTCAGTTGTGTCCATTTCTTTGTGGCCCAATGGACTGTAACTCACCAAGCTCCTCTGTCCATAGAATTTTCCAGGCAAGAATACTGGAGTGAGTTGCTATTTCCTACTCCAGGGGATCTTCCTGACTCAGGGATGGAACCGGTGTCTCCTGCATTAGTAGGTGGATACTTTACCACTGCACCACCTGGGAAGTCCTACATATGTGTGGTTTAGAAAATATGACTAGGCAGAGGGTTAGGATCATCATGGAGATCATCTCATTTAGCACCTTATATCATAGATTATATTTCTGAACTGTCTACCACTCAACATCAATACCCATTTATTTTGTGCTCCTGCCCAGTTATTCAGTTGTTTATGATAAAGTCAAGTGGCACTAGTGGTAAAGAACCTTCCTGCTAATGCAGGAGACATAAGAGACACAGGTTTGATCCCTAGGTCAGGAAGATCCCCTGGAGGAGGGCATGGCAAACCATTCCAGTATTCTTGCCTGGAGAATCTCCATAGACAGGGGAGCCTAGATAGCTACAGTCCATAGGGTTGCAAAGAGTCAGGTGACTTTGCACACACATGATGAAAGGACTTGTATTTATTACAAGCTCAGGACTGGAGGTATAAATTGATTGTAGAGTTTCAATTATGAATGCCTATTTCTGAATTTTAAGTTTATTAGTTTTCTTATGCTATTGAAATCACCAAAACTGTTTGTTATAAACACCAGCTATAAGAATATATTAATATTTTTGTGAACCGCTTCCTGTTTTATATCCCAAAGCTTAATAAACTTAAGTCATGTAACTACATGTTTTCAGTATACAATGTGACTCAATGCATGCACTCCGTCATTTTGTTATTAATCTCTCTTCCATGATATTGTTATAATTAATACTATGAATCTAATTGATTGGGCTACCAGGTGCCTAGAAAGTCAGTTAAACATTATTTCTGAGTGTGTCTGTAATGTCATTTCTGCATGAAAATAAGTAGACTGAGTAAAGCATATTGCTCTTCCCAATATGGGTGATCACCATTCAGTACACAAGCCCTGAATTAAATAAAAGCTGAGTAAGAAAAATTATTTCTTCCTGACTGTCTTTGAATAGGATGTAGGTCTTAATCTGCCTCCATACTTGGACTCACGCCCTCATGTCTCCTGGCTCTCAGACTCTTAGACTAGGACTGGAAATTACACCATCTGTTTTCCTGCTTTGGAACTCAGATTGGAGTTATATCATTCATTCTCCTGGGTCTTTCTATTAAAAGCTGCACATTTTGTATTTTTCATTCTCCATATTTGCTTAAGACAAGTTTCCATTATATATAATAGGTCCAAATACCTTAAATATCTAAATTTAGTAGTCATTTGTTCAGTTCATTTCAGTTGCTCAGTCATGTCCGACTCTTCGTGACCCCATGAATAGCAGCACGCCAGGCCTCTCTGTTCATCACCAAATCCCAGAGTTCACTCAGACTGACGTCCATGGAGTCAGTGATGCCATCCAGCCATCTCATCCTCTGTCATCCCCTTCTCCTCCTGCCCCCAATCCCTCCTAGCATCAGAGTCTTTCCAATGAGTCAACTCTTTGCATGAGATGGCCAGAGTACTGGGGTTTCAGCTTCAGCATCATTCCCTTCAAAGAAATCCCAGGGCTGATCTCCTTCAGAATGGATTAGTTGGATGTCCTTGCAGTCCAAGGGACTCTCAAGAGTCTTCTCCAACACCACAGTGCAAAAGCATCAATTCTTCAGTGCTCAGCTTTCTTCACAGTCCGACTCTCACATCCATACATGACCACTAGAGAAACCATAGCCTTGACTAGACGGACCTTAGTAGGCAAAGTAATGTCTCTGCTTTTGAATATACTATCTAGGTTGGTCATAACTTTTCTTCCAAGGAGTAAGCATCTTTAATTTCATGGCTGCAGTCACCATCTGCAGTGATTTTGGACATTATGGTAAAACATACTTCTGTCATATTTTGTTATGCTACATGTAGTTGACGACTGGTAGTAAACTAGAAGCATGTGTGCCAGTCATAATTTAGTCAGTATGACTCTCATTTTCTTTGTACATATTCCTATTTATTTAGTTTTATCAATTGTATTAATTAAGAATTATAAGCTAATGAAAATGTAGAGTATTTGAAAGGAGCTAATAAGTCTGGAAAAGGTATTGACTGAAAATGTTCATTTCATATCTCAAGATGTGAAAATGTATAAGATCCTTAAAGATAGAAGCCACATCTGTGTTTTTCAAAGGTGTATTTTCATAATCTGTCCTGGGATCCGGTACCTTGTGTGTCCACTTAGTGCTTATTGCATGTGACTGAAGTTCACAAAATGCATTCTATGCAGTCTTTATTGTATTGGGCATTACAATGAACATTTTAATCTTTAAAAAGAGGATTAAGGTTTACTCTATCAAATTATAGAGTGTTATCTATAAACAAAATGTGCTTAAATATTTGAAAATTATGATAGAAAATAAACGGACACACAGAATAGTGGCTGAATTCAGTTTCTGATTATGCTGATGTCTCCACTCAAAGTTTATTGTGAAAGCAGGGAGAAAAATTAACTTCGCTTTTAAGGAACCATATTTAAAGATAAATATTTTTAGGCAAACATTGGAAAACTATATACAAAAATGATTTGATGGCTTAAACTTTCACATGACCAAAGTTCTCACTTGTAAACAATGTCATTTTTTTCCTGTCTTTTAAAAACTGGCATTCCATTTCACTCCTGTTATTTTTTTCTTTGGATTTGTTCCTGAAACTGCTCTGAATTAGTAGTACACTACTTTTTATACTGATATCATATCAAATTGTTTTAGTTTTCATATTTTGTTATATTTTATTATTTGTTACTTTGTATTTTAAATGAAATATTTAGATTTCAAAGTAAGAATAATATTTTGTATATGTGAAAATCAATACATACACAAAATAAAACATTCTGCTAGAGCAGAGGCTATACTTTCTTCTTATATATATATGTGTGTGTGTGTGTGTGTGTGTATTTCTGAAGAATAGACTTGTCTGCACATAGCAGTCATATTATGTGTATCGTTAAGTGACAGATAATTAGGTTCATTATTTGTGAAAGCCAGTCTTCAGTGTTTATCTAAATCAAGTTTAATCCTAAAACAATTATTTAAAAATTACAACAAAAAAAGGTATACAGAATTTTAATTTTTAGAAGAGAATTGGAAGTAACACTGCAGATGTTAGAGGAGACCCATGACATTAATGATAAACAGAAGATGTACTGGCATGTTATTACCTCCAGGTGCCTGTTGTCTTATTTAATCCTCATAATAGTTGAGGTAAGTATTATTATTGCTTCTGCTTTTCAAATGATGTAACTGAGGACTAGAGAAGTTAAAATTTTGCTAATAATCACACAATTATTAAGTGACACAGCCAGGAGTGAAACTCAGTTTGGTACAACTTCAGATTTTGCAGTCATTGCCACAACAGGAAATGTTAGCCTAAGTAGCTTTAACTTATAAATGATCAGGCAGAGAGAAGAAATTGTTTGACATACATATGTTACATAGGTCCTAAGATACTGTAGAAATAGTAAATGTTAAAAAATGACATTTTTTTCTATAAACATGAATTTAAAGCTGAGTATTTCTGAAGGACCTGAATTCAAATACAATCTTACACAAGGAGTACAAGTGCTCTAACAGAAATTCTAGAACTGAATAGCACCTGCATTTTACAAATTCTTCAACTCATTTATGTCCAGGGATTTAACTCTATTTTCTATCATATTTCAACTCAACTTTGAAAAACAATTTCCAAGACTCTTCAAAATAAAGAGGAATGTGCCCCAATAATACAAGTATACCATATTTTTTCTTCTTGTTAATTCTATAACTTTAGTCTGATAATGACTCAGGTATCAAGTTGTCTTCATATAAAAGTTTATTTTTTTCAACTTGTAGCTAGAAACTTTCAAATAATGAGTTTTAAAAAATAATGAGCTTTAAAAAGATTCTAAGTTTGTCAAACTTATGCAATCATTTGAAGTTTGTATTCTTGTCCAGATATGTAAGTGTATGTATTGAAAACATTTTCAAAAAATAATAGAATCTTAGTAAATAATTTAATCATTCGTTTTACTGTGTAAGGCATATTGTGATATCCCTTATAAGTTGGATAACTGAAATCTCCTACAACTGAGAAAGAGGTACACTGCCCAGTGGGCAGAGAGCTAGAGTTAGAGATAGTTGCAGATTTGTAGGAAAGTCAAGGCTTCCCCTCTTGGTTCAATGGTAAAGAATATGCCTGCAATGCTAAAGACATGGGTTCAATCCCTGGATCATGAAGATCCCATGGAGAAGGAAATGGCAACCCACTCCAGTATTCTTGCCTAGGAAATTCCAGGGATGGAGGAGCCTAGAGGGCTATAGTCCATAGGATCACAAAGAGTCGGACATGACTTTGAGGCTAAACAACGATGAGAAAAAAGTCAAAGTGTGAGTAACTAGAAACTTGTGAAGTTGTTAAGATTAACTTTCTGAACAATGTGTCATTTCTATTAAAATTCTCCAGAAAAAAAAATATATATATATGTGTATATACACACATTTGGACAGTTTCCTATGAAGAAATGGCACCTGTGATTGGGTCCTGAGAAGTCATATGGTCTGTTGTCCTCAGTCTGGACTCCCAGGAAAGCCACTGGTTTCATTCTGGCCCAAGTCAGAAAATCTGAGATCCAGGGGAGCCAGGTGTGTAAATCCCAGTCCAAGGACAGGAGAAGACCTATGTTCTAGCTCAGTTGGGCAGGCAGGAAGGAAGAAGGGGCAAATTCCTCTTTCTTCCATGTTTTGGTTCTAATCAAGGTCTCAACAGATTGGATGAGGCCCACTCACATTGTGGAGGCTGATCTATTTTAGTGAGCCCACTGATTAAATGCTAATCTCATCCAGAAACACCTTCACAGATCCGACAAGAAATAATGTTTAACTTGGACACCTTTGAGCCATTCAAGTTTAGACATAAACCATCAAAGTGTGGATATGAGTTAAATAAAGATAAGCATTATCTAGCTGTAGTAGGAGGAAGCATCTTCTGGAAAAAAGAGTAAGCAAAGATCCAGCGAAGCTCTTAGTATTTTCTGACACAGTAAATAAATAAATGAATGCTGCACAAAACAACATAATTTCTCTGTAAACTATAAGAAATCAAGTGTGCTGGGTCATGAAGTGTCAGGAAGGATAAAAGATGAGTTTTGCACAATGGACAAGACTCAAATGATGTAGTGTCTTCTTAGAGGAGCTTTATCTTCCTACAATTGAAGATGAGTTATTTAAGGAAGTGATGAGGGATTGTCCCATCTATACCTCCTGAGATAATACTGGAGAGAGATAAAGCATTTAGAATGCAAGGAATGTTGGGACTCTAAATCCATGGAGGATATGGCAGGAAAAAGAAGGATGGAAAAATAAACGACAAATTCCTAACTTGTGAAATAAGGTTTATATTGTAATATCATAACCAAAAGGGAGAACTTTGTAGTAGTCAGTTTAATAGAAACAGTAAAAAAAATATTCCAGGTAGAAATAACAGCAGGAAGTTGGATATACGAGTAAGGCACTTAAGTCTGGAATTATATAAGTATATATGAATGTGAGAATCTAAAGTGTCTTTATGACTTATATTGATAGCTATGGAAGTTGGGTGGAACAAAAAAGGGAAAAAATAAAATTTGAGGAACAGAGTCTCTGCAACTTAGGAAATGATTAAGGGACTATTTCATTCAGTAATCAAACATTTCATTCATGTTTCATGTTTTTGAAAGTGAATAACCTTAAATTTCCTGTTTTTCCAAAGTCATCTGTCAAGTTGTTTACATTCAGGGAGATCCATTAGTGATTACTAACACCAAAGCTAACGTGGTCAGGACTGTGCTGTGTGTGAAATCTCGGTTGAGAATATGCCTCTGGATAATTTTTCACTGAGAACATCTATTATAATTTTAGGGAATTGATTGTTAGGCCCTTAATTACAGTAACAGATGCCAGGAGGTTAAATAGAACTGAATGTTCACAAATCTGAAAACACTTCAAAACGATAAAAATAGATCAAGTATAAGGATAGACTGTTCGTTATTTTAGTGGATCTTTACACCTTTTCCATAAAAATCATATAGATCCAAACAGATCATTTACATAGCCAGGGAGAGTATAAGAATGTGACTGTAAGAAAAAGGGGATACACAGACAAAACCTAATTTAAATCATTCAATTACCCGGTTTGATGACATTCCACTCTGCATACCAAATGTCTCTTGTTAAAGCTCAGTGTTAAAGCTGGGTTGAGGGAGATCTTTGGCAGGCCATCATTGTCTTAGTGTAATCAGGCACTTAGCAACCCTGACATTGGCTGCTGGCATTCTTTGTTTGGAAACAGCAGTTGATTCCACAATGAACTAGTTGATTGCTAATTTTGTGCTCTAATGCAGAGAAGCAGGGGGCCCCATATTGCACTTAAATCCAGATGTCAGTGTGCTACCAAGATATGTTATTTAAAGATTATTTTCACTCATTTAGTGTTTCTATAGAGATTTTATAGTGCGCATTTTCTCAGACCCTTTGGCTCTCAACTTTCTCCATAGTGATAAACAAAGGTTATAATTACTTCTATAGATCTTCCCTGAACTACACAAATATTAGAAGAATGAGCATATTACTTACTGATAGAATTGATGCAATGAATGTAAGTAATGTAGCAGAAATCTTATGATATAATGAGACTTAAAGCAGCATATAAGCTAAAAAGCTTAACGTTTGAGGGAGGTTCAGCAGGGAGGGGAGTTTTCCATAGTGTGAGTGAGCCTCAAACAATTAGCTGAAGGACTGGGTAAAATAAAATCATCTGCCTCCCTGAGTAAGAGGGAACTCTTCAGTACACTACCCACAGGTATCATCTGTACCATCTCTCTCCTGGGTCTCAAACCTGCTGTCTTATACTACAGAGTTGGAATTGCTAGTCTCCATAATCATGTGTGTCAATTACTTATAATACATCATATAGATGTAAATACGTATGTAAAATACATAAATATGTAAATATCTAAATATTATATATAATACATAAATATAAAATATATATCTGAAGATATTTGTAAATCATTTTACATAGGGCTTCCCAGGTGGCTTAGGCTTCCTCAGTGGCTCAGAGGGTAAAGAATTCACCTACAATGCAGGAGACACCAAAGACACTAGTTTGATCCCTCCATCAGGAAGATTCCCTGAGAAGGAAATGGCAATCCACTCCAGTATACTTGCCTAGGAAATCTCACAGACAAAGGAACCTGACAGGCTAGAGTCCAAACGGTTGCAAAGAGTTGGACATGACTGAGCAACTAAGCAACATATCCCATGTGGCTCAGTGGTAAAGAATCCACTTACCAAGAGACACAAATTTGATCCCTAGAATTGGGAAGACCCCTGCAGAAGGAAACGGTAACCCATTTCAGTATTCTTGCCTGGAAAATCACATGGAGAAAAGAACCTGGCGACCTACAGTCCATGGGATCACAGTGAGTCAGACACAATTGAGCGCACACACATACACACACACACCTCTTACATATGATTTATATATGCATATATATATATATATATATATATATATATAAATGGTTCTGTTTCTCTGGAGAACAGACTAAAACAGACTCTTATTTTTCTACCCAGTGTAAGTTAGCATTGAAATTCTCAGCCAATTTACCAACTTTCTTTTCAGTCATTTATGTAGGCCTGAATAAAATTTATCTGTATCCTGCATGCAAAATTTCCATCTACTTACAATGAGTAAGCTCACTGGCAGAAGCTTTCATTCATAAGGACTGCCAAATTTGAGTTCCTGGATCCCTGCCAGATCCTAGGCAATGAGGCAATGCATATTGTAACACAGCGCTGCTGGGGAAGACATCCAGCAAGACAGATGACACCGAGATGACAGCTGCGATATGGTGAGGTGAGGAGGGAAACCACCAGTGCACAGCGTGCAGGAGAAATGCTGCAAGCGCTCACTGAGGCACAGCTTCACACAACATGACACAGCAATGGGGTGTGGAGAAACAGCAGTGGACAGGCTGTCTTTGGCAACAGTAATTGTAAATGGGTGACTCATGTGTAGTAAAGGCATCAGTTACTCCACAGGGAGAAAGGAAGTGACACTGCATAAAGGCACCAACTCTCATAGAAAATAATATTTTCTGTTAGAATGGTTGACATTTATGAGGTGTGTAAAGGGAATCGGGCATCCTTGAAGCACGTTTATACAAATAAACAACATTGGTACTTCCTTTTTGTTTTAAATGCAAAGATCAGTTTAGCACAAATAATATTGTTACTGGGATAGAATAAGCACTTTTAATTCTATTTTTTACAAGTGAAGTTGGAGAGGTATGCATTTTACCAATACGATGAGGGAAAATCCTTAATGAAATTCTAATTTAATTATATGAGCAGTACAACAAGATACTTGGTGTTATTTATATTAAATACTTTTCATTATTTCTCTTTATATTGCTTCTCTATTCAAGTGGTAGTAGCTAGCTTTATTGAATAGTATGTTTTGCAGATTTCAAAAATTATACAACACCAATGTTCAATAATATGTTTTTTTGAAACTATAGGTTATTAAATAAAAAACTCATACAAGTTAAATGTAAAATGTTAAATGTAAAATATGTTAAATGTTTGTATGACATAATGTATGACTATTAAATCTTCTGTTAGTGTCTTTGTGATGTGAGAGTTGCTGAGTAACAAGGATGTTTCCTATGGAAAATGCCCTAAAACATTATTTTTAGTTCACTTAATTCAGTAGTTTAAAGAATTCAAGATACTCTTGGGTTCCTAAAAGTATTGATATAAATGATATATTGATTTATATCTTTATCAATATAAATGATCTAGGACACTTTGTGGCAATTTTGATTTAGAAAGGATCAAATTTAATAGAAATTTATTTTCTGCCTTTTCTTTTATAGGAAGAATTGAAGTTCCAAAGTTAAGTGCATTGCCCATGTTACTTAACTTGCCAAATGTTATATTGCAAAAGTGCCATGTGTTTATGACTTTTAACTTTTTCTTCTCAACGTGAAAATCACCTCTTTCCCTACATTTAAAATACTGATATATAATTTGCTTCCTTGGGATATGTTCCTGTACTTGCAATAATTAAAAAAAAATAGGACATGGAGGGCTAAAGGGTAGGTGGAAACTGTGAATTTAATCCTCATGGGATTCATGATATTGTGGACACAAAGTAAATACAAAAGACCTTGTTAAAATATAGGAACATGTGGTGGAACAAAGATTTATTGAAGTTAAGAAAATATGAAAACAACATTTCCAACTGAGATTTTCAGGGCTTGTTTTACAGAGAAGGTAAAAATTGCCTTAGGATGCAAGAATTGGTAGAGTCTTGACAAAAACTGATTATAACAAGTATTTATCCTTTATTCATCCTCTATATATAATGAGGAAAACATTAGTATGTTAAGAACTGACATGAGAACTGTTATTATATTTTGAGGAAATACTTTTAGAAAATTCCTGAGGTAGAAAGTGAAATTAAGAGGACACAGAGCCAGCAGGATCCACAGTAATTCACCATGATGGAAGAAGAGGATAATTTTGGAGTTGATCTTAAGAAAGTGAATGTCAGAAGCCAGGGATATCACATAGCAAGGAGTAAACTTTTAGAATGATTCTGAGGAGAATTTCTTGGCTTCAATAAAAACTTTTCCTCATAAACTCTCCTAATTTTCAGTTAATGAATTATTGTATTTTGTTTGTCATTCATTTTGCATGGCTACTGGATTGATGTATTCCACTGAAGATAAAGTATGTTCAAAATCAGAATCCAGGTTTCAGGGGAAATTATTATTATGGCCTTTTCCAGTGAATTCAAAGACATTTGAAAACAGCTTTGACTTACATAGTTCAAAGAATAGAAGTCTAAGCAGCTGTTATTGAAATTGCTCTAGATACTGAAACAGTGGCTGACATCTGAATATCTGTGTATGTGTGAAAAACTTGTGTTTTACTATCTTTACAAATAAAATGGTATATTGTTAATAGTAATAATTTCTTGGTATGTAGAGATAGTTCCGGTTGTGTCAAAATCAAGTATCTTCACATGATAAAGTATCACCAGACAAATGTGTTATATATAACATAAAAAAGAATTTCAAAATTATCATTGACACACAATAAAATAATTCTATATCTAAAAGTATTAGAGATATAATTGCATAACTCTTTAATTTCAAAATTGACTTCTCACTCAAAAATATCAATAAGTAGATAATTTCCAATTTTGTGAGCACTATGAGTTAATATTATAAACTAATCCTCTCTCTTCTAAATCTAATTATAGCAAATTAAATATTTTTAAATACCATGCTATAGACACTCTTAAATTAAAAATAAACTCCTGACTAAGAAACAGAGCAAAGCCCTTCCACTAAGACAAGAAAGGCTGAAGCTATGTCTGTTAGTCTTTATTTCCAGGCAAGCATACTAGAGTGGGTTGCCATTTCCTACTCTAGAGGATCTTCCTGACCCAGGGATCAAACCCATGTTTCTGGCATCACTTTGACTGGCAAGTGAATTCTTTACCACTAACACTATCTGGGAAGCCCTAATCTATGATGTATAATGAATAAAAGTCCAGACCTTATAAAGTGAAGTTGGGCCAGAGCTTCTCCCTCCATTCATTCAGGCATTTGGAAAAAAACATGAGTACTCTCTGGCACTATGGATCATATAATTCTAATTGAGGTAAAACAAAGATTCAAAAAATTCCCTCCCTAAAATCAGACAATCTTTACTGCCTACTGGTTCCAGATTGGGTTTGTAGTAGTCTCTGTAACAGACAGGATCCTCCAGGATTGGTACAATATCACATGCAGTTTTCAAGATCTTTTTAACTTTTAAGGAATATAAGAGACTAGGCATTCCCTCTGCTCTCATAGAATTGCAATGTTCTATCACAATCTTACCTTGGTCATTATAATACTCTCAATATAATGATATTATATAGCAGGTGCTCATGTGTATTTACTTGCTCAGTTACATACAACTCTTTGCTACCCTTTAGACTGTAGTCTGCTAGGCTCCTCTGACCATGGGGTTTCTCCAGGCAAGAATACTGGAGTGGGTTGCCATGCTTTTCTCCAGGATATAATCCCAACCCAGGGATTGAACCCAGGTCTCCTGCATTCAGGCAGATTCTTTACCATCTGAGTTACCAAGAAAGTCCATGTAACATAATATAATATATTAATATATATATATGTGTGTATATTATATATGCATATAGAGAAAACCATAAATGTAGATTATCTATGTATACTGTAGTAGCATTAAAGATGAATACTTTACTAACATTAAAACTTCAACTAAAGGATAATCATCATTTCTGCCTTTGATTTTGGGCCAATATAGTAGTGACTTTATCAACTATTTATTTGCTTATTACCATTTTGAACTGCTTTTTAAATAATATGTCTTCCTCGACTTGACATCTTTTTTCCCCTTCCTATTTCTAATGTGGGGTATAATTTGTTTAAATGATCTCTGTTACTTTAAAATGTCAGTATTCTATTCTGCCAACATTTTTAGGCAGGACAAAATAGATATAAATATAGCAGCTTGTCTCAGATTGACTAAGCAAATACAATATGGATAGCACCTGTCAGATATGCTTTAGTGAACAAATTAAATGTAATAAAAATAAAACATATTTAAAATTCATAAGGTAGGCACATAGAAAAATTAATATGCTATACAAATTGAAAATGAAGTAAGAAGAGTCATAGTAATATTTTCACAAATGGTAACTTCTAGCAACGTTTTATTAGTCAAGGAAGTAAGCCAAGGTAGTATTGTATAGAAATCAAACTGCATTGTGCTAAAAGATGATAGGTATCGAGTGCCTATAAAGCAAAAATATAACAAATTGGGCTAATTTTAGCCCTTTTACACTAAATTTGTTTCAAGGCTTTGCTTACTTTGAAGAAGTGAAATGAAGTTGCTCAGTCGTTTCCAACTCTTTGTGACCCCATAGACTGTAGCTTACAAGGCTCCTCTGTCCATAGAATTTTCCAGGCAAGGGTACTGGAGTGGGTTGCCATTTCCTTCTCCAGGGGATCTTCCTGACCCAGGGATCGAACCAAGGTCTCCTGCATTGCAGACAGATGCTTTACCGTCTGAGCCACCAGGGAAGCCTACTTTGAAGAAGGGCTATTCAAATATATGCTGTTTGAAATTAATTGAATGTACATTTCTGTGTGTCTAATGTGGCATTTTTTATGAAAATACACTTGATTTAAAAAAATTCTTCTCTTTTGTATTTAACTAAATAATTTTGAATTTAGCTTCTAGCTTTACAATAATTCATTTTTTCTAATGTTTAAGTTATACAGGTGTGCATGCTTGCTAAGTCACTTCATTGTGTTGTACTCTTTGTGACCCTGTGGATTGTAACCTAAAAGACTCCTCTGTCCATGGGGTTCTTCAGGCAAGAATGCCGGAGTGGGTTGCCATGCCCTCCTCCAGGGGATCTTCCTGACCCAGAGATCAAGCCCACATCTCTTACGTCTACTACATGACATTGTAAGAAGATTGATAAATGAAGGTGGAACCAATGATTTAATGTATTCAAATTTTAAAAATGTTCACAGTTCTCAGGGCAATGTATTATTTTTCTTGTTTCTACAACTTATTTTCTGACCTAGTAATTGTAGGTTCCTTTTTGTTCTTGAAATTAACTGTCATCAGAATATTTATACATTTATTTCTTATTTACCTGATTGTGATTGATTTAGAATATTTTTATATAAAATTTCATTTTTTCCTCTATTTTTACACTAATGAGTAAACCACATGTGACATATCCATACAACAAAATATTATTCAGATATGAAAAGAAATGCATTACTGACATGCTAAAAGAATAATAAACATGAAAACTTTATGATAAACAAGCCAGCTCCCAAATCATATATTGAATGATTCCGTTTATACAAAATATGCACAATAGCCAAATCTGTAAAGACATAAAGTGGATTGGTTTTTTTCAGGGGTTGGGATAAAAGTAAATGGGGAGTGACAGCTAATGGTTACATAATTTTGCCAAGAGTGATGAAACTATTCTCAAATCAGCGGTGGTGCTTTCATAACTTTGTGAACGTACTAGAAACCAATGAAACAACACTCTAAAAGGGTGAATGTTCATGGTATGGCAATTATAGATGAATAAAACAATTACCAAGAGACTGTCAGTGTGCTTGGAAGACTAAGAAACTGTTGTATTAAATTTTGAGTCTTTTTATATTTGGTCATCTTGTCAGTTTTTTTAACAAAAACTTGCATGTTTAGTAAAAAGATTGTTTAATTATAATAACGATATATCTGGCCAATTTGTTCACTACTGGGGATGTGAAGAAACAATAACTTCTGGAAGAAGATTTGGATAAAATTTGTGCACTCCCCAACGACGAACTATAAAATCATTAATTTAGTACTAGGAAGTGTCAACTTTGTAAATATACCAATCAGTTCAGTTTAGTTCAGTCGCTCAGTTGTATACAACTCTTTGTTACCCCATGAATCGCAGTATGCCAGGCCTCCCTGTCCATCACCAACTCCTAGAGTCCACCCAAACTCATGTTCATCGTGTCAGACATCTTTTAGCTATTAAAAGATTAAATATTCTTCATATAAAGTAAATAAAAATGCCAGTAAATCAACATATTTCTAAATTTTAATTAGCTTAAGATATTTTTATTCATAGTTGACGTACTTTGGATGGGAAATTCGATCACAATCAAAATAATTGTCATGTCAAATAAAATAGATCAATCGTAGCAAATTCAATATCAAAGACAATATATTTTCAAAGATATACAATATAAGGAACAAGTAAGGATGTTATCTATTAATAAGACAAATAGCACATCAAGAAGATAAAGCAATGATTGATATATGTGCACCACAATGAGTTCTTATCTGATAAAACTATGGAGAGAAATAAATAAATCAACTTATCACTGGGAATTTTAATATACTTCTCTCAGAAAACAACAAAGCAGGCTGTCAAAAGATGAGCAATGATATAGAAGATACATTATATGACGTCTTTATATTCAAACCAGAAATGCATATTTCACTAAAAATCAAAGAAATATATGAGAAATTCAATGGATTTTAAAATTTATATGGAAGACTAATATTTTCTATGACTCAAATAAATTTGAGAAAGTTTTAGTCAAACACATATAAAAGTATACTCTAAAAAATATAATCAGGGACTTCCCCAGAGGTCCAGTGGTTAAGACCAAGATTTCAGTGCAGGCTGAATGGTTTCAATCCCTGGTCAGGAAACTAGATCCCATATGTCATAAGCAGAACAGCCAAAAAAGAGAAACAAAAATAATCAGAAGTGTGATACTGATATGACAAAAATCAAATGTGTCACAATATAGAGCTCAGAAACAGACCCATCAATAGATAGAAAAATTTATAACAGTAAAATTGGCATTGCAATAATGGTAAAAGTAAACAATAAAATTGACATTGTAATAAATGAATGAAACAAGAACATATCAGTAGAGATTACTGGGAAGATACAATTAATCTCTGGAAAAAATTTAAGATGAATTTCTATCTCATGTTACTTTGAAATATAAAATCTGTATTCCTCAAAGAATCAAATGTGAGAAGCAAAACAAATTAGATGATTAAATGTGCACAAATACAGTTTACCCTTTAACAACTCAGTTTTGAACTGTGTGCAGTTACGTGGCATTTTTAATCAATAAATGCACTATTATACAATAACAGTTGGTTGAATCTGTGTATACAGAATCTCAGATAAAAGGGCCAAATATGAGACTTGAGCATCCCTGGTATTTTGGTGTTCACAGGGTGTCCTGAAATCAATCCCCCCCACCATTTGGATATGGAGGGAAGGCTGCATCTTTGTGACTATGAGTTGTAGAATACCTTAAGTAGTACCTCAAATCATAATGTCTAAGGTAAGTTGATTCATTTGATTATAAAAATTTATGGATTTATTTTTAGTAAATGATGACTTAGGCAAAATTACTAAATGGATGTCAATGTGGAAAAACATGTTCATAGTATCTAAAATTGACAAGAAACTGTTGCATACAAGCACACTTAAAAATAAAACCAAATTAGAAAATGGATGAAAATTAAGAATAGGCAAAAGTGAAAGTAAAAGTGCTAGTTGCTCAGTCCCGTCCAACTCTTTGCAACGCCATGCACTGTAGCTCAACAGGGTCCTCTGTCCATAGAATTCTCCAGGCAAGAATACTGGAGACTGTAGCCATTCCCTTCTCCAGGGGCTCTTCCAGAACTGGGTCTCCCGCCTTGCACGCAGATTCTTTACTATCTGAACCACCAGGGAAGCCATTAAGAATAGCAGTCCTCTAATCAAAAATCTAAATGCCTTACAAAAGTAAGAAGATGCCAAAGTTACTATAAAAAGAAAAACATCAATGAGATATTATTTCATATCACTAGTTTGGCAGAATTTCAAATTGTGGATAATTCCAGGTGTTAATATGGATAGGGGAAACAAGAAAATGATTGCCCTGAGTGCTAAGGCTTACCTGTAACCCAACAAAGACTATGAAAACAATGATAAACTGACCCCTCTCAGATACTCCAACCTCACCCCCTTCAGAAATAATACATACAAATGGGGCCAGCTGTATGCATGAAAGTCTCCATATTATCTATATGAGTTAAATAATGGAATTAGACAAAACTGTCAACTCACTGGTACAATATTTAAATCAACTATTCTTTGATAAAATAAGTTGTTTTTTTTTTTTTTAAAGTTTCAATTTCAGTTCAATTCAGTTGCTCAGTCATGTCCGACTCTTTGTGACCCCATGGACTGCAACATACCAGGCTTCCCTGTCTATCACCAACTCCTGGAGCTTATTCAAGCACATGTCCATTGAGTCAGTGATGCCATCCAACCATCTCATCCTCTGTCATTCCCTTTTCCTCTCGCCTCCAATTTTTCCTAGCATCAGGGCCTTTTCCAGTGAGTCAGTTCTTCACATCAGGTGGCCAGAGTATTGGAGTTTCAGCTTTCAAAAGCCTTCTCCAACACCACAGTTCAAAAGCATTAATTCTTTAGCACTCAGCTTTCTTTATAATCCAACTCTCACATCCATATAAGACTACTGGAAAAACCATAGCTTTGACTAGATGCATATTTGTTGGCAAAGTACTCTGCTTTTAGTATGCTGTCGAAATTGGTCATAGCTTTTCTTCCAAGGAGCAAGCATCTTTTTATTTTATGGCTATAGTCACCATCTGTAGTGATTTTTGAGCCCCAAGCAATAAAGTCTCTCATTGTTTCCATTATTTCTCCATCTATTTGCCATGAAGTAATGGGACTGGATGCCATGATCTTAGCTTTCTGAATGTTGAGTTTTAAGCCAACTTTTTCACTCTCCTCTCAGTTTCATCAAGAGGTTCTTTTCCTCTTCACTTTCTGCCATAAGGGTGGTGTCATCTTCATATCTGAGGTTATTCATATTTCTCCCAGCAATCTTGATTCCAGTTTATGCTTCATCCAGCCAAGCATTTCACATGATGTACTCTGCATATAAGTTAAATAAGTAGGGTGACAATACACAGACATAATCCTTTCCTGATTTGGAATCAGTCTATTGTTTCATGTCCAGTTCTAACTGTTGCTTCCTGACCTGCATACAGATTTCTCAGTGTCAATTAACTAAACCAGAAAAAAAATCCTCATTTTAATTGCATTGCAAAAAGTTAATATTGATGTGTAAACAAAATCAGTAAATTGAAGAATTTGAGGATATTTTGGAAAAATCAGAGTTTCACATATATTTAATAAACTGCAAACCAGAAATTAAGAATTATCATTTCTTATCAAACTTATATACTACCTTACAGTATATTTTCTGTTTATTTTGTTTCTCTATTTAGAAACTAAATCATTAGCTGTTTTAATAAAATAAGGTAATATTGAAATTTTACTAATGTGTTTATCTAGTTATGTAACCATAACTCATTTAATAATCTGTTACTTTGTCTTTATTTTTTTTTTACTAAGCCATCTTTTATGAGGTAATAACTTTAGATTATCTTGGTTTCAGTGTTCTATTTGTCTATACATTTTGCTATTTCACACTTTAAATTTTCTTGTTTTCTTTTATAGTTCATTTTAACATAATGTCAGATAATTTCTATTTCATTAAATATCATCTATTTATCTTCAAAAATCTGTTGGTATACTTATATATTTACTCTTTCAAATGAACTTAAAAACTTCAAAAGTAATCAAATGTAGTCACCAAACAGAACTTTTGATAAGATAAAAATATCCATATGCCATGTTAATCAAGCAATGTGGTATAAAACAAAACATTATTATTACCTCCATAATTGTCTTATGTTATTTTCTTACCAGCAGTGAATCAAACAAAAGTACAATAACATTCTGTCTTAAGGTCACATGCATTCATTAGATGTAAGATACAAAGGAACAGATCTCATGCTCATTTTAGTTAAGCGCCGTCATGTTAACTTAATGTACTGCTACTTGCCTAGAGTTAGTAAAACTGAGTAACAGAAGTAATGGCTTACATTTTGAAATATATATAAGGTTCTTGTGTGTTTAACGTACCAATAATATATATATAGTGATTAATAAATTATTTCACAACATTTGAATATTCTGACATACTTTATTGTGTTATTAATACTTAAAATGATAATTCTATAAGGTAATTTTTATGTCAATTTTAGGTAAAGGTCTATATTCTTTAATCAAGGCATACATATGATAGTTATGCAGTTCTTTTTTAAAATTATTGAAATATACTTGATATAAAACATCATAAATTTGTAAATGTGTTGCTCAACATGTGGATTTAATACATTTATTTATTGTAATATGATTGCGATTGTAACAATGTTAGCACCTTTATCACATCATGTAAAATTGTAGTAATGTTAGCACTCCTTGGAAGGAAAGTTATGACCAACCTAGACAGCATATTAAAAAGCAGAGACACTACTTTGTCAACAAAGGTCCGTCTAGTCAAGGCTATGGTTTCTCCAGTAGTCATGCATGGATGTGAGAGTTGGACTGTAAGGAAAGCTGAGCATAGAAGAATTGATGCTTTTAAACTGTGGAGTTGGAGAAGACTCTTAAGAGTCTCTTGGACTGCAAGGAGATCCAACCAGTCCATCCTAAAGAATATCAGTCCTGGGTGTTCATTGGAAGGACTTATGTTGAAGGTGAAACTCTAATACTTTGGCTACCCGCTGCTAAGAGCTGACTCATTTGAAAAGACCCTGATCCTGGGAAAGATTGAGGGCAGGAGGAGAAGGGGATGATAGAGGATGAGATGGTTGGATGGCATCACCGACTCAATGGACATGGGTTTATGTGGATTCCAGGAGTTGGTGATGAACAGGGAGGCCTGGCATGCTGCGGTTCATGGGGTTGCAAAGAGTCAGACACGACTGAGGGACTGAACTGAACTGACTTATCATCCTTTTTGCTGTTGGAATAATTAAGATCTAGTCTGCTAAGTCACTTCAGTCATGTCCGACTCTGTGTGACCCCATAGACGACAGCCCACCAGGCTCCCCAGTCCCTGGGATTCTCCAGGCAAGAATACTGGAGTGGGTTGCCATTTCTTTCTCCAATGAATGAAAGTGAAAAGTGAAAGTGAAGTCACTCAGTCATGTCAGACCCTCAGTAACCCCATGGACTGCAGCCTTCCAGGCTCCTCCATCCATGGGATTTTCCAGGCAAGAGTACTGGAGTGGGGTGCCATTGCCTTCTCCGAAGAACCAGTCTAACTAGTAAAGAATCTGCCTGCAATGCAGGAGATCTTGATTCAGTTCTTAGATTGGGAAGATCCTCTGGAGAAGGGATAGGCTACCCATTCCAGTATTCATGGGTTTCCCTGATAGCTCAGACGGTAAAGAATCTAGTTGCAATGCAGGATACCCGGGTCTGATCCCTGGGTTTGGAAGATCCCCTGAAGGAGGGCATGGCAACCCACGCCTGTATTCTTGCCTGGAGAATCCCCATGGACAGAAGTGCCTGGCAGGCTACAGTCCATGGAGTCGCAAAGAGTTGGACAGGACTGAGTGATTAAGCACAGCACACGGTCTTAGCTAGTTGGATCGCTATCATATATGGCATTATTGTCTATCCACCTCTTTATTTGGGTTACTACTTTATGTTCTGTATATTTCATGTTAAGATCCATGTATTTACCTAGATTTTCCAAAGGGTTTCTTAAGCATCAGTCTTGAAAAGAATAAAAGAAAATATTCATATGCCCACAGGCTCTGATGTTTCTGAAACAACTTTCTGTTTTTTTGGCCCTCCAAATAGCAGTTTTTGTTTGGTATTCACTCTCTTGTCCACTACTGCCTTCATTTTAACTGCTATATAAGTAGCGATCTAAATTAATGACTTTTAGACATAACCTTTTTCACAATTCTGAAATCCAAAATTTCTGAATATCATAATAAATGCATTTAATGGCAAATCTAAGGAGAATGGATCTCTGGCTATTTATAATCTTTATACATCTTAGTGTGATCATTTTTAGCTGGAGAAATGTTAATGTGTTGCTATAGAGCCGATGCCAAAGATCGTTGTAGGTTGCACATATTGAATGGTTATGAACTTGCTTGCTTTTTGAAAAGCCAAAAAGTCTAAACCCAAGTGTTTCAAGTGAGGATTGAGGGTATGAAGTACATAATGCATTCACTGAGCAACTGTAATTATCCTGTGACATTATGTCCCTTGACAGTTACTATATAGACTGTCATACAGAGCTTTTCACTTCTGTGAAGTTTAAATGAGCTAATTTAAGTGAAGTGCTTAAAAAGTTGCCTGATACACAATAAACATTCAATATATGATGGCTATTATTTTGCTTATTGACAGAATGTCCAATAGTTGTATGAAAAAAATTCCTTTGTTAACAGGATAAAGAAAAGTTGTAAAGAACTCATTCTAATGTTAGTCATCAAGTGGTTAAGCCTGATTTCGAAGTTTGCTTTTTCTTAAATAGTTCCAGAAATTGCAGCTCAGTGTTGTCTGTTACATCATTATGGGCTAATAGAGACTGCTATGAGAGAAGGCAATGGCAACCCACTCCAGTACTCTTGCCTGGAAAATACCATGGATGGAGGAGCCTGGTAGGCTGCAGTCCATGGGGTCGCTAGGAGTTGGACACAACTGAGTGACTTCCCTTTCACTTTTCACTTTTCACTTTCAGGCATTGGAGAAGGAAATGGCAACCCACTCCAGTGTTCTTGCCTGGAGAATCTCAGGGATGGGGGAGCCTGGTGGGCTGCCGTCTCTGGGGTGGCACAGAGTCAGACACAACTGAAGTGACTTAGCAGCAGCAGCAGAGACTGCTATAGCATGCAAATGTTTATGCCTTTGCAAAATCCATATGCTGACGCATTTCCCAATGTGATGGTATTTGCAGATGAGGCTTTTAGGAGGTGATTTGCTAATGAGGGTGAGTTCCAATGAATGGAACTAGTGCCTTTATTAAAGAGATTCCAGCAAGAAGACCCATGTACAAACTAGGAAGTGGACTGTCATCAGATACAGGAAGCTATCAGAACATTTTTCTGGGCTATTCAGCCTCAGAACTGTGAGAAATGCATATTTGTTATTTGTAAGTCACCCAGTCTACGGTATTTTTGTTATAGAAGCTCAAATGGACTAATGCAAAGAGTCTTTTGTAGCTCTCGCCTCTTCCTAATTGCCCTGCCAATGCACTTCTGTTTTCATGGAACAAACTCAATTCATAATCGAAGAACTAAAAAAAATCACTATTTGTTCACTGACGTTTTACCTTAATAAAAAGCAGAGATTACTCAGCCCTGTTTCTAACAGTTCAACAATTCTCTCACACAGTAGTGATTTTGCTCTTTATCTCTGATGTCCATCTCCTGCATTCATTTGGCTCCAACCAGTGAGTTCAATAATTCCAGCAAAACTAATTAGCATAAAGCTTTTGCGATATTCCTTGCTATCAACAAGAATTCTGGTGCCATAAGAGCTTCTGAGATACACTGGCAGCCTGGAGCTTTTGGTAATCATACTGCCACATGTCCTGACTACTACTGGGAGAGCTCTGCTGCCATATGTGCATGTTACGCTTAGCCACTCAATTGCTTCTGACTGTTTGGGACCCAGTGGACTGACTGTAACCTGCCATGCTCCTCTGTCCATGAGATTCTCCAGGCAAGACTATTGGAATGGGTTACCCTGCCCTCTTTCAGGGGATCTTCCCGACCTAGGGATTGAACCTGTGTCTCCTGGATTGGCAGGCGGGTTCTTTACCACTAGCACCGCATGGGAAGCCCCCTGCTGCCGTAGCTGTAGTACAACCTCCCACTCTTCCCTTTGGCTGTTATGCAATTTCTAGCTCCTGGGCAAAAGCTAACATTTCTCAATAAAGCTTTAAATAGTTTTCCCTCAGAGACTATTTGGGGTAGTTTTATTCCTGTTGCAGCCTTCAAAGTCACCCTGGGTATCACCCAAACCCAGCTCCTCATCTCAAGGACAGGAGTGGAAGAAGGGTGAAGAGAAATCCTTAATGATAGAGAATTTTCCTTTACTGATAAAATTTAATTACATACTTTCCCAAAGGATTAACAGAACATTTGTCTCCCTAGAAGCTCAATTGTCTCCCTAGAAGCATTAAATAAGAATTTTAACATCTCTCAATGTGGTCACAGATGAGGTCAGGACACACAGTAGAAGACAATCAGAATCTGCAAAAAAGCCTCTAATACTGGAGTATTTTCTGTATATATAGTGTAACTGTTAGTCATTCGGTCGTGTTCGACTCTTTGCAATTCCATGTTTTGTAGCCCACACAGTCCTATCCGACTCTTTGTGACCCATGGGCTGTAGCTCGTCAGGTTCCTCTGTTCATGGAATTCTCTAGGCAAGAATACTGGAGTGGATTGCCATTCCCTTCTCCAGGGTATCTTCCCAACATAGGGATCAAAACTGGCTCTTCTGCGCTGCAGACAGATTCTTTGCCATCTGAGCCACGGGGGACGCAATCTATAAGAGGCACAAACATGTCCTTCCTGTCTCCCAACAGCAGCTCCTGGAACAACTGGCCAGATTTTGAATGCCCTGATTAGCTTATCATTTCTCTAGTCCATTTCAGGACAGATACTCTTCCTGAATTTCTGTCCATAGAATGGATTTCTAGGATACAACTAATTAATTAGGCCTAAAAGTCTTGCTTATCAAGATGTTTTTAAAATCTTGCTGACCATTGACTTCATGAAAATATGTCCAGGAGATAGATCAGTTATATAAACTCTGAGGGCGCAAAATAGTCCATTTTACATGATAAGTCTTATACGATGGTGTGATAAAAATTTACAAAGAAGGGCAAAGATTAAAAAAGAGCTTTATATGCATTCATAATCCAAATGTTAACTCCTCCTCTACAATCCCCTTTAGCACTGACGATGTCTGAATTTTAAGCATGAACATCTTGGAATCTGACCTGAACCACAAATTTTGAATGTGATAGTCAATGAATAATTTATAGATGGTTCTATTCAGAAGTTGCCATGCATACAAAAGTAAATAAGGACAAATAAATAAGTTGTGAATGTATAACAGGCCACAATTTAAAGTCAAAGGCTAAAATCTGTACATCCATTTAAGTAACACCCAGGCACACAGATATTATTTCTCTAGGCAGAAAGTACATAGAGATTTAATATTAATATAAATTGTCTTTGTTTTTGTAAATAATTTCGAATTGTCTCCTCAAGGAAATGTTTTATATTCAAAATGCCAAGGCTACAAAATAGGAATTATATTGTTGATAGGGTTAGAAAACTTATTTAATGTCTACTTGTTTCAGTTTTATCACTGGTGAATTAAAACAGTGATTATTTCTAGCTTATCATGAAGACTACATGATTTAAGAACTTTAAGAACCACATTGCATCATAAAAGTTGAAAATAAATGAGTACATTATTTGAATTAAGCTTTTAAATTTATAAATAAGGAGACTAAAGCTCTGGTAGCTTCATTTACTTTTTTCAAAGTCACAGTATAAAGTGTTACAGAAAGGATAAAATAAACCTTTCTGAAAGCTAACCCCTCCAAAACCATTTTGTGTGCTCACTGATTCATTTCAGAAAAGCAGAAGACTCACTCAAATATGTATCATATAAGTAAAACAGTTCTCTCTCTCTCTCTCTTTTATATATATAATTTAAAATATCTCAGTTCTCCAGGTCAATTTTTGACTGGAAAAATAGAAAACTAATGAAAAATAGCTTACTTTCCAAAAAAGATGTTTATCACTCATAAATTTGACAAATATTTCCTTTGAATTTACTTGCAAATTATTATTCTAAGAATACTTTGGGCATTCATATCTACAAAGGGAGTGCTTTAAACATGTTTATTCTCAATTTCCCTTTTTCCGTCTTAGTTGAAATAGATGTTGCAGGCATGGCCAAGTGGGGCTTTGAACTATAGTTCTTCAGTCGCCAGACTGCTCTGTATAAACATGATTGAGACAGATTTAGATTTAGATTCTGACTGCCTATACTAAACTCTAGGAATTATTCTAAATTGAAAATTATGGTTCAATCTAGTTCATTCCAGTGGGAACTGGCACAGTCATAGACATTTCTGTTCTTGCAACTATCAGCCTCAGCTAAACGTTGTATTTTCAAACTTTGGTCCATGTGAAAAAGCTTTTTATAATCTGAAAACTTTTATGCTGCTGCTGCTCTGCTAAGTCGCTTCAGTCATGTCCGACTCTGTGTGACCCCATAGACGGCAGCCCACCAGGCTCCCCCGTCCCTGGGATTCTTCAGGCAAGAACACTGGAGTGGGTTGCCATTTCCTTCTCCAATGAATCAAAGTGAAAAGTGAAAGTGAAGTCACTCAGTCGTGTCCAACCCTCAGCGACCCCATGGACTGTAGCCCTCCAGGCTCCTCCATCCATGGGATTTTTCAGGCAAGAGTACTGGAGTGGGGGTGCCATTACCTTCTCTGGAAAAGTTTTATACTTCTAAGGAAATTGAATAGATTATAAATATAAACTGTCAAGACTAATCTGAAATAGAGGGTCATCATTTAAAGCTTTCTTTGTAGTTGTTCAGTAGCTCCATCTTGTCTGATGTTTTGTGATCCCATGGACTGCAGTAAGCCAGGCTTCCCTGTCCTTTACCATCTCCTGGAGTTTACTCACGCTTATGTCCATTGAGTCGGTGATGTCATTCAACTATTTTATCCTCTGTCATACTCTTCTTCTCCTGCCTTCAATCTTTTCCAGTTTCAGGGTCTTTTTCTCTTCTACTCAGGTGGCCAAAGTACTGCAGCTTCAGCTTCACCATCAGTCCTTCCAATGAATATTTGAGACTGATTTCCTTTAGGATTGACTGGTTTGAGCTCCTTGCAGTCCAAGGGACTCTCAAGAGTCTTCTCTAACACCACAGTTCAAAAGCATTGATTCTTCAGTGCTCAGCCTTCTTTATGTTCCAAGTCTCCCATCCATACATGACCACTGGAAAAACCATAGCTTTGATTATACTGACCTTTTTCCACAAAGAAGTCTCTGCTTTTTAATATGCTGTCTAGGTTTGTCACTGATTTTCTTCCAAGAAGCAAGCGTCTTTTAATATTTTATTTTAATGGCTGCAGTCACCATCTGCAGTGATTTTGTAGCCCAAGAAAATAAAGTCTGTTACTGTTTCCTTTGTTTTCCCATCTATTTGCCATGAAGTGATGAGACTGAATGCCATGATCTTAGTTTTTGAATGTTGAGTTCTAAGCCAGGTTTTTCACTCTCCTCAAGGTCTTCATCAAGAGGTCTTTATTTACTCTTTGTTTTCTGCCATTAGGATGGTATCATCTGCATATCTATTAATATTCCTCACAGCCATCTTGATTCCAGTTTGTGCTTCATCCAGACTGGCATTTCACATGAGGTACTCTGCATAGAAGTAAAATAAGCAGGGTGATTATATACAGCCTTGATGTACTCCTTTCAGAATTTTGAACCAGTCCATTGTTCCATATATGGTTCTGACTGTTGCCTCTTTACCTGAATCATTCAAAGCTTTTATTGAATTGGCAAAAAACAAATTTTGCAAATAAACATAATAAGAAATTGAAAGCAATTTGACTATTGAGTGGTAATTCCTTTAACACTCATGTGGATCAGTTTATTACTTGTCCAAATGCTGTTTTGTTGACAGAGTCTTTGATGTATATTCAGCTCAGTTCACTCACTCAGTTGTGTCAGACTATTTGCAACTCCATGAACTGCAGCATGCCAGGCCTCCCTGTCCATCACCAAATCCTGGAGTTCACCTAAATTCATGTCCATCGAGTTGATGATGCCATCCAGCTATCTCATCCTCTGTCATTCCCTTCTCCTCGACCCCAAATCTCTCCCACCATCAGGGTCTTTTCCAATGAGTCAACTCTTTGCACGAGGTGGCCAAAGTATTGGAGTTTTAGCTTTAGCATCAGTGCTTCCAATGAACACCCAGGACTGATCTCCTTTAGGATGGACTGGTTGGATCTCCTTGCAGTCCAAGGGACTCTCAAGAGTCTTCTCCAACACCACAGTTCAAAGCATCAGTTCATCGGTGCTCAGCTTTCTTCACAGTCCAACTTTCACATCCATACATGACCACTGGAAAAATCATAGCCTTGACTAGATGGACCTTTGTTGGCAAAGTAATGTCTCAGCTTTTGAATATGTTATCTAGGTTGATCATAACTTTCCTTCCAAAGAGTAGTGTCTTTTAATTTCATGGCTTCAGTCACCATCTGCAGTGATTTTGGAGCCCCCCAAAATAAAGTCTGTCACTATTTCCCCTGTTTCCCCATCTATTTGCCCATGAAGTGATGGGACCAGATGCCATGATCTTCATTTTCTGAATGTTGAGCTTTAAGCCAATTTTTTTCACTCTCCTCTTTCACTTTCATCAAGAGGCTGTTTAGTTCCTCTTTACTTTCTGACATAAGGTGGTGTCATTTGCATATCTGAGGTTATTGATATTTCTCCTGGCAATCATGATGATATATATTAAATGTTGGTAAAAGAGAAGGCAATATGTGAAATGTATCTAGTTGTGTATCTCAAGGATTTTTATGTACTTGGAGATAAAATATATTTTATCAAGTTTATTTTCATGTAAAATATACTAAGTCAAAAAGCAAATGACATAAAAATGTACATATTGAGAGGTCTTGTCTCAACACTTCCAACACCACCTGTTCCTTCACTTTCCTATAAAGATTGATTTTAAATACTTTTCAATAAAATATACCTGATTTAGTATAAATGTAGATATATTTCATTATATTCTATCTTCTTTTCTATGTTAGTATATGGCATACATTCTTAGGCAATTTTTCTAAACTCAGTATGTAGTGTTATTTTTATGTAAGTCTATAGCTCTCTGTGCAGAGTTCTCCATTGCATAAACACAACACATTTTATTTAACAAATCTCATATTACTTCATATTGATTTTTTTCAGTCTTTCATTATTATAAATGATGTTGCTATGAAGAGTTCTGTATGTAGATGTTTATGTATGTGTGTAACTATGTAAATAAATATATTACAGGGTCTATTTCAAAAGTGGATTGGTGATTTGATGTGTAAATACATGTGTAATACTGGTAGCCATTTGTAAGTTTATTTTTACGTGGCTCTTTCATTTGTACTCAAAATGGTAAAATGTAAAAATAACTATTTCCTTAAAGTCTGTCAACAATATCTATAATTTATATTATAATTATTTATCATAATTTGATCTCTTATTAGGAATATATTTGTCTTATAGAGAGAAAAACAGCAATCTTTATAAGCATTTCTATTTGTGATGATAGTCTTGACAGGAATAAGCCTTGGGAATGTCCATCTTCTTCTGAACTGACTGTCTATGCAAGGTGCTAGTCTAAAAGAGCATTTTTAATGGTTTCTACAGTTAAAGCTCTCCTTGTTTGAGGGCACTTATCCAAGATAAAATTTCCTAGGATATTGGTCTCAAGTTTTAGTATGCATAAGAATCATTTGTGCATTCCAGCATATATAGTTTCCTAGAGTCTACATACCAGTTAATCTAATGAGAGATTGGAAATTTTAATTGTCTGCAAAACTACAAGGTCATTCATTTTTTTAAACAATCATTATCATTACCTGCCCATTCTTTTATTTATGATTGTTCTTTTGGAGATTTTCCTTAAACATAAAATTCCATATAGCAGTTTGGCACAAATTGCATTGTTTTCAGAAAATTTGTTTCTAAAATACAAATTAAATAGGTAAAACTTGTGATGATATTGCAAGGGTCAGTATTGCAAAGTCACCGCACAAATGCCCATATTACTGATATTTTGTACTTTGTATTGATAACGGTTTCCCTGTTTTGTTTTTTTTTCTTTAAGAATTATCTTTTTTAAAAAAAATTTTTCTAAGGACTACTCTAAATTCTTTTTTTTTTGTGTGTGTGTGAATTAACTTTATTTCTTTGTAGACAAGAAAGGTTTTGTGTCCAACACAATCTAAAGAGATCAGGTCAGTGGCCTAGCTCAAAAACAATAATGAAATTACTTTAGTATGATTAGAAGAATTATTTCTGTTTGTGAGTGGGGACCATGCCATTTACTTTCTCTGGATCCCCAAAGAGCTGTGCCCTCACAAATTAATGAAATAAAATGCAATGAATTAGGGAGCATACTGGTGCTGAGAAGGTTCTTTGCAGCAGGTTAGGGGCTCATCTCAGCACTACCACTGAGTAGTTATGTGACTTAGCTTTACTCATCTCTAGAATGAGAAGTTGAGCAGGACAGCCCTCCAGGTCTTGCAGTCTCTGGGTCTATGGCCTTCAGCCATGCCTCTGGGACTATGGTATCTTCTAGCATGTCTCCATGCTTGGGGACAGGCTCTTGGCATGAGTATGCATCTCTCATTAGACATCCCCATTGGAGGGCAAAAGCACCTTTTCTTTTCTGCCATTTCTGATAGTGCAGATTTTATTTTATTTTATTTTATTATTAAATTTATTTATTTTTTTAAATTACAATACTGTATTTGTTTTGCCATACATTGACATGAATCAGCCATAGGTGAACACAATCTCCCAATGCCGAAGCCCCCTCCCACCTCCCACCCCACATCCTCTACTTGAATCATCCTGTGCATCAGCCCCATGCATCCTGCATCCTACATTGAACATAGATAAATTCTTAATTCTATCTCCTAGTCTGATTAGTACTACTGATTAGGTGCTTAGGCTAAGAGATCAATGCGGCATTCTGGGCTTCCCCAGTGGCTCAGCAGCAAAGAATCTGCCTGCAATGCAGATGATGCAGTAGACTCAGGTTCAATCTCTGTGACAGGAAGATTCCCTGAAGAAGGGAATGGCAACCCACTCCAGTATTCTTGCCCAGAAAATCCCATGGACAGAGAAGACTGGCGGTCTACAGCCTATGGGATGGGACTGAACTGACTCAGCATGCATGCAAGCCCACACGGAGTCTTATTTCATTTAGTCACAGCAGATTCCAAATTGTGCTATAAGGCTTTTTGGTTAGTTCTGATGATGCTTATTTCTGGATAATATTATTGAAAAGTTACATATTTGGGATTTCACATAGCATGTTATAATCTATCTGAAGAGCTGGCACTCCACAGAAACAAGTTGTGTCAAGAAATTTTCTGTCACAAGTTTTCAGTTCAATGATACAGTAGAAAAGAAGATGATTTTTACATTGTCTTGTACACAATATTGGCCCTATTGAAGAATGCATTTTTAAAATGTTTTGGCCAAAATAATTATTTTCCATAGGCATGTGATTGAAATTTATGTAAAGAAATAAATCAAAAACTTGTATGTTGGCCCAACATAGGAAGAAGTTACCTTGCAATGAAGAAGAGGAGGCCAAGGGAAACACAAAACAAAACAAAAAAATTATAGACTGAGCACTTCTTAGGTGTCAGAGACTGTGTTAGGTGCTTTCTCATACACTCAGTAACACTGAGAAGAATCCAAGTGGTTATTACAATTAGGATTTTTATACAAGAATCAAAGTGTATACAGAGTTTTTAACTGACACAATCTGGAATTGAGGACAAGTTCAAAGACCATACTTTTTAAATATTTTGAGTGTTATTTGCTATTTTTGTCACCACTGTGGAAGATAATTTTTGATTGTTAATTTTTATCTCAAAATATTCCACAAGATGTTTTGATTTCACACCAAGCTTTCAACATAACAATTGCACCTCCGGCCTGAATGTTCAAAGATCCAAGCTATCTGTGTGTTCTCTGCCCCAGGGGATTCTCCATGGCAAGGCAAATTAGAATCACAGTCTCCATCAAATTTATGAGAAATGCAAACTCTTAGTTAGACAAAACATTTTGTAAAGTTCTTACAGCATTTTTATCTCAAGGCAATTTCCTTGTAGCCTAGTAAGTATTTATTAGATTGTTAGGTGAACTTGAAATCAGAACAAAGATCTTTAGAAAGGATTTTTCAGCTGAGGGGTTTCCCTGGTGACTCAGATAGTAAAGAATCTGCCTGTAGTTTTCTCACCTGGAGAATTTCATGGACAGAGGAGCCTTGTGATTACAGTCTATGGGGGTCACAAAAGTCAGACAAGACTGAGTGACATACTTTTTTTTCACCTGAACTATATAACTATCAAGTTACTCACTCATCTTCTTTCTCTCTCACCATTAGAGATCATTTGACTCTTTCAGGGGTTCTTCATAGCTGTGGTTGAAATATCTCACACATCCTTTAATCCTACATTAAAATAACGGTGAAATGGCCAGTCATCAGAAATTGACAGTGAACAATTGAGAACAATCAATGAAGCTGATCCTCTTGCAAATATACAAGAAGTTGCCGAAGAGCCCAGTGTAGACCATGCTATGGTCATTCAGCATTTGAAGTAACTTGGAGAGGTGAAAAAGCTCAATAAGTGGGTGCCTCATGAGCTGATTGAAAAAAATATATATAATCATTTTAAGATATCTTCTCCTTTTATGCAACATCAATGAACTATTTCTCTATCAGATTGTGATGTGCAATCTGATTTTAGATGACAACTAGTAACCACCAGCTCAGTGGTTGGACTGAGAAGAAGCTCCAAAGCACTTCCCAAAGCCAAACTTGCATCAAAAGACAGGTCATGATCACTATTTTGGTAGTCTGCTGCCAGTCTGATCCACTAGAGCTCTCTGAATCCCAGAGAAATCATTATATCTTAAAAGTATACTCAGCAAATTGATGAGATTCACTGAAAACTGTAATGCCTGCATCTGACATTGGTCAATGAAAGGGCCCAATTCTCCATGACAATGTCCGACCACCTGTCCCACAACCAACCCTTCAAAAGTTGAATGAATTGGGTTATTAAGTTTTGGCTCATCTGCCATATTCACCTGACCTCTCATCAAATGACTACCAGTTCTTCAAGCATCTCAACAACTTTTTGCAGGGAAAATGCTTCCTCAATCAGCAAGAGGCAGAAAATGCTTTTCAAGAGTTTGTGGAATCCCGAAGCAAGAATTTTCATGCTACAGGAATGAACAAACTTTTCTCTCACTGGTAAAATTTCATTGACTGTAATGGATCCTATTTTGATTAATACAGATGTGTTTGAGCTCAGTTATAATTATTTAAATTCATGGTCCCAAACTGCAATTACTTTTGCCAACAAATCAAAAACGAGGTAATAATAAATTTAGAATAGAGATACCAGTGGTTGAGGAATGAAAAGGAGGAGATGAGGAAAGACCAAAAAAATGTTTCTAAGTTTGGGTTATTTCTAATATTCAAATGTATGATACTTTTACTATAGAAATGTATAGTGAAATAGACGTAGATGGATAGAGGTTGGTAAGAAACAACAATAAATATATTAGGATTAATCTAATTCTGTGAACTTATCTGTTAAAAAATGAAAAAAAAAGGAAAATGAAATTACATTTTTAGCTAACAAAAGACAATCATGATATAATCTCCAAAAAGAGAAATGCAAAAGGCAAAATGATTGTTTGAAGAGGCCTTGCAAATACCTGAGAAAAGAAGGAAAGAGAGAAAGCAAAGGAGAAAAGGAAAGATATACTCATCCAAATGCAGAATCCCAACAAATAGCAAAGAGAGATAAGAAAGCCTTCCTAAGTAAACAATGTGAAGAAAGAGATGAAAATAATACAATGGGGAAGACTAGAGATCTCTTCAAGAAAATTAGAGATATCAAGGGACTTCATGTATAGATGGGCACAAGAAAGGACACAAATGATATGGACCTAACAGAAGCAGAAGATATTAAGAAGAGGTGGCAAGGATACATAGAACTATACAAAAAAAAAAAAAAAAGATCTTAATGACCCAGATAACCATGACGGTGTAATCATTCATTTAGAGCCATACATCCTGGAATGTGAAATGAAGTGGGCCTTAGGAAGCATCACTATGAACAAAGTTAGTGCAGGTGATGGATTCCAACTAAGCTGTTTCAAATTCTAAAAGATAATGCTGTGAAAATGCTTCCCTCAATATACCAGCAAATTTGGAAAACTCAGCAGAGGCCATAGAATTGGAAAAGGTCAGTTTTCATTCCAATCCCAAAGAAAAGCAGTGCCAAAAAATGTTTGAACTGCTACACAATTGCACTCATTGCACATGCCAGCAAAGTAATGCTCAAAACTCTGCAAGTGAGGCTTCGACAGTATGTAAACTGAGAATTTAAGAATGTTCAAGCTGGATTTAGAAAATGCAGAGGAACCAGAGATCAAATTGCCAACATCTGCTGGATCATAGAAAAAGCAAGAAAATTCAAGCAAAATATCTACATCTGCTTCATTGACTATACTAAAGCCCTTGACTGTGTGGATCAAATCGAACTGTGGAAAATTTTTAAGAGTTGAGAATACCAGTATGCAGGTCAAGAAGCAACAGTTAGAAATGGACATGGAACAATGGACTGGTTCAAAATTAGGAAAGGAGTTCGTCAAGGCTGTATATTGTCACCCTGCTTATATATCTTCTGTGAAAAGTACATCATGCGAAATGCCAGGCTGAATGAAGCACAAGCTAGAAACAGGATTGCCAAGTGAAATATCAATAACCTCAGATAAACAGATGACACCACCCTTACGGCAGAAAGTGAAGAGGAACTAAGGAGCCTCTTGATGAAACTGAGAGTGAAAAAACTGGCCTAGAACTCAACATTCCAAAAACTAAGATCATGGCACCCAGTCCCATTACTTCAGGGCAAATAGATGTAGAAACAACGGAAATAGTGATAGGCTATTTTCTTGGTTTATGAAGTTACTGCAGATGGTTACTGCAGCCATGAAATTAAAAGATGCTTGCTCTTTGAAAGAAAAACAGTGACAAACCTGGACAGCATATTAAAAAGCAGAGACATTACTTTGTCGACAAAGGTCTGTATAGTCTAATCTATGGCTTTTTTCAATAGTCATGTGTGGGTGTGAGAGTTGGACCATAAAGAAGGCTGAGTGCCAAAGAATTGATGCTTTTGAATTGGGGTGTTGCTGTAGACTCTTGAGAGTCCCTTGGACTGCAAGGAGATCAAACCAGTCAATCCTAAAGGAAATCTATCCTGAAAACTTACTGGAAGGACTCTAATACTTTGGCCACCTGATGTAAAGAGCTGACTCATTAGAAAAGGCCTTGATGCTGGGAAAGATCAAAGGCAGTAGGAGAAGGAGACAATAGAGGATGAGATGGTTGGATGGCATTACTGACTCAATGGACATGAGTTTGAGCAAACTCCAGGAGATGGTGAAGGACAGGGAAAGCTGGCTTGCTGCAGTCCATGGGGCCATGAAGAGTCAGACATGACTGAGACTGAACAACAGCCATATATTTCTTGGATCAGTCTTCATGTGATGGAATCTGAGTCTTCTAGGATTACTTAGCATACCCTGATAAATGAACTCTTGGTTACTTCACAGACTGCTACAAATTTCTAGTGGTGTCAGATTTGTCTAGTTTATTATTTTTTATGAATTGCCTAATGTGTCTCCAACTTCTTGAAAGGAATGCATCTTCATATCACTGACAGGTTCTCTGAAATGGGTTTGTTGGAAGGACTGGTCAAATATCAAAACTGAAAAGAACGAGGATGGAAAAGAAAAAAGGCCAGCATTTTTCAAGCAGTGTTAAGGGAAGATGTCTGACCTCTCCATTTATAAGGACAGGTTTATTTCTGCTGAGGAGACAGACATTCAGAAGGTATTATTGTTTAAACTTCTCCCCTTATTCAGATTTCACGACTACCAAGCCACTCTCAAGAAATGTGTCAACTTCTAGTGTGTATCCACTTCAATGGGGCATATATGTTAATCAGGCAAGAAATAAATAGTGTGTCTCATTGCAAAATAAGTAATTGGCATTTGAGCTTACATATCAGCCTGTGAGAGTTAATAAGTCTACCCCAGAGGAGCAAATCTATGTCCAGGGTACTGACAAAGGTAATTTCTGTCTCAAGTCTACATAGTAGATTGTGGACATTCTGCCGAAGCAAAGCTGTCCTCTGATGCCACTTGTTTGACAGCCAACTTACTTCTCCAGATGACACTCTTACTTCCCCTGCTCTTCTCATTCACACTTCAACAGGTTCTACTTGATTGAAGTGCCCCCTCAAGCCTACACACATGGAGATAGCTCTCTTAATTAGAGTTCTCAGTATGTGACTGAAAACCTTCTGTGAAGGCACCAATCACAAACCTGCAAAGAAAAAAGGACTCAGATAATGCCTGCTTTACACTGCTGGCTTCCTCAGAGTCCCCTTTCCTCTGCTCCTCTTGGTCTTTTCATCTTGCCTGTCTGGCTAGACTATCTAATTTCAGATTCATATCTCGCTTCCTCTTAAACTTGATGAAAACAGTCTTAGCAAAGCACGTTTGAAAGGGTAAGGATTGCACTTTTCGATTCCAGGCCTAGCATTTGATAGCACTTAAATCGGGGGAGAACTTTATTGGTTAGCTATTCATTTTGTTGCTATGGACTTGTAAATTAGGCCTTTTACAAATATTTGAAAAATTATTCAATATTTTGAGCAAATTGGCAAAATGCTAGTAACCCAGTTTGTAACAAACATCTTGAAATATAAGAAGGAATATATCAATACATTTAATGAGGCATTTTTAAAGAGTAAATATAGCCATGAATTGGTGTATTCTTTTCTATACCCATATGAATTTATTTACTAAAAAATATTACAAACCCACTATGTAGGTGTGAGTTCCCTGTGATACATAGTAGGTTCTCATTAGTTATCTTTTTTGTATGCAACTTGATTTTAAATCATGGCTCTGTCTCTTATGAAGTATGCGACCTCTCACATACTACCTAAACTCTAAACCCCCATTTCTTTGCCTATAAAATGAATTACATAGTTACCTTCCATTAAAAGTTTATGATTATTGAAGATCCAATATAGGCACCTTATATCTTATACTGTTTCACAAAAATATTAGTATGTAGTTGGCATGTTATAAACATCATTTTCAACCTTATTAATTAGTAGTAATTTAAAGGCTATAGAAAGGTCAGTTTTCATTCCAATCCCAAAGAAAAGTGAAGTGAAGTCACTCAGTCGTGTCTGACTCTTTGTGACCCCATGGACTATAGCCTTTCAAGCTTCTCCATCCATGGGATTTTCCAAGTAAGAGTGCTGGAGTGGATTGCCATTTCCTTCTCCAGAGGATCTTCCCAACCCAGGAATCGAACCCGGGTCTCCCACATTGCAGGCAGACGCTTTAAGAAAGGCAATGCCAAAGAATGCTCAAACTACGGCACGATTGCGTTCATCTCACATGCTAGTAATGTTCAAAATTCTCCAAGCCAGGCGTCAACAATACCTGAACTGTGACCTTCCTGATGTTCAAGCTGGTTTTAGAAAAGGCAGAGGAACCAGAGATCAAATTGCCAACATCTGCTGGATCATGAAAAAGCAAGAGAGTTCCAGAAAAACATCTATTTCTGCTTTATTGACTATGCCAAAGCCTTTGACTGTGTGGATCACAATAAACTGTGGAAAATTCTGAGAGAGATGGGAATACCAGACTACCTGACCTGCCTCTTGAGAAATCTGTATGCAGGTCAGGAAGCAAAAGTTAGAAATGGACATGGAACAACAGACTGGTTCCAAATAGGAAAAGGAGTACGTCAAGGCTGTATATTGTCACGTTGCTTATTTAACTTCTATGCAGAGTACATCATGAGAAATGCTGGACTGGAAGAAACACAAGCTGGAATCAAGATTGCCAGAAGAAATCTCAATAACCTCAGATATGCAGATGACACCACCCTTATGGCAGAAAGTGAAGAGGAACTAAAAAGCCTCTTGATGAAAGTGAAAGAGGAGAGTGAAAAAGTTGGCTTAAAGCTCAACATTAAGAAAACGAAGATCATGGCATCCGGTCTCATCACTTCATGGCAAATAGATGGGGAAACAGTGGAAACAGTGTCAGACTTTATTTTTGGGGGCTCCAAAATCACTGCAGATGGTGACTGCAGCCATGAAATTAAAAGATGCTTAGTCCTTGGAAGGAAAGTTATGACCAACCTAAATAGTATATTCAAAAGCAGAGACATTACTTTGCCAACAAATGTCCATCTAGTCAAGGCTATGGTTTTTCCTGTGGTCATGTATGGATATGAGAGTTGGACTGTGAAGAAGGCTGAGTGCAGAAGAATTGATGCTTTTGAACTGTGGTGTTGGAGAAGACTCTTGAGAGTCCCTTAGACTGCAAGGAGATCCAACTAGTCCATTCTAAAGGAGATCAGCCCTGGGATTTCTTTGGAAGGAATGATGCTGAAGCTGAAACTCCAGTACTTTGGCCACCTCATGCGAAGAGTTGACTCATTGGAAAAGACTCTGATGCTAGGAGGGATTGGGGGCAGGAGGAGAAGGGGATGACCGAGGATGAGATGGCTGGATGGCATCACGGACTCGATGGACATGATTCTGAGTGAACTCCGGGAGAAGGTGCTGGACAGGGAGCCCTGGCATGCTGCATTTCATGGGGTCGCAAAGAGTCGGACATGCCTGAGCGATTGAACTGAACTGAACTGAACTAAAGGGTATGGAACATTATTTCCTCCTCAGAATATGACAATTTTTCCGGACTTTGGAACTTGTGTCAAACACCTACTTATTTTTGTGTATTCTTTTGATATGGTATACTTTATTATCCTAAACATTTTTTGAACCCACCATTAAAGTTTCAAAGGAAAGCTTGATTAATACAGTTAAAAGTATCAAGTCAGCCTCCAATTTCTCAAATTAGTGACTTAAAATATTACTTGATTCTTACAGACTCTTGCTTTATTATTGAGCTTCTAGGGAATCAAAGTGAAAAAATGTAATCTTTATGTTAAACAGTTAAAAGACTAGTGTTGTCAAAATACTTGCTTACAATAGAAAATGCTCTTTGTGATGAAAACCGGTTGTTTTCTCAAGATGAATTGTTTCTGCTAAAAGTTAATGAAGAATATGGATACATTTAAAAGTAAATACAGATATATGTCTTAACCCATACACACAAAGCAAGGCAGGAAAGACACTAAGGACTGAGTTGGCCAAGGTTATAAAACAGAACAGCATACTCATTGCTTGAAAGCAGATCTGGTTCCTAATCCAGTATTTGAGCACAGTATTTAAAAAACCAAGTTTAACTGAGATTGTTTTTCTCATCTTTTTAACCTTCATATCTTTTAAAAATAACAAAGAATGATGATGATATTACATAAAGTAGATACCAAAAGGGAAGAATGTAAGACAGTAGTTTTATATCCTACTGATATGATCATTTCCTGTCTTGGACACAGTTTAGGGTTCAGATCTAGTTGTTTCTCTACATTAATATTTGTATTATTCAGTGGTTAATCAATAGGCAAAAACCATAGTGATCTGAACAGTGAATACTGAATGCAAAGAATCATTATCTTAAAACTAGAGATTAATTATGAAGGGGCAAAAACAAACAGAAAACTTCTAATGAACAGCATGATATTAGATATCAGGAGGAACAACGACCTTAATGCTGAAACAGAGCAAACAGGAAAGAAAGAAATGGATAACCTTCCCTAACCCAATGCCTTTTCTGAGAAGTTTGCAGTCATTACTTGTAAGACAGGTAAATTCACTGAGAAACCACAGGCTGGGGCAGTCAAGTGAGTAACAACTCTCAGATGTGCTAAATTAAAATCACTTGGAAACCCTGTACAAAAATGCCATTGAGACCCACTTGGCATTCCTGTAAACGTTGCCCACTGGGGTACAAGCAGAACTTGCCAACAACTCACAGAAATGCACTGAGAAGCCATCCACTAGGGGGTGGTGTTGTAACTTGATGACTGTTGAGTACACTTTGATATATACTTGCCATTAACAGCCACAGGAGAAATAAGAGGAACAGAACCACAAAGCCTTCTGGAGCCAAGAATACAGGCCCTTGACTCCTTCAGTGAACCTCCAGTACCCTCTAGTGATAAAACATGGTGCCAGGTAATATGAAGAAAAATGGTTAGAGGAAATTTACTATTGCAGTTCAAGCAATGAAGTATGTATATTGATAGCTAGCATAGTACAATGACAAGAAATATGGTGTCCTTAAAAATTAGAACAAAGTCTATCAATAAAAATACCTCTCTCTACATATTTCACCCATTCCTTTTAACATTGTCTTTTCCCATCCCAAACCCCATTATCACATAGGTAACATCAGAGAGAGGAGATTCTATTGAATTAGTGATTGACTATCATGGCAAAAATCAATGCTTGCCAAAACTTAGAACTCATTAAGTTTATATTTTATAATATAATCAGTTAACTTCAGATCCTAAAAAATGCTTTTATTAATAATAGAATGTTATTCCAGTAATAGAATTTATTCCAGTAATACGCTTGGTATGAAATTTATAGTACCACAATAGAATGCAGTGCATTCAATTAAAGACAAATATACACAATCCGGTAAGTCTAAAGAGTTATAAGCATATGTGAATATGTTACTGTCTATTTCATACTCAATATGACAATAAATATTATTATTGTAAATTAAGAAAACACTATTCCTCTATGGAGTAAGTTAGATGAAACTCAAATTGATATTTGGTAACTATATGTGACACAGAGCTATTCACTATGAGGATTTTAATAGGTACACTATTAATGGTGTACTGATATTTTTACACAACTATGAATTAGGAGAATATTGAGATATATTGCTACTAATAAAAACCCATCTTTCTTATCAGTTACATATTTTAAATTATTCTGTGAGGCATTCAAAATGGATCTGGGTGAGAATTTGTTTCAGAGAAAAGTAGGATATATGAATCAACAATCTCACTAGGCTCCATAATTGACAAAAAAATACATTGCTTCTCAGATTTGGGTCATTATGTTATTTATAAATGTTTATACTAAAAGATCAGAGAAGGCGATGGCACCCTACTCCAGTACTCTTGCCTGGAAAAATCCCATGGACGGAGGAGCCTGGTGGGCTGCAGTCCATGGGGTCGTTAAGAATCGGACACGACTGAAGCGACTTAGCAGCAGCAGCAGCAGCAAACTAAAAGATGAGCTTTCAGGGTGGCGCTAGTGGTAAAGAACCTGCTTGCCAATGCAGGAAACATGAGACTCGGGTTCCATCCCTGGATGGGGAAGTTCGCCTGGAGGAAGGCATGGCAGCCCACTCCAATATTCTTGCCTGGAGAATTCCATGGACAGAGGAGGCTGGCAGGCTACAGTCCATAGGGTCGCAAAAAGTCAGACATAACTGGAAGCGATTTAGCACGTATGTACTTATACTAAAAGATACACCATAAATTATGTACACATTCAAGTAAATTTAATTTTAAATCACCTGCTGGTACTTTGTCAGCATAAAGTTGAGGTTTTGATAGCATTGTTGCGACTTTCTGACACGGTTTGTGGACTGATTCATTTACTTCTCAAACGGATATATTTCTATGTACTTCCATTGGAAGCAGACACACCGACATGCCTGAGGAAATCGCTGGTTAGATTTATTTACACTGTGCAGCAGAGTGAATCAAAGAGAAGCAGGGTTCCTTATCACCCTGAAACTTCTCTGGTGATAACCCACAAGTACACATGTTCAAAAAGAAAATATGGGTGAACTTAAGATAAACTAGCAAGAATATGAAACATTTTGCCTGAAATTTGCTAAAATTGCTGCTTAGATGAATATCACATGGAGTTGAGGCTTTACCACTTAAAATTAAGCTGATAATAGCTAACTGCTGGCATTGCTCACCTTATCTCTAAATTTATTTTTATTTGGCCTATTTTTTTAATAACCGACAATATGCACACAAACACACAAATCTTTGGAGGTTCCTTGGAAAAAGTAATACTCTAAATAAGCAAACAAACTGCTTTTTAATGTAGTTGAAAATGACTATATTTGCATATCACTTATGTGAAATAAAACTAAATTATTTATAGATTAAAAAATTAAACCATAAAGTGATATTCTAAAGTTATTATGTAAGTCTTCAGATAGATGTCTATTACATAACAAAAATAAATGTATAGCAGAAATATTTAATAAAGGAACAGCAATGTGTAAATCAGATGACTGCTATTAATACAGAGCCTTTTCAGAATGCCCAAGAGATCAAACACAAGGGGAAAGGCACCAATTGTTACAACAAGAAATAGCTATCTAATTTGTCCAGACAGATAAAAGGTCATAAGTGGAGATACTATTAGGATAATAATATTGCAAGTTTTTTTTTTTTCAAGCAAATGGAAAACATGCTTAATTGTCAGCAGGAAGAGCCTATGAAAAGAACTGGACCTCTGCTTGATGGCTACACAAACAGAGTGACAATAACATTCACAGTCTGGCTTCACTTACTGCAGACTAAGGTCCCCAAACGAAAAGACTTTGCTTCAAATTGTTTATAAGGAGGGCTTCTCTGGTAGCTCAGCTGGTAAAAAATCTGCCTATAATGCAGGAGATCAGTTTCATTCCTAGGTCATGAAGACCCACTGGAGAAGGGATAGGCTACCCACTCCAGTATTCTTAGGCTTCCTTGGTAGCTCAGTTGGTAAAGAATCCGGCTGCGACATGGAAGACCCAGGTTGAATCCCTGGGTTGGGAAGATCTGTCACAGTATTCTAGTATACTGGCCTGGAGAATTCCATGGACTGTGTAGTCCATGGGGTTGCAAAGAGTCGGACATGACTGAGAGACTAAGGAAGGTAGTCATAGAGGGAAGAGAGAGGTACACGACCCTAAACTAAGTTAAAGCTGTCAAAAGCAATGTGGAAATAAAATCCAACAATGTAAAGAACAAAATCCTTCACCATATCAAGGAATGTAATATTTAATGAACATTTAATACTCATTCATGATAAAAATGACCAGAAAAAACAAGAATAGAGGGGAAATTCCTCCATATAATAGCATTGTCTATAGAAAATAAATAGCTAACACTATGCTTAGCAGTGAAAGATAAGATCAGGAACCAGGCATGCCCACTCTCATCACTCCGATTCAACAGAGGGCTTGATATCCTAGCAAGTGAAGTTAAGTAAACAAACAAACAAAAAAACAAGATGAAAGCATTAACTGGAAAAGATGAAACAAAACTTTCTTTACTGTGAACATGTTGGCTGCATGGAAGAGGCCAAGGGATCTCAAAACACAACCAAGCAAACAAATAAAAACACTTAGAACTAATACGTGATTTAGTGAGTCAAATGATACAAGATAAACATACAGAAATTAGTTTTATTTTTATATTAGTGAACATTTGGACAGTGACTTTAAACACACGTTACCATTTACAGCAGCTCAAAAATATAAAATATTTTTCTGCAAATTGAACAAAATATGTACCTATATGCCTGAAACACCATACTACTGATGAAATAATAAATCAAAGAAGATTTAAATAAACAGAGAAAGTTTCTATGTTCAGGGACTGCAATGTTCAATATAGTGAAGATGTTAATTCCCCCATATGTGAATACAGGTTTAATGAAATTCCTAACCAAATCCCAGAAAACTTTTGTGTGATAGGCAAAGTTATTTTATATGGACAGAGAAAAGAACTAGAATAGCTAAAAAAGAGAAAAAGAGAAAAGAAATCACATACCCAACTTCAAGATTTGTCACATAGCTCCAAGTTAGATGCTGTGTATTTGTTGAGGAACAGACAAATTAAGACAATAGGAAAGAAAAGCGAGTTCAGAAATAGACCTACATGTATATGTCTAGTTGGTTTTTGACAAAGATGAAAAGGCAATCAATATAGGAAATGTAAACTTTACAACAAAGGGTTGGAGGAGTAACTGAGTATCCATTCTTTTTTATTTTAATCTCATGAATTAAATGTCTCACATCATACAAACATTAACTCAAAGTGAATCATGACTAAAACACAAACTGTAGAACTTTCCAAAACTTAGGAGAAAATATAGGAGAAAAATATCTTTAGGATCTAAGGGTAGGCAAAGAGTCTTTAGACTTAATGGCAAAAAAAAAAAAAAAGAAAACAATACGAAGGATAAAAGATAAAAACATGATCAACTGAACTTCATCAAAATAAAAGCAGTTTGCATATGAAAGACCTTATTCAGAAGTTTAAAAATATTACAGAGCTGGAGAAAATGTTTGAACACCATATATTTAAAAAGGACAAGTGCCTAGGATATACAGAGTGAAGTAGGCAGGAAGAGAAACACAAATATATTAATGCATATATACGGAATTTAGAAAGATGGTAAAGATGGCCCAATATGTAAGATAGCAAAAGACACACATATGTAAAGAACAGACTTTTGGACTCTGTGGGAAAAGGTGAGGGTGGGACGATATGAGCGGTTAACATTGAAACATGTATATTACCATATGTAAAATAGATGAGCAGTACAAATTTGATTCAAGAAACAGGGCACCCAAAGCTGGTGCTCTGGGACAACCCAGAGGGATGGAGTGTGGAGGGAGGTGGGAGGGGTATTCAGGATGGTGGGTCACATGTAGGACACATGTGCACCCATGGCTGATTCATGTTGATGGATGGCAAAAACCACCACAATATTGTAAGGTAATTAGTCTCCAATTAAAGTAAATTAATTAATAAATAGATAGTATGAAAATAAATAATATAAATGGCAAATAATCCAATTATCTTATACTTAAGAGTAAAAAGCAAGTAAGTCCATTAGAAAATGGACAAAACACATGAAGAATTGTTTCACATAAAATGATATATAGATAGCAAAAAAAACCGTTCAACAAAGTTGCTCACTAGGAAACACAAATTTAAACTGCACTGAGATATCACTACATACTGATTAGAATGGCTGAAAAAAATAATGATAACACCAAATGCAGGGGAAATGTGGGAAAATTAAATCACCTAAGTATTACTGGTGGGAATATATGGTATCATAGCCACTCTAAGGCGGTTTGGCAATTGCTTAAGAAACTAATCATGTAACAACAAATTCACCTAGCCATTGAACTCTTGGATATTTACCCTAAGAAAATGAATTCTTATATTCATACCAAAACCTGTGCATGATATTCATCACAGATTTATTGGTAATATTAGGGTATATAATTTCAGTCCCTAAGTCTCTAGGCTTCCCTGTCTTTCACTACCTCCCTGAGTCTGCTCAAACTCATGTCCATTAAGTTGGTGATGCCATCCAACTATCTCATCCTCTGTCACCCCATGCCTCCTCTGTATCCCCCTACCTTCAAACTTTCCATTGGGTTTTCATTCCAACCTCAGAGAAAGGCAGTGCCAAAGAAATTATATAATTGGGTGATTCTAAAATTCCCCCTATCTAGTCTCTTAGCTATATATGTTATGCTTTACTACATGAAAAACCTTCTAATTATTTAATTCTGTAAATAAAATCATTAGAAAATGAAAATAAAGTTTTAGAAATATTATTGATATTTCTATTGGAGAAAAATGTAAGATCTAAGTCTCTTCAGTTGTGTCCGTCTCTATGTGACCTCCTGGACTGTAGCCCACAAGGCTCCTTCCTCTGTGCAATTCTCTAGGCAAGAATATGGAGTAGTTGCCATGCCCCCTCCAGGGTATCTTCCCAACCCAGTGATTGAACCCACATATATTATGTCTCCTGCACTGAGAGACACATTCTTTTCCACTAGCACCACTTGGGAAACTCCAAGATTGGTTTAGGTATGCCTAATTCAATTCCTATTTAAGCTAGAAAACTGAAGAAATCATGGTGAAATAAAAGTATTCATTATTATAAAGTCTAGTTATCAACAACATATTACTCAGATAAATTTATAGCATCTGGTTATAATAATGAAATATTTTCTTCACTCAAAGATAAAATTATTTATATTGCCCACATCTAAATATATGAATTAACTTGGAATAAATATATGGGAAATGATGGGAATATTCAGTGACATAGCATAGCTTGCTCTCAATCAGTTACACATGTCCATTAATATTGAATAGATTTTAAAATAATTAGCAACTGTCCTTGAATGGTTTCCATATTTAGTTTTTCTCAATATTTCAAAAATATTATATCTATCTTTTCTTCTAATTCCCAAGAATTCAGGTCCAGGAAGTAGATAGAACTGACTTCAAGTATAGGTTCCATAACTTATAAGCTGTGTGTTTTGAAGTAAGTTATTTATTTATTTATTTAATATTTATTTTTTTAATTTTTACATTTTATTTTTACTTTATTCTACTTTATAATACTGTATTGGTTTTGCCATACATTGACAACAATCTGCCACAGGTTTACACAAGCTCACAATCCTAAAACGCCCTGACATCTCCCTACCCATATCATCTCTCTAGATCATCCCCGTGCACCAGCCCCAAGCATCCTGTATCCTGTACTGAACATAGACTGGCACTTCCTTTCTTACAAGATAGTATACAAGTTTCAATGCCATTCTCCCAAATCATCCCACCCTCTCCCTCTCCCTCAGAGGCCAAAAGTCTGTTCTATACATCCGTATCTCTTTTGTTGTCTCACATAGAGGGTCATCATTACTATCTTTCTAAATTCCATATATATGTGTCAGTATACTGTATTGGTGTTTTTCTTTCTGGCTTACTTTCACTCTGTATAATCAGCTCCAGTTTCATCCATCTCATTAGAACTGATTCAAATTTATTCTTTTTAAGGGCTGAATAATACTCCATTGTGTATATGTACAGCTTTCTGATCCATTCATCTGCTGATGGACATCTAGGTTGTTTCCATGTCCTGGCAATTATAAACAATGCTGCAGTGAACATTGGGGTACAAGTGTCTCTTTCAATTCTGGTTTCCTCGGTGTGTATGCCCAGCAGTGGAATTGCTGGGTCATAAGGCAGTTCTATTTGCAATTTTTTAGGAATCTCCACACTGTTTTCCATAGTGGCTGTACTAGTTTGCATTCCCACCAACAGTGGGAATTTATTGCTTGTAGACTTTTGGATTGCAGCCATTCTGACTGGTGTGAAATGGTACCTCATTGTGGTCTTGATTTGCATTTCTCTGATAATGAGTGATGTTGAGCATCTTTTCATGTGTTTGTTAGCTATCTGTATGTCTTCTTTGGAGAAATGCCTATTTAGATCTTTGGCCCATTTTTTGATTGGATCGTTTATTTTTCTGGAGTTGAGCTGTCTAAATTGCTTGTATATTTTTGAGATTAGTTGTTTGTCAGTTGCTTCATTTGCTATTGTTTTCTTCCATTCAGAAGGCTGTCTTTTCACCTTGCTTATAGTTTCCTTTGTTGTGCAGAAGCTTTTAATTTTAATTAGCTACCATTTGTTTATTTATGCTTTTATTTCCAGTATTCTGGGAGGTGGATCATAGAGGATCCTGCTGTGATTTATGTTGGAGAGTGTTTTGCCTATGTTCTCCTCTCAGGAGTTTTATAGTTTCTGGTCTTACATTTAGATCTTTAATCCATTTTGAGTTTATTTTTGTGTGTGGTGTTAGATAGTGATCTAGTTTCATTCTTTGACAAGTGGTTGACCAGTTTTCCCAGCACCACTTGTTAAAGAGATTGTCTTCAATCCATTGTATATTCTTGCCTCCTTTGTCGAAGATAAGGTGTCCATAGGTGTGTGGGTTTATATCTGGACTTTCTATTTTGTTCCATTGATCTATATTTCTGTCTTTGTGCCAGTACCATATTGTCTTGATGACTGGCTTTGCAGTAGAGCCTATAATCAGGCAAGTTGATTCCTCCAGTTCCATTCTTCTTTCTCAAGATTGCTTTGGCTATTCGAGGTTTTTTTTTTTATTTCCATACAAATCTGGAAATTATTTGTTCTAGTTCTGTGAAAAATATCGCTGGTAGCTTCATAGGGATTGCATTTAATCTGTAGATTGCTTTGGGTAGTATACTCATTTTCACTATGTTGATTCTTCCGATCCATGAACATAGTACATGTCTCCATCTATTAGTGTCCTCTTTGATTTCTTTCATCAGTGTTTCATAGTTTTCAATATACAGGTCTTTAGTTTCTTTAGGTAGGAATATTCCTAAGTATTTTATTCTTTTCGTTGCAATGGTGAATGGAATTGTTTCCTTAACTTCTTTTTCTACTTTCTCATTATTAGTGTATAGGAATCAAGGGATTTCTGTGTGGTGATTTTATATCCTGCAGTTTTACTATATTCATTGATTAGCTCTAGTAGTTTTCTGGTCGAGTCTTTAGGATTTTCTATGTAGAGGATCATGTCATCTGCAAAGAGTGAGAATTTTACTTCTTCTTTTCCAATTTAGATTCCTTTTATTTCTTTTTCTGCTCTGATTGCTGTGGCCAAAACTTCCAGAACTATATTGAATAGTAGCGGTGAAAGTGGGCACTCTTGTCTTGTTCCTGACTTTGGGAGAAATGCTTTCAATTATTCACCATTGAGAATAATGTTTGCTGTGGGTTTGTCATATATAGCTTTTATTATGTTGAAGTATTTTCCTTCTATTCCTGCTTTCTGGAGAGTTTTTATCATAAATGGATGTTGAATTTTGTCAAAGGCCTTCTCTGCATCTATTGAGATAATCATATGACATTTATTTTTCAATTTGTTAATGTGGTGAATTACATTGATTGATTTGTGGATATTGAAGAATTCTTGCATCCCTGGGATAAAGCCCACTTGGTCATGGTGTATGATCTTTTTAATCTGTTGTTGGATTCTGATTGCTAGAATTTTGTTAAGGATTTTTGCATCTATGTTCATCAGTAATATTGGCCTGTAGTTTTCTTTTTTGTGGTGTCTTTGTCAGGTTTTGGTATTAGGGTGATGGTGGCCTCATAGAATGAGTTTGGAAGTTGACCTTCCTCTGCAATTTTGGAAGAGTTTCACTAGGATAGGTGTTAGCTCTTCTCGAAATTTTTGGTAGAATTCAGCTATGAAGCCTTCTGGACCTGGGATTTTGTTTGCTGGAAGATTTCTGATTACAGTTTCAATTTCCATGCTTGTGATGGGTCTGTTGAGATTTTCTATTTCTTCCAGGTTCAGTTTTGGAAAGTTGTACTTTTCTAAGAGTTTGTTCATTTCTTCCACGTTGTCCATTTTATTGGGATATAATTGCTGGTAGTAGTCTCTTATGATCCTTCGTATTTCTGTGTTGTCTGTTGTGATCTTTCCATTTTCGTTTCTAACTTTATTGATTTGATTTTTTTCTCTTTGTTTCTTGATGAGTCTGGCTAATGGTTTGTCAATTTTATTTATCCTTTCAAAGAACCAGCTTTTGGCTTTGTTGATTTTTGCTATGGTCTCTTTTGTTTCTTTTGCATTATTTTTGTTATTTAATTTCCTTAAGATTTTGTTCTTCATGAAAAAAGTGACTATAACAGCACTCACCTCACAGGACTGTAAAACAGCTGAACATAATAAAGTACAAAACTCCTACACATATATTTGTAATAAATTAAAATTTAAATAAATTGTGTTCACTATTAATATATTACTGGAAACTATATTAATCTTTCCTACAGAGATCTGAAAAACTTTGAAAATTTATCAGTTATTTATTGATGTTAGTCACTTAAAATTTTTCCTTTAAATATAGTAATTGAATGGGTAATTTAATACAGAAATTCCCTGAATACTCGCTGGAAGAACTGATGCTGAAATTGAAGCTCCAATATATTGGTCACCTGATGTGAACAACCAACTCATTGGATAAGACCCTGATTCTGGGAAGGATTGAAGGCAGGAGAAGAAGGGAGCAATAGAGGATGAGATCACTGATTTAATGGACATGAGTTTGAGCAAACTCCAGTAGATAGTGAAGGACAGGGGAGCCTGGTATGCTGCATTCCATGGGGACATGTAGAGTCGGGCATGACTTAGCAACTAAGCAACAGAATAGTTTTAAGAAAGCAGAATATAAGTGGCCAATTTGTCAAATTAGTAGGATAATTAAAAAAAATTTGTGTGAAAACAGATTATCTGCAAAACAGAATACATCACTTTCCCATTTTCTTTGCTTAATTTTAGCACACTGTCTTTCATATTGTTCCTCCTAAAGCTATCTATTTCTACTTGCAAAATCAATCCTGTAGTTTAGTTCACAATTACTGTAAATGTATAACAAAACTTCACTCTTGTCATTTAAAATTCAAGTAATAAAAAAATGTAGGTAAAACAAAGCCAATTTTTGATTTTCCTTACTTTTCATTGTACCTGAAAAACCCATTTATTGATATTTCTTGCTCACATATTTTGGGCCAAATCTATAAAACAACACTTGACTATGTTTAACGATTTTAACAATTGCAATCATTTATAACTAATTTGACATTTAACATATCAAAATGATTGAAAACAAGCAATACAAAATATACACTGTAAGATTATACAGATTTGTTACAGAATGAAAAGTATACAAAATAAGAAATTCCATTCACCTGGTCACCTCAAAATACTCTTTTCTTTAAATGTAATCACAGAAAAATTTTCTTGTGTACTCTTTCAAACCATTTAAAAATGATGTGCATATGAACATGCAATGCATGGAATCATATATGCATAAAATATACATAAAAAGTGAAAGTGTTAGTTGCTCAGTCGTGTCCATATCCGACTCTTTGTTAGACAAACACCACGGACTGTAGCCTGCCAGGTTCCTCTGTCCATGGAATTTTCCAGGCAAAGATACTGGAGTGAGTAGCCGTCGGCTTCTCCAGGGATCACAACCCAGGGATGGAAACTGGGTCTCCTGCATTACAGGCAGATTCTTTACTGCCTGAGCCACCAAGGAAGTAATATATACATAGGGACAAAGTTATTTTATCTGGATAACACTGAATACATATAAACATACATCTTTATGTTTAATTCATTTAATTACTTGGATTTCTTTTTCTGTCTCTCTTTCTTTCAATATCTGTTAGCACTCATCATTTGTCATGTCTATACTGTACTAAAATTAATTTTATTTAATGCTCTGCTTGATAGATATTGAGATTTCTAATAATTTTTATATTTTGTATTTCGAAGTCATGCTGGAGTTATCTTTCTTACTCATAAATCTGCAAAAAATAATACACTATTTGCAACAATTCAGATACATTTTCTCCACATTGGCAAAAGTAAAATTCTATCTCGTAAGGTTATTAAAAATAATATTCACTGATTTATCAATTAGTCTGCTCAGTTGCTCAGTTGTATATGACTCTTTGTAACCCCCAATGGACTGCAACATGCTAGGCTTCCCTGTCCATCACCAGTACCTGGAGCTTGCTCAAACTCCAGTCCAATGAGTGGGTGATGCCATCCAACTTTCTCATCCTCTGTCATCCCCTTCTCCTGCCTTCAATCTTTCTTAGCATTAGGGTTCTTTTCCAATATGTCATTATGTAGTATGGTCATCATACATCTAGACGGGCACAGGTCTATGCTGATCTTTAGGAGCACTTAGAAGAATGGTACCAATTCAGGAAACTTAAGGACAATGCAGAATATTAATAATCTATAGTACTCTATGCAATACTTAAAACTCTGGAAAGACCTTGTGCCAGGTGGTTTTACTGTTACGATATGTTTGCATGGTGATTGCCCCCAGCAGTACATTCTAATTTGCCTGTGTGACCAGTGGGACATAAAAATTCCACTAGAAATGTTGCTCAAGTTCTACAAAAAAACAAGATTTCTTGTATATATCTTATAGTACAATACAAATTTGACCATATTTTGTGCAACAAGTGTTTCAAGCTCCTGGTTCTCATCTGTGATTTTGTTTTCCTGCTGTACCATATGCTTTCTCTGCATTAAAAATAAAATCTTATGTGAGTAAAATTTGTAGAGTCTTGTGAATCCTTTAAATTATTCAGATATTTGAAAAAGATGCATATGTGTGTGATTTATAATTCATACATTGCCAATATTATATATTATTATTTAATTATAAAATAAATATAAAGCAGAAGCCAGAGAAATAAACTTTCAAGCTAAATCCAAGAATCAGTCTTGTTTTGCTTGGCAGTTGAATTTGTTTAAAATTTAAACTTTGTACTTGAACGTTTTTAAGAATACATGATTGTCCACTTCACCACACACTGAAATTTTTGTAAGTTTAATGCTATCTTGAGTTAATTTTAATAAACATTATTTAGTTGTGCCACTTTTCTAATATTACCTTCAGAACACCTGTATGCTTGTACAATCTTTGCCCGTTTATTGGTTGTTTTATTGTAGTTCACTCCCTAAGATGTGTCTTACTCTTTTGTAACCTCTTTGTGTAGCCCACCATGTTCCTCTGTCCTTGGGATTTCTCAGGCAAGAATACTGGAATTGATTGCCATTTCATTCTCCAAGGAAGCTTCTTGACCAGGAATCAAACCAATGTCTCCTGCATTGCAGGTGGATTCTTTACCTCTGAGCCACCAGGGAAACTCTTATTGATTTATTGATTACTTATTTTTCCAAAATTTTACTTCATATTATTCCTCAAACATCTGCTGATTTAAAATAATAGGTAAATTCCTAGTATTGGTTTTCTCAACTACCTTTCTTACTAAAGTTTTAGTCACTGAGTTGTGTCCAAGTCTTTGTGACTCCATGGACTATAGCCCACCAGGCTCCTCTATCCATGGAATTCTCCAGGCAAGAAAATTCGACTGGATAGCCATTCCCTTCTCTAAGGAAACTTCTCAACCCAGGATCAAACCTGGGTCTTTCACATTGTAGGCAGCTTCCTTATTCTGAGCTACCAGGGAGCTTCTTTTTAACTTTTGACCAAAAGTAGCAGCTGTATCTGAGCTTTACATATGTATTTGGAATGTTTGTCTAAGCTCTCTTCATTTAGTGTGTACAAGTAAGAAATACACTGGAAAATAGAGCCCATTCAGCTACTGAAAGAACTTCATCTTGGAAGACTTCTCAAAATTGCTTTTGTAGAATATTTTTATCTGACATCTATTTCTGCTTTATTGGCTATGCCAAAGCCTTTGAGTATGTGGATCACAATAAACTGTGGAAAATTCTGAGAGAGATGGGAATGCCAGACCACCTGACTTGCCTCTTGAGAAATCTGTATGCAGGTTAGGAAGCAGCAGTTAGAACTGGACATGGAACAACAGACTGGTTCCAAATAGGAAAAAGAGTACATCAAGGCTACATATTGTCACCCTGCATATTTAACTTATTTGCAGAGTACATCATGAGAAATGCTGGGATGGAATCAAGATTTCCAGGAGAAATATCAATAACCTCAGATATGCAGATGACATCACCCTTATTGCAGAAAGTCAAGAAGAACTAAAGAGTCTCTTGATGAAGGTGAAAGAGGAGAGTGAAAAAGTTGGCTTAAAGCTCAACATTCAGAAAATGAAGATCATGGCCTCTGGTCCCATCACTTCATGGCAAATAGATGGGGAAACAGTGGAAACAATGTCAGACTTTATTTGGGGGGCTCCAAAATTACTGCAGATGGTGACTGTAGCCATGAAATTAAAAGATGCTTACTCCTTGGATGGAAAGTTATGACCAACCTAGACAGCATATTGAAAAGCAGAGATATTACTTTGCCAACAAAGGGCCATCTAGTCAAGGCTATGTTTTTCCCAGTGGTCACGTAGGGATGTGGGAGTTGGACTATAAAGAAAGCTGAACACTGAAGAATAGATGCTTTTGAACTATGGTGTTTGAAAAGACTCTTGAGAGTCCTATGGACAGCAAGGAGATCCAACCAGTCCATCCTAAAGGAGATCAGTCCTGAATATACATTGAAAGGATTTGTGCTGAAACTGAAACTCCAATACTTTGGCCACCTGATGCGAAGAGCTGACTCATTTGAAAAGACTCTGATGCTGGGAAAGATTGGGGGCAGGAAGAGAAGGGAACTACAGAGGATCAGATGGTAGGATGGCATCACTGACTCAATGGACATGGGTTTGGGTGAACTCTGGGAGTTGGTGATGGACAGGCTGCAGTTCATGGGGTCACAAAGAGTTGGACATGACTGAGTGACTGAAGTGAACTGAAATACAATAGCCAAGACATGGGAGCAACCCAAATGTCCACTGACAGATGAACAGATAGAGAAGATGTATATTTATACAATGGATATTACTCAGCCATTAAAAAGAATGGAATTGAAACATGTATAATATCATATATGAAATGAATCACCAGTCCAGGTTCGATGAATGATACTGGATGCTTGGGGCTGGTGCACTGGGACGAGCCAGAGGGATGGTACAGGGGAGGGAGGAGGGAGGGGGATTCAGGATGGGGAACATGTGTATACCTGTGATGGATTCATGTTGATGTATGGCAAAAGCAATACAATATTGTAAAGTAATTAACCTCCAATTAAATAAATTTATATTAAAAAAAAATAGCTGCATTCTGGTATATATGAAACAGAAACACATTTCTTATTTTGCTGATGTTGTAGACCATTTGACAAATTGCTGTGACTACCCTCCTTTCTATACTCTTAAGTTGGGTTAAACCTCTTCCACGTTAATTATGGTTTTTGTCAAATGGCTTGTTCCGACTGATGAATCAGTAGCAATTTTGATATAAGGAGAAACTGAAAGTATGTTTGTACATTGGGATTTGCCCCTTCCTACTGCCAACAACTGAATAAATTTGACCTATCTTGGGGATGGAAATGGGAATGCAGTTAGAGAGTGGAATTGACCGTTTCCGAGTCCCAGAAATAACCTCAGCCATCTCAGCTGAATCTCCACATATGTCAAGGATGTCATTTCAGACCATCAGAAACCTACCCAGGCTGGCTCAGACAAAAAGAATTCCCTGGAAAAACCCATTAATTGTAAGAAATAATATTTTTTGTTATTGTTGCGGGCAACTAAATCTTGAGGTGATTTATTACATAAAACAACCTAACTGCAACATCTGGGTATCTTTTTTTTCTCCCCAAATACTGATGTTTCTATTATTCCATATTTCTGTCCACAGAAAAATGTCTAAACTGTAACATGTACTTAATTATGAAGATATACTATTTCTTTGAATTATTGTATAAGTAAATATAATTGATTTTGGACTTTAGGATGTGATGGCTTCAATAATGAATATCCCTTTGCCCTCTTTCCATTAGTAAATCCAGATACAGATACCTGATTTATTAATGATATATGCTTTCTTGAGAATATGGCTTAGATACATGACTTCAAAGAGATTCTTTATACTGTCATCACTTCAACTAAATTCAGTGACCCAAAGAGCTTGCTTTCTCAAGGCAGAATCTGCTCTAGAAAATATGCAAAATAATGAAGAGAAGACGAGAATTTACCTTTTTAGCACTCAGTTCAGTTCAATTCAGTTCAGTTCAGTTCAGTCATTCAGTCATGTCCAACTCTTTCCAGCCCCATGAACTGCAGCATGCCAGGACTCCCTGTCCATCATCAACTCCCAGAGTTCACCCAAACTCATGTCCATTGAATCGGTGATGCCATCCAGCCATCTCATCCTCTGTCATCCCCTTCTCCTCCTGCCTCCAGTCCCTCCCAGCATCAGAGTTTTTACCAATGAGTCAACCTTTCTCATGAGGTGGCCAAAGTACTGGAGTTTCAGCTTTAGCATCATTCCTTCCAAAGAAATCCCAGGGTTGATCTCCTTCAGAATGGACTGGTTGGATCTCCTTGCAGTCCAAGGGACTCTCAAGAGTCTTCTCTAATATCACAGTTCAAAAGCATCAATTCTTCAGTGCTCAGCTTTCCTGACAGTCCAACTCTCACATCCATACATGACCACTAGAAAAACCAATGGACCTTTGCTGGCAAAGTAATGTCTCTGCTTTTGAATATGCTATCTAAGTTGGTCATAACTTTCCTTCCAAGGAGTAAGCGTCTTAATTTCATGGCTGCAATCAAGTAGTATCAAAAATAGGAGGACACACAGGTTTACTTAGCATGGCAATCTTATTATTTCTCCTATATTAATAAATCAGATAACTTATTCTCATAAATTTCTTTTCCTTATTGGAGTCAATTTGTGATTTCCTACCTTCTATATAGCACAAGGAGTAAAATAGATGTTATTCCCATTAACTATCTTGAGATTTAGAAACCCCTGAAACTCTCAAGAGGGAATGTTGGGTACAGGAGACTACAGTTTGTTTCTCAAATCTGGTTCTATTTATCTAAGTTTTTATCAAATTTGTGGGGAATGCAAATATTTTAAGGAACATTTTATGTATTTAGTAAATTAGCTCATATGTTTTCAGGAACATGAGGAAGCTAAAAATAAATAATATAAAATGGTCCCATCACTTCATGACAAATAGATGGGGAAGCAGTGGAAACAGTGGCTGACTTTATTTTGGGGGACTCCAAAATCACTGCAGATGGTGACTGCAGCCATGAAATTAAAAGATGCTTACTCCTTGGAAGAAAAGTTATGATCAACCTAGACAGCATATTAAAAACCAGAGACATTACTTTGCCAACAAAGGTCTGTCTAGTCAAGGCTATGGTTTTTCCAGTAGTCATGTATGGATGTGAGAGTTGTACTACAAAGAAAGCTGAGCACCAAAGAGCTGATGCTTTTGAACTGTGGTGTTGGAGAAGACTCTTGAGAGTCCCCTGGATAGCAAGGAAATCCAACCAGTTCATCCTAAAGGAGATCAATCTTGAATATTCTGCTGCTTGAATATTCCAGACTGCTGCTGAAGCTGAAACTCCAATATTTTGGCCACCTGATGTGAAGCACTGAGTCATGTTAAAAGACCCCAATGCTGGGTAAGGCTGAAGGCACGAAAAGAAGGGGACAACAGAGGATGAGATGGTTGGATGGCATCACTGACTTGATGTACATGAGTTTGGGTAAACTCCAGGAGTTGGTGATAGACAGGGAAGCCTGGTATGCTCCTGTCCATGGGGTCGCAAAGAGTCGGACACAACTGAGCGACTGAACTGAACTGAATATAAAATGAATATTCTATTACTTTGCTTTCCTTATTATCCTCTATATATATTTCACTTCCTCATTCCACAATCATTTTTGGAATCATCTTCAACAACAACAACAAGATTGATGATTTATATGTTACGTTTTTGTTATGAATAGTGCCTTAATTATAATTGAAGTTCAGAGATAACTTTTTTAATGAACATATTGTATAAAATGTTTTAGGATCAATTTTAATATGATTTATAAATGTTTCCTCATGATTATATCCATATACATTCTATTTTGATACTGTAAAATTATAAATTAAAAATCTTATATAAATTCATTGTGGTTATATAAGAAATATCTTAAATAAAGTTTTATTTATGATAATTTTTATATATGTAACAGAGATATTCAAATATTAATTTTGCAGGGTTCAAAAAAGAAATATTTCAATAAGTATTATGTTAATTTATTAGTCAAGGAAGCTTATGTTAAACACAAATGACTACACTATGACATAATTTATAAATCAACAATGTCTTTCCTTTCATTTTTTAAAATTTGTATTTTCATATTACAAGATGTCTAAACTATGGAAGTGTCCATAGAGACTGTAATTCACTAATGCATTCAGTTGCTGGAAACCCAAACATAAGTTTTTACTTTAAATGCAGCTGGTGTAATAATCAGCATAATCACAGTTTTTAAATTGGATGTGGACATTTTGCAAAACCAAAAAATAATTGTTCCTGCAATACTCTTCTGTTTGATTTTTTTGTTCTTAGTCCAAAACTCTTGGAACTACATTGCTTTAACTTGTTCCAACTTGGTTGGAATAAGTTGTTTCTGTTATTTTAAATATAACAATTCTCATTAGTTAACTCTGCTTTTTTATACTAACGCTTGTTTATAAAATCCATGTATATAATAATAATCAATGTTATATATTTGCCAACTTACATTGTTTTCTTAATGCTAAACTTTCAACATGTTCAAAAATCACCATCTGTTTATTACAATTTTTGATAATGATTTGGACTAAAATCCACACAATTATTCCAAAAATCTGGTAGCTGACAATTAAAAATCATCATTGCTATTAATATTTTTAAATGACTGAACTACATAATTAAAAAACATCATGTTATAGATGAGGTAAGATGAAAAGCAACAATTTCCTACCCTAGCACTCCCACAGCCATTTCACTCATTAAAAGCAGAAACTGAATTATTTCTGTTTTGGGTGTCTTGTGGTAAACTCCATAACTCTAAATTGCTTAATAAAAGTTTCTTGATATACTAACTTTAGACCAAAATTGCATTGCCTCAGTAATATTGACATTTTTCATGGGTAATTCTTCATTGTGCTTTGTTGTTCAGTGTGTCTGACTCTTTGTGACCCCATAGACTGTAGCCTGCAAGGCTCCTCTGTCCACGGGTATTCTCCAGGCAAGAAAACTGATGTGGGTTGCCATGTCCTCCTTCAAGGGATCTTCCCAACCCAGGGATCAAACCCAGGTCTCCTGCATTGCAGGCAGATTCTTTATTTATGAGCCATCATAGGAGCCCAAGAATACTGAAGTGGGTAAACTATCCCTTCTCCAAGGGAACTTCCCGATCCAGGAATCAAACCAGGGTCAACTACATTGCAGGCAGATTCTTTACCGGTTGAGCTATCAGGAAATTCTTCACTGCAGATATTACAGAGCTCTATAGGATGTCTGGCAGCATCTGACATTTCTGATCTCTCTCCACTCATTGCCTGGATCAGGTTTTTCCCTGCACACACACACACACACACACACACACACACACACACACACATCCTCTCTACACCCTATACCCCCAAGTAATGACAGTCAAAAGTGGCTCAAGATATTGCCCAATATCCTGTTGGGAACAAAATAACCTCTATGGAAAATCACTGATTAGACATTGTATATCAATACCCCATTCTGAAAATTAAAATTTCAAATCCTCAAAATATTACTAAGTCACCTTTCCTGTTTTAAAAATGTTTGAGTTTTATTATTAGTAAATACTTTTTTACTACCTTTGTAAGTTTTAATAATATCTGTAAGTTTCCATTTGTTGATCCATTTATTTAAAATATTATTTATAGATTTCTCAGCATGGGTAACCCTAATACTTCTATGAACTTATTCAACTATCCTTTGTTCTAGCCCACTTACCTATATCTCAATTGTATGTTTGCTTTTAAATTATCAAGATAAACCACATTCACTCTCTGCTCAGTATCTTTGTTTAATCATATTGCCACAGAGCTACAAAACCAGATATTTAAAGGGTTGAGGTCCATGACAAAAACAAATGTAGTGGTTATATGGGAAATCTCCCTTCCTCTCAATATTGATGTGAACCTAAAACTTCTCTAGAAAATTAAATTCCTAAAAAAGAAAACAAAAAACAAAACAGAAAAGAAGATAAATATCCAACTCAAGGGGCAAAAACTCCAAACAACCAAAATATAACAAATACAGAGTAAAACCAAAGAAAATAGAAGGAATGAACTAAAAAAAAAGGAGATCTAAAAATTAGTAAAATAGAAAATAAACATAGGAGAGGAGCTATCCCACATTGAAGGTCAGGAAGGCGGCGGTAAGGACATACCCCTCGTTCAAGGTAAGAAACAGCAGCTGTGCTTTGCTGGAGCAGCTGTGAAAAGATACCCCACACTCAAGGTAAGAGAAACCCAAGTAAGATGGTAGGTGTTGCAAGAGGGCAGACACACTGAAACCATACTCGCAGAAAACTAGTAAACTAGTCAATCTAATCACACTAGGACCACAGCCTTGTCTAACTCAATGAAACCAAGCCATGCCTGCGGGGCAACCCAAGATGGGTGGGTCATGGTGGAGAGGGCTGACAGAACATGGTCCACTGGAGAAGATAATGGCAAGCCACTTCAGTATTCTTGCCTTGAGAACCCCATGAACAGCATTAAGAGGCAAAATGATAGTGTACTGAAAGAGGAGCTCTGCAGGTCAGTAGGTACCCAATATGCTACTGGAGATCAGTGGAGAAATAACTCCAGAAAGAATAAAGGGATGGAGCCAAAGAAAAACAATACCCAGTTGTGCATGGGACTGGTGATAGAAGCAAGATCCTATGCTGTAAAAAAGCAATATTGCATAGGAACCTGGAATGTCAGGTCCATGAATCAAGGCAAGTTGGAAGTGGTCAAGCAAGAGATGGCAAGGGTGAATGTCGACATTCTAGGAATCAGCGAACTAAAATGGACTGGAATGGGTGAATGTAACTCAGATGACCATTATATCTACTACTACAGGCAAGAATCCCTCAGAAGAAATGGAGTAGCCATCATGATCAACAAGAGAGTCCAAATGCAGTCCTTGGATGCAATCTCAAAAATGACAGAATGATCTCTGTTCGTTTCAAAGGCAAACCATTCAATATCACAGTTATCCAAGTCTATGCCCCAACCAATAATACTGAAGAAGCCGAAGTTGAACAGTTTTATGAAGACCTACAAGACCTTTTAGAACTAACACCCAAAAAAGATGTCCTTTTCATTATAGGGGACTGGAATGTTAAAGTAGGAAGTCAAGAAACACCTGGAGTAACAGGCAAATTTGGCCTTGGAATGTGAAATGAACCAGGGCAAAGACTAATAGAGTTTTGCCAAGAAAATGCACTGGTCATAGCAAACACCCTCTTCCAACAACACAAGAGAAGATGCTACACATGGCCATCACCAGATGGTCAACACCAAAATCAGATTGATTATATTCTATGCAGCCAAAGATGGAGAAGCTCTATACAATCAACAAAAACAACACCAGGAGCTGACTGTGGTTCAGATCATGAACTCTTTATTGCCAAATTCAAACTGAAATTGAAGAGAGTAGGGAAAACCACTAGACCATTCAGGTATGACCTAAATCAAATCACTTATGATTATACAGTGGAAGTGAGAAATAGATTTAAGGGCCTAGATCTGATAGAGTGCCTGATGAACTATGGAATGAGGTTCGTGACATTGTACGGGAGACAGGGATCAAGACCACCTCCATGGAAAAGAAATACAAAAAAGCAAAATGACTGTCTGGGGAGGCTTTACAAATAGCTGTGAGAAGAAGAGAGGCGAAAAGCAAAGGAGAAAAGGAAAGATATAAGCATCTGAATGCAGAGTTCCAAAGAATAGCAAGAAGAGATAAGAAAGCCTTCTTCACCGATCAATGCAAAGAAATAGAGGGAAAAGAACAGAATGGGAAAGACTAGAGATCTCTTCAAGAAAATTAGAGATACCAAGGGAACATTTCATGCAAAGATGGGCTTGATAAAGAACAGAAATTGTATGGACCTAACAGAAGCAGAAGGTATTAAGAAGAGGTGGCAAGAATACACGGAAGAACTATACAAAAAGATCTTCATGACCCAGATAATCATGATGATGTGATCACTCATCTAGAGCCAGACATCTTGGAATGTGAAGTCAAGTGGGCCTTGGAAAGCATCACTACAAACAAAACTAGTGGAGGTGATGGAATTCCAGTGGTGCTGTTTCAAATCCTGAAAGATGATGCTATGAAAGTGCTGCACTCAATATGCCAGAAAATTTGGAAAACTCAGCAGTGGCCACAGGACTGGAAAAGGTCAGTTTTTATTCCAATTCCAAAGAAAGGCAATGCCAAAGAATGCTCAAACTACCACACAATAGCACTCATCTCACATGCTAGTAAAGTAATGTTCAAAATTCTCCAAGGCAGGCTTCAGCAATACGTGAACCATGAACTTTCTGATGTTCAAGCTGGTTTTTGAAAAGGCAGAGGAACCAGAGGTCAAATTGCCAACATCTGCTTGATCATGGAAAAAGCAAGAGAATTCCAGAAAAAACATCTATTTCTGCTTTATTGACTATGCCAAAGCCTTTCACTGTGTGGATCACAAGAAACTGTGGAAAATTCTGAGAGAGATGGGAATACCAGATCACCTGACCTGCCTCTTGAGAAATCTGTATGCAGGTCAGGAAGCAACAGTTAGAACTGGACATGGAAAACAGACTGGTTCCAAATAGGAAAGGGAGTGCGTCAAGGCTGTATATTGTCACCCTGCTTATTAAATTATATGCAGAGTACATCATGAGAAACGCTGGGCTGGGAGAAACACAAGCTGGATATAAGACTGCCGGGAGAAATATCAGTAACCTCAGATACGCAGATGACACCACCCTTATGGCAGAAAGTGAAGAGGAGCTAAAGGGCCTCTTGATGAAAGTGAAAGAGGAGAGTGAAAAAGTTGGCTTAAAGCTCAACATTCAGAAAATGAAGATCATGGCCTCTGGTCCCATCACTTCATGGGAAATAAATGGGGAAACAGTGGAAACAGTGTCAGACTTTATTTTGGGGGGCTCCAAAATCACTGCAGATGGTGACTGCAGCCATGAAATTAGAAGATGCTTACTTCTTGGAAAAAAGTTATGACCAACCTAGATAGCGTATTCAAAAGCAGAGACATTACTTTGCCAACTAAAGTCCGTCTAGTCAAGGCTATGGTTTTTCCTGCGGTCATGTATGGATGTGAGAGTTGGACTGTGAAGAAGGCTGAGCACTGAAGAACTGATGCTTTTGAACTGTAGTGTTGGAGAAGACTCTTGAGAGTCCCTTGGACTGCAAGGAGATCCAACCAGTCCATTCTGAAGGAGATCAATCCTGGGATTTCTTTGGAAGGAATGATGCTGAAGCTGAAACTCTAGTACTTTGGCCACCTCATTGGAAGAGTTGACTCATTGGAAAAGACTCTGATGCTGGGAGGGATTGGGGGCAAGAGGAGAAGGGGACGACCGAGGATGAAATGGCTGGATGGCATCACGGACTCAATGGACGTGAGTCTGAGTAAACTCTGAGAGATGGTGATGAACAGGGAGGCCTGGCATGCTGCAATTCATGGGGTCGCAAAGAGTCGGACATGCCTGAGCGACTGAACTGAACTGAACTGAACTGAGTGGACAAAATATAAATGGACACTAATTTAGCATAACTGTAAATAATGATGGATTGCCTACTGTGTGACCAGTGACCAATGCTGAGACTCTCATATCCAAATGAATATTTTTTTAAAATATTCTACAGACTAATAAAAGAGTTAATATCAGTTTGGGCTTCCAGTTTGGACAATAATCTTTTATTTCTACTGCCTTAAACACAATAACTTTTATTTGGATTATTGCGGGGACCAGTGGTAAAGAATCTGCCTGCTAATGCAGGAGATATAAGAGATGCATTTTCGATCCCTGGGTTGGGAAGATTCCCTGCAGGAGGGCATGACAACCCACTCCAGTACTCTTGCCTGGAGAATCCTATGGACAGAGGAGCCTGGCAGGCTATAGCCCACAGGGTCACACAGAGTCAGACACAGCAGAAGTGACTTAGCAAGTAGTATTTACTTGTGATCATTCTTTTTATTTCTCTATGTTCCTATGATTTCATTTCCTAATTTTAAAAATAAATTAAATAAATCCTAAATTGATCATTCTTTTAGCTGTTCCCCTGAATAACTGAGCATAAACAGAGGGCATATTTTTAATTACTTTAATTGGGGAATATAACTGCAAAGATCAGGGCTAAAAAGAATGATGTGGGAAAGGGTGTAGAGATCTATAAGGAAAAGTGTTTAGGGGTTGCAAATTGCTCCTGAGTTGTCAATGCCCTTAGTCTTTTCTCAGAGGGGCTATTTAAACTGCAGTTCAGCACCTTCACTTGAGGCAAAACAAGGAAAATCCCTCCACCAGCTACCAACTCACAGAGTCAAAGGTGAGGCTTAGAGGATATTAAGGCCCCAACAGTTGTAAGATACACAAACACAAATACAGAGTTGTCTGTGATGGGGTAACAGGCAACCTCTGGGGGAGGAGATAAGAGGTGTGGGTGTCATTCTGAGGAAAGAAGCTGTCAGGTTATGTACCTGTGGATTTACTTAGAGCCTACAAATATCATTGACTCAGCAGCAAATGGAACAAAAGAAATTTGTGTGATCAGTGTCTGGTACAGAGGTCAAATTACTTATGCTTTTTGTGCACCAGTTCTTAAAGCAATGTCATATTTCAGTTTTTTACTTGTATCATGATTCTATTTTACAAATACCTTTCCTTCGGAGACCCTAATTATTTTTACTGAGTGATTAAGTGTGTTTTTATTGAAGTGTTAGAAAGTCCGGGCATTTCATCTTTGTTATGTGAAGTTTTTCTTTTCTTCCTGAAGACATTTTTTTTTTCAGATCTTACTGTCTCACTATCTAATTTGACATAATAGCTTTTTAAGTAAAATAGTATTCTTGTTCATTTCCAACTTTTTAAAATCCTAAACTTCCCCTCTTTTGGTGTGAATGTTAATAATGTTGGACTGCAATTACATTTACTTTTCTCAACAAGGATGAATGAAAACCATCTTTTTGAATCATTTTATCTATAAAAGTCATTAAATTATACATGTAACTGTATTAAGAGAATATTTGACTAATGTAGCAGAATTTAAAAATATATTGTCTTCCAATTCCACAATGATTCTTTCCTAGCATCTTTCAGCAACTAGTTTTGATGATGAAAAGTATGGTATTAGTATGACTTCCTTGACTTTATTTTGTGATCTCTTTCCCTGTCTCTATGTCTGTCTGTCTCTCTCACACATATAAATGTACATGCATCTTTTAAATTTCAGGCTCCCAGACATTTATTTTATCTAATTCTAAGCCATTTTGTTTCCTTCAGTTATGAATATTTTTATGACATAATTAGTTCAGAGATTTTATCTTATCTAGTATGTTCTCTCAGAACCTCTTATTCTCAAATACTGAGCCATCTGGATTTACCATCTTTTAACTATTTTAAATTCACTATATGTGAAATGATATTATATGTATACATGTGTGTATGTATGCACACATATGCATATAGATTCTGGTTTAATAACATCATTAAAAGTTTAAATGGCAAGTCAAGTTATTGATTAATCAAACAGATCTATTTTAATGAATATTATTAAAATATCAGTTTTATTGTTGAAAGCATTGGTTATGCTTACATACTTATATTAGAGTAATATAAAAAAATTAATCAATGGAAACCTCAACTAGAGTTGAAACTGGATACAGGACTTCTCACATTCTCTGACAATTGCACAGCCCAACAGGAAGAAAGACTACACTCCTTTCCTGAAAAGGACTCAATCAGTGAAAGCCATGGCTCCTTATTTGCTTAGAGCCCTCCCCAACTTATTTTCCTCTCTGTAAAGCATTCTCCTCTCATTGTTGTGGCTGGATTTGCAAGTGGCTTACCCTGGTTGCAGAATCCAAATAGATTGCATTTCTCTGTTAATTCCAAATAAACTCTAATCTTTGCTGAAGAATGATCTGGCTCTTTAATTAAGATCAGCATTTTGTTGGCCCATGGAGGGACCAGAAAGGAAACCTGAGGGCTCCAGGAGTGACCAAAGCAAACAGGCACAGTAACCACAATTGAGCCCATAGTTGCTCACTGCTTTCCTAAGCTACCTCTTTCTCCTGGATGCAAGCTCACACTCCTTTTTGCATTTAAAGCTCTCCAGGTTTTATTTGGTGGGTAGGGCTTCCCTTGTAGCTCAGTCAGTAAAGAATATGCCTGCAGTACAGGAGACCCGGTTTCAATATCCTTGGGTTGGGAAGATCCCTTGGAAAGGAAATGACAACCCACTCTAGTATCCTTGCCTGGAAAATCTCATGGACAAAGGAGCCTGGTGGGCTGCAGTCCATGGGGTCACAAAGAGTCGGGCACGACTGAGCAACTAACACGGACTTACATAGATGGTAATTGACCTGCAGTGCAGGAGGTCTGGGTTTGATTGTTGGGTCAGGAAGATCCCTTGGAGAAGGGAATGGCAACCCACTCCAGTATTCTTGCCTAGAGAATTCCATGGACAGAGGATCCTGACAAGGTACAGTCCATGGGATCTCAGAGATGAACACTGAGCGACAAACAATTGCACTTTCAGGCTTTATTCGGGATCTATTTAAAAGTTCGTATTTAAAAGTTCGTCTTTCTGTTTAAGATCTTGTTCTCTGTGCACATAGTCATTTGGCAGCTTAATCTGATTTTAATATCAGAATATTCCACTGAAATCAGCTAGCCTTTGGCCCATTCCCCTCAGAGCAGGGGTTTCCTCTCCTGAAATTGGCTAACTTTCAACTCATCCTTTTAGAAATAAGGTTTGTTTCTTGGAAACAGTGCCAAATTTTTCAGTTTTTGTCTGTTCCTTTGGAAGGGCTGCCCTCTGGAGACTGGGGGAAAAAAATTAGCCTAGCTTTTCAGAAAGGAGGCTGTCTTCTTAGCACTGGAGGACTGGACAGGATTCTTTTGCAAGCTGTTTGAATTCAGCAGTTTGTGTTGAAGTTGCTCAAACCCTTTGAAAATTGCTCTTTATTATGGAGAAAACACTGTTAGGAAATAGGATCCTGGTTATCTAAGCGTTTTGAGGGTGCTGCTGCTGGTGGTGAAGAACCCACCTGCCAATGCAGGCTTACGGAAGAAACATGTGTTCGATCTCTGGGTTGGGAAAATACCTGAAGGAGGTCATGTCAACCCATTCTGGTATTCTTGCCTGGAGAATCCCATGGACAGAGGAGCCTGGTGGGTTGCAGTCCACAGGGTTGCAAAGAGCTGGACATGACTGAAGCCAGTTAGCAACCATGTAAGCCCTGCATCAGAGATTCCAGTCAATTTTATGTTTAAGGACTCAGGTCTTTCCTTCTGTGTAGTTTTAACCAAATCAATTGACCTGAACTAAGTGTCAGACTTAATTTTGGGGGGCTCCAAAATCACTGCAGATGGTGACTGCAGCCATGAAATTAAAAGACGCTTACTCCTTCGAAGAAAAGTTATGACCAACCTAGATAGCATATTCAAAAGCAGAGACATGACTTTGCCAACAAACGTCCATCTAGTCAAGGCTATGGTTTTTCCTGTGGTCATGTATGGATGTGAGAGTTGGACTGTGGTGTTGGAGAAGACTCTTGAGAGTCTCTTGGACTGCAAGGAGATCCAACCAGTCCATTCTAAAGGAGATCAGTCCTACATGTTCTTTGGAAGGACTGATGCTAAAGTTGAAACTCTAGTACTTTGGCCACCTCATGCAACGAGTTGACTCATTGGAAAAGACTCTGATGCTGGGAGGGATTGTGGGCAGGAGAAGAAGGGGACGACCGAGGATGAGATGGCTGGATGGCATCACCGAGTCAATGAACATGAGTTTGAGTGAACTCCAGGAGTTGGTGATGGACAGGGAGGACTGGCGTGCTGTGATTCATGGGGTTGCAAAGAGTTAGATACAACTGAGTGACTGAACTGAACTGAACTGAAGGCAACAAAAAATATTAATGACCAGTCTGAGGAACTATTGAAAGCTCCAAACTTAATTTCCTTACAATCAAATTGGACTGCAATAGCTCAGAAGCTTCTAAAAATGGTGGAATGCTTATTTCAATTGGCATTTTGAGGCTTCCAAATGATTCTCAGAAGTCTAAAATTGCCTTCTGCAAAGAAATAAAGATAAAGAATTTAAATTAACAAAGGTAAAGAAAGAATGATAGAAAGATAAAAATACTCTTGAAGGCGATCTTGGCTTCTTTGTCTCATGCTAATTCTTTCACCAAAATTCCCTTTCTCTGAAACTCTCTCCATTACCTTTTCTTCTGAACTTATCAGAATCGGCCCCTTTGAAATTAAACCTTCTGCGGATCTAGAGGTTAAACCCTTAATCTGTACTACCTGGAGTAAAACTTTAAATGCAAGGCAGGGTTAAAAACTTTTCCAAAATAATCAAAGATCCTCACAAATTTGGTGAGGAATTTACTATAGTCACTCAAATTTATCAACCTGGTTTCTCTAACTTATACCAGCTAGTTCATGAAGGCCAGGTCCAGTATTTGATGAAAGCTGCTAATAGAGAAAATCCTAAAAGGTCTCTAGATTTACAGCTGGGAGAACATCATGCTGACCTATTAAAATATTATGAGGTAACTTCAAAGAGCAAGTCCTAAGGCTGTTCCAAAACTTGTTGATTGGAAAAAAATCCAGCCTTGCACAGTGAAATCTGATGAATCAGTTCATGATTATTACAACTGACTTTGGCTTTTTTAAAAGAAAATTTTGGTCTTCCTTCAGATGTCAATCCAACCTGGATAGCACTTAACTCTGTTTATTCATGGGCTGAAACAGCATCTTTCCCTTCTATAAAGAGGTCAGGATAGAATGCTAAACTATGTCCACTCCATATTTACCAAACCAGCTCTCTACTAGTCAAGTCACCTAAAAGGAAAACCACCAAATTCTTGATTTTCAACTCTCCTGAAAAAAGGCTCTTAAATTAACCCAAACCCTTCAATTTTCTGAAATTTTTGCAAAGATCCAGGGTACTGGAAAAGAGATTGTTACAAGCATTTTAGCCTTCTAACCAGCCTCTCCAATGTCCTCTCCAAGTTTCAGTGATGGAGATTCAATAAACTCTCCCTTGGGAATCTCCCTAATTCTCCTTCTTAATTGACATGGAAAAACATTTCTACAAAATGGGGATGAAATTCTTCCATCCCTAATTGATACTGGAACCACACTTGTTGTGCCTATCTTTGTTGTTATAAAGCAGCCAAAAAAACTAAAATTTCAGATAATGGGGATCTCTATGGTGTGGACCTAACAGAAGCAAAAGGTATTAAGAAGAGGTGGCAGGAATACACAGAAGAACTGTACAAAAAGATCTACACAACCCAGATAATCATGATGATGTGATTACTAATCTAGAGCCAGACATCTTGGAATGTGAAGTCAAGTAGGTCTTAGAAAGCATCACTACGAACAAAGCTAGTGGAGGTGATGGAATTCCAGTTGAGTTATTTCATATCCTGAAAGATGATGCTGTGAAAGAGCTGCACTCAATATGCCAGCATATTTGGAAAACTCAGCAGTGGCCACAGGACTGGAAAAGGTCAGTTTTCATTCCAATTCCAAAGAAAGGCAACGCCAAAGAATGCTCAAACTACTACACAATTGCACTCATCTCACATGCTAGTAAGGTAATGCTCAAAATCTCCAAGCTAGGCTTCAGCAATATGTGAACTGTGAACTCCCTGATGTTCAAGCTAGTTTTAGTAAAGGCAGAGGAATCAGAGGTCAAATTGCCAACATCCACTGGATCATGGAAAAAGCAAGAGAGTTCCAGAAAAACATCCATTTCTGCTTTATTGACTATGCCAAAGCCTTTCACTGTGTTGATCACAATAAACTTTGGAAAATTCTGAAAGAGATCGGAATACCAGACCACCTAACCTGCCTCTTGAGAAATCTGTATGCAGGTCAGGAAGCAACAGTTAGACCTGGACATGGAACAACAGACTGGTGCCAGATAGGAAAAGGAGTACTTCAAGGCTGTATATTGTCACACAGCTTATTTAACTTCTATGCAGAGTACATCATGAAAAATGCTGGAATGGAAGAAACAGAAGCTGGAATCAAGATTGCCAGGAGAAATATCAATAACCTCAGATATGCAGATGACACCACCCTTATGGCAGAAAGTGAAGAGGAACTAAAAAACCTCTTGATAAAAGTGAAAGAGGAGAGTGAAAAAGTTGGCTGAAAGCTCAACATTCAGAAAACGAAGATCATGGCATCCGGTCCCATCACTTCATAGGAAATAGATGGGGAAACAGTGGAAACAGTGTCAGACTTTATTTTGGGGGCTCCAAAATCACTGCAGATGGTGACTGCAGCCATGAAATTAGAAGACACTTCCTCCTTGGAAGAAAAGTTATGACCAACCTAGATAGTATATTCAAAAGCAGAGACATTACTTTGCCTACTAAGGTCCGTCTAGTCAAGGCCATGGTTTTTCCTGTGGTCATGTATGGATGTGAAAGTTGGACCATGAAGAAGGCAGAGCACTGAATAATTGATGCTTTTGAACTGTGGTGTTGGAGAGGACTCTTGAGAGTCCCTTGGATTGCAAGGAGATCCAACTAGCAGTGAGAAACTTAGAAACCAAGGGTGGATGTTTGTCCAGGACCTCCCTTCAATAAACAACAATGTTATTCCTCCATAGTGAAGTGAAGTGAAGTGAAGTTGCTCAGTCGTGTCCGACTCTTTGCGACCCTGTGGACTGTAGCCCTCCAGGCTCCTCTGTCCAAGGGATTCTCCAGGCAAGAATACTGGAGTGGGTTGCCATTTCCTCCATACTGTGATATTTCTAACCCTTATATGTTTTTAGCATCCATACCCACCAGAAATCGATTCTTGTAATTTATTTATGCAGTGCCTTCTTTAGCATTCCAGTTGATGAAGCTAGTCAATGCATTTTTGCCTTGACTTTGTTGTTCAGTTTCTCAGTCTTGTCTGACTCTTTGTGACCCTGTGGACTTGCCTTGACTTGGCAAGAAAAATAATTTACCCGAATAGTAATGCACCAGGGTTTTACTGATAATCTTTCTTATTTCTCATAAATCCTGAAGGGTGATCTGGATGAATTAAGTTCCCCACAGGTTCTGTTTTGTTGTGATATGTGGATGATTTGCTTCTTCTCTCTCCTTCTCAAGCTTCCTCACAGGAAAAATAGACAACTTTCAGCTGCTAAAACTTTTAACCTTAAAAAGACACAAGTTCACCAAAGAAAAACTGCAGTTTGCCCAAACCCAGGTTAAATATTAAGGGCATCTGATATCAGAACTAGAATTACATCTAGATCAAGATGGACTCTAGTGTCCTAAGTTTCTCAAAACTTAAAACAGTGCTAACCGGGAGGGTTTCCAAGGTTTGTCAGTTACTGATGAAATCTGATTCTAAATGTATCTCTTATGGCCAAACCTCTCTATGGTTTACTCAACTGTAATACCCATGGCCCAATTTTATGGGAAGAATTAGATATCACAGCCTTCAAGGCCTTAAAGAAAAGTTAGATGAACCCACCTGCCCTTGGGAACCACTGTTATCAAATGCTCTCTTTTCTTTCTCCTATTTGAAAAGGAACTGGATGTCCTTATGTTACTCACCCTAAAACACAAGACAAAATAGTTGAATTCATAAAATTAAAGAGTGGAAGAGTGGTTGCCAGTGCCTGGGAGAGGACAGGGAAACTAGAAGACTTTATTGTGTACTTATACTCTATTGTGCATTTATAAATTCAGAGGCTGTATCTCATGATAAATATTCTTCCTATAATTAAAAAACTGATGGAAGAGCTAACAAAATGTGAATGGGATTTGAGTAATACATGATACCAATGTTAATTTCCAATATAATGTAATGTGTAGATATTAATTTCCTGAATCTATAATTGTTTTGTGGTTATGAGGAATGATGTTCATGATTGTAGAAATCATATTCTAAAGCATAAGAGGATGACTGCATGCCATCAATGAAGTTACAAAAGACTCAGGGCAAAATTTTTGTTATACTGTACTTACAACCTTTTAAAAATGTGAGATTGCTTTTTAAAATCTATGAAAACTCTATGCCCAATTATAAGTGCTACTTACTAGACATGATAAACTGGATACCATCACCAGTGCATTAACTTAATAACTTGTATGTTAAGACCTCAGAATAAAGTTGTTCTTTTGTTTACTAAAAACAAAAAATAAAGAGCTGATTTTCTAAAAGAAGTTTGGTATTCATTTGCTGTTTTGTTTATAGTTCTGTCTCCCTGGTGGTTTTGTGGCTAAGTCAGACTGACTCTTGCGACCCCCTGGACTGTCGCCTGCCAGGGTCCTCTGTCCGTGGGATTCTTCAAGCAAGAATACTGGCATAAGTTGCCATTTCCTTCACCAGTTTCCCTGGTGGGCCTTTTCTATTATGATTATATTTTAACTTCACTTTTTTTTTCTTTTTCCTGCTGTGCTCTTTCTGAGATCCTAGTTCCCTGACCCAGAATCAAATCTGAACTCCCTACAGTAGAAGCATAGAATCTTAACTACTGGACCTCCAGGGAAGGCGAGATAACTGATATCAGTAAACTGATAGTTTACTCTGGGGAATAAGTAATTATAGCTTAATTCTGAGTCACCAATCTACACAATAGTATCCCCAGTATTCCCTAGGCAGTTTATTAATATTCGCTGGAGATTATTTCTCATGTTTCTTCCTGGTCTTAATCTCTTGATATGTACTCTCCATAATGGAGTGAAAGAGACAAATTTAAGTGCTCACTAGTACAAAGAATTCATAGCTAGACTTTAGTTAATGAAGCTACTTTCAGCCGCAGTTTCCCACTGTTCCCATGTGTATATCATGTTTGGAAATTCTCTCATGTTCTGCCTGGAGAACTGACTCCCACTTTCTAAGCAGTCTGATATTGAATCTATTTTAGAAATATGCTCTTTTTTTTTCCTGTTTCATTAGTAAACTCACTTCCAACTGCTCTATTCATTTTTTTTTTAAAAGTTAAAATCTTTCTCTGATCTCTCTCCCTCCATAATCTTAGATTTTGTGGGCTTATACTCTGTTGTATCATAGTATTTTCATTTTAATAAGTTATCACGGGGGAGGAGGAAGGAAAATATGCATGCTTGTTTTGCCAGCTTCGTGGTGAATCAAATAAACCAAAAAGGTACTGAAAACTGACTTTGGAAAATCTTCATAATGATGTCAGTAAGAAGAGTCACGTTTCTTGCCTTTAAGAAAAAAATACTGCAAGATTTGCTAGAATCTGTACTATTTTTAAAAGCTTTGTTATCTTCAGTTATATTGAAAATACAATTTGGATGTTTAAACTGGAATCTCTGAGCTAAAATTGCCTAATCTTTTTCTTGGTATACTTAGTGAACAGAAATCAATGATGATAAAAGGAAATTAGCTAATTTGACAGCAACATTAAAGCATATATATATAAAATCAAAGACCAGTGACATTGGATATGAGTAATGAATTTGATGAGGCCAGTACACACATCCCATGATGTTTTGTGCAAGAAGCTATTCCTGATGGCTTGTTTATGGACTGTAGATTCAGAAAAGTGAATAAGACATACCATTATCATTTAGTTTCATTCTACTATGCTGCAGTTCTATTCATGATAATTTAAAAATCAGACAGTTAATTTAGAGTGTATTGCAATTCATCTTCGTTGCATCTGTTCTTTCCATCTTTTCATTATTTTTGATAAAGTACTATCATACTTATACTATAGTTGTTACTCTAAGTTTTCTATTTAAGGGACAAATCATGTATTTAAAAACATGTACTTTTAATAGTAGTGATGAAAGTGAGCACCCTTGTCTTGTTCCTGACTTTAGGGGAAATGTTTTCAATTTTTCACCATTGAGGATAATGTTTGCTGTGGGTTTGCCATATATAGCTTTTATTATGTTTAGGTATGTTACTTCTATTACTGCTTTCTGGAGAGTTTTTTTTTTTTATCATAAATGGATGTTGAATTTTGTCAAAGGCTTTCTCTACATCTATTGAGATAATCATATGGCTTTTATTTTTCAGTTTGTTAATGTGGTGTACTACATTGATTGATTTGCAGATATTGAAGAATCCTTGCATCCCTGGGATAAAGCTCACTTGGTCATGGTGTATGATCTTTTAATGTGCTGCTGGATTCTGTTTAATGTGCTGCTGGATTCTGATTGCTAGAATTTTGTTAAGGATTTTTGCATCTATGTTCATCAGTAATATTGGCCTGTAGTTTTCTTTTTTGTGGCATTTTTGTCAGGTTTTGGTATTAGGGTGATGGTGGCCTCATAGAATGAGTTTGGAAGTTTACTTTCCTCTGCAATTTTTGAAACAGTTTGAGTAGGATAGGTGTTAGCTCTTCCCGAAATTTTTGGTAGAATTCAGCTGTGAAGCCTTCTGGACCTGGGCTTTTGTTTGCTGGAAGATTTCTGATTACAGTTTCAATTTCCATGCTTGTGATGGGTCTGTTAAGATTTTCTATTTCTTCCAGGTTCAGTTTTGGAAAGTTGTACTGTTCTAAGAATCTGTCCATTTCTTCCAAGTTGTCCATTTTATTGGCATATAATTGCTGGTAGTAGTCTCTTATGATCCTTTTTATTTCTGTGTTGTCTGTTGTGATCTCTCCATTTTCGTTTCTAATTTTACTGATTTGATTTTTTTTCTCTTTGTGTCTTGATGAGTCTGGCTAATGATTTGTCAGTTTTATTTATCCTTTCAAAGAACCAGCGTTTGGCTCTGTTGATTTTTGCTATGGTCTCTTTTGTTTCTTTAGCATTTATTTCTGCCCTAATTTTTAGGATTTCTTTCCTTCTACTAACCCTGGGGTTCTCCATTTCTTCCTTTTCTAGTTGCTTTAGATGTAGAAGAGAAGTGAAGTGAAGTGAAATGAAGTCACTCAATCGTGTCCAACTCTTTGTAACCCCATGGACTGTAACTTGCCAGGCTCCCCAGTGCATGGGGTTTTCCATGCCAGGCTCCTCAGTGCATGGGGTTTTCCAGGCAAGAGTACTGGAGTGGGTTGCCATTTAAGTTAGGTTATTTATTTGACTTTTTTCTTATTTCTTGAGATATGCCTGTATTGCTATGAACTTTCCCCTTAGCACTGCTTTTACAGTGTCCCACAAGTTTTGGGTTGTTGTGTTTTCATTTTCATTCATTTCTATGTATATTTTGATTTTTTTAAATTTCTTCTGTGATTTGTTGGTTATTCAGAAGCGTGTTGTTAAGCCTCCATATGTTGGAATTTAAAATAATTTTTCTCCTGTAATTGAGATCTAATCTTACTGCATTATGGTCAGAAAAGATGCTTGGAATGATTTCAATTTTTTTGAATTTACCAAGGCTAGATTTATGGCCCAGGATGTGATCTATCCTGGAGAAGGTTCCGTGTGCACTTGAGAAAAAGGTGAAATTCATTGTTTTGGGGTGAAATGTCTTATAGAAATCAATTAGGTCTAACTGGTCTATTGTATCATTTAAAATTTTTGTTTCAGCATAGTTCTGGAAGTTTTGGTCACAGCAATCAGAGCAGAAAAAGAAATAAAAGGAATCCAAATAGGAAAAGAAGAAGTAAAACTCTCACTGTTTGCAGACGACATGATCCTCTACACAGAAAACCCTAAAAACTCCACCAGAAAATTACTAGAGCTAATCAATGAATATAGTAAAGTTTCAGGATATAAAATCAACACACAGAAATCCCTTGCATTCCTATACACTAATAATGAGAAAGTAGAAAAAGAAATTAGGAAACAATTCCATTCACCATTGCAACGAAAAGAATAAAATACTTAGGAATATATCTACCTAAAGAAATGAAAGACCTATATATAGAAAACTATAAAACACTGGTGAAAGAAATCAAAGAGAACACTAATAGATGGAGAAATATACCATGTTCATGGATCGGAAGACTCAATATAGTGAAAATGAGTATACTACCCAAAGCAATCTGTAGATTCAATGTAATCCCTATCAAGCTACCAGTGATATTTTTCACAGAGCTAGAACAAATAATTTCACAATTTGTATGGAAATACAGAAAACCTTGACTAGCCAAAGAAATCTTTTGAAAGAAGAATGGAACTGGAGGAATCAATCTGCCTGACTTCAGGCTCTACTACAAGGCCACAGTCATCAAGACAGTATGGTACTGGCACAAAAGACAAAATATAGATCAATGGAACAAAATAGAAAGCCCAGATATAAATCTACACACCTATGGACACCTTATCTTCGACAAAAGAAGCAAGAATATACAATGGATTAAAAAAATCTCTTTAACAAGTGGTGCTGGGAAGACTGGTCAACCACTTGTAAAAGAATGAAACTAGATCACTGTCTAACACCACACACAAAAATAAACTCAAAATGGATTAAAGATCTAAATGTAAGACCAGAAACTATAAAACTCCGAGAGGAGAACATAGGCAAAACACTCTCCAACATAAATCACAGCAGGATCCTCTATGATTCACCTCCCAGAATACTGGAAATAAAAGCAAAAATAAACAAATGGGATCTAATTAAAATTAAAAGCTTTTCACAACAAAGGAAACTAAAAGTAAGGTGAAAAGACAGCCTTCAGAATGAGAGAAAATAATAGCAAATGAAGCAACTGACAAACAGCTAATCTCAAAAATATACAAGCAACTCATGCAGCTCATTCCAGAAAAATAAATGATCCAATCAAAAAAATGGGTCAAAGAACTAAATAAACATTTCTCCAAAGAAGACATACAGATGGCTAACAAACACATGAAAAGGTGCTCAACATCACTCATTATCAGAGAAATACAAATCAAAACCACAATGAGGTGCCATTTCACACCAGTCAGGATGGATGCGATCCAAAAGTCTACAAGCAATAAATGCTGGAGAGGGTTTGGAGAAAAGGAACCCTCTTTCACTGAAAGTGGGAATGCAAACTAGTACAGCCACTATGTAGAGATTCCTTAAAAAACTGGAAATTTGACTACCTTGTGAACCAGCAATCCCACTGCTGGGTATATACACCGAGGAAACCAGAATTGAAAGAAACACGTGTACTCCAATGTTCATCACAGCACTGTTTATAATAGCCAGGACATGGAAGCAACCTAGATGCCCATCAGCAGATGAATGGATCAGAAAGCTGTGGTACATATACACAATGGAGTATTACTCAGCCACTAAAAAGAATACATTTCAATCAGTTCTAATGAGATGGATGAAACTGGAGCCAACCATACAGAGTGAAGTAAACCAGAACGAAAAACACCAATATAGTATAGTAATGCATATATATGGAATTTAGAAAGATCGTAATGATAAATCTGTATGCGAGACAGCAAGAGAGACACAGATGTATAGAACAGTCTTTTGGACTCTGTGGGAGAGGGAGAGGGTGGGATGATTTGGAAGAATGGCATTGAAACATGTATAATATCATATATGAAGTGAATCGCCAGTCTAGGTTCGATGCAGGATACAGGATGCTTGGGGCTGGTGCACTGGGATGACCTAGAGGGATGGTATCGGGAGGGAGGTGGGAGGGGGCTCAGGATTGGGAACAAGTGTACACCCACGGCAGATTCATGTTGATGTATGGCAAAACAAATACAATACTGTAAAGTAAAAAAAAAGAAACAACAACAACAAACAAACATGTACTTTTAAATATTATGATATTTACTCTTAGGCATTTTTGATCTGGGTAAATTATGCTCCACTTTTAGCTGAGGAGTTGATAAACAGTGTAGATTTTTTTCTGACTTCATTTTTAAGAAGAAAGCATAGAACATTATGGAGCTTCCCAGATAGTACTCTGGTAAAGAATCTGCTTGCCAATGCTGGAGATGCAAGATACATGAGTTTGATCCCTGGGTTGAGAAGATCCCCTGGAGTTGTAAATGGCAATCCATTCCAACCTTCCTGCCTGGAGAATTCTATGGAAAAAGGAGCCTGGTGAGGTACAATCTCTGGGTTTGCAAAGAATTGGACATGACTGAGCAACTGAGAACATACATAGGACATTATACTTAATGCTTAAGAGAAGATCAAATGAAATTATTTCCTTCTATAGGTTTTCTTCTTCTACTACTTTGTGCTTAACTATAATATTTTACTTGATTCTCAGACTTTTCTGATTTTATATATCCACTTTTGTTGAATGTTAAAATTCAACTAGGAAGAACCTCAGAAATTTGTCAGCTGTTTTACACTTCATGATTAAACTGTATAATTTTAATTTTAACGACGTTTAATGATTACTAAGATCTATAATCTTGTTGAGTCTAATTTGATAATACAACTATTTGTGTAATCTCAGTGTCATTCACATATTTTTAAAAAGTTATTACCCAATAAGGAAATTTCAAATGTGGTTTTGTATTGGAAAATTAAGAAACCTATGACTAATATCATCAAAAGTTAAGAAACCTGTTGATAATATCTAGTGCTATTTGTACTTGAAATTCAGCAGGGTATAAGGTCTGGAAAATTTGAAGAGGAGGAAGTTACTCAATATTCATTATTTTGTCAACAATTTCATATTGTTTCTTGTAATCTTAATAGGTTCAATTAGATAAAATATAAGACAGTATTTAGAAGTTGGAGAACTCTTAATTTGCTTTAATTGTTCTCCAGATTGGTAAGCATAGTTATAGATCTGAAATTATCTGCAAGAATCATGCAGCAGAACTTTGTCTAAGATGTGTAAACTAATCATATGGGATCAAAACTATAAGCAAGAATGGAGAATATTTTGAAGAGGAAGAAAATGATTTCAATTTTTAACATGCTAAATCCATTCCTCTGATAGATCTTTGATTTATTCTCTACATAGGAGTGGGATTGTTTTGTTCAAATCTTTAGTATATAATTTAAAAATTAAATATTTATTAACTTTTAATATGGATATGACATAATCAAATGGACATCATAAGGTGTGTGTGTTCAGTTACTCAGCTGTATCCGACTCTTTATGTCCCCATGGACTGAACAGCCCACCAGGCTCCTTTACCCATGGAATTTTCCAGGTGAGAATTATAGGGTAGAGATTTCAAAATTTTTCATTCTCTGTGTGTGTAGGGAAAGTTACCACTTTAATCTTCATTTTACATGACAAGAGAAAAAGAAAAGACTTACACAGCAGAATACAATATAGTGTAGGTATCTGCACCACAAAATCAGAAATCCCCAAGATTTTAAATTATCTTTTAGGCAACATTCAGTTATATTTTCTTGTTATCTCTAGTGATGTTAGCACAAATTATAAAATGTTTAATGGATGTACATTATTAATGGATGCAAAAAAACCTAATATAGTTCTCTACTGTTAAAAATTAACATGAACTAGGATGAGCCTGTAAAACTATCAGCATACTTCATTTAATATTTCAGGCGAAAGACTGTTGCATACCATTCTGAAAGTAACAAGACAATTTCTACTCTTTTTAACCCTAGATAGATGACTACACCATGAGATTATAATGTTATAATATTCCTAACAAGCTTGTTTTAAAAAAGTAGCTGCACTAACTAGACCAATGCCAGCTTTCTGACATCATAAAGCAAGAATCTATAACACAAAGTGATATAACCATTTTTTCATCCATTTACATTGCAGTAAAGTAACAATGGGTCAATTGGTTTTTACACTGGTTACAGGAAAAATGGTGGGTCCCACACATATAACTAGAACAACATTTATCATTAAGTGCCACCAGCATAATTCTCCTAGAATGTAAATTTTTTTTAAGTAATTCTACATAATGGACATTAATCAACCTGATTGCTGCTGCTACTAAGTTGCTTCAGTCCTGTCCAACTCTGTGCAACCCCATAGATGGCAGCCCAACAGGCTCCTCCCTCCCTGGGATTCTCCAGGCAAGAACACTGGAGTGGGCTGCCATTTCCTTCTTTGATGCATGAAAGTGAAAAGTGAAAGGGAAGTAGCTCATTCGTGTCTAACTCTTCACATCCCCATGGACTGCAGCCTACCAGGTTCATCCGTCCATGGGATTTTCCAGGCAAAAGTACTGGAGTGGGTTGCAACTGCCTTCTCCAAATCAACTTGATTGGAGTATGATTAACCGAAAGGGATATTTGAGTCTGTCACATGCTTGTGACGTGGCAGTCAAACCTTAATTCAAAGTATCAGGCTTCAAATATTGAAAGGAATAATAAATATTTAGAAATATTTTATTTTTCTTAAATAATTTTTATTGAACTCTTTGAAAATATATGGAAATAAAATATATGAGGATATGCCTTGAAAAGTCACATGGAATTTTGGGGCAAGTCAAATTTGGTAGAAGTGGGCAAATGATAAATTGGCATGAAAGATATAATGAGCAAATAGTTCTGAAGCTATTTTGATTGGTCAACATATAATAAAAAGTCTATTTATTAAACTATAGCCAACTTATTCTTTTCTTTTAAAGATTTTAGATCACTAAGAAAAATATTCATAATATAAAATTTTTCTTAATAACCTTAAATAGATGTTTATTTTGCAAACTCCATTGAAAACACTCTTTTGGTGAGCTTGTGTTTTCATTTCAGAGTTCATTGCTTGGTGTTCATTTTTTAATAATGATATCACTAATATAAAGCACATCAAATTTTTCACTCCAGAAGAGGAAGAACCAGATGTGATATTTGATAAATGGAGAATGAGGAAAATCTATATTGGTAGATTAAGAATATTATGAAAAATATATACTTACTGGATAAGCAATTTTAAAATGGTATAAAATAATGCATTTATGTATGCGTTTATAATTTTCTGCATTAAACATCTAATTTATCAGAACTGAGCTTATAATTCAGAGGCCATTTTGTTTTTAATACTATACAGCATTTATTTGATTTTCTTTCTCTATTAGAGGGATCAAACACGTTAAATTACCAAAATGAATAAGCTGATTTTTTTTTCTATTTTTGCTTAAAGCATCTTTATATCTACCTGGGTTCTTCTGCTGCTGCTGCTGCTGCTTCTAAGTCGCTTCAGTAGTGTCCGACTCTGTGAGACCCCATAGACGGCAGCCCACCAGGCTCCCCCATCTCTGGGATTCTCCAGGCAAGAACACTGGAGTGTGTTGCCATTTCCTTCTCCAATGCATGAAAGTGACGTCACTCAGTCGTGTCTGACTCTTAGCGACTTCATGGACTGCAGCCTACCAGGCTCCTCCGTCCATGGGATTTTCCAGGCAAGAGTACTGGAGTGGGGTGCCATTGCTTTCTCGCCTGGGTCTTCAGTCAGTCTTAATTATGTTTTTAGACGAAAGAACTCCTGAAAAAAAATTCTGGTATTTTCATGTCTCAGGGCTCAATATTATAGGTAATAAACAAATTCTCTGAAGTTTTTGTTAAAAATGTTCCATGTAAGAATTATTCATAATTAATAATGTTCCATAAACTTACTTGTATACACTCTCATTGAATAGAGCTGCTGAGCCTGACATATATTCCCATTTAGAATTAGAGGATTCTTTCCTTTAGCTTTCAAGATTTTCCAAAATTTAAATAACCTTTACCAGAAACAGAATTATTAAGAAGCTAATGAAGCTCAGAATTTATGGATTTGACTTATACAGGCTTTTTCAGGGGTATAGGGGGATCTTAATCATGTTTACTTACAGTCACAATGATTTTATAAAATTTAGAAATTTTCATATTAATTGGTTAATATTCCTTTTTTCTGCTCCAATTCCTCCTTTCCCTCTCCCTCCCATTTAAGTGGCTCGATTAAAATTATTGCCTCATTTCTATGAATTTCTACTTGGCCTATTACCTTAAAACAATCACTTTGAGTGTCTCTGTTGAAAAAAATTAAAAGTCTCCATTTCCTATGTGTGTGTCTATATAAGAATTTATATTGATGCTAATTTTTATATACTTAGCAGAAAGTTCTTATTAGTGAATTACCATAAACTCTTCAAGGTCATAATTTTAAAATTTCAGATAGAATCAAAGATTTCCTCTGAAAACTATTTTAATGATAATACTTTTTAATTTCCAATGCTAACTGTTCTATAACAAAATAAAATGATGAAAAATAAGCAAAGATACTCTCATTTCCTTTTTTTTTCTAATCTTCCGAAAGAAATAAAATTCCAGTTGTATAAACAGATGGTTGATCACCAGAGCAACCAGAGTCTGATAAGAATTTTTCAGAAGCTTGTCAGGATCACAGCCCACACATTTGTACTTAAAAAAAAAAAAATTGATTTAAGATTTAACAGGATTTTACAAGAGATACTAGTGGGCTTTGTGACAAAAATCAGAACACTTTTCCACTTTTATCCAATTTTCTACAAGTGTAGAAATTAAGTAGAATTAATTGTAGCATTAAATGCAATGAGCACATGATGGGAAACAAAACTAATTCTTTTAAACAGTGCAATGATGCAGCCAATATTCTTTTAGTACTCACGAGCTATTTTCTACTACTTCTAAATTCAATAAATACCTAATAAATATCCTTTTTATATGCCACTAAAAACACAATAGATAAATAGATAAAAATATTATACAGGCTTTTCCCTCTAAAATGTAATAATCTAAGTAATAAATTTATAAGTGTACTCAATTGCCAAAATATGACAAATACTTTTGTTTCATTACATAGATGATTGGTGTATGAAAAGTGGTGATCAGAGCTATATTGTTGTTTTCTGATGTTTTTAACATATCTTTTAGTATTATTATAATAAACAAAAGGTGTTGGTTCAGTAACACAAGGAACTCATTTTTCCCAGGAGTCAGTTTTCAATGTCTAAGGGGCTTGAATGAAGACGGTTGTGATGACTACGAGTTCTTGAGGGTGGATGTTTTTAAAGTGGTCAGAAGAGCTGACTGGGAGACAGAGTTCCATAGAAAATGCACTTTGGTTTTACCAATAGTCTGTACTGTCTGGAAGTTTGTGGTAAATGTGTGTGTGTGTGTGTGTATTTGTGTGTGTGTGTGTGCTTGTTTATTGAGGGAAGCCAGGGTGAGATAAGTCAAAGTCTTTCCAAGTCACCAGTGGAGATGATACTTTGCACGTTTTAGAATTAAGAAAAGTAAAATGGAGACTAGGAAGAATGGGAACATGTGCAAGGATGAGCGAAAAATCAAGTTTGTCCGCAGAATGCATTTAGGGCAGTAGAGGGAGAAGTTGGAATACTGTGAAGTTTCCTAAAATAGTCTTGTAGACTTGACTGTTTTCTAGTATGTCAGATAGTTCTATAGAACATTTTCATGACAATTTATAGGCCATTAGTAATTTATCATGCACTATAATTCTTAGATTCTATGAAATCAAATTAATTGATACCAAATCTATTTCTTACAGACATCGTTGACTTCAGTGTCCATTCATGTACCTAGGACACTGTCGTTCATCTAGAAGGTACTGTTTAACTAGACATTAAATGAATGATAGAGTAATCAGCTAACGCATTCATACATGCATTAAGGAATGTGTTACATAGAGACTTAAGTAGGTAATGCAACATATAAGTAAAGTACCTTTTATGAGAAACAAAATTTCTTCTAAGGAAGAGTAGTCAAGAGTGAAAGGAAATAAATTAATAAAATAACAAAAAGTATTCAAATCCATGGTTTAATTTTTTGAAGTCAAAACAATTACTTATGTATTTTTTCCTGAACTAGTTAACTTACTAGTGTGTATAAAAAATACATTTTGTAATTTGAATATTAGGCACAATTGTAGTCTGTTATTTTATTTTGAATGTATCTGTATACCTATACCTTGACAATAGGAAATAGTATCTCAAAAGGAAAAAGTTAGATTAATATCTCTAACAAAATTGAAAGATATAAAAGAATATACATGTATGTTTTAAAAATCATACAGCATTTTATAAGATTAATAATTACTTGGAATGTTAGCTAGCAAGTTAAATTATTTTGTATTCTTATAAATGGAAGTATAATTATATTTAACATTTGGAAAAATGATAAAAAAATCCTGTCAGATGTAGTGCGATCTTTTAAAATAATATTCAAAATTTTGTAAGCCTTTGATATAAATTAGTAATGACTAAAATTTTGCTTAATTTTACACATCATTGAATATTTTTTCTATCATTTTAATCTGCTTTTATCATTTTGTAATACTTATCACCATCTTATATTTTTTCTACTTAATTTATCATGTTTATTTGTTTATTTATCGTATCTTACCATATAAAGTCCATGAAGCAACCTAGAAAATGTCTTGCCATGCAATAAATATTCAACAAATTGAGGTAAATAAATGAATGAATGTATAAATATAAGTAAGATTATTCTAAGTTGGGACCTTTTCTCTCTCTGTGTGTGAAGTCTCTGTGGTGGCCAAATTGAAAACATAACAGTTGACAATGCTAAGTATATATAAAAGTGCTAAGTCTTATTCTCTGTCCATAATTAATATTCAATTTTAAAAGTTTGAATGGATAAATGAATTATTATGGGAGTAAACTAATTAACTAGTTAATTCAGATATCTGGTCCTATTAAATTGGATTGGGTGAAGTGGTTCCTATTACAAGTGCTTCTAAACACAGTGAAATTAAACTAATTTGATATTATTGGCTTTAACAAAACAAAATAATTAGAAACTACTGGAATCTTTGACTTTATAGCACTTTAATTATGTAATGAAACAAAGCATTACAAATTAAATATTTTAAGAACACATTTATCTTAAGATAGAAAAGAATATAGTATTTCATTTTTAAAAAGCCTTTCTTTTTCCTTTTTTAGTGATATAAACAAAGTTCCTAACACTTCATTTAGTTTGAATTTCACTATTAAAAAGTAATACAGGAATTTCTATCTTTTGAAAATAGATATTTATCTATCTTATTATATCAATTTATTATTTATTTATCTTAATAAATTTGAAGATAGTCAATTCATTAAAATTTCTTTCTATAAGTATCTTCTTACTCTATGCATTCACATTTGTGTAATCTTTGTTTTATTACAAAAGGAATAATCTTAATGTAGAAATTATTTATTAAATGTGTAGAGTATGTCCTCATCCTTATATTAAGAAAGTTTAATCTAGTTTAAATAATATATATATAAAATATATATAGATCTGTATTAATATATGGCTAATTTAATTTTTGGAATAATGCCATAAAATATTTTGGGGAAGGACAATCTAGCTTTATTTTTCTTTCAAATGTTTAACTAGAGTATCACTTTTTTAAAATTAATTTTTCCAATGATAATTTTTCCAATTAAATTTTCCAATGATATTAGGAGATATTTTATTTGCACATTATTATGGATATTTCATATTTAGTGATGCATTTATATTTATAAATATTTTATATATTTTATATATAGTTAATATATGCATATATACTGTTGATACAGGCATAGAGTGTATATAGTGATATATAACTAAATTTTAGGAACATTTTATATTTATTGATTGATTTTTTTAAAAACTGAGTAACAGACTACTTTTATTATCATGCTTAAAAGTAATAATAAAGAATTACTAAATAGAAATTTCAAGGTAGTATTAAGCGCTAGGAGCTTTTGAAATGGGCTAGGCTAGGCACCATTTTTGAGCATTGTTTTTACCTTTAATTCTCAAATAATTCCACGAAATAAATGCTTCTCACTTCTTGGTTTTACAGAAGAGGACATTAAATTGGAGAGGTTAGGCAATTTTCATCAGGTCCTGGCGTTTCTATATGCTGGAGCCAGCACATAAATCCAGGCATTGTGTCCTAAAGCCAGCCTATTTCACCAGCCTATTTCACCACTATTTCATCTTTTTTCTTTAAAATTCTCCTTTTTTTTTTTTTTTTATTTTATCTGCTGTAGAAAAACCAGTGTTATTTGCTCTTACCTCACTGAGGGCACTTTGGGATTTTCTACTTTATCACTCTCACAAATCATGCTATAATAAGCACTCTTGTTCATGCTTCTCTCACTCTCTGTCTCTCTTTTTAAAATCACATCTGTGATCATTTTTACCAGGCCAGGAAAAAAAAAACGGACTGATGATACAAAATGTTTGCAGATTTTATAATGATAGATCCAAAATGCAGTAAGGCTATCTTTGCCTCAAATCAATGTACTTGGAGACCATCAACGTGATAGTCTCTTCATATCGACAAGGCCAGAAAGAACTTACTAGGGCTTCCCTGGTGGCTCAGCTGTAAAAACTTTCTTTTAATGCAGGAGACATGGGTTCGATCCCTGTGTCAGGAAGATCCCTTGGAGAAGGAAACGGCAACTCATCCCAGTGTTTTTGCCTGAAAAATCCCTTGGACAAAGGAACATGGAAGGGTACAGTCCAAAAGGTCACAAAGGAGTTGGACAAAAATTAGTAAATAAGCTGCAATAACAATGGAGTGATATGTTAGTAAGAAGAAAACACCTTCAATAGATTAGGAAGAAAAACACCTTCCTTCGGTTCAGCAGTGTGACTGGCACTCACTCATACCTTAGGTAGGAATTCACCATGGGCCAGACTGTATAGTGAACCTATTTAATACAAAAGTGTAAGGTACGTATTAAAAAAGGTGTATTGAAGTATTGGTCTCAGTTCTTCACTGCTCCATTGTAGCCGTGTTTCCAGCCATTTGTGTTCCCACACTTTGGCCTGGGGCTTGGCTTTATAATATACATTAGCAAATTAGATGGTTTTAGACATCAAGTGAACAGAAACTTGCAGTGGCAATCCACTTGATACGTGTGCACTTGAGCTTGGCTTGAATTTTGGAAAAACTTGTGCCTAAGGTACCTGCTGATTCAAGGAATGAAAGGCATAGGACAGATGACTCATTCCATAGAGCAGAGTGAAGACAAGTGGAGTATGGCTAAGATCAGCTGAATTCTAGTTGATCCAGACACTGCAGAATTGTATTTTACATTTAGTTTGTCACTTCTATTTATTCTCCTTCAGTCTAGAAGAGTTCTTTAGTCTTCATCTATCTGCTTTTTATATGACTGTATAAGACCAGTGATATGACAGCTGAACCTCTAAATAGTCTTCTAAATTTTTCATGTTCTATTATTTCAAGAAGCTTCAAAAAGCTATTTTAACTGAATTGTCCATCCTAACTCGTATTGGTTTTTCCACAATGCATAGTACATTTAAAATTCACAAAATATTTATTGAGCTCTTCTTGGCTAGATATTTAAACAAAGCAGAAAAACCCCTTGTTTTACAAAACTTTGATCTGATTAAATAAATGACCACACATCTCAAGTGAAACATTTTCAGCAATAATAAGATTGTTCATAAATTAATTCTATCATTTCTGTCCAATTTCAAATACCATATATTTTAAAATAACAAGTTAGAGTCTAAAAAGTAATATTACAAATCCCTTTCAGAAAACCAGTCTTTAAAATGCATCTTATCCTCTGTTTCACTTCAGTACAAAGACTGACTGTGCTTAGTTGCTCAGTCTTGTCTGGCTCTTTGTGACCCCATGGACTGTAGCCCACCAGGCTCCTCTATCCATGGGGATTCTCCAGGCAAGAATACTGGGATTGCCATGCCCTCCTCCGGGGGTCTTTCCAACCCAAGAATCAAACCCAGGTCTCCCTGCATTGCAGGCAGATTCTTTACCATCTGAGCCACCAGAGAAGCACACAAAGACTGGAAGAAATCCCACACTCAAGTAACTCCGCCCAAAAACCCTTTTTCAGAAGACTCACATTACTGTAGAAAAGCAGTAGAGTCCTCAGTACTAAAGGAACCACAGCATTCACTGTGAAATCTTTTTCACTTCTTGTCTCTGCTTCCCATTGATTACTGGTTTCATTTTCCAGGCAGGCTTCCAACACATGTCAGGAAACAAGGACATTCACAGAAAATGAGTAGGCTTGTCCTTAGAGAAACACTTGAACTCTTGCTTAGCTTTAAAAACAGTTCAAAAAAAAAAAAAAAAGTTCAGTCTACTTTGATGGAATCAAGACCCTCAGTCTATCAAAATATCAAACCAGGAGACAAGAATTGAAAAAGTGATCATTATCGTATGAGCCTTATTTGTAGATGCATAATTAATGTTTCTTAGAAGCAGTGTAGAGCCACTGCTGAATAAAGGAAATATTATAGGTATTCAAGAAATGGCCTGAACTCTGTTATCTAGACTGTCTGTTCTGTAGCTTCAGTTTGGACTTTATTCTTGATAATGGATAGAACGCTATTGTGTGAGCGTGTGTGTGTTCAGTTGTGTCTGACTCTTTGACTCCATGGACTGTAGCCCTCCAGGCTCCTCTGTCCATGGGATTTCCCAAATAAGAATACCAGACTGGGTTGCCATTTCCCTCATCTTCCTTACCCAAGGCTTGAACTTGCAGTCTCCTGCAGCTCCAGCATTGCAGGCAGATTCTTTACCACTAGCCACGTGGGAAGCCCCTAGAATTCTGTTGGAATACCCTAAAAGAGATTTATTAAATTCATGCAAATGCCTGCCTCATATTGAACTCATGATTCAAAAGGACAGAGGGATATCACATTCAATCTCTATACTCTTATATTTCAGGCTACTGAAGCAAAAATATTTTTAAAATAATATCTTTATCTAATATTTGTTAGATATTAATTTATAGAAAAAATAATAAATAGAGAAATGCATCTTGGTTGTACCAAATGCAATCAATACATACCACTTGACCTGATCCTATGGATTGAGATTTTGAAATCAAATGACAGACATCAACCATGAGGAGATTAATTATGACCTCTTTCTATGTCTAAATTAGGAATAATGACAATAGTTTGGTATGCTTTCCACCTATAATGAATCTCTTCAATATTTGAAACCACTATATTTCCATTTCCTTAACAGCTCCATGCAAGAATCACAATGCATAAATATGTTCTCTATGATAAACAGGGCACTCTAAATTGAGAACAAGCCACAGTTGCCATTTCCAGCCTTAACATAATCCACTCTCATGTTATTCAGTCTGTCTTTCTCCCATTTTATGAGAAACTCAAGGCAATTTTGGAATGTATTTTATTTGTTGACTAACTTTCATTCATTTTTCTCTTCTCTTCCTGAGTTCTTTAGGTCCATAAATTCAGCCCTTTGGAAAAACTTCCCTCTTCTCTGAACATTTATACCAGCTGAAAAATCATCATTAACAGATTTCTGAACTGAAGCTGACTTTATTGATTCTTCCAAATTCTGTCACATTATGCATCCAGTGAGAAACTACCAGCTGGTCCTCCCCAAAGCACTGCCTTCCCTCAGTGTTTGAGTTTCGCATATCTCAAATAACTGGCAGAACATCAGTGACTGCATAAACATTCTTTACTTGAGACCTCCTTTACCATAACAATTAGATATACTTATGATCTTTCTTTAATGTTTAATTTCCCTTGTTGTTCCTCTAATCCTTTGAAGCAGACACAGTTGTTAAAGCATATTTTTAAATTTAATTCTCAATTTATCCTTAGTCTACCTCTGTCACTTTTTTTTTTGGCTGGATCACAGTATCTTCCTTTCTCTTTGCTTCCAGGTTAGTTCATTCATTTTTCTACCAAAGCACAGAAAATATTGCTTCATAAAACTGGGAGATGGGGATATGAATTTCAGTGGTATTAACTCTACCCCCACAGGCAGGGCCCACTGTCAACTATGATATGTATTACTTGGTTTCCATAAGCTGCCTCCACCATGAGGTCCATGCTGATACACCAGGTCTCTGGGAATCCATGCCATCTCAAAACTCTGTGTTCATTGTCAAAATGTCTAATTATTTTCCTTTCCTCATTGTAAAGTAAACCAAGTGAATGGCCATAGATTTTTTTTTTTTTCTAGTTGTCATAATTTTTTTAAAATATAAATTTATTTATTTTAATTGGAGGTTAATTACTTTACAATATTGTATTGGTTTTGCCATACATCAACATGAATCTGCCACAAGTATACAAATGTTCCCCATCCTGAACCCCCTCCCTCCTCCCTCCCATAGATTCTTTTGGAAAGAACTGGAGAAATCAGTATGGTGTAACTTTGCTGTTCAGTTGCAAAGTGTTTCCTCCTAAGGATTTTGCAATTTCTCCAGTCAATAGATTCTAGAGCTGAAAATCAGTTAAGGGCTGAGAACTGAACAAGTATGAGCTTTTATTGAAGAACCAATCCTAGCTTCCTGCTCCTGCACCATTGTTGGCTGATCCAGCGAACATGATGCTTTACTAATTGTTCATAGAATTTCTTGCTGTTGAAGCCCCATTGTCTGCCCCTCCAGCCTTATAGCAATTGCAGCCTCTGGCTGGGCAGTTAAGTGCTGTCATCTGGCCTCCTTAAGTCTGGGGCCCAGTAGATATTAACAAACTAAGTACTGTAATAACTACCCCAATGTCATACCTAGTCTCCAACAGAGAGCCATCACCAAACTTCCTAGTGAAGACTGTGCTTTTTGGCCACACATTCTTGACAGCTTTGGTAAATGGTATGTCATTTTCACTTTCCAGTAGAACACAATACTCTGGCAATTTTCTTGACTTCACAGGAAATTTTGATTTCAGCCTGTCTACCTCCCTCAGTCATTCTCTTTCTACCTCTGCTTGTAGAGAGAGTATCATTTCTACTTTGTTTGGCATTAGTAATCAATTTCTCCAGATCTCTCTGAGTCACTCCAACGGAGAGTTTGATCTATTTCCTAGGATTTTTGCCAGGTTGTGAAATCCCATATCCCTAGAAAGTGCTCTCAAGTCAATGAAGTTTTACTTACCTATTTTTATATGCTCACCCACTTGATCCAGCATCCTCAATATCCAAAACCTTGGATAGTCCCATTGATGACTGATTATGTCTTGGTTGAGTATTTAATATCCACTGAATCTGTACCTCTAATTGTTTGGTGTTCTATTTACCACTCATTTATGTTCATCTTTCCCCTGCAAGGACCTACTTGTAATCTTAAAAAAAAAAAAAAAAAAAAAAAGCTAAATAAACTAAAAGAAAATAAAAAAACTTTGACTCTAAATTTAGTCTTTATTTGCCATTAATGGCCTTAGCTTACTCATTATCCTTCTGGAGATAACCAGCCACCTTCACTGTCTTTCACACTTTTGGATGCCTGAATCATTGTATTTGAAAGAGAATTTTCCATGTCTGTAACAATTTCCCAGGGCACCTACAGTGAATTCTTTAGCAACTGGATTGCCACTCCATCTGTGCCATATTCTGGATATCATCAAGTGTGTCCATGAGGTGGTGAATAAGTGGTCCCAGCGTGCAGAGCCACTACTGGTGCCATATCTTTTAGCCTGGGTCCTCCAAGTAACAGACTCCAATAAGAAATCAATATACAAGAGATTTATTGGGTGAGAGAGAAAGTGAAAGAGCTGGAGTAGATCAGGAAAGCTGTCAGATCATAACGCAGGTTTGACTTCTGTGGAGGAGAAAGGGAAATAAGAAAGACTAGATAAAAAAAATCTAATATAGATTTTCTAAGAAAGTTAATGGCAAGGACATTGTTGAGCCTTTAAGCCCAAGTTGCTGATTAGCAATGTAATGTATTTCCCAGAAACAGTTCAGCTTCCGGTACCCTGACACACTCCATCCTTGCCAAGAAGACCGTATTGAATGTATGCGATCACTCAGAGTGCAGTGACGAATGTCAAAGCATAGCAACAAGCACCAGTGGTCGATTAGATTCCCTGAGATCAGAGATCTAATAGGCATATCCTCATGACAATGATCCCTGCCAGCTGTGAGGAAACACTGCCTCTGCCCATCACACATGAAAGTGAAAGTGAAGTCGCTCAGTCGTGTCCGATTCTTTGCGACCCGTGGACTGTAGCCCACCAACCTCCTCCGTCCATGGGATTCTCCAGGCAAGAATACTGGAGTAGGTTGCCATTTCCTTCTCCAGGGGAATCTTCCCGACCCAGGGATCGAACCCAGGTCTCCCACATTGCAGGCAGATGCTTTAACCTCTGAACTACCATGGAAGCCCGCATAGTACTCAGTTTAAAAGGGTTTTGTGCTTAATGTAAAATGCTGGTAAAAAATAAAAGAATATACCCCTGTATTAACAGGTTACAACACTAAACTCTCATACATGGCATACATGGCTGATAGGAGTGTAAACAAGTAGTACCTTGGGGAAACTTTTGCCCCATTTATTAAATCTAAATATGGGTTTATCCTGTGACCCAGTCCCACTCTTGGTGCTACGTCCAACAAAAACATTTTCAACAATGTTCATTGCAGCACTATTTCTAATGGCTAAAAACTAGAAACAATCCAAGTTTCTTTTGATGAACAACTAAGTTGTAATATAGTCAAACAACAAAATAACTCACAGCTGTGAAATAGAACAAAGTGCTGCCTCACACCAGAACATGACTAAAATTTCACTGCAATGATGTTGCACAGAAAAGAAACTTGACATTAAAGAGTACATATTATATGATGATTACTTATATGAACTTCAAAAGCAGGCAAAACTAATATAAGGCCTTAGAGGACAAAGCAGTGGTTATCTCATAAATAAGGGTGGGAGTAAGGGCTGAGGGGACCTGGAAATCTGAGTAGAGTAAAAAAAAATAATAAAAAAATTTACCTTTTACAGTAGAGTATTTCCACACAAGAATTAACTTCCAATTATCAGTCCAACTGTCTTAAACTGATAGTTGATCTAGTATGATTTTGCAATTGCTCTGTTTATGCTCCATCTCTATAAACTTCCTTGATTTGACTCCACATAGATGTAATTTCTGTTTCCACACCTACAAACATTACCTAAATTGCTTCAAAGTTTAATGATTCTCTGCTGAACTTTACTGAAACACACTTCTGTAAAAATCAAGACTAAAGATGGGGAAAAAATCATACACTGGCTTTAAGAACTAAAGAAAAAAAGACAGTGAGCCTCAAGATGAAAAGACTTTAGAACTAAAACTTGAAATAGGAAACCATTAATTAAGCATTTGAAAGGGAATATTAAACATGAAACATAAAAGGGAAGCTTACACTGTAATAAAATCATCTTAGGTATGGTCTGAAGAGAAACAGTATGAAATAAAAAACTTGGAGAAAAACTATTCATTGTTCTGAAAAAGGCCTTTTTTTTTTAGAAGATTAGGGAAGGTTGGAACTATATACAGAGTGAGAACCAGAAAAAACTGTTAACTTTTAAGCCATGATCTGGGTGATTATGCATTATTATTTTTGTTATTCATATTTTGGTTAACAAAATATGAGTTTTTCATATTTTCATATTTCAATTTTTCATACTTTGATATATCTTTGTATATCATAATATGAAATAAGTTATCTCAAAAATCAAAATAAAATGAGCTCACCAGAAAATCTATGAGGATGACAAAGTTTGGAAAGGTACACTTTAAAATAATATCTAGAATATTTAGCATTTATCATATAATAAGCTCTGAATAAATGTTAGTCATTAACAGTAGTCTTTTCATTTTCACTAGCAGATGAATGACATTCCACTCAAACTTTTCTCTTCTTTTTAAGAGAAAAGAACATTTATTTTCTCTATAAATGGAGAATCCCAGGACATAGTTGCTTCATGCTCTACATTTATATAGACTAGAGTGCAATCTGATTTTTTCTTCATGTTTCCACCAGTCTCCTTCTACATTTGTTAGAGTCTGTTATAGTCATAAAACATGCAGAAAAGAAATTAAGTGGATTCAGTGGTTGGAACCATCATCATGAGGGTAGCCGAAGAACATTTACAAAAAGAGCTGCTTTTTTCTAAAAACAATCTGTTAAAGTAGGATAGGTTCAGGATCATTTTAAACAAACATTTTATTAATTTTTATAAATGGATAACATCAGGAGAAATAGAAGATAGTCTTCTGTGAGATAGAAATAACAAATACACATTATCACATTGATGATATACTCCTCCTTGGAGTAAAATACAAGGAATTAAAACAGAAATTACATTTTTTTTAAATACTTTATTCTACATTACAATACTGTATTTGTTTTGCCATACATTGACATGAATCAGCCACAGGTGTCCACGATCTCCCAATGCCGAAGCCCCTCCCACCTCCCACCCCACATCCTCTCCCTGAATCATCCCGTGCACCCGCCCCATGCGTCCTGCATCCTGTATTGAACATAGACTGGCGCTTCATTCTTACAAGATAGTATACATGTTTCAATGCCGTTCTCCCAAATCATCCCACCCTCTCCCTCTCCCTCAGAGTCCAAAAGTCCGTTCTATACCTCTGAGTCTCTTTTTGTTGTCTCACATAGAGGGTCTTCATTACTATCCTTCTAAATTCCATATATATGTGTCAGTATACTGTATTGGTGTTTTTCTTTCTGGCTTACTTCACTCTGTATAATCGGCTCCAATTTCATCCATCTCATTAGAACTGAGTCGAATTTATTCTTTTAAAGGGCTGAGTAGTACTCCATTGTGTACTACTCAGCCCTTAAAAAGAATAAAACAGAAATTACATTTTAAAAATGTGTGTGGCCTAATTTTGTTTTATGATAGTCCAAATATTTTTTTGAGAAATAGAATATATGTGGGTTTTTGGAGGGTGTGTGGTTGGGGGAATTAGACCTCCTAAGAGAAAAAGAATGAACATCAGTCCTTGAAACTGAAGCAGGAATGGATATAAAAGAGAAAAACTAAGAAAACAGAATTTTTATGGCTTATGGTAAATTTCATTTGTGTTATGGAACCTAAAAAGTAAAGAATGGCCTGCATATTTTGTTTGAATATAAATATTTTGTTTTTATTTCTGCTAAGGTAAGAGAAAAATTAACATATAAAAATACATCAAGTATTACTGGCTTGTAAAACTGTTGTTAAATAAATTAGCTTTCCAAAATTTTTTACAGTGCAGCTGAATTTTCTATGCTTGCAAATTGTTCTTTACTGTCCATTACTGGGTTCAAAATGTTCCTTCATCTTAGCAAGACACTTTAAAATTAATATGTGATAATTTATTTAAAACATTTTTGGTCTCTGCTTAGTCATAAAAAGTGTTCTTTTCATAACTGTAATCATTTTAATAATATAAAAAGTTTAAATCTCACTTTTATTCATAAAATGCTATAATGAAATTCTCAGACTTCAAATCCATTCATAGCTGCACTTATCCCTTGGATCTGAAAATTCACTGAGTAATATAATTGTGTCTTTTCACTACTAATTGAATATTATTAATCATTAAAAATCTCTGAATAAAGGTGAAATAGACACTCATAAGTACTGAGTCAACATGAGGAAATTATTATGTCATTATGATATTAATACCATATATTTGTATAGGGCTTTAGAGTTTATGAGGTGCTTTCATTTGATCTCTACAGTAACTGGATAAGTGAGGGCACTTTTGATTGCACATGACTGATTTATTAACCTATACTAGCCTAAGTATTATTGGAGAAGGAAATGGCAACCCACTCCAGTGTTCTTGCCTGAAGAATCCCAGGGACGGGGTAGTCTGGTGGGCTGCTGTCTATAGGATCGCACAAAGTTGGACACGACTGAAGTGACTTAGCAGCAGCAGCCTAAGTATTTAGAGGAATTTATTTAAAGGTCCTCAGCAGACATTTGGGACTTACTGGATTATTGGGAGGTGGAGACATTGAATAATATCCTCTAAACTAAGAAGGAACTTCAAAACCAAAAAACAAAGTAGGCAACTCCATGAAATTCAATAGTGAAGTTTATTGTGGGTAACATACATACAGGCAGGTTCAGATGGACAATAATCCAGGGGCATTTGCAACTGCGTGTGACACCACCTAAAGAAGTGCAGGGGAATTTAAGGGGACCAAAGCTAAAGATAGAGTCTGACTACTAGGGATAAGCAGGTCTCTACCTTTGGGAACCAGGGGCTTTTCCTCTCCCCCAGCAGTCTTATGAGTGTCAGCAGAAGGCACTCTTTCAGCTTTGATCTCAGATGAAGGCAAGGATAAAAGTTGATAGAGACCTTACCTGTCTTGGATTCATTTCTTGTGAACAGGCTAAAGCTCAGTCATGCAGAAAGGGAAGAGAGTAGGTCTACAGGCTTGAGATGGGGCTGACAGAATGGTTTCATACTGGCTCAGCCATGTAGGGGACAAAAGCATGGTTGTGGAACAAACACAGACAACAGTTTATAAGCACGACCTTTGCTCTCATTCCAGCTTCTCCTTATGTGTATACACTTGTAGAAAAGGGGAGGAAGCCCACTAAGAGGACATGGATACAGGTTGACCCAAAGTCTCTATCTTGGCAATTGGAGTCTCCTTATCTGCTTTCCAGGTGGCACTAGTGGTAAAGAAACTGCTTGCCAATAAAGGAAACATAAAAGACATGTGTTTGATCCCTGGGTTGGGAAGATCTTCTGGAGGAGGGTCTGGCAACCCACTCCAGGGCTCTTGACTGGAAAATCCTGTGGACAGAGGAGCCTGGCAGGCTATGGTACATAGGATCGAAAGGAGTCAGACAAGCCTATTGGTTCAGACAGAAAAGAATTTGTTTGCAATGCAGGAGACTGGGTTTGACCTCTGGGGAGAAGGATATGGCAACCCACTCCAGTATTCTTACCTGGAGAATTCCATGGACAAGGGAGTCTGTTGGGCTACAGTCCATTGGGTTGCAAACAGTAAGACATGACTGAAGTGATTTAGCACACATGTATCTCCTCTGTGTCTTTGGAGTCTGGGTTCAGCTCACAGTTACCATAGCGGGAGCCATTTCAAGGACGCAAAACTTGAAAGAACAATGTTTTCTTAAGACCATCCAGTCTGTATACATGGCTGAACCCAGTTAAGACCTCTAAATAAAATTTTAAGTTTCTGATAGGTGGGTGGGGAGTGTCAGCCACATTTCAGTGGCCTCAGTTCAGTTCAGTCACTCAGTCGTATCCGACTCTTTGTGACCCCATGAATCGCAGCACACCAGACCTCCCAGTCCATCACCAACTCCTGGAGTTCACTCAAATACAGGTCTACTGAGTTGGTGATACCATCCAGCCATCTCATCCTCTGTCGTCCCCTTTTCCTCCTGCCTCCAATCCCTTCCAACATCTGAGTCTTTTCCAGTGAGTCAACTCTTTGCATGAGGTGGCCAAAGTACCGGAGTTTCAGCATTAGCATCATTCCTTCCAAAGAATACCTAGGACTGATCTCCTTTAGAATGGACTGGTTGGATCTCATTGCAGTCCAAGGGACTCTCAAGACTTATCTGACACCACAGTTCAAAAGCATCAATTCATTGGCGCTCAACTTTCTTCACAGTCCAACTCTCAATTCCACACGTGACCACCGGAAAAGCCATATCCTTGACTAGAGAGACCTTTTTGGCAAAGTAATGTCTCTGCTTTTTTTTTTTGTTGTTGTTGTTGTTTTTTTAATTAAATTTATTTATTTTTTTTAATTACAATACTGTATTTGTTTTCCATACATTGACACGAATCAGCCATAGGTGAACACAATCTCCCAATGCCTAATCCCCCCCCACCTCCCACCCCACATCCTCTACTTGAATCATCCTGTGCATCAGCCCCATGCCTCCTGCATCCTACATTGAACATAGATTAGCGTTTCGTTTTTTACAGGAAAATATACATGTTTCATTGCCATTCTCCCATACCATCCCACCCTTTCCCTCTCCCTCAGAGTCCAAAAGTCCACTCTATACCTCTGTGTCTCTTGTTGTCTCACATATAGGGTCATCATTACTGTCTTCTAAATTCCATATATATGTGTCAGTATACTGTATTGGTGTTTTTCTTTCTGGCTTACTTCACTCTGTATAATCGGTTCCAATTCCATCCATCTCATTAGAACTGAGTCAAATTTATTCTTTTTAAGGGCTGAGTAGTATTCCATAGTGTATATGAACCACAGCTTTCTTATCCATTCATCTGCTGATGGACATCTAGGTTGCTTCCATGACCTGGCTATTATAAACAGCGCTGCAATGAACATTGGGGTACATGTGTCTCTTTCAATTCTGGTTTCCTCAGTGTGTATGCCCAGCAGTGGGATATATGCTATCTAGGTTGGTCATAACTTTCCTTCCAAGAAGTAAATGTCTTTTAATTTCATGGCTGCAATCACCATCTACAGGATTTTGGAGCCCCCAAAATAAAATCAGACACTGTTTCCCCATTGATTTCCCATGAAGTGATGGGACCGGATGCCATGATCTTCATTTTCTGAATGTTGAGCTTTAAGCCAACTTTTTCACTCTCTTTTCACTTTCACAAGAGCCTTTTTAGTTCCTCTTCACTTTCTGCCATAAGGGTGGTGTCATCTGCATATCTGAGGTTATTGATATTTCTCCCAGCAATCTTCATTCCAGCTTGTGCTTCTTCCAGCCCAGCGTTTCTCATGATGTGCTCTGCATATAAGTTAAATAAGCAAGGTGACAATATACAGCCTTGATATACTCCTTTTCCTATTTGGCACCAGTCTGTTGTTCCATGTCCAGTTCTAACTGTTGCTTCCTGACTGGCATATAGGTTTCTCAAGAGGCAGGTCAGGTGGTCTGGTATTCCCATCTCTTTCAGAACTTTCCACAGTTTCGTGTGATCCACACAGTCAAATGCTTTGGCACAGTCCATAAAGAAGTAATAAATGTTTTGCTGGAACTCTCTTGCTTTTTCCATGATCCAGCTGATGTTACCAATTTGATCTCTGGTTCCTCTGACTTTCCTAAAACCTGCTTGTGCATCTGGAAGTTCACAGTTCACATATTGCTGAAGCCTGGCTTGGAGAATTTTGAGCATTACTTTACTATCATGTAAGATGAGTGCAATTGTGTGGTAGCTTGAGCATTCTTTGGCATTGCCTTTCTTTGGGATTGGAATGAAAACTGACCTCTTCCAGTCCTGTGGCCACTGCTGAGTTTTCCAAATTTGCTGGCATATTCAGTGCAGCACTTTCACAGCATCACCTTTTAGGATTTGAAAGAGCTCAACTGGAATTCCATCACCTCCATAGTTTTGTTTGTAGTGATGCTTTCTAAGGCCCACTTGACTTCACATTCCAGGATGTCTGGCTCTAGGTGAGTGATCACTCCATCCTGATTATCTTGGTCATGAAGATCTTTTCTGTAGAGTTCTTCTGTGTATTCTTGCCACCTCTTCTTAATATCTTCTGCTTCTTTTGGGTCCATACCATTTCTGTCCTTTATCAAGCCCATCTTTGCATAAAATGTTCCCTTGGTCTCCAATTTTCTTGAAGATATCTCTAGTTTTTCCCATTCTGTTGTTTTCCTCTGTTTGCATTGATCGCTGAGGAAGGCTTTCTTATCTCTCCTTTCTATTCTTCCGGAACTCTGCATTTAGATGCTTATATCTTTCCTTTTCTCCTTTGCTTTTTGCTTCTCTTCTTTTCACTGATATTTGTAAGGCCTCCTCAGACAGCCATTTTGCTTTTTTGCATTTCTTTTCCATGGGGATGGTCTTCATCCCTGTTTTCTGTACAGTGTCACAAACCTCTGTCCATAGTTCATCAGGCACTCTATCTATCAGATTTAGGCCCTTAAATCTATTGCTCACTGCTGCTGTATAATCATAAGGAATTTGATTTAGGTCATACTTGAATGGTCTAGTGGTTTTCCCTACTTTCTTCAATTTAAGTCTGAATTTAGCAATAAGGTGTTCATGATCTGAGCCACTCTTTGGCTGCAAAGAATATAATCAGTCTGATTTTGGTGTTGACCATCTGGTGATGTCCATGTTTAGAGTCTTCTCTTGTGTTGTTGGAAGAGGGTGTTTGCTATGACTAGTGCATTCTCTTGGCCTTTGCCCTGCTTCATTCCATATTCCAAGGCCAAACTTGCCTATTACTCCAAATGTTTCTTGATTGCCTACTTTTGCATTCCAGTCCCCTATAAGAAAAGGACATCTTTTGGGGGTGTTATTTATAAAAAATCTTGTAGGTCTTCAGAGAACCTTTCAACTTCAGCTTCTTCAGTGTTACTGGTTGGGGCATAGATTTGGACTACTGTGATACTGAATGGTTTGCATTGCATCCAAGTACTGCATTTCGGACTCTTTTGTTGACCATGATGGCTACTCCATTTCTTCTGAGGGATTCCTGCCCACAGTAGTAGATATAATGGTCATCTGAGTTAATTTCACCCATTCGAGTCCATTGTAGTTTGCTGATTCCTAGAATGTCAATGTTCACTCTTGCCATCTCCTTTTTCACCACTTCCAATTTGCTTTAATTCATGGACATAACATTCCAGGTTCCTATGCAATATTGCTCTTTACAGCATTAGACCTTGCTTCTATCACCAGTCACATCCACAACTGGGTATTGTTTTTGCTTTGGCCCCATCCCTTCATTTTTTCTGGAGTTATTTCTCCACTGATCTTCAGTAGCATATTGGACACCTACTGACCTGCAGAGTTCCTCTTTCAGTACACTATTATTTTGCCTCTTAATGCTGTTCATGGGGTTCTCAAGGCAAGAATACTGAAGTGGTTTGCCATTCCCTTCTCCAGTGGACCACATTCTGTCAGACCTCTCCACCATGACCCACCTGCCTAGAATAAGCCTTGTAGTTAGTTCTCTTGCTCTTTAAATTTACCACCTGCAGTGAACATTGGGGTACATGTGTCTCTTTCAATTCTGATTTGAGTGAAGTAAGCCAGAAAGAAAAACACCAATACAGTATACCGACACATATATATGGAATTTAGAAAGATAGTAATGATGGCCCTCTATGTGAGACAACAAAAGAGACATGGATATATAGAATGAACTTTTGGACTCTGTGGGAGAGGGAGAGGGTGGGATGATTTGGGAGAATGGCATTGAAACATTTATAGTATCATGTAAGAAACGAAGCACCAGTTTATGCTTGATACAGGATACAGGATGCTTGGGGCTGGTGCACAGGGATGATACAAAGAGATGATATGGGGTGAGAGGTGGGAAGGGGTTTCAGGATTGGGAGCTCATGTACACCTGTGGCTGATTCATGTCAATGTGTGGCAAAACCAATACAGTATTGTAAAGTAGAATAAAGTAAAAATAAAATTTAAAAATTACAAATAAAAAAAAAATTACCACCTGCCAGTGCAGAGTGGTCTGCTTTTTCCCTATGTCTTTCCTTACCCTCTATGTACACTAGTCAGTTCATGAACAAATAACTCTCTTTTACTCTCTATCCTCTTCCATTTCTAACTCTTTTCCTTATTCTGATTTTGCCTTTTTCATGTCTGAATGGCAGAAAGTGTTTTCACTGATAATTTAGTATTATTACCTAGATACAGAAAATCAAAGATAGACTTTTCTTTCTCAACTCCCTTCCTAGAATGTTTGGTGAGGCACCTTCAAATATCATGCAGATGGGTGGAAAATAGGAGTAGGTTCAAAAAAGAGAATATATTTCCTAGACAAACATGGTGCAAAATAATGAATACTCTCTACAAATATCACCAGGTGTATGATTCTTCCATATTTGCAAAAGAGGAACCAATGAGCAGTAATCAAAGTATTTAATTCATGATTTCTTCCCAACATACTTTTTACATTTTTGTCAAAAGCACTCATATAGGATGGTCTTGAAATTTCTTTGAAATTTTGCATACAATAATGAGAGAATGTGGTTAGTTGATGGCAATATGGATATAGGTAGTTCTATTTGCAGCTATTTTAAAAATTTTCTGGCCATATTCAGTCTTTAATTTAGGGCTTTTGATAGATATTTAGATAAATGGATATCTATCTCTTTATCTATCCACACATACTTGTTTGTTGTTGTTGTTGCTTAGTCACTAAGTCATGTGCGATTCTGTGATCCAAAAGAATGTACCAAGCTTCTCTGCCCATGGGATTTCCCAGGCAAGGATACTGGAGTGAGCTAGCATTTCCTTCTCCAAGGGATCTTCTTGACCCAGAGGTTGAACCCATGTCTCCTGCACTGGCAAGCAGGTTCTTTACCACCGTGCCACCAAGGAAGCCCATATATGCATATATATTACATTAAACAGATAAACATAAAATATGATAGGCATATGCATATATATATTATACATTAATATTTAATGCTTCTGTAGTTGCATTTATCAATCATTTACTTGTTACTGATTTTTGAATGCTCATTTAAAAACTATCTTTATTTCAGGTATATAAATAAAATCACCCATCTCTCCTAGATCTTGCTTATTTTGATCCTATGTTTCTTTTTCAATTTTGGTTGGGTCTCCAAACACTTAGTTTTTAATGATGTATTTTATGAAGTATAACTGAAATTTCATTTTTTCTATGTGACTATTACCTATGGCCTCTAAATTCTTTACAAGAAAAATGCTTTTCCCACCAATTTGAAATAGCACTTTTATCATATACTGTTTAGTCTTTTTCCGGATATGGGCTGTTGTGTTTTCCTTTTGTTCTTCTGGCAATCTTTCTATATCAATAACATGCAGCTTTATATATAAAATATTTATACTATATTTTTATTTTTTGTCTGAGCTAGTCCCATTCTTTCTCATCCATGTCATTGCTCTTCTTTTTGAAGATTTGCTTGGTTGTTTTAACTTTGTATATTTTTCTAAAAAAATAAAATAAAATTTTCTACTTTTAGACACAAAATCCTCTTGGCATTGTATTAGTATTTCATCAAGTATATAACTTTAAGTTCAGTTCAGCTCAGTTGCTCAATCATGTCTGACTCTTTGCAATTCCATGAATCTCAGCATGCCAGGCCTCCCTGTCCATCACCAAATCCTGGAGTTCACTCAGACTCACATCCACTGAGTCAGTGATGCCATCCAGCCATCTCATCCTCGGTCATCCCCTTCTCCTCCTGCCCCCAATCCCTCTCAGCATCAGAGTCCTTTGCATGAGGTGGCCAAAGTACAGGAGTTTCAGCTTCAGGATCATTCCTTCCAAAGAAATCTCAGGGCTGATCTTCAGAATGGACTAGTTGGATCTCCTTGCAATCCAAGGGACTCTCAAGAGTCTTCTCTAACACCACAGTTCAAAAGCATCAGTTCTTCAGTGCTCAGCGTTCTTCACAGTACATTACTTGGCAGTAATATTTCTTTTTAATGAGTTTTCTTATAAAAGAAGATTCTTATTAAGTTGAGCACATTTTCATTTTTAAGCATGTCTTTTCTTGTCTTTTACCACTTATGATGAGTATTTTGTTTAATTTTTATCAGCCAACCAGATGATATTTGTAGTAAAAATTATAGTATTTTATTATATTCTATACATGTGATTATTGTTTGCAATTTTGAACTAATAATCATATGTCAGTTTGGTTTTTAGTTTTATTTTTCTGAACTTTCTCTGACTTGGTTCTCGTTTGGTGCTTAATCTCTCAAATATCCTGGCTTGAGCAGATCTAGAATCTTGGACCCTGGCATTGGAATCACAAGCAGACGCTACCTATAATAGACATTTTTGGCTACCAAACACAGCAACTTTCCCTTCCAACCACCTTCTAAACCTAGTCTAAATCTAGTAAGAGGCCAAGTATTATGGGGTCCTTGGAAACACAGTTTCTAGATTTCAAGCTCAGGTTTTTTTAGAACGGAATATATGAAAATGGGGTGTGGGACTCTGTGATGATATGGAAGTAACCAAAGCTTTCCCTTTCTTTCCTGGATTAAAAATTAATCACAGTTTGTTTATGCTGTTGATATTTCTTCTTTTTACATCCTAATAGTGTACAATTAGTTATTGTGTCTAATTTATCTGCTTTAAAAAAAAAAAACCTCATTATTCACTTTTTATATTATTGAATGACTTTGCTCTGCTACTTTTTCTTATTGATTTTATTGGCACTTTTCTAGCTTTGTTATTACACATTTTATTCTTTTACTATTTTTACTAATCTAGGTGTTAGAATACTATGAATTTCCCTTCTAAAATTGCTCAGGTATATATAATATTTGAATTTTTTCAATTCAATAGTATTCTGCAAAATATTGAAAACTGTTTTTTACACAAGGGGTGTTTATTTTGAAAGGACAAATCATAATTGCAACATCAAGATGAACTACTTTATGTTTCTGTTCATTCCTAGTTTTATTTTATTCTGGTAAATATTTAAAATGTATCAGGACTATTTTATGGAGGCTTTTTATAGGGTCCTCTTTTTTTGTAAATTAAATCTTTAAGATTACAGAATTTGATGTATGTGTGTGTGTGTGTGTGTGTGTGGTTTGTGTGTGTGTGTGTGTGTGTGTGTGTGTGCATGCGTGCATGCGCATATGTGTATCTCTGTTTGGTTCCAAGGCAAACCATTCAATATCACAGTAATCCAAGTCTATGCCCCAACCAGTAATACTGAAGAAGTTGAAGTTGAACGGTTCTATGAAGACCTACAAGACCTTTTAGAACTAACACCCCCACAAAGATGCCCTTTTTCATTATAGGGGACTGGAATGCAAAAGTAGGAAGTCAAGAAACACCTGGAGTAACAGGCAAATTTGGCCTTGGAATGTGGAATGAAGCATGGTAAAGGCTAATAGATTTTGCCAAGAGAATGCACTGATCATAGCAAACACCCTCTTCCAACAACACAAGAGAAGACTCTACACATGGACATCACCAGATGGTCAACACCAAAATCAGACTGATTATATTCTTTGCAGCCAAAGATGGAGAAGCTCTATACAGTCAGCAAAAACCAAACCAGGAACTGACTGTGGTTCAGCTCATGAACTCCTTATTACCAAATTCAGACTTAAATTAAAGAAAATAGGGAAAACCACTAGACCATTCAGGTACGACCTAAATCAAATCCCTTACAATTATACAGTGGAAGTGAGAAATAGATTTAAGGGCCTAGATCTGATAGATAGAGTACCTGATGAACTATGGATGGAGGTTCGTGACACTGTACAGGAGACAGGAATCAAGACCATCCCCATGGAAAAGAAATGTAAAAATCAAAATGGCTGTCTGGGGAGGCCTTACAAATAGCTGTGAAAAGAAGAGAAGTGAAAAGCAAAGCAGAAAAGGAAAGATATAAGCATCTGAATGCAGAGTTCCAAAGAATAGCAAGGAGAGATAAGAAAGCCTTCCTCAGCGATCAATGCAAAGAAATAGAGGAAAACAACAGAATAAGAAAGACTAGAGATCTCTTCAAGAAAATTGGAGACACCAGGGGAACATTTCATGCAAAGATGGGCTTGATAAAGGACAGAAATGGTATGGACCCAACAAAAGCAGAAGATATTAAGAGGTGGCAAGAATATACAGAACTGTACAGAAAAGTTCTTCACAACTAAGATAATCAGGATGGTGTGATCACTCACCTCGAGCCAGACATCCTGGAATGTGAAGTCAAGTGGGCCTTAGAAAGCATCACTACGAACAAATTATGGAGGTGGTGAAATTCCAGTTGAGCTATTTCAAATCCTAAAAGATAATGCTGTGAAAGTGCTGCACTCAATGTGCAAGCAAATTTGGAAAACTCAGCAGAGGCCAGATAACTGGAAAAGATGTTTTCATTCCAATTCCAAAGAAAGGCAATGCCAAAGAATGCTCAAACTTTTGCACAATTGCACTCATCTCACATACTAATAAAGTAATGCTCAAAATTCTCCAAGCCAGGCTTCAGCAATATGTGAACTGTGAACTTCCAGATGCTCAAGCTGGTTTTAGAAAAGGCAGAGGAACCAAAGATCATATTGCCAACATTCACTGAATCATCGAAGAAGCAAGAGAGTTCCAGAGAAACGTCTATTTCTTCTTTATGGACTATGCCAAAACCTTTGACTGTGTGGATCACAAGAAACTGTAAAATTCTGAAAGAGATGGGAATACCAGACCACCTGACCTGCCTCTTGAGAAACCTATATGCAGGTCAGGAAGCAACAGTTAGAACTAGACACGGAACAACTAGACTGGTGTCAAATACGAAAAGGAGTACGTCAAGGCTGTATATTGTCACCCTGCTTATTTAACTTTTTTTTCTTTTTTTTTGCTTAGTTAACTGTTTTTTAATTAAATTTATTTATTTTTTAATTACAATACTGTATTTGTTTTGCCATACATTGACACGAATAAGCCATAGGTGAACACAATCTCCCAATGCCGAAGCCCCCCCCACCCTCCCACCCCACATCCTCTATGTGAACCATCCTGTGCATCAGCCCCATGCATCCTGCATCCTACATTGAACATAGATTGGCGTTTCGTTTCTTACAAGAAAATATACATGTTTCATTGCCATTCTCCCAAACCATCCCACCCTTTCCCTCTCCCTCGGAGTCCAAAAGTCCACTCTATACCTCTCATGTCTCTTTTGTTGTCTCACATATAGGGTCATCATTACTGTCTTCTAAATTCCATATATATGTGTCAGTATACTGTATTGGTGTTTTTCTTTCTGGCTTACTTCACTCTGTATAATTGGTTCCAATTTCATCCATCTCATTAGAACTGAGTCAAATTTGTTCTTTTTAAGGGCTGAGTAGTATTCCATTGTGTATATGTACCACAGCTTTCTTATCCAAACATCTGCTGATGGACATCTAGGTTGCTTCCATGTCCTGGCTATTATAAACAGCACTGCAATGAACATTGGGGTACATGTGTCTCTTTCAATTCTGGTTTCCTCGAGTGTGTATGCCCAGCAGTGGGATTGCTGGGTCATAAGGCAGTTCTATTTGCAATTTTTAAGGAATCTCCACACTGTTTTCCATAATGGCTGTACTAGTTTGCATTCCCACCAGCAGTGTAAGAGGGTTCCCTTTTTCTCCACATCCTCTCCAGCATTTATTGCTTGTAGACTTTTGGATCGCATCCAACCTGACTGGTGTGAAATGGTACCTCATTGTGGTCTTGATTTGCATTTCTCTGATAATGAGTGAGGTTGAGCATCTTTTCATGTGTTTGTTAGCCATCCGTATGTCTTCTTTGGAGAAATGCCTATTTAGTTCTTTGGCCCATTTTTTTATTGGATCGTTTATTTTTCTGGGAGTTGAGCTGCATATGTTGCTTGTATATCTTTGAGATTAGTTGTTTGTCAGTCGTTTCATTTGCTATTGTTTTCTCCCATTCAGAAGGCTGTCTTTTCACCTTGCTTATAGTTTCCTTTGTTGTGCAGAAGCTTTTAATTTTAATTAGATCCCATTTGTTTATCTTTGCTTTTATTTCCAGTATACTGGGAGTTGGATCATAGAGGATCCTGCTGTGATTTATGTCGGAGAGTGTTTTGCCTATGTTCTCCTCTAGGGTTTTTATAGTTTCTGGTCTTACATTTAGATCTTTAATCCGTTTTGAGTTTATTTTTGTGTATGGTGTTAGAAAGGGGTCTAGTTTCATTCTTTTACAAGTGGTTGACCAGTTTTCCCGAGAACCACCTGTTAAAGAGACTGTCTTTACTCCATTGTATATTCTTGCCTCCTTTGTCGAAGATAAGGTGTCCATATGTGTGTGGGTTAATCTCAGGGCTTTCTATTTTGTTCCATTGATCTTATTTAACTTCTATGCAGAGCACATCATGAGGAGCACTGGGCTGGAAGAAACACAAGCTGGAATGAGGATTGCTGGGAGAAATATCAATAACCTCAGTAACGCAGATGACACCACCCTTATGGCAGAAAGTGAAGAGGAACTAAAAAGCCTCTTGATGAAAGTGAAAGAGGAGAGTGAAAAACTTGGCTTAAAGCTCAACATTTAGAAAATGAAGATCATGGCATCTGGTCCCATTACTTCATGGGAAATAGATGGGGAAACAGTCGAAACAGTGTCAGAGTTTGTTTTTGGGGGCTCCAAAATCACTGCAGATAGTGATTGCAGCCATGAAATTAAAGGATACTTACTTCTTGGAAGGAAAGTTATGACCAACCTAGATAGCATATTCAAAAACAGAGACATTACTTTGCTGAAAAAAGGTCTGTCTAGTCAAGGCTATGGTTTTTCCTGTGGTCATGTATGGAATTGAGAGGTGGACTGAGAAGAAAGCTGAGCGCCCAAGAATTGATGCTTTTGAACTGTGGTGTTGGAGAAGACTCTTGAGAGTTCCTTGGACCGCAAGGAGATCCAACTAGTCCATTCTAAAGGAGATCAGTCCTGGGTGTTCTTTGGAAGGACTGATGCTAAAGCTGAGACTCTAATACTTTGGCCACCTGGTGCGAAGAGCTGACTCATTTGAAAAGATGCTGATGCTGGGAAAGATTGAAGGTGGGAGGAGAAGGGGATGACAGAGGATGAGATGATTGGGTGTCATCACTGACTCAATGGACATGAATTTGAGTAAACTCTGGGAGTTGGTTATGGACAGGGTAGCCTGGCATGCTACAGTCAGTGGGGTTGCAAAGAGTCAGACAGGACTGAGTGACTGAACTGAACTGAAGTGAACTGGAAGGAGAAACATGTTCAAAGACCCAACGAGTTTGTGAAAGCCACTCTTTCATACTGGCCTTTTAGTCCTACTCTTTAGGTGTGACGACTTTTACCTGGGCTTCCCAGGTGGCACTAGTGGTAAAGAGCTGTCTTGCAAATGCAGGGGGCATGAGAGACAGTAGTTTGATCCCTGGGTTGGGAAGATTCCCTGGAGGGTTACGGCAACTCAGTCCAGTATTCTTGTCTGGAGAATCCCATAAAGAGCGGAGCCTTTGTGGGCTACAGTCTATAGAGTTGCGAAGAGTTGGACATGACTGTAGCATCTTAACACACTCATATGCACTTTTTCCTCTCCCTCTTCATCATCCAGAAAAAGTGTGATGCACACAAACATATTACATGCCCCCCATCCAAAAGTACCATTCTTATGAAATGTTTCCTCAACTGAAATGACAAATAAACAGTTACTTTATGACATACCTTGCTCATGGATACACAAAATAAATGAGATAAAGCACAGATGCTATGAACACAGTTCAGAGCTATGAAGGCTTGATGCTAAGACATTGAGTATAGCTCTCATGGAAGGAACTGAGTGGTGCCATTCTCACTGCTCAGGATGCCTGTTGCCTCTGCTATGACATACTGCAAAACCAGCACTGCACATTATTTTCACTTTTATGCTATTACAAAAAATGAAATCATCTCTGGATTTTTTTTCAGTTAGCAAAAGCAGGATATTAAAATGGATCTTCTGTTAAAATTAAGTGACATAAAGAGGATTTTCAAAAAGTGAAGGATAGCTGTATCTCTCTTGCATTATTAGAGTTGGCTATTAACTTTGTGTTTGTCATTTCCAGAGGATACTTCAGTCTCCAACCTTACATTCATTATCCACACAATAGAAAGGAGGAAGAGAGAGCAGAAATTGATTTATTTCTCAATGTATATAACTATGACATAGGGTGCCTCATACAATATAAGTTAAAATTCTGTTTTTAACTTCTAAAGAATCAATAAATTAATAAAATAAATCCTTGTGGGATTAAAAATGACAAATTAAAAGAAAATTTGGTTTGTGTAACAAAACAGGATGTATACCACTTAATTTGGAACTTAGCATTGTAATAAACATGCTCAAATAGATCCCTGTTTTCATCCACTTTCTCTCTCTTTCTCTCTTTATTTTTTTCTCCAAACAAAAAGCAATGATATAGTAACTTGTGCATGTTATTGACTTTCACCTCTTTATTCAATCCTCTATTACTTACCTTGTCTTTAGAATATGGTTTCATAGCTAGTGGAGAGAGTTTCTTTTCTGTTCTTTGATATTTAGCTATTTTAGTGTTCTAATGTCAATGTGTCCTGCCTGAAGAAAAACTTCTTCTGCTAAAAAATGTCTTTTATGCCAAAAAAATAGTCTTTCCCTCAATAAGGCAGTGTTTTGGTCAATTTTTAAAATGGAAATCTGAAACATGAAGATTTTCCTTTTTAAAAAATGTGTTTTTATCAAACTAAAAGCAACCTTTCACAACATACTGAAATAAATTATCAAAATTATTTGAACTCCAGGATATATCTAGATTCAGTGGTATTTGCTGAATCAATAATCTTTGGAGTCCTAAATGATCAGAGTGAAAATTAGGTGACATAGTAATCAATAATAGAGGCTCAAGTAAATGATAAAAACTCACATGACACAAAGGAAGACACTGAACTTTTGCTTTAGTTGGATGAAAATAATGAAGGAAAGCTTGCCTTAAGAGCAAATGTAAACCAAGGTACAATAAGAAGGCATAAAGGGAATTATGAGTGTGAGGGGACTCTGATGCACAACAAGGCACAGAGTAGGAAATCATAAATATTCCAGGAGTAGCCAGAATAACAATAGCAACTCTATTAGTTAGCAAAACTCAGATCATGCGGTCTTAAAAAAAAAAAAAAGAAAAAGAACAGGGAACATATAGCTGTGCTTTATAAACAAGTGAGAATGCCCCAACTCCATGGCACACGCATGAGGCTCTTATGTCAGGTATCCTGTACCTAGCCCTACCTCTAGGCTGACAGAAGCTCCATCATCTGGAATCTCACTGGTTGAGGCCACAGAAGAGCCCAGGAAGAGTCAAGCACTGGTGTTGAAATAATTCCATGTCATTTTCTCTCATATCTCTTTGGTCAGAGTAAGATATATGGCTACTGCTGATTTCAGTGGATCTTGAGAAGTGAGTGAAAGAGAGTCATTTCCTAGGCAGGTTGGATAAGAAGTCTAGGGGTCCCCAAGGAGGGAGGAGTCTGGAATTCTCAAGGAGGAAGAAAATGAAGAAGGAAGTAAGATGTTTCCCAGGGAGTTGAATACTAGGTCAGCTTTACTGGGACGGAAAGTCCCAAAAGTTTAAAGGGAACAATGGATACCAGGTGTGTCACTGCAGTGTTTGCCCTGCAACCTAAGAAACAGGATCTAGCCCTAGGAAACAGGGACTCGACGCTAACTGCAAATTGTCACCAATAGTTACATAAACCTTACCTGCCTGCCCACCAATCATGCTCTGCCGAGTAGCCTCCCCCTCCTCCCCTGCACAATAGGATAAAAGGCTCCCAAAGCGGGTGTTCGGGGCTCCCCATCTTAGATTGGCTTGGTGGGGGCCCGGATCCAAAATTGCCAATAAACTGCTTTTCTCTGAACTCCGACTGGTTGTCTCTATTGGCAGCTAGTCTCTCACAGTGAGTGTCTTTTATGTCAGGAATTTGAGGAAAATATTACCAGTGTCTACCATAGCAGCAATGGTGGATGATGTTCTGTAACGATTTATGACGGGTTGAATTGTGTCTTTCCCCAAAATTAATATTTTGAAGCTCTATGTGCTGAGAAGCTGGAGCTGGTGTATTGAATTTAGAATAAGTAAATTATAACTTGCTGAATTCAAAGGCACAAACTACCCACACAGGAGAAGCAGGGAACTTCTTTAGCATCCAAACTCCCACTTTGGGTAAGTGAAACCCAAGGGCTTATTTTGATTGAAGAGGGTTTCAGTACACCCACACAAAGGAAGAAGAGTCAGGATGTTTATTATTTAGAGCTTCAGAAGTAAGGACTCAGTGAGCTGGGAGGAAGGCTGGCCTAACTCTCAGTACCTCAGATTGTGAATAAGTTTTTAACAAGTTGATTATTAGAATTAGACCATTAGGATGGGAGCTAATCCAATCTGACCAGTACTCTTAACAGAAGAAGAGATTAGGACAACAGGGAGACACAAGAAGTTTATAAGGATTTGATTTAAAAATTATATAAATATTTTCTTCTCTTTTGTAGCAGCAAATTGTCTTTATATGAATATGACATGGTCGTTTCTATGTCAGGGTTTATATGTGGGTTCCTAGACTAAATTTCAGGACTTTCTAAGAGTAGACTAATTGTAAAAAGATCCTGCGGAAACAGAAGAAATCCACATATATTTTTACTAAGAAAGATATCAGTAACAAAATCCAAAGATTTTGTATTAATATATTTAAATTTATAATATATTATATTAATCATATTCTTGAATGCTCAAAAATTCATGTTTTGAATGCATTTATAAAATACTTAGGCTAAGATTTGGCTCAATTATTATTTGATTGTATGTGTTCTGTTGATGGATTTGGGCAGATAGCAGACAGAAAATGTGTCAAATTAAACTATGAATCAACCATATCTAAAATTTGGTTATTGCTCAATAGATGATTTATATTAAATGCATAGCTGAATATATTGTACTATCACGGTGATTGTAATTTTACATTGATTAGGTGTTAAAAGGAAGATTTTACATTACTCAGAAATGGAAGGAAGAAGCCCATTCTCACTAATACTTATTGTCACAGATAATTTTGAGATCAAGAGAAAATGGTTCATATTGCCATGATCTTAAGTAACCTACCCAAAACTAGGTAGAATTACACATACACACACAAACACATACACACACATACCTCATTTTTAAAGATGCTGAAACTGCAGTGAATTTGCAAGACACATGTAAAGTTACATGAAGCTCTTGATTCATACATAAACAATGTTTCTTAAAAAATTTTGTGGTCTTTTTCTACAAAAAAAAAGGATTTTCCTTCTACACAAAATTGAGACATTTCTTTTATTAATATTTGAATTGATTACCAATTGTAGATCCAATCTACTTATTGATGATAAAATGTCAGAGGTGCATGATCGTGTCTATAAACCATAAACCTTATAAAACATACCATTAAATTATATGCTCTTTTGATAACTATATTTGCATTGCTTGATTAAAAATTAGAGCACATATTCATCTGGTATAATGTTGTGTATTGGAAGAAAATTGAGTGTATAAAATGGTAAAAATTAAAACACGAAAGAAATCAAAAGATTTAAACCCTCAGTCTTCTTCCTACATTTAGAAAATCAAATAAATCTGCCTATGCTATATTATAATTTGAATATAAATAACAGTTAAAACAAAATGTAATTTTTGTAGCAAACTATGTATTTGAATAACTTTTGTATCATCTTTGTTTTTCCAAGCTATAAGGATGATAAATTAAATACACTTTGCAGATAAAATATTACTTTCACCTATTTTGAGATTTAAACATTTTTCTTATTAAATAATAATGAAAGAAAACTAAGTCCCTATCTTCTCATATGTAGACAGCTCCTCCTAGAGCTATATTTTATATTTCATATTTTAGCTGTTTTTTTTTTTTTTCTCATAGTCTTCTAATAAGTGATGTCTGTAAAATGATGTTGGAATAATAGTTTCTTGAAGTTGATAGTCTGGGATATTGCTAATGTAGTTATTCATCTTTGTTTATTTATTTTGCAATTTTAGATAAATGCTATACATATGGAATATGCATTCTCAATATAAACACATAAATTTTGGATTAAAAGGTAATAGAGCTTGAGGGCTCCCTTTGGCTCAGCTGAAAAGAAACTGCCTGCAATGTAGGAGACCTGGGTTTGATCCCTGGGTTGGGAATTCCCCTGGAGAAGGGAAAGGCTATCCACTCAGTATTCTGGCCTGGAGAATTCCATGGACAGAAGAGCTTGGAGAATTCCATGGACAGAGGAGCCTGGTGAGCTACATGCCTGCCAATGCAGAAGATGCAGGAGACGCAGGTTCAATCCCTGGGTCAGGAAAATCAGCTAGAGAAGAAAATGGCAACCCACTCCAGTATTCTTACCCAGATAATCCCAGGGACAGAGCTGGACAGGACTGAGAGACTTTCACTTTCACAGTTCAAGGCAAAATTATCAAAATAACTCATAAATGCTGAAGTAGGAAGTGTTAGTTGCTCAGTTGTATCCAACTCTTTGCAGCTCCATGGACTGTAGCCCACCAGGCTCCTCTGTCCATGGAATTCTCCAGGCCAGAATACTGGAAGGGATTGCCATTCCCTTCTCCAGAGGATCTTCCTGACTCCGGGCATGGAACCCAGGTCTTTGCATCATAGGCAGATTTTTTTTTACCATCTGAGCCACAAAGGAAGCTGAAGCTGAGCATTTCAACACACATCAAAGAAAAATCAAACATTATCCAAAAGAGTTCACCCTCAATTAAAGGTTTTCTAAAAAAAGACAGAGATAGCATAAATTATAAATCAGTATTGCACAAAGCATGGTATTATAATGTCATGATTCTAAGAACAATAAAGCTTTAAATTTCCCTATAGGCTATTCCTGCCTTTTCAGGTATGTTGTTCAAGTTGTGCACTGTTTTGAGGGGATATATTTATTATAAACAATTCTTTCTAAAAAAACTTATGTTCTGAACCACAAGTTAGGATTTGATTACTGAAAATGTGTATATAATGCAAAGCTAATTATAAAGACAGGACATTGAAATGTACTTTTTTCCTCAGGGATTTAAATGATTTCTGACCAAAGAAGAGTTTTCAATATGCAGAGAACTAGAATGAAGCTTCTACTAAACAGCAAAATAGATTAAGCCAAATAGCCCTTCTCAATCCTTTTATTTCTAACTATTCTATGTGGCTCTGGAGAAATTCAGAATAGTATTGAGGATCATATTCTACACAATGCTTATCTGTAAATGAAAATGTTCATTGCTTTTCTTTTAAAAGAAACATGTTAGGTATAGAGATGCTCTATTGCTAACGACTGGTTCTATAATTAGCAATCTAATTTTGGCTACTCCTAAGCAATATTAAAATGAAAATTTCACTTGCCATTTCGTTTCCAAGGGAATTCCCCAGCCATGCTAAATGACAGCCGTGGAGCTGCATTGGATTGAAAACAAATGTCACAACATGTTGTGACAGCCAGACTATCTTTAACATTTTATAAAGAAGTCACTATACTTTCATTTTTAAGGTGTTTACTTTAATATCCTGTATATGCACTTCTTTCCTATTGCTCTTTTTTTTTTGTTACTGAAGAATTGATAGTTTTTCTTTTAAGGACATTCTTTATATCTTTATGACAAGAATTTAGAAGCTAATATAAATATTTATCCACATCTCTGAGATACTGGAGTCCTTTTTAAGATTTTCTTTAGCTACTCTGCATTGCTGCAAATACAGAATAAAATAAAGAATAAAACTGTGTGTTGTGAATGCTACAACATAATGCCCATTTCATATCATTCTGTGTGTTGAAAACAACAAAGTACTTTTGGGACCAGGACATTTGAGTTTGGCTGATAACCTCATACTCTGTAACTTTAAGACCTTGCTTATCTGAACTTATATTTTCAGATAAAATATCAACTCTCTTTCTTAGGAATATTACTATGTGAAAAAATAGCCAACTCAGTGCCTAGCACATAGTATTATTCAATACTTATACTTTTAGCTATTTGAGAATAAGAGGAAGTAAAAAGCTTCTTTAGATGCAATATGAGTAGAGATCTGCAGGATGGATGGAAAACTGTAGCACAGAAATGAATGGAAGCAAACAAATTGCATGAAGACCATAGAATCAAGCAAGTGCATTTTGTTAGCACATAAAAGAGGACAAAATGGCATAACTTGAAAACTCTGGAAAGAAACTTTCATTACAGTCAGACCATGAAGAGCCAGAAAAAATAGAGATCTCATGTATCAACCTGTACTTAATATATACTTATGGGACAATTTTATTTTGTAAATGAAAAACATTATGATAAACTTCCTTTGCAATTCCATACTTTGATTACTTGATCTATCCATTTATCAATTCATTCAGAGTGAGGATGGATTTCACAAGCCACATTTGACAACAGGGAAACCAACTAGAGTAATGTTGTGGAAGTACATCCGAGAGGTTCCAAGAGCATGAACTTGGAACTGGATATGGAGCAATGGACTAGTTCAAAATTGGAAAATGAGAACATCAAGGCTATATATTGTCACCCTGCTTATTTAACTTATATGCTGAGTACATCATGTGAAACGCTTGGCTGGATGAAGCACAAGCTGGAATCAAGATTACTGGGAGAAATATCAGTAACCTCAAATATGCAGATGACACTACCCTTATGGCAGAAAGCAAAGAGGAACTAAAGAGCCTCTTGATGAAGGTGAAAGAGGAGAGTGAAAAGGCTGCGTTAAAACTCAACATTTAATAAAGAAAGATTATGGCATCCAGTCATATCACTTCATGTCAAATAGATGGGAAGCAATGGAAACAGTAACAGACTTTATTGTGTTGATCTTCAAAATCACTGCAGGTGGTGACTGCAGCCATGAAATTAAGACTCTTGCTCCTCGGAAGAAAAGCTATGACAAACCTACACATGTAGAGTATTAAAAAGAAGAGACATTACTTTGTCAACAAAAATTCCATGGACAGAGGAGCCTGGGAGGCTACAGTCCTTGGAGTGGCAAAGAGGCAGACATGACTGAGCAACTTCACTTCACTTCCCTTCACATGTTTTTTTCCAGTAGTCCTGTATGGATGTGAGAGTTGGACCATAAGAATGGTTGAGCACTGAAGTCTTTGGACTCTGGTTTTGGAGAAAACTCTTGAGAGTCCCTTGGACAGCAAGGAGATCAAACCAGTCAATCCTAAAGGAAAGCAGTCCTGAATATTCACTGGAAGGGCTGATGCTGAAGCTGAAGCTCCCAATACTTTGGCCATCTGATGCAAAGAACCAACTCATTAGGAAAAAAAAAAAAAAAAAAACTCTGATGATGGGAAAGATTGAAGACAGGAGAAGAAGGGGATGAGAGGATGAGAAGGTTGAATGGCATCACTGACTCAATGCACATGAGTTTGAGCAAGCTCCAGGAGATAGTGATAGACAGGGAAGGCTGGTGTGCTGCAGCCCATGGGGTCAGAAAGAGTCAGACATGACTGAGCAACTGAAAACTGGTAATAAAAATGGTGATGATATTGCATAATCAAGAGTGTAGTAATGTTTGAAATATTAAAATTTTAATTCTGGTACATGATCTTCTTGTCTCCTTCCCCAGGCATTTGTTTCTTATTTAGTAACATTATCACATTCTATGTGTATCCTGTTACAGTTGGATGGTTCTGGGGAGAAAACAGAGCTGGATATTAACATGCAGAAATCATGAAGAAATACCTTAAATTCAAAGATAAGAAACTAAATCAGTTCTAGGGAGTGAATGATAAGATACAAAAGAAAGACAGAGAGTGATCAAAATGTTAATTTTATTTAATAAAATAACTTTCAAAGGCATATAGAGGTCTTTCATATGCCCAAATGATGTCTTTCTTTCTAGGACACTTCTTAATTTATCTTTTTCTCAGTGATTAAAACTATCTTGCAAAAATTCATACATGGTTGAAAGAAATCCAAGAATGTATCTCTTTGTAGGAAATAGTAGGCTCAAGATAAGTAGAAAGAAAGGTCAGAATGAGTCATCCTCTTCTCAATCTTAAAATAATGTTAGAGTATTTCTAACCATGGAGGAGCAAGCATGGGAGGAAGGGCCATGGGTGTTTTTCTAGTGTTTTCCTAGCCTGAGAAATGAATGCATGGTTCTTTTCCCAGGCATTATTTCCCAGCCATATTTGCTTGTATTAAAATATAATTTCATAAAGGAGATAAGGGAGAAGGGAGAATCTACGTCAAACTCCTGATCTGTTTAGGTTGTTGTATGATTTCTCTTTCATTGGCATAACCAGAGAACTCAGGGTGAGCATATATTTTGGGGTACCAAGTCACTAAAATTGCTTTTATGGTCTCCAAGATTGAAATAGCACTTCCTAAACATGTTCATGAAGTGGCATGCTCATAAATAATTAAAGGGTATATGCTTATGTTCAGTTCAGTTCAGTTCAGTCACTCAGTCTTGTCTGACTCTTTGCAACCCCATGAATCACAGCACGCCAGGCCTCCATGTCCATCATCAACTCCTGGAGTTCACTCAGACTCACGTCCATCAAGTCAGTGATGCTTATGTTAAATAAGCACAAAGTTAATCTCAAACTTAACTGACCAGCTGATAGGTCCATGTTACAGCTTTGTACATTTTAGTGGATAAGATAAGTAATACATTGGACAGCTTATTTATAATTAAGGCTTTTGCACCCTGCCTATTTAACTTATATGCAGAGTACATCATGAGAAACGCTGGGCTGGAAGAAGCACAAGCTGGAATCAAGATTGCTGGGAGAAATACCAATAACCTCAGATATGCAGATGACACCACCCTTATGGCAGAAAGTAAAGAGGAACTAAAAGCCTCTTGATGAAAGTGAAAGAGGAGACTGAAAAAGTTGGTTTAAAGCTCAACATTCAGAAAACGAAGATCATGGCCTCTGGTCCCATCACTCCATGGGAACTAGATGGAGAAACAGTGGAAACAGTGTCAGACTTTATTTTGGGGGGCTCCAAAACCACTGCAGATGGTGACTGCAGCCATGAAATTAAAAGACGCTTACTCCTTAGAAAAAAGTTATGACTAACCTAGATAGCATATTCAAAAGCAGAGACATTACTTTGCCAACAAAGGTCCGTCTAGTCAAGGCTGTGGTTTTTCCAGTAGTCATATATAGATGTGAGAGTTGGGCTGTGAAGAAGGCTGAGCACTGAAGAACTGATGCTTTTGAACTGTGGTGTTGGAGAAGACTCTTGAGAGTCCCTTGGACTGCAAGGAGATCCAACCAGTCCATTCTAAAGGAGATAAGTCCTGCGTGTTCTTTGGAAGGAATGATGCTAAAGCTGAAACTCCAGTACTTTAGCCACCTCATGTGAAGAGTTGACTCATAGGAAAAGACTATGATGCTGGGAGGGATTGGAGGCAACAGGAGAAGGGGACGGCAGAGGATGAGATGGCTGGATGGCATCACCAACCTGATGGAAGTGAGTTTGAGTGAGTGAACTCCAGGAGTTGGTGATGGACAGGGAGGCTAGAGTGCTGCAATTCATGGGGTCGTGAAGAGTCAGACACAACTGAGCGACTGAATTGAACTGAACTGAACTGACTATATTTTAATTTCTGAAAATATTATTTGGGAAATTTTAGTATAGATAACTCTTTCAGACATTGCCTTGGAAGGAAATGGCTCCACCCCTATGAAAAATAGTTCTTTCATGTTTTCATTTTCTCTTATAAATCAATTACCCATGACATTTGTTGATCTAAAACATTTATTTCCAGTGCCCCAAGAGCAGATGTGTTTAATTGTGATCAAAATTTGTGCTCATAATTTGACCATTCAAAAACATCCTTTATACTACTGACAGAAATCAATACATCCGCCTTAAAAATGGCCATTAATACAAGGTTGACTGACCTTGAATTGAATGTATTTATACTGTAATTTAAAACATGCTTCAATATGTTAGCTTAATATTGGGATGACGCCATTATGTACGGTCATCTGTAAGCACATTAGAATCTCTTGGCTTATTTTGCTAACCCTGAATATCTAGGCAATTATCACAAATATAACTTTACATTTGTGCATGCCTCTTGGCCTCCCCATTGAACTCAGTTCCTTGAGAGTGAGTTCTTCAATTTATTGATCTTCATTTTTCCCTTACCTAATTCTGTGCCCTGAATGTAATGTACATATTAGTCATATACCAAATAAATTTTAAATAAAAGTATTTCATCCATGTGGTCAGTGTGTGAATGGATATCAGAGTTGGAAAGCAGGCAGGATTTGATATAATAGTCTCTATATAAAATTATTTGATCATAAACTAATATTTCTAGAATTTTCTCAATTTGCTTGTTAAGTGACAATTTTTTAAAACTATACTGAAGACTGAAACGTTGCATGAGTTTTCAGCACATGTTGTGAATATTATAATGTAGCTAAAATGAGTTATAAGTGTTATGAAAGAGTGAATCTCTCACTATGCCTGTGCTTTTATACTTTTCATCTGTAATGATTATGGCAACATTTATGGATATATGTAAATTAACCCATGTAATACTTTTGAGATATCCCAATTTAAACAGCTGTCCTTGTCTGTCTGATTTTCATTGATATAAACATGATTGTGATCATGAGTATTTTTATTTTCAAGAATATGAGAAAGTGTTAAAGAGGTAATAAAAGTCTGCCTATGTCCAAGGGCTTTGTGTCACTGTAAGTAAGCAATTTATTTACAATAGAGCACAGTGTTTGCAAAGAACTTTCTTTCTACTGTTTTGCCCCAACATGCTTTGCTCTTCCCTGAAGTTAATAAAAGCAATGTGATCCCTGAGGTCCTACTGTCAGTGATCTGTTCTTTGATATTCAAAAATTCACAGAAGTAAAATATCTACATTGTATGGAAAGATCATTAAACTATTTACTAAAAAATAGGAACATGGCTTCTTAGGCGGAGAGAGCTGCAAATTTTGAAGTGAAGTGAAGTGAAAGTTGGTCAGTCACGTCCGACTCTTTGCAACCCCATGGACTATACAGTTCATGGAGTTTTCCAGGCCAGAATACTGGAGTAGGTAGCCTTTCCCTTCTCCAGGTGTTCTTCTCAACCCAGGGATTGAACTCAAGTCTCCCACACTGCAGGCAGATTCTTTACCAGCTGAGCCACCCAGGGAAGGAAATTTTGGAACAGGATCAGAAGATGTTTCCTGAAACTTGTGATTCTGAGCAGTACACACTGGCAAGAGAGTATCTGTAAGAGGCTAGACTGAAGCACAGTGATTTAACATTCTGATGGGAAGAAGAGAAAAGATCTATCACAGAATTGCTTATTTCAAGAGAACAAAAACTATTGCAGGTGAAAGCATGTGGAAGTTCATACAGTGAAATCTGAATTTTCTTTTAAATCTACTGGAAGGAAGAAGTGAGGTGAAGATTTTATCTGAATGGTCAACATAAGTGCTGTGATTATATTTGGTTTCTAATTTTTGCCAAGAATATGAAAACATTTTTGTAGACTCTGTGTACATCTGTCTAGTAATTATCTAATTTTTCTCTGGACAGTTGTTAGATTTTTTTCTTTCTTTGCTTATTTTTGGCACATTTTGGGGCTAATGTCCAGATAATGGATGGGCAGAATTATTTGTTTTTGCTTTTTCCACACTGTAAATTCTTCTACCATTACTGATATCATTCAACTTACGTGACATGAAGTTATTGGGAATAGATGCACACAAGCAGGTTTATGAGCAAGTGCACATTAGCTATAAAATACAACTTATTTTATCTTGACATATTTTATGTTTTCAGCTTTACCACCCTCTATTATTCTAAAAATACATTTACCTTCTATTTAAATAGATATCTTTAAAGTTTAAATGAAATATCAGTTTGATTTGGATTCTCAACTAAAATCATTATGCCTCCATGACTTGGAAACAAAGAATCAAAAGACAAAACAGGGCACATCTAATCTAAGGCCCTCACTGCGGAGATTGTAGAGAGTAAATGACCCAAGGAACTATAAAAATGTAAGGAAAATATACAAAAATAAGACTTATTAACAATAATATCTTATATAGGATGTTATTCCTCTACCCCTCTAGATTTCAAGCATTTATCTATACCTTTATCCAGAGAATGTTTTAAAATTGTGTTTCCCTCATTCAAAAGAAATTATATATGCAAAAAGAAACCTAGAGAATGAGAGAAAATATTGCAAATGATATAAGCGACAAAAGGTTAAATATCCAAAATATATAAACAGCTTGTATAACTCAATATCAAACAATCAAATGATCCAATAAAAACTGGGCAGAAGACCTGAATAGACTTTTTTTCAAAGAAGACATGCAAATGGCTAACAGGCACATGAGAAGATGCTCAACTTTGTTCATTATTAGAGAAATGCAAATTAAAATAACAGTGAGATATACACCTCACACTTGTCAGAATGATTATCAACAAAAATTGATATCAACAAAAATTAATACAAAAAGTGTTGGCAAGGATATAGGGAAAATGTAGCCATTGTACACTGTTGGTGGGAATGTAAATTGATGCAGCCACTGTGGATTATAGTATGAAAGTTTCTGAAAATTAAAAATAGAGCTACTATACACTGAAGAATTGACGCTTTTGAACTGTGGTGTTGGAGAAGACTCTTGAGAGTCCCTTGGACTGCAAGGAGATCCAACCAGTCCATTCTAAAGGAGATCAGCCCTCGATGTTCTTTGGAAGTAATGACGTTAAAGCTGAAACTCCAGTTCTTTGGTTACCTCATGCAAAGAGTTGACTCATTGGAAAGACCCTGATGCTGAGAGAGATTGGGGACAGGAGGGAAAGGGGATGACAGAGGATGAGATGGCTTGATGACATCACCGACTCGATGGATGTAAGTTTGAGTGAACTCAGGGAGTTGGTGATGGACAGGGAGGCCTGGCGTGCTGCGATTCCTGGGGTCGCAAAGAGTCGGACACGACTGGGCGACTGAACTGAACTGAACTGATGCTATCTATCCCATCGTCTGTGACCTGACTGCTGGGCAATAAGGGATATTCGCTATTATTCTCTTCTTTTTTTCCTTTCCTTCTGGAGTTTATAGAGACAAGATTTAATGCACAAATTTGGGGACATTAAATGCAATTATTTTCAGGCAATAGTTTATTGAAAAGACATCAAATTAAAGGATATAAGCACCTGCAATTTACATTGAAGTTAAAGAGATTAACTTTGGAGTGAAGCTAGCACTGACTCATTCTCTACTTTTTTAAAAAAATAACATAATACATTGGGATATGTCAAAATTTTTTATTTAACATGCTCTCAGAAAGGATTTCTGCTGTTTTGGGGATAAAATGTCCTATAAATGTTGATAAAATCCAGTTGATTTATAGAGTTCATTTCTTCTATAACCTTACCAACTTGCTGTTAATACTTCTATGTATTATTATGGGGAGAGAAATATTGAAGTCTATAAATATAGTTTTACCTAAATTTCCTTTAAGTTTTGCCAGTTTTTCTTCATAAATTTTAGGCACAAAAATATTTGACTTATTGTGACTTCTTGGTGAATAAGCAATGCCTCACCAATCCCTTATAATATTCTTTGCTCTTATTCTTCTTTGTTATTACTAGAGCCACTCTAGCTTTGTCGTGTTTTGATGTGTTTGCACAGTAGGTATATCTTTATTCTTATTTGTACTTTTAAACAACCCTATTTTGCTAGTTTTTTTGTGGGTGTTTGGATTATTTCTGGTCTTTTACCATTTATATTTTATTATACTTTCTCTATCACATGTATGTCTCATGACTTTATCCATCCATCAATGCATCTGGTTTTTAAAAATTATTATTTATATGCCTGCACTGCTTCTTAGTTGCAGCATGGGGTATCTTTGTTGTGGTATATAGTATCTTTTTGTTTTGTTTTGTTTTGTTTTAATTTTTTGTGGTTAAGCACTAGAATTACACAAAGAGCAAATGTTACAGGGGTTTGTTCCAACCTCCTAGGACTAGAGGTCCACCAGTCAATAAGGAAGTTTCCTCTTCCTCAGAGTCTTGGATCTTGTGGTCTCTTGCTGTGAGATTTGTGATTTTTCCATTTGGTAATTTTTAAAGGTCATTTTGGGCTCAAGTTTTATGAGCCCAACAGGCGGGGTTTCCTGGATTTCTCTTATCTATAAAAAAGCATTCACTTTTGTATTTTATGCTGTGTAACTTAGTCCTGAGAAAACAGTGGGAAAAGAATTGGTAAATCGCCACTGGTTCAGGGTTGCTTGTAATTCTCCCCAGTCAGTCTGCTACTATTTACTTTTCAGAATTCTTAATCAGTTGTTAATGCTAAATCCATTCTTGGAATGATTCATAATTTCTTTTGGTGTAAGAGTCAGAGTGAAATATTCCTACTCCATCTTACGTAGAACCAGAAGGCAAAATCTGCTGGCATTTTGAGCATAAAATGTATATGTTTTATATGTTCATTTGGAGAAAAAAGATAGATGATAAAATATTCTTGGTACAACAACATTAAATATCACAATATCTCCAAATCCAAATGTTAATGTATGTAGTTGTGTTTGATAACTTGTGCTTTTAAATACGGGCTGTGCAGTTTTATAGAGCTAATAAGTGATTGTATCAGTAAATTATAAAATAACGTAAGTCAAAATGCCAGGAATTAATTCCACAGGAATGGCCATAATACAACAGCTCAACTTTTAATATGGGATAGCTTCCATTTCACACTATTGTTCTATTTTAAATATCATACTTTCATCTTCATCATTCTTTTATAAAAATCCATACATTCCTAAAATATCATTTCATTTATGCGAACACTTCCAAGTCTCTTCTCTAAATAATTAAGAAAAATTTCTTATTAATTTAAAAGAATGTGATTTTAAACATAATATTAAGTAAAAGATAGATATAACAGTGCAACTTTGTCACTAATAGATTTAAAGTTTATTCCTGTGGGAGGAAAAATAACGTTTTTTATTTCCAATCAACTTCAACACTTTGAGTCATATATTCTCAATGTACACAAATGTTGGGTTGGCCAAAGAGTTCATTCAGGTTTGTTTCATATCTTACAGAAAACTTGATGAACTTTTTGAGCAACCCAATAAAAAGAAACATTAGACACTATTTTTTAATCATAAATTCCTAACCCTAGATTCATAACAAAACAAACACCATATACAGAACCAGATATAAATTTTTAGTAACTAAATTTCTAATAAAGTCAAGTCTACTATTGAAAAATCACTGTTAATTTTGAAGTTCTAAAAATATTCATTTATAGTAAAATGCCATATTATATATGTAGATTTTAGGTAGAAATCATCTGAGTTACTTATGCATTTTAAAAAGTAATTATGTTTTGGTTATCCAAGTTTCCCACAGCTTGCAAATTAGTATATGTGTTTATTTTCCTGGAGAAGGAAATGGCAACCCATGCCAGTATTCTTGTTTGGAGAATCCCATGGACAGAGGAGCCTTGTGGCCTACCGTCCACAGGGTTGCAAAGATCAAACATGACTGAGCTACTAACACACATATGTGTTTATTTTAGGTCAAAATATATTTCTCTACTAATAAAATTATGTTTGGAAGAATATTCGAGTTTTATATTGACAATGTTAATGTAATTTTAACTAATCATTTATCTTTTGGTATATTCTTTGCTAGTAATATATTTCTTCTAAATAATTTTCATATTATTAAAATTATTTATGATCAACGTAAATCCTTCCTCATTTTATCAAATTCATCAGATTTGTGTACAAACCAGTTCCCCTTGGGCACACAGTATGAAAAGCATCTCAAATTTAGTACCTTAATGAGCAAATTCTCACAGAACTATTTTTTATAACTATAAATTTATTCTTGATTAACATCTCTTCCTGATATTAAAACTCTATTACTTTGGAATCTGAAAATGAGTCTGAAATAGAACACTGAAGGCTGTATTTAGGAGTGTTATTTTTCTGACATCAGAATGATCTGAATGATCTCTTAAGATTTTTCTATGCTTCTTTTTTAAAATATTGCTTGGGGCCATTGAGATGACTTTAAATTCATCCTGCTGAGAGGCTAAGCAGAAAGGATTAATAGAGAGTATGTTCTTGCATTTATAAGAGCTAAACTAGGTTGTTTAGAATCAGAACACAGCAAGCCCCAATGTACCTCTAGCAATGGCTTTAACAGATTATTAGCCAATTTTAAGAAGGAAGAGAAAATATATGTCCTCTAGCAATTTTATTCATTCAAGCATAATTGAAATGCTGTGAAATAGATCTATAAGCAGACTTCATGTGAGTAATTGTTTAGTGTCTCTTTTTTTCAAAAGGACTGTTTGGAGGAACTGTTTGTCTCCATCATCTAAATACAAAATCATGTATTAATTTTTCTTTCATTAAAATTTTATCTTTTATAGAAACTGCTGTGATAAAAAATGAAACAAAAGGGTTTCTCCTCAGAGTATTTTGCCTTATTCCACTTTAGTAATTGAGAACTACTTAAATGTACCAGAGAATTGCAATTACCTGCAGGGTGATTTTAGCTTTAGCTGCGGCAGCAGAAAGAATTGCCTTTTAAAGCTTATCCTCTGTTTCTGTGGGGTGAATTTTGGTATTCTCCATTTTAGATGCTCATTCTTAAAAATATAAAAGTGTAAATGAGACATTGGACAAAAAGTGGCCAAAGTATTTAAACTGCTTTCACTTTCTGATTTTTATAATCGACAATTAACTCATAATTATCAAAGACATTTTTGTCTCCTATTAATCTTTACCTACAAGTTAAGTTTAGCTAGTTAGAATAAAAAGATGAACTTTTAGTTTATGTGTCCAGAGATTTTCACTAAAAAGAAAATTTAGAGCTCTGAGCAAACTGAATTTTTAAAAAAGAATCTTTACAGCTTGATGATGTTCAAGAATAAGATAATGTCATATATATTTATTTCAAATAAAATCTTTTGGGAATGTTTTTTGTAAAGGTTTAAATATTGTGTAGCTCAATATCAAACACTGCTTTTGATTAATATGCCTAATACACGTGGGTAAGCCTCCCAGTTCCCGTTCTGTGTTTCTTTTGGTTGCTGGAGTTCATAAAAGATATGCAAATACTGTATTTTCTACTCCTTGATGCATTTACAATATGGAAAATAAATCTTTACGTAATTTATCTTTTTAAAAATGCAATATTTAGTAAAACTAATAAAAGCCTTAAATGAAATTAATAAAAGTTTTCCTTCAGTACAAAAAAATGTTGACATACTGAATTTATCCAGTGAGAAGAGCCAGGAAGAGGGAAAATCAAATACCATTATAATATTCAAAGCAAAGTTAGTTTATAAAAAGTTAGTACTTCATTCATTTTTAAACAGTTTTCTTACACTTAAAAAAATGTTGTATTGAAGATGCCTTAAGACATCATTAGGGCAGAACCAGGGCAAGGCTAGTGAATTAAACCAAAACTAGAGAAAATTTGGCTCAATGTAAAAAGTACTTTCTAAAATCGAATCATTCCTTTTCATGTGTAGAAGGCATAACTATTAAGGAAGTTATAGAAGGGCTTCAACATTGGGGGAAAAAAATCACATTAAAATGATCTCTGAGGACATCTGAAACTCTAATAATCTATGAGTTCAGTGTGTCCATTCCACATTTAATTAGCCTGAGCACATTTTTTATAGACTTAATTTTGTTCTTAGTTCAAAGAAGATAAAAGGTACAAAACCACAAATATATATCATTGTTTCATTTGGGGAAAAAGAGTTCTAATTAGGTTTAGTCATAAAATATATTGTTACAAGTTTAAAGGGTGGAGCATTGTGATGTTCCAATGAAAATTGTTTATGCAAATCATTGTTGCTTATCAATCAGATAGAGGTCATTATTATAATTATAACTTTGTGTGGACAATCATCAATCCAAATAGATTGTGTTTAATTAGTACTCTTTTAAAAATCAATTTATTTTAATTGGAGGATAATTATTTTGCAACATTGTGGTAGTTTTTGCCATACATCAACATGAATTAGCCACCGGTGCACATGAATGCCTTTTTAAGTTTGAATTGTTAGAATTCTACTTTTAAAATATGTTCATTGAGCATGTTATATTATGAACCATAGAGATTTACCATATTTTATTAGCTGAAAATGGGAAAATATGAGCTATTTCTCTCAGCTGTAAAATACATGAAAAATTATGTGAATGTAACAATGCTTTTATCCATTTTCTTTAGGGATGTATTGAAATGGATGATTTTATACATTCCTAATGAATAGTTGGGCTTCTCAGGAGGTGCTAGTGGTATAAAACCTGTCTGCCAATGCAGGAATCAGAAGAGATATGGGTTCTATCTATCTCTGGATCAGGAAGATACCATGGAGTAGGAAATGGCAACCTGCTCCAGTATTCTTGCCTGGAAAATTTCATGGTAAAGGAGCCTGGCAGGCTACCATCCATTGTGCTGCAAAGAGTTAAGACATAACTGAATGACTGAGCACCACAGAGAGTGAACATTTAGGCTTTAGGATTGACTCAAGGGCAACTGACTCTAGTATTCTTGCTGGAGAATCCCATGGACAGAGCAGCCTGGTGGGCTACAGTCCATGTGGTCATAAAAGTCGGACACCTTGAGGTGACTTATCACGCACACAAAGAGCAGTCTAATGGTACTCAGCATTTTAGAAAATGTTGATAACTTTTTACCCTCAAGTATCCTATCTCTGGGAATTGATCTTGGGTGTGCACATAGAGATAGGTATAGTAGTTGAAATTACAGTCCTGTGTATAATGTCTAAAAATCCAATATGTAATATTTTTAAAAATATATATGTTTATGATCTCTAAACATACATTGCATAACTTAAAACTCACAATGATCACACAATGTTAGCTACATATAGTGTTTATATTTTATAGGTGCAAAAAGAGATAATACAACTTGCTCAGAACTATAAATGTGATGTTGGAAGATAAAGATTCATATTAATGATACAATTCAAGTTAAATTCCAATTTCTTGTTCATAATGTCCACATAAACGTGTCTCTCAGTGACTGAAGCATATTCTCTCAATGAGGAGATACTGTGCAGCGGTAAATAGTAGGTTTGAGTACAATGTTTCAAACTAATGAAAAATCATTTGTTAAGGACTTCTCCGATGGTCCAGTGGTTGAGAATCTGCCTGCCAAGGCAAGGGACATGAGTTCCATCCCTGGTCTGGGAAGATCCCACATGAGAAGGAACAACTAAGCCCATGTGCCACAAGTACTGAAGCCCGAGTGTCTAGAGCCTGTGCTCCAGAACAAGAGAAGCCCACAATTAGAAGCCTACACACCGCAACTAGAGAGTAACTTCCGGTCACCACAACTAGAGAAAGCCCACGTGCAGCAACAAAGACCCAACGAGCCAAAAATAAAGAAATAAATAATTTGTTAAATGTATTTTGCATTCTAAAAATAGACTTGTTGTCTTTATCAAGTCCATGAGCTCTTAAAACCATGTTATTGTTAAAAAGACAATATTTGTATCTCATATTCATAGATAAGGAAATTGAGACAGAGAGGTAAATGAGCTTGGAAAAAGTCACTTAGCTAGTTAAGTGTAGAAATTAGGCTTGAATTTAAGCACACCTGGTAGTGCACAACTTTTGGTGACAAATTATAGCACTGTTCTTATTTTACCTGAAATTATTTCACACAAATTTTCAGGAAATTTTCTGTTGGATATAGATTTTTAATATCTGTATGTTTTTGGAAATAATTGAAGTCATTTTTACCCTTTTCCTATTTTCTGACTCATTGATTTTGTTACAGTTTTCTCTGTAAGTCTTCTCAGGTTCTTTGTCATAGCATGTTGTTTTCCTTTCAAGATGTTTTGAAAAATTGCTTTTCCTTTCTCTTTTTCAGAGGCTTGAGTATGATGTATACAATTATGCCTCTCCTTGTATTTCATCATTTGTCTAACATATTTTGTTATTTTTCATACCTCTATATTATTTCAACTGTTTTAAAATCCTTATCTGTTAATCTCAGCGTCTAGATTTTCTGTGGATCTCATTCTAATGTTTATTTTCCCCTTTGTTATGAGCTGTATCATCTTATTTCTTGACATGAAATAATTTTTATGTTATCTTAGACAAAATATAGAAAGGAACAGAAAAATACATCACATGGGGAATTAAAATTCAACACATGAATTTGGAACAGGGGTACAAAATTCAATGTAGAACAACGTTCTTAATATTTTTGATATCTGAAATTCTGCTTGGGTCTCTAGTGTCAGCTGAAGGATTGTGTGAGTCTATTATTTGGAGATTTCAGGCTTTGTAGCTTTTTCTTTCTATTGCACCCTATTCTAATCATAAGGAATGTCTTGTGTGAAAAGCATGGTATGCACTTGACAGAGGACCCATTCTTTAGGTGTAAATATTTCTTCTAAACAATGCAAGATTACATAAATTGTATTTCACTTTATAGAAATTTTTAATCTGATACTTAGCAAAAGAATTTGGCAAACAGACTGTGAGATAAACACAACCAAGCATTTAGGGATCCTGAATTTTCAGAATTATAGAGCCGGAATAGCACAAACACCCAAATCTTTGCTAGATTTTCTTTCCCAAGTCGAGTACTTTCTATTAAGGTCAAGTCAGTCATCAGCCATCTAAAGGGTTAGCAGATGCTCTCTATGAAGAAAATGTTCAATGATATACTGTTACTATATAAAGGTTGTCCCTTTGGAGTTTCAATTTATTCAGTTTGATTTCCTTCCAAAGTTGGGATGTTTTGAGCATCCTAGACAGTGTAAATTGTATCTATAGAAGGCTTTCAATACAATCTTTGGTTTAAAACTTCTCAAGGACTGCCACACCTCCGCTTCACATAATGCCAAAGCAAATCTTGTGGCCTTTGGAGACAGAAAACAACCTTTAGGGATGTCAGTCTTATAGGCAAAAATTTTATTACACATGTACTGGCATAAAGATTTCTCTACCCTTCCACAAAACTTGAGTCTATGAATACTAATGTTTGAGTTTATCTTCTTTGCTAAATTCCTCAAGGAAGAATCAGCTTTTACTTTACTTCACTGAGGTTGGCACAATGAATACTTGCAAATTTGTCAGGTCATAAATGATTTACAATATATACTATCAAATATGTTCAGGTATTATGTAAGCCAGATGCATTGTCAGCAATAATACCAGAAAAGACATCTCCCCATTTACACTTCCATCTTTTCATTCACCTTTATCGCATTTAAGTTTATCAAATTCATCATGGGTGAAAACTGGACCAAACTCAATGAACACTTTCTGTCCATCACTTTCTGACATCACTTTACTTGACTCAGCATTAAAACAGGAAGTATTTTATCAGTTCATCTTTCTCTGGAATAATTTATCTTTGACTTTGTGCATCTTTATTTTTGGTTTCTCTCTTTATCTTTGTTTGTGTTTGTTTGCTTATATGCTAATACAGCATATTATACTTAAAAATTGAATTGACCTAATTTTAATATACTATTATTTTCATAAGCAACTAGGCTGTGGTACCTAGAAGGTTATGTGGATATTGGTGAGTCATATTCTTTTAACTTTTCACAAGATTTTTCAGTGAAAACTAAACAGATTTCATATGTTGTTAGTAAAATTCAACTAGTTGAAAAGAAAAAAATGATTGGATAAACTCTAAAAAAATTTACCAAAATTGGAAAAAAAAAACTTCCCTGAAAACACTGTATCAATGAATATTTTTAAGTGCCAAAGATTTTGATTTGAGTTATTCAGGATGGAATTTCTGCACTAGTAATAATGAGGTTTATTCTCATCATCTTTATTATTTTAATTATTGCTTAGCATTCCCTTTATAAAGCTCTGCAGAAATTAAAGTAAGATATATTTTACCTTAATATTCTTTTTAAGATTTTTCAAATTAATTTCCAATATTATTTTGTCTATATATATTATTAACATAAGGTTTTACAATGTATGTATATATACATAAGTACTCATGCATACATCAGTTTGTGTATAGTTAATAGACAGATAGAGATATACATGATATTTTTAACTGAATTTTATAGTTTATTTTTACCATGACTTAGTAAAATCACTGGGGCTTCACTGGTGCCCCAGTGGTAAAGAATCTGCATGCAGTGCAGGAGACCCTGGTTTGATCCCTGGATTGTGAAGGTCCCCTGGAGAAGAGAATGGATATCCACTCTAGAATTCTTCCTTGGAGAATTCCATGAACTGAAGAAACTGGCAAGGCTACAGTCAAAGAGGTCTCAAAGAGGTCTCAAAGATTTGCACACACTGAGTGACTAGTACATGCGAACACAAACACACAGAGTAAAATCACAAGATTTCATATTCAGAATTGTTTTATTATATTTGGTAGCACTGGGTACATACTCAATTGTTTCCAACTCTTTGTGACCCCATGGATTGTAGCCCATCAGGCCTCTCTGTCCATGATGTATACCCTGCAAGTATACTGGAGTGGGTTGCCATTACCTTCTCCAGGGGAATTTCCCATTCCAGGGGTTGAACCTGTGTCTCCTATGTCAACTTTCAGTTCAGTCCTGCCACACAGTCCTCTCCAACTCTTTGTGACCACATGAACTGCAGCACGCCAGGCTTTCTTGTCCATCACCAACTCCTCGAGCCTACTCAAACTCATGTCCATTGAGTCGATGATGCCATCCAGCCATCTCCTCCTCTGTTGTCCCCTTCTCTTCCTGCCCTCAATCTTTCCCAGCATCAGGGTCTTTTCCAGTGAGTTAGTTCTTCACATTAGGTGGTCAAAGAATTGGAGTTTTAGTTTCAGTATCAGTCCTGCCAATGAATATTTAAGGCTGATTTCCTTTAGGATGAACTGGTTGAATCTCCTTGCTGTCCAGGGGACTCTCAAGAGTCTTCTCCAACACCACAATAGAAAAGTATCAGTTCTTCGGCACTCAATTTTCTTTATAGTCCAACTCTCATATCCATACATGACTACTTGGAAAAGCCATAGTTTGACTAGACAGACCTTTGCTGGCAAAGTAATGTCTCTGCTTTTTAATATGCTATCTAGGTTGGTCATGGCTTTTTCCCAAGAAACAAGCTTCTTTTAATTTCGTGGCTGCAGTCATCATCTGCAGTGATTTTGGAGTCCCCCAAAATAAAGTCTTTCACTGTTTCCATTGTTTCCCCATCTATTTGCCATGAGGTGATGGGAGTGAATGCTGTGATCTTAATTTTGTAAATGTTGAGTTTTAAGTCAACTTTTTCACTCTTCTCTTTCATTTCTATCAAGAGGCTCTTTAGTTCTTCTTCACTTTCTCTCATAAAGGTGGTGTCATCTGCATATCTGAGGTTATTGATATCTCCTGGCAATCTAAATTCCAGCTTGTGCTTCATCCAACCTGGCATTTCTCATGTAATACTCTGCATATAAGTTAAATAAGCAGGGTGACAACATACATCCTTGACTTAATTCTTTCCCGATTTGGAAACAAGTCTGTTGTTCCATGTCCAGTTCTAACTCGCTTCTTGAGCTGCATACAAATTTCTCAGGAGGCAGGTCAGGTGGTCTGGTATTTCCATCTCTTTTAGAATTTTCCACAGTTTGTTTTAATCCACAGAGTCAAAGACTTTGGCATAGTGAATAAAGCAGAAGTATATATTTTTCTGATATTTTCTTGCTTTGTCAATGATCCAGCAGATGCTGGCAATCTGGTCTCTGGTTCCTTTGCCTTTTCTAAATCTAGTTTGAATACCAGGGAATTCATGGTTCACATACTATTGAAGTCTGGCTTGGAGAATTTTGAGCATTACTTTGTTAGTGTGTGAGATGAGTTCAATTGTATGGTAGTTGGAGCATTCTTTGGCATTGCCTTTCTTTGGGATTAGAATAAAAATGGCCTTTTAAAGTCCTGTTTCCACTGTTGAGTTTCCCAAATTTGCTGGCATATGGAGTCCAGCACTTTAACAGCATCATCTTTTAGGATTTGAAATAGATCAACTGGAATTCCATCACCTCCACTAGCTTTGTTTGTAATGATGCTTCTTAAGGCCCACTTGACTTCATATTCCAGGATGTCTGGCTCTAGGTGAGTGATCACACCATTGTGGTAAGATCTTTTTGTATAGTTCTTCTGTGCATCTTGCCACTTCTTCTAATGTCTTCTGTTTTTGTTAGGTCTATAGCATTTCTGTTCTTTACTGTGCCCATCTTTGTATAAAATATTCTCTTGGTATCTCTAATTTTCTTGAAGAGATCTCTAGTCTTTCCCATTCTATTGTTTTCTTCTATTTCTTTGCATTTTCACTGAAGAAACCTTTCTTATCTCTCCTTGTTATTCTTGGAAGTCTGTATTCAAATAGGTGTATCTTTCCTTTTCTCCTTTGCCTCTCACTTCTCTTCTTTTCATAGCTATTTGTAAGGACTCCTCAGACAACCATTTTGCCTTTTTGCATTTATTTTTCTTGAGGATGGTCTTGATCACTGCCACCTGAACAATGTTATGAACCTCCATCTGTAGTTCTCAGGTACTCTTTCTTTTTTTTTTTTTCTTAAATCAGATCTAATCCTTTGCTTGATTCTATTTGTCACTTCCAGAGGAAGTAGAGGAGTTGTAGGGGACATGATTTAGGTCATACCTGAATGGTCTAGTGGTTTTCCCTACTTTCTTCAATTTCAGTCTGAATTTAGCAATAAGGCATTCATGATCTGAATCACAGTCAGCTCCCATTCTTTTTCTGCTGACTATATAGAGTTTCTTGGAAGAAAAGTTATGACCAATCTAGATAGTATATCCAAAAGCAGAGACATTACTTTGCCAACTAAGGTCCATCTAGTCAAGGCTCTGATTTTTCCTGTGGTCAGTATGGATGTAAGAATTGGACTGTGAAGAAGGCTGAGTGCTGAAGAATTGATGCTTTTGAACTGTGCTGTTGGAGAAGACTCTTAAGAGTCCCTTGGACTGCAAGGAGATCCAACCAGTCCGTTCTGAAGGAGATCAGCCTTGGGATTTCTTTGGAAAGACTCATGCTAAAGCTGAAACTCCAGTACTTTGGCCACCTCATGCGAAGAGCTGACTCATTGGAAAAGACTCTGATGCTGGGAGGGATTGGGGGCAGGAGGAAAAAGGGGACGACCGAGGATGAGATGGCTGGATGGCATCACGGACTCGATGGACGTGAGTCTAAGTGAACTCCTGGAGATGGTAATGAACAGGGAGGCCTGGCGTGCTGCGATTCATGGGGTCGCAAAGAGTTGGACACGACTGAGCGACAGAACTGAACTGAACTGAACTGTATAGAGTTTCTCCATCTTTGACTGCAAAGAATGTAATCAATCTGACTTCAGTATTGATCATCTGGTGATTGTCCATGTGTAGTCTTCTCTTGTGTTGCTGAAAGAGAGTGTTTGATATGACTAGTGTGTTCTCTTGGCAAAACTCTGTTAGCCTTTGACGTGCTTTGTTTTGTATTCCACGGCAAAATTTGCCTGTTAATTTGTCCAGGTGTTTCTTGCCTTCCTACTTTTGCATTCCAGTCCCCTATAATGAAAAGGACGTCATTTTGGGGTGTTAGTTCAAGAAGATCTTGTAGGTCTTCATAGAACTGTTCACTCTAGCTTCTTCTAAGGTCAGGGCATAGACTTGGATTACTGTGATATTTAATGTTTTGCCTTGGAAATGAACAGAGATCATTCTGTCGTTTTTGAGATTACATCAAAGTACTATATTTCAAACTCTCTTGTTTACTATGATGGCCACTTCATTTCTCCTAAAGGATTCCTACCCACAGTAGTAGATATAATGGTCATCCGACTTAAATTCACCCATTCCAGTCCATTTTAGTTCGCTCATTCATAAAACGTTGATGTTCACTTTCGCCATCTCCTGTTTGACCACTTCCAATCTGCTTTGATTCATGGACCTAACATTCCAGGTTCCTATGTTATGCTGTTCTTCACAGCATTGGACTTCCATCCCCAGTCACATTGACAACTGAGTGTTGGTTTTGCCTTGGCTCTGTCTCTTACTTCTTTCTGGAGTTATTTCCCCACTGATCCTCATTAGCATATTGGGCACCTACCTACCTGGGGAGTTTATCTTTCCTTATCCTATCTTTTTGCTTTTTCATACTATTCATAGGGTTCTCAAGACAAGAATACTGAAGTGGTTTGCTGTTCCCTTCTTCAGTGGAACTTTTGTTAGAACTCTCCACCATGACCTGTCTATCTTGGGTAGCTCTACTTGGCATGGCTCATAGTTTCATTGAGTTAGATAAGGCTGTGATCCATATGATCAGATTGGTTAGCTTTCTGTGATTATGGCTTTTTCTATCTTATGGAGAAGGATAAAAAGCTTATGGAAGCTTCCTGATGGGAGAGACTGATTAAGAGGGAAACTGGATCTTGTTGGGTGGGGCCATGCTCAGTAAATCTTTAATCCAATTTTCTGTTGGTGGGTGGAGCTGTGTTCCCTCCCTGCTATTTGTTGCTGCTAAGTAGCTTCAGTCTTGTCCAACTCTGTGCACCCCATAGACAGCAGCCCACCAGGCTCCCTCATCCTTGGGATTCTCCAGGCAAGAACACTGGAGTGGGTTGCCATTGCCTTCTCCATGCATGAAAGTGAAAAGTGAAAATTAAGTCACTCAGGCTTGTCTGACTCTTCCAGACCCGATAGACTGCAGCCTACCAGGCTCCTCCACCCATAGGATTTTCCAGGCAAGAGTACTGAAGTGGGTTGTCATTGCCTTCTCCCTCCCTGCTATTTACCTGGGACCAAACGCCTTTGACTGTGTGGATCACAATAAACTGTGGAAAATTCTGAAAGAGATGGGAATACCAGACCACCTAACCTGCCTCTTGAGAAATCTGTATGCAGGTCAGGAAGCAACAGTTAGAACTGGATATGGAACAATAGACTCGTTCCAAATAGGAAAAGGAGTACGGCAAGGCTGTATATTGTCACTCTGTTTATTTAACTTCTATGCAGAGTACATCATGAGAAATGCTGGACTGGAAGAAACACAAACTGGAATGAAAATTGCCAGGAGAAATATCAATAACCTCAGATATGCAGATGACACCACCCTTATGGCAGAAAGTGAAGAGGAACTCAAAAGCCTCTTGATCAAAGTGTAAGAGGAGAGTGAAAAACTTGGCTTAAAGCTCAACATTCAGAAAATGAAGATCATGGCATCTGGTCCCATTACTTCATGGCAAATAGATGGGGAAACAGTGGAAACAATGTCAGACTTTATTTTTCTGGGCTCCAAAATCACTGCAGATGCTGATATCAGCCATGAAATTAAAAGATGCTTACTCCTTGGAAGGAAAGTTATGATCAATCTAGATAGCATATTCAAAAGCAGAGACATTACTTTGCCAACAAAGATCCGTCTAGTTAATGCTATGGTTTTTCCTGTGGTCATGTATGGATTTGAGAGTTGGACTGTGAAGAAAGCTGAGCACTGAAGAATTGATGCTTTTGAACTGTGGTGTTGGAGAAGACTCTTGAGAGTCCCTTGGACTGCAAGGAGATCCAACCAGTCCATTCTAAAGGAGATCAGTCCTGGGTGTTCATTGGAAGGACTGATGCTAAAGCTGAAACTCCAATACTTAGGCCACCTCATGCGAAGAGCTGACTCACTCATTGGACAAGACCTTGCTGCTGGGAGGGATTGGAGGCAGGAGGAGAAGGGGGCGACAGAGGATGAGATGGCTGGATGGCATCACCGACTCGATGGACATGAGTTTGGGTGAACTCTGGGAGTTGGTGATGGACAGGGAGGCCTGGCGTGCTGCAATTCATGGGGTCGCAAAGAGTTGGACACGACTGAGCAACTGAACTGATACTATGGTGGAGGTAATGAATATAATTATGACCTCCTTTAGAATATCCCATTCACTTGCTGCTGCACTCAGTGCCCCCAGCCTGCAGCTGACTACTGCAGACCCAGTCCTCTCCTGTAGACTCCTAGACACTCATGGGCAAGTCGGGGTCAGTCTCTTGTGGGATCACTGCTCCTTTCTGTTGGGTCCTGGTGTGCACAAGCTTTTGTTTATGCCCGCGAAGAGTCTGTTTCCTCAGTCCTGTGTAATTTCTGGCTGCTCTTTGGTGGGATTAATAACGATCTCCTCCAAAAGGGCTTATGCCATACCCAGATCTACTGCACCCAGAGCCCCTGCACCTTCACCAGTCCAGTGCTGACCCATTTCTCCACAGGAGACACTGAAATACAGTTCTGGCTCAGTCTCTGTGGGGTCTCTGTGTCCTGGTGGGCACAAGGTTTATTTCAGCCCTCTGAGCATCTTTTGTGGGTATGGTATTTGATTCTAAACATGATTTCGCCCCTCCTACTGTCTTGCTGGGGCTCTTCTTTGCCCTTGGATATAAAGTATCTTTCCTCGGTGGAATTCAACATTCTCCTGTTGATGGTTGCTCAGCAGCAATTTGTAACTTTGGAGTTCTCACAGAAGATAAGCACGCATCCTTCTACTCTGCCATCTTGTATTCAGTTTCACATTTACTCTTCAATAATATTAAATCAAATGATGTGCCTCAATTTTGGGAATCAGCTCAGCCTGAAGGGATGACTCTCCCTTGACCATCCACTCAACTCCTAACTGCCACTTCTGGTGTCAGACCTTAATATGCAATCTAGAATTGCTGTAGCCTTACTGTAGGAGCAGACCTACAAAAATATAAAATCTCAGTTTAAATCTTTGCCTTCTTGCCTGTGAGTTATTCACTTTTTCCCTGCTCACAAGTGAAAATAATTATTTAGCTGTCTTGTTAATTTTTAAACTTACTAAGCTACTGATCAGTAAATTAATTTAATAGGCAACTGGAATTTCATCTCTTATATCAAAGATTTCCATTATCATTTTGTAAGTCTAATTCACATTATTTTTCACAGCTCAGGATGTTTGTTCAAGTGGGATGGAATTCATACAGCTGATTCACCGTTCATTGTACTGGATCATTAATCTTTGCCAGTAGGTATATTTATATTCTTGGCAGTTATACATTTTCTAGATTTTCTCTTCCATTAGAATGAATGAGTAGAAAGTAGAACAGATGGTCAAAGTGATGACTCTTCTACATTTTCTGTAGCTACAGCAATAAAGATGAACACTCATGTTCTACTATGACTTCTTCAGAATATGTGTATTTATGTGGTTGTGTTTTGTTATTACAGATATCTTTGTTTGTAAAATTACTATGTTTTGCATTAAAATAAATTGGGAATACCCAACCAAGCAAAGAATATTACTATATGGAAAATCAGTGAAATCTATTCTCTTTTATGGTTTTCTCTCTTAATTATACAAATTGATGAACATTTGATAATTAGTGTCACAAATGAGGTTAAAAAATCAGAGAGGAGTCAGAAGGCATTACAATACCAATCATGGAAAGTCTTTTGATTCATATAAAGATGCATGCATGCATGTATGTTCAGTCACTTCAGTTTTGTCAGACTCTTTGTGACCCCACAGTCTGTAGCCTGCCAGGCTTTCTTTCCATAGCAAGAATACTATCCAAGAATTCTATCCATAGCAAGAATTATCCCAGCAAGAATACTGGAGTAAGTTGCCATTTCCTTCTCCAGAGGATCTTCTTGACCCACGGATCAAATCCAAGTCTCTTGCCTCTCCTGCATTGGCAGGCAGATTCTTTACTACTAGCACCACCTGGGAAGCCCAAAGCAAAGCATTAACAAATTGAAAAGTAAAAACCATATGATCATCTCAATAGTTTTTAAAAAGCTTCAAATAAGATTTATCACCTATTTATGGTAAAAAAAGTCTCCAGAAAATGAGCAGAGAGGGGACATTGTTGTTGTTTAGTTGCTAAGCTGTGTCCAACTCTTTTGCGACCCTATGGACTGTATAGTCCAACAGTCTTCTCTGTACATGTGATTTCCCAGGCAAGAATACTGGAGTGTGTTGTCATTTCCTTCTCCAGAAAATCTTCTTGATCCAGGGATTGAACCTGAATCTTCTAATTGGCAGATTCTTTAACACTGAGCTACCTGGGAATCTCCATCAAGTATCTTACAAGAACATTAAAGTGGGAAGAACTCAACCAAATATTGTGGTGAAGTTTTTGATAGTCAAGAATATTTTTTAAATGCTAAAATAAAGCTTTCTAGAAAGAGACCAAAAGTAATTTAGAAGAACTGTGATTATATTGGCATAAAATATTGTATGTGCAACATAAAGTATACTCAGTTCAGTTCAGTTCAGTCACTCAGTTGTGTCTGACCCTTTGCGACCCCATGAATTGCAGCATGCCAGGCCTCCCTGTCCATCACCAGTTCCTGGAGTTTACCCAAACTCATGTCCATCGAGTCGGTGATGCCATCCAGCCATCTCATCCTCTGTTGTCCTCTTCTCCTCCTGCCCCCAATTCCTCCCAGCATCAGGGTCTTGTCCAATCAGTCAACTTTTTCGCATGAGGTGGCCAAAGAACTGGAGTTTCAGCTTTAGCATCAGTCCTTCCAATGAACACCCAGGACTGATCTCCTTGAGGATGGACTGGCTTGAGCTCCTTGCAGTCCAAGGGACTCTCAAGAGTCTTCTCCAGCACCACAGTTCAAAAGCATCAATTCTTTGGCGCTCAGCTTTCTTCACAGTCCAACTCTCACATCCGTACATGACCACTGGAAAAACCATACCCTTGACTAGATGGACTTTTGTACTTTATAAATATATATATATATATAACAAAATTTACATTATAATTATCTATATTATACATAGTTTATACACTATATGTATATTGCAATATACACACATATATGTGTGTATATGCTAATAATTATAAACAAATCATGCAAAGTTAAACAATTTAGGGTCCACTTTTTATGCAGTTTTATAAAGACCAGCAATCTGAAAAATGTTAATATATCCTCTCCATGGTGAAGTAAAAATGAGGCATGATTATCAGTAGGATTTCTTTAAAACAGCAGCAATTTGTTTCACATTTGAGTAGAGCACTTATTGTATAAACCATAAACATGCTTGTTTTGACCAGGAAAGAGAGCAGAAAAAATCAGTGGAGCCCATGCAGGCTTCAGTACACTTTCTTGTTCTGCTTGGATGTTATAACCCAGCAGATCTCATGGTTCCTTAAGGGTCTGTGGCAAATAAGAATACTTTATGAAGCATCTGGCAAGCACCAATGGAAAAATCACCACACTGGCCTCTCAGGTTCTGATTTTTTCCTTCATTGTACAATAACTATTATCTTTTTGAGAAACAGACTTTGACTATTATACTTAGGTAAAGGCTGAATGCCCAATAGTGGGATATAAAATACCATCCATTCAGAACTATTCATTATAAGCTGTATGTTATCTGACATGAAGTTTTATGGATGAGAAGGCTCAGAAACAATGTACTATCAAGTGGCAATGGTATGAAAAGATTCACATACAATTGCCATGTGTGTTAGTGGCCCAAACTTCTTCAACACTTGCTCTTTTAGTACCACCTCGCCTTTCTCAACCTATATCTATGATGTCAAGAAAAGTTTCTTACAATTAGTTTTAAGAAGGGAAAACCTCAGGCCGGATGTGTGGACAATTCCACAGGATAGCATGGTACCAAACAGAAATGGATGACTGAAGCATTAGAGACCTACATGGGGTTGTCACTAAAGGTTAGGGGCAATTGAAACTCCTTTGAGCAGTGAATTTGCTTCTCCATTTTGTCTACACCCATATAAGGTCAATAGCACAGATCAACACCAATTCATATGCAGTTGCTAAGTGTTTTGACTGCTTGGAAAGAACAGGATTGAAAGATTGCTAACAAAGAGGTTTGGAGAAAGAAATATATACCTGGGAGTCTCAGCTGAATGTTCATGAAAAGACATGCAATGCACAAGGTCCTCTCATAATAAGATAGTGTGTCAGGTTTTAGAGAAACAGAACTATCTGGAGTACATATGAAAAGATTTACTCTAAGATATTAGTATATGTGATTATGGAGGCTCAGAAGTCCCATGGTCTGATATTTGCAAGCTGGAAATCCAAGACAGCCAGTGGTATAGTCTGAAAAGCTGACAGCAAAAGACAGATGTCATGGCTCAAGCTGTGTGTCAAGCTTTGTCTGTCAGGCAGAGAAAGAGAAAATCTTCCCTTCCTCCACATTTTTGTTCTGTTCAGACTCTCAATTCAGATGCCAGTCTCTTCCAAAAACCTTCACAGACACACTCAGAAATAATGTTCAGATATCTGGGCATGTTCAGTTCAGTCACTCAGTTGTGTCCGATTCTTTGCAATGAATGATTTGTTAATGATCGTGGATCTTTATGTTAACACGGGGAAACTGGGCACAGGAAGACAGTTTTTTCTTACTATTTCATAATCTAGCCTTCCCTGGTGGCTCAGAGGGTAAAAACAACTGTGTAAAATGCGGGAGACCCGAGTTTGATCCCTGGGTCGGGAAGATCCGCTGGAGAAGGAAATGGCAATCCACCCCTGTTCTATTGCCTGGAAAATCCCATGGAGAGAGGAGCCTGGTAGGCTTCAGTCCATGGGGTCGCAAAGAGTTGGACGCGACTGAGTGACTTCACTTCACTTCTTCATAATCTACTTAAAATATTAATTGTATTTAAATAGCCCATCTAAATTAAGTTCAGGAAAGAAAAACAGAGAAACTCTAAAATTATAATGTTTTACAATGAATGAATAACAGGAAAGAGCGCTTAGGTAATATAACCCAGAATTAATGAAAGGAAAAGTCAAGAATCCAAACAGAAAATGTGCCCTGACTACACTGATTTCAAAAACACCCCATGACTAATATATTTGAATTTTAAGTATAAATTGATTACAAGGGCCATTAGAAATCTAGTGAGAGTAAAAACATTAACACTGTAATTATATTAAAAATATAAATCAATGATTAAAAGATAAATGATCCATTTAAAAAGTGCTGAGTGTCTAAAATGCATTTAACAAATAAAGAAATGTCAATAGCACACATAAGTACTTAAAATGACTGCTCAACTCACTGTTATTAGGTAAATGCAAATGTAAAAATGAGAGAAAAATAGGCTCTAACATGCACGTTCATGGGAATTTAATGTATTGCCCAATTTCTGAAGGTCAATTTGAAGATTAAACTATAATTTAAGATGTATTATTTGACTTCTCCATATGTTGTATGGAGAGGTAGATTACATCATATATTTTCATTTTAATAATAACAAAAAGTGAGAGCCCATTTATTAAATAAGCAAAACTTTACAATATCTAAGAATTTAAACTGGGAATAAACTATATTTCTAGCTGTAAGAAAAAAATGTGGTTTCTTTTTTTTTTTTTTTTTTAGACTCTACGTCTTGAAACACTCCAGGAGAGTATTTGCTACAATGCACTTGATGAAAGTTTAAATGAAACATTAACTTAATCATTTTTATTGTAATTTAAGACTTGGTTAGGAGAAGGCAATAGCAAATTATTCCAGTACTCTTGCCTGGAAAACTATATGGATGGAGGAGCCTGGTGGACTGCAGTCCATGGAGTCGCTAAGAGTCAGACTTCACTTTCACTTTTCACTTTCATGCATTGGAGAAGGAAATGGCAACCCATTCCAGTGTTCTTGCCCAGAGAATCTCAGGGTCGAGGGATCCTGGTGGGCTGCCATCTATGGGGTCGCACAGAGTTGGACACGACTGAAGCGACTTAGCAAGAAGACTTGGTTACGTATAATGACAATTCCACATTTCTTTTCTAGATATCAAAAATCATTAGTGGGCTTCCCTAATAGCTCAGATGAGGTGCTGATTCCATCCCTGGGTCGGGAAGATACCCTGAAGAAGGAAATGTATCCTTTAAATGTATTCACTATCCTTGCATGGAGAATTCCATGGACAGAGGAGTCTGTCAGTCCATGGGGTCGCAGAGTCGGACAGGACTGAGCCTGAGAGATTAACACACAAGTAATTATTTATCAAGTGTTACGTGCTCAGTCATGTGCAACTCTCTGTGACCCCCATGGACTGTAGCCCACCAGGCTCCTCTGTCCATGTAATACTCCAGGCAAGAATACTGGAATGGATAGCCATTCCCCTTTCCAGAGGATAGAACTCCTGGTCTTCAGCTTTTCAGGTGGGTTCTTTTCTGTCTGAGCCACCAGGAAAACCTCTGCATATATGTTATTGTCGACATTTCTTCCAGCAATTTTGATTCCAGCTCTTGATTCATCCACCCCAGCATTTCGCCACCAGAGAAGCCCTATTTACCATTAAACATTCTAAAAATGATTTGTCAGTGCTTAAACTAATCAAAATAGTATAAGAATGGCATAATATTCTATACGTTGCCCTGGACACTAAATTATGTACATTTTCAGAAAAATATTCTAAACCTTTGCTAAAGTTTTATTCTATATTTGCTATTTAATTGTTTTATTCAAGTAAATAAAATTCTGTTACACGGTACTGATAAAAAATAAATCAAAGATTTATTTAACAAATACACTCATTGTTTGATGATTGTCACAGTGACAGTTAAAATGCACATTTTTCTCAATAAAATATCAAGTTAATATTACAGCATTAGGTACATCAGCAAATTAGTATAATCTTGTTATTCACTTTAAAGTTCTTTCTATTAAGTTTGCATGAAAACATCATCTTTGGTAATAACATCTTTGAAAAGTCAATCACTCAAGCAAACATTAAAAATTGTATTTATATTTGCTTGTGTCTATAGGCTGTCTTTCAAAATACATGTATTGCAATACAGTAAAATTAATTTGGAGAGAAAAATCAAAGTTTTAAAAATTTATTAAGTAAATAAAACCCAATGTACTTAACCTTAATTTATAAGGAGACAAATACATGTATTAAATACTCTTTCAGGAAAAACAGTATTTATAAACTCTAGCATTGGTTGGTTTTTCATGCCTTTGACGATGCTCAAGGTGTTAGGTTAATCAGCCATAAATGTCAACATTTGATTGATTGATGGTCAGATTTATAGAGAAATAAAAGGACAGGTGAAATGCTTGGGGACATGTAGTCTTGTTGAACTGTCATAATTTTATGTGGTCTTCCTTTTCCACATATAAAGTAAGAGGAAATATAATATTTTGGAAACAGAAAATTCTTATCCAGAGTGAGTTTTTCCCCTTATCTTATAACTCACTATTCTTTATTGACAGAAACTATTCTGCACTGAACAAAACACTTATCCCAACCCACCAGTGTAATACTTGATTACTCCCAGAGCTATTATTGTCTCTGCCCTTTATCTGTTCAAAGGTGCTTTCCTTCAGATCTCTCGGTACCACACAGATTCATGTGTTTCTCTTTTACTCCAATTGCAGCACCTCTCTTAGGCTTTTTACATTTACACTCATTGTTCTTGACTTTTCATAACATAATTTTCTTCTTTACCTTGTATTCTCTGGCTCATTATAATCATCTCTTGCATCATTTTCAATAATGCCAATAATGTTTCCTTTCTCATATTTATTAGGCAAAACTCCAAATGATCACAGAATTGTTTTTAAATAATGTCTGGAAATCCTACAACAGTTCGAAATGATTCCCTCCATCCTGCCATAGGAAACTTACTTCATGTCATCTCTCTTTTCAAGTCTCTAGCATCTCCACTTCTTCTTGTCTGAGATTAAAGAGACCATTGTAGCAACACAAGCAGAAAATAATAACTAGCAAGAAGACAGGATCCGTCTGGTAGTCAAAAATGAAGTACAAATCAAAATTAAGTCTAATAATCTAGTCATGTACATTATTTAAATATTGAATTCTAGGCCAGTATGATAACCAAAACCATGATCCCCGAAACATAAATAAAAATTGCATCCAATACTTTCCATTTAGAGGTCATATATTAGAAAGAGATCAACCTAAAACAGGTTGTGCTTCAATAGATAACTATTAGCTATTTAGAAAAGACAAATACTCAGAACCATGCAGTTCTTGAAAATGGGAAATACTTAAATTTTTAATTTAACTTTCATTCAATGATATATTGGGTTGGTCAAACCCAACTGAACTTTTGGCCAATCCAATACTTTAGGTTACAGTTCCAGTTACAAGAAGTTGACTGAGCAACTGAACTGAATGCCTATTATACTCCTATTCAATTAATAATGGTTCAGGTTCTAAAAAATTAAATAAGTAAAACAAAAGTGAAAAAGATGATGGATGGTGAATGATGGTAGTTGACTACAACCCTACCCAGTTTATAGCTTGAGTATCACCTTCTGTGAAAGATATTTTATCTTTATGTTATGTATTAATAGAGTAATAGCCTCTGGCACCAGGTATGCAGATCTGTTGAACCAATTTTTAGATTCTCTTCAAGAAAAAGGCTAAAATATTGTAAAACTTGACATGGAGAAGAACCTATTACACATCCACTGCATTGTCCAATGGATACTTTAATTCTCCTGCTTTCAGTCATGTAGTGGGAAAGTCTCAGAACATCTTAGCCCTTTGCAGAATATCACAGTGATTCACTATATTGATAACAAAAAGTGGATATCTTTTTATTTGCTCCAGTAATCTACTGCTGCATAACAAACCAACGGAAGAGTGTTATAAATAACACATTCATAATTTCGTGCATCTGAACTGAGACAACAGTCCCTAAAAGATGCAGTATTAAGAGGAACCCAGGAAACTAGGTGACTATCAAAACCAAAGCCACAGCACCTGGAGCCAGTTCAATCATTCTATCTGCAGTGGTTTAGGTCTTACTGGTAGGAGTGAAGGAGTGAATTAGGGAAAGAAAAGATGTTTCCTTCTGACCAGGTGCTAATATGAGCAACTGAACTATAATTCTTCTGGAAAAGCTTAGAAGGCAGTATGGCTAATCCTCCAAATTTATAGTAATCAAAGGATAAATTCCATCAGATATTGGCTAAGGACTCCTCCAAGGGACTGCCTAACATCCTAGTGCTTTGCTTTGTGTATGCACTTAGGTTGGGATGAATGGAGTCCTGTGGCCAAAGAAAGTGGTTGAAATTGAAAACCCAAATATCTGACTTAAAGAAGTATGTTACTATCCTCGACTCTTCCCAAGAAAACTTTACATTAGTAAAAGGGGAAAAGACCTTTAAAAGATGTTGAAAGCAGGCTTTAAACTGAAATCAGAATACCAAGACAGAGGCTTCCTGGTGGCTCTGTGGTACTGGTGGTTCAGTGGTAGAGAATGCACCTTGACATGCAGGGGACACGTGTTCCATCCCTGGTCTGGGGGTCCCACATGCTGTGGAGCAACTAAACCTGTGCGCCGCAACTACTGGGCCAGTGCTCTACAACTCTACAAATGGGGAGCTACAACTACTGAACCCATGCCCCTAGAACCTATGCTCCACAACAAGACAAGCCTGCACAAGGCTCCCCACCAACTAGAGAAAAGCCCACCAAGCTACAAAGATCCAGCACAGCCAAAATAAATAAACAATTAATTAATTTAAAAAAATAACAACAGAGATGTAATGTCATCATGAATTACTTCTTACATCCATTGTATTCAGACATTAAAAAAAAAAAAGGGGAGGGAGGCTACAGGCATATAAATATGGAGCATTCGGTGATATGAACAGACAAATAAGGCTTTCTGCTAAACATCTTACATCTTACACAGTGACTGTCATACCATGTAGCAGATATTGCAACAATCTTTTGATTAATCAATAAATTTTAAGCACCCATAAATGTGAAACCTAATCATTTTCTTCATAAAATCAATAAGGAATTTTTCTACTTTTTGAGAGCATGGGTCTATTTTTTCTAAATACTTGATTCTTTTTATTTTTTTAAACAAATTTTGAGACTGTCTGATAAAGTCTACCTAATGATTAAAAACATTTCTGGCTCCACAGAATTTAGAATTTAGTATTACATTGTAATAAAGTCAGCTTATCAGTAAAAACCACTCTGAAAAAATTAAGTATAAATATTAATACTTGATTGCATGTTGAGGGATAGTTTAGTTTGAGGCACGTGATTAAATGCTACTGGTGCCAATAATAATATTCTGACATCTGTTTATCAGAAAATACAAAAAGTTGGGACTTTCTTGGTGGTCCAGTGGTTAAGAATCTACATTGCAATGCAGAAGACACAGGTTTGATCCTTGATCAAGGAACTAAGGTCCCACATACTGTTTGGGCAACTAAGCCCACATGCTCCAGAGCCTGTGCAAGCCTCAGAGCCTTAGACTTACATCCCCTCCACTAGGCAACAGTGCTGTCAGCATTAAATATCTCTTGGACATCACCATGCTAAAATACCTAAGCTCTGGGAGAACATATCCATCTCACATCTCTGCCATTCCTTTGAGTCTGTCTCCCCTCAGACACCATTACAATGATAAATAAGAGAATTTCAGCATTTAAGCATTGCTGTTTTAACTCAAGTCAATTTATTTCTTCCAGGGATGAATTTTAAACAGCTCCATGCGATAAGTGATATGCCAATATTTTCTGGTCCCAATATTCTGTAACATAATTTGCATTTTTATTAAGGTCTAATTTACATACACAAAACCAGATCCATTTTAAACACACATTTTGATGAGTTTGATAAATGAATATGCTCATATTACCATCCCACCAATCAAGAGACAGAACATTTTTCTTATTCCAGAAAGTTCCTTGGATGACTTTTTCAGTCTATCTGTATTGCCATCTCCCAAACACCAAAGTAATTCCTTCCTGATTTCTATCACCATAATTACTTTAGCCCCTTTTTAAGTTCATGGAAATGGTTATAAAGTGGTATTTTCTCTTTTTGTTTGCTTTCTTTACTACAACATAATGGTTTTGAGATGCATAGGTGGCACTGTTTGAGTCACCAATGGTTTTTATTGTTGAATTATATTTTACTGAATGAGTATACCACATTATGTTTGTTTTTCTGTTCTTGAACATTTGGGCTGTTTCTAGGTTTGGGCTACTGTGAATAGCTGTTATGAGCTATCATGTATGAGTGCTTGTGGTCATAGTTTTCTGATGCCAACAAAATAACCATGAATGAAATTGTTGGATCATCAAGTGGATATATTTTACCATTAAAAACAATAAGCACTTTTTCAGAAGAGTTCTACAGTTTCACAACAACTGCAGCAATGCTTTTGCTTTCCGATTGGTCTATTATTTCTTGCCAACATTTGGCATTATCACAGTTTTAATTTTTTTTCATTCTTATGGCTAAGTAATACCTCATCGGAATTTAATTCAAAGTTCTGTTAAGAATGATGAAGTTGCTCATCTCTTTTGTTTTTAGTACTTAATTGCATATTGTGTATATGTATATGTGCGTGAAGTATTCTTTTAAGTCATTACTTATTTTTAGTTGGGTTACTTACTTTGTATTGATTTTTAAGAGTAATTATGCATTTTAGTACAAGTGCTCTGTTGGATAAATCTATTAGAAATATTTCCTCACTAGTTCTCACCATTTTTTAAGTTGAAACTGATGAAAATTGCTTTTTGTACATACATAAATATACATATAATAATTATATATATATAGTTGAAATCTTGTTTACTAAATATAAAGGCTTGCTAAGATTAATCACTGATGTTGATTTTCTTACCAATGCCTTGACTATTTCCCTGCTTCTTAAAACACAACTTTCCTATTATCTAAGTAGTCTAATTGTTGTTGTTTACTGGCTATGTCCAACTCTTTTGCAAGCTCATGAACTGTAGCCTGCCAGACTCATCTGTCAATGGGATTACCCAGGTGAGAATAATGGAGTAGGCTGCCATTTCCTTAGCTCAGCTGGTACAAGAATCTGCTTGCAATGCAGGAGACCCTGGTTCAATCCTGGGTTGGGAAGATCCCCTGGAGAAGGAATAGCTAACCACTCTGGTATTCTTGGGCTTCCTTGGTGGATCACCTGGTAAAGAACCCACCTGCAATGCAGGTTCGATCCCTGGGTTGGGACGATCCCTAGGAGAATGGAACCACTACCCACTCCAGTATTTTGGTCTCAAGAATTCCATGGACTGTATATCCATGGGGTTGCAAAGAGTAGGACACAAGTGAGCAACTTCCACTTTCATTCACACACATATATGTATATACATATTATATATATATATATATATATATATATATATTTAGTGCATTTACAAAATCTCACCTTCTGATACTATTGGACAAAGTGATTTTATTCCTATTGTATGTATGTGTGTATATATATATATATATATATATATACACACACACACAAAAGTATATATATACAAAAGTTATATATATATATAACTTTTGATAAAAAGTTCAGCTATACAGTTTAGTTAAATTTTGAAATTTAAAATGAGAAAATCTAAGCCTGGCACAGTGTTCATCACATGGTGTAACAAAATAAATATATTTTAGGTAATGATTGGTTTCATAATGTAGGATTAGATTTTTAAAGTAGTGAAAGTTTTATTTTAAAGAGAGGAATATCACCCTCATTTTGTGCTTAATGAAATGAACCTAATTAGCTCCTTGCATTTTGTATTAGTGGTTAGGTCATCTGAGGCCAATTTTATTATTTGCGTTAATTTATAATACTAATCATGTCCTAAGAAGTAAGGATATGGTAATTAGTTTCTGTCATTTAAAAACAACATTCCTGAACTACTTTGTGATTACTGACATCTAGTTATCTTTTTAAAAAGTTTTATTAGAATATAGGCACCTGCAAAATCTTGCTTCAATGCATTTTCCAGTGGCATTATTTGTGCTGCATGATTAGTATCAAGAGACTAAATTCAAATACCACAATCTCTTCTTATTATTGTAGTCTGCAATTTTGTAAATTGTTATTAAAGATTAAATATTCATGAGTTTGTTTTATTTTTTGGTTGTCAGCAATGATGCAGTATGTTGCTGGGGGCTAGTCTTCCTTGTGGACATTGCTATTAATCAAAAAAATGAATTAAAGTGCTCTTTGAGAAATAAACTATATGAAGTAATAAGAATGTATATTTTATATTCCATTAGTCATTCCTAGGAAAATCTATCAAATTTTTAAGCAATATTTTTCATTAAAAATAAAGTCAAATTCATTAATCAGTTCAGAACTAAGACAATTAATCTAGCTCTGGTGAAATTCAACCTGGACTAAATATTTTCTAAAAAATTTTAACATGCATTCATTTTGTATCTTTGAAATTCCATTCTTGAATTATATATTTAAGAATCATTTTGCCATCAAAGTGCACACAACCTAAAGTTTCACTTTGACAGAGGCAAAAAAATAAAATGAAATAAAAATATCTGTGTGAAACTCTTCTTAGTATGTTTTAGATAGACTCACATTTTAAGAGATAGTGAAGGATAGGGAAGCCTGGTGTGTTGCAGTTCATTGAGTCATAAAGAGTTGGATAGGACTTAGCATTTTTATGCAATCTTGTATTTGAAGACTATTTATTGAATTTTAAACTGCCTATATTATTTGATGCCAAAACTGTCTAGAAATCTATTCTACAGATTCTACTCATAGCAACTCACAATTCACTGGCAAAATCAAGTCACAGGCCTTCCACCTTTCCAAAGGTGGGGAATGCAAAGAACATTTGCACCAGAAAGCTTTAAGTGTATTTCCAACTTTTCACTGTCTTGGAGTGTATATGTATGTATGTATATAGGCTTATGTGTAAGAATGTACAGATGTGAAATTTCTTATATCAATTTCTATAAGTAGTTCCTGTAACTGCAATAAGAAAAATTCCTCTTACTTTTAAAATACACTCAGGTATTCATAAATTTATTATTTAAGTAAACATATATGTTAAACCTTTACATAGAATATATGTATATGTGCATACATGTATATCCACTTTTAATAATGTATATGATATATACAATATATTTATTTTATTTTACTTATATTTTTTTACTGTATTGGTTTTGCCATACATTGACATGAATCTGCCACGGGTGTACATGAGGATTGGGAACTCATGTACACTCATGTACAATATATTTACATATTTAATATTTATATAAAATCTGTGTATGTGTATATGTCTATATTTAATTTTAGTGTATTTAATTTTTTTCCCTTTAACTCCACAAAAATTTTACTTATTGATTTATTATTGTATGTGTGCCATTAGTCTTTCTATTGATAGTCTCTGGGATTCCTTTGATTATTTGAAACTCCTTCTTCCATAACAATGTTATGAATATAATAGTCTCTGTATTTTTCTGTAGTTTTAATGTTTGTTCAGTTTAGATGATTGATGAAGAAGTTACATGATGGATTTGTGTAGAAGAATTTGTACTGATATCTAGCTTTACTCACTTTTCAAAATAGCTACTTCCAAAGCAATTTGCTAAATCATCTATTCTCCTATGTTAATTTGAAATTTGCTTTTAAAATAGTTTAAGTACCCACATTATTTCATAATTTTAACTCTATTGCTATGATCACTTATTCCTTGGGTAGCACCGTTTACACATAATAATATTAAAAGGCATTTCAAGATTAGGTCTTTATATGATCATTTCAGTTCAGTTCAATCATTCAGTGGTGTCCGACTCTATGTGACCCTATGAATTGAAGCACACCAACATCCCTCTTCATCAACAACTCCCAGAGTTCACTCAAACTCACGTCCATCAAATAGGTGATTCCATCCAGCCATCACATCCTCTATCATCCCCTTCTCCTCCTGCCTCCAATCCCTCCCAGCAGCAGGGTCTTTTCCAATGAGTCAACTCTTCACATGAGGTGGCCTAAGTACTGGAGTTTCAGCTTTAGCATCATTCCTTCTAAAGAACACCCAAGGCTGATCTCCTTCAGAATGGACTGGTTGGATCTCCTTGCAGTCCAAGGGACTCTCAAGAGTCTTCTCCAACACCACAGTACAAAAGCATCAATTCTTCAGAGTTCAGCTTTCTTCACAGTCCAACTCTCACATCAATACATGACTACTGGAAAAACCATAGCCTTGACTAGACGGACCTTGGTTGGCAAAGTCATGTCTCTGCTTTTGAATATGCTATCTAGGTTGGCCATAACTTTTCTTCCAAGGAATAAGTGTCTTTCAATTTCATGGCTGAAATCACCATCTGCAGTGATTTTGGAGCCCAGAAAAATAAAGTCTGACACTATTTCCACATCCCCATCTATTTTCCATGAAATGTTGGGACCAGATCTTTGTTTTCTGAATGTCGAGCTTTCAACTTTTTCAGTCTCCTCTTTCACTTTCATCAAGAGGCTTTTTAGTTCCTCTTCACTTTCTGCCATAAGGGTGGTGTCATCTGCATATCTGAGGTTATTGATATTTCTCCCAGCAATTTTCATTCCAGCTTGTACTTCTTCCAGCCCAGTGTTTCTCATGATGTACTCTGCATATAAGTTAAATACGCAGGTGACAATATACAGCCTTGACATACTCCTTTTCCTATTTGGAGCCAGTCTGTTGTTCCATGTCCAGTTCTAACTGTTGCTTCCTGACCTGCATACAGGTTTCTTAAGAGGCAGGTCAGGTGGTTTGGTATGGCCATCTCAGAATTTTCCACAGTTTATTGTGATCTGCACTGTCAAAGGCTTTGGCATAGTCAGTAAAGCAGAAATAGATGTTTTCCTGGAACTCTCTTGCTTTTTCTATGATCCAGTGGATGTTGGCAATTTGATCTCTGGTTCCTCAGCCTTCTAAAACCAGCTTGAACATCATTCTTCATCAAAACTTTTCTAGCTATTCTCCCACATATACTTTTCCACATAAACTTATAAAATAAACATTCTGATTTGCCTATACTTACTTTGCTATGCATTTAAATTATTTAAATTCTAAATAATTTTCTGTCATTTCCTCTTGTTTAGCATATAATAAATGTCATATTTTTCCTCTGTGCATAGCTATAACAATGCAATGTCCTAAATATAGAGGTTGGTTTGACATTGAATTTTATAGTGTCCAATTTTAACATTAAATTATTTAGTGTCCAAATTCCCACTCACACATACGTAAATATAAATCTAAATGAGTTTTTATAGTAACTAAATTTAATTAAGGAAGCAGATCAAAAAAAAAAAAACATAAAATTACTTAATCTTGAGTTTTGGAAAAATAAACTCTGTTGATAAAGAACAAAATCAAAATAATATTTTTTAGTTTTTCTCAAATATCTACAAAAATATACTTTCTCTAAAGACCTCAACATTTCTATTTTATTTTGAAGAATAAGAGAAATTTCCTGTATGAAACACTGCAGTATAGATGTAATGCTGGCCTTCAGATTTTCAGTTAGTCAAATCTCACCAAATGTCACAAAATATAATTGAAAACAAATAAAATTTTTTTGTAATCTAGAAGTTACAGCTTATTGTGATTTCCAAGGCTGAGGGTTGATGTGACTAATCTAATTTGTTCATGGATGTACTCTTAGAGAACAACTGAATAAAATTCACTCCAGAGTGTTTTGACACCAGCTAGACTCAGCTATCTGTGTAGACAGTCTTAGTGTGAATATGTGAAAAACACCAAATTTCAATTACACGGCAATTAAAAAGCAGGACTGACTACAAAAAGCATCCCATTCATGTTAGCAACAAAGATTAAGAAAAATATGTTGGTATATACTTAAGAATAGTGTCATTTCTGTATGAGTGAAACTACAAAATCCTAACAGAAAGGTAGATAATACCTTAAATGCAAAGATGCAGTGTGAAAAGGGTATTGATTCTTCCTTCATTAAGCCTATAAATTCAATAGGAATAATTAATTAATATATTGATGGGATTTATTTTAAAAGCATCATGAATAATGTTAAGAAACAGGGAGATAAATTTTAAATATGCTCAATTAATATTCATCATTTATAATACATCTACATTCAGAAAAGAAAATATAAACAATCTTATAGAAAATTATAAATATAAATCCATTATTCTAGAAAATCATTTAAACAATCTTGCAGACAATGACAGTATTGTCATTTGTCAGCAACCTAGACAGCATGTTAAAAAGCAGAGACATTATTTTGCCAACAAAGTTCTAGTCAAAGATATGATTTTTCCAGTAGTCATGTATGGATATAAGAGTTGGACTATAAAGAAAGCTGAGAGCCGAAGAATTGATGCTTTTGAACTGTGATGTTGGAGAAGATTCTTGAGAGTCCCTTGGACAGCAAGGAGATCTAATCAATGCATCTTAAAGGAAATCCGTTCTGAATATTCATTGGAAGGCCTGATGCTTAAGCTGAAACTCCAATATTTTGGCCACCTGATGTGAAGAACTGACTCATTTGAAAAGACCCTGATACTAAGAAAGATTGAAGGTGGGAGTAGAAGGGTTGAAAGAGGATACATCACCGACTAAATGGACATGATTTTGAGTCCATGTCCATTGACATGGGAGTTGGTGGTGTTCAGGGAAGCCTGGCATGCTGCAGTTCACAGGGTCACAAAGAGTTGGACATGACTGAGCAGCTGAACTAAACTGAACAAAGATGTTCAGATTCACAAAAAAATTCAGGAAAGTAAATATTAGTGCAACAGTGAAATTAGGAAAAATAAAATGATTATAATAACTTGTGCAGGAGAAATTTGAGGAAATGAGGACTCTCATGCAATATTGAAAGGAGGATATATTTTTAAAGGCCAATTTGGCAGGAAGTATCAATGTAAGATGCTCATAAGCTCTGTTTAAGTAGTTTTACTTCAAGAAATTCTACTTAAAAATATTTCAGTTCAGGTGATGAGGATAAAACTGGATCATTATTAATAATAGAAAAAAAAGGGATTTTTAAAATACCAGGTTAAGAAAAAGAAATTGACTAAAATGCTATGAACAGACAGTAATTGATGGCATTGTTCAGTTCTTATCCTTACTGATTTTTATCTACCAGTTATCCTAGTGACTGAGAGAGGAGTGTTGAAATAGCCTGTATACTTGTGTATCAGTCTATTCCTCTCTTCGATTTGGTGATGGTGTTGTTCAGACGGTTAGTCATGTCCAATTTTTTCATCCCCATGGACTGCAGAACACCAGGCTAGGCTTCCCTGTCCTTCACCCAAAGCTTGTTCAAATTCATGTCCATTGAGTCGGTGATGTGATGCCATCCAACCATCTTGTCCTCTGTTGTCCCCTCCTCCTTTTTCCTTCTATCTTTCCTAACATCAGGGTCTTTTCTAATGAGTCAACTCTTTGCATCAGGTGTCCAGAGTATTGGAGCTTCAGTGTCAGCATCAGTCCTCTTCAGTTATTAGAGCACTAATTCTTCATTTTAATACTTTCTTTCCTTTTTAAAAAATTTTAAATTTATTTATGTTAATTGGAGGCAAATTACTTTACAATATTGTATTGGTTTTGCCAATACATCAACATGAATCTGCCATGGGTGTACACATGTTCCCAATTCTGAACCCACCTCCCTCCCTATGTCATACCTCTGGGTCATCCCAGTGCACCAGCCCTGCTCAGGGCTGTATCCTGCATTGAACCTAGATTGGTGATTCATTTCTTATATGATATTATACATGTTTCAATGCATTCTCCCAAATCATCCCACCCCTTCCCTCTCCCACAGAGTCCAAAAGACTGTTCTATACATCTGTGTCTTTTGCTGTCTCACATACAGGGTTATTGTTACCATCTTTCTAAATTCCATAGATATGTGTTAGTGTACTGTATTGGTGTTTTTCTTCCTGGCTTACTTCACTCTGTATAATCGGCTCCAGTTTCATCCACCTCATTAGAACTGATTCAAATATATTTTTTTAATGGCTGAGTAATACTCCATTGTGTATATGTACCACAGCTTTCTTATCCATTCAAATTCTTCACATATTCCTCTCTCATGCATTGGATTCTACAATTATTTGTCTTTGTTTTCTATTTTGTGAATGTGTTAGTTGCTCAGTCATGTCCAACTCTTTGTGACCCCGTGAACTACAGCCCACCAGGCTCCTCTGTATTGTGAGGCCTTATAGACACATAAATATAAATGGTTCTTAATGAATTTCTTTATTATTGTGTATCAGAGTAAATACATTTGTTTTGCTTTTTGGGATAAAATGTTTTTGCTAATAAATAATATTTTATTTTTTGGAAATAATGAAATTGCTCTCAGATACAGACTATTGTTAAAAATTTTGTATGTTGTCAAGAAAATAACGAAATAAAATCATAAATGTAGATACATTATAATTAAATGTTGATAATAGCTACTTGATCAGCTATTTAATGGCTTTTATTAACAGAGTTATATTCAACTGCTGTTAAAATGTAGATATAAAATATTACACATTTATTAAAATAATTTATGTTAAGATTGCCATTATCAATATGATTAGAAATGTGAGGAGCTTTAAAAATTTTTCTAAGTCTTAAAACTTAAATTATAGGACTTTTGTCTTAATGTGGATGCTGTTAAAGGAAACTTACTCATATGCATGTACTGTATAAAATGATGTACCATTTTGTAAAGTTAAATTCACACAAATTCTGTTTTTCATGCTGCTTTATAAATTCAATTTTAATGTTATTTTCGAGAAATTCCAGGATTTTTAATTGTTAAATCCATATTTTCTTCATAATTTGTATTCTAATATCATAGTGGTGTTTAGGGACTTCAGGTTCACTAACCGTAATGGAAAATAAGAAAGTTAAAATCTTTCAATATTTTTTCCCAAAACAATATAGAATAAAGTTAAATAAAGTTACATAAAGTTAATAAAATGAACCTGGAAAGAAATCTTGCTTTCAGTATAAATCAAAGATAGGGAATGCCTAAACTTTGACGTTAAATAAAAATAAAATAAAACACCTTAAATCCCAGCAAACCATCTCAGGTACCCATCCTGCCACAAAGCTTCATGGGACTCAATCACAGGGTGATAAAAATTGTGGGAATACTGCAACAAGCTTAAGACTGATCTCAAACTACTGTCAGTAAAAGTACATCTACCCAAAGGCTGAAACAAACGTGAAAACAAAAAATCCTTGTAGATCAGAAAATAGAACAGTTTTTTTTTCTGAGATCTCTGATCTTCAGGTCATAGACAAATATACTGAGCCATAAATGAACCACATTCCTTTTCCTTGAAAATAAAATAAATAAAATATGAAAGTATTTCCTTATATAAAAGAAAATTAAATACAATGACAAACATAGTTACTTTGTGTTATTGTGCTTTACTTTACTGTACTTAATAGATATCCCATTTTTGTACATATTGAAAGTTTGAGGAAATCTTGTATTGAGAAATTTTATTGGTATTATAATTTTCAACAGCATTTGCTCACTTTGTGTCTCTTGCAATAGTTCAAAAATTTTCATTATTATTGCATTTGTTATGGTGATCTGCCATCAGTAATTTTTGACAGGGTCTTCCCTGATAGCTCAGTTGGTAAAGAATCCATCTGCAATGCAGGAGACTTGGATTCAATCCCTGGGTTGGGAAGATCCCTGGAGAAGGGAAAAGCTACCCACTCCAGTATTTTGGCCTGGAGATTTCCATGAACTGTATAGTCCATGGGGTCACAAAGAGTCAGACATAACTGGGTGACCTTTCTTGTTGCAAAAGGTTATAACTCTGAAGGCTCAGATGATGGTTAAACTTCTTTAGCAATAAAGTATTTTTAATTAAGGCATGTATAGTTTTTAAAACCTAGTAATATTACACACTTAATAAGCTACCATGTAATGTAAACATTACTTCTATATGCACAGGGAAAGCAAAAAAATGTGATTTAATTTATTGTGATATTCACTTTACTGTGATGGTATGGGACAAAATATCCAATATCTCCAAGGTATGTCTGTGTTACAGTTAATGAAGAAACTCAAAAGTATATCATGGATACTCCAGATATAAACTTGATAAATTGTAAGTCTTCTTCTTAACACTGAAGCAAGAAAAGGAGGTAGCATATTATTTAGCTTTCTTTTCAGAATGAGTAAAAATTGATAAGCATGGGTAAAAATTACCCTACAGTTAGTCTTCTTTAAACACAATTATTCAAGTTTTCTAATTAATATTTCTGTGATTAGGAATATTTTGTTGATACACTTTTTATGCTTTGTTGACCATTTTATTTCTTTTTAGTCAAGGATAATTTAATAGATATATCCTATTGGTATCATATAAAATATATGATGTTGGTTAAATCCTCCCATAATGGAAGAAGTTTAAACAGTCACCAAAAAAATAAAAGCAATTTTCAATGGAAAAATATGTTATTATTTTCCAGAGGATTCATGTGATCATAGTAGACACATGGGGTATAAAGTTAATATATTTAGCTATAGGAAGCGGTAAGCTAAAAACAAATAGCTAAAATTTGCAAGAGAGCTCCAGAAAAACATGTTTCTGCTTTGTTGACTATACCAAAGCCTTTTACTGTGTGGATCACAATAAACTGTGGAAAATTCTGAAAGAGGTGGCCATACCAGACCACCTGACCTGCTTCTTGAGAAACCTGTATTCAGGTCAAGAAGCAACAGTTAGAACTGGACAAGGAACAACAGACTGGTTCCAAATAGGAAAAGGAGTATGTCAAGGCTGTATATTGTCACCCTGCTTATTTAACTTATATGCAGAGTACATCATGAGAAATTTTGGGCTGGATGAAGCACAAGCTAGAATCAAGATTGCTGGGAGAAATATCAATAAGCTCAGATATGCAGATGACACCACCCTTATGGCAGAAAGTGAAGAAGAACTAAAGAGCCTCTTGAAAGTGAAAGAGGAGAGCCAAGAGGTTGGTTCAAAGCTGAACATTCAGAAAATTAAGATCATGGCATCTGGTCCCATCACTTCATGGCAGATAGATGGGGAAACAGTGGAAACAGTGGCTGACTATTTTCTTGGAATCCAAAGTCAGATTTAACTCAGATTGTGACTTCAGTCATGAAATTAAGACCCTTACTCCTTGGAAGGAAAGTTATGACCAACATATACAGCATATTCAAAAGCAGAGACATTATTTTGCCAACCAAGGTCCGTCTAGTCAAGGCTATGGTTTTCCAGTGGTCATGTATGGATGTGAGAGTTGGACTATAAAGAAAGCTGAGCACCTAAGAACTGATGCTTTTAAACTGCAGTGTTGAAGACTCTTGAGAGTCCCTTGGACTGCAAGGAGATCCAACTAGTCCATTCTAAAGGAGATCAGTCCTGGGTGTTCATTGGAAGGACTGATGTTGAAGCTGAAACTGCAATACTTTGGCCACTTCATGTGAACACCTGACATTTGAAAAGACCCTGATGCTGAGAAAGATTGAAGGCAGGAGGAGAAAGGGACAACAGAGGATGAAATGGCTGGATGGCATCACCGACTCAATGGGGATGCATTTGAGTAAACTCTGGGAGTTGGTGATGGATAGGGAGGCCTGGCGTGCTGCAGTCCATGGGGTCGCGAAGAGTAAGACACGACTGAGCAACTGAACTTAACCGAACTGAAAATTTGCATATTTCCACATAAATTGATATTGGTCTTAATACAAAAGTAACTTTTAAAGCATGTACATTTTAACACACAATATAAACAAAATAATTTATGAAAGTAAGTAGGGTTATGTTCCATTATTTACTGGATAGTAAACTACCTATTTTTAAAGAGTTTTAAAATAGATTACTCAATGCACTTTTGTCACTCTGATATCTCATATTTCCATGTCAATGATAATGAATGGAAAGAAAGGACTTAAGGTTTCTCCAGTCATTAGTACCTGGATTAACTTGAATTATATAAATCGATTAAAGAGTAGAGGATAAACACACCAAAACCCTAAGCACCCAGAGTGGCACACGACATTGAGAAAATATTGTTATATTGGGAAGGGTCAGTTTAAAATCATTCATTGTCTCATTTCATCCATTGTATTTAAGGACTACAGACAATCTTCAGTGATTTCTAAATTATGGCTGCCATTTATTGTAAAAGAAAAGATCCTCAGGAATACAAAGTGATTTCAGTAGAAGGATGATACGCTAGAATACAGATGCTCACAAGTCTGACTTTCTATTCCTCAGAGCACTTATATAATAAGTTAAATTAATGAATGTTTAATGGGGATTCCTAATTTTTATCATATAAAATTGGAGTTTCTTTTTACAATAAAGTGAATTATCACCTTTACCGTTCTATTAATTTCAGACTTACATTCTGCTTCATTTTACTAAAATAATCTTAATAATAATCAAATTTGTCCAATTGTGTTTACCACGTTTTTTTCAGAGAAGAGCTTTTTGAGGAAATAGAAATATCATAGCACTTTAGGAATAACTAAAGAAGAAAATCAAGTGAGAAAATCAAGTTTTCATTGCTAAATATCACACAAGAAACTGTTTCCTTTTTTGGAACTCTTCTCTAAGGAATGATAAATAAATTGAAATGTGGAAAGCCATTTGTCTGACTCATTTCACTCTGTCAATGGGGAAAAAACCAACAACAACAGTGTATTTCTGATTACGAAAAAGAATACTAAAACTGGAGAAGAAAATAGCTTCCATTGGACAGGACTGAATGACTGAGCACACACACATACACACACACACACACAAACACACTCATGAACTTTAGGTTGTGTGAGAGTAAAATAAAACTATTAAGAATATAGACAGTTTAAGCATAAATTCAATTATGTATTTATGTTAACATAAAAATATATGAAGAAATAAATGATGTAAATATTATTTATATTAATATCCTATATGGGATATAGGATGTGACTGGTGATAGAAGCAAGATCCAATCCTATAAAGAGCAATAATGCATAGGAACCTGGAATGTCAGGTCCATGAATCAAGGCAAATTGGAAGTGGTCAAACAGGAGATGGCAAGGGTGAACGTTGACATTCTAGGAATCAGTGAACTAAAATGGACTGGAATGGGTGAATTTAACTCAGATGACCATTATATCTACTACTGCGGGCAGGAATCCCTCAGAAGAAATGGAGTAGCCATCATGGACAACAAAAAGTCTGAAATGCAGTACTTGGATGCTATCTCATAAATGACAGAATGATCTCTGTTCGTTTCCAAGGCAAACCAAGTCTATGCTCCAACCAGTAATGCTGAAGAAGCTGAAGTTGAACAGTGCTATGAAGACCTACAAGAACTTTCAGAACTAACACCCAAAAAAGATGTCCTTTTCATTATAGGGGACTGGAATGCTAAAGTAAGAAGTCAAGAAACACCTGGAGTAACAGGCAAATTTGGTCTTGGAATGTGGAAAGAAGCAGGGCAAAGACTAATAGAGTTTTGCCAAGAAAATGCACTGGTCATCACAAACAACCTCTTCCAACAAACAAGAGAAGACTCTATACATGGACATCACCAGATGGTCAACACCGAAATCAGATGGATTATATTCTGTGCAGCCAAAGATGGAGAAGATATATACAGTCAACAAAAACAAGACCAAGAGCTGACTGTGGCTCAGATCATGAACTCCTTATTACCAAATTCAGATTTAAATTGAAGAAAGTAGGGAAAACAGCTAGACCATTCAGGTATGACCTAAATCAAATCCCTTATGATTATACAGTGGAAGTGAGAACTAGACTTAAAGGCCTAGATGTGATAGACAGAGTGCCTGATGAACTATGGAATGAGGTTTGTAACACTGTACAGGAGACAGGGATCAAGACCATCCCCATGGAAAAGAAATGCAAAAAAAGCAAAATGGCTGTATGGAGAGGCCTTACAAATAGCTGTGAAAAGAAGACAGGTAAAAAGCAAAGGAGAAAAAGAAAGATATAAGCATCTGAATGCAGAATTTCAAAGAACAGCAAGAAGAGATAAGAAAGCCTTCTTTAGCAATCAATGCAAAGAAATAGAGAAAAAGAACAGAATGGAAAAAACTAGAGATCTCTTCAAGAAAATTAGAGATGCCAAGAAAACATTTCATGCAAAGATGGGCTCGATAAAGGCCAGAAATGGTATGGACCTAACAGAAGCAGAAGATATTAAGAAGAGGTGGCAAGAATACACAGAAGAACTGTACAAAAAGATCTTCATGACCCAGATAATCATAATGATGTTATCACTCATCTAGAGCCAGACATCTTGGAATGTGAAGTCAAGTGGGCCTTAGAAAGCATCACTATGAACAAAGCTAGTGGAGGTGATGGAATTCCAGTTGAGCTGTTTCAAATTCTGAAAAATGATGCTGTGAAAGTGCTGCACTCAGTATGCCAGCAACTTTGGAAAACTTAGCAGTGGCCACAGGACTGGAAAAGGTCAGTTTTCATTCCAGTTCCAAAGAAAGGCAATGCCAAAGAATGCTCAAACTACTGCACAATTGCACTCATCTCACATGCTAGTGAAGTAATGCTCAAAATTCTCCAAGCCAGGCTTCAGCAATACATGAACCGTGAAATCCCTGATGTTCAAGCTGGTTTTAGAAAAGGCAGAGGAACTAGAGATCAAATTGCCAACATCTGCTGGATCATGGAAAAAGCAACAGAGTTCCAGAAAAGCATTTATTTCTGCTTTATTGACTATGCCAAAGCCTTTGACTGTGTGGATCACAATAGACTGTGGAAAATTCTGAAAGAGATGGGACTACCAGACCACCTAACCTGCCTCTTGACAAATCTGTATGCAGGTCAGGAATCAACAGTTAGAACTGGACAAGGAACAACAGACTGGTTCCAAATAGGAAAAGAAGTACGTCAAGGCTGTATATTGTCACCCTGCTTATTTACCTTATATGTAGAGTACATCATGAGAAACACTGGGCTGGAAGAAGCACAAGCTGGAATCAAGATTGCCCGGAGAAATATCAATTACCTCAGATATGCAGATGACACCACCCTTATGGCAGAAAGTGAAGAGGAGCTAGAAAGCCTCTTGATGAAAGTGAAAGAGGAGAGCGAAAAACTTGGCTTAAAGCTCAACATACAGAAAATGATCATGGCATCCGGTCCCATCACTTCATCGGAAATAGATGGAGAAACAGTGGAAACAGTGTCAGACTTTATTTTTGGGGGCTCCGAAATCACTGCAGATGGTGATTGCAGTCATGAAATCAAAAGACACTTACTCCTTGGAAGAAAATTTATGACCAACCTAGATAGTATATTCAAAAGTAGAGACATTACTTTGCCAACAAATGCCCATCTAGTCAAGGCTATGGTTTTTCCTGTGGTCATGTATGGATGTGAGAGTTGGACTGTGAAGAAGGCTGAGTGCAGAAGAATTGATGCTTTTGAACTGTTGTGTTGGAGAAGACTCTTGAGAGTCCTTTGGACTGCAGGGAGTTCCAACCTGTCCATTCTGAAGGAGATCAACCCTGAGATTTCTTTGGAAGGAATGATGCTAAAGCTGAAACTCCAGTACTTTGGCCACCTCATGCGAAGGGTTGACTCCTTGGAAAAGACTCTGATGCTGGGAGGCATTGGGGACAGGAGGAGAAGGGGACGACCGAGGATGAGATGGCTGGATGGCATCATGGACTCGATGGACGTGACTCTGAGTGAACTCTGGGAAATGGTAATGAACAGGGAGGCCTGGCGTGCTGGGATTTATGGGGTCGCAAAGAATCGGACACTACTGAGCGACTGAACTGAACCGTACTGAACTGAACGTTGATTGAGCACATAATCCTTTTGTGTGTCACTCAGTCATGTCTGACTCTCTATAGCCCCATTTATTGTAGTCCATCGGGCTCCTCTGTTCATAGCTGCTTAAATAGATTAGTGATTACCAGGCAATATTATATAACATATTCAGGTAAAATGAAACAAGAAAATGATTTTGGTCAATGGATACCAGACAAAGGAGTAAAAAATGTTTTGTTTGAAAGGAAAAGAGAGTGCTGAACATTGTGTCCTTTGCTTATGTAAATGAAGCCACTCAGTTCTCTCTGACTCTTTACAACCCATGAATTGAGGCAGCATGGGTATGATGTTTGAAACTGGTGTCCACATCGTAACATTCAAGTAAACCAGTCTCAGCCTTTGTGTTTCTGCTCCTCAGTGGAGTAGATAGATTGAGAGATATACTTCCAATAAATAGAATTGGCAAAAATTGCTATTAACACCATCCAACAAATTCCTGAAAGGTAAATATTATAATAGATTAGAATAAAAGTGAACAATAAAAGTGAATTAACTGTTCATAGAATGATATATCATGAATGTAATCTATAAAGAAATTACAACTTTATGAGTTACCATGGAAGGTAAATATTTGAAAAACTTTACTCTTTGATATTTGAAAAGATCAAAGTCAAATAATAACAAATATTAGTGAAAATTTGGAGTAACTGCTTTGTGAAAGCATGTAATGAATTACTTATAAATATACATTAATATTCTGTGGTCCTGCAGTTTCCACACTATTCACCTTTCTAAGAAACACATGCAGATATTTGCAAGGAGACATTTATAAGAATGTGCAATGCAGTGATGTTTGTTATTGTCCAGAATAAGAACTAGAAATCTAGTCAGATATCTCACTTAGACATCTATTATCAGAGAACTGGGAAAAATTTAGGAATAGATGCATTTAAATGCATTCTTGGTAGTAAATCCATATACATTAACACACACAGATATATAAGAAATATGTTTAGTATAAAATATAAGAAAGATAATTGAATATTCTCTCTTTAAAATAGATGTATTGCATTAAGCATTGGACTTAAACTGACTTTAAATTTAAAATGAAATTTATAAATAATGAAATATAAGCAAAAAAATAATTACTAATAAAATTACTTTTATATTTAAGTATTGTAAACCAAATTCTCATAGTTAAGCCATTCACTAAATACCCAATAAAAATTCAGAGTATTCTCATGACAATACTTCAAATTAAGTATCATAAATATGCATCAAATTGAATTTTAATGACAAAATTATACATGAAATAAATTTCCAATCAACTGATTGTCTCCAAAAAATATATTCATATTAACAATAGTTGTTCTTACTCAAAGAGATGTCAATAATTTTATCAATAAATAGTTTATCATCAGTTCTTGTTCATGATAGCTAAAATCTAACCATGTTTTTCTATTTTATGAGAAAAATATAAGAAAATCACAGCAAAATTTTTACCTCTGCTACTGTAAATATAAAAATAAAAAGTACAATTTTATTACCATATCTTTTTAAATGCATGTTCTTAAAATCACCCATATAGGAATACAAATTTTTAAATCTCAACTTTAGAATGTGAAATAAATAGATATTTTCATGTTGAACTTCTTTAAAAATTAATCCAGCTACATTTCTGGAGTGAAAGAGAAAATAAAATAATATGAAATCATAAATATTCTTTAAAAAAACTTTTTTCAGCATATGTGTGTATGTGTACTCAGTTTTGTCTGACTCTTTCTTACCCCACGGACTATAGACTGCCAGTCAAAGGCTTTGGCATAGTCAGTAAAGCAGAAGTAGATGTTTTTCTGGAACCCTCTCACTTTTGCAATGATCCAGTGGATTTTGGCAGTTTGATCTCTGGTTCCTTTCCCTTTTCTAAATCCAGCTTGAACATCTGGAAGTTGACAGTTCATGTACTGTTGAAGCCTGGCTTGGAGAATTTTGAACATTACTTTGCTAGCATGTGAGATGAGTGCAATAGTGCAGTAGTCTGAGCATTCTTTGGTATTGCGTTTCTTTGAGATTGGAGTGAAAACTGACCTTTTCCACTCCTGTGGCCACTGTTGAGCTTTCCAAATTTCCTGGCATATTGAGTCCAGTACTTTCACAGCATCATATTTTAGGAGTTGAAATAGTAGCAAGAATACACAGACAAACTATCCAAAAAGATCTTCATGACCCAGATTAACACAATGATGTGATCACTCATCTAGAGCTAGACATCCTGGAATGTGAAGTCATATGGGCCTTAGGAAGCATCAAAATGAACAAAGCTAGTGGAGGTGATGGAATTCCACCTGAAATATGTCAACTCCTAAAAGATGATTCAATACCATGCCTTTGACTGTGCAGATCACAACAAACTGGAAAATTCTTAAAGAGATGGGAATACCAGACCACCTGACCTGCCAACTGAGTAATCTGTATGTAGGTCAAGAAAGAACAGTTAGAACTAGATAAGGTTATTGGACATGGTTAGGTTGGACATGGAATTAGGCCGTTTCCAAATCAGGAAAGGAATACGTTAAGTCTGTTCAGCTTCTTCAGCATTACTGGTTGGGGCATAGATTTGGATTACCGTGATATTGAATGGTTTGGCTTGGAAATGAACAGAGATCATTCTGTCGTTTTTGAGATTGCATCCAAGTACTGCATTTCGGACTCTTCTGTTGACCATGATGGCTACTCCATTTCTTCTAAGGGATTCCTGCCCACAGTAGTAGATATAATGGTCATCTGAGTTAAATTCACCCATTCCAGTCCATTTCAGTTTGCTGATACCTAGAATGTCAACGTTCACTTTTGCCATCTCCTGTTTGACCACTTTCAGTTTGCCTTGATTCATGGACCTAACATTCCAGGTACATATGCAATATTGCTCTTTACAGCATCGGACCTTGCTTCTATCACCAGTCACATCCACTACTGAGTATTGTTTTTGCTTTGCCTCTGACCTAAAAATTTGTTTCTAAACACTAATTGTTATTCTGCCATATGCTACAATGCTAAAGCTAAAACTTTTGAGCAGATCTTAGTCAACAAAGTAAAGTCCTAGCATGTGATACTCTAATCAGGAAACATAACAACACTTTTATAGCTGTCCCCTCTCATTGTGAACATAGTTGTGACCATTCTGTTTGAAAGAAACCTTCTAAAAGAACTCTGATTCATCGTAGTCTCTTTGCTTTCTTAATAGGCCATCTTAGTTTAAGGTAAACACTTGCAGTGCATCTACTTCAAATTCCAAGTTTGAAATTATCCAAAGGTTTGTAAAAGCCTTTTTATTTTACTTTAGTACATACTTTTGGATTTTTATCTAATCTAAGACTTTGTTTTATAATCTTCCACAAAAAAGTAACAATTAATATATAAAACTACTTTATTTGAGAAAGAATATATGGTTTTCAAATTTTGATTATTATTATCATCTAATAATGGCATTATTCTGAGGTAAATAATAAGGGAAGAATCAAATTCTTCTTTTCAGCCACATTCATCTGTTTTCACTTCTCTCTCATCTCATTTCTTCTAATGGATATGCGGTCGTAGTGTCTCATCATTTATTAAATCTCCATCTTCCATTTTGGAGTCACTACTACTTAATTTTCAAATCTACTCCTGCTCATTTTTCAATCTCATGTAAAATGTATTATAAAAAAGCACATGCTTTTATTGTCATCAGTTAGTACTTAGCCATCTCTGATTTGTCTGACATTATTTTATTGAAAATGTTTCTCAAAACTGAGCAATGACATATGAAAATCTACTTTCTGTCTTCCGTCTCCCAGCCACATTGCAAATTAGCATAAATTAAGGCTGTATTTTTTAATAGCCTTTCCTTCATTGATTTCTGTAGCTTGAAATCATACCTCTTTATCTCTCAGTGGTCCCTCATGGTCTCCTAAATTAGCACATTTCTTCTGCCCATTAACTATACTGAAATATCACCAAACGTTGACTTTGATCAACTGCCATTCATGTTATTAATTCTCTTGATGGATATCTACCACCAAAAATCATTAATTGTTATTATTTTCCATTTATTTAAAAACTATTAGAATTTTACTATAAAATATCATACATTTAGGATCCATGGCACCTTAAATCAAGGGAATTTATTTTTTGTATCCTATGTAATGGCACACATTAATCCCCCTAAACTACTATTTTACAATATTCCTTAAAAGTTGGTTATATTACAACATGGTTAATTCTGGGATAAAAAATTATATTGAGGTATTTAAATAATTTGAATCAAAACTTTATTCACATATGTTAGAGGTTATTAACCATCATTTAATAAAATTAAATATTTGTAAATAATGTTTTAGCAGTAAAACCATATTTAAAACACACATATGAAATTCAAGTGATAAAAGTTGTATTTCTCTGATGGAAACAGCACTAGGAGCTTCAGATTAATTTTACAAGAGGAAAGCTTCCAGGAATCTTGCCTGATATTTCCCTGTTTTCTGGACACTACTATAAAATCAATATGCAAAATATATAATATTTGCTAAACAGGTAGGAAGAATATATTTGCTGCTTTCAAGTTAGTATTTTTCATCACAGTTCACTTAATGATTTAAATATACTGAAACTATATACCAATACTTAAAAAAATATTTTATGTACACGTTAATTAATACTAAAATCATAGAAGACTTTATGAATACATCATATTATGCAATTGCTGGGTAATAAATATTTTGAAATTTCTTTAAAAATATACATCATTTTAACTTCTGCTACAATTTATGTCTGAAATACCTATTTATACCCATATTTTATTCTAGAGATTTTAATTAAATCCCATATCCTAAGAAGGGGAATTTTCCAAAACTCAATTGTAAATTGTATAGTGTTTTTAAGGAAAGTATACATCCAGGTGTTTCCAAATTGACAAAATTTAAATTTGTATGGAAATGCAAAAAACCTCAAAGCAATCTTGAGAAAGAAGAATGGAACTGGAGGGATCAACCTGCCTGACTTCAGGCTCTACTACAAAGCCACAGTCATCAAGACTGTATGGTACTGGCACAAAGACAGAAATATAGATCAATGGAACAAAATAGAAAACCAGGAGATAAATCCACAAACCTATGGACACCTTATCTTCGACAAAGGTGGCAAGAATATACAATGGATTAAAGAAAATCTCTTTAACAAGTGGTGCTGGGAAAACTGGTCAACCACGTGTAAAAGAATGAAACTAGAACACTTTCTAACACCATACACAAAAATAAACTCAAAATGGATTAAAGATCTAAACATAAGACCAGAAACTATAAAACTCCTAGAGGAAAACATAAGCAAAACACTCTCCAAAAATCACAGCAGAATCTTCTATGATGCGCCTCCCAGAATGCTGGAAGTAAAAGCAAAAATAAGCAAATGTGACCTAATTAAAGTTAAAAGTTTCTGCACAACAAAGGAAACTATAAGCAAGGTGAAAAGACAACCTTCAGAATGGGAGAAAATAAGAGGAAATGAAGCAACTGACAAACAACTAATCTCAAAAATATACAAGCAACTCCTGCAGCTCAACTCCAAAAAAATAAACCACCCAATCAAAAAAATGGGCCAAAGAACTAAATAGGCATTTCTCCAAAGAAGACATATGGATGGCTAACAAACACATGAAAAGATGCTTAACATCAGTCATTATCAGAGAAATGCAAATCAAAACCACAATGAGGTCCCATTTCATGCCAGTCAGAATGGCTGCGATCCAAAAGTCTACAAGCAATAAATGCTGGAGAGGGTGTGGAGAAAAGGGAACCCTCTTACATGGTTGGTGGGAATGTAAACTAGTACAGCCACTATAGAGAACAGTGTGGAGAGTCCTTAAAAAACTGGGAATAGAACTGCCTTATGACCCAGCAATCCCACTGCTGGGCATACACACTGAGGAAACCAGAATTGAAAGAGACACGTGTACCCCAATGTTCATCACAGCACTGTTTATAATAGCCAGGACATGGAAACAGCCTAGATGTCCATCAGCAGATGAATGGCTAAGAAAGCTGTGGTACATATACACAATGGAGTATTACTCAGCCATTAAAAGAATACATTTGAATCAGTTCTAATGAAGTGGATGAAACTGGAGCCTATTATAAACAGTGAACTAAGCCAGAAAGAAAAACATCAATACAGTATACTAACACATATATATGGAATTTAGAAAGATGGTAACAATAACCCTGTATGCAAGACAGCAAAAGAGACACAGATGTATAGAACAGTCTTTTGGACTCTGTGGAAGAGGGAGAGGATGGGATGATTTTGGAGAATGACATGGAAACATGTATCATATCATATAAGGAATAAATCACCAGTCTAAGTTTGATGCAGGATACAGGATGCTTGGGGCTGGTGCACTAGGATGACCCAGAGAGATGGTATGGGGAGGGATGTGGGAGGGGGGTTCAGGATTGGGGAACATGTGTACACCCGTGGAGGATTTATGTTGATGTATGGCACAACCAGTACAATATTGTAAAGTAATTAGCCTCCAATTAAAATAAATAAATGTAAATTAAAAAAGAAAAAAATAATAAAAGTTTCAAGAAAAAAAGATCACTGTAACAAAAAGTTGTAAAAACAAAAATCAATTTCCAGAGATCTGATCTACAAGTTTTACTGACTGTAACTCTTATGCATTACTCATAAACCCATCTAGTATCTATCCACTTTCCTCTACAAAATTTTTCTTTTCAGCAGCATCATATCATTTTTCATCTTTTTCCTATTTTATACTGTTTCCAATTTTATTTAATGAAAAGGAAATCAGATCCAGTAACTAAAAATGCAGCATAATAAACATTCAGCAACATTGTTTACTCATTCCTTGCAACCTGGGCCTTCTATCATAGTGAACAACATACAGTACCTCAAGCACATCATGCTGTTACATTCCTTGGTGGTTTTACTTACTCAAGTTAGCATATCCTTTTTGGCTTCAAAAACTCATCTGTTCTGAGGTTCTACTGCGTATCCACCCACTGATAAAAGTCAATAGACCACTTTAGTGTCCTATCTACCTCGAGTATAACTCAAGCACAGTTCTTCAAACACTGTGTTGCATTTTTTGTTTATGGATGTTTCAAAAACTGAATGAAAGGACTATGTCTTATTAATCTTTGCAACCTCAGTACCTTCATCATACCTCATCTTCCTCCTTATCAGATTCACACTAATAATCACCATGATAACTAACATGTATCTTACCCACAGGTGTAAAATAATACATCTTGATTTGTTAAATAATACTGAATGAGAGTGTGCTGAACTCAGTTCTTCAAATTTATTGAACTTCTGCCTTTACAGGGCTCTGTTTTGATTCTTGTGAAATACAAAGCTCACAAAAAGTGAGAGCCAAAGTATTATCCCTGCCTTCCAAAGATAGGCAGTAACATATATAAACATGACCCACAAAAATAAATAACAACATAAAAGATACAAATAGTCTACTACAGGGATGCAATAATGGTGAGACTAATTTCTCCACAGGCAGTTTTGTAAATGTTAATGAGTGAAATATATTTGATCTGAGCACTGAAGTGTGCATAGAAATTTTGTAGCATGATAGTAATTCTCCCTCTGCACTCCAACTTGGAGAAGCAAACAAAAGACCTGCGGGATGTAAAAGCAAATTAAAATATATCAAAATAAAATAATGAATAAAAAGTCGCAATAAATTTAATGTTCAACAGGTGTAGGTATTTATGAAAGATTTAAAATGAATATAAAGTTAGAAAGGTTGATTGTGGAAAAGGCATTCAAATCATTTGCACAGCTTTTATTGGTTTGTCTTTTTGTGTGTTTGTATTATTGAGTTGGAAGAATTCGTCATAGATTCTGAATCAAAGTCTCCTGTGAGATACAAGACGTGAAGTTTTCTGTATTTTATTTTTCCTCAAATGTTTTCACTTTTGGATGATAACATTCAGAGCATACATGATTTTGATGTAATTTAGTTTTCTTTCACTGTTTGTCATATCTGCACTGTCAGAGCAGTGTCCAGTATCTGTGATATAGTTCTGGTGGAGCTCATATCAACATCTTATGTTCCATTCAAGTGGTGAACTCTCCAGGTTGCAATGTTCTACATTAGTGGCAATCGTGTCTTCACCGAACTAATTCCATGGTGCTTCTTTGGGTGGAATTCTGTGAATTAGCATTTGAAACTTTTAAACAGGTTTTCTGGTATTTTGGTTACCTCATCGATAACATATGCAGCTACTTTCTGCTGAGTGTCACCTGAATTTGTGCTACCTTCATGATTAAAAAACAAACAGAAAACAGCAACAAAAAGCCCACTTACTGTAGTCACTGAGAGAATAAAAGATGGGTTCAGTTCATTTCAGTTCAGTTGCTCAGTCATGTCTGACTCTTTGTGACCCCATGAATTGCAGCACGCTAGGCTTCCCTGTCTATCACCAACTCCTGGAGTTCACTCAGACTCACGTCCATCAAGTCAGTGATGCCATCCAGCCATCTCATCCTCGGTCGTCCCCTTCTCCTCCTGCCCCCAATCCCTCCCAGCATCAGAGTTTTTCCCAATAAGTCAACTCTTCTCATGAGGTGGCCAAAGTACTGGAGTTTCAGCTTTAGCATCATTCCTTCCAAAGAAATCTCAGGGCTGATCTCCTTCAGAATGAACTGGTTGGATCTCCTTGCAGTCCAAGGGACTCTAGAGTCTTCTCCAACACCACAGTTCAAAAGCATCAATTCTTTGGTGCTCTGCCTTCTTCACAGTCCAACTCTCACATCCATACATGACCACAGGAAAAACCATAGCCTTGACTAGATGGACTTTAGTTAGCAAAGTAATGTTTCTGCTTTTGAATATCCTATCTAGGTTGGTCATAACTTTCCTTCCAAGGAGTAAGCGTGTTCTAATTTCATGGCTGCAATCACAATCTGCAGTGATTTTGGAGCCCCCAAAATAAAGTCTGACACTGTTTCCACTGTTTCTCCATCTCTTTCCCATGGAGTGATGAGAACGGATGCCATGATCTTTATTTACTGAATGTTGAGCTTTAAGCCAACTTTTTCACTCTCTTCTTTTACTTTCATCAAGAGGCTTTTTAGTTCCTCTTCACTTTCTGCCATAAGGGTGGTGTCATCTGCATATCTGAGGTTATTGAGATTTCTCCTGGCAATCTTGATTCCAACTTGTGTTTCTTCCAGTCCAGCGTTTCTCATGATGTACTCTGCATATAAGTTAAATAAGCAGGGTGACAATATACAGGCTTGATGTACTCCTTTTCCTATCTGGAACCAGTCTGTTGTTCCATGTCCAGTTCTAACTGTTGCTTCCTGGCCTGCATACAGAGTTCTCAAGAGGCACTCATGACACATTAGAGATAATAGTTTAAAAGAATGTTGGGAAGTGTGAAAAAGGCTACTATGGTTGTGAATCATCTTTCAGTTTAGTTCAGTTCAGTTCAGTTCAGTAGCTCAATCATGTCCGACTCTTGGCGACCCCATGAATCGCAGCACACCGGGCCTCTCTATCCATCACCACCTCCCGGAGTTCACTGAAACTCATGTCCCTCCAGTCGGTGATGCTATCCAGCCATCTCATCCTCTGTTGTCCCCTTCTCCTCCTGCCCCAAATCCCTCCCAGCATCAGTCTTTACCAATGAGTCTACTCTTCGCATGAAGTGGTCAAAGTACTGGAGTTTCAGCTTTAGCATCATTCCTTCCAATGAACACCCAGGACTGATTTCCTTTAGAATGGACTGGTTGGATCTCTTTGCAGTCCAAGGGACTCTGAAGAGTCTTCTCCAACACCACAGTTCAAAAGAATCTATTATTTGGCACACAGCTTATTGGCCCTCAAATTATTTCTCAATTATAAAATTCAACTGCGGTAGAGAATTACTTTTCACATTATTGTGTATACTCCAGAAGTTATTAATAATTAAGGTACACTTCTTTTCTGGAACAGAACAGAAACTATGAGTTAAAAAATAATAGACCAATTAATGGCTATTCTCTGGAAAGTAAACTTTAAAAGTAGTTGATCCATATTCATTTCAATGAGTGTTTCCTAGAATCCTTGAGTTTTATATTTTGACAATATTTCAACTTCACTACAGATTTAGTGAGTTGCCCAGTATTTTAAACAAAATTTCTTTTCCTTACAAAGTACAGTATTAAGTCCCATTTTTTAAATTTTAATTTAAAATGCAGTATAGTGAAAATGCGGAGAAGGCAATGGCAGGCCACTCCAGTACTCTTGCCTGGAAAATCCCATGGATGGAGGAACCTGGTAGGCTGCAGCCCATGGGGTCGCTAAAAGTCGGACATGACTGAGTGAGTTCACTTTTACTTTTCACTTTCCTGCATTGGAGAAGGAAATGGCAACCCCCTCCAGTGATCTTGCCTGGAGAATCCCAGGGACGAGGGAGCCTCGTGGGCTGCCACCTATGGGGTCGCACAGAGTCGAACAAGACTGAAGCAACTTAGCAGTAGCAGCAGAAGCATAATGAAAATGAAGTCCCTCAGTTGTGTCCGACTCTTTGCAACCCCATGGACTGCAGCCTACCATACTCTTCAGTCCATGGGATTTTCCAGGCAAGAATACTGGAGTGGGTTGTCATTTCCTTCTCCAGAGGATCTTCCCGACCCAAGGATTGAACACAGGTCTCCTGGACTGTAGGCAGACGCTTTAACATCTGAGCCATCACGGAAAATGCAGTATAAACTAGTTCTATAGAAATTAAAAAGAGAAATAGTCTTATTTTAACTATATAGCTAGTTTGTGTCAGATTATCAAATTAAGATTATGAAAAAGTAATCTTCCAGCCCAACACTCCAGCTTTAAGTCATCTACTCTGCATTTTATATTTGAAAACATTTGTTATATTGACATAATTAAGCCTGATAGAAACCTGAAGGCAGATACAAACAAGAAGAAGTTTACAATAAGTCTGTTCTCTTTTATTCTTACCTGGACATGGCTTCTAAACAGTCAGCTCACATTTAGAAGAAAATCATAATCTATAACCTATGAACCTTTTCATAATGGCCTATTGCCTGTAGATATAAGTACTAATTGAGAAAATGGAGCATAAAATTACAAAAGAAGCATAAAAACTAATATTTAAAATCACAAGAAAACCTAATTAATTGAAAGAACCATCAACAGAAGTGGAAAGTGTTACTGAGAAAATGATTATATGAACTATGATGGGGTGAAGATTGGGTGAACTATGATGGAAAAGATAAAATACAGAAAGTCACATTAATTTTATTACTTTTTATAAAGTTAGGAAAATTAAATGCCATGACTTTAATTAATGTTCAAGTGAAAGAGTAATATCTTGAATATATTTTAAAATATTATGTTTCAGAAAAGATTATTCAGGGTCAGTTCAATTGTAGTCTAATGATTTGATTTTTTTTTATTTTTGGTTTTGTTTCTTTGCTTTCTTTGATATTGTATATAATATGTGCTTAAGGTATTTCCTCAAATCTTACTCCCACCTCACCCCATCAGTGATATTCTCTACCTTCAAAAGACTCTCCTTTTGATTCTGCATCCTTTTAATCTTGCAATTATTTCCTTATTTTAAATTTGTCTTCCATTTTGCCAACTTTTAAAGTAATTATAAGGTAGGGTAATGGAAATTATGATCTTCTTAATAAAAGGCTCTTTTTAAAAGCAATAGAATTTTTCTATCCTCAAAATTTACTATTTTTATTACACTTTTAATTTTTTGTGAGGCAAGTGGTGCAATATCTATAACTGCTTTCATTTGACTTCTACACTTAATCATAACATCATAAGTTTCCCACAGTTCAGGTATTGGTCTAATAATTACAGTATCAGTTTTTAAAGAAAGCAATAGTGATACAGGCTTATTTGATTTCCAAACATATCTCATTCGTTAATTGCTCATCATTATAGTCATTTAACTTTTTTACAAAAGCTCTGATAATAAGAAAAGAAGTCATCCTAAAAATGGAAATTTAGTAAAAGACAAATTATTTTCTTTTTTACTTTATATTCAAATTTGTAATAACTTTTTAAATTTAAATTTATTTATTTTAATTGGAGGCTAATTACTTTACAATATTATATTGGTTGTGCCATACATCAACATGAATCCACCACGGGTGTACTTGTGTTGCCAATCCTGAACCCCCTTCCACCTCCCTCCCCATACCATCTCTCTGGGTCATCCTAGTGCACCGGCCCCAAGCATCCTGTATCCTACATCAAACTTAGACTGGCAATTCATTTCTTATATGATATTATACATATTTCAATGCCATTCTCCAAAGTCATCCCACCCTCTCCTTCTCCCACAGAGTCCAAAAGACTGTTCTATACATCTGTGTCTCTTTTGCTGTCTTGCATACAGGGTAATTGTTACCATCTTTCTAAATTCCATATATATGCGTTAGTATACTGTATTGGTGTTTTTTTCTTCCTGGCTTACTTCACTCTGTATAATCTTTCTATATGCATATAAAAATCGTGTACACCTGTGGCTGATTCATGTCAATGTATGGCAAAAAAAAATACAGTATTGTAATGTAGAATTTAAAAAAAAAAAAGAGTTTTAGGATAAAGCATTACAAATTTTTAGCTTATAAAATAAATGTAAATTTATAAGCCTAAAAAAATTCAATTTAATGGGTTGGTATTTCGAAAGAATAAAATTGATCTTAAATGTAATTTAAAGTTCATTTTATTCTTTCAAAATACCAACTCATTAAATTGAATTTCATATGCATATAGAAAGATTCAGAAGTTTATGTGTTTATTTTGCTCATTTTTAATGCTGATATGAATATTTAACACAAAACTTTATTCACTTCATAGAGTTACTTCTAGTATTGGATATATATGTAATATCTGTTATCAATAACACTATTATTATGTACTTGCATAATGTCCATTATGTGTATAAATTATATCATTGGTATCTACTATATATAAAATATGAAACATTTGTATTTCTATACACTGAATGTATTTTAAATACATTATTTATTCCCTTCTGTAGCCAAACACTTGTAGCATGTATAAGATTATCAGCCCAAAAATTTAGGTGTAAATATACATACATATATATATATATATATGTGTGTATGTATATGTATATATATATATATTTAGCATTCAGTATAGTCACTATTTTTAAAAATTTAGATGCATTTTCTTATTTAATTAAGAATTCACCCACATGAAGTCAACTATAATTTATCCTCGTTTCACAGATGAGGAAACTGGAACTGCTATGTACTGCTCTAGGAACTCAGAATATCAGGACAAAAAGTAAAAATTCTTATTCGTCTTCATACCGCATCTGTTCTAGTGGATAAACACAGACAACTGGGTGAAGAAACAAAGGCTTCCCAGATAAAGAGTTGATGTTTAGCTGCTTCTGCTGCTGCTAAGTCACTTCAGTTGTGTCCGACTCTGCGTGACCCCATAGACAGCAGCCCACCAGGCTCTCCCATCCTTGGGATTCTCCAGGCAAGAATACTGGAGTGGGTTGCCATTGCCTTCTCCTTAGTTGCTGAATCATATCTAACTCTTTTGAGACACAACAGACTGTCCGCCAGGCTCCTCTATCCATGGAATTTCACAGGCAAGAATACTGAAGTGAGTTGCCATTTCCTGCTCCAGGGGATCTTCCTCACCCAAGGATTGAACCCGTGTCTCCTGAATTGGCAGGCAGATTCTTTACCACTGGGTTACCAGGGATTCCCAAACAGAATGAGTAAAACCATTCAAAATAACAGGCTGAGAGGCTGCTTCAGGTAAAAAGATGGAGAAAGCTCTTCTGAGGGGTTGAAATTGACAATGAGACCTAGAAAAATATAAAGAGCAGGCTATGCAAAGAATCAGAAAAAAAAAAAAAATTTTCATTATGAAGGAAATAGAAAGTGCAAAGCTCCAAGTGACAGGAACAGTTCTAGTTTATAGAATAGACAATGAACAAAAGAATGGTATGGTGAGGATGTGGTGAGTACATAATAATATAATACACTGAATGATACTGTAAGAGATAATCAACCATCATGGAACTTGGAAGTCAGATCAGACAGAACCTTGGGAGTCATATTGACAAATCCTGACAGCATCTCGGTTGGCAGAGGCCAGAGTGCACTGAAATAATACATCTCTTCCCATGCTGAACTATTACCTTGTTCATGCATCCTAGTTTATATAGCATTTTTATTTTCTATTTCTTTTTCTTTTTCACAATATGTTGAGTTGTTTAAGAACAGAACCTCTTCTTCCTTTATTTAGTCCCAGATATAAAGGAGTACGCCAAGACTGTATACTGTCACCCTGATTATTCAACTTCTGTGCAGAGTACATCCTGAGAAATGCTGGGCTGGAAGAAGCACAGGCTGGAATCAAGATTCCCGGGAGAAATATCAATAACCTCAGATATGCAGATGATACCACCCTTATGGCAGAAAGTGAAGAGGAACTAAAAGCCTCTTGATGAAAGTGAAAGAGGAGAGTGAAAAAGTTGGGTTAAAGCTCAACATTCAGAAAACGAAGATCATGGCATCCGGTCCCATCACTTCATGGGAAATAGATGGGGAAACAGTGTCAGACTATTTTTCTGGGCTCCAAAATCACTGCAGATGGTGATTGCAGCCATGAAATTAAAAGACATTTACACCTTGGAAGGAAAGTTATGACTAACCTAGATAGCATTACTTTGCCAACAAAGTTCAGTCTAGTCAAGGCTATGGTTTTTCCAGTCAGTGGTCATGTATGGATGTGAGAGTTGGACTGTGAAGAAAGCTGAGCACCGAAGAATTGATGCTTTTGAACTATGGTGTTGGAGAAGACTCTTGAGAGTCCCTTGGACTGCAAGGAGATGCAACCAGTCCATTCTAAAGGAGATCAGCCTGGGTGTTCTTTGCAAGGAATGATGCTAAAGCTGAAACACCAATACTTTGGCCACCTCATGCGAAGAGTTGACTCATTGGAAAAGACTCTGATGCTGGGAGGGATTGCGGTCAAGAGGAGAAGGGGATGGCAGAGGATGAGATGGCTGGATGGCATCATCGACTCGATGGACATGAGTCTGAGTGAACTCCGGGAGTTGGTGATGGACAGGGAGGCCTGGCGTGCTGCAATACGTGGGGTGGCAAATAGTCAGACATGACTGAGCAACTAAACTGAACTGATAGCATAATACTGACAAAGTTTTAGGGCATAATTAACTTTAAATGAGTAATTTACACTTTGGATGATTTAATAATGACTCTTCCCAGTGACTAATGTATATGAATTACAGTTAGGCACACAGAAAATTTTAACTTAGTTTTGCAACCTTGTAGCAATTATTACTCTCCAAATACCATTTTTTAGAGTGAGTTGAATCTTTAATTGTACATTTCAGATAGTGTATTCCAGGTTGTCTCATTAACAGGAGATGTAGCATAATAGACACCATATCGTTTTTACATTTATTTTTATAAAATATCAAACATATATTTTAAAATGCTACCAAAGAGCTGAGATTATGTTTAACTGAATGGCTTGCATTGCTTACCATTAATTTTCTCCAATATGAAAAATGTATCTCTATAAATTGTTACATTAATATGAGCCCTTTGTGTAATAACTTGTACCACTGAAAATTCTTCAGAAGGCATTAAACTTCATATGACTGAATGTCTAGCTCAAAATCTATCATTTTAATCTCTTTTCAATGCAGTTATTCCTATATCTTCCCTTTATTTCTCATAAAAGAAGAAACATTCAGCAAAACATCTGCCTATAATCGTCACTTGTGCTGAGGCTGAGATATGAAATAAGGTACAGAGATAGGGAGAATGTGACAAGGCTCCCCCATCCTCCGCCACCTTTGGGGTTTTAACATCATTTTGTTTCGTAATCCCTGTTTACCACTGCACTAGAAAGTCACTTTGACCCTGAGTGAAAAGCTCAGACAGACTTCTTTTCTAATCTTTTATGCCCCATTTTTCACTTTGTAGTTTCTCTTTTTACTAATTTCAAAACTACTCGGCTTTATCAAATTCTTCACTCAGTTCCTACATTGCTGAGTTTTGTGCTTTGAAATTGTAATTGTTAATTTAGATCACAGGCTTATCCAGTTTTACAAATGCTCCTCCACTAGGGAAGAGAAAGAAAAGACTGATTAAGCTCTGACCTGACTTTGAAATTAGTGGCTAGAGAGCCATGTTAAAAAGCAGTCTTAGAATAGAGAAGCTATAATGGACATTTTTAAAAATGTAGAAGTCTTTCTACACTTTTTACATAAGGCAGTATTTAATAAGCCTTTCAGTTTGAGGGAATGAGCTACACTAGGTAAATTACATTTTATTCCTATAGGTGAAGTATTATCTCATCAAATTTAAATGCAATATGTTCAAGATAGTTCAGAGATCCAGAATTTCTATTCCATATTTTTGCTAAACTCATATTTCATTTATACTGAAAGAGAAGGCAAGCTTTTTCCTATCTGTACCCTCACTTGACCCTGTGTGTCAACCCCTTCACCCTTTGTTTAATAAAAAATATCTTCTCAAGCTCTCCTTGTGGCTCAGACAGACAGCAAAGAATCTGCCTGTAATGCAGGAGACCCGGATTCTATCCCTGGGTCAGGAAGATCCCCTGAAGAAGGTAATGGCTACCCACTGCAGTATTCTTGCCTGGAAAATTTCCTGGACAGAGGAGCTTGGCAGGATACAGTCCATGGAGTCACAGAGAGTTGGACACAACTGGATGACTAACATTCTTTTTCACTTTTTCATGTTCTCAAGCATAGAGTTGATAGCACTGAAATGAAAGTTTCAAAATTTTACTCTTATAATCACATTTACCTATTACATATATTTTTAAACACTTTTCTACATGAATTACAAAATGGCTATCAAAACCATTTTCTTAAATAAGACCATTCTTAAAGTAACAAGTAGGCAGTACTCATAGTTGTCTTTTTATGGGCTCTTTTTTTCTTTCTTTTTTAACTATAAGACACATTGGCTACCAGAGAGCTGTTGAATGTTGACCTCGGATTAGTAGCAGATTATTTTAAAAAAGAAACAGCCAATGTTTCTGTGACAGAGACCAGGAGACAGATCTGATTATATATAAAGAAACAAATTACAGATGAATGTTGACTGTTTAATGTTATTTTAGACTTGGAACAGGAAATGTATAATAAAACTAAAGAGTATATTACTAACAATACATTCTCCCTTAATTAAATAGCATGTGTTATATTTCAACATGATAGCTGTCTTTATATAATTGATATTATAAATAAGTTTAAAATGAGATGTTGCTATTTTCTTACTGTGACAAATATCTACTTTTATTCAGTGTTTACCCTGTGTTGGACACTTTGTTATTTACTTTATGTTATCTCTTTTAATCTTCAAAATTATTCTTCAGTATAGCATTATGTTCATTTTACCAAGGTTCACTGAAAAGAAATCACATAGTTTACTTCTATAGCTCATAAATGCTTCCATCCATAGTTATTCCATTTTAAAGTCACAGAAACCTGTGAAATGGTATCATTTCCATTTGCAGACTAGAGAAACACAGAGGTAAGTTACTTTACTGGAACTCAAGAAAAGTTTAAGATTCCTTATTATAGTTGCTTTCAAAGACCTAACAATTACACTGCCTTATATTTCATGCTTCCTCCATGTATATTATGTTATTAGAAGCAATTGTATTATACAGATCACTTTTTTTTCTATACTGAAAAATAAATTGAGGTGTGGCAAAATAATTAAAATCTTTATTGTGAAGATTCGCAGTAAATTGAAAGATTCTTTAAACGTTGAGCTTATCCATTCTTCCATTGAACATTGATTATCAGGAGAACGGGTGATTTTAAATGGCATTTTATATAATGATTTCAGCTTAAATGAGATTTTGAATATTTTAATAAGCTATGTAGTATTTTCAATAGAATCTAAAATTGACATCTCAAAGTAAAACTTTCTCTTTCATTTCTTCATGCTTGAGCAAGTTTCTAAAGAGCATTTATATGCAATGAATTTTAACATTTTAATTATTGATATTAATGTTTAACACAAAAAGTTGGTAAATTCAGCTTCCTAGAGTGCTACCCTCTTCAAGGAGACACTTAAAAGAATATATTGACCCAAATAAGTAGGTCAGATTTTCAAAGGAGTTTTGAAACTCTTGTCTAATTGCTCCCATAAGTGTACTGTTTTGAATATTTTTAATGTAATAGGATATTTTTTTCATGGAAGCTGAATTTTATTCTTGGAAATAGCCTAAAGCTGTTATGATTTGATAATAACACTATAGTAAATGGCAGTTATGTAATCAAATCAGGTTTGAAATATTGATTGATCATTATAAATCTCATCAGCTATATTTAAAAGGTTATCTTTTTCCAATCTTTCCCCAAATTCAGCCTAATTTGTATATCTCCCCCTCATATTGTGATTATTCTAAATCTATGACTGATTACAATGGAATAAATGATTTATAAAGCAATCATTTTCTCTGCTGCTTCACTGCTTGAATTATTCATGTTTTATAAAATATACTTAATTAAAATTATCAATATTTTAGCTGCAAAATTAGAAGGGACAATCTAAGGAAAATATTGATGAACTGAATTTTACCCTTGCCTGGCAAAGTCTAACCTGAAATGAACCTTTAAAAAGTATGACATTTAAAAAGTGAGGCAGGACTTAAATCATCTTTTTGTTTTTCTGATAAATGGGAAAAAGAAACTTCAGAGAGTAAGGACATTTACCAACTGACAAATCTTAGAAGGTTGTCATTATGATAATGAAGAAGGATTGATAAATTCTCTGGCCTAAACCAGTCATGTACAACTCTTTGGGACCCTGTGGACTGTAGCCCATGGAATTCTCCAGGAAAGAATGCTGGACTAGAATGCCACTTTCTTCTCCAAAACAAGGCACTGGGACCATTTTCATGAGGAACTTCTGATTTTGTGGGAGATTCCTGCTGAGACTGGACTCCTTTGTGTGGCTCACAGGCAGCTACACCTAAAGCATGGACTTGAGGAAACTTAGCATTAACTGAGAAACTTGCAGTTTCACATCCATTTCGCATCAAGAGCATTCAAGGACAGCAGAGATGTGTCTATGAGAAATTACTCTACTTCTAGGACAAATAGTTGCAAGGAAGAAAGAAAAAGAGAGGATGGGAGTACTATCCGATGCTAATAGAACTTGATTTTTTTCAGCCTTTTGTAGTGTGGAAAGAGCACTAGAAATCAGGAACAAATTTCTGTTCCTGCTTTCCAGGACTGCACAGATATAAATTATTTCACCTTAAAGGAACCATTTCCTTTTAACACCTTTACTCAGGAAATTTTATAATGGCTTGGATCCTGCCAACAAGTTCTGCCTTATCAGTACCATTTCTTATTCTTAAACTCAATGCTCAAGTCAGACTTTAATTGCAGTTCCCAAATACCCCATTCATCTCATGCCCATGCTTTGACATTGGTGTTTTCCTCATCTTGTAGCACCCTGCCTTCTTCACCAGGATAATGATCATGGATTCCTCTTGTCTGAGCTTCTACATCATTACTTATGGAAACAAATTTCTAGTGACTTACAAAACCTGTGCTGTCTCATCTAGTCTACCTGGGCTCTGTATTTTTCCCTGTCTTATTAGTACCAGAAGCTCTGGGCTGTAAAATCTCATGAACCAAATCACAAATACTGTCAAACTTTAGTGAAAGCTGGGACTTGTATGACTGACCCCTGCTGTTTTTCAAATGTGAACACAATACCTGGTACAATAAGAGGAAATTGAGTATTTGTTGTTTGTATGAAAGATTATCAATGTGACTGTAGGACAGCTACCCAGCCCCTACTGTATATAACACGTTTGTGGGTAAACACACTGAATAAACACATAGGACATCCAGGAAACTTCCTCTTAACCTCCTTTATTTGACCATTTGTAGAGAACACATGTGATTGTAAACACCTGACTGCACCTCTTAATATCTGATTATAAAACAACCTTGAGCTTTGTAAATACCATAGAAATTATGCAGTTGAACTCCCTTATGGAAAGGAATTGGGCATATTTGGTGGCTCAGGTAGCAAAGAATCTGCCTATAATGCAGGAGACAGGGTTTGATCCCTGGGTTGAGAAGATCCACTGGAGATGGAAATGGCTACCCACTCCAGTATTCTTGCCTGGACAATCCCATGGATAGAGGAGCCTGGTGTGTTATAGTCCATGGGATCACAAAGAGTCAGACACAGCTGATTGACTAAGCATACACACACACACACACACCCAGAAAAGGAAGTAAATAAGTAAGGTAAGAATTGATGAAGAATTGATGCTTTTGAACTGTGGTGTTGCAGAAGACTCTTGAGAATCCCTTGGACTGTAAGGAGATCCAACCAGTCCATTCTAAAGGAAATCAGTCCTAGGTGTTCACTGGGAAGACTGACACTAAAGCTGAAACTACAATATTTTGGCCACCTCACGTGATTGACTCATTGGAAAAGACTCTGATGCTGGGAGGGATGGGGGCAGGAGGAGAAGGGGACGACAGAGAATGAGATGGCTGGATGGCATCACGGACTTGATGGACGTGAGTCTAAGTGAACTCTGGGAGTTGGTGATGGACAGGGAGGCCTGATATGCTGTGATTCATGGGGTTGCCAAGAGTCAGACACGACTGAGCGACTGAACTGAACTGGACTGAAGATAAGAATCAGAAATCAAAAAATTAAATCACTAGTAACTGAAAACCCCAATGTAAGAAATCAGTCTCCTGAGTCCAAATTTGGTGAATGTAACTTTTCCAGAAAATATTCTTCTATTTATTTCATAACAGAAAGAATATCTGTAGTGAAAAGTCCCCAGTTCTTATCCCAATTAGTTCAATGGCTAGCACTTTAATCTCATCACAAAGTAACCAAGAATTAACACTGTTTTCATTTAAATATCTATGCAATACAATTTTTCAGTGGAAATTCATCTCACACCCCTCTAATTCAAAATAGAATCAATGACTACCTCATCTATGATCGTTTCTTCCCTTTATATATATTTCAGTTTGTTGAGGACAAAGAAGAGTAAGGTACTAGAGTCTCCAGGAATGACCTGGACTGTGAATACAGTTGCATGTTGATAGCTACAGTTGTTTCCTGGTTTTATGAGGGTACTTTTCAATTCCCACTCTAAAAATGTTCAAATAAAGTCTTCTCAGAATCAAAAATACACCCACTCAAGCTAGTCAAGTTTAGAGTTCCAGCCTCTCACTATATATTTTAGCTCTCACTGGGATCTGCTACTGCTCTGCTGTCATGAGTTCTTAAAGTTTAACCTGTGCTCTGTTTGAAACCACTTTGGTCTGTGGAGCATATCACTATCATGCAAGATACAGTGGTCTCCCAGCAGGGGTGCTGGTGTGGAGAGAACTTACAATCTAATTTGTACAAGCAATCTATAATCAGCTCTATTATTTACAGTCTATAAAATGAAATAAGATGACATGAAATAAAGATAAAATGGAAATGATATCCAGTGCAATATAGTAACTCTGTACTTTGGAACCAAATCCTCTAGGTCCATACCCTAAAAACTCTCATGGGTGTGATCAAGGGAAATTTACCTGTCTGTGCTTGCTTTCTCACTGGTATAAATTAAAATCATACTTCCTCACAGCTTTGTTAGGAGACTTCAGTTCAATTCAGTTCAGTCGCTCAGTCGTGTCCGACTCTTTGTGACCCCATGAACTGGCAGCATGCCAGGCCTCCCTGTCCATCACCAACTCCCGGAGTTCACTCAGACTCGTGTCCATCGAGTCCGTGATCCCATCCAGCCATCTCATCTTCTGTCGTCCCTGCTCCTCCTGCCCCTAATCCTTCCCAGCATCAGAGTTTTTTCCAGTGAGTCAACTCTTCTCATGAAGTGGCCAAAGTACTGGAGTTACAGCTTCAGCATCATTCCTTCCAAAGAAATCCCAGGGCTGATCTCACTCAGAATGGACTGGTTGGATCTCCTTGCAGTCCAAGGGACTCTCAAGAGTCTTCTCCAACACCACAGTTCAAAACATCAGTTCTTTGGCGCTCAGCCTTCTTCACAGTCCAACTCTCACATCCATACATGACCACAGGAAAAACCATAGCCTTGACTAGATGGACCTTCGTCGGCAAAGTAATGTCTCTGCTTTTGAATATACTATTTAGGTTGGTCATAACTTTCCTTCCAAGGAGTAAGCGTCTTTTAATTTCATGGCTGCAGTCACCATCTGCAGTGATTTTGGAGCCCCCAAAAATAAACTCTGACACTGTTTCCCCATCTATTTCCCATGAAGTGATGGGACCGGATGCCATGATCTTCATTTTCTGAATGTTGAGCTTTAAGCCAACTTTTTGACTCTCCTCTTTCACTTTCATCAAGAGGCTCATTAGTTCTTCTTCACTTTCTGCCGTAAGGGTGGTGTCATCTGCATATCTGAGGTTATTGATATTTCTCCCAGCAATCTTGATTCCAGCTTGTTTTTCTTCCAGTCCAGCGTTTCTCATGATGTACTCTGCACATAAGTTGAATAAACAAGTGACAGTATACAGCCTTGATGTACTCCTTTTCCTATTTGGAACCAGTCTGTTGTTCCCTGTCCAGTTCTAACTATTGCTTCCTGACCTGCATACAGATTTTTCAAGAGGCAGGTTACGTGATAGTACCTCATAATTAGATTTTAAATTTTAAAATTAACTTTAAATAGACATCTTTTAAAGTACCTTCCCATAGGATTGCAAGGCAATATTCTACCAAAAAAAAAAAGTTGCATTGTGACAAAATAATTCTGTACTAAATGGATTTAGGTAATGCCACATTAACTATATTAAGTATATTTTTGTCTGATGATTTATTACAGATATTAATAATAGCTTATAAATATTGCAGGTCAAGAAGAGGGGATAGAACATGCATTGTTTACCAATTTGTCTATGAAATTCTCTTTATTCATGAAGATTCCATTCATATCTCCCATAACTCATCCCTTAATTAACACAGATTGGTAGATTTTGTCTTAAAATATTGTGCTAATGAAGAATGTTCCTTTTTTTCATACTACTATAATTTAGATCTATAAATTATAAATTATAAAAATTTAGCAAATTTTGCTATTTAATTGTATCTCCCACACAATATATACATTATGAATAAAGCACTTACAATGCATAAAAGATAGTACAGTTTAGAAATTATATTCATTTGCAACATTGAAGAAAATTGAACTATATATTCTCAAAGCAAGAAGTATTCTGGTTACCTAGATACCAGTAGAAGTTGACTAGAGTCCAAAACAACTGAGGAAGCACAATATATCAAGTTAATTCTAATCTCTTTCACATCATATTTGGGGAAAAAATGACTATGACTTTTGAAATGTTTTATAAGCAAATAATTAAAAAGTTATAATTCAATAATATTTACAGGTCTAGAATGCTAAAGAAGTAATAGCAAATTTTGGTATGAAGATTGCATGTTACAGTTTTTTCCTGACTTAAGCTGACCAGAAACTTGCATTTATATTAGCATTATTCATCAAGAAAAGCTGGAACACTGAAATTTTTACTTTGGTTCATTTACCAACAATAAATTGTCTACATTACAATTATAAAGCATATCATGAAATAAGGACTTCTTGGGTGGCCCTAAGTAGTAAAGAACCCACCTGCCAATGCAGAAGACTTAAGAGATGCAAGTTTGATCCCTAGGTTGGGACGGTCAGATGGAGGAGGGCATGGCGACCCACACAGGTATTCTTGCCTGAAGAATCCATGGACATGGACAGAGGAGCCTTGAGGAGGCTCACAAAGAGTTAAACAGAGGAGTCACAAAGAGTTAAACACAACTGAAGTCACTAAGAGTGACTTGGCACAGCAGATACAGTATCATGAAATAAAATTATTTAATTATTTTAAAAGCCTTTTATAAGCATATTTGACTAAAATTTATACTTTTATGTTTATCATGACTGCATTTAAGAAAATAAGTTTACTAATAAACATATGTGGTACTGTACATTATGTTTTTATAAAAGTTAAATAAAATAATACATTAATATGTGCACATATGTGTGTATATATATTTGCATATGATTGTTTGTTTGATAGCATAGCTCATAGAATATTTTATAACAGTTACATTTGATTTTTCCAAAAACTCTACAAATCTTACATGGCATTATGAACAGTTATTTAGATAAATAAGATTCAATTATTTGATTCTTTGCCTAGAATTCTGCAAAGCAATTGAAAGTCACTTTATTGTAACTTGTATATGAAAAATGCTACATCATATGGATTGTGACAATCTGTAAGATTTTGGTTTTTAATCTAGGCATTTATTATCATTACTAATTTTTATTCAAGGAAAGCAGTTTTTGCATAATGAGATTCATCAACTTGATAAGAATTATCTATCACATTAGATTTACTGAGATAATTTTGTCAACTTGTTTTTGTTACTATATATTGATATAAATAATTTACTGGGAAACAGCATTTAATTGTACATTTTTAAAGGCATAATGAGCTAATCTGTTAGCAGCCAATAGTTTTATTATGATAACCAACTTTTGTTATGGTAACCAAGTTTTGTTCTGGTATCCAAACTGTATAACTGTAAGAAATAAAAATTACATATTGGATTTTGTAATAACAGGTAGATTTCATATTTTTATTTGGAAAGGTGTGATTTTTGTAAAACAGTAAAGTCAGAACTAGCTTATCTTTTTTTTAACCTTCTATGGATCTGTTGTTGTTGTTGTTGTTGTTCAGTCACTCAGTCTTGTCTGACTCTAAGTGACCCCATGGACTGTAGCATGCCAGGCTTTCCTGCCCTTCATTATCTCCCAGAGTTTGCTCAAACTCATGTGTATTGCATCAGTTTTGTCATCCACCTCATCCTCTGTCACCCTCTTCTTTTCCTGCCCTCAATCCTTACTAACATCAGGATCTTTTCCAATGAGTCAGCTCTTCGCATCAGGTGGCCAAAGTATTGGAGTTTCAGCTTCAGCATCAGTCCTTCCAATGAATATTCACGATGATTTCCTTTAGGACTGACTGGTCTGATCTCCTTGCTGTCCAAGGGAGTCCCAAGAATCTTCTCCAACACCACAGTTTGAAAGCATCAATTCTTTGGCACTCACCTTTATGGTCCAACTCTCACATCCAATACATGACTACTGGAAAAAAAACACAGCTTTGACTAGACAGATCTTTGTTGGCAAAGTGATGTCTCTGCTTTTTAATATTCTGTCTACGTTGATCATAGCTTTCCTTCCAAGGAGGAAGTGTCTTAATTTTATGACTGTGATTTTGGAGCCCTTCTAAAGAAAATCTGTCACTGTTTCCACTTTTTCCCCTTTTTATTTACCGTAAAGGGATAGGACCAGCTGTCATGTTAGTTTTTTGAATGTTGAGTTTTAAGCTAATTTTTTCATTCTCCTCTCCCCCCCGCCCCCCCAAGAAGCTATTTAGTTCCTCTTCATTTTCTGTCTTCAGAATGGTATCGTCCTCATATCTGATGCTGTTGATATTTCTCCCAGAAACCTTGTTTCCGGCTTGTAATTCCTTCAGCCCAGCATTTTGCCTGATGTACCTGGAATATAATTTAAATAAGTAGGGTGACAAAATACAGCCTCGATGTACTCCTTTCCCAATTTGGTACCATTGTTCCATGTCTCATTCTAACTGTTGCTTCTTGATCTGCATACAGGTTTCTCAGGAGCCAGGTAATGTGGTCTGGTATTCCCATCTCTTTAAGAATTTTCCACATCTTGTTGTCAAAGGAGTTAATGTAGTCAATGCAGCAGAAGTAGATGTTTTTCAGGAATTCCGTTTCCTTTCCTATGATCCAACGAATGTTAGCAATTTGATCTCTGTTTCTTCTGCCTTTTCTAAATTCCAGAACACCTGAAAGTTCTCAGTATGTGGTAGTGGTGTGTGGCGTGTGGTAGTTTGACCATTCTTTGGCATTGTCTTTCTTTGGGATTGGAATGAAAGTTGACCTTTTCCAGTCCTGTGGTCATTGCTAAATTTTCCAAATTTTCTGGCATATTGAGTCCAGCAGATTAACAGCACTATCTTTTAGGATTTTAAATAGTTCAGCTGGAATTCCATCACCTCCAATGCACTTTTTTGTTGTAAAGCTTCCTTTATTTTGTCCATTGGCAGTTTTTTTACATTGCCATGACCCACTTCATGCTTTGTCCTTATGGTTGAAAGGCAGGGCCCACATGATTGACTTCTCTACTGTACTGTCAGTTGAACATAATTTTTAATTTTGTACTATTTGGATATTCAATCTTTTATCTCTTGTCATTATTTCCAGAAAGGTCAGTTTATTTGACTATACTTTCCTGGTTTTGTTTTCCCTCTTATCACAACACCAAATGTATTTTCACTCTGACATTTCAGTCTCTATCCACTCTGAAAATATTGATATAATTAACAGCTCATTTCTAGCACATCTACTTGACATAGACTTCTGAGGCAGAAAATACCCTCTTCTCTGGATTTATTGGTACATATATGCTTGAAGTTCATAATGCACATGTTCAACACAAATATTTCTTCAACCACTTACCCACAATTCAAACATGTTATAAGTAAAATTAAGTAACATTTTATTCAATAATTATTCATTCCAGGGCTCATCATCTCATAAAATGGTAATAAATACATGTCTAAATGTTTAAATTCATCATTATGCTATCTTATTTCTCCACTTCTAGTCTGTCATCAAGCTGTTTCAATCAGCTCCCAAATATCTCTCCTACCTGTCCAATTTGTTCCCTACCTACTGTTCTTGGTAGTCTTGCTCCCCTTCAATCAATTCATCTCCAAGATGATGAGATTCTATTTTTAAAAATGTAGATTGAGTCACAATTCTCCTGAAAGTCATCTAATAATTTCCCTTTACATAGAGAATAAAGATCTAGTTACTTACTATGACTTTCAGAATAACTCATTAATAATTCTGCCATATTTCATGTTCCAGACTCTGGATATCTTCTAATACATTGTCTGTCTTACTTCTAGGTTTTCACCTATGTATAGAACTTGGAACCTTTTACTGCGTTTCTCTCCTGATTGGCATCACTCCTACATTTATGGTACTCTCAGATTGAGCATGCTTCTCCTTGAAGTAAATGAGGAAGAATAGAGGTAGAGTTAACATAGAAAAATTGGTTCAGTTGAGTTTGAAAGCAATGCAGTCATAAGGTTGTGCTATTACCCATATATATTTGAAGTGTTCTTTATGAAGTATTTAGCCTGTGGGAGAAAAGAGTGACTATAATCAGTGCTTTCATTGGCTTAGTACATACAAACTTTTTAGATTGGCTATCTAATCTAAACTATGCCAAACACTAAAGCAATGGATTCAGAGCATTTGCTTTAAAAAGGAATCGATGTCATGTTATTATGTTTCTTATCAATATATCTTAAAAGCTTAACAAACCTAATTTCTGGTCAGATACTCTTGTATAAAGCATGCCTTAAATAGAAGCTGATTTCTACTATTAATCGGTTTGCAGTGGAACCAATTAATTGCCAAATATATATAAAGTGAAATGATAAGACTCATTATCAAATGACTTTTGTTGCTATTGTTATTATGCAGCACCTTTTAAATGTAAAATGAAAAATTTAAAATACTGATTAGATGAAAGAAATATTTTTTTCTAAATTTTGTATTATAATTTGTTACACTTGTCTCTCCCCCTTTTTAACATTAAACAGGAGGCTTCAACTCTCTGAGCACTGTTAGAATATAAAAATAAAATTTATCTCTAGCTTGTAACAGTATTTGGACTAACACTCAAGTAGGTAAGTGGATAAAAAATATGATTCCCATAATTTTGCTTCTGTTGTATTCTGATTAGAGTTTATGTTTTGATGTCAACCTTATGAAATCCCTCTTTGTTTTTTAATAATAAAATTATAGATCTTTAGGTCATTAATTCACTTGGTCGCTATTTTTGTCTGGATTTCCAGATCATTGCTTGATGACATTCCAAACTGTGGATTCATAATCTTGTGATTTATCAGAGTTTCAACTTTTCGAGATTGCTGACTCTGAAATATTTGTTTTCAGATTCAAGTCTATATCCTGTTTTCTGTCTCATTGTTTTTATCTTTCAAGTTTTGCCAAGTCCCTATTATTATTAAGAAACACATGAAGGCTCACCCAAACCTCCCTTGTATCTTCTGTCCTTTTTTTTTTCCTACATGAAATACATGGTTCTAATATTATTATATATAATGCATTCATACAATAATTTAAAGTTTGAAAACAAAGTAAAAATTCCTCTAAACCATCTCTTTCAGTTCACATATAGATGTCCACAGAAACAGTTTATTTAATTTCTATAAGCATTACAGATTCTGAAAGTCGCTCAGTCGTGTCTGACTATTTGTGACCCCATGGATATATAGTCCATGGAATTCTCCAGGCCAGAATGCAGGAGTGGGTAGCCTTTTTCTTCTCCAGGGGATCTTCCCAACCTAGGGATTGAACCCAGGTCCTCTGCATTGCAGGTGGATTCTTTACCAGCTGAGCCACAAGGGAAGCTCAAGAATACTGGAGTGGGGAACCTATCTCTTCTCCAGCGGATCTTCCCAACCTGGGAATCAGTCCTGGGTCTGCCCCATTGCAGGCGGATTCTTTACGAATTGAGCTATCACTTACAAGTGCTAGAGGTTTATAAAAGTCGTCAGTGCTTTACCTTTCATATGTCAGATAAAGAGGCACATTGTCAAAGAGATATTGCTGGTGTAGAATATAAACTTTGGTCATTTTTGTTTGTTTGTTTTTACTTTATTTTAATTCATTTTTTAATTGGAGGAAATTGTTTTACAGTGATGTGTTGGTTTCTGCTGGACAGCAATGCAATTCAGCCATAGCTGTATATATACTCCTTCCCTCTTAAGCCTCCCTCCCATCCCCTCATCCTGCCCCTCTAGGTCATCACAGAGTGCCAAGCTGGGCTCCCTGTGCTATATAACAACTTCTCACCAGCTATAATGTAGTGTATATATGTTGATGCTACTTCCTCCTTTTGTTCTACTCTTCTTTCCTCACTGTGTTGACAAGTCAGTTCCCTAGATCTGCATTTCATTTTGGATGCCTAAAAACAGTAATCTTTTTCTCAAAGCAAACTCATACTTACAGCTTTCCTTTGAATCAGTTCAGTTCAGTTCAGTCGCTCAGTCATGTCCAAATCTTCGCAACCCCATGAATCGCAGTACACCAGGCCTCCCTGTTCATCACCATCTCTCAGACTCATGTCCATCGAGTCCGTGATGCCATCCAGCCATCTCATCCTCTGTCGTCCCCTTCTCCTTCTGACCCCAATCCCTCCCAGCATCAAAGTCTTTTCCAATGAGTCAACTCTTCTCATGAGGTGGCCAAAGTACTGGAGTTTCAGCTTTAGCATCATTCCTTCCAAAGAAATCCCAGGGTTGATCTCCTTCACAATGGACTGGTTGGATCTCCTTGCAGTCCAAGGGACTCTCAAGAGTCTTCTCAAACACCACAGTTTAAAAGCATCTATTCTTTGGTGCTCAGCTTTCTTCACAGTCCAACTCTCACATCCATACATGACCACAGGAAAAACCATAGCCTTGACTAGATGGACCTTAGTCGGCAAAGTAATGTTTCTGCTTTTGAATATACTATCTATGTTGCTCATAACTTTTCTTCCAAGGAGTAAGCGTCTTTTAATTTCATGGCTGCAGTCACCATCTGCAGTGATTTGGGAGCCCAAAAAAATAAAATCTGACACTAATTCCACTGTTTCCCCATTTGTTTCCCATGAAGTGATGGGACCAGATGCCATGATCTTTGTTTTCTGAATGCTGGGCCTTAGGCCAACTTTTTCACTCTCCTCTTTCACTTTCATCAAGAGGCTTTTAGCTCCTCTTTACTTTCTGCCATAAGGGTGAAATTAGAGATACCAAGAAAATTAAAGAATACCAAGGGAACATTTCATGCAAAGATGGGCTCGATAAAGGACAGAAATGGTATGGACCTAACAGAAGCAGAAGATATTAAGAAGAGGTGGCAAGAATACACAGAAGAACTGTACAGAAAAGATCTTCACAACCCAGATAGTCATGATGATGTGATCACTGATCTAGAGCAAGGCATCTTGGAATGTGAAGTCAAATGGGCCTTAGAAAGCATCACTACGAACAAAGCTAGTGGAGGTGATGGAATTCCAGTGGAGCTGTTTCAAATCCTGAAGATGAGCTGTGAAGTGCTGCACTCAATATGCCAGCAAATTTGGAAAACTCAGCCGCGCCACAGGACTGGAAAAGGTCAGTTTTCATTCCAATTCCAAAAAAGGCAATGCCAAAGAATGTTCTTTTGAATAGACTGCATGAAAACCTTTTAGGATAGTCAGATTTAGAAGTGCAAAGATTTTTTGGGTTATTTTGCTTCCATACCTCTCATTCTCTGCAACATGAGAGGGTGTACAGCACTTTAATGCAATTTTATATTAGATGATTATATTGGAAGTCCTCAAGAAGCAAAAGAGGACATGTAGGTACTTTACTAAAAATAGACAAAAGAAACAGTGAAAGCAATGTCTCAGATTTAACTCTTATAGATTCTACTTTCGAAATTTCTATTTAATCAATTTTATTCCTCATGTTAAATGAAGTCAACTTCCTTTCCTACTTTTATGTGGCAATCATTAATTATTCTATGCTTGATATTTTTCTTGCATATGAAGATTTAGTCTCATCCCATAAGAGCTACACTGGATCATTTTATTTTCTGTATCCAATAAACCATTCATGGAAGTAATGTGTGACTCTTCTGGGCAGACCCTTAAGAGTTGTTTACTTTATTCTAGCTTTCCTGCCTTTGTAACCATGGTAGCATGTTTGAGATGAAGTTTTGTATGCCTGAATCTCTGAATAACTATGATAAGCAGAGAATTTTTTTTGACCTATGATAGAAATGGGGTATAAAGAAATAATTTTTTGTTTTAAATCCATCGAGATTGGTATTTGCTTTGTTTTTTCACAGTCATATATTCAAATCTTTACTGAATTAGAGTTTCCATACCAACCTCCATTCTCTACTTATTCAACTTTTCTATACGTAATCATCTCAATCATCTCTCTAAAGCTCGACTCCCACCATGACTTCAAAATACTATGTATTTCCTCACTACTTAGTAAGTTCAATGCAAAACTTTTGGCTCTGAATTTGAGATTTTTATATTCTCATCAATGCCACTTTGGCAGAAGTTGTAAAATATTTGGATACATTGAATAAAAGCAGAAAAGAAACAAATCACAATTTGGCAAGTTTTAATTCTGCAACACTTGTTGAAAATGGGAGAAAACTTACCAGCATGGCTTACAAGGCTGACTTAGTCAACAGAAGGATTAGTCTCACAATAGCATCACTGCTGCTAGAAAAAATATTACTGTCTCAGTTTGTTTATGTTGCTACAGCAAAACTACAACAAAAATACTATCGATTGTGTGGCAGGGAGGCTCCAGATAATACTAGAGCATCAAAAGATTACAGAGGCATGCAAATTAAGCAAAGTGGGTAGAATTTTAGAGAAACTCAACAAAAGAAACTGTACTATTATATGAAGATCTTTTCTTTTCTTCAAGTATTACCTTCTTAAACTCCTAATTGATGTTTCTAAAAATTCAGAAATTTTATTTTGATTTGCTCTCTTTTCTAAAAGGTTTTGCTAATCATAGATAAGGATTTATTTACTCTCTTATCAGTTCTTTAGCATTCTGTTTATAGCTGTCATCATATTCTTCCATTGACAGTCTTATTGCAATACGTGTTCATTGTATTTCCTTTACAAATATTTTCTAGTTTTTGAGTGGTTACCATATATTAATCTATTCCCAGTCAAATCCAGTAACTTGCTTATTGTTAACCTTTAATAAATTTCTACAAACTGATAATAGTGGTTGAACTAATCATTTACATTTTAATTAAAAATAGTATACCATGATATCTTCCTTTTGCAACTGGGATCTAGTCTCCAGTCTTCATCATTTTCTGTGTATTACGTAGATGACATAAATGGGCTGTGTCATCCACTACCTATGCAGAATTATCAAGAATGAGGTTAGTGCCGTATGAAAGATACTTAGAGTGTCCGTGTTTCCCTTCTGCCATGCCAGGACACAGGGAAAAGAGGGCTGTCTAGGAACTAGGAAGCAAAGAGCTCACCAGACATGGAAGGTGATCAGGTGATTTGATCTTGAGCTTTTCAGCCTTCAGAATTGTGAGAAATAAATGTTGGCTTTTTCTAAGTCTCTCACTTCTATGGCAACAAATTAAGACAGAAATCAGTACCAAGAAGTGAGTGTATAACTATATACTCACTCTAACAAACACCAAAAATTGTAAAAGTAACTTTGGAACTGCTGGTTGAAGCTGAGGCTGGAAAAGTTTTGAGGTGCGTGACAGAGCTTATCATACCATAAATAGAATTTTAAAGGAGATTCTGGTAATAGCTCAGAAAGAGAAGAAGACAGCTGTGGTGAAAGCCTTAGTCTTAGAGAACACATAAAAGTGAAATGAACGTGAAAGTAGTCAGTCACTCAGTTCTGTCCGACTTTTTGCAAACTCATGGAGTGTAGCCCACCAGGATCCTCTGGCCATGGAATTCTCCAGACAAGAATACTGGAATGGGTAGCCATTCCCTTCTGAAGAGGATCTTCCTAACTCAGGGATCAAAACTAGATCTCCTACATCGCAAGCAGGTTCTTTACCGTCCGAGTCACCAGGAAAGCATAATCCTAAACAGAATATCAATAGAAATATGGACAATAAAGGCCACTCTGATGAGAACTCAGATGGAAATGAGGAACGTGTTTGACACTGGGGGAAAGGTGTTTCTTGTTATAAAGTGGAAAATAACTTAGCTGTATTGTGTTCATGGCCTGGTATTTTGTGGAAGGTAGAAATTACAAGAAATGAAATTGGATGTTTGGCTGAAGAAATCTTTAAGCAAAGTGATGAAGGAAAGACCTGGTTCTTCCTGAAAGCTTATCATGAAATGTGAAATGAGAACGATGACCTGAAGATGAAATTGTGAGTCAAAAGGTAACAGAACTGTAACTTTTGGACAAATCTCTTGAAGGGGTTCCCAGGTGGATCAGATGATGAAGATTCCTCCTGCAATGTGGGAGACCTGGGTTCGATCCCTGGGTTGGGAAGATCCCCTGGAGAAGGGAACAAATACTCTTCACAGTATTTTTGCCTAGAGAATTCCACGGACAGGGGAGCCTGGCTGATTACAGTCCATGGGGTTGCAAAGAGTCAGACAGGACTGAGTAATTAAGCACAGCTTGAAGGAATGAGAAATTCTGTTTGGGAGAGAAAACACTGAGAGTGAGGCCACGTGACTGTTAAAAGATTAAATCCTCTCAAGGGAATGCAGAGACTGCTGTCCAAAGCAATGGAAGGATAACCCAAAGGCAATTGATAAATTACCAGGGCTGCCCCTCTTCTCAGGGGCTCTGAGTTTAATGTTCAGTGGGCAGACAGGTTTCAAAGGAGAGACTGCTGGCACTTATGGAGCAGGTCCTTCCGGCACCGTCTCCCATGGCAGGCTCCACTTCCTGGGTCTGAAGCAACCCGGGTTAGCTTTACTGGCCGTGGTGAGGGACAGGCACTGTGGCCACCTCCCCAGAGGGCGCAGGTAGCAACCTTTGTTGGTGTCTTCAGTGCTTTCTCTGTTGGCACACAGAGCATAGGAGCTGGGCCATGAGGGCAAGGCTGCCTTGACCGCCTTGACCTAGATTTCAGCCAGTGGTGCCCCTGAAGAGAACCCTGGAGAAGGCAAAGCCAGCTCATAGAGTCCAAATCAGAAAAGCTCCCTTCTGCCCTGGGGAAATGCAGGTGGGAGGTTTCACTTGGAAGAACAGCAGGAGCAGAATTAGAAGAACTGCAGGCAAAAGACTCTAATCTCTGAGCAAATATTAAAAAAAAAAAAAAAAGACTCCAATCCCTGAGAGCTAAGGAGGTAGGACCACAACCCCAGCTGATATTATTTTTGAGCCTGAAGATTAAACGTTGTTTGTTCTGTTACATTTTAGATTTATCAAAATCACTTCTTTCTCTCTCTCCTTCATTTCGATTTTTCCCTTTCGGATTAGTAATGTCTATCCTAACCCTGTTTCACAATTATGCTTTAGAAGTACTACGCCAATTCACAGCTGTGGAGGAATATGCTTCAGGAATTATACCTTGAGTCTCACCCATTCTGACAGTTCTGTTAGACTTTGGACTTTAGACTTTTGAGCTGAGGCTGGAACAAGTTAAGACTGGAAAGTATTTCAATTGAATAAATGCTTTTTGTGTTTGAGAGGGACATGAATCTGTGGACCTGATACCAGAATGCTAGAGACAATAGTTGTGTTCCCCAGAATTCATAGTCTGAAACCTAGTCCCAAAGTGATGTTATTTGGAGGTGGAATCTTTCAGTGATTAGGTCAGGAGAGCAGAACCCTTCCTCGCTATGAAGACCCAGTGAGAAGATGGCCATCTATGAACCAGGAAGTGGCTGTCACCGGACACCAAATCTGTTGATGCCTTGATCTTGGACCACCAGCCTCTAGAAATTGAGAAATAATAATTTTCTGTTATTTGCAAACCACTCAGTCTGTGGCATCTTGTCAGAGCAGCACAAACAGACCTAGACACCCTGAAAGAATATCAAAGTAAGGGTACAGAGTGGTTCACCCATGTGTTTCACTTACTCTCTGTGTGACCACTATGGGCTGGCTGTGTTCCTGTGTGAAATTTATTACTTCAAGTACACTGAAGTACACTGTACTTCACGTACACTGTTCTACATTTTTGGATTCTAGTAATGGGAGGTCCCCTGTCCTCACGAAGGCAGTCACAGCACCATATCGCTAAACAACAGCTAATGCACTATCTTCTCCCTGCTCAATAACTTATCTACTCTTTGTAAATGACCCCCTGAATTATCCCACTAATTATCTTACTGTGGGTGGGCTATCTGTTTTATAATCAGTTGCTAGCTGATACAAATTTAGTGAAATATGGTTCAGTTGCTGAATAATTAGAGTTAAAATGGTCTCCATAGGAAAATATTTCATAAATTTGAGACACATATTTATATCATCTGGACTTCCCTGGTGGTTCAGATGGTAAAGAATCTGCCTGCAATGCAGGAGACCTGGGTTCAATCCTGGGGTCAGGAAGATCCCCTGGAGAAGAGGATGGTAACCCACTCTAGTATTCTTGCTTGGCAATCCCGTGGAAAGAGGGGCTTGATAGGATACAGTCCATGAGGTTACAGAGAGTCAGATACAGAGCAATTAACACACACAAATATACCATATTGTGTAAATATATCTGGGGGACAGAATGATAAATTAAATATGAAAAAATGCTGTTAATAGTGTTTAACTTACTGTTAAAATGTTTAAATATTAATAAAATCACACCTAAGATATCATCCATAGATATATTTCTACTATAAAAATAGTACCAAACCTTAGAATGAGGCTGCAGTCTCTAAGGAACTTGAAAATGAGAATCAAGAACTTAGTCACACTTTCATTTGTTACGGGTCTGTGACATATCTTATTCCTTTTTCAGTTGTACTACAGGTCTCAACTTCTCTCAATAAATCTAGCTACAGGGATCAACTCTTTGGGAAATTTTAAGCATATCTTTTTAATATACTAATCCAAAAATGATTGTCATTAAAATAAAAGAGCCATTATCTTTCTATTAGCTACATCATTCTATCTCATCACAGAGGAGGTCAGAATGTAATGAAATGTCTTACACCTCAGATTTTGAATGGAACAGCAGAGAGATTAAGAACGAGAGGACCATGATGCATTTCATATCAGAAAATATATTCACAAGGGATCTTCAAATTTGTCTTTTGGGGTTATGCAGTTTTACTAAAAGGCTCAGGTAGAGTTACTTCCTTTTCTACTGTCAGAGGTAAGAAGTTATATCTTGTCTGAACACAAAGAAAGAAATCCTACCTCCTTCAAACTCTTTTAAGGTCTCTTTTTCTTTCTATCTACAGATATACACTCATTTAGCAATGAGAATTATGATATACTTTGCCTATTTATTCCTTGATAACAAGAGTGAATTTAGAATTTATGATAATCTTTAGAATACTGTAGTGAATGCTCACTACAATTGTTACAATTCACCTATTATTTAAATATTTCAACTTTTCTGTGTGAGTATGTCTGTCAATCTAGTTAGTAATATCTTGGTTCCCAAATCAATTTTAAGTTTATTTAAAACAAGAACCTCTATTATATTTTATTTAACTCAATATTTCATCTGACAAGCACAATTCACATACAAGTAAACAATGGTACATAAAAATATTAATAATGATAATATTTGTTGAATGATCTGTGTATTAAATTTTAATTAGCAATATACTTATTTATTATAATCCTTATTTCAACCCTATGAAAAAGTTATTTTGTTTCAGAAATACTAGGTTGTTTTAATTAAGAATTAAAGATCATTGAGATTTGGAAACTTGACCATTTTCACATAGTTACCAAATGAAAAAGTCTATAGTTTCAACACTATTGTATTGACAAATACTTGATAGAACTATTAGAAAAAACTGGTGTATTTTACTCCATTTCTCCAGAGAGTGGGACTAATCAATGACTCTTTTTTTTGGCCTCATTGACCAGCGATAAAATCCATGCCCCCTGCAGTGGGCACACAGGCTTAACCACTAGATTGCCAGGGAGGTCCCATCTTTGACTTATTAAAAAACAAATAAACCCCCACATTTTCTCAGCTAAAACTTTCCTAGTCATTTGTAAATGTCATGTCCTGTCATGCATTTGATCCCATGATTAGCTTATCTTAATAAATTAAGTGCTGTTATAATGTGTATGGGAGGCTTGCTTTTAGCTCAGATGAAGAATCTGCCTATAATGCAGGAAGTGAGTGAGTGAGTGAAGTTTCTCAGTCGTGTCCAACTCTTTGCGACTCTGTGGACTATAGCCTACCAGGATCTTCCATCCAAGGGATTCTCCAGGCAAGAATACGGGAGTGGGTTGCCATTTCCTTCTCCAGCGTATCTTCCTAACCCAGGGATTGAACCTGGGTCTCCCACATTGCAGATGTTAATGCAGGAAACCTGGGTTCAATTCCTGGGTCAGGAATATCCCCTGGAGAAGGGAATGGCAATCCATTCCAGTATTCTTGCCTGGACAATCCCCATGGACAGAGGAGCCTGGCTGCCTTATAGTCCATGGGGTCACAGAGTCAGACACAACTAAGCGACTAACACCTCATAATGTATGTGTGATCTCATACATAAATATTAATCAACTTCAATTGTTGTTAATAGCAATATTTCAGAGATTCAGCTGTTTCTGTAAGACATCAATTCAGCTATAACACAAATATAATTATTATAATATTTACAAGTATTTGTGCATATCTTAATTTCTATTTTATAGAAATATAATGAAAATATAGCAACTTGAATTCAGTGCTTTCATCAGATATCTGATGATCACATAAGAAAACATTTTGCTGAGAATGATGAAAGATAAGAAATACTGCATACTGTCTTCTAAATTATTTTAAAAGACAACTTACAACTGAAAATTTTTATATTATTCAGTATTATTTAAGAAAACCTCTGTATTAAAACAATTGAGAAAAAGTATACTCTATTTCTTTTATTTTCTCAAAATATTAACACTCATCAATATTGTAAGCAGATTGATTTTCAGTATTATTTATTTATAATAATATGTAATTTAATATGATCATTTATTTCACTTTAGACTTAATAACATTTGGTATTCCTTCATTAGGATTAAAATACACAGAACCAAATATAAATAATATATGTTCCATGTAAAATCAACTTTCTCACTGGGATATTTTCCTAACTCAGTTCATCCAAACACCTGGGGCACTGTGTTGTACAGATGCATCGAGAGAGGGCCATACAATGTAACTGTTAGAAGCTGGAACACAAATTCCCAACTTTTATTTATGTACCTATAAAACGAATAACTGTCTTTTAATACTGGGTAGTATAAATCATTTTGTTAAAGCTATTTAAAATTTTAATTAAATCAATAATCCTCTCCATGAATTTGTGCTATAAATAGAGTCTTCTTTACTTTCCTCCTAACTTATTTTCAGATATGATTCTAATTTTCCTGCCACATTCTAAGCAATCAAATTGGAATGAGAAGCAAATAAAATAATAACAAATAATATCTCCTGGGGAAAGTTAATAAAAATTCTTTATTACCCTGTTGGTTGATGATAAAGAATTTTTGTTTATCTGATCTCTTTATAACTCAAAAAATAAAATGATAGAAATTTTCAGGCAGAAAAATTACTTTTTAATGTTCCATTATCATTGCAGTTCATGACATCAGAGAATATTTATACTTGCATTTTTCTTCTGCTTCTGACTGGAATTGCAAAGATGGCTCTTTTAGTAAGACAATTAAATGTTCAGCCATAGTATAAACTATGACATGAATGACATCTGACACACAATAAGTAGTTAATTAATATCCATGCAATGAATAAGTTAATAAGCATAAAATATGACAGGTCTAATATCCTACAAAAATATACTAAATATGATTGCTCTCTTGTTTTAGTCTAGTAAATTCTATTGACCTAGAGCATTATAAATCAAAGTGTATGAAAACTAAAAATATGTGACTTTAGAATGACAACCTTAACTCAATTTTACTTCTTTCATAATGTAGTATTTATAAATGCCTATTAAAATTTATATACACTAGTCCCAATCATAGTCTAATTCAGTGATGTCTGAATGATGGCAAAGTTTGCAATTTTGATACTATATACATATTAGAATTGCCAGTCTAGGTTCGGTACAAGATACAGGATGCTTGGGGCTGGTGCACTGGGATGACTCAAAGAGATAATATGGGGAGGGTGGTGGGAAGGGGGTTCAGGATTGGGAACTCATGTACACCCATGGAGGATTCATGACAATGTATGGCAAAACCAATACAGTATTGTAAAGTAAATATATATATATGTATATATATATATATATAAAATTAAAAATATAGAGCATGTAGAAAAACTTAGCTGAGAAATGAGCAGTAATTTAGATTTTCTAAAAGGTGGGAAACTAAAGAAGGATAAGAAATATTAAAACTAAGAAATAAAAGTTATAATTTTGCAACAATCTTCTATGCTTACCTTTTCTTCATTACATTCATCTTCTAGCCAGTATGCATGTAAGCATGTAGTTAGTAGTCAATGAATGTTTGCTATTTTAATTATATAACATATATTAACACAAAAAATAACTGAATAAAAGGATAGTTCAATATTTAACAGTTTTTAAATAATTATCAAAATATTTCACAAATACAGCTATTTTAGAAAATTGTTTTGTATTTAAATGTTGACATGTCCTCTGACCTAGTAATTTCACTTCTATCTGTATATACAAATGTGGACATAGGTAGAAAATGAAATGTATAAGAATGTTTTATAGGCATAAGTTTTAATAGTTCAAACTGTAAGCAAATCAAATATTTTAATACAATGGTTAAATGGGTATGGTATATGTATGTTATATATTATAATTATCATAAATAATTTATATGAGACATGCAGTTACAGAAATAGATATATAATATATGTGCAGTTACAAATAGACATATCAAAGTTATAATGGATAAATACAAAATAAAATATTCAGAACTATGTTAGTGCATGATTTTTAAATTGTTGCATTATTGATCTCAATTGCCTCATACCTCCTCAAATTGTAGATACTATTATTAGATTCTTGCACATATATCCAAGTCAAGCAAATGCTTGCACAAGCACATTTCTATTTCCTCTTTCTTTTTCTTTTTTTCTGTACTTGGTATTCCAATCAAATTACACTATTTGACTTTCATATTATAGAGGAGATGATCCATGGATTCACTTTACTTCCCATCTTTTTTGTTCTTCCTCATCTAATTTATTTAAATTTGATCCATATTCACATGATTAGAAGACGTAACATTTGCAATCTTTCTGTTGCTCTAATATTCATATTTGTTTTAATATTTATTCTTCATATAAATATATTCAATTATCACTGCTTGTCCTTTAGCTGTAATTTCCCAAGTCATTTCTTGGTTGCCTAAAGCTCATCCTCCAGTAATTTCCCAAGACAGTCTCATGAGCAAAAAATGAGCTCTTGCATGTTTAAAATAATTTTTATATCGGCTTTATACTTTAGAAAGTTTGAACTGATTACAAAATCCATGGATCACACATTCCTTCTCTAACTATACAGTAGGAGTAATTCAGTTGGACTGTGATTTTTGAATGTTGCCTTTGAGAAAATTAAGACCAACTGAATTATTTTCCCTCATTAAATAAAGTTTTTAAAAAAATGATTTTACTTTTTGTGTACAATGATATTATTAACCACTTTTCTTTAATTTTTCTAAGAACACTGAATAACATATCAATATGTAGATTCATATAATTGTATTCATAGAAGTATTGATATATAGCATAAACAAGTAGATACTCATATGAATGCACTTGTAAAACCACATATGTATATATGTATATATTGCACATATATACATAAATAAGAATGTACATACATAGGTATAGTACAGTAACACAGCTAAGCTAACATAACCCATTCTACTGTAAAAATCATTATTCCTGCTCACTTAAAAGAAATAAAGAAGATTTATAAATTTGCAGAGGCAGAGAATATAGTGTTTGAAATATCATTATTTAAGAATGCCAAAAATGTTCTGCTTACTATTATTTAGATTGTCTTATGAAAGAGTAACACCTTTAATCCAATAACTACAAAAAAATTCATATTGGAGAGAACATAGGGCTGAGACAACTGGATTTGAATCTTACATGCAATAGTTACCTCCACAGAGTCACTTGCATTCATTTCTAGGGCTCTACTTTCACTTCAATAAATAACAAAATATAGTTCCAAATATGTGCTATGAAAAAATAATGGTCACATTGTTATCTCTAACTGGTAACTATTATTACTCTTCAATCACACTTTCACATCGAAATTTCAATTGTAGCCATATCTGAAAATGGCAGATATTTGTCAGATTCACAATAATCTAATTTTAACTGCTTATTAATTGCTATAATTACTCATGCATTGTTATAAAGCAAATATTTATTAATTTCTATTCCCTGTATACTTAAATAAGACATTGTTTTTACTTTAAATATGCTTCTAAACTCATGTGGGAGACAAAAATCAACAAAAATTTAATCTGAGGCAATCAATTTCAATATCTATATAAGTAAAAACATCTCAGTTGTGAAAGAGAAACTCTGTGTCAGTTTTGTAAGCCTTTGGAAATGAGGGCTATACAGTTTCGTGCAAAATGTAAAGCTGATTACTAGTTCAGGGGAATAGAGAGAGTGTGTTGGGGACAGGAAGAAGATAAAAAACTAGAAATAATTAGTTACAGCTGGGGCATATAGGTTATGATAAGTAGAGCCATGGCATTCAATGCCATCTTCTTCATAAAAAAGTGGATATTATGCTAAACATGAGAAGATGCTGACGGACTAAAAACATGCAGGAAAATCTGAGGTATTAAATTATGCATTTTTGAATTATCACTCTGAATTCTGAATGAGTGAAGACTGAATAGAGACTAGCTTGGCTGTAATCTGGGAGACTTAGTAACAGGCTGTTTTAATTATTTAGACAAGAGATGACCATCAGTCAGTTCAGTCTTTCAATCCTGTCTGGCTTTTGCAGCCACATGGACTGCAGCACACCAGGCTTCCTTGTCCTTCACCATCTCGCAGAGTTTGCACAAACTCACGTCCATTGAATCAGTGATGCCATCCAACCATCTCATCCTCTGTCATCCCCTTCTCCTCCCACTTTGAATCTTTCCCAGCATCAAGGTCTTTTCAAATGAGTCAGTTTTTCACATCAGGCCTTATAGAGATGACCATAAGCTTAATTTAAGGAATGGAAAATTCAGATAAAAGTAGTTGATTTCATCACATATTAATGCATGTATGTGGAATCTAGAAAATGGTACAGGTGAATTTATTTGCAGGGCAGGAATAGAGAAGAAGATGTAAGGAATGGATGTGTGGGCACTGCAGGGGTTTGGATGACTTGGAAGATTGGAATTACTATATATATATGCTGTCAAGTGTAAAAGAGATAGCCAGTTTGAGCCTACTGTATAGTGCAGGGAGCTCAGCTCTCTACTCTGTGATGACCTAGATGGATGGAGTGTGGGCAGGGCAGAAGAGGGTTATCCAAGAGGGAGGGAATATAAGTGTACATGTAGCTGATTCACCTTGCTGTATGGCAGAAACTAATGCAACTTTGTAAAGCACCTATACAACAATTTAAAATAAAATAAAATAAAAAAGAAAGTAGATGATTTCAACTTGACACATTGCTGATGGTGTCTCATATAATACAACCACTTTAGAAAAGTTTTACAGTATAATATAAAGTTAAATATATATCTATCTTTGATTAAGCAATTTTATTCATAGATATTGAGCCAATTACATATATATATATGCATATATACATATGGACTTCTGTATCTATTTCTTGAAATTTTTTTATATGTGTGTGCATGTGTGCAGGCTAATTTGCCTTAGTTGAGTCTGACTTTTTGGGACCCTATGAACTGCAGCCCACCAAGCTCCTCTGTCCATGGGATTTTCTAGGCAAGAATACTGGAGAGGGTTGCCATGCCCTCCTCCAGAGGATCTTCCCTGACCCAGGGATTGAACTCTTGTCTCTTACATCTCCTGTATTGGCAGGCAGGTTCTTTACCACTAGTGCCACCTGGAAAGCCCATATATATGTGTGTGTGTGTATATATACATATATGTATAAAACACAAATATATATATAAGAACATCTTAACAACTTTATTCATAGTAGCCCCAAACTAAAAACAATGGGAAGGCAAGAAAATGTATCAAGAGAAGGATAAATAGACAAACTGTTGCATAGCCACACAATGAAATATTACTCAGCAATGAAAAGATGATACTGATATATGTAACTTAATGGATGAAATTCACATACTTTATGTGGACAAGAGAACAAATATACATGCACATACATATAAGAATATTAGAGTGTTGATATGAAATATTTCAATTCCTTCAAATGCGACCCCTCATTTACTATAAAACTGTTCCCAATTTACATATTCAGTTGTTGTAATATTCAAATAGAGCCAACAAAGCAGAAAAAAAAATGAGTGAATTACATTAGCAAGCACACCCCAAAGGGCAAATTTTAAATATTATGGCTGAAATGCAAGTGGCTAATTTACTTAACGCAAATCTGGAGTAATAATGGGATATTAAACAGAGTCACATAAAACAAATTATTAAGATCAGTATTTCAGGCAGCATATATCTATAAGAACTAGATCATAGTATGCTCTTTGATTCTCTACTTTCTTGTTCTCAACAAAGTTGTCAATTGTAACCATGATGCTCCCCTAAACCATGGCATGCCCCATCTTTGAAACCTCCCCTTACCTGCATCATAATCTGATTGAATACATCATCTCACTTATCAGTGCTTTCCTAATACAAGCCTGAAGTTGCTAAATTTTTAAATTGAAAAGTAAACTACAGTCTCCTTGCTGGAGAAAATCTCTACAAGAATTTCCCCAGTATGACTCTTGGTCCTCTTCTCTGTATAGCAGTTCCCTTTCTGCACTTCTCTATATTTACTGTCTCTTCTCAATATTTTTCTTTTAAGATTCTTTATTAGGGATTTTTTTTTCATGTTTGCATGTGGAAGGAGAAAACCCATTTGAAACCGCTAGCTTACACCTTTATTAAAATGTCACAATATGGACAGCTTTTTAATGAGTGCCATGGGGAAACATAATTAGATTTCAGAATTTATAGGAAATAGATTGCATATTCAAAAGCAGAGACATTAGTTTGCCAACAAAGGTCCATCTAGTCAAGGCTATCGTGTTTCCAGTGGACATGTATGGATGTGAGAGTTGAACTGTGAAGAAAGCTGAGCACCAAAGAATTGATGCTTTTGAACTGTTGTGTTGAAGACTCTTGAGAGTCCCTTGGGCTGCAAGGAGATCCAACAAGTCCATTCTAAAGGAGATCAGTCCTGGGTGTTCTTTGGAAGGAATGATGCTAAAGCTGAAACTCCAGTACTTTGGCCACCTCATGTGAAGAGTTGACTCATTGGAAAAGACTCTGATGCTGGTAGGGGTTGGGGGCAGGAGGAGAAGGGGACGACTGAGGATGAGATGGCTGGATGGCATCACTGACTCGATGTACGCAAGTCTGAGTGAACTCCGGGAGTTGGTGATGGACAGGGAGGCCTGGCATGCTGCGATTCATGGAGTCGCAAAGAGTCGGACACGACTGAGGGACTGAACTGAATTGGACTGAACTGAATTGAACTTAACTGACAAAAATTAAGTACAGATTTGTACTGAGAATTGTTCACTGTTCAAATTCTTGGGATATATAAAGATATTTAGATATATTAATATAGTACAGAAGTCATCAGATTAGAAGTCATTGATTGGGCGATCTTGTGTTTAACAAGACAGATAGGATTGATAGTGGATGAATGGCTTGCAAGGGTCTAAGTGAAAATTGTTTAGTCTTTCTGGGGCTGAGACACAAAAATGAATCTTGAATCTGATACATGCACTTTCTGTTATATATGTAAAGTATTTATTTTATTTAAGCCCTTGCTTTTTAAGCATAAAATGTGAATAAAACTTTTCATAAATAGTTGAGAATATTGGGAAGATAATATATGTAGAATACTTAATAAAGTGTCTGGCCTATAAAAAACAAAACAGGTAGTGGCAACATTTGTATTGTGTCTTTTGCTCTGTGTCTTAAATTGTCTCATATTAAATTCACCAGATACTTGATAATCAAAGTTTTTAAAAAATTGGAGACAAATCCTCCGTAGCACTTCTTCTGTACTTTAATTCTAATCTGTATTATGAAGTTGTAGTGGCTCATAGCTAATTTCCTTATGTTTAGTCTCTGACTTGTGTATACAAATGTATATGTCAATGCCAGTCGAGACTTCCCTAAAATTAATTCCATTCCTGTTCAAAACCTTCAGTGACTTATTTTTACAGTAAAATACACTTCTCCAGTTTTGCATTCATGATTTTCTGTTGAATTTACTGTCTAAAATAAATGCCCCTATTTGATTTCTAAGGCTTCTCCTATTTAATACGTATATTTTCTGCAAGCTATGTCCCATAATTTCTTGCATCTATTCCTTTACTTAATAAGTTCCCTTTATGCAGAATTCTTTTCTTTTTCCACACAAGTTAAAATCATATGTATACTGAAGCCTTCCAAATTATTAACTTGTTGTTCTTGAAGAGCTTCCATGATCTGTAATACTGTAGTAAATTCCTCCCTAATCTGAGTATGTAATATGTAATTCCATAATATGCAATTTGTATCTTCAAACACGTAGATAATTCTAAATTTATATTTTGTGTTAAGCCATCAATTAAGCCAAGTTCCTTGAGAATGACAACTATCATTGATTCTTTTTTGATTTCCTCAACTGGACCTAGATCACTTATGGATCTCAGTAACAGAATGTCAGAATATTTTTTCTGCCTCCAAGTGCTGACTTCTTTCTAATATAATGCTATCTGCCTTCACAGAGCAAGGGCTTGCAATTCTACAGGATAATTGACTCAAAAATTAGAGTTGCAGGTTTCCACCATTTCTGACATTTTTAAAAAGTGATTCAAATAATCTTTCCTTAGACTACCATTTGTGGATATATGATATCTCAGATATTATGACTATAAACACAAATGAAAAAAAAAAAAAACTGAAGGTGAGAATCTGCAAATGTACTTGTCAAATGCTGCAAGGTTTGTTTTGTAAACAATTTGTGTTGCCCTTAGATCAAATATTGTCAGTACCTTTTGATCATACTCATCCAAGAGCAGTTTTTGCAGTATAACAGTTTTCTCACATATCAGTTTTGTCATCACAGGAGTACAGTGGCTCACTATGAAAGCTGATCAGCTGGGTTATGTCTACTCTAAATAGTACTAATTGAATGATGAAAAGACTGCCAAGAGGTGTGACACTTAAAGGGAATTATTTTGCGGACTTTGGAGTGGTTGGCCTGTAATGAAGTAGTGATCTGTGATCTATGATGAAAGTTTAATTAACATCTTCATTCATTGATGTGACTTTTACTGATTGAAATGCACATCTGTAAAGTATAGTTTAGTGATACTAGTTTAACAAGAATTTTTGAGATAAGACCATTTTAAATGTTTTTTCCTTTGTATCAATTTCAGTAGATGGTTAAAAAATATCACAGTACATTCCTAAAAAGTGGAAAATGTCAAGACAAACTACAAAGGCTTGATGTAGGAATATTTGATTGCCAGTGCCAGTTTCACAGCACTGTGATTTTTGGACAAGTTAATTAGCTTTTAAAATTCTGTTTTCATAAACTATAATATCATAAAAATAAAATATCTGCCTGTATTACTTTCCATAAATATAGGTAAGATTAATTGAAATAACAGATGTGAGTATGTTTTAGTTGTGAACTATAAGGTGAGGTAAATACACTGTGAATATTCTAATTAAAATTGGAACATAATAAAAATCTGGGTGTGTGTGTGCTCTTGTCTCTGACTCTCTGCAACCCCATGGTCTGTAGCCCACCAGGCTCCTCTGTTCATGGAATTTCCTAGTCAAGAATATTGATAGTTTGCCATGCCTTCCTCTAGAGGATCTTCATGACCCAGGGATCAGATCCCTGTCTTTTGGATCTCCTGCACTGGCAAGCAAAAATAGTAGAACTTTTGAGACAATACTCAGTAGTTATAAAAGTAGGTAAGTATTTTGGGTTTATTTTTAAATCGTTCTCATGAATAGTACTTCTCAAGAATGTATTGAATTATCAGTGACTGAATAAAACAGTATAAGATAGCAGATATCAAAAAGAATTCATGTATTAGAATAGATCAAATAAACACATGTGGAAAAAAAACTTTAGACTTCAAAGCAAATGAAAAGTTATGAGGGCATGGTAATAGACTAGGCATAGGGAAGAACTCATTCTGAGTCATGATAAATCAAAGACACCAGAAGTCAGTTTTATCTTGAGATAGCCATTAAACAGTTTATACAACATATATTTGCCCCCTCCCAAATGAGAGAATCTTATAAGCAAGGAATAGAGTCTTTACAATGACCAGTGCATACTCTTGGCAGAACTCTATTAGCCTTTACCCTGCTTCATTCTGTACTCCAAAACCAAATTTACCTGTTACTCCTGCTATTTCTTGACTTCCTACTTTTGTATCTAGTCTACTATAATGAAAAAGACATCTCTTTGGGGGTGTTAGTTGTAGAAGAAAGAATTCTAGTAGGATCAGTTCTAGAAAGAAGAATTCTACTAGCATCAGTTCTAGTAGGAAATCAAGAAATACATGGAATAACAGGCAAATTTTGGCCTTGGAGTACAGAATGAAGCAGGGCAAAGGCTAATAGAGTTCGGCCAAGAGAACACACTGGTCATAGCAAACACCCTCTTCCAACAATACAAGAGAAGACTACACATAGACATCACCAGATGGTCAACACCAAAATCAGATTGATTATATTCTTTACAGCCAAAGTTGGACAAGCTCTGTACAGTCAGCAAAAACAAGACTGGGAACTGAGTGTGGCTCAGATCATGAACTCCTTATTGCCAAATTCAGACTTAAATGGAAGAAAATAGGGAAAACCACTACAACATTCAGGTATCAATTCAGTTCAGTTCTTACTCAGTTGTGTCCTAGTCTTTGCAACCCCATAAATCACAGAACTCCAGGCTTCCCTGTCCATCACCAACTGCCAGAGTCTACCCAAACCCATGTCCATCAAGTCGGTGATGCCATCCAAGCATCTCATTCTCTGCCATCCCCTTCTCCTCCTGCCCTCAGTCTTTCCCAGCATCAGGGAAAGATGCTGTTACTCCTGCTGTCAGCTTAAGTACTTCCAATGAATATTCAGGACTGATTTCTTTTAGGATGGGATGGTTGGATTTCCTTGCAGGCCAAGGGACTATCAAGAGTCTTCTCCAACACCACAGTTCAAAAGCATCAATTCTTTGGTGCTCAGCTTTCATTAGAGTCCAACTCTCACATCCATATATGCCTACAGGAAAAACCATAGTTTTGATTAGATGGATCTTTGTGGACAAAGTAATGTCTCTGCTTTTTAATATGCTATATAGGTGGGTCATAACTTTCCTTCCAAGGATTAAGCATCTTTTAATTTCATGGCTGATATGAGCATCTGCAGTGATTTTGGAGCCTAAAAAAATAAAGTCAGTCACTATTTCCACTGCTTCCCCATCTATTTGCCATGAAGTGATGGGACCAGATGCCATGATCTAAATGTTTTCTAAATGTTGAGCTTTAAGCCAACTTTTTCACTCTCCTCTTTCACTTTCATCAAGAGGCTCTTTAGTTCTTCTTCAATTTCTGCTATAAGAGTGGTGTCATCTGCATATCTGAGGTTATTGATATTTCTCCCAGGAATCTTGATTCCAGCTTGTGCTTCTTCCAGCCCAGCGTTTCTCATGATGTACTCTGCATATAAGCTAAATAATCAAGGTGACAATATATAGCTTTGACATACTCCTTTTCCTATTTCAAACCAGTCTGTTGTTCCATGACCAGTTTTAATTGTTGCTTCCTGACTTGCATACAGGTTTCTCAAGAGGCAGGTCAGGAGGTCTGATATTCCCATCTCTTTCAGAATTTTCCACAGTCTATTGTGATCCACACAGTTAAAGGCTTTGGCATAGTCAATAAAGCAAAAATAGATGTTTTCCTGAAATTCTCTTGCTTTTTTGATGATCCAGTAGATGTTGGCAATTTGATCTCTGGTTCTCTACCTTTTCTAAAACTGGCTTGAACATCTGAAAGCTCATGGTTCACATACTGCTGGAGCCTGGCTTGGAGAATTTTGAGTATTACTTTACTAGCATGTGAGATGAGAGCAGCTGTGTGGTAGTTTAATCATTCTTTGGCATTACCTTTCTTTAGGATTGGAATGAAAACTGACCTTTTCCAGTCAGTGGACTTTTCTGTGGCCACTGCTGAGTTTTCCAAATTTGCTGGCATATTAAGTCCAGTACTTTCACAGCATCATCTTTTAGGATTTGTAATAGCTCCACTGGAATTCCATCACCTCCACTAGCTTTGTTCTTACTGATGCTTCCTAAGGCCCACTTGACTTTACATACCAGGATGGCTGGCTCTAGGTGAGTGTGAGTGTTCACACCATTGTGATTGTCTGGGTTGTGAAGATCTTTTTGTACAGTTCTTCTGTATATTCTTGCCACCTCTTCTTAATATCTTCTGCTTCTGTTAGGTCCATATCATTTCTGTCCTTTATTGTGTCCATCTTTCCATGATAATTTTGCTTGATATCTCTAATTTTCTTGAGGACATCTCTAGTCTTTCCCATTCTATTGTTTTCCTCTATTTCTTTGCACTGATCACTGAGGAAGGCTTTCTTACCCCTCCTTGCCATTCTTTGGAACCCTGCATTCAAATGGGTATATCTTTCCTTATCTCCTTTCCTTTTCACTTCCTTTCTTTTCTCAGCTACTTGTAAGGTCTCCTCAGACAGCCATTTTGCTTTCTTTTTCATTTTTTTTTTCTTCAGGATGTTCTTGATTCCTGTCTCCTCTACAATGTCACAAGCCTCCATCCACATTTCATCAGGCAATCTGTCTATCATAGCTAGTCCCTTAAATCTATTTCTTACTTCCACTGTATAAGCATAAGGGATTTGATTTAGGTCATATCTGAATGGTCTAGTCATTTCCCCTGCTTTCTTCAATTTAAGTCTGTATTTGTCAATAAGGTGTTCATGATCTGAGCCACACTCAGCTCCCAGTCTTGTTTTTGCTGACTGTATAGTATTTCTCTGTCTTTGTCTGCAAAGAATGTAATCAATCTGATTTTGGTGTTGACCATCTGGTGATGTCCCTGTGTAGAGTCTTCTCTTGTATTGTTGGAAGAGGGTGTTTGCTATGACCAGTATGTTCTCTTGGCAGAACTCTATTAGTGTTTGCCCTGCTTCTTTCTGTACTCTAAGGCCAAGTTTGCCTGTTACTCCAGGTATTTCTTGACTTCCTACTTTTGCATGCCAATCCCTTATAATGAAAAGGACCCCCAAAATCTTTCTGGGTTGCTAGTTCTAGAAGGTCTTGTAGGTCTTTATAGAACCATTCAACTTCAGCTTCTTCAGCATTACTGGTTGGGCCATAGACTTGGATAACCATGATATTGAATGGTTTGCCTTGGAAACAAACAGAGATCATTCTGTCGTTTTTGAGATTGCATCCAAGTATGGCATTTTGGACTCTTTTATTGGCTATGATGGCTACTCCATTTTTTCTAAGGGACTCCTGCCAAGGGAGTAGATATAATGGTCATCTGAATTAAATTCACCCATTGCAGTCCATCTTAGTTCACTGATTCCTAGAATGTCAATGTTCACTCTTGCCATCTCCTGTTTGACCACTTCCAGTTTTCCTTGATTCATAGACCTAATATTCCAGGTTCCTATGCAATAATGCTCTTTACAGCATCAAACCTTGCTTCTATCACCAGTCACATCCATAACTGGGTGTTATTTTTGCTTTGGCTCTATCCCTTAAATCTTTCTGGAGTTCAGATTTAGGTCATTCAGGTATGACCTAAATCAAATCCCTTACAATTATACAGTGGAAGGGAAGTGAGAAATAGATTCCTAGGATTAGATCTGATAGACAGTTTCTGAAGAACTATGGACAGAGGTTCATGACATTATACAGGAGGCAGGGATCAAGACCATCCCCAAGAAAAAGAAATGCAAAAAGGCAAAATGATTGTCTCAGCAGGCCTTACAAATAACTATGAAGAGAAATGAAAGGCAAAGAAGAAACAGAAACAGAAACCCGTTTGAATGCAGAATTATAAAGAATAGAAAGGAGAGATAAGGAAGCCTTCCTCAGTGGTCAGTGCAAAGAAAAAGAGGAAAACAATAGAATGTGTAAGACTAGAGATCTCCTCAAGAAAATTAGAGATACCAAGAAAAATTATAATGCAAAGATGGGAACAATAAAAGGCAGAAATTGTATAGACCTAACAGAAGCAGAGGATATTAAGAAGAGGTGGCCAGAATACACAGAAGAGCTATCCCCCAAAATTTCATGACCTAGATAATCATGATGGTGTGATCACTCACCTAGAGGCAAACATCCTGGAATGTGAAGACAAGTGGGCCTTAGGAAGCATCAGTAAGAACAAAGCTAGTGGAGGTGATGGAATTCCAGTGAAGCTATTTCAAATCCTAAAAGATGATGCTGTGAAAATGCTGCACTCAATATGCCAGCAAATTTGGAAAACTCAGCAGTGGCTGCAGGACAGGAAAAGGTCAGTTTTCATTCCAATCCCAAAGAAAGGCAATGCCAAAGAATGCTCACACTACCACACAATTGCACACATCTCCCACACTAACAAAGTAATGCTCAAAATTCTCCAAGCCAGGCTTCAGCAGAATGTGAGCCATAAACTTCCAGATGTTCAAGCTGAATTTAGAAAAGCCAGACAGACCAGAGGTCAAATGCCAACATCTACTGGATCATCAAAAAGGAAGAGAGTTCCAGAAAAAATATCTATTTTTGCTTTATTGACTAGCCAAAGCCTTTAACTGTGTGGATCACAACAAACTATGTATAATTCTTCAAGAGATGAAAATACCAGACCACCTTACCTGCCATGTGAGCAGTTTGTATGCAGGTCAGGAAGCAACGGTTAGAACTGGTTAGAACCAGCAGACTGGTTCCAAGTTGGGAAAGGAGTATGTCAAGCCTGTACTGTATTGTTACCCTGCTTATTTAACTTATATGCAGACTACATATGAGAAATGTTGGGCCAGATGAAGTACAAGAGGGAGTAAAGATTGCCAGGAGATATATCAATAACCTCAAATATGCAGATGACACCACCCTTGTGGCAGAGAGCAAAGAACTAAAGAGCTTCTTGATGAAAGTGAAAGAGGTGAGTGAAAAAGTTGGCTTAAAGCTCAATATTCAGAAAACTAAGATCATGGAACTATCTTGGAACTGTGGTGTTGGAGAAGACTCTTGAGAGTCCCTTGGACTGCAAGGAGATCCAACCAGTCCATCCTAATCAGTCCTGAATGTTCATTGGAAGGACTGATGTTGAATCTGAAACTCTAATACTTTGGCCACCTCATGCGAAGAATTGGCTCATTTGCAAAGACACTGATGCTGGGATTGATTGAAGGCAGGAGGAGAATGGGATGATAGATGATGAGATTGTTGGATGGCATTACTGATTCAATGGATATGAGTTTGAGTAAACTCCAGAGTTGGTAATGGACAGGGAGGCCTGGCATGCCACAGTACATGGGGTCATAGAGTCAGACATGACTGAGTGACTGAACTGAACTGGTAAATAAGGAAGAAGAAAAAAAGTCAAGATCTATTCTGTTATAGCCGTGGGAAGAAAACTAGCTGCAATTGATGAAGAGAGTGAAGATCAAGCTTGAATTAGTCACAGAGCTCCCACAACTCAAATTTTGTAAGATTTTGAAATGAAAAATTTTCATGAAAGCTTAATTTCTGAGGTGGCCTTTGAGCAAATAACAGCAAATAAACAACCACCCAAAGAAAGATGAAAAAAAAAAAAAACCCAGAAAATCCCATTTTAATTGTATGTTTCTTGATTCAATTAAGAACAGGTTCAAGCCGGAACCATATTTTGATTTTCCATGTTTCAGTGTTATCTTTAGTTTCAGTTCATTTGCAAATAGATTATGTATAGGTAGGGATTGAATGAAATCTGATGATAAAGGATGATTGTAAAACAACAAGCATTATAATGTCAGTTATACTCCACACTGTTCCAGAAAGACTCTAAATGACTCTGATATAAACCTGGCATCAATCACAATAGTAAACCTGACTCTGACAACTATACCTCGTCCCCATTCCTGGTGTGTATTAAGGATTAAAATCCAATATTTTTAGAATATTTTAGAGATGGATTAACTCTCATCAGCATAAGTGGATTTGTCCCTGAGTTGCTATGCAGCAAGGCAGATAATAGAATGAGAACAAGCAGGAACTGTGCAGAAAGTGACTTGGGCCTATCTGAGGCACGTGTATTGACAGCTTTAGGAAATCAACTTTTCTTCTCTAAGCCTTGGTTTTCACCAGTATCAAAGTGAGAGATTCAAATGTCTCTCAGAAGTTACTCATGTGTACAAAATGAAATATTCATTTTTGTAAAGTACTTAGCCTCACACCTGGTATACAGAAAATATAGAGTATATGATGATTAAGTATCCATCCCCAGAGTCCAGGATAAACTCATGTTTCCCGAAGCAGTCTTTGATGATAGCATGAATTCGATGATAGTGGCCAATCCCTTTTCATATTGAGAGGAATCGTAGCATTATGGGCTGAGAAGTCATATTTAAACTGTAAATTAGGTTACAAACACTTTGCAGCCAGGGACCAAGTCGTATATGATTTCTTCATCCCCAGTGCCTAGCAAAGTGCCCAGTAAACAGTAGAAGCAATAAAACGTTGATGAATGCAGCTATTAAAGGAAAAAGGCAGAGCCAACAAACACTTTCTGCCCATCAACTGTGGCAAGTGGGAATAGACCAGTTTAGATAATTTTAGTCGTTGAATGAGAAGTGAGTCTGAAGGGCTTGACACAGCCGGCTTTGAATTGAGCTGCGATACTCTTCTGTCCACCAGGGACTAAAACAATCATGCTGAGCTAGCAAGTTCTCAGAACACTTCTACCAACAGTAGCCATTATGTATTATGATCTAATTGCTGTTGTTTTTTCTGCAAGGATCTTTTGCACTAAACTATGCAATGATACATTCTATTAAAATAATATATATAGTATATATATAATATACTCCTTCCTTAATGCACACAGAAGGAAAAAAGTCATTTCACATGTTACTCACACAAATGCATAATTTTTCATTACTCATATGAGAGAATCATTAACATACTAGCATCATTCATATGAAGTTGTCTAGATGGATAAATAGATCAAATGCTAAAAGAATTGTTCTATAGGAATAAAATGAAATTGGAATTGTAAAACTCCATCGTGTAAATACTTTTATCAGTATTGGGTCGATTATAAAGAAACTAAAATGAATCTGATCAAAGCACTATGTTACAGATAACTGTTTTCACCTAAGGGAAATATTGACTCAAAATTTATAAGGTCAAAACTGTTTTTATAATAGTTGCTGCAGCTGCTAAGTCGCTTCAGTCGTGTCCGACTCTGTGCGACCCCAGAGATGGCAGCCCACCAGGCTCCTCTGTCCATGGGAATCTCCAGGCAAGAGTACTGCAGCAGGATGCCACTGGCACTAAGATATTATTTCTCTTTATTAGGGTGCTGATAATCTCAAAAATGACAGAACGATTTCTGTTTATTTCCAAGGCAAACCATTCAAAATCACAGTAATCCAAGTCTATGCCCAGAAAAGTAATGCTGAAGATGATGAAGTTGAATGGCTCTCTGAAGACCTATAAGACCTTCCAGAACTAACACCAAAAAAAGATGTTCTTTTCATTATAGGGGACTGGAATTCAAAAGTAGGAAGTCATGAAATATCTGGAATAACAGGCAAACTTGACCTTGGAGTACAAAATGAAGCAGGGCAAAGGCTAATAGAGTTTTGCCAAGAGAACACGACGGTCATACAAACACCCTCTTCCAACAAGACAAGAGAAGACTCTTCACATGGACGTCACCAGATGGTCAACACCAAAATCAGATTGATTTATTATATTCTTTGCAGCCAAACATGGAGAAGCTCTAAAGAGTCAGCAAAAACAAGGCTGGGAGCTGACTGTGACTCAGATCATGAACTCCTTATTGCCAAATTCAGACTTAAATTGAAGAAAACAGGGAAAACTACTAGACCATTCAGGGATGACCTAAATCAAATCCCTGATGATTATACAATAGAAGTAACAAATACATTCAAGGGATTAGATCTGATAGACAGAGTACCTGAAGAATGATGGGCAGAGGCTCATGACATTGTACAGGAGGCAGTGATCAAGACCATATCCAAGAAAAAGAAATGCCAAAAGGCAAAATGGTTGTCTGAGGAAGCCTTACAAATAGCTAGGAAAAGAAAAGTGAAAGGCAAAGGAGAACAGGAAAGATATAGTCATTTGAATGCAGAGTTCCAAAGAATAGCAAGGAGAGATAAGAAACTCTTCCTCAGTGATCAATGCAAAGAAATAGAAGAAAACAATAGAATGGGAAAGACTAGACATCTTTTCAAGAAAATTGGAGATACCAAGGAATTTTTCATACAAAGATGGGCATAATAAAGGATGGAAATGGTATAGACCTAACAAAAGCAGAAGATATTAAGAAGAGGTGGAAAGAATACACAGAAGAACTATCCAAAAAGATTTTCACAACCCAGATAATCACAATGCTGTGGTCACTCACCTAGAGCAAAATTTTCCAAGCCAGGCTTCAGTAGTATGGGAACTGAGAATTTCCAGATGTTCATGCTGGATTTAGAAAAGGCAAAAAAAAAACAGTGATCACATTGCCAAATCCATTGGATCATCAAAAAATAAAGAGAGCCCCAGAAAAATATTTATTTCTTCTTTATTGACTATGTCAAAGCCTTTGACTGTGTGGATCACAGCAAACTGTGGAAAATTCTTCAAGAGATGGAAAGCAGACCACCTGACCTACCTCCTGAGAAATCTGTATGGCAGGAAGGGGTTCAGGATTGGGAACACGTGTACTCCTGTGGTGGATTCACGTTGATGTATGGCAAAAGCAATACTATATTGTAAAGTTAAAAATAATAATAAAGTAAAAATCCCATAAGAATCAACATAAAACTCATAAATACATTCATAAGGCAAGAGCTTAAGAAAACAAAGCTTGACTATGTTAATAAAAGGATAGGAAATATGAGAAGCAGTGTTTTCACATATGAAAAACCTAGAGATCTTATTAAAATGCAGATTCTAGTACTGTATGTCAGTGGTAGGTCCTGAGAGTCTTTATTCTAACAAGTTCTCAGGGTAATGACCAAGAACCATTCTTTGAATACAACCACAGTTGTAGAGAATCAAGCTATAACAACAGGGCTGGCAAATAATTATAATGTTACACAGGCTAAAGATTATAAGACTTTTTGTCATTCAGCAGAAATTCATTGGGGTCCTGATCTATACCAATCATTGTCGTAAATACAAAAATAAATGGAATATAATGCACAATCTCAAAAAAAAAAAAAAAAAAAAGCAACAGTTGGACCTGGAAGTGGAAAAACAGACTGGTTCCAAATCGGGAAAGGAGTACGTCAAGGCTGTATATTGTTACCCGGCCTATTTAACTTATAGGCAGAGCACATCATGAGAAACGCAGGACTGGATGAAGCACAAGGTGTAATCATAATTGCTGGGAGAGATATCAATAACCTCAGATATGCAGATGTCACCACCCTGATGGCAGAAATCTAAGAGAACTAAAGAGCCTCTTGATGAAATTGAAAGAGGAGAGTGAAAAAGTTGGCTTAAACTCCACATTCAGAAAGCTTGCTGCTGCTGCTGCTAAGTCACTTCAGTTGTGTCCGACTCTGTGTGACCCCATAGACGGCAGCCCACCAGGCTCCCCCATCCCTGGGATTCGCCAGGCAAGAACACTGGAGTGGGCTGCCATTTCCTTCTCCAGTGCATGGAAGTGAGAAGTGAAAACTGAAAGGGAAGTCGCTCAGTCACGTCCGACACTTCGCGACTCCATGGACTGTAGCCTACCAGGCTGCTCTGTCCATAGGAGTTTCCAGGCAAGAGTACTGGAGTGGGGTGCCATCACCTTCTCCAGTCAGAAAACTTAAGATCATGGTATTTGGCCACATCACTTCATGGCAAATGGATCGTGGGAAAACAATGGAAATGGTGACAGATATTTATTTTCTTGGGCTCCAAAATCACTGCAAATGGTGACTGCAGCCATGACATTAAAAGACACTTTCTCCTTGGAAGCAAAGTTATGACCAACTCAGACAACAAATTAAACAGCAGAGACTTTACTTTGCCAACAAAGGCCCACCTAGTCAAAGCTGTTGTTTTTCCAGTAGTCATGTATGTATGTGAGAGTTGGACTACAAAGAATGCTGAGCCCCAGGGAATTGATACTTTTGAACTGTGGTGTTGAGAAGACTCTTGAGAGCCCCTTGGACTGCAAGGAGATCCATCCAATCAGTCCTAAAGGAAATCAGTCCAGAATATTCATTGGAAGGAGTGATGCTGAAGCTGAAACTCCAATACTTTGACCACCTGATGTGAAGAACTGACTCATTGGAAAAGACCCTGATGCTGGGAAAAATTGAAGGCGGGAGGAAAAGGGGATGACAGAGGATGAGATGGTTGGATGTCATCACTGGCTCAATGGATATGAGTTTGAGTAAACTCGGGGAGTTGGTGATGGACAGGGAGGCCTGGTGTGTAGCAGTCCATGTTGTTGCAAAGATTTGGAAATGACTAAGCAACTGAACTGAACTGAGCTGAAAGGGCGGGGCTCTGATTCAATATGATTTTCACCTTATGGAAGAGGAGGAAACACCACAGATACATGGGAGCAGAGAAAAGGCTACATGTGGGTAAAGTGAGAAGAGAGCATCTTCAAACCAAGCAGAGAGGTCTGTAGGGAAACCAAAGCTACTGACATTTTCATATTGGCCTTATAATTTCTTCTGTTGTTCAGTCAATCAGTGTTTGTTGAGGTCCTTTAGTGGACCAGAACCTGGTGGGTCTGGAGTCCACTGAGAAGAAAGGAAAGGAGTGAGAAAGAGGCTGATATTCCGTGGCTTACGCAGAAAGACAATAAAGCCCCTAACATGGAGCTTGCTCTGTTAAGACCTTCAAGAGGGTCTTAATAGCCCGGGCAGGAAAGTGAACCCAGAGGACATCTGAGCTCCGGGGATCAGCCTGAAAAAGAGAGAGAGAGAGAGAAAGAGAAAGCAAGACATGAGGACCAAAGCTCTGATGGAACAGAGGTGTCTTATTCAAAATTGTGTATTTATACTGTCTTACAAGGGAGCTATTTTCAGCATCAGTTCAGTTCAGTCACTCAGTCATGTCCAACTCTTTGCGACCACATGAATTGGAGCATGCCAGGCCTCCATGTCCATCACCAACTCCCGGAGTGCACTCAGATTCATGTCCATCGAGTTAGTGATGCAATCCACACATATCATTCTCGGTCGTCCCCTTCTTCTCCTGCCCCCAATCCCTCCCAGCATCAAAGTACTTGAGTTTCAGCTTTAGCATCATTCTTTCCAAAGAAATCCCAGGGTTGATCTCCTTCACAATGGACTGGTTGGATCTCCTTGCAGTCCAAGGGACTCTCAAGAATCTTCTCCAACACCACAGTTCAAAAGCATCAGTTCTTTGGTGCTCAGCCTTCTTCACAGTCCAACTCCCACATCCATATATGACCACAGGAAAAACCATAGCCTTGACTAGACAGACTTTAGTTGGCAAAGTAATGTCTCTGCTTTTGAACATACTATCTAGATTGATCATAACTTTCCTTCCAAGGAGTAAGCATCTTTTAATTTCATGGCTGCAGTCACCATCTGCAGTGATTTTGGTGCCCCCAAAAACAAAGTCTGACACTGTTTCCACTGTTTTCCCATCTATTTCCCATGAAATGATGGGACTGGATGCCATGATCCTCGTTTTCTGAATGTTGAGCTTTAGGTCAACATTTTCACTCTCCATTTTCACTTTCATCAAGAGGCTTTTTAGTTCCTCTTCACTTTCTGCCATAAGAGTGGTGTCATCTGCATATCTGAGGGTATTTATATTTCTCCCAACAATCCTCATTCCAGCTTATGCTTCTTCCAGCCCAGCATTTCTCATGATGTGCTCTGCATAGAAGTTAAATAAGCAGGGTGACAATATACAGCCTTGATGTACTCCTTTTCCTATTTGCAACCAGTCTGTTGTTCCATGTCCAGTTTTAACTGCTGCCCCCTGACCTGCATACAGATTTCTCAAGAGGCAGGTCAAGTGGTCTGGTATTCCCATCTTTCTCAGAATTTTCCACAGTTTATTGGGATCCACACAGTCAAGGGCTTTGGCATAGTCAATAAAGCAGAAATAGATGGTTTTCTGGAACTGTCTTGCTTTTTCCATGATCCAGCGGATGTTGGCAATTTGATCTCTGGTTCCTCTGCCTTTTCTAAAATCAGCTTGAACACCAGGAAGTTCACGGTTCATGTATTGCTAAAGCCTGGCTTGGAGAATTTTGAGCATTACTTTACTAGCATGTGAGATGAGTGCAATTGTGCAGTAGTTTGAGCATTCTTTGGCATTGTTTTTCTTTGGGATTGGAATGAAAACTGACCTTTTCCAGTCCTGTGGCCACTGCTGAGTTTTCCAAATGTGCTGGCATACTGAGTGCAGCATCATCTTTCAGGATTTGAAACGGCTCAACTGGAATTCCATCACCTCCACTAGCTTTGTTAATAGTGATCCTTTCCAAGGCCCACTTGACTTCACCTTCCAGGATGTCTGGCTCTAGATCAGTGACCACACCATCATGATTATCTGGGTCATGAAGATCTTTTTGTACAGTCCTTCTATGTATTCTTGCCACCTCTTCTTCATATCTTTTGCTTCTGCTAGGGCCATACCATTTCTGTCTTTCATTGAGCCCAACTTTGCATGAAATGTTCCCTTGGTATCTCTAATTTTCTTGAAGAGATCTCTAGTCTTTCCCATTCTGTTCTTTTCCTCTATTTCTTTGCATTAATCACTGAAAAAGGCTCTCGTATCTCTTTTTGCTATTCTTTGGAACTCTGCATTCAGATGCCCATATCTTTCCTTTTCTCCTTTGCTTTTTGCCTCTCTTCTTTTCACAGCTATTTGTAAGGCCTTCCCAGACAGCCATTTTGCTTTTTGCATTTCTTTTCCATGGGGATGGTCTTGATCCCTGTCTCCTGTACAATGTCATGAACCTCATTCCACAGTTCATCAGACACTCTATCTCTCAGATCTAAGCCTTTAAATCTATTTCTCACTTCCACTGTATAATTATAAGGGATTTGATTTAGGTCATACATGAATGGTCTAGCTGTTTTCCCTACTTTCTTTGAGTCTGAATTTGGTAATAAGGAGTCCATGATCTGAGCCACAGTCAGCTCCTGGTCTTGATTTTGTTGACTGTATAGAGCCACGGAATATAATCAATCTGATTTCGGTGTTGACCATCTGGTGATGTCCATGTGTAGAGTCTTCTCTTGTGTTGTTGGAAGGGGGTGTTTGCAATGATTAGTGCATTTTCTTGGTAAAACTCTATTAGTCTTTGCCCTGCTTCATTCCACACTCCAAGGCCAAATTTGCCTGTTGTTCCAAGTGTTTCTTGACTTCCTCCTTTTGCATTCCAGTTCCCTATAATGAAAAGGACATCTTTTTTGGGGTGTTAGTTCTAAAAAGTCTTGTAGGTCTTCATAAAACCATTCAACTTCAGCTTCTTCAGCATTACTGATTGGGGCATAGACTTGGATAACTGTGATATTGAATGGTTTGCCTTGGAAACGAACAGAGATCATTTTGTCATTTTTGAGATTGCATCCAAGGACTGCATTTCAGACTCTTTTGTTGACCATGATGGCTACTCCATTTCTTCTGAGGTATTCCTTCCCTCAGTGGTAGATATAACGGTCATCTGAGTTAAATTCATCCATTCCAGTCCATTTTAGTTCGCTGAATCCTAGAATGTCTACATTCACTCTTGCCATCTCTTGTTTGACCACTCCCAATTTGCCTTGATTCATGGATCTGACATTCCAGGTTCCTATGCAATATTGCTCTTTACAGAATCGGACCTTGCTTCTATCACCAGTCACATCCACAGCTCGGTATTATTTTTTCTTTGGCTCCATCCCTTCATTCTTTCTGGAGTTTTTTCTCCACTGATCTCCAGTAGCATATTGGGCACCTACTGACCTGGGGAGTTCTCTTTCAGTATCCTATCATTTTGCCTTTTCATACTGTTCATGGGGTTCTCAAGGCAAGAATATTGAAGTGGTTTGCCATTCCCTTCTGCAGTGGACCACATTCTGTCAGGAAACGTGAGGTCATACATATGAAAGAGAGAGGGCTATAGATAGTAACTTTTACCATATGGTTCATAAAAAGGAAGAGAGTACTTATCACCGTATAGAATAATGAAGAAAATGCCTGGATTCCTCAGCCCCTGGGAGAGGCTTGCCTCTCCTCTTAATTCCTGAATATTCAGGAATTAATAAGGAACAGAGAATTCCTGACAGATCCAAAACAGCACACAGGATGCCTCCTGTTAAATGCTTCCTGACAAGTGTTGTCCAACTCTTTGTGACCCTATGGACTGCAGCATGCCAGGCTTCCCTGTCATTCACCATCTCCCACAGTTTGCTCAAACTCAAGTCTACTGAGTTGATGATGCCATCCAAGCAGCTCATTTTCTGTAGCCTCCCTTTCCTCCTGCCTTCAATTTTTCCTGGCCTCAGAGTTCTTTCCAATGAGTCAGCTCTTCCCATCAGGTGGCCAAAGTATTGGAGCTTCAGCTTCAGCATCAGTCCTTCCATGAATATACAGGGTTGATTTCCTTTAGGATAGACTGGTTTGATCTCCTTGCTAGTCAAAGGACTCTCAAGAGTCTTCTCCAGCACCACAGTTCAAAAGCATCAATTCTTTGGTGCTCAGCCTTCTTTATTAGTCCAACTCTCACATCCATACTTGACTCCTGGAAAAACTTTAACTTTGACTATATAGGCCTTTGTTGGCAAAGCGATGTCTCTATCTTCTAGAACTGTGATAAAATGAATTTTCTTTTTTCAGCCATCCATTCTGTATCATTTTGTATTGCAACCCTAGCAGACTAATACTTTGACCTTAGACAGTTTCCACTACTGGGGAACCCCTGAAGATCTCTGGTTTTCTCACTTTGAAGCTCTCTCCTCTCAAATACTTTGTTCTGTGACTCTCAGTGTCTTAAGCTCTGTGGACTTCCAGCCCTATTCTTTGAGAGAAAGACTCAATGATGTACACATGTCAAGTTACATTGATTCAATCAATAAATCAAATACATTCCAAAGCTTACTTTTAAACAGAATTCTCAGAAATAAGCAAAGTTAAAGTGCATCCATAGGAAAATTAAATAGTAACTTTAAAATATGTTGAGAGGGTAGTGAAAGATTGAAGCTGTTTATATCCTACACATCAAAGTTCTATGGAGTCCTCTATCGATGTTTGTCACCATGAAAGTTTTCCAAGCTCAAATTTTGTTTCCGTGATATAATATTATGCATGTTTTAACCATAAATTTTACACCAGTTTTCCTGAATAAAAATCTATTTTAGCTCAGCCTTTCCCAGAATCAGTATTAATCTGCTTTTCTGATTTTGCCTTTCATCATTTACCACTGCTGTCAGCTATTGATTTTACAGATTTTTGCAGTATCTACTGATACTCTACAATTACATGTGAAGATTTAACTCAGATTTTCCTATATCCTCCCAATACTTCATATTATTTGAATATTGCTATTGGCTAACTCTGTACTCATATACAATTGTTAAATATCAAAATTTTAAAGATGTGCTTTTAAAAATTCTGATATGAGTTCTGGTTTTAGGTTTCTTCATATCCAATAATTATTGCCATCAACATCCACTAATATTTATAGCAGTGTGGTAATGTACATGCTGAAATATGTGTACTCTAATTAACAGGTGTGACACTTTTGCCCTCAGGCACTTTCTTATGTCCTATTACCTGTTTTGTTTAACATTATCTGGGAAATGACCTTCACAGGCAATGTTGCCCATTGCCTGTGGCCCATGAGAACTGATTTTTGCCTGGGCTTGTCCAATGTGAAATGCAACAGGGTATCAGAGGATAAAGGATCAGAGGTCATTTCTCTCTCCTTTCTGTCTAGCAGATTCTTGTCATTGCTGCCTGTTTTCTTAATAACTAGGAGACTGCTAAACAAATCCATGTGATGACAGCTTTTGCCTGGTGGGCATGTCTCTGGGCTCCAGTTATATAATTATGTCTGCTGCCTAAGCTGTTCCATCATCTATTAAACAAATTATTTATTCCCTTTGAATCCCCTCTATTTTCAATACTTAGAGAAAGACAGTATCATGATATCACTTACATGTGAAATCTAAAAAAGAATGACACAAATAAACTCACTTATGAAATAGAAACAGACTCACAGACTTAGAGTGCAAACTTATGGCTACCAGGAGGGAAGGTGGGGGGTTAGGTTAGGAGTTTGGGAATGATGTATACACTGCTGTATTTAAAACAGATAGCCAACAAGGAGCTAAAAAACAAACAAAAATACTTCAAGTGGTTTGTTTCATCCTGAATGTATTCCCATTCAACAATTTACATTAAGCAATCCTCATTAGAATATTAATTCATACATTTTTCCTGAGGAAAAGAGCAAATTTAAATGGACAAATTAGTCAAATAGAATGGCCCATAACATCTCAATCAGTTGAGATTGTTTAGCCTCCAGAAGAATAGGAAAATTGGTGATATTAACTGGCTCAATCATGTGAAATATTAAAGAGGAGGACAACAGTCAGCTGTTATTAATCTCAATACAGAGATGGAATAACAAAGAAGACATGCAAAGTGTTTTGAAATAGGCAAACAGCTGCTAGCAAAATAAACAAATTTAGATATATTTGTAACTGAAAACTAGAATACCCAATAGGGTAGGGCCTACAAACATATACCAGAAACTGTTTGGGATTCTCCAGGCAAGAACACTGGAGTGGGTTGCCATTTCCTTCTCCAATACATGAAAGTGAAAAGTGAAAGGAAAATCACTGAGTCATTTCCGACTCCTAGTGACCCCCTGCAGCCTACCAGGCTCCTCTGTCCATGGGATTTTCCAGACAAGAGTACTGGAGTTCGGTGCCATCTCCTTCTCCGCCCTTTATAGAAGTTGGAAACATATTTTTTTCTGAAGGAATATCACAGTACTGAAGGCTATGGTGAAAAATATCATTTAATAACAGACTTAGCTAATTTAGGGGTGTTACATTAACACATAAACTTGGGGACATACAATTTTCATGCTTTAAATGATCTAGAGAACATAAAATCCAAATTGTGCACATTATTAACAAAATAAAGTAAGTTAAAATTTTTTAAAGTCCGGTAATCTGAAGTTGATAATGTGTAAACTCAGTCCAGAAGTCAAATATTTGCCTCTTAATTCTTTATTTATTCCACTGTTTCCAAAGGGGTTATAAACAAGGTGGTTTTCATTGACACACTGTAAAAGTTTTGTGTGTATTGAATATTTGGTTGAAAAAAATAGTGGCTATATATTTATTTACTTTAGATTTATATAATGCAATAAATAGTCCATTGTATCACAAATATTGTAACTTAGTAAAATTTCTTTTTTAATTTAAATTTATTTATTTTAATTGGAGGCTAATTACTTTACAATATTGTATTGGTTTTGCCATACATCAACATGAATCCACCACAGGTATACACGTGTTCCCCTTCCTGAACCCCCTTCCCACCTCCCTCCCTGTACCGTCCTTTGGGTCATCCCAGTGGACCAGCCCCAAGCATCTTGTATCCTGCAACGAACCTGGACTGGTGATTTGTTTCATATATAATATTATACATGTTTCAATGCTGTTCTCCCAAATCATCCCACCTTCTTCCTCTCCCACAGAGTCCAAAAGGCTGTTCTATACATCTATGTCTCTTTTGCTGTCTCACATAGAGGGTTATGATTACAATCTTTCTAAATTCCATATATATGCATTAGTATACCGTATTGGTGTTTTCCTTTCTGGCTTAGTTCACTCTGTATAATAGGCTCCAGTTTCATCCACCTCATTAAAACTGATTCAAATGTATTCTTTTTAATGGCTGAGTAATACTCCATTGTGTGTATGTACACAGCTTTCTTATCCATTCCTCTGCTGATGGACATGTCCTGGCTATTATAAACAGTGCTGTGATGAACATTGGGGTACACGTGTCTCTTTCAATTCTGGTTTCCTTGGTGTGTATGCCCAGTAGTGGGATTGCTGGGTCGTAAGGCAGTTCTATTCCCAGTTTTTCAGGAATCTCCACACTGTTCTCCATAGTGGCTGTAGTGAAAAGGGAACCCTCTTACACTGATGGTGGGAATGCAAACTAGTACAGCCAATATGGAGAACAGTGTAGAGATTCCTTAAAAAAAAAAAAAAACTGGAAATAGAACTGCCTTAGTAAAATTTCTTATTCCAACTCCCCTTAGGTATAAGGTGGAAATTGTGGTTGAAACCACAGTCATTAGAAGACAGTGTGTAGAAACATAAGTAAAACTAAACATGCTGAATTGTGTTAAATGACCATAGTAGGTCATTCTTGTTTATCTGGGGAGCCAGCTAACTAGGACCAGTAGCTACTCCCTTTCCTTAATAAACCAGGTAGCTTTCCCCCAGTCTAAGGGAATTGATAGTTTTGTTTTGTTTTTTTTTTTTCCTTTGTGGCAGAAAGTTTTATCACTCACCTCTCATTTACCTCAAATTCTTCAAATTCTGGCAGCTAGATTTTTCTCAGCAACTCCAGAAATAACTAAAAGCTTAGTGCCAAGAAATTCTCTCTTTTAAATAAAATTGGATTATAAATGATGCTGAAGCTGAAACTCCAGTACTTTGGCCACCTCATGCAAAGAGTTGACTCATTGGAAAAGATTCTGATGCAGGGAGGGATTGGAGGGAGGAGGAGAAGGGGACGACTGAGGATGAGATTGTTGGATGGCATCACTGATTCGATGGAAGTGAGTCTGAGTGAACTCCGGGAGTTGGTGATGGACAGTGAGGCCTGGTGTGCTGCGATTCACGGGGTCGCAAAGAGTCGGACACAACTGAGTGACTGAACTGAACTGAACTGAACTGATACAATGAAGTGAATCAGCTGTATGTATATGTATGATACATATATCCCCTGCTTCTTGGACCTTTCTCCCCACCCTCCATGCTACCCACCTAGGTCATTACAGAACACTGAACTGAGCTCCCTTTACTACACCCCAGGTTCCCACTAGCTATCTGTTTTACACATGGTAATTATATATATGTATGGCTTCCCTGATGGCTCAGCAGTAAAAGAATCTGCCTGCCGATGCAGGAGATGCAAGTTCAGTCCTTGGGTTGTGAAGATTCCTTGGAGGAAGAAATGGCAAGCCACTCCAGTATTCTTGCCTGGGAAATCGCATGGACAGAGGAGCTTGGTGGGCTACAGTCCATGGAGTCACATGAATTGGACAGAACTTAGCATCTAAACAGGACTCCTCTGGTGGCTCAGATGGTAAAGTGTCTGTCTACAATGCAGGAGACCTGGGTTCGATCCCTGGGTCAAGAAGATCCCCTGGAAAAGGAAATGACAATCCACTCCAGTACTATTGCCTGGAAAATCCCATGGACAGAGGAGCCTGGTAAGCTACAGTCCGTGGGATCACAAAGAGTCAGACAGGACTGAGTGACTTCACTAGCATCTAAATAACAGCAAGCAAAGCGTGTCTATGTCAGTCCTAATCCTCAAATTCATCACACTCCCTCCTCCCTACCCCGTGTCCACATGTCCATTCTCTATGTCTGCATCTCTATTCCTGCCCTGCAAATTGGTTCATCCATCTGTTTAATTTTCTGACAGACAAGGTTGCTTTCTTGCCTTGCCCATAAGCAAGTAGAATAATAGTATGAAGAGAGAACCTCTTCCACTGAATGCATGCCTCTTTGAGATGACTATGGGTTGGAGAATCTGTGCCTTCTATTACTTAATCTTGGCCCCGAAGTTTCCCAATAAGCCCATTTCTCAAGTCAAACTGTATGCTATTAAGTCATCTGACTTTATATACATGATAATGATTTGAGGAATAATTTAAGATAAATTACAGTAGAGGTACTCTGCACATGTATTACACACAAATGGCGTTGTGGGGCTTTGTAATGCTAACAGTTAGAAATCATTTCATTTTGAAGCAAGGACACTTACGGAGTCCCAATATATGCTAATGTGTGGACTTGTAGGCTCAAAGGTGATCAATATTGTACAACTGAGAATTGATGGTAAAGGATTTGCCAATAGTTGTGTAGCTCAAGAACAAATTTGACCATACAAGAGAGTCAATATACCATTAGAAAAAGAAAACTAAAGTTCAAGAAAGACTAGATCTTCCTAGTAAGTTAGTAAGAGACTTAATATTTACACTAGAAATATAATACAAGAGTATAATTGATCATGGAAATGAAGCAAATGGAAAATTACAACCAAAAGATAAGGACAAAGAACAAATCTTCCCTGAAGCTAAATCAACACTTCTGTTAATCTGAGGGGTTTAATATACTCCTGACTGGTATCACAGGTTCCATTGTCTTTATAATATAATTATACCTATACAGGTGGTAAAGAACATTGGATATTTATTATGGCTAGATTCCAGAGTCAGGAATTTGAAATGTCATTATCAGGAGTTTGAGTTAAGTGACACATTGTTTCCCAAAATATTATCCACAAGCCACTTACACCAGAATCACTTGGGAGTTGTTACAATGTCTCTTACTTCTTCCTCCTAACCCACTAAATCAAGTAGGATTCCAGGAGGTGATCTGCATTACTTATAGACTTCTCAGGTGGCTCTTATGTATATTATTGGAGAAACTTAGACCTAAGCAGATGCTATTGATTGGACAGTTGACTAAAGAGAAGGTTACATTTCAAAAGAAAGGTATGAGATATCTATCACAGATATCCTTAAATATAGGATTTAAAAAATCTGCTCCAAGTAGATAAGCATAGCTATGCCTTGAGGTGACCTTCAGTTCTGAGATTCTTTTTTTTTTTTCCTTCTAAAATAGGATTAATCACTTCTCACTGAGTGGGTGTTATTTTTAAGTATTTAAATTATTTTCCCTTTCCACATAATTTTGTTTATGAGTCATCAAGGCTAAGCAGTTTAAAATACAAATTGTACAAGTGCTAATAAATGATCCTCATGTATGTACATCTTTGTTTTGAACCCAAGTTGTATTTTATTTTTAAAATGATCATGGATCCATGCAAGGTATCTAATTATTTGATAAAAACACAAATGGGTCCCAGTGCAGCCCAAGCTTGTCTCCCTGTTGTTTGGACTTTATCTTCTGACCACGTTACTCAAGATATATTTCTTGTTAATTACACATATTTCAAAGGGATTAAGTATTCACAGCTTGAGAACCCTGAGCATTTTGGTGGCTTTCTAGTACTCCTGACTAGCTGGTTTATCTAAAAAAATAACTTTAAAATGAACCCTGAGGAAATTTTTGAAGAATAAGAGAATCTCAGAGACTAGAAAAACAGAAGGAAAAAAAAAAAAAAGAAAAGAAAAAGCACCAATTATGGAAGAAGATGCATTGACTAATTCTAGGTTTACTTTTTAAAATATATATATGTATATATATATATATTTTTTTTTAAACTCATGATCTATTGCATCAACTTACAAAAATAATAAAAAACCAATATCTTTCCACGGGGAGAATTCTACAAAGATTTTCCAGTTTGCTTTAGTACAAGGCACTGAGGCAGAACACCTATGGCTGCTTCCCTATTTCAATCATAGTATGATCTACTCTGTTTTCAGACAAGATTAATCCCACTCATGATCTTGGTTCTAGAGATAAAAGCTGTTGAGGAGAAAAGTTGTAATGTAATGTCCTTCAGGAAAAAAATAGGAACAATTTGAAGTCTGACTTAAAACACAGAGACCTTTATGACAGTTGTAAACTCTTAGAATTTTGAACTAAGAGTTAGAAAGCTATATTCATATTTTCATTGGTTTTCTGAGAAGAAATAATAAGCTATACTCTTAATGCAGGCTGCTCAAAAATGTTTTTCTTAATATTCTCTAGTAATTCTGATCCTTAGATGATGACAAAGGAATTGGCTATCACCAGAAATGAGACAGAATGGCAAGGAGAAAACAGTCTTGTATCAAAATACCTTCTCATATTTTGGTTGAAATGAGACATTTTTATTCATTAGTTGAGAGAGCCCTTTTTTGAGGTGTAGGATGTATTGTTTGCTCATTCGGATTTGACAGCACCTTGGTCAGTTACTGAAGGAATCCAATTTCATTTCAAATCCGTGCAACATACAATTTTAAGCATTTCCTTTTCTGTCTGTGGATTCTAAGAACGTAATCTCTTCTGTTGGTGCATTCAGATTTTTATGTATTCTAGAAGAAGCTTCACTTTTGATATGTGTGATAGATTGAATTTCTGGCCATCCATGTCCCTGCTACATAAATTGATATATATCACCTTCCTGTTCACTTTGAGTTTAACATTTTATGCCTTCTTAATTGGGTTTGGGACACTGTCCCCTACTTTCACAATCACACACATATACAAACACACAGCTGCCTATATTTGGTTTGCTTCTGACTCAAAAAATTTTATTCACATGTCCTTAAAGTTTTAACCACTGCAGTGTTCTTGCTTGGGGAATCCCAGGGACGGCAGAGCCTGGTGGGCTGCCATCTATGGGGTCGCACAGAGTCGGACATGACTGAAGCAACTTAGCAGTAGTAGCAGTAAAGTTTTAAACTAGCTGTCACCAGAAAAAATATTTTCCAAGTCATTGTACATTCAGTATAGAAAACATGCCCTAATATTGAGGTTGGTCTGAAGAAAAGAGAGTTATTTAGGAGGAGTCATGACAGAAATAAATCAGATATGAATAATGTAAAACTTAATATTGCATTTGAATTTTAGATATACTTGATACTTTGAAAAATATTTGGCTATACTTTGCATTATTTATAAGCATACACATACTGGTATTTATAAATTTGAGTGATTATATGATGAAGATATTAAGCCACAGCCAAGTGTGTGGCAATAAGCATCTTTATGTAGTACTTTACCACCTGTGACATATGGGTTTTCATAATCATATCAATTTTCCATAGTTGGTGTAAGGAATATTTTGTTATGTACAGAGTATTCAGAGAAGTTTCTGATGCTTAATTAGTGCTCATGTGTTAGCTCTTATGTTGTTTTCTTAAATGATTAAAGCATAGTGTCATGGTACTATTTGTATATATCAAAAACATGTGTGTAGAATAAATAGCTAAAGGGAAGTTGCTTTTTAACACAGGGTTTTGTATAACACAGCCTCCTGCTCTGTGATGACCTGGAGGGATAGGGTGGGAGAGAGGCTTAAGAAGGAGGGTTTATGTAAGCTTAAGGAGAGGTTATATGTATGCTTAGAGGTGATTGTACAAAAGAAACCATAACAACATTGTAAAGAAATTATCCTCCAACTAAAAACAAAAAAGTTTATGCAAAAATCCTAATCTCTATAATCTAGAAATGTAAACTTGTTTGCCAATAGGGTTTTTGTAGACATATCAGATGAAGAAGTCATACCAGATTTCAGTTCAGTTCAGTCGGTTGGTCGTGTCCAACTATTTGCAACCACAAGGAATACAGCATGCCAGGCTTTCCTGTCCATCACCAACTGCCGGAGCTTACTCAAACTCATGTCCATTGAGTCCGTGATGCCATGCAACCATCTCATCCTCTGTCATCCCCTTGCTCTCCCACCTTCAGTCTCTCTCAGCATCAGGGTCTTTTAAAATGAGTCAGTTCTTCACAGCAGATGGCCAAAATATTGGCATTTCAGCTTCAGCATCAGTCCTTCCAATGAATATTCAGGACTGATTTCCTTTAGGATGGACTCGTTGGATCTGCTTGCAGTTCAAGGGACTCTCAAGAGTCTTCTCCAACACCACAGTTCAAAAGCATCAATTCTTCAGTGCTCAGCTTTCTTTATAGTCCGGCTCTCACATCCATGCATGACTCTCAGAAAATCATAACTCTGATTGGACGGACCTTTGTTAGCAAAGCAATGTCTCTGCTTTTTAGTATGCTGTCTGGTCGGTCATAGCTTTTCTTACAAGGAGCAAGCATCTTTTAATTTTATGGCTGCAGTCATGATCTGCAGTGATTTTGGAGTCTAAGAAAAATAAAGTCTCTCACTGTTTCCATTGTTTCCCCATCCATTTGTCATGAAGTGATGGGACCAGATGCCATGATCTTAGTGTTCTGAAGGTTGAGTTTAAGCCAACTTTTATCTCTTGTCTTTCACTTTCATCAAGATGTTCTTTAGTTCTTCTTCACTTCCTGCCATTAGTGTGGTGTCATCTGCATATCTGAGGTTATTAATATTTCTTTCATCAATCTTGATTCCACCTTGTGCTTTATCCAGCCCAACATTTCTCATGATGTACTCTGCATATAAGTTTAAAAAAAAAAAAAAAAGGCAGGGTGAAAATATAGAGCTTTGACATATTCCTCTTCTGATTTGGAACCAGCCTGTTGTCCTCTGCCAAGTTCTAACTGTTGCTTCTTGACCTGCATATAGATTTCTCAGGAGGTAAGTCAAGTGGTCTGGTATTCCCATTTCTTGAATAATTTTTCACAGTTTGCTGTGATCCACACAGTCAAAGGCTTTGGCATGGTCAATAAAACATAAGTAGATGTTTTTCTGGAAGCTTCTTCCTTTTTTGATCATCCAATGGATGTTGGCAATGTGATCTCTGGTTCTTCTGACTTTTCTAAATCCAGCTTGAGCATCTGGAAGCTCATGGTTCATGTACTGTTGAAGCCTGACTTGGAGAATTTTGAGCATTACTTTACTAGCATTTGAGATGAGTGCAATTGTGCGGTAGTCTGAACAATATTTGGCACTGTCTTTTTTGGGGATTGGAATGAAAACTGACCTTTTCTAGTCCTGTGGCCACTGCTGAGTTTTCAAATTTGCTGGCATATAGAGTAGGGCACTTTCACAGCATCATCTTTATACCTCAACTGGAATTCCATCATCTCCATTAGCATTGTTCATATTGATGCTTCCTAAGGCTCACTTGTGGGGAAGGCAATGACAACCCATTCCAGTACTCTTTCTGGAAAATCCCATGGACGGAGGAGCCTCATAGCTTGCAGTCCATGGGGTCGCTAAAAACGTTGGGCACGACTGAGGGACTTCACTTTCACTTTTCACTTTCATGCATTGTAGAAGGAAATGGCAACCCACTCCGGTGTTCTTGCCTGGAGAATCCCAGGGACAGAGGAGCTTGGTGGGCTGCCGCTTATGGGGTCGTGCAGAGTCAGACACGACTGAAGCGACTTAGCAGTAGCAACAGCAGCAGCAAGGCCCACTTGACTTCACATTACAGGATGTCTGGCTCTAGGTGAGTGATCACACCATCATGGTCATCTGGGTCATTAAGATCTGTTTTGTAGAGTTCTGTGTATTGTTTCTACCTCTTCCTAATATCTTCTGCTTCTCTTTGATTAAAGTTGGTATAGATCCAGTATGACTGGTGTCCTTATAAAAGAAGAAGACATACAGAAACAAAACATGAGAATGCCATGTGATGACAGTGACAGAGAATGGAGTGATGAATTTACAAGTCAAGAAACACCAAGTTTTGCTGGTAGGAGCAGATCATGGAACAGATTATCTCTAGGCATTTGCAGAAGAAACCAGCTCTTCTAACACCTTGATGTCAGACTTTTAACCTCCAGAACTGTGAGGTTCCCTCCTCCAGGGCATTTTCCCAACCCAGGGATTGAACCCAGATCTCACACATTGCAGGTGGATTCTTTATAGTTTAAGCCATGAGGGAAACCCAAGAATACTGGACAGGATAGCATATCCCTTCTCCAGGGGATCATCCTGACACAGGAATGAAACTGTGGTCTCCAACATTGCATGCGGATTCTTTACAATGTAGTAGTTTCTATTGTGCAACAAACTGAATCAGCTATCCATATTCATATATCCCCTGATTTTTGTAGTTCTTTCCCATTCAGGTCACTGCAGAGCACTAAGCAGAGTTTTCTGTGCTATACATTAGGTTTTATTATCTATGTAGTGTCAGTCAGTCCTAATCTCCCAATTCATCCCACTTTTCCCTTCCTCCCTTGATAGCCATATGTTTGCATTCTATGTCTGTTTCTCTATTTCTGCTGTGCAAATAAGATTTGTCTACACAATATTTTTTTTCAGATTCCACATGTATGTGTTCAGTTCAGTTCAGTTCACTTGCTCAGTCAATTCCAACTCTTTGTGACCCCATGAATCGCAGTATGCCAGGCCTCCCTGTCCAGCACCATCTCCCGGCATTCACTCAGATTCACGTCCATCAAGTCAGTGATGCCATACAGCCATCTCATCCTCTGTTGTCCCCTTCTCCTCCTGCCTCCAATCCCTCCAAGCATCAGAGTCCTTTTCAGTGAGTCAACTCTTCACATGAGGTGGCCAAAGTACTGGAGTTTCAGCTTCAGTACTGAAAGAAGTACCATCATTCTTTCCAAAGAAATTCCAGGGCTTATCTCCTTCAGAATGGATTGGTTGGATCTCCTTGCAGTCCAAGGGACTCTCAACAGTCTTCTAAACACCACGCTTCAAAAGCATCAATTCTTTGGTGCTCTGCCTTCTTCACAGTCCATCTCACATCCATACATGACCACAGGAAAAGCCATAGCCTTGACTACACAGACCTTAGTCTGCAAAGTAATGTCTCTGCTGTTGAATATGCTATCTAGGTTGGTCATAACTTTTCTTCCAAGAAGTAAGCATCTTTTAATTTCATGGCTGCAGTCACCATCTGCAGTGATTTTGGAGCCCCAAAAAATAAAGTCTGACACTATTTCCACTGTTTCTCCATCTATTTCCCATGAAGTGATGGGACCAAATGCCATGATCTTCATTTTCTGAATGTTGAGCTTTAAGCCAAATTTTTCACTCTCCTCTTTCACTTTCATCAAGAGGCTTTTTAGTTCCTCTTCACTTTCTGCCATAAGAGTGGTGTCATCTGCATATCTGAGGGTATTGATATTTCTCCTGGCAATCTTGATTCCACCTTATGTTTCTTCCAGTCCAGCATTTCTTATGATGTATTCTTCATATAAGTTAAATAAGCAGGGTGACAATATACAGCCTTGAAGTACTCCTTTTTCTATTTGGAACCAGTCTGTTGTTCCATGACCAGTTCTAACTGTTCCTTCTTGACCTGCATACAGGTTTCTCAAGAGGCAGGTCAAGTGGTCTGGTATTCCCGTCACTTTCAGAATTTTCTACAGTTTATTGTGATCCACACAGTCAAAGGCTTTGGCACAGTCAATAAAGCAGAAATAAATGTTTTTCTGGAACTCCTTTGTTTTTTCCATGATCCAATGGATGTTGGCAATTTGATCTCTGGTTCCTCTGCTTTTTCTAAAATCAGCTTGAACACCAGGAATTTCACTGTTCACGTATTGCTGAAGCCTGGCTTGGAGAATTTTGAGCATTACTTTACTAGCATGTGAGATGATTGCAATTGTGTCGTAGTTTGAGCATTCTTTGTGCTGGGGTCCATCCCTGGTGGATCCATGGAATTGGAAGGGGAGACGTCATCTGCGAGGAGAGACTTATTTAATTAGAGATGTAAAGAGAGATTAGGAAAGAATAATGTAGTGAAAAATAGAGGAGAAAAGAGTCTGATATTCCTTGGTTTACACAGAAAGCTAATACAGTCTCAAGACAAGAGACTTGATCTCTTCACATAGGCCACTGGCGCCCACTTGAATAGGGAGAGTGCCCCGCCTTGGGTTCCCTCTTGTGTGGGTCTTAGAAGCTGGGGCAGAAAAGTGAACACAGAGAGCCTCTGTGTTCCAAGGGAATTCAGCCTGAAAAGGAGAGGGAGGGAGAGGGAGAAATGGAGAGAGTCTACACGGGGGAGCCAGGCTTGTGCAAAAAAATCATAACTCTATTTTCAAAAGGTGCTTATATACCCTAAGTTTTACATAATGGAAGATACAGAGTAATGCAGGGGCAGCAGTCCTGACCCTTATCAATAACAGGCTTGCTTTCCGCATATTTTTCCATATATAAAAGGTCTCAGGTGATTTACATTATCTTCTGGCTAAGATGCCTGTTAACACTTTATGGCTCTCTTCCTTAATGAATGTTAATCTCATTTTCCCTGAAGTGTTTTTCTTTCATCTGCATCACCCTCAAAGCATTAAAGTCACATCCCTGTAGAACAAAGGTACAGTGGGTTATAACAAAGAAAATACTTAACTCAAAGATCTATGTTGCTACTTGTTTTTTTCTATATACCAACTATATTAATTAATAAAAATATGAAAACTTGGCAGCAAGTATTGGCTCAACAATGAAACCCTTAATCAGTCCTATTGTAATAATTTTGACTCCTTGGAAGCCCCTACTTTCCTAGAATGTTTTAAGCTTCCTGTGCCTCTCATGGTCAGGAGGCTGTAAACAATCACATGTGTAGCTGTAAGAGTCTGGATAAACCTGCCAGGCAGGCTAGAAAGCCATCAGAGGGGTTTTTGGATTGAAACACTTTTATTATGCCCAAGAGACTTTTTATCTAAAAGCTCTAAATTAATTTTTTCCAGAAAAGGTAGTGGGGCGACAGCCCCCTGTTAATGTCACAGGAATTGGTGAAAGGCATGATATAGTAAAGCAGGCAGATTCTGGTTTTGTGGGTAGATGCTTGAGAAAATCCAGGGGGACCCCTGAGGTCTGATACTGCCTTTGCATTTGTTAGGCCCCCTTCCTCAAGACCTTTGCCATGGGTGGGATTCCCCATGCTAGCTCCCAGCACTTTGGTATTGCCTTTCTTTGGGATTGGAATGAAACCTGACCTTTTGAGTCCTGTGGCCACTGCTGAGTTTTCCAAATTTGCTGGCATATTGAGTGCAGCACTTTCACAGCATCATCTTTCAAGATTTGAAATAGCTCAACTGAAATTCCATCACCTCCACTAGCTTTGTTCGTAGTGATGCTTTCTAAGGCCTGCTTGACTTTACATTCCAGGATGTCTGGCTCTAGATGAGTGATCACACCATCGTGATTATCTGGTTCGTGAAGATCTTTTTGTACAGTTCTATGTATTCTTGCCACCTCTCCTTCATATCTTCTGCTTCTGTTAGGTCCATACCATTTCTGTCTTTTATTGAGCCCAACTTTGCATGAAATGTTCCCTTGGTATCTCTAATTTTCTTGAAGAGATCTCTAGTCTTTCCCATTCTGTTCTTTTCCTCTATTTCTTTGCATTGATCGCTGAAGAAGGCTTTCTTATCTCTTCTTGCTATTCTTTGGAACTCTCCATTCAAATATTTATATCTTTCCTTTTCTCCTTTGTTTTTCACCTCTCTTTACAGCTATTTGTAAGGCCTCTCCAGACAGCCATTTTGCTTTTTTGCATTTCTTTTCCATTGGGATGGTCTTGATCATGTCTCCTGTACAATGTCAGGAACCTCATTCCATAGTTCATCAGGCACTCTATCTATCACATCTAGGCCTTTAAATCTATTTCTCATTTCCACTGTATAATCATAAGGATTTGATTTAGGTCATACCTGAATTGTCTAGCGGTTTTCCCTACTTTCTTCAATTTAAGTCTGAATTTGGTAACAAGGAGTCCATGATCTGAGCCACAGTCAGCTCTTGGTCTTGTTTTTGTTGACTGTATAGAACTTCTCCATCTTTGGCTGCAAAGAATATAATCAATCTGATTTCTGTGTTGACCATCTGGTGATGTCTATGTGTATAGCTGTGACTGGCGCACTAAGTGTGAGTGGCAGCGACCAGCGCACTAAGCGCAGCGAGTGGAGCTACCCCATGTCTGAGGTCAGAGGCAGAACCTGGGTAAACCCCATGCCTGGAGGGCAGTAGCCAAGAGGAGCCATCTCGCATCTGAGGTCAGAGGCTGCCAGGAATAGCCACATTGCATCCGAGGTCACGGGCAGCAGCTGGGAGGAGCCACCTCATGCCCGAGGCCAGGGGCGGTGGCTGGGAGGAGCAACTCACGTCCAAGGAGTGGTGGCTGTGCGGGCACAGGAGGGCCTAGATGAGCTATCCCACACTGAAGGTCAGGAAGGCCTGCAGTGAGGAGATACCCTTCCCCCAAGGTAAGGAGCAGCTGCTGCGTTTTGCTGGAGCAACCATGAAGAGATACCCCACGCCCAAGGTCAGAGAAACCCAAGTAAGATGGTAGGTATTGCAAGAGGGCATCAGAGGGCAGACACACTGAAACTATACTCACAGAAAATTAGTCAATCTAATCCCACTAAGACCACAGCCTTGTCTAACTTGGTGATACCAAGCCATGCCCACAGGGCAACCCAAGATGGGTGGGTCATGGTGGAGAGGTCTGACAGAATGTGGTCCACTGGAGAAGAGAATGGCAAACCACTTCAGTATTCTTGCCTTGAGAACCCCATGAACTGCATGAAAAGGCAAAATGATAGGATACTGAAAGAGGAACTCCCCAGGTCAAGCAGGTGCCCATATGCTACTGGAGATCAGTGGAGAAAAAGCTCCAGAAAGAATAAAGGGATGGAGCCAAAGCAAAAACAATACCCAGCTGTGGATGTGACTGGTGATAGAAGCAAGGTCCAATGCTGTAAAGAGCAATATTGCATAGGAACCTGGAATGTCACGTCCATGAATCAAGGCAAATTGGAAGTGGTCAAACAAGAGATGGCAAGAGTGAACATTGACATTCTAGGATTCAGCAAACTAAAATGGACTGGAATGGGTGAATTTAATTCAGATGACCATTATATCTACTACTGCAGGCAGGAATCCTTCAGAAGAAATGGAGTAGCCATCATGGTCAACAAAAGAGTCCGAAATGCAGTACTTGGATGCAATCTCAAAAATGACAGAATGATCTCTGTTCGTCTCCAAGGCAAACCATTCAATATCACAGTTATCCAAGTCTATGCCCTAACCAGTAACGCTGAAGAAGCTGAAGTTGAACAGTTCCGTGAAGACCTACAAGACTTTTTAGAACTAACACCCAAAAAGATATCCTTTTCATTATAGGGGACTGGAATGCAAACATAGGAAGTCAAGAAACATCTTGAGTAATGGGCAAATTTGCTGTTCGAATGAGGAATGAAGCAGGGCAAACACTAATAGATTTTTACCAATAAAATGCACTGGTCATAGCAAACACTCTCTTCCAACAACACAAGAGAAGACGCTACACATGTATGTATTAACATATGATATTTGTTTTTCTCCTGACTTACTTCATTCTGTATGACATTTCTTCATAAGTAATTTCTCTAGTTCAGTAATGCTCTTAGAATTTGGAAAGAGTAGATGAGTTTATGAATGGGAGTAAAAATTTTTGCCTAGAATAAAAATCAAAGGGCAGGTAATTTGCAAGCAATTTAGATTACTGCTTTCTAAAAAACTCATTATCTCCTCCAGGTTTTGCGTACAATCACTTCAGTCTTTTATAAGTATTGTTAAGATTCTAAATTTTGAATAATTATATATTCTTAACCTTCCTTATCAATTTAAAAAGTTGTGCCTTTTGTTAACTCATACCTATTCTATAAGGTTGAAATTTGTATTCAAATAAGCTGGAGAAACTGATATAAATGTTTGTTAAAATATATCTAAAAATTAGAGGAAAAAGTGTTAGACAATGGAAATAATTGTGAGCTCTACTAAACCAATAAATTACATTGCTTTGGAGTTTTGTTTAAAGTCAAATCTTGGCCACGTTGCTCTTTTTCCATCATCATGTTAGTTTTGTTTTTTTTTTTTTTCTTAGTTTTAGCTGAGACTAGATAGAGTAGGCATCATCACTGCCTTAACTACTAAATTGATTAATTCCATGTTTACTTCCTTTTCTATGTTTAAACACTCATCTTATTCCATGTTAATTTTGCTCTTTGGAGAACTTAATTTTTTGCAGAGAAATTCTATTCAACATGCTTTATTCATGTCCTTCCATGTCACATAGATAACATGAACACACACAAATACACACACACATCCTCAACAATCAAAGAAATCTTTGCTGTGCAGGTATTGTGCTAACCCTGCATTATGTGAAAATAAATTGGGCTCAATTGGGTTTTTACATTTGCAACAAAATATTATCCATTTTTAAAATAAATCAGTCTAGTCACAATTTGTTCTCAAAATCTTAGCTATAGTAAATCGTTAAGTACAGGATGGAAAATATGTTGGAATTAAATTGATAACTAAAATTAAGTCAGTTTTAAGGCAACTTTGACTTATTAATGAGTTTTACATTTAGGCTCATTAGAGCTTTCAGTACAAATGGCAAAAATTCAAGTAGTAATATACAATGATGAGCACATTTTAGTTTTTATAAGATAAATCAATAAGTTATCTTTTAGATTTTAAGCTTCTCTGTATGATTTCAAAATGTCAGCAGTTCTTTAGACCTTTACTTTTTGTGAACTTGTAGATTTCCACTGTGTCCTTATGATGTAAAAACAATTGGTGAAATACTCCTTTAAAAACAGGACTTGTCATAGAGTCAGTTCCAATTATCTGGAACTTATTATGAAAGAAATATTCAAGCTATTTCTCACTATTCACATTGTAGCAATCTTTCACAAAAGTAAACATAGCTATCAAATAAATATATTCAATAGATATGGTCTCTGTACTTGTTACCCCTGAGATTGGTATTGAGAATGCAGTCTTCTTTAATCGTCAGCTACTTGTAAAGAACTCCCACAGCTTTCTCAGGGAGATTAGAATCAATCTCCCAGAAAGAGAAAAGGTATTCAAGAACATTGATAGTCTTTCAAGAGCCCTAGGATTCTTTACAGGTGTGTGTGGATAGGGTGGCAAGTCATGGCCAAATAGGCAGAATATGAAACTTCTTTTTTTTTTTTTTCCTAACTCTAGATACTTTTAACACCTATAGAAATTCCCTCAAACAAATCTGTAAATATGATAAAGATTATGCACTTGACAGAACATTTCTGGGAAGGACCAGTTTCATAACTTGCAGAACCACATACTAAAGGAAAATTCAGTGCCTCTTGTTCAAAAATTATGAAGAGTCTGAAGAATGTTATCAACAGCAGAATCTTGAAACAACTTTTGGAGCCTATGACACTGTACAGAGCTCATGTCCATGAAGTCAAAACACCTGATTTGGGGTTGTTTTCAAGGACTCTGAAGGGGTAAATCAAATGACCACCACCGTGACTCTAATCTTTTACATGTTTATCCCATTTTCACCCTCCTGCCCATAAGAGTAGGAAAAGTGTTTCACTGGCCTCTATTTCTAATAGTGTTTTCTAAGAGTGTCAGTGCTATGAGCAGTATCCCTTCTTCAATTTCGATTTTCTAATGGACCCAGTTGGAGAAGAAATCTCAGTTTCCTTACAAAGATGAACTTAATAGTTCTTTTTCATTTTCGAGTTGAATCTTAATCAACAAAATAAATAGTCTACATTTAATCAGAGCTTTATATGTGCTGGGTACTGTTCAGTGGTTTTACCCATATTAGCTCATTTAACCTTCAAAACTAACAGGAATTACATTATCCTCAATTGACAGATGGTGAAACAGAGGTGAAGAGGCAGGGCAGTAAGCTGTTCCCGATTCACCATATCAGACCTGGCAGAGCCTGGGTGCAAGTCAAGACATGGTGCATCCAGAAGCTACCCTCTTAACTATAAGGTTATTTTTGCATTGACAAATGATGCATTTTGTCTTTGTTTTGTTAACTGTTTTATTGATGTGGGGTCATGTGCAGAAAAAGTACACATCCTCACAAGCGGTGAGCTTGATGGGTTACACAAACAGTCCAGCAGACCGATAGCCCCCTGTAGAAGTTCTTCCAGTTGCTAATCACTGTGTTCTCCATAGGTAAACTCTATTCCAAAGTTTAACCCATAACTATACTTGCCTGTTATTTAAATTTATATAAATGAAACCACTCAGTTTGAGCTGTGTATTTGACATTTTATTCAATGTTATGCTTGTGAGACTTATCCATGGTGAGGGTGTAGCAATAGTTAAATCATTTTCATTGCAATGTAAACATGCCACCACCTAGTACTAAATTTATACATTTAATTTACTGTTAAGCGTCTATGTTGTTTCCAGTTGTTTTTCTATTATGAGTGATTCTGCTATAAATACCTACCTGTATGTACATGTTTTATTGCCCTGGGAGTGAAATTGTTGAGTGACAAGTTATACTTATGTGTGTTTATGGTATATACCTCCAAAAGGACTTCCAAAGTTTTTATAACAGTTTACACCTATCAGTAGTCACTTTTTTATATTTATTTATTTATTATGTACATATACTATTCCTAGTTTTTAGTTTATATTCCCTTGATGAATACTAGGTTTGAAGATATTTTCAAATGTTTGTTAACCACTTGAAAACCATCATTTGATCTCCTTGTTCATGGTTTTGAACTTTTTTTAGCTAGTTGTCTTATTTAGTTAATTGCCTTATTGAACCTCTATGCATTATAAATAAGTCATCTCTTAGCTACAAAATTTATAACTATCCTTCCTCACTCTGTGGTGACTGCTTATTACTATTTTCTATTAGTGAACAGAAACTCTTAACTTAATGTATTCAAATTAATTATTTTCTGTTTAGAAGCTTGTATAAATTCTTTAAAAGTCTTTTCCTCCTCAAGTTCATGAAGGAATTCTCACATATATTCTTTAAATTTTGTTTAACTTTATACATTTCTAAAAGTGAAAGTCACTCAGTCATGTCTGACTCTTTGTGACCCCATGGGCTATACAGTCCATTGAATTCTCCAGGCCAGAATACTGGAGTGGGTAGCCTTTCCCTTCTCCAGGGGATCTTCCCAACCCAGGGATCAAATCCAGGTCTCCTGCTTGCAGGTGAATTCTTTCCACTGAACCACAGGGAAGTCCAAGAATACTGGGTGGGAGCCTTTCCCTTCTCCAGGGCTTCCCATCCAGGTCCCAGATTCGTTTTTTTACTAACTGAGCTACAAGGGAAGTCTTTTACATTTCTACTTACAGTTGAATTTATTTAAATATTTTATGGTATGAGGAGGAAGAAATATTTATTTTCCCTATAAAAATACCTCATTGAATCCGAAGATGTAATTATAAAGATTTATCTTGTTCACTGTTTTGTAATGCCACTTTGTCATATTTATATGTCCATATGTATGATTTTGTCCCTCTTTCTTCAGTTCCAATGGTCTACATATCTAATCTTGCCCAAACACCGCCCTGTCAATTAAATTGTTTCATGATAAATAAAGATGGCAGTTACAAGTTTACCCACCTGCTCTTACTTTTTGAATAGTCCTGGCTATTGGCACTTGGCTTCTCAATATACATTTTAGAATTGACTCTAGAATATTTTATGAAAACATTATGTGAGGAGAGAATAAACATGTAGACATATGTATGATACTGAGTCTTATAATGGTGAGAATATTACATTTTTGTAATTTGTTTAGGTCTTCTTTAAAGCTTTTCAGTAAAGTTGAACAGTTTTCTTCATAAAATGATTATAATTTTGATTTAGATTTATACTAAATACAGTAAATATAAGTCCTGTACATATTTTTGTCTTCAAAATTTTCTTTACTGTATCTTTCTTGGCATTTCATGGTGCATTTAAAATAAGAGTATTAATTTCCCACTCTGCTTCCTTTCCAAACAATTTGAGACCTTTATTCAGATTCCACTCAACCTATAGATCAAATTGGGAGAAGAGCATTTTTGCAATATTGATTAGTCAATATTACAACATGGTATAAACCTCAATTAATTGAAGTAATTTATATTTTATCTCACTAGCATTATATTTTGCTCTATAATAACCTGGCATTTTATTCAGCAGAGCTATTTTTAAGTGATTAAAAATTTTTAATATATTGAAATTATTTTAACCTTTCATTTCTGATGTTTAGCAACTGGAATACAAAAATAAAGTTGATTTTTACATAGATGGTTATCTAGTGACCCTGAAAGCTTCATTTATGAAATATATTAGTGTCTGTAACTCTTACATATTCTCTATGTGTCTAGTAATGTCATATATGGATAAGGACATTTTTAATGTCCTCTTTTCCAGTCTTTATGACCTCTTTTATTTCCTTGTCAATGTATGGGCTAGGTCACTTCGTAAAACAGTGAATGGAACAGCAGTCATCTTTATAATAAGAAAATCTCACCCAATTCATGAAAAAATTTTAGTTATTTTATTGTAGTTTTGGAATCAAACTGCGTATAAAACAACAAATATATGTATCATCATCTTTGTGGCCCAGACAATCTCTGTCACTACTGCAAAATTGACAATGGAGCAAAACGCAGTCAGAGATAATGTGCAAATGAATAGCTGTAACTCTGTGCATATGAAATTCTATTTTATTACAAGATTGAATTGCACTGTCTTATGGCCATGTTTTGCCAACTGTTGCCAAGAGTAAAGATTCTTCCTTGTGTCCAAACTTCTGAGTTTTCTATCATTAAATGTGTTGAATTTTATCAAATTCTTTTTCTGAGTTTTTTGAGATAATAGTTTTCTTTCTCTCCTTCATTCTTTGAGTGTTCTGAATTGTAGAAATTGATTTTCTAATGTTAACAACACATGCCTGAAGTATAATCCAACTGAATGTGATGAATTACCTTAAAAATATTTTTAGAGATTTAGTTTTTAAAATATATTTGTTGTTTTTTTTTTTTTTGGTTTATTTTAGATGCACTGTACTGTCATTTTTCTTCCTTGTAATATTTTTGTCTCACTTTTCTATCCAGACATGTTGCTCAAACTTAATGAGTTTGGAAGTATTTTTTCTCATTAGACTCTCTGGCAGCTACCATATAACAGTATTCTACCTGTCTTTTAATTATTTGGTAGTTCTTTCAGAGTGAAGTCATCTGGGGATGAAGTTTCCTTGTGATTGAATTTTTAATAGCAGATTTAAATTATTTCATAGATACAGTACTTTTAAAATTGTTTTATGCTTTCCTGTTAGTGGCACTGTGTTTTGAGAAATTCCTTTTCTATTTCATAAAAACCATCAAGTTTGTTGGTAAATTTTTTTTTTTCATGAAAATCATCATTTTGAAAATGTGTGAAGCATCTGTTATAGGGCCTGCTTTTCCTTCTGATTTTGTTTAACTTATATTTTCTCATTTTTCCCCTCTGTTTTTAACTCTTCTCCCTAGGAATTTTCAGTCTGTGTTTTCAAAAACTAAATTTTATCACTTTTGCTATTCTATGTGATCTTTTTCTATCTCAATTATTTCTTACTGTCATTATTTTCTGCTTCTACTATTTTTATTTTGATTTTCCTTCATAACAGTTTAAAACAAACCATTAGTATAATTGCTCTTAACTCCTCACTGGCAATGAAAACATTCAGATTAAAAAAAAAAAAAAAAACTTGCTGATTTAGGATGATGTAACGGTAACCCACTCCAGTATTCTTGCCTAGAGAATCCCAGGGACGGGAGAGCCCAGTGGGCTGCTGTCTCTGGGGTCGTACAGAGGTGGACATGACTGAAGCGACTTAGCAGCAGCAGCAGCAGCAGTTAATCACTAAATATCACACTATTATAACGTTTCATTCACTGAGTTAAGTTCATGTTGAAAACAGAATGGGAAACACTGGAGATCTCTTCAAGAAAATTAGAGATACTAAGGGAACATTTCATGCAAAGATGGGCTCGATAAAGGACAGAAATGGTATGGACCTAACAGAAGCAGAAGATATTAATAAGAGATGGATACACTGGAATACACTGAAGAACTGTACAAAAAAGATATTCAAGACCAAGGTAATCACGATGGTATGATCACTCATCTAGAGCCAGATATCCTGGAATGTGAAGTCAAGTGGGCCTTAGAAAGCATCACTATGAACAAAGCTAGTGGAGGTGATGGCATTCCAGTGGAGCTATTTCAAATCCTAAAAGATGATGCTGTGAAAGTGCTGCACTCAATATGCCAGCAAATTTGGAAAACTCAGCAGTGGCCACAGGACTGGAAAAGGTCAGTTTTCATTCCCAAAGAAAGGCAATGCCAAAGAATCCTCAAACTACTACACAATTGCACTCATCTCACATGCTAGTAAAGTAATGCTCAAAATTCTCCAAGCCAGGCTTCAGCAATACATGAACTGTGAACTTCCAGATGTTCAAGCTGGTTCTAGAAAAGGCTGAGGAACCAGAGATCAAATTGCCAACATCCGTTGGATCATGGAAAAAGCAAGACAGTTCTAGAAAAACATCTATTTCTGCTTTGTTGAATATGCCAAAACCTATGACTGTGTGGATCACAACAAACTGTGGAAAATTCTGAAAGAAATGGGAATATCAGACCACCTGACCTGCCTCTTGAGAAATCTGTATGCAGGTCAGGAAGCAACAGTTAGAACAGGACATGGAACAACAGACTGATTCCAAATAGGAAAAGGGGTACGTCAAGGCTGTATACTGTCACCCTGCTTATTTAACTTCTATGTAGAGTACATCATGAGAAACGCTGGGCTGGAAGCACAAACTGGAATCAAGATTGCTGGGAGAAATATCAATAACCTCAGATATGCAGATGACACTATCATTTTGGCAGAAAGTGAAGAGGAGCTAAAAAGCCTCTTGATGAAACTGAAAGTGGAGAGTGAAAAAGTTGGCCTAAAGCTCAACATTCTGAAAACGCAGATCATGGCATCTGGTCCCATCACATCATGGGAAATAGATGGGGAAACAATGGAAACTGTCAGACTTTATTTTTGGGGGCTCCAAAATCACCGCAGATGGTGACTGCAGCCATGAAATTAAAAGACACTTACTCCTTGGAAGAAAAGTTATGACCAACTTAGATAGCATATTCAAAAGCAGAGACATCACTTTGCCCACAAAGGTCTGTCTAGTCAAGGCTGTGGTTTTTCCTGTGGTCATGTATGGATGTGAGAGTTGGACTGTGAAGAAGGCTGAGCACCGAAGAATTGATGCTTTTGAACTGTGGTGTTGGAGAAGACTCTTGAGAGTCCCTTGGACTGCAAGGAGATCCAACCAATCCATTCTGAAGGAGATCAGCCCTGGGATTTCTTTGGAAGGAATGATGCTAAAGCTGAAACTCCAGTACTTTGGCCACCTCATGCAGGGAGTTGACTCATTGGAAAAGATTGATGCTGGGAGGGATTGGGGTCAGAAGGAGAAGGGGACGACAGAAGATGAGATGGCTGGATGGCATCACTGACTCGATGGACCTGAGTCTGAGTGCAGTCCTGGAGTTGGTGATGGACAGGGAGGCCTGGCGTGCTGCGATTCATGGGGTCGCAAAGAGTCAGACAGGACTGAGTGACTGAACTGAACTGAACTTCTTTATTTTTTATTTTACTTAACTGACCGCTAGGATTTATTCTTCCAACTCTCATTTCACTTATGTGGTTTATGCCCCTTTGCTAGTGCATTTGTTACAAATGTATATCTATCATACTAAAACTGATCACTCAATAGGTAATGAATAAAAAGTATTCTTAACTCACAATTTATTTTTCTAATAATCTTTTATTCTTATCAGACATAGCCAACTTGAAGACAGAAGAAAGAATATGGTAAAGCAGGGTGGAGTATGAAATTTTTGATATGAAGATGTGTGAGAAAAATGTTTCTTTCTCAGGACTAATTTTTACATTATAATTTGAAAGACAGAAACTTATATAGATTTATTTCAAATTATTTTGAGATAAATGATACTTAAAATTTGATAGCTGAATTCCCTGCAGTTCTAGTGGTGAGTACTCTGTGGTCTCACTGTCAAGGTTCCGGGTTCAACACCTGGTCTGGTAACTAAAATCACACAAGGCATGAGGTATTGCCAAAGAAAAAAACACACTCACACACACACACACAAAAAAAAACCCATAAAATAAAAACAAACAAAAGAAATATCTTTGATAGGCTACAATTTTCTGATTTTGATTTTATGCAGAATTTGATATTGGCACTTTATGGACATAAAGTGCTTTACTTCATATGGTAATATAGACATATTAAGTGATACTTGCATAACTAAATTTGAATTGCTAATAGGCACTCATGATGTCAATTTATTGAATCCTACATTTTTTTCTCCAGGAACTCCACCCAATCAGTTTTATCCCAGTTACATTAACACTGTATCTTGGATCAAGCATGCTCATTTTTTCTGACTATTTATTTACTTGCTTGGTAATCAGCCAGTGATTAATAATCAAGAGCCTACTGTAAATTCATCTTTGTGCTAATGTAAAGCAAAAGATAGCACAGGAAATAAAATCCATTGCTTATCTCCCTGAACAACTATATTCCATATGAGAAGTCAAGAGAACTATAAATCAAGTTGTGGAGAACAAAACAAAGATGTTCATTATACAAGACAATTGTATAATTTTTACTCATATTAAAATTATATTCAGTTCATAAGCATATGGTGAGCATCCACTAGACACAAAGCTATAATAAATGTGTGAGGCTGCAATAAAAGAAAAAAAAAAAGGTCTGTGTATACCAAGCAAGAATACATTCATCGAAAGCTCAGTTGAAGTGGGAAACCAGATCTGAAATGATGAGAGATTTCACAGAGGAAGTAAGACTAGAACTGGACCCAGAAAAGGTAAAGAATTTGGATTTTAACAAGCAACACAAGGTGATTTCTAGCTGGCGCACAAACACAGAAGATTTGACATTTGAATAGGAAAATTTTTATGCTCCGTTGGAAAATAGGAGGTATTAGGTTTTTAAAAAGACTATCTCAGAGAAAATTTGAAAAGATTTTAAAGCTGTAGTAAGATATTTTAGATACTTTTAACTAATTTTAGGACAGTTTTAGATTTACAGGAAAAATAATTGACATAATACACAGTTCATTTATACCCTGCACACAGATTCCCTGTTATTAACAATTGATATTAGCATAGTACATTTGCTACAGTGATGAACCGATGTTAAACCACTGTAATTGTTAGACAGTCATTTAGACATTAGCAGCAATGAGATGACAGAGGTGAAAAAACAAACAAAAATAAGAAAGAGGGAAATAATTAAGATAAGCCCACATCTGGAGAACCTTCCTTGACAGTAACAGTAAAGAGATGATGGTGGCTAAAGACAAGAGGGGATCAGTCCTGTTAGGCCCCAACCATCTGGAGACCTTTACCTGTTCTCAATCAGAAACTATGGTCAGGCGGTGGGCAACTTATCCTGATAAAGAGGGAGCACCTGACACAAGAGAACTTCTCCCAGCTACCCATGCCGAGACTACAGAGGCATATAACCTCTAGTAACCCCAAACTCATTATGTGTACGTGCTTAGCCACTCAGTCGTATATGTCCGACTCCTTGTGACTCCAGGAACTGTAGCCTGCCAGCCTCCTCTGTCCAGGCAAGCATCCTGGAGTGGGCTGTCATGCCCTCCTCCAGGGCATCTTCCCAACCCAAGGATAGAACCCAGGTTTCCCACATTGCAGGCGGATTCTTTTCCTTCTGGGCCACCACATTATAATAAAATCTGCATGTGGTTTTGTCCTCCCTAGAGTGGGTGTTTCTTAATCACTCAAGGGTGAGGCATGTACAATAATGATAACTTGTTACAGAACTCAAGGCAGTCAATCAAATAGAGATAATCTGTCACTCACTCATCACACCTGACTCCTCCCCATGATACTCACCCAGTGTCTCCTGGCAGAACAACTTTTTATAAGCACTCTTAAGCCCATATAGGAATGCTGGTTTCATCTCACAGAAACAGCCCACTCTCCCTCTAAGAGTATATCTCTGCTTTAACAAACTTTGCTTTGTGCTTAAGCATGAAGCGATAGTTCACAAATTTTGCTTGCTATGGCAAGGTCTGAAGTTGCTGGCCTAGGTCTCCCACTGACCTTCTCAGTTGAAGCTCTGTGTCTGACCCAATGCATGCCAAGCCGGTAATGTAATTAACTAAACTCTCTATTTTATTAAACTTTTCTTAGTTATTACCATATATATATGTATATAAATATATATTTCTGTTCAAGATTCCATCCAGGATATTACATGATATTCATATGTTATTGCACATCTCCTTGGGCTTCCCTTGTGGCTCAGATGGTACAGAATTACATCTCCTTAGGCTCTTCCTGGAGATGACAGTTTGGCAGATTTTCCCTGTTTTTTATGATTCTGGAAGATTTAAGGAATTTTGGTATATTTTTAATATTCCAACTGGTCCTCAGTTGGAATTTAGCTGGGTTTTACCCCTCATAGGCAGGCTTGAGTTACAGATTTTAGGGAAGAAATCTATAAAGTCCCACTTTATCCCATCCTAACAAGGACACATACTATTAACTTGATTAATAGTATTAATGATCGTGATGTTGACCTTGATCACCTGGCTAGGTTAGGGTTTTCCAGGTTTTCTCATTGCTTGTACCCACCCCTCACTTTCCATATTGTCTTCTTAGGAGTAAAGTCACTACACACATCCCAAACTTGAGGAGTAGGAGTTCATCCTCCTCTTCCACGAAAGCTGTGTACACTCAACATATTTGCAATTCTACAACAAGGAAGATTTGTCTCTCATCCTCCATTTATTTATTAACTCAATTATTTCTTTACATCAGTATGGCCTCATTTATGGTGTGATATTTTGGTCACCTTGTTAGATAAAATTTCAGATTAAAATGATTACTTTCATAGAGCATCTCAGGTACACATTGATTCAAAACTGAAGCTGTTAAAGATATGCTTATTATTAAAATCTTGCTTCATTTTTCAGGAATTCTAACCATATTTCTCTGTGGAGTTAAGTAAGCTATCTGTTCCTAAATATTGATTAGTGGTTAGGCCAGTTGAAACCCTGCTGACTTTATTAGCCATTAGAGGAGAACATATAAAATTGTATCCCTTAACTGAGGGCTTCCCAGGTGGATCAGCGATAATGAATCAGCTGGCAACACAGGAGACATGGAGACATGGGTTCAATCCCTGGGTGGGGAAGATTCCCTGGAGAAGAAATAGCAACCTGCTTCAGTAATCTCGCCCAGAGAAGGGAAAGAGGAGCCTGGCAGGCTACTGTCCATGGGGTTGCAAAAGAGTCAGACATGACTGAACAACTAAACAGAATAGCTTAATTGTAGGTCTTTTATACCACAATAAGACTTATATGAACGTTTAGGCCTTAAAAAGATGGTTGAGATAGATGAGAAATGAGGACAGTTTTCTTTCCCTTGAAAAGGAATTCTCTCGGGCTATATCATTCCACATCCTCCAATCAGACAGGAGCATCTGCCTGTAACAGAGATAGAGGGAATTACTTGGCTGGCAAGGGAATTACAATATGGTTTAGGAATTGGGGTGCTTCTCATTTACCAAGTCTTCCCAAGAGCCTCTATTGTGATTCTCATGTTTCATTGGGTTTTGACCAATTTTCTGATTTTCATATGAGGGAACTAGACTGGTATATATGTACGTGTGTGGGTAGGTATGTGTTAGGATTGGGGTCGTTATGTGTGCTGTATGTATTTATGTATCTGTATCTCTCAAACTATTTACTTTCAGGACTATAGGCAGAATACAATGACCTAAATACAACTGTACTTGTTTAAATGTTAGACATATTTGGGATACACCCATCGATGACTGTTTTATCAGACTTCAAGAATTATTTTGGAAGGCCTTGAGGAAAACTCTAAAACAAATAACTAAGAGAAATGTACTGTGAAAGGAAGGAATTAAAAAGCATTAGCAAGTTGAGAAAGTGGTCTCTATGTTGAGAGAAGCTTTCTGAGATCAAAAAAAATGTAATTTCAGAGAGCTCTCAGGCAAACCTGAAGACATATACAAGATTTGCAATCAAGAGACTGATAGTCTGACTTCGATAATTCAATTTACCTAGATTATGAAATAAAAGGTATTTAACATATAGCTTCCTTTTCAATATCTGTATAGCAATTCTGGGCTTCTCTGATAGCTCAGTTGGTAAAGAATCTGCCTGCAATGTAGAAGACCCTGCTTCAATTCCTGAGTCAGAAAGATTTGCTGGAGAAGGGATAAGCTTCCCTGGTGGCTCAGCTGGTAACTAGCTTGCCTGCAGTGCAGGAGACCTGGGTTCAATCCCTGGGTTGGGAAGATACCCTGGAGAAGGGAAAGGGTACCCATTGCAGTATTCTGGCCTGGAGAATCCCATGAACTGTAATTTAATGGGCTTCCCAGGTGGCTTAGTGGTAAATAATCTGCCTGCCAATCAGGAAATGAGGTTTGATCCCTAGTAAGGAAAAATCCCCTGAAGAAGGAAGTGGTAATCCACTCCAGTATTTTGCCTGAAAAATCCCATGGATGGAGGAGCCTTGTGGGCTATAGCCTATAGGGTCACAAAAGACTCAGACACAACTTAACAACTAAATGACAACAATAAATTAATTTCATATTTTCCCCAGACTTCAGGAAAGTCTGAAGTTCCTCTGTGCTGTATAGAAAAAAGTGAAGAAATAGCAAAAGGATATAAACCTTGCTCAATATTAATTTCTCTGTGTCATCCAATGAGATGGATCAGCCTTCTATCAAGGGAGCCTTGTCCAATATATCCAGAAGAGGAATAGCTACATAATGAGTGAGCAGCGACTTATGTCAAAATTGGTACAGCAATGAGAAAAAAACAACATGGAGAAAGTAACAAAATGATGCATAAGAATGCAAAACTGACATTTAGCTCTGCTTCCACTTTAAATCATCACATATATTACTTCCCCCAGAAAGAAAGGAAAAAGAAGCATTTTTCTCACTTAGAGAAATAAACAATAACAACAACAACAAAACTGGGTCAAACTGAAATATGTCTCAAACCCAAACTAAATAGAACACATTTTTCTGACAAAATATCAAATCCATTTTGCTGTGAAGATGTTTGAGGAAATATTGCAACGTTTACTAACAGCATAATCATGAAAGAAAAGCTGGCATTTTTTTATGTCATGAAAAGGCAGCTAGAAATTCAGTATATTTGATAATTGTTTTTTTTTTTTTCTTTCTTTCCTTTTTTTCCCCCACAAGCCAATATTGAGGTCCAGCCTTGTTTTTAATTCCACTTATTTTCTTTCACTTGTCTATCTTTCTTTGGCAATCTCTGAGGAAAAGCTAGACAACTTTCATACTTATTTGAATTAAATCACTATCCTAAAATAGGGTCATGTATTGTCAATCAATATCTCCAAATGTTTATTTAAATGGGCTCAAAGGGAAAGTAAATGAAGCCCATGAATACACTGAAACAGCCAGGGTTAAAAATGTGGTTAACACTCATAAAAAGTAAGTCTATAAATCCCTGGTTTAGTGTGGTTGCTATAGACAAATCTGAATTTATACAGGGTTTCATGAGCTCAACAGTTTGGTGCTTCCCTCAGCTCCATGTAACTTACATTTCAGATATATTGTTTTCTGTATATTGAGACTAAATATATACAGATGATCCCAAACAACACAATAAGGGTTTGAATTGCATTGGTCTACTTGTAGGCAAATTTTTTTCAATAAATTATACAATCTGCTAAACGACTGAATATGTTGATCTAGAATCTTGAGCAGATTTTCATCTCCGCAGGAGTTGGGGCCCAACACCTGCATTGTTTAAATGTCTATATCATTTCAAATAATAGTATCACTAATGTAATTTAGATTGAGGTTAAGACTAGGCAGTTAAGTTGTAAGTCCATTAGACTGAAATAATCACTCAGCACAATCTTCTATTTTGATAATGAATATAAAAAACAGGTAATATAAAAAAGCAGTTGACAGCTTTTCAAAAATCTGAATGACCAATATTCTTAGTTTTTATATAATGAATCTTAGCCTGCCAAAGTAAATGGAAAAAGAGCAGCAGCAACAAGTCTATAGACATGCATTTTCTAGTTGAAAGCACCATAATTCGCAAAGGCATTCATCATAAGAGTAGTAAGGTTGTAGAGATGATATTTTCCTCTGGACATCCTAAAAGATTTGGGGATTCTAGCCCATTTAATCACCAGAAGAAAAATAAAATCTTCTAGAATTAATAGCTTGGAGATAATTCTAGTTGAAACAGGAAGCCAATATAAATCTGCCAAGATGGGACAAATATGATGTTTCTTCACAGTGAAAGTTAAATTATGATCCAACAAGTTCTAGACATGCTGTAATTTGGAGATAGCCTTATCAAAAAAGCCATAAAACCAAATAGTCAAGTAATCAGTTGCTATAGAAACTATAATACAAAATAAATAAATGAGACCTTCAAAAAAGCAAGATATAAAAACATGCAAAAGTATTGGATAATTCATAAGGTATTAAATTCACATAAATTAAAAAAACTAGTGGAAGTATGAATGCTTGCTTTCTTCTTTTCTAAGTCTCAGGTGTTTAAAAGCTTAGATACACATGTTAAAAAGGCAGGGAAAATAATTGTCTTGTTTGCAAGATGGAGAATTCCATTCAAGAGTATAACAAAAGATGACTTTTATGTGCATATGAGTTATGAATTTGAATATTAAATATTAGTATTAATAATATGAAACCATCCAAGCACACATAATTTTAAGAAATCAGATTTTCATAAAAGAATCTTTTTTTTTTCCTGTCATTTTATTCTACTCTCTCTTTGCTTCCCTCTTTGTCTCTTTATCTGTGTTGTCTTCATTTTTATTTAGAACTCATCATTTTTAAAATGTTTTTTAAAAATGTATTCCACTACAATAAACTGTGGGAAATTCTGAAAGAGATGGAAATACCAGACCACTTGACTTGCCTCTTGAGAAACCTATATGCAGGTCAGAAAACAACAGTTAGAACTGGACATGGAACAAGAAACTGGTTCCAAATAGGAGGAGGAGCATGTCAAGGCTGTATATTGTCACCCTGCTTATTTAACTTCTATGCAGAGTACATCATGAGAAACTCTGGGCTGGAAGAAGCACAAGCTGTAATCAAGACTGCCGGGAGAAATATCATTAACCTCAGATATGCAGATGATACCACCCTTATGGCACAAAGTGAAGAGGAACTAAAACGCCTTTTGATGAAAGTGAAAGAAGAGAGTGAAAAAGTTGGCTTAAAGCTCAACATTCAGAAAACGCAGATCATGGCATCTGGTCCCATCACTTCATGGCAGATAGATGGGGAAACAGTGGAAACAGTGTCAGACTTTATTTTTTGGGCTCCAAAATCACTGCAGATGGTGACTTCAGCCATGAAATTAAAAGATGCTTACTCCTTGGAAGAAAACCAACTTAGATAGCATATTCAAAAGCAGAGATATTACTTAGCCAACAAAGGTCCATCTAGTCAAGGCTATGGTTTTTCCTGTGGTCATGTATGGATGTGAGAGTTGGACTGTGAAGAAAGCTGAGCACCGAAGAATTGATGCTTTTGAACTGTGGTGTTGGAGAAGAGTCTTGAGAGTTCCTTGGACTGCAAGGAGAAACAACTAGTCCATCCTAAAGGAGATCAGTCCTGGGTGTTCATTGGAAGGACTGATGTTGAAGCTGAAACTCCAGTACTTTGGCCACCTCATGCAGAGTTGACTCATTGGAAAAGACCCTGATGCTGGGAGAGATTGGGGCAGGAGGAGAAGGGGTCAAAAGAGAATGAAATGGCTGGATGGCATCACCGACTCAATGGACATGAGTTGGAGAGCACTTTGGGAGTTGGTGATGGACAGGGATGCCTGGGGTGCTGTGATTCATGGGGTCGCAAATAGTCGGACATGACTGAGTGACTGAACTGAACTGAAGGTAGTTCTGGTCTTCCCAGGTAGCTCAGCTGATAAAGAAACTGCCTGCAATGCAGCAGACCCCCGTTCGAGTCCTGGGTTGGGAAGATCCCTTGGAGAAGGGATAGGCTACCCACTCCAATATTCTTGGGCTTCCCTAGTGAATCAGACAGTAAAGAATTTGCCTGTAATGGAGGAGACCTGGGTTCAATCCCTAGGTTAGGAAGATCCCCTGGAGGAGGTCATGGCAACCCACTCCAGTTTTCTTGCCTGGAGAATTCCATGGACAGAGGAGCCTGGTGGGCTATAGTCCATGGGATTGCAAAGAGTCAGACACAACAAAGCATAGCACAAGGTAATTCTATTTTTAAGTTTTTGAGGAACCTCTATACTGTTTTCCATAGAGCTTACATCAACATCAATTCCTAATGACAGTGTGCCAGGGTTTCAGTTTCTCCACATCTTTGCCAACACTTACTGCCTTTGTTTTTTTAATGATAACCATCCTGACAGGTATGAGATGATATCTCTTTGTCATTTTTTTTGCATTTCCCAGATGATTAGTGATATTTAGCATTTTTCCATATACTTGTTGGTTATCTGTATGACTTTTTCAGAGAAATGACTCTGCAAGTCCTTAGCCCATTGTAAAATCAGGTTATTAGTTTTAGCTATTGAGTTGAAGTTCCTTATATATTCTGCAGATTTTCCTCTTACTAGATATATGCTTTGCAATTTCTCATGCCAATAGGTGTATTTTCACCCTACTGATTGTTTCCTTTGCTGTGAAGAAATTTGCTGCTTGACGTATTCTCACTTGCCTATTTTTGCTTTTTTTTGTCCTTATTTTTCATGTCATTTTCATTAAATCATTTCAGAGACCAATTTGCAAAAGAACTGACTTCCCATGTTTGCTACAGCACTATTTAAAATAGTGAAAAATTAATTCCAAACATGAAATAATTAATTCTAAATTATGAAAACTACCTAAAATATGGTATATACATACAATGGAATACTATTCAGCCTTAAAAAAGAAGAACCTTGGCAATGTGTGACAACGTGAATGCATTTTGAGACATCATGCTAGGTGAAATAAGCCAGTGACAGAAAGACAAATATTGCATTATTTCAGTTATGTAAGTTCTCTAAATTAGCCAAATTCATAGACTCAATGAGTAGAAAGCTGGTTGCCAGGGACTAGGAGAGGGAGAACTGGAGAATTACTTACCAACAGGCATAACATTTCAATTAAGCAAAATGAATTCCTGAGGGTAACTCTCATGTTAAATGTTCTTGCCACAACAAAAATAATACAAGTAAACGAAAGTAAATTATCAAGCATTTGCTCTAAGTAATTTGACTGTAGAAAAACACATTTAAGATAAATTAAGTAGCTAAAATGGCATCATATTTTGACACTGTATTTTCATTGAGACCCAAAAGAACTAAAAATCTCAGGAAAAAAAAAGAAATTGTACCTTAAGCAGCTTTTTATTCCATATGTACAGAGGCTGTAAGTAGCTTCAGTCATGTCCCACTCTTTGCAACCCAATGGACCGTAACCCACCAGGCTCCTCTGTCCATGGGATTCTCCAGGCAAGAATACTGGAGTGGGTTGCTGTTTCCACCTCCAGGGGCTCTTGTGGACCCAGGGATCGAACTCATGTCTCTTATGTCTCCCTTGTTGGCAGGCGGATTCTTCACCACTAGCCAACTGGGAAGCTCATATGTACAGAATATTAGAAAACTCATATACTTCAAGATAAACAAAAAAGCAAGCAAATAATTTTAGTTACCGTGCACCATGCTATCTATATTGTATCTATTAAAACAAAGCCCTCCCCGACCCTTGCTGCTGATGCTAAGTCACTTCACTCATGTCCGACTCTGCATGACCCCATAGACAGCAGCCCATCAGCAGCCTTTCCCCCCGTCCCTGGGATTCTCCAGGCAAGAACACTGGAGTGGGTTTCCATTTCCTTCTCCAATGCATGAAAGTGAAAGTGAAGTAGCTCAGTTTTATCTGACTCTTGTAACCCCATGGACTGTAGCCTACCAGGCTTCTCTGTCCATGTGATTTTCCAGGCAAGAGTGCTGGAGTGGGTGCCATTGTTTTCTCTGCCCCGATCCTTGAATCAGGATTAATCTCTTCAAGAATGAGGAAGAAAAGACTTAATATGAAGTGCGAGATCAGAATGAGAGACAGGTGGAGAGACAGAGAGTGGAGAGAGAGAGACAGAGAGAGACAGAAACAGAAAGAGATTGACTGATGTTACAGGACATGTAAAGATCTATAATTTTTCCATCACATGCAAGTACTCATGGTTTTACTGTTCTTTCATTCTGTTCATATTCTTAAAATTACATGTTTATTCTTAAACATACAAATGTAAACTGTTTTGTGCCAAACCCAGCTAAGCACCCTCATAAAATCCATCCTTTTCTTACTCCTTATTACTAGAATATCATGTTTTGGGGGAAAGCAGCAAAGAGCCCAGATTAATGATTTTGCAGGCTTCCATAAAACAATGAAAGGAGGTGCAACATACTGTGACAAATAGAGGTAAGTGGAAGTCTACTGCTGGAGTTTCCAGACAATCTGATTTCTGGTAATTTGGGCTCTTTGCTTACCTCAATCACCGCCCCCTCTGCCCCTCAGAAGCCTGCTGCTCCAAGAAACATGATATTCTAGTAATAAGGAGGTTAAAAATAAAATGGTGGATTTTATGAAGTTACTTAGCTGGGTTGCCACAAAATATACTCGTTAAGTTTAAGAATATGAACAGAATGAAAAACAATAAGTGAAACCATAAATACTTGCATGTGATTGAAAAACTTATATATCTTTACAATTCTTGTTATATTAGTCAATCTCTATGTTTCTCTATCTCAGCTCGCATGAGCATTTTGTCTTTCTTTATTCTTCTAAACTCTTTTGGTTTGTAGTGTCTTTGCAATGTTGGAGATTCCAGGCTATATTTTGAATATGAAGAGAATGTAGTGTAACTTCCATGGAAGGTAGGTAAAATAGAAAGATAAAATGCACCCATGTGTTGATGGCATCATCAAGCTACATTGTCAGTCCTGGATTGCTCATTAGATACTGGGGCATTGTTGGGCCAGGTGAGATAAAGAAATCCTTTTGATAAATAAGTTACCTATGGCAAACATTTGATATTGGTGTTCTGGGGCCTTAAATGTTCTACTCTTTACCTAGGCTTAGTAACATTAAAGAAAAAAAAAATCTTTTTGATCTTCTCATCTCATTCTAGGATGGGCATTTTTCTATCTTCCTTAAATGACATCTGTAGCATCAGAATAAATCAGTATTTGTCCTTCTATTTTTAAGACCCTGTCCCTCACTACTTCAAGATTTTCTCTAATTCTAACAGAGCCCAACAGAAAGAGAGTGGTTAAAACACACATTAACACATAAATAAGCTCATTCTTTGGATGGTTAATTTTCTTTTGGAAAGTTTGCCACCATATATAAAGTGTTTTTAAAAATCTGATGGAAGTACTCAGTTGGAGCATCCCAGATAGACTCAAACCAAAAAGTATAATGGATTCAAGTACTTTTAACTCAATCTGCATCTCACATTTGAATCATTTTTGCTCACTTGCAGTACTTTTTGATAAGAAAAGATCATGGCAAGTAATGCATTTACATTGACACATGCTTACCTTAACTATCTTTGTTTCATTATGTTTTATTTACTAATGAAAAATTTTAGATGTAAGTGAACTGGAAATAAACTGAAATGTGTTAGCCTTGAAAAGTGAAAGTTAAAGTGTTAGGGAGAGGCAAGAATTCTGGAGTGGAGAGTCATTTCCTTCTCCAGAGGATCTTCATGACTCAGGGACCAAACCTGGGTCTCCTACATTGCAGGTGGTTTCTTTCCCAACTGAGCCACCAGGGAAGCCCTAAATGAGTGAAATTAAGTCTCCAAAGATATACAGACAGAATTGAAATTCCTGAAATTTTGGAAGTTATTTCAAGAGAAAATTAAGAAAATCAGATATTATTATAAATACCAACTTTAGGTATTATTCTTGTATTCTTGTGGCATTTGGACACTCTGAAATTCTAAGAAGACTTTCTTTGATCTCCATGTTCCTTAGAGGGATATGTTATTTAAAAGACTGACATTAGAAATTAAAAAGTAAAAACTGAAGAAAAAAATGAATAAATAAAAAGGACTTCTTTTTTAAAAGAAATTTTATCACCAGACACTACACTTTTAAGGAAGAGAAACAATAGTCATACTCAAGGGATTCCATAGTAGAAAAATTATACATAAAGTGCCTTTAGGACAGAATGTGACATGGACTATATATAGCATGACCATTCTGATTAAGTTTATACCACTGCAAGTCTTTTCATATTATTTATAAAACCAATTACATGCTGATTCAGAAATCACATTTCACAGCTTGCCTTGTCAGATTACTGCATGATTAAGACTGGCCATCATTCTTTCTTTCTTCCTAATCAAATGGTCCAGCCATTTCCCAAGGTCAAATGAGTGAAAAAATGAAGGTCACTGTCCTGGCAGTGCTCTACTTCATTCTTTTGTCACAACTCTTCTTTTCCACTTAGGCAACCATGACCTTCATTCTGTTCTTTCCTGCTGATTCTTACTTTATTCCTGCCCTCGCCACCCACAGATGCTGCTATGAAAATTTGCTAACTCTTTATGGAACAGTTTCCAAGTGTCAGGTCTAACAAAATATGCTTTGTCAAGAACTCCTCACAAACATAGCATCTACACTGCTGAGAACTTTCTTTGACAGAACAAATGACAGGGTCTGGACTCAGACTGTGTAGATTCAAATTTATGTTTCACTTTGTGGGATTTTGGTCAAGTTCTTACATTTTTGTTGAGGATATGAGTACTGCTTACCTCATAGGACTGTAAGAAATTAAATAATATATTAATACATAAAACTAGAACAATGGGTCTTGTACACTAATCATATTATTTTGCCAATCATAGTAAGACTATTACAGTATAATAGAGGAGGAGTCAGATACCTTGATAATACTAATGTTACTATTATTTTTAAACAAATTCATATGAGAGGAGTTCACCTCTACATTTAAATTGTGTGGCAGTTTCTGTGTTTGAAATTGTGGATATGCAAAACTGAATATAAAATAAATGTGTGACCACAAAACCTCACACTATCAACTGTGACTTGTAGGAGCAAGAGGTTTTAACTGTATCCTCTTAGGTTTCAATACCAGTTCTTCCTTCTGAGACTGGGTGATTAATATGTAACTTTATGTCTGAGAGCTGCTATTTCATTAAACTGAGGAAAATATCACTTACCTTCTATGTTGTGACATATGATAAGGTGAAGGTGAAGTCTCTCAGTCGTGTCCGACTCTTTGCGACCCCATGGACTGTAACCTACTAGGCTTCTCCGGCCATGGGATTCTCCAGGCAAGAATACTGGAGTAGATTGCCATTTCTTTCTCCAGGGGATCTTCCCAACCCAGGGATCGAACCTGGGTCTCCCACATTGGAGGTAGACGCTTTAACCTCTGAGCCACCAGGGAAGCCCAAAGAACCCTGTAAATAGTGTATGCTAGTATTATGCTCTTAGTGACTTGCTGTATTGTTATTTTCTGGCCTTTTGCTCCCTTTGCCAAATCCTTAAGATATGTGGTGGGTAAATATTATATATATATATATATATATATATATATATATATATATATATACACATATATATATATATAATATTACAATTGATAACATTGTGTACACCCCTCTAAATGATCCTTTTAAAATATTTTCCTTTTATTTCATAAAATGGAAAACATGTCTAGATTCATTCCATGGTATTTTAATTAAGAAAATAATTTTACTTAAAACACAAATTTTGATTACACACTTAACATAGGGGAAGGATATTAAAATGTAATACATACAAATTGACTATGTGGCAGGCATTTTAAACCCACTATCTCATTTTAATTATTAGACAAATATTTACAAAGATCTTAGGAGTTGGTAATACCAAAATGCGTTTTTTTTCAATACTTTTAATTAACATGAGATTAATGAATGCAGTTTTATAGGAACATCCCTTGATTACTTTAGTGTGTTGTGCTGTATTCTGATTTGTTTATACACTATTCTGAAGTATTGCAAAGAAGATATGCAGAGATGATTATCCCTTTAAGAAAAACAACCTAATGAGAGAACTCAGAGATTATAACAGTAAAAAATTTAATAAAATGTAGTCACTACTCAGTCTTGCCCCCTCTGTAGGGTAGTAGACATTACAGAAAACCTATTAGGGAACATTTTCACCACTGAAGAGGTATATATTTGTTGACAGAGGTAATAAATTAGGAACATGTGAGAGAATTTCAATGGAAATGAAGCAGCAAGCTTACATATACTAAGTCCTTGAATCATTTCTCAAAAGACATATAATCCATACAATTATTGTCTACTTTGTTCTAGAGCAAGGCAAAAATGCACTATTCACTAAACTATCTTTGATAATATAAGGGAAGATTAATTTCATCTTTTTCCCTTTTCATATGAATAGTCATTCTCCAAGAGAATGCCTGGTTTAACAGTGTTAAAAAAAATCCAAATTTATGTGTACCATATGCTTCCTTGAATCTGCTTTATGGCAAAGGCTAAAAATTATTGCAGCAAAGTAGCGATTTGTGATCAAAGGATACAGCCTCAGCTAGTTCACAGAAAGGGCTGTGTCTGCTCTGGACTAGAACTGAGTGAGTTCAGTCACTTGAAGTCACAGAAATTAGAACTGCCATCCCACGACATTGAAAAGGGCTGTTTCTACCTGTCGCACGGATTCTGCAATTTTGTGCCTTAATTCTGCCACCTGCTGGTATGATAAAGAACTGAAAAGAGTTTAGATTTCAATGTGAGTTTTGCAGAAAACATCAAAGTGTTTCAAATTACTTTGATAAAGTAGCTCATGTTTTGTCAGCAAAGTTAACGAGTTTTCTTAGATTTTATGATTTTTAAATAGTTATATAAATATATTTAGTGGAGGAAGATAAAGATTGTGTTTTATGTCAATGATTTCCTTTTTCCATAATTGCTTTAAGGACTTGATGTTAAAAGATTTTCATTTCTTCATATGCAACGTATCAAGTAATTTTATAGGAAATTCAGGTAACAAATACATATGGCTTGCAAAACTAACAATTAAAGAAATAGTTTGTAAATTTCCTTGGTCTTGCCAGTTTCTTGGCTTCTCGTGTCTTCTATGATAATGTGGGCCAAGGAGTGTAGCCACAATACAGTCACATGAGAAGAAGCTATTGTGTTGTTGCTGTACAATAATCATACAGAAGAGGAGCTAAATCTGTACTGAGAGAAATTATAGGGGCACTGTGTAATTATGGTTTGCAAGGAAACCTATATGATTATAATTTGAGGAATTTAAAGAAATTGCTTTCTTCACATTTGAGGACAAAATCTTTGTCTCATGAAAACTGATTCTTTTTCCTTTTCAGGAGAGCAAAGACAATTATATACTCAGAAACATAATTAGTACAATACTGATTAACAGCAAAAGGCATTTTAAAAGACCACTTATTAGTCATGCAGCTTTTTCATTATGTCAAGAGAATATCTTCAGAAAAGGCAAAAGAATTAAAAATTCAAGGGATTAAAATATGTATTCAGCGTAGCTTGTGCCTTTGTTTTTAGCATTTTATCCAAATTAAAATTCTTCATGCTGATAAAATCGAAGTTAGATATATTTGTAAAGGCGGTCATATTTTCTCAGGCAGTTTTGCAAAAGTGAAGCCTGAGGCGATGGCTTCTTTGATAGTACTCTGTTAAGCAGCCAGCAGCCCGAGGAATAAAGATGGTGACTCAATTTAAATGTTACTTATAGGTCACAAAACTTTGAAAAGGAAATAGTACATTTCAGTTAATCGTCCAGATATTTGTAAATAAATGACTATGTGGCATTGTCCAGAGGAAGTATCTGAGTATCTGATTGTCATTTGTAGTTAGGGTGATAAAAGGGAAGATTCTTAGGCAAACCAACAAATTAATGGTCACAAGTTTTTGTTTGTAAATATGTTTTTAATGCATTGTAGCAGAAATAAGCATTTAAATTAAAGATGGAAACGAAATGTCAACTTACTTTTAAATTGTTTAAGTATGACATTGAAAAACCATAAATATATTATGGTGTGACATAATAGTTACCAGTAAGATTGCTAATATATTTTCTTCTATTTTATGTTTTTTCATTTTTTTATCATAGCTGCATAAATATTGAATTTTAGACCTTGAATAGCCTACTCATATAACTGTTTTGTGGCTGCCAACAATTTTTTTCTCTCTTTTATTTTAGTTTACTGTGCTCACAGTCTAATGCTAATGACTCTGAGAGCCCCAGCATGATCACTACTCTCAATTATTGATAGACATGTGACTAGTAATGGACTTCAGGTGATTTTCAAAAGTATTATGTGCATTACATATCCCTCCATGTTTGTACCAAGGCAATCAAGGCTTGTGTCCAGGGAGCTTGGGTCTTGTCTAATGGTTCTTTCTTTATTGCTGTCCAAGATATTAGCCTGATCTCCTTTGGTGTTTAAAATAGTGACAAGCAGTGTGTGACAGCATCATTATCTTTTTATCTCTAGAACTCAGAAGAGCTTTTCTTTAAATTTTGGAAATTGTGTGTTACATAAATAGTCAAGATATGTTGCTGTTATTCTTTCAAATATTATTTTAGCTTTCACACTTATTTTTCCCCCCAAGCAAATAATAGTTGTAACACAAATACTTTATAAGGTAATTGAACTCATGATCAGAGTGAGATTCACAAGAATCAGCAGGTCAATGCCTGCTGTAAACCATCAGGTGCAGAGCTAGGAAGAATTTGCAAATATTTTATTAAATCTTTATCCCATTATTTCTTTGTAAACAGTTGTTCACTCTTCTTTCAGTAATTTAAGTGGAATTAGCATTCTGGTTAGTCCCTCTGCAAAAACAAATAGAAGCCAACTGAGAATACTGGAGTTCATTTCAGCTCCCCTGCCACAGTCATTCCTCGATTTATATTTTTGACAAATTGTTCTCATTTCCCAAGGTCTCTGAAGGCTGCAGCTTGTGGCGTATATTTCTGGTCCTCTTGCATATTTGGAAAAGAATCCAAACTCATCTCTGTAGTTCTATATCTAATGCTGGATTTCTTTTGCTTTCCAATCTCCACTCAGATCTTTAGCAAACAAACTCATCTGGCTCTAGCGGGCTTCCCAGGTGGCACTAGTGGGAAAGAACCCGCCAGCCAATTCAGGAGGCTTAAGAGACACAGGTTACATCCTCACTGAAGTGATTTAGAACAGCACAGCACATCTGGCGCTAACAAAACTTACTTTCCTTTAAACACTACTCTATGAAAGCATTTCAGAAATATTGGGAAGCCTGAGGCTAGTTATTTTACATTTATTGTTGTTGACCCTCCAAGTCGTGTCCAACTCTTTGTGACCCTATGTACTGTAGCCCACCAGGCTCCTCTGTCCATGGAATTCTCTAGGCAAGTATAGTGGAATGGGTTTCCATTCCCTTCTCTAGGGGATCTTCCTGACTCAGGGATCAAACCTGTGCTTTTGAGTTTCCTGTGTTAGCAGGTGGATTCTTTATCACTGAGCCACCTGGGAAAACAACCTTGTGTATATTACTGGCAAAACAACAGCAACAATAATAAAAAAAAATACCTGCCTAATATCTGCTTTCTCAATCCAAATTAATGGATGACTCTTTAGAATAAACTATCTGCTTTAGTAGGGCTTCCCTGGTGGTTCAGGTGATAAGGAATCAGCCTGCAATGCAGGAGACCTGGGTTCAGTCCTTGAGTAAGGAAGGCTCTCTGGCAGATGAAATGGTAACTCAGTATTTTTGCCTTGAAAATTCCATGGACAGAGGAGCCTGGAGGGCTACAATCCATGGGGTCACAAAGAGTCAGACATGACTGAGTGACTAACAGACACACACACATACACACACCTGCTTTAGTATGTTTGTTGATACCCCATTTAGCTCTGAGAATTCTTAAACTACTCCCTTCCATGAAAACTTTGCTTATAGCTCTATCTTTAGGCTCTTTTATTCTGCTGTACTCACTAGGAAATATTAGATACCTTTGCTATGATTTAAGAAATTCTTGTATAATACCTTTGCCATTTTTATTAAAAATCTTACTGTCTCCCTGAGATAGTATCTCAGGGAGTGTTCTCTATATAAATTAACGGGGGAAGAGAACACTTGAGCCTGGTTTACTCTAGTGGTTTACTTTGCTTTGCAAGAGAAATGGCCAGAAATGGCCAGATGTGCAATAATATGTTGATTTATGGGCTTAGCAGTGTCAGGGACTTATACTGAAGATAACTGGAGAGCTGGTAACAAAGAAATCTGGGGAAGAGGTGTGTGCGATGACTGAACAGGAAAAACAAAAACCCATGAAGCTGTGAATATATGCATGTCCTCTGTGAATGCTCAGCAAACCACAAGAAACTCAGCAGAGAAGAATTTTAATAATAAAGTGGCTAAGTCAGCCTCATTTTTGGGGTACCAGTCAGCTTCTTTCCCCAGTCATCTCTGTGGTTTCCCAACTGGCTTGTAACACAAAGGAGCCATGGTGGCAGGAAGGGACCCAGCCATGTGGACTTCCACTCACCAAGGCCAGTTGATGAATACTTAATTTGTCAGCAGTAAAGACCAATTCTGAGCTCCACCTGAAGGCAGGTTGGGTATATTTGACTGCTTCCATTATGGAAGGAGCAGCATTTTGTACTTACTAATATAGATTTGTCTGCCCTGTTGGCAAGAGATCTAAATTATCCCCATGTATGTACTGATTTCTAGTAAGATAGCTCTCCCACTTCAAAAGTGTCATGGAAATTTTGGCTCTTTGTGTATCAGTATATGTAACAGAACCAGTTAATTAAAGGCTGTGAGGAAGCTGGACTATCGATAAAGCCAAGATTTCTTTAATCTGTTCAGGATTTTATGCATATCTCTGAAATCCACCCATTAAAAGAAAATTCCACTTATCTAATATGTCAGTAGTTTTAAGTGGCAACTTTCAAGGGAGAAATGATGAAAATAAAAACTAGCTCAAAAACTGAAGTTGTGGTCAATTAATATTTCATAATGAATATTTCATTTATTTTATATATTAAATGGAAATTAAGGAGAAATATCTAACTTATTTAGTCCTTTCTGGTGCCTACATACAGAATTATATCAGGAGAAGTTGTATGAAGAGTGAATAAAATAAAGCAACTATCTTTTATGGATTTTCATTAAAAATATAATTATAAAATTATCTACTTTATACTGTGTATGAATACAGGGGATTGCTTTAATCCTCATCCATTTAATTCAAGTTTACCTTTATTGTATTTATTAAAAAGTGATATAAGGTAACATATATTTGTAAGGGGAAATACATACATAATCTGACATGTTCATCAAACTCTAGGACTTTACTCTTATAAATTCCTTACAAAAAATATTTGAGGTTAAAATTCTCAGTACCATGTAAAATAATAATCCTGAATTATACAAAATTTAGTCAAGTTTTATACAAGCATGTTAGTGACATATCTGTGATTCTAACTCACGTCTCTTTATCACTACTGTACTTTCCATTTTAGCATCTGTGTGACTAGAATTATTACTATATTTGAAATAACTGCCTTTTAAGTATTTATATCTACAAATAGCAGTAGCATATTATTTTTACATTTGTAGCAAAATATTTTTGTATGCTACTGGCTCCTCAATAATGTATTTTTCTCTATAATCCTAATTTTTCTGATGAAATAATAAACTACCATTCTGAGATTTCAGATCCAATTTTTAAAATGTACATGTAAGCAGTATTTCCATTTAACCATATATTGGCATATATTTATTTACACCTTTGACAATAAAATCTAATGAAATTTATCATTCACATACTTACATCTGTGGGCCAGAGGAAGCACAAGCTGGAATAAAGATTGACAGGAGAAATATCAATAATCTCAGATATGCAGATGACACAACCCTTATGGCAGAAAGTGAAGAAGAACTTAAAGAGCCTCTTGATGAAAGTGAAAGAGAGTCAAAAAGTTGGCTTAAAACTCAAAATTCAGAAAACGAAGATCATAGCATCTGGTCTCATCACTCCATGGCAAATAGATGGGGAAAGAGTGGAAACAGTGGCTGACTTTATTTTTCTGGGCTCCAAAATCACTGCAGATAGTGACTGCAGCCATGAAATTAAAAGAAGACGCTCACTCCCTGGAAGGAAAGTTTTGACCAATCTAGACAGCATATTAAAAAGCAGAGACATTACTTTGACAACAAAGGTCCATCTAGTCAACGCTATGGTTTTTCCAGTGGTCATGTATGGATGTGAGAGTTGGACTGTGAAGAAAGCTGAGCACCAAAGAATTGATGCTTTTGAACTGTGGTGCTGGAGAAGACTCTTGAGAGTCCCTTGGACTTCAAAGAGATCTAACCAGTCCATCCTAAAGGAAATCAGTCCTGGGTGTTCACTGGAGGGACTGATGTTGAAGCTGAAACTCCAATACGTTGGCCACATGATGTGACTAGCTGACTCATTTGAAAAGACCCCAATGCTGGGAAAGATTGAGGGCAGGCAGAGAGGGGAAGACAGAGGATGAGACGGTTGGATGGCATCACCAACTCAATGGACATGGGTTTGTGTGGACTCCAAGAGTTGGTGATGGACAGGGAGGCCTGGCGTGCTGCGATTCATGGGGTTGCAAGGAGTCAGACACGACTGAACAACTGAACTGATCTGAACTGATACTTTCATATTGTTGAAAAGTTCAGTTCAATTGCTCAGTTGTGTCCAACTATTTTCAACCCCATGGATTGTAGCACGCCAGGCTTCCCTGTCTATCACTAAATACCAGAGCTTCCTCAAGCTGATATCCATCAAGTCAGTGATGACATCCAATTATCTTATCCTCTGTCCTTCCCTTCTTCTCTCACCTCCAATCCTTCCCAGAATCAAGGTCTTTTCCAATGAGTAGATCCAGTCCTTCCAATGAATATTCAGAACTGATTTCCTTTAGGATGGACTGTGATCTCCTTTCAGTCCAAGGGACACTTAAGAGTCTTCTCCAGCAACACAGTTCAAAAGCATCAATTCTTCAGCACTTAGCTGTCTTTATAGTCCAACTCTCACATCCATACACGACTACTGAAAAAAACCATAGCTTTGACTAGATTGACATTTGTTGTCAAAGTAATGTCTCTGCTTTTTAATATGCTGTCTAGGTTGGTCATAGTTTTCTCCCAAAGAGCAAGTACCTTTTAATTTCATGGCTGCAGTCACCATCTTCATTGATTTTGGAGCCCCCAAAGTAAACTGTCACTGTTTCCTTACTTCCCCGTTTATTTGCCGTGAAATGATGGGACTGGATGCCATGATCTTAGTTTTCTAAATGTTGAGCTTTAAACCAACTTTTTGACTCTCCTCTTTCACTTTCATCGAGAGGCTCTTTAGTTCTTCTTCACTTTCTGCTATAAGGGTGGTGTCATCTGCATATCTGACATTGTTGACATTTCCCCAATCGTGATTCAAAGGCAATCGTGATTTCAGCTTGCATTTCACCCAGCCCTGCATTTCTCATGATGTACTCTGCATATGAGTTAAATAAGCAGGGTGATAATATAATACCCTTGACATGCTCCTTTCCCAACTTGGAACCAGTCCATTGTTCCATGTCCAGTTCTAACTGTTGCTTCTTGACTTGCATACAAATTTCTCAAGAGGCAAGTCAGGTGGTCTGCTTTTCCCATCTCTTGAAGGGTTTTCCACAGTTTGTTATGATCCACACAGTCAAAGTCCTTGGCACAATAAATAAAGCAAAAGTAGATGTTTTTCTGGAAGTCTCGAGCTTTTTCAATGATACAACAGATGTTGGCAATCTGATCTGTTTCCTCTACCTTTTTAAATCCAACTTGAACATCTGAAAGTTCACAGTTTACATACTGTTGAAGCCTGGATTCGAGAATTTTGAGCATTACTTTGCTAGAGTTTGAGATGTATGCGATAGTTCAGTAGTTTGAGCATTCTTTGGCATTGCCTTTCTTTGAGATTGGAATGAAAACTGACCTTTTCCAGTCCTGTGGCCACTGCTGAGTTTTCCAAATTTGCTGGAATATTGAGTGCAGCACTTTCAAAGCATCATCTTTCAGGATTTGAAATAGTTTCACTGGAATTCCATCACCTCCACTAGTTTTGTTCGTAGTGATGCTTTCCAGGGCCCACTTGACTTCACATTCCAGGATGCCTGACTCTAGTTGAGTGATCACACCATTGTGAGTATCTGAGTATCTGGAGATCTTTTTGAAAAGTTACTTTGCCACTATTTAAAAAATATACATATATATATTTGGAGAGGGCAATGGCAACCCACTCCAGTACTCTTGCCTGGAAAATCCCATGGACGGAGGAGCCTGGTAGGCTGCAGTCCATGGGGTCGCTAAGAGTCGGGCATGACTTTCACTTTTCACTTTCATGCATTGGAGAAGGAAATGGCAACCCACTTCAGTATTCTTGCCTGGAGAATCCCAGGGACAGAGGAGCCTGGTGGGCTGCCGTCTATGGGGTTGCACAGAGTCAGACACAACTGAAGTGATTATATATATATATATTCATATAGATATAAATATATAGATAGATAGATAGATAGATATGTATTTAATGAAGCCAAGAAGAGTCAAGAGGCCAAGAAGAGGCCAGGAAGAGTTACTGCCCAGACACATGTTATAAATAAAAATGGTCAATGCATGATAAATTTAAAAGTAAGATTTTTAAAAGCTTTACTCCAAAGACTGGCAATTTAAATGTCTAATATTCCAGACAATATCTGAACTTTCTGAACTCTAGTGCCAATGATAAAATGGTGTGTACCATGTCAGTTCTAGATAGTATATTGCAATTTTTTAGGCATTTGTTTTTAGTTGTGCTTCTTAATTTGGGGGTATTTTATTCACTTTAGTCTTAGGTGAAAAGACATCCTATTTTTCCTTAAGGTCAAGTTCTAAATTCTTGCATTGGGTGCAAACTTTAGAATGAATCATTGGGCTGAAACTTGACTTAAGTTCACAAAATTTATCATTTAGGCCACATCCTCAAGGTTGCTGTCAGTATCTGTTCATGTGACCAGAGGAAAAATATTTTTCATGATTATAATCAGAACTGTAGCTTGTATTCAAGTAAGAAAACAAGTTTGTTGTGAAAAGGTAAAGTTTCCTTTTCTTGAGGTTGATTATAACTTCCCAAATTTGTCTGAAACATCTTGCCATAGAGTCTAGGACATTTCCCAAATATGAGTAAAGTCATTCTGTTTTCATTTTCTCAACAGAGTTGTATTCTGATTCAATAGGTAAATATATGTTTATACTTCATCTTATTCATATGAAAAATATATTTTGTCTTTCAATTTAGTGTGAGTTCATATTGCCTGAGAAAAGTTATATTAGCTGATTTGCAAAATATTTCAAAGATTCAAGGCAAAAACTGACACTGTTATTTTCCTTTTATAATCCTTTAAGCATCCTGCTTTAGTTTATGTGTCATATTAGTTATCTGGCATGAAAATCGATCCTAAAACATTTCAACACCTTAAAGAGAACTTTCATTTCCTATTTCCTTATCATCTATTGTAGGGGTTAATGTTTATCAGACTTTCCATTTCATCATAACCAAGCGGTGATAAGATTTTTTTAAATTATATTTTATGAAAATGAACTACCCACAAGATAATTTAAATGTAATTTCTTGTGCAGGAAATATTTTCTTTAAAAACGTTAATTGATCTTAGTGTTCAGACATTAATTTAAAAGCACAATGCTATGTAATTAAGGCTGAGTATACCTGTTTGTATTGTCTCCGAGATATGATTATTTCTCAGTAGTATAATAATGTCTAATGAAAATCAAGTCATAAGTTCATGGCAACATAATGAATTTTCAGTTGGAAATAAAACTTATACAAAAAGGTGATAGGAATACTTAGTCTTTTTGGAAGATGGAAAAAGAACAAGACATAAACTAAGAGCTTCCTTGAAGAGTAACATGGTAATTATACACATATTTGAAAAACACTTGTTTGCTCCTTGCACTTAATTGGTATTTACCTTAATTATTTAATTCAGTGCGGCTGTCAAGAAAATATACTGAGGATTTGGGAAGGAAATTATTTATACTTCATTAGCTATATCAGCGGTCTTCCCTGGTGGCTCAGCTGGTAAAGAATCAACCTGCCAGTAAAGGAGATGCAAGAGATGTGGGTTTGGTCCCTGGGTCGGGAAGATCTCCTGGGGAAGGAAATGGCAAACCACTTTAGTATTCTTGCCTGGAAAATTCTATGGACAGAGAAGCCTGGCAGGCTACAGTCCAAGGGGTCACAGAGAGCTGGACATCACTGAGTGTGCATGCACATACACAATTATATCAGTAGATGTCCTACTAAGATTATTTGTGTGGGAACATAACTTGGAGAATCAGTAAAGACGAATCACTTTATTACTTTATTTTGAAAAACATTCTGAGTCAAAGTAATTGTCACTGAATTGGGAATGTTGAAATTTTATAAATACATTAATAAATACATATGAAGTCAAATATGTACATTTATTTTCCAAAAATCCTTAACGTTTTGAAATAAAATATAATATCTGTTATAAGGCATTACAAGACATACTACATTAACTATAACAGGATTGGTAAATAAAATTTTATTTGGAATGGATAATTAGGATTTTTGAAAAAGTAGTAAATTCAAACATTGTATCAAGGAAGGAGTATATCATCCTAATTTTCTTTTTGTGTGAAATCTATTATGTCTACCAGGAAAAAAAAGTCAAATATTTCCTCTTAATACTTAGAAAAATTTGTTTCAAGCCAGGAGTGGAGAAGAGATGTGTTGTGAGATTAACTACCAGTCAGCAGAATAAGATGCAACAAGAACTCAAGTGGTTTTTACCCACTATACAATTCAGGATACAGACATACAGATGAGAAGGAATATTTTGAAATGAAAACGAATAGTACATAAATTGTGTTTCAGCAATAGTGGGGCCAATAAATGATAACACTTGAAATACTATTCAAATCTGCAAGCAGAGTACCTCTAGACACTACTGATATTGGAAGAGATAGTCTAATCAAGGAAGATAATAGTAGATCAAAATGATTCCATTTTCTGGAGAATCAGAGAACTAGGCATGCAAACAATACCTGAATTTACACAGAGAAGAGGTAGTTATCCAAACATTTAAACAAGATTATAATATAAAGTCCAGGTCAGTAAGTAAAAAACATAGATGATTTATTGCCTAAGTGGGACTAACAGAAACATTGACTTGAAAGTTTACTGTGAGACTGATCCAATCATTCCCTATTCTTTCCTCCCCAATACTCTGAAGGATCCTACTTGATTTCTAAGTTCTGAAACAAAGACAAGATTTCTTAGTGTTGGGTAAGCTTCAATAATAATATTTTCTTTGGGGGAGATTATCCAAACTGTATTGTAAAACTGAATATGAGTAGAGAAAAGAAAGGGACCATGTCCAAATACAGCATAAGTATTTATCTACAGATTGTGACTATTTTCTTGAGTTTATTTCCTGTAAATAAAGGAGGAGAAGGGAGTGAGAGATGATGAGATGGTTGGATGGCATCACTGACTCAATGGACATGAGTTTTAGCAAACTGTGGGAGATAGTGAAGGACAGGGAAGCCTGGCATGCTGCAGTCCATGGGGTCACAAAGAGTCAGACACAACTTAGCGATTAAGCAACAACGACCAAAAATGAAGCCCTACGACAGGTTAGTGTCCTTATAAGAGGAAGAATCAGAGCTTTTACTCTTTCCTCCATATGAGGACACAATGAGAAGATGGCCACCTATGAGCTGGGAATGGAATCACCTGAGGTATTAGTCTTGGACTTCCCAGCCTCCATGCCTTTAAGAAAATACTTTCCTATCATGTAAGGCACCTGGTCTATGGTATTTCATTATGGGAACATAAGCTAAGAAATTTCTATACATCCTTGTTTTGGAGTTTATTATATTCTATATATAATTTTGTTAACTTCCCGTGAATTCTTAAATTCCATTTTTATAAATAATGCTTTGAAATCATCTGCAAACAATAGGTACTTGTCACACTGCTTGCCTTGAAGTTATCACTCACTAAAATACAGTAACATATAGTTGATATATGGGCACTCAGTAAAATATAGTTAAATCAATAAGTTAAATGAATACAAGCCAATTAGAACAAAAAGATAATGATATTTCCTGATATGCCAGAAGTTTTTTAATTATAAATTTTGCTTGTTAACTACCAAGTAATAGATTAAAAACTAATTATTATTTAGGACCTAAAGAGTGAAGTATAATCAATAGCTAAGTAGAAAGAAATTGAATTTTTATATGTTTCATCAACACATGGGAAAATTTATTTGGTTGTCAAAATATCACCTCTCACCATCCATAAAATCATTTCATTATGATGGACCCTAGTATCTGTTCATATTTTGGTAAATTATTACTTTTGGAGAAAAATAAATCACATGGTTTCCAGGCATAAGGGCAAATTTTTCTTGGGTCATTTAGTAATATCTACTTTCTAAAATAATCAGCAGATAGATGAGAAGTGAAACTAAGTGTCAAAGGGCAAACCTACATGCTCTGACTTGTAAAAACAAAGAAAGAGAAAAATGAGCTTACTTTCATATCTTTATACAGCTCAGATGGAACTTTGGATGCATTATATTTTATTTATATGTTAAGTGCCATCCAATACTGTATGAGTAACACTGTATAATTAATAAATAAATTTTCTTAGTGAACTATATTGCATATTATTGGTACAAGTTAAAGTCATGTAAAGTATATAGATATACTTGTGTTTCTAACCACAAAAAGCAAAAATGGATGATTTCACAGAAAGCAAAATATCATCTCTTTCTCACATTGACAGACTGTCAGAAAAGGACAATTCACTTAGAAGTTTCAATAGTCTAAACAATTTTTGAGAGTAGGACAAAAATGTACCAATTTATATTTTTCCGTATTCATATCATTTGAACATACCAACTCTAAAAACTGGCCTTGTGTTCTGCATTTTACAAATGAAGTTTGTAACTGAGGTTAAGATGGTTTCAATAAACTGTTCAACATCAAACTACCAGTAAGTGTGTCAAAGCCAGAACTGAAAATAGACATGGCCTGCTTAACACTGGAGACAAATCACAATCTAAGCTCAGAAAATCATACCCCAATTTTCTTTATTTCCTCCTCAGCTAGTTAACATCAATGGTAAGATTGTCACATGGTATGTAGTGGAAAGGAGAAGTTGAGAGATAGACAACTTCATATTTGTTGTGCATATATATTAAAAAAATAAGAAGTACCAAATTGGATGGGGTTAGTTGTCAGTTCAGTTCAGTTCAGCCGCTCAGTTGTGTCCAACTTTTGCGACCCCATGGACTGCAGCACGCCAGGCCTCCCTGTCCATCACCAACTTCCAGAGTTCACTCAAACTCACGTCCATTGAGTCAGTGATGCCATCCAGCCATCTCATCCTCTGTCGTCCCCTTCTCCTCCTGACCCCAATCCCTCCCAGCACTAGAGTCTTTTCAAAGAGTCAACTCTTCGCATGAGGTGGCCAAAGTACTGGAGTTTCAGCTTTAGCATCATTCCTTCCAAAGAACACCCAGGATTGATCTCCTTCAGAATGGGCTGGTTGGACTCTCAAGAGTCTTCTCCAACACCACAATTCAAAAGCATCAATTCTTTGGCACTCAGCTTTCAATGGCACCCCACTCCAGTACTCTTGCCTGGAAAATCCCATGGATGGAGGAGCCTGGTAGGCTGCAGTCCATGGGGTCTCTAAGAGTCGGACATGACTGAGTGATTTCACTTTCACTTTCACTTTCTTTATAGTCCAACCCTCACATCCATGCATGACTACTGGAAAAAACCATAGCTTTGAGTGGATGGACATTTGTTGGCAAAGTAATGTTTCTGCTTTTCAATATGCTGTCTAAACTGGTCATAAGTTTTCTTCCAAGGAGCAAGCATCTTTTAATTTCATGGCTGCAGTCACCACCTGTAATGATTTTCGAGTCCAAAAATAAAGTCTGTCACTGTTTCCACTGCTTCCCAAGCTATTTGCCATGAAGTGATGGGACCAGATGCCATGATCTTAGTTTTCTGAATATTGAGTTTTAAGCCAATTTTTTCACTCTCCTCTTTCATTTTCATCAAGAGGCCTTTTATTTCTTCTTTGGTTTCTTCCATAGAGTGGTGTCATCTGCATATCTGAGGTTATTGATATTTCCCCAGGCAATCTTGATTCCACCTTGTGCTTTATCCAGCCCAGAGTTTCTCATGATGTACTCTGCATATGTTAAATAAGCACGGCCTACTCCTTTCTTGATTTGGAACCAGTCCATTGTTCCATGACCAGTTCTAACTATTGCTTCCTGACCTGCATACATATTTCTCAGGAGGTCTGGTATTCTCATCTTTTAAGGTCAGATGGTCTGGTATTCCCATCTCTTTAAGAATTTTCCACAGTTTGTGGTGATCCACACAGTCAAAGGCTTTAGCATAGTCAATAAAGCAGAAGTAGATATTTTTCTAGAACTCTCTTGCTTTTTTGATCATCCAACGGATGTTGACAATTTGATCTCTGGTTCCTTTACTTATTTTTTAATTTTATTTTTACTTTATTTTACTTTACAATACTGTATTGGTTTTAAATCCAGCTTGATGAGGTGGAAGTTGACGGGTCATGTACTATTGAAGCCTGGCTTGGAAATTTTTGAGCACGACCTTGCTAGTGTTTAAAAAGAGTGCAGTTGTGTTGTAGTTTGAGCATTCCTTGGCATTGCCTTTCTTTGGGATTGGAATAAAAACTGACATTTTCCAATCCTGTGGCCACTGGTGAGTTTTCCAAATTTGCTGGCATATTGAGATCAGCACTCTCACAGCATCATCTTTTAGAATTTGAATAACTCACCTGGAATTCCATCACCTCCACTAGTTTTGCTTGTAGTGATGCTTCCTAAGGCCCATTTGACTTCGCATTCCAGGATGTCTGGCTCTTGGATGAGTGATCATACCCTGTGATTATCTGGATCATGAAAGTCTTTTTTCTATAGTTCTTCTGTATATTGTTGCCACCACTTCTTGATATTTCTGCTTCTGTTAGGTCCATAACATTTCTTTCCTTTATAGCCCATCTTTGCATGAAATGTTCCCTTGGTATCTCTAATTTTGTCTACAAGATCTTTAGTCTTTCCCATTCTATTACTTTCCTCTATTTCTTTGCATTGATCATGGAGGAAGGCTTTCTTATCTCTCCTTGCTATTTGGAACTCTGCCTCCTATGGGTATATCTTTATCTTTCATTTCTCTTCTTTTCTCAGCTATTTGTAAGGCCTCCTCAGACAGCCATTTTGCCTTCTTGCATTTCTTTTCTTGGGGATGGTTTGATCCCTGTCTCCTATACAATGTCATGAACCTCTGTCCTAGTTCTTCATGCACTGTCTCTATCAGATCTAATCCCTTGAATCTATTTCTCACTTCCACTGTATAATTGTAAGGGATTTTATTTAGGTCATATCTGATGATCTCAGTGGTTTTCACTACTTTTTCAATTTAAGTCTGAATTTAATAATAATGAGTTTTTCTTGAAGAAGGCTTGGCTCATCTTATTTCTTTACTTCATCATAAAATGGAGAGACAGTTTTCACTGTCATAATTTAAAATGAACAATATTTAAGGGTATGGCCTGTGACATATTATTAAAATTTGAATAACACTGATGAATCAACCTATAATTTAATGGGATAGGCATAAATAGATAATATTAGTGTCAAAAGCCTGAGCAATATATTCTGAGGAATTATAATGATAACATTCATTGGCACACTGTGATTTTCTTTGGGTGTGAAGAAATAAGAATTCCAATAATTGCAACTTTTAAAAGTAGGTTATAATTTCCACATCCAATATTTCAATATTTGAAATTTTCCTTTAGGAGTTCAAGTTATGCAAAACATATCTATAGGATAATAGCTTATTATCTAATTTTAGAGTGTGACCATAGCATTCTTCATTGAACATAATAGTGGTATTTTAACACATTTCTTGTGATTATGCTAGGCTAACTGAATGAAGAAAAGACCAGTTTAACCTGTATAATTTCAGACTGCTTTACTAATGAAATAGTTCGTGGAAAATTATAGACAAATATGAATAAAATCTGCACTAGGGACTTCCCTGGGGGTCCCGTAGTTCAGAATCTGTCTACCAATGCAGAGGGCACAGATGGGTTCAATACCTGGCCAGGAAGATCCCACATACATCAGAGCAACTGAGCCCCTGCCCCATAACAACTGAAGCCCATGAGTCCTAGAGCTTGTGCTCCACAATAAGAGAAGCCACCACAATAAGAGGCCTGCAGCCTGCAACTAAGAAAGTAGCCCCCACTCGCCACAACTGAGAAAGCCTCCATGTAGCGACAAAGACCCAGCACAGCCAAAAGCAGATAAAACTTTAAAACTGCAACAAAGGACTAATATGACTTTAATTTAACTCACATGTGCATTGCCATATACTTTGAATGGACTTTATTTTTAGACTGATTTAGATTGATAGAAAAATCAACTTGGAGGACTTCCCTGGTAGCCCAGTGGTTAAGACTCTGTGCTCCCAGTACAGGGGGCCCAGGTTCAATCCCTGGTCAAGGAACTAGATCTCACACGCAGCAACTGAAGATCCTGCCTGCCAGGATGAGAATCAATGGTCCTGTCTGCTGCAACTAAGACCTAATGCATCCAAGATAAATAACTAACTGAAAAATAATAGAAAAGGAAAAGAGACATGAAGACAGTTCGGAACAGAAAGCTAGCATATATTCCATACCCAGTTTACACTATTTTTAACATTTCACAATGGTATGTTACAACTTTTACAAAAATGGAAGAAATACCAATTTATTATCACTAAAGTCTAGATTCTATTCAGATCTCCTAAATTTTCATAGAATGTCTGTTGTCTGTTGCACCATCCCATTGCACTTCTCATTTCATTGTCAAGAGTCCTCTTGGCTATGACAGTTTCTCAGACCAAGAGGAGACACTTCCAGACTTGATTGAAGAGACTCTGCATCAGCTCGATACAATGGGCTTTGAGGCGAATATAATAATCTATTGAGATGCTTGTTCTGGGATTAAATGTGCTCTATGGGTGAGATAAAATAAACAACCAGCTGTTAAACTGGAAACTGGCTGTTTGAGCGGAAACTGATAGCTATTCTTGAAGTCTTTTCTCCTCATCTTCCTCTGTGGCATAATATTCAGTTTGGCACATATTTTTCTAAATAAGATCTCTATTCTCCATCTTCTTTTGTAGCTGAGCGAATGCATGGGACTATATTTTGAGGAATCAAAAACGTGGGGGTTTTGAGAGGCGTATAGGAAGGGTATATAGAACCCTTCCTTAAAAAGTGGTTTGGGAATGACCTTCGTTTCTTTTTCTTAATTCCTTGTCTTTGTTCTGCTTCCTCCTGGAGAAGAGTCAGAGTCGAGTCGTGGACTGTGAAGGGCACACTGCAGAAGGTGGAGTGGTCAATGAAACTTGATCCTGGGTCTCTGAGAACTTACTGTCACAGAGCCTGCATGATTGCTCTTATTTGCATTCCTATGAGCTTTTATTTTAGATGTAAATGAAACTGTCATTTTACTTTTTATTGGATTATAATTGCTCCATAATATTGTTTTAGTTTCTGTTGTACAACAAAATGAATCAGCAATATGTGATAGATACATCTCTTCCCTCTTGAGCCTCTTCCCACCCTCTCCCAATCCTCTCAGCCATCACAAAGCACTGAGCTGAGCTCCCTGTGTGATACAGCGGGTTTCCACTAGCTGTCTGTTTTACAAGTGGTAGTGTAAATATGTCAGTGACACTCTCTCAGTTCATCCCACTCTCTCTCCTCCCCAACCCCATGTTCACAAGTCTGTTTTCTATGTCTGTGTCTCTCTTCCTGCCTTGCAAATAGGTTCATCTGTGCCATTTTCTTAAACTTCACTTATTCTGGGATATTGTTTTTCTTTTCATCTACAGCATAGTCCAACAAAAACCAATACAATTAATAAAGGCAGGTGTTTATTACATAGATTAGAATGTGGGACATCATTGGCTTCTTTTTCTGTTAGTTTTTCTTGTATCAATAACAGGCCTGTGCATGTTTTCAGATTAAACATGCAAGCTGATTTGTTCCTTTGGTCAATGGGCGGGTATCTTCTGAAATATTACCTCATAAGTAACTGTGGGAAACTGTCAGATTTTGCTTTTCAAGTGCAGAGAAATATGTGATCATGCTTGGAATGGTATGAGTACTAAAATCTTTCCTCCCTGAAACAGGAGTCTTGTCTTATTTACTAGAATTCATGAACTATGATATATTAACATGTTAGCTCACACTGAAAAATTGTCAGACTGTTCATAGTTCTGGAAATAGTAAACATTATCAAGGAGTTATCTAATGCAGGGGAGGCCTCTGCAGTGTTTCCAGACAAAGGCAATTCTCCTAAATTTTCCTACAATGGTAGCAATTCAGTTACTCTATCATTTTTCCTCTACCAGATTTTCCATCACACTTGGCTCTCTGGTTGCTGGAGGAGAGGGTGTCTCTCAGTAATTATATAAAGCCCATCTGACTGTCACATCTTCCTTTGAAGTGCTTTTTGGTTGAACAGACTTTGCAAGTTACTTCTTTAAAAGGGAGTTAATTATTTGATATTCTTCAGTTGCTCAGTTGTGTCTGACTGTTTGTGACCCTGTGGACTGCAGCACACCAGCCTTCCATGTCCTTCACCATCTCCCGGAGCTTGCTCAAACTCATATCCATTGAGCCAGTGATACCTTCCAACCATCTAATCCTCTGTTCCCCCCTTTTCCTCCTGCTCTCAACCTTTCCCAGCATCAGAGTCTTTCCCAATGAGTTGGCTCTTCACATCAGGTGGCCAAAATATTGTTAAGAAAAATCAACTGACTTCACTGCCTTTATAATTCACTGTCCCTGATAATTTTCAAATGTTTCTTATTTTTGGACAATTCTAAAATTATTATACTGGCTAGTGTATTTCCTTTTACCTGAATACCATTGTAATTAAACTCAGATAAGAGTCTTATTAAGCATGATACCACCCAAGAAAGAAGGTAGATATTTTTATCTATCACATTGTGTTAATCACTGATTAAACCCTTGACACTTTCAGAGTTCTCTGCAAGGAGCCAGATTCAAGTAGCCAGAGCAGACCTCAGTCAAAGATATGTAAATGTTGCTGTTTAAAAGTCTAACTATTGGGCAGGAAAAACAGCAACAACAAAATAAGTACCAGGAGTACTGGTAAGACTGACAGTGTTGCTTCTAGTAAGGGCCTTCACTTTAACACTGCAGAAGCATTTCTTTTTCCAAATTATAGCTGAAGAAGCATACATGTGAAGAGACATTTCTGAAAGTGGAAACTAGTGACAAATTGATGCACTTATTTTATTTACTAGCAGTCACTAAAAACTGAGTGAAAAATAAAAATAAATGTTTTTAAGAGTATAGTCTGCTATTTGTTGATAATGGAAATGAAAAGCCATAAATGATAAAAATATAGTATAAACCATTTTAGGAATGATCTCATATCTGAGACTCATTAAATAAATTATAAAAATGCCAAGCGGTTTAACAGCGTTGAATTATAAATGTTAATTACTTAGAAATATCTCTTTATTGGGACATTAATAAAAGTAATAATAGTAAGATAATTTGAAAGTTCAGGTCACGTGATTATCAAAGAGGGAAAGTCAACCCATCCTGTGATAACTAAGGCTGAAAGTTACTGCTTTAGTGGAAAATGTGTGGTATTCACTAACTGTTAAGACAAGAGCTTTGTAATAAACTGAATCTGTGAAAGTAGCAAACCTAAAACTGGATGGAATTCAGATGATTTGATGGATTTTTATCAATTTTGGACTGAGCAGTGCTGGGAAATTAACATTTTTAGGACAGTAATAGCTCACTAACTTCACAATGTGGTGTGAAATGCATATAATATAACATTTTAGATACAAAGGTGTAATGATACAGAAAATATGATCATATAAAGCTAAAAAATGTCACATTATAAAACACAAGAGATCTTTATTTAACTGTCATTACACTTAAATTATGTTATTACAAAGGGAAGAGGCATAAAATTTCATTAGTTTAATTAATTTAGCATATGTTCATTTTAAAGCAGATGCTTGACACTTGAATTTATCAAATATTTTGAATACTAGATTTATAGAAGAAAGCCATATATAGACAAATACTTTCTCTGATATTTCTAATATGGATGACTAGGTTCACAACTATACTTACTCTATTTCCTTGTTAAAAATTTTTTTTGGCATTTTGTTACTTCTGAAAAGAAGACTAGATCTTGCATTTGATATACTCTAGACAAGGCCACATATTTTCTTGCTCAGGGGTAACTTTATTCATGAAAATAAGTTCACTCAGTGTTACTTTGGAGAAGGCAATGGCACCCCACTCCAGTACTCTTGCCTAGAAAATCCCATGGCTGGAGGAGCCTGGTAGGCTGCAGTCCATGGGGTCACTGAGGGTTGAACAAGACTGAGGGACTTCACTTTCACTTTTCACTGTCATGCGTTGGAGAAAGAAATGGCAATCCGGGTCAGGGGAGCCTGGTGGGCTGCCGTCTATGGGGTCGCACCGAGTCGGACACGACTGAAATGACTTAGCAGCAGTGTTACTTACACTGATTGCATTCTCATAATTTTTTGTTTTTCTCTCATTATGAAGAAAACATATATATGGAAAACTACATAAAACATATGCAAACAGTTTAACAAAATTTTATAATGCAAGTACCCATTAAACCACTTAACAATACTGCCTCCATCTCCCAGTCACGTACTTTTCAAAGTCAAAATCAATAAAGGCAATGCCAAACAATGATCAAATACCGCACAATTGAACTCATCTCACATGCTAGTAAAGTAATGCTCAAAATTCTCCAAGCCAGGTTTCAGCAATACATGAACCGTGAACTTCCTGATGTTCAAGCTGGTTTTAGAAAAGGCAAAGGAACCAAATTGCCAACATCTGCTGGATCATGGAAAAAGCAAGAGAGTTCCAGAAAAACATCTACTTCTTCTTTATTGACTATGCCAAAACCTTTGACTGTGTGGATCACAATAAACTGTGGACAATTCTGAAAGAGATGGGAATACCAGACCATTTGACCTGCCTCTTGAGAAATCTGTATGCAGGCCAGGAAGCAACAGTTAGAACTGGACATGGAACAGACTGGTTCCAAATAGGAAAAGGAGTACATCAAGGCTGTATATTGTCACCCTGCTTATTTAACTTATATGCAGAGTACATCATGAGAAACTCTGGGCTGAAAGACACACAAGTTGGAATCAAGACTGCCGGGAGAAATATCAATAACCTCAGATATGCAGATGACACCACCCTTATGGCACAAAGTGAAGAGGAACTAAAACGCCTCTTGATGAAAGTAAAGAGGAGAGTGAAAAAGTTGGCATAAAGCTCAACATTCAGAAAACAAAGATCATGGCATCCGGTCCCATCACTCCATGGCAGATAGATGGAGAAACAGTGAAAACAGTGTCAGACTTTATATTTTGGGCTCCAAAATCACTGCAGATGGTGACTGCAGCCATGAAATTAAAAGACGCTTACCCCTTGGAAGAAAAGTTATGACCAACTTAGACAGCATATTCAAAAGCAGAGACATTACTTTGCCGACTAAGGTCCATCTAGTCAAGGCTATGGTTTTTCCAGTAGTTATGTATGGATGTGAGAGTTGGACTGTGAAGAAGGCTGAGTGCGGAAGAATTGATGCTTTTAAACTGTGGTGTTGGAGAAGACTCTTGAGAGTCCCTTGGACTGCAAGGAGATCCAACCAGTCCATTCTGAATGAGATCAACCTTGGGATTTCTTTGGAAGGAATGATGCTGAAGCTGAAACTCCAGTACTTTGGCCACCTCATGAGAAGAAAGAGTGGACTCATTGGAAAAAACTTTGTTGCTGGAAAGGATTGGGGGCAGGAGGAGAAGGGGACAACTGAGGATGAGATGGCTGGATGGCATCACTGACTCGATGGACATGAGTCTGCATGAACTCCAGGAGATGGTGATGGACAGGGAGGCCTGGCATGCTGCGATTCATGGGGTTGCAAAGAGTCAGACACGACTGAGCGACTGAACTGAACTGAACTGAAAGGAACTACTACATTGACCTTCTATAGTCAATTGACTATATTGATTATATATGTGTGTATATATATATATATATATATATATGTATATGCATACATACACACACACATATATATTTAGGGAGTGCATGTTATGTCACTTCAGTCATGGCTGACTGCGATCCTGCGTGCCATAGCTCACCAGACTTCTCTGTCCGTGGGGATTCTCCAGGCATGAATAATGGAGTTGCCATGCCCTTCTTCAGGGATGTTCCCAAACTAGCTATGGAACCCATGTCTCCAGGGTTTCCTGGGTTGGCAGGCAAGTTCCTTACCATTGGCACCACCTGGGAAGCCCATGTGTAAACATATATATACATACACACATATATATACTATACATTTGAGGTATGTATTTGCATATATTTACATATATAATATATTTGTGAATACATATAACTATTTTTAATATTTGTATATTTATTTAAATATATATTCCAAGTACTTTGTCTAAATTTAAAATTTTTGATTTATTAATTATATAATAGTCATAAAATATACACTGAATGCTTTCAAACTTTTAAAATTTTTGAAACAATATATATGGTCAATCGTGTTTTTGCTTTTTTAAAGTAAATGTTGAATTTTTAGTAGTTTGAAATATAATTTATATGCCATATACTTCACTCACATAAAATGTAAAGTTCAACATTTTTTAGTATATCCAAGGTTTGTGTTTGTCTCACCCTACTGATAATCAGTGTTGTGGGTATGTTGAACCTTGTGGTTCTTATGATTGCAAGACATTTTTTCTCATTAGTCATCAGGAAACCTTAGGGAAAAATGCTTATTACTTACAGGGCCTGGAAATTTCATACCATAGCTGAGGCTACACAACTAGGTCCTGGGGAGAGAGGAGAAAAAGGTAGAGAGAGAACATGCCTGGGGTTTTATTTTTATTGGGATAGGGGCATAATTGGGAGTATAATTCAAGGACTCACTGTGTACTAGTGAGTTTAAAACAAAAACAGGAATTTAAAGGAAAATAAGAGAAGAAACAAGTGACCCAAATTATCAATTATTAAAATCAACCAATATCTCCAAACCAAAGAAACCTAAGGTAGAAAGGTGGCTTGCAACTGATTTCTTCAAGATATTCTTGAAAAGGATGCCTCTTTGATATGGATGCCATCGCAACCAAAACTTAAGTCTGGCATTTTCATTATCAAAACAAATAAACAAGACAAAACACCTCTGGGTTTACACTACAACTCAATGCATAACTGTGACTGCCATCAACTTTGGAACATATTCACCACCTCCACGAGACAACCTGAACCTTTAGTTGTCACTTCACTACCCACTTCCCCATTCGACACTTCATCCCTAACAACTATACTGCTTCCTGTCTCTATAGATTTCCCTTTTCTAGACTTTTATATGAACGGACTCATTTAGTATATGGCCTTTGTGATTGACTTTCTTCACTTAGCATGATGCTTTCAAGTTTTATCCATGTTGTAGCATGTATCAATACTTTGTTTTGTTTTTTTTTTTGACTGAATAATATTCCATTGCATGGACATGTCATATTTTGTTTATCCATTCATCTCTTAATGGGATGAATTTAGAGTTTCTTACTTTTACTATTATGAATAATGCTGCTATAAATATTACTGGTCTCCTTAGAACCCATTTTAATTGCGCTCTGATATATGAACATAAAAATTATCAAGCACTATTTCATCTGCAGATCAAAAATTGAAGATCACAAGGAGTTTCTACCATTTTATAATTCAAACCTTTCTGGTTGTATTTTATTACTAGGTAAGTATTTATAGCATTACTCCAATAAAAATAAATATCTTCTGGTTTGAAAGGACATCAACTAATACAGATTCATAGTATTTGTCATATGCCATGCAGAATCATTAGAAGCAACCCTACTTGATAGATTTTTAATTCTTGAAGTAATATTCCTTTATTCACCATAAGGAGATAAAGTAAAATTAAGAACCTTAGAATAGCAAAGCCTTGGAATAAAATAACATGCAAAAGCATGTCATATAAAAGCATTGAGCTAATTCTAATACAAATAGCTGAATTTGTATGCAAATCTATTTAACAATCATGTACATGAGTCAATATCTTGACAGTTACATTTTAGCAAAAAAAAAAAAAAAAAAAAAAAAAACACTCCAGAGAGACTATAAAAATTAGTTCTAAAAATTCAGGAATGATGGAAAATAAATAATAATAAAGTTCTTGTATTGCTGAAATAAAACAATTTTTCAACCTTGACCTTGAAAATTCAGTAAACAAAGGATAGTTGTCTTTACATACACAGAAGTATATTTTAAGACATGGTATGACACTTTTAAATGTTTAAAGAAGATAAAATGAAATTAAATGTAAGAAGTAACTAAAAAAGTTATGTGTATGTGTATGCTTAGTTTTTTTTTTTGGATTATTCATCCTATGTGTGTATGTGTATATGTATAAATAAAATAAAAATAAATTCATAAGGATAAAATAATAAATACATCAGGTTATTTTAGATATAGAAATTATACTGCCACAGAAACAAATTTATTACTTTTTAGAAATATTCTGGAAATATTCAAATCATTCAGAAAAGATTAAAAGTAAAATTTTACACATATGTGTGGATCTTTTCAAGTATAAATAGTACATGTATTTTTGGAAGCACAACTAAATTTTAGTAATTTTTTTCTCTAAAAACAGTAATATTTGGAGAACCAAAGGGGTACTAAAACAGTAGATTTTAGTATATATAATTCTTAATTAATATACTTGAATATTTCAGGAGGATTGATTTCTAAGGTACATAACAACAAAATTGTCAGAATAAGACCATTATAACTGATATAAAAAGAGTAAATTAATTTTTAAAAAAGTATTTCAAAATAAGAATTTGACTATAATTGATCCATAGTTACCTCTCTCTTTTTAAAGTCATCTAGAGAATTATAATCCTTACAGCATATGTTTCAGTTAAAATTTGTAAGTAAATATGGAAGAAGCAAAAATAATTATTGATTATTACTGGGAAAATAGAATACTCCTGCCAACAGAAGACCTTTCTGTACAAACATAGAAGAGAGGTAGAGAAAAAGTCAATTACTAAGTAGGCATTAACATAGTCACATTTATGTAAGATAGTATAAAAGTGAATTTTTAAAGGAAAATGGAATAGCACACAAATTTAAACAGTAAAGCAGAAGAAAGAATATTTAAAGCTTCTCTTATCTCCCCGGGAGGAAAGAGTCACACCTGCTGACAGTCTCCTGTCAGTCTCCTCAGAGACCCCTGAGCTAATTCTGGTGGAACATTTTTTACATATCTGGAGGTTATTTGGCCTGGAAACTTAAAGATAAGTTTACATTGTAAAAACGAGAGACTGGGCTTTACCCCTAGAGAGATTTATCTCTATTCTGTGTTAGAGTCAGATTCGTTTTGTCTCCAAAGAAATATAGTGAAGGAAGAAAGGGAGAGAGAGAGTGTAAATGGTATCTTATCTATTTATAAATAGACAAAATAATTTGTATTTACCCTTACAATATTTTCAATGGAAAAATGACCATGGTTTAGAATAAACACGTACTTCCGGCTTACCTGTTTCTAGCTGTGGTTGCCTTTGAAATATGTTAAAATTAAGTATATAAAGAGAACTAATGGCAATACAGATGGAAGTAATTCTGCCCTGTGAAGCGATTCACATTTCCTGCACACTGCCCCCTCAAAAAAAAAAAGAAAAAATAATTAGCAAGTTTATATTCTTGATCTATAAATGTATCTGCTCTTTGCATCTTCCTTTAACCTTGCTGTAAGCACTTGCCTTATTTCTTAGCTAATACTGAGTTAAAGAAAAATATTAACACATGTTGGCCTTATACCTCTGAGAAAGTCTTGGCCTTATTTTTACTGAAAAATATATTTGAACAGATATGTTTGGTAGCGAAAAACTTGAAAAACAATTCAAACTGACAGGTTATGCACAATAAAATACAACTGTATACTGGGATAAGCAAGGACTGGTGTGGAGATATTCAGTTACCTGCAAATGTTCACATAGAAGCATTTTGTTAGAAATGATGGGGCCATAGTTGATTCTCCGAATATATAGAAAGTTGGTTAGTTGTTTTAAAACAAAAGCAAAACTGATAAAACATAATCAGACCAACAAAAATCTGGTAAAGTGACATAAATAGGCAAGAGATGGGCAATGGCATATCATTAGAAACAACTTTGAAATGGTGGGGGTGGGATGTAGAAAAGGTCAAGGGTCCTCCGTCAAATTGGTTTTGTTAATGGCATTTTTTGTTTAGTCTCTAAATCTAGACATTCCCTAGTTTCCACCCTGACAGAATAATACACATCAGAACCCCTAGAACACTGTTATCTATTCATATTATAATCGATATTCTTAATCAGTTTATTAGAAGAGAGATAAGGTGCAATAAAATTCGGTGTGTTTATATAGTATAACTGGATATTTGTCAAGCTGTAGGGTATTGATGAACAAGGTTTAGTTTATCATGGCATCAGACCTGGAATATATGCAGCAGTATCAAGTAAAGAATAAAACTTATAAAATCTAATACAGATCCAGGAATGGGAACAATTGTGCTAAATCTAAAAATGCTATAAATAATTTAGCTTTTTTCTTTTTTCTTTCAGGCCATGAAAATCATGTTGCAACTTCTACAGCCCTAAAGAAACTAAAGAAGGTGAAAGTCAATTGCTCACTTATGTCTGACTCTTTGTGACCCTGTAGACTGTAGCCCTCTAGGCTATTCTGTCCAGGGAATTTTTCAGGCCAGAATATTGGAGTGGGTTGCCGTTCCTTTCTCCAGGGGATCTTCCCCACCCAGGGACTGAACCAGGTCTTCTGCATTGCAGGCAGATTCTTTACTGTTTGAGCCACTAGGAAAACCCAAAGAAACCAAGGTATGTTTTACTTTTCACAAAGAAATTATTTTTGATTTTCCAAGACTTCTTCATATCAGTATAAACATAGGATTGGAGGTAGACTTTTCAGGTTTGTTTCTTTACTACAACTTGGTGGTTGTTTAGTCACTAAGTCATGTCTGACTCTTTTGATGACCCCATGGACTATAGCCTACGAGGCTCCACTGTCCATGGGATTTCCCAGCAAGAATATTAGAGTGGGTAGCCATTCGCTTTTCCAGGGGGATCTTCCCAACCCAGGGATTGAACCTACTTCTCTTTCATTGGCAGAGCACTAGGGAGGTGGGTGGTCAAAACTTAGGGATGTATAAAGCTTGATACCAGTGTGACTGAAAATAGCAACTGTCATTTTTCCATTGACTGATGCAAATGATTCTGTTGACTAGCTAATAACAAGTAGCCCTGTATGAAAAATCTGACACTAATTATGGTTCTATCTCTGTGGCCATGAACAAAGAAGATTTGAAATATAAATTGCTTTCTGTTATAGTTGGGCCTCCCTGGTGGCTCAGAGGTTAAAGCGTCTGACTGCAATGCTGGAGACCTGGGTTCAATCCCTGAGTCCAATCCCCCAGTTGGGAAGATCCCCGGGAGAAGGAAATGGCAACCCACTCCAGTATTCTTGCCTGGAGAATCCCATGGACGGAGTGGCCTGGTGGGCTACAGTCCACGGGGTCGCAAAGAGTGTGACATGACTGAGCGACTTCACTCACTTCTGTAATAGTTTACCTGAGTTTATGAGTGATGTCAGTTTCAGGGCTGCCTTTTCCCAGGATAGGCAAAATTGCACATGGAATTTCTCAAAGCAGGGAGCAGTTACGCGTTTAAAACTATATTCAAAGAGTTTCATTCACCTCTCACAGAAACAAAAATGAGCATGTGGTTATCTAACTTCAGAAATAAGTAAAACAATATAGAAGAAGAAAAGGTGGGTATATTTAAAATATTTTCTTGTTAGCACTGATTTATACTCTGGCATGTGTCCCCAAGTGCATTTAACATAAGTTAAAAGATGAATTACTACCTGAATCTATTGTCAGAATCTGAATTGATTGCCACAAATGATAGTAAACATGGAGGAAATTGTGTCCTACAGAATGGCACACATTTTTATCAGAAATATTATCACTAAATATTATGAAATTGTGATAGGTAGATGGTAGAGATGGAAATGGAGACAGGAAAAAAAAAAAAAAAACCTGCCCTCTCAAAAAGTAAATATTCTCAGAAGCCAAATACAAGTTATGATTAGGAATGCAGAGACAGGACACATTTCTGACTTTGATTTTACAGTTGAAATATCCACTGAACCCTAGTGATCTTAACTTCTATTTTGAATGTGTAATTGGAGAAAAAGTGATAAAATCTATAACCTGTCCAAGGTTGAGGTTCGAATAAATGTTGCCACCTGAATATGGATCACAGAGGTCTAAACTTTAAATAAGGATGGATTAGATATAAATTGATCCTAAAGAATGATCCACAAAGAGAATTCATCTATCTGAAAACTAGCTCTCGGTAGAGGTAACAATTCTCTACTGAGAATATGTAGCAACAAACAGGATCTCAATTGCATACAAGTTGCAAATTCAGAGACTGGGGTCATCTAAAAACTATCAAAGCACAAAATGTAAATTATTACTTACAAATATTTCTACAGAGCCTGTGTACATTTATAATACCAAAATGAACCTAAGTAATTGAATATAGCATAAAATTATATAGATACTTTTATAAAATATACATTAATTTTTTGAAGTTTGAGAAGAATATTTTAATAAGAGTTCAATGTTGTTTATTGCTCTCTTTTTATCTCTGAGATGAAACAGGAAGTTTATATTTTTAGTATATCCATTTTAATGGGGGTAATGGGGTATCGCTTGATGAAAGTGAAAGAGGAGACTGAAAAAGTTGGCTGAAAGCTCAGCATTCAGAAAACAAAGATCATGGCATCCAGTCCCATCACTCCATAGGAAATAAATGGAGAAACAGTGGAAACAGTGTCAGACTTTATATTTTGGGGCTCTAAAATCACTACAGATGGTGACTTCAGCCATGAAATTAAAAGACGCTTACCCCTTGGAAGAAAAGTTATGACCAACCTAGATAGCATATTCAAAAGCAGAGACATTACTTTGCCGACTAAGGTCCTTCTAGTCAAGGCTATGGTTTTTCCTGTGGTCATGTATGGATGTGAGAGTTGGACTGTGAAGAAGGCTGAGTGCGGAAGAATTGATGCTTTTGAACTGTGGTGTTGGAGAAGACTCTTGAGAGTCCCTTGGACTGCAAGGAGATCCAACCAGTCTATTCTGAAGGAGATCAGCCCTGGGATTTCTTTGGAAGGAATGATGCTAAAGTTGAAACTCCAGTACTCTGGCCACCTCATGTGCAAAAGTTGACTCATTGGAAAAGACTTTGATGCTGGGAGGGATTGGGGGCAGGAGGAGAAGGGGAAGGCAGAGGATGAGATGGCTGGAAGGCATAACTGACTCGATGGAAGTGAGTTTGAGTGAACTCTGGGAGTTGGTGATGGACAGGAAGGCCTGGCGTACTGCGATTCATGAGGTCGCGGACAGTCAGACATGACTGAGCAACTGAACTGAACTGAACTGAACTGAATGGGGTATCTCAATGTATTTTTCAGTAGAATTTCTTAAAGTTTTTATTTTTATATTCAAGTATAGCTGATTAAGAATCTTGTGATAGTTTCAGATGAGCAGTGGTGGGATTCAGCCATGCATACAAATGTATCGATTCTCCCCCAACCTCATCATTTTTGATGCTACATTTCTGAATGTCTTGGGTATATAGGCATGGATTTGGTCCAAAGTTAAGATATTTAAGTTAAGTTCTGTCTCCCAGGAATTTTTCTTATCTTTACCCAGAGGTTAAATTTACACTCAATCTCAAAGGCATTCTAGGTGATTCTAACAGTTAGCAAAAAGAAAATGTCAAATCTCTGTGCTTAAAGAGACATTGGAGAAGTTTCACTTCTAATTTTTTTTTCCTTTTAGTGGCATTTCCCCAAGCAATATAGGCCAAATATTTCAAATATTTTTCTGTTAAAATACTCTCAGGGTATCTGTCAGATTTTTTTGTCCTCCTAGTCAAAAACTAGAGTAAGAACTTTGGGGGAAAAAAAAAATCTCTATAGGGATTCTCTTTCTGCACACAGCAGGGTTTGACCCCTTGTGGATTTACTCCCTGGAGTGAGCAATTGCCCAGCTGAAGGAAAAAATGAGAAATGAACTCAGCCTGAAATCCAGAAAGAAACCCCAGAGACTTGAAAGACAAAATGAAAACAAGACTGGGCTGTAACTCTTCCTTGGTTCTTTTTTGTTGTTGTTGTTTTTTCCTGCATGACCATAATTTAATTTGTACAGTTTTATACTTTTCTGTATTGCTTCCTGCCCCTTCCCACCCCTTCCATACATCAAGGTTGTGTATCTCCTAACTAGGAAGGAAGATTTTTTTTCTATACATAAACTCTGATAGTATTTGACTCAAGATATTTAAAATCAGTGTCATGTCACATAGAAATCATAAAAGAGAAGAGAAAAATAGGCTATTTGTTCTTTAAAAACTTTTTCTTTGACATTTTACTCTTGAAATTCTGTATCAGCACAGATATATCACAACTGTAATGAAAAATACTTTATAAGAAAGAAATTGTTTGTTTACATCATCATTTGGCAATCTTCAAGAGCAAACCAAGAACGTTATATATATCTTATTGAAAGTAGAATAAATTTTTAAGTGTGACAATATTCTGTTTGAATTCTTTTTTCTACTTGTGTTTGTAAATGGGTATATGGGTATTATAACATTTCTTGCATAATTTCAGTTTGTGTTTTCCACTTTAAATTAGTTTTGTCAGGCTTATAGCATCAAAAAACCATCACAGAAAAATGAGTCATAATATTTTTCTTAGAATAATTGTGAGTAGTGAAAATTGTAATCTTTAATAATTATAATTGTTAATAAGTTGAATATTATAAAGATTAAGTCAAATGTTTCAAGGCACCAAAGTAGCATTAAATCTGCCTCAATTTTTAAATTATACCATAGACTATAAAAGGTTTTTCCATAAATTTTAAAATCAGTGCTCCTTTTTCCATCACAATCACTTCCTTTTAAAATTGTATTTGATATATTTAGATTTAGCAAGCTTTTAAACACATGTGATGTCTGTGACTAATAACTACAATTAATGACAATTTTTATCTTACATTTTACA